>OZ020480.1:74274787-79274787 GCA_963971345.1 Andrena flavipes
AGATCCCCGTCATCGATATCTTCCACGTCGTCGAACAATCTGATCTCCTTCGGCGGGATGCTCTGCCGTTTCTCTACGTTATTATTATTAGGTGCTGCGTCGCGGGTGTTGCTTCCAAACAGACCATCCCTGTCAGAGATACCTGGGAGTTTCCGAGTCGAGAGATTACTTTCCTCCTTCGACGTCGATTTCGACACGATGCCGAAGATGTCGACATCGGGCGAGTCTTTCCTGCCGAATATATCGATTTCGTCGTCGAATAGGCCACCTCGTTGCGTAATCTTGATCTTGTCCGGGTGCTGAGGGACGGTCGTCAAGAAGTCGCTACTCTTCTGAGACCTCGAACCCGAACTGGTCGTTGAAAACAGTTCGTCGCCGGAGTCGGAGTCGTCGAACAATAACAACTCCTTCGACTTCGCTGATTTCGAATCTGCCTTCGGTAAGGGTGGCGGGCCGAACAGGTTATCATTCTCGAATACATCATCCTGCTGCACGGAGGAAGCGTCCTCCTTCTGTTCCTCCTGCGGCTGATTGCCGCTCAAGTTCGAATTCAGGTTGACATTGGCCTGGTTCCTAGAACGCGCTGTGAAGAGGCTGTCGCTCAAAACTCTTTCGCGATAAATCTCCTCCGATTTCAAGCGGGTCGACGTCATCTGCGGCTGAAAATCGACACTGAAAACAACGATGAACTTTGAACCACGGAAAACCTCAAGATATTTTTATTTATTAGAAACGCGCTGCTCCTCGTGCGCCACAAGAAAAAAAAGAAGCAAAGGACAGTGGACTTTGATAAGATATGTACAACGATGGTCACACTTTAAATTACTGGTCACGGTAAATATTTCATTTAGGGGAGGGGGGGAGAGGCAGTAACATTCTTTCGACTGATTGATTTTGCGAGGATACCACAGCATAGTGCAAATGTGTACATTAAGAATTAGAGAGGCAAGAGATTATAGTAAAGGTCAACGAAGATAAGAGGAGAAGTCTATGTATAAAAGAGAAATCCGAAGAGCCACGATGCATGAGTGAGTGGCAGAAAACCGAAGAATTCAAAACGTACGAGATTAGAAGTCAATATGAAGAACATCGTCTTGTGCATATTTTTTGTGGCAATGTGCTTACTTGTGGAAGCGAAAGGTATATTATTATCATAGGACTGTTTTGTTACCTGACCTTGCTACCTGACCTATTACTTACTTTAGAGAAACACTCTGCAGATCAATAAATGATCGAAAAACATACGTACGATCACGAGATATATCGAATTGCAAAAAAAGAGAATAAACCGAATACTCTTAGCGACCAAGTTTTCAATTTAATAATTTATTTTCATCTCATTGTTATTGAGGCGATTAAGTTTCTAATGACACACAAAGTTATAGTAGAGGATATCTTTCGTCCGATATCAGAACACAAAGTTTAATTTTAGAATGTAATCGACGGAAGCATTGCATATATAATTATCAAATTTGTGACAAACAGGATCTGAGCAGAGTTTGCAGAATCAATGCGCACGCGTTACCCATCATTCAAATGGAGCCATAACTGCAGTTGGGTAAGTTATGTGATTCGAGTATGGTAGATTGATTTCTACCTAACCAGTGCCCGTTTCTCCCTTACGTTTCACATATCGTGTCAGATCACAAGCGGGGCTGCATTTACCATAAATCGCACTAGGCGTAAATTGTGGCAACACTCTCTATGGGATCACATTTTAAAACCTGAGAGGTAGCTGAAAATTTTGTGAGGCTTCATAATGATGTTGCGCCTAGGGCGTCCAAAAGTATAAACACGGCCCTGATCACAAGATGAGACTTTCATCTCGCACGATCGATTCTTCGAAATCAAATATGTATTACGATGCTTAACGTCAGTACACGTTAATGAAATAGAGTTAATAAATCGACAGTGATTAAACGGAGCGTGTTAAGATACGATTAAATTTTCTAGATGTGGAACATACCAATGTGCAGAAGGAAAGCACATTGGGTACCGTCAGGATGATTTAAGCAAACCTTACCCTGAATGCTGCGGAGGACCAATTTGTAAAGACTAAACTCGACAGTCGCAAGTGATCGATATTTGATGCAGAACAGAATCTCATTTATGGAGTGTACAATTAAATAAATATGGACCATGAACCGAAACCGTCTTACGCTTACTTGATATGATATAAATAGTTAAAAAAAAGTAATAAAAAAATTTACGATGAAACAGACGCGTACGAGATACAGGCGCACGATGGGATACACTTAAACTGGAGAGGCTCGCCTTGAAGCTCGCGTATCTAGTCGACACAATCACTACAACGCAATGGAGGATGACTAATGTTTGGATCATCAATTCAATGACATTTTGAGTATTTGGCACGCGTACGCGTTCTTGTAAGTTTGAAACGCGAAGGGAACATTAATTCTCATTTACGTTTCATAAATATAAATTTATATAGTCAATAAAATTATATAGTCAATTTTTATTTTAAAATATATCCGTATTTGTTATTAACGAAGTGCTTGTATCTAGTCCAATATTAATTAAGAAAATTTGTAAAATGATAATAACTCACCCTATGCTCAAACTTTCTGTATTGATACTCGGCGGTTGGATCGATATCCCGCTACTGAAGGTGCTTCCATTAGCAGCATTTGAATTTCGATCGCTGATATTATCGTTCGAAACAGTATTTCGCGAAGTACCACGCACTGGTTCCTGGTTACCCTCGCAATTGCCTGATGTGTCACTGCCAGAGGATCCGGTTGACTGAGTTCTCGATAGCCTGTTTGACAATATATTTTCAACGTCTGCGTTTAAAATATTTCCAGGTATCGATACCTCTTCGACAGCTTTCTAAAATATTGAAGAATAAACGTTAATTTCATAGTATCGCTAGAAAGCTTGGCAAAGCCCTATATTCAGAAATTTGCGAATAACACTTGAATCTTACTTTCTTGCTTGGCGGTTGATTTTTAGGCATCCCGAAAAGATCGCCAACATCCTCGTCATCACTAAACAAGTTGTTGGTATTTACATTAGTTTCCGGTGTACTAGTAGCCGCTGGCACTACGATGTCCAAATAGGTTTTCCGTGCATTTTCTGTATTCACCGAATTACCAACATTCGGGTGTTTATTCTTCGCGATGGTTTTGACAGTGCTCTTCGACGAGAAAATATCGTCAAAATCTTCCGAGTCTGCGTCAGAGAATAGATCATCGATCGAGGATTTCGGCTTTGTAGCTGAAAATACAGATTTTCGTTAAACACTCTCGTGAAAAATTTAATCAAACATACAGCAGGAAATTTAAGGTAAAAGGAACATACAAACTGTACTAATGGGAGGTGGTATATCAATGCTGGCGGGTATTATATTATTATCGTACGATTTTATGGGTTTGTCCTTCCATAAATTTTCTGAGGATTGGTCAGTTAAAAATTTATTTCCACTGAATATAGTTTTGGACTTATCAGTTGTAGCACTCTCTTCCCCTTCTGGTGTAAATAAATCATCTGAAAGGAATAATAATATCTGAGTGTTGGCAAATAATACAAATTATTGGTCTCATTAAAATACCTTTAAATCGATTTATCGCTGCATCATTCTTCTCATCTATAATAACTGGCTTTTGTGCTTGTCGAACTGTGCTCAATCGCTTCGCTAATTCTTCCGCGAAATTTGGTGCCGATTCATTTGATAATGGTACCTAGGAAATAATACAATTATTTTATGGCATTAAGGCGCGCAATGTAGAAATCGCAGAAGAAATATAAATTATAAAAACCTTTGGCGCATTATCATTAGCAGTAATTGATTCGGAAGCAGAATGCACGTTATTTTCGCTAACTACATTTATATTATCATTGCTCATATATGTTAAATCGTTTCTTTTACTGTATTCTGATTCACTCATAGAAGGTAACTTTTCAACTATGTTGGATTTTGGAGTAGTATTCATATTAAACTCTCTAAGGTCTGCTGCATCATCATCCATATCATCGCTCCTTGATTCCTCTTCTTCGTCTACTTGCTCCGATTCACTGTTGCTGCTACTTTCCAAACCAATTTTACTTGAATTCTTCCACCTCTCGGAGCCGATAACATACGGTAAAGGCCGATCTTGGTATGGATTATTTGGCCCCAGTAAGACACTAAAATTTCATTATAAAACATTTCAGAACATCGCTGTTGCAATGAAAGCGCTGCAATAGACTTATCTACCTTAATACTAATCTATTGTCTTCTTCGTCATCCTCCTCTTCGCTATCGCTATCGACAAACTCCATCTTCTTATATTTTTCATCCATTATACTTAGGCCTTTCTTTATGCTCTCGCTCACACTGGTTATTAAATCCGCTGCTGCTAAGTCTTCATCTTTAGGCTCCTATAGACAAATTGGCCCTTTTACAAAATATTAACTTAAGCTTAAAATATTTTGTATTCTATAACTTTTAGCTACCTGCATAGAAGCTTCTACTTTTCTCTCGATCTCAACATCATCTTCCTGTACACGGCTCTCAATAAATTGAGTATTAGCCAAAGCTAAAGATGTATTAGTAACATTATCTATAAATATTGCTGTTTCATTTAGCTGAGCTGTCAACGAATCCAACGCTTCTTCCGTTTTGTTCGCCCTTGACATTACATTCTATAAAAAGTATCACAAACAAATGTAAATTTTCCACTTGCACCACAGATATGATAAATAAAGAAGAAAAATATGTCACAGATTTCAGTAATACCTCAGAAAATTGCTGGAGGTGCTTAAGAAGTCCTGCGTCACCTGCCAGACTCCAATCTCTTCTTTTCGCTCTCATCTCTTCGGTAGTCCATGGATGATCCCATGATTTATCCATTCCATCCGATATATGTGTATCCTAATATATAAACTTTTTTACAGTTACATTCTAGGTCATTTAACGCACCCTATTGTATGCTTCACAGGTGTTTTAATAGAAAAGAGAAACATATCGCGTGACAATATGTTTCTATATCGGAAAAAGTAACATTATTCTTAGATTTTTGTTTATATTTCTTAACCTTAAAATTAGTTTTTACAGGAAATATGAATACTAGTAAACAGACGCGTTACATACCATAACACCTAATCCGATTTGGCCTAACAAACTATTAATTTCCTACGGAATTACATTTACATATGTTGCGCTATTTTTTTTTATCAAACTTAGTGAAAGAAAAAAAACACCCAGTTAGTGGTTGGGATTATCAGCCACAGTGTTCGGCACTGTCACATCCGCCGTACATATCATTGAATTCATACGTTATTTTAAAAGTTTCAGGAACGTGCGTAAGTTAATCCGACGGCTCTCTTTTACCGATCAGTCTTTCATCGCGTCATTAACAAATAAAAAAATATGTAAAAGGTCGCGCGAAATTCCTGGTAAAATTAAGTTGTAACAAATAAAAATTCTTCGCGTCAACATTTTTTCGATGCAAAACTGTTCATTTGCAAATGCTCATAATTATGATCGTTTGATGATCAATTTGCAGTGATATCTGGAGTAACTCATATTTTCACTGATTATCACAGTACTCGAACATTTTTCTTTGGGGACTATAATATGTAATACGTTTTTAAGCATTATATGTAGATTTGCTTCCACTAAACGTCCAAGAAAGGGTCTTTTTATTATGCGATACGATACTGGACACGGGCAATGTTGCCAAACCGAACAGTATTTTGGTTCGCATTCAACATTCCGCTGTTCGACCGATAGAGGAACTGAACAGCAGTGCGGATTGTTTGTCAATATCTTGGAGTTAGCTGATTTTTTACTGGCTTTAATGTTGAAAGCAATCATTTTACAATGACACGAAGGCCCGAAAGAATATCCTGAGTGTAAATGTGCCAGAGTGTTTAATGTACGCGCGTGGAGTACACTGATAATACTGTCAAGGAGAACGTCGTATATGTGTAATAATGCTACTTTTATATGCAAGTCAGGAATCCCATCTGTTTCATTAGGGAGAAGAATGTTTGGGATCCTTGTAATGTAAAAAGTATCCAAACTTTTGGAAAGTGCTATTTACGAGTTATAAGTTACCATGGATATATAATAAAAATATCGGCCCTCCAAGTGGAACAGTGAAAATTTATAGTACATAAAATAAAACAAGACAGACAACCCTTGTTGCACGAAAAGTTCCATAAATTGGCACTTTCAATCGGTAAGTATATGAAATATCTAATGTTGTTCGTTATTCGATTAAACATTTCTTTTATCAAATCTATTTAATTGTTTACATAATACAATATACACGATTATTCACACGCCCTATCTTCTAATTAATGATAATAGATGATATACGCTTCTTTTTTATTGTTCGAAATTAAATTAAGAGCCACCGTCAACTTACCGTTAAGGAGTCGCTCGTTCGATAGTGCCAGTCGCATGTACTAAATTGTTTTACTTCTCATTTGTTTTAGATACATTATAAAAAATGTACATCAGGATGATACATCAAAGAAATATAGGTGGTCTATGTAGCAAAGATGAATATATTCAACAGTTGTGTATCTTGTTTAGTTGATGCACACAATATTATTTTAGACAATTGTCGATTATCTTTATTGCATATCTTTATCGTTGCTCTTACGGAGCAATCTGATTGTCATAAAGTATCCAGTGTTCATAAAATCACTTTTAATGAGGCTGAAAGCACGAGTAGGAAGGTATACTCTCTTTTGAGAAGGTACAGTGTTCTACTACTGACTTTCATGAACAATGAACCATTCGGGAAGTGGAAAACGTCAGGCGAAGGTTTTGGAAGAAAACTATTGGGACTGCAGTGTCTGCACGTATAGGAATACCGCAGAAGCATTTAAGTGCCTCATGTGTGACGTCCGTAAAGGAACTTCTACGCGGAAACCCCGCATTAATCCCCAACTTGTGGCGCAACAGGTTGCAATGTTATAACATTCTGCTACAAACTTTGCCTACATTTTACGAATCTATTGTTATTGTTTAAGCTCAAGTTAGATGATTAATTTTTATTGAAACACTCGTTCGATTGTAGGTGGCACAGCAACAGTATGTACCACTTCTGAAGCCAGGGAAAAAGGAAGGTGGATGTGGAGGTAGTACAGCTAGTAGTGGTAAAGAGAAAGACCGTAAATTGGACAAACCAAGACGCAAAAATAGGCACCCGCCTCGTCTTAAAAATATAGATCGTAGTACAGCTCAAACCAATGAAGTGACAGTAAATAACGTTACTGTTGTTATTACGGAGTATAAGCCCAAAGTGAAAAAAAGTTCAGATCAGTCTGGTTTATCTAGCAGTGCTTCATCCGAGAATGGAAGCCAGCATGATTCTAATCAAGACTCTAGAAGTTTGGATATAGGAACTGATGCTTAGCTCAATGCGCTATATCAGATATGTGTATGAATTAATCTAATTAATATATTATACAATGTATGTCAATCTCTATGGACTATGGTACATTCTGTGGGCAAAAAGAACGATTTTGTCTGTGTTGCAGGTTACATAATATTCAATGAGGTCAGACGTTTTATGCTATCAGTGGAATCATTGAATTTTCATGACTCCAATATGAAATAAGACGTATGTCGTATATTGTTGTTTCATACTGGCATCAAAATTGTCCGTTTCATAGCCAGATGCGTCAAGTGAAGTTGTACTTAACGTTATTTATTTCGTAGTCGGACAGTATTCTAAATTACGTTTCTAATATTTCATTGAATATTTTAGATAATTTTATTTGTGCAACTTCGGACATTACTTATTCTACTTATACGATACTGACTGTACCACATGCATCCTATGCATTAATATTGCGAATGGAATTTGATATATCCATTGCTGACATAATAATGTCCACGTGACTTTCATTGAATCTATAACACCACTGCCAGAAAGCATGTTGTAAGATTATTGTTAATTAGAATGTTTTAAAGAGCTCATTTACGTATAATATGAGTTATTTAACTTGTTTATTTAATATTTACTGTGACAGCGAATGGAGAAACTGGCATTGGTACGTATATACATTTATCCCATTCCAAATTATCTGTACATCTGATTTGTTCCAAGCTTTATACTTTCATAGCAATATAATTTCACTAATGCGGTAATTTCTAGATCGTACATACGAAAGATTATGCGGTTAAACTGCGTAACGTAACGAAATGAAATAAGTGATACACAGTTTTATATATTTTACGTAGTATTTGATTCTATGTTCAACAACAAGATTCGTTTATTTTGACTGCTCATAATTTTTATTAAAACACGTCAAAAATAACTTTCATGTACTTTATTCCCCTATACTTTAATGACACTACAATAGATAGATTCTATAGAGCAAGTAATATTTGACCAATTTACATATTATTTTATATATGTTATACAAAGAATATATTTGGAACGCGCAGTGAAAAGCTTTTCTTAATCGTGATAGCGTAATAGAACTGTACTGGCACATATTAGTAACTGCCCAATTACTTATAACTGTGATTTATAGTTCTTTTTATATTTATTTTTACACACTTTATGTTACCACATAGAAAATAGCATTGTCGAATTAAATCACAGAAAATTTTATTGCGACTATAAGGACCACGAATGTTCAAGATTATTTTCGAAGTGTGCGAAATTACAAAACACTATAGAACCAATTCCTTTTAAACTTATGTAAAATATTTGTATGCCAGTTAAATTGAAATATAAAAATGTAATTTGCCATTGAAATTAATATTCTACATTACGAATATGAAAGTAAACAATACTTTTACAACTATTTATACATAAGTACCGCATTATTCAGGTAACAAAAGCATTGATGGATTACAGTGATTACATAATCGTGCAATATTAACCGAGATTTTGTAATAGAAATGAAATTCTTGTAGCTGCCATTTCATAAATAGTTTTTCACAACTATCGTCAAAATTATAAATTTTTATAAAACAAATGTTACACTTGTATCGAGTAGGAACACTTTCTACGTTCTTGTCTTCTTTAAACTTGTAAAAAGTCTTTCTAAAATGTACTATAATATTTCGTCAAAATAATTTATTTTTAATATCATTTTACAATTCACAATTTGAAATTTTTTAAATAATTTGATGATTCTTTTATATCTTTATGATATTGGATCATTGCAAATCAAAAATTTGTACTGACTGCCTTCACGGTGTAGGGAATGCGTTAAAATAGAATTGAATTTTGTGTGTATTGTAAATGATTAGAACAGAGTGTCTATGTTGTACAGATTGTAAAACTTTCGGAGAATACTGTTGGGATTAATATTATAATTATTCCAGGGAAAGAATAAATTACATGTTTTAAGAATAAACACTTAAAAATTTTATCCGACTTTCCAAACATATTCCTGTCTAATATTTTATTCGTGTCACATAATGTACAGGTGAGAAGTAACAAAACAAGAATACCTTAGATTCGCAGTCTTGGCAGAATTCATCACTGATCATTCTCATATCATTCAATATCTTGATCCTTTTCGTTTATTCTTTTTCTTTTTAGATGCTGTGCTAGGCCCAGCTGTGTTAAGAACCATTGATTCCATATCCTCAGATACATCCATCATGTTTTCCCTATTGTGTTGCAAGCCCGTATCAGAATCTTTCTTTGGTATATTACATTTCCTATCTTCAAATCTCTCGCGTACTATTAAAAAATAAATGAAAGGTTACAGAAAAGCATAGTACAGTCATATTAGTTACAAATATATATTAATAAATTACAACGTACCATCCGATATGTCCAAAAAATTGAATACTTTAAAATTGTGCGACTTATTGTCACCGCCACCAGCGAACACAAAAGGATTATCTGGATTTGCCGCGAGACATAGTATAGACCCCAGATTACTTTTCTTTTCCCACACAAGGGTTGGTTCTACACCAATAATATCCCATACTTTTATGATACCATCATTTGCAGAGCTAACGAGAAAGCCAGGACACGATGAACTAAGAGATAAACCTAATATCGAAATGTAAAAAATTCGAATGTAATTTTTATATGTAAAGTATTATTTATATTTAGATGCCATGCATATGTACCTGTAACTTCCTTCGTGTGAGCTTGTGAATTCCATATTGGTTCATCTTTCCTAATGTCCACGTATTGTATGTATCCATTATCTGTGCTTATCTGCAACAAAAAGCAAAAGTTCCGCGATTTTCATGAATAGAACTTACAATTCTATTATTACAACTACCAAACTGAAAGTTTGAAATACACTTACTAAACAGTAATATGGGTTAAAATGATTCCATAATACTTTCTCTACTTCCCCCAATGCTGTCCAAGATTTTGAAATTTTTTCGTATCTGCAGTCAAATAATCTCACCACCCTGGGTAAACATTAGAATTATAATCATTCGAAGTGTAATTAAGAAACATTTATATGGATCAAAGCCTAATAGACATACTTATCCGCAGAACCTGTCAGGAGCTGGTGAGTTTCCTGTGGATGCCACGTTAATGATTGAACATTCTCATTAAAAGCATCGAACTTATTCACGGGTGTACCATTCTCTAAATCCCATAACAACACTGTTCGGTCAGCCGATCCACTGGCAATTACATGTCTGAAAGGCAATGTTCATAGTATTGAACTTTAATAGTTAATGCAAGAAACTTTATTACCAATTTTAAAATATACCAACACGTAATTTTCATTCCACGCTAAATCTAATACAGCATCCTTATGTCCAACACGTTTCAGATTTTTCTTTTTATTTGGTTTAGAACCAAGTTTATAAGCTGGTTCTAAACAATCTATTACATCTAAATCCCACACTTCTATTATCGGAGTCATATTACCAATTGCACATAAATTGCCTATAATACGAAGTGTTTATGTTAAGTCTTTTTAGTATCTTGTGTTATGTTAAATCCTGAAATTGCTTTGCGCTTACTTGGTTTCGAATCTGCAGGGTCATAGTTAAGCCACTCTACGCAGAGTGGAAACGATGGTAGCAATATGTCATGATGACAATAAAATGAACCTTCCGCTTCATTGTAAACTGGAAGTTAATTGAAATGATTGATCGTGTTTCTTCTCGCAACAGATTATAAGCTATACGTAAATTAGATGTATACAAACCAAACACTTCCAAAATGCTGGAATCTCCTTCGACGTGTCCTACTAAGACAAGATTGTCATCATCTTTGATAGTATCGTCCTCTTTCTCCGAATCATCGTCGTCCTGTGTCACGAGAGGATCTTTCCCATCTTTCCCAAAAGTTGCAATATTACCAATATTGCAATGTATATTTCCCGCTACAAGATCAAGCACACGTTAAGACAAATGTTTGAAGAAAAAGATACACGATCGTCGATAGAAGACATAAAATTTTATGTCCTACATTCATCGTCATATTTGTCAAAGTTGTATTCATCGGTGTTGGATACATCGAACTTGGGCTTTGTTTCGCTCTTGGTCTCCTCGTCTGAATCACTTCCAGCACCTCTAAGAGAACAAAATTGGTTCTACGTTCATTAAATTATTTGCTTATCACTGAGTCACAAATTACTTTACCACTTACTGTAATTCCGATTGTGTCTGTTTTATAATTGTCTGCAATTCTGCCGGTGTTAACTGAACCTAAAATATTGAAAACAGAAAGTTAAGGTATGAAATTGAATTGAAATACCGGAAATTTCTTTCTTTCGATTATCAACCTTTTCAGGAACCCTAGCCGAGACGCCTCTTTTTACCCAACCTGTACACGGTATTATATTCATTTTCGCTTTATATAATATTCACATTAACGCTTGTACAAAAATATATTCGATTCTTGATGCAAAGGTATCCTATTAAGCGTGATGTGTAAATGCACGTGGCAGATGCATGACAACTTACACTGCACGTGGTAGAAAACAATCTCGATTCGATGTATCGATTCAATGTCTATCATAAGTCATAACGTGTCCAATGTAAGGAGCAAAATAATTATTTAAAATTCGGTGATTGTTCAACTGGTATCATAAATAAACATAGCGCTTATACATAAATATTAAATGTATCGAGTAAGTTGGAAATAAAACAAAAATCGTAAAATGTGAATGCGTTATAAATGGGAACTAAGATTTATTATTCATTGCAGCCGAAATTTTTTTGAATTCCCGAAATTTCTCGGAATCTATCGATATTCCATCTGAAGTTAGGTAATGTAATAACAGTGTATATATTCAGCCGAATCATTGTTACGGCAGTAATCGGCTGTTTAATTGTTAATACAAATTGGTGTTTTTAAAACAAGTTCTTGCTTATTAAATCATCTAATACTGGTGAGTAATTGACGTACATTTGCATTACTGTGGTTTATATCAATTTGCGATGATATAAGACTTTATTACACTATGTTATTGTTTCATAACCATACAATCTGAATATAAGATAGTGACAGATCGAACAGGATTTTTAAAGTACAGAGTTCGTGTGTAAATTTCAGGTTTGCAAAATGAATAGTTCGTCAGATCCTAGACGTCCAGAACGAGAGGTTCGGTATAAACCCCTTACAGCCAACAGTCAAGCGCAAGCAAGCGACAACTCAACGCCGGACTACATGAACATATTAGGAATGATCTTTAGTATGTGTGGTTTAATGATGAGATTGAAATGGTGTGCGTGGGTCGCCCTGTATTGTTCTTGTATTAGTTTCGCGAACTCGAAGGTGAGCGACGACACTAAACAGATTCTTAGTAGTTTCATGCTGTCTATATCGGCGGTTGTAATGTCGTACTTACAAAATCCGCAACCTATGACTCCGCCATGGACATCGGCGATGCAATAAAGATCATTTGAAATGTGTATGATGTATCGAACATTCGTTGTTCCTGACATGGCCAAAATAACATTTCGTAATTCTATCTGATAGAATCGTTTTGTTTATACTATTTCGTGTAACGATGAATAATACATGTCGGTTGAAGTAGACGGGAAAGGTGTAAACTGGGAATCGAATTCATCTTTTTATTTCTTAAAAAGTAATGTATCTTATTACATTAAATGAACTTTATTACTATATATCACTTTTCTCTAACGGTATTCTACAAATATTACTTATAATAAATCCAATAAGTATAGATATATACTTATATAACTTATACATCGCTAAGTATATATTATATTTATTAGAATTAAATAGGTCATATATATTCTTTCTACTTTTTACATAAATACAATGAATTTAACAGCTCGACTATTAAGAGACTGCCAACATAAATTGTGGTTCATTCATTATTCATTCTTTAGAATGCGATCCTCTTTCAACGAATAAGTATCTTACATTTCATATATAATCTATATATATATTTTCAGTTCCATTTTCACATTTATTAAAAAATCAGTAAAAAAGTCGTGGTAATCGTTTTTTAAAGTACGAAAAGAACGATTGGCGTGTTTATAAATTAAAACTTAATTGGCAAAATTATATGTAGATGATTAGAAAAGTTAGCTTGAAATAAGGCTACTTTTTATTGTATTTTTGTTGCTTCCGTTAAAAATCTGTACAAAAAATGTGTCATTCGAAACTCTCGTATTACACAATATCCATGCATAGTAGGCCAGTGTAACTTTCGTGCAATGTTCGTACGTTTCCACCGCGTTACAACAACTAGCAGTAAATGTCCGGAAATCTAGTAAAAAGATCGATTCTACTCCCAAGTAGCAAGGCATCTTGATCTGCGTAAACTACCAATCATGTAGCACATTTCGTTTATCGTAAGTATCTCTAACTTACACGTAATTGTCTCCGTGTATATCTTATGTTTACCTTTCGTCAGGCAGAAAATTTTCTAAATCAGAAAATACTTTGTCTCGTCGAAGAAATGTCTGTACAAAGACGAAGGAGGAGTAGAGCTCTATGATAAAAAGGTGGACACCGTTCGAATTCGACTATCTATCTTGCTCGACGATTTCCACGCGATTCATTTATCGTTCGCCTAGTCCTGCACTGTAGATTCAGCGAGCGTACATAGACTGCAGCGTAAGATCGTATAAAAAGAGGCTACGGCGCGTGGCCCCTTAATTTTAGAATCCCTCGGAAGTTCGTTCGCACGAGGGCTGACGAAAACGCATCTGAACAATCACACGAAAACGTGATATTGGCACAGATATCTACAAGTTATTTTTACATTTATTCTGCCTCATCTTTATGGTCCCCGGTCGGTCTAGATCCCCCGCAATTAAACGCTACTTTCACCTCGACCAACCAGCGTGATCGGATAGACGTACTTCTTCCGTTTCGCGTTAAAGAAAGGCGAGCTGTGTTGTCCGTGCGTGGGCGTGGGCGAGAGCCCACGCAGCAGAGGTAACGAAGCGTCGCCGCTCATACCCGTCGGATCGAATCTCTTCTTCCATTCCGCTCCTAAATCCGTGGCTGGTGCCATCAGGCCTTTGCACTCCGGGGAACTTCTAACGCTGAGGAACACGTCGTTGCTGCTGTCGCGTTGCCCAGAAGAACCCTGTCATATCAATTACGAAAGATTCATCTTTATATCATGCTCGGTCACGGATTAATCTTCATTTCTATTTCTACTAGCATTTCGTACCTTCGCCTCGAAGAAGTCCAAGCTGGAACCGTTTGTCTCATTCTCCTCTTCCGCGTAGCCCGGGTGCGCTCGGTTCGACGCGTGAGACGTCCTAGATGAATGAGAAGAGTTGTGCGACGAGTTCTCCGACAAATCGTCCCTGCAGCACGCAGCCGTGCATACTCTCTGCTCTCTGCGACATTTAGGATATTTTACCGTTTTGCTTTGCCAATCACCAAGATCGGGTACGTACCTTCTAACGATCACGGAATCCCGTCTTCTCGGTACTGGCGGCGGAAGACCAGCGGCCAGGCTTTTGGCGCTTTCGTAGCTCGCCTCGCTGTTGCCGCTGCTAGTGTTACTGCCGTTGTTCCCCTCCCTCAGGAAGTAGTTCTTCGCCGAGAGCATAGCGAAGTGAAGGTTGTTCTTCAAGTCGTCCGCCGCCGTTGACAAGTTTCCCGAGATTTTCGGGGTGCGCCTCATCGGCCTCGGTGGTGGTACCGGTGATGGCGGGCTGCTCGACGCCTCCGACAAGGTCTCCGGGGTGGCCAATGGCGCCGTTCGAGAGGCATCGTCCCAGTCCACCCGACGGTTCAGCCTTCACACGAGAGCAACATTTAACACAGTTCCTGAACCCGGTCGAGGAAACTTCTGGTCGAAGAGCAACACTTTACGATCCCGCCAAAGCGAATAGCAATAAAGCAACGCGGCGTAAAGTGTTCCTCTCAAATTCCAATGCTCCTGGAGATGAGTTTCTACGAGTTCCTCGTACTCGATGACCTGACAGAGTGCAATGATCGTTTATGTGCGCGACAATTGAAGCGGTGATAACTGCGAGTGGTGAAGTAAGCGATCAGTGGTGAACGAGGGCTTGTGAATGAACTTCATCGAATTCAATAGAATGATACTCCGATTCTCTGCGAATGACCGAACGAATTCTATTCCATTTCAAGAATGCTAAAGTCTGAAAAAATAGCGCACTGTCTTTTCTTAACTTCGTAACCTAAATCGAACGCAGAGTTCCCTCGGTCTTTGCCAAATTGTTACCCCCTAAGCACAATTAAAACTGGGGAGAGATCGTAAGTAACTCGTGGAACTTTCTCCGTTTCCCTAACTCGTCGGTGAAGCTAATCCTAGGAATCCTCCGGCGCCAGTCCTCCGTTAGGGACCGCAACACGGTTTCGTGGTTCCTGACGTAAAATTGCTATTCTTACGATTTGCTCTCGTCGGCCCTGGGCGTGTTGAGCAATTCGCTGGCCAGGCTGACGTACTCCCACGGTATCCCCCTGGAGTCAACGCTGAGCTCGCGGCCGACCTGAGGGAATTCCGAGGGGCTCTGTAAGGACGTGAAGGACGTCTCCAGGCAGAGTCTGTGCGGCGGCGTCCCGGCCAGGTTGCTGGGGTGCGACTTAACAGGGCTGGACGAGGACAGCAGCGCTCTCATTTCCTGCTCGATCTCCAGCTCCTGGATCTCCACGACCTCGCGAGCCTCGGACGCCTCCGTGGACGATGCGTGACCGGAAGCCAGCCTCTGCGGCTTCGCCGGTCCCAGGGTCGTTACAACCTGACATATCCATACGCGATTTTTTCCATGTAATCGTTTCGCGCAACCCTCGAGCATTTTTCCTGCTCGCCCCGTACCGTTACCATTCAAGGGACCTTCGAAAACGGACAATAACCGCGCGAATTCTCTGGATCGAACTATTCGTTCTAAGTCTTGGAATTAACGGATGGTCGAACGTGGGGATATAAATTAATTCCATTGATTTAATCGCTTTAATCGGATACCAGTATATCCGATTGAGCGGTTAGGTCGCAACTGATCGCCCGCTTGGTATCCGCGTGTGCGGATAATGTGGTTACGGTTAACCCAACACTAGCGCGGTGGTGTACGTAAAAAAATAGCAATGCAACCAGTTGATGTAACTTATCTCGTGGATATATTGCGTTAACACTAACGAAGACCGGAAGGACGCGACTATTGCTTCGAAGGTCTCGAGGAAGAACAGCTTTGTTTATTGAACTATTCTCCGTTCGATAAATTGTGCATTGGCTTTTGCACGTGAGTCGCGGAATCCGTACTCTTTATGCTATCGCAGGAGAATTTAACGAGGGCCAAACATCAGCCCGGCGATGTGTGCCAGAGATACAGCTTTCTCGTAATTGTATTCCATGCGTTACATTAACGGGTGGTTATAAATATTCAATTCATATTATGCAGATCGGAAATTCTTAGATAATTCTTCATTGATTAGTTAAATATTAATACGAGACTCGCGAATAACAGAGCCAAATATGACGAAGGAAGAATAAAATAACGCGCACCTATTATAGTGCCTTAAAACTGCAACGCTCGATTTACATAGAATAAGGAACAACCTCGTGCTCCATAATTTTACGCTACGAAGTAAGCAGGCTCATCTGTTTGGATCTGTTATCGTTCCCAGACAGTGTTACTTTGTACATTTCTGCAAACGGAAGTGAAAGATTACTAGTGATCTGTTATTACAGATCAAAAAATCTGTTATTACTAGTGATAGCAGAGAACGACTCACTCGAGTGCTCGGCACTCCGTTACGATACTGGGCATGCGATTAACGAACGATAAATCGCGACGGAATCGCGCTATGATGTATCTAAGAAACCAAGTGTGTAGAATGCCGATCGTGATGGACTAAATGATGCGTGGTGCACATGCATGAACGACGGTGACAAGTACCATTCAAGTGATCGACGGATGAATTCTCTGCTTCTATCCGCGAGTCGTTCAACGATCTCGCGCAACTAATCTCTACGTCGACTTGCAATACGTACTTCTCTCTTGATTCTTTGGGACAAGCGTATTTCGAACGAACATGGCGGTGAACAGTCGTGGATGGTGTCTAGATACCGTGATCCGGGGTGATCGCATGCGGCGGAATGCAATCGGGGGTGGAACGTTGCAAATGCAGCTGCGACAGTGGCGTTAGTCGATCAATGTTATCTGTCCGCTGGAGTATTTTAAATTACCACAAGATTCCTTCAGCGACCTAACACCGGTGATGTTCCTTCAATTCATACCTTCCCCCGCCACTTCACTTCGTCATTCTATCCAGCTTCGATCCAAACGTACTTTTCGTCAAATAATTCTACCATATACACCAATTTCCACAAACGTACCCACGATGGGAATACAAAGATACCAGGTGCAGCGATGAAACAACGATAAGAATGGACTGATGGAATATAGCGAGATCATAAAATGCAATCAAGATCGCGAATTAAGTATTGGAAGTGAAGAATCCAAAAGCCAGTGGCGGATTTAAGGGGGGCGGCCAATGAGTAATCGAAGAATTCTTGTAGAAAACACCGAGTTCCAAGATTGAAAAGAAGAATTTATCGGAAAATGTTCTACGTGCCAAAGGTAATGCTATAGTTCGTAGAATTTGATTTTTGGCACTTCTTCAGGGCCTCATCTTAAAAAAAAATTATGATTTTATCCAAACACTATATTTTTTTCTGTACTACTACATTTAGCCGTTTTTTTTTTTTAGTAAACTAACTCTTCGGTTCTTAACGTTTGCCCCCTGGGCCATTTTCCTTAAATCCGCCACTGCCAAAGACCAATAGAAGTCGTTCCACGTCGCTTGAAGTAAGTTCACGTTCAATGATAGAAAGACAAAGAAGTCAGTTTCTCTGAAAACCCTGTACATATAGTACGCGACACATGGAGCGATGATTAACTTCATTCGTTTTGATCATAACGATCTCAACGCGATCGTCGCCAACGCGAAAATATGTATCTCACTACATTTCCTCCATCTACTACGCTACTGGCGTGCGCAGCTTATGGAAAATACGTCGGATGAAGCCTGAAGACGTCTATGTACCTTGTTTCGTGGCGAGAAGAGTGTGTGGTGGCATGGAAGTCGGCGTCGCGGCCTTGCAAGGTCGTCGATGTACCTTGATGGTGAACCACGACGTGGCGTTGATCATCGTGCCTCCATTGGACCGCCGAGTCCGCTGCAACCGTTGCATGCGTTGCTGCATCAGCCTCCGCAGCACCTCGATCTCTGCGCGCTGACACCTAATCCACACCACACACCCTCAGCCACATATCCTCTGGTAGGATCGCTTGTTAGCCACGAATCGAGGGAGCAACGTGTCGTCGGTCTTACTTTCTCGCAACAAGTGGGGGGTATACTTCGCGGCAAATCGTCAACACCTAGTCTAATAGATAGCTAACAGGTGAATAGATTAATTCTCTACGGTACTGGGCGAGGATGAAAGGATCGGGAGCGATCGAAACGAGCAATAGCGCCGAGTTCAATGTTGCGAGCCAACTGCGAAAGGTTCGCACAGGCAATTGACGGCGCGCGAAGCGAACAGTTGTTCAATTCTGAATGACTCCCATGTGGCGGAAGTTAATTGATCGTTGAAGTTCAATTGCCACGGCACTCGACGCCTCGATTCACTCTTCTGGGCTCCGTGTGCAGGAAAAAAATGCGACTACGACATTCGAACAACGGGGCGTG
This sequence comes from Andrena flavipes, assembly GCA_963971345.1. Taxonomy (NCBI): domain Eukaryota; kingdom Metazoa; phylum Arthropoda; class Insecta; order Hymenoptera; family Andrenidae; genus Andrena; species Andrena flavipes. Next base: position 74,293,846 of record OZ020480.1, read on the forward strand.
GGCGCCCTCTAAAATTCAACTGACTACTTCGGGGCGCGAAAGCGTTCAGTCGTGAGTATCCACCAGCATGCGCAACGGTTAAGGTTACTCTGGTCCCTTCAAACGAGCGCGGTAGCGTTTCGATCGACTTTTATGTACGAGGATCTCCTTACGCTTGAAACTAAAGCTTGTTTCCTCGATAGACAACTGCATCTTTTGAAATCCGAGAAATTCGACGTTTCATTGTCATGCAAAGCGGAAATAGACGGGCGGCCGTTTGCTTTGACCGTGGTCGCTGTTGAAACAGATCCCGTTATCTAGAAAATTGTTTCAAAATTAAGAGGGTTGGATCTGGTAACTCGAGACATTTAAGCCAGTAGCAAACACTCTAGCAAAATATTATTAAACGGCGAAACAAAAAATTTAATTCGTAGTTCCCATCACGGTATCTGTTATCAATGCTAGCATTCAGTCTCTAACGCTTCGAGTACAGAACTAGGAAGCGAATGCTTAACAAATAAATAACAACACGTTTGTGTGTAAAAAGTATATTGACCAAGGCAACGTACATCGCAAATTATACAGAATTGAATTGTTACAATGTGCAATCAAAACGACCATTGGAAATTCCGTTCTTCCCATATTATATAAAAATACACGATCGTCTGTATCGATTACTCGTATTCAGTTCTTGGATTACAGCTTCTCTTCGATGCAAAAAGTTTCCACGTAACCCTTACTCACAGTTCCTTAGTCGTTTTGGGTGCAATCGATCACAGTGAAACGGAAAATTCTCGAGAGATCGCGAAAGTAATTGGAAGAAATAAAGGAACAGAATTACGTGATTAGCTATGTATATAAACTTTGCCAAATGTTACGGTAATTCATGCAGTGTCGACGAGCATGCGTGTTAATTGCTTGATCGATTTCAGCAGCAAAATAAAAACAGGTGTGTATCTCCTTTAACGGTAACTCTCAATCATCACTTACATCGTACATAAATATCATTGCGTTATTCTACAGTCACAGCACAAAACAACAACACACGATCTCCGTTACAAAATAATCCTGAAGAGTAAATTAAAAGGGAAAACGGTGGAAACGCTAATGGCGGTAAAAAAAGTACTACACTAATCAACAAACTACAACTACAATCAAGTCGGTGGCTTCCTCCGTCACGAAGAAGTGTCTTTAGAGATCGTTCATTGGCAAATCGGTGCCGGTTTAAAAAGCGTCTCGATCATCGCGATCCAGATCCTTCGGGTGGTATACCTCGATATCGATGACGGTCACCTCGCCAGCCATTAGCTGGCCACTGATAGTAGCTATTTGAATTCGTGCACTACTAGGATCGCGATCGTTAGCGTGTCCGTTACTCTCTACAGTGACAACTACGTCCTCTTCCTTCGTAACATCCGGCTCGGCGATCGCCTCTTCCAAGAGTTTGTAATTACCCAGCTTTACCGCGGGTATCCGGCTTACCTTGGTTAAAGCTTTCAGCATATGGTCCGGCATGTGGTCTTGTATCATCACCGGGCTTATCAGCACTTCGTCGAAATCACATGGGCCAGCCCACAACGCCTGGTATACTGGCTCGCGTTTGTTCAATATTCGCCTGGAATCGAATCGGAAAACACAGCTGTACACAAAGTGTCCCAGTACTGCATGCACGCAGACATATCTGGATAATGAAACTTCTAAAAGGGAGCACAAGAGTCTCGATAAACATAGATTCGCAAGCTAATCGTGCTTGAGTTATCCTCTAATAAAACACATTTCTTGTTTAACAATTCACGACACGAACCGAGCTGCCAGTCCCTCGATAGGTACCATTTGCACGTCCACGAATACCCATCCCGTTCGTGTTTGAACAAGCGCGAAGGATCACTTTCAGTCAGCACAGCGACCGGGAAGAGAATCGAGGGGAATCGTTGCGAGCAAACATACGGTTTTGTGTAAAAAGGAAACGATGTCCTTGGGAACATAGAAACGGCAACCTCGAGAGAGAAATAGTGCTTCTATCTATCGCGCGTCTTCCTGTAAACCCGGTAACTGTTATTCACGTCACACGTACGTGAATTCGAAAGCAACAGAAATATTATGTAGATGTGGTGTGGTATATCAGGTGCCCCACCCTGTTCGGTACGACACACGATCCTTCTAGACTCAATCATGCACGACTAAGGAGACATTTATAGAGTAACGTCTCTGGAAGAAGATAGTAAAAGGGTGCGATAGACACTGTGGGAGAGGAGAAGTCTAGAATACAGATCCAAGGGTTCGCATGCGGGCACATCCCCAAGATGCAATTACCCAGAGCAACCTTGAAAATACAATGTTTCTAATGAACGTACCTCCAGCAGCTCTCGTACTTCTGCCTGGGAACGGAAAAAAGAGATCGTGGATTAAAGTCTGTCTGGCATACGAACGGTTATCTCGAGGCTCGATGTCGGGCGGAACGGCGCGTGTTAAAGTCGAAAAGCGAAACGTAAACGTTGCAACTTACTCTCCCTTGTTCGGATGATGTCGGACCACGTGGATGATTCGGCCGGGCGGATACAGGGGCCTGTGCAGGGTGAGCGTGATGCTTGTGTCGCTTGGAAGAACGGTCTGGGAGCGGGCTAGATCCTTGTCCCTCTGATACTCGCTGATACATCCGCCTGCCTCTAAATTCGCCGCCGAGGTGGGGGTGGAACCGCAACCGCAACACATCACCGAGCAGGCTATCGTTTTCCACTATAACGAATGTTGCGTGATTGATGCGCGAATTTCCACTCGACTCTAGATTGTTCTCCTCTATAACCACTCTATTTATCCCTCGCCCCATCAGCTGCTAATGTATTTCACGAACACCGCTATGAACGGCGTCGAAACGGTTCAGGGATGTTAAATTTTGAGAAGTGGGTCGATACAGATTTCGCGCATATTTGGAGAATTATTGGAACGATAGCGACGCGTGGAAGTGTTTAATTGATCAGCGAGGAACTCGGCTCGAGATGGTTCTGTGGTTTTTATATATGGTTACTCGGGGAAGCTTCGAGGAATACGTACCTTCGGATCGACGCTCCTTTTTATGGCATTGATAAGATCGGCCCGTAAGCTCTCCATTTGTCGGAGACCTATCCTGGGCACAACATCCTTCCCGACCACCACGGACGTAATAAATTCCTGCGTGTACTGCTGAGCGGGCATGCTCAACAAACCACCCGGTGGAGCGAACGCGAAGCACACCAGGTCTGGGTAGTCTTGTTTAAGCAATATAGCTAATATAGCTGCTGTTCCTGCTCCTAAGGAATGGCCAACCAGCACCAGACCGAATTCAGTGGTTCCCCTCGAAGGATCCTGGGGCAGAAATTTGGACGGTGTCCAATCGAGTGATCGGACAGACATTCCTACCATCTGTGCATCGAACCTAACAGATTTATTTATTCAATTGCACGTGAGATCCCACTGTTATCAAAACCCTGGGAGTACCGAGTCGCAGTGTAACCGCAGAAAACTCGATAAACTTGTATATTCAACCTCTCCGTTACGTGACTCGAAATAGGTAACTAGTTCAGCGATAAGTATAATTATTCCGTTTAACGAGCCGCCGATATGCGTCGCGCGCCAATCATTTACATTTAAAGCGACGGCGACGTGGAACAATACCTTGGCGAAGGCACGGGACATGATTTCCTCGTCGAGTAACTTTTTCCGAATATATTCGGCGGCTTGGACCATCCCTTTGTGGCCCAGCCAGTCGTCTCTCGGGGGCGTCAATGGTAACACTTCAGCCTCCCCGTTCAAGTCTGTTAGCACGTCCTCCATGCTGAGGGTACCTCGTATACTAACGACAACCTTAAAAAGAGACAGCAGCAAATTGGTAGTTAATCGTTGCGGGTGTAAGTCCGCCGGAGTTTGGGGTAAAGCGATCGTTAGGGGCGCATTATTAGGTGGCTTAATTTTCTCAAGCGACCAGCTTTGATGATCGAACTAGAACACACTCTGGTTCATTATAGATTGCGAGACTAACGTGCTTACTGCCACGCAAGATTTATCCCTCGACCGATGGGGTGAAATCGACGTTACATATTGGCGCGACGAGGTCTATAAAGTCGAGGATGCTGTAGAGTTGAGAATCGTGCTAAAAAAGTGGTGGCGTTCGATCTGGCAACTTTTATTAATAGACAATTTAATACAAGTAACTCGATATTCCCCGATTATACTCGTGACACGCTCGATATAAGAAGTAAGCTTCGCAGAGAAGATTCTAATGTCTCCCGGTGCTCCACCAAGGCAAACGCTATCAGTGCACGGGAATCGATAAAGGAACGCGGCAAACCTTTTTCCTGGTGTAATCGAGCGCGACGTAGAACGGTGTCTCGCTGACGTCGACGTGAAAAGTCGCATAAGTGACTTCCACCTCGGCGACATTGATCAGCTTCTTCAGCGCCGTGTAATTGCACTGGCAACAATTGTCCTCCACCACGGTCGCCTCGTCATCGTGTCCGCCGCATGGGAAACACCCGCACCGTAATCTGCGACAAGATTCCGAGCATGTTACTCCCGAGATCCGACCTGTAACGTTAATCCGCTTCGACAGATGATTTCGAGCGTGTAACTGTATTATTCAACTTCTAACTTGGACCACTATCTCCTTGTTACCGTAGTACGCGAAGCGTTTCCAAATGGACGGTTAATTTTAAATCAGTCACAGAGTTTAATCATCGAATCTTGCAGTATTCCCGGTATAATAATGGACTGCTGAAGAATTCGTGTTTTGTCGGGAAGGTGGCAATGAAATGCCAGGGGAGTTCAATCGATGGGTGACGCTTAATGTCGCGACAGCACGTGCGCCACGTTCCCACGACATTACCTTGCACACAACTGGCAAAGGCCGGTGGATTGATGAACGAGGAGCATGGGCCAGCCATAAGCGGCGAGGGCGAAGTGCATGTAATGAATGGCCGACTGGAAGTGGCCCAGATCACCGTCCTCGGTCAAGGACAAGAATTTCGTGCGAGGCGTAACCGGCACACCCGACAGGAACTCGTACGTGTCGTTTTTCCGTTGCTTCACGATCAACTCCCTCTCGACCTTCTGGAACTTCCTCAGCAGTACCAGACCGGCGACCACGTCTGACGGCACCACATCCAGATCCCGAAAGAAATCGCTGAACAGCCTGGCGATATCCGCGAACGAATTCTGAGAACCGAAGCGATATTATTCTACAAGTGACGCCAAGCTGGTCCCGCGTCTGTTATTGAAAAGCTCCCGTGATTTTCGATGAAACTTACTCGGCTTCTATCGGAATTACCCATGCAGCAAAACAGCAGCCTGCACCTGTTGTGCCAGCTATCCTGGTACGCGCGTATGACTTTTCTAAAAGCGGGGAAATTTTAATAATGTCAGTGGTTTCCATTTAGGAATACCATTGAAGGGAGGCTGATTGTATTAATGCTGGCATTTGGGTCAAAATAAACAAGCTGCTTTCCGTAATGGTTCCCCCATTTTACTTCGAGTCCAGGAATGTTTTGCGATATATGTAGGAATTTAATTATCAAAACTATTTAGATACTAATAATAAAATAAAATTATAGAAGTAAATATAGTTCTCGCGAACGATCAAACAAAACAAAGAATCCGCGCGTGCACTTGTTTTTCCGCAAGTTACTTTCGTTTCGTTCTGTGTCCTTAAACATTCAAACAGCATAACTGTGGCTTTCACACGACTCAGCAACAACACTCGGGCGCCACGTTGTCATATCGACCAATTCCTACATTTATTTACATTATTGATTAGAGGAAAAGTAATGGGCGATGAAATTAATGTTACTTCAAGTGGAGAAGGTGCCGTAAGTTTAAAAGAACTTAGCTATAAAGGCAGCAGGCGACACGAAAGGAGAACAGCGAGTGGCGGGAGAGATCTCAGTAGAAGTGGAGGGTAATAAGTCAGACGAGGGGGATCAAACCGATGTACAAACGAACACAGAGCCGTTACCTTTGCCGCCAGTTTCTGTTCCTACTGCCGCTCCGGTTGTAATGTAATTTACCGCATCTTGATTCCGCCTCTCTCATGCTGCGCTGGTATTTCTTCATTTTCACCCAAGACCTGCCCGCCGCGTCGTAGGTGCACCACACGGTCACCATCACCGACGCCAGCACGCACCAATTCGATATCAGTAAACCTGTGGTGGAAGATCTCGCTAAAATCGAACCGCTCTGATCGCGAAAGAGGCACTGCCTGTTTCCTCGTTCACCGGCTGCCGCGTTACAGTTCAAACAAAGAGAAATGATTGGGGAAGAAAATCGTGCAAGCACCGTGAAATTTCATCATCCTTCTCGACGTTTCAAGCACTAGGAGTCCAAGAGTAATGTGTAGCATTCTATTCGCCTTGAATTTATGTAACGTCGGATTTCCTTGGTGCAGGATTCTTTATTCGTGTAAAACTTAGCTGATACAGGATGTTCTTATTCCCAGGAAACGTAAATAAAGCAGAGACTTTCAGAACGATGGAGAAGTTCGTATTGTTTTATACATCGTCTTCGTTCGATGTTACGAAGACGAAGGAAAGTGCTTCGTATGTCCGTGAACAGTCAGACTTACCTAACATTATATCTTTTAGTTGGTTGACGGGACAGCTTTGATAGTAATAAATTATCCACGTTACACCTGCGCACAGCCATCCAGTTTCCACCAGTAGCAGTACTGAAATAAAGTTTCGCGCAGTTCATGTAAAAGCTCGTGGGGCAATTTAAAGTCTTGGGATGTTTATGTACACAAGGGGAGCCATAAAACAGACTGCTTATTCTGTCTGTATGAAAATAAAGAAACGATTCGAGGAGAAGTGTGATAATTTCGTAACCTCTGAGTTTCTAATCTTTTATACCATTCGTAGCGCGAATGTGTACCTACAAGTTTATTCTCGTTCCAATGTAATCTGAATAAGTGAATAAATGTGCATTAATAGGGACGTCGAACAATTTTCCAATGTATTGTATTTCTCCGAGATGTCATTTTTCGTTATTAGGTATATATTTTATTTGGTTACAATTTTCTTTCATAATTCGAGTTTCTTAATTTACTAGCACTTCTGTATACAAAGTGCAAAGTGTTCTACTTTACTTTCGATTGAAGTACGTCAAGTGACTCTGAAAAGCGTTTAGAAATAAAAGATGATTGAAAGGCAGGGGCGGAATATATTTGGGTCAAGCGTCTCGTAAAGTCAGCGTGCGTTTCTTTTTCAAGGATGATTGGCATTTCTTGGCTGAAATGAAAGTACGTCAACGCGAATGCCGCAGCTTCGCACCGGATAAGGATTGAAGGTATCGACAGTGCTTTCTTCGAGCATCGAGCAGGAGATAGCTTCGCCGCAAAAGCATAACTCGCCGTGTTCCGGCGTGCCAGCTTTCGTTCATTTCTGCGTTCTGGTGAGTGCATTTGACCTGATTATGGATCTATGGGTGCCGTTGCATAATTCGAGATAATTTCAAATTTACCCAATTAAGGCTAATGTAAGTGCGATAAAGAAAAGTCGATAGTTCCCCGGTGTTTTTCTGCTTGCAAGTACTTCTGTTCTGAGTAATATCATTGCAGGGTTGTATGAACTAATAATACATAGAAAAACACCTAAACTCCATCAAATATAAATTTGAATTCTGAATACGACTGACAAATTTTGCTGATAAAGTTAAGATAAAACATTGTAGCTTTATTTCGTGACATTTTCCGGATGATTCAATTTGTTTTTATATCGCCTACATCCGGCATACCTACTAATAAAATGATTACAGCGTCAAGGCTGTTACAGAACTGTCAACATGAATGCGAAAAATATTATCGTAGCGGAAACTCATTTAAATTGCCGAAAGCGTAAATCAGATGTCTAAAAGTAGCAGCAGTATTATTATAATGGTAAAGTTTATTTGAACAACTTGAACTGTTGCGGTTCCGATTAGATTCACGCCGATTGGACTTTAGTCGGTGAATCACGTCGCGAAACAGAAAGAGTTAGTTCGCGGATTAGCAATTGCACGAGAAAACTGTGATAGCAACCACTACTATCCACGATTTAATTGCAGAGTTGCGAAAATACTCTCACGGAACATATATATTCTGTTTCACGATTCGTTAGAAATGAATTTGGACCATTTAATATACTCCACCGAACGTAGTATATATGTATATCTTGAAACATGGTTTTGGCAAGATCAGAGATAAACAAGTTATTTAAAGCGGGAACTTCCATTAGCCTATCCCTCGCGTTTCCTAGAGCCTTTGTTACAACTTTCACACTCGCCCCCGCGATACATTCTCACTCCTCGTGGTGCAATCTCGCCTAGCCAGAAGTTCCAAGTCCTCTGTGTGTCGAAATCAGACCAGCCGAATAGAACAGGGAATCGAAAGAGTTGCAGAGCTGCAACGACGGTGGGCCTGCCACTCTGTACGCATCCGACCAATCAGCTGTACGTGATCGGAATTTCCATCGAGTTCTTCCTTGGTGCGCTATAACTCCCGGAGAACAGCGGATCACCGTTGGATGCGTTCCAGAACCGTTAATACCCCAGCGATGTATGTGTCTTTCGGGAGAACAGACGGCTAGAAGTAATTCTTTGTACGACTAACTGGCATATAATGTACCGGCGGTGCGCGAGTAATTTTACGGACACAATGTCAGATACCTATCATGAAGCGACCTGAGAGGAGACAATGCAAATTCTCGAGTAGGTTTGCACAGGGTGCATAGAAAAAGAGATCCTCCAAAAATCCCCATTGTCGTACCGATACTGACATCTTCTACAGCTATCTAAGAACACTTTCAAAGGAAAACGTAGGATTTTGCAATAGGACATTAGATCAGTCTTTGGAACTTCACCAATTGAGTTTCCGAGCTAGTCGACCGTTTGAAAACTAAACTTATCGAATTCCTTTAGTTTCAATTATCTAGCTGTCCTAAAAGAAGTAGCTGAAGTTTTGTATTGAACGTTCCAACTGAAACCTACACGAGTATCAGTTATTAAATTTACACTTTGAGTCCAAGCTAACGCTATGTGCATTTATCAACGCTCTCAGTAGCAAAGATCACGTCCCAGTTTTTCGAAACTGTCGAATGGAAGGCGCTGCATTGGATGTATGGAGAGAATCAAGGGATATGGGGATTTCTATTCAAGTGGTTTTAGACGTGCAAGTGGTGCATTAGCATAATGGGCAATTAAAGGGACACTTGGAGAGATCACAGGCCGCTAGAGAGGAGCAAGAAGCCAAGAACGACGTGACTTCCTATTTCTTAATGGCCAGAAAGACAGAAAATTTCACGCCCGTCTTTGCGCAGCGAAAGGGGAGAGGCAAAAAGGCGAGAAGCTTCAGAAGCGAGGATTCCTCTTCTACTTAAAAGACTCCTTGCAGCTGGGCATGAAAAAAGTGGAACAATTTTTCTCACAGAAATTTCTACGATTTCTTTTATTCTGAAGAGCCCAGCAGTGTCTGATCTAATATTATATTTGAACGAAACCGATATCTTTGCCCACAAAAGTTTCTTGAAATTATACAAGAACGAAGCGAATCGATTCTGAAATTCTACTCTTGCATTATGCACTCGTACAGAGGATAAGCACGACCCTCGAGGACCAAAATCTTTTCCCTCGCGAGCGATCGTTTATTACCAGCAAGGAGCCACGGGTAAAGACCGAGCCCTTATTAATATTCGCCCCTCGCCCTCGGGAGATTGGAGGGGCCGACAAGGGAAAAGTGGCCTCCCGTCGCCACCAACGAAGCCTTTCGTTAACGAACTCTACACCCTGCGCCTCTAGATCGATTACGATTTCTCCTACGACCACCCTGATCTTCAATTAACCACATATTCATTAACGCGATATAAGTAATTAGGTTGGTTAGAAGCTTTGGTAAATATTTTGTGGCGTATCTGTTTTTGATTACATACGTGGTATTACCTACATACCTGAGGGTTAATGATATTACAGGCCGAATGGACTCATAGGAATCTATATTAGACGTTGTACGTCTCTCCTACATTACACGAACATGAGCGTTCGCGAGCCAAGTTAGGTGCCTCTTTCAACTCCAAATCCTCTTTTGTACTGGCTTACCCCTCACATCAGTTTCGGTACCATAAATATATCAGGTAATCACGTAAGAAAGGAAAGCAGCTCTGGGATTGAGGACGCTGGATTTTCCGGTCATAGGGGTTGTTAATAAAAGCCTGATCGATTCTAGTGACGATACTTCTATGACCTATCTCCATTATTACGTAATCTTCATCTTCTAAGAATAATTATTAATTCGTTCCCTCGTCACCACAGACACTTATAAAAATTCCAAGAGATATCAAGGAGAGAATGTGAATAGTACGAGTGCCGAGCGCATTTCCAACATGACGTTTCTATCTTAGAGCATCATTCAGCTTTAAATAAGGCTTGCGAACTTATCGACGCGCCATAATGTATTAAAGTGGAAGTCGATGAGACGTGTCACTCACGAAGTCGTACGTAGAGGACGTACTGCATGGGCGCCCTGACCGCGGTGTCCAGAATGCTCCCCCTGGTCGCCAGGAAGCAGATAGAGAACTCCACCGCTATGGAGACCGCGAAAATGGCCAAGTATCCCACCATGTATTCCCACAGCAGCAGGATGCACGTGACGCTGCGATCCCATTCCAGAATCCCCAGCAGAACGGCCAGTACTGTCACCCTGTAACACAGACGATAAGAACTTCTATGAAAGCAATTACCTTCGGCCCTCCTTGCCGCTTCTGGAATAAAAATATCACGGCTGGCCCGTCAGTTACCCGAGCGTGAACAGAATATATTTCAAACAGGATATTCTCTCTCTCTTAGCTTTCACTCAATTGCCCGTTTCCATCTTTTCTTTCGCCTTTTCCCCTCCTTTTTCTTCATTTAGCCGCGTTTGACACAGCACACCGCTTCCAGGCTGTTCCGCGTAAAATATGAGAAAAATTATAGCCAACGATGCGGCATAGAAACGGGCCCCGTATATCAGGCAATATAAGTCTATCCACCGGTCGACTTTGAGATTTCAGTGGTTCTAGAGCCTGCAGTGACATTTACCAACCCCCTTTACGCTCATTTCGTTCGTCTCGTATTTCATTGTCGCCGTCTAGCGCGATATTTACGTGCCCGTTTCGCGCGGTCGACGCATTTAGCTGCAGCTCGTAATAAAAATCGCGGAACGCAGGGCACTCGCGAAACTCCGTTGGAAAATTATGCACGCTGGGGGCCGTGATCTTTGATCGCTTGTGAACCAGGGCTGTAGGAAGTGGAGCGCTGGCTTAGCGTATTCCGACGTCTGTAATATCCACCGGGGGACACTGATGTCCACCCACTTGCTGGAAGATGCAGTAGTCTCGGCTTAAATTCTCGTCGGCTACAATATTACGAGATTTTCTTGGAACCAGAGGCTTGGGCACGGCTCGCAGGGTAATCGGGTATTTTCTCACGGGCGGAGCAACTTCGCCGGGCGTCTCTCGCGTAAACTTACCCTTTTTCAGAGAGGTAACCTTTCCATCGCGAACGCGGAGCCCCGCAGAACCCACTGAAGACTCGTTAAAGCCACCCTCGATCGCAAAGTTCGCGCAATTCCCTTAAATCTCTACCCCCCACCCCGTCGCGATTCCTCTTCGCATTGAAAACACTTACCGACGGCCGTTTCTTATTCCGTTCCGTGACGGCGTAATTACGCGCGATTACTTTGATCGAGAATGCAATGCAAGTTTAATCGATTCACCGATACAGTTTGGACGCTTCCGCGTCGACAGTTCTTAAACTCGACCACTTCTCTGCTCGTCGCTTCGTACGCGAGCAAAGTGATTGGATTCGTCTGGGGGTGACTTCTTTCTTTACTTCCTTTAAAGTAGATCAGCCGATTTAATTCTCGCAACGTCCGGGTAAATGTCGATTTCAGTTGGAGGAAGGGGAACGAGTCGTTGGAAACTAAATGTAGGGAATACGTATGGAGAATAATTAAGCATCGCGATACCGTTTAGGCCCTTCAACTTTACACAGAATTTGATGTAACAACTTTGGTCTATTTCAGAGCTCCTAATAGCTCGTTAACATTTAACACACGCTACAAAGAACATTCGTATGAAGCAGACGTATAATATACACAAATTAGTGGCGAAGTGATCGTTTTAAATCCCTGTAGGACACTCATCGCAATTTCCAAACGTACACTAAATAACAGTACAACTTTTCGGTATTAAATAGAGCGAACCACTTTGTCTCTATCCCCGGTAGTTTTCATGGAAATAGCTTTTAACGTTTCATGTGGCCAACGTTACATATTCCCTTATACATACACATAGCCCAAGGGATGCAAAAATGCATCTAGTAGTTCGAAGGATCAAGGGTTGGTTTTTTCCCGTGCCCATGGATCGCGAGCAAATTAATCGGGATTATTCCTGCCCGATTTCCCCGGTTATTTCGAATGGTATTTATCGATTTCTGGAAGGCTATTGTTCCCCAGCGATGACACGCCGGGATTACGGTACGGAATCGAGGGAACGTCTCCGCGTTTTTGCCTCCCATTTCTTTCTACCCTGTTCCTGTTTCTTTCGCTTAGCGGATGATTAGTGGACCAAGGGTGAAACGTCCTGCGACCCGGTCCAATTTCCACCGAGACGGGCGATCGATAGGAGACAGTTTAATAAATGCTTCGCGCGAATACACGTCACTGTGCAGTTTCGTTAGAGTACGGCGACAAGTAGACAAAAGCCGATGAATTATTAACGCTGAGGAATCGATGGCCGCCAGGCGAGGGAGCACGGTGTGAACTCTAGCAGTGACCAATTTTGAGAAAGAACGAAGATTAATAATGAAACCCGCGAATCGTATTCATTCTGCGCCGCTGAATTTTTCAGCAGCATCACCGTCTACGATTTTTCCTCCCTCGTTCCTAATGCGAAGGATCTAGAATTTGATCGGCGGGTTTCTGGCTCCACTATCCTCGAGGCATTTTTCGAAACAACCCGCACGGGGAACGGGGAGTCTGATGAAAGCTGCTCGCGTTTATATCACGCAATCTCTTCAAAGCGGCGGCAAGAAACGAGGTGAAACGTGCTAGGCAACTGTGAATGGAGTTACATGGGCCGTGCTTTAATAATGCAGCGTGTGCATCGTGTTCTATGGATAAAGGTCTCAAGGGATATGACCGATCGTCGTGCTTCAACGTTTGTTAGCCACTTCAGAACACGATCTCGACAACCCGGTATCATCGCTCTCTCCGCGGTTCAGATGGGCCACAGCGGAAAATGAACGTGTCACGAAGCAGAATGTTGCTTGGAACGGACTATTATTAAATTGGCAACGGCTCACCGATGCTTGAAGACAGTTTAATTAATTCTTCCATATCCGACTCTCTTTTCACGTTATTCTGTAATTCAAATGCACGGTCCCAACTGAACATTTGTTTCAGACTAAGTATGTTAGCGAAAATGGGAACGCATTGAAGTAAAGAATGTAATATTAGTAACAACCCTTGAGGGGAGAACCTGGTTTACGACGTTGAAGAAAGGGGATCTTCGCGATTTTTTTAACATAGACCAATAAAGTAGATCTTTTCAGAAGTTTAGGAGTAGTTTAATACATATTTATAAAATACAAACAAATTTAGTCTTTAATTTTTGCCCAAAATAAACAAACCAAAGTTTTTCTTAGTTTTCATGAACTTAGGTTGTCGATGAACTAAAAGTATAAGAAAAAAGTCCAAAATTGACAAAATTCTGGATCTTTAAAGGAATAGTTACTGTTTCGAGGACAAAATTTCATTTTCTTTATGCAATAAATATGGTTTAATTTAATTCTTTCATAAACGTTTCCAGTTCATCGGCAATGCTTGTTTTATTTTAACTAAAAAACCGCAGGAAAAGTCGATCGATCAAATAGTTTTCTTGTTATCTTTCCCGCCGACTTGGAAAATGTTGTCCTCTGAAAACGCGATTTAAAGTTTACGGTTTCCGTATAACTGCTGATACTTCCGACATACTTCGAATTTCGCTCTGAAACTTTAGGAACATATTTTCTAAGAGTAGGTATTGCTATCGATTGAAGCAAAAAAGCAAATCGCCAATTTCGACCCTCTACATTAGATTCTCCCCTTAACAAAAAAAAAAAAAAAAAAAAAAAAAAAAAAAAAAAAAAAAAAAAAAAAAAAAAACAAACTTTAAGACTGCATTGAAACGAGTCCTGCATACGCTCAATTAATGCCAGGCACTTAAGGTCTAACAAACTGGGGGAGCTGCAGAATTTCCATAAAAACAGAGCACCACGAAACACAATATGGTAATAATCTCGTCGCAACGAGCTGAACTTAAAGAGAACTTCTTAAAACAATCCGAATCTCCTGCCGAAACCAAAAACTTGGTTGGAACGAGCCAGTTCTGTTACACGTTTGAAATCCTCCAATTAGAACGAACGAGTCACGGGTCAATTAAGTCCGTGCTCTGGCCTCAGCTAACAAGAAGAACGTTTGTCAAACAGAATCTCATAGTTCCCCATGGAACTTGGCGTAGGTACAGGAGCAAAGTTCCCTTCCGTTGCCGGCGTCCCCGGTGCACGATTTCGATTTCCCCGTAACCCGAATCGATCTAGGACGACGTTCCCCGGCTACCGAGCACAGTCGCTCAAGGCCACGCGCAGTCGAAAAGAGCAAGGGCCATTGTGAAGTAGGAGATAAGGGAGCCGTAACAAGCGGGGCGAAGAAATACGCGACAGAAGAGGGACGGACCGAGGAAGAAGGAAGGCGATTCTATGCGCGGTTAGGGGTGATTTAGTAGGGGTTGTGCCCGGGGTACTTCTGGCTGGATGAGTAGCGTTGGGATCAAGAGGCTCGCGCGCGGCTCTCGCATCGGTGCAACGATTCCTATTCGCGTCTGGCTCGCGGGAATAAGATCGCCCCGCGCAACCATTTAAACACCGGGGCGGATTTATACGCCACTAAAACCACGGCCCGCGTAATACGCGCACTGCGAATTTTTACGAGCCTTTCCGTCGCTCCACATTTTGCGTGGCGTTCCGTTTTCTTCTTTAACACCTCTGTGGCTATAATTCTTCAGTGTTTCGTGTATGCTTACATGGATTACAGTTTTCGCGAGGGTGAAGGCACGGCGTGTTACGAGATCGTTGGTGGAAGTAGAAACTTGCGAAGCGTCCGATTTGAGATATATTTTAAAATCAGAAGTAGTATACAATGCATTTTGCGATATCGTTTATTAAGTTTCGGTCAGTGGCAATAATTGCGGGGCTCGCTGTAAGTAAACTGTGTCGATCACGGTGGAAAGTTCCACGATGGTTGGTAATAGATTCCCTGGTTTCCTTCCAAAGACCCGCGACCGCGGCGGAGCGTATTTCACGGACTCCACCGCAGTGGAAATTTGACGTCCGAACTTTTACCGAGAAACCTTTCGACAGCGGGCGACGTGAAGTAGATTGAACTGTCCACGGTGTCGATCACAATGGGGGATGCAGTTCGGCAAGAGCCTTTCAAACGGTTAGATCAACCGGAAGTGCGCCACTTGCTCGCATCGGATTAACGATTTTCGACGTGCCTCTGCTAGGGCCACCGGGCATCGGGATCGATCGCGCTGAAAGGGTGAATTGGTTCATACGCTTGCATATTTGCAACGCCGCACCGTTGTTCCGTTAAAACAATTGAAAAAAAAAAAACAGAACGACACACCGAACGGAGAGAAACATTCTCTCCGTGAATATTCTTTTTTTATCTGCTTTCAAAGGCCGCGAAACGAGAACGCTCCACGGCCACGTATTCCATGTATTCGTTGGTTGGCCGTTTTTTTGGGCGGCCGACGTAAAGGGTCTGGACACGGTTGTAAGGTCCGCGGAACGAGGGGCATTTTCCTTCGCCAGAAGCGAAAGGGCACCGTAATCTACGACGCCACTGTAAAAACGCGTGTAACGTTACAGGGTACACAGTGTCCGCATCGTGGATCTTCCAAGTCCACGAGCTGATGGAAAAGACGCCGTGACGAGTAGGGTAAACTCTGTGGGATAAGTGGCACTCTCATTCCTATCGCCAGAAGCGAGCGTCATAATTTCAGGCACCATGAAAGTGCGAGGCATCGTTGAAGGGTATATGGAGTACTTATGTTAGGACGTTTAATGGAGCTGAATTTATAAGGCAGATTATACTAACTTGCTATGTTTCAGAATACCAAGTTGTCTAACGTTATAAGAAGTTTATGTTTCAAGTGACATCAATGTGACGTCTTCACCTAGCGTTCTTATCCTACCACTCTCACTTACTATCAAAGTAGGTACAGCCTTCTACCGGGATAAAGTTTCTTTCACCTTTTATCCAAAAAAATCCCTCGGGGCTTCTATTCCTGCAATCCGAAACGTTCCTGTTCGTAACTTCCGATGCCCGCGTGGCAATGGGAAAAGCGACAGATCCTGCAGGGGCAAGTGGTGCTACGTTTCCAGCGACAAGATCGAGCATCCCCGTTGGCACGACTGCAGAAACGCGTGCCACGATGAAAAGCGAGTGCAGAGTCGGCCCGGTGGGGTCTCGAGGTCCGCCGAGTCGATAGGCAAGGGGGCCCAGTCGCGATGGCAAACTCCGTGGAACGAGTGCCACTCCATTCCCATCGCTAGAGGCAGGCACCATAATCTGCGCGAGGGGTCGCGGATAGGAGCGAAGGGAGGAGAGGACGGATAGGGGGCGCGAGGAAACGAGAAGGAGAGAAAGTAGAGAAGAGACGACGGAACGAAGCGAAGGGCCGTCAGCCTTGGCTGCTGCGTGGTCCGTATCGATTTACCTTGTGCTGGCTTCTCCAGTGTGTTTCCACGTTACTCTCACTCGCTCCCTTTCCCCTGTCCCTCTTCTTCAATCTCCCGTGCCTCTTCTCATCGGCCGTCGAGTTAAAAGCCAGAGAGGCCAACTGATTTTACTCCCTTCCTCTCTGTTTGTGCACCCGCTACTTATTTTCGGGCAAGCGTCGCCGTATCCGCGAGAGAACCGATTTGTCTTTGGGACAAACGTCTCCTCGGCCTCTCTTCCAGCCCCGAGTAGCGGCGGAGTGACTCGTTATCTGTCTTTTCACGGGAAAATATCGAGCAGCGTTGCATCCCCGCTGGCTCAGTGGGTCTCTAAGGTTATGCGCCGTTCTCGGAATCGCCTCCAACAAGTTTAAGAATAGAGAATTCGATCATACCCCCTCTGTTTCGCTTCTACTCCACTCCTCGTAAACGGACACGCCACTGGTGGATCTACGCCGGGCGAGGGTCGTTGCTCGACGACACGCTAATTTATATTCTGCGAGCTTTCCTGTTGTTTGAACTACGGCCTACGTTTTCCCGTGCCATTGTTTCTCCCCGCTCATCCACGAACCTATTCGAGCCAGCAGCTCGCGGTCGTGTTGTCGATGCTTTTAATTAAGCACAAACGAGCGTCGGTGGTCCGCGACAACTCGAACCTGGGAGAACGACACGGGAAACCATGAACGGTTTCGTTATTCTTCTATAAACGTTTCGCGTTTCATTTGTCCCCTTTTATTCCGCTTTTATTCTGCGTTTAGAAATAGGATTGTAGAAGCTTGCTTGATTCATCCTCGGTGTTGTTTCTCTCGAGACCGGTGTCTCCGAAAGTGTTCGTTTTACAGTTTTGGCTTATTGCTTCGCGTAGAATCATCAATTGCTTGGTACCATCAGCTACCAGCAGAGAGACATCGTATTTCCACAATGCTTCGTAGGGGAAGCGCTCGCTATTTCCATTCCCCTGGTCACGTAGCGGTGCAATTCACCGTGTACGTGTTACCAACACGCATACACCGATGTCGCCTGCTTAGACGAATTCTGGACCAGCGTGTCATAACGAAGAAGTACTCGAGACCGGGTGCACACACTCGGTTACGGGGAAAACCAGATAACGAGAGTGAAAAGGGTCGACGCTTGCGCCGACCCGACGCGACGTCGGGGCGTCTCGTGTCGATGCTACCCAGTTTCCTTCCGCCTCGATGTCGTTGCCTTTCCTCGTTCCCACGATTTTTCGGAGCATCTTCTCTCGCAGAGCAGCGCACTCCATTCTCGCGTTATCTCCCGCATTTCCATATACAGATAAAACTGCAATTGCCCCGTTAACATTACGCTCGCTCTGATTCGAGCTAACCGAGCAGCCATAGTATTATGCCCAGGGGTACTTTCTTCAGAAGAGCACCACATAAATATCCGTCCTGCTTCGCTAGTAGAATATAATCTATTAGCTGAAATGAAACATTACTGCGGAATTGTGTAACGTTGCCACTTTTCTAAATCACAAGAGTCCCTCACCGTTCCTTTTAGCTATTGTCGCATTAAGCTAGCTGACGTGACAAAGACGGCAGTAAAAGCATTAGATTATCCTGCGATTTATGAAGAAAATACGAGAGGATAGGAGGACGGATAATGCCAGAAGATTGAATGGTAGAGAGACGCCAGTGTTACGGCAACGAAGAGCCGTTTTTATCGTACGCAGACGACAATTCCAAGCCATCTTCCGCGGCTCTTTATCTCGGCCCTTTCAGTCCGCGCAGCAGGATTTAGAGTGACGCGAGCAATTTGTCGAACACGCGGAATATACGCGCTTTTGATAAGTTGCCAGAGAGGACTCGGGTGCGCTAGCGGTGGCGCACCTTTTATATCCAGGGGCAAAGAGGAAGAAAAATGTCCCTTTGAGGAGCACGCGTGCGTTTACGTGCAGCCAGGACGACAGCCATAACCGAACCTCCAACGCGTGCACGGACGTTCTGGGTATTGTCGCGGGAATCTGTTCGCGCAGCAGCGACGATTTTTAAAGTCGGCGAGCGTGTGCCCGCGTGTCGCTGAATTATCTCCCTTTGTGGATTTTATGGATACACGGTTCTCCCTTTTCCTAGCGGTGCCAGGACGCTCGTGCCCGCTCGTGCGCACGAGGACGAGGCAAAGTGCACCTCCGTCGCGAGTCAGACGGCATTATGTATTTCAAAGTCCGAATGCGACGCACAATTAAACTGAAACGCGAATGGAGTTTTCCAGACACGCAGTCGGCGATTCGTAGCGACGCTGTCGGGGCATGTTTACGACCCCTCGCGAAAATAATACCGCGGAACGTAGGAATTGCAACGGAAATGTTATTGATAAATTGTTCTGATAATGTTCAGCGACGAACTCTGTGCACCGATCCATTTACTTGCGGAGGAAAGGCCACGGTGGGCGGTCGAACAACGAACATTGTGAATCGGAGAATAAAATTTTTATCGGAAAATGTTCTACGTGCCAATGGTAATACTGTAGTATAGGATTATAATGCAATTTTCCTTTGTAAATAAGTTATTAATAGGGCTGAAACACGGCACCGCTAGTACGTCCGACGTCGCTTCTGTAGAAAACAATGTAAGTGCCAATTAGCTAGGGACAAACAGGATTGGCACTTACAGTGCTTGCAAATTTAAATGAATGGCATATTCAAGCTTTCTGTACAACAAAGAGGTGGCACATAAGAGTTTTCAATAAATACAATTCTTTTCATGAATTTGGACTATATTAATGAAAACAATAGAAAATTTTTAGATTATTGGATAGTTAAGCAAATTTAACAAACAAAACAAATCAAATTTCGTAAATAATTTAAAGTCAGGGAAGTTTTTTCTCCCTCCTAAAAAATTTGAGTTCTTGACTTACAGTGTTTTCTACGAGAACTTTTCAATTCTGAATTAAAATAGTTTTTCTGTAGGATCTTTTTTTCCTTTGAGCAATTGAGGAACGAAGCGGAAGGTAAGAGACGGTAGAAACTAGGAGACCAATGTATCGGAAGCACGTTTTCCGCGTGGATTACGCATAGCACTATCGACAGTATAATATCGGGTCCATGTTATCGAGATGTGTCCAAAATGGCTATGAAATTCGTGTCTTATTGATTTCTCTGCTCGCGAAACAGCTGTCCTCTCCGGGAAACGTTCACTCGTGAAATATTCCAAATTCGTAACGCCCTGGCTTTTGGGCACTAGGCTCTGTAGGCTACTGAATTTTTTTTTGCACTGAACAATCAGTAATAGAGCAAAAGGGGTGCAGTTCTATCTCGATCAACTTTAAGTAAATTAGAAAAACTGTTTATAAAATTATTGCTTTGACTTGACATTGGGAACACTCATTGAAAAATATATATTTTTACACAATAAGCAGTAGTGTTTAAATTGATAAGTTTTTATTCCTATTTTCTGGGTAAAAAAATTCTATAATAAAAATATTAATATTATTAGATTTTTTTCACGTATATTACACGTTACAACTCAAAAACTGAGAAAAATGGAGCTGCACCTCTCGTACCCCGAGGTCCCCAATCGTAATATTAAACGTATCGTACTATTACAAACATGGCGCAGAAACCATAAAATTATCATGTTCGAGGATACAACCGAATCGTTTCGGATTATTAAACAATTTCCCAGGATTAATGATGTTACGTGTACACTATGTAGCCGCCATTTTGGAAAGGATACATTAGTAGCACATCATCAAAGGGACAAATGACGTGGATTTGTAATCGAATTCTTCCTGAAATGGCTATCGATTCAGTCCTCGCAGTCGCCATTAATTCGAACACCGTAGTCTGTGACAGAACGATCTGGCGAGGTTGGTCTTTCCCCCGACTATTCAGCTGGATAGGGGCAAAACGTAATGTATCGAATAGAAAGAATCGCCTCGATGTTAATTCGTGAACAGGGTTTATTTCAGCGAGTCGTTGACCCCAGGCTCGATGTGTCTCTCCCCGTGCAGCCGTACAACGTTATCGTACACGCTTGGTTTCGAAATTCTATTAACACGATCCTTATTCAATTAACCCGTTGTGGTAATCTATACCATTCGGGCAGAACCTTTGGACCGAGGAACATAGCTTTACGCTTTAGAATCGACACGATCAGACAATCTCAGTTAGCCGATCTGCAGTGGCTCGAGAATGTTTAAAAATTCAAACGAGCTGTCAACCCTGCCCTAATAGCAACTATTAAAGGATCAGTGAAACGAATATGTGTTACATCCTTTCAGTCTATCCAATTTTCCATACACTGTGCTCCAGCAGATTTAAACTATCCCATTGCGCGCTACGCGAAACGTAGCGACGTGCGCTTGCATCCAAAAAGCTGAGCGGCCATCGGAAATACACGGTATAAAAATCGTACCGGAAATGTTCGATTACGCGTCGTCGCGTACCGTGAATCGGGGCCAATTTCGCGAACCGCTCGAGCCATCGCGGCACGCGAAGTGTATTAACGAATATCGAGTAACATAACGAATAAAACGCTAACGTAGCCTGCCTTGCCAATTCCCTACATAGCCAGCGATTGGGACGAAATACTATTTCCACGCAATCCCAGTCAATTGATCGATCGTCCGTGCGGCTATGACACTGAATAATACGCTGGATTTACATCGCCGCGGAAATATTTCGGGCGCCAGGCGTCGGAGGAATCGTATTTCCCTGCCGCAATTACCGCGACCAATACGTTGCTTTCCAGGCATTTACAAGCCGCTCTGTTTCGCTTTCGATCTCCCCGCATAGTTCACAATAGGTGGGTAGGATTGGGAGGAACAAAGGCCCGCAGCTCTTTCGTTCGGTCCGAGAACACGCGTCGCTTTCGTTCCTCAAAATACGCAGGCACGCTGGCGCAAACATTTTGTCGGTGGCATTAAAGAACACCGCGTGTTCTCCGTTCTGGCACGCATAGTTCCACGAACGATACGGCGATCGTGTCATGGGTGAAGTCTATTAATTATCGTCGCGGTTAGCGTGACGACGAGCATGTTCTTTGGGAAATCGACTTAGTTAAAGTGGGCCATTGCCATTGGTACCAGTCCATACAACGGTGCCGATGTTTATTCCAGGTAAATCCATTCTCGCGAAACGCCTCTCCACGATCAGGCACGACTATTGCCGGGCACGCGAATAGACGGGGCATCAGGCGTTCGATGGTATAACACGCAGAATTTCGTGCTTCATGGTGATTTGATGGTATCTTTCGATAGGCCTGTTGTCGACTGGTAGGTACTACGGGGAAATGCTAGATA
Organism: Andrena flavipes; assembly: GCA_963971345.1. Taxonomy (NCBI): domain Eukaryota; kingdom Metazoa; phylum Arthropoda; class Insecta; order Hymenoptera; family Andrenidae; genus Andrena; species Andrena flavipes. The sequence goes on from OZ020480.1 coordinate 74,315,878, forward strand.
CAGTTTCCTGTGAATGTTTATAAAAATTTATCGCCATACGATGACAGCTACCCGACACTCCCATTCACCGCAAATTACTTGCTTGGAGATAACCAAGCGCGAGAGATTCGTCAATGGTCGATCTCCGAGCTATCACCGGCAACGTGTGTCCACTTTCATACGCTATCTCCTGACGCAACGTAAAGGCGATAACACGTGCATCGCTGCTGTTCACAGAAATGATTTATCGCGACAGCGAGAACGCGAGCAATACAGTTGCAATTTTAATCAAAGTTGTCGGTACCGCTGGTAGGTACTATAGGAATTCTCGATGAATTCCGCGCCGCCCCATCGGTCGTTCCAACCCTCCTCCCCCATAGAAAGATCAGAAGCGCTCCGTGCACCCGTGGGGCCGGAAGATTGCTAGCTACCCTGCCAGCCGATCTTTTTTCGGTCGACCTTACGCGCCTCGGCCTCCTACGTCAAACGTCGAATTGTTTTACGTAGCCGCGCTTCTGGGGAGGGTGCAGGCCCCTTTTCGACATCGATGCAAATCCACCCGCGCGACCCTTTCATGGCTCCTTCCCCAATATTCGCTCGCGCGACCTCCCCCTCGGTTTTCTGAATCGCGCGTGCACGGGATCGATACGTGCGTTTTTCGGGGGCTGTTGCCGGGACCCCGCAGCGATAAATAGCCCTTTGTCTATGGAACGACCAAAGTACCCCCACGGCGGTGCAAGCTGCCAGTTTCGAGGACACCGGGGAAGTCCCTTTTCTGGCTCTAATTTCCTCAACCGATAATCGCCACGAGTTTGTCTGATGTTTTGGAGAGGATAATAACTAAACATCGCTGGTTTACTGTTTAAGACCTACTCGAAGAATTCGTTACATAAAGTAAAGCTCGAAGAACAGAGAAACCTTAGTTTTGCACGTATGCACCGCTATTCTGCCGTTTACTGTCTGCGAAGCACGTAGATATATAGTAATTGCATCACAACAGGCGAGATACCTACGTGTTATTATCAAACTTGTGGTAATTTCGCGCGAGGCTACATCGCTGCCGAACATTAAAATTAGTCCCCTAGAGTCTAGGCTCTAACCTCGACGTCAGCCATTTCCTCCCTGTTTTTCTGTCACGGTCCAACATCGTCGGTGGCATTAGGGGGGCGCACGCGAAACGACGTGCACATAATATGCAGCCGCGGATCAATGAACCAAGACTAGCGTGCTTTCATTTCAAACGTTCTTTCAAGTCTGATTCTATAATCGACGAGAACGAGGCAGCCAGGTAGTCTTTATCTTCCGGCCGCCTCTGTCGACAAAGGCAGGTCCCCACGTTGGATTACGCATCGCCTTGATTAAGGGGCTTGCACTCCCTCCAATTTGCTCAAGTCGATAATCACGGGTATCGATCTTTCGTGTGAGTAGCACCTTTGTTCGTCGCGCAGGCTAGCGCGCCATCCTTAAGACGAGGCAACTCATTAAATTAAGACCGCTCCCGTAACGACAGGACAAACTGCACTTTTAATTACTCGCAATTAGGATAATAACATTACACGCTCGGAATTATGGGAGCTTAATGGTAACAAAGTGTTTGCCCCGATAGGTATTAGAACCGTGATTTCCATTCAAACTTCGAACCGTCGCCGTTAACAGCCCGAGAGTACAGGCGGATGACGTTCCAGTTGAAATAATGGCGGAGAAAATTCTACTTGGTTTGAAAGTTTATCGCGTAATTGACCTAGATGCAAGTTCGCCTGAAGTATATCGAAGAATGTACGTATTGGTAATAACTGCGGGAAGTAGCAGAGGCAAATAGATCGGGGGCAGACGAAATGTTGCTGAGAATTTATAACGAGTAATTGGCGTGTCTCTATAGGAGGTTATAAAGCAGAGATGGGCCAAGTCTTTAGCTACTTAAGTAAAATTTCGAATAACGAATAAAAGTTAAAACAATTATTCGTCACGTGTCGAATAAAGTTAATAAATTCTCATCGAATAATAAAATTAACTCTTATTAGATTCGTTATTTAAATAATTTTTTAGTTAGTTACTACTTCAACTCTGTTATAAAGTAATATGAATCGACGCATGTATCTTCATAAAAAGCTATTGAACAAATTCCCAATAGCTTTCTACGACTATGGCACAAGAATACCGGAAAGCTACTTTTCCTTTGAGGCTAAAATTAATAAGTCAGAGCATTGCTGTAGGATTAAAATAACGCTACAATTCCTAATAAGACGAATAATTAATATTGACGGATGGTGCCGTACGTTGAACTCGGTCGAGCATACTCCGCTTCATTAATATACGTTTAGCGCTGAATATTTACAAGGTCATACGTTCGTCTGATTGTGAGTGGCACAAACTCTCTGAGACGAGAGCAGTTGGTTTTATGTAGGACTTTCGCTAATTTTCAGTTGCAAGTAGTATCAGATAAGATTTATACTGTTGCAAATGATATAGGTTTATATGTACGTGTTGCTTTTTCTTTTAATGATCGGTGGTTTAGGTAATTAGCACTCGTTAATCGACGCTCGATTAATCGGTTCTATTTTAGATTGTCCAGCAGGTAATCGAAGCTTTACGATGTACCCTGGATGACTGGTTATTGTTAGCTGACCAATTAAAAAGAAAGAAAAGGAACCGTACTTGTCGGCTCTCGTGCATCTGTGCTACGAGCAATGTAATCGTCGTACACACAATGTACCCAGTACAAACTGTAATATCAGCGCTTCTGCAGGCCGCTGATAAGGTTACAATGCTGACAAAACGTCCGAATCAGTTTCAAAACATACCCAGCTCGCGACTGGGTGTGTCTTCTTGACCGATGGTAAGAACTTAAACCGTGGGGACCTTTGAACTTTTGCTATTACCGAATACTCTTATATTGGCACTGGTTCTTGCAACATTCTAAATTAAGGTAGTCAAGGTGGTCAGTTAAGATAAGCGCGCAGCTCGTCGAAATGTCAGCGCAACCGAGAAAATCTCTTCCATCTTCTAGACGCTAGAGAAATCTCAGCGTTTCAGTAGCGGACACGAAAGCTTCTACGTCAGTGGAATGTGTAAAAATGACCTGTAAGGTGGTGAAAAGTTATGGAAGGCTGTGCATACACTACTTGTGTAAACAGTGTCTAATATGAAGGGTAAGGGGAAAAACGAGGGATGTCCATTTTGCGATTTATAGCATATTTTGTTGGTGGCAACTAGGACTACAGAATTGTCGAATCACAAAGGGTTGTAAAGTTCAAATATTCCCGCAAGATAACATTAAAGATTTGGTATACCTACTGGTTAAAAACAGGAAATATCTACTCCGCACTAAAACAAAACACAGAATGTCCCCACGAGAAATTATTTAAGAAGAAAATTAAATTCATCGAACCTAGTTTCTTTACTTATGAACTAAAGTATTAAAATTTAATTTTTCCCGATAACGCTGTTTTGCGACATTCCTTGTATTTCCCCTTTACCCTTCATACATGGTCTCCAAACAAATTTGAGGAACCGTGTTCAATCTAACAATACGTTTCAAGTTACTCCTCTAGCTCCAGCACAGACGCTGGCATAGAACTAAACGTGTATCGCTCTGATAAACAACGAAACTTCTAAACACCTGCAGGTGAACACCCCAGTAGAAGTAAGTGTGCAAGTTAATGCATGCGAGAATTCTAACAACGTGTTATCATCTACAAACAAATATCATTCGACGGTTGTTGCCAACTCCCTCAACAGTGATCGACTGTGCAAACTCGCACCAACGTTATTACCACAACATTTGATTCTGCAGCACAGAAGCAGTTCCCCATTACAAATGTGCATTGTATATTCATACGCGAATGATAATAATACGGCGAGACCAGACACCACCACCGAAGAGGCTACCCGATCTCTCTTCGTTTACACCTGCCATTGGCCATTTTCGGACCCTTAAAATGCAGATGAAATGAAAACGCGACTACTCGCTGCGAACCGTGAGAAAGTCACGTCCATCCAACTAATTTATCGAGTGGGAAGCTTCTTGAATAGTTTCCGAGGAATCGATAGTACTGCCAATAAAAGAAGACGCGATCCTTGCGACGTGTCTTTTCGCGGGGAGCAACAGGGCGCGTCAGCTCGGGTAAACGAAAAATTTGAAGCGTTCTATTTCCAGTCCTACTACCGAGTCACATCTGTCGTCTAAAAACGACAGTGCCTCCGTTACGAAACTTTTGCGCATTGTCACGTCGGCACCGCCTGACACGCTCGAGGGTGGTATTCTAGGATTCCAGCGACTCGTAGCGAATACTTCAACGCCGGTAACATCTTGGGTCGCCGTGCGTCGGTTTCGCAACTGGTCCCCATTGAAAAAGCGATATTTATTGCGTAAGACGGGGGGCGAGAAAGCGAACCCCTTAACCGAGGGAAACGAAAGAAACTGTCGAAAAGTTTCATGGACGAGAAGTATCGCTAGCAAGATAAATCTGCCAACGATGGGTGGCCGTGATCGCCAGTTTTCGATCCAGATACCGTAATATCGCCGTGAAGGGAAAAGGAAAAACGGTACGAGAAGGGTTGATAAAGCTCCCCGAGATAGGTACTTTCTATCGATTTACTATTACTCTTTCGCCGTGCCCCGCGGAGTGCCTCTAATAAAGCGCAATCGGAGGCGAAAAACGAGAGGCATCGTAATTTTAACGGCTATCGCCGACGCGGCGGCCGATAGCTCTGCTGTTATTTGCGTTCGTACGGCGGGGGTGTGGCCGTGCATACGTAACAAAGTGCGCGGGATTCTGGAAACAATCTCGCCGGGGCAAACAACAGAGAGCCAGCAAACTGACGTCGATTGGAATAAGAAAGCACGGGCGCAGCGAGGCTACGGGATATCGTGGGTGACAATGATAGAAAACAGAGCGGCGAACGAAGCTAGCCTCCTTAATGCACTCTAAATCGTGACGGCTTATAGGCCGGGATTTATATTTAGCTACCTGCACATCGGAGAAAAAAATAATATTCGATACAGGCACCTGTCTAACCCATGGTGGACGTTTTATGCGATTATAGAGGCTTTAATGGTCCGGGTTCTTGCGGGTGAACGATTTCGAGGTTTCGCCAGCCTCGGAGCTAGATACTCTAAGGATCTGACACTTGCAGTGTTTGCGATACGTGTCAGGCTACACCTCAAGATTAAGAAAAATATCCTACGTTTAAATGACATCTAAACAGATCAATTTAAGATACTATTTACAATTCGAAAGCACGCGGCCACTATTTCGAAAAGATTTTCAGGAAGGAACGAGCATATAGAATAAACAACTTCCTCGAGTAGATACTTAGTACAGTGAATCACAGTAGCAACATTGGAATTGTCTCCCAGAAGAATCTATGGCTGTCACCCAGAGGCCTCGAGCCAGTGCTACTGGCAAGCCCTGGCGAGATGAAAAGGACATGCTCGACGAATTTATCGAACACAATGCATCGCGTTCTTGGCTGCGCGTGATATCATAGAAGAATGCAGCTCGTATAATAGGTAGCGTAATGGATGCGCTTGGTAATCGTTGCGATGCACGCACGCATTAAATGGCGGCCCCTGGGCAAGAAAATTTCGCCCGCCGACGCATTTCATGATTTATGGAAACGCGCGGGCTGCTTGACACGTAAATAGAACATTCCCGGCGAAAGATGAAGTCTTGGCCAAAAAAAGGACGCGTTACACGCTCGAGCGCCGTGGCATGTGCCAGTGACGACGCTTGTCAAACATTCGAAACGCTGCTCGGACTCGTTTTTTCTTAAATCTCTTGATATACCGATCGTTCGTTCAACTCCACTTCCGATGTGTACTGTGCAGCTTCAAAGTTGTGACAGCAAGGAAAAAAAGAGCGATATATCATAGGGGTACTATACATATGGCGGCAACGGTGATGATAATACTGTGTAGTGAAATTGAGTCACTCGACGCTAAGTGTGTAAATAATTCAGCTGGCGTGTATCAGGTTCGACAGATTACCATTTAGAAAATTAATTCTATGAATCCTGGGGGTTATAGTAGGCCGGTGTGTGGGTGAAAAAAGTACAGCAGGCTTGCAGTAGAAATATAATAAATCACGCGAGGTGATAGTAACGGTGCAAACGTGTCATTTTTCATGGCACAGAATACTGTGCAAATATCAGTGCTGTCCGCTTTTTTACTTTACTACGCTTGCATGCTAGTAATTGAAATCCCTAGCAAATGTACCTACGTATAAATCAATCGTATTGTACATCGGAGAATAGTTATAAATAGAATTGTCTTTAATTAAGGTCGCACCGCATTTCGTGTTGGAAAAAATATGCTGAATAGTAATTAACTCGCGCCTCATTCCGCGTTCACGTGGATAAACGAAAAATGCATGTATGTATAATGCAGTGGTCGGATATAAACGGATTAATGAATATGAAACAACTAAATTTCTGGTTTCTTCTCGCGCTTTGTCCTCAGTCGCGATAATTCCTTTCTTCTGTTAATAAAGTCTCCGTGGTCTTCGTGGTTAATTTGATCGAATCCAACCAAAGTGACTTTTACACCGCGAGCTATTTCAAGAGCAAACGCGGGGACGATTTTCCAGCAAGATGCTACACCTTCGCTTTGCCGGGAAACTTCGTTGTTAGAACGATACATAGAAATCGGGCCTAAGGAAGAGGAAGAGAACGGAACAACGGACGATATCCATCGATCTGGGGGCGAAAAAGACGGGCTCGTTGCGTACGGTTTTGAGCGCGCAACGCGCGTAAACACAATGCCGTTGAATGGGGATGGTTATATAGGGTGAGCCTTAAATGATTCATAGCTCGTGAGAGAGGGTGTAACGGGCCATTCACTAGCGAGACCATTGCAAGCCGTTGTGCCTGACGTATTGATCATCAAGAACGTACTTTTCGTCTATGCCTCTTGCCCATTCTCCGTGCTCTTTACCTCTTTTCACATCCTATCGCACGAACACGCGAATGTACTCTTTCTCTGGCACTGGGTTTTTCCCAGTCTTTAAATTCTATTTATAAAATTGTGACATTTTATCTACCTTCGAATCGAAAGCGACATTGATTTGTATAATATTCGTCGTTGCTTCCAGGCAACGCTCAGTGAAACGAAACTAACGCATTCGTCGGGAAAAAATAGAAATAAAATTAAATTTGACGAGCGCTGCGTGTACTTCAAACTGAGGCGTGTAAATCATTAATTCATACGACAAGCGATGTGTAAATCCATTTTCCACGTTGACCGAGTATTCCAGCTCCCGTCGCTGACGAATGTTGCACATTTTCGCGCAGATTAACGCGCCCCTGCATTTTGGAATAAATGAATGTCGTCAACGCGGGGGAAACTTTCTTTTGTTATGCTTTTCCCCGGTCTTCCTCTTTCGTCACGGGTCATCGCGAGTGAAAAGCGTGCGCGCACCGCGCGGCAGCTTCAATTTACTGAAAGGACGAGGGGGGGGGAGAAGACGATGAACGAAGTCGCTTCTCGGGGAAAAGAACGCGCGGTCACTTTCCAAAAGCGTGGTCTTCCGCGCTGCGAGTGCCGCACGCCTCAAAGGGGGATGGTTTTATAACCAGCTAAGTGAATTAAACGCGCGTCTACGCGCCCCGTAACGCATGGTAACGCCGCGGAACCAAGGAAACAAGGGCAAAACGTGGGTGAGCGTGTACAAGTTGGAATCGTTTCGCGATTCAATTTCAGTATAATTACGATGGAGCGGCGCTCATTTAAGGAGACCGAGGCACAGAATCAGCAAATGATTCTCGTTCGTCTCAATTCCAATATCAAATTGGATTTACAGCTGAAATCCTAAGCACACCACCCCCTTTCTTGTAGTCTGTCACCTATTATTATTATTATTCGTCTTTATTACTTGACACGTACAGAGAAAAATAATACATAAAGACTAGCGAAGTAAATGGCGAGGCTGCAGTGCAATACTGTTAGCAGCCTAACCGGAATAAATAACATTAAACTAAAACTAAAAGTAGGGAAGAAAAGCAGAAAATTTAGAGAGAGAATTTAAACATCATTCTGACTAAAATCAGAAAACGAAATTAGCACTCGAATATCAGGTGGAAGGGAATTATAATAATGAGCCGAAATATAGGCAAAGGATGATTCAAATTAAGACGTAACCTATGTACTACTCATCTATTTATTTCTACTAATATCTTAAAGGATAGTCTTCCCAATTTCATTAACCCGTATAGTAGTCGGATACGGAACTATCTTCGAAATTGTTGTCGATATTAGGAACTTCGAAACTGGCGGTGCCACTATCGGCGCAGCTTTCAAATCGCCTAATTGATTTAAGTACGATATCAGGGATAATATATTAACGTTAACGCCATTAGGCTTACTAATATAATAATAAGTTTACGATGGCAGTGTATTACAGTGCTATTAGCAGAGCACTGCAATGGCATCAAACTGAAAGCGGTAACACCATTTACGAAGAATCGTTTACACGGCTACTCGATGCAAAGATGAAAACTGCCTTTGCGTTCCCCTTCAGTGTGCCGACTGTTCTTCTCGCGGGATTTGAATCGTTCAAGAGAGATTCGTGGGTTGAAGGAGACGGCGCTTCACCGTGGTGAATTTGAAATTTAATCGAATTCCAAACTTGTGCCTGCGTGGATCGATTTCCATGAATTTTCCATCGAGGAGAAGAAAGAGAAACGAAAAAACGACTAGATTAAGCCCTTCGCCGAAAAAAAGTGGGAAAATTACGCCCATAGTGGGAAAGGAAGTGGATCCCCGTTTCACTGACGCTTTCATACCTTCAGGGAAACCCGACGAGTTTATACGACGTTGCGGTCGAGTTCGCGCTAAATCTATTTACCGCCGCAAACGAACCCCATGGAACTGCGACTCCTAGATTCCCCGTCGGAAAAGTGAGAAGCGTTGTAAGCGGAAACAGCCTTCCTCGAGTTGTTTGCGAGACAATCGTTATTATTCGAGTAATTGCGGGCGGAAGCTCCACTGTCCTCAACTCAAAGACACGTTCAATTAAAATTCCTATATAAATATCCATTTGTGTATAAACAGAATGGTCGAGTTAAATCTCTGTTGTCTGCCAGAAAAGGGGAAAGTGATACTCAAAAAGACAAACAGTTTAAGACAAATCCGAAAGGACATTGTTCTCTTCGTGATGCTCCTATTCTGCTATAAATGGATATATTTATGTTCAATTTTTTTATAGTTTTAAAAGGTGAAAGAATAAAGTTATAAACGCGCAAAGTGTTGCGTGCGATACTTGTTCCTTCTTTTAATTCTCCAAAAATTAAGTTTCTTTTGGCCGTGACACTAAGAAGACCGTTCGTGTCAAAGGCCAACAACTTGTATCTAAGAACTTTCCTTCAAATGTATCTAACGATGCAAAACATGCTGATAGCGCAGACCGTGTCTAGCAGTTCTTGTGAATGTATTATTATGTATTCAATATATTCTCTATTTCCAGCCGCGCTTGTTATTCCGTAGAGAAGTTTCGCGTGCATGACGAAAGTTTTGCGAGGCGCGCAAAGACTCGTCGTATTTACGCTCTATAAATCGTTTCAGAGTTTGATCATTGATATTGTCCGTCTCGCCATGCTCCATTCACAACAATCACAACTCTTTTTATTCTCATACTTCTATCAATGTCAGCATGTATTATTTACACTGTACGAACGTTCCAGAGACGGATGAAGGCCTTTAGAGGCCCTAAGCATTTAAACGATTTTGAGGTTCCTTTATACAAGGTGATCACTCCAACGTAATGTACAATTTCTTAGGCATTTCCCATTATTTGACTAAAAAGTGTTTCTAACAAAAGTTAAATTTTAAAATTCAGAAAATTTCTGCGATGCCCTAAGCATGAGCTTATTTTGCTTATTGCTTAATCCAGCACTGGTATGCTCTGATGCAATGCTCTTTAACGCATGTAACGAGCGCGACAGAATAGTCAGGGCGAGTGTAACGCGGCTTTATACGCGCCTACAAAAGGCGTATAATATTTCGAACATTGAAATAATTGCAACGGTATCGTTATTGACATTTGCACTGTTACATCACTCTCGAAACTGCCGTCATCTGTTTGAACGAGATTATAAAATTTGATAAATTAAGAAAAAAAGTCTGCGACACTTGTATTCCTACAAGCTGAGACATAATAAGTATTTAAACATCTCACAATCAGAAGCGAAGGCTCAGCCTGCAAAAGGTTACAAACCGGCAAAGAACTCTTCGATCCCTGTTGCCCCTACGAATTCTCCCGCTTCTGTTCGCTCCTCATTCCACCTCTCCCCTACACGCGTGTATTCGCTTGACCATCGTTGTCTGTCGTACAACTGCGTCGCTGGTTTGCCGACAGCGTCACTCTGCACTACCCACTGCATCGAATCGGAATTGTTAAATTCCCTATAACCGAGAGGCATCTCGATCCCTGGAGCTCTCATATCGTCGCGACTCGTCGAACTGCACGCACGTGGGTCGCTTGAACTTAGACGCGATTTCGTACCCGGCATTGGAATGCAAGCGCACGGTAGGTGAGAATGAAGGCAGAGCCGCGGTCGATCCTCTTCGCACTGTCGCACTTACTCGAATAGATGAATGACTGCCAAGGCAGCGCCTGGCCAGAGCAGGTCATCGCTGGCGACTTCCCAGCGTCTGCCAAACGCAACGAGGCACGGCATCCTTCCACCTCCGATTCAGCCGACTACGTGGGCTCCCGAGACTAGGCGAATGACCGAATCGCTGGACCTCGTGACTAGCCGACTGTCACGGGCGCACTGATCACGGAAGCGCGGGCCGAAGCCGTGTCTGTCGTTTTATCACCAGGCAGAGGAAAAAATGGAGGGAACTCTTTGGCCCGTTTTCGCCTCGCAGATTTAACACCGTCAGTTATACACGGCGTATATACGCGTTACAAGTGAGTGTTAGCCTGACGTTTGGGAGCGTCCTATGCGTGCGACAGTGGAACGTAAATAGTGTTAGGGTAGCCGTTCATAATATCGACGATAATCGCCAGTTAATGACCCAGCGATACGGACCTACTCGGCAATTCGACCGCTCGTTAGGAAAACTAGAAATCTTTAAGAATCCCTTTCCCAAATTCCTTAGGTTGCTTGCCTACCTTAATTACCTTCCACCCCTCCAATAGGGAACGGGTTAAATACCGGCCTCAAACAGAGGGATGGCTCACAATCAGGTAAAAACTAGCACGTTTCATTTTTCTTACGAAAAACAGCACGTTTCAGTTTGCCACGTAAAGAAGCACACTCCATCATTTCTGACGAATATTAGCACGTTTAATCTTCCGCCGCGAAAACTAACATATTTGACTGCTTACGCGTCACGAAGAATAGCACATTTCGTACTTTGCGGCGAAAAGTAGCACAGTATCCTGTTTTGAATTAAATTGCAGAAACTATCACGATTCGGCGCGTGGTTAGTTTAAATTGTTCAAGTGCATTTTGCATCGATGTATTCAACTTTTGAAAATATTGTTTAATAAATAATAACTCCATCTAATCTCTAAAAAGAAACACGTAGGTATGAAAATCTTAATCCGGCGTTGGTCAGGTGGGGTCTTGTAGATCCCAGATTTTAAATTGGGTATAAGTTTTTAACAACACGTGGCAAGGTGAATTTAGTTTGTTCTTTACATAAGCTATTTAGGAAGTATATTTTTGTTGATAATTAAAGATGTTTAATTAGTTAAGTACTTTTGGGTAATAAAAATTTAATTATAGATATGGATTTCTATAATACACTACATTAATTACGGGGTCTGTGGGACCTCACCTTATTACTCTTGTTACATTTCCGCACGTCACCAACGCCGAGTTAATCTACATAATTTAACTACGGTATTTTAATGTTTAATAAATTATCGATCTAGTACTAAATAAAAATCGCTCAAACCGCACAAACCGAGAACCGAAACGTGATAGTTTTCGTAATAACGAAGACAAACGTACTGTTTTTCGTAAGAAAATTGAAACGTGCTATTTTTCGTAACGCACGTCGTAACGATGACTCACTTTCTAAACTTCTATACCATCAGTTAAATTTATAATATTCTGCAAGGGATTATTTTTTTATATTTTCATTGTTCTCTTTTTTCATTAGTTTTGTATTCATTTGCTTTACTAATCGTCAGTAGGTAGTTCACTTTTTGTTTGATGTGTTCTTTACTTGTTTACCGTAAACAAATGAAATTTCAATAAATCTGTAGTTGTAAATAATTTTGCTGTCTTCTTTTTTATTTTTCATGAATGATTATGTGAGTCATCATCCCTCTTAACGTCAAGAGCCATCTTTCCTATAAAGCAAACACCAACCAGTTTTCCTGAATCAGCATAAAATTCTCAACAGCTTGAATTTATTCTGATAAAGTAAATAATATCAGTCCCTATTAGTTTTAATAGCCATTTCATATTAAGTGGGCCGACTGTCCTCAACTTCCCCTATCAGCGATATTATTAAATCTATAAATAAATGAGGTGCTGTATGATTATAGTATAATCGCTATTTCATTCCGATCGCAATCAATTCGACGGCCAATGCGTGTAATTAGAATGGATTATCTTGTACGGCTGCACGACGATTGTAGATGCATACGCATACATAAATTCATTAGTTGATTTCCAGCGCAGAATTGTGATTTGTTATGTATTTGGTGAGGACTACCGGGTACCGGCACCGTGTGATTATTATTAGCGATGATCAAAGGGTAGTTTTCGCGTCACGGTGGTTCGCGCCCATACGTCTTAGCTTCGGAAAATCGTTAACGAACGCGGCAAATGACCTGGGTAATATACAAGAGGGGGCAAGGATGGCGGAGAAATTGGCGGTCGTCCATTTCATTTTCGTCGCCACTATAAACACGCGTCTCCTCGATTTCACGATGCTGCGACCGGGCTTCTCCGTGCTTCCTTTCCGCGCCCGTGGAAACGCGATCGATAGGAGTTCGATTAAAACAACGTCCAACCACTGCTGACGTCTGCGCGATCTTTCGAACGCTAGTACACACAATTTTCTCATTTCCATCTGCGTATCGTCCTGTAAAATTATCACGCGGCGCGGCGTAGCTTCGTCTAAGCATTCCGAGGGAATTACAGCTGAATCAATGCAAGCAAACTTATCTTCCAAGGAGCATTGATTCTTTATCGGGCCGTTGCGATCATACCGGTTCGTCGGCTATCGATGAATTCAACTTAATCCGAGCAGATATGATAAACTGCGTGTATCTATCAATAATCTGAGAATGTATCAAAATATTTGTTTTAGATTCTTCGCGGATCGGGCCAGCAACATGCTTTGCGACTTGCATTTTGACGATGTCTTTAAACGATTTACAAGTTCGCACAGTTGTTCTAACTACATACGTCGAAGTGCGCGCGAAAGAGAATAGCGACGCACGCTTTGTCATAGTTATTGAAACAAGCTAGACACTCGATTGTGTAACAAGTGTTGACACAAGTGGACTGAAACTGGCAACACTTTGGACGTACTTTATAACAGGATAAGCTTGGAGGGTGTTTCTCGTGAAACAAGATAATCCCCTAAGTTTCTTCCTTCTTTAACATAGTTCCCCATTGCATTTTCAACAAACAGTGAGAGCGACGCCGTTTAAAAAGAGAAGTTCATCGCTACCGATGAAAATACCTGAACGTAGGAATGAAATATTCTGTTTCTTTGTTAAGGGTAGAACTCTTTATAGCGTGCAGCATGACTCTCGTAGCTTCTATCTATAAAAGTGTTTATGTGTTAATTAAAAGCGCGTATTATATCTGGCATAACGAGAATTCCCAGTTTTCTTTTCTCTCGTAATTGCAAGGGTTTCACACCGCGGGCAACGTGAATCGGTATGAAATCTAGAAGTTGGGCACGTACCTAATTGAAATTCCTATGCGCGACTAATCGCGTTCAATTATAAAGCAAATAATTAATGGTGCAATTTATACACATGTTCGAAGACGACACTATGGAACGTGCGTGTGATTGCGCATGCACAAATCGATTATCGAATCATGCTGGCAATTAAAGGCCGGAAATCACGGTCTTAGAATATCTGTATCAACTAATCGAAATGTACATATAACGTGCAACGAGATGCATCGATGCCTAAAATGTAGGTCACACGGAATTATCCGCGAACGTATCCTATTTTAAGGAGGCTCTATAAATACTAGGATCTCCTCGCAAATGCATGTCCTATCATTGAAAATTCTTGAGACCCAGCGGGTAGCCGATCGTTAAAGGGTTGATGCGATCGATGGGGGCCCCGATGTAAATACACCAGGGTGGTTTCGATCGAGAAATTCCTCAAGGCTCCCATCCCCAGCACTACTACCTCTTCTATTTTTTATAAATGGTATTGCTATATAACGGGGACTGTTCTACTCTTCTTCTTTAAACTTCATTCCGAAATCGCGTGCAGCAGATCTCGCTTAGCCTTAAGCTCTCCCCCGTGTCTTCGGCTCTGTCCCTACCCTCCTGCTACTAAATAAATAAATAAAGACGCGACCACTCACCATATCAGGTGCAGGATGAACAGGAAAGCACCGGGGACGACGAGGTCGTCGCTGCCGACGCTCCATCGGCGTCGGAATACCACGATACCAGGCATCTCTTGCTCGTTTCGCCGTATCTTCCATTCAAACGTCTGCTCGAAGTGTTCAGAGTCGACGGGAACACGAGTCGGCGGTTTTCATCCTCGAATCACCGAGCAACGCGAACTTGAACCTTGGTCTGAGCCCTCTCCAAAACACGATAGGGACGCCAATCGCCACGTCGTCGTCGCTCTGTTCCGCGACGCGCATTTCCGCAACTTTTGTCAAGAAGATCCCGAGCCTTCTCCATCCTCCTGGCGTGGCAGCTTTATTGGAAACCGCTGGAGCCAGTATTTTCCTCCGGAGAAAGCGTTCTTGACGCACCGTCGCCGCCACTAGACGACACCGCGTCACGTTCCCCTGATGGGATCGTCACACTTAATCGCGTCGAGGGTAGTTCCTCTCTCTCTTTCTCTTTGGCCCTTAATTTTCTCAGAGTTCTGTCAACTGTCACTGTCCACTGGAATCACAAATTATCTGACACCTGAAGGGTTTCTTCGGTAGGGTGTCGCGGGACCACCGCAGAGGAAGACGAATGCGCAGGGATTAGCAGGATTGCTCGAGCTCGGTAGGCACTCGTCAGCTTTACAGGCGCAGTATACCATTTGTGACACAGTCCTTCTGATTAGCGTCTTAATTCCAATCTTATTAACGCCCCCCGGGTCCAATGTGCCCAGTTACAGGAAATGGCCCTTAACTTGCAGCTCCGCTGTTGAAGAGCTGGTGCTGTCGGTGTCTTCGTTACTGGCCTAACGAATAGAGTTTTCTGAGCTTCCTTGGCGAGGTCTGATGAATACTGTACCCGGTGCAAAAAGGTTCATATTGTCTCGCGAATTCGTCATGGGTCACTGTTTTATTTTCTTTGCATTCGGAGTTGAACGCGCATTGTGCAACACTGAAAGAACGTAATACCAACTCATGATTTTTATTCAGAACAAAGTTCTGTCAAATTGAATGGGGAGATAAGATAATGTAGATAACTAAAAAATCTACGGCCAAACGAAGGTGTACGTTTTTAACAATTTTTAGCTCGTCGTGACGTGACTCTGTTACAAGAATGAAACCCAATTATTAATATGGGAAATAGCATAGGGGTTGCGAGGACAATCCTAAATTTGCGTTAGATCTTCATCGAGCGGCGACGATAGATGAATAAAATACAGGAATCAGGTATGCGTCATTTGCGATGCATCTTGCTGTAAGGGGTGAATAATGGAATTCTGGAGGCGTACGCAAACTGAACCCGTAGTTAGTATGCTTCCGTCTACGTGTGTAGTTACACTTCGTCAGTGGAATCGTTTCACGGTTGGGAAACAGTTCGAACTCTGGAAATGTCTTGATAAAATATTCTCGAAGGATTGCTGAAGCTATTAAACACCGTTCTGAAGTTCCAAAGTCCTTTCCAGCCTCTTGCAAGCTAGGCCATCGCGGATTTTATCCAGTTACAGCCTCAAAGGGCGAAATCTTCTCGTCGCCTTTCCAGAAACTCGTTTGGAGCCTACATACGTAATGCCAATCAATGGAATCTATTAAAAGAGGAATAAAACCTCCAAGAAAGACCACTTTGTTCGTCGAGAATAGGTTTGTAAGTGAGGATGACGTAACTCGTCGCCTTTACGGAGACTAACTATTTTAAAAGCAGATTTCCCTAGAAAGAAAGAATCGGGACACCGTTTAGCTTGCAGGAAATGAAACTTCCCTTTGATAGTGCCTTCGCTATCGTTTGAATAAATTTCGGCCCTTCTCCGGATTGACGGACGCAGCGAAAGGAAAATACGCTTTTACTTTACTTCTTTCAGCTCGACGCGGAAACTTCGCCAGCCGAGCTCGCGTACGTACACGGAGCTTGTGCAACCCTTGCCAAGCCAACTTGCCTCCCCGTGACAGCGATGAAACGGAGGCTACGAACTTTTCCAAGAATCATTCCGCGTGTCGCGGCAAGCTGATGGAACGTGCAATCAATACTAATTAAATTATCACCGTCTGCCGAAACAGTTACCTTACTACTTACACCTCGTCTTCTTTAAGAAACAGAAACCCATTACTCCATTATTCCTCCCTCGACATTCGCGTTGGCTCTCGCGCTCGCCACGACACTAACTGCATCATCTTTTAATTATCACGCTTTTAAATAGTAAACGCTGGACATATATCCGTTATCTCTGTTTCAGGATGTACCTCCGGGCCTCGTCGTCTGTCGCGGTCCGAGCAGTTTAAAAGTCCACGCTTTCCTGCATCGCTTGCTCGTCGCCAGGAGCTGTTAGACCCAGAGAAAACTAGCGAAAGGTCGCGCATTCGCTTTTTCAGCCTCGTTCGTAAGATTCAGGGGACACAAAGGCAGACGAATTCCCTCCGGCGAAGCCGATGGGCCGGCGTTACCGTCTACGGTGCCGCAACGCGTGTCCACGCACCCCAGGCATCGTTCCTTCTCCCCGTATGTCGTCCACCGTGCACAGGGGGTGCATTTTATTCGCGGACATCCGGCCGACGCCGCGCCACGTGCAGGGAACACACCACCATCGCGACGATGTCACCGCGAAGAACAATTATCGGCACGATCGTCGAGGTGAGCCACCTCGAGCGCGACTGAGCTAGCCGAGTTCGAGCCACCGTGCATCTTCCACGGCTCGGAGGGTGCTGAATCTATATGTCGATGGGCGCGCGTGCGTCGCGACGCCTCTGCTGCAGTCGCTGCGTCGCTGCGACGCGACGCCTCGCTCCACGGGACCAGTCGTCGATGATCAGTGGCACCAAGTGGCGCAGGTGACAGTTGACCCCTAGTTGCTGACGGTTCTAAGCTCGACCATCCTGGCAAACAGCTCCGACGTATTTCTCTCATTCCTGTTCTGTCCGCATCTCTCGTGGGATGATTCATTGTTTCTTCTATCTTATTACCGCAGCACGAGATTATAAACTTGCGAGGAAGGCCTCGGTTACACACTGTTGCGTATGCTCTATCGTGGAAATATCTGACAGCAGTTGGAAAATATAGTATTATTCCTCTCTCGTATATTTAGATTTCTAAGCTATTCTTTATGCGCTAGTGTGATAAGAATACAGATATAGAATGTGCTCGATCTTTCCTCTATTTTGTACGCTCAATTGTTTTGCTCTCAATGAGAGGATAAAAAGATTATCGACCGTGAATGTAGTGTAGATAATTAGATCGAGATTTATTTACTAGCATTGACCGATCATTGACCGCAATTGGTAGGAACCGCTGGATGATTGTAACAATATACATTTGTGTACCGACCTATTTCCGTAACCTTTGACTGCGGCGGTACGTTCGAAATACTTGAAGTATAAGAAAAATAATGCGAAAATAAAATTTTTCTGTGAAAACCAGTTTACTTGAAAATGTTTATTTAACAATCTTACAATGAACAACATCCTGTGTGAGTTACAGTCTGAAGAAGACACGATATCTACAGAATATTTATTCCAAAAATATACAATATTTATGGCATTACATTTTAAAATAGACTAGT
Source organism: Andrena flavipes (assembly GCA_963971345.1). NCBI lineage: Eukaryota > Metazoa > Arthropoda > Insecta > Hymenoptera > Andrenidae > Andrena > Andrena flavipes. The sequence goes on from OZ020480.1 coordinate 74,333,946, forward strand.
GGAATTGCCAGAAGTTAGGGATATACGATTACAACTCATTTTCAATCCTCCTATAATCTTTCATACAGTTACATAAAAAAATTGAAACGTAATGTTACGTTCCACAGTTTCTTTGTTGTAATTACTGAAACAGTTACGATACTATGTAAATGAATTTGAACTTTCTTATTTTTACACAGCCAAATATATCGTAGATGGAATATTTGAATAGTTTATATTCGCTAGTTCCTCGCCCGTTCATAATTTTCTATGTACCAGTTAACAGTTTCTTTAATGGCTTGATCAAATGGGGTGAAGTGAAAATCTGGTAAATACTTTCGTAGCTTCGCATTGCTGGCTGTTTTCTTGTATTGTCCATCCGCTGCTGATGAATCGTATATTAGCTTCCCTTTAAAATTGAAGGCCTGAGCAATTGCTTCGGCAACTTGAGATATTGTAACTTCTTGGGACTCGTCAACTATTTGTTACAAACATAATTATTTAGGTAATTCAAGCAATGCCACGCACTAGTTCTCTATGTGCCTTAAAATGTACCTGATAATATAATTGGCTCCACAGAGTTATACTCTCTCAGCACCCATACTATCAGCTTAGCTAAATCTAAACTGTAAATGAACTGCCTTAAAGGCTTTCCAGAACCCAGTACTGTAAACGTTTTATCTTCGGTATTACCTATAACATATATGTACCCATTCCTGTAATCTCCCACAACATAATAAGTAACTTTAAAAATTTTATTAGAACATCGTATACCATCTTCTATTATGTCATAAAGTCTCCGCATCAAGCCTGGTATAACGTGACTGGCACTGGGATGAAAATTGTCATTTGGACCAAATACGTTGCAGGGAATGACGCTGCTATAAACTCTGCCATACTGTTCGTAGTAACCCCTATTCGCGATATCTATAAGGCGCTTGGCGTAACTGTAACCATAATTCGATGGATGCGGTGGTCCGTTATGAATCTAAAGAAATAATGAGAACAGAGAAATAAATTTAGCGTCTATCAAAGATCTGATATATAGAAATATTATGTAAGACATTTACCATTGTTTCGTCGATAGGATATGTGGTTTTATCCGGGAATATACAAGTCGACAAACAAGAAATAACTTTAACTACTCCGGTCTCGTGTGCAGTTTGTAATACATTGTCGTTCATGTGAATGTTGTTCCGCTGAAAGTTTAAAGCATACGCTGCGATAAATTCTATAATAATAATACACCAGTGGTTCAGAGGTTACTTCGTTTACCAAGAAATCCAAATTATGTGCCATGTTATGGAATAGACCGCCAACCATAGCAGCCAAGTGAATGACATGCGTTGGCTTGTGCCTTTCGAACAGTTTCTCTGTACTTTGCTTGTCGCTGAAAACACGTATAATTTCACTACTCCGACCGTATAATTAATATATTGATACGCGAATAATAAACAACGAACTACCATAAGTCTGCATCTTTGGATCCTACAAATATCCACTTTTCCGTTTCATTTTTCTCTGCGTTAACGACACTTTGAATAGCTCTACCGACTAATCCTGTTCCACCGGTCACAAGTATAATCCTCTCGCCTTCAGACATGTTTCATGAGATCTACAAAGACCGTAATGTTAATACTGGGCTCCTTTTGTCGGAACTATAATTATATACATTGCGAGTTACTTAAACTCGCGAGACGAAGGGATTATTTCTTATTTCGCACTGTGCTTTTATTCTGCTGATGTGGTTGATGTAAGTATGAAACGTTTCTATAAATCACACAGACTGATAGAATATAAAATTATGAAGGTGGTGTGACAATTAAATTAAAATCATAACATTTGTAGAATTGTTATCACATGTTATGTATGACAATGATGTCCCATATGCGCGCTTGATTAATATTTAGTAATTCTTTTCAAAGACTTACATGTCAAAAACAAGTGCCAAGAAGTGATTCGTTAATGTTAAAAATCTTCTGTCACTAATAATAATATTCGAAATTGATGAAAATTGAGGTTCGAATTTCACTGTATAATAAAGACGTTCGTCGCCATCTGCTATATATATTTGTACATGTAGATTCGAGAATATAGTCTTGTGACAACGTTCAGCAATCACTCGTATGCGTTTTATTTACCAATCTCTATATACATAGTTACTAATAAAAAAAGCCTTTTATATAGGTTAGATTACCGATCGCGATCCCTATGTTACCCACAATTTGGGTTGTTGGACCAGGATTCATCGAGCTAATAGGAGACCTAGTACTAGAAGAGGTGGCACGGCTGAGCTGTGCGAGAGAGAACGCTAGTGTGCGCGACAAGGAGGGAAATAGAAATATCACAGTCACTGTAAATTCACGAATTTCTCATTTCTCGCGAATATTTTATGAACTTTCAGAATCGCGTCTCGAAGAATAGACCCTTGGTTACTTTCCTATGTGGTCTTCGCGCAGATTTTGGCTATAATTAATTAGTTATTAACGATTCTTTGAAACGGTGACGAGAATCACGGTCCTATGTGAACACTCAAGCTTCGTCGATTATATATAGCATAAATGGGGTATAATTTGATTAAAGTATTGTTAATAATATTGTCATACATCTGATCATTTTAATGAAATGTTATTATTAAATCGAGTATACTTTCAAATTCTCTACGTACGATTTAGAATATACAAACAGTATAATTTATTATAGAATTGTATTAAACAGTTCTAATGATTCCATTTCTCATTTATTTACGATCTGAGAAACTCTAAAGAAACTGTAAATCATTATGCAACCATATTAAATAGCATTGCTTATTAATTCCTCAAAAGGATATTTTAAACTTTAAGCAGTTGTCTCATTTACCGATCGTAAAACACTATAACCACCTAGTGGTCAAATGTATGAACTAATGCCAAAAGTACTTTCGGACCAGGAAATTCAGGAAAGTTAACAGGGACACAGAATGATATAGGAGGTATATCTCTATCCTTATTGCACATGCTCCCCTTCTCTCTCTCGGACGGTCCGCGCTTTAAATACTTCCTAGTTTTTCTCGGATCCTGTTAACACGGGAGAATTTCTGCTCCTATTCGGAACATGTCGAGCAGTATTAACCCTGTCAGGGAAGAAACGACAGGACATGGGTCTCCTCGATTGTAAAGCGACGCAATTGTTTATAATTCAATTTCGGCAGTGTAATTTATTTCATACTCCGTTATTGTTTTAATACAAAATATTTACAATTGCTTGAGAGTCAGTGACTACTAATCAAGGCTGATGGCAGTGTTTGTACCTGATACTTTTAACAATCTATCGGAACTCTTGGAGAGACGTATCCTTTCTGGCTGTAAAATCTCGGCTATTATCTTCTCGTCGCTTCGTCGTTCCGGCTTCCGCGCAACATCTTGCGTTTTATTGCATTGCTGGGCCGCATCGCCTGCCGCCTCCTCAACGACAGCATCCAGTTGGGTCGCTTGGATGTCAGAAAAAGTAAGTCTTCCGTTGATCTTACTTTCTGAAGGCACGTGGGAATCGGGTTCAAGTGCCGTGGGAACGGGCGATCGCAACGGCTTCTCGTCATTACCACCGTTCAATCTTAGAATGTTAGCTGGCTCCACATAAAGCTGCGTCACGATCATAACTTTAGAAACTTAATCTCAAGCACGTACTACAAGCTTAAAGTGCATTACTAAATGTCCCTGTAAAAGAGTTATTAGACTCACTGCGTCAAATGTAGAATCTAGAAACAATTCCTGCAAAAATCGTCGTGCTGGCATTCTATATGTACCACTACCTAAACGAGCTGCTACGTCCGAAAATAAACAAGTATCCTATAACGTAAAACATCATTATGTATCAGTGCAACATTTTAAATTTACATATCATTCTGTTATTTTTTAAATTTAATTTCAAACGTACCTGAAACTTTGCTGAATGCAGTTGCCTTAATCTAAGCAAGGTTTGCCGACTATGCCTGTACCATACTGGGTTTGCCAACCGCTGGGTGTGCCTAAGTATTTTCCTATTCGTATAAAGTGATATATACGTATTAATAAACTTAATAGTTTTCATCTTTCGATCGTATCGTTTCATTGTGTTACCTTTGTAACTTCATATCTTGTTCTATAATGGAATCTCTGCTGTTACTTTTGCCATGAGAACATACTAAGCAGATACGACAATGTTCCGCATATACGTCGTACTCCGAACAAGATTCCTCATCTACCTCGGTGGTTTCTATATCGGGCTTAGGTGTATCGTCCGCTATAACTGGAATCGACGCCTGTGGCGGTTCTGGGAAAATAGTTATAAGTCTCTTTGGAAGGGCGATGCCCATGTAAAATAAATTATCATTATTATCTTCAGGGGGCGGCGGAGGCGTCGGGGTTAATACGTGTTCCGTAATCCAGCTGCGAGATGAATCAAACTCTGACAAACTTTGCAACGAGAGTCGGCCATCCAAACTGTACATCTGTAATCAGATACGATAATTGTTAACCAAACGTTCCACAAAGCGGAATCTACTTATTAAAATAACAGATGAATTTCGAAACACGCCTACCTCTAAGCTACTTTGTGAATAACTTGGTCTTCGATGGCGTTGCAAGCTACGAAGCTTTGCGTATCCCTCAGCATCTTGTTGACTTAGTCTTTGAGTACTCGAAACGGGGCTCGGCGTTTCTCCCCTTTCTCTGTAAACGCTCTAATGAAAATCTAGTTCTAATCAATGTAAAATCATGTGGAGAATGGTAGTCTTACGGCAGTGCATAACGCCTAGCTTCAAGGTCCGTAGCCGCACTTTCAGATCGATTTCTAGTTCTTCGAGCCACTGGTTCAGGTAACTCTGGCTTGCCATCGCTGAGACTCCTGTGGTGCCTTTGTATGGGGACTGGACTGGGTGCTGGGTATCTACTTGTAGGAGGAAGGACTGGCCAGTGGTCTCCGCGTCTGTGTCTAACGCACGGCCAGTCGAAAGTTAAGAGTGCATCAGCGCCCGCACGGGTGGTACCGATGAGACTAAGAGAGTACACAGCCGTAGCTCGTACCATGTAATACGGGCACGTCTCTGCCATGGACGTTAATAGTTCTATCATTCCCAAGTGATTCAAATGTTCAGCACCCACGGCTGATGTGCCCATGTGGCCCAGCGCCCACAGGGCTGATTTCACTTTCAAGATCCTCTTACTTAAGCTTGCACCCTGCTCCTCCCGAGATTCAGTCTCCAATCTCCAACTCCTCTCCGGGGTGGTGCGCCTCGAATCGTCTAAGCTAGCCTTCCGGCGAATTTCGACCAGGGAATCAACCTTCTGTGTACCATATGCATCCGTCGGCTCCACGCCTTCGGAATCCATTATTGTCTCCAATCTATTATTTAACTCCAGCGTCTCGTCCGTACCGGATTCTTCCGACATAGCGTAAGCATCGTCAACTACGGAACGATTAGTTTTGGTGCATCTGGAGTTTGACTCTGAATCTCTGCAACCCGCTTCCATCCTGAACCGTTGAACGACTCGCGCGAACCGTTGTATCACATTTCGACGTAACAACAGCTGCATGCCCAGATCGTGTTGCGCCAATTGGCCTATTAAGTGCGGTAGGATAAAAATATTGTGAGGTGTCATGGGAACATTGGTCGTTCTCCTCTGATAACAGCCAGTTTCGTCCCTTTGCCGGCGCGTTAAGGAATCGTGTATTTCTCCCTCTATCAAGCCGACGTATCTCTCCGCGAAGCCCCCCGGGCTGATCCACATTTCTAATTCTTCCGCGGGGGACGACAGTGTCGCGAAGCCTTGATGAAGGGAGTACAGTCGAATCTTTAACAAGTATCCTTTGTCACCCAGCTCTTCTAGCCATTTACTCCAATCCCGAGATTGGCCCCCTTGCTGCAGCAGAGCTTCTAAATACTCCGGTTCTTCGCAAGCTTCGTGTAATGCCTCTAAAGCAGTTAACGCTATGGTTTTATTCGAATCTGACAAGCGATCCGTCAGTAATGTTATTGCCCAACGGTAGGCATCAGCCATCCTGGCTCTGAGTATCAATCGGAGGAACTGTGTAGCATATAGACGTGTACTGTCCAATGCTGCTTCTGTGATAATCTTAGTCATTACTTTTCTATTAGGTCCGTCCCTAAAATAATCTAAACTCGAAACTATAAGTTTAACGTAACAGTCATGATTAGTAGCTAAAGCTAAGTCTTGCAGTTTCTCTAATAAATTAAACCCCTTCAGGATCACGGTGCCCTTCGCTGAATGGCTCAATTGTCCAAGAAATAGGAAGTACTTTTGACAGCAAGTGGTAGACATTTGACGGGGCGAAAACAAACACTCGTGCGCAGATTGGGCTGTGCGGATGCTAGTGATCTGCTCAGCTATGTCTCCAATTAATTCGTTCAATAACTTTGTGCCCTCGGGTTCGTGAAGTTCCAGTAGACAGTTCAGTAAATCACAACCAGCCAGCGTTGCCTCTCGTGCTAGATTGGCATTTGTCGCTAGCTCTACCCTGCTGTATCCATTTAAACACGGTTTAAAATAACGCACCAGCCGTTTCATGAACAATCGGTGATCAGAATCGTGGAGTATTCGTGTCGTGTCTTCCCGCGAGCGTAATATAGACCGCACTATCGGCCAATTCCACGCGAGGGCATCCTTAGAGCTGAGTACTTGAGCATCTTTTAGAAGAGGCGTCGTGGTTGGCGACTCTCTGCGTAACCAATTCCTGCTAGACGTTCGTTGGCGCCTAGGTAAAGTCGGCCTCAGCCAAGTGCCTGCTTGTAAAATTTTGTCGAGGTAGAGACTGGCGGGCGCTGGTCTTCGCCGCATCATAGTGTGCATTCGCTCCAAGATTGTTACAGCTGCCAAGGCTTGGTGCTTTCCAGCGCTCGCGTGCTCCAATAGATTTGGCAAAGGAGGCGTGAGATCGCATACTTCGGATGGTAAAAGCGAATGCGCGAGATGCAGCAATGCGCCCAGGAGAACAGCTGCGCGTACAGATATAAAAGTGTCAGTAGATACAATGGTTTCCGCAAGGGCGTGATGTAGACCACATTCCAGTAAAGCGTAAACCAACAACGCTAAATGTATTTCGGTGATATTTGGACAGCGCGACGATAATGATGGTAAAATGTATTTTCCTTCAGCTGCGACGAAACCTTCTGATAGCTTCCAGGAGTCACGTGCTCTGCTGGGATCCACGGCCGCAAGAGCAACGTCAGGTTCGTCGGTCCATGTAGGTAAAGGTAAATCCAACAGTTCGTAAAGTAATTCTAAGACGGCAGCTCGCACTTCAAGTTGATCAACATACAATATATCCGATATTGCCTTTAAGCCTGAATTATCATCGGGCCGGCAAAAATGTAGAACACCAGAATATGATCTTAGTATGCTTAGTAATGCTAATTTACTAGCAGCGAACCTCTCTCGATCTTCTTTCGTTCTGTCCAAACTCAGAGAGTGTAGCTCGCAATAAGGAGCCGCGAAACATAAAAGGGAAACGCTACTCCTAGTATCGGGGGTATTTAATAACTTTAGTAAAACTCCTACGATAGATTCAATTATAGCGGGGCTTTGTCCGGTCATAGCAGCTCTTGCCAGGGTGCCGATCCCTCCGCAACTGATTAATACATTTGAATTTAAAACACCTAATTCGCAAAGAGTTGCCAAGAATGCTCGAAACGCTCCATCTTTCTCCTCGACTCCTCCATTTGTTAGACTTATTAAAGATCTTGCTAAAATGGGACTAAAATGTTTTGGAGCTAATACTAAAATTCTTCTAACAAGCCTAAGAGCCTGCATCCTCTCCATCTCATTTCGTAGATTAACATCCATACTGCGAGCCACAAAGTATGGATATTGTAATTTATTAATCGCGACAACATCCTGCTCCTTCTTGAGCATATATCGCACCGCTCGCAAAGCAGCAGCGCGAACTTGTGTTGCTTCATGGACAAGCCCCAATCGCAAGCTGAAAAATAAATGCATCGTATAATAGTAATTAAGAGTAACAATCGTACATTATTCGCAATAAGCATTCCTGACTTCTTACCAGCAAAATATATCATCGATGGAATATCCATAATCCGGTGAATCATTTTGGCAAATTAACTTAACAATGGCATTAAGATACGCTAGTTTCTTTATGTTTGGAACATTGTGACGTTGACACAGATTAGTTAAAACTTCTTTCACATTCTCCTTCAGTCCTGAAAAAAAATAAATTCATCTGAAATGACCATTATAAATGCAAAAATGCAAGTACGCGATAAAAACTTATTTATGCATATTAAAAATTAACTGTTATGCAACAGCGTGCAATAGCAAATATTTGCTTGCTACAATGTTGAGAAGCTTATGAACCTTAATCTTAACATATTACTCCAATATTTTCCCTGAGAAATCATTTACGTTCATGCGGAAGTAATCATTAGTCGTATTTTCTAAAAAGAGACACCTGTCGCGTCGCAAGATGCAAACGAAAGGTGAGTATGCATATACGATCGTAGACCGATCCGAGTCGGTCACGTTATCGAAGTGCTGTGACTAGAAAGTTGCAAAGTACAGGTTAGGTTACTAACCTCTTGACAGATCGAGTTGCACGCAGCTGTCTTCACTGTTTTGACGGCCTATAAAAAGAACACATGAATAGAAAACGAGCGCAGCTTCGAAATAAAGAAACTGACAGACCGATGTTCAACGTACTTCGAAGGGATCTGCTTGTACGAAGGCTCCTACCCCAGATCATCCAACTAGAAATTGCCATTTCTTTACCGGCTGCTACCCGCGATCACAATCAACACTTTTCGTCCGCTTGTTACTACAAGTCTTCCCCGTGGTATATGTCATTCTCACTGTTAATCCGAACCCCGAAGCACTACAAACGCACCGCTGATAAATCAAAGTGTAACACGAGTCAAGTGTTACATGAGAACGTTGCACCCGATCTACCACACTCTTCGGGAAAATTCGTCGGTACCTGAGAAAGTTGCAAAAGTCACGGTAGACACGCAGTCGACAAGCGAACGCGCTATTTATCCAAAATCTTCCACTCAGCTTTCCGCGCACACACACACGTGTCACATTAATCTCCCCTGTAAATATACGATCTCGAACGGGAATATCCGATAATTTATATTTCCAAAATTACAATGTATTTCCCATTGCACGGACGTACGATCGAAATACACCGTATGACATGCTCGACTGGCCTGGGCTACCTAGTCGGTGTTCAGAAGATCGAGATTCCGAAGCAACAATGCTGCACGTTACATTTATGAAATGTATTAACTTGGAACGGCTTTACTGCACCTCGATTTAACGTCCATTGCGTTTTAATCGTGGCACTTTAATCGCACGGATTTTAATATTATATTCCTCGCAGATGAATTAAACGAGATCTGGCACGGTAAACGGTCCTCCGCGAAAATTACGCTTTACCACGCGAAAACGGCCTGTCGCGAGACGGATCGTACGATAACGTGATAAACAATGGTAACGTGAAATTCCGCCTTTCTTTAATAAATCCTGATTAGGAAATGTTTGTTTTTGGTTTTATCATATTTGCGAAATAAATAGTTTATTTCTAGCGAACGTGTTTACAGTTTAGAAGGAAACTTCTCATTATCTTTCAATCGTTGTAGATGGACACACTGTAGTCGTGAATTAGCTTTCAACATTCAACAATCGGCAGCGATCGAGCAGAGGGTTGACTCGTTGCAAATTTAAAATAATGGCTTATATGGTAGATAATTTAGTTCAACCCAATATGGGCCCAACTACTGATAATTTAGTTCCAGATTGGCTTCATTCGGAGCAAAGTACTGGGGTAAGTTTCCGCGAACTCTGACATTAACATGTTTCTAGGTTAGAATGACAGTGCAAACTTAAGGATATCTTTGCCGGAAACATTGAAATAAAATCATATCGTTTAATACTACGTATTTATTTGCATCAATTTCGATCATCCTTCTATCTATAATAATTATCGCAATTTTATAAATCATTCAGTAACGCTTTAACATTATTTCTGTTAATTAGACCTCGATCATGGCCTGCGAATTTGACGGAGGAGTTGTAATTGGAGCAGATTCTCGAGCAACAACAGGGTAAGAAATCCTGCATACAAGTTTTTTTTATATTACTTTCTTAGCCTATATAATCGACGACTGTTCTTTCAGAGCTTATATTTCCAACCGATTCGCTGACAAGCTGAACAAAATAACGGATTACATTTATTGCTGTCGCTCTGGTTCTGCAGCAGACACACAAGCTATTTCTGATATAGTTACGTACCACTTAGGGCTCCATAAGTAAGTAACTTATGCGTAAAATAACTACGAGAGACACAGAGGTATTAAATTACAACGAACATTGTTATACTTTTACAGAATGGAATTAGGCATGGAACCTCTAGTAGAAACAGCAGCGAACGTGTTTCGTGAATTATGTTACAACTATCGAGATTCCTTAATGGCTGGAATCTTGGTGGCCGGATGGGATAGTCAGAAGGGAGGCCAAGTTTACAGCGTCCCCTTAGGTGGTATGTGCGTACGGCAACCAATCTCCATCGGAGGGTCTGGTTCCACGTACGTGTACGGTTACATGGATTCCCAATACAAGCCGAACATGTCGAAGGATGAGTGCGTGAAACTAGTTGAACACAGTAAGTGGCCAGTAACCTTTGATCGATACGATTCAATTATCTAACGCATCGATACTCATCATGCTTCCTTCGCTTTGCAGCATTGGCATTGGCGATGTCGCGTGACGGTAGCAGCGGCGGTGTCATTCGAATTGGCGTTATCACGGAAACTGGAATTGAAAGAAAAGTTATATTGGGCAACGATCTGCCGCGATTTTACGAGGGGTGAATTTCCTTGACAGTTAGATGTAAATTGTATACTTGCATAAACCTTGTTCTGTATTTCTAAAAAAAGCTTGTATCAAATACGTCGAGTTTCTTAATTAAAACTAAACGAAAATCATCTCGTTGTTTCTTTAGAATATGCATCCCTTGCTGAGAGGAGTAGCGCGCTTCTGAACGCGTACTATTTACATGAAATCTCGAATTGAGTAGCATTAAGAATGAACCCTTTGGTTGCCTAAAAACGTTCAGGAACTTGTTTAAATCGTGACCGTCAATCGTGACTAAAGCATATCCACACAACTACAACTATATCTAGGTCGTATTATCCACTTACGATTCACTCCCGGTATATACCCGGTCGTTTTAGCTTCGTACTTAATGTCCATTGTCGGTTTAATGAGAAAATTGTCACAATGGCACAATCGTGATGTGTGCAATCGCATGGAGCCGCTTCGTGCTTTTGGCTCTTTTCAGATGAACTGTCACGACAGTTGCAGTCGGTCGTCCGTGATACCCTCTGCAATCTCCTGCGGTCACCATACGCCACGCAAACCGTGTACCATGCACTCCGCCTAACTCAATCAGTTCAACGTATCTAGATATCTAGTTTCTTTCAAGTGTGTACAGTGTTTAAAAGCGCATTGTTTGTATTTCCCAAGTTTTACATAAATTTCAATCGGTCGCTCGCGAATGCACATGAGTGAACAAAGCGGAAGTCTTCAGCTACCGTGACCATTTCTGATAAAGTATCATTAATGGACGAGAAAACTGTCACGCGCAAAAATTACGGTAAGCAGTGTCTTCAATTTGAATTAATTCCAATTTTAGTTCACCTTTGCGTGACCCTCTTCATCCCTCGTCTTTGAGGACCTCAGAATTTTAAAGTGGTAAATGGTGATGAACTCGTTGTGCGTAGCATCTTTGAACGAAGATTTCTATATAAATAAATTCGGCTATCAGTTGCTGAGAGGATCCACTTTATAACACGGTGCGCCTGAAGGCGTTGGAGCGATCGCAAAAATTCCGTTTTGCAACAAAATGACGGCGGAGAATGCTTTGGAGGACCGTCTGCCAAACTGGTCGCAGGACATGCCGACGGTACAGGAGGTCGGCGAGATAATGCGAACTTTCGGCGGATGGGACTATTCGGTTTTCGGGTTCATGCTGGTGACCTGCGGTTTGATCGGGGTTTACTTTGGTTTCGTTAAGAAGTCCTCGGGAGAAGACGAGTACCTCGTGGGTGGTAGGAACATGAAGACCATCCCTGTCAGCATGAGTCTCATAGCTAGCTTTATATCGGGTATGGTTTTACTTGTAATTATAGACAACCGTTTAAAAAGGCTTCTATTACCGCAACTCTCATATTGATAATTGTGCCGGTGATTATGAAAGCGGTGTAAGCCAAAAAACCCTAAAAATTAAGATTCTGCTTATTTTATGTTACCCCAAAATTGTCCCCCCACTCCGAAAATTTGCCACCTCTCCACCCTCACAAAAGTTGCTACTGTTCGAAGGAAATGTTTTAATTTATTAACTTATGAAAATCGAAAATCTAAGTTTGAGCGTTTATGGAATTTGGGAGGCATTCAAAGGATTAAAAAACACATTTTCGTACAAGTTGCTCTTCAAATTTTGCAACGACAGATAAATTTGACATTAGAAGAGCATATGTTGTGAAACATTTTGTTCAATAATGGAAAAATATTTTTTAACACGTCCAAACGCAACAGTCTAAATATCTCGAAACAAAAACACATGACTTACTCCACTTTCATAATCACCGACAGAATTGATACGCAAGTAAGAGTACTTAACGCGTTAATAGATTCGATTTACTTTTAACAGATTAACAAAGTATTGTCGCAATAACAGGTATTTCACTGTTGGGCACACCAACGGAAGTTTACGTGCACGGTACCAGTTACCTTTTCATTGGTTTTGGTGTCATCATCGTCGGTTTCGTAATGTCCGGAATATACTTGCCGGTTTTCCATGAACTGAAAGTAACGAGCACCTACGAGTACCTCGAGAGACGTTTTAACAAAAAGATAAGACTACTAGGATCTATACTCTTCTCGATTAGCGTCGTAAGTGGCTTCGTTCGATTTCGTGATAATACTCCGATACATAGAATTGAATACAAACTTGAGTAAAAACTCATGGTTTTTATACAAAAAAAAAGCATAAATTACTATTCTTTTAGATGACGTGGCTTCCAATTGTCATTTACGTGCCGGCATTGGCTTTCAATCAAGGTATCAAACGCGTATCGAATAACTCGCCGCTAAAATTACACATTAATCGCAGAAACTAATACACGGGTATGATGTGCTTGCAGTTACAGGAGTGAACGTACACATAGTCACACCGTTCGTGTGTATCGTGTGCATATTCTACACTTGCGTGGTAAGAGACGGCTCGTTAATCGTTGCGAGAATGATTTCCCGTTAATCAGTTTGCGTAATCTACTTCGCGTTCTTCCAATTAAGGGTGGTTTGCGGGCGGTGGTGTGGACCGATTTCACTCAAACCTTCGTTATGTTCGGCTCTATGCTGCTCATCATTATTAAAGGCACATCCGACGTGGGTGGATTCTCCTTAGTGATAAGGAGAAACCATGAATCTGGGAGACTCGAGTTACCCTCGTGAGTATGTTATAATTAATTAAAAGAAGGGACAAGGTGTGTACCATTGTTAACTCTTCCCCATTGGGTGGGCAGGACTGATTGGAGTCCTCTAACGAGGCACACCATTTGGTCCCTCACGATAGGTGGTTTCTTTCACTGGCTGCAAATAGCCGCTATCAATCAAAGTATGATGCAGCGGTATCTCGCGCTGCCCACGCTGCGATCAGCTAGAAGGTACAATTAACTTGTCGACCATGTAAAATTGGCCCCGCGGTGGTAAATAATGTAACGTAATGCAATTGTGGTTTGTAGAGCGCTCTGGATTTTCATATTCGGGGTCTTGGCTATAATGGGAATATGCGGATACGCGGGAATGTTAATATATGCCTGGTACCACGAGTGTGATCCACTTACGACGAAGGTAATGATCGGGCTTCCCTGATAGTCCAATTCCACCACGCATCCTGACTCCAACAGTAATAGACAGATTCTCACATTCAATGAGCGTCATCCATATTCCTAATATTTAATATTTCTCATTTAATGGACCATTTACATATCTTAATGCTACTTTTCCCTTACGCTTTATATTTCTTGGATCAATTTTTACGATGTAGTTGGCAGGCGCCAAGGACCAGCTGCTGCCACTGCTCGTCATGAACATATTAAGCGACTTCCCGGGACTTCCGGGTCTCTTTGTCGCCGGCGTATTTAGCGCAGCATTGAGGTAACTTCCTTCTTTTCTCCATCCTGGCTGACAATGGGAAGGTTGAAAGTGCTCCCTTTTTATATTTCAGTTCTCTGTCCACTGGGTTAAACTCCATGGCCGCGGTGGTGCTGGAGGACTTTGTTAAGCCATTTAAAAAGACACCCTTTTCTCCCAAGATGGCAGACATTTTAATGAAGCTCACGGTAGTGGTTTTGGGGGTGATCTGCGTGGGACTCGTTTTCGTCGTGGAGAAAACAGGATCTCACGTTTTACAGGTAGAGTAGAGGAAATTAATACACGATGGAACGTTCGCCTGAAACAGGGAATGTTTTAGCTGTCCACCAGCTTGGCGTCCATCACCAGCGGACCGTCCCTCGGTATCTTCAGCATGGGTGTCTTGCTGCCATGGGTGAACGCCAAGGTATACCGAAATTCAATGTCAAATAAGTTTTATGAATTTTATATGAATACGCGCAAAACTTAGGGTGCCCTCATCGGCGGCCTTTCCGGTCTGGGGTTCATGGGGTGGATCAGTCTTTCAGCGGAAGCAGCGATTGCCAGCGGAAGATTAAAGTGGGTCTGTTAAATGTAATGATAGAAATTCTCTTGTCCCCTACTAACACCAAATCTTCTAATAGATTCGACGAGAAACCCGTCACCACTGAAGGATGCTACTACTCCTTCCCCCAGGTGGAAAATCTGATGCTGTTCGATCCTCCAGTTTCGATCTTAGAAGACGACAGCTTCCTTCCGTAAGCATTTGCGAGATAACTTTACGGGAAAATACATTTTCGCGATACATTTCCTGAATTGCTAATTTCTAGAGAGCCTCTAGCGTTGTACCGTCTCAGCTATCTTTGGTACACGGTCACCGGCGCTCTGGTGACGATGAGCGTCGCTCTTGCCGTAAGCCTTATCTCGTCGCAGAACGTTGAGAAGCTGGACCCGATGCTACTGGCCCCGTTTATAAGGAGATTCGTCAAAACGTCCGACAAAGTGCAACAAATCGAGGTACATAATGTTCAATGATGTAGGGATGGGTTTTGAGATTTGGCGCACCTAGGCTAACTGCTTGATAAATACCTACTTCTGGAAAGATCTAATTTGATTCACTCGCATGACACTATGGTCGTTTCTTTGCTCAGGTTGGAAACTTGGAAGTTGGTCTCGAGGCGCGGAGAACCAGAGAGGAGAGCGCAGCCGAAAGTGTTTTATTAGGATGACCTTGACCAACGATCATTGATGTTGATCGAATCAGGGGTCGACAAACCGTATACGACGAAGTGTTTGGTTGACAGGCTGAAATATTAAATTAGACCAGCTGGATGTAAAATAAGTTAGGCCAATCACGAGGGCAAGGTACAAAGTGACTCGGCAGTGCCCGGCAAAGTGAAACGCTGGCGATGATAGGACAGAGAAAACAACTTGCAAGCATAACTCGCAACGGCGCGGAGCGAATAAAATAAAATCGATTCGGCACCGGCCACGAAAGGAAACAGACTTGGAATCAAAATATTTTTTACACTTACCCGTAGATGTATTTCATATCGTATATTTCAATGTCAACGAAGATGTACAAAGATAATACATGTGATAGTATTCTTATACTACGCTAGTTATTCTTTTAACCAACTTTTACTTTCACTGTCAAATATATAACATTCGATGTAAAAAACAATGAAATTTACTTAACGTATTTCTTTTACTTCCATCTTTCATCGCATGTAAAAAAAAACGGGGAACGAAAAGACGCCGGGTCTGTACAGTCTGATAAGCGATGCGAATAACATCTGGTGATATTGTTTCCGATAAAATGACGTATCAAAATCATAAAAATCGCAGTCTAATTCTCGTTTTCGTGGATACGCGATATAAAAAAAAAATAGAGAACCCAGAAAGAGGGAAATAAGCTTATAGAAATAAATACATAGATTGCTCGTGACCGAAAGGGATGCATCGATAACATTTAGATCACTATATTTTAATGTTTAATATATTGCTATTTCTATTATTACGTTTTTACAATATGGTTATCGTATAACAAATTCGATCATCCGGGCCCGTGCAGCCTGCGCGTATCCGAGATTGAGCGTCAGATTATACAGGGACTTTCAGCTATTAATGTACAAATCGTCCGGGGTGGTGTGTTTGCATGGATTAATCATGTGAATACGTTCTATATTCTATACGCTTGCGCGTGCATAGATTTATACAGAGGAGTGATCAGACACGGCATTATGATATTTTGTACTTTAGGAGAATGACAAGCTGCACGAGCAACGCTATAAATGATGCAACATAAACGTGCTCCATGTAAAAGTATTTATTTACGCCGTAATGAAGATTTCGTCGACTTATGCCCGGTAGCGCCGTGTTACAATTGTTATACAATTGGGGACCTTGCAGCAGGAGAGGTGCTGCTCCATCTTAGTAAATTAGAAAAAACTGCTAATAATATTATTGCTTTGATTTAACATTGAGTAGAGAACACTAATTGAAAAATATATATTTTCATTGAATAAGTAGTAGTTATTGGGTTAATACGATTTTATTTCTATTTTTGACTTCTTTGACTTATTTCTATGCTTATTTCTATTTAATATTAATATTAATATTTTTATTATAGAATATTTTTTCGCCAAAAATAGAAATAAAAACTTATCAACTCAATAACTACTAGGTACTTATTGTGTGAAAATATATATTTTTCAATTAGTGTTCTCATTTTAATGTTAAGTCAACCCAATAATTTTAATATTAATATTAATATTAATCATTCATTTTTTTATTTATTTGCAATTATTTAGATATATTATACGTCATAACTCAAAAGCTATCAAAAAAGGAGCTGCGCCCCTCTTGCTGCAACGTCCTCGATTACTGTTATAAAAATAAATGATTCGTGACACGACACGGCGCAATCATCGGTCAAGCGAATGGAAAACGTTCGAGCGACTGGTAAAAAGAGACGAATACCGCCAAAATGTGTTTTAAATAAATAGAAACAACCGTAAATACTCGTCGCAATATTAACTCTGCCGGCGCGTCGGCAACTATAATTTGATCATTCATCGTGGTTTCTTACGATACTGCAAGGAAAGAAGAAACGACGAAACATGGACGATACAATTAAGAAATTTTACACTTATCCCCTTATTATCTTCGTCATTCCTATCTACATTATTCTTTAAAGAGTCTGGCACTTACAGCGTCAACAAACGTACGAATTAAACGGTGACAGACGTATGAACCCGCGATTAAAGTATGCGCGGGAGGAGTGAATGTAAAAGATGTTTCTTGTACTTACAAAATAAATCCCGGTACGTGTTCTTCTTTTACAAAGGACAGAAGGCGAGATGCGGAATGTATATTACCTAAATGCAAATGCTAGAGAGAGTAGACGCGCTCCGAATGGAATAAATAAATAAATAAGTAAATACATACGCGTGAACGCTGGAGAACATGTATTTATTTATTCGTACGGCTCCTTAGACTTTAGACGGCCACTGCTGAAGGCAATCGCAGGACGTTGTGCTAACATCACACAATCGCCGTAAGAAACATGCAATGAGATTTGTAAACTGAACCGTGAAGTCTGAGCCATCAGCACTTTCTGATTCAAATTCGTTTGTCAACAATTCCTTCTAATTTTATTATAAATCTCCCTGTTTCAATGTTACAATGTTGTTTCAATGTTGTTCGTCACTGAAAACAGTAATTAATAATATAGGCATTCATGGGAATATCAACGATTCGATAATAACACAAAACAAATATTTCTTTGAATTGGAATTGTTTCAAAGGAAAGTTGATTACTGAAGAATTAAGACAAGTACCGATGGCCCTCGTTTCTTCGAGGTACAGCCACTGTTAAAGATTCGTGTAGAAACGAATGACGTTCTTCGACGACAGAGTAACAAAATGAATAAAAAGGTCCCATCGAAAGTACATCATCGGTTTCTACGTGAGATTGTTACCGTCGGTGTTGCAACTACTTTATACAATTTCGACTAGATTATAATTTTTAGAATAAGGGAAGCGTGACGCTACGTTTCTTTTGCATCTACAAAAGCAACGTCATGACTTCTCAATAGGCTGGCCACATCATCGACTTTGAAGACTCTCTTTGCTGGTCACTGGTATACAAAATATTTCTTGCACTTCTCGATATTACACGATACTACAATGGATATGTATATATTATATGTGTACAAACAGATAGTATATAAAATATTCTTCGATCGCTGAGAGAATACGCGACGAACCTTCTCAGTTCTGTATCGAGATGAAAGCAAAATCGTTTCCATTCGTTCTAACGTGTAAAAACGTTTACGAAGTATCTGAATTGTTAATTAGTATCAAACGAGAATCCTGATCATCGTTGGGCAGAATACAAAAGGATTACGTTTGATTTCATCTAGCAGACCTGAAAAGATTGAGGATAATTTATGGAATAAGAGAAGCTATTGCCCCGTTTGAAAAATCTTACAAATTCACTTTTATAAAACCCTAATTGTAAGTGTATACTTAACCGAGCACGTCCTCATATGCTGGTGACTCGTATTAGATTCAAATTAGACTTGCTTTCCGAATGAATGAAAGGATGGACGTATTTTGAGGTAGCACAATCGACACGATGTATTCAAAGAGGGATGATCTCATCGTTTGGTCCCATTTAGAAGTAACGATTTCAATTATTTTAAAAACACTACGCGTTAGTTCGAACTTCAAAACAAATCTATTTAGATCAATACACCGAATATGATCCATTGCTATCGAAAACGGAATGAAGCAAAGTGCACAAAACTAACAGCTTATGTAATTAATTGTAAATTTCGATAATACTTGTTGATTATTCAACGGAGGGCTACAAAAGGACGAAGATCAATAGGCCTGATTCTGCAGCTACCGCTATTCAAATTATCCATATCCACTTCCTTCCCAACCCTCCTTCTACCCCCCGCTTTATTCGTATTGAATCTATATTAAACGTTGCGCAGACAACAGACTTTTCAGCGGACTTCCTACTCTTGCAAACAACGAGAAGCAATCGATTGCATTACGTATGAGAAGTGCGTCATCGCATAGAACACGGTTTAATGAGAGGCAATCACGTAGACGCTAATGTCAGCCCGGTAACACCGCGTAACTAGGAAAAAAGCTTCTACCCTTGAGACGCAAGCCTAAAAATTGTCACCGACATAATGAGCGTGCAAAAACGCGGTCGTCATAGGCGGTAACGCGACCCTATGAATCCCGTTCGGAGATAAAGAAGGAACTTAGGTCTTAACGTACTAATTCTAAGCATGCGATCGTTGTTCCCTATCTAAATCTCTAGGCGCACGAATTGACTTGCATGTTTAAAGAAAATAAAACGCGTTTGAGGCAGTTAAAATCTATGCACAGTCGCCAATGAAATCGTCACTCTCTAATATTCTAATTCATCGATATGGACGTTCTTATTCCAGCTCTAGAAGTATTTTCAGATATAACAGTACAGTTAAGAACGTAATAATAACGGCAGCGGTAATTAATAAATCAGAGTACATATAAGTAAGAGAAAGTCAAGTATGCTTCACTAGACGACCGAGGATATAAAAAGAAAGTGATTTATAAAATATGTACGTGTATCGTAGATAATTTTATCTGCCTCGAAATTGAAACGTAAACGTAACGATAGGGATAATTCGAACGACATAGGAATTGTACGCGGCGGCCAGTCGTAATTGAAACACCGAGTACAAGTTCGAAGCACGTCACCGTTGACGAAATACTTTCGCACTTGGAAACGACATCTAATCAAAAGCTGACCGTTACAAGATCGATCCTATAACTGCTGGCAAGGTACAGTTTGAGGTGGTAGCGCTGGTGGCAATGGTGCATTCTCTTCGTGAATCATCACGAGCTTACCGTACTTCACCATTCTCCTTCTATGTTTCTGCTGCAAACAAGAGCTTCCTCTTTTAGCTGCCTTGACTTTCAAATTTCGAAACTGATAAAATTATTTCTCTCACACAGAACGTAGGTATAGTACCGCTTGTACATACCATCTCAGTATTTTTTTAAGTATATTAACTATATATTATGAAATTATAAATATGCTTATCAGCGAGTACGACTTAGATCTAATATTCTCTCTTGTAATGTAGTAAGCAACGAAGGAAATGTTCAGGCGAATGAACGAAAGAGATCCGTGATAATTTGTGCACCGTTTTCTTTTCGAATGAAATCTCTTACAATCGCTAGAAGCTTAACACGTCTATGCCATACACCCTTAAAATAGAATCTTAAGATTATGTTTTACCTGCGACATCGTGCCCGCTGTCCAACTTCCGTTGCTGCTGCCACTGTCACTGCCGCTGGACGTGATCCCGTCTTCGAGGACAAGCTTCGTCTCGAAACCCTCCACTTCCAAGTCCAAGTAGAGCTGGCCCAATTGATCGTTCACTAACAGGGGCTGATTAAAGTTTTTTAAGGCATCCATGTCGGCTTGAAGCACTTCGTTCAGTGTCTTAGGGTGTATTTGATACTCGTAGATCAGTTCCGGCGTTAGTTGGACACCCTCGAGCCACGGCGGTTCCTTTCTTCTCTTTCCCTGGTACTGCAGCTGCTTGGCATTGTCCTAGAAACGAATCAACCCGTTTACTCGATGATCAAACCGCACTTTTGAATCGCGAGAGCGGGTGTCGCTCACCTCTGACACGTATTCCGTTGGCTTTTGGTCCGGGTTGCAGCTGCTGTCGCTGCTCTTGTATAAAAAGCTACTGTAAAAGCTCGACGAACTCGACTCGTCGACGGTGTAATCGTTTTGCTTGTGGAGCTTGTGATTGACGGGCGTTGGGACGTCCACCAAGCTCGAGCAACCGCCGTCGTTGCTCAGGCAAGAGGAGAACAGTTCACCGGGCGATAGTACCTAATCATTGTATACGTTTAAAGAATCAGAAGAACTTGAAGAAGAGCAATGTAACGCACGAAGCTGGCTAATATTCGCTCTGAAAACTTTAGTTTACCTTCTTAGAAGATTCAGACATCGCCATGATGCTGCCCGGTTCTGCTTTGACGCTCGTCGCTTGACTCGCCGGTCGCTTCCGGTCCGAACACTTGTTCACGTTCGACTGGCTACTTTCCCGCGCGACTGGTGTTTGCTCGGGGATGACAAATGGACGGTACATCATCCCCGACGGTGGGGCGCCGATCACTGGAGGATAAATGACTCCAGCCATCGTTGTCGTCACATATGAAACTGGCACAAACACTGGAAATTAGTTTCAACATTTAATCTTGCTATGCGGTACAAATACCCGCTTCCTTTACGCAGTTCACAGGGGGTACGTACTGTAAGGGTTCAGCTGTGGGGGCTGCATAGATCGAGGTGGATTAAGCTTCTCCTGCAGAGGCGACAATGCCACGGAGTCGCTGGCTTGTGAAACGGGAACGTAGTACACTGGTATCATTGGCGGCAGTATTGGTATTCTGGGTATTGCTTGTGAATTGGCACTGAAATTTACATACAATGCTCAGTGGATACGTCTCCCACGTCGCGTTTATTGTGTCCACTTTATTTACTGCGAACGGGACTCACTTTTGTTGCTCATTGCATCGTTGAGCAGGCGTTGGAGGTGGCACGGTAACCGACAGGGGCTGCCATAAGTTAATGTTAGTACCTGTTTGAATTACAGTTGATTGATCGACACTCATGCTTGTGACCGTTGTAGTGACTTTCGTTGGGAATTGGCCCGCGTTACTCGTCCGCGAAGCTTCGTCGTGTTTGGAGATCTGACGAAGCGTAAATAAGTGAATTAGATTCATATCAACACCTAAACTAGATAGATCGCAATATGGATTACTAACTTTGAAACTGTCTCCCTTCCAGCTATGACTCCCGCTTCTCTTGACCCCGTGACCCTGATTAACATAATGCGCGGTCTGATCCGTCGCCATCTTCTCGGTGGTTGTCTTTATCCGCGAGTCCTTCAACTTGTCGCTGTTCTTGATGCTGGAACGTAGCTCCCGGTGCTTCTGCATCATCAGCTTCTCCATATCCTCGTTGTGACGATTGAGCAGCGACTCGGTCAACGTTGGAGGCTTGAAACTCTCCGTGGTGGTGGTGTTGCTGGTGGTGTTGGACGTGTTGCCTCTGCTTGCAGAGCTGGTCTGGTTGTTGGAGCCGCTGCTCAGATTCTCCGCGCTTCCGCTGCCGCTGGCGCCGCTTCCGTTTATGGGCGACATGCATTTCCTCGCTACAACCGATATTACTGTGTTAAGATTCATTCGAGCACGTCCGAGGTAAATATAAGTAACAGAAAGAAGCTCCCCCTAAACGATCCCTCACCTGCCAAATTCGGACTCGTCTTCCCGCCCTCGTCATTGCTGGAATTAATGTTGTCCTCGTCGCTGCCGTACATGGTGGCCACCGGCGGCTTACTCTTAAAGAACCTTTCAATATTTTCGTTGTAGTTGAGCTGATTGTAACTTGGCGGCGTCTCCGTGGACGATTTACTGTCGTAGTACTCGTGATGGGGCGAAATCTCACCGAGCATCACGCTGTCGTGCTCCTGTAACAAGGGATTGCGTGATCCCTTCACAAGTATATTGTAGCGACTTAGGAAGAGTTACCAAATGATTTCGTCTCTGTCAGTTTGTTTTGCAAATTTGCCTTGCGTTATGGTCGCGCCGAGCATTCAGTACGTTTGTTAGACCCGTTTTGCGCAGCTAGCCGACCGTTAAGAGCGAAAGAATAGTGCGCGATAGGGAGGATTCTCTGCGCTACGCAAGTCCATCTGCTGTAATCTGGCCACCGTAAAAGCGCAATATTTACAGCGCACGAGAGACCAATCGGCCGATTAACAGTTCTCCAGCACCAATGTTAGTCGCTTCGGCTGCTGTACAACCGACCAAAATTCCTTCCCGGCTCCTCTTCTAACTACCTGCAGCCACAACTTCATCCATACTCGCTCTTCGTT
This sequence comes from Andrena flavipes, assembly GCA_963971345.1. NCBI lineage: Eukaryota > Metazoa > Arthropoda > Insecta > Hymenoptera > Andrenidae > Andrena > Andrena flavipes. The sequence goes on from OZ020480.1 coordinate 74,357,077, forward strand.
TCAACAGATTCTCTTTTTTTTCTTTTCATTTGAATATCGCAACTCTTGAAATATTATCGTTCCTCTCGCACGCTTATAATCTACTCCCACTTCCATTCTCGCCCTCTCATTTTGCCTCGTTAGTTTCAAAACCTTGTAAGTGAAGACTGGGCCTCTAATCATGCCTATCATATTGCAATAATTTATAAATACACTTGTATTTACCACAGCATCGTGGTGGAGATGCAAAGAAAGAAACTCGACGCGTCTGCTCGATTTCCAATGATAACGATTTTCAAAGTCCGTGGTTGGGGTGACGTAGAAGAAATATGCCTGGAGGCGTGAAGAGAGAATGTTCGAAGCAGAAACTCTTCGAAACGAAGAAAATTATCATCCACAAGCGACTGACTGAACACGACAATGGAAAGTACGACACGATCCAGTGATATGGATGGAAAAATGAAGATTAAACAATTTCTCAGATAAAAGAGCGGCGATAATAAAGAAAGGGCCATACAATAAGGCAGATTGAAACAAAGATGTTTGAATTAAGTTGTCAATTTCTAAGGAGAATCATTGACGACACTAAGAGAAGCAAAAATTTGAGAACAATGAACATATCAGTGAATTGAAACTTCTTTCTGTCCATTTTATCGTCCGTTTTACTACAGATCTGCCGGTGAATCAAAACGGAAGCGGCTTGCTACTGTATAATCCGAAGAGTTGCAATCGAGGTTGGTTTTTGAAAACTTTCTGCGTGCCTCTTTTACCATGTATATCACGAATAATACATTGAATGAAAAGAAGAATAAATAGACTTACCAACGACGTGCCTACAAGGTTTTGAAATTGACGCTATCCTTCTCACTATACAATTTTCATTTTGCCCTCCGTCCGTGTTATGTGCAAAACACCTCATCTCATTTCTTTCTTAGTTGTGACTTGTAACGTTTTTACTTACGATCAGCCCTGCTACGAATATTATGCCCTAACTCGTGAAAAAGTGGCTATAGTGTTACTTTTTCGAGATAACCATCCGGTTAGACGTGACACCAGGCTGTAAAATGTTTAATCAATTGCTGCGTTCCTTACTCACCTTGCACCTTAGCTCACAAATTTCATCTAAGTAAAATTCTAAGGCGTATCGTTCAGAAGCAGCGAGAATCTCGTCGTTCCCTCGACTTTCGCGCGTTAATGTCAGAGTGAAACCAAAAAGACAAACTCTCATTAACCGAGCAGTTTCTTGTCACGTAACAAATTTCTGGTTGCCTCAAGAACAAATACGAATTAGAACCTTTTCCTACTAGCCACCCAACTAATCGTTTATACTCTACTTACGTCATACTTTACATGGATTAGCAAAGAAAAAAGAAGTTTCACAAAGAACACTAACGACTCGGTTCTTTTCTAAGCATCTATTTCTTCTAGATACGTTTAAGCAAATCTTCTAACAAGCTTTGCGACAAAAATTCTTTTTTCCTTGGTCGTCTTGGTATTGACGATGCATTTTCGGTACAACGCATTCGTTTTCTTTTCACTAGAGTCATTATGGTAGCTTACGATTCTGGGCAAAGAAAAACTACGACGAAGACTGCAGAAAACAGTGGCTTCAAAGAATAACTACTTAAAGTATTTACAGAAGAAATGGTACACAAAACGGGGCTTCTAAAAAACATAAAAAAAAACGAATTTGTACCAAAATACTATCGTACGATTCGCGAAGCCACGGGAGCGACGCGAATAACGGTGTTTAGATTGTTTAAAAGTTCTAGCGTTAAGATCTAATACCTTCCACGTTTTACCGTCCTAAGCGTAACGTGGGAAATATGTAGAGCTGCAAGCGTGTGCTTGTAGCAAACCATTAACAGCGCACGATAGCGTACTACTGCCAAGTTAGATAAGTGTCGGCGAAACTAAAACGTAGCTAATAGTCACCGAAAAACTCCTGTCGTCGGCAGCGAGCACATCTTTGCCAAGACCGGGTGCCCTCGTCTCCTGCAGCAGATTTTCCATGAAGGACGCGAGGTCCTTGCACCTCTTTGACACATCGTGCTCGGTTATATCTGACTTTCTTTGGATGCTCTGCGCAGACGTACGATAGAACAGAAGAGAAAAATTTGGGAATTGAGCGGATTACATTTATCGGGGTAAGGATATCGTGGAGAAACAAGCAAAAAAAACATCGTGAAACGGATTCTTTACTGTCCCTCTGTCCCTCATTTTCATCGCTCAAAATTCTCATCGTTTCGTTCTTGTATATATTTCCACTAACATGTATCCTGCGCGAAATTCCGCAGCACAAGTGTCGGGAAGTAATCGAGTTCAGTGGAATTAATCGAGTCTAGAAAGTTTCTTGCTGCGCAACAAATTAACACGCGAACTAATATCAATTTTAGTACGCAATAAGGTAAAATAAGATCCACGCCGAGTTTAATTTTAGATACTCGAAGGTTGCGAGTGTTTCTAGGGGGACAGGGAAGTTTGAAGATAAGAATAACCGACTCCACTCGCCCCGAAAATTTCCACTACCCCGCATCCCTATATTTCCTATCGGTGATATATTTACGTGGCGATACAGCTAATAACGTGCATTTACTATAGAGGGTGGCATAATATTACTGGTGGATCACACGCCGTGGGTACATGTTTACCCTGTAAACAATATTCCTTCGCATACACGGTCTAGACAAATGTGCGCTAACTAAACCGCTGGTTCAGGTTGGATCGTCGAGGGAAGACGTACCTCGGCGAGAAGTGTACGTATCTCTCCTTGTATGATCTTGGCTTCTTTCACCACCTCCTCGCTAATGTTAGCCAGTTGGACGTACCCGGTAGCGCGCGGTACGCGAAAGATGTCGGGATTCGCTGGACCCTTGAGTACCCTGTGCTGACCTACGACAAACTCTAGTTTTTTCGTCCATGGATTGATAAAGGACGACCACTCGGTTTCGAGGAAGACGTGGCCGCCGTTCTGCACCCCGAACCTGTAGGGTTTCGATCTGAAGGAGGCACCTTCGAGCCTGATCACCTGTTCAACGATATATATATATACATGTATAAATACGAGCAATCGGGGGTTAGTAAGAGTTTCACTGGCTTGCACTTTTTCTGCGGATTAGATATTTTTTTGACTAATTCTTTTTTTTTTGTCTCAAGCGTATACTCGATCGAAACCTAAAGTTTTGAATTTTTTTGTTTGTTTGTTCTGGGGCGCATGCTCACAGTCTCATAGATGTCTTTGATGAAGGGCAGATCCTCGGGATGGTAGAAGTCAAACAGCGAACGGCCAACCATATCCTGAGGTAGATAGCCAAAGTATTGGACTACGTCGGGATCAACATGGGATAGGTGGCACGTCGCGGTGTGGCGGGTCGTGAATATCGAGGATATTATTGTTTCTTCTGGCGCTGCGGAGAACGATAAATAACAAAGTCAGGGTCATTCTCTCTCTACCCAGGCGGTTCCTTCGTGATGAAATTTTTTAGTCTTAAATGGTAGTCAATTAAAGCGTTTCGATCCGCGGAGAAGCCTACCGGGAACTGGGTGAACGCATTGCAGACTAACATGATACCACGTCGTGTAAATTCTGCAAAGAACCATCGCAGGCTTCTCTGAAGATCTCTACAAGCTGCGGAATGACACTCTAAATCGCTCTACGACTACACCGGGCCAAATAAACGAGCGTAGAAGAAATTATAGCGTAATAAGCCGCTTCTAATGTAAGCGTTAATATCCAGGCGAGAAAGTAACAGGGCGATAAGTAAAATAAGCGGCAAACGATTTCTAAAGCGAATAAGTAACTGGCGTACGCCTTGGTTTCACCACACTTTGGCATTTGAATGCGATTAACGTCATGAAATACTGATTTGCGTTTGCTACTTTGTTCGTCGAAATGAAGAACGTAGAATGGGGAACGGAAAGAGAGATAATCAATAAAATTTCTATTAATAATAACAGACACAGACGCGATATTGTATACTGCTTAATTATCTCAGTTATTTCTGTTTCCCCCTTTGCTCTATTAAAACGTGGTGTAAACAATAGCAACGGCGAAATATCGCAGCGTCTCTAACAAGCGAAGCAGGGATGTACTATTGTTGAGAAATTATGAAACCAGCGGACGTTTGTCCTGCGTTTAAATGAATAATCGAAACAGTGGTCTCCAAACTGAACGGAAACGAAAAACTGGTCAGATGATAAGAAAACGAAGAAATGAGAAGACGACTAAGATGAGATACTATCAACATCGTCACGACTCTCGAGTAAACATTTCTGATTTAATACAAATTACCTTCTGCTTAAGGCATGTCGCCATGGAAACCACCGGGTCATATAGTACCATTGAGGAGACTAGACCGACGAAACGACTCGATTAACGTTTCTTCCACTGCAAAGGATTCGCGTATAATATTTTCTAACAAGTTCCGAAGTTACTGGCAATATTTCGCGGTGTAGGGGCCGGACGGGAGGGGGGGATTTATCGAATCTTTTAGTCAGTCGGCTCTCCTCGAAGATCTTCATCCGTACTACCTTTATATGCAGAATGAACAGGTTGAGCAGTAACCACCAGGAACATTGCTTTGTGTTGCTGCTCAGTGGCGCGGTCTCGATAGTCTCTGAACGACAACGTCAAGTGGAACGGGAGGTACAAATTCGACCTTGCCTCCTTGTGCTGGCCGCTTGATTGGTGAACTGCGGTGTACTTTCGCAACCCGCAGAACAAGCTAGCTCTTCTGCCGTTAATACCTGAAAAAAGTGTGCCCCGGGTAATTTTAATATCGAGTTCTACGAGTTCAAGTTCATTTGTATTTTGTTCCATTATTTCCATTCTTTTAAATTTGACAGGGGAAGAGTTCATCGAAACTCTTGCTGCGGTTTGTTGCAACAGTATAAATAAATCTGGTTTAACCCTTGGGAGTCACACTGGCTGTATCGTACCTCAGGTAATTTTTATTCTTTATCAATATTTCTGTAAATTTTTAAACTTTAATATTGAAATTTATAAATTTGATGAATTTTAAGAAAAAATATCGCTTAATTCAGCCATCAAAAATAGCTTAAATTTACATTTCTAGGAAAAGACTATTAGAAAAGTTAAAAGATTCAAAAGTACGAAAATGGTAACTGAAAAATGAGGCTGGGGTGCAGAGAACCCCGTGTGACCAATTTGTGATTATAATCCTACCTTTCGGTCTGTCCTCTTGGGGAGACACTATCCCGCTGGTGATCTGGTCAGCCAAAGTAGCCTTATCCTTGGCATGGACGTAGTCGATGAAGGAGCGCCCGATCCACGAATCTTTCGGGTATCCTAGAGCTGTGCATATCGAGGGAGTTGTGTACAACACGAGGCCGTCGTGCATCGAAATCACCGCGCAAAATCCCTCCTACAGAATACAACATGAACACGTCAGGCCTCGTTCACGGCAGATCTGCATTTCGTGAGTATTAGCACGTAGGTGGCAGTGAATCTATGCCATCGAGAGCAGTTTCATGGAAAAAGCTCGACAACGTTCATCAAGTAGCTTGTAGAGAGAACAAGTACCTACTTTGTCCTCATTCATGTGCCGTTCACATATATCGCCGAGCTTTACTAACGATTTCAAACAGAATTTTGACACGGCTTTATCGTGAGACATTTTTCTACGCGTATCATCTTCACTGACAACTTGCGTTTGATGAATATAAAACACCATGCACGGAGAAAAGAGCATCCTTTTGATTCTTTATTGGACACTATTTTAACACAGAGAAATGTAACTACGTGCATTAATAATATTTTCAATTGTACTTTATTTATCTTATTCATATACCGATCATTCTGTTCTCCCTACGACGCGTGTTGCCATTTAAATATCAGTTTCATTAGTAAACCCATTAAGTACTGCTTAAACCAGTAAACTACAAAAAAGCCCTGCTATTAGTATACCTATAGAAAACCATTCGTGTTAACGTGGATGTTAAAAAAAACTTTTATACGATACTTCCTAAGGGACTTGGTAGCCTCACCGCCCGCTAGAATGTTGCCTCGCTAGTGGCTATCGTGGTCAGAGGGAATAAATCTCCTTTCTCCATGCATAAAATTTGCTGAAACCTCTCAACAACAACACTACTGTGTTACATCATCGTAGAGCCACAGTGAATTGCAATGATTAAAAAATAATTATACATAGACATGGTATGGGAAGCAGTCCGGTTACGCTCGTATTATAAATAGGTAGCAGGATGCTCCTCCGAGCATGCCCGACCCTGGACCTCCCCAAAAAGGAGCCCCTCGATCGACCACGGCCGAGCGAGTCCCGAATCACATAATTATGGCGTTAGACGGGTTTATCGTTCGGCGTGTCCCTTTTCTACGTGTCCTTCTACCACGGTTACTATTTTAAGGGAGAATCTGTTTCCCCGTTGCTATGTAATGAATACTAACATTGGCTTGAGATGTGCTATCATCCAGATGGTTCGTACGGGAAGCAAGCCCTGCTTCCACATCTGTGACAGTATCGCCGTTGTGCTCGCCAGGATCCGTTGCATCCACCAACTCTACAGTGGCTACTTCTTCTTGTACGACACCCAACAAAAATTCTCGACGTTATATTACGTTCTTCTAGGGCATACCTTCCCGCGTTTGCTATGGTTTGCGACATGGATCATCATACTCGAGCAGCACGATCGCGTTCTATTTATTTAAACATTCCATGGACGCCTCAAGTGTTTTCAGGGAGATAGGGAACACTTTCAACTCGATGATTTTCATTGTTTTTTGTTCTTTTGGGAAAGAATTGAGCCGTTCTGATAGAACGTTTGAGGACCTAGGAGTTTACGAGGAGGGAAGGTGGCAACTAAGGAGAAATATGGTCACTAACAGAGGATGGATGAATCTCCGAATTAAATCAAAGACATCTGGATGGAAAGGTTAAAGGTGGCCGGAGAAGCAGGGGCGTCCTAGAAACGTGTTACACGTTACACGCAATGTGCTGCATGAGTAATGGATTGATGAAAGGATAGGGGTTGCAAGTGTTTCCTTAGTCCAACAAGACAGCTATATCGCGAAAATGTTTCGCACTGCGCTAGGGAGTACTAAACCCAAAGCTCTGGGCGATAATCGAAAACAAAATCGGAAGACCAGAAAGCGGTCAACAGTCTTTCAAGTCTTTTGAGCTCTACAGGTGCATCCTTTGGAATACAGTGGGCTGGTACCATGGCAATTTTTGATTCTAAACTCTGCAATCACTGTTCGACGTGTATTTCTGATTTCTGGTCCCATTCGTGACCTTTTTACCCTTTTTTTTTACCACCGATCTCCGCATAAAATTCTTTAATCGCGAACGCTCTACATCACGTAGCTAGTTGTCGTGCAACGAACTAGAGGCCGAGCATCGTTATTACATAAGTAACCGATCTATTCTCGCGATGCAATACTCGTAACGAGCGAATCAGGTCCAGGGCTCGTAACGGCCGACGAAAAAAGCCTATATGAGGATCGGTCAGTTATTAAAAATTATGTAAAAAAATTACGTAAATCAGAGACGCTCTCGCGGCGTTATATAAAGCTTGCTTCGATCCGGCAGCCGATGAAGTCGGACCAAACGAGAGTGCTCGGTGCCGCCCTTTGTTCACGGAATACTTCTGCGTGATTATATAAAGCTGATGTGGAATGAGAGATGCCCGATGTTTAGAATGTTTTGGATACGTCACCCCCCGTTACAATTGCCGGCGACACATTTAAATTTCATTTCACTGCGGAGAAAATGTAGATCAGATGCATACGTGCTTAGGTTGCAAGAGAGTAGCAGCGGTTTTGCAAAGAACTTCTCGTATTAAGGGTCCATTCTATTTCGCTGGTCAAAAGAGGCCTATTTTCATGATTTTTTTTTTCAAAAATTAGTGTACGAATTTTAACGTTCTTAGGGGTTAAATGTTTATTATTCCTTGCCGTATAGACTCGTATTTTTCATGTTTCCAAAATATAATTACAAATGTGTGAATTTACATCGCAATGTTTGTGCCTCAGAGCGAGTTTCTAACGATAAGACGAGGAAGTATCGATATTTTATTCGAATGGATACAGCTAAGATTAATTGCCAGGGTAACAACAGCTATCATTACTCCACTGTTTAAATACCATATTCCGGGTACCACTGATCTAAATCTAAATTAAATCTCGTCTTTGTCAAAATTAAAACACAAACGTCGAAGACATGGCGAACATAGACTAACGTTCAATGATTATAATTTCAACCAGCGAGAGATAAAATAGATATATATAAGATTGAGAGTCTGGCGGACTAAGGTAACTATGGGGGTTGAAAGGGTGGGTTCGTTCGAAGCCTTTGATTGTGAAGTAAGCGAAACATAACTGAAGGGAAGAATGCACGAAACCAATTTGTTACATAAAAGTATTGACTGGCTATCTTCCATCTAAAAAATTCTTTCACGTTTTTGCAACATTATCAACGACTCGAATATTAATATCCGCGTAGTATTCGGTGATTAAAATAGTATAGCTCTATGTTTGATCGGTAGACAAACGTCTTCGTTTCGATCAGCTAGTGAAACCGCTAGGAAGGATTGTATTCGGTGAGGACGGCAGAATCAGTAGTACGAACAAATATCTGGCCCGGCGCGACGGTGAAAATTTGATATTCGTTCTGTCTCCCGTTGCATCGCCGCCGCGATACATCGATTACCTCGACGCTCAAGAAGTGTGAAGAACAGTAGAGTTAACGTGCATTTCTTCCCAACGATTTCTAGATCGCAACCAACCTGGTTTCTTTTCGAGGATAGGTTTCGTTGGGACGACGACATTATAAGACACGCCCTCCGACGGCGTGCCGACACTTTTCAACGCGCTATCCGCCTCATCGTTAACAGCCAAAATCTCCTTCGACTTCTTCTTCTTATCCTTTCTTTTGCTGATTGGCTGCGGTAGGGCTTCATTGCTATGTTCATATAGACATTATATGTACAATGTGCAAAAACTTCTAACCTTATCTAGCGGACAGATCCAAAAATTAGTACACATCGGTCCTATTGCATAAGAAGGGGTGGTAAAAGGCGATGCTCCAGGCAATATTTCAGAGGGGGAGATATGTTCGTTTTACAAATAAAGCAATCGCGATTAGTGGAGTAAACTTAGTAAACCATCATATGTATAAAAATTGGTGAAATAAAGACTAAAAGAGAATAAAATAAAAAGAAGAATAAAAAAATAAAAGATATGTCGGACAAAGTTAATTTTTTTAATTTTATTCGTTATACGCAATTTTTATTTAAATAGAATTTTTTCCCATCTCTGTAGTAGAGTAAGCTTAATATTTCCAGCAGAGTTTTCGCGCACCGTATCAACACCTCGCGTGCCCTATCGCGAGGCTCATTTCGTGGGAAATCTTATCAAAATACACTTTAAAACATCTTAAAATAGACTGTCTGCTCTCTCGCATTCGTCACGACAACGCGATACAGGAAACGTTCATATCTTTTTATAAACTATTGACGGGTACGGTATCAAACGTACGTGTTCTAAAAATAAGTATAATTTTCGCTGATTCGACAATCAAGAAGCGTGGTGGCTGTGCGTGCGAACGTGAGCTGCAAGTTGACTTCCGGCGTGAAACATTTTGTCATTGATCATAGTGTCATTGATCGGTGTAGGAGTGAACTGAAGCTAGACTGAACCGTGAGATACCTAACTTTCTCCAGGAAAAGCATTTGCAGAAAAATACCGTGCATAACAAACGTTTCAAGACGTCGGATCGTGACTAGATTCGTTACGTAACGAGGAGAAAGCGCATTTCTCTAACGATAATTTCAAGCTTTCTCTAGGATAAGACCGACCACCTAACGCGAGCATTTCCTTGTTCGGATTTAAAGGTTCGAAAATGCCAAAGGCGGGTAAAACTCTTGGAATAGGTCTCTAATATCCTTCGTAACCATGTTGCATGAATGTGCAATTTAAATTTGTGTAACTACCCCACGTTTAAAACCTTATCTATACATACGTACTCTAAAGTTATAAGACGATGAAATTTAAAAACATGATCGATATTGAATTTTGTTCGGCACAAAGGCATTATTCTGCTTCGAAACAGGTTTAAAATAAATTGTCGAGTGAAATCTGTTTTCGTTCCAATTTTGGAAGGTGACCTACGTCTCTGTGCTCTGAATAAACTACAATTGATACTCAAAACACAGGATTTTGTTATATGTAGATACATATAATTATAGATACATTATCTTGCAACATCTTTGTACACCCTTTCTACAGGAAAATAAAGGGCCTTGGCCATTGAGGTACCCCAGCTATTGTTCCAAAGGTATTATGGAAACCACGTCGAGAATTTAATCAAACCCATCATCATCTAATTTTATTCCCATTGTTTATTGCGCGGAAAGTTTCCAAATATACCGACTTGGTACTGTCATCACGATTTATAGAAACGCTGATGAAATATACTCGCACGTAACCTTAACCTCGCCCTCGTAGAAGGATTTCCACGCCGAGTGAGACTTTGCTAAAGTTTCCTACGAAGCAGTCACGCTTCACGCACTCCCGCTCTATTGGCTTAAATTCTGCAAACACCGTATCGTCGAAGACCAATGAGCTGCTGTCGACGCGAGGTGTGTCATTCAGCGCGACAAATATTTCCATGCGTGCAGCAGTGGCATTCACGCCGTATGAAAATGCACGCCGCGATCGATCCTATTTAATTTCCCCGGTTTTATATCAGATTTTTATAGAAACAAACGAGACAAAAGGTCGTCGTCGTATTTCTGCGAACTGCTTTGAAGATAACGCGCGCGTGGGTGGATCGTAGGCGTTGGTGATTTGAGATACAAATCCGCGGGAGAATTTTTCGAAGACAGAAATTGGAAATAGGGGTTGTTTGAATCTAATTCGTGGATTCGATGCCGATTTATTATTACAACGGTGCAGACCGTCCGGATTATGCAACGGTACGTGGGGATATCTCTTGCACGTAGGCGACGGCGATGGCGACACTGCAGGCACGTGGCACGGCGCATGCATCAATGTTTACAGCCGCGGGTAACGGTGTTCGTGCACGCTTTCTCGTAACTGCATATAATCGCTCCGTGTGCGTGCGCGAATACAGATGCTAGATATTCACGCCCAACGGGGGTACGCGCGCGAGTTCACGCTGTGTCACCTTCACTAATCGCGGTAATTATGGAAACGACCGCGGTTTTACACGCACGGACAATAGAACGATGGGGAATAAAAACCCACGATAAGTTCGCTCCCATTACGTGGGACCGTTGAAGCGAACAAAAGTAGAAAGAGTAAACGATAAAAAAATCCAGCAATGACTAAACCGTAACTAAAATCGTTCTGCGATCCTGATTGATGCGGGAGATCTTACGTAACGTTTCTAAAAACTGATGGTGATTGTGCGGTAGGAAATAATCCGAAGAGTTGAATCGCCTATTATAGGCTTCATTATCGTAGACCGATGGACGATGCAAAAATGAAACGCGATCCGCGCGTGGCGTACCTACGTATTCTACTCGCACAGCTCACGTTAGCATACAAGACCCGTTCGATGTAGTTAAGTTATAGCAATTGTGAACACATTGCGATTACTAATTGTACTCTAAAAAGCTATTTTGGTTTCAGCGATAAAAATAGACATCTGCGATTCGAAAAACAACTGTACCTACTCAAAGTGTTCTTGACTTTTGTTTGTTCGTGTAAGTTTCCTGAACCCATTAGAATTTTCATTGCGTTTTTCCTAATTGAAAGAAATTAGAATTGTCGTGTTTATGCAACAACAGCTGTTAATGGGTTAATTATAATACTGATTAGCGAGTGTCGTTTGACGTTAGGGGAAGTTAGTTAACGGTAGTGCGGTGCGACAAACACGTGGTTGGGCACGTTTTCAAGTTACCCCTTACGTAAAGCTCGCCGAGCACTGGGGGATAAAATTACTTTCCACTGGATTCCTTACTCTTATTTTCTACAGTCGAGGTCGTCATTATCTTGTCTATTACGTAGTTATTTATCTTTCTTCTGAATTTAACGTCGTTGCTCGCCATAAACATGTAAGGTGACGGTAATAAAAAGCAAGTAAGTACTCGTACCAGAGATGCGGATAATCGACAAACTTTCTACAAACAAGGATCGACTATCATCGCGATTGCTTCTATCGTATTAATTCTATTCTTTTTTCTAAGTGACCGATGACAGAAAGGTGATTGAACAGTGTGTTACCTGGATCCAAATGTCGAGGGACGCCTACCGTAGTAACCACTACTTTCGGAGCGGTTGCTGTTCCTCGAAATCGAGCTGCCGCTGCTGAAACACACATTAATCGGAGGTTGGTTAATCAATAGCTGTGAAACTGCTTCACTTTTACCACGTAACGAACAGAACGTGACATTCTTACCTTAAGGGGGCTTTCCACTGTGACGTCCTGATAAAGTACCGCTGTTGAGGAATTTTTCACACAAAAAGAATGTGTTTTCTAAAGTGAGGTTTTGTCTATCTATTAATACGTGTTTTGAGAATACCAAATTATTTTTTCACTTTAGTAAACACATTCTTTTTGTGACAAAAAAAATCGAAACAGCGGTTCTTTATCAGGGCGTCACAGTGGAAAGACCCCTTAACCTTTAGAAGGCCGGACTGGCCACTACAGTGGGCACCTAAGAATTTGGATACTTTGCCGGGCACTTTGGTGGTACAGTAAAACCTCGTTATAGTCCCGTTTTTACCATGCGTAGTACGCCCGGTAACTATCTCCACCATTTCTTAGAATCCTTCGATCGAGAGTGAGATAATGAAAGAGTCAACGACAAGTTCGTGTCAACTGATTCCGTTCCCTCTCGCTCGGCTCTTGGCTTTCTCACTTGCGGTATCGGCCACACGGAATAGTCTTAGAACATATACTACTGTAGGGGAATAGTGTCCGTATCGCGTATTCGCCCGCTTTATTACGAGGAATTACTGTATATATGCATAAATTTTAAGTAAATAAAATTTACAATTCTAATGAAAAAAATCCCCGGCCCTCTAAAGGTTAAGCCAAGGGTATCCATCAAACATTCATTTCTGACTAACATTTGCGTCGAAGCATTTACCGAGTGTCTCCATCCAATATACGCTTGCGATCAGAAACGTAATCGCCATCGATCCATTAATGACGGTGCTTAGTCATTCATCTCCACTGAACATGCATAAATAGCAAATTTCCTTTGACGTAGATATCGATATTGGCCTAATATCGAGCTTCAGAACGTCAAACACTTTATGTAATTTGTATAGTTGCGCTACGGTCTGACGTTTAACCGACCAGACTACTGTAGGTGCTTAGGCGCCGCGTCTGACTTCGAACGTCCGTTGCTACTGAACGCGTTTTGGAGTCGACTAGACGAGCACTCAAGTTCCTCGCGTGTTTAAAGATTTTGGGAAGGCTAATGCGTTATCATCGATGCTTCTCATTAAAGTCAACGTTTCTTTAACCCTTTAAGCGTAGAGGACAAATACATCCGCGAAATAAATAGTTTATACTTGTAAGTAATTAAAATGCCAGATAACAGCTAGTTATAGAAACAGACTTGTGCCATTGAAATGGAAGGACAAGCACGATGTTTACGTGCATAGTAATATTCGTGATGCCACAAGGGAGATAATGAAAGCTAGCACAGGTGCTACGAAAGAAAAGCCACAAGTTTGTATTGTGGTGGATTAAAATATTTAGATATGGAAGAAAGAAAAGTGTCGTTCTTGAAGACAGCGTACGATGTCATTAGAAAAGACACTAATAATATCGAGAAATCGGTAGTAGCAATCTTAGGAAGAATATTCCCTCAATTACGCAGCTGTTCGCAAACGATTTCCAAGAAATCTCTCTTCCTGCATCGTTAACGCACCGAAGACCGAGCGAAGACGTCACTTGCAAAACCTGGTCTCCGCAAGACTTAAGCTTCCCGTTAAACGTGCTTAGCATCCACGTGGTAGTGTTCGCATCGGCTACAACGGAAATAATCCTAGAGCGTAAAAAGTTTGAGCTTCTGCAGAAACACGAGGCTACGTCACCCTTGGGAAAAGTTCCTTCAAGAATTCTCTCCCCCCTTCCAACTTCACAAACACAGAGATTTAGAAGTTCTGAAAGTGGCATTCTCGACTCATAACAAACACTACCCCTGGATATTCATCCTATAATTCTGCGTTCTCCATCCTTTCAATTATCACGAGTTCTAGAACGTAAAAATTTGAAGAAAATGAAAGACTCGCTCTTCAAGCGGAGTATCGTGCACATACATCCTGCAATTCTGTCCGCATCACTGGTCCAGGCTACCATAGAGATCTAGGAGCAATTGCAAAAGTATTGCATATCTCGAACGGCATGAACGGCCTCGGCCCATTGGCCGATTAAACCCGTCGCCGAGAATGCCACGCGATTCGCTGACACAAAATCTCTGGAACCAGTTATGGAACGGGGAGGGAAAAAACGGCCCGAGCACATGTTCGGCAAACGTGACCAACGCGCTAGATCGGCCCTTACGACCGGGGTCTTTCTGGCCTTTCACTGTCCTCATTATTTGCCAGGGAACGAGCACGGGGCTCCTACATTTGTTGCACCTCGTTTAGTAGGAAAAATTATTGCATAAGGTCTGCTTCACGCTCGTGGCCCCGTGACTAGAACCGTCGAACGGGACCGTGGTCCGGCTATCGATTCTCTTCGACGCTCTGCTCCCAGCGATTCCAAGGAAACTTCGCATCAACGAAATACAAAATAGACGAGGACTGTCTAACTATAGCTAGTCGCGCTTGATTAATTAACGTTGGCAGATGTTTTATTGCCTTATCGTTGGAGGAGAGAGAGAGGGACACCAGTTTAGATTTTCATTGTACGCGTATGCATGTACTTACTTCAAGATTTCTTGACATTGTCGTGGCTACAGAATGTAAGCTTTGTGAGAATTATTAAGATTGAGTGAATTGTAATTTTTTAATTGAACGACATTTGAAAGTAATTATGTGTACTCGAGTTAATTCTTTATAAGTGTCATAGATGTTTATCGCAGTTTGTCAATATACTTATAAAAATTCTGCATTTGCGATCGTCCAGAACGTGATTCATTACGTCGAACAATCAAAACGTGATAAACGTGTGAACTTTCTTCCAGCGGGACATCACGTTTCACTCTTTACCCAGCATCCGTGGCGTACGCAATTTGGTTCGAACAACAACACGTGAGAATTCAGAATCTGTATGTCTATAATTACCGACATGTGTCAATTGTCCGCGTAAAATCCAGCCAGGTCGCCCACGAAGCCCGGAGTAATTACAAAGCGTCGCCATTATTCGTTGCATCGGCAATATTAATTAAGGAGACGACTGGAAGCACAACGTACATAACGATACGTTTTCGAACGATAGTTTCTAAGTGAGTTCCGTCCAAATTTCGAGTGCACAAGTTCCAAGGAAGTTGTATGGAAACTTGCATGGAAAATGGCAACTAAAACTCTTCCAAGGGCGTCCGGAAACTTTTTTCCAGAGGAGGGGGGGGGGGCAACTTTGGGATGATGGTAAAGAAAAATATACCCCTCTTTAACCAAATTTAAGACCAAAATTTAAAAATATTCCCTTTTTAGTATAAACTCAGTTAATAAAGATCAGTTTTTGAAAAATAAGCAATTTTTCTGAAAAGCCAGGGGTGGCAACTACCCCTCTTGCACCCCCCCCCCCCCTCCGGACACCCATGAACTCTTCTAGGACCCATTCTATATATTTCATAAGTGAACTCGCAATTTTTGAAGTTCTACATTCTAAGAAATAAATTCTCCGGTTTCTGCGCTCTTAGCTAATAGCAGAGATTACGTGTCCGAGGTACGGGAAGCATTTCAAACAAGCACTCCCGACAACTTGGTAATCGGTAATCTCACATACACACGTCTCCCATTCGTTCGACCTGTTTCCACCGGGTTTCGCAAGCCAGACAGGGTATACCTAGGTGTATCAAATACGAACGTGGAAATGCAACCGGCATACTTCGTCGAGAAACTAGTTAGCCTTAACCGTAGTGTTCGAGTTTCTATCCTTCTCGTTCGCCGCGCTTTCCGTCCACCTCTCACCCACATCATTAACAAAGCGTGTCAATGCCAAGTATCCTGCACCATTGCACGCCAAAGAGCCGCTGGATATCCTAACGTTGTGCAAACCCTCGAATCGTCTCGTTCGCAAAGTGCTACGACGATTCGGCTCCCCCGGTGGATGCGCTATGTGCAATGTGCATCCACGAGGCGCTCCGCGACTAGCGTTAACGCTGATCTAGATCTGAAGCAGCGGCCGATTAAAGGCCCAGGTGGCAAACGTTCTGAGAGGCCCATTTTTTCGGGAAAATCAAGGGGTGATTTACTAAAAACGGGATAAATGTAGTAATATAGAAAAAAAAATTGTTTGGATAAAATCATAATTTCTTCCTCGAAGATAAAACCCTAGAGGCCTCCTGGGCAGGAGCCTATTTTTTCGAGAAAATGAAGAGGTAGTTTACTAAAGAAATACTGGCTCAGTGTAATAGTACAGAAAAAAAATATAGTGTTTGGATAAAATAATAATTTTTGAGCAGGAAGCTGAGATCGAGATTTGAGCTGATTCGTTTTTGGCTGCTGATTTTCGAATATCAGGGGCAAAAAATTTATAGGCAATGAGATGGAAATATTGATAGAATGCACAATTATACGATCAATCAAGCTCAGTTTTCATGTTGCTTCGAGTTTCGAATGTGAGTCGCTAATGGAACTATAGGCAGTGGCTACTTTCCCGGTGAAGCTTGAAAAGGAAAAGTTTGCTGGCGTCATCAGCTACCATTGTCCTATAAATAGAAGTTCATCAAGTTTGAACCCTAATCTGTCCATATAGACACAAGGTAATTGCTCAATAAAAGGCGAAAGAAAGCAAATATGGTAGCGAGTTCTTTTAAAGATTTAAAGATGCAACTGTGACGAAAGATTTGAAACCTCTCGCATATGGTACCGGGTCGCGCTAAAAGTTGCAAAACGTCTAGTAACGTTTTGAAACGCGCGGCGTTTTCCACCGTGCGAAATGATTTACTGTCGATAATCGCCCGTGCGTGGATGTCGTAAACGTTCCGTTTAAAAACTGACCAATTAACTTTCAAACATTTACTGGGTATTAAGTAATTAGATTCGTGCAAATAGCAGACGGAGTTGAGTATGTGCAAGCGATTCTAAAAATAAAACAGACAGTAACATTGCCTACATTAATTGATTAATTAAAAATTAATGGGAAAATTGCCGAGTTGTAATTGCATTCGTTTCAGAAGTATTAAACACAGTAACGCAATTAGCTCTAGGTATGTTTCTCAACTTCGCCTACAGTGCAAAAGCAGTCGTTAATGCGTGACCTAACATAAATGCTCCATTAAATGTTTGTATTATAGACAGCTCGTGATTAGCGTAATTGAATGAGAACGCATTAACGTCTTCCTCGACAGGCTATAGCGGTCAACTTATAGATTTTTGTCTTTACACCGTGTGTGATGTTTCTTTCCCACTTTTTTAAAAGCCTCACACTATATATACATTAATTTGCTTAAATGACGTTTAAAAACAGAGATATGTATGGCTATTTGAAGACGTAATGCAATGTGGAAAACTTTTAACTCGAGGATAATCAAAGACACGAAATCGATATTTTGGAACAGCTTCGTTCCACACTGATCTCTCCAGTAATCGTATTTTATCGTAGTTATCATATATAATAAACAAGGATGGGTTAGATAGCGTAAGGACAATAGATATTCAGCATTCTTTACGACACCCAGAGTCACGGGCGTCCGGAGAGGGGTGCAAAAGGGGCAGTTGCCCCCCTTGCTTTTGAGAAAAAAAAAATTAATTAAATTGGCACTACAAAATGAGTTCATAAAAGCAAGCGGGTCACTCGTTTGTTCATTACTATATTTATCATCACCGTCATCCCAAAGTTTCCCCCTCCTGGAAAAAAATTTACGGACACCCTTGCAGAGAGTATATAATGCACAACTTATAGATCAAGATCAAGATTGCGCGAAGTTTGTAATTTGATAGTGGAAACGCCAATTTCAAATTGCTGCCGGCGTCTTTACGGCGGACCTTGAATTAATATAAGAAACAAGAGAGGAAGATCAGTTCGATACGCACCTCCGCTGCGACTGACTATTGCTGCAGGTATTAGAATATCCGGAATCCGACACTTTGGCATTCTCGGTGGACACCTCCTCCATCGTTCTCGTCCTGGGGCAAGCGTTCCTTTCAGACGTTATCCGGTAAGCACACAACACTGCTGCTAAATCAAATGAACTCGATGTTCACGCGTCATTGTTACAGTTCTTTTGGTATTTAAAGTGGCTAAGAACCGATAGAAGGAAAAGGGCGCGAAGGATGTAACTGTCCGCAGTGTCACGCGCAAGAGATAAAAGTTCTTAAATGTATAGTGTTCACCATTTAACGACCGAGGTTTTAAAGACGCACCCACTTGGTTAATTTCGTTTTAGTGTCGTTAAATTAATATGAAAGAACAGAGACGAGTGCTTTCGCTGTATCGCCTGGTGGCTCGCAACGCGGATGTAAACACTATGGTGCGTTCGAGGCGGTGATATCTGTGAAGACTGGCACCACACAGTGCATCGCATATCATTCGTGCGGAGCGACCAGCAGCGACTGTTTCGCATCACGCAGCACGTTTGGTAACACGTGAGCCGCTACCCCCTCCACTTCTCCGTTAACCTATATCGATGCAAAACGTGCCCCACTTAAGCCTCATGACCGGCGAACAAGATTAAAATAGTCTCCCTCCTCTCCCCCCAAACTTCGTGCACTTGGTACAGCGAAAAATTTACACTGGCGCGAAAATTCTTTTTGCACATGATCATGACACCTACTGGCAAGCACTTCGACGCATCTTCCGTGGAGGATGTTAACAGTGCCAGCTCAATTTAGATAGGTAGCGGGAAGTTTTCGTAACGTAAACTCAATTCTGTTTGTAAAAATTGTTTTATTGTACACTTTATGAAAATATAAAAGAAATATTTTAAAAATAATAAATTATAAATATTATACACTTAAAAGATGCTGTATAAAAAAATAAATACGTTTCAATAAATACAATAAATGTTCTCTAATTAATGTAACATTGTTATCCTAGCAATAAAAAGGAGGGCCAACGTAAAATTATAATTTATTATTTGTACGTTGTTCGTCTGATATACATGTATATGTATATCAGAAATATCTTACTCTGCTATGTTATCACAGTCATCAGGTACACGTCATTGAATCCTTCGGAGGTATCCTGAAAGTTAAAAGAAAACGCACATCAGGTCAGTGAGTAACGAATGTGCAGCGTAGTACACTCTGTTCAGTGTGGTTTAAAAAAAGAGAAAAAAAAAGAAAAATAAAGAATAAGTGGAAGTCAGTGTGAGGTTTTGAATACTTAATGTGTATTTAATATCATCAAACAAGTCAGTTACAGTCTCCTAAAACATCATTGCGTATGGTCATTGAGTAGAACAGTCTAACACACGTACAAAAGTGTCCATCATAAAAGGTTCATGTTGTGCGTCAATCATTAGTGTTTGACGAAGTTGTGATCATGGACGTAAGTATTAATTGCCTAAGAAAACGTACTTTTCTTGACAAGATCCGATTTATTTGTAAAAAATAACATGGCGATATATTTTATGCAAATATATCTATGTGTGTGATGTATTTCCAAAACAAGATGTACTCGCATTCTTTAAGAAATTTAGTACCGTGTGTTCTCTTCATTTTAGTTTCTCACAAAAACTGAATTTACGCCCATGAAAAGGCACGGTAAAATATTATAATTATAAAACATAGGTCTGATACTATAAAAACTATGAATATATAACCCATGATAAAATGTAATAAATGAACTTTTAAACTCTAATTTCAACGTAAACGAATGTAGCTTTAACACGTATAAAACTTTTCCGCAAAGAAAAACGCGCGCTCGACTATACGTTTTTTACAAAAATATAAGATTAACTTATATTAACCATTAAAAACCACGTTTGTGAAGCATTAAAAAATAAAAATGCTTTAGAGAATGTATCTTGTTTTGGAACAAATTCTATGAGATTTATTGTTATCGCGACTCGGTATCGCGAAAATATTCCTTGATATATGCAAGAAATAAATTAGTTTACGTTTTCTTCCATACACAGTATAGCTAATAAAGGAATAGTACAGAACTATTAAATATAAATTATAAACGAAACTTGGTTTTACTAACTCTAAAGCACAGGTAGTGTTTCAAAGCCTGCGCGAATAGTTAAAATTAACATTATAATCAATAATAATTTCTATTCCTGTTTCACAAACAAGAGTAGAGGTTCCTAAGGAACGAGTTCAGTGCCCGTTTCCTTAAATCACTTCGCTTCTCTAAATCTAAAGAAGACCATTTCAGGCATTTCACTGGAAAAACTCATCTAAATTTGATTTCGCTATAAAACTGTAGGAGCATAGAAATACTCTTACGTCTGTCTAGTGCATGCAGCACATTATCGTAACAACAATAAACGCCTCAAGCAAATTGCATAATCGCGCAACTTCCGTTCGTTAAAGAAAGACATTTTAAAACCTAACTAATTCCGCGTGTTCTATCTACTCGTAAATTGAATCTTTAAGATCACTTTTCGCACAGGCCTCTTAAAATAATCAAAACCAGGAAGTCAGGTGTATGTGTAACGATATGTAAGGATAAAGTAAAGTATCGTTAAAGTTTCAGTAACGTTGAAATCGCGAACGTAAGCGATAGTTAAAAGTAGGTAGTTGGAGTAGTTTCCTTGGATGCGGGCCCGACGTGGTCAAGTGAGTCTTAAAATTCGTCTCTTTTTATTGCGTGCGTCCAGCTTGTGTATACCAGTCAGTCTGTGAAGACAAATAGAAAAATTACATTTTCTCCTGTTTCCCGAGTAAGGTAATCGTCAGTTACAACGTCAGGGTGTTAATATTTAAATGCTTCTCTCTCTTTCTCTCCTTTCTTTCTCTCTCTCGCTCTCTTTGTGCCATGTGCTCGGCGATGTACTTACGAGGTATACAAAAAAATTTAATTTTCATCTTCGTCCATTCTTAGTCGTTTTCTACGATCTTCGCCGACGTTGCGCTCTTCTGCTTCTAGTACTTTTAGTCGTGAGCCACATATTTCTTGCCCGTGCAGAACCTACCATAAAAATTTTCCGTTTCACGATTTAACTGCACCTCCCCTTTAATGCATCCCGCGTTCGTTGAAATTAGGAATTCATTGAGATTTCTAATAAAATACTACGAAGCATACCTCGATAGCTTCATTTGCACTTTCAACGCTAGCATACTTCGCGTAACCACAATTCTTCCCTGGGAGCATATAAACGTCTATGAGGTTCCCGAATCTACAGAAAGCATCCTTCATAGCATAGATAGGTGGTACAGGAGGTCCACATACAATAAAACACCTCTTGACAACTTCTGCATCTATACTGGCCATCGGTTGCACGGGCGGTAACTTGATACACATCGAATGCTCTAAACCTAATTATGCAAATACATAAATGTGCGACGAGTCTAAGTATTAACATAGTGCATAGATAAAATAATTTCTCACTTGGTGCGGTAAGTCCTGCAGCTTGAATTAACGACGTGGCTTGAGTTATTGTTTCTACCAGATGCGCTAGGTCTGTCCGGGCACTGGCAATTCCACCTGCAGAGCTTCCAGGTTTTACGACAGTTTTCGGTGGCACACTTGACAAGTCTGGTTTCACTATCATCCTGTGACCAGGAGGATACTCGAAGCCATGAAACTTTTCTCTCGCGTACGCTGCCGCACTAGGATTTGAGTACACCACAACAGCCTGACCTCTGGGCATCCTATATCGTACATCATTTTTTAAATGACAATAATCTAAACCAGGTACAATATCAAACAGCTTCCATAACTGATCTTGATTCAACGCTGGATGTGCAATTACTTGCAAGTGCGTATAACCTTCGGAATTCGGATAATTCGTAGCAATTTCTAAACTAATACTGCTCTTTCCAAAGTTCGACGAACTGTAACCACCGCTGGCGCTCTCGTAATGAGAGGATATTCCATTGTTATACTTTATGTCGATGTGTTCAGGTTTTGGCTTTTTCGGTTCGGCAAATACAGCCTTGTATTTCCTATCGCATTCCTCGAACGCCCTCGCGGCGCTCGATACCTTTTTAAATTTCACGTAACCAAAACCTTTTGACTCATTTGTATTTCTATCTTTGACCACGGTAGCGTATTCGATAGGTCCAAACTTTAAAAACTCTTGCTGAAGTTCATTGTCGGTCATAGACTTAGGTAACACACAAAAAAGACGAACCCATCTTTCTTCCTCGTTCGTTTCCCGTACGGATCCTTGGTCACGACTGCAACAAATACCTATATTTGCATGCTTACAATACAAATGCGTTTAGATGCACTAAAAAGGAACCAATGCTTAGAAAGCGATTTACAATAATATTTCTCATCTTACTTCGAAGCAATCATTACTTTGATAGGTCTTCCAACTGAACCCAACATTTTCCCATTCATTTCTTCCAGAGCAAAAGCTGCCTCGGACGTTTTCGAGAACTTAATATACGTAACTCCTATATAAACAATACGCTTTCGTTAGTAAATATCTCGTACGATGTATAAGGAATACGTAAAAAGAAGCGACACAAAGTCACGGAAGTGATGTATCAACAAATACACAGCTACATTAAAAAAAACAAGGTGTAAACTGAATTGTAACACCATAAATAGATTATTGATTTGTTTTGTAGACACGAGAAATTACCTTTATTTTCGCCTGAATTCCGATCTTTAACCACCCAAATGTCCTCGATCTTTCCAAATTTCTCGAAAGCTTTCCTGAGGTCATCTTCTTCCAAGCTTTTGTGGCATATAACGAATAAACGTGAATTCGGCGGATCGTCATTTTTTGATCGTAAATCCGCTTGCGAATAATATGAATCCCTTTCCCTGTGGTCAGCCATTTTGCAAATGAACGCTGCAGACTACGTCGCCCGTCTACGGTCAGTGAAGCCGACACATTTCAGGGACGGCTGAAATCGGAGTTCCGTACTATCAATTTTCAAATGTTAAGATTTGCATACTTCATTCTTCAGACATTTACTTCGCGCGAAAATAAATTACACAATTTATTTGTGTTCTGGATACTAAATAAGATTTCTTTTCGAATACTTACGAGAGAGGAATTTCTTTCTAATAAACCTAATGCACTTTTAACCAGTTTCAGAATAAACTATTTCGTATGTTGTTGCGTTAAGAGCCGTGACTATTTGTATAATATAACTTTGTAAATTAAATGTGCTGACGCGCAAGCATAAATAAAATACTCGTTAATTCGCGTTGCACGTTCCCTTGTTTTCTGAAGTTTTATTTAACTTTGATGACTCATGGCACGTAATTATTTTTACTTGGATTTCCATTTTAGTCGATATAGGTACAGTTGTAAGTTTCCGCGTTGTTTCCTCATTGGACCGCGTTCAGAAAGAATAAATATTTCATCGGTCGAAGTATTTAAGCACATACCTATATGCGTATATAGGTACTTTATTATTTATATAGAAATTCAATACGATAGACAATTATAATGAAAGATAGGTTAGATGAAATTACTTCTGCATCGATTTCACAAATGTTATTCAGCAAATTAACAAGTCATGCTCTACTAGTTATTTCCTTGTAGTAACTTTCTTATATGAAGGACATATATGTAATTGGAACACTTATATTTATTGGTTTTCACCTCCTGATTAGGTATCTACTTAAATACTGCTTATCATCTGCCCTGTATCTGTTTTTTCTTTAACCTACATTTGTCATATAATTTATAATTAATGATTTTAAAACCTTGAAACAAAATAAAACGACGATCCAAAAAGTACTGCTTTCCTTTGAAAAGCATTCTGAATTAAAATTAATGACCCACACATTTAGAAATATATTTAATATATTTTCTTCAATACAAAATTGTATATTTCTCAATGTCAACAGCATTCCCCGTAGATCTCCGGAAGTGTTCACGCATTATTATGTATAACATGTATTAAAATGTCTATCACCAATAACAGTAACCTCAATTACACATTGTATATACATACATTCTCTTATAAAATCACTTAAAACGTTTATTACCAATTCTTATACATCATACGTGGAAGCAGAGACATTACCACCATGTCCTGTCCAATTGGTGTGCACAAATTTTCCTTCTTGGCCGAGTAATTCATAAGTATGAGCTCCGAAGTAATCCCGTTGAGCTTGAAGTAAGTTTGCTGGAAGTCTGGCAGTTCTGAACCCATCATAGAAGGCCAGAGCAGTTGATAAAGCAGGTGTTGGAATGCCAAGCGTTACAGCAGTAGACACTACTACTCTAGCACTGGCTTGGCATTCTTTCATTGCTTTGGCGAAGAAATCATCTAACAATAAATTGGAAAGCTTAGGATTCTTGTCGAATGCTGCTTTGATATTCCCCAAGAAAGCACTGAAAGTAAAAGTAAATAAATCAGCACGGAACATTCTCAAAAGCATTAATAAAACTTGTAAAATTTCATGAACAAAACATACCTCCTTATGATACATCCTCCTCGCCACATTAGAGCTATACCGCCGTAATTCAAATTCCAGTTGTGAACTTTGGCGGCTTCCCTCAGTAACATAAATCCTTGTGCGTAGGAAATAATTTTGGACACATAAAGGGCGTTCTTTAAATGCTCTAAGAACTGTTTTTTATCACCCTCGTATACGGCATCAGGACCTTTCAGTATGGCACTTGCTTCTATTCTTTCACTTTGCAGAGCAGAAAGGCATCTAGCGAAGACTGATTCACCAATTAGAGTAACGGGAACTCCGTAATCTAACGCGGCGATAGCTGTCCACTTTCCAGTCCCTTTCTGACCAGCTGTGTCTCTAATCCGTTCGAGCAAGTGACCCTTTCCGTCTTTATATTTAAGAATATCTCGAGTAATTTCAATCAAGAAAGAATCTAATTCTCCCTTATTCCATTCGTCAAAGACTTTGCTCATCTCGTCTGGACTAAGCTTTAAACCGTTTCGCAGAATATGATAAGCTTCGCAAATAAGTTGCATATCACCGTACTCGATACCATTGTGCACCATTTTTACAAAGTGCCCCGCGCCTGTTTCTCCCACCCAATCGCAACAAGGTTCTCCGCCGACTTTTGCGCATATCGACTGGAAAATTAATACGTTAACAATTAAATGTTTAATAATTTTGTGTTGTAAAACTGTTCAATAAACGGCTGCATTTTTGTCAAATACCTGGAAGATATTTTTAATATGAGGCCAAGCTTTTGGATTTCCACCGGGCATTAAAGATGGTCCGTATCTGGCGCCATCTTCGCCTCCGCTAACTCCGCTGCCAACAAATAAAATTCCTTTCTTCTCCAAGTCCTTGGTTCGCCTCTCGGTATCTTGGTATTCAGAATTACCACCATCAATTATAATATCACCAGGAGATAACAGAGGTACTAATTGTTCGATAAATGCATCCACAGCGGCGCCAGCTATCAGAAAGAAAAAAGGAATTTATTAAAGGAATATTGTAATTAAATATAATTACATAAACCAAATAATTTCATAGGATTAATAAGCTTTATATGTATATATATCGACAATCATTATAGATCCATAACTTGTGAGCTTTGTGAGTCACTTGTAAGATACACGATATCAGATCAAAAGAACTAATCAATTACAAGGTCAAGCACCTATGTCCGGTGAGAACACCAGCTTACCTTTAACCAGAAGCATTACTCTTTTTGGTGGTTTCAATTTCTCCACCATCTCCTTCAATGAATATGCACCAATCACTTTTGTGCCCTTTGCTTCGTTCTCTAAGAAAGATTTAACTTTATCCGTTGTACGATTATATGCACATACAACGAACCCATGGTCGTTCATATTTAGAATTAAATTTTGTCCCATGACAGCTAAGCCAATGAGGGCAATGTCTGCAACACTACGAGCATAATAGAGTTACAATAGAATCAAGTTAGTCGAGAATATCTATCCTGATGCATACAATGCAATATTATAACATATTGCATAAAATAATAATTCGTAAATGAACTCTGATAATAATCAAATATCTCCCGTTACTTATTTTCATAAATTATCGTCTTGTTGAGCAAGGTAAATGTGTAAATATTTGAATTAGCATAAACGAAACGGTGCGTTAATTAAATTACCGGAAAGCTGAAGTTATAGATTTTATATATAATTTAAAATTTAAAATCTTTATTTGATTGAGAATGATACTTACGGCTTACTCATTTTCGTTAATGGTAAAGCGCTTACAAACTGATATGCAATACGTGCCCTTTGGAGTAACAATGAGCAACAAGTGGTCGAGCGCTTCTACCGAAGAGATCGAGAGTGAACATTCATTCGCGTGTAGTCCTCGGCATCAGCCGACGTTCCGTGAGCCAATCGCGATGCACACCAAGGTCATCATGGAGTCAGCACTACGCGACACTACTATACTAGAATTTCATAACTTCACTACTACACACATATACCTTAAACGAAATATTATATAATGATTAACGAAAACTAGATTTTTATGTGCCCGGTTACTCAATCTTTACAAAAACTCCATTCGTATAAAAACGATTCACCTTCCTGTTATTACATTTACCGTTCTATACTGAAAATAATATAGCAAAATGCTTACACCGGAATTCGGAAAATGGAATGACTAATCGATTAATTTAATTCAAACATTCGCCTTTACAAAGTTCAGAATTGTTCACGAAGAATCTGAAACGAAAGGTGAATGTACGAAGTCAGTCAAATGTAATCTTTTATTACCGTATTTTACGCTGATGTAATGTCATATAGATTCAGACTTATATTACAGCTATGAATATTTATGATTAGTTAAACATACGTAACGACTGCAAAGTACGTATCTACCATGCCCCGTTTTTTTTGGACAAAAGAAAAGTGTAAGTATGATTCAGCGAAATTGACTGGATTATTTTAATCTTGTATGAGGTGTACTAACGAATTCAAACTCTAACATTGTTTTACGCGCGCTTTGCTGCAAACTGTGATTCATCCAATCGGTGCGCGCGTACACGGGACCAACGTCGCTTTCGGTTGTCCTCGAGAGACGATTGGTCCGATCGAGCGTATGGATGTTTTAATTGGAAACGCAACATGTCGCGATTTACTTGATTAGATTAGGGAAGGTCTTCGTATGTTTCTTTCACTTTAGTGTTAAACTTAGCGAATTACCAGCGATTCGCAGCAACTCTTTAGTGTACAGTTCTCTTTTAATTTGCAACGCGTGGATAATGACGTTAAGTTCCCCGAAACATGTTATGAAAGACCTTTGTGGACAGACGAACATAACCCCGCGACAATGAGATGCCCCATTTCTGAAGCCAAATGCATCCTTTTTATTGAGAATAAGACTGTACAGTAATACAGCTAAATAAATATATTATCTATCCGACTTGTTTAGTGCTTCGAACAATATGGGACTACTCTTCGCAAAATTGTGGAGTTTCTTTGGCAATGAAGGTAAATTTAGCATATGCACTAACAGTATTGTGTCATGATTATTTCGCTGCTTTGTCTGTCACGTCGTATAAGCAATTTTATTGCACTGAATTTTGGTTTAATAGCACGTGCGAATTATTGCAGCTTGTTTAACACATCGAATGCGTGTAAACAGTAACTATATAATTGCTTTTTATCTTCACAAAGTATGTAGGAAAATGGCCAACAAACTTCACAAAAATGTTCTTACCAAGTGTAATTATAATATAATGAAATTGATAATGAATTCAATAAAATCTCCTTTTCATCTATTCTGTTCCATCTCAGCTATTTATTAAGAAAAGTATTCAAAAGATGATAGACTATCTTACTCATTGAAAGTATCAAGTGCTATAGAAATAGAAAGTTTTAAATGAATATTTCTATATTTATTGCGTACAACTGTATATAATTTAGAAAAGTAAACGAAAGTCTGTTTATCGTGATTGATTTCATAATTAGTACGTATTATAAACAGGTTTTTTCAATTGATATTTGCCCTACTTTAAACATATGCTAACATATGCTTTCTAAATTAAATCTCCTATAGTATTATACATACACAATGTCTTTCACTTACTATAGTACAATATAGCCTTAATATATGTTTTATATGATTGTAATTTAAGTTTTATTACAATGTATGCACATCTTGATAGACTAAATGAACAGTTACGATTATTACGATTTTTATTTTTCAGAACATAAAATAGTTATGGTAGGTTTGGATAATGCTGGTAAGACAACCATATTATACCAGTTCCTGATGAACGAAGTCGTTCATACATCGCCGACTATTGGATCCAACGTCGAAGAAGTAGTTTGGAAGAATATCCATTTCATCATGTGGGATCTGGGTGGACAACAAAGCCTAAGAGCCGCATGGTCCACTTATTACACTAACACCGAATTCATAATCATGGTTATAGATAGTACAGACAGAGAAAGACTCGGCGTAATAAGAGAAGAATTATATTCTATGCTGAACCACGAAGAATTGAGTAAAGCCAATGTCTTAGTTTACGCTAATAAGCAAGATTTAAAAGGCAGCATGACGGCTGCTGAAATTTCTAGGCAACTGGATTTGACATCGATTAAGAAACATCAGTGGCACATACAAAGCTGTTGCGCGCTTACAGGAGAGGGGTAAGAGCAAAATCTATTTGCGTAATGCTGTACGTGTTTGGTACGAAGCAACTTAATCGCCCGCAATATTTCAGGCTCTATCAAGGACTCGAATGGATCGTTGGACGTTTGAAAAAGACATGACGTAGATTATGAGGATTCGTTTTAAATGTAATAAGATATCTAAAATGTAAAGTATATGTTCGCCGTAAGTTATGTGCCACTTTAATGATTGTACAAATGAAACGAGAATGAATGGTCATTTTCTAAACGGTACACTAGCTTCGTGCATAACTTAAAGCGTAACTGTGCGCATCGGTCACAGTTACAGCTGTGGACACTTAACGTATCAAATGGTGGACGGGTAAATTTTGTCTATCTATTAATGTGATACAAAATATAATGGCAAATGATTATATCTATGATGTAATAGCGAAATAATGTTTTAACTATTCTCTGTGTAAAATATATTTAAAAGGAATCGTGTTACGAAAGAAGTGGAGAAGATTTAAAATATCAAGAGTCTAAGGGAAACGTGTATAGCAATTTTTTCTTCTGCGTGTAAAAAGATACGTATTAGGAACATTCTACATCGGGACTGCCAAATTTCACATTACCTACCAGTATATCTTACTATTTCTAGCTATAAATACTGCATTTACATCACAATCTGAGAAATATTCAATTTTACTTTTAATTTAGTAAAGAAATTCAACGACAATTCTGCATGCATATGTGAGAAATGTAGAATGTAATCTTGATCCCGTCCACCTTTGTTCATATAGTAAAAGGGGAGTAGATAATTATTCATTCTATTCGGTTGACATGCGGACAGAAATTGTTTGGCCTGTGCGACTTCGAAAAATATACCTATGTACATAGTTTTTTATACTCCGCATTAATAGTAAACAATTGTAAAAAGTGAAATCCGATTTAGCACCAATTAAACCACATATTTTTCAATTCTTTCTGCGCGAGGTTAGACATCTCTTAGTTCTTGATGCTGCAAACATCTTGTAAGACTTCATGGCTAGGTCATTCGATCAGTCTAACTAAACGTTTAAAAGCAGACTGCTAACTGCTCTGTGATACGTGGATTCGACATTGAGACGGTTGTTTGTTGGGAACACTGACTCTAAGTTCTATGCAAGAATGGTAGTTGCGTATTAGAGAAACAATCTTTAAATATTAAAAAGCGTTTCTTTGATGTAAAAAGAACTGATCGTCTCATTGCGAATATTATGAATCTTTTACATTCTTAAATCCATAAATGTCCAATTGACAGCTGTCTCATTTCTTTTATTTACCTTATTAATTATAACAACTAATTTCTGTAGCTAGAAATAATCCAGTATTTAATATCTATTAAAACTTAAAATATTGATAGCGTACGCAAAAGATGATTATAGAAATTGTTAAGATCATTGTATGAAAGATAAATGCCGTCTAAAGTCAAGAGTGAGATCATACACATAAAGTTTCGTAAAAATAAACAGTAGTTTTCTCATATTGAGAAACAAAGCAATTAATTGTCTTGTATATGAATATAATACTGCAGATTATACGCGACATTATTATATATGCTCAAGCGAGCAGTTTTCGTTACATAAAAATTGCGAGATGTGCAGTACAACTTAAAGGTTGTTTTATTCCCAGTGCACACGACGACTCGTACGAGTCCGATATGCTTGTGCGCGTTTAAGCTTCGCGAATGGCTCAATTTCAATTGGACTAAATTCAAGACTTCGGAGAAATATGCGTTTTTATTGTATGGGCCGTTGTTGATTAATTCATGTACTATGAATCAAATAATCACGTACAAGGTTGTTAATTAAAATAAGGACTGAGATCGATGTAAACTGAATTTATAAAATTTTCTTTTGCAGGAAATAGACGAACAATTATGCATTGTAATTTTTTCAACACGCAGTCTCTTACTTCCTTCAGCTATTTCTCTGTTTCCAGACATTTTATAATTAAATTTCATTAATTATAAATACAGTGTACTAACAAGAAATTGTGTAAAAAATTGTAAACATACTCTATTTAGTACCTACTTATTCCACATACAAGGAGCATGAAACTTTTCATTTCTTATGTAATAAAATCATTTAATTTATAATAAATATATTTTATTGTATTTTGCTTTTCCCCCTTTCGTATTACGGTACTCGTCAAAACATTTTAATTCGTTCTTTAAGTAAATACTTTCACAAAGAAAAAAGTTAATTGCTCGTGTTAGGAGTTGGAGGAAAGGTATTCGATAGATATAATTTTCAAAGATCTATTTATTTTCACGTTCGTTATAAATAAAGTATCGCACACACTCACTCATTCTCATAACAGTGGATCTACCACTGGTCATCTTTTTTTAATTTACGTAAACTGTAATGACTCGATGCGATTGAGCCATGCATTTAGTGTAGTCGAAGAATTTAAAACCAACAACTGGTGTGCTAGTATTGCAACATTGTTTACATATTTCATTAGCCCTATATGTATATTTTCCTTCTCTATTTTACTTGCTTTGCTAAGAGTAATTATTGTTTTTCTTGAAAATTCTGTCGGTGAAAATCCCGGCGTATTCTAAAAACTCCGATGTTCCTTGGCAGTGTCTGTTACATTACAAGACAGTGCCTGCAAAAAGTTAACTATGCACACCTATGGTTTGTACTGAATAGTTCCGTAATTCGCTAACTTCCATTACGACGATCTGTATCGGTTTTACTTCTAAAATTGTCACTATTTAAGTTAAACGTAAAGCGACAAATATATTTACAATGAACCGTGCCTACTGTTAATGTATGGTAATTACTTATGCTCTCGTAAGGGCTTGGCAGTTGAAACTATGTATACCAATCTATATTTGTCATACGTGTTTGTCGCAGAAACGCTACCCCATTTAACTCGAATCTGCGCGAACAGCAGGTCGAGAGAAATGCAGGCGAAAGTTTTCACGACACAACGCACCACGAAATTTCATTTTAGAATATCTACATTTGAACAATACATATTTCGTTACGCGAGATGATACTTGCTGTTTCGAACGTCTAGTCCCGTATCTTTTTAACAAGACTCAGCAATTAGAACGACTTCCCTGAAGTCATAGCAACATGAATTCGAAATGAGCTCCGAGAAAATTCCATTCGTAACATGATACAAAGCAGTCAGTTCCTTGGTTCCTGAAGTTATGGTGATGGTGTGACACGAACTTAAAAGCTTTAATGATTCCGATTTGTTTCTTTCTTTTAATAAATATGGATGTCGCCGTTTAAGCCTTGACAGATTTCATGAGGAGGTCGGTGCTCAGGGATTTGGGCCTCTCGATCGGAAGGCCGAGGGCACGATCCCAGACGAGGGACGCGAGTACACCAAGAGCACGCGATACTCCGAACAGGACGGTGTAATAATTCATCTCCTTCATTCCGTAGTATTGCAGCAGAACACCAGAATGAGCATCTACATTCGGCCACGGGTTCTTTACCTTGCCAGTTTCCAAGAGAACCGGAGGAACTATTTTGTACACTTGGGCGACCAGCTGAAAATACAAAACATTATCGTTGAATTTTCATAAACAACGGACGAGATTTATTGTGAATGAAAGGAATACAGCATGGTCGTAAAACCACCGACTTCCGCGTTCAAGTATTCCAAGGCTTACCTTGAATAGTTTGTCGTCGGGCAAATGTTTCAGCGCGAATTCTCTCTGGCAGGTGTACCTGGGATCAGTCTTTCTGAGCACAGCATGGCCGTAGCCGGGAACGACTTGGCCACTCTTCAATGTCTTCCAGATGAAGTCTTTGAGTTTTTCGTCGCTGGGGCTGTCGCCGACTTGAGCACGGAGCTTCTCCAGCCACACCAATACTTCTTGGTTCGCGAGACCGTGGAGAGGCCCAGCCAAGCCGTTCATACCAGCGGCGAACGACAGGTAGGGATCAGACAATGCTGAGCCCACCAAGTGAGTAGTGTGCGCCGATACGTTTCCACCTTCGTGGTCGGAGTGAATCGTCAGATACAAGCGGAGCAGCTCGATGAACTCAGGGTTATCGTAGCCGAGCATGCTCGCGAAATTCCAGGACCAATCCTTGCCAGAATCGACGGAGCCCAGGCCTTTGCCGCTCTTGTAAATGTTTCTGTATATCGTGGCAGCGACTACTGGCAATTTCGCGATCAAGTCCATCGAGTCCTCGTAGACGGTCTCCCAGTACTTGCTCTTGTGTACACCTTTGGTGTACGCCTGTACGAACTGGCTCTCGCTGTTCAGAAGAGTGATGGCAGCAGAGAACTGGGACATCGGGTGAAGGGTCTTGGGGAAGTTGTTAAGGGCTTTAACCACGTGGTCGGGCAACGCGCTCCTCGCGGCCCATTCCTTTGAGAGAGCTTTCGCTTGGGCATCGGTGGGAACGTCGCCGGTGATTAAAAGCCAGAAGAGACCTTCCGGGAGTGGTTCCGCTCCACCAGACGCCTTTGGAAGAAGCTTCTGACACTCGGGGATCGATTTGCCGCGGAATCTGATACCCTCATCGGCGTCCAATACCGATGGCTCCCACACGAGGCCCTTGATACCACGCATGCCACCGTACATCTGCAATGTTTCAATAATTTAATGCCAACTATCAAAGCTAGACTTTAAAGTTTGAAGGGTAACAGGAAATGAGTTCATTAACACTGACTTTTATAAAATTAACGATTTTATGCCGACTTCAGTTTTCTCTGAATCTTTTTACATTTTACATCCGGGGGACTTCGCGAAGTTCATTCCAAATATATAACGTTATCAAATACTGTGAAGTTCCGTTTTATCTTTAATAGCGGATAGAAGAAATCTCGTAGCCACCTAATTGCATGCCTACCACGATCACATGATAAGCACGCGATGCCCGCACATTCTACGGTCCCTATCATCTGTCGGTACAATTCTTATCAGCAAGGCAAAAGAAAAAACAACTACCAGTATGCCCCTTATGAGAATTCTTCTTCCACGTGGCGTTACGTACATTTGCAACACCGTCATAGTTAATAGTTTACTCATCCCGTTCCTCGGTTTGTTTTGAAAACGTGCGATCCTCAGAAATTGCATAACGATAGAACACGTACCATGTCCACGGTGACCTCTCCAACTTTGGTGGAACCATGCTGCTTTCGGAACGCCTTGACACGCTCCTGTTCCTTCGGGATCTTGTCCGCTAGAACTTTCTTCAGGTCGGTGGAGGAGTCGCTCAGCGATCTCAAGAATATCGTGGAAGTCACCTTCTGCAAATGGAAAGGTGGCCGATTAATTAAAGCGGACGCTCTCTGGTAGAGGAAGTTCCACGTTTCATGCTTCGGGAAGCTCATCGTTCAGCGAATTAAATTATTTAGTGACGAGTTGCTCTCTCTGTTATCGCGACGGGCATGTTTTGTGTAAAGTAAATACTTTGGTGAATTCCTGGCGAATAAATGTTCCAAATTCGCCATTGTGGATTGGATCGCAAGTATCGGTGTTCCAAGTTTTAACGAACGATCGCGCGTGACGGGTGGATTACGTAAAAAGAACGTTGTAGCGCATAATGATATAGTTGCCGGGACCCACTTCCGTGTAGGAACCTGCGACCCTGAGCGTTAAAATCGACGTCCACCAGTAACAAATAAATTCAGCTTCGAAATGCACAGAACTGAAGACAGACCATTTTCATGGATCGTTTGAGTTTCCTCTCGTTATCTTGCGAAACAATTAAGAATGAAAACGGTGTAACGAACCGTAAGAATAATAACATCATCGAGTGAATACGAATTATCTCGAGCATAACGTGCAATTCATAATTTAAATAAAAGGAGAAGAAAAATGAGAAAAAAACCCTACTGTAGATATCAATGGACATCATTGTGCGATTCTTGTTTCCCTCCTACATACCTCCCCTGTCGGAAAGAATCGAATACCACGCCAACTATAATAAATCGTCCGCCCCGAGGTCGCAGGGTCTCGCGTTAGAGTTCATTATCAGAGTGCAGGTCTTGGTCAAATACACCGGCGAGCGTGGCGTTGAAAAAATGATTGTGAGTGACGTCGCGTAACTCGTAACTCGGTTAATACTGCACGCGTGTACTCTCGAATCTCGTAACACAGGAAGACACTAGTAACTCGAATGTCTCCTCCCAGGGATCAATTTATTTTCTCGCTCGACTTTAATTTTCACTCGTAGATAGCGTGCTGAGCGATACGCGCTCCGATACGCTCGGAAGGAACGAATTTAGAAACACGTACTATCCGATTGTCCAGCAATCACTTCTCTCGAGATTATTCCCGCGGACGTCCAGCTCTTGGCCTCTGAATATCCCGTATTTTTTCCGTCGGCTAGTGTTTTCCACCCGACCAGATTCGCTGTATCTGTGTCGACGTAAAAGTTCGCGGATAGCAGTGAATGCGAGAGAACGCTCGGAGCAAACACACATACACTGGAGCGGTTTTGCAACGTGCGTGAGGAATTAGGTCGAGGCGACATCTCGATGGGAAGATAAAGGGGGCAGTAGCCGGGGATCCCGTGGGTTCTCATATTCGTCGTTTCGCCCTCATTGTTTTTACGATCAATCTTTCGTGAAGAATTGGAGATCGTAACCCGCGGACACGACATCTCGATTCGTTTTACGTAACAGCATGATCCACGGGAGGCCTCCCTACAGACACGTGATTAGTGGCAGATAAAAAAGCAGTCGTCGAGGGACTGTGTATCTTTCCAACGTTTTGTACGTTATGTTTTTTTCTCTATTGTGTCTATATCGACGAGGCTCGGCGAGCGATTAAGTATTTGCTCATTGTCGTCGCGTTACTGCGACACTTTGGGATTACAGTGTAAAGTGTGTACTTGTGTACACTGTTTTCGGCGAGCGTTGTATTTACGAATTGGAAACGAAACAATATGTTCAGAACGTCACTACGCGCGGAACGTTATGTTTGGAGAATGGCCAGCTTTTGAAATAAGTGGATCTAAATATAAATAATTTCACGTGTTCTATAATTCAAACCACACTGCATAATGCACACGTGATAAGGAAAATTGGAAGCGGGAACGTGACCTTTGCAACACGGCAATATTCAATGTTACAAAAGAAGGTTACGTGAGTTCTACGAGGGTATATTCAGTTCGGAGTGGAACTGTCCTTTATATTACAGACAGATCCGCATTGCGTAGTCCTGGGAGCGAAAATGACCATTTTCTTTCAGTCAATTTTTAAGGAGAAGCTGTTACTAGTATTAATGTTTCGAGAGATACAAACTTCTATCATCATTACACGTGACGTATTGCATAACAGAAGGGGTCGTTAAAGGATTAGAGACCTTACTGTGTGACAAAATCGTTTAAGTAGATGCCCTCGTTACTTGGAGGCACTGTATGCTTATTAACACGAAATAATGCCCACCAAATATCAAAAAGTAAAGATTGCGTAATAAAGCTATGTATTTATGAAGTTCAGGTGTGAGAATAAAGATAGAATATATCTCACACGTTGCGGGTTACGGTACGACAGGTTAATGTCAGGAATTTGTCGTCAGGTACGCAAGTAACAATATACTTAGAATGCAACGCAAGACGGATATCAAGTTGTAGCCGCAAGGATGTAATGAAATACTAATTGAACAGATTGACGGCGACTTTTATTTCCGCCCCGCGTATGCTTGTGTATCAAATAGGGTTTTAAACCACTCGCGATTCAATTCCTTTGCCATCAACCGAATCCAATTAACGTTCGAGAGATTACTGCCAATTCTACTTGACTCCATCATACTCTCTTGCTCGAGTGATTTTTTTTTCAAATACTTCTTAGGTAATCAATAATTAATTAAGTTTGGGGGGAAGCGATGATGTTGAGTAGCAGAGCTTAGAATTCCTCGAAAGCGTAGTCAGAGGAAAGTTGTTTCATTGAAATTAGTGGAAGACTCGGTCACTCGAGAAAGTACTTCGAGCAGATCGAGAAAGTTCGATCTTTATGCGATTTTCAGGTGGGAATTTCTTAAGATTGCAAATAAGATATGCTGCGGGTAAAGGTTACTGACAAGTTTTACGACGAAGCAATATGTAAAGATTCGATAATGCTCACATGCTACACGAATGCACACCACGAAGGTGTCTTATCACTGTACGCGTGCAAAGCTATAGTAGTATAGGTGGAACAAAGGTAAACTAGCGGAATTTATAAAGAAAGAAGGAGGCAGAAGGGGGAGTTGCAAATTCGCAGCTCGCAAAGTAGTGACAACTATCGTTTTTGCAGGGGCCGATCTTTTTACGATGAGCGATAATTAGTCGGTTACGAACAAAGTTCAACACGCGATCGCGCTAATGTGGGTTGCGATTGCATCGCGTAATTAATAAACAATTTTAAATAGTATTAATTAAGCAGCGACAATTCGTTAATTCTTAGCCGCGTACTTATTCATCGATTGGTACTGATAATAAGTAATCAAAGAATAATATCTGTTAACGTGTAAATCTTACGAGTAGCGAAATCTGTAACGTTTAACTATCGAATCTGCTGAAAATGATATTCAAAGTCTACTCTGATTATAGTCTAATCACCATGCTTGATCGAACCCACTGAATATAGAGCGGCCAGCGTGCGTATAAAAATGTAAAAGCCCAGATCACTGTGGCACGGAAGTGAATGATAAGAAATTGCGATGGTTATTGTTAGACGCGAAACGCGTCTACGGAAAGCATCGCGTAATGCCAGATTATCGTAATGGCACTGACAGATAGCACATATGTGCACATTAGGCTATGTCCACACGAATGTAATGCATATCGCGATCTATCTTCCAACTGGTGCATGTTGTTTTTTTATATTGTCGCCGACGTTATAAATCATTCCAGCTAATGCGTAAGATAATTGAACGGCGTACCAAATTCGCAAATAAAATTTAATTCGATGATAGGTGCAGTAGGTTCTGAATAAGCGATACAATATCGATTCTTGAAACTTTGGAAAACTGAATTTTTATTATTCGATGACACGTACGCGAAACTTTTCATCCCGTGACTCAACTTTAATCGTCCAAGTATTTTTTTCGCGATTCAACAATAGATAAAGCCCTCGTGCACAGGAAACTGTCAAAGGTAATTCGTAATGTGATGTTTGTCGTTTGCGTTTTAATCAAGAGCAAATACTCTGACGTCGTTGTATGCAGTCGTCTCGCTGAGCAGACAGTGGAGAGATTACTCCAGCGAACATGAGATATCATTACACAGTTCGACAAATTTTGAATTCTTCTCGGACTTGTAATATTCAATACTCGTTTCTTACGGATTTTCGTGCGCTGAAAACGAATCCGAAAACCGTTTGTCGCCAACATCATCAGTTTTTGAGAAATTCGATTTTGAAAAAAGATGCAACTTTTATACTTTGAACATCTTTTATGCCGAAACGGTTATTCGGTTGCTCGTGGTGTCAAATTATTCTATGAACCCTCCCGAATACAATGTGATAAGTTATTATTGCATTATGAACATTTAAATCTGTTTAAATTTTCTATTAATATTTACATCCACGATAAAAAATTTAATTATCGCGGTCGCTCGTGTATTTCGCAAATTCCGAATTCATCGAATCTAGGTAATGTAAAAAAACATTTACATATTTGAGAGCGCCTATATGTAATTAAATTTCGGATCTACGAGATTATTCTGATGTAGTGGATAAATTATCGACCTACGTGCACATGATATAGGTATTTGCATATCTGATGTTCTGACGTCATTCCTGGAGCGCTATACTCCTTGCAACATGACTCACGTACTCGCGATAAATTTTTAGATAATTCTTATTTTTCGGCGATTCCTATGGCTCCGTGCTTGCATGTAGAATTTCAATGATTTTCCTGCTCCTCGACTATACTTTGTTTACTTACGATAAAAACGATACAACTCAAAAAATATATACGTTCCAGAATAGATCATTTAAAGTATAGCCTTCATTAAACATTAAACCGCAGAGTTCATAGTTCACGCGTACGGGAGTCTTTTTAAGCTGAATATACCTGTTTACCTTACTTTCTGAAGATCAGAAATATTTGCAATGCTACGTGGCAAATTACTTACATCATCGTTCTTGACGTAACAGGTGTAGCGTTATCGTACAAGGTGTACCCGAATTGAATTCGAAAATAGGAAACGTTGAGTAACAGTTTATGCCTTTCTCAAGAACTAATGCATATGGGCTATGAGAGTTTATTTTATCTCTACCGTGGAATATCGACGATCGCCAAGCACTGCGTCACAACTTACGTTATCGTATCGCAGAATTCCAGACTCGGAAAAAAGACAATTTCTGCGAATTCACTTAATGATCATCAATCAAATAAAATTCTATACGCGCGCGCTACATCCATCATTCGTTGCAAAAATAAAAGTTTAAATTCATTGTTTAAATCTTGTTGAAGCGAATTACGCCAGTGAGAAATTTGGAGTCACGTCAATCTAAATGCAAACGAGGGATCCACAGTGCCATTTAAGATCCATATATATGTGCAGTATGACTTGAGGGGACGCATAATTACATTCTGCAGTCATGCCACGGTTTCATTGTCGAAGTGTCTGTGCACGTGTCAATGGTTCAGCATAGCCGCACACACTGGGTCAATTGTATTACTCATTACCGCGTTATCGAGATGACAATTTCGTTCTCTATTGATACACGTCTTTGTTACTTGACTCATCTACATGCACCCGTTAAATCAATTCCTTTGCGAATATGATCGCCTCGATAAAATTTCAAACAGGTCGCTGGTGCGTTCCGTTGCTCTTATTATGTGGGAAAACACGTGTTTGCCTCAAACGAGTTTCCAAGAGAAACCGCGCCTTTCTTGCTCCCTTAGAACGGAGTTGCAGGTTCTTTCCTCGGGGCTATAGCTACAGAATGACGCATAAAGTTTCCTCTCATACTCATTGTAAAAGGAAAGAGAGAGAGAAGGGGAAGAGTGACGATGCATCAAACGATTGTAAAACGGAGTAAAATGTTTTATGCTGGGGAAAAATCGAAATAGGATGCTTAAAATAGAGATCTTCAATATTATTTCTTCTGTTGATTGAAAGCGGGTTAATTGGATCGTGCTATTGTACATTCGCTACGAGGAAGTTTCACTTTCTTCTCCTATTAATATCTATTATTTCTATCGTTTGGTCACATTCCAGAGCGAACGATGTCAAGGTGGTAGACTCTTCGTCGAGTACTCAGATAGTATTCTAACTTATGTAGGATATTGGAGTTCTTAACTCTTAATTGCCGGTTTAGTGATTTTCGTCGGTGTTTTTAAATATTATTAGCTTCTCCCGTGGAGCACAAAATGTATGTACGTAAATTAAACGAATTAACAACGTTTGATAGTGGCCACCGTTAAGAATTACTGTTCGAAAAATACCGAAATTATTTTTAGCAGCGAGCGAACGAATATTTTTTCCGTCGGGGTGATAATGTTAAAAATTGCAAACCGGAGTCTGTAAATGTGGTAATCTCAATGCGATCAGAATACACCGAAAGTTTGTTCAATTAATTGTTCGAAACTTCGTATGTACCGGGCCTGATAGCACTCGTTATCTGTCATTGCGTAACCAAGAAGCTCGTGAAGGGCATTACAAGATAGAATACACCCGCGGACTACAATTATCTAATTGATTTCGCGCCATATAATCGTCAAATGGCGCTAAAACGAATGAAGGGGGTGTCACAGGCAATCCAGCCTTTATTAACGCTCAAATACAACAGTCTAGCACTTGGCTAAAGTTTTGCCTTTAATTTCCGACAATCTCGTAACTTCCAGCACGTGGACTTATAGTTGGCGAGTAACGGTACTCGTATAAGTATTTTAAAATTCCATCGATTCTCCAACAGGATTGTATTAAACATTACATTGCGCTAACTAAGGTACGAGAACTCCAAAAAGAAGTGATTAAAAGAATGTACAGAAATAAAATGGAGGAGTTACTACGAGTTACGAGGAATGTGTATCGTTTGTGTTTTGATTAACTCCATATGCCTAACTGTAGGAAACTGGTGATAGCAAGCAATCTAATTTCTCTTTCTCATTATTTATAGCATGTACATTAATAGCCACATTCGATAATTAGGCGATCGAAAGTTTTGGCTACAACGGGGCATGTTGAAAGCTTCAGATACATCAAGCAAACGTTAATAATAAATGTTACTAATATCTAGAAGGACAAGGGAGAAAGAGAGGAAGAGAGCCAAAGAGGGAGAGAAAATAAGGCAAGACGTTCATGTGGCAGTGTTACGCGATTCGAAGGTCGTGTTCGTATATCCCCGATATTAGGTAATCGTAGAGCCATCTATACGTTGGGCGAGTCTTCGAATCTGCCAAAAATTGCGACGGCCGTGGGTAGACTACTAAACACACCACTCGAGCTCGATCCATTAGAGACGTGGAATTCAACGAAATAACTCGATGAAACGTAATACTTTTAATAATGTAATCGTATCGATCGCGAAGTAACTATTTCCATTCAAGAAATTGATGTCCCTTTTTCCTATACTTGCGTAACTGCAAGGTTCGGATAGTTATTGGTTACAACTGGAAACTACTGTTACTATGGTCTATTGTATGCAAGTAGGGGGCATGGAGTGGTCCCTAATGGAAGCCACACGATCGATAAGAAGCTCGATACCAAGCAGGTGTCCGCAAGTAACAGGTCACGACCGATGTGGATCAAGAGGACGGAACAGATTTTGACCTCGAATTCAATTCAAAATTAGCCAGTCCCTTGCGAAACGCACGCAATTGCCCTGAGCTTTTCTTCAATGGGCATCTCTGCCCGTCAAGAAGATTCTAAATTCTAAAGGGTACTTGCGCCTGTGACCCACAAAGGTGGGGGCTCGTGGCCTCATGATTTGTGACACGAAACCATTTCGGTCGACGTTCCATCGATTCTGGCTGCAGTGTATGCGGTATCGCGAGAATTTACAGCGACAGAGATCGACTGACAGAATTCGATTTCGGACAAGCCGACTAATCTTTTATTTTTAGTGGCAGTGAATGAAGCCAACATCTGGCCACAATTCCCTTTATCGGGAATAGAGATTTCGCGTTTCGATAAAATCAATTTCAGCTATCAGTGTTCACATTTTATACTTATTCACTGGTTTTCGTGAATTTTCTGTACACTCACGCTCCGAATTGTTCTACGACAAACTTTGCACCTTGACTTGATCATTCACCAAAAACAATACATTGAAAAAAATGTTGTCATTACAATGCTAACTAAGCTCTACCTGTAATTAACACTAAGTAATAGCCAGCTAACATATGTCTTCTAAAAATTTATTACGTAACTTCGGCTAAATGAATGCTACGTGTAGGTCAGGTAAATCTTGGTATCGTTCAATATACAATTTCACTCCAATTTTTTAGAAACGATATAGTACGTGCTCGTTCTACTGTACTCCTGATATTTCCCGTCGCAACTAAACTGAATGAGTGAGTTCGGTAGGACGATCGCATATTAGGCGTATTGTTCCGAA
Source organism: Andrena flavipes (assembly GCA_963971345.1). Taxonomy (NCBI): domain Eukaryota; kingdom Metazoa; phylum Arthropoda; class Insecta; order Hymenoptera; family Andrenidae; genus Andrena; species Andrena flavipes. The sequence goes on from OZ020480.1 coordinate 74,399,306, forward strand.
ATAATGCGCATTGTTGGAGCTTCGCAAAGGTGTACCTGGGCCCCACGCTCGATACGTCAGAGAGCCTTCAGTCGCGAACCTTTCACGGCCAGTCTTATCCGGTTCACTAACGACGAATTCCAGACCCCATCACTGCCTCTCTCTTCTCACTCTCGCGCTCTCTCGCTCTTTCTCTCTCTCTCTCTCTCTTAAATATCATCCATGTGCATGGTTTGTCGTAATTTTTTCGAATTTTGATCACCTACCGAGGCTCGATCGCGTTACATAGAATAGTTACTAGGCCATCGGTCGATAGAACGCCTGCCTCGAATCTAGAGGCTCGTAGCGTCTTCGCTCTAAACTGAGCACAAAATTCTGCCGCCACGAAAGGGGCAAACGATGAAACATGTTTATCCCAGAACAATTGTCGCCCCCAAATTTATCCGTTTTAATTACCAAAATTAACGACACACGTGAAACATCTACTCGTCATTCGAATTTCGCACCGGAACAGCATGTACTATGGTTTAGGGGCCATTCAAACATGATATTGCGTTGTAAGACCGATGAATTCTCCGTGGGCCGGTTTATCACGTACCTGGACTTCCAGACAGCGTTTTGGACTAAAACGGAAAAGTGCCATTGCTCTTCGTATCCTAGCTTACAGATCCTTCCTCTTTCTTGATACCGTCAAACCACCTATCCAACTGACCACGCGGAGCTCTGGCGCCCAACTCAACTAACTCTTCTCTCGGCTCGTCACGAATACGCCGATGGCGCATGCGCACTGTAGCAGGTATCCTCGAAGGATCATCTGTACTACAAATCTGCCATGTTACGTTCATTAAAAGCCTCGAGTAAAGCTCATGATTGTCATTAGTGAGAACGTGGTACCAAAGGATGACGATTAGTTGAATCAGTGTAAATCAGGGTTGGGACTTGTCGCGATTAATGAACGTTTCCTACCATTAACAACGTATATTAAATGTTTCCATGATTTAGCAGCGTTCCGCTATAGGGACTTTTCATAATTGGTAATTACTGGTTATTTTGGCGCGTAATACGATCGCTTAGAAACAGTTTACTGTGTATTTCTCAGGTATACAAAATTGAAATACATAAATTGTTGCGATCTGTGGTTTCCTTTTTAGACACGTTTCCCATCTTCGGATAGTCAAGTGAAAATACCCAACTTGTCACATATTTCTGACGACAAAGACGTTCTGCAATTGGCAAATATATTTTATATGAACATATTATTCTTTGATCATTAGAATATCAGACTTACCTGTTTAATGTAAATAAGTGGAAGCCGTAAGAAGTTTTACTCGATATGATTTCATTGATTATGCTCGTAGCTAATTCTGTTCCATAGTTATGTACTTCGTGATCATTCCCTTTTATGGATTCTAAAGTATTTAAAATATTCTGTGGTACTCTGACATTACAAATTTTTACCATTTTTTCGAAAGTCGCATAGTTCGGAATCGGAAGAATGCCCGGAATAATCGGGACGTTGATTCCAATTTCTTTGCAATCGTTCGCGAACTTAATAAAAACGTTTGCTTCAAAAACTATTTGAGTTATGATAAAATCAGCGCCCGCGTCAACCTTCAAATTAAATTAACGTTAATACATATATAAAGGGGTGGCAGTTGAATCGAATTAAAATAATTACTTTCTCTTTCAAATAAAGTAAATCCAATTCTTTGGACGGCGATTCTGGATGCATTTCTGGATAACCAGCAACACTTATGCAAAATGTATCTCCAAACTGATTTCTTATGAAACGAACCAAGTCCGCAGCGTATGGAAAGTCACGACTCACGGTTGTGGAATCTATAATTCGATGGGTAATTAAAGAAGAAAGCTGGAAAGTCTTATCTACCAAAAGTTTCACGAAAATATATTTCATTACCTCCCCTTAATGCAAAAATGTTGTTCACGCCACAATCTAAGGCTTTCTTTAAGATAGTTAGCACATCAGCGCGAGTTAAATCGCTGACAATTAGATGAAGAACCGTATTACTCGGAAATTTATCAATCAATTCTAACGACGGGCAATCGTTTGTCGTACCTTTCGCGTGCCATGTTAGCGCATAAAAGAGAGGACGATATTTATCCATTTCTGTGAAGAAACTAATGGACAAAATTTTTATTTAAAAATTATAAACATGTTACTTATTATATAGTGCGTAATATACGAACCTTTGGTAAAAATCATGATTTTTTGCAGGAAAGAGCTCGAAACTACAAAATGTACCGTTTGCATCGATTATGTTTTTTAATAACTTTCTTAGATCTGTATGTTTAGTACTTTTTGCGAGCCCAGAAATAGTTCGTAACATTATTGCGTTAACTATCGCCAATCAATTGTTCCTGTATGTTCCGCCTCAAATTGCGCGATCGTAAGCGAGACCGTTAACAACTACGTATTTTGTTCTTATTCTCGTACTATATAAGACTCTCGTTATCGGATTATGCAATACATGAAATTCATGACCGGTTCCACGTGGTACATTCTGCCGGAGAAATTATTATACCAACAGAAAGTTCATATTACATGTATAGAGGATATGAAATTTTTACTAGAATTCTTTAACAATCTATTTAAGTTTTTAATACAAATTTATTCTCATTTCTTTTTTGACAAATATAATTTTCTGCAAACTTCGGTTATTGGGATATCAAACACAGGGGGTATACCACCTGGAACAGTATCTTTTCTGGAATGCGAATGTTTATCCGTAATTGTTGCGATATCATCTACATCTGGCGTCATTAGCAGATTTATCGCTGGATAAATTAGAAATGCAAAAGTAGCGAGAGCGGTTAAACCCCAAATTGGAATCGCTATTGCCCAATACTTGGAAGGCCAATACGTTAATCCTAAACGATGTAGAATTTGATCCGGTACTATCGCCCAAACTAAGAACAAGAAGAAAAGCATATTCGAGCCTATGTACAAAGCATATCCGTAAACAGATCTTGGTCCATACGGAGCCGGAGTATGCTCCATTTTACATAGGATTATTTGAAATAATTTTAGAAGATTCAAACGATGGAAGGTAATGTGGATGTTTACTCAATAATAATTATAAGTAGGTACAGCTGGACCAAACTGTTGAATAGTCTCTGTTACTAAAATTAAGCTATCGAAGAATGATGTCAACGCTACTCGAACTTTTCGTGCTTCTGTCCCAGAAATTAATCTATAAAAAATAATGCGCATTAATAAGATAGAAGTAATCGTATATCACGGATCAGAACATGTATGAACTTACACTTGCAATGAATTATTGTCTAGTATTAACTTTTTTGAAACGCCACCCCTTGAAGGTTCCTTGTCAACTCTCAATACTTGATAAACAATTTCTGCTTCCCTTGCTGATGGGAAAGGTATAGACAAATTTCTGTTCGAAATTAAGGTTAATTATGAAATACTTTGAGAAATATTATACAATATCGCGACATTGCTTGTTTCAAAGGATACACAGTAAGATTACTCATGGCACTACAATGGAGACAATAGTGATTGCTCAATTCATGTACAATAAAGTACTTTTTATGCTACAATCAAGAAATCAATCTCTTAACAATCCATGATGTTTAGATTCTTCGCACGTGTTATTGGTTGCACACAAAAGGTTACGAGTCGAATATATGTTTATGTAGTAGGTATAATCATTCATAGATAACGCACCGACATCTATCCTACGAATCAAAAGAATTTCATTCAATATTTCGAATACTTTTCATGAAACAAAGGACTGCAACTTCAACATTACTTGCTTTATCATACATTCGACGCGACACATGCATAACTTGCGTATACGTATACGCGATCCTAGTAATTTTTTGCGAACTCTACTGTGTTTTACCGCGTCCGGCTGATAGCACGCAACAGTTTACACATAAATATAGAGTACCAATTTCGTATAGGCCGCTATACGTTAAATGAAAATTTCTTAATAAAGCAACACATAATCTGATCTACTTGGGGCGTAATGGGTCGAAGGAAGAGTAAGCGAAAGCCTCCGAGCAAAAAGAAAGCTATTCAACCTTTAGACACACAATTTAATTGTCCGTTTTGTAACCACGAAAAATCGTGCGAGGTTAAGATGTGAGTATATATAAAAAGTTCGCTATCGATTGTTATGCTACTTGAATTTCGTAATTCATTGTCCCATTTCCCCTATACAGGCACAAGTCAAGAAATACAGCAAAGATTACTTGTAGGGTCTGTCTAGAAGATTTTCAGACTACGATAAACCTGCTTTCTGAGCCTTTGGACGTGTATAACGATTGGATCGATGCATGTGAGAATGCAAATTGAAGATTTATTACCACTGTATGTAATAATTACAGAGTCAGCAGATTTCTTTCTTCGCTTTTGCTGAGAAGTCAGCATTTCATAAGATGAATCGATGTCGAATTGTGTGCAATGTGAGAATGGCAATTTTGAGTCATTTATTTTATATATATATTGATAGAGAGATATTATATATACACATACATCCGTACTTTACCTAATTTAGAGCATAATCCTATTATATTACACTAGATCTTACTAATTTAAGTCATATGATATTCATATAGTCACACGTGAGATCTGTCGTACTTAGTAAATGTCTGAACATTTACCTTTAAAAGTAATGAAAAGTAACGAGATTATAAATCGCATATATTTATAAAAAACAAAAAGGACATGTAATGTTTTTTACTCTATGTTTTTATCATAAGTATTGTCATGTTATTATATAATATAGGGACAGCACGAATAAAGTAATTACTATAATTTACGATGTACGTGTTCATGATTTTTAACTTAAATTATTCATAACAAATGCAGATGTATCAAAAAATGCCTTTTACCCACTGAAGACAGCCAGCTATTTCGAGTACATTTCTCTCGTGTTGCAATACTATATCCAGTATTTAAAACAACATTTCAAAGTCTTCAGCATAGAATGGTGCCCAGACCTGAATGTGTTTATTTTAAATAAATTAGTTGAGTTAAGATCGTATTTCCATTTTCACGGGAACGCGGATAATATGAAGTATTTGAAAAGTGTACGCAGAACGAGGCGTTATTTCAATTGCGACTAGTGAAACTCGGGAATTAAATGTAACTAATTACTATTTGGAACTGGAGAGGCATATTTGATCCAGCTGTGGGTGTCGTTCCCTCGCGAACGCTGAGCGGATGTTTTATAGCGCAGCCAAGATGGCGTTTCACCGAGTGGAATATACTTGTTAGAAAAAGTGCGTGAAAAAAATGCCGCGGAAAGCTTGAGAGCGACGCGTGCGAGCTTTAGTGAACTTGCGATAGTAAAGTGAATTCTTGTAACCTCGTCATGCGGTTCAGGTGAAAAAAGATCGGGAGCCGAGCTCGGAACGATGCGTGCATTAACCCAAATGACAAGGCTCGTTCGCTGATCTTCGGACATTGCGGAGAACCGAGATCGCCGAGCGGCGAACAACGACGCTATGGCGTCCATTCGACGTGTGTATGTGTGTGTCATTAGTTTTAATCCGTAATTAACGGCTAATTAAGCAGCCGTGGACGCGGATCATCGGTAGAGCCCGACGTGTGCAAATTTCGCGTGGATGCCGGTCCCTAAACGACGTGACTTCCTGGTGCTAATCGCCGAGCCGGATCGGCTCGTCCGAAAACAAACATTCTGAGCTGCTCTCGTTCTCCCTGTTTGACAGCTCCTACCTTAAATAACTCGGGACATTATGAATATCTCACCGCGATACCTTCGCCTGTGTTGCCACAAACTATGTCCCGCGGCTGTTGTAACCTTTTTGTTAAACAGTACGGCCGAATTCGTTGCTGTTAGAGTCTGTTCGTGAGTTCGAGAATGTGACTAACTGATCTCTCAACAAGTGCGTTCAATTGCAATCCTCCCGGAATGATTCACAGTTTATACGCTATGTTGAAATACTTTGCCTGCCTTAAACCTTTATTTATATCAATCATATATATTCATGCACGCTATATTCTATGTAAACATTTCTACGTATAAGTTCGTAGTGGCTCACTTCTATTAGGCCGTATGGGTATTTTAATTTTCACATCGTTGGATGTTTGTTTACGTTACTTCAGACATAACTAGTAAATTCTCTTTTGCACGCTTCACATCTGTACGAAATAGGAACATCTTTATTATATATCGATATTGTTCGAGATAATTATAAGCGATATAGCAATGTATTTCATAAACGTGCAGGGAATTACTAGCATTTTAAAATTATTGTACGATGTGTTCCGATACTGCAGGATTTAATAAATCGCCACTTCCAGTGCATATTAAATGCATGCACGACATAGCAATATTTTTATTTTGTACTGTCTGTGTTGCATTGTCATAGTTTGATTCTTATCGTCTCTGTCTTGCTCTGAATGTGTATCTTTTTAATTTTATGGTTTCTCGTACTTTGGCTTATGCAATGAATCATTGTTGTTTCCTGAAATTCAATTTATAAAGGAATACATTTCTTATTACAGGCATAAATGGATATGAAATTATGGGTAAATAATGTAAGTGATGCATAGAATAATAGAATTATTAGTGCTATTCAGAAAAGTGTCAAGACATTCCATGAGTTCATACAAAATTTTAACGAGACACACCGTGACTTAATGGACTTTGCGACGCATCATGTCTAATAGTTTGGACAGTTTTCTAACACGTATTGGGGACGTCACTATAGAGCGTGTGACTCCTCGCTCGGGCAATAAGCCTAACGAAACATTAATTTCTCATGAAACTTCGACGAATGTAAACATGAACAATGTAGAGCCTCAGACAGGAAACGATGAAAGTTCGGAAGAATCTAGTGGTGAAACATCCGATGGGGAACACGACAAGAAAAATGATACGTTACAGTCGGAGGAAATAGAAGAAATACGTTCCGAGGGTTCGGGAGATGATATGGATTTAGATGAGACAATTGATTCGCAAATCGGAGTAAGAATGGAGTCAGAACGGCAGCATCATTCTTCGCCCGAAGAGGATGATGACGAACCAGTTAACATATTGGATACTTTACCGTTGGAAGGTTTGTATAACATTATTTCTTTTATAATTATAGTATACCGTAACGTTATATCATTCTCATACTTTTAAATTATATTAAAAGGAGCTCCGATAGAGGGTCAGGAAGTATCCGAAGCTGATTTACTCGGGAAACCAATTTCCAAGGACACGGATGACGAAGAAAGCATCGAACATGAAAGTGACAAACACGAAGGTCATTCCCTGGAGGAGGAAAATGCAGAGAATAATAAGAGACACGCTGATTCAGAGCATTCTGACACCACCAAAAAGAAACAGAGGAAGGACAATGGCAGTGATGGAACTACATCAGAATGTGAAACAAAGGCAGAAAAGAAATTGGCAAATATGAGAAGAAATATTCGAGAAGTTATGGACGAAACCCAACTCGACGAAGCTACCTTATCTGCCCAGCGACAGGAGATGGAACGTCTTCGGAGGGTACAGGAACAACAAAGGATTATTCGGGAAGTTCAACGACAAATAGCAATAAATAGGCAAAACAATAAGACGCAAACAAGAGTAATCAGTCTTTTACAAGGGAAGCAAAATCAAGTAGGCACTACTATTTCACAGTCATCTTCATCATCATTTTCACCTACGCCCGTTCGTTTACCAAATACAGTACTTCTTAAAGTAAATTCCGGGTCTGGGACTGGATCTCAGACTACTTCTAGTATACAAGCAAGTCAAGCGCAAAGAAGGGCGGTAGATGGATCTCGTTGGCAAAAGGGTAGGGGTGTCTACCAAGGGGCGCAGACATCAATTTCTCGAGTTCCAAATCGCTCCACTGGTCCCAATATGTTACAGCAAAGAATACGAATGATGACACCCTCTGTGAGCATATCACCCGTGGTTCCTAAAAAGGAACCTATGGACAGATCTGAATATTATTCGGATTCGGAAATCTCTGACATAGAAGCCGAGGAGGCGTTCCGCGAACAACAGATACTTTCTGCCAAAAAGATGTCAATCGGGCAAAAGTCTCAGAAACCGGCTAAGGGCAAAGATGTGGTTACGATATCTAGTTCTAGCGAGAGTTCCGATGATGATTGTATAGTTTTAAGTGATCCGAGCGGAGAGGAAGAAACAGACAACGAAGACGATCCATCCAATTCTGGCATGCACACCAATGATAGATATAACATTCCAGACGAACATGGTAGAGTGTTAATTAACGTGGGTCATCCTGAAACTGAACCTGATGTATATTTAGCTCCGCAGGTAGCTCGTATTATTAAACCTCATCAAATCGGTGGCATTCGTTTCCTTTACGACAATATCGTTGAAAGTATCGAAAGGTACAAGACTAGTTCTGGTTTCGGTTGTATTCTTGCTCATAGCATGGGTCTAGGGAAAACTCTTCAAGTTGCCAGTTTTTGTGATATATTTTTTCGATGCACCACAGCTAAAACAGTCCTTTGTATTATGCCAATTAATACATTACAAAATTGGCTAGCAGAGTTTAATATGTGGTTACCTTACGAAGACCCTAATGCTCCAGAAAAGCATCACAAAGGCACAAATATCAAATCAGAACCAGGGTCGGAATTTAAACAAGAAGTTAAGGACGAATGCGGAAATCAGAGTGATATATCAAATATGTCGAGGCCTATTAGTACAGAATCAGCTCATCATTTTGGACAAGAAAATACTTCCCAAACTATGAACATTATTTCCGAAAATCCATATGCTCATCAAGGATACGAGACTCACAACATGATGTCTGGATATGCACAAGATAATATGTTAAATAAAAATATGCCGGATACTCCGATACACGTGAGTGAAAATTATCAGAATGATATTCCACAGAATGCTTTGTACAATACAAATCCTAATCCAATGTCTAATTTTGATTCGATGAAGTCGGAAGTAAATTGCCATGGTATGCAACAGAGATCGAACATGCCAGACACAAAATTTGGAGTGGAAAATCAGAATTCTGGTAACATGTATCCTGGTTTGGAGAATCGGCCCCAAGCTCCTATGTATTCAAGCATGGAAACCCGAAATCCTAGCACTTTGTATTCTGGTGGAGAAAATCATCACCCTGGATCAATTTATCAAAATTATGATAATTCCACCAACACTTTCCCTAATTACACGAATCGACCATCACAAGAATCAGATCAAGAGTCAAGAAATGAATGTTTCAAAAGTAATTTGTCTTCTGTAAATACCGAAATTAATGTAAAGAAAGAGCCCGAAGAAACAATTAAGAAGGAAGAAGGTACTTGTACGACAAAGGAGGAAATAACGAACGAAGAGAAAAAAGACATTGAGAAAATTAAAACTCCGTATAGCGTAGATTCTCCAATTGGCGTGGAAACAAGATCGCGACATTTTCGATTGCACATCTTGAATGACTCTCATAAAACTATGACGGCCAGAGCTAGGATAATTCAAGATTGGCAAGTAGGTGGTGGCGTTTTATTAATTGGATATGAATTGTATAGGCAGCTGTCTTTGAAAAAACCGAACAAAGCTAAAAGGAAACGTGGACAGCCTTTCAAAGATACCGTTGATGTCGAGGAAGAGGACAAGAATAAAGGATTATTAGACGAGATGCATGTGGCTTTAGTTAATCCAGGACCTGATTTAGTTATATGTGACGAAGGTCATCGAATAAAAAATTCACATGCTAGCATTAGCATGGCATTGAAGCAAATGCGCACAAAACGTAGGATTGTATTGACTGGCTATCCACTGCAAAATAATCTTTTAGAATATTGGTGCATGGTCGACTTTGTCAGGCCCAACTACCTAGGAACTAAAAGTGAGTTCTGCAACATGTTTGAAAGGCCAATTCAGAATGGACAGTGTATTGACTCAACGCCGCAAGACATACGATTAATGAGGTATCGTGCACACGTGTTGCATGCTTTACTAGAAGGTTTTGTACAAAGAAGATCTCATTCTGTATTACAAGTCTCTTTACCACGTAAAGAAGAATACATCCTTCTCGTTAGGATGACGCCGCATCAACGCAAGTTGTACGATACATTTATGAATCAAGTAGTTAAAACGCGCGCTGTTCCGAATCCATTGAAGGCTTTCGCTGTGTGCTGCAAAATCTGGAATCACCCTGATATTTTATATCATTTTCTACGGAAACGTCAAGCTAATGAAGAAGATGATTTAGATTTAGAAGAAACGATTGGCGAAAAGCCTGCCGCCGGAGGGAAACGTTCGAAAGCTCGTCAGCCAAAAGGAGAGACTAAAAAGGGGAAGAAAACGAACACGACTATAAAAAATAAACCTGCAGCCAGCGTGCAACCTAATGCTTCTTCATCGTCCAATACTGATAACGTAGAGTCTGACAGCTCGCATACTACATCAAAGCAGAACAATTATTCTAATTACTCTATGCCCGTGAGTAATTCGGGTTATTCGAATTCTGTGCCGCAAAATTCTTATTCTCATGGTTATCAGAATTACAGACCAAACGATCAAACTACGTATTATAGAAATGACAATAATCATGGAGAATACAATGAATTTTACAATAACCAAGGACCGCAAAGATATGGAAATCAATCGTTCCAAACGTATGCACAGAATCCAGGATACAATACTTCGCAGAACTATCCCAATCAGTCACAGAATTATATGCCGAATAATGAACAACCCGCGAACAATCATTCGCAACGGTACCCAGCTGCTTCTTCTAATTCGGAATTTCGTTCAGACCAAAGTCAAGGGAGCAATTACGAAGTACCTGGAATGTTTTCACGCCAGCCTTATCCGTACCAAGATCATGGACGTAATTATGCATCAAATTTAAATCAAGGATCTAATAACTATCCCCAAGTTCCAAACCAGTCATCTTTTCAATCACAAATGCCAAATCAATCTACCAACATACCGATGCCAGATTACTCTCCGTATACACCTAATCCACCTCAAAATTATAATCCTGCGCCAGCTCAGACAAATTCAATGTATTCACGAAACGAAAGCCAACCGATACAAAATTCTACATTGGGATACGGTGCCAATCAGCAAAGTCAGAATCCGGCCCCGCAGACTCCAGCCGCTGGATACATTCCGAATCAGCAAGGGCAGAGCACAGCGCCTGGCCAAAACCGTGGGTTTTCACCTAATCAACAAAATCAAAGTCTTACATTGCAAAACTCTTCTCACGCTTACACTGGCCCACAGTCACAAAATATGCCACTATCTAATCAGCCCCATAACTATCCTACTCAAGTGAATACTAATTCTTCGTCACAAACGTCTTTAACTTTTAATCAGCAGTCTCCAAATCCAATGTCACAAGGCCAGCCTCACACATATATGACAAATCCATCGAGTCAACCTTCAGTTCCACAGAATCAAATGCGTGGATACCCTACATCGGCTCAAAACCAAATTAATGTGCCACAAAGCTCATCTTCATATCCCACAGGACAATCAGCTCCAAATGCTCCTACTCAAACACACGGATACCCTCAAGATCAACAGGGGCCAGTTTCAAATGCACAAAATGCTATGCACGGATATTCCCATCTCGTACCTTCATCAGCACCACAAAATCAGTCATCGTATCCACCTACAGCACAAAACCAAACGGGAGCTCCTTCAGGTCCAAATCATGCGTACAGTTCTAATCATCAGGGCTCCGCACCAATGCCGCAGACTCCGACTCACAGATATGGCACTTCCCAGCAGGGGCAAGTGCCACAATCTCAGAGCCAGTCTCTTACGTACTCTCAAAATCAACAAACGCCAGCCTCGTCATTGAATCAAAACGATCAACTTTATCCTAGACCAGACAGTCAACAAGCTCAAAACTATACACCGACATCTAATACGCCTCACGAATTCTCAACTGATCGTCAAAGTGGAAGTTCAGCTAGTAATTCGACAAATACCTATTCGGTAAGCCAAACACAATCGCAGAACACTGTCCTGTCGAGTTACTCGTCGGACGGCACTCATCAGAATCAAGTGGGTCAGATGAAGGGACCAGAAGATCCTTATTGGCAAAGAAATTATTCCCAGCCATTTCGATCCGATCAGTGCAACGATCCTTATTACAGGGACGTGAATCCGAACGTGAATCGCTATCAAAATAATTACTTTTCGTCGCAAAATTATCAAAATCAATCTTACGATTACGCTAATAATCATAATTCAGATGTGAACTCCCGCTCGGAGGATTCAAAGTCTCAGCAGTCTACCGCTCACGTTCAAACCTCAGGACCTTGTGATAAGAATAATAAAGAAATGACATCGAGTGTTGGTGTACAGAGTCAACCAATACATCAAAGTAATGTATCTACAAGTTCAAGCTATAGTTCTGAATCAAGTTGCCAGACTCCAGTATCCAGATCAATGCAAAGCCTCAGTACCTCGCACAGTCCGCGACTAAGTCAGAGTGATTCGATGAAGGAGGATGAAAGGGAAAAAGAAGATTTATTAGACAAAGATAAAGAAGACAAGTCGGACGATGAAATTCTTACAAAAGATGAAGAGAAGGATTGCAAAAGCTTTTCAGGAGGAAAAGAAGATCCTGGAATTCCATACGACTGGGTAAGTAGAATGTAAACAAAGAATAAATAATACTAGGCTACGGCAGCCAGTTAATGTTTTATTTAATTTATTTGCAGGCGACAGAATTGATGAAGGGCTATGTACCAGGATTAATTGACGCATCCGCGAAAATGACCATTTTCTTCTGTATTTTGGAAGAGGCAATTAAGCTTGGCGATCGTGTCCTGGCATTCTCTCAGTCACTGTTTACGTTGAATCTCATCGAAGATTTTTTAGCTAGAAATAGTTTAAAACATCCAGACGGACAAACGGATGCTTGGATTAAGAATGTAAATTATTATAGGCTAGACGGGAGCACTAGCGCTTTAGAAAGAGAGAAGCTTATCAATGAATTCAATAACAATCCAAAAATCCATCTTTTTCTCGTTTCAACGCGAGCTGGCTCGTTGGGCATTAATCTTGTTGGCGCGAATCGTGCCATTGTGTTTGACGCTTCCTGGAACCCTTGCCATGATACGCAAGCTGTTTGTAGAGTTTACAGATACGGTCAACAGAAACCTTGTTTTGTTTACCGTTTGGTTACAGACAACTGTCTGGAAAGAAAGATATATGACCGGCAAATTAGTAAGCAAGGGATGGCTGATCGCGTCGTGGATCAGTGTAATCCTGATGCTCATCTTTCGCTGAAAGAAGCAACCACGTTATCTTGGGATTGGGAAGAGGATAGTCAAGTACAGGATTTCTCACAAACTAAGGACACTTATACCGACGAAGTCATGCACCGTGTGCTGGAACGGCACTCTTCGTTGCTCACGAAGCAACCGTTTCACCACGAAAGCCTGCTCGTCGATCGGAAAGACAAGAAACTTAGTCAGGCCGAGAAGCGATTAGCTCGTCGTGGATACGAACTTGAAAAGATGGCTGCCAATTGTTCCCGACCTAGTTATAATTATGTGCCCGGAAATACTGCCACACGCGGTACGATTCAATGTGTAATATTTGTTTACATTAAGTTCTTGCTAAAATGTTTATAATTTATATATTGTATTATTGCAGCAGGTGGATTACAAATTAGAGCAATCCGAGGTGGTGATAGTAGTACTACATCTAAACCTGTCGCTTCGGTTAGACCGATGCAGCAACGTGGTGCCGAAGGATTAGGTTCGCGCGGCGTTACTGGAAGCCGATGGATACCAGTGGAAGTATGGCAACGGCAAGGAATGAGTGCACAAGAGATGACATTACCTTTGGACGTTGTCATTCCTACCAATTCGCCTGATAAGGGAAGCATCGTGTTAAAAGCTGGACAACGAGTGATGGTACTGAAGAGTCCAAAAGGCATTTATATGCAACTAGAATCTGGAAAGATTATAGCAATTCGAACGGCCCTCAAACTAAATCAACAGAAACGAGAGGAAGAACCTAAGAAAGGTATGCTGCGATCTCGATTCTGTTTTAATGATTATATATTTTATTCTTGCGAAAGAATCTTTTTCTAAGGCTTATGTGTTTATGTATTTAGGTGTAGCTTCAATGACACAGAGGAATTCGAAACCAGAAGTCGGATTCCCACTAAGAAACAATTCGGCCATTTCCATAATACCGAAATCGTCTTCAAGTAATCAGACAAGTGCCCGTCCAATTACTAAGCCTGGAACCGGTCCTAATTACAGGCCATTTGCTGATAAAGAAATTTCAAAAAGACCAAAACCTGTTGCTACCGCGACTGCTAAACCTTATATGAGTCAAGTTACCTTAACCAATCAAGTTTCGCTCTCAAGGTTACCAAAAGTAAAGCAGGAGCCAGTAGATCATTCAGCGCTTGGAGAAAATTCGAACTCTTCGGATGGTCAAGTTAGAACGGAGCAGAGGGTCGAAGAAGTCAGATTAGAAGATGTAGTTGCCGAAGTAAGTTCGAACACAGATTATAGCCCTCCTAACCATAATCGCGTATCTAATTCGGATACTGATAATTCCCTACAAAAGTCGTCCGAAGAGAATAACCAAATGTACACTTCGGATAACGTGACTGCACAAGGTGTTCAAACGCAACACGATCAAACGGAAACGGAGTTGATATCGAACATTAATAAACAGTGTTCCCCTTCGATGGAAAATCAGCTTACAAAAACAAATAACACGCTTACAAATTATGGGCATGCCTTTCAAACTCGGCAAGAAAAGAGAGACGCGTCTAATGATGAAATTATAATTGAAGATGCACCGCAAGTAACGCCTCAAATACAACCACAAATAACATCCCAGATACCGCCGCAAATGCCACCACAAGTATCACAAGTACCGCAGCAAATGCCACCTCAAGTACCAATTCAAGTGCCACCACAAGTCCAACCACAGATACAACTGCAAGTACAGCCGCAAGTGCAGCCACAGGTCCAAGCACAGGTACCTACACAGATACCACCACAATTGTCATCGCAAGTCGGAACACAATCAACACCCGCTCCGTTACAACCCCTCGTAACGCAACAGCCTACACCGTCGACTATGCAGGTGCCGCCAACGCCTACGTTACGAAGCACAGAAATTCCTAAAAGTGCAACAGAATCTACCATTGCCGCGTCTACTGCGTCTGTATGCACTGGAACCAGCACCATGACATCTCCAAAAACGACAGAATCAAGTATGCGCGATATATCTGTACAAGGCGAACCTAACGTTCCACAAGGTTACCCGTATGCCCAATATCCTCGGTACTACGATTATACCGATCCTCGATCGCGATCGTTATCCACTCCGTACGGCACATACTTCCCTGGTGTTCCACCACACGCGACAAACCCCAGATTGCCAATAGACACCGCCAAGTCGCAACCAGACTTAGGGAAGCCTATGGAGGAAAGGGCAATGGTGAATGTGTCTGCTGCATACTCGCAAGTACCTAACACTACTGCCAAAACATTAGCGAATACAACAGAAGCTAAAGGCGCAGAAACGGTGGCAACTACGACGGTTGCTGCCACTCCTAGTAGGGACGATGCGCATATACCTACTGCATTTAGTCATCCGACGAGTAGTCGTTATCCTGGACCTTATCCACCGGGACCGTACGATCCGTATTCGCAGCACTACCCTCCAGCGCCTGGTTCTTCAGCGGCATATCCACCAAGTGGTAAGCTCATATCTTTTATGTTGTGATTGTTCATCCATACGATAAATGTGTGCTGAAACTGACTTTGTGACGTAGGTGCACCTGGATATCCAGCATATGGCGGGCCAACTTATAATACGGACTACGCTCGTATGTACACGGCATTTCACGGCCCTCCTCCTCCAGCGGACCCTTATATACATAGAGGTTACGCGCCACCTTCTACGCATCCGCCTAATTACTATCCTCCCTTTCCGCATCCTCCACCACCTTACCCGAATTATTCATTTTTATCGCCATATCCTAATCCCAACATGCCTAGCGAGCCGCAGCCACCTGCTCAGTAGGACGGTTAAGTGGTGTTTCGATGAACGATTAGTTTATTAATAATTTCAAGAGATGTCGCATATTGCGAAAGTTCGAAGGCTGTCGCGGTTCAGAAGCTTAATAGACTGAAGCTGTAAAACGCATTGATGTAAATATTTAGTCACGAGTATTGTATTAAGGTTAATCAATCTTGCGCTGGTACTTCCCTGGGAATGTACCGAGTCTTTGTCGAGGGAGATGGAATAATCTCTATGAACCTTGAACTGTGCAATTTGTTGAAATGTTCAAAATATTTAGCCTTGACTGTCATGCCGTTTTACGATGCGTCTGTACGACTAAATAACACGTATGCGTTTAGAAGCATACAAGCATATTTCTCAGTCGAATATCCCCGGGTTTGATTGAAGTTTCGACGGGGTTACTTCATGGACACTTTGGTTTTATAAATTCATCAAATGCTTATTTACGCATTTCCCTGTATCGGTAAAAGTCAATATTCTTGACGTACAAACAATGTTGAATAAATATTGGTGAATGTGAATGACACTAGGGGTATTAAGTGGGAAATAAATTTGTAACTTTTAAACGAGTCATACAAAGAAGAAAGGAATGCTGTATACTATCATTTAGCTTTGTGCATAAATGATACCGCAGATCACTTTTGTATATTCTCTGAAGAAAACAGGAGGGAAATCATTTCGATTAAGCACAATACTGGAGAAAATATAAAGTATAAGAAGAAAAGTAAGAACGCGTTGTTCAGAAAATTTTATACATCAGCATTCCATCTTCGATTTTATATACACTTAAAATAAAAGTATACATCGCTTAAACAATTGATTCTTCCTCCTAAGTTAACATAAGAAGAGTGATGGATATTTATAAATTACCGGCGAAATGATATGATTTAAAATAGCGAAAAAGTTACCGGCACTTGGAAGGAAGTAGAATAACAGATATAATCTTAGAATTTAATACTTTTGTAATACCTGAATTGAACTGTTGTGTACATTCTACGTAATAAGAATATTTTTCATTATATATTGCAACATCATTCATCACTCTTCCATATATGTAAATCGCATACTACCGCGCATCGTTACTTCGGTTTCCATAACTTCAGCAATTAATATACTTAAAGAATGAAATTTATGCTTCGTTTATGCAATACGCTCTGAATCTATGTGTCACTTCTGACTTTTTACATACATTATACGTACAGTATTCACTTGGAACATTTAGCAGCCAGTATACAGTTTACAGCATCCTTAGCAAGTTGTATATGACTATGTAATACTATTAAAAGTTACGATTTCTGAAATAGGTAATCTCATAGTAGCGCGTAGGATTGTTGTTAACTAGGATGTCTTGCAGTTCATGACTGTCTTGGAACATAGATAGAAAGAGGGAGAGGGGAGAGCCATGATTTTCGGAAGCGACTTTCCAACTCGGAACTGTGATATTTTGTCATATTCTCGTGTGATACTTTTGCTTATATTTTTATTTAGGATCAGAGTTTAACTTTGACCCGTCGCGTGGAACTAAATAGGGAAAAGTGATGAGAATTGTAATTGGGGTCGGTAGTGTACTGGATTGGAATTGTGCATTTATGTTAACGTAAGCTAATCGGGAGTAAGAGCACGAGATTTTTAATCAATTTTCCAAGTGGGATGTAGAGCCGCGTGCGTGTTTATCATGGTGCTCCCTTCGAATATTATAGATGAATTATTATAGAGAATAAGCACTCATGCTGCATACTATTAGTATGTGTTTCCCATCGAATCTGTCACGTGTTTGTTACACGCAAAATGAGGCAAACATCGTTACGTGTCGGTACGTGTCACGGCTGCACGTTCTTTAGGTTCTAAGTGTACAGGTATTGCATGACGCGATATTAACGTAAGATGTAACTTTGCAAACAGGCGACAGAATCCATTGTAAAATACATACGAGATTATATTTACGGAGGATGAAACAATTATTTTGTCTCTGTTATAGCTTTTTTGCCATTTACATACTTGTAAATACCCATTATTTACATTTCATACATTATTTATTAGTATACATTATCCATTATTATTGCTTTTTTGATGTCAGAGTATTGCTCTTGTGTAAAATAAATTGTTTACACTGATGAAGAGATTGTTTTTGATTGTAGCGTTGTTATACAGAGAAATTGGAGGCGTATATATAATTGTTTGTATGACATTTACCCTTATGTCTGACCAACCAATCAACTTGGGATTAACACACGGTGCATGTAAATGCGTAGAATTAAGGATCTATTACTTGTATGTCGAAACGATAAGATTGTAATTAAGAAATGGATCTACTCGTAAAAATTTTAACATCCCCCGTGGTAGCACGAATGAAACATTCTTGATTACACACTTTCCTCTATGCACATTATGTGATTCAGTGTCACACGCAAGCTGGGTTTATTGAAAAGTTATAATTTACGAATAAATTTGTAGAAGAAATATATCGTATTCGTCTCAGTTTTTTTTGTATAAATCATTTTCTCTAATTATAATTTTTCTATAAACCATGCTATAGTGTACAAGGAAAATAAAATCATTCGAAACTAAGAGAAACAACCTTTTTTTTGTAACAAGTAAGTTGGTTTGATGATGCTTCACTAATTTAATAAAAAAAAGAAGAAATAAGAAAGTTATAGTTGCTTATGTGCGTAATATTTTCTACTTTGTAGTTATTCTTTCCATCAGAAGCTCTTTAGTTGTAACCACATGTTATTTGTTTTGGAATATATTCTTTATACAAAAAAATATAAGAATATCGTTATAGACAAGAAATGTTCGTTATTTGTAGCGTTTATACTTGATACACTACAAGAGTACAAAAAAAATAGCGTTGCAAAGTATTCGTGCGTGCATAATTATTTGTTTCAAATGTTTCACGGAAGCCACGCTATTCAAATTAGATTATACAAAGATCAAGTAAAGACATTATTCGACAATAATAAATTACTACGGTTTCATCATGCTCTCTTTGATTATTTGAAATGGTACGAATTGTTGCCGCCAACAGTATCGTATCCTTAAAAATCGGGGCCGGCGATTCCCTCCATTAAGAAAGAGGTACAAGTCGGCGTAATCTCGCCGTTCAAATAGAAAGCATCGCGAATGCAGTGCATTTCGCATAGTATACGCTTCCTTTACAGACGATCTGCTTCAGCCACGTGCAGGCAGATCTCAATTAACAAACAGTTTCTTCGCAGATTTACCGTTACCTCTAGGTTAGCAAATTTCAGTAATTGGGGTGCGACTAAGAAGCATCGGAACGTGAAAATACAGATATTATTCGATATGGTAGACCCGAAGATCGAAGAAATTCTGTCACCCCTTCGAGCTAGTGTCAAGGAACAAGTAAGTGCCATATGGACGTTAATCGGTCTCTGTCTGTGACGCGTGTGCCCACGTGCAATTTACCTCTGTATTATTAATTAATCTCTATCATCGAAGAATTTGATCTATATAAATTATAACACGTAAGCTTGTTTGATTCCAACAATTAGCCTTATTCGACTGTTTCATCATCTTTTTCTTTGAAGGGTGACTATGTTCGAAAGCTCAAAGCTGATGGAGCTCCAGAGTTGGATGTCAAGAAAGCAGTTGCTGAGCTTAAACTTCGTAAGAAGTTGTTGGAGGACAAAGAATTGTCTCTGTCGGAGTCGTCGACATTCGATAGGGCAAGAATGGAGGATCTTTTAAAACGTAGATTCTTCATGGATCAATCTTTTGCAATTTACGGCGGGATTACTGGTCAATTCGATTTTGGACCTATGGGTTGCGCATTGAAAACAAACTTGTTGAATCTATGGAGGAACTTCTTTGTATTGGAAGAGCAAATGTTAGAAGTCGATTGTTCCATTCTAACACCGGAGCCTGTACTTAAAGCATCCGGGCACGTTGAAAGATTTGCAGATCTAATGGTAAAGGACATAAAGTCCGGGGAATGCTTCAGACTAGATCACTTGATCAAAGCGCATCTGGAGAAAGTTATTAGCGATAAAAAGACTGATGAGAGTACGCGTCTAGAATGTAAAGATATAATTATTAAATTGGATGGAATGACGAAAGATGAAATGGCTGCAATTATGACTAAATTTGCTATAAAATCTCCTCTGTCTGGAAATGATCTAACGGAGCCGATAGAATTTAATTTGATGTTCGCGACACAAATCGGACCTTCTGGCCTGGTAAAAGGATTCTTGAGACCGGAAACTGCTCAAGGTATCTTTGTAAACTTCAAAAGACTGCTTGCATTTAACCAAGAAAGACTACCATTTGCTGCCGCACAGATTGGCAATGCATTCCGTAATGAAATTTCCCCAAGATCCGGGCTGATAAGAGTGAGGGAGTTCACTATGGCGGAAATAGAACATTTCTGCGATCCCAGCGATAAGAGTCATCCTAAATTCGAGACAGTGAAAGATTTAAGCCTGCTCTTGTATTCCGCTTGCAATCAGATGGATGGGAAGAGTGCTCAGCACATTACTTTAGGTGACGCGGTGTTGACGAAACTTATAGCTAATGAAACGTTAGGATACTTTATGGGTCGAATTCATCAGTTTCTAATCAAGGTCGGTGTCGATCCAAAGAAATTACGTTTCCGTCAACACATGGGAAACGAAATGGCTCACTACGCGTGCGATTGTTGGGACGCCGAATGCTTGACTTCTTACGGCTGGATCGAATGCGTCGGTTGCGCGGATCGATCCGCTTATGATCTTACGCAACACACTAAAGCCACTGGAGTAAAATTGGCGGCAGAGAAAAAGTTACCGGCACCAAAGAATGTTGACGTATGCGAAATAGTAGCGAATAAAGTAACAATTGGCAAAACGTTTAAAAAGGACAGCAAGTTGGTACAAGATGCATTAGCGTCGTTAACCGAGATTGAAATCAACGCGGTGGAGGCTGGCCTTAAGAAAAATGGGGAGTACAGTTTGAAACTTTCTAACAACACAGAGGTGGCGATTAAAAAGGATATGATTCAAGTGAAACGATATCAGAAGACTGTACACGTAGAAGAGATAATTCCATCTGTTATTGAACCGTCCTTTGGTATCGGTCGTATAATGTACGCGATCTTTGAACACAACTTTAGGACGAGGGAGGGAGATGAGAAACGAACCTATTTAAGTCTGCCACCGGTGGTGGCTCCTTTAAAATGTTCGGTCTTACCACTGAGTGGCAATGAGGAATTTGTACCATTTGTAAAGCAACTATGTAAGTGTGTTCGCTCTGAAAAATATATCGAAACTCGGACGGTTAGAGTAAAACTTATTTGTCACTTATTTACAGCTCAGAATCTCACGAAAGTAGATGTCTCGCATAAAGTGGACGATTCTTCTGGCAGTATCGGACGCAGATACGCACGAACGGATGAAATCGCGATACCATTTGGTATTACGATAGATTTCGATACTTTGAAAACACCTCATAGTGTCACACTTCGTGAAAGGGACGGTATGGGGCAAGTCAGAGTAAACGTGAGTAAATACTTGGGGAATAAATGGGAAGAATGGATAATTAGAGAGAATACATCGTTCTTTTAATTTTGCAGCTGGACGAACTTCCGAGCGTAGTGAGAGATCTATCTTACGACAAAATTACGTGGTCCGAAGTTGAAGCGAAATATCCGAAATTCGAGCAACAAGAATCAACGGAACCATAGGGAAATACGTTTAATATGTGTTGAATAACTTATTTGTAATATACAAGTATAGATGAATTGCTACAATAGCAATTTTTATTTTGTATCGATGTAACTTGCATTTTTTTAAAGCATTTGCTTTCCGAATATTTTCCACAAGTGCTATGTTAATAATAAAGTACTCACATCTGCAATATCTCTTTCTTGGAAGTATCTTGGTCAGCAGCGGTAGAAGTCGATATCAAATTTAACACCCATTCTTGCAAAATCATGTTTAAAACACGCGGTTAAGCAGTTTACACTTTTCACCCATTTTTCCTTATCCATGTCATCGTGGACAACTTCTTGAAGTTGCATATTAACACAACGAACATCTGAAGAACATGACAATTAAATAGCAATCAGAAATCTAGGGATATCTAATAAACAGACTATAGATATTAATTAAATACTCACTGCATTTGCGAGATCGTATTTGACAGCACATGGCGCAAAGTGTTTTCAGCGTTCGAATTTCGCCGATAAACTCGAAAACTTGTAGCGCCGGTAACTTAAGAAACAGCTTTTTTAATTGTTTATCCAAATCCTCCCGATTATGCCACAGTTGTAGACTCAAGTACACTGGACACAGTTAAAAAGAATTGTCTATGTAATTCTATCTTTTCAAAATAATAAAAAATCTATTACACAATAAGACTATCAAATTAAATGTACAAAGATCGCGAGGAATTAAATCCAACATACAGTGTTCTATTACTATCAGAAAGGAATGAGAAAAGTCAAATATAAATAACATCGAACAAACAACGATCGATCGTTTAAACGCGTCAATAATCGATGTACTTTCAATCGATAAAAAGAATTGTCTATGTAATTCTATCTTTTCCAAATAATAAAAAATCTATTACACAATAAGACTATCAAATTAAATGTACAAAAATCGCGAGGAATTAAATCGAACATACAATGTTCTACTATCAGAAAGGAACGAGAAAAGTCAAATTTAAATAACATGGAACAAACGACGATCGACCGTTTACACGCGTCGATAATCGATAAAACTGCTAGTACCGCCTTCTGTTCATAGGTAGCGCATGTTAGTTTGCCGCGGTTTAAAAGTGTAACGGAAAGTAATAGTAGTAATCGCGGACCGCGGTGTGATATAATGAAAGAATTCTCAAATATTACGAACACAAGTTATATCGTTACTTAGATTACCTAAAGTGGTCGAATACCACGAGCACAGTGTCTTAATCGTGCAGTTGAGGTACCACGGATGTCGAAATCTCAAATCGATGCTTGTCGACAGTGCAAAGGTATGTACTTCCGTGCTTTCCGTTAAGAATTTCTTATGCACTTCATACTGTGGTATTCCGACTGAAAAGTACGAACAACGAATGCTTGCTACGAACGAGTTAACGTTGAAAGACGTTGATAATAATCATACAGTATTTTCGTACTAATGGCATATTGTATTTTCAGTGCTGGGGCCCAAAAATGTGCTTCTTGCCAAGCAGCGTCAGGTAGCAGAACCGTCGTGCTGTAACGGTTACCAGGTTCTCGCAAAATTTCGTCCTCCATACACAACAGTTGCAGCCAATGCCAGTTCCGGCCAAGCTTTCTACGGGGTGAGTGCATTTCAAATTAAATACGTATTTATTCAGATTTTCGTTGAAATAACTATTCGTTTCAAATATTTAAAGCGTACAATAGCGAAAATGTTATGAATTTAATATGTGTCCATATACCGCAAAGAAAGATCTATCATTTGTTAGGGTCAAGTTTACGGCTTTTATGCCTTAGAGCATATACTATGGAGGTTTTATTGAAACCTTGAAACTGTCGCCAACATGGTGCGAGAGAGAAAGAGATATACGAGCTAGAGCAGTATATGTCCTAATCAGAGTTGGGCATTATTCGGCTAAATTTTCATTCGAATAAGTATTCGAATAAATTTGTGCGAATAAATTCTTATTCGAATAATCTTCGAATAATTTTTTATTTGACGGAAAATTTATTCGAATAATTTCTTATTCGAATAAGAATTTAGTCGACTCAACGGACGAACAAAATGGCCGACGCCTCCAGAAGAGAATACTTCTTTAAGGCTACTAGGGTAAAGGACCCAATTACTGACACGTAACCAATTACTGTCACCTTAAGTTATTTTACTTAAAATAACGAATAAATAAACTGTAGTTTATAATCTATAGTATAGATTATAGGTTGAATTACATAATTCTTTTTATGTGTGACTTTACAATGTTTAAATATTCTTTATTTTAAGTAAAATAGCTTAAGGTGACAGTAATTGGTTCGGTGTCAGTAATTGGTTCCTTTACCCTACAGAATGTTCAGATCGCTTCGTTTTTTAGCTATGTTGGTCACAGTACAGACTTCCGTCGATAGATGTCGGGTATCACATTTCTTATTCGTCGTTCATTCAGGTCGAATAACGAATAAATTCTTATTCGAACGAATCTGGCTAGAATAACGGTACAGATTTATTCGCGAATAACGAATAATCTTGGGGATGTATACGAATTCGTATTCGAATGAAAATTTATTCGAATAATGCCAACTCTGGTCGTAATCGACCGTAATGCGCATGCGCCGATATCGTGCGAGAGAGAAAGACTTGTGCCACTGGTGCGAGCGAGAGAAGAATTGAGAATCTATACTTCTTTCGCTCGCAAGATGTCTTTCTCTCTCGCACGATATCGGCGCTTGCGCATTACTGTCGAATAGGATATATACTTCTTTCGCTCGCACCAGTGGCACACGTCTTTCTCTCTCACGTGATGTTGCCGACACTTTCGAGGCAGTCTCTCTAAGGCAATGATACCTCTACGTATATATGCTCTAAGTTTTATGCCGAGAATACAACAAACGGACCGTAGTTGCCATGCTTAAAGCAATGCCCCGTAGCTGCGTACGTATAATGGATTAAGAACACGGAAAAGATTAAGTTAGTGAATATACTTGGCTAGATTGACAAGCAGATCCCCCGTGGGTGTTGCTATATACGCGTAGTTTACGGACAAGGTGGTGAGAAACTCGAAACAGCCGATCGCTCGGAACCAGTCGCATTTCTTGATTCTTTTATCCGCATAAAATCTTGATCCAACGGGACGGTCGGTGTCCACTGCGAGGCCTACCATTTTCTCGAACGCGCGCCAACAATACACGTATCTCATTGTTTTACGAGAGTTGTACAATGCCAATAGCAGCTGTACACCTTCGTCTGGCGTTAATGACAAACCTTCCAGACAAATAGATTCCAGGCCGGTCTGTTTGCTATAATGTACGACATACACATAAAATCAGTATCACCGCAGCCCGATACATGCTTAACATCCTGTCGCGCTTTTACGATTCCATCTGCACGTTCATTTTTTATAAGAAACGTGACGCAACTGATACGTTATCCAGCTGGAAATCTGACCAACGAATTCGCGCTATCTGAGTGCTATTTAGTGAATTTGCATAATTGCTAAATACTAGAGGAGTTTCTTGAGATGATTTATTATGCCCTTCCGACCAACGTGATCGAAGGTCTTCAGTCGTATTAATTGTTCCCAAATGCTGATGCATCTCTTGCGCCTTCGGCTTCGTGAAAGTCTGCAAAAGGGACGTCGCGTAGAATATTCTTCAGAAGGTTCACGCGCGCGTAGGGTTATCAGATCCGAAAATGAAAAAGGGCATTTTTAGGTGATAGGTGGACACCGTATTTCAGTGGAAATAGGTGGACATGTCACCTTTTTGGATACTGTGTACTAACCGTAGGCGCGCGAGAAGATTCGACAAGCTAGGGAAGCGTGAAATGTATTTCTTACTTGGCCAGCGTAACGCGGACGGCTAGATTGAGATTTTTCTGGTAAAGGGGCGAGTGCCTTGCTGCGGTCGAGTACAAGTGCCAGTAGAAGCGGGCCTGGGCATAATAACTTTTTAATTACCAGCCACCGCACGTTCTCGCCGACCGACATCCGTAATTGAGTTCTAGCCGTTCGTGTTAATTGAGTTCTCGGCTTTCGGATACACCGGCTTTCCTCTAGCGATACCTATACGTACCTCCCTCGAGGGCAGAGGCAAATTCGGCGTCGCCCTTGGAAACGCGGCCCTCTCGCAATGCAGCATCATTTCCCAGTGTCTGTGTGATTCATCCGCGTCTCGCGGTCTGCGCAACGTCGTTCGGATCTTATAATTTCCCGCCGCGCGGCAACCCATTGTTCGCCTTCCCATCTCGTTATCGTAATGGAAATATTACCTGGCGAGATATTTCAGCAGCTCCTCGACAAACGGGTCCTGTTCCTCTGTCATATCGTAACACACGGAGTAGTTTCGGCAGGTGCAGTCAAACAAGGATGTCTGTCTTTTCGTAATTACGTCGACAAATAACATAGATCGATCGGAGATTCGAAATCAAAAGCCATTTCTTTTTATAATTGCAAATATTACCTACAATCCTCTTCTTCCGGTTCTTCCGTCGACGAATCAGACTTCCTAGATGCATTGTAACACACCGATTGCTTTTCACGAACGCAAGTATTCGACTTGCTTCTTGAAAAAGATGATTTAATGGGAGACAGGGTATATTATGGAAAATATAGCGAAATATTACCTATGCTGCACTTGCAGTTCTTCCGTTAACGAACCGGATTCTTTGGATGTATTGTAGCACACTGAATTCTTTCCACAAACGCAAATATTCGGCTTCCTTTTGGAAAGATGATTGAATGGGAAAAAGTGTACATTATGGAAAATATACCGAAGTATTACCTATGCTGCTTTTGCAATTCTTCCGTCAATGAACCGGATTCTTTGGATGTATTGTAACACACTGAATTCTTTCCACAATCGCAAATATTCGGCTTCCTTTTGGAAAGACGATTGAATGGGAAAAAGTGTACATTATGGAAAATATACCGAAGTATTACCTATGCTGCTTTTGCAGTTCTTCCGTCAAGGAATCGGATTCTTTGGATGCATTGTAACACACTGAATTCTTTTCACGAACGCAAGTATTCGACTTCCTTCTTCAAAGATGATTTAATGGGAGAAAGTGTATATTAGGGAAAATATATATAGCATACTATTACCTATGCTGCTTTTGCAATTCTTCCGCCGACGACTCGGATTCTTTGGATGCATTGTAACACACTGAA
This sequence comes from Andrena flavipes, assembly GCA_963971345.1. Lineage (NCBI taxonomy): Eukaryota > Metazoa > Arthropoda > Insecta > Hymenoptera > Andrenidae > Andrena > Andrena flavipes. The sequence continues at coordinate 74,426,131 of OZ020480.1, forward strand.
TTCTTTTCACGAACGCAAATAGTCAACTTGCTTCTTGAAAGATGATTTAACGAGTGAAAGTTAATTATGGAAAATATAGCGGAGTATTACCTATGCTGCTCTTGCAGTTTTTCAGCGGATGAAGCCGATCGTGAGTTTGTACAGGAACTATCAGACTTCTTCGTCGATTTGCAATTCAATCTATAATTTTTACAGACGGAAGAGTTTAAAGCCATTTTAATTCTAGCGAAATAGATAAAGAAAGTCGATGATTCGGAAGTGAAAATATCATACTGTCACTTTCACATAATGTGGTTGTACCGTGTAATGATTCAGGTTAAAAATATTTATGATTCGCAAATGTTCTCTGCTATATTCTTGCCAGATAAACGAGTAGAGGTTCTGTCCTGTAACCAGCGCGCGTAATGGGAATGATCGAGCCACTTCCTTTTAAGTGCCATTGCTTTTATTGGAATTTCGGCCTGGTACCACCTCGCGCACTCACGATTCGAAGTGACGTTTTAAAAAAGTTTTAATCGGCTACCAGGGAAAAGTACATCAGCCACGCGTGTCCCGCTATCGGGGCCCGTGGAATGTATCGTGCATTAAGAACACAGGATACGAATTACACCGCTATTAGCTGCTCTCTTGTGCATACATAGAACGCCGCGAACTGTCTCCATTAGTTTTGTAATTATCAGTACTCCTATTTCTTCAAAAAAAAGCATCGAATTATTCTACCATCACTCAGATCGTAGAGACCACCCACGTATTTATGACCACAGAAGTACATACTTAACAATGATTAAAGCGACTTCCTCATCGAATACTTAGACTCCTCGGACAGAGTTGCAAAAAGTAATCTGATTAAAGTTCCTATTGGAAAGCCCCGTTTCCAAGGAGTAGCAAACGCAAGCACAGTTTCAAGGTGTCTTACGAAGCCAAAGAAGGACATGGGAGGTGAGAAAGAAAAGGCGGGACAATCATACAAGGACCGAAGCCGAGTTCGTGGGTGCGGTTCCAATTATCCACAGTGGCTCTGAGAATGGAAAAAAGGACCAGCGTGGCCCCTAGGCCGTAAAAAGGGTGGGGTTCTTACCGGGTCCCTTTTCTTCCTGCTCCTTCATTCAACCCTCCCGGAGATCGTGTCGAATCGATTCTCCACGACTCGTTTGCAAGCCGTCCGTCGAGTGACACACCGGATGCGTGGCGGCTGTGAATTATCATTTTTCCCAGCGAAAATACCTCGCATACCTCCATTCGCTTAAGTCATTCCCGATGATTTAATCTTATAGGTGTCGATAGAGGTTGGGGAGGGGGAGGCAGGATCGATTTCGATCGTAATTCTATCCGCGCTCTCAATTCTGTATTCGACCAGCGGCCGTTCTATTTTCCGCTTCCTACGGACATTCACGTTCCCGCGATAGCCGCCCGTGGGCTCAGCTCGGTGACATTCAGAAAGTCCGCGGGGAATTGTTTCGCTTCCCTGGTCTTTTTATGCGCCGTCTATTTCTTGCCCCGCGACCCGTTCAACCGCAACCCGTTGATGCAACGGCAGCATCCTGTTCCTCATTGAAAGCGTAACTTTTTCCCGCGTCGACGATCCCGAAAATAGCTGCTCCAGGAAGGAGACCGCCTCTATTTGCGTCGCGGTAGGTCCGAGACGCTGTTATTGCTGTTACACGAGCAGGCCCGAGCTTCTCGTGGTCCACAAACCGCCAGCCTCGTGAAAACGCTTACTGGAGCGTGGCTAAAGACACAGACAACTGCCTGTTCGTAAACGAAAAGTCACTCCGGCGAGTGCTAGCCTCTCGAATAAGTCTCGCTGCCCTCTCCCTGGTTCTTTGGCCCCCCTCGCGTTACAGGGTGCAGCTACCTGCGTAGGTGAGCGAGGGTTTCTTCGATGTTCCGAGCACGGTCGTCCGTTGAAACAGGAAAAAGAAAAAGAGATCGAGCGATCGTCGCTCGTTTTCTTTCCCTGTTGCGTTTGCTTGAACACGTGACCTTGCAAATTGTGAGTTATGTATCAGCCGGGGTTGTGCGCAGCGAGTCGTGAAATTATTGGCATAGATTTCTTGGAGCAGTCTCTATGTTCGATTTTCTTCGTATTTTCACAACCATCAACCACCTGATCTTCAGATATTAAATTAAAGCTTTTCATCGCGATATAAGTGATAATAACTAACCCACATTGGTAGTGAAACCTGATCTACCGTATTTCATCCCCTTATATAAATCTAGATCTTCTAGATCCCCGTCCTGCTAATAATTCTGAGTCTCTCCGTGGACATGGCGCGGCGAGCTTAGGATCGATACCTCACTGTCCAATGCAGGACAGAGGAAGAATGGATCGCGTCATCGGTTGCGTACACCAGTTGCAATTAACAGTCGCTTCCTCGTCGCGGCCCCATGAGAACTCGCGTTAACTGTTCCCCCGGCTTAACGGGCAGGACCCCGTGCGATAGTAAAGCGCGCGATAACGACCGAGTAAATTGTATCGCGAGCGTTTTACGCTTTCATTTGCATAAATATTCTTCGGTGCTCGCGTTCTTATACGGCCAACGAGAGCCACGATGCCCGGTTTACCCGCGAACGCCGCTGTCCGCTAACAATTTATTCGGTCCGTTCGCTTTTGTTTTTCCCAGGAATCCCATATTGCGTCATCACGCTCGCGACCGACACTTTGTGTAGGATTTTACGACTGGGCGAGGTGTTCTAATGCTGCCCGGTCCGGTTTTCCCTTCCCGTAAAAATGATTGAACATCCGAGCTCATTAAGTGCGCTCGCTCGTAGAAGGTTATCAAATAAATTGCCCGATAAGATGATAGGAGTAATTAATGCCGATTTACCATCGGCAATTGCACAGCTGATTTTAACTGCCCGCGTTTCCGCGGCTAGGTCCCCGCGGGCCGCCGCGCCGTTCGAATTCAGCGGGCATTTTATCGTATTAAACGCCCCTGTATTCGTCGCCCATTAAAAGAGCACGCCGCCGCTATCCGTTACGTTTATTTTCGGCATCTGCTCCTTTTTCCCCCGGTGTCGAAGTAACGTTCCCAATTAATCGACGGCTCCGTCATTTACAAGGCGCGGAGGGGGCATTAACAGAATTCTAAGTTACCGGAGGCTGTCGCGGTCTGTGTCCCCAAACGAGCGCGACACATTCCTGAAATTTTATTGCATGGTCGGAAATCTTGTTCGACCGTCTCGCCAACAGCTTTTCGATCGTGCCACGTTTGTTCTTTTCTCTTTTATCTGCTGGGTACCATGAAATCCCGCGTGTCCCGCTCGGAACAGGACTCGGCCTGCGGGGCGCGGATTTATAGGCTTTAATTAAACGCTATTCATTAGGCTTGCCCTGGCGCGCGCGCCATGGTAGCCGAAATTGGCTCGAATGTCCCCCGAAAGCACCGATTAGGTTGGCGTATCGTGTTCGTCGCGTTAGACCACACAGGCCGGCCGAGCCTTTCGTCAGCTCGTCGACGATAATTTTATACGCATAACGTTCCGCGAGTAGGATTTTATCGGGACTCCTTCTATCCTGTTAATGCACCGCGTCGGCTTTTACAGATGCGTTACGCGTGTGTTCGATGTGTTCGAGATAAATTCGCGCGGCCGAGTGGCATTATTCCGCTCGGTCCCGGTGATTTTCTGCTAGGCCACGTTACCATTCCTCCGTCCCAGCACCCTTCATAACTTCCCAAAAAGTGGGCTCGATGAAGCGGTCTGATTAGGCAGCCTGATTTATCTTCTTCGTCCGCCAGTACGGCTAGCCGGGTCCAGGTCGTCCTGCTCTCTTTCTCTCTCTCTCCCTCTCTCTCTCTCTGGCAATCTCGTTAAAATTTATTCATGATTCGGTACTGGCGGAGGCGCATCCTTAGCAAGACCCCACCGGGGACTGGTCCGACTGGTCGCGGTCCAAATATTCGCCGAGACGGCCTATTTTCCGCGTAATGCGATAGGGGGTTAATGCCGCTCTCGAACCGGTCGCGAGCACTGATTTATCGATCGGCGGTATCGACTTTGCTGCGTTCCGGCTGATCCATCGCGGCTCTCGTTGTGCGCGGTGCCGGTCCGCTCTCTTATTGTCTCGCCGACGCGAACACGTCGCTGTGAATCTTAAGCACGTTAATAGGAAAATTAGGGTTACGGATAAGCTGCTGCAGGTAGAACGAGAAGGGAGGGACGGTTTTATTTAATATCACACCGAGGACGCATTCCTTTGCATTACCGAGGCATTAAGAATTGGAAGGGGGCCAGTTGGGCGTGGGCGCGGGGTCAGAAATTGTTTTCGGGGGGGATTACATTCGCGCTCCCCACTTAGCAAGTTGAATAAGCAATTTTCTGTCGCGGTAGCGTCGCTAACTTCCTCCGGGGAAGAAGACCAATCGCCCAAAGTAAGGTCTGCCGGTGTGCTCGGTGTAACGGGGAGGGTCTGAATTAATCACGGTGAGTCGGGAAATCCGTTGTGGGATTTTTATTCGAGGTGGGGAAGAGCTGTTCCCTTCCAGACGGTTTCGTGTACCCCAGGAGTGATGCGCTGGCACCTTGTCAGACTTGTAGGCGTTCCGCCTGCCTCGCTTCATACCTTCAACTTGTACAATGGGGGTACAACGACGTGGAGAAAGAGGAAGAGCATGCTCGCCCACCTCCGAAACTAATAAGTATTGTCCATCAGGCGCATTGTTTCGATGCCCACGTAGGCCAGGCAACACGTTCGAAGCAAGTTACAGTTTAAAGTACCCCGGTCGTTAGTTAGAGGGAGGGTGATCCCCGCTGGCTTCGTTAGACCTTCCTGCGCACTCAGCCCAACGACATTGTAAACGGTATCAAGATTTCGAGGGTGACGATACTTTACGCATTCCAGCCTCTTCCTCTGTGGTCTTACCGTGATTCACGCAACACCATTTACAACAACGTAAAGCGTAAAGGATAGCGAGCGCTCGCTTTGGAGTGTGTTATTTCAAAAGTGCTATCAAGCCTTTCATTAGCTACTTTATTTTTAAGATGACCGCGCGTTCTAGCACTCCACTTTCCACAAGGAACTTTATTCTCGTTTCATATTCACTTTAATAATCACCACGAGCTGGTACATCTATATTCAAACACCCAATAACTCGAATTTAATTTACGATCGCATAGGGTATAATTTCCTCCATCGCACAGCACGTATTACGTTTTCCCATCTTTCGATTCCGCAGTTTATAAGAGGCGGTAAATCGGCAACAGCTCGACCACAGATTTGCAAATAGCCGGCGATGATTGCCTACGCAGTTTTTGGTCCATTGCCGATAATTCTAGCCTCCCCTTAAACAGATACTTCTCGATCCACGAGGTATGTGTTCACAGTTAATCATATTGTTGATCCCGTGTCCAGACAGCCGTTGCCCGTTTTCCGTTCGTGCCTCGATTTACATAACACTCGTAAGCGCCACGTTAAGACCCCCCCGTTTAGATTTAACTACCACTTCGGGAAATCATATTAACCAAATACTGCAGTCGTTATGCGGGGATACCCGATGCGCTGGAAATAAATTACCGCGGGCACCCTTGGAACCTGACTGCGGTGAATGGGACGCCGGCAAGAGAGAAAACGGCTCCACGTATTCGTTCGCCCGGAGACCCACCACGCATCGGAATTCTTTACGATTTCTATTCAATCCCTTTATCGTCCCTTGGCCCAAGAATTCCATTCTGGGCGCTCCTCGTTGGCCAGTCGTCGATCAGGGCCCGTGTTTCACGTACGCCTTCGATTTACGTTACTGATCGTTGCCCCAATATCGCGACAGATTAAATTGCACCGGAATCTGTGCGACATTCCGATCCCCCGTTAAGGTTGCAGAATTTTTTAACCGCACGTTTCGTAAGAAAATTTGATTATGTCTGTTATTTTGGTTTCCAGACGCCAAGAGCGTTAGGAAAAGAAACACGAAATTATCGTTGCACAGTTTTGTGATCGTTAGCTTGTCCCATGAATAATTTAATATTCGAATATTTTACAAGTATTCAAATGCTACGAATAAACTTGGAATATTTGAGTATTCGAACGTTATTATTCCAATACTATTCGAATACTGACGAATGCGATACTGATGTATTCGAATTATATTCATCAAATAATTGAGAAACAGAAGTATTCGAATATTCGAATACCGAAGAATTCGACAAATCCCTAGTCCCAGGGTGTATCAGCGATCGGATGTTCAGCATTGTTTCCGCGATAAATTCGACCGTGGCGCAGGGTTATCAAGTATAAATTTCGCTGCCGTGTTGCGAACTGGTGCCGCTGCGAGCGGCGGAAAAGAGAGAGAGAGAGAGAGAGAGAGAGAGAGAGAGAGAGAGAGAGAGAGAGAGAGAGAGAGAGAGGAAAGAAGGGTACGCGCGAAGAGCGAGGGGGATGGTTCTCTCTCTCTCTTTCCTTCGCGTATGAAATAAATTGGCCTTTATATTAGCACGAGTCACGGCATAAATCCCGGTTCTCATTGTATCGGCCCCCGTGGGTGGACGACGCTGCACGTGGGCAAAATCCGCTTCCCTCCGCTTCGAAAGTGGCGCGCGATCGTGGGGGTGGAGGAGGCCGCGATTCACGGTGGAAGGGGAGGCCGTTCGACGTGACGGTATCACGCGGCATGGGAGAAGTTTTCTGATGGAAGTCGTCAGGGTGAGGAGACCCACGTGTTCGACGAGTCGATAAAATAAATCCGCTTAAATCGGGATCTGGGGATGCTGGTCGGCCCGCGGAGGCACGCCACACCGAGCGCCCTATTTTATAGAGCTGCCCCCGCGATAAAAGGCCCACGCTCTCGCGGAAAATAAGAAACTGTTGGTATGGAAGCAGGATCTCGGCAGGTGCGCCCGTTATTGCGGCACCCTCCATTTAGATTTCACCACGCCGCGCGATAGCCGTGAAAGGAACCGCGGAAGATCCGTAACAAACGAGAATTGGTGAATTAGAAAACTAGTAGGAGGTGTTATAAACATAAATCGAAAACGCGGAGTAAGAACTTTCCTTGGAGTAAGAATCATATTGTTAGTTTGGAAGATTCTCATAGTGTCTGTCCATTAGTGTCTAATTCTACTTGAATCTATGTACTCTCTACTTTCAATTCTCTCTAAAAATTTTGCCAGACTCCTCCATTTCTTTTTACGTTCAAATATTGTGCTCGGATCGGTGGCGACGGTACGCAACACCTTGACGCCTAACGTCGCCACGCATCGCGCCGTTTCACTTTTACTTACGAGTTTATCGGTGGAGGGGGGTGGTTCGTTTGCGGACGGCGCGAGCGGAATTATGCGTGGAAAATTGCGATTTAAAAGCTGCCGGCGTGAAGGTTGGTGAAGAGATCGGCGGGTATTCGTTGCAAATCGTTCGGCGGCGGGTCCGGGAGGCCGCACACGGTGCTGCCCGTTCCGGATATACGCGCGGCTGCAGTAGGCGGGCGTTGTGCGGCGCGTCCACGCGTCTACGTCGCGCGACACGACACGCCGCGAGGATGTCGATTTATATCCACCGATGAATCGTGGCTTTCTGTGCCTACGAGCGCAGCCCGGGTAAAGAAGGGTGATGCTCCGAGACTAGGTGGCTCTCGGTCATTTTATTCGTCTTATTGGCTCGGGCCGAGCACAACGGGGCGGAATAGAATTCGCGAGGTATCAAGCCTGGCGCTGATGCGACGATTTATGAAAATCTTTCGCAACTGCTTTATAAATTGTGCTTATTATCGTTATTATTCCGCGATCGCGTGTATTCGCGGTTTTTCACTACCCTCTATTCGTAATCGGTAGAAACGGAGTGGCGAAGAAGCGTGCCTAAATCCCTGGCGATCGGCGTACTCGACTTAGTAGCATTCTTGGCGCGACGTTTATCGCTCCCCTCTGGTTAATACAACAGGCTTAACTTAACGAATCGATAAGATTTACGAAACGTATGTGGCGTTCGCGAAGCTGATCATATTTCTTCGTTCACGTGACGGAGGCGGCGTACGTGGAAGTAGCCGCAGTGGTTCTTGATAAATTGAGGCACGTGTAAGACGATAAATCGTTGCGCGCCGCATTAGTGCCGCTACTCCGTATTTGTCTCCGTTCCTTTAGTATATTAATAAGCGATAATATATTAGACGATGCACAGAAAGGGTAGCGCGGTTTCGTAACGACGGCGCGGCGAGCACGAGCGCGGTACGCTCGTGCCGTTGCTTAATTGTCCTACTCGTTCCTACTCGATCCTACTTCCACCGATGGTCCTTATTCGAACGCCGGGCCCTTGCCGTCCAGTCATCGTTCAAACCGGTGTCTATGCTCTTCTCGTGGAGGAGGCGAAGGGCGAGCCACTGTAGGACGCGCGAGCGCATTTACGACAAAGTAATTACGCATTTCCTCGTCACTAGCGGCCGTGTTGTGACTGTTTCTTCACCACGGACGATGTGAGCGATGACAAGGAGTCGCGGTCCCAGTGGGAGGTCTTAACAATGACCATCCGCCTCCGACTCGGCTACGCCGCTACCTGGAGAACCTCGGCTCGTGGCTTCGCTTACTGATGGCTCCCGATCGCTCTCGAGCTTCGTTCAAACGAATCGTTCCAACGGAGTCTTAATTCTTAATCCTACAAGTTCGATGTTCCTAGGTGTTCCTTCGTAGCTAAGCTGTGACCTGGAATGTGTGATGTGTATCTGGCATTCCTTGTATAAACATAGATCCTACATTCCTCTTCGTTCTGTTCTTTACTTCCAACTTGTTAGTTCCGGTTTCGTTACTAGATTTGAGGCTAATTTTTATTACTAACCACGTCCTCTGCTCTGTGCGTCCAAGTTTTTATCGGTGTTATCGAATTAGAATCTATCACTTTTCGATTCATTGATCGATTCAAGTTGAACTCCAATCCGTTGGTCGTGTTCGAACGAAATCCAAGTGAACTGGCAGCAGTCCGGTCGGTTCAGCGGCGGGCTCTCTTCCCAGCAAGTGAGACAGACCTCCTTACTGATCGTAGGTGGTCCTCTTCGTCGGGCGCAACGATTTTAAATTAAAATTAAAGTCAAGCGATCTTATGGTTCCCGTAGCCGACAACGCCGCCACCCGCGTAACAATGTTAATGGCCCTGGTGAGGAAATTGCGGACCCTGTCGCTGCGAGCCGCCAAATTCCCCTGCACCTTCGTAGAAGGGAGATCGTGATCCTGAAAACTGCCGATATTTACAGTAAACAAGTGCACTGCCTTCCGGGAATGTCACTTCATCCGGAGATATTATTGCTAAAATTTAATTATCAAAATTATACGCATTTCGCGGCATCATTTCGCTTGAATTTCCCAAACTTTCCTTAATACACCCAAATAACATTAAATATTCCGAATAATAACACGAATATTCCAAAACCACCGTGCTTCCTGCACCACTTTAAAGTCACATTCTTTGACCTCGTTTCATCTCAACGAATTTAAACGTGGAATCCTATTTTTGCGGCTAGGTACATTGCAAAATTTGGGATTTTTTTTAAGAAACTGGAAAATAATAAAAAGAGAACTGCACCTTTTTTAAAGCTGCATAAAAACATCCTCCAAATATCAGAGGAACCAAATTGCTAGTTTCTTCAACAAAATTCCAAAATTTTGTTATGTTTTTAGCCCTCTTAATCCTTACGCAACCCTTTGCAAATCCTTACTCAAGATTGACCACCAAGATCTCCGCTGAAAGGTAGAAAATTCTATTTAGGTACGTAGGTAATCATGTTTCAAGTAGAATAGGTGACCGAATCGAAAAGAAAATATAGATGGAAGGGCCGTGCAACGAACAGAAAGCAAATCCGTGTTATATCCAGCATTGTTTGAACTAGGGGCTCAGGCCCAGTCTCAGGCCCGGGCCTCCATTGTTGATTTTTGCTCATTGTTCGTCGCGCATTCGCACGACGCTGGCCACTTTATGAGAGGGCGTACGTCCGTTCTCACCGGGCGGCAGATAATTGGCTTCGTGTTTTTCGGAGTGTTACCATGTTTATATGCGCAACCGGCTCGTATCACTATTTCATAATTAGCAAGAAAGTTATTGTCGGTGCGGCGCGGCGCGGGTCACGCTGCGAGAGCCGTGCGTGAAAAACGAGCGGGACCGCTTCGTTATTATTTCATTAATGTCGTCCTTCGAGTGACGGGTATTGTCCAATCGTGACTCTCGTACGTTCGCATAATTTATCGCCCGTTCTCGTTTCCGACTATCCCCGACCCGCTCGCAGCTGCACCTCGCGTCAACGGGACAATTTGTACGAGGAATAAAAACGTTGTGTCCCCGTTTCAATGCTCCTCCTTTGCCCTCCTCTCTCGACGCTTAATTTAACGACGGACCATTCGGCAAGCAACGATCGTGGAAACGCGTCACCTAATAATCCCTCAAACAACGATACGAAAGGAACTCTTTCCGCGACTTTAACTCTCTCTCTCTCTCTTCCCTCTCCCCCTTAAACCATCTCTGTTGCACCTTCTGTCAGCGACGTTTCCTTTTTGTCAATTTACTTTATACGCCGTAAACACCTTCGATACGTCCGTCGAATCTTTGTTTTATGACGGGCATCAAATCCCGACAGCGATAGCTCGGCCCGTGTACCCGAAGGTCCGCGAGGCCCTCTAATTGGCAATTAATTTAATAAGCTTGATTAATCTCCGGGGTTGGATTCAGCCGCAACGGGAACTCGCGCGCGAATGGAGGCTGGAACGGAGGGGGAAAAGGAGGAAACGCAGGTATCACCTGGACGAGAATGTTTCCTCGTATTTCTGGCGGTGGATGCGAACCGTGGCTGCCTTTCTGCCTTTTCGAATATCAAAGAAGGTCGACAAAGTGCGGTGGCCCTCGCGCCCGACGTTCCTCTCTCGCCAGCACTTTTTTTCTCCCTCTTCTCGAAACGAAGATATGCTAATTCGACGGGCGGGCGTACAGGTGCGCGTCAATTTTTTCCTCGCCATTCGCTACGTGATTCGATGCCGTAAAAACGACGGTTTAAAGTCTAAGGGCACCGGGGTACCGAACGTTCGCCATGCGAAATGAATTATCCCCTCGGTGGTCGGCTGATTTTATTTTGATGAATTTCGAAAAGCAGCCCGCGGCCACGAGGCATTAGTCACGGTGTAATTGGCGAGGGGGAAGGGTTCTATACGCGCAGCGGCCACCTCTTCAAAGAATTTCCGTCGAAAGTGATCGTTCGGGCGATCGCCCGAAACGTTCCCGCGGCGACCCGAGCCGATTGACAGGCGTTATTAAAATCTCCTGCCTATCTTTTTTGCTGCCTCGCGCGCGTTTCACGGTTTCCTGAAAACGACCGCGGCACGGCTGCGCGCGCTCGCGATAACAATTTCGGCCAGGCGCTTTGAAGCACAGAAAAGGAAATGTTCACAGGGTTACCTAGTGTCCCGTGAAACCGAGCCTTGCGGGATCATCGACGGTCCTCGCTGTTCCGACTCTCTCCGCGCGCCTCGTAAAAAGTCATCCGATAAAGATCCAGGCTCGGTTTCCACTGCCAGAGCCGCGGCTGTTGAATGGTTTTCGGAACGGTGCAGTGGTGGCTCTCTGTTCGTAATCGCGATTGCAGCGCGGTAAATTTCAATGTTTTTAATGACTGGATTCTAAGAAGGCAGGTCAGAGGAAGGGGCGAAGGTCTGCGGTATGCTAAGCGCAGTAGAATACAATACCGTGGCCTGGCAAAAAGAGGAGATTTAACGATTACTCCGCGTCAGGCCGCCTCTGCAGTCACATAGATTACCGTTTTTGAGGTTTAACGTCTTAATCACGTTGCGTCGCGACTTCGTACCGGCGATAATATTCGTAGAATCTAATAGACGAATTCAGATTCGAAGGTAGGTACTATAGATGCTTCGAAACTTTGAATATAAATGAGACAATCGAGGGAACGAGGTTGGCTCCGCGGCGCTAGTCGAAGTTTACTTTATTATCGTTGCGGTGGATGACGTTCGAGGATTTAATTAGCATAGAATTATAAAATGTCAAAGGTAGGCGTTTCGCGGGAAGAGAGATCCGACTCCGATCTCCGCGGGAATATTGCACCCGCGGGCAATAATCTGTCCCGTGGATTATTCACCGCGGCTATCGCGCGATTCGCCAGCCTGTATTTGCATACACGCCCAATATATTTGTCGATTACCTTTACAACGTTTTCTCTATCGGTGTTTACACCGTATCTCACCCTGGATACAAAATACTGTCGTATCAATTACACGCGCGTATATCTTGCGCGGAGGTGAAATTAACGAGATGCGCGCCGGCGCTCGCTTTCGCTGGCGCGCGAAAGAAAGGAAAAAATCGTGGCCCGAGCGGTAAAAACGTCGAACTGGCGCCACGATGTTGCGGCGAAGCGGTCGATTCTCACGAAGTCGATCCAAGACGCGAATTCCACGTCCCACACGTTTCCATGGTTTTCAGTTTTGCTGGCGGTGGTCTCTCCCGCACGTTTTTTCCGCGACCATTCTTTCCCCCCGCCTCCCTCCGACCTTCGTCCTTTTTCTTCCACGCGTCTTACCTTATCCGTGGTTCTTTAATTCGCACGCGTGGGCGCGAATGGACCGCGAAGAATCGTTTCGTCCTCTTCCGCGGCGTGGAATCTCCCGTCAGCTCCGTCTCTCTCGATCCCGCGGCGGTTCCCGCGCCAGCGCCGAAAGCACGCGCTTTTAAACGCTATAATCGCGTGGCCCTTTGGAAGCTAATGCATTCGATCACTGATTTATGCACTATCCGCGTCGAATATATTGGGACTCACTCCGTGTATGAAATTAATTTCGTACATGCCCCGCTGGCCTCGCGGCCGTGTAACTATCAATAATGAAACGCGGGGCTTACTCGTCTAAGGATCATTCCAACGACGCTCTCGCCCTTTCCCCTCCACGTTCTTACCTTTTATTCGTCTACTCTGCCTATTTTATTTTTTAATTTAGTTTATTTTTTGCTATTGCCGTTCTTTCGTAGTTCCAACTTGTGTCATGTCCTTTTGTCACGTTTCCTTCGACCGTACTAAGAATCCCGTTTATGTGTTCTCCTCTGTATCGCGTTAATGCGCAACGCATCCGTGAAAATGGGAAATATATGTTCGCTACAGTACCCCACGCAGGGAGTCGCGAAGCATTAGGTGAATTAGCATTGGAGGACTCCAAGCCAGTACGAAGGTGGACGGATAGGTCTGTGATTAAGATTAGCGATTAGAGGGAAGCTGATAAAAACGCCAGTGGATGGATAAGGGTACCGTTCGTTTCTCTCTTCCCACACGAGCGCGCAACGAGACACATAAAGTGCACTCGTGCTAGACGGTGGGAGAAAGCTCGCGGCCGCGCGGCACCGTGCAACTTGCGGGGGACCGATACACATGTCGCGTTATTAATATTGGCTGCGCACCCCGGCACCGTCAGAATCTGGGAACCCCCCGCTTTCTCGCTACTCCTTTTTTTACGCCCTGGAATCTCGTCCCCGAAGTGTATAATCTTGCACGCGAAGTTCGGGGACACGCCGCCACCCAGCAATCTGCATATGCTTATGCCGCCATACGACAGCCGAAACCCCTCCGCCGAAAAAGACCAAATAAGGGAGGCTCGTCGATAACGCGGGCTGTCGTCGACCTTTCTCGTCTCTCGTAGGAAACTCTCCTCTTTTTTTTCCCCTCCCATTCGGTCCGAGAACCTTGCCGCGACGTTATTAAAGGCGTTAGGAATATCGATGAGAAGCCGAGGCTAAAAGTGACGTTTCGGAGGTGTTCGAGCCTCGCGCGGATCAAAACTCCGCGGGACAGAATAATACTTGGCGATCGAGGAAGACGGGGGAACATTCCTGGGTAGTTGCAGCCTCGGCGCGCATGCGAGGCGCAGCCGAAGGCTTCGTGTTTGAACGTGCAATTAACACCTGCGTCCGAGAAATTGGCCAGCGCGACGGCCCGCCTTTCGAGTTCCCGTAATATAAATATTACGGGTTACCGTGTCACGTTCTCGGCGTCGATCATGAAATAACCATTATCCCCGCCTGATGACCCGCGATTCGATCTCGCGATGCCTCTAAAGGGGATATTCACGGGATCGAGCGCGGCGACCGTTCGATCACGCGATATCGCGCCCTCCCCTGGTCGGATTAAAAGTTCCTCTCACGAGTATCGCGTAAGCGTCGATTACCAGGCACTCTCTCTACATCGTTGTCCGGGGACCGAAAGCCTCGCGTCCCCGATCCGAACGGAGAAGGCACTCCGCATTGGTCGTTAACGTTCCGATGTTAAATACTTTAAAAGCCGGGACTCTGCCCGATCCGCCCACCGCCCGCGTTTCCTCGAAACCACGCTCACCCCTTCCGCGATGGAAAGCCAGCTCTCACGAGCTCGCGGCGCTATTATATTTTCCCACCCTCTTAACGGCAGCCTCGGGACCACTCGAGATGGATCAGCGGGGTCCAACCGCGCGTCGGTGAAGTAGGATGTTTTTCTCATGAGCTCACGATGCATCGCGGAGACTCGTTTGGATCGCGTTTGGAAGACTTTACCTCCGCCTTCCATATATGTAATGACCGGGCTCCGAGGGAGGCGAGGTGGAAAAGGGGGGAGGAGGAGGAGGAGGAGGAGGAGGAGGGGGAGAAGGCCCGGGCCCCGGAATGAGGGAGCGAGAGGGGACGATAGAGGGACGGGCGAAGGAAAGAAGGCGAAAGAAAAAGACTGCCGGGATGGAGGGGGGAGGTGGAGGGGGGCGGGGATGACGGAGAACACGAGGCCCGGGAGTATGGGCCCCACCTAGACGCGTGGGACCGACACCCACGATCCTTGCATCAACGTACCGACTCTCATCGCGCACACGCGGCACTTACATATAGCAGGGTTTTACGACGGGGAGACAGCCTGTCGTAGTAATAAGAGGGGCCCTGGCCACGCGCGCCCAAGCCTGCCAACCGACTCGGAACAGAGGGCCGATCTACCGAGCACTCGCGAACGTTGCTCCTTTCGTCTGTGATCTCGCCGATAAGGGGGTTGATCTAGGAGAGACGGCGCAAAGATCTCCGGGCGAGATTGATCGTTGTTTCCAGAAACGGTTGACGTCGATGCGAAATGGGCGAAAACGTTTCGGTACTCCGCGAGATACGACAATGGAAAATTTAGTCCTTGGCTCGCGAAGCTCTTCGGCTCATTCTCTGCCTGACCATTGTACGATCACTCGAAAGATGCGTATTGTTTCCTATAAATTAGCGAACCCTGGGAACCGTAGGCTTGTAGTTTCTGTAGCTCGCTGGGACCGCGGACGTCTTCGAGAATCACTGAATAATTCTGGAACTTGTCAGGGATTACTGATAAAATGTCGATATAATATTGTAAAACCGAACGGCCTCGATTCGCGCGGCAAAAGAGTGGCAACAAATTTACCGATGTCCCGTGCTTGTTCCATTGGCATCGCCGTGGTTTCACGGTGTTCGACTCGATCCGGTCCATTCGATTTCTTCGAAGCAGCCTCGCCATCAGAGGGAACTCAAATTAATATTCAATCCGACCGGCGATAAGGGATATATTGGGAACACGAGTTTTATCGTTAGTGTGTCTCCGTGGCAGATAACGCTTACGAATTAATTAAGCAAACGACATTGTGCGTCTCGTAGCCTACCAGTTCCCCCCGTCGACGGGAACGGCGTTCCGCGTCGTGAAAAAAACGGGGCCCCATTTTGATGCCGACCGAAATTCATTAGCGCCGTGGCCGCGTTTCGATCGATGCAAAAGAAGAATCGGCCGAGTCGCGGAGTCCGGCTGATTTATTATGCGGGGCTGTCGAATATTTTATATCGCGTGGCTCCGAACGATGTATAGGGACCGTCAAAACGCTTGACGGGCCCGATACCTTCCGCGGACGGACAATGAAATTCCGTCTAACGTAGACGAATCGTCGAGATAATTGCTTGCCTCGTGAAACAGAGTGACGTGGGTGGGTGGTAACAAATCACGTGAAATCCAAGCGGCCCGAATATGTATCCGGCGTCCACGAAAAGGTAACGGGGCCGGCGTGCCATATAAAGAAGAGCCACCGAAGACAAGCCATTGCTCCTTGCCCCCGTACCCCCGGCGAGAAAATGATATTTCGACGTAATGCGCTTCAATTGCGATCGTGAGCGCCGCGAGAGCGAGATGGTCCCGTTCGAACGACGACAAAATTACAAGCCTCTGACACGGAACGCGTATCGTCGGCTGGCATCGCCTCGGGTGACGGTGTTCCGTGGCTCTTTGCTCGCGTGACTCGAAAATCATCTGCCATTGTCGGTTCGTTCCGCGTGGAGAAGGTCAAGGGACATCCGTGGTACATTATTCAAGGCTGTACCAAATGAAGAACTTAGAGTGGACAAGGACGAAGGACGCTGGTACTTTCTCAGCGGTTGATAAGAAAAGGCCGGTCGCGAGGCTCTTTCGATTTCTTCTCGCCTCTTTTTTTCTGGTCCACCGGTCGAAGGTGCGAATTCTTGTATCTGGGCGTGGCAAATTGCCGCACGCGAGCCTCTAATGATGCGAACAAACGAGAGGGACCTCGAGGATAGAGAGGATTAAGAGAAAGAAGGGGGGGCGTCAGTGATCGACCAACGAAATAAGGGCCCCTTCGACGAGTGTCCAAGTGCGAGGAATCGGGCCCCTTAACGCCGGTAACGCGCGGCTAAAAGCGACAGAACGGCGAGGCTAACTACCTGGAGAACAGTCTGGACGAGGATGTTTCAACGAGTTCCAGTGTAATCCGCTCGAATCGACTTTAAACATGGTCCAGATCACGCTTGAACTGAATACAGAACCGAAGAATGACAAGTATTAACTCTTTAGGTATTTTTAAAAGAAGATTTCCAAGCATCTTTACCAATTCACTTTGGAACCAACGGTATTTCTGCCGGGTAAATACGTAGTGGCTACCATTACTTAACTCTTTAGTTAGCGAGGGAGTTGCAGATATCCTCTCTTTTTCTTGAGAACAACCATTCAACCAAAAAAAAAAACATATTCCTAATACACATCTGAGTATCATTCTAATTTCTCAAAAGTCCAGGGCGACAGTTTGAGAATTGATCGTATAGGAGGCGAATAAAGTCTCAACATTTGTACATGCACCGTGACGTTTCCACGCTGCAAGAGTGCACGCGTATCGTTTCACGTACACGTAGCAGGGGGAGAAACCAAGAAGAAACCGACTGGCGCCCAATCGATCGATTCCTCCGTTCCCCTGTTCGACTGAAAGCCACCACGAGAAGAGCCAAGCCGAAGGCGGCTTTCGTTCTGGACCGACTGGTTCTGTTTCTCTCTCGCCGTCGATCGGCCACATTAATCATATTGCGAACGACGCCGCGCCTCTCTTTATTTATTCACCTTCCTTCTCTCTCGTCCTCTCCCCGCTTTTTCTTTACCCCGGGTATCTTCTTCGTGCACGGAGCCGCTCGATATTCGTCGCGAGTCCACGGTTCAGCGACTCCGACTGGACGCTGGATCATCCCTATCGTTCGACACCGCCACGCGAACCCATCGACGCGTCTCACTCGCATCTCGATCGCAGAATAAACGAACCATTCCCCTTCCCATTCACGGGTGGTTGCGCTCGGCAAGTGTTACTAGCATCGCCGATCTAGAAACTTCACATCATAATTAATCCTCGACCGATGGGATAGAGTCGATAGAAATGTACTTGCTAACTTTGCAGTGGAATTGGAGCAAAAGAGCATCGATGTATTTCCTCGCGCACGCTCGTTTTATTTCGTCAGGTGGATCGATAAGTGCCAGTGATTAAAGACTCGTTGAAATTTATCGAATTCGCGTGACGGTGCAACGCGGCAATCGCGCGTCGGAAAGGAGAAGCCGAAAATAGTGGATAGCGCTAATAAGAAGAGTGGGCGCGATATTTATTGCCCATCGCGAAAGAAACCTAACCCCTCGTTGAACGCGCAGATTACAGGCTATTCGCGCTAACAGGCTGAAACGATTCTGGAAAGAGAACGATTTCGGGGTCCGGCGGGGAGAAAAGAAATTCGACGGGTAATGACGCCGGTGCCCGCGGGGGACTGCAAAATTGATTTTTCGAAAATACGTCACGCCCGGGGGACGTACCCGAGACGGTGGTAGCATTACACGATTACCTTAAGGTCGTTTCTTCGGGAACCGCCGTGGATCAACGATAAATTGAAGGACTTACAAAGGAAAGCGCTGGCGAAGTAGCCGAAGGACATCGTTCGATGAAAGCAATCTCCCGACGATATAAAGGAGACTGTGCTCCGAAAAATAATAAAACGCGATACCACATTAAATTCGAGATGTACAAAAGAAGGATGTTATTTATCTCGATGCTCGATTTAAATCATAGTAAAAAAGAGCAGTTACAAGAGTAGCTTCAAATGTTTCCCCGGAGTCGTTCGGTATCCCGTGTCGATATTGTATCGAAAAACAAAAGGAACAGGGATTGAGAAACGAGGTAGCGGACAAACGGTGTTCAGCCCGAAGTATTTCAAGATAAACGAGTATCCCCGGACTATTTCGCCCTTTTATTCCTTCAGACGTGTATTTCAGCAAATTCGGTTTCGTTCTTACGATTAAGGTCGTATTTTGCGACCCGAGAGTCCTTTCCCCTTTGCTCGATAAAGAATCGAGCAAAAATACAGTCGGCGGAGTCGTCCTGTGTAGAAGTTCGCAGTGCCTTCCAAGATTCGATTGCCCGCCGGAAGGGGTTGAAATAAAACTTAACCCTGCGCGCTACTACGGAGGAACCACTACAGAAGTGCCTTTTTATTCGAGCCAAGCAGCTAGAAGGGCAAAATCTCGAGTTGATCTTTTACATCGTCGCCCAACTACCCTGCTTTGTAACTAGATTAGCGTTTTCATCCCCTAGCAATCGTAAAGGGAAGTGGCGGAACCGCGTAACACGTATAAATTGACCTTAAACGACGAAGAAGCGAGCGGTAACAGGATGGCCGCCGGTGCGCCACTTTGGGAAACACTGTTCTAGGGCCAAAGCGAAAGAGCGAGGGGTGCGCCCACGCCTGGAAGAACAACTTGATACAAGAGACGCCGTCTCGCTTACAATCTAGTCTCTTTATAGAATCCTCCGTTCGAAGCCGAGGAGGTGGCGGACGGACAAAGACAAAGGTGAGGGAGCAGCAGAGACAGAAGGGCGGCGGATAGAATGGAAAAAAAGGTGGGGCGCGCAAAGACGCGCACAATGGAGAACCGGAAACTCGAGCCGGCGCACCGAGCCGGCGCATCTTCGGCAACAACGAGCCTGAGATCTTGTCCGACGGACAGCTTTAGGAGGAAGCAGATGGAGGAAGCGGGGAAGGGCGAAGGGGGGCAACCCCGTTGGATGAAAAGAAGGAGGGACAATCGACGGAACGTCGAGATTTATCCGAGGCCGCGCGATAAAACGCGTGCAGCCAACGGTCCGCGGGTGTGAACGAACCCTTAGCTCGTGGAAGCCCGAGGGCCGCGCCCCTTGTATTAGGCAGATTTATTAACGCGGTATCGAGATGCCTCTTCGGTGGTTTGAAACGAAACGCATGAATAATCTGACCCGTGGGATCTACAGGCGTGAATCAGTTCTCTCCTCTGGTTGGTCCGCGCCGCGGTCTTAGGATTTGTAAGAACGGCCTTGAGGAACACCGGTTGCATCTTTGTTGAGGGTCCCAACCGGCGGTGCCTGCCGTTTACACGCCGACGCACGGTGCTCCGTTCCCTTTTCGCGCGCGATGCTTTCGGTTTATTGGCACGTATCTTACCCCTCTTCTTTGGGAACTGGATTTTCCAAGTTGCAAGTTTTTCGTAAAAGCCTCTGGGCGACTTTGGATCTGGGCATGTCTTGTTAATTTGTCTGAGACTTCATCTTCTATCGCGCGAATACAGTGTAAGGTGTGTTGGTCCTTTTGGAAAGAAACGGACACGGAAATCTCGGAGTGCACCGTTATAGACTGTCACCCAGTCGATGTATCGGCATCCAATAATTTCCCAAGATCGCAGCGGTGCATGCGCACGATTGCGGGGGTGTAGCGTACAACTCGGTCGCTTTTCGAAGTCACGGGGAGAGTTATAGATCACCGGAGTTGGGTGCATTTCTTTATTCTTCGGCGTTTAATTGTGATATATGGACAGTTACGTCTAAGCGTCTCGTGTACACCTTTCCATAAATTGTCGATTTCACATGGAAAATTTCTCGCCCCCACTGATTTATTACCGATTTATATATACGTTAAGCCTTTAGAAGGCCCCGGACACCGTCGTTAAGGCTTTTAGAGCACAAAGGGAGGCAGCGTCTCAACATTATGGCTACATCATCCGGGAGTGTCAAATTGTTTTCCAAGCACCAATTTAGTTGTCCAAATTATGCCGTCTAACCTCGAAGCTTAGGAGATGCTCGGAGGCAGATAAGGTGAAAATACGAGGGGACGGGATTAAGATCAATCAGCCGTGCGCGTTTAGGGGCACGGAAATAAATCTTGCGCGTTGCCCGGGACGACTTCGGGAATACGATTCGTGATTAATGTGGCCCCTTTTATCGTCGCGTCCATCGGAACGGCATAATTACGCTTTCGAAAAGGAACTTTGTCTTCGCGTTGACGCGTCACCCGCTTTAAAAATGGTCCACCGGCAATCGGTCGACGATAACGAAACAAAACGCCGTCCCGTCGATACATTCCGATCCGACTTAACACCTACGTCCCATTAATCATCGCACCCCTTCCGTCCCTTAATTAACAGCCAATTCCCTTAACGCGATTATTCACCGTGCCGCTAATAGACAACACATTATTCCGTGAAATCCTTCCTTTCTAATGCTCGTAACCACTGTCCGCCACCTACTCGTTTCCTGTAAATTCAACGTCCGATCCTCGCAGAGGCGATCTGTCTTGCCTATCAGGAAGCTCGTGTTGCTAACAGGTAACATGTGTAAGACCCAGAATATCGGCTTTCAAGCTTGAATAATAAGTGGTGCACGAGTCGAGCAGACATTTACCGCAGGAATTTCACGGAACGGGAAACCGATACAGTCACTGGCAGTTGCTCGAGTTACGTTTCAACCTCCTGTCTCTGTCGAAGTAGCTTTCACGACGAAGAAAAACGATCCGCTAACCTCTGGGGGGACTTTCACGATCTCTGCTTACCCCACGCATCTCCCCGATATTTACACCTCGTTCCACTTTCTTTAATCACTGCACATACCCAACGCTACAACCCCCTACTTCGCATTCGTATTCCCACGGACGATTTCCTTTTGTACACCGAAAAATATCGGTTGGGTGATAAGGTAGCGCGTTGGAACGTCGGAGTATTCGGTAGCCACGTTGCCAGGAATTTTAAGACGTTTGGGGAAGCCGCAGTAGACGGGGGAACGGTGGCGCTCGCGGAATACCAACAAGCGAATATTTATCGAGGATAAAGTTGAAGTGATCTGAAAATCTGCGGCTAGGGGGTGGCTCGGATGCTCCTTCGACTTTGTATATCTAAGGACGAACGTGCAAATGTTTGCTCGCGAAGCGGCAAAATATACTCCGTGCAAACCGAACGCGGCATGGTGCAGCCAATAAGGGAACTAGGCAGGAGGAGGAACAGACGGTCCATGCGACCAGGATCCGACGGTAGAAAGACGCCCGTCGCACGGGGATATAAAAAATACGTGCTCGATACTCGGTGTAGCTAAACGGGGACACGTGATTCACGGTTGGCGACTTAAGACACGGACACTGGTTTCGGATGGTCAGCTGTGGCATTTACCGCCATTCCCGATGTTTGTATTTCTCATCTACCAGTTTCGCCACCCACACCCGACCGCCGTCGGAATTCCTCATCCTTTTTTTTTTCGTGCGCTTTCGCTCACCCGGTGACTAACGCGCCGTGACGAAATGAAATATCTGATTTACACATCTGACGCCGTCTCTTGTCCACGTTTCGCGCTAATGACTGCTATTCGCCGCTGGACGATGGCGACGAATAATTTCGGTGTACGGAGTGGTGGATCTCAACGGAACAATTAAGGTTTATGCTTTGGGAGGAATTGCTAACGTTAAAGAAATGTGTGCAGGTTTCACATGGTATCTACATAGAAGTGGGCATGGAAAAAGGAATTGAAGTGTTAGTTTCCAAACGAAGGGTGGAAAAAGAAATTCTTGAATAACCTTGCCATGTTGCATGGTTGCAGCGCAACGTTGCTGCAACTACCATTTAAACCTGAATTATTTCCGTTGTTTTTAATGATACGAGAAAATATCTAAGGAAAAAAATGTTTGTTTCGGAGAGACAATTATTCTGACGCAGATAATATGTTGTCCTTTTTGTCTAGCTACTATTTTTTTGTTGAGACACTTTCTCGTATCATTAAAAACACCGGAGATATTTTAAGTTTAAATGTTAGGTGACTCACCCTGTATATTTTAATGTGTAGAATAACACAGGGTGGAAGTTGTAGTATATATCTACAGTAGCGGACAAAAAAGTGACCACTTTTTCGAAACACCCTAGGCTAGTGTAGTGTTATTATATTATTAATACAGTTATTTATAGTTTTGACTCTACTGCCTGAAACGTTGCAGTAGGCGGACATAAAAATATTGCTGTAACGTTGTGTGTATCATTTCAATCTTGCACTGCAACGATGCTGCAACTTTACTGCAACGAGAGTGTGTTGTATGGGTGTAAATACGTCGAAGCACTTCTAGATATCTAGGTTACTTACGTTCAAGCTGAACACCTGTGACAAAATCTCTATAAACCCGTGACACCATAGGTAACACGATCACGTTGCTCCAGGTTGCCCTTGTAAGATCAGCGTCCTTGCCTTCCACTTACGCGACTTTACTACCTTTCTGCCCTTCTCTCGCCGCTCCGGTAGCTATCCTAGGAGAGGCGCTATCCCACCGAGCGTAACAAATGTCCGCGATTAAAAGTCTCCTCGACGTGGAAACGTGAATTGAATGGCGTTACTCGATATGCAGGCTTCTATTCAACGTTTTATTCTTCCACCGAGCCGGGAGCTTCGCATCGGAGCGATCCCAATTAAATTTCGTCCTGCTGCTGCAAGTGCAAAGTTCTTAACAAGGACGTTCACGGTAAACGAGATGAAAAGATAACGGCGAACTAAAAGTAATTAGATGGTGACCATCGAAACATGCAGAATTCACGCAGCTTTGAAGGGAATATTAAATGAAACGATATTTCGTATACATTTGTCACTTTCAATTCCAATTCACACCTAAAACAACTCTCATTGTCTACAACATACCTCGCATAAGAACTTATCCACACTCTTCAACATCGTACTTCAGATCTACCCAATTCTTGTTTCACCTCGCCTCTATCCTATCTGTGAAATCTAAGTGCTGTACAGAGTCAACAAGATCTTGTTCCTTCTTGATCGATTTAGCGCACTCCTGCGTACTCGACGCTTACACCTCAAGGGTCTGCTTCAGACCTCTCTATAGCGTCATTCCCATACAAGCAGTGTTCCAAGTGAGCCATTATCGCGAGTGGCCACAGCAATACGACTCGTGTACGCGTTTATCCCCGTGTACACGGTACACTGGAATTCTACCTGAAAAGAGGGAATCTCTGATGAATCCACTGACCCAGGCGTACAAGCGCGAGCTCCGCGCGATACGTTATTTTGACAAGGCGCGCGTGCAGCATCAGCGGCATTGTGCGTGGACGTGTCCGGAAGAGCGTGAATATTCAAATGCCGTTGGCTGGGACCTACGATCGTCGGTGCCATCGTCTCTCTTGCTACGTGGAAGTCACGAAGCAAGCCGTACAGCTCGGAGGAGTAGACACGAAGAAACCCGTTCGGTCGCGTGGCTCGCCCACGCTCCGCTCGCGGGTATCCGTGCGTGCGTGCGTGCGTGCACGCCGCATCTCGTAGATAGCTAGCAAGGTCTTCGATCTTAACGATGAACCACCGACGCGAACGTGTCGATGCCTCTCGTCGTCGTCCACGTCGCCGTCGTCCGCCCTACGGTGTATCCTTATCTCCCGCCGTCGATGGACCTTATTATCGGCCGGCTGCCGGTACGAGCAGCTGTCTAATGCACTGCCCGATTGGCACTTACGTTTCGCGGACGTCCATGCAGCGAGGCGCGATAATACGGTAGGCGGTATTCCACCGATAGAGTTGTATTCACGCTCGTGTCCTGACGCGCTCATTTGAATCGGCTCGTCTGTAACCCTCCTCCCTGCGCTTTCTCCTTTTTCCTCGAACCCGCGTCACACCGCAGGACATTGCATTGTACGGCTGACTCGCGGCAGTTACGGGCTCGATTTCGCTGCAACTTCGATGCAAGAGGCTTTAGAAGCTCGCGGGTTTAATTGCTCCTTAGGTAACGCGGGATATCGATCATTCTACGGTATTCAAGTCTGTAATTCAAATTATTAGTCAACGATCCCGCGTCGATTAAGGCTTTTCACCATCAGCTCCCTTCATCGTTCGTGGTATATATTCCCTGTAAGCTTGCAACGCCTTGTACAGCGTGCAACCTTAACCGCTCGACAGAGATATAATGAGCAATCATCCGCGGTGCGGATCGAACGTTAACAAACAACGTCGGCCGCGGTTGTTAACGCGCGACATTTACTGTTAGAATTCATCGCTTCTCGATAGGGGATCCCTCCGTAGGTACTCGAACACGCCCCGAGGTGGATTCGTGCCGGTAGACTGTCGAGAAGGGGCTGGCCGATAGTTATACGGACTAGGCTGCTTGCTCCATATAGAAAAGCGACAAACGGTGATCGTCGCGACGGCAATAAAATCCGGCAGTATGCACGCCGTACGAACCCGGGACGATCATTTTCGCGGCGCTGATATATACTGGTACGCTTTACTACCGTGGTAGCAATATTATAGCTTATAAATTCCTACGTGCCCGGTGCTATGCACCCCGAGATATAAATGGGCCACTTAAGCGGGATGTCGTTCGCACGTAATGACGCCTTCAAAGCTTACCTACCGGAACACAATCTTCGACGTGTCGCTGAAGAGGTTGGCGTCGATTTTCCCACAGTTTTCGACCGGAGCTCCGTCGGAATTCGACCAGCGAGCTCGAGCGCCTGCTACGTCGGCGACACGGATCTCCGAATTCAGACCGCGAGATGGAAAGTGAACAGAGCGACGAATCCACGCGTTGGATGGGACTTATCTGTGGGACCGTTTAGTGACGCAGAGCTAACAGAAGGCTGACCATCCAGCAGGTCTTTGACTGCGTCTCGTATAATATATTCATGAGCAGAGGTCTAAGGATGGAAACGCGCTATTTTAACGAGGCTTGCTTCAAATTATAGGTCTTCGCGAGCTGTTTAAGAAACACTCCAGTTTTAGACGTTATTCTCCGCGGCAGCGGCTCTTGCTCTTATTTCAATGTTCGCCGCGGGTAGATACGTTTAAATTTTCCGCTTCCAGGCCGATAAACGGCGGTCCAGAGACACTCGCTGTCCGCTGTTAAAATGTTGCTTCGCCTTGTTTCCCCGCGCCGCTCGGGGAATCGCGCTGTTAAACGTCGAATAACAAACAAGGTTCAGTTAGCGGCTGTACGATGGGTATTTTTACGAGTATTGCTTTGTGCTGGACCGAAGACAATTGACGCTCCGCTCCGGGGCGAAAGCGTTAGTTTTACGACGCCGGCAGGGTTGGAGATGCGCTCCTGTCGAATGCATCCGCGCGTAGATTATGATTTCTGGCAACGAAGAGCAGTGGCGCTCTCGCCCGGTCCGGCGGAATGGAAAAGGAAGGAGACAGAACTTGGGCCCGAAAAGAAGGATGGCAAAAGGAAAGCGAAAAAACAACGCATGCGGTCCGTTATCTCAGAGCCGCGTCGTAAAAGACACAGGAGTTACGACGCGAGCGAGCATCCAGCCAGTTGGCCAATTGGAAAACTTCTTTTTCGGCCTGCCTCTCCGTTCCTTCTCCCTTTGTCCATCTCGTTCTCTTCGTCGCACTCCACCCACGAGCGATTTACGGGCCGAGTGAAAGACACTCGTCTGCCAGTTTTATACCGAAACGGCCATACGGAACGAGGCTGTTTTACATATTTAATGGAATTCCTCTTCACCTTCGATCATCCCGCCGCGAAGCTTGCCCCTCGGCGAGTGTGGCCCGTAGAAAAACGTTCGTTCCTCCTTTTCATTCTTGCCCACCAACTGTCTCCTTTGTAGCTTAATAAGCCGTAAAACGCGTGCCATCCGCGAGCCGCCACCGTGGCTGCCTATTGTTCGATAGGATTCGTAAAACAGGATACCGAAACCAGGGGGGGGATTCAGGGTCGATCCAGAAATTATTCGCCGCAGCGATCGTATCTGCCGCTGTTGGGAAATTTACGGGACGACCGTGCGCCCGCTCGCGCTTGAATGTCTTCATCGGAAGAGCGGAGAAGGCGATCGCGCGCTGCATGGGACGCGATACCTACTCGGTCGCCGCGGCGCAACGGTTTTCTCGTTCTACCATTGCCGCGAATAACGATCGGTGGTATCGTTGGACGGGCTGACAAACGAGACGGTTCGACCGAACGTGACGGCTGGCTCGCTAGCTGCAACGCCATATTCGTAGCACCAGCGTCGTTATTCGCGCGATTTTTGAGATGTTAGGGCGCGGCGAATGGCTCGGGGCCCCGTCGCCGAATCGGTCCCCGCGTAACGGCCCCTTACGCGTAATATATTTTTCGAGCGCCCGGAACGATCGCGAAATTTCTGGCATCAGGCTGCCGGATAAGTGGCGGTGCATCCGTGGTTGTTTACCCGTTCGAGCGTTTTAATTTTATGTCCCCCGCCCCACCGTATCCCCGGGGGAAATTAAGGGCGGCGAGATTCCTACCGGATACTCGCGCGACCGCAACGATTGCAATAAATTCGAACGCGAAGGGCAACTTTCTCCACGGGGGTACGCGTAGGTGGTTGTCGAATATTGCTTCGATACTGGTTTCAAACGAGCAGGAAGCATTCGTTTCGTTCTGCGATGCTTCGATTTTAAGCTTCTTTTTCGAATAGCGGCGCGCAAGGCTGTCCCTCTCCTTGTCCCTCGCTCGGGGATGCGTTAAACACGGGGCCGGATTAAAACAGGAAAAAGGCGTTAATACGTCTGTGTTTTCATAAATTTCTGGCCAGCCTCGCGTACGCTGGCGGGAATCTCGCGGCGGAGAACACGGCCGTTGGTAACGTGGCTCGCAAGAAATCGCTTTGATGAGAGGAGTCTTCCGGGCATCCGGCTCGTGAGCCCACGAATCAGATAATTTCGCGCGCCAATTACGTTATCGCGAAAAGGGGGCAAGAAAAGTCCGGGCGGAACGAGATGGAGATAAGAGGGGGAGGCTGAAAACTTCATTGGCCCTGTATGGAAAAATCTCGGGGAGGGGAAAAAAATGTCTGCAGATAGCCGCCAAGTAATAGAGCCGTGTACTCGTCGTGGACATTATCTGATGCGAATTTGCATCTTCCCTCTTGCCTCGCTATAAATACCTAGCGTGCGCTGCCGGTTGTCGACGAACCGACTGGATTCGACTGGACTCGACGCGGACTCGGCTGCGGTCAAATCGACTGGGGCCGATTTCGATCTCATCTAGGGAAAAAAACAGGTAGAATAATCTCTCAAACTATAGCCATTGGTACCTTCAACCGCCGTGCTCACCGTCCACACTTCAAATGATTGAGATGACCAACCCCCTGAAGCTTCCACTCCAAACTAGAATCCCTCCGTTACCGATCATCCCTGCCATTCATCCAGCAAGCGCAGCGGACGAGGGAGACGAGGAAGAGAAATGTCCCTCGACAGCCTCTAAGTAATAAAGCCGTGTAGTCGACATGGACGTTATCCGATGGAAATCTACGCTCCCTCTCCTGCCCCGTTGTAAATCCTTAGCGTACACTGGCACAGTGTCGCTGGCAGATGAATTGATTTGGAATTGATCGTAGTGGATGCGGACTCGATTCGACTTGCTCGTGGTTGTCCGCGAGTGGGCCGCCGCCGTAGCGCGTGCGGAACGCGCCGGCATTGTGTACTCCTTTTTCCACGCGCGCTTTCAGCCGGTGCGGCTCGCGCCCTCGCGCAAACGACAAATTATGTACTCGCATTTGCATATTTGATACGTGGCTACAACCTCCTGGAGGAAACGGTCCCGGTGTTGAGTTACGTTACGACGCCCCTGGCTCGGACTCTTTTTAAGCTTTTCGCCCGGCTCGCCGTCCCATTCTGGCTCGCGCGCGCGCAACTTTCCAGGGGATCGAGCTCGTTAGTCCGCGCGATCGAAAAGTCGCTGAATCGCGAGTAGAGACTGGCTCCTAATAATCCACGCGGACAAGTGGGTTTATCTGCGCGCAAACGGGCGGACGAAATTATTGATATCTCAACGGCGAGTGACTTATGCAACGCGCGAAACGATCCCGGCTCGCATTCGTAGATACGGTTATCTACACGTGTATTAACTTGTATCGGTCGCCGCGCCTCGTCTGGTATCGATTAATTTTCGTGTTCCAGTTAATCTGGCTTTCTAGCACCGCGTAAATACACCGTGGAACCGCGGGCTTCCCATCTTGTTGCCGGGCGATTACGTAATTACCAGCGGAATGGCCGAGTTGTCGCGCGGTTTTTCACCGCGACGCCGAGCTCCCTCCTCTTTAATCCCCGCGCGTTTACGAGCTCGACGATGATGCAGTGAGATTATAAATGTCGATACGGAATCGGACTTGTAATTCAGGTAGCGAGATCCGTGGAAGTGTGTATCTTAAGTCGATCGATGTCGTTCCGCGTCGGGATTTACAAATGGACCCAGGGGCGACTTAACGCGTTTCCCTCGGCTATCGTCGATCGCGATGCGATGCGATTTTTCACCATCGCGGGCCGTGGATCGCGGCGATCGCGCTTGGGCGACAAATTGTCCACTCGTATTTGCATATCTGGCGCGCGTGGCTGCGCTCCCGCAGACGGAAACGCTCGGACGCGAACAGCGACCGGCCAGGCGGATTAGATCATATTCGGGAAACCGGTACCAGCGCAGAAACGACGCAGCCCGATCTGAAAAAGAGATCGCGGGAACCGCGATACGAGTTATGCTGTTCGCCTGGCGCGCGTTTAACGTTCGACACGTGGGACGTCGACTTAAAATACGCGCGACTTTTGCGCCACGGCATTGTGCCATTCTCTCTTTCTCTTTTCCCTTGGCGTATGGCCCGTAAAAAGCACGGATCTTATACAGAGTGTCGCGTTTTAATCGATCCACTCCAACGTACCGCTATCAAGAATCATACTGATGAATGCTGAAAGGTGTCGAGGGGAGGGTCATGGTTGGTCTTTGGATTTAAGAGGTAGATACCATTGTGTGCCTTTTTAAGTAGTTGCAAATTGCAATGTAGGCGGAGTCTGGAAATCTGCAGAATTATTTCTCCTATATTTTCCTTCTTTGCATTTGACCTTGTTTTAGAATATCTGGCAACACGGAGATAACTTTTAGTGAATTTTATCCAAACATGCAAAAGTACGTTTTCAAATATTTAATAAAGTCACTACTTACTTAATAACTTTAGTATGTGTTTAAAATAAATTTAAGCCTGACAATGTCAAATTATTATAGAGGAGTCTGTGAGACTCCGCGTTACCATTTATGTCACGCTCCATTTATCACGTGATCAAATTGTAAAACTGTCGTTTAGAGAAAAACACATTTAAAGTTTTCTGGTAACCTGGTGCTCCGTAGTCCGTAGCAAAACCGGCTATATCCGCTTCAATTTTCCGAATTTCGTTTTACAGCTTTGAGAACCTATTATCGCGATGTTCAACCATTGATTTATGCAACAAAAAAAAATCTGTTTCTTCGCCCCGCTATACCAGGCTCCCCCTTAAGGGAACACTATAGAATATCCACTACAGAATGTCTTCCTCGATATCCCACAACTCGGATAGTAATTACTCCTTCGCGTCATCAACGGATTCACCGACACTCTTTGGGGTCGATTAAAGCAGAACACCCTGTGCCAACATTTGCATAATTCACACGTGGGTACAGGATGCGCCCGCTGGCGAGGGACTGTCGGATAATATTTTTCTTGTTTATCCGCCCGCTCTCGCGGTTCATTCTCCTTTTTCCCTTGATCCCCGTGTACTTTGCATTGTTTAACATCGCCGGGTACCCATCCTGTCGATACAAGGACGTCGGGGGGGAACTCGTTTCGTCGCGCGACGCTCCATTCGACGAGATACGAAAACGGCCGGCTGCTCGTGACGACGCCCCTCCGCCTGGGATAGCCAGCCCGCGAGTAATCGGTATCCGATATCGCGAAGAAATCGGCGCGGTCGTTAAGCCGCGAGATTATCCTTCTTATCTCGCGTTATCGTGCCCGGCCGTTGCTCCATTATTGCGCGGCGATCGCGTTGTTACGATCGGCATTATTAATATCACCGATGCCGCGCGTAATATTCATACTCGTTAAGTTCGGATTAGAGGCGGGCGGTGCTCAGGCCGTGTACAGCGCCGGGTCGTAGCGTGAATACCCAGATAAATTCAATCTCGAGAATCCATTAAGTGCGACGCACTTCTCGGGGCCCGCGTTACCCTGGCGTGCGTGGGTGCCCGGTAATGGGAAGTGCACATAGAAACCGTCCTGCCCATATTTGTCTACCATTCGTCTTTTTCAACCTCGGCCTCCTTCCTTCGCTCTTTCGTGTGCTCGCCTCGAGAGCCGTGGATTTTCTGTTCAGGTATAACACACGGGCCGAGCAGCGCCGTGCGTGCACAGGAGCGAGGGAACGGGGCGCACACTGTGCGCGTAGGTCGTGCATTCCTGAATGTCCTTTGGGGAATCAGCGGCATTAGTCCTTCGGGATTCTAGGCCGACGCGGGGAGCGCACACTCGTCACGTGTCACGGACGTGACGAATGGGTTGGCAGCGATCGCGCCGTTTGATAAACATATTAAGTCCCTTTAAGCCTGCCTACGAGCAAACGGGGTAGATCCGAATCGATTTCACCGCGGGCCGTCACCCCGCGCCTGCAATTCAGCTGGCTTCTTTTTCAACTCGTAATCTACCTGGTGGGATGCTGTATAACTTACTCTGTTCGTGTACACTGTACACTCGAAGAATCGATGGTATCGCTCGAATTAATACCGTGTAACGTCGCTGACGTCTGAAGGGACATCTGCCACGTGACGTGTACATTAGCTCGGTGAGATCCTTGCGCTGGGATACGAGTAGGTATCACAGTAAGTGTATAAGTACGTTTCTTCGATTTTCCTTCGTTACTCCGATCCGTGTCCAGTTTTATCGAGCCTCCTTACGATCGATGCGAATTTATAGTGGCTACGAGGGATCGTTGCGCGTGAGTCACTATAAATATCGGCTCGGGCTCCAAAATGTGCCCGCCGTACGTAAACGTTTGCGATTCCAACATGGTGGACGGTATGCACGACGTGGCAGTAAATTTCGCGTTAAGCCGAAGTCAACGTGGGTGATTTACGTGAGTACGGAGAGAGAGAGAGAGGGAAGGAGAGTCGCTTTGGACCGACAGAATCCAAATCTTATTGGCTATCGTTTCGCTTTAGAAACTTTGCTTACGAAACGCTGTGACGTCAGCGGCTTTCAGTCTGTCCGAGTCGATATATTCCTCGAGCACTTCGAAATTCTATGGGGCAATTAAAACTGTTCTTTAGTATTCCCTCTCGTGAGTGGTATCCACGAAATTGGTCCTTCGATCGAGCGGACGGTCCACTAAGTAGGTAATCCTCGGAGACTGCAAAAGTTAGGCACGTTTCGAGCCCCGGGAGATGCGACTATAAGCCAACGCTGATACGCCCGTAACGTCGTCGCCAACAAAGCTTTGTGTCATTACCGAAACACAGCAAAGCCGGCTGCATCTGTTGGTGAATAATGTTCTCCGTCCTTTCGCGAAACCTGAGAGAGTAAGGAATGGGAATATAGGTGCTAGTACATTTGCCACGCAGCACGCGACGCCTTCGTAACAATAGGATTTTAGGACGCGTGGGTGGGCCTCGCGTTTATTTCGCGCAAGACAGCGCGAAATCCCTTGTTTACAGACGGTTCTGTCTCGGCACGACCCTGTCTTCGCGCCTTTCTACGGTTACAACCCGTCCCTCGATCATTATTCCCCCCCATCAGCATCCTCAATTTCCATCTTTACGCCCGCTAAGAGCGATGGCCCTTTCCACTACGAGCAACAAACGGAACATCACGAAAGCCAAATGGGGAGGTAAGAACAATGTCACCGCTCAAACTTGCTACCATGCGTCTTCCTTAATGGATCCACCTAAGCAGGATCATCATAATTTTCTGTGGCCCATGGTCCTCGGTTAAACCGGATGCGCATTTCTAATCTCTGGAACGTTGCGCCCCTCACGCGTGCCATTTCTGTGAATACCTACGGACGCCTGATTCAACCTCGCAAGTATTCCCTCAGAAATCCATTGAAATTGATGTTCCGCTTTTTTTCACTGACTAGCGTAGTTTGTGATGGATGTCTTTACCTTTCTAAGCCTCGAAACAATGTTCCCCTTTCTCCTCGGAGAACACAAGGTTCGTGCAGCTGTACCAAATTCTTCTCCAAGTTATTATACAGACAACCGACGAGTGACACTTTTATGCCCGGTCGGTGGCCTGCCACAGGGGACGCGCAACGATGTTTGGCCACGTCTGGTCGTCGGTTCGCGTTAATTTACGATGATTCGAGGGTCGGATTGATTCCGTTCCGAGGCATTGAAAGCATCGAAACGCGTCTGGCCATGCGGCGACCTCGCGCGTTCCGAGGTCCTCCGAGGCGGTGCTCAGCGACTCGGTGGCACCCTGTTCGCTCCACTTCAGCCGCGGATCTTCTTATGAATGCCGCTTACTGTCTGCAACAAGTGCATAATCAGCGGGCGTTTGAAAACGGCCTCGTTATCGTCGGATCGTGTCGCGTCGCGCTTCGATACGATCCGAGGACACGCCTGGATTCGTCATCGTCTGGGCATACCGGTTTCTCGGTGTGCCGTCTCAAGCGTTCAACGCGATCCCAAGGTCGCGATCAATTCGGCGGAGCTGTTTCCGCCTGGACTTTCGCGCGGATGCGCGTCCAATCTTTTCGCGAGTCGCCTGACCTTCTGGGTGACTCGGGACGGCATCGAAATTTTATCGCGCTTTCCGGTGGTTTTACCACATCACGGAATCCGGTTGAACCGCGATCGGCCGGACCCGGCACCGTTCCCCCCCTAGGCGATTTAAATAAATTGCCTTCGACGGACCGGCGGAATTGTGCCCCGTACATTATGACACCTTCACTCCATATTTATTCAATCGCCGCGGTGTAACCGCGAGCCTAGACAGAGGGACGCACAGTGGAATGCATCCCCGCGAATTCCTGCCACGTGGCAATATCAATATTTTCCGAAAATAACGCAGCTGTCCTTCGCCTGGGCGACGCAAATCTCAGGCGTTGCACGTGCACACGCATCCTCTGTTATCTTCTCTTTTTCCTCTCAATTTTTTTATTACCACCATCCAGCGGCCGTTGAGAAATACTTCTCGCTGTACCGCGGTGACGATCACGGCGAGCACGCGCGCTGCTACGTGCCGATCTATATTTTCGCGCACACGGGGTATTCCGGCCGAAGTTTACGCTCTAGAGGCGTATTTATTAAGGGGAGGATGTCCATTGGCCGAAGCGAGCAGATATCGCGTCGGTTTATAAACGGACGCGAGGAAACTGTCTCCCGGTGCACCTGAAAACCGGTCGCATTCTGCTAATTGGCTAAACAGTGTAACTACCCCGACTTATAGCCCGATTTACATCGCCCATAAGGAATTTGTTGCCCCGGCTACTCGCCACGGCGGCCATAACCGCGGCTATTACTTTAATAGAATATTGCTGCGCGAAAGGGGGCGCAGCCGATCGCGAGGCATTCGCTGCCCCGGCCTCGATACCTCAATCATTAAACGAACGCGTTTCCGATCCGTTAACGACTCGACATCGGTGCCTTTGAGCCGGCGATGCCACCGGCGTACATACAATCGCCCCCTAGCCCGCGGATCGCTCGACTGTAATCTCGCTGGAGATACAGCAGTTTATTAGTTTTCCAATACTACCGAGCTACTTGAGAACGGCAAGGCTTGCGCGTTTACTATCCGAAGCGGTCCGACTGATAGTACATCGCGCTAAGTAGAGGGATAAGCTGGCTTACCCTTTTATGCAGCCGGAGAGCGTTTGCGAGTCGTTGGTTGCGAAGCGATATTTCATGTTTCAACGATACCGTTCCCCGCGGAAGGATGGGGGTGCACAGCGACCGCGTGATTTGTGGTAGTTTATACCTAATTGATTATCAGTGACCCGATAACGTAGAACAGTGTGAAAAAATCAGCAGGCCTTTAGACGTTTAGGTTGCGGCCAAGTTGGTTAGTAATGAAGATCTAAGCCGAGAACACAGTGGGATTAGTTGGTCGTTTAGGGCTGATGAAGTCGACCCTCCGGGAGATAACGCTATCCTATTAATTAGCCGTGTCGAAGCGTCGAAACCGATTAAATCGAAATGGCGAGCGAGACGTGCCTACTTCGCGGGGGCGTTTCTCAGCCTCTTTAAGACCGCATTAATTGCTCGTGAAAACGCCCCCGCGCGCGTCCCGGCGCACACACACCGGCACGGACACTCGGGGCCCGGTTTCGCCACAGTTCATTAGTGTCCTCGTCGGGTAACTCCGGTTGAATCCGATACCGCGAAAATAAATCCTCACGGATGGACGCCTCTGTTCCACCGTTCAAGGCGCCATCTTGAAGAGTAAAGAGAGGCCCACGCGGAAGTTTACCGTGTTCCGCTACCATCGTCGTCTCGCTCCCCACTTGCGGCTGTTCGGCTTCCTCTCCTTTGCGCCGTGTTATCGCCGCCCATTCGATCCTTACCAGAGATCGATTCTCGTCGACGGTTCCTTTGATGCTTCAATTTTCACCCAGTGGCGTAGCCGCGACTCAGCCTGGCCTCTTGTCCCTTCGCTCCAGCCTCCAAGTATCAGAAAAACGGAGTCGATCCTACCTTCCCGATTAATCAGCATGCAACGTCGTGGCTTGAATGAATCATTAATGGGATCAAGGGTGATATTAACTCGCCTAATCGTGTATTTACGCTAATACATTGTACGAGAGACGAATGTTGAATATTAAAGAGGTTCGCAGTTTTCGTATAGGAGAGGAATAATGTTAGCTAATAACAGCCGTCGAGGATCGTCGCGGAACGTTTTGATTCCACGTCTGGCAAGGTGGCGTGAGATAACATATTCGAATCCGTCGAAGAGCTGGTGCACGCGGTCCCCGCTTTATCGCGTCCCGATCACAATAAATTAATAAACGTCCTTTTTTTTCCCCTTGCGCCACGGAGATCGTTCGGCCGCGATATTAGTGGTTTATTAATTTATTTTTTCTTTATTAGTCGAACGAGTCGCGCCCACCGGTAATCAGGGATCTGTAATTAGTCGAACATGCTGTCTGTCCATAGCGATTTATGCTGTGCCCCCGGGGATCACCTCCCCTCCTCCGCCGTTCTTCTTTCGCTTCGTCGGTTCGTTCCTTCCACCGACGCTTCTTCGATACTCTCGTTGGCGAATGGATCGCCGCGGCGCCCTTCGCTCGGTCCTCTCGTCATCTTCGAATCTCCCTTCGAGGAATGACGGAATCCTTCGCCTTCCACGTATCGCCGCGATTTATCCCGGAACTCCGTAATTGTCGGTTTACGCCGGGAAACACGAACGCGAGGTGATCGATCGCCCCGTTGCATCGTGAATTTCGTTACTGCGAAATATTCTTCGTTAACGTGCACGCCGCTGCATAATCACCCGAAAATTACACGCTATTGCCCCGTCGAATACGTAATTACCCCCAGTCGTTTAATAATCATACACTGTGTACTCTTCGTTACAATCGATGCACGTTTTTCACGTCGAGTCCCTCCGACGCAGCGGAGACTCTTCGCCGGAGAAAGTGGCCCCGCATAAACGTTCCGATGCTCCGTGACTGGTAGTCGATCATCATCTCGGAAAGAAGAATAATACAGCACGAATGCAATCGTTTGTGATGCAAGTCCTAAAGTATCGCGTGCATTGGTTGACAATAAGTGGTTCGCGGGATACAAGGATGTGGGTACCTATATACCTACTTACAAGAAGCACGTCTCTGCTGTCTGGTTGGCTTCGAGCCAGCCAGATATCCGTCTGTCACTGACCACACCTTTCCTTTCCTGCGTCTCGTTTGTTCTCCGCGAGACAGATCCCCCAGGGATCCAATCGTCTCCACCTGAAACTGTCCCTCGTAGGGACTACGGGGAGGGAAAGAACTCTGTCAAGCGGTCGTAATAATAGGTGGTGGCTTTCCGGCCGAGGAAAGCCTGCGTAATTACACGTGCCTCGGAATACGTGGTCGCGAGGCGGAGATTCGAGGTGCCCCGCCGCGAGATCGTTCAGCAACGGGATCGCTCGTGGACGTTTCCCATCGGTATTTACATTTCCCGTCGCGCGTACCTCATCGGCCGCTATAAAGGTCCGCACAATCGCGGCTGTACATTTTTCTTCGTGAAAGTTTAATCCCGCGCCGCGGACGTTCCTCGCGCCGTTTACGGTTCCACAGGGCGCTGGCGAACACCGCGCTGGCTTATCGTCCGAATGACTTATCGCTTAAACAGCAACCTTTCCGCGAGCTCGCCGGGCCCCCGCCGTAACAACCTAAATTAAGTCCGCGCGTCCGTCTCCCACCCGTATTTCATTTCCACCGACGCTCGCGCGTGCACGCTCGTTTTCTCGGTATAAGATTACCGGCCGGGCTACCCTCTTCGAGCGGCCGTCGTTAAACGGGCCCACGACCACCGTCGCCGCGACGATCGGCCGGCGTAAACTGCCTCGCGTGTACACGCGATGGGGGCACAGCGAATATCTGTAATTGGCGCGGACGTCGAATCTAAAGCGCTAGATAGTCCGGTTGCGGTGATGGTTTTCGGTCAATCGTTCTTGGTTGTCGTCCACCCGGTTTACGACAACGTACGCCTCGTAAAACGGGGGAATCCTGTCGCGGGATGGTTCTGGGTGTACAACCACCCGATGCTCCTCGAGTTCGATAACGCGCCGCGGCAGTCGCAGTCAGCTGGACCGCGGTCGCATTAAGATTGAATTATGGAACGATCGCGATTTACGGTCGATATACGACTCATTACCGAGGAAAGTGGCCAGTTTGCGTCAACTCTGAAACGGATTCGAGCTCCGGAGTTGTTGCACGGTATCAGCGATCTCCACCGGTGTCGAGATAAGGCGCTTAAGAAATTCTAGGGGATCTTTAGCCGTGCGAGCTTCGTTCGCGTCGAGCTCGCGCCCCGCGAGCCGTGTACACGTTTCGTTTTAAGGGCCACGGGTGCCGTGCTCGATCGAGGAAGACGTCGAGTGGCTACACGTGTCCCCGGGAGTCTGCCTCGTTAGAATGCAGGCATTATTATCCTTCTGATAACGGTACACACGTAGGCAGCAAGCATGCGAGTCGCGGACTTAATTTAGGCTATTACGACGTCCGGGATCGAATCGGCGCGTTTCTCGATAAGCCGTTTCGGCCGAGGGGGACATAAGTCCATTGGCCACGGCCGATTAAGCAGGAAGCTGTTCCTCTTGAACTACATTAATCCTGCTTAAAAATGTCCCGAGTCTCGCATAAATCTTCGTACACTTTGGCACGCAGAGGTTCCGTCCACCCCGTACCGTAACTGCTCGCCATTTTTCTATCTAGAACTTCAATTTACGCTCGTTCGCCTTCATCCGTTATTTCGCGGCTCGTACCACTTTACCGTACGTGACGTCCACTTTCTCGAGGCTGCCTCCGTGCGCCGCGCTGTGTCGCGGGACTAGCAGCGTCGTTCGTTACTCGAATAGACTGTTAATTCCATAATAAGTTAGGGGCGATCGGCAATCTCTCGCGACGTGCATTGCCGTGACGCGCGATAATTCGCGAACACCCGAGAGATCATAATCGACTGGTTACGGTGCAAGTTGGAGAGCGGTGGCACCGTTGCAACAACCGACGACTTATTCCCGTCGATTTGTTCGTTAGCGACCACGGGGGATGGGGGGGGGGGGGGGGGAGCCGAAGAGGTTCAGGGGGAGGCGAGTCCTATTCGACGGGTTTCACCGCGAGTGCCGCGAACGGGAGACGAGGGAGACGAAAATGACGAGGAAGAAATAGGAGGCAGACGCGGCGAAGGAAGCAGGACGAGAGGCGGTCTCGCCGCGGCGAGCGTATAGCCGGCATGAAATACGATGAGAGAGTGCCTCGGGTGCGAGACTTATGCTAAGTACACGCACACCAGCGCGCCCGTGTGTGCCTTTTATGCCTCGCGGTCGTGGCGCGGTCCACCGTTCTCGCCTTTCGTCTTCGTCCAGGCCAGCTGCCCAGCATCCTCTCGCCGGTGC
Organism: Andrena flavipes; assembly: GCA_963971345.1. Lineage (NCBI taxonomy): Eukaryota > Metazoa > Arthropoda > Insecta > Hymenoptera > Andrenidae > Andrena > Andrena flavipes. Next base: position 74,464,482 of record OZ020480.1, read on the forward strand.
TCCGCGCGGCCGCGTACGTGTGTAAGCGCGCGGTCGCGTGTTTCGCGCTCCCGCGTTCTACCTGTGCCAAGCCTTTATATGGGATTCTGCGTGCCGCTCCGATGCGCACGGTAGTAACCGCGTGCCACGTCCGACAGTTCCTCCGCGTCCGAGATGTCCCGCGTTCCTCGAGCGCCGTCCGCGTCCCTCGCGCACGCGAATTATATCCACGCTTCCCGCCGCAGATTAGTCGATACCACCCACCCTCGTGCGATCGATCTAACCCTCCCCTCTCCCCCCCCGTTACTCCTCGAGTCGCGGCGCTCGTATCTACCGACAATCGTATTACTCAACGTTGCCCTTGACAAACATATAAAGGCCGAACCACGCCAAGCGTTACGAGGTACGCGCACGCGAGCATTTGTAAGTTCCCGCGACGACGCCGCGACCGGGGGTGGCTCGGGCTGCAACCCAGAGCCCGGAGGCGACGCTCGCCGTAACTCATCCTCGTTTCCCCGTCATCGACTCGCTCCCCCCACTCGATCCGCTCTATCCGAGACGCGACGCGTATGTAACGCGCGCTCCGTGTACGGTAAATAAATTCAGCCGAGCCGGCGATCGCGTCGTGCGCCGCGAATAAACGATAAACTGGACGCGGCCGGCCCCCCCCCCCCCTCGCCCCTGACGACGGGGACAAATCCGCGGCGCAATAATTCCCGATGCTACCGCTCGTTGTAGATCGGAGAGCTTATAAGATTAGTTTAATCAACCGTACACGTACTTACTGTCCCGCTCCAACAAGGATAATCGGCTGGTGCGCGCCATCAGCGACAAGGATATGGTCGCGGGGTGAGAGCCGTTCCCCACGGGCCGGACGCAGCCAACAGAGATCTGGTTCTCTTTTTATCCGGCCACGACAGCCTCATCGCGGCGAGGTCGACCGAAACAAAGTGGCACATTAGCGTTCCTTACGTGTATTGTTAACGAGCCACGCAAATCGATCCATTCGTTAGCTGGCGGATCAGTCGGCGCGGTAGCTTGTCTCGTCTTTCCATCGCCATATTTTACTCCCCTCGCTCGACGATTTGTCTACCGTCCTCTCTCCCATGTAACCCTCACCCCTCCCCCCCCCCTTCTTCGCCCTGTACAACAAACAGGTTGCGCCAAAAAAATCGGCATCCCTGAACGGTCACGCTCGTCCCTTTAGCGCTATCAAGAACGCTCGGGATAATCCTAGATCTCATTACCGGCACGAGGATGCGCCTCCGCGGTCCCACGAAAAGATCGGTATACACCATGGACGTGTTTATCGCTAGAAATTTGTTCCCGCGCGTAATAAGCGACCGACGCGCAGAATTTACTGGCTCGACGATGGGGGAACCGCGGATAGCGGCGATAGGCCAAGCGAGATACCGATCTAAAAATCGTTTCCCCTCGTAGTATGACGGGAGGACGGGCGCGCGGTGGTGTTATAACGAAATCCATAACTGTAACGGACATTGTGATATACTCCGGCGTGAAATTGCGCCATTAACACTTGGCAGGATATTATGCGTTCGGGAACTGACTATTCCGATGGAAGATACGAGACAATCCCGCGGCGTAACGTCCACACCACGCCCTTCGGGGATACGATCCGCGGACACGAGGTAAGGACATGCACAAGGACATGCGGCTGAAACGATCCGCGGCGATATGTCGCGCGCGAGCGTGGGCATCGAGGAGCGATTCGCTTTGCTCGTCGGCGATCGTGCCAGGCCGCGTGCCTCGTGGCCGGGAGGGGGAGGGCAAGAGGAGGTGGGTAGGGGACTTAATGCCCCCATAGAAGCGTTTCCAGAGCTGTTCCTTTCGAAAACGATCGCGTGCCAGCCGCGGATCCGGGCCGTTCGACCGTGCGAGAAATCTCGTTTAATCGGCGGCGATACGGTACGGATCGTGCCATAAGGCATTCATTAGCGTCACCGTTGCCTATTACCATCGATGCATATTCCCTCAACAATGCCACTAGCCCAGGCCTGCATTCCTCCGCGGCCACGTGGGCGAACGTCGGCCAGATACCGATCTGTGTTTCATTATCGCGTCACGATAACTGGTCCGACACTGTGTCCTGGCACAACACGAGATTCCTGGCCTATCGAAATGCCCACGTTCCCTGATGTCTCGCGCGAGCACGCGCGCTCTCGCCGCCCTATTAGCCGCCCTAATGAGCGAATAGAGGGAAACGGATTGACCGGCCGTGAGCCGAGTAAATTGGTCGAACGGGCTAATGAAATCGCGCGTCACCGCTGGAAAGTTGGAGTCACACAGAAGTGTCGTCGGGACAGGGTAAAGTGACGTGAAAGTTTCTTTTTCCTGTACGCTGGTTTGCAGACTTTCTACATTTTCATTCTCTACCCGACTTTTCCTGGTGTTATATGCTTTGTTCGCTTAGTGGTGCGCTCTTCTGTTTGTCTCGCAACGATTCTTACAAGTGTCGTTCTGATTTTCAACGACCAGTTCTCGCCACCCCCTTATATGGTGTTGAGAAAGTTCTTGTACTGTACGTTTGTGCGTTGAGATCCGTGGATGAGTAAAAATCTGTTCTTGCGGTTGGGTAGCAATATTTTATTAGCAGGTGATCGTATTAGGGAGGAATGTTCCTAGTATCTTGTATGATACATCCCTCATCTTGTGATTCCCAGAGTTCCTTCTTTTTTAAAAGTTGTGTAAAAGTTGAATTGAGGACGTTGCAGCACGAGGGGTGCAGCTTTGATTTGAGATTGAAAAGAGGAATATTGCTAATTGAAAAATATATATTTTCACACAATAAGCAGTAGTTATTGAATTAGTAAATTTTTATTTCTATTTCTGGAGAATTTTTCAAATCCGAAGCTGCCCGGAACAAAAATATTGCACAAAACAGTAATAATAGCTGCAGTTTGCGATTTGACTGAATTATTGACACCCCAATTACTGCCAGCTAACCTAATACTGTTTATGTCATTTTAAGGTTACGTCGAAGTCGTCGTTTCCATTCTTCTAATATTCGCTTAATATTTTGTATCGTTTTATTCAAATTAACGAAGAAAAAATTCAGTACTCTTTTGTGTACCTATCGTATAAATAACAGTTTGAATTGTATGCTAAATTTTTTTTATGCATCATTTTATAAGATTTACTTGTTATTTTAGTAAAACAGCTTAGGGTGACAGTAATTGGGTAGATGGCAGTATATGGGTCCTTTACCCCATATTACACATCATAATTCAAAAACTGTCATTAATGGAGCCGCACCCTCCTTTCCTGCAAAAAGTACCTACATACCTATAAAAAACGAACGTATGATATATTCGGCGAAAATCTAGAAGCGATCCACGCTTCATTGTGTATTCACGAGCACAGCGTAAATAATGCAAATGCATGTAGACTTTTGATCGATAACGCGGCTCGCAGTTTTTCCCGCGGAATAGTAAGACCGAGGCGTGGGTGCTCCATCGTTTTCCACGCCGGGGCAGAGATCTAGTGTCCACTTTGTGGATCATGTCCGCGGACGTTCGAAACTGGAGACCATATCTGGTTGGCAAGACAAGAATCTCATTCCATCCACGCCCAGCGCGCGGTGCTGCATAACATTGTACGCGAGCGTATAAATATCCGCGGAAATTATGATGTACCATAACTGACGACACCGTAGATCAGTCTTGGTTCGCGTTCTGCCCCGCGCGGGGGGGAAACTATTATCATAAATAAGCGAGCACCGAGCGCGCCTCTTTCCATGTACGTTGTCACGTCGAAGTCGACCCATTAACTTCCTCTACGGACTCGTTAAAGAAGGATTCCCACCGTTTCGTGGGTGACGCTCGGAGCTCCACGCGTGGCGGAGTGACCGCGCGAACGGGACTTGGTATTATCGATCGCCATCAATTACCAACCGACCGAGATTGTAGCTCGTTAACTTGATATAGATTAGATCGTTTCACCCGGATGCCTCCTTTTTTGCCTGGCCAGCCGTCACCCACGTTGTCGAAATCCCCGCCATGTCGAGGCGCTGAAACGCGATCGGCACGCAACACGCGCTGTTCGATTTAGGGGTTGACGTCCCGATAATTCATCCAAATCCACCACGAGCAAAACGACTCCGGGCGTCTTAACTCCGAAGGAGGGTAGCATCTCGCAAACAGATTCCCCGCGCGTCGTCCGAGGATTCTCCTAGACTCGCGAGGCAACAGCTTGGAAGATCGTAGATGTATCTGTTGACTGAGACGCGATATGGAAAACAGATTAAATTTAACCCATTAAATTTGACCCATTTACTTCTAATGTCAGGGCGATCGTGCACCTCTTAGGCACCGTGCGCCCATGTCTTCCATGGATCGGTGCGCGTATAAGTGTGTCAATAGCACCCACATATAGTACCTACTCATGTTGGGCACTCACGTGGCAGACACGTCCGCCTGGCTTGTGTTGGTGAAGTTTCTCTCCTCTCTCTGTCTTCTCTCGTTCACCCCCCTCCCTCCGTGCTCCCCGAGCCGGCACGGGAACACACACGAGCGTGCACCGAAAGAGGCGGGAGCGTGTGTGCGAGGCTGTCGGTGCACACACATCCAGCCGGTCATCTCTCTCTCTCCCTCTTGGTCCCTTGGTCTAAGGCGACTTACGCCTACACGTTGTAGTTGCAGCATCCACACTTAGCCCTCCTCAGTCCAGCGCGTGCCTCCACGCGACCAGCCACCACCTCAACCACTGCTCTCTCACTCTCGCGCAGGATCGCGGATAGTCGCCGTGCCAACCTGAATATCGAGCGGGCCGCTGACTTCGCGTTGACAGTGCTTTTGGCAACGGTTAATCTCGCGTGCACGGTTCGGTGGACCCGTCAACCGAGCCACCTACCCGCTTCCAGCGGTCCATCGGAAGAGATCCCCGAGCATCGGGCGTTATTCTTCGGAGCGATCCAGTGACAGCTCCCTCGACAGCGGTCGGCGATTCGATCGACACCACCCGATTGACGAACGGTTATCGCGAAACGGGCTACAGTCGCCCGCGATAATCGCGAATTCTACGCCGCAGCCAAGTGATCCGTGACAGTGGATTCCCGAGCGTTTCCGAAACATTAGTGCCGGCCAGTGTCTCGCGTGTGGAAAGTTCGCGATCGTTCGTTTCTGTTCTCCGTCAAGACCGTCGGGTTAAAAGGGAAGGATTCTGATGGACGGTGGGAAAGTACGGTTTCAGTGAAAGTCGATCGCCGTTTGCCGTGGATAATCGCGCGAAATTGTTTTTCCAAGCGCGAGGAGTGGACGATCGGCTGCGTCGATTCCAAGGATCAAGCTACTCCGAGTTTACGGGTGATCGGGGCTGTCGGCGAGGAGGAAGCTCGATCGGTTGACGCGAATGCGCTTCTTACGACTCCCTGGCAGGACGCGTGGAATCGTCGATGGTCGTGCATACTGTAACAATATCGCGGGGAGTCGGCTTCTAGTCCCATCGGGGTGGCGATAAAACGCCGCTGATACGAGGCGACTCGTTGCCGAAACGACAGTTTATCGATCGATCGATCGAATCTCGCACGGTTTCGCACTTGCCACGGTGGAACGGGAAACGAGTGACGCGGATTGGAAATCGGCGAGCGTGGGTCGACACACGGCGCCAACCTGTTGCTCAAGATCACACGCCTCGTAAGATCGGACTCGTTTCCATTTAGAGGGCTCAGGCTCGAGCGGCCAGGTATCGTTCGCTAGAAAGAGAGAGAGAGAGAGAGAGAGAGAGCCAGGCTTCGATCGACAGCCGGGAACTAATCAAACCGAGGCGAGGATCGAACGGAGAATCCTCTTTTCGATCGCCCTAGCGGCTGGTCGCGTACAGTGCTATCGCTTTCCAAGTATCACAGGAACTTCCCGAACGTCATCCATCATTTCACGTCCGTAGATACCCGATGCTGATTACGCTGCACTGGCTGCGACAGGGACTCGAATGTGAATTAATTGAAATAATCGGGTCGACTTCTCCCGCCGCGTAATTGAGCCATGACCTTAACGAACGCGATGGTGCGCGAATAATTACGGGGCAATCGATTATATTGGCTAACACGAGAAACACACGGCGGGAATTGCCGTTGCCGAGGGGCAAAGTGATGCGCTGAGAGGAGCGAGTTCGGACACGCAGAGATAGAAAATGGGTGCGAGCTCGAAGATCGGTTTCCTGGTGCTGTGGGCAGGCATCATGCTGCCGATGGCCGTCTCCTCGACAAAGGAGCTGCTCGACTGCCGGGCGAATTTGACCGCGGCGATCAGGAACGACACCATGTTCATGGGGAAGGTCCGCCAGGCGGACTACATCTTCACCGGGAAGATCAAGGACCTGAGGAACGGGCAGTTGCACGTGCGCGTGAAGAGAGCTATCAAGGGTGTGCTGAACGCCACCCTCGATCTCACCGTGAATGACACTTGCGGCCACTACATACGGCGCTGTTACACGGGAATCTTCATGGCGCGTCGCGACAACGGTTTCGGCGATCTTCGACACCTGGACAAGATCGTGATGCACTTCGGCCCGGTGCCGCTCACTCTCGCGAACCTGGACAGGCTGAACGCGGCTGTCAGAGGTGAGTGTCGTACCTGTTTCTCACTTTCACGTGTCGCATTGCGTCGCGTGGTTGCTCGCTGATCGGATAAGTCGTGGCATACGGATGGAAAAGAAACTTACGTAACATGTAAGATACGAAAATGTTATAGTTTCACGAGGAAGGAGTACGTTCTTCGCTGTACGCGGCGTGCAGAGTGGGAATTCATCTGAAACGCGACGTTTCGTTGTTGGTTATATAAACGTGGGCGCTACTCGACTTTGACGTTTAGTTATGGGATCTTTTAGCAGCTACAGTTTCCTAGAACAGTTAGTATAGTTATTGAGAAGGACTGGGTATCTCGATGCTGTCTTTCCTTCCAGAAATTTTAATACGGCGATGAAAGAGTGCGCACGTTTCCACGTTCATGGTAATTAAAATCGCAGGTGACACTTGCTCCTGTCCGCTATCTTGTTCGAAATTGTTCTGCGAGCGAAGGGCAAGCATGCCGACACACCGAGCGTTGTCCGCCTGATGTAAGCACCGAGGCAGCCGTCAAGGTCCGCCGGACACTGTCTGGCGAGTAGTCGTTGAGCTTTTGAAAAAAAATCGGCGTTATTCTATTATTAACCTATCAGGGGGGCCGGCGTAAAATTCACCGGCCCGTTTGGATTAATAATTTACGACATTTATAACGGCTCGAGGTTTATCGATAGGAGAGGTAATGGCGGTATCGAGTGTCGCGCTAGGTGGAAGACAAAGCGACGTCCAGGACTATTAGAGAAATTAATGTAGGAATTATAAGATGAGACTCTGAGATATTGGCTGACTAGTGTAAGGGGTCGAATGATTTATTTAATAAGAAGGGGTTAAACGCGTAGCCGGCCCGGTGGGACCGCGTGGTTTTTCTCTTTTTCGAAGATCGTCTTACAGGCGTGAGCGCCGACGGTGTCAACGACGAAGGTGTCCCAGGGGACTTTGATGAATAAAAGTGTCCTGCGGTTCCCGCGGGCCATGGACGGGCCATCATTTAATCTCAATAACTTACAATACCGTCCACCGACAGGCGTATCGCTGCCCTTCCAGATAGCGAGCTCCTTTCCTCGTCATTTGCAAGTCGATCGCGCGTTAGCGTGCCCACCGTAAAATTGTCGTCGACGTTTCTCCGAAAGCCCTCGTATATAATTAGGAGTTTTTCTCCCTCCCCTCCCGGCGAGCGTGCCGCGAGCGAAATTCAAATTAGCTATCGCGGCCATGTTCGCGGCCGAAGCGCCAAACGTCAATCATAACCGATACGGAAGCGGTTCGCTCGAAATAATGAAAGGGTTAAAGCCGCTTGGAAAATGGTCAAGCTCCCGTTCGCACGGAATGGCGGCCACTGGACAGGATTGATTAACACGGCTGCTCCTTTCCGCGCGTTTTTCTTCGCCTCGACCCCCCTCGTTTTCCTCGACAGGTACGTCAACCTGGCGCCTTGCTAATCACAGTGTCATTACGTACTTGGAACGCTCGATCTTCTGGGTATAAATCTGTCGTTAGACCTTGTATCGGTTTATCTCCCATTACCCGTGCACACGGGGGTGTAATTCGCGATGCAGTCAAGGGGACGAGAGTCTTTTCCTTTCTAGAAAGAAATACTCCACGAGCTTTATATCCATTGACTTCCCTGAAGCTACTCTTATCTACCACCGCAGTAGCTGCATTATTGCCATCGTTTCCTGCTTGCCATTACGTTATCTCTATCGAACTCCTGGAAGAAGTATCGTTAACTTAAACTGTCGCTACCGACTAATACGAAGAGATCACTGGCTTCAGAATGCAGGGGTCGATGAATATAAACGATTCTTGGAACATTAGCCGCTGCTGATTACTTATAGTCATAAATCAAATGGCTTTAAACGTCGCCCTCCATTCGAGCACATTTTGGCGAACAGCATCCGCTGCTTCTCCGTTCTACCTACCGTGTAAATATTTCCACGCACCTCGCGTTCCTTCCACCTACCGTAAATCCCGCAAAGTGTTTCCATCTTCCAGCCACAGCCGCCGCTTCCCTCGTCACGTATGTACCTACTCGAGTGACTAGCGCGGCAAAAACGCAGTCGTCGACATTGACACGGTTATCCTCGGAATTCTCATTCCCGCGGTGGTTTTTCTCCGCGACGCGGCGACGGGAGGCCGTGGGAAACCGTATCGTCGGCGATTTTTCGCCCGGCTCGCGGAAAATGGCAACCGCTGCTACCTGCGACACCTGGCCCTCTCGGTGCTTTATAGCGCACGCCCACGTACATGCACGTCCATGAACGCAAGCGGGCGAGCGTGTACGGCCGCGTCACTTGACGCGCGTTTTCAATGCGACAGGCCACGGCATTTCTGCGTGGACTCGCGGCGGTGCGCGCGGGCCCTGAAAGTCGATTCAAGTCCTCGCGCGAGTCTCGGGGGATCAGCATAATACGAGGCCAGCCTACGCGTTCTGCCAAGCTGTGCCAACACCGACACGCCCTACCTACATAACCGCGGCCCAGGTGTGCCCGATTTCGAGGACTTTTCCTTACCCCTCCCCGTGCGCCCGGGGTTGCGCGTCTCCCACGCCGCCAAACATTTTCCACGTGCCATGGGTTACACGGGGGCGTGAAAATATATGGCGGCGAACGATGCTGCGCCCTCGTTGCCCGAGAAACGCGGGATTTTTCACGGGCTCGCGAAATCGCGGCGTTGCGACGTTTATTATTCCATTGGGAATAGTATGTACATGGCTGATGAATGGGGATGTTCGGGGGAGGGTGCTTAATGAGCGCCTCGCGTGTCGTGTTGGTGTGACTGATTGCATTGTTAATGTAAAGAATCATTGTTCACGCTTGTATATATCGAAGCTTGAATAGAAAGAATTGTTAGTGGCTATTATGCAGACCTTTCGCACACGTGCTCCAAAATGTACGATTAGATATCTATCGAGCTCTATCGGCTTTGCATCGAACGAAACCGGACAAATGTCTTTAATTAAGCCTCTTAATAGGAACGCGGATATTACTTATAGTGAAACGCAATTCCTTCTGTCAATCATAAAACCGTATCGATGTCTGAGCACACGGAGCAGCGGGCGCAGTTTCGTGCGTAGTCATCCTTATACGAGGGAGCAAAGGGGGAACAATAGATTCTTTCCCCATTGGGTTCTGCTGTATCTACGATTGAAAAGAAAGTCGACAATGAATCGTGGATCGGGTTCGCGACTATTGTGCCCCGACGCCGCGGTTATACCGATGCCCATGCGTGTAAGATTTCAAAACTGTAATTATCCTCCGCGCCTACGCGCCGCGTATAAAGCTCTCGGCGTGCCGACGATGATGACTCCCTTCGATCGATATCACCGTCCGGGGGGAACGAAGGGACGCGCGGACGGAAGCGGGACGCGATGATCGAGTGTCCGCTCCTGAGGGCTGCGTCAAGCGGCTTCACCCCCAAACGAACCGTGAAATTAGTGCTAGGTAGATTATGACGTATACGTTTAGGGTAAAAGTATACAATACGCTCTATTTTAAGGAAACATCTATAAAACCAATATTTTTTAATAATGCTTTCAATTTTTCGTGTAAACATATTAAGTGTTCATTACTCTTCACAACTATACTGAAATTGTAAAGAAATCATAATTGGAAATAATAATTTTGCTGAACCTTACGTGAGGCGTTTTGTACCACAGACGTCAGGTAAAACGCCCCACCTATGTGACAAAACGCGCCGACATAAATAAGTAATTACTTTTTATTATTTGTATCAAAATGTTATAGAATATATATTATAAAAGATATTATTAACAAAAATAGGACAATCTTGAATAAAATTATATTATTTATACAGGCGTATCGTTTTCACCGCGTAACTGAAGCGGGACTTGGGTTTCACGCGGCTCGTGCACACGCGTGTTAAGTGTCTGTCGTTGTGACACGCTCCTCTCCTCAATTACATATCCAGCGCGCTCGATAAATTTACCGCGAATCGAGTGTCCAGATCGTTGGACTGTTTAGCAGGCACCGCGAAGACGAGCAAGTTTGAATTTGTTTCGACAGGCGAGACGGAACGGGCGAAAGCTAGGCCTGGTTGCGCGGTGCGTATCGGTAATTGCAATTTATAACCGCGTTTGTTAATAGCGCGTGTCATTTGTCGTTCGGCGCACCGTTCGTACGCGTTCGAGATCAAAGACGGCGGTGCTTGGACATCGGGATCGGGGCCCGTTACTAATCCAATAATCGAACAATCATCCGCGGCAGCGAGTGAATGTATTACTTTCACCGGCTGGCAACGACCAGGTTGTCTTCGGAGGCACAAATGTTTGGAGCCGGACTTTGCCCCAAACGATTATTGATCGAGGCCTTCCGATCGAATCTTCCCATCGCGTGAATTATAGTGTCCTGCTGGTAGAGTTTTGCTGGGAACTTCATCCTTCGATTAGTGATAAATCTCTGGCCGCTGTCTTAAGATTCGTTTCATTATGAATGTCTTACCTTTCGAAATAGGTGATTTAGTCCCCGTATGATCTTGAACAATACCAACACCAAGCTTCTCGATGAATAGAGACCTCGAGAATTATCGGATAACTACTACACAATAGTAAAAAAATGAAGCGTGCAGTTGTTAAATTATTTATCAGGCTAATTATCGTACAGGCACCGTAATCGAAGCGCTCATGAATAACGCTCCACAAAAACCTACCCCCTATTATCATAAAATCGTTCCCGTAACTGCCAGCTTGGCTCTGACAACGTTATTACGATCGACCGATCGTCTGAAAATTTCTCTAATAATTCCTTAGGCAGATTGCGACACGTAATGGATCGCGCGCGCGCGGCGGTTTAATGCATCTGTCACCGTGCGATGCCGCGCGGAGTTTATACAGAGGCTGATTCCGAGGGATTAGTCGGTGGGTTGTTGCTGGGTAAGGTTTACACCGGCCGGCCCTCGTGTTGCTCGTGCCCTGGTAGGCGGCTGATTGCACAGCCGCGAGTGTATGCACCGAGGGCGCGTATTATGCACGCTTTGTAAGCCGAGCTGCTGAAAAATTAGTCGCGGCCTTACTCCGCGCGGCCTGCCCGCTTGTCCGTTGGGGTAACTTAATACGGACCTGGTCGCCGCGTTGCTGTGAAAATTTCAGCTCCGCCGCGTGTATCGGGCCGAAATTAGGGTAATTCCATTCGCGGCGGCACTATTTAAAGATGTCGCCAGTGGACGTCTTTATACGTCCCATTTGCATAAGGATTCCTTCTTAGAAGATACCCCTTTCCTGCCCTCCCCCCCCCTGCCGCCGTGTAACCGATGCGACCTGCTCAGGTATTTACGTTCAACACCTTTGTCGACCGACGATCATTCTATTCGACGGCCTTTTCACTCGTCGCCCGCCGGTCCTTTTCACTTGCTCACGCGTTTCCACGATTATTTTCTCAGCCGCGCGTTCCGTCAGCCGACGAGTCTCGTTTTCCGTCGTCGCGGGAATAAAAAGAGCCACGAAGACGCGCTTCCGGATCTGCCGCCTAGCCCACCGCGATAAAAGCTTTTAACGACGGGGGCACGGCTTCGTGGCTTCGTTGAAGAACAAAGAGGAACGAGCAGAGAGATTCTTTCTCGCGACGATATCGTGGCAGCCGATCGAATCGTCCCGGGCGATAAATCTGGGATTGTTTGAATTTCCCTGAGTTATATTTACAGCTGCCGTGCATTAGTATTATTATCGGCTGGACGTAGGCGACGCGGTCGTTGCGGTGCGTTTCGGTTCGAACCAGTGAATTTCGACACCGTTACGGACGTAAATAGAAAAGATACGCGCTGTTTCCTACTGCACAGGCCGTAACGAAGCGTTTCGGGCACCAGGTTCGTTGAATTGCCTTAGGGCATGGATCCAATCTCCTCCAATTTGCCTGGCCCCTAGAAGGACGAAGGGTAACTCATTTATTTGGGGGGCCAGAGGCGCGTACGCCGATCCCCCGCCCTTGGTCCTAATTAAAAGATTTCACTTGACGCCGTGAGTATTTCCAGACTTTCTCACGGGCAGCTGTTCGCAGGTCCTCCCTGGCCCAGCCAGGCGCCAGTTCCTTGGTCGAAGAAAAGCTCTTGAGACACTCCTGTAAGCGTTACGTGCGTGTTTCTACGATAAGCTCGGCGGCTGTCCTTGTAAAGCTTTCTTGGAAGCATCGTGGATTAACCGGTTGCTTCTCGGCGGATGGAATAAGATATTATTCTGTAAAAAGTGCAAGCTTGCGATAGTATCTGAAATGCGAAAACCCCGAATCGTCATCGAAGGGTTTCAGATTCAATTGCTTCCTTCGCTGTCAGCGTTCGAGTCCTGCTTTAATAGCCCTCGATACCTCAGGTTCCCCTTTCCTTCTGAACCTCCGCGTCAATTAGTCCCTCAGCGAAACCAAATCTTCCCGCGCCAGAATTCTTTTCACAGCGCCGTTTTCTCCACAGCCCGAACTGGCTGCGACTCGTGTTTTATTTCAAGCACACCTTTATCTTCCTCGGTCCATAGTTGCTGGCTCACCGTGACACGGGGGACCTTTCTCGTTTTTCCAGTCACCTTACAGCCGCGCAGGCTACCGATCCTTCTTCGTTCGGCCGCAGATCGCCGATTATGTCCCTCGGGCCCGTGGCGAACCTCGGAGGTGAAGGAGCCGTGACCTCGCCCACTCGTCGCGATGCCTCCCCTGGCATGCTCATAAAGACGTTATTGCTATTATTATTCTTATTGCCATCATTATCGATACCGCTGTCTCGTTCGGAGCAGAAACTCGTGCCGCACGATCGGCAGGGGAGGGAATGGAATCGTGCCTCTCGTTGAGCGTTCATTGGCTGGCAGCCTCGATGAGCACCACCTTCCGTGCTTGATCTTGTCAGTTGGTTATCTAGTTTGACTGCACACTTTTTTTTTGTCTCGTTAGACGTCGCGAGCCACTATCTAATTACCGAAGCGTTCTCCAACCGAGGAAGTATCCTGAACCGTGATTTCTCTTGGATAACAGTTCGAATCAATCCTCTGGGACGACTCGATGGACGCGTGAAAAATGTACAGAGTGAATTAGGATCGTGGGTTCGTCGCAGTTGTTCGCTGTAGGTACAAGGATCCAGGTTTTTTCTCCAGCGGCGTTCGTGGATCGGCAGAAACGATTCAGTGGTTATTTACGAGCTCGAGGCCGAACGACCTTCCTATCGTTGGCACGATTCCGATCGGGAATACCCCGCTGCGGCTTTCGGACACCGTGGAGCGGCAATTAGACAGATCGGAATCTCGTTTTCGCGGCAAGGATCGTTAAGGATGCAGCGAGAGCGCTCCGCTGGCACGGCTACCGCCCGAGGGGAGGTGGCCCGGAGTGGCTTTAACGACGATTTTGATGAATTTAGTCGGATTTAATTAGGAGGCGCGTATTTTCGTGCCCCGTTACTTAAGCCAGGCCCCGTCCGCGTCGGAGGACCTTAAGAATCGAGTTTTGCATGCCTCGAGGACAAAGCCATAAAATACCAAGCGTAACAGCTTTCAATTACAGGTCCCCGTGCGCGTATGAGCCGCTGCGCTTATACTCGTGGCCCCTCCGCTCGTCTCTACAGCCGAGGGAAAAAACGGGCAAGGGCGGAAGGGAAAGAAACGAAAACGAGCCGAAGAATTCACCGGGACCCCTTGAAATTGCCCGTTGCACGGTACCTACGGGTATTTGGGACGTTCGTACGTGACCAGCGCCGGTTAATGATGTATCGAGGGTAATTGACGATCCCCCGAACACGATCGTACCCCTACATTATGACACGTGATAGTGGCCAACAGTGATACGTGTCGTGCATCCGTTAACGCGCGGGCTACTTGTTGGAAATCCGTACGGATACGGTTGAAAATTCAGATTCTATGCCCGTGGCACGAAGGGATTCGATTGCTATTTACTCGGAGCAGACACGTTCCAAGTTGGAATACACATAGCAATTACATCTCAGGACAATTCCTTCGCACAGCCTTCGAGGTACCTTAAGCTTTCAATCAATAGCCGTTTTCGAGCTGGAAATGATTTCGAATCTCTAGTTCATCAGCTCCGTGCACCGACTCCCATTCTTTCCCTCGACTAGCAAATGCTTGGCGCGGTAATAACCGTAGCAGGGACAGCTCGCGAACACTTGGGAGTTGGCGCGTGATTACCGCGTGATGAATTGTCGCCCGAGGCGATCGGTCATTTTTCCGGGAATAGACGAAGATATTACATCTTGTTGCGTAGTCGAGCATGATTGGCGTCACCAAGGTTGCCGTGAAGCCGCTGGGTGGGAAACGTTCGAGAGGGGGATGGATGGAAAAGGGAAGGTGAGTGACGGGTCGTATGGTAATTGGCGATTCATCACGCCGCGACAAGCCGCGCCAGGTCCTTGCTCACCGTGTTAGCCACTCGTGGAGACACGACGTGACTTAGCCGAGAACCCTCTCGGAGCACTTTGCCGACGAAAACGTTTGATCAAGATAAAACGGCGGAAAAAAAGATCGCAGCGGCCGGCCGCGAGGTTGTTTTCGGTCGTTGTTCAACCGGTGACATGACTCGCCGTTTCTTTTCGCTACATCGTAATTATTTCGTAATTACACGCTCATTACGGCGGATAGAGGGCCGGGGCGGATGGGCTCGTCTGGATTGCGCGCGAAACAGTGCTTTAATTCCGAGATACCGCCGGGATTGGTGGATAATAATAAATCAGGGCCCGTCGAATGCGTGCCCGTTTAACGGACTCGTTAAGCTTTTCGACGGAAGAGGCAAGGGTGGAGCCGCGTCCGCATATTTTACATTTATTATACAAATTATAGAACGCGGCTATAAGTCATCGCTTAGGGGCCGACACGATCGATCATCGAACTACGAGAAGCAGCACTCTTAACAAATTCCTTCGACCTTCTCCGTGTTTGCCTTTGACACGTGTCGTTCCTTTTCTCCTCGGTACGAAGCCAAACAGTGGGTGGAACGTCATAGACGCATCCGAGGACTCTTCCCCGAGTGAGTCGGGCTTCGAGTGGGTGGAATGCATCCAGCTCTCTCTCTCTCTCTTTCTCTCTCTTTCCGACGTCCTCCGCAGCTGGAAGAACCAGTTTTTGTTTTCTCGAGAAAATTAAAATTCCACCCGTCGGAGTATAAAAAGGCGGCAGTTTTCATCTCAAGCACAATCAAGATGCAATGTTTCCACGGTCTTTCTCTTTGTCGTCTGAAAGCTGCGGAGCACCAAAAGGCGAATCCAGTCCCGAAAGGTCCATTTCGCTTCGTCTGCTTCCTCTATATACAATAGACAGTGGCGTAGTCGCGATCCACGGGCCAAGCGGCTCAGATTTTTCCATCGACGAAAGAGATACACGGAGAAACATCTCGATGGGGAATTAAAAGGAACGGTGTTACACGGACAAGGGGGGAGGGCTAAGATTTATCGATTCCCGAACGCGTTCGTCCAGTCGCGTCTATTATAAATTTCTCAATCAAACGACGGTCCGCGATTTCGAGACCCGATGAAATCTGATGCAACGTGAAACATGGGATATTACGTAGGAAACCCGAGTCCTTTGACGACTCTTAGTTATCTGATGAGAGGGGTCGCACGGGGGTAAGTATAAAGGGATTCTACTTACGCCACTGATAAATCATTTCCATATAAGGCGGCAGACGCGCGGTACACGTTACAGATTCAAATTAAAAGCGTGCTTCTTAAATGTAACCCGAGCCCGGGCATCCATTTGGAGGAGCCTCGCCGCCGACCTGTGCTCGCCTCTCGAATCCCGAATGAGATATAAAACGTATACCTAATCGGATTCACAACTCGACGGGATCAGTCGAACCGACCGCGCGAGACGATTAAGTGCCTGGCTGATAAGGGGACCTTACCAATCAGCCCGGCCCATATCTCCAGATAAGCTAATCGTCGGCCCTTTTACACCGGCTAAACGTTCCCTCTGTCGATGGCCCTTTCGCCGATACCGGTCGCGACTTATAGCCGCTCGTTGACATACGGACAGACTCCGCGTATCCCGGCGCGAGCGGCTGGATTCGTTAGACCTGGAGTGTTCTCACCTTCCCTCTAACACGAAACAGCACCAACGGCACCGTGGGAGAATAACTCACCGGCGGGCGTCTGCGATGTGTCACGGTGTGCCTTCGTGCTCCGAGCGGATGTGTGTACACGGAGATTGTAACGAAATCTATAAAAGAACGCAGCTCGAGTGGCCGCCGCGTTGTTTAGGAACAATTAGCTGCGCTTACAAGTAGTCGATATTACTCTTCTGCTTTAGGGCTGGCGAGGTAATTTATGGAATATAAATCCAAGCGAAACCAACCCCCGGCAAATTTGACCACACCCCACCACGCCTTCTCGCGTGGTGCTTTTGGTTCCGTCTGCCTCCCCTTCCTTCCCCTCCGCCTCTTTTGCCCCTTTGATCGTCCAGTAATTTTCTGTGTCCACGCCGGTATAATAACAGACCATTCTTTGCCACGTTCGCGGTCCCTTTCGCCTCCTTCGGCCCTTTATTTTTCTCTCCTCCTCTGTTTGTCCGGTGTTCGTCGCGCGTCCTCAAGACCCCGAGCTCCGTAGGGCCATTAAAATGGCAGGGTCGAAACGTAGTCGACCGAGGAACGACGAAAAGGGAGGCTGGGGATCAACCGCAGCCGGAATGCGTAGCGCGTAACTGAGTCATTTGTTTAGCGAATCGATTCTCAAGGCCGACCCATCAACCTGGCGGAGCGCGCGCATCGGAGCGTGCCCTTTCCGTCCCTTCGTCCCACTAATTGCCTCCTGTCTTACATTTCGTTGCTGCTCATTCTTCTGACCCATCCGAGCCAGCGTTTGTTCTCCGAAACGCCTTCATTTGCTCTCGTCGATGCCACAGAACGTGTTTCGGCCATTCTCGGTCTCGATGCCCCATGCTTGTCGCGTGAATTTCGCTCCTTTCGTGCCCCCCCCCCCCCCCCCACCCCTTCGTCCTTGCCCGGTGTCGAAATGCTGGATTAATAATAGCCGTTTTCGAATTCGTAATTATTTTCTGCGGTCGGCCAGGATCGTGCCTGGGTGGCGGCGCCTTCCTCGTACGAGCGGTCATTAATTATTATACCGGACAGAAGAAGGGAGGTACGGGTGTGGGAGTGGGTGGAGGAAGACGGGCGGCCCAAGGTGAATAGAAACGAAAAATAAGCGCGCAGATGTAACGGACGACCGTAAAAATATGCGAGGACAGATCTCGAATTAGGAGCCTGCTTGCTCACGGGGTTGCTCTCCGCGCTCTACGAGGACGACCGTGACATCCAGGCGTCATTCCACCGAGAGATTCGTGGTCCTGCGCACCGTTGGGAAATAATTAAACGTTTCACGGTGCTCCAGCGATCGGGGAGGATAGTTTTATTATTTCCCTCGGGTACCCTTCCCTAGCAACGCAAATATCTCAGATCGTCTCCCGACAGAGGTCAGTCGGAGGCTGATATTTTGACAGTTATAATTACACGGCCCAACGAGCGACCATAATCAAAATTCAATTCGTCTTTATCCTCTTCTCTAACAACGAGCGTCAGCTAACGCGCGGTTATCAATTCGGTGGAGCAGTGTTACCAACCCTACGGATTTTTTACTTTATCTACGGATCTACGGATTGTAAACTGAAATCTACGGATTTTTTACCTTTTTCACGAGTTAATTGATAGAACAAACGATTCCGATTCTGAAGTTGATTTCCGAATCTTTGTACGTGAAATTTTTTAATTCCTTTTCTGGAATTTACGTCGGGACTGTCGTGGGCGAAACTTTTCTGTAGACACGAGAATGTCGCGCGTTATTACGGGAATGCACCTTAAACTTTACACTCGCTAATTACCTTCACCACGTGCTCCTTGGAAATCTTAGAACAGTTGACGATCAACTGTGTCTATTGGTAATCGCTTTCCTGCTCGTATCATATTGTTTCTGAAACGGTGGGAACCTCGGCGAAGACACGCGCCGAGTTATGCATTCGGGTGGGTCGAGGGCGCGTCAAGCATCTTCAACATTGATTAAAAGAATTTTCTACCTTCCACTCCAGAAGTGCTAGGTTTCGAGCCATCATAATTCCAGTAAATATTCCATACCCGTGAAATCGTCACGTTGAATTATTTTACCCGTAGCCCTTGGACAGCTGCAAACGCGTCTGTCAGATCACAGGATAGCGCGTCCAAATAATTGCACTTGTTTGCTATTCTATTCCCTCGGAACGATAATTCCGAGTGTCATCGAGGCGCTGTGTTACGTTCGATGGGCACAGTTCGATAATATTACTGTCGCTCTAGCTGTCATTTCGCCTGGAACCCATCGGCCGCTGTGGACGCGAGTTTACGTAGAGTGTTGGCAGGGCTGGGCGAGAAGTGGAACGCGCGGTATCTCGATTCCCCCGGGGAATTGACGGATCGACAGGTGAATATACAGATTACAAATAGTCCGGTACGAAATTATCGATGGATCTGACATTCACGGTGGCCGGCGGTATCGCCGAAAACCATCGACAAGGGGACCCTCCTCCCTTTCATGAAGAGATCAGACGGAACCAGTTGGCCGAAGTGAATCACGGGCAGCGTGCATTTCTACCCCACCCCCCTTCCTCTTTCACCTTTTTTCCCACTCTCATCTCCCTCTCCCTTTCCCCGGCCGATACGTGTTTACCAATATGTCCGTCCGATTTATCCGCAACGGAGCCTCTCTCGCGGGGCTGTTCGATTACATTGATTAACGATGGATAACGCTACGAAATATTCACGTCCCTCGGGCTCCATTTACTCTTTTATCGGCGGAATAATGGGAAAGCGAGACGGTGTCGGCGATCTCGTTATCGAAATCGAATGATGAATTTCAATGTCGAACACGGGGGACGCGTGGTTTCACACCGCTGCGAAGGGCGTGAGCACAAGGGGGGAGGGGGGCAGCAGGGCGAGAGGGGAGAGGAGGATTTATCATCGAGCGGGCCGGAGGAAGGGGAGCAGAAAAACCGCGAAGAAATATTTTAACAAGGGACGTTTGGAGCGAGCAACAGGATCGCTTTTAGCCTTATCGGTCTAATAGGACACGCGAAGGCGGTCGTTTAAACGCTCGAAAGCCGAAAGTTTTGAGATAAGCCGATGGACGGAGGGGGAGTCGGGGCGGCGGGGCCAGGAATTTTTGAATAATTATCACGCGGCGCGGAGCGAAGCCGCGTTAGAAGAGAAGTAACCGCTATTAAAGTTCAATGGAACCATTTTGCTGGATGCTGGATGCCCGTTCCTCTCGGCCCAGGCGCCTTTTTCGTCGTTCGCGGCCGGCCGATAATGACGACTGCTTTTCGACCACTCATTTCGAGGGGAGGGGACAAAGGACGCGACGCAGCCACCAAGGACGAGCGAGGTCCTTTACACGTGGAACGGGACAATCTGCCCCGTATGCAAATGCAATTTCGTTGGCTCGCGAAGGTGTACGCGCCGCTCGCGCGTCCCTTACGATTGGCAATATTTCGGGTGTAAGAAATGAGAGGCAATCTATATGTAAGTAAGGCCCGGGAACTATAACGGCCGATCCTTCGGGGGCCCTCCTCCCTGTTCGCCTGGGTGGAGAGATATGGAAAGAGCGCGGAGGCAGGCATCGGCAGATAACATCTAAGGGATCGGTAGCCGCAGAAGCAGGGGTATAGATCATACTAATGGCACTCGGGCCGGCGCGCGGCCCAACGCGCGGCTCTACGCGCGTACCCTGGCAACTGTCGATCGCTATCGATAGATCGCTCCGTACGTACGCGCGCACGTCGGCTAGATCCTTTCCGTTCTGACGTCTCGCGGCGGCCTATCTACTCTGACAGAGCCACGCTGGCGTATTTAGATCGACGATCAAACCCGTGTCAGCTTTGATATACCGTGTCGTTCCCTTTGTGCTTCCGTAAGCTGGCATCTCTGTGTCACCTGACAAACGCGGCACTGGCGATTACGAGACGCCGCGCGGTTCACGTTTCCACGTAGCCATTCGATTCGTGATCGATCGCGCTTACCTTTACCGACGATCCTGCCCGTTCCTTTCATCCTGGACAAAAGGAGGAAACTCACCGGCTGGACGTGGGGCTCCGCTCATCAGTCAGAACGGGGCGACGAAATTGCCCCGGTGTTCAGCGGCGTCCGATTATGACATTACCGTTCATTTGTTACGACTGTCATTAAGTCCCGGACCTCCGACCTCAGCCAGGCGTCGAAGGGGCCGGATCGATCAACTTCGACGTACGCAGACAGGATCCCAGCTTGCCGGTGCCTCCCTCAGGGGCATCTAAAGGGGGACTCGATGGGGACGGGACGTCTCGAAGGGAGGCCGTAACAAATCTCGAAACAAACAGACGCCGGTAGATTCGCCATTTAAAATCACAGCATGAACGACCCTGTGACCCGCTGGCCGGGCTTTAATTTGGAAATATGTCGAGCGATTAGAGCTCGCAGAGGGGGGTAGCTGTACGCCATTCAACGCCCTCTCCCTCCCGAACGGGTAATTTATACGCCTCGGGATTTCGGCCTTTAAACGCGAGCTTAATAATAGACTAAACGGCTTGTTAACCTTAATTAGCCGTAAATCAGCTGCGACTTGTGCCCTGTACGCCTGGCAACCCTCGCGCGTAGATTAACAGCCGCGCGTAGAATTGCCATCAATAATACATCGTAAGCCGCGAAACAATGCTCTGAGGGATACGCGTGCTTGATTTATGCACGGTCGCCAGAAACCGGGATATCCTCCGTGCAACCGCGTGTCTACGGCCTTTCCACCGTGAGCACCCATTTTTCTCACCAATGATTCGGTGGATCTTTGAATTCAGAAAGTTCGAGCCTCGTGCAACTTTGGTACTTTCTCCGTAAACTGTGCAGGGTTTCGCGATGCTGGTAGAAGGGTGATAAAAGATTTCTGTTGCGACCTTAGTAACACTCGGGTGACCAGGCGACGCCGTAGAAGATTTTTGCTTCGTTTTCCCTTCGATTATGGTGGAATCTGGGACGCAGGAGGTAGGATTTCAACGATCCTGCTCGACCAGAAAGTGCAACACAATTATGGGTCGATGACCGTATTATTCATGTCCTGTCTCAGTGCCGCGGACCTGTAGTTAACTTATCTCATCTACATAACCCCCTTCGCCGACACCTCGTTCGAAAATTTCACTCGCGGTGATCAGAAAACGTTGCCCGAGCCTCTACTGTGCTTCTTCCAGTCATTACAACACTCGTTGCAAGTCGAGGGCTTTATTTCCACATAGGCGGAATGCCCGGAACATCTGTCAGCATTGTGCACGTTCGCCGGCGCACTTAATCATGCTTTCCACTTTAACGCGACTCTTTCATCGAAACGCAAATACTATAAATCTACCGTGCGTTGAGTTAGTGCCACGTCGACGCGAGAACAAACAGAAGTTCTGATTGCCCACGCGAACTTGAAAGCGATAACAAAATCCGTGAACTAACGAGACTAATCTACAGAGGTAACTAACCCTTAATAGATTATTAATCATCACTGGATATCTCGAGTTACATCATTTTCGCGACAGGTTTCTACCAATCGTGACTATTCCCGCCTAAAAGCCAACGCGCGGCAACACCCGCTGGCTGCAACGCAGAATTATCATCGTAAAGCTCCCGGGATATTAGCGGTTGCTTGGCCGCAAGTGGGTGTTACAATAAATATAGGTGCGATCGTGATGGGTGGCGAGCATGTAAAAGGTCAAGACGCGGTGCTCCTCGAGCGTAACGCAAACGGTGTCCGATAAATTACGAGTCATTGCTACGGGTACACTCGTACGTCAGCCAGGAGCGTCTAGTTACCCTTATCGCGTCCACGCTCGAAAGGGTCTCCAGCGATCGGCCGGTCCCGGTGTTCGCCGCACCATCGCGATAAATTCCCTTCCTATTCCGAATGGTATCTGGCCGATGGTGGTCGTGCGGCACGCCATAAATGCCCGACGGAGGTCTGGCGGATGAAGAACCGACGTCGGCGCCAGAGACCCGCTATTACAACTTGTACAAGCGTTGCGCAGCGCCCGGCAACGAGGGATCCGGGTGTTGCTGTTGCCCACTTTTACGCCGGCCGCGACCGCGGGCTCGCCTCTTGATTACGTATCGCGCCCGTGCGTTATTACACGCTTCCACATAACTATAAAGGGGCGATTGCACGCCTAACTGCAACTTTAAATACTCATCGACGCCGCGTAAGACGCGCCCGCGGCCAAATTACACGTAACACGGAGCATTACGCGTTTTCTCTTCGTTTCCAGCCCGCTCCCCTTTCCCCTCGATTCTCGGTAATCCTGGGAAGTATAAGAGCCGCTGCCTGGCTTCGATGCGGCGTTCGGCAGCGGCCTGGAACTAGTGGTACGCGTAATTGATAGGAAAGAGTTTCCGTGCTGTCATTAGGGGCACGTATACGGTTTAAACGAAACCGATTAGTAATCGCGCAGGAAAATAGATAATAACCTGCAGAGTGGAAGAGAGAGGTCGGGATGAAGACACGCCGCAGTGAACGTACGATTGGTTCCGCGCGCACGCACCGCTCTGCCCCGCGAGAAAATACAATTATATCTCCGCCGCGGTGGTCGCTTTGTTGCTACCAATCCTGCTGGAAATTTACGAGCGACGTCTGGTTTGTCGCGTGCCCCTCCGCGCCCTGGGCCATTCGCCTTTATTGTGAAAGCAGGGAAACGGAGGAACGATAGGAAATCTCATGTACCGTTGCTGCTGTGGCACGGTGTTGTTTGATTAATAGAGAATCATTTTTTCAAACGATTGTACTCTTGCGCGATCAGCGAGGCGGCTCGGGGAGGAGAAATTTACCGTTGTTCGATACTCCTGTTTTATATAAACTTGGAAAATGAATGTTTCCTCGGTCTCGTTGCGAAAATCGACGTACGTACTACTGCAGCGAGAGACCATCGATGTCCGACCAGTCAACCGCGACCGTCCACGTTCTACTTCCCGTTCCCATTCAGACAACCGCGCTGGGACGCTCCTCGATTGTCCGCGCGTAATAGAAATAATCAGACAGACGGCGCGTATTGGTTTCTGCGAAAGAATCCAGGAACACGAGCGCTCGCTAATTATCAACCGGTCTTACATCCCCAAAGGCTCGGTTGGCCACCAGAGTTTCCGCCACAAGCGATAGCGAAACTCGTAGCCGATGATCGCGGTACACGCGGTTCGTCCTGTACGAGGAGTCGTAACTTGTCGGCGCGGTCCGCCGGCATTTAAATGAATTGCGCGAAGCGGCTCCCAGGATTAGTCCATTTCGATATTAGACAGCTCGTTAATTCCGTTGCCCCCGGCTGGCGCACAATTAGCATGGGGTACACGACTGATTGGCCGCGTTGGAAAAAACCCGCTAATACGCCCGCCTGACTAATTAATTACCCACTTATCTTTATCCTGCGAGCCCGTCCCCTTTTATTGCCCGACCATCGCCGACGCACAATGGCAAATAGGCGAGGTGCTCGCGGTTATCGAGGGACCGTGACGCGATGCAGCTTTTAATGCCGCTGCAAGTCGGAGGACCCCGATCGAGCGAGTCCGTTGGAAGCGAAAATTCAGCCGCTCGTCGCGGTCTTATTGTTCAATTAATTACGAACACGGTGGAAACGGTACTCCTTTCGGGGCAGGGTTTTTAAAAGGGTGGCTGGTTGCACGAAAACGAGCATAAAGATAACGCGACACCCGGGCATTTCTTAATTCGTCGGCGGGCCCATTAACGGTGGGGGCCGGGCGCTGGCTGAAATTCGCTCTTAAAAATTCCCACCGGCGATTATCGCGCGCGATCTGTCCGCGTTGGTACGCGGCCGCCCGGCGACAATATAATCGCCGCCGATAACCGAGATACTCCTTATGAAATTGCCCGTTCTGCGATTGCCGGATATATCTACGTCGGCCGATCTGACCGTATCCTCGGCCGTTCATTTATCCGACGAGAAAAATCGCTCGAAATTCCGCGCCACGTATATTTAGCCGGGCATAAATCTCTGCCCGCGTGGCAACTTTCGTATAATTCTCGCGTTCAATTTCAAACTACGCCCGATAATGGTGTCTTATACGCTGTACGCATTTATCTACTCGTTAGCGGCCGTTTGGTTTCTGTTGGTTACTGCTAACGACGGCTATTATGAATTCTATGAAATGTATCGCGGAATTCGCCGCGATAGCTTGAATGGCAGCGCGCGGATGGCTGCTATGTAAATGAGGGGCCGCAATTAACTGGGAGACAGGGCAAGAGAAACGCCACCGGTTGGCCGGAATTTATCGCGAACAGCGGACCACATTTTTACGTCAATCTTTCGACTCGTCCGCGAATCGCGAGTGCGCGTCGAGCGAGCCGCTGAAACGCGCGTCCTGGCATCGCCGAGAGACGGTAGGAGAAGCATCGCGTACGAGAGGACGTCTTCGCGCTTCCTTGAAAGCCGCCGCGTCTCAGTCTAGTAATTAAAACAGCAATGTAACGACTCGATATGCAAATTTATGATAATGCACGGCACCGAGTTACGCGCGATAATTAGCGATAATTTATTACTATTTTTCCGCGGCTAAATCGTCTCGTCGATGACCACCTTGACATCGCGAAGTCGCTTTTTGCGCGCTTCCTCTATAACTGTCTATGTTAATTTCGCCGGGTAAACGTTCCGCGTCCGATAACCTGGATACTTGCGCGCGCGCGCGCGCTAGCTTGGCGTCTGTTCTTCGAGTTTAATTGAAACATCAGGGGGAAGACAAAGACGCGGACGGAGGCAGCCGTGAATGCCTTCGGCTGTGTATTAATTATGAATAGCTTCGGGACGGATTTACAGAGGGATGCGTCCAATTACACCGCGATTGTCTCGGGGCGCGTGACATGCGTTCGAGCGTATCCGCGGTTAAATGACTGTATTATTATCGCGACGGTAATTGCGCGAACACTCGCAGAAGTCGCGCAGAACCTGCCGATGGTCGCATATAATTAAGATCCGACTTGTCAGAGGCCCCTCGGCCGTTTCTTGTTCCCTTCTACGTGTATACACACGCGCCGCTACGCACGATCCTTTCACGTTCCACGCGTGCTTGCTCGCTCCTTCCACGATTACGGTTCACCCACCGCGGCACCGCTCGCCGCGTTGCTTAATCAATTCCGTGGCTGGATTCCCCGAGTTCCTACCGAGCTTTACAGAGGAAATTAAATGGCCGAGCGTGTGAAAACTGCGGTGTATCTGATAATTTCACTCGCCGCCACCTCGAGCTTTTCCACTTGGACAGAGTAGCGTGGACGGTCAATTAACCTAGTCGGTTTCGTATCGTTTGATCTGTGACGCGGATGAACGGGCTACCCGTTGCCCGTCCGTGTGCTTGCGCCGGGATCTTACGGCGCGTTTACCATTCGTGGTGAAGGAATTTAGTGGAACGGTCCGATCGATCAGGGAGGAATGTGCAATTAGAGATAACGTATCGGTTAAATGTCCTCTTCTTTCACTGACGCGATAAGAGGAAATATGATCTTTCAAAGACACGGTTTAAGATTACCCTTCTGGTAGCGTTCATCAACAGACTCATAAGGAGACGCTCTCTTCGGTGTTCGTTGCATTCTCGAACGATCCTCCTCTTTCATCTCACAGCCACCTGACTTCCATTGCCGCGCAAAGGGTACCTCCCCTTTTGTCATTATTGTAAGTAGCATCATTTGAAAACAATCACAACATTGTCAATATTGACAGGCATCAGGTTGAGACGAGGCAGTCACTTAGGCATTCCTCCTTCCTCATAGTAGGCGCAGATCGCGGAGTCATGCCATGACTCGGCGGTAAGGAGGGTGGCGTGGCGCAGGCTTACAACCACCTTTAACCTGCCACGGGTGCGAACGTACCTGTTGTCGGTCCTGCCACTACCGATCGGCACCGATTTCGTCCGAACCTCTTCCTCGTGCCTCCTACCAAGCCAGGTTTCCCCACCTGCCATGCCCGTCGGCCACGCCAACCACGTTCTACCTACCACGGTGGCAACTACCACGCTTACTTCGGCTCACTTAACGCCGTGGCCGCGGCTTCCATTTGTATCTGATCTGTTACAGATACCGAACGCTGCTTACACGCGCGTGAGACACTTAACTCACGGGCCACCTGACGGTTTCGTTTCGTTCGATTCACCGTATATCCGTGGTAACATCAGCGGTAATCGTCAAACATCTATGCGTCTTGACATCGGGTGGCTTTGACCTACCCGAATCCTAATCACTCAGCGTGTGAACTCTATTTCTACTGCTTAGCTACCACTGTGAATTCATGAGTCGAAATGATAAAGGATATAAATCCTGAAATAACAAAAATATTTTTTTTTAGTGGAAATATATGTAAATTCTATACGGAGCTGTGGCAATAGTTATAAGTGCTAGAATAATTTATTTCAACTCTTAGAGCTATAGCAAGATAGAGCTAAAATCGTAAGTGCCAACTTCTCTGTGATGCAAAGCGACGAAAGTGGTAGCAACTACCTCCTTCACAGCCCTAATCTTTCTATTTACTTCTAAATTTGTAAAGGCGGTACACGCTGAAAGTCCATAGCGGTAAACGAGCAAGTCTTAAGTGATAAAACGCAAACACGTGTGTTTTTTACTTTTACCGAAAATTCTACTGGCACTTACATCGTTTACCATTTCAACTCCTCGATTCTCCTCGCTATCCTCGACGGGTTATCCAAGCTCCTACATTTAATTCAAATATTGCATGCTAGAACGCATCATCCACTGAAACATCGGGGAGTCCTATTTCTAATCCAGGTGCGAGATCAATCGATTATGTTCCCTGTACGATGGCGGTAGGAAACGGTGAAGGGAACGAGGCGCCGCTCGAGCTGTCTACCGTACCCTGGTTGAAGGGCTTAAAAGGTACAAATTATTTCGACGGAATGCCAAGGACGAGCATACCTCGAATGCAAATAGGGGAGAAGCAACGTTGAATGCCCTCGAGGGCCGACGTTTCTGTGCTTCCTGGCGCTCAAGTAGACTATCGTTTCGTGGCCGAATGCTTGTTTACTCGGGAGGCGAGCTCGTGGTTAAACACTTCAGTAATGGCCGGAGCATTAATGCATGTAATATTGCCAGATGCCCCAGCGACAGAGCGAAGCATGTTCAACGCCTCACAATGCGCCGTGCTCGCTTACGACGTAATCGCGCGCGTAGAGAGGAATCCCACTTCCATAAATTTCTTCCTATAGTCCTCGGCCATGTCGCCCGGTGAACAATGCTCGTACTCCGTCTCCGACGGTCTCCTCTAACAATCGACAAGTTTTTGCGCGTGACTGGGTAATGACTGATGGCCCGTCGAGGCGCCTTTGATGACTCAATGACGAACACGATTAATGTCTCAATCGTGAGTGGCACCGTGTCCGCGTCAGAGTATCGAGAACTATTCTGTTGTTCGGTGAAACAGTAATTGCGAGCGAGTGGATAATTACTAAGTAGATGGTAATTAGGTGAAAGAATCAGAGTATTTTACTCCAAGCTTCGCGAGTTTCTGGCTAGTTCCGGTGTTATTAAATTGTTGTGGAGCAGAGAGTCGCGGTCACGGAGGCTGTTCGGTGGTTGCGAGATGCGCGAGCAACGGGACACGAAGTGACTACGAGAAAAAGACGTCGCTAGGAGAAAGAGGGAAAATATAACGTAGTCGTAGTCGACCAATGGAACAGGTTTCCACACGCGTGTCATAAAAATGCATCCGCGACGCGCGAGAGCGAGCGTCGGTCCGGGCTCGTGACTAATGGCGGCCCGGGGGTTGCTTTTATCCTTTTACGGCGAAAAGTCGGAGTAAAAAATCGTGTACCCGGCGGGGATTAAAGGTCCTTACGTGCCCTAATAGCCCCTAATTGAAAGGCCCCTTCGCGGTAGGGCGAGATTCTTATTCGACATCTTTATGCAGCGTAACGTGACATGCTCCGCGCTGGGCTCCTCTTTCTCCCTCTGCCCTTTCCCTCTGTAATTGTTCCGCGAGTGTAACGCGAAGTCGCTGGCAAATAATATAAGAAGACCGCAGGAACAAATATGCAAATGGAAGAAAACCGAAATAACGATCGGCCGCGGCTAATGACGCGCGATTAAACTCTGTTAGCGGTATCAAGTATCCCGCGCTCCGATCTGGTAGCCTCGCGTCCCCGCTTTAATTTCCTGATTATAACTTGCCATTAATTTGACGAGCGGTAAATCAATTCTCCTGCTCGTGACTGGCGCTCGTGCAGACGTAATAGGAAGCGCGCTCGGATCCCCCGACGAAACGAGAGGGTGGAGGGTGAGGGATAAGAATGATTCCGTGAATAAATCTTGCTGCCACCGCGCACTCAAAGGCTACCGTCCATCTTGATTTATGAATCAATCATTATCACTTCGGAGATCCGTGTTCGTAGGCCACGAACGTAAAAGCTCCTACGATGGTAAACGACTGGCAACGATTCTACTAGAACGTGCCCGGCGCACTCGTATCCCGCTTCTCTGTGAATGTCATTATGGAAACGAGCGTTCCTGTAGTGACTCACAGACCACGTATTATTCATTCCCCCGATCGAGTCACTTAAGATCCCCGCACCGTTCGTGAAAACTTGAACGTTCAGCTCTGTCTCGTAAAGTCCGCCGCGAGCCAGGCTCCCGAGTGCGCCGAACGAGTACGGCTTTTCGAAAGTCGGCGCTTCCTGCCCGTTCCGAACGTCTTAATTAGAATGGAATTTCGGTGGCGATAGTCGAAACACGCCTTAAGTCTACTCGTAAGTACCCCGCGCGCTTTCGTTTCTCCCGCGCTCGTTAAGAATTCCTCACGCGCGCCCTTCTCATAATCTCGCCTGGGCCAAAAAGGTGTCTCGCCGCGTAAAATAGCGCGTTGATATTTTCCTCGGCGCGCCGAGGTGGAAGGAAAAAAGGTAAAGCTGCGATCGTTCGTTAAGCGTGTCGAAGTTAAGAGGATACGGCGATAAAGGAGCGTTTTTTAAGAGCACGTACGAGCCTGGACCCGAGGATTTCGCCGGGTACGCGGCGACGATCCGTTTTAATGTAGCTTTTACGATCTGTTAATTTCAGAAGCGTCCTTAAACGCACCGATACTCGGCGTGTCCGCGTATTAACATATTAAAGAGCGGATTACACCGCGACATTCTTGCGGCGGTCGACGTTTCCCTTCCCGTCTATCAGCCGTATTTCAAAATTCATTACCAGAAAAATACTACGAGCCACGCTAATAAGAGCCTATCCCCCAATAACGTAATTACGTATCAGCGTGTTTCAGTGGAACGGGATCTAAACAGGCCTGCGGTAATCGCTTTTACGTACGAGACACGATTACGCGGCCAGTGTAAACGGAAAAACATCGTTGAGACACGGATTCCTCTCTTTCTCTCTCTCTGCCCTCCCTTCGCCTACATTCCTCGCCGTCGGAATAAACCCGAGAGTCCCAGCGCTGGAGCAGGTGGTGTCCGCGGTGGCCGAGGATCAGGGAAAACAGGGGGGGACGACTATTCACGATAGTAGCCGCGTCGATATCCCAGGCACGCCGACAAAAGCTGTAGTACCGCCCGGCCGATGCGCTATTATTGCCTCCATTAGTCGTTAATATATGCAAAATATCCTTATTATGTTGGCTCGGTCTGTGTGCGTGTCGCGTAGAAAGCGCGCGCTCTCGGTCGCGGCCGTCCCCGCGCGGCGAACGCTGCCCGATACGAATCTGTCGGAGGAGCGCCGTGCCGCGCGGCGTTCATATCACCGGCCGCGTCAGCCCTGATCGAGTTAAGGCTCGTCTCTTCTAATTATTTCGTGCTCGGCGAGCTCGTTGCTTATCTGCGAAATTCCCATTGCCACGGCAATTGAACCGCCACCGTTCTCGTACTCGGGCCGCACGATTTAAATCCCCGCTTCGACGGTGCGTGTGTACGAGCGGCGGCAATCTACCGGGCATATTTCGCGCTGGCTTTTATTAAGCGCGCCGCGGCTTTCTTAAACGGGATTATTCGCTTCATGGGCAGCCGACGGAGATTTAATTAAGCTGTGACACTTTTCCCCGGTGTGCCGTCGTAATAATTTGTTCTTATCGCGGGGGCTGAGGAGGCCGGGCTTTGCGGGTGGTGTGACGCGGCTTTCGCGTTACCGTAGTCGCGTGGTACACTCTTATCGTGGATTCCATCGGGCAGCTTCAGGCTTTCGGTGTTTGGTTACAGGGGAATGCGACTTTACTGATGACTTACGCAATTTTTCATATTACTGAAATCATCTTTAAGCCGGAAATTCATCTGGAAGCTCAGCTAAGCTATGCTACGCTGTGCTATGTTTGGCTATGAATTGTTATGGTACCGTTTCCACTGCAAGCTAAGTTACGCTGTGCCATGCTGTGCTAGGTAGGATAAAGGACCCAATTACTGAACCATTAAGCGTTGACGCTGACGTTACCTTATAGTTATGTACTCGTATAGTAAAAGTATATGTTGTTCTTGTTATTTATTATTGTTTAATATGTTTACTTGATGAAAAAAATTTGGTGGATCTCAAAACTTCGATTTTTATGTAAAAATTCATCAATTTCGAAAATATATTTGGGGATCTATTACTGATACTCTTCAAATGTATTTGACTGAATTACTGCCAGCTAACCTAACACTGTTTATGTCATTTTAAGGTTACGTCGTGTCATGAACAATTAAATACTACTATGACAGTAATACCAAAATGTTACCAATCACTGTCACTGTAATTAATAAGTAAAAAGACTTAGTTAAAAAAATTCAATACTGTTTTTTCTATCGCATAAATAACAGTTTCAATTGTATGCTAAATTATTTTTATGCATCATTTTATAAGATTTATTCGTTATTTTACGTAAAACAGCTTAGGGTGATAATAATTGGGTCCTTTACCTTATATTTAAAAAACAAACAGCTTCGATATATCCTTTCCCACTAATATCCTAAGCAGAGAGCCGAATTCCGGCCACTGTGCAGCTCTGCTACTGTTAAAGCATCGAACCGCATGGCCCTTCAGTTCGCGTTCACACAAAGAGCGTCCCCGTTGCGCGGGTGCGGTTTCCTATAAACATCGCGTTTATGGGGGGACACGGAAGGTGACAGGAATTCGGAGTGTCCCGGCTCGGACGGTACGGATGCACGGAATACCGCACGCGACGCGAGGTAGCCGAGTGGAATTTGATTTCGAGGATCCTACGCGGTTGCAGCGCGCGCACGCTGGTGAACGCGCAACGGAGGCGACGCCTCGTATCGTCAGAAAAATTACGGCCACCGGTTTAGGGCGCGAGAGAGAAATTACGAGCGGGCAGAGCGCACGATCGGCTCGCCTCGAAGCGCGGAAGCGGACACTGGGATATTTGTGACCATGCCACTGTCCTCCTACGTGCCGTATATAGGAACAAATGTCTTCCTCGGGTCCACCGTTAATGCGGTTCACGCACCGAAGCCGCCTGGCTAGATTCCCCTTCTTTGTCTCTTTCGCCTGATGATTTCCTCGCCGGCGTTACACGGACGACCAGGGGAGGGGAAGACCCGTAAAGCATTGCGCGTGATATACCGCGTCGAGCGGCTATACTTCGGGGCGCACGATTCACTCTCGACATCGCGCTATATCAGTAGCATTTTATGGCGCGGTGTATAAAAATCGAGCAACGTCTTTGTCGAATGTCAGATCGCCCCCTCGTCTTTCCGCGCGGCCCATTTTTCCTCGCTGCGGGCATCGCGACGGGTTTTACTGCGAACGTGACTGCGATGCCCGGCTCGAGATAGAGATCTCTTACACAAATGATGTAGTAAAGCAACGAAATAAAGTAATAGACGACTAATAAAGCTAGAACCTCAACGGGCATCGCGGGAATTAATTTCAGTTCGCCAAGTGGTGGTCCCGCGTTATGATCGGTAGGTATACACACGGAGGGCAAGTTCGCGGTTGGCGCATCACTTTTCAGCTGTGTCGTAACTTTCCATACATGGCGGTTCGTAAAAGCTGGCGAGCAATAATCGGCCGAACCTTTCAGGCATCCGCGAGCTTGTTGGTATAGCGATACACGCGCGTTTCTTGTCCGTACAAGGTTTAAAAGGTAACGAAGAGCCGCGACTAATAATCGCCACCCTTTTAAACGCCACTCAAAAAAAAAAAAAAACGGTTGCCTATCTCCCGATTGATTCCTGTTTGCTCTTCGTTCTTTTCCGTTCAACTCGATGGCCGTGGACTAAAGAATATTTATTTCCCGTGGAATCAGGGGCACTGTGTACGCGCACCTTTCGGGTGGGACGAAGAAAAGGGGACAGGGTAGATGCTGGTATGCGGTCCGCAGATGGAGAGGGCTTGACGGGGGAGAGGAAGAAAAAGGCGCGGTGGAACGGCAGAGGCTATCTACTCGACTGTACAGGCTCGCCCTCGCAAATCACACCCGGTGTATGCATTGAAATGCGAAATGGTGCAGACCGCCCAGCTACCATAACTCCGATTAGTTAAGACGCGCTTCGGCAATGTAATGCATGTGAGTCCCGACCGGCAACATGTGTTATATCCTGTGTCGTCACATATTTACGAGGCCAACGCGTTCGCGGCGGTAATTCGAGACGCGGCCCTCTTTCTCCGCCCGAGTACCACGGCATTTAATTAATCGTAGTTTCCGTTTAATATACGGCAAATATTTACATACGCGTCGTAAAGCACGGGGCGATTCTGCGGGCAAACTTGGACGCCCTTCGATACTTTTGGTTCCCGTCTTTTGCGAAAAATCTCAATCTTTAAATGTGTATAGGTACTTCAGTTTTCTTATTGTTAGATAGACAGTGTAATTGTTGTTTATATTTACGGATGTGTTGTATAGAGTATCGATGTGGCCGTTCGAGTAGATAGCCTTTAATTGCTTCGACTGTCAAGCCAGTATGATGAAGTAACTGTAATGGCTGGTTGCGACACGTCGAGTGGTTTAGTTGAGTAGCAAATAATTTAGTAATTTCGCGTGTGTGGGCACTAAAATTTAGTCGAGTACCGTAAACTAGGGGAACATTGGCAGTACGGGGTAATATTGATATTTACTTAACATCTATTAAAAGGAAAAGTAAAAAAATTGTATGCATTTTCACACTTTTAGTTCAATCAGAAATTATGCAGTGTTATAATAGGATACTTAAACCAAATTTTAAAATGTTAGTTAAAAACATTAAAAATATTAAGTAAAGTGCATTGAACATAAAAAGAAACAAATTTAAGTGTCAATATAAGTTCAGATGTGGTAAAACTTTAACTTTTTAGTGCTATTTATATATGATGTGCCAATGTTAACTGATTACGGGGTAAAATTGGCACATATTTGACACGTATTAAAAAATAATAAGGGCAAAAATTTTATGCATTTTGACACTTGTAGTGCATTCACAAAAGATGCAATGTTATGATAGAATACTTAAATCAAATCTAAAAATGTTAATTTTTACATTATATAACAAATTGTTCCAAAAACATGCCAATGTTCCTCCAGTTTACGGTAGCTTAGTAAAACAATGGTAAATTACTAAATTACCCGCTACTCGACTAAATTACTGGACGTGTCTGTTCCAGCCTTACCTCCTCGTTCCCAGCATTCAATTATTCCGAGCTGGTTAACACAGCGATTCTTCGGTAAGAATGGCCGACGACGCCCCGCAAAAGGAAGTTTCGAGACATTTTTTAGAGGCTTACAGCCTCTCGTGCGGCGTCTCATCTTCCGAGGCTCGTACGCCTCCTGCCACGCCGCTTTTAATGTTCCGTAATTGCTTTCCGTTTGCGGCCTGCGGTGAAATATTTCATACAGCACTAAAATGGAAGTCGCGGTGGCTCGTCTACCGCAGGAATCATCCTTAAATAATCCCGTATTCGCGGCTGCCGCATTTCTGAAGCCCCCGTATCTTCATCCGCGCCATTCGGCTGCGACAAGCCGCGCGATAACATCATCGTATCCTCCTGGATCATTCTGATTTCGCCCTGTCGATGCTTAAAAAATACACCAATCGTCCCGTTCCCCGAGCAACATAATTCCAACGGACGCTATCTATATTGTCACGAGAAATTTGTTTAGCGTCGCATCGACAAATTATACCCGAGGCCTGTTGCTCCGTTCGTTCCTGGATCGCTCGTTTCATTACCGCGCCAACGTTTGAGAATACACCGTGGTATCGCCCTGTCCCTCTCGATAACGCGATTCCGCAACAAGTTACCCGCACCGAACAATTTCTTTAAAAGGCATCGACGAATCGCGTACATAAGCCTCCGACGTTACCGATCCGCGGCGATGCTCGTTTCGCACCCGTGTCTGTACTTAAAAATACCCGTATCATTTCGTTTCCCGCGATAACATAATTCCGCCAGAAGTCAGTCGTTTCGACGCCGAAAAATTCCGCAATCTGCCTCGTAAATATCTCCGCTATGGTGCCCCCGATGCCAAGCTCCCCTACCCCCGCCGGAGCAGCGTGTTAGCAAGGCGAGGGGGGGCTTTATCAAATATTTCGTGAATGCCCGTTTTATCTGTCGGTTATCCAGGATTCACGGGACAACGGTGGGGAAGATAAAAAGGCTCGAGAGAGGGACAAGGGGTTGGACGTTTTTCCGGTACGAAAGATTCCACTTCTCACGGGGCTGGTCCGTTTGGCCTCGCGCTTGCGGGCCGGGGTGGGGGGATACTTATGCGGCATAGTCCTGTTTATAAGGACGCGTGGTCGTTGTCGAATTGTCTCGGCCGAGATAAAAAGTTGATATGTGTACGTTCCACGCGAGGGGATACAGATAAAAGGAGCCGTGGAACGTGGTCCCGGGGCGCTGCACGCTCCGTGTACCGCGATCTTAAATTGGTTTTACAAATTTATCACCCTGGCCCTGCCCTCCTCCCTGCTCCCCCCCTACCGTCCTGTCTACTTGTTGCTAACCGCTCGATTTCCTAGGAAAGGGTAATTTTCTTCCGTGCCGCCTGTTAGATAGGAAGGGGGGGGGGGGGGATTTACGACGCGATCTCGCTGATATCCTTGTATCTGTACCCACGTGCGTGGATCTTTGAAACTAGTTTGAATGCGCGACAACTGGACGGGAAGGGGGCGTGAGTTATTCGTGCTCGACTCGAATCCTAGCCCTGGGATCACTTTAGCCGAGTAGCTACGACTCTCTCGGTCGTTTCGGATCCCTCTGGAAGGGGAAGCTTATTTGCTTCGAATTAGGTGAATTTGTAGCTCTAGCGGCAGAATGACAATTCTATTAGCGGATATGGGGATGTCGTAGCTAGTAAATGGAGAGTTTCACCGAGGGAGGATAAGTTGAGAGCACGAGGATCTCGTAACAGCTCGTACAGCTACTCGTGGACGATTTTTTGCGACAACGGTATCAAATATTTGAAGGATGACTTCATCGGTTAGGTGGTATCGCGGTGAATCTGCTGCGGGACGAGGCTCGTTTATAGGAGATTTGCTCGGCTGATCGGTTTCGAGATTGATAAAGTCATTCTGTAACTGGTTCCGCGTCAGATTGATGTCGATCCGGCACCGAGACCCTCGTTGGCCCGGCAAAGGAGGGCGCGATGAGGCCTCGAGCCAAATTCGGCGACGGCCGATTTGCTCGATGGGGAAAAAAGGAGTATCGAAGGACAACGTTCCGCGGCAGGAAAGGTGCAGCATTGTTCGAGCGGTTGAATGGATCGTCGAGTAAAGGATGCGTGAAAAATTCAGAGGGACGCGTATGAATATCGTTGATAAGTCACCGTGCCCCACTTGCTACGCCAGCAAGTGGTTTCAAGAGCTTCGTGGCCCTTCGAAACATCGGATCTATGCACGCGTCTCTTCTACGTACGAAGAGGTTCCCACAATATCCGCGCCGGAGCCGCGTTATTAATATGTAAACGGCTGGCCCCGCGATAGACCAAGTCCGTCCATCAGGGGGAAGAAACGTAGGACGTCGCGAACACGGTTAGGTAGCCTCTCGCCGAAAGGGAAAAACGAGCAGAAAATCGGGAACAACACGGATTCCCTTGCGAAGGGATGTGAAAAAAGGACTAACGACGTTCGGAGGAAGCGGACATAAATATTGTCCACGCCCAACCCGTGAATTCGCAGCCTTGCCGAGAATCCTCTCCTTCCATCGCGGCTTTTTCTTTCCCACACGCAGAAGACCCGTCCACCACTACCACCGTCCCCTGTAACCACCGCCAGCCGTCCTCCTCGTATCACCACGAACGTTGTCCACCGGTGTCCACCACCACCACAAGGCCCCCGATCGTCATCTCGCCACCATCGCGGGGCCCGTGCAATCGCCATTGCGGCGAAAACTAATAAAACGAAAGGAAAGCGGCGGAGCGACGTCGATGTGCCAGAAGTAAGGGACGGGGGAAAAGAGAAAGGCCAGAAAGAGGCGAAAAGAGAAAGATCCGACGTGACAGCGGAGGAGAGAGCGAGCGGGAAAGAGACAGCGGAGAGGAGGTGGCTCTCCCGCGATCGGGGACGAGCTCACCTTCCGCTGGCGTGGCCCTATTGAAAGGCGAAGGTAAATTTACAGCCCGGGTGGGAAGGGTGAAAATTTACTACTGGCCCCGGACGCTCGTCTACGGGGCCCGCGAGGCCCCGCGCGCCGAAACTTCGCCGAAAATCCAATAACGACGCTCCCGGACGCGGCGAGCAAACGCCGTCGCTCGTATTAAGTGAATAAATAATCGGGCGCGCGGGCAAACCCTCCTCGCGGCGCTCGAACGCGATGCCAGGGGTGGGAATTTATTTAAATTTTTACTACCCTATAAATAAGGGCTCCGGTATTGTGCGACGGTTACTGCGCGACCGGCGCCGAACATCGACGCTGGGATCTGGACGCGCGGCAGCTGGATCGCGAACGGATTCATGGAGATTATGACGTTCGGCTTAAGAATGCACGCGGATGGATATTCTTTCATAGCTGCGCCCGCGATACGGACGGTTTCCAGGGCGTTTTATGGACGGACTGATGTGAACACGTGAGAACTTTAACGGCGCGGCTAGTAATAATCGCGATACCTTTCGTTATCGTACGTAATACCGGGGAGAATCTATGGTTCGTAGCAATTTTATATACGACGCAGCTGCGAGACTGTAGGTATTAATATAGCCGCGGCGTAATGAAATGATCCATGTACACAGGTAATTCCAGTTTTAGATGTCGATGTAACCAGCAAGGAAATTCTGTACAAAAAGTTTATATAGGTAGATACACGTTAAATTAAAAAAGTCTCTTCAACTGCCAGCCATTCGCTCGCTGTACCTCAGGATCTTAATTTACATCTCGCTTGTCTACAAGTTTGATCACTTTTTAAATATCGTGTACCACGGTCAATTAATACGTCGCACCGTCGTTCGGGCCGAGAGTAGATCGGTCGTAGTGCCGGTCCGTTGCCGTTCTTGATTGTATAAAATCACGAAGATCGGTATCGGGCGACTGTATCGGATCGGACGGTCCGAGGAGCATCGATTACCTAATTGGGTAAAAGTTAAACGCGAGTGGAAAGATCACGCGATGTCCCGGGAGATCTTAACGATCGCGTCGCTAACGAGATAGGCCAGAGGAGTTCTAGGTAGTGGCGCGTTAACGACGGGCCCCCACCGTCCGAAATATTTTATACCCGAGATACCACGGCCGCCGGATCCGCCATTAATTTCCGAGGCACCGTCGTTTCGCGCCTAATAAATGTTCCCTGGAAAGAGTTTCTGGACCATCAACGCGCAGTCGATTCGATAATTTACTATTTTAACCGTCGTAAATAAGCGCATCGGTCCGCGTTTATAGTTGGGGCTGACTCCGGTGGATCCGCGCGGTTCTCGGGTAGGATTATTGTAAAATGAGTGGGAATAAAAGAGCGGGACGTCCCGTTCGATTACATCGGCTCCCCTTTTCTGCCATTTCTCCTTCTCTGCATTTCGACGCTCTAACGCGCGGAGACAAAATAGCCAGGGCAGGTGAAAGGACGAGGCGACGATGCCGTCTTTGTTAGCGTAGTTTACAGTGAAAATGGCACTAAAATGTACGCTAGGTTCTTCGGTGCTTTCGCGGAGGATTTACGGTCAGATCGATCGTAAAATAAAGGCTTGCGGGACCGGGGAACGATAACTTTCCGATTGGTATTCCGCGTTCGGTGAAATACGCGGAAATTTTTTGGCCCAAAAGGTCCGCCCGATTAATGCCGATCCGGAGGTTCCCAAAATGTCCAGTTTATGCAAACGATTCTTTTCGGTTTATATGCAAATGCCGCGTCATTACCATCGCATTACCATAAAATGCTATCGGGAATTCTTCTTCGGTCCAGTTTCGTACGCGTATTTGTCCCTTTCATCATACGGCTACTACAGCTCCGCCGCCAGTCATTAACGCTAATACACGCGATAAATCAAGCATAGCCCGTATATGCCTACGCTCTCGCCGCTCCATCAAATATTTACAAACCGTTATTCGAAAGAGTATAACAGTATTACATACTGGCCCGAGCTTTATTATCTTCTAATTACGTCGCCTACAACCGCCGATCATAAATTTCCGGCTGTAGATCTGGTCGCGCTTTGATATACGTTTAACAAGCATGCCCGACCATACTGGTTCCTGGAAACCACTTAATAAAATGAATTACATCGCCGTTCCGTGTTCATTTATTCCTCATTTACGCTTTACGAGCCGCGACAAGGATCGCGCGGAATAGTTCAGTTGTTATCGGTCGAGGCTGCGGGCTTTTCATCTTCTTGGTCCATTATCGCCGGACGCGGAAACTAGTTATCGCCGGGTATTGAACTCGTTTGCAAGTCCCTCGCAAGACGCGGTGCTCGGGCAGTTCAGAAGTATCCGCTGCTCGTAACGTAGCTGTCTTCGGGTGGTAATGCAGTTGGCCTCTTTGCCGCCGATTGGACAGCAAGGATCTGTGCGCCAGTTTCGGTTTTAAAAAAAGTTTACAATATTAACGAATTTAAAGTTTGTCGAGTGTGGAATACTCTGTATTTTTACAGATTTTAGAATGTTACTTAGGGAAGTAATATATATGTTTCTAATGTACCTTCCAATATTACTTCAAATACTTTAGTGCACATTAAATTATAGGCAGTGACACGATAATTTTAGGATAATATAAAACTTTGCTACTTTAATTATAATTCGAGTCAGTGGAACTATGAATTTTTTAATTCTATTTTCATTTCTTTAAAGTGTCAAATTCATTGTGTCAAATTATACAGTTCATATAAAATTGCAGAGAATATAAATGAAACAGTAACTGTTTCGGTGAAATACCTGTCGCGTTTAAATATGCGCGCGCGTCGGTAACATCGATATTCACGCATTGTCGATGCGCGTGATCTGACTTCGATAATCGAAAGTGCAAACAAGTCTGGGGCGTGTGACGATTGTGTGCGTCGCTCGTGACTTTTAGTCCTTTAGACGAAAAGTTATCGGAGATTATTTTTCTTTGTGCCCCGTGAGGTGGACTATATAAATACGACGCGCTCGAGTTACGATATTTATTCTTGTTTTCCGCGTGGACTCGGTCGCATCTTTGCTTCCTACGGTCACTGTTTCCAGTTCGGTAACATCGCAGAACCGTGTTTTCGTTTCGTCTATAAACATTCGATTGTTCGTGGCTAAACATATTTCTCATTGCCGTGAAAAGTGTAACGCGAAAATAAAGCGAGGCGCGATGTTTCTGCCTGGCCTGTGTTTTATTTGAATAATTCTACCCGCTGCTGGCCCTCGTACGTGTTGGATTGGCAATTTTGGCGGGCACACGGTGCGCCATGGCGTCGATTGCCCACATTGCTGCTTTCAAAGGTGGGGGCGCGAATTTATCTGTCTATTTATATGTTTACATTATAAACAATACACATACACATGGTTACAAGTTAAAAAAATATGCCACCCAAAAAACGGATTACGATGGCATTAGACAATTCATTATTTATAGCTATTACTTTAGTTACGTAAGCTTAACTGTTGAGTTTTTGGTTCCTATTACGAACTAAAATAACTACTGTGATTTCGGTAGCTGCATAAATAATAATTAAAAAAATGATATTAATAGTACCAGGTTTTATTACACTGTCCCATTCATAAACATCCATGTTCTTTTCAATACAGCCAATTTATGAAAGGGACAAAAGACACTTTTTTAGAAATCGATATATCACACTAAAGTATAGAGAGAAGCTTAATAGGACCGTGCATTGTTATAGCCAGATAATTGGCCTTTCTAAAGTTACCAATTACAACTCGAATGGTTATTTAGTTTATTTACTATCTGGTCTTAAACAAAAATGCCCCTTTCATCCCACCTCTCCCCTACACGTTGGGTAGAAAATATATCGAGTTGAGATAAGACTGATTCGAGGTATCACTTTGAAAAAGCGTACCCCGGAAACAAATTTACTTAGGTCGATCATAAAACAACAATGAAAGTCCTTTCTCTTCGCAAGTTGACTAGCTTTTATCCAACTCTAAAACAGGCAATCTGTATTTATCGTCGACACGTTTGGAGATAAATCCGTAGGATCGTATATATCGGTATGGCTCATCAGTAGAAACATTGAGAATATGTAACGCTTCATCATAAAACAAATCCCACTTCGACCCGCCCGTATCCTCGCAAATTCGATTCATCGACTCCTCCGAATATGTGACGAACAGCAGCCTGTCCTCGATTTTACTACGCTTTGACGACTACGATTCTATCAATCGTGATATCGAGTAATGAAATTTGAAGGGGGTGTCGGGAAGAGGAGAGCGATTCCGAGAGCTGCATTCTTTCACGCTGCGACGACGGTCGCACTTCACGCGCATACAATTCTTGTTCGTCGTAACAACGGTCGTTTTCTACCTATTTTCCATCTTCCGTCAGGCTTCCTTTGCACGTCTGCAAATCCTCTAGCCACGCCTCGGAATCGTAATGGAAGAGATGTCATATCCTGCGCTCAATAATGCCCTCTGTTATTCCTTATCCTCCTCCCGGCTCTATCCCGGCGCCGACGATCGATGAAGAAATTTCTGCGATACGCGGAACCGCGCGAAACAGCGGCTACTCGGTTTTCACGGGGACGCGATCACCGTGCCAGCGATCTTTAGACTATTGTACGCGGGTAGACGGGGGAGTGGAGGCGTTTAATCTGGACGTGTCACCCTTAATCCATCAAGCTTTTATGGCCGGGACTATCC
Organism: Andrena flavipes; assembly: GCA_963971345.1. NCBI lineage: Eukaryota > Metazoa > Arthropoda > Insecta > Hymenoptera > Andrenidae > Andrena > Andrena flavipes. Next base: position 74,506,153 of record OZ020480.1, read on the forward strand.
TATTCAAAGAGAAGGCAATATTCTTCGGTAACGCAGCAGGGCTTACGCCACCGACCGCGAATAAAATTCGCAAGAAGCATGTATCTCGGGGGTGGAAGCGAGGTCCAATGTCTTGCGTTGGATCATCGATCACCGCCGCGAGGAAGGGAACCCTTTCCGGTTTCATGCGCCACTCTCTCGCTCATTGTCAGGCGATTCCACCTTCTGCTCCTCTCCTGCTGCTTCTAAGCGACCCTGACGCTCCAGCGAAATGGATAACTCGACCGCGACGAGCTGTCGCGATTTCTTTGTTTCACGAGGAAGGATCGTACCTCGCCTCCTTTATTCCTGCTGGAAGGAAAGGTGATTCCACCCTTGCGGATCCGCGAGCTTTAATACTTTCGCGGAGTCGAAGGCTTCGAAAGAAGTGGCTGATAGCGATAGAGGATTACTTCCTCTTTCGTTCCTTCTCTGCTCTTAATTTTTTCCATTTTGAATGACAGCCGGGGAGGGAGTCCCGATGGCCTGGAACGGTCTTCATTTCTCCCATCCGTTCGAGATAACGTTCTCTGTACAGGGTCGTTAAGCTTCTTCCACTTCGTATAAGCCTGGGTGTTGAGTACATCTGGCTGGAGGAGAGGACTCGCTTTACCCTCTTGCTTCTTCATCCGCCTCGGCCGGGCTCTTTTACGTGTCTTCCGGATGGCTGGGATAGGGAAAGGTAGAAAGACGAAGTCGCGTGATGGCATCCCCCTCGCTCGGTAAATAAATTACCCCGACCTTATCAGGAGTAATAGGAGCGCGCACGACACAGATTGGTCGGCGTCGGGCACGCGAATTAAAAGTTACTGCCCCTGCTTGCTCTCGCCCGCAGCAGACGCGGGAAAAGCTGGCGGCATGAACGTGAGAACGTATACGCGCGTTCTCGCCGCTCACGAGGATGGAGGGTGTATCGCGGCTCGTATTTTTTAAAGATTACACCGATCTCGCGAGCCTGTCCTTCGATTCTTATCGCATGGCGTAACTTGTAGCCACGTTCTTTATCGTGTCCCGGCAATTGCATCCCTTGCTACTGTTCCACCTAACATTCCCCTCGACCCGCGTAGGAGTTGCGTTTGCCTGTGGTTTTATTAGAATTTCAAAGTGTCTGAATTTTATGTCTTATAACTATCCTATCGTAACATCTGAAAGAAAACACGGTGTTACCTAAAAATTGGTGTTACTGCAAGTTTCTAGCGAGTGGTTGCGCTGGAGAAAAAGCAAGGACGAGGTAGACCTTGTTACCTATACCGTTTTCGTCTACTACCTTTACCGTCAATGAAACGGGGGCCACGACTTACACCAATCCCGCAACTCACTTTACATAAAACACTTCCTAGAAGCTGGACTCCTAGCTCAACCACCCAACGCGTTCACAGGCAGTGCTCGTGAAAACCAGCTCGTCCCACGCGTCCCATATCACAGATCCATCGTCCAATCATTCCTACCAGTGTCAATCACGATGATTTCATTCGGCCGAACAGGCTATTTTTACTCGAAACGCGGTAAACGGCCTGATGTTTCCGCGTATGCAGAGCGTCCAGGTTTTATTTCTCGGTGCGCGTCAATCATCATTTGCCAGCGCTAGACACCCGGGGGCGTTGTGAAATCCTTCTACCGTACCTAGAGGGAATCGAAGTGGTCGCCTTCTCGATTCGTCGCTCCCGATTTCCTGCGGATATATTTTACCGTTCTGCCCCGATACAGCAACTTTGTCGGCACGTATCTTACATAAGGAAGGAGCGTTGGTTCGAGCCGCGAAACTTTCTCGTGCTTCTTCCCCTTTCCTCCCGCCACCTCATCCCGCTTCCTTTTCCTCTTCCTGTTCCGCTTCCTCCGCTACGCGATTTCCCTATGCCCCCGCGCGGCGCGAGCGTCTGCTTCGAAATTTTTTTCTCGCTGGCTCGCCCACTCTCAGCCTCTCTCGGTCCGTTCGCGCGAGAAGATCTCGTTTGTTTTCCTCCTCGTCACGACCAGCCGGTTTCCCACTTTCCCCGGAAACTCTGACCGAAGTGCTGCCGGAAGCACGGTGAAAAAAAACGCCCCGGCGCGTTTACTTCTGCCTGATTGATACGATTTTATTGCTTCGCCCAGATTTATCGGCGCGCTGTTTTGCATATGATTGATTCACGCCGATTCCCTCGTTTCCCCGATACGACACGGTACGAACCTACCCCTCCTCCGTTCCCTACACCATCTTCCGCTTCTACTTTCCACTCTATCTTTCACGCTCGTTCCATTATCGGCTCGCTGCAATCGTACTGTTCTGTCGCAGACGCGAACATTGGCTGCAAAACAGTAAGACGTATCTCTTCGATTCGCCGTTACGGTGGCATCGACCTCCTAAGGCGAATTTTTCAAAACATCGTGCGAGAAAATGGAGCACGCTTATTGAATCTCGCTTCCTTTCTTCGGCGAGGAAGTATTCGAGGATGGGGAATAAAATCGGGGGGTGTGGTAATTCAGAGTCGAGGGATCGACGAATATTTTGGTTTTGTGTGGAAGATTCTTGACGATAATTTTATTCTGATAATTGCACTAAGATTCACCGATGTAGAGTATTTTGGTCGCGAACAGTTCGTCGTTACATTTAAAAAAGGAACCTAGAGATTCCTATTTTAGAAATTCGAGGTTGGAGGAATCTACCTTGAATGCTGGAATTTAAGATTTCTGGCCTAGAAAGCTGAATGTCTGAAAGGTTCTAAATATAAGGGCTTAGCATAATAAATCTCCAATCTCGAAAGTAGAACAACCAATGGCAATTTAATAAGATTCTATCAAGGGCCAATTGCGTGTAACGATGAATATTTACTGTTATAAGCTATGCTCGTTAGAATCCATTGTTAAGTACACATTCAGCGCGATATGACGAGCGGTTCTAATGAAATTTATTCGTTCTCTTCTGTTACAGGTGAGTCGGTAAAACAATCGTATTTGTCATCCATGAATTTTTCCGGGACTAATGGAAACTCTTGCGGTAAGACCTCTGGTTGATTTACGAGCGCGGGATATGAATGCGCAGCCGGAGGTTCGGTAGAGAAGTGTCGGGGGTGAGTTATTAGCTGAAAAATATGTTTTCGCGGAAACTTCGGTCTAAATTGACAAAGGGGCCAAGTTTTCAGCGTTGCGAATCGCGCGGCCTCCGCCGAACCCGTGATTTATATTCGCATTAAGGAATTTTAAAAAACGCTTCGACGGATCCGGGATAAATTTGTCGGGTAACGGGCATCGATTTCCCCCGTTCATGGTCCCATAAAATCAAACTCCGCTTAGTACCATATAATTACAGCGGTTATATTACGTTCCCGCGATAGGCGTCCGTTCCGTGAAACATTCTTTCTCGTAAAATCAGTTAAACAGAAAGATGGCTGCGCCCCTCTCATTTTCTCTCCCGCAGAGCATTAATAAAATCGTACCAGCCTGAAATCCGTATTAAACCATAACATGAATTTAATTTGGATGGTTGCGCGAGCAAATCCATCCACCGACACGAGTCACGCGAGTGTTTCTGCAAGTACATACCCGCCGAGAGCGTGTACAAAGGTTGCCTACAGTTCCCTGTGATCTCGTTGATCTTTGTCCTCTAATTGCAATTCATCTCGGATTGATATCTCGCTCCTGCCGCGATAAGATTAAATTAGACAGTAGCTAGCAGTCGGTCCCAGCACAGTCGTCGCTAATAAGACCACCCGTGGCTATAGCTTCCACTTTAAACACACATTTAAGTGTCTCGCCCTCTGTCTTTACTTGGCAAATTAAATCGTATCCTTCTGCCGGGGCTTGTAACGACGGAATGAAATTCGCCTCGGGAACAGGGTCTCCGGGTTAACGCCGGTTATATTTAATCGTGCGTTTAACGCGCGCAATTAGTCTGGCGAATTAAGGTGGTATTGTCAGAACGGCCAGGTCAGCTGGAAGTATGTAAATGTTTACCTTGAATTGCCAATGTACACGGGGTTGTCCGCGACCGTGAGGAACAAGTAGCATTTGTTGATGCGGCTGGCGACCGTGTGGAACCGCGGTCGGTGGTTGGAAAAGGAGCAAAGGGGCGAAGGGCCAGGGATAGGGATGGGGGTGGGAGTAAGGAATATCCAGGAGAGTCGAAGAAACTTTTGGTAGGGATGGTAGGACACTAACCTGGTTCGACTAATACCCGGGCGAGGTCTCGTCTACTTTAACCCGACCTAACTTAGCCTTAGATTAGACCAACGGACCATGTACTTGTTCACTTGCACCGTCTTTACCGACACGGTCCTCGACATAACCGTACCTTTCCGGTACCTGCACTTTATACACGACCTTTGCTGGGATTGCGAGGCAAAGATACGTGGAAACTTTTTCTCCCCCACCCTGAAGAAATTTATCCCGCTGTTGTTCGTACCGGTCTTCGTCGTTTCTTTTTCCCGTGGCAGGTCTCGTTTCTCGGTTTCGCAGTGGCTCGGTTCGCCGAGCAATCCTTGTCGAAGAAGGCGGTGATTTAAGTAGATGCGCATTTTGAGGAGATAGTCACTCGCGTGTTCGGTTCTCAGTGAATTTTCAACTTTTATGATAATTTCGAACGCGTATCGATCCTGTACTTTGTTCCGTATCTACTTACTCATGAACGGGACGGGGGATTGTTTATCAGTGAGTTTGCTCGGAGTAGTCTCAGTCTGTTCCTTGTTTGCCTTATATCGAAATTGGCTTCTCGTCATATACCCGTCCCTCTGCCCTCCTCCCCCCCTCCTGGTTTCGGTGGTCCGTCTAAGCCTCGAAAAGTACATAACGCCCCTTTGACGGACGCAGGATCTGTAGCGGATCCTGTGTTGTGTACTTAAGAAATCGACGCCAAACATAATTAGAGGTTTCGCTCGTTTGCTCCCGACAAACACGCCCCTAGCTAATACGGTCAAACACATTCCTCCGCATCCCCTAGTTTCTGAACTCCGTCCCCATGTACGGTGCGCGACGATGATCATTAAATTGTGTTTGTATCGATATACGTATCGGAGTCTCTTGGGTCATTAACGAATCAGGAGATGCCACCGACGAGCATATCTCTCGTTTCTCCACATGGATCTGCTAAATCAAGGTGACTTTAATCTTGCTGTTGAGATTATCACACGCCATGAAATTCCTCGATCACTATTCGTATCGCCTTCCATAAATTTAACGCGTAGCTCGAGTAACGAACTAAATCGAGGTCTAAGCCAAGCGCGTTTGTTTTTTTACCGTAATTTAAAGACCTGCTAGCTGAAACCAACACCGTTCGAAGCAGCGCATCCTCGAGTTCGCAGTTTCTAAAAATCTAAGGTATACGTGACAAAATCTCGCTCGTAATCCTTTATATTCTCTACTGCCTCTTTTCCTAAAAGCGCTTGAAGAGGCGCCGGGGCTGCTTTGAATCCGGAGAGATCTCCTAACGTGCAGAAAATCAGGTAGCTACGCAAAGTAGCGAGGGGGCTTCCATAACTTTAATCCACGTATGACTACTAGGAGGTAAAGGGGACGTGTCTGGGAAACCGGCGTACATAAATCTCCCTGGGCGGGCGTACAATATTTACGGGGAACCAGTAGATTCGCGGAGTTCTCTTCGGTGGCAGCCGCATAATTAGGTCCTGGGAGGGCAGTCGCAGAAAGTCGCGTAACTTTGTAACAGAATTAAGCCACCATATCTCACTCTATCTTTCTTGCATTTGCCCGCTCGCTCCCTCGGTGAGGCCCCCTTCGTAGAATCATTTGGACGGTGGCGCCCGTTCCTGCAGCAGGGGCCCCGCTTATTAAATTCCTCCAAGTTTCTTCTCATTTGACACAGTAGCACCTCGTGTCTTTACGGCCTGTAGCTGCGTTTCCTGCCGTCCGTATCCACCCTCCTACCCTCTTCTCTCGCTCTCCCCTCATCCTCGCCCCCCGAACCGTGTGACCTTCCAGCACGTGCTTGACTTAAGCGCAATTTAATATAGTTTAAGTTGGTGCGCAAGAAGCCAGCACGGAAACAAGTTGCCGCGCCTAATCAAGCCTCGCTTTAACCCTGAGAACCACCCTCGAGAGATGTTGGCAACTACTTGTCCAACTAATAATCGCGCAGGATTTCCAAACTAAAACTTAGCACGCGCGACGAGTAGCTTGCTCCGCGAACGTCCTGGATATGTTTCCCGATAGCGATCGATGCCGAAGTTGTTCGGTTTCCCCGCTTACTGGCTTTACGGTATCGTTGGAGTCTCTTGCAGAGGATCGGTCTTCTTCTTGTAAAAGTTAATTACTGTTTCGTTGCTTCGTTCTCAACCATAGTGTATATTAAAGTATGTCGGTTTACTCGGGTGACTACACTTTGGGTACAGGTGTCCTGTGTAGTAATGTTTGTTTTGTATTCAATATTCTCGGCGAGAATACGAGAACACTCCGTTTTATTGCGAGGTCTGCGAACCACTTTAGGAGGCTTAAATCGAGGAAGCTACTGTATGTCGCGCTCGTTAGACCTCAGCTAGAATATGCTTCGGTGATATGGAACTTCAGACATAAGCATTACATCAGCCTAATCGAGAGGGTGCAGCATAAATTCTTGAGGCTGGCCTCAAGGCTCTGGGCAATCCGATGCATTTTAGTGACCATAGACTACGGTCCAGCTCAGCAATTAATACGTATTGCCACCCTTAGCGACCGGAGACTTTCATCTGATCTAATTTTTCTTTTTAAGGTCATTCAGAGCTCGTGGCTGCATTGAGGTTCCGTGCTTCGGAACGGCAATTGAGAGAGGCCAATCAAAGTCTCACCGACATTGATATGTTTTCCGTATCCCTTGATACCCTCCGATTATTCTTTGCATATTTTAAAGGGTTTCCCGTTAATAATAATAATAATTATATTTGACATAGTATAAATAAAAGCATCGATCTCTGGGAAACTGTAATTGCTCTCCCCGTGTCGCAGGACTCTGTAACATCTTTCCTCCAGCTTGTTTTGCAAATTCATCCGCTCGAATGTCGATAGCACTTCGCCTCCCGTAATTAATGTCCGCTCGACTTCACGGTTGTTAGGAACTTTAACGTGGAATTATGGAGAATCCAATCGTGGCTGAGTTTCAACCCTCTCTCAGCCAGGCAGATGCGTATACCTCATCCGTGATATTTACTCCGTAAATCTGACTTAATTAAAGTCGTGCCTCGATATCACGATTCAGATGGGTAACAACGTTACCCGCCCTCGCATTCTGCGTAATCAACTACATAGAACAAACTTGACAGGGCGCTCTCTGATTAGAGAGTTTGCGAGCTGTCGTTTCCACACTATCTGTCGCGCGGGAATAGAATCAGTCCCGGGAACGGTTCGAGACTTTCGTTAAACTTATTCGTATCCTCCCTTCAAACGGATATTGATTCGCACTGTTCCCTGCTTGATTTGTCGCGGGCGCGCATTTCTGCCCTCGCGTTCGTCGAACCGACCCGCGATGGGATACGATAGTTGCTCCTTTTTTTTCGTCGGACACCTTAACCGGAGCATCCCCCTCTCCTCGACGTTTATCGTTTCGAAAAGCGTTAAGGGTGCAACGGACAGGCGTCGATTGCCGTGTGTCGGCGAAAGTAGCTCGCGAGGGAAGTCGCTTCCACGGCCCGGGTAATATATTTTGCCAGCGAGTCGCGAACATCCGACAAATTTAAACGCACTTCATACCTCTCCGCCGATAGGTATCGATTTCTGGCCAGGTGGCACGGCCTCGATATAATCGCGTTATTCCGGAAGCCGCGTCGTCGCGTGCTCCGCTCTCCCATCCACTTCTACTCTCGTGCTCCTTATTTGTCTTGTCCTCCGTTCTGCTCGCGAACGAGGACAAGACTACCCCGTGAGGTAGACGGAGAAGGGGCGTGAGAAGCGACGGACGCCCATGTGAAATACAAGCGCGCCGGGCCACCCAGGCAAAGAGAGGAGAGAAGACTGCGGAGGAAGGAGGCAATGGAATTTGATACCGTGCGCAGGACCGGGAAAATAAAGTGGAAAAATTCCATCTGGTCAGACGTATCAAGCTCTACGTCCCCCGTACCGGAAAAGAGAGGAAACGGGAGAAAGGTACACGGGGACAACTCGGCCAGACACACTCGATACAACTTTCCCCGATCCGCGGGAAAAGGAGCGCAGCGATACGAGGGGACGAACCTTCGCAGCGCCGGCTGAGAAATTTATTACGTTTTTGCTGTACGCCCGGCCGTGAAAAATTCATGCGAGCGGACGTTACCATACGGGACCACGTGTTCCATTTTCTGCCGGTTACGAGGCCGTAACATTAACATTTTCATCTTCATCGAGCCTCCTCGACGCGTTGCCCAGTGAACGTCGCTGGTGATCATATCGAATTACATTCGGACATTAAGACTTCATCTTAATACTCATAAACGCTTAAACAGCGACTAAAGGCGAATTTAGATTTTTCGCTTTGGATTCCTTCACAGTGAAACGTGTAAAAATTGTTTTCATCGGTATTTCCTCCAAAGTGAACATCCAATATGACCAGTATTCGAAATAAAGTCAGTAGCGTTGACTCGGTTCATTTGAAATACAAAATTAGAACAAATTTAGTTTGTATATTAGATTTTCTAAATAGTCCCCGATCGTTCACTATCCCCAAAAATTAATTTGCTATAAAATGGCGGCTGTTCATTGCAATGGATTGATCTTCGCCACTGAATCTATCTCATTTTTCATTTCCCATAATTTTTCATCGTGAACTGCGTAACGAAATTAAAAAAAAAACACGATGGGGCACTAGACACTCTAATTTTAATTTGGTAGAACTTTTTATTTCTGATGAACCAGTTCAAAGCTACTTTAAGACCGGATGGTACTTAAAAAACGCTGCCGGAAAATCTTACATAATTCTTTTATTCATTTCTTTCTATATTGCATTGCAAAATAATTTACAAGGACTTTAAAATGTATACTTTCGACTATACAACCGTTTATTTAAAACCTTCTACATTTTTTAAAATTAAATTTCAAAAATATCCATGACCCCTTAAGATAACGATTTCCCTATTTCTCTACATGGAAGTCAATCGTAATTCTGCAATCAACGCCTTCCCCTATACTACCCCCAACCATCATGAAGCTTCAGCAAAACTGCCACCTGCTCCCCAGGGACGATTCATTATTTCGCCCGTTATCGATCGGTGCCGTCTCTTTAAATTCGTGGAAGGCGCTCGAGCGCTTTTTATTCGCCCCTTGGAACGTATTTGAGACGTTTTGCCGTCGTTGATTTCATCTTCTATCCACCCAGCGCCCTCCCCCGTCCGTGTCTCTTACCGCCGGTTTCCCGTGGCACTTTTCCGTCTCACGAACCGTTGACTTTCGCGACGGCAAAAAGCGGCGAACGACGAAACCTGCTGGTCCCCGGTCCAGACGGGGGTGGCAACGAACCGCTAGTCCGAGTGTTGGCAAGCGACGCGTCGTTCGCGTTTGCCGTTTCCCCCCCCCCCCCCGCCCTTTCCCCGGCTTCATCCTCCGTTCGTTTGTAAGTGGCAGGGTCGGGCGGTGGAAGGGTCGAGCCTGGCGAAATTAAAAACATTTACTTCTGCGAAAAAGAAACGCGAAGCAAGGGGCCACCCGCTCTCATAAGCTCGGGGACACATCTTGTAGCCGTAGAAAGGAATAGGATGAGTAAAAAGCTCGCGAAAGTGGAGGGCTCCGGAGGTGGGGTGGGTAGAAGGCTCGTACCCACTTTGGAGATGTACAGGCTCGTGCCGTCGCCGGCAGCGAAAGGAACCTAGGGGAGGGAAGGATGGAAAAGGACAAACCGTGGGTAGACCAGACAGCCACGACCGTGAGAATTAATTCGAGACATCGCGCTTAACTGGAGAACTAGAACCAGATATCAGGGATCCTAAATTCGTGAGATTGAATATAAGCAATCTCGCATCATTGAATTTCATGGAAATTACAGTGTATTATAGTTCTATTTTAATAATTGTCCTTTCGGTAATTGACCGTTTTAAGGGGTGAAACACCTCTTCGAAGTACGTAGACTGAAATAATCTTTTCATATTTAATACCAAATGATTGGCTGAGTCTAAGAATATTTTTAAATACAGCACCGTTTCGGAATAAAACGATTCCACTAAAAGTAGACAGGTTCTATTAAAACGGCCATAACTTTTAGATTTACTCTGCAAGTAGGTATTTCTGCCCTCTATTGTTGCTTCAATCGGACGCGCAGAGGCCCGTCTGTTTGCCAAAAGGCCCTCTGTGGACTATCTAACCGAAAATCGACTGAAATTTCGCGTCGCTCGTGATCCTCTGTTAATCGGTGTCTCGCTCGGAATCGGAACACCATTGAGCCCAATTTCTGAATGCCGACGAGCGCACCGCGTCGCACCACGTGACACGAAGCAGGGACGGTTCACAGGAGGAAGCTGGGCTGATGGAGGCCGCGTAAGCAGATTACGCAACTGTGTAATTGAATGGGCACTCTAAATACCCCGGCCGCTAATTAAGAAGGCGATCAATCGATTATCCGACAGCCAGCATCGATACACGGGCCCTCCTTCCACTGGACTCCCTCCTGATCCGGCCTTCTAGCAATGTAGCCGTGACGTCGATCAGGGAATCGTAACACGGTTGCTCGTTGCACCGGAGGGGGTTTTAACCCTGCCTCTCCCCACCCTGCCGCACTTGCCACCCACGCTAAGTCTGTTATCAGCAAACCCCAGCCTCATCGGAGACTGGTAGCTCGGCTAACTGCCGATTATTGCCAGCGGCATAACCTTCGATTAAAATCAACCCCCTCCCCCGTCAGGCCCGTTTAATGGTCTCTTTAGCTACCCCAATCAACGATCGCGAGCATAGAAGTATTCCTACCTCGTCTGATTTTTCCCTAACGAGACCACCGCGGTTCTAATTTCGTTCTCCCGGCCTCTCGGTTAAGCGTGCATCAATAATCAACCCGAATTCTCGATTATCGCAACGTAAAATATAGTTCCAACCACTTCAGAATCGCGTTTCTCTAATCTAGAGGGGTTATTAGTTCCCTCGCGATGGTTTTCATAATCCGCGTTGCAGTTTAAGCGCCGCTTGTTCTCCCAGGTGAGATTAACAACCGGTAAACCGCGCGGCAGTGTGCACAGTGGTTGAAAAGGGTCTGAAATATTGAGGCGTTAAGTTCAACGTTCTGCATTTTTCTGGGTAGATTATAGCCCCGGGTAGATCCTGGATCATCACGGGTCGGCGGGGGCGAGCTTTCGAGGGATTTAAGGGGCGGATGATAAATATTAAAATAACAATTTGAATTCCACTTTCGTCCAACCACCGTCCGGAATCCCGTAGCACCTGAGGAAGCTCTTGCAGGGGGAGGGTGTAAACTCTTGGGCGTGCGAATACTGTAGATTCATGTAATAATCATCTGGGCGTTGCTCGGGACCTTTTTCTTCTTCTTAAGATACTTTTTATTTGTGTTTAGACTCAAGTCCGCGAACGTTGCGCCGGGTAGAAAGTACCTGGGCGTCGCGGTTTTATAAAATCGCACGGGATTTGGAGACGTTGACACAATTCTTTAATGGCGCTATCTTCAACGGTTCCACAGTCGAATGAATCAATAAGCACATACACTAGGTCTATAGGCTTTCTGACCGCAAATAGGTTCCGCAGGCGGTCCGATCGTAAATAAGGAATGAAAATCGCGCAGGTCAGTGCACTTATCGAGCCGTCGTTCTACCGTTTCAGGATCGATCGCCACGCCGAGGTAAAGCTCGCGAGCCTAGTTGTAGATTCGTGGACGGTTCTACGTGTTTTCTTCGGCGGCAGCGTATCGCGCGCATTCGAGCATTCCGCGCGCCTCGTTGCCCTCTTTGAAGCATTATCGTGCGAGCACGTGGCACGTGCAAATCCATTCAAAACTAACTTCTCGAGCAGCGTAACGCGGAAAGCCGTGAATAGTTCCCAGTTGCTATTGGAATTTTTCACTTTAAATTAACAGCGCGTTGCAGATAGAGTCAGTTTCAGCGTTAATTAACATCCGAACACGTGATAGCTAGCTTGCCTGGCACGATCATAATCGGGACAGGGAAAGTTCGACAGCGAACGTTACATTTCACTCAGCCGTCGATAGCGCAAGGGCGAGCATTAGAGGGACTGCTTAGGGCTTAGGTGTTTGGGTATCAGTGCGTCCTCGGTTGTTGGCGACGAGAGGAGAAACAGGATGAGGGTTTCATGGGTTATAGGAGGGCAGACCAGGTGGAGGAGGAGGGGGAAGGGTACTGTTGGTCGGCGCATTCGCGACAAAGGCTAATTGCAAAGCGCGGGAGAACCGCGTCGCAAACGGAAACAAGCCCATATTACGTCGGAACACACAACCAGCTATCGCCACCTCGTGTTGCCTCCCCCCCTCTCTCGCTCTCCCTCCCTCCCTGTCTCATTCCCTTTCCTTCTCTTGACGAGTGCCACCGACCTCTTTCCCTGAGCGTCCCTCTGTCGAACTTGCTTCCCCATCTCGCTTGTTTCGTCTCTCTTTCCCCTGCGTTACCTGTGCACGCCGACCATGGATAGGGTGGCATCAGCGACGAGCCCGAGGTCGGGTGACGCCTCCAACTATGCGTGTGCCGCAGAGGAACGATCCAGGATGGTCTACCATGACTGAACTATGGTCCATCAGCCCGCCAACCCCGGGCTTGGTATGGTACACGCGCAAAGCATCCCTGCACAGCGGTGCGACCAGGTAAACCTCGACCTCCAGACCGCATCGCATACAATTCCTCTGTTACCCCTGTTTGGCCATCCCTTTCACAGCGAATTCAACCTTCGACCGTCCCACACCCCCTCGTGTTCTCGCCCTCTAGAGCTTCGCCAGGGTTGCCTGTACCGTTCTGCGCCCGAGCCACGTGCACGACAGTGGCGAGGGCGTGAACGCGACCGTGCATCAAGCCTCTTTCAATCGACAGCGCGGCGTGAATCCTCGCGACCCGCACAAAGGTGTTAATTGACAATATCGCGGGAACGAGGGAAAATTGACGGGAACGACGTTAACGTTAGAAAATTCGTTAAAACGGTAAAATGATCGATTATCAACGCCGCCTCTGCACAGGGCGGGAGGGGGCCGTGGCGCATACGAGAAGGGGTATCATGTTTCGTGGAAAAGTCAACCAAAAATGGGAAAGGAAATTTCTTCGCGGGAGATCTCTTTTTCGTGCGAAACCTCTATTTGTGAAATTTAGATTCATTCTCACACGAATGGTAATTGATATTTGATGTGTAAAACCAACCAGTGAATAACCGAAATATTGAATTTATGGACCTTTGAGATTAATACTTGAATATATTTATGTATAACAACAAAACAACTGTTGAAGTTGCATTTAAATTTATTTCTCTCGAAATTTCTATTAAAATAATTAGGTACTTATTTTTACAGTAATTTTTAAAAAACGATTATAAAATGCAAAACGTGTAGAAGTCCAGTAAATGAGAATTGTAGTTATTAATGTTTGCTTAATACGCGTAACTAAAAATATGGTATATTAAAAGTGCAAGTACACTCCATTTATAAACATATAATATTTTTAAATTTATAATTGACATTTCCTCGCTTAATGGTCATTCACTGGTATTTGATCAATTACTAATTGGTTTACTCTATATTTTCTACCGATTGAACGTTGCTCCCAATCAAAATTCATTCGATAAACACCAGAAAACATGAGTTTTATTCCACAGTGCCAGTGTTGGCACTGCTAGCAAGTAGAAATAACCAGCATTAGTCAGACCGATCCCCGTAAGTAATCATCCTCAATAGCGTGCCCGACAAATCTTCGAAATCGATATTCTCGTGAACGAGGCCTCCTACGGAGACACGATGTTACACATTTTTAATTCATTTTTTGCACGACGATTTAACCCTTTTACGATCGCGCAACGGATAACGTTCCATTCTGTACGTAACGCGGATGTAACAGGAGGTCCCCGACCCGAGTGAAATTTCGCGCGCGCTATTGCACAGGTTAATTCGATCACAATGGACGCTTTGAGCGAAATTTAATCGAATTGAACTAAATGAAGGTTATTTAGCCGGGATATTGCATGGACGGCACCGTACGCGAAGCAATTACGGCGAAATGACCGCGATTCTTCGTTGAGCGAGCCGCGCAAGGAAAGCGCGCCTGGAGAAATCTTCGCCGAGTTTCCGGGGCCCTTGACGATTATGGATCGCCCTTCGTAATTGAATGGATAATTGAAACGATCCTTATCAAAGTTGCGAGCCTTATGGAGCACGGTCACGGCAAACACGGGGCTCGTTGGCCTGCAACTGCGCCACGACCTCTTTCGACCCGCACGGATGCGCCGTGGTACGCTCTCTGGTGTTCGCTCAACTAACCGATAATTAATCGGTTAAACGTTAATCCGCGCCGTGGCGAATCGTGCCTTGGAGAAATCGCGCGTCCACTCTAGCGGAAAGCACCGGCAAAAACAGAACAGACGCCTCTGTCTTCGAATACTAATTACGCTGCAGATTATGACACACCACTGTGGAAAGGCGCAACAAGTCGTCGATACCCGTCGATAATTAAGACATCGCTATCGAGGTGTTAGGAATCTCTCGAGCGCAACGAGTAGGTATCGCCCGACTTTTCAGTGCATGTTATAAAGGTTCATAGAAGCCTCGGCACAAAGGACGCTCATTGTCACCGCGAAATTGAATCCCTTTTGTAACCCTCGATGCGTTCGTAACGGCCATCTTGGAATTTCACGATATTCCATAGTGTCGCGATATCCTGCCACATCGTGCCTGGGTATTGTGAGTCGGTGTGAAAGGTCGCGAGCGGCGGTTTTTACGAGAATAGGAGCAGCGACGTCGAGGTGTTCCAAAAATTGTGACGTTGAACAGATTAACTCGTTATACCGTACTGAATAAAATCCAGCTATTCATCTTTCACGCGCACTTCAGTGCTATCGGAAAACCGTCCGGGGATTTATCCGAGAATCTCAGGGGCACTTTTTGTCTGTCGTTTAATTTCGGAATCGATTATTGTCGTCTGCCCGCTCTATCCTCGCCGGTGCGCCGCCTTTTTAGACGGAGCCGGCGGGACGTGGTACAGCGAACGGTAGGCAGGTTACTTGGCATGCAGGACGAGGATGCTCGGGCCTGGAATTCCGTATGGATTAAGTAACCCCGTGCGCATAAGCCCGGATAAAATCGTGTACACGTACACAAGCTGCACGCTCGAACCGTTGCACGTACATTTTTAAACACCCCGCTGTGACTCCGTGGAAGAAACTTGATTTATTCGTCGTTTAACGAAACTTGATTTAACGAGAGCCGCGTCGCGCTGCTTTTTACGTTATTAAACCCTGAGATTATCATTACAGCGCTTTTACGTTATAACAAGTATCCTTTTTCTTTTCTTTTTTTGTCTGTAAATTTTTTTCGGACGAAATGATGCTGTAGGAGGACTCTTCTTCGTCTCGCATTAAAAGCTACCGAGTTTATACTAGCGTAGGTCCGATGAAACGCATAATTGGAAGCATTAAAAGCGTAAGGATTAAATGTCTTTTATACTGGAACTGCATCCCCTAAGAACCTCGAGGGTCGTTCGAGGAACATTGTTAACAGGTAACTTGTTGACGCAGCAATGGTATTCTTGGCGACGCGTCGGGGCGTTCGAATTTCGTCAAGCTTGTCTGGCTGCTTTCTAGCAGGAGTTCTTCAGCGCTTTCTTTACATCCCTCCATTCTTTTCTTCCCTTCTCCGGGCGCGCTGAGTGCTCAACCCCTGGGTAGGGAGAAGGAAGGACGATGACGCAGGGTGACAACGCAATTTCGCGGCGGAAACAGGACGGGGGAACGTATAAAGAGATTGTCTTTCGTCGTGCCGCTTAAAAATTTGCACTCACCCGCCGCGCGGAGTAAGACTACCCGCGGCGGGCGTGTGTGAAAATTACCCGCGGGCAGGATCGACGTTCTCTCACGTTCGCGCCCGCTCGCCCACGCCGCGAGGTGGTGGACCGTTTCTTATTACAGCACCGGGATAATAAAGCTGGAACAACCATAACCAGTACGTTGTTCCGCGCGCTATGTTGTAAACGAGTCCGTTACACCCGCTTACGTTGGACGAAGGAGCATCGCGATAAAGATGCGCGTTATCGCCGTGATACGATTAAGCTTCAACCAACGCGAGCGAGTTGAATTCCTCGAAGAATGGTGTGAATTCCCCCGCTCAAGAATCTCACAGCGTTTCACGGGGAAACAGGGCTGAACTGTACAGGGTGAAAGGCGAGGGAGGGTAGACTAGGTGTCACAGGATTTTCCGAGCGAAGCGTGCGAGTAGCTTCAAGGAAGTAAGGGAAAAATGTCACACGAGTGTGGGTCCATAAATGCTTTATTGGAGAATTCGAGGGGAAATACGAGATACGGATGGGAAGGATAAGAGGCCCGGCACGTACGAGTGTTCTTCAAACGGAAGTGGACTAAAATTATGGGAGTCTGTGAGTGTAAAGAAACCGCGGAGAATTTATGGTTAATTATTTTCATAAAAGATGGCTTTAAACGTCGATCATCCTTTAACTTCGCTAGAATTTAAGTGGTTTCCAACCCACCGTGGTAGCTCAGCATGGGGTCATCGTCTTTATTGGCGAACTTTAAAAGACTGTAACTCGGAAAGGAAGCGCCTGTGCAGCTATCAATATGATTAATAGGACTCACCGATAAAGCGCGGCTGAGCAATCGTGGAGCAGCCTGTACGCTGGTACAGTCGGCGGATCCTGCAGGATCCTGGAACCCCCTGTATCGGTGGAAATGTTAGCGCGCAGGCTGCGGCAAGTCGAGCCCAAGTCCGCTGGAAATATAATCGATGCGCGCTCTCTCTCCTTTATCCACCTGCACGGAAACCACAAAATAAACGCTGGCGAGATCAGAGGTAGAACGGAGCAAGTATGTACGGCGAAGACACGCCCAGCTTTTGCCGGGACCCCTTTTCAACGCATCAGCCCCCGCTCCACGCATATTTCGCATATGCTGACTCCTGCATTTTCCTATTTATCTCGCTGCTCCGTTGCAGCGCTTCGCGCGGAGCGAGTAGGCGGTTGGGGGAACGGCGGGGGCCATCGACTTAGCCAGACAGACATTTGACGTTGCCGTGTTTCCCGCGAGTATCGACCTTTCCCTCGCAGGATCTCCCCGAAACGGATGACAAGACGAGTTTCCATGCAGGTGGAGGGGGAGGGTTGGTTTTTGTTTGAACAGCGAGTAACCATTCCCCGCCAGAGTCAAAGGGGCATGCCTCATTGAGATGCCGATGAAATCTGACGACGCGCAAACTTCCCGTCCTGATATTATGCACGGCCGACGCCGAGCTGCAATTCCACTTTTAAACCCTCACTGCCACCGTTCGACGATATGGCACGATTCTGTGCGCCGATCTCCCGCGGCAGTCGCGAACTTTCGAGTTCCGAGGCACTTTACGCATTGTTCGCCGCGTAGCTTTGTTCACCGCGGAGACGCGTGCATTTTCGTAGCATAGGCCCTGGATTTTAATCGTTGATGGTCTCAATTAGACCGCAGATTGCTTTCTTCTACCCTAGAGGGAAGAGAATAGCGTAGGGAAAGATGGAAATTAAATTTTCATGCATTTTTTTTCGTAATCTCTGTGTCGTTTAATTAATCATTTATTAAATTCCAATGATGTTTAAAGGTATTCTCGTTCACGTGGTACAGGATTAAAACGGTGTTACGAACCGCTGCATTAAAGATTCCACTGGATTTTCCCTTCGTCAGGTTTCCCAATGCTTCCAACGGAATTCCCGTCGCGAGAAATTACCGAGAGGCCGTCTCTCCTCTATCTCGTTCGTTCATTATCGACGTTGTTAGCGAGCGAATTTGTCTTATCGCTAATGATTTTTTGCGAGCTCCGTAAGCGAGACGTCGACCATTACCGTGGGTATTTCGCGGGCCCGAATTGCGAGCAAGAAGGTATCAATTACGTTTATATCCGGCTTGACCTAGAACGATGAAAAATTAATGCTGGCAGGCCGATGAATGTGCCTAGTGGCCCAGGAATCAGGGTAAACGTTACCGTGAACCTGGGCGTGCATTATTCGTGAAATTCTCGCCGCTTTAACGGCACGTTATCATATTCGAGGAGTTGCTAATCGTGAAACCGACCGGGCTAAATCAATCTATCCCGCGTTTATTAATAATTCCGCGACGCATCCTACGTTTAGCCGGCCCCGAGGTAAACCGGGTTATATTTGTCGCGTGGGGGTTGGATGCGACCGGGGCGCGGACAATCCGAAGCTAATGCGTCGATCGACGTTTCGCCGGAGTTATCGAGCCCTAATTAACATCGCGACCAGCTGATTAACATATTATCGCGGGAAGACAGCCGTCGGTGGCGTGGGTGCGCGGACGGGGGTCGGAGGAAAGCCGAGTTGCTTGCAAGCGCGGAAGCGGAGAGATTGCGTGGCCCAGGGAAGCGTGGGTGGGGAGAGGAGGAAGCAGGGGACTGAATGCTGAGATTCAGCCTTTCAGAAACGAACAATAATGGCGCGGCGGCGTGGAGGGGCGGCGGAGGCAGCGCTGGAGAATCCCTCCAGGCACGTTCGACTATTAACCCCGCCGAGATTCGGAAACGCTCGGCGACTGAAACCACCGTCTCTACATCCAACCCCTTCTAGGACGTTTGAACGAGACTTCTACCTAGCCGCAGTGTCTCCGTAACAAGGGTGAACTCAATCCCCGAGCAGGCAGACACTACCCCCTTCCACCAATCCTCCCCCGAGCCAGAGCTTGAATCAGTTTTCTCCGCCTCTGTTTCTCGCCGTTTCGTTCCCGGCTCTCTTTTTCTGACCCCCTGGTAAGCGCCGCGGAGTTGGCATGATTAAAACAAAATCGTCATCGTTGCCGCGTCGCCCGCCGCGCCGCGCCGTCGCGATTACGGGCCCTCTGACGATTTACACTTTCAGGGAAGAGAGAGTTCACCACGCGGAACGACCGAGACGCTGGAAATTCCAATTCCTTTGACTTGCAGCCAGCGCCGTCACCGACGATGTTATTGCCGACGGCTCGTTTCTGTTTAGACGTTTTCTGCTGAATATACGGGCCGTCCCGCAACGTTTCATAGCGGAAGGGATAATTTCTTACGAGGTTCTTCCAGAAAATGCTTTATGAAGCTTCGGCATACACTTCTCCTTCTGTTCTTGTTCTTCAAGACCAGAAACCCAAGAATTCCGAGTCGTCGGTCAAGGTTCACGCGACTTATCGTTTAGCGCAACAACTCATTCGTTCGTACGATTTTAAACGCGAGCTCTATCATTTCGACAGCGTTGAAGTTTCCCGGGTTGTAGATAGCGAACGATTACACGTCGTGATAAATAAATGACTTTAATGGATCCGTGGCATGTACTGTCGACGGAGAGATCGGGAGCATGATTACCAAGACGGTTTATTAATGATCCACCTACGTCGTATCATTGTATATTCATTTTTGCGTCCACGCCATGCGCCGCTGGTCCCATCCCCCCGGCGAGGTTAGATAAAAGTAGGGGAAGTGCCGCGAAACAATTTGTTATATCGGAGGGCAATGATCCGGCCGCGGAGGAATATCTTTACGACGCAGTAAATAGCAATACGTTCCCTCGTAAACCTGCCTCGCGACCGGCTTCCGAAGCTGATTTTTAAAAGCGCCGCGTTCTCGCCCAGATATCGGGCGCTCTGCAAAATTTCTAATAATCTCCTTATCGTCGTGTTTTACGTACACCGCTGGCGATACCCTGTCCCCTTCTGCGCGCACACACGTATCTTGGTCAATATTCAAAAACGTTTCCCCTCGCATAACAATGCGGATGTTTTTGTGCGGCAGTGATATCCGCAGTGACCCAGAAAGATATCGCGAAAGATACACGTTTTTCCGCGATATCCGAGAGTCACGGGAAAATTTATGCGACCTACCAGCGACGTGCGAAACTCGCGAACCCGCGGTCGAAACGCGCGGCCTCGCGTTTCATTCAGAAAACGTTAAATCGGCTGCTGGTAGCCATCGCGGCTAGAGAATTTCGAAAGTTTCGGTGGCAAACTAGTCCTCGAGTTCTGAGCGAAGGAGTGTTTACCTGGGATAGGATGTTACAGAGTCGGTGGCCGGCATTGCCAATAGCTATATTTCAGACTTAGCGTATTATGATGGTATTGCATGTACAACCGTGCTGCACCTACCTCATTCTATTTACGTGTAGGTGTGTCTACCTTGCCTGTGTACTCTTAGGTGTACACATGCAGTGAAGTTCGAAAGTGCAAGAATGGTTGCGGAGATTTTGCTCCTATAGCGCTTGATAAGCTGCGGGATGTATGTTGTATGCAAAGGCCATGTTTTAGGAAGTTCTAAGCTCTGCACCCCGAAAAGATGCTAGAATTGAAGCTCTGGCATAATTTTACTGCCGGTTTTATCGTTTCACATTTACCATCTCTATTCTCCTACACCACTGGCGATAAAATTTTCATGCAGAGGTAATCATCTTGGCTGAAGGCCCGAGTTTCACTCCCGAAAGCATAGAGCGGTATAATTATTTTTGTTTATTATTAATCGTCTTTGTTACTTTAATAGAAGAAACCTGAATATTTGCAATTAGAATAGACTAAAAGAGTCAAGGCGATGTTGCAGTGGTGGCACTGGTAATCTTAACTTATTAATCTCTACTTAACTTAAAGTAATGTTAACTCGAGACTTTAAGCTAAACATGACAAAACACTAAAGTAAAAGAAAAGTAAAAAGATAAAATACAAAGTAAAAGTACACGTATATGAACTAATAGTGTTGCAGGATAAATAACCGAGTATGAGACCTGAAAGACGAGTAGAATATAATTTCTTCTCCTGTCGATCGTCTCGGAGTAGATACTTCCACGCGTTATCGCGGCCTCTCATTATTCCCTTCGTCTTCCGACATTATTAGCCGCCCGCGTGCTCGAATAGGACGATTATTCGGCCGAGAGCGTTTCGAAAGTTCGAAAGTGCATTGTGCCAGGAGTATGTATTCCGAGGCCGCTGCTTTTCCACCTTATATATTCACTTTTGCTCGCCGTGGACTGGCAGCGTCACGTTTCTACGCGAGGTTACGTATAGAGTTCGGCTAAGTTGGAATTTACTGTATGCTTACGCGAACGCCGGCGCACCTGGTCGCGACCACGTTTCCACGGTGCCGAGGGAGGTGTGCGTCGCCGGAGAGAACGGCAGAGAGGGACAGCGCGACGACGAGAGGAGATGAGAGAGGCAAAGCGAACAGGGACGCCAGTGGGACCGTAGTATGTATGTAGGCTAGTTGGTAAAGGCAAACCCGAACAATTTGCCGTAATAATCCGATAACTGATAATATTGGCAATTTGGCCGTAGCTAAACGGATCGCGCGGCGTTGCACTGCGTGCGTTATCTCGATTATTGTTATTGTTCGTACTCAATGACCACCGTAACGCGCGTGTCGACGGATGGATCACGAGCGTCATGAATAGCCCATCGGCTTCCCTTCTTTCTTGGCAACGGACAGATAAAGAGGATTGGGGTCCACGAAAGTATTTAGGTATAGGAGCGAGGGAACGCTCGTGAACCTTTGAAAGATTCTGCAGATGCGTAGACAGCGAACGTCCAGTTCGCGTTATGTCCGCGAATCTATCATGTTGAACTACCTTGTGACTTTTAGTTTCATCGATTTCAGCGAAGGTAAAACTTTTGGTTTCTACTTTTGTGGGTGCTACGCGTTACTAAATATTTCAACCCCTTCTGTTGCTTCATCCTCTACTTTCTTAGAGGCTCATGAATTGTCTATGCCGAGCACACATTGTCGCTTAAAGCCTCCCCGGGGTACGCGAGGCAACGGATCGAGTCTTTAGACGTTACCTAACAGCAGACGTAACGGTAATGACTTCGGAAGCGCGAAAGTAGTTTGAAGCGTTACGGGAGTTTCAAATAATCACGAACTGGTATCGGTTTAATCCCTGCCTCGTCAAAGCGTTACGAACGCGGACGAATCGTTGCCGGGAAGAATCCTCGCGTTTCCAAAGTTCCCGGGAAGTGGTTTCGGGGGTGATTGATTTCCCGCATCGAATCGTCGACGCCGCCTTGGAGAACGCGGGCGCGGGAGAAAGCGAACCAGAGGGAGACAGAGAGAGAGAGAGAGAGGGCGGTAGCACAGTGCGGAACTGAGATTCCATGGGTTACCCGCGGAAAACCGTTGACTGTGTTGAGAACAACGATTCGATTGATTTATCGCGGTTGACTTTAATTAATCGGTGGGGACGCTCGTGCATCCCACCTTCGCTCTACGATATCGCGTCACGTTACGCTACATCCACGGTTTTCGTAATATTGTTAACCTTCCGATTTCATTTCCCGTTATGTTGTCGCGGGACGTCCCTCCGCATTCCACGCCCTCTCGTTTTCGAATTTGACGAATGGAGAGTCTTTGCTTAACACGTTTGTTGCCGTGGCAAAGCAAATTGGCGAACTCGATTAAAACTGTAATCCACAAAGCATACCTACGGTAGGATGGGGGATTTCAATTATTCTTCAAGTGGACAATTTAAAGCCGAAGTGCTCGCGTGAGTTATTCGGTAACTGTAGTCGACGGGAAGTCGACATAATTCTTCTCGCAATTTTATTCCAAATTTAAAGCACCGATTCTTCTCTTAATCGACTCAACTGCTCTTAAAACATCGGCCAAATTCCAGGCATCCATAATCTTGTACGCGTGTACCGTGGCGCGGAGGCTAGCGGTAACCCCGATGGGATAAATGCACCACGCTCGATGACGCTCAGCCCAATTAACTGCTATTACATAATATGCATCCTACCATTACGCGCCTATAATAGCGATAACATCGCCGCATCGCCTACTACATCACAAAACCAGCTGGACTCTAAACGCGTGAAATACTTGAATCGATTAGAGGCGTCTTCCGTTCTCACTGTCCCTCCAGTCTTCGAGGCTGCTTCTCTAACTTACATCGTCGACTTGTGACCCATCAGTGGATCGCACTCCGTGGCCCCGTGGCAACGGTGTCCACTCTGTGCTCGGTCGCCCGCAAAGGAAGATTAAAAAGCCAGGGTGGCACGGGTGCACGGGCGGCGCGACTGACGATTTCTTCTCGACTCTATTTCACCTGCACAAGCAGCGCAGGAGTAGCGAGTGTCAGGCATAAAGTAGAAGGAAGAGTCTCTGGTCGGACGGTTCACCTGGCGCAGGCGCCAAGTCCTCCATCCCTCTCCCTGGTCTCTGTTTGTGCCCTCTTCACCCCCTCCCCCTCCCCCTACCTCCCAGCCACCCCTTGCCGCGTATGGGGGACCGAGGGAGACGGCGGATTCGTTGGACGAAGAGGGCTCGAGGCGAGTTTCGGGTTTGGGGTCGGTCGACAGCCGAACCGTGCTTCAGTCGGCCGGCGAACTCGCGTGCCGTGCCTTCGTTCCGGTAGTGACGTTCCTCGGTGCTCGTCGGCGAGAGCGCATCCCCCCGACTCGACGCGATGCGAGCGTTCACTCGTCGCCGAGGACCCACGTTGCTCACCGTCCCCCGGGCACCGTGACCGCGCGAAATGTTGCCGTCGGGTCGCGACGCCCCTCTACGTCGCCAGCAAGGACACGTACCCCGCGGGCCACGGGGCGCCAGCACGGCGTATCTCGCGACGGGCGATGATTCTCTAAGCCTCTGCCCGCCAGACGGTTCCAGCGGCGAGCTGACTCGCGAGGATGCCCAGCACCGAACAGCGATGACGAATTAGACCACGCTGGATTACGATACTCGCTAGTGTGCAACAGTGTACGAAGTGGCGTCGCGTAGAGTGTATGTGTAGTGCGTAGAACTTAGAGAACAACCCCCGAAATCGTTACGACCGAGCCGCAAAGTGTTCCCAGAAGATGATCCATTAGCTTCGCCCCGTATTCGCTGCCGCGCGCGCCGGGATCCGCTCAATTTCCGTCATTAATAACCCAACGAGCGTCCGATGGTCGGGGAGCCCCTCGAAACTTTTCACCGCGATGTGAAGGCCCCGCGTTGCGATCCATTAAGGTCCATTAAGAGTCTGTTCTCGCGCGACGCGAGCCGCCAGCAACCGCCAACCATCGACTCGCCGAGTGTCCCGCGAAGGGGACCGCTCTAAACATATCTATAAAACATATCCGAGGACTCGATATCCCGGTTCGAGGGCCACGACACACCATCGGACAGGAAAAAAACGCAATGGTGGAGAGTTTGGCGAGCCTCTCCCGCGAAATGGGTCGATAGTAGACTGGTGATACGTATCGTTTGCAGGTGATTCGCATTGTTCGATTAAAGTATCGCGCGTAATCACAGTCAATGGTCCCGCGAAGTGTACGGTTCCCATTTAAATAAAAAAAAGAAGGAAATAGACACAACGACCGGTTTCTGACGAAACGCGCAAAAAGGACCAGCAGTCGTTTCGCGTTCGATTTCGTCGTTGGAGAGTGAAGTGTTGGGGGAGACGAGGGAGGACGGTCGCAAGAGAAGGGGGACAACGATTGTTAATTAAAGAGCAGGAGAGTCCACAGGGAAACGAACAGCCAGCAGCCTGACAGGTAAATATTTACCGGCACTGTGCCACGGTAAAATCGGAATTTTACGCCGCGCGCTTCTCCCTTCTACGCTCGAGCGGCGAGCAGGGACAGTTGGGAACGCGTAGCCTCTCCCTTCGCGAAGGGCGATCGAATTCCCTCGGGTCGTGAGGATTCGTCTTCCTTGGCGTGTGCCACTCGCGGCACACGACGTCGTAAAGAAATCCCTCGGAGGGGTTTTACGTGGCAACGACACGCGGTGATAGGTTCCCAGGTTCGATTCTGAGTGGAAAGGACCGACCAAGGTTTCTCCTTCGGTTATCTGGCTGTTCCCCCCCTGCGTGCGAATTTTCAGCGATGTACGTTTACTGCTTCCCTGATCGTTTCCTTTCACGCGAAATTGGATTTTCGACCTGTCGCAGTCATCCTCTCGTCCCATTGCCTCGGAAAGACGGGCGCCGCTTATTCCTGTCTTTGGTCCTTTGAGCCCTGCGGCGCTCTCCTTAAATGTCTGAACCGAGCGGCACGCTTTCCTACCCACTTCGCACGCCCCGCGGAATCGAACGTTTCATCCGGCTTCCAATTTCTTTGATACGTCGGCACACACGGCAGCCCGCGACGCTGATTTCTCCCGAGCCCTCTCGCGCTCCGTTCCCACGTCTCCTTGGCTCGATACGGGCGCAATGAGGGCGAACAGCATTCGACATGCGAGCACGTACCTACCCCTCGGCGACGCTCGACGTTTTACATCGGGGTGAATTAGAATCGCGGGCAAAGTCACGTGACCGGATGTGTCGTACACGAGTAATCGACCCGCGACGTGCCGTAATTCTTGCCAGATTTTCAGGCTATTTCTGTGCCTCCCTGCTCGCCAGCTTTCTTCAGATTCGCGACACAGCTTGTCCAACGTATCGTACTATTTTACTGTCAGCTGGAAGCATCAGAAGGATTTGTAGTTATAGTGGGAAAGTTTGTACAGTCAGTTGAAGCTTAATATATTCTCTGCGACTGCGCTCGGTGAAAACATTTTAAAGAGTCACTCAAACGTTACCTACCTTTCGTGACATATTCGTCTCGCGAGGACTCGTCTCCACGCACGTATAAATGTACGCACTCGAAGTCACTTCTCGGTAACATCAGCTGAAATCTTTTTACGGAGCAATCCAATCGCAACATTACGTCGGAAGCTCTTACTTAGAAGCTTCTACTTCAATGATAGGACGCTTGAATATCGGTATTAATTAACTTCAACGTACGACGCAATGTTGGAATGCACAGGTCCGAAGCTACGAGTTTCACTTCACGGTATGGAACGAAGGAAAAGCCTGTTGTAAAAGCCTGGCCAGTTCACAGTCTATCTAAAAAATCGCAGTGTCCTTTTACAGTCAGACATCCTAAATCCAGTTACAGACCTGTAACGCCACTTTGAATCGTTTTAGTGCCGTTTTATGGGGAATCGTGAAGCTTCTTTTGATACCCGTTCGAGCAACTTTACGCCTGTGTCGAAACAACGTACCCTCGTTCGGCGTGTATAAATCCCCGGATCCGTTGCCCGTATCTGGCGATCAGGCGGGATTAAAACGCGTTCCGTCGAGACTTTCGTGCTCGGCGTTGTTTTACACGCGGCAATTCGATGCCTCGTTAATACGGTCTGCCGACATATTTTATAGCGGCGCAATTGACTAACGGGATAACATTCGACTGCCGGTCACGAACGTAATAGACGTGATCGGCGTTTTACGGCCAGTTGTGTGATAACCTGGCGAACCTTTCGTGCAGCACAACCTGGCTCGCTATAAAAACTGAGGTCACGGTCGGTTTTTCGATGGCCCCGATAATACTGCAGACGTTGTTCTCGGGTTTACACAGTGGCTCACGGATTTGTTCAAATAAAACCGACCTATTTACTCTGGCCTGTCCTGCGAGCACATTTTATTGATATACCCGGGGAAATAAATCTGGAACACGTAATTATAGTACCGTCTGATCATTCTTTAAACTTTCAAACGCAACAATTACTTTTTGCAACGGCACATCTTATAATTTAGATGATAAAATCAATTAGAATTACTTCTTTTAACACGAAGGCGTCGACCGATAATAATTGTACACGTGGCCTCCGTCTGGTTCCCATCGAAATGTTCAGATCCGAGCTATCTCGTGGTAATTCCGTGAACATTACCGGTCTTAATCGCGCTCACGGGCGCCCGAAAGTTTACCAGGAAGCAGGGTGTATCTGCTTAAGTTCGTGTGCACGGTATCGGACGAATCAATTGGCACGCCACGTCGTTACAACGATGACGCTCGAGATAAAGTATATCCTGATTGGGCGAGTAACTTCGACCTCAGACCGTAACGAGGCTCATCGTGAATTACTCGAGCTTATCGTTGGGCAGATCTCGCGAGTCGTCGGCGTGAACGAGACTCGACAAGTCGAATTTTCATCGCGAAACCGCTATTGACGCGTTACATTTCCGCGCTTCAAATATCGATCCAGCTGTTCAAGCCTCGGCGACAAGGCTAATTAAACGCTATAGAAATATTAATTATACGATCATTGTTAATACTTATGTTTATAGTTAACAATCATTAGCGTGATTTAATACGATTATACAAGAGATGTAATAAAGGGGCAGGGTGGTCGTTTGTAGATTTTAAACAAAGGAACGTTATTTTCCAGCCTGTTAATGTATCGGTCATTCCGATGGAAGCTGCAATCGTGATCGTTCATTAATACGTGTATCTCTCGCGGCAACAGACGAACGAGTTTTGAATGAGCTATCCGCGATCCGTCCACGGAAGTGACAACCTTGTAGTTAACGAGAGAGGAAGAAGGAGAATGGTCCGCATCGGCTCAGACGCGGCCAGTAGTAATATCAAAGGCTTGACAGACCAGCCGGCCTTTGGCCCACGGGTAATTAATTACCGCCGCGCGATCGTAAAACTTTTGTCCGTGATTAGCATCGGGAACATTTTTTTCACCTCCTCCATAAAGATCCAGCGACCCTTTGTCCCCCGAAATCTGTGTACCCGTGGGAATGGCAGTTTTAAAAGAACGAACGGGACAAAGGAACGAGGCAAGAACATTTTTCTTCCGAAATCTCCGTGCAAGGTTCGGGTGAAATATGATCCTGTTTTGTTGCTAAAGTCCTTCTTTCTCTACCAGCGTCACTCGAACGTTTTTAGCTTAAAATTTTTGGCAACGTACAAAATGATTTTTCGACATCGGGATATATGGTGCATATCCCGTTTAGAGGAATATTTATGTATATACTTGTTTACCAAGGGTTTTTCACGTTAATTATAATAATACAATAGTATTGTATTTATCGTTGATTAATTTGATAAATTACACGTTTGCAAGGAACACTGAAATGTCGGACAAAGAGCAGAAATTCGTACCTCCTCGTATTTCGTTTTGTTGCTAATCACTTTGTTCTGAAATACTTTGATCGAACATGTACTGACTTTATATGAATTTATTAATACGTTACTTTATTTGTGTAGTTGATGTATATTGCTTCTGCTAATTAGAGGAAAATTCACTGTGAAATGAAGTTCTTAACGAAGGTGATTTTATAACGTTGCACCGTTCCCATTCCTGTTTCTATACTGCGCAGTTCCTCTTTATTGCACGCGAAAATTTCAATTCTTCGGATTAATGAGGCGGACAATGAACGAAACGTATCAGTATTGCACGCTATGGCTTGGAAATACGATATAATTCAAGTATCGGTCCGTGTTATCGTGGAAAATTAACCCCACGTATTTCGATTTAGATTCACTTCCATTCCGTTGCCAAGAATGTCCAATATGACGGATAGAATCTTGTTTCGTAAATTGTCTCGTTAGCGTTTCCTGAAAACTTCCATAATTATACAAACAACATCGGGTTAAGTGAATTTTCAACTCTGGTTTTCCATCTCTGGTTTTCCGTCTCCGGTTTTCATCAACCTTCTTCATTTATTTTATTGTCAAGTTTGTAACATTATTCTGTTAATTAGGCAGTCTGTTCACTATTCCAACTTCTTTTCGAACGTTCGGCACGAGGTCCCCCTTACTCTGTTTACAAGCAGGAAGTTGTTGGCGTGCTCTGTACTCAGGGAATTATTCAGCCCAAGAAACGGAAGTCGCGGTAGTTATCCGCGGCACTCGTTAACAACAGCTTGTAAGTTCGGACAATTATTCAGAGGAGTAATTGGACCACCCGAAATCTGCAGGTCACGTAGTTCGCTTTGACTTGCAAGCAGGAAAACAATCTTGTTTGCACCGTTTTACTCTCTCTGTCCTGCACCTTGCTCTCCCCTAACGAATTGCTCGCGAACATATTTTCTCCGGAATATTTATGATCTGTGTAGTGTGGTGGACGCAGTGAAATATGAAAGACTAAGTAGTCGTAACATCTATAAAAACACATAACGCCTCTCGCGTTCTGTAACACAGAGACCAAGCTGCTGATCTCGTCAGACAAGAGTCTGCGTACTTATCCCTACCGACTAAATTGGAAGTGAACATAGTTTTGAACAAATTTCCTCGTGGAAGATTCTGCAAAAGAAACCAACGAAGATTTTGTATTCATGGTAATAACGTCGTAAGCAATAATTTATCGGAGCCCCGGCGCGATTTTTTCTAACTCTATTTGGAAAACTCGTGTTGATTAAGTTCTCGTTAAAACTTCTCTTTGATCTGATTTATTTCACTCGACTAACTCGCGCCGCTTGAAATTCACTTCGCAAACCGAAGTTAATAAGTAAATAAAACGAACACGACGACGTCCAAGGGAATTCCATTTCTCGCTTTTCCCCTTATTTTACAAGCGGTACAGGGCGCACCCAGCAATTTGTAAATATTCCAACGAGATGGTCGATGCTACGGTATCACGCTGACGCGACTTCGATGTACAACGAACCCCAGAATCAGTCCACGGGCAGTCTTTCATTTCTGTCCAACGCGTATCGATGGGAAAGTAAAAGTTCTTTA
Organism: Andrena flavipes; assembly: GCA_963971345.1. Lineage (NCBI taxonomy): Eukaryota > Metazoa > Arthropoda > Insecta > Hymenoptera > Andrenidae > Andrena > Andrena flavipes. The sequence continues at coordinate 74,535,649 of OZ020480.1, forward strand.
ATTTCGAATGATTCGCGACGCTCTCGTAATCGCCTTACGGTACCAAGGTCCAACAGCGACGCATACTTCCGCGGGCCTCGGTAGCTTTGTGTCCGTTACCGAGGCCGAGACACAGACGCGTCCCCGTGTACCGGGCCCCATCCGTGAAACGCGATTCAAGATGCATTTAAGGTAAATGCCTACTTCCATCCAGGGAAGTGCAGCCCCCGGCGCCAGCCCCGTGGCCAACCCTCCCGACGTCCCTCCCTTACTCTTTCACGACGGAACCGCAGCCACAGCTATCAGAGAAATCCGTGCACTTTCAATTAAAGTGACGCAGCTCGGCTGCATTAAGGCCGCTCGAGGCTCTACGGCGTTATGGCTTCAATTAAGGGTTAGAGGATGTGAGGGACGGCAAGACGAAGGAGGGGACAGGTGGGGAGGGAGGGGCTGGTTGGGCGACGATGGTTGGTCCCCAGGCTCTCTGCGCATTTATTTTAAGGCTCCTCGAAGGGAGCCGAGCATCCGGCGACCGCGTTCGGAGCAACGACGATGAGCTACGCGACCGCAAGCTCGGGCAGAGGAAAAAAAAAAGAAGGAGGAACGGTCGGGGGTATCTAAAAGCTCGACAAAGTTTCATTTAAAAAGCTAATTAACTTATCCAATTACCGTCTCGCCCCGGAGGCCCAGCATCGCGGAGGGCGCAAAAGAAGAGAAAAAGAAAAAGTAGGAAGATGGAGAATCCGGCGGCCGCGTCGGCATTCTCCATGGCGCGCAGAATGCCACGGGATTTCTCGCGACTCGTGCAGAACCGGAAGCGCGATCGAGGACGCGCAACCCTTCGTGCGGGGGACGATCGTGAATGAACGCGCGCGAGGATACGGGGAAGAAGGTGCGGGGGAATCAATTTAGTCGCGACCGCGCGAGCTTTTATGAGAGAGCGCGCGGATTACGGGTTCCGTAAGAAATACAAATCGTCGGGGGGTAACGGCACCGCTGATCCCGGTGATTAATGATTCCCTTTGCCGCGTCGCGCGTTTCCACGGTGCACACCAGCGCGCACATGGCCGCGACGAATCGCGCGCGCCTTCGTAAGGGGAATAGGGCATGGTTTAGTCAGACGACCACACGCGGAGGTGCTTTCGCACGGGAACGTGGAGACGTCAAAGACGAACGGGTTTGTAAGATAAAGAAATTAAAGGGAAGGGTGTAAATATTCCTTTTTTAACTACATATTTGCAGCCTAGTGTATTTTGCAATGATAACTTGAGTAATAAACAGTGAAGCTTGTCCACGTTAATGTTTAAATGTAATCGAGGACCTTCATTTTTGACAGTTTTCGAGTTTGACGTGTAATATACGTAAAAAAATTCTACCTCGTTCGATGCACGTTTAATGCAAATCCGATAACAATGGATTCATTGCAAATTGTGAATATGCTCCAGATTTGAAGAATTTGCCAACAATAGGAATAGAAATTTATCAACATAATAACTACTACTTATTTTGTAAAAATATATATAGTTTTTTTTCTAATTTACTCGTTGTTAGTAAAGGTGAGGCTGCACCACTCTAACTGCAAGGTCCTAAAACGCACCAGTATACCCAAGAGTATAGTCATACATATAGAAACTACAGTTGGAATTATTTCGATATTTTTTCGTCGTGAAAACCTTTGTGTCCCATTGGGTTTGTCGATCATTGCTCTCAACGGTCCCAAAGTGGCGCAGCATTCAACGAGTCTATTATAGCTCGCGAGTCGATAGATTCGGAATAATCCCGTTATTCCGGGGGGGATTCTATTTTTGTTTTAAATTCCAATCTAAACACAGTATCGCCGGGTTGCGCGAAACGAATAATAACGCGCCGGTGTAAAGCGGCGCGACGGGCAGAGGCCGTGTCTGGATTTGCGGGGCCGTATATCCACGCGTGAGAAAATATCGTGTTTACTATGCCTGATCAAACAGCGTGCATGTGTATTGCCATAGTCCGGCTATCGCGTACCTCTTCTTCTCTCCGTCCTCCCTCGGTCCTCCGATGCAAATGCACAGCCCCCGTGGCTGGCATGTATGTATTCCGAATCACGCGAAGAACGCTTGACAGACAGGGAATTCTATGGGCAACGTTCGATTTGTTCATGCACGGCGGATATACACTTGGGCTACTTTCTCTCCCCCCCCCCTTGTGTTCCGAGCAAACAGACGGAATTCGAGCATCCTCGCCGGTCTGGCAACTACCGTCGACCGAATTTTTTGCAGTGTCACGCGAATAGCGCCGGCACGGTGCGCTATGAAAAATTGAAACACCGAAGTCGAGCCGATACACTTTTTGTTCGCGGCGGCGGTTTCAAATCCATTTAAAGTCGAGGCACATTTCTGCTTGTACAGGCTTTTAGCGGGATCGCTCGGAATGGACACGCGCGTGAATACGGTGCCGAGGAACATATGAATTCGGGACCGTACGGCAGACATTTACAGTATTCGCTAGCAGGCGATGCACTTTTACTGCTTCCCGAACGCTGTATTAATCGATAGGTTTCGGGAAGCATTTATTCATACTTTACCTGGGTACTCGTAACCGAGCCACGGTGCTGTAACTTTTTCAGTTTCTCTGAAGTTTCTTCAGCAACGAAATCCCTTCATTCCATCGGAATGAAAAGCCCGTTTTCCGCGGGCATGTGGGCCGTAGATAGCGCAGAAACACGCGCGCTGCTGTCGGGGAGTATTAACCTTTCCCAGGGCCAAGACTTCGGCATTGTGACCTGACATTCTGACCCATCTCGTGCCGATATTTCGTGGGGTACATACCGGTCTCGAACGAGCCGCGCATACGTGCATAGCCGGGCATCACATTCTCGTTCTGCGCCTCGAAATGCACAGCGGCTATGTGAACTTTCAATGGGGGGATGCAATCCTTCCACGCCCACGCGCGGCCACGCCGTTTTTAACCGCGAGACCGCTAGAAATGTCTCCGTGGACGTCGTTGGCCATAATGCGCGCAATTTACTCGAACATTCTGCCTCGAGATTCCGGGCTGAATCCGGCTACCGGCTCGCCTACTTGTTCCTCGTTCTTTTTCATTTCATTGGCTAACCTATTTGGTTACGGACGTCCTCTTCGTGTTGCTCGAAAGGAGGGAAGGAATATAGGGGAGACCGGAACAGATTGTGACGAAAAAGTTTCCAGAGTTTCTTCTCGGATGTGTTCTCCTAAATCAGGAAATAATTTGCGTGACTTACTACTTACATATGTGGTCAACTCGTTGAGTGTAAGTACGTGAAAAAATCTTGGACACTTAGACATCTTAGACACTTCATCTTAAACAATTCTGAACCTTTGTTACAATGTGCCCCAGTCCGGGTAAATTGTAACACGTCTGTTTTACTTATTTAAATACAAATATGAACACAAATAAATATTTCTGAAAACTATAAATGAAAATACAGATGATTATTAAAAATTTGATATACATGAGTTAAACAATCATTGTATATTTATCTGATTCTATTAAAATTTTCTTCTTCGCTTTCTTTACTTTTGCTTTTATACTTTTTTTCTCTACTTTTTGGATTCTCCATTCTTCTTCGTGTATCAGCAAATAGCTTCCTTTATCACTCTTCAGAGTGGAGTAAGTAGTAATTTGTTACAATTTACCCCGAACTTGAATTTTTGCGCTTTATCTTAACAAACGAGAAACTAAACATCAAATTACTAAAATGCGTACACATTATAATAAACCAATAATTGAAACGGTTTCTAATGCCGGTTAATTGAAATAAAAGTGCTAAGACAAAATTCTGGGCTATTCCCTGGGTACTAATATCGTCAAGCAGCTCTGGGTTACCAGATTTGTCGTTGAAAAGATTTTACTTATGTTACAATTTACCCCGGTCTCCCCTACGTTGACTCCTTTTTTCAAAGGGACTTTGGTGTTGACGCAGGGTCGACAAGGGACAGAGTTATGAAATAATTCCTCTCCGTCGCCACATTTATAGAGTAATCTAACTTTTTAATTGGTTTTTAAGTTTCTACGGGGAAGCTGAAATTCCAGAGAACCGATCAATGCGTTAAACAACGGAGAGACATGTCCGCCTCTGGCCTCGGTCCGAGGACATCTCGATGTTCCGTAGGATTGTAAGAAATTCCGCCGGACTTGAAGACAAATTTATGCCGCCGAGGGTAATATCGTCTCAAATTGCCGGGAGATCGTGCATAATTCAGCCGGTGTCACTGCAAAGTACCCTCCTTGAGCTATGATCGCTTTATTATCCCGCGATTACGCGCACCGCTCCATTTGCATTAATTATCCTCGCCGGCCGCGAAATAGAGTCGCGTACGCCCGGTTCTGTCGTTGACGTACTTAAGCAACCGCTCAAGGATATAATAAATGTACTGGTCAGTCTTCCCGATCCCGATAACCCATCCCCATTATAACGCAATTTCAGATAAGAAACATCGCCTGGTAGAAGACAGCCCCGATGATAATTCGTACTGGCCGAAGGGGTTGGCGAGGGGGCGGGAAGGGATGCAGGGTGAACTCAGCGGACACGAGGGCAGCGTGGCGTACGAAATAGTAGTTCTATAGGGCCGATGAAATCCACGAGTGCTTAAACACTGGGAACGAAAGCGTATGTGTACGGAGGAGCGTATAAGATGGGCGATCTTTTGCTAGGCTCGTTCCATGCTTTCGGTTCATGGGTTATCAGACAGGTGGAAGATAGGTAGGTAGCTAGTAGAAGGTATTGTCGCCGGAACGACCGCGTTGGTCACTGGAGAGGCCCTTTTATATCCCGCCGGAAAGGCACGAACCGGCGGAGAAAAAGGACGATCGAGCCATACTGCAAACTCTCGTCTTATAGTAGAACCAATCTTCGGCCGTCTCACGGCCGGCCGCAGGGGGTGGCGGAGCGGGGGAAAAGCGAGCCGAGAGAAAGGAAAGAGATTACCTCGCGTAAAATCGGGCCGGCGACTTTTCGACGTTCGCGAGGAGGCGGTCGTCGTGTCGACAAGTTCCTTCCTCTTTCCTTTCATCGTCGGTAATTCCCTCGAACCGGAGCCATCCTGTAAGCTACTGGTCCTGACAGACAAAGGAGCCCTGTAGCGGATTTTCGCCCGTGAACGACCAACACGTCCGTGGCCGCAAATAGGGCACATGGCCAGCGTGAATCCGGCTACGTCGAAAGTTGAAACGGCAGACCGGTTTCGGGGAAACAATTTGCACCGATCACGTTGCCTCCTTTTCAGTTGGAACTCATCGTGGAAGGTACCGCGGCAGTAACAGATTCCCTCTACCCCGGAGCAACGTACCGTATGATCGAATATCTCATTACCTCCTCATTCTTCATAGAAAAAAAAACGAGCGCGATAAGGCGAACGATCCCTATCATCGTCAGATGCAATATCTAAGCTCGACAGTAGCCTCGGCATCGCATAAAGACGGATCTTTAACAGGTGTCGTACGTGACTCGATTTTGGCCGCGTTCATCCCCACGGAAACAACCCCATTGGATATCCGCGCGGTTTGCCGAGGATCAGGCGGGGAGGGGCAGTAAACTTTTTGCGGCTTCTATGCCGTCCCATCGTTCGCCCGGCACAGCGGGAGATTAGTCAAGCAATTTTGGCGAGTGAAAAAGTGGGGACAAAGTTTGCGGCGCGAGCAAAGGGGGCCACGCGCGGCTGATAGTAAACCAAATTAAAGACCTCGCGAGGGGGCGGTAAAGCAATTTCGTAGTCCCGCACGGGCTCGTCGCGAAGCGTTTCTACGTCACTGGATACGAATGGCGGGTGGAGGGTAATGGCGAGAGACAGACCCAGACCGAAATGTATCCTCTCTCTACCCTCAGCCGGCTCCCATACACCCACCCATCCCTCCTCCCTTTCCACCCGTCTTCGCGAGCGCCGCGAATCCTTTGCACGTGCACGCTTTCACGTAAACCTCGTAGACATTTAACCGTGCACGTATACCCTGGCGACGGAATAGAGAGGCAGTCTACACGCGTTCTCGGTTAAAGCGAACGACAGCGTGTGGAAGTCAATCCTGATCCACCCCGGTACTGTCTACCACCCCTTGAAAACCGTTCGCCGTTCGCGTGGCGGCTTACGGCGGAACGTACGGGTACACATAGAACGCGCTCGGTGCTGAAATTCCATGAGGCGTGCGTAGTCGTCGGGTCTAGAGATTTTATAAACGTCCAGACGCTTTATTAAAAGATCGCGGAAGGAATTCCATTATGAATTAGGCGGGAAAGAGTTCGTAGCGGGAGGAAGTGAAATTACGTTCGCAGGTTGCGTAGAATACGTTCGTTAGGCCGATGTATCGGGGAATTAGTTCACTGGTGCTTAAAAAGCTTGAAAAAGTTCAGATTTGCAACGATGGAGGAATATTGGATTTGTAGGATCACTAAAAACTTATTCCAATATTCCTGATATGTTTTAATGGATACAAATATCACGAATTTAGCCTGGAAAATGGAATATTCCTTTTACAATGCTGGATATTGTTTTTGTTAACTAATTTCTCCGTAGAATGGGTTGCTTATTCTGTTTCACTGGTAAAATTATATTTTCCTCGGTGAAACGTGTAAAAGGTAATTATGTTGAAAATGCAGGTAGAATTGTTATTCTTTTGCAACGGATATATTGTTTCCGGGTGATAGGACAGGGCTGCTACAGATATTGTCGATATTTATGGAGCATCGATAAATATCGAATGATTGATGTTTTTAATGGCGATGAGTCTGCAAATAAAATTGCGTGCAATTTGAACGTATGATGTTACTCGTATGTGTTCCATCGCGTGAACATGGTTAGAGTAAATAGATCGATAGCTGGCGGCAAAAATAATTCAATCACGGTGTTCTAGCCAACGAAGAGATTTATGTTCAATTTGTGCGAATTGATCGCTTTTAGTTCTTGTAAATACGAGCCCGCGTTCGGATGGATCAATTGAGTGACCATTTAGAGAAAATTTGACGGTCAATTGTTTCTTAAAAATAATAGTATCGATCCCACGGATGTATAAAAAAGAGTATCAAGTACTAATCTCATTAAATTACAATATTTAACATTTACAGAAGCTGGAAAAAGTTTCGTAGACTCGTTGCCTTATTCAGCCACCAGATTAGGCTGTCCAATTTTATCGCTGATGAATTATTGGTTTTACGAGTAAACTTATATGGGATTTTGTCTTGCAAGCTGATCAATCAGCTGCCAGCTACGAATTAGAAGGTGTTACCTCGAATTTAACCCCCTTCACGCGCCTTTACTAAGGCATTAAGCTCAGTAGGATCCGTCTAAGCCATCGACTTTACTATTTTTCCCAAGAAAGTGTTTTTGCCCCCGGCAAATCGCGCGGATTAACCTAAACGTGATCCTCAACGCTCGACTGTCGAGTTCACTGCAAGGGACCTTCTCGCGTGGCGTAATTGGAAATCGTAAAGTTCCCGAATCCCATTTTGTCGGCAACTTTCCACGCGACTTTCGTGGTTCTTCGGACTTAGCGTACACCGTTAAGTATCCGCCCCAGCCACAATAACCGTGGGCTCGTCTTCGCTAATTCTATTAGCTGCTCACGCACAGGAACTCTGCCGCGCCCTCCCTTTCGCCTCTAACGCGCTATTTTATCATAAACGACGGTGATGCCTTTTCACCCTCGTGTGTCAGTCACGTATATACATACTATAACCTGCATCCAATCTCCCTTCAGTTGGCTGCTTCTTCCCCATACCTCCTGGCTGCCATTACGGGAAAGCCTTTATTAAGTCTTCAACTTCGCGTAACACGCGCCCGTCCATCAGTCTGGTGATCTCGTTCGCATTGATCATCGCTGCCTTCTGACTTATTGTCAGAAACGAGGCCACAGACAGGCGCTGTAGACTTTGACGCTGTTAGGCCATTCGGGAAATGATTTTCTAAGGTCCTCGATAAATCCATTTACGAAATGGATTAACAGTAACTGGGATAGGAAGTAGTAGTAATTTTCAGGAGTGGTATAAGGGATTTTTATGGATAATTTGGGATCTTCCTGTATTTAAGGTTTAAAGCAACGAGCTTGTAGCAGAAACTAGAGACATTTCTAAAAGAAAGCAAGGCTAACACTGCTAGCTTCATTAAAGCCTCGTGAAAAGCATTCGATGGAACTGTATTCGCTCGGAACTTTGCTCTTCATTCGCTATCTACCTCCTATCCATCGTTCCATCGTCTCGGCGGGGCAGCCATTACAGGAAAGCCTTTATTAAGTCTTCAACTTTGTGGGACGCGTGCCCGTCCATCATCGCGAAATTGAGTTCCCATGCAACCTGGCCAAGCCAGCACACATCGACGATTTTCTGGCTGGATGTAATTAGAAATCAGCCCGACGTAAAATCCACCCCTCGCCCTTGGTTCGTTAGACTTCTGCCCGTCTTGCGGCCGGTTCACCGTGTTCGAGCATGAAGGCGTCGTAAAACGTTGAACGAGCCGAAAAATGAACCGTCACGGATCGAGATCACGACCGGCCACGTACTCCCTTTTTCGATCGCCGGGAACGCGTGACGAGCCGGCATTCCTGGCAATTTCGGGAATGATTTCCCTCGTCCCTGGTCCCAAGCGAGCGTGCGAATTTGATTCCGTGCCGTTGGCAGGGACACGTTCGATGAGTTCCATCCTCGACACCGGGGCTCTTTTTTCCCCCGTGTTTCTGCGCAAGGCGTATGCAAAATGCAAGCAACCTGTCGGGCTGTTTCGACATTTCGAAACGCGAGCCACGGGAGCGGTGGTCATCGCTATTTCGCGAATCGAACCGGCCCAGGTGCGCGCGCTAGTATGAATATTTTCGGGGGGAAAATCGGTGGAAAGTGTCCGGGGGGAACGTCGCGATTCGCTGCGACGAGAGATCATAAGGGATTAGCAGCTCGTTAGCATGCCGCGTTTTCGGCCGACTCGATCCACTCGCGATCGATCGTGAATATCTCTCGCGCCCTATGCACGGGGTGGAATCGCAATTAAGTCTCTCGCCGGTGAATCTGAATTGAAAATAGAGGGCTGCGCGTCGATTTTAACCTTTATCCTCGAATCTCGGTTATCCGTTTTCTTCGACGATGTTACACACTTCTGGCGGTTTTTATAGTGGGTTTCTTCGGGGCGGAGCAATATGCCCGGAAGAAATTTCAGCGGGGAGAGAAGCGTGCGTCCCAGATACGCGGGGAAACAAAGTACGTATATCGAAATCGACGACCCCCAGTGCTGTGACCTCTTCCTGTTAGCCACACATACCGAATGCACGCTCTCGCGAGCCTGCATCGTGTCTAAGAGGCAGATTTATTATGCATACACGCGAGGATATTGAGATACGCGGAGTGGATGCTCGTGGGTCCCCTGCGGGGAGGAAAACTTCCTCGTCTCATTGTCCGACGAGGGGTTTGAGCGACAGGGGTGAAGCGGCGAAAGAAATAGGAAAATGCCGGCACGGGAATTGTTGGAAATATTTCCTCGATCTTTTCATCCTCGTTCCCGACACGAACACTTGAACGCACAGAAATAGATCGGGAACAGTCGGGGATGGAACGAGAAAGAATAAGCGCGCACCGTTTAAAACACGTAGCGATGCTTAATGGAAAGTCGAGGCGAGCCGTCGATCGTTTGGATGAAAAGAGGTGTGAAAAAAGAAAAGTAGTACGACGGAAGCTCCATTAGAATAATCGTGTCCATCGTTCTTAAATTTCGAGGCCCGGCTTGAACTCTCGCGTAAAGTCTACTTTGGAAAGTGGCAAAAGTCGGCGAGTTACGGGCCTCGTTTTTCTCTTCACCTCCCCCTGCCTGTGGCAAAAGTTTGCCGCATATACGGCTTCGAAGATTGAAAGAGACGAATCGAAGACGGCCAGACAGCCGGGGACGGGAGGAGGACGGAGAGAAATGGAAAAGAAAGCGAAGAAGTCTAGAGTCGTCGGAATATATTTCTCGGTTGTCTATTGGTCCTCGAGATGCGACGACGTCTCGAGGAGACACGGCGTTTTTCTAATCTCGAGAGAGAGAAGGAAGCGAGAAACGGACGCTGGAGGAGAAAGTTGGCGAAGACAGGGGCAAGGTGGAGCAGAAGATGACGTGGGAAAGTTTCATCAAAGTTCCCTCCCCTCTGCGTACCCCGCTGTTGCGAACCGGGCTTGGGAAACGACAGAAGGGGATACTTTATTCACGAGAATCATATGAGAACTGCCTATATACGGGCTAGCTATATTACTTAGTTGGTAATCTTCGTACGCGGAAATGACGGCTCCCGTGGCGGAATTTTTGACTAGAATTTGCGAACATGGAAGATACCTTCTTTTTATTTCTGCGAAATGAAATATTAATATTATTATCATTTCTTTAGCCTTTGATATACAAGTGTAAAGTTAATATAAATAATGTGTGAAGTAATACATAGATACAAAATTACAAGATTAACGATGCAACGGCTTATTGTTATTCTATGGGAATAATTTTACGCACCGCTGTTAGAAAGGACCCCAGAGCCTTATTAAAGAAGTTCAACTTCGAGCCGTATTTATTCGCCTGGTTAGATATCCTAAAATATACCTAGAAAGATGTTCATTTGATGTACGAACACAAATTTTGGAAGTACCTTCATAATACACTAAACTTATAGAACTGAAATACCTGCTGTTGAGTACCTGGAGAAGCTCCTCACTTTACTTGTTGGAACATCGAAGATACCTGACGTGGACTGAAGATGACGAGACAAGAAGATTAAAGTTCGCTGTCTGCTTTGGAGTTTCTCTTACAGAATGTTCCTTGTTAGTACTTTCTAATTAGTAGCACAGATTTTCAGAGATGTTCAGAATTACATAATCGAGAAACGGTAGCAGGCTCTTGTAGATATTTATAGTCGTGCCCTATCGCCCGATTGATGTTTTGATAGGTACGCCACTGGGGGGACAAATCTTCGCGAGGCATCATTTGGTGACAGCTAACGTGAGAAAGCGACCCTCGCGTAGCCTTTTACCTTATTCAATCCTCTTTATTCTCGTCATTAACACTGTAATCACTCATATTCCTATTTCTATTTGAATATACTATTCGTTCCACTATACTCGTAAAACTAGTTATTCGACCAGTTCTAGATCAAGCAATCCTATGTATCTCCACGTCCAACTATTTCGTAACCAGTGAAACACTTGCTACGGGAAAAAGTAAAGCAGGAACCAACAAAGAAACGGCCCGGAGAGGCGAACTTTTATCGCAAATATCCCGGTCTAAGGATGAACCAGATTGAAAAGCGATAGCCCGCCGTCGAAACTCTAAAATTCGTCGATATTTTTATCGCCGCGGATATTCATTCGCTCGGCTCGGCCATTACGCCAGCTCCGCGCTGCCGAGGTACAACTTTCGAGGCGACTGTGCGCGTAATCCTACTCGAAACTTGGAATTGCATAACGAGAGTTTCGCCTTTCCCGATCCCACCAAAGATTTTTACGGTCCAACTTCACCGCAGGAACGTTCTCTACAGGGCCGAGCACGGGCCCATTTGCTTTCTTCCGTTCACGGGACGTCGATTTTAATCGAGCTCCGAGGGACGACGCGAGACGTAAAAATTGCTCAACGACTTCGGGAGTCAGGGGTAAGAAAGGAACAGCCACGTGTCCGCGGATAGCCGGTAGCTCCGCTTGCGAGCTTCGCAGGCGTACGGTCAGATCCTCGCCGTTTATTTCAATCTGGCTTTTCCACTGCTTGGCGGGCCGCTTTTGAACACTCGCGAAAGAATGGCTCGCGTCGAAAACGCTCGGATCTCGGCCTAAAATGTGCATTCGGGTCACGCGAGCGCCCGTTGCGAATGCAACTCCGAAGTGCGCCCGACTTTTCTCATATTCGCCTGTTTTCAGGAGAATCGCGCAAATCTCTTCCGTTTGCGTACAAATTGGGAGGGGATGGCAAGTGTCGTGAGTGGAAGGAATCCGAGGAGGTGTTTGAGGAAGCACTTGAGTAGCGTGTGAAGCAGTAGCCTTGAGAATCTAAAGCCACGAGATGTGTTTTTCACCACTGGCTTCGAACATCTTTTCGACTTGCCAACGCAAGACAGAATTCAGATTAAAGCGGTAGCCCTGTTTGCTTTAAATTTGGATGGTTGTTGACAGAACTTGAGTAAGTACTTTGGACGAAGACTTTTATTACCGCTGCGATGCTCGGCAAAAATTTTCTTCCATATTTCAAGAGATGTTCAGTTTCTTCGCCCAGAATTCTCATTTACCGAGGTTTTTCCTGCGAGCGTCAGTGTCAATTCAGAGCTCTCTGCCAGGCTTTGCTTGATTTCGTGTTTACTTGATGCTAGTTGTGGAAAAAGAAGATATAGACAGAGAGAGACGGGGGCCTCCATGATTTCGCTATTTACATTCCAAGAGATGGTTGCGCGATAGACACGAATCAATTTCCAGGGAAAACGCCGGACGGGATGTTTGCAGAATGCAAAAAGTTGGCGGGATACGTTCCCCTGGCGACTAGGCGTTCGATCCGCGGGAAAGTTGGCGGGGGGGCTGACTTGCCTATGTAAAAGAATTTTTTTTTTCTTATTTATAATTTAGCGTTGCACCCCGGCGAGGGCGAGCCGATAACGCGCACGCGAGCCGCAATTTCTTACGTGCCCGTCCGCGCAAAAAACCTGCCCTAACGATGCACATTAGCCGAAAGAAATAAGAGGAGAACGACGCTTTACGATCTGGCCGTGTGGAAACGAGGCCCTGGAAATACGACGCCTTTGTAAACAGCCGTATATTATTTTTCCACTGAAAAGTCATACCCGCTACTTTTAACGCGGGCGCACGTACGTGTATGCAGACACCGGGCATTCAGCGGAAATGGTTTCGCGAGGCTGACCCCATTTTTTTCTCGCTCTTCCCCGTCCCTCTCGTAAACAATACGTCAGGGTCGAACAGAGTCCAATAAGTAAATGGCTTCTTGACGAAGTGACTTCGGCTTTCTGACTCGACGATTTCGCGACTTTTACGAACCCGTCGCGTCGCGTGCTGTACCGCGTGCAGCCTCAGCGTCCATTGGCTCCTCCTGGGGATCCGCGACGCGAGTCGGAAGGCAGTTGCGAAGGATTAAGGTTAGCTCTTTTTTTGTAGAACGAGGTCTTTTCATATGAGAATCTTTAAATGACCGTACTTTCTACGTGGAGGGGAAATAGTGGCTGGAGGAATCCGCTGGGAACCGCTGCGGGGCCATAAGAAATTGCTGAAATCCTCTATCGGTGAAGAGGACGGGTGTTCGATTCTATGGATTACGCGTGCATTCTAGGATTTATTTCCACCCTCCACAGATTCCAATACAGCCGGCGTGTCTAGTTTTGTTGGGATCGTTACGCTCGTTGTGTGTACTCAACGTACCGTACTCAAGATCGATCAACAGTCGATGACACAGCAGTCGCGCGTACGTTTCTGCTTCCCTCATTTTCCTGCTTTTACACCCGAGCTAAGCTTACCCCTCCCTTGTCGTGTGTACGAACTTTGATCCAGAAACATCGACTTCCCATGCCAGACCGATCGGGGGGGGGGGGGGTCTGGCTTTCTCCCTCTCTCTCTCTCTCTCTGTCTCTCTGTGTGTCGCGATTCCATCGGTGGCGCTAGAACACTGTGACCTATCTCACGGAAATCGATACTCAGCCCGAGGATATCGAACTCTAATATCCTCTTCTGCGAGCCATAGTCACATCGTCGCTGGCTTTGCCGACGTTGAAACGGTTCATCGTACCGTGAGTTTCGGATATAGTCGTCGATGTAACCACTACGCGGGGGTCGACGCGGCCCCTCGCAGAGGAAATAATCGGTCGACTTTTGTCTCTGTCTGCAGTGGATTGAAAATATTACGGCTCAGATATCATCCCCCGGCTCGCTCTGTTTCCTTCGTAAAAGAAATTCGATATTGCTTGTTCCCCGTATCTCCGACAGTTTTCCTCTCTACCCATCCTGATCTTCCGGTCGCGATTAGCGCCGCGACGTTAATAATTCCCATGTCCTCTCCGGGAGAAGAAACGCGCGGTCTTGGGAACCGTCTGTGAAATAATTCTTACGCAACCTGTTCCATCTCGAGACGAAGTAACCGTTGACCATTCGCCGGAACAGTGTTAGAGCACAGCGATCTGTGGTTCGTTACATATTACTGAAACCTTAGATCTGGCTTTTCACAAGGAAGAAACAACTCCATCTTCCCCGCAATCCATCGGTACACAATCCCGCCCCGGCAATCTATAGAATTGTCACCTTCTCTATATTCCACTATCAGCCGGCGTCGTTGATCATCCGATGACAGATTGAACCCGACGACCTCGTTCCACGCTCAGCGTCGTTTGAAAAAGGAAGGGAAGAAAACCACGGCGGTGGGTGTGGGCGATATGAAAACGAGAAACGACGTTCGCGGCGGCGGCGTTGAAAGGGGAGAAAGAAAGCAGACGGGTGAAAAAGAGAAAAGGGCAGAAAAATAGGAGGAAAAGCGAGAAACGTTCGCCTCGACGTGGCCGTTAAAGAGCGCGGGCGAGGCGCGGGTGTGGACGATAGAAAGCAACGAAGGAAAAGGAGATGGACCAGAGGGTGGTTCGCGCGAGCCTGGACCACTGGGAAAAAGAGGATGGTGGGAACGGAGGACGGGTGGCATCTAAATGGAGATGTCTTGTATGCAGAGCTGCTCCGTCAGAACGACAGCAACTGGAAAGCCGTGTCTGCTTCCAGGACTAAAAGACAAAAGTTGCTAAAAGGGAAATATATCAGAAGTCTTCTTCTCGTCGCCCAACCCCGTCCGTCCCCGCCTTTATCCTTCGACACGTTTCCCGATCGGACTCGCGATCTCTATTTTTTTGCCCGGCTCATATATACACTGCACCTTATCTCACGCGCAGAAACTACCCTGCACCGTCTACGGTCCCTCTTCCCTTTCGTCTCTGCCCTCGATGCACCGCCTTTCCGATCATCTACTTGTCTCTCCCTTTCGCAGACCCCGCGCCGCGAGCAACCTCCGTTGGATTTTTACACGACGATCCTCGAAACGTCGAGATGATGGGAAACTGGGATCGGATGCGTCGTTGTCGGTGTACCAGAAACGTCCTCCTCGAGGGAAACTTTCCAGCCGTTGCTGAGAGTTCGCGTTTCGGGAAGCTGTAAGCTAAGACCCGTGCCGCGCCCGTCGTCGCTTGTCGACCTTCGATTCCGCTCCGAGTGACAGCGGCGTGTGCACCTCGAGCGTCGCGTCGTCACGCCATCCAGTTTGCATGTAGCCAGGGAATCCTCCCCCTTGGAGAGGCAGTCGAGAAACACGGAATTTCTGGGAATATTGTTTCGGATATTTCTTTGTTTGAGAAACTCACGGGCTGGCGACGCTCTGTGAATAGAAATTCTCGTTGCGGGAGCAGGCTGGAGGGAAATAGTGCTCGAGGGAGGGAATGACGGGGAGAGAAGAGATCAACAATTGTCGTGCTGGATCATTGCTCTGTCGAACGGCGAGAAATTAAATTCAGCTCGGCAAACAAACTCGGGGAAAGATCGATTGAATCGGATGGAGAGGCTGAGCCACCTCCCCCTCCCTGCTCCTCCCCCCCCCCCGCCTCCCCGCCGAAGTTCTTTTGGGAATAGTGGTGAAAACGCGGGCAACTGTTTGTCTTCTTAAGAAATTGCCTTGTTTCCACGACTGATTGCCGGGCATTCGTTTAAAATGAAACACTCCTCTGATTTTTATCGATCGTCGGTCTCCAGGGAGAGCCCGCGAAACGGGGCCAGGAAATCAAAGTGTATTGACCCGCGCACGCCGGGCGAATAGCGTGGATTTACTTCCAGTTATCGAAACACTGTTATCCCGGATGATCATAGGGATCGTTAACTGCTGAATTCTTTTATTGTACGATCATACGTACTCGCGTACATTTTCAACCGAAGGTATAAGATACCGTTTGTAATTTGAGTGGATGAAATAGTTAAACATAAAAGTAGGTTAGAAGAATCGATAGGTCAGTGCAATCTCAACGATGATTTCAATTTTGTGTGCTATCTACAGACACGTACCTCGGTGACCGGGTTCCACGATACGAGTACAATCATCGATAGCAGTGATTTAAAGAGGACACGTCCTAAATTAGCGGGGTAGTCGCTGGGAGTAGCATGGAATTTTTTGTCCAAGCAGATAGGTTAGAGGGAAGAATCAAGCCAGTAAAAATAATAGACGATGTCAACGGCGGCCGGCTCTTAAAATATTCAGCCGCGTAGTTACGGAAACGTGTAAAGCTTCTTGCCTTCCCGGCTAGACCTACGGCTACGGGACCTTTAACTATTGCACTTTATCTTCGGATAGTAGCTACCGTACGCCCATCCAACTCTCTCTATTGATTACCAAGTGGTAACAAATACCGTAACAGCCCATCGACCGATTACTGTGGCGCCCTGTTGTTCGCTGTTGCACTTTTCATGATCGAAACAGGGACGTCTATTGTGGCGCTTTGGTGTCTCGGGCTGGATGCACTACAGCTACTATTTTCTCGTGCAATTGCACAATTGCGCAACACGAGAGCATAACATTCTACCAAACTGACTTCCTAATGTATCTTATCAACACACTGTCTTATCTAATTTATCTCGCTCTTGTTAATTTCCTATTCCCTTCAACAGAACGTAATCAATTTGCACACTTTCATATTCCACTTCCTACTCTGTTCTGCGGCCAGACATATCGGGACACGAATCAAACAATCCCTATTATACTGTTAGATAGCGTCAGACATCTATTCAGAAGTAGGGGTCGTAGTTTCTCCTGTATATTTTCACCTAGGAGCTAGAGTATTTCCAATTGCAGCAATTGCCGAGCAAAGCTGCGCGACCGTGGTTCAAAGCTGCTTAGCCAATCTCTGGGTAGAATTAATAGAAGCTCATTTGCGAGGTTTGCGCGGACTTCAGAGCAGGAGAGACGTTTGCTCAGTACCTCGGTTCTTCTTAAGTACGTTTCGCCCCTTCTTTGAGGCTCCATCCGCCTAACACGTCCCCCTCCTCCCCCGCGAACCAAGCGACGTTGTTTATCTTCGTGTCTCACCCTCTGCTCTCCCTTAAGCTCGAGAGCGAGAGGCAGAGAGACGGATAGGCGGCGAGAGCGAGAGGGGACGCTTATTGTTACACCAGGATTCCCTACGTTCGTTTCTTGGCAACACGCGACGTCGCTGCGGATGCCTCATTAAGTTGAGCGCTGAAGAGAATTGTGTATGTCATGGATGTCGTTAATAAGCATCGTTACGGAAGATTTGCAGCGGAAGCCCCGCTTACGCGCCGCCGATTTCCGGCGTCATAATGTTCGTTCCGCGATGGTTGTAGCTCTGGCTATTCGTCGAGCGACGTTTTCGTCGCTGGTAATTGTATGAAATATACGGCGTCCCAGCTTATGCCTGTTTGCTCCGTCATTTATACATGGATACACCATTTCGCAACCAAGGGAATACGTAAGTGATAATTAAATAAACAACTTCCTCAGATTTGCTTAGTTTTAATTTAGTTGTTTCACTCAGGTGTCATCATCTTTCTGCTTACACCTTTTCTACAGCCTTAAACTGTCCCCTGTGTGATACTGTGATTATTTCGAGCTTGCAACGTGAAGTCCCTTTACAGACGATCGAATCGAGTAGAGAAGAATGTTGGATACGTGTTTTGTAAAGACTGGTGAGACCTGTTTATCTCTGGATCTGGCCTGCAGATACGCCGCGAGATGCCTCTTTTCTTAGGCCACTTAGACCCCAGTTGTTACACACGACGTGCTCGCCCGGCTCATTAAAGCTGGCTGCAGCTACGTGTGTCCCTAGGAGGTATCTAGTGGTGGCTGCGTCTTCGCCCCCAGCAATTCGTTGCGGGGGGATGTGCCATCGTCAGCATCTCCTGGCGGGGTGCCCTCCACTCTCCGAATCGCCGGCATCGCAATTTTTCGAGTAACATTGCGTGCCTAATTAAATCTGCCACTCTCGGCGGGGCGATGACCCAAAACTTGACGTAAGCTTCTTCCTTTTGGGGTGCAAGCTGCAGAATAATTTTACTGTAACGCTAGATTAAACACAGAATCTCCATTAATACCAGACTGGTGACAAATAAAAGCGAATACACTCTCGGGGCAACGTGGAATTCTTAGAAAAGCAAACATCGCGAATCAGACTCGGTAAATTTCTCGTCTTCCAGAACATCCACTTGCGCGCATGTATTAATGAAACCAAGGAAAATATGAGTATATTCTTCCATGAGAACGCAGTTTGCACCTGGAAGCCTCTAGCGGCACGCTCATCTTTCCCACTCTTCCCATTTACTTCTCTGTTAGCCAGGGAAACAGGAGCCGTAGAAGGGTTTAATTCGCACGAGGTATGGCGTTTCTTAAAATAACGTTTGCCGAAACACCTTTGTTACAACGATTCCTGGCAATGTTACATACGTTTTAATTAACTCGCTCGCGTTACGGTTCAAAGGAGAAAGAAATTCCACGGTGTTGCCCGGAGTAATTACTCCCGGCGGTACTTTTATTTAGTCCGGAAGGCAGTATTACTTTGATTAGGTAGACGGCGGAAGTATCACTTCGCGGAACACGGGGCAGAGAATTTTACATTTTTTTTCCCACCATTCTTGTTCTTCGTTTCTTTATCTCTACCGCGCTCTTTGCTCTCTTGTCCAGAGGATTGAAGGGAAGCACGCAGAGTACACATAAATAGAGAATAAAAATAATTGATTTTCTCGGTGGTTGGGATTGAAACGGTTTCGAGGTCACGGCCGGTGGCACCACTGACGGAAGGACGTGGATTAAGGGGCTGGCTCGTGCCGAATGGAAATTGGGAACAGGCAGGTATCGATGAATCACCCATCCACCGGTGCTGTTCCTATCGATTTATCGGGGTGGTTACGGCACTGGACTGTTGCCCAGGTGATTTGACGCGCTATTCGCCGTGGCCAGTCTTTTTTCGTACTTCGATCGAGCTTGGCAAACACGCGGGCTTTGTTCGGTCACTTCCCGTATGAGAAAAAAGTGGCGGGATCGCCACGCGGAGTTGGATCGGTTACCGAGCTGGAGATTTAGGGGCCGTTTTAAATTCCTTTGTAAACTCCCCCTTTTGTAAATTCATAGCGCGGCCCGAATCCCCGCGCAATTTCTGGCTGCCGCGCCTCGTAACCGTCGCTCCACTGTTATTTAATATTAGTGCGTGGAAACATGGTCGACGTCTGTTCCACCGATACGCGGAGAGCAGTTAATGTTACGAATTAATATTTACGATATTGCTCCCTCATGGTAACCTATTCCGCGCGTCCAACTCGGCCGATCCCACCTAACGTTTGTACATCCGTAATTACTGGATTAAAGTGGCGATACGCTGGTCATTTTCGAGGTAAAAACTTACACTTTTATATGCTATTCTACAGGCAATTATTTTCATTCTTGCCTGTGTGGAAGAATGCTTCTTCTGTGACAGAAGCTTGCATGATATTTTAAGGGAACTGTATCTGTTCTCTTAAAGCATTAAACGTAGCATTTAACTAATTGTAACTGATAGTGCCAGCGATATTTCATTAGTTCTATATTAATGTAGTATCAATTTAATGAATTTATTGATGTTGTTTCTCATTATGCTATTTTCTGCAGGATAATTGTGTACGAACAATTTTGAGATTATTAGATTTAATTCCAATTACCGTACCCTTCGATAGAGTTCGAATCAACTGTTGTCGCCTTTACAAAAGAGAACAGTATCGTGCAATTATTTCGTTCACTCAGTCAACATCGACTACGCACATTTGTATCCACGTGACCTCGTGCTTTTCTTCCCCATTCTTCCGAGTTCCTTTCTCTCCTTTCTGGCGCTAGAACGATTCATTATTGTGGCAGCATGCCCCCTTGTCAGGCACGACTGACGCCTGGTACCCTCATCCCCCCACAATGCTTGCATTACGAACGAATTTTCTTTCGCTACTTTCCCCGTCCACAACTCTCTGCTTCTTTTTACCTCGCCCCTCGTCGTACTTTTCCCTTGCCCCCTTCTTTGATTTTCGTTTGCTTAGTTCCCGTGTCCCGTGTCTCATAATCCCCTACTTTGCAAGGCGAAGCCGTTCTTAAATTACAAGCATTTCATCCCCCTGCACACTCGCGAGTCTTTCTTTTTAGATAATCCTCTCTCGAGCGGAGAATCTTTCTCGAGCCACGAACTGATCTCATTTGTCACTTCATTATTTACTTCTTTCCTATTTTTATTCTATTTCGGAGATTATCTTTGCGCTGTGGTTACTATTATATTTAAGATGATTACTCTTAAGTAACAAAACACGTCGGGTTCCCATTTCACGGAAAGCTTTCAGCTACAAAAATACTTTGTGCGGCTAAGCAGAGGGCGGGAAGCTTATCAGGAGTACTCTAGACTCCACTTTTGCGTAAAGGGCTTTCAACTTGAACCTTGAAATTAAAGCTAAACTAATACTAAACTGCATACGTGACACGGAACACGGGCCAAAGTAGCGTCAAAGTGAAATTTTCATGCGAGTCAAATGTAGCCGGAGTTTCGCCGCGTATGGCGCGCATTCCACGATCAAAACTATGGAAACTTTTCGTATATAGCTTTGCTGTGCCGCGTACGCCCGTTGAATACCAAAGGACCAAGTTTTTTCTCCGAACTACGTTCGCTGTAACATTTTCTCCTGACGGGGAGACTCATCAAGCAATTTGCGCAAGTAGGTACAACGCCGGAGACAAAGTTCCCGTCACGGATAAGGGTGCCACAGGCTGATAGCGAAGCGAATTAAAGACTTTGCGACGTGGGTTCAGGATGGTACGATGAAAACAGCCACCCCGGGTTCTTTCGAAGGGGAAGTAGCTTCTTTGCTCGCCTACGTCTTCGACCCTCGACGCAGAGGGGCGCAACTGGCAACTTATGAGACAATAACGCGATGTCGACGCAGGTTTCACCGCGGAAATCCTTGGTATCCGCGCGGTATCCCTGTGTCGTGCGATTTTCTTCGTGGCGCGGTCGATAGAGGTGCGGGGATGCTAAGCGAGCCAAACTGCGAGCAGGAATCGTGCCAAGATTCGACGATCCTCCGCCAGCCTCGGTTTAGCTCGTCGCATGCCGCGGTGTTGTTTATTCGAATTCGAGGTAAGAACAATCCGTGGTTTCCTTGTTTGCCATCTTGGGAAGGCGAGAACCCTGGTCCCCGCGTCTACTGGAATGCGAGATTACAGGTCTTCGAACCGCGCAGGGAAAGTAGGTATATACATACTTGCTCAGCCTAGAAAGAACAGACCCTCGAGGCAACTTCGGGCGCCTTCGCCCTGAAAATTTTATGCCGTCCCATGCTCTCCATGTTCCATTAACAAGTTGCAAACTAAATTAATTTCTACATTTTCGCGAGGGTTCCAGTGTCTGAATAAAATCTACTTATACTACTGTTTGCACGTTCGTATCGTTTCTTCTCCTTACTTGGACAGAGGAGTCGAACTTCTGTTTCTTCATACAGCCTTTTAAAGCAACACTGCATTACCTGGTCATAATTTTCACTACTTTTCAATCTAGATTAAAGAATATCGAGAGTTCTATGGTAATCCTTCATCTATCATGTATAGAGTCCTCTACAGTGTCCATGTATTAAAGCTCATTGTTACGGTGTTGCGAGGATACACGTACGTGTATAATAACACACTCGCACAGACACGCGCACTCGTGGTGCTCGGAGCGGTACAAGCAATCAGGGCGTAAAATCGAAATGGATTCAATTTCTGTCTTGATTCGCCGACTTCATTACTCCCTTTACACGTAGGTGGCTGTATATGTATCCGACCACTTCATGCATTTACCACCCTCTCCCCTCGCCCGCCCCTTGTCGAACGCCGGGGGCTCGAGAACGAAGGGTTCTTCAGGCTGTATGCCCAATCGCGAGAGGGCCGCAGTTCGAACCGCTCGTCTCGACGAGCTCGACGAAGGAGTCACGGTTAAAATTGAGACTGAGGGAACAGGGCTGAACGATCCGAGGGCGTAGGAAAGAGAGGGTGTTATCGACTGTGCGGGGGAGGGTGGGTAAGGGATGTAGGAATGCTCGGAGTCAGGGTTAGACCGAGGGAGAAGACTTTTCGAGAGCAGTGAAATTGGATAAGAGAAAGTGAAGGGAACGGCGCGATGAACGAACGGCGAATGAGGCAGTAGAAAGGGTCTTAATGAAGTGCGACATCCGTCTTCTTTTATGCGCCGTAAGATTCGTCGGCGAAGCGTTTCCCTCCCTCCTTTATTTACTGTACCTTCGATCGTGCCAGGCCTCTCGATGCCTCCTAATTTCCTGTCGATCACTACCTCCTAATTAAATTAATTGAGCGCGTTTCATGGATGGGATAGGCCTCTTGAATGTTTGCTTGCATCGTAACTAGTAAATAGTCGTATTGAGCTGCAGCGTAATAGAACTGCGGTAGAATTAATTCGAAAGTTTATAAACTTTATTATACTGCCTTGCGTGTGATTGGCTCTATTCCTGGGACATGTTCTACCACACAAGTATCTCGATATCTTTGATCTTCTTTCGACGTAAATATTAAATACTAAAATCAATCTTCCTATTACCATCTTGCCGCAACAGAAGCAGAGCAATTTTTGTTCCCTCGATCCGCAATTTTGCAGAGGCTCCTTTCGTTCGTTCAAAGCTCTCAGACGGACGAGGAAATAATCCGAGGAGCCGAACAATACGTAACCATGCTCCCTATGCTCCCATTCTTCTTTCTACGCACAATCGGATACCAATTACGAGTCCCGCAGTCTTTTGCTTCGTTAAAGGGCAGCGTACGAGGCGGGTTCCTTGCCCCGATACCGGGAACAGCTGCACGGATCTGCTATACCCGATTTTGCTCGAGTAGCTCGTGTCGCGAGAGCGATTCTCCTGCGACAGGCAACCCGGCAGAGCTAAGCGCCAAACGTACACACCAAAGTCCCTAATTTCCAGCGGTGAACTTGTATACGGCAACAATATGCTCTCGCTTAGTATCTGACGCCTGATACATTTCCTCTCGTAACCCCGTTCGACGAAGGGGAGAGGGGCTAGCTCTCGCTGATGAATTCAATTTCGTTGTCGCGTATATGCGCCGTATGTAAATGGAAATGCGGCTTAATTGGAATAGGGCGCGTGACTTTCGTGTAACGATCTGGTCAACGGGCCCGGAGGACAGAAAACGACGCGGCCTTTTCATTTCGATCCTCTCGCTCTCTGCCCTCGGTCGAGCAAATATCTCGAAGCGTAGCCTCGCAACAAACTACGGGCCACAACGAAAAGTAACAAGGATCATTTTCCCCGTCGTGCTCGCGCAACTATCTCGACTCCTTTAATTGTCCGCATCTTTTGTGACTCGGCGCGTGGAAACGACGTCCGGCCGCGTGTTTTTTTTTCACCGACGTCAGCTCGGGCTTTTCCAATAAACGAGCAGCTTGTTTCGCTACGCTCGTGAAACGATATTTTTTTCGTTCCTCTTGTTTGTCCGGCTCGTCCCTGGCGCTTCCTTTCTTCTCCTTTTTTTCAATAGGGTCGCTGGAGGCACTTGGCCCGCTCTCGATTCACCGATTTTTATCGCTGATACATAGGTGGTACACACCGCCGTGATAATAATATTTTGCTTTTTTAATTGAAATCCCCGTCCCCTTTGTCCAGCGAAGGTCAGTCCCGACGAGTTATTATTCTTTGGTGACGGGTGCACCGTGTCACCGTGCGGCCAGCGTGTTTTTCCTCTGGCCCGCGGTCCGTTCGTCCTTCGTCGTTGTCGGGGGCAATACTCCTGCCTCTGCATAGTCAATCTCCGGACGTAATGAATCGCGTATTCGATTTCTCGTACGGCACCGCGTCACTTTGAGCCTAGCGGTCGTCAAAGCTCGTGCGTTACTTCCATTACGTCGTGAATCAAAGGCAGTCATAATTTAATGCCGCGGCGTGGCAGCGACGCGGCGCGAACGGGCTCGCATTTCCACGGAACGTTCGAAATTGTACATGTGTATCTGTCGAATGCCTTGTAGAACGAAGCACGGCCTGTTGAAGCTGTTAGCTAGAGGGCTGGTTTATCCCTCGTGGGTGATCAACGGCGAATTATAATCGACGCTCTGGAAGAAATAACCCTTAAGTGTTTACGTACGTTTAGTCACGGCGAAAATGAATGATTTGAGGAATATCTTTTAGGGAAAATAAAATAAGATACTTAATTCTTGTGTTAACAAGATCACATATCTCCTTTAACATAAAGTGAAATTCGTTTAAAATTTTTTTTTTATAACAGTCGCGATAGAATTCTATTTCATAAAAGTACAGTGTCATTGATAATGCAGGCAGTTACGTTTGCTCAGCCAACGTGGAAAGACTTGCAAAATGTTTCGCCCATTGTAGTCCCAGGAACATAGTCCGAGAGCAGTTTGACGCGGAGAAAGATTCGAGACGCCAGCGTGCGCACGGGCCGTATTAATTTCTGGATACGTTTCCTCGAGCTGTAGATACATCGCGAGGATACTTAGGAGAAGTTGGCGCGACGGACAGAGACGGAGCCCCATTCCCCAGGCCGCGCTCCATCTTCTCGACGTTTCCCTCTTCATCTTCCGCTAGGGGTGAGCTGGTACTCGCGTAAGACGAGTTAAACATAACTCCTGTCAACTGTAGCCGGAACAAAACAAACAGAAGTTACTTCCTGGGTTGGCCGCCGCGACGGAAGTGCTGGGGATCCCCCAGCCCTTCCTCCACCACGGGCGAAAACCTCTTTTACTCTACGCTACCTACCCCATCGTCACGCTGGGATTAACTTCCTTTACCGCGGTGAAATTAAATTATCAAGTTTTCAGCCCCGTAGGTTGCGTCCATTGCGCAACTGGCCCTGAACAAGTCCGACCTTTAATCCGATTACTCGTACGATTCGTGCAACATGGAAATATTGGCTACCCAAGTCTACGCGCGTCGCGTCCCCGCCGATTAGTTCGTCGGCAGTGCCATTTTTCCCCTCGATTCTCCTCTATGTCCCTTTGTGATCAGATTTCACTTGGTAAACAGATCTGAGAATTGCGTCCAGTGGAATCTTTTTACGTGAAAATCCCTTTCAAAGATAGACTGCACGTAAGTCCTGAAATAGAGTTGAATCGAGGGATGATGTGTCAGGGCACTTGGCATTTTCACCGAACTGTCCATTAGAGATCTCCATTTGTCATTAAATCAAATAATACAGGGCCAACTCGTGATTCCGGAAGCGCATCTTCGACCGGTCCAATGACTGCCTGTCCACGGCTATATTCGTTAACTAGTCAGACGGCGGACAGTGATAATTGTAAGATAATGATCTTCATCGGTTGAATCGATAGAAAGCTATTTAACTTTCCAATCTACGCGACGGTGGCCCTTCGATAATGTCAAGCGCGGGCACCTAGCTTCCGAAGTTAAATAATGGTTTTCGGTCATGGGGCGAATATAACTTAAAGGCACATTCATCCTCGTAAACGTTGGACTTTCGGCACGATCCATCACATTGATGAATCGTTCACACCAAATGGATTTACAGCGACTAAGGGTTACCCCGGGCGCTAAGAGTGCTCCAAGTTGGAGAGAACAGTCGGTCCCGCATAAGTAACCCATTGGAAGGGGCATTTGTTTTAACGGGACTTAATGAGGGATCTTCTTAATGATCATCCTTGCTTCTCGCGTGAATTATTCGCGATTCATTGCCTTTTACGGCTCACAGCCTCGAGTGGATGCTGGCTCACCTTCTTCCAGGATATATGATAAGTGTTTTACCGACCTTTGAATCGTATTAGTGTATCGAAGCAGGTATGCACAACTTGAAACGTTGATTGTTTTAACGAGTGCCTGTTTTCGACTGAGTGCAAACGAAACGTGTACTATTCCACGGACGAACTTGATATACGACTCGAAATGTTCCACCGCAAGATAGTACCCACTACACAGCAATCGCGCGATGCCAGATGTTCCAATGCCCCCGCGGTCCTCGTCCGCTCAATTTGCATCGTAATAAGTTTCAAATTGCACAGTTGTTGGCCCCAATGGTCGGTTTACTCGCGGGCTCATGTCGCACCGAAATAATGGACTTTCTATCCCCTGTTTGTCGCGATACCGCGCACGTCGCCGTCTCCGCGGGGCGCCTCTCCACCGCGCCGACGTCTGAAAATTGCTAGCCGACGAGCCGTGGAAGGTGCGCAGCCCCCGACGTCAACGCTCGACGAAACTGCTGAACAACTTCACTCCATTCGCGGCGCCGAACTAGCACGCCGCAGGATGTCTGGGACCTGCCGAGTGCAATGCACAGGCCCCCTCCGAAACCAGATACTGCACGACAAAGTCAGGACTTGCCACGACAGTTTCGTAGGTCGTGCTGGGGATGTGTCGGGTCTGGGGGCTATCCGGAACAAAAGGGTGGCCGAGGGGGTGGACGGCGGTGGTGCACGTATCAGAACGACGTGTCAATTGTTCCACAAGACCGGAAACTTATCGGCCCCTTTCGTAATCCTGCGCTAAACGTGGCCACTGCCGCCGACGGAATGGCCAGTTTCAAGGACGCCTCCCCACCGTGTATCCTCGAAAGTTCTCCAATAAACCCCTACGTTCCTCCTCGACATCCTTTTGTTACGCGCTCGTTTCCGTCGCTTTCCTGGCTTCCCCGCTGTGCTGACCCAAAGAACTTCGAAAGCAGCAATCTCGCTCGACGGCTGGACGATATCCTTCGCGTTAACCGGTGAGTGGGGAAACGTATACAAGGCTGGCTCGAAACACGCGTTAGAAATCCGGTAATAGTAGCGGCAGGTGATTTCCAGACGCGAACTGCTCCAGTTTTGCAGAGTCGTACTTATTTCTGTGGCACTAGCGCGGTGATTTACATACCTCAACTTTCCCGTCGCCCTTCGTCAACGCTTGCCGTAAATCGGTTTTCAGGGGCAACGGAGTTGCTCGAAATTTCAAACCAGCGCGATACGAGGGGCTAGGTTTTCCGTTTGAATTGATAAATTTAATTGAAACTTGTTACCGAGAAAGTTCGAGAGCGAGTAGAGGTTCAAGGGCCGTTGATATCGAGCATCCCGATGATTTTAGGTCAGATACAGAGGCAGCGGTGTATATTTTCGAACATACTCGAAACTTCCCGTCTGGCTGAAAGTTTTAATACTTGCCGATATGGGAATCTTCGTCCAATCACCGTCGACGCCTCGTCGGCGACGGCTCGCGACGGTGCGCGGCAGCCTGTCGAAGGGCAGGCAGGGAATTTTTCTTCTCATCCGGTTGGCAAATTTAATTTCTGTCTCGTTCGACGATGTTCCGCCCCTTCAAAGACGGACGACGTCTCCCTATGTATTTCCAATCATCCCGCGCGTCGCAGAACGGAGATTCGCGCCCCCTCCCCCCGCAGACTGGAAATAAAATTGCGCGCCTGCTGCATAATTCCGGGCAGAAGCCGCGCTGCAGTTACATAAAACATTATTCGATGTTCTCGTTCCGGTTCCCCATGTATTTTTTATTCGGTGTCGAGCTTTCGTTTGCTAAACAAAAAACATACACCCGCGCTCGGTCACCTATGCTAATTTCGTCGCAGCTTTTGCGGATCGCCCCGGTAACTCGCGGACAGTGACACGATTCAACGAATATTTCTCTTTATGGAATGCGAATGCGCAGGCTGACCCGAAGCATGGGGGAAGAATTTACGGGTCAGCGGTACTCTTAAAAAATTACACAATTGCGAACTCTCCTCTAGAGTATTGCTTGGTTAATGCATGTTAAATGGATCCTTTTTTGTCTGTTTGCCCGGGTATTGCACGTTCTTGCACCACTGTGTATTTTCGTGTACCAGTGGAGCGACAAAAAAACACTGAATTTCTCGCATGTACGAGCAACGAAAAGACGAATATTCGCCCGCCAGAATGTTCAGCAAATTCTCCATCCCACGGAAGAAGCATTTTACGTGATTCGAGTATCATGCAGTTCTCAAGTAGATCGGATGGACTTTTATACTGGGTATGATCTTGGAAGGGTTTATTTGTATCTTATACCTATGTTTCTTCGTACACACAAGTGGTTCGATTTATATGTACCAGCTAACGGTATAACACGGTTGCCCATCCACCAGAAGTCATGAAATAATCCTCTCCTCGGTACGTAGAACATATTTACCCTCCGTTTGTGCATTACTTTGCGCACAATCTGTTCTATTTCACTGAAACCCACAGTGGCGTTCCAAACGCCCTGTAGAAGCAAATTCCGCGATTGCAGTCAAATGTGGCCCCATGTTTTGTACTCTTAGGGCGTGAGTGTCTCGGTTAGTCATTGCTGTTCGTGTTCGATTAAAAGCTGGCGCCGAGGTACTCGAAAATTCGGAATTATACCGTACGGGACGTCTAAATACCTTGGAAATTGGCACGCGCAAAGTGTCGTCCCAGTTGCAGGTAGATGATCGCAGCTACTTTGACAGTTATGCGGAGGATGCACATACCATAATTACGCACGCGACGTCACGCTTACGCGTGGCGGGCCGGCGTTAATTAAGTAATTTCAATTAAAATTCTTCACGGTTCTCGGTACTTTATATGCTGACACGGGTGGGCCATGGCTCGCAACTTGGACGAACACTCGTCATCGTAAACAAGTTCCACCCGTCCCCGGCTTCCGGGGCCAATTTGTATGCAAAACTCGCGCGTAAAGGCTGTAACCATGGAACACCGTGGCCCGTTTCGCTAGCCGCCGCCGCTCTTGACAGAGCGCTTCGCCTTTCGAGGATGATCTTCAGAAATTTCGTGTCATTTGTCGCACGGCGATTCCCTTCGCCGAAGGGACTCGTTCCCATTTTTGTCGCGACTAGCGCGATATTATTCACAGCCGAGTAAACGCGGCGGGGGAATAATTGCGTTTGAGCATGATCGACTGGGAGATACGTATGCGCGTTCAAGGTAGCTGAAAGAACAACGAGAGTGTAGTCGCTGGCTGATAAGAGCCTTGCTATCCTTTGAATATTTAAGACATCCATAATGGCCTCGCGCGTTGTTGACAACTAATTAACTGCCAGAGACCATCTGTGTCAGCACCGACATTTCTCCCTTGGTAAAAAGTTAGCGAACGCTTTATGTCGCAGTAATTTGTTAAGGTGCAGGTGCATTATTGCCAGGCAGTGTGCTCGGTAACGTGTCGAGATTACACAGGTAGTCGAATCGACGGCATAAAGGCGCAATTAACGTCGAAAAATCCATTAGAGTCCGGCCGGGCTCTGTCAGTCCGTTAATATTTCCATCGCGTCGCTTTATAAATTGGCCTACGGATCCATTGTCGTGCAGCACGCTGTTAACGATAATGCAAGGTAATAGAGTTCGCTTTGACGGGGCCGAAATTAAGTGAACTTTAATTGCAATTTATACTCGACGCCCGGATACGTAGGGCGTCTAGAGGCGCTTTGAAAGTTTCTCTCTTCTCGCACGGCTGCCGGCGATTTGCTGGCTGGAGCGTACACGCGCGGGAAGAGCGGGCTTGAATGTTCCTACGGCAATTAAACATGGCTGTGTCGTGTTTAAAAAAATGACGCTTTTTGTGCCGACGTTATCTTCCTTTGAGCCCGTAGCGGCGCTGAGACGCGATGCTTCTCGGTTGGAAAACTATGAAATGTTTGTACTTTCTCGCCTCGGTGAAACCACCCGCGTTCACTTTTGTAACGATCGGTCACCTGCGCGCGGGGAGAGGCCTTCAATTAAGAGGATTGGATCGAGAAAGCGCTTTGAAATAAAAGCTTATTCATAGGCTTATTGCAGGGTATCAGATGAAGGGTAAGGGGGGGAAACAGGGAATGTCCATTTTTAGTGATTTGAGCGTTTTGTTGGTGGAAACTGGGGCCACAGAACTGTCGAATCACAAAGGGTTATAAAGTAGAAATATCCACAAAAGACAACGTTAAAGAATTGATGAACTGTGTAGACGTCCTTGCTTTGATAATATTAGAAATGAACATTTATTTTGTTGCAGTATTTTGCAGTGTTCTACTTGAAAGATATTAAAACAATGTAAAACAATTCTCCATTTGCTCAGTTCTTTTCTGATGTCTAATTAGAGTATAAATTGTTCATTGAATCTTATTTCTTTACTGATGGAATAAAGTATTAAATCTTGATTTTTTCAGTAAAATTATTTTACGGCATTCCATGTCCGTCAGGTACTTTAAAATCCAATACAAATGCTACAATCATAAGTACTCAATAAATTCGATATTCGCGGCACATGTACCAGCTAGAAAGTACGCTTTTTCACGTCGATGATTATTGAAACGTCAAAGAACGAGGACGACCCAGCAAGATACTCCAAATTGATTTGTAGAACTCGGCGTGTTAGCGAGCCGAGTGAAATTGTATATACTCTGTCCGCGACGGGTCAGTGGTTTACGATCGTGGTACTCGTTGTCCTGACAAAGTGGAATTCGGGCATTAGAAACGTACACTGAACTCGGGAAACGAGTAGCTGGATACGGACGTGGATGTATGTGGGTATTACAGGCTGGTACTCGTGCAAAAACGGCGCACACATACGGTCGCCGCCACCGAACGAGTTTCCACGGGCACGTATCGCGTGTACGTCGGGAACGAGTGCAGTCCAAGCTTCTAAAGATATGCTTTAAGTAAAACTTCACGTGTCTTCTCCGCGTGTACAGACCGTATCAATTCCGTTTATTGGGTAATAGCTGTAAACGCGATCAGATAAGAAATACGAAACCCTAGTTATTGCCAGGAGGGATCGTTGCTGCGTTGCAAAAGTGGACACGTGATGCAGAAATTCGTTTAGCTCTTGATGAGGCCACGTAGAAATCCATTCTGTAGCTCTACTAATTTCCTGGGGTACGCGGGAATTCCGAAACGGAACGTTATCCCGACGCGAATTCTTTCATAACGCTGCGAATCACGTGCCGGACAGCGAATAAACTGTTAATTATAATTACGTCGTTGCCAGGGCGCGTAATGATGACCGATTCGTTCGATGCGACTACGAACGTACCAGCCAGTAATAATGTCGGTGCTCGTAATATGGAAATGCAGGGACGTCGATAAATTATAATAAACCGGGGAAGTTGAGTTCGTTACGGGAGTGTGGGAAAATATCGGCTCGGTCCAGCCAGGAATTTTTAGGACATCCACAGCGAGAATTAGATCATTGAACGTTCGGTTCAGCTGAATGTTATCTCTGTTGGCGAGGAAAATCATGTTGGCTAGGTTGGTAAGCCTTTACGCGGCGATTTGCTGGATCGATTAGATCGTGGCTACGGAATTTTCTCGTTTTTCCACTGGTAGCGCTTGCAATTTTGGCATCGTTGAATGGGTTTCCACTACACGACAGCAGGATTCGCTTGTTCAACCTGCACAGCTGGCTTGGCTACGAAAAGAGTTATTCGTTAAAAGTGTTATTCTAGTAAAAACTGATTAAACTTTTAAACTGAATTTTTACTGAATTTTTGAATTTTCATTACAAGCTCAGAAAGAAAGTTTAAAAAACAGTAATTACCCCACTCTCCCCTAATTACAAAAGTATACCACTGATAACGCGAATATAATTAATGTATTTGCTAATGAAAATGAGAATTGAAAAATTCCATAATACAGATGTTAGTAGAAGAAAAGACTCGCCAGTATACGGCTGCAAGTAGTACATGTCGCGCAATGGTCAGACAACTGTCCGATACGCCGACTCATAATCTGTCGCATTCGCTGCACAGCAAGTTCTGCTGCGTCACTATCATCCCCACTTTCTAACCCTCTACCACCTATATAGCGATACCAGCAAGAAACACGCCGTCGGAGGGAATTTTCTTGCTGAACAACTCGCCACAAAGCAGCTGAAGAACGGAATGCAAAACGATACAACAGATTCCAGGAAAGTTTCCGCATTAACCGAGAAGAGGGTACCGAACCCACCCCTGTAGATCTTAACGGTAAAACCTCTGCAGATACGGCGTTATACTCGGCCCCCGCGGCGCTCCCGTGTAAATCGTACCTGTTAAAAACGAAAAACAGGACAGGTTTTGGAATAATTATCTTCGCCTGTGGCCGGGAGATCCGTGTAGAACTACAGATTACGGGCTATCCGGAGCGTTTACGGTCGTCCCGCTGAAAGTGTCTCGCAGGCTAACCAAAAACAAGAAAAAGCACGGAGGGGAAAAAGGTTGGAAGGGGAGAATGAGCCGGGAGTTTATCGCGCAATTTATCGTCACGACTAACCCTCGCCGCTATCACGGATTGGATTAAAACAGTGATTAGCACGAGAATCGGGCGTGTTAGGCGTGCGTGCTCTCCTCTGTTATCAGCGGCCGGCTATACGATAGCGATCGGACATTTAGTAGCCTCGATAGTGACGCTAATCCGGAGTTACGAAGGAAGGAAGCAGTGGTTGTCAACCGTTATCCAGGGAGGAACAGCAGTTTCGTCCGGCGTGCGCGGACACGCAATCAGAAGGGCATGTAAATTGTAGATTAGCGAGGCGAACGGCAGCCTCTTTATTCGATCGCGGATCGATACCGCGATAGGTGGAGTGGAAATTAAAACGTTTACGGCCGGTGTACGCCGCTGTTCCTGGAAATCCCTTAGGAAATTACGGATATTAGCTAGTCTCGGGATAACGTTCGCAGGGGAAAAAGGAGGACCGGCAGGGAACGTTGAATTTTTCCCGCAGCTTGTGAAGTTTTAACCTCTGATCGATAACTTAATTCAGCCGTTTGGGATACAAAGAGGATCAGATCGGTGAATTATAACAGAATGGAAATTTCTCACTTCCACCATTATCGTTTTCTCTGTGGTAAAATTAAGGTCGTAATAATCGTGCGAAAGGGCTGCGCAGAGTCGTTTAAAAGTCTTATTCGCTTGTTGCATCTTAATATCCCCGGAGATGGATATCACTGTAATTTTACGTCGTTAATTTTACACATTGTACTACGACTCGTGCTTAGTCCCTTCTGTTACGTGTGCTTTCCTCGCATTTTCTAGATCTGTGATGCGTCATAAATTCAGGCTTAACCGTGATTCATAGCGATCGCTAATCTTGCCCGTGGTACGCCGTCGGGGTGATATAAAACGTGCCTAAGGACCGTGGAATTTTACTAATGCGTCCCTAATGTAACAAAGGGATAGCCACTCCGCTGATCAGCCGAGGACGTGATGTACGCCCTCGTGTCATGCGAGTGCTGCATTCGTGGGAGCGGCGTCGTTCCGCGAGCGACCGTATAAAAGTTTCCGCAGCTATTAATCCGTAGGTACGCATTAATAATTGCCGTTCATCAATCCGGCTTCCAATTTGCTGGTATCAGCAACGGCTGACCGATACGAATCAGACATTGTGTACTTTGCATATACGTGTTTAGCTGGGGGAGCGAAATTAAAGGATTGGAATCAGGAACGGCGAGCCTCTAATCGTTTTCTACGATCAGTACGTATTGCTTCTGGGTTCTCTGCCAGCAGCATTCCTTTTCTCTTTATCACGTCGACCTTGGCGTAGGATTCTCCGTGTAAAGTCGCGTTGAAGTGGTTGATAACTAAAATTTCAGCGATATCCGCGAATCAGCTAAATACAGAAGCTTTTCATCGGTAAGTGTAATCTGTAGTTACGACTTCGCGTCTGGTCACGCATCGAAGTCGTTCAACTTACGAGCCTCCTTCAAATGTTCTCGAAAAGTAGGAGCGCTCGTGAAGTCAGCCTCCGAGAAATCCTATCGCCGGGGCTCTCGGGAACACGAGCTCAACAGACCAGCGGAATTAATCGAGTTGTTTCGCGGGGAATCGGATTATCGCGAACCATTCGAGGCCTTTGCTCGAAAGCATCCGCCGTTCTTGCCGCTTCGCTCCGCGGCCATAAAAGCTTTTAAAATGGCAGGAATTTTCCGGCGTTGCCAGTCTCGGCGTGCTTCGGGGCAAGAAAGCAAACGAAGCACACCACGCAATAGCAACGAGCGCTGCGAGGTACATTAAGCTGGCAATTAAAAGGGGGCAGGGGAATCGGAATTCGCCGCGAGCAGGCCGGGCTCCACCTTCTTCCGCGAGGGCATTCAGACCCTGGACCCTTCTGCCCCGTGTAAATCTAAGCGAAACGGGTTGCTCGACACTGAAGCCCTGTGCTTGCGGCACTAACCCATTTCGATGCTACAATCCCTCTCTTTTTCCTCTTGTTGCGCGAGCACGACGGAGACGGGGAAGCTCGTAAATTCCTTTGAATCGCAGCCGCTTTCCGCTTGATCCTCAGCCTTTCGATTACCTTCGGTTAATTAACGGGCCAGCCAAGCAGGGAACAAAGAGCGAGAAACGGCCAGATTAACCATTAAACTACCATATTTTTTTTAATTCGAACACAGCCCGCGTTCTTTGACAGTTCTTTGCAATCTAGTTCATTGATTTTGGCAAATAGAGAAAATAGTATCCTCCCAGGGAAGGTGTTACATTACGTAGAGTTGCAAACGGCGGGCGTTCGACGTGGACGCGTTGGCAGTTTACGCGCGCCCGAGTTCGGAGACGCAGATGGAGGGTTAGCCGGAGGATTTGGAAGAGGAGGAAGGCCCGTTGCTCGTGTTAATAGGACCGAGCATTAGGTTATCTCCCCGAGGGTCGGAGTGGTGGTGGCGCGATGTCTGTGGTGGTGGTGCAGGTTTACTCGGCGCAGAGGATGGACGGCGTCGGGGTGCCGCCGGTCGTGATTCGGTCGGACACGCGTATCTCTTTGATATATTGCGGCCAGAGATGCGTTTTTACCCCCTAAAGCTCGAGCCAGCTCCGTCGGAGCCCGTGCACCTAACTTTGGATCTCTCTCGTTCAGTTTTTCCCTTTTTCCCCTGTCGTCCCCCATTCCCGTGCCATTCTCCCTATTGTCTATGAAGTTGGCAGCGAATTATGGCAGTTTCGGGCTCGAAAAATATTCGCCACCCTCCGTGAATCCGCATTCACGAGAAGTTCGTTGGTTGCGATTGCAGAGGGAGGAGGATGTGCGAATTCGGTGGTGATACTTTACTCGTTTTCGTAGTTTGCGAAAAGCAAAATACATTATTCCTAATGGAAAAGTTATAAAGAATCTGTGGGTCTTTGCATACAATTTAATACGCTTTAGTTCTCTTAATAGGTACTACTTTTACGTTCCACTCTCTGATTTGATTATTCATCTTGCATTTATATCAAACCAGTACCAATTTAATCAACTCGTCAAACAGTAATAAATCGATAGCACGCCGCGCTTGGTCCTCAATGAATTCAACGAAATCTCCATCTGACCATTTAATCTGCTTTCGGTATGTATTTATTTATTCGCCAGGAATTTTCGTACGAAGTGCAGCTGCCAATCATCTTTGTATCTATCCGCCTTCGACAGGCGCCCTCTCCGTTCAACGGTATGGATAACCGCCAATTAGCTCCGCGGTGAAACGTATCAAACGGTGGATATCCGTTAAGTTCCTTGGAAAAACGAGAAAAACCAGCCACCCGCTCCCGCGCTGAGCCATTTTTCATATCGTCGTTCGCACGAAAAATTCCGGAGGGAACGGGAGCGTCGAGAACTTAAACGATCCGTCGATGACTACGCGAACTTTCCGTTGGCAATATTATTGGCAAATACCTCGTGCCTGTGTCGCATCGTTTTTCAACGCGGATACGATTTTCCAGCTCGCGTTCTCGAGGAAACCGATATCAGAATTTATCAGAACTCACGGTTTTCTCGTATAATTTCACTGCTCTATTGTCAATCGAATCTTTCTATTGTCAATTGGATTCACTCGCGTCTAACCCTTTTTATTTAAACAGATTAATTTGAACTGCTTATTTATTTAGCACCTTCTGAAAATTAATTAACCAGAAGTTAATAATTGGAAGAATTATATGGTATTAATTCTTCTAGTTTGTACGCGCCAACAGTAATTTCAAGGTTTCCTCAGGCTTTACCTCAGACTTACTTTATTTTCTATCTTATTTTTTCTACGACCTGAGAGAAATCACCGAATTCCAATCACCACAATAGAATGGTTTTCTTTGCCGCGGAAATATCAAGATGATATTCCAATCAGCTGGTTTCCATGGATCTCATCATTCCCATCCTCGCCGATGCGTTTCTACCGCGTGCACATATCATCCGGCGAATAGCTAGCAGGCCACAATACTCGGTTTTCGTAGAATCCGTGCCGTTATTGCAAGACGATGCGGAAATGCGGAGGAAAACTCACAGTATCCAAGCTATTTGCCTGTCGATATTAGACGAGCCGCTCGAATAACGCTTGGAAATGACGTAACGTCGATCGGAAGGGAATAGACGATGTATTAAATATGCATAGGGCCGACTGAAATAGCGGGTGATTACTTTCCGCGATAATAAATTACGCCCGTCGTTGCGAAATTTGCCGCCCTTTGTCCCATTCAGCTACGTCCAGCCGTCGCGGCGCATTCAATTCTCGTCCCGGCGCTCTTCAAATCCCCGGGGAAGCGTTTTTATCGCGGTCCTCGTGTTTTTAAATCGCTCATCAGACACGGATTGTCGTGGAGATTGAAAGGAACGGCGGTAGTTGTGGCGTGAGGTCGCTTCGGGGCCCGGCTATTTGTTTTTTATCAAGCTTCGATAAACATTTTCGCAACTTCGCGACAATGGCACCCCCGAGGAAAAAGGGCGCGCGTACTCGCGCCGTGGAAAGTTTCGAATTTCTGTTTGTACTCCCACGTCCTGTCCCTCGCGCGGACCTTTCCACCGGTGCCTGATTACATTTTGCCGCACTGGTTAATCGAAGCGAACGTTCACTAGTTCACGACGATTATTCCTCATGATCTCTGATTTATATTAAGCAGTACAAGCGACGACAACAGTAAACTGTACGCTTCGTAAAAAGGACTACACGGTCTAGTATATAACGCCGCGACGAGTCCACCGTATGGAAGGTATCGACAAAATATTCGGACCGTGAACGGGCGGGCGCTCGCGTTTATGGGTATGAAAATTGAAACGCGAAAGGGCCTGGGAGTGGCAATGCCGCGGAACGAAAATTGAATTGTCGGATTTCAGAGAGCCACAGCGGCTTTCGCCCATTACCAGCCGGCTAATTCGAAAAACGCGCGCGGATTTCCATTTCGGTGCAAGTAGTTTCTGTCGCGCCGGGCCAGACCATATTCGCCTGCTCGAGATTGTCGATTACAGACTATTTTAGAGAAGGCTGGCGAGATTACACCCGGGCATCGTGGCGGTTCTGGTCTTTTTTCCCCTCTACCCTACCCTCTCGCGTCGTTCGCCTCGCTTCCGGTGCTCGCATCTATCTGCATGCAACAGGCGATTCAGACTCGTTCGATTTGTATTTCGATGAGCCTCGATATCCTTTAATCCTCTTGCTGCGTTTAAAATCCTATAGAGAGGTATGCTTCGGAAGTTACCGGTGGCTAGGAATCTTCGCACACCCGAATCGGGCGTTGCCGAAAAGTTTCATGGAACTTTGAGTTTAGGTGAACAGGGTACAGCATGCAGGTGAAAGGTTTGGATGTGCGACGCGGTAATTTGGATAGGGAGTGGCGAGGAATTTTAGAAAGGTTAACAAGAGAAGAGTCGAGGTTTAAGCGTCTGCTGCGAGAGATGGAATTAGCAAACTGATGGGTAAGAGGGTACAGAGAGCGAGGGGCGTTTGCACAGAGCAAAGAGTTAGAACTCCAGTGTAGAATTATGCATATTTGTAAAACATATTTATCCTTCTGTCACCTCGAATGTTTCTGCTGAGTTCGGCGATAGAGAAAGTGTAAGAAGCTTCTTAGTTGAAAGGAGGATGTCTGGTGAATGAGGCGGGGTATCTTCAAGCTTGTTTCTGAATTCAGATAGTAATCAGTTAATAGTACCCAGCTTCCCACTTCCTAAGTGCTGGCGCAAACTTTCTACGTCTTTCAGTAGTTGGAGCCAAATCTGGTCAGCCTTCGTCTAGTGATATAGCTCGATGTTCGGCCCTTGCGCCTTACCTCTCGACACTTGTCGCTCTCCCAAGGGAACTTGGAAAATATCTTCGAACATTCATCCCTACTCGGATTCAGAGCACAAAAGCATGCCGTTAGAGCGTTCGCAAGGAGCGCGCTGTTCAGTGTTCTGGAATCATCTGGCCGCTGTTTGTTTGTGTTACGGGGTGAAAGCCAGAGAAGTGGAAACAGATTTTCCTCGCCAGAAGAAGTATTTTAGGTACTCTGGTCGAGGGAGCTTCATAGAGGCTACTCCTCTTTCCGCGCGAGAGCCGACCTTCCGGTCGATGGGACGTGAAAAGTTGACTTTCGATAAACGGGTTTATAGATTGTAGAAAGCCTTACGACATGCTTCTTCCGCTCGACTGTCCTGCACGAGCTGCGACCCGACTGATATCTTTACGCGAAATCTCGGATCTCCGGTTCTCCCTGCCGCGAAGATTTAAATTCCGCGAAACTTTCTCGCCACCCCCGTCGGTATTTCTCCCGCGAGACCGATTTATTCGACTGAATAGAATCCATCCCCCGCATAAATTCCCTCCAACCGATCACCCGTTGTATCGTTATCAATGCTCGCGTATTTGCGCGAACCTACAGATCCATTCTTCGTGGAAACGCGTCGCAATCCTGGCCCGTAAGATCGAACGCGTACCCACGACTTTCTGTCGATGTTGCAAATGCCGGAATGTCCCATTACGGTTCCACGTCCCGCAATTCTGATTAATTTTAATGAAGCGACGAAAATTAGTTTCTGCGATTTAGAATTATACCGCTTCTTGTAATATAATCTCTCGCCGGTAACGTAGTCGAATCTGATCCCAGCCTCAGGAGCATATTTCCTGCCCGAGCGGTTGGTTTTGTTATCGAAGTCGTAGACAGAAGGCAGAGAAAGCGGTTCACGCTGCGGAGACGCGAACCAGTCTTAAGCAAATTACGAGACTGATCTCCTTCGTCGGGGAAGTGTCGCGAAGCGGAAGAGATAAGGGGTCGCTTGCTTAACGATTCTTGTTTCGCGAACTAGCACGCGACATTCCATCAATTCAGCCATTAGCAACCCTTGTGTACCGATTAGTGGCCGCTGTTCGCGACTTCGGTCTCAACTGATAAAAAACTTTCTTCCCGCGTTCTCCAGCGCTCTCGCGAGCACCAGATACGGCTTGTCATGCTTCATTTCACTTTGCCATTCAATTATGCGGAGGAAGATAAACCGTCGTTTCCCTACAACGTTATATTTATCCAAACCCTTAGAATATTAAAGAAATGCAACGTTCAACGCAAACATAATTTCCCTCGACTCATCCAACTTCTGCTTCGTCCTTGAAAGGAATACTTATACTACTTGGGAGCTTCCCTTCGACCAAAGAAGACTCCTTCAGGTTCCTGATTTAAGGACACGAGAGAACCTTCGAATTTAGGCGAAGGCACTTCCACTGGCGCGAACTTCCACTCCTCATTTCGTCCCCCTTTCCTTTCTAACGTTACCGCAAAACAGATAAGGGTAGTTTACACCCGAAGATGACCGCGTTTGTATGCAGAGTCCGCGCCGGCGCGGAACGCTCAGGCAGGAAACGGGACAAAGGTGGAGAGGAACAAAAAGAGAGGAGGGATCGTAGCGGCAGACAAAGCGGAGCAAAGTGAAAGGAAGAATGGCGAGAAGTGATTTGCACGCATGCAACAGCGGGTTTTTGGAATGGAGGGCCTTTTGACCGTCGCCTGGCCATCCAAGGAGATACTGTTGCCTCGGAGAAGCACACCGTTTACTTCCAGTACTCGTATTCATACGCTGCCACACAAAACGCTCCGGTTCTATTCCGCGCCTCCCCCTCTCGCCCCGATAGGCGTCGCAGTTTTCCGCCTGGCATTCTGTTTCGCGCGTAATTGAACGTAACGTCGTATCTTCTCATCTTCAGGACGTCCTGCGCTATGCACTTCTTTGACCCGACCTCGCTTTCATCCCCCTCACTGTTTTTCCTCCTTCGCTTGCCTCTTGTCTCCCGGCGGCGCACTTTCTTCTCCCGGCTTAAGCGAACGAGCGCTGCCATTGTTTCGATTCATCGACGGCAGCGTCGGACCGAGGGGGTGGTTCTTTTGACGGATTTTTAGACGCCGCTCAGACGACTGTGCCGAGCGTGTGGCGTGGAGGATAATGGGGATAAATATTTAAGAAAGAAGAGAGGGAGGTAAATATCTCGTAAGAAGGATATTTGAAGATCGAAGAGTTCGTTGTCAAACACAGGAAGGTCGTAAAGTTCGAGTCTTCGCTTGGGGGAGGAATCAGCACTCTTCGGATTGCCTAGAAGTCGGCAAGATAAACTTTGGAAAGCTGCTAATCGTTGTAACGTATTGTGACACTGTTATCGATAGGTGGAGAAATATTTGCGGTGTCAATAGAACTCTGAGAAATGTTAGTACAGACACTTCCACGGAAGGCGCCCAAGAGAGATTATCTTCCCTTTTTGATCAATTTCGAGCGATCTCGGCGGAAGAGATATATTGTCCGTTGAAAGCGTAGAACGCCGACAATTTCTCTTCTGTTTGCTTTCCTATTTTGTCCAGCCACGTTGGTTTCTACGTCGCTGTCCAGCAACGACCGATATCCTTCTTTACAGTTCGCCTCGCTGGGACTTCGTTTAGAACTCGGGGCGTAACGACGCCGCCGCAGTGGCAAACGAACTTTTACCGCAATACAAACTGGACCAACAAAACGCTCGTAGAAGTTAAGAAGTTATGGGATTGCGAGGAGTTTTTCAAGGCCGCTGACGCCGGTTCCATTACCCGGCATCGAGCAGCGGGTACAGATTTTTCACCGCATCCTCGCGAGGATATTTTAAACTGTCCATTAGAATTCAACCAAGATGAAAACTTTCCCCGTCGCGTCGCGTACAACTTCTTCCGAGCTATTCTCAAGGTTGTGAAATTCATCTGGCGGGGCTGCTGTTGTGTTGTTATCGAAGGTAACTCGGAACTTCGGAGCATCAACGCTTACGGCTGTATTTAAGCACTGATACATTCATCGTCGACTGTTCTTAAAATTAACGGTACAGGTCAACCGTCGCATTTGTATTTTATTATCAATTCTTAGAGCTTAAAAAGGCATCCTTAGTGGCCCGTTTTCATATTTAGGGGGTGAAACCAACCCCCCAAGTTATAAGATTTTCTGGTGTTCATCTCCGACTGCTTTGAATTTTGGATATATTTTATAGGACTCAAAAATAAAAAATGCGTGTCTTTTTATAGTGGCTCGTTTTTATATTTAGAGGGTGAAACCACCCCCAAAGTTCATACGGGGTATAACTATTCTCATGAACTTTGAAACATTCAAGCAGGCCAAAATAAAAAGACACGTATTTCTTATTTTTCGGTGCTCTAAAACATATCCAAAATTCAAAGCAATCGGAGGCGGACACCTGGGTACCTCTCCTTGTTAGTCTCTTTGCCGTTTGGGGCGGACCCCTTCGTTCGCCCTCCTAACCTTTGTCTGCGGCGAAGTGATCGTCAAAGAGCGACCCCCTTGACTTTTCCCACGTCTGGTCATTTGCTACGTGAAAAACACGGTACACCGGCGAGCACGCGAACCTGCAGGAACGAAGAAAGGGGTGAAATGGGAGAAAGGAGGCGGAGAGAGGCGTGAAGGGAAAGTACAGGGGCCACGGGAAGAGGAGTAGAATGCGCGGGGAGGGAAACACGAGACGAGGGTTCCTTCCATTTCAGGATGCACGAACTCGCCCGTACCATTCGGAGAAATAATCTTCGCCGACGCTTTTACGCGCGTCTGGTGTCGTCTTTTCGCCCTTTCGACCTTCCTTTCCCTTAGAACCCTCTCTTTTTCACCAGTCCACGGGGATCGTCGCTCCCCCTCTCTCTCTTTCCATCGTTGCTTCCGTCCTCCGCTTGTCGCACTTTTTCTCAGTGTCCATTTACAGCCCTCAGTCATTTCCGTGGCCCTTTGTCTTCCGCGAAAGTGACTTCGGGTGTTGCACCATACGTCGGAAGGTGTTTCACAGCGACGTGGAATAATCGACGGTTGCGCCTTCGTAATTACAACCGTAGCGTAGCCAGAGGCTCTTCGTGTTTAATTATCAGCGTCCTTGGTCGTTATGCTTCACCGTCTTGCGAAGACAAGCTTCTTCGACAGCGTTCAGCTTTCCGAACGTTGCCCATTTTCTCATCTCCGCATCGCAGTCCCATAGATACAACGTACAAATACCTTTTCTACCCATCGTCGATACAATCGAGCAAGCAACACAGAATTAGTGCAGTCGGAACTTGTTGCGGTTCATTGAACATACCGAGCATTCGTACGCGCGGTCAAACGCCCCGCGATCGATGGGAAACTATTTTAAACTGTTTGACAAAACAGCTTGGAACGTTGTTTCAACAGTTGGTTTTGCGCGAGGTTTACGCTCACAGAAAAACACATGGCTCACGGATTACGGGTGGGCCGCGCGTCGGTTTAACGTCGACTGCGGACAGCGATGTATTAACTTGAAACGAAAGTTCCGCGCTGATCCGAACATTTCGCTGTGCAACTATTGCTAACACACCTGATACCATTCCACCCGATGCTCGCGAGTATCTCTACGTTCGCTAGTTTCCTTTGCAGCATCTTGAAAAGGCAACGTTACCATTCGTAAACGACCAACGAAACGATGTCTGGAGTCATCGTTAGACTTACCCGACGTGTCGCGAAAAATCGGAGAACGGAATTCAGAGACCGTGACACAGAACCGTCGGTCCCACTTTACGATTCCGCGCGTCGCGAATCAGACTGGTCGCGAGCGATCTCACGGTTTTAATGGGAGAAAGGAAAATTTTATGCTGCGCGACGAACAGTGCACAGTCAGTCGTGTTGGTTCCAATAAAAATCGTCCGTTCGCAAAGCGCGCAGCATTGCACGCGCCAAAGGTAGAGCCAGAGAGAATGCAGAGAGAGGGGCGCAGGGATTGAAACAGGGGATGAGAGAATTCCGCGAATTTTCAGGCGGCGTGTATAGCTAAAAATTGTACTTGCCGCACGAAAGTTGTAACAGCGGGCGTGTTTCATGGGACGTTTATCATCCCTTCTTTTAATTACGCTGTAACGAACGTTGAAACGCTAAAATACGCGGCCAAGGAGCGGGGATGAAGCGTTTCGCTCGACGAAACAATTCGGATTTTAATGCGAGGCTTTGGCTCCTGTGTAGCCGCGCTGCCTCTCTTCTGTTCAATTTAAACAATGTAGCCGACTTTGTAATTAATACCGCGCATCTCCTAATTAATACGGTAACCACTGAACCGTCCGCCGTCGAATTTCATGAATTTTTTCCACGAGGAAAATACCAGCGCGTTCGTTCCCTGCTAGACGTAGGATCGGGGATTAAGGTCTTATCGGAGGTAGCAGTGGCCCGAGTAGCTAATAATGCTCAGCTTCGATTAATATATCGAGAATTAGGGGGCCTCCCAGAGTTTCGCGCCGCCGATAATATTCGCAGCTCCTATATTCTGGCTAAGGAGCTTATTTTTTTCACCCTTGGCGCCTTAATGCACCACCGAAGGCAAGTTTCGGTAAATAGACCATGTCTGTCTTCTACCTAGAATTAGAAACTGCAGAGTTCTAACGTTCCACTTTATCTCGAGCTGTGCATATTTATTGCACATTCCACGTTGACATACCATCGCGTTTATCAGGCCAGTTCGTTGATGCGGTTTATTAAGATCCCCGGAAGATAGTATTTATGACACAGCTAGAGGAGTATTATCTCACAGGAACATCTCTTATCTACCAAGCACCGAAACGAGGAAACCAAGCCCCGTAAGGTGATTCGTGGACTATCTTTGTAAAAGAGAATTTAGTTGGCAAAAGATATTACGTTTCAACGTTATCTTTAAGTAAGGTGGCTGTTGGAGAAGTAATGGATGCACGAACCGCGGGATTAACTAAATTTCGAAGGAATTGGGAATTCGTACGGTAACACGATTCCTTAATACCCTTAAGTGGAGTATCTCCTCGGCTTCCAGTTCCATTCAAGGGAGTAAAGACGAATAGAAGCGATTAAATAATAGACTCTCTCCCCCCCTGACAAAAAGAAATTTATTAAAGCTCGTGACCGGTCGGAGTAGCGTGTACGTGATCGAGGGCATCGCCCGACCGCAGAGTTGAACCGTCGAGACGGAGCTTATCAGGGCTGCACGCCCATCCGATATCAGCCCTCTCCGTTAACCAGACCTCTCTCTGCACCTGATCATCGATGACCGAATTTCGACCGGTGAAATCGCATGGAAATGATCGATGTCGATCACCGCCCCTTCATCTTCCCACTCGTTCTTTTCACTGGTTCTATTTCGCGAGACCGATATCGACCCGCGCGCTGTTCGACGGGGAATTCGCGAGATAGAGTTGAACCGTGTAACGTGATTATTAAATGATGGTTATTAATGGAGTGGATCGTCTGGCTAGCAGTTGCCGCGGATCGTTCGATAATTACTGAACGTGGTTAACAAGTTTCCTTCGCAGTTCCCCGTAAAAATCAAGATTTCCGGGGGAGAACCGCTTTGGAACTATTCGAGGAGCGTTTATGACGTAGAGTATGATTTTGCTAATAATTCCAGAAGCGTACGGGGAATGTTTCCACGCTCGGCATCGCTCGTCGATATTAGCAAGCTTGCAGAGCTCAGGTTCGATCACTCCGCGTGTATTAATTACGCATAATTTGTTTTAAACTTTATCTTTTCGGGAAGTAGCTTCTGTTAGGTGAAAAGGAAACGTATAATAGTTGGGCGATAGTCAGTTCGTTATGTAAACATTTCTTCGCTTCGGGCAGATCGGGTTAACTCGTTGGGAAAGTTTAATAATTACACTCGCGCAAGATGAGTAAACGTGCCATTTACATTTAACGCACCGTTCGCTGCGAGCGAAACCAGTTAATTTGCGTTTAATCGGGTTGAAATACGCTCGTGTTTCTGTTCGGGAATTGACCCATAGTTGTCAAGTTGATAGTTGGCAAAGAAATATGTT
Organism: Andrena flavipes; assembly: GCA_963971345.1. Taxonomy (NCBI): domain Eukaryota; kingdom Metazoa; phylum Arthropoda; class Insecta; order Hymenoptera; family Andrenidae; genus Andrena; species Andrena flavipes. The sequence continues at coordinate 74,580,532 of OZ020480.1, forward strand.
TTTTCCAGGCCTCCATTAACGCAAGTAACTTTCATGCAAAATAGCCGTCGATTACCGTGCGTAGTAAAAGTTAGAGGGGTATATGTTTCCAATAATATTGGTTCTACAGCGTGTCTGGCTACTGGCTGACCGTTTCCACTGGCGCCCGGTTTCCCTTCACTTCGCGTTCATCTCTATCACTCAGAAATCAATGTACAACCACGAATAACATCCTTGCAAGCGTCTGTTGCCAAATACCTGTGTTTTCGAAACCAAGTTTTATCACAACGAAATTTACAAACTACATTTACCCTATCGAGTCAGGTAACGAGTTGATCATTCGATGCCCACTGCCCACAATGGAAATTTTATTTATACGCTACTGCTGAAGAGAAGATTAAAAAAGCTTTTTCATCGCTCCCATTTTCATCTTCCCTTTTACAGGATGGAACAATCGTGACAGGTAACGGGGATGCGTTATAGTCCGACGTTTTCCACGCCACGGAAATCGTTCGGTGCGGTTCAGCGGAAAACGTGCCGTAATTGCAGCCCCGCGAAACTAATTAATTATGCAGGGATGGATCGATGAAGAGCTTTTCCTCCCTCTCGAACGTAATTCTCCGTCAGCTTTTTTTTGCCCCCTTGGTTTTTCGGACCGTCCGTTTCCAGCGGACCTAACCGACGTTTTTAGGATCTCTTTATCCCTCTTTCCGTCCCGTACCGCGGTCCCCCTGCCCACGGGGCGCGGGTGATTCTTCTTTTTCTCTTGGTCTGAGACCAACTTCCGCCTCTGGGAGCTGGTGGATCGATGGAATCGATGGGAATCGGCGCACTAGACGGTGAAACTTCTAGCTTTATGGGATCGCGTCTGCTCGGCCACGCGATATATCATCTTTGGAGTTCATTGGAAAAACAAGTGGAGGCGCAAAATGTGCTGGAATACTCGTGACGTGTGGTAGGGAGCCTTATTGATCTAATGATAAGTGACGGGCACACTGGCTACTAGGTATTAAGCTCGGAGCATCTCGAAGAATTTCTGTAAACGAATAGGATTCTGCGCGGTGTTTGAGCTGGCTGAAAATTGGAAAGGACTCGATCCTTTCCAACGCGCAGCACGTGACCCGTGCAGCTGGAAAATCTCCTGGTCGCGTAATTGCGTTTGTTCTGCGCTGTTGACGTTCGATTTTTATTAGCCAAGAGCTGGTCGCGCGAAATAGAGTTAAGGAGAGAGGCAGATGGAACTACGTCTGCTGCAGTGTCAATAATGTCGATGGTATTTCAGGGAACGGTCGGCGACGAACCGTGCGGGATGAAATATTTTCGCACGATGATTAAGGGCGGGAGGAACTTCGCTGCTGGATAAACGCGAGTCGAGTTATTTCTACTCCGAATCGGATCTGCAAATTCCGCCGTATTATCGACTGAAATACGGCAGTATTGGAAAATCATCGAAAACAGGGAAATAATCGCGACGGAACTGCGCAAAGTATCGTGCTACAACATTGAACAATAAGATTTGATAACGTAATAATATACTTCCGTGCGCAGTAGCCGCTGCCGCGATGCCCTCTCCGCGTTTAAGTATTTATTTAACGGCGAAAGGGAAGAATACGCGAGAGGAAGGCTGGAACGTGGGAGGATGCTGTAACGGCGAGAAATAAGACGGGGTGGGGGGCACGGATCGGGGGAAAGTTCTTCCGGTCGAGACGTTGTTGGGGCACGGAAGTGCCCCCAGGGGCGTACTGCGGACTTCTACTGGACACAGAAGTGCCATATTGGGGAACGCCTAACGGACACGTACACATCCTACGTACCTGTCGCATTGTGCTCGCATCCCTCGAATGCTCGAGCACACACGTAGCTACCACTCGACCGAGCCAGGGCCTTTCTTACCCGTGAACCTGAAAGCAAAGTCTGGTGCCGCTGCGAAAAACTCGTCAGCTGGAATTACTCGGCGCTACCTCGATTGTTACGGGCGTGGAGGCTGGAATAATTGTTGGAGGCTGCTGGGCGGGAGAATTCTTTACGGTTATCGCGAAGTGAACGGGGGCGAGGCTTCTTGCAAGGTTAACAGCAACAAGAAACCCGCAACGTTTTTATTCGCTTACGTGAAATTCTAGCGTGGCTACGAAATGGAGGAACACCTTTCTTCTCGGCTCGCACACTTCTACGTGACTCGTGTTTTACAAAGTCGAATGTTTTAATGAAAGAAGAGCGGGTGTATGAAATGTTGGGGGCGAGTGTGTTAGTTGAAACTATTCGAAGGTCTGCGTTGCTTAGAAAATTCAAATCACGTGGGATTCGAGTTCTTCAAAAACTCCGGTTTCGAGTAGCGGTACTAATACCGTTTCTACAGCGACACCCGTGTTCTGAACAGCTATAATAGTAACAGAACTGGTCCACGTTCCTCGTAATTTTCTTGACTGGATTTGTCGTTCGAATTTGAACCTTGCGATTCGATGTTACTGTCGTTACAGGTGCACAGGCTTTTGTACAATTGGACGCGCGTTTATGCACCTGAAACTGAAACTGTAGGCGAGCCGCCACCGCTCGCCTCTCGCCCCTCGATCGCTCCACTCGTAATCCTAACGTTTGATTGCACCTATTACGGTTGAAGCACCTAATACGTAACTTTCGAGGCTCGCGCGATAGGTCGCTGCACCAGCCGGCTAGAATCGATTTCACCTGCGCTCTTCACCTTCCCTACCCGTTTGAACCCTTCTCGCAGCCCCCTCCCTTGCCCTTTCGTCCCTCCCTGTTTTTCCCGTTTGCTGTCTCAATTACGGGACGAAGACACGGTAGGGTTACACCTGCTTCTTTCGTCTCGCGTTTTTCCGTCACGTTTCGCGCTTTTAACGACCCTTCAGGCCACCTGTCTGGTTTTTAATTCGACACCATTGCGCTGCATGTTCCGCCGAGGGATACAGTATTCACGAACATGCAACGAAATTTTGACAAATATAGAAATATTTCAAGAAACATAAGTTTGCTTCACATCACATTGTAAAGTGGGCGAATAAATTTAGCTGCGGCATATTTCTCGATAAAATCGTGTTCTTTAGGATAAGTTTTTTGAGTTCCACAGTCAGAGATGGGCATTAACTAAATACAAAATTATTTCAATAACGGATCAAATAAAAGTTACGTTAACTTTAGATTATTTGACGAATAAAGTTAATTTTATTAATCGGGGTCAGTTCTGACTGACCCGGGTCAATTTAATTCGACACATGACGAATAGTTTTTTTTTAACTTTTATTCGTTATTCGAAATTTTATTTAAATCAAAATTTTGCCCGTCTCTACCTACAGTTCACTTTTTCTAAATGCATTCCAGAGCTTCTAAGTAGCATATACGTGAACATATGCTGTTATATTCTATCGTGGACGAAGCTTCCAAGCTCGAGAGAGCTCAAGAGTTTATATTGGCACATTTCCATGGTCGTCACAGAAGCTGGTTTCGAAAACGGTCTAGATTGAACAGCCTGAATTGCGTCGAGTCATCGTCAGGTTTATCAGTTTAATTGCGCGTTACGCAACGATCGGGGCTGGGCAACTTTCATAAACATTCGCGCGCCAGCGGGAAATAATGCGATGTCGTTTGCAATGATCGTGTCGGCGACAACGAGTAACAGACAGATTCGATAATGAAGGGTATTCTTCGAGCAAGTTGTCGTTCGCCACGGGCGTGTGCAATTAATGCGACGGCATTGTCCAGCCGAGTCGCCGGGCGAATCATTTTTCCTAGATTGGTATCGGTGTACGTCGAGACGCCGTTCGAAAGTCCGGCTCGTTCCGTTTTTCCACATTTTCTATCAACGCTTTGAGCTGCGAAATGTTTGTAATTGTCGTAAAAGTGGCACTGACGGGACGTCATAAAAATTCAGCGAGTGTTTTATTAAACATCGAAATGCTTTTACGGCTGGGCGTGCGTTCAGTCGGAAATTTAGTTATCTGTTTTATTATCTTCCTATATTTACGGCATCTCGCGATATCCACTAGAGAAAGATCCTATTTAATGGCCTTTCCCCCCGGCGTGTTCAGGTCCCTTCGACCAAATCCGGCGTTGACGCGCGACTCTCCGTGCCCCGTGAGCTGACCGAACGCGAACACCGTCCGTCGCATTAAACATTCAAAGGGACAGCAAAAAAGGAGATGCATTTGCATCCTGGGCTGCAACTGCGGACCACCCGGGAAAACATAAATAATTCAACGGTTTTTACACGGCCGCCGAAAGGGGACGCGTTGGTGATTCGGGCCGGCAGGGAAGCAGAGCTCGATCGGAGCGTGCCAAATTGTCAAATAAATGCATGAAAAATGCTCCTGGGGAATGGCGGAAAGCGTCAGGAAGAAGCGGCGGTTTCAAACCGGAACCTTCGCCGGTCGGCTATGAAATTTCCATCGAAAATGACGCCACCGTTCGGCTGTCTGGAATTATTGAAGTCGTTCGCGTCGAGCGGGCGCGGGAAATTTAGGGGGCGAGCTTGCGGGATACATTAGCGAACACGCTGGGGCCATTTAGGCGAGTATTGGATGCGAGAGCAAGAGGCTGTTGAATATCTCGCAATCATTACCTCCACATCGCATAGTACATATGTTTTTCCTCTGCAACTTTTCGACTTCAATTTTTCTATACATTATCGTGCTGTGCATTTATTTGCATAAGTAGTACATCGCAGGGAAAAGTAAAGTAAGGAAGCTGTCAGGGAGCAAAGGAGCTCGGAAAACGGTTCATAATCTTAAAGACTAGTCGAGGAACTACAAATTGGTGATCGTACAGCAGACAAACCATGCCGCATATCGGCAACGAATCAAACACTGTCTGCGTGAGAATATCGAGAAAGTTTTACCGGCGTCTCATTAGAGAAAATAGTTGAAGATTCAACACCAACGAGAGACGTTACTATCCGAAAACGCGGAATAGTTGCCGTCTCTCGGCGTTCCTTCGTGACAATAATTGCCAGCTGGTGACGGGGGTACATACCAGGAAAGCGCGCCGCGAATGACAAAAACTGACAACCAGAGAGATTACCGTATAGATTAATGTTACGCTTTCTATCCTTTGTCTCTCGTACCTTTGCGTTCCCCCTCGTCTATAGAACAACGGTTCCTCTCAGTCGAACGCATTAAATTCTCTCGTCAAACGCGCTTGTTTCGCTTACTTTCCCGCGATCCGTTATAAAATCGTAGCCGTCAGGTGTGCGGTCGTCAGTTCTACACAGTGTAACATAAATGTCAGTGAAATCGTTGAGCGCAGTTTCCGCGTTTAACTAGAATCGTCGCTTCGATCCACACCAATTGCGTTTGTTATTTCAACTTACCCCATGCATCCATGCAACGACCAATTTAAGAGAAGTCTACTAGACTGGAAGGAGAATCTTCGATTATTATTGTATCGCCAGTTAAAATGAATTCGGCGTAACGGTGGAAATGTACACGCAGTTTTTGCTGGCGAGTACGCGTGGACGGACAACGCTGTTTGAAAAGAAAGAATGTCCCGTTTTTGGCTTGGGTGTATTGTCATAACGAGGTGACTCGTAATTACGGGCATCTTTTTTGCGAACGAACGTTGCTGGCGCACGGATGGAACATTTAACGACTGGCAATCAGGATCCAGGAAACGGCAGTGCCTTTATCCCGTTGCTGCTCGGGCCGTCGCCCCTGTTGGGTCACTCGTCCTTTACAATTCCTGGCAAAACATTTTTTCCTCACCCCATCCTGTTCTGACCCTTCCTGTGCTCATAGCCGGATCCCGCACCACGCCCATCCTGTCGTCGTTTGCATAAACTGAGCTATCTGCGCTTTTAATATACGCAAATGAAGTTACGCTCCGGAACTAATCATATTTGCATGCGGAACACCGATCTCCTTTGGAGCCCTTGTCGTACTTATTACAACAGTTTAGTCGCTGGTGAACATTTTACGACGGAAAGCCGACTGGCATGAGAATACGTCGATCGATCGACGATCCGGCTCGCATCTGCCTGACACGTGTGTCGCAGGTATCATGCGGGCTGACCGCCTATCGACTGCTACTACTTGCGTCTGTCGGACAGGCTTCCCCGCTAGACGTACGTGGATGGACGAGTGATAGTTTCAATGATATTTCCTGTAGCGTGATATAATTCTTACTCTTTTCCTTTAGAAATCGCACGTGACACCATATCTGCGGTTCCTCTTTCCAAGCTTGCGCCTAAGGTTACTTAGAAATTTTAGAGAAACGCTGCAATTTCAAGGAAAAGGAACGAGCCGCCTTCTCAGAGATTTAATTCAAACTAAACTTTCCTAAAACGAATAGAGAAACCTGCCGCGGAATTAAAGTTCGTCGAAATTTCCTAGCGTATTGATTTTCCTTGAAACCACTCTAATTGAGATTTTTATTCCCATTCGGGAAACTTTCCTCGCGCATCGCAGCGCGTGTCGCGAGGCGCTGGAGCAGCTAGGATCGGAATTTCCTGAGATGGCGGATCATCGTTCCATCGGCTGGGCGAAGATTTTCAATTACGCGGAGGAACAAAGTTCCGTTTTATCGGCGGTAGCCGAGCGACGTGGGGGATTACGCCGTTATACGTTAATGAAAGCGCGGCTTTCACGTAAGATACGTACGAATGAAAGATAAACGCCATTCTAGCGGGACACTGTTTGCGGAGCACTCATTGTACACTACTTGAGAAGTTTCGCAACTACGCCGAAACGATATTCTAGCCGGAGCTGCCGCCTGGAACTTCCGGGGACGTGACATTTTGTCGTTTCGCCGCAATCATGCTTAATTAATTATCGATCGGCCCCGACCCGGCGTTCACTTCCACCCCGAGAATTGATAAGCGTTAAAAGCGCCGGCGTTTCATCGATTTCGATTCGAAACTACTTAGTGAATTTATTTCCCTAACATTTGTTCGTTAGTTACCGTGTTACTTTGTTTCTTAATTCTTCATCCGCAAAGTATTCGGTAAATCGTTGTATGACCAGAAAATTACAAAACGAAGAAAATTCTGTGCTTTTAAGTCGCATCTTCTTTCAAGATTGCATCTTGTGGTCGATTGCACCGAGATCTAGTGGATATGTTGTATAGCGTGGGGTAGGGACAGTCGACTTTGTTTGCCAAGGAGAAGGTAGAAGGTATATGAATGTTAATTTTATTTGACACGTAGGGCTTCGGTTTTCCTTGAAATTTAGTCGGTGCACGTGAATTCAGGGCTGGTATTATCGTCGGCCGCAACGAACATTGCATTTCGGTCACGCACGATCGAGTATTATCGTCGTCATTGTTATATCGACCATTCGTGAGGTAGCGGGCATACGGCTGTAATCGTAGTCTGGAGGAACGCTTACAGAATATTGCGCCTCTGAACACACTGTATTGAGATACACATATCGATAACCGACTACCAATAAGCGCGCTTTCTAAGAGCTTGGTGAACCGTCTCAGAAATGCATTGATGGGATTAGAAGGGGGTGCAATTAAAAGAACACTTTTGACTAAACAACGTCCTACCACATCTAATACTTTCACCTTACAAGGAAAATGCTAACTTGACTTGGAACTAACTCTAACTAACCCCAAACCTACCCTAGAATCTTTTCAAAATATTAACCTCGTAGTACCTCCTTGTAATTACAAAATCCTTTAATTCTAGCCCCCTAACACAATAACACCACTAACCCCCTCTCTCTTCTCTTCTTTCCAGATTCGGTGTCGCTCACCGACTAACGCCTACGCTTCGAAACGACCACTGCCCACTAACCGTCACCGAAATGATGTTCCCGCTAACGTAAGAGGCGGCTCGCGAACGGTAGCCGCGCGGTCACGAAGGCGATCGTGGTCTAGGAGAGCGGTCGCCGCGGTCGTTCGTCACTCGGGACCGACGATGCGAATTACTGAAGATGCGCAGGACGAGCAGCAACGGTTTGAAGCTGGACCTAACAGAGAACACGCCAGGTAGCTCGTTGTCCCGGCTGCCGAACTTAGTCGAGCATGCGGAGACTTGCCAGGCGCTGTCCGCCGGAACCGGTGAGAATTTAAGCAGCAAACTGCCGAACGTGGTCGAGGGCTCGATGGACTATGGTAGCGAGCGTAGATCCTCCCGGTACCTCGAGTACCAAGACACCAAGCCGTATCAAGATGCACAGTCGGCCTCGGGCCTGCCACCGTACGAGCAGGCCTACCACGATCCGTCGAGAAGCTACGGCAGGGGTTACGAGCGAAAGCCGTACGATAGGGAGGACATCGAGCGATACGATAACAGAATTTATCCCGAGGACAGCCTGAGGTACGATCGCCGGGGCGATCAGAGATCGTATCAGGAGTCGGACTTGGACGCCCCGTACGAGAGGAGCGATGCCCAGAAGCTCAGCAGGACTTATCCATCGGAGCTCCAGGAGCCGGGCAGGAGGTACTCCCGGGACTTGACCGATTACGAGTACGCGTCCAGATACGCCGAGGAGACGTTGAAGCTCGAGCCGAAGAAGGACCACCACCACCATCACTCGGGCAAGGTGTACGAGCCGACCCCGTCCAAGGGCTACGAGTCCGGGGTGAAGACCCACGACTCCGCCTACGAGCTGTCCTGCGCCGCGCAACAGGACCTCTCCGGCAGGAAGTACGAGAGCAAGTATCACTCGGTGAACAAGATGTACGGAACACTGCCCAGGTACGAGAGCAGCAAGTCCTACGATCCAAGATCGTACGAGTACGAGGAGCAGGCTTACGAGGCAAGCAGCAAGCCGTACGACTCCAAGTACGAGCTGACCAGCTCCAAGAGCTACGAGAGGGCCAAATACGATTGCTCCACGTCGTCCAGGTATCAGGATAAGTCCTACGATCAGACGTTGAAGATAGGGGAGCTGGGATCCTCGTCTTCCGCGGCTTACGCCAGGAAGACGCAGGATCACGAGGAGACCAACGCGGAGAAGATGAACGGATACAGGAAGAACAATTTCGAGTCGTACGGGGTCTATTCCGATCCCGAGGACGATCACGGTTTCCTGGCTGAGAAGAAGCCCCCTCAATACCCGTACAAAGGGGTCGTTGTGAACGTTAGCGGGGAGTCGAGCGTCATCGATCAGAAACGGGCCAAAGATGGCAGGCAGACCGAGGTGGCTGGGAACCCTTGGTGCAAGCCCACTATACTCTTGCTGCTGCTGGTCCTCCTCGTTGTTATCTTCGTCTTCGTCGCTGGAATCCTTCTTTACCTAAACTGTGAGTTTCAGCAGAGCTTTTTTTACACATTCGTTTTCCACAGTCAACTATTTGTGTATGCCAACAGGTGTTTCAAAGAGTTCAGATTCGTGGCCTCGTGGGTTTGCTCGCGCGGTTTCTAATGGGGCTATTAATTGTACAGAGTTTATGATAGATGTAGTGAAAATGAAAAACTGGGGAAGTCTATGGTTTTCTCTCGAAGACCGTCTCGATAGCGCGAAAGATCTTTGGAGCGATGTAGCCTCTAACTTAATGTCTCGTTTGCATCCCCCTACATTTGTCTCGCGAGGCTGATAAAGCCCGTTTAAAGTTATAAGTCACGTTCCACGGGAAACGAATGCCGTTAGCAAGCAGGCGGCGGGGAGAGGGGGGGCTTTGTTAAAGGTGGATACAAAATTAGCGAAGTTTCAACGGCTACAAAGACTTCCCTCGCTCTTCGACTAATAGCACGTCTGGTCCGTTTCCTCGTTTTCCGTCATTTTCTTCTTCGCCCGCGTCCGAGCGATTTCCGAGGGCCATTTAGTTAATGAGCATCCGATACCAATTATTTACGGTCGCCCATGTGACCGCCATAATAATGGCCGACGACGACGCCGACGACTACGACGACACGTGCTGACGATACGTTAAGCCGGAACGGTTACTGTCTCCGCGGCAGTTTTATGTGTCGAATTTGACTTGCCCGGCACGTAGAGACTTGCCACTAGCGAAACTGTTCGGTCGGAATTACAATGCGAAGAGTGAGAGGGGGCCGGGTGGGGGGTAAATGGAAGAATAGGGTTTAAAGAATAGAGGTGGACAAAAGTGACGTATACCCTGGGAATTCGTTTCGTTTCATCCCAGAACGTAATAGTCGCGTACAACACGGAAAGCACTGTACGTTTATATCAAATTTCCTTCGGACAAACGTAGCTTTCAGCACGATCGGGTACCTTAGTGATTTTTCAACGTTTCCCCAAGTCACGGGTATTAATTCGTTCTCGCTTTACGCGAACCCTATCCCGGTGTACATATATACATAATTCGTTGAAATCTCGACTACCGAGCCTCTCGACGGCTCCCATACAGCACACTTCGTTGCGGCAACGTTGCAGGAACGTTGCAGCATCGTTGCAATATTGCACAGGGCGGACATAGAATTATTGCTGTAACGTTATGGCACCGTTGCTGCAACGAGAGTGTGCTGTATGTGCTCTCCCTTCGACACGCGGGTCCAGAGCTGGTCCCGCCAGCATCCGTCGCGCGTGAACAAAGGAACACCCCGAAAGAGAGGAGAGAAAACAAATTTCTCCGTGAAAAGAGAGAGGCGTTTTGCATCGGCCATCGGCCGTGCACATTTCCCCGTGCGATTTCCGTTTGCCCAGGTATCAGCCGGCGAATGGCACTCCGGGTGAACGATGGCCGCGTAACGGACAGAGAAACCTCACCTCCCTGCACCCTGTCCACCCTTTCGGCCCCACCCGACGGGGGAAAAATACCAAGGCCGAGCCACGCCAGGGCTCGGCGTCCTCGGGTGTTCCGAGTGGCTGCATTTGGCAGCGGTCGACAGGGGCGTTTGAGCGATTCGGTTTATTTTCGGGTCAAGTTTTCGCCCGACCGGTTCGCAATCAGCCGCTGCATTGTCCCGCGGACAATACATTTACTGCGACGACTGGCGCGTCCGCGTAGGAATTCGCTCAACGACCAAACCCCGCCGACCAACGGGCCCACGACCCACTCGTCGAACGTCGTATTTTCAGCCGGATTTTCGGAAATTCGATTTAACCGACGACGCCACGTCGCGACGCGTCGTTTCGTGCCACCGGCCGACGCTGATCGCACCCAGTCGATTTTCATGGAATTCCGCAATAATTGGCTGACTATAAATTTGCGCCGGAAGGAATGTCATTTCACCTTTGCGTTTGCTTCCTGTGAATAGTCTATAATAGTGGATTCAGAGATCGTAATGTTCCAGTTACACTTTATAAATTTTCAAGCACTCTGCGTATACCACGGTGTGGAGGGTGTATGAATGGTTAGAGAGAGAGGGGTGTTGAAACGAATAATTCGCGGAAAAGGTGTAGGAACGTTGTCCACTCGTATCATTACTCTGCAATGCGACAGCAATAAATCAGAAGCCGTAAATCAGACCTAGATAGCCATCGTAAAGCATAAAGATTATTAAGCTGGAGGGGAAAAAAATGATGGGACACGCTAACTGGGTTACATTTCAAGGGAAAAACTCGGTAATTCATAGCTAGCTCTGATTAATACCTACCGTTGCTATTTTCCTGTAACGCACTCAACAAGCATCCAGTTACTACGACAAGGATGACTGGACATTGACGAATAGGAGCGAAATGAATCGTATATCGTTGCACAGAGGAAGATTTGTGTTACGAGTTGATGCGGGATAGACGATACTGCTGTATGACGAGGTATAAATTGTATCTTGCCACTTTACAACGTGGCAACGTACGACACCGAAACCAAGAACGACACAGCAATATATCACTGGAAGCTCGAAACTTCCATTCACTCTTTTCTTCGAGTCTCCTTCTTTGCTTCGTAGTCCCCTATTTTCCCCGGACGTAATGTTGTGCGAGTAGCAGAGCTCGAAAATTCCAGCTACCCATGTCTGACTCAAACGGAGTATACTACTGATAAGAGAATCATCCATCGATTTTCCAATCGGTACGAACAAACACGTTCGCCTTAACCCGTAAATATATCCAACTGCACGAGACTTTATAAAAAAACCAACCCCCTTAACTTCCCCTGTCCACATTGCTCTCATAGTTCTGATCCCTCGAAGAATCCCCCTTCGACTTGTTACTCATAATAACGCGACACAAAGTGTTCGTAACCCTCCGATGCTAAATTCTCGCCGCAACATCCAGTTCAATTTCGACCACTCCCGCCCCTCGATCGTGCCCGGGCAGCCCAGGATCCCAGTGAAATTAGAGACACCCGGTATATATGCGGCAGCACGACGTCGTGAGCATGCAGCGCGGGGCTTTGGCGCAGGATGAGGATTTAGTATGTAAGGCACGTGTTCGCATCTGCCTTTATGAACGTTTCCCGCGATTCCACCATTCCGTCCTCATTCTCAGGCAACCTTGCCACGGTTGCACGGCATCGAGGCGGGCTCAGGGTTTCGGGATTAAGGGCGTCGCCGATCATATTAAGGCCGGAGATATCTCATCCGCTCCTTATCCAGGCCCTCGCTACGATCCCGGTAAACTCGCCCGCGTTTGTTCCACATAAATTACAAGGACTTTGCCCCGGAATGCAACGTCGCCCCGGTGTGTACGCAGCTTTAATGCCGCGTAAGGTCGTCAAACTCCCTATACCGCCGGGCACGGCGACGGTTTACGAGACGAGCCGGGGGTAAACGGATTTTAACGTTGGCCCCGGGATCAGCCCTCGCCCGACGACGTTGTAATTGCTCTTCGGATTATCGTTGCAGTTGAAACTTTGACTCGCCCGCTACCCCCGCCTTTTTTTTCCACCTGTGAAATGTGATCGCGATTAACGCGCGTTGCTTCGTTCCCGCTGGGATCACGGCGCACCCCGTCGCGTTATTTGCCAGCCCCGACAGCATTCGCAAACTGGGATACACAGCGAATGGAAGTGTTATCCGCGAACGACTGCGACTTACTGCGAAGCCGAGCTACTTAAATAGCAGTATTAGAACGGTATGTACATATTCAAAGCTGCAGACTTCGACCGAACATCCTCTGTCTATTTTTCTAAGTCCATCAATTTCTCGATACTCCTGCCATCTTCCCTCCGTGTGACTCGTGAAAAGAAGGAAGCATTCCGTATCTCCCAAGCCATCCCGCACCTTACCACGCATACGGGAACCTACGTAGCATGAATTGCCCCGAAAAAAATCACGTGTCAGAAGGGTCCATTAATCACGCGGGGCGGACAGGACCGTTACTGAAAATCCGCGAAAACTGGTCCACCAGCTTGAATTTCCCGTTTTCACTCGGCCGTCAATCCTTCTGCTTGCCCGTCAGCCCTCGAGGAAAGTGTATCCGGCTAGTGATACCGTTGCTAACGCGCGCTTCCACTCTCCCCCAGCATCCACCCCACGAGCCGGGCGCCGCAAACTCCGGCTGAGACGTGTCTCGGGGCGCGCGAGGCGGGAATGTCGTGGAAGGAACAGGACGAAATTGGATCCTCGGTCGACGGGTAAATTGCAAGCGCGGCCGTTTCGCGCGTCGGCGAATCGCGGCTCCCCCCTCCGTTTTATGGAGCGGCCATCAGAGGCCCGAGGAACGGAGGAGCTGCGGTGCACGGCCGCTCGCCGAGCAGCGACTAGGGAAATTTGTTGCCGGCGCGAGCTGGCACGATGAACGTTCCGTAACCGCTCGAAATTGCCAGGGGCTGCAAAGTGTTTTCGCCGCGGCTGGAAAACTCGGCCCTCTTTAAACCGGTACAAATCCAGCCGCCAGATAGATAGGCCTGGGGTACAGGGACGGTGGATGGACGGCGCGCGATATTTTCTCGCCTAGCGTCTGCTGCCGTTACGGGCTCGTTTACGTAGAATGCATCACGAGGATCTTCGCAGGTTAATTGTAAGTCGCGAATCACGGGCGGAGTTGCGTTTGTGTCTAAGTGGGAAGATGTCTGAATGTCTTCCGGGGAAAAGTAACTACAGTGCAGGTGTTTGTATGCTAGACCGCGGTGGTAATTTTCCATCCTCAGCAAATTCAAGCTGCTCTGTTAGAAGTTGGAAATTCTTTAAGCAAAGCGACCGACGGTGCGGTTCCTCGCGAACAGTTTCTGTGTTACGAGATTCCACGCTAATACGATCCCCATGGTCTTTTCCCTCTTTCCCGCGATGCAGACGTTCGCGTGTAAGTTTCTTATTGTTGCGCAAACTTATCCATCCCCCGGCTCGGGAGGGAGGGTGTTCGCGGTGTTAAACTGGTAAACGATTCGGGCAACTCGCTGCCGAATATATGATATCTACGGCGGTGGTTCATGCTGGATTAAATCCATAGAGGGATTTCAGGGGAAACAGCGTGGCGTTGCATTCGTGGCGGAGAAGCGACGCCGGGGAAAGGACAATGGAAGTTCCCCGCGTGTCGTTCTCCCGCTCCCAGCGAGATACGGTTCTCACCGTGATCCTGGGAATTCTCCGGACAGAGGAAGGATGGTGGATGGGGAGAACCAATAGGGAAAAAGGTCGCAGCAATCGGTGCTCACCGATCGCTCGATCGGGATTGTTCGCGAGCTACCGGCTTCGAGTCAAGATTAATGTTAACTTCGCCGTAGGAGTTAATAAGTCCGAGACCGATAAATCCAGCTAACTCCTTCTCACCCTTCTTCGCTCTCTCTCTCTCCCTTTTCTTTCCTCTCATTCCTCTGGTGCCCGCGCTCCTCTGGGCGGCTGCTCCATTACAGTTCCCCTTTCCTGGCCGTTCGCGTTCGCGTTCGCGCCGTTCCGAACCGTCCCAGGGCTTTGAGAAACTCGAAAACTTTGGCGGCGAGAAAAAGCCAGCCGTATCAGCCCGGGCAAGAAGCACGCCGTTCCGAGGCGGTCCTTTCCACGATCATTTCCTGCTGGAATCCGAGCCCTTTTTGTTGCGATTACTCGCGTCGAATAGTTTTCCTATTATCCAGGTCCCGGGCCTCCGGAGCACCTCTCACTATTCGGGGCTCACCCTCGTTCACTCCTACAAAGTGGCTGCGTAAACGTTTCCCTAAGTACATTTCTGTTTATACGCAAGCGATATCCCAGTGTACTACACTTTATCCGCGGATCTACGATGTTAGCCACGTTTCGTGAGTTTTGCAGCTTATCAAAATGTTAACTCATCCCAATTACACTCGAGGTCATCGAGCGTTGGTCTCGCGCAGTTATACGATACCAATTACATCAAGGCATCCTGTACAGAGAATTAAATGTAAGGGACGCGCGGCAGCTAGAATAGTAATAAAAATGGGAGGCAACTTAGAAAGAGCGTAGAAACACCGGTCTGACACGGTCAGCTTGCAGGTTTTCCGTGGGAAGAAATAGAACGGAAGTTGGTCGCTGAGGAGGACTCTCTGGAAAAGCCCTGTCAGGGAAGCTGACGTTTAATTTAATAAATGCCGCGCTGTCGTGCTCTTTCTTTTCCTTTCGTTCCTTGGCGACCACCCGGGGAGAGGGGCGTTTCCACGCCATTTCCTCCTGCCGTTGGTAACTGCCGTCTTCCGTTGCCGTGTAAAATTTTCTTCGGAAAAACTGTGCTAGGCGAGGCGAGGCACGGCTTATTAAGGACGTCGAAGTCGTAGGCAGCAAGTTTCTCCGTAAGTTCGTGGCTCCTCGGCCCATACCAGCACACGCTCCCTCGTTCTTGCGGCTGTCGTGAACTTTTATCTCGTCTTTCCGCTTCTTTTTCAAACGAACGGCGTGGAATCATGCCTGTCGACTCGTCGTTTGTCGTTTCTGAGAATGGCAAAGCCAATCGACGGACGAACAAGGACGCCTCCTGTTATTCCTCAATGCACTTCTTCGTTCTTCTTTATCGATCTTCTTCTTTGAATCGTGACGGCGAGAAACGCGGAGGTGCGTAGCACGGTTGCATAAGTTGCGATGTTTCTACTGTTCCATCGAAATTGTATGACAGTTTTGCTGAGTTTACCTTGGAACTGAGTTCTGCGAAACAGAGGACACGTGACAGGTCCTTGCGTTACAAATGATACAGATATAAAATGTGTCGACTCGAAAGAGCGCAGAATTTTTTATTACTCTCGTTATCATAGACTTTAAAGGAAAATTTTGTACTCGTGCAATGTTTTTTCAATCAGCTATCAAGGAGCATTCTTTTAATTTCTCTCACTTCTTCGCTATTTTTTTCACGCACTTTTCAAGTTTCATTTTATTTGGGAATAGGAGTTTGTGCGATCGCGAAGGTCGACGTCAGCCGAATAGTTTTAATTATTAGCGACACACGCCTAATACCATTGCTGTCAATTATGTTGTGGCTAATTGCGAACGGCTTAATAGAATTTCAGAGTAGACTGGAATTATTTATCATACAGTTTATGAAGGAGAACTATTGTTTAAAATTCTACGCTAAATGGATTACCTCTGTCAGTTCTGGCCAGAGTTCATGCTGGCCTGCTTAAATTTATTCGAATCTAAAGGTATAATGAGATCCATTATAATTAAACATCATGCGTTATTGGAATGCAAGAAAATGTTTTTTTCAATCTCCTACTGATCAATAAGCTACAGTAAAGTACCAGAGAAGGAAAGGAATATATACTCTGTGCGGTTTTAGTAGATTAGTCCCCAACTAAACCCAGGTTTCATTGATTTCCAGTCAACTTCTCGTAAGTCGGCGAACTTCCGTTTCTAGCACCCGTACGTGTGAATTTTCGAAGCTGATTCCCAAATACACGGACACAGACACGCGAAGATGTAGACAAAGAATCGGGGCAAGTATATCGCGCACGTGGGCACAGTTACGAAAGACGTGAGCGCGAACCTGGCGAAGAAACTTTCTTCATTTTTCGCCCCCCTCCGTGTCGGTCGGACCAAAGTTTTTCCCTGAAATATCGCGGGAATCAATCGCTGGCACGAGTGGCCCCGATCGAACGGCCTTTCCCACGTTTTCCCGCTGCCCTGGACTTTGGGAAAAGTAACGAGCCAGTTTTAGCCGTTCCGATGCTTTACCGTCCTTCGTCCTTCCACACTCCTGGGAAAATCTGAATGTTCGATTAGTCTCGGGACAGCAGCTGCTGCTTCTTCCGAATAAATCCCACACGCGATATTTTTTCTTCAAACAGACATACAGAGACGTCCATCGATAGAGGTTTTTGTCTCTTGTATCAAATATAAATTGAAAATTTATTTGCTGATCGATGATTACTAATTTCTAACGTCAAATTAGATGCTTAAAACGAGCAGTAGACACTAGGAATCTTAAACAGACAGTGGAGTTTACAGCAGAGATGGGAATTTTTTTTTATTTAAATACAATTTCAAATAACGAATTATTAAAAATTATTCGTCACGTGTCGAATAAATGTAACTCGGTTTAACTATATTCGACGCATAAATTCTCGTCGAATAAAAACATTAGCATTCTTCGTCAAATAATTTAAAGTTTAGGTGACTTTTATTTGATTCGATATTTAAATAATTTTTTATTTAGTTGTGCACTGCCCAATTCTGGTTTCCAGGAGCTAGGCAGTAGATTGGGACGACTTTTGTCAGACAGAGTGCAACGCGGTCAGTCAGTTTAAGTAGTCAGCTCAATGCATGCCGCGACAGAAGTAATTTTACCATGTAAATCAGACCACCCCAACATTATTGATCGAACCACCATCCTTCTAGTTCAACCGATCCGAATCAGTAAATCTGCTTGTCATATACGCGTGCACTCAAGCATCGCTTTATCATCGATAGTGTCTTCGCTTTCGCAGCAATTCATCGATAACACCGAACTCTGATACCATTGTCTCCCAGAAGTTATTGCGCTTATCGATGGCACAATGGTCCACGGTTTTTCGAGCGAGACTTATTACTTGTACCGTGGACGGATTATAAATCGTCGCGTATTATTAAAATGAAAGGGAGAAGCGTCGTTATTCTACCCGGTTCTTTCGCGTGGCAAATTCCTTTTCCGCTGCGCCACCTGACGCCTATCGGTTTATTGGAGAGTAAAAAAAAACCACGGTATACGTGTTTCGTCTTCGCCACCGATATACAGCGGAGGAAACGGAAAATCGAAAGTGCTTCACCACCATTTCCGGCGTCCTCCCGCTCTCCCTCTCCCTCCTTTCCCTTCTTTCTCTCTCGTTCACCAGCGGAGCGTACCTCGGGCGTTGCTGTCGAATGCAAAAAAGGAGAATGAAATATCGCGTCTGCGAGCACGACGCGTGAAATTCTTCCTTCGAAAATGGCTCCGATATACGAGACGCCCGGCCGGTTTCCATATATCTGTAAATCCTTTCGATCTAGGTGGCACCGCGAAAATAACAATTTTTCACGGCAAATAATCCACCCTGCCCCCTCTCCCCCGCTCCTCTCACTCTCGTCCTTTTGGTTCCCCGTTTTCCTTCATCAATCGTACATCGTAAAGCTCTCCGCTACAAATACAAGCGGCAATTCAAGCCGACCGGCATCGTCCCTGAAATGAGAGAGCGTCCCAACGGGTCGAGTGAATTTTACAGGAAAGGAAAACAACCGTCGTCCGCTCCGCTTCTATGTCACTGCGACTTTTTGACACAGTTTCCAGCCGTTACAGAGGGGACCAATAGCGACGCGGAGCAAAGCCAAGGGGCTAGCTATGTGTGTTCAATTTTTCACGATTCCACCTGGTTATCCAATCTCCAGACGGTCTCGTAGTCGCCGTCAGACAGCGTACGTACGTAGATACGTACACAAGGGTTCGATGCAGTTCGATGGGCCTCCTCCGCGTGGAAATTACACCTGTGCACGCAGGAAGCCGCGCCTGTGTGGCCGGCCGAAGTGCAACTGTGTTATCCGTCGGTTTGTGGGAGTGGCAACACGTGTTACCCATGTGTGTCAACCCGCAGTCGTAGCTGGGTCGAGAAAGGGGAATATCGGCGCGATATCGGGCTGCACGAGTTCTCATAGAGGCGGGCTGCATACATATCGTCGGTTTCGTAGTGCCGCGTGGCACGAAATGCGCGAGACGTGTATACACAGGTGAATGCACGCGTCCTCGTGCGGTCTAGGTTCGCTCCTCCGACTTTCAAGAGCTTCTACGCGTCGCAGTAATTTCTCGTAATTTCTTTCGTAAATGCTGGCGACCAGTATTTGCGAATCAGCTTGCGTGTATCGTGGTGGTCTTTCGATCTTTCAGCTGGTCTTAATGTTGGTGAAATAAGTGTTTAGACGGGAATGTAGACATGTGGTTGCAAAAAATCTTTTAGCATACACAATGGAATTTATATTTTCTGGGAAAGCTTTCAATAAACAATTAAGTATATCGTCGAAGCCTGGAAAATCTGTAATTGCTGGTTTCGCGAGTACAGTCTTTGCTACAGATTCGACTTGGAACGGACCTGGTTATTAAAAATTTGCCAAACAAACGGCGAGGCTACTCTCCCTGGTTTGGGAGCGCCGTTCATCGAATGGTAATCACGGGCCGAAGGTTAGATTCCGCGAGGCGCGGGAAAGCAGATGAACGAGTCTAATTAAGAAACAATTTCGGGGAGGTAATGAAATCTCGTTTTCCCGAGGGCGGGCGGATAAAATTTGACCGTTATCGAACGAGCGCAAGAGACCGTGCAACGATGCGAAATTGCGCTTGGGGTCCTTATGAATCGCCGCGGCGACGTAATTACGTCGCCATTGCAACGAGTAATTTCCGAAACGCGCGTCTCGTTCCCAGATACCTCGTGAAATTCCCTAGAAAAATACGGTTATAAAGGAGTAGTGGAGCGATGAGCAAGTTTCTGTAGGAAGAAGGTAACTCTTAATTTACCAACTAGCACGTTTAAAATTAATATGACAAACAACTTACGTCATAACGACTAAATGAGTCTGAACTGCTAAATCTTTACTACTAATCTCCTAATTTATGCATAATTTTCTATTTATTTTTTATAATATCTTAAGACAGTGTACTAAAAGTAGGCAATAGAAAGTTTATACGAGGACTGTAAATTATCCCCGACAAAAATCTTAAAAAAGGCTTATTTTTCCGGCTGTCACATTGGTGTCCCCCTTTAAATATCACTTATTTCTATTATCTCCACCAGTAGTGCTTACTAGTGGCTCCACAAAATTTCATACAACTGTAATCTTCGTATAGCGTGTCGGATTCATAGTCCACGGATACGGAACAGAAGTTACACCATTCATAGCACCTATTTCGTGGCCAAGACCTAGAACCCATTCAAACACCCTACTTAATGGCAACCTTCAACCTTCAATTTCTCTCATAAGTACTCGTCTACCGCGCCAGACACCCCCCCGTTCAGTGCATTCGCCGGGAACCATATTTTCCCGTGACTCTTCGTTCGTTGCAATCAGGGCCTCCCTGCAGAATTTAAAAACGGCATTTCCATTCCATCGATTTTTGCATTACCCCCTTCCTCCCTTACGGGCAGTACGCTGCAGATTTAAAATACATTTGTTCCCCTGGAGGGCCCGTTTTTCCGGCGCGCGTACGAGTGTAGATTACCGTAAATGCATATGCGTGATGAATTACTCCAGCGAACGGGCGATATTTCTGCGTTAATATATTCCAGCGTCGGAAGGGGCGGGTGGGAGTAACAAAACTGCGACGCTTAAAAAATCCTCCTGGCCCCGTAACGTATATTTAATTGCAAGAATTATTGCGTTACGTCCACCGACGTTAGTTGCAATTCATATCAACGTTGACAGCGTTCGCGGCACGGTTGCGCGGCTACTGTCCCGCAATAACGCTCCATCCGCCCTAAAATACACGCCTCCGCGCGCTCACGCTTTTTCTTGTGCCCCGTAACTCTGTACGGGCTTCGTTTGGGGGTGAACGTCAAGCAGGATAAATATTAAGTCGCCTGGGGTACAGTCGGCTACATAAAAGCTCATCCTTGTTCGTCGAGGAGAGCATACAGGAAGCGAGGTCAAAATATAGTTCCATATTACGCCAAGATCGAGGAGATTAGAGGCAGACACTCTTTAAGTTTCATCTTCCTAATGGTTGTATTTTTTCTGAAGACTCATCGATGCATCCTCCTCAGAATCGAACCTGGAATAGAAACGAAGCTTCCTTTTCTTGCGATAGACTGTACGTAGAACGGAGCCGGTGAAGGTAGGAAAAATTTTCATCGCGTTCCTCGTTACACTATTATGATACGCACGATACGGAGCAGCGTTGATGCAACGAGGGAAGCTTGGTCATCGTGGAACGGGCGCCCTTCGACACGCTTCAGAATTCATCCTGAAGCTTGTAATTATTTTCAACGTCATACGTGCGCGGCGGGAGGGTTTCCTTCATTAAAGGGCGGGCAGGGAAGGATAATTAAAAGTTTCATGAGGAACGTCAGAGTGCCTAGGATGTTGTTGCACAACTAGACGAGGGACCCTGGATCTCCCTGTTATTTGCTCCTCGAAATTGCCCCGTCCTTCCGCCTTAGCCCTGATCCGCGGGAGTCTTCCTTCCTCCGGGGCCGTTGTTCGAGAAACCTCGGATCGGGCTGATTAACGCTTTGGACGTTGATTACGGTTGTTTTACAGGCCGCGACCAAGTCGGCGAAAGTTTTCTCCGGGGAAGTGGTTGTTTGATTTTGTCAGGAGGTATTTCAATTGCCCTTCTAACTTCTTCGGCCCGCGAAGTTTTGCTTAAAGTATGAATATTCCTGCAGCATTCTGACGGATGAAGTGTCTTACGTTAACTGCACCGTGGCACAGAGATTCGCAGCTGGAAGGGTAAAATTGAGGAACGAGGTCACATGTATTCTGGCCTTAGCTGAGCAACCTGTTGTTTACTTTGTGGGGGACGTTGGAAGTAGAAGATAATTAGTATGCAAGGGGGGAAAAGGAAATCGTGGGTTAGCGAACTTGTCAGCGAGCCTTAACGTACTATTTTCATTTTACTCGCACTAGGAACTTCTTGCTCCGCTATAAATGCCGAGTGTTTATGCAAAGAAGCTTGACAGGTGGTGGAAAAGCTTTACCATGTTTCCTTCACTAAACAACTCTTAACAAACCAGATGCAGATGTGACTAATCTCGCTAATATCAATCCTTTTCTCTTTCCAGACATGTCCTACAAGCCGCAGCGTCCCATTATCGAGGGTGAGTACTCACTTCCATTTCTTCGTTACCGTGGCTTCTTACGAACCTCTCGCGGCTTATCGGTGCACGCTGTTTGTAATCAAGACTTTCTACAAAAAATGGCAAAGCTTATCGCGCTTGACACCTCGCGAAAGCAACGATAACATCATAAGCTGGCAAGCACCGCTAGAAAGCTTGAAGCAATCCGGGAGAACTGGCATGAAGAAGCGAGGAATCGTAAATGGTTCGCGCTTTAACGGCTGGGCGATGCAAATTGGCGATCACGCGATATTTAAGAACGCGTTATCCCAGAGGCTGACGGACACGACTCAATTACCAGAGGGAGCGCAGCGCCTGGCAGATCTCGAAATTGCGATTCGAACGATCACGCCATCGCGCTCGCATCGAGAACCTTGCCGGGTTAATTGAACGGCCCATTCTTGCGAGCAATTTTTCCCCACGCTTGATCGCGCTCATTTCGCCCGACGCTGCTCCTATCGCCAGCCTGGCAATTTTTCACCAGGTGAGATACAACAATGGTCGCGCACAAATACCCAGAATTACGTACGTAAAGCACAGCTACACCGCGGATCGCGAAACTCCCGTTGTCGTGCGAACAACCGTTAACTAGGTATACGTTAGGTCGTGTTTTTTCCATTGTTTATCGTTTGGAAAAATCTTTGCACATAGAGCTGGTTACAATCATTTCAATTCTTCTACGATTTCAATCACCAAAACGTCCCCTGTAGGCAATATTTTTAATAAAACGAAAAGCTCTTTTACTTTGACTCACGGTCGATTCCTCTATCGTTTGCGTAATCATGGCTGGTGCACTGCTAAATAGAAAATGTTTAATGCAAACGCTATCAAAGCTTCTTTCATAAATCAGAATTCAATTCACCGCTTTTTGGAAAGTTAAAGGGCATTCATCGCTCTGTTTTACCGCTGCGTTTCGATTATAATCTTTTGGTAATCTGAAAAGGCGCGCACATTTGCAAAACACCAGTGTAAATCATTCTGTCAAACACGTTTTGCGAGGGCCGTTTTCCAATTCTCCACCCGTGTTCGCCATTGTTGCAAATATTCTATGCGGACCGATACTGAGCACGGGTTTTGTTCTGGACTCTTGTTGGCAATGCTCTCGCATTTTACTATCATTGTAACAATGTAACCGAGGTGAGTGCGGCGAGGGAATGTTTTAGTTGTACAGACCGTACAGTCTCCGTTAATTTAGAGTAGGGTCCTGCTAAAGCGCAGAGAAATACATGAGAAGTTAATTCGTTAGTTATAAACGAACTGCCAGGGGAAAGAGGAAGGTACATATTTGTAGGAGGTACGTCTTCTTGTCTGCTATAATTACTACCCCTCGACAATGGCTTCGTTAATTAACAGTTCAGGAAAATAGGTCGAGCAAACGCGAACAGAAATTATAATGGGCCCTTTAGTATTCTATTATTTCAGAAAGATTTGCGGGAGTTCCAGTGGATGACGTAACGTTTCTCGATGAATAATAGTCATTATCTGATACGAAAGGGGAGCACCGCTTTGGAATTATTGACATTGATAACGTTTTTCGACGGTCCTTTCAAACAGCAAATCCTTCCACGGCAGTTGTATTTCCGTGTACGCGTAACAAGCTTAATACGTACATTAAATGAAAAGATTCGATAAAGTACAGTTTAATTATTTTATAATTACACTCTGCCTCGTCAGGAATACAACCTTCCATTTCATACAACCCGCTTTCTCCACGGCAGACGCGGTGGATATTATGCAACTTTGCCAATACCGTTTCCCTGCATTATATCCCATCTAGATTTAAATTCTCTCTCAAATTAC
Organism: Andrena flavipes; assembly: GCA_963971345.1. Taxonomy (NCBI): domain Eukaryota; kingdom Metazoa; phylum Arthropoda; class Insecta; order Hymenoptera; family Andrenidae; genus Andrena; species Andrena flavipes. Next base: position 74,604,265 of record OZ020480.1, read on the forward strand.
CGTTACCAGGATACACCGCTTTCATCACCTTCTCCGAGCAACAATTTCTGCAGACGCACATTCATCGGGTAATCAGCGATTACCAGGAACGATCGCGACTCCCTTGTCACTTAACTCCATAGTTCGTGACAGATGAAATGTGACGGGCAATTTCCAGAATTTCCAACGCCTCGAAGTCTAAAACAGTTTGGCGGGGAACGTGGCTGCGTCGGATCGTCTTAACAGACGCGGAAATTACTTTACACGTTTAGACGAGGCCGCGGAATGCCTGCGTGAAATTTGTAGCGCAGCGACTGTCGATTATCAATTATTACCGAAGTTGGTCGGCGGGTGGCGAGATGGGGCGGGGAAGGGTTAGGGCGGGAAAGGACGAGGGCGGACGTTAGGTACAGTTACCATTATTTGAATAGTTCACCGATACGATCGTTTCGGCAATGCGCACTGCGGCTATCCGAAGTTTGAACATCCGGATATTGAATACGGTTATGCGGAAATTGGGAATATTCCGGATACTTCGCTCGCCGTTACTTCGTGGCAACGTCAGATGTTTCGATGACAACGGTGCGCCCTGGCCAATTAGTTTTGAATTCCGCGTAAATCAGCTCCCCGGGAAATGTCGTGCACACGATCAGAGTAATTGGAAACGGCGCTGGTTCCGCGAGCTGATCACCGAAATCCAGCGAATTTGCTTCTTCGGATCCCTCGATCGGGGGACGAACCCTCGTCGTTTAAATTCCGGTCTGCTCTGCTCTGTAGCTCGATGCTTCTTCTTCTCGCGTCGCTTGGAATTGGACCATCCGTCTCTTGTACTTATTGGTATGTATCGATAATGGAGATAAGTAAGAGAGTTTGATAATTCCATACGGGGTTATCGCTATCAAGGAATAATGGGAATGATAGAAATAACGGGCTCGAGTGGCCATTGGATTTTCATCCAACTATGCGTAACTGTTACTTGCACGAGTAACAGCCGGCGCATCCTTCAGCCAGATACACCCACACTTTCGCTTAACGATACAATATACGCCAACGAACTGGCTGGAGTGTTTGCACAGAATCATTCGAACATTTTCAGATGCTTCGCGCTTCGAGTGCATCTCCGTTGCCAAGGAAAGCCTCGCGAATATATCTCTGCGTTTTGTGGCTCTCGAGATGCTCCACGGCGCCGCGAAATTTATTCCATTTACGAATGGCTTTCCCGCGAATAATTTTTATCGAGTCTCTCGTCGCGCCCGTATTTCCGCTTCCGTTCCGCGGCGGATAAGGAGATCCGTATAATTCGGATAAATAATACGGCGCTGTAACGAGGTTCTATTTCTTCCCCCTTTCCCCTCTTCAAATAATACTTTCCTGGTGTTACGTACGGTGTGATTCAGTGACTGTGTTATGAGAAATCTTTCAGATATATATTCACGATATTCATTGAAGTTTAATCGTACAAAGGGAGCCCTTAGAGTACATGAAAAAGAAATTTACCTGTACTTCTTTGGAAAGTTGAGAAGCGGTTCAATTTGAGAATTTCGAACGATATTGATGTCGTGATATGTAGGTACTTAATACAATATTATTCAGAAATATAGAATTTGTATTGAATACAATTTTCAAAATAATAAGTAGAGGGAGTTCCCTTAACTCCGGACGGCACGTAATTTTCCTTAATGGGCTTGTCTCGTGAATAACAGTTATTAAAATTACTATTAAAATTAAAATTATTAATACCGGACATTCCCTGTATCTGTGATATTTAAAACGCTACAGAGGACAACGGTTACTTATTGGTTACTTTGTTTCGACACGTTCCAGTTCTTTTTCCTTATTTGAGAGAAACTGGTGGGACAGAGAGCGTCAGTGATAGAAGGTCGTATATGGTCAGACGCGCCCGGAATCCCCTAAAACAGATGCTATATTCTCCTTCATACAGCAATACACGAATTATCTTAGTACTATTCCACAAATAAAGGTTGTCCAAGTCTACTAAAATTTTCGTTTCAACTTCAAGAGACTTTCATGTAATTCTACAAGCGCAATATTCGCGAGAAACGTTCGAATACAGGACGCAACGCGGTTGTCTCGCTACATTACGATGCATGCTAATCCAAATGTTAGCCCGAAGTCGTTTGAGCGTGTCATCCGCCTCGGTTGCCAGACCTAGAGGGCCGCGAGGATTCACCGGGAGACACGCAGCGTTTCGGAAAAGGTGTATCTCGAAGCGGAGAAATTGTCTGTGCGCACCGTCGCATTTCTAGATTCATCCGCTCTTTCTGTTCGCGAGATGCATTGCACGGGGCGAAGGGCCACGCAGCGTTGCGGCTCTCTCGTTCGCTGAAAGGTCACTGATACGCTATTTTCTTCTGTCCCCTGAGGGTGCATCGCTGCGCGATATGCATCAGTCGCATTACAGAGATCGTTGGCGTGCGTTCCTGTAGAACGTCCACATTCCTCGGTACGCTGGCGCAGAGCCGGTCTTCTCTTACGATTCAACTTTTAAATCGGGCGTCGGAATACCGGGTGTTCGAGCGTTTACTTTTAAATAAATTCACCCTCGATCGTGTATCCTACCCCACCCTCGAGATAAAATGAAACACACTTCAGCCGGTTAATGGACGATATTCAACGTGGAGGATGCGGTGCTCTGAAATCTCACTCTTCTGCTGTGAATAGTATCGGTTATTAACTATCGAGGAATTACTGTCTGCGAATACACGGAGAGTAAATGGACGTTTAGGAGTTACGACTTAGAGTTGTTATTTGTAAACGTTTCAGGGAATGCAATTAATGAATTTCTGTCGAAACGGAAGCCTCTGCACGCGCGGGGGAAGGGAGAATAAACGCGAAACAAGTGGCGCCAGCAATCAGATGCAGAGAAGTACAGGGTATATCGTTATTTCGAATGGCAAAAGTTCCATTTATGTTTTATGGCACGCTCCGGAGGGGTCCGTTGAATGGAGGGGAATCGCGTGGCGTTCCATAGAGACGACTGGTTGAAAAAGGTAGAGTAGAAATTCCGCCGAAAAATATTCTACGACAGCGGGTGCAGTTACTATAAATCGCTGCGTCCTCCTGTTCCATTCACCTCCCACCACTCCGTCGCGGTGGTGTGAATGCAAGCGAGGGTCGCGGCGGGGTGCGAGGGCAGACGGGGAGGAAGGGTAAAGGAACGCAGCCGTCGGAGGAAAAAAAACGAGTCTGGCCGATAAATTACACGTGGAAAAAACCGTGCACAGCCAGTGGGGAAGGGGGAGAAAGAGAATCAGAGATCCAGGGTGGCAGAGCAAGAGAAAGGAATGGAGATAGGAAGAAAGGGGAGAATCGTCGGTTCACGTGGTATAAATGTGGGAGGGCTCGGTTTTTACGGTTTTTTCTGACCCCTCTTGAAACCACCTTACACTAGCAACCGTTATCGGGCGGCTCGCTAATATCAGCCGCGAAATTTCAGCGAACACCTCGGTCGATAGAGTGGCGTGGAAAATCCAGGCATGCTTTTCCCCGCTGTCTGCTCGGGGAAAATCGGAGATAGTCGCAATGATACGCCTTCGTTACATAAGATCTCTTTGCAGTATCTCTGGATTGATCCGTATTAAACTATCCAGAAATAAAGAAACGTTTTTCACGGACAGACTCGAGATTAACGCGAGGCTATAACACCCCCGAAGCGAACGAAACTCGAGCCAGCACGCGCATCAATGAGTGCACCCGACGCCAGGTGTTTTCGAGGCGTCTCGTGGCGGTGTCGATTTGCGGGGAAATCCGACGCGCGCTGCGCAATGACGCGGTTTTCCCGAGGAAACGCAGCGAAAGAGTTACGGGACGCACGCGAGAATGTCAGGGACGCCGGAGATCCCGGCCCTTGGTTTTACTATTCAGATATTTCTAGTTTCTCCCCGCGAAACGTGGCGGGGCAGCTTTCTGCGAGCTGCACATACGCGCGTCTTTGCGCGGGCCTGTACGTGGCGTGCAAGCTACACCCGCGGACAAAGATAAGGTTACGTTAAGAAATTGCTTTTCGTGGGACGAAGCCAAACCCGTAGCAACTCCCTTCTCGGGCGGCAATCTTTTCTTCTTTGCCTCTTTTCGTGGCCTGCGGACCACCCCCCCCCCCCCTCTGCTCGCCATCCACGGCGGTTTCTTCCTGTTTCCCTTCACTTCCATCCTTTCCCTCTTGCCGCGTGTTTCCATCCAGCGTAGTTCCCCGCGTCTCATACTTATACCGCTTCAGCTTTCGTCTCTGTCCACTTCCTTCCGTCGAGATGCACGCCGACAAAGGGCGACGGAGTCAAAGAGGCGCAGGCAAAGAACGCGGGAAGCCGTGCAGCGGCCTTTGAGCTTGCACGAAGCCAGACTAACGCTCCGTCTTTGGTCGCGGGGCAAGCTGACGGCGATCATTTTGTTACGATAGCAGTTTCCATTCACGCCCAGAACTTTCGCGCCTCTCCCGACCACTCCTGGCCCCTCCGTTTTCCAACGACCTCCGCGCCCTCGCTGCGCGGGAGAGACAAATTGGATAGGAGCGATCCTACCATCAGGTTTTCCTGAGAAATTGGACGCGCGGGATGAGAGGGCTTGATATCTTGGACGCGGGACTCGGTGCGTGACTAATTCTCTCCCGGATCTCGCGCACAGGGAAGTAGACTGGATATTTCGCATGTACTTCGTTGGGCACCTCCTTTGACTCGTGAAACATGTATCTTTCGAGTTCTTTCATCTTGGAGAGTATTTGGGTTAAACGGTACCTACTCCAGAATTTTTATCAAGAGTTTAATCAATTTATTTAGTCAATTTTTTTTTCGTCTGTTTGAAGCAATTCATAAATCTGTCCAGAACACTGTTATTGTTATATGAACGAATATACATGGGGAATAGACGAGGCGCAGTAGATATCGAGCAGATAATGATCAGAGGAAAGTCGAATATCCCTTGTCGCCGTAATTCCATCAGTTCAGTTTTTGTGAACGCCGAGCCGTTCCCGTGAAAGGATTTAATATGGGACAGTAAATCGAGTCGCTGAAATATCTGTCTGTTAGTCCGGCAATCCTGTGTACCTATCGTATTCGATGTATCGGACAGAGGGCATGGTAACCGCGTAATGCGCGGCATAACAACGAGCGATAACACTTTATTATATTTTACAAAACCGGTCAGTAGCACCGGTTGCATTATCAACGAAAAGTCGATGGCTCGTGGAGGGGCCAAGGGAGGATTAAAATTAGCCCGTCATATTAACAGGACCGCCGGGTAATTTACGTATTATTTAAACCCGTTTGCTGTAAATAAGCAGGACGAACGGTAATCCCATACAAGTTATAATGAAAAGCAAACGCCCGGTTTGTTTAACTGGCCCACTTTTCCACTTCTTCGGTCCTTCCTTTCGCTTCTATACCTTCATATTTAATGCCTGCCTTTCATAGATGGAGAGATCGGTTGTTGGAACCGTTATGGAACTAGTTCTTTTAAGTTTATGTCAATAAATAATTGCTTGAAATAATTACTAACATAAAAATTGATAATTCAAAAATATATGTGTTGTGTGTGAAAGCAGTTAATATTGTTAGCTTTCGTGAAAATAAATGTGTAAGATAGTTCACTTGAACTGAAAAGTTCACGTCAACTTTTTGGTTGACCCCTGAGCACTGACATTCGAGTTCTCAAATCCAGCTCCCATTCACGAAGACTCCCGATGCTGGTAAGCAAGGCGATGCACCGATGCGCATAGACGCAAGAAATAATCATAAAGAAGAAGAGGGATCGATAGTCGTGACTCCTAGGACCGGAAAAAAATTACATTCGACAAGCTGAACACGGTTTCTGAATTATACACGGAGGAAAGAAACGAAACCCTTCTTCGCCGATTTGGGAACATGGATAATCGAAGCTCCCGCATCCATGGTTAATGGATTCGATACGTGGTGAAGTAAAAATGCCCGTGCACCAGTCCGCGGATTACACAAAAGGAGATAAACGCGAAACGGGTCGCCACTGAAAATGGGAGGTATGAATTAATCAACTGAGCCAACGCTCGTGGTCTGCCGTTTATCGAGATCTCTCCACCCTACTGTGAATATCACGCGCCCCCCACTGCGCATTTGCAAATCGTGTATCGTCATTCTTCATTTTTCACCTCTTCTGGTCGCAATAGGTTTTCGAGTGATTTGAGAAGAATCATCGTCCTCGGCACGGTGGGTAAAATTTATCAAATGCAGTTGGATGTGCGCTTGCCCTTCGCGCGGTCAGTTTCAATATTGACCCGCTTCAGCCACCAGCGTTGGCATTTCGTGCATACTTTCCTTTATTTTCGTGGACGCTACCATTCGACGATTTTTAATTACCTTACATTGGAAACGGTACCGTCGATCGTTGAAAAACACGATTGTATTCGGTGTTGGATACATTGTTTCGATTGGAGGTCCTGAATTGATGTTACAGAGAATTGTTTACACTGACAGTAGATGAGCCAAGAGTAACGAGATTCCAAAACGAACAGTGAATTTTTACTGTTCAGTTTTTATCGTGTGTTCCACTTGGCTGACTGCATTCCATTCTACACCACTTGCTTGGGTACGCACTGGTTCGTACTACTTGACCCACGAATCCTTGAGACACATCACTTGTCGTACTACTTGTTGGTTTATACTACTTGTTGCGACACTCGGTCGCTGTTCCAGTTGGGCGACTAGCTTCTACAGATTATTTCGCTCAGTGAATTTGTTTTAAATAGTTAAAATTCTGCGTCGACTTCAGGGCACACGTTTCGCACAACAGAGAGGGGATAACCTACCCCTAACCGTGCTCGAAAATTCTAATTTCACGAGGGATTCCTTCCACATCCTGGGCCGTTTAAATAGTTCGTTGTTATTGAATTCATTAGACCTCCAAATATCCAAGCCAGCTATGTCTATCGAAAGAACTGGCTGCAGGAATTGGTAGGATAGTTCCGCAGTGCACGTCCATCGAAACCGTTACAGGCGCCACTTCGATATTAGAATTAGGGTGAATGAATTCAGAAACTGCCCGGATAGTTACGATCCATCCCTGGCATAGTTATCCAGCACGATAGTAGTTTCAAATTTCAACGTTCCTGAGAAAGAACGACGTGCACGAGGCCACGAACGATACAGTATTTACAATTCCGTCAAAACGTTTGGTTTCGAACGTGCGGGCAATCTTTCAGAATCAGAGTCACATTTAACGAGACCCAAGGTTCCAGACACTTCGTACCAGCACACAGACACGCGCGTAGGTACTGGGACGTATGTACCTACGTTGCGGAGGTCGAAACCCTTTAACTCGCGCAATCGCACGCTGTGACTGAGACATGGTTCTCCAGGGACGACTGGCCGAGATTTACGGACTCGATTCCCCTATATCGTCCCTCTGCACGTACGTACGCAGACCAACGTGAGCTTGCAAGCATTCGCCTCCGCCGCCTGTGCGCATATGTGCACGTGTACATCTTCGAACACGTGATCCGTCCCGTAGTCACGCCTCGCGCCCTTCGAAAACATTCGATTCGACTTTCGTCTCCGTGCCACGTCGATCATCCCCTTTTTCCCAAGTCCGAGTGCATTTTGGCGATTTTTCAGCTGGAACTCGGGGCATCCTTTCCGGTAACAGAAGGCGCGCGATAAAAGGGACGGCTAAGGACAAACAGTATGGAAAGATTTATTGGGTACCTTGACAATGGAGAATCTGAAGGTTATTTGCAAAGAAACTTCTATCGTCGGAGCGATTCTCGCGGCAGATGCTTCCGGATGTCCATAGACTATCTTCTCGACCGGAGCAACGTGGAAGAGGATATTCGAAACGCGCGGCTTCACTCGCAGTTAATCGATCGTTCCATCGAATGGATTACGATGCAGCGCACACGATCCTTGGCTTGCTGTTAAGAGACGGCCAATCGAATTCCCCCGATCGTAATGATAATGCGCGTATTATAGCTCGTTCTGGCCCTTGCCCGCTGATATCCGAGTTCTAGCTGCACGGCTGATTGCGACTCAATACCGGGACGCCGCTCGACCCGATGCAACCTCATATACGCTGCTATCTGACGGCACGTTTCGGTAACAATGGCGCATTACGTCGGTTTAATCGATGATAAATCACTGGCCGATACCCGCGACCGATACAGCCTGCTTTTCGAGATGCAACGCTGAGAGAAATATTTATCGCCCCGAAATGATGCACGATCGTTTAAAGCCACCGAGTGCGTTGCACTTTTATCTCCGCTCCGTGTTCACGTCCGTACTACACGGCCAGAGAGGCCGTAAGCCGTGTTATCAATTATTTACGGAGTCGAATGGCGCCTGCAATAGCGTTACAGCACGGAGATCTAATTAATACTGGTAGACCTGTACGTAACAACAACAAACGGCACGAGATGGAGACTGGCAACGAGTTCAAGGAAGAGGGAACGATGCGTCAGTGTTGGGGAACAGTGATAATGGTCCGCATAAATATATAAGTGGTACATTTCACAGGGCGCACGCAGTACAGAAATGCGCCGGTGAATGTAATATTAAAGGAACTATATAGTTTCAACTGCAGGGCCGAATTAAGAACACTAGAGGCCCTAAGCACTTCGAAGATTTTGGGGCCCCCTTATCACTTCAACGCAATGTACGATTTCTTCGAGCATTTGACTAAAAAGTGTTCCTAGCAGAAGTTAAATAGATTTCAAACTTCAAAAAAATTCTATGGTCTCCTCGTTTCTCCTGATGCCTTACGCACGTGCTTATTTTGCTGATTGCTTAATCCAGCAGCATACAGCTTTCTATATCTGAAACTGGAAGCTAAAAGGTTATAAGGCTGACAGGAATAAATTCCAATGATTCAGCCTGTAAGAATCTGAACAAGTTGATAACACAAAATGGGACGTAGGTGCGTAATCTGTGGTTGAGACTGATACCTAGGCTTCTAACAACAGTATCGATCCCCGTGATTAGTCCAAGACAAGGGATACGCATGCAAACCGGTCGATACAGCCTCAGCCGCATAAGGTGCATCGCGCAGCAGGTGTGAAACGCGTTCTCCTAGCGTCGCGACGCCAACCCCGTACGTGTGCATCCGCGTACATACATACATACCTGCCACGTTCCAAATAGCTTCCACCGCCCAGGGGGGAACTCCATAAAGACTGATTTACGCGTTGGATTTATGAAGACCGTTCGGTTTTCTGGGTAGTATTTCACCGATGCGGCGGCGTTTTTTTCACGCTCGCGCGGAACCTTCAATTTCTCCTTTTTCCTCCCGTACCTCCGCAACGCCGCGCAAACCCCGGCGCGCTCGCGAAATCCTCAACACGCCCAGAATCAGCCCACCGATACGTAACGAATGGAACAATGACGCACTCTGTTCTGGCCGCGTGTATCGGTCGTTACGTCGGATAATCGCATAATTCAACGTGGATGGAGCCGATTCGACCGACCAAAGCGTTATCTCTAAACCTGGGAAAGTATTAAAAGGTGAAACGCGATCCTGCGCGGCCGATGGCGAGTGCGAATTTTCCGTTGCTGCCCCCTGCCGCACCGTGAAACTATTAGAGTTACGAGCTCTGGCGATCGGCGTGGCCAAGATTAATAGAGAATGCCAGTCGACTTTCGGCCGAGGTTCGTTTAAAGGGGCGAGTTCCCGATATTCCCTCGTTCCTTCGGGGAGTCACCGACGGAACAGTGGCGATATCCGGCTGCTGTTAATAGTAGGAAACGGGTACGTACCTGCTGATAATACCAGTGAATTATTTAGGGACGTTACGCAGCACCAACGATGTTGTTTATATTCGGTTATAAGTCGGTTGTTTAAATATTAATATTACTGCCTTATCAGGGGGTTGGGCATCATTTATGATTCTTTATGGGAAAAGGCATCGAGGAAACGGGCTCATAATTAATATACTGCTTTGCCGATGATGCGGCAAGTAGTAAGGGTCCGTGTCGAGTCAGCCTTAATTGAGACGTATCGAGCGGTAAGTGGCAGTGGAATAGCTGGCTGAAAAGTCAGACCGACGACGGTATTGCTCGATTTTATGATGAAGCATCTTCAACGTACTTTTTAAATTACCACTGCACAGCGGGAAAGGCTTTTATTTTCCACGTCAATTACACGCTTTCTTTATCCGAGGATCATCTAATTTAAAGCGGAATACCCACTTCACCGCGACTCGAATAGAGGTAATTGTCTTTCAGAGAAGAACAAGGGAACGAAGCGATTAAAATAGTCCGCGCAGAAGCTTATTTGTGGAAGCCTTTGCACGTTTACCACAAAAGGGCGCAGAGGGCCAGGGGATAAAGAAAAAGGGGAAGTAGGTGTAGATTACGATGTGACTATGCAGTTGCATAGCTACTAGTCACGTTTTACGGGCATCGGTGGGAATATTACGAGTCTTTGCATGTGCCTCCCGACGCGGTCTACGCGTAGGGAAAGCCAGAGAAGCGGGTAGCGAGCGGGGCAAAGGGATAGCTTATACAGAGCCGTAGGATTTAACTTCCCAGCGAAAGGGGTGGATGGTGAACAGAGAGGAAGGAGATGGCGTGGAACATATGTGTGCATGGACACCGGCGTGGCAAGGGACTGGCGTACTATACCGAGGTATTCAAGAGGGTTGATGGGGGTGGGGAATTGAAATGATGAAGGGGTTAATACCAGGTGGCTAATCTGGCATGGATACATTGGTGAGGGTTAAAAGTAGTCAGAGGAGGGGTGTAGCCCAGGAACAAAAACACGTTGTCGCGACAGAGTGTTCAACTCGAACAAAGGAACACAGTGGCGTAGGACAAAAGGATAATCTTCCTTTTTTTTACGGAGTTTAACGCCATCGCCAACCATCCATTCCACTTTTCCCCTCCATTTTCCTCGTTCTACGCGCAGGATCAGCCTCTTCTCTACTCTCTACCAGGTTTTATAAATCTACCAGAGATTTATAGACCAGAAGATCGCGCAAGGGGACACACTGCGCGCTGAAATACATCAGCGTTGAATCTCGATAAACTTTCGCCAACCACAGCCAAATTAAAACGATTTACGTCGATCAACCCTTCGAAACGATTTCCAAGATGTACCGGCGAACGTAAAGAAGATATTCAACAGGGAATAGAGAAGTAGGGTAGAGAATAGGGAATAGGGAATACAGAATAAACATATATCCGTCTCCCCTACGCAAGGGGATTAAAAATCTACAACCCTACGAAGTCGATCCTCTCGTTTCATTTCTCTTTCCACCGAGAAATCCATTTTTACCACGGCTAACAGAAAATATCCCCAAACGAGGTCTCTCCGCTCTTCAGCGATTAAACGTCGTCCAGTGGCGCCGCGGATGGGCAAGGCCCTTCTCTTCTCTTTTGTCCACTCGGTGTGTGTACACCCCCATACATCCCCGGTGTTTGCCTCCGTGGAAGGTATATTGCGTGCAGGCTGCCGCTTAAAGGGGACACGGTTGCCCCGCGTTTCGAGGCCGAGGCATAATGAAACTACGCAGGCGGGAGGGGGCGCGACTCCATTTAATTCGCGAAGTCTGTCTGGGTCCGGCGGCAGGTATGCCGTAATGAAATTCATCGCGATGCGATATTGAATTCAGAATCACGGTTACTTACTTCGCGACAGTCGAGAATCACCTTAAACGGAATTCCAAGAACGTCTGCAATAAGTAAGGGGGGGGGGGGAGGATGGCGGGCTGCAGAACGTTGTTTACTGCGGAAGGCTCGCACGATAGTGATTCCACCCCTTCAGGGTAGGATATTCCGCCTCGCGGTGGCATGTTTCAGTCGAGTTCGAGAATAATTTCGAAGTGGGACGAGTCGGTTGAGAAGCTGACGACCTATCGCACGCGCCAAGCCGCTTTCTGTATTAGACTTTAAAATCGAGGCCGTAGATCGGGCCTTGCGTGTGTCGGCACACATTAAAAACACCTACGTGAAGATTTTTCAAGATATACCCGCCTACGTCCTTGCATATTCTTTCCCTTACCCCGGCGTTTCAAATGTCGAGTTTACTACTTACATAATAACTGTGGCGGGTGGTACATCATTTTGGGGGTGGCTACATTAGGAAGGCAAAGGATGTGACGTGAATAACACTCTGGAACCGTCGCGAGTGCGAAAGTTTCTAACAGGCCGCGTCTGCGGCACCTGCACGAGATTCTTGACTTGCATGAAGTTGCCCGTCTAATTATAAGCGACAAGGTTCCAGGATACCTAACCGGTTAATTCGCTCATGGATCTCATTCTTCTGCTCTCTCATCGGTGGATAGAGTTCGTAGGTCCCCTTGCACCCAATCGCCTCTCGTTTCTGTCCACCTGAAATTCCGCGCGTAACGTCGACACGTCCGGGTGCACGAAAAACACCGTGGCCACCGTGAATTCAACTCGTCCTCCCGTTCTCTCCGATTATCGTTACAGCTCGGGGCAAGTAAGCAGCCCCGGTAGCTTGTTACCCTGTAACGGCCTCTATCTCGGCCTTAATGGGTCCAGATGCTGTTACGTCCGGAGGGGAGGGAGCGCGGCTTAAACTACTTCTGGACAGCTTTATCCGTCTAGTCACCGCGACACGAAACGGGCGACCGATCGTGCCCGGTGCCTTCCGCTCGGATTAACAGTGTTGTACAACGCACCGCGGTGGCTCCTAATTACACTTTATATGGTGTATTACAGCAGCGATACGTATCAGCGGAATTGCCGCGCCCCTCGCACGCGGGATTTATCGTCGCCCGCCATCTGCGACTCTCCGCTTGAACGATAAGAAACGGGTGTCCTCCCTCCACTCGGATCAAGGGGCCCGTTTCACCGAATGCTACGCCGCGCTTCGACCGTCCTCCTCGTCGATTCCGTTCCTCGCCAGCCAATCTGTCGGCTGCGCTTCGATTAATTGGCGCGGCCTAACGAGGGCCCCTCGTCACGGTCCGATGAGGGAACTTTTCAACGAATTTCGACGAGTTTTTCGAGAGTTTTTCCAGCCACTTCGAAACGTCAGCGTCCTCTTTTCGAAGGAGGCTCGTCCTCGATGTAACTTTTACGAGTCCTTCCAGGCCGCCTTCTCCGCCGGGGCTTCGACGTCTTTCATTAAACTCAGGCATCCGTACGCGCGAGTCGGGAGACAGATTAGTCCGTGGACGCAAGCGGGGACTTAATGATCGTGACAATTAAACGAGAGTTTTGACACAGAACGGTTTGCCCGGGCGAGTAATCACGTTACACTCGCTTTAACAATCCGGCTAGGCGCGGGCGCGTGGTATGGCGCGTACAGGGTATACCAAAGCGAAGGGTCCACGGACGGAGAGAACATTGAAAGCTGTTCACTTCCCTCTCGGCTATTAATCTTTCGATTGCAAGTTCACCGCGCCATTTCACGTTTCGCCTGACGCCCACCCTGCGTGCTCCTCGCAGGTCCCATTGTCTTTTCCTCCAGAGACACCTTCTACGCGTCTACGCAAACGGGATACCTCCACGGTATCCTTCCTCCGATATCGGTTTCCTTTCGGGAGTCGCGTTAATTAATCATTCTCAAAGGGAACCAATAATCGCGAGGGAATCCGTGCTCGTCGCCCAAGGATCATCTCTTACACTGTGCTCTCAGCTTCCTGCGCCGTCTCCTTCCTCCCGGTTCCGGTACCGTCTGCCTTTTTCCCTCCAGGGCCTGTCTTATAAGGGAGGATTAATTAACGCGGCTCGACCGTGGCCGGGGGCCACGATCTTCCCGTAATTGCCGCGAGCGGCGTTGCTCCTTCGTGGCCGTTCTCACGGCTTATTTTAAATGCGACGTGAAATCAGCTTAATAGCGTACCACGGAATCGCAGCGACCCTCTGCTCTCTTCGCTATGCCTTCCGTCGTCGAACGGAGTCCTAACGGGGCAACGAACCGTGACACTTTTAAGCCAGTCCGGATAAGACTTAAGGACTTAACGTCGAGTGCTCGGGCTTCCCTTGTTATCGTCGAGATCGTCTTGGATGATGACGATTCTAAATCAAGCTGCGCGCCACTCGTTAGCCCCCACGTGCTCGTAGACAGCCGCTGGTCGAGTGTCTAGGTACGGCGAACTTCGAGGACGGCCTGGATGGCTCTATTGGTCGGTGTAATTGTCCAGCACGTCCGGACACTGAAGTCGAGATCTCGATTAAGCAAATCGCGAGGGCGATCTCGTCCTTTTTCCTCTCCCTCTATAAGCATCGCACGGGAACTTCCGATTCTCCGAGGGCACTTTCACGGACTGCTGAAGCTCATCCTTTCGGCTTAACGATCCCAATTCTGGGTGTTATTGGAAGGGTTTGTTGTGAGTTGAGCTCATTGCCGGGATTGGATCGACGAGCTTAATATATTAGATTAGAGTCTAGTAATGTCTCGTCTGTTGCGATAGCATTATCTTCTTTTGCGAACAATCGTTAGTGTTCTAGATGTCTTTACCAGGAAGGTAACAAATGTCACTCTAAACTCTCCATCCTCGACAACAAGAAACGTCACTGAGCCACGTACCATCCCGCTTGTAACTGTCCGGGGTGAATGTAAGGAAGGAGGGAAAAGAGAATTAGGGAGCCCAGCCCCTTAACCGTGATACCGTCCTCTACATCCGTTTCCTTTATGTCTCCCGAGGAAAGAAGAAATTAAAGCGATTCTCTATCTGTCAGGGAAATAGTGGGGCGACGTTACGAGGTGGTAGACCCTCTCGCGGCGTTGGTGCACCCACTCGAAATCGTCGGAGTAGGTACAAGTAACGCCTGAAGTTCGAAATTAGTAGTGTTGCCGGCCGTTTAAAAGATAAAAGCAAACTTTTCCCATTAATGGCCGCGGGGCAGGAGTGTGGAGCTGGCGGCTCGTGGTGGATGGGAATGGGGCACGGGGCACCGGGGGACGATGGCAGCGCCGTGCCTCTATCCGACTCAATTGCAACACTTCGCCCCGCCCGCCCCTCCTCGCCTGACCCAGCGACGCGGTTCCCTGTAATTATTTAAAAAGTTTTCGGCTCGTCCCGACTGGGTCTGTTGAGTACTCGCCGCGGATCAGGTATCATTATACACACGAACATCCGACACGATTTATTCCTCAACTTCATCGTTCCCGCCGGCTGTAGTCGGTCGAGTGCTACTTATAACGGAATTATTATTCGTTACAGGATTTCAAGCTTAACGAAATGTTCCGCTACGGGGGAGAATTTAGAGAATCCAGATTTTGGACAACTGATATTGCGTGCGTTTACGTTGGCTGCTCGTGTAATTGGCACTGAGCGGTGGTCGAAGGAACGTGACACAAAGTGGTGGCGTTTCTGTATTGCTAATGAGTAGTGATAGTGAGTTTAGATGTAAGGAGCGTTTATCAAAGCTTCGACGTCTTTTCCTCGTTTTAATCGAAGCTTCGAAACGATTTCTTCTATACAGCAAGCTCGGAAGACTCCATTCACTTGAGGGAAATATCGGAAAAGAAAGCTCGCGATAGAAATATCGCAATAAAAGCTCTCATTCAGCAAGCGTCTAATTAAAAAGTACGCCTTCTTCTAGCCATACTTCTTCTCAATGATTCATCTATGCTTTCTTCGGCGCATCGGCATTGACGTTTTGTAGAGCGCGGCGGAAGACAATCCTTCGATTACACTCAGGCGGAAAAAAGAAGTCGGTGTGTACACATCCACCGGAGACGATAATTTGCGACTGCAATGCCTTTTGAAAATGCTGTAATGGCACTATTGCATTCAACCCCCTCCACCCTCCGTGCCCTATTCACCCCCACCATTTCGTCGGACGGCCACGCCTGCACATCCGTTTCCGGCTATTTTTGGCAATTTTCATCCATTCACGGGACCAAATAATACGCGAGCCGTCGGTCTCATATAGAACCCGCGGCCATTTGAAAGGGAAATCGCGTGTTCGCGACGAAAAATACGCCGTCCAGCAGCCTGGAAAAGTCCCGATTATATTTCGCCACGCGAATGTCGCGAAGTCCAGCAAAACCTTTGGCTGGACATCGCGTTTAATCCGCCTTGTGTCGCGTATTGTAACATTAACCCCCAAAATCAGAGTTCTTCCTTCTCTTCTTCGTACCAAAACGGGAGCAGTTGTTCCATTCTTTTTCAGGGATCTGTGGGATCGGAGTTAAGAGATGTAATTACTTCCTTTTTATTATTATTCGATGGCGTTTCTATCAGGAAACAATTTTACAAATAATCCAGTGAAAGTAGGATGTATCTGAGAGTACCTATCCGAAGCTCGCAAAATATAATCAACTTACGAGTGGCTCTGCCAGGGACGTTCATCCATCACTGCTCACACGCCCGGTTATATCGCCTCGCTGTACGGGTCAACGCTTTTTCTCCCTGGAAAATAGAATTTTTAACTACAAGTTCGCGTGTAACGACAATAGTAACGCTTTGTGGATATTCCAGGGTGTCGTATTGTTTCGAATTGGAAAGCGACGACTTAAACATGGCATCGAAAATTGGCTTACGTCATTCAACTCGAAGAGCTTGTGCGCGTTCCTTCCGCGTTTATACTTCTGTGTTCTCCTCCCTCTTTGCCGTCCTTTGATTCCTTCTCCACCTTTAACCGTTAACTAGCGCGTAAAGAGTAATTAACGCCGGCAACGGGAGTATTCTGTATTCATTATGCACGCCGCTTTACGATACCGTGTCCCGCGTATAATATCGCGTCGCGTTGCACCGAGGCATTAACGGCTCTGAAAACATCCCCCTTTCCACGACCAACGATTCCAGTCAATCCTTCTGTCTCTCGTACAAACTCACTTTTCATGGGATTCCGAGTTCTCAATTAGAGCATTCGCGAATCATAAATCAGTATATACGTGGAACTTCCAAAAATCATGTCTTCACTCGAACCACCTATATGGGCGCCCACTTAAACAATTGTAAAATTCTAATGCCACCCTAATCTCACAGATCCCCGGTTGGCCCACCCCATTTCCTATGATATTCCACTATAGAAGAACAGAAACTGCAGGATAATATTTTGTTGACACGCAGCGACCGCCTAAGCCACAAATATTCAATAAGATCGATCTCGCTTGGCTGAATTTCGAGGCACATCGGCACAGGTGAACGTGATCGAAGGCCCTAACTTCGCGCGGCTGGTTCGCCACCGAATTGACAATCTCCCAGGCGGGGGGGGGAGAGAGACTACTGCGGCACCGGTACGTTCGTGCGCGTAAGACGCATGTATGCATAAAATTTAATACAAAAAATTCTTGCCGTGCATGCCTCGTAAAAGTTCCTTTACGATAAGGGGCGGATGGCGTGCTCGAAGGAAGCCAGAATGGGGAGATCAAACGCGAGGAAGGGTATAAGTTACCCGGCGAGCCGCCACCGAAAGAACTAATATATTCCGCCAGACAGAAATAAAATTATTCGCCCGAAAGGGTATTATCGATATCCGGAAGATATCGAAAGCCCGGAACCCGCGGTCCGCTCGCGGGGGCTCGAGTGGATATTCAAATGAATCGATATCACCTGTTTTCCTTTTCTGAAATTAATTTCGAGACCCTAAACCGAGCCGAGCTCGTTCATCCCCGCAGCGTCGTCTCTCTGACGATCCTCTCGGCGAACTTCCCTCGTATCCCTGTCGTCGTTCCGGCTCTCTATATTAAAAATAATCATTTCGCCGCCGCTCCTTGATGGATCCGCTCTCGCTTTACCGTCGGGCGTGTTTTCCTTTCCTCGTTCATTTCACTCGATCCTTTTTCATCATGCGATTATATTCCACTGTTGTTGCTGCGGTATTGATAAAACCGAAGAAGTTTTTCCTGAAATTCGGGCAGCTTCTACAGAACCTTGGCGTCTATCCACCTATTTCACGTTTCATCGGTGATAAATCTGCTCCATCTAACCCCAATCCCATCGTCCCACTGTTACAACACCGGCGACACTCCCTCCTCTCTCATTACCAGGGATGTTATTACAGGAGCATCCCTCTCGCCTTTACTACTAGTGAAACTAATCGCAAACAATTCCGTCGCGCTCTCGAGGCTCGCGCGAGCGGGGGCCATTGTAAAAGTCGGCTTCGGAGGGGGTGGCTGAATATTAAAACATCTCGTTGAATAATTCGTTGAGGGGGGAAGGGTGAGCGGCTGAAAATAGCCAAGAAAGAGAGGAGATCCGAGAACACGGCTCGCCCGGCGCAAGGGAAAAGGGAGCGGCCGTGGCGGCGCTTGTCCCGGTGAGAAAGACAATTTCAGGTTAGGAAGCAGTTCATCACTAATGCATAAAGCCGTGAGGAGTAGTAGGGCGCGCGAGCCAACCTACGCGAGGGGGTTGGGGGGGGGCGACGGGGGGATAGCCAGCCGGTGAGGGGGTTTAACCGACGGCAGCCATGTTTGTATAATATATTCGACTGCAATAATAGAGTCACTTTGGAAGTAGCATTACCTGCTTGCACTACTGCGCCGGGCTTCGTAGATTGCAGGAACGACTGTTTGCACTCGCTAAATATAATAAAGCCAGGGGTTCTCCGACAAGCGCCCGCGTAGTCCACCCACTTCGTAGATCTCGCGAGTAGAACGCGAGGTCAGGGGTTGGGGCGCAACGAGGGTAGGAACGCAAACCGAGATTCGGATCGAGACTAGGGCGCGTAAATCTCGGTGGAATTCTGGCCTCCTACATTTTCCGAAACTGTTAGTCTCGCGGGGCCTTTCGAGGTGCACTGGAAATATCGCCTAACGGAATTTCCACGGAATGACAATCGATTAGATCGTCTTTCGTTCGAGAAGTGACCTCAGGGATCTTTCTACAAGTTCGAATTTTTATTTATCAGCCCTGTGAACGTGAATAGCTCTGGTCGTTTTTCTAAAGGAATCGGTAGCAGCGTGAGTGACGCAGGTGTGCGGAGAAGAGTTTTCAAGTAGTAGCGTTCAGCCTGCGGTCAGACGCAGTTGCCGCGCAGGAAACTCTGGAAGACCGCATTGTTCCGAGGGAAAAAAAAGGATCAGGTCCACGGCCAGACGATTATTCGCCGTTTACCTGGACGGCCAGTGAAAAAAGGAACTCGGTCGGAGCGGAAAAAGGAACCGCGAAGGCGAATAAAGCGAACGCGTTTAGGCGACGGGGCAAAGGACGTTAAGCGAAAAACGAGTTGTCGCGGAAGAATGTAAAAACGGCGGATGGGGACTGTCTGCGTGTAAAGATGGGACTGGGACGCTGATAGAGGGAGGGGGTGTATTGGCCATGGTTAATTGATTACGTATCGTGGGAACGGTCGACGGGTTTAATAACACGGAAAGTAGATGCGCTCGGCTAATACTTATCCCCGGGGAATATTTTTTCATTTTACGTTAAAGCACCCTACTCCTTGCCTCCCTGGAGCTCGTGATTCAATATATTAAATCCCTCAATAATTAATTGAACGTCTCCGATATTAAAGACGCGGCACGGTGAAAAGAAAGAAGCAGGAGCGAGCCTGGAGTTGCTGCTTAAATCTCTGGCACCGCGTATAATAGCCCGAGTCAATAAATGCGAGGGGGAAGGCGCGGAGAGCTTTCTCTTTTTATACGTCTCGCAATGCCACCTGCTACGAAGGTGTCTCAATACGTTCAACGGCGCATAGCAGCTTCTTTTGTGAAGATTCTGCGACAAAGTACGAGTTGGCTTGCTGCCACTGCGACTCTCCTTCGACTACCTTTATATGGCGGAAAGCTTGTCGGAATAGTGTTCCTATCTCCGATCCCACCCCACCACTCCCGAACCCTTGCCCCCGGGGAACGTCCGATTTACGGCCTGTTAAAAAAGTTACGGTAAATGAGAACTTCTTCTGCACGGGGAGAACTTGGAAATTAGACTCGGAGTTGGCGGGAGATATCAGCGGATAGGATTCTCAGGTTATCGTAAAAGTGTCTCGAATGAGGCATCGCTTGTTCGCTAGTAGCTTTTCAGCAACATTTCAGACGATTATTCGTGATTCTATTTCGATTCGTACTACGGGGACCCACAAACCTCGACGATAGAGTAACTAACTCTCTACGGTATGCTACATTAAGCAACCCTGAATACTGCGGTTGGATTTCTTTTTACCACAGAGCACGACCTGTTTCGCCGAGTGGTTGAAAAATATAGGCCCCTCTTGTCTCGAAGCAACTCCGACGTGCAGTTTCCCAGAGATCGGCTAGTTGATACAGCGAGTCAACCCGTACCAGCAGTAATTTTTACACGGGCGTCTTTCGGCCGTGGAAAACTTTTAATGAAGTCCGCGCCTGCGTCATAGGGCTCACGGGAAAGCGGGAAACAGGTCGAGCAGGATTCTCGCTCCGCCCGCCCCAAACATATTTTAATATCCTGCCAATTTAATACGCCGCGCCCCTCAACGTGGCCGGAGCGACTTTTAATAAAGTGTCATCCATAGCGCGACGTCCGCGAAAAGTGGATGTCGCGCGATTGCGTTTTTCTCATCTCCAGCCCACATCCATTGTTTGCCATCTCTGCCCTTCCGTGGTACGTTGTTTCGCCCTAACCCGAACGGGCCATTTTGCTCAGCCAAAAGTAAGTGAGCCTCTGCTGTTATTATATTTAACCAGTACAAATACGAGCCGCTGTGGCAATCTTAAGAGAGGAGCTGCGCCTCGCTGACTGCAACCGCGAATACTTCGTTATGCGCTGTAGATTCTGTTGGAAGTATTAAAGATTGAGAGTAGTCGGTTATTGTACTGCTGCGCACCGCATTTCCGTTCAGGGGTTGCGATGGAGGGGTAGGCACAGGGTTCTATTTCGAGATGGGTAATTATTTCTTGGTATAGTATCATTGCCTTGGACGAGGAAGTTGGGGGAAACGCGAGGGTGGGAGAATTATCCAATAGAATGTGGATGACACGTATTTCGCGCCTAAAGGGGGTGACACAGGTTGTAAGAGCTAATACCATCGCGGATTAAAGTGCAAACGAAGTATTATATTAATGGGTGACACGTTTCGACGAACCTAACGTCAGACGATTTCCAGTTTCCTGCTCAATCTCGACGAGTATCGTTATAGACCTTAATGCACCGTCCAGAGGAATAAAACCTGGGCGAGTCGCATAACTTTATTGGATCCCGCACGTGCGCGAGTCTGCTGCACATTCTGACGAAAATTCACGTTTAAACCGGCGTTTCCGTGCACGTACGGCCTAACATATATCTAATAACGGCTTTCTGGCCAATCCTCATCTGTGTCCTTATTGGTTTCCAATATTACGTCAATAATTTCTAGTTTCCCCCTCCCAATGGTCGTTTTCGTTTGTGCAACGAAGGGAGGACAGGGGACGACGCGTACAAGCTCATCGATTAGGCTTCAATGGGATGCACTCATCCCCTATCTCTTTCTACAATCCCGTTCTACGGTTCTATTCACCTGCTTCGATCAATTCTTGTTTTCAAACGAGGAGCCCCAAAAATGTTAGAATCGGGTACTTACAAGGGAACACCACGACCCATACACAGATTGTGGGTTTATAACGTGACTCAAGACAATCATCTTTTACCTAAGAGTGTGAAAACTAATCTCAAAGTCAAATGGGCACTCCCACTATTTTGCGTATAACTCCTAAAGTACAAGAGACAGAGCAAAAATTTTAAACAGAAGTTTAAAATTTGCACTGCAAATTTGTGTTGATAAAATTGTGAAAAGAGTTTAAAAAAGAAAATACTTGACGACAACAAACTTTTTTCAAAATTTCGTTCGCTTAAGTTTAAAGCGCTTAGTGCAGAATTAAACTTTGGTTTGAAACATTTTTTCCTGTATCTTGTACTTTAGGGAGTGCCTATTTCACTATCATGTTAGTTTTCACACCCTTAATGGGGTATATGATTATTGAACGACTGAAATCGACGGTTTCTTGTTGGTTGGATTGCTTAGATACCAAATAATCATCATACTGGCACTTTTCACATTTTTTTATGTACGCTTTTACAGGTAGTGTAAAATAAAAAAATTGTCAGAACCTTGAAAACTATTCAAGTTATTTGACGCTAAAGATGTTCCCTCGTAGCCCGCAGCTGTAACTGGTGTACATAGTCCCAGGTGAACCAATCATCTAAAAGCAAAATGCTTTGGGACGATTAGTTTCTACATTAATATATATCGCGTGGAACTTTGCTGGCGAATATTAAACAAAAATTGTAAAAGTTACACACGAATCAAGTTTTTTTCCACATTGCTATAGAAAAGAATCGTCTTTAATCAGTTATAAAATGTGTTTAAAAACATTCCACGTTGCTGCGGAAATTCCACACGATAGAAAAACGAATTCTACAGCTCCAGTTAAAATTTTAAATGAAACTATTCATTCGTTCAAGAGTTATGATGTAGGTACACCGTGTTTGAAAATGTAGTTTCGAGATAAACGGCTTGAAAGTTAAGTCCCATACGCCAATACCGTTCTGCGAGGCCGTTATTCGACGGTGCACTCAATTACGTTCAGCGCTATAATTTCCGTAATTATTCGAATTTCCTCACGACACATTGTCATAAATGTTCACAGCGCATGGCACTTTCCGAATTAATACTAATAAAAAATCGATTTTTCGATATTTCAATAGTCCTATTCCCCCTTAAAGTGCGATCGAGCACGAATGAAATATCCCGTTGTTCTTCTCTTGACTCGCTCTATAAACCCACAAAGTTACGTTCCAATAGATAAATGCGGGTTCGCGGTGTTCCCTTGTTAGCTCCTTCCATTATTTGTACTCGGTTTCATACCGCTCTAATCGTTCAGCGCTACTACAATCTTATATATAAAGTATTATCGTTCCACAATCTGTCCAATGCACGGTTCGTTTCACTTCGACCAAGCTTTCGCGGTATTAATCCATCCCGCAGGCATCCATCGAGCCCGGAGTTCCCCCGCTACAACCCGCACGTACATCTGTCTAACGCGTAGCTGCGCGTAGTTCTGCATCATCATCATCCAAGACTGACAAGATTAAAGTCCCTGGCAAGCGGAACGGTCGTATTATTGGAAAATGGAGCCGCGGTATCCCTACGTGCAGCGTATACGAGAAGCCCGGGGGGCAAGAATTGATTCGAAACGCTCGGACGACGGTCAACTATTCGAGCCACCCTCGCCGAAGCAACGCCCAGTGCACAGGCCTCGTCGATGCTCCGCTGCAGCCACCCTCGTTTTATTCCCCCCTTATGCAGCCACCGGCCCCCGTCCCCATCTCATACCCCGTGTCTCTGCTCGTGTCCCTACCCCGAGATTAGTGGCTCTAAATCAGCCGCGGAAAAGGTCGGTCCGAAGAGGAAACGTAGCTAGTCGGCGAGAGCTGCCCCGCTGCAGGGAGCATGGTGGACGAAAAGGGCGACGGAGGGTGAGCAGGGTGAATAATCCAGCTGGTCAACCACGCGTGGGATTAAGGAAGTCTGCGGTCTTTTCAAAATCTCGACCATATACCTAGCCCGGTTCCACTTGGCTTAGGGGTGGATATCTTCACCAGGGGAGAGAAAGCGTGCGTATCAAGGGCGGGAGAGTGTAATCGATCGACTGATATCGCGATACTATTACGCTGATAGAGTTTCACGGCCCGACGGGCTACCGGCGGACGAACCCCCTCGGACAATTCGTGGACGTTATTTTCCGTTCCCACCGTGGAATATCAAGTTCAACACTGTGCCTCCGGGGGGATATGTGTCTTTTCAATTACCTAAATCGCTCTGGGGTTATTACAGTCTTATCTTCCTTCAAACAAATTCTCCAACACCCCTTTCTATTTATATTCTGTCTTCTCGCCGCATGCGTCGCCGAGCTGTTGCCTTTACGTCCGCTTAAATACTGGAGAGCGTACTTCCATCGGTACCAATCGCCCCGCGGTGTTATCGAGCTCAGGCCACTGCTCCAGGGTGGAATAGAAATATCATTTCGGCTAACGCGCACCGGTAGATCCGTTGATCCGTTGGCTTGGCTGTGAAAATTTTCTCCCCGCCGTTGGATGCTCCGTTGTGAGGATTTATCGGGGTGGATAAAAGGAACGACGGAAGATTCGCGGCGTGGATCGTCTTTTTGGTGGAGGAGTGGCTGAGCGGCGACCGTACAGACAGACCTAACGGCCAGAGGAGGTGGCGAGGGGGCGAAAGCAGCGAGCAGGACAGAGACGGGGCAGAGAATAATTTTTGAGGAAATACATTTTTCCTGCCCCTTCCACGTGGCGAGATACCCATCCGTTCTTCGGTCCATATACCGCGCGCGATGGCGTCGAGCGAGAAGGATGAAGGTGCCGCAATTTTTTATCTAAACGCCTTCGCCTCTCCTGCTCAAGTTCGAGAGCGACGATGGACCGTATCGTTTTCTCAGCAACGGTGCAGGACTGGCGCACAGACGCGAGTACGTTACGGAAGGAAGCCCGACGAATTATCGAGTTTCCCGTGGTCCACTACGAGCTCTTTTGCTTTTGGCGAGTTCTCGTTGTGGCTTCTTCTCTTGGATTATCTTAGAAATCGTTCCCCGTTCCCTGATTTAAATTTCTTGGCTCGGAGAATGAAGGATCGTTGAATTAATACGATTTCGTTCAAGATGGTATCGCTTTCGACGTACGATAGTCATCCAATTTTCGTGGGGACTCGCCTGTATTAATCTCAAGTTGAACAGTCGCATTTCTCTTTATATTCAGTTGAGAAGACGGGGCGGAAGGGAGAAGGGACAGGCGGGCAACGCGTTAAGCCGCGTACGCTTTGCATATCGCGTAGGACGACGGAAACGAAGGGGGTCGAAACGTTTTATTTTCTTCCGGCTGTATTTGTATCCGGTTTCGCCAGGCCGCCTCCAACTTCAAGTTCCCGGGGTTTAATTTCGCCGGGACGAAAAGACAAACGATCGGTCATAACTTAATATCCGTCTCATTTCCATACGGCGCGGCGCTGCTATTTATTACGCTTCGGCAACGCCTGCAGACAGCCAATTGCGTGCATCTAAGAGCGGCCCGCGGGCTGTGATTTATTTTCAACGGTCAGCAGGAACGCCGCCGATAAAATGGCAAATTCGCGATACTAAGAGCGATAGAAACTCTCTACTCCCTCCCGATTCGATCTTTCAATTTATTCCCAGTATCGCGCAATTAAACGGCAGGAAAGCAGACATCTCGGGGAAGATGGCCGCCGTACAGGTTCGATAAAGTTATTTGTTTCGACTTGCTCGTCGAGTGCAAAGTTCACCTGCGGAGCTTAACGAGGGTCACGAAGTACAAGCATCGAAGGACAGGACAAGGAGTACACAGACATACCCCGGCTGCGATCCTACGCTCCGTCTTTCTCTCGCTTGGCCTCCCTCGGCGTCCCTTCCACCCTCGCCCCCCCCTTTTAGGGTCGGTGCATTCGCGGCGTCCCATTCGCGCGCTCTCCCTTTAGAGGAACGAACATTCCGACGTAACGGGAGAAAATAGTGCGGTGAACCCCGTTGGAAAATTCCCGGGCGCGATGAATGCTCGATGTAATAATCGAACTTGAGAAATTCAAGGCATTCGGTCCCCGTGAACGGCAGATATTCATTCGTCGTGTACGATTTATCGACCAGGAAGCTGCGAGCTGCCGCGACAATGAGCCTCGATTAGAAAGCGGAAGGAATATGTAAATCGTGGACAAAGCGGTGGGAAACCGTGTTTAACGCGGTAGACACGTGTCAGGGTACGAAAACGTTTACTGGCTAGGTAATTTCCAGAGCAGAGGGGTGGAGTAAGATCTTACCACTTTGCGAAACCTGGGAACTTAAACATTTAATGCTTTTCAGCTTAACTAAGTAGCAATAGCTTGTGTTACCTGTCCCCTTGCCGTGCATCTTATTATTATGTTATGGAGGGGGACAAGATGTCGGCCATAAATATGCGGGGTTGGTTGAGGAACGTGCCTCGGGGTTTGAAGGGGGTGAAATGAATCACAAATGAATTCAAACGTGTTGAAGTTCGCGAAAGACCGCAGAAGGAATTTTCAGCATCAGCTGCACCGATTCCTCTCCCCCGCGATAACATTGAGATTTGACTTTCGCGGAATGGTGGAGCACGCCACGGTCCCAATCTCTCTTATCTACTGGCATCAGGGAACAATGGATGTCGAAGATGTTCAATTTTTCATGGCGTCGCCATTTCTATTAAAACGGCGCGCAGCTGGTTGGACGCACGCTTCCTTTTATGCATACCACGTTTATGTATACTTTATGCCCGTGTTCCGTTCTGATCGCGTGAGATGATAAGAAATGGGACTGATCGTGGGAATCAGGTAAAAATCTTTTCCCTGGTTTATCGCTCGTGATTCGTGTAAAAAGTATTTCCTTCTGGACCATTGCGCTTATGATGCAGCAATGTTACAGCAACATGGCAAGGTTGCTGCAACGTTCCTGCAACACTGCCGCAACGAAGTGTGTTGCATGGGTACCAATACACTGAACGTGCAATTTACATGTTCGCAAAGATTTTTCACGAAAATTAAAAGGTTTGAATCAATTACTGCACAACGGTTGCAATACCTCGTGAAATATTCATCGAAATATTTTTTGGCAGCGAATATTTTGATCATTTGCTGCATCTCAACTAACTAGTATGAAATATTGAAAACCCTCGCATACAAAATTATACAGAAGAGTGCAGATCGATGGGAATATTAAACACAGGTAAAATTCGTTGAATTCCGAGTACGTGCGGAATTATTGTATTGGAAAAATGATCGGCGACGAAACTTTTTAATTTCGGGCCAGGGAAATCTTGCGGAACATTCGTTTAGAGTGAAATATTCAAAGACACCAGAGTATGTAGTTTTTAGGTATTAGCATTGGGAACAGTCTGTAATTCCCTTCAAAACTCGATCGTTGTTGAAAAGAATAATAAAATTCATCCATTTAAGCCGTATGGTAAAGAGAGATGAAAATGGAAGCGGTGCTGTATTGGTGGGTCGTCGCCTCGACTTGGGTACTTAGTGGCCATGGCAACGGGTGCCAACTATTTTTCAGTTTTCCGCCCTTACGAGCGCCGTCCAACCTCCTGCTAACTTCTCCCAAGCTTTACTTCTTCTCGACCTTCGCTCTGGATTCCGCCAGACAGGGGACACATTTCTTTCCTTTGTATCCTTTCAGGAACACCATCCCCCTTTTGAGGTCAAGACACGAGATTCCATTTGCGCCACGCTGCCACCCTAATGCAACAAACATCGGTTCACTACGGAACGAATATTATTCTACCTCGACTCTATATTATTTTCAATGAAAAACTCGCGCAGCAGTTCAATCACCGCTTTCCAAATTGATTTTCCTTCTTCGCAGTGGCGACTCGACTGTATTTCCATTCGCTCCACAGCCCTCCGTGAATCGGACCCTTTTAAGTCTTTTAAGCAACAACTGTAAGCTTTCGTGCAGCCTTGCGACACCGAGTCCATTCGTCCCGAAAGGGTTGACACTCGATGGAAAAGAAGGGTCGCGCTAAGTGGTAGATTCAGGGTGATCGAAACAGGGGTGAGACGGGGAAAAAAAGGTTTCCAGGCCCCGAGGAAGGAAGCCGAAGTGGACTTAAACTACTCGAGAGGGTTGCACAGTAGAGGCGGAAAGAAAAGAGTTGGACGTCGATACAAAGTGCTATTTATATCTCTATCTCTCTTGCTAGTTTCATTTTCTACAGCCCACCCCTTTGGGCCACCCTTCCGTGTCTCTGGAGATTTTAACTGTCCCCCCTTGAATGCCATTACCTCAAACACGATCGCTTGATCCTTTTAAGAAAAGCTTGCTACGGTGGATAATTATCGGAATAAATTTTGTACCAGGTTCCTTACTTTTTAATTATTCAGTGAAAATAAGCGGTCGACTCGTAATGATTCAGCGGTACCTACAGGCAATATTTCCACGGTAAATCAAAAGTGCTTGATTTTCCTATAATTAATTGAAACCCAGCAGGGCGTTTAAACGATAGAATTATTTCAAATTCATCTCTGCCACTTCGTCCAGCAAACGTGGTAGTGCTGGTTATAAAACTCATAAACGTCGGTTTATTTAACTTGCATATCATTTTGGTATCGGTGGTACTTTGGAAATTAATTTTCCACCGCGCGAACCGCTACGCGGCGCGTAACGTAATTGCTAACTTTACAAATATCACGGAGATGGAATCGGGCAGACGTGGAAAACGATGGAGAAAGATCGAAATTCCGTCTCGTGGAAAATCCTGAGGATTTAATTACATAGAAATTGTATCGACACCTCTTGAATTGTTTAACAAAAACTTTCGAAAGAAGCAGAGCCACAGAAGAAACTTATTTCCAACTAACTTTATCTGAATCTAATTACTTCAATACTGTTTCGTCCCTGGCGAGTCAAAAAAGTATGAACGAAGAGCGAACGATGCGCGAATATACGAAACTGTTCGTGGAATCGGAGTTGATCTCCGTGGAAATTTCGATTCGCGCAAAGTTTATCGCCAGGTCGGAACACTTGCGAGTAATATTTGACAGACGGAGGGAAATACCGGCGTTTGATCCGGCATTTTTCTTATTAGACGTAAATACGACCGCCGAGATATATACGTGCCCTTCGCCCCCCCACCCCCAAACGAAGAAGGGCTTTCACCCCGTAAAAAATGTCGATCTTGGCCCGCGCGATTTTTTTCCAGCCCCATTCGCGCGACGGGTCTGGAATATAACCGCGACCCTCCCAATTTGCATTTTTCTCTCTTCCTTTCTTTCTCGCCACCCCTAGACACTCGGTGACAAAGGATCCTCCTAAGTGGACGGGACGAACGGAATAAAGGTGTTCCGACGATGATCCTCCATTTGGCCGCGACCTCGCGGTAAATCTTCCGCGGACAAGCGCGATCCATCGACGCCACTATTGAACGTTCCGCTCGTTTACTTTGCCCACGGCTGATAATGCAACTCCGCTCTCGATAACTTAATACGCCCTAACAACACCTCCTCCATTTTTCCTCCAACATTTATGTTATGTCAACTTCGTTCGCTATCCGAAGAAAGGGCGCCCGCGCCTACAGATCGGTTCTGACAGAAGAAATATGCGCTGATAGGGTAGCCGAAGGATACTACGGGGATAGCCTTCAGAGGCCAGCTGATTTCCATCCGACAGCAACAATCTTCGCGATAGCAAGGGCGTCCTTTTATCGCTGTCCCCAGTGTCTCCCACTAGATTCCCTCCACCCCTGTGCTTTCGTCATATTCCGATCTCGATCAAGCAATCGTGAAATCGCGACGCAGGATCGTATGTTACAGGGACGAATGGGCAGGGCTCGAAGGGGATGAAAATCAAAAGTCATCCACCCCCAAATTTTATTTGTATGTCCCATTCGCGTCCAATCTTTTTATATTCCATCGTGTATTCCCGAATCACTCGTTTCACAAATTTCCAACTTTCGCACTGGTCGTTTCGAAACAGTCGAAGCAAAAATTCACGCACTGAAGCGGAATATTACGTGTAATGCACCGAGCGGCAGGGAATATTGTTCATTCCCTGGGCACGGACGTTTGCAAACAAAGTGTGCAGTTAATAAATAAGCTGGCGATGTCGATGGGTGGATGGGAAAAATTCTGTGGCACGGGAACGCCATAGGGGACGTTATTAGTAATTTCGCAGCGAGAGTCAATAACCCCATTGAAATGTCGGGGCAAACTGCGGTACAGGCTCGCCGCCGAAGCTGCTCCGGAATAAAGACACAAGGGGCGGACAGAACACGATACAATGGGAATCGTGGTGCAGCCGGGTCGATTCCGAAACGATAAGTGGCAAAGGCCAACGCGGGGCGCGCTGCATCTTCCAAGTCGTATGCAGTTACGAGCGCTGTGCTCTCTCGCACGCGCGCATTATGCAGCTGGATCGCGCTATGCATTTCATCCTGCATATTTACGTGTCCGCGGGCTCGCGAGATCCGCCGTGGGATTCTTCTCTGGCCCGCTTCGTCCCTCTGCACGCCATCCAGCGTATTTGCAGTATCGTAACTGACAAACTTTCCACTCTGCATGCGCGCCGTTACGCGCAAAATGATTCCGCTGTTACTCGTTAGACGTGTTCCGTGGGAATCGTTAGAAGTCCACCGTCGAAATTCAGGCGGCAAGTTTGCTTGGTTCCTTTTTCATTAGAAATAATGGGATTTGCGAATTTCGTGGTGGCAGGTGTTTCGATTTCGAGTTCGGTCATAACCAGATTCCGTTATAAATTTTGTAGGCAAACAGGTGGAACCTCAGTGGTCTCTTCCACTTTTTTTACTTGCCTGTATCTGATTTTACTTTGCGTGGAAGGAGACCACTTAAATTTTCATCGCTCGCGTCTTGGAAACCCTTCATTCAATCAAAAACAGATAAAGGACTTTTCGAAGAATTCTCACGATTCCCCTTGTTCTATGGTTTCAAGGTATAATGTAGATCTCGTACGAGGCGCGCACAGAAGTGTTAAGTACCTCTTAATTAGAAGAATTATTAGGGAATCTCGTTTCTCGACACCGCTGCGTATCGCGATCGCGATTAAAATGCTTAATGTTCGAAAAATTTCTCTCTCGGGCGCGTAAATTACCCACGGGTATTATTAGTATACTTGAAAGGGTTTTCACGTTTACATCGGGTAGTATCATTGTACGTTAATTGATGTACACCGCGAGAGAATTAATTAGCTGTGTGGAGTGGCACACCCTTGCAATGTAATATGTTGTCCGGATACGGGGCACCGAATCGATGGCACTATTATGTTGTATACGATCCTTGGCGATACTTGATCACCCTAACAACCTCTGCTTCCTCTGTTTCAGGTAAGGATCAAAATTTCGCCAGTAATAACGCCGGTGAGTGTTCATCTAACAATATAACATTACTATTGCATGCACATATTTTACGTTTACGTTGTTGCTTCCTCCGCGATGTGTGAACTTCCGCGCCCGCCGCTTCGTCTAAGCCATAATTCCTCGAGGAATTAACGACTCTGGATATCATCTTGAGTGAGATGAATTGTGAGCTTAATGTAGCATCAGTCATCGCTGATTTTAAAATTAATCAGGAAGTCATATTTAACAGTCTATTAATCATATTTCGCTATTAAGCCGTGAAAAGTACCATATAACTTTCCGATATCGCATTCCAATGGCTATCAACCGCTAGGTTGACTCATAATTTCAAAAGTAAGAGGAATTTACGTTATGCAACTTAATACTCCACTTCATCCACGTCGATGCTATATTAACTGTTTGTAAAACCATAAACTCCAGAATTAATATTGGAAAGTACATTACGATTCACTCGAATCTCAACTGATCGAAGATAGAATACATAAAATTCGAAACGAAACGGCTTAGATCAGTTTAATCCCATTCTATCAATCGTTGGGTTGAAACTTACATCTCCAGCTTTTACGAATTAAAGCTATCGTGCACGCAACCGACCATCGGTACCCTCGAAACATTCGCTAAATTCGTCGTAATAGCTTAACCTCGATACAGTGATATTACGTACAGTTTCGAGGAACTAGGCTTTCGAGGATATAGAGTTGATTCGTTCGCAGGAACCGTGGAGCGGCTTTCCATCGAGGAGGTAATTTTAATCACGATCCTTCTCGGTGACAAGCAAGCAAATGTGATAAGCAAACCGAGAGGAAGTCTCGGGTTCGTTGATCTGTTATTTATTGCGATCGTAATTCTAACATGACGATTCGGCGGAGAGGAATTTCCTCTTTACGGGG
Source organism: Andrena flavipes (assembly GCA_963971345.1). Classification (NCBI taxonomy): domain Eukaryota; kingdom Metazoa; phylum Arthropoda; class Insecta; order Hymenoptera; family Andrenidae; genus Andrena; species Andrena flavipes. The sequence goes on from OZ020480.1 coordinate 74,635,837, forward strand.
ACAGGTTCGAGGACGATAAGGAGAATCTATTCAAATCTGCTTCTCCTTTTTTCGTGTCTCGCGACTGCAATTTCACCGTGAAGATTTCCGTGCACCCGGGGACAAAAGGGCGCGACGGTGGTGAGGGAAGATTTACGTACATTGTGGGCAAGGGGATGGGCAAGGGGGTGGAACGATAGAAGAGGGTATTCTTTCGAAAAGGCCATTTTCAGTAATGCTCTAAGGTGGGTTTTCCTGGAGGGAAATAGATCGCGATCGTGAAACGTACCGAGATAAGGATGACAAATTGCAGAAACAATCTGAACGATTAGCTATCAAGCAGCGATGACGATTCGCGTAATTTAATTATTGAAATTTACCTCTGCATAAGACTGATCGATCATTGAATAATTCAAGAAGACAGTTTCACACTTACCATTGGTTCCCAGGATTAGATTAATATCGAAACGAGATTGAACTTGCTAAACGAGTGGTCTCGAGATCGAACTTTATCCCCAAAGGGCACTCTATCTAACCATGAATATTCGTCGAAAATGAATTTTAGTGAAAGCCAATATTTACGGAGTTATCGAAGCAATTCCAGCTACATGCCCCGCACTTCACCCTTCCTTTCCATCTATCGTCAACGCACGTTTATTTATTTCCTGTGATTTCAATCAACGAAGCCTCGCTATCTAATCAAAAAATCACTCGAGCAGCCTGTTTACGTCTTGATTCTCCCCTGCGCTCCATTAATTTCCAGAAGAATTGCCTACGATCCAGGTTCTAACAGTTGCCAGCTATTTCTAAGCATCACTCCCAACCCCGGAGCAGAACCCACCCTACCATTCAATAACACACACGCGCACAGTTTCGTTCGGCAGCAGGCATCAACTTCCCGCGATCCCGCGAAACAACATACCGCGATTGAAATTTCCACATGCGGTTCGAGGCAGCTTCCGCCGTTGCCGTCTCCGCATTCACCCCCACGTTGATTTCCTCGTTCCCCTTGCAACGCGCGTAATCCCGAATTTAGTCGAAACGCGTGTCCCGGTTCGATGCAGAAAGAACATGGAAGCGTGTACGGGGGATGGGTGGCTGGAGGGTGGCACGGCCCAAGTTGGCTCGCGAACGGTCCGTCGTTCGGCGGAGGAGGAAGAATAGAGAAGAGCCGCGGGATGTGGCGAGATAAGGTCGGCAAATTGCTGGCAATCTGGCTGATTAGGCTGCACCCTGGTAATCCTGCAGGTTCCATCGGGGACCCGGGCCACGACCTATAACCGCCTTCAATCCCCCGCCCCTTCCTCTTCGACGTGTATTAGCCGAAGAAACGAGAAAGGATGGGACGCGGGCGAAGCAACCGCCCGGAGGGTAGCGACGGTTCTAAGAGATTAGAGGATCCTTTTTGGGGAGGGAGGCCTGGGCGAATCGAGAGAAACCGGTCCTTTTCAGGCTCCAGATACGCGATATACGTTTTCTTTTCCCTCGTGCTCCTCCTCATTTCATATGCGCTTACCCAGCACACGGCGTTTCGGGCTTTGAAGGGTTCGTTTGTCGATAGAGGGCGAAGTGGTTTCTATAAACTTGGCCGCGCTTCCGCTGGAGTTGGTGTTTATATTGTAGCGATACGCTGCCCAAGGGGGCCACGCAGTTGCGGGGGATCGGTTGCTGGTTTTCCAGGGTTTCCGAGGGCACAAACATGTCCGTCGCTTCTTCTAATCGAGTGACAGTAATTGGACAGATGAAACGTGCAAATGGCTGGGCAAATTTGAGCTACGAATGGGGAACTCTATTAGCACCGATCGTTAGAATTCTATACAAATTTACAGAAGTTATCTAGAGTATAGGAGGAATCAATTTGTGCTCGCGTAATGCGCCGTGTTTATTTCCAGCATTCGAAAACGGTCGAAAAAACGACAGTCTGGTAGGTAATCGAATTTCGAAAACGTCAGTCTCGGATATTTTCAGCTACGTCCAATATTGTTAAATATTTCCATGGCTGGTAATAATTCGGTATTTAGAGCTGCCTTCTGAATAAAGCATTTTCACGTGTACGCGAACCGTTTTGCAATAGCCATTTCTGTATTCAGTCAAATCTCATTTTACCTTTTCGGGATTAATCACCTTGATTTTATTAGGAGCGTAACAGAGTCATGGTCTTTCATATGTTAATTACAGGTAATCACGATGAAATTAGGTAATATTCCAGCAACGACTCGTGAGACTGATCGCGTTTCCATTACCCAATTACTTAGAACACGTTTCCTGTTTCGCGTTCGCGTAAAACAGGGGATCGTAGCGGGAAGGAAATTGAACGAAGGGAATCAGATTTTTTCGTTCTCCAGCCGTGGACCAAGATCCGAGCGAGATTCCAGCAAGATTGAAGTACACTTAAATTCCTCTCTCAAAACTAACCTCCTCGGGACTGTCTCTCGCGAATCCTTCTTCTCACCCTTCATTTACATGTAACGCCTGCATAAAACGTTACTTGCCCCGAGTCTCGTTTCCGTTCCATCGTCGTCAGACTTATCTTCTTCTTCTGCAAGGGCAGCTCGTAAAGCAGCCCCGCTGCTGTTTACGACGAGATGAAAATCGAAGCTCGCTGTCAGGCTGACTTTTAGAACGGCGCTGAGATTGCGTATTAATCGATAATGGCATGGAATACTGGTTGATTTTTCCGCATTTCCCTGCAAAGGCTCAACCCGCGGGATTAACATTTGTGTCGAGTACAGATTTCCAGCTGAAAATGGCTCTCGGTAACGATTTAAAGAGGACTGAAAAAGGTAGCAGGGGAAATGGGTCCACGTGAAATCGAAACACGACGAAATGCGCTCGAGTTTCGAAATTCGAGGATTGGTTAAAGAACGGGGGGAAATAAATCAGCGAGCAAATAAATGAATTCGAAAAGTTTAGAATTCCGGGGAAACCGTTGAGCCCCGATACTCTGTCGACGAAAAAGAAAAATCGAAACATGCACGTGGAGAACCATTTTTCCTCGATTTCCTTCGGGACGGCCAGTTTAACTTATTTACAGTGGGATTTGTGTTCCGATCCGCGTTGCCAGGATAAACGCGAAAGGAAAGAAGACGAGATTGTAAAATAATTTACTGTTATTTCATTAAATTGCGATGCAGGGAATCTGTTTATACCTACCTATATCATCCGTATCACTTGATCATTATATCATCGTTTGTATAATTGTGCAAAAGGCAATTCCTTGTTTCGAGGAGTAACCAAATTTTTCTTCCACCCTTCACGCGAAGATGTAGCGCTGCAAGAATGCCTTTTCCTGTGGTTCCATTCATTCCGTCCAGACCCGGTGTTTGTTGAAACCTTATTTTTCCCTGTAACCTCTTGAAACCACTACGTTTCCCCCCGCGCGTTGGTATCTTTAGAATAGCATTCGCGAAGTTGCTAGGCTCAACGTAAAAAGCTAAGCGTTCCTTGAATGAAGAATCCTCTCATTACTCTTGCTTCGTTGCAAGCGAGACGTACGAAAAATTGCGGGAATAAAAGTTTCCACCGTGGCGGTTTTATATCTCGCTTTAATATGTGTTCCGTTTCGCCGTCCACCGTGCAACGGAATTAATTTTTAATCGTCTCGGCGAATTATGAAACGTCGGATCGGATAACTTTATAAACGTTGCCGGGTCGAGATTTAATAACCGTATCAGCTCGGTAAAGCAGCTCACTCTGACCGAATGAGTTACGCGTGTGCACGCAAGCTGCCTTGAAAAATCACGCGTCGAAATGATATTTCAGAGAGGATTCCTTCAATCCCTCGGATCTGAAAATGAGAACTCGTTCGCCAGATATACGCGCCTCGTCTTTTTCGTAGCTATCTACTTCCACGTTTATTTAAATCATTTAAAATAGCCGTCGTCTATTGAAATAAACCAGCATCTTGGGGGTGGGTGCAAGGGTAGAAATAAATCGCGAGAGAAAAGCTCCTGGCCGACTCTATTTATATCCCCGAGGATGTAATTGGGATTAAAGTTGGCCATAATCTTCTATTAACCGAACCACATTTTTTCATCCCCCTAACCATTGCGCGCGAAAAAAAAAAGGAAGCACGGGCATAGAATCCATAAGCGGAAGTGGTAATGGAATTTCGGAACGGGTAAAACGGGAACGGGAGGGTGAAACGGGAGGGGGCTGAAACAGGGGGTGGAACGAAGGGTAGGCGAGTGGCGGAGGGATGGAGAAGAGGGAGGGGCATCGTCAACTCGACCACGTCTACTGGAGGGATTATCGTGGGTGACAAAGGGATTTGAAAGAGGCGGCACGGAATTGGATTCTGGGAGAAACGCAAGAGGCCCTCGAAAGCCGCTTTGTGTCTCTCGTACAATAATTATTTGAGAAATTGTCGCCAAGTCGCGAGATATCGAGTGGCTTTTGATGACGGATATTTCTTCGAGGGCCCGATAGAAAATCGTCGAGCATCGACCGTCGCGAGTCCCGTAATTATTACGATCCGCGGTGAATCAGACCCTTCCATCCCTCCGTTCCCTTCCATTCTTTTTCCACCGCCCGCCCCGCCCGAGCCCCTCCGTCGCCGTTTGTAACGCAGCGCGCGACGTAACGTATGGAAGAATGCCTGCGTGCCCGGTTTTCCCTTCTCTTTTCTTCTCTGTTCGTTTTTTTTTTCGGAGGTCGTGGTTTAATTAGAAGCCGAGAAATTAAAACAAACGAACGCACCAGAGGTCGTACGCCACGCTCCGACGTGGCCATTGTTGTTTCTCCTTTCGCTGGGCGCGCAAGCATCATCGTCGTCCTGGGGACCAGGCAAATTGCGGAGAACCTCCCCATCAGCCGTTACTTTCCGCAACTTTTCCCTGCTCCCCTTTTGGCAAAATTAATAGTTTGTTGCCGCGCTGCTCTGGAATTCTATTCTACGCTTTACACGCCCGAGTGACCATTCTACCCTCACCCTTGCCCCTTCTTCCTTACGAAATTCGTGCGTCATTCCCGTGTCGTATCTCAAATACTTAAATCTACTTCCTCGTCGATTCAGAATCCAATAGAGTAAGTGGATACGGATGCCCTATCGATAAACACTCAACTCCTTTGCGACTAATCGGATCACGTCGCGATAAACACTCTTGCTCGAACTGAAACACCGATCTGCCCTCTCAGCCGGGGCTATCGTGTTTCCAATTCTTTCGCAACCAAGCTCGTAGACGTCGCAACGCGCTACACAGCCACCGCGTCACACCGATAACGACCCTGTCGCCGAGCCGGTGCCTTTCCGCGAAGCCAGTCGCAGAGACACACCGAAAATGCACGAGAGCCGGAGAATGGAAGAGGAAAAAAAGCGCAGAATGCACGGGGAGAGCGGTAACAACGCGCGAACGGGGCCGGAACAAATGTGACTTTCAATAAGCGGCGTCGCGCTCTGAAACGGACGTGGGCGAGGGGAGGGTGGGACTTTCGTCTAGCGGAAGTGCTCCCTTCTACATCGCGCGCGGTCAAATTTGTTCGTCGTTACGCGAAGCGGCGAGCGACGGGGGTTGGGGGGGAGGAAAAAATGTTGAAATAAGGGAGCGCGTATGGCTGGCTGGTCCGCGAGGGGCGATATAATAGGGGCGCCCGAGGGGAAGGGGCGGACGGCGCGGCCGTGCGATGTATCGGTCGAATTATCGAGTGGTGCGTTACGGGTTTTATGCAGATTCGCCGGGAACCGCGCGGCAGTTTCGGAATTAATGCCGGCTGGACAAATGTTTCGCGGTTTTTCTGCTGAATTATCGTACCCCCGGGCGCACCGGAACGTGTGTACGCTCGTCACGCGCGCGTGCACGCTGCCGCGACCACGGCTGAGGTAAACGCGATTTGACGTTCATCGTACGTGTACGAAACTACGTATCGCGTCCCCGTGTGCGCGTTCATACCCGTGTGTACTCGAATTTGACGTACGCCGTGCATCAGGCCGCGTCCCTCCGTGTGCAAGAAGGCACACGGCCATTCGTACACGGTGCAACGCGGCCGGTACACGCGCCGCCGTTTCGTACACCGATTCTACTATCGGATTTATAATATACGCGGGCGCGGTGGATGGAGACGTACGCGGCAGCGCGCAGCGCCCCGGCAAATCTATGCGTTCTTGTCAATGTTTCGTACATCGCTGGGGGTCTTCGTGCGCGCAGATGGCCTCTGGTGTGTCTGCGGGCATTTTTCGCGTGAAAGGGCGCCGGCCAATATAGCTGCTGCGGTAACACTGCTTTTATGCTGTCGAAAAATATTCTTTTTAGAAAACGGGATATTTACGAAGAGTGGCGTGTGTCAGCTGAGGTCGTACGAGGTAATTTTCCAGTGAATGCGGTGCAATAAATATCGCCGCCGCAGCTGCCTTGTTTCCCCCCACCACCGCCCCCCGTATCACGAAAATATTCATTTTACGAAATCGATAGGACAGGGGATGGCTAACGCGTCGAGTTTAAATCAGTCGTAAATCGTTGGGCGTCACGTTTAAATCGTCGGAAGCGAAAGAACCGCGTGAATGGTGTATAAGTATTCGATCGACAGCGTTGCAGCGGCGTCGACGGAACAACGGGAGGATCTCGGTGTTCCGTGCGAAACGCCTCACCCCTTGTAGAAATACATACATCCGAGCCGTTCGCGGACGCGTGACACGTAGAGGGACGGGTTTCAGCAGGATGTTATCTTTCTGTCACGAGATGTTATCCCCGAAAAATCTTGCCCGCACGATAGTCGCTCGTGTCTCCCGTGGATTTCGCGTGCACAAAAAGACGGGGCGCTGGGAACATTTAAAAAAAGAAAACACAGGGGAACACGCGAGCATGGGTGGACGGATATATCGATGGAGAACACAATGCGAGCTCGCGATATTCACGGGGGAGGCTCCAGGCGGAACTTAATTCGCGCTAATCGCTCGAACTCGAATTAATCCCGGCTCTACCAGCTCCTACCCCTCTGCGCCCACTTTCTGCAAACGTTTAATTCAATCCGTCGCCGACAATCGAGCTGGAGTACACTAGCCTGGAAATTCTAGCTCTTCGCCTGACTTCGCCTTTCTGCTCTTCTCGTTTTCACCTTCATCGCTGCCTACGTTCATTTCTGCGTTTCTGTTTAACTCTCTACCTTTCTACCGATTCTTGCTCCGTCTCTCCCCCTCTGTCTCTCTCTCTCTCTCTCTCTCGCGGACGCGCCTCCCCTCGTAGATCTAACTTTCCACTGATATCTTGTTTTCCGTCCCCCTTTCTCGTAATCTGTATCCACACCGTCGCCCCATCTTCTCCGTTAATCGCACAGTTTCCAGTTTCGCGTTTCCATCGTCGACGACACTCGGGGAGAGAGAGCACGCTTGGTCGCTCGGTACGGCTGGTGGTAGTAGCAACCCCTCCAGCGGTTACACCGCGTCTAGAATTACCGCAGCCCACTCCAAGCTCCCGCAACGTCGAGTTTTCTACGTCCGCGTGATTTTCTGGGCGGAATGTATCTCGCGTCTCGTTGATCGTTGTTGTAGGCGGACGATTCTGCGCCGTTCAACGTGATTTGACGGATTCGAGGGCTTTCACAGGGATTTTATACAGATTTCACGATTTATGATCGCGGCGCGATGATAGAAACGCACCGCACACGAATCTCGTGTTTCGTGATTAATGTGTGCACTAGCTTTGAAACGAATGAAATACGTCATTATGGGATTTGCTGACAGGTTGAAGGCGGATGGTTGCTATTACCTGTGCTACAGGTTGAATGTATTAATGGAACATGAAATCTGATGTAGTTTTGGTTCGAACTCAATGGCATCTGTTACCTCAGAATTTCTGATAATTTACGTCACAGTGCCTCGCCTCAGATGGCACAAACGCAGCCGGGCGTTCAAATATTATCCACGATCGGTTAATGTCGCCCGTGATGCGAGTAACGGCCATTAAAAGATTATACGTATTCGCGGGACGCGTGTTTGCGGCAAACAAGTTGCCCGCCTAACAAACCGGACGTTATTTATTTAAAAAATCGGGTTATTGGCCGGCACGGATTTACGTGATCCCACGTACGACGAAAACCGATAGCCGCTTCTGTGGCAATCGAACTGAAATTCTTTACTTTTTTTCGTCCCTCATTCCGGGCCGCACAGATACAAAATAAACAATCGAAAAAGGCACAGAGATATTTGTAAAACGCACGCACTGTCGTTTCGAACGGCTGAAAAGATAAAAGGGAAAAGGGTACGGATGTTTGCCATAATACATGACGGTAGCATTTTAAACAGTTGAATCTGTCTTTCAATTACAACTGTCTCTGTATTGCATAATACACACGCAACCAAGTATGATTCTCGTATTTTCATTGACGATCGCCAAAACATCTCCCATCCCAAATTTTTATTCGAGGTGAAAGAAACGAGGGACGTCCGTGTGATTTTTGAAACGACCAAAAGAAGTCGTGCACCAGTCGATAGACCGCAGAAGTTATCGAGATATGGACTAGATTTAGGAGTCTATAAGTCGGGGAATCCGTGGGCGAGCGTGTACGTGCGCGCGTGTGTGTTCCAGAGAACGGGATACCTATCTACGTTCCCTTATATCTGTCGCGAAGGCCAATCTCGATCTCGCGACTTTCGTCGCCCTGAAATAGACACGTAATACGGGTGGGGATCCTGTTAGCGATGGGATCGAACGACACCCGCGGACACGAAATATCACGTGAGGAGGAATAAATTTTTCTCCTCTTCACCATGATATCGCCGCTGATCCCACGCTGATAAAGTCCCGCGATTTATTTACGTTCGTCGAAGACAGGAATCCGGGTTGCACGCGATCAAGCCCAGCCCAGGGATTAATTGAAACGGGGCACGTTCGTCTGCTAGATTCCAATCGTTCGCCTTGCAAAAATCTCGATTGAAAGATTGATAGACGTTATTGCGCCGCGAGTCCGCCGTGTGTCTCCTAGTCTGTGACTTTGTAGCGGAAGTAGTAGTATTAGTCAAGTAGAATATGCGTCGTTCGGTCAGACTTGGCACGAACTTTATCGCAGTCGAGAGTTTCGTGGGAATTTTGGCGAACATATTGTTTTATTATGACAGAAGATTTAGCCTTACTGGTTCATACTCTACTTGTGTAATATAGAAAATCGGGAGTTCAAGCTTCACTACAGAATAGTTTTCATTACCGTGATTAAATGATAATTATCTATTTCTATTGTTTTTATTGTAAACGTCGTAATAAAGACGTTTTATTATTATTATAAAAGTACTTGTCGCTAAACGAGAAGTTCCTAAATATTCCTAAATCCCTGTTGTGAGAAGACAATAAGCAATAAGCACACATCTGTAAGTAAGCTCCCTTCGACAACCGTCGATCCTTTTTCAATACTTGTAGTACACGGTTCAAGCAGACTCCGTTCTTCGACTTTGCCTCGGCTCTTCTCTGGAATACCACTCAGCGGTACGAATGCTACCATCGTGATCGTTGGTTGTATATTCGTAGAAAATTCTACCAAGTGTCCCTGTTAAAAGCGAATTCCATCAACGTGCTCGACGAAAACGCGCTGGATTCGGCGGATACCTGCACGCCCGATATCTCGACCCGCGGCCAATGGAAGCTCATTGGAGCTTTCCGTGATGGAGAAAGAAGCGATTTGCCGGGGGCCACGGAAACAGCGAGTTTTCAATGCCAACGAACGATCCTTTTTGTCGGATCCCGCGATTCGTATCTACCATCCCGCTTTCTCGAATTTAACGTGACTGCAGGGCACGAGGGAGACGGAGCGACGCGGAAAGACGGGACGGAAAGAGGGGCTGGGAAAGGACGGAGCATTGATTGGCCGCTCGTCGAAACCATGAAGAGAGGAGCAACGAAATGGACAAAGTGTAAAGGTGACCAATAAGATTACCAGCCCGATCCTCTAACGTAAATCCACTTTTCAGCTAGTTTCTCGAGACCGGGATGCTCGTTGCCGAAATGATCGTTCCCGAATCGTTTCATCTTTCCGTTCGGCGATCGAGCGCCGTATCGAGCGCCCCTGCCCCGGGGAAAATCATCGAAAATTCCGCTGGCGCCGACGGTCGAAATTGAAAATGGATTGCAGGACCGCGGCGGACGGCAAGCAACCGAATATCGCGTTACCCGATGGCTGAACACCGCCCGAGCGTTCTCCCCTTCCAGCTCTCTTTTTGATATTTTAACCCTGTCCCACTGTATTTCGGTCGAGATATTTGTTTGTAGATCGAGCCGACATTTAATCTTCGCGGTCCTTTGTTACAGCCACGGGTAACGTTAATACCCTTTCAACCAGCCCCGTCGCGAAAAAACCGTCGCGGCAACAATGCGGAAATATTTCCGCGGGACCTGGTACAAACTATTCTTTGTCGGGGACAGGTCGAGCTACGTTTCGCAAAAATTTCGTCGTTATTTCTGTGAAAATTTCCTCTTGGAAAATCGTCCAGCTTTTGGATCGTTCTGCCGTAGCTTCCGGGCTACAACAGGTCACTGTTTCACATCTTTCTCGCAAGTTACGCGACGGAAGTGTTGGGGAGGGGGCAGGGGAAACCGGGGCAGATTGTAACAGAAAAGTTTTCGCGGTGTTTTCTCGAAAGTGTTTTCCTAAACCAGGAAATAATTTGCGTGATTTACTACTTACATATGTGGCGAACTGATTGCGTGAAAGTACGTGACAAAATCTTGGACACTTATGCCTCGTTCACATTCAAGTCGCTTCAAGCCAGTAAACTGTTATTCGCTTCACTTGAAATATCCTTTCAAGTTTCAAGATGAAAGTGTTCCAACTTTTCTTGCCTTGAAAAAATACAACTTGAATTGTGTGAAGAGCCGACTGTCTATTGTTTTTAAAAGTTTTCAATAATTCATTTCTAATTTCGTTTTATGCACAACCCAGCAAATACCACCTCGTTTGAGTTTGATGTCATTTTAGATATCTTAATCTACTTGCTTCACTCTTCAGCTTCAAGCTTCAAGTACTCTTGAAAGTAACTTGAAGGAAGCTGACACTATCTAAACATCAACTTGAAGTCAGTAAACTTGAATTCAAGCGACTTGAAGCTAGTAAACTTGACTAATATGAACACGGCTTTGTAAACCAATGTGTACCGATTCGTTTGCGACAAAGAAGCAAAAATTCAATCTATTTCTAATAACGGTTTTTGAAATAAAAGTGTTAAGAAAAAATTTACTCACATGCTTTAAACACTAAAATTCTGGGCTATAACCACAAAATGAATACATAACGCTCGTTTGTGTCGCTAAAACCGACGGTGCTAATATCGTCAAGCAGCTCTCGCATGCTGTGAGTTACCAGATTCGTCGTTCAAAAGATTTTACTCATGTTACAATTTACCCCGTGTTACAACCTACCCCGGTCTCCCATACGTGGTGCTATTAATGAAAGCAGGATATACAATTTTCGCGTTGAAAGCTTTGAAAGATGCGCGGCATAATTTTCTGCAATATCGTTGATGAACTTCAACGATATTCGCTTGGATCGATTAAAACTAGGACACCCGGGCGTATGAAGCAGGAATTACGGAGAAAGGTTGCGCGTCGTGTTTAATTAGTGCCTCATCTTGATCGATACCCATCGATCGGGCGTTTTACGTAGACGTGGCCGTTTGATGTGTTCATTAAGGTCGATGCTGCATTACCTCTTTCGCGGAATATCGACCCCGGTTTAACGAGCTCGAGAACACGCGCACCTATGACGTGTCAACCTCCCTTTATCTGCTTGCTTCAGGCCAGGTCGACGATGCTCGATGTGGTAGCTACATGTGTACCGCCCCTTGTAACGGCTGGTTTGAATTAAAGCGCCCAGCGTTTATGCGGATTACGACTTATTCCTCGATGTCAGCCCGCCGGGGAACGCACGGCGCCTTGCTTAGCTGCGAGCTCGGCGCCGATTAAAAATTAATAAGTTTTAATCAGACTTTTGATTTCGAATCAGAGCTCGCGTGCTCAGAAAGGATTACAGGTCTGCAAACGAGAGACGCTGGATCCGTGGAGGCCGTCAGAAATTCGCCTCGTAGAAGAGTACGGTACGCATCGGTACGTGATTTCCGTAAGTTATCGGTTTTCGATCGTGTGTAATGAAGGGCTCAGCCACTAACGTAAGGGAGTGGTCCTGTCGGGACCCATCCTGGATATATTCCTGTCTGAAGGGTTACCGGCGCCAACCGGGATTATGAATCGTTCTTCCTCCTTCCTAAAGAAATATTTCACACGCCTCGTAACCCCGTAACTCGGACAAATTCTCCTACTGCTCTTTCGACGCTCGCGCATGGCCGTGGTCTTCGGTCAGTTAAATTGAATCCCGTAAATTCGGTCCCCGCGTAATCTCGCGGAAAATTCAACGGCGAGTCGTTTTACTTTGTTTAACAGGTTTAATGGCCGGCCCTGTTCAAAGTAATTAGAAGGGGTCGAATTCTTTCGTTATTTGGCCGGAATATCGAGAACGCTTCAGAAGTTGCCAGGCTTTAGTTCTTGATACCCATGGGTCGAATTCTTTCATTATTCGGCCTGAATATCGAGAACACTTCAGAAGTTGCCACGCGTTAGTTCTCGATACCCTGCGTCGAATTTTTTTCCGTGTCAAGTGCGCATCACGTTTGTCTTCCCTGAAATTTCATTATTCCCAACCGTGCATGAACTTCCCATCCTGTTTCATAGCTCTCGCTCGCGTTGCGTATATCATTATTTTTAATTGCTGCTTCTTCCTTTCCCCCTGCACACGGATATCGTCGAGTCGCGTGTAATTAGGACGTTATCGTCACTGGGCACTCTTTGAGAGCTCGGTGTATTTGTTGCTGAGAGTAGCGTCGTGATAATAAAAGACAAACGAAAGCTGACAGTCATACGTAGGATACAAAGTGCATCGGTGTGTAAATACCGTCGTAACGATTTCAACGGGAAGCGCGGAGAACGGGAATGAAGAATTAAGTAGATCGATAGCGCGACCCAACGGGTGCCAGGGAAAATTCGCAAATGGTTCCTGCTCGATAAATTTCTCATCGATATCGGCTGGAAATGCGACGAGACCGTTATTCGCCCGTCCAGGGATCGTTAGCATATCGGATATAAGTAACGATTCGCCGTGGCTCGTGTTCCTCGCCCCACTTTTAACCCATTTCCAAAAGTCCCCGACAAAGTCCTCGCCCCTAACGATTCCGTCAATTTAAAGTTCCCTCCTCGACTATTCTTCTTCGCGCGGCTCACCGCGACACGGTGGTTCGGCTGCAAGGAACGGAAAGAGGAGTACACAAAGGGTGGAGGAATACGGGCCGCGGGGTCCTTGCGTTTTTACAAGGAGAAATAACGCGAGACTGGTTGCGCGACTTTACGCGCCCCTTCGCGGTGCTCCCCTTCCCCCCCCCCCCAGCTCCTGTCGCTCAGGGACCAGTGTAACGCGCGCCGGCGTTCACGAGCGATCGGCAGCTCGTTTTTCCAGCCCGAGTTAGAGCTGCCTGGATACGGCAATCTTCAAAGGGGTGCTGGCGCGTCAAAGGGATTTTCCAGCCGACGCGAAAGGAAACTGGAAACTTTGCTCGCGTGCGTTGGAAAGAATGTAGGTACACTGCCGCGCACAGGCTCGCGAATAAGACGCTCTGTTAGGTCTTGTCACGCTATGCAACTCTTTGAGGATGCATTCTGTAGGTAGAGATGGAGCGGAGCTGGTGGGTGCTGAGAAGATTAAAAAGGGATCGGGTGGCCTCTGGAGTAACAAGTTTATTGCGACTTCTAAAGAACCAATTTTACGGGAATATTATAAGAAATATGTTTACAGGTATGCAGGCGCGCGGATGTTGTTTGCCCGCTGGAAAACGTAACTGTCTAATGCTTGGAAACGCTAGGGCGCGCAGCGGCGTGCCTCGTTTCTTTGACGTCGAGATTGCGACCCATTACCGCGATCTTACGTCGACGCTTTGTACGATGTTAAGCGTAACGGCGGAGTTTACTTTCTCAACGAGTTTCTACTTAAGTCCTGCGGTTCTATTACGCCGCGGCGACGCGATACACGGTCGATCGTATATTACAAACTTCAGTCGTAACTAATGCCGCGCTTTGCCTCCGCTTATTCGGCGAACGACTAGGGTAAGTAAGTATCAAGCCCGGCACAATTACGGGAACACAGCTGGCTTCAAATTTTCCTTTCGTTTATGAACTACTTTGGACAATCGGGCTTCCGCTAATCGAGCTTCTCTGGCTTTTATTGGCTCCGATCTGCTTACGTCATTCGGCTATTCAATAGGAATTTTATCATTCGGTTAAAGTAATTTTTTCATGTAGAAATAATATGCCAGGTGAATACTAGATCAAATCATGAATTAAACTAAAGATCAGATATTTGTTTAAATTATTCCTGGATTATTAAACTAAAATAGATGCGATTGAAATAGAGAGAGTAAGCGCGAAGGAATTGGTTGCACGTTCTTGACTACAGTTTGCAATTTGAACAAACCATGGCCGCTGAAGAATTCGAGTTTCTCTGGCGGTGGAAAACACTCGCAGCAAGGGCGGACAGCTCGAGCAAGGTTTCCGGTTAATTTTCCGGTAAATAAAGGCGGGAAATGAAATAAAGCAACGAGACCGCTGCCGGGTGGCTTCGTATCGCGAGGAAAGAATCGATAGTCTATTATTCCGGCTTAAGTTGCTCGATTTATATGTACACCCTATCTTCGCTCCTTGGTGGGAAAGTCAAGTGCACCGCCGACTGAATTCAGTTTCCGAGATTTACGCTTCCCCTTTTTCTCTCCTCCTTTCCGTGGCGGGTGCCTTTCGCCCAGCACGCTGGAAATTCACCAACATATTCCCGGAGTGGAGGAAAGGATGTTGCTCACTTATAATTAATATTATTATTGCATTACTAGAGCAGAATTCTAAAGATATTCTGTTGCGAAGGGTGATTCAAATGTCTTCAACGTCTTCATCTCCACTGTTATCATTATACTTCTGTATTTTTTTTAATTTTGTGGTTTCCCTTCTTTTTAGTTTTAGTCCTTTATTAAGATTTAGTTTAATGTTCATAACTTCCTCTTTTCCGTTTCTTTGTTATACATATTTTGTCCAAGGTACCCGGTTTTACCCCAGTTTTGCCCCAATTTTGTAAATACTACGAATTATCAACAATACCAGGGCGAAGTACAAACAAACTGTCATAGTTTTTACACTTTAATATGCAACAATTAAATAATTCACACAAAAAAGTACTTACCTGAACACTGTCAAAAGTGTTGAAGTTTCTTAACTATCGAAAATTAGATCAGAACCTTCAAAAACACTCAAGTCGGTATAACTTTAGTAAGCACGTTTGTAGCACGATTATTTTTTATTGACGAAGTAATGCATATCCCGACAATACGTCGCTGCAACGAAATGGAAAAATCTAAGGCCGTTTTAAAAATAATAGCACGTCCCGGTTTTACCCAGATACCCAGTTTTGTCCTAATTTCCCCTTCGTCTTCCTAAATTCCACGAGATAATGCTTCCTTTTCCTCTCAACTAAAATAAATTCCTAAATCATGCGATATGTCACCCCGAGCTCCGAAATTTGTATTACCTCCACACTCTCCATACATTCAAATTTTATCTCTTCTATCTTGAAATCCAAAGGACTCATCCAAGCGCGCTACCAGCAGTGACTCACCCCCGCACAATCGTCGCAGCGTGGAAAAAGCGTCCGCGCCGCGATCAGTTAACCGAACACAGGCAACAAGCACGGATCTCGAGGCATGAATATTTTACACGGCCCCGAAAATTCATGCGATCCCGATCCGGCGGCCCGCTTAATAAATCCGAAATATAAATCTGCCGCGCGGAAAGGGGTCTTCCGGTCAGGGGGCAGCGAGCGCGGCCCAAGAATAAATCAAACGCGAGCGTCATTATTCCCCGGCGAAAGGCTTTCTCAGCCTCTCCGCGGGGACATTGTCTCGCGGACCGTCTGTCTTCGCTACCTGCGGCCCGGTAACTGGGAAGCCAGAGGGAACGGGGTCGGGGGCGGCTGGTTGGGCCATCCGGTTTACGGGGGGACAAAGAAAAGTTGGCGACTACCACGAACGAGTTGGCTCGCGCTAAGAGTATTTGGGCCGAGTTTAACCCTTTTTCTCCGTTCGACCCCTACCCCTCCTTACAACCCCTGCCGGAGAGGCCGAGCAGCCGGCCCTCGGGGTATGAGTTACCCTTTATTTCCGGCGAACGTTGTCCAACAAGGCGTTCGCCACAATGGGGCGAACTTTTCATTGTGCCGCGCGGCCCGCACACGCCGACACTGCCATTTCCGCGCACACGTTCACGGTGTCGTGAAATTTCTCTTCGTATGGCCGATTCATGGCGCGGTCTCGGGGTAAAAGAATCTTAAGTGCCTCGGCTCGAAAGGCGACCCTCGGTTACTCGCTCACGATTACCCAGGGCGAATCACTGGCAGGCTGAATTCTAGAAACGCTGACGACCGTGTTGAATGTAATATATGTAACACGCGCGCTTCCTATGTTTCATGTAAATTTAAGACGAAACAAAAGTATACGCGGAGGTATATCGGAAGTGCAACAGAGTTCGAAACGTCTCCGCGTAAAGTCACGTTTGTTATCTATCGATAAATTATTCGATCGTACCGTGCAGGATACGAGGCTCCCAGATTCGCGCTTAGCTCGCCGCGCACTCACCGAGATTAGATCTCGTAGTATCGCCGTTGAATAATAAATTGTCCAGGATGTGGAAACAAACGCTAGTGTTTCCACGCGTGTCAACCAGCCATTCCTCTCTAGCTGTGCATAATTCAGCCCATCTGTCTGTCCGCAAACGATCGAAATCGACGATCTTTGCGGCGGCTGGGGAACCTCCAGCTTACTTACCGTGCACGTACCTTCAAATAATTAGAGGAATTTGCATCTCTAGATTCAATTCAACAGGATGGGGCAACTACCAATTACATGGCATACTAAATCAATGATTCATCCTTTAGTTCCTCGACAGTAGACCTCTCTTCGGCCGCTCTTTTCTCGATTGCTTGGTTCCGCCTGCCGGCACGGAACGCGTCACCTTTAGTCCCTTGAAATCTACTGAAATTCGCTTGCATATTCTTGTCACGCTTTCGCTCAACGTAGATCACATAGCTCGAGTTTAGAACTGTGCGAGTTGCGTTGCAACTCAATCTCGCCCGGCCTGTCCTTATGCATCGTTTTCCGTCGCTCAGAGGGCCTGGAGCAGATGATGCTGATGGAATGATCGAGCCCGGCCACGGCGTCGCAAAGCCTCCATTAAAACTTGCTCAGTGGAGAGGTTTGTCCACGCCGCCATCGCCGCCAATGAATTTCAGTACTTCACACTTCAGGAATCAGTAAATATATTCTCGGGTTGAAATTTCTTGAGAACGCTCTCGGAGGAGGCATTTGTGGGAATAACGATCTCGGGGGATAAAATAAATCCTCTGTTATCAGATCCATTCCGACAGAGTCGAACCAATCGAGTCGAACCATCGAGTCCACCGCCATTATCCGGCAGACGCAACTTCATGGGAAGAATTTTATCGTGGGAACTTGAACTGACTGGGGGCAATTTCGCCGGGCGTGGTAGACTCCCAAGAACGTTGGATTGAAATTTTATACCTATTAGAAGCTGAACTCGAAGGCTTTTCGCTTCCTCGTCGCCAAAGAGGATCCTTAGTTCGTGGATCTAAATATTCAGACCAGCAGTGGAAATCGTTCTACGGTACTCCGCGCTTCACCCCCTCTCCGGAGGAACGAAGAATATGAGTATTCGTCTGTCGTGCCTCGGGTGGCACAAACAAAGTTCTCGCAAAGGAATCCAATTATTGCAAGATTATGTATCGCGACGTATACATAAAAAAGCGACCCTTCCTTCGAGCTAAGGGTACTTCGCAGTAACATTCACCCTCTAAAGTCCACTTGGTGCCGCATATATGTATATCCGCTTGGTAGATTACTCACGAGCAAGGAACATATCGGTTCGCCAGGAGACTGTATCCAATTAGAGCCAAATCTCGACCCAGTTGTCGCTGAAGGATCAGATTGATGTAACGCATTAGGTTCGCGAATGCGGAACCATCGAAGCCGTTCCATCCAGGGATGTTGAAAATCGAATTCAATCGCGGTGCCAATGATGACCAATCGTCTGTCGCTGTGTCGCTCCACGGTGATTAGCGAGCCCTTTAGACGAGAATCCTGAGCCATCGACTGAAAACTTTCTTTATGCACTCGTAAGATGGTCGATAAAGTTGGGCTTCGTTAGAGTTCTTGCTGATTTAAAAGTTTCAGTGGAGCAAGTGAAAAAAATCGTTCTATCTTTTTTTCAACCGAACAAGGCTCCCTCGTTATTTCCACTAGATCTATTATCGCATCGACATTCCACTGTCTGTTGAGGATCTGACGAGTAAAGGGGCTCATAGGTGCACTTGCGGTTTTAGGGTCGGCTAAGTTCGCGAGAAGGGAGGAGGGGTGACAACGTTTGAACCCGAGATGTCTGAGGCTTAGTAAACTAAAGCAAACTATCACTGCCGCTTACCGTTCCTGGCATACCACCTAAACGCACCACGGGTGCAGACAAAGCGGAAATGAGACGTGCCGGAAGATCAAGGCTGCCTAAGCTCTGCCGTAATTTCCAACGACAACTATTCGGGGTAATGCGCGGCAAATATGCTACACTCGCGGTGCTTCCCAATGAATTGCTCCTCCTCGAACGATTTCGTCTCGAATTGGCCGATACGATCATCCCATAAGTCACCGTTAATTTCATACAGAATACAATCGGGACTCTATATCTCGGGCTCCCTACTCTTCTCCGCGCCATTACGTCTGGCATAAATTTGCTACCCCTTGAAGCACGCGTCCCATTCGCACCCTACACCATACGTATCCCCCCTGGAAGCCGGTATCACGATACTTTCGACCACCCACGGGCACCGTTTCCTTTAGCAGGTGATTAGCCACTATCAGCAGAAGGGAACGGTCAATCATTAGCTCGTTATCGCGTCAGATGGAAATGGAGCTCGTGGCTATCAGCTATCGACTCGGCTTTCGGGGGTAAGCTAATGTTCCCTGCCACAATAGCCGGCTACCTGGTGTACTATTTACCCCGATAAAGCGAGCCACATATAATTAAGTTGCCTCGGAAGCTCGCGGCCGTGCTGCCGCATTCACGTGCAGGCGCGGGGGGTTAGGTATCGTCGCGACGGACGGTTCACTCGGGCGAGATAATTGAATAGGGTTTTCGGGTTGCTGGCGGCAGTGCGCCTCCTGACCCTGGAGGAATGGACTGTACAGCTGCGGATGTATTGTTCGAACGCAGCCACAGGAACGCTCAGGGATGTCGATACACCCAGCCGCTTTTGGATAGCCAATTCCCTGGTCGCGGCTTAATTAAGGTCGGCCAGATTCCATCGATATAATTATATACCATACACTTTAATCCTGGCAGCGACAAGAGCCAGGACGATCCGAGTTGTCCTCGTTAGGACGTCTATTTGTGCTTCGAAGATGGGACTGGATACTGTGACACTGAGGATTTAGTCCATTCGCGCGAGTGATTTTTAGACGTTCGCGTTCAAGTGATCTCGAGGTTCCTGAGAGTGTAGTTTTTAAAAAGTAGCGCGGTAGAGTTGAGTGGAATTTTTATTAGATACCCCTCGGTATCATTTATCTATTTGAAAGGTGCTTAGATTCTGATGGGTATTTTATATCTGAAGGATTTTCTTCTAGGTATTACGGGTACACTTCTCCTACTTGCTAAGCTCCTTAAACCTCGAGAGGATGAAGTTCGTTTTAATGATTGAGAGAGTACTCTTCTACCACAGTATCTCTACATACTATCCTAGAATTACACTCTCCGAAACTCTCTGCGTACCGTTATGCTATCCTTTCGATCTTACTGTTGGAACGAAGGGTGGCCAGGGTGGGACCAGGCATATGTAGCGTATTCGTTGCGGAGTTGATTTATACGACCGTGATTTTTACCGCGGCCGACGCGTAGCGTTCGCAATCCTTCAGCTCGACAATCGCACGTGACGCTTTTAATTAAGGTGAAATTTGCACGCGACATAGTTGGGCGAAACAAAACGGTTGACGGAGGGGTGGAAGGGGGGGGCGGCGGTGGGTGGGTGGGGGGAGGGGGGGGGGAAGATCGATCGTTGAAAAGCAGCGGGGGCGCGCGAAGTCCGCCCCGGTATCGTACATCGTTCCCAATTTTCAATGTAAATGAGTAGAAAATCATGCGGCGCCGGGTATATTTAGATAATAATTCTGCGGCGACGAAATGCTCGATTACGCGACCGGCGTCGTTTCGAATTTAATGGCGGACAAATTAGGGCACGGCGGGTGGTAGCGCGGTCGCGTTTCAGATGCCGGAGTTACACGTTATTCCGTATCGTAACACGTAACTGAATAACAGTTTGATGTGATTCTCGATATCCCCCGCGGGTCGTACGCCGTTTCAATTTAATCAACCTAATCGCGGTCCTTTGATCCGAGCTGCAACTTCATAGCGTCGAAGGCGACCGTGCTTACAATCGATAACCCTCGCCAGCCAGATGACTCCGCCTTCTGCAATTGCCCGTATCGAGCGCGATGAAAAGCCACCCTTCCGTGTTTTTCCGTTGTATCGCGTGCGCGGAGTTTCCTCTGATTTCAGATTTTTCAGGGATAGGGACAGTCATCGCTCTGGTTGGTTTCTCTGGATAGAAATTGTAGGAAGTCAGAGTAATAATTTTTAGATTCCCACGTTGAATGTTTAAATGGTAGGAAATATTTCAAAACATATAGTTCCTTGGCACTTGGAACTCAGGTGGCTCCCAGAAGCTAAGAGATTTCCTCGCTGTATGCGCACCGCGAGTCCTTGATTCCCGCGATGTCGGTACAACACGGATCTCCTCGTCTCTGGAACGAACTGGCGGTCGAATTGTTCGGATCGATTGTCCCGTTTCCGATCCTTTGATCGGGCAAGCGTTCATCCATCCGGACAAACAAGAGGGAACAAGGATGTCTCTATTGCGGGCTACAAATGCCAGCCACCGTCACGCCTGCTGTGTGCGTGCCCGTCTACGTGGCCAA
This sequence comes from Andrena flavipes, assembly GCA_963971345.1. Taxonomy (NCBI): domain Eukaryota; kingdom Metazoa; phylum Arthropoda; class Insecta; order Hymenoptera; family Andrenidae; genus Andrena; species Andrena flavipes. The sequence continues at coordinate 74,656,844 of OZ020480.1, forward strand.
TTATGAGCGGGGCCTTAATTAACAAGCGGTGTGAGGGCGCACAAAGCCGGGCACTCTGTGCGCGGGTGTGCAGCGCTCTGAGTTGATACTTCACCGACGACGCTGATTGCCCCTGGTATCCCAGGGTTGCTATCCTTAACCCAAGCGGAATCTCCGCCTGCACGAATGATTGATACTACTCTTTCGCTAAGCAAGAAGATTAGCGCGTAGCCGGTCTCTTTGTAAAGGGAGATCCGTAGACCGATCAATGGATTTAGCGGCTCAGCTATCCAGATGGGCTACTTAGCGTAACAAGTCTGATTTCGCGGTACGGTGTAGTTTAGAATCATAGCAGCGACGATATTGAGTGGATGAGTGTGTAGCTTTGGATCATATGTTCGAGGGAGGGTGGAAAGTACCCCAAAGTGAGCTGCGAAGTGTTGTAAGTTTGAGGGAATGGAGGAAGGTTGAAAGATCAATTATTGTCTAATTTCCAATAAGGTATGAATTGCGATTAGATTTAACGGGGATGTAACAATGTTGTCGAGAGCGTCTCGCTATTTATTTCATTGTTGTAAGTATCGGAGGAAGAGCCAAGTGGCTCGAGATTGACAAAAAGTTACGCAGACGTGCCTCCTATTTATTACGTCGTCGCCCGGCGATAAATGCCCGTGAATTTGCAGTGATGGAAGAGCAGCAGGTCCCGAGGCGATTATTATTCGTAGCACGCAGCTGTTATTTGGTGTCATTTCGTGGTCGTGGCCGTGTCCTGCTGGGGTCGACCCCGAGAAATTCCACGGAGGAATCGTCGAAAGACGCCGATTATGCGACGCTGTGACTGGCAATATCTCTCCATCTGAATTCCAATCGACCGTGGAATAACGAATGATGGGCTGGGCGCCGGAACATTGGCTGCCGCGCGCACTTCGATTGATCAGATATTCCTTGTTAGGCTCTTCGAGAAACCTAGATGCCGAAATTCTTCCAATCTCAACACCGCGCTACGATCTTATCACAAAATATTTGAAAATATATTCACATTTAGTTCTTGGACGGGCACCGAAGTGTCCTAGATAAATTCCAAATACTTAAGTAAATATTAAACGCTTGAAAATCTCGTGTATTTATAAGAACGGTATAAATCACTAATGCAATGCACGTTTTATGACGTAAAGCTTCAACCACCCAGCAATCCAGCTTCGCCGTTTGTCATGTTGCTATTTCAACCTCGAATCCCTTTCGATTGCCCCCCTCGGTCGCGCAACACGTTTACATTTTTCTTAACTTCGCCTTCTCATCGCCCGTTGCGCACGATCCTGAAAGCTCCGGCTGATCGTCGCCACGATCGACTATGAGAAAAGCAAATGCCCCGTAAATGGAAAGACCCACGCAGGAGAATCTATATGGAAATGATGCGTCGACTTTAGCTGGCAGGATTTACGACGAGCCCCCAGTTCGCGAATATAGAGCCACGGTGTATGCGAGCCCTGTATAAAATAGCCCGCAGGAGAATGCAGAGGAGTTGAGATTTTCCTGGGAACGGGGGAACGAAAATTTGTATATCCCCGTTGCGTGGTAAACGGGGCAGATAACGGCGTACCGCGGAATCAGACCGAACGTGGAAGAAAGAAGAGAAGTAAGATAGAACGAAATGCTATGTACACACCGATAGGAGCTCATCGAGCAGGCGGAAAGTTGAGAGATTAGGTTCGTCAGGAAACTATACCGGCGAAGCTTGCGGGGTAGCTTGAAAATTGAAACGTCGCCCTTCGCGGAAGCTCGATAATCATCGTGAAGCTGATTCCCTGCGGAACATTCAAGATTCCTTCGCTTCCTCCGCGCCTTTCGGAAATTCTCGAAAATTCACGGTCTTCCAATGATTACATCTCACGGAGCCCAAGTCGAAATCAAGTTTTCAATTTCATCTGCCGAAGGTCCGGCGATTTGCGAGAGGCGGGAGTCCCTGGTGGTCCCGTTCGATGAATTTCAAGCAGCTTTCACGAGAATATTCTCGGCCGCGACAAGGTGGCTGTCGTACCTGGAGGATATTAGCTGCTACTGTACTCGAGGCGCAGCCCCGTGGTAACCGCAATCACTCTGTGTCGCATCAAATCGAACTTTAGAATCGAATTTGCATTAGACATGCTGGGTTTGTCCCCTTTCGCGTGGCCAGTTGTCTTTGTCAAGTTTCGTTTGCCTGGTTTGCTGAACACGTTGCCTTATAGATAGCGATGCCCGCTAGGGTCCTGCACACCGTTCCTACGATCACTAACGAAAACACTAAAACTTATATACTAAAACATATGTTGCAAAAAGATGAATGGGGTTCGACACATCGAAGCCCTAAATTCACGAAAAACAGAAGCGCAGCATCGGTAGACTCGTGAAAACTCCATCGCTGACCGCAATAAGCGGATCCAGTACACCTTGGCAAGAAAATCCGAACACGGGAATCCCCCCGTCGTTCGGATCCCGCACTTTACGACACGCTTACGTACTTACTCCCTGTATCTCGAGATAAATTTCCGAGCCACGTGGCCGGAATATCTTGCTTCCTTTCGCCAGCTCCACCGGTTTATTTTATAATTCTCGTATCTCAGCGGCTAGCACCTCGCTGATAGTCCGTATCTCGTGGATATTGGGCGCGTAAAATCCACCACCGCTACCCCTCGTCGGTTCTGTAAAGTCCAGCGAAATCGAGCTCGCCGATCGAATTTACATGGAACAGCCCAGAATCTTCCGTGCTCCTCTGCCATCCGCGCGCGCTGTATATGTATTTCCAGCGGTTCCCGGCTCCGCCTATTTCCTTCGGGAACCTACACCCGCCTGCTCGAGCCACTTCTTGCCGCGCGACTGCGAAAACTTGTCGCGAGTTTCGAGACTTTGGAGACGCGGCCGGCGCTCGCAGACGCGTGGACTTTTAGCATTTCGAATATCGTAATGGCACGTGCGGCATCGAGGGGAGTTTGGGTACAAAGCCCTAGTGCGAGGCAACGATCGCGAACTTCCGGAATAATATTCGGTTTCGCGGCTGGAGCGCTCGGGAATTTCGCGAGTATTTGTTTCGGGGGCGGGGGAGGTGAATTTAAATGCGAAATCTCTGGGCGACGCTGAGGAGCGACTAAACCGAAGTATCGATTTATGGTAACGCACCTCGATTTTGCCGCGTACTTTAAATAGGCGCTCTACGTTCCCTTCCTTTTTGCATCCCGAGTTTAAGATGATTTCCCCTTAAGACAGTAGATAATACACGGTGCCTTATAAAAGAATTATTTTCGTGAAACTTATTAAAAAAAAATCACGCGATTACCGAGAGGTATTCAATACTTAAATTCACCGGGAGCTCGCATTAATTTATGTAAACCCTACAGCAGTGAAATGGTCGAAGTTAAGTGATCGCTGAAAGACGCCCCAGTGGTGTCTATTCATCAACTGTCCAATCAAGTTTGACTGGCCGAATCGAATCGAAAGTTCACTGTAAATCTTAAATCAGCATTCTATTCGCCAACATTTAACCTGCCTTGTCTACGGTATCTCTACATCACGACAGGTCGTCAATAAATTAAAGCAGTTTCCCGGATGCAAGTGTCTGCGATAGCTTACCAGTACTAACATCCCAAATTACCCCGCTGCCTGAGTTTACACAATACCTCAGCACCAGCGAGCCAGGTAAACCGAGGCCTCTTTCTTCCCTTCGGCACAGAGATTATTCTCATTAAAACCTCGGCTATAGTACCCACAAAACATCCCCGAGGCTTAATGAAACTCCCCTGACAACTGACTCGAACGGTGCTCGCGATCTGGTCGCTGTATCGTATTTGCCTCGGTTCAAAGGCCTCGGTCGCGGATAGGGGTGCCTCGGCACCTTCGTCGCGAGGGTGCCTCATTGCCACGACCAAGAAATAATTATCTGCCGCGCCGTCATCAGAAAGTGAGCCGCGGGGGTGGCGGCTGTCGGGGGTTGCGGTCTCTATTCGTCGGCCGGTAAGGAAGTTAAACGGGGCGAAAAGGGGGAGAAGGGTGGCGGAAGGATCTCGCGAGATGCAACTCTGCGGCTTCGGCAACAGAAGGGCCCTCAAAAGGCCGACCCTTGACTGCACTCGTGCGGAGGGGAGGGCGAGTCCAGGCCGGAAAGAGTGGTTGGCCAGGCACGAGGTTCTTGTCTCCGTCGTTTCGAGTGCACTTCCGGCCGCCTCGCGGCATGCAAATATTGACTACGTGCTGCCCGCGTCCCCGCCCCTCGCCCCCCTGCTGACCCCTCCACCGCTGAAACCATCCCCCTCCTCCCGCTGTCTATTCTTTTTATCCCTTTCGCGTGCACTCGAAACGCGGCCTCGTGGGAAAAGTCATAACCGTAATTGCGCGGTCCCTGGGGGTTTGACGATCGTTCGCGCCGGGCTTCGTGGAAAATTTCGCGGGAAATCGACGCTACCAGTGACTAGGGGCTGCCACTCTAAATACTCCCGCTTGCAAATATTCGGATGGATCAGGGGATGTTGCGGCGTCTCGTCGGTGTCTGGGGGACTGGAGTAAATAGGCTTGTAGATCTGGATATTCTGGGATATTTGCAAAGTCTCTTGTAGTATTTCGACAGTGGGGAGGAACTGTAATTATTCAGATGGAGAAGAGTGAACGTGCTATAAATGTGGGATGATTCGGGGATAAACCGTGGAGGCACTGGGATACGAAGCCCGGGAGGCTGATAAAGAGACATGGGGTAGTGCGAGGCACTAGTGCTAGCCACGGGATTCGAATGTCGCGCGGGGGTAACGAGTGTGCGGTGGAATAAATGGAGGAGCCCGGCGAAAGGAGGGATCGCGCTCGCAGACGCGCGTAACGAAGAGAAAATCACGATGGAAGGGTGCGCGGCAACCAGACCTCGGACCACACGTTGTTATCCCCCCTCGGCTCCTTCGCCAGCCCTCTTCTGGCTCACTGCAGTCACCTCTGAAGAACCCAAGAAAAATAACGTATAAACCGCATATATCCAATCTACCGGTAAATCCGTGGCGGTGGCGAAGAGCGCGCCAGAAGTACGGAAGCTCGGCGAATGGGGGGGTCGACGTCGGCGAGGGGCCGTCGCGGACGAAGTCGTTTAGATTGCCATAAAAAGATGCTTCGCCGACCCGTCGCGTCGTTTCTCCGGGATACCGCGAGCACGACGATGTACGCGGGCATTTCTTACCTTGTCGCGGGGAAACTATCCTTCCCACGACGTAGCCGCTACTGGATATTTAGAGGGAAATGCGTCCACCGGAAGCGTACATAGGTTACCGAAAAATACCGTGTATCAGAAAGGGGTAGAAATTTGATAATAGTTGCGAGAGAAATATTGAAAATATAGATAGCTACGGTGAGCACATAAATGCTTTTACTAACACACGCAGGATCATTACGAATATTTCATGCTGCGGTTATAATTCATGGAAGTCCCTGCAAGTAGGCAGATGTTCAGACAGCTGGGGGTGGTCCCCGAAATTACCACGCCAGATTATGATTAATATAATATATTACCAGCCGCGCTAAATGGCTCGTACACGCTTTAATCTCGTATAAATTACTCAGAGGCTTAGTAGACGGGCTGGTAAGGAACAAAGGGATCGCTTCGATAATTCATAATTACCCATCCGCCGTCTAGCTGCCCTCCGCCACATGGTTTTATTCGTGCCTAATGGATGCGCTCGCGCGGCAAACTTTCGCGTTAACTTTTCTTTTAGCCCGCTAGCCCTTCCATTTCTGGTTGCTCTAATCTCGCCGACACGTTCGCCAGGCATTGTGAGGTCCGCGGCGTGCCGTGTTGTCGCGGGGCCAACTTTAATGCATCCGAAAAGGGTCAAACTTCCGGTCGCTACTTCGGAGACCACTTTGCGCCAGTCTACGAACCGCCTCGGGTCTCTACTCTCGCCTTCCTCTCTCCCTCGCTCTCTCTAGTAGGTCCCTTCATTATGTCACACAGAACCGACCCAATTCCACGCCGTTGGAACTTTCGTCTTCGAATTCGAAACTTGAGAGGTGAGAGGGCGCGGTGCTCCCGAGAACGAAAGTTCAGGGCGATGGGCAGAAATTGCAGCTCCAGAATGCCGGCCACTTGCGGACCAAAAGATCAGACCAAAGATCGTTCGTCACGAATCTGGTTTAACGCTTTGGCTGCTGCGCCAGCTGCGCGCGTGCAAATAGATTCGCGTGTCTCGCTGTAAATGGTATCCTGGAAGACGGTGAATATATATTTCTTACGTGAGAATGTATTACAGCTGTAGCCTGTAAGCGTCTCGCATTAAGTACAGCTTGGCAGTCAAAGCGTTCAGATGCCACCCAAGTCGATCGACGTGCCAATCGTCACCGACTTCTTTAATTACTTCCCTCCTCGCCCGCGGCTCGTGACTCGTTTGCATTTTATTTCGTGCCCCGGCTTGGGACCACGACCGCCTGTAAGTTATTAAAAGTAATAATTCATGTTAGCGGCAATAACCCCCGGCCTGAAGTCCTGTATATTCATTAGAATTCTCCCGGATGACAAAACTCGTCCGCGGGATCGCTTTCGTCTCTGCTTCAAGCTTCCGAAAGCGGCGCAGCTATGCAGCGAGCTTTTCAATTTTCACTGTTAACATAGTTTCCACGTGCAAATTGCGAATGGCATTCGACGTCCTTCTCAATGTCGATTAGAACGAAATTCGCGGGAAACTTTGAACGCGATCAAAGGGAGAAAGTGGGGGGGCAGTTTTATCGAGGATGAATTAGTAAAGTTCGTAATTTATGTACGACACGCTCGGAAATGCTAGCCAGGGTGAGCCACGCCGAACAATCGGTTTCACATATTTATCGCGGCGGGGACGCGCACCGTCGTAAACAGACAGCTTTTTCACGCTGAAATATTCAGAGTTCCGTTGCTCCCGTTCGGCTGGTGCCCTCGAGCACCATTCGGAGCAATCGAAACTTCCGTTACGATGTCAGTTGGCAGTGATGGTTTTTCAGGGCCGCTGATACATAATAGCGGTCAATAATTTTCGGCTGATACGCAGCTGCGCGGACCGTATCGCGGAAAGTTTGTTATTATTGAGGGAGGCATTACGGTTCCCTAAAGTGTACTAAACTCCGTGCCGCCCGTTACCGTATTTTATCGCGCTGTCATATTTGCCGTTAACCAAAATAGAGAGACGCTATTTTCTACGCCCTTCGTCTAGATATATTCGTTGATCGGGAGTCGAGGGAAGAACGCTCGACGACCGCGAAAACGTTTAGCAAAATGGTATTACGAATTCCCGAAATTCCTCGAAATCAACCATTATTAAATTAATTTATTTCACGGTTGAGAGTGACGAATATTTCTCTTCTGCCGTGTTAACGCACAGCGGATCGAACAGATGTAACGATGAACAGTGAACCGCCATGAATGCGAGTTAAAACGAGCCCCGTGGCCGCGCGTGTGTAATATCGTGCCAGGAGTGTCCAAGTGGCAAGTTCCTTGGGGAAGGAACCCGGGAATTTAATTTATAATTTCGCCGCGAAATTTCGAGCAGACGCGCAATAAAAAGCACATTAGAGGTACCCTGGACGCGTAACTTGCAACTGCAAAGTGGATTACCGGCAGGTTAACTACTGGGTATGAGTTAATTAACGGCTGTTCGAACTTCGGTCTTTCAGGGGTGCATCCGGCGCTATTGCTGCATCGTCGAACTTCGCCAAACATTTAATGGCCCCTTGGTAATTCGGTAAATACTCTTTTACTATCCCTTTGCGCGGACAGTGTCGCACGGCTGCTCGTTCGAAACATCACTTTCAATCGAAAGAACGCGGAGTGTTTAGATTCGTTTGCAACGAGCAGCCTTTCAATTTTTAAGGCTGATCCGGTGCGCGTGCGTAGGGGAGAGCGGAGACAAACTTAAGGGCGTGATGAAAATAACACGTCTTCTCCCCATTTCACAAATATTTCTAAAACGTTTGCTTTACACGGTTACACGTGTATAGCGTCTGTTTTATTGTACTGAGTGACGCAGAGCAGTAATATGAATCGTATACCGTGGACAAGCTAATATTGGTATTTAGATCATTTAAATAAGTGTCTCTTCTGTTGTTTTTTTTTTGTGAATATTCATGGTTAATTCTCCTGAAAATACACTTAATTCTCCTGAAAATAATTAGTGTTACTTTCGTCCCCACGGTACGTTACTTTCGTCCTACCCCTGCAGGGCAAAAGTTCTCTCGAAATAGGGCAACAGGAGGCAGGGGTTATTAATAAACCAGCACATATGGCGGTCCCTCACGATGCATATGAAAGAGAAAATCGACCACTTTGTCTAGACTTGGCTCGTGACGGATATCGCGGTTGCGTCAGGGTCGAAGTTCACCGAACTTCCGTCGATGAGCTCGCGGTCGGAACTACACATAAAACGTGGAATGCATGGCCGAAGTTTATGAAAGAAAATTAGAGGGTTCGGTTAGCTGGCGGAGTAATTTCATAGAAAAATCCCGCGATCGCTGTTAAAAGCGTTCTGTGTAGCATAATTACAAAGTAGTTCGTAGAAACGAAGTGGGTAACTCACGTGTCTCGAAGCGATTCTGACCACCTCGGGTCCCGTTTTAAAGAATCAAATCAGATATAAGCATCGACGATGCATACTTAAGACGAAATGAGTTCAAATTAGTTCGAGCAGGATGAAATCCTTCAAAAATGGAGGGAAATCTCAAATTTAAAGACCCGTTAGAAACCAAATTCTCCACCTTTCAATCACGTACACAGCAAACGTACAGATTTTCTGCTGCTCTTCCACCGGTGTAGACATGTAACGTACTGTTGTTTAATTAACTCGAGGTATCGTTGAGATTCGCCCGTCTAACGAGCAACCACGGGGACCAATTAAAAATTCTGCTATAAAAAACAATTAATATCCTGACGGGAGAATGTTTCGCGTGCACGACGAACTTTTCAACGACGTCGTTGCTCCCTGGATTAATAACCCCGTATTCTTTTAATGACCGGAATGTCTGAACTGGGAAATCTGCTCGATTCTGCACTGCAACCTCTCTTTGACGAAAGAAAATACGAAGAAGCACATAGGTAGGTATACCTAACTACGCGATCGTAACGAGATCAATGGAAATTGGAGGATCAATCCTCGCGGTTGATTTTCCAAACAGAAATTGATCTCGCAGTGGCAGAAGATAAGGAAAACTGAACGGTCACCGAATGTTTCATGGATCCGCGTAGCACGTACCTACTCGCCACGTGTATTTTAAGTTTAACCGCGCACAGGAATGTTTTCCGTAACCCGAAAGGGCGATTCTACGACACAATAATTCGTGCTACGAACTGGCCTCCCGCCGTAGATCACAATTACCCGAAAATGGTCGGGAACAAGCTCGTTGGAACTCTTGCAGTTACGATCGCCGCGGCGGCGCCGCCTTCTAAAAGCGGCCCCGGCCCCGAGTAATGGCCGGCTACTAAATTCTAATAAATATCAGCAGATACAGCAGGCCACTGGTCCCTTTCGTGGGCCACCTAAGTGTTATTAATCGTGCCGTGAGCCAGAGTCAGCATCTTCGATTCCGTCCGGCCCTTCCCCCGCAGTGAAACGCGCGGGAAATGCTCGAGCCGTTATTTTCAATCGCGGAAATGTTTATGTTCCTCCTTGGAAGAGCGCCGGGGTCTAACAGAATTACGATCGCGCGGATACCGTTGAATGCGCTGAAACGAGGAGATACGACTAAATTTTACTCTGTATAAGCATGGAACCGCTGCCTTCCTTCAAATACGACGGGGATCTAAAGGTTTAGCGGATTCCGCAGGTGCGCGTTAGTGGATAATTGTACCTTACTTTATCGCCTTGCGTTTCTAACTGAGTTTCCCGTTATTTAACGCGTCAATAAACTCTAATTTGAAAATTCTTGCCTAGACACCGATTTTTATTTATGAAACTTGTGTTAAAACTGTTAGAAGCTACTGACGGGTCCGGTAGCGAGTCGAAGAGGAAAGGAGCTTCTTTCGTCCTTGAATCATTCTCTGCATCCTCGTCCAGTTTCATCCACAGCCTTTGATAGACCGCAAAAATTAATAGAGACTAGAACCGGGTAACTTCGTATTTGTTTAGACTTCATACGTCAGGGCCAGTGATAACGAGAATTCTGCAGAAAGTTGGTCGCGTTCAATTCCCACGCTCGTTTCTCATTTTCCGTTTCTATTAGGGCTGCGTGGTCGCGGGGGGAAGTCGGGCAAAGATAAAGGGATGTGAAATTTCCAGCCAAAAATCAGCAAACGAGCCTGCCTCGGGATAAAGTTTTCAGTATGAGGGTAATACGTTGCTTCCCCCTCGAGAGGCGTCTGTTTTCGTTTTAATAATCCCAGTCCTCCTGAAATAATTATAATACCTTTCGGGCGTTTCGAGGGAAGCGTACAGACTCCCGTCGCCTCCCCCCGCGCCGCGCACAGCCCCGTCCCACGAGTTCTGTCTTCTTAGCAGATAGGAAAAGCCTGGCAGGACTGGCGCGGTGTACACTCCGGCGGAATTACTACGAATGAAGTTCTTAATCTTAATAAACTTCAAGGTTCCCGCGCCTTCATCCACTTCCGCTGCTACCCCCCCTCCCCATCCCTCCCTCCCCCTCACAGCCTTTTGCCTCTCGAGTTTATCTCCTGTCAGTTGATTCACAATTCTCTCGCCGGATCTTATCGCGAGAATTCTTTAAACCGCGTCACAAACATGGAGGCGTCTCTGACTCTCCCTGGCGACGTGAAATATCGCCGTATCTCTCCGGGAATTTCAGCCTGAGGGAACAAAGTCGGAGCGGAGACGTCGCTGTCTTTGTTCAGAGCTAACCCTTTCAGACGAAAATCTTTGTAACTAGAATTCTTGAGCATAATTAATATCAAACATTCCTATGCTATTCATTATTACTATTCGTTCGGTATTATCTTCCTGTTTGCTGTCTAATTTCCCGTTTGGATGTCTGGATGCTACTTCGCTGGTGACCCATCGTAGACGGGTGCGCCAAGCTACACGCCGAGTTTCACCGAGAGATTAGATTCATAGGGGACTATAGGTGGCCGTGTTTAATAGGCAACTTCGCCCCTAAATATCATTCGTCCTCCTCGAAATCCTTCAAACTCGAACACAATATCCTCTCGTCACTCGCGGCTCTACATCTCGAGCACCCGAGCGAGTAATCCAATCCGATTGTTGAATGCATCCAGGAAACTCTTGGCGGAGTTCCGAAGTGTCCTTTGGAATTCTAATGGCGCAACATCTGACGTCACGTATTTCGAGTTTACCCGATACGTGCGGCATCGAGAGTCGCGGGAAACGTTCAGCGCCCGTTCCGAGCAGCGTTGCCACCGTGATCAGCCAATCCTTCGGACTTTTCACCCATTAATTCCTTTCCTCCGTTATATTCCTCGATACCCTTCGAAGACTTAACATATTTCATTCGTCCACGCACTTCCCATCCGGTTTGTCTCGCACAGACTCTGCTAAATTGGATGCCGTGTTACAGTTACTGACACAATACTTGGAGTGCTCCGAAATTGTTGCTAAACTGTCTTCCCCCCTCCGTCCAAGTCGAGGAACGCCATTTACACGTCGGGGAATGTTGCTGCCGTGTAATATTCGATAACTCGTCATTGAACTTGCGAATTCCAACGTTCTGGAATTAGGTTCATCCTGTTTCGCTTCATAGTTACAAGGGTAGGTACATAGGAAACCGTTGGTCCGTGGAAACTTCCTCGAACTGAACCGCAACACTTGATTTCGTAAGCTGGTACATCTCGCAGCAGACGACTGTCTTTGCGATTAAATATTCTCCAGACCCAGCGCGAAACGAATCGGGCTCTTATCTTTAAACCGCACAGGTACCGACGAAAAGCATCGAATTGTTAATATATTTCATCAACGCGGAACATCGAGGGATCGGAATAAAATCAGTGTTTAATTATCCACGTTTGCGAGGGAGTCGCTGAAAATCGCTCTCTTTGCATCGAGTTCGCGGTCCGTCGGTTCATTAAACGGATCGTTACGCTCGTCCCCGTCCGCGTGCGTCATTTTCGCGCGTTGCTACGGTCGCTGAAAAGTGTTATCCCCGAATAATAGCACGGTTATCCAACGGCCCTGGGTACGGTCTGTAATCCCAGCAAGAGACGACTCATTGGGCCTCTAGGTCTCTCCCTCGGCCACTCTAATTCTCGTTCCTCTGGGCGTTAATTGAAAACTTTGCGCTTCCGTCCCCGGGCAGATATTAACATTCATCGCGGCAGCGGCCACCGTCGTCTAACGCTCCATCCATTAGGAATTACATCCATTCGCCCGACATCTCTGTCCCGCCTCGATCCAAGTCGCCGCTCCCTCTCATCAACCCTCTCGACATCCCCTGTCTCGCGATTGTCCCAACGAAATGCCGTGTAACTTGGCCCGTCGGCCCCTCCAGTTTGTTCGCCAGGCGAGCCGCCACCGGAAAGACTCGGTCGGATTGATCGCGCGACAATTACAAACACGCCGCATCCGTAGTAATTCCGAACTTCGTTCGAGTTTGCCATTGTGCAAAGCTTCGTCAGACTTTAGGGAGGGAATGGCCGTGGGACGACGGAGGCATGCCGCGTCGATGGAAGAAGATTGGAAGGCAGCCCGAGCGTTCTGCAAACCCAAGTTGGAAATTCAGCTGGATGTTTCTATAAAACTGGATGTAAATATGAGCTTTCGATTAATCAACCGCGAACGACTCTTTGGGGAGTTAATACTGCGAGAAAGAAGCCTCGCGATATCGCCAGGGCTCGTCTCCGAATTCGAATGGCTGATTAAAAAATTACTTCGAGCAACAGGTTACTGGATCTTCGGGGAATAAATTACAGTCACACTTGGCCGTCACAGTGGCTCGTTCAGACAGTGATTAAACGCAGAACGAAGGATTCGTTCCCATCGTCGTCATTCGGAAACGTTCCATATTCCACCCATTCATTGGGATTCACAAATTGGCTGGAATAAGTAATCGTGTAGCGTCTGCAGCACCTGGCGGTCGCGTTAAATAGTGAGAACGTGGCTGCCGAACGGCGCGCCTTCTTCCGTTCTTGTATTCGCGATGAAGTTTTCCACTGAATCATTTATTGCCGAAGTACCGCGGAACGTCTAACTCGACTTAGCGTGCACAGTGGTGCCTCCATTGTTCGGCGGGCTCATTCATTATTCAGCCTCGGGTCTCGAGATGGATTCTTGAAATCTGGAAAAATTCCTCGACGCGCAGGAAGCACCGAGCTACCGTGGAAACCGATAGCGGATCTGTACATCGGGATATCAGGCCGGGATTGCATGTTTCATTGTTGACTGTCGCTCGTCGGGCCTTTTAACTATTCATTCCGTTCCTCTCGGAGCGATACTGAACGATGCTTGACATGGTTTCTGAATTGTTGCCTCCGTCGCTAATGCACGATAGCTCCGATCCTTTTGTTTGTCCTTTCGGAGATCTGTCTGCCGTTGAAGTCGAGAGAGAGAGAGAGAGAGCTCTCCTTTTTCACCGTGCACCAAGATTAATCGCGTTTCTTCACTTTGGAATATGTCCTCTTCCTCTACCATTGCTACTTTCCCAGCGGCATAGAACAGAATATTGCAGAGATGTGGAAACATTTCATACGCAAACACGCTAATTTCACCCCGTCTCATTATTACCAAAGCCTCGCTTGACGAGGCGAGCGGGGAAGGGTGGGGGATGAATTCTCTCCCCGTGAAACCGTCTAACCGACCAACGTTCTCGGAATGTTATCGCAATAATCAAACATCGCTGCGCCATCGTGCAGAAACGTCGGGTCAGTCGGTTCTTTTCCATCTACTCCCGCCGTTTCTCATTGTTTGTTCATCTTCTCATTTTTAATCTGCCTCCGCCGTGGCTTCGTTCGCTCGCGAGAGACAAGGGGTGACACACGCGCGACAGCCACTGGTCCACGAGAAAGGGCAGAGAAGCTGGGAGGAGTTTTTGCCCGGGAATATTTGCGTTCCCGCCGGGAGAAATACGGCATCGCCCGCTCGTAATTACGTCGAAACGTCGCGAGCTCGCCGGGGATGCGCGGCTAGGAGGGGGGTGGCGAAATATTCGCCAGGAAGACGGCACCTGTCGCTTCAGCCGGCAGAAATTCTGGCCAGGGGCGTAGATATGCGTCGCGTTCCACGGCAGCGAGAATGAAGCCGGCGGAAGTGATAAGAGACGAGGAAGGAAGGACGAGCAGAACCTCGAGGAAGGACTGCAGCAGCGTCCTACCCCTTGGAACCTGATACGCCTACCAAGATTAACTTTTAAAGTGCTTCGGGAGCCGGGTCGAGGAGGCCCAGGGTTTATTACTCAATTTGGATGATAGACGAACCGCGTGGAAATGGGGGTGCACGCGGCGTGTTCTCGGCCCGGATGGGAATATTCGGGAATTAATGAGATAGCATTCCTGCGGGCGCGCGAAGAAAGTTGGCGGGATCCTTCGAACCATTCGACCATCCTTCCCACCTAGCCAGAAAGATGATGAACGTAATTGAGGCGACGTCCTGGGCTGGTCCACGGTGAAGGATGTTGGGCATATGGATTGAATTTATTGCGATAGTGATTATGGAAGAAATAGTGGTTCTTTTGGATTCCTTTTACCATTGAAACCTGCCTTTGAACATCCCTGCGTGTACAAAGAGGTTCGAGACGAGGCAACTCTCAGAAATCTCGTTTACCGAACGACTAGTGGCGTCAGAAAAATTGTAGAAGATACAAGAGCCCACTGTACGCGCGTGAGACAATGGCCGAAGGAGAAACGAGAGAGATTTTGGGGAACAAATGGAAAGTGTCAAATGCAGGAAAGGGGAAGCTCCCGCGTCGAGTGAGAGACATTCTCATCAGAGCGGAGACAGAAGGCAGACCTTGTTACTTTGACTCGGTGATTCGTTCGCGTAGTCCCAGCTTTGTTCCACGAAAATCCTAAACCGTGGGATGTCCAACCCTTATATCCAACTACGCCCTTCGCCTTTGCTAACAAAGAGACATTTTTATTATTCAACGTGACGCAGTAATTTCATCGGCGTCTGGTTCTCCTCCCTCTGACTTCAGAAGCTTCCGAAAAGCACGCTTCTCGGGAAACTAATCGTCAAAAGCCCAGGTGTGTTTCAAAGCGAATGGACTCCCCGAAAACGGCCTCTGCTCTTCCGCAAAGTGTCTTCTCCTTCGCGGTATACAATCTTATCGAACCGTCAGAAGGAAGCTGAGTTATAGAGGCGCTGGCAATTACTCGTCTAATTAATGCGGCAGAGACATCCTGCATTCTGATTCGACCCGTTATTCTCGGCTCTGGGCGACGCTATAAAGTTGTGCTCGCGGATCCTGTTAATTATTTCGACTCGCATTCGCGCAAGCCGGGAAACTTTATCTCTGTGGCTGTCTTTCTTGCAAAGAAACATCGATGTGCCACCAGACTTCCGCTTCACAGACGCTATCTACGTTCTCGGATAAACAATCCGAAGCGAACTTCAAAGATCTGAGAAGCACGACTCGCAAACTCACAGCCGTAGGACCTCTTCCAAAGAAATAATCCCAAATGTAATCTCCATCGAGGTTGACTCGCGTCTTCGATCCTTCTTCCACGTCCACCCTTCGGGTCCAGGTACCGAGCGAATCGACGATCCTCCGCTGAAGCTAGCATAATTTAATCACGTCAGACTCTCTGATCTCCCCAACGCCTTGCAGATATCCTCGAGTATATTAATCAGCCTTATCGCCACGTTAAACAGCGCCGAGCGTCGGCGTTTCAAAGATCCCGCCATTATCGGCGCACAGTTTATCGAGACCGGACGCGCCACCGGGGATAATCAGCGGTGGGATAATTAACTGGGAGTGTCATCGTTTAGTCGGACCCGGCAAGATACGTCTCGTCCATCTCGGACGATTTCGTTTCGGCCGCGGAGAGTGCGCCGTAGCTACATGTATCCCGGAATCGTTGCGCGCGTAAATTCGCCCCGATTGCACCAGCCTCCATCTCATTTACGAGCATAAGTGCCGGTATGATTATCGGGGCTGCATTATAGTCTGCACTCAACAGTAATTGCCATCCATTACGGCTCGATCCATAATCGAGCGGGAAACGCTCTCGAGAGAAGGCTCTTTGTCCCTTGTTCGGATGCGCATGGATTCCATCTTTCCTATTGCGACCATCCGCGTCAGCTGCCCTGCCCGTTCATCCTCATTAACCAGGTTGACTTAATTAGCCACCGGGGCATTCCGCGAGAGGAAACGGCAACGACGATATCACGGGGGCACTGGCTTCTTCTGTCGGGCCGATAAACTCGAAAAAAAGCTGTCGACACAGGAAAAGGGCAGCCGTTTGATCGAGGATGCGCAGTACGTAACGTAGTTACGTCGCTGATAGGCGAGACGCAAGGAACGTGTTATTGGATAGGTGGAGGGGCTCGTGTGCGTGATTTCCTTCTCGTTAAAGTCACCCATTGACTGTGTGAACATCGGAGTGGATGGTTAGAATATTTTTGGTTAGCGGAATGGTAGAATATTTTACAGTAACACTACCGTTTTGGGAATATTTCAATATTCCTATAATTTTAGATATTTAAAAAAATATGATAATTGAGGCATCGAGGGAGAAAACTGACTAACCCACATTTTTTTGCGAAATTGAGTTAGTAGCAATAATCTATTACCTATAATAGGCTGTACTGATCATATTATAAAATAGGAAAAATTAGTTTATTCAACGTAAGTTAGTCGGTTTTTCTCTCCATGCCTCAATTATGGGCACAAGAATGTTAGTTGGTACACCTGGATCCAGTGAATAGTTTGGCTACAGAAGTATACGTTTCTTAGTTAAGAAAGAAATAAGAAAAGTGTCCCTTAACTGAATCCAACAGTAAGTCTGACTTCTACCTCCAACCTTTTGGCTCCTTTCAGCTTGCAACTTTCGACTTCAGGCATGCTTCCATGACCTCTAACTTTTCACTCCTGGATTCTGGCCCTCCAACTTCGGTTGCAAATTTTCGGACACTCAATTTCATCCCGTCGGCTAGAGCATTCGAGTAAAACCGATCGCTTGAACTTTGACTTGCCGGTGAAGTGTCCCGAGTTGGCTGTTTCCACTTAGCTGCTAATGCACGGTAGTAACCAGTGGATCCTATGACGTAGTTGACGTATCTATGATCCCCATTCGACGTATCCGCACGAGGACCTTTTAATTGTTATTTAGTTCGACACTTAATCGAGTGCCGTTCATCAGAGGTTAATGCAGCCCGACCATCAAAGGAAATCATGAATTCCATTTTCTCTCGACAGTAATTACAGTATCGGGGATCGATATATAACTGAGCGAGAAATGGTCCCCGGGCGACCCTCTTTGTCCCCGTTTTAGCGCTGGGAGCATCTTTGACGTAACTTCGTTACTATACCACTTGCCTGGCTGTATCTACGCATTCCCGCGACACTGCAACTTGTTAGGCGAAGGAGCACGGTTGGCCATCTTGCGTAAATTAATTTCCACGCGAATACCTCTCCGTACGGGACTACGACAGACCTTCCATTGACGTTGATAGTCTCCAAGATATCATCGAAATATCTCCGCCAGGTCTGGAAGCATCCGATCCCTAAATTGGTCAAAGTGCCTAGAAACTAAAAGTTTCCTCGTACGTGCAGAACATTTGTCCCCCTATTATACAGTAGTTATCGTTTACGAGAAATCGAACGTCACGTGCAAATTAAGAAGCATGTAATCAAGAAATCTTGATGCATGATCAGCACGAGACTCTACTTCAGGTCCGTGTTACAGCGCCATAATAAAGATAGCACCGAGGACATGGTCCTTTGGGAGGTAATGGCAGGCTTCTGAAAGGGTCCTCTGTGCCTCGAAACACGCCAGCATTACCGTCTTTGTTCCAAGTTCATTAGCTTATGGCTCAGTACTGCCTGCACGCTGAACTTGCTGAATGTTATTAGCATGGAAGGGGAATGGGGGAAGGTAGACGTTCGATCTAATAATTGTAACAGCCCAATGGAACAGCGTAGGAGGGTAAGGGAACTTTGAATCGATTGGATTAAATAATAAGCGTAGCTGATAATACGGCGAGTTTACGGCGGTGTGTTACAATTATCGTGTCGGAGTCTGATGATACGGTTTCGGTAAGCGTTGGTATCGTTCTTCGACTGCCTGCATCGATTAAAATGATTAAAGGGAACGGTATGTTTATATCGATAATTAAAGAAACTCCAATGAACCTTCGTCTGCTCCCATTGTGTTCTACGAATTGTTAACAGGAGAAATAAAATGTCTGGGAACAGGGACTGGCGTCTTCCCGTGCACTTAATTCATCTTTCAATTCATCTTCACACGTTCCCCCCCGAGTTCCAATTTAAACACGAATACCACCACCCTCATTAAAGTCCAAACAAAACGGAGCTGCTCGTTGGGGCGCCGCAGAAACAAACGAAGGGAAGTTTCGCAAAGCGCGGGGGGCGTTTTGCTTCCCGCCCAGGCTGCTCGACGGGACAAGATTTTCCCTATAATTTCGCCGTGGCAATAAAGATGGCCGCCGTTTCCTAAGTACCGGGGCTTTCGTCTCGCGCGGCCCGCGTAATTAGCCGCGTTTCGCGCGCGCATAACTCCTCGAGAAATGGTCCTTTTACGTGTGTGCATTACATCGCCGGCACTCAAAGCGGACAACGTAAACTATCGGCACAGCGAGCTGTAATTAAATTGACTTTGTAGGTGAGAAGCGGGCGTGCTGTATAGAGGGGCGGGAGAGAAGGTGCGGGGGGGGGGGCGAGGGTAGATCAAAGCGGTCGGCCGCATCCGCTCGGGAGCGGAAAGAGGGATTTTTGTAGAGTGAATTTCATTACAATTACCCGGCGTGCTCCGCCCGCCCGGCGATAGCATTATAATTCGAGGGAAATTTTTTAAATAGCTTCGAAGCTCCGTCACGCGACGCCGCTGTTATTATCATCCTTCTGGAATATCAATCGCGACGTCCCTCGCTTCGGAATCGACGAGAAATTCTGCCCACGGCCTTGGAACACCAGCGAGAACGAAAATACTAAATTAGTTAACACTGCCCCGAGCCACAGTGTTCAATTAATATTCAAAATTAATTTTCAACAATTTTACTCCACAGAGAAGTTATTAATCTCTGTCCATTTTTTCCCTGTATCCATCGAACAATGCGACCTCATAGTTAATCGGACAACTATAAATTGCACGAGCCGCGACGATTGCACGGTCGCTCTATCGATTTCGTATCAGTCGTAATGACGCGAGAGATTCGCCGTGCGAAGCCGCGAGCGGAAGCACGCTTTCCACCCCCGAAAATCAAGTTTTCCCTTCCGTCGTGTCACGTAGCCGATGTCTTCCAACACGTATGATTCACCGCTGAAGGAGGTCTCGTTGGAAAACACACCGTAGGGGAGAAACGTGCGATAGAAACGGGCTTTCGAAGAGCGGAGGGTAGCGTGTAGGGGAGTGAGGTAGACATGGCCTGGAGGAAAAAGGGTGCCAAGTCCTCCGGGACAGGGAGCCCCTTATATCTTGTCCTGACAGGACGTCCGGTCGGCCATATTGCCGAGCCTCCTTCTTCAGCCACCTTCTTCATCCCTCTGCACCACGCCGCCAGCCCCTCGCCCCTCTTCTTCTCTCCTCTCTTCTTACCATAGACGAGGGTTCTCTCTCTCTCTTTCGCAGGCGTCGTTTTCGCGATAGAGGGGCGACGGGCGATCGAAAAGAGGAAGGAAGCAAACGGGCCTGGGAGGCGAGGGGCGGGAAGGTTAGTTTGGCTCTTGCACGGACACGGCTGCTTGGTATTCGCGGCGGACAGTCGAAAATTTAATTTCTAGACTCGGGGCCCGGGCGAAGCCAAGCCTATGTCTACACCGGAAAATGGCGGTGGGATTGAGTTGCCGGCGCGTCTTTGAAGAGACGCCGGCAACTCTCCCATTGTCGGGATCCACCCTCCTTAAAAAGAATGCAAATCAACGCTACGCGGGCCGAGAGGCTGTACACATTTTCGCGATTATCACGGCGCGCCGCCTTGGGGATCCGGCGAGGCTCGAATTTGTATCGGGGCGGACGTAATCTTGTTTGTACGCGAACAATCGACCGCTGCACCCTCCTTCCTTCGATCCTGTTGAATCTCGACGAAGAATGGAGCTGGAGTGCTTGGAAGATACTTGATCTCAATGTTGTGAAACTGCAACAGGGAGGTTCGGAATTGCTGCTGCTGAAGTGTTGTCTGTAGTTGCACGGTGGCGGAGCAACGTTTCTCCATGAAGTTCCTATGGTTTCGAGAAGAATCTCCATCGATCTTTGTACATAGCTGGGAACACTTTACGAACGAAGGAAACGTTACGGACAAACCATTGATAAGCTTTCTCAAGTCATGCTGGAAAGTAACGCGTGAAAGGGTCCACTGCATCCTCAGCTACGTGACTGTAATCCGAAATGGAGGTTACAATGCATCCGACTTGACGAGGCGCGGCGTTCGGCTGCCGAAACAGAGGAAGCGCCAGTTAACGTTGCGGACAGAGGCGGTCGCTGTGCGGAATCAAGTAGTTGGGGTGTAGCAGACGGGAGAAACGAGGGGAGAAGGTTTGATTCGAGGCCCTCGACGCTGACGCCGGGACAGACTGAAGGGGCACTCGTAGCCTGACGCTAATTAGATGGGCTCACGGGTGACTACGATGGGCGTCGAGGCGCCAAGAGACGCCGATTTCATGTCATGGAAATAATAAATCGCGCAACTACGTAGCACCTCAATGCGCCCATCAACGATCATGAATATTTTATTTACCCTTTACTATCCATCTTCTAAGATGTTGAACAGCCGAGGTCCGGCTACAGCTGAATATCGCTTGAGGTTTTAATATTTCAAGTAAGAATCACTGAGTAACTGACTCGAGGACCAGGGTTACAAAGATCCCTTGTCTATTTCACCTAGAAATGCCACCCCGAGTGTTTCAAAATCCAGAAACGACAGAATCGTTTAACGCTTCTTTAATTGGATCGACGCCGAAGAAGACCGTAGCCGATCGAAGACAAGCGGACGAAGCCTGGTTACAGGCATCGACCCAGGCCACGTCCAAGCGGGGAGACAAATAAATCCAGGTAGCACGCACTTCGTCACAGCCCGCGGGCGTACTCGTTTCGACGCGATTGCACTCGGAGGCATTGTGCATCGGAGGCACTTCGTCATCGGGGACCTGTCGTTGACGTTTAATGGCCGCCGCGACGGTTCTACGGCAGGGATAGATAAAAGGGAGGCGGAGAGGGCGGTGGGAGGGGGCGGGGGAGGGAAGAGGCAGGGTGACCTGTCGAATTCCATTTCGGACGATTGCCCGCCACGAGGTGGTCTGGGGCCTGGATTCAGGTCTAAATTCGTATATACGCGCCGCGTGACCGGATGTCACGCACAGGAATTGCTTTCCCGCGATTCGGCCTGTCAGCGGGCGTCATCGTCCACGTGACATCGAGAGGGACGAGTACGTCCGCAATATTGGACGCGGCGTCGATGCCCCAATGACGCGCGA
Source organism: Andrena flavipes (assembly GCA_963971345.1). Taxonomy (NCBI): domain Eukaryota; kingdom Metazoa; phylum Arthropoda; class Insecta; order Hymenoptera; family Andrenidae; genus Andrena; species Andrena flavipes. The sequence continues at coordinate 74,678,330 of OZ020480.1, forward strand.
GTTGTTTTTAGACCCTTCGTTGGTTCGGTCGTTTAAGCCACTCAGTGCTGGCGCGGTCCTGAAACTCGAGCACGCACTCCGTTATCCCCAATTAATTGATTCCCGGCCGCTGCAACTCGGGTGGACGATAAACCTTTATCTATCCTTGCTTCTCTTCTTTGCTCGGCAGCTCCGTGTATTTAGCTGACCTGATTCCTTTTAATTTCGTGCAAATGTTTGATTAACGTAAGTAACTCTTCAGTCCGCGTGACCCAGAAGTTTCATTTTGAGTAATCTCTCTGTTGACGATGCCGTGGGATTACTTTATTCTCGGAGATATCAAGCTATAGAGACGTATGTACCCACGTATCGTGCTACTAAGTCATCCATCCCCAGCTGGTTTTCAAGAGAACTTAGGCAGACCATCAAAAGCAAGAAGAGAGCACACCGTATCTGGAAATGCTCTAATCGGCAATGAGATTTCCTAAATTATTTTCATCTCCGCTCACGTGGTAAGGAATTGTTCAAACATAGTTATGCTGCCTACATCGCCAAGCTCGAAGGTAACATTTCTCACAATATCAAGGCTTTCCGGGGTCCGTGAACTCCAGCAGGGGCGACTCTGGCTTGCCGGCACGTATGCATCTTGGGAACGTGAGTTCGGATGAGGATGGGGCAATCGCGAACCTTTTTGCCAGGCACTTTAGGTCGGTCTTCGTCTCACCTTCCAGGTTATCCGCCAGCTCTGAAAGGGATGCATACCGTGCACTTATCGAACCTAAACATTAGTCTTGCTGACGTTTTTGATGCCGTCAAGGCTCGCGACTCCAATAAGTCTGCGGGCGATGATGGGCTGCCTTCTATCTTTGCTAAATGGACTCACAATGGGCTTAGTCCCGTATAATAAATAAATAAATGTTGAGAGGAGTGGCTTTCCTGGTGTTATAACTACTCGTAGAAAATGATAAGAAAATTGGACACGTAGACGATTTAGTTGAATATCTTGTTTCATTAATGTCACAGAGTAAACGCTTCTATTCTCGTAAAAGAGAAGACAGCTTTCTCTGTCCCAGAGAGAAGGCGAACATTATACAGGAGTTATCAGAAAAATGTTTCAACACCAGCCGAAGTGTGTAATTTCCTCTGAACCGAGATTCCATCGATCGACACTCGTCGATTTTCACCGACAACAGGGTGATAGCGAAGAAAAAGTAGCGCGTCGATGCCGTGGTCGTTGACATCGGGGCCATCGAAATTATTGACAGAGTGTCGCGGGGGCTACGATGAGCCTCTATTTAGGGCGATATTCCGCAATTAGTCCCGCCGCGCGCCACGGCAAAAGCCTTTCACGTGACAGGGCCCGAAGATTGTCAGCTGGCTGACAATCCAGTGGCATCGCGGTGGCGGCCACTCGTCTGGATCGAGCGTTTCAAGAGTTTTCACGCCCCCGGGGATCCAGTTAATGTATGACGGGCTCCCGATGTCGCTGACACGTCGAGTAGCGCGCCACACGAGGACATTTTTTTTTTACACAGTCATCGCATCAGCTCTCTACGTCGAAGGATTTCAATTCGCAGGCAAGGTCTGTCATCGACACGTCCGGGTCGTAACCCATTCATTTCATTCGCGGCGAGCTACCAAGTGTTCAATTATTAATTGTTCGTTCATCACCCCTTCGGCGTTGCGCTGGAAGTGGAGGAATCGTGAGCGTCGTTCTTCGTATTTTCGCAGATGACGTTCCATCAGGAATTGATTCTAATAAAACCAAGATATATTTAGCAACCTCTCGTCGATTTAATCGCGAAGCTTCTCGGAAGATTGTCTGGTGACTTTGTAGAACACTCGGCGGAGGAACCTCTGCAATTTCGTGCATCAATTGCTCCAAGATGCCGAAGCCGATGAACGTCACAAGCCAGTGTGTCGCGGGCTTCGTCGTCTAAATACTCTAAACCGGTGGGGATAAAGCGTGTGCTCAGGGACTGATTCAAATATCAGTCTGAATGGCACCCCGAAGCGGTGAGGTTTCGCCCGAGCGCACGCTTCAGGTCCCCGCTGATGAGATCGACGATGTTGATCCAAGGGACGAAACACCGCGGAGCTAGGTTTCGCCCGCGCCGCGTCCAGGAGAAACGGCGCGATGGAGGACATTCGGGAAACACGTGGAACCGAAGGGGATCGTAAATCAATATTTTCAATTACCGACCATTCTTTCGCGCAGATTCTCCTCGAGCACGGCAGGGACCTTCGTCAGGAGACGTTGTTAGGCGGCTAAAGCACGAATAGCTATTGATTTTCCGGGGCAATCCTGAAAATCGGTCCTTCGAGTCCTCCAGCTCTGCTCACGTCTCCGCGCCGGGATTTTCAAGAAGTAATTTCGTTACCTCCGTCGTCGTACTTTCATCCCTCTGTCAATACCGTCCGCTCCACACCCCACCCCCAACCCCCCCTCGCCCCCTCCTTCACCGTTCGATGTTTATCGGATTTTAGAAATTAGCCCGAGGACACGCGACGAGAAAGAAAATCCCTCCGTGGGATTGCGATCCGCCGACTTCCGTCCGCGTGTTTCGCCGCCGTCGATCCGATCCCATTGGCCACGGTCACTTTATCGGAGATTCCAGAAGCTCCGTGGACCGTACCGACTCCTATATCGCTCGCAATTACGAAATTTTACGTCGTCCCGAAGGACGATCCTTCGATTACATTCAAGTAGCACTAGATCGCTTTGTAGCAACTGCACTTTCCGCGCCTAGAAAGGAATAACTGGAAACGTCGCGTGAAAGATTGCGGGCTGCGCGCGAGATGAATAAGTATAAAGTGTCAGTAGGATGGGGAGATGTAAAAGGAAGCGTTCGCGTTGCCGCGGATTCCACTACCCGTTATTAAATCGAAAGCGTAAAAATTTTAGTATCGTTCCCATAGAGGCGTCTATCTGGATTCTTTCCGAAGCATTCGCAGCGTCGTAAATTGTGTATCCCTTATCAGAAACAAGAGCAGCGCGCTAAAAGTTTTACACCTAATGATCCAGATCTCGCGGTTACGCGGCCGCTCCCCATGCAAAATAAAGAGTGTCACTCGTAAGATGAGAAGTTTATTGCCCCGGAACCGAAGCTCCGCCGAAGTGGAAACCAGTGGGAGGCGAAGTAAACGTCTCGCGAGAAAGTTTAAACCGTTTTTACGCCGTTTTCTCGCCGCGACGCGTCCCGATGCATCCATTTTCGCAGGTGCCCGCGAAAGTGAGGGCTACAGCTTACCGGGACGGAAGTGGAGAAAAAGTGATAAAACGGTTTACGCTTTGCACCGAAGATAGAGTGTCTAGACTAGTTACAGAACCGTAGGTTATAAAATAGAAGGAACGGGTAGGGTAGCGACGTTGTTTTGACGAGAGGAAATCGCTTTCTGGAGGAGAGCAGGCGTGTCTGACTATACAGCGGCTCGACTACTTAAAATACTCGGCGCAGTTTATTACGGCTGTCTCGTGGAGAACGATTTGTTACTTCCCTTCGTTCCTAATTACTTTCACGCTGCAGCCCCCGTTACAAGCGAATGACCTGTAATAACACGTAACATAAACATCGTTCGGGGCTTTTGTTTATGATCAAAGGAATGGCCCATCACGATGCGCATTACGATTCGAAGTGTACTGAAATGTGATTCATGATCGAGTCTGAGCTGATCGTCGAGGAATTGTGACTTAATTTAAAGGATTTGGACACAGAATGCGCTTTAAGAAGCTGTTTAATCGAAGCTGGAAGAATGCGTTACTGGACGGTGAAGATATTACAAAGCAGATGAAGAGAAACTACAAAGCTCGGGACAGAAAGGAATCGAATAACAAGGAACATAGTTAACCTTTCCATGTCGAAGAATCCGCAGCGCGGAGTTAATGGAATTTCTATGAAATCGCGGCGCAACAAAAGTTTCATCGAAAGAACGGTCGTTGTCAAGGTTTATCTTGTTGCAGAAATTTATGATAGTTGGAAGACTTTCTTCAGACTCCGAGCGTCTCGTACTTTTTCCTGGTCGATTAACTGCCGCGGCTATCATGGTGTTTCGTATCGATTCGTTCGACAGTGATGGATGTCGATCTTAATAGTTCGGCCTCGAAAACGTGCGGGCTGGCTAGGACGGACCGCAACTCCTCAAAAGTTGCTGGAGAAAACGTTCCAACTTGGCGATATCCGTGACGCGATATCCCGGAGAATGAGTCGAGCACAACGCTGACCTGATATTTCGATGATATTTCCAGCCAAAGAAAAGTCATCTAGATACGCGCTGACGCTCTCCCTATTCTTTCCATCCCTCTCTTTTTTTTTTTTGTTAAACGTTTCAGTGAAGCTGTAACAATGCCGCGGAATCTGGACCAGCGGTGACCTGATTTCTGATATCGCGACATCACTGTTCCAGATGTTACACTCGAACATGGAAAAGCTCGATACAAAGCTCTAACGTCTGCTGTACGTGGAAAAAACTTGTACAGGTTTCCGACGGAAATATTTTATCTTCTTACGTTAGCTTAGCCACTTAGCTGGAGTTTTCGAAAAGGTCACCCTTCGTTTCAGATTCACCGGTATTTCCTATCGATTTATCCCTAAAAAAAAAATGGAAGCACTGTGCGCGGGAAGCGTTCGAAGCGCGTAGAATGCGAGAATTAAATGATAGCACGCGATGGAACATTCGCAGAAAATCCACAGCTCGGAGATCGCCGAGCCTACTTGACGGATCGTTCGATTGTGCGGAATAATTGACGGCGATTTCAAGCGTCACACGCGATTCCGTGCAACGATGAGATCCGTTGTGCTCGCGGGACTCGACAGTTCGCGTGTATGCAGCGTGCAGAAGCGTGGAGGAAAGGTCGGAGGTGACAACAGACCGAGCCCAACCCACGGAACCAGCCCAACAATGGCTTTTTGTCCTCCTCTCTCAATACGTCTCTATCTGGTGTCCTCAATGCTTGACTGATGCCTGGCCATTTTACACCTATTCCTTTCCATTCCCTTCCATCCCTTTCCTAGTCGCACCCCCTCCAGCCCCCCCTGGTTTCCTGGCGACGTCCTCTTCCCGTTGAACGCCACGATCCGTGCTGCTTTCCTCGAAGATCGAACCCTTACATTTTTCACGAACTTCTTTCCCTCCTGCTTTATTAATATCCCAAACGCCTTCCCCGCCCCCCGTCTATCACGGAGTGGACCTGGATAGAGCCGTGTCGAGGAATAATGGGGATGAAATGGAAGCAGTGTCTGCACTTAGAAAAACGATGAATAGTTAAAGCGGAGGACAGTGGTTGTTGGTTGTGTCGAGAGGTGAGAACGACGATGTTTTTTCGGTGGAAGTGACAAGGAACCAGTGTCTCGGAGGAAAAGCTTTGCTCCGGAGTGTTTCTTCGTTATTTATTGTTAGCTTTATCGACAAGTCTCGTTATTATAGGAAACTCGTGTGATGCGAAGCTTTGCGGCTTCAACCAGCTGGCGCACGATTTATGGATTAAGATCGGTACTCGGTGGTTATTTCTCACTTCGTTTGCACGAAATTGGATTTTGCAGCAGGTTTAAACAGGATGGGAATGATTGCCCCTGTCGTCTGGTCTGTTTCCCTCGTCCTCCGATCGTGGAAAAACACGGCGATGCATTTTGCTAATGACAGAACGCTGCTGGAAATAATGGAAACTGATTTACAGGACTGTATTTAGAATCAGACCCGTTAGAGGTGCGACCCAGTTGCGGATAATGAAGAATTGCTACGGCACGAGCGTCGCCGTCGACGACGGAATCAAGCGCCTGGCAAATTGCTTAGGTAAATTTCCAATTTTCCGCTGTTAGGAACGGTGACGTCCAATCTCCCGACGAGCCTGCCACATACTTCGATGTAATCGAATCGAGATTTCATAAAGTCCGTCCCAGGCGAGAAGGTTAATTGCCAATTGGTCTGGTGGGGGTTTGCGATGGACTTGATTCCCGCGGGATCGTTAATCGTCGAATTTTCAACAAACTACGATACCCTATTAAAACGAAACAAGCTTGGAATAATTACGAAGGAAAAAAACACTTGAGGAGCGTGGGCAACCGCTGCACTGCAGAATGGTCCAAGTTGCATACAGATAATTTTACCCTTCATTGACACATGCGCACAGGTGTGTAAGGGAGAGTGGGGTAATTGCGAACACCTAAGTTAAAAAGCAATGTATTTTTTCAAATTCCTCTTCTTGTGCGTCAGAAAAAAAATTGCAATTGGTCGAAATATCTAAAAAAAAAAATAGATTATCCCATCCGATTTGTTCATAAATACTCCACGACTCCAAAAAATGAAAAATAATTTATTTCAGAGGTTAGAATCACGATTCAAGCAACGCCTAGGTCACAAAATGTTGGTAAAAAAGTACTTTACTTCAACTTAAAAAAAAAAACAATTTTATCATGAATTCAACAGTAATTACATGCAATTGAAAATGGACAAAATATTACTTGAAACATGATGAAAATAATAAATTGTGCTTATCTTGAATATTATGAGCATTCTGTATTTATTAGGTACTTTCTGTCCGGCGTTGAATACGACCGAAACTATTAACAAGTGGGGAGACAACATCGTTTTTATTTATTAAAACGCCGTAACCATCGCATTCGCGATTACCCGGCGCTAGTGTTTACCCCACTCTCCCTTACCTATATCGCGATTCTCTCATTAAATATCAGGCTAATGCGTTCGCGTCGGCGTGCAACGAGCAGACTGGCGGCGCATCGTCGGGACTTAATTGGAAATTTATGGGGGCGCGAAGGATTTTACGGGCGATTCGTTTTTGACAAACCTCCGTCCGCGCGCGTCGATCCGTGCGTGCACACATATTCCCCCCGTCGCGGGACCCCGTTGAACGTCAGTTCGCTCGTTACGGCAGCAAGTAACGAGCGTTTCGAATTGCCGGAGCCATTTTTCTCGCGGACGCATCTAATTGATTGGACGCCTCTATACCTATTGTTCGTTTCTTGATTTATGGGGCCCCCGATCCGACCCGCTGGAACAAGGGACAACGAATCGCTGGAAACTGTGCCACCGCCACGCTTCGCACAGCGATCTGCGGGCGCAGGTGTACCTTCATAAATGTCCCCGTATCTTATGGCGTCCGGCTATGTATTTACCTGTTCCCCTTAATTCGATTTAATCTCTTCACCGTCCCTAGAATATCTTCCGCACAGGGCGTCCCACCTTCAAATTTCCAAGTTTACCTTGATCTTACAATGATGAACTTGATCCCATTATCCTTCACTATTTTAACTGTAAATGTATAAAGTAACTAGCCAGCCGAAACGTACGTTAAGTTACTATTCCGTGTTTCGCATATTGATGGAGTCGTCGAGCAATCCGTGCTCAAAAGCGATACCTACCCTTGTCCGTTCGAATTTCGACAACTTGACGTCCGTCCCGCATCGAACGAGCACGGTAAATTTATGCGAAACATCATTCCCTTCTGCGCTAGGAACGTTATTGATCGCGTTAGGTGTCCCCGTTCGGAATTGCTTTTATGGCAGGGCAAGTTTTGATTGGATCTGGAATTTACGCGATTTGTATGAGTCGTAAAATGAACAGACCAACTTAATTATTTGCCGCTGTGCTATTCGTTCGGGATCCAGCTGCCAGCTGCTTATACCATCCAAGTCGGGCACTGTGGCCGACGTAACGTGGATGTTGACGTGATAAAGTTTCAATCCCGCGGTTGTCGTTCGACCGCTGTATACCTATACATTTCGTTCGACAATTTTGCTTCGTTCTCGACAGCTACGAATGCCTTCTAAATCGGTATTTGAAGATTTTCTGTGGGAATCTATTAGCAGCAGGATATTTCTAAATATACTGAAGAACATTAAAAGATGATTGATCCCCGTGTATATACACACATTCATAGCCGTCACTTGACTATTCCAACGCACACTTATACCTTTCAAGTATGGAGAAACTCTATTTTATGCTACATGAAACTACCCTCTTCTATATTAATCTGTTACTCGACAGAACGTTCAAATTGAATAAATAAACTAATAATCCACGATCGTGTAACGCTGCCTCGAATCTTCTCCCGGCAGAAAGGAGCTCGACAATTTTCTCCCCGTCGTTGGAAAACGATTCGTCGGCAATTCCCGTCCCATAGACGATCATAATGCCCGCCGGAATGTTCTTCCGGTTGCAGGGTTGCATGGAGGGAAAGGAGACGTGCCATTAAATCCATTCTGTTTAAACTTTCCCGCATAAAATCCTCATTCAGCCCGCGTCGTACGGCCAGCCCGATTCCGCGTCTCGCATCAACATCTTCAAACAGACCCACACAGTCCACAATGAATGCCAGATTTTAATGGCGCTATCGTGGCGGGAGCTCATTACCGGCCACGGACCGGTAAACCTTGATTAAGCGATTCTAAAACGTCGGGGATGGAGGACGTTCCTTTTCTACGCGAGGATCGGAAGAAAATGGCTTTCTGCCTCTTCGTTTCAGCTTTTACACCGTCGTATGGCAAGCGGGCTCTGTGGGCCTTCATAAACATCAGCCAATATTAGTAAATTCTACTAAAAAATATACATCTATTTCGAAAAAATTTTATTCGCACTTTTTTACCTATGTATTATTTGAAAATCTGATTTAAGTATTTCTTATGAGAATTAAACGATAGCCTCGTAGTGATATTAATCTCTATACTAACTATAATCGATATAGTTGTAACTATTTACACGTTATTAACAAGTTAGAGAATTCCAAGGCAACCCATAGAGTCAGGCTACTTTCTCAAACTATCCGCTTTGAAACATCGCTCGGGTTTACAGGACCACTTCTAAACTACCGAAACTTCCCCGTAACGAAAGTGTTTAATATCGCCCAAGTCGAGGAAACCAGCCGAACAAAGGGTCTCGACGGAAACGACATTTTTCCCATTTCACCGGCCCTTCCTTGCATCCCAGTTCATCTTCAGCGATATCTTCCACTTTGTCGAGAAGTCCCGCCGCGCGTCCGCTCTTCTAACGAAGTCTGCCTCCCGTCGTTTTTTTCTTGCGCGCAATAACCAGAGCAGGATCGCGAAGTTAAGCGGCCCAGACTGCTCAGCTACCTTGGCAGTCGCTGGAACTGATATCCGAGCTCGTTTATGCCTTCGTCTTCCATCCATATCGATGGATTCCCAGGTCGTTCTCCAGCAGCGGAGGTGACGCGTTCATGGACGACTGAGTCGCTATAAAGGAAATCGCAGCGGAAAGAAATGTCCGTGGAATGGAGACTGATAGAGGGTCGGGGGATGGCTCGTCGAGATTAAAGCGTGTACACGATTCAGTAGGCGGGATCTTAATAGAGATCAGTCGGATACCATTCAGAATCGAATCTGTATGCTAAAATAATTCAATTTTCATTGAACCCCTTGGAGTTTAAAGACTGAAGGATAATAAAAGCCCCATAATCCGACAAGGGGAGCTGTATCCCTTGTGCCGCGATAAATCAAGTTAATTACTTAATTATACAATCTTTTTTATCACCGCTGTGTCGATATCAAAAGTGAACCGAAGTCTTGGTAGCTTAATTCAATTATCAGTTTCATAAAGCATTAGTTACACCGCGTAGATTTCATTGAGGTTACATAAGGGGTCTGTCAGAAATGCTTAACGCACCCTGCACACCCTTACGAAACAATTCAAGCATCCCCTGTCCCGTGATACGTTAAAGCATCTAGCGTTTCCCGTTCTCGTTTATTTAACCCGCGGACAAAAGTGGCGGACACACCATTCTCCCGTGGAACATGAATATCGACGGATTTCCGCTCCCTTCGCAGCGGGACGATCCACGGCAGGGACCAGCCACTTAGACTCTTCGGTCGTTACTGGCTCCGAGAAATTCCCGGAGGACGATCGAAGTCGAGAGCAGGTGCAAGCACGGAACTCGAGTGACGTAATCGTTTTACAACCGATGGAGAAGCTGGGGAAGTGGAGCTGGCGCAAAGGTGGCTTGGAATAAAACGGAATCAAGCTAAGGTGCGCCTTCCTTGCGTTGCTAAACGCCATTGCGTCACGTGCTCGTTCGATTTTCAACATCCAGTCCTTCAGCTATTCAGGAAACGTATAATTATTGCTGCCAGGCGATCTTTAATCTTTATGTCCACGAAGGACAGGATTACTGCGAACTCGTGTAGCACGGTGCTCTCGAGGAAGGTATGCTCTAAATTCTTTTAAAATGGACACTTTGTAGTTCGGTCGATGAAATTCTTTGGGAAACTGAGGTCGCCGATTCACATTCCGCTGGGAGCTCTCCCAGTTGTGGAGTGTCATGCTGGACTTTCCATGCGATCCACGGCTGGCCGTTTCGAAGCAAAAACACCCATAAAGTTGCGTGCTCGCTGGAGAGTAACGCTGGCTCCTCCGTCGCGTCCTGCATGAATATTAAGCGATCGGGCTTGGGAGTCCTGTTACGACCAGCTTGTCGGTCGAGTTAACGCGGGAAATTGAGTTCACCCCTGATTCTCATCTCTCCCGTATTGCACAGCTATTGTTGCGTAACTCTCTTTCCGCCTCGTCCTCGTACTTTTTCCCTCCTCCCGACTGTTTCCCTTCCCGTCGTCGCTGGCAATCGAATGAAGCTTCTGAATAAAAACCATTCGATCCAATGTGCTTCCGAGGAAGTTGATCTTGGCGTCGGCTAAAGAAACATAGTCAACGTAGAGAGGGAAGAAGGAAACAATTTTTTAAAAAACGCTTCGTTACTAATGACTCAAATCCAGTACCCTTTCGTTTTCTTTTCATATTCAGAGAAGCTTTTCAGCAAATGAAACTAAAACCAATTTTGTTAGCGAAGTCCCTAAATTTCACGTTCGCTCCAGTTGCACGTTACTTCATCCGATGCATGGTTTCGCGCAACAGACGTCGTTTTGCGGGAAAGTCGGGATTACAAGGCCATCGATGTCTCCTCCGAGTAATCGCTCGAAAACAGGGTGTTCCTGGAGCACAACGCGCCGATCACGCGACGAGATTACAGGCTAATTATCGTTAACCAGATTGGCTGGATTGAAATTTAGCGAGATCGTGGGGACGAAGACCCTTGCCTCCGACGGAAAATTGGAAACCGATGCGCCTTGCCAGGAGAATTCTCAACCACGCTTGATAATCCACACCTTCTCTCGCGAGGTGGCTTTGTGCGCGTTGTTTGTACTGCTCTCCGTGTACACCTTCGCCACACCTCGGTCCTCTACCTTCGGCGTATCGGATTCCTAAAACCCAAACCCCCACCGGCTGACTCGTATAAGTGAGAATTACAGCTTGCTGTTACGATCAGTTTACACCGAGTACTCGCTCTGTCGAGATAAATTAACAATCCGCCAGTAAATTGTTGCGTCTCTAACATCTATTGCTTGACCTCGGAGGATGAGGTGCGGACTAGGGAATTTCAAGGGTGATTAACAAACGAGTGGGATTAAGAAGCGAGCACGAAAGTGAAATACTGTTTGGAAAGCGTAATTTTGTGAAATGAAAGTACTAAAGGAAGTTCGGCGCCGAAGGTGCGTTTTATTATGCTGAACACGGCTTCCTCGATACACAAGGACGAAATATAGGAAGGAGGAAAAACGGTGGTCTAAGGGGTAAGTAGCGTCAGCGATCGTGTCGAACAGCGCGCAAGGCAGAAAGATAGGATTTCCTCTCTTCCTGTCTCGCTGCTTTTATACGGGGTGGCTATCGCGCGACACAGATCTCTATTCAAAGAAATATCAAAGTGCTGAGTTAGGCCATCCAGACGCTGGTTACCGCGACGGGGCTGTCCTGCATTAAGCGTGTCCCCCAGCGTTAACGAAATTCATCCACTTTGAATATCTTCGCCACTCCATTTACGCTCTATCGCGACATCTCTCCTCGAGATTAACCATCTTTTCGTAAATAACGAGAAAAAAAGGTCGACAGAGATGATATCCACTCTGTACGCCTACCCTTCCCTTTAACTCCGTCCACTCGGAATCTTCATCTGGTCGACACACATCCATTTTACCATCTGCATAGCCACAATGAGACTCGACCTCTGAGTGTCGAGTCAACGGAGGTTGTAAAGCTCTGCTAGGATTTTAACCAACACCGGAGTTGCGCGGATACCCTACTCGTTTTACTGAAGTAGGGCTAGTAAGTTGAATGCAGAATGTAAGGAAAACAGTGAACCGGTGTATATTATATAACAGATTAAAACGACAAATTATGAATAACAAATGATCTCTGTGAGAGATTTCTCCCGCTTCGCGCACTGTCAGCTCTATATTGAAACTCCGCTGTTCAATCCTCCCTTCGAAAACTCTTGCTGACCCGCGGATATGTTTGTTCCAGGCACAGAATCGGGGCGAGCAAAGACAAAATTAGCATCCTTTGGCCGTTGAATTTTCGTTTAACGAACGACGGAAGCGACACAGTAGCCAGTCCCTCCGCTTTAACCAGAAGTGCGCGGGATCCAGGGAATAACGTCCCCGTCAAAGATCCTCTGATAATTGATGCTCCGCGCCACGCTTTGAATCCGGGACCAATACCTTTTGTGCTCTGTTTTCGATATTCATCCCGCCCCGAAGAATTGCGCACCGTACCGGCAGTTTTATCGCGGCCCGTGCAACAGACACACGGCAGCCCTCGATTCTCCTTCCAATACCGTTCGTTCAGTCACACAGAAATAATCGACCAATAAAAGACGCACTTGCTACCCCCCGACCGCCACCCCCGACCACCCCTCGTCGTCGAATCTCTTCAGCGGTTTCCGCCACGCGTTTTTCCACTCGAAAATAATTGGTCTCTCGATCGAGATGCGGCACGAGTCGCTTTCCCCCCTCTTACCCACACTACACGGGGCATGAATGGCATGGGACCACGTTTCCACCCCGTTCGCCCCCTCCTTTCTCACTCCGATCATCGAGCATTTCCTCTTTCCAACCGCCCGGCCGATACGATGGAAGAGACGCGCGGCGAGCAAACAATGCGAAAAATAGACTTACAAGGACGCCGTGCGGCGACGAACCTCGAAAGGCAACGATCGATCTCTCAACCCTCCCCTCTCGTGCTACTACATCTTCACGCCCTGCCGCCCCCGAAAGGATGGGGGTCGTAAAAAGGGGCGAGCGAAAGACCCGAGGACGGCCGGGGACCGTTCCCTGCGAGGAGACGATTTAAAGAAACGCGGGCGAACGTATTTCTTCCGCCGAGCGATCCTCCGCGGGACAATGCCTGACGCGACGTAATGGTCGTTTTTAGGTCGTCGTAATTAATACCCCTTTTCGTCCCATTCACGTGTAACGGGGCAATTGTCCTGTACTTTCAGCGCGGGAACGATTGAGCGGCTCGAAGCTAAGAGGCTTAATGAATTCGCCGATCTTCCTCGTAATTAAAGGCTATTGTTTACCCTGGTAGGAGCACCGGGTCGATATACTTTCCAATCGTTGTTTTATCACTGTCCTCGGTGGATTCGTTGGTTAGATTAGCTGGTGAGATCTGTTTTTGTAAATATAGAATATGATGTCCGCGACGGGTTTTCGGTCGTAGAAATAAGTAAGTACCGGAGGATGTGTATCGGAGCAAGCTCTGTATTGTTTACTGCAATTTTCCTCGTGATTTATTTTTGTGGAAAATGGAGGATTCGTTGCACAGGAACTAGCTGGAACAGAGAGCCTGAAATCGAACTGACCCGATTTACGGGAGCGGTGAACAGATTTCATTTCAGACCCGTGTAACTGTCTCAAATCCTATCGCCGCCCCGCAATTATTGGCATCTGATAAATCTGCTGGTTGGATACGTCGAGAGCGTGAAAAAGTAGCTATTTATGTGACGCTGTACATTCTTTCACGGTATCCTCGAAGAGTTTGACACGGTGGTTGTAATTTTTCACTTTAGAATCTACTATTACGATGTGATATTAAAACGGACGCGTTGGGACTCTTTCCTGTATCGATTGCTAGAAGGAGCAGTCTTTGTTTGCCAAATACAAACTTTTCATCGAGAAACTCAGGTTTCGATTACTTTTCGAGGAACAATTTTTGATGGGATTAGCAGAGTTGGAGTTATACAAAAAAATACAAAAGTCATCGGTCGGTTTGGAAAACTCGATTGTTGCCGTCGCATCGTTCGCAGCCGACGTGCCAGCTGGTAGATTGCGGGGGACAGGGAACGCATTCCCTATTTTCCTGCTCCTTTCGTCAATCCTGCCATGGGAAGCTCGGAAGAACGATGGAGCTGCTGTGAGCAAACACAACGGGAAGACAATTCCCCGTCTACTGATACATCTGCCGCGGTTTACGTAACACGCCCGAGGGAGTGCTGTATACAGAAGGGAAGGAAGATAGAACCGGTGTTCCTTAACGCGTGTACTCACGGAGAATACCCGAGAATTGATTCGGAATCAATAGAAAATGATTTCATTTCACGAATACCGACAGTGACACCTTCATCTGAATTTCAAACTCGAACGACCAAGGCATCTGTTTCTCAAAAGACGTCCTCCGCACTGGGTGTATCGCACGGCAGGCAATTTTCTTCCTGGAGTATATGTATTTACCAATTCTTCTGTAAATTTTTAGACCTTAATATTCAAATTTAAAAATTTGGTGAATTTTAACTAAAATATATCTCTTCTTCCCACAATTATTTTTGCAACTACAAATTCCATCGTATCAAAATTTACATTTCTGCAAAAAGACTGCGAATATAGGATTATCACTCAAATGTTAAAAGATTCAAAAATACAAAAATGATGCTAGGGTGCAGAAACCCCATGTGACCAATTTGTAATTATAAAAAGGTGTGGCCACCAAGGGTTAATAATATCTAACGCGTATATTCGAGATTCTAACTCTACGAAACCCCAATATTATCTATCGAAGGACAAGGTCACTCAATAAAGCATTCAAGACCGTCGTTTAAGCCCAAGTAAAGGCGCAGACTTGATTCCGTACAGTATTCGGTAAGAGTGAAAGTAAACTATCATCAGCAACCGTTTCTCGTGGCTCCCCTAGTCCAAGTTCCTCGACGAGGCCCAACAGCCAGTTGCAGAGCTCGCAAATAAAACCGTCCACGCGCAAATATTAAATTAACCTGGAGATTCCTCTGACCAGCGTTCGGGGAGCTTTCGCCGAGGCCACGTGGAAGAAGGTATCGGCCGCTCGCAAGGTGAATACACAAGATACCGCGGAAGCCGCGGGGTACCTCCTGCCCCCCTAAATTTACCGGCAAATATTTAACGACAATGGCTAATAAAACGTTCGCCAGCGGGGTCCGGCCTCCGTCAATACGAGCCGAGACGTACGGGTAGCCTATGTTTACGCTGCATGGGAAGAATGGACACGGAAAGGAGCTGCATAATTTAAGATCCTGGCGTACGGGCAAGAACGCGAGCGACTCCGCTCCGAATTCTATAGAGAGGCGTATTTACGTTGTGTTTCGAGACTCGATGCTCGTAAATGCGGGGTAACGTGTCAGCCGGCATATACACCCGTATAACAGAAAAATAACGTCGTATATAAAGGCGGAAGGTTTTACGTACGGCCGCGGCCGGGGAATTTATGTGGAGACGTGCGCGGAATACATTCCCGCGCGCTAAACGCGCGCCCATCGCCGCGGTGCCCGGGGAATATTTCCGCGTGGAAGGGATGAAAAAAATAGAAGGTTCAGGGAGACACGGAACGGAGGAAATAGCTGCGAAATTCGAGAGATCATGAGGGGCGAGAGAGGTGTCTTCCAGCGACGGTTAATACTTCCTTTGTGAATTTACACCGCGGTTACGTATCCTCCTCGGGCTCGCGTTTTACGCGGCGGCAGAGGGTAAAAGGCGAGACGCGTGGTTAATCGCGGTGGCCCGCTCGCGAAACGCAAGTAAAAGCGGGGATACCGGGGAACTGTGGGGGAGACCGGGGTTAAAAGTTCCATCTAAGTTGTTCCGACGGTTCTATCTTTAAAATGAAAAAAGCGTTGTGCTATAAATTATTTTTTCCGTGTGAGTTGACGCCACTCTGTTGTCCATTTTAATAGTGTCGACTAATTTTAATATTAGTCGTGTACCAGATTTGTAAATATCTCAATAAGTAGGTTACCACAAACAGTTGAATTTAAGACTGATTTGTAGATTTTAGTTTCTATATCAAATATAATGTTTATGGTTATTATATTGTTTTTTTTTAAAGATAATACATTTTTGTTGATTTGAACTTTCATATATAAACATTAGTAATAAAATTCTGTTTTATTTTATTAGAAAATTATATCTTAGTAACTTATATCTTAATAACTACATTATTTTCCATTCTATTGTAAGTTTTATCGAAATCTGAACTTTTAGCCCCAGTCTCCCCTGCCCTGGTGGGAAGGAAGTATCGCGGATGTAATAATGGTGAAGAAAAATGCGAAGAAGAAAGGAATAAAAGGCAACAGGGAGGGTGGAAACCTCTTGCTTGATTCTTTCTGTTTGATGTAGGTACACAAAAGGTGCCGGGGACTTACCCTTTCTCGAATGGTAGCTTCGAGTAAGCATAGCTGTGGTTAGCGAGTGTCCTATTTGCCACATAATTCCACAGGATTCGTATTTTTATACGGTTGCGGTCGCACGTATGATCTTCGGTCTCGAAAAAGAGAATCGATCTAAACGGTAAATAGAGGTAAATCACCCCGCTGCAGTTGGAATCGAGGAGGGAGTCGAAGGGGCAAAAAGTACCCCGGAGGTAGCGAAAGCCAAAAAATGTGAGACCCCGTTGAGGAGGTCGTTTGTTACCGGTAGGCGGAACCCGAAAAATCACGTGGTTTGCGCGGGCTGAGACAAAAGCCCGAGGATAGATTGAAGACTGGGAAGAATGTGGGCGGGTGTATCTGAAAAAAGCTCATTTTCGTGGCATTTATCGAGTAAAAGCACCTCTTCCCCGCCATATTGCAACGGAAACCATATGTCCCGGCGGAGCTGCCACCCTGCTCTTTGCTCTAGCAAATACGATCGTTTTTGTCGCCCCCATTCTTCGTCGCTTCCTTCGTCCCCGTCGTTGCTCACTACCACCAGCGTCTTCCGGCCGAGGGGGTAGCTGGTACGCTTTATAAAGTACGTGACTTCCCTCCACCGATGCGTGCTCGTATCCTCGAATCCTTTGTTCACCCCCAACCCCTAAAGGCTTGAATCATTGTTTCCCACCGTCTTCGTATTCCCGGGGGTCCATCCTGGCTGCGTTGCATTCCAATCGCAGATGGTCGAGGATAATACGGGGAATTGCTGCTGGAACTGTCGCTGTGAACTCTAGCGTCGACGTACCTCGAGTGGCTGCTTCGAGCCTTTTATTGAAAACCTGTAATATGAGTGGAGGAATTAATAGAAAGCGACAGATTACATGAATTAAAGACAAGCGATGTAGGCGAGGGACGTGGAAAGCGAGGTGCGGAATGGTAGACGTATAATCCAGAATAGAAGCAATTGAGAGGACACGACGATAAACTATATGTCCGGGGGATTGAACTTAGGATTCTCGTAATCTCGAAGGGTTTCAGAGACCCTGAAGCTTCACAGTGGTGGGAGATTCTTCGGGGTGGGTCCCCCAAAGGTCCCAAGAAACTTCCAACCTTCAGGACCACAGAGATCTTCAGAATCTACACCCCAGAGACATCTTAAACCTCTCAGTCTTCCGGTATCTTTCCCGCAGACCTGTCGGACACTTGGGATCAGCGGTAGCCGAGCGTGTTGGTTCTTGATTTCACGATTCTATGGAGACTGATATCACGTTCCGCGAATCTACTATTACCCGTGCTAGCACCCCGCGAGCCCTGGAACGACTGCTTCTCATTCTCAACACCTGAATCTACTTCCGCATCCAGATTCCGAGAACGTCCCGTCGTAATTAAGGGAGTCGAATACCGCGCCGGTAAAATTCTCGGGGAATATCTGCGCTTAGCGAGAGGGAAATGTAAAGACACCCGAACGGGGGAAGAGGCGGGGGGGCGACAGAAACACGACCGTTGCATTCGAGGGGCTTTTGTTCGACCGCAGAACAACGTGGGCCAAACCAACCATTAGTGGAGATGCGAGCTTTTTGTCCGCGGTCGCGGCCCGACAGAACGGATAATGGATACTTAACCGCCTTGTTACGCATCAGGCCGGCCCTTGTCTGGCGATCCCCGTGATATTCGTGAGACTGCAACAGAAGCATATGCCACTTTTGCATGGCGGAAGGACGAGGCTTACGGAGCTCTACTGTCAGTCCCGTTCGCCCCAGCGTATTCCCAGAAGCAATAGCTGCCGAGTCTCGACAAACGAATCTGTTTTGCGAGGTATAATTGCGCGAGCCAGTCGTCTGCTTCAACAGCGCCTGCTTTCAGCCTCGCATTCGTTTCGAGAAATTTAAGATAGATCTTGGATCAATTCTCTACGAGTCTGTCTCGAGTAACCTCAGAAATCTTTGGCCTAGCTATGAAAATTTGAAGAGAGATCGCCTTTAATAGTTTAAACAAAACTTCGCTAGGTTACTCCTCGCCTTTCTTTAAGAAGTACTATGCTCCAGAATTTCTGATTCTACAGACTTGGACAGAATGATTTTAAATATAAATTTGTATCAAAGGACACTTGATTTGACAAAGTAAAAGCAGCACGGGGATATTTTTAATGTAGCAGACGTCGAACCTCATGACACTATTTCGCGACAGGCTCGTCACTTTCGAGTTCCCTCGGAACGCTTTTAGCCTGTCGGTGCGCGCAATTTAGAGCGGAAGTTCGTAATCGTATAATGGACGCGGCTTTAGTATAAGCACCCGAAGCCGGTTTGAACATTAACAACGCCCCAGTCTCGCGAGATACAATCTCAAAAGGGCCAATAACTCCTGCCTCGTTTCGGAGATTCATTTGCAACGGCGCGTTTTAATAATGGACGTAAGAAATCTCATTAACATTTTTCCCTCGGCTCCGGGCCAGTGTGATCTCTGGACACGCGTCTATATGAAACGCAAAGAGAGACAGACAGCTTAATTAACTTTTATTTTCTGGCAGTTTCCACTGTCACGTTTAAATTCTTCCGTCAGACGGCTGACAGCCGTATTTCTCCTCTTTCGGCTGCGGAATAAATAACGGGATATAAATATCTCCGCGTGAAAACTATCGCCTGATTAACGAAGGATGGTCCGAAATTAAGCGACGAGAAGCAAGCTATTACGAATTTTGTATTCCGGGGAATTAACAGAAAATCAATCGCATCGAATATATAATTGAACACCACAGATATTTTCATGTACAACCGTATTGAAGAGACCTCTTTTCGCCCGTGCATCCGAAGATAGTCTCTCGCTACTCTTGTCATTGATTATTAAATCGCCAGTGTTGCGTCACTGATGAAGCAGCAGACGCAGGCCAGAAATGGCTATCGATGGAGCGTCTGCCTGAAAAATACACGGATTACAAGTTACCCTCCCTTAAATTTTCACGATTGTCTGCCGCAGATGCACGTGCTGGTATCAGGTCGATCGACTATACCTGTAAAGTACTCGTGAAAAATAGATGCACCCGAAAAAAGGTCAAGAATCCGCGATGCACGAAGCGTTCCCCCTCTTTCGCTTGAAACCACGATCCCGTGACGGTGGCGTTCAGACGATGAAACACGTCGAACTCTCTTTGTCGAACGTCCTCCTCGGAGGTTTTATCGTATGTCCTGCTCCAGCCTCGTTTTTAGAAACGGAAATCAAAGTGATCGAGTATTCCCTCTTGGCCCAGCCTCTCTTCGGTTACTTTGACGTTATTTTTAGCTGAGAATCTTAAAACGTACCTACTTCGCCTTCTGCACAAGATAACGCAAGAGGAAGTAAAGAGCTACGACTAACTCCTCACATGTAATTTTAAAAGTAAACTAGTCTGCTTCGAGGGTTTAATATTCATGCTCCCGTTCCCTTTGATCTGTGAGTGTTTAGCCTTTTATCTGGGTCACTTATCGATCACAGAGAAAGCGCGGAACATTTTACCGCGATGCATCGCCTTGCCTTCTCTATTTAACGGATTATTTCTTTGTTAGCCTAGATACTCAACTTTCAACTTCCAACTATGTACCATCTCACGTGTCGCAACTCTCTCCCGTTTTCTACTTTTTAGTCTCCCTTTCCAAATCATCCTCCGTTTCCAAAATTTTTCCTCCAAATTACAACATCAAACTTTCCATTTTCACATCGTCTCATTGCGTTTACATTTATAAATAAGTCCCATTACCACTACCATCTCGATTACACGCGAACGACTTCAGTACAGCGGACGCACGGCTCCTTCGCGTGACTCGCATCGAATATCCAGGAGCTACTTAGGTGTGAAGTTGCCACCTAGGCTGAATCGACAGTGACTTTTGAGCGCCTCGAAACAAGGGCCACGGCTGCAAGGGAAACCGTGCGTTTCCGTAACTGGCTTCCTCAGAGGCATCCTCGGACACAATAGGTTCCGTGCATAATAGAGTACCTAGGTCTCGGTTCTGGAATGGCTTTGGAGCCCGCGGAAGCGAATGAGACGGTTAATTACCCCGGCAAATTAAGTGGAAACAGTCTGATTAGTGGTAGCTGTCTGCCTCCTGACGGTATTCCGCAAGTGGCCGAGCACCGTGCCCCCTACCCTGCTGCCCCCTCTCCCTTGTATGAACAACCCTTTATAGCGGCGCGGGGGGAGCGTCGGGCGAGGGGGTGGTAGAGGGATGGTCGAGAGGTTGAAACCCCAGAAGCTCAATTTCGTGGCTGATGCGCCGCTCCCCGTGCAAATCGAAGTACGTATTCCGCGTCGATACTTCAGGGGAAGTTTGTCGGCACCTCGCCTAGGAAGCGCGAATTCATAATTAGTTGCCCAAGCAGCGATCTCCGAGGTGAATGACGCGAGACGCTCGCGGGAGAAATTTCGGAACGCTGTGGCGGAATGTTTTTCAACGATCAATAACGACACCGCGACTGCGTCTGTTGGTAAATACCGGGAGATGAGGTCTGATAAATACCACCTGCTTACTCCCAGAAGCCTGTAACGATGACCAGGGGCTCGTGCAAGCCGATACCGGCGACCCTGAGGTCGTGAAAGCCGATATTATCAAGCCAGGTGTCACGAAACGTTATACATACAATAACGCGATCGTAACACCTTGTATCGACGATCTCGCGGTCTTAAGGGACGATACTATTAATCCTAGTGGCGGAGGGGTGGCGTCAGGGAAGCTGAGGCACTAGGCCACCGACACCGTCAATTTAGTATTCATAAAAGAAATAATAGTCACTGGAAGCTCGTGCAAATCGGTGGGATTCCATGTCGACGGTATCTGAAGTGCGTTAAACGGTAGAGTGCAGATATGAATCGATAGACGCGACTGGCGGCCAGCCTAGAGTCGTTGCAATCGATAGCGAAGCGTTGGCGAGTCTAGAGTCATCCTAACCACTAGCGAGCACCTCGCAGTCCCAGTGACAAACTGGTACACTATAGTTACGCTAATCGATACAAAGCAGCTTATGGTGGCAAGGCTTCGTGCCAGGATATCACAAATACAACAATAAGAAATTGATTTCAATTCACCCGATACATCCATTAATTACTTATCAACGTGTGCCTCGTCGAAGCAGTTTCCACATCTTACTCGCAGTTACTCGATCACGCTCGCCTATACGAGCTTCATTCGCATTCCACGTAAATATCCCAGATAGCAGTGCTCCTTATACACCGCCCTGACCCAGAGATCCAATAATTGGTCGTCGATATAGAATGCAGGAGGAAACTTTTTAAATAGACCGCTGCGGGCGAGAAAAGGGCCACGGATTGATTATTCATCTTGGACGGCGCTCTCGGATAACACGAAATCCAGTTAAACATCGGACGAAAG
Source organism: Andrena flavipes (assembly GCA_963971345.1). Classification (NCBI taxonomy): domain Eukaryota; kingdom Metazoa; phylum Arthropoda; class Insecta; order Hymenoptera; family Andrenidae; genus Andrena; species Andrena flavipes. The sequence goes on from OZ020480.1 coordinate 74,700,122, forward strand.
CCGCTGAATAAGTGAGAACAGGTCGGGCATTAATTTTCCACGGTAGCGTCTCGAAGATCGCCCGCGATCGTCGTCGTCGCGCGAAATTAGTGCGCCATCAATATTCCACGGTCCGTTAATACCGTCGTGTCGATTATTAGCGAGTTAGATATCCAATTGAATATTCCGTAGTCGGTGTAATTACAGTATCCCGTCGGCTGTCAGCCAGTTACATAATCGCTGGATGGGTTACGCCTAGCCGGACTAATTAATTAGGCGTTTCGCGTCTGTGCTGCGCGACGGTTGCCTCTGTTCCACTCGTGCATCCAAGCTCTCATACATTTCGCGCTCTATCCGCTCGAGGTAGTTACACTGCCGCTCAAAAGCATTCGAAAAGAAATTAGAACGTTTCTCTACGTGCCTGTGTTCAAGCTTGGACAGTCTTCAGCACTGTATCGATTGTTTCGTTGTGTTTTCTTATTTGAAATGTGATTTCTCATTCGATTATTATTATCGACACCTGTAGCCATCCTCTCAGGCAAGCAATAATCAAGTATATTACCTGATCAATTACTTTTGAACGGCAGTGTACATCGAACCCGTGTCTGTGTTCACGTAATCTGCGCATTGTTTCGTTACGCAACGAGACCTATTGTCCCCGGATAAGAAGGAGCATTGTACAAACGCTAGGCGCAGCGGCGCGAAGCCTTTAACACGATATTGCATAACGCAACCACGTTACACTGCTCCGTTATAACGAGGCAGCAATAGCGTCTCGCTGACCCCTCGAATAACTACACTTGTTACTCGAAGAGTCAGCCTGAATCGCCGGATTAAAACCGCGACGCAGAGGACGATATAACTAGGTCCGGGAATTTGGAACAGCCAGTAAACCAATGAATCGATCCCCTCACTTTTTAGCTTCCATGTGCACCCTCCCAAGCTTTCACCCACTATGCGACACACACATCGAACTCTTTTCGGTACGAAAGAGAATCGGAAGGATCTGCTATTGGAATAGGCGAATCGAATTTTTAGACCACGCCTATTCGGATGGAGAAATAAAGAGCTGCGAGAGTGCCGCGTGCACACTGATTTCGAGCCTCTCCGCAAAGAATCCTCGAACGTGGTCTCTGTGGAGTGACAAAAAATGAACGGAAACCCAAGTTACAAGCCAGAGACACGCAAACAAGCCTTCTTCGCTGGCGTCTCCCGAACAGTGGACCAGGCGCTGCAGCAGAAGGCAAGTAAAAAAAAAAATAAACAGTCCGGACGGTTGAAGTTTTAATTGGTGTCCCTCCGCGGAATATGAAAAAGGGGATCGCTGGCATCGATCTCAGGCCTTTCGAACGGCGGAGTGTACACTCGAGGTGGCCGTAAGATGCCAACAACGTCGCGGTATCGGCGAGAAGGATCGATAGCGTTGGCCACTAAACGTCGTCGGGGCCCACTCTAAATGTCCGAAGTTATCGATCGCCGACACCGGCGATGAAAATCGTGATACGCCGTGATAGGAACGAGACCCAGAGGCTCGGGCATCCGTGGATCGCTCGGTCATCGAGCTTTCCCTCTTCGGTGGGGGGAGACGGGGATGGGAGGTTGGGTCAAGCCACAGTAGGTTAGGACAGGTCAACTGAGGTCGATCGGCCGCGTACGGCAGTCTGCGTTTTACGATGGCGGCGCGACAGTGGTTGCCGGCCAAAGGGCGGCACGGGGAGGGGTGCGGGGGCAGCTTGGGAACGGAGGGGTGGTTCAGGGGCTGGTCGAACCGCAACCTCACCCTCCGCAATTACAATGCTAATTCCGCGTACACGGGCCTCTACGGTTAATCGTCGCGCGATTTTCTTTACCCTTAAGCCCCCAGTCCCGCCGCCCCTCCCGCGCGATTATCGCGCTCTCCTAGCACGCGTGCACGCAACGCGGGATCCCTTAACGCTCCGCGACGAATGCCTCTAACGAGCGTAAATTTCGCGTCTAACCTGGCTCGCACGGACGGTTGACAGGGTTTTCTTTTTCGAGGGAATCGAGTGGCTCGCGTTTGTTTGAGTATTTCGAATGCAATGGAAGGGCGACGAGGGAAGAGCGAGATGAGAGGATCTTGGCGCGAGGGGACACTCGAGGAGACTGGGGATTAGTAACGAGGGAATGAGGACGAAACGGTGATACGTTTTAATGATAAAAATGTGTCGAAGGCTGATGCTATTTGATTCTTCTTGCTCACGCGGTAGTTACGTAATCCTCTAAAGCTATGCGATAATTGCATTCCATTTGGTCGGTTTAATTTCATCCCATTACCGCAGTGTTCGTAATGAACCCGGTTCCTGTGGAAAGCTCTTTTATCCAGCCTCGCGATTAAGCCTAATCGAATGATCGGAAAAAGAAGGGATAGGTACCGACGATAAAGGGGTACTGTTTTCATAAATCTTCTATGATACGAAGAAACGGTACAGGAAAGAAGTTAGAGAGCGGAAGATACCTTCTCGTTTCCATTTTACACTCTAAATCTGTTCGATCCCTACTTCCTAAGAAGTGTACTTCCTCGAAGTACAGTGGCTTTTAAGAAGAACGTCAAGCTCAGCTGTCGGCAATCTGCAAGAACAACGTCTGTCTCAGTAACGGGAACATCCGATCGAATTGGTAATTAGACCCAGGTCGCCAGGTTCCTATAACGATCCATCTATGGCGGACATGCTGGCGCCGTAGCAGCGACATGTCATGCGGGACAATCCTGTAGCATCCGGGCGAATCGAGACGAGACCCGTGTGTGCGCGTAGATTAACGTTACGCCATTGCCAGTTGCCTGGAACGAGCCGAGAAACCGCGTCTCCTTCCTCGCTGCACTTGCTGCAACTGATATAACAAAGTATCCGAAACACTCTGAAGTAGTGTCTGAAACAGTACCGGTTCAACCTTAAAGGCACGAGCTATAAAATGCTTCTTCCATCGCTCACAAGCCCCTGTACCTCCAAAACGCCCCGATGATTATTATTATTATTATTATCAACGGGAAAAGACCCTTTAGAATGCATAATATAACAGGTAAATACAGAAGAAATAAAATGAAACAGTTTGCGTGCTACAACATAATTCGCTGCAACGTAGGTGACAAATTATACTAGAAGTCTTCTAAACAATAGATTCCAGAATGAATCGAATGATATAGAGAACAGATCCATGTCAGCGAGGCACTGATTTACCTCTTCCATGGCACGGTTTAGGGGATCAACGGCATAATGGTAATAATCTGGAACCTTCGAAACAAAGAGCGGTCTCGGACGCAACGGCCGTTGCGGGATATGAAAACGGATTGATGCCACGAGCTCGTGACAGTTAATCGGACCGTGAATAACTTTGAAAAGAAACAACAGATCGGAACAGACCCGACGGTCACAAAGGGTAACGAGCCTTGTGTTTCGTAAGGAACTTATCCTCCTACCGATGTCCAAAAGCTACCCTAAATATAATACGTTTCTAAGCTTTCACCTTCACCTTCTGCTTCTCTTACAAACTCGATTGATACGTGACATCGAGCACAAGTGGATTAACGTTTCGCTTTTACCATTTCTCTGGAACCAACGAGACACGTAAGTGGAAGACTACTGTGTCTCACGGTTCCTCGAATGGTACAGGGGACTCTAAGTATCGACTCCGGCAGCACCACTTCCCCGTTCACCCGTGTTTGTACACCTTTATAAACCGCTTTGAAAGCACCGCTCCAAGGTATTAGAATTCTTCCTCTCGTCTGTGCGCTTTCCGGCGCGGTTGCATAAAGTGGAAGATGCCTCGCGAGCATCGCGCTGCACCACGGCTGGCTTTCTTCCCTTCGCAAATATATAGGTCGCATCCTTTCGCTCGGATATCTCCTCCCGATACGCGGAAATTTCGGTCTGTATCCACCGAGTTGGAAGAGTGCTCTGCTTGCCCTGCGAACGATACCGCGACACGCTGGGACACCGCGTTCATCGGGTTTGTAAATTCCTAGAATTCGCCGAGTAATTCTAAATTGGCAGAGTCTTACTGTCCCGAAAGGGTCGACCTTTGTACCTAAATAGAAAGTAATCCCCGTGGCTGAATCGCCATGGAAGCTCTGTTCCAAGTAACTTTTCGCGGTAGAGACAATTTGGAAGCTGTTTGGAGTCGTCAAGCTAAGCGAATCACCTTGTGTATTTCCACAAACGGGTCGCCGGTACGCGATACTCCGCTTGGTGGTTCTCTGTTGGGGAAAAAAAATATAAATGTCTATACCGGCTCCATTGCAGAATGTACTGTGGCTCTATTGAATTCGGTTCGCGGGCTTGCGTCGTTACCGAGCCAGTTCTGATACTATTTGTACCTACGTGTTAGTTCTGTTTCGTTGTTGCCGCGAAGCTGCGCCGGTTCCTCCGTGGATACACGCGTGTACATACACACTAATTACGAGTCGGTGTGCATCGATCACTGTTGCACCTCTGCTTCCCCGAAGTAATTAGCGTAAATAGAACCGTCTGTGATAATTAACCGTACAACACTGCTGCGCGATACAGCCGTGTTTCGTCTGTGCTCGGTGGATTTATCTTTCCGCGCAACACTTAACTTCTCCAATTGCGTTTCTAAAGATTCCGAAACGGGGGAATTCTGTTGCGAAGCGTCGCGGAAATTTCATTATTCTCGCAAACAATATTTCCCGATGCTTGCGAGCCTGGCTTCAGAATCCTACAATTATTACCCCGCGGTAGATCGCAATTCTCTCGAACATCCTAGCAATCGCATTGACCCGTACTTCTTTAAATTATATATACATCCGACAAACGTGAACCGTCAACTTTGAAGACTTCCAGCATTTATTCGGCCAAGGGCTCGCGAACCGAAGCAACTTGTTTCCTTCGTGGCCCTTCGCGACGGTCCATTAAGGTATCGATTCTCGGCGGTGCTCGTGAAAGGAATATGACCGTCGCTCGCGAGTAATTAACCCTGCCTGGCAGTCGAAGCACGGACCAATTATCACGGGGGAAAAGGATGGCGGCTCGTAGACAAGAGATATCTCGCAGTCTTTCCTCCAAGGATAATTCCGTGCCGCGCGCTCCTCTCGAGGAGTTTTTAAAAACGATTAAACTTGGAACGGCATCGCCAGCCCTGGCTCAAGCTTTTTCATCCCCGTCGCACTTCATCCCCCCCCTCTTAGCCCGGCTCGGGGGAGACTCTTTTTTCATACGACCATGAAGGATTAATGCTAGCTGGAACGTGAAGAAGGAAGTTGCCACGGGCCACGACGGTTTTTACGATACACAGGCGGCCGTCTGTCCACCCCTTCGTCCTCGCGCCTAAGTTTTAACGTTCGAGCTTTAAAGCGTCAGCGGAGCTTTGCCTTAACTGCTGGTGTTAGTTCCTTAATTATTTATTACGAGTCACCGCCGATCTTGCGTGGGTAATTTCGAGAATTATTTGCTACGGTGGAAGCTGTTGTGGCGAGAAACTGATAAGGGTATTGGTATCTACTCCTCAGTCTGATTTTAGAACGCTCGATGAACACACAAGTGAGATGTAACTTAAATAATCGAAAAAGACCCACTTTTTCGACGGGATCCTGCCAGCCTCGGGGATACGGTTTGACGTCACGTCTGCTCGTTCCAATTCTAGGTCCGTTAAACGAAGCCAGCGGCGGTCGCGATCGAAGGTTCCGGCTGCAGCCACAGACAGGCGTAAAAAAATATTTCATGAAGCGCAGGGACAAAGGGGTGGAGGATCCCTTCCGAGGCGATTTAACGAGCGATTCACGGAACATCGCTGTATCCCGCGGCCCAATTTCTGCCTCTCAGCAACAATTAGGCGAGCCTCGAAAAGGCTTCTGCCTCTGGTCTCGTATTTAAATCGAATCGTTAACGGTACAACAGCTTGTAAATGACCTACTCGAGCCTGGATAATTGCCCGCGGCACGGGAGCCAGCGGGAGAGTTTAAAGTTAATAAATGATCCTCGGCCCGTTTTATCGACGGAAGGAGAGGCGCTTCGGCACACTCGTCGAGGAGTCGTCGAGTAGTTCTAGCCGCTCGAACCGCCTCGTCAGCCCTAGTTCCTTGATCAAAGGAATCGGACTCCCTTAGGGTAGGAAGAAGTAGGTCTAGGCGAACCTTCGAAACAAACTGAAGCGTGGTAGAAGGTCGGTGGAAGGGATGAAGAAGGACAAGACGAGGGATGAGGAATAAGATCGTAGGGATAATTGCTTGGTCACTCTCTCCTAGCGATGGGGTAAAAGGAAATGAAAAATTAGACTCGACGTGTGCGTAAGAATTTCCTATACATTGCACAGAATTTCATTCAGCCAGGAATTATATTAGGGGAGAGGTGCCTATATCGTACCACTTAAGACATTTTACGTTGTATTTCATATTTGGTATTAATTATTGGGTATTGTAGCTTGATCTTTTAGGCACCTACTATTATATTCTTTACCTTTTGTTCAGAACAAATTAATTTGTTATTAATCTTTTTGTCACATACTGTAAAAGGTATGTGCTTCAATAAAAATAGTATCAATAACAAGGAGAGAAGAAAATATTCCACCTAAAGTAATGATTATTATATAGTTACATATACTTACATATGTGTATAGATCACACATGGGCCGCAATAACTTATGAATATGATATACGTACATAACCAAAAGTTCATAATGAATGTAATATGTACTTAAAACGAATGTAAAATATTCTACATTAAACCCGCCCTTAGAAAAATACAAAAATACAGGACAAAATTCCATTGTTTGATTATTATCGGCTAAAATAAACAGGTAAAAAGTTACATCAATCGTACCTGATTTTTTAAAATCTTTATAGTACGCACAAAATAGAGGATAAGCTCAAAAATATCTTACTTGATATCTTTATTGTCAGATGTCGTTTACATTTACTACTGAGAAATTGATGTGGTACAATTTAGGTGACCAGTACGATATTGGCAACTCTCCCCTATTTACGAGTTCAACTAACGCTTGGAACTAACCCTCTGGGTACTGACTTCCAAAGCACGCGTATACGCCCACAACCGTGTGGGTTCGGTCACAGTAGTCAAAGGGTTAAAAATGCAGGAGTGCCGTGAAATGTCTAATAGTAATTACCGAAGGCGTGGAGATTTCAGCAGCGCGACTTTAATTTGCACCTTGATAGCTAGATTACGTCTCGGAGTACTATTACAGCACATTCTGTCGCTGCAGAAGTTCGAGTACAGGGTGGCCTGCGTTTTTAATAGTGCGTTGAGCGCGCAGAAACGTGCAATTTGTCGCGGAGATCGCGGCAGAAACGCCTCGTAATATTAGGGATAGAGGAAATGTATAATCACCGCGTCATTACGGTTCCCTTGGATCGCCGTGATTCTGCCGATTCGTGCCGATAAAAGTATAGTTAATTGTCCCTCGGTCAGAAATGAGACGTCGCCGTCATGAAAATTCTATCATTCGATTCTTTTAAGCGGCGCATTAAACGCGGCTCGTTTAACGAAATCGACGTTAATTGAATTTTTCTTGCTCGCCCGTTTCACGACCCCCCAACCCCACCCAGTGAAAATCGCGCCCCATTTATAACAACGATTACCAAGCCCGATCCGTCCGCTCGATACTCCCTCCGCTCAATTACTATTTGCAGGGCTCCAAGTACGTCGTAGTAGTAAGAAGCCGTGCTTGGTCAGGCAGTTGGAATTCATCGACGAACGACGCAAATAGATCGCCGAGCGAACTTATTCACGGCAGCGAATAATATTCCACGTGATCACATTTATGACTGATTATATTCTCGACGATGCGCTATCGAGTTCTGAATTAGAAGTAAGAGGATGGTATTATTCGGTTAACGTGAGATATTATAGATATTACGATTATATTCGTCGGTTAGATTAGTGGTTCCCAAATAGTGGGTCGAAATGTTTTCTGAGGAGGTCGTTGTGCTTAAATTTAGTAGACGATTCTCTCGCTTATTAGTTATGTATGAAGACAATTGAATGTTATTAACTTAGAATAATATTCTGAGATATCTATTTTTAATGTGTCTTCTTTAGCTTATTAAATTTACCTTAATTTATACGACGGGAGGGGGGTTGCGTGTTATTTGAATATTATAAAAAAGGATCGCGGTTCAAGAAAGGTTGAGAGAAGTATCCTAGATACTTGACTATTCGTCTATTCTTGACTATTTGTCGAGCAACATCTACCAGCAACAGCTTTTTATTAATTTCGTCGATTCTAACAAGCCCATTTACCTTCCAAAGTGGGCGAGCACGGTGCACGTGTATGTTTTTCCTTTCCCTGTTATCCGATCAACGTCAACCCGCCAGAACAACTGCAATTTCGCGGAGCGACGTGCACAGGGATCAGGGAAAAACGCGCCGCTCCACTGGCGAGAACGTAACGCGGGTAATTAGCGGAGTTTATTCGAATAATTTGTATTCGCGTGGAGAGTCACGGCCCCAAGTTGAAGGTTGAAATTGTGGTGTATCGCGGACACGGGGATGGAGAATGGGGGGGGGGGGGGAGCGTTACACGCGCAGCGAAGGGCGGCTAAGTGCAGGGACGGGCTAGGTAAGCTCGTCGGAGACTAATCAAGTGGCATGCGGAATAATTACACTCGCCGGCAACTAGGAAATCCGCGCTCTCGGATCGAGTTTGCCCTTTCAACAATCGGATAATAATTGTCCCGGTTAATGAACCGTGGAGGAATGTCGCTTTCTACTGTTATTGGATTTCCCTGTCCCGCCTCTCCTCCGACGCTTCTTGTACTTGCCAATTAGAGCCCCGACGTCGAGTATGCCCCCGGGGGGGACGTTCGAAGATTATCGAGCCGAGGATCTCGAAGAAAGTTGCTGCATTAAGATTACGCCGGCTTACGCCTGTTTCGCGATTAAAGCTCGATCGCGAAACACGTGAAAGCGGCTGCAGTACACGGATTAAAATAAACCGTGCTGTCGAGATGGTTGCGCACTTGGCTTCTGAAAGGGTTCCATTAGTCGTTACGGGGCGCAATAAAAATTAACCCGGCAGCTGCTTCTAGACTCCAAGTTACTCGGGAGGACTTCTAACCGGACTGTGAAGTAACGCTTGACTACACGCTAACGTCGGCTTGTTTCGATTATCGAGCAGAAGAAATCTGAATGTGAGATCATTGTATCCGGTACCTAATTTAAATCAAAGCGAGTATGGCTGCCCTGTGCGTGTGTGTGAATTGATATTCGAGTGGTGTATTGCTCGCATTGACAATACCGTATTAATATACCGTAATTAGTGGCATGAAATAGTGATTATTAATGCCCCACTCGGACGCCCCTAACTCGATGGCCATTACTCTTCGCCAACACGTCCGTATACGTGATCCCACGACTTCCATCGAAGAAACGTGGCTGCTCCGTTCGATAGCTCAGCAAGACGGACCGTGACGGATGATCGAGTCGAGGAGGAAGTGTTAGTCAGTCGCAAGAAACCGACACGGCCTCCAATCGAACTATCAGAAGTATGCTGCCTTTCGCGGCGACCAGCTTCTTGTCGCTTCTTCTTCCTAGCCGAGCACTGCTTTCCGCGTTACGCGACAGAGGAACTGACAATAATTGCGCGGGAATCGGAATCGTACTTTGTCACGTCGAACATCGTATGCTCGCCGGTACTATTCTATCGAATGTTACCTCGGAACTCAGACGTTAGTGGTTTTCACAGCGCTGCGAAGAAAGGTTGGCAGTTGAAATTTTAACGCTTCGTTGAAGCTCACGGTGCGATAAACTTTATCTAATTACGATGGGAACTGTAACGTGCGTGTTATATTCCAGCTTGATCGTTCGCATCGCTCCCTATGATATCATATTCAAATGTATTATAAATACAGATAACCTTGTGTTGTGCCCAGGCATCGATTCACGTTCGTGCCACGAGTAATCGAAGCTCCGCGAAGCGTTTAACGCAACGACGAATCGGCGGAATTCTACTGACCCTCCTGTATTTCAAAATTTACACCAACTTCGTTTTCAGCAAACAAAATGTAATTTGTTGAGATCCAGTGATTTGATATCCGTTATATTTAAATATAAAGTGGGAGCTCTTTCTGTCTCCTCTTCTTCGACACATCTGATCTCTCATCTAAAAACCAACCCATACAGCACACTCTCGTTGCAGCAAAGTTGCAGTGCAAGATTGCAATGTTTCATGCGCAGTTGTTGCAACATTGCAGCAATAATTCTTTGTCCGCCCCGTGCAATGTTGTGCAACACTGCAAGGTTGCCGCCGCGAAGTGTGCTGTACGGGAATAGCTACTTGCCACAAAAATTTCACAGAGATTTCTCGTTGTAGATTCAACTTCTCTAATTTATTCCGTTCCAATTGTCATCAGGATAGCAACAAACGTTTCAGCGACAAATGTTTACTCACGCCATTAGCGCGGCCTGACGCACGGACTTATGAATTTCTCTCGGAAAATGTTATTTAATTAAACGCCGCGCCGCTAATGGCGTGTACGCGAAATATATCCCGGCTCGAGAGGGGGAATTAGCCCGTTATCAGGCAGTAAAATCTCGGCCGTAAGGGGTGCCTCGGAACCACCCTTTACACACCGTTATCTACTGCGCCCTTATCGCGATACGAGTGGCCAGTTATGCACTGTCGACGTAACACGGAACGCGTAGCGGTACTTTAAAACGATCGTAAAGGACGATACACAAGACGTCCGTGTCGTATGGGTAAATGGCCGCCGTTAAAGACCGTCGATCGTCCAACGAGCTCGTTCGCGACACTGTCTTCGTTCCCATGGTCGCATTCTGCCCGGAGAACTTGGGCAAATTATGATAGCGCGAAACTTGCAGAGGAATTCGACCGCTGGCAATTATCGTTAAGCGCAATAGCGTGGTATAAATGTGCGAGGGGCTAGGTTGTTTATCCGAAGGTAGGGGGAAATAATGGGAGGAGACGTTATCAGTATGGTGGAACGAAGAAATCAAAATTGTGCGATTGTTTCTATACCGAAAAACACTTGCCTTTAGTGATTACAGATTAATTGATATAGATTAAGCCCACAAATACTAGATTCTGTCCTCGGAAAGAAATTCAGGTGCCGCTGGAACCTTGAAACATTTGCGTTTTCATTTGTATGTACAATATATCAGAGTTGAACAAAATGTAATTTAATTATAATTTACAAATTTCGATTAAAATGCAATTGTGCAGTTGATTACACATTATTCTCTGTAATCGTTACTTTAGGCAGTCGACCACAATTTTGCTAACTACTTAAATTACCAATAACAGAAAATAATGTGTAATCAACCACACAATTACATTTTAATCGTAATTTGTAATTTGATTACATTTTGCACAACTCTGCAATATATGTATAATATATCGCTACTGCTTCATCGTAGCAGCTTTCTTGAATTGTTGGATAGCAGTCAGATAGGATATAGGGCTAGCAAATTTAACGCGTAAGTTTCTTTTAAAAATAAATGCTATCGTATCATAAAATAAAATTCACGAGATAAATAAAAATAATAATTTTAAGTACCTTGTGGCACCGTAAATTATAAGCTCAGATTTTGACAGCTTAAGTACCATTATAAAAGGCAACGTTTGCCAACTGTTAGAAGTCACAAATAATAAAAAAAAATTGTGCCCCCATTTCCTTCCACCCCAGTTAACAAGTTCACAAAGCAAAGAAGATTTTGAAAAACTTGTACTTCGACCGCTTCTATGTATTTTCGAAACTCCAAGCCATTCCAAAGTCTTCTAATGTAGGTACTGCGCGAAGCGTGGAGTGCTTAACTGAAGTTGACTTCATTAATACAGACGCTATAATGATGACCGCGCCGTTGCATACAGAATCATTGGCCACGAGCTAAATTATTACGCGCTCTTCCAGGCGAGTACGCTGAATCTTCGATTGCCGCGCTTTGGTACATTTGCCCGTGATAATGTGCGCGCTCCATTCCAGCCGGTTCATGCATTAATTCATCATTTTAATAGGGGTGATCGACATTTCGAGTAGAAAGTTATCGAGCGCGTTGAATTTTCGACGCGTTTCACGGAAAACTGCCTTCGAACCGGCCGACATACTTCCCTCGTAAACGGCACGGTCGAGCGAGCTCCGTGAATCGACCCTCGGGCGCAGCCATACGAAATGTCGCTTGGATGGCATCAAAGCGGCCGGGGCCGAAAAATTTATGAGGTCTGTTCGCTGGTATTTGTTATTGATTAACTCCGCCGAACGTCCAGCGCGGCCGCTGATCGGCGACGTGTATTGAAATTCAGCGCGCGGAACGCCAGTTCGCGAACGTCATTAATTCCATGTGGCATCCAACGAACTTGAAAGCAGATTCCCTTCGATCGACCTGGCGTAACGACATTCTCTTCGGTTATTAAATCGAGTCGTTAGAAGAAATTTATTATTCCAAATTGCTACGAAACGTACGAGTAGGCGATTACTATTTTTCGAGCCTCCCGCGATCGTTATCGTGAATTTTCACATCGAATAATAGAATCTTGATGAAATACGCGTGTTTGAGGAGAGGGGCAGGTAGAACGAGCGGGCGTTAACGCGAACAAACCCTGGGGCGGGATCGAATGGCGAGGAGCGTTGACCCTTACCACTGGGCTGACTATAGGCGGCACGTTACTACTTAACGCGGAGCTGTTTACCGTAACGCAGCAAAGTGCCCCTTCTCCTTCGTTATAAACCACGTGAAATATGGATCGTAGCGCGGCGATTGCATCAGCCCGTGTGGCAAGAAAGGAGCCAACCCCCCATTCCCGGAATATCTACGGGCCGAAGAAGGCGGACGAGCATCCCCTTTCCGGCGGAGCGTATTTCGTACACAACCGCGGCCGTTAAGGGTAAACGAATTCCAGCGCGGGCCCGTCACGATCCGCAGCCGATTAATTTCTCGCATTCGGAACGGAAATTAATTACGGGGCCGACGGTTTCGAAGCTGCGAGACCCTATCAAGAAGTCCCGTCGTATTACAAGAAGCTGCGCTACGAGCAGACGCTTGTTGCCGAGAGGGAGGAACGATAAGTAGCGGCAGTTCTCGGATATAATAGAAAGCTCCGCGACGATTAATCGTGCCAGAATTTTGGGGATTCAAAGCATCCGCGTTTCCCTGAACGACGCGAGAATCTGGGATGGATTAGAACGACACTCTTCGCGGAGGCACGATGAAAAATCGAGGCTAGGGAGTTGTGGCTTTAACTATGGGATTAACCGTCCGAGGAAGATTCTCTCCTCTTAACGAGCGTCGAATAGCGAAAGGGAGAGGATCTAATGAGAATTGATAGCCGGTAGGAAGTCGATTGCCAATGAAACATGGCCCCCGCCCTGCGTACCCAGGCGAATCCTTTTAACAGTAAAAACCGGCGAAAGTGAAATGTATTCGTTACAGCGAATGTTTCGCTTCCACTGCGATCGAATGGAGATGCGCGTAATTGCGTTACACCGGGCCATTTCTATCGGGCGCGACAAAACGGTGGGCATCCGATTGAAGGTCGTATTCAACGATCGCGTGTTTCGTCGTTTTTTGAATTGGGATTTGCCTAGTTCGGTGAAAAGTGTTTCAGTCAAATCTGCGAATATTTCCCGACTCCGAATTTGAAATGCTCTGTACCTATTGGTACTCCCGTGTAACAAAAAATCGTCGAATGAATGGATAGACTGCTGGACGCGGTTTTTTGCTGATCGATCACTGATAAGTTAAACGAAATTCATGCGAAGTAAATATGTAGTGTATCTTTTGATACATGGACGGCATTGTTTTAAATTATCAATTATTAGTTAGAAGAAGATGGGTTAGTGTTTCAAATATAAGAATTAATACACAAGTGCTCTGAATACTAAAATTCTGGGCTATAACCACAAAATGAATACATAACGCTAGTTTGTGTCACTAAAACCGACGGTGCAAATATCGTCGAGCAGCTCTCGCATGCTGTGAAAAGATTTTCCTTACGTTTACAATTTACCCCGTGTTACAACCTAAAGCGCGGTCTCCCCTATGCTTTTTCTTGGGGATTTATTTCCAATTAATGTATCCATAATCATATATTCGGCAAAGTATAGTGCCGAGCTGTATAAATTTCGTGGGCGAATGTTTGCTACGTGCGTGTCGAGGTCGAGAGAGTTCATGGTACCCTCTAAAAAGCGTAATTACCACGATTCCGCCAAGACAAACGTTCGCGTGCAATCATGACGAATAGTCCAGCGGTCTCGTTGCCTGCAGTTGATGATTTTTTGCAGGAAAAATTGCGGAGGAACGCGCGCCGCCATTGAGCGTATGCAAATCCCATGTAACATTACGAGCCACTCAATTGCGCGAACAAGGGAAGAATGGAAATGAGATACAGTGTTCTCCGTGCGGTCGGAAACGGTAACGTTCCCCTGTTCGGAGGAACAAACGTCTCTATCATTTTTTTTCTCTCCCAATTTCTCGCGAGCCAAAGCTGTTCTACATCGCGGCGGGGAATTAGAATAACGGAGAACTTGTGTCTTCCGGTTGCATATTCTACGTCGAGCATACAAAGCGGACGCGCACAAGCTTCCAGCGGATGAAGCTCCTCGTAGAGGCTTTAAAAAATTCCATAAGCATTCGGGAACACAAGACGCTATTACAAGAATCACCTCCACCTGGCGCGGACACGAAAATAATTTCCCCTCGACGAAACAGCGCTTTTAAATCTGCCTTTGATTGTCAGCGATGAATCCGAAAATTAAAAAGGGAATGGTTTGCACGCGTCCCAGTGATCCGCGATGGAACTATACGGACGGGGCTCCACAAACGACAGAATCCAAGATTAAAATCCACTCTTGACCATTGCAACCCCCTCCCCTATCGCGTGGCAATCCAGCGGCGCAGGGAGCGCTCGCCAAAAGTCACTCAGCATCCATCAAGCCAGCCGTGAAGTATTACAAAAATCTGCTCCGCCTCAAAGGGGAAAAAAGGACAGCCATTGAAACGTTACACGGGAATGCTTTGAGCCGACTCGCCCCCCAGCGGCGTTTCCTGCCTGGATGACGGCAAAACCGCAAATCCGCCGGCGGATCTCTGTGTCCCCGGCGTCCGTCAATTCGCGGGAAGAAAGGGAATGGTCCAGCGGTAAAAACACCCCGCCGCCCCCTCCCTTTATCATCCCCCTTTCTTGGACTAGCGCCGGTGACGGTGACCACACCCTGCAGGCACGACGAGATATTCGGTGCCGTGGAGAGGCCGGCAGCCAAGGAGAAGGGAAACGATCGACCCGCGGCGGAGAGGTTCGCCGGTGGTCGGGCGATTTTTTCACGGGGGATCAACTTGTCCGCCATATTAATGACCACGGTGCTCGGATTATCCGTCGAGGTTAGCCAGCTCGGCCCTCCTTCGTGGCTGAAGCCAACTTTCCCGGAAAATTGATTGCGCTTCCTTGAATCTCTCCTCGACGGCCGAGGGCGGACGGAAAAAAAGAAAGAAGGGGAGGCGACGCTGGGAAAAAGGGCTTCGTCGGGGTTTGTGCACGACCTGCTGGAATTCTCCTCCGCGCACGTCCGAGGAGGGGAGGGTGTCATCGGTCCATGGACGCCGGGGGAGGGAGGCTAATTATTTTCGTCGAGCGACTCCCTTTAATTGGTGTTTTCTTATCGACTGTCCCCGGCGGCGTAAGAACTACAAAGCCTTCGAAACACGAATTTCCGCTCCCGACGCTGCAGTAATTCAGTTCTGAGAAGTTTCTTTCGCGCCCCCCTCCGCCCCCAGACGGAACTTGCTCCGACGTCCCTTCGGCCTCCTATCCCCTTCGTTTAAGAATGTTTCGCGGACTTCGTTAAAGGGGAATCGTTAACGTCGCGGCCGAGTTCCCTACATAATCGCGAACTCGGAATCTCCGCGGTCGCCGTGGGGGTCGACGATGTCGGGGGGGAAACGGACGGGGGATTGCTGCATTGCTTTGGTGGCTGATTGGAACAACGGTTACGGGGGTAGGCTGTTTGTGTTTGAAGCGAGCGCGGTGCCAGGGGCTGGCAAGTACGTGTCTCTTCGCAGAGTTTCTTTTGCGCTGATTCCTCGGTGACTGTATCAACGCTTCGATGAATCGTCGTAATTATTTACCGTTGCGATGGCCTGAATACTACGCGTAATACGAGGTGTGACGATAATGTTTCGAGAATAATTGTGCTTTCCTATTTTATTTGTAAATTGATCCTACCTGCTTGCTATAAGGTAAACAATTGTTTGCAAGTTGGTTCGAGTAAAAAAGTGTTTGTGTTCCGTGTTACGTAAAGAATGAAAGAGATTTGCCTGATCTCTCTCCTTGCGATACCAGAAAGGTATATATTCTATAGACACCAGAAAGCAGAGAGGGGGAAAAAATTATTAGAATTAAAAATTTATGTACGAAATTTTTATTTCAAATAATTCATTCCACATCTGTGCCGAAAAGTGACTACCAGGAATGTTACGATGGAATTCGTGTGCGTAGATTAAAGTCTATAGCCTGACATCTGTTTAATTTTCAGAATGAAATTTTCAAACTAATTATTCTCGATACTTTATTATCATATCTCGCACGTTGAGCCTTTGGATTTCAATTCCATGGAACTGTAACCGTCGCGTCAAACCACCGATGAATTTTTATCCTGTTATTCCCTTCTATACATTTCTGTTTTAATCACAGCATGATTGAAAGCCACACCGTACCGTTCATTTACTCAAATATCGCTGTATCAAGATACACGATTGTTAACAATATATATTTTCCAAGTGGCCACGTGCATCGAGATTAAATCGAGTGAAATTCAGTATTCGCCCGGCTGCCTTTTTGTTTCATTGTAATACGAATCAATTTAGGTTTCCCATAGGCTTCTCTGTATCGAGTGTCGCGTTACACGAACGCTACTTTAAATGATTCCACGCTATATTCTCGCGGCTCCCCTCGTGTTCTACCGTTTATGGGTCTATGAACATTCCTCCCCTACAAATTGGTCACATTCTGGTTTCAGAGCCGTGCGAGAAGACGTATTGTTCGTGGGGGGCGACGTGCGTCGTGTCGGAGAGCGGGAAACCTTTGTGCCAGTGCCCCGCCGATTGTCCATCGACTTCTGAACCTGTCTGCGGCTCCGACAACGTGACCTACACCAACTATTGCCACCTACGGCAGACCAGCTGCCTCAAGAGGAAAAGTACGCGTGTCAAGCACCAGGGTGCCTGTGGTGAGTAGAGTTCTATTATACTTTCGCCGCTTTCGGTGCCCTATTCTCCGTGCCAGTACACAGGTAGCTGAAAAACATTCACCTACAGTAAGATAGTATACACCGACAGCATGCGACCAATTTCAGCTTCTGATAAATGAAATAGTACTGAATGTACAAACAGTTCCAATGATCTTTCGAAAAGGCTGATAAATAAAATAGATTCTCTCACGATTCGTATCGAGATATTATTCTCCTGTTTGTTGATTTCGGATGTTGAGAATGTTGATAGGTCTCTCTTTCGAATGTATTCCCAGAATAATTGATAAAGGAGAATTTATTTTCCCGACGATAGTGCTTTCAAAATCAATTAAGTATTAAATATCGCGTGCTATTTAAAACTGCATTAACCCAGCATCGCAAAAACTGTACCCCGCACCTGAGCAGCATTCGCAGTAGGAAACAGTAAATATCCAAAGAACCACGTTTATCGAAGTACACCAACCACAGCAGAACAAACTAAATCGATAAGTCGCCCCGTTGCCAAAAGAAACACCGAGAGCGCCGCGAGGAAACTGAATCTGCTCCACAGGCGACAGGCTCAAACTAAGTTTTCCTCTTTCTGTTTCGCTTATTTCTTTCTTCTCCGCTGGCAAAACGAAGTAAACGAGACTCGCGATCTCGCGAATATCCCCGCGATAACGCCAGCGCCGCTCCACCGTTTCGATCCTACTAATGGCGCTCGTGGAAGTTCCGCGAGAATTTCCAGCCGGCCGGCGAGCATCTGTCGATGCAAAGCGGAAACTTATTGCGCGATATCCTGCAATAACGATAATGTCCCGGTATCGGGCGCGCTCCGACGTCGCGTCATATTATTCGCCGTGGATATCGCGAGACGCGGAAATGGAGACGCAACGGCCCCGATACGCCCCCGTACCGGATGCTTCGATGGCCGCGTGACGGCGGGGGAAAAAGGTCGGAAGGATATAAACGAGGAGTTATGCCCGCGACTGGAATCAGGATTGACGTGCCCCCATTTGTCGTACTTGTAATTTCAAGGAAACACGCGGTCTCGCTATCCGTTGCTTCGGTCCCGGGGATGCTGGACGGGTTCGTTTCACGTTCACCAACCATCGGCCGTCCTCGCCTCGTGTTTCATTCCGTTCGAGTTATTGTTTCCTCGTTTACGACTCAGAACGTCGTTTTTCGCCGGCGATTGGACACTTCGCGGCATTTCGCCGACCAATGGGCGCAGTCACGCGCTTCCAGAACTTTCCTCCCCGATCGTAAATGCTCGCTGAGTATCCCGCTTCTTCCCTTTTTCGTCCGCGGGTAATGTTTTGTTAAAGTTTCGTGTTATACAGTCGTGCATCCCTTAACGACGGGGGTACGTTCTGAGAAATGCGTCGTTAGGCGATTATCATCGTTGTGCAAACGTGATAGAGTGTAGTATGTACTTACACAAACGTAAATGCTAGAGCCTACACACCTAGGCGACTTAGTGTGTAGGCAATCGTAACACAATTGTATTTGTGTATTTAAATATATCTGAACCCAAAAGGATCATTATTTTACTTTGAAAACTTTTTGCTTGAAAACTACACATGGGGTTCTTCTCGAGGGGGTGTAACTCTTTGCAGAAAGGGTGGTTTCCTTGGTTTCTTTCTTTTTCATCTTGGATTCATTATAATCTATGGGACGCTATACAACGCATGACTGTATTATTAATATCTGGATATATCGTTTTAGGGGTTCGACAAGTGCTCTGTCATACCTTTCCCCATAGTTACGTTATTTATTTTATGTGGAACGTCGGGGAATGGAAAGCGTATTGGATGAATAGATCGAGGAAATTTGAAGACATAAGGGATGCACATACGGGAGGAGCGTTGAAAAACGGAATACACGGTTGGAACTGTATTTTATCCCTGTTGGATCTCTTTTTACTCCGGGGCTGGTCCAGTGGGATCCCACCGCCATGAATTAACCATCGGCCGATACCCGATTTTTGCTCCGTTAGAAAGCTCGACCGTGGCTCGCCCAGCGCGCTGATTCTTAAAACGATCTTTTATTCAAACGAGCCCACACGCGCTTGTATCGACACGTTCCCCTCGAGTATCGGGAGCAGAGGCGCCGTGAAAATCTTATGGCCTCCCCGCGAACAGAATGTATTGCCTGGATTGGGCGGCGAGGTGGGTAACGTACGTGTTCATGGAAATTACTTGGAATTCTTTCAACTTCTCGCAATTGCGGGAACGAGCTGGAACAGGATCGGCGCCGGGAACCTCGGGTGTTCTGGGACACGAAGATTTTTTAGACTTTGAGGGCAGACTGTGCGAAGATCTCTGGGATATGGAGCGCAGATGGGAAATGAGAAGATTGGACTGAATTTTAGATTAGCTCTCACGTTTCTCTGCAGAAATTTCTGTTTCGTTAGTTCGTAGTCTTCGGATTTCTCTGGTGCTTTAGTATCTCGGAACTTTCGTTAACTTGTCGCATATGTAATCGATATATTACAACGTCCACCTAATTTCACTCTACCGATTTAGAATTTTTCTTCCGTTAATTTGCTTTAAATTAGATATCTACATTCATAATAAGAGTTTCCAGTTATATTCGGAGGAATTCTCGATCGTTTCCCTCGGAATGCATTCCTCCGTTGAAATACCCACTGCAGCGAGCGCTCACGGCGCAACTTTCACCTTCTCGGCGCTGATTAGCATTCGCTGGTTTCTTCCCTTGCCCCGCGACGAAGGATCGACGCGAACGTAACTAGAAAAAGGTCGGAGCAGAGGGAAAGAAAGTCGCGCCCTCGTAATTCTCATTCGGAAGTCGAACGAGCTCGAGCACGCGCGTATTATCACGCTCGCCGTTTCCCTTGCTCTCTACCCTTTTCGCTGCTACTTTCGTGCCTTTCCGCTCTTATCTTATCAGACGCAGTTCTAGTTCATTGCTTGCCCCACGCTGCGAGCAACTGGCAAGACGCCGGCGAACTTCCGTGTTATTAAACGAAACTGCTCGGGCAGAAGGAACGCTGGAACAGATTTAGCAGGTCTGCCAGCATTGTTGAACTCGGGGCGCGAGTTTTTACGTTTTCACTTCGTCGTTACGAAGTGATTCCGCGTAACTACTGCAAGTTGTCGAGGAACATTATTCTTACGGCGAAGAATGTTATTTGAAGCGTATTCTACTAGAGTCGCAGCAAAATCAAGTGGCCCGTCAAAGGGACCAGAACTCTATTATTATTATTATTATTAAAATAGGAACCATTTTCGCGCTAAGTTTCCATTATTGCAGCTCGTCATTTCTCATAAAATTGTACCTACGCGTCCTCGAAACCCGTGCAAAATTTTTCATCACTCAAACTTCCTCCGTCCGTATTTCAAAATGTGAAAAGCGGGAGCTATTATCGACGGGCACTCTGTTATTTAATTGCAAGCGTACTTTCCCGATGCGCGTAGAATCCTTATTTGCCTGGCTGCTATCTCTTTAACAGCTTTCCCGTGCGCGCGTAAATTATTATACCAGCAAACAATGCGAGACAGGCGTCTAGGTAGGTATCGTGTAAAATAGCCCCGTTGTCCCTCGGGGATTTCCCATTCGAGTTATACCTCTGACGTTCCCTCTTCTTTCTTCTCCCACAGACTCGTGTCCTCCTTGGTCAAAGTATCTCTTCCGTGTACGTCCCAGCTACTTCCCTGTGAACACTCTTATTCCTCGTTGCTATTCCTCCCCGGGAATTTTATATTCCACACGCACCACTTCTCCGCTTTCTTCGCCCAACTATAATGCACACTCGATGCCTGTGTACGCTCCTTTCGCAACCCCGTGTTCCGCAATCGTCGGTGGCGTTCGAGTTCCTCCGCGGAGCGGAGAGGCTGAGCGCCGTGACAGATAAGAGCGCGGGGAAGGTAAATGAATGATAAGGCGGAGGCTTAAGACTGTCCCCGTTGTTCCAGCGACTCCAGTGCAATGGAGATTTCCTTTATTTCTCTCCTCGGAACCGCGTCCCATGGATTTTCACGGCCTCCTGACGAATAGCTGGCTTCGATTCACGTCGAAACGTTATTCGGATCGTCAGCCGCGCATTGTGATCGCCTGCGCTGTTTTACTTTCTGCTACTGTTTTTCCTCTATAATTCCGAGGAGGAACAATAGCGCGGAATGATAGAGAGCTTTCGAAACGCGCGCGTACACGGGACAAAGGGGAAAGAAAGGGAGGATCGGGAAGCTGTCGGCTGTAATTCTCTCCATCC
The DNA here is from genome assembly GCA_963971345.1 of Andrena flavipes. Taxonomy (NCBI): domain Eukaryota; kingdom Metazoa; phylum Arthropoda; class Insecta; order Hymenoptera; family Andrenidae; genus Andrena; species Andrena flavipes. Next base: position 74,721,499 of record OZ020480.1, read on the forward strand.
ATTGATTTCGTTGACGTCTCCGAATTCCCGAGGACATGACACTTTCGGGCGCGACGCGCTTCGAAAATATTTCCTCTTCGGTGTTCGATAATGGCTGGTTCTCTCGTAGCGGCGTATCGCCCGAAAAGTAGCGCGGATAAATATCGTATTAAGGGATCGATTATTTCGCGTTGGTAATTGGAGGTCTCGAATCGAAGGGGGTGGAAAATCCAGTGGGAAGTTGGCGAAGTTCATTATACCGAGGAATTCCTCCAGGTTCTTTCGATTAGCAAAGATTATTCTCCACTATATTCTCGTGAGCGCGCGGGTGTGTGCTCGGACGAAAGCAGCGAGAAATTAAATTAATTTTATCGGCTTAAGGGAGGCCCCTTCCGACCCGGATACCAACCCCGATCCCTTCGTTTCCGGCTCACGTCACACCACCGGAAATGCCCGGCTACCGTTCTTGTTTCTTCCTTGGAGGGTTGCTTGCCACGCACGGCCAGTGTATAGGTAGCAACATCCTCTCCATATTTTTCGCCATTTCGTTGCATCGAGCGGGCTGGTAATAGACGGATCTTCTTATCTTTCGCTGGGAACTGCAAACAGAAGAACAAGTTTAAGAATAAAAATCGTACTATACTCATAAACGCGTTTAAAAAAATTCTCGCTACTCTTGAAATTTCTCAGAGTTCACTGCAACACCCACCCTTTGCTACGCAATACCCATCGCTCTAGTAGAATTCCCCATTTTCTTCCCTCTCGGGAACGTCGCACTCTGCGAGCTCCATCGATTATAAGCTGGACACTCTATCAGGAACTCGGATGCTGCAAAGAAGATAATGATTCCCCTCGACTCGCAGGAACTCTCTTTACAACTGAATACCTGGATGAAACGCTGATTTCGTGGCGCGATCTAATTGACGTCTGGCCGATTTGCATTAGGGGTAATGCAGACGCACGGGGCAGAGGAAGCAAATCGAATTGGACGTTAAGTTAATCTTCGGTTGAGAATTGGATTTCAATGGAGCTTGCGAGAAGATCGAGCCGTGGATTGCTGGCGGTATCGTTAGCCGAAGGCAGCTCGAACGATATTAATAAGTTGGCCGGCGATCAGGAATTTTTACGACGTCAGACGTCGCCGGGCGCTCGAGGGCCACGCCATCGCCAATGGGGTGTAATTAAGTTAATCGTGGACTATCTCCTCGGTACACTTCATTACATCCTCAAGCGGGGGTCTCGATCGCCGCTGGGGCAAGTTTTATCTAACTTTCTGCGCCGATAAATCCTCGATATCTCACGGCGCTCCTTATCCAGCCATTTCGAGCGCCACCTTGTCAAAATGGAACAAAGAAACTGCTCCCGTCCCTCCGTACCACCCGAGGGAGCAGAGCTGTGGAAACTGCGGTGGAACAGACAGGTCTTTCGCGAAAGGAAGCTCATAGCTGAACTCTGAATACGTTTAAGTGTAACGTTCACGATAATACAACACAGATTTCAACTGTGTATCGCTTTGCCGTAGGAAAGACTCTATGAAGCGACTACAGTATGTAAACTCAGCAACTAGAATGATGTAGAGATCTAAAATAATATGTCACACTCCCTTCGACGGACACTGTTGATTAGAAACTTCATGGAAGAAGGTAACAATTACCTCCATGTTCAACTACACGTCCTACTTCGGAGAACATCGATTAATGTCTTAATCCCTAAAGTCTCCACGTGCATCCAGAGACCTTAGTAAGCTTCATTCGCGAGCAATCTATGCTTTAAACAGTCGCTCGATGTCCTCCATAAACAATTACCATTGAATCCTACACCATACCTTATTCTTCCTCTTTCACTATAAATCACCCTGCATAATAAAAGAGTTTTCCTAGCAGAGAGCTTGAAAATGTTTCTACACCCAAATGCCGATGCAATCCTCATAATTATACCGTCATAGAATATCTGACCACCAGAAAGGTCTCTAATAGATACAACATTCACCGTTCCAATTAACCACGTTCCCCGACTCGATTCAACAATTTAGGATTTCAATTAAAACACTGATTGGATATTCCTTGTCGCGAGTCCCCCGTAATTAAATTATTTAGTGGAGAGTTGCGAAACAGAGGAATGATTCCCAGTCGCGCGACACGTGTTTGTGATTCCACGTTCGCTGGTAATTCGATTGGTCATTAGGAGGTGTCTTTGCAACCGTGCATCCTTCGCGATATTCGTTCGCGTTAATGTTAGATGCCTCCCTGCACCTTCCAGCGAGAATCTCCTTCGAAATGGATGAATTTCACCGTGGTGCTCCCCACAGAATCAAAGTCCCCCTTGCTCTATGCATACCGAGTCACTCGGTTGCCCAAACCGATGTCACCGAGGTAACAATATTCCATACGTCTTTCGGAAAGGATGCTAGATGGCTCGTTCCCTCGCATACATCTTCATTCCGCGAAATGGCGCCCCTGTTTGTCTGCTTTCTCTGCGAGGCACGTCGAGAGAGGTGACTGGTCGCGTTGTCGTACTCTTGTCTCCGGAGAAAGGCGCGCGAATATACCCGTTGGAGGACATAAATTCGATCCGAGTCCCGTCGGGGATTCCTGGCCATGATTTAGGCGGATTCGATGATGGGTGAACGAATAATGCGTTCCGGGGACGTCGTTATGATGCCTGACGCGCGCCTCGCGTATTTCTCTGGGACATCGGGTCGTTGACGTTTCGATGTGAACATCTTTAAGGGCACGAGTTGTTGACGCACTGGAGGACACGCTGCCTGGAAAGATATCTCTCGAAGAGGGAATTGGAGACACGTTGATGCGAGTGGCAGTCGAGAGATGGATGCTCGAGGAAATCGGAGGGCAGTGGTTTAACGACGTGTAAATAACGGGATACATATATTCTATGCGTCGGATCATCGTGGATTGAGAATTTCTTCCTACACTGTGCATTGTAAAGTTCAAAATAAAATAGAACCAGAGACAGTTATTCTGTAGTGGCTGTACCTAATATCGCCAGGCAAAAGTTAAATCGCTGTCGACTGAATAATAATTGATATTTTTGCATGCAGTTCGTTTCAAAGTAAAGAGAAATTATTCGTCTTTTATGTGGCATAAGTTAGAATCGTTGAAACCTACATATTTTTAATTGGGACTCAAAAAACGTAAGACATGCAAAAATCGAGTTCTGTAAAAAGTGTACCTAATATCGCCAACTCAAAAAATACTCATATGTGCTTTTATTATTTCTTGCTCTATAAATGTATTTTTATCCACTTTGGTTTCATTTTTATTAGAAAAATATAGAAGTTTAAAAATATAGATTTTTAAAATATGTTATTTTTTACGTTTCGATGTAGGGGAGACCGGGGCTAGTTGTTACAGGGGCAAGTTGTTACAAAGCAGTTTAAAATTTTTTCGCTTGGACTATCTCTTCGACGATGAAGTGACTGATGTGTTTCAACCATACACACTTGTATATGTTGTGTGTTTGTAATCGGTTCACGCGTTGTCACTTTATTACAGTTTTTTGTGTTTTCGGTACTAATAGTAACTTTTCTCTTTCTACTTGAATCTTTTCTACCGAACAGACAGATAAATGTATGTAAATGACTATTACCAGGTTTGAATCAGTGTTCTTTTAGCTACAGATTAGCATCACGAACATAAGAATACACCCAACTGGTATGAACTTATAGCTGTTTATACACAATGGTGTCAACCGGGGCAAGTTGTTACACACGACAAGGGGCAAGTTGTTACACAAGACAAGGGGCATGTTGTTACATACGAAAAGGGGCACGTTGTTACAGAGCGAAAGGGGCATGTTGTTACATTGTATTTAGTAATTAATTTACTAATTTATTAATTTAATGCTTTAGTTACCACGAGTCACTATAGTAGTAGCTCCACAGAGTGGATTCAGTACATAGGATGCAAAAAGTGGGCACATGAGAAGTGTGCAAAACCAAAGAATCACTTTTACGTGTGCATTAATTGCGAGTCCCCGTATGAAACGGACGACGATAATTGACGATAATGATTTCAGTAGTTTTTATTATTTTTAAAATAGATTTTTTATTGTATATTTATTGTAAAAGAATTCTTAACATTAATAAATTTACTTTTGTCCAAGAAAATATAATTATATTACTCATAATAAGCCTCGTTTCGTAAAATTTAATTGTGTAACAACTTGCCCCGTATTGTGTAACAACTTGCCCCTACTCGGGGCACGTTGTTACAACATGTCTCGACTTTCAAAATGGCTTGTTTCAAAGTCATGGTTTTCGTTTAATTACATTCCATAGCGGTCATCGGTAGAGGAAAGAACGTACTTTAAGTAAGAGTCATTGATAGTATTAAATATGGAATGCAAAAAAAATAAAAAATAAAAAACTGAAAAGTGTAACAACTAGCCCCGGTCTCCCCTACATATTAGACAAATAAAGTTTATTTCGGTTGCTCGGCAAATTTCACAGGTGAAATGCACCTTAGAATTTTTTTCACAAAAAGAATATGTGCAGTATATGGTTAACACCCTCTTTTACGGTTCATTCTGTAGTATAACACCGAGAGAACGTCGCAGTAAGTGCGCCTGAATAAGATAAGTTGGAAACACGTTCTAAATACAGTTACGACGCGAACATGACCTATAGCCCGTTAGTTTAAAGAGAAAACGACCGTTGGTTCGACGCCGCTGCCTAGGTATTTCCGCATTGATAGTGTCACTAGCGACCCATGCTATTCACGCGCAATTCGACAGTATTATACTTGGATGGTCGCGCGATTAACGACCCGCCTCGTATATCATTCGTGAGAAATTGATGCGTCGACGCGGGTGTCATTAAATAATAATCAATACTAATTGTCGGGAGGTGTGTGCGTGCGTTTAACCGGCGATCGCTCGCGACTCGAACAACAGCAATTACGTAGCGGGCCATATTATCGAGGCGATATTTATTTTTCGATACACCGCCCGCAAACGACGCTCTCGCTGCCCTTCGTGGGAAGACACCGCCCTCGATCACGGTTGCTGGCAATCAATTTTGCTGCTCCGCGTTCATCGACAAGATCCACCATCCGCTGTCAGCTTGTCTCGCGAAATTAAGCTACACATTTTCCGGCAGCCCTCGCAGAAATTGGAAAGCAGCGTAACGAGCGCGGCCTGGCAGGCTGCATCCTCCCGGGTGCCATTTGTTTCCACGGCGAGTGCAAATTCTGCCCCTCAGACAATGCGCCGCAGCTTCTACACGCGGCGGATGAATGACAGTAACCAATGGTACGGTCCCTGGTCAGGCGGCGAAGAACGCGGTGGCCCGCGCTGCGAGTAGAGGGAACCCACGTATGATCAGCCGTCTAGCGTAGTTGCATTAGTATTTATCGTTTTCCAAGCAGGCTGCCCCGTAAATGTGTCTTTATTACTTGTCTGCCGGCTCGCGATAAACCAACTCCGCCGCCGCTGTCGCGTTTCCAACCGTGTCGCCTCATACGCGGAGCTACTCCACTTGCCTCGCCGCGCGCGACCTTCGTTCCATTTGTCTGACCGTGTACAGCGCCGCACTACTCGTATGACGATCACGTAGAACGTTACACGACCTGCCTGATCATAGAAGACACGTAGCCTCCCGTTCCACCGTGTATATAGCAGGACACGGCGGTATAGCGGACTCGTAAATTCTCCTCTCAAATGGCGCCACCGATTGAGGCGCAGGCATCGAGAGAAGTATATGCCAGTGTAGAGTAAAGTTCCGGGTGGTGTACTTTTAACAATTTCTGAGCAATGATAGCTTACTTACCATTGAGAAAATTACAAATTTTAAGCAAGTTTTGTATTAGTCGAAGATCGTTTCTGTGTTTGAATAGCGATTCGTGGAATGAAATTTTATACAGATATGTAATTCGTTTGTAGTGTAACGTAACGTGTAAATAACTTTTTTCAAAATCGTCGCCCACAAGTGTTAGATTATAGTCTTAAGAATATTCGTGCAAAATTTTATTCAAATCAGAACAGTGGTCTCTGAGATGCTACAACTATGGAGAGGCCTTGGGAGAAGGAAATGTTGGGGCACCATTTCTTAAGATTTGAAATTTCTTTTTCAAGAGAATACAGCTGGATTTATACGCGACAAGGTATATATCTTGATTTTTAAATATCAGTGTTTCTTTATATGAAAAAAAAATCGTAAAGGTGACTCTATATTCGGACCTGTCAAGGATATGTAGCTCCTGAATAGGAATCGAATGAATTCGAGATACTGGAAGAGCCCCAAGTTTTTATCTCCCTGATATATCCACCAAGTGTTTTTTTCCGACACCTGGAACACGTATACTTTGACTCCTTCGTGGTTTTACGTGTTAGCTATACCACCGCGTCGTACTATGCATGCTCTACTTGACGCCTGACTATGAATAGTCTTATTCTACTTACATTTAATCGTACCCCAAGTTTTCACCTACTTCACATTCCCCTAACAAAGCGGATCGACCAAACGCCCGTTTTATTTCGCACCTCGACTACTCGTCGATGCCTTAATTATTAATTAAAGTCATTTCCCGCGAAGGTGTGTGAAATTGGTGCAGCGGTATCGTACCGAATGCCATCGCGGCTCTGTCTGGGGTGAATTTAACGAGCTCGATGTCAGAGGGCCTCTCACACGCGGAAACTAATATCGCTGTGCCCCTAATTTAAGGCCGGTTCGCCGTTCACCCCTCTCAATTTCCAGGCGTCTTCCGCGCGCCAGCCAGCCAGCGAGTCGCGCGGAGCTCCTCAATTATTACCAGCCGTAAACCCACTGGTATTTTCAAGGTGTTTTGACGATAACTGATGGGGCCGCAGCTTCGAGGCGCGCCGTGCGTCGCAGAGACGCTTAGAAGGGGCGCGACGCGCGCGTACACGCCAAGGGAACATTGTTTCCCCGCGTTTGGAGAGGGAGTGGCGCTTTCTCGCTCGTAGCTTTCCAGCCACGTCCCAGCCAGTCGCCCCGACACAATGGTAACGCGTTGCTGCCTACGAAATTTAATTCCAACGGGCGGCATTCTTACCCAGCCAGGCCGCAGCATGATTTATAATGACATTGAACTGGCGCAACAACGTATAGGACGCACGGTTACGCGTGTTATAAGTTGCTCCCGCATCACGGTGAAATATCGTCCGCGCTCGTTGTTGCTTACACTTTCTACTCGAAACAGTCTCACGGTTCCTCCCTTGCATTCATCGTTTATCCGCGATGGCGCCGAGAGATACGGAAGATCCTCGATTGTATAACACGTCGCCCGCGTAACATGTTCTTCGGTATCTCTGCAGATGCCAGATTTCATTCTCCGGATCTGGTTGCACACTGATTGCTTCGCCATTCAATGGATTCCCGTAATCACTAGATGCACTTCGGTATTGTTGGCCACACAATGCGCGTTAGTAACGTAAACCGCAGAGTTCGATGCATTACCTGCCGGCGTGCTTCCGCTTGTAACCACCGGTGTTGCCATCCCCGCTGTAAAAATACGTAGCCGAGCGTGTCCCCGAGCTCAGACTCGATTCACTTAGTTTCGTGCCTTGGGGACGCGCCTTGACGTTCGTGAGCGCCGCGAAAGTTCCAAAACGCCCGGATAAAATTCCGTTGCTCCACGATCGGGGTTGCCGTTCGTGCTCGGAATACCGAGTGTCTCGCGGCTGCTCGCTGTTACACGAGTTTACACGCGGAACAGATACTGGGTGGGGGGGGGGGCTGGCTGTGGTGCGGGGAAATGTGAAGGCGGCATAAACAGAGGCGTACGCCGCGGCGGGACGCGGAAACGCGTGCTCTTACCGGCGCACCAGAAGACGTAGAAAAATGTAACCGAGCTGAAACGTGCACGGGGGAATTCGATGGCCCTCGGTTCTTGGTTCTCGAGGCTCTTCCGCCCGCTGGGGGGTGTATTATGAGTGTCACGCGGCGGAGACGTCGTTCACGCGGCAGCGTCACGCAATTTCATATCCGCCCGAAATGCACCGCGTTTCTCCACCCTTTATCACTCGTCTCTCTTGTTCCGCTGCCTTTATTCTGAGTGCACGCGAGGCTGGCAAGCGCCGACAACGGTGCAGAGGACGACGAAAGTAACCAGGGACGGGGAAACCTCTGCGGAATAGGACTAGGACGTTCTGCAGCCCTGTGTCTCGTTTTAGTGATCTTGATTAAGTGCTTTATAGGTGAGATGGATTCGGTTAGATTGTTTTAGTCTTCGCTCGAATGTCGTATTATATGATTCACTTGAATGGTCCGGGCATAGACGGTTACGGAGCACTCGGCTGACTATGCGCGACCTTACTCCACTTGGAATAGTATGCGATTAGCTGCAGTAGTTAAACGATTATGCGAACTTCTAATCAATTTGTACGATTTGAAGGCGACGCAGCTGTGATTGTTTGATAGTAAATTGTCGTTCTAAGCTCGTCTATTTTGAACGCATACAGTGGTCTGATAATGTACGAGTTATTATACCAATTTAATTTCATTGATATTGTATGTGAACAGTAAGGTTCTATATTCAGACGAATAATTCAGTGAACGCTTTTATTATTGTATTGTATACTTGAGGCCCATTATACGTAAAGGAAATCACGTTGTTATACAGTTTGTTCAAGTTCCATTACAGAGAAATAGTTTGTTTATTGTAAAGTCGAATGTAAATCGAGCAATTTTTCCGAAGCGTCATATCGATCCCGAGGGATTTGAAATTTAAAACAGAGATTTAATACAGAGTGGCCAACGCACAGCTGAAACTTCTGACTCGCGTATATGAAAAACGGATAACGAACACTTTCATACTAAAACGTCCTTCACGCGACATTGGACATTCTGTGAAGCTAGCCAGTGAAATTACCTCGCAGTCTTCTCATTTTTGTAATTCTACCGACTCTTAAACAAACGCAGCTAGACGCGTATATAAACGAAATCGATAAACGATGCATGGATATTCAAGGTACTCAGAACGCATCAAAGTGCAAGAATCTCGGATGCTATTATAAAGCGTGCACGTCCAATTCGAATATTATAATATCGCTCGTGTAACGGGGTGAGATGGCAGATGTGCCCTCGAAAAACGTGACACGATACGACTGCAAATCCTGGACGATATTAGATAGTAGGTAGACGAACGAATAGGGCATACATGAGACATGCATACACGGGAGAATATGGACGAATATCTTCAAAAGAATTTGCCATTGAAATATATTGAAATACTTATAGCGAGTCCCGTCTCGGGCGATCACCGGTACAACGATGACTTCACAAACGCACTTCACGTTCGGTGTACCCAGGAACTTCTTCAAACATCCCTCGAACCATTGCCCGAGTATCGCTGCTAATCGTTACTGTCGAAACAGTTCCCAGTTCCATCCGGAATATCGCTTTTTCCTTGGCCAGGGAAAAATCTCCGATCCAAAGCTTTTAAATCCTGCGAGCTCCGTACTTTCCCATCGAGTGCAGGAGTCACACGGTCGATCGAGCGGGAATGTACACGCGCCTTCGAATCAATGAGTCGTCGATATCCGTTTGATAGCGTCGCCTACTGTTTCGCAGATTCCATTTGCCAACTACGTCCGCCCACCACTAGTCGCGGAATATGCACACCTTCCTGTAAATCCGCGCGTGTTTCCGCGATAGAGATTGCGCACAAACTGGATGTAAAGTAAATAACAACATCCGCTATGATTGCATGTTGGTGATACCGCCGCGGGTCTATAGACTGCGAGTTTCATTGTCGCGTATGGATTACGCAGCAGCCTAGGCGGGCTTTATAATCTCGGGCACGAGGATATTTCGCGAAACCGACGCCGTTCCCGCGTCTGCTCGTAATTAGAAGGGCAGATAAGAGGGCGAACGTAGCACCGGAGGATATTAGGGCAACGCTGCTGAGCCCGGGCCCTTTTCATCGCGATTTCATTTAGTTCGTCGCTCTAGGCACGCCTTTAAATCTCATTAAACGTATTCGTTTCTGGCGAGATAGCGTTCCTGATCTTTGATCACTTTGCACAGTGTTTCATAACATTCCGCCGTGTGTGTACTGGCCTCATAACGTGGCTCAGCCTTCTATGCGGTGTAATTCACTCCTCTCGTCTGGCTGTAACCGAGCCTACTCCACTTGGCTGAGTATACATTGGTTTATACTACTTGCCGGGGTGTACATTGTTCTGTTTCAGATATTTAATATTCACGTCGGTGATTTAGTAAGATTTAGAGGACGTTGACAGCGAGGTGGAACGCGATGATAGTTACAAGATGGATCCTCGTGAAAATGGCGAGCATTAGTTAATTTAACCTTCGAACGGGTCCCGCTTTATTTCAAGTTTCCCTCGGCGTTAACGAGCTTCGCGAAGCACTTGCAAAACAGGGGTTTAGTTTCAAAGCTGAAGTTGGGCGAAAAAGTGGGTTGCCAAGTTACGGGGGACAGCAAGGGAAATACCAATTCCGGGGTTCACCGAAGAGAACGGAATTTTAATCATCTTGATCAAATTTTGGGGAGATTACAGCTCGAACTATAAAATTAGACTAACCTCCGAAAATATATTATCACTTCTCAAAGTAGCTGCTTCGATTGCTCGGTTTGCGAAATAAAGGAAGGCATTGGAAGGAAGAAATTGTGTTTCATTGATGACCAGTGGAAGGAAGTTTGTATATGTAACGATTTATAATAGGTAAAAGGCTCGATAAAACTGTGCAAATAATTTTGGGATAGTTAGCAGGAGGAAGTGATAAGAGAGACGCAGGTCCTCCAGAGGCGGTTGAAGCCAGGTTGAGAATAAATTACGCGGCCCGGAAATTTCGACAAATTTCGTACGAGCCGTCTTAATCCATTCCCGAGCGGAAGTTTCAATAAGGGCCATGAGTTATGCGTCGCCATAAAGACTTCTCTATTTCCCTCCGAACGTACCTTTCTGTAAATCTTCCATCCTCTTTCTTCCTCTACGCTAACTTTTCCACGCGTTTCCATATTCCTCCTCGCTCGATATTTCGTTATTTCTATTATTATATTTCTTTGCACCGAAATTTTCACGCTATATTCGCGTATCGATTTCCGTTGGACGGTTGCTATTTTAAACTATACCCTCGTAACATATTTGGTGTCTAAAGAGATAGTTATAAATAGAGTTACTCAATATTTATTGCAGCTGACACACGTGTAGAAATGTCACTTAAAAATAGTTCCTTGCGGAGTTGGACGAATTCTGGGTAGTACTCATTTAAAAGATTATTTACGGCTTTACAATTTCATTTTTATCGAATCAATAATTGGGTCAATCTTTACTTCAACCGTAAAAATACGATAATACAAGGAATATCGGAGTAAGCCTCTCCTGCGAAACCACATCGTATCTGTCCCAATATTTATCTATGCCGTTTTTCGCCATCTGTTCGGCCGACGTTCCCTAAAATCTCTGTCCGACCTTCTATGCTTTACCTGCTCCTTCTGTCCGCTGGCGGGCAGGCTAATCCTGAAGAATAGCGTGCAACATTTTTCACAGGATTCGAAGTAGCAATTTGTAACGGGGAATCCGTGGATATGGGTCTCATCGTCGCGTCGGATGTATAACATTGATGCCTGAGAGGTCCACGAGTAACGGACGGGTATTCGATCCATTCCGAATATTTCACAACGCGGCACGTACATAAAAGGGAACAGATGTTATTTCGAGTCACGTGATAATGGAAATAAATAAATATCATTTCTCCTTCGAGAAATGTTTGATGATATAACAGATTCTGAGTAAGTGCAACATTTTGAGTTTTCTCTTACTTGTCTGGCTACACACGAGGTGCTTCTACTTATCTTTATACTCAGATATCAGTGCACAGACACATCGCGGTGCATATGTCACAGCTCACACTTCATCCATCACTTTACACACCCCGTAACCCACTATTAATCATTCATAACTTATAATTCACGTTTCGCATTTCACAGTATATATTTCCTACGTCCTACTTCCCACATCCTACGGCTTCCAGCATACCTCGTACTTCATGGTTCCCGCTTCCTACGCCATACTTCACACCTCATACTTCATAATTCACGGTTCATAGATTATAAATTACATTTAACACATCACGCGCGACCATCGTATTCCATCCCGAGCCGAATACGTCGCATGCGACGCGAAACCGGCGCGATAGAGCTCCAAAGCCCCCGGAGCCGTGCGACAAAAAGAAATGTGTATTGGACGTTTGGTCTACCCTGTACCTCGCCTGCGCCTCCCACTGCGTAAGAGTAGCCAGCGTCCCAGCATTCCCCGAGCAAAGTCCCAATTAGAAAGTTTCGTCCTCCGCGGAACTTATCGTTGCCTTTGCGTTCGACCGGTTGGAAAAGCGAGTTCCGTCGGGCTGGCCTGTCGATAAGCTTCGGAGTGGTGTGCAGCCGAGGGGTCGGCGACGGGGGAGCCGCGCAGCCGGAACTAACAGGGGGTGAAAGAAGTCGAACACGCCGAGGGGTCGGTGTAACGAGGTGAAGGTTTGCAAGTATTGCCGATGGCAGGTATTAAAGCATTTGTCAGCCGCGCTGAATATTAGCGCCCAGGCGAACGGTGGTACACTTATTAGCGTGCGCCTCTATGCATGGCTCCGTGCCAACTAGTTACGAACCGGAAGGTGAAGTCCGAGCGCGTACTCGAGCCCAGAAACCGGGCTATGCATACTTAGTGTCCTGCTCGCATCCGTCGCCGTACCGCCGAGGGGGACAGAGACAGCGGCATGGGAACAGAGAAGGCACGGGAATACGGGAAACCCGACCAGGGACAGGGGTGAATGGGAGGGCAGAAGAGAACGAAAAGCGGATACCGGTGGAGGGGGAACTGGTCGAATGGGATAAAACGGAAAAAGAAAGGGTCACCGAACCGATGACCCGTCAGCGACAATGAAGATATCGATTCCAACCGAGCCCCGTCATTTTATCTTGCGCACACGTACCTGGAGGTATTGTACCACGAACGTGGCAAGCGAGAACGATATGGGAATTGGCGGAATCTCACTGGTCGATCGATATTTTTGTGCCTCGAGATAATCAAGCGGTTGTAATTCTGCGACTCTTCCTTCGTAGTCTTAATATATTGTAGAAATAATTTCTACAACCTACGACAGAAGATCTCCTTCAAATGTAATATAAGATAAGTGCGAGTAATAAGGCCCACCTATCATTCATCCTTGTATTACATACGAAAATGTCATTCGAAGATTTAGAATTACATTTGTAGGCTGTAATTTCAAGAAATGTTTCGCCAGCAACTAGCTTTGCTATAATTATAAGAATTACGTCGCTTTCTTGGCTTTGTATTGGGAGTACTCATTATCCAATTACTGTACAACTATAGATATGTATAAGTACATATATTGGAAATATATTCTCAGAAAATTGATGATTTTCTAAAGTGCACGCTTTACATATAAACCTCGGCAACGAGGAAGTGATAAAACAAATAATAAGGCTCGCCAAAATATTAAGTGGGCTTTAAGGCTCAGGAAATATTCAGAGACCCCTTCCAAAGGAGGAACGATATTGAGAAGAGCTCCAAAGCACGTGTCACTTAAACCGGAAGAAAAAAGGACAAGATTGTGTGAACAAGAGCCCGTGTCATCCACCTCCGGAGAAAACGTGGACGGCAACTCTGCAGACAATTGGTTTTGCAAATTATGCAGAACTGCATTCAAGAGTGATATGCGACAGTGTGTCACGTATCTCACCTGGATACACGAGAATTATATTGGGATAATACCTGAGGAAGGAGATGTCTTTTTTTACCTGAATTGTACATACTAAATAGGTGGGCCTTATTACCTGAACTACATGAAACAAAACCCGTTCGCAAGGTTTTTAAAAACCTATTAATTTCCGTATTTGTTGTGTTCATATATTATTACAAATATTACAGTTTATAGTTTAATGCCCACAGATTTCTATAAAAAAAAAAGTTTGCAAGAATATGTACAAGTTTCTTTTTAAAAAATTATAGATCCTTAGGTGGGCCTTATTACCCGCACTTATATTACACTCGTTACTCGATTCTCCATTAACCTCGACGCAATGTCTACATTAAATCCAGTTTATCTTTACCTGACTCTCTCGTTACGACGGATGCCCAGGCTTGCACCAGGCACCACGAGAAATCGGTGCCGAATCGCGATGGATCTGCAACCCTCCATTCGCGACACGGTAACGATTCCGTGGATCCTAAACAAACTCGTATAAACGGCCACGCTATTTCGGGACGTGCGAAATTGCGCCCGGTGTATATATCGAAGTTGGCTCCCTTTTGCGCGCTCCATCGCGACTCTGTAAAGCTGTCGCGTTTTTCCTACGTTTACACGGGCCCGATGCCGGGATCGCGTAAATTTCCTTTGTCCGCGCGCGAACTCCGCATCCTGGACTGTTTTATTGAAATTTCTCGCGTGCCACGGCCTTTTTCGGGGGCCGAAAAAAAGAGCGCGCCGATTGAACTATCGATCGCGTCCGCGGGGGTGGACACTTTGGATGTTTCCACGGGAAATCCTGAGGCCGTGGAAAATTGCGCGAAAGCGCGTGGGCCGTCGTGTGCACGTTCGTGGACGGAAGGGCACGCGAAGGACGGAAATGAAAATTCCGTTGCCGCGGGAATATAGGGCGAGCAGAACAAGAACGATGGAAATGTAACGTTGCAGCGCACGCGGCCGACTCAGAAAAACGGACTCCTGCTTTCGACGCTTCGGTTTAATTTTCATTTGAAAATGGCATCTTGACTGGGTCGATGAAAAGACGGGGACGTTTAGATTAATGAACGTCGTGAATAGCTGATGCCTGATGGTATCGTGACGTAGGCACTGTCCCATTCGTACTAAATTCTCTGGTAAACCGGACTGCATGGCTGGCGTAGGTATTGCTACGCTACTTACTGGATCGCAGTATTCTGTGACTGTAGTGGAAGTACCGTTACTGTGTACTACTTACATTAATGTAAACAACTTTGTTCTACTCGGCTGAGAGCATCGGGCGCTGCTCCATTGGGCTGATCACACAATGACCTATTCTACTGCGTGTGGGTTGCATGCAGTTCTAATCCACTTGTCTGATAATACGGTGAGCTGCTCTACTTGATCCACTATCAGCATGTTTAAGGTAGATTCTCACTATCTGTCGGACTGACAGGCTACCGTCCGTCGAAACGTTCTCCAATGGGTTTTGTATGGTGACATTCACATTCACATCGTCCCCATATAAGGACAATAACTGGACATGGCAATTACTTCCAAACAGTTTGGACTTTCATGGTAAAAATTTGCACACTTTCAATTCATGATAAGTAGAATAACTGAGATTTAGAAAAAAATTGCTATCCTTCTGAGCTTTCTACAAATAACGAGGGAACATCCCGAACCTGGAAATTCAAAAAATTCTGAAACTTTGTGAATATGTAGGGAATTTCTTCCTGATTGCAACACAATTTTTGTTTGCTACCCAAATTCACTCTAAGGATGTGTAATTATAATATTTATTTCTTTGTGTTTTCTAATGCTACGAACACTTGATAAAGATTTAATGAAACTATAGAACATAATTTCAACACTTCGAATTTTGGCCGATGTAGGCCAAAAGGGCCTAGCTTAGGTTGTGCTAAAAGCAAAAAGTGCCCCCACAAAATATTAGATTTGTTTTATTAAAGTTCAAAAGTGCTTTTTGTTGGCTTTAGAAATGTGTTGTCTTGTTTAATTTCATGTAGGGTTTTTGTTTGTTAGTTAAATAAATTCAACTGCAACTGGGTTTTATACAGCTTTTAATTCTCTTTCAGGATATGTATATTATGCACATACTTCAGTTTTACGTTAATATTAAAAAGTAATAGACGTAGGGTAGTTCAAAAAAAGTGGTAACTTTTTTTTATTTGTGACTAAATGAGATCATTTATCCCCTAATCACTCGGTCTACGAACCTATATTTAAGAATACAGCATCGATCGTATTATTCTAGAAAAAGCTTAATTCATTATATAATTCTAATTATAATTATTATTGCTGCGAGAATTCTGATTGATTTACCGTCACTCTTGGGCGGACCGGGAACGGATTACCAAGCATGTATTTAAATAATTACTGTATAAAGTTTAATAAATCGTGTAATTAAATTGTGGTACTGTCGCTTTAAATAATCATGTCCAACGAGGAAGATGCAGCTGTATATGGATCTTTCTTGACTGACAGTATCCTGTCGTATCCTTCTATATCCTCCTTGACTGACAGTATCCTGTCGTATTCTACTTTAAAAAGTCGATGAATATAGACTGCAAAATAATGGGGCCACATTCCGAAGATAGGAACGTAACAAACATATTCAATTCCCCGACACATCGATGCTATCTGTATCGTTGGTAGAGTAGAATTTCGATATCTTTTCTCTTCACTTCCCCGTTGCTACTATATCGAAATTCTCACGAAACTTCTGGACGTCTTGACATAACTACCAATGGGATCGCGGCAGGGCTCAGGTAAAGGTTTCGCGAGATCCCCTTAGGAAGAACTTCGGCTCAGCCACGAACCAGAGAGAATGGAGATAGCAGGGTGGAAATACGAAAGCAGTTTTGCCTTTACTGACCCGAATT
The DNA here is from genome assembly GCA_963971345.1 of Andrena flavipes. Lineage (NCBI taxonomy): Eukaryota > Metazoa > Arthropoda > Insecta > Hymenoptera > Andrenidae > Andrena > Andrena flavipes. Next base: position 74,738,065 of record OZ020480.1, read on the forward strand.
TCTCCCCACTTCGGCCCTACCAACCCCGGGCGCGACTGGGCACTCGACAGGATGTTATCACTTTTAATCGAAGGGAGAGCTAATTACAACAGGAATTCCAAGAAGGGCGCGCAGGAAGGAAAAGTTTTTGCTCCTTTAATGAAGAAACTAAGAACGGCTTCATCTTTTTTCAAGTCGAACTTTCCTTTTGTGCCCGCATCCTTTTGCGCAGCAGACCCGGCCCTGCTGCCTTCGGAAGTTTCATTAAATTTTGAGAAATCCACTTTACTCTCAATTTAAAGAATCAAATAAAATTCTCCTCGGAGGATGATGCCAAGGTGAACCTTCTCCCTTATCCTGCACCAGTACCATGAATCTTTTCTTCTGACGTCCAAGAAAAGTTCACTGAATTCGAGTCCTTTTCCGTAACCAAAGAAAAATGCCCGTGGAATAAAATAACAGCAAGGCTTGAACAATTACATCGACCGTGCCGAGTTAACTAACCCTCTTATATCTACCAACCTGGTAAAGATTTTAAACCCTGCCATTTTCACCCTTTATTTCCGGCCGTCCAAAAAGAATCAATATCCCAGTAAAATACGCCAACACCCTTTATTCCCCGGCCCGTTAAAAAAGAACAGACACACGGGATATTTTCACCCATTGTCCTATACCCTACAGCCCTCTCCATTAATGCACGTGTAACCTTCGTCGTCCCTTCTATTATCCATACGCGAAATGAAATTTTTAATCCGCGCAGGGGTACCGTCCGCCGCGGCACTTCGTCCTTTTTCCAGATCCCATCCGAAAGAAAAAAAAGAAAAAGAGGGAAAGAGAGCAACGAACGTACACGCAAAATATCAATTTCGAAATCGACCGTTTCGCGAGCGAGACCATTGACTTTTATCGAGCGAGTTCAACCCACTTCCCGCCGAACTCGCGCCCAACGGTATCGGCAAACACGGTGCAGGCCATTTTCATAAAAGATTCAACGACGTTCGCAGAGGACGCGAAACGGCCGGACACATCCCGCATTCATGTATTTACCACCAGAACTGCCCACCCGCGGCCACGTTACCCGCTCGCCGTGAAACGGTGGCACGGCCAGGGGGTAGTTACCCCTTCGGACGACCCTTTGCTCGAGCGGAGGCCGGCTAAAATTAGAACGGGAAAGAAATCGACGCACATTCCTGGAACAAGCTGGTAAGTAGCGTAGGACCTCCCCTGCAGTCAGGCTTGCGCGTCTTGCGAGTGGCCCTGCACTCCCACAGAGGCTGGAAGCTGGGTCAAGCCGAGGCCAGACAACCACTCCCCACCCTCCGACGTCGTTTCGCCCCGAATGGTCTTTAGAATTTAAATTTTACGGGCGGAGATGGAACGGCCGCCGCGTGTGCTCCGAAAAGGGACAGTTTTGGGGTCGGAACGAGCCACTCCAGTCGAAGGAGCAGCTATTTTTGTACCCTTGTACCTTTCCATGCCGGCTTCATTGTGTTTAATAGACGCTGCTTTGCATACAGTTCCGTGGGAGTGTCTCGCGTGTTTGTGTTCCGTTACGAGATCCTTTGTATCGGATGTTCGCTCAGTTTCGGCGGAGCTGAACGCAGTTGGCGCGGAGTGGATCGAGACTGTTACAGATTTTTCACAGTGCCATTTCAAAAGGGAGGGTTTCGCCCGGCACCTCTTTCTAACGCGGCGGAAAAGCGCATGCACACGGAACCGACCGACCCGTTGGACGGTGCCCGTTCGAAACGTAAAATCGACGGTGTTGCTGGCAGCTGTCGCCGTTGCACGAGTCATCGTTGCAGGCGTCTCTGGCGCCCCGTGTTTTTGACACGGCGATTTGCCTCGATCCGCCGACATGATGCTCCACGATTGATTATTTATCAATTCCACGGCCGGAACATCAATCGACATCGGATTATTTATTTGGATGGCGCGGCTGGACAGCGTGCGTGCACGCTCGTTAAGTCGAATTACTCGTGTCTGGCCCCTATGGCGAAAGGGAGAAGCGAAAAATGGAACGGAGGATGGACGGACGTGTATGAGAGAAAGGAAATCAATAAGACTTTTCGGGACATTGTCACCGTTACGAGCTTCCCTGCCAGATTCCAAATCCTTCGTCAGCCGTGCCCGGGGAAATTTAACGATCTTATCGTTCCTTCTTTTTGTAAATTATGACGGATGACCGTGCTTCCAAGGTATAATGGCAACTTCCTTGCCAGTTTAACCGCTCCTCGCGCAATAAGGTAGATCCTCCTCGGGGAAGCGCTCCACGTTCGTTGCATGAATTTCGTCGGGCCGGCCATTAAAAAGGATTATGCGTTTCAAGTCCGGAGGAGCCTGCCTAGAGACGGAGTTAGAAATGCAAACGGAACTTTTCAAGCCCGCGAACGCGCTTTACGTCCCGAGGTTACGAAAGTTCTGCTGTTAAGACGATTTCTCGAGTTGCTGGGATCTTTGAGTCGTAGGAAGGTGCACGTGATCCGCGCGCCGTTATGGGGAGACGTTTAGTTTATAGTGAAAGGATTGATGCTTGATGATGTAAAAAAGATATAAGCTTCTACTTTTTTAAAAGCTTCCTAAGTAGTCTCTTATGTGGAAGGTGACTCGTCGAAGTAACAGATTCGATGTAAATATTTAGAATATCTAAAGACTGACTGGGCTTTGAAAAATGCTACAAATTCGTGCTTAAAGCAACATCATCCTTTTGCAGTATAATATTCTCAAATATCTCATTGACCCGCTTCAGCTTAGTTGGGTCTCATCGAGGTTACGCGCTAACAGCATCGACAGAGAGTTTAGGGGAGTGAAAATATTTTATCCACGGGGGAGGTGGAAGGACTTTGCGCAAACAGGTCGGTGGAGTAGCGCAGAAGCCGGTAAATGTATGTAATTGATGAAGTTCGTATGCGCGAAACCGGCAAGCAACGCGAGATTCACATTTCCACGGACCCTGGGCATTTTGTTGGACACCATCGAACCCGACGATGGCGGTATCTCGGTGCAATTCCTCGCCATTCTTCTCCGTAAATTGTGCAACTGTTACAAACCAACGATTCCTTGGATCCTGGATAATGGGTATGTGACTCACGTGCGCTCCGAATGTAGGATACTGGTCTCCTATCGGGAACGGTCTGCGCGACTGGTAGGAACCAGCTTGGACAATTATTGGCACACCTCCCAGAATTTCCAAACGCTGGCTAATTTAAATTCCACCGTACCAACGTTCGATCCTGGGCCAATTAAGATATTTCCTCAAGCATTCCTATTGCTGCGTTGTGGTTCTTCCTCGTTAAATATTATTATTTACAATAACTGTAATACCACTTATTCAACTGTAACTTTATACGCATAAGACAGCCAATTAGTCGGTCGATGAAAAACAGTGGTGAAGTTATAAACAGTGCTCAGAAGAATTTGTATTAAAGAACGTGAAATACAAATTGGCGTCTAAACGATGAAATTGCTGATTGATTGGTTGCCATTTGCTATTTTCTCTGAAGCCAACATTACTTACTTCATGAGCTCAACTAGGGCGGGGACTAATTGTCGAATTTTTCGGTATTCAAATATTTGAATACTTCAGTTGCTCAAGTATTTGGCGAATATAATTCGAATATCCGAGAATTCGAATACTATTCGAATATCCAAGAATTCGAATGCTATTCGAATATTTAAGTATTCGAATAGCATCGTGTGAATTATAAATCAAGTTCTTTAGGTTCCTTCGTCACGGTGAAATCTTATAAGCTAATTTTGACCCACTTCGAAATACTCAAATATTCGAATATTAAATTATTCGAATATTCCCAGCCCTAATCTGAATCAATCGCCGCGCGTCTGACTGCACGCCGAGGGTTTCCACTGACGTCGGGACTCAGGGGCTCGGCGATGCGTCGCGTGACCGTGCCGGTTGCTACCAGGACGCATTGTCGCAATATGCGTGTGTTTCATGCCTTTTGCGTCCACTTGCATGCGATTCACGGGCCAGGTCTACGCAGGATGCATTATGAATGCAATCTCGTGCGGCCAGAGCCGACCAGCCTGTTCCCTTGTTAATGCCCCTACTTAGAATAACGTCGTCGTCGACTTTCCCATTCGCCTGCGGAATAATTAAATTACACCGCGTTACGCGTTACCCCCGCTAATATCGTTGTGTAATTATGTAGTAAAGCCGTGAGCGCTCTTTTGCGCCTCGCGTAATCAGCCCGCAAAAGCTGCGGTCTCGGCTCGAACAGATTCCTCCGCGACTCAAGCATCCGCTGGCCTCCGTTCCCGCGCGGAAATTTTATGTACGTTCGCGGCGAGCGCGTACCTTGCGGTAGCTTCTCAGTTCCACATAGTAAACGAGGTGCATCTCGAATTTGTTAATACGCGCTAACGGGCGAAACGCGAGGGTATAGATTCCTTTATCTCCCACCTTCGTCAACGGTCCTCTTCTTTATACAGTTCAACGAAGCGCTGATAGGGCGAACACGGATTCCGCAGTTCTACAAATCCAGTAGAATTCGAGCGACCTAGTCGCGGCCAGCTAGCCGAAAGGATTTAAATAATTGAAATAAACCGGTGGTCGACCGTGGCGGCTTACCGCGGTGGTCGCAACGATCTCTGAATGGCGGGCGACCACCCTTGCTTTCTGATCTCGAGCCACCAGTCTGACTCGCCGTGAAAGGGACCATATTCGTCGGTTAACTCGGCCAGCCGCCTTTTCACGCTCGCCGTCGCCGTTCCAGCGAAATCACCGACCTGTATATTGCCGAAGTTTCATAATTTCTCGAGCTTTCGCCTCCGGTTCCCCATGCGTTCTCTCGCGAGTCAAGTGCGGAGGTGGCCCGCGGACCTACTCTTCCTTAAAAAACTGAGAAACTTTTACGGGAACATACTGAAATCTGGAATCCCGTTTTATTCGCAATAAAACGACCGTATAATTTCCGGCTGCACGACAGTTCACTCCCCTCGTTTTTGTCGCTCGTTCCCTCGATTACTCGACCCGAAACAACGTTCCCGCCGATCATTACACGATGGGAGTTACGAGCAGTTTATTCCCCATAAAGACGCGATTCTCCCTTCATAGTCTCCCCATGGTGAAAATAGAAATAAAGCTGATCCGCTTTCTCCATTTATATTCGTCTATCTTCGTTCGCAGCTTTTATAGCGACGCGATTAGCGCGCGATTCCCGCGTACGTTTCAATTTTCCTGTAATTCGCTTTATTTGATCACGAATCTATTTTCTATCAATCAGGATTCATTCTACGGGGTGCATTGAAAATTTGTCTGGATTACAGTGACGCGGGGTGTACGGCTGCGTTTCAGCGCGACAGAGTTTAGAACCGGCTGACTAAAACCAGAGACTTCTATGAATCATCCAGTCGCGGTGCGCGTCAGTGCGATGAAATCCGTTAACCGACTTAATTTCTCGGTCGATGGTGGACTTTTATCGCTGCGTATCGCGGATTGTCGCACCGTCGACTGTTTATTTAAAATTCCACTAGGCGCTGCGCGAACGCAGCTGTCGTGAACATTAAACACGTCAGGGGGAATAAAACGCGACGCAGTAATACCTTTTAATGTGAAATGGTCACGGTATTATGAGCGTTGGCATTAAAAACCGTTCAGGGATGAAAAACTATCATGAAAGCTAATGGTGAATTTATGCGCAATGAAACCATTTGTTGTTGAACGCCCCAGCGTTTTAATTCCATGTGAAAGTTAACAGATTCTTTGATAAATTGATTTATGATCACAGCCGTTTGTGAACGTACCTCCGGAACAAGTGTAACTAGCTTCCAAAAAAGCGGCGTAACTTTCTCGCCGAAGCAAGTCACTTTGTAGCTCGTAAAATTTGGACGAACGTGGGGAAGAACTAACAAGGTTTCCCCCACGGAAACTTATCCCGAACTCATTCAAAACCATCCTGCACTCGTCCCGGAAATTCATTCCCCCGCTCCTGGACCGTGAACTTCATCTTTCACGGCGATGACCAAGAACTTTTCCCGAAAGCAAAGTTTTAAGCCACTGGAGTATAATGACGGAACGCTAAGAGGAGACATACCGCCGAGATACTTCTATTAACTTCTCGCTTCCTGGAAGAGTCCCTTCTGGCGAGAGGACCGTAAGACACTGCTAGGACTCTGTCGCGGTACCTCCGCAACTTAATTAAGATCCCTATCATCGATACACCGCGCTGGAATCGACAGAAAATAATAAACGATCCGCGCGATGTTGGCTTCGAACAGAAGCCATCTGTATCTTTATCAATAAATACAGGTGCGAATGCGGCAAACGTGTCCTTGGGTCGCCAAAGTGTTTGATTAACGGTCGTTTGGATAATGGAAGCTCCGCTGTATTCATGAGCGAATGAACACGAAGTTGATCCGATTTGGTGTTGCCAGTTTCCACGATATCCAAGCGAGCGCAGAAAGACTCCCGGTGTAATTGAGGATTAAAATGATTTCTGATAAGCGGCCAGAGGTTTTATTGGATCATTAATTACGGTCACACTTGATATCCGCGTTTTCGTCCTCCGTGCGGGCAGTGGTTCGCAGATCGAGCGCGGGAAATATCGACTGTTCGTGGATCGTCCTGGCGACCGTGGTCGAGCGATTTGTTATGAGCTTAATTGATAATTTACCGGCCCATAAGCGCGTACCCGCTGCAAATTATTTTGGTAACGGCGTCCAGGCAATAAATATCGCCACCGACGTATCGTCGTTCGTAATTAAATTACGACTTATCGATCTGTCTGGCGGGCGGATCGAACGTTTCGCTAGTAAGGGACGTTTTCAAGGTTGCAGCATCTTCCGCTGGTTATTGGAATGTGTTCCTGATGTCTCGTGATTTGGAAGGCGAATAGCGCATGGAAAATGGTAGAGGATCAAATGATTGCGAGCGATGGAAGATTGTCGGAGAAGAATTTGTGGTTGCTTGAGTCGAGACTGCTGTACTAGGACAAAGCAATTGTGGGATGAATTTACATTGCAAGCTGATGAATCTGAATCAACCAACAGTAGAATCGGAATGAATTCTGATGGGGAATAAATTTCAAATGTAGATGCCCGAGCTTAAAATCGGCAAAGCGTTCGTTCTCTGTATGAAAGCTGTTGAATTTAAAGACTGGAAACGAATAAACGATGATGTATTAAGCATTCGGCGAATTAAATTTTATCCTTAGCTGGGTTTTAATTTGCGAGAGTCAATTTGCAAGTTTGATCGAACGTAAATTTTTCGATTATCGCGTAAACCCACGCGTTATAATTACATCCACGTCGACCAGCTAGCACGCCCGAAGTTCCAAGCGTGTTTTTCGGTATTTGTTCCGCCACACATTTAGCAGGGAGTTTCGGTAATTTATTATAACTCGTGGCAGATTCCAGTTAACTGCATTGGCCCCTGAAATTACATTCCTCTCAAAATTCGTTCCGTGCCGTGCCGTCAACCTGGTTAACGTCAAACGAAATTTGAAATGAATTTCATCGACGCTCTCTCTTTCCTTTGCCGCGGCTATATGTGTTCCAAACAATCACTGGTGTGTTTATTTGCGTTTAGCATCTTTAATCAGATTCACTCCGCTGTGCGTGGCCCAAAAGTGTAATAAACAGAGGTTTCAAACGTAAAACAGGGGATGATATAATTGTTCAACTTCGAAATCCTCATTCACACGGTTCTTGATAACATGGTGGATCTTTTAATTAAGTTTTCAGTCTACTTAGTTCATTTAAGTAATTTGTTTGCTGTACTACTTTCTTAAGCGGATAGTGGAACAGAGTTTTAAGAAGTCATTCTGGTTAGCGCGCCGATAAATTCAGCGATTTTCAGAAATTTATTGCAAAGACAGGAATTATAGTAATGGAATAAAAAATTTTTCTATTGATTAAACTATATTTTGTACAGTAAATAAAAAATATAAAAGTAATAAAATTAATGCGTTTAATATAGTTTTGAAAGCGATTTTGATGACATGTTTAAAAATTCATGCCTCGCTCTTGCAGGTGATTTCAGCAGTTGGACTTCTCGAAAACCAAAAATACAAACAGATTCCTAATTAGTATGACTCTCGCTATGACCCGTACTAGAATAAATGATTTTTCCTCAAAATTAACAAAATGGCGGGAAAAAGACCAGAATCAATTTATTTCGACAGTGCTTTCTGTGCTATTTTCGATTTTAAAACTAGGTTATACTGAACAGAAATACTTGATTGTAGTACCAGCTAGAGGCATAGGTGTGCAGAATAAGCAGTTCAATTTATAAAGCAATCGGTTCGACAGATTTTGAGATTTTACCTACACCATGTGAAAAAAATTACGTTCCAAGAAAAACGCGTTCAAAATTTGCTCCCTACAAAATGCCTATGTAGAAGCTGAAATAATTGTAATTTTTCAATGAAAATTTAACAATACATTCTCGTGGATATGTGCTTTCGAAAAATGTTATGAAAAAAAATCAATTTTTTCAAACCACCTAACCAGAATGACTCCTTAATTCAAAGAACCACGAATTTCTCGTAATAGAATTTCAAGAAATCTGCACAGCAAGTGGAAAACGATTCGTCTCGATCGCTTTCTTCCACGAGAATCCAGCTTCTAAAATCGATGTTGCAGAAGACCCGATATCACCCAGCACCGAAAGGAGCAACTCGTTTCACCCGTGTTCGCGCCAGCTCGCAGCCAATAACAGCTCAGAACAATAGAGTCCGTGTAACTTCCGGCAACAACGGCACGGCACGCTGTTCAACCCCTCTGTTTCGTTTGCGCCTTACGCGTTCGCCCCGAGAAAAGTTTCAAGCAAAGTTGCGCTCCGCTCACACTTTTCCACCCGCAAATCCGTTCCACTGCCCGCCCCCTCGGGGGGGGGGATGGGGCAAAGTTTCGCGGTGGACCAGCAGCCCGCCCACCCTCGAACGAGGGGGTGACAACCCCTGCGCAACCCGTCCCAGCGTCCAGAGGAAATTATTTACGGACGTCGAAACGGCCGCGCGGCCGTTTCGCGGAAAAGTTGCCACCCCGCGAAGGCAATCCGCTCGTCGTTTACAATCCGGACGCCCCTCTCGGGGCGAGTTCGCTTCAACCCCCGTCGCGGAATTCCCAGGAAAGTTTCGTCACGGTGGCCCGCGAACGTTCGACGACGTGATTAGTCGCTGGGGGTAATTTACGAAGGCCGGAGGGCGAGTTCTGCGGGCGAAGCTTCGCGCCGCGGAAAAATAATGCCCGACGCGGCCGGAATATCGAATTAATGCGATTACCGGGGCGGTGCTCGGCTCCGAGGGGAGCATGAATACTTTGGAATGGTTAATCGTGAACCGAAGGAAGTGCATTTCGAGGGGCGATATTTATTGCGTCAAGGTGGTCTTGGTTGACGTCTTCGGTTTTTGGGGCTGGATTAATTCAGGGAAAGTAGAGTGCTTCGACGCTACTGTACAGAGGCTAGATACGTGTACTTGTTAGTGTGCTAGTATTGGAAATTCTGCGTGGATATTCCCTGTTACGACATCCCTTTTCGCCGCACGTAAAAGAAATCATAAAACCTGCGCTCATATCTAACTGAACGTAAAATTTACTATGATAAAATACCATATATCTCGGTCTCCACGGCACGGAATTCCGAAGGATTCCAGTTCTAGCCGACGTAAGAGTTTCAGTTCCAAGATAATAAAGTGCACGTACTGCTCTGTACAGGGTGGCCTGAGAATCGCGATACTGGCATGAAACAAGCGAATCTCCATAGAACATTATATACTTTTAATTCTAGATCACATTTTCATCGATCACTTTAAATTCAACTTCACATGGAACAGGGGAATTAAAACTGCTTTCTTAACCCTCCGATGGCCATTGATTCTATATTTACCACCAATAAAACCTTTCCATTCTGAACACCTATATTCTACCTACAATATTCCATTTTGTTGCTTCTCAGGAACCAACGAGCAATTAAGAAATTTGTAAAATATCGACAGGGGCCATAAGTTTATTAAAAATTGTACAAAACAACCACTCTACGAGAAACCCTAGAAACTAGAAACTTCTTTAGACCCTGAACATTCAGCATCCTCAGAACAGTTTATACTGCGGCCTCGCCTTTACTCTAATTGTACCACATCATCTTTTGTTTTTTCACGTTTAAAGGGTAATAAAGTTGAAATAATAATAATATCGCAATTATTATCCCAATTATTATCCCAAAAATCTCCCCCACTCCAGTCCCAGCCTCCCCCAATACCAGCGACAATTTCAACCCACCCTGTACATCCTCGAGAAGCCTAGACTCTCCAGCAAAAGAGCCAGCAACAGTAAACCCGGCGTCGTTGCGGCAAGTTCTCAACAGACGAAACGTCTCGGCTATTCGGTCGTCTCAGCTATTCATGGCACGCAGCGGAAGTTCGCGCGACTGTAACGTCGCGCGGTGGCGTTACAGCGCTGTAAAAAACAAAAGTTCGACAACAGAATTAACCGAGGGCCAGGATATAAACCGCCCCGGCCTTACGTCAGCCAGTTCCGATTCTGGAATTTTCGACGCCGCGCGGCGGTCGCGTCAGCGCCAATTGGAAAGTTTCGGCTAGGTCGAAGTTCGTGCGGGGCAGCGGCGTTTCCGGTCCGATTGCGGCCCGCTGGCCGAACAATGAGTCCCCTCCCCGCGTGACATTTCAGGCTGGCGCGCTCTTTACTTCCGCTTTTACGAGACGCGCCCGGCCCGGAGGGCACTTGTTCTCGTTCCAACGGAAAATCGCGCCGTTAGTTCGTTTCACGGCGCGCTGTAAACCCGCGCCGCTGAAATACGCCAGCGCCAGGCCCATCCGCGTCCTCCCCGTTACGGTCTGCCTTTACGATTTACGGAGTAAACGTGTGTTTACAATTCGCTGGCAAGCGTTTCGGCGTACGCGGTGTAACGCGTTCGCTCGTCGTTCGAAAAAAGAAAAAGAAGGAAAAGGGAAGCAGAAGAGGGAAGAACGACGGTGTATCAACGCTCTGAAACGGGAATGACGGATCCCGTTGCCGTTGGTTAAGCGTCTTTGAAGTCCTCCGTAACGCAGAGGCGGGTTCCTTGTTTTATATAAAAGGTTGTCATCCGTGAAGATCTCGGAGGTCGTTGGACAGCGGCAGCGTAGCTTAATCTCGCGGAGTATTGTGATTAACAAAGAATGTTGCTGGGCATGATTACGGTAGTGGTGCTGGCTGCCTAAGCGTGATAAGCGCACGTTTCTTCGCCTTTCCCGGAATAATCAACAAAATTGCGAGACTATGCCTATCGATCCGCAACCGCTGCAAACGCGGCACAGGCACGCGCTCCCGTTACAACATAAACATGTTGTAATCTTTGAATTCGTAATACGTGTAACAAGCTCGCGCCCTTCTTCATGAAATAATCATGGAATTAGCGGGGCTCGCGGCCTGGCTGTTTCGCGCGGGCTTTCTATGCAGTCGCACGTAACACGCTCCCCTCGATTACCCTGAAATTAAGCGCTATACCTCCACTAATATACAGCACGAGTATGGAACGTAGAAGAAAAAAAAATACTGCTTTAATAACGTTATAGCGGCGGCGGAACTCGATCTCACTGACACTGATTCGCCCGTGTACCCGCGGCGCTAACGTCGAAACGCTAGATTACGCACGCGTTAATTATCCACGTTCGACGAATTCCGCAAGATCGCGGAAGGCTCCGGGGCATGTTATTAAGTCATTCCCGTGTTGCTTCTCGCCACACAAGAATTTAATACCGGGAGGAAGGGGGCGGCGGGGTAGAGAGTCGTTTCCGTTTCAGACTTCTTCATCTGCCGGCTGGAGAAGCAAAGGAAGAGATAGTGGCGGGAGGAGGAGTAGGAAGCAGAAGAAAAAAAGTCCAGACCGGGGAAGATCGGAAGAACCAACTCCCGCGGGGGAAATTTAGAATTCCTCTCTCTCGATAGGGAGGGAAAGAGAGGAGGGAAGAATGTGAACGAGAGGACAGTGCGGGGGGATGGGTTATTAGAAAGAGACAGGAGAAAAAAATAAGAGAAAAGAGAAACAACGGAAGTTGGAGGCCAACTGCAGCAGACGTGCCAGATATTAAAATGGTTTCCCTGCCGCCGTCGATTTTCGAGCTATCGATATAATTCAGTCGGTACGAGATCGTCCGTCCCTGCACCAACGGCATTTTTACCTATCACACGCGTGATTCCCGTTTAACGGCGGTTTTACGAGCGACGGGGAATTAATTTTCGTGCGGCAAGCTCGAAAACGAGCGACGTACTCTTCTTGTTACCTCTTTCGTCTCCCGACTCTCTGTCTCTCTCTCTCTCTGTGCTTCTGTATCGTCTCCCTCTTTCTCTTCCCGCTCCTGCAATGCTTCTCTCTTCTTCAGGCCCGGCAGAGTCCTTTTACAACCGCGCTTTTCGCGTTCAATGTTATCTTTACCACCTACGCGTACGTTCCCCGGCGAGGTAAGTCGCAACAAGCGATAAATTATCCCGCGAGAATGCGGGCATTATTGTTACACCCTCTCCCATCCGTGTCGCCCTATGGCCCCGCGCGTAATTGCCCCTGCATAAATAAGGATTCGTTTTTACGTCCGTGAAATAGCTTCGATGTCAGGAACCGCTACACCCGAATTCGTCTTGCCCCAATTCGGGGTTGATATAATTGCTCACGGGTGAAGGGGAAGAAGCTTTCCGTGGTAAGGCTGACACTAAGGAGAGAAAAGGGGTTAATAATATAATTGCAACGTGCAATTTTAAAATTGTGATTCGAGTGGAATTAAATATTCTGAAGTCCCTCCGCTAAAGAATGGTATTATGGACCTCTGCTGGTAATTCGGGATCCTCGTGATTTTTTAATATTATAAACAAAAGAATCTAGCGGCTAATAGAAGAGGAATTTGAAAAATACATTAGGTATATGTTGTAGCAACATTTCTTATAGATTCTGTGGGACTTCTGCGATATTTAATACTCTGTTCGTGATTACCCCACAGCAGTCGAGTAATCACGAACACCAAGGGTTTTGCGTTATCCCTATAAAGTTGATTTTTAATATAATTTTCCAAAATTTCGTCACAATACTTTTGTAAATAATAAACAAATTCATTCCTCACATAGTTTTCGTTTTGCTTGCTTTTTTACTCAGGTGTTCGCAATTACCCACTCTCCCTTACACACAAACATATCGAAATCTACCTAGTACCTACATCATAAGACTTCCCTGCAATTTTGTGCAATTTAATGGGCTTGGGAACTTGCAAGTGTGATGCAAGTGAGTGCCATTTCCCGAGGTAACTGAATAGCGTAAAAATTTGACACCGTTTCGCTCTTGGGTCCCGTGTCGGCGAGCTGCGCCCTGTAGTAGCACACTGGGCTGCAATAAGGTGTCGTTATCATCATCGTCGTCATTATCGTCATTATCGTCATTAACCGTCAGCAACGTTCTCCCTGTCATTACGGTCACGCGAGCCTCGATTTACGATGCCGATCGGACAGTCGGTCCCGGTTATGCGCGTCGGAAGTTGGATCACGGCTCCTGCCACCGAAACTAAAATGTGCATTATACAGGGTGTTGATAAAAACGCGGCTTCTCCTTCCAGGATGAATTTCACACGCCCAAGTAATAAAAGAACGGTGACTTCGTCGTTTACAATTCACATTTCACTTTCACCTGTAAAATCGTTCAGCAAGAATGTCCCATATTTTTATCAACACCCTGTGTACCGTAGATGGACCGCGCGCCGCGATGAATATGGATGACGAAACGGGCGTGTGTAACCGGCCGTTCTTGCCGCGTGGTTTACGTATTCACGAATTTATAACCGCGGAACAGCGGCTTGTCGGGGCCCCGTGTCGATTGCTCGTCCTGCTGGGACGACGTGCACCGCCGCGTTTGTAAGGAATTTTAAGGGACACCGTGTACGGAAGCGTTTGGATTATGATTAACTGGACGGGGCAGGGGCCGGCACGTGGAGGAATCTTTCCACGCGATGAACGCGAGGCGAAACTCAATGCTGTCAGGGTTGTAGAGAATTTTAGAGATTCGTTGAAATGATCTGGGAAGTACATACCTACGTTTGAAATATCTCGTAAGTCAGGAGCTTAGTACCTAAAGTGTATTTAGCAGGCTATGTAACAAATGAATGGAGCCCGAGTGGTTGCAGGTGTATCAATTGGAGAACCATCGATTTGTTCCTAGCAAAAGTAATAACTTTCAAGCTTCTGTGGGATTCGGGACGCGAGGGAAATGCACGGTTTACAGTTAACAGATGCAAGAATATTGAACAAACTTCTTACTCGGTGAAGAGGAAACAGAACCTCCGGTGTTGAAAGTTTAATCCAATTACAAAGCGTGATATGTGATAAGCGGGTTAGTCGAAGAGCTATTATTTAGTGTCCCCAATTCTTGAGATAATGAAGACTGAAGTATTGTTCTCGTGAGTGGTGAAAAGGAAGAGGTCTAGGATGAATAATTGATACTGTTGATATCGGAGCACTTATTTATGAGCATTGGAAACCTAGCATCCTGTTACAGCAACTAGCGATACACTCTAAACTCTAAAGTGATCAATGATCGTGTGCTAGAAAAGAAATAATCAATTTATGAAACTGATTACTTGGTGGATTAAAAATGGCTCGTCACTTTGCATTTAAATGAAGATGGAAGCAAGATCAGAGTGTTTATCGTTGAAGTCACTTCGAATCATAATTCCCTTACTGTAGGCGCGGGTTTAACGGTTTGATAATTTTAAATACACGATAGGCAATAATTCCGTATTACTCTAATATTTCGGCGGAATATTCCGTCGCTAAATGGCACCGTAACATAATTTTTCATAAACGAAATGCAAATAATCTCCGTATGCGTCATTTTATATTCTACTCCATTATAGCGGAAAATGGGGAGGGGTGGGGGGGGTAGGTGGAAGTCATGCACGGATGCAAATCGGTTAATATTTCAATAAAATCACCGCGGGCGGTACAGCCATTGGAGGATCGTTAACCCGATTTCCATATTCCAGGGGTTAATTTTATAACCATAACGCGACAAATGATCGTAGAAATATCTACTATTTCCTATACATATACAACTTAATAGTACGCATTAACGCGAGTTCCACGTAAACTATAGCGTTGCCTGTTATCGCAGTCTCGACATATTTAACTGTTTAATTACCAGCCATTTCCATTTTTCCTTTCGGCGTGTTATTAAATTTCCCCACCGTGTCCGCGTCCCCATCGATATTCCCGTGATATTTTTCCCCAGGTTCGAATTGCAAAAATTATTTCCTCGGCTGGACCGATTATGGAAATCGTTGGCCACGGATGCGCAACTCCTGGAAAGTAAAAATGCCGCCCCGTATAGGGGACTGGAATTAAAGGAAATGGAAATCGTTATTTTCGTCGAAATCAACCTGCAATTCTATGCGTAACCGTGGCGGAAAATTGACGACCTCTAATATCATCTCTGCAGGACACTGCCAGTTTCGAGTGATTGAATTCTATCTGTTTCTGAATTCGTCGATTTTTAGGTTGAATTATTTATTTAGAATAGTGTAGTGGAACTTCGATAGAAAGTACATCGATAGAAAGCGTGTTTATTTCCCTTCAATAAAAGTATATTATAAATTCATAAATTATAATAGAAAATAACAAAATCTTCGATTTTCAAATAAATGGGAAATGTCTCTTTTACGACTAGGTGGTTTTAAATGGGACATTAGAAGTCACGAAGGGGATACGTTAATAAAAATAAACTTAGCAAGTATTACAA
Organism: Andrena flavipes; assembly: GCA_963971345.1. NCBI lineage: Eukaryota > Metazoa > Arthropoda > Insecta > Hymenoptera > Andrenidae > Andrena > Andrena flavipes. The sequence goes on from OZ020480.1 coordinate 74,753,774, forward strand.
TTATAATTCCTAATGACACAAAACAATGGAATTTATGAAAGAATTAACTCTTTGTACAATAAATCATCAATATTTTCGACTTTCTTCATAGAGTGTGACAATAATCATAGCTTTAGATTCTACTTCAGTAAAAATGAGATCAATTGTACTAAAATAGGTAGGTACGTTTTCATATTGCACATTAATGAATTCATTATTAATTTTTGACGATAAAGTTTGTCGCTTTGAATAGTTATTTATTAATTCTTAAATTTGAAATAATACGCCATCAATTCATAATTAATAATTTAAAAGAAAACCAGATTAAATTAAATTAAACTAAATCGTTACCAGTGAAATTCGTTTAATACTTCATCTTCGACGATGGAAAGCGACAGATATGAGAACGTCGAGCGTAGTTTCCGAGCCGCACGTTGCGAATAAAATAACATTCACTGAATTTTTAGGAGCAGAGTAACAATCGAGTCGTGGCATAATGAATTTTGACTTGTACGTCGACGAATATTACGCGCAGCATTTGTCGTTTTTAATCAGCGTTCGAGGGAGCGGGCCAAAGCTAAAAGATCAATCTCGACGCGTTTCCATTGAAACACAGTCCAACTCCCACTTAAAAAGCAATAAATTGCATTGCAGGAAAAATATCACTCTCGAAGCGGACGTTTCTTAAACGAATGAAACGCTGGTATAAAAATCACACAATGTTGTTTAATATAACAATAACCAGATAAAAGAGCCACGTTTCTATCGTAAACAAAGTTCTCCCAAAGCTCGTCAACTCTTTCCATCATACCGTCGAGGACCCAGTTCCTGATCAATTTATTATATAAATACCAAATAATAACTTTATCACGATACAACTTTATTCCAAAAAATTACTAAATAAATAAGAAGTATTTTTAAATTTGATAGCTCATAGTAAAATGTTTCAGGTTAATCAGAAACTTCTCCCTTTGCATTTTAGTGATCAGGAACAGAGTCCTTAACGATATAACAAATATTTATCGTGCAACTAAATCGAAGCAGAAACCCTGCTCCTCCTGCTTCCTCAGCTCTACGCATTGTTTCACCGGCTGAAAATCTGTAACTTCAGTCGCGAGAGTGTTCTTTCAGAAGTAATTTCAGACTACGTCTGCAACATCCAATTCCCGTTTCCTCGACGAACCATTTCACGGTAGAGACTTCTGAGAAACAGTAATACGTAGATAATACAGCGGAGAACGCTCGGAACTAATACGCTTATATTTTAGTTTCCAAAGAATCGAGGGTGATTAGCGTAGTCTGGCGTTTCCTCGTTTCACCCGCGAGGAGCACCCCTCGCGACACGTCACCGAAATCTCTGATAGACGACTCGAAGCACGTGAATGCCAATGCGAGGACAGATTAATCTCCAGTGACGATGACCAACCACCGGGGAACCCATTATGCCCGGTGTAATTCGACGACGTTATAAATATTGATACACCACGTCGGCACGGGAGGGAGGGATGAAAAAAAAAAGGCGCAAGGAAGAGGGAAGCATCGAATTCGATTTACATGAGGAGTCCATTTATCCCCGTGTTGGTGCGCGTGCAACCGCCCGGTCACGCAGACGCTGGTGCACGTGCACGTACAGGGATCCTGGTCTAATGGGCAATTTGAATAAATACGATATTAAAGCCGCGGAGCGGCGTTGTCGACGCCGTGTAACCGGTCGTGCAGCGTGGTCACCCTCGAATCAGGAAGAGGCAAGAAAAATAGCCGACAGCCAGGCCAGACACGGGCCATTAGCGTTGCCATCGATTCCCGCACGCCCCGTTACGGCGTATTGTCAACGAGGAACGAGGCATGCATCAAACGCGTTTCCTGATTACGCCGGGCGGGTCGCGTTTACCCGCTGCGCGATCGTAAATTAATATACGCGTCGACGAGTGCCACCAAGGAGCCCTGTTTCGCCCGAAACACCGCATTCATAAAGCCAACGGTCGTAGGTAGGTATCCTTTCGTTCTTGTAAATCCAAGGTTATTCCTTCCGCGGTTCGTTTCGAAATACACCGAGCCCTAACAAGCTGCGCCTGAAACAAGGTAGCCCACGGTAACTCCTCGTTTCGCGATGATACACTTCGGTCGATCCCAAGCGACGGAATAATAAATGCTCGCTGGAAATCGTTGGACGATGTATTCAAAGCCGGGCGAAAGTAGAGGTGCCGAGAGTGCTCTGGATAAATAATATTCCATTAACAGATGAATACTAATTAGGAATTTAGCCAGCCAGGGAACGTGGCCGGGGGGGGATTTTCATTTGCGAGAGGGAAAAATCGGTGATCAAGATAGAGGAGAGGTAGCGGGCTGGGTAGCGTGGATTTCACGTGGAATTACGGGTTCGTTCGGCTGGTGGCAGGCTTTCGGTAGCTGGGGCGACCGCGTTCACCGTGCGGCACCGTTAAAATCGACGGGCGCGCGCGTTCGCCGGCTAATTAAATCCGGTCGAGCCTTACGTGGCAGGCGACGGGACAGGCCACAAACAGATACAGGGCCCCATACGTGGCTATATGCTAGCTAGCGGGTCGGCAAATAGAATTTCGTGGGCGACGAGGACGCGGCCGCTGCAGGATGTTCAATCGGACAGGACGCGCTCAATGTCCCGAAAGGCCAACTGCCTCGATATACTACCGTCCGTTTCCACGCGTGCACACACGTGTAGGCATACAGGGAGAGAGAGAGAGGCGTGCTGGGACGTACAGAAAGCACGGGGAGTACGTATCTGCGAGCGAGGCATGGTGTTCGTAATGCGGTGACAATGAGGGGTCATATTAAACCGGTAATGGCGCCATCCAAGTACACGATAACCGATGTCGTTGCTATCTCGCCCAGGGGTCAGTTGATCACTCGACGAATATCGTGAAACCGAGAGCTACTTTCATCTGCTATTTTTTCCTGCTTCCGAGTGACTTGTTGTGTGATTGGTGGACGTTTTGTGGGTAGGTTCGTTGCTTGGGGGTTGTGTAGTGTGATTTGTTGGGGCTGAGGTAAACCGATGTTGTTTCGATTTCTAACACAACTTGTAGTACGTGCTGATACTTTCATTACTAATTTTTGGAATAATTTATGTCAATCTAATAGGTAGGGTAAGCTTGTCCAAATCGTACTCTTTAAGAACAAATGTTTATTACATAAAAAATAATAGGGAACTTGAAACAAAATTAGTGGTAATCCACTCTGTATTAATAGAACAAAGAAGTTTTGTAAACTTGAACAATAAAAAATAATCACCTGCTATTAATAGAAACGATTTATTTTTAATATGTATGGAAAAAGTACGATTTAGGATTAATTTTCATAAATTGTATCATATTTGTATCGATTTAAATTCAAATCTATGGCGTTAAAATATAGGGCACTGTTCTTTGATGTCAAAAGAAGAAATAAACTTGAAAATAGACGTAGTTTCACACAGAAATTTGTTTCACTGATTCTCACAAATAGTAATTGTATAAAATCCTTAAGAATCATGTAAAATTCTAAATGAGAAGTTCCCGAAAAACTTATCTGCTTTATATTTTTTTGTGGAGTGACGATATGATGACTCGGCTTATTAATGACGTATGGCTAACTGTTCCTCACACTTTCTATCGTTAAAAGAAACAGCGAGAGTTCGATCTCAGCGCAGGTATCTACGAATTAGGCAAGTTAACCCTCCACCTTACAAATTTGCATCCCAATTCGAAATAAAGCGCAAGGAGATAAGTTACACAGAAACGAGTCGTAATAATCAGGCCCTTTAATTCGGGGATCTGCCCTTCGACACTGGAAATAGCGAAAAGAGTGGAAATCCGATGGAACGGCCTTCATTATCGTTCGTTCTTGTCCGAGCACATTCGACGAAACGATTTCACATCACGATCCCAGCCGCCGACCACCCCCTTCGCTCCTTGCTGAGCAAGGACCTAAACCAGGATACCTCGTAACGCTCGCGGAAAAGCGAACGCAGCGCGGCAGGATGTGATCCAGGATGCACTTCCGGCGACGCTGATTCCGCCAGGCAACCAACCCCGCGCTCGATCGCCGCCTATCCGCCTCCCCCTCCACCTTCCGACACCGCACAGAAACGGAACCCACCACCAAATATCAGAGTCAGATCTTCCGTCCAACCCCTGTTCCGTGCTCATCTTCCCGTCCCCCCTAGCGCCGTACCATCGAATCCACGAGAGGAGAATATGAGGCGAGCGTGTACATCCACGCACGGTCCACCGGATATTGAACGGTCGAGAACGTTCCGAGCGGCGATTCCAGTCGAAATTGGCTGGACAATTAGAATTTTTCAAGTGCCTTCAATCGCGTTTCGCCGTCTGGCAGCTGCTCTATCATTCTGAATAATCACTTTTCGACTGATCGGAAAATAAAATTCTTATAGCGCGGCGCGACATCGATCCGATCTGTTTGAGAAGGGTCCAATTTGCATTAACAGAAGCTTGTTTCCCTGATCGTGATAATCTACGTGATCTCGTGGCGATTGAATATTGAATGATTATCGACGATGCTATAAATGGCGCGACGGGGACGATTCCACTTGGATCGAGCTCCGTCCGGCGTTCGCTCGAGCACGCGAGCCTCATCCCCGATACCGAAACTCGCGCAGCCTTGTTCAGTTCCTGTATAATCGAGACGAATCCTCAAATCGAGCGGAGAAGCCAGCAAAGCGCGGCCCATGGAAATTTACGGCGGCGGAAATCCATGTTGGGGGGGCGTTAGTTTCCGGTGGGCACACCGGATCTCCCGTACGGTTCTGCTGATTGGTTAATTAGACCCGAAACGAAGGCAACGGCACCGGTTTTCGGGGACGAAACTCCGCGGACGGAAATAGTTCCGCGAAACTTCGTGGCTCGTTAGCGAAGCGCTCCTCTGCCCCGCGATTACACGCGGGCACGTGTGTTCCTGTCGTAATCGAACTGATCCAACGATCATAGCGAAACAGGGATCGTTATTAGTAGCGGTGAATCAGTTACAAGGGATTTGGTAGTCGCGAGTGATTAAACTGTAAAATTGTAAGTATTTACGATGGTAACAAGGGAAGTTAGGCACCCTGAAAATTTAAAAAATTATGCAACTTTGTGTGCATGTAGAGCAGTTGATCCGTAATAGAAACATATTTTTTGTTGATGCCATTGTGAGGTTTTAGAGGGTGAAATCACCCCTTGAAAGAATGTAGAATTTTCTTTTTTGTGGAATATCTCGGGAACGGTGAGAGATATTGAAAAGGAGTTTCAAGAGAACTCGCATCTCTTTTTACATCTAGAAAACTGAGTAAAAATAATTATCAAAAAATTCATATATATCAAGTTATCCCCAGCAATCCTCCAATTATTTTTACCCAGTTTGGTAGATGGATTTTGTCTGAAACTCAACGTGGATATGTAATTTGTGGCGCGAATGAAAGATCACAGCGAGCAGACGTGACAAAATATGCATTGCGTCACGCGGAGAGATTTCCAGGTATTACGAAACACGTCGGCGGATCCAAAATCTCGGCGAATCCGTATAATTACTGGCAGATGTAACGCGTACAACGAGTTCGCTCGCGAAGGAGCCTGTAACCGTGGAATTCTATAGGACAAAGCGATACTCGGTTCTTTTCAAACGATTCTTTGAAGGAACGCCAAAGGGCCGTGACAAAGGGCAAGAAGTATTCCTTTGCGCATTCGACTGTAAACGAAGTGTACACTCGCGAATTTCTTTAGAGGGTTGATTTCTGCGCCAAAGAGGCGGGTTCTAATGGCGGCAGGAAAACACGATGGAAGTTTTCCTCGACTTTTTAATTGCTCGACGCATTGCTTTCATCGATTTTTCGCGTGCGCTGGTTTGCTTTTTTTTTTTGTTTTCGCAAATGCGGTGTCGGCGGCGGTGGAGAACTCCCGCGGCGAATAGTAGCGTGATGAATCACTGGAGAGCGATTAAGGCCGTTTCCATCGAACGCGATTAAACAGGGGGGGTGCACAATCGAACGCGGGAATTTATACGTAACTACATTTCTGACGACAAAGGTGTAGGTACTGCTAAAATTGAAATAATTGCGAGGAAGGTTTTCAAAAGAACAACGCGAGCTCTCTGTAAGGAAATGAATGGGGACTGACAGGAATTTTCCGAGGGAGGACTGTGAATTTATGCAAATAAAATGTACGCTGAACAAAGGTCATGTATATGCAGTACCTCAAATTCAACCCTTTCTTTCCAGCACAACCCTCCGGGGATATTAAGGCTGGGTTTAATAGTCGCTGTAAATGGTCACAATACAGATTAAAGGGTTTCCCAGGCTGATGCGGATATGCGCGGACAACGGAGGGGAATTTTAATCGACCACGAACACGCTTATGTACTATTCCCTACGCATACGCTCTGAAAAGCCGCTGTAGAAACCAAAGCAGGTTCTCTGATATTCGTAATAATTACATATGTACGTACTTTTTCACCATACAAAATCGCTGACTCTTTCTCCAACAAAGAATATCCATTAAAAACGCTATGAATTAATCAAGAATGCTGGACAAACGTCGGGATGAAAATCTTAGTTTACAGGACTTACACCTGGAAGCCTTAATCCAGTGTTTCCCAACGTGTTTGAGTCGCGATTTCATTTTACATATAATATTCAAATAACTTGCGACCCCCTCGCCCCCATATAATCTCAACGTAAATTTAATAAGGTAAAGAGAACAAAATAAAAATAGGTATTTCAGAATATAATTCTAGCTTAATAATATTATAAAAAAATCTGTGACGACCCCCCAGGGAACTCTTCGTAATCCAGGGTTTGGAATCATTGCCTTAATCGGTATCAACTAAAAGAACTGTAGGTATCTGCGATAAAAATGATAAAATCCTAAAGCATTTATTAAGGGGTGCACGTGCACTTTGGCGTGTAACTTGTACAAATTTCAATATACTGCATTCCAAAAATTTGTGTTGATACTTCAAACATTACTAAATATGTGTGCAAAACCCCTAATTTTTAGGTGCGATAGTTTCGTCAGAATTAATTTCCAAATATCACCTTCCAAAACGAGTGTCTAGACGAGAATACCCCTTAAACTATCTACTTAAAATTCTTATAAACAATAATTTCAAGACCCACAGCACCGCGGCCTTCAATCTGCCCACTCGAAAGCGTGCGGAGGTGATGCCCGAAAATTCGTTTCGGTCGCTCGCAAGTTCGGCCCGCGAAGACCACGCTGTCGCGGCGGTAAAATCACGCGAGCCCGCGGTTTCGAAGCGTCACGGTTTAATCATAGTTGTAAACGCCGCCACCGGGACTTGAAGGGTTCACCATCGATGTAAAGGTCAAGCGTGAAGAGGAGCCGACAAACCGCGGAAACGGTTCCCGGCTGCCATTGCCCGTCACGCCACCCCGCGATCCGCTCTCCCCTGTCGCCCCGTTTTCACCCTTCTTCGAGCCACTGTGGCTGCACTCGATAACCTCGTTGAGGATCGGAAACGGTGAGGCGGACACGGGAACCCGTTGGCATCCGATCGGCGAACGGAACCACGTTACCGTGGAAACTTCGTTACGCCGCGATACACGTCGTCGATTTAACGATTCTCCATGCCCGGAGTCTCAGTTACCGCTTCGACTCATTTGCCTTTAGAAAGAGAGGGGAGGAAATCCGGGTGACTTGGGAACGATTTACGATTGCGGTCAAGGCGTTCGTGCCGCGGAGTTACTTCGGGATCGGTATTTACGTATTTATACAGTGCGCTGGACCCATATTGGAAATTTCGAATAAATCCCAGCACCCTACACATCGGATAACAGTTGCGAAAGCCTGATTTTCTATGGACCACCTACTTCCCCGGTAGACGGGTCTCGTGCACGAGACTTATCCCCTCCGCCGCTGCGATTTATACAAGCTAGGATCGATCGATGCACCGTGGAAAGAACAGAATCGGCAAATTGGACGGGGTCTCGGGAAGAGGGGAGGGACCGCGGCCGTGGCAGCGTTTTATCAACGGATTCCTGGCGAAAGCCCCGGGGGTGAACGTCGCTGGCCGATCACCGGCGATACGCCCCGCGATTTTTCTATTTCCTGGAATCAGCCGCGCGGCGACGGGAGCGGAGACGGGAGGCTGAAAGCCAATAGATTGGCTCCCGTTGCGCGTTTTCGCGACTGCCGAAAGTGTAGTCGAGTCTGGGAGGGTAATGCACGAGACCGATGGTTTGGTTTTGGCGACCGGAAAGGGGCGGAGAGGGGGTGGGGTCCGACGGGGCAAAGGGGGCGCTCGGGGTACCCGAGATTCGTGGGACAGGCCACTAAATTTCCCGTCCAATTTGGGTGTACACGATTCGAGCGCTGTTGTGCTGCACCCTACTCCCCCCCCGGCGAGCCGCCGTCCGCCCCCGCGTACAACGCTTTACACCGAGCATGGATCAGCTCGGTGTATACGAACGATCGAGCCCCCTGTTGTCGTTCCGTTAACCCGCATAACCGGGTTCTTACGCTGCGTAAGCGTGCGTGTGCGTCGAAATGGTCCCCTGGCATAAGCTCTGCCCGCAAATCCATCCAACGATTCTGCATTGCGATTTCGGGAACTAACGAGGGACGATCGTTGGTCGATTTCCGCCCGAGGGAGGAAGACTATGGTATAATACTCAGTTGCGAGTTTAAGAAACAGTATATTTAAGAACTATGGAATTCAAAAGTTATCTAAAAGTAGACAGTTTGGAATTCTTATTTCCTCTCGCACCGATGTCTGTTTGTCAACTATATTTCTGATATTCGAAGGCTAGGAGGAGCAAGTGTATAGCGTAGACCTAAGCTCCGTGTCAGTTAAAATAGAAACTTGATATCGGGGATTCGACAAGCGTTTTCGTTGTAATCGATCGACTAACAGACTGAAATACAACACATGGAATAGGCAGATGGATTAACCGGGGAAAATTTAATAGACAAATCGACTGCTCCTGCTAAGACTGAATGATTTCATATGACAGATACTCGATACGACTGTCACAGTTTCGCGGAGACATGTTTCGTACCGGGGAATCCTTCTTGAAGCTCCACATTCGATAGCTTGGCCTAGATAGGCGCATGCATTATGGCTCCCAATTATATTATCAGTGACGTGGAATATAAATTGTTCGAAGCTGTCAGCTGTTCCTTAAACAGCCCACATTAATTCACCAGGGAGTTGGATCGAAGTCGATCAATCCCGTGGGAGTTATCGGACACTCGATACAGTTGTTATGGACGGATGCGTGCAACACCGTAAACTCGCATATCCGATTCCTTTAGGGGCGTGTATATACAGTTTGGAGCATAAACGCGTATTATGGAACAGGCAGCGCTATGTAAACACGTCTAGGGTGGCTTGTATTTGCAGATCGATTCGAGGGACCAATGAATATCTGATCGCCCACTTCCTCCCGATGATACACCCTGGCCAATACTATACTGAGAGAGTTCCAGTGGATGCTAATGCCGCTAAGAAACTGGATTCCAGATACAAATTCATAAGGGACACAGTTGCTTCACTGTTGTGTTCTATCAAGTACAATAAGTGTATAATACTACTCTTCGAGTTTTTCGAAGATAACAGAAATATGTTGGAGAAGGTGCTTTGTGTTAAAGCTATCAGCCTTCGAGATAAGATCAAGAAGATGCAAAGAATTTGTTTGTGATAAAAAGTTGCAGAGTAATTGATTAATTCTTTAATAATAAATCAACCAAGTCGAAAACTATTTAAGGAAGATATTTCAAGATGTGTAACTATTAGTAATTTGTGATTAAATACAATGCTTTAAATGTCCGTATTTCTACTCACCATTTGTACCAATTTCTATTCATATAATAGGGTAAAAGGCCCAATTACTGACACCTAACCAATTACTGTCACCTGAAGCTATTTTACTTAAAATAACGAGTAAATAAACTATAGTATATAATCTATAGTATAGATTATAGGTTGAATTACATAATTCTTTTTGTGTAGGACTTTGCCACGTTATATGACTAAAATTTTGGTGAGTAGAAATGCAGAGACAATGGTGATGCATTGACCCTAAACCTGCTCACCAGTTTCCTACTTAAAAAAATTAAAAATAGTAAAAAAAATCTAAATCGAGAGCACAATACAGTATCTGTTTTTGTTATTAAATAAGAACTTTTACTGAAAAAAACTATTTTCTGCCCAATTATCGAATACCAATAGCGACTCTGTTCTTTAGCACATCCAACTAAAACACTTGCTTATGCTACACTTTGATTAGCCCCAACCTCGTGCAACACTCGCGTAATGTTCAAATAATTTGGAATTATTTCGTTGCAACTGTAGCACAAACGTAACGCTTACAATAATAAGAAAAATACGAAATGAGCGGAAATGGGGACATTCACCTTATGTCCCCCGCGAGCTTCGTCCGTCCATTCCAAATTGCATTTCTGTTTCTTCCGCGATGCGCTGTATGACCTCCCCGATACAATTTCAAAGCGCAAGGCTTTGAATACGGAATCCCGCTCGGGAAGAAATCAATAGACCGAAGTTGGGAGCCAGCAACAGCCGCAATCTGCACCTATGATACCGATCCACAATCAAGCCACGTCGAATCTGGCCTGGGACCGACGGGCTAACCACATGTAACTTTATATCATAGCCAACTTAATCAACGTCCAACACATCCGCAACCCGAGTCCATTCTGCCTTTAATCTGGACTCAGGCCCTGCACCGCATCCAACCGCATCGCTTCTATTTCGAGGCCGCATTCGATTCGCGCGCCGGCTGCTGGCAAAGTTTTTACGCCACGCGGTGATGTGTTTGGAAGTAAATAATGTTTATAGGTGGAATAGCAGGTGAATACTTTTTCGGTTGAAAAATAATAAAAGTTTTACGAAGATGATTGGGGAATACTTATGGTACTTAGACAATCTCTTCTTTGTAATAGAAGTTTGAACAGTGGAAGCTTGAAAAAATAATGCATATTGATAGGTAAACAGAAAAGTAAAGGACGCAACTAACTAATGTAGTGAGAAGCTTCCTGTTCACTTGTTCTTTTCCCCGGTCGTACAAACCTAACAGTGGCGTCGAGGATGGAATAGATTTAAGCTTATATTCTAGAGTTAATTTTGCTTTGCTTTAAATTTTGTCTAATCTGAACTGATTAGTGCAAAATACTGGTTAATCTACCTTAAACATTTCAAGCACTGAAAGAAGCGAAAACCTCTGCATCCACGATCGTAAGGCCGCATAAATGGCACTCATTACTATGCAAGCCATCTGCGTTCATTTGCCAAAAACACGTGTCGATTTTATCGGATTGCCGACATTATCAGCGATTAATCTCGCAAAGGTAACGCGAGAGATGGCCAATAGCGGATCTTCCTGTACCAAATCGATCGTGGCTGTTAGCTGACCGAACGAACGGACGAAACCACAAACGCGGTCCCCTTGATATGCCACTGATACGACTATGGAAGCCGGATAGTCTGGTCTCAAAGCTACCGAAAGCCACCGGAGCTGTGGCAAATATGCGAGTGATCTGGCCTCCTGACTGGCTATTAGTCCTGCTGCTGCCCATACTAAATCCCATTACACTCGTATAGGTGAGTTTATTTCCAGCGGTTTATTAAAGGTCGATCATTTAACGGGCCGCTAATCCACAGCGAGAGTGCATCGTGACTCTTGCGCATCGACTCGACTGCCATTAATTGACTTATGTGTACACTAATTGAGAAAAAGGAACCGAATGAAAAGCAACACCTCTGCAGCTAAGATCATCGTACATCTAATTACTCAATAATTAGTAATCAGAAAGTGTAGTTTCACGTTTTACGGTTTCTCCAAGTGTCAACGCGCAACTATAGATATTTCTCTGCTGAGTCTTTGTTCTACCAAAGAATTGAAGATTACAAAGGAACAGGATAATTCTAGCGCCCGTGAAGCAACGACCGAATCGTTAATAAAATCGAAACGGGGCCGCGAATTCGGCCCATTGAAGAACGCCACAGGAGTCGGGGGTGTCGTTTTCTTTTACGTGAGATGAACCCCGCGCGTAGTTCGACGTAGCCACCTGTTGCGGATGACAAAGCATTAGGTATGTATATCAGCGAGTGTCTAATAATGCTAATTCATTGCTCGGCCGAATGCCACAAACACGCGCGGCGGTAACGCGAGCAATCGCGCCGCGGCAAGCAGTGGAAAAGGTAATTCAGGCGAAATTGCAAGTACCCCTGGATCTTTCGGGTTTGAAACCCACCCGTAATCTCTATTAGATTCGCAGCCCGTGTAATTTACACGGCGACGTGTTCCCCGACCTACGTGAACGCGACGTCGCGATAACGTGCGATACAAGGGGACGCCCTGCTGGAATTACTCGCAATTTCACCGTTCCTTTAGCACACTGCGAACGGCACGCGGTGACAACGAGCGACCATTTTAAATCTCAAGATTGCAGGATCCTCTGGATGTAGATAATTCCTGCTTTCATCCGAAAAACCTTGGTGAAATATTGTAACACTACGGACCATCAAGCTGAAATGTATTTCAGGATTCAATTATGGAGGGATTCTACCTTTGAGACCGAAAAATAGGTGCGTATTTGTGAATTTTTTGCACGAAAACTGTTCTGCAAATTAATTTGAAATTTGACAGGCTAGTTTATAGTATCTTGAACTATTGTTCTAAATTTTTTTGTGTCGGTAAACGTAAAAGCTTGGCAGAATTACCCTAAGGATTATCTGAAACCCAAAAATGAAAATAAATTTTTAATCTATCTGAATGTGACTACCTGTGGTACCTAGTAGATTTCGTTCACCGTCACAAAAAAATTCAGAACAATAGTTCAACAGACTACAAAACAGTCTGCCAACTTTCAAATTAATTTGCAGAACAGTTTCCGTGCAAAAAATTCACAAATACTCGCCTATTTTTTGGTCCCACAAAGTAGAATCTCCCTTTATGCTTCAAATATGCAATAATGTTCAACAGAAGACATAGTCGACTTGTTGATAAACTCTCCAAATCCACACTTCTTAATTTTCTAATTTTAAATTTAGTGTCCAATATATCACAATAAATCCGGTAATAATTAAAAGCTGTTGCAAAATACATAAGTTGTTTCCCGTAAGGATTTTTATTAACCCACTCTTATAAAAAATGTAGAAATTAATTTCTATTTCATCTCCCGTTGTAGCCTCCAGGGATTCGTTAAATATTTGAAAACACGGTATTACTTAATGATTCAGGAAGCGTTCTGAACGCGAACAAAGAAATACCCGTTACAATGGGTAAACTTTCAACGACACTCTCGTCAGGCGCACGAACGGTGTTCGTGGATCACGCGAAAGTTCCACCCTTTCTGTGACTCACACGGAAGAAGCGTCCCTGCAAATTGAAACCACCTTCGCACGGTGCTCCTCGCGGGCGTAGCTCGCGAGTGACTCAGAACAACGAGGCATAAACGTCTTCCAGGCGGCCATTCGAAAGGCGACCGTCGTGTTTTCGGGTCGTAAACCGTACCGTGGCTAATTCACCGGCAATCCCACGCTAATTGTATGTATGAACGAGTCGTGACTAAGGGAGAGGGTCTACGCGTACGCTCCGGTAATAACCGAGAGGGAACTGCGAGACAAAGGCAGGAGGAAGAGGCTGCAGGTCCATTGTTGCTTCCCATTCCCATGAATCGTGCTTCGTTAAATAAACGTATATGAATTAATTTCATTGTCCCTTTATGAAGTAACATATTTTTCTGAGCCACCTTTTTTCACTTTTCTCTTGAGAAAAAAGAAATTGCTCGATGCTGTCTTGCCATGGATAATATAATATTATTAAATACAATTGTAAATGTCATTCTTGAAATATTTAAAAGTACGCGTGATTTTGAAAGTTCAACTACCTAAATACAGAAATAAATGTCGGATACCGGGAAATGAAATATTTCCGAGGAACCAATGACAATTAATTTATTAGGTACAGGTAAGTACTTCTCGTGTGACACGATATCAAGTTCTAAGAATAAAGTATACCTACATACAATATGTACGAATAACTATTTCTGAAATGGATTTACCAAGCCATGTTTTAATATTTTAACGAATGTATGAGATAATTAGAGGATGAGAATTTGAAACTGCACCGAGCGTGGAAATTTAATACGGGTAATACTAGAAGACTCCGTTCCTCTGGATCAATTCCGACAATCTCTTTTTAAACGCGACACTGTCCAATTATTCTTTGAAAAGCTGCTAAAAATTCGCTATCGCACGTTCGTCCGAAGACACCAATAATCTCCTTAAATCACTGAAACAGTAACACCGGCGATAATAAATAATCCTGCAAAGTTGGAGAGGAACTTTTAATTGAAACGTTCGAGTGGGCGCAGCGGTCGCGAAGTAAGGATGAAGAAATCACTCGGAGCACTTTGGAGAAACTCGAGGAGGATCGCGCAATCCCAGAAGCGATCGCGCAACGAATCACGGCGCTGCGGGCGCGGGTAATTAGAAATCGAGCCGGGGCAGCGATATTAACTTCTTCGATGGGCATGCGAGGGCGAGCTCGCGGTTAGGCTAATGCAGATTGACACGCTATATCGACATTACCGGTTAAATCCGTCGTTAATACCGATCGCGTTCGGCCACGGCTCTTAATTCACGGGGCAACCGCCGTGCGCGAAATGTAATTAACAATAATGGCCGGTATATCGCGCCGCGTAATTAGTTTCCAAGCGCTCGTTGCAGGAGCCAGCGCGATTCCTTCAATTAATTTCCAACCGATCGAATTCGCTGGAATACGCGCACTTTGTCGGAGTTAGAAACTGAAATAGAAGAAGGGACATCGAACTTCTGATACTAAACGTCCCTGGCAGCATTTTTGGTTGGTCAACGGAAGCCAACAGTTGGGAATTAGTTGGGATATAGTTAGTGTTTTGCCTAGATATTCTCAGCGTAAGGTCTGCGGCAAAAAACTTACGACAGTTTGCCAACGAATATTCAATGTTGGGCCTGCAATTATTATCGTTGGTTAATTAATAAAAAGTTACGACAGTTTCCCTACGAATATTCAATGTTGGGCCTACAATTATTACGGTTGGTTAATTAACAAAAAGTTACGACAGTTTGCCAACGAATATTCAACGTTGGGCTTACAATTGCTATGGGTGGTTAATTAACAAAAAATTTACAACGATGAGTAGAAGTCGTCTTACAAACGTGAAAAATTTGCTACATCCAAAACCTGTTATTATATTCTAAGTTGTGATTTTGCTTTTCTTATTTATAAATACGTAATGAGAGACGTCTGTCTTGAGACCTGAAAAATACGTCTTTACGACGTCTTTTGAAGTTCTTCAAGACGCCTACTGGACCAATAAGCTCCCAACAAATAAATGCTACTAATTTTACCTAAATACGCAACAGAATCGTGAAATATTGAATTAAGCAGAAATTGAAAATTAGGGGAGGCTCGAGTTCGTGTCGAACAAGTTGCCGCGGGAGAAAAATTGCGTGTTGAAAGCGCAATGAAACCGATGGGGGTTGAGAATTAGAAGCAGTCAGGCTAGTATCGAGTTACCAAGATCCAACTTTCGGGATACCAGTTAAATTTGTTTCGCACGCATTTATCGCGTCGTTTCGCGCACGTCACGATACCTCGGCTCGATGATTCGTGCACTCGGTAATTAAGTGGTCGACCGATAGCGAGCGTAACGCGATTCCACGATTTTCGGCGAGCTTAACCAGCTGTTTGCTACCATTATCGTTTTACTGCGACCGCAATAATTGGAACTCCCCCGCTGAGTTTAGTTCGCGAAAAATACTGGTTTCCCAGAAAACCGCTATCCCTTGTGTTAAATTGCCAAGATTAAGGAAGTAGTTTAAGAAACTGCGGCAAAAAAAATAATTTCCCTACACTGTCTCTGTATCTACTCTTTAGACTGGTTTAAGAAAGTTCTGGGACCTTCTACGGTTATCTGCGAAGAAGGATTTTAGGATTTTTAGGGTTTTTAGTGGATTTTAGAAAGAATTCAATTTTAAAATGAAAATGAAAAATATAACTATTGCGAATTCAACTCGATAACCATATAGTTTAGAGTTACATACGTAGGACGCTGTACTATCTGAGCATTCGAATTCTCTAATCTTCGATTCAACATAAAAATAAATAGAACTAATAACTCAAACACTCTAACTCACTAATCGTTACAACGACAGATCCAAGAGATGTCGTTCGAAGGCACCAGAACACTTCACCCTAAACAAAGAACACGAACGAATACGGCACAGTGATCCCCTTTAAACTAAACAGAAGATCGGGAGAATAAATTTCGTCGAAAGCCAACAGCGTCAACTCGTGAACGGCGTACTCTTATCACGGATTAGCGTTCAAATTCTTTCCCAGTCGTTGTTCCAGAGGTACGAACAGCGTCCCCGTTCCAATTTGTCAGCCGTCGAATACGTTGCCGGCCAGCAACGATTCGGGCGGACATGCCATTCCGTCATGGCTGTGTGATTTAGACAAGAAGGGGCCGAAAACTTTCCCGTCGAACGTCCGAGCCCATGACCTCCTCGAACCCAGACGGGCGGAAGTTTAAATCGCCTACAGAGTGCATTTGTCCCTCTTTCTCCCATTCCGCACCTCCGGTTCTAGCTGATTCGGACACAAGAACCTAGTGGCTCCTCTTTTACACATCGGAAATCCGCGCACCAATCCTGGACTCGCGTCAAAACGGCAGACGATCGTTCAGGAGGATCGCGTCACGCGGGCGAAGATAACTGGCAAGTTGAAAAATTTGCGAGGGTGCGAAGCGAAAGTGCCTCTCTTGTTCCCTCGAGGAACGTTGGCTATGATGCATGGGTCTCGGCACTGCTTGGCACTTTCTTGCACCCTTCGTTGTCCTTTCCTCCTCCGAAGAATTTTTAAGAGATAGCTACAACAGATGGTTACCAATCCTGACATCCTATACCACCTGCAGAATTCAGCAGCTTCGGTATTCAGTGAATACTTGAAACTGAATTTTGTGAATAACAGTCAAAGAATATTACGCGATATATACGATACTTTAGAATGCAATCTCTCCAAAGAGAACGCTCTTAAACGCGGGTAGAGATTGCAGAACTATAAAGAGAGACAAAATAGAAGAGGGGTATTCTTTTATTTCCCCGAGCCACGGTGAGGTCCATAGACTTTCAATAATATTTCCCGAAAGCGTCCCGCGAGCATTCGGAAAATCGCGGCAAGAAATTGTTACGGCGGGCGACGCGCGAGATCCTGAAATCGAAAATTCCAATGGTTCGGCGTGGTAAGTATTCTTTATACCCGAGGATTCGTTTGGATCCGCAGCGGCAGGGGGTTGCCGAGGATTGCCAGGGGAAAATAAAAGCGTTCCAGTGTCATCAGAAAGAGTTTTACGCAGAGCCGTCCCCGTATAAACTTTTCCCGTATATGTTTCTGGCTGCATCAATCTTCCATGTCCGCTCGACGTTTCTTCTCGCCCCCCCCCCTGGCCCCGGGGCCGGGTTTCGAATGCGCTCACGACTTCGGCTGCACCGTGAATATTTAACTAAATCCCACCTGTATCTATCGGCCATTCCTTTTCGTCCCCCGCGACGGAACCGAGGTGGGTTCGTTCGAGGAGATGCTCGCGAGCGGGAGAAATAAAATCAGAGAGTAGAAACTGATTCCAGTACGAGTATATACCGCAGGGAACGAGGGAATACGAAGGGTTTTCCATCTTCGGTTGACTTAAGTTGGAATATCGCCGACCTTGAGTGCGCGGCCCGGATGCTGCGCTTCGTATCCGGCCGACAAAGGGAATTGGCAATACCGACGGCTTCGATTAATAATAAGAGGCGGATGCGAATCGAGGGGATATAAAAGATTAAAGGAGATTGCCGGGAATGGATGGACCAGACGGCTTTCCGGCATGGACCCTGAATATAAGATACAGAAGAACTGCTCCTAATGAGAGAAAAAGTAGCCGAGGTCTCCGAAACGTTAAATGCTCTGGCAGCTTCGCTCAGAGTTCGCGTGCTTTTGGCTACCGGGGAGGAACTTTGCGTGCGACGAGAAGTAGTATTATTAAGTATGGCAATTGTGGATTTTAAGCTGCTTCAATTTGCGACGCTCTAAAATTCATTTAGTCAAGTGCCCAGCTAGTTGGCTGGTAGTTGAATACATGCGAGCCTGGAGTGAGCATGAAAATTGTCTCTTTACGAGAGGGTCTATCCCGCGATGCCTCGTGAAAGAGCCACGTTACCACGAAATCCTCGAAAGGGTGCTCGATATACAATTCGAATTACCTGGAGCAATTTACATGAGCAATTTGAAAAGGACAAAGCTGAACGCGGACCTGCATCGGTCCATATTTTATCGGGTCATGGACAAGTTCGACAGTCCATTTGCGACTGGAAATAGCGTGCCGCTCGTTACAGCCGGGAACAAATAAACCAGTCTGTTTGCTGGAAGCGGCGAAAGGTCGAGAGGCCAGGTCTTTTCACGACGATGCGGATCTCTCCACCGGCGAAGGAAGAAAAACGTTTTACACATTTATCCGGGTTCTCGATAATAGAGGATGATAAAGGTCGATCGTCGGCAGAGCACTCGCTAAGCCACGGATAAATGAAAGGATGGAATTCTAAACGGTATATCAATAGACTGCATTTATATCTGGAGCAATTAATTTAATTGAAAGAAGAAATTGCGATGTGACGTACATCTCGACTACGTAATTTAAAGCATTCTTCTTGAGATTGGATAAAAGGATTTCTGTATTTATGGAACATCCGATATCTTTCGGATATCAATTAGCGAATCGAGTGTGTTTAATATCCATCTAGATTTCGCATTGTAACATATCTAGGTAGGGGAGGATTGCCAATATCGTACTGGTTACCTCGTTAATTTCTCAGTAATTAATGAGTACAAACGACATCTGATAATAAAAGTATCAAGTAAATGCGAAATAAGAAATAGAAAGAAAAACTTTTGAGCTTACACCCTATTTTGTGTGTGTTATAAACATTTTAAAAAAATTAGGTATGATTGGTTAACTAACTTTTTATCAGTTTATTTTAGCTGATAATAATCAAACAATGCAATTTTGTCCTGTATTCTTGTATTTTTCTAAAAGCGGGTCTAATGTAGAATATTTTACATTCATTTTATATACACATTATATTCATTTTAAAGTTTTGGTTATGTACGTATATCATATTCATAGGTTATTGCGGCCCGTGTGTGATCAATATACATATGTATACGTAACTATATAATAATCATTACTTTATGTTGAATATTTTATTCTCTATTTATTATTGATACTATTTTTACTGGAGGTACGAGATTTAGGAGACCGGTTGCCTAAATCGTACCTTTAACGGTATGTAACAAAAAGATTAATAACAAATGAATTTGTTCTGAACGTATAACATAACAGGTGCTTGAAAGATTAAGCTACCATATCCAATAGTCATTCGCGTTGAAATTAGTACCAAATATGAAATACCTATAACGTAAAATGTCTTAAGATATAGGCAACCCTCCCCTAAGAATTCACGTTTCACTTTATTCACCGCTCATTTGTTATCCTACAGAGCATTTGTCGAGCAGCTTGCCAAATAATCGCGCGGAGAAAAGATTTATCAGCAGATGCAAATCGTACCAATGTCAGGGGGCGAAAGAGGGTGCAGAGCGTGCAATGCCTCAGCAATCAAAGCTGAATGGGCAAGTGTCATCCCGAGCAAAGGAATGATGCCGTTGACTTTTCGCGTGTCGTTGATCCCCGCCGTTTTATCCGCCGGGTCTGTGAATATGTACACGCGGAATCTCGTTCCCGGTCTGAACGTATGAAAAGATCCAGGTCAGGCCGTGCGAACGCCTTCCTGGTGCATCGAGCAAGAAGTTGGCTCTCTCGCGGCGCTCGCGAAGAAAACTAAAAAAGAAACGGGCGAGAGAGGGCGAAAAGAAACACGGAGAAAGCATACGAGGGGCTTTGCGCGGTTTCGCGGAGCTTCGCCGTTGCAGTTTTGAGAATTTCCTGGGCGAGAGGGGCCGGGGGGGAGTCGAGCCGCAAAAATTACAAGACGCAGGGGACGTAAGAAAGCGGACTAGATACGAGCTTGAGCAAACGATCCGCGGAGATTGCACCGAATCGCGGCATGAATATCAGAATTCACCTTAACCATCAGAATTAATGTATAACTCGCGTGTCTGGCCATAGTGCGTCCATTCTACTTGCACGTGAAACTAGAAAGCGATAACGCGGTATGAATCTACATAATAGGAACTTGGCCAAGTGCCTGACGATTGATCCTGTTATTCTACTTCCAGGAGAAATACCCGAGCCCACGACCTTTGCTTCTTTTACAAAATACAAATCTTTAGAATTTAGATGCAATCTACTGTCTGCCGGACCATTATCAATCTATTCCACTTGTAAACGGAATCAAAATCCCAAAGCCCTGGAAGTTGTCTGGCCACATTCGGTCTGTTCTACTTGCAGGCGACTTTCCATATACATCAGAATCTCTTTTCCCATCTTAAATTTGCCCATTTTCCCTCGAACGTGTCTTCGCGTGACAGTGTCGTCCCCGACCCCCCCTTCACCCCGTCGCAGCCTCCACCCCGCGTCTCCGATGGCGAGTCACCCGGTCGGTAGCATATCATAGGCACACCTCTATTCTGTTTTCCCCCGGAAAATCAATATCGGAGGTCGGCAGCGCCTCTCGGGGGTGGCTCTCGCCGGAGACAAATCTCAGTGTCCGGAAAATCCGTGGCTGCTGCCAGCCCCGCGAGATTCCATCGATAAAAGTGGGCCACGCGACCATTTACCAAGAATCGTGCGGCTGTTTCGCAGAGGGGAAAGGATCTCGCGACAGGGCGGTCAGGTATCGTAAGACCGGGGGACGGGAGTGCACGGTAGGTCGGCGACGAGAGTCGAGCCCGCATCCGAGGCTCGGACCACCCGTCTGCTAGGGAAGGACCTAACCTCTCGCGGTAACCTCGTGCGAGGGGTTCAGTGTGTCTGCGTGCCTGGGTCTGTTCAGCGAGAGTGGCTGTACCTGGTCGCCATATTGAGCGACGACAGCGCCGCCGCGCTACTCGTCGCGCCTTTTTTAATTGTCCAGCGAAGTTTCTCCTTTCTATTTTCACTCGAACTTTCGCGGCTGCTTCTTCTCGAGTCTTAAGTTAACTGGTCGGCGGGGCGAGTTTGGATGGGCTGTAATTGGCGACAGTAGGGGAAGGAGATTACAACTGACAGGGTGGAGAGTGGGTGAAAGTTGAGGGAGGGGAACAGGCTAGAATATGAAAGTTCTCGACAGTAGCGAAACCACAGCGGAATTTATGCGGCAGGAACGCGGCTAATCGCGTTAACCCTGCTCGCGGTGGCGGCTTAACTGCTTGTGATGCAGGATTATATCCGACTTCGCGTTACCGTTGTTCTCCTGGGTTTTTTCTTCTTGAAACGTTCGCCGCGGATTACACGGTCGTTTCATTGTTTTAGCTGGAAATTACTTTAGGGAGGGCAGGGGGCGCTCGGGGCCACGGGATATAATATCCAACCGGCTGCAAATACCAGCAACGGTTACGCCGTGTGCGCCAGACACGTGTCTGTTTTCTGTAATCCGCGAACCGAACCGCAATACACGCGCGACACGGTAACATACGAGCCTGGGACGGCTCGCTTTAAGCGTTCAACACGCGCATTTGGGCGAACGATATAGGTACGGGGCGGTGGGGTGTGAAGTTCGCTGTACGGAGCGTGGAAGGGTTGGCTCTGTTCGCGCAGAAAGGAGTCAAAAGTGCGCGAGGAATTTCTTCTGTTTTTTTTTTTACTCGTCGGAACCACTGTGTACCTATTTGCAATTGGCCGTCAGTCGTCGCGGAACGCTCGGTAATTCCCTCCTTTGCGCGTGCGGCGTGTTTAATTAATCGATCATCCGGGCTTTAATTACGGCACAAAGCAGCCAGGTGGATGTTGACTTCGTTAATTGGCCATGGAATATCGGAATATCGGCGATAAATCGTGCAAACGGTGGTCAGCGAGGAGCCGTCTTCCACGAGAGCTCTCCGCGGCTCTTCTCGATGCAACCGCGACCCGCTTTGAAGTTGCCCTGGCTTTTCTGCCGCCTTCTTTGACCCCCATCTTTGTATCTGTATTTAGATTACGTGTACAGAAAGCCACGCAGCGGGTCAGCCTCTGACGGAACTCTCTCTCTCTCTCCTTTGCTCCCACGCTTTTCGGGGCGAAAGGAAGCCGACGCTCGTTCCCTTTTTCCAAACCGGCTTTGAAAATCCTCTGCACCGCCGAAAAGCGCGCTAAAATCGAAACTTAATCCTCTCTGAAATCGTACGGCTTCGGAGCAAAGGTTCGCTGGATTCATTGAACCAGCGTTTCCGTAGGCTGGGGAAAGGATGGAAGTTTAGCGTTTCCGAGGAGGATAACGAAATTACAGTTTCGCCCGGGACGAACTATGAAATATAAACAAAATCGCACGGCCATTATGAGTCTAACTTAGAAAATGACTGGTCCGAGGCAGGTTCCATCTCATCGAGCATCCTCCGCCGAAATACAATTCAATTAGAATTCAATTTCCTCCGCAAAAAGTACCCTCTTCTAATTAAACTAAAATCTTCAGCCTCCGCCAACCAGGGCGACGCGCACGTAACTTTCGCCCCTTTGTTCCACGCTCTTTGGCGAAAGCAGGATTTAATTATTACTACTGGCGACAAGAAATAACAAACGTAATACCGTCCCGCTAACAACAGAGGTGAGGGGGCAACTTAATTTTCCACGCTAATTCGAGGTAATGCGTGCCACGGGCGAAGCTTTCGGCAGCAAAGCGTGGACCGCGAATCAAGTGGCCACCGCGGCGCCTCAGATAGGGGTCGGATAAAATGCCGCGGAGACTTCATACCGCGCCGCGGGATAATTGGGCTCGCGCGCAACGGGACGGTGGTTTAATCGGACGTGCACGGTGGGATTTTAATTCGGTGCCCGATACCTCTAATTTATTCCTTCATAAATCTGTTTGTCCGCTCCCTGTTCCGTGGGGGCTGCCTCGATCGCCACCCCCTCGGCGGTAGCTTTTCCAGCGGAGGATGGGGGGGCCGATTTTTCGCCACGGCCGAGCTCGTCCCGGCCAATCGGCGATCGAGTTATAATTCAACGACAGCCGGCCACCGGGTACATTTTGTTGCGCGTCCCGCTGCTAAACGTTCGCTCGTCGTAGGGAACGATTTATACAAATAACGGAATTCGTACAAATCTCATTAATGGATCCCCGATGGAAATCATTCGACATTGTTTTATGACGACGACATTGTCATTTTCCAACGGGCGCCGAAGCGAAATCCAATTAGGCACGGTCCGGAGGGGGGGGGGTGGGGGTGGGATACGGGGCCGATCCCCTGAATAAATGAGCTTGAAATGAGCGAGAATTATAAATGAGATGCGCCCGAACGGCGGGTAAACGTTCAAACGCTCGTTCAAATGTTAATAATTAAGCGCTCGAGTGTTTGGGCTGCAGCGTAATCGGTTTTCGGCTCGCGCTTCCGCAGCCTCCGCGCGGAGGAACGGAGAGGGCTGGAAGGGCGCAAGATGGATCCGCTGGAAGCCGTCAGTTCGAAAGAAATGACGACAGGGTGCGGGACAAATATTTACGTTGAGCGCAGCTGCTCGAAGAACGAACTTCTTGCCAAGACAAGCACTCGTGATTTCTCGAAGCTAAATGCGCGCGACGCGACACTTCGTACACTGCCGCGAAGACAAGCACAACTGCGGTGGACCCTCGAGAGAGAAACGAGCTTGCATAGCCTCCGAAAATTATCAGTCGACGCGAGGCATGCAAATTCTTAAGTAGACCGTCTCTTGCACCCTGCGCAGAGACACGGCAATTTGGAATGCGATCCAAAGTATGCGGACAAAGTATTCCACTGGAAAGCGTCGGGTTAAACTTCCTTTTGAACGCCAGCGCAGAAAACCCCGTGTCAAAGGTAATTTCCCTTCGTTCCGAGTAGCTCGACGTGGCCTCGGCGCTCGATTCCGCGTCGCCCGTGTCCGGAGGACCTTTCGGCGCGTCCCCGCGCTTAAGATCGCCGCGGTTCAAGGCGCGCACCTCTACGGTGGTCGCGAGACCCTCGGTTATGGAAGAAAACGCGCGAAATTATTTTGCAACCGGCTCGGAGGCTGGCCCTCCGGGCAAACGTTCAGCGAGCGCTCCGCTGAAAGCTCACGTTCGGCCGACTCATTAGAAATCTCACGTATTTGGGTAAGAGCTCCTCCCCTTCCCGGGAGACGCGGGTCTCAAAGCTTTGACCGTTCGCACGTGTTCAGGAACGACGAGGGCTGTCTGCTCGGGACGAGTCCCCGGAAGATTGTTTCTAAAACACGTTTTACAGGGTTAAACTCCCGCTCCGTGTCGCCGTCTTCCGCGCCCCCTTTGCCCTCCAGCCGCGACGTCCTGGGCTATTCATTTATTTCACCCCTGCGCGACACTTTCCTGGCTCTCCTTGGGATATCCGTCGGCGGTGGTTGGTCGCGGACCAAGGCAGTCGAGGTTTCTGTGATTTCAAAGTGTCTCTAAAGGGGGGACGCCTCTAGCGAGTGCTGGGAATTATAACAATGCTCCTCTGCGCATTTAATTCGAAGGAATAACAAATTCGAAGCTGCGGAAGAGTAAATCAGAGCTCGACAGGACGACGAAGCGACGTATATTCTGTTACGCTAAGCGGTGAAAGAAATCGGTTAAAGATTCTCGGTGAAACGGTAATTTCGTTGAGAAGAGGGGTGAAAGAATCACGGTGAGCCGAGACGCTATGCAGCGCGCCAGGGGAATAAAGGAGGAAGGGGTTGCGGGGTGATTGAGACAGTGGGCGACGGCAAAAGTGACGGCAAGATTGCGCAATGCCCAATACAATAAATCCAGCGTGGATGCGAGCTTGGGGATAGTTTCCTCCGGGCGCCAGGGAGGAGGGGCGGTTAAAGCAAGAAAGCAGCCGAGTGGTTGCCACGTTGGTGGCTCGGATAAGCCATAAATAAACGAGCACACCCGGTATAAGCGGGAACGTTTATGGCCGCCGCATACACGGCGTATAGAGCCCTCGTGCAGGCTGCCTAGACACAAACTACTTTAAAGTTGCACGAGCCGAGATCTAAGAGAGCGCGGGCACACCTACTTCGCCCCTTTTTACGCTTTTATTATGCCGCGAGCGCGGCTGGGAATATCGCCATCGCCGCGGGGCGATGGCGCGGGGGGGTGTAAATTTTCAAGAAATTAAAAATCCACCCGCTCCCCCCAACCGCGAATGCCGCGGCGGCGAAATTATTCCGCGCGTTACCCTTGTAATCGCGGAGATACGTTTTCGTTAAAACGTAATGGCGAGCCGGGGTGGTCGCGCGGCAATCTGGAAACCCCCTCGGGCATCGCGATAAGCTAACGAGAGACGAGGCGCGGGGGTGGCTCGCCTGGGATGACGAGCCGAACGAGGACGTTTGCTTTGGATTATTGACGCGCTGGTTAAGCAGTCGAGCGTATCGGAGGCTGCCAAAGAGGTGTTAGGATAACGTCAAGTTGACTGGAGTGATTCGTCGAGAGCCGTACAACGGTAGAATCTCGAGTGGCGTCGTAAAGTTCGATACCCGGGGCAAATTTAAATCCCCGGAAACGTCTCTTCTTAGAAAGACGGACCGATGTCCGATCCTCTCCGAGAAATATGAAATTTGCATATGAAATCGAAGGATCTTATGCTCGCGACTCTGGAAATCTGTTTGAACGCTCCAAACGCCGTAGTTGAAAGCGTCCATATTCCACGGATAAGAGTCCCTCCCTACCGCTTTGGAAACACTCTCGACAGTCGAAGCCAGAACGCGGCGGGCTAATTTTTCATTTCCCCGCAATAATGCGTCGCCTTTTATATTTCGCAGGGACGATTCGAGACTCGCCGCGGCAATATCGTCCCTGTTATTATTGAACGCGGACGCGAGGGATGAAGCTCGAATAAAATTTCTAGGTAACGAACGGCCGTTTCCACGGAGCCTGCTTTTATCCAACGCCACTCGACTGGCCAACGTTTCCATTCATACTCGATAATAACAATCTCTTACGGTGCGGTTGTAATTGAATTTTTAAAAAAAACCCGCCGCGGGGAGTTTCATTTTTAAAGCTCATCGCGTCGGTGCGCTCCATTCGGCCATTGTTTCCGTTATTATTTTTATTATTACTATTATTACGCTATTAGAGCAACGCGGTCGGGCCAGGGAGCAGGGTACGGGTAGCAGCGGCAAAGGGGGGTGGGGGGAGAGGCGAGGGGGGCGGACACGGGGCGCGGAAAATAATTGCCAGGCACCAGGGGAGGGATGCGTCTGAATGCGGGATGAAATGAAAACTTTCGTCGTTTACATTCACTCTCGACTTTTATCGCGGAAATCCGTGGATATCCGCCGACACGGCTCGCAAAGCCTTTATGAATTTTCGCTCCATTTATACGATTTCTGTTCCGCCCCAACCTTTTAGCGGTCTCCTCCTCTCAGCCCTCTTTTTCGCTCTAGAGGGGAGGAGAGGGGCGGGGGTGGCAGCGACGGTAAAAGTCACCGTATAATTTCCCGTAATCGTACGGTCCCCAATGAAACTTCCCCTTTGCCTGTTTCTCGTCGCGAAAGAACAACGACCGTTCTGCCTCTTTACCTCGTTTACCATCGCCGTCGACGGTGAATTAAACGAGAAACAAAGGGAAAGTAGACGGAAACAAAGAGGGAGGGGGGAAAAGCATCTCAAAACTTTTCTTATTCGATTTGCAGTGGAAGGAAACGCTCGAGACTGCATCGGTCACGCCTTAGGCGGTGCTCTTCTGTTTTTTCCGACGCTGTATCACGCCAGTGCGCGGTCGATGGACGAGTATATTTGGGAAGTAGCGAAAATCGAGCGAAGTAGTGGACAGGGTCGACGATTCGTTGACCATCGCCTTTTACAATGGTGAATCAGTGTTGCTACGAGTGGTACTGAGAGATTGGAACGATTTATTTTGTGGAATAGTTCTAAGTTTCTACAGAATTCTTTATCAGCAATACGGGTCGATCGTGCAGCCGAACGTTGGCAACATTTCAAACGCTGATCTTCGAGTCTCACACTATCCTTGTGCTACGAAACAGGTCCGAAGCTCCCTCGCCGTGCATCAAGTGGAAATAAAAAGTTAATCTCGCGCCGGATCAGTGGAAATTGTAGGCATTCGGCGTTTAAAACGGCCTGTGGTGCGATTGGATCGTAGGTGGCGCTCCGTTAAGTAGAGCTCTGAACATAGAAACCTCGCAGTGGATCCCAAGATCGCGGATTCGAGTCCCTACATCCTCGGAACGATCAATTTTAATTTTTAATTACTCTTAGAAACGATGAACAAGCAGAACGATGACTTTCCATTGCGACCCGATATAAAACTGCATCGCATCCAGCGACCAACGAAGATTCCTGGCTGAGCGGCGAATTCATCGATCCCCGAGGAAGAAAGAAGAAGAAAGCTTGGAAAGGAACCCAGCGAGAAGAATAAGACGCAGAGTGGACGACCGTGTCCCAGTGGTTAAGGGGAAATGCAAAAATAATCATCACTCTCGTTCCTCCGTTCTCGTCGCGATCGACCGTCGCGCCGAGAAGTTGAAATTAAGGGGTCTCACGCGACCGCCGCCTCGCCGCGATATTACGCGCCTACAAGGCCCCCCATTATCGAATTAAACTGGGAACCGAGTCGAATCCGCGGCGGTTGGACAAGGAAAGATCGCGGGGTATCGCGTGCTTGGAATCGGTGTTAATTGTAACACGAGTCCCGTCTCGGGTCTACCGACGTTTCTTCCTTCAGCGATTTCGTTTGATTTATGGAGAACGGTCCGCCGTTGATAAGGGGCCCTGCAATTTCGCGCGAGAGATTGCTGGAAAAACTTCATAATCCCGTTGGACGGCGAAGTAACGAGAGCAGCTGCGCCGTTTCGCTGGCTACAAACGAATCGAGGGATATCGAATCAGATGCTCGGTAATAAATCCTCGGAGCGGCGAGACACAATATTAAATTACGTATCGCGCGAATCGATCACCGTGCCGTAGAGAAGATCGTCGAAGGCCATTGACAGATTCTTCATCGGGGCGAGTGCAAAGTACACACACGTACGCCGGCGGGGCCCCGGGAAAAGGAAGGAATCGATCAACGACCTATCCGCGGAATCGCGTGGCGCGCACGAAACTGGAATCCAAGTGCAGCTCACGCGACCATCGACACGGGGATTCGAAAGCGGGCTGGCAACGAGGTCACAGGGGGGGGGCTACGTGTTATTGAATTAAAGCTGCGCCAGTTGCGAGGCTTTCTCGCGGAGGGGAGAGAGGTAGTCGCGTGTAAACACGGAGGATCGTGGGACAAATCGTAATCAGAATCGGTAGGAAAGCGATGGGGGTAGCGGATCGCGAGGTATAAAATCACGTGGCGGTGTAAAGCGCGGCGTCCTATCGTGTCCATCGTTGCGGCGACGGTATAATGGCCAGCGATTAATGAGATATTAATCGGACGTTACGTGACCGGTCGGTGTCCTATTCCCTGTACGTACGTACGGGACGCGTTATCGATCGGCGCTTGTCTTTGCACTCGTACCTGGCGCCCCACTCGTGCGTGGTAAGAAATTCAGCAGCCATTATTGACTAGTTAGAACGGCGTGGCGCCCTTCTGTGCCTGCGCGCGATCTCTGTGTGTGTGTGTGTGTGTGCTCGCAATATCGACGAAGGGATTAACGAAATGACGAGTGGAAGCAGGCTTGCCGGGCGGAAACGATCGACGCGGAAATGGCAATTCGTTTCCGTTTCGAGCACGTTACGTGTTCTCCTGTGCACTCGTTACATCTACACCCCCGACGAATTAATTTCGGGCACGAGCATTTGGCTGGGCGGGAGATTGGACTGGTAACTGTCGCTGCGAGAGGTGGGCCTGGTGCGCAGCGAACGACGTCGAGGACGCCGGGGGTAGGTGAAATAAAAAGGGGGCGCTTCCGGAGCTTGGTAACCGTGTACGTGGGATGGCATCAATGGGTTTCGATGAACGATGGCAGATTCTTGGGGCGGGTGATGTATGCAGGTCTTTTATGAGTCCCGGTGGATTTCAGTAGGGGTTGCGGGAGTGCGAGGAAGTTTTGAAAGTCTTAAGATATCGAGGCTTCGCGAACGCTGAGACTTCTCAGATTTTTTGGATTTTCAGGATCCAAAAGAATGCGATAGACTTCTAAATATTCCGGTAACAATAATTATTTCAATTCCATTACGCGCTGACACAAAGGGACCATTAAAAACATACGCATGAGAATTAATTAAACGCTCCCGGGGTGCGCGAATCACGACGCCAAAGCAACACTTGGATCGTACATCGTTAACTAACGCGAATGGAAATTCGATTGTCACGGGCGCAGCGGTAAAGACCGTGAAGCTGTTAAACCGCTGCCTCAATTAGGGAGTTGTACGCGCGATCGTCATTCATCAACGACGAAAGCGTTATTAAATGCAACGCGAGAAAACAGCCGCGGCAGTTACGCACAAAGGGACAGCCCGTTGATCCGCGATACAGCTTGGACCGGAGTGGATAGAGGAAAACAATTAGTTGCGACATTTTTCCCGGACTTTAATTGGCAATCTAGCTGCCAACGCGCGAATGAACGAGAAAAAAAAAGGAGGTTGACGCGAATAGAACTGGTGGAAGTAATTTATTGGTGCGTGTTACCAGCTTTCACCTAAAACTAGTCGCGCATAATTATTATCCGGTCGAAGAAACAACGAGAACAGATAACCCTCGGACTCTCCTACCGACAAATTCTATTTCCAAAGTTCCGATCCCCAACACAAACAATTCTATGCTTCCAAGTTCAAAAACTTGAACCTTCCTCTCTAACCAAAATGCCAAGAAACATCTTTAAGGAGACGCGACCTGTCTTAAGCGACCAACTGCGATTAAGAATCATAGTTCCGTCTATAAATCCCGTTATCTCGCTACCGATGCCTCGCAGCATTGTATTTCAATGGGATCGTTAACGCACCCCCGTGACCACTGACAGCCGCGAGTGGAAGGGATGGGATCGATGATTCGCGGCGGGTATGCAAATCCACGGGATCGTTAAGTTTCGAAATCGCCTGGACGTAATGCCGATGTTTATTTAATACGATTGGCCGGACGATAGCCGGCGGGGGGGCGCGCGCGCTTTTCATCCATCAACCGTTTCTTTCGCTGTTATTAAGAACAAAGATGCGGTCGCGGGATAAGAGGAGAGTGGTACTCGGAAAGTGGAGACCGGTTATTACATCATTACGCGTGATATATAGCGGTCGGGGGTGGCGCGGTATTAATCACGCCCGCCAGAGATAAATTTCGATGCAATCGGGACGTGTGCACGCGTGTATATGCAGGTTCGCCCGTGACGATAACCCGGCTGAAAATACGTGCCCGCGTTTCGTTAATTTATTTCCACCGCGGGCCGTCGCATTAAGGGGAGGGGTTGGGTGGAGTTGGGCGACGCGGGGGAAACACGCTTTTAAGCTACCCGCGACACGCTTTAACGACGACAAAGTAATTGTAATGTTTCTTCTTCTCCTGCCTCTGGCGCGGACCCGGGAATACCGCGGGTCCTCGTGCTTTTCAACGGGGCCATCCGTCTTCCCGGTGAATTTTCAGAAAGATTCCTTGGACATCTCCCTTCTAATCCCACGTGAAAAGTAAACGAATTTAATCTGCCAGTAACAGCGATAACTCTTTAATTACGCGATTAGAGAGATTCGGTCAGGCTTTCTGAACCTGCAGAAGCACGGATCACCGGGTTTATTAAGCGCAACGATCACAGGAATCGTCCCAGCGTGTCCCATCGAAGGGAACGCGATAATTACTCGTCCCTCCGCCACTATCGGATTCCATTCATTATCGCGGAGCGAACGGATTCCTCCTCAAAGCGGCTCGGATATCGACCAGTAACAATGGGGGTTTTAAAACGCGAGGCCAGTCCTCGGCGGGCTACGTTGTAATTACTTCGCTCGATAAATGTTTTCAGAACCGGCGACGAGGGTGGGAAAGTGGCGGTGGCTGGTTTCCACTGAATCCCCATACACGCCGTACCCGCGGACGCGTGTTATTTTTAAAACTACTGTACCCACGTCCACCCTAACCAACCAACCAACCCTCTACCCTCCCAGCTACGTACCCTTGCCGTCTCTTTCTTTTTTCCTTCTCGTAGCGCGTGGATACATTGAGCACCTTTTAACGACACGCCAGGCACGAGCGTGCTTTCATGAATTATACATTCGGT
This sequence comes from Andrena flavipes, assembly GCA_963971345.1. Taxonomy (NCBI): domain Eukaryota; kingdom Metazoa; phylum Arthropoda; class Insecta; order Hymenoptera; family Andrenidae; genus Andrena; species Andrena flavipes. The sequence goes on from OZ020480.1 coordinate 74,785,039, forward strand.
TTACCTTACCGGTTCGTATAATTCTCCGTCATTAAATGCTCGCGCGCATAAACTTTATCGCTTTCGAACCGCGTGCGCGCTCCTTCCGCGGCCAGACGTTTTACTGCCTTCCGTTACGGCGAAAATCACGCCGAACTGTGTTTGTTTATCTGACAGACGTTCTCGTTGTTACGCCGACGGAACGGAGAGGGAGGGAACGGTTATTACAAAATTTCGCGGGGTGAACGACGGTTGAAACGAGCGATCGTAATTACACGCTGCATTGGAAATTGTAATACGGTTGCGTCTCATTCTTTAGCGGGGAGAAACAACCTTTGAGGATTACCGAGCACCCGCGTAATAGCTACGGTGCCCTGCCCCTCGCGGCTGCAACGTTTTTACCTGTTATAATCGCAGAAGCACGTTCAATGAAAAGATCAGACGTTCCTCTTGCTCTCCAGTCGCGGTGCTTACTATTCCGCGTTTTGCGCGTAGCCTTTTAACATCGCTGCTCGCCAAGTTGCATGGAATTAAGAGCAAGTAGTCTGTGACTGTGCGCAGTCAGACCGTATTCTTCCTCGGAACAACCGCGTCTTGCTGCTTCTTTGGGGACTTCTGTTTCGTCGTTACTCTTCTACCGTGGAATTCATCAGCGTCGTTTGTTGAGTCATTTGTTGTCAAAATCCTAGCATATTTTTTGGAATGAAAAGCTACGGGAGTTTAAGAATAACCGAAGCGTGAAGGATAAAAATAACGGGGAATTACTTTTGAAATCTAGTCTTTTTACTAACCCAAGCTAATTGAAGAGTCTTTGTAGAAAACATGGTAAGTGTCTATGGTATCGAATTTAATTTTTAACACTTACTGGGTATTCCAAAAGGACTCTTTAATTCCGAAAGAATTACGAGAAAAGAAGAAAGGCTTTCGAAACTGTTGAACTCGAAAGGGAAAACGGTCTTTATTTGTCCGCAGAAATTTCAACGACCTCCAGAGAATTTGGTGAGCGGGTAAAGCTTTCTACCACCATGGTACCCTTGCAACCTATCTTTATCCCCTTCCTCTTCGTTCTCTTTCTGTCACCATTTTTTGCAAACTCTCGGGCGAGGGAAAAACCTCTCCCCCGGAGTGCCAGTAACAGACACTAAGTATGCAGATGAAAAATACACCACTTTTCCACTGGTCTTCGCCATTTTCTCACGTCTCGGACCTGAACCAGACGAATCACTGTCTGACGCAACAAACGAGCCCCACATTATTTTTACGGGACGCTCGCGTATTTCCCCCGAGATGTCTGAGGACCGTTATCCTTGCCATTTTTTCCTCCGCCGGCGGGTCTCCCGACCTTCTGCGAGCTTCTGCCACATTCCGACGTTTTATACGCCCGGCATTCCTGCGGTTCCATTCACTTTGGATTTGTTGCGGGTACCTTCCTCCCAGCGTGTGCTTTCGAAACGTGAATTCGGCTAATTGGGGAGGTTAAAATCTCTATTTTCAACCTTCTGCACAACGTGTTTACCGTTGATTAATCTCGACACTGATTTTTAAGGGGACTCGATAGGAAATAAGTGTTACCTGAAGTTCTTAAGGGGAGGTTCCAGTCGAGAGCACATAAAAATAGACGATACTCAGGAAATAATTAAAGGAAAACTACCACAGAGAATTTAATGTAACTATGACTTAACACTATAAAAATATTTTTTATTCCTGTAATTAATGACTGCAAAGTGCTCCCTTTTTGGCCCCACGTCTGACTATTCGAGTGTTTTATTCAGTAATATCTAGTGTTAACCTAGCCGATAAACCTGTACGGCCAATCCTTGCGAAGTTTGACAGGAGTGCAAGCCTTCTGTCACCAACCTAATAGGCTAGGAAACCCGCGCTAGTCTAAACTCAATCATTGGGAAGATCCAGTCACAGCTGGCTCAGTCCACGTTCCCCAACTTCGACTATATAAATTTAGAAAGCGAAGAGGAATCCATACCCTAACAGACCTCTACGTTGCAAACAGAAGCTACCTTTATTTCAACCCCGATTTCGACACCTTCCTTCCCCATTCAGGGTGAGGCTGTCGAGCCTCTCGCAATGTCTCAACATATTTGAGTCGGCTGAGGTACCCCAGGCTCGCCGGATCCCGTCTCGAGGACATGTTTGAAGGAAAATCACCCACAAAAAGAGCCCCAAGCCCGGAGGGTCGTTACCACTAACGGAGTTTCCTTAAAATCTCGCAATTGCCCTCTCACACTCTCCCCAGCGAGGAACCCGGCGACCCTGGCAAAGTGGATAAACAATCCGTGAATCGATCAATTACTTGCACGTTCGTCGATGGTGTTTTGCGGGCGGGACGCTAGATAAATCGATCCGAGTGGCGATAAAAGTCAGCGGAGGGCGGGGGAGAAGTTCGCTGGCCGTCTTAAACGAGAGGATTTAAAGCGCTCGCGCCGGGGGTAATGGAACGGACGATTTCTCTCTCGCGAACGTCCTCGCGTTGCGGTCTCGATCCTGCAGGAGAACGCGCGGAGTTAACGACCCCGATATAGATTTCCAGGGGCCGCGGTACTCGTTCAGGCCGGGCTCCTGTGAAACGTAAACCGGCATAATGAGAGTAACAACGACGGCTCCCCGGCAATACGCGTACGTTTGTCTAGCAATTACGCGAATTTGCACGCGACGCCACGCGTGTGCATCGCTACGTGTTTCGCTGAGTAACGAACAGGCAACTTCCAAGGGAGGGGGTAAGACGTTCTAAACTATTGCGGAGGGAAGAGAGTAAACGGGTGGTTTGCGGCGCGGTGAAGATTCTTAATTAAATAATGGGCTTGTTTCAAACTATTACCGCGGATAATGCGGCACGGTTGATGCAAACGTACGCAACTACGATTTTGACTTTTAACAACTACTTAGGATTAACGCCTAGTGACTTCGTGCTCTATTAAAATTCCACGTGTATTCTTCGAAGCAGTTCGAACGTGTATTCGTGCAGGGTTGAAATCGATCCTTGCATCTCGATAAGCGAGCCGATCTCTATTCAGGACACTTATCATGCACGCTCCCACGCGCCCCACTATTGTTGCTTCAATTATACTAAATCCTGTTTAACGTATGTATCCAGACATGCTGTACCGCAATTCCGCGGAATTAGAGGAAGTTGTAAATCTGGTTAGCGCCAATGTCGCGACGATATTCCATCGGATGCCGTGCGTCAAATTAATGCGGTGCAACCTATTCGAATGACGGGTTGGGACAGCAAGATGATCGTAGATCAGATACACGTCGATTTAATAGATTAAGTAGAGGCTGGATGGAACTCCGGTAATTGGGAAACATGAATTCGTGGCGCCGGATCTTATTTATATTAATTCCAAATGAATTTTATTAAGCGCCGAGGCGGTGCTCGGTAATTTCTTTGTAAAAATCAGGCTTCCTTACGTAACTCGTCGGGAAGCTCGAGGAACAGAATTTTCCAGCAAGTTGGAGGGAGTATTCAAGGAAATTGAGATATTTCGCGAAAGTAACGCGACAACGGCCGAGGTGACGTTGGATTCTGTCGTTTTACGAATTCCTCCGATCCGTCGACGTTTACAGGGAACTACGCGAAACCTTCCCGATTCCATGGAAAACTTTCATCAAAATTCGAGTTAGGAAACATGATAGCGGTGTATGTAGCGCGGAATCCCGCGAGTTTCAGAATTTTCCCCGCATTTCCTGGATAATGTCCCGAATTAAAACTTTCGTCATCCCGCGGAAAAGTTTGGCCCAAAATCGATACTGCCTATTGGATAAGTATCCTGGCACGCAGTTCCGGCAATTTTCTCGAAATCCGGAGCACCTCAGGCCCCCGACGAAATTACGTGTATAGAAATATCTGATTAGGTAGATATATGAAACCGCTCTGCCTTCCCAGTATTAAATTGTCTCGTCGCTTAAGAGAAACACAAAAAGGCTACAGAAATCTAAATTCTCAAAGCTCCGAACAGAAGAGAAGCCTCACGATTTCAATTCAGTTATCCAAGGGCATAGTATCCTTATCCAAGGATCCGCTGCTTTACATTTTCGTTCAAACGTAAAATCGAAAAGCATCTATTCGCGTAGAAATCGATTCTCTTTAAATCCAACTAACTTCATTTTAGAGGACTTCCAGCTTTAATATTGATCTTTAACGTAATAAAACCCTAAATCATAGACTTTTTTGCTACGTAAAGAGAAATTTATATTTAAACTTTAAAGAAAAATTTAAAACACTTGAAAATAAGTATAATTTAATTATTTATAAGGTTTGGAATAATAAGGTAACTCGGAACTAGTTTCTGATAATCTAAAATACATAAGAACTAATTTCTCATCACGTAAAGAAAATGACAACACCCACAGACAATTTATTAGCATCGATATCCTCTGGAGTTGGTTTTAAATCATCTTCGTTATACTTTTCCTAAGACCTCTTCTCCTTTATACTTGTTATTTTGGATTGCAGGTGATCAAAATATTTATCACACAAGAAGAAATTAACACTAAATAATAATCACTGACTTTCAAATCAAAATGATATATAATACAAAAATTCTTGCCTTACATCGTAAGTAAACTTTAATAAACAAAATGTATGAAAATATCATCCTCCGATCACTAAGAGATGACATCCAACAAGTCCTTACACATTAATTTCCACGAAAACTCGCAACACTAACTGCTTTCACATATAACCCACCTAATTTTCAATTATCAATTTTGATTTCAGAAAGTATTTCAAACAATTATTTGATGAGCACTTAAAAGAAGGATATCTTTCATAAATTGCTAAAAAAAATTAGTGTCTGACCTAGAACCAAGTCGTTTATCGCGGCGAAGCATATCTCGCGATCAGGTGGATCCCTGGCGCCACTGGAAATATTAATCGCCCAGTAAAATCCACTGGAGCGAGATCCTGGAAGCGATAAGAGGCTGCGGGGCTGTGCCTGATTGGAATCGCGGACCTGTTTCCCAGCCGAAAAATCGCGCGGATGGGACGTTGCGGCCTGTGTCGTGTCTAAATCAGATAACGACGTAATTGGCCGTTATCGGGGCTGGAACGCAGGCTAGTACGTCTCGCCGTGTTCTCGGGTCAGCGTTCAAGTTTACCCCGTTTAACCCTTTCGCCCTCTTACGCAACAAGCCGTTTGCGGGCGCTGATCGTGTCCCGGGCTCCCTCTGCGCCCTCCTCCGAAGGGTCGGCGTTACGTTAATTAGCATAGATAATGGAGCGGGCTACTGTGCACGCGTGCAACGCGGTACGCTTTCGCCTGGGGAACAAAAGCGGCGGGGGGGCCTAGATAAGTAGAGTGTGTCTGTGCGCGGTCAGCCAAGCGGATAAGTAGATGGAGACGGTCGGATGCTACCGGGTGATCGTTCAGCAAGGTCCGTGCTAAGTTCTCTGTTTGATGGGCCTGGCGGAATTCTCGGGCAAAGATCGAGCATTGATGGAGAACGCGTTGGAGAAATAACGAGATAGGATGTGGGTCGAAGAGGGTTAAATTAGTGAAAACGTGTGGAGATGCGCGCAGAGGTGTGAGATTGTTAATATGTTTCATTGGAAAGGTGTGATTGACTGTTACACGAATGTTGTTTAATTAATAAGTCGTTGCGTATAAAATATTGTTCCAAGGGGATAGTACAACTCATCCCTGCCACGTATTTCCACAAATATCCATTGAAGTCCGCTGAAACGTATGAAATTTCACTATGGTAACAGGAATTCCCGTAAATTTACCATTGTTCCTGACAATGGATGTTTTAAAAAATTCTCATACAGCGTGCCAGATCCATGCGTGTCGTGTTAAATTCATTATAATACTGTGAAACGCGGACTGGGTAATGCTATTACTGGCATTAAAGCCATTACTGGTTTCGCATGGTTAGGTTCAATTATATTCGTTGCATTAGCTGGAACACAATTACAAATATTGCGCGTTATAGAATACCGGGCCGGTAATTAATTCTCAGGCTTTAAAGCACTTTCTCGTCTCGTAAATTCATATTAATCCCCCCCCCCCGCGGCTGTGATAGCGATATTCGTTATTTTGCGTATTGATAAGCTCGCGGGGACCCTCTGTTTTCCAAGACTTTTTCGCTAGCAACGTTACGCGGCACATTTTGCCGCAGTTGGGGTTCGAGTTTGACCCGTTTTTGGCCAGCGCGCAGATAAGTGAAACGAGGGCACCGCTGGTCAGCCAAGTAGATAAGCGACCCGGGACAGGGTGGAATCGATTGCATATCTAAACTGAAGCGGGACGGTGGCTCTTTTGTCGTTTCAACGGTGGCAAAGGGGAACTCGCGAAAGGTCTCTAATTACATTCGCGAGAGTCACGGTGCGTCGTCGCTTCCCCTTTCGCGATATCGCCAGCGAATTTCCTGAACGATAAACGCGCCGATCGAATCGCGACAGAAACGGCGCGACGAGAAAAACGATATAACGAACTTTCGTAAACGATTAATTCGGCCCCGTGTCGACCGGCAGCGCAGAGGCGGTTCGTGTCATGGAATTAAATTATTGTTAATAATAAGGGGACGCGAGCGTGCATGCGTTACTCAAAGCGGTTTACGCGCGCCCGTGCGCGTTTAATATCAATAAAACGGGAAGCGCGCCGTCGCGGAATATCATTACGCGGTATGTTAAATGGAAATCGAATGGACTTTTTCAAAAGAGCGAAGCTGACCGCGCGGATGATACGTAAATAGCTTGAATACGGTTTGCAAAGTGACACCCCGGCTAACGGGCACAAATAAATGGTAGCGGACACGCGATTCGCGAGTAATTACTTCCTATGCAATAATTCGCCCTTTTATGCTGTCGACAGACCCGATAACGGGTCATTAATGCACTGACACCGGGGATAATGATTTCGTTAATTTTGCAGTACGCGATGTAAACTAATTCGAGAGATTCGATTTGTTGTCCTACGATGACAGATCTGTCCTCTTTTCTCGTTACTTTCAACGCTATCTCATATTCTGCTCGTACAGAAAGCGATTCCTTTTCGATTTAATCTAACATTCGATCGACAAAACTACACGCTTGCGAAGTTTTTCCAACCCCCGAGAAGCAGATCGCCAACGATCAAACAGAACACAGGAATTTCATTAATCAACGTCGCCATTGAATCGCAATCACGATTAAGTACTCACCGCACGTTCTCCGTTTCTTCCTCCTCGGCCGAAGATCTGCCTCCGTCGCCTCCAAGCCCGTTCGTCCCCGTCACCTGGAAACCCGAATAAAATACAACGTTCTGATCCCCCAAGCGGATGCGAAAGTCTGCCTCCGCTTCTGCATGCCTGTCCCCATATTTACGGCGCGATCTTCCTCATCCGCCGTGAAACAAACAGCCATCCGCCCGGGGGTTTCGCCTCTCCGGCGTAAACTTGAAAGCTATCGATTTATTCCGCGCGCGTCTTCATTTACCCCGGAGCACGGGGCCCGTCGAGATATTTGACGACGAGGCGAGCCGCGCCGTATAATTTACCGGGGTGAAAGGCGGGAAAACGTGCGACCCACAGCCGGAAGCGTATCCCCCGCGGGCCATCCCGCTCGATCGGGATGCGTTCCCGCGTCATTATGCTTCCAAAGGGACGGCGGCGACCCAGAACAGCCCTTCTTAGCTGCTCCGAGGCACGGTCAGCCTCGCGAGAGCGAGCCTCGGACCAGCGGCTGGAAAAGGAATGGAGTGAAATAGAATACTAGCTACGGCGGAGGCTCAACGGTAAATTGTGTCACGGGGAGGGAATCCAGGGGTTGTTTCTACCCTGTTCTTGTTATTACGACGACATTGCGAAATTGTAATGCTTCTGGGACCCGACCTGTGGTGCTACAATGCTCCGATGTCGCGCATATGACAGTCGTCTTTAGGGGAGGGTATCTTCGAGGGTTTAGGGTAGGTTGTCTGCGATCAGGGAAGAAAACGTGGGAGACTGAACTAATAGGGATGTCTTAGTTGCTTTCGTGGCTGATTCTTCTACTTATTATTTTTATTCGTCGATTCTAACGATTAGCAAAATAAAAAGGCAGATGCAAACGACGAAATTGAGATGTCGCTGTTCGGCGCAATTAACGTCTATCGGAAAGAGACGTTACGAGGACGGGGCGAATTTATAGTTACAGTAACGTGAATGTTCGAAAGCAATCCAGTTTTTTTCATTAGTCGGGGCAAACAAATTTCCCTGGGCCACATGGCTGGCTAAAAGTCCAGCGGAAACGTTACGGCCCGCTTTTCCCTGGGCGCCCTTCAATTAGCGAGCGCACACACGCGGGAGAATAATTTCGCTCGTCCGCTAAAACCGAAAACGGATGAATTCGATATCGACTCGCCGCCGAAGCTGCGGTTCTGTTAGTTTATCAACAACCGAAGAGCAAAGTGTCCCGACGATATCCGGTTAATATAGTTTCTTAAATTAGCGAGACACGGACACCCTTTTAACGTTCGAATTTCAATAGGGATTGGCAAAGTTAGAGATGTTAATGAATATTTATTGATTTCTAGATTAAACTGTAGGAAGTTGCGGGGCAACGGTTGATTAGCTTTTCAGGAAGCTTGATACTTCGGTGAATAGAAACTTCGGCGGTACAGAATTCTGTGGTTAGTAAATATGTTAAAATTCTTAAGCAGGGATAGCCGCAGGAGAGATTCCATTAGCTGGAGGTTTCTAATAAATAAAGGTAGTCGACAATTTCAGTGCCTAAAAGGTAGCATACTTTACACCCCACTTCCACTACCGTAGTCTTCCCAATTTCAGTAGGATCCAACGTGCATATTCCAGCAGTGGAATAACGAACGCCTTCCTGTTCCTAACTACTAAGCCTCTTTAATAACAAATCTGGCGAGAACTTATTAAAATCGATCTCCCCCTGGCCCTTTACAGTGAAACGAGCACGGCAGGGCGCGATTATCGTGTTTGGAAGTCCAAACGATGTCGCGCCGTAGATAAAGGGGTTTCCGTCAAAGAAAGAGTAGAAAGAGGAACGAAGAAAAGCCGCTGATGTTACAAGAGCCTCGTAATTAAGCCTCGCGATAATTGCGCTTTTAATGCCTCTTCCTCCGACCCGGCGACCACGCCCTCCTTTTCTGTAACGGTGTTAGGATCAAGCGGATAGACCTGGCACAGGCCACAGCGGGAACAAAGTCCATTGTTTCCATCGAGTAGAGGTGAGAATTGATTAGTGATTTGATCCGTTAATGACTCCACGACGTAGGAGGAGTTTTTCCATCGGACCGTTCAGATGTCGGACACGCGCGCTCTATTTGTTCCTGGTGAAAGGAAATCGGATCCGATGGTTCGTTGGGAAAAGCAAGGAGTGTCGCAGACATATATGGACGTGTCGGAATGGATAGAGAATTAAAGCGTTGCGTAATTCAATCGACATGAATTTTAAGGGCTCGATACAGTAGAGCTTCGGGAACTCCTTTCCCGAATCCTTTCATCCCCGTAGGCCCGAATTCGGCCACACCTGCATGCCTGTATTTATCAGCTGATCGAAAACATACTTTTAAAATTGCACGCGTCGGATCTGCTAAAATCCGATTACATCCACACCCCTAATCCTCTCCAGCCAGCCGAGAGTGCTCGATGGGATCTCCAGCAATCCCCGGCAAACAAGAAAAATCACGCGATTCGAACGGATTTGCCGGGCATCCTTTGCATTCTTATTTCAGCCTTAATCTCTCCAATTTCGCGCTGCCCGCGTTAGTCAGCGCGCTGTCGGGCATGATTCCGCTAAAATACCAACAGAGAGAGAGAGAGAGAGAGAGAGAGCTACACGTAAATACACATTCCACTTGATCTCGTTTCCAAGTTATAACTCGCTTCAAGTTCGCATAAATGGAAAGTGCTGGCAGAAGTAGCCCCGTGCCCGTTCGGTTGAACCCATCAAAGTGACCAACTCTGCTGCAGCCCACCGAACCATATCTTGCCATTCGACCCCCTTTCGAAGCTGAAACTCTAATTTCTACGTTTAATTAAACAAAGTCGTCTACGCTGGCCCAGTTCGCAACGAAACACCCTAACGCTGATAAATGGCCCCGGCCAAGAAATGCCAGACGTAACAAACGTTTCCTCGAACCTTCCGCAGCGTTTCCCGCCCGTCGAATCCCCGCAGTTACGCCCCCGTTTGTCGAGCCTCGCGCAGCTGTAGGTACACGTGAACAGACCGGGAGCTCGTTCACATAATTCCAAACGGGCGAGCCTTATCGAGGAGGACGTGGCGCGTCATCCTTTCGATCCTTACACACGCCGCGCTCAATCCCGAATTCAATCTGATGCCTTTACTACCGCCAGGCTCCGGCCGAACAGCCCCATATCCGCTTACGGCCATAGAAACGTCCAGCTGACAGGCGAAACTCGCTCGTTAATCACGTCAGTCGTTGTCCCCTCCTTCGATCTCGTTTATGCCGATCTGTACGCCGTCTCTCCGTTTATCGAGCCCATCCCCTCGACGGCCTATGGTCCGTGGAAATAATTTGTTTCCTGGCTTCCCGAGGGTTTAAGGCTCGCGGGAATCGCTGGTCCAGAGAGTTTACAGCGACACACGTGGAACGAAGTAATCCCGTATCGATGGGGGTCTGTTAAAGGCTCGGCGAAAGGAGCGACGGTGAAAAATATTCCCCCTGATTCTGAGGGGAGAATTCGTAATATCGCTGGTGTCAAAGTTCCCGCGGAAGTTCGGGATAGGGTAGTAGGAATTATAAGCTGCGACCCAGTTTCCGAGTAGCCAGCTCGTTGGCCCCTGTGTCGAGACGCTGGCAGGTTTTCGAGCACCGGTGATATGAGAAGTTTGAGATTTATTTTCCTGCTACGGACGTTAATCACTTCGATTTTGACGGGGGAGAGCGTGGCTCGCGGTGGCGGTAGAATTCTGATGAAACTGTAGGAAATTCACGCGTTATGCGCCTACTAGTTTAATTAAATATCTCTACTTTTGGAAGTACATACCCTTTTTTCGAACTGGAAGCCGTTAAACGGTAAGCATATTCAGTTCCACGAGGAGTGTCTCTACCGGTGTTAAGCTTCCGAGTCCGTATCGAGTAATAACCCCTCGCCACAGCTCGTCAACTTTTCGTATTAATTACCACCAACGGTCCATTAGTTCCGGTTAAATAACAAAAAGCCTCTGCCTGCACGCATCAGTTGCACGCGGAAATGTAGATTAATGGGTTGCTACGTTTAGGGGTGGTCAGATTATTCGGCAAAGTGGCCCGAAGAAGGGTGAGATTCTTATCTCGTACGATCCCTAGTCGTCATTCACTGTCGAAGTCCACTTCGTCGTTTCCTGACCCAACAACGCCCGACCCTGTTCCCAAAGTTTGCCTAATGAAGCTCATTTGACACGGCCCGACAGTACCAACCATACGAACGATCCTTCGATCCCATTATTCCCTCCACTTGATCCAACCCCCTTCATCTTCCCGGCCGTTATCTGCCGATATGCCTTCCCACGCCACTATACTGGCCAACCTGCGTCTCGATAATGGCCTACTAATTGGCAATCATCGCTGGATAAGCTGGGATTCCAATCATCCATCGGCTCGTCTTAAACGTTTCTCGGAAGAAGCTGCAACTGTTTTTTTTTCAAATGTTTGCCGGATATTTGGGTGGATATAAACAAATGTAAACTTGTAGAAAGTTTAATTAAGAATGTCTCTTTTGACTTTAGTTCTGTTTGAGCTAAATTCACCTTGTAATGAATATTTATTTTTGAGTAAAAATTGAGTCAGACCGAAGTCCATACAGTCGGGGTAGTTAAAGCTGAAATAATTCTGCGATGTTTATGGTAACTAACGAGTAACATCATTTATTCAGTATTTCATACTCACGTTTGATATGTTACACCTCCATTTCATCCCATTTTCTCCGCATTTTCCACCCATTACACGGCCCAGTTTTTCACCAGCTACCGTGTATCATCGAAATCCGCGAGATAATAGAATGCATTACACGCACGTCGCGCTATAGACGCGGCCATCGTTAAAGCCGCGGTACCAAAACGACCATAGCACAGCGATGCCATCGACAGTCGACAGACGTTTCGACGAGCATTAACGAAGAACCGAGCATCAGTATAGGAGTAATGCGGTGCTCGCCGATAATAAATTATCCGTGAGCGGTTAGCGGCCGACTGCGACGGTCAGGTGCACCGGCAAAAACCAGCAAAATGGATTATTAATTACGATATCACGTCGACGTTGCCACGGGAGGAGGGGTGGAACGAGAACGGTGGCCTTTGAGTGGGAGGAACCTTCGTGAGCTTTTTCTCGTCCCGCGCAACGCAGGTGGATGTCGACGAGTACGTTTTAGGATGGACGTTGGTGGTGAAATTAACCTTCCGTAGTCCAAATTTGAGCTACAAAATGTAGATTAAAGGTACTCCTCGTTAAAGTTTCACGAAAAATCAATTTATTTTTTGTACATATATACTTCAGTAGTAAATCATCTGAAGAATGCACAATTAAAACTTGGCGTCAAAATTCGTATCGATGTATAGTCTATAGTAGTTAAAACTCTAAACGCGTTTTTCCCAAAACACATTTTCTTAACACTGCGGAAGTTCTAACGAATAAAGTAATCGAGTCATTTAAAAAATTCTTTAATAAATTTACCCTGGAATCATCTATAATGGTGAGTGTGCGACCAATCCAGTTTCTTCGATATTTGTGATTTAAATATCTGCCAACACATGAGATTACAATATTTTTCTATGACTAAATTATTCCACGAATAATTTTGTAAATTTTAAAAAGTTTCGTGGTTTGTTGATGTCACATAATTCTACGAGGCGTTAAAAATTCCACAGAAAAGGAACGTTTTTTATATCACTCGGGCAATCAGCAATATTAGATAAAATACACCATAATTTTTTTACAATTATCTTTAAAGATTTACAAATACAGCCCAAAAAGTGTTTTAACCTTGCGACGTTTACTCTTTGTTTAAATAAAATCCTAAAAATTACCTATTTTTGGAGTGATTTAATGGCGGAGTACCTTTAACACCAATTTTCACCCTTTAAAACTTTCTATAACAATTTCGAAGTTGGGAAACGCGAGGGAGACAATGGAGATCTTTTCAATCGTCTTCTACCCTTCGTATTTTTTGTAAATTGTATAGAATTTTGATGTGTAGTTAACTTGAAATGGTCAACTCTGAAGGTATACTAATATTACAGCATAGAAACGCGACAAAATATAGGTATAAATGCTAAATCCCTGAATAGAATTTGGCAGAAATTGTTCTTAATTATACTATTCTACTGATATATCAGCCATTCAATTTTTCACGAGCCCGAAACAAGCAATGCTCGCAGAAGATTGGCTCGCGAGCTCGATTAAACTGGCTTTCCGAATCGAAACCGCATGCAACTAACTGATATCCGACGCTATTTCGTTCGCTGAACAGAGACGCGATAGTTCTATGGACAAGATTAATCTCCCATTGTGTGAATGAACGAATGAAATGAATTAAATGTACTGAACGCGAATTCATGGAGTCAAGAAAGACAGATGGAAATTTTGAAAGACGATCAAGTATTAACAACAGAGTTTCGTAATGTTTGTTAGGATTTGATCGCTCGCTACGGCGGAGTAAATTCGCTTTTGAATTTTCTGAAATGTTAAGCGCAACAAAAAAACTTTGTCGGAGATAATGGCGATACTTTTAAAAGCTCCCTTCTCTCAGCTCGACCTATATACTTTCCATTAACGGCAAATTATTCTGCAACATTCTTTGCAATTCACTCCACAAACCGAATAACTGAATTTCACGATGAAAAGGATCCCCTTTCGTAATATCGCCGCGAAAGCAACCGACGCCAGAAGAATTTTTAATTCTAGATTAATTTAACTTTCAAATCGACCCTAGCGAAATTTCTTTTTAAAAGTGATCCCGGCAACTTCTCCCATTTGCATTTAAAAATATTTCCCGTGTAAATGTTGCACGCCTATGGTAATAAAATTTGTTTACCCAGATAAGTGTATCTGAGGAGCGAAAAAATAAAGTTGCGCGTACTAACTCCCTCCAAGATCTCTATTTTTGATTCCTCGACAAAGTAAGAGACTCCCCGCCTTAATCACGATTTGAGAACACTGTCAATATTGTCCCAGAACTTGTATAAGATCCCTCAGAAACAGAGGCCCCTATGGAGCCACGTTCTGCCAACGAAAGCAGTCGGAAGAATTGCCGGGCAAACCACAGGCCAAGCCTCTGTTACCCCTGGACTCGTTAGATCGACCCGCGTTACATCAGGAATATTCGTTTCATTAGGAAGATTGCGGAGTAGAGATGGGGGAGAAATCGACTGGCGTCGTCCAGCGACGGGCAGAGATAACCGACCGCTAATTGCGTTTGTCATACCGATAATTAATAATGCATCGGTCGGGATGGGCGTGACGACGAGTAGCGGGCGGCGAATTAAATGCGTTAACGACGATAATCGGGTTGCGGTGAATGCCAAATCGAAAATACACCGGCGCGGGAGTTATTGAATGCAAACGAGGCCGCGATCCATCATCCAGCTGAGCTGACTGGCTTTCCACGCTGGCACAAACGTTTATCTGCGCAACTGTCGATCGTTTTTCAAAGGCGAGCTAAAACAATTACTCTTGCTGGCTACTGGTAAGAGGGGCAGCTGTTAAAAGTTCAGATCCTCGCGACTGCGACGAAGATACGATACTTGAGAAGCGTAGTTCGGAATACGAACGCCGAAGATACTTAATATGGCGACCGTAGGAGTACGGACACTAGTGACTGGCTTAACGTATCCGAGGGAGAGTTAATGGCCATCCGAAGTGTACGCGTGTATTAGAGATCATCGAGTTTTACGTTCTATCTAGATCGTTCACGTGGGAGCTGAGTTTTATCGCCTTAAGTAGGAAAGCAATCTTGCTTCTTGCAACCCCAGTTAAAGATGTAGCTTCCTCCACCAATTTCTCGGATAAGCTTCTTACTTGTCTCATCACACTTCTTCCTTCCTTTTTCTACCCCTAGTCTACGACTTCCTTGCCCGAGAAGAGAGACAAGTGGATTTAAATCTCGGGCTGTACGAGAAACAGCTTCCGCTTCCGGAACGATTAATAAATAATCAGAAATCTACGACTCCTATGCGAACACAAGTTCCCTCGCTAATTTTCTCACCTACCACCAAACTCCTTCGTCAACCCCAAGAAACATCCCCGCCCTGAAATGACCAGTTAAAACTACTCGCTCCTCTTACCTCGACATAATTCACAAATGTATTCTTCGCTTAACGACGCAGGCGCTTAATTGCAAAAAAAGCTTACGGCCCTCGGAGGTGTCGTTAAAAAATTCACGTCGCTTCCGGTGGCTCGCGAGGCCTCGAGAGATAGCGCTCAAAGCGATCGCGAGTACGCGCGTGCACGCTTGCCATTGTCCCCCGGCTGAAAGGCGAGAAGAAGACGTCGGCCGCCGATGAAATGCAGCGAGTAATTGGAACGGCGTTACTCAGCGACGCGATGAATGGTGTGGTCGGTTTGATTTGCAGAAGCCAGCGAGGGCCGGACGGGGCCGCGGGAACAATGATAGGGAAAGCTGTTCTGATACTCTGCGCGGGCTTCACGATATCCCAGTGCTGCTACGTTTTCCCAAAAGGTACTTGAGCGCGGATAACGAGCGTGGCGACGACCGTCCCCGTGCTCTCCATATTCTATTCTCGGTCAACGAGACTTGATTCGTAGCCGCGGGAGCGCGTAACGAGGGCCGCGCGACGAAAGGCGAAAAGAATCTCGGCAGCCTATCTCTCGCGGAGTGAGACGTATTCGAGATTAGTTTGTCGGGCGGAATTTTATGCGGTAAGAAAAACAGAGGCGAGAGAACGAGGGAATATAGAGGCCCGCGGCCGCAGATCCGCGATCGATACGAGGGACGCGAAAGGAAGTTGATTCCCCCGTTGATTTTACGTACACATCCCAGGCGGTTGATCTAATGAGAGGAGAACGCGATATCGTATCCAGCACGGACAGGGAGAAGGATAGGGAAGCGTTTATAATTGGGTTTACCGTCCTATATTCCTTCGCGGCGCTTCCATTAAAAATTTTCAACGGCTTAGCCCGCCGCTGAATATTCGCCGGCGGTTTTTATCTGTTTAAATCCCGGGGAAGAAAAGGGACGAAGACCGCGGGCGCGGTCACGCGCCGCGGAAAACTGTATTTTAACGCTGCCGGGGCTGAATCCTCCCGCCAGGCGATACTTTATTCACCGAGAATCGCGCGGATTTAATTTCACGCCGTTTTACCCCGCGCCCCGTGTTTACGGTTTGTAATTACGTTTGACGCCGGGGCGGCTGTGACGCGGGCCGGGGAGGAAAAAAGAAAACTTATCGATTAAAAGCGAGTCAGCGTAGCTCGATCTTAAACCATGGGAATCGCTCTCGGTCGCCCGAGGGGAGCGATTTCCATCCCATTCTCCTGTGCAAAATTGCGTTAGCCGGGATCAGTGAACAACCAAGGATCACCGCCCGAGGATCGACGCTTCGGAGCGCGCGTTTACGAGCACCGATCTGCCAACGGCGATCGAAACCAAGGATCCACGATCTTAGAGCGTAGAATTTCGGTGTAGAATATTTCTGATGTATTTAATTTTGAAAAACGACCGTTCTTTTTGTTGCAGAGATACAGGACCCATGCTCGAAGCTGAACTGCACCCTGGGCTCGCAATGCGTACGAAGGAGAGACGGCACAGAGGCCTCCTGCGAATGCCTGGAATCCTGCCCGAATTTAGGGGATCACGAGGGATCGAGCCCTGTCTGCGGCACAGATTGGATCGACTATCCGTCTCTCTGCGAGCTGAACAGGGCGGCCTGCACGAAGAGCGCTAATATCACTGTAGCGTTCCAAGGGAAATGCGGTGAGTATTTTTCTCGTGACCTCGGCTTATGAACAGAAACACGGAGAGTAAAATGAACACGGGAATCTTCCTTCGGGGTTATCGAACCGAAGTTTAACGACTCGAGGACTCTGTCGCTTTCTCTGCCACGTGTAACAATTAAGATATCGTTTAACGAATTCGTCAGGGAGAGTCTTACGATACAGGTAACACAGGAACGCGTTGATATTCCTAAATTGTAGTCCCCCGTTTGTTCTTCACTCGGAGAAAAGTTGGCAGGCACCCAGTAGCGGTAAGGTTAAAATATTGGAAGCGTAAAGGAAAGATGTAGGTAGAAGTGGAGGAGTAAGGGGTTGCGAGGGTGGAAGGCATTGCGGTATCCTACACGCCGTAAACACGCCAAGGCTTCTCTCCCGGAACGCACTTGGCTGCAGCAAGATTATTTATACAGAAAGGGAAGATGCTAGGACCGCGGCAAGGTTTCAGTTTTCCGAGGGGGTAGGAAATATTTACAGAATCGAAGGGGGTAGAGCGCCCGGGTTTGTCAGCACGTATTTACTCGCACCTTCTTTACGCGCCCGATCGAAATTACTTCCGGGCAGATTCGCTCGTTTACATTCGCGACGGGCCGCGTACGCGTCCCAACGATATCGCTCGGATCCTTATTTCCCAGTGCCTGGTAACCATAAAGCGCGGAATGATTCCGCTCGGAATCGATTCCCCTCGGCTCGAATTGCGTTCTGAATATGACACGCCCGAGAAGATCCGCCGAAAGGGGCCGAATACCGCTCGCGGGAGCTACTATGACTACAAATGTTACTACCCCTTCGGTTACCATCGATGTTCCCCGCGAAAGTGATCGATTAAATGGCACTGCATTGCGGTGGATTTCTCCTTTGATCAATCCGGGACATCTTCGAAAAATATCAATAGCACACCGTTTTAAACCACTCCCACCGGAGGATCCCTCGATTCTCTTTTCATTCTACCGCTCCCCTTTGTCGCGACCAGCGTCTACCCTGCTCCCGCATTTTAACCACGTACACTTTTGCATCCCGTTAACAGCTGGGCCCCTAATCAGCGATTAAAAAAAAAAAAGAGAGGAGACAAAAAACCGGCATGGCGAATTTCCCCGGCAAATGAAAGCCTTAAATTTGGAAACAATGCGTCTTTAGCCCCCCCTGCACCGCGCATGCATCGCGTCGCCAGAATTAATCAGCCACGGTTTATACAGCGGCACGACAATGGCGCATCGAAAAATGGCAGAGAATTAAACGAGGGCCCGACAAAAGGCGGGAAGACATAAAGGCAACAAAAGAAACTCGGTGGAAGGGGGAGCGGCGTGAAATCGGCGGAAGGCCGCAGCCGACGGAAAGACAATGATAAATTAGCGGTATGCGAGCGGCGCAGGCAGCCGTTCTCCATCCGTTTAGCTCGCACCTACTTGCCCGGGTTGCGAGCTAAATCGCTCGCACACGTGGCCATAAACGAGGCGAAAACACAGGATCCCGTACGTGGCCGCCAGGCAAGAGCAGTCGAGCGGAAACGCGCAAGATTCGGGATTTAACGTCTGACTAAATCGATCTTTCCACTGCTAACGAAACGGATCCAACTCCATGCCGCGTCTTTCGCGCACCTCGCCTCCCCCGACCTGGAATCAAAAGCGGCAGCTACGGGAGAAAAAGCAGGATCCTCTTTGTGAGCTCGCGTTTCTTTCTTTCTCCCCGCCTAGCTCATTTCCAGTTGTCAGCGCTCATCTCTTTATGCTCATCGGTTTTCTTCTTTATCTAATTTACCCTTTGTCCGCGCCTCCTTCGCCGGCCCTGCCTCTATCTTTGATACCGCCTTTAAGAACCCCTTTCCTCTCTGGCCGCCGGAGTCTAACGCATTTTTCCCTGCTTCTAATTTTCTCTCTGGATGCGCTGCGCGTTCCCTTTCCACCTTGTCCTTTCACAATTTTTACCACCGCGGAAATAGTAGCTGGCCCCCTTTGACCGAGGAGCTTTCCGTTGGTCAGAAACCTCTCGCTTCTCACTGCATCTTCTGCCAAATATATTTCAACCTCTTTGTCCTCTACCTTCAACTCCCATGTTTCCTTCTGCAGCCACCGCCAACGTTCTTCTTCGTTCTTCTTCTCCCTGCTCTTCGACCCAACATCTTCGATATTCATCCCGCTTCCTCCCCAATCGAAGAACCAGTTCCCGGGATGTCCTACGCGCCGCACGGAGCGGAGCGAGCGCGGAGGATGGCACCGCGGGCTCGAACGTAGTACAAACTCGCCGGGCGTTTAATCAACCGAGTAGTAAAGACAAATGTTTGATCAGACAGGTAGCTGGGAGAGAAGGTGGTGGCGTTTACTTAGGATTAGGCAAGTCCACCACTCGCCAGCTAGCTCGCTCGCGTCTTCTTATTCTTCGAGGAGCCACCACGGGCGGCACGGTTACGGTAATCGTGGATCGCGGTTGCCGAAACGCCCTGGGGGAAACCGACGCCTCCACCCCACGGAAGGACGGTTTCGGCACGACGTAATTGCTGTTGATCTTCGGTCTGACTGCTGGAAAGTGGCTGAGCAAATGTGAGAAGCGTAATTGAATTACGTGGCTCCCTCGCAGCGCGGATTTCGAAAAATACGCGGGATATTGGAGGACGTCGAGTGGTCAACTGTGGAAGAATATTCCAATTGGCCTTGAAAGAAACGCGTTGCACGCTAGTTTACGAAGATCCTGGTTACCGCGACTTAAGGATGGGAGAGATAGAAGGAGAAGTATGAGAATTAGGATGCTCTTATTCGTCCCGTTCGCTCCTCTGTTTCTTAAGTTGCGCGGAGAACAATGAGACATAATAACCGGACGGGGCTGCCATTCTTGCCGCTGATACTCGTCGAAGTGAAAGTCTCGAGGGCCGAAGGGGGTGTCCTTTATCAATCGTATCCAGCCACCCCCCACCGCCAGTCAGCGAAACTACGGAATCAATAATAAATTCCCGGCGGCGAGGGGGCCGAGGCATCGTTCCTCCCTCGACCCACCCCCTCCCTAGCAAATCCCTGACCCCTCCTAATTTCTTCGGCAACGAGGACGCCGAGTCAGGGGTGGAACGAGCCGGGTCGCGAATCTCAAGTGGCTTGCGACGATAAATCAAATTAGCTCGAAACTTTCGAGACTTTTCGATCGTCAACCAGCCCCCGGCCCTCCGCCCTCTGCCACCCTTACCGCTGGTACTCCACTGTCAGCGACGATTGGCTTGGGGGTAAATTGAAAAAAAGGGAGGGTGGGAGGAGGCGGGGAAAGGGGAGGGAAATGAGTTTTTCGAGGCAGACGAACTTTTTCAATGATTGAAAGTAGCATCGAAGACGGCGGGGGGCGAGGCAGGGGGGCGCGTAGAGCCGCGAACGCGATAAAGCGTGGCTGTAGCTCGCGATTAAAGGCGCGGCGAGGTCTTTAGCGTTAATGTTATTTACAATCATCCACGGCGGGGAGGAGAAGGGTTGTTTGTAAGGGCGGAACGAATCACGTTGAACGTCGAGTGCAGGAGGGTTCAAAGAAACAACTCATTGAACGGTTGAAAGGGGTGGATATGAAAACTCGACGGGAAGCGAAGTTGTTTGAGTTTCTTCCGGGTGGCGAGTGACAATACCCAGTCGATCGGGATTGTTGGAAATAACGGAGACCCGCGTTGCTCTAACCAGGACGAATAATTTTCTAATTAGCAACTGGACGCGTAACGAGAGCGATTAATTTGCTGGGAAAGTAGTGGCCACGGTGGAGGATTAATAACGCCAAGCTGTGCGAAGGACGCCAAAGTTATGGAGCCGCATTAACATAATTCCAATTATCTGTCGCGGAGACTTGTAGTCGATCCCTAGCCCTCGATCCCTGGTTGTTATAATTAATGCACCCGCTGATTACTTATAAAATGGCGACAAACTGAATCTTCGCAAGTTTTCCCACTTGATTTCACGATTGTCCAGTTCGCAATGAACCCGTGAACACAGTACTGTCTGGAGTGTGACGTTTAAGTAACTATTTTCCGGACGAGTCATCGGGAGATAAGCCAACGAACGCGGTTACTTCCCAAACCCTCCACCCCGCCGTGCGTCCTTCCATTTCCCCGAGAAATTCCTTTTAGCTCGGTCCCCGTGAATATCCAGATCCGAAATGGAGGTGAGCGTGCCGTTTTCTTTACGCTCCACTGTGCCGAAATAAGGGTCGTCGTGGGGCAAAGGGGGAGAAGATCCGCAGCGAAGAACGTTAGCCCCGAAGTCTGGGCTCCCAGAAATGGGCTCAACTAAATTTTCACACTAGCCGGGCTAAGGTATTCCTCCTACGGGCACCTCGGAGCTGCTTGAGACGTCCAAGGAGAGCGTGGAGGATCCGATCGCGCGGCTCGAATGCACTAGCCCGAGCACATTCAGCGAGACGAGTGTAACGGGCCGGTTATACCCTTCAGGTGTTTGTCCCGCGACAGACGAGCTGCTCGATTGATCGCGCGAAACGATAAATAAAAGTCCCTAGACGCTGGAACGCGGGGGGATCTGGGCAAACAGATTTACCTTCGAGGCAACGGTGTGCGACGAGGATGCGCGGGAATGACATTGGTTTCAGTATGTGACAACTGCGGAGAGGAAAAATGAAATTAAGAAGAAGGTATGGGGTGACTGTACTTAACACTTCGTTGACACTCTGGGTGTGAACCACCACCCATAAGCTGATTTTGACGCTCTGAACCATTTATATGCAAAATAAATACCTTTTTTCAAAGCCGACTTATAAACTGTTTTTTTCTCGCAAAATATTATATCCGAACATCAACTCTGTAGATTTTTAGCTTTTAATATTGAAATTTGTAAAAGTTACAATTATTTTATGATTTTGTTTTCGTTTTTTCTCGACACGTGGTAATCTAGAATTATTTTACAAAAACCGTGATATAATTTCAATAAAAAAAATTATTGGAATACATTCCAGAAACCATGAAATTGACTCATGATTTTTTCCATAATAATTGGATTCATTGGATGAAAATGGCACTCGTTCAAAGTTGATCGAAAACGAAAGGTTAATATGGGCACTGTTCCTAATATCGCCACCCACTGTGTCCCGCAAAGTTGGATCTAAAATTTATCGGTTATGCACTGAATTAGTACCTAAATATATGTAGGAAGACATACTGTAATTGCAGCATCGTGTGATCATCAATTACCCGTACATAAGCAAAATGCCTTTAAATTTAGAAAATATTGCAGGCGTGATGAGATATTAATGAAATAAGTTTCAGGTTAGGTTGGATTAGTCGTTTCTCCAGTAAATGATTGCGGTAGCGACAGTCGACATATACAGGGTGTCTTTTATATACTTTCTTTCATGTACTTGTTTCATGTACTTGGCGTCGAGACGCTGCCGCGTCTCTAGATTAGCAAATATCAACCACTTTTTCTGAATCAGCATAAGATCCTGAGTATACAGCTTTGCTCTGATAAAATAAAAAATTTCCATATCAGTTTTAATAGCCATTTCACATTAAGTAGACCGCGTCTCTTGGATTTACCTTATCTGACTTGAACGCTCTGAGCGCCACTACTTTTCTCACTCTATGTGTCCCGATTACCCAACATACTCCCCCAGCATCCTCATGCATAGCACATTCAGTCCTCGCGGAAACTATCTTCAAACTACCCCCAGAAGGATGAGTCGCCTTTATCCCAAACGCACCACAAATCTCTCCAGGCAAGTTGCAACGGAATATTCAATTCCATCTGCGTTCATCCGCGAGATCGGTCATTATTCACCAAAGACACTGCGCCGCGGCGGGTCCCCGCAGCAGGGTCGACTAGGTCCCCACAAAGTAGCCTGCTTACGACGCGGCAGGCACAACGTGGGATCCGTTCAAGCCAACGCCTGCCTATATTCGTATCCCCCGGACCGCTGTAAATTACCATCATATTCCTGGGCGGATGCTGTTGCGCGCTTATGTTTACGCGCCCCGAGCCTAAGTGACTGGCGCTCTGTCGGGGGAGGGTCTGCAGGGTTTCCGTACACTTCAGGGCCGCCGCAGATCGAACGGAAGTGGCTCGCTGCCGGGTGCACGCGAGCAGGAAGCGCAACGACGCCGCTGTTAACATAAACTCCAGTCATTGCTCCGGGGGCATAATTCCCATATACGATGCTCGTAACGCTTCCCCGCCTCCGCCTAGCTCGAGGAATTTTCCCAGCTATCCCTCCAAGTGTCGGTGCAAGCTACTTTATACGGGCTTCGGAAAAGGATCCTCTTCCACGGCTTGTAACGAACGCCCGATGCCCTTAAAACAGGGATTCTTAATACAGGATCCACGCGCTCCTAGCTAAACTTCAAAGCACGCGCACTTCAAATCTGGACGACATCACGATCCCGCCTGCTCGTCGAATAACATTTTTCACGAAGAAAAGAACAGCCCCTCGTTACGGTAGGAACGTGTTGTACAGCTTGCACAGAGGAAAAAGCGGACCCGTTGTCCCGCGAGAGGACGGGAGGCTGCGCGAGAGGACAAACAATAACGAAGCAGGAAATAAGAATCCGCGAAGAGGCGGGAGAGTTGGAGCGATCTTTCAATTCGTTGACCAAACTCAATTCAATTCCCTTTATCCGCCACTTACCCTCGCGGACAGCTTCTTTGGTATTCCGCCCCTCGCCCTCCTCGCTTATTATTCCTTTCTGAAAGTTATTCCGCGGGAATGCAAAATACGCGCGGCGTGCCAGAAGAAGCGAGCCAGGGGGCAGGGAGGGTACCGCAGGGACAAGGGCAAAGGGGTTGCTTGGGGGAGGACGCGGAGGTAGATGGATAAAGCGGGGGAAAAAAACGGAGAGAAAGGAGGAGGGAGAAGAGAGAGAACGTAGCAGGGGGCCACGTAGAAAGTTTCGCGTAACTCGAGAGATTAGACGGGGCAGGCGTTGAAAGGGGACGCGAGGGGCGTGAAAAGAAGCTGCGGACGGGGGTGCGGACGGGCGGGGCGGGTCTTAGCGACGGACTTAAAAACAATTGCCCCGCGGCGACGCGGGAATTTTAAACACACTTTTATCGCCGGCCCGGATGGCTTTTGTTCGAGAAAATCGCCGAGCGGGGCTGGAAACGGGGCGAGAATCGAGAACTCGACGCGACCTGTCCACGGATCGAAGGGCTTTAAGGCAATTTACGAGGAGGGGGTGGGGAGGGGGCAGGGTTTTACGGTTTCAAGTGACGCCAGCCTGTCCTGATCTTTTTTCCCATTTCCCTTATCCGCGCTCTTTTGTCCCTTCGCCTCCCACCCTTGCTCGCTTTACATTCGATGTTATTTTAATACCTCCCACCTGCGCGCCTTCGTCTCCCTTTCTCTCTCTCTCTCTCAGTCTTTGTTTCTGGGTTAAGTTATAAGAGGGAGGAAAAATACCCATTGCTCGGGGAATTTGAATACGGCGAATCACCGTCCGCGCGACAATTGCCTTTCATTGGACGCTCGCTAAGCTTTTAACAATCGTGTTCGGTTAAACAGTTAAACTCTGTTACAGGGTTGATTCCTCTTCTCCCCTTTATCGGTCTTTTTTTTTCTCGTGCACGTTTGTCTCCCGTCGTTGTTTGCTGGTCGCGTACGACGTCGTTACGCGCACTCGCGCCGCAATTCCCGGGTAACGACGAACAGACGCCGATAGAGGATCCTCCGGCTCAGTCTGACGACGGTACAAAGAAATCCGCATCAGGGTAATGTCGCGTGAAGTTAGCCCTCGGGCTTAGAGACCCGTGGCGAGCAATTCTCGAGGGCAGACCGTGACCGGTATATCGGCAGAGGGCTGAACGTCTTCAGGAAGGGTGGCTACGTTGGAAATGTTCCCGAAGACAGCTCCTCCGAGAGTGTAATAATAGAGTAAATTCGGCGTGGAGGGATGAGACACGTAGCAGGGAACTGCTGTGCTGAAACAAGTCTCGAGTATTGCTTTCTGAAGAACCCAATGACGTGCGTTAGGTTTCAGGGAAATACTTTGAGATACGATTGAGCTCGACCGGCTTGTCCTTCGTCATAAATCTATATACTCGCTATGGATTCCTTTGACGGAAGACAGTAATTTATTTCTAAGAAGTTTTGACAGTGGAGTTACCAAAAGGAAAACCAATTAAATAAACTGAGAGACGCTAGCGGAGGGAACGCACAGGCTCGCTTGGAAAAGTTGCTGCAAGTGCGTGCTATTTAAAAATATCGAAGTTGTTCCTCGATACGTCAAAAGATAGACAAGCTACAGTAGCGAACTCAGAGGGAGGGCCAAGGAGCCCTGGCACCCCCAACAAAGGCGTTTGTAAAAAGAAAATATGTAAAAGTGGATTTCGTGCTTAAAATAAATTTTGATAATCACCCGATGAATTTTATTGAATTTGTCTTTAAAAATATTTTTCTCCCTTCAACTCGGCTCCCCCCAAGAGTAAATCCTGAGTGCGTCACTGAGCTACAGGCTCTGTAACTGAATGAAATTGATCAAGAAGGAAAGGACCTCGCGAACCTCTAACTTTTAACAAGAATCCCACGGAGAGCAACCGCGGGAACTTTTCACCGACCCGCTTGCATCGGCTCGAGCTAAGCGGAAGGAGAAATCACGGCTGCCTATCGTCGACCCATAAATTACCCTCCAGGAGGTACCATCGCGGCGGAATTAAAATTGGTACCAACAGCACCGGGAATATTTGTGTCTCGATAGGGAGGTCGAGCGAGGGGAGGTGGCGCTTCGATTACAACTCTGGACGAGCCACTAAACGGGCGGCTGGTGAGGAAGAAACGAGGGGGGTGGTTGCGGAAGGGTCGAGTTTAGCCGCTCCACTGGTCTGTAACTCGAACTAACCCCGAGAAACACCACCACCACCTCGGGAACTTGCCGCGTCAGCCCCCGCTATAAGGTCGAAACCTACCGCCTACGGACAGGAAACGGAATCCAACTTCCTTCCTTGGTCGAGGGGCGAAGATTAATCTCGGCCTGGTCATGCCTCTCTACCTGTGCCACGGGTAACCCAGCCCCGACACCCACCCGCCGACGTTCCCTCATCGCGAGACCGCGTACACTTCTCGCCGTGCCCATTCTATCTGCCTTTATCAATCCGACTCCCTCTAACCTGCCTCTAGAGCCGCGGGAATCACCTTGATGCGTTTTCTTCGCGAACCTGAACTTGCTCGTGCAACTTCCCATTTTATCCCGAAGACAGTGGTTTAATCACCTTCGGTAGGTACACACTTGGGAGCTATTATCCGATTAATCGGGGCACAGCTGAGCAGGTGACTAAGTAAAATATTAGGTAAGTGGATGGACTAATTCAGCTTGGTTTACTGGATACATCGAGGATCCGTAGTCTCTCCGATGTTTTGTGGACGGGCAGAATAGAAAATGTAGAAAGTTTGCTCGTTAGTTTCTGTCTACGCGGTGCAATATACACTTGGTGGAATAGATTGCAATGGGCTGTAAAACGAGGACAGGGGAAAGTGACGGAGTTGGCGTTAATCCTGGTACTGTAGGAATTTATAGCCGTCCGAAAACGTTTGACTAACGAACAACGTGGCTCCAGCTCGAGGCTTGGACGTGATCTCAAGCTGCACGTACCGCAATTTAATTTTCCAGATCCTTGCGGTAACGTGGAGTGCGTAAAGCCGGAAATCTGTCAGCTGGACGAGTCGAGGCAACCAGGCTGTCGTTGCGGCGAGCAGTGCGGCCTCGAGTTCTCGCCAGTTTGCGGCAGCGATGGCAAAACATACTCGAATGAATGCAGCCTCAGGCAGGAAGCTTGCAGATCGAGATTATCGCTCAGGAAAGTCTACGACGACGCCTGCAGTTCAGGTAATTACGAACCTACCCACGGAATCGTCGAAATTTCTCATAGATAAAATGTATTAAGCTAACTCTCTCACAAAGTACCAACTTTCTTCACTGAAGACCCAATTTTGGAATAACTAACATTTCTAATAGAAACTACACTGCTCTAAATACAGTTTTACTTTTTAAACTCAAGGGAATACGCATTCCCGAAATAAAATTTGAGGATTAGTAAACAAGTGACTGTTCGAAGCGAAAACTTTATCGTCAAAAAATGTGTCGCAATGAGTTTTCTATGGTTCTATGTAAATTTTGTGCATTCAAATTGTTTCCTCTGTTTTATTTACTCCTTAAATGATTTTTAAGAAAGTTGCACATACTTTTTCTTGGGAATTTATTTTTCAATTAATATATACATACCACTAATTGTAAGTAGATTGGTATTAATCATCATTCCTACCTTCCCCCTCCCACAATTGATGGTACAAGGGTTAACACACACCGAAAGTTGCTTTTAATATCCACCCTTGTGCAGGAATCAATCCCTGCGACGAAGCAAAGTGTCGCCCGTACGAGCAATGCGCCATCAATCGACAGGGGATCGCGAGCTGCGAATGTGGTCCAGAGTGCGAGCCAGTGATGAGACCAGTTTGTGCACGAGGTGGGAAGACCTACACCTCGCTCTGCGAGCTGAAGAGGCAGGCCTGTCTCACGAAAGTCAACATCGAGGTCGCCTATACGGGAACCTGCGGATCTAAAGGACCCTGTTCTGAGAAGGTCAGTCGTGATTTCCACTTCGCAGGTAAATCTTGAATCAAGAAACATTCCCTTTCCTCGACAAATACACCCATATGTATTCTCATTGAAAGTTAAGATGACTTTCTTGTTTGGAGAGAATTTAGAAAATTAAAATCTTTAGATTTAGATGAAAGAATATTCTAAAGAAGAGTAATTCTCGCGCAAGGGCAGACTGAAAATTCTCCTGCTCGCTCTCATCCCCAATAAAGAGTATCGCGATACTGCGCAAGGAATTTGGTCTCAGAAGCCAGGGGTATTCGCAATCATAGCTGGTATTCGTGGTCTTTGGCCCGATTCCCAGTGACACGAGCCGTCGACGACGCTTTTCCAGGCGCGATCCGGCGTGCTTCGCCTAGCTTCATTATTCGCGAGCCCTGTCGTTCGTGTCCGCTTAAATTGGATCGGTTTGACACGCTGGTTTTCTCTGCTCGCCATGACGACGCCACGGAATACGTTCAATTTACTAAAACTCGCATTTCTCGAGTGGATGCGTTGTCGTTCGTAATTAAGCCTGAGACCATGGACCCTCCACCCTGCGAGCTCCCTAACAAAATCATACGCGTATCCGTGGAAGCGGTTAATTAAACTTCAAACTTAGAGAAACCCACCGCGAAAATAAGCAACAGCGTTAAACATTGTACAAATACATCGGAAACAGACGGATGAAAACCATTGCTGGTAACTAAACGATCGTTTAATCAAAGGTAGAATTACGAAGGGGGATTTCACCGCCATAAATTCTTCTTTTCCCCATCTAGGTACAGTTTGCTTTTCATTTCCAACCGTACACACGTAATAATGGACGCGACTGATTAAAACGAAAATTATTACGGCCGCGTGCATCCGCGGTCCGCCGTGGATTTCACAATAAAGCCCCGTCTCTTTCCACGCGATAGCGTTGCCCGGCTTAATCGCAAAGGGGCAGCGGCTCGTCGTGAGAAATGCCGCCGCGACCCGTTCGAAGCTGGCGAGACACTTGGAGAAGGCGTCGTTACGAGCCGCGGCGAGGGTGTAAGTTCTGGTCATTAAAGTGGCGCAACGAAAATTGCCACGGCCGCGGTAAAGCATCGCGAACGATAGATTATCAGCTTTGCGCGGGAAGGCTGGGCGGATATCCGGTGGAACCGGGCGACAAAGAGGCAGGCGTCGCCGAAAGGGCGAGATTCTCAGGGAGCCGCGCGACGATCCATCGCGATTAATCTCCCTTTTTTTCCTCTTGCTTTTCCTTCTCTTCCTTTCTCTTTTTTTTTTTTAACCGGGAAAGAGGGGTGAGAATGAGGCGAGCGCCAGTGTGTGGTGGATCGAGGAGAGTCGAATTCAGAGGGATTTCCTTTGCAGACTTGCCAGTGGGGCGCGATCTGCGCGGAGACCGGCGGCACAGCGATTTGCGAATGTCCAACCTGTCCAGCGGAATTTCAACCGGTCTGCGGGAACGATGGCATCAGCTATGGGAACGAGTGTAAGCTGCGCCTCGAGGCCTGTCAACATCGGCGAGAGATCCGCGTGCTTTACGAGGGACTCTGCAGTGAGTACCGATCCCTCTGGAAACGGAGGCCTTTATTTCACGCGGATTTCTATTCCCAACCGTGTCTGTCTGACTAGACCAGCTGGGGATAACTGCTCTTTGAGGGGCGCCTCTGCATTTTGTGACGGCTGATGGGAAAGCTTCGACGAACAGTGCATTTGAAAATCTGCTGCTCGCGAATAACGTCGGTTATTATTATATATCCTAATGTTTAGAAATATAGACAAGTATATTGTTTGAGCATAGGTACTCTTGTGAACTTGTAATCCTTATTGCGAAGAAGTCCCTTCGCGGAGTATACGACTGCGATTCTTTTACTGTCGGTAGCTTCGCAACAGTCAATTGATGAGGTTATAGACAATTCAGTTATACAATGCCGGGGATAAAACAAGAAAATGAAATTGCTTCGAGAGTCGAATCCAGACAAGTCAGAGGGGGAGGCTGTACCTGGATCATTGACTTTCTTCTACTTTTTTTTCCGGATTGTCTCTTCAGGAAACTTGTATTCTCTGATGCTGCTAGTGTATTATACAGGAATGACTGAATCCTCTGTAGTACACGACTTCCTCCATTCAATTTACCTTCGACTTTAGTCGCCTAATTGGCTTTTCAAGATGGCTCGGTTAAATTCCCAAAGCAGGCACTTCTTTCTGACAAACTTCGATCGAACGCAATTATAGATCTTATCGAACTGGCGGGGAAGAAATATATCTGGATTCATGGTATTCCTTTTCATGCGATAATGATACAATTATAGAGGATTCTTATGTGCCCGAAGAATATCCTAGGCAGCCTGAGCGCTCTCACACTTTTTTATCCGGAACTTTCGACTTCATGGAAATCGGTCACGAACGCGCTCGGACACGAAACAAACGCACAACTCGACGGGGGTGGTTCGCGACTGGTGGCTGCCACGTGACACACGACATTGTTCATTTCCAACGCAAATTATTTCCACACGTGCACCTACGGATCTCCCTTCGATTCGGGTCACTCGCACATGTAAAGACTCTATTACACCCTCGCCTTTGATCGTCGGTGAAAAATGAACTTTATGGAGAGCAGGAGGAGTGTATATGAAATTTTTGGGGGGGGAACTAGGTCAGGACAACACTCGTTAAATCGCCGATGTCGGGTTCATCATGTACACGGCTCCTCCCGAAATAATTCAGTCCGCTGGAAATCCATTCGAACGTAGAATCACCTTAATAAAATTCTGGACAGAGTGTCGATCCTCTGATGAGAAAGCGAGCAGGTCAAATTGATTTCCTGATGAGAAATGGGTCCCGGTTAAATTCGAAGCGCGGCTTTCCGCTAAGCAATCACGGAAATTGGATTTTAAATTATTCAGAGGAATTGAATAAATTAATGCCGATGAATGATAGACGAAAAAGATACAGTTCGGGATCTGCGGGCGAAATAGAATATTCAATAATAATTCTAATGAATATATAAGTAGCGGAGCCACGGAGAAGAAGCGGGGTAATATGGATCGAAGAAAACCATCGATTCGCCATCTGTCCTCGTTTTTTTTTTCCAGCAAAATATTAGTTCGTTTGCAGCCTCGTTATGCTGATTTTCCGCGGAAATTCAGCGGAGTAAGATGTTACAGCGGGAAAATCGTTGATCGGGTATTGATCCAGCCGAAGTGGAGCAGTTGGAGCGGCGGCCCTCGAGTAAATAATTAAGGAAACTTTATTAACGAGTGCAGACGGGGGAGGAAGAAATCGGAGGATGATCAATTCCGGCTGGCTAAGCTCATTATATCGAGACGAAGTTCCAGTTGTTGCGTCTGGCTCACCTTCGGCGGCGGAATTTTACGAAAACCAAGGAAAATTCTGATTATTCGATGAGCATTCGATACATACCTCATAATTTGCATACAATAGCCGGGGATCCTTTGACCTCTACCCCCTCCCACCTCCCTCCATATCGTAATCGTATTTGCATGTTGATCAACGATGAACCTTTGTACTTTAAGAATTCTTCATTAAGAGGATTTGCATTTTTATTGAAAAACCCTTTACCCGAGTGCTGTCGGAAGGTAAAGAGAATAAAATGGGGGAAAAAATTGAGTTATTCTATGCCTTCCGAAAAAGCCTCATTTCAACCGTCCATCGTCGATCACTCGGGGTTGCTACCCTCTTCGAGTTATAACAGCAGAAAAATAAACCGACCATCATTGTTATCAATCCTCCAACGCCAACTATAACTCGTGCAGCTTTTAAGGATTTAAGACGAAAGACGTCGCTTTTACCCATAAAAACATCGGATCAATTAGTGCAGAAAGGAACGCGAAGGGAACTTTTTCCAAGGAAATAGCAGATTGATCAATTTGTAGAAATCCGTCCCGTTTCTTACAACTCGCGCTCCTTGGTCCACCGTGAATCCCCGCGAGGAGCCCGACATATCCTTTCCTCCCTATCTGGACGTACGATAATTTGCATGGTTTAAAATCGCGTGAAACTTCTGAAACGTACCGGCGGGATTCGGTTCCATGCATATCACGGCACGGGCGACTTCGACCCTCGCTGAAATTGTATGAGTTGTTACCCCGCGGCATGCACGTTGCATATGCATGCAGCTCCGTTCCTCCACCTTCAGCCCCGGCGACCCGGCAAGGATCCTACTTCGTGTGTGCCGATCGCAGGCACCGGGATCCTGGCGTCGCGGGCACAGAAAGCCAGAAGCTTCTACCACCCCCGGGCCCCGCCGCGTTCCAAGGCCTCCTCACTCCCCCGCGAAGGCTTGTTACCCTCGACTGTAGTAGCATCATCGACACGTCGCTGAAGGAGGGGGAGGGTAAGCCGACGCCCCTTTCCTCTCCGGTTTCAATGAATTCTAAAGATAACTTCTCGACTGCAAATCCTACTTCAATGGCGACCACCCACCCCCGCGGATCCGAGTTTTCTCCCTTTCTCTGCTCCATCCTCCTCCCCACGTCGCCCGTTACCGTGCTCGTCTGGTTTCGCCTCCCCCCCCCCTGGCCTCTCCGTTTCACTTTGTTCTCGGTCGGGATCCCGGGGATCCAGTCGGCACCGGCATCCACCGCGCGCCAAAACGGTCGAGATAATTCCCCGCGAAACGGATGCAGTTATGCAAATACCGGCTAGGCCGAGAATCTTTATTAATGTCGGGGCTGGAACGTCGGCCAGGAGGTGAGCCGGGGCTGCAACAGGGGGCCAGCCGGTGGCTCGGCGAACGCTTCGATGCCCTCGCGGGGCGCAGGAAGTGGCGCGCGCCAACCGAAACAATTCACCGCCACCCTCGGAGGCTACGGGTGAATTTACCGGCCGGTCGAACCCGGGGTGGCTCGAGGCGTGCGAGATATCGCGGGGATCTGCGATTTCGAGAGCCGGCCCGCCGCCTCTCGGACTCGATGACGAATGGCCAGGCCGTGCCAGTCTTTTTGCCTCCGAGGGCAATTACGGGGGAGAGATAGATTGTCCCGGGGATCCCGTTGCCCGGGAACTGCAACGGCGATAACGGAACGCTCGTTAATTGGTGATCGTTTGCTTGTTTGCTTGCAGACGGCTGCGAGAATAAGAAGTGCGAATATTACGCCGAATGCGAGAGCGACAGCACCGGAGAGGCCAAATGCATTTGCCCCGGAAAGTGCGAGAGTTCGGTAAGTAGAAGAGCTTTCTTCCATTACGTTATTTCGGAGTTACGGCGGGCGGGTTTAGCTTTATTTGGAATTGCGTTGCTGGAAGGGAAGGCCGTTCATGCGTTAAATCTATTATACTTAACCTTCGCGCCGCAACGCGATTATATTTGCAAGATTAATCCCCGAATCGCAATCAGGTAATTGAGTTAATCCTTATCAAAGTGAATGGAAACCGCCAGATGCGTGGTTAACCAATTCCAATTTTCCGATGAGCGAATCCGCTTACGAACGGATCATTATCCACTCGCGTGCTGGCTAGCATCCCCCTCTTCGATAATGAAAATAAAACTTCCTTGTTATTTGAAATTTCTCCTCGAACTTCTAACAAAAACCTACTAAGTAGATACATATATTTACTATATTCATCGAAAATAAATTCAAATTATTGTGTTTTGTTTCTCCGCAATCGAACTACATTTTACTAATATAATTGACGTTGTGATATCTTTCCTTGTGATATATTGACCTTCATTCGTTCAGTACATTCCTAAGTTTTGTCACAAGTTTTATAGAAACTTCCCCAAATTCGTTATCAAAAAATGGAAATTATTTCTTTAGTATTTTAAGAACTCCTGTGTGTTACGTGTTTCATTTTAATAAATAAATAGATAATTGGATTTAAATAAAAAAATGTAATATCTCTCATTCGATGAATATAAAATTAATGATGCTTAAATAAAATAAACTAAGGACACGGTAAATGGTTACTCCACAGTAATTGACTTCTCTACTCTACCTACTAAAAAAAAAATAATATAACCAGAAGTCTACAAGAAAACATAACACCCTCAAGTTCCCTAAAACATGAAGTTCATGTAAGATGTAACTGCGACTCGACCCAAGAGTATCCTCGCGAGGTCGATTTCTTCGCCAAAGAAGACCCCCTATTAAACGATCCGCAATGTAAAACTATGGTCGTTGAACATAATGAAGCATCGAACGAGCCGATCTCTCGGCCTTTACGTGCTCGGGGCGAGTCGTTGCGTTAAGCCTTGACTCGTTAGCGCGGACAAAGTTAAATATTCATACACTGATGGATGTGCTGTCGCGTATACGTATTCGTCGATGCTGGAATACGTTTCCATGCACGATACTTCGCATTTCCGCTGGCATTACGCGATCGTGCAATGAGCCACAATTCGGTGTCGTCGAATTCGACCGATCTGCCAGTCGTTTTCATTAATGGTTTTCTATCCATTTTTACTCTTTCCTCTGCTCAATCCGTGTACCTTTAAATCTCTAATCGCGTGTCTAACTTCGTCGATCCGTCTACTCTATTTACCTTTATCGACCCGTTCATTTCGACAGAACGATACATACGACAGGTTGCATCGGCAATTTAGGGATTCATCAATTATTCTGATACGCGCCAATCCTCCTTT
Organism: Andrena flavipes; assembly: GCA_963971345.1. Classification (NCBI taxonomy): domain Eukaryota; kingdom Metazoa; phylum Arthropoda; class Insecta; order Hymenoptera; family Andrenidae; genus Andrena; species Andrena flavipes. The sequence continues at coordinate 74,819,039 of OZ020480.1, forward strand.
CCGTAAATTAGAACTACCACCGAATGAGTGGAAGCTTCCGTCCGAAGCGTTTTCCGTTGTTCCGTCTCTAATTTGATTAGCTCGCGAAAGTTATACGTCGATAGAGGAGAGTTCCCTCGAGCCATGGTAGGTTCTTGGAGCATTGGACTTGGCAAACTAACAGGCACGCGATTCCACGTAACAACCATCATCACTGACATTAACCTTTGGCACGACACTATAAGTCCTCAATCTGCCCCCCCATTATTCGAAAATACGTTCGCTCCTTAGAGCGCCGATAAGCACGTCGATATTTCCGCAAGCCCTAAGGCCCTCGAGAAACATGCACCTGCGGAACCAAACGGGAACAAGTGCATCCAGAAACTAACCCCCTCCCGAATAGAAGGGGTAGATCTTGTCAGCTTTATCGCGAGTAATCGGCGAGTTTCCCCTCGGAGCTGGTAACATAAAATTTCACCGCTCGGAGGAGGAATATTCATTGCGAATGGAGAGCACGTCATGGTCCTTCGAAGAGATATCGTTATCGGAGGAGAGAGTCTCGTCGAAGCAGCCGAAGTCTCGCGATTCGGGAATTCACGGATTCGCGGAGCGTCCTGCTGACAAAACCACGAACAATCCTGCCGGGTCTTCTACGATCGCGGCGTCGAGTTTGTGGTCGTTGGAGTAACTACCCGCTGGCGCATGCTTCTTTTTTTTTTGCGAAACGGGGGTCGCTGGAGGAAAAGTGGCTGGACGTGGCAGCGGCCGTGCACCCTCTCGCCCCCTTCTATCCGAAATTCAACGACGACCACGTTAGGGGACGGTTATGGGGGGCAGGCCCGGCGTGGAGCCATCAACCAGAACGATCTTCTTCAGCGGCAGCACGTGCTATCGTCTGGCGAAACCCTGGAGAGATAGACATTTAGCGAGAGATCTGCTTGGTCGCTCAGCTAGGTCTGGCTGCAACTGCCGCGGATGGTATCGACTTCCACCCTGTCCCCAGTCAGGATCTACAGAGCTGTTTAGGGATGTAGGCGGGAGAAGAATACGGAAAGAAGAATATCTACTGGGTCTGTGAGGAGTAACTGAGACGAATTCCATGATTACACGAAGTACACATCATTATGAGCTAAACACACTTATCAGTTCCGTGACAGATCAGTGCCGGCAGTGTCGATGGTCTCATTGTTTCAGTGTGCAATGAGATAGATTATTTCAATAGAGGAAATTAAATGTGAGCACCTATGTAATAACACTAAATTAGATATTGCAGGGTTGAGTACTATTTATTTACGGGATAATCCCTTTAAGTACAGAAATGGTTAAAGTTAACATTTACAACCCCCTAAAAATGATCTGAATTCCTGGAAGAACCACTCTCAAGGGATGGAGTGGGAACAATTTGATTCTCGTAGGGTTTATAGTAAGAATGGCGAGTAAAGATTAACAGATAATAGTATTGACGAAGATCTCTATTTTTTGAATTGCGAAGTATAATTCTCATGGACATCGAAAATGACATTTCGCTTCGTTCGAGCTGATTGCGACGTATCAGTAGAATTTTTAGGATAAGATCGTCGAACGTTCCACGGCTCGTCGTCTTAAACGCGAAATTACATCTTTCTCGCATGGACGCACAGTGTCTCAGCGAATCCGAGGCGTCAGCATTCCGTGAGCAGGGAACGCGGAAGGTGGGGCGAAAGGACTTTCGAGAAAAGGACTGAATCGGAGCGTGGAGAAAGAGATGAGGGTCGGAGGCATTGTTTGAACTGCAAACGAGGAATATCGGCACGCCCCAGCCACCCTTACAGCCCCGTCGGCCCCACTCGTAATTGTCTCGTAAATTACAATAAGATGAGGGGAAATGCGTATCGAATCGTGGGGAGTAATTAAAACACATCAAGAGACTGTGAATGCCACAGGAGTCCTTCATTCCCCGTCGTAAAAACAAAGCCCATCGATTCAGTAAAACAGAAGTGAAATAAAGTGTTAAGGATTCGAAAGGCCACGGGGTTTATGATGCGGACGTGCTCTCTTCGCTATTTTTGAGTTTAAGAATTTCATTAGCGCATTTATTGTGGCTGTTAAGCATCTGGCATCATAAACAGGCGAAAACTCCAAATCCCTGTTATGACGGGTACCCTTAGATTTTTTCCTGGCGCTCAATAGCGATTGACGTGTCATAAACCCCCTGGACAGGGCGCGCACGTGAGGGTCGTTTCTGTCCGCGGGACCTTGGGGTCTGTTTCGGGGTCTCGGTGCAGTGTCTCCCCACTGCATTTTGTTTATGCGGAAAGGTGGGCGGAGTGTGGACAGAGTTGAGGAAAACGCCCAACGTGTCACCTTAAAGACACTGATTGGCAAGGGAACATTTCCACCCTGAACGGACCTCCGTAGCCGACGTTGGTGGTGGGGTAAACCGAGGTTTGGTTAGAGGGTGCGCGGAGGAGGAAGAGTTAGAACTCAGAATAAAACCCAAAGTAAAGGTTCTCGGCTCCTGTCAGCCTTAGAAACGGCTAAACACATATATACACATATAAACACATATATACACATATATACACATATATACACTTAATGTACTTGGACTCTTGTCGACCAAAGTAACGGTCAGTTTTAATAAATATTATTGTTTTAAAAATCGAGCGTGTTACTGAACCAGCAATTATCCACGTAACAATTACGCTCAAAACAAAAGACAAAACCACCAAACTACATAAACGGAAATTGAGACCAGTACCGACAAAATACAACCAGAATATAAAAGATATATAGCCCACGCGAAGAAACTAAACTAAAGTCTCTAAAACCGTTTTAATTTCTCAGAAAATGAGAGCTCGCAGAGCGTCCCCGAAGAAATCTACTCCGGAACGAGCTACCTACTAAAAAGTCACCCGAATTCGGTCAACAATTTTTGCTCGTCGAGCTATCCATCGCGAAATGTCCCGCTGCACAGAACGACGCATCGAGCGCGACCGTGTTCCAGGCCTCCTACCCATTATCGTCCATTTCAGAGACAGCAACGCCGCAAATACCTCAGTCTCGAATTTCAATTACAACCGACGAGCCTCTCCTCTCTGTCCGTCGCACCGCCATCCCCTCGCACCGACGTGCACGTGTCCCTGCACGCCTCCTGTTACACACCGAGCCGGGCACGCTGCTCGAAACAGAGGGATAACGCTGCGAGCTGAACGCCGGCCAACGCGCGCGTGAAACGCGCGTAACAAGCGGACAACGGCGGGGCTCGGACACGGCGACGGGCTAATTAAGTTTTGCCCTTTTGCGCATTATTTTCTCGCCGCTGTGCACGGCTCGTTCCCCTGGCGTCGCGACGCTCGCGTACGTCAGAACGACGCCCTCCCTCCCCATCTCCCACGCTGCGCCTTGCCACGCGCAACAAGTGCGAAACGCGTGCTGCCCGGCGTTTTTCTGTTGCTCCCCTATCGCGACCCCCGTCGCGGCATAAATATACAGGTTTGGTTTGAAAGAAAAACGGTCGAAAAGATCGGGGGAACGTTGTGCTGGTGGGAACCGGCAAAAACTGACGGTTAACATGGGTCTCGGGGGTAAAACAACCCTGTTGCAGAGGAATCTCGGGTGCTCTGCCGCGGCACGCGTGGAGGATGTTGTAGAATCTCTGTAAATAAACTTTACGGTGTTGCGGAAGTATTATCGCTACGTTTCCTGAAGTTTCTTGTTCTCTAAATATTATAATTAGTCGAAGCTTTTGAAATGAACGACTTTGTAGTTTCAGTAAGCAGAGGAGGGGTGAGAAGTTAGTTGAGTAGCTTTTAGTTGACGCATTCGTATTTGTGATTTCAGGAGAAAGAACTAGCTGACGCTGAGAAGATATGCGGCTCCGATGGGAAAACCTATGGCAACGAATGCTTGATGAAGGTAGCCTCCTGCACTTCTCAGACTGACATCACTATCAGCTACATAGGTGACTGTGGTAAGCATCTCTTGTAACCCTCGTCGTTACCGTTACATATCGTTACAAATAAGAAGGTGGACATTCCTTAATCCCATCATTCATTTGACTGTGAAAGTGTTAAAGAGAACTCCGGAACCTTTAAAGGAACGAGAACCATAACTTTTGCAGAACTTTGCGCGCGAGTAGAATGCGACCACGGGGCCCACTGCATGGCTGGTGTATGCGTGTGCCCCAAAGAATGCCCCGAAAGCAGCGAGGAGCCCGTCTGTGGCAGCGACACGAAAACTTATCCATCCGAATGCGAGCTGCAACAGGCAGCCTGTGGCAGGGATCCCAAGCTACCCGTCCTGCACGTCACGTTTTACGGCGACTGCGGCGAGCGATTCGCTGTGGCAGCGTTAAGTACGTTTCAAAGGCATCCGCGAAAGCGACGCGACAATTCTAGATCCTAGACTCCTGAGATCGCGCTAAGTGCCAATAAAACTACCAAGACGATTGGAAACTAATCGGCTATTAAACTCCATAAAGATTCCTTTGCTAAGATAAAACAGCTTCTGGAACCGGAAGCACTTTGACTTTCTGCCTAATCGCGACTATTAATCTCACCCCTATGAAAGCGTCATTTTAGTGAACTAACCGTACAGCGTTCCAACAGCCACTAACTACTTTAACCACCGCTTTTTAACCACCCCCCAATAGCCACGATGTCGACACCCGCGGTGGTTCGATTAGCCACCACAGCAGTAGACGTGACCAGCACCCTGGGTCGCGAGGACTGCAAGAACATCAAGTGCGACTTCCAGGCCACCTGCGAGGTCGGGCCTGACAGCTACCCCAGGTGCAGTTGCAAGTTCGACTGCGCCTCGATCTCGGTAGAGAACATGCGTCTGGTTTGCGGAAGCGATTTCAGGACCTACTCGTCCCTGTGCGCCATGAAGATGGAAGCCTGCCAAAGGCAGCAGGACCTCAGGGCCAGACCGATTGACCTTTGCCAAGGTTCGCGCCAGAGTGGCATGCTTGCTGTCCATTCGCTGGCTAATCGTCCCGACTCGCGGCAAACTTGCTTTCGACTAGTTAAATTGCTCCCATAGCGCGCTCCCGGCTTTGCTGTTCGAGTAATTGTTTACCAAGCTGGTTTCTTTCCGGGGCTTCCTCTTTTCTTTTCGATGCGATGTCTCTTGTGGCTTTAGCTTTGAGATGGCTCGGGTAGTCGAGGGTTAAGATGATCCTTAAGGTTCCTTTAAAGTGTTGTGCTCGATCGTAGCAGTTGCTTGACGATGATAAGGATCCTCGTGGCTACGGCGTACTTCACGCGAGATTTTCTGTAACGCAGGCATGTACGTGAAGCCCTGCAACGGCGATCCTCCGTTGGTGGACGAAAATGGACAGGAGTACGACTGTGGCAACGGACCGGAACGGAGAGACTGCCCGAGCAATAGTTACTGCCATCAAACCACGCGACTGGCTCGGTGCTGCAGAAAAGGTTAGCTGGATTCCTCTGAATACCTTGCTTCGAAGCTAAACTATTTTTTCAATGTTCCATCGCTTCCTCTGTATATAATTATAAGACATTTTGGAAGGGAATAATCAATGTGCGATAAATTAAACCTAGCGTTAATGTCAGTGCGAGCGAAAGAAAGGAGTAAATGTAAACTGTCCATCGTCCAGCTCCGGAAACCCAGGTCCAGAAGTGCTCGGATTCCTGGCACGGATGCTGCCCAGACGGCAAGACAGCCGCTCGAGGGCCCAACGGCGCAGGTTGCCCTAGCGTGTGCAACTGCAACAGGTTGGGCAGTGCTTCCGACACCTGCAACCCGAAAACCGGCCAGTGCGAGTGCAGACCTGGCGTGGGTGGTCTAAAATGCGACAGGTGCATGCCAGGCTACTGGGGACTAACCAAGATCAGCGAGGGACATCAGGGATGCATACGTAAGAATCGAAGTTGATCTTGAAATTCAGTTCGAACTTCCTTGTTTCTGCTAGCGAATCTGTTCTCATCTTATCGAAGCTGGCGAATGCACTTTTATCGACGATTTCAGAGAAGCTCGATTTCAATGATAGCGTTTGAGACACTTTGCTAGATAGTGAGGTTTAATCGATGGGAGATTTAAAGTCCTTTTGATATAATGCTTCAGCATGCGGCTGCTCGCTGTTCGGCTCCGCCAGAGAAGACTGCGAGCAGATGACAGGTCGCTGCGTCTGCAAACCGGACATCCAGGGCCACAAGTGCACGATCTGCACCGATTACAACAAGATTTTAACGACTACCGGTTGCTATTCAGGTATCACGTGGCAGCTAAGCCTTATGAGAAACTTTACGAAACCTAGAGCCTAAGGGAATACACTTGAATACTCTAACGATTACCAATCGCCGCCGAAACCCTTAGAGAGTCACCCACTATGGAAAGAAATCTATCCCTATCGAACCAACAAACTTCGCTTGTACACTCGGAGTATTCGGGTATCCATCGACGAACTATATTAATCGATAGACGAGTGTCTCAACGCGGTCGTTCTGTCTGCTTGCAGCGGACACGATACCGCCGATACCAACGTCCTGCAACGAGCTGGAATGCTACTCCGGTGGACAATGCTCGGAGAACGGTGGCCCGCACTGCGTCTGTCCATCGGCCTGTCCATCGGACATACCGTCGGTGCCTGTTTGCGGTAGCGACGGTCAGACATACGACAACGAATGCGAGCTAAGGCTCTACGCTTGTCGCCATCAGGCAGACGTGGTCACGCAGGCGTTCGGCCACTGCAGAGGTGGGTTCACTGAGCGCACGCCGTACAGGCCGCTTTATATACTGCGTTATTAAACTGACAATACAGCTGGAACGAACGACTATTAAACAGAACTGGATCCTATAGAGTTTCTAAAGCTCGACGGCTTTGTCTTACCAATGAGTTCTCGACGATAGGGGACGAGTACAGTAGCGCCTTATCTTCGAGTCTACGTTAATTCTATTTGTATTTCTCGACGCTTTATTTGGAATAAGATGGATAAGTTTGATGACGCGAGTCGCGGGTATCTTCCGAGTTGAATTTAGCTACCAGTGACGAGCAGCGAATTTCCAGATAATCGACGAAGCACCTGTAGGTTGTTAAGAGAAGACGATGATTTGCCTAAACGTGGAGCTACGGTCTTAACGATTTCGAGGGTTGATATACGATATAGAGTTTAGAGTAGGTGAACGTTAGATAGCATGTAGGATTAAATGTCTAGGACCAAGCGTTATCTAAAAACTCGAGGAGCGCTTGATCGCGTTTACTTCTAGGTTCGACGTAGACAATGCACTAAGAACACGATGAATAAATTACTAACGATGTTATCACTGTTGGCCTGGGAGACATCGAACCGATCTCGCAGAGCTCTTAACTAGGACTAACGATTAACAAACCTGTTCCTTTGTATCCATAACGTGATAATAAACTCATCAACTTTCTACTAACATGTATACATAATATGTTTATAACCCCCTTACACCCGAACTACTAACCCGGCTACTTTGCTTGCTTTCTTCGCTAACTACGTCGCGATCGACCCTGTTTGTAACGTCTGACCAAAAGAGTCCAGTTCCAAAGTGCCCGGCGAACGGGGCTCAACGAGAAAGAAAGCAAAGTGAGTGAAGCTACACGGGGAGTTCAGCGTCGCCGGCGATATGCCCGACCTCGACTACTGAATTATTGAAACAGGGAGGCGGCTGTGCATCGCGTCCGCTCGATCCTGGGATAGTTTCTTCCGCCGTGGGGGGTCAGAGAATCGAGCAACGGCTAAAAGATCCGCAGCGGGGCTGTCCGAAGGCGGATTCGTGGAATTCCCATCGTCCCTGAATGCGCGCAGTCTCACTCCCCGTAGGTAAATTCCTGGGGGAAGTTTGGTGACGTTAACTCGCGAAACTAAGCGGCAAAGGGTGGATTTAACTAAATCACCGTCGACTTCCGAGAACCGAGGTCTCGTCTTAAGTGGTCCCCGTGAGATACGCCCCGAAACTTAACATTGGAACACCTTTAAGAAACGGTTACCGAACCACTTGCCACGGTCGTTAAGCACGGCCTCGAAATAAATTAGTCCACGGCAGCTAAAGCCCACCCCTAACTTCCGACGAACGTTGCGCCGACTGCTTTTTGATACCGTTGTCCACCATAAATCCACCCCGCCCCCGGGGAGGGGAGAGGGCCGATTGGCGTCGAGCTTCGACGATTCGAGAGTCGCGATAAATCTGTCGATCGACGGGACGAAGAATTCCCTGTGCATAGATCCGCAATCAATTCCTACGGTCTCCAAAACGAGCATTTTGCCTGAAAATTTCTTCGGTTCCAACTGCTGCGGGTTTGAGTTTTTATTCTTCGTTCATAGTTATAATTATTAGTCCTCTTTGGAAAGTTCAAATCCGTGAATATCGGTTAATGTTTTAAGCTGACGAGACGTCTATGCATTTGCATTGAAATTTTTTACTCCTTTATACCACTGAGGGGAAAACTCTAGCAGATTCGGGATTCACGCGTGATCGATTGACTCGTAGTGTCGGGTTATTCCTCGACGCGTACAAGAGAAGGATGGAACTCGGGGAAAAAGACACTCCAGACTGCACCGACGTCTCCTACCCTTGCAAAGTATTCCACGCTCACCGACAAACTTCGCGAAACGAAACGTTGGAATCTATTAAAGTCTCCTGCTGGGTTCCCGCGACCTTTCACCCCTTATTTTCGATTGCTCAGCCCCTCCGACAGCTCCCAACTCCCTTCTAACTGCGTCGCCCGGTCCTCTCGATCGGTGGAAGTCAATCTCTTAAGAAGTTCTTCCCTGGGCCTCGTTCCGCAGAGTCAAACATAAATCAGATTACTCCTGGCTCCTGGACTCACCCCTTTCCGCCCCCTTTACCGCCCCTTCAATGAAATACGCTCTACGGAGGATCCATGCATCGGTTTCAGTGGCCGTTTCTTCGCCGTTCTTTCCCTACGATCGGGAACCGCAAGAAAACAAAGATTCTACGGATGAAAGGACGAAAGGATCCCCAGCAAATGCTCCCAAAAAATCTAGGGTTTAGAATATACTTGAAAACGGTGTACATTCCTCCAAATTATTTTCACTAATGAACAAATCACAAAACAGACAGCAATTGATTACTGCTTCGAAATTTTCACAAGAACCGTAACTCCCTTTTTCTTGAGCCACCGAACGATGGCTCCCATTCGCGGCAATCAACGATGACGATTAAAACAAGCAAAAATCGAGGGAAGTAGACGTAAAAGCGGAAAGCATAAGTGCAACGACGTCCTGCTCGCGTTTGAGCTCTCGACTACGTCGGCATTCCACTGCTTTTCAACGGACAAACACAGGGCTAATCCCCCCTTACTTGGGGGCTTTTTATAAAATAAACAGCAAGGGGGATGAAATAATGGAACAGCGGAACGGTTAACGGCAACGTCGATAAAACCTCGCCGATGAAAAGGCCAATCGACAAGGAGAGACGGCGCCGTGAAAGAAATTCTCTAGATTCGTAAATGTCAACTCGTATTTCCCGTCGGGCACTCTTCTCCGCCACTCGGCGAACTCTTCAATTGACTAAATCCATCCCCTCCCGGTTCTCCGCCTCCCTCGCCGTGCCAGGCTCGCTCCGTTCTTCGCCGATTTTCAGGGCGGAAAATACTTTCAATAGGAAGGGAGAGGGGGGGGAAGGGAGACGGGCGGAGGAGAGAGAAAAGTTTCGTTGTCGGATTGTCCCGTAGTCAATAAACGGGAGTTCGATTATATATCGAGGGGAACACACGAATACGACGGCCGGGCGAGGGCCGGAGGGGCGAGGGGCGCGCGGGGGGGGGTCGGAAAAATGGACAAAGGAAAGAGCAGCGTGCAGCCGGAAGTCGTCGATGTGAAATAATAGGAAGCAACGGTGCAATTGGAAAGTAATTAAAATCCCATCAAGCCGTCTCCAACTTCTGCCGACCGGGGCCCCGCTTTCCGCCACCCGCTCTACCCCCGCCGATAGAATTAGCTTCTCGATTCTCATTATTTAGAGAAATTGCGACGCACCTCCGCCGCCCTGCCGTCGAGAGAGCCACCCACTCTGTTCAAAGCCACCCGATTTTCTCTGTCGGCGGTGTATTAGCCAAGGGTGGGGGAGAAGGGAGGGTAGAATGGAATTACTTCGATGATTAAAACGTTGAGGGATATCGCCGAGGTTTACATGTCCCCCTGTAATCGATTCGAATGGGGATGCATCGGCGGCGAACAGTCAGACGATAGGACAAAGCTGCGGCAGCGCCCTTTTCCTGCGATCTCTCTATTTTAATCGTTCCGCGGAAAGAATAAAAAAATGAACCCTGCGATCTGAGTGCTTTAATTCGTTGCTCGTCCAATCGCCGTTCAGACACTTTTAAACCTACCGAGTCTAGACCGAAAGTGACAAGAGAGATACGAATCCGCCGGCGCAACGTCTACAGAATATGGGAATTTGCGTGACATTTTCAGACGACCCCATGGTGAACACGGACTTCCCCGTGAAACGGTACACCGCGGTGCAGTACACCCAGCCAGCGGCAGCTATTTCGCCGCTATCGAAATCCACCAGGCATCTGTTGGTGCCGGAACCGGATCCACGCTATTATTACACCCATCGGGCGCATCAAGAAACCATCACGATCGACAGAGACAATTTGAAGCACGGTAAAAGCCAAGCCCCCGCTATTCAATCTCGCACCGCTCCCCCGCGGATTCGCCAGGGCCTTATGCGCACACACGCGGGCGAGCGGAGCCCCCGGGATCTACTCGAAACACGTTCGGTGGAAAAGCGTCAGCTTCTGGAGCCCCGCGCTTCGTAATTCGCTCGCGATAACATACTCAGCGCGACGTAATTAATAGTTCGGAACAGCGTTGGGCCGTGATAACGAACTGTGTGTATTTGCTGCTTTGAACCGCGCGCTCTAAATCCGCTTTACAGTTAATTCTGGATCGGCTCCGGTCGGTGATTGGATCGATAACAGTTCCGAGCAGCGTTCCAATGAGCGCCGAGCGTCCCAGGCACCGTGGAACGCTACGCCCGCGTGCGAAATGGATTTATAGTGGCGTTCTCTATTTTACAGGAGTGGCGGCAGCTTATAGGCCGACTCCGGCTACTATCCGCGTGGTGACTGCGCTGCTCGGCGATCTGTGCACCGACGACAAAGACTGCACCATCCCTAACAGCGAGTGCTCGAATGGGGGGTGTATTTGCTCCGATGGATACGCGGAAACCAGCGACAGACAGGAATGTTTCGGTAATAAACGTAGTGTTGAATTATCGAGGTATATCTACTTACAATTAGCGGTGGTCTTATACCTTCCAGTGTTTAATTAAACAACCCGGTGCAGTCGAAGAAGCGACCGCATACTCCTTTTCGTTGCTATTAATCTTTCATTAAGTGCATACAAAAGTTCCTGAAGAAAGTTGAAAAAAATCTCACGTGACAGTAGAATACCTCCTTAAGTTACCACCGACTGTGGCAGAAATTTCTCCACTATTTAGAATTCGTCGAATTAAATCCCCCAAAGTTTACGTAAGTTTCCAAGGGAAAGCTTTTTCACGGTGCCCATGCTATCGACTTAAGAACTACGTCCCACTGCAAATGGAAGCAAAACGAAGGAGTAAGAAGGCAGTTTAGAAAGTAGCCTTTTTCCTTGCTCGAGCGTTTAATGCTTCTTACGTCCTTGGAAGGGCCGAGAAGAATCTAATTAACCCGTTTGCAGCGAATTACGTGCCGGTCACGCCGACCGAGGAGTTCCGTGCCTGCCTGTCGTACCCCTGTCACGCGACATCGACGTGCATTGATCTGCCCAGCGCCACGTTCGTCTGCATCTGTCGGCCAAATTACACCGGGCTATTATGCGACGAGGAGATCAACAAAAGGGATTACGAGGTGCCGTCGTTCGACGGCAAGAGCTACGTAAGGATGAACAGGCTGAAGGCTTATCACAAGTTCAGCGTCGAGGTCGAGTTCAAGACGTACGCCGACAACGGGATTATACTTTACAACCAACAGAAGAGCGACGGAACTGGGGATTTCGTCTCGTTAGCCATCGTAGACGGGTATGTAACTGCTTGTCATCCCGTCGACTAATCCTGAAGATACCAAAGGCTTTACGAGTGAACCATGAAATATCACGTTAAATTGAAAGATTAACTGAGAAAAATACAGGAGTTGTTTGATCCAAGTTCGATCATTGGGAAGATATTCAATGATTACGAATTTTCTATTTGTTGGCTGGTGAAAGCAGTGATGTCTACAGAAAATTCTCGTTATAAGCACAGTTCGCCTATGCGTTGTATGCTCGGTGGCTAGCCCCACTATTTCTTTGAATCCTGCGGTCGAGAGTGAAAGGTTCTCTCACTCGCGCAAGACTCTCATTGTAAGCTCGCTTCCAGTCCCGGGCATATAAGGAGAAATTAGTGTATTGTTTTAGTAGAGAGATTTTTGGACATGTACGATTCCTCTTACAGACACGTGCAGTTTCGATACAATTTGGGAAACGGCCCAGTGATCCTGAGCTCTTCCGAGAGAGTCACCATGAAGACGTTCCATCGCGTGGCAGCGAAGAGGTACCACAAGGATGGTGTTTTGATTTTCAACGACGGCGAGGACGTGGCTGGCCAGAGCCAGGGGATGCTTAAGTCGCTGGATTTGAACCAGGACGCGTTCATCGGGAACATGCCCACGAACTACTCCAAGTGAGTACACTTTAAAGTATTTGTAGCATGACGAAGATGATTTGCATTGTCTAAAGTCTAGGACCATCTACTTTAATCTTTTTACTGGTTTAAGATGGATAACTCTAAGTAGACTTCTGAACTCTACCTATCTCGAATTTTAGCAGACATTCATTGGCATTTTTACTTCCCAGAGTTTACGACAACATCGGCACCAACCACGGTTTCCTCGGCTGCATAAGGAAGCTAAAGATCAATCGGAATTTCATGGACCTTCACGTGGGCCACGACAAGGACATCCTGGAAAGCTACCGCGTGAAAGAGTGCGGGGAGAATGCGTGCGCCAATTTGCCCTGCCAAAACGGCGCCACGTGCCAGCCGATCTTCGAGGAGGATCTCTGTAACGGCCGCGAGTGCAGGCGGATCCAGAAACGCGGGAAGAATAGGAACAAGAGCGGCGTGAATATCGTTCGGTGCAAGGGATCCCATTGCACCTCGATCGATCAACGAAGGCCGAAGAAGAATCCAAGAAAGCGTTGCACGACGCCCAAATGCGATTACGACTACGACATCGACTACGAGAACAATTACGAACACGGCAATTACGCTGTGGAGAAGTACGACCCACCCGATTACAGGTGCATCTGCCCCCCACAGTTCACTGGAAGGAACTGCGAAGAATCCTTGGATCCCTGCATAGGCGAACCTTGCCAACATGGAGCCACTTGCGACATCCTTCCGCAAGGAGGTTACGTCTGCAAGTGCCCGCCTGGAAGAACTGGGGAACACTGCGAGATCCGTGAGTAAAATGTGCTATTATATATTTCTGATGCCTAGGCAAACGAGTATAACCTAGTCTGAATTGCAACAGAATTAACTCTCGCTGTGCTATAATGAATCTATCCACCCATAACGTTTCCAATCTTCGCTCGATTACAGTGGACGCCGAATTGACGGAGCTGTTGATACCAGAAATGTCTGGAGACGGTTTCCTCGAGCTCCCCTGCCTGGAAGGTGTCGCGAAAGCGTTCTCCATCGAGCTGTGGTTCCTCACTCACGCCAGCGACGGCCTACTCCTCTACAACGGCCAATTGAACAACGGCCGAGGGGATTTCATTAGCCTGAACCTGATCCACGGCAAGCTGGAGTTCAGATTCAACCTCGGCAGCGGTATTGCCAACATCACATCGCCGGATCCTGTCACCCTAGACACCTGGCACTGCGTCAGGATCAGCAGACTCGGCAGGGAAGGTGTCCTCCAGTTGGACGACGGGACGGTCGCCAGAGGGTTGTCTGGGAGTCCTTTGACGGAACTGAACCTGGAGATGCCGCTTTACGTCGGTGGCGTCAAGTACGTTTGAAAATTAACGAAGGACTCGGCGTCCCTCGTAGAGATGATCTCAGGTACGATGAAGAATATGCGATCAATCTTTTGACGATTGCAGGCATTGGCGAGAGGTTCACCGTCTAGCTGGAGCCTGGACCGGGTTAGTCGGCGCGGTGCAAAGACTGATGGTGAATGGAAAGACCTATCAGAATCTAGCAGTAAACGTCACACAGCACAACACGGAGATCTACGATGGTCTGCCGTGCCCCAGCAACGAGAACCCTTGCCGCAACGGTGGAGTGTGCCTGCCTCTTCTGAATAGCTACCTATGCAAGTGTGCCAGTGGCTACAATGGACTCCATTGCGAATTTTGTGAGTTCCATTTCATATTCACGTTCCATTTAACTCGATCATTGCTCGTCAGCTGAGCAGCAAGGATCAAGTGGCATAAAATTGATGACGTGTCGTTCTAATTGTTCCAGTCATGGGCTACGACGTTTCCACTGAGCTTACAGAGAAGCCAGTTCGCTTCAAGGGCGACAACTTCTTGCAATTCAGGCACCGCGGCGGAAGAAGGTAAAACCGATGGGACAGTGCGACATGCTCTACCATTTATTCTTAGTATCACTACAGCACACCTCTCGAGGTATCCCGAATTTAGGGGCACCATTGTTCTTAGGCTGTCCGATAACGATTAGTAACGGTAGACTAACTAGATCCTCGTTGACAAAGTATCACTAACCTTCTGATTGTGTAACACCAACTAGTACTAACTCGACTAACACTACCCTCGGCGAGTACTTTGAGGAGTCCTACTCCGACTACGACTTGGAGGAGGACGTCGACTACGATTACGAGAGTTACGATTACACGGAGTAAGTTTCTAGGAAACATAGCTGTGGCGTACTCGTTTGAGGGAGATTTATCGTGTACCCTGTGCCCGTGTGCCGTCACGATTCTCGTTGGTGTAGCGGGTGCCAGTAGCAAACCCTTCAAGCCTGATCTCTAGCATCCGCAGACACGACGCGTTCCAAAAGGGCTTCCAAAGAAGTATAGCTGGATCAGATTTGAGGGGTTGACAAGAACGATTAAATGTTGCTTATGTTTTGGAGTAATGCTTGCCTGAATGTGTAATGTCCTCTTCCTACGGCACCGTAGATCAGTGTTGAGCGCATTCAATCAAGATCACAAGCTACAAAGAACGATGTTTTAGGCGCAGAGGGCAGCAGTCGAACAAGTTCGAGCTGAGGCTTAGAACGACGCACGCGGAAGGTCTCATCGCTTGGATTGGAAGAGGAAAAGTCGAGCACCTTATATTATCGCTACACGGTGGCCAAGTGGTTCTCACGTACAAGAACAAAAATGACCAGATATCCTTGAGGAGCAGGGTTCGTATCACGCCTTTTCTAACATGGAACATCTAAATAAAGCCACAAAGCTCTACCAAAGCTTTCAAACAATGCAAATAAACCCGAAGTACACCGTGTAAAATCCACGTTTATTCCAGGAACGAGTGGACGATGGTGTATTCCATCACGTGAGGGCTTCGAGGAGACGAAAGGCCTCGATGATACAGATCGACGACTACGTCCCAGTGAAAGTGTCCACGGAGGCTACCCTGCTGACCACCAATGGCAAGCTGTTCATCGGTGGCAAGCCGGGCCACCGCGGCATCAAGGGTTGCATGACGGACTTCGTCGTAGACAAACGGAGGCTTCAGCTAGCCAGGCGGAAGATAGAGCACTGCCACGACAACGACGTATGATAACGAGCCCCGGGTACGACGACCGTCAACGCGACGTCGCCTCTAGCCACCCTCGTCGACTGGACGGGACCTTTGTCCTCGACGAGTTAGCACCAGCCTGAACACAGACGCGAACGGAATCCTTGGGGTTGGCTGGTTCCTGAACGGAGGGAACCAAACGGGGCGCGAGTCTCGAACGGACTTAGAAGAACGGGGCAACGAAACGGAGGATAGAAGTTGGAGCTTATAGAGAGACACGTGATTCCTGCCAAAGCCGTACGGGGGGAGGGGGTGTGTGAGGGGGGGGGGGGGGGACTGTTGGAGAAAACGATGATCGTGCCATGGGGAAAGGATGAAACGCGGATCCAATAATATAGCAGGCTAACTCGTATATTTATTTTCGTTCGGATAGCATAGAGACAGAGCTATGTTCCGTCAGGGTCGTTCGTCGACTGGCAAACGCCTAGACAGGGGGAAAGTGTCGGGTAAGAAGATGTACGTGCACGCGCGTTAGACGCCACGCGTTTCTCATCGAAGGACAATAATATATTTTTAAGGTGACGAGATTAATATACATACGGTTATACAATATGTACGTATGAATCTTACGCGTATACGTGCGACGAGGGAGGGGGTGTCGATGTTGGCGCGGAGTGTGGCAAAAACAGTGCGAGGCATAGAGGGGAAAGGGGGAAGGGGGAGGGGGGGGCTTATCGATAATCGTTAGTCGTTACTCTGTAAGTTAATAATATATCGAAGCACCTATAAATGTTTTACGATGCCAAGACTGACTAAAGAGGGAAAAAAATGCAGGACGGAAGCGTGGCTTGGGCGAAGGGTGGAAAGTAGAATTGAGGGGGGGGGGGGCGATAAATCGGTGTTATGTTTGAGTGTTTCGGTAGAGAGATTTAACGATCGTGGATTATCAGAAATAGAGGAATGTATTTTAAAGGACTTGTTGATTTATGCCAGTAGAGAAGATAAACAGAAGAATAAGATACACCTATACACACGCGCACACCTACACACATATACACACACACACAGTGACAGATATTATACTAAGCAAAGGTATAAAAGTATATGGAACAGACACACCGTACAACGTTGTTTCTAGGAAGGCAAGGCTTTTTACAAATGCGCAAAGGGATATATATATAATATATATATATTGATATGATGCAGATTACATTCCATGTAATGGACACACGCAGCGGTTAAATTCCACGCGATAGGGTATACTGTGAGCGTATCGGTCAACGATGTCCTCTTACATTTCAATCAAGAAGCAAAGCACCGAGCGAGCCTCGCCGCGAGGTCAAGCCCGGTTCCGTTCGACAATCCGCGCGCACTTATACAGGAGTGTACCCTTCAGATTCTAAAAGCGAAAAGAAAACAGGATGGACCGTCGGTCAGCGGGAAACTTCTTCTTGATACAGGGTTCACGGGAATGTCGCGATCGATTCAAATGTAAATGGACTGGAATTGACGCGAACGAATTGCGCCGAGTCGTTTCCCCGACACCGTAATTGTAACTTTTAAGACGTCGTTAGTTTACGAGGAGGGAGAAAGGAGCTCTGTAGCCAAGAGCGCTCTGACTGGCCTCTGATGTGGGAGACGATTCGAGTCTCTCGGAACGACAGGAAATAATAATTAACTATACGATAATGTACCCGCTTGTGTGTAACCGAATGATCAAAGAGGAGTGTCTGAATGAAGTCTGACGTGTGTGCGTGAGGATCGACAGCCGTTTCGCTATATACTTGTAAATAACTACAACACGCTGATCTACGAATTAATTGTCGTTTAGTGTGTGTGTACCGCACGCGCGAGACGCGCGTACGTTGGACCTAAATGAATCGCCAGGACGACCTAATTAATCGTTAATGTTCATCGAAACAGCCTTTCGACGGTTCGCGTCACCATTGCGATTTCAGTTTCTCTGTCGCACGAGGGAAACGGAAATGTCTGAGGGAAAGTGTTCTTCCCCTGCTCATCGATCAGAGCTGTTCGAGAACTCGGGAAAAGCGGCCGGAGTTTCACTCGAGTCAAGCAACCACCTTGGATATTAGGAAACATCGAGTAGCTAAAATAAATCGCTGCGAAACTCGACCTACTCGGTATTCCGTTTTAGGAGCTCGAACTTTTTTCGATCTACTCAAAGTATCACTCGAATGGCGATAGATTCAATTCGAATTTCGAACTACTCGAGCAGCTCTGTCATTGATCCCTTCGGAACGAAGCGTCTAACCAGGAGCCTAAGTTAACTGTTCCATTAATTATCTGCCGCGAGAGCAGCCCCGAGAATCTCGATTTATTTCGTCGAACCTTTCCAGCGTCGCTCAGTGACTAAACGAATCTTTGGTTTGTAAAAATGCGGAGCTAATTGAAAAGGATACTTGGTAGGGATAAGTGTCGGCGAAGTGGAGAGTCGGCGAGTTCATAATTATAAGTTTGTTTCGAGCACGCTGTTACGTGCGTGATTATAGTCAAGAACAAAATCAATTGGCTGATGAAATCTGATAGATCTGTAGTGTCTAGCTACTCTCAGCACTGTACTTCTCAAACAGAGAAGCAAGCTTTACATGGAGCAAAAGTAGAATCCCTATCCAATGTTAACTCACAACTTGGGAGCACGGCTTTAAGCATTGATTTTGTTCTAACTATAGGGTCTAAGCGCGAATATGATACATATCTTTAACAAGCATAATTCTTTATACCAAAAGTCGACGCGATTTGTCATTAATTGGCGCGTGAACACGACCATTTCTGTCTGGAAATGTTCGACGTCGAGAACGTTTAAGTAGTTCGAAGTATTCGTTGGAGAAACGACCATCGATCGACCAAGACTATCGCGTCATTGTTGTTGAAGACCGAAACCGTCTGAACGTCTAAACTACTTCAGCATTGACTCCGCTGCTACGGTTAACCCGTTGAATATTTTTATTCCATTCGTTTACTTCAGAGACACGCTTACACGGATTTTTGATAAAGCCAACCGTTTTGTATCCTAACCTCAATGTCTCGAAATAATCATATCTTCGCCGTGTCTGTCGATTTCTATCATAACCTCGAGGAAGTTCAAAGTATCATCTCACCTCGGACAGTCAGGTCTCGACTAATATACTGTAAATTGTTCCTCGTCGGTAACACGCGAGAAATCGAACGATTGCTCGCAATATCGTCACATATCCTCCCTTTTGAAGTGCGATTTTTTTGTATTCGCTAAATTGATATCGCCGTTTAAACATATCGGAGTATATTTACGGCCAGTAACGCGTCTCCCCCGTGAGGAGATAAAGAGCAATTCCGTTGGAACACAGGCTTGTATCGTACAACTCCTGATCGCGTTAAAAAAGCACGATCTGTACGTTTGCTTCGACTGATCGACGTTACGCTTACGAAACATATTGCCCGTTATCGTTTGAACGATATTACCCGTTATACTTCCACGGAAACTATATAAATTTATACGTAACAGCAATTGTAGGTTTCAGTTACGTCCGCGGGCGACACAGTCTCGAGTAGGATTATTTCGTTGGCGACGTCGCGTTTCGGAACACGAATGGAAGTTCTAGCTAGTTTCTGGTAAAAGAGAATGCACAATAACTTACCAGAAAGAAGAGGCGGGAAGTGTTCCGAGACCTTCGTTATCGACTGTGCGTCACCCTGTTCCCACTGTTGATCGCGAAGTGTCGATGTTCCAACCGCCATGTTCGTTGCGCGAGAGACCGTGGACGCCAGCGCGATTGTGCCCGCGCCGATACCTAAATGTATTAAACAACGTGTACTCGATGAAAAGATACAAAATGAACTTACAGAGGCGTTACCTTGCTAGGTCGAAATCGCGGAAGGATACGTAGCTGCTCTGCCCCGCCGAGAATCACTAAGCGGTCACTTGACCCAACAGCAACTGGCCGTTTGAAATTGAAGCCCGCGGGCCGAGAAAGAGATAGGGAATCGGAGGGGATATTCAAACCCCACGCCAAAGAATTACTGCCAGTCCATGCAAGCGTGGTACGCCTTGATATTTCGCTATCTCTCTTAAGCACTGCGACTCCAATTTCTCACTGTCTCGAACACTAATTTCCCGAAATTTCGCGACGCGCGAGACGACATCCTCCACTGGCGGGCAGGAGAGACGAACTGAGGGGATAGTTGCGGTTCGCAGCGACACCGCTAGAGCGCCGTTTGATTCGCGCGAAAGACAACCCCACGCGACAGAGCGATCATCTTAATTAGTTTTTTTACTTTGATACCGTCTTTAACTGCGACCACACGCCGTTCACTGACCTAAAGTATTCGTGAGCTACACACTGTATAACAAAAGGTAAGCGTTGTAAAGTGACTGTATATACAAATATAAATTATGCGATTATCTTGAACATGGTGTTCTGTGCCTTTCCTAGTTCCCGCCCTTTTTATATATCAGCTAATTTCGAGTTCCATAGTTCGTGTAATTTATGGGACAGTTGTCTTCTCAGAGCAATATCTTTATTTTCCTACAAATACAAGTTTGTTATGCGTATGTATTCGTCTTAAGAGTACGTTCATAAATATTTGTGAATATAACATTTACATGCGCTTTTGTTCAAATATACATAATATAGTACTATTTGCAGCTCGAAAGGTGAGCAGTAATGAATCTCTACATCAATAAAACGTAAACGTGTTTAATGTTAGTAGAAAAGAGTAGAATGATGTTATTAGAAGAAAGTATAATGAGACTAGCAGATTCATCGTGTATTTATCTAATAGTTGTCGTAATTGTCAAATTTCCGTTGTTTTATTTGAGGATCGCTTTCTCCAAGCGTCGGAACCTCGAAACCTAAGAAAGTGTCGATTCTCGAAACTTTGCACTTTCTTTGCGATTTGAAATTCTCGAAAGCCAGGTAAGAAAAAACATAAAATCAATGAATAAAGAATTGTCCGCAACGTGCCTCGAAATTTGTATATTGATTTTCTTTTCTATTCTATTTAACTATGATCGATAAAGTTTTATGTAAAAATTTTGTTGACTTCAGTTCTTAACAGAAGTTAACAAAACCATTTACAAAACAGAATCAGCACTTCAAGTTTCGAACGTTTCGAGTTTCGAAGCCTTACAAACTTTCGGATTTGAGTTTCGAGAATTTAAAAATTAGCTTCGAAACTAGGTACCCCTTGTTTTACTGAGGTCAAAATTTATAGTATCGCTTTGAGTAACAAGTATATCGTACTTAAATTAACTAGGATAAGTGGCTCCCAGTTAATTAGCCTTTTTTCGAATGCTGATGATCAGAATATATAATACATATCCGAACATTGGGAGATTGTGTCTTTAATAATATTTCATCATGTTCGTTACAATGATATGATAGATATATGATGTCTGTGTTCTTAGATCTAAATTTTTTTAATGCAAGTAGTACACATACCATTATTATGCTAAGTCATATGTACAAATCCTATTAATGTTACTTAGAACTTGTAAATTATGCCATTTACGTATGCACATAAATGTCTTCCTACCGAATACGTAAAATTCTTCACCTCTAAAGAAGTGGCTTTAAGATTAAACATGAATATTTCCACTTATTCAAACATAAAACATTCATCATTCGTCATTATGACATTCTTTAGCCTTTTAAAGTGCCATGTCAATACTTTCCCTTCTCTTCGAATTAAGAATCAAAATCTTCCAGCGAATTCGTCACGAGATATAAGTGATATAATGTGGCATCGGAAATGGGTATTCTCTTCTCAATGTGAGTCAAAATTATAATACATTAAAATATAAAACAATAACAAATTCTAACAATAGATTAAATAATGACGTAATACTTATATCTGCTAATATAAATGATAATGGCAAATATACAAATGTTGGTAATGCGTAGAATTCCCTAAAAAACGGATACTACTATATGTAAATTAGATATATTACATGAAGAAACATTTCACAGTATGTTATACAGAATCTTCTTTCCCTTGACAAATTCTGTATAAAAGAATAATGATGAGTACCAGATTAATATTACTGTAATATCATATACATATGTATATTTATCTTAAATATATATTAATTGCATCAATTATACTGTATTACAATAATATTAATATTTAGAAACCAGAAAGGATTATGAGCATTACATTTCTTCATTCCTAAAAAAAAAAGTCTGTTTTCATGCCTCTGACTACACATGATTAAACAAGAAAATAGATAAAAGAAGTTAAAATGAAAGCTGAAGTGTAAAAATGCTAGTACTCTACGAAAATTTCAATGAAAATTTATAGCTCTCTGTGTAATTCTTTTGTGTGATAATGAAAATTATAATATTTGCGTTATACTTGCACTTCGTTTTGCACAACTTTCTTTTTACACGATTCACGTACACGAAAATGACATGTACGTGCTGGTTGTAAGCTTTATGCAAAAATATATCGGTGAACAGATTAATATTCGTTTATAAGTTATTGTAAATATTTTCATGTAAGGGGAAACATATGGACGGCAGAATTCTTATGCTCACCATATATACTCGCGCATAAATAAAATATGCGAACAACGAATGATCGAAATTTTGTCTATACGTTCTCATATAAACGCTAAAAATTACGCGAAACAATTTGATTGTGTCGTTTCCATAAGACACTGACATACTATCCAATTACAAGAAAAATGTGTAAAACACTACTTTATCCTAATATCAAGACTTGGAAATGGAAACTATAATTTGAATTTACTGTGCATATAGATTATACAGCGGCATCAGCTAATAACAGCAGCGATAATCTTATTACATGTTGCATCAACAATGAGAATAATGACGATAGCGGTCATCTACTTACATGCAACTAATAACTATTTATACGACAAGTGCAAATAAAATGTATCCGCCTAAATCTAACATACGAAATAGATAATTATTATACAATACCTTTTAGGAACTTGAAATTCTATAATATCGCGTTTTATAAACACCTAAATCTATCGATATTCAAATTAAAATAATTAAGCGCCGAAACGCTTCGGTTATTTTCTCAGAAACAATATAAATTTGAAACGACAGGAAATCGCGAAAGCGAATCGACATAATTGAAAACAGCGAGCCGTACTGGCAGAGTCTTGTTAGAGTGTTATAGCTTGGTATATACATTACTTCATCTTCAAAAAATAAACATCCAATGCATTTTAAAGTCTTTAATCGCCTGATTACTAATCACGAAATTAAATTCATTTTCTAGAGAATAAACCACCGATCACGTTTCTATGTGATGCATCTTGTCCTCATAAAATACATATATGTGTAACTGTACATAGAATGCATTAATAAATTAATGTTAAGATACGAAATACAGGTTTGATTGAACTATTGACCCTATGAAATCTTTGCCTGCAACATACTCGATCTTCCTTCGCTGGCACATATGCCCTTATATTCTGTACACAAGTATAAATAATGTAAAAACCATTGAAACGATATGCTAATGCTACACTGTAGTTGATGGGCGTAACTCTTACACGTTTACTTTGTACAATATTTTACATTTAGTGGTGTGAATAGCACCTATCATAATTCTCATTCAATAGATGTGTAAGGCATAAGCATTGCTCCCATGCTTTCGGTGAAGAAGTGAAAATCACAAGAAATGTAAATCGCCACCCATCAACGATCAAAACTCTTCCACGGTAATTGGTCTCCAACGGGACGAGGCAAAGTAGTGCGAGTACTTTCTTAAATAATTAGAAAACACAATTTTAGCTTCTGTTACACTCTACCACTTGAATCTGTAAGACCCAGCTACTTCTTGTAATCGCTATAATCGTCACGCTACACGCTACACTGTAGTGACATATAAAATACAGTTACATATTTACTTGACGTATATTACGGAACATATTATATATGATTTTATAGTTGGGAAAAATAGAGACGGAATACGTTACGAAGGCACAAGGAGGTCCTGCTATATAGATTCAACAATCTGTCCGATAAGAACGTAAAGTCTTAGCGTTCAATTGTCTATGAGATGTGTCGTGGAAACATGAATCATTCGTGGCAATCTCGATAGAATTGCAATGTATACTCCGAATAATCGATACCGTGTTTATTCATACAAATATTCTGTAAAAAAGAGAAGAGATCAGATAATACACGATATTTAAAGATCGAGCAACTTTGGCACGAGATGTAACAGATTACGTACCTCCTGCGGTTGCACAGTGGGTACACGAAACCTCAATGTTTTCCTGAGATAGTGAGCAACGTCTAGAGGGAACGATTGATCTCCCGGTTGATTGTTATTTTGAGCTTGCTGCTGCGTCGCATATTTCCGACTACAGATCATGGACTCGTCCACGCTAGGATTCGTCGGCGACGAGCATTGTTTCACTACTTGCCAGTACCATGTCCCGCTGAAAGGACAAGATATTTCAAACGTTCCTCTCGTTTATTCGACTCGTATACTAACAGCGCTCAAGATTTATAAACTCACACAAAGTGTAATGTGAGATGCATGTCCGGCATGTATTTGGACAAAGGTATAGTGCAAGTAATGTTATTCGGCGTGTCCTGCGGGGATGCAGAGCAATACTTTTGGTCAAGCGAAGTATTGAAACTCTCTGCAACTATCCATAGTTGAGGCTTGGGTTCTGCTGGTAATGATCCTGCAGCGTTACTGGCAACTTCTCCCCAATCACCACCGCTGGTTTCTCTCCTTGTTCTCTTGTGTAGATACTTGTAATTAGTCTGCAGCAAATAAACGCACAGTTACTTAATATACTCTGCCTGAAATCACCATTCCTACAAAATCAATTCGCCACTATCTCACCTCCTTTACGAGAGTCTGCGTGCTCGGGTCGGATGGACTGATACCATTCTGAAAGCCTTTGCTTACTTTACGTTTCTCTTCGTGCATATTCAATGGCTGCTCTATGTGATCTGCTGAAAAAGCCAATCGCAATTTATACTCAAACGAATAGCAATACACAGAGTTGCGTTATAGCTACGAACGAACAGTGTACGAAACTTACAAATTGATTTCTTTTCTGGAGGATGGTCAGGCTGTGGATCCTCGAACGGATGAATTTTAGGCGTGCAACAGTATACCTGAGGAAACATTTCCCAATTAACGAAGTAGCAGGTGAATGAAATAGAGCAAACAGATTTTCAATATTCTACCTGGCACTGATTCTCGAATTCAGTGAAATGCCTAGGACAATTCATCGGTCTACCTAAGGGAGCCGGACCTTTGCTCAGCGACGAGGAGTCTACGTCTGACCCTTGATCATTTTCGTCCACGTTGCTGGGGATAGCACCCGCGCCACTTCTGCTCAACCAGTTTCCTGGAAATTCACTGAAATATTCCAAAATATTAAAATAATCCGAATGCAAGTGACAACTCGGTAATTTATTGCAATCACAGACCTGTTCTTTTCGATTTTCGGTTGAGGCCCCGAGTGACTTATCGGGTACCAAGTTATCTCGCGAGAATAAAGTTGCTGCTTCGTATGGGGAGGTTGCGTGGAAAGTACGCTGCTTTTAACTGGCAAACTACCATCCGAAGCTCTGCTGTGCGATCCATGTTTGGTATACGAAGACAGTGTACTGCCTAGCAGCGAATTGTACCGAGGATCGTAATTAGGAGTACTGGACACTGTCGCTGGATGAGCAGTTCTAATAGCCAGCATCCCATTGCTGGCCACCGACGACCATTCGAGGCTACTACGTTTTTGATACTCTAGGAAATATAAAGTTGCCATCGCGACTAAGCTGAAATTCAAATGGCTCGTCTGAGTGTATAAAGTTCCACTATGGTACAGCCTCTGGGAATTCGAAGCACAGTACTCACCAAAACGCCATGATAAGGATAAGTATAACGATGATGATTTGAATGAACTTGTTGCTGCAAAGAAGCTCGTCCTCCCGATCGTTCTTTTTCGCTTTTCCCTGTACAGTGGCCTTATTATTGATAGAGGATGAGTATTTGTTACTTGATATGCTAGATATTGTACTAATGGAACTCTTGAGGCTGTCGCCTCTCTTCAGCTTCGCCAGCCGTTTGTTTATTCTTTCCAGCTGGTCTATCCGAGTCTCCAAGCTATCCGTCACCTATGGCACAGTTGTACGATGATCATACCACGAAGTTCGGCGATTAATAAATAAAAAAAGCAGATAGATATCTCACCTTACACAACTCCTTCACAGCACCGACGTTTTCCATGAATATCCTTTCCTTATTCACCACCAGGAAGTTCTCGATCCTCTGGCCATTTGGAAGAACTATGTCGCCCGCCGGTAGCACAGCTTCCGGTAGTATTTGCTGGACTTCCTGCGCTATGACACCCGTGTCTTCCTGATGCTTGATGCCCAGGCCAGAGTGCTGCGCGAATTCTGGGGCGTATCTGTAGCGAACTACTCTCAGCTGCTGCACGTTCCGCAGTTGTTCGCGTGTATCCACCTCCTGGACGTTCTGCTTCGCTCGTGCATCACTGGGTTGGACGATGTGTCCTGTCACCTGCCAGCAAGTGCCATTGTTATACGAATCTCGTACGAACATTCACTTCGTGAAGCAGAAAAATGGAATGTAGGATTTACCTTCATGTTACCATGAACCACCAGAGCTTCGTCTGGCCTGTCCGTGTTGATGCCAACTCTACCGGCGTGGTAAACGCTGTCCGGTGCAGCCCCTCTCTGCCAACCACCCTCAGCGCCTACACCGCTGCCCTCTGATTCAAATTGTCCTGGATTACTCGCCTGCATGAAACACAAGCACTGATACTACCTATTCCCATTGATCACGAAGGTCTGCGTTAGGTTAATTGAGAAGAAGAAGGTTCTGGATGACCTTGCATCCAATGATAGTCACCCTCACGATTATTCTCTCCGATGCGTGCGCTACCACCTGATAACTAGCTTGGTCCGCGGTGTGCGCGTGCAGCCCGACGACAAGATGGAAGTATCTCTGATCAGGGTTCGGCTTCCCTTTCTTCCGCATGTTGTTGCTGGTGGTTTCGCTGAAGTGCAGACGGCCAACGGTTACCTTCGTAACCCGTTCACCGCCCAACTCCACCCTGAAAGCGGCCCTATTTTAGCGTAACGCAACGGCTTTGCACCTCCCGCGATAATGAAAAGAATTTCGCACCAAGGGATCCGAAACGTTCGTACAGTATTCCAATGTGAAAACGCAAAACCAAGGAAGAATCGTGTAACACCCAGCTCTCTCTCTCTCTCTCTCTGTATACTTACGTTACAGGATGGAACGGTTTCTTGCTCCTGTCGCTCTGACTCTGCTCCACTCTGATGGTCTGTGTCGGGGACTCGACTTTGACGCCGTAAAAGTGCAACTGGAAGCTACTTATCTTTTTCAAACCCTCGCCAGTCCGGACGAATATAGCCTCGCCTTGGAGCTGTGCATGGCAGGTGATCTAAAAAGCCAACGTCGCCTTTTAATTACGTCCAGGCACGCTTCCACGACCTCGGCGAAACGTAGAAAGTAACCGAGAACGTCCAGGCGACGCTGCTCGCTCGTCTATCCACCTGAAAATGATTCTTCTTCTGGCAGACGAACGCGTCGTCCGAGTTGCTGAAGTTGAACCCCTTGTCCGCGTCCACCCTGTAGTGCGGCACAGGCAGCTCCTTGAGATTGTGGTCGCAGAGCACGTGCCAGGATGTCTGCTGAAAGGGGTGGAATCGGATGCACTGGTAGCTGGCGTCGATGTAGCTGCTGTCCGCCACCTCGTCGCCGTCCAGAACCGCGCTGCTGCTGCTACAGCTGTGCTCCACTGTGCCCAGCTCCGGCTCCTACGGGGCAAGGCCAATGATGAAGGGGAAAGAAGAGGGCTGAGGGGATGTGTATAGGTTCAATCGCAGGATCGCAACTGAACGTTTCAATCGGTATAGTCGATGTTAGTAGCGAATATATTTTACTCGTTGCACCTGCTTCACGTGAACAAGACCGTCCTGGCTGAGCTTTCTCTTCTTGGGGGCGGATTGCAGGGACGAGTACAAGGTATTGATGTTACCAGGGCTATGCTCGTGTGGCAGAGGCACGAGGCTTTGGCCAATCTGCTGCTGCGATTGGATATTCGGTGTTGCTGGCGCGAGGTGGGACGTCAACACCGAATGGGTCAGTAACATCGGGTCCGTGGAGGAAGCCAAAGTCCTTGGCGAGGATGGTAACAGATTTGCAGCGTAGTTCGCTTGATTCCCTTGGTGATGGAGAAGCATATCTTGGAGAGCTACCTTTTGATCTGAAAGCAGGGAAAGACAGCTGTGCCACGCGATCTTCTGATAACGCTGAACCCCTACATTGCCGCGAGCGGAGCAAACGAGATTGGGAGGTTCAATTGCATTTTACAATAGTTTGGGAAACTCACGTGGGGAGTGGACGTGCTGAGTGTCGTTGTGACCGGGGGGCGAGTATGGTGGCTCGCTACCACTATCTGGGGGACTTTCTGGTAGCGCGTGTCTGAAAATCAAAGATCGCTTCGTCACCTCTTTCAAACACTTCAGCTTTTAGAATTTCCACGAGAGTGCCTGAATTTTTATATAAATCCTATTAATCTTAATTTAATTCCTCCTACGATTCTTGATCACTCGACGCGTGTGCAAAAATATTTCCGGCATAGGGAATGCCGTAAAAGATGATAAAAACCTTACGGTGTCTGTGCTGTGAACTTGCATATTACCTACTTGAATCGTTTATGCTTTTCTTTAGCTTCTTATGTTCAATCAACTTACGGGTGAACGTACGACTGTGGATCCTTGTAAGCAGTGCCATTTGGTACAGTTGTGGTACCGGATGGGCACGTACTCGAGACCGGATGACTTTGGGTGATCGGCGATGGTAGTCGAGACGGTGGTTGCTGGTTAACCGTCGCCTCGACGCGGCCACCGTGGGTCGTCGTCCCACCCCCATTCTCATTGTGAGCAAGGGTGTCCGCGAAATATCTGCGGTAACACAGTCGGCTACTTGATTATACCTCGTTACTCGACTACAGTGAGAGAACGGCCATTCAGGATGAGACACTTAAATTAGTTTAATTTCCCTTGAATGGATTCTCTGAGAAACCTTCGACCGAGCATTAATTATTATTATAAGCTTCCGAGTTTCAATATTATCCTGCTCTAAGGAATTGCTTCGAAGAGTTCTCCATAAGTCGCGTGCCAGGCATGTAAATAGGACGAAGAAGTAAATTGTACTGTTATCGTATTTATTACTGTTGCGCGCCGATCTTTTTGCGAACCTCCTGATGGTTTACAACGTCCCTGCATTTTAAGCGAAACACAAGACGTAATATACCGTTACCGTGGTAGTTTCTCTGACACTGACCCACTCATACATCATTATTTCCACGATCGTACACTCGCGGAATACCGTATTTTTGCCGGGATATCACTGGTATCCTACATGTATGATAGAGGTGCTTTTTTCCTTTCGTGCCAATCGCGGCCGTTCGAGCAAGAAAAGAAGACTGACGAATCAATCGATGCCGCCAATTATGAAATCAAATGACTATCAATTTGCGGTAATCATTGATCAGTAACAATTTGATAAATTAACCTATGGTAATCATAATCAACGGACGAACCTTTTTTTGGCTTTCCCGCTTGGAGCTTCCACGAATTCCGTTCGTAACGCGGTTGGAACAACAATTTACGTTGAATAATAGATACTATTAGAGTGCCTGTTGTAATTACGTAATTATCTTGTCACGATTTCAAGCCCAGGATCCTTGAAACTTGCGCCGATTAACATTGAATATTTACTTGTTAACTCTGGACAATTGCGTTTTTCATGCCTTCGTTAGACAATTCACTTGCAATTCGTTCACTATCCTTTTAGAATCGTTTAACCGATACCGTATTGTTTTTATAGCAATCGTAACTTATGATATTTAGTCCCACCAACTGAATTAACACTTAGTGGATATAACTATGTATGTACATTTAGGATTGGAATAGAAGGTGCTGGATCCTGGGGCCTTACTAAGTGGGACCTAATAAAGATACTTCTAGATAGTAATAAAATTGTATATATGTGTACGTCTTTGGACTTTCGAAATTTCTGGAGGTCAAGAGGCTCAGGTGCCTCAAGTGTTTCTGGGGACCTAAGGGTTCCTGGGACTACATGATTCTCGAAATTTCTGAAGTTGAGAGTTCCAGAATTCTCGAAGTTTCCTAGGACCCATGAAATCCTCGAAAGTTTTGGAAGTCGAATTCCAGAATTTTTTAAGTTCACTAGTATCCATGAAATCCACAATATTTTTAGAAGTCAAGAGTTTCAGAAATCTCGAAGTTTCCTAGGACCCCTGAGATCCTCGAGATTTTTGAAAGTCAAGAGTTCCATAAATTTCTAGTTTCCTAAAATCCACGAAATCCTGAATATTTTGGAAAGTCAAAAGTTCCAAAATTCTCAAAGTTTCTCCCAACACCTAATCCTCAATATTTTTAAAATTCGAGAATCCCACGATCTTCAGAAACTTCAAGTAAATCTTCTCAAACCCACTTAATCCCCAAATTGCCAAATCTCCGAAAGTCCTAAATTTCTAAAAATTCATATCTAGCCCTACAGATCTACGACTATTAATATCAAATCCAAGAAGTCCAGGGGCTCTTCGTTACGTTCAATCCTAACTCCATAACTATCAATCTTGAACAGAACTGTTCAAGGTAGTCGGCAAAGTGTGACAATTGAATTCTACGCAAGACTCTGTAGAAATACCAGAAGATATTACGACATAATACGATTTTCTGCAGTTGATCCGACTGTCTCGATGACCCCATGGCGCAAGAAAGATCAAGGGTGATGCTACCATTCGGTTGATCCGTGAATGAAATCTGTTTCTGAGATCAGAGCGGGGCCTTTAATGGAACGAGTGCGTTAGGCTGGATTACCAGGCCTAACGCGGCAAGCACTGATTCCATCAATTCCGTCCAGGCTGTCTCTGTCATTATATCATTACACCTCTGCGGTCGCTACCACATGATATCTGTCTGCTGTTTCTACACTCGTACATATCCGAGTGCATTTGCATGGCTGGCCGTGTGTTCGACCTGGCACATGAACGTTCATCCTCTTTCTTCTGTATGCGTTTCGTGCAGGCGCGTACACTACCGGCCATAAGTTTCAGACCAAATCCTTCACTCCTACATTTCGCGATATAACGAGGAAGTAATTGAAATCACAGGCCACCTATACATACTCCCAAAACAAATCTCCCAATATCCGTGAGTAGAATAATTACTCCCCGATATCACAATCGAATTCTTCAGAAATTAAAATCCAATTCTACGGAAGATTTACATTTTACAACCTAGAATCAGAGTTTCAACTTTTAGTGAATTAAAATTCCAGCAAGTTTGAGAAACTAAGGAGATTCTATTGGATTCATCGAGGGGCAGCCCTAACTTCTGATCGATAGTGTATATGCACTTTCATTCCTCCGCGTGTGCGTGCATAGAACCGCTGCGCTGCATCGCGGTGCACTGCATCGACTGCACCGACCACGAGTACCATTCACGCTAAATAATAGCAAGACTCGGAATATAATTCGAGTCCCCGTGTTCACCGTGTTTCGAAATCGTTGAAATTAACGTTTCCACGTACTTTGTTACGCAATCCGTACCGTAACACTCGCGCGTACATTTTTGTTTTCGAAAAGAGGAACATGAAGGGAAGAAACAGATTGCATTCGTGATTGTTACTAGAGGGACGAAAGGAATTGCAAGTTAAGTAAAATGAAATGCTGTCTGGAATAATGTACATAGATTTGTGGAAACGTTTACGTAGAACTTTTCGACGAGAGTAAGGAAGAACGATCGGGGCACTTTGTGGCTAGATCGTTCAATTTAGAGATTCAACGGGATGCGTTCTATAGTTGGCAGGAAACGCGTGCCATTGCATCACGCTGGTAACCGCGTTATATCTGAATTCTTTAATTGGCATGATTTGAATCGGGGTGCTCGAGGCGAGAACATTTTGTCGCTACCCCGAATTCATGACTGCCAATGGAGCAGGAAATTATATCTTGTAATTCCCAGCAGAACTGAGCGAGTGGGCGCGAATAAAGCAGTGCATAAGTAAAAAATGGAAGTCTCTTTGAGGACTATAATCTCTAGAAAATTTTCTGTTGATTAAGTGTGCTATAAAGCTACTCGGTGCAAAATGAAAATGAATGCCATTTATACGTAATTAGATTTATGATAAACATATTGTAAAATATAAATTACACTAAAAGAAATCGATACTTTTAAATCCCGATATTTAACAAGCAAAGTGATATATCGAAAAGAATTATGCGTTGATGATCGATCGAGCTAAAGTCGAGATTCTGATTGCACGGTACACATGTGCCTGTGTGTTCCCGATGTAGGCGTCAACGATGGCTTCCGATCGAACTTCAGTTCCATCATCGGCCAGAGAAATGTTTGATATCGAGCTTCATACCGTGTCAAAGTTCAATATAAATTCTTCGAGAGGAAAAAAGGTGTGAAATAAACAAAGTGTAATAATAGAAGTAATATTGAGAGAGTGTTTCCTCTGAAAGCTTCCTCAAACATGATACGAAAGCCCCATTTACGACGTTTCTGATAAAATCCACGGAGCACTCAGTCTTGCTACTATAGAATACTGGAACGCAGGAAAATATTTTGAGAAGACTCACGTGGCGGGTTGTTCACTGTCGCTGTTAATAAAATCTTCCAATTGCGAGAAGTCCAGGGCCTCGTTGTCTATGCCTCCGACGAAATCGCCCCGACCTGTAATGAAAAGGAAATGCAATATTTAGCGAATCGTTCCTATTTTGTCATTAAATGATATTAGCTGATAAAAATCTCCAAACATTACGATAACGTTCAAGTATACATGATTTTGTAATATCTTGTAATATAATAGAACACTAAAGGGCGATCATTAGCCAAACCCCGTTTCTTTGTGCAAAAAAATTCCCTTCTTTCATGTTATGCATGCAACTTTTTTGTCGAAGCAGTATTATGCAATCCTTACGTCATGTATTGTGGTACGCCTTCTACGTTGACGTAGAAGTTTCTAAAGAACAATAGCAATCGTAAATTCAGGTACAAAACGATTTTAGTTTAGAGTTTTTATTTATTCTCATAAGGTATCGCCATGTTCCGCGTTACACCAATTTCTATTCGTGAACAGAAGTTTGCCAAACCTTCTCGTCGTTGAATTTGTACTGTGACGCATTGGAAGTGTAACTGTAGAAAAGTTAAATCTCGTTTACACCGAGCTAGTGAGTCATCTCAGTGTCGAATGAAGTCTCCACCGTTGAGTGAAAATATTATTAGAGACTGGTGTGGATGAGAAGTGCTAGATTAACTGTTCTAATGTTAAAAGTAAAAGCACGCAAGGTTCCAAGGCAACGGCGGCTGGCTACCTTGCATAGTCAAACGATTTCGAAATGATTCCCTTTACGTGAGCCCGTCGAAAGACCTTTAAAGAAGACCTCGAGTCCAAGTATCTTCGCGCTTCTGCATCGGCTGTTCTCACCTGCAAAACGCCTTGTTACTCCCACGCGGATGTCTCTCTCACGGAATACCTGAATTATCTGCATCCTCATTCCTGCAGCGACTCGGCGCAAGAAACAACTTTGACACGCGTAGACAAAGACGCGAGTCGCCGTGTATTTCCCGTGCTTGTTTATCGAATGGAACGTTTAAAGAATATGGAAGAGACCAGGTTTCCTTGCTGATAACTTGCATACGTTAACCATTAAAATCTACTTGATACTGGTACCTAGTTGATTCTTTGGGTGATTCGTACAGGGGATTCTATATTTATAATACCTATTGATAATTTAAAGTACCCAGCGTTACCTGGGCTTGTTATATCAAGTATTAAGGGGGTGAAGTTAGGAAGAGGGGTGGGATGTCTAGGTTTTATGGTAGCCTATATTTTCCACAGGGTTCTAGAGAGCAGAGATGGGCAACATTTTTACTTAAATAAAATTTCGAATAACGAATAAAAGTTCAAAAAAAAAGTGTTCAAGTTTCAATTTGAGCGGCGGTTAAATTTGTCAACATTAACTTTAAATGTAACTTCAACTTTAACTTTAACTTGACGAATAAAAAGATTAGTCGTCAAATAATCTAATTTGAAATAACTTCTATTTCGTTCCATATTTAATTAATGCCCAACTATGCTAGAGAGTAACTTAACTATACAAAATTTGGTCCAGATCGGTGAAAGGGTTTAGGAGTTAAGCATACACACCGACATTCTATTTTATAGATATGTACAAATAGAAGATAAAGGGTTATAAAGGCGACTTCCTCATGAACAGCCTCTGCCTTCAACCACGAGTCAACGTAGACACACGAAGGTTGCTCTTACTTTCTCAAATGGAATCGCGTGGTTCTTTTACATAGCGTTATAACTTCACGAAAAGCAAAAACAGTGACCTGTATTAGTCAAGCTCCTACAATATTCATTGTCAATGAACGCATATAATTCGAGTTGAATAGAATGCTCTTAACCTTGATGCTCGAAAGGATGTCCTTCGGTTTACATAAAAAGGCAGGCTCCATTCGAGGAACTCATAGGTATAGGTACTCATTGGAAAGTAACTCTCAAAATAATGAGGCATTATTACAATTGAAAATGATGCAATCGTCCCCTGCCTTCTTTTTACACAACGGAGACATTGAGAACAAAAACGGACTAAACCATGTTACTGAAAAAACAATTAATTTTTCCTATTTTATATAACTAGTAGAGCCTATTGGAATACATTATTGCTACTAACTCAATTTCGCAAAAGCTGTAGCCTAGTCCATTTTTGCATTCAATGCCTCAATTACTAGTCAAAGTTTCCAAAGACTCTGAAAACCATAATCCCACCCCGTTCCCAGTTCTACCACAACTCACAGGACAATCCACTTTGCAAGCGCATTTCATCGAGACTTTAGCAATAATAACCGCGATGGTGCACCGTAAACGATTCGAGCGTAAGAGAAAGTACGGATTCATTCAATGTACAAGAGCGAATTTCATGGGCGATTGGAGCTCGGCGACGATACAGCTCAATGAACAAAGCGACAACGTGCACAGAAACGCTCACCGTGTTGCTGGAATTTCTCTGGGGTCAGTAAATTCTCACATTCCTCGCGATCTTCGCGATTTTCTCGTCTAATATACAGTGCTGGAGAAATTAAATCCCGCAACATTAATTTTTCAGAGCATTAGACAAATCATCTTCCGATTTCTAAAATTCCCCCCACCATCGTTACACTCGCTAACGTCACGCTAGGGTCCGAGGAGACCCAGCGCCGCCGTCTGAGGGCAAACCAAGAGAAAGTGTCCTATCGTTTCACATCGTCGAAGCTCGGTGGATCGTTTCGGAAGCAGGCAAAGGGACTCATCCAGGGCAGGGCTCGTCCGAGAATCAGGCCAGCTGTTTTTCAAAGCTCGCGCGTAAACATTCGCGTGTGCGTGCCGTGGAACACAATACAATCCGGTTGGATACACTTAAGCGTTTAAGAGAGCACGTCAAGTGTCATAACTCGTTGCTTCCGGCCGACCATTCACGCCGGCGACCAAGTGTAAGGGCGCCTTTAAGACTTCGGGCGGAAAATATCGTACGAGCCTCGCTCGTCTTACCAATGAATGCTACATTCAACGATGCACCGTGCAATTTGCCGAGCAAACACTGGCTCGCAGTTTCTAAGTGCTTTTCGAGGAACGTCAAGCTCGTATGCGTATCCACGTTGAATACCTGTGCTTTGGGAGATAATGTTGCTAACGAAACACGTGTACGAGTCGATCTAAGAATATTAATGTCCTTCCAGGGGTGTCCGGAAGAGAGTTTGAGCGACTTAAATTGTGATTTATGCAATATCGATAGTTTAACGCTAGGATAAAACGATAGACCCCGAATCTAGTTCATTGCTGCCACCACGGAGCCTCGCTGCGCACTTCCTTGGGTTCGCGCTTGCGCGTTTGGAAGAATCACGAGCCCCGCGGTTGCATCGAGATAGAAAAGCCGATGCTGCGTCGGGATGGTGGGACAGATCTCGGCTTTAAATGCACAGGGGCGAGCTTGCTGATTAAATATACGATGGTGTTAGCACATAAAGACGTGGGATTGTCAGAAACGCGAGTGTCGCCTGCAACGTCTATAAATAAAGACAAAACAAGGACACGCAATGGAACAAGTTTAAAACGGAACCTGTTTCCAAGCAGCCGCGTAACAGTTTCTGAGATCCTCTTCCTCAAACTATGTATCTTGCAACCGCTGCAACGGGGAACCGAATAGCAATCGATCGTGGAACAATGCAGCTATCTGACATTTACTGTCGAAACTTGAATTTAAATAAATGATTACTTAACACCTGTATTGATTTTTTATTGCGAGGGGAAGTGATGCTTTATGCTGCGTGGTTTGCCTTGAAAGTGATGGATAGATGATGGGCAAAATGTGGAATTGAAATGAGATGCCAGGGGAAGGAAATTGAAGGTGTAGAAAAGCGTTTGTAATTTTATTGCGCGGTGGGTGTGCTCTTGACGAGTCGCTCAGGGCAACGAGAATCGCCTCGAGAGAGGTCTTCTTCGACTGGGACACCTGGGTGGCAGGGATTGCACCAGGGAACGCTGATTTCAGGTTTAAAATGCAATTCTAGCTAAGCAAAATTATTTTTGTCGTTAGTTTTCCTGTTTTTTAATATTTTCAATGATTTTTCTATTTATTTACGACTACTTTCTTCTTGTCTTTCTGTGTGGATAGAAATACAGGTGTTCTCTATAAAAGTTAATACCTACTTCCAGATTATAATCAATTAGTTTGGGGTAAATTTACAAATAAACAGATAAGTAGGTATTTCAGCAAAAATAAAAAATGCATATAATGCGTGTAAAATAAAAATAGGGAGTGCTGTAATATTTCGTTTTTCTGGTACTTTGATAAATGTATTAATAGAATTTAGGGAAGACCACTGCGCGTCTGCGTTTCCTTCTTGTTGGATTTCATATTCTACAGTTCCTCAGCTTGTAATGAAAATTTAATGATTCTGTAAAGGAAGATCATCTGTCTATGGATCTCCATTCACAGGAATGGCTGATAGCTACAAATTTCGATGGAGGGAATTTTAACCACAACCTGGCACTTGGCCTATTCTTCACCCACAAGATCCTCTGATCCCTAAGGTTGATTTCTTGCAAATGCTAAATGCTTTCAAAAAAGTTCCTCCGTGGAAGTATCAGCCATTTTGAAATGGTCAGTGAAGCAATTATAGGGGTACGAGCGCACACATAAAGGCCAGTATAATGCAAGAGACAGAAACCTAAGGGGTGAATTACAGCGGTGGTTGGGCCGTTGCCAACCAATCCCTCTTCGAAGTATCGACCAAACACCGCCCCTTGGTGCAGTAAGATGGACTTAAATCTGAATATTATCGCGACTAAATATACTAGCTAACCATAAATGAATTTATGTATTCCATAGTAATTTTAATTGCATAATCAGAACATCAAAATCAAGGGGTCCATCGAAATTCAAAGAATTTCTCCAAACTTAGGCTTTAAAATCTTAGCATCATAAAATTAATCTTAACAGAGTTGAACACGGAGTTCAGCTAGCCACACCTATTATCGTAAAATAATTAATTGCACGGTGTTGCGTTTCCTTTCTTTACTTCTTTCACCCTCCGACTGGAAAGTAGGATTTGTGCAAAAATGGTTTGTTTCTCAAATATGGGGATGCCGGACTTTAGTAAGTTTAAACGTAGAGAAGAATAAGGAACGTGTAAAGTTGCTTGGGAACAGCATTTTTACTCCGAGAGAGAAAAACAGCACGGATGGGACGCGAAAGTGAGAAACGGAGACAAACGTGCACGTCTGTCTGTAACAATTTTATTGTCTGGCAAAATGGTCGTGGCGGAATGAAGCGTAGGGGAACTTTCTAAGATAAAAAGATTGCCTTTTTACCACGGTGAGCCGCGTAGCATCAGCAAAGAGTTTCACCGAGTTTCTGCCTTTTGCGTAATAATTACATTGTTATTCGGAACAAAGCGAAAAGGAAGTCGTTAACGAGTCGACGAGGCGGCCATGATCGTACCTTAAATCGGTCGGCTAAACGGTGCATCGCGAATTTATAAATAATTATTCAACTCGTTGTGACATTAGCATCGAATTTTCTCACATTTCCTCATTGTAGCAGCCCCTCGCAAAAGTGGCTAACGGGACAAAGAGGATATTCAATCCTAGCAGACCTACAGTAACGGGTTATCCAAACAAGAGTCGAAAAATTTCGTGGCACATTTATATTACTTATAAAACTTATCATAGCCACCACTCGCACACAATTCTATATCACTAAAATTTTAAATTTACTAACAAATAAAACATAAACAACCGAAATAACATTTCTCGAATACTATAAGCCCGCCAATTCTTCGACTCTTCCATTAAACCCCGCACAGTTTAAATACCAAAATTCCATTTCAAACAAACTCCACAATCTCCAATCGTTCCACCATCTCCACCCCCAACTTACAGATTAATCGCATTAATAAGTACACTTTTCCCGAAACGAAGAGCTGGCAGGGAAGATCCCATCGTTCCCTCGTATCGACCAGCATCCCCCTTTCCACCCCGGCGATAAAAGAGGTCGAGTTAAATCGAACGAGATAAAACGAAAGTTGCATCGCGATGGTATCGTCTTCGACCATCAAAGCTCTGCCTGAATCGTTGAAATTAGACCTTGCCGGGACTGCCTCCTCGTGCACACGTTATAATTACAGTGATGGTGGAACGTTGTTACGTGTTTACGTAAGTTCGTGCGCGAACAGTTTGAATAGGTGGGCGTTCGGTGGACCAAACGCGCGTAACCTTGACTTCGCGACTTCGGATCGTGGATCCTTTTGGTTCCACTGTATCGATCCTTGCGTAGGTCCCCTCGTAGGTCAAGGGTCGAAACGTCCTGCAGAAAATTTCATGGACAGCTTTCTAGGTGCGCTAAGCTTTTCTTCCTACGAGTTTACTTCGTCCCTTACTGTTCTCTTAAATAAATGTAAAATGATCGACGGTTCGGTAGTTCCTCCTACAGTTTTTGCCCTACAAAGGAGACCGTTTCGTTCGCTGACAAGTATCAGCTTGTAACAGTTCTCCTAGCGGTGTGAACGGATGCTGATAATGCTCTGAATGCGTTAAGAAAGCCATGGCTTTAATTGCAATCGGCTTGGTGTAAAAATGAGCGTACTTTGCTCGTCTCGGTCGATCGAG
The DNA here is from genome assembly GCA_963971345.1 of Andrena flavipes. Taxonomy (NCBI): domain Eukaryota; kingdom Metazoa; phylum Arthropoda; class Insecta; order Hymenoptera; family Andrenidae; genus Andrena; species Andrena flavipes. Next base: position 74,857,936 of record OZ020480.1, read on the forward strand.
TCTGAAACGATGCAAAAAGGCTGGCGCGTATAGGCTCGCCGGTGACTTTCTCCGGCAAAGTAAATAGAAATGCGTTGCGAACAACGGTTGCGAACTATGTCGCGTCTATGAAAATTAGCTCACTTTCGTTCGACGTCGTAAAACGAGCCATTTGCGACGATCGATGGCAAATGATAATTGCACTAATCGTTGCCAACAAAAGTGAATAATAAGGAGGATAGAAACGGTGGACAGGAAGAAGTACTTTTACTACAACAGATCCTAGAGACCAACTACGATTTTATTTTCGAAAGTGGTTACACAACGAACCGTGCGGCACGATTGCTAAGAATGGAAATTTTAAAGTGGCCTTTATAAATCGAACGGGAAGCCGAGAAATTTTCCAAACGACCTCGCGGAGTTTTGGTTATCGATAGGGAGACGAGGGAAGGGACCAGGGAACGATCACCTGTCGCTGGAATGCACACGCGCGAACAAAACGCTGGTAATTCCCTATGAAATCGCTTCTCCACCATCTGACCCGTGAGACTTGACGATCGCGTATGATACCCGCGCAAACACCGGAAGGCCGTTTAAACGGAGGAAGTTAATCGAGCCGAATCGACGATTTCACCCCCCTTAATCGTCCTGGGGGTGAGTGCAGCTGCCGAATTCGCCGTTACCGCCCGAACGATTAGGGAACGCAAGCTTCGACGCAACCTTTTTTCACGGTAATTAGACGGTCACGGGGGGATGAACCGGCCACAGACAGGTGTTGAACCCCTCGCTGACACGCGATCCCAATGATTTCCAGGGATAAGCGCGATAATCGCGAGTAAACTCGAGCACCGTTTGTCGATGAAGTGTCACACGACTGTTACGACTGTGTTTACGGTAAAGTGTTCGCGGTAAAGTCAATGAATCTCGACGGGACTGGAGAGGGCGGCAAGTTTACGCGCGCGCAATTCTCTGCCGTACACTTGAACGAATTTTATCGTAGGTATAATCATTTAATCGGCGTTATTAGAGTCGATTTCTATTTACCGTGGGACTACATTGTTTTCTTTGTGCAACGAATTACGGTTTAAATGCTACTTTAGCTGAGGAATAATTAGGGTAAAGATGGGGTTCGATTGTTTTTGTGATGAAAAGGGGGAGGGTGATTTAGTAGCAATTGAGGACCTTGCAGCGAGAGGGGTGCAGCTCCATATTTACCAACTTCGAGTAAATTCGAAAAAAATGTTTATACAATTATTGGTTTGACTTAGTATTAAAAAGAAAAATATGTATATTTTTTCACACTCGTTGTTTCACAGTAGAAGTTATTGAGTTAAGTTTTTATTTCTATTTTTGGCATTTTTGACTGATTTCTATTTTTATTTCTATTTAATATGAATATTAATGAATACTTTTACGCCAAAAATAGAAACAAAAACTTATCAACGCAATAACTACTACATATTGTGTGAAAATATACTTATATTTTTCAATTAGTAATCCCTTTTTAATTTAAGTCAAAGAAATAATTTTCAAATTAATTTTGATATTAATATTATTTTAATATTAATATTAATATTCCTATTTGTATTTATTTGCAATAAATCTGTCCCCAATTTATATTTAAGTCTAATGAAACGTAAAGACTTCCAAGCAAATTATACGAACCATGCACGATAATGTGTTTTCATTCGAGATACATCCAGAAGATTTACGAAATTCGGTACAATTTACTTCCAGCAGCGTGGAATAGAATTACTTCCCGGAAGTTTCGCAAAAAGTTTACCACGGTGCACGGATCTATGGATCCCCGTGGACGGCCATTACAGTAACAATAAAACGAGTTTCATTAATAATCGGAGAGAGTGGCGGAGGCATATTTCTCCATTGTCTCGCTAGAACGTAATAATCTAATTTACCAGAAGCACCTCTGAACCGTGGTAAACGCGAGTACAATATCCGTTTTAACGAACACGGTAATTTGCGTAACATTAAATATGAAATTCGTACCGCATCTGTCGCTATAAAACACAGTTCCTTGATTATTCTCCAATTATTATCAGACTCTGCTCATTAATCTCCCGAAATTATCATCCCATTGGCACTTGAAATTTCAAACAACGCACTATAACAATCAAAGATGGGCAAAATTTGTATTTAAATAAAAATAATAAAACTTAGTAACGAATCAAAGTTATTCAAATAATAAAAGTTAAAAAAATTAGAATAAAAGGTAACAAACTTCACTTTATTCCGCACATGACGAATAATATTTCAACTTTCTTATCCAAATTGTTTTATTTAAAAAATCTATATAAAAACTTCGCCCATCTCCGATAACAATTCGTCAAGAAATCATCCGAAATACATTCCGTTCGAGACACTAATCGTAAGATTTTATCAAACCAGACTGATTCGACACGTCGCTGGAGCGCAAATTTCGACGCTGCTGCAATTGCGTAACGTTACACGTGCGGCACAACACTATAGACATCGCGAAACAATAATTCCACGGGAAGTCGTAATAAACGTTCGAGCTTCCTAGCATTGTTCGTTTATTAAAAAGACCGCGAGGAAAAGGAGAATAACGATCGGGCGTCGAGCAGACGGGGGATGCAAAATATTCCCACGCGACTGCCGCTGATATTTAATAACCGGTCTCGTAACGCGTACCGATTTTTTCAGTCCGAATTAACCGGGGAATTTTTCGAAAATTTCAAGATACCGGTTTCCACGCGTCGACCTCGATTCACTTCGCCGACCGGCAGGCCGAGCAACTTCAACTACACTCGCCCGACGACAAAGTTACCTGTGACGGTCAATAATCGCCTAGTGGCCACTTGGCTAATCCCAGAGTCCTCCTGGTGATCGCCCGGGTGGCGTCCAGTTGGCACAGGATCGGCCGGCTGGTGCTGAATGGTCCATGGAAACTCCATGACGAGTGTATTCTCAAGCTCTATATCACTCTCGGAGGAATGTCCCGCAGCGGAACGCGAAACCACTGGATCACTACATAATTGTGGCTCTGGAAACGAGTTCCCTGTGTTGGCTCCTCAAGCCAACCCTGGCGGTGCCATTTCGACCGAGGTGCGCGATTGTCGAGTTCGATTCTTAAAGAACAACAGCGATCTTCGTGGTCCAAGGTTGCGGTGCTCTCCGATGCATCGCGTGCCAGCAATTGAATTATTTATTCTTAATTATCCGCGTCCTTTCAAATGATTTTTTAATAAAATGCTTGTGTTGCCGAGTGTGGTGTTGGCTTCTAGTTGCTCCAAAAGCTTCGGCGGCTGGGGCCGTTGGCTGAGACGGTCGGTTTCACGAGCACACGCGGGCAGATCCAGGGCGACGGTGATGGAACACTGAGATCGATGAGATTTTCAATAAAGATGAGACGAGAACGAGTCGAATGGGTTGGCTGGCTCGCGGACCTTGTTTTCGCGCGGGGAAACGGAGCGACATTATCGTGGCCCTCCTGGTATCGACGAGGGTCGCTCGTGCCACCACCATGTCTTGGGTGTAGTGGGGGTTGCCATTGGTGCCTCGAGGGCGGCGCTTACCCTGAGGATCTGAGACGACGGGGGTAGTTGTGTGCAACCCCTTCGTTCCACGCGTCGCAACGAAATGGCCCAGAATCTTCTTCTATGGTCGTGGTTTTGTACTTAATCCGGCGAAATTGATTCTGGATTTAATGAGTGGTAGATGCCGAGGGGATTATTCGAATTTCTAGAGGATCTTGGAATTCCTTGATTTTTAATGATTTCCGTAGGATATTAAACAGGATATTACGTCGGTGGGATATTACGCTTTAGAAATCGATGAGCGAGGAGTTCTATGAATAAATTAGCCGCATTATTTACGAGGGTTGTTTTCTGTTGGAGCTTCGTGAGGCTTCACCCTCTGAATCTAAGGGCGGTGTTTGCGTGGATCCTTGATCAAGGGAGGGGTTAAACACTTCTTTCTAGTTTTATTGACTAACTTTATTTAGAGATTCTTCCCAAGTGGAAAAGTATTTCCGCGCTGAGATTCGTGGAATACGAACTCTGAATTGTAATTTACGACTTCGTAACGATGGTGATAGTAATGTAGCACTTGAAAAGTACTCGAAAATAATTGCACCGGCTCGAAATCGTGTCTCCATCTAAGTTCCACCGAGCTTCGCGAGTTGGTCGCCTAAGTGATTGTAAAATAAGATTCTTCGCGAACGAAAACAACGTGTATAAAGTACGTACTTCTTTGAAAAGGAAACAATTACCACGAGGCGAAGTATTGCCTTAGCGATACGATCTGCCGGAGTTGATTAATAGTAGTAATGTTATCAAACTATGGAGCGTAGATTAAAATTGAATAGACTCATCGGCGAACGCGAATCTCTGTAGCCTGACCAATTGCCAGCAATAATGATAGCCTAGTTCTGATGTATCGACGTTGTATCCTCTGCCATTACTGGCGTTTTACTAGCGGCTCGCTATCGAGAGACAAGCTTCCTTGATAGGAATGAATTTTCAAAGGGGGACGAACGACATCGATTACCAATTACGACCGCTCATGGCCAGCATTTAGAGCTATTCGAGGCGCACGAACGGGAACAGCTCGACGACACGAAATCGGCGAATAAATTCCAAGCACCTTGATTCGTTTATTAATTTAAAAACTGTGCATCCTTTGGTAATCGTTGGCGTCTGAATCGTTGCACCGAAGCAAAAGAAACACCTGAAAACGGAAGAAACATGGCAATCTGCAAATTGTGCCAATTATCCAACGATAGCAATAGAAGGAACAGAAAGTGTCAACAGTGATAATTGCCTTAGAAAGATAAGTAGAACGAACTTTTTCTCAGCGATCGTTAAAACTCCAGATATTCGACTTTTTCCTCAGCAATTCCGCCAATCTGCGGTTTCCTGTTGCTGCAACTTCAGGGGCAAGAAAGAGGAACGGGGAACTTAAGTACAGGGAAATCAGATGTTTCCAACATCTAACGAGACTTAACAACCGTCCACTCTAAAGTAACGCACCTACTTATTATCAGAAGAACACGATGAATCCAGAGTACATAATTCAACGAGAAGAGAATTTTTAAAACCAGGAACAGCAGCACAGAACCAGTGACGCGTCGTTCCCCATCAAACTGTTCCCGCGAAATTCTTTCGGCAACCACCTGCGTGTTATTCCAGCCCGCGCGAACCCGCGAGCGGTCGCGTGCGTGAAGCCACGGGTGCGTGTAATCGCACGCATTAAGCGGCCCCGTGTGCTCCTATCAACCCCTCTGGTTTCATTATCGTTACACACGACCGATCCGACCAGCCAGCGATCACTCCCAGTCCCCCAATCGAAATTCTTTCGTCGACCTGGGCGCAGACAGCCCGATAATATGTAAATGTTTGCCCCCCTGGTTAAACGGCCACCTATTCGCCCCCAATTACGCGAACCGCCGTTTTCACGACCGTCAGTCGTACCAGATTCCCCCCCGTTCCCTTACGCCGCTACGTTATACGATAGATTCAGGAACGACGAAGGGAAAAGCCGAAGAAAATCTTACGCAAGGCTACCGGCACAAGACGCTCGTTTATCAGCGACGATATCGACGTGCTCGAATGTGTAAAAAAAAAGCACCCAGTAGCCGTTTACTAATAACCGGCGTAAGTGGCAGGTTGCTGACTTAATCCACGCTCGTTAGGTTCATTCTGAAGAGCGCAGCCGTACGCTGACTGCTGGGAGAGGGGTTAAAAAAGTATTCCACTGAATTCATTTCCAAGCAGATGCGATACGCGCGATGAATTAACATCGGATAGACAGAGGCGAGGGAATAGAAGGTTCGCATCTCTCGAATACATCTCGTACGCGGCATAGCGTAGCTTTTTTCTCGTCCACTGAAAGTGCATCGACGGGTCTTCGAAGTTTTAATTATATCGGGTCCCTTGGGACGGGATATTGAAAGCAGACAGAGATGAGTGACGCGTGTGGATGAGCAGTTTATCTATCGATTTAAATTTAACCCTTCGTTGACTCTGTGATTTTGAGGCTCTGAACCTTTTATATACAAAATAAATATTCTTTTTTCAAAGCTGACTTATAAACTATTTTTTTCTCTTCAGATATTATATCTGAACATCGACTTTGTAGATTTTTATCTTTTAATATTGAAATTTGTAAAATTTACGATATTTTTACGATATTCTTCGTTTTTTCTCGCCATGTGGTGATCTAGAATTATTTTACAAAAATTGTGATAAAATTTCAATAAAAGAATTATTATAATACTTTCTAGAGACCTTGAAATTGACCCATGATTTTTTTCATAATAATTGGATCGTTTGGATGAGAATGGCACTCGTTCAAAAATTACTCTGGGTGTGTCAAAGTTGATCGAAAAAAAAATAGGTGTGTCAACGAAGAGTTAATACGTAGAGTATTCAAGTCGTTAGAAACTCGTTTTATTTCATTACCGTTTACAGTGGCGTTTCAATAATAGTGTACATAGTTGGCGCGAAGTTTTGCGTTTCGAAACAGTCATGAAAGCATGATTACGACCGCCACTCGGCGATATCAGCGTGATTCGCGTGCAACTGTTTTCGATTTTCCCGTGCTTTTCGCGTCACGGTGATCTCATTGTTTGAGCCTTTATCGTCGCCTTATCAGGATTAGGAGCGGTCTCAGCGTTCGTTTCGCAGATTGTTTCGCCCCGGTTCGTTGAAATCGTCAGAAGCGAATCGCTCCGTCGCTGACGTCCAGGGGCACGCGTATGCTAGCAGTCGATTGTAACGCGACCCACGCTATCGCTCGCGGACTGACCGTCGGACGTCTGTTTTCGAGCGGCGGCAAGAGGTAAACGATCGAGGTCCAAGAGATGCCCGTGAAACTTTCCCGCGAACGCTTTTACGCGACGATAGAATTTTTCTAGCTTTATTAGGCGAGACGAAGTATTCGAGTTCCTTGCAACAAAAGGAATCGAAAAGTCCTTTACCATTTTGAGATCCGAAGCTCCGTTTCCGAGATATAAACAGTCAAAGTTTGGTTCCTCGACTTCCGGCGCGCGCCGAGTTTCCTGGCGTTCGAACGGCGCGCGCCGGAAGTCGCGCAGGTTTCACTTTCCATCGATCGTATCTCGGAAACGAAGCTTCGGATCGCGAAATGGTAAAGGACTTTTCGGTCCCATTTATCGCGAGGAATTTGCCTGCTTCAGCTTATCACAGAATTTTTTGGCAACTTCGTAACGTAACAGATTCGTCGTTGTAGCTTGCGTTGAAACGATTGACGCGGAAGAATATTAGTCGTCTGGTTTATACCGTGATTTTAGGATTTGAGATTACTTGCATCGACGGTGAAAAATTCCCCTCTGCTCGGCTTCGCGATGATCTCAAAGCTTCCAAGCCGTGACCTTAACTAACTGGAATTGGTGTGACGATGAGAAAATTATTAGGGTCATTAAGTAATCATCCTACGCGGCGGTTGGAGCTAATGCGAAAGCCGCGTACGCGAAAATTAAGTTCTCAAATGAAATGCAGTTATCTCTGGTAATGTGCTGCCGTGACTTCATCGCTGCTCTTTGCCCTTTTGTTTTTCCGTTGGATTTTCTTTCCCATTCCTCGCCCTTTTCTCGTTCCACTTTCGTGAACGGTGCTTCTTGGAGGGAGCGATTTTAAAATGCATTATTTTCAGTGTCAAGCGACAGTGGCGTGTGGAGTATGGCAACGTGGAACATGCGATCAGAGATTTCTCCTTCGTTTTTGTTACGAGACTGAATTCCCCGAGGTGTAACAATAACCATATTATCCTGCTCGAACGTTTGACGTCCACGTGCACGTGTCTATCATCGTTTCGTGTCTGAAACGAGCTCTCCGGGATCGACGCTTCGAGCTCCAACGAAATTCGACTGGTTTTTCTCCTAATCCGATAAAACTCGAATGAATCGAACGAGAGAAAATATTTAATTTCACCCGTTGGTACATTGAGGGAAAATATGGATGATTTTTGAAAAAAGTGTAAAGACTTGAATAACATCAGAATTCTTCAAATTTGAAGAATTCTAAATTTCAATTGAATCTCGCGTTCTAAAGTAGTAATCTTTTATTGTTTCGTGCGGTATCTTCGGACACAAATTGTTCTAAAAAGATGAGGAAAATGTACAGAAGGAAACAGGTTTTTAAGGCTATCAGCTCCCAAAATAGCGGCGCATACGTAAATGCGGACTGTCTCGGGGCTAGATGAGTTATTGGTGCTATTATCATTGTCCCTAACGTTATTCCGATTATCGAACGTATCTGCATCGTGCGCATCTACGGGCAATAATTCTCGAAGAACTGCTCCATTCGCATTCCTCCACGCTTCGTATCGATTCGTGGAAAACTTTGAGAAGACGTAAAAGGCACGCGAACTTTGCATACCTGCTGCCTAGAAAATCTGGCTGTTACTTCGTGCGAGAAAACCTCTCGTAACTTTGTCGACCAGTTTTTTCGAAGCAAAAACGTGAACGAATCTTGAGTGTAAATCGGGTTTGAACAGTTGGGAATGGAGGAATTAGTGGCGCGAGCGGGAAAGATACTTTTTAGGTTGAAACAAATGCCTTTTCAATATTTAGAATTTCGGGATTTTTAGAAAAATTCAGGACCTTGTGGCGAGAGGGGTGCAACCCCATTTTTTACTGTTTTTGAGTTGAGATGTGTAAAAAATTATACTAGGTAATAAAAATAGGTAAATAAAAATAGAAATACTTATATTAAGAGATATTAATATTAAGAAGTACTAATATTAAGAGATATTTATATTAAGAAATATTAATGTTAACAGATATTAATATAAAGAGATATTAATAGTAAGAAATATTAATATTTTTATAACATTTTTATAATATTCTTATATTAATATTTTTATTATAGAAAAACCTATCAACTCAATAACTACTACCTAGTATTCTGTGAAAAAAAATATATTTTTCAATTAGTGTTCTCTTTCTAATGTCAAGTCAAAACAATAATTTTATAAACTGTTCTTCCTAATTTACACGAAGTAAGTAAAAATGAAGCTTCCATCCTATTGCTGCAAGGTCCTCGATTGAAAGGTAAGATCTTTAAATCTGCATTAAACTTTCATTTTAAAAATTTCTTTAAACGAATAGATAACGATATATCGTTCAGATTTTCCAACCTGTCCCATCATCTCGCTTTATTCAACCGAACATCGGAACCGTGTGAATAAACAGGGGAATTTCGTCATAGAGTCCCGCATTCTAAATGACATAACGGTATCGTGAATGTACCAATAATTACACACGCGTTAAGAATACAAACGGAAATTGCTCCTAACGCGATACGTACGCCTGGCATAATGTAATGCGCGAGCGTTGTTAATTGCTGCGAATTTATTGCTACTTTACGATCAACGTGGGAATATCTGCTAAACAAAACCTATTTCTTTAACGAGACCCTAGCATCAAACTGGAGCACGACTACTCACAAATACAGTGTCCGTGTCCCTCTTTCCCTTCGACAAAATATGTCATTAAAACTCGTAGTATCTTCAAACAAATTTTTTTCTTTCCTAGTACAGTAAATAATATTTTTGATGCATTAATTAAAATGTCCGCGATATGAGTAATGGAATGTATGAACACAGCATTTCAGTTGTGTATATGAAGTTGTGTCATCTTGAGCGCAGTTGGAAAGCTCCGTTATGTACTTCAGCTCATTTTGATTTCACATATTTTTTTATATTTAATTGATTTCATGTACTTGGCGTAATTTTTTTACTTTTTTGAAGTTTTTTATGAGGATCTCACTTCTTTTTACAAAGATTATTTGCATCGGGAATGACTTCAGATAATTTTTAATATTATAACTTACAAATTATCACGGGACAGAATTAAGGGTAAATTCAGTCATAGCATCATTTTACGCTTCGATTACACTAGTTTACAAAATCCGAAAAATTATTTTTGATCCAGGGTCCACTATGAAATTCTTCTGTAAGGTGATCCCCTAAACTCAAAAATCGACACGAGACAAAATCCTATGGATACGTTTTTGAGATATCGTCCGATGAATATTTTGGTAATTTTTTAAAAAGACGACCCGACGTTCTAGGCCATATCTCGCGTTAGAGTTGACCGAACAGAAAGAGATAGAATTTATTTTCAAAAATGAAATAAAATACATTTAAATTTATTTTCACTGATTATATTACTACCTATGTGTAAACTACAAATAAACTTCGGATAATTGGGATTGATGGAATTGATTTATTTAAATTTGAATTTTCAGATATAAAGCAAGCACATACAAGAAGGAAACAGAGGATCGAAGCTGAAGAAACTCATTTATTAATTAATATAATAATAATAATTTTAAGGTTAAAAATACGGCTATTTTTCTAAAAATTTCTAATAATATCTCAAAAACGTATCCATAGGATTTTATCTCGTGTCGATTTTTGCGTTTAGGGGACCACCTTACATAAGAATTTCATAGCGGAGTCTACAGAAATGACTGTAAACTAGTGTTATCTATATATACATAAAATCCTCAGTTTATTTACAAATAAAAAACAGTTTGATGATATTTACACATGGCGCAATTCAAATTTCGACAACTTACCTTGTGTTTGAGACTGCATTTTGATTGCAATTCAATGGCACAACTATACATACTTGTAAAAACACGTTTATAACTTGGTTATAACTTGACGGTAAACTGTCAAAATTTGGAGGAGATTGCATAGTGAAGATAGCGATTGACGAACGAAATATGAGTTAGTTTCTGTTGGCTGAAGGTGTGCGTGTAACACGTACCAGGAGTCGACGAACGAAACATGTGTTAGTTTCGTTTTGGCTGAAGGTGTGCGCGTAACGCGTATATACGTAGAAAAACGAAACATTTGTAGTTTCGTTTTGGTTGAAGGTGTGCGTGTATCGCGTATATACGTATTATGGTTGACGAAAAATTTCTTGGAGAATCAGGAGAAGAAGAAAAATCTTAAAAATTGACCTTTTCTGACAGTTCCATCGAGACGATATTATGATATCTCGGTCATGCGTGGACCGATTTTATTGAAATTGGTCTTATTCGAAAGCTGATATGCGGTTTACATAAGAAAAATGCCTTTAAATTTAGAAAATATTGCAGGCGTCATGACATAATTAATGACATAAGTTTAAAAGTTAGGTTGGAGTAGCCCGGGGACGAGTAAATGATAGCGGTAGCCACAGTCGACATATACATATACAGGGTGTCTTTTTCATGTACTTGGCGTCGAGACGCTACCGCGTCTCTAGATATTATTTAAACAACACAATAAATTGAAAAAACAATGGATATCTACATCTACGAAATTAGGCTCAAAGCACAAACTGGATCTCTGAAGCGAACCGGAGGCCACTTTCACCGTAATCATATTTGAATCAGACACGAAGCATAGTTAAATAGATTCGTGTCATATATGAGTCATACTATAGAAATTGCAGTGGCTCGACTACTCGAGTAGCCTGAAAAAAATCGAGCACCTTAATCACTCGCATATATAAGAAAAAGATGCAAGTAACTTCATTGCAACACTGTCCAACCAGTTACAAAATGAATTCTAGTACCTCGAACCATTATGTAAATTGGTAAAACTAGTGTCATCGAAAATACTCGAGTACCCAACTGAATTTGAGGATTTTCAGTAAGATTCTTTATTGTGTTTAAAAGTGTTCCACCAAACAGCGAAGAACTGCCAACACAAAGAAGACTCTCCAAGGTTTGTGTTACTACGAATGCCGCGTGGCTCGTAATTCATTCTTATCTCCGTATTCGTCGCACTGGATGGTTAACTTTTTGACGCACTGTCTGGAATTAACAGCCCGTAATTGGGCTTCACGCGAATTGTTCAACGTCTCGCGGCTCTGCATCGCGCCGCGGTTACGTTAACCACACCTGCACACCTTTCACCTGGCACGCCGGCACGTATATGATTGAATGAAGCTTATCTACACACGCACCATCGGCCATACAATTACAAATCCATGGATTGTTAGTTAATAACGGTATTTTCCCCGCGTGCGCGACGAGGATAGAAACGCACGTGAGAAAAGCGGGGTACGCGCGGGCATTTTAAACAGAATGCTCCCTGGCCTGTGTTATTTACATACTGGGACGCGGAAATTGCTGACGAAACGCGCGTAATTCTTATTCACCATTATTGGCTTTTGGCAAAGTAACGAAGGTAGACGGTGATGCCTTGTGGTAAGTATGTTTCCAGTGTAACAATTGATAAATTAGGTGGACTCTTTACGATAACAGTTTCGTTGGTGTAAGAGAAGAACGGTTGAATTAGGGTACCGTGAACTGTGAAACAAGAGCTTAAGGAGTTACTTAAGGATGTATCGGATGTACAATATTAGATAAATGTATATGAAATTTGAAATATTTGAATATCTACGTCTTACGCATAGTAAATCTAGATGTAAGAAACTCGAAGGACAGTTGGATTCTTGTTTTTACTCCTAGGAAGGTATTTTCCACTTCGCAAATGCTTTCTGAAGCATTATTTGCTAAACTTTTGGCAGTGAAATTGCCCTGAATTCACAATTTTCTCAAGTTATAATTTATTTCTTTAAAACGGTGTAGTGAAAACAATTGAAACTCGACAGATATTTTCATCTACCCATATCCTACGTGTAAAAAAAAATTGAAAACATTGGTACCATTTCTTCAACATTTTTTCATCTGTTTTATCTGACAAGATTATCTCTTTCCATAAAAGTGTAAATTCAGTGAAAATTGAAATCGTTATAACTTAGTAAGCGTTTAGTCAATTCGTTTAAATTTTTAAAAGAAGGAATAGGACAACAATTTTATGAACTTTGACACTTGTAGTAAAATCACAAAAGATGCATAATGTTATATTAGGATAAATACTTAAAGCAACTGTAAACATGTTAATTTTTATATTATACCTATGTATAGCAAATGTTCTAAAATCGGGGGCATACTATTTTCACTTGGAAAACTTAGAAGCTACCAAGAAGAATATTAAATAATTAAAATCATCCGATACTTTTCCAAGATTCTTTAATTCCAATAGGTTAATCAGATTCTAGAATTATATGTAGAATATCTACCTCTCCAGAATATGAATTTACCTGAGTCAGTACAATTTTTAGCACCGAACGTGATCATTTTTGTATCCAACGCGCAGAATATTACGAGCTCGAAATAAATCGTGTCCTACGTCCACGGAATGCCCAATAAACGAATGAAATTTTTTTCTATAAATCGCTTCGATCCCCGAAGAGCGTGCGGTCGAGCGCTTAGCCTAAACTCCTGACCTCATCCGCGCATCATTCTTCCGCGACGTGCCTGTCTACGAGCATAAATATTGCCATCCCGGCAATAAATATGGTAACGCGTTTACTACGTGGGCGTGCATACGTAACCGCGCACGAATGCACCCGCGCGCGCACCGATTTCGTTAACGTACACGTAACGTAGAATATCGCTTCTATTGTGACACGGCCGTGTTAGGCCATTAACGAATCCAGTGTTATGTAAAATATTGATTGCGCAAAAAATTTGCATCGTCACGACGACAGATTTTTCAACGTCTACATCGTCACTAACCATCGTCTGTGTTTGGCCATTATTTCACGGCAGCTTCTAATTAACACCTCGCGATTCAAGTTAAACATTAGCGTTCTTCATAGATGAAAACGAGAGTTTAACGATGTCGTAAAGGGAACGAGTGGTAAGCAAGTATTTCCTGCATCTGTCATAATCCAACTGCACTTCGGAATGCCTTAAATTGCAGTGTGGAGGAAAGGTTACAGGAGCAAACAGGAAACCGTTTCTTTAAAACTGTGTGGTGAAAACAATTGAAACTTGGCAGATATTTTCGTCTACCCATATAAAAAAATTGGAAAAGATTGGTATCATTTCTTCAACATTTTTTCAGCTGTTTTATCTGCCAAGATCGTGTAAATTCAGTGAAGATTAAAATCGTTATAACTCCGAAAATAGTTTTATGTTGTTAAAATAAAATTAGCTGTTTCTAATCAGTGTCTGTACCAAAATCTTATCAGTATACAAGTTATCTTACGGTGTTATTAAAGCTTTGTAATTCGACATTTCTGTGGTCTCAGTTTCTATCGGCAAAAAATGCTATGAATCGAAAATTCACGAAAAATGTACATTCCTCGTTTTCCCCTTTGCCCTTCAAATACAAAGGACGCCGCATAAAAGATTCAACCCAGGCAATCTGTGCAAATAATTTCGAGACTCGTTGTATCTTCGGTGTCTAAATAAATCTCGATTCGTAGAACACTGGGACACGTCGCTCTGCTCTTTCAGCGATTAAATTATGCAGAAACGCTGTTGGAATTCATTAGTGTCACTTTATAGCTGCGACGAAGATCGTTTGGAACTGCATTCAGAAGGAGGCAGTTGCCAAAAACGGACTTAATGGGGAAAGCAGTCGGACGTAACTGGATAGAAATGAAGAAATTCTGACGGTGCGTAGATGCAGGCTTTAAATTTCTACCACATCTGGAGGACGATTACTGTCTTCGATGTCCATGAATTTCAAGACAGGACGTCTTAAACAGTTGTGTGCACGCGGCCACGATTTAACGCGCATTGAATCCCGAGGCAGAAAACCGTGGAACGTGATCCATTACGGAAGAGACACGACCTCGATTGTTCATCTTGATGTTTCGATGCCGTGTCTTCTGCTTAGGTCACGCTGAAATCTTCTTTCCCTTCCCCTTTTCACCTGGCGTTGATCGTTCTCCCCCGACCCCCCCGCCGTGCGTTCGATACACACTCGCGAAGTCTTGAAACCATTAAATACAGATATCATAAATATACTGGACTAGGCTTACACCAGCGCGCAGCTGTACCTCTCATTTTGTACCGTAACTACGTCCTCTTAAATGCCTGAAGCCTTCGTATCACATATCCACTGATCCTTCACAGTGCACGCAAATCCGATAGAATAAGTATCACGGAAGAAGCTCGATTATTGGAATTAATCGGTGCGTACAATGTTCCAGAGATCGATTTCTTGTATTTGCATAATAAGGAACCGAAGTTTCTGCGTGTATAATACTAGCTTTGACACTCGGCTTCGAACGAAATTTAGATTTTGATTTTGTAACCAAAATTTTATTTAAATACTTTTTTACCAGAGTTTAATGCTTGAAAGTTTTTAGGCGACAAACACTTCGAAACCGATAGGTATAGCCCAAAGCCTTTTTCACTCATAACTGTTTCAAAATTAGGGTAAACCAACCAGCAATCGACCGCATCCCAGTGAATGACCATTAGGCAAAGAAATGTCAATTATAAATTTAAAAATATTATATGTTTATAAATGGAGTGTAGTTGCACTTTTAATATCTTATATTTTTAGTTACGCGTATTAAGCAAACATTAATAACTACAATTCTTATTAAAAGTATGCGGTCATTTACTGGGCTTCTACACGTTTTGCATTTTAGAATCATTTTTTTTTAAATTACGATAAGAATAAGTAATTATTTATATAGAAATTTTAAGAAAAATAAATTTAAATGCAATTTCAACGGCTATTTTGTTGTCGTACATAAATAATCTCAAAGGTCCATAAATTCAACAATTCGGTCATTCACTGGTTGGTTTACCTACTTCGATTTTTATAACTATTGCAAGAACCGAAACCGATATCATAACCGCGTTCAATCCCCGGTCCATTTGAAATAATGTATCTACAGTTTCTCATCAGTTGGATCAAGGTACATCGCGATGTTCGAGGTACGCTGCGAAGAGCGCGCAGCCATCCCCACGTGAACACGGATACCCGCGAATCACCTTGCAACAGTCGTGGCAATGAGTGATCGATGCGTTCCTCTCATAGCTCCAGCGTAGAAAAGTCGCCTGATTCCCACACTGATACGCTCGCTGAACTTTACCTCGTGGAATCTGTCGGCTTTCACCGGTTGCGTCACTTCGACGATGATACGAATAGAGCTCAGGCGGGCTGGCGAGCTAATACCAACGATGCTGGGGGGTCTAGACCTGCTGTGTACGTAGCCCCAAAGGGTTCGGGGACAGACTTCGGTAACTGCATGTACCTAACTGTATTAGAACACCTGCTGTATTCGCAGAAAGTGTGGTATTTGATACAGATAGAATTCTCTTCACTGCTTAAAATTTGTTAAGAAATCTTCAATAAATTTGCAAGGTTTTTCATAATTATTCCACACAGAGTAGTTGTCCTAATGCTTATAAAGAAGAATGTACCTTCACCTGTGATTGAAATATCAAATTTTCATCAACCATGAATGTAAACAGAAATTAACTATGTCCCCGTGTGATTCGTGAGAAAAGGGAGCCGAATGCTTCATTAGACTATTAAAGGGCCCCGGGCTCGGGACAGGTTAAGCACCTCGCGGTGGATAAAATAACTCGCGTAAGGACACTGCAGATCGAATAGATGGTTTAGAGCCGCTGTTCGATAAACCCACGCCTGCACGGGATGCAAATGTTCCTTCCTCCCGCGTCTCGAGCTCAAGGCTGCTTGTTACGCGCGTACAGACGCAGAGAACTAGATGCAATGCTCGAGGATCGGTGGAACGATCCCGCAGCGTGTCTCCGTCGCGGAGAACGTAGCACCCACGTGAAATACCAGCGCGACACGTGAGCAACGTGTGGCAGTGCGAGTCAGAACGATCGGCTTCTATAGAACCGGGATGGAATTGATCATCGAGCACGAGATACCGTTCGATCCGCTCGCGACGGAAAATAAGATCATAATTGCGGCGCGGCGGTTCTGCTACGCGGAAAGTACCGTTCCGCGTTTCTCAGCTTTGCTAAGTGGAGGAGCTTGATATCGGTGCGTGGGCTTTTTATTCGAAACCTTGCACATTTGCTTGTTGAGGAAGATCTGTGTAAAGTTTGCTTCCAAAAGCGGGGAGGTACCGGGTCTTTTTCGTATTTTTTACATTACAAATGCTTTTTCAAGCATTATTTGCTAAACTTTTGGCAGGAAAATACCCCGAATTCACAATTTTCTTAAGTTCTAATTTATTTCTTTAAAGCGGTGTAGTGAAAACAATTGAAACTCGGTAGATATTTTCATCTATCCATATACTACATGTACAAAAAAAAATTGAAAACTGTGGTACCATTTCTTCAACATTTTTTCAACTATTTAAGATATAAATTTTACATAAGTGTACCTAGGTGTAAAATCAGTGAAAATTAAAATCGTCATATCTCAGCAACCGTTTACTGAATTCATTTAAAAATTTTGAAGCTCATTAGGAAGATCAAAAGACTTGGTACCATTTCGAAGATAAGGCCGATATATCCTTAAAAAACTAGAACATCGAAACTGTCTCTAACAAATGTTAATCCCCAAGGGTAACTCGTGAAAAGAGTACAACAGTTAATAAAATCCCTCGACTAATCTACCTTAAACTTCACCCAGCTTCCCTTTCCAAGCCAAAGCTAATCGACTCCAAGTGCAGCAGCCAAGATCGTCCTTTCGTAACGTTACAGGAAAGGTTAGTTCCAAACGAAACGATATAATCACGCAACGATCCTATACTCGATTAACCATTGTACCTACGTGACGCGGTAGAAACGTTCGTTTGTATATGCTCGCGGCTTTTGTTGCGCCCCAGCTGGACTTCCGTTCGCCGTACAATCCCGGGCGTCACGTAATTCGCGATCGAAACGGTCAAGTACGGTCCGCGAGCAGGTAGCCAGCCACGCGCGTAACGTAAACGGATTTAATCGTTGTCAAGATAAAGCGAGCCGCGGAGGTGTTGGTGCATCCACGTCGAAACCGATAGCAATCGATGGAAGGTGTTGCTTGAGAACGCCGACGGATAGGATGATTAACGCGAGTCGCACACTTCCAGGAAGATGATAAAGGAACAACAGCACCGCGGCTCTGCCGTTATTGAGTACTTTTCCTGTCTGCCGCGTTTCAAGACATTCTCTCCTGAGCATTGTCCGGCGCTGACGATCGCTCCGAACGATCCAACTATCCCATTGGGAACGTGGCGAAGAATGGAGGACGGTAGGGAAAGAAATTGACAATAAAAATGAGAGAAGCTGTAAAATTCTCCTATTCAACTCCGGCCGCCGGTATCCACGCACGTATACATCCATACGTACGTGAACTCTACGAGAACCGACGGAAACTCGGGTTCCCAAGCCACCATATTTCCGATTCTAACCGAGATATCGATGTAATTATCCTATTAATATTTATTCCTCTTGCTGGGGCCCCGAGTTGCGAAGCTGTACTAAAATGCTGAAAAAGTAGCAATTGGGACTGTACAGGATGCTCAAGGGAACGGGGACCAGTAGCTCTTAAACTTATCTAAGCAGTGGAGGATTTAAGAAAAAAAGGCCCAGGGGACAAACGTTGGGGGGCCCATTTTTCAGGAAAATGAAGAGGTAGTTTACTAAAAGGGGGTAAATGTACAGAAAAGCGTAGAAAAAAATTGCTTGGATAAAATCATAATTTATTTTTTAAAACAGGCCCCTGGGGGCCTTCCGAGCCGGGCCCATTTTTCGAGAAACTGAACCGGTAGTTCACTGAAAACGGGCTCAGTGTAATAATACAGAAAAAAAATATAGTTTGGAATTTTTTTAAGGATGGGGCCTTCCGAGCCGGGGCCCAAATGGCAACTGCGCATCGGCCGCCCGGTTAAATCCGCCACTAAATAACAGCGTAACAAGTAATAAGGGTGTATCCAAAAATAAATGCAATTTACAGCTTTGAAAGTCATTCAAAGTAGAATATAGGGTGCCCTGTGAGAAGAAGGCTCGCCTCCAATTTCCTCCAGAGACAAACTCTGCGAAAAGAAGACAAAGAATGACTATCCCTTGGAGCCGTTAATTACCCAACACCAAGGGCCAAGTTACGCGTGAACCTTCGTATCACACACCACGGTAAATTGTTGATCGCTGCGAGTCGGTTGTTGCGCCAGCATCGACCTTTTACGGCAGTCTTAACCTACTTATTTCGTGCGTAACGAGATTCAAACAATTTGTCCAACTGCAGTCGTTCCACGCGCGCACGGTGTTTACACGGAGGGCGGGGGCGCGCGAGCAAAGAGGAAGAGGTCTTTTGGAGAGGATGATCGTTTCCTTGATTTTACGGGCGTTCTACATGTGGAACGTCCGAGCGTTCTGCGATCAGGCGACGCGGCTCGCCGCTCGCAAAGTAGTCCACACATCCTCTCTCTTGCATTATAAACAATCTCCCATGAAAATCTAGAACGACCGCGCGCAGTAGACTCGCCGTGGCAGGTTTGCGCGCCGCGCCACCACCGCCGCGGGAAACCTTAAGTCGCGCTCCCACGCGCGCGGAACAGTGCGCGCTTAGCAGATTCCAATCGGGTGACAAGTAGGTACTGTTTCAAGTTTAAAAGTCTGCGCACGCCTGTTTTAGAAGGGAACAGTTCACGGAACTTATATCTAAGGCTACGTCTTTCGCGGAGTCTCTAATATAATTGTACCTTCGTCTTCGAATTTAAGAAGTTACCGTTAAACTGATTTTTGTGTGGATATTTAAAACCGTGGAGGAAAGCTTGAATCCACTTTTATTCAGATAAATTATTAAACAACTCCAAGATTTTTATCTTCCACGCGCTATAAACGAATGGGAAAATTGAAAATACCGGCGATGAATATTCATCGTGACACGAATACGTGACGGAAGGACTGCGAACCAGGAACGCAAACGATTATCGTGAGTGATGCGAATCGTCATTAAACCAACAACAGGCCGCGACACTTGTGAAATCTTCCGCGGTTTCCTCGAAAACCATTCCTCGGCCACTTGCGCGATCTTCCAGCATGAGGAATTGCGCGGAGCGAAAGTTTCACACGTGCCTCGACTTTTCTTTTTATTCAAATTATCGCCCGAACGGTTGCTTCCATAGTCCAATTGTCATGTCAGCCATGAAGCATCGAAGTGAATCATGTCGGCAGAGAATTCTCCCTGAATTTTCCTACCTTTCGAGTTTCTAGCAACTTCGAAAATTGGGAATTCAGTTTTTCCAGAGTTTAAGTATATTTCTTTTAGAAATTAAAGATTAAACAGTAAATAACGTTCTTCAGTTTCCTCGAATTGTAAGAACACTTCTTAATATCAAGATTTTTTTGTTAAATTATTTATTTATAATTGTCGCAGCGATACCAAAATCATTAGCGACCACATTTTGTAACACAGTTGCAAATTACCTACAGTACCTACTTTTAGACATTCATTATAAAGATTTATTCGCCCGCTCGAACGCCAACATCGCAGCGAATGACTTTGACTTTCAACCCGGAAGTCTGTTTGCGCCGCCCTGCCTTACGTAATCCCAAATTAGAGGTTCGTGCGTGGGCGTAATAGTGTCCTGAGGAGACAGAAAGTTTCGTCCTCCGTGGAACGAGGCGAAAACGCGATGGTAGCTGGCAGAAAAATTACGAACGAGAAGTTTCGTGGTCGATCGTTCGAATCGACCGTTTTATTAGAATAAAGGTGCCATTACGAGGCTAATGGTATCCGTCAGAACATGGCCGCGACGAGAACTTTCTCCGCGAATATCCGATTAATTTAAGGGCTCATCGATGGTGCGGGGTCGAATCGCCGGCGCTACGCTCGCACAATTTATTACTCCCCCCTTTTGTTTTTATCTCGTCCCGGTAACAATTTAACGGTCCGTTAAAACTTTCGGCGATTTGGTTCGACTTTCGCCGGGGACGAGTGTCGAGCGCTCCTCGCCTCCCGCTTTCGCGTTATCACAATAAACTGCCGAAGCGATAATTGTCGGGGTACATCGAAACTGCTTCCGTGTTGAAGGTAACATTTACCGATAAATTCGTGCCGTTTTTCTGCGCGAAAATTAGGAAGCATCCGTGGAGACGGGTATCCAAGTGGGAGACTCCGTGATTTGTAAAAATAAAGGAATCGAGGAGTTGAAATGGTAAACGATGTAGGTAGTTACGTGTCAGTAGCTAAAATTTTATGACTCGTTTATCTCTACTCGATCGTTCAGCGTATAACACCTTTACAGAGTTGGAAGGAAAGAAAACGATTGCTGGCACTTTCATAATTTTTCACCACAGCGAAGTTGACACTTACCATTTGAGGTCTATCTTGCGACAATCCTAACAGTTGAAATAAATTATTCCAGCACTTGTAACTTTTGCCACCGTATTCCGCACGGAATTCACATCCTTTTCAATAAAGAAAATATATTCTACTTTGTGGCACTTACATCGTTTACATTTTAAACTCCTGAAGTATTGATTTTTAAATACCAAATGAGCAGAAATGGGGACATTCACCTTACTGCGTCCTTTTCTATTCCAACGATCTGTTTTTAATATAAGCGCAGCATCGAGCAAAAGCTCTGATCGATTGACGACAGAATAAATAAGAATTCATGAGTTAAGCTAGAACATGAGTTAAACTATCGATACGTTTCGTTAAGATAAACCGAGGGAATCTTTCGTAAGTCGATTTGTCGACTGACACACCGCCGCTATTATGCCCAATTAGCGTATGAAGCAACAGGAATGTTATCCGTCATAATCGGTAATGATAATTTTCGCGTTGCCCGCCTGCACCGCCTCGAGCGTTGTGCAACCACAATTTGTTTGATACGAGCTGAGCAGCGCTATCGTTCCGCGGAACATCTCGCGAACAACAATGCAGGCCACGATGCTGAGGCACGCGATTATCTTTACAAGCATCCAAAGATAATGAATAGTCGAAGAAGTAAACGACACAAGATGGGGAACACGGAAGCACGCGATATTCGAGTCGAACAATGAATTCTTAGCATCGACGAATGAAACAATTGGATGACAGTGGCCCTCTTAATCGGAGATTTTAATTAAGATAAAATTAAGAAAGACACCACTGCGACGGTCGGGAAAATTAGCAATCCTAAGAATTTTTTTTCAGGGATATTTTACAGTTTTCATATAAAATTTGTATTACCTACTTTTAGTGCGATGTCTTAAGAGATCATAAAAAAAGAATGAGTAGAAAAACATGCGTAAATTTTAATGTATTAATTAATCTTCTAGACCCCTCGTAAAAAACACATAGGTGTCTGGACGGATATGTAACTTTGTAACGGCAGCTCCCAAATCAAATTTAACTCTTTTTTTATAAACTATACGAGTGTAGTTTCCCTCGCACGCACAGATTTTTTAAAAAAAATACTCTTGTAAAAATGGTGCACTTTTGAAGAAAAATCTGAAAATAACACAGTCTTTCGAGGGTATTTAAAAAATTTATTTCCCATCAAAAAACCCAAGTACTAATATGAATCACGTTAACGGGCGAATAAATATTGCTCTTACCATAATAAAATTGTAACTCTTTGCCGAGAAATGAAAGTGAAAATCAGCAACGTCAGGGATATCGAAAGACACTAAATTACGTCAGAGCCTCGAAGGAGTCCTTGTTGATCGTTCAATCGATTCGAGATACCGCAGAAGAATGTAATCGCATCGAAGGATCAACGAGAGGGATCGAAGTGATTTTCGCGGCGATAGATCCTTGCTCTGTCAGTTAGAGCGTATCCTTGAAATCTCCCGGTTCTCCGTTTCAGGATCGTCGTCGATCCACGATCGAGACGATCTCTCTATCTCGTTGATAGTAGCGACACACGCCAAGCAGATGGAAATCTCGCGATTACGGGCCTTAAGTTCAGACACACGACACGGAGAAAGGGAAAAGAGGGGAGGGAAGGTATTCTTTTTGCCGAGCAACGTGACGTCAAATACGTACATCACTGGACTTCTACGCACGAAGGTGTATCTATCGAGGAAAAAGGTGGTGAAATGGGGAACCCGTTTTTCAACAAGTAAAAAGAAGCTGAAGACGTCAGAGCATTGGTCGAAGGTCGTCGCGTGCGAGGCACTAAAATTTAATAAGTTTGATAAAGATAAGAATTTACCGTTCGACCAGCATACGCGGAGCGTAAGATAGTACACGCGTAGGGAACACTTCAGACACGGAGCCAACGCTAAAAAAGATAAGTCCGTACGAATATACGCCCAGTTTCACTTGCTCCCGTAGTTACAAGTTTTGTGTACCAGTAATTCGTTTCATAGCCGAAGTTAGTACAACCGATTACCTACGTACGAGCCTTAACTTCTTCAACAAATGGAACAAGGTTCCCAGTAAATCGGAGTAACGCCTGGAAGCGTGGACGGGATAAGAAAATCACCGCGAGACTTTTACGAGCTCGTACCGAGACGCGAAGTGTCATTTCGCGCGTCTACTGTGCGAGCGAGCGGATAAAAGCGGCTGCGAAGGAAAGATTAACTTGGGAGAAGAGCAGATTTCGGTTTTATCGCACCGCGAAATGTCCCCCGCCGATTTCGTTACACTCGCGCGCGGTGTGATAGCGCGAAGCTGAATTCTCGAAAGATTGCGGCGCAAGAATAGGCTGCTGTTTACCTTCGCGGATCGGTGGCGCGGCAAAGGAAACAAAGGCCACGTTGTCGGAGATCCGCGATTGTGAAGGGGAACAGAGGCATTGTGGACACAACGGGATCAAAGAGTCGTGGCATCGATTAAACAAACCACCCCATCGTTTCGTCCCCTTTCTTCCGTCCGAGAAAAGGACTCGCACGAACGTTCCTCCTTGGTGGCTATGTATTTATACACCTGGGCGACCCGCGCCAGCTTTTACACACAAGCGTCGAACGGGGCAACTTGGGGTACTTTATGGCTGTAAACAGGCTTCACAACCTGCGTCGAACAGGTTCACCTACAGGTGTGCACGCAGCAACGTGTCTATAGAATTCTTTGTGAAAAGTCGACGAAAGTAGGTGATTGCCTGATATACGAACGATTTTCTAGTTATATAAAAGTGGGGGCCGTTCTCGAGGACAGCTGTACAAGTTTGAAACATGGACCTTCGTTAAGTGCAACGATCGCGGAATGGCTTCTCCGCGAAGTTAGAATTTTTTTGTAATTCGTGGATAATGCCACCTTCCTGCCCTTTCAGGGACATCCACGCGCGCGCGAGCAGAAGCTGAGCGCGCGTGTTCGACCACAGCGTTGGAGAGGAGCTAGAGCAGTGAAGCAATGGGGATTTTCCCGGAGCAGAAGCGGAGACGAAGCGCGAGAAATTTTTACTGCTCCACTGCTATAAATTTGTTTTTATTATTTAAATTTTCTTTCATTTTATGGGAGCAGATGAATGAAATGTTTTTAATCAATACCAAATCTCAACATTTCATCACTGAAACAATATTATATCGTAGGGCCACGCAGCCCGGAGTTAAGAAGGAATAGTACTTTCTTTGCCCGAAAATTAAGGATTCTTTATAATCTGTTTTCTCCAAAAATACATAAAGTGATATCAGCGCACTTGTTCGGTCAATTTTTTCTAAAATCTTTTCAAAAATTGACCGAACAATTGCGCTGATATCACTTTATGTATTTTTGGATAAACTACAAGTGCGGTTGAAATTATAATTTCCTTATTTAATCTGTTTTCTGTATGAAAATGGATAGCTAGAAAGATGGGGTTTCTCGAAAGTATTAAAAGAATTATTATTTGCAAAAAGTAACTGAAGCGGAGTTGGAGCAAGTATTTTGATAAGCAGCGGAGCAAATAAAAAATTGGTCTGCTCCAATCCCCTGTGTTCAAGGGCCCTGCATACTAGGGTGTTTCAATTTTCCAAAGGTGCTATTTTCATATAACTTTACTTGCCCCCTTGATTCTTCATACGTGAACAAAGCTCGTCGTCGAAATCTCTGTAATTAAATAGGTGGTTGTCACCCGCGTCGGACGTTATGTCCATTGCCTATGCACTCTCTATCTGCATGCGTGCGCGAATAAAGCACACGTGCCGCGCGGTTATTGCAAAAACAGGGATGTCATCAACGACAGGCGTTCCACATCCACTTCCGCCGAGCGAACAAAGTTTCCGCGGGGATTCGGGTCGGGGACCTGGAATTCAGTTTCACGAACGGACACGCGTACCCCAGAAGTGATCGTTTTTGGAGTGGGGTCTGTCCTTTGCATCATTCGGCGTCGAATCGCCACCATTCCGTACAGAAGATCATTGTGTAATGCCTTGTCAAAGGCCTTCGATTTTAGAGAAAATTATGTGGAGTGCTGAACACGGAGATCCAAATAACGCTGAAAGGTTTACGTACCTCGATTAGTAGTAGGTACCTATGAACTTCTATCTATCCAAAGAACATCAGAATGGAGTTTGCAGTATATTTTGAAAACTATAATAGGTAGATATAAAAAAGTTGTTGCAAAGAAACTTTAATGATTTTTATGCTGTATAAAACTATATAAAATCTGTGATGAGGAACCTTTTCTTGTTTAAATTACAAATTTTAAACAATTCAATTACCCAGTTTTATAGAGCACAAAAAGCCGTTAAATCTTCATTGTAATAAGTTTTCTATATCTACTACAGTTTTCAAGATATACAGGAATATACTAAATCTCACATTAAGAAGTGTTTTCATCTTCAAGAACCGAAAACAGGTACGAATGAAAAATTGCCTGATACTTCTATCGAGGTTCCCTACAAACCTGAACAGGTTCATAAACATCTGACTACTCGGGTAACCGAAGATCCCTCGCAAGTTCTCCAAAGAACAGCCACAACCACCCAACTATTTACCCAGGTACTTCCAAGCTCCCAACTTTCCATCCGTTTACAGATTAGGTACTACCTACATTTCTCTGCCTTCGAGGTATGTACCTAAACGCCCAAATTGTCCATCCTCAGTCCATACCCGCGGACCTGGTATCACAGTCGTCAGAGCGTATATTTATAATCCCCCAGAATGCTCCTCGACTGACAAAATATTCGTTCGTGTCTCATCGTTATTTATATCTGCCGTGGTTGTTGCTCGCCGCCGGCACGCCAGGAAAGTATAGCTGGAAACGGGGGAAAAGATAAAAAAAAAAAGGGAAGACAATAACACGGTAGCCAATGGTTGTCCCTGGGCGACGGGGTGGCTGGGAGACGCGCATGCCCGAGCTTTTCACCGAAAGGCGGGACCCGCCGGTGCTTTTCATCGACCAATGTGCTTTTGTGGGTGGTACGAGGCGAGGAGTGTATCCAGCTTGCGCGGTGCTTTCCTCGACGGCCATGTCGTGCGGCCGTGTCCCATAACTCATCCTTCAAGTCCGACGATCGACGATAAGCACCCGCGCGATCGAACGGTTTTATTGTCGCTGGCGTGCGTTGTCGAAAATAAACTTTTGCACGGCGATCGATGCGATCCCAGGGGTGGGAACAAAATGACAAGAGTAATGGCGGACCGGCACGAAATCCCTCGAGGCCTCGCGGTGAACTTACGGTGAACGTACTCCGATCCGCGGGATTGTTCTCCGGTTTCTCTGATCCTCGTTACAAACGCATCGGGAGATGCGCAGGTTGTTGGGGATGTAGTAAGTGGGATGAGAAGAGGGGAGGAATGTGGGGTTGACGGGGTTGAAGTGAGTATATTGTTATATAAGGGGAGATTTCGGTCTAAAAATCGGTTTTTTTATTTCAGTTTTCAAATTTCAAGCTTTCAAGAATACGTGTTTAAAAGGATCGCGTGAAATTGGAAAGATTCTTGAAGTTGTAGAGATTTCAGTAGCGGCGAACGCGTGGATAAAATTCGGTTACTCGGCGCTCGAGTAAAACTTTAAATGTGATTTTTCTCGAAACAGTGATCTTAAAATCGGTGGAAGCAATAGATCAATAAGTTATTATCTGATTCGACTGAAACTTCTTTATTTTGAAGAATATGCTTTTGTGTAGTGAGGAAACCACTAACATTTAAAATTTTTGAAGATTTGTAATTTTCAAAGGTGTTGAAAGGACAAAGAATATAGGGAGAAAGTGATTTCAAACTTCAAGTGTCGTTATTTTCACAAAAACTGTCATTTTTTTAATTTTTAGTGGTATGTTCACTAGGGAGTTTCGTACCCTTTAATAATCCGGTATTGTTTTTTATTCGAGACCAATTTCACCGATTTTAAATGAATTTTTTGACGCCACGACTTTAACGGCTCCCCAGTTATGTCTGCAATGACTTAATTACAAAAAATATATATATTTCTATAGCTTAAGACACCCTTAATACAATGCAAAAAGCCCCATTAAATTATACGTAGCAGTTTCCCTTTAATTAATTCTTACAGATCACCTATTTTTATGGGCTTTAGACCAGAACATCCCCTTAAAAAGCAAAGGGTGCTAAAGTAACTTGCAAAGTTCCCAGCAACAGTAATGGAGTAGTTTATGTGTATTTGTACATTGATACGTGCAATGTATGGAAAGGGGTATGAAAAATGCGAAGGAGTGGAGGCTGCTCACAAGGGGAGATTCCGAAAATTAAAAAAATTCTAAATCTCTGTGAATATATAGAGAATTTCCTCCTAATTACAACGCAATTTTTTATTGCTGCCCAAATTCACTCGAAGGGTGTGGAATTATCCCCTAAAAATAAGTTTCAAGACAAAAGTTACTCCTTTCAATTAATCCTCTCATTTGGTAAAAAAATTATTTTACAGTTCACGAGTTATAACGCAGAATCGTAAAATAACCTGATTTTCAATTGTCAATTACACCCCCTCAGAGTGAATTTAGATAGCAAACAAAAATTGCGTTGTAATCAGTAGGAAATTCCCTACATATTCACAAAGTTTCAAAATTTTCCGAATTTCCCTGTTCGGAATCTTCCCTTGCCAGCCGAAGATCCGAAATGGCTATATTCCTTTTTCAAGAACCGAGCGTGAAACTGCAGTTTACTTTCGTTCTTGTGTCCTTGAAATGTTTCAGTAAATACTTCGCATCGTCGATTGCCAATAAAGTCTGGAATGGAAAGCATTGCGATTGTTTTTCGTCGAACGGCGTTAATTTTAGGAACAACACCAGGAACGAAAGGTGACGCGCTCGCAGAGACGCAAGGGCGCAAGTAGCAAGTAGTAAATTGGCTCTCGTGACGACACCGTTTGTTGCAATTTATGGCCGCCATTACTATATGGAGTATAATAAACTAGTGCTACCGGTACGGCTTACCTACCATTCGTTCCTATTTATAGACAAATTCGACGAAGGTGAATCTAGAGCGACAGATGCTCTCATCCGCGGAAGAACGGAAATGTAGGAGGATATTCGTCTGATCGATAAATGGTCCCGATTATCGTTCATCACGCGTACACAGCTTTTCATTCGCTATAAACACTTAAGCGTCGAGCAAGTCTAAAGCAATCTATGAAAACGATCGACTCTACTCGAGATAAAATAAAACCAATTGCGCTGGATTAGAGTAGGTAGGTACTCAAATTTAGAGTGCAACAAAGATAAAAGCTTGAAGTCGAATAGGTACCTGAACGAATTATTGTTATTAGTATTAATCGTCTTTATTACTCAAAAAAAAAGAAACCTGATATATAAAGAAGACCGAGATGCCTGTAAATTCTTAATCACCTCTAGTTTATTAATACCTATTCCTTATATTGGAGGATTTTAGAACCTACTTTGAAACTAATATACCTCCTTTACTAGTTTCAAAACCTTCGTCTATCTACTTTTCTTCAAAGTAATGAATAAAACTGCGACACAACGCTGTAATTATGGAATTATTCAAAAGATCGAAATTTTCCATATTTTTTGCCACGATACTAGTATGTGCCTACGAGTCTATTATCGAAATCCCCTCTCATTCAATAACGCCAAGGATCTTCGTTCTTAAGTCAAACAAACAGCCGGATGACTTAGCTCAGGCCGAGGAGCGTAACACGAAATCGTACGAGGTACTGCTGTGTATTCACCCATTTAGCAACTGGTTTACAGTTATGGCTTCTGGTGTAAAACGTTTTCCATACATCGTGTATGAGAAGTCTCGATCTAGCCTTGGCTGCTCCTTTTCTTTTCCGCGATAAAGGGACCGGCGCGACTCTGGGACACATAACTCGAACCCAGTCGAACTTTACACTGCGCCGATCGTTATAAATCTATATCCACTGTGCTAAGTAGAATACTCCACATCCATGCCAACCGAGGAGTTGAAAAAACCACAATTATTACTAACATTCCCACACAGAATTCGTCCCTCTTCGTCGGCGCAGAGGTAAACGCGTTTAAAAAGATTTTTCAATCTTTAAACAAGACTTCGGCTTGGCTGACTTCTAAACACCGAAACGGAGCATCGAACTTGGTTTTCTCCCAATTAATATGTACCTACGGCCGTCCAGGTTGCTCTCGCTCGCTGGGTTTCCGCGTAGAGGCCCATTATTTATTCAGCGCAGAGAGGACGTTTCATAACGCGCGTTCGCGTGGAACTCGAAAAATCGAAGCGTTTTGAAACGCGCCGATCGCCCCCCTGCGTTTCTGCGCGCGGAGCCGATGACGCTGATGCACGCGACCGCGCGCGGCGGTGCTGCATAGACCGCTGCATCCCACCGTGTACGTGTGCACGTGTACAGGCACGTTGCCATTAACGCTCATTTTGCGTCGTTACGCGGTTCTGCGCGGACTGCTGATAAGCGGCGTCCAAATCAGGAAAGCCGCTTTCGACATTGTACACACAGCGAGAGATTCATGGTCTATCGTAATTCTCCTAGAGAAAAGATTGTACCGCTGGCGGAACAGATATAGGGACGTCGTGGGAGCAACTGGGGGTATAAGATGGAGGTAAGTTTATTGTCGACAGTCTACGTCGTCAGAACTCCTTGGTATGTGTCTTCATATACTGGTAGATAGAGTTGGGCAAAATGTAATCTAATTAGAAATTATAATAGTAATTGTGTAGTTGATTAAATATTGTTTCTTGTAATCGTTCATTTAGGTAGCTGATGATTTGGTTTCGTCAAGTATCTGAATGAACGATTACAGAAAATAATGTGTAATCAACTACACAATTACATTTTAATCGTAATTTGTAAGTTGTAGGACCTACAACTTACTTAACTGTACGCTATTTTGCTCGCCCAAGTAACATGTTAATTTCGTCCCCATAGTGATACCTACTTTTGTATTATAACACACAAACTGTACAAGACTTGTTGAAATGAAATACAGGACCTTATAAAGCCATTATCTAAGAACACTCTAGTAACTAATTGATCTAATATCTATAATTTACCTATGAATATCAACAAAAAAAACAAAATAGGAGAAACTTACTTGAATAATCTATATAAAAAATTTATCTTGCCCACAGTATACTATTCGTGTTACTGCTCACTGTCACTCAGTGCAATAAAAGGAACAATATACACATGTAACTGTGCAAAGCAAACGTATTTGGAAATATTTGTAAAAGGGGAGAGAAGGCGTGTTACTCTCATAACACTGCTACGTTTGTCCCCACTCTCCCCTAAACCAACACAATATTAAAGTCCAAAAACAATGCTCAAAGCGCCCCATAACACGTTTCCTTCAACTCCCACGATACCAAGACTCCCGATGCTAGATAAATATCGAATCAGTACAAAGCCCATGGTCCAGACTCGACGACTCAACCGTTATACCATGCCACTCGCTGGAACCCTAGATCACGCAAGACTCGAGCATGCTTGCATAATTTAGCGCGGCGAATTAATTAGTGACGAGGAGGAAAGTTCGCCTCTATATTTAACGCCGGCGCACTAATTTTATTAAGCGACGTTCCGAAGCAATTCTCCGCTTCCTCTAGCTTTCACGCCGATGCAGAATGATCGGTGGATCGCGAACGTGTTCGGCGGACGAGACCCGCGCGCTCCGAGCGCGCCGAAAACAAGGCATCGGCCAGGGAACCGGCCATAGGT
Source organism: Andrena flavipes (assembly GCA_963971345.1). NCBI lineage: Eukaryota > Metazoa > Arthropoda > Insecta > Hymenoptera > Andrenidae > Andrena > Andrena flavipes. The sequence goes on from OZ020480.1 coordinate 74,888,672, forward strand.
GCTGCTAGAAATTCGAGGGGAAGTTGGGGCACAGTGATTGGAAAGAAATGTTAGCGACAGGCGATGATGGCGATGAGGATGACGAGCAAAAGTGAACGTAAGCGTGTAACGCTCGCAGCGGTACACGCGGCACGGGTTACGCCGTAGTATCGTATCCGAGCCGTTAATTTCGTATAAACGGAAAAGCACGTTCACCAACGCGACTTTCACTGTCGGCCTGCCGGCTAGAAGAGAGAGAATTGTACTGGAATTGTTGGCAGAGAGCAAAGAAACGCGGCAATGCCTCGAGAGCATTCTAACCCGCATCTGGGGGACGCTGATGATCGTAATTACGTTTCAAAACTTTGGCTAATTTCTCAGATTTTACCGAGGGAACCCGCTGGATGCGAGATTGATGCGATACACGGTGATCTTAAGAAATCAAGATTAGTGCTTCGGTTGGTTGCAAGTAGCAAACGTTTCTTTGATTCCTCTCGGTTTCTTCATCTTTCAGCCGCGGATGGTTAGCGGAATAATCAGCTGGAAAGTTACGGTGCTCGGAGTTATTAGACGATCGCACAGGCGACTTAGGTGACGAGTGATCGAAAATTGTTTGCGTAGCGAAGCAACTATCTTTCGGAACAACGCGCAGAAGACTTGGATCGCGAGTCTAGGTAGTTCAAGGAGGAACGAGCTGGCTCCCAGAGACTAAAGAAATTGAATATTCTATTGAACGGTACAGTGGAACGTAATAGGCGATCCTTCGATTCCTTTCAGCAATGAATTTCACAATCTCGAGCAGTCGGCGAGGAAACAAACAACTTAAGCAATCCCACTGCTCGGAAAGATTACCGGCTCGAGCAAGAAGGCAAATATTTTCAATGTTCATTTGGCAACAGCCTCGCAACGCTGAGTCTTCCAATGATTTTAATCGTTACATCAACGAAAGGAGTGAAACATAGAGGGCGCGTTTAATCGCGTCTATCCGCCAGCGAATAATTCAATGTATGTAATCGAATAAACAATCCGCGAGCGTACGTGTGTATAACTTTCCCAGTAAACGTGCACGGAAAGATCAAGTTAAACGGAGAGAACCTGGCATTACATCGCAACCTCCGACCCAGATAAAGAATGCTACAGTGCACTCGTTGCAGGTGAATGCACCCGACGCGGAAGACCAGGTTCAGCGGTTGGTATTCAGAAAAAGGTACCTACAGCCACGGTGGGGGACCACGGATATTTCGACGAATGAAAAACACTCCGACGTGCTTTTACGCGCGTTCGCCAGCGATGAATCAACGTTTACCGAAAATCTTCCTCCCAAACAAGAGCACCGTATATTAAACACCCGTCGCGCGCGTCAAGCTGCGCGTATCTTAATTTAACACCCGTGTCCTCTTATCGGCTTTGCCTCTAAAAATGGAAATAGCGAATCTGATTCACGTTACGCGCGAGATCTGCTGGGATCTCGATGCACGCGGGAATTCCTCGCTGTAATAATTAAGTACGAACAATCTTAATTTACATACGAGACGACCCCGGATCCGTGTTTCAGCATATCGGTCCGAATAGCAAATAGTATTTAAAATCTATTAGTTCACGATCCACGTTCCTGCCGGCCCGGAATGATTGCTGCATACGCGCGGCGTATCAGATCTCAATTTTAATAGGTCTTCCGCCTTGAGTAACTTCTACTGTCAGCGGATCGAGCGTGCGGTAAAGGAGGCATGTAACGTCGGGGAAACGAGTCGATTTAGACTTTTTTTCCCCGCGTTCTTGCTGTAAATTGAAGGTGCTACCGCAATCTGCATACCAGCGGCCGAATAATGGCGAGAAATGATGCAGCGCGATGCACCGAGCCGAACGTGTAACAGGTATGCGAAGGCGGTTTTTCCGCGAGCGTGGAGGGGAGGCGCACAGTCAAGGCAAAAGTAGGGTAAATGTATCCACGTAGGCGCGCTCGGCTCTCCATCGGAGATCAATCAGAGCGAGCTAAGGATTTTGCGAACATTCACGTCGATTCAGGAGAAATTAATGAATGATACTAGTGGCTACGATCCCCGAGACTCCGTAGGCATTGCGAAAGCAGGACTATATTGTGCAACCAAACTTGGGTCGACCTTACTGCGTCGTCGCTTTGACAGATCTACTGCTGCTTCTTAAATTCTAATATAAATACAATTACCCTTCCACTCGTCGAACATTATGGTTCGTTTTAACGCACTAAAAATTGAACTAGGTACTGGTTTTCTGATACTAGAATCTCAGATTCTACTGGTCCATGAATTTCTACTAAAACATAACCCCAGACGTTAGAATTTCTCGAATCTGGGGAGAGTGGATCTCATCTCACACAAGTGTCGCTTCGAGGACGTTAATAATACTTGATTCGTGAAACCGCTACACGTGACGAGATGCGCCACTACGAATGTCAAGAAGCGAGCATCGGGTACGTCATTTTCTTCGTTTTATAAGAGTGCGTTTATACTCAATGGTTTTCTACTCCCGATTCGGCTCGCTGGCTAAACCCTGGCCAGAACGTCCCACCGGAAAAGGAGAGGACGCGCGCAATAGGAACAAGTTCGAAGTAGAGCAGGATAACGCCGTTTATCCCGTCGTACGTTCGTGGCAAAGAGGCCGAAACGCGAAAACGCACGATCAGCCGTGTCCGGTGCGTTTAAAGGTCAATGGACGGGGTACGCGGAGTAACCGAAGCAAACGTTGCGAAGGTATGGCGAGCAGCGACCGATTCGCGACACTCGGTAAGCTGTCACGCTTGTCAATCGTGTCCGCGAACCGCTTTGCGGGTGAACGTAACCACGGCTTAAGTCCGCCTGGACCAAACACTACGCATATAACAGCGTCTTTACTCACCGAGAATCGCCTGGAGGGTTTGCTCGTCCCCGTCCCCGATGACATCCATACCTCCGTCGATAATCGGACCCCTGAGATGTTCCGGGCCCGATCAACGGGCCCCATTTTGTCTCCAGGCTACGATGTCACTCGACGCGACGTCCCACATAGTACGCAACGTTTAATGTAACTCTCTTCCGTTTTTCTCTCTGTCCTGCAGCTCTGCCTGCCTCCTTCCCTCTTCCTCCGGGGCACTGTACGTTTCCCTCGTTTAACCTGTCCCTTCCTTTCCGCCGAAAATCCACGAACGATACGCGTCCACGGTCGTACGCTACTTCCGTGCGGCCACTTGTACGTTTCCCCGTACCTTCGAGTGCAGCGACACCCGATCTACGAGCGATCGACGACGGGGATCGACACGGTGAACGAGACCATCGCTAGGATTAAGGATCCGTCCACGTATCGACAGAAACGCGCAACACAATCGACGAGCTCGTCGACTTTTCTCTCGCGGTTTTTTTTCCCCCTTTTTTTATTCCCTCCGCAGAAACACGATTTCTCCGTATAACTATCCGCGGCTGGCTCGCCACACCAGTGTAGCCGTGTAGAATCCCGAGGCGCGGACTAAACTTGAGTTCCGTGCCGACACCACACGCGCGCGGAACGTAATACATGCAAACGCGCCCCGTGCATGTCGCGGCGAGAACGAGGGGGTCACGTGACGCACGCTGCTTCGGTCGCCGCCGAGGAGAATTTGAAAGACGCGCGACTGTACTCGGCTCGTGAAATCGTCGCTAGTTACGACGTAAAAACTCGACCGATCCGTCGTTCGTTGCGTAAATATTAAAATAGTTATCCCCGCGTAGCGTTTCAGCTATAAAGTCGTGGTGGTCAGTGAGGTGCAGCGTTGCAATCTGGGAAACACTTTGGCTGCTGCCGAGGAGGACCTTTTGCTTCACAAGATGGCTGCCGTGAACTGCAATTTACGCGGTAAATCGAAACCAGGGGATCTGCTGCTTCGAAGGAAAAGGATTCTTCGTTCATTCTTACCATCGGGTTTTCTCTCATCTCTTCTGGGATAGGTAAGTGATTTATTGATGTATTTATTGTTCCAATGCTTATCGTACGTATGACATATGTATGGTGTACTTTTCGTAATTACTGTTGGGCCAATGATTAACGGGAGGCAACTAAAGTTTGTTGAAATTAATTCGCACAAAGAAGGAAAGTTTTTTTGGGAGATACGAGACGTATGTTATAACTTTTCAGAAATAATATCAGTATAAAGATTTATAAAACCGAGTACAAGATAGTATGCAAGATACAGAAAGTACACATAAATATTACATGGGTACTATAAACATTTATTACGTCACATAAGTACAATTGAACACCAAAGGGCTTCTAAATTATTATTATTGTTATATTATTAATACGTTTACATTAAACGTTGCTTAAGGCTTTACATATTCATAAATAATTTACTCTCAGTATGCTTACACAAATACATACTCTCTTAAATATATTTTGCTCTCTGTACAATGTTTGTACAAGGATATATGTATATATATATACACACACAAGTGTATATACATATATATACGTATATTTGATATTATATATGTATACATATCACAATCTTTCGCACAAAATTCACGCTCATACAGCCCACAAGATAGAAGAACTTTGAGGCATCGTATCGATAAATTCGAATGAAACACGCTTACAACACAGTTAATGAGGTGAACAGACTAATTCTTGTCTGAAATAACATCTGACTTCACTACGGCACATCCATTCTAAGATATTGCCAAAATAGTTTAAGATAGCTCGAAATCGAAACGCATAGCCTAATGGAATACATTATATCGGAATTCGATGAGAACTAGTACAAAAAAAAACGTGAATCAACGTTGAAACAATAGTTGTTAGTCGTCGCAAGTTTTATGGAGCCTGCGATATACCGTTTTATGGTACGCATTGCCGAGTAAATACTGGTGACTTTGGTATTGTTACAATGTTAGAATCCATAGTCGAATAAAACGCATTTCCTCGATCGATAAAGTCCTAGTCGAAAAATGTAGCTGCTCAACTTTTAACATTCGCGTGTATCGAATTTCATTTCAATCTTAATTTCCTTAGAGATTTAAAGCGCACTTATTGTCAGCTACAGACTAATCTTTCAACAAGCGAACCAATCACTGGTCACATATAGAAGCAGCGGTTTCTTCCCTTTTCCTTTTCCCTGCTAATTAATGAGATTCGTAGCAAACAGATAAATAATTACAGTTTTGTACGTAATACTTGGAGGAGATGCTATTCAGCGAGTTTAATCTTCGTTTGCTACATCGGGAATTGATCAGTATCGATAAGCTTTAGGTAAACGAATCCACCCTACAATTCGCTACTCCCAATGATTTTCATTTAAGTGAAACTACTCGTCTTACAACAGTCATATTAGTCATGAATTTTGCTTTGCGTTACAGAAGCACATTATCTTCTAGTTAGAGTTATAACTTATATAATAAACGTATTGTACTACCTGCGTTCAGTCTTTGTCGATAAAGTAATTAAAAGTCATGGAAATCATTGTGTACTTTAGACTGTAAAATTAACTAGGAACTAGAAATAGGATAAAAATATTCAATTGATCTGGGTCCCGATTTCATAAAAATTTAATCTGCCTTTCTGTATTCAGCATTAGATACCACTTTTAATCAAACATTTAATCCCGTTTAGTATTAATTTCTGTAACTGTGTGAGATATATACATATATGTATATATTGGGCAGCTGAGTTAGTTTTGCAATATGTACTTTGCTGCATCAAGAAGCTAAGGAGAAATTGCTCACATCGTAGAAAGTACAAGGTTCCGACAGTACTATAATTGCAAACTGTTTATAACTGACAAATCTAAGTTTCTGACACACAGAGAATGCATAAAAATCCCGATCGACGTTTAGTCAAACCCTGATCTTCCACTTCGCAAGTCATCGCGAAGTAATCCTTCCGTCTCGTCGAGCAGTTTTAATTCCGTTTAAGAATACTCTTTCATTAGAGACGTTTGTTCTCTCTCTTGAGCTTTGTGACTGATATTAATTGTCAACGGTTCGTCATGGCAGTATAGAAATGGCAGCTTGTTAAGTGAGACATAACTCATCTTCGAACAGGTGAAAACAGATGAGACGTCCGCTTGAATTGTAATTGAGATTCTCTTCATAGTGTTCCTTCCGTGGCGGAGATATTCATGCCTGGACGAAGTAATATGTTGCAGACAATACCTCGCAATCATTTCGCAAACCTTCCTGCGGTAACTTTCACAGGTTAAGTTTCCTCTCAGTGAACTCTGTATCAATTCCCACAGACGACTCAGCCACGTCAGTCCCCTGAGCTCGTCGATTTGCCACAGTCGAGCGTCTGTTCGTACAGGCACAGTGCTCGATGAACAAACTCATACTGTTCTGATGTTTGGACCATACCTCCTCTGTCATACCTGAAACATATGGTGTTTAAGTACATCTCACCCATTAATAATCTACATTCCGCAAGTGTTTCCGTACCTCATTTGACATAAAATCCCCAAAACGTCCACATTTCCGTCTCTTAACAACTGTATCATCCCCGTTGCTAAAGCTATGAAACATCCAGTCCGTCCGATTCCCGCGCTACAATGGACAACGACCGGTCCCGGCAGGGAATTTATTTCCGCTGCCAGGCTAACGAGAGTGTCCGCTGCTTGAGGTACAGCATGATCCGGCCATGAATCATACCTGTAGTCGTTCATTAATTTAACAATATTGTCGAGTATGATAGATTTTGAGTGAGATGACGAATCTAGTGCTAGTTACCAATAGTGCTGCACCTGTCTTCTTTCTGCTTCGTGCCTGAGTTCTAAATCTCGGACAGTGTAGCCGTCTCTGGTATCGATAGAAGTAACGACAATAGTAAAAGGTCCAGCTTGCACGCGGCTGTTCATATCCAGTGGGAAATATGGTTCGCACTTTGTCTTGGCGGCTTCGTGTAGTTTTGTCATCATAACAACTGCGGGAACTTTCTCTGCCCAGACCATTTCCCAGAAGTCTGCCACTGTATGAGCTAATGGTCCCTGCGTTGCAATATAGCGAGCGTCTTCCCCATCGTAGCCCTATTAGACGGAACGATTACTTTGTTAGATACGCGGTAATTAAGACGCTTGTTCGTAAAAAATTTCACATCATTGTATACATACCCGAATATAGTTAGCGTTTATGTAGCTAGAAAGAGGATCGTCAGAGGAACACGGTAGAATCACTCTTGATTGTGGGTTCGGCAGCACGGAGCAGTATCTATTCTTCACCCCGGATCCACAGATGTCCAGTTTCTCGGGCAAATTAAGCGGAACTTCCCAGAACTCTTTGTGCAGCGATGTCGGGTCACTGATAGCCTTCTTGAGTTGAGATTTCGACAGAACGTTTCCCGCACTCAGCAGAAATTCTTCCGCGGTACATTCACGAGTGGGCGTAACTATATGCGGCGGGCTCTCTGGAGGCGGTGCCAATTCTATAGTCAAACTTGCACTTGAACCACGTCGTTCTAGTAACCCTTTAGCTTTTATACGTATAGGTTCCGGTCTGCGTTCTGGCGTTGCCACTGACATTACCTACGAACAAACAAACTCAATGACATTGCTGCCCCTTTTCTGCGATCTTCTAAATAGTATCGTAGTTTGAGGAAAGTACCTCTGGCAAGCCAGTAGCTTGAATAACCGGTCGGACAGACTGGATAGACACAGATGACTTTACCGTTGGCTGATGAATCCATTGACCTTCGAACGATGATTTTGTAGCTTTGCTAGGCTTTTCTGCGTGGCACACGGAACCTTCTTCTACCAAACCTCTCCTATCACCATCTTCTGTATCCTTTTCACGCGACATTTGTTTCCGTAGCCATAACAAAACCTGGGGGGCAAAGATTGTTACTCTATATACTGTCTTTTACGAGAGACGCAGAATTCTTTAAGAACGAAAGCTAACCAAGAATGTGAAGAGAATAGCGCCAGCGATGGCGCAGAGGGCTACGAAGAGGGGTAATTGCCAGTCTAGCCATGATAAAGTCGCAGTGGGGTGTACCTCCTGTCCTCCACGGGTACTAAGTTGAGCTGCTTGCAAATCCATTCCAGCATCATCCAGTCCCGTTATGGACTGTGGGATCCTGTCCACAAAGAATTCGCATTTAATATGACTTCTCGTAAGTAGCGACCATACGCAAGAACGGAAATCTTTAATGATATACCTATGATGAGATCGAGCAGACATTCCCTCGGTAGATGGCAATAAAGGGATAGGCAGCACTGTGTCTGTATGCCACCTCTGTTCGGTAATTAAGTAAAACTTCTCCAATGGATCTGAATTGTCATCATTGCTCGAAATGTCATAATAATTTGCGTCATTTACATAGTGATTAGTCAAGGGAGTACTCGTACCGCCTGTAACAAAAGTGAGACGAATCTTATAGATAACGGTGCATGCTGGTAGAATTGAAATATAAATTTACGAAAGGAACCATGTGCTACTAAATATAAGTCCATAAATTGTTTTTAATATACTCGGTCTTTAACACTGCTTACTGTTACTAGGAACGTAAATTAAACTGATCCATAATAAGACATTAATCCAAGGTCATCTACTACAATTGTTGACACACAGAACTTTCAAAATATACATACGTTATTCTACATTAGTCATAAGCAATTCTATAAAAACTGAATATCCCGAAAACAATTACATTTCGGACTGACGTATAATCAAACTTTTCTTTTCGTAAAGTCTACTCGTTATTTACGTTCGTACCGATAATTAGAGTACACGTTAAATACCAAGAACTACCCAATTCGCGCAGGAAATCTTTACCAGCTTACACGATAGAGCTAATTAAATACAACGAAGCATGGAATATTCGTTGGAAAAGTAGCGTAACGCGGCTCCGAACAGGCGATCGTAACAGATTCCCGTTTTTACGCCGTGAATTTACGAAGATGTCGCAGCACACAAGCACACGCGGCACGTGTAACGAAGAGGATATAATTAAACCAAAATCTACCAAACAAATAGAGAATTGGACGTCTCGTACGTGCCCCCGTCAGATTACACGTCCACCGTCGGGCAACAACGCATTCCACTTGACGCCGGTGCCGATCAGAATTCTAACCGTCGGGACGGAATCCTCGGAGAGCAGAGGAAACGGGTGCCGTGCGTTCGCACAGGAAGTAAACATCGCGCGTTAGCTTTATGAACGGCTGGCACCAAGGAGATTCAGAAGCGGGGAACGGTGGACAGAGTGGACGGGCAGATGGAGAGCGCGTGTACGCCAATGAGAGGAGTGCATGTGACAAGTGGGATGAATAGTCGTCGTTCCAGTCACACGGACAGGGCCGTGGCACGGGGGCGTGTGCACACACGTCCACCGTTCACGTCGCACAACACGAAAACGTGGAACACACGAGCAAACTGCATCCTGTTCGCGGGAGCGTGTGTAAGCGTATGCGTGACGGCGGCCAGTGTGCGCGTATCACGAATGGGAAGAGATCGTCGGAGGAAAGTACCAGCACCATTGACGGGTTCGATCGATACCTTTCGCTAGAAGCACGTACACGAGGAGCACGAGGACGATCGAGCTGTCCAGCGTGAAGTCTCGCTTGCGATTTGAAAGTAGCGGCTGCGTGGACGTGTAAACAGCCATGTTTCTGGTTTGTATATGTGTCGCTAGCACTGTCAGCAGTGGCCGGACTGTCTCGACTGCGCAAGCCTCTGGTTCGAACTGCCGAAGACGCCGTACCGAACGGCCCGTTCGTGTACCCTGACCTGGGCTTCGGAGCGGCTCGGCCTTGCGCTCGGTTACGCGCACGGGGAGGAAATAACCGGCCAATCGGCGCCCATCGGCACGACAACGGCGGCCAATCGGGGCTACGGTTTAGCCGTTGCGCCGGCAATTCGGCGGGAGGGACTCAAGGTGAATGAAAGGGAAGCACGTGCAACTAATGATAGTAAAGCGCATTCGGAATCAAGTTTTACGTTTGCCCATTGAGCACCGAGCGCAGAAGGTTATTCCGTTTCGGGCAACGAGTGCGTGTCGCGTTGCGATTCATTTATTTCGACGGAGCTGCTCGTCTCGCGCGCACCGGCAATGCCACTGGAGCCACCGGAAGCACCGTATCTTCGCCGCGCCTGTATCGAAACATTTCTCGGCGTCGCGTCGCGCGGGGCAATCTTTGCGTATCCTCGTTCGTCGGATAGGCGAATTGGGTACTTGTTTGGTATTGGGCGAATAGAGAAAGGGACACAGTGAGTCACGAAGTTGGTGACAAACGTAGAGACCTTAACGAAAGATTGGTTGAAAGGAATTTCTCAATTTTTAAATACTTTAGAATATTCTGAGTGATTCTAAATTCTTCGCGTAAGGAAATCTATTCGCAGGAATAAACTTGCAACTGACTATGCACGTGTGCGTTTTATCATCGTCCAATTGTAGGGACGTTTGTGGGTCACGGATAGCCGTCACGGTGGTTAACGTTAAAAGAAACATTTGAACGTTGCGCTGACGCATCCCGGGGGGGGGGGGAGTGAATCACTCCGTAGCCACGCGCAATGAAATTAAAAGTTACTGGTGAAAAGAAGAAAAGGAAGGCTTGAAAATCGTTAGCATTGTCCTTCGGGCGAGCTCGAATTACCATGTACTAAAATATCGTCGAAGCACTGCCTCATGTTTGCGCAAGTACACAGCCCCGTGTACTTTTCCATCCAGAAATTGTAAAACCACCGCAACTCCACGCCGTCTTTTTCAAACGCCCGACGCCGTCCGATTAATATACAGCCAATGACGAAACTCTCTTCGCTTATCTCTCGACTGATTCATGATGCAAAGCAAACGCATTTACATGATCCAGCTCAAGCGATCCCATGCCGTTCGCTCTAGTTTTCCTCTGGTTTCCCTTGCCCCGATGGTTCAGCCGATGGGAATCTCGAAAAACAATATTCGACTGGACGAAAGTCTAGCCACGTGGCTTACGCATTTCTCAAGAATATCTCGGTGATTCAGAAAACCGGATGCTGGCCATTCATCCCTGCCATATGCCCGACATCCAATATTCGCTCCGTCGAATATACTCTTGTTCTGTTTATATTCCGCCTATCTGCTAGCCTCGCGAATAACATCCATCGAATTTTAAATCTCCACGGCCAGACATCGTTGAAATTATAATGTGCTTTATTTCCCCATCGAGCTGCCGCTTATTCCTTTTCGTTCGATACCTCGTCGGGCCTTCTTGAATATCGCCTCGACTTTAATATTTAATCGATGGCCAGTCGAGGTGGTTGGGGCGCGAAGCGTGTTCTTCTGTGAATATTCTTAATACGACACCGGCGCGGAGAATGGGAAAACGTTAGTGAATGGATAGTGCCACGCTTTCACAGTTCAGTGCCTCCGATGGCCATGGTGTTACATAATTTTTTCGCGGTAATATTCTTCATCGGTCGCACCGCTTAGCCATCGGCCACGTTATACAATACTTGGACTGTGCTTCTCGCAGCTGACGTTCAATGAACTCTCGTTTCTCTGAAGCTAGTAAGCTGCTCGTTGCCTACCGATGCCTGTCACTCGACAATGCTAACCGACTATCATTGTTGTGGCAGCGGCTGAAAAATCAATAGCCACCGTAGCAGAGCCGAATCTCTGAATCTCCCATGTGTCCCCGCCATCTATAAATTCGTGAATTCGTTTGTTCGAACCGGCTCGTTGCGATTCTCCCGGCACGCACAAATATTGGCCCGCTCGTTGCGCAATCGACCGTATAAATGTATTCCGAGCGGGTATCGCTGGGAGTTTTATTTGAAAAGCCACGCGACGCACAGTTTAACAGCACTCAACACTCGATGAGTCGATTATTACACTTGCATTAGCCAAAGTAATCAATAATACACGAATCTACGATAGCTGGCTACGTTGGTATATTTTTAGCGTCGCGTAAGAATAGAAACAAACGCTCCAGCGAACGATAGAAAATATTCCAAATTTTAGAATCGTTAGTCGAGGATTATTCGAGAACGGATCACTTCGGTTATTTTATTATAGTTTCTTAAATTCTAGCGAGATGTTTCTCGATGGATTTCTAAGTTTATGTGGTATGTCTAAATCACGACACTATTTATTTAAATTGACGTTAGTTGTAAAGGGAAAGCAATGACGAAGCACAACTGATTTAGCCTCTAGCACGAGACGAAATTGTACGACGGTGTACGCGAGCGTGGATCTGCACGAATCGTAGGACGGCCGTGGCACTGACTAAATTAGAGGCTCCATTCACCCTTCTGAGGGAGCTTGTGAGCTTTCGTAGGGCGCACGCAGCCAGACACGCACTCGCGTAAAATTACGCTCCCGTCGATTGGCATTCGAACTTGGATCGCGTGGGCGTTGCCTGCCCCCTTTGCAACAGCTTTTTGCGTAAACTTTACCCAAGGGAGAGAACTCTGGTCAGAAAAAGTTTTTGCTCCTTCGCGACCCTTTGTGAATAGAAATCTATCGTAGAGTCGGATCAGTTTGCAGAATTTAAAATGTCTAAAGGGTGTATTTTCACGCAGAATATATTCTATTTATTTCTTTTTCGAGATTCTGTTGCACCAGTTGTAAGGTTTCAAGTCGTATAATGAATAACAAGGTATGTACCTCTAAAGCCGGATTTTCTTGTAATTTTCTCTCATTTAAAAATAGATTTCAATTCTTCGTTGCGAAATAGATACGTATGCATTTCTAAATTTTTAATTTCAATGGTTCTTATTTGAATAAGAATTAATTTCAGGACTAGGTACCTACTTCTATTAACCCTTCTTTGACACACCTCTTTTTTCGATCAACTTTGACACACCTGGGTGGCTGACACCCAGAGCAATTTTTGAACGAGTGCCATTCTCATCCAAAGAATCCAATTATTATGAAAAAAATCATGGGTCAATTTCAAGGTCTCTAAAATGTATTCCAATAATTTTTTGATTGAAATTTTATCACAGTTTTTGTAAAATAATTCCAGATTACAACATGTCGAGAAACAACAAAGAAAATCGTAAAGAAATTGTAACCTTTACAAATTTCAATATTAGAAGCTAAAAATCTACGGAATTGATGTTCGGATATAATATTTTGAGGGAAAAAATAGTTTGTAAGTCGGCTTTGAAAAAAAGGTATTTATTTTGCATATGAAAGGTTCAGAGCGTCAAAGTCAGCTTATGGGTGGTTCACACCCAGAGTGTCACCGAAGGGTTAATACTCCTCCTAACATATAAATGAGTATTAATTATAAACCTTAAAAAAATCGATTGTGCACTTTATTGCTCACTATTATAAAAAATATCACGAATTCTGTGATTATCCAGAATCCTTTTAAATTAATTGAAACCCTTTTTCGTACGTCTTCGGTACCTGCATTTATCTCGAATCACCCTATAAATTATCCTCGTGTAACGAGGTAGATTGCCAGTCAAAGGATTTCGCCGTTCGGATGACTGGGTAGGCGCATCTACAAAGTTCAGTGAGTGCTCAATGAAAGCTCGTTTAACGTTTACTATAAAGCCTTCGTTATTCATCGCGAGTCATTGGCCGCGAACGGCACTTGCGCCGAACGGTGATGCAGCGCTTTTGAAAATCGACCGCCGAAGGTGCCATTGTTTCCTTCGGGAAACATAGAATTCTTTCGGGACATTCCCCAACAAACTTTACCGATTTTCGTGTCTACGCGCGTCACGGGAGCTTCGTATTTATCCGCGTTTAAAAATAAGATCGACATTGGCTGCCCTTCGGCTGCTCGAAATTCGGGGGTTGAACGGAAGGTGGCAGAGTTAACGATTCAAATGAGGCGTGGAAGATCGCTGAAGTTACCGTGGCTGCTCGCGTGGGTGGGAAAGAAAATTGCGCTACGCGAGAACGGTTTCTAAGGGCAATAAACGTAACTACCATAAGCGGTACCTTGATATCTCCTTTTAGGGTGCGCTGCCAGACAATCGAGACGGCCCCGTCGTCTCGAGAAGCGGCTGTCCCGACGCGTTGAAAAGTAAAAGGAAAGTGGATAATCCTAGGGCGATTTTCTCGATGCTTATTTCGCCGAGCACGTGCGACCTGCGCTTTCTTCCACTGCTTCTCCCTGCTTTCTCACTCTTTACTCTTCTTCCTCTGCCCCTGCTGCCTGGAATTTTCCCCAAATTAATACACCGAGAAAAGAAACTGATCGAACGCAATCATTTTAAATCCATTTATATTGTATAAATATTGATTGGAAAGCACGCCGCGAATGGCGAAGGTTATTGTGCGACTGGAATAGGAGATAATTTATTCAGAAGCTGAGCGACACGAGTCAGATATATCCCATTACGGCAAATGAAACGAATACATAATTGTATTAGTTTGGAATGCTTCATATTTCACGAGCATCGCGTGGTTGCAGTTTAACAGGGGGGGGGGGGGGGGGGGGCGATACGAGTTGTCTCTCCGCTAATGTAGATTAGCCTACGCCGAATCGATTTCGCTAAGCCGTCTCGCCGTGAAATGACTCATAGGGAATCTACGTGAGCGTGCAATGGACTCCGCCTATCGGGGCACGCAGTTTTATCTGAATACATTGAACTTGAACCATCGAATCGAGGAGTAAAACAAGCACTAATATTTTCTTTCCCGAATCAAAGACTACCGCTGATATCTCTTAGCTCCGCGATTTTAATTAATCATACTCACCCCTTCGAGCCGAGCCGAAGTCGACGGCCAGTTCAACTTTAAATACACACGAAGCACTCTTCGGTTTGTCCTTCGCCCAACGTCGTACCTATTCGTCCTTCCTCACAGCACCCTCTACTCGAGGAAAAATTCATCGCTCCCTGTGCGTCGCGCGTCAAGTCGTACGAACAGCTATCACTGCCGCGACGGTCCATTCAGAAAGCGTCGTACGCGGATCTGGCGTCGATTCACCCCCTCGCGAACACGAGTAACCAAACCGTGTCCATCAGTCCTCCGGTACCATTTAACTACAATATATCTAACCCTTCGACCTCTCTCGTCTCGCTTATCTATCCTGAACGTCGCGAAGCCTCCCGAGTCCGAAACCCCGTCCGCCTACGCAGAGCGGATATCCTTCGCCCGATCTAAATCGGATGCCTGAACGAGAGCCCCGAGTGAATCGAACTCAGCGAGAATGGGCCGAACGATCCACGGGACGCCGGCCACTTGCATCGGGCGCATCTGAATGGCGTCTGAACGGGTTGCAAAATGACGGCCAACTGCATTCACCTCTTTCGGTGGCCGTGGAGGGTGGCGAGGTGGAGTGCAGACGCGCGCATTCGTGACACGGATACGAGGCAACCCACCTTCCCCTCTTTCACAGTCGGCGGCCTCGCTTCATCCCCTGCACGCCGCCCGGCAGGGGTGCTGCGGCCGCTGATGGTGTCGCTGTTTCTTCCCTTCTCACAGAAGGGAAGAAACAGCGACCTCCCTCCTTCACCCCCGTTTCGAAAGAGTACCTGCATACCATCCTCCGCCGCTATCCACCACCCCCTTCGACCCTGGTTCGCCACGCACCGACCGACACGGTCAGAAATGGCCCCCTTCGTGTGCACGTAAGCCCGCCGTCGGTTAACCAGGTGCTCTTAGAGCTATAGCCGCATTATTTTACCGGAGAGAAAGAGAGGCGCAGGGAGAGATAGTTCAAGGACAGTTTTAATCTGTCCGTTTGGCTCGCGCTGATGAGCCTCGGGCCGCGCTTATTGACCTATTTCGCCGTCGTTAGGGTAATTCGGTTTTCGAGGCGTTCATAGAATCAACGAGCGGAAAGGTTACCGCGGATCGATAAACGCCGGCGATCCTTTTAAAATAAGTTTCGAGAATGGAGGAGGATACTAACGGGGAGACGGTGATAACGCGACAGGGTGGTGTTTATCGATCGGATTTAGGGGCGAGATGTTTCTACCGGGCACTGGTACTGGCAGTGGGATAATTATTAGTAATTCTGATTAAAAAGCAACGTATTAAGGAGAGCTTAGAAAGTAGCGGAGACCGGGGATGGTTGTCTCAAGGGGTAGGTTGAGTAATTGTTAATAACTTTGCAGGGATTTATGCTCTACTGTGGAAAGACTCACTGTAGGAAGAAGTCACTTCTACTGTGCCAGGCATTTACGTCCGATCCTGTGATCGCAGATTTTTTTTAACATTTATCAGCGTTTGTCGAAAAATTGACTACGTGAGTAAATGTCTTTTCTTAAAGATTTTATTTTTTCGCGCTCTATATAGTTACAATAGAATAAATGTTAAGAGAGTATTTTAAAGTTTGTTTATTAGACGATCTATTGACATAGTATTTTTGTTTATATATAAATAATTGAAGGTTATATGGATTATTGAAATCAAAGTGATCGTACGGGGCTGGTTGACTAATAATGTTTAAATTGTTATTTTGTTATTCATAAATCGATTTTTATTTTTGGTTTGAAGGGTCTAGTTGGGTAAGCATAGGGAAATTGGCCCCAGCACCAATTTTAGTATTTATTTTTACCAAATAATGCTCTTTGCTTAAAAAACCACTGAGAGAAATTTCAGATCTGTGCCCAATTTCGTTAGGGTGATATGGGGATAGCAACCCTAAACTTTACAGTATGTTATAAATAGGTACATTATAATTAATGTTTAATTTGAAAATGTTTAGCTTATTATTCAAATATGAAAGAAGGAAATTAATCTTTTATAATGAAACAACTCTTGTGACATTGTGTTATTTTATTACTGCTGAGATAAGTTACTGATAACATTTTCTTAACTGATTGTACCTATAGTCAACCTACCCCATGCTGTAAGTGTGTAAGTCAACTGGAAGGTGTTAGAAAAACATTAAATTACCTTAATTGCTGTGACATCGAGTCAACATTAATAATTTAATCAGATAGCCAAATGTATGTCCTATCAAATATACTAATCAGTTTAATGATATTTCGCCCACGTAATTTATTAACAATCAAAAACTGAAAAACTGAAAAAATTCCACAAAGTTACAGAATTTTTGAATATTCGATTTCTGGATCTTGCCTTGCAAGTAATTGATTGAAATACAGATTTACCAAGTGTTATAGGTATTTAATAGTGAACGAAATAGCCTATTTAAACTTCGTTTTGAACTATTTCTTTCTATATATCTCCAATTTTAGTATATCAATAACTGTACTTTTATGCCAATTTGTGTTTTCCATTGAATATTTTTAAAATAAAACACATAACAAATACTCAAGATGTTTGATTTTAATAAGAAATCATTATTTCAATGTGAAGCCATATAAAAACGTCACAAAAAAAATATAGACATGCCAATTGTTATCTCTACTTCAATCCATAATCAATTTCTTAGTATCAAGAATACTTGAATGGTTCTCAAGAGTGTATTTCAGTGCTATGCACTCTTGCCCCGTTCTAAATATTCCCCTCGAATACACAATTCTGACAAGACACCTTCCTCAGACTTGACGAATCATTCTGCAGCACAGCTACGACCCCACGCAACGTGCCTGCACTTTAATTTCTACCTGAAAGCTGCACGTCTTAACGCACGACTGCAAGGTACACCACCTCTGCATTTCGCGTAGCTTTCCGGCGTCAGAGCTGCCCTCCGCTTGCCGTGTTTTTCCTCCACTCGTTCCTCTGAAAACAAGTCATTATACTAATGCAAAGGTAAGCGGGGAAACTCCTGTGCGGCGCAACGAAAGTGGACGATGGCTACCCTGGTCAGCCGAGTCGCGTGCGTTTTCGCAACGAGCGGGATCGATCGACGCGTATCGACCTAGATTCCCGCTCCTCCATCGATTTCGCCGAGTCCATTGAGCCAGCCGTTGAAAGAACCTTCGCGTCTACTTTCGGATATTCCGTTCTGTATCTCGGGGCTGATCCGGCTCCTCTGTTTCGCCTTCTCCGCGGACCCATCTTCTCGTTCGGCTTCCCTCTATCCTCCCTGGTTTCGTTCATCCACGTCCTAGTAGGGATTGAAAGGCAGGAAGAACAGGGGGACGCTGGAGGGGGAAGCAGAATGCCGAGAGGAGGGAATGTTGAATGAGGACTCTAGGCCTGGGGTCGGGGGTGGCTGAGACCGCGGCGCGGCGGGGGTTGCAGGAGGGTGGGGTCAGGCGAGGAGGGAAAACAAGCTGGCCCGAGAAGGGTGAAGCAAGGGGCTAGAATGTAGGCTAGTCTCGTGGGCGGACCGCGTCCCCAATCGATACACACGCAGCAAACCACTTCTACACCCCCTGCCAGCCTTTGATTTCGTTACGATCTCGAATTGAATTGGCCCAGGATTTTATCGATCCCCCCTCCCGCCGCCAACTCGGTCGCCCGTAAAATTTTCTAATCCCCTGTGCTGGCCACCAGAGGCTGGACTAGAATCTCTACCCGGCGATCGGGGCGATTAAACGAAGCCCGCTGAAAGTACAATGAACCCGCGCGTAAACGCTAATGATCGCTCGGTGAATAATTACATCGCGCTGGATAATGAATCCGATCATTCGAGGAGTGCTAACTTTGCTGGATTTTCTTCACCTTGATATTCATTCCCGGGTCTCTTGCTTTTCGAATTCTGTCGTGAGATTTTGGATTCAGTGGTAGAGATCACTGAAGAGTCTGACTGATAAGTTTTGTTTACGTTTTCCGTTTCAGAGTAAATATTCGCTTGAAGATCACCAACGGTGATTTCCAATTTCCCATTAATTCTGTTTAAACCATTGACAGTGGCGCGTTCAGGAATTAATTTTGGGGGAGCCCAGTTGAAGGAATATAAATATTTTTAATGTAACTTTGATAAAATTCATTAGGTTATTATACAAATTTATTTAAAGAATAAAATCCAGTTTTCTTTTCTTTTCACAAAGCTCCCTCTTTGGGGGTGCCAGGGCCCCTTGGCGCACCCTCTGGGCGCGCCACTGAGTGTTGAGAATCTACTCGTTGACTCCTGTAAAAGAGTCGAAACAGATTTAATTCAGGTGCACACTTGATTTCAGCCTGGATTATTTATCAAAGTTTGAAACGAGTTAATTGATCGCTACTTAATTTACGCGGTATTGCACGGTTTTTAGCTTGGTTTTTATAAATGAAACACGTCTATTAACACTCAATTTCCTGGGCACTCTCGCTCCCGTACATATGGCACATATAATCTCTTTCACACAGGTCTGAGATACACGGGAAACACCTACGCGAAACATGTAAGGAAGCAAGTTAATGTTATTTCCCCGCGGTACGACAGCTTGTACTAAGCGACGTCTCGACAAGGCCCCTCGAAATCAATTTAACGCAAAAGTTTCTGTTGTCGCCGAGAACAGCTACTTTTCCACCGAGTCACAGTGAAATTGGTATCTCGCAGAAATGAAATTACAGCGGGTAATTGTTCCTTACACCGACGAGAGATAAATCGAAATCACTCTCACTCTGCTGTTCCAACTTTCTGTTACACCAAATACCTAAGAAACTGTCCCTCAATTGGGACATTCCATGCGAACTCGGACAGATTTCGTAGATTGCTGAAATTTGAATATGATGTAGTCTTTAGTGATATTTGATTTTTCAAAATTTTGAAAAATGTCGATTTTACAGCTGTTTGAAGTTAAGTGCTAACTTTTTTTCAATTCATTATAGCTATGGAAGTAGTAAACGGATGTAGATGAGCTTTACGGTGTTTATGGAGAAGACATTGAAGTTTTAAGAAACATAATTTCAGTTTAAAAAAAAAATTAAAACTACAATTTGAATTAAAAATCTGAAAAATGGAGAATATAATTTTATTCTACCCCTTGATGGACTAATTTCCAAAAATATGGACATTTTAAAATTGGTCTTGTAAAAATTACCGAAAGTTGACGCTGGGTCAAATCACACCGGCTCGACTAGCTGAGCCGCGTGGTACTCGCAGCGACTATATCTGGTATTCTTATACAGTGTTCTCGAATACGGGAGTATTTGTAAAAAACTGAAGAAGGAAATCTTTTACTGTTTTTTACTCACCATATAATATGGTAACTCAATTTTTGGTTTTCGCAATATTTTTCTTGAAACGAAGGTGACCTTCAGTTTTTGAAATGGAATGCTGTATATTTAATTAAATTCAACCATATGGTATACTATGACCTTCAAGGCTACACATGGTTAGGAATGAAATATGAAATTCAATCTACTAGAATCATCAAAAGATGAAATTCAATCTACTAGAATCTACTAGAATCAAGAAGATTGAATTTCATATTTCATTCCTAACCATGTGTAGCCTTGATGGTCATAGTATACCATATAGTTGAATTTGTCTTGACAGTCGCTTTCATATTGGATAATCAAATATATAGCATTCCATTTAAAAAACTGAGGGTCATCATCGTTTCAAGGAAAATATTGCGAACACCAAAAGTTGACATACCGTATTATGTTGTGTATAAAAAACAGTAAAAATTTTCCTTCCTCAGTTTTTTTACAAATACTTACTATATTCGAGAACACTGTATAAGAATAACAGACTACAACATATTGAAATTTCAGCATTCCGCGAAAACTTACTCCCAAATCTGTCCGAGTTCGCATGGAATGTTCTAATTATTAGAATAACTTCCATAACCGACGAAACAAATTCTAATCTTACCAACTTATCGTGGAGCCAGCAATACACGTGACTACGCGCAAGAATGGCATTAAAGGGAAAGCGTGCAGTATCAACTATGGAAACAAAACACGAGGTCTGTAATTAAATAACTGGAAAACTGGAGTAAAATAAAACATTAAGGTGGCTGCCTCCAGATCCAGCCGAATTAAGGAAGATTAACTCGATTCGGTCTGATCCTGGTTTCCCTGACTACCGCCTGCAAATTCGAATCTCGATTTCCGACAAGCAAGTTTCCTGGAGTTAGCTGAAGTCGTAAATTAATAAGACCTTCATTCATGAATTGGAGCTCGGCTCGCGCGGCCAACTCGTGCCTGTCAGAGGCAGGTGATTGACGGAGTGCTTTGACATACGCTGGGAAAAAAACACGGCAGAAGAAAGAGATCTAAGGAAGCTGCAATTCTGCAATTCTGCAATTCGCCAATTTTTAAACACACTTAATGCCTAAATGTTTAAATAAAAATAATAGAATCCACAAAAACATCAATCCGCGATTATAATTAAAATTCAACCACTTCACTTTCATCAAATTTGCCAAAACCGAAATATAACGAATTCACCAATGGACAAGCACCACGTGCCACGCGAAAGACGTGCCATTCACGTCTGGCTGAATACATCTGGAGGCTGTCATTCACCGAGCCAGTTAGTTTGCAATTCGATAGGTGAAAAAAAAAACATCCGGTACCGGGCACTTCCGGCAGCTTTCTGCGTTATCTCGCGATTTTTATTCGGCTGTTAACCGATCTGATCGCGCGTCATTTCCGCTTCCGGCCGAGAGTTTACGCGCCCACGGAAAACGTTCGATCGAAGGTTTCTCGGGGATGTTCGTTCGCCGGATGAAGCGTTGTTTCCGATAACAAAACGAGAAAAAAAAAGAAGAAGAAAGGAGGTCCCATTCGAAATTTGAAATTCGAAATACACGCTTGGCCCGTTCTATTTTCGCGGCTAAACCCCTCGCTCGTGGGTGTTGATAAACGCCCATTATCGCCGGATCATTGGCGGAATCCCGATGTTTTTCTTCTGCCGCCGCTTCAAACGGCCCCGTGATCGCGTCACATCCGCTTCCGGTCAACTGGCTACACCGGCACGGTCTTCACGGTTCCACGAAAGATCTATTCGCGAAGGTCAAGGTTAACGCGATTTCACCGGCGAATTTCATTCACGTTTGCTACACGAGATGTTTCGTTAGCTACGGGCAGAATTTGGAATATCAGCTTCGGGATGTATATTTGAGGATGATTGGAGTAAGTTTGGAATTGCAGGTTGTATTTAAGCTGGGAGTAATATGAGAATATAGAATGAGTATGCGATATTGGGAGGTATATATATAGATCTACAATGTGGATGATGGTTTCATTAGTTTATGAGCAGAGAAATTTAGTCGAATATAGTAATCATTAATTATTAACGAGCTGATACGCATTTTGCTTGTCGAGAACAATGTTTGCGGTCTATGTTTACGTGAACTGTTTTAATTAAGGTAAATGTACCAATGCCTGGGCGCTTAAGGGGCTTAGGGAATAGCGGCAAAGTTTTCGCCTAATTTAATTTGTAAAATCATCATGAAATACAAAAGTGTTGTGGAAGATAACGCGGTATTAGTACTTCTTTGGAAAAAAAAATAATTTTCCTGCAAGTTTAAGCCATTGCATCTTATACTAAATTTAAATATATTTACTATTATACTAATGTATTATTATAATATATAAATTATAAATGCAGAAGCCTAAGAAATTTCTCGAAGTGAATTCCAAAATAATTATAACTACCTAACGATTTTCAATTTTATATTATTTTACTTTTTAATCACATTAATAATTAAGCTTGAAAATAAATGAAATTCGCGTTACTGTAGAGGTACTGCTAACTGGAACATTTACTTTACTCTTCTCTCGCTGAATTCATCCGTAAGCTCAAGTAATGAACCACGAAACAGGAGCTGAATAATTAATCAGCATTAATCAATCAGTTGATTAATAAGTAACCTTATCTCGGAGTTGATCCGTGGGTAGAATTTCAGGTCCAGTTACGCGACGATCCGTTTGCGTAACAGACAATTATTCGGCGATATCCTCAGCGAGGAATTTCGATATTTTCGAGCTCGCCGCTCGAGCGTTTTTATTTAAAGAGAACACGGTTATGTAACGCGCCTCGAACGAACCGCGAATTCAGTTGGATTTTCACGAAACTTTTTGTAGACACGCTCCGATCGGCGTGGAAAGTTGCGCGGGCGAAATCAACGCGTTGTTTTCTGCTCCACAAACGCTCGGGGCAGCAAACTTTTTATAATAAAATTTGACCAAGGAAGATCTTCGACGAGTAACGTAGCAAATAATTAAAAGCAAAACTGCTCGTTCCAGATTCCACATTACGAAGCGTATTACTTCTGTTTCGATGCAGCAGCCTCTCGCGATACCGAACGGATCCCGTGGAAATATTAATTATCGACGGGCACGGTGCTGCATCGATGCACTCTCATTTCTCCTCGGTTCAACGAACCGATCCATCGATGATAACGATCGAAAGCAGAGAGGCTTGAATCAGAAAGGATGAAAGACCGTATGAATGAAGACTGGCACTCGTTCATTCGTTTGCTTTAACAGCGTTACTTTCGCGAGCACGGGGCCAACCGCGTGAAGCCTCGCGATTTCACCTTTCAAATTATTGCACCCGATGCTCTACAAGTAACACTAAAATTAGATCGAGTGTCTGTACAATATCCGAGCGGAGTTTCGAAAACAGCACGCGGTATTTACGATACCGAAACTTTTATAATAAAATTAATGCCCACGCGAGCATTCCAGGCGAGTACGTGCGCCGCGCTTGAACTTTGTTTCTTCCGCTTCTCTTTCTCTCTTTTTTTTTTAAATTTTTATTTCCCGCTGTTAATTAAATCGCCGAGGATGAATGGGATAGTCAAGAATGAACGTTATCGGATTTCTATATCGAGGCTGATCCTCGTTTGGAAATAATAAAGGCATTTTCTCGAGCTTCGTTGAATGATTGAACGTCACGTCCGGTTTCCGGTCGCGTTCAAGGCAGAAAATGCCGCCCCCCCCCCCCTGCACCGCGCCGCTGTTACAAATCCACGCGTAAGCGAGGGACAATCGATGATTAATCGGATCGCGAGCAGCTCGGAATGCATAATTGCGAAACTCAGCTGAAAGGAGATCGCCTGGCCGTTTCACTTTGAGAACGAGAGTGCGATACCGTACGTTGCTCCGAAAGTATAAATCTTCGCCGTACGAGCGGCTACCTTTCCTTCCTGTTAATTAAGAGGTGTACACTCGCTCAGAATTTCTTATTCTTGCGATACCGAGCAATCATTAACGCCGCGGCTTCTCGGTGCACCGTTTCTACTCGCGCTGCTGTATTGATTTATAACTTCCGTGAATGACGTATTGTACTCATAGACCTTTCGAGAAATCTTTAGACTTTTTGAAAATAAAGGAGCCACGTTTGTTTAAATTTTTTAAAAATGTTTACTCGTGCTCGTCCGCGTGGAATATTATCCTCTAGTTAATTACTCGCGTCACTGCATTTCCAGCTCGATTTCGCCGTTCATTCGAAACTAAAGTTAACAATTACATTTGTTCATCGATTCCCTGTTGGAGGTCGTGACGTTATTCCGAATCAAAAGCACCGATAACTTCGTTGCCGGAAATCGTATAGGATTTCTGATTATTCCGCGGTATTACCGAGCTACCCGCTATCTCGTCGGGATCGTGAAATTCCCAATCAACTCGTTCCTTCATCACTGACAACAGATGGGTGTAATTGACTTGGATCAATGTATTCTATCGAGTTCGGACGTTATCAGGAATCCACCGTTGAAGGAATCTTCATTCATATTCTATAAATACCCAGAACCACGGTATCCCTCGTACCGTTCGTTAAACAGATCCTAAAACTTGCGATTACTTTGGAGACTACGACCCACCTGAAATAACAAAGAGAGATCCGAAGACATCGCCGCGAAGGTGAAGGAACGAATTCGTTCGCTCTTCTAGCGGTGTTTTAAACGGCACACGGGACGCAAAGGTTGTAACGGGCAGGCATCGATCTTCTATTGTTCTATTGGAAGGAAGACGAGGCATAGGCCAGGAGCAAACAGAAGTGTAAGGTTTCTGCGAAACGTCTGAAGGAAGGGGCTACGTGGAAGAAACGCGGGGTCCAGGGACCCACTTCTCCGAATCGGCATTTAAACGTTTCATCCGGCTTCCCTCTTAGGACCCCTAGGTCGTTACTTCCGCTACGACGATGCCTACTCCGCATTGTTTCCTCATACCAGTTTCAGGGGACAGTTAGCCCGAAGGAAGGAAACATTTTTGGCACTTCCCGTCCACGGCCGGATGCTAAATTTACATTTACTTCCACCTAGAGGTGTCCAGCTAACGTAACTGCCAATCCACGAGGGAAAACAGATTCGTTAGCGACTATCTCCCTTTACTGAATTTTGTTCCACTGATACTCAATCATTATTCGTATCGTTCAACGATCAAATAGAATTTTATCACGTGGTTATTCGCAATATTTTTTTTCATAAACATCCTTTATCAGTAAGTCACTCCTATTTTCTCACGAATATTCTCAATCACGTATCCCTTCAGCTTTCAATTAACTTTCAATAAATTCTCTCGCACAAATCTCAGCGCGAAGTTCCGACGCAGATATTCTCCGCGATGGAGTAGCGTTTTCTAAATTCTGTATCCTTGCACCTCCGCCAGTGCCCTCGGCGAGGGATCGGGGTAAGTTTTATCGACAGGCAAGAAACGAAGCTTCAGATAAGTAAGCTAATTATAAACCGTCGGCTTCCCGCGATCGACCGCTCTATCTTCTGCCCGAAGATAAAGAAACAGGAGCGCGGGCGTTGTGCGTCTGCCGGGCGCCCCTTTCGCGCCCAAGGACTTTGCGTCATTTATTTCCCAAGCAGACCGAGACTACGGCAATGGGGTATGAGTCAGGAGTAAGCGTAACGCTCATTGTTGGCGATGGAATCACCGAGAGAAAATATAATTAAACCGTGTGAGAAGGATCCTCGAGCGCGACGATCCAGCGGATCAACGCTCGTGAGACGGATCCACCCTCGTGGGAACCGTAAACGCGCTCCGAAATTACCTACGCAACTCGTCTTCTTTTATATTCCCCATTTTTTTTTTCTTTTTCATGCCAGAAAGGAACGTGAGAGACGGGAATCACGGATCGGCGAGCCTCGTTCGAAAGAAAGACGGGACACGTGTTTCTGGAAGGAACGTTCCTATGCCTGTCGGAATTCCGTCCTAACGACCCTCCGTTTCCTCTATCCGCGCATAACTCATCGGCCACTCGAAATCCTCGGCTGGCGCATTTAGCGCGTCATCCTATAGAGAAGAGTGAGGTAACAGTTCGCAACAGGCGAATTTCATTGTTCGAATCGTGGAAGTTTCCAATGGTGATTGACAGTCAATTGTCAATCAAGGTAGAGTCGAGGTCGAATCGTGTAGCTGTGCTTCGTTTTGTTATCGTACAATGCGGTAAGTACCGAATTCGTTAGCTCTGATTTGATATTCTCATTTTTAGGAATCAATTTTATTAATTTTATTTTAATACGTCGTCTGAAAGAGCTGAAATTCTTCTTTTCAAAAGTACTAATAGAAGCTTTCAGTTCTCCTCGCAGATAACAGGATCGGTTGAACAATGGAAAAGTATGTGTGGGGGCAAGAGTTCGCACAATGCAGTGGGGCAAGAGTTCGAATGCAAACTCCCCGTTTAAAAATCAGCTTGAAGTAAAGACTGGAAGCAAAGAAAAGAAAATCTGAATGCGAGAGTGCAAAGAAATAATTAGAAAAGTAAAAATAAAACCCAACGATAACATCTGCTTCTGAAAAATTTTGAAAGGAACAAAACAAATCGGTTCCTAAAAGAGAGAATAGCCCAACCTTCAACGTCTTTGAGAAGATTCTCCGGAAGACTGATGCCTGCGCAGACTACGAAGGTGGTAGTAATGTTATCTGCTATTACTGTTGCTTTGATAAAAAAAATTAATTGTAAACTATTAGTCATTTTGCTATATTACCACAACTATCGCATATAGTAAAATAATACACTTTTGTATAAAATTCTCATTGCGTTATTTTTCCCCATAACATGTCAGATAAAAATTCGCATTTCACACTTTGTGTAAATATTTATTTTATATAAGTTGCGACAGGTAAATTCACAAGAAGCCACTTCCTATCGAATAATAACTGACAGTAATTATTTCTTACACAATGATACGACTAGCAGTGTAATACTAAGTATTTTAGTGAAGTCTAAACTCTAACTGCGCACTCTTACCTCACTCTACTCAGTCTACTATAATCCCGTGCTTGCATGCACGCTACACCGCCCCCTTTCTGTAGTTCTCTCAACCAGACGCGAGCCTCGGGCACTTCGGATGATTTCTCTATCGAACTGTTCGACGTTTCGAAATTGGCTTCGAGTAGTCGCTTCGGTTCAGATTCAGTGTGAGCCTGACTTTGAACAGTTTCAACAGAGATGCGATTTCTATCAATCCAGTGAATAGAGCAAGAAGAATGCTGTTTGTTCTTGCACAGTCATAAGAGCTCGCCATGCGTCACTCGCCATGCAAGATATCGCGTAAAAATATACCTACTCGATCCGAGCTGGAGGACGCGACCGTTACTTACTCCTCGTAAACGTAAAGAAAATATCGAAGGGAAAGTGGGAGGCAGCCAAAGTGGGTGTAATTCCAGACGCAATTTCTGCGAGGCATGATGAGCCGGTGGGAGTTGCGTGATATCGTAAATAGTGGTAACGTTAACGGTCTATTCACTGTACGCCACTCGAGGCAGGACGAGTGAGTCATCGTTCGTAATTTTATTCCAAGCAATTATTCGTTTTACCCCCGGGTACTAGGGCCGGACACCGGGGCTATATTCTCCAAGTGAAACGGAAGCACGCCCACGCGTCTAGCGAAAAGGCTTCGTTCGTTAGGCCGCGCTCCTCCTCCGCTGCAACGCCATACGCGCCGAACTGCCCGCAGAGGGTGAACACTCGCAATTAGTGACTAATTAGCGACGCGGGTGTTACGATTACGTGCCGCTCTAAACGAGCCGTGCGTGCCGATTGCCCAGCTGATGCCAGATGCGTGCATCGATTCGACTAATAATTCTCAGGGTGCGCGCAGCCTCGCAGTGCCGCGGTACAAATCGCTTCTGCTGAATCTGAAATGTTAAAGGGCGATTACACGCGAGGGTACATTAAAGTGTCAGGTCACTTAATTTACCTCTTTGCATTAAGAAAAAAGGTTGTGTATGGAAATACTTTAACTTTAAAGGACAAGTAGCGTAGATTCTATGGGTGATTACGTTTCCTCTCGGGAAGAAGTCGTTGAAATATAAGCCGAGTAGATATCGAAGCTAATTCATCTCCGTTTACTCTATATTCGTGATTAAACCGTCTATGAGCGGCTGACCAAAGGAGCTGAAACGAAGTAGAAGCGCAGGATCGTCCGAGCTTCGCGGGGGACTAGAAGCAATCTCCGTAGTGCGCGGCATTTCGCCCCGATATTTGTGGCGGACGTGCGGCGTCCGCGGTCGCGAACAATGGACAATTTGGAGCGGGAAAATTCGCGGTGGAAAGAGGGGGACAGAAACGTGGATGAAAATAAACAGTCGTTGGTCCCTGCGTTGGGGAAGGATGAAGAGGGATGGAGGGGACCGGCCGATAAAGGGGAAACGGCGGGGAACAGGGCGAAGAGGGTGATGGGGACAGAGAGGGAGTGAGAGGGAGAGAGAATGAAGGAGAGAGAAAGGGAGGGTTGTGGAAGAAAAAGCGAGAGAGGGAGAGAGAGAGTGTGTCGGTTGCTCGATAAAGAGAAACGT
Organism: Andrena flavipes; assembly: GCA_963971345.1. Lineage (NCBI taxonomy): Eukaryota > Metazoa > Arthropoda > Insecta > Hymenoptera > Andrenidae > Andrena > Andrena flavipes. Next base: position 74,917,055 of record OZ020480.1, read on the forward strand.
CAACCCTGCGCATACGCATTGCGAATATCCGAGGTAGGTATCTTCAATGGGCTGGTTGCCCATTCGCATCCGCTGCAGGGGTAGAGCTCTTTCATTGAGCGGCTCCGTTACTTCCGCTTTCCGTTCATGCGTCACCCTCTCCTCCATCTTTCTCTTCCCCTTCGAACCTCCCTCCTTCGCTGCAACTCTTCTATCCTCCTTTCAACGACAGCCGCCTAGCGTGCTGGCTCTTCTTCGCTTTGATAATTCCGGTTCATAACAGGGGTGACATATTCGCATTGTCAGATCGACAGGATACGAGTACAATCCCAAAGTAAGGGGCGAAAAAGACGAGATAGAAATGTTCCTTCTTTCGAAATAAGAAGAAAAAGTGAAGTTTAAGAATTCCTTCGGGGATGATTGTACTGATTCTTTAATAGCTCGAGGCAACAGAAGTGATCTTTAATTAGAGCTTGATGAGCAGAGAGATACCTACGCGGAAAGCAAGAAGAGTTTGTTCTCACGCGCACAATTACCGCGATGTGAGTCAACTCGGTGTAATAACCCAGCGTAATTAATATTTCATTAGAACGGGTAACATTGGATAACACCTGCACCGTTAGCGTGCATCATTGGAAGCAGAATTTCTTCACCGAAGCTCGTGGAAGAAGTTGCCTCGCTCCACTTCTTCAAACACTCGCCTACCTGTCCTCTCTTAAGTGATGATCCTCTCTACTGAGATTTCTTATCGGATACTTAAGGGTTGCCCTAATTTACCACGAGTCCATCGACACCCACAGCGCCTAAAGGGCGGAGAACCTATAATGAAGCACTTTTCTGGCATCGAAAACGGATAGCACAACTAACTACAGACATCTACCCCAGCCTCCCCGCAATATTCCCGCCCTAGTGCGCACAACTACCCGCCGAACCGTTCCATAGACCGCTCGTCCCCATTCGCCAGCGCCGTAAGGGTGGCTCCGGCTCACCCGAGCGGATTCGTTGACTCCGTTTCGTGTACGCGCGACATCCGTCCGCTGCCTTTCATCCTTCGCCTCTGTCAAACGGCAGGAATTGAAAAAGCGCGGGACAAAGGGGTAGCAGTGTGCAGAGTAATCTGCGCGCGACGGGAAAGGAAATTTATCGACGAAGCGGGGTGGAGCGGGGAGGAGGGGAATGGAGTAGAGAGGCAACTCGCGACCTCGACGTTTATTTCTCACCGCCGGGGAATTTATCGTCGCCCTTTTATTTCTTTCTGCCTCCGCGACGCCGCTCTTGCCCCTAGCAACAACCCCTGCTTAGTAATTACAAGCTCGGGGAGGAACGGTGAGGAACGATTCGCAGGGAGGGGGGCCGCGCTTTCCATCCCCCTCGACCCACCCGCTTTCACGCTCGCGGCACGAGTCCTGCAAGTCCTCGTTGCAACGTCGATATCGACTTCGTAATTACAGATTCCGCGGATGTTGGGCTCATCGGTTCTAACGGTAAATTCTTTGTATCGAGCTTTTTGAGCCATAAAGTTCTGGTTTTCCTACTGTGAATTATTTTTAAATAGGCGAATTACTGGCAGATCCACTTAGAGCTGTTCAATTTTTCGCGGCCTTGGTCGTAATTTAAAACGATCGAGGTGATTAATTTTATCCCCCGATTCGAAGTGTTTGCAGTGTAAACACGAATAAATGAATAGCGAATAAGTGGTGAAAGACGAGAGCTTTTCTGCTGGACGTATCGGAGAATTGGTAATTCTACTGGTTATCAAGCGGCTCATCGATACGGACATTAATTACGTAGGAATTTAATTACCTTCGTGAGTACGATGCCATGGAGCGCTGTTATATTATTAAGAAGCCAAATAATTTTCGTTTTCATTTAGAATACCTTCGTAGTAAGGTGAGTGTAGCAATTTCTGCTCATTTAAGAGGTTACTCGTCTTCAAGGAGATGTAAAAAATTTGTTTGTGATCAAAAGTTGTAGAGTAATTGATTAATTCTTTAATAATGAATCAACCAAGTCGAGAACTATTTAAGAAAGATATTTCAAGATGTTTAACTATTAGTAATTTGTAATTAAATACAATGCTCTAAGTGTCCGTACTTTTGCTCACGAAAAATAGCGATGTGCGTATTTCTACTCGCCATTTGTACCAATTTCTGCTCACATAATAGGGTAAAAGACCCAATTACTGTCACCTTAAGCTATTTTACTTAAAATAACGAATAAATAAACTATAGTATAGATTATAAGTTGAATTACATAATTCTTTTTGTGTATGACTTTACCACGTCATATTGCTAAAATTTTGGTGAGTAGAAATGTGGCACGACGGTGATTCACTTGACTCTAAACCTGCTCACCTGTTTTCTACTTAAAAAAATTAAAAATAGTAAAACAATCTAATTTCAGAGCACAATACGGTATCTGTTTTTGTTATTAAAGGAGAACTTTTACTGCAGAAACTATTTTCTGCCCAATTATCGAATACCAATATCGACTCTGTTCCTTAGCACATCCAGCTGGAACACGATCGAAAAATCATGGGTCTCTCGTTTTAAAATTTTTTCGTTGCTTATGCTTATAATGTTCAAATAATTTTGAATTATTTTGTTGCAACTGCAGTACAAACGTAACGCTTATAATTATAAGAAAAATACGAAACGAGCAGAAACGGGGACATTTACATTATTCCGCGATGGGAGCAAAAATGCTTGAATATTTCGTGGATTCGTTTCATTTTTAAACCAAGACAGAACAGTGGACACAGGAGTGTCAATTAGTTAAATATAAAACCTGCGTCGTCCCAAGGAGAGAAATTCAATCTATCCCTGTCGAAAAGGCCCAGCTGTCTTCGTGTTTAAAATTCTACATTCGGCTGGGAGTTTTCTTTAGACTACAAGGAAAGACATGACTGCAGTGAGAGATCTTGACCTACGTCAGATGGCAATCAATCTCTCTCTCGAATTAGCGTTTGTCGAGCTTTCAATGAACGACCCCGACGCAAGGGGGTGGCGCGGGGGGAAATATGAACTGAAATCTCTGGGCTGACCTACTTTGGGGAGTGGTGACGTCGACTGGTCCATTCACCTTGCATTTCTTTCAGCAAAGACGCGCCAGCGTTTGTTTCCAGCGAAAATTCTATAATGCAATTCAACTTCTATCATGCAATAACCCCATTTAACGATCTGCTCTGGATAAAGAGAGAACTACGAACAACAAACTTCGCCTTTATCTCAGTAAACTATACAGTCCGAAATATATCCCTCTAAATAGAAAATAAAATAAATATCATATATACTACGTATATAAATGGAAAAACAGGTAATGTCACAAAACGGTTTTATGGAGAAAATGAAAGTTTAATACCAGAGTGAAGATTTCCTGTTTTTAACCAGTCTACGAAATACTTAACGTTATCCTACTGGGGTACTTGAACTTTAAAACCATTCGTGATTCGACAGTTCTGCAGTCCCAGTTACCACCAACAAAATATATTATACCTAAATCGCAAAATTGCAAAAAAAAATGGACATTACCTTTCTCTTTCCATTTCATATCCAAAAAACATGGAAGAATGTAAGAATGGCGCAAAAAACACTACTATACAATAAATACCAACGTCCGAAAAAATTATTTACCAACTATACCCAAGTTTCGCACTCCCACAAATGGCCCGCGCTTTTTGTTTATCAACAGCCGCCATTGTTTATAAAAACAGGCCACGGTACAATAGACGGGAGCACGGCTACTACGGTGGCCTATTTCCAGGCCAGCAATGTCGACGGATTCATTCATGCCGGGATCCTTTTGTGAGCGCCGAGCTTTCAAACGGTTCCGCGCAGTGGACCGGCCGATTGAAGGACTTCGTGTGCAATTCTGAACGCGACGATCGTAAAAGTCAAAGGTTTCGGGCGCGTCAATTTTCGCCTGGCCTATTTCGAGCTCTTTACCATTCTCAGAATGCTTCCAAATTTCAGTTTGCCGCGATAATCTGCGTGGGATCCCTTCGTTGGCCAGTATCGATTAGCCGCGGGGTCATTCCACGCAAAGTTGGACATTTTTCGGAGCAATTTTTAGGATTTTGATGGAACTTGGATGTGTCGTAGTCTTTGGGGATATATATACATATCTCTAAGGATTTTTCAAAATGTCAAAAATTGTGGATGTTACTGCTCTTTGAAATATAGTGTTTACTTTTTTTCCAAAAATTGTAACTGTTGAAGTAACAAACTGATGGAAATGATCTTTTGGGTGCTTACAGTGGAGATATAAGAGTATCTAATAAAAATTATTTCTCTTAATAAAAACGAATATTTGACCATTTATTTAGCATTTGCTCTTAACAAATGTAATTTTATAATTGAAGGCCTCTTTTTAAACATTTGGAAAAGTAGGAGGATATACCCCTGTTTGTCCTCTTTATGGACACCTTTTCAAAAACGCGGACACTTTAAAATTAGTGGCATGAAAATTAATTGAAGATGACTCTGCGTCGCCCATTAAGCGGCTATACCTGATATTGTTATATAGTTTTCTCGCAAGTGGTAAGTATTTGAAAAAAAAAGGAACAGGGAAACTTTTACTATTTTTTGTACCCAACATCATGCGATATGTCAATTTTTCGTGTTCGCGATATTTTTCGTGAACCGAAGATGACCTTCAGTTTTTGAAATAAAGTGTTACATATTTGATTACCCAATATGAAAGCGACTGTCCAGACAAATTTAATCATATCGTATACTATTACTTTCAAGATTACGCAATTTTAAAGTGTCCGCATTTTTGAAAACAAGTTCGTAAAGAGGACAAGCAGGGCTATAACCTCCTATTTTTCCAAATGTTTAAAAAGGGGTCTTCAATAAATAAAATTGAATTTGTTTAGAACAATTGCTAAATAAATGGTCAAATATTCGTTTTTATTAAGTGAAATAATTATTATTAGATACTCATATATCTCCACTGTAAGCACCCAAAAGATCATTTCCATCAGTTTGTTACTTCAACAGTTACAATTTTTGGAAAAAAGTAAACACTATATTCCAAAGAGCTGTACTTGACATTTCTTTGCATAATGGTCATTCACTGAATATTTTGTCAATTACTGGATAGTTTACCCTACAACATATCCAAGCTGCACCAAAATCCGAATTGTTACTCCGAAAACTGTCCCAATTCGCGTGGAACGATCCAGTGGCGAACTATCGGCCCTTCGGAGTTGTCGAATATCATGGCCATTTTCGTTAATTCGATTTTGTGGAAACGGTTCGTTAGAATGGCGGTGGATGTAACGGGGTAGCCAAGCTCGATCGAAAGGGCCACCGCAACGCAGGCTACACGGAAATTCTATGGCGACCTAGTTCGCGAATAGTGACGTCGATGAGACCATTCAACCAGCAGTTCACCCAGGAACACCGTGCCGCCCCCACCGCCGCGTAACTGGGTCATCCTCGTATAATGCATCCCTTTCAGCATCCTTGGATGTCGTAAAAATAGTCTGAGCTCGCTAAACGCAAACGCCTTGGTAAAAAGAGTGAAAAAAAAAAACAACAACCGTGGGTATTCGTACGGCTTCGAGGAGTACCGCTCTCTGCTGGCACTTACAAGACGCGTTTCTGATCGGATTCGATGTGCCAAGACCTTATCGGAGAGATCAAAAGGTTCTTGGGAGACCATCGGGGTCAAACAATTAACAGTGCTGATAATCTGGCCCAGTTATCGGTGAAGATTCTTTTCGTATTTCAGGATAACAGGCTTCTGGATCGACGCGATGTTTGCGCGAGCTTGCAAGCTTCGATATCGAATGTTGACGAGTGTTAGATAATTCATGGACGCATGTGATTCATTCAGGTTACATGCATTTGCATTTCAGAGGGCTTAATTACTGTCGGTGGATAATTTCGGAATCTATATTAATTTATGGTAACGAGTAATCTATTCTGTCGAGGATTATTCTTCAATTAATTCCAGACACGTGGCAAGTTTTTATGGTTTCATTTTCAGCTGGAACGCAAAATAGAATTCTGTAGCTGTGTCGAAAGTTTTAATCATAAACACCCGATGTGTTTGTAAAACCTTATTGGGTGAATGTACACGCGTTACGATTGTTACGAAATTAGTGTCTTCGACTGATAGTTTCGTCAGAACTGTTTCTGATAATTATATCGCACTGAAAAATAACCACATAAAAGTATAGTTATTAAAAAGTCGTGCCTTCCATTCTGCACGATAACAGCCCCTCGAAAACATGTGACTTAAAGCTTCAAGCACAAAGTGTAATGATCTTGGAAGAAGAATGGGAGTCTCTACGTTCGAGAGGAATCATCGATCTATAGACTAAAATAAAAATAGGAGAAAGAAAAGAAGGTGGCTTCCAAATCAAACTCGATCAAAATTCTCCACCTGATCTCATCCCTCTAAGAATCACCCTGCAAACAATTTCCACCCTTTTAAAAGTTTCAAAGGGTCCCAGGATCCGAGACCTCATTTTCGGGGTGAACTTTCCTGCGCTTCAAGCCGTTTGCACAAAGTGCGATAAGTTTGAAATTGGGGATGAATCTCCCGGCGATATGCGTCGAAACGAATCTTCGAGACTTGGATGGACGGGCACGGACGAACGTTTCGCTTCTATTCTCGTAACCCTCGTCCTTCGGACCCCTTTTCCGCAGGAAAGGAAAGAGGTCGTGCATTTCCGGCTTACGGTGGCTTGAGACGATTCTCAAAGGACGAACCGGTGTCTCGCCCCCTTTTACAACGGCGTACATACACGCGGCCATGAATAAAACTCGCGGATATACGAGCCGCTTAAATTCTTCGCGGCACTGTGTCTCGACCTGCTGACACTGCACGCACGCTTCCACACTCGTAGAAAACGTTGGGAATCAACATTTCCTACGGTACAGAAGATAACGTACCGTCATCTAAATAACAGTGACGGGAACACGTGCAATCTCTGAAATCATCATTTTATTCGAGTGCGAAATCTCAGTAGAAAAAAAATATGAAAAAGCGTGTCGTAGAATCGTTGGCTTGGAAAAATTGGGGATTGCAAAAAATATAATTTGCATAGTGATGGAACTGATACTAATACTACTATTCAATCGATTCGATACCATAGTACTCAATAGGAAATATCGAAACGCATTGGAATTTTAGGTACTTCTTTAATACTATACCGAATCAAAACCAGTTTGATACTTTTCGAAAGTAAAGTTATTGATATTTTACGAAAATATCGATACTTGTTTGATACCGTACAAAATTATCGTTATTTATTTGACAATTCTGCGATCAGATGCCAAAACCTGTTATGATATCTATTTGATATCTACCTGAAGGTATTTATGTAATACCTACTTAATGCTTGTATCGGTTGCGATTTGCAATTTAGTACTTCGCGAAAATATTATTTATTACCAATCATGAATTGATAATATAACAACGAAGTAGGAGTAGGAATCAATATTGTGAACGATATAATTGAATATTATTAATAAATGATGTACATATACATTATTCCTTAATATGTAGAAATTGGTGCATTGTTTAATGTTATTAAGAAATAATATTCTGTTTATTTTATTATACTTTAATCAATTTCTTTCCTTACTTACTAACTCTCCAACCTTTGAAAAAAAACCTTTGAAACTTGCGTTAACACAAAAATATTTTTTATCAACTCGACTAAAATGAAATATTTTTTGCATTTTGCTTCCAATAAATAAGAGGATTTATTTTCCTGGATAAATTAGTTTCTTTGAAATACTTATCTAACTGTAATTGTACATCGACGGATATCGATATTTTCGGGTAGGTAGGTATCAAACAGGTATCGACATTTTCGTGTAGGTGTTAAACAGATTTCGATATTCTCGTATAGGTATCAAATAGGTATCAATATTTTTGTGAAGGTATCAAATAGGTATCGATTCATCCGCTTTTGATACCTTTGACATTGATATGTATCAATATCACATCGAAATTTGTAGAGCCGTAACGACATGTATTGATACGGTATCATTTCCATCACTGTTCGCATCCCGTTCCTTTTTTATTATTAATATAGATACAATTCGAGAATTTATGTCACAGCGTAAGGAAATTGTTTCAAGTTAGATATACAAATGGATACAAATATTCGACAAGCGTGTCTACCAACAGCTATTAATCCGCTTGATATAATTAGAATTTTCGCTCCTGTCTTTTCCATTTCCCCGCGGTAATTCACACCGTCCCAGGCTTCCCCGTAATCGAGCGTCACATGTACTCGGAAATGGAGCCGAATCTAATTATAATTCATCGTCGCGTTTGTGAAGGCCCTGGAAGGGACTGTCGATTCGACGCGAATGTGGGTGAACAAAGGAAGCTGGCTTTGAATGAATCAGAAGAAGAGTCGAACGTGTCCACGTCACAGGATATGCAACCGACACCTGCCTCCTTCTCTGTGATTAATTCGTAGCTAAAGCCCACGCCTTCCTGCCCCTTTTCCTTTTTCCACTTCCGTCTGTCCAACATCTGTCCCCGCGATTTCTCTCCCCACCGTTGAAGAGGCGACGCGGGCGTCGTATTTCAGATCGCGGAGGACGTCGCGGTATCTATTCTTGCCACGTTGCATTAACCCCTATAAACTTCTGACTCCTGTCGTAGACTGACAATGATTCCGTCAAAAAGTAGGTAGTTACGTAAGATTTTTTATAACACCAACTCGAAACGTAGTTTACAAACTGCTACCATCCCGCAGTCGTAAAATAAAATAGAAAACTCTATTCCTCGCTTGCTGGATTTCTATAAATATACTTTTATCAGGAGCATTCCGATAAAAACGATGCACCTTTCGTCCATACAGATATATATCCTTTCATTTGATTACTATTTATTTACAGCTGATTCCTCGAACAATTCTAAATCCATCTGCAATCTCGAGTGCGAAAATAAATGAACAATCCCGCGGTACAATTTATGTAGGTGGATAAACATTTCATCGTACTGGTTATATGAGTCAATTCAATAGCCAAGTATACCTATACGTAGGTATACACTCCACCCACGAGTTATATAGGTGGACGAATGTCTCCCTTTGCTAATCAAGTAATTCGCCTTATCTGTTACACAACTGAATAAGCGTTCCACTTGCAACTTACATGGCTGGATAAACATTTCCCCGCCGGTTACATAACTAAACAAATATGTCCCTCCGCCAGTCACGTAAGGGGAGCAAACATCTATCCTCGAGGATAGAGTCGTCAAAGTCCGCGTTATCGCGACGATTCGATAAAACGAAGGGCAAGTGTGCCGTTTTCAAGGGCTGGGATAGTGGCGCCTCGGGGCATCCGGTGTGTAACAGGGGTTGCAGAGGGGCGGGGGTGGGGGATGCTCGAGATGCGGCTCGTGGGCTGCGTTTCCTCGAACGGGATACCTACATATCGTTTCCACGATCCGATCGTGGGAGAAGGGGTGAGCTGGCCCGGTGACCCAGTTTATTCCCGGGGGTTGAATGAACGGCACTGAACGCGAGTGACGTCATTCCCGACCTCATTTCCGGTTCCCCGGTACAGCCAGCTATCCCAGCTCCGTCCCGTTGACCCGAAATTTCTCGTGAATCGAAGGACGCTCGTTCATCCCGAGCCATTCTAGCCGGCCATGAATGAATTTTCCGCATGCACGTTGCACGCTGCCCGGGAAAAAATGCTGCGAGCCTCGGGGAATCGGCCATTACGCGCTGCTCCGTACAGGTGGAACGGTGGGGCGCGTATAAACAATTCGTGGTTTAAGGTGTATTTTCAGTTGCTTTGTTTAAATGTACGAGCTCGTGGGGTACGATGGGGTAGGATTTTGGCAGTGCAAAACCTCGCGCGAAAAGGGTGGATTTTTCTTTTACGTTCTTGGCGTGGAGGTTGATAATGGACTTTGAAGTTTGCAGGGAAGTTGCTTGATGGGCAGGTGTACCTATTTACAGGAATAATAACAATTTCGTTGCGATGCGTGTATGCAGTTGGTGCGTTAGTTTATAGGATAAGATTAATCATTTTGGCTGGGGAATGAAGGTACTTAGATGTGTGAATTTTAGAGTTAGTTTCGTTTAGATAACAGGGGATGGAGAACATGTTTCAAATTTTCAGCACCAGTAAATTTCATTGTATTGGCGTTATTATGTTCATCGACCTCTTAAAAATTCATGGTCTGTTGTAAAAATTTTACTACGCTATGATGAAAGCTTATTTATGTATCTAAGGTTATGTGTCACATAAGGTTCTCAACGACTGAAATCCACTTGTATTCAATTACGTATTAATGAAATGTGTCACGTTTTTATGTTGAGACTTATACGAATAGAAATTGTTAATACTCTCCTCCCAATTGCTTCTCATTATTTATTATATAGAATAGTATTATTCGCGACTGAGCTCTGGATGAAAAGACAAGGGACACACTAATCTATCTCCTACCCACATTGCCCCGCGATTCTGTCCGCTTCTCAAGCAAATGCAGAAGTGAAAAATGGTGATACGGAGGAAAAGCTCGACGATGTCGGGACTCATCATTTTTGAAAGGTGTCAGTTCCATAGTGTTCCAACGCGATGCCCTTTGTCCTCGGGGATCACTTTCCACTACAAGATTTACAACCGTGGTCCTGAAATTGAAGGAAACCTCTCTCAGACTCGTAGCAACTGCTGCGGACTGAAGTTTGAAAAAATTCGCGAAAATATCCATACTCGCACGATTCTGATTTTTCACCTGGGAAAAATACAAAAATAATCCTGTATTCGCACACTCCACTTGGGTGCATTGCCTAACGCCTCGTGAAATACAGAACGAAGCAACAAATTGATTCGTGAGAATGCTCAAAAACAAATATTTCATACTTAAACGGAGATAAAACTAACAGGAATACTAACAAAAGAATCAAATTCAAATGGCTATTCTGAGAAAATTCAATTTATTTACTTCGCGAGGGTGCAGGTTGAAAACACCACTACTTGGCACAGCCCTGATCTTCCAAGTCCATTGAAGGTGTTGGTGTCAGCCAGGCTTTTGAGGCTTCGCTTGTTAACGAAGTCGATTGTCGAGTGAAATTTACACCATGAATCGCGTGTATACCTGCTAGAGACACCTTTTCATCCCAGGGTGGTACAGGTGTCGTTTCAGGTACCAAGTCCACAAATCACGAGCGTGCCAAATCGAGCCAAAAGTTTTCTCTACCAAGGGGCAGGTTCGCTCGACTCGGTATTGTTGCTTCTCGGAAGAAGAATTGCCCGAAAAGAAGCGTCCCACGAACGTTTTCAAGATCGGATGAACCGTACGATTTTCACGGGGCTCAAGATGCAACCGATACCCGTGACGAAAATACCTTTTCCAGCTTTTCAACTGCACCACCTGTGATCTTACCTGCCTCGCAAATTTCTACAAGATCCGAAGGCCTCGTTTACCATCGTCCATTCGGAAAGAAATTTATTTTCAGGCAGACCTTAGAAACCCACTGAATATCAACATATCTACGTTTAATGCCTCAGAACATCGAGAGCAATGGAATAAACAAATAACCCCGAAATAGGTTATTAAGAATAGTAATTTTCATTAGTTAATTCAAATAAACTGCTAATATCTGCTCGAAAAAGCGACAACTAGCTTCGACTCTCCCCTAATTAATTATACAATTACATTTTAATCGTAATTTGTAATTAGATTACATTTTGCACAACAATGCTTAGAAACAATTAAAAATTCTTTACATTATCTATATAAAATCGACTAACAATAAGTAGTACTCCCGTTATTTCCCCAAACTAAAAAACATACAATTTTTGAATTGCTCTTCACCAGTCTAACGCTTTATCAAAATATACAATCCTCGATCGCAAGTTGAATAGACACTCGGATTTCGGCTCGCTACGTTTGTCTCCCGAGCTCTTGGCTCGTAAGTCGCGAGTACGTGCTCGCGAGCATTCGGCGATTAATATCGGCGCACGGCACCAATATATATAAAAATTAATGTCGCAAGGGGGATACCTATAAATATTGGATAACAAGCCAACGCGGTTTAGTACGATCGTGTATCTGCGACAGCCACGATGGAATTTCTGAGCTTCGACGTGGCGACCAAGACGCTGGATCTGAAGAAGAGTAAGGAACTGCCAGTACCTAAAGATGACGAAGTACGAATCAGAGTAGCGTTCTCTGGCGTCTGTGGGACCGATCTTCACATAATATACGTGCGTCGCTACCATAATGGTTTAAATATTTCTATATTATCACCTATGACACGAGTCTTTCATGAACTGCATGTACATTTATTTACATTAGAAAATAGCAGCTCTTTTTCCAAATATTTCTAAACATTGCGTACCATTTTTGGCCACCAATTTTCATTCCACTTCATTTAGATATCAAGGGGTACTCTTTCCACATAATTCGTAGTCCGCGTAAAATTCACGTCCCGTTTCGCTGTGCATTTCGCATCCCTGCCGTGGTTTCTTCCCGTCCATCCGATTTCCGAGCTGTCGCAACAGATTTAATGCCCCAATTTCCATTCGCTCACGACCAGCGCCCCAGTTTTATCGTTCGATTTACATATTTCGAATGCCCTTTCAAAATGAAATGCAAACCCGACGCGTATCTGTACGCGGCAAGAATAATACCCTTCGTCGTGTTTCGCGTGCCCCATAGATAGAGTTCCCTGGTTTTATCTAACGTTACGTGACTTAAAGCTCTTGTACACCGATTAATGTCCCGCGCTCGAGCCGTTGGAAACGCCGCGGAATTTCTTAACACGTATGGTAAATACTTGCAAGCATTTAAAAGAAACAGAGATTACGGCTTCGCGATACGTACAACGTGCTTGTTGATAAATATTCACCGAACACGGTGTTTGCTGTTCGCGAAGCGAACGTATTGTTGTAATGCTGATTGGAATATTCCAGGGACGAAACTAGGTTGTAAGCGCCCGGAGCAAGAATTCTGTGGGACACCCCACAGTGGAACGATGTAAGGTCAATAATTGGACATGGAAATTACTTCCAAACGGTTTGGACTTTCATTGTAAAAATTTGCACACTTTCAATTCGTGTTATGTAGAAACACATAATTTCACGAATACATTCGTGTTCGAAATCGGAAAATTGCCGAATTTTCGGTGGTTAATTTAACCCCCCTCGAATGAATTTTGGTAGCACACAAAAGTAACGTTGTAATCAGGAGAAAATCCTCTATATACTTACACCCCCGCAAATCGGCGCCCGGGGCAAAAACACTCGCTGCCCCCTTCCACCCCCCCCCCCCCACACTTTTGTCACTGGAATATTTCCACGATAAGTAAGAATTTTCATATCTTTCATCGACTTAAATTTTTGCGAAATTAAGTATCTAATATCTGTTGAAAGAGCAAGTAAGTAACGTGTACTAATTTTTTCTTGAATTACATTTGAGTTATTTTACAACACAGATACATAAAGAACTAAAAAAATAAATAATAGGAGTACCCCGCATCTTATTTAACATTTAACACAGCATGTTAGCTTTTAGATTTGAGAGCATCAGATACCCCTATAAATTAATCACGCGTACCAAGTAGTCCTCCGAATGATTAAACAGAAAAATCCACACCTCGTATTAATTGCAAAGGACTCTATTGTTTAGGATTCGTTCCCATGCAAGCCGGAAGGTTCTCTGACGCTTGGCCATGAATTTTCGGGCACGATCGACGCCGTGGGATCGGCAGTCAAAAGCTTGAAAGTCGGTCAAAAAGTCGTGATCGACCCGAACAGCGGCTGCGACACGTGCGATTTCTGCCACAACGGAAATTATCAATTTTGCAAGGAGGGCCGCATAAACAAAACGATTGGAATCTTCAGGGATGGCGGTTTTGCTACCCACGCTGTCGTACCGGAAACGCAGGTTCGCGCTGTTTCCAACGACGTTCATTTTTCCATCGAGCCTCGTCGAGGTTTAAAAGCTCGTTTAGAAAAACTATACCTGTACAGTTTTACATCTCTTTGAACTTTCGGTGGGGTTCGTCACAACCCCGTTAGGTGAAAGGGCTAATAGGGGTGCAACCCCTTCGTCGCGCGTCATCCAAGTCTATTTAATAAAATAGACTGCTCGTTTATTTCAACGTGCATTTAATTCCGTCGAAGAGGACGAATATAGAAAAAGAAACTAAAGAGCTTCCTTTATATACTTTTATACTCTTATCGGTTTAAGGTTTATGTGTTGCCCGATGGGGTCGACATGAGCCAAGCCGCGCTCATCGAGCCACTTTCGTGCTTGGCACATGGCTGGGACAAGATTAATCCTGTTAACGTAGGTCTTAACGTGCTTGTAATTGGCGCGGGAGTAATGGGACTTCTATGGGCTTGCTTACTGCATTTGCACGGGCTCAGGAAAACCGTGACGGTCAGCGAGCCTCAAGAGAAACGGCGGAAGATGGTACCGAAACTTGGTAATTACAGTTTCAGTGCACGGCTATGCGTGTGGACCTTTGTTTCTTTTAATACACTGTAACAAGTCCATATATCGACGTGTAATCTATATTACATTTATCAGATTTGGATTACGAGGTGAAGAGCCCAGAGCAATTAAAGGAGGGATTCGAGCTGGTCGTCGATTGCAGCGGTTCAGGACCAGCCATAGAAGCAGCTGTACCTTTGCTAAAACGAGGTGGTCGCGTATGCATCTTTGGTGTCGCCAATTCTAATGCGAAATTGACCATCGAGCCATACCAGGTAGTCACTGAATCACTACTGTGCACCGTCACTCTCCAGACATTTGAATCAGCTTCCTGGTAACGATTCCGCTACCAGAACATTCGAAGAAACCAATTAATGACATTTTCGTTTCCCGGCAGGTTTACATGAAGGAGCTGAGTATCGTAGGTACAAATATGAACCCTTTCACATTCCCCAAGGGAGTGGCCTTGTTACAGGCGATGGCCGATAGATACCTTAATTACGATAACCTGGGTATCAAAGTGTATCCTCTGCGTGATTATCGCCAGGCGCTGGAAGCACTGAGGAAAGGAGATATCAGCAAAGCAGTGTTCCAATTGTAAAATTATTACACGATTATCGAAATAATAAAGTGCTGAAGAACTTTCTAATCTTCTCGTTCAATTGCTTCGCCCCGAACAGGTGTCATGGGTGGAGATAACACAAGACTCAGTTTACGAGACAATTGTCGTTTATTAAAGCATCAACAAGTATTTCAGTGTTTAAGTTGTATTGCTGCATTTTTAAGCTCCTACAGGGGTGGTACAGTTTCACATAAGGTTCTCATCGACTGAAATCCACTTGTATTCATTTACGTAATAATGAAATGTCACTGAATTTATACACGACTCGATAGTTTTTATGTTGAGATTTATACGAATAGAAATTGTTAATACTCCCTCCCCCTAATTGCTTCTCATTATTTATTAACCAAAATACTGTTATTCACGACTGAGCTCGGGATGAAAAGAAAAGAGACACACTAATCTATCTCCTGTCCACATTGCCGCGCGATTCTGTCAGCTTCTCAAGCAAATTCAGAAGTGAAAAATGGTGATACAGAGAAAAAGCTCGACGCTGTCGGGACTCATCATTTTTGAAGGATCTCAGTTTCATAGTGTTGCCTCTCGACAGAAGGTTTACATTGTAACGCGATGCCCTTTGTCCTCAGGGATCACTTTCCACTACAAGATTTACAACCGCGGTCCTGAAATTGAACGAAACCTCTCTCACTCTCGTAGCAACTACTGCGGATTGAAGTTTGAAAGAAATTCGCGAAAATATCCATACTCGCACGGTTCTGATTTTTCACCTGGGAAAAATACAAAAATAATCCTGTATTCGCACACTCCACGGTGCATTGCCCAACGCCTCGTGAAATGCAAAAGGAAGCAACAAATTGATTCGTAAGAATGCTCAAAAACAAATATTTCATACTTAAACGGAGATAAAACTAACAGGAATACTAACAACACAATCAAATTGAAATGGTTATTCTGAGAAAATTCAATTTATTTACTTCGCGAAGATGCAGGGTGAAAATACCACTACTTGGCACAGCCCTGATCTTCCAAGTCCATTGAAGGTGTTGGTGTCAGTCAGGCTTTTGAGGCTTCGCTTGTTAACGAAGTCGATTGTCGAGTGAAATTTACACCATGAATCGCGTGTATACCTGCTGGAGACACCTTTTCATCCCAGGGTGGTACAGGTGTCGTTTCAGGTATCAAGTCCACAAATCACGAGCGTGCCAAATCGAGCCAAAAGCTTTCTCTACCAAGGGGCAGGTCCGCTCGGCTCGGTATTCTTGCTTCTCGGAAGAAGAATTGCCCGAAAAGAAGCGTCCCACGAACGTTTTCGAGATCGAATGAACCGTACGATTTTCACGGGGCTCGAGGTGCAACCGATACCCGTGACGATAATCCCTTTCCAGCTTTTCAACTGCACCACCTGTGATCTTAGTCTGCCTCGCAAATTTCTACAAGATCCGAAATTTATTTTCAGACAGACCTTAGAAACCCACTGAATATCAACGTATCTACGTTTAATGCCTCGGAACATCGAGAGCAATGGAATAAACAAATAACCCCGAAATAGGTTATTAAGAATTGTGATTATCATTAGTTAATTCAAATAAACTGCTAATATCTGCTCGAAAAAGCGAGAACTAGCTTTGGTCGGTACTGCACGACTCTCCCCTAATTAATTATACAATTACATTTTAATCGTAATTTGCAATTAGATTACATTTTGCCCGACTCTGCTTAGAAACAATTAAAAATTCTCTACATTATCTATATAAAATCGACTAACAATAAGTAGTACTCCCGTTATTTCCCCAAACTAAAAAACACACCATTTTTGAATTGCTCTTCACCAGTCTAACGCTTTATCAAAATATACAATCCTCGATCGCAAGTTAAATAGACACTCGGATTTCGTCTCGCTACGTTTGTCTCCCTAGCTCTTGGCTCGTAAGTCGCGAGTACGTGCTCGCGAGCGTTCGGCGATTAATGTCGGCGCACGGCACCAATATATAAACATTAATGTCGCAATGGGGATATAAATATTGGATAACAAGCCAACGCGGTTTAGTGCGTTCTTGTGTCTGCGACAGGCAAGATGGAATCTTTGAGCTTCGACGTGGCGAGCAAGACGCTGAGTCTGAAGAAGAGTAAGGAACTGCCAGTACCTAAAGAGGACGAAGTACGAGTCAGAGTAGCGTTCTCTGGCATCTGTGGGACCGATCTTCACATAATAGACGTGCGTCGCTACCATAACGGTTTAAATATTTCTAGATTATCACCTATGACACGAGTCTTGCATGAACTGCATGTACATTTATTTACATTAGAAAATAGCAGCTCTTTTTCTTCGATACACATAAGTGATTGGATATCAGACAATGTGTCCAACAAATTGTGTTAGGAATGAGTCGAATAATATTTCCAAACATTGCGTACCATTTTTGGCCCCCAATTTTCGTTCCACTTCATTTAGATATCAAGGGGTATTATTTTCACATAATTCGAAGCCCGCGTAAAATTCACGTCCCGTTTCGCTGTGCATTTCGCATCCCCGCCGCGGTTTCTTCCCGTCCATCCGATTTTCGAGCTGTCGCAACAGATTTAATGCCCCATTTTCCATTCGTTCACGACCAGCGCCCCGGTTTTATCGTTCGATTTACATATTTCGAATGCCCTTTCAAAATGAAATGCAAACCCGACGCATATCTGTACGCGGCAAGAATAGTACCCTTCGTCGTGTTTCGCGTGCCCCATAGATAGAGTTCCCTGGTTTTATCTAACGTTACGTGACTTAAAGCTCTTGTACACCGATTAATGTCCCGCGCTCGAGCCGTTAGAAACGTCGCGGAATTTCTTAACACGTATGGTAAATACCTGCAAGTATTTAAAAGAAACAGATTACGGCTTCGCGATATGTACAACGTGCTTGTTGATAAATATTCACCGAACACGGTGTTTGCTGTTCGCGAAGCGAACATATTGTTGTACAGCTGATTGGAATATTCCAGGGACGAAACTAGGTTGTAAGCGCGTGGAGCAACAATTCTGTGGGACACCCCACAGTGGAACGATGTAAGGACAATAATTGGACATGGCAATTACTTTCAAACGGTTTGGACTTTCATTGTAAAAATTTGCACACTTTCAATCCGTGTTATGTAGAATAAGTGAGATTTAGAAAAAAAATTGCCATCCTTCTGGGCTTTCTACAAATAACGATGGGATACCCGAGCCTGGAAATTCAAAAAATTCTGAAACTTTGTGAGGTGCCTTTACCTTAAGAGAAGTAACTTTTGCCTTGAAACTTTCGAAATCGGAAAATTGCCGAATTTTCGGTGATGAATTTAACCCCCCTCGAATGAATTTTGGTAGCAAACAAAAATAGCGTTATAATCAGGAGAAAATCCTCTATATATTTACGCCCCCTGCAAATCGGCGGCCGGCGCAAAAACACTTGCTGCCCCCTCCACCTCCCACTTTCCTCACTGGAATATTCCCACGATAAGTAAGAATTTTCATATCTTTCATCGATTTAAATTCTTGCGAAATTCAGTATCTAATATCTGTTGAAAGAGCAAGTGTTCTATTTTTTTTTTTAATTACATTTGAGTTATATTACAACAGAGTTACATAAAGAAATAAAGGAATAAATAATAGGAGTACCCCGCATCTTATTTAACATTTAACACAACATGTTAGCTTTTAGATTTGAGAGCATCAGATACCCCTATAAATTAGTCACGCGTACCAAGTAGTCCTCCGAATGATTAAACAGAAAAATCCACACCTCGTATTAATTGCAAAGGACTCTATTGTTTAGGGATTGTTCCCATGCAAGACGGAAGGTGCTCTGACGCTTGGCCATGAATTTTCGGGCACGATCGACGCTGTTGGATCGAAAGTCAGACACTTGAAAGTCGGCCAAAAAGTCGTGATCGACCCGAACAGCGGCTGCGACACGTGCGATTCCTGCCACAGCGGGAATTATCACTTTTGCAACGCCGGTGGCATAAAAAACACAATTGGAATCTTCAGGGATGGCGGTTGGGCCACCCACGCTGTCATACCGGAAACACAGGTTCCAACGACGTTCATTTTTCCATCGAGCCTCTTCGAGGTTTAAAAGCTCGTTTAGAAAAACTATATCTGTACAGTTTTACATCTCTGTGAACTTTCGGTGGGGTTCGTCACAACCCCGTTAGGTGAAAGGGCTAATAGAGGTGCAACCCCTTCGTCGCGCGTCATCAAAGTCTATTTAATAAAATAGATTGCTCGTTTATTTCAACGTGCATTTAATTCCGTCGAAGAGGACGAATATAGAAGAAGAAACTAAAGAGCTTCCTTTTATACTCGTATCGGTTTAAGGTCTATGTGTTGCCCGATGGGGTTGACATGAGCCAAGCGGCGCTCACCGAGCCACTCTCGTGCTTGGCACACGGCTGGGACAAGATTAATCCTGTTAACGTAGGTCTTAACGTGCTTGTAATTGGCGCGGGAATAATTGGACTTCTGTGGGCTTGCTTGCTGCATTTGCACGGGCTCAGGAAAACCGTGACGGTCAGCGAGCCTCAGGATAAACGGCGGAAGATGGTACCGAAACTTGGTAATTACAGTTTCAGTGCACGGCTATGCGTGTGGACCTCTGTTTCTTTTAATACACTGTAACAAGTCCATATATCGACGTGTAATCTATATTACGTTTATCAGATTTGGATTACGAGGTGAAGAGCCCAGATCAATTAAAGGAGGGATTCGACCTGGTCGTCGATTGCAGCGGATCAGGACCAGCCATGGAAGCAGCTGTACCCTTGCTAAAACGAGGTGGTCGCTTATGCATCTTTGGTGTCGCCAGTCCTAAAGCGAAGTTGACCATCGAGCCATACCAGGTAGTCACTGAATCACTACTGTGCACCGTCACTCTCCAGACATTTGAATCAGCTTCCTGGTAACGATTCCTCTACCAGAACATTCGAAGAAACCAATTAATGAAATTTCCGTTTTCCGGCAGGTTTACATGAAGGAGCTGAGTATCGTAGGTGTAATTATAAACCCTTTCACATTCCCCAAGGGACTGGCTTTGTTAAAGGCGATGGCCGATAGATACCTTAATTACGATAACCTGGGTATCAAAGTGTATCCTCTGCGTGATTATCGCCAGGCGCTGGAAGCACTGAGGAAAGGAGATATCAGCAAAGCGGTGTTCCAATTGTGAAATTATTACACGATTATCGAAATAATAAAGTGCTGAAAACTTTCTAATCTTCTCGTTCATGTCATGGGTGGAGATAACACAAGACTCAGTTTTCGAGGCAATTGTCGTTTATTAAAGTTCACATTAGTGTAGAAGTAAATATAAAAATGCAAACTCGTAGAAAGGTCATACAAAATCTTACATATTGAGATTCTATGTTCCTACCCTTATAATATCGCGGATGCGTCTGAAAGAGACGGAAAGAAGATAATCCCTGTTATGAGTATGCAGTCTATGTGCTACGTAACAAACACATAAAATATCCTAGTCACAATCGTATAAATAATTTCGTGTACAATATACAACCGTCACTCTAAGATACTACGAACAAATTATACGCTCTGTATCACGATCAAGGTACTAACGTGTATATTTATTAACTTCTTCGTTCTTCTTCTCCTTTACGTTTCTTTTTTTTTTTTTGTTCATTTGCCGAACTTTACATAACAAGGCAGCTATTAAGTATTACTACTGTGACTTCTAATAGAGAATAGAGCATCAACAAGTATTTCAGTGTTTAAGTTGTATTGCTGCATTTTTGAGCTCCTACCAGCTTCTGTCTGGAAGGCTGTATTGATATATTCGTAACATTATTATCAATCACTTCCTTCGTGTCCATCAGTTGTACTGATACATGAAAGGACCGCATAATATATGTATATATATATATATTTATCAAACTATTGTTACGCAATAATATTAAAATTTTTTATTCTCTTTCACTATGCATCACTATGTACTTCAATCTGGAATGTCAGTTTGTACCTTGCCAACAACTCTTATAAAGCTGGCCCCTAATAGTTTTATATATTTGCTAATATTACTTCAATTTCGGTTGTAAATAACTACAAAAATAATCATCTAAGAAGAGTTAAAAACAAATCAGGCCCCTAGATGTTATCTTATGGATGTGTCTAGTATCTATTATATACGATGAACCACAGTACTATCAACAGCCACTTCGACACGCTGCACTGGCTAGCTGCTGCCCACCGGAGTCCAGGGTAATTAATATTTGGCGTAGAAATTTCTGAAAATCATCCAGACATATTTTATTTTATAGACACGGCGGAATGGCTTGATTGGAAGGTTTTAAATAGCAAGCCCGAGGAAGCATACAATGCGAACGGATATATACTTCGGATAACATACCTTATAACAACTGTAAGAAATAAAACTACGACTACCAATGGTCCTGAAGAGATTGGCATTACTGCAGCCCCGTAATGGGCTTGACCACAAGCTGGTGGACACACGGGGACAATGGTTTCTGCGCAAAGAAACAAGGAATATCTAGAACATGCTAGCTACCGTACCAAATAAATGAACCCATAGAAAATCAAATTGCCGAATGGGATCGTGGCTTGCAAATGTTCAAATTAAATAGACATGTAACATTTAAAGGGGAATATCAAATATTCTCATGCGCAAACAATTAATGCATATACATTTATCTAGCCAACATTGCAGTTAGGAAAACGAAGTCAGTACCATGGATATATATATATAATTACATTCAAACTATGATGTATTCACATGAAGCTCGCGATACGTACCAAATAATTCAACTTTCGTTTCTGCGGTTCCCAATTTATTAGCAGCCCTGCACACATATTCTCCGTATTGTCTCTTTTCGATCGTAATCACTCGAATCGTTGTATCGGTAAATTGGTCCGCTGTTGCGAAATGCGATACGCTGTAATGCTGATTGTTCGACAATGGACTGTCGTCCTTCATCCATGTAATAGCCGGTGGAGGATAAGCCTCCACGTGACACTCCAAATCCATGTCGTACTGTAAGGCTTGACCGAGTCGGGGTCTAGGCGCCGTGATCACAGGTGAAAATTCAACTTCGACATTGATATTACGCCTAGCTCCGCGCCCTACCCCATTCTCAGCTACGCAATAGTACGTTCCTCTGTCTTCTTTGCGGATCGCAGGGATTTTCAATGTATTTCCACTGGAAAGTTCTTATTTTAGAAAACAGTTCGTACAAGAATTTTGAAGAATGCAAAATTGATTATCTACCGGTAAATCGATCCACCAGTCGGTAAAATGGCATTATTTTCCCTGCGCCATGAGATTCTCGGCGTAGGAAATCCACCCGCGTAACAATCGAGCTGCACCGGTTGCCCCTCGCTGACGACGAGGGATCTAGTCGAGTTATCGCTTATAATCGGTGGTCTGCGGACTTGTAACTCGACGTTTGCGGTTACATAGTTATTCAAAGATATCAGAACTTTGCACTGATAGAATCCAGCGTCAGTTTCTTGTATATCTTTTACCTAGAGCATTGGTCGCGTCAATATTTCTTATCCCGTATTACGCGTTAGATAAATAACAAAGCTTGCTATATAAATCCGATAGAAAATTACCTGCAATACAAAGGTGGACGTAGCTTCGTCGTACCTAAGAGCGAATCTAGTATCCCTTATAATTAAAGAGCTACCATGCGAAAGCGGCAATTGGTCATTGGCGATATCTTTATTAATCTTTGTCCAGACTACTGGATATTCCTGAGCATATTGAACGGAACAGCGAAACTCTACAGTTTCGCCGATGTCTTTAATTTGTTCCTGAGAGATGTAAGATATCGTTGGTGTACGTTGACCCTCGACTGAAAAGACAAGACAGTGAAATTTTCCGGCAAAAATATTTACTTTCGGAGATAAGAATATTAAGAGCATCGGATCATAAAACTAGTAAATACGAAATGCAATAATATGTGACCTTGCGTTATCACATCACATTTATTAGAATGCATAGAATCGGTTCGGTAAACATTATATTGCGTAAAAGGGTTATCGGTATTCCGCTCCATCGATCACCTCCCCGATAAAGACGCGAGCTTATGAGAGAACATGAAAATTTTACTACGTACAGGATAGTACGTGCGAATAGTTCGTTTGTTTATTTACCTGCTTGTAAAACGGCGAGCGCCAATACTGTATAAACAATCTTCATTATGACACACCCAGCGCTGGTCTAACAACGCCCGAATAACGTTCACCTTTTTTTCTGTTGCGACGCTTCGTTGCTAGTGCGCCACAGCGCCATCAGAGGTCTCCTAATTCTTATTATTTCTCACAAGTACTTACTCACGATTCGATCTTAAGTACGACCAGGGTTGCCAGGAGAAGAAACATGGCCGTGAAGAGGGAGAATTCTTCCGGCAATAGAATTTCCAGCAACCTTCTCGTTATCTCAAGCATCTCGGCAGGATCTGTCCGCGTCATTCCCTTTGATGAATTTGTAGAGGCCCCAGACGGACATCGGGCCTCCTCCTTGTTCCACCTTTTCATTTCGTTTTATACCTGCAGCCTTTCAACTCTCCAGGTAGCTGAAAAAGCTGGGTCGTCTCGGTCTTTTGGGTGCAGTGGACGCCGGAAATTGGGACTATTTATGTCCCAACCTTTCGTCCAGGAGCAGTAGTTCTGGACGGTACACTGATTTGTATACGTTAGATAATATATCCGCTTGTTTCTTGTTTCATCGAACATAAACTATATTCCCGTATCACTTGTGCTTAGGGGTCATTCTTAAATTACGTAAGTTTTTTTTTGGTGAGGTAGGGTCTTACGTAATATTTTTTAACCCAATTATCAAAATACAAATTTTATCATTAATGTTCCAAAAAAGTAGTTTTAGTTTGCCGAAACCGAGTTTTAAGTGAATTATATGAATCTTTAAAAGAATTTTAATAACTGAAAAAATTGGGAACAAAGTTGTTGCGAAACCACCTACGATAACGGTAATTTATATATCGTCGCGTTGTTGTCAAAGAACGCGAATGGGCGGGGATCAGAAGGAAGTAATGCTCACAGGTGTCTGTTGACATAACGAAAACAGATATAACGAATAACGAGTTCATTTTCAGGCATTTTGCTATTTAAAATAGTTGAATGAAAGACATCACTTATGTTCTATACAAATATCGCATTTGACCAGCAGTAATAAATTAGAACTAGTTGTAAGTAGTGCAAATTAAACGGACAATGATTTAAAAACAGATGATTTGGTCCTGGCAAACTGGAAAGAGAGTTTACCACAAGTTTCTATCGTTTATTTTTTTACAACTTTTATTCTACGTGACTTTTAAGTGCACCCTATGGATAGTACGAGGAATCTATTTAGTTCTGTACTATTTCAAGAACGGCGGGTGTACTAAACGGCGTAACTAGTTCAAACTTATTGCTATTAGTACACGCGTAATGACATCTTGGCAATGAAGAGACTACCTAGGGCGCACTTGAAATAGCCTCCAGAATAGTTCCAAATAATTAAAAAATATCCGTGTAAAGTTTGTGCTCGATTGGATAACGGGAAAGGGTGCTCCTGGGCCCTTAAGTATTTAAATCATTATTTAACAGCTCGCCAAGTCGATTTTATATAATACCCTCCAAGTTATAATTATAAATATTAATAAATATTAGTTATAAATATTTATTAGATAAAAAAATATGTCAAACAAAAGTTGTAGATCCGAACAAGAAGCATCTTTTATGTTTTATTACTTTTTCTCGTGCGACAAACGGTTTTCGAAAAAAGTTTTTACCAAAAATAAATAAGAACCACCCTAATGTGCACAGACTACACCTATGCTCGTATCATCGCAACACGCGCCCATCCCGCCGCTAGTGTCTCAAGTTCACGAGAGAGCCGATCGGTAATTGCACTGTACAGACACGATACCTAACATATGTGTGTTGTGCTTATTCCGTAACCATAGCGATACGAAAAACCTCGTGGCTCGTTGTTCCGTGTATTCCCTCAATTCACACCTAGACTAAATGCATGCGTCCGTAGTTGTCCACACGCACGGAAACTACCGTGCGCACGTGGTGTATATAGGCTGGACGTACCAGTAAATGAACACGTACCAGTGAATGGTCATTTTTTATTAAAATGAGTAAAATAAGTTATTAAAATAAGCAACTAATTAAGTACAAACTTCTTTTAATTTCTTCCTTCGTATCCAAACAATTTTCGCAGCACGTGGATCGCGCTGTAAATATAATTTTATAAAGTGTTCATTCATTAGCCTTAGCACACGAATGTTTCATTACGAATATTGCTCGAATCTGCTGACACACGTGAACCCAGGTACATACTGTACACGCTAGACAGGAAATCCTGAATCGTGGGCATCGAGAAGCTATTTCATTCGAGCCATGTATGAGACAGCATGATGAATATCCGCGAAAAAGAAACGTTCGTGACCATCCGTACACGCACGAACGGAATCACGTGTATAGTATAGGTTTGCGTGTAGAGCGCAAGTCGAGCCGTGAGTATAGAAGAATACCGAGGCACGGGCCATATTCGCAAGTACATATGTGTGTATCTGTGCCCATATATAGTCGCCATTCGTAAATAACACACGCATGGCCGTTGTACAACGTATAAGTCTCATTCTGACACGAGGAGGTCAGTATGTGTCACAGTATTGCGGCGGAAGCGGCCGGCGTTACCTGACGGGCACGAACATCGTTTGACAGTTACGGATACTCCGTGGAATTTCGAGGGAAGCGATAAACATTGATCGTTCCACTACGGCAAAAGGGAAAGGACTTCTGCTGACATTTCGATCTCCCGATAACGCTGCTGGATACAGTAAACCTCCTCCAAAGTAGCCTGTTCAGGTGCATAAGCATCTCTCGTGGAAGAAACGGCACTAGTTGAAGAATGCTAATTAAGAAACGAATGACACGTGGGACCGACCTCAAGACACCTCGACAGACCGAACGCAGTCGTCTGCCTCCCGCGTGACACTGAAGCGCGATCTAGGTATGTCTCGTCAGTTCAGAGATCCCCACGAGCAAGTGTATACCTACATACTATATTTCGCAACGTCAGTGCATGTACACACTCACACACCATCTTCTTGGACAACTTGGCCTGTCGCTATAGATCCATGAAACAGTGATGACACTCGAGAGTGCAAGAAGTATGAGAGCATAAATAAGGGCCAAGTATAATTACCTACTACGAATATATAATAGGATCGCTTATAGCAGCGAAGGGAACAATTATAAACGAAGAGGGGGAGCGGCGACGAAGGGGCAGCGGTCGAGAACCAATGCATGCTTCGAGGCTTCTAAACGCCGAGCCGCGGAGGTCGTACTTGGCAGTCGAAGACGCTTTAGTTTCGTGCGGCGGATCTATAGATTTTCGTTGAATCGGACAGCGAGGACTCGACCGGAATGTCAGCACGTTTCCTCGGCGGCCAAGGGCGCGCGGGCCTGCCCAGGTCGCGGAAGGCGATAACTATAGAGCGGTCGACCAGTGTTCCATTCATAATTAAGAAAGAATCCAACCGAGCCGAGGCCGCAACCTGGAACCAGTGATCGATCCTCGTTCATTCAGCGACCACCGATCAGAGCAGATTAACCCAGAGGCTTCACGCCCGCTGACGTCGATCTAGCCGGAATCGAATCTTTCTCGCAAAACGCGATATCGATCGCTGAATAACTCGAAGACAAAGTCCCGGGCGACCCGTGCATCTTCTTAGCGGAATGTGCTGTATGCTGAGTTTCATTAAATGCAATGTGATCCCGCGAGTGCAACATCGTGCTCCCTGTCGCAGCCGCGTGTCGTTTTAATCACGATAACTGTCACCGGGATCAAGAGGATTGTTAGAAATTACCGATCGTCGGTGTCGATAATTTAAGGATGATTATAGTGTTCCATGTGAAGCCCTGTTACGAAAATAGCTAGACTGTGTTCTTGTTGGAAGAAGACGCGGTATTTTAGTGTCGTTTCGGCTATCAGAATGACAGGATCGATCAGGATCGTCGTGGATTTTGCCTTTTATTTAGCTGTCGCTGCGGACAGACATTTGTTGCCGACGTTGTTCGTTAATTTCCGTTGACCACGATGGATAGCGGTGAGCTTCGGATGGAAGATGAGGTACAGGTACGTCATCATACCATTTTTTTTACACCGAATAGTTCGAGTTACGACATATGTGTAGGATTGACAGAAATTTTCATTAACTTCTTTATTGAGGGGTATAAATAGGTTCTACGATCTTAACGCGAAGAAATAGGACCGTGGTTAATCGCGGCATGCATTATGTTCGTAAACTGATTTAAACATCGTCGCGTTTATAAGAAGACACCGTGACGGGGGAAACGGTGAATATGTAAACGTTCGTTTTAGTTGTATCCAATTGATGGATCGCGTCGATACGGCTATTATCCGAGTAATAAATCTAAGCAGGTCACGTTACATCTAGATCGGTCGTTTAATTATACGCCGCGGTACAAAAAAAGAGCGCACGTTACTGAATTATCCAGGGCTTACGAGGCATTTTACGTCAAACATATTTCCGCAGCTAAATATCGCTCTATCGATTTTGAACTCGCATACTTTAAAACAATCGTGGACGCAAGTAACTTTTTTTTTCACGACTGCGCGCTATCGGGTCGTAACCATTGTTCATCTGTCTTTCCTTTTAGAATAATTACAGCAGACGGTGGAGCGTGCCCACTAACAATACGAATCCCGTCGAGCTCAGCCCAGGTGGGTCCCAGTCGAATGTAAAGACAGAGAATGCGTCGTCGAATTTCTCTCCAGCGTACTCAACGCCCGAAAAGTCGAAATCTTCGACGGCGACGAGTTCGTCAGGCGTGAACAGGAGCGCGCAGGTAGACGGGTACGGCAGGGAGGTGGTGTACGAGATGGACAGAAACGGTATTCAGCCTGGCTCACCGAAGATCATTAAACAACTGTCTAGAAGCAGCGTTTATCCCTCCGGAACGAATTTGACTGCTCGAGACGCTTTCGGTGAGTTTCAAATACACCACTCCTCAATGTGCGTTCGCGTTTCAGGCGAAACACGCGAGGAGGTAATATATCCTCTAAGTACCTATGATGTTTTCTCCATACACTACACTCCCATTTTCCAGAACTAAATAATTCAATTGGCCTTGTGCGTTTTAATCACTTAGGGAATAGATTGAAGAGCACTCAGAGGATGTATGTATGTTACTTAAATAGGCACTCGTGCAGTGAGCACACGTATTCCTGATAATGTTAACCTAGTAATAATAGTAGAACTAGGTCTAAGTCAATAAACTACGATCAATATGCATACAAATGTCACTATGTCACGAAACGTGAGGTTTAATAATTAATGCACTTCAGCGAAGTTATAAAGACCCCACTTTCGCCGGACCATTGGCAAAGAAACACGTATCGTATTATCCTTTTTTTTTTTTGCTTAAAGAACGTGAACATTTCCTTATACCAGTAATGATACCTTTACCCCGTGTATATCTGTCAATCTGTCTGCCTGCAAGTTACCTTCGGCGCGCAGTCTTCAAACACCAAATACGCCGCGTAATGTTTTCCAGCCATCAATCCACTCTATAGATTTAATAAGGCCACGAGAAATTTTCACGCAACAGGTGCTCAACTATGTGTTCGCGTGCGAATGAAAAACGACCCCGCTATTAAAACGTGGCTTGGTCTTTCAACTCAATGCGATTGTGACTCTTTTGCAGGGCCTAAGCTCACAGTACCAACTACTCCAGAAAACACCACGCCGCCCTTGTTAGAGACGCCAATATTCTCGGACGATGTGCCGAGGGACACCTTGCTGCGGAAGGACTCGTCATCGGACGTGGAAGTGGATCCTGAAACGCTCTACTTTCGGTGCGTAATGAATCTCTTTTCAACATATTATAATTCGCGAACATTGCCGAAAGTTGAAGCACTACTTAGGTTTCCTTTTTAAGCGATTTCAAAAAGGATGAGGTTCTAGATTCGACCCGTTTGTGTTTTTTTATGTTAATTTGGACTTTCTGTGCAATCAAACCTTCGACATATTTGTTATAGATAGTAAATTAATTAATAATGCAAAATGCACATAAGGTGTTTTATTTTGACTTTGTATTACTTTCCTCTGAAAAGTTCTATATTTTATCACAACGTACTATGGGCGAATTCCAGTTGCGCCTAAATCGCCCGCAATGTCCGTGGTTTTCGTTTCAGAATTTACGAAAATCTCTTGAAATACGAAAGAGAAATATCTGTAAAAGGGCCATTACCAGAAAATACTGTTTTTAAATATAAATTACGACTCGATAACAAAAACGCATGTGTAATTTGTGATATTTATTTTACTACAAAAATGGAAAATTCCTACAGTCGTGGGCGCGGACGATTTGGGCGTAAGTGGAATTCGTCCTATCACATTCAGCCGTAAAGTACCATATCTTCCCAAAAAAAATTGGCAACCCTAATTAGATTTACACTCCCCTTGTACACCCCAAACGTCATCTTTCGTTTGCAAAGCTTCCCAAGTCTCGTAATTTCGTGAAATTGCTGCTGAATGATTCAAGAATTAATACGAAGCTCATTGGATTGTCTACCTTCCCAATGCAATGTGTAACTTTGCACTTGTTTCACGGTCACGTATAGATCAGCCCCGTACAAGAAAAGAAGGGCAATGTAATGACCATTCGCAAAGGCCAGTGTTATTTTTAGGCCGGTAATTGCTGGCAATGTTGGAGAAGCCCTGAACACGCGTAAAAAGGACGTTTACATAATTAATCGGCCGGCCGAGTTGTACCGTAAAGTCACAGCAGACGAATTAGGCAATTGCAATGTTATCTTTTAATAAGCCACGTCATTGGAGGCCTATTTCCGTACGAGTTGCCTTTAATTTTAGCCCAGCGGTCTGGTCACGGTATTGTTTCCTCCCCCATGTCTCTCTGCGGATACCGTACACGAAGCCGCCTCGTACGTGAAACGCGATCGATCAGTTTGTAATTGTGCCGGCCGTGCGTTATTAAGGGGTTGTAGATCTTTATCTTGACCGTTTACAGAGATGGTCGCAGGCGAATCGACATGGTGTTGGTGTACCACGAGGACAATAACGGGGTGATGACTGAAATAGAAGCGCGACGGAAGGAGCAGAGGCGGGTTTTCCAGCAGAATCTGTTGAAGGAAGGGTTGCAATTAGAGCTGGAGCCTAAGGAGAACTCCTTCGACGGGAAAACGTACTTCCTGAAATTACATATACCGTGGAAAGTGAAAATCCAGTACGCGGAAGTGATGAACCTTAAGCTACCCACCAAGAGGTTCATCACCATCTCTGTTAGGGCCTGGGTAGGCTTGTCCCTAAGTTAATAAAAGATAAAATAAGCGTGGAAGTTAGACGCCAGATTATACGAAGGATCGATACTATTTTATTCTTCATTAGCAGGACAACGAAGATGCGAAGGAGAGGCCGCGACTCTGGGAAAAGTGGAAGACTTGGATAAAGTGGATAAAAAAGTTACACACTTGGGACACAAAGAAGTATCCAGAGGAGCCTAGCTTCTACGACAGCATCGATTCTGGGGATCGCGAGGAGAGGTACTGGCGAGTATTATACACAGCTAGATACAGAATCCTTTTGAAAACTTCAGAAGAATGCTGCACCCAACTTGGAGGTTCCTTTTCAATCATTATCCTTCCTCTATGCAGATTCGTGGTGAAAGATAGGGACACAGCTTACACGCCTGCTCAAAGATCTCTGATAGTCATGCAAATATTACTGAGAGCAAGGTACGACGAAACCCACGAGAAAGCTGGCATCCGTAGACTTTTGGCGGACGGTACTTATCTCGATTGCCTTTCCCTGCACGAGGGTCCTTACAATAAACCAGGGATGAACGATGAAATCCTCGATAGGCATCTATTGTACTTAATATGGGCCAGGCCTTCTCAATGGTAATCCCGCGGATTATATGTTATATAATTACTTAAAAAACGGAAACTTAGCTACTGTGCTTTTTCAGGTTCAAAAAGCAACCGCTCTGGTTGATCAGGCGATACTTCGGCGAGAAAGTGGCGCTTTACTTCGCGTGGCTTGGTTTTTATACAACCTGTCTGTACGCGCCAGCGATAGTCGGGCTGTTGTGCTTCCTGTACGGCGTGGGAAGCATGGAAGGGAGCGACAACATACCCAGCAAAGAAATATGCGATTCTAACGTAGCGGGTAACTTTCCTTTGAGCACGATTCTTTCCACAACTCCACTGGATCCGATTCAACAGTTTAAATTCCTTCAGGAAATATCACGCTGTGCCCCCTCTGCGACGAAGCGTGTGCCTACCAGAGACTTGGTGATTCCTGCATCTTCTCGAAGCTCACTTACTTGTTCGATAATCCTGCCACTGTGTTCTTCGCCATCTTCATGTCGTTCTGGGGTACAGTATGCCAAACGTATATCTTCGTCCGTAGCAAGGCAGGCGTTTTATATTTCTTGCATAATACTCCACGCAGCCACGACGTTTCTCGAGCTGTGGAAACGACGCCAGGCAGTGATCATCTGGGAGTGGGACCTGCAAAACGTCGAATGCGACGAGGAGCCCAGGCCCGAGTTCGAGACTACGGTGAAAACGTTCCGAGTGAACCCTGTAACCAGGGAAAGGGAGCCTTATTTACCGTCGTGGTCCAAAGCGTTGCGTTACTGTGCCACAGGCTCTATAGTATTTCTCATGGTAACTGAACAATCCTCAGCAGAATGGAGTAGCATGTGGCAAGCCCCCGAGTGTGTGTAGTCCAGCAAACTATGTTCATCTAATTGATCCCCATAGATATGCGTTGTCTTGGGCGCTGTACTGGGAACCATTATTTATCGTATATCCCTGGTAGCCGTGTTTTACCGTGGCGGTGGTCCGTTCCTGAAGAATCACGCGAAGATATTCACCTCTATGACCGCTGCCCTCGTCAACTTGATCATCATTATGATTCTCACGCGTGTGTACCATCGCCTGGCACGATGGATGGTCAACATGGAGAATCCGAGGACTCAGACCGAGTACGAGTCCAGCTTCACCTTCAAAATATTTCTCTTCGAGTTCGTCAATTTCTATTCGTCCCTGATCTACATTGCCTTCTTCAAGGTTCGTAGGCCAACAAGCGTCTGCCGCTCTTTCCGCGAGATATATATCAAATATTTTAATTTAAAAGAGTGTTTAAACATTTCCCAATTTCTTTCGCTCCGAATTTGTCGCTCCCCAAAATATGCCTATACACAAATCCTCTATCGCAGAGCCCTTCAAAATTACCAAGCGAAATAGATCGCAGTACGTTGCTAAAGAACCACGTTTATTTACAGGGGAGATTCTTCGTTCATCCTGGAGACGCGGACGCAAGGTCCTCCGCGTTCTTTCGCATAAAGACGGACGTGTGCGATCCAGCTGGTTGCCTGTCAGAAGTGTGCATCCAGTTGGCTATAATAATGGTGGGCAAACAGTGCTTCAACAATTTCGTAGAGATACTGTCGCCGAAACTGTGGAACTGGTGGCGGAAAAGGAACCACGTGGCCGCCACGAAGGACCACGACAGGCCGTACACCTGCTGGGAAAGGGATTACCAGCTACAAGACCCTGGCAGGCTCGCTCTGTTCGACGAGTATTTAGAAATGAGTAAGTGCGTTCAGTTCTCTAGACATTTGAAAGACAAATTGCTCAACCGCTGCCTCTTTGCCTGCAGTATTGCAATACGGATTCGTCACGCTGTTCGTAGCGGCGTTCCCATTGGCGCCGTTGTTCGCGTTGTTGAACAACATCGCGGAGATACGATTGGACGCTTATAAAATGGTGAAGGAGGCGAGGAGGCCGTTGGCAGAGAGGGTGGAGGACATAGGGGCTTGGTACGGCATACTTAAGGGAGTGACTTACGTTGCAGTAGTGTCAAACGTACGTGGCAATGATAATACAGTATGAATATTCAGTGGCGGATTTAAGAAAAAAGGCCCAGGTGGCAAACGTTCCGAGGGGCCCATTTCTCCGGGAAAATGAAGAGATAGTTAAATAAAAAAACGGGTGAGCTTTCTGGGCAGAGGTCCGAGCGGCAACTGTTCATCAGCCGCTCTGTTGAATCGGCCACTGTGAATATTACTTGCAAGAATTTCAATTTGCCGTGTCAGAATCGCAGGATGAAAGAATGATTGGTTACAGGCATTCGTTATCGCTTACACCTCGGACTTTATACCACGGAGCGTTTACGCGATCGTTTACTCTCCGACCAACGACCTGGTCGGCTATATCGACAGCTCTCTGTCGGAGTTCAACACGTCGGATTACAGGGAGGACATGAAGAGCGACACGGATGACAAGCACCCGGAAACCTGCCAGTACAGAGGCTACAGAAACGGGCCGGAGCACTCAGACCCGTACGGACTCAGCCCGCAGTATTGGCACGTCTTCGCGGCGCGTTTAGCATTCGTAGTCGTTTTCGAACACATCGTGAGTCTCAGGCAGTTGAAACTTCGAAGCAAGTCCCCCTTTCCTTTGATTTCACTTGATTGTTAAAAATTAAGTACGAGCGCCGTCTCTCAGCCACCGTTTTTCCCCCCGCCTGCACAGAAACAATCACGCTGCCAAAAGAAAGATGTCTAATGAAATTCTAGGTAATAGTAACACCCCCAATTTCTAATCAGGTTTTCGCTCTGACTGGCATAATGAGTTACGTGATACCAGCGGTGCCTCTGGCTCTGGCGACTCAACAGCAACGGGAACGGCTGCTCGCTCAGGAAGCCAAATACGAGAAGGGCTTGAAGAAGAAGGAGGACGAAGACGATATCCTGTCGATGCTCAGGGAAGCAGGGAGCATCGGTAGGACCGGAGGCGGAGGTAGAGGTAGCTGGGGGAGACGTTTTAGTAAACTCAGCGACGGCTTGGATGCCCACGTCGACCTCGGCGCCAGGACCAATAGACACAGTGATGGTTCAACTGTGTGGGAGGTCACATAATTGCTTATGTGAGTCTCACCCGTGAAGTGTATAGGCTTAATAACATTTCTCTTCGAAGTGCTTTACTCATTCATGACAAGACTTCTTAGGTGACTAAATTGTATAGAATATCTCGTAATCGACGGTAGAAACGGAGGGTGGTGATTCTATGTGAAAAGATGAGGGGAAAATATACATCAAACTCATCTCCTGGCTCGCTTCGTTCTGGGGACAATTGAGTTCCAATTTCGGTCGCCTGATACTCGAAGGGTGTGCTGTAATAAGGGGGACGTTTTTCACTTATCGTAGGGCCTACGAGTACTTATAGGCCGTTATTCATAGTCGCTACTTATTCTAAAGATCGTCTTAAGCAACGACTATGAATACCGGCCATGTACACTCTGTACTTAAGTTTAACGTAAGCATTGAAGTAGCGAGTACAAATTTTAAGGAGTCAGTCCACTGTGACGGTTTGAAAAATGAAACTATTTTTAAAGATTCTTTCCTTTGTAGATACAACATATAATGCAATAAATCTTTTTGGTATTTAGTAAATTACTCTTATATTAAACAAAAAAATTAAAAGAATTTTTTTTAATTTGTTTTATAACTTTAAACGCGACTATCTCAAAACAACATTTTTTTCAACTGGTGCAGGTGATTGCAAAAAAAAAGATTTGACCAATTATTCTGAAATTTTATTCAGAATTCAGTGGAGAAACCTTTTTCGATTAACCATTTCATAATTTTATTGTATTATATGTTGTATCTACGAAGAAAGAATCTTTAAAAATAGTTTCATTTTTCAAACCGTCACAGTGGACTGACTCCTTAAACACGAACGATACGATGATTGTGATATTTTAGAGACGTGTGTACTTACGTAATGTGTATTTGAAAGGGAAGCAATTGAAATCAATAGTATTAGTAATGAGGTGATAAATGCCAAAGTATGTACTTCAAAACTTATTCAAGTAATTGATAATCTATCTAATGGCGGATTGAAAGCCCAAAAGGCCTCCCAGGGTGCCATTTAAAAAAAAATCATTTTATCCCTTAGACCATATATACTCATAGACGCGGCTCCAGATAATTTCCTTGACGCAAAGATAAAATCATCTACGTGACGTCACATGTGGGCAAAATAATAATGGAAGCTTTTATGTTCAAAGCGATTTAAAAATATTTCTGGAAATGCTCATGTGGTTAAATGTAGTAGTAAGAAAAAATAGGTATAGTGTTGGGATATAATCATAATTTTTTTATTTGAAGATGGGTCCTTGGGGGGCCTTCTGGGCAGAAGCTCAGTTGGTCGCCCGTTAAATTATTTTACTGTAAAAAAAATAGTAATTTGCAACTTTTTATGCAACATGTTTGTACCATTATTAATAATTCTTTGCAGAGAAAAGCTGTAACCTCGTTTGTATATGCGATGTAACCAGCCTAACCACGCTAAGGGCTGATGCAATGTGCAGTAACCACCATTTTGAATTATCTTTTGCCCACAAGTGACGTCACTTTTGCCCGTTATCTTTGCTTCACTTCGGCTCGTGGATGCATATAGAGCGGGCCGTGTCTATGAGTATATATGGTCTAAGTTTTATCCAGACACTATACATTTTTCTGTGCTAATATACTTAACCCGTTTTCAGCAACCTACTTATTCATTTTCCCTAAAAAAATGGGCCCCTCGGAACGTTTGCCACATGGGCTTTTTTCCTTAAATCCACCAGTGAATCTGTGCTTGATGAAGTAGGAAGAGTATTTTTAAGATGTGAGATCAATAATGTGCGTGTGATTTATGACACAAACGTTATCAGTATTAACTTACAGTAAGCTTCTTTTATAATGCTTAAATCCTGTAATTTATTTTCTACACCGACATTTTATGGAAGTAGCTTTAGACAGAAATATTGCTGTAAGTACAAATAGCGTCGATTGGGAAGAATCTGTTCCTAATTTCTGGATCTCATAGCTGGTTAATGTTAATCAAAATGTGAAAAAGGTTGTGCCTTGCATTTAAATAAAAACTGTATATATACACGTAAGTATAACTTTAAAGGCGTTGAATTATATTTTTATGTCTTACCAGTTCTCTGAATCTTGTTAAAATATAGTATGGTCATCGTTTAGATTTCTAGATGTTCTCCATAATTACGAAGTTAAGTAGGATGAATGGGAAAGGTAAGGAATCTTCCCAAAATCTACACAATATACTCTTTATTGTACATAATTTCAATATTTCATTTTCCGTCTTACGCTCGACATTATTACAATAATTACTATAGAATATATTTATAATAATATACATGTACATATTTACTTCTTTGCTATTGATCAATTTATATGTATAATTCTATATGTATATTGGCCTATGATTCATTCCATACTGCACTTTCTTGCATCTTCTGCTTCCTTTTAAAATCTAAAAGTGTATCACAGTTGTGTTGAGGGATAGACAGGGATTTTAAAGAAAAAGGAGACCGTTCAGACGACTGGAATCGATATATAGCCCATTCAGTCCGATTCACACGGAGCCGACGGACACGTAAACATTTACAACGCAACTCGGCGAACAGCTGCGATGAAATGTATCCTACATTCCCAATCTGCGAAAGCGATCGTTATCCTAATATAAAAGCAGTCTATGTCACTTCGAAATATGAACTGTTATTCTCGCTAGGAGAGAAATCATAAGAATAGTAATTTCCATTGTACGCCACTTAGAAAACGAGAAAGAACATTGTGTGCGTTCCGTACTTTCCCCTAAGTTTATCTAGAAGTAAAATAATTTACAACAGCCTGCGCTATCGTAAAAAAGACACACTCTTGTAAGTAATATTATTGCTTCGGTACTAAAGTTATGTTAATAATTTCATAGAATCTTGTAATAGAAAGTGTTATTACAGTATCACCTTTCGTTAGTTGTAAAATTTACCAGGCAAAATTGCTTTGAAACGCAAACTCGCCGCGATCGCGTCGCTGCAACATTCACCGTGCCGTTCTATTTTACTTGCAAACGTATTAAAGCTATTGTGCATTATGCAGACACAGGAGACCTCGAATATGCAAAATTGTCGAACAGCCCCTCGTTCCTACTGTCGATTTATAAAAATATTTCGCAGATATTTCTTTAAACATTCTGTACACGTTGCTCTCTCTTTGGATATTTCCTTCCCTCGGGATAAATGTAGTTTCAACAGAGTTACTCAATCGCGTGGGATACAAGGCCTTACATCTACCGATTATACATCCGCCTCATCATCGTTATCGATAAAAAAATCTCTAAAAATATACTATATGCATTAAAACATTCTATATCCTCTCGAAAAATAAACTTTCAATAAAAGATAGCGTCACCAAGTATTAAAAGGACTAATTGTAAAGAGGAATGTGACAGCATCTCATCACATATGAGCCGTGTGTCGAAAATGTTTCTCGTTAAACGAAACGTCCGTGTCAACGTGTTTACTGATCGTGTGCCTTAAGTGTCGGCTAAGGTACAGCAGTAAATACATTAACACGAAGCCATAGATAAATTCCATTCGCGAAAAAATGAGAGGAAGCGCTCTCTCCTCGCGAACGAGTAACACGGCGATGTGAATTTACATTGCCAGCCGATTAATCCTCCTGAGTGGACTATATCTCGATTTCCAAAAAAAGATGCGTTTTAATTTAGGTAAGAGGTAGGAAGATGTAGCACTTAACTAGGTCCAGGAGGAGCATTGAAATTAAACATGGTAGTTGGTGGACGTCCCGGCAATGGTTTTGGCGGTAGTCTTGGAGTTACCGATCCTGAAATTCGATACAAAATGGAAATAGAGGATATAACACTGCGCATTTCCATCTAATTCCGTTATACAGGTTTTACCATTAGGTTGCGTAGGTGGAAGTTTGGTAGGGCTGGGCCCGTTGAGAGACGTGTGCCTTCGTAAGTGTACGGTGGTGGAACACGTGTTCTCCAGCGTGGAATTCCGCCTTGCGAGCAGTGCTGAACTACTTGGGTTCAGTGTGAGAAGTCGAGGCGGTAAAATTACTGGCGGCAGGTCTCTTCGCGGTGGCAACGGAGGAGGAGACGTGCCGTCCCTTGGAGGAAGTATTGGCGCGTTTGGAGCTTGTCTCGCCTGTGCATCCAGTTACAGAAATAATAATTCACAAGCAGCACGACATCGAAGCTACATATCCACATTCCATTGGTACATCCATGCTATGTCCTATCTAATAATCTACCCGCGAGCCTACTGTAGAACTAAATTTCCCTGGTAACTTACTTGTTGCGGCGACTCGCTTATGGAACTCTCTCGTTTCCTATGAGATCTGGGTGGCAAAGGTGGCGGAGGCTGATTGAGAGGTACGTGACTGGGAGACGGCGGGGGCGGCATCGCTGCGCCAGGGCTGCCACCGGACGACGACAGATTCGTCAGAGCTCCCATTATACCTATCGTACCGGAATTGAAGCCGAAGTGACTGTTCTGCGGCTGGTGATGAGGGACAGGCAAGTGACCAGGGGATCCCAATTGCGGGCTGCTGCCGGGCGAGCTGATCGAGAGCCCCGACAAGCTAAGAGGACCGGGCGAACCTGGAGGTGGACCTGTACCTGTATTAACAGTAAAGTACGTCTACTACCTATGCAAGCACTTTGCGCAACGGAATGAAACCTGTTCCTTCTCCGGTCCATTGAAAATAAGTGTAGAAGAAGCAGCCTACAATCATGTACTATACCCAAGGCACTAACTTCGCTCTAACTTCCCACTAACCTCCCAATAAAACAGGTGCAAAGACACTGTGGTCCCCTATGTGAGAAACTGTGATGTGCGACGTATGCGGAGGAGTCTCCGGTAGTTCTGGCGGCGGAGCTTCCGGCGGAGGATCGTGCAGCCTTACGCTGGAGGCGACGGCTTGCAACGGGGCTGGTAACTTCCCGCTTAAACTTCTAGCTTTAATGCCCGGCGATTTTAAGTTCAAGTCGGGCCATTTGCGAGGCTGCAAAGGTGATATGGTGATAAACAGGGAAAACAAAGTTATCGCGTTTATGTGGTTGGTGATGATCCGAGGAAGACTTACGACTCTAGGTGGTTGCCTACATCCTCTCGGTTCTACCTCCAAGCTTTTATTGTACAAATAATTGCTTATGTCCGCGTCTTTCATGTTGGGATCGAAGGGCGACAAGTTTTCAATGAAATGTCTTATCCTAGTCTCCACGGAAAGACAATACGGCTGGTTTTGGTACTGCTGAATTTCACCGGTTATCTCCGCCACTTTCCGCCGTTTGCTGAAATTTATCAGCTCCGGACTCCCTGGCAGATAATCTGGGTTCCCTTCCTCAATGTGTAAAATGTTGGTCAGGTACATGCCTAGAGAAACAAACGATCGTTGGAGATTTATTTAAGCCGTCAGATAATACTGGTTTCTCTATTATTTACCAAAGAACGGTACGCAAGGTGGATTTATGGATCGTAATTTTTCTTGGTATTTTCGAAAGTGATCGTTATTCAGATCTCGCGCCTCCTCCAGGGCTTTTTCCAATCGCGCCGGTATTTGCTGCAAATAAACGAAAATTCGTTATCCACTGAGATACACTTGAATGTGTTCTACAAAATAATATTTACAGAACGTACTTGGAAAGTGAATTTTAACCTAAATACAGATGCAGACCCCATAGCACTAACAATCGCTAGGACGCCGTTAAAGTTATTAAGATCTTGTAGCACCATCATAATTTCGATTGCTCGCGACACAATCGCTATTCGCTCCTCCAGATTTTCAGCTTCCACTATAGTCTTCTCAAGCCACCGAGTGAACTGTACAATAAAGCAGCGATAACTATTCTGTTTCTCAAAGTATATTGTATACAAGCAGGGTTAACTGAATCTCGAAATGCTACTTACGTTCGTCGTGTGCTTTATCATTTTCAGTAAATTGGGAGATGTTTTTTCTTTATCTTTCTTTGTCCATACTGACCCTACCAATTCTGAAGGCTTCACAGTTCTGTACAATTCGAATTCTAGGAGAGTTAACTGCCTTGCTAATTCAATTGGATGTAACTGGAATTTCGAGAAAATTCTTCATTATATTGTTTATCGGCCCCCGCGATGATTCGCGTCCGTAAATCGTACCGTTAATATTCCCCATTCTTCTTCAGGAACTTTTAGGTGCCATTCAATTGGCGGCGGAGATCGTTCGAAGCTAAACGTGATAGGTCGCTGTTCTGAGGGTTCACACTTTCTCTGTACAATTTTTATCACCGAATCCACCCACTTTCTCATCGACTTTCCGCTCACTGTGTCTAGAAATAATTGTAACCTTTCCAACAGATTTCTATCGCGTTCAAAATCATAAAAATGGTGATCGACCTAATTCAATAAGATTTAAATGAATATTAAAAGGGTTCAGAGTTAAAATATTACAGATTCAAAGTATCGAGATGTTACCAACCCAGTGTCTTAAAACATTTAAAACTCTGAACTGCACAGGCTGGCAGAATTCCTTTCTATATCTCTTCCAATCTTCCCTCGCGGTTGTTTTACAACCGGAAGGTTTCTCCTCCTCGCCATAAACTAACGAAGGATCTGGTATGTCAAATCTGTCGATTAGCAAAGTCAATAGTTCCTGAGGTGAGCAAAAACTCCTGCAAGTGGGGATAAAGTGTAATTAAAATCTGCTTCCACGTAACAATACCAAACGCCTGATTAGTAAATCCACGTACCTATAAGTAGTAAGGAATGTTCGTACAAAAGCTGGATCAGCGTATATATGATAAGTTAATCTTTCTACCAATTTAACCAAAGTCGCGCCTTTAATTAATGGAACGCCTCCGTTTTCTCGGGCTTCCAACACAATATTTTCAGGGCCATCCTGCTCGGCAAATTTATACAAGTGTGGTGGGGGTAGCCTTAAGGGATGCTTCCGCTCTTCGTCCAAAAGGATACTGTCCAAAGTTCTTTCTAACATACTCTTCGTATTCAACATTACAAGATCCGCCATC
Organism: Andrena flavipes; assembly: GCA_963971345.1. Taxonomy (NCBI): domain Eukaryota; kingdom Metazoa; phylum Arthropoda; class Insecta; order Hymenoptera; family Andrenidae; genus Andrena; species Andrena flavipes. The sequence continues at coordinate 74,957,995 of OZ020480.1, forward strand.
CAACTGTTCTTATCTTCGACGGATTTGGCAACAAGAATAACATTAGGGTGGTCCCTTGGTCCAATTTCAAAGGCGTTTTTTAATTCTGCAAGAACAATCACTTATACCGAATCTTACGATCCCCACTCTTCATTACAAGCTTCTAATTCCCTTCCAACTTACCCTCGGTATCCTCTCTGTCAATAATATCAACTTTTCTAATAAAAAACCTTTCCTTTAAACGCAGTTCACCTTGGTGAGGCGGGTGGCCCACAACGCCAACCGCTGCAACAGTAACGCTAACTCTTTTACCACCACTGGGTTTACAAAGAACTAATAAACCATCGAAAAGAAGCGCTTTTCGTTCCGTCAATCTTCTTCCGTTACTCACTTTCCCCAACATGTCCTCTGCACCATGAAAAGGAGCAGAATCATGAAAATGTAATGCTACGTAAGTTGAGCGAAGGAGTAAATCTTATGAAGCGACGCCTCGTTTCCATACCGCGTATAAATTCGTTGCAACACTGGCCGACATCCCTCTGATCCCAGCCATCAACAGTTTTCTGTAATTCGCTAGTTTTCTCTAATGCTGCTTGCCTCCTTGCCCTGCTCTGCATTCGCAGGCCTGTGTCCTTTTTTGGAAGACTCGCCATAGATTGTAATAATTCCATCTGCAGTGGTCTCAGAAGACCTTGTACTTGCTCCAAAGTTTCACCATCCTCTATATTTGGTGTACGTTTGTGTAATACCTGAACAAAATCCCGTAGAACTATTAGACTTAACCGCATCCACCGACACACGCACAGAAAGCTATTGGAAGCGTACCTTTATATAGTCAAAGTACAAAAAACAATGCCATATTGGTTGTAGTAAAAGTTTTGGCAAATAATATTTCACGGCTTCTTTAAATCCGTGCCCTGCTGCTCGCAATGCACAATTAGCTTCAGGCCTCGACAATAAATTTGTTAAAACTTCTCGACTAGCTGGACTATTAATGTCTTTTGCGTACCTAATGTCGGGATTGTAATAATTTTTATTTTAGAGGAGAATATAATACGAGTATGAAATTACGAGTATGTATGTTTCGTACATACTTTATATAAACATCGAATTCTGCTGCTTCTGCTAGCTCTTCGAAACATGAGCCGACTGTGGGCGTTTGTTTCTCTTCTGTAATTTCCATTATATCTTCTAAACTACCAAGTAACGTTACAGTAACTTCATAAATATCCATAATATTACTGAAAAGTGTTTCAAGTTCAGTTCTATCTTGCGCTAACTTCGCAATTTCTTCCCGAAATACCTGTTCCAGGGACGAAAGAAATTTTATTCTCTTTTATATTAACCAGATATTCTACAGATTTTTTGTATCACCGTACCTTAATGATCATATGGAGATCGCGCAAATAGTGACGTTCATCGTGTATGAGATCCCGGACAGATTCTTCATAAGTTTGAGACACAACCGCGCCTAGACCACTTTGTGGTCCCTCGGCGTAATCGTCTTGATAGAACAGGTCCATTAATACCTGTTAATAGATAGATAATTGCATAAAGCAGGCCTTAAAGTTTATCAACAGCTAACAGGTTGCATCGAACTTTGATCTGCGAATTAAGAAGTAAATATACATTACCATGTCTGCGCACATCGCGACTCTTATATCCTCGCAAGATATCTCTACATGGCGTATGTTCTTGACATAGTTTCCAGCTAGCTGAAAAGAAAATACTCTTAAACATTTTCAGGAATTAGTAATCGATAAAGAGCTTGGAATAATAATTTAAGAAATACGATGCCGATTAAGTTTCTGAAATTAGTCAATAAGCAGCTCTTACCAACCTTCAGAATATCCGCAGAAATGTATTCCAAGACTCCTACTACGAAAAGACTAACTTGCAAATCAATTTTCTGCTGTAATACTTCCTGTCGAGAGAAAAATAGAATCATAATATTAGCCAACAAGTGTATAGAATTACGCGCAAAATAGAATCAGATTAATCCAATTACTTTCTGTAGCAGTTGATGAATTTTGTCAACAGGAAGAACCAGCGGCGATTTCTTCTTTCCTTTTTCTAAGGCATCCCTCGCGTCTCGTAGTGCCCATCTATCGATGGGTGTGGGAAACGTACGCCTTACTCTTTCTTCTACGTCTTGAGGTGTATGCGGAGGAGGATGACCACAAAGCATGCCCAACAGCCTTAAGATCAAACTCTCGACATAGTCCAAGGCATCTTGTCGTGCTTCAAGACTAGGATGTACTTGCTCCAATACCTACAATGTATAATAATCATTGCTTCTACTCCTCGTTTCACAAAAGCATCGTATTACTTGAAAATTAAAGCTTCGTATCATTTTCCAGCATCAAATAACCTCGTACTTAGTCAAAAGTTATGCCTCGAATAAGAATTACTTTTCTCAAACATATTATTCTAAACAATAATTTTGACTGTTCCAAATGGTTGAAAGTGTGTTCGTAGTATCCGTTAAAATACCTCGTCGATAATTGACGGACCAAGTTACGAAGCTTTCTCGTTAATCCCGAACTGAATTCCCTGTGCAACGCTCCGAATGAAAAGTAAACAACCAAGTTTGTCATAAACGGGCATACTGTGTTTTCAACAGACATGCTGCCTTTAATTGGCAAAGTATAATGTACCATATTGCGTATCAGCGAGTTCAGCACGACTGATTAATCGAATTCGGGGATCGTCCGAATGTTTACTCCCGCGAGAGCCGAGGGACGGGCTGAGTTTTCTGTTCCGCGAAAAGGGGGCATGCGACATCGTCGCGCGGAGTATCGCGCGCGACGATGACAATGTACGATTATCGTTGGATTACGATCGAACCGACGGGATCGTTGCTAGGTGACACGGGGGACCAATAGGAGATTCAGCGGGATGGAATTATCATCGTCTTCGGATACCTTGCGTAGAGAGTTGACAAACACTCCCTTCCACTTGGCGGCGTTCTCCTCTTTCTGAAAGTCGTAGCCTGACGGCTCGCCCACCACTGACGCCGGCGACGAAAACATCTCGATCCACTAGTACGAGGTATCACGCAGCCGATAGAACAACGCGCACTAGCTAGAGAACACAGTCCGGAGAGTTGCCGATACAGTATTTGTCCGTTGAGAGCTCGCAGCTCGGGACCGGCGCGGCGGCGAGCTCGCATCGCGCTGGGGAGACATTTCTGAGTGGCTGGCTTCTCGCTTCTGCCTTGCCGAGCGGGCGGACGGAGAGGCAACCAGAGCGAGCCAGAGGGAGCGAGAACGAGCGAGGAACGGAACGGGACGGAGCTAAGCGCGACGCCTCGTCTCGCTCGTTCTTTCGCTTGGCTGCCGCTCCGTCCTTCGCGTGCCTCGGCCCGCGTGCGAGACTACGCGAAAAAAGGACTCTCCGTCTGCTCGCTGTGTGCTCGCACGCGGGCCGAGGCACGCGAAGGACGGAGTGTCAGCCACGCGAAAGATAGACAGAGACGGGGCGCCGTACTACGTCTGTCCCGTGCCGTTCCTCGGTCGCTTTCGGCCCCTCTGACTCGCTCCCGTTTCTTCTCGCTCTGGCCCACGGCAAGGCAGCAGTGGAACAGAAATGGTGGGAACGTCGATCAGCTTATAGTACACAGGCCAAAGCGAGCTCGCAACGAGATAATACTGTATTTACAATGACCATTTCGTCGGGAATCACTAAAACTTGACAGAGACGTCTGTCTGTCCGTCAGTCCGTTTTCTCTCAGGGCGCAGACATCTCTGTGTTGTAATGGGACGGCTAAGCCACACGGTTATATTCCATCGGTATCCTCGCGCCTCGAGCACTTGTTATTCTTGGAAGCATCTCCGAGGCCAACCCGAGAGTCCCCGAGTTATGCCGTTTCTGCATTTTACACGCCCTTTTGCACGAGAATTTTTGTCAGAACCTAGCGCAAGCACCACTACTATCAAAGGATACCATTGCGCGACTCGCATCGATCGATAACTGCGATAGCGACCGTCTGCGACCAGATATTCGCGAGTTCGAGATATATCGCGGCCCGAGCGACTATCGACCACGCCTATCGAGACATTTTTGAAGTTCGCGGAATCGCGAGTTGCTGAATAAATCGTTCTTGCTCGGCGGGACGTGCTGTTTGGTAGCTGAGCTTCGCGGTTTCTCGCACGTTCTGTAATCAGTTTCGTAGAATTCGGAATCCTGACGAGGCATTCTAAAACAAATGGGAGGGTTGGCCGTTTTGGGGATGGGCTTGGAGTCGAGTTCGGGCATCGAGACCTGTTCGAAGAAAACATCGAAAGTCCCAATGCCTTGTGGGTTAGGTGAACGCTTCTGTAAACGAAGGGGCGTTCGAATTCGAATTTATTAATTGCTCGGGAATTAACGGGATGCTTGAGTTTCCATTTAAATAAATTAGCGCGAGTTTTAGTTCGTTAATTAACGGGACGTAAATTATTTTGTGAAAGTGAGACTTGAATTCGACTTAGGCATTTTCCGTGATGAGAAGGGAAGACGAATTTAAGGTACTTTTATTATACTATACTTTTTTTAAATTATAAAGTTACTTGCTAACAGAATTGTGATTTCCAAGCCATTTGCATAAGATAGCTATAACTCGTTCGTGTAGTTTGTGTGAATTGTGATAAGAATTTCAGATAAAGAATCATTAGTTACGAGTTAAGTAATGTTTATTTAAAAGCATTTCTTTATCTCGTATTCTTTATGCAGCGTATGTAACTACTTAATTGGTAGCTGTAAAAGGGGCGTAAAATAACGTCGTAGTAATTATGTATTTTGTACGCAGTTCAGTTTGCGGACACTAGATGGCAGCAATGCAATCATTAGCCGCCGAGATTTCATGGATGTCGAAATTCAAGGGCTACTATTCGAAGCTGGTTTTCCAACTTTGGTGAGTGATTTTTTAGTGAAATTTAAAATTATTTATTGCTTGACATTACCACAGGTTTAACAAATAATTATTATTATTTCCAATTTGTTTCCTAAATTGTTCCCAATTTAAAATACCCCCGATCTTTTTTATTCCAAAAGAAAACAGTTAACTTGATATTTAAAACACGAATGAAATTTAAATTTCCCAATTTTTTATCTATTACTCCTCACTTAACAATGAATTGTTCAGCTTATTCTTCAAATTCAAACTATTCATTTCAGCAATTACTTGCGTATATATCGTTTGTGCATTTTCAACACAATCTTCCACAAAGTTGCATTTAAAGAACGATACAACAGGGTAATTAACCACCAGATTGTCGAATAATAAAGGAATACAGTGCGTAATAAATAATACATTTATTCACTGAATACAAAACGAGTAAAAAAAACTATCTTACCAAATGGTATATTGTCCATGTACATTAAATAAATAATTTGCATAATTATAATTGTCATTGGGCGATGCATGGGAGCGGTCGTGACGACGATTCTTAACTTAAAGAAAACAAAAAACGTCTAGGTATGTAATTCTTGATTCCTCGATCGTTATCGCATCGTGGCAAACCAGTTTCCATTGTTCTTTTTCGGCGGTAGGGTCATCCTTTCAGATTCACCGCGCTCCCCTCGGGCAAGTAAAATTTACGTCGACGTCTTCTGTATCGTTTCGAGGCTTCAACTGTGAACAAAAGAGCAATAATTAAATAAACTCCATGCCATCCGCACAAATATTACATTTAGCATTCAACTGAATAATTAATAAATGGATAGCCATCGTAATAAAATTATTACACGACGTCTCTGCACTCAGCAAACAATTATACCGCAAGTAATTACATAATCGACGAAACTACGAGTTTCCAAACAAAAGGACGTCGCTCGAGCGCAGCGTCGCGAGTAAAAGCGCGACCAATTGCCTCCGAACGTTTCGCGTTTGTTAATTAGCTCGCTCGCTGTATCGTCGAATTATTTCTGATGCAAATCGGAATAATTGCGACACAGCTCGGGCAGATAAGTTGTGGCCCGAGTTCGTCTCGGGCAGCGGCCAGACAAGGACTTATCTCGTAGACTATCGTTACACGCTCCTCTTACATCACGCTCCACTCTTCTCCCGCGTACACGAGAATTTCGAGCTTTTTTTTCCCCGCGCGGATGCGATCTTATCTCTCGCGGACTACGGCGGAAAAAAAAGATCAAACAGTTAGAAGCGGAGCGGTCTTGCGGCGAACAAACTGCGCCGCGAGATTTTTTCTCCCCAACTTGAACCAGATCCCCCGTGTCAGCGATTTTCAATCGTGAATTTGTGCGCGTTCGATATTTAACGCGTCATAGATGCAGCGCGTGACTCCTCGGCGAGGGAAAAATTCCGCGTGTGTTGACTTTTCATTCATCGATCAGCTTCATCCTGTTACACAATTGGCGGAGCGAGGCAGTCGAGAATGATCATGGGAACTTTGGTATTTCTACGAGAGTGATCTCCAAGGATGTACCAAAGTGACGTTGATCACTTCTCAATCAATGAACTTTGAACCGATCTGCAGTGCTGGATTAAACGATAAGCAAAATAAGCACGTGCTTAGGGTTTCACGAGAGAGGGGGTCATTTTCTGAATTTTTAAATCTAACTTTTCCTAGGAATACTTTTTCGGGAAAAGGATCTCAAAAACCTGTATAAGGAAGCCTCGGAATCTTTGGGCCTCTAAATAAATCCATGCCACGATCGAGCTACTCGACAGTCATATACTTTTTTATTCGAAATCTTGCAGGAAAGTCTAGGTTTAATAAAAAAGGGCCATTTCAAAGGTTTAACGCGTACGCGTTAAGGTCGAAGCTGGCAACCCAATGTAGACGGAGAAGCTTATAAGTAACGATTGAAGTTATGAGTCATAACGTTAATATCGAATTAAGTTCATGCCCCCCTTCAACTTTCTCAATGACTCAACCTATCGGTACCATTATCCAATGATTTCTCCATAACTTCTCAGTCGATTAAATCCGTGTTATCCATTTTCATTATCCAACAGTTGTAATATCTAACATTCACCTCGCGTGTGTTATCGTGGGCGATAGCTGCGCTTGACAAGTGCATGGCAATTAACTCAGCAATCTAAGTTACGTACCTAACTACAGGATAAGCCGGGTTTCCCTTGTAGCCCAGTTTCCCGGACAGTCGGAAGAGTTTCCTCAGATTCTTCATGTTCATTTCGAATATGGAGCGTTTCTTTCGGCGACTGATACAAAAAAGACACAAGGGTGGTAAAAAAAAAAAAGAAAAACGTGGAAAGACGTTATTGTAAAGAACAATCTATTCGTTGAGATTCGTTGAAATATAATATAGTGACAGTACTCACGGTTTCAACATGTTCAGTTGCCGGCCCCCCCTCGACACGGTCGCCCATTTCTCCATCATCTGCGCGAGAGCCATCCGGGTCTCTAATTCTGCTCGCCTTTGATCCGACAATCGCTTGTGTCGTCTGCGCGCACAGAAGTCGAGAAAAAGTTGGTTAAAAAAACTATATTTCTTGCATAGTTCCCGCGCTGACCGATTACGAACTTTGAGCCGCGATTTTGTTTAATCAAAAAGGAAACTAGGAAGCATTTGATCAAAATAATTGGGTGGTGTTGACGAATTGCTTGGGTCCTTAGGAGTTCAAAATTCTCTAGCTCCTTTTTTCTTAGTAGAAATCTAGGCTCGGTAAAAATTTAGAAATTTTAATAGAAAATTGCTTCCTCGTTCTCTTTTCTAAACTGGACTTCAGAATTATTCTTACATTCCTTGGAATACAGAGCTGTATCAAAGTTTAATCTAATACTCACTCTTTAACCGCCCCCAGTAGCTCTTCCTTCATCTGCTCCTCATCTCGCCCAGTTTCCTTGAAATTCAGCAAACCACCCTGCGCGTCCACCGCCTTTCCACTCGTGAATCTACGGCGAGGAAAATACAATCAAACTCTCCCTTCTCTAAACTCCGAGTAAAGAATCCTTCTTGTCCCAACACTCGAGTATTCCCACCTTCCCAAAGCAGAACAGTGACGATTACCTTTCGTAACCAGGGTGCGCAGACACGATCGTCGACAGGTAGAACAGCGCGAAGAGCAACGTCACTCTCGTCTCGGATCTCATGTTTAAGCTTGCCTCTTCAAGGTATCGCGCACGTTAAGAAGAAGCACGAAATGAATCGTGTGAAAGTAGAAGATGAAACTAAAATCGTTTGATCTCTCGCGATGCTTCTGATTTGAGCTTAGAAGTCGAAAGCTGCTTTGTTCGGTATGATTCTACTTGGAACTGTATGTTAGGACGGTCCGGTGCGCGTATATATTCGTCTTGGTGGAGCATCCCCTCCTCTTCGTCGTGGAGCCACTGACGTCGCTTCTACACCCCCTTCGTGTTATCGCCGCAGCGCGATTTCTTCAGCTCTTCGTACGACACACGGCGTGTGTGCCTCGTCAGCCTCGATAAATCCTGCTCGCATCGCGGATTGATTGGCCGAAATTATTTCGGCACTATCGCCGAACGGTATCGCGTGCGGCGCACGAGCCGCGGGAAAACAATGGCAAATTGGCTCCAAGGTTGCTTTTTTTAATTACCCCCGCGATTGCTATTCCGGGACGCGCAGAATACGCCTCTATATTTGGCGTCAGGGATTTAACGGTTTGGGGAGATAAGTAGAGGAAGTCACGCTATTGCAAGAGGCGTGTCTTTATTCAGCTTTTGTTTGAAGTAATCTAAAGGGGGGACTTAAGGCGCAGACATTTTTCAGATTTGATATTCCTCTTGAACAGCTGAGGTGATAGAACTGTCTCCATTGAAACGTTGCGACTGCTGGATCATTGTCAGCTTAGGTATTTCGGTTTATAATTGTTGTAATTGAGGAGAAATGTTTGCAGCTGACGATAATTTGGGGATTTTAATTCTTTTTGTGGTCATACGAGGTGTATCGCATCCTGCTTGGTCAATTTTTTTTCTTTGTCAATATTTCTGTGAATTTGTAGACCTTAATGTTGAAATTTAAAAATTTATTTCTTTTTTTCCCATAATTTATTCACTTTTTCACAATTATTTTTTTAAATGCAAATTTCATCGCATCAAAATTTATATTTCTGGGAAAAGACTGTTGGAGTATTACGAATGTGCAATTATTTATCACTGAAAAGTTTAAGGACTTAAAAATACGAAAATGGTAATTTAAGAATGACGCTGCGGTGCAGCGAATCCCGTGTGGCCAATTTCTGATTATAAGAAGGTGTGACCATGAAGGGTTAACTTAGTTGCAAGGTGGACAGGTACAAGTTGGTCCAACAGAGAAGTAGCTATAATTTGAATAAGGATAAACCAAATATTGCATGTTGGTTATCTACTAGTTTTCTTACACAATAATTGACGCGAAGCTTTTTTCTCACTTGAAATTGCAAATGTTACATGCGAATCATTTCCATATATCGAGCACAGGAAGGAGTAGTTTCAACGTAACTGTGTTGCTAGTTTCATCATTCGAACTTCACGTGCTATCTTCTTCCGCGTGGATGCAAAGAAATACACGCTTCCTATCCATAGTTCCTTCGTGTTTCGTACTTAGGGAATTCCGGAATCGCGGAATTTCTTGAAGTCTATCTCGGGATTCCGGGACTAATCTCGGGATTGAGTAATAGAAAAATTTAGTAATTAAAATGATTTATTACGTGCTAAAATCTTAAATCTTTATTTAAAGTAAACGAACTTACATTATGAATATATTATGAAATGACTATGTTTATTTTTATATTCTTTAGGTGTTCATAAAGTACTTCACATTTTTAAAAATCCCAAAATTCTCGGGATTAGTTATATCAAATCCCGGGATTTTTGGAGTCCAAAAATTGAATTTCCTATTCGTACTGAAGAATATTCAAAAAACGTATGCGTGCCACGTTAAGGGGCCAGTGCAGTCCAGAGTTTTTCCTTTTTAACTACAGTGTCCATTTTTAGATCCCAGTGGAGAACGTCCAGCTGAACGCTGAACGGGAGCAAGAATTTTTTTTTTTATCTTCGTCTTTCACTTATCATTCACCAGATAATGCATGATTTAATTAAACCGCCAGGTTTCATCATTTCCTAACGGATTCCTGCAATCCGATCAGCGGATTTTCCAACATCTTTGAATCTGTAATTACAGATCGATTTCCTTCGACTTCCTGGAAGGTAATCGTTCGGTAAAAGTTCGGGTTGGCGGAGCGGGTATTTAGTAACCGTAACGCGTCCTTGCAACACGAGACTACATAATACAGCCAAACGAGTTGGACAATAATCAAAGTTTAAGCACAGTTACGACACCAAGTGTGACGCAGTCCTCCGCGAGACGATTTTTTGATTTCGTGGCGTTCTTTCCTTGCAAGGAAAGCTGGCTTCTCAATTTTAGATAGCGAATCTCGGGGGGAGCGGTAGGTAAACCCTTGACCCGTTGAGGAAATGGACATGAAAAAGATAGCGGTTATAATTAAAGCGGACGTCCGACGATAAACGATAGTCTTCGTATAGGCAAAGTTATTTGAGACGATCTTAGCAAATTAATGCGTGTAGCCGAAGTTTACTTAGCTATTTTATACTCGAGATTCGTTCAAGACAGATTCCTTGTGGTGGAAAAAACTTTAACTTACCCCTAACTCGGGAAAGTAATAACATTCATATTTCTCTACAGTCTACAGTTTCCAACGATTCTTGTACGATTATTGATTATTATTCAGTTTTAATAGTGGATAGAAGTCAACTGAGAAATAATCATTTCAATAATTTTTTTTCTAAATAAAACAGTGGGGGGAACGGGAATAATTTGGACACCCACGTGATACATTTGATATATTTAACATTGCCTCCAGCATTTCTTTTTATTTGGAGTGAAAAAGGAAAAATTGGCACAAATTAAGCAAACAGTTAAAAGTGTCTAATGTACCTCTGTGTTCAAATTATCTTCCAGTCTCCCTTACCTACCTACTAGGGTGGTCCTTATTTTTCAACTTTAAAATTTGTATTGTCTGACCTTCTTAAAATCTCTATCAATTTCTATCAATTTATACCAAAATAGTAATATTTTATTATCATCGAGCGACCTATAATCCTTAATATATTTTAACAAAATTTTAGACGAAATTCTTTTAAACTATTTGGAAGCTTCTGAGAGGGTCAGAAGAAATTTTTAAAAACTTTCATTTTTTACCATACATATAAAGACCACACTACTATCTACCCATTAAAAAAATTCTTATGCGAGGTCCTCTTCTCTTTAGCATCTAGAATTCCTATCACCTTCCCTCTATCCTGTCGAAAGCAAATCCAAGAACCATGAAAGCTTCTGCAAACCTATATCCGAAGCCCCAGTTACATCCCTAAAGAACAATCTCCCCTTGGGACACTCTTCCACGCCTACAAGCCTGTCTCTAATTATCAAAATTCTGCTTATACGTTCCTCATTCATAATTCCCACGAAACTCCACCCTCTTACGCTCCACCGATGCATCGTACCTCGCGTGAAAGTCAGGGACGAACCCCCGAGAGACCAGCAAACCCTGATCTACCGCATTATCAAACGGCATCGACCCAGAGCGATCTGACGAACGTCGAACAGCAGATAGAAGACAAGACAGAGTGAAAACAACGCGTATTGTGGCGAAACACGGAGGGCGTGGAACGGCGATACGGTGTATCACAATTCGGACACCCCACCACCGTTTCAAAGATACACTCGCGCGATCGTGAGATCGTGCTGAGGGGTTTAGGCCAGAGTTGGGCAAAATGTAATCTAATTACAACTTACAAATTACGGTTAAAGTGTAATCGCGTAGATGATTACACATTATTTTCTGTAATCGTTCACAATTTTGTCAACTACACAATTAGCTAGTAATCAGCTGCACAATTACATTTATAATCATAATTTGTAAGTTGTAATTAGATTAGATTTTGCCCAACTCCGGTTTAGGCACGCGTATGGTGCCTCGTTGAGATGTACATTAGAGCTCTTACTTTTTGATAAAGTAAACAGTAAGACGTGCTTTTCAACTAAATCCGAGGAAATCGACTTTGAAAAATTCTGAGTTCCCTTGAAGATTCAAAGTCAATTTTCTCGAAAACGAAGGTCTTTACCGCAATTTTGTCACTTTTGATTTTCGTCTTATTTTTGCACGTATAATCCCCCCCTCCCCCCTAGAGTATTGACCACCCTGTATATAAGGAAACTCAGAATTTTCCAAAGTCAATTTTCTCGAATTTATCTGAAAAGCGCGTCTTACTGCTTTGAGAAATTAATGTCCAAGCGAAGATCTTCACTTACACTAAGTATCAACATTTTCTGAAATTGCCAAACCTGAAGGTCCCTTTGTTAAATATATATATATGCTCTGAGGGTACTGTTTTCTCATATTTAGCTAACATTCAGAGTATACCACAGACAATCACAGACAATACTACATTCAATTGCTTGAATTTATCCCGAGTAATGTTCGAGTTACCCGGGTACCCGAGGTCTCAAAAAGTAACAGCTCTAATGTACATACAAGTTGAACCAAAACTGGCGAGCAAAGCCGCCGAGTGTCCCTTGCTACTTGTTACAGGGCTGCGCTCATTTGGAAGCATGTACATACACACTTTCTTTTCCTCCACTTCTTTACTACCCAGATAAAGAGGCTGAGCCTCCGGTGCTTTTACGAAGTAGCTTTATCTCAGCCAGGCACTTTACCTTCCCTCCCTGCATGCAGCACAGACAGCGGTGCCCGTTTAATCATCGGCCGCGGGGTGTTGTGCAACATTTTGGAGGCCCGTTCCCCGATTACAACGTAACGCTTCGCCGCTGATACACGCACGATTCGCTGCGCAGTAACGATTGCGAAACGGTGTGCGGCCACCCACGCGGTCTCTGTGTGCGTATTTATGAAATAATTCGATATCTGTCGGGAGTGCGGGCGCGTTGGTCGATTGCTCCGGCCAATCGCGCTCGCCACGGATCAGCCGCTCGCGCGAACGCCGCGAATCACAAAGAAAACTGGACGCCAGCTGGATTATTGCAATTTCCCGCGGCTCCGGCCGCGAAAGTACTGTCCCCCCTTCCCCCCTGGGGGATCCCGCTTGAAACGGCGAGCTATCCCAGTATTGGTTCACCGCGATGGAAAGCTGGCTGTGTCAGCGAGTTGGGATCGTTTGTCCTTCGCTTTTTCCTCTTGTTCGTTGGAAATACGGGTGTTCATGCTTTATAGGAGACAGCTTCGCTGTTTCATTTGGAAATTGCGAACGCTGAGATGGGAAAACTTGTGGTTAAATAAACTTTTGAATAACGAGTAAAGGTTAAAACTCAGGATAACGAACGAATCATGAATATGTTTTTTAACTTTGATTTGTTAGGAGGAGTTTGTGAGGAGTTTTTGGATAATCCTTTGGAATTGGGTAAGATGAATTTGTAGCAAAAGCTAGAAGGTTTAATTTCTGTGAAAGGAGTAAGTGATGGAGTGGGTCATTTGTCATGTTTACCCTGGAGGAAGGATTCCTGCCTTCTTTTTATAATCGGAAACGTTGTTGGTCTGACAATTCCTCTTCCTCTTGTCTAGTCTGTTTCTTATAATTAATTTCTTTAGTGTAACAATCTAAATTGATTGTTTTCGCATTGATTTTGTCTCGTTTCGTTTCAATCGTGGCTGATTATTAATAAAGATTTCGTTGGCAGAAGTTTGCTTAGAATATGTCCGACTAATTCCAGCCTCTCTTTCACTGCCAGTAGTATAAACTGTTTTTAGTCCGGCCGTTGAATGCCCTATCGGTTTTCCAGAGGAGACTTTTCCTCAGATGGGTTCGAATATCCGAATGCAGGCAGACAGGAAGCTCGTGCGTGTTCTTATCAGTCGTATCATTAAAATTTTTTTGAAATGAACTGTATTTACCGACAGCATTGAAATGCTTCGTTCGCGGCTTCTACAGAGGGAGCTCTGATGCGGATTTTTAATTAATTTACCGCGGATCCGTTCGAAAATCGGGAATTCTATGTCAACTTGTTAATCGGCAAAGTTCCATGTATTTAATTATCCTCTTACTATCTCTCGTTAATATTCATTAGAGGTGGGCGTTGACTAAGTAAAAAATTGTTTATGAAATGGATCTAATACGAGTTACTTTAACTTTAGATTATTCGACGAATAAAATTAATTGTTTCGTCTCAACTCGAGCAGCTAATAAATTTTTCAATTTTAACTTTTACTTTATTCAACGTATGATAATTAATTCTGTTAACTTTAATTGGTTATGCAAAATTTATTTAAATAAAAATTTTGCCCATCTCTGATATTCATCCATATTTCATTACTGAGTAATTAGTAGATCTGTAGCAAGGGAAGCTTAACACAATTTTACTTAAGGTTCACGCTTTCCTTCAAATTTCAATACAAAGCTCAAATTTTTCCCTTTAAGAAGTTTTAACATTTTAACATTTTTTATTTTTTCTAATGCATCTACTACCTCCGATAGCCACATTCATATAGATTAAAAATCTCTTTTCCTTTTTATGTTTCTGATAACCCTTACAGTACTTTTCGTCAACGTCAACACCACCTGATTATTTTTTAACGCTCTCTTTGTATCTGCCATGTTTTTTATTCCACTGCCATACCAAAATTCAGAAGAATAGTTCAAGATACCATGAAACAGTCTGCAAAACCTCAAATTAATTTATCCAATCGTTTTTGTACCAAAAATTTACAAAGAATTACCTACTTTTCAGCCCAACAAGGTGCAATCCCCGCTTTAAGTTCATTATCCAACGTGAAAAAAGTGATCTTTAAAGCTCCGAAGTCTTTGAAAGGCAATCTCTTCTAAACGTTCCAATTGGCTCGGAGCTCTTTACTATCTACAACTACTGCAACGTAGATAAAGTGAACTTTACCAGGGAAAAGTGTGGGAGGGAAAGGGCGACGATAAAAGTAAAATTTCTACAGCTGACTATTACTTTTATTTTGCGTTCAAATAAATAAAATGATACGCACAAATCGCAAGATGAACGAGAACTACCATCTCGGACGCGTTGCTCGATACACACATCGAAGTCGCGGCACGCGCGACAGTGTCTTTAATGCCTCGCCTAGCACTACGGTGCATTTAAATAAATAAATAAATAAATAACTTAATACAAAATGTCCTAAGAGTACTATATGCTTCTCACATATCAATACATTGTCGAACAACGCGGATTCGTCCGCGAGTACCTAATAGCGCGTTTAACGATTCGAAATCGTCCGATACTAATTATTCGCGCGCAAAAGCTCGCGCGTATTCTCTCCCGATATCGTGACTCTCCGTACGGGGTAATAAATAAAATACATCACATGTTCAATGAAATACCGTGCGGTCTTACTAAATATACGCGCTTCACATAAAAATCCATTGGCGTAGGATAAATAAATTAATTCGACGAATGAGATGAAGTGACGGCTCCTCGATTCTTCCCAAAAATAAATCCTTGAAAATCTCAATTTGCCAAAGATTTGCACAGTGCTGCTTGACACTCCTCTAGAGCCTCGTAAAAGAAAACTATTTGCACAATCTGGGAACCGTCATGCCACGAAAACGAAGATGAAATAAACGAGTGGCGATCGAAACGAAATCGATCACTTCTTTTTGATTAATTTCTCATTAATTCCTCACAGTGGCTTAACATTGTTTGGCGACATGCCAGAGTAGAGCCCCGGAGGAGACTAATTTTAAGTAGATTTCGCCTCGTCTGGAGGCATTAATGTTGGAAGCTTGGAATTATCGATTTCGGAGGTAATCGGAGAGGTAACTAAATTTCTCAAGTTTCGTGATTTATAAATGTCGCTCTCCTTCTCCAAGGGATTGGCTGACACTTTCCACCAAATTCTAGATAAGTTGGCTTAAACTTGCCCTAATTGTATTAAGAATCCGATTGTTGATATTCAAATTTACGTCTTTTAATAATTAAGCCACTGGGGTTGGCTGAAAGATCTACCAAAATCCGTAATCGGGACATGAAACGTTTCCAGATTGATTCAAGAGATTATCGATATGAGCCAGTGATTCTCCACCCGTGGCGGTATAGCTTTTCAATTTTCCAGCGATTGAAATTGAACGAGATTTAAAGGAAAGAAACTGACCGGTAGACACGAGTCGAGTGATTCCTTTTCACGCTATACCGAGCGCCGATGGAGGAAAGCTGGTCTGAGTTGTCTAAATAAATAATAAATAAAGCTACCTAAATAAATAACTAGAATAGAAGAATACATGTTTAGGAACGAATACAAAACTAAGATTAACGACGGACGATGGTTCCTGTTTGATTACGTTCGAACGAAGAGCACGTTCCAGTGTGACTTTACCAAATCGTTCTCTTTCACCCTATCTTCGTTCATTCCCCGTTCCGTGGTTAGTTACTTAGTATCCTAATTAGTGGTAAGTGTTCGTTAAAGAGTTTAAGCTCGGACGGAGGACGGTCCGGTAATACTGCTCTGGCGTTTTAGGGTCGAGAGATCATTAATTTTTTTTTTCCTTCCTTCTGTAAGCGTTTTCTGGTCTCTCAACTGTCTTCGTGCTCGCTCTGGATCCCAGCGCGACGCGTTGCTTCGAAATTAAATAAATTGATAGTCGTCGTCGCCACGCCGGTACTCTTTCACTTTCTGCAATCAGAATAAAGTATTTTCGGTTAAGACTGGGTGGTATAAAAAATTGATAATCGAAAGAGTATTTGATGATCTTTATAATTCTTCGTGAATATGATTTTGAATTTAGGGCAGGGGCGGATTTGGAGATTTCGTGCCCCTAGGCTGAGAAGCATATGCATCCTTTATGTGAAATATCATCAAATATTTCAATTTAAAAGAGTTCAGACAATATTAAAATTAATTCAATATTACAACTCATATATGAGTTATTACTAATTTGCGGGATGTATAAAAGTGAATTGTTTTTAAGGTTTTCCCAAGCCTTTGCTCTCCAAAATTTGTTGCTTCCCAAAATTTGATGCGTCCCAAAATTTTCCGCTCCCCAAAATTTGCTGATTTAAAAATTGACCACTCCCCAAAATTTGCCGCTCCCCAAAATTTATCGCTCTCTAAAATTTGCCACTCCCCAAAATTTGCCGCTCCCCAAAAATTGACGCTCCCCAAAATTTGCCACTCCCCAAAATTTGCCGCTCCCCAAAAATTGACGCTCCCCAAAATTTGCCGCTCCCCAAAATTTGATACTCCCCAAAATTTGATGCTCCCCAAAATTTTCTATTCCCCAAATTTCGATGCTCCCCAAAATTTGCCGCCCCATATTAACAAACTACTGTAGAACTATTCACCAAACGAATACCTATCATATAAAATGAACCACTGACCCCTGTGCATACGAGTGAGTCCAGTATACACATTACCTACTGTAAAAAATTCGGATACCGGGAATCGTGGAATTTACCAGCAAATCCTAACACTCGCCGCTACGGGGCGGCAAAAGTCCGAAATATCTCAGAAGCCATTCAAACCTCTGGCTTCCACCAACAGATGCTGGTAAATGTCAGGATTTATCGATCACCCTGTTGGCAAAAGCCCGAAGTTCAAATATTTTCAAGATATTTCGGACTTCCACCGTCGCGCAACGATAAATGCTACGATTCACCGGCAAATTCCAAGACTCAACCGTCCTCGAACTTTTAGAGTAAAGTACAAAGACCTCCAAAAGAATCCACGAACCTCAAAGATTAACACCATTATGGGTTATTGGAAAGAACAAAGTAAAGTAAAATAAAGTAAAATAAAGGACTACTTGAATTTCGCGCAACATGATGAAATATCGTGTGTCGATACTGGGAAATTGAAACCGCGTGGAAATGCAAGGCGATAAGTGATTTATATGTAAATTGCGCGTCTCGGAACGTTGTATCACGAGGAGGCCACACGCTTTTGCATAGAGTTCACGGCACGGCGAGGCGCGTGCCAGCGAACTCCTTAGATTTTTCATTGCCGGCCAATTATCGCTGTGATTGCATTCGCAATTAGCTGGCGACGGAGGAGCGTGGCATGTTATCGATAAAACGCCGGAGTTACGCGAACCATTCAGTATCGTAGTGGCAGAGCACTTTGTGACTCGATTATGTTACATCAGCTAGCGTAAGAAGGATTTAGCATAATTCATTGAGGTTTAATGAAATCTTTCTCCGAG
Organism: Andrena flavipes; assembly: GCA_963971345.1. Taxonomy (NCBI): domain Eukaryota; kingdom Metazoa; phylum Arthropoda; class Insecta; order Hymenoptera; family Andrenidae; genus Andrena; species Andrena flavipes. The sequence continues at coordinate 74,976,072 of OZ020480.1, forward strand.
GAAACTTTTGCTGCTCGAGCAATTTATTTAACCGTTTTCTTTCGTCGCTTCGAGTCTCCGAGGACTTTTATTGAGCATTCGAAGCGGGTTCTAATCGAATGCCTCACCTGCTACCTTCGTTATAGCAACCCCCCTCGAAAGAGTAATAAAATATAAAAATATTACGACATTGTGTACTATTCTGTATAAATAATTAACGCGAATGTAATTATGTCGGCTATAATATCAAATAGAGATATTAAAGTATAAATTACAAGGAAATTTTAAATCTTGTAAAAGAAGATTATATTATATATTTCGCTCCCTCCAAGAAAGGCTCCTGAATCCGCCACTGCGAATGACTGTTTCATTCTGCGTAGAGGAATTTCATCAGAGTCGAAACAAATTGTTCCACAGTTTAATTCAATTGTAGACGCGTTGAATGACGTAGAAAGTTTAAAAGGAAAGTCGAAGGTATTGGATGCTTACCAGTGGCAACGAAAGAATCGTTTCCTCGTCTTCGAGCACGTCAGGATTGTTCGCGACAAGTCGTATGATGCGTCGCAGGGTCTGGAGTCTGCTGTTCGTTGCGGATCTTCGTCTACGACCTCTGGAATAAGAAAAAAAAAGGAACCGAGTGAGAATAACCCGTTAAACGTTCAAATCTCGATCGTTATTACTTTCTAAAATATAACCTTGACTTCCTACACTTATTCACCTTCATAATTTTAATTTTTAAAGAAGAAGAGGGAAGTCCCCACTCCTATGTTTTATTATTCTATTACTCTACCTCCATAAACGTAATTCTCCCGAGAATAACAATTTCAAAAGGTGGGATTGCACGTGGAAACCATGGCACGGAATGAGAAAATTCAGATATTTCGGTACAACGGGTTCAAGGGGTTAAAGCCGAAGGGCAAAGCGAGGAAAAGATGAAACGATCACGTTTCCGTCAGAGATGATCGAGTAGTGACAAATAGGGAGATTCGAAGTGGAGATCACGCGTTCAGTATCGATGCCATATGCTCGGTCAACGGAATGGAATTTTTTAGGGGACCAAATCCAGCAATTTTTTCTTGACCCGCTACCTTTTTTCTAGCCTTTGGACTTTGGAGAATGTACGCGTCGAACGGCGTTTCACACGATCACGCGTATTACACGTGCCGAAAGTAAGGAAAGGGTAGCACGTGCCGATGGATTACCGCCTAGCATGCAATCGTTAATCGTTTAGAATGTCCTGCTACGTATTATTTCACTCGAGCCTTATCGCTGGGAACGTGGGATTCCGAGGAATCGTGAAAATTGTGTAAGTCACTGTAAATAGTTGGCGCCACTACGGTTCTATCATCGATTTCTGCTTGTCATTGTGTCAATATTATAACATTTTCATTGCAAAAATGAGCAGTGGTGGCAGGTTTTACAATTTTCATAGATATTTTCATTTTCACTCGCGTGTAGTTCCTTTGAAATATTAATTTTCTTTGTCGATCGTTATAGTGTTCTGTACTTTTGTTTCGCTAAATCCTTAGTGATCTTTGCGTAGGGGAGAGCGGGGACAGAGGTAACGGCGTCATGAAAGTAACACGCCTTCTCCCGCCTTCCACAAAAGTTTTCAAAACGTTTGCTTTAGGTATTTAATATTCATAGTTAAACTATAGACCCCGGGGAGTAGTTGATTCCATATTAAATCAAATATGTTTATTTAAATGTTTGTTTCTATCGTTCTTAACAATAAAAAATCCTATTTTGCTTTGGAACAAGTGTTTTTACTTAATTCTCCTGAAAATAATTAGTATTACTTTCGTCCCCATGGTATATTACTTTCGTCCTACTAAATAATCGTCCTAATAACTCTTTGACTACTTATCATGGAAGGCTGAATTTGTGGTCAAATGATAGACCAAGAAACACATTATCTTAATGCATAATTTTCGTTTTTATATTTATAAGAGGTAATTTGCAGCTAGGCCAAATGTAAAAAGTGTTACGTTTGTCTCCGCTCTCCCCAACTCCACAATTGGAATTTAAATAAATTTCACTACTTCTTCAACTTCGTACAAGAATTGTTGAGCAGCCAGTATTTTCGCTCGGTCTCCAGCTCCCGTTACAAACCTGACTGCCCAATTGAATCCTCGCCAGTATTACACTGTCACGGTAATTCCATTAGGTTCAAGATCCCCCTTTGCAGTTCAAGATCGAAAGCCCAATTCGAGCACGTTTCGCGCGTAATCGAGCATGAGATAATAGCCTCTCTGGCATCCTCCGCTGCATTTCCCTCTCGCTCGTTACGCTTTCCGCTCACAGTCGCGTCTCGCGCACCTCGACTGCAAATTATTCGCCTCTCCAAAAGGAAAATAGCCCGCGTACCAATTGATCGGCTCACACTTAGCCACCCAAACCAATCGAATTACCGCGCTAGAAGCTGCAGGCGCTGCCGAGCAAAAAGCTCGCCTCCTAAAAATCAAATTCCTCCAGCATCTCATCTTCGACTCGAGCGCGTGACACTTTTTCCAGCGAAGCCAAACATTAGAGAGCATTCTTCCGGAGGTGTTCAGCCCGCGTCTCATCTTATTACTCCCATCGACCTTGTTCTCCGGTAAAGAAACTGGCGAAATGGTTCCTCGTGCTCGCACAATGGTCCATCAGACGCGGGTGTTGGCTTCCTTCGTTACAGCGAAGCGTTTCCCCTTTTTGCAGGCGATTTTCCCTCGAATGTCAATTGGAGATCTCTGGAGGACCGGGACGGTTGAATTACGAGTTGAATGTGGAAAATGAAGGGCATAGAGTTGCGTGCAGACGTGAAAGCCGTCGCTTCTCGGGATGATTAAGGCGCGTGCAAATGTTAGCATATCGGAGCGAGGATTTTCGAACTCGTCCTCGCCTCCGAGGCGAATTTTCGATGTTACCAGCTCGGCTAGCAGAGTGTCTGAATAGAAATTTATTCAGATGGCATTCGAAGCGGATAGGTAACCCGGTTAGAGGCTCCATTACGTATCCAGCATTCTCTGCGCCAGTACCACTCTTCCTGTCTCCTCTTATCCTGTGGGGACCACCTCGTCGCGATTTATATTATTCAGCGTGCATCGTTATGTACGTAAGCGAATACGCTCGCGTCCCGCCAGATGCAGCCGCGACCATGATGCTTACGTACGCCTTCTGAATTCAACTTCTGGAATCACTAGTTTCTGGGCCGGGGTTGCTCGAGTATGGGGAACGTTGGAATTATCGAGATTCGAATGGGGGGTACCTTGTATCATCGATTTGACGGCGATAAGAAGTAACGCGGGAACGAACGGAACTAATTTTTTCTTACTATTGCTGTTATTATAACTTTTGAATAATTTAACTCGGGCTGTAATTCTTCCACGAGCACAAAATCTTGAAATGTAAAATGTCGTAAGCAGAAGTTAGTAACAATTATGAAGAGCAGAAGGCAGAGTCAAATTATCAAAAATCGTGTCAAATTATATTTCGCCGCAATCAGACTAATTGGGAAATTCTATTTTTGGTGCTAAAAATATAGTAAAATTTGAGATTCTTTTTTGAAGAAACTAGCGATTCGATTCGTCTGAAATTTGGAGCATGTTTTTATGCATCTTTGAAGGAGTTGCTGATTTTTTTTTAGCAACTTTGAATCGTGAATATAGGAATTATGCATGATCGACCATCATACCGCGCGAAATTTGTCTTTATTTATCCGTCGAATATTTATCTTCCAGGCAATCGGAAACAGAAAAATGAGCCTCCAGTTTGACCATCCAAAAATAGGATTCTGTATAGACTTCCGCATAGACTTCTCAAGCCCTAAGCTACGCCCTTCGTTCCAATTCAATTTGTCGCCGGCAATATTTATCCCTTCCCCTTGGATCTTTATTATTCGCCTACAAACGCCTCTCCGAAATGTCCCTGCCCTTTGTATTTACAAGTAAACGGGAATTATTTTAGGACCAACAGGTCCGTCCAAGGGTCCAAGGTTAATACAATACCGTGGCTGACGTTTGCCACTGTCTCGCAACACCCTCGAGCTACCTTCTGGTTAGCGGTAAGCCGTTCTTCTTCATTTCGCCCCGCGATACGTGACCAGCCCCTTTCGCGTCGTTAGCCCACCCGGCACCGACCCCCCTCCGTTCATTCTCATCCGCTGGAAGGATCACCCCTGTCGTGCAGGCGACACGAGAACGTACAGGGCAGAAGCAACAAGTTGAATTTCAATGCAGCCACGCCGCTTCGAGCCGAACGTGCGCCACATTTCGTGCAGATTCCTCTTCCCCGCCCCCGCTGCGGCCCATTTACACCCCCGCCGCGGTACGCGAGCCACCGCGCGGAAACTCGTCAAATTCGCGACAGTACCGCCAGGAAACGAAGAAAAGGAGAAGCGGCTGGGCAGAAATAAACGGTGTTTGTTTTCGTGACGCGTTCCGTGTACGCTTCGGAGATTCCTGAACCCAGAATCAGTCACTGCACTACCAGAATAGCTTTCCTTTCCTTCTTCCATCTAGCAGAATCGGTATTTTCGGCGTGGCGATGATGCAACGGTGGTATATCTGTCCCCTATTTGCTCCAGGGATTACTAACGCGGTTCGTTCGCGGACTACGGAAGGATCTTCTGCCTTCTCGCTTTCTCTTAAGCCGGGAATCCGCCGGGAAGATAAGCTAAGCTCTGCTATGCGATGCTGTGTTTTAACGTAGCTTTTGGTGGAAACGGTTCCGTAAGAATGTAGGGTCAACTCGGGCAAGTTCGTGGTACAGGGTTTACTCCGCGATATTTTTTCATTTATCTGTAACTCGAAATTATCGGACTCTATTTGGATGGAACAAAAACTAACAGACAGTGTTGTGGTAAAATAATTAGTTAATTGAAGTTAATTTTTCGTGCTAGTTGTGGGCGATTACTTGTTTATGTATTATATGTACTTTAGAAGCTAAATGGAAAGTTCAAACTGCAAGTAGGTGATGGTAAAATTCTATATGCAAAATAAATCCTTTCCTTCAAAGCCGAGTTATAAACTATCTTTTTCTCAAAATATTACATCTGAACAACAACTCTGTAGATTTTTAGCTTCTAATATTGAAATTTATAAAAGTTACAATTTTTTAAAGACTTTCTTCCTTTTTTTTCGACATATGGTAATCTAGAAATTTTCCAGAAAAACTGCGATAAAATTTAAAAAAAAAAACTATTGGAATACATTCTAGAGACCTTGAAAATGCCTCATAATTTTTTTTATAACGATTGGATTCTTTAGATGAGAATGGCAGTCCCTCAAAAATTGCTCTGTAATATAATATGCAATAATGTAAACTAATGCTGTAAAATAATATAAAAAAGTAGCTGATGGCCATATCACAGGCTAGCAAGAACTATCACAGAGTAATCAGAATATGTCATGCCAACTTAATTTTTCATATTTTCAATTAAACATACTTAATAAATTTCTGTTAACCTATTACTTATTTCTCTGATGTCTGATCTATCAATATATCCTAGACTCACTATCAGAATATATAAATATCAGAAGTTAACAGACAAATTCTAAAACTATCACGGATTTACCCGAGTTTTCACGGTGGATTCCCGGCTTTATCGTTTAGTCATGCTTCGTCCAGCTGTCGCTCTCCCTCTGTCCGAAGTTGCTAAAAAAAATCGGAGCGATCGCGTTATCCTTCGCCCTCGATCGTTAAGCGAAATCGCCCGGTAGCTTGATCACTGGTTATCGTTCGCAAAGGCTCGTTTACGATATACACCACTCCAGCAGAATTCCCACAGTCAACAAGCGATTCCCATGCGAGCGATAAGCGATCGACGTTCAGCGATAACGTCGAGCACCGATCGTAATTCGCGCCGAACGAGGCGTGATACGCGTTAATCGTTTTCATCCACACGTGCGCGCAGTCGATTGCAGTTTCGCGCCAACTACCAATCGACTTTGAGCAATTTGAAGAAAATTTTCAAATCGACGGATGTAAATAGGATTTCCTCTTATTCCGTTTTCCTTCCCTAATTCTTTGGAGCGTGGCATATTTTTACGATCCCCGATAAATGGAAGGGAACGAAGATGGGGGATGTGCGAGGAATTATCGAAATTCGTCGGGGGACTTGATAATAGCCATTCATCGTGTCTACAGTAATTTCGATGGGCAGGTGTGATAAGGAAGCGCGTAACGCGTTATTTATCAGAGGAATTTTTTACCTGCCTTAGACGGTGGCGTTTATTAATTACTGATAACCGACCGGTGAACAATAAGTCAGCGATACGCGGTCAGTCGACTTATCTGAAATTATGTAATCGGTGATACGTAGGTACTTACATTTTATCTGGATCCAAAACGCCGAATGCAACGGGAACCTTCACCACTTTTCCTCTCACATTCTCCAGGCCCATCAGCGTCTCGATTTCGGCCAGTCTCTGGTCTGACACTCGCCTCTGTCTGCTGGAAATTCAATGACCGTGCATGAGCATCGTGAAAGAAAAGCTGCTTCTTTTTTGTAAAGTATCTAACTATGTGAAAGTAATCGAGTACCGCTTTTTTATATAGAAATGTGGTCAATATACATATGGGAACGATTAGATGGCGATAAGCAATGTGAATCTTGAAGTCATTGGATAGAATTATTGCGTTCTTCTAAATTATAGATTTGAATGAAAGAAATAAAATATTAATGATTAGCCAGGAAATGGGATTCATCGATAAGTCTGTGGGAAATATTTTGTACGATCAGAGAGAATGTTGCTTCACGAAAGTCGTGAAAATTCGGAGAAGCTTCGTTCTTCCAAGATCTCATTGCTCGGTTAAGCTAGTTTGTCGCAGATAGTGGATGAATTATTTTACCACTTTCTGAGGACGATGTATATTTTTGTCGCCTGATAAACGAAACGATTAGAAATAGCTTTTTGGACTCGTGCAATCTGAACGCGAGGGACCTTCTTATCTCCTCGGTACATTTCTATTTACAGAATCGGTGTATAAATTAACTGAATTCTTGGGTGAAATGGCACGAGTAATTTCCCATGCAAGTGAAAATTCAGTCGGGCAAACATTTAATTTTAAAAATATAAATAAGTCACCTTCCTTGACGCAAAAATGGAATCGTGCAAAAATAAAGAATTCTTTTTAGTATATTCTATGCCCCATTCTTATATATCTATTATTAATTAAAAATTGATTCTAGCGGACGCTGATTTTCCACTTAATCCACCCAAGTTCAACACGCTCTGCGTCATCGAGGCGCAGAAGAGTACTGTGCCAAGCGATGGGAAGAGTATTAATAATGTATCCATGTTTCGGTGTCGCGATAAACTTTTACAACACGCTCGGTGCATTTTTACCAACCATCTCCAGCTACTTTTTTTGCCAACGGTTGTCGAGGGAATATCGCAACATGTCCAGGGGCATTGGGCACGGTACGCGTTCCCACTGTATCATTCTCCAAACGTGTAACGATGACTTGCGCCAATAGCACGTGTAATTACATCAGTGAGTAAACTTTCACGGGGGTATCGGGTATGTGGAGCCTCGAGAAATCGATGTTGCAAATCATTCCCATGAGATCACTCGCGCCAAGGAAAACTCGCTAAACGGGAAACCGCGTGTCGATTTTCGAACTTTCAACCTGCCGCGATTTCAACATTCACGCGGCGAGCGAAATTAACAGAGGAACTACGACAATTAAAGAAATTGAGTTAGCAATAATAGGAAGCATTATTTTTTTTATAATGTGGTTCAGTCCATTTTTTCCTTGTCTCGCACCTCTCGATTAATAAATTCTTAATCACTCCCTCTTCCTTGCTTTATGTTACTAAAAAATCTTCAAAAAACCCTTCGATTTTGATGATCCAAAGTTAAATCTTTGAAACTCAAGCTCCTCTAATATCCCAGGTATTTTGTTCAGATCTGATGATATTTCATTGAAAGCAGAAATCCCTAAGTATTTAACGAAGCTTCCCAAAATAGCTGAGCATCTCGTTGATCCACGGTTATGCTCGGTCCCTTCGAGGACCTCGCAGGATCCTTGCAACGCCAATAGGATATCGTTCGATGATAAAGCCGCAATAAACGGCGCGATAAAGCGGCTGAATCGCGCGTCAGAATTTCATATTGGCAGTGAAAAATTGTTGCGGGGGAGAGATATATTGGCTGGGCGATCGGCAGGCTGCACAGGATAAACCGTGTTTGCGGATCGCCGTTAATTTCGCCATCTCGATCGGGGCGCTAATCTCCCTGAGCGTACGTGGGACGTAAGCTCCGCGTTATCTCGATCTGGACAGAGCGTTATCGGTGTCCATGGGACTGCCATGGAGAAAAGAATGCAGCATTAATCGGGATCATAGGCATCGAAGGTCCGTCAACGTCTGTCGCGATCTCGAGGGGAAACGTTGGTAGCCGGCGATATGACTAAACTGTCGGTTCGTCCAGTCGAAAATAAATCGATAAAGTATCGGTTCGAGATAGCGATCCAGCGATTGGAACTTGGAGCGTGTCGACGGTGGGATTTTCCCTTTGGATCGAAACCGGGGACGGTTCCCGCGGCGAATTGCACGTTGCTCGATCGGTGGCTGGTCGTTGACTCGATTTTGGAAATGCCGTTTCCAATATCGTAACTACAGGCAGGTCGATTTTCCATTGTTGCTTCACGCGGGAACGGCGAGGGACATTTTTCAACCGCTGGGCAATAAGACTGAGTTCCTTTTCGGTGATATTTCAAAGAGGAAGCGCCAAGCTTCTTCCAGATAAGGGATATTGAAAATCATGATGGTTCTTTGCTCTTCGCAATTGCACAACCACGCGAAATGCATTCGAAGCGATACTCGATTACTTTGGTAAAAATGGTAGCTTTTGAGCTTCTAAGGGAATAGTGGAAAATTCTTGAGAAGATCGAGGTAAACTGTTAACTCGATCGTTTGTCGAGCAAAGACAACCACCGTGTGATTAAAGACGCGGTTTTGGGGATGATTGAACGGGAATTGGATACTTTTAACCGTAACGATTGCGATGTTCGCTCGAACAGGAAAACAAATTCAAAAACCGATTCCTCCCTCTGAATAGTTCAAAGCAGGGGTCGAGTGAAACTGTGAATTTTTATAAGTGAAAATTGTATATCGAACTTTTGACTTTTAAATTATTTCTTTTCCGTGTTAAGTTACTTTGTACATTAACACTTTAATTTTATTGTGGGAGTTTACTTTTAACAATTATTTTAGGTTCGATTAGTAAATGATCTGGAAGATTTATATAATTTTGAACAGATATTTAAGGGTAAATTATAAAAATTGAAAGAATCAATGTAAATATAGAACAGAAAGCATATTGTAATTTTTATATAATTATTTTCCCCGAACAGTTTAAGGTTTAACCTTCAGACTCATCTACCCCACATTTCAGCAAATCTGCTTGTCACAACTATAAAGTTTTTCGAGCAGAATTTAGCTTCTTTTTAACAAGAACTTTTCTCTACTTTCAAAAAAAATTAAAGTTTCTCATTTACAGAAAAATGTATGGAATAAAACTTTCAGTTAATACCCTGCATTTTATAACATTCTTCCAAAAGCGATTTCCAACAGAAAAAAATAATATTCATACAATTACAGTCATTTCATAATTAATTGAAAATTTTAACAGTTTCATTCAACCCCTGGTTCAAACATTCAAGCTGGTACAAAAATGCCCCCAAAAAGATCGCCAGAAATCAAGGTGACCCTGTCCTCTTTTTCCAAAAATTCTGTAATCACTGGCGAATATTCTCCTTAGACTGGAGGCCTTACCTAAGGAAAGGGGATGGCCTGGCGTGCGTGGTCCCCGGCATCAGAATCACAACGATGGCACATAACACCATCAGCGTGGCAAGCAGGCTGACTTTCGTCCCGGTTACGTTTCTCATGGTGTCTTGGCGCGAACTTTTAGCAGCCGAACGAAGCAATGACGAAGAGTCTTCTCTTCCCAATGATCCAACAAATCCTCGGAACAGGACACTTGAACGAACAGGATCGGCACACTGACTCGCACTTATACCGCTCGGACGTGTTCGATGAAACTCTCGTGTGTGGTGTCGCGTGTCTATCGGCCTGGTAATCGCGGTTTTCGATACTCGTGGCTGGCCCTATCCTTGTCGCTTTTGTCTCTTGGTGAACTGTAGCGTACCGTCGTTCGCTTCGAGCATATATACTCGAAGGAGAGTGCCGCCTCCACCTCCCCACTCGGCTCGTGGCCCATGCCCCACTCGACCGGATCCTCCCTCACCTTTATCTCTTTCCTAGACTTCGACCCTTTTCCCTGGATACACCTTTCTCTGGAGGAAGCCAGCCAGCGGGGATCACCAGGCGACGAGCCTCGCCGATCGGACCCTCCTCCGGCATTTCCCCAGGTCGCGAAATCGGCGTCCACCCGAAAACTCAACACCTTCGTCCGCGGGCACGGCGCACTCGCGGGACGTCGCAAGCTCCGCTCGATTTTTCTTCGCAGATGTTAGCCTCTACGATCGCTCTCGTGGTGGTTCCTCTCGCGAGATTTTTGATAGGGGTGTCCTTTTATCTTGGAGGATGCTCTTCTTTTTAATATTGATGGAAGATCGCGACTTTCCAGTGACACGTGGAAAGGTGGCTTTGGCTTTAGTAGGTGGATTATTTGGTAATTTCTTAATTTCTTAATTTTATTTTCGTAGAAAATTCAGGGAAGGGCCTTCAATGGAAAAGAACTTCGTAACAGCCGCGATTTACGAACAGGTGGTTCTGCTCGAAGATTTAACCGTCACTTATCTCGCGGAAAGATACGCCAGCGGGACGTGGTTGCGGATATGATCGAGTGACGTTTGAAGCGGTTTGTTCTAAAAATAAGACTAATCTGGCGATAAAATCTTGTATGAAAAAAAATATTAATTACATGTTGGAAAGGTTAGTGTTCGCGAGTTATAGTAATCTTGTTAGATATAAGGGGTCGATCTAGCTGCGGCTCTTCTCTTCAGTCTATGCAAACGCTAAAAATGACGTAAATGATCGATGGGTTTATTTGAAGTAGTGACATCAATGATACAACGCGGAAATGGAATGCGGAGTTGCGAATTAATTGATAGTTTATTGTTTAAACATGAACGCGCCACTTCGTATTTTACTTAGAATCATGCTCATTTCCACGAGGATTTTTCCAACGGGGAAAACTCTTGTAATCGCGATCGTGTTATACAATGATTATCAATTTTTCCGTTCAGCGTTGATAATTAATTCCCGCCAAGATCGGAATGAAATCAAAGCAGGTGCGCGCTTCTTTTGAGTAGTTGCTTCGATCCTACGATCATCTCGAGCTTCGAACATTTCTCAACATAACTTTCAGATTTAAAACCATGGAAACTAAAATTCTGAAAACGATTTTCGTCGACAATGAAAAACTTGTAGAACTGAAAAGAGAAGCCTAAATTAATTAGATCTTAGTCTTTTAAAAAATAACAATTCCACCATCGCTCAACAATATTTACCTGGATTTGCATATACATATTTAGGCCCTGTTCCATACATATTTCGTCTATTATATTCCTCGGTTCCTCCCCGTATCGCCTTGTCGAAGGCCAGCATCTCCAAAGCCTCGTTCAGCTATGAACAAAGCACTCGTGGACCCAAAGGCTCATTTAAAATCGAAAGCAAAGTACATAGCAAAAACGCCCCAGCTCCCCAAATTCCTCGTTTGGACCACTTTACTTTGTCTTGAGAAGCGAATAACAGATCGTTGCAGCGCGTTCCCCGAATCGAATTCCTTAAAACCACTACAAACAGTGTTTGACCAGATTAAAGAGCCTTGTTCCGCGTCATCGTTCCCATCGCCTCTACTGATCCAGCGACGCAAGGACCAGCGACGCTCGTAAATCGCTACCACGTCGCTCCACTTTCATTCCTGCCTCGCGATCGATCGTGTCCCACTGGTCCCAGCGAGCAGATGGACGAGAAACGATTAATAAGCACCTCTGAGATGCTCCTCGGGGAACAATTTGACTAATGATTCTATCGCGATCGATTTATTTACCGGTGAACGCCTCCTCGTTTTCCCTCGGCTTCGTCTCGCCTTGTTTTCGGCTGTTGCTTGCAGAGACGAGATCTCAGCGCAGCCGGCGTCCGGCAAGCAGGATGACCGGCCGTGACACAGGTGCGAACGAATCCTCGTCATTGGACCATCAGCTGCGAGAAAAATTTCTCAGGTAGGCTATTTTCAGTGACGAGGAACGGTTTTCTTCCCTGCGCGACCTTCCCGGCGTCGCGGCTGCCGAACGGGGATCGCGCGAATCTTCAGATCCCCTCGTGTTTCTCGCGGATTCTTCGACGAATAAGCGGTAAATACCGCGATGCACCGCGGGTGGTAATTCTTCGAAGGATTCCTATAAATAGAGGCTTCTTTTGTCTCGGCGCGAACGATTTTTCGGAAAAGTCCGCGGGTGCAGTTGAGTTTAGAGATTCTTTTCTTTTATGGGCCTGCTCGCATTCCGTGGCTGTTGGGGAAGCTTGTGCGTTTGTTTCTTAAAGTTTGCGTAATTTGTTGGGCATATCTGGCGAACGCCCCGTGGGAGCGGACAGGTTCGACCGATTCAAGGAAATGCGCCGCGGAAATTAGGGGAATTTCGGGCGAGGTGGGTGCTACTGTTTTAGAGGTTTGTTTATTACGAAGGGGTATGGATTTATTTATTTATTGAGATAGTTGATTGCGCGGTGAGAATGGATGCGTGTTAGGTTGCTAAAGGATATTGTTGTTTAAAGAATAGTGGCCAGAGTATTCCTTGAATTTCTCTATATATAGCTCGAAGTGTTTTCCATCATTAACTGCTTTTTAATTTAAATTTTTGCGTTCTGCTGAGAACACTGAGTTTGCTGATTAATTTTAAAGAGTAAAGGCAGCAACTTTACAAAAAACAAACGGCGCGCCGTCGCGCGACTGCTTTCTTTGAAGGTGCAAGTACAGTCGTAAAAAATTGTGCAACGACTGAATAAAGATTCCAAATTAATTTATGAGTACCAATATTGTGTTATTCCTTTTGAAGCTTTACCGTGTTACTCTTTTTCGGAGCTTCTCGGGAAAAACAAAGTGAAACGAACGGTTCCCACTAATTCTTTTTTAAAACACTTCGTCTTTATTGGTCGTGACAGTTCGTATTTAGCATTCAGTGACGGAAATTACGTTAAGAAAGGTTTTATTGCCTTTCGATAACGGCTACGGTTGAAAACACGGAATATTCCGTGATCCACAGATAAAGTGCTAATTATGAATTGTTCGGAGGAGAAAGAAGGAAGAATTTCGGGAATCGTCTGATCAATCGTGAAACAAATTGGACAAAGTATTGGGAAAGATCCCTCGCACTGAGCTTATCTACTAATCTAATGAAATATTGGCGTTCGAGCAAAAGTTTTCAAGGTTTCCATGACTTTTAATTAACGACCGTAGCGCGAAGGAACTTTCCTAACATTGTGTACATTGGGATCAGAAAGACGTTGTTCGGAATCAGAACCGTATCTATGTAGATCGCTGAATTAACTAAACACTTTTTTACTGAAAAGATCGCGCGAAAATTAGGGCATCGAAACTATAGAAGATAGGTGGATGCAACTAAAACGGACTTTAATAATGATAATAAATTTCTGATAAATAATCTCACTCCGTACCATCAGAATTTATAAATTTCCAATCACCTTACCTACGTTAACTTACTAAAAAAATTATTTCCAACACCACAATGCTGCCAGTTACTGCTCTGATTTTCGGAACAAGGAATCGCGTTGTATTCCTCTGTTTTTCGTTGCTGTTTTTCGCTGATAACAGGATTATCAACGTCTGTATAATAAACTTGATTTTATTGCCTCTTTATCGAGGCCAGCCGAAAATAGTTCACCCGATAGCGTAATTTCCTATGAGCCCGCGATTTCACGGAGCAAGTTCGAGTACGCTGGTTCCCCGATCAAAGAGGAATCGATCAAGTCGTCACAGACGTTGCCTACGTAGACGTGATTCACCGCGATTGTGTAAACAATGAGAAGTCCAGTACCTCTCGTTGTAAAGATTTCATAGATACCCACGATTAGCCTTGGACACGTGTGTGCTTAGAATTGGCAAGCTGGTGTGACTGGGAATTCCGCTCATAGGTCCTTAAGGGGGTATTCTCGTCTAGACACTCGTTTTTGAAGGTGATGTTTGGAAATTAATTCCGACGAAGCTATCGCACCTACGGTGCAGGGGTTTTGCACACATATTTAGTAATGTTTGAACTATTAACACAAATTTTTGGAATGCAGTATATTGAAATTTGTGCAAGTTACACGCCAAAGTGCAGGTCATGTCATCAACAACCGGCCCCAACGGAAGCACGAATTGCGGCCGTCTTAGTCATCCGAAACGAATGTACCAAAGATTTTTCTAATCTATATGAGCGTAGTTATCGCCCGAACCAGATGTAACCAAGTCCGGACATTGTTACCGAAATCGCAGCTGTTTAAAAATTTATAGTTGAGTCTTTCGACTTTTCTTGAGATAAAACGAGGTGTGGGGGAGGTTGTATTATAATTATTGATATAATTCTGGTTCGGGATATAGATACATATTCACTTTGAATGTGTATAAAATTTTAACTCAATCGGTGCGGTAGTTTTTGAGAAAAAATTGCGCTTAATTTACAAAAATTGTTTCGAGAAAACGCGTTTAAAGTTTTTCACGCAGCTACTGAAGTTACGGTAGATAACGACTAATTTCTGTAACTTCCCTCTAATCTGCTATACCAGGACCCTAGAGGAAACCTTCCTTAGCTTTAAAAAATCATTTTGGGTAGCTCTCTCTTCACTTCTGGCAGTCATAGACTTTTCAGATACAAGCTGCGGTCGTAAGCCCCTATAACTCTTGGAGTTTTTCAAATTTCACGTTAATATCTTACGGACATATTGTCGAAACCCCAAACTATTAGAAAATCAAAAAAAAAATCAAATTTTTGTGTATAATACCCACTTAAACGAGCTAGGACTCGATCCAGGGTCCTGAAGAGCAAAGACGTTTTAACCTGTTTAGCTTTAAGCTCCCTAGACTATCCAGTTGAAAGTTCATCAAGGCTTGGATCTCGTTCGCAGAAGCTCCTTTCGAAGCGGGATAAAAGTCCTTCGCAATCTTACGTCGGGGGTAGTTGAAATTATTTACAAGTTTCACCCCAATTCACGATGCATCCTTTACAGCTTCAGCGCCACACTGTACTTGACTAACAATTAACTGGCTTGAAGAAAGCTTTAACTAATTTCGTCTTCGGAATGATTGGAAGCAGAAAGGTGAACAGAGAAGCTGTGAGCTTTGTAGCTTGATTCTCTGCATAGATAATGTACGTGGTCCATCAACCTCGAACTGCATAGAGAATCATATTTGACTAACAATAAATCCAATCGACTCGCATCTCCCGGCTAGAATTTTTCTAAAATCCTTCACTCTGCCCGCCAAGATTATCCGTCTCGATCTACAGAAATCATTGAGCACGCGCCGCTATTTAACTCGAGCATATAATTTCCATCACGCGCCCGTCGCATGGGTTCGAAAAACATTGCGAACAGTCCAACGATCTCTCGAAAACAGTGTACAATTCCACTAAAAATATCCTTCAAGAATTCAAAACCGCTTAGAAAAGAGAACCACAAAATAAACCTTCTCTTCCTGCCTCGAGAAAATCCCCTTCGCCCCTGGAAGATTAAAAAACCGCCCTCTTCGCATCGAAAACCCAAGGCTTCGAATTAAATTAATACTCTCTTCTCCAAAGGAATCATGCTAGTTAAAACACCTATACGCAATCGTGGTACGCACGCCATTTGCAGAATGGTTATCTTGAGGGGCTCTGTTCGCAGCTAGTGGAAAAGTTTCCAAAGTTTCTGTTTCAGTTTCGATGTCGCCCAAGGCTCGCCGCGCCGCGTGGATGCGTGGAATTCCCATTTGACTAACGGCGCCTGTAAATTTGCTTTCACAGCGTGCAATAGAAAAAGACAGTGCTGGGATCCAGATCGCGCGGGGGCCAGCGCCGGGCGCTTATGTGCTTGCGCGCCTTCTTTTTTTTCTCGAGGGTTCAGCTACCGTGACGTAACGCGGCCGCGAATGGCCATCTGAAGTGGAAGCCTCCTGTCGCTTTCGCGGAAATCGTGACGAATCGATTACGAGGGCGTAATCTCTGCGGTATCTGAGAACGGTTCTATTTAGAGTTTCTGCATCCGTGCCCTAGATATCGCCGACGTCACGGGATAACGCGTGCACGATAAGGGGATTGCCCTCCACCTCGCCTCTACACCATCAGTCAGCTCGCGTTCCACAGCTTTCCAGTAGTTGCTGCTTAGTTACAACAGGCGCCTAGACCGTTGCGCCGATAATCGTCCCGTTTGCGCCACGATATTACAGGTTAGTCATCGATGACGGTGACGGCGCTGAAACGCTCGATTTCTCTCGAGTGACGATTTTTGATGCAACTTGGCTGAACGGGGACGGTTCTCGGCGATGCTTCCGGGAATAAAGTCCACGTGTTGGTCATGTTGGATAGGCATGGAATTGGGTTTAGGTGTTAGGACACATGCTGTGTTTGCAGAAAGTCGGAGGTTTGGTAGAGATTGAAGGATTCTTTTGAAAGGTTTTGAAATGAAGTTTGAAGATTTTAATTGGTGAAGAAAAGTAGCTTTATATTTTATTTCTTGTTACTGGTTTACAATAATTTGTAGTGGGATATTTAATAGTGTGTAGTATAATTAATATTATTTTAAGTTTTCTGCAGATTTTGTTTTTAAGGATAAAATGCAACTATGGCTTGGTAGTTTTAATAATTGTAATATTGTATAATGTATGAGTTGTTCTATGGCTTGGTAATTTTTTGCAAAATGAAAATCTCAAAGTTATGAGATTCATATTACTTATGTTTCACTAATTTTTTGTCATTTTGGGGGTTGGCAGCCATGGGCGAAAAATAATCGATTATTTTTCAAAACTAATCTTTATTAAGTTTATACTAAAAAAGGGAATATTTTTAAATTTGTAATTAAATTTTCACTATAAAATGGTGAATTCCTCTTGGAAAAAATCTGTGGACGCCCCTGTTGGTACCTTTTGCATATCTATTCACAATTATTCCACAGAGAGTAGGTGACATAGGTAATACTTATGAACGATAGTATAAAGTGATGGTACCTAATATCGCCTAGCAAAAGTTAAACCGCTGTTAAGTGAATAATAATTGATATTTGAAGAGTCCTTGTAGAAAACACTGCAATTACATATTACCATTGGTAGGTACTTAGAACATTTTCCAATAACAAAATTTTAATTGTGGCACTTAACACATTGCGTGTGGCACCAAAAATAGTTGACCTTGCAAAATGACGGAAATAGAGTTTTGTATAAAGTGCACCCTTTTATGCTACTTTCGACATTTTATAACATTTTTAATCAAGAATAATTTTTGTTAGAAAAAAATTCATGACGCGTTAAAAATAAAACACAGCTGCACCATGGTGAAAAACGCTGCAAATTTATAACGATATGCACACACTGATGAACACGTTCGTACTGAATGCGTATGCAAAAGGAAAATTCGATACCTGAAAAATTCTTCTCCACCTTTCAAATTTATTGGGACCGGGCCCAAGACGTCACCGTACACGTCACCCGCCGTAAGATAGGGATACCCCATGACGTGGCCGTACACATCATCCGCACGCAACGTGTTAAGAGTGCTTTTACAAAGACTCTTCATTTTTGTATGTAATTCCTTTAAAAGTAAAAGTTCATGTAGCACAAATTAGAATCGTTGAAACCTAACATAGGCAGTAGTAGGATGTACCTACCTTCTCCCTATAGTTGTGTAGTAGGAGTGTTTCAAGGCGGGGGGTGTTTCTTAACCATTCAAGGAGACTTACTCAGAATCATATAATCAGGAAGTTTACGGTATTAACGTTGAATCGACGATACTCAACGAAGCTAAACCAACAAGACAGCTTTTCACATCCTTTCGTTCTTGCGAGAATTTCTGGGCCTTCCTCGAACAGGACATGAAAGTAGTTTTAGTACGAAAGACTACTCGACCCTTGGTTTCCGACGAAAGTCCTCTAAGATCTACAGTAACGTCATCTCTTTTCAATTTCTCCATCAAGAATCCTCCTTCCTCTCCTGCTGTGTACATTTTACAAGAGTTCTACCAACACCGAATTCTGTCGACTTAAATACCCGCGGAACAATCTGAATTCATCGCGGAATCAATAGAGAAATGGAATTTCTCGGATCCGGAGTGATTTCTAGGTCGCTCGACACAAATTCACGGCAAAGTTATACAAAGGTTTGAAGGTCCTCCCCAAGGCAAACCTTACGTTTGAAGTAATAAAAATCGAGATGATAGAAAATATTGTTATTACCGCGCTCCTTATGCGAGACTTTTGAATTTCAAGCGTCAGACACGCTCGGAAGTTGCCGTAGCTGGCTCGACGATCGACAGACATCTGGAATGCAAATTTCCTTCCACTTAAAACTTTTCGATCGACTTCGTAAGGAGCCGGAGCACTCGACATTTGCAGGAATCGCGTTTATTTTCACAAACTTCCCGATCGCTTGATTCCGTTATCAAGATATTCTTCCTCGTTCGTCCTCGCTTACGGGGCAGGCGAACTTGTAGAAACTTTATCAGATCTCTTGGTTAAAAACGCGATTTTCTAACCCTCTCGAACTCCCCTGTAGATACCTTAGTTGTTCGAAAAAAAAATCTGAAAGAATATAGATTCCTCGTTAAATCCGTGATTCTTCTATTTAAGGATCCTTTTATATTAACAAATCGTATGCAACCGTGGTATCATTCGTGCGTAAAATATAATTAATTCTCTGGAATTCGCGATTGGTAACGATCCATCGGAATTTAGGTGCCCCCGCACGTCGATAATTCATTTTACGTAAACAAGAATCCATTTGATAGTCATAATCAGAGATAGAAAATACCTTCGCGGTCGACCGGCCTCAGAGATCAAAGTTCCATTTCTGAACTTGAATCTCAGACGTTTCTAATCGTTTCTAATCGCGCGAGTCAGCCGACCGTCCGTGGGAACTCCGATTGATAAATCGCCGGAGCAAGTCAGCGGGGAATGATAGAGGTTCGCGGAGAATCTCGATCCTCTTCTGAATTATATATCAAAAGTTGCCTTTACGCTTGTGCTTAACTCATCTACTACCACCAGATCTCCGGCGGGTTCATCGAATTATCTGCTATCCGTCGATCTGCGATTAATAGAAAAATTCCGCCGCGGAATGTTGCCAGCAAATGTCCTCCCTTCTTCTCCCACCATCTTCGATAAGAGCGGACGACACTCGAATTCAGTATTCGAAGTGTTCTGTTTTCCAGACGGATAATTTCTCCCCTTTGATAATTCCGCGTTACTTGACCTATGGCCGTCAGGTGTGTAATTTTTTCTTGTTTAATATTGTGTTTATAGCTGCGTTAAATATACTTTTTGTATAATTGAATTCCAAATCAAACTGTGTAGTAATAATTTTATTAGGAATATTTATCTAAGATTGCTATCACTGCAGAGCTCCCATGTATAAGCAAGTGAGGTGTCGAACCTCCTTAAAGAGATTGCAGCGTCATCTTCACGCCTACGAGAGAAGAGAACCTATGTATTTATGAATATTGCTCTATTATTTAAACTGTTACACAGAGTAAGGATATATCGTCGTATTGTTCTTATCATTTAATATTAAATACAGTAATAATACCAGTATCCTAAAATATTCGAATTTAAACTGAGAAAGTGGGATTAACATTTCAAAGTAGAAGATAAATCAGAGGCATCTAGTGCTTAGGGTGAAAAGGGTAAGGAACGAAGGAAAATTAATTTCGGGCTCCAAAAATATTAGACCCTGACACTGTCCCCTATCTCACGGTGAAGGGAAAATGTGTAGCAGAATTTTTTTTTTTTAGAGAGACCCAGAGACACGTCGCAGAAAAAGAACACATTTACAACAAAATCTGATGATTGTGTGACTTGAATTAATTTTCTTCTATTTTCACGAAAGACAGCATAGAATTTCACATTAAAAGTCACTTGTGGTAAAATTTCCGATTAATTATTTGTATCATTATTTGTTCACTCGAGATGATTTTTTCATAGCAACGTTAACAGATAAACAATATTCTAAATAACGTTAGTTCGTTTCTCATACAATTACCACGATCGACATTTATTTCAGTTGAAAAGAGTGTTAAAATATTTCTCCCCAAGAAATTCCTTAACAGAATCATTTATTTATTCATCCTACCTCGACATCTCTATCCACGAAACAAGAATAAGAATCAGGTCGGCTTGTTAGACGCTAAGCGATATTAGTATCCAACAGGATCCACGGCCCTTATTTGGTGGAATTCCTAGAAAACTTTAATAAAAGATGTGAAACATCGTTTCGGAACTCGGGATCGTAGGCGTGCTGTGAGCGGAAGAGAATAGATTAAAGAACGTCGGTACCTACCTTATTATTGGCACGTACGCTGCTATTATCGAGAAGATAGTTAATAAAACGTATGAACTCAGGAGAAATTAATTATATTATACATGAACAGTAAAAACAGATTAAGTGCAAATTAAACAAACTCACTCCATCTTATCACCTGTCGAGGAACTGCATATATTTTTGCAAAGCATATACAGGTTTCTTTATTTCATGGAACTTCGTTACTTCGTTGAAAAGCTTATAAAATAAAATGGGAACGACGTCAGAAGAAGACCTCGCAAGACGAAACTACGCGCACGGAGTTACATTGTTCTACGCTAGTTCCATTTTAATCGATTGTTAACGATAGCGAGAAGTGTTTGAGATAAAAGTTGAAGGGTCTCGAAGAGGACGTTGCACGGTGAACGTGACTTGCGGCTGGCCATTCGAACGTTCGAAGGTCGAATAGAATCATGTACCTTTTTCGTGTCACGTCGTGGCTTCGGGTAAGATAAAAATAAAGATCCGCGTTATTCAAGGTTAAGCAAGATCACTTTGTTACATGGTCGATGGTGAATAACAATACTTTTAATTGGGGTGAAACTTTGGGTTCGAGATGATCAATATTACAAACTATTTCATATCTATACCTATACAGATTTATTAAAAGTTTCATTTGGTCATCAAAAGCGTTACCTTTATCTCCAACAGTAAAAAGAGAAATTAGAATTCCTTTCTAAATAGAAAAGAATGGCCTCGAAGTCATCGCCTGAAAATAAGCTCGCGTGGATTAAACAACTCCATCCTGGGAAACTCCAACTGATTCGATTCGTTTCCTGACAAAGCATCCCGTGGATTTACTAAAATTGAACATCGCGCGTGCTAAAAGCGACGCGTTCGCGCTATCAGCGTGGGGAGGAGAGTCACCGCACGGCTCGTTGTTAACACGTTGTACCAACAAGCCAAAGTGTTGTTTCCTAGTATACCGGGACAAGTACCTACGCTTGTCCAACGTCACGAAATACGTAATAGCACAATTTTACTTGGAAATTGGTGTCGTCGTTACTAATAACGCGATACGCCATCGCCCTCTCTTCATCCACCGCCGGACGGCGCATGGAACTTTAATGAAAAGTCATCAATGGATTTATCCACCTGACGCGCGTACTTGGAAAAGCGCAAGTGTGAAATACGTACCAGTATGCATCAGGCTGCAGAATGTTAAGTCCCTGCATTTAGATAATGGTCTGACGACAGTAATTATATCTGTATTGGATCGGTGTCCGAGAAGAGTTAATACCCTCGACATATGGATGCTGGAGATAAGTTGTTTTGTCGGCGCAGCGGGAGGTGGTGAAATGGAAATGAATTTGGTAACGACCTAGTTTGCTTTTAATTGCGGATTCGTATTTTCATGGGGAATTGAAGACCTTGCAGCGAAAGGGGTCCAGCTCCATCTTTACCAACTTGGAGTGAGTTAGAAAATTTTGATATAAAATTATTACTTTGACTTAACATTAAAAAGAGAACACTAATTGAAAAATGTAGGTATATATTTTCACAGATGAAGTGGTAGTTATTGAAGTGATAAAATTTCATTTGTATTTCTGACTTCTATTTCTATTTAATATAATGTTAATATTTTTATTATAGAATATTTTTTCGCCAAAAATAGAAAAAAAACTTGTCAACTCAACAACTACTACTTATTGTGTGAATATATATATATATTCTTCAATTAGTGTTCTCTTTTTAATCTTAAGTCAAAGTAATAATTTTATATTAATATTAATATTTTCAGTATAATTTTTTTACATAGGGTCAGGTGATTCAGTTGTCATTTATCGGCGTCGTACTTTTCCTGTAATAATACCTACCAAAATAGGTTTTTTCGTGTTAAAAAAGATTTTTGTTTCTATTCCAACATACAGTAGTTCTGGTAAGTAATAATATTTTGTAAACAAACTACATATATTTGTTGCTTGATATAACAATAAATTTTCTCGGTATTCAAAGTCTATAAAATTCCAGTTGATATTTTATTGTTTATACGGTAGGAAGCACAGTGTAGCCTGGTGCAGTGTAACATAAATATGACATCAGTTACTTGCGCAAAAATGGAAAGGTAGATCGTATCTTCTACTTTCCGCTGAAAGTGGGTCTAGAACTGTTGCAATGGATATAGAACTTACATTGCCATTTCCTAAAATGGCAAATAAAAGACAAAATAGATATAATTTGTGTTAATGCTTTTTTGTATTTTATTGGTATTTTGAAGGTTTTATACAATTATTATTGTGTTTCCTATTCTGTTGCATTGTACCCTTAAGGCTGTTAAACTGTACCCCAGATCTGGGGCACACAGTAAACAATTATGTGATCTCGGAAAAGTGTTAAATTGATTAGCTTTTGAGGATAATAAAATTGTTAACATCTGCTAATTCTGATTTGAACGACTAAGACTGTTGATTGTTTAAGTCCAAAAGAAAAGTTGATTTATTATACATTCTGTTGTCTACAATCATTATATACTACTTTGTTCATAACTCAAAAACTGTAAAAAATGAAGCTGCACCCTTCTTGCTGCAAGGTCTTCAATTCTGCAGGGATTTTTTTAACTGTTTTGAAGTAGGAATAAAGGTGATAAGTTAGGACGAAGAGTGGAAAGTGAGTTGAGTGAGCAGGCAGTAGAAACAGATCCTATGAACAGACCTATTTCTACGCTTCGAGTTATACGCATTCCTCCGTTCTACGTAATAATCAGCATTATGGTTAGTGTAACAGATTCCATTGAAATGTTTACAAGCAACGCATCCTATCTCGTTCGCGGCCTTGTTCAACCTGTTTTCCTCGATTGGAGATTAACGGGAGCGTCTTCTTTTTGTATGTGCAATTAGTGGAAGTCCTACTTAACGCGATATTAGATGCCGGCTCTGCAAAACACTCCGTTACAGCCGCGAAGTTCCTCGATCCACCCTCGTATTCAGTGTCAGCAATGATGCGAGAGTTGCAAATGGACTCTCATCGATTTCTGTTGATTGAAAACTTCGCAACCTTAACCGAGTATTTTGCAGGCCGGAATGTAAAACTTTACCCAACCCGGGATCGTGGCATTACAAACAACGATGGACCAAGTGTAAAGATTGGAAAGAGTAAGCCTAATGTTGACAAATACTCTAAAGAAAAAATCTTAATCCACTCCTTCTGTGTTAAGCCACGAACTTTCCCCTTCCAATTCACTTTCATTCATTAATTACCCATTTCATAAAATCCAACATAAAGCTTCAGACTCTTCCATCCACCACGATCCCACAAAAACATTAATGCAGGCAACTGTACTTCCCAGATGCAACGGAAAGATCGCTAAATCGCAGCGCGCAAACGATAACCCGTTTGTTTTTGTTACGTTGCAGAACGTTTCCAAGCAGCAGAAACGACGTCCTTTGACAAAGTATCTTTCATCGACGTTAAATGCCAGTTCCCTGAAATTAATTGAAGAAAAACTGCAGCCGGTGAGCAGCTCTGTTATCGTCGTCCTCGTTGCACGTCGCCTGAGGCCGCAGGGGAGAGTGCACTTCCCATTGTTTATTTGTAACCCAGCGTTACGCGATATTTGTAGTCGCGGTGTTATCGTGCTGAATTATCGTGGCTGGAAGATAGAAAGAGGCTGGAGCACATGTTTCTTTAAATAGATTTATAATAGACAGCGGATAACGAGTGATAAAATGTAAATAGGTCCGCCGTTTGCAACGCTCGTATCGCTATAAATAATATATGCAATAATAATTCCAGATCACGTCGGTGATCGTTGTCTCGGTCTTTCTCCCGCATCGCGGGACAGAGCAACGTAACGTATTATTCTTTGACGTAAATGGGAAAACTGTAGATCCGTTTTTAACGAGGTGAATCGTGGATCCACTCGGTGTAGGGAAAATATTTTACGACGAGCAATATGTTAACGATACTTGTAGTTTAGGATCGTTACAGTGACTTTTATAATCCTTGTATAATTGTATACATATTTCGCGTGGGAGGCCTTGATACGCGATTCGTGACGACACATTTATTGAGCTCACAAATTTTGCACGTCCCGATTGATTAACGAACTCGAGAGTTGAAGTGTTCCTGCACGATATGGCCAGCGAGGATCGAAGCAACTCATTCCGGTGATGTAACGTTTTCGGGATCACCCTTTTATCTTTACTTTTTCATTATTTAATCGCCTGCAACGAAATGATGCAATGAAATTCGACGTGTCTCGTCAGCTGGTAGATTAGAGATTAGATACACTTCGTCATGCTCGCGATTTCAATTCCCTGTTGCAATGTCACGCGGGAAAGCAAGCTCAGAATGCCGTTACACGGAGTGGGGAAATGTGGTTCAATCGTAAAAAAAACCTGCTCTTGCGTCGGTAGAAACGAAATTCTGTTCTACTTTCACTTGTTCTCACCTAACCCTAAGTTGCATTACTATTGTCGAAACGTTACTGCTTTGCTATTCGACTCTAATTGCTCCGAGCTGGTGATTAAATAATTACAAGGAACAGAAGTTATTGTTAATGCGATCGGCACCTTTGCAAGAATCAGAAAATAAAAGGGACAACTTTAAAATAGTCTCAAAATGGTCTCTAATCTCTCCAAAGCTGAAGTTACCTGGGGCGACAAAGAGGATTCGATTTAAATAGAACTTAGATCCAGGTGGATGAGTTCGAAGGCAATGTTGGTCGTGGACTTTTTCAATTTTCCACGTGAAATTCTATTTTAAGCGCGGCTGCTAAATGTTTTTCCGCGGCCGATGCGCTCGCGGCGTTCAAACATTGAAGTAGGACAAGGAGCGATTAGGTAACGCAAAAAGCGCGATCGACGTAGACGTGGGGCTACGTCACGATTCTTTGCTCTCGGCTGATAATCGCCGTTTCTTCCATCCGAGATTAGAACTTAGCAATGACTCGATACTTTTTAGCCGCGTTGCTCGCGCTTCCCCTTGCCGAGATTCCGTGTTACGTCACGCTTTGCGTGCGACCGTCCCCGCTTGGTTCGATCGAACCGACGAACGCTCGCAGCAGCGTCTCCCAACCCTCCTGCCTCTCCAAACAATCCCCCCTGTCCTCTCTGTCACTGAAATTGATAAAGAGTCCTATCTTTTCGCTGATTTCTCCAGGGGCGGAATTGCGTGTAGGTGTGTTTTGGGGAGTGGCAAATTTTGGGAAGCGATTAATTTTGAGGAGCGGCAAATTTTGAGGGACGATCAATTTTGGGTAGCGGGTACTTTTGGGAAGCGGCAAATTTTGGGGAGCAGGAAATTTGGGGAAGCGAAAAATTTTTAGGAAGCGGAAAATTTTAGAGAATATGAAATTTTGAAGAGGGGAAAATTTTGGAAGCGGTAAATTTGGGGAGCGGTTAATTTTTGGGAGGAATACATTTTGGGGAGTGGTAAATTTCAGGAAGCGGCAAATTTTGGGAAGTGGTAAATTTTAAGGGTATCAAATTTCGGGAAGCGAAAAATTGTAGGAAGCGGCAAATTTTGGGGAATATGAAATTTTGGGGAGCAGAAATATATACACACGTATTATGTATGTAGTATTAGTCGATAGACAACACTAAGGTATCATTTGAAGTTAATGCACATAGTAGATGCAACCGAGGCAACGAACCATTAAGAAACTCTGCGCTAGACGATCCTATCGGCTCCATAAAAAGAGGTTCTTCCATCTTCTATGCGTGATACGGCAAAATTAAAATCATCGAGGCTGACCTAGCGTGGCACATGGAATTCGGATCGTCCACGACTACCGATCTCGATTCCATTTCACAATTCTACAGTATCACCTTTATTCCACTCTTCTTTCTGAGAACGAACGCCTCGTTCTGTCTTTCTCAGACTTGTCATGCAACTTTTTATAAATACACGAAGCTGCTAATGAATCAGGGATCAGAGTGCAAATATAAACCAATTTCTTTTAATCACTGCAAAATTCTCAGTCTTTATTGAAAGTATAAATGTATAACATGTTTCTTTAATCAAATTATTTCACTCGACTATGTATCTGTAACCTTTTGTTACTTCTCTGATAAAAGATCACATTTGCATTAACCTAATAGAATTTATAATTCAACGGCTGTGAAACCTGTCTATGATTCGCACTGGTGCCGTTAATTACGGTTAATCGGCGTGCCCTGTGTGCATTAGATTAATTAATCTAATCGATCGGAGTTACCAGAACGAGTGTACGTGTCTAGCATTTACAAGGATGTTTCTTTTCGCAAGCAATATTCGCCCTCGAGTGTCACTGAATCATCGGATTCGGGATTCCGTAGCGTTCAATGAAATCGACGCGTGGGCGACGTGACAAGGCAATTTATTCTTAATACCGCCTATATATAAATTGGGAAACCCGTTAAGAGATAGTCGACTTCGTCTATTTTTATAACCCATTAGCGCGAAACTGCTTGTCGAACAGCTGCCGAAATAGAGAAAATGATTCTTCGAAGAGGCGTAACTAATTATCAACCATTAACGTCACAAGTGATTCAAAGACCTTCCTAAAAATTTTGTGGACTGTGGACGTGATGAAGCTTATCCCGACGAAAGAAATATCTCGACTATCAAATCGAATCATTAAATTGCACATTATTATTCCCTTGATACCGGAAAGTACGTGAATTAAAAGTGGCATTGGAGATTGAGAACTTCTGGAAAAAGAGGAAATCATTGTAAGCAGGAGAACACGACCTAATTAGATAAACGAATGTTTAACGTTACACTGATATTGTTATGCGATTGATCTAATTGTAAGCTGAATAGCAAGCAATAAGTCATCGTTCTAAGGTTGTAATAAATAAGTGCTACTGACGAGTGGCGATACGTAAATGTAATCTCGCAGTTTTGCACTTGAAGCTTTGGATGACTCGTAGAGATATCGAAAGTCCGATTAAACGTACGGTAGCTCACACCCATAATCGTACACTCGTTAATATCGCATAACATTTTTAAAACTACTCCAAATGACTTGAGTTTTTTGAGAAACTACAAGCATTAGTTTGCTAAGTGACGTGTTCTGTCGTTTAAAAAAAAAATGCAACTGGTTGGAATAACAAAAGAAAATAGTAAAGGTCGTTTTTCAACTTTTTTCTGAGCCTGTAATGAAAATTGAAAAAACTTGTTTGTAGATTTAATCTAAACATGCTGAAAATTTCGTCAAAATCAGTTAACGTTGCTCCGAGCTATAAACATTTCAAGATCGAAGATTAAAATCGAATATCGCTAATTCCCGAAATTAAATCTACAAACGGGTTTTTGAATTTTCATTACAGGCTCAGAAAAAAAGTTGAAGAAACGACCTTTACTTTTTTTTTTTGCTATTCCGACCAGTTGCAATTTTTTTCAAAACGACGGAGCACGTGGCTTAGCAAACTAATCCGTCTATAGTTTCTCAAAAAAACTCAAGTAGTTTGGATCAAGCCACTATATGTACTATGTAAAGAAATTAGTGAGATTGTCATATCTGTGGAAACTATTCCACACAACTAATGTTCCAGTGAAATTGGCACCGTAAACTGGTGGGTCATTACCATGTTTGGGGAATATTTTGCTGTATAATATAAAAATTAACATTTTTGCAATTGTCGATTACTGGGTAAAACTAGCACACTATACCTATAAATAGAGTTAACAACTAAACTTTTACTTATCTGAACTTACATTCACACTTAAGGTTGTATTGGACCTATTTCCAAAATGGTACCAAATTGATGAAAATTTATGAGATAGTTCTTTCGAATTTTAAACGAATTCACTAAACAGTTGCTGAGTTATAATGTTTTAATTTTCACTGAATTTACACGTACTCTAAATAAATGTTAAAGAAATGGTACCAATGTTTCCAATTTTTTTTTCACATGCAGTATATGGGTAGATGAAAATATCTACAGAATTTTAATTGTTTCCACTACACCATTTTAAAGAAATAAATTATAACTTGAGAAAATTGTGAATTAGGGCATTTTCCCTGCCAAAAGTTTAGCAAATAATCCTTGAGAAAACATATATGAACAGAAAAATATCTCCCGATGAAATTTCGCCTTACACCTAGTAAATCTAGCTGTAAAGAACTCGAACTTAAATTTGTTTCTTTTTATGTTCAGTGCACTCACTTACATCTTTTTAAGTGACATTTTTAAATTTGCTTTCGGTATCCTATTACAACATCACATCTTTTGTAATTGCACTAAAACCGTTTAAATGCATACAATTTTTTACCTTTTCCTTCTTCGATACATGTCAAGTAATTACTTGTCAGTTGCCAATGTTCCCCCAGTTTGCTGTACTACAAAAAGGGGTAAAATATTGTCTACAATCCTCAATCCCACCCATTATGCCGCCCACCACTTTTCCACCCGTGCTCAGCAAAGCGTTTCCTTACTCAAACACACCCTCGCGGATTCATACCCACTTCCCTTTGTGCCTTCGACGAAAGAAGAGAAAATGTATTTACATCGAAAGGCGGGAATACAGTCAAAGGACCGAAATAACCCCCATAGAACCCCGATAGATGGAACATGAAAGTAGAGATCGTTCCACGGATCGGAATGGAATTTGCGAAAGAAACATTTACATTTCGGAACGATGAGACAGCGATACGATCGGGAGGATGAGAATAAGTCGCGATCCCCCGAACAGTCGGCAGAGGGTGGGCCTACGTGATTCTAGGTGCGTGCTCCGAGGATACCGTCGCGAAGATGTAAGGTCAGTTTCCAGCATTCCGCCGGCTCCTTTCTTCCCGCGTGGCGCGGCTCTCGGTCAAGTAACTGCG
This sequence comes from Andrena flavipes, assembly GCA_963971345.1. Classification (NCBI taxonomy): domain Eukaryota; kingdom Metazoa; phylum Arthropoda; class Insecta; order Hymenoptera; family Andrenidae; genus Andrena; species Andrena flavipes. The sequence goes on from OZ020480.1 coordinate 75,005,296, forward strand.
GCGCGATCGACGGCTGTGGCGGGACGGCATTAAAAATAGTCGAAGTCGCGTTATTTATAGAGACGGTATGGTCCCGTGATGGTTAAAGAGGAGGGAGGGATTTAGCGAACAGGGGAGGGGAGAAAACTGGACGATTATTTCATTTCTGTTAATTTTTCACAGCGATGGAGCGTGGACCGTTTGGAATCCGCCGCTCCGGGGATGTCGAAGATCCGCGATCACTTTTCGGAGATGGAGCTGGGGAATTTTTCACGGGAACACGTATTTAACAATCGAAAGAGTACTGGTAAATTGTGACAAAAATGGATGATAGGTAATGTTTCCAATTATAATTTAAAAACTAAAAGCCATATAGCGTCGAGTAGACAAAGCATGTTATTACATACTAGGATAACCTTCGGACTAAGTGCGTAACCGTGGCGAGCGATGGTAGGGGGTCCACAATATGTAAATACATAATGAAAGAATTGTAAAGGACCCGGCTGGTTTTGGGCTAGTATAACTTCGGATTGCGTCGAGTGAGAACTGCGAAAGTGTCATTCGAAAGTGAGTTTCAATAATCAATCTAGAGACGCGGTAACCTGGACGCCAAGTACCTGTATATGTCGACTGTCGCTGCCACGGGTCTTTTACTCGTTCTTTATAATTCAACCTTACCTGAAATTAATTTCATTAATATCACGCCTGCAATGTTTCCTAAATTTCAAGGAATTTTTCTTATGTAAACCGCATATAAGCTTTCGAATAAGACCAAAATTAATAAAATGTGTCGTAACATCGTCTCATAAATCTGTTGGAAACGGTAAGATTTTTCTTATTCTTATGATTCTTCTCCTTCCTCTCCAGTCAAAATTTTTGTCGACATAATACGTATAAGTGTTTCCCGCACACTTTCAGTCGAAAGAAATTAACACATGTTTCGTTTGACAATCTTCACTATGCAATCTACTCCATTGACAGCTGTAAAATATTATATGTTTATAAATGGAGTGTAGTTGCACTTTTAATATCCCATAAAAAAATAGAAGAAAATATGCAATATAAAAAAATATGTGAAATCAAAATGAGCTGCGAATACATATAAATGTGCTTTCCACCTGCGCTTAAGATGACAACTACACATACCTGCACTCATTACTCATATCGCGGACATAATAATATGAAGATAAAATCTAACACATGTAGACATTTATCTAGATGTCCGCGGCCTGGAAGTCAAATATTTGGCGTGACTAGGCAAGACCAAGGTGTCGATAAATAAGAATTATTTAAAAACGCTAAATAATGAAAATGTATTCGTATTGTCAGAGTGTTAAATTGAGAATTTATCTGAAAACCTGGGAAAGAGAAGGTATGGGTATTGGTGAACTGAGAAGACCTCGCCTGCCAAATGTCTAGATGTTACATTTTATCTTCGCATTATTAAAATGCCCGCGGTATGAGTAATGAAATATATGAACACAGCATTTTATCTTCTATTCTTTTGTGATTTATTTCATAATATTCTTTTCCCTCCTCGACTTTTTCACGTACTTGGCGTATTTTTTTACTGTTTTGAAGTTTTATTTATTTATCTACTTCATTCATTCCATAATACTACATCAGAGCCGAGAAATTCACGCCAAAAGACGATAATTATTTACTTTAGCCACTCTTCACCGATTTTGATGAAATTTGGATATGTTGTTGGGAGCGTGATTCTGAGTAACATTTTTCTTATACACGTCATCGCAGCTCGGCCTTAGTTCCCGAGACATATGTATGCGGGAAACTTCTGTTAATTTATTCCGACACAACGCATTTCCCTTTCTAAATTATCCCGGGTAGCAGTATTGGTTCTGGCTAGATTAGCGCGTGAAAAAGAAACTTGCGGATGCCCGTCAAGGCGTCAACACCGCGACTCTGAGTGCGTTTGATTCACGCAGTGAGTGCAGAGATCGCAGCGCAGTCGCTGCGCGCATTCGTATCGTATCGTTCCGTTTCGTTACTGCGATTCATGCGTTCTTGAAATTCGAAGATGCTACTATGGAGAAAGAATTGTTGTTTACAATGACCTCGATACTATTGCATTATAGCGATAATGAAATCAGCAGCTGTGATTCGTCTGATGAAAGTGAAACTGAAGATGATATTAACTTGTCATTATATCATTAATTGTAAACAAAACACTCGGACAGATTACATTTGACTAAGAATTGACAGATTATGGAAAACGTGTCACTGCGGGATATTCGAGAACAATATTCAAGGAATATTTTCGGTAGATAATAAGTGTGTAATTATACATTTGTATTAAAAAAAAGCCTCGGATGAAGTTTCTTCCAAATAATAACTTAGAAAAGTGGCATAGTAATCACGAGAGAATTAATTGCTTTTATTACTTTTCATTAAATTGTATCAGCTGAATTTCTCTACTTGAAATAGAGAATGATGGTAAAGAAAAATATAACCCATTTTATCGTGCCAATTTAATTAAAAATGAAGAACCGAAATTTAAAAATATTCCCCTTTTTATCATAAACTTAATAAAGATCAGTTTTGAAAAATAAACGATTTTTTCTCTAAAGCCAGGAAGGGGCAACTGCCCCTTTTGCCCCCCACCCCCTCCTGCGGACACCTATGCGGGACAAGTTGGAAGGTGGAATGCGTTGTGTCTGAATAAGACAACAGAAGTTTTCCGCAAATATCTTGGAAACGAAGGTCATGATTCAGTATGACGACCATGAAAAAATATTTCAAGGTACTAACCCTAATTATAACATCAAAGCAAGGAATTTAATAAATATTTTTGCCAATATCTCGGAAACTAAGGTCGGGGCATTCTCAGGCGAGGGGTATTATTCCACCACACAGTTTGCCTGCCTCGATGCTTCTTTTCTCAACGTTTTCTAACTCGCTCTCGTTCCATCTCGCTCTCGCCTTCGCAGAACAAAAGTGAGCCAGAAGTGGTGGGGATAGCGCCAAATTTCTGGCGTGTAGGCCAAACCAAGCAATAAATACACACATCAGAATATGTGTGCGTTAGCTGCGAAAGAATTCAGGAGCTTTATTGGTGGGAACATTGATTCTTTCTCGATAGGCTTCATCTCGTGTTGGTCCACGCACAGCTTCGTAACGCACACAACTATTACCCTAAGAATAAATAACAGCCACAGGACTAAAAAAAAGAGCCGATCAGCTTTCCCGTTACCCCAGCATACCCTTCGGGGGCCACGCAACTCCAACTGGCAAATAAATCCACGATCATCGGGTGATCCTGTTTGATTTTTCCTCGATCGCTGCTCGCAAAAACGAATTCACCGGCCGCGACCTTAAGATCCAACGACGATAATATATATAGGAAAAAGTTGTTCAGAATGTGGAGTTTTACAATACATCCACGTTACATCGAAACCGAAGAATCGCTAAAGAAAATAATTATAAAAAAAAAACTGCGCTTTGTGTCCCTGACACAACCTACCCAGTTTTTATGAAGTCGATTAACATAAAAATTCTTTTTACCTATATGTTTTTTTAATTCCGGGAGACGCAGTCCGGCTGGAGACTTGGTGGAAACAGTTGATTTCTAGAGAATTAATTGTTCTGAAGCTTTTTACATATACACAGATGTAGAGTCTGAATATATCAACTCGATATATAACAAATATATTTGTTAATAAGGTAATTAATCTAACGAGCTTGAGGTAAATACGATGTTCTCTCAATGTTTTGGGAAAAACGAGATTTGGAAAATTATTAGAGCTGACGTTAATAAATTATTGACGAAGGGTATAAATTGAGAACAACGAATTCAGAAGCTCGCGGGAGCTTCCCTTAAAGCTCTCGTCGTTGCATCGCTGTATGTAATACTTTTGCGTAACCTTGTCACCAGCAGACCTGTGGAAAACGGAACAACGGAGTACAATTAAAACGAGGAGAGCCGAGGGACAGTTGGGGTTGTTGAGAAAATGGAATAAGTAAATGTAAAATAAAGAGCGATGGGAAGTAGTGGGTGGAACTGCGGCAAGAAATAATTGAAACGGGATTAGCACTAAAGCCGATCTGTTTCTAAATGTCAGCCAATCGGGAATTGGGCTATCGATATGATACACGGGAAAGGGGGTTAACGAGCAAAAAAATAAACGCGTGTAAGGGAATCGAGCAACGCCGAGAAAAGTAAGCGGCAATCGAAGTAAGAAACAACGAACCGATTCATTGTGGGCTTATGCAACTCGGTTTTACGTTTAACGCGGTCAACGAGCGCAATTATTTTCGCCTGCGCGATTAGACGTTTCGCAAACTTGTAATTGCGGATGGCTTCTTCCGCATAATAATAGAGGAAGTGCAGTATATTTGGAATACTAGTTTGTTAAGAACGAGTAAAAAATATCGCAGAGAATTGAAACAAATGAAACTAATAATAGGGAAACTAATAAACTTGTATATTTCAAACTCTCAGTATTATTAAAGAACAAAAAGTAGCTGAATCTTTGATTTACATAAAAACTGACAGTAAGTATCGATTTTGTTAAGGTGCAGGTCATTTGGAATACCGGTATTCCCAATTAACTTTCACTTTACATACTTAAAACAAATATGTAGATAATAAAATTATTTCCTTATAAAAGAAAAGATCATAAAATTTAATCGGGCTAAAAAATCACAATACAGAAACAATCTTGGGTAAATATAAATGGACAACAAAAGCATCGCTTAGCTTTGGAATATTCCAAATTATTACCTTCATCTTCGGTATTCAGAATTATCAACATGGCTTTGGAACCTAAAGTTTCATGCCACACTGTGTATTCTTGAAATTATCGCAAGACTCACAGGGAACCATAGAAGGAACATGCAAATAAGTAAATTAAGTGTTTAATTCTAAAATCTTGACATATTTTAACCATGATTGGAACAATTAAATACTTGCTGAAGATGTTTTGCAGTTCGACGTTTTCTTACTCTGCAGGTTAATTCGAAAATGTTCATCCACTAGATACTTCGGTATTCCAAATACGCTGCACTTCCTCTATAATAAGCGAAATAAACCATGACGAGCGGTTCAATAAATAGGCTTTATTCCATGGTCTATAGACGCTTCTACCTTTGTTTACACTAACCAGTAAACTCTTGCTGATTACACAGTTATATATAGAGAAGAATCTTAATTCTGAAAATAACAATTCTTATCACGAGAAATTCAAATGCCACCTCTTTCATTACCCATTGAGGTACTTGTTTATTTCAAAGAAACCTCACCACCAGGACTAATAAACTAATACAAATTTAACCATTTGTAGAGAATAAGAAAGGCAAAGTTACACCACCACTGCCCTTATCACAATCAAACTTCCAGCAAAGATTTCTCTGTACGACGAAGAATCAGAAAAATGCCCCAACAGTGCGTCGACTAAATTCACCGACAATTCTATCTCCGTAGATATTAAATTCCATCGGAGGGAAAATAAGTTCCCGCGGGAAGTTTCCTTTTACCCTTTCGATTCAAAGCGTCCTGTGGATCGCGAGCGCGCAGCCGAGCGTGCTTAATCCAGTTGCGAATAGGAAAAACGGATGATCCACTTTTGCACTCGCTCCGCGCGAACGGCGAGGGAATCGTTGAGGAGCGAGCCGCATATAGCAGCGGCACGCATAGGCGTTTTTAATTTCCAGAACTGCCGGGCGGAAATGCGTGCGAAGGTAGCGTTGGAATTACGCATCGGCTTCCTATTTCCGAAATTCAATTCTCCCGGAGCATCCTTGGTCCTTTCCATTCGATCTTCGACAACAGCTCCGACAGATTATAATTCGATTGGTGTTTTTATAGGCTCGGATCCAACATTTATTAATCGGTCCAGGCTAAAGATCAAGTTCCCTGTTTTTTTGCTGAATTACACGGTGGGCGAGCATCGGTGTATCACCGACTCGAGGGAGATAGATGATTGTCCTTCGAATATGTTAATACTACATTGTTGATGCGATAGCAAGCGAAGTGGGGGAATTGCTCACGGTGCTGAAGCCTTTTGAAAGTCATTTCGCCTGAAAACAGAAGGCTGTAAGGTGATTGCGATAATAGAAACAGGACTTGTGCTCTTCGATCGTTCGATGCTTCTAATAAAGGAAAAAATTGCACCCCTGGCACTGCTGCGCTGTTTATACGCGCCTGTCCGGCTGGTCACCGTCGCTCAGGCTCTCGCTCCACAGTTCAGTGTGCCAAGGAAAGGCATAGTCCTTCTCAGTTAGCTCACGGTACACCGTAAGAGTATAATATATTCTAAAACGACATAAATGTGTAAATTTATATGTGTAAGCTTCAAACAGTAACTCTATCAAGATGTGAATCTTAAATGGTCCCCACGTGTCACCACGGAAATCTACGCAGTATATTTCGTAACCATTTTATGATAAACCACGTTAGACTTCTATAATCTCATCGCAATATCTGTTTCGCGTCAATTAAATAATGACAAATGTCCAGCTTCCTGCCTCGTCGTCACGATCGTTCACCTTAAATTCACGGACACCCGAAGTATTTTGATGCCCGCTCGGCACAGCGAAATTAATCGTAGGATGTTGAATGTCACTCGTTCAATGCCATCCCCTACTAGGATTTTAAACAGCGCCGCTTCTTTCCTGCTAACCTGCCCGTTTTATGCATCAGTAGTAGGGGCGATGGTAATAACCGGCAAAAGGTATTTAGGAGAGTACGATGTTGGGCCTGATTCCAGTTGTGCAAGAAAGGTGCCACGGAACCAAGCCACGCGAAATCGCTCGTACGTTAAAATTCGCTCTCTCCGACGAGGGACACCGTGCGCAACCGTTCACTGGTAAGCAAACATCCGCTTCTTCATTCTCGTTTCTCCCTTCGTCCACGTTCGTTGTTTCCTCTAACGCTCTCCCTCGAGTTTTCCCGTTTTTGGCCCTGGCCTCGTTTTTCCCTCCGCGTCGATATCTTCGATTTCCCTTCTTCTCCGTTTCGAACGTTGAATTTCAAAATATTTCTCCAAGGGATTTTCTTTCGTGCGTTTTTACACTCGCCTCGAACACTGAATGTTTGGAACTTTGAGTATTGCAGGCAAGCTTGAGTCTTCTTTCTACTTTGACGATTGATGTTGTCGCGCGGAGTGTTCTTCGTCTTCTGCGCCGACTTCCACGGAATAATTTCGAGTTGAATAATCAAGTGACGTTTCTTAAAGATACTTTGTAACTCCCATCTCCTTCGACGAATAACCGCACTTTATCACAGTAACATTAATAGCGTCGGGATGATGAAACCTAATATTTCCCACTCCTAAGATATTTCTGTCATGCTGGTACTTTCTAACGTGCGTCATTCACATCAGCATTTCACTCGGGCACCTCGCATTTAGTCCATGTAAATCTGGCGCCAGTCGGGATCGATGAGGATCGGTGCCTGTTAAAACTCGGTTCCTCGGAGACAGACGATAGACTACAGTAAAACAGAATCACAGATCGCGTTACGTGAACACCCAGGAGAAACTTTCCATGGTTCCTGGAGGCGTCATCTTTCCTTTCGCGAAATTCGGCCGACTGATCTCGGCGGAAATTCAACCGGCGGACCAACGGAATCCGATGGAAGGAACGTTTCCATCGACCAGCGAAAGGAACGGAACCGCCGGAGAAAAGGAGGAAGGGAACCGAGCGAAGAAAGTATTGCGCAACCTGGCGTGCACGTTGTCTTCGTCTGTAGGCAACACGGAAGAACTTTCTTCGCCAGAGTGTTCACGCAATGCAGATACACGCTTTTCCATTGAATCGTTTTTGCTCTCGTTGAAATCAGAAGTGAAATCCCGAAATCTGGACGCGCCAGTCGTTGGAGGCTGGTTGGTTGGCCCTTTATTTTTTCAAAGAACATTTCTACAGTGTTTCGCGAACGTGACTCAGCGGGATATATTTTTTATGAAGACTGCTAAATGAAATATAAGAAAGAAAAACTGTTCTTTTTGTTATTACACTACTCTGTTACGTTATTTTTTTTTCTTGTTCGTTTGCATGGAAATTTGACTGTTCTTGGACCCCCGCGATTTGAATCTTATGAAATTCATAATAACTTAATGCTAATCGCCAACCGGTGCTTTATCAACCGATGACCGTCGCGAAGAATCAACTTGAATTGCATTTGCATATTGAAATTAAATATTTCTGCATTAAATTTCTGTTCGAGCATTGTATATGGTCCATAAATTAGTCGTCTTCGGTTCAATGGGAATAAAAACGGTGAATGTTATAATAGATTCGAGATATCCAAAGTAAATAAATCGTGGAAGTGTTCTAGGCGGGAACCTGTGGCTCGGCAGTGCCCTAAACCATGTTCACGAATTACTGTAGAAATGTAAACGACGAAAGAAGGCCGATCGATACCATTCGCGAGCTCGAGGCTGTTACCTTCACCTATTAGTGTCTTTGTTAAGGGTGCCGTCTCACCGGGCCTTGAATGTGTGCGTACGCTCGCGCGAGCTAGGAAAAGCGTGTGCGTATACGCGTGTAGTAAACAAACCGTAAATTACAACTTTCGTCCTGGAATCGGCACGAAGGAAGTTTTTACAGGTACAGTTGCCTTCGGTAGACATCTATACAGGGTGGTCTGATGCGTTTGAACGCTAATAAGCACCGTACGTTGAAATAATAATGAATTTATGAATTGAGGTTCGAGTACATTGGCGCCACCAACGAAGAAGCCTTGATTAATTATATATTACTGTTTTGAGCGTACGCAACGCGAGCGTACAAAGCAGTAGACACGCGAAAGTGAAGGCATAGGCTTGCTTCGCTAAAAGTGTGAACTGATCCGCGAGGAAGAGGGGATGAACAATTAAACTATATCCAACGTGGCTAGTTTATTAAACGTTGATGAACTTTCATCGACAGAAAGAGGCGTCTTACGTAATTTATAAAGAAATTCGTGCTTCTTGCAAAGTTATGGCGAGGAAGACGATTAAAAGGAATTAAACGTTGCAAAGTGGAATTAAAATTCGCGTCGAGATGGAAAAAATTTAAAAGCTACTGTCTGCGAACAATTAAGGCAAGTGAATTTAGCTAAGATTAATTTCTAACATCTCTCGTTTCTCGTCCTGGGGAAGAAGCAGGGCACGGGGGGATGGAGTATAATTAAATCTGTGGAACAGGTGGTTGCAGCGTGTTCAATTATGAGTTTCCGTTTAAACCCGGACAAGTCTAAGTCGGAGATTATTTATCTCCGAGTTATTGCAGACGCAATTCCTTGGAATGTGCAAACGTGGTTGATATAATTATATTTTTCTCCGTCACTTCGTTGGGAAATCCATGGTGTGTTAAGAAAATGGCAAGAGCTTTTTGCCCATAAAATGCTTGTCAATTCTTTGCCCTCCGAACAACCAACCTCGTTCAGTTGGTGCTTCATTATTAATTCATTCGAGGAGTTAAAATTCCTCCAAGAATAGCCGTTTGAATATCGATCGATAAGTGGCAGAAGATTGGAATGCTTTCTGATAAGAATGTTGGCACGGAGTCGTTCCATTCAACCCCTAAAGGCCACCCTCGCAAGTAGCCCCATCTAACAGGGGGTTCCACCACTAGACCGACTGAGTAGCATGAAAACTTTACCATGAAACTTTATAACGTCGCTAGTATCTTGGTCCGTGTATCGTAACAAAGGGTAGGGTGCCAAATCTAAGTAACCCCTCCAACATTTATCACCACTACCACCCTAGATATACATAGAACTACCTTCGTTGCAACTCTGGCCTTATCGAACTGACCCATCAAAATTCGTATTGAATGGATTTCCTATAATACCCTTTAATTGCATCGCTAGCCTTCGCAACTAGACGTCGATTTAATCATTAAAATCACCAGTGACCCACTCCCACTACCCCTGCCAACAGTAACATCAATTCCCATTGTCACAGAATGTATTCCATACCAGAAATATTCAAAAAATTATTTGAAATACAAATTTACGTACGAGGTTTTTATTTCGAATAATTTCTTGCCCATCTCCGTTCCATACTCGCAGCTTTAAGAAATACAAGTACACAGATACACAACTAATCTACACACTCCGACGCCCCCGAGTTTCAAACCTCCCCCTCCTTTCCCAAGAAGAATCCATAAACGCAAAATTCCCAACAAGTATCCCCCGTTTCGTTGCACAAGCTTAACCAAACTCCCGCCACCCCCTCCTGTCGCCGACAACTGTAAACACAGAAATCACTCGACGATCCCCCTCCCTTAGCCTCGAATGCACGGGGACGAGACCTTCGCCGACCCCCTTTTGCGCCAGCCAGTTTCTCGCGGGCGGTGAACAGTTGAGAGTATCAGGCCCGCGATTCTGCCGGGTGTTTCTCATCCGGCTCCAGCTGGCTCCTTTAACCGAGCCACCCTTGCCAGATCCCCACGGCTGATCGCGACGCGGCTCTACCACCCTTTCGAGGAGCAACCCCTGCGAGTGTCGGCATCTACTGGTCGTCGGTTAGGCGGCCGTGTAAAGTCGCTCGGCGAACGTCGACAAAGCCAGTCTCCTCCCTTCGGTCACCACGAAAACTTCTCGAGCGGCTCGTGCACGCCTTTTGACAGGGACGACCTTGCTGGGAAAGGGAGGAACGGCGGCTGGGTGGCCGAAGGGAAGGCGGCGTGAAGGGGGGGCGGTTGTACGAAAGGGCGGAAAAGTGCGGGGAGTGCGCGAGAGGGAGGAAAAGTGCGGCGGTGGTCGAAAGGAGGGGCGGGGGCGTGCGGGTGGACCGAGGGAGAGAGAGGAGAAGCTTGGACGTGTGGGCGAAAGGAAGGACAGGGTGCGGGGGTGGTCGAAAGGGTGGAAGTGTGAGGGGGAGGACGTGCGCAGAGTGACCGTGAAAAAGTACAGGCGGCTGATACGGGGGCGATGTTCGAGGGTGCGCGACCCCAAGCTCGCGAATTCCGAAGGTTACGTGCCTCACGAAAATACGCACGTGCCGACAAAACCGGCGATCGACCGGCCACGCTCGCCGATTTCCCTGGATTCGCGGCGAGCAGGGAGGAGGAATTATCGACGAACCCTTTGCGCCAGCTCGTCAGATAGAGTGAGTTGCCTTTAAGGAAATCCTTGCGTTTTCCTTACTTCTATTCGTCCCCCTTTGCGCGTTTCAGGCGGGACAGGGGTGAACTGGGGGGGTTCTTGAAATATATCTTCGATCAAACTCGACCGTTGGAAGGTAGGGTTCTCTGCCCAATCGGGTTGCTTTGTGGCTTCGATACTGATCCGACGAACTCTTGCGTTGCATCATGTTTCTTTTTTTATTGGAGATCGAGCAAGGTGTTTGAGAAGTGAGGGAATAATGGCACGTAGGGCAAGTGGTTTCTATTTTGTCGAGGTATTCTTTTAAGCGGTCTGTGTCTGTTTTTTGTATAAAGAATTCTTCTGGAAATGTGCGTTTATGTTGAAGCTGCGATGGAAGCTATAGGAGCGTCGATCAGAGGGGTGATCTTCGGTGGTTGGCGGTTTGTCATCTACTTATACACGTATAAGTAAGGGTACGTTTAGGTTGGAGCTGCGATAATAGCGAAGAAAGAGAAATATTTCTTTCTCGACGCTTTTATCGTCGCTCTGATCGTTTATCGCAGCTCCAACATAAATGTACCCTAACAGGGATTATAAGCGCTACTCTTTTCGCTACTTCCATATATATAAATACTTCGATATAAGCAATTCAAACACTTTTGGTATAAAGAAATATAATTTATTTCGACGCTTCGCTCTTATCGCCGCTCTGGTGATTTATAACAGCTCCCGTGTAATCGTACCCTGAGTATACACGTTTCAGAGCGACGGTAAGAGGGAAGCGTCGCGATAAATTGTCTTTTTATAATGGAAATTTTTTAATTTCCGCTTAGGGTGACTGAATTTAACATCGCCAGGCAAAAGTTAGATCGCTGTCAATTGAATAATAATTTATATTTTTGCACGCAGTTCGTTTCAAAGTAAAGAGAAATTTTTCAGCTTTCATGTAGCATAAATTAGAATCGTTGAAACCTACAAACTTTTAATTAGGACTGAAAAATGTAATACTGCTAAAAGAAAAGCACTATTTTGATTACAGAAAATATTTGAATCGATTTCATTCTTCAAGTACATCATTAATTAGGTATTTTTAGTAGATATTCTTGCACTCACGGAATTATTAGACTCAAATTCTCCGAATATGATGTAAAATTGTGGCAGTCCAATAAATGTTTACACTATTAAGATTCACTAAAATACTTCTCTTTCTGTAATTGTTGATCACACGATGCTACAATTACAGTATGTCTTCCTACATATGTTTAGGCACTAATTCAGTGCATAACCGATAAATTTTAAAGCTTACTTTGCGAGATATAGTGGGTGGCGATATTAGGTACAGTCATCCTATTATAAGAGGACGTTCTGATCGACGCTCTTATCGTTTCTATCACAGCTCCAGCATAAACGTACCCACAGAATTCTTTCTGTAACTAAATTGTTGAAATATCATTACATTACTCTGGGTTTCTGCCATTTGTTTGCTTCATGACTTACCTATCTATAGATTAGAGATTGAATTTATATTTATCAGCATTTTGTTCATAAAACGCTTGCAACAAGATCAATAAATTATTAGGTAAACGATACAGTTGACCACTCCAAATTTCTGCAGCCATAGTCTAATGAACCAACGCGTCGCCTCATCAATCATGCATTTTGATAGGATAAGACAGTATCTACTACCCTAAGTTATTGTTCTTCAAATATTACACAACTTCCTCGAGTTATTGCGCTTTAATCGTATTAGGGTAACTCCGAGGCAGTCGGTCGACGTAACATAAAATTGCTATTAAAACTAATACTGACATTATTTATTTTATCAGAATAAACATATGTTGAGAATTTTCTGCTGATTCAGGAAAACTGGTCGACATTTGCTTTTAGACAATATTTCTTGAAAATCTGCTTGGAAACTAATGTCATGACATCTGACCATCTCTCCTGAGGTGCACGTATAGAGTCTAAAATATAGTAACTCGAACAACTCTCCTTCCCGACTCTCCTTAATCTTTATCGAGAACACTTGTGTTTTTACTTACACACAAAAACAAGCAAATAAATCATAAATATGTAGAAATAACGTTAAAAATAATAAAGGAGTAAATTCCTTTAAAGTATACATACGCACAGCAAAAGATAATGTCAAAAATGATTTTGCTTATCTAGAATCGCATTTTAAACTACTGTGTAACGCGTTCCTCGCAAACTTCGGTTGTCCTTCTTTTAAATTACGAGCAACGTATCACAAGCATATCAATTTACATAATTTGCGAGTAGAAAGGAAAGTATAAGAGGCAAACAAAGGATGTACTAAACAAAAATGATAAAGAATAAATTGTGCGACGAGAAACGATGACAGAAGTCCTCGTAATAATAATTAAGGAAGAAAAAGTTCGCAATAATCTGATTCCTATCTCCCTTCCGCTTTCTCTTCCACTTTCAAGGTACCGTAAGAGCAAATTGCTAGTTTCCAGCCTCGACAGTGTCAAATGGCGCACTTGAGCCCGTGCCAGGAAAAGACCAGAGGCAACCTGTTAGACGTTTGTTTACGAACAAGGCAAAGAGCGTTGGAAAGTGGTAGCATATATGTTGCACTCCGAATATATTGCCGGCTTATTTTTGCCAGGTGACCTCGTTTTACACATTCAAAATATTTGTGTAATATTTAAAGCAGTCTCTAAACTTCTCTAAACTTCCCTTTAAATTAAAATGAATTGCATAGATTTTTTTAAATCTATTTACCTCGCATAAACAAAAGTAAAAAGATTCCAACATAATTGGAAAATCTTGTTCGTCGATCAGTGAACTGTGATAGTTTCTATTAAAATAAAGTATAGGTACCATCGAAGAGAAAATATTTTCTCTCAATGTGGAACAGGCCGTTTGCAATTCCGGAGATAAGATAAGATCGAAAATATACCTCTGCCGCATTATCGTGGAGAATTAATCCAGATTCGCCCGGATCATTGAAAGGAGACGTGTCACGAAGTACCCGAGAAGTCGCACGCTCAAGTAACCTTGCTCCGGCAACATCGAACTTGTCTGCCACTTATTCGAAGTGAATGAAACCGTTCGTAGGTAAATTATTCACGTTCAGCTTCTACTCTAAACTTTACAATTGCGCTCTAAATATTGCTCGGAACTCCTTGTATTACCGTCAAATTACCATCATACATCTCAGCATACTTTGCCTTCCAAATATTAACGCTGGTTAATATTTCACACAGTCAATTGCCAGCAAAACTCATTAATAACGAGACTTAGGGGAGAGTTGCCAATATTGTAATGCTCATCTAAATCGTACCTCATCAATTTCTCAGTAATTAATTAATATAAACGGCATCTAATAATAAAAATATCAAGTAAATGCGAAATATGAAATAGAAACAAAACCTTATAAGCTTACAACCTATTTTGTGCGTGCTATAAATATTTAAACAAATCAGGTATGATTGATGTAACTTTTTAGTAGTATATTTTAGCTGATAATAATCAAACAATGCAATTTTGTCGTGTATTTTTGTATTTTTCTAAAAGCGGGTTTAATGTAGAATATTTTACATTCATTTTAAGTACATATTACATTCATTATAAAGTTTTAATTGATGTTTATAAATAAATTGATCATGTTTCCTAAATCGTACCACTACAATCGTACGAGTAGGATTTGACAACTCGTATGTTATGTAGGTTATGAACATATATCATATAAGTTATTGCAGCCTTGTATATTTTCTTTTCTATTTGTTATTTATACTATTTTTAGTGGAGGTACGATTTAGGAGACCGGTTTTACAGCTTGTGACAAAAAGGTTAATAACAAATTAACTTGTTCTCAACAAAAAGTTAAGCATGTAATAGTAAGTGCCTAAAAGATCAAGCTACAATATCCAATAGTCATTTGCATTCAAATTAGTACCAAATATGAAATACAACGTAAAATGTCTTAAGTGGTACGATGTAGACAACTCTCCCCTACTACCCAGATGAATATACAATTAAATTCATCTCAAGCAGCAGAGTAATCACAGCAAAGCACGATTTTCAACGTCAAATACTTTGGATATTTACCATTTTGATTTCCACCTTCGTAATTTCATAACATGCATGTAACAGCTTTCTGGCTTGCAGCACGTAAATGGCAAAGTGCCCTAATTTCCATACGCACGATTTGTATTGTGTTATTTAAATCACGTATGAATATTCATAATGTGCACGATATGCGTGTAATTTGAATATGTTCAGTTCGTAACTATTAAGTATGTAACTTTAATTTGTTGTTGAGAACAGGAGGCCGAAGAAAGGTGGTCTTTGGAAATTGTTTACTCAAAAACTATAACAGATTTCTCAAAAAATCTTGTTTCCTTTCAAGCATTGCATCTAGTGCCGCGCATCGTAAATTTTTTATTTAAAAATATTTATCAATAACTAAGTTATTGTCCATCGCTCGAAGGTTCTCTAAAAAAAAAAGGCTTCTGCGGTGACCACTGCTGCTCGAAAGTCGATCATCTAAAATAAAAAATTCAAAAGAATTTACTTATTATATTATATTATCTAGTCTTTGAACGAAGGATTTTTATATCCGATGTTTAGTTTTCTTTTAATTCACAAAAATCAGGCCCGATTTATGATAAAAATTGAAACTTTTACTTCAAACATCAGCCATCTTTTCCCAAATCAATATTTCGTAAAATCCTTCGTTTAAATACTAGATAATATAATATAATAAAATATTTTTAAATAAAAAAATTACGATGCAGTGTACTAGATACAATCCTTAAAGGAAAAAAAGAGTTTTTGAAAAATGTGTTATAGCTTTTGAGTAAAAAATTTCCAAAGACCACCCTTTTCTTCGGCCTCCTGACTGAGCATGAACCCTTAAGCTAAAAATATAAACATCGAAGGAGTTCTGATATATCGTGGCCAGTGGCAAAGGGGACTCGATTCTAGCTAACAATCGGCTGCAACGAATTTGAAAGTTGAAAGCAGTCCGCTGCGTGTCTCGTCCATGACACGGGTGCACAGAATGTAGGTTGTGAAATGGAGGGACCGATCGATATACAGAATGTCCAAGTACACGTCGATCAATTCTTTCAGAAAGCGTTATGCGTACTGCATACCTACCAATAACTGGCTGCCCCTACAAAGTGTGGTCTGACGGTCAGCTAAAGCTTTCGTGTTGTGACTGTTCGCGATCAAAATGGCAATTCGTTGCAGTAGAATATACCCCTCGTTTACTTATAGCTCCTTCTGACATTTCTAAAACTCGACGTCGTGGTCCTTAGCAAATTTGAAGGTCGTGAGAATTTTTCTTGCGAGAGGAGTTTCTTCCTTGGTTCAACGTAAAAAAAGGATCGAGCATGTTAACAATAAAAACGCGATCTAATTGGAAATTTGCGTTAATGCTTCTTGATACTTAATGATTGACATCGGGCTCTACACATCACACGCGTCACAGTGCAGCTTAGGCCGCGCTTCCACGTGCTTAGTTTGCTGTATAGGGTACGCTTGGAGGCTTAAGAAAGGATAGATTACTGAAGGTAACGAAGAGGCTTAGAAGACTTAGAGAATAGTAGTTTGTTGAGAATTGAATGGATGGAGAATTGGTTGTGTTAATTACGTGGGGATGTGGCTTAAGGTGAATTCTAGGATGTAATTCTGATTATTTTTTTTCTTTTATTTAAACACCCCGTAGGGGATTGTTTTTGTCAAATTAGACAATGAGTAGTTTTGTTCGAACTTTAACTATTAAATTCTTCTAAGATAATTTTTAAATTGCTCGGTACTTTGCTGTGTTAATTACAACGTGCTTTGCGTCTTACGTTGCACCATGCAGAAACGTGACTCTACACATAAATTTTAATAACAAACCAATCCGTTTTAGTGGAATTTTACTATTAGCTTTAGATTATGCTTATCAATGTAATGCGCGTCTTTTTAATGGGTCAATAATCCAGGCAGGAATTATTCCATCCCCCTGAGATAAGAATTAACAAAACCCAACATATTAAGTAGGAGTCAGGTCAGTGTATCAATGCTGATGATAACGATTATCTTCCATACATTTGGCAGAAGACGGTCCACTTTCTTTTCTTAATAGGTACTTTCTCTCAAAACAACATTGATCGAACGTATATCAATGCGTATCGAATTTAACTAAAATCTTCGGTATTTGCACCACTCCAGCCTACTTAAGATAATTTAAAATACAATTTCTGAATAAAAACTCTGACAATTCGATGATAGAATTGTTTCTCTCTTCACAGATTTTCTATTTCTTCACTGCATCTTTGAAAAGCGTTCTTTAGAACCTGAACTTAATATTCCTCTTATTGACAGAACTTCACTGTCACGTTCTTGACCTTGACAATAAAAAACCGCGATAGTTGTGAACTGCAGGTAGGTTACTCGAGCAGTCTAGAGTTTATTAATTTAATTACTTTCTAGAAAGTATTAATTTAAAATAAAAGTGTGAAAAACTTTTAATTTGAAATCTGAATGAAATTCGGAACAAGAAATTTGCATTTGAAATATAAATGGTTAATAAAACAGGTGTTTGCTAATAATATAAAATACCTGTTCGAATGGGAACTAAGCGAGCGATCGCGCAGTAAACCCTTGAAAAATTGTTAGGGTTTAGTAGCCCCGACTTCTAAGCTATCCTAGCAAGCAATCCGTTTAGCTAAAGACGATTTTCAATTCACGCTGCGAGGAAAGTGACACTCGCTTTGCGCAGAGCTTTTTATTTTCTGGGACAAGGCTACGCTGAACTATTTCCCTACGAACCTTCATCTCATTGATATAATGAATTGTCTGTCAATTAAATATGCAAAATGTCTCTGCATACAAACTCGTGGGTAAATTATTTATTAAACCGCTGGAAGTAGAAGAAGCTGTTCAGCACGAAGTAGGGAACTTCAAAGGGAAACGAAGTTTCCCTGCTCTTCTCGATCAACTGTCATACTTTTATGAAATTTATTCCAGAGTGCATTCTAGGATCTTAAGCCAAGATCACTATTTCACGAGCAACCTGCTTCCACGTTTCAATGGTAGGGAATCGTTTCGAAGGGGATATTAACGATTCCCTCCAACGTCTAAGCAGGACTCGCGCCATAACAACGACAGGCGTTTCATGGATATCGATCGTTAACGAAAGAGAAGCCAAATATCATGATTGGTCGAGCACGAGGCAAGACACGCCTGTTCAGTGTCTGTGATATAATTAAATAGATCTGCTCCCTCGTTATCTTCCAAGGGAACTTCGGTAACCCGAAACTACGCAAGGGAATAGGAAAACACAAATTAACCTTTAAGGAGTGCTTTCACCCCGAAGAACGAAAAAGTAGCAGAAACACAAAATTCCTCGTAGTTAAAAAAAAATTGGAATTTTCGGGTTATCGAAAATTTCAATTTTAAATTTTCGCCTATATAGATTCGCTTCGCCCTAATATATAATAATAATTAATAGAGACATGGGGCTACTCCACTGCTCTAAGTAAAAAAAACCAAAAGGATTCTTAATCAGTAAAAGTGTGGCAATAGACCGCAGCAGATATATGAAAAAAAATCAAAGGCTGGGTCTGATTTAAACTCATTTTTGGTGTCTTTTTTCGCTTTTAAACGACTGAAATGACCCACTAGAAATTCGGATATCGTGCACTTGAATTATTATTTATTAATATATATACTAAAATGTTAGTAAATACGTGAGAGAAATGACCTAAAAGGAGGGCGTCGTCCCTCTACACAAGAATACCCCCTTAACATTCTTCTCCCCTGTCTCTATGTACATTACCTAACTTCCAAACAGCTGTGATCGACCTAGAAGCTACTAAGAACACCAAGATCCGCATAAATCTTAATTAAAACAGTCGAGCAGGCTTTAAGAGCGTGTGAACATGTTCTTATTGTCAAAAAGAAAGTGTTTCTTTACACGTCACAAAGCGATGAGTGACAGAAAAAACGTCTTTAATTGCTAGGAGTACTTAGCAATCGGCTATCGCGTTGCTACAGGAAATCACGAAAACGTTGCTGTTTCTTAAGACCATCGCGTGTCTGTTCTCTTGGTTGCAGAGTTTTGGAGCGGCGCTCGTTGAACTGCCTCCAAAATGGGCACGACCAATGCACAAACGAACTTGAAGCATGGGAACGACGACACGTACATTAACGGAAGTTCCATCGAGGCATTCTTCGCCGAGTCGGTGATCCTGCTGACCGGGGCGACCGGTTTCCTGGGGAAAGCACTACTGGAAAAGCTGCTGCGCTCTTGTCCGCGCCTGGCAACGATCTTTATACTGATCCGTCCGAAGCAAGGCCAAACAGTCGAGCAACGATACAAAAAGCTCCTAGAAAATCCCGTTCGTACACTTCTATGAATCGCTTACAGCGCGTCACAGACGCGGGGCGCCCCTTTTCAGATTTAATCGATTGAAAACCATCGCCGTTCGCATGCCTGTTAAATCGAAGTCGAAGAATTCCCGGGGAACAATGGCAAAGTGGGCATTATTTGCATACGTGGGCGTTACAGCTGTTAGGTCATCCACACTTTCTTTCAAGTTAGATTCAGATAGAAGCGACCTGAATTACCGAAGATCGTACGTCATTTTGCTAGTTCATACGGTGCTTTCGAATATCATCTATCATCTTGGCTGACGATAGTTATTTCGAGCGGCAACGTTTAATACGGGCTATTTGTCGTGCACTGTAGCAATTAACGGAGTAACCTCGACGAACCTGGCGAATATATACCAGTGGCTTCACCTTTCCTTTCAGTAAAATGTCAGGCATTTGATAAATAGTCGAATAGAAAGGAATAACGATCTTGAAATGTCGAACGCGTGGGTACTATAGGTATACAGAAATTTTGCAACGATAGAAAACACTATGATTTTTGTCTAAAGCATCGTGTCACAGTTTATCGTTCATTCAAAGGGACTTATAATTAATAAAGTAATCAAAGAACAGAATTTAGTAAAGAAAAGATAAAATCACGGTGCAATCAATGACGTAGCGTGTACACTTGCCAAGTAAGGATATGAAAGTTTAGATATATCTGCACACTGACAGTCACATGTGGAACAAATTATGAAATTATGATTCTCGAAAGATTGCTCGGTTCACCTTCGATTTCAGAGTGAAAATGAAGCACGCGGATGGCTGGAAAAGTATATTTGAGAAATAGATTTTACTGGTAAAAGAAATGTAGAGCTTTTACATGGTGCATCATCACTGTACAATGGAACACGCAGGGAGAATCAAAGTTTAGAATAATGTTGCAATGGTTGTTCGCAGGTTTTCGGCCGAATCCGATCAGAGTTCCCTGATGCGTTCAATAAAATCTACCCAGTGAAGGGTGATGTAAGTTTACCGAACCTGGGTATCTCGCCAGAGGACAGGAACATGTTGATACAGAGGGTTAACATAGTCTTTCACAGTGCAGCCACTGTGAGATTCGACGAACCGTTAAAAGTGGCCGTTAATTTGAATACAAAGGGCACGGACCTTGTCATAGAGCTGTGCAGGAATATGAAAAATCTAGTTAGCGTTATCCACGTTAGCACAGCTTACAGTAACGCGAATCGACAGGAGATTAAGGAATCGATTTACACGTAAGCATAAATATCCTTCCGTATCTGAAGGGTAATGGGAAAAAAGCAGGGAATGTCCATTTTTCGTAATTTTGCTATTTAAAGGATATTTTGTTGGTGATAACTGGGACTAAAGAACTATCGAATCACAATTAACAAAATGAGTAGCTTTCCTTGTTTTGATAATAATAGAAGTGGACGTTTATTTAATTTCAATATGCTGTCCTGTTCAACCCTGAAAAAATATTAAAGTAACGTAAAACAGTTATTAATTTAGGTATTGCTTCTTTTTCTCTGATGCCTAATTAGACATTCCCAGTTTTTTCCCTTAGCCTTCATATAAATCTGCTTTCTCAACTGGGTCCCGCCAGACGCTTTTCATGGTAATTATACGCTGATGAAGAAATTAATTAAAAATCACCAACGTGTCGATGAAGTAACGTTGCAAGTAATTATCAGATTTCTCTCTGATCTTCTTCCGTTCCCGTTTGCTCCCCTTTATGCTTGATAAACACTGGCTTTGGCGACTGTCGCGACTATAGTCTATCGAAGATACTCACGTATTATTCATGACGGCACAGCACTAAGGTGAAACCATCCACGGTGATCGATATGTGCGAGAGCCTGGACGACGAGACGCTGAAGGTGCTCGAGAAGAAGATTTTGGAGAATCATCCCAACACGTACACGTTCACAAAGAATTTAGCCGAGCAACTAATCCTGACGAAGGCGAAGGACTTGCCAATAGCGATAGTACGGCCGAGCATCGTCTGCGCCGCCTACGAAGAACCATTTCCTGGATGGGTGGACAATCTCTGCGGAATCACAGGTATTATTACGTCCTTCCGACGATTACTCAGAGAGGGTTCGAACCACATTCGAGGACGTATACCTTCTTTATTTCGTAATGAACTCTTTGAATGGCGCAAGGTTTAGAAAACTGCCCCTTTGAGTCGTCAGTCCATCAGGCTTTCCAATCAGAAGAGTTTTTCTCGAAGCCTGTACAGTGTACACGCTTCAAAATAAACATTGAAAGGCTCCAGAACAATTACTTTTAACGCGTCGACGTCGGTGAACCTGTTGAAGAGCAGGTTGTCACGCGAGCAGCGATTAAACCAATCGGTTTGCTAAGCTGAAATCCATTTAAATCCATTTCAATCCGTTCCCACGTCGAAGAATTAAGAGCAGAGATCACTGCCATTGATCAGTCGCGAGAAGTTACTCTGTTCGTTGCTATTAGATTCTTAATTAGACTTCTTATATCCTGTTGATCTCTGAATATAATTTCATATTTTACAGGCGTGATGCTGGAAATTGGCAGAGGCACTGCCAGGAGCGTCATGTGCGATGCCAATATGAATCTGAACATAGTGCCTATCGACTACGTCGTCGACACGTTGATATGCGCCTCGTGGCACAGTACGATGCAGCATAATAACACTATCAAAGTATATAATTGTACGACCAGCGGGGAGACAATCAGGTAACTCTCCTGAATCCATTAATTATAAGGAATAACTCATAAGGATTCGTGGATGACAATATACTGTATTTTTAAAACTATAAAAACATTTGCATCCGCCAATCAAAGTGCACAATGTGTATCCAAGCTCCACGCATAAATGCTAACGCTCCTAATCTCTTCGGCTTAGATGGGGACCGTTCAGGGATCTTATCAACAAATACGCCATAGAGTGGCCGTCGAAGCACGTGATGTGGTACCCAGGCGTCACGTTTAGAACCAACAAATTTATGCACAATGTTATGTCGTCCATCCTACACATTCTCCCGGCGTTTGTCGTGGACTTTTTCTTAAGGCTTCTAGGCAGCAAACCCATGTAAGTATTCATCCGTGGAACGTTAGAGAGGAGCGATATCGAGCTAACAGTATCAAGCAACAGCCGCGTGGGAAACCGTCCTTTCAGAATGATGAAGATCGTGAAACGATTCGAGCGAGCGGTGCACACCGGCTCCTTCTTCTCCACCCACGAGTGGAAGTTCGATAGGGGCAATATGGACGATCTATCCAAGAAAGTGAAAGGGCTCAACGACTCCAGCCGATTCCACATCGACATGCACGGCTTCGATTGGGACACGTACGTTCGCAGCTACACGTTAGGGATCCGGAAGTATATTCTCAACGAAACAACGGAGACCATAAGCAAAGCACGCAGCAGATTATTGATGTACGTATGGAAACGTTTGTTACACGAACGCCAACGAAGTAAAAAGCGTATTTAATTATTGCTCGCTGAGTCAAAGTTCGGTTTCGTTCATTTCAGACTCTACTGGGTCCATCGATTCATGCAAGTGTCGAGTATAATCATCTTATTGGCGATGATAAAGCGCGTCGGTCACTGACCACGTAACTTGGTAACCGCATTCCTTCGATGAGGACCCAGAAGGATCGAACGGTCGGAGAAGAACGAATATTCATTTCAGCCTGGTGACTCGTTCTCGTCGCCTTCGCGTGGGATTAATTATAAGCGAATACATTGCCGTTAACTTGCCGGTGGATATTCTGCGTAGATAGTAAAATATATATTGGCACTTGATTCATTTCAACCCCCCGACGCGTGGCTCGCGGGACGTTGGCTCTTTACTGGCAACGTTACGAGGCAGATTGCAACTTCGTTAGGTCAATGATAATCAAGGGTAATTTGGGTAATTACCTTTCTTTACCCCGAGACAGTTTCAAAATGCATTTGTGCAGTTTATGCTCGGTAAATAGAACTGTACAAGGGAACACGAATGTAACACGTCGGGTGCGAAGCTTTTCTTAGACGTATGGTGTGTAGCCTATTCTTAGGGTGGCGAGGAACGGAGTCTAGGATAACATATCACGAGGACCGTGAGATATCTCGGACGATAGACACGCTACCGCGACGATTTGTATATTTTTAATATCGATGCGTTCTACGTCAGAGCAAGGACTATATTTTTTAAGTAAAATGTTACATTCGTCTAGCGTGTGAAAGATGTACTATTGCAGGATAATCCAGCGAAAGTAGGCCGCTTAACTGCTTTCAGCTTCGAAGTATAACTACTCGGCAGACCTGAAGATGATTGCTATTTTTGTGAAACTGGGCCGAAATGATGAGCTAGATTAGTCAAGCATTAGTAAAGTACGGCATTGACTAATGTAGATCATTGTAAGCATTCTCCTCTGTTCTGCCTTTGGGAGACCACCCTGTGTAGTATAATTACGCGAAAACGCTTTCCGTGGTAGAAGGATCGAAACAAATACGAATGCAAGGCAAATGTGACGTGGGATATGTGTGTGGTACTTTCTTCCGTCGTTTAAAATTCCTCCGTACGCTGCCGATAAAATCGTTAAAATTCTGCTATCTGGCAGGATTCGCCGCGCGAACTAGTAACTACGAAAAATCACTGTACAACTTACTACGAATGGCCTTACAACTCTAAACACTTTACCTCGCTAAAAGAACATATCTTACGAACGATGTCGATCGAAATAGTGACCTGTTATACCGAGCAACGTTGTACCGATACACGGAGACGCATTTTTTAACGATTCGCGCCGCGAGGGTATCGAAAATAGTACGATAATTCCTAACGCTAACGAAAGAGCATTCAATCCGACGGCATTTGCAACGAGAATTTTAATAGATGATGCATCGTGATACGGACTTCTTTTGTTGACATTTCTAGACTATAGAAGGGATTTAATTTGCGCTCGCTTTTCATGGGAGATCGTACAAGATTCGCGCCAAACTGTTGGATCAATAGAAGGCATAACACCTGTCACTACAGAGAGTAGGATTAGATATCACTGTACAAAGGTATTCATGGACGTTTCTGTCTCGTCTTGAATTGTAAGGTTTCGGGTGATTTGATCGCGTGTACGCATGCTTACCGTCTACGTTCGCTGATTCGTACACGGACCTTACGACGACGGCCTCGTAAATCTTTTTTACCAAATAATACTGTGCATAGTGTATACTTTTACGGGATGTTGAACAGCATACGAGATGTAATTATCCAGGGAAATAATAGCATTTGTAATTAACATTTTGTACGTTTAACGCAAACGTTTGTGCATGTAATAATAAAGATAAACGGTGGTGCAGATCCAGCGGTCACCTAATATGAGTACACTGAATAAGTACATACAAGCTCCGACAGATGTGCAAATATTAAGAGATAAGAATAGAAATAGGGGTAAAATCGAAATGGGTGTAGAATATAGGATAGGAATGGTGTGGTGGCAGATGTAAGTGTATCTATGCTAGCTAGGAAGGGTAGTGAAAGTATATTTGAAGAACAGAAAAAGGGTGGGGATTGTAGGGAATCCGGGAGAAGGGGAAAGGGCGGGAATGAACTGTTCTCATTTGATTACATCCAGGGCCACCTTTACCAATGGGCTAACATGGGCTGTAGCCTTTAAATAATTTTTTTCTTTTCAATATCGGAGACAAAAATTTCAATCTGGAGAAATTGCACCCTCGGGGGCTAGGGCGCCAAAAATTTTTAGCCCCGGGCGCTCAAATCTGTTAATTACATCCCTGATTACATCCGCCACGAAAATAGGAGACCGGTAAGAGCTTGATAATAATCTGCATTTCCCCATAAACTATCTATCAAGACACTGGAGTTGCAGGTATGAAATGAATAAACTGCTTTGCAGCGTGACTGCACAACTATAGGTACTTTATTCTAGTTTATTCTCGGCTTCACCGGTTCTAGTTTTGTACCAGCACGATCCCCTTTGATGGCCGAAGTCAGCCGGAGCTGTAAACAGTGATGTATGGATTCGTACGGCGGCTTTAGCGATGCCAATCGCTTGTAGAATCTTCATCAATATAATGAGCACATGGAAGTTGTTACAGCGCCGATGTTACGACTTACTCTCGTACAAATATTCACTGTTGGTGATATTAATGGCGTTCACCTGCATATTTATCGGTATCATTCATTTCGGAGAGGTTAGGAAACCCATGATTTTCCGCTATTGTTTTGATGCCTCATCGTAATCGTTGATCGTTGCAAACACGTCTTTCATTGTTTGTCATTGGTTTTAATTTGTCGAGTCATTGTTACACAATGCGTGTCTTCGTATTATTTCAGTTCTTTTCCCACTTCGTACGATTTAAGTCTTATTTTTAATCTGCCTTTTCAGATATGGGTAGCTTGGAGTAAAGAGAAATACGAGGCTGTGTTTCATTCTTTTAACGATAACATATTAGGGGTCTCTTTTCAAAAGAAACTATGCCAACATGTCCCCATAGACGTTGTATATACGTGGGTCAATGGCTCGGATCCGATGTTCCTGACGAGCCTCAAGGAACACGTTCCTACCACGGACGTCAACACGGCAGCTTCCAGATTTAGCGATAAGGATGAATTAAGATACTCGTTACGTTCGTTGGAGATGTACGCGCCATGGGTTAGGCACGTGTACATCGTTACCAATGGCCAGATACCTAGTTGGTTGGATATGGATAATCCTAGAGTCACCCTCGTGACTCACGAAGACATTTTTTTAAATAAGAGCGATCTACCGACATTTTCTAGTCCTGCCATTGAAAGTCATATTCACAGGTAATAGGACGATCATCTGTGTTATAAGGATTTACAGCTCTCGCCATCAACTTCACTCATTCATTTTTACTTGCGCAGAATTCCTGGAATTTCAGATAAATTTTTATATTTTAACGACGACGTAATGCTAGGAGCCGAAGTGTGGCCGGAAGATTTCATTACCCAAGCGGGCGGCCAAAAAGTCTATCTAGCATGGTGGGTTCCGGATTGCTCCGACGTTTGCCCTTGGGCCTGGGTGGGCGACGGTTCGTGCGATCCCGCTTGTAATACAACGTTATGCGAATTCGATGGTAGAAGCCTCTATTCCTCTCCTTGATTCAGTAACTGAATATCGTAATATACCTATAATAACGTTAGTAATTACTCTACAGGTGGAGATTGCGACAGCACTCCAGTTCCTACCGATAGCGAAGCACTAGAGGAAGAGGTAGACTATCCGCACAAGTTTCTACAGGATACCCAAGACAATAATAATTATGGTTTAAGATTCCTAGATATATTGAGAAACAGAAATGCTTCCACGTGGAAGAATACGGAAGCGTTTACCCCGCAATCGTTGCCAAATGAGTCTATGCGCGTGAAGCTCAATGTAAATAAAGTTTACAATTTTAAAGATGATAAGTACGCGAGTGGCATTGAAAACTACTTCGACAAGCGCGGAAACGATCAGATTATATCCACTCAAAGATCGATGCTATCGAAAATAATGAGCAAGATGGCATCTCAGAAGTCAAATTACAGCGAAAGGCGACTTCAATTGAAGCGTTACTTAAACGACGAGAACGTGGACCTGCCCCGTGCTAACAGCACTGTGAAAACTAATGTTAAACACCATTATTCGGACCAATGGAAACTTAGAACCAGGCAACTCGATACGTACGCGGAGTCTTTGTTGTACGTGAACCGAATATATAACGTGGCATATGGATTCGAGCGTAGGAGAGTGCCCGCTCACATGCCCCATTTAATAGATAAATGGATCGTGGATGATATGCAGAGAAAGTTTGGTCACGAGTTCAAAAAAACGTCTAGTCACAAAGTTAGAAACTCGGAAGACATGCAGTTCGCGTTTGCTTACTTTTATTTTCTAGCGAGCGAGAAACGGGGAGTGCCAATTGAGGAAATATTCGATAGATTCGATACGGACAGATCAGGGTATACTATTTCGTAAAACAGCAAGCTCTACGTTTATCAGCTTTTATTTTTCATTTGTCGTTAAGATACACAAATTAACATTACTACCGTTTTCAGGACCTGGTCGGACAGAGAGATTCGGACACTACTGTCCCGATTATATCCACTACCTCTCGATTACAGTCTGGTTGTAGAATTCGAGAATGCAATAACTAATTGCTCGAATTTCATGAAAATCTCGAAAATATCCCATCCGCCAGTAGGGGAACGATATTTAGATTCATCCCTTGTGAGTATCCAGTTGCTTATAAATTATAATTAAATAGCAAATATAGTTATGTACATCTCCTGCTGTTTCTGTAGCCGATTGTCTCCAAAGAATTGATAGCGAACTGTGAATCGGTTTCAAAAACCACGGAAACCAAGTTCGGCGAGAGAAAGCTCTATCCACACGAAATAATTAAAGCCGGGAAACATGAAATATTCGAAATGTTGACGAGCAACGTATCTCTGACGGTGCAACTGCTGGACGAGATACGCAGAGATCCAAAGTAAGTTGACCTGCTGTTTTCCTTATGATTCTATATGAAATAAACGACAAACAAATTTTAGAAAATTTATATGCCTAAATGACGACATGGATCCTATTCGGCATTCCGAAAACGAAATCGTTCGGGCATTATTGAATGACTTCTACCGCTCGCTGTACCCATTGCGGAGTACATTCGAATTACCTTTGCAATATCGGAACCTCTTCACTCATCGCCACGAGCTTTTCGAGTGGAGGGCTAACCGCGCAAAGGCCAGAAATCTATTGTTATGTCTTATCGTTTTACTTCTCGTCACAACTCTCTATCATTTATTTTACCACCAAATGCGTCGATTATTTAGAATACGAGCACTGCCCACCCTCCTTGTTTAAATCGTTAACAGTCATACTAAGCATAGGTGTAAAAAATAGGATTACAAAGTGGCGTATCAATATCTTCCGCGATAACATGAACAGGGCAGTGTCTTCTAAAAAGATTTGTTGATAGTCAGATTATGTGTTTAAGGCATTATACAGATCGTTCCTTTACTAAATGTTGCTGTTTTTTACATGTACGCGTTGATCCACGATTTGAGAAGCTTAATACAATCTCGAGTAATGAATCGTGCATCGCTATAATCGTTTATTTATTTAAGGGAATCGATACATTTTTATGAGATTCGATGTACGAAGATCTGAACGGTAGATTTTTAACATGTTTTAAAATTAAGTAAAACGTTCCTGTGATATTGACTAAGTACTGATTCTTTCTCTTTTAATGGAAGTGTAGATGCGACGAACTTTTCTACAAAGTAATTGTACAGTGGGAAATTTATTAATATTTAATGATAGTAATTTAATATTTCCTTTTGATACGCATTAGAAATTTTCTAGGCTAAACCAACCAGTAAACCAACAATTAGGCAAAGAAATATCAATTATAAATTTAACAGTATTATATGTTTATAAATGGAGTGTAGTTCCACTTTTAATTTAGTTGGAAACATTAATAAGATTTACAACAATTCTTATTAAAAGTATGCAGTTATGTACTGGGCTTCTACAAGTTGTGATTTTTTTTTATTATTATTATTATTATGACGATAAGAATAAGTAATTACTTTTATAGGAATTTCAAGAAATATAAATTTAAATGCAATTTCAACAGTTGTTTTGTTGTTATACATAAATGTATTCAAGTATTAATCTCAAAGGTCCATAAATTCAACAATTCGGTCATTCACTGGTTGGTTCACCCTACTAGGATGTTTACTCGACATACTATTGTTAAAGGCTTACTGTATACCAAATTTGTACTTACTAAAGTATTGTAGGTATAATCGATGGAAAAGTGTCGGTACAATTGAATGGCTTTTGAAATTCAATGTTTATATTTATCCTATTTACAGAGTCATGTATATAACTTCCTCTAGGTAAAGCTGTACAGTGTACATTACCTCGTACGATTGAGACGTATCGATCGCGATACAAATTAGGACGTAAAACTATCACTAAACGTGAATTAAGTCACTGCTCACAATAATGTTATGATAATAATGTCATTCAAGTATGCTAATCATGTACACTGTACTGTACCTTTTGTATTTGAATATATTCTGTAAATTGTTGTGTTGATGCAAACACAAATGACAAATAAAAATGGAAACAAGTGAATTACAGTGACATGAATATTATTTGCTACTATTGCGTGATCTACTTATCTCTTGTTTCTCTATTGTGTTCTTTGCTGCCAAGTGTAACTGTGTGATATAAATATTTAAATGTGTTAACATTGAAACGTTACTCTCTCGACATCACTTATCCGGAATGAAGCTTTTATAATCATCTCATTCTTTTTAAGCGAGAATTCATATTTTGATCATGATCACGATGTTTGTTGTCTGTCCAAGGGAGGGCAATTCATATGGCGTAGATTTCGCGGGCCGACCATCCCCTCTTGCACCCTTGCGCACTCGCTCATCCATATCGCCACGCAGGCCACCTCTTCGGCCGAAAGCCGAGGGCCTATACCTACAATTTTCAAATCCATGAATTACAATGAGAAATTTAACAAACTTACGCTGTCAGTGGCGCACTCGGGATTCGATCTTTAATTTAAATCTTTAAGCGGCTACAAATATTTTTAATGCAAATTCAATCAAATTCATTAGGTGGTTATACGAATTTATTTAAAGAATATAGTCGAGTGTTCTTTCCTTTTTGCAAAACTCTTGAATCACTTAAGTAGTGGAGACATTAAACTCTTTTTTCCTTTTTCTTTCGGGGGTGCCAGGGCCTCTTGGCACCCCTCCGAGTGCGCCACTGTACGCTATACAGTCTTAAAGTCGATTCAGTTTTTATTTATAAAAAAAAAGACTCCAGCAAATCTGCGACAAAATTTATAATGATTCTCTCACTTTTCTCACCAGGGACATTTGGATAGTACTTGAGAAATTTCGGGTCCACGTGTTTCTTTCTCCTCCTTCTCTCGTTCGAAACTTTGTCCCCCGCGCTGCGAGCACTCTGCTCTTTACTAGAATTCCTTTCGAGAGTACTGCTGCCAGTCGAACTCTTCCCAGATACATTCTCGCTCCTGTTCGACATCTTCCCGTCACCCGACCGGGACTTCCTCCCAGATTCGCCAGATACCTCGTTGTTACCTTCTATCTTCAAAGTCCCCTCGCTGGATAAACTCTCTTCCATTTTATTTTTAGTCATCTTTTTCTGCCCGTTAGAGCTCTCGCTTAATTGCGGCGTTGTATCGGCTGGAAAAAGGAAACTTTTTTTTATCCAGCGATCGCAATAATATACTGAATTAACAAATATGGAAAAGGGGCGCTGTGGAAACTTTCTGAATTTTAATATCTAACTTTCGTTAGAAACACTTTTTAGTCAAATTATTGGAAATGCCTAAGAAATCGTAAATTGTATACATCATCCTGTATAAGGGGGCCCCAAAATCTTTTAAGTGCCTGGGGCCCCCAAAGTTCTTAATCCGGCCCTGGATCGCAAAAGAAATAATAAGAAGTAGTAAATATACTTCTGGAAGAATCGGCGTCTCCCTTCGACACCAGCTCCAAATCTAAATTCACGTCCGCCTCGGTGTCTTGGCTCGCGACGGAGCAAACACGATCCACGGAGAACTTCTCCTCGCTGGCCTCTTGACCCACCAACGACGCGGAATCGTTCGACTCGTAACGTATGATAAATTCTGTGGGATCGTCGTCCGAGGAATCTCTTTCACTTCCGTCGCATCGAAGTCCTGCCAAATAACTGGACATTCGACGAAATTATTCAAGCCTCGAATTGTCATTGAAGCTAACTTGTTAAGAAACATATACATAGGGTAACTGTGCCAGTAGTCGGCCATTTAAGGGGTCTATAAGCGCTAAATCGTGGTCAATGTTTGCGAGTGATTCAGGGATAAACTATTAATCCGATTGGTTTAATTCTTTTTGTGTTTTATAGCTATATCTTTATAGATTATAAAACAGCTGCAGTTCATATTTATACCGCTAAATGCATGAAAGTGAAACTTCCCACATTCGAAGGAGAAACTAGATACATTATTTCGTTTAAATATATAAGATTTTATTCCTAATTCCTTATTTCTAAGCTTATTTATTTTCGAAAAGGTTGACTATTAGGTAGCGGCCGAAATACGGCACATTTACCATACATACATAGCTTTCATTACAAATTTCGTTCAACGTACCCGTATATCTCCATGAACAACGTAACAGGGACCATAGCCGACCCGCCTTCAGGCTCGTGAGTGAATAGCTCGCAGATCATTATCATCGTCTCGAAGAGACTCGATCCTAGAAGGCCCACCGCTATGGCCAGAAACTTTTTCACCTGGCACTTTCGCCGAAACTTCCCGATCATAAGGATCAAGTTCAGATCTCTGCGATCTAGGCACAGGCAGTCCCATCGCTGCAGAATCGTTTCCACGGGCAACGATTTGTTGTAATCTACTCGACAAACGTTCTAAATCATTTATCTCGACGTAGCATTACGTGAAAAAGAATCTATTTAAAAGTTGCAAGATGGAACGTGTGGAAATGAATGGCCTCCCTAAACGGAAGCTTCCAGGTACAGGTGTCTAAAGAATCGTTAGTCGGTACAGTGTTGAAAACAGTATTTAAAACCCCGTATGGCAGTGTTTCCCAACCTGTGGGTCGCGAAGTGGTTTCTGCGTAGTCGCCGTCACGACTATATTTAGTTGACGATTTTTGGCACTCATTTATTTTAATATGATACATTGCCGTATTCTATTACTGTCACACTGATTTTTCATAAAGAAAGGAAGAAAATATTTACCTTACCTTATACGGGGTGGGGCGCAGGTTATTTGCGACTCGAAAAAGGTTGGGAAACACTGGCGTATGGGATAAAGCTTTATGGGAGATATTATTTGACAATAATAGCATACGCGCGATTTACACGTTTGTATCGATACCCCCGAATTGTCGAAGCAAGATCCGAAGGAAGCCGAGCGTTAATCCGGAAGCGGTGCTCGGTGGCGGATACTCGAGCCTAAGCTTCGTCGGCGGCTCCTCGCCGTCGGCTAAGGCTCTAAAGTACGACCTGGACCACTTAAGCAGATCGTACGGTTGCGTGCGAATAGCCGCCTTACAGAATTGCTTCAATATTATCGGCAAGCTCGGCGGCACGATGATCTCCTGGCTCGCGACCGATTGCTCGATAACGGACATCCTTCGCCGAGCACTATTACCGTCCGAGTTTCCGTTCGCTCGCGACGAATTGAAATTCTCGCGGACGGAGCACTGAGAACACCGCGGAACAAAGTGGATCAACTTGAGCACCGTAGTACATACGTCGCGTCAAGTGTATCGTTTGTTGGCATTTCGCGGGGTACCGTCGTCTAGGAAACGATATCGATGCAAAAGTTCCGTGCACGACCGGGGATCAATTTCTGGTAAGAACAATAACGTTAATCGACTGGTTATAGGTTAGGAGAAATTAAAAATAGAGTCTCCTCTCCCTGACGTTCGATTAGATACAACTCCTAACGGAATCATCATATAAATACTTCTGCAACTTTTATGTTCCATTATAGTAGAATCGAAGACACGTTCTCCAAGCAAATAAATAACAACATATAATATTATGTAAATTGTAGTATGTATTAAAAGATGGAAAGTTCTGTAAACAATTATAGGAAGAAATCGAGTGTATTAAGTTTTAATGTAACGACGTTTATGTTCACACGAACACCCCATGTTCTTCGATTCGATAGTAAAATAGAATTTACATTATCGACAGGACTGCGTTCGCGAATGACATTATGGAAATGCATAGATTTAAATGTTTCTCCGGTTACCGCGGGAAGATCCACGGATGCGTGTAGATGGCGCTAGCAATAGTTTTGGAGGGACAATATGGCGGCGATTGGTGTTGTGCGTTCGTGAACGTCAGGGTGAAGACCGGTATAATACACAGTAGAATTGTGGTTATATCAAACACGCGTTTACGTGGACGTTGGGCCGATCAGTGCTCCCCTCCTGTTCGTAAAGGGTGGCTCTGGAATTAGTCGAAATGTCGAAGACAGACGAGACCGCGGACACGGGGGACACCGGAGATAATTCGAATGCATCATCAGCGGAGACCACGTCGTCCCGAGGCGGTGATTTCGAGACGAAGCTCGAAACCGACCGAAGTAAGCGATTCGATTACTTGCTGAAGCAGACCGAGATATTTTCCCACTTCATGACGAACAATCAGAAGGACAAGGCCGGGAGCCCTTTAAAGGTCAAAGCTGGCAGGCCCAGGAAGCAGCAGCCAGAAATCCCGGTGAAGCCTGACATTGTCGATCACAGACACCGCAAGACCGAGCAAGAGGAGGACGAGGAGCTGCTAGCCGAGAGCAATGCCAGCGTAGCGCCCACTACGCGCTTCGAATCCTCGCCGCACTACATCAAATCCGGTGAGTTACGTGATTATCAAATACGAGGCTTGAATTGGATGATATCGCTGTACGAGCACGGTATCAACGGTATTTTGGCGGACGAGATGGGTCTGGGTAAAACTCTGCAGACCATCTCGCTGCTCGGTTACATGAAACACTTCAGAAGCATTCCTGGTCCGCACATAGTCATCGTTCCCAAGTCGACTTTGGCTAACTGGATGAACGAGTTTAAGAAATGGTGTCCGACCCTCAGAGCCGTTTGCCTGATAGGGGACGCCGAGACTAGGAACACGTTCATTAGAGACGTCATGATGCCGGGGGAATGGGACGTCTGCGTGACGTCCTACGAGATGGTCATAAAGGAGAAGTCGGTGTTCAAGAAGTTCAACTGGCGATACATGGTGATCGACGAGGCTCACAGAATAAAGAACGAGAAGTCGAAGCTGTCGGAGATATTGAGGGAATTCAAGACGGCCAATCGGCTTTTGCTCACCGGAACGCCTCTGCAGAATAACCTCCACGAACTGTGGTCCTTGCTCAATTTTTTATTGCCGGACGTGTTTAACAGTTCGGACGACTTCGACTCGTGGTTTAATACTAATAGTTTCTTAGGCGACAATCAACTAGTCGAAAGGCTGCACGCCGTTCTACGTCCGTTCCTTCTCAGGCGCTTGAAAGCGGAAGTGGAGAAGGGGCTTAAGCCTAAGAAAGAGATCAAGGTGTACATCGGCCTCAGTAAAATGCAGAGGGAGTGGTACACTAAAGTGCTGATGAAAGACATAGATATAGTTAACGGCGCTGGGAAGATCGAGAAGATGAGGCTGCAGAACATTTTGATGCAGCTCCGTAAATGTTGCAATCATCCGTATCTGTTCGACGGCGCTGAGCCTGGGCCTCCTTACACGACCGACGAGCACCTTGTCTATAACTGTGGCAAGATGGTGATCTTGGACAAACTGCTGCCGAAACTGCAGCAGCAGGAGTCGCGAGTTCTTATATTTAGCCAAATGACGAGGATGCTAGACATCTTAGAAGACTACTGCCACTGGAGGTGCTTCCAATACTGTCGCCTGGATGGTAATACGGCGCACGAGGACAGGCAACGGCAGATCAACGAGTACAACGCCCCGGAGAGCGAGAAGTTCATTTTCATGCTGTCTACTCGCGCTGGCGGCTTAGGTATCAATTTGGCAACAGCCGACGTAGTTATAATTTACGATTCGGACTGGAATCCGCAGATGGATCTGCAGGCGATGGATCGAGCTCATCGTATAGGGCAGCAGAAGCAAGTTCGCGTGTTCAGGTTCATCACGGAGAACACCGTAGAGGAGAAGATCGTGGAGCGTGCAGAGGTGAAGCTGCGTTTAGACAAATTAGTTATTCAACAGGGCCGATTAGTCGACGCGAAGCAGACAGCGCTGAACAAAGACGAGATGCTGAACATGATCAGGCACGGCGCGAACGAGGTGTTCGCGTCCAAGGACAGCGCCATCACGGACGAGGATATAGACACTATTTTACAAAAGGGCGAAGCAAAGACCGAGGAGATGAAGCAGAAGCTAGAGAATCTAGGGGAGTCGTCCCTGCGGAACTTCACGGTAGACGCGCCCACGGACTCTGTGTACCAGTTCGAGGGCGAGGACTACCGTGAGAAACAGAAGATTCTAGGATTAGGCAACTGGATAGAACCACCGAAGCGAGAGCGTAAAGCCAACTACGCGGTAGACGCTTACTTCAGGGAGGCTCTCAGAGTATCCGAGCCGAAAGCGCCAAAAGCACCCAGACCCCCTAAGCAACCGATAGTCCAGGACTTTCAGTTCTTCCCGCCGCGATTATTCGAGTTGCTCGACCAAGAGATCTATTATTTCCGGCAGACCGTGGGTTACAAGGTTCCAAAGAATCCTGAGCTGGGGTCAGACGCCGCCAGGATTCAGAAGGAGGAGCAGCGGAAGATAGACGAGGCTCAGCCGTTGAGCGACGAGGAGGTCGCGGAGAAGGAGAAGCTGCTCACCCAGGGCTTCACGAACTGGACCAAGAGGGACTTCAATCAGTTCATCAAAGCGAACGAGAAATATGGCCGGGACGATATCGAGAACATCGCTAAGGAGGTGGAGGGTAAGACGCCGGAAGAGGTAATGGAGTATTCGGCCGTTTTCTGGGAGCGCTGCCACGAGTTACAGGATATAGACAGGGTGATGGCTCAGATAGAACGCGGGGAGGCGAAGATCCAGAGACGGGCTGGCATCAAGAAAGCCCTGGACGCCAAAATGGCTAGATTCCGCGCGCCGTTCCACCAGCTGAGGATAGCTTACGGGACGAACAAGGGTAAGAATTACACGGAGGAGGAGGATCGGTTCCTTGTGTGCATGCTGCATAAGCTCGGCTTCGACAAGGAGAACGTGTACGAGGAACTACGAGCCACCGTCAGATCGGCGCCGCAATTCCGTTTCGACTGGTTCGTCAAGTCACGCACGGCCTTGGAATTGCAACGGCGATGCAACACGCTGATCACGCTGATCGAGCGCGAGAACCAGGAGCTGGAGGAACGGGAGAGGCAAGAGAGGCGAAAGAAGGGTGGCAATATAGGCGCGAAACCGGCGTCCAAGCGGAAACAGGAGAACCTACCGGCGCCCCAGGACAAGCCGCGGAAAAAGAAGAAGTAAGGGTGCAGTTGGATACCGTTCTTCGACTGCTCTTCCAGAGATCACGGACTTGACTAACACAACGATTCCCCTTTGTTTCTTCGTCGTTCATTCGCCTCCTTAAAAATGTCGAAAGGGCATCCATTGTTCGAGTTCAAGTTGAACAGTATTTCGTCGCAGTCCTTGCCCTTGTCTCATCACCCTTACGGACCACATTTCTGTACAATCTCGTTCAACTCTCGCTTTTTCTTTAATGGTAATCGGTCGTCGAATGGTTGACGAGTTTCTAAATGTAACGTCGAATGATTGCTCTTTGTACTTTTATATAGGGCGACTCTTCGCGCATCTCTGAGTGAATGTACTTTGAAAAGTGTGCTGAGATGAAGCAAATTGGATGTGTTAAGAATTGGGGGAAGGTCTACGAGTGAAAGTGTCGGGGACACTTACAGGTAACTTAACTTTTGAAGTAGCATTTGATACATTTACTGTACTCGATCCTAAGTCTTCAATGGTGAATCGAATTTAGTATTTGGAAGGATAGATTGATAGTTTTAATAAGAAATGTTGAAACCTTTTAAAGTTACGAATATATAAGCTTCTTGCTGTCTTTCCTTTTAACGTTGAAATGTCCAATCTTTCAGTTCAACATATTTTTTAAAATGCATGTACTTGTGAATGGAAGAATAGTCACCCGGTATAAATTCGCGTTAAATTTAAGAATAAACTGTCTAGCGTTGATGAAGTTAAAATGAAAGCGAGATTTTGGATATATAATTAATTATCATTAAAAAAAAAAGAAGAATGTTCCTTTCGTTTATTTCACACGTGTATAGTCATGTTGCGCGCGCGACACGGAACTCTGATTTCATTTTACATGAACACTCGTAATTGCAATATTGCGCGAGCGATTTTATTTATTTGCTACGATTTTAATAGCATTGTAATTCGTTTTACGAATAAAACACCGTATGCCGCATCCATACAAAGCATGTAGTAATATCTTTGCTTATTTACCTCGAGCGGAAACGAACTGGAGCGGAGAGGGAAAAGGCGCGAGAACAAGGCTGAACCCATCCTGTTATTTCTGTATTGTATAGCTATGTTTATTGAAATTTCAGAGTCCTTAGCAACTAGCCAGGAAAAATATA
This sequence comes from Andrena flavipes, assembly GCA_963971345.1. NCBI lineage: Eukaryota > Metazoa > Arthropoda > Insecta > Hymenoptera > Andrenidae > Andrena > Andrena flavipes. The sequence continues at coordinate 75,042,844 of OZ020480.1, forward strand.
AATCGAAATACTTGTTTCTAAATCGAGTCTTAGCGCACAGTTATTAATAATAATAATTATATAAAATATATAAATAGCGAATGTATTGCTCGACCGTTAAGAAAAAGAACTGATCGTCGAAATCAAAGTCGATCCGTGAATATTTTTCGACGGATAATAGGTATTCTCATCTTTTATTTTTATAGAACGCATCAAACATGCACAAATAAATATGATGCTTGATATAATATAGGTTATACATTTCAGAAGGTGTTCCACCCCCCTCGTTACAGAGAGACTTAAAAAATTAATCGCATACACGTCGATAGTATATCTTCTAAAATGCATAAAACATAATCCTAAGCTATAACATCCCTTCTACGAGGATTCCTACATAGGTGTCGTGGGCATTATTCGCATAGAAATAAAGTCTCGTTACTTACATAATAAAGAAAATACAGCGGCAATTAATAGTTGGCTGACGAAACGCACTTTTGTACCAATTTCAAACGTTACACCGGCAAATTTTGAACAGCACTGATTTACTACGTCCCTAGAATCTTCGCTACTCTAACTACCAACAATAGTATTCTTTTCTTCTATCGATTTAATTGCGCCTTTAGCCTAATCGAATGATTTACAATGATCTTGACAGAAGAGTAATTTTCCTCCAGTAACTTCTGTTCTTACGCAGCAAGTTTATTTCTCATCGAGTATCGCTATAAATGATAGCAATTTTCAAAATATTCCAACGCTATTGTATCATATCTTGTATATACTTAACGTAGACGATAGAATATGCTTTAACGAATTCGAGAAACAAGGATCCATTCATATACGATGATTCTCATTAAAGTGTTTGTGTCCAGCAATATCTTCTCTTTCACTTCTCCGTACATTCAAGCAGACGAACGAATGCATTCTTTAAAGTAAAGAGAAACGCTCTTCCGATCCTTACATTATATTAATGTTATGGAAAATAGGTCCCGAACGGATCTATCTGAGAAAGTAAAATAGAACTATTAATGTACTTTTCTTGAATCACTTTGTAAGGCCCCGGAGAGTTCATGAATATCACCACGGGATATAATATTCTAATTACATACTCTGTATTTGGTGTTACCATACTTCAATGTCACTGAGAGTAATGCTTCCCTTCGATTACCAACGAAACCTCATTGAAATCAACATCGATCTATTCAAAAAGCAAAATTCGTGTGAACGCAATTCGCCCTCGAAGAAATGGACAGTCACATATATACAAAAGCAGTTTCTCGTTCGATTAACAACACATCTCATTGTTAAAGACACGGCTACTCAGCGCTTGTAATCGTAACTATAAGACAGAAAGCCAAACGTTCTCGCTCGTAAAATTCTAAAGCATCGTTACGATTGATTGTTACATCGTTCCATAGCAATGGAAAATATTTAATTGTTCGAATGGACACCTGATTTTAATCACAAACATTTACGAATAAATTCTTCGCCACTCTCGCGCCAATAAATTGTCAAACCGAACCGAACATTTGTACGAACGTCACCCGTTGTGATTGGTAACAGAATAAAGCCACGGAACTGTCGTTTCAAACAATAGCAATTGGACGCTGGTGTTTGCTTATAAAAGAAGCTTACATGTAAATGTACCTTAATAAATCTAAATTCTTTATGCGACCTTAATTCCACACTCTTAAGAAATCACACGTGATAATCATATGTGTGTAGTAAATATTGCTGATGGGAGATACGCACATGTTACATCGACGGATGTACAGAAAATTCGCAGGAAACTAAAGTACTCCACTTCGCGGTGATCACTTAATCCTACTGTTTGCAATATTTTTTCTTTTTTCATAGTTTTTTTTTCTATCTCTCTCTCTCTCTCTCTCTCTCTCTCTCTCTCTCTCTCTCTCATTTTAATATCTCTTTAACGTACCGCTATCTTACTCTATTACACATACTTTCGGAAATCTTACAGCAACTTCGTTCCGTCTGAGATTAATCGGCAGTAGAATACATTTAGTTCACGGCGAATACAATATGTTCGTTCAATAATTACAATTATCAGAAATCATACGGCTCGTTTCTCCTTTACATAATCGCCTATGGCAAGGACCGGCCCAACTGCGAAACATTTAGGTGTGCTTAAAAAACCCTTTCCTTTCCACTTTTATTAAACGCATCGAGCAGCTGAAACGAAAGGCCACGAACATAATGGTAAATAAAAATCTCATCCAGGGAAATAAACAAGATTCGTCGAGACCAGTGTTCTAATGGTATATAAAAAAAAATTGGCCCAAATGAAAGTCGGAAAAGGTAGAAATTTATGTTTCCAGTTAGTTACACTTGTTGCATCGACAGTAGTCAGCGGTTTGCGATCGTCATGACAATTTGGTGCTTCTATCGAACACGTACTCTAGCATAATCGATGGGTGTTACGTCACCCGACAAGTAAATACCCTAATATTTTAATGATTACATCTTACCTACACTTTAAAGTTTGCAATAATAGCAATAACAATAGTAATACTGGTAAATTATATGGCGCGGTAAGCAAACTTCATCCCGCTTAGATATCTAGTATATATTTGCCTACCTAATACGTATACTAAAATTCATTGTCCGAAATCTACAGCTCGATAATAGCTCGCGATACCAAAAGATTTAGTACGCGCACTGTTCACTTCCTAGTTACAGAAACGACGCTTCATTTTTTTTTTTTTTTTACAATAGACAAATTGTATTGAACTTTCCCTCGTGGATCCCGATTACATTATTAGACAACAATTATTACCGTGCATGCTTAAAATGACATTTATTCTGAATCTCTTGATGTTTCCGAGTAAACGTGCACATGAAAGTTCCTAAAAATTCATTTATTGTTGTATTCCATTTTACTTGACTGCGCGCCCGCAAGAAAATCGATTCTCTCGCAAGAAATATAATATCACTTATCGTTTTACCGTTCTTAAATATGACTTCCTTACATACAGAAGGGGAGGTGGGAAGAGAGAATAAAAAAGGGAGAAAGATCATCACTCGGTTCCGATAACTTTTCAACGACAAATTAATCGAGAGTTTTCCCATTGTAACATTAAAATATACAGCAGAAATCTTAGCACGTGTCGTAGACTTAATGATAACAGTAATGCAACAATCGTTCAGTACTTCCTAAGAAAAAAAAAAAGAAATGAGACACACAGACACACACAGTATGCATAATAAATAAAATGTGCATATGATATCGAGAGTGCGAGAAGGATATGCACGTGTGTAAAAAAAATGCGAAATAAAATGATTATCGTGTCGTAGACATAAATTTTAAGTCAAAAGGCAAGCTTACAATAGCCGCCCGTTAGATTATATTAAATAAATTTCATATAAACGAAACCCTAACTTCCTCGCGTATATTTAAAAATCAAAAGAAAGTCAGTTTATCAATAAATTACATTAAAATAGACAGCCCCCGGTAGAAGTTTATTCGAAAGGCGTCCAAACAATAGATACCGTTCATCCCGCGACTATTGTACGCTCAATAAAAAAGAAATTAAAAAGACAACAAAAAAGAAAAGCTTCAAACGTAAATTTAAATATTATACGTTAACAGGTACTTATACTGCGATGTAATAGTAAAGAATATTCGCGATGTACCGACTTCGACACACGCATCCGTAGCTCGGTACGAGCTGCGTTTTTTACCGGTTTAAAATGCTACGAATCTCTCTTGTACCAGATCACATAAGATAATATCACGCACACAGGAAAAGGATTATCTCTAAAATCGACAAACAGTGATTGGACGAGTCGGATCTGTATCAACCGAGAAAGGAACGGAGGATAATGCTGCGCGCGTAGAAATTCAACATCCTGTCCATGATCACTCTATAAGCGAGAGAAGAGAATCTAAGTGAAAGCTTTAATTGAAAATCAGATGCCTCCAAGGGGGTGGATCGGGTGGTGGAGGCAAAGGGACTGGTTACGGTCGGCAGTGGCCCCTTTTCCTGCCACCTTCATTTCCGTCCTCCTCGTCGCCGCCCCTTCTTACTTCTGTGTAACGTTCACCTTTAACGCTCACGATCTTGTTATCGAGATAACGCACTAGCTTTTTCGGCTCCGTTTTCGGGGCCACTGGACGATGCTCGCGCGAATCGTCATCCCTATCCACGTAACTATACCGTGCAATGATACGTGATTTCAGCTCCTCGTCGTTCACTCTGGCCTTGTTACGACCGTTCGGCTGCCACAAGATAATTATGCTATTTTATGCCGTTTAACTCATGATAGTTAATTAACCGCGCTCGCTACCACGGGAATCCGGCTACATGCATATAATTTAAAACAAGCTGCGTAGCGTTTTCCATAAGGGACAAAAGCAAAAGTTACCTTATTCCAAAGTGGAAGGAGGAAGAAAACGTGCTTATCAGCGAGATATACTAAGGATCATAAATAGTAGAATACTTACTGTTAAAAACGTAAGATTACTGACGATACTCTGTCCCGCTTCTTGCCGATGAAGCGCCAGCTGCGCTGCCTTCGCTATGTCACCTCCGGCGACCGCTAAACAATGCCTGGCTTCTGCTGCGCTCGCCGATGGAAACATTTCTTGCAGAAGCGCTACTTGATCCCACGATGATTCCTGGCGAAGGAACAAGCAAATTTTTCTCATGCGATTAAAGGGAGATACAGCGACGGGCGAAACAGGTAAAAGTGGCTCACTTCGGAGAAGTATTCGCCGCTGGAATCGCTTCCAACATCGCTCGTTTCCGAGAGATGATGCACTCTCATTCTTTGCGTACCGGGAGGTAACAGCGCCGTCAAACTAATATGACTCAAAGGATCGTGAGCTTGGCAATTCTCGCTGTCTTTACTTCCTGCCCGTAATTTACCTTCGATATCCAACAGCCATTTGGATACTGCCTCCTTCTCGATAGCAGAAAACTCGGGGAGACAAGCGGAAACCATTTCGCACAGTCCGTCGACGTCCAGGTCTTCTTCAAGGGCACTTTCTTCTACCATACTCACCACGTAACTAAGAACGATATCATCTATTAAGCTGAAAAGAATACCCTCGTGAATTAGGCGGACGACGCGTAGACACCGCGGGTGTTCCGAGCGTAAATATTAAGCGTTACTTAAATTCCTTTACCTTAATTGGGCAGTGGGCACTTCCTTCCTTACAAAACTAAACAGAGACTTCTTCACCAACTCTTCCTTTTCGTCCATTGTTCGATTCATTCTGAAATAATCGCATTCGCAGCTTCAGCACGTTTGAAAAGAAAATTATCAGCTGTATTCAACCAAATGTCAGAAAACACTCTTTGTAAGATACTCGCGGGACTAATTTTATTGTTTATGAACGCTTGCGTCATACATTTGGGGCAATTAATTAACTAACGTTATATATAAAATTTTACGAATCGAACGTTAAATAAATATATTTTACCTTTCTTCGGTTTATTTACCATCAAAACGATGAATTTATCGATATAATGACGTACAACGAAATCCGCACTTTACAAATACAAATACGGAATTGTTACTTTAGGAAAACTTTTACGTTCTCCGCGAACATTTGACGAACATATAAAGCAGACCGGTTCCCTCTTTCCATTACATTCGACCCCGGCGTAAACTATTATCTCAACAATCTACCGAATAAAAGTTCATTAACTGGGAATCTCTAATTACGGGATCGCCGAAGCCGTGCAATTTACTACGCAGTACATCAGCCGCGTCGGCTAACTGAAAGTCGACGGCTACGCATCCCCACGTCGGTGCTTTGTCTCAGAAAATTCGTTTTTGAAAGTTAATCGCGGTTCAGTGGCTCGCTTTCCCAGTTAGGTTAAGAGAAATAAGGCAGAGCTGATAATGCAGAAGCCCGTAGCATAATTCTGCTGAATGAAGGAGGTCCATTTACGTCGCAATCATTCACGGCCGAGGAGTAATCGTTACTCCCGGCGCATCGGGGCATAGAAATTAAACGGGGAAGGGTGGCGAGGGAAAACAATGGGAAAAAAGTGACGAGGAGAAATTGACAGGAAAGGTGGTAGCAGCGCCGGTCATCTCGAGCCTTTAACAATCCCGTCCGCCTGCGAGGACGAAAGTATCTCGCCAGCTAACGCCAACGTATCCCGACGCGAGAACGCGGGCGAGTACGAACCTGATCTTTATTCCCTTGTTCCAAGTCCCCGGACCGTAGTTGTCGCTTAAACTGATAAAAATTTCGTATACAAACAACGTTCCACAATTTGACAGTTCGGCAAGGGGAGGGGTGGAGATAATGTGGCGCCATCACGGTCCGCGACCCACTTCGGGATCAAATCAGCAATTTCTGCGAGAGGAATTTTAATAACGAGAGTAACCTACGTTTATAGATACATAGAGTTTTATAGAGAAAATGAAATAGCGCTCTTCGCTCGCTACAGGTGGGAAAAATGTATGTCTCTTGATGTTACGATTATAACGCGTACTTACGTTACATTGTAGAAGTTGGATTTATATCGGCGTGGGAACATCGATAATATGTAACCCCTACGATATTTGTAATGCAAATGTTAACTTGTGTGCGTTACAAGCTCTATTTTCTAATCGCGCGATTCTGGGTTAAAGATTCGCGAAACTTTATGATTGAAATTTAATTTGTTTAATGGAAATATAAGAGAATCGAGGAAACAAACGTGCAGATTTATTTCCGATTAATTTTGAATCTACATAATCGTGATTGTATTGTTGTTTCGTATTAATGATGACAAAATGTTTTTTATTTAAAGTACAGTGTATACTATTATCTCAACAATCATTATACATTGTAGCAGATACAACATTCCGGAGACAATTGTATGTTTAAAGTCGGGCTAGCGTAATGTCTTTTTGCATTAGAAGTCTGAATTTTCTATGTGACAGTGACGTGTTTTCATGTCAGTGTGACAGAGAAATTATTGACCCACGCGTTTGATCTCGGAATGCTTAAATACTACTGTTAGTTGCGACGTAGGTTTGACGTAAATGAATTTATAGCAGATTCTGTCAAATATTGGTACCTTTCAGTCAATAATAGAATTATTAAAACCGGAAACAATATTAACACAACGCCTTATTAAGGTTAGTTCTATATATAGGTTAGAGAAAGTATGTGCCACATAAGTGTAAATAGGAAATAACGCAATTATAAAATCCTATTGTTCCTGAAGATCGTTGTGTAATAAATTACAGTATCTCTGCTCGAAGTTTAATGCTACGAATCCGGCAATATTAATAAATGAAAGAAGTTTTTATGATCCATGTTTCGAACGAATATTTTAGTTCATACATGCCACCGCTTGGTTTAGGTACCTTCGAATCGCACGCAACGTTATCGATTCAGAATAGAATACGATTACGACACTACTAGCGGTTAGAATTAAAATTAAGTAGAGCAAGATTCTTTTGTACGTTATCGATACGAACTTTTTTAAAAACTTTTTTCACTATGAATTGATAACGTTGCATGCGACACGGAAATGGTAAGTGTGACAAACTTTACATTGAATATAAGGTCTATTCTATGCCTCGTCTGTGGTTTAAAATTGTTCTGTTGCGTAATATATACGTACTGTAAGTAGAGCGATCATTAATCGTGTATATTTCTGCTTCACAGGTTGGGAATTTTTATATAAAAGGCGTTAAATACGACCACCAGCTGTTTTTCGGACTGTATTTTATCGGTATGAAAATTCAAGAGATGTTGTTTCATCTGAATTATGAATTACATTTAAGTGACAAAAGAATATTATTATTTAATGAGCCTGTAGGGTTTTGTGTTTGTGTGTGTATGTCTGTATGATTGGTTTACGCGTGAATTTGTAATTTATGGAATGAATGAATTTTAGATTTAGTTGTTCTTTTGTTGTAAATATTTATTAGTTTCTAAGATTTTGTTTAATATTTGTAAAACAGTTATATTGTTCATAATATAATTTGTCCTCAAACAGTTAAGACGTGTTTTTCTCTTATGCCCTAAAGTAACAATCATTCCTAATTGAATATCCTCCACAAGCCTTTTTTCCACTACTTACTCTTCCTTATTCTAAAATATGAATTAAAGACACGCTGCAAAGGACTACCTAAAATAATAACTCAAGTTTATCCTGAATGCTAGTGTTAAATGATCCACGCTGAGTTGCTCTCAAAAGATTTTACATTAACACATTGTTATAAAGATTCCATTTACTAATTTTCAAGTCTGTTGACTTTTGTTCAAGGTTTCTGTGCATCTGCGACAAATAGTTCTTCACCTCTGAGATGCTTTTCCAGAAACTGTACTTTGACCAGACTGTAGTTTCAATTGTTACTTTTGTAAGATTTTTTTATATAATTTAGTTCTTTACTGGGAGAATGCAAAGACTTCAAGAGAAGCCACAATGTTATTTAAGGAAATATAAGCGGGTAAGTTCTGGAATTTGGATAGGAATGTTCAAGAGGGATTTTTCAATGATAATACAGTTTTTTTAGAGCTTTCTCCGCTCTATTTTCTTTAAAATACGTTCATTGTGCGCGAAAATATTTTAATATATAAAGAATAAAGTGTTCGTGTGTTTGTCTGTTGCCTAAAAGCTTTCGAATGGTAAACTCTGGAGTCACGAAATGTGACCCAGCTCGTTTTGCCTAGCTAATCCAGATGAATGTGACTATTTTCACAAAAAATAAATAAATAAAATTTTTTTCATAAAATCGCAGCCTAAATTTCGGGCGAAGCCAAGTAGTAAAGCTAGTAATATAATAATTTTATTTAGTCTCGATAATCTTCAATTTTTTTAAATGTAAAATCAGCTATATACGTCCGAAAACTCCCACGATTCGAATTGGCTGAAATTTTAGAAATAGATTCTTTTCCGACAGAAATGATGATAGCAAGAAGTGTCACTTGCTATGTTACTAATATCGTCGCAATCGTGGGAATACTCTAGGCAAATTTCAAAGTGACTATAAAGCCACAGAACCTGCTGTTTACAATTATGTTTAAAAGGTATCGGAAATGCTGAGATTTCATCTATTTACACTTCGTTTATGAGAAATGTACAGTGGCGAACGAAAGAAAGTTTACAACTTTTAAAATGGTATAACTTTTTCAAAATTGTCCCAAACTGTCCCACTGTATTTTTCGTATCGTAATGTTCTCATCCCCATTATGGACGTGTATCTTACAGAAGTAATTAAAACTGATTATTTTGCTATATATTGTTATAGCAATTTATTTATAAGAGATAATTTCACATATTACAATGTACACATACTTTCCAATCGTGCACAAATTTTTACAGTAAACGAAATTTTACAGCTACCTTCAATTTAATACGTACCACATACGTAGATAGTTTACTTTTACGTACACGTACAATTTTAAACAATTACATCCTGTAAACAATTCTTTTCTCCTAAAGGAATTTACAGAATAATCTAAAACCATAAAAGTGGAGTTAACGATACAATGGAAATCATGAATCATCATTAGTAGTCAATTGGTTCCCCAAGAGTATCTAATAGTAATCATTCGTTACAACTAATATATAAATGCATCGATTTTCAGCTGATTTACTAGCGAATTCATTATTTCGCATATCATATATAGAACGATACAATGCCAAAATAAACAATGCTTTACGCAGTACGAATTACGAAAGATTATCGTAAAATCCTTTCTATATTCATTATTCATAATTCACAGGTATTAACGTTGTACTGTTTCTCGTTCAAATAATATTGCGAACATCGACTTAAACTCATTACGTACAATTAAATTTTCTTTCTCAAGAAACAAGGCTTTTTACAGCATTCGCGCACACGTACACTCAGAATTCATGATTAAACTAAAAACTTCTAATCTCCAGCGAGAATTCGAATTAGAAGTCGCATCGTTAAAACTGATTAATCAACTGCCGTTGATCTACCGTCGATCGTTGATTTCACATGCAGATCAATCATCTTAGCGATTAAATTAATATTAAAAACGTAGAAGTCGTGTACAGAAAATCCTACGAGCCACACGGTAAAACTGGTATAGGTACTTCGTAAATATATACAGTGAATCGTTACATTACGACTTAGTTGAATTTAAATCGTACTCTATAGACCCTAGCGTAAATCTTTCTCGCATTGGAATATCAATCCCGAGCAGCGAACATGGAGGAGATGCTCGAGTATTGTATATAGCCGCTACGATATCATACAGTAAATGGTAAAAATAGTTTGACTTTATAATTACGCAGGTGTCCTATTTACAGTGTCGATGAAATAGTTGTCATATCTCTCCGAGAAGAAACGACACAGTTCCAAACAATGATTTCTCTTTGCGCATCGCCAATTAAAGCTGACGGATGAGATGGATAACATAGATGAATATCACAATAGTATAAACGTTTTCATTCTCTTCTATACTGTTTACTTTGAAAGGGAATCATCAGAGTCAATGGCTACATTTAATAAACTCGGAACAGAAGTCTGTAATCATACTTTCATAGCAATACTGCATTAGAGTCCTTTAAGAAAAATTAAAGCGTAAGTGTCGTTACGTTCGTTCCCGTCCTCTCACCAGTGATCATAAACTGTTAAATTAAATTTCATTAAAATTTCCATCGGTCGCCTTACTAAACCGGCTTCTTCTCGTCCGAGCATTGTTCGTTCTCAACTTCACTTTTCTCGCCGTCCTCGAGCTCTACAGAACTGTAATCTCTCGACTCTTCCTTGCAATCCTTATTAGAGGCCGTTTCCATTTCGTCAATTATTTCCTGTTCCTGTTCCAGAAAGTCCGTGGGCACGAATTCCATTTGATCCTCGCTGTCGTTTATATCCGGCGGCTCCGGTATCTCGCAGAAATTGATCTCCCTTTCGCCGTCGGTGGTCTCGTTACCACCGGGGTCGTCCTCTTCGTGCAGACTCATCAGCTTGTCGAAGTTCGAGGGCGTGGAGCTGTCCTCGTTGTTCTCGGGGAACATCTCCGTCGGGCTGAGTGGTATATCTAGGGGCTCCAGCTTCACCGTGGTAGTAGGCGACGTGGGCGTGGCTGGCCGTTGTAAGCGTATCTTCGTGAACGGTTTTGGTTCGATGGGCTCTGACTGTTGCCGTTTCTGTGCGCGTTTCGGACTAGAGGGTGTAGAAACCCCGGAAGCGGATGGTTTCTCTTTGGTCTCTGTGGGGGCTCGAGGAACTGGTTGTGTCGCTACTGGCTTCGATTGCGGGATAAGTAGTGGTGGCTTTGGATTCTGGAAAAGAACGATATGCTTTGTAGAAATAATTCGTAGCTACGATTTTTACTCGAGAAGTAAAAAACATGTCCTTTCACCTGCGAAGAAGGATTCGGCCCAGCTAATCCCTTCACCTGCAACGCCTCAGCTGCGTTCAGCAATTGCGGCAATTTATCATGGGCAACGTTAACTTCGCCACGGTACATGAATTTGACTAGTGCTTCGACTTCCCAGAATTTCAGGTCCTTCATTAAGATAATTGGATGCTGACACGGGTTTTCGCGCAATAAATCTGCGAGATAATCGCTGCACGACGACAAGATCATTTTATGACACTTCAACGAACGACCCTCGCAGGCCAGGGTCACGTCGACGAACTGCTCTGTGTCCAACAAAGATGGGAAACTGTTTTGCATGTTACTGTGGTAACTGTTCCATCTCAAGCAGACCTGGAACACATAAACGTCGAATATAAATTAGTCGCGCAAGAACCGGGTCATAAATAACATACTCGAGTGTCCCATTTCTAGTATTAAATACCTCCGTAGGTTGCTGGTGCACGATATTATGAGGTAATCCTTGGTTGCTCTGATTGGTCTGCCGAGGTGGCATTTTTATGGTCGTCGGTGCGATTTGCTTTACTTTTAAAGGTATCGTTTTTAACACAAGAGTCTTTGGTTGCCGTTGCTGCTGCTGTTGCTGTTGCGGTAAAGGTGCCGGCGCGATGTTTCGAATGTGAGGTCTTACCAAGGACTGCGCAGCTATTCTAATGGTCTTGCCAGTTGTATTAGTTTGAGACGTCGACTGGAGTACTGCGAAACAGATTACCGTTACCTTTACCATAAATGTAAACGATCGAAACATACAATTAGACTTCGACGGTAGAATAACAGGTGTTTCTTTTTCCCCTATCGCTTGAATGATTCTCCAAAGGATATGAAAAAGGCATCGAGTTCGAGCACGGCGCTTTCACTCGCACCGAAAGGCTAGAACGTCTCTCGACAAGCAATGAAAGTAAAATCCAACTGCGTCATTACCGTGATAACGACTGCCAATGAGTCTGCCGCCGTGGTGCACCCTAAGGTGCCTATGGAGGTTCGTCGTGCCGCATTGTCTGGGGTTCGCGCCACCCCTGACCACAACTGCCCCGCAGATGCGGCACTGTGCACGCAGAGGGTCGTTCGCGCACAGGTCGAAGTGCGCCCAGACCGCGCTAGGGTTTGTCATCGCCCTTAGGCTGCGCGCGTGCGAGCGGACCCGGTGCGCGGCACCGGCGTGCCGACTCGCCGACAACGGCGGCGACGGTGACGGCATCTCGGCCGTGTCGAGGTAGCAGTCCTCCTCGTCCTCCGGCTCCTGCTTCATCGCGACGTCCTCGAGGCTGATGCCCTCCACGATGTCCTCGGTGGAAGACGTGACCGGGTCCCTGTCTCTGTCACGTTGCTCCCGCAGCAGACGGCGGGCAGTCAGCTTCGCGGTGTCCTTGCAGGCCACCAGGACAAACCGACCCGCCGTCGCGGCCGTCGTGCTCGTTCTCCTAGCGCCTGTTCGCGATCCAATTCCACGCCGATCGTGCTTCCGTTTCCACGGACCTGCCGTCTCTCTGCGGGACGAAAACGCGCTACTCTCAGACACCGCGACAGTGGCATTCTTTTTTCTCTCTCTCGACGCGGGTCCCGTGAATCGATTAGGCACAATTCGCGACCGCTTCATCCGCTGCGTAGGTGTCACCGAGAGCTCGAGACACTGTTCCCGCGGCCAATCGCGAATATATTCGTTCTCTACTAATTAGGGAGATTTAAGTACCGTATAAAGCAGCTGGATAATCGGATCGGAATTACGTGAAAATTGCTTCGATCTCCGTCCGATCGGGTCTCGGTGTGTAAATGTGCGTCGGTAACTTAATTACCTATCGAACGTAGGAAGACGTGTAACATTTATCGACGGATTCACCGGACGCGGTCCCTCGAGAACTGTGTCACGCCGTTTAACCCATTTCGGGGCCGCGAGTTGAATGAAAAATCACGCTCTATGATTATTAATGAACGAATTCGAGATCTTGATATCATAATGACGTCTCACGGGCACTACTTTCGAAGTTTCGAGAGACCGAGGAGAGGCCTTTTTCCCCTCGAATCTCGAACGTGCTTCCCTGCGGAGGTTAGGTAGATTAACGTAAAATGAATTCCGATCTCTCTCTCGGTGTTTACTATACGACATGAATTTGAATATTACTCCGAGAGTATGAGAATCGTACGCGATAAACAGTTTCAAGTATACCGCACGGTTCTAAATATACACGGAAGGTGTTACATGTGTCGCGCATCAACGTTATTATCAATTCGTTGACCATTCATGGCTGCAACGAACCAGTTTTCGGCATGGTGTTTCTATAAAAAGCGCCAACGATAATCGTACGGTAGGAGTAGATAAAATACCGCACGGCGCGCTATCTTTCTGCCCCCCTCCCGCCCCTCTCTCTCTCTCTCTCTGCGCCTCCCTATTGCTCCCTCCCTTTTTAGCGCACTATGTCATCATCCAGCAGACGACGCACGGATAATACGTATTAACGATTTATCCGATGAGAACGTGCGATAGCACGTACGCGGCTGTATAGATCGACATTACGGCAGGTATTCGAAGCCATGAAAAGTTACCAATGAAAGCGTTCGAAATAGGTCTCTATAAATCTTCGCGCAGATAATGGGAAACGGTCCAAAAACATCCACGGAAAACTTCTACACCTTCTGCAAAGCTCTTTTCTTTCTTCTCCTCGCCCCTTCCCTTTCCCGGTTCCTAAGCCTTCCCTCCTCCTTTCCCCGTCGACGAGCCACGTTATCCTACTCATTCTCACTCTCTCTTTCTCCCTCCCTTCCCCTCGCAAACGCGCACGTGCACACACAATCGCGCGTACGCGCGCGCGCCACCTATCCCCGTCTCTCTCGCATTCTGTTAAATACTCGCTCTGCCCCTCTGTTCTTACTCAGTCGCTCCCCCTCTTTTCCTTTGCCTCCCCGAAGATCTCTCTCAGGCGACCGGCTATAAAATGGCAACCGTTGCGACCGAGCACGGTATCGAGTGGCATTACGCCGCTGCTACGTCGCTCTTTCCACCGTACCTTTGGTTCGTTCCTTCTATCCCTGTGCCGTCTATCTCTGTTTCTCCCGCGGTGCTCACTTAAAACGCAATCCAGTCGCTCGATCCGCGGCCACGAAACCGGTTCGATTTCGTATCGTGTCGTGTCTGTGGCGACGCGACAGAGAGCCGTTGTACCGACAACCACGCGACAATTTATCGACCCCCGGACGCGACGATTGCTGGCAGAGTGTGCGGCGATGCTCGAGTCTCACGCACGGGAGGCTCCTCCACCGATCTTTTTCTCTCCTTCTCGTTGTTCCGGGTTGGCTGTCGGCGGAAAAAAAAGGGCTGACACGAAACCGACGCACTGGGGCTTCCTATAGCGTCCGCGGTGCGCCTATCTTTCTCTCCCGTGTCGAACGTCCGTCACGATTACCGGTATCAGATTGGCCAAGTCTCCCTGTGCGTATCCGCGCCACGGCACCGTCGGATCGCCTGGTTATTCCTGCTCTATCTCGCTCGACGCTCGGCAGGGAATGGTTGTTGTCGCCGGCGAGAAAGATCGCCGAACGTGTGCCGAACGATTCGGCGAAGTAGACGCCTGTATTCCCTCGCCTCGATCCGGAGAGAATCGTCGCCGAGTTACGGAGCGCCTTTTTTTTTCCTCGTTCCACGACGCGTCTGCAACGGTCCTCGCCACGAGAGCGGAACGATTTTCCCCGAAGCCGAACCCGGGAGTGACTAAAATCGAAATCGGTGGACGAACAGGGGCGCGTCGGGGCGCGCATGTGCGACGGCGCCGCCGGTCGTCGACGCATATTATCCGTACCGTGTTTCGGTGTTGCTATCGTGCGGTGCGCGCTCCCGGGTCTCTCTTCGCCTAAGGAATTACTAACCGACCTGATCACGTTCGACTCGCTCGGGGCTCGGCCCCGCGAATTCCCATCGATCGGGAGGGCCGGCTTCCACGGCTCCCTTTTTTTCGCGCGCATCTTCAAGACGCCCGCCATCTTGGACACGAGCAGGAGAAACGCAGCCCGAAATGCGTCGTTACGATTTAATCGCTCCGCCGTCCTCGGCCGTTTGCAACGCGCCGTTGCAATTTATTCGCGCGACGGGTCACGTTTGAGTTTCCCGGGTCAAAGATGGGCGCCGTGCGTCCCGATCGCCGGGGATCACGTGCGATTAATACTCGGGATGTTTGCCTTTCGGCATGGGAAATATTTATCTAATGCCACGCGGTCGTTTGCATTTCGAATAATTGTGATTTTAACCGAAAACTCAGATTATTTATTATCTGGATCGATTCAACACCTTACTCTAGTCTCTAGCGAAGGCTCGTGGCAGTTTTAATGCGTTTAATAATATAAATAGTTAATAATTAACCTTCCCTCCTTGCCGTTGTTCTTTTAAAGATTCAAAGCAGGGAATTGTATGGGTAAAAATATTTCGCAATAGCATTTAACAAGCGCATAAGTGATACTTTCGTTTGAAGCTCTCATGCAACTTAAATGCGCCATTTAATGCCTATTGCTGTCTCTATATTATTGTACAGGAATAAAAGATTGCATTGATCTATCCTTTGGAGAATCATTTCGTTAACAGCGCGATAATCTACTAACGAAATTCTTACGACGATAATAACAACAAACTACGATACATCGAAACTTGTGATCATCAAAAATGATGAAATATCATTACACATATAATGCTTACCTTTTCTGGCCGTCATACGCGTCTTCGGTCGATTTCTCGGGTCTTCCGGAAGAACATCATTTTCTTTGTGGAGCATCCGTTGCGATGAATTAATAGATTTTTGGTTTCCTCTCACGTCTGTAAAATTAATCAAATTCCAACCCTGTACTCTCCAAAGACAAAAGCCTTTCATTACATTCCCGTGTTACTTTATGGACTTTTAATGACCACGAACAAAGTGGACGTTGAATGGAAAGCTAATGTACTCACTTGCTAGCACGCAAGGTTTCCCAAGCGCCAAGTATCGTTTCCTGGCAACCTGGGCGGCCGCGAAATCTGGCTTATGGTTATGTTCCTTACGACCTCGTGGTTTTGTGCAATTCGTCGCCGTGACGACGCTACCTTTGCAATGCATCGTTCTATTCACGCATCTCCATCGAATGTTGTACGGCTGCTTTTTGTGCAACGTGTACATGTAACCGCAGTGAATCAATTTCGGGCCGCCTTTGTTCGAGAGCACAACCTGTAACCCAAATAAACAGAAATTAATGAAATGCAATCCTCGCGAAGGATTCGTGGCGGCCAACGTAATCGACGCTTTGATCGAGCATTTATTAAATTAAGGAAGTACCGACTAGACACGAATCTAAAGTTTACAGGTTCCATTGTCTCGTACCTCGGCTACGTTCGGATCGTCGTCATTGGGGTTCTCAGGCGAGAGAGAGGACGAAGTAGACGCTACCTCCTCCTTCACTATTTTCTTTTCACTAGCCCCGCAACTTTTCGCACGTCGTGACATCTTGCTCGTGCGTGCCTGTGTTCTCTGCTCGTAGGCTGGGAGTTTTAAAGAATGCGAGCGTGAAATATTACGGAGGACAGGTTTCTCCTATCTTTAAAAATATAATGGTTATATACTTTAACCTAAGCTTATAATTCAACCTAACCCATTTACCTCGATGTTCCCTGTAACGTATATATTCAAAAATGACGTATATTATACTTCATAGTATAGGTACATTTTCGTCAGTCAAGATTACGAGAACAGAATAGCATCGACCGCGTGAGTCCCGCGTTGATTGTTCCGTGCATCTGTTATATAGATCGAGATGAGACGGCTCTTTGATTAAAGTTCACGCAATCAGTATCCCGAATGATATACCGATGCCACGATTTTCGCAATTGCATCTGTCTGCTCGGTTTCTATTACTGTGAAATCGCTTAAACGTCTCCGTACCTATGCGCGGATCCAAAAATAGCACGGTACGAAGAGATGAACAGCGGGTCTATAGAACCACAGAAATCGCGCGTGCTAGAAATTTCAGCGCGCTTGGTATTCCACTGCGGAAGATTTTTTTTATATTCTTGTAATTCGCGGGAAATATATTAAAGACACTCGAAGACTTCCAAAAGCAATATTACATTATTCACCACGAAATGTTTATTTATGAAAGTGTATAATCCTCCCGTACCCCTATCTTTTTTAATATCCATATACGATCCTCTATATCTTTATTCTTATGCATCAAATACAGCCTAACTAATTCGCTAACGGAGAAACCAAACCTTTCACTTTTTCATTTTAACAATGACATATTTATGGAAGATATATAACAGTTCCTATAACCTTTCCACTTAATTTTTTTATAATAGTAAAATAATGTATAAGCACTCTCGCAAAAGAAATCGAAGGAATAGTATATATATATATATATACAGCAAGCTATTTAAAAAATGACCCGAATAAACCGTTTATCGAGTTACAGCTATCAATGCCCTACCCCCACCACGATTTCCTAACTTCATCTGAATGAGACGGTTCGGGAAGCTTCGCACGGCGTGTGCCATTATTCGCCCAATAGAGAATAATAATACTCACGTGTTACTGGCGCGTAAAACTATCCGCAAAGCCCGCAGGAACAGCCGGTACAGTCGCCCATACGAATAAAGTGCAATTGAAATGGAAGAATGAGAGTTAAGGAGGGCAATGCCGTGCGTTGATCAGTCGTCGGGGAACGTAACCGTGGCCGAGGATTCTCGATCTTGGTCGAGATGAATCGATACCCCAGGCGTAACAGCGGCGTATGTACAAGTCGTAGCCGTTTTCGCTTTTGGCTAGCTGTATGGCCAACAAAAATGGCGAAACGCTGACGATCGGATCTTGCGCAATAAGCACGGCCGGGCCTGGAACGAGGAATATGGCACCGGACAAGCGCAATCAATGAACGGCACTATGGCACCCGTGTACAGCGTATTCCGCGCAGCGCAAACGGTCGTTTCTCACTTTTACCATTTAAGCCTAAGCGGCGCGCGATACAACCTCCAGTTTCCCGCGTGCCCGTCACTATTCCCATTGCATCTGCGATATGAAACGCGTGTCTATAGAAACCAAGCTAACAATGGCGACACGGCGCTCGTGCTTCGACTAAAACGACCGTATAACCGTATTTCTCAGCCTTCGACGCGAAAGCTGGTGTTTATTTCTGATTGTTCCACGTGTAATCGTTCGTCATTCAAGCGCATACGGTTTAAAGAGGTTCTAATTGGTTGGGTTAGGAATTTCTGTAACACTAACATTATCTGTAAGATGATACGTAAATAAGGGAATCTAGCGCGTCGTTGTTTTCGGTCTATCGAAATTGTCAGAGAATCAATGAATTGTACCTAATCTAAATATTGTCGGAGTTTGAAAATCCGAGATCTGCCGCTCTTATTCCTGGCAACGTTATTTTCGTTTGCTTCTTGCTGTCGAACCGATGCTCCGTTACGTTCTACTTCGTACAGTCTCATTCTAGTTTCCACGCTGCGGCCCTGGCGCACCATCTATCTAATGCCGCACTAACTTGCTCTATTTTACTTTACGCTATCTTAAACGGTCTTGTTTCGTAACTGAACAACATTCACTCCCATCTTACCTTCCGATATCCCGGTTTCTTATTATAGGTGTGCTTTATATCCGTCATTTAGCATGGGAAATCGCAGTGCCAAAAATAATCTGTGGGAGAAGAAATAGATCGATGCTTTTCCAGTTTTTACAGACTACATTACATAAGTCACTTTTGAAACGTTGGCTTCTTAATCACGATCTCGCAGATCGGTGAGCTGTGTCTGCTTTATTGGCTGATCGTTCTAAGGGGCATGTGAAAAGATCCGTTTGCAATTGTTCATCGTTTTTAATGTAATTTATAAGTAGTACAGTATAATATTAATTAAATTGATTATATTAAATATTGTTTCCTTGTATGCATTGTGTAACCGAATAACGATACAGACGAGACTAGCAGGTGGTGACCTTCGGTAGCGCTACCCCATTTCTTTCATCTTTCATTTATCCCTAGCGCTAAGTAGTAATTATTTTTTTTTTATCGTTTCTTTACGCCGTTAAACGATTCCGCTCAACATATTCTCCGTTTCCCTTCTTAATCTTCCTCTCCTCCCACTTCCTCGCGCGCAGCTCCTCATTGTGTCTTGTGGCAGCGTTTTGTGTACGATGGATCGCGAAATAATATTCGAGAAAGGAAGCCCCGTTCGAACTTAGAACAGACGACCAATCGAGTCATGCGAAACCGTTTCGTTTGTAGAGAACAAAACATTGCGATCGGCTAAAGAATGGCCCGCGGGCTTCGTCTTAAAGGCACAGGCAACGTGAAGCACAGAGAACGTACGAGTATGGCGGATTCCGTTACAAAACCAAAGATTTCGTTTATTACTTCAACCCTCCGTCGACCATTTCATCTAGTACAATGAAATACACAGCGTAATCGAAAATAATCGTTGCGCCGATGGATCTGAGTAACTTTCGTCGACGTTTCAATCGAAACAGAGCGGTTGTTCAGTATGATCACTGAGAAAGCAGATATTAAAGAAGTAACGGGCTACAGAGGGTTAAAGAACGCTTCAGAATACATTCGTAAATTACAGCATACGCGAAATTAACGTAACCAATTAATCTACCTCCAAATTTGTGTTGTGTGTTTCTAGCGACATCGAAATGTAGCGAAGTGCAGCCGTTTGTATATTGTCGCAAAGAAAATTGTCTTAAATAATTCTTTCAGATAGGTACAGAGTGTAGTGTAAGCTTTCGTTCGAACTTCCAATATCCACCGAGTTACAAATTTCAGCTAGATTATCCCACGATAGAGGCGGTTAGCGTAACACCTTACAGATCACGAAAGACCATGGGCAATAGTCGTTCAATAACGCACCATCGGGATACAGATTTTTCAAGCCTTACTTCTACACACCTTATGAATTATTATATAAAAGAAGGCTAAAACTTGTGCTAAAATTTCGCATAGAGAATTACAAGTAAAAGCTTCGCGGTGTCCTCGCGTGAAGATCTTGGGAGGGTCTCTAATCCCAAAGGCAGTTCGCTGCTCAGCGAGCTGCTGATCCACGAGTTCTTCTGTCTTTGGAAATGAAAGAATTGGAATGTGTACTGTACATAGGATGTTGCGAGTAAAGTATTTACGTGTTTCAAGAGCGCAGTGGCGTGAACAGGTGTTTGAATAATATCTAAGTACACGAACGAGTCGCGAGAACGTATTTCACCGATTACATGTTATATAAAATTGTCTGCCTCGTTAACATCACTAACGTGTATATACAAATATATGCGTTTGCCTCTGCCGATTCCGTCGTTTTCGGCCATCTCGTCGCCTAGTCGATCAGCCGTCTACCACAGTTGTTACGCGCGAAGAGCTCGACCGGAAGATAAGTATATGTTGCCAATGCCTTCAGAATTTCAGCGCCGGTAATAGCCTATGACCATAGTATGCGTAAGATACATAGTAAGATTTGCGTATGTTGGCTCGATTTCCGCGCAGAACGTTTAATGACTTCGTCAACCGTTTCTCGCGCAAGAAGTTTCTCCCGCGGCGATTCTACGTTACATAGAACAACATAAATCGCTACGAAGGACTTTTTGTAATTTATACAGGGCTTGGAATCGTGACTCAACGGTCTATTAAATTTTCGCTATTCTTCGAGAGATTCGAAAGCTCGATTCGTTGGTGGCGGCTATGTATCTTACGTCGCAATAAAAAACGAACAGAAAATGCCAGATAGCGACGACACAAAGGCACGACGAATTTGTAACTCCTCTAGCCGGCATTTAAATTTTTCCAATTAATCCTTTCGAGTCTACAGAGACGTTACTGCTTCTTCTCCGCGAGGAAGGATCTCCCCGAATGTCGGAGAGAAAGTGTATGCGTGTTTCATATGGAAATCGTGCTTACAATTTAAAGAAATCTGATATTCCAGAATTAGACTCGGAAGGATTCGATACTGGGCTCATGCTTAATCCTTTGGGTTTTTACGTATATATATATTCCGCCGTGTTACGACTCGTTATATTAAATCGTGAAAAAACTCACTCCAGGAGCGAGGCTAATGCTTAAAAACCCAGTCTCGAAAGGATTAAACGACCCTGTGCACGAAGAAACTCGCGTTACCCCTAACACCATAAAAATTACGAAAAAGGAAGGAAGTTTTGCGGGCGTTAAAATTTTTGGCCATGTTAAAATACATATTTATATATATATATTATATATATATATCTACCGCTTCGATTTATTTCTACAATTAATATTAAACCTGCTCTTTTTCTTTGTTTGGCGAAACAAAATAGCGGGACGTGTTTTTCCTCGGCAACGGAATACGGTAAAACCTTGTCGATCAAAAATATTCAAAGGGATCGAATCGAATCACAGACTCAACACGCTACTGAAATTATACAGGTATTTTTTTTTATTAAAAACCGAGAAGCAAGGAAAAGAAATATTTAAACGCAGCAGAGAATGTTATTTGAAACGTAAAAGTACGCGTAACAAATGAATCTCTTGAAGTATAATGCGTAAAATATTAGTTCCCCTTTGGTCTTCAAGCTAAAATGATGCGGGTAAAAATTTAAAAAAGGAAGGAAGAAGAAACAACAGCACTCAACGAAGATACCGTGATGGCGAATCACAAGGTTTCTCAGGTTGTATCGAATTGTCGACCAGTATTCAAGCTGCCGGCTCACGGAGTTCACGCGTCGTATTATTCCCAAGAGGCGGTGCGATGGTACCGCGATAAAACACCGAGACGAACATCAAGGAAGTTTTCTGGACCGAAGGGTCTTCTGGCAACTAACTTGATCGAATTACTCCTAGTGTCGCGTCATTACAAACCGACGATATGCGAAATATCGATGTCCAAGAACAAAAACACCACGGTGGCATCGGAAAACACGTTACTACAATGACGACGATCGGATCTATCCCACATTAATAAATAGTCACAAAAGAATAAACACAGACCGAACCTTCTTTCCGCTCCTCCCTTTCCCCTCGCCCGCAGCCTCGAACGAAGAAGATGCCGCAAGATGTTATCCAACAAACGAACAAAGAAATTGCGAAAGGAAGGATTCTATTCTGGGCAACGATTCTCGATTAACGATAAAGATTCGACGGTAATTTCGGAAGCTTCGGGACACGTGTCGTTTTCCGCCCTGCGCGATGCTCTTTTTTTTTTCTTTTTTTTTAAAACGTGACAACCATGACCACTTCCCGCGGTATTACACCCCTAGCGAACGCTAATTATTTACGAACAAATAGAAACATCGAAAAGGCCAACCGATGGGATGGTGTGAACATAGCGATTTATCGTCGGGAACGCCGAGCAATGAAGTCGAAGGACAATTCGCACCTTTAAATTATGCTTTACGATTAGCTTTTGTTTCTCGTTACGCTTGTCGCGATCATCAGCCGTGGTTCTGAGCCGTCAAACAATCATACGGCACATGCGTAACACAATAGACAGCAGTGAAAAACATGCAGTTCGGGTCACGGAACTGCGCAACAACAGAAAACGCAGCACTAACAACAGCATTCCGAATTGTACAGCTTTGTGAAGCCAATATAACCTGGAACATAAGTTCAAATCATAATACACACTGTACAGTTTCGACGGGTATTCAATATTAAATTTTTGTATCATAAACTCGGGGAACCACGTGAAAGCTAAGCTAAGCTAAGTTATGCTATGCTATGCTACGTTATGCTAAATTTGAAATGAACAAATTAGTTTCAATACATCCTTATGGAGCAGTTTTTAATGTTTTTTAGCACAGTCCGACGTATCATAGCATAGAATAACACAGAATAGTTTAACTCGCACGTGGATGATCCCCGATTTAAAAGGGTTGGAAAAAAAGACTAGTCCTTTCTGGGATCTCTCCTTACAAGTTAACTAACGATTATTACCTGCCCCTTCCAACTCCCCTGACAGTTATCATCAGGGCGACATCGCATTGCAGTGGCCTTAAAAATGTAGAAATCGAGGTGCCGCGAAAGGCTCGTGGAGAGACTTACTTTTTAATATGTGAACGAGCAGCTGGCAGTGTGTCCGGGCTCTCCTTCAGAATGAAGTGCCGAATTCCCAATATGTAGTGTTCCAGATAGGATGACCAGTCGATTTGTCTGACGTCGAACATGAAAGTCTGTCGCTCCTCGGGACTGAGCTGCTCCCCTAGCCGACGTACATTGTCGTCCCTGAAGTTCCACTGATGCGTGCTGAAGTACTCGAGGCATTTCGCGGCTTTGTGGAGCTTCGACTGTATCCCGACCATTATGGTCGGCTTGCCCTTCAGCCGTAGGAAAAAGTCTAGAATGTGCGCCGGCAGCATGTGCTGGAAGACCGAGCACACCTTGTTCATTAGGGCGGAATTATGGCAACGGCCGCCCGGATACCAGATCGCCCCGTTCGGCGGGTGCATCCGCGAGTACTGGAACGTCATGTTGACGAACTGCTTCCAAGTGATCGGATTCTGCTGGCCTGTACAACAGTTGTACACGGGGATGGTCTTCGTGCGATTCGTGGCGGTCCTCCATGCCGCGCAGATCATCAGATTTATAACGATGTCGACTGGTACCAAGTCTGCTATCTTGTTCTCGTCGCACAGCATGGTTCTGCAACGAACAGGCGGGCTCGACTATTAACCATCGGGCGAAGGAAGAACACGGGGCCGATACCCGTTGTATAAATTTCGTTCATTAAATTCACAAAACGCTGCACTCTGATTTCTTATTCTCTTGTATTGATTTCCTGATTTTAAATGTAAAGCTCGACGATATATATTTCTGCACTATTCCTGAGTCACCTCTATATTCCTTCTTTTCCTTGTCTCGTCCCTGTCTGTCCTACGTTTATTCATTTCTGTCCTAATGTCCCCTAATAATTTACTTTTCTTTTACTTTTCTTTTCTAGTTTTAGTTTTATTTTTAGTCATTCCTCGTTCACATTAGTCAAGTTTACTGGCTCCAAGTCGCTTGAAAGCAGTAAACTAACTGTTATTCACTTCACTTGAAATATCCTTTCAAGTTTTAAGCGAAGTAGAGAATTTTCCAACTTGACTAATGTGAACGAGGCTTAGTTACCTCGCCTTTTATTTCGCTATTCTTTGTATTACTGTTCTTTGTATGTCCCAAGTAATAAAGACGAATAATAATAATATCGATGATGCTAATAAGTAACGAGTGACATAAGTAGCGTTAATTGGACCTCCATCCACTTGGCGAAGGTTAAGATGAAGAATTCTCAACAACGTCCTACGTATGTGCAGCAGTAAAGAAGAGTTTTGTTAAGGATTAGACGAGAGAGTGTAATGAGACTATAACCACGCCAGGTGGCTCTGAATATTGAAGCCATAAATGGAGCCACTGGAGCTGAGGTAGACAATCGGTTACAGGATAATCGCTGTAATTGGATTAGCAATCTGTCGTACCTGAAGAAACCTTTACCAGCGGCGGCTATAATGCCAGTCGGTCCATTCCAGTTGTCCACCCATCCAGCTACCGGCTCCCTGAGCGACGACAGGACGATCGACGGTCTGACGATAGCCACCGGCAAGTAACCAGACTCCGACTGCAGCAGCCTCTCGGTGAGGGCTTTGGTGAACGTGTAGGTATTCGGTCGGTTGCCGATCAGAGTCGGCGTTATATCGTCCACCATCTTGGCGTCCATCACCTTCGTCAGAGCGATCACGTGCTCCGGCTCGGTCGAGAGCGGATAGATCTCTTCAGCAACGTCCGTACGGTCGCAATTACAATATGCCGTCGAGACGTGGATGAGAGCCTTGTTTTTTTAAATCGAAAAAGAGACGTTAGATCGGTATGCCTGCCATTTTTGCTCTTCTTTAGAAGGGAATAGGAAACTGAGATAAATGTATCAACTACAGTGATGAGCGATTATTTCAATAGCGAATCTATGCCGGAAGTAACAAATTCAGTTCAGAATTTCAAATTCTTTGATTAGTATATTCAAGTATTTAATATTCCGGCTCGCGTGGAGTATTAAGCTGCCACTTTCGGCTCCCTACGGGCCAGAGGTTGCTCATCACCGAGCTATACATCCGCCTGTCCTTCTCATCATCTATGAATTTATGTATATTATTCGCTGTTCGCCTTCTACGGCAAAGCCTCGGGGGAACTTTTACATCGCGCTGTCTACAGTGAGTAGAATGCGCGGGGGGAAACCTTACCTCTAGATTGTGCATACGATGGCACAGATTCAACAGCTGCTTAGTACCGACCATGTTGATGGTTACCGAAAGCTTCAGCGCCTCGTCGAATTTTACCGTTGCGGCGGAGTGGAAAACGACCGACACGCATTTAATCAGCGTGTTCTGGTCGGCCTCCGAGATGCCTAGCTCCTGCTCCGTCACATCCCCAGCCACGGGGATCACCTTCGAAAGCTCGAGAGGGGAGTCCCGTCGCAATTTCTCGAACAGCTATCGACGCACAATATGCATGAATATTCGAATACCCTTTATCGGCCATCGCTCACCAGTCACAGAACCCAGGTAGACAGAATCAGTCGATTAAATTACTTCTTCTCAAGCTTACGACTCTAGGCAATGTCTAAATTAACGCTAATTAGATTTACAAAAAGGAAATCCCCCTTTCTCCGAGGATCAAGCTCGCCCGAGCTCACAGCCATCGACAGATTCTTTCTACTCTAAGCCCTAGCCTGTAGCAGACGGCTGCAGAAAGCTAGTTTCCATTATCTTACCGGCCCGTTTAACAATTCCTGCAGCCTATGCTGAACGTCCTGACTTTTCTTGGGTCTCATCAGCAGATAGATATTCTTTATATCCGGACAAGATCTGAGTAGCTTCTCGACGAGCACTTTGCCCATGAAACCAGTGCCGCCGGTGATGAAGATAGACCTGTCCCTGTAGAAGTCCTTCACGGACGTGCATTGGGGGCCGCTCAGTGTACTCATCTTGGCGATGTTCGACGCGATGCGAGACGATCCTTTTCTAATCGCTTCCCTTCCTCCGCGGGTTAGAGCTTTCCCGTGCTACTCGATTGAGGAAGAGAGAGACAGAGAGAGAGGGGGAGAGAGAGAAAAAGAGAGAGAGAGAGAGAGAGAGAGAGAGAGAGAGAGAGAGAGAGAGAGAGAGAGAAAGAGAGAGCCTGCGTTCCTCTTCTTTTCGCTGGAGGCTTGGATCAGAGAAGAAAACACTTCCGATTCTGACGATCCTCTTCGGCTTGTTCTTTGGTCTGGATGCGATCTTCGTTATATATGTATAGTCACCTTCTACCGCTCAGTTCCTCCTCAAATCCGTTCCTCTCGCTGTACAGTGGAAGAAAGCTCAGAGATGGGGAAACAGGCTTTGGGAAAGATGCAACGAAAACTGGCACACGTTCACGCCGTTCCAGGTTTTTCCAAGCGGTCTGCGAATGGATTTAATTTCGGCTGGATTCATTTCGTGCCTCCTGCGACCACAGCTTTTACCCAGCTGAAAAGAGAAAACCGGAATTAGAGAGTCGCCGGCGCACTAACGCTTATCTGGGGAACGGAAAGAGGGATTCTATACATCTGCGACGTTCCTACGCTAGAATCTCGCAGTATTGATCCTCTCTATCGTATTCTATCGTGATTTTCTGTGACTCAACGTGATACACGGACCACCGCCGGTCTTCCGCACTCCCATTCCCATTCCCTGGCAATTTTTAACGGGCTACAAGGTTGAAATATACTAAGTGACACTCCATAATCCATTGAAGAGTTCTTGTAGAAAATACTGTAAGTGCCAAAATTAAAAGCAAAAATCACTCTGTTTGCGTTTTAGGTTAAAGATAGATGGATAGATAAATAGCAGGGTCGGATTAAGACCTTCGGGAGCCCTAAGCACTTGAAAGATTTTGAGACTTATACAGGGTGAACACTTCAACGCAATGTATAATTTCGCTTAAGCGTGTTTCTAACAAAAGTCAGATTTTAAAATTCAGAAAATTTCCATGAAAATTTAAGAGAATCCCGCGCTTACTTTGCTCGTTGGTTAAACCAGCGCTGATGGAAAGATACAACGAGGAAGGTGGAGATCGCAGATTCGCGCGAACAAACGGCTGCCACAGTGCTGCAGCGGGGCTTTCGAAATAGCTAAGCGAGTTTAGAGCAGACACTTGATTATGTCCCCCGCTATAGTTCCCGGCGCAGTCAGGAATAATAAAAATAAGAATTGGGTCAAAGCTACGATCGCGGAAAATCACGGCCGTCCACTTCTTTTCAGGCAACGTGTAAAGAAAGAACCCCGGGGACGTTGCTTATTGGACAGTCGCTCCTTCGGCTCGCAAAATCCCACGAATTCAATAGATAAACCCCGGATCGGGATTAACAAGCGGCTCGCAGGTAATCGAGCCTATTTAAAATTAAAATATTCGTGCGCGACGAACGCGGCCGCGAATTTCAGAGGGGAATTCTGCCAATTAATCCCCCGCGCGGTGAAGTATTTTCGAGGAAGAGGAAGCCGAGGGCATTGAATTCGCGCTGAAAGCCGTCGGCAGTCTCGCGGAATTAAAGATCAACAGGGAAAAACGCGTTAACTCGCGCCGCAGAAGCTGGTATCGTGCTTAGCTCGTTGCACCTCCCGTCCAGCGATTCTTTCGCCCGCTCTACGTCCATCTTCATGTTTCGAGTCGATTCCTTATCTTAGGCCTATGATTTCATTCCGCAGAATTCTCTCATGATATCGCGCGACCAGCTGCGACTTACGAACCCTATTGCCGGGCACACGATATTTTGCAAACGCCACTGATTCGTGGAAGAGAAACAGTCATACGTGCCGCGTAAGGAAATCTTGATAAGCAGTGGTCGCGGACGCTTTTACCGGGAGGCAGGTGTTTAACGGTGATCGGCGGAATAAGGACTTTGTTCGCGGGGATCCTTCTGTACCAAGGGGATGAAAGTTGCGTTTAAGAGATCATTCTGGTAAGCGCGTCGATAAATACAACGATTTTCAGCAATTTATTGCGACGTTAATAATTATAGTAATGGAATAAAACTTGTTTTCTATTTATTAAACTATATTTCTGCAGTTAATAAAAAATATAAAAGTAATAGAATTATTGCTTTTTTTTGGCTCTCTTCTTTTGCTATTTTAGATTTTAAAACTAGGATAGACTCGATGAAAATACTTAAGTGTGCAGAATAAGCAGTAAAACTTATAAAGTAATCCGTTCGATAGATTTTGATGAAATAATCGGATTTTTTCATGAAAATTTAACAGCACACTATACCTTCCAAAATACTTTGGAAAATGTTTTAAAAAAATCGATTTTTTTCTACTGCAAGAGTACTTTTCTGCGGAAGGCAAAACTGTTCCGATGAGAATTCAATTTCAAACCGCGGAGAGTTTAAGATTCCTCAATTAAAGATGAGCTACAATTTTTCTACGTTCTTTCTAACTTGACTCTGCTTTTTGCAAGTACCTTGAATCGAAGTGGCCAAATCGAGGTATCTAAAGATTTCTAAAAGGTTTCCCGCCGCTAATAGTAATAATATCTATTAATTGCAGTCGTCAGGATAATTTATATTCCCCGACGAACGCAGATCGATATCATTTGGATGTAAATGAGATGGTGCCGAGTTAGGCGAACGGAGGTTGCGTCTGACGAGATCCTTGAAGGAGAGCGGAAATGCACAAGTCTGACATTGCTCGTTTCGATCATTCGAATCAGGAGCACTTACGTTAACTGATTACATGCCAAGGGGCTTCGAGGAGGAAGAGTCTTTCTGCGTTCAAATGCCCCCGATACCTCGGAATGCTAGTAGAAATTCTTTCGCCGAAGGAAGAAGATCGCTACAGGCATCTGATTGCATTCTACTAACGACTCGCCCCATATCAGGATTAAAATTATAATGATCAAAGGAACCGCTTCCGAGGTCTCGGAAAGGCCACCTGAAGATACCCTCTGATCAGTGGACTATCTAACGGGTGCGCGGATCCTACAGACGATGTTCTTCTGGAGCACCGTAATCCTCTCAAATCTCGGCATCTACTTGCTCACTTGCTTTCCACTCGCCATTTAGACTCTCTTTGAGGAAATTGCATTATTAACGGTATTTAGCGAGAAGCTCGAAAGAACTCCCCCTCCGTTGCTCGAGGAACAATAGAATGGAACACGCCAACGCGCACAATGCAGGCGAAAGCAGAGAAATTCTCCTGGAATCAGTCGACAATAAGACGTAAGGCACCGCGCGTACCCCCCCGTGCGGGACGTCTATGAACGCTATACGCTGGTTATGGTTACTGAACGCCTATGGGCGTTCGCAGCACGTGGGTAACCGACTGTTGAACGTTTCAATATACATTTCGATATAGTCGAAGGACAGTGAATAAAAGGAGCAACAGAAGTGGGACAGTTGGTATTTCGAAATTCCTGCTGGATTTACCAAATTTGTATAGCACGTGCAGATTGCAAAATCTTGGTCATGTAACTTCGGTGGGTGACTTAATTATCTTGAACACTGTATGCACATGTTACAATCATGGCGAACGATCTAGCACACTCATCAGATGTAACGAAGACGTTACAAACATTGAATAATTCAGTTTTTACAGCGGACTGTCACGTCCCGAGGCTATATGAATATTATTAACCTTCTAATCCAAAAACTAACAGGTAAACGTGCGCAGTGATTAGAATTTGTATTCGATCGAACGTCTCAAGAATTCCTTCGTCGAATTTGAATCGAACTTAAAGAAGATAATGAAATTGCTCGAAGATTAAGAATTTTTTACGAATTAATTACAAGGAGATGAATACAAATTGTGACTAGTACTTTTGGCTACTGTTTGTTAATAGTATAAATTGTAAACAATTTTTTTTGATGATATGTACATATATATATGACGACGCTGCAGTCGACTGATGTGTAGGCGTTTTTTCTGTGGTTTTGCAGTGATTGCAAAAAAGCGGAGGTTCTGACCCACTTGAAATTTTTACAGCGCATTCAGAATATATTCCTTTCTGCGCTGAATCTCAACATTAAAGTGTGAAAACTCTAATTTCGAAGATAAAAAAGTAAGGAAGTAAGGAATCGCCTTCTCCTAAGCGTTATTTTAATAATTTTGGTTTAATTCTCTTTTTTTGAGGTTCAAACCGAAATTACAGGCTCCAGGAGAAATATATTCCAAGGAAACCCTTGTATCTTTATTTTTAACCTCACTTGAGGCCATTTGTAAAATAGATACATGTAAAAAAACTTCTTACTTAATAAACTTTGTACAAAAGAAGAAGTTTCTGCTTCCTTTCATCTCCTCGTGATTAATTCGCAAAAGATACTCGATCGCCGAGCGATTTGACTGCCCGCAGTTAGCACTCCATTTCCTCGAAAATGAGGCGCGATATAAAAAAAAGTTACTCTTCCTTTTCGACTTATAACAAGTAAACAAGTCGAGAAAAACGAGTAAATATTTCTGATATTGCGCTTCATTTTCGAGAAAATCGACTTCGAACTGCGATACAAATACATTGGCACATAATCCAATTATAAAAACAAACATCTCGCTGAACCATTGCACCACAGAAGGCGACCACTAACGACTGTACCCCAACGTACCATAAGTTGTAACTTACTGTAACAAATACGTATCCTTCTGATAATTACCATGCCCCATCACCGAATCTCCCGGTCCCGATCACACTTCACCATACAAATGCCACAATAACACGCCTACTAAATCAGAGATCCATCCTCGCGGTGACTAAAAGGCAGGCATCGATCCCTCGTACCCCCGCGAGCGCCGCGCACACCCAGCAGCTTGCAAGCTAAGCCGGAGGATTCCGATGCTCCTCCACAGGATCAAACGCGACCCCGCGTGCCACATCGGAGCACATATTCAACCTCCATTCATATCCCCCACTCCGGCGAGCCTCCGCACACCGAGGAGACGCACCGAGGCCCGCTGCGAGCGAGCGAGCGAGCGAGCGACCTACATAATACATCGCCGAAACCCCAGGTGTCATCGATCCTTCGGCTGTCAATGAAAGCTGCACACCTTGCCAGCCACTTTCTTTCCCGGGCGGCGGATTTGTTCGCGATTCCCTCCTCGGGCTCGGCGGATGATTACATCCATCTTATCGCCGCTCCGGGCTCGGGGCGATGCACGGGGAGGGGTGGGTGGGGGCACCTAATCGCGGCGGCGGGGTGGGGAAGGGCCGGGGTTTTTTAGAAATCCGTGCTAGAGCGCCCAGAGAGAGAGAGAGAGAGAGAGAGGGAGAGACGGAGAGCGTTTCGGTGGGATTCTAGGTCAGCGTCGCGGCCTCGAAACAGACGGTCACGAGAGCCCAGCCCGTTCCTCGGCCTCCACGGACGATGGGACAAGGAAGAAAGAGAGGAACGTCGCTCGACCCCGTTACATGAAAACCCGTTATGCGACGAACAACGACCGCCGCGACCGACTGACTGACAGAATCTTCTTTTCCTTTCCGACGCCTCCCCACCTTCCTCCTAGCTGTACCCGCGGCACGGCGTCTAATCGAGTCTCCTTTTTCCTCTCTGTCTCGCCCATCGTCACCCACTTCCGCCCTTCACCGCCCCGCACCGCCTACCGGCAGCGCCGTTTTTCCTTGGCGATTTTATTCTGATTACACGTCGTTTTCCACCGTCCTCTGGATTAGTCCCCATGCCTCGTGGGAATACTTTTCACAGAGTTTGCGGCTGCTTGATACCTCCGCTGGATTAGCGAGATACTTGTGATTAGTGGTATTTCTGGTTGGTTGGATTAGCGATTTGTTTGCAGTTGGGGGAAATTTAATTTAAGTGGCTATTTAATTGCGATCTAATTTCTGTGATCGGTGATTGTTACTGATCTAGATTAGAAGTGTAATTCCCATGCGCAATAGCAAGGCGAGTGTGATTGCAATTACTTGTTACCTAATTGAAATTACACTGTATTTAAAATTAAAGTACCTAATTGATTACACAACTGATTACGCCCAAATATACTTAGTTTCATTATTTGATGGGACTTGTAGTTCAGTGGCGCACCCAGAGGGAGGTTAGGGGCTGCCACCCCCCAAAAGAAGGGGCGTTGTAAGAAGAAAAGAAGACTTAATTTTATTCTTTAATGAATAAATTCTAAATATATATAAATCTAATAGATCTAAAATAAATGAGAAACAAATTCTTAAATAAATTTCTATAATCACCTAACGAATTTCATTGAATTTGCGCTAAAAATATTATTATCCGTTCAACTGGGCTCCAAGATTAAATCCTGAGTGCGCCACTGTTGTAGTTTTTTACACTCTGGCTGGCGAATGGATTTCAGAGATGCCTGCTCGAGTTGGTCAGGCCTTTCCAAGTGATCTTTGCTGCAGAGAAAGTTCTGCTCCACTCGCGCCGAGGAAATATTCGAGGATTCCTGGGATTACTTTCGATGCTTTCCACAAAGTACGACCGCTGAGATGCGACGTAACCGTGCAAAGGGTGCACCACCCCTCGGCGTGGAAACGCGCCGACGCTAGTCCAGTTAAAGTAGAATTGAGCGATGCGATTTGTCGAGCATCTAAGTTCCAGGTTTGACTGTTCTGCCGAGAGATATATTTGCGGCGAATGTCACTGGATCAAGAGGAGAGGTAGACTCAACAAGATGATAAACAGAGGACTAATGAAAGGGTAAAATGGGAGATAGGAACGCACGAAGGAGCTTAAATATACAGTACCAGCTCTACTACTCGGCTTCGCCCGGATTGAGATTCTAATTTTATAAAAATATAAATCTATTTTTAGCTTCTTTTTTGTAAAAATTGTCACATTCATCTGGATTAGCCAGGCATAAAGAGCTGAAGCATATTTCGCGATACAAGAGTTCACAGTTCTAAAGTTTTTAGGCTGCAGAAAAGCACACAAATATGTCCAGGATATTTCGCTCGTTTCATAGCTTTAGTTTGTACCGGCCGAAGTGAGTTGCTGAAGTGACGAAAGCAATTGGTAATTGCTATCGTTATTGCGAGGGTATCAAAGTTGATGAGGAAGAGGAACCACTTCTATCCGGTTCGCAATAAAAATTTCACGTCTGACGTATTTATTCTACGGAGTCTCTGTTACGCATCCACTGTCTTAAGTTTGATAACACATTACGTTCTACGAAGATAAGGGCAGGATGTAATTTAGTAATACTGAGCGCAGCAGAAGATTAGACGTTGCGCCAGCGTGTAATTAAAAGGAATAGCCCTAGTAGCCTGTGATTATTGAAAACTATAGGACACAACAGTGAAAGTTTCTTCGAATAGCTACGAAAATTTCTGCGTCGAAGTTCGAGAGGACAATCTAGGTCTCTTGACAAACAAGCCTGCAACTAATCAGCTGATCAAAATCAATCCCACTGGAAAATTCAAATATTAAAATAATTCACCCGATTTCAAATTAATTTGTAAAATAAAATCAACAATAATTTTAAATCTATCATCCACGTTATTTTTCTCACCCAACCACGTCCCAATTTCTTACCCCTCATTTTTTACCCCCTCCCGTTTCCATCCCTTTCAGGCATCTTATGACTTTCAGAGAAGCGCACACAAGTTATTTCTACGATACGCTTCTAGTTCTTCGACGTTATGGTAAATGCAAGGCCGCGGCAGGTTTGCAGAAGAACCGCAGGGGACTGGAGACAAGTGGAAGCATTCGCGAAGTTGCAGCTTGGCGTGCCAGCGTGCCTGGCGATAAGTTCGCCCGCGAGTCTATCGATAAAGAGTTATTGTTATCGGGACTCGAAGCCAACTGAAGATTTACCTTCGAAACTTGGAGCGAACCCCCTTGCCAATTGCCGTGGCGGTTTATCATCCGACGACCCTGAGGAAAATTCCCGGTTTCTCTCTACGGAGACGCTATTATCACGGCGATCGATAGAAAACGGCGTTACGTAGCTATCGGTCTTCGAGTATCCGTTTGGCAGATGTCCAAAAAACACATGTCTCGCCGGCAGCCGTTCGGGCATTAAACGCGGTTTATTTCCCGGATAACGTCACGGGAACTTCATTTTCTGCTACTTTGTTTCTGGAAACGGCGTGGCGCGTGCTCCTCGCCGAGACCGCGGAACAGGAATATACCGTTGTATTTTGAAACCGCAGATTGAGCGGAGGAAGACAGAAGAGGCTGGATGGTTTCACTTCGAAGGCGTGCAGCTTCCTCGTACAAACTACTCGAATATTTTTATCAGCGTCACAGTTAGGGCCATTGTGTGGCCTGGTGACGCAGTGTTACTTACGTGGGGGCGAACGCGTCATCAGACGTCTGGAGAGGTTGGAATACTTTTATGACGGACCGCGGTTCACACGTGGAAGCGTCGAGGGCGTCGAGCAGAGGCTACTAGAGGCGTTGGTGGTTTGAGATCGTTTGGGGAAATGTTGAGATTAATTTAAATCTGATTCGGTGAAGGGTTTGGGTATTTTTGGAAGCTGGTGACAACAGTTTTGTCTCAAAAAGAAAGAGGGTAATAATTAAATTGTGGATTTTGCAGCAAGAGGGATGTAAGCTCCATTTTTACCAACTTTGAGTAAATTAGAAAACACTGTTTATGAAATTATCGTTTTGAGAAATTATCACGTTGAGAAGAGGACATTAATTGAAAAATATATAATTTCAAAGAATATGTAGTAATTATTGAGTGGAGAAGTTTTTATTCTACATTTTATAATAAAAATATTAATACTAATATTTATATTTGAATAAATCAGTCTTTTGTTAGCGGGATTGCATCAAACATGCAGGAAGCGACGTAGAATTTTACACGTAATAACTCAAAACTGTCAATAATGCAATTGCATCCCTCTTGCTGCCACCAAGACCTCCTCAATTGAACTTATATTAGGTTCCTGAAGTTGGCACCCCCAAGTGTAATTTTTTATAAAATAGCAACAATTTTCGTTTGTCCATCCTTCAAAAAAAATTATGACCGAATTACACCCACAATTTTGGTTTGTCCACCTTAAAAAAAGTTTTAAAGAAACTAAAACAAATGCGCAATAATCTTTTTTCAACACCTGCGCGAAGATGGGTGTTTGTTTACGCCTGCTGAGCGAAAGCAAAATGCCGAATTTCAGGAGTATTCGCGCTTTCTATTTTGCCCTCAAAGGAACTTGAGTGTGCGCACATACGTATTCGCATTTTTTACTTTGCCGCCAAGGAAACTTGAGTTTGCGAGCCGAGCGAATATGGCGTTACCCAGTAGTACGAACTATGAAGAAGCAATTGCCGGACTAATCGATATCAATCATGTGCGTTCATGTTGACATTACAACTATCGCAGCACATCTTTTTATTAAGAGATAAAATGAGTGATAATGCGAGTGATAGCGATACGGGATACCACACGCCCCGAAATAGCAGAGGCTGTAAAAGCGATTGAGTACGAAAGGTGCGAGACGATGCACGACAAATTTATGGAGCGGCGAGATAATCAATAATTCGAGGCATCGGAAGTAGTGTTTGGAAAATACATAAACGTGTCTATTAATTCCGACAGAATAAAAAAGCAATCGAACGTGCATATTTTTTTGCGAATTGCTCAGCAGGTATTCAAAAATAAAACTTTCATTCAGGCGTTGAAAAAAGTACTGTGCGTGAAAAGGGAGAAGAAACAGATTTTGAAAAAAAAATGCACTGTTATGAACAAAATTCTTAATTTGATCACAACTTTTATTTGAAGAGTGGACAAACGAAAATTTTGTTTGGTCAGACTTAGACAAATTAAGGGCAAGTGAAAACTGTTTCTGTTTCATAAAAATTTGCATTTGGGGGTGTCACCTTCACAGACCTACTTAAATTTCAAATTGACCTAAAGAGTCATTAACCTGCGTGAAGTGTAATTCCAATTTTTTTACACGCGTTTCACTTTCTGGTAATTCGAAAGCTTGACTGAGAGACAGAATCTTCACCGTGTAAAACCGCACATACGTGGCTGAATCAGAGGGGGTTAAAATATCGAAACCTGGGGTTCAATGTGACTTTAGGAACTAGTTATTGATCGCGACTTAATTAGACTCGCTAAAGCGACCATCGAAAGAGGAAGATTAGCTTCGTGGAGAAATTTATCCACAGACCCACAACAACAGCATCGTCGGACCACACATTTATACACGGATAATTAGCCCAGCGCTCTTTCATTCGTAACAAATGATTTATCTTAATTATCCGTGTATCTGTCGTTACTTATACGTCTACGTTTTACTTCCGCAACATTTCTCTTTGCCTCTCCCTTTTCCACCATTCCCTTGCTCCTTTTTATATAACCCAGCGTTAATCAGCACTGCGATTTCTGATTCCTCGGTGATGTAACGGGTAAATTCTTTTTCCACGAACGAAGAAATCAAAGCGAAATCTAATATATATGCCTAGCTACGTTGTTATGACCTGAATTAGCAACTTTAAAAATAAAATTCAATAAGAATTATATAAAAAGAAAATTTTTACGTTAAACGATTTTATTAAAAATGCACTAAAAACTATAAAATAATTCTTTTCTTGTACTACAATTTCCATGGTGTTTTTCACTTTAAATAAAATCGTGGAGCAGGATATGTCACAACAAATTCATTTCGCCGCTTGATTCTGTACTAAATTGATTCCTACGATTTTATTTAAAGTGAAAAAAACCTCATCGAAATTTCAGTACAAGAAAAGAATTATTTTCTAGTTTTTAGTGTTTTTGGATTTACATTTCACAGCACAGACTTTTTTACAAATATCTTTTATTGCTGTATAGAGTTTAACAGTGCTGCAGTCAAACAAACAAACGTGGAATCAATTGCGCTGCAAACATAATTTTCTAATAGTGTTCATTCATTAGACTTAAGTGTTCATTTACTGGTGAGTTTACCCTAGCCCGATATCGACCAAATAGCGTAAATTTGTGTCAAGCAAGCGGGTAAGAATAGTGAATGTTGGAGTCATCGGGTCCTCAAGCTGATCGTGGCAGTTGAGCGGCAGCGGTGTCATTGAAATTCAAAGGAGCGTTTCGTTTAAATCATATCAAAGGCGCGCTCTTCCTGCCGATCATTCTCGCATTACAATTCGTAAGTCGACGTCCTCGTGACACACTTCGCGCAATCTATCTAGCCAAGGCAGCTGCTACCTACATGGACATCCAAGTTTACGTTGTTTTCTCGACCGGTTACCCGGCTGTTCAACGAACTCGAAAATCGCGATACTGCGAGTCCAATCTTCCCATTAGAATTGTACGAGCGGTGCTACAGTTTAGATAGTGAATCCTTCTGCGAGGATTATTTAAATTGTATCTGAACGGTATGAGGTACTTAAGAGGAAGAATATGGCCATTTTTATAATTTTTTTTTATATAAACAAAGCATACATTCAAAAATCAAGATATACACCTTGTTGTATATAAATGAAGTTATATTATCTCAGAAAAGAAATTTGATATTCCGAAAAATGGTACCATAGCAGCTGTTTTTACCAAAGCCTCTTCATAGTTACAGCGTTTGTGGTATTGAAAATATCTCAAAGATTAGTGGACCGATTTGAACAAAATTTTGCATGAACATTCTTGACACTGTAATCTAGCACTCGTGGAAGTTGATTTTTGAAAAAATTGGTTTCTTGAATAATGAAAGCTTCTCAAAGTCAAGCATTCAATTTTCTAAGTTTTCGTCTTCTTTCGTTAATAAAAAACTAATCGAAAAATCGTCTCGTATTCGCATTTTCGCAGGTAACCCTCTACGAAGTATCAAAGATACTTAAATATAATTGTAAAGAGTTCAATCAAATTTCAATTGCCAGGCGAAGTGAAATAAACAAAAAGATCTACTTGTTCCTATTATATGATTCCCAGTTAAAGAGAGGGAGGAGTTTGCGTGGGAAAGAGTTTAGAATATCGCGAAGCTACTCGTGACATCGCCAGAATGGAAATAAGTGGCGGCTAGTGGATTACTGTAACTCGAATGAGACGCTACAGTAGCGAGTGCTGTTATAATTGCGGTATAACGGATCGAAGGTAGCTCGGGTACTAGCCTGCTTGGATGACACGCGGCACGTACACTTTTTTCAATCTCGTCACACTTCGAACAACCCGTTTCCAAGAGTTGCACAGACGTATCGACGCCGAGATGTGATAAATGTGACTTTAAATGCGAGTCGAAGGTCGCTGAAGCGTGACTTCCCTAGCTGGAATTGCGCGGCGGAGAATAAATCCCGGAGCGGATACAAAAGGAAAGATTATTCACCTGGACAAAGTGCACCGCAAAGAAGCCGAAGGCCTATTTCGATCTGTTGGATCATAGCTCTCCGGGATGGGACGAGTCAATGATAAGCGATCGCTTCTTTGCGTGCTAGAGACTGTTACGATACGCGCACCCATTAATCGGCCACTAAACTTTAACGACAGTGGAACGCCATTTTTTGCATTCCAATTATGGCGCGTACTCAGTAACGACCAGAGCAATGATGTGCAAAGTTAGCCACGTAAGACAACTTGCAGCACGATAAGCTTAATACCATTTGATATATATTCATGTACAAGGTGCTCGAATTATCAGGCTTGTTTTTCCTTTGAAATTAATGACTTGCGAAGAAAATGGGAGGGGTTTTTGTAAATGGAACAAGTTTCTCTATCACCTGCATAAGGAACGCGAGGAAGAAAGACAAATTTGGATGATTTATTAACGTTGAAATAATTAAAGATGACCGGGTGGGGTTATTGTACTTTGATCGGTCGAATGTTAAGATATTTTTAAAGATATTTTTCTCTGTAAATACAACATATAATGAAACTAAACTTTGTAGTATTTATTAAGCTACTTCTATATTATGTAAAAAAAATTTAAAAGAATTTCTTTAATATGTTTTGAATATTTTTTATGGCGTTAGTATTATGACACCTCAAGAAAGAGGTGTGTCCATGGCGCAGAATTTAAAAAATTCTTTTTAAATTTTTTTGGTATACTATAAGAGTAGCTTAATAAATTCCAAAAAGATTTATTTCATTATACGTTGTATTTATTGAGAAAAAGAGCTTTAAAAGAAACTTGATATTTCAACCCATTAAAGTAGAATAGCCTCTTAACTATTTATACTCTTCTAAGGAATAATATAATTCTAATGTCACAGGATAACTATCGAAGCAATTAGGCAACTCCGCCTGATTAATCCAAAAAACCATACGAGAACAAAAAGCACAGATGAGCTTCCACTAAAGACGAAAAGTAATGATAAATGTCCATCGTCCATTCCCGATTGAATACAAAATGTATACACGACGTTTATACCGCTCCTGTGCAAGAACAATCGAAAAGCAATGGTTAATAATAATATTCGAAGCACCTTGTGCGTCCGCGGGTCATTTACATCGATAATAATGGCTCATAAATTGAATCGTCGTTCCGGATACCGATACACAGGTGAAACATTAATTGGCCGCATGTTTTAAAACGCGGAAAGTTAAAAATTTTCAATCGCGGTGCTGGAATCTTAATTTATAATGCGCCGGGTGGCGAAGCGAACAACAGAGATCCGCGCCCGCGGTTTCTCGCGTTGCGACGAGCGGCATATGGAAATCGTTCGACCTCCATTTGAACATGGAACAAAGGGGACCCTGCCCGAATTCAGCCGCCGGGGTCGCGAACTTTGCGCCCGGCGATAATTAAGGAAAAACTCAATCGACCCCAATCAGCCTGTCCAGTTTGTATGGAAATTTCGGGACAAATGAGGCGGCCGCGATACCTGTTCGCGCTTAGCATTATTACGTATCTGAAGATTGATATCAGCCGCTGTAGGTACATTTTTTCATCGCCGAGGAGCAAAACAATCGAGGAGCGAAACAATCAAAGAGCAAAAAATCTGAGCAAAGCAGGAAGTGTGACCTACGACTGAAACACAAAGGGTACGTTACCTACTGCATATGCATAAATAATATATTTTGAATTACGACCGCAAAAATTGTTCTAATTAAAGGAGAAATGATTTCGGCGCACTGGTTCGGTCCGGTTTATTATAAAACAAATCATTTCTCCTGCATATGCATGAAGTTAATAACGCATTGCAAGCGTTAATAACCTTTTTCTATTGGCGATCTGCATCCAAGTTATGCAACAGCCAGGCTAGTGGAGGATAATACTGCGAGACAGAGCTGGGTTAATTCGATTTAAAATGGAAATGAGAAATTCAACGTAGTACTTCTGTCTTCTATTTGCGGCCGAGTTGAATTAAATAACGAAACCGTGCTCAGCATTCTCGAATTTCTCAGGCACTGGTGCAGAAATTATTAACGTTCGGGATATAATTAAATGCATACTAAGCACTACTGTCAAATTGGGCTGGGACTATTTGTCGAGTTTTTCGATATTCGAATATTCGAATACTTCAGTTGCTCCATTATTTGGCGAATGTAATTCGGATATCCAAGTATTCGGATACTATTCGAATATTTAAGTAGTCGAATAATATTCGAATATTTAAGTATCGGAATACTGATGTATTCGAATATTGATGTATCCAAATACTGATGTATTTGAATATTGATGTATTCAAATACTGATGTATTTGAATATTGATGGATTCAAATACTAATGTATTTGAATATTGATGTATTCAAATAGTGTGGTATCAATTATAAATCATGTTCTTTAGATTCATTCCCCTCCGGGTGAAATCTTGTAAGCTAATTGTGACCGACTTCACGCCATACTATTCGAATACACCGGTATTCGAATACATTAGTATTCGAATAGTATTCGAATAATAACACTCGAATACATCAGTATTCTAATAATAACACTCGAATACATCTGTATTCGAATAATAACACTCGAATACATCAGTATTCGAATAATAACACTCGAATACAACAGTATTTGAATAATAACACTCGAAATGCATCAGTATTCGAATAATAATACTCGAATCCATCAGTATTCGAATAATAACACTCGAATGCATCAGTATTCGAATAATAACACTGGAATACATCAGTATTCGAATAATAACACTCGAGATACTTGAAAAATACTCGAATACTTGGAAAATATTCGAATATTAAATTAGTCCCAGTCCTACCGTCAAGCTGTTATTGTTACCACATTCGTAGTACGTGTTCTCGTACCCTAATGCCAAATTAATTATCACCCTGACTACCTGCAACCCAACTTCTGGTGGAAGTATACCCAGCAAACGTAAAAGGAAGGAAAAGAACTGAGATGCTATGTATGGGAAGCTGAAGACTAAATTAAAATTAATACAAAGCGTCTTCATTATCAAGAAAGGTACCATTCGTCAGCATTAAATGCATTTGATTCTTAGAACACGGAGCGACTAAACACCCCTCGTAGTCTAACAGCAGTTCAGGTAACAGGCTCTCAAAAGATAAGCGGATCTACCGAGAACAGAGCTAGGAACAGAGGATTCTCTCAAGCAATATCCACCGCAAAATTTCGCCTGACGATCGATGTACGCTCGATCACAAATGCCGCGGAGAGTTATCGCCTTCTGCGTAAAAGATTTTCTCAGAAGAATATGACGTTCCGCAAACAACCAGCGTTTACACTGCGTCTGGAAAACAGTGCTCGACGAAACGGGCCGGGCTGAAAATCGCCGGACCCTGCCTCCATCGTCGGCATTTCGCGTTGATTTTTTATCTCGCGTCTCGTCGAGACTCCCTCGCTTTCATTAACACTTTCTAGCACATTCGTTTGCCCTCGGATCATTATACTAGCTCGGGTCCTCCGTTAATCTACGAACGCTTCCATTACCGCGAAAGGTTTCAGTTGTTATCTCAGCGACAACTTCCTGTAGACCTGCAGTCAATTTGCACTTCGCGTTAACAGTTTTTATTCACCGAGCTTAGACGTGGCTAGTAAAACTCACGCCTAAACAGGCTCGTTAGAGTTCCATGGCAAACGGATAAAGTGGCGGTTTGCAGAGGAACCTGCGTGTTAGCTAGTTGAATCAGCGAAAGGGACGTTTTTTCTTTAAATATTTCATTTGTGGATATTCATTGTGTGTAACTATGTGGATTTTTAGAGTGACTCAAAACAAGAACAACGATGTTTCATTTGGGCCCTATCGCCCTTTAAGGGGGTGAAAACTAACCTCAAAGTCAAATTGGCACTTCCACTTTTTCGCGTATAACTATCAAAGTAAGTGTAAAAGTGTCAAAAGTCATTTTGTCGAGAGAGAAAAAAACTTCACTGTCTTTAAATTATTTAGATTTGAGTGCTAAATGAAGGGTGAGGGGAAAACGGAACTTTTTTTTTAAGTATTTTACGGTATTTTAGTCCACCAGTAAAGAAGGAAGATTAGCGAATTTATCTGCATTCTCCATGACTTGAAATTTATACCCTAATTAGGAATAAAAAAAAACGCAATAAAATAATAATTGTTCTACGTTATTTTAATATTTTTGTAAGGTTGAACAGAGCAGCGTATTAAAACGAAATAAGAAATTTCCACTACTATTATTATGAAAATAAGGAAAGCCACAAAATATGCTACAAATCGCAAAATCACGAAAAATGGACATTTCCTATTTTCCCCCTTACCCTTCAAATATGCTTAATATAGCTCATATTCATGAAAAAAAGAATGGCATGTGTAGATAAGCCTGCATATACCGCCTCTTAATTGTAGAAAGAACTAATGTGCCATTTATTTAAATTCACAAACGCTGTAAGTGATAATTCTATTTACCTATCGCTAGATTGCCTCATACATTGTTTACCACAGAAGGTGGACGTACTAGCAGTAACTACTAGGACTGGGACTATTCGAATAATTTAATATTCGAATGCTACGAATAAACTTCGAATATTTCAGTATTCGAATGTTATTATTCGAATACTATTCGAATATTGATGTATCCGAATACTATTTGAATACATCAATATTCAAATACATCAGTATTCGGATACTTAAATATTCGAATACTTGGATATTCGAATTATATTCGCCAAATAATGGAACAATTAAAGTATTCGACTATTCGAATACCGAAAAATTCGACAAATGGTCCCAGTGTACAAATGTACAAAAGAAAATTACCCTAATTGCATTTGCATTTTCCGGTAAAAAGAAAACTCATTTTGCCACTCACAGTGTTATCTACAAAGCCTCATAAATTATTTTCACTATCGATCAACAGCGTGGAACAAAAGAAAGATTACAATTCACATTTTCACATATCTGAGCGACAAACCTAATACGTTACGTATGACATTATTGCCACTAGTCTATTATTCTGCGCGATCCCAATGGGACATAAATCTTTCTAACGCAACAATCTTTCCTCCGTCACCGTTGGCAGTGTAAAGTTTTTTTTTTAACCACTGCACGCTAGAATTATCCGCGTGGAATTTATTACTCCCTAGCAACTGGATGCTTACAATTACGAGCGCGAGAAAAGACTCGGCAAGTCGATGCGCTGACATGTGCGCATGCTAAAGATATGTTAATATCCTTAATATCTTTTACGGTATGTACAGTTTACCAATGCTGGACAAATCACGCACACGACACGCAAGTGCTACCGCAGAGGAACGTGGCTGGCGAGAATCAAGAGGGGGGTCCATCAAGTTTTCAAACTAGGAGGTCGTAAATTAGTGTGACGAGCGTGCGAAAGGTATGCCAGCTTCGTGAATAATTTACTCGCGTAGTAATCTTTGTCCGGCGCCGATTTGTGAATCGACTATACACGACACATCTGTATTACTAGTAGAAAGTTCGAAAGCAAAAGAGGATAAAAAGACAGAGCCTGCTGGGACGCGCTGCTGCTGGGTTCGTTCGCGAATATCACACGTAAGTACTTCCTCCGCGTGGAATCTCTATCTTCGGGGATCAAAAACGGAATGTTAGCCTAAATCTCTTAATGCCACTGTATCAACAGCGACTAAGTAGGGTGGAACGAAATATTCTTTTACTATTCATGACTTCTAATAGTGTGCAAAAAGTTGCCTTTTCTAATGGTATTTAAGCTTCCAAAGTTTGAACCTGATGAACAAATTTTTTGAGGTGCCCCAAGCCCTTCAAATATTAATATTTACTGAAATAATTAACATTTTCTGAAATATTAATTTTTGAAAGCCTTGCGGCACCTCAAAAAATTTATTAATCAAATTCAAACTTTGGCAGCTTAAATACCATTACAAAAGGCAACCTTTGCCCACTATTAGAATAATAAAAAAAAATATTTTACGCCTATATTTCGAAGACACGTCTGCACTTCGTATCCACGTGGTTAAAATCCGCGGACTCTTTCCACCAAGACGCGAAGGACGTCCTTTTCATCAGTCGAAAGCAACCCACTCGCCATACGTCTCCTTAACCGACTAAACGGCCTCGTGCAACCGTCACTGATCCATCACTCCTATCTTTACTGCTCCAGACACAATGTCACGCAAAAAAAGTGAGTCCCTCGGAAATATGAGAACAGCCGGCGGCCTTCTG
Organism: Andrena flavipes; assembly: GCA_963971345.1. Lineage (NCBI taxonomy): Eukaryota > Metazoa > Arthropoda > Insecta > Hymenoptera > Andrenidae > Andrena > Andrena flavipes. The sequence continues at coordinate 75,087,531 of OZ020480.1, forward strand.
TGCCGTTGGTCTTTTGTGGAGCCGCAGGGCCAGGTAATCCATTCGGGATGAGTAAATAAATAAGCTTCGACAGACGCGCGGGCCCCGATGAATCACGTTGCACTTTAAACAGTCAATTAACTCGGCGCAATGTCGATTGGCCTCTGTCGTGTAATTAATTCGTTCACTATTCCGGCCGACGCTTCCTCCGTAACGAGGATGGCGATTCAATGATCGAGGGGGTATCAATGTCGTGGGCAATGACCCTTAGAGAGTGGCCGGCGGCTGTCGTCGGGAGCCAGAGGACATCCTCGTGACGCGATGAAATTTCCTCTTTAAAACCGGCGATTAGACGCGGCTAGAGCCGCCCGCCACCGCATTAATTCATGCCACGCTTCTTATTCCACTCTGCAAGTGTGCTAGGCCGCTTCCGTTAAGCTCGTGATCCGCGTTAGCTCGCCGCGACGCGAGGAATATTATCGCGGAGGAAAAAACGAGACCCCCAAGACGTTTGCACGAGTTCTTGCTGAGAATCAGTTTAAAAAAAATTGAAGAAATATTCAGCGAATAATTAACACGCGACACTATAATTTAAAGTGTTATATAATCTTATATAATCTTTATCAAAAGTGATTAATCGATTTGCATTTTAATTTTATTTATTGGTTCGCCGACAAGTAATTGACGAGTAAATGAAAAAAAAGCGGTGTCGTTCAAACATCGATTCATCAAATTTAAATAGGACTTAATATCGAGCTGCTAATTATATCATTGATAAGTAAAAAAGTATTATGTAGGAATAAAATTAATGTTACACGCTCTTTTTTGCCATTTAATTACTTGAGGTCGTTCCTTGTTCTCGTGTTCATCAACAAAGCATGGTTTCTACTTAATAGGGACTAATTATTGTTACATTTACTACTGGAGTAATAATTTCACGATCGAAGCAAATATATCAGGATTATTTATGCAATCAGCCTCCGTTAATTTGACGGCTTCCGTAGAAATAGGTATTAATTACATATCGATCTTAAAAGTTAGAAGGCCTAGGGCGAAAGTAGCGTTAGCGTTCGAAGTTTGGCATGCTAAACTACTTTCGCCTTGGACTAAAATTCTTGTTTTGTAGTTGTATAATTCTAACGCTTTAATATTCGCAGCAGATGTAAGAATTTGTTACGGGTTAGTCTTTATGTCAACGTAGACAGTGAAATGGGTTTACGCGGTGAAAGTTTCGCTTCGATTAGCTAATACAGTCGCTAAGAAATTTCGTTTCACCCGTAATTAAGCGAGCCGAAGCGATGCCATGGATTTCAGCAATTTGATGAACACTAGATAGTGAGAATAGAATTTTGTTAGATGTTTTGGCTTACCCATTCTGTGGCGATCGACGATGGGTTCCGTGCTCGGTCTGCCCGTGGCAAAGGAACGAAAAAAGAAAAAGAAACACGTGCGTCAGAAGCAATTCGAAAATATTTGAAACGGGTAACAAGGTTGGAAAGAAATCATTGGAAAGTCGGTGCTCGCGGAGTCTCGTAATAATTGAAGTGACTTTAAAAGAATTCATCCATGGGATGATTATGAAATTCAGAACCTCGGAGAAACGAATCTCTTTTAATTTGGAAATCAAAAATCGACGGAAAGTGAACGACGGAAACCAACTATTTAATTTTTATTTAAAGTGCTAGAACGTTTTCAAACGATGAAATTCGTAGAAAGTGCTCTAAAGCTTCCCCTAACTTTCAATCAACTATTCACCGATCCGATGCACGATTATTAGAAACCACAAAAGCACATCGATTACGTAAACCATCTCGAACGCCATCCTCGGATTAAAACCGTACTCGACTCAAAATACCCGAATGTAGAAGAAAACTAAAAACCGCTCGAGGAGTATCTTTTTATAAATTCGATTATAGTATATTTCCAATAGAATCGCAGACCACAAGCAAAGCACTCAAGAAGCCAAGGCACTGTACCAAACCGATTATCCGACCGGCATTCAGCAAAGTATCATTTCCAATTAACGCACAAACCAACTTTCCTCCGATCATTCACCGATCGCCACCGCGAGTGTTCCGATACACAAAGATATCCACTACATAAAAAATGTCCCCCTTACACCGAAATACATACGCGCGGAACGGAGGCTACTTATTTCCGACACCGAAATATCAGAGACTCGAGGAACCTCCGCGACACGAGAAGTCCTCCACGTAGCTCTGCACTGTAAGCTCGAACGGCGTTCGATGAAAGTGTGTTACGTGTGAAAAAGAAAGTGAGCGAACCGAAATAAAGTGAAACAAAAAGCGGCGAATAAAGCAGAATAAAACCGTCTCCTCCTCCTCGAGAGAGCGAGCCGTCCTCGTGGAAAGTGGGAAAACTCACCGGGGCAAGCGTGAAAATCCGACTAAACCGATCGATCGGGGGCCAAGCGTGCGTATCGAGCGTGATCGAGCGGCTACCTCGGTTTATCGTTCTCTCCCCCGTGGCTGGTCCGGTCGACGCGAACGGTAACGCGTGTCGAGGATTACTAAGGGGATGATATGTGGGCCAGCCACTTTTAAGACGATGGCAACTACCGAAAGGTGGACTGAGCGTACCTGGGACCAACCAGAGTTCCTTATACCTGGCCGGCGTGAGAGGCCGGGACAACTTCCCCCACCGCTCCATTCTATTGACGCATCCACGCCGCACGCCAATGCTCCGTGCATAATCCTTCGGTGAACTTTGATACGGAAACGTTCTCCTTTTTTACTCTTTTTTTCTCGATCCCGAAACGAGGCAACGATCGCCGCGATGAATTCGACTTGGTTATTGTGCGTGTTAGCGATGACGCGTGCGAAGGGCACCGGCGCTGAATGCAATTCGAGGAATAAAATAGGATGGAAGAGATGGAAGGGACGCGACGAACGCGGTGGATTTAATTGGGAGTTGTAGGCGGCAGTGTTTGGGACAGTTAGGGGGTCTGACGTTAACGTGGTGGGGAGTTTGAAATGCGCGGTTAGTGCGAGCGGAGCGGAGTCTAAATCTGATTGGGATTTAATTTAGTTGGGTATTTAAAGGTGCGGAACAAAACCGCGCGAAACAGTTTCGTTCCGCGGTGCGCAAAGTGATCGTGACGCGTGTATTAAAATCGGAGGTGGTGCATTAATTAGAATTTATGAGTGATTGAAGAAAAACCAGAGTCGTTGGGTTACGTCGGTACGAAGGAATAAAAGCATTTAAGCGGGCAATTAAATTGTTAAATTACCTGGATGTAGAAGATACTAGCCGGTTTGAAATTTTTTTATAGAATATTAGCTGATGGTTTGGAATTTTTAATTAATTTATTGTGCTGGTGTCCGTCGAACGCGCGTAGTTTTGATTAATGCGATGGAAATGGGATCAGGGGCGGATTTGTTTATCAGCTAAGGAGGCTGCAGCGTAGGATGGCTAATTTCGGGGAGCAACAAATTTTCAGCGGAAGAAAACTGGAAAGGTTTAAACACAGAGGCTGAGACTACTTTAAGAACAATTCACTTCTCATTCATATAGCGAATTAGCAATAACTAATATGCGAGTTTGTCATGTTGAATTAATTTTGAGATTGTCTCGACTCTTTTAAATTAAAATATTTGATAATATTTCGCGGAAAGGGCGGTCGACGAATCTCTAACTCCGCCCCTGAATGGGATTGGGTTGAATAAGGAACAAGGAATATAGTAGTGTTAATGACAGTACTTGTCTGCACTGTTCAAATGCTAATTGTAAGTCTAGGCCTTGGCCGAGACGAAGAACAGGTTGCGTATATTCCAACTTTGCATTAGTGTCCTTCGATAAGTCACTTCCGCTTAAAAGAATAAAACAAAAACGCCAGGATTTCCATTCCATTTGCACTGATTACACAAAAAATTTAATCTTGCGTTTATAAACGACTAACGACGTTTATAGAGTAGCTTTCAAAGTATCGAAGAATTCGGTTGAGCAGAGGATTCGTTTATCATCATCGATGAGAGTGTATGGTGAGTGAAAGAGGCGAATAAAAGGGTTGGAGAGAATGTTCGGATTGTAATTCCAGCACTCGGATTCGATGATGCTCGTTGCAACAACCTGCGATGCACCATCAATGAATCTGAGCACATTGGTATGCTCCTCGTGGGTAGTGGTGTGTTATAGAAATTTCTGTTGCGCAAGTGGCGATACATTTCGGGCGGATTGCGCGCTGGAAAGATTGTTTAGTAACACGTATTCCATTGTGCGCGGTGCCTTGATCTCTTTTACCTTAGGCGTAACGTAGAAAGCAAATTTCGTGGCTGCAGATGGCGGATGGAAAGGTTGAAGAACTTCACCTCGGTATCTTTTGGGCAATCGGTTTTAGAAATTGAGAAATAAATTTCCAAATTACATTTAATTCACTTTCAGATTGACTGATAAGTTTCTTTTACTAATGCATTTGTGCAATAGAATTTTATTTTCATCCACTTTTGGATTGAATTCACTTGAGATAAATATCACTTCTTAAAAAATTGGCACAAATTGGGATATTTCAGAAGTTATGCTGCTAGTCCAATTATCAAATATGCTCCAAGTACTTAAGTTTCAAATCGTGTTGCTATAATACGATTTTAGTAAAGATAAAAATTTATCTTTACAATTATAAATTAAAATAAAAGTTAATATAATGAATACTCTTAAAAATTCAAAAACAATCTAACAATATTATTAATATCCAAAATAAATGTTGTAAATTAAACTATTTTTTGAAAATACACTTATGAGAGCCCTAACATTTTATATAAATATAACATTTTTACTAATTATGATACTGAAGGTGGATAATAATTATGCGCGATTAGCTCAAACATAAGTGATTTTCCGGGACTATTTTCAAGCGAACCCTCGAAAGGAATCAGTGTCCCGGTTTTGTATCAGGCATCTAGAAATTGGTTTAAGAAATTTTTCCCGCGAAACGAAGCGTAAGTGCTTACAATGCATTTAGCATCGTTCTACGTATTTGTCGCCTGCCATGGTCAAGTGTGAAGAGCATCGAAAGCATTCCACGTTGCAAGTTCGGGGCGTGCGATAGACACAGACCGAAAGCGTTACTAACTACCACCTTAAGGTGCAAATCCACGACGAGAAAAAAACTATCGTGTCACACATGAGACTTCAATCTCACGAGAAAATTATTTCACCATTTTTAATTATTTTGTCGTTAGTTTCATGATATATTTTAAAAAATCACATCTCTGGCGATTATTCCCATTATTTAGTTGCTGAGATTTTTGTTTTTTGATGATAGAAAAAAATCTCGCGTAAAATATCATCGTGGATTCGCACCTTTAGCCACGAGCCTCAATAACACGAATCATCTCATCTTGAATTCCTAATTGGAAAGACACAAAATGCTCTTACAAGTAGCTAATAGTTTCAGGCGTCTGCTAAAGCCGCGTTCCCACGTGTGCGGCGAGGATATGCAAATATATTCTCAGAACTCGACGAGTACTCTTCTTCAAAGATAACGCGCGTCCAAGAAGTGTCCACAGAATAATAAATAATGTTCATACGTGGAAATATTTCACACGTGGGAACGGGGCTTAAGCCGTATCCTTCCTAAATGTTTTATTCACGATGGATCGAAGTTCGGGGGATTTAATTAACGCAGCAGTAAAAACAAGGAAGACTGAGGTGACAACTGCTGAAGCATAAAGCCGCGCCTCCACGTGTGCAAACAAACGAAGAAGATCGCTTTACAAAGGCAACGTGCGCGATGCAAAGAAGCCTTGAGTATACTACGCTGTCTGCTGTACGCAAACCGCGGATATTTCTGCGACAGATAGAGAACTAATATCGGTGAACACTTTTTCAGATAACTCGAAGGGAATCGCCAGGTGACGATACTGGGTTTTCCTACACGCAATATGAAGAATTTCAAAGTGGATTTCCTCGAAAACGAAGCGCGGTATCAAAAAAAGTTACTGCTTCTTTTCGACTTATAAGAAGTAAATACGTCGAGAAAAAGGAATAAAATTTTTTGATATTGCGCTTCATTTTCGAGAAAAGCGACTTTGAAATTCTGGTAACTAAGAACAGTCGCGTCTAAGAAAACCCACCTTAATGGGATAGACAAATACTATTAACAAATTAAACAGTGAATACCGAATGTGTTCTCACTCCGCTGACATCACGTACATTAATTCGCTTATTGCTCACTTCATCCACACGTTAACAGAAAGTTACAGTTCTCCTATCGATAGAGTTGATCGTCTCTAATTCAGGGCTAGACTACTTCACAGATCGTTGCACAAGTCGGCTGGGCATCGTCGAAACTATTCGCTGTCAATCCGAGAGTCGGCGTGGAAAACGGAAAATTGCACTGACAGCGTTGCTAATTCCATTTTGTGCATGTGACGGACTAAACGGTCGCCCTTTTTCCGCAACCGAGAAGTCGTTCGAGCACCTTGATCTAAATACTCGGGAACGGGGCAAAAGAGAAAACGAAAAACGGTAAATAAACAGCGGGAATTATGGGCACACTATCCGCTGGGCGAACTTTTACACGGGGCCTGTGACAAGTGTAATTGCAGCCCGTTACGAGGTATGTTAATCGGTCTTTCATAACATCCTGCGGTGCTCTATGCTTTTTTAACTGCAACGCGAGCCATTCGTCGAGTTGAAAAGAGCGATCGAAGTAGTACTATCCGTGGCTCGTAAATAAAAATCCCAATTACTGGATTTCCCGAGCTCCGGAGTTACCATTCAATGAATACCGATGAATCACGGCACGAAAGTGGAGAGACACTTTCCGAAGATATTAAAAATTAGTGGGACTGAAACCGAATCACAGAAGACGTTTCGAGTGAATCGCTGAATTGATGATTGGATAAATTGATGTTGAATCGGGACTCGAGTGGTGTCCAAGTCGAGCTGAAATCGAGACTCGAACTGAGTCGACCTTATAAATATTCGATTTTGAGAAAGAAATAAACCGAGTTTGTTTCCTTATTATCTAGTTGCCGCGTTAAGTCTGACAAAGTTCATAACATATCACAAAAAATGCGAACTAGCAATTAGATCCTGTTCACGACGCTCGGATAGACCAGAATATTGCGTTTCCCGTTAGGAAGGTCGTAAAAATCAAGCAAATTATGTCGATTCGTGCAGATGCCACACCGACGAATGCAAATTTTCGCGAATACGAATCGCGATCTCGCGTGTCGCCGCTATTACTCCGCCTTAAGCTGTAACTTAACTAACGTCGATCCCCATTTCGCGAAACGTTCTTGTCCAGAAGGACACCAAGCCGATCGAAATTTTCCTTGCGTCGCGACAGGTTTAAATAGGGGGGAAGGATGAAAAGCCCGTACGTACGAAAGCTTTCACGCTGCGACCACCATAATGTCTTATAAAGCCACGCCTGCCACCTTCGGCGAAGCTTACAAGTTTCCCTCAGCAGGAACACGTCGTTCTTCGACATCTAAATGCCACTCCAATACATGGAAATTGAAATACGTTGAATTTCTTTCTAAAAGAAATATTTCAACAGAAATATATTTTTTTTTTTAATTTTAACTTTAATCTTAACCTGAATTCTAACATTAACTATATGTTTATAAATTGTGTTATGTTTAGCTATAAATTTAACTTTAATTATTATTTCAACTTTAACTTTAAGTTAAACCTTAATTTTAACCTTAATGATAATTTAAAATTTAACTATAATTTCAATTTGAACTTTAATTTTAATATTAACTAATCCAAACTTTACCTTTAACCCGGCGTTGGTAATGTGCGGAAATGTAACAAGATTAATAAGGTGGGGTCCCACAGAACCCGCAATTAATTTAGTGTATTATAGAAATCCATTTCTATAATTAAATTTTTATTACCCAAAAATACTTAGCTAATTAAACACCTTTAATTTTCAACAAAAATATACTTCCTAAATAGCTTGTATAAAGAACAAACTAAATTCACACTGTCACGCGTTGTTAAAAAATTATACTCCATTTATAATCTGGGGTCTACGAGACCCCACCTAACTAACGCCGGGTCAACTATAATTTCGGCTTTAACTTCAACCTTAACTACAATTCCAACTTTTAATTTTAAATTTAAAATTCCCCCCGGAGACTACGAATGTTATATTAAAAAGGTAGGTACTCTTCCCTTCCTATCGAATAAAATTCTAAGCGAACGTCAAGTGAAAGCACGAATCAATGATAACGGAAGACCGACGCGACGGAATTGCAAGTCACCCTCAAACATTTATTACCAATTCCCCTTCCTAAAATGTCATGCAAAACTGAAACCACCGAGACGCAAAAAGTATCCAAAATTTATACTGCACGCGTGTTGACTGATCGAAGGATAGATATACACGTTCTGTTTCTTTCAGCCAATGTAATTATTCAACGCTGTCGAATAAGTGCTCCTAACCGAATATTTAGAAAAGAGTAAACGTGACCGTGGCATTGGCCCCAAAAAAGCCCACCGTTGGCCAGACGATACCCATCAATTAATTTCCCTCTCGTGCTTTTACGTAACCGCTTCTAGCCGGCCACTCTCCTTGTTTTTTTTTTTATTCCTCGTAGTCAATGTCCAACAGGACTATTTTGGCATAAACATGTTATTCAACACGGTTGAAGCTAAAGACCGTCGAAACAGGCACCTCCTCGCCTTGACGCGCGTTACGAAATCCTCCTGAAGTGCCCTTTACTATACATTCTTCTCTAATTATAACGCACGATCCGCGGTAATTGGGACCAGTCGTTGAAATCTGTTGCAGACCGAAAGCAAGTGCAGCTGCTTACGAAAATGATCGACAGGGAAAGGTGCGCCGGGACGCTCGAATTTTTCTTTCACTTTCGCGCCGTCTGCCTATTACGTCTCGCACAGAACACATTCATCAAAAGTGACCTTCAAACGGTCGTGAACCGAGTTTTTTTGCATTTCAAAGTTCGAATATCAACGGCGGGGAATTATCGTTGCTACCGTGATCTCACGACAGCTTTAGTGGTCAAACCTACCCGGTTTCTCGCGATTCCAATACAAAAAAACTCATTCGGAATGTGTAGTCACGTGTCAAGTGTATATGGGATACTATTAAGAAGTAACTATTTTCATGTTGGACGAGTGTGGTTGGAACACAATTTCCGGCAGTGCTGGTACAGAAATAGACTTGGCTGTTAATTGGAGAGATAGGAGGATCACACAATCCTTAAAGATCGTGTGCTAAAAGACTTGGAAATTTTTAATCCAGCCACGATTTTTAAAGAGAACGAGAAATTAAGAAACCCTGAAAAGATTTTAATGTTTCCCTCGTTTGAGCCTCGCGAATTTGTCCCTCGTGGTAGCGTAGATAATATCTAACACGGCTTCTATACTAATGTTAATAATATTCGTGGGAATAAAGGAAACGTGTGGGTAATAGACAGTGATAAAAGAAAGCATCAGCCTATTAACCTTTAGAGGGTCGGGATTTTTTCATCGAAATTGTAAATTTTATTTACCTAAAATTTATGCATATATACCACCAAAATGACCGACAAAATATCTAAATTCTTAGGTGGCCACTATAGTGGACAGCCCGGCCCTCTAAAAGTTAATAACTTGTTGCAAATATTATTCATTCGGAGGAAGTGCAGCATATTTGGAATATTGTTGGTAATTTGGAATACCAAAGTATGTAATAAACTACTAACTCGATGGAATTTATAACACCGTAAACAATAGGGGTTAATGACCTGTTAACTAATGACATTTGTGGATGAACCGCCATTTTGACATTCTTTAATTAATCTGCAGAATAAAGAAATTAATCATGGTTAAAATATGTCAAAACTTTAGAGCTAAATATTTAATCTCCTCATTTGCATGCTCCTTCTATGTTTCTGTGTCAGTTTTGCGATAATTTCGGAAACACGAAGTGTGGCATGGAATTTTAGGTTTCAATGCCATGTTGCTAATTCGGAATACCGGAGGTGAAGGCAATTTGGAATATTCCAAAGCTTAGCGATGCTTTTGTTTCACGTGTGGTGTTTCCGTATTGATAACCCGTAACCACAAATCCAAACGACTTGAAATCAAATAAAAGACATTTTTAAAGAAGTCAGAGTTGCGGAACGTAAATTCATAAACACTCAAAACTAGAAAATAAAAAATATATATTAAAACAAAATTGATGTTAAATGATTTTATTAAAAATGTACTAATAACTAAAAAATAATTCTTTTTTTGTACTGCAATTTCGATGGTGTTTTTTCACTCTAAATAAAATCGTGGAGCAGGATTTTTCATAACAGAATATGAATCAATTTAATACAGCATCAAGTGTCGAAATGAATTTGTTGCGAGACACCCAGCTCCACGATTTTATTTAAAGTGAAAAAAACACCATCGAAATTGCAGTACAAGAAAAGAATTATTTTTTAGTTTTTTATTATTACTGAGAGTTTGAAATATAAAAGTTTATTACAGTCCCCATAATATTATGCGGTTTTATTTGTTCCCAGCCTCTGCCGTAATTTTCTGTTCATCTTAAACAAACTGGTATTCCAAATATATCACACTTTCCCTACTAATTCCAATCAGGTTTCATCTACTGACGTCATTTAACGCCTCGATAAACTGTAATAATAGCAAACAACCAAAATGAAATATAAACTCCCTGAAAATCAAATTAAAAATTAAAACCCCTTGCTTGTTCCATTTACTGTACAGTACCTACCCCGCTGTAAGCAGACTTATGTAAGAAATGCGCCCAGGAGAGAGACCATGCATAATTTAAAATACAAAGAATATGACGACGTATATACAGAACCAGGGCCGTTTTCATAGGCGGTTCATTGATCACTGAAAAGCACCAGCGAGCAGGGTCGACCGCGTATTGGTTTATTAGAGCGTGATCGAAAATAGGGGCGGATTCTAGACGAACGGAGGACAATGAGCAGACTATTTCCACCCCCGTTCCTGTTTCCATTATGCCTGACAGCCCATTTCATTAACACTCGCAGCCCTACGCGAGCCTGGCGACAGATTTTATCATGTTTATTTCAATACGCGGCGCACGAAAGCCACGCTCGCCGGTAATTTAAAGGATTCCAGCATAAAATTAATATTGGACCCGGGCAGCCTGAGAAAACTCCATTATTCCAGCCTGCGCGACCACTGTGTGCGCAACGAAAAATAATTTATTAGCGAGTGCAGTCAGAGTCGCTTGTGAACGGCTCGTTAATGGATGATTTGGGGAGTCCTGTGACGTTCTTCGGCTATAAAGTTGAGTCTTTTTAGCTTTTGTACGTATAATGCGTTGTGGAAAGAGGTCTAGAGATATCCTGAGACGCGGGGAAGTAGGAAGACGAATAAGGACCAGTTAGAACAACAGGATAAAAATAGGACCGTAAAAGATTAACGCATTCTGCGAAGCCGAGCCAACGCCGAACGAGCCGTCAACATACCCTGCTCCCCCTTTTGATGGCGAGACAGCAGGACAAGAATTGCTTGTCCCCTGTCGAAAAGATTATCCCTGCGGTCACGTTTATTTTTTTCTTCTTTTTGTAAAAAAAAGATGTTTGACGTCTCCAGGTATTTAATTTGTCGATATTTTTGGAGATAAAAACGGGGAGAAAAAGTATCGAATCTACACTAGCGGACAAAAAGGTTACCACTTTATTAATTTGTTCAATTTTTATTATCTTTTAACAGACATTAAGGACTGTGGTATGTTTAATATGCACGTTTCGTAACATTTTACGTTGTCCTAAAAAACAAAAGTTGCCTCTACAAAATATTAATTTTTTTTATTAATGTTCAAAAGCTGTAACTTTTTGTTGGCTTTAAAAATGTGTTGTCTTGTTTAATATTATGTAGGATTTTGTTCGTTAGAGGGTTCGGTGAGTTTAATTTTCGTCTCAAAGGATTTCTCAAAGAATTTCCAAAATATGCTATAAATCGCAAAATCCAGAAAAAATGGACATTCCCTGCTTTTCCCTAATGAATAAGAAAAAATCTTTCGCTAAAAACGTATTTCCCATCTCATTGTCAGTGACGTGTTACCTACATCTTTCCTCGAATTATCGACTTCATGTCTATCTCAGGATCTGCCAGTATACAGGGTGATGTAAGTATGATATATCCTTAAATTTGAATCAGAAAATCGAAATCTAAATATAATATCCTTCATTACCCCTTAACCAGCTGTTGTTGTATAAACGCAAGATTAAATTTCAATTTTTTTCAGTTAGGGCAAACGCAATGAAAATTGTAGAGTTTTTATTTTATTAAATGCCATGAAAATTCTAGAGTTTTTATTTTATTAAACGCAATGAAAATTCTAAAGCTTATATTGTATTAAACGCCATGAAAATTCTAGAGTTTGTATTTTAATGCTTGTCCGGTAATGGGTTAAATAAATTAACTACCGAGCCATTATTTCGCTCCCTAACAAGATTCACACGGTTCCAAATTTGATCTCCGAAATAATTACACTGTTTCCACAACGATATCAGTAAAAGGAAACTGTTCGGATGCCTCGGCTGAAAGCTCGCAACGTTCCGCAAACTCTTCACTCGACCCCCCAACAAATATGTCCACCGAAAGACTGTTCCCCCGAGCATCGGACCCAATTGAGCAAGAAACGGCCTCGCGTATCTGCGCTCAGAGCGAAACGATCCACGAACGATGCCCCTATTTAGAAGCGATTAATTACGCGCGGAAGCGTTGCACGAGAATAGGTGCAAGTCGGTTCGCGGCCAGGCTACGCTAAAAACGGGAATCCACGTTGCTTAGAATTTCAGTGAACGGTGCTCGAGACCCGTCGAGCCGCGTCGAAATTGATCGCCGTTATTTGCTGCTGCCGCTCGCGGCTGTGCTGTCTTATTTCCTTGCATTCTCGCGGATCGAAAAGCGATGCTCCGCTCATAGCGCGAGGCTGCGCCTTAAGGTAGTTCCTAACCAACTATGTTAGTCAAATTAGTGTTGCGTAATAAACGATAAATATAAAGTAGTATGATACTATAGAAATAATAATAATAATTTTTAACATCATGTATATATATTTTAAAAAGTTCATTGTTAATATAAATAATTATAATACGAAAATAGAATATTAAATTGCTTAGCAGAGTGAATTGAAACAGCAGATCTGACAACGTTGCTTTCATTCCGAGCGTCTTTTGTAACCAAAATCTCAGAAAAAATGTCAGAAGAAACCAAATTTCTTTCGTGCCAATTTTGGTACACTTCTTGAATATAGTTTTCCTGTTTCAGATGAAAAACTGTGTTAACGCAACTTTAATTAAGAATTTCTCAATAACTAAGTGGTAAATCGATTTTAAACTTTGTACAAGGGTTTCTCTGGTATTCGAAATTAGTTTTGAACAAAACTTGAAAGAGTTCTTGAATTTAATAGATTATTCAGGAACTACACACCTTAACAGTTAGCGCTTTTCGCGTAACACCAGTGGGCAAAACGGACGAGCAAATTATTGACTTTCCAGCGACACTGTTTCGCAAGATCACGATCTCCCGAGGATCATTAGGTCCAACGGACTCTGGAGGCAATGATTTGCCTATTTACTCCATGGTCAATACAGGATGTACTCGAGAATAGTGAAGTAGAAGGTAATTAGATAGCTAGGGCGCATCGAAACAGGGGGAAAGAAATAAAATTTAGAACCACTAACTACAGTGAGTAACTAAAATATTCGGACGCTTTTTAAAATCGCATAACGTTTTTATAATTGGCCCAAACGACATGCGTGAACGCGTTTACGATCCTACAGAATTTTTCAAGTGGGATAAAGGGCCTACTTATTGTGTATTTATATACACACCTTCTATGCTAAATGCGAACTGTATCGTGTTCTGTAGATATAATGTGATCTAGACTAGTGATACCCAACCGTGTGGGTTGCGAAGTGTTTTCTGAGGGGTCGCCTCGGTTATTTTTAGTTGGTGATTTTTAGCACTTATTTAATTATTAAGTTAGAATTATATTCTGAAACAGCTATTTTTAATGTTTTATTTACCTTATATGGGTGGGTCGCAGGTTATTCGAGTATTATAAAAGGGGATCGCGACTATAAAAAGGTTGGGAAACACTGATCTAGACGTTCAGGGGAATTTATGTATTAAATGTTCGATTATAAAGCAGTGTTGTAGTCCTCGATCAATAAAAATTCAATGTTCTGTGGGGACTAGGTACAGGAGCTTATTGGATATTTAGTAAGAATTCAGACATTTGCTTCACTCTCAAGAATTTTTTAGAGGCATCGACTAATTGTTTTGAACGACACGCTGTGAATCACCGGAGTCCGCCGTTCTATGGTGCAATTATCGGAAGATATCCTGCCTGGTATTTTGAAGTTGAGAAATACGTGAAATTAATTTTTTCCACTGTCAGCGAATGAAATATGTAACACGCCTACATTTTCTTATTCTATGCACCAATAATGCCGTCCTTTCCAATCTGATAATTATCACATATAGAAGCCGTCCAATCTCCAATCTGCCCGAAAGATTAAATACCCTTTATCTGACCGAATGATTGGTCCTTCCAGGAAAATGCCGTTTCCGAGACTCGCCCGACCAGAATTTTCAGCTTGGAAAAACACGAAACAAAACACGGCTTGAACACGCAGTGCTATGACGATAATATTTCTCGGTATTCACCATCTTGCACTTTGTCGTAGGCGCAAAGTGCAACGTTGAAGCTACAGAGCGTTCGTCGCCTGCATCCGTTTAAATATTAAAATTGAAATTCGGCGTCTTCGCAGAATCGTCGGTAACGGTTCTCAAAGGAGTTTCTCTACGAGGTTGAAATCAGTCAGCGGTAGATCTACGCGTATTTGCCCATCCAGATAAGGAACGTCTATTATTGCGATAAGCTACTAAGAAGCAGCGTTCCTCTCGCCTGAAAGCCTTTTCAGTTTCATTAACAGATACCTTTGCCAGAGGAGCGAGTTAAATTACGTCCCCGCATTATCAAAAAAAAAGTTAACGCAAAGAAATTATTTTTTTTTGGGCTGAATTTTATCCGGGAATATCGAAGCCTTCCGAGTGTTCGGTGCACTTTGAATATCGAAATTCCATCGAGTACAAGGACTGCTGGAAATATCGAGAATTTGCCAAGTACTCGCAAGTACTCGGCTGGTTGATTCGGTTAGAATAGCCGTGGCAAGCTGTCTCGTGTACACAGGGACAGTTGAGCCCGCGATGCTGCACGCCCGGGCGTGCAACAGCCACGTGAATACGGGTCATGGCGCAAAAACCGAGTACTTGCTTTAATATTTGCTCGCGCGTCTTCTCAGAAGGATCGACGAGCTAAATTCCTAATTAATATACGAGCGTGACTTCATTACCTTGTGACGTGGGAGGCGCAAGGACGCGTCGCTGACGAAAAAACAACAAACCTCCAGGAGAGATACTTATCGCGAGGAGCAGAAGGAACGCGATGTCTTCGTATTTACAAATAGTCTTTTATCGACGAAAATCGACAGGCGACGCCGCGTCACAAAGAACATCGATGACGAATTGCCCCACCTTGAAATTCGTCAGACCCGTAGATTATTTCTCACTGCACCCTAGGGAGGTTCTCGGAAACGGAACGGTCGAAAAGACACGCGTATGTACTGTCCTGCGAGGGAATAAATTCGTCGACGAAATTGGCAGCCATGCAAAAAACTTTACGTTATTTACATAGTGGGATAAATTAGTGTTCCGACTTCTGGAATTCGTAACGATCCTGTCGCATGTTAGATAGATGTCCCAACCGGTTCCATCCTGCGTCACAAATATAAATTCCCTGCTAATTTTAGACCTTATCCCATAAGGTCGGGTTTCAATTCTATGGTAAGATAAAAAAAAATTGTATTTGATCGAAGGAAGAATCGACTAATCCTCGCTCCACTGATGGCTTGGATACTCGGAGCTGGGTAGATATTTGTGAAAGTAGTGATGGACTCGAACGACTCGCGAGTATTTTTGATTGAATACTATTCGAAGAAAATTAATCTTTCAACTAACTCTCTTTCCACCTATTCGCTTCACTGATGGATGGGATACTTGGAGCTGGGCAGATATTTGTGAGAGTAGTGATGGGCTCGAACGACACGCGAGAATTTTTGTTTGACTAGTATTCCAAACAAATGAATCTTGCGTTACTTAGAAATACGTAAAGTTCTTTAGATAGAGAGATACAATATCTGTAATATTTCAGGATATCCGAGGGAGGGTAGAGAGCGAGGGTCCACGGTCCTGAAACTTCCCCTATCACCCGAGTCGATTCTTTCACCGACCCGATTAGAGTTCACTATGTTTCTTCCGTTCGATATACGCTCATTGCACACCGTTAAGCGAAGAAAAGAGAGAATAAAGGCTGGTCGAGTTAGTCGAACGTGCACGGAGCAACCCTCGTCGCGAAGGCAACCCTTTTACCCGGAACGGACGAACGCGGAAGCAACGCGCGTTGTATTGATCACGTTCCACGGATTTACCGACACCGGATAAAGCTTCCCGGCGAAGAATCGTATTCAGTCTTGGAAGAATCTTAACCCAAGTATTAAACACATCACAGCATATGGCAGGTTCACTCTTGCACACAGGGCAGCTACAAATTAATTATTCTCCACCTTCTAATTCGATAAGTCTCGTTCTTTTCGCGCACACACTTCGAAAATTAGTTTCACTAACTTTTTTCATTCACCTTAAACTCTGAAGAACTGGCCCTTCCTTCTACATTGAAAAATGACAGTCACTGGGAAGTGACGTCTAGAAGTTGTATTTTTTTAGATTAAATTCATTTATGCCGTTGAGAATATTTAATTAGAAAAGAAATCTTTGCAAGCTAATGAACTCCACCGATACTTGTAACCAATACACTGATTTATATTACGACTCCACGCTTGTGGGGTACGATATAATTACACGGTCGTGCGAACACATCGGAATCGCGGTGACAAATTAACAAATTAATTAACGAACAACCTCAGTGAATTCAAGCGCAGAGCTTGCACCAGAGCTCCCCTACTTGAACTTATTACGAGTCAGGATGATGTAATTGTTCCCATTACACGTGGAACTGTGGAATGCCTGATTCGCGGTGTATGTAAATTACGAAATTTTATCGCCAGCGTGTCATCTTTCGCCCAATCGTCGAAAAATGTATTTGGCACATCAGAAAGACATTGTGACATACAAAGGAAACCACTATGTAATTCGCAATAGCCGTTATCACTTTGACAAATAATATATTCGCAATATAATTAGCATATGTATCTATATGTCTGCGTAGACCTGGGGGATCATTACCGCGAAATTACGTAACCCATCGAAACAAAGTACACGCGAGCCCCGAAATTTGCATGACTTTTCGATGGGCGGGCATAAACAACAATCTAAATGAACGTGATTAAGGATCCGTAGACGACTCACCGCAGAAATCTTGTCAGCGAAGCTCTTATTGCCGCGGCATGCGATCCCTCGCGATAGAGAACAGTATACGTGGCGTTTCTCCACTCCCGTTACCATATTAATCATATTTATTTACTCTTCTATGACTAACGCGATACACCGCTATAATAATCCGCTCGACACCGGTTCAGGCACAAGAAAATTACAAGCAGATAGGAATGCATCGGCACTGTCCTTACACCTGTCCACAGAGCCATCTAACTCTTCCCCGCACGGATCACCATTGGCGGTGTTCAATCGTTATTAGACACTGAATGGACGTACGTATCACTATGACAGGGTTCAATCACCGACAATCGACACCGGTTCAAACACAGGGGAATAATGACAGAATTGTACATCCAGGATTCTTTCCACCCGCGCATACTGCCATCTATCCGTTCCTAGCAAGTGTCATATTAACCCTTTACGGTGCTAAGAATTCAAAGCCAGCACGCGCTGTGTCGCAGAAATCGTTAACCATATCCCTTTAAACATATTTGCCGGACACCAATAGGCGTTCACCGCACCACGTCCACTAATTGGCTGACCAGTTATAAGCGTTCACAGCACCCGAAGGGTCAACGATATTCGTTCTCGACTTATTCTCGCCTCGAGCACGAAAACTGGCAGCCACGCAGAGCCGTGACTACACTTCCCGCATAACCGACACCCTTCCTTGGCGAAAGCGACGAATTCTTAGCGAATAGCATTATCCGTATGTAGAAATTTCATCGAGGCCCCAGATTGGGGCGGGGAAGAAGAAAATTCAACGCATAAGAACGATCGGCTAGAGAGCGCGGCGAGGGCGAGCCCTTTGCCTACGAACGTAGATATGTACGTGTACCTAGAAGAGCTCGAAGGAGCAGCAGGAGAAATCAAGGAGATACGAGTCACGACTATTTTACACGATGAACCGGCATGCGGGTTCGCGTTGCGCACGCCAAGAAACGCGCGCGCACACACGGCCCACCGCGGAGCTGTAACGCACCCACACACGTAAGGCACGGGGAACACTGACACGGGTCCGAGACAATGC
The DNA here is from genome assembly GCA_963971345.1 of Andrena flavipes. Lineage (NCBI taxonomy): Eukaryota > Metazoa > Arthropoda > Insecta > Hymenoptera > Andrenidae > Andrena > Andrena flavipes. The sequence continues at coordinate 75,105,979 of OZ020480.1, forward strand.
GTCAAAGGAGGCGGTAATCATCGGCTTTGATGCAGAAGCAGAGGGGTAAAAAGTATGTTCCCGGTGACAAGGCGGAGAAGCCGCTCGGTGGCGAATGCGGCGTAGCACCGCTGATCGGGAACGGCTCGGGAATGGATCCGTCGAGAACCAGGAATAGGATGATATTTATGAGATATCTCTGGACGGGCACGGCGGGAAAGTTGCACGTCTGGAATCGAGTATAATCGTAGAATTACGCTGGCGGCCGTTCGACAGCGGTTTCTGTTATCAAACGGCAAAGCAACAGATATACGCGGATGAATATAATCGGGACGAGTCGGCCGTGCCACTCGACCGTTCGATTTTCGCATGCCAACCTCAATATCCCCACTATGAATTCCCGTAAAGCGATCGCGAGCCTCCGCGGCAAGGATCCCACGTCCAGATGATTTTGCTGTCAACGCGAGAGAATACCGACACGCTGGTTAAATAGGGGAAGAGAGACGTTCCATGCACACCCACGACATCGTGAGGCCCACGATAGCAGTAGGCGCGGCTTTTCACCCCGTACCGAGAGAAAACGGTCCCGTGTCACTGATTTATCACGTACCTAGATTATCCGAGCGTGTCTTCTTCGTCGACGTTCCTCCAGCTGTCCACGCGTGAAACACGCGCTACCGATTTAACACAGAATCGCGAACTTCTCGCGGTCTCGGCACTTTTCAGCTCGTGCTTGTCGCACGCCAACCGAGTCCGCCATCTTGGGGCAACCGCCAAATCCCCCCAGGCAAGGCAATTGTTTCCCGTGAAAAGTCACTAGACGGCCCCCTCTCCACCTTCATCCACTATCGCTCCTAGTCCCACCCTTGCGACGCAGCCGACCGTATTTCCCTTTATTCTGCTCGTCGATTCTCTGCTCCGTAGCTACGTATGCTCTAATTCCACGCTTACCTGTAATATCGATTTTCATAATTACACGGATTGTAATTTCTTTCTCAATAAAATACTTTATCGTTTTAGCTCGATCGCTGAGTTATCGTAACCCTATTCCCTTTTACATAGTGATTATTAGAATTCTGCTATTTAATTCTTATAAGTATAGTGACTTTATATCGGATTATGCATTTAACATAATATGTAATGTAACTTTTGGAAAATCTATTGGGATCTGATATAGAGATTCCTTGCTTATATTATCGCACTTATTAAACTGATTTGATATTTAACTGTCATAATTGAAATTTAGTTAAAAGTTAAATATACGGCGGAATTAAACTTCTTAATTTACATTATATGGAGATATATTTTAATTTTGCGGAATTGGCGAGGTAAACAATATTCGTATGTATTATTGAAAACCAGGAATTATTTTTAGTGGCACAATATGCCATGTCATTGGGTGTTTGCAGTCGCGTTTGCATCTATAATTTTATTATACCTGTGACATAGACACGAGCGCGTTTCTAAGTTATAATCTCGCGTTCGTTTCTAAATTGCACAGTTATAATTCGCCCATACGTGGCAATTGTAATATTACAAGAAGTGCATGCATGTATTCTCACTGGTTTTTATAAACAATCAAAATGGTGCCAAAGAAAATCACTCTAAAAACTGATTTAATTTTGGAATAAATAAGCACATGTTCTTTTTCGAATTGAGGCACTGCAAGAAAGTGTCGAGGAGACTCCGACTACGAAGTTATGCAGGATGCCAATATTCAAGGGGCGCCGAGAAAACGAGAAATGCGTCCGCGTTAAATTCTTGTAATACAAATTTACCAAAGCTACAAATTACCAACCTAAACCGAATCTGTCATCTAATCAAGTGCGTTTATCAAATGACAGCGAAATTAATGTTTAAACTCTGCCTATAAAACGCGTATAAAACATTTATTTCAGTAACAATAACGAATCCATTTGATAACAATAAAGGGCGTAGATTTATAAAAAAAAAACGCAATTCATTTACCAGAATCTAACCTTCAAAAGTTACAAAAAATATTATCCTCCTTGTTTATCAATCACCGCAAACATTTGACTGTGATAACGCTTTCCGAACCCAACGCCAGAGGGCTACGAGATAAATCACCCGAGTCTAACCGCACTCGTGGCAGAAAATTTCTCCTTTGAATAACTACCCCAATGAAATTATTTTATTATCACCTTATTTAATCCTGCCTCTTCCCCGTGCCCTACATAAAAGACAAAATCCTCAAGCTGGCAGGTGCACATCTCTCCGTTTCTCAACTGAAAGCGTGAGTTCGGGATGCTTTGCAAATGCGATATCACATCTCCTGTGATTCGCAATCGGAGAAGTTACTGAAAGTTACTCTGAGGTAAAAATCTCCGATGTCGACGATAATAACTATCGCAAAACGTTTTTCCCTACTTCTAAACGTCATCTATTTAGAAGCCATCGCAACAAGATCTAGTCTGACATCTGTCGGTTATAATTAGCATCGGAACGCAACGTGCAGTTTGCTCGATAACGGGAGACAGTGACTATACCGGCATTTTGTGGCCTTAACTGGTAATGCAGAATTACATGTAAATCATTCGTTGTGACGTTTACTTGACAATTCTATTGTCTCTTTGCACGACAGAATGGGTATCCTAATGTAAAGCAGTTTCTGAATATTGTAAAAGCTGTTAGGAGTACAACATACAGAGGTGAATGTAGGAAAGAAGTTGCGCTAGGTTATATGACTCGATGCATTACATATCGCTACGGACTAGAAAGCGATGGAAAGTGATAGTCTACGGAAATACTTTCTTTCATAATTAAAGCCGAGGAAAGGAGGACATCGAGCCGGAAATTGCATCTACTGGTCAGGACGAGTTGACCAAAGTTGCAGCGTGCTAGGCCGTCTCTCCAAGTTTTTCTATATTTGCGTCAAAGGCTGCAAAGAGGTAGTCTAAAAAGTAAATCGAATTAGTAATCGGTAACCGCAATTATCAGACGGTTCGCCGGGTAATCTGACCCTTCAGGTTTTTTGTTCCTGCTTATCCGCAGCGGACACTGTCGACAAAAGCAGGTGTCACATTACCGTTCGCAGAAATTCTTTCCGTTAAAGAAACGCAAAGCTTGCATTTATTTTTCGGCAACGGATATGCACAGGCTATACAAAGCGCCGCGCATAATGCATAACACAATCCTTGAATGTTTGAAATTACAGTAGTGCGCCGGAGATTATAATACAAATATGTTCTACATTTGCGGGGGACTAATTTTCTGGCGAATTGAGAAATGCAAACGGTAGTCGACAGACTCATCAACCCAGCCTCTCTCAATTTTCTAAGCCTTGCGAGTTCTCTAAATTACGGCAGCAGCCTTGTGACATCTTCTGTACTCAGGGACGAACCTAGGTTGTAAGCGCCCCGAGCAAGGATTCTGTGAGGCGCCCCACCCCCGCCTCCCAAAATTTTACCCCGTTGTATTGCCCACCTTAAGTGAATGCATGGGCGTCCGGTGGGGGTGCAAAAGGGGCAGTTACCCCTCCCTGGCTTTTGAGAAAAAATCGCTTATTTTTAAAAACTGGTCTTTATTAAGTTTATACTAAAAAAGTGAATATGTAATTCTAAATTTCGGATTTAAATTTTTAATTAAATTGGCACTATAAAATGAGATCAAAAAAGCAAGCTGGCTACTCATTTTTTAATTACTATATTTTTCATCACCGTCACCCCAAAGTTGCCCCCTCCTAGAAAAAAGTCTACGGACGCCCTTGGGTGGTTGAGTCCACACTTTACATAAAAAGTACATAATAAACGTGTTTATTAACTGGTTTCAAACTTGACTAGATTCTTTATTACTTTTCCATAAAATTTGTATCTCCTTTAACTTTAATGGAATAACGGAATATACAAATTTAAATAAAGTCATTGATGTTGCTTTTCCAAAATTATGTCTTTTCTCCACAAAGCCCGTGGTAAAAATACCCGTTACCCCAGTCAGTTTCTTCGCTGTCTGAACTGTTGTAATGGCATTTCTGCAACTCATTATGAAATAATACGCGAATTCTGTTCAGCATTCTCTCTCATCAAGAATATACTGTATTTTAAACTTGCAGAACTTGCACTTTCTTCATTGTCTACAATTTGTAGCATAAAAAGGTTCGGAAGATTATTTAAGGCTTGGTCAGTAAATCATAAAAATGAAAATTTAGCGAATTAAGTTATAGGCGCTAATTTACTCGAAAGAGTTCTGCACATATCACTAATCGCTTTGAGAAACACTGTCGAACGCGGTCCTATAGTTTTTGCTCCTCCGTCATTATCATAAATATTCTACGTAGCTCCTTTTTAACACAAATTTGTATTCACGTCAGTCACTCGTACCATAGTCAAATATTACGCAATATTTTTTTAATGGACTTTGATTGATTTTCTCGCAACGTAGTGTGTCTGCCTAGCAACACTGTACTATTGACTGATTGAAAATCTTTGTGAAACAAAACGTATTACAATCAAATACGAATTACGAAGTAAAACATTAGTACAGATTAACGACGAATATTTCATATTTAATCAGTTAATGGGTTTCATCTAACCTATCCTGTTACTAAACCTCCATACACTTGCGATAAGTAACTTACGCAATAACTAACTGTACCATTTAACTTCCACAACATTAGTTCCCTAAATTCAACACCTGCGTTGGCACCTACGCACAATCCCTTCCAGCAATTAATTTGCGAAATAAATCAAGATAGCTGGGGTTCAAACTGCAATCCTTCGACAAATATTTGCTACTCGCCAGAGGTCGTCAGGAAACCAGTTTCCAATCATTTGTGAAAAAAACGACAAGCCTGCATCGCGACGGTTCTTTCATCGTTTTTTAAAATCTCCTGTGGTGGCCTATCTAATCGTGCTACTAACTGTACTTGCAACTGTGCGAGCTGCGACACGAGCGAATCACGATTATGTTACAAAGAGAACTCGACGCATATCGATTGTTTCGCGACGTTACGGCGATATTTTTTATATTTAATAATATGCCATTAATCTCAATCTAATTATTGTTTATGTTTTGATGTCTCTAATCACACAGCAAGGCTACAAAACGATTGCTCTCCTAGCTCCATTTACGCACTCCCCTATCCCACCTACATCGTTGTTTCGTTGGTCGCCCCGTGACGGGCATCCTCGATTCCTCATTCCTCTTCACTCAGTGTACGACGAACCAGCGCCGTACGTACTGTGTTTCTTGCCGGCAGTTGTCCACGCGTAGTTCCGTACATTTACATCGGTAATAAACGCATACTCTGTCGTTTAGATCCATTACAACTTGGTAGTGAAGCCCGGGGCAAAGATCCTCGACAAACTAATCACGATGACATCGGGTATAACGAATTTCTACAGCGGCAAAACTGTGTTTATTACCGGCGGCACTGGCTTCCTCGGAGTCTGCCTGATAGACAAGTTGTTACGATCCTTCCCGGACTTGAAAAATATCTATTTATTGCTACGACCAAAGAAAGGAAAACAGATACAGGAGCGATTGGAAGAAATCCGGAAGAATTCGGTACGGAAATAGACGAGTGTCCTGGACGCGATTCTATTTCGTTAGACTGCCACTGAATCGAGAATCATCCGATAACCTTCACCTTGATTTCCAATATCTTCGCCTTTTTTCTTAGACTCATGGGTGTGAACGTAGACTGATATTTGCATTCTATTGAGAGCTTGAATTTCCGTTTGTTATTACGGTTTGTGAGTTTGAAATGCGAGCCGGGATATTAATAAATAGAAATACAAATTCGCTATTTATTTCATAATTATTTACTTTCCGCGGCGCATAGAACGACTTTAATGTCTTGCCACGTGAACAATTTAACTATCGGAGGGCATTGGCACTTCGATCGAGGGAAAATATTCTAGTTACGTACTTCTAGGAATTTCGTTCGTGTTTAGGGGAATGTTAACCTGTAGTTTTTGCATAACCGCGATTGTTTGATTTTAGATTTATTAATTTTAATTTTAGATATTTTTTTAAGAATTATTAACGGGAATTATACGTGTTGATTTAATAGTTGTTCCAACTACCAGAACTTCTCCTAACTTGGTTTATTATTTCAGGTGTTTAACAGGCTCAAGGAAGAGAATAAGTCTCATCTTTTCGACAAATTAATCGCCGTCGCCGGTGATGTTGGAGAAGAGAATCTAGGATTGTCATCCGACGACAGATTGACTCTGGTCGAAGATGTTCAGATCGTTTTTCACAGCGCGGCGACGTTAGACTTCGAAGCGGATTTGAAATCCACCACCAGTATTAACTTATTGGGAACTCGTAGAGTAGTCGAACTTTGCCAAGAAATAAGAGACCTCAAGGTAAACTGCTTTCTGCAATTCGAATATTTTACATTTCCTGGTATTTTATTGTACTGCTGTTATTACATTGAATCCAGTTATGCTAATTAAAGGATTCCTAGACCGTGGCATGACCCAGATGTTTTTTGCTCCCTCAGGCGCTGGTACACGTTTCAAGTGCATACGTTAATTCCGTATTGCAAGAAGCGGACGAGCGTGTATATTCCCCGCCTTTCGACGTGAAGGAATTACTGAAACTGGTGGAGAATTTAGATGACGCCACGCTGATAGCAGAAACGCCTAACATACTGAAGAATCATCCAAATCCTTATACGTTCACGAAACACCTGGCCGAACACGAAGTCAAGAATGGGCGTGTGCCTGCTGCTATTGTGCGTCCTTCGATGAGTACGTGTAATTATAGTACTCTTAAACACAAGCGCTCTTCCTTACGTTAACAGAATTCTGTTTGTTTTTATGTCTCGTTAATTTAATTTAACTTCTTGCTCACTTTCGTGTTTTAATTTAACGATCGTATACTCTTTCCTACTTTTCTAGTAAGCCTCATCCTTCTAATGTATCCTGCTGTGTCTTAACAATTTGTTTCTATTTTACAAGTGTTCGCTAATCTCTTCTATGTTGCATAATCTTCTTTTATCATTTTCTTGTTCTTTCCATCTTTTCCTTCTCCCTATTATCCCTTCTCCTCTAATTGCATCTTTCCAAATACTGCCACTCTCTCCACTTCCTACACATGCTTCAATCATGTGTTTCACTGTTTCTTCCTCTTTCTTACAAAGCTTACATATCCTTTCTTCTTTTTTTAGCCAATATTTGCATGCCCTTGTTTCACTACCCTGTATGAATCTTCCTATCCTTTCTAATTCTCCTCTCCTTTTTTTCTTTTTCCCTCATAAGTATTTCGGTTTATTTCCTGGTTTCCTTGCCACCTCTCTTATTTCTCTTAGGAACATTGACTCTTTAACTTTTGTTTCTCTTCTTCTTCTTTTCCATTCTTCATTTGACCATCCTCTCCCTTCCAGGAATTTGATTCTCATTCTTTCCCTTTTCGTTACTTCATTTCCTCTCAGTAGTCTTCTCCCACATTCGTATCTATTAGTCTCTCTTCAAACTTCATTGCCCTTACTCCCATTTCAATTACTGTGTCACCTCTTCCTCTGTTATTATGTTTTATATTTCTACAGTAACGGCAGCATGGAAAGAGCCGGTCCCTGGATGGACAGTATCGAAGAACGGTCCGCAAGGATTTCTGATGGGTGCTGGCAAGGGCGTCGTAAGAAGACTGCCAGTTGCGAAACATCTGATTTACGATTACATTCCGGTGGATATTGTTGTAAACAATCTTATCGCCGCAGCGTATGCTGTAGATCGAGATGGGTACAGTGGGATTTTGTTGTTCGCATTAGAATCGTTTTACGAACAGTTTCTGTATAGCTCTTTACATATTTCTATTGCAGCGGAAGAGAACTGAAAGTATTCCACTGTACGTCGAGTACGAGCAATCCATTCAAGTGGTCGTCCGTGGAAACGAAGATTAATCATTTCCTGCATAAATATCCGTTACGCAGCGCAGTTTGGTATCCGCATCTTAAACTCCTACCGTCGATCTTCCTGTTCAGGCTCTCCGCGTTTTTCGTACATATGATACCTGCGTACATTTTGGACACAGTTACCAAGTTAGGGGGAGGTCGGCCAATGTAAGTTGTAAATTATGGCTCGTTTACGTATGGCATCAGCATATACAAGACGAAGTCGGCGAAAATTCCGATGCTTTTAGACTGGTGCGACTACACACCAATGTTAATAATTCGCTGGACCGACTGAGGACGTTTATCTTTACCGAATGGAGATTTCATAATCCTCGTACCATGGAGTTACACAAGTCGTTGTCAGATACAGATAAACAACTGTTCGGTGTAGATATTAGGCCACTGGTGTGGGAAGATTATTTCGTGGACTTGACACAAGGAGTCAGGACTTATCTGAATAACGAGTCACCAAAATCATTGGAAAAAGCACGCGCCAAAGATAAAATGTACGTACAATCATAATCGGGGTGAAAAAAATTTAGGTTCCTGAAAGCGTACGACGATTATTATGATTTATTTACATTTCCGTATTTTTTTTTTTCAGATTAATGGTTGCACACTTGGGTTTGCAAGCTGCGATATTAGGGTTCATTTGGTGGCTGGTGAAAACTCTGCTGGCCAGTACTTGGACGAAGACGGGCTTGATTGTTCCACTTACGTACCTCATGTTCGAGCAATTATAAAAATTGGTAGATTGCGCTCGTTCCGTGCTGATCTGAACGCATAAAGGTTAGTGAACTCTGGGACGTGACTAGTACGCGTTTATATTAACACGGAGCGAGTTCAGTTAGCCGAGAGTACAACAGATTTTATACATTTCTATTTATACGTTATCATTCATTTTCACTTTAGCCTTCTAGCGGTGTTGGCAAGTAAAATTATTTAAGTATCATTATGACATACTTAAACTTATTACTTTAATACGCTACCACTGTTCGTATCGAAGCATACGATATAATATAAATACAATATGTATATAGTTTAGAATGGAAAATGAAAGATTTAGTTATTTCTAAACTTTCGTAAGGATAATTGTTCTTTACGTAGAAGTTTGAAACGAATTGTATGGTATGGTTTTAATAAAAAAAAAACGTGGAAACAAAGTGTTTATTGTCGTATTTTAAGGAGTTTAATCGTTCGAATAAAGGTGTAATAATTACTCGAGCTCTTGTAGACCTTACGCACCGTTTCTACTAGCAAGAGAAGTTCATTAAAATTCCAGACATCAGACCGTTTTAGATTTTGAATATTTCCGATAACATTTCATTTTAATTCCCGCCACTCGTAGCATTGTAATCTTATTTTTGTTACACGGCTTTAAATTTCATTAAATTTCTAAGATATTTAAAAGAACTAAATATCTTGTAATTAATAACTGAAATTCAATAACCTGAAGCTAAATTGCAACGTTAAATGATTCGGAACTGGTTTTGAAAAGAAGAAAATATTTTATGGATATCAATTCTTGATTTATTATGACACGTCTGAACTATTATGAGGACGACGACGAATTGCAAGGAGAAGAAACAAACTTCTTCGTATTTTCCTTTTCTTTTTTCAAACGTTCACCCTTAACTCTTTTCTAATACATTTAATTTGCTTAGTTCAAACTTCGCGTCTCAGGAACTTACGCTAAACACCGTTAGGGCGAAGGATCGTAACATTTCAGACTGAATCGATAACGTCGGGTGTGACCACGGCCGCCTGTAATGGAGGAAGCATGCAATGACCTTAGACAATATGCTCTAATAAGGCAACGGACACCCATGTATATTTTTCTCTTTCTAGCGCTAGGGGCGACAACGTTTTTTTGTTAGAAAGAGGTAGTACCACGGTGTAATAGACAGGTGTTCCGACTCTGTACCTTTTACCACAAACCAGATATAGGATAGACCCATCATGCAATGTAATTTTGTGTCACACACTCGGGGGACTCGCGAGCCCCCTTACCATTTTCATGTCACACCCAACGTTATCGATTCAGTCTAAAATAAGATTGTAACGCTACGCGTGGTAGGAATTAGAATTTAACACGGGTAAAACCCGCGATTTACGAATGATTCTGTTAGAGTAACAATTTAAAGATCGTTTTATAAACCTATTCCGTACAACGACACAGAAAGAAGGTTCACAACAAAACAAGAACACATTCGCTCTTTACCCTTGCTTTCTATTTCAGTTTGTTTAATGCAAAATGAATTTATTGAGCATAAAAATTTATACAAACAACAACATTATTTGTCGAAGACATGCTTTTATGATGTAACGTGGAATACCTCGCTAAGGAATTGTAACTTGGTATGTTTCAATAAGGTGCTGAAGCAGAGAGGATCTTAACACTATACGCGTGCTTTTGGGTCGGGTAGGAACAATCAAATAACATTTCAAGATACATATTTTATTCTCACATTTCACCAATGTATTGCAACTCAAACAAATTCTTATACAATCGCAGCTATCGGCTCGGTTCTCACCGATTACCAGGTCTCACCGCGTGGAGGTTACTGCGTTTTGAGACCCGTAGAGAGATAGATGGAATCATAGTTCCGTCGATCTCCCTGTACATGAAACCCTTAGCCTACTAAACCAAAGAGATGGATGGAAACAAAGATCCATCGATCCCTTCGGTTCAGATATCGAATCGGAGATGAGGAACCAACAAAAGGTTCATCCCGAAAAAAAACTCTAATCCCATCCACCCTCCATTATAATCAACTCATCGCGTCCCGCATTGCAAGCAATGAGGGAAGCGGCAATCTCACTCTACTATTTAAAAAAAAATCCGCGGACGCGAAAGAGATTTTACAATTTCATAGTCTTAACAGACTATGCTTCGGTATATTAACCCTTCGGACTGTGATTGCAATATACGGTAAAAGGCTACTAAAATTCTTTCAAAAGACTTTACTTTAAAGTCTAAAGGGTTAACATACACGCGTGAGAGAAATAGACGAGAGAGGTTCTCGTCGATCTCTTTGCTTTGCTTAATGCTTTCGAGTGACAAACAGATTCTAAATATCTCATTGCAGAGATAGAAAAGAATTGACAAACGCACTTGCGTAACTTACGAGGGATATGCGAAAGCTAAGAATCTCCCGATTGAGATTGCAAATGAGACTAAACGCGACATTCACTCTCGATGCACGGGATTTTCGTTTCTACATGTCGTGTGTGGCCGAGAACGAGCCATCTGAGACTACAGAGCGCATCGACTTGGAAGCCCGGTATAGAAGCCCGGTATTCGACAGGATATAGAACTCAGAATGGTCATGAACTGGCGCACATCATCGACTTACAAGGGTCTTCTGTCTAAAGCCGACAGACCCGACATTCACTCTCGATGCACGGAATTTTCTTTTCTACATGTCGCGTGTGGCCGAGAACGAGCCATCTGAGACTACAGAGCGCATCGACTTGGAAGCCCGGTATAGAAGCCCGGTATTCGACAGGATATAGAACTCAGAATGGTCATGAACCGGCGCACATCATCGACTTACAAGGGTCTTCTGTCTAAAGCCGACAGGCGCGACATTCACTCTCGATGCACCGAATTTTCGATTCTACATGTTACGCGTGGCCGAGAACGAGCCATCTGAGACTACAGAGCGCATCGACTTGGAAGCCCGGTATAGAAGCCCGGTATTCGACAGGATATAGAACTCAGAATGGTCATGAACTGGCGGGCATCATCGACTAACAATGGTCTTGACTAACAATGGTCAGACGGGACGCGACGCGACGCGACGCGACGCGACATTCACCCTCGATGCACCGAAATTTCGTTTCTACATGGAGACTCAGGTAAGTACTACGACTTTAGACACTCGTAAAAAGCCGTGATACCAGCACAGTCTGTCGCGCTCTACAGTCGAGCAACACCTTGCTCGAAATCGAAATCAGTGATCGAAGGCGAATTGTATTTCTAGAAAAGTGCATTTGGCACTCTTATATGTAAAAAGAACGAGACGGAACAGAAGCTTATCGCTCGAGTTACGCAAGTGCATTTTTTAATAGATGTCGCGGACGCGAAAGAGATATACACTTTCCATTCTCGTCTATGTCTCTGTACGTATTGGTTGCAATATTTAGAGAGAAAAGGCTACTATGTTCTTTCAAAAGATTTTAATTTAAAGTCCAAAGGGTTAATAAGTGTATACACGCCGCGGGGTATATAGGGGTGGCTCTAATTCGAAAAAGGAGTAGCAACTTTTGGCCCTCTTGTATTTTAAACGCGCCATTTCAATTATTTCAGATTCCTTGCTCCCGGAATGGACTCGTTGGGCAAAGTCTTTTTGTTTGCATTTTGTAGGATGCATATCCTACCAAAATGCACTGCGTGCAATTAAGTAGGATGCTTACCCTTCCAAAATGCACGCACAAAGATTACTACCCAGGAATACAAGGTACTCGTGTCTACAATCGCATGCAAGTAGGCCCTCTTTAGGGCCTATGCTGCAGGCCCTCTCTAAGGCCCACGTTTTAGGCCCTCTCTAGGGCCTATGGCAGGCCCTCTCTAGGGTCCCCATTTGGACCCTCTCTAGGGCCTACGCGCTAGGCCCTCTCTAGGGTCCATTTGTTGGGCCTTCTCCAGGGCCCACAGCTAGGCCCTCTCTAGGGCCTAGAATCTCCTTGGCAAGTCTAAGCTGAAAATTGAAGCTAAGCGAAAATTTGACTCTACATCCGCGATAAAAAAGCAATTAGAGCACCGGTGCTCTGGACGAACTTTATATGCGCAGAAAATTGGCTCTACTTTCGCGAAGAAAATTCAACTGGAGCTTCGGTGCTCTGAACAAGTCTTAGATACGCAAAAATTTGACTCTAAATTCGCGGTAATACTACTCTAAGTAAGAGCCACGGTGCTCTGCAATACATGGACGCGAAAAAAGCGGGGACTCTACGATCGCATTACAAATTTTTCGCGGTGACTCTACTCGACCCGATCGATTCGGTTATTTTATGAATTATTAATCGGAATTGTCAAAATCGCGAGCAACTGATTTAATTTTCTGATTTTAAAGCAGACACATGCATGTCACTATCTACGAGTACCTTGTATGGTCAGCTCATTTGATTCTGCTCTTTCCAACACATATGCGCGGCGGTTAGTGGCCTATTTCATATAACTGGCATTCGTTTTAGGAATATTTCTGCAATATTTCGTGAATATGGTTTAGAAAAGAGCCACGTCACGAGGCTATTGCCTAGACGCCCTAAGCCATACTCGCGAAATATTGCGTAAGTGTTCCCAAAACGAATGTCGACCATGTGAAATGGGTCCCTGCATGTCGCGCATTTGTGTTAGAACGGCCAGAATCGAAAGAGCTGGCTACGCTACGTTTTCTACAGAACCCATTTTATTCTTTTGCATGCACCCACATTCAAAGAATTATAAAGTGACTTATCGTTCGCTGTCATCAAGAGTACTGCATCTCTGCAAACTCGAACCCCTGACCAGCACCCCTGGGACCAGCAACTCTGTGACCAGCACCCCTCGAACTGGCATCCATCGGACCAGCACCCATCGGATCAGCACCCATCGGACCAGCACCCATCGGACCAGCACCCATCGGATCAGCACCCATCGGACCAGCACCCATCGGACCAGCACCCATCGGACCAGCACCCATCGGACCAGCACCCATCGGACCAGCTCCTCTCAGCTCAGCACCCCTCAGCCCAGCAGCTCCAGTTGGACTCGTGCATGACTCTACTTTCGCGGTCAAAAAACTATTAGAGCACCGAAGCTCTCAACTAGTTTTACTTGCGCAAAAACACTGATTCTACGATTGCATTACGGGCAATCACAAACACTATTACTGAAACAGACAATTTGTATTTAAGCAAGTTCCAAAAATTTTCTTTAAATTCCAGGCAGCCACATGGAGCGCCACGCAATTCAGACATTTAGAAAAATTTCGAGCAGCCACATTGGGCGCTTAATGATTCTTAACATTCATAGGAAAAAGGAGTGGCCCCTTTGGGCGCCTAATACTTTTCAATTTTAATAAGAAAAGAAACGGCAGCGTCTATGCGCGCTTAACGATGTCTAATCACAAAACGGAAGAACAGCAGCCTCCTTGGGCGCATAATAATTCCGAATTGTAACGTGAAAAAAGCAGCCTCGTCAGGCGCTAATGGCATGGAATGCCAGAAAAATGTTCTAATTCTACTCTACAATGTTAGTAATCCCGAGCCCGCCAACGAAATTCTGAGTGAATCTGTTAAAGAATTCACCAGAAAACTCTTCGGTGAATCCCTCGGCGAATCCCTCGGCGAATCCCTTGGTGAATCCCCCGGCGAATTCTTCGATGGAACGCTTAAAACTAGTGTTGCCTGCCCAAGTTTTCTAAGTTACATGCGGTTACAATTTCTTTCGCATATTTTAGAGGTACGCTTGCAATGCTTTCGAGTGACAAACAGATTCTAAATATCTCATTGCAGAGATAGAAAAGAATTGACAAACGGACACGGATTCGCCGTCTCCGTCTTCGGAATCATATTTCCGGAAAGAAAGAAAAGACAATCGAAAGTAGGGAATATAAAAGTCACTATGACAAGTGTTTAAAAGTATGCTAAATGAGAAACGGCATAGTGCACGGTCAAGCTAATTGTAAGAGAAAGCAAAAGCAAAAGGTGTCACTCTCGACAAGCAAGCCTACCTCTACCCTTAAATTTAGCCTATCGCACTCTTTACAATGAGCCCTAGTGGCATAATCTATCGCAAATATCCACTTGCGTAATGATTGCAATGTACGGTAAAAGGCTACTAAAATTCTTTCAAAAGACTTTACTTTAAAGTCTAAAGGGTTAACATACACGCGTGAGAGAAATAGACGAGAGGTTCTCGTCGATCAACAAAGAAGGAAAGACTACGGGTGAGCATGCAACGAGTATTGAATGGCGCAATTCCTACCACCCTGCTGAACGAGTCGAAAGGGAAAAGCGCACGGCATCTCTCAGGCGATCCTACTTGCTCCGACGCGTGCGACCCGCCAGGTGTAACCGGTGGGAAACACCCCGGCCGAACTTACTGTGCGTAGTTAGCAATCACGGCCCGAGTGACCTACGCAGGCAGCTTCCAAACGGTACACCCCCTACGCCCGAAACCTTTCCCTTTCGACAAGAACAAGGGATGAAACTGATCCACTCATACACATTCCATGCCTAGCTAGAGCATGAAACGAGTAATGAATGGCGCAATTCCTACCACCCTGAAGGAGTCGAAATGGAAAAGCGCACGGCATCTCTCAGGCGATCACTGTTGCTCCGACCACATGCGAACCTGCGAGCTCCCCCAGCCGCGTGTACCCTGGCTCAAGCCTACTTACGCGGAGATTGGGCAATCGGCCCGAGTGACCTACGCAGGCAGTGCACCAAAAGGTGCACCCCCTACGCCCGAAACTTTTCCCTTTCGACAAGAACACCAGGGGATGAAACTGATCCACCCATACAGATTCCATGCTCAGTCGCTTGCTTCCGGAAACGGAAACAGCGGCGACCTTCTCATAAGAGATGAGGAGCCAACAAAACAGCGACAAAGCTAATAAAATTCTGTAACTACTTGGCAACTGTACATGAAACGCGAAAGAGAGGTACTCTTTACAATTTTATAGTCTTAACAGACTATGCTTCGGTATATTAACCCTTCGGACTGTGATTGCAATATACGGTAAAAGGCTACTAAAATTCTTTCAAAAGACTTTACTTTAAGGGTTAACATACACGCGTGAGAGAAATAGACGAGAGGTTCTCGTCGATCTCTTTGCTTTGCTCGATGCTTTCGAGTGACAAACAGATTCTAAGTATCTCATTGCAGAGATAGAAAAGAATTGACAAACGCACTTGCGTAACTTACGAGGGATATGCGAAAGCTAAGAATCTCCCGATTGAGATTGCAAATGAGACTAAACGCGACATTCATTCTCGATGCACGGAATTTTCGTTTCTACATGTCGCGTGTGGCCGAGAACGAGCCATCTGAGACTACAGAGCGCATCGACTTGGAAGCCCGGTATAGAAGCCCGGTATTCGACAGGATATAGAACTCAGAATGGTCATGAACTGGCGCACATCATCGACTTACAAGGGTCTTCTGTCTAAAGCCGACAGACGCGACATTCACTCTCGATGCACGGAATTTTCTTTTCTACATGTCGCGTGTGGCCGAGAACGAGCCATCTGAGACTACAGAGCGCATCGACTTGGAAGCCCGGTATAGAAGCCCGGTATTCGACAGGATATAGAACTCAGAATGGTCATGAACTGGCGCACATCATCGACTTACAAGGGTCTTCTGTCTAAAGCCGACAGGCGCGACATTCACTCTCGATGCACCGAATTTTCGTTTTTACATGTCGCGCGTGGCCGAGAACGAGCCATCTGAGACTACAGAGCGCATCGACTTGGAAGCCCGGTATAGAAGCCCGGTATTCGACAGGATATAGAACTCAGAATGGTCATGAACTGGCGGGCATCATCGACTAACAATGGTCTTGACTAACAATGGTCAGACGGGACGCGACGCGACGCGACGCGACATTCACCCTTGATGCACCGCGACGCGACATTCGCCCTCGATGCACCGAAATTTCGTTTCTACATGGAGACTCAGGTAAGTACTACGACTTTAGACACTCGTAAAAAGCCGTGATACCAGCACAGTCTGTCGCGCTCTACAGTCGAGCAACACCATGCTCCAAATCGAAATCAGTGGTCGAAGGCGAATTGTATTTCTAGAAAAGTGCATTTGGCACTCTTTTATGTAAAAAGAACGAGACGGAACAAAAGCTTATCGCTCGAATTACGCAAGTGCATTTTTTAATAGATGTCGCGGACGCGAAAGAGATATACACTTTCCATTCTCGTCTATGTCTCTGTACGTACGTAGGTCTTTACAATTCTCTTACTTAAATCAAAACGCACGATTTCCTGAAAATCTTGCGAAAATATATTAACCCTTTGAACTTTGGTTGCAATATTTAGAGAGAAAAGGCTACTATGTTCTTTCAAAAGATTTTAATTTAAAGTCCAAAGGGTTAATAAGTGTATACACGCCGCGGGGTATATAGGGGTGACTCTAATTCGAAAAAGGAGTAGCAACTTTTACGCAAGTGCATTTTTGAATAGATGTCCAGACCGAACCAAGCTCACCGAATGTGAGTTTGGCTTGATCTGGACCCTTAAACTAGATCGTAGGCTTTAGCTTGATTCCGTTTCGAAAGTCTCAATGCTTTGGGAAACGTTACCAAGGAGCCGAGCACACCACTTGGAGGTACCTACGAAAGTGACCCATTTCTACGAAATATTTCTGGTCTATGTTCGACCAATGCTTTGCGCATTTTTGAAAATTTGGAAAAAGTCTTATGGCTAAAATTCATAAACTATGACTTATTGCCAGACTGGTTTAAATATTGTAAAGAGAGAGAATAGTAGAAGTAGCGAGCACAGTGACCAAGTAGTATCAATATCAACTGTCATTCTCAATTATTAATATTTGTATGAGAAAGAGCTGCAAGTAATATAGTTGAAAATCCATAAGAAATTAATGCTTTCCATTCTCGTTTTATTGAGATAATCTAATGACTCGAATGTAATTAAACTTGAGAAGTGTAACTCGTATTCAAAGCATCAAGCTTTGATTATAAAATTCAAGAAAAATAATTTCTAATATTTAAAACACGATATTAGTACTCTGAACTAGAATTTGAAATTTATTGTTACTGTTTACGAGAACTAAGTATGTATTCGTGGTCACTGTGCTTGCTACAGCAATCATTTGTTCAATAGCATGCAGAAAAATTGAAAAAATGAATATGTACCACTCACCGATCGTTGAACACAGTCTCACTGCTATCCATGCAGACAGGGAGCTTGATTTCACTGAGATCCGACCACTATCGCAAGTAAAGTTCAACTGGCAGATCACGAATTCGGTAGAGGTTGTTGACGTTCTGTCTCGCTTCAACGACTCCCAGCTCTTCGAGAAAAGTATTACTCGAGAATTCTTCTAGGTATTGGATGAATTGTAGTAGAATCTTGTTAAGCGACCTCCCACATGGTCCAGTAATCGATGCAATTAATCCAGGAATCGAGATATCACGAAATAATATGCTCGCGCGTTGACTGACATCCGATCACTGTCGCAGGTAAAGTTCAACTGGCAGATCACGAATTTGGTAAAGGTTGTTGACGTTCTGTCTCGCTCCAACGACTCTCAGCTCTTCGAGAAAAGTATTGCTCGAGAAGTCTTCTAGATACTGGTTGAATTGTAGTGGAATCTTGTTAAGCGACCTCCCACATGGTCCAGTAATCGATGCAATTAATCCAGGAATCGAGATATCACGAAATAATATGCTCGCGCGTTGACTGACATCCGATCACTGTCGCAGGTAAAGTTCAACTGGCAGATCACGAATTTGGTAAAGGTTGTTGACGTTCTGTCTCGCTCCAACGACTCTCAGCTCTTCGAGAAAAGTATTGCTCGAGAAGTCTTCTAGATACTGGTTGAATTGTAGTGGAATCTTGTTAAGCGACCTCCCACATGGTCCAGTAATCGATGCAATTAATCCAGGAATCGAGATATCACGAAATAATATGCTCACGCGTTGACTGACATCCGATCACTGTCGCAGGTAAAGTTCAACTGGCAGATCACGAATTTGGTAAAGGTTGTTGACGTTCTGTCTCGCTCCAACGACTCCCAGCACTTCGAGAAAAGTATTGCTCGAGAAGTCTTCTAGATACTGGTTGAATTGTAGTGGAATCTTGTTAAGCGACCTCCCACATGGTCCAGTAATCGATACAATTAATCCAGGAATCGAGATATCACGAAATAATATGCTCACGCTTTGACTGACATCCGATCACTGTCGCAGGTAAAGTTCAACTGGCAGATCACGAATTTGGTAAAGGTTGTTGACGTTCTGTCTCGCTCCAACGATTCCCAACTAACTTGAAATTCGTTCAGGCCAGAAATAATTTGATATAGCAATGTGCATTGCAAAATATGTACTTTTCGCAGCTGCAGCCATGTACCCTGCATTTTCTTGTATATGTCTTTCACTACTGGGGAGATTCCATATCTGGAGATTTATCAAATGAAATAAATCATGTAAACCTATCGAAGAAATGCATCAAATAAAATAAATCATGCAATCCCATCGAAGAAATACACGAAATAGAACGACTCATGCAAAAATCCACGAAGGAATGTATAAAATAGGACAGGTGATGGAAAGCAATCGAAGAAATCAGTTAAGAAGGAAGAGAAATCGGTTTTGGCCTTGGCAGAATATTGAATGGCTTTTAACGAACCCGAAAATTTCATCGGCACCAAAAGAATAAGCTAACCTAGGCTAGGGGGCCGAGGGGGGGGGGGCAGGAATGACCAGGGTTAAAACCGTGAAGAGGTCCCCAGGAAGTCCAAGTTGTCCAGTAGGTCCGAATGGTCCAGCAGGTCCAGCAGGTCCAGCAGGTCCAGCAGGTCCAGCAGCTCCAGCAGCTCCAGCAGCTCCAGCAGCTCCAGCAGCTCCACGTGGCTCGGCACCTCCAGGGTCTCCGGATGTCCAGGAGGTCCACCAGCTCCACGGGGCTCGGCAGCTCCAGGGTCCCCGGAGGTCCTCCCGGCCCGTAGGACCGACGACGACTGAGTACATGGAGCTCCGTGAGCTTAGTATATACACTTCGAGAAACTATGTCCTCCAATCAAAACAAAGTCGATGGTTGATTACAACTGCGAAATCGAACGAATTCTTCGGCAAAAATGGATTTTCTGCTAAAATATCCATTCCAGTGGCTATTACTATGACAAATAATGTTAAGAACATTTGCACTGACCGGCCAGTATAAATTATTATTAACTAAGATCGATATAACTCGAGATATCAAGCAATTAGTAAGTTTTGGCTTTGGATTTGCAAATGATTTTCTATGGCAATTGAATTCTATTTTATTCTTAATGTTTAATCGTTCGATAAATGAATGTTAATACTTATACATATTACATACTATTATTTATAGTGTAAAAATATATTTTAGTTGAACTGAGTGTACTAAATGAATAGCGCTTCGAATCTACATATATGACGAAAACTTCCAAGCACTTCGAACATGATTCGAAGCTTAAAATTATTTCTCGAGAATTTCTCGAGAAATATTATAATTGCTTAGTTCTTATTTCTCGAGAAATACTGTTTTTCTCGAGAAATTTTAGTCTAGCAAATCGCGAACGTATAAACACATCTACAATTTATAAGAAATCTTATTAGTAACATTAGAATTTATATGAATTACAATAGAAAATCTCAGTAGAGAAGATTCTACATTATTGACTTCAAAATTCTTAACTGCAGAACTCTTAAATTCTTATTTAACAATTTAGAATAATTGTATACCTACTGAATTAAGTAATGAGTTTATTGTGGCTACAAATTGTGGCTGCAATTCCAAAAATTTAGTTTCAACCTAGAAAAAGATAAATTCCCGACTTTAACTAAGAAATTTCATATTTTTCAGTCCACTGGAAGGACACCCAATTTACCATAACTTTTGAATGTGCTACATACGATCAAGTTAACGTCCAATCAAAACGAAAGAAAATTTTCTGCAGCTACAGATTTTATCCCCCCACCCAAAAAAGAAGGAAAGAAATAGATTAAAAGCTATTTTACAACAAAAAAGTAATGTTTTACTTTGGACAAATTTTGCATTAAATAAATAATCAATTATATTTAATATCTGTTTTTTCATTTATACAAGTTTTGTGCAAAGTGAACAGTAATGAACAAAACGTATACAAGCACGCACACACCTTTCAGCATTTCAAGCCATTTCAGAGTAGTTGCTGAGTTGGACGTTGTTCATGAACAGATGCCACTACATTCAGTCCTCAAATTATGGGTCGGTAACACAGTGTGGGTGGCGACACGAACATCCATAAGATGATAGGTCTATCCTATACTTCGTCTGCGGTAGAAGAGACCTTAGTGGTACTACCGGGCTTACCAGAAAAATCTTATATATATAAATGCCTTTACGACGTCGACAAAATATGCTGGCCTCCAGAAGAACTAGGACGAAAAAGTCACATCCTGAACAGGAGTCGAAACACCTGTCTATTACACCGTGGATACTGGATAGTGGCAACGCTGTCATCAGTCCTATTTGAATTTTTCTGAAGCCTTTCGCGCGGCTCTGGTACCGGTCGTAGTGTGACACGAAAATGGTAAGGCACAAAATTGGTAGAACACAAAATTACATTGTGTGCTTGGTCTATCCTATACCTGATTTGTGGCAATGGCGAGATTCTCCCGATGGTAAAGAATACGCGTAGGAATGCTGAATTTCAATTCTAACCGCTAATAGCGTGGTGATCGTATTCTATTCTAAGTCGATAACGTTGCGTGCGATACGAAAATGGAAAGTGGGTTCCGAATCTCCGATCCGTGTGACAAAGATTGAATTGTCCATTCTCCATTACAAGTGTGGAAGTTTCCTTGCATATCTGTTTCGTTATATCATCTAATCTGTTACTCCTAAGTAATTTGCAACACAACAGAGTGTTTCATTTGTCCACTAAATAAATAAGTAAGTCCATGCCAGCTTCATACAAGTTCCTCTTTTTATTTCCTCGCTCTACAAACAGCATTTAGCAATCATCGATAATAACTCTCTCTCCATATTATCGAATAAAACATTGCGTCTTTGGTCTTTCGCACCACTCCCCCATTAAGAATAAAATCAGAAACATAGGTTACAAAGTTTCATGCGTAATAACAGTCAGCGTACAATCGAGCTCACCTAACCTTGTTCTCCTAGTCAAGTTCATACGCGTGACGATAAATAATCGAATCTATATAGAGAGACGCAACCTACACAATTTAATTGAGCTCCTTAGTACCCCAGCTGGTCAGCTCGATAAAGTAAAATATTAAGGAAACTAACATATAAGTTTTAGCTAACATGCTAGCTCTAATTATCTGCCGGAATACTGGAACTGAGAAAGTCACAGAAAGCGGAGTCGATCGGTTCAGCTCTCGGAGAGGATTAATTTATTAGCCGAGCCGATCTCTTCTGTTGTCTCGTAGCAGTAGGAGCAAGTACGAGAGCTTGCCCGCCGGAACCTTCGCTGCGGAGTACTGTACGCGATAAAGTCTGCCTAAGCTGGCGCGCGATCACCCCATGCAGGTGCACGCACGCGTGCATGTGCGCCCCGAAGAGCGCGGGGCTCTAATTTTAGCCCAAGAAGCGTCAGAATAAACGTAAGTCACCCAGGGGCCTTGTAAGGCTAGAAGACACTCCCGGGGACCCCCGGCATGTACTCCGCGACAGCCACGGCATCCACGTTAGCCGGCTACCGACAATTCTATTTTTGCTATTTCTTTATTTGTGCCGCGGTTTTGCCCGCCGTGTTGGGTTACTGCTTCGTTTGTCGCTCCTCCCTTCGTGGAAAGGGCTAAGCCGGGTCCGAAACAACGGCAGCTACCACGTCGGAGATCAGACCAGCGTTTCTAGGAGCATGGCTAAACATCCAATAAATAATAAAGAAAACATAAATGAACGCGTATAGCCCGAACAGTGATGAGAGATCAGAAGGGGATAGAGAAATTAACAGAGCAGTTAGATTTTCTCAACATCTGCGATTTAAAGTCCTCTCAAGCCAAGAGACGAGACCTGCAGAGATAAGCTAAATTTAATTGCTTCTATTCTTGGAAACGTTTCGCCGCGATCATTGTCTGATCGACGAAAACGAGTTATGGCCAAGCTGCCTCCTGCTGATTCTATTCTTAGATCGAAGTAACAATTGCCATTTATCTTCCAACGATGGAATTCTACAGAATGAATCCAAAAGCATGGTAAGTAGTCGCTCCCTTTTACTGATGCGCGAACGATTTCGTCCCGATCGAGGCAAATAATAATATAGTCTCTTAAGGTTGCGCAGAGCTCTGGCCGTGCGCCAGAACACACTGTATTCGTTAATAAACGTGCTGAGAGTATGAAACACAATATTTCTCACGAATTTCTCCGCGTATGAAGCGGCAATTTGTCCATTATGCCATCGCGCTGAACGGCCGCCAATTCTATCGCTCGCGATAAGGTTCACATAATCCGACAGTGTTATTATATAATACAGTTTTATTATCATTAATTGTATGATATAATA
Organism: Andrena flavipes; assembly: GCA_963971345.1. NCBI lineage: Eukaryota > Metazoa > Arthropoda > Insecta > Hymenoptera > Andrenidae > Andrena > Andrena flavipes. The sequence goes on from OZ020480.1 coordinate 75,129,036, forward strand.
AGAAGAACAATACGCCAGGCAGCAATATGAGCCGACGTCGATGCGCCTGGTTACGGTTCCATTTTTCGTCGTATAGTTGAATATCTCGCGCCGATTAACCATCCCGCGCGTATCGCAAATGCCGAATTACGTGCGCGCGCGATTTCGAGAAAGCCTTTTTTGCGTGTGTCTGTATCCGTGTGCGTGGTTGTGTGCGCATGTACGCCAGCGTGTACATGTTTACAGGACCGAGAAGGGCTAGTTGCAGTGGCCGAGGATATTATCAATAAATTAATTAACGTTAATAACAAACAGTCGTGTTGTATAAACTACAAATTAAAGTACAGTCTGATAAATGTGTAGAATAAAGGCACTTCAGTAATTTTCGTTTCCCAAACCTCGTCCCCCCCGAAAAAGATATTCTGCCTTCCCCTCTCTTCCTCTCCCCTAAGCTGGATGAAGCGGATAGGAGAAAGAAGAGAGAGGAAAGCAGGTGAAAATCGCGTATCCCCCCGTGCTGGGCGCGACACCTTAGAAGCACTTGCGGTGGACGATGCCAGGGCCGGACTCGTCGTACTCCTGCTTGGAGATCCACATCTGTTGGAAGGTGGACAGAGAGGCCAGGATGGAGCCGCCGATCCATACGGAGTATTTCCTCTCGGGGGGAGCGATGATCTTGATCTTGATGGTCGACGGGGCCAAGGCGGTGATTTCCTTCTGCATACGGTCAGCGATACCGGGGTACATGGTGGTTCCACCGGAGAGCACGGTGTTGGCGTAGAGGTCCTTACGGATGTCCACGTCGCACTTCATGATGGAGTTGTACACGGTCTCGTGGATGCCGCAGGATTCCATACCCAGGAAGGACGGTTGGAAGAGAGCCTCTGGGCAACGGAACCTCTCGTTGCCGATGGTGATGACCTGCCCGTCGGGAAGCTCGTAGCTCTTCTCGAGGGAAGTGCTGGCGGCAGCGGTGGCCATCTCCTGCTCGAAGTCCAGGGCAACGTAGCAAAGCTTCTCCTTGATGTCGCGGACAATTTCACGCTCAGCCGTGGTGGTGAAGCTGTAGCCTCTCTCGGTGAGGATCTTCATGAGGTAGTCGGTCAGATCGCGACCGGCCAAGTCCAGACGGAGGATGGCGTGGGGAAGGGCGTAACCTTCGTAGATGGGTACGGTGTGAGAGACACCGTCACCGGAGTCCAGGACGATACCGGTGGTACGACCGGAAGCGTACAGGGAGAGCACCGCCTGGATCGCCACGTACATGGCTGGGCTGTTGAAGGTCTCGAACATGATCTGGGTCATCTTCTCGCGGTTAGCTTTAGGGTTCAAGGGGGCCTCGGTGAGGAGGACCGGATGCTCCTCGGGGGCAACGCGGAGCTCGTTGTAGAAGGTGTGATGCCATATCTTCTCCATGTCGTCCCAGTTGGTGATTATACCGTGTTCTATAGGATACTTCAGGGTGAGGATACCTCTTTTACTCTGCGCCTCGTCACCCACGTAGCTGTCCTTCTGACCCATACCGACCATCACACCCTGGAATGGTATTGAGAAATGTCAGTGAGAAGTCCTGAAAGCTGGGCTAGTTGGAAACAATCGGATTATGGATCAGCTTCGAGTATCACGAACCTGGTGACGCGGGCGGCCGACGATGCTGGGGAAGACGGCACGGGGTGCGTCATCTCCAGCGAATCCCGCCTTGCACATACCGGACCCATTGTCCACGACTAGTGCCGCAACATCATCATCACACATCTTGAATTGCTTTTAGTGTTACTTTCTGTGAAAAGTTCATTACACAAGTGAGCGCGTGTGTGAATTCTACTAGTTACTTTATATTAATCAAGCATTAATTTCAGGAGATTAGTCTTCCGTACAGGATCAATTGAATTCTCACCGTTTCTAATTTATGAAAAAAGCAACAATATTTTTGCTAATTATTTCCAAACTTGGGAATATAAAGCAATTGCAAATAGGAATAATAAATTCCTCAAAGAAAAAGAAAACTGCGAGATAAATAAGGAAGATTCAAAACGGTTATCTAATTACAAATTATGATAGAATCTAGTTAGCGTAATTAACAAAGTTCCCAGAGCGCCAAAAACGTCATTAGTAATTATAAAAAAAGCTACTGACGTAATCAACGAGTTACCAGTCTACACAAAAGAATTCGAATTCCATTTTCAATAAGAAGTCATACTCCTCTAAAAGCAGAACCGTTTCACCAAATCTAATCAATCATTAATTTCTCAAAGGACATTCGCGATCGGCAGCCCCAATAAAAAAAGAAAATACGTTCCCCGCTGTTACGTCAGAACCAAGAGCCTAATCGTTAACCGACGTCAGCAAACGTCGCCGATTACAGAAGCACAAGCATTGAAATCACATTCGCGGAACGTCACTTCACAACCATCCTTGGGCATGCAAGACCAAGGGAGGACGATCCACGAGGAATCGCGACTGCGCTCGGTCCTCCCCGATACCGATTTTCCAGCTGTATAATCGCGCGCAACGATTCACTGTATCCGGCGATCGCGTGTCCGCCGATTCGCTGGCTGGAGGACCGATGCTGTCCGCCGATTCGGCTGGTGTATCGTCCGCCGCGATCGGATCGCAAGATGCGAGGCACACGTTCGATTTACCGTTCACTAATTGAGTCGAGAGGATCGGCAACGGTCGCTTAGGGCGTACGTGGTGCAAGAGACCGAGAGCGGCGAGTGGCACAGTGCCGGCTCTGTGGGGTCCCTTTATCCATATCGGTTCGCTGCCGAAAATAGCGATCCGCCCCTTAGATGGAAATCTATCGTGTATTAACACTCGTCCCAGCCCGCCGCCGCCGCCTAGTCCTTAGCCGCCCTAAGCAGCGACGCCGAGAGGGAGAGACGCCGTGCGTCGCGACGAGGCGGCGGCCGACGGCCCCCCGATCCAAATAAGGACTCGTCACGCGCCAGGGACGCCGCTCGTCGGGCGCTAATCACCCAAGGGCCAACGGCGTTATCACTGTTGAGCCACCAGACTCGTTTGGAGACTCTAGGATCTATCATAAATCCTCGTGGATCCTGAGCACCCTTTCCTGGATCCTGTGTCCAAATCGCGTCGAGGATCGAGTGGATGTTGCGTCTGATAGATTCGATGACACCGATAAAAAATACACCCTCTTCTTCGTTGAATATCTATAGAATTGTTTAACTTTCTTATTTGCATTTAACTAGAAGTGGACGTTTAGAGACGTATTTAAGATTCAGATTGAGTAAAATCTTGTAAGATTGTTAGAAAGTCTCTGGTAATCTGTTAACATCACAATATTCTTCTTAACTTCTATTTACTTTCATTGTATTTTATTCCTCTTTGCTTGTTTTCTATTTAGACACTATTTCTTTCTTTATTTCGTCCATTTTTGTGTTTCTACTTTTATTTATTTCTCCTCCACTGTTTTTCTCTATATTCTCTATGTACCAAAGGGTTCTCCCGTATATATAAATAAATAAATGATATTGATCGGAGGGAGCTCCAGGTTCGAGTTGTTTGCAGCAAAACTGAGAATTCTATGAGAAATTGAATAGCTCTTTCAAAGAGACTATCAACTTCCACTAGAATGAATGTGACGTGACAGCATCTTGATTTAAACTCGCCACGATTCAACAATCTGTAATTTCTCTCCATTCCCCGTCGCATTAAATCAACCGAAACACTCGTGTGACGCGAGAGAGGTGGGTGGCTTGTGCTGGATCTATTATTCACGATCATAAACGCCTGAAATATCGCGTGCTCGTTCCGTGCCAACAATAATAATAATAATACGGATTATGCACGAGGAGTGACGCGAGTTTCAATGTTAAACAATATCAATTTGTAGCGGCTTGTCAGATCGGGAATAACCGATCGGGTTTGCCGATGGAGAAGTATATAGAATCGAATTATTGGCGATTAGGCTGCTTTAAATAATTGGGAGTGCGCGGGGCGACGGTGTATCTCGAGCCACCGCCGATCCCCACCACCTTTTTGCGAGAGCGACTGTGGACGCGTTCGGTTGGCTCGGCGGGTTCGCATTGCCGAGTTTCAACCCCGAAACGGCGCGTCTTTGTCGCAAAGGGGACTTTCGCACGGATTCCCGTACGCGGTGGTGGATTCAACGGAGCCAGCGAGAGTTCGCAAGTTTCGTGGGAGCCAGGAGGATGACGATGATCGGCAGGATCGAAGGTGACGAGCAATTTTTTTTTCACCTCCAAAACTGTGAGAAACCCAAGTACTTGAATGCGTTGAGAGTAATATTAGCCATTATTAGAACAATCGAAACGATACCGTAGTTGACTAATTACTTTCATTTTTGATAAACACTACTGCGATTGGAGTTAAGAAGATTTTCGTCCTTATCTGTAGAGTTGAAAGAATTCCGAGAGAAAATCACGACTAACTTATTCCCGAAAATGTTTGAAGAAGTGAAATTTGAATATTTGATTAGTTAAAGTAACGAATAATTTACAGGCACTAAAACAGGAAGAACGGAAATGGCAGAATTATTCGAGATGTGGACTTCGTTAAAGGGACGAGGCAGTGATTCCCACGAATGTGTTCCTGGATGAACGTGCGTCTATCGTGGACCGGTTGGCACCAAAGTTCTTCCCGATAACGTAGAGAAGATCGATCCGATATTCCCGGTAATTTCGATAGAGGGAATGAATCTTGACCCCTTGAATCATTCGGCCCATGCATGGTAGATAATGCTACTACTATCCCTCCCAAGATATTTATCGTCTATGCACATATTACGAGTGCCGCTAGATTTTTATACAACGATGTAATAAACGACTTTCTCCCAGAAACTTCTTCTTAATATCTAATTCCTCGATGCCCCTCTGACCTCTCCACTTCTGTTGATCTGTGTAATATATCCACCTCGCGGAACTCCGAGTGTTTCAATTCGCAGTGACCGAATCCACCTCTATTATGTGTTTAATCAAACTGCAAGTGCACGGTACCAATGACAAATTACCCATCCTGCCCCACATTGTCCCTTCGTGGTCACACGGGGTGTATCGCACCCCAAGAGCAATTTTCGGGTTCAAATGTCGCGCCTCTACGACCCCCATAAAAGGGGATTTATCGCCCAAAAAATAAATAAATTAAAAATATCGCTTTTCCAAAAAAATGACTCTTCTCGAACTACAAATTTCATCTCATCAAAATTTACATTTCTAAAAGAAGACTATTAGAACATGATTATGTGAGTATTACGAATACAGAATTATCATTGAATAGTTAAAAAAATTCGAAAGCTCGAAAATGGTAACTGAAAAATGTCGCTGGGGTGCAGTGAAGCCCATGTGACCAATTTGTGATTATAAGAAGGTGTGACCACGGAGGGTTGTAGTACACATTTTAATCATAATACAGTGCTGCATACCGTTTCGATTAGATACGCCGATCAGACCAGTAAACGTCTTCCTAATTCGACTGATAAAATAATCACTGTCCGACAGACACGCAAATTGAAAGCCGTCGGGTCGCGTAAGGCATCGATACCAGGGATCGTAACATGAAAGCCTACATTTCCATTGGTTGTAAGAATATAAGACTGATTTATTCCGTAGATGTAAACTTATATACAAAAGATGACGTATATGCTCAGACGATGCTCCACGAGAAATATCTCACCGCCGCGTAGAGACAGTGCCGATAGGTATTGGCTAACGGAGCCGCTAGACGAAGCGGTGCGGCAGTGAACGGTACATTTTGGGAAAAGGTGTAGCAATAACAATAAATTGATAGTGATAATAATTTGAATCGAGCATAACTGCTTAGAAGCACTTGCGGTGAACGATGCCGGGGCCGGACTCGTCGTACTCCTGCTTGGAGATCCACATCTGTTGGAAGGTGGACAGAGAGGCCAGGATGGAGCCACCGATCCATACGGAGTATTTCCTCTCGGGGGGAGCGATGATCTTGATCTTGATGGTCGACGGGGCCAAGGCGGTGATTTCCTTCTGCATACGGTCAGCGATACCGGGGTACATGGTGGTTCCACCGGAGAGCACGTTGTTGGCGTAGAGGTCCTTACGGATGTCCACGTCGCACTTCATGATGGAGTTGTACACGGTCTCGTGGATGCCGCAGGATTCCATACCCAGGAAGGACGGTTGGAAGAGAGCCTCTGGGCAACGGAACCTCTCGTTGCCGATGGTGATGACCTGCCCGTCGGGAAGCTCGTAGCTCTTCTCGAGGGAAGTGCTGGCGGCGGCGGTGGCCATCTCCTGCTCGAAGTCCAGGGCAACGTAGCAAAGCTTCTCCTTGATGTCGCGGACAATTTCACGCTCAGCCGTGGTGGTGAAGCTGTAGCCTCTCTCGGTGAGGATCTTCATGAGGTAGTCGGTCAGATCCCGACCGGCCAAGTCCAGACGGAGGATGGCGTGGGGAAGGGCGTAACCTTCGTAGATGGGTACGGTGTGAGAGACACCGTCACCGGAGTCCAGGACGATACCGGTGGTACGACCGGAAGCGTACAGGGAGAGCACCGCCTGGATCGCCACGTACATGGCTGGGCTGTTGAAGGTCTCGAACATGATCTGGGTCATCTTCTCGCGGTTAGCTTTAGGGTTCAAGGGGGCCTCGGTGAGGAGGACCGGGTGCTCCTCGGGGGCGACGCGGAGCTCGTTGTAGAAGGTGTGATGCCAGATCTTCTCCATGTCATCCCAGTTGGTGATGATACCGTGCTCGATGGGGTATTTCAGGGTGAGGATACCTCTCTTGCTCTGAGCCTCGTCGCCGACGTAGCTGTCCTTCTGACCCATACCGACCATCACGCCCTGGTGACGGGGGCGACCTACGATCGAGGGGAAGACGGCGCGGGGCGCGTCGTCTCCGGCGAAACCGGCCTTGCACATACCGGATCCATTGTCGACAACAAGGGCTGCTACTTCGTCGTCACACATTTTGTTTCTTCTTCGTTTTTAATACTCTGCAACAGAAATCACGGCCTTTCTTGGTTCCTCCTTGTGCATTCGTTTCGTGTAACGTAAGACAGCTACTGGCGGTTAGGTTCATCTTAATATCTCGTCTCCTCGAATACCTATCTGTCTTCTAAGTCTCTGAAGTCTGTCTGGTTTCTTGCATAAGTCTGACGGAGGTTCGTGACGCGTCACACTGACACCCAATTCACGGTATACCGTTTCTAAATGGAAATTCACGAACGAACGGACGTTTTACTTCGCGAAAATATCTGAGAATTCAAACTAATCAATATACTGTATATACTTCCAAATTATTAACGTAACGCGTGAACACCTTCGCTCCATATAACTCATTACTAAATGAATAATATATTAAAACGTCCTAATAGACTCTCTTTCATAATCAAAAACTATAAATATCTCCGAAATCAGATTCAAAAATCAACGAATCGCGAAGGAAGGAAAGAATCTTTATAAATCTTTATAAATCTTTTCATAAATACCGAAGTGTAAATCGAGTTTATAGTGGGAGCGAGTAATCGTAAGGAAATATGTATTCACGGGAGCCGAGTGGCTCGGCGAGGCTTTCGCGGAAAGCGTCGATGCTCGCCAGAATTGACCCAGTTGCCTATAAAACGATAGGCAAGCGGCCCCGGCGTCGCGGCACTATTTCGGTGCGCCGCGGCGCTAACTTTAGACGTACGACCGACGGGCGATCCCTAATAAGTGCAAGCGACGATTATGGTGGGCAACACCGGCTCCGTTCGCCGCGGCTCGCCTCGGGCCACGAGGATAAAGCATAACGACGAGGGCCGCGCGTGCCAAAATTATGCTCCGCTCACAAAAGGACGAGCCGCGCACACGGGCAAAGACCTCGAATATGCCTAAACACGACGATAGCTGCCGGCCGTTCGCCCCGCGTATTTCTGGCCTATTCCTGATTAGCTGGTTAGAAGAATTTCGAAGCCAGGGGAAGAAACCCTCCGCGGATAAAACGTATGCGAGCAGAAAAGATTGTACACGAAAATACTCTGGCTTCTTGGCCGATGGAAAGGGTCTCTCTCGTTGCCAGGTCTTGCTCGATCGTTAGAGATAGGTGAAATCGCGACGGCAACTTGTTGAATTGTTACGTTTCTACTTGACTATTCGAGGGCACGATTGTATCGGCAAACAAACGATCAAGTTTTTTAGTATTTTTTTTTTAGTACGATTGGAATCTACTGTAGTAAGTTTTTTAGTATAATTGCAATCTACTTGTTCGGTTTTTTGGGTTTCAACAGTTACTGAGTTACGTTGCAAAGTGTGGAATGTATTTTGCGAGTGATTAGGAAGCTCTTTTTAACTTGGAACTTAGTGGCAACTGAGAGTGACGTTAGATCTTCCTTTGTATTATAAGCTCTAGGGTTTTCCATTAGTTTTTCAATTTGCTTTAAATATGTGATATCTTATTAGTAAAATTTTTTTCTTCTAATTCAGGACTCTAAATTCTAAACAAAGAGGAAGCCCCTCTTCGAATGGGACAATTGATTGAAGCTGTTAGTAGAAAGGGAAAACTCTTTCAATAATTTTGAAAACCCGAGACCTGTCTTTCCATCAGTAAAAGCAAAAATATTAGTAAAAAATAAGATACTTGACCCAAAAATAACTAAAAAACATTGGATACTATCGGATACAAGAATAATATACACTGCACCATATTCTACCGAAGTAACTTCAAAGCTTAAATAAAAGCGGACTAAAATACTTCTTAAAATAAAAAAAACCCTCGCAGTCCACAAATAACGATACACTTAAATCAACATTCAGTTCCCCAAAGAATCACTGGAAAATACCACCCCAGAATTACCCCTAAAATTCAATTAAAATTCAAAACCAAATAGGATCCCCAACCTCAGCTCCCAAAGTAAATTTCTAAATATACCTTACGTAAACTAGAAGAAAATCAACCAAAGCCCGATAGCACTGAACCAGCCTCCACCACCGAAGCTTATATCCGTACAACTGTTCTCAATATTTAACCGATCGGTGAACCGATTTCCCCTCAACAAATCTACAACGTTATCCAAAGGCACGAGTATAATTAACCCCGGCTGCTATTTCAGGCACGAAGATACCGGAAGGAAACTCGACCGCTCCCTTAAACCGTCGAGAACCGGACGGCCGTGGCCACGGTGGAACCGAACGATCGAAGCGAGCCCGCGGATCGGCGAACGATGCCGATCTGGTGTGCACCGGTGGCCGATAGTATCCAGATAGACGAGCTATCGTCGCCGAAATCGTGTGCTTTCTACGTACCGTGCACGGGACAGAGTTGGAGTGGCGTCTGTGCCTCGGGAGCGTCGCGACGTCGAATATATGCTCTCGTCAGGACGCCCCCGCATTCTCGTGGGATGGTGCTTGCCCGACAGGCACGAAAAAGGCTTGCCTGGCGTGGCGTCGCGACGCTCGCCGAACTAGGCGGCCCCAGGCCCTAAGCGGGCCGGGGAGAGCGCGTCTCTTCGGCAACCCTCTATCGCCTCTTCCTCCCGCGTCCCCCGATCTTCCCTCCCCTTTTATCTAACCGATTCTTCGCAACTTTCACCCTGGCACGCGCTTCTCCCCGGCATTGTTCCGACGAGGCTGCCCGTTTCCCTCGCCCATTTTGGGAAGGGGTGGATGGGTGCCTCCGTCGATCACCGCGAATTAGGCAAGGGGCTCGCGCTTTTGTCCTTGTTTTTTTGGTAACGATCTCCTCGCGGCTTCGTGGTTGTTCGGCGGCTGCTAGGGATATTGCTGGACTTGCAATTAGTCGCTGATGCTGGGGGTTTTGGAATTTTTAAAGGGACTTAGGGTGTCGATATTTTGAGAGGGGAGGACGGGCGTGCGAGGGACACTCGCGCTGGAGATCTATGGAAAGAGAGGTCGATGGGGTGACGGAGGATGAGATTTGTCTTTTTGGATAGCTTAAGGATTGAGGAGGCTAGGCAGAGGTTTTTAGTGATAGAAACACTTTCTTTTTAATGTATTTGTTAAAAATTGGGGAAAATCCAGGTGTATCGTTTTATCTAATGGTTATTATTATCGTAGGGATTGAAAAAAAGTTGCTATGAAATTTAAGTGTGCTTTAAAAATGACGGTGCTGAGTGGTAAACATTTTAACGTTCTTCTGTGATTTTGTTGTAATGTTGGTCCGAAAAAGTGACGTAATTCAATTTCGAAGTGTGAGTGCTTCTTGTTTCTTACATCGGTAGTTTCCTGGGCAATCAATAGAAAGTAAAATTAAAACAGAATTATTAAATTGGTGGAATATTTCAAGAAAAATTCCGTTATGTTTGTGGATTATTGAAAATACGCAACTTTTTAATTTTTCGAGGAAAATCTTGAATTTTCACGCAACATATGATACCTTGCGCGGAAAATGGCACGTGTTTTGTACATCTTGCAATTTTTTCAAGTCGATCTGAAACTCCGTTCATTCGCAACTAGGGAAAAAGAAAGAGAAAAAAAGTTTAGAGAAAAATGTGTTTAAAGTTTCTGGGCAAAGACGCTGTAAGTTGCAACTTGACCTTTTAGCTGTCCAATTAACAATTTCACGAATTTTAATATAAACCAAGCGGCGTTTTATTAAAAAAAAATATTACTTTCGGAAAATGCAATAAAAAAATCGATTTTTCGACTGCCTCCGTAAATTTGAGACCTTGCAGCAAGGGGGTGCACTGTATTTTTGACAGTTCGTGATTTATGACGTGTAAAAAATAATTCTACATCGTTTGGTGCACGTGTCATGCAAATCCGATAACAAATGAGTAATTTATTGCAAATAAATCAAAATAGAAATATTAATATTGATACTTTTATTATAGAATAACAGAAATAAAAACTTATCAACTAAATAACTGCTACTTATTGTGTGAAAATATATATTTTTCAATTAGTGTTCTCTTTTTAATCTTAAGTCAAAGCAATAATAAATTTTAAAAATAGATTTTTCTAATTTTTACAAATTGGTAAAAATTTAGCTGCTCCCTTTTTGCCGAAATGTCTTCAATTTCTTCGTCATTCTGCCACAGTTGGGGAGAGTATTGCTCGTGGTATTCCAAGGTCCGAAGTCCATTATTACTTCTAAAAATGTTTTTCTACGTAAAGAAGCAGTGACTATTACAGGTCTCGTTAGTTTGAGTAAATCCATGAGATTCAATCTCCTCAGTGATTTCATACAACATTCGTAATTATCTGCACGAAAGAACAGTGACTTGCTACTTGATTTAGAAAAGCTCTCTTTCAAACTGGAGACATGTAAACCTCTCTGTCAAGCATTTCTCCAATTTCTCCTCTAATTCTATCGACTCTACTCCCTTTCATAGCACACACATCCATCAGCAGCCACCTTCTTCGTGTAAAGAAATCTCTAGCTGCTAAAACATATCGAACATTTATCTTTCTCCACTGCTTCCAAATTCCTGCAAAGTATCATGAAGAACTACAGCTTTTAAATTTCAAAATTGATTAAACCTCACTGGCTGACTCTGCTCTATTAATACCACGTAGGTAACGTATCAAGAAACAAATACCTTCACACTTTAAGCCAGTGAAATTTAAAAAAAAAACAATACTATTTCCTAACAGCCATTCTTCCTCCAAACATCTGCTTAAGTGTCTCCTAAATCTGAACCAAAATCTCCCCATATTCGCTGTCTATTTTCCATCGAACCACCAATCTCAACATCATTCGCGTTCCCCTCGGCACCCAAGTTTTTAAACAAAATATCTCCGCCCGGTTCGATACTAGCAGTCTCTAAAAATCCGTCGAGCAGCGCGATCAAATTTAGTTGTGAGGCCGAACGCGAGGTAAAGCCTGACCCCTGCCGCGATACCCATTCTCCTCTTTCCACCAGATATCAAAGTAGAAGGAATATTTCGAGATTACGCACCGGGACGAAAATAAGCCGCAGGATCCGCGGCTCTCTTTTATCGGGCAGCCCTGCGCCCCCGCGGGCCTTATCGACGAGGCAGAAAGAGATCCCTCGGCGGAATGCAATAAAGTATATTCCGGCGAGAAGCTACGAGCCCTCTAACAGTGTTGATGGTGTAAATCACGGGGCCGAAAAATAAAGCCCAGCTTTTTTTAGGAGGCATCCCGTGGGGGGCTGCCCGCTAGAACTCTACGGCAAAGGGAATCGAGTCAGTTCAGTCATAATAGGCCAAGGTCGTCCGTTACCTCGACGTCACAACAATAGTTATTTTAAAACAACTTGAACATCGGCAGCCTCCCGTCGCTCAGGAGCAGACATATTCGGTCTTGATCCTAGCGATGAAAACAGCAATTCTTTCTTACATAAATGCCTGTATATATATGTATACAGGTGTGCAGATATACGCTCGTTTCGCGCGAAACGTTTATATTATTAAATATTCTCGATGTACCACGGCGAAGAGAGGTGGGTGCCGAATGTTTTGGCAGCGATTGGATGCAGCTTCTGTATGCTGTGTTTACGTGTGACGTGTATTTCAGCATTTTGTAACTTTATCTTCCACGGTTAGCTACGAACCAGGCGTGTATATCCTTTTATCGTAATTTTTATATCGACCTCGGATGCTTCGGCTTGGCGCACCGAAGAGGAATGTCGGAGATGCGAGGCGAAGGTCCGCGCGAATGGTGGCTGAAGTGGTCGAGTAAGTTTCTAAGCGTAGATTTATATGGAGTAATAATATGTTGCAGATTCCTCGCTGGTAACTCGAAGGATGACCTAGAGAAGTACAACTGAATGCCAAGTGTTTCCGAAGGGTGCGATAAACTCTCTTCAAGAAAGGTATTTGATTTATCGGACAGTGATTTAAGACGTGGGAGCTAAAGGGTGTAAATAATGGTATGAGACAATGTATATTTAATTTGAGTTTGATATCGTATAACAATATAGCAATATAGTGTATAATATTTACAAAATAAATTAAAGTAGAAGTATATTGATGGCGGCTCTGCCTCGATTAGCAATCTAAGTATCATAGGGTTAAGAAATTTGTTGCTCGGAGGTGCAAGGATCTCGCATGACAGTGAAAGAAGCACAGCTTTCCTCGGAGTTGGTCCAATCCCGTCGAAGATCCTGTTTTCTTCGCCAGCGTCCAGAATGACCCTTTCAATGGCCGAAAGGGTTGCATTTGGATGAGCTACTTCGAGCCGGTTGCGCGTCGTAAACGAGGCTCCCTTCGATATTCAGAAAAAAAAGGAATGGCCTTCCGCGAGCCAGCTCTGTACCGAGAACCAACGCCCTCGCCGACACCCTCGGCGGTTAATGAAGTGACAAGATGAATGCGATCCTCATCCACCCCATCGGAGTAGCTTCAAAGGAGCGACAGTGCCGTCAGCCGGGTGGTCGTTTCCTGCTCAGCGACGTGCACGCCGACGGCAATGAATATTCGATGAGATCTGATGATGATCCGGATTTTATGATGCTCCGATAACGTTCCTTTATTGCAGCGTAATGATCGCCCAAGGGTGGCCGGCAGATCGTAACGCCGTGATCCCCTTGAGAGCCCGTGATGTTTCTTTCGATGTTCGTGCGACGTCGATGATCCCTTGACGACGCGCTTAGAAGCATTTGCGGTGGACGATGCCGGGGCCGGACTCGTCGTACTCCTGCTTGGAGATCCACATCTGTTGGAAGGTGGACAGAGAGGCCAGGATGGAGCCACCGATCCATACGGAGTATTTCCTCTCGGGAGGAGCGATGATCTTGATCTTGATGGTCGACGGGGCCAGGGCGGTGATTTCCTTCTGCATACGGTCAGCGATACCGGGGTACATGGTGGTTCCACCGGAGAGAACGTTGTTGGCGTAGAGGTCCTTACGGATGTCCACGTCGCACTTCATGATGGAGTTGTACACGGTCTCGTGGATGCCGCAGGATTCCATACCCAGGAAGGACGGTTGGAAGAGAGCCTCTGGGCAACGGAACCTCTCGTTGCCGATGGTGATGACCTGCCCGTCGGGAAGCTCGTAGCTCTTCTCGAGGGAAGTGCTGGCGGCAGCGGTGGCCATCTCCTGCTCGAAGTCCAGGGCAACGTAGCAAAGCTTCTCCTTGATGTCGCGGACAATTTCACGCTCAGCCGTGGTGGTGAAGCTGTAGCCTCTCTCGGTGAGGATCTTCATGAGGTAGTCGGTCAGATCGCGACCGGCCAAGTCCAGACGGAGGATGGCGTGGGGAAGGGCGTAACCTTCGTAGATGGGTACGGTGTGAGAGACACCGTCACCGGAGTCCAGGACGATACCGGTGGTACGACCGGAAGCGTACAGGGAGAGCACCGCCTGGATCGCCACGTACATGGCTGGGCTGTTGAAGGTCTCGAACATGATCTGGGTCATCTTCTCGCGGTTAGCTTTAGGGTTCAAGGGGGCCTCGGTGAGGAGGACCGGGTGCTCCTCGGGAGCAACGCGGAGCTCGTTGTAGAAGGTGTGATGCCAGATCTTCTCCATGTCATCCCAGTTGGTGATGATACCGTGCTCGATGGGGTATTTCAGGGTGAGGATACCTCTCTTGCTCTGAGCCTCGTCGCCCACGTAGCTGTCCTTCTGACCCATACCGACCATCACGCCCTGGTGACGGGGGCGACCTACGATCGAGGGGAAGACGGCGCGGGGAGCGTCGTCTCCGGCGAAACCGGCCTTGCACATACCGGATCCATTGTCCACAACAAGGGCTGCTACTTCGTCGTCGCACATGTTGCTGCCTTTTTAGTGTCTCTGCAAGAAAACAGTCGTTTGGGTTAGCCACTTCTGCGGATCATAATTACACGATTTCTTATTCACGCGGAGGTTGCTCAGTTTCGACTAACATTCTTTACACCTCCGCGCTTTTTCTAGTTATTACTCGCGGATCGAATGACTTCACTTTGATTCTAAAAATAACGAATACGAATCTACAGAAATTTAATACCGCTGCGGCTTGCAAAATAATCTTCCACATTTTTGGGATGACAAAATTCAAATTTTTCCTTCACAAAAGTGATTCTCTAGAATACCAATTCGACGATCTTCGATATTACATTCCTTCGTTTTATAATACTCGCGAGAACTCGAGGGGAGATTAAAAATTTTGCATCGAAGTTTTTATTTCCCGTTCAACTTCTATCTCAGTGAACATTAATTCCTTCCACTTGAAACACCGCGGACTTTATCCGCGCACCTATTCTCACACGATCGACTACCAAATCCTACGGAGTGATTTTCTACTTGCACTGTTTGTCACCACAAAAACACTGCACACTGGAACGTCGCCGTGGTACGAGATGCGATAAAGTAGTAGAGGAGATAGAGTGAAACTACAGAGAAGCAAGAGGTGATAGAGAGAGGATGAAGACTTTGCAGAAATTACCAACCGTGGGGGTGAGTTGTGAATCGACGGGCGGCTGAGGAGCGGCTGAGGCTCGAGGGTGCCGCGACGCCAGATATAACATCCGCAGCGTACGCGACGCTACCGAAGATGGGCACGCGGGACGCCTCCAGGGCTGGCCAGCGTCACTGCCCACGCACAAGCTCGCCGTGACGATGTCTGCGGATCAGACACGCCGCGAACCAGGAAATCAGTATAGCCCCAGACGTCGGAATCTCGGCAGAGGGTGGACAGCTAGACGAATTTGGACGGCCCTGGCCGTCCGAGAACAGCGGTGAGAATTATGCGCCTGCCCTCCCACCGGCACTCCAACCTTACCCAAGTAGAACATAATCTTAGCTAGAATTAGTTTTTACATCGATCCCATCGGTATCCGGATTTCTTTACCACCCGAATGCTTCTCGCGAACCGTCATTTCTCGCCTCCAGAATTCCTGAAAAATCGGCAATCAGTGTTTAGATCGAAACATCATTCCGTCAAGCGTTTCGGCCCAAGCGGCGTTCAATTCGGAGCTGCCGTCTTGATCTAGGTAATTCGTCTAATCTACAGAATTAATCTAATCGATGCTTCTCCTGTTTGGCGTTTGCAGAGTGATTAATTCTTTGCTGGTATATTTAAATTTGTCTATTTTCATCTTAATTGATATTTCTATTGTTTTTTGTTTTCTTTGTACTCCATCGCTTCGTAATAGTTGAACAGGTCACTGCCTCGGGCTGAATATGCCCGCAACCATATCTAGACATTGATGTGATCGGAGGCACTTAAAATACGTGTCCCGCGTTATTCTGAAACTGTACGGTTTCCATCGCACTGATTTACCCTGCCTTACTACCAACTTCGCAGTTGCCAAGCTAACGCGAGAGTAAATTGATTTTCTTAAATTAATACACGAGTTTCTGATATTTCTTTCGAACACTTTGTCCACCCCTTTTGAAATTTCGAAACTCGTCGAGGCGAACGTCAGTGGTTATCGGTGTCTGAGTGAGATAATTTAATCGGATTTTCCGAGAATGTTGCAATTACCGAGGTGGACAGTCATCGGGTATTGTAATCGAAGGCGACACGTTTAATTATAAGATTAAGGAACGATTCTAATCTGTGATAGTATTTCGCGTTCCCAAGGACGTTGCAAATAATAGAAAGCCCGGTTGTTTATCGTGTTAAATTTGTTACGCTCGTCATTCCGATATCGCGTACAAAAATACACGTGTGGGGCAATGGCGCGGAATTATGTAAGAAGATCATTTCTAAATGGGCAGATTTTCTCTTAACTTTCGATAATTCTTTAAAGTGACTTTGAGAAATTCTGTTTACCAACATTCTTTTACTTCTAATTGCTTGCGACGGATTTTACAAGATTTACTATCGACGATTCGTTATAATAAATCTATTATTTCACATTGTTATTTTAACGCCATTAAGAACGCAATGTACGTTGACCCGTTTTAAATTATTCAGATTTTATCGAGATCTTGTGCTTTTTCGAATCACGATTTTTAAGGAAAATTGACTGTAAAGCTCGTTATAATATCTTTAGGTTGATTATATCTTTTAAAGGTGTAAGTGTATTTATATTTATTATTAATTCTTTTCTGCGAAGTTATAAGTAACCGCAGTTCTTTTTGCCAGGACTTATTTGCAGACACCTACGATAACCTGTTGCTTACGAGCCGTGTCTGACATGTGAGGGATACATTTCACTTAGAACGTTAATACTGCAACGAAGCGTGACACATTAAATTCTCTTGCGGTTTGCAACATCAAAAATATTCCTCCTTTTGCTTAAGTAACCTTGAGCCGTTGCTAAATTGACATTTTTAAATGCTTATTGATTTTGCATTTAAGTTGATTTAATTGAACGAATTGTAAAATCATTTTCAAGACGCTCGATCCATTGGATATCCCAAAATATTTTTCCTCCTCTCCTAAAATTAAATTTACAACTTGAATAACTTTATAGAATTACTTTGACCACCCCCACTTAACCAACCATTTAATCCCCCCATAATTCTTAAAAATTTTCAAACTTCGCTTAAGTTAAAATTGAAATCGGTTAAATTGGATGAATATTGATATTGCAATTTATATTAGTAAACAACGCACAAATTATTGTATGTACATACTTGTTTCATGGAATTTCTTTTAGTGAAACTTATATAGGGTTTCATATTCTTCGTTGTATTATTCATTTCTTTTTGAAAGCTAGGAAAAATGCTTCTCATTTAATTTAATATATATATAATTGAATTTAGCGAACGCTATACAAGCAATATTGGCGCTGGTTTAGAAGCAGACGAATTCTCTTACACGTACCCCAGGGAAGTATTCGATTGTTATATACAAAATACGTGGATGAGTAACCGTTTCATTATTTTGTGGGCGTTAGTTCGATCGTTATATCTATCTTTTATATTTATGGTCGCAGTATTATCTTGAAGGATTCATACAACGTACATATAAACCCATCCAACCGAACTTGCAATTCTGGTTTGCTATTAATAAGTTCGTTCTGCTCGTAAAAATTTTTGAGAACCCTACTGGTGGGTTTACCACTCTACAGAATTTAAGGATTCCAGAAGCACGATTTTATTTAAAGTAGAAAAGGTAGAAAAAGAAAGTAGAAAATTAATAAAAGGTAGAAAATTATGGTTTCTTTTATTTCTGCTCCACAACCAACTTCTTTTCTGTCACCTCTGATGTTAATAATGATTCCATTTTTAATATTCAAGAGTGCTACTGATTGTACGGAGTAAAGTTACAATCACAACACAGTGGAAGAATTTATCGTTAAATTGCACTCCATTTATGGTCGCGAGACACGGATTTCCTATCGAGACGATTCGATAAAGATGATATCATACATTGAATTGATGAATGTATAGTATCAGCTGTTAAAGTCTACTGAGAATTGGTATAGATTATTAAAACATAAAACGACGTATGTATAGCTTTCAGGAGCGACGAATCTCGTAAATTATTCGAGTATTCATAAATTACGGGCCTAGGACTACAGACCGCTGCCAAAACGAGTTTCCTGCATGGTTTTCGAAATGCATATATGCGAGGAATGTAAAAGGCTTTCAGAATTTCTTGGTGTAAAGAATGCAATAAAACTACTTGCCTAAAGAATGTGTTATTTCCATTGTTTACTGTATCCTAGTTCCCTCACTGGTCCTCTTAGTTGACCAATTTTTATTTATAAAAAAGCAACAGATGTTTTATACGGTATTAAAATTTTGTAGAAGATACTTTGAAATTTCGTATAATTGTGTGTATGATAAACATTATCTATGTGGTCCATGAAAGATTCTAAAATTCTTTGAAATGGTAGATTTTATTTTATTAAAACACAAATACGATTCCCTTTAACGTAAGACTCGTTGAATCTTCAGACAGCAGGTTATTTAGAAGAAAAATCATTCCCTAGACTCCTGCTTCAAAAGAAGTCAGAGTTAGTGGAACGCGAGATGGGTTCCACTTCACTTTACGACATTGTTATTGAAACAGGTGACCACAATTTAAAAAGAAAACAGTATTCAAACAGTTTCAGATTTCTACGGTAATGCGTGACTTAATAAGCTTATTTGCTTTTCTAAATTGAATTCCTTTGGTCAAGCATATCTAAATTTCTTGGCATGCAACGTTAGTGTTACATCGCATTATTATAAACTATCGTTAATTTTATACTACAAACTTCTACTTTTTCCCTGAATCTTTTCTGAATTCTTCTTTATCCTGCTGGATAAACTCGTGCTACGTATCGAATTACATACAGAATTTCGGAATCTAAAATTATGGTATGACCTATTATTATTAAATAATACAAAAATAACGCAATCCTCGGTATTTTTTCAGATGCAATCATTAGTAACTTTTCAAATAGCGCACAACTGCAAGATGCACAAGAAATGTATTGAAATTTTTATATTACCTATAGCTACAGAGCTACTATGGTTTAATCAAGATTTAAGCAAAAATTTTGTTGACTCCAGTTCTTTTCTTTTATTACAAGCACTTTAAACCCTAATTCACTTCTTAAAGAATCAGCACTTCAAGCTTCAAGATTTTGGAACCCTCGTAAAGTCCCAGATTTCAAGTTTCAAAAATAAAAAATTATCTTCTAATCCACCCCTACTTTTATTCTCGCCATTTTGCCATTTCCGCAAATATACTTCGCGATATCCTTCGCATCACAAGGAGCAACGAGCCTCAGTTATGAAACTCTTGCGTCCTTGACTATTCGGATTCTTCTTGACCTCCATCTCGAAGGAGTTTACCTGAAGCGTACCCCCTGAGTCACGAGTGCTATGAATAAATGAAATTGGTGTACCGCGGCGCATGATATTCTTTATTCAATTCCCGTAAGGGGGGCCGCTAAGGCCAGCGCGACTCGAGGATGGCACGTTTCTCGTATTAATTCGAAGTGTACAACACGAGCGTTGGAGAAGAAGCCAGAGGACGCTAACGGAGGTTCAACCATCAAGGACGCGCGGTCCTAGGAATGTAAAACTCGCCGCGAGTATAGGCGGTTATTAATGCTAAGCAACCGGGCGGATAGTTCCGACCAGGGTATAAACAATATAAAAGGAACTACAAGACCTTGGGGAAATTCGACTTAGGTATCTACGTGTACCGTGTACGCCGGCGCGGTATGCTTCTTCAAGGTTCGACAGCATTATGGCCCTCGTACGTTCGTACAGGATCGATTGCAAAGTTATTTGTGGTAACGTGTTCTTGGAGATATTTTGATTGTTACGTTGCTTTCGTCGAAGTAGATAAAGGTAAGAGGCGTAGCCAGGATTTCATTCAGGGAGGGGCAATAATAGTGGAAGAAATTTTGTTATTAGCTACATAGCAATACTTGACGTCAAGTGGAAAGCACCAGTCGGACGTGGCGATTATCTTTGCGTAATTCGGGGGCCTTTTTGTAAGAGATATTTCTGTGGCTAGCCACTGGTATTTCAAGCATATTCGCGTAACGGAAAGAGCATCGGTTTAACTAACAAGGAACTTTCGGCAAGCCGGAAATTCAGAAAATTATGAAACTTGGTGTGCGAGTAGAGTAGTTCATCCGTAACGTAACCCTATTTTTTGTTGGTGCCATAATGCAATTTTTGGGGATGAAATCACCCCTTGAAAAAATGCGGAATTTTCTATTCCGTGGAATATCTCGAGAACAATGAGAGATTTCGAAAAGAAGGTATTTCAGCATACATTTTCAATGTACAAAGCTTTAAATTTAAGGGTTGGTGGTGAGGATAACTTGAAAAATATGGATTTTTCGAAAATTAATTTTACGCGGTTTTGTAGACATAAGAAAATGATGTACCTTCTGTTTAAACTTCTTTTCGATATCTCTCACTGTTCTCGAGATATTTCACGGAATAAAAAATTCTGCATTTTTTCAAGGGGTGATTTCACAAAAAAAATAGGGTTTCGTTACGGATTATGTACTCTACTTGCACACTTAGGTTCATAATTTTCTGAATTTCCGGGTTGGCGAACGTACTTTGTAAGATTGAGAAAGGTAGAAAGGACCTGAGTAGGTATATCAAAAATCCTAGTCACTAGCCACAAAAATAATAATAATAATTACAGGTGAGTTCGAAGCTAATTTTAGGATTCTCGGAACTCGAATCCGAAACTTTGTGAGCCTCCAAAACTCTGGAAGCTTGAAGTGCTGATTCACGAAAAAAGTTTCGAATCACGAAAAAAGTGCAATAGGTATTTCGAATTCTCAAAACATTCTCAGGTTTCGAGGTTCAACGCTTCGAGAAACCCATCCCTAATAATAATAATAGTATATTAATAGTATATTAATAGTATAGCAATAGTATAGCAATGGTATAATAATAATATAGCAATAGTTTAGTAATCTGGTGGAAATTCGATGACGACACCGTTTTTAGCTGTATGCGTATCATTTAAACTGGATGTGGTCTGTAAATAAGCCGCATTTTTCCCGGGAAGCATCAGACTACTCAGTAATAGTACAGTAATAATAATAAATAGATATTTCAAAACCAAATTATGTACATGTTAATAAGAATTAAAAAAGAATAGGTATTTTTACCGATATCTTTCCAATGAATGGATATTTCGTAAAAAGACAAAATTATTTTCCAGAAAATCATAAAACTCTAAATAATTCATCTGATACCTAGTTGCCTCCGTAAACATTCTCACATTAATAGTACGAGATTAGAGATCGCAATCCTAGCTAGAAAATAATTTCCCGCAATAAGTACATATTGTGAAAATAAAGGGCAAAATTGAATTTTCAAGAACAAAAAAAATCTACAGGGCAGCTACTCGAAATAAAGGTCGTATACTCCGTAAAGGTTCTCTTAAATAGTGATGGGCGATATTTATCGATAACTGCATATATCAATATTTGACTGTCAGAATATCGATATTTTTTGTCGATACTTCAAACACCGATAATTACACGTATCGATACTTTTGCACCCTCCATGGGCGAACTCCACTTACCTCTACATCGCCCGAATGGATATGTAGAGGGTTGCGGGCGTCTTTTTTTTGCTTTATAATTGTAGAAAATTAAATTACTTGTTATCATTTTAACACTTTGAATCGAATTATCGATATTAACAATATCGATACTTTTTGAGTAATATATTTCATGCATCGATAATGAACGAAAAATATTTATCGATATGCATTATCGATAGTTGAGACCAATATCGCGCATCGCTACTCTTAAATAGCCTCCAAACCTCAAAACCAAGCAAGTCCTAGAGCCGGCGGCGAGTAGCGTCCCGCCGAAGGAAAAAAGACCGTCCGCGGTTAAAATTCCCATTACGATGCGCGGCAACGGATACTGTCAATGCGACACACGGAACGGGTCCGTCGCGAATAATGTCGCGTTTGTCGCGGCCAGGAAAACAGTGTCCGACGGAGGTGGGGAACCTGCATAAAAGTTAGCGTATCCGGTGGTTCGCGATCACTCGGCGAGCGTTAGCCAGCCGGTCTCGATCACGCACGGAATCGATAAAAACGCTCGGCCTCGTGAAAGTTGCTCCTCAATCGGGCATAATCGTGCGTCAACTGTTCCGATCTCCTCCCCACCCTTCTCAGTTGACTCGTGAAACTTCAACCGAGGCTGCGAAGAGATGCTGCGCCTGTGAGTATGCACGGAATCAGCAGGAATGAGAATTCGCGATCGGAAAGAAATCATACTTCCTCGATAGAACGGGCAAGCAGACGATCATATATCTATATGATCTTTCGTGGTGAGGGGCTAACGAACGATCAGGAAGTACCAACAAAATCTAACGAAAAATACGTAACCTCACAGAGTCGTATCAATACGTTGCGTATGATCCTGGATGGGTTGTAGCGTCGGAGGACTCCTGTGTTCTATAGTTCGGTCTTTAGTAGTGGTCGTCGGATTATTTTCGTTATTTGTGAATATTCCTTCGATCTAAAGAATTTGGCAAGGACTAGTTGGATTTAGTTTGCACGCCTGAAGGAGGTGTGTGTTGGGGTATAACGTGGAGTTAAGAAAGTCCTCTGATGTTGTTACGAGCCTAAGAACGTGTACGATACATTTCGTGGATGTATTTGTTTCGGTTTTTGTCACCAGGAGCAATTTCCTTTCGCTTCTAAGTGTGAGAACGGTTAACCTCGGACTACAGAATTTCTGGCGTTGGATGTAAGAATGATGTTTACGCGTTCTTATTTTCTGTGATTACTTCCTCGGTTTACGTAGAGTGTTTGCAGCGGAAATGTTAACGCCTATATAGTTTATATAGCTTTCCATGTATCCGCGTGGTTGTGTAATTAGTACAGGTTTCCATGATTCTTTCGTTGAAGTGGTAAATGATAACTGAATGTGTACTTTCGGTGGAATTCCTTTTTTAATTCGTGTTTTAATGAATCATTAGGCTAGGCTAAATAATATACAGATCCTTGAATCGTTGATTGTGAAAAAAACAACAAAAGCGAGTGAGAACTTTGGGTTTGTTTGTAAACCAGGCTGGCAACGCGTGAGTCGATAGGACATGTGAAAAAAATTGTCATCACGCGATAATCAGTTGTGATTAGACGGATAACGGATAAAGTTACGGTAAATCTACTTTTGAGATCGATGAAGTGTGATTTCTAATATATCGCGATCGTGGGGTGATAACTTCTTCTGCTTGAAAGAAAGCTCCGTTCAGTTCTTGTGATCAGATACTTATTTCCGTTACTATGGACAGAATAATTGTTTCTGTTGATATATATGTAAATCGATTTTGTTATTTTCTCGAGTAGCTACTTAAAAATCGGATTTAATTCAATAAAAACCGTTCAAACGTTGCAATTTCATAATTACTTGATAAATTCTACTTTATCAACGAAGATTTATCAGTGCTTGAAAATCCAGCTATCGAATTTGATATGTTTTTAACACAGAATCGGGAAATGTGAAATTAAAGTGTAGATTGTCGTATATTGCAGATTAAATGTCAAAATGCTTTAATTACTGATAAACGCGATCGATATAACAAGGCAGGTATTATCGACAAACGATCGAGTTGCAACTCTCGAACGCTAGGATTTCGTATTCATTTTTAGATCGCGCAATGAAATCGATATAATCGATCAACGCTACCTCAAATTGTTTTATTCTTATAAAACTTCGTTACCTTTTGTCCAGTCAAATATTCTTCCACATCCCTGTAACAAATAATCGACTTAAATCGATTTAACTACGGACTCCGCATCATCGTCGCGTTTATGATCGTGCCGGACTTTCGCGTATGTAAATCCTACTCGACCCGCGTTACACACTTATAATCGACGAAAGCAAATCTTTCGACAGATCTATATCATTATTCCTATCGCGTCACGGTACTGCGCGGCCGCTCATTAAGAGCACTTATCTTATAATTTAACCCTTTCGTTGCTCCCAGCGTATTATACACCGTAACCGTCATTTATCGACCACATACGCGCGCAATTGTACAAGCTTCGTAGTTCGTTCAACTCTCAAATCGTCCATAGTTGCATTCGTCGAGAGCCTCCGAGCGATCTGCGAATCTGCTGCGCAGTTACTTTTTCAGTAATCGTTCCGACCACGAAGGACACGATCTCTGCCGGCCAGTTTTTTTTTTCGAGGATCAGATGTGTCCTGAAGCGTGACGGAGAATAAGGAGATACCTAGAAAAAAAAATCCTGCTCCTGACACGGTTTCGTCGAGCGGCTCGGGGGACGATCGAATCGCTGAACCAAAGCGGCCGCACACGACCTCGTCACTATTTGACAGTCTGATTTCGCGCGCTGTCGGATATCAGACTCGAAGGACAGCAGTAGTTCATGGGCAATCAGTTCGAAATTAATGTTATCGCGGCCACTTCCGTTTGAATGCTTCGCTGCACGATCGCGCAAGATGCAGCGTTGCGCGTTATCTCGTAATTATGCGCGTCGCCATCGACGAAAATTGTTTAATTAACTCTTCGCTGATGGAGGGCGGGGATTCGTGTACACAGGGCCTGATCTAGGGGGGCCCAATATGGGCAACTACCCGGAGTGGCAAAATTGGATAATTGTTAATTTGTGAATATTAAATTTTCTATGAAACAAAGGCTTTTGTTATTCAACAAATATCTACGATAAATTTCACTCACCTTCAAAAATTATATTTAAAAAATAATTATTTATGATTAAATATAAAGAGCGGCGGAAGTTATTTTTGCCCAGAACGTCGGAAAAGCTAGATTGGGCCCTATTTATATATGTTTCGAAGCTTGTATGCAGTGGTGGATTTAAGAAAAAAGGCCCAGGTGGGAAGCGTTCCGAGGGGCCCATTTTTTCCGGGAGAATGAAGAGGTAGTTTAGTAAAAGCAGACTAAGGGTAGTAGTACTGAAAAAAAGGCTGGTTTAGATAAAATCGATTTTTTAAGGGTAAGGCCCTAGGAAGGCGCTTGTCCAAAATACTTGCGAACCACAATAAAATGATCCTCTCCAAGGAAGATGCCTTCGAGTACTTCCAAAAACTGCTCTACGAAAATTTCAATAAGAATTAGCAAAGAAATGCGCCTCGATAAATTCGAAACGCCGCGAAGTTCACGCTCGCAGATATTAATAGAATGTTTTCCCAAGATTGGTCTCTTACAAACATAAAACTTACAGGCTGCTGGTGGCAGCCCTCGCGACGCTGGTATGCGGGGTACCGAGGCCCCTGGATACCACCGCCGAGTCCGAGGCTGCGCAAGGGCCCGATGACCTGCTGAAGAGTGCCACGGAGTTCTTGAGCCGCGTGGACAAGCAATACGCGGAATGGAACAACAAACAGTCAATCGCCGAGTGGAACTACGCTTCGGATTTGACGCCGGAGAACCTGGCTATAAAGTTGAACGTGTCCTCGGAGGCGGCACGGTTCTACAAGTCGATCTGGCGAGAGGTGACAGAGTTCCCTTGGAAGGACATCGAGGATGAGAACGTCAAACGGCAGTTCTCAAAGCTCAGCGTGCTGGGCGTCGCGGCACTTCCCGAAGACGTAAGAAAATAACTCATATATATATTACATTGCTAATCGCTGTTGCAGTAATTTTTAACCGACTGCAAAAAGGAGGAGAAAAAATTATTTTTCACTTTTTAGTGCAATTTTATTTTTTTGAAGTCGGTTTTCATTTTTAGTAGTTCTCAGGCAACCTCAAAGTCAGTGGAATTTTTTCAGTAGCGTTCTAAAAACCAACTGTTTGTTTATATAACTTCTTAGGAATATCATTCCACTGTAACATTGTTTTGTCGCAAAACGAATGTGTTTACTAAATTGATGTATTTTCTATTTATTAATACGCGATTTGAGAATGCAAAAAAATATTTCATATTTTTTAATGCTTGCTTTTGACAAACTAGGTGGGTGTAATATGCGCTGTAAAAAAGGGACGCCTCGATTGCGCGGTGGATTTTGGAGAAATCATTTATCTGAAACAAAAAAAAACACATAAGTTTTGTAATCCGTATGACGGCCGCTATATATTTTACAAATCGTAGAATGTTGAAGGAATCCTATAGACTTCTGTTGTTGATTAAGCTGTTAGACGTTTTCGAGCGCAAACATTGCTTCTTCTGTTCGCGAATTACTCTGGCAGATTAAATAACGAAAAGCAGCGACCCGGTGAGAACTAACAAATCCCATTTGTTGCAGCTCTTCCAAGAATACGAGAAAATTATAAGTGACATGGAGAACATCTACAGCACCGCGAAGATCTGCGATTACAAGAATCGCGAGAAATGCGATCTCGCTTTGGAGCCCGAGCTCACGGAGCGCCTGATGCTGAGTCGCGATCCTGAAGAATTGAAGTACATCTGGGTTGAGTGGAGGAAAGCAACGGGTGAGAAGGTGAAGTCGTTGTACACCAGATACGTCGAACTGAGCAACATGGCTGCCAGGTTGAACAACTACACCGATAACGCGGCCTACTGGATGAAGGACTACGAGGCTGAAGACTTCCCTGAGCAAATTGGTAAACGAGACGCTGGAATAAAATTCTACCATAATATCAAACCAACGAACGAGCTTTCTGTGGGCATCACTTATCGATAACAATGACACTTTAGTTATAAAATAGAACAAGAGACACTGACTATTCTCTAGCAAATTAACTTCCTTTCTAAGCTATCGCCTTCTTGAGAATTATATATTGAATGAGAAATATTTCAGAAATGAAACCTCTGGATATATCCCATTCTTATCTCTTGGCTTCATCTTCCCTGTAGTATGGGAAGGGTCCAAGAAATCGCGATAGATAGAAGATTGATAGAAGCTGCTGAGCTGTGATTGATTAATAGTGAAATGGTAACGGTTTCAGAAACACTTTGGCAGGAGCTGAAACCTCTTTACTTGCAAATCCACGCCTACGTGCGACGAGAGCTTCGCAAGAAGTACGGCGAAGACATTGTTTCGAAGGATGGCCCTATCCCAGCGCATTTGTTGGGCAACATGTGGGCCCAAGCTTGGAGTAACATCGTGGACTTTACGATTCCTTACCCAGGGAAACAATTGCCAGACGTTACTAACGCTATGATCGAGCAAGGTCTGAGTACTACCTAATTATTTATACAACTCTTATTACGTTATTTATATAACAGTTGCTTCTTCGAAAAACGAATTATATGGATTTATTTAGCATTCGAGGCCTAAAGTGTCTGAAATCTTATTAAATTGTGTTCGAGGTAGATCACCGTTCCATTTTTAAAATTTATCGTGGATTATCAGATATTCGGTTGATTTCGTCAAACATCGTAAGCCGAAGTTCCGATTATGATTAAGATCACTGTACAAGGTGGAAGCTTTAAAACTCACAAAACTTCACTGAGTTTGACGAGACCGTGTGGCGTTTTCAGGGTACAATGCGACAACCATCTTCCGCGTTGCTGAAGATTTCTTCACCTCCATAAATCTCACCGCGATGCCGGATCTATTTTGGGAGCGGTCGATCTTGGAGAAGCAGAAGGGTCGCGAAATGATCTGCCACGCGAGCGCCTGGGACTTCTACGACGGCAAGGATTTCAGGATTAAACAATGCACGAGGATCAACATGGAAGATCTGTTGACCGCGCACCACGAGATGGGCCACGTCGAGTATTATCTACAGTACAAGAATCAACCCACTGTTTACAAGGAGGGTGCAAATCCTGGATTCCACGAAGCTGTCGGCGATGTTATAGCGCTCAGCGCGTCTACGCCTAGTCATCTGAAAAATATCAAGTAAGTTAATGGTGTTCATAATTTATAAATTCAAATAGATCGTTATTTAGTTTGAAAAACAGATTTCAATGGATAATAAAAGGTGTACATTTTTCTATAATTTTGATGAATTTCATGTTCGCTTCAATTCGCTTTGCACAAATTTTGAATTAAATAAATAAATTTACTAATTATATTTAATACCTGCTTTTTCATTTACACAAGTTCTGTGCAAATTAGACAGGAAATGAATAATCAGTTAAAGTTTTCTTGTGTTTATGATAAATTGTCAAAACATTATTCCAAAAATGTAAATTTCGTAATATCTTTGTCAATTTCTCGAGAATTCTCAAGAAGTATGATCTGATTTCTGATTTCTCAAGAAAGAAAAAAATATCGAGAAATCAGGAACATTAGGTACAGCTTAATAACAAATTTATGTTGTTCACAAGTGTTACTGGCAAATTTCAGGTTGTTGAACGACGACTCGACTGACAAAGAAGCAAATATCAACCACCTTTACATGAAAGGACTCGACAAAATCGTCTTCTTGCCATTCGCATACATGATGGATAAATGGCGCTGGAACGTATTCCAAGGACAAGTTACACCAGACAATTACAACTGCAACTGGTCGGTATAATACGCATATGAAGTAAATTAACTGAGATTATAAACAATTAAATTTGACATCACAAACTAATGAAACCTTTCCCTTTAAACATGCAACAAACGTATATTTTTCACCTTCTAATCTTCAGGTGGGAACTAGCTGAAATCTTCCAAGGTATCGAATCACCATTGGACAGATCGGAGGAAGATTTTGATCCTGGCGCGAAGTACCACATAATAGCAGACGTGGAGTACATCAGATACTATGTGAGCTTCATCATTCAGTTCCAATTCCACAAAAGACTCTGCACAGAAGCGAAGCAATACGATCCACAAAACCCGAGCTCGAAACTTCTGCACGAATGTGATATTTACAACAACAAAGAAGCAGGAAACTTGTTGAAGTAAGCTCTTACGTCCTTCGAGCTGTACAAATTGCTAATACCGGGGATAAGTATCAAAATTCACGGTGCATTTATTATTTCCGTGTAGATCGATGTTGGCGCTGGGTTCTTCCAAGCCCTGGCAAGACGCGATGGAACAGATCACGGGCCAAAGGAATATGGACACTTCCGGTCTCATGGAATACTTCAAACCGCTGACAGATTGGCTTACGGAGGAGAACAAGAAAACTAACGAGTACATTGGATGGAAACCTAGGGCAAGACGTATGTATTTTCACAATATGATGAAATTCGCATAGATGTATACATACATGTCAGCTCGACCTGACAATAATCAATTTCGTACAAAAATATAACAATTCCGCTTAATATTCGCAGTATATTACATGCAACTTATCGGATTCAACTTGTTTCAGAATGCGTACAAACTAGGTCGGAGCTTGCGACTCCCGTGGTGACTGAAATAAGTGAAACTACTGAAACAAGTGAAACGACTGAAATGCCTAAAACAACTGAATAGAAGCACTTCTTTTTGTGTAACATTATTTCGCGAAAATCAAAATCACACTTCGAGTACAAAATAAGAACGCGTTCGAGAACGGGTCACGACTTCATTTCACGCGCAATAAATGGCTAAAATACATAAATGAGACAGTTGCAACAGTAAACGAGTATATTTGGAGACATCAAATTCGTCCCATTTCTTCTGAATAAACTCACATTCCAGTTTTACAATGTCTGTTACTTTCCCCTTCCACGTCCTCTCCCACGTTTACTGGGCTTGTCGCTGCTACTTTTACCCTTTGCTTCAGTTTTATCGCTACTCTTGCCTTTCGAATCGGTTTTCTTACTTGCAGCGGGTTTTTTCGCCTGAAAGTAAATATATTTTAATTCACGAATAACGTCCGCGTTGTGCGTCAACTAAATAGAAAATTATTTAAATAACGGATCAAATGAAAGCTACTTAGTTATTCGAAATTTTATTTAAATAAAACTTTTACCCATCTCTGCGATACGTTATTTCAATAATACTAAATATTATTTGTAGGACTACCTTGATCATTTTATCGGTGTCAACGTTATCATCATTCTCATCGGAGTTCACATCCCCTTCTTCTTCTTCCAAGATGTCCTCGTTCTCCACATTTTGCGATGACTTTTTCTTCGACGAGCCACCCATTATGTAGGGGACAGCTGCAGAGTTCTTATTATACGCTCTCGTAAAAGCTGCTTTCACCTATAATCACGAACATTCATTACATCTCTCCCCACCTAAGTACCTTAATGGGACTAGGCAGTCGAAAAATCTTTTAGTAGCGCACAAAGATGGTGCACTACCAAGATCCGGTGGCTTCTTAATTTTTTTATGAAAATCTCGAATTTTTACGGACCATATCAGAGGTTTGCGCCGAAATGGCACATGTTTTACACATTCTGTAATTTTTCCAAGTCGATCTGAACCTCCATTCGTTCGCAACCAGAAAAAACGAATAGAAACAAATATTCGAGAAAAACGTGTTAATTTCTGGGTTATTAGCTGCCAAATCTACAATTTTGCGAATTTACTATAAACCAAGCGGCATTTTATTCAGAAAAGATAGTACTTTCAGAAAATGTAATAAAAATCGATTCTTCGACTGCCTAATCCCCTTAAATCATTAAAACTTGAAACGCACCTTGCTATCGACAACTTGCATAGGATCCCGATCACCGGGCCACAAAGAAAGTTCTGTCAAAGAATCCAAATCTTCCCTGTTAACAAGCAAAGCGTAAATGTTTGCAAGTCAAGTTCAAGGGTACGACTTTTGTTTTACGAATTTATACGAGGAATTAACCTGAGTAAATGATAGTGACTCATAACGTTCACCGCTGCATCTACCCCTTCGGTACCATCGACCGCTAAAGGTCTGACGATAGCATCCCTAATAGGTTTGATGTAGTCCAAATTGATCGCTTCTTTGCTTACACCAGTAGCTAAACGTGTGTGGACAGTTATCTCCTGCATTAATCTAGCAATAAATATTATTCAAAGTTTTACACTGCAAATGTATAGAAAATCTAACGAAGGCAAACGTAATTAAACATGGTCTTACCTATTAAATTTACCAGTTCTTGAATTCCGCCCAAGCCAAGCTGGAAAATTAATTTGACCACCGACGTGGCCGGACATTACTGATCCAGGTATGACGGAAGAATAACAAGCCTGCATTGGTAACAGAGACCAAGCGCCATTGCTTCTTATAGATTTCTCAACTGTATCTCCCAACGCTAAGCTCTCGGCGGTCTCAGCTACTTTCTCTAATAATTTACTTCTAAGAACAGAAATTACTGTTAAATGCGATCAATATTAAATGTGTAGAAGATGAGTCACACAATTCAGACGAGTTTTACAGTCGAAGATCAAAAATGTGAATCGAGCACGGAATATGATTTTTCATTAATCGTGTGAGTCACCTTGTGTGCACAAGGAAAAGATCAATCGATACTTTATTGTGTTATGTACATACTTTGGTGCCTGAGGTATGACCATCAAGTAATTCTCTTGCACAAATAATGGCGCTATGCTATAGTCGTGGAAAAATAAGTCGCTTTTGTCGTGGATACTCATATGTTTATGTTCCTCAGCGGAAAATACTTTTCTCACAACATCCCACGGTCCTAATTTCAAGTCTTTGTTTACATGCTGCTTTTCAGACCTTCCTTGAGAACCAGTCTTTCCAACAAACAGAGCTAAATGATTGATTACTTGTCGAATATCATGATTTGTCGACTCGATTAAGCGGTCAAGATCTTCCGTTGCTATATTAATGTTCTCTTTGAAACAGAGGGACTTCATTGCTCCCTGTATAACAGAATTCGAGAATGAAATATGTTTAAACTGCGAAATAAATTACGCTCGAAGTTTAAATTCAATGCATCGTCCGTTTACCCTGATTTGCTCTAATCTGGGCTTTTGAAACCGAAGGTCGAATGTGTAATTAGAAAGCGTCCTCATCTTAGGATTGTTTCGATCGTTGCAGATACAGACGATTGGTATTTCGGTGGATTTTATTAAACCGATTAATTCCTGCAGGCCACCGCGATCTTCGTTGCCAGCCATACCATCGACTTCGTCCATTAACAGAACGTGGTTCGATGTTGGCTTACTTTTGTTATCTGTAATAGGTATTATGTGAAGAAGCCGGTGCTAAAGTATCCGAATTAAAACTTGTATATGTGCAGAAATATATGTGTATACCTATGAAATAATCCTTTAGTGATGTATTAGACAGAAGTTCCGATACTTCTGCTTTCAGGAGTTTTTTGCTTCTGGTGTCCGATGCATTGAACTCCACGAGATCGAAGCCTAATTCTTTACAAACCACCTGAACAGTCGTAGTCTTTCCAATTCCAGGAGCGCCAGATAATAAAGCAGCTTTGAAGAATCCTCCGTCATCATTTTTCGCCCATGGACCTAATAAAAGTACGAATTTACTCGAAGGCTGTAATCGCTGTAATCACTTCGACGGTTAATACTCACTAGGCTTGGCGTGCTTAACTTGCCCACTTTGATTTCTATGCCAATTCATTAGCCATGCGTACAGTTTCTTGGCATTGCTTTTGTCACCTTGCTGACCCAGAATCTGTTTCAGCGTTTTAGGCCTATATTTCTCAACCAATGCCTGTATTGGGACTTGTTCAGTTATCTAAAAAAGAATAAATACAGCATAAGGGCATACAAAATTATTTATACTGCGTTTAATAGGATCTTAGATTTTAAGAATCTGTCTTTACTTGTGCCTGTTTCGTATCGGCGATTTCTTCTTTACTTTTTGTAAGTTCCATTGTTTCAGAATGATCCTTTTTAGTCGGTATTGGTAGTTTCGTTGTTTTCGATGTTATCTCTTGGTCATCGTGTTCTACCTTATGAGACGATCTTCTAGATTGTCTCTCTGTGCCTTCGTCAACATCTTTCTTCTCTGGTGAACGTGATTTTATTTCTCGATGGACAGTATGTATTCCTTTCTTCGGTGGCGAAGGAGATCTATCTTCCCATGCAGTAGATGTTTTCTTCGTCCTGTCTCCTGATCTTGAGTGAGATTGCTTCACATCTCTAGCCTTACCCATAGGTCTTTTACGAATCATCTCTAACAAATCATCCTCCTGTATCATTTTTACGTTCAAACTATTTGCCTGAAAATATATTCATACGAATGAACAAAGAAAACTATATCGTTGATCGTATTATAGTAAAGTTTCAGCGTTAGTAATCGACGTTACTTTTGATATTTTCGAGGGGCCAGGTTGATCTCCCATTATGACATAATCAGTTTTCTTCGAAACTTGATGCATAAGTCGTCCGCCGTACATTTTAATAAGTTCTTCGGCGTCCTCTCTCTCCAAGGAATCCAAAACTCCAGTTATTACGAAACTTAATCCCGCGAGGCAGTAATCAGCGCCCTGAAATGTTAACTTTTTAGCAACTTTGCTTCGACGCCAGGAATAAGATAAAGCTCTTCGCGTACCACGGGAATTTCTTTCGAGCCTGGATGTCTAGCACCTCCTCTGTGAAGATACTGCTGATACATCGCGGTGTGTTGCTTCTTTTTCTCAATTCGCTCCTCGAATACATCTTCTGTCTTTTTCGAAGATCCTTTTTTCTCTAATTCTTTGTGTATTTCTATTTTAATAGGTGTGATTATAGGTTTCTTTGTACGTTTAGGTGTAATATCGTATTCAGAATCTCTGTGCTCTATATCTTCGCTCGACGCATCGCGAAGATGCTTCTTCTTCGCCGTTTCATGCTTTCTGTCTACGCTCGATTTTTCAGGTGCTTCTTTCTCCGTAACACTGTCTTTGTTCTTAACGGGTGTCTTCTTCTTCGCTTCGTTCTCGGTACTGGTTTTATGTAAATCATGCTTCTCGTGTTTAGTACTTACTGAAATATAAGAAATAGTACTCGTTTATTAGTCTCATACTTTATCACGAATCTAATCTACTTTCAAATAACTAATACCTTCGACAGGTTTAATCTCTGTTAAATATTTCCGCTCTATCTGCGATATCTCGTTATCCAATTGGCTTAAGGTAGCTTCAAAATCATCGTCTCTGTGAACTTTAGCTTCCTGCAATATCGAAGGAAAATTGGATATACTATTTATAATATTCCGTCAATAACATAGTTAATACCAAATTACCTCCTTCTGCAATAATTTCAATAATTTCGGTGCCTCTTGCCTCCTCACCGGTTTCTTACCAAAAATTTCATTAGGCGCGACTATCGTCTTTTCCTTCGC
The DNA here is from genome assembly GCA_963971345.1 of Andrena flavipes. NCBI lineage: Eukaryota > Metazoa > Arthropoda > Insecta > Hymenoptera > Andrenidae > Andrena > Andrena flavipes. Next base: position 75,163,320 of record OZ020480.1, read on the forward strand.
GTCGTCATCGGAGTCGGACAAAAGAGAACGATTCTTTCTTACGGTTTTAGTTTTCTAAAATACAACAAATCCCACCATTGACGTTATAATTCCCAATGTTCCAAGCCCAGATCCCTACATTCTAACGAACAAGCATACAATCCTATGCTTCGAAACGCTAAGCTGTGAGAAAGAAATACGTTAAAACCTTGGTTCGCTTGAGCGGTGACTGTGATTTCGCATTGTCCTCGTCGGATGAAATTACTCGTCTCTTCGTTGCCCTTGCTGGAGCAGCATTGGAGTTGGCTTTAATAGTGGTGAAGTAAGATCGAATATCCTGCGAAAATGCAAAATTTCGGAATATCAGAAGCCCCGAAGACAAGTGATGTTTAAGACGCACCACGATGTAAATAAACAAAGTTTCCAATCTCAATCGTGATATTCGCTCGAGAACGTCGAGACTTACCTTCGGCATGATTCAAGCGCAATGAAATTTGTCTGTAGTATTCGAAACGATATCTCGTAAGGGAATTATGAACATAATAAATACACTTCGATAAACTTAAATATGTATCTCTGCCATTTATGTAACGCGGATCGAAGCGTGTCAACGCGTGCTTAATAGATACACGATACGTGTTATTACGCACCGTGGTGTAACTGTGTAAGTGCGACCGCGCATAACTCCGAACTCGACGCCGGTCACATTATTCACGAAATTAAAACTGTTCGACATCTATTTATGCTCAAATTACATATATAGATTCATGCGTAATTCGATATCGGAAGATTATATAGAAATTTCACGCGAATATTAAAGTACACGGCTGTTGCAGTTAAACACATTCATATTCGCGATACGTCATAAGCAGCCATAACGACGCCGCAAGCCTGAACGAAACTGTCAAATTCGAGATGGCACCACGAACGGAGGACAACACGTGTTTAAAGAAGAATTCCCCGAATTCTTTTCGCTGTTTAAATAATTTGTACATGAAAACCGGCGAGCGCTTCGCCACAGCGTAAAATTTACTTATTTCCTACCGTGCGTTATTTATGAATAAACTTGTGCCGTGTAATTTCTCGGATATCGGTGAATGAAGTATAACCTCCACGATGGTGAAGGAGCAATTCAGAGAAACAGACGTAGCTCGTAAAATGTGCGTATTTCATATTAATTTCCTGTAAAAACGAAGTTTCTGCTTTCGGCTTTGCATTCCTTTTTTGCGAACTGTACTTTCAGCGAGGCGATGTTTGAGCTATGCAATATGACAAACTGACTCTTTTGCTGAGACATTTGCACTGCGATTTTAAAGGCTCGAGCGTACGCATTAGCGAGAAGATAGAATTATTAGAGTTTAATGGCAATAATCTTTTCATTTCTCATATATATCGCAATATATATGTGTATATACTATCATGAGAGTTCAAAAGTAGCGTATATTATCTAGAATGTACTTTAAAACGGATCCTGTTTACTTGCCACATGCCCTTTCCGTTGAAATATTCAATATTCTTGTATCCTCGTTTAACTCGTCTTCGTCGCCATTAATTACGATTCACAGCTTTTGGCCAGTTCGTTTCTAATCGTAAACTGTTACTCTGATTCAACTAGCTCCCATGTCTCGTTTGGGGTGGACAGTCGCCACAACATGGAAAGGCAGGCACACATGCATGTCGTGGCAAAGAATTTATATAACCAGGATGCTGGACATACTCCGGTTCCTTACGGCGTACTCGACCGAAGAATGGTATCTCGTGAAAATTTCCCCTATCCTTCGTGTATTTCGTATCTTTCAAAGGAATAATATAATTCGATGCTATGAATTTTCAGGGAACATGTAATAACACAACCAACTGTGTATCGTGTGGCAAAGCTTTAAACGAATGTATCGGCCACTTTGGTTACATCGATCTGGAATTGCCAGTCTTTCACGTCGGCTATTTCAGGTCCATGATTGGCATTCTTCAGATGATTTGTAAAGTAATCTATCGACTACTGCATTCATATTTTTATTAATCGAGATGAAGTTTTAATCGAAGCTTATTATAATATTCTGATTTATAGAACTGTTCTCACGTTATGCTATCCGAAGCTGATAAAAAGCGCTACTTAGCCAGAGTACTGAATCCGAACATGGGATATTTAACGCGTAAAGCTTTGCGCAAACAGATTTTGGATAAAGCGAAGAAGACTACTGTTTGTCAAAGCTGCGGAGATCTTAACGGAACGGTTAAAAAGGCTGGCTTACTGAAAATAGTTCACGAGAAATATAAGGCGAAGAAGAAAGTGGACGCTATTGTCCAGCAAAAGTTGGCGGAATATAATAACGTGCTCGAGGATAATAAAGCTTTAGAAGGCATACTTCAAAGTGGATTAGTTAATGTATTAAATCCATTAGAGGTAAAGAAGGTTCAATGCCCTTTAAATATATCCCTTAGGAATTTTAGAATTTTAAAAAAATTATTCTCTCGATTTAAGGTGCAAAGCATTTTAGAGAAAATACCAGAATGCGACATTCCCCTGTTAATGATGAATCCAGAATGCGCTGTGCCGAAAGATTTAATACTAACGAGAATTCCTGTGCCTCCGATTTGTATTAGACCTAGCGTTGTATCAGATTTGAAAGCAGGTACAACTGAGGATCACCTAACAATGAAATTATCCGAAATAGTCTTTATTAATGATGTTATTCAAAAGCATAGACAAAGCGGAGCTAAAGTACAAATGTATAACGAAGATTGGGAGTTTCTACAGTTACATTGTGCTCTTTATATAAACAGCGAAATGTCTGGTATACCGCTTAATATGCAAGTAAGTTTCTCGAACAATTCCCTAGTTACAACTATAAAACGTTACTAACAAAGAATTAATGTATTTCAGCCGAAAAAATCGGGCAGAGGATTGGTTCAGAGATTGAAAGGAAAACAGGGTCGCTTCCGTGGCAATTTATCTGGGAAACGTGTAGATTTCTCTAGTCGTACTGTTATTTCGCCAGATCCCAATCTCAGAATCGAGCAAGTATGTTTCAATTTATATAATACAAATAATTCACTCCGAAACACAAGAATAATTAACGATCCGTCCTTTATTAGGTCGGTGTGCCCATACACGTTGCAAAAATTTTAACTTATCCCGAGAAAGTCAATCCATCTAACATAGAACTAATGCGTAAGCTGGTGAGAAATGGCCCAGACGTACATCCGGGCGCAAATTTCATACAACAGGGAAAGACTCAATTCAAAAAATACTTGCGATATGGTAATCGACAAAAGATTGCCCAAGATTTACAGGTAAAATTTCCTATAAATATTTGCAAGTTTATTGTCCCAAAAATGTAAATGATATTTATTATTTTCCCTGATAGTATGGTGATATCGTTGAAAGGCATCTCAGAGACGACGATGTAGTATTATTTAATCGACAACCATCTTTACACAAACTAAGTATCATGGCGCATAAAGCGAAAGTATTGCAGCATCGTACGTTTAGATTTAATGAATGTGTCTGCACTCCTTACAACGCCGACTTCGATGGCGATGAAATGAATTTGCATTTACCACAAACGGAGGAGGCAAGAGCGGAAGCTTTGGTTCTAATGGGGGTAATACACAAGTTATCTAATATTAAGGGGAGTCCTTTTAAGCACGTATTCCTAAAACCTTGAATATTCGAAAAATCAAATGAAAAAAATCTACTTTTAGACCGGAACCTCCCCTTAAATATAATGCGTTACATTCTTACATTTAAAATCTAACATCGTATATATTTCTTTGCTCGCATTCAGAACAAATCGAATTTAGTAACTCCTCGCAACGGGGAATTACTAATAGCTGCGACACAGGATTTCATCACCGGTGGATATCTCTTAACTCAGAAGGATACATTTTTAAACAGATCCCAAGCGAGTCAGTTAGCCGGCTGCCTTTTGGCAGGAACTGACATTTTGATGCCCATAAGTCTTCCCAAGCCAGCCATTTTAAAGCCGACCATGTTGTGGACCGGGAAGCAGATTTTTAGTTTAATTTTAAAACCTAACAACGCTTGCAACATTAAAGCCAATTTGAAGACCAAAGGCAGAGCTTATACTACCAACGAGGAATTATGTATTAATGATTCCTGTGCGTATAAAGCTTATCGAAGCGCGGCTGGAGTGGATGGAGAAATAATAGGAATTATAATTTGCAGACGTTATTATCCGGAATTCAGAACTATTAGCAGGATCAATGGATAAGTCGACGTTAGGCTCGGGCGCGAAGCAGAATATATTCTACATTCTGCTACGCGATTGGGGCGAAGATATAGCAACGACAGCTATGTGGCGATTAGCGAGGATGTCGAGTTATTTTCTTATGAACAGAGGCTTCTCTATTGGCATCGGCGACGTTACACCTGGGCAAGGTCTGCTGAAAGCTAAGCACGACCTTCTAAACGCTGGGTAAGTAGAAATTCGGAAAACCTAACTAACATCGTTCCTTCGCGGCATTAATTCGCGATACGTCGGAATTTAGGTATTCTAAATGTACGGAATACATTCATCAAATGGAAGAGGGACGTCTCGTATGCCAGCCTGGGTGCACAGAGGAAGAAACATTGGAGGCAATGATATTGAAAGAGCTTTCGGTAATTCGTGATCATGCTGGTAAAGCGTGCTTGAAAGAACTCCATCCAAGTAACAGCCCGTTGGTGATGGCCTTGTCTGGCAGCAAGGGCAGCTTTATTAATATTTCTCAGATGATAGGTACGTTTGATAACACCTTGTGTCAAAATTCACATGAATTCCGATTCTTAATATCGTCGTTTTGATTAGCGTGCGTGGGACAGCAAGCCATCAGCGGCCACAGAGTGCCGAACGGGTTTGAAGACAGGGCTTTGCCACACTTCGAGCGACACTCAAAGATCCCCGCTGCTAAAGGTTTCGTAGAGAATTCATTCTACTCTGGTCTAACGCCGACGGAATTCTTCTTCCACACGATGGGTGGAAGAGAGGGTCTCGTGGACACAGCTGTGAAAACTGCGGAAACCGGCTACATGCAGCGACGGTTAGTGAAGAGTTTAGAAGATTTGTGCCTTCATTACGACATGACCGTTCGTAACTCAGTTGGCGACATTGTTCAAATATTGTACGGCGGGGACGCTTTGGATCCCACGTACATGGAAGGTAAGAGACCAGCGTTTGTAACAACGATTGCAGAGTAATGAAATATAATTACTTTAACAGGGAAAGATTGCCCGGTGGATTATAAGAGGGTATTGGATCACGTGAGAGCGAAATCGCCGTGCAAAAACGAGGTGCCATTGGATGGGCCCAACGTGATCAAAGCTACGAGCGAACTACTGAATTCCGAGGAGTACGAGTGCCTCAGCGAAGAATTTAAGCAGGAGTTAGCGTAAGTCAATACTTGGACGAACACTGCTTTGCTAATTAAACGATCTAACATTTAAATATATCTTTACAGCGCATTCCTTAAAACCGTAGCGCGTAAAATAGCTCGCCTTCGACATAACGCTCCATCAAACGTGCCTGTGATTTTACAACTCGAGCGACTTACGGTTCCTCAGTTAGTGGAATTCATCCACACTTGCAAGGAGAAGTACATGAGGGCTAAGATAGAGCCAGGGACCGCGGTGGGCGCACTTGCCGCACAGAGCATCGGCGAGCCGGGTACCCAGATGACTTTGAAAACGTTTCACTTTGCTGGCGTAGCTTCTATGAATATCACCCAGGGTGTGCCGCGTATTAAAGAAATTATCAATGCTAATCCCAAGATCAGTACTCCTATTATTACGGCCGCTTTAGTGAGTTCTATATCTAAAGTACACCGCGCGATTCGTGCCTGCGCGGCAAATCAATGCTCGTTACTTTTCTTCTGCTCATAGGAAAACGACGTGGACCCAGAATACGCTAGGAGAGTGAAGGGTAGGATCGAGAAGACCACTTTGGGAGAAGTGACTGAGTATATCGAAGAAGTGTATCTACCGGACGATTGTTTCCTATTGATAAAGCTAGACGTAGATAGAATAAAATTGTTGAAATTGGAAGTGGACGTTAATTCGATACGCTATTCGTAAGTACATACGCGAACTTGCTAAAGCAAGAATCATTCAGTTCTGAACAGGGAAATATGCCTTGGAATTTTCACAGAATTTGTACATCGAAGTTAAGACTGAATCCGAAACTAGTGAACGTTAGAGGTGATTCCATTATCACAGTCAGCCCCAGTAAAAATAAGTTCAGCTTGAATTATGCGCTCACGCAACTTAAGGAGACGATTCCGAATATTGTTGTGAAGGTACTAACATTAGACACATTATTATCATATATTCTTGAGTATAACGAGTCCACGAATATCCCCACTATTTACAGGGTTTGCCATCGGTTGCCAGAGCTGTTATTCACAATGACGATTCAACTGGTAAAACGAAATACAAATTGTTCGTCGAAGGAGATAATATGCGCGAAGTGATGGCTACACATGGCGTGTTAGGTCGAAAAACGACTTCGAATAATACAATCGAGGTAAATATAAAGCGAGAGTGAAAATATTTTATCAGATAAATGTAAGCGTCTTTGATGTGATGTTTCAGGTGTTCAGAACTCTGGGAATTGAGGCTGCAAGAGCAACTATAATGACAGAAATTAAATTGGTGATGGAGAATCACGGGATGAGCATCGATCGAAGGCATCCAATGCTCGTAGCAGATCTGATGACAAGCAGGGGAGAAGTGTTGGGTATTACTAGACAAGGTTTAGCAAAGATGAAGGAATCTGTCTTGAATTTAGCCTCGGTAGGATTTTTTACATACTTTATAGTTACACATTTCCAAGCGAAGGTGCTAATACATTTCTCTTCTAATAGTTCGAGAAAACAGCCGATCATCTATTCGACGCAGCCTATTATGGACAAAAAGATGTGATCTGCGGTGTATCCGAATCGATCATAATGGGCATTCCGGTTCCAGTAGGAACGGGGATTTTCAAACTACTTCACAGATATCCTTTTCAAACTTACTTCTATCGGTTTCAGGGAATTCTTGATTCTATTTTAAATACACGTACTAATCCTATTTTTAAGCGCTTATTTTCCTTATTAATTAAATACAGCTGACAAAGACGAACCACAGAAAAGGGCTTTGATATTCGACGACCCGCAGTTCCACAAGAAGATCACAAAACCAACGTGAATGTACATTAATTGTTATCTACTTTGTAATAAAATATTTAATGTATATAAAAGCGAAGATGTATTTTAATGAAACTAACAATTTTATACTTGACAATTTTTTGTTCGCTGGATATTTATCTTTTTACGTTGACTATATACTTGTGAAAGAATATGAGTATATCACGATGATTTATTAAACAAGCTGTCTGTTGTTGCTAGGGAACAGTGCGTTTGATCCATAATTCACTCGCGAATTGTATCGCTGTAACTCAATTGAGAATGAATTCCGCAACATCGGCTAAAGTAATGTGCTTTTAGAGCGAAATTTTGGTACATTCGTCTTTCGCTGATAAAATTGAGCGACTTAAATTGTTCTTCGAACTAAATATTGATAAAAGTGGGATTCCGGAATGGTAAATGAGACCGAATTCTGGACCGAAATTCGGAAAGACATACCGCAATACAAAAAGAGGAAACCGAGGGTTGTTCCTGCTTTTACTATCCAAGCTTTGCAGGTGAGACTTTAGCGTCGTAAAATTAGAATTTTACCTTGATTCGTTGATATTTATTTAGGAGAACACCGTAGTCGCGAAACCTCCGCGATATGGACTGTACAAACCTCGGCCACCGAAACCATCAACCTTTCGACAATTCTACGAGCGCGGTGTATTTCCAGTTTCATTGGAAAATGATAGTTTCGGCGCGAAGCTTAGTTGGAAAGTGAATATCGAAGATCTAGACTTCCATCATTATCTGCCGCTGTTTTTCGATGGCTTGACAGAAACCGAACAGCCGTACAAGTTTCTAGTGGAGCAAGGGATCTCCGACATGTTAGAGCACGGTGGTCCGAAAATCTTACCCGTAGTACCGCAGTTAATCATTCCCATTAAAAGTAACGCTTTGCCTTCTTCCACTTGTTAATTTTACGAATACGAGTATATGCTGCAAGATGCGATGTTTATTACAGAGGCCTTGAATACTAAAATACCAGAAATCATTTGCACTACGATGAGAGCAATCCAAAAGCTTGTCACCTCGGCAGAATGCGTTGGGGAAGCCTTAGTGCCATATTTTAGACAAATTCTACCAGTTCTGAATTTATTGAAAGACCGGAACTGTAAGAGATCTCGAATTTACATTCAGACTTTGGTATCGAAGGGATAAAAAGTAATTTGAATGTTACAGTAAACCTTGGAGAGGGAATCGACTACTCGCAGCAAAGGGGAGAGAATGCCGCGGACTTGATACAAGAGACTCTAGAACTACTTGAAGTATATGGAGGCGAAGATGCTTTTATAAATATCAAATACATGGTTCCCACGTACGAGTCTTGTATGATGAATTAAAAATCGCCTGTTCACTGTCGAATGACGGCTTGAAATTTTTAGAATTACGAGAAACAGCATTTATATTAAATACAATTGTTATTTATAAATATTATACAAAATATTACAAAACATGTGAAAAGTTATTGAACTGAAATGCCCAAATAGTAGATTACTTCCGCGGTATATTAACTTTACTCACATTTTTCCTGAATCTTCTTTTAACGTCACCGTTCTGTTAAAAACAAGCTGCAATGGACGAAATAAATTAGCGAAGGTCAAACAGTTTGAGTTTTTACAATAATTACCTTCTCCGATGTGGTGTCCGGATCTACAGAGAAAAAGCCAATACGTTCGAATTGGAACTTATCGAAAGGCTTCGCCAGGTTCGCCAAACTTGCATCGATGTATCCAACAATTTCCTTTTTACTAGATGGATTAACATCGCTTAGGAAACCATTTGGTACTTCGTTGGAATCTTCAGGATTTTTGTGCCTGAATCTAAAAGTTACATCGCGCGTGTATTAAAAATTGTTACAATTATAAAAAATTATTATAACGATGTATTACTTACAGACGTTCGTATAATCTAACAGACGACAACGTAGGGTTCGATACCCAGTGTATAAAAGCTTTAGGTTTATTAGCTTCAGACGCAGGCTCCTGTTTAACAATTATGTTTATAATGTTGCCACTGTTATCTTTTTCCAGTTCTTTGACTGTCAACACGACTCCAGAATGTTTTAAACCAACAGACTGGTTCGGTGTTAAGCGTCTAAAATCTTTCTCTGCTTTCTGCGAACACGTAAGAAAATTTTCAAGGAGTTATCAAGAAGTTACAGGGACAATTATTAAGAGGGGAGCCCTATTTAGGACGCTAGGAATAAGGTGATTCTTGGGAATTTTTTCTAAGTAACTTTCAGGGTATTTTAGTTCATATTCGAACAATAAAAATTAATTTTTACGTTACAAAAAATTCTCAAGAATCACCTTATTCCTAGTGTTCTAAATAGGGCTCCCCCATTAATGTTGCGATATTAAAGAAACACCACATACTTCCTTGAAATCAGATGCTTCTATATAGACAACTTCATCGAACACAATTTCATGCTGCCCTTTCTCAGGTTCGTTCGGGAAATTAGGAACAGTTAATTTAATTGGATTCTCATGTGGGAAATTGCTAATTGTTACTTTCACCGGATCCAGAACAGCCATGTGTCGGCTCGCAGTGAGATTCAAAGCATCTCTAACGCATGCTTCCAGAACAGCCGGATCGACAACTGCTTGCGCACCTGTTACACCCATTTGTGCACAGAAGTTATTTATTGCTTCCGGTGGGAAGCCTCGTCTCCGAAGAGCTGTTAGTGTGAATAATCTGAAAAGAATACATATCATATCCGTAGTTATCATTACGTGTAAGCTGTTAACTTCGTATAACACTAAGATATACCTAGGGTCATCCCAATCGGATACAATACGCTCTTCGATCAATTTGCCAATTTTCCTCTTCGAAACAACGGTGTAGTTCACATTCAATCTACCATATTCCCATTGTACAGGGCAATAAATATCTAAAGCATTGCATAGCCAATAGTACGAGGATCTTCGCGATTGAAATTCTTTTGTGCATAAAGAATGAGTTATGTGTTCTATACTATCGCACAAGCAGTGGGTAAAATCATAAGTTGGATAAACACACCACTGGTCCCCTGTTCTGTGGTGCGGTGAGTATTTTATTCTATACGCAACAGGATCCTGTTTTCCCTCTTCCAACATTACTTTCATACGCAACGTGGCGTCGCCTTCTCCGAACATTCCGTCTCTCATGTCCTACATAGAAGAGTATTAAAAATAATTTATAAGTCGTCCTACTTAACTAAATTCTGTGGAATATGATTTGCAAATATAATTACATGGAATAACTCTAAACTCTCTGAAACGGGCCTGTCGCGCCAAGGGCTTGGAGGCGGATTGAAACCTTTCATTTCTTCGCTGGACTGATGGCAAACGTATGCCAAACCTTTCTCTATAAGTTTAACGGCCCATTCGTATAACTGTTGGAAGTTGTCGGAAGAATGAGTAATCTTAGCTGGTTTGTAGCCAAGCCATTCTACCATTTCGCGTATACCAACAAAAAACTTCTCTTCTTCCTTTTCGGGATTTGTATCGTCGTAACGTAGGTAACATACACCGTCGTGAGCTGCCGCGTATCTGCAACGAAACCTCTGCTTGTGACTGAACTTCCGATACCAGATTAAATGCTCGATAAAACATACCCGAAATTAATATTAATTGCTTTCGCATGACCGATATGCAAAATTCCATTAGGTTCTGGAGGGAATCTAGTTCTCACTTTCCCGCCTGTTATCTGCAAATGTTCCTGTAATAATTTCTGCGTATTCGGAGTTACGATATACCCTTCGGTTTTATAATTCTCTCCCGGTTTATGAAAATGAACTTTAGTCCTCATTAGTTCGCTTATCGTTTGCGCGCCAACTTTCTCGTTCGATGCAACAACGCTTTCCTGATCTACCGAATAACAAAACATTGTATAATTTTTCTGTAACTGAGTACCCAACGAACTTGCTTTGAATCGATTCCAATTTCGAATTTACCCTTCTCTTTATTCGGTTTCTTCACCTTTGGTTGCTTTACCGCTTTAGGCGGCGGTGCCAGATCAGAGTCGACTTTTGGACCTAATAAAACAAGCATCTGAAGATCGAATTCGTTTTTCACTGCTTTCCCATCTGCCCATTTCAGATTGTTACGCACTTGTTGCATCAGCGGGCCAACGTTAAAATGATATCTATAAAAGTATATTAAATTTCAGGGACTTCGGGACAGCGCTGTGGAAAAATATATAGCTTTGAATAATCAAACAAGCATATACCTTTTTTCCAATATTTCTGCTTTCTGCCCGCTTATAACTTTCTCCACTGCAGATTCAATTTCCTCTGGCGAAACGACGACGCCTATGCCGCATTCTTTCTCAAAGTTCGAGACGTCAATGGTTCCTTTTACGTGACTAAGCAAGAAGCTCAGTGCGGCGTCTACTCTCTGCGTCGTATCTAATTTCTTCTCGGTTATATACTTAGCGACAAATGGTAGTTTGTCCGCAATTTGATGTTTAATCTTCGATGCGAGATGATACAACAGAATCCCAATCTCCGGCGTGATGGTTCCATGTTTATTGGCCTGCAGATACGAATACATATGGTTCAAGCAGATGTTACGAAATTATGCAACAAAGATTGCATACGAATTTACATTAAGGAAAAGTAACGCATAGTAAATTTCATTTATTAAAGAAATTTTTATCTTAAATTGTAGGATATTTATCTTATTTAAAACGTGTTTAATACTTTAATAGTTAAATACTTTGCTAACCTCTGTTACGGCAAGTTTCAAATTGTTCGAAACTTGTTTGTTTTTCAGCGTTTCTTTAGCCTTTTGTTCACTTAGACCAATTGATTTAAACAATTTTACATCATCCTCAGCTTCCATTGTCATTTCGTTCGAATACTCTTTATCTTGCACTTAAAATTCACTTCGGATTCGAAGCAGTTTGAAGGGTTTGAAGACCGGCAAGTTGAGGTTATGTTCGCCACGTGTAGGTTATGTTCGAATGAAAAGGGGAGGGGTATGATTATTTTCATTTCATAAGTTCTGAAACTTATGTAGCCCATCATTAAAATATCTTCATTTCCTCAATAAAGAATAAATTAGACTTTCTAGATGAAACTTACAACAATATATTTGCGATAATATATGTGTATTTTTAATTAATATAGTGCACGCTCATATAAGTATAAAACTTATTTTACTTTTCACACCTTCTTGCCTCATTTATTATCCATTGTGGCAAGTAATTCACATAATCAAAATTTTAATCTATCGCACTGTTAATATCGTATCTTCTGAATTGTTATTTGTTAATGAAATACATGTCTAAAGATCAATAAAAAATATGAGCGACAGTGACGATGACTTACAATTATGTCCTACAACACTTGCCGCTTTAAATGAGTTTCTGAAGGAGAAAGAAGAAAGAGAAAATCAGTTGAAATGTATTTCAGAGAACCAGACGCTAAACGTTTCCTTCGATGAGAATTGGGTAAGTTAATTTTATATGTCCTAAGATATCCTGTAAATAATATAATATTCCTTTCATTGTGTTCTATAATATTAACTGTGCTGTTAAATCAAATTCTGATGCCAGCAATTAAGTCAGTTTTGGTATGACGAAGAGACAACAGATACTCTTGTGAAAGGCGCTATAAACTCCACAGAGGCTGATGGGAGAATCGCTCTAATTTCTTGTCCGACGTTGTACAACAAATTGAAGAAGAATTGCGGAAATCGACAAAGTATAAATGCATGATGTTCGCGTTGTTACAATTTATAGATATTATTGGTAATATCAATTCTTCGCTAACAGTTACTCTCTTCGAGTATGATCAACGTTTCAAAGCGTTCGGCCCTAACTTCGTTCCATACGATTACAAATTTCCTTTGGACGTACCGAGAGAGCTCTCTAACTCGTATGACCTAGTCGTAGCCGACCCACCATTCCTTTCCGACGAATGTTTAACAAAAACTGCTATCACGATAAAATTTTTGACAAAAAGGAATATCGTTCTCTGCACAGGTATTTTTAACAAATGCGATATTTTCTTCTAGTCCGTTCGTAAAAATCACAGTCGTTCTGTTGCAGGTGCAATTATGGCAGTATTGGCGGAAAGACTGCTGGACGTTAAAATCTGTGATTTTATACCCCGCCATCAGAATAATCTTGCAAATGAATTTTACTGCTATTCAAATTTCGATTTTGATAAAATGTTAAAATAAATAGATACCTATACAGTTTAAGTGTTTTAAATCACGAGTTTATTTATTTCAAGCTAGCGCAAGCGAAATTTGAATATTCAAAAGATTCGTTACGCTGAAATACTTGTATTACTTTGAAAAGATTATCAATTCGAATGAAAAGTTAACTCTCGTTAAATTGATCATTTAATAAATAAATCGTCTTAATAAATTGATCATTTATGAATTATAAACGATAAACGAAGTCTATATTTCGTAGAAGAATGTTCGCGATTAAGAGCATCCGTCGGACAAAAAATTGAAAAAATTTTGTTTGCATATTTTCATTCAACAACATCTAAAAAATGTTCAGTTAAAATTTTGGATCGAAGGTTTCCACTCCTAGAGGTATCCCACAGTGTCTGGAAGTCTCTCCCATGTAAATTAAGACTCCACATTATATTTTGAACGCTTGCATATCTTAAAGTATAGAAACGAAATTATTATTCATCAAGTGGGATATATCACTGTAATAATGAAACCTGAATATATGAAAAATTATTTATTTTTGACCAAGAATTTGAATCTCTTCATATACAGAAAGCCACAATTATCGTAACTGAATTTACAGATGCTTTCGTTTCACATAGAAATCCGTTTGAAAGTTGACAGAGAAATTACAGCTTATTGAATCTTTCCTCGCTTCGTAAACATACACTTGAATTTCGTACGTCGTTGCATTCCTGAAGCCAAAGACAATCTCGCGCCTTTGGTAAAGAAACCTCGCCTAACTCTAAGGACAACTCGTATAAAATTCTATCCCGTGCATTTGTACGACTCACTTTTGATAACGGGACTTTCTAAATTACATCGAATAAAAGAGAACTCTGTCGGCCAAATTACATAGAGCGATATTATATAAATAAAGCCATTCGTTGAGAGAAGAAAACGAAAGTATGCACTGTTTCAAGAGTACCAGCAAGACTCTTCGCCTTCGGCAGGTAAATATTTAAATAATTTACTATAACAAGGTTTAGGGACATGTGCGTGAGCATAATTAGAATGTATTACTATATTAAATATTTAATTACATTAATTTAATAACTCTCTAATTGTTATTTCATATCAATATTCATATTTAGTCAAACACAACAATTAAGACTGTTCGTAAGTTGTGTGACACATTGTTATTTAATTCTTTCCCTCTGTTTCATCTTCACTTTTCAATTCAATTAGGCTTCTCTCAATACATTCGGATTCTAATTCTCTGCGACCCATTTGAAATTTCTGAATCGTTTGATTAAATTCATTCGTTTAAGGAAGATAATGCTAAATATGTTACCGCTCGCTCGGGCAATTAGTTCTACTATTACGGCCCCGGTACCAAAAGAACTAATATTAGTAACGTGCGCATACTCGTAAATAAAAGTCGTGCGACGAAATCTAAGGATATCGTTCTAGTGCAAAAGAAAATGACTGAGTTGTGAACTTCCATTTTGTATAATTGTGCTTCGCTGTATAAATTAATACAATGTACCTACTACAAGAATTTCATAAGATTCTAACATCAAGCTATTTGTTTATTATTCGGATTCAACTAAGTATTTGCGCTTTACATAATAAATACATTTATCAACTACTCGTTAAAAAAATCGATATTTTTGTAAAAAATATATTAAGTTATTGAATAATATCTGTCGATTAAGCCGCAATATGTGGCAGAAAGTATAAGAAAGAAGGTTCTACCGGATTGTTACGAATTAATAAATTACTAATTGTTAACTGTACGGTAAGCGTTCGACGGATACAAACCACGTTGCTAAGAGTTAGCGCCATTAATGCAGCCATCTGGAATACAATAAATGTGACGAAGATCCCACGCTCATATATATTTAATTCTCGCTGGTTTGTAATTCAATAAATGGGTCGCAAAGAAAATACCTTCCGCTTAACATTCAGACGATGAATTTAAATTGGGGGGAGAGATTTTCTTTGTTCTAGTTAAACGGTCTAATTCTACCGCTGCGTCATTGCACATGGTCGCTTTGTCTACTGGTGCGATATCTGAAATAAAGAACGAGAACGTAATATTACATCAATCTTGCCCTCCTTAGTTCAAATATCCTATCTAGTATTTCGAAACATCCGAGAAAACTTCTAGATCTCTACGAAGCACGTAGGGTTTTCTAATTTTCCTTAAAAGATAAAAGACGCGTGTAACTTCGAGTATTTCAATTCTTGAAAAAAAAAAAATGGAAAAATGCTAGATAGGACATTTTAACTAAGGGGGGCAGTATAAGACTTTAATAAATCTCGTTCCATCACATCGTGATATTCACCAATTTTTATCGGGCTCGTGCTTACGCTACCCGGTGATCCAGGTGCTCCAGTCTTTTTATGAAGAAGAGAATTGAAAAAGTTAGCTAAAACACCTTCTCCAGACTGCGTAGTTCCAGTACCTTTGGGATCCAATTTCTTATTTGGCGATGCCACCTGTACGGAGAATATTTAGTACTCGCGAAAACAGATCCCCCTACTATATCCGTGACAGATCATACCACATAGATTAGAACATGCTTTCGAGCGTTAACTGTAAAAAGCACATAGCGCTCCTATTCCATGGATTACTGAACAACGAAACACATGTCTGACGTCGATGGTACTATTAACAGAACAAAATATCAAAGAACCATGTACACACGTATACATCATCTATGTACATTAAATCTAATACATAGGTTATACATATCTGTGAATATTATACAGAAATAATACATATACAATGCTAATACGTATTAGCATTTTCATGAAACTGCCAATTTGCTATATAAAATTTGAAGGCGATTAGAAGCTATGAGCTCAAACGTTACGATGATATGAACAATAAGCGGTGCCAATGTGCCCGAATAAATTAATGACAAACCTGACAACACACGACAATTTGAATATTAACGTCGAAAAAGAACCAATCGCGAAATGTAAATGGAATACATTACGTAAATGCATCTCACGATGTAAAAGCAACATTTATTTAATAACACCGATCAGGATCGGAAGCAGATATTCTCAGAGTACCGAAAGTGTGAAAATCGGCTATTCTTTAATGCAAATAAGCATTATTTTCTTTTTTAAAGTGAATGTGGTGACTGCATATACGATGCCGATGTGTAAATTAGCCACAAAGACCTTGTCACTATTTGATGCCGAATGATTATTAATTGCATGTAATGTGAGAAGCATGCTCCAATTATAAATGGTATAACCTGAATAACTGGTCCAGTGCTTGCCTGGTTCCTGGTTGTCGGAGAACGTGTTGGATCTTTCAGACCTAACAACGCAGCTTGTTGTTTCGCTAGAAAGCTTTGCTCTTCTTCTGCTTGCACTTCTACTTCCCTAGTAACACACTGTTTAACAAAAACATACTAGAATAAACTGAATTCTTTCGTTCTCCTTTTAACGAACCTCCTTGGGAGTTAATAATCTAAGTGCGTATACCTTTCTATTCGCCGCTGGTTGAGCAATAATGTCTCGGTAATAATCGTCCGGCTTCATCAGTTGCAAATTCTCGTGAAGAATGCTAATCTTTTTCATATTATCCCAACCAGCAGGACTAATAATTAAAGGAGATATAAAAACACATAATAAACATACGTGAACTTTTAACAGCAGAAAGGTACGTACATGAGCACTGCGTCTTTCTCGACCACTAAAGCAGGTGTTCTAAACGGTAGTGAGTAAATTCTATGCGTAAGATACTTATAAAGCAAATCACAGTTTTTGTCTTCTTTCGCTGACGTGTAGAACAATCCTGCGCCATATTGCAGGCAAAATCGCCTTATCCACTGCTGCATAAAATCAAAATGCTCGTCTCTATAAAAAGTATTAAGCTTGTTAATAGAAGTCGATAGATAAGCGGGATACTATATTAACGCCAGCTTTAAGGCTGGAGACCTATTTAGGACGCTAAATTGATAAATAAATTGAATTGAACAACTCTTTTTCCATAAATAATACGAAATATCTTGGGACAGAATCGTAACTTTTTCTTTCAAGTCCCATCAATCTGCCAACTTTTAACTTGTTTTTCGTTTATTAGGTTCATCGACAATGTAATTATATTAGAGATAAGAAAATCCTTGGTTTTTTTATTTCAGCTCCGGCGCGCGAGTCCTAACGAACGTGTTCATATATCTCCATTTCTACCGAACACTTTGTAACGTAAAAATTCATTTTTATTGTTTGAATATGAACTAAAATACCTGAAAGTTTCTAAAAGATCAGCTTAACAGTTTTTTTAGAAAAAAATTCCCAAGAATCACATTATTTTCTAGCGTCCTAAATAGGGCTCCCCCATTAATATCACTTATCAACCTTTGTGTATTAGTCTTACTTATAATCGTGTTCTTTTTCAAGGGTGGACATATAATCGGTTTTCGTAATAACAACAACCACATCTAGGCCTAAATTTGTTGTAAGTACTCCCTCCGGTAATGGTAAATTATCAAGCGTTTCGTCGTCGAGATTACGACTGGTGCGTCTTAGAGGACTGCCGGGATCCAATTCATCTCCAGGCTCTGTGTAATCTTGCCATTTCTTAACATCTAAATACACAGGGAATTAATTACTGGATCTTGAGAAACGATTCTATCAAGTTAATAAGCTTAAGGGGAGGTTCCGGTCTACAAATCGATTTTTTTTAATTTCATTTCTCGAATGTTCAACCTTTTAAGAATACGTGTTTAAAAGGATTTGTTGAAATTCGTAAAATTCCCGAAGTTATGGGCATTTGAGTAGCGGCCACTCGGCGCTCAGAAAAATTTTAACGTTAAAGTTATTTCTTACAATCTATTTAATCTATAAGAACTGTAAAATGGGAGAGTGTGTATGGAAATATGTGTTCGATAGATTTACTCACTAAATTGCCTGCATCGTTGCCTAGTATCATTATCTAAATACAATTTGTCAACATGATCTCCCAAAAGCGCAGCCCAAGATTGAAGTTGATCCAGGATAGCCCACGGGGTTGTCATCGCCGCTACTAGCATAATGAGCGTATGCGGAAACCTTTCTGCGTTCAACGCAAATCTCAAAAGATTCGCATGACCGGGATCTCCGTCCAGCACCCATACGGATAATCTCGTTTGATCTAAATTTAAGCAAATTTATAATTTTCAAGTAAATTCGTAATTATTTCACTTTAATATTTAACATTAAACGAATATTACCATCTCTGTAATCATCTCTCACGTCAATATATGCAAACTCTAAACCGGAGCCTTTTTTCGGATCCTCTACACCTTGCAGCTTCGCAATGAGTGTTGTCTTTCCACTTTCATTATCACCTACGAATAGATTAACCATGTGTTATACGATAATACAAATTTGTAGAAAAAGATTTTATAAATCTAAACATTTTAAATGCGTTTACTCTTCATTATTCAAAAATCAAAATTTTGTACATTACATTTTTTAACACTAGAAGCCTCCCTCTTATGGTATTATTAATCAGAGCATACATTTGGACTTTAAGAAGTACGATGAAAGATAAAGTACTAGAATAAATAAACATTATCCTAGAATTTACTCAGTGGCCCCAAACCAGCTAACCCAGACCAGTTAAACTTATGTGAATTTCCCTTATATATGCCCTACTTTAATCTACAAAAGTAAGTTCACGAAACAATACGAAGTTATTCATTTCCAATCGCTCCGATTCAACATAATTCTGAGTTCATAAATCTAAGTTCATACCTCACGAAATCCTAATCGGGGCATACTCTCTAATAAAGCAATACATTTAAAGGTTCTACTCGCCAAGCACATCTACTTCTTCGCAACGTCGAAGAAATCGATTCGGAGACAGATTCCTAGCATCGAAGGAGCGAGTAAACACATAGCGAGGTGAAAGTTCGCCGAAGCGAAATCGTGCGTCACGCCATTAAGTGATATACGATATTCATGCGCTACATACATATACCGTATTAATGCTGCATTAATTAAGGAGGATGACTCAAATTTACCTAGGACAAGTATATTCTTGTTCGAAGGTAACTTGTTGTTCCCACTATTTTGTACTTCGGCCAAGATAGAGGACCTGCAAGAGACGAGAAAGAAAGGGTAATGCGGGCTAACGGAAGATTCGAAATCGCCGTCATTTAAAAGCGAGTAAATCATTGTCTCTGATATGTGGCACGCGAGGGGACACATCAAAACATTTAGGTGTTATGATTACATCGGAGTTGAGCGTATACTTTACAGTGAGACGTTTATCGAAATGAATTCGTCGAGCGTACCACAAGTTGTCTTTATTGTCTCCATCCTCTTTCTTTTTCGACTGAAACCCATTGGTCTGCAACATCATATCAATCGCTGTCGCTGCCATTATCCATTTGACAGAAATGAAATTTGCTATCGATTGTGCGCAAGTTGCGGGTGCGGCTTGCGGTTAACTTCAGTCGCAACTGAATCTTGAAAGTCTTGAAACGCGAAACGTTTGAATTTCTAGGCTCATAAGTATTTATATAGATATTTATCTAAGGGCGAATCCCATTTATATCCAAATCACCCGTGATTTTCATTGAGCTAAAACCTTTCATTGAGGTTTTCCCGTACACGACTGGACGCATCGTCAAGAATTTCCAAGTAAATTTTCTGGAAAATGAAGCGTAATAACAAAAAATTTTATTCCTTTTTCTCGACTTATTTACTTGTTATAAATCAAAAAGAAAGAGTAACTTTTTTTCATATCGCGCTTCATTTTCGAGAAAATTGAATTTGAAATTCTTGACGTTGCGTTTTGTCGCGTACAGGAAAACCTAGCTTAATGAAAATCACGGGCGATTTGGGTGTGAGTGGAATTCGCCCTAAATATCTTGTATTACTACCTAATCCATTTCCTGTCACAATAATATTCCTCATAATCGTTCTTTTCTTACAACTTACATCCGCACTTGTAGTTCTCGATATTAGTGAGCCTCTATATAGACAGTGATCGGCATAACCGCCGCCATTTGTCACAATTTGGAGCAAAATCGGAAATAAAGATAACCTAACCATTCACTCTATCTCTTTCTACCGGTATTTCTGTCTCTTTCTATCGGTATTTCTGTCTCTTTCTTTTTTACAGTTTCTTTCTCTGTCTACTTCCGCTTTTGCTCCAAATCCCAGCAACTAATCAGCGACGATACACGTTATGACGCTCACTGTCTATACATATACATATACGAAAAATATTTCATGTTATTTGGAAAATCGTATTATTAATAAACAAATTAATACCATTATTTCTTTCATATCGAGCTTCGCGTATTACAAAATTCTATTGTAAACGTGTATGCACGCGTTATTTATGTAGAGCAGCGTCATCTATTTTATAATTGAACTAAATCGAAGAACAAACTTGGGAACGATTTCCTTGATTATAATATTCTTTCTGCAGAATACAAAAATTCGGAAGATAAAAAGAATTAGTCTTATCATTCACGCGACCGTTATCAATGTTATCATCGCTTCTCTAACGTTGGTAACGCATATCATACGTCATCATACGAATTTACGCTATACGAATTACCGCACGCAACAACAAATGCTAGCAGAATAGATAATTACAACGTAACTGATGCGAAAACATATCTGATAGAAGTTAAAGAAGATGGTAGGCATTTTAAATGATTCTGACAGCGAAGATGAATTACCTCCCGGCTGGGAGGAAATGACAACTGTTGATGGAAATGTCTATTACGTGAAGTAAATCATCTTTATATTATTGCTGTCGTACAGTGTACATTAGCATTGCGATATATTAATAAAAGCTACTACGTTAGAGATTAGAAACGTACATAAAATGAGACTGCCAAACGCATTGCGTATTGGAACGAACACGTCGAGTAGCGAGTAATTTAGTAATTTATTAATTACTATTGTTTTACTGAACTACTTGACTAAATTTTAGTGTCCACGCACGAGAAGTTACTAAATTACTCGCTACTCAATTAAATTACTCAATGTGTCTGAATCAGTCTTTACATCCATGCGTTTCAAACTGTCATAGCAACATTGTTCTTTTTTTTCTAGTCATTACACGAAGGGCACACAGTGGACGCATCCCAGGACTGGTCGTAAAAAAATAGTTGAAGGAGGTACGGTATTGCTATATAAATCTTAGAAGTAAAATAGATTGTTCGAATTGTTAACTAACAAGGAAAGTATCCCAGGTGTCCACCTACGATTGTTTTGATTTTTGGATGTTTTAGAGGACCGAAAAATAAGATATACATGTTTTTTTATAGCAGCCTGTTTTCATATTTAGGGGGTGAAACCACCCTTCAAAGTTATAAGATTTTCAAGTTTCAGGTGTTCGTCTCGGATTGCTTTGGTTTTTGGCCAAAGCAAATGAGAGGAACACCTGAAAATCTTGTAAATTTAAAGGGTGGTTTCATCTCCTAAATATGCAAATAGGCTGAAATAAAAAGACACCTGTTTCTTACTTTTCTGTCCTCTGAAAAATATCCAAAAACCAAAGAAATCGGTGACGAACACCTGGGATAATAAATATAGAGAACAAAATAAACTATTAATGTAATATCAACGTAGCTCCACTGAAAATATTTTCAAATCAATGTCTATACAATTACTAAGTTATAAGAACTTGATAATGTTATTTGTTAATAAGAATTGCCATCCGGATGGGAACGATGCGTATCAGACGATGGCAAAGTTTTATTCGTTGATCATATGAATCGCACGATAACGTACACAGATCCACGACTCGCGTTCGCTACGGAATACAGAGAGTTGTCGCAACCCGTACGACAACGCTTCGACGGGAGTAGTACAGCGCTATCCGTTCTGCATGGTCGAGATTTAAGAGGCAAAGTGGCCATCGTCACAGGCGCTAATACCGGTATAGGTGAGTAGCAATAACTAACAAAGGAAGATCCCGAAACCGAAATTGCAAAGAATTCTGAAACTTCGTGAATATGTAGGGGATTTCCTCCTGATTAGAACGCAATTTTTGTTTGCTGCCCAAATTCACTCTAAGGGGGTAAAATTGACCCGTGAAAATCCGGTTATTTTCCGATTTTGTGTTAAAACCCGTGAACTGTAAAATAATTGTTTTACCAAATGATAGATCTAATTAAAAGAAGTAACTTTTGTCTTGAAACTTTTTTTCTATCTCTTACAGTTCGCGAGATATAACACAAAGTTGGAAAATAGCCGAATTTTCAGGGATTAATTTCACAGCCTTCGAGTGAATTTATTGTAATCAGGAGGAAATCCCCTACATATTCACAAAATTTCAGAATTTTTGGAAATTTCGGGTTCGGGATCTTACCTTGTAATTACTTCGACAATACATTCCTTCAGCATTAAACCAACGGTATTCTTACAGGATTCGAAACTGCTAGGTCATTAGCATTACATGGTTGCAAAGTTATATTAGCTTGTAGAGATATAAAAAAGGCCGAAGAAGCAGTACAAAAAATACAACAGGAAAGAGACAACGTGACGTGCGAAACGCTGCATTTAGATTTGTCCTCTTTATACAGCGTTAAAGAGGCAGCTGAGAAGTTTAAACAAAAATATAGGTAAATTTACATCGTAAATGAAGCTTATCGATAAAGACAATAAAATCGCCATCCAAAAATGACTCGATACTAATATACTTTACATTCACAGAACGCTACACATTCTTATACTAAACGCTGGAGTTTTCGCGATTCCCTACGAACTCACGAAAGACGGTTACGAAACAACATTTCAAGTGAATCATCTCTCGCAATTTTATTTCACCCTTTTGTTGGAGCATCCGATTCGAAGTTGCCACAATTCTAGAGTGGTGATCGTTTCCAGTGAATCGCACAGGTGTCAAGTTTCTTGCTAAATAAAATAACGCATAGTAATGGAAATTCTTAATTCTAATTGAATGATCGAGCCGATGTATAATATTCTATTCCCAATTCTTAACAGATTTTCGTCTCTCCGAACAGTGGAAGATTTTCATCCATTGACTCTTTCGCCGCCTGCGTATAAATATTGGTTTATGGGAGCGTATAATGACTCTAAGTTGTGTAATATTCTGTTCGCACAAGAATTGGCAAAGCGTTGGCCGTCTGTGAGCGTGTTCAGTTGCCATCCCGGTAATATGGTTTCTTCCTCCCTGTCCCGCTACTCGTGGACGCTACGATTATTGTTCATACTAGTGCGACCCTTCACAAAGTCACTGGTACGATGCTCGTTCGTGAGAAATAATTATCTCCGAAATGTCTGATTATAATTATTCGAACTTTACAGCAACAGGCGGCAAGCACATCAGTTTTCTGCGCGACCGCGCCAGAGCTGGAAGGCGTGACTGGAGTTTATTTCAATAACTGTTACCGCTGCGATCCATCGAATACAGGATTAGATCCTGCGCTCGCGTCGAGATTGTGGTCCGTTAGTCAAGAAATGATCATAAGCATTATGAAAAAAGACAAACTTTGGGAAACGTTAGCACTGAAATGAAGTATAATTATAAATGAAGAGAGATAGATAAACCACAGAAACCGGAAAGAGTTTTAACTGATAAGAAATATATATATTAATATATATATATATATAAATATTTACTTTTATTTTACTACGAGCTGTATTATATATTCAATAAAATTGTTCTTATGTCTTTTACACGTTAACACATTTTTCTCCTATAAATATGCTACGTTCTGAAGATCGTAGTTGATATTAATTTTCTCGGAACTTTTTTTTTAAGTATTTCCAACTGATTTTACGAAAGGGGTGGTTTATTGCTCGTAGATATTCCTGAAAAATTTTATAATAATAAAGATCTTGCTTCAGCTGCGCGAAGGAACAATAAATGACCCTGCAATAACATTTTAAACAAAGTACTGATGTGTCTGAAAGTAACGGCAGTTTCACATTTGAAAATGGCTCTCTTTTTACCACTGTCAACCATGTAGCTTAAAATTTTCGGTGGTCAAAATTTAGGAAAGTGTAACTCCATCGTCGTTCAAAGACGTTATGAATAATTACGTACACAGGTTTTTGGAATCTACTATTGGTAATGTATTTGGTAAGGACGTAACTTGCAGGGAACCAGTGCACCGTTGCGATGATTACCAACCGGGCGTTTTAACGGAATTCGGGAGAACAGGTATAAAAGTACGTATCTTATTAACGGCTCCCTTAGAATTCGAATACTTTCAATGAATTATATAATTTCAATCTGTTTTTGGAAGATCAAATTTCCTTGGCCCAGCTCTCCGACCTTCTTTTTTTTACCGTTACAAATTTTTGCAAATGACTGCGTAAACCGGAACTATTTACATCGCGTCAATTTATTACAAAATGATGTAAGCTTTTAATATTAGTAGTTAAATTGTATATCATATCAGTGAACATCTTTATAAAGTCTGTGTTCAAATCTGGTAAGTACATTTATTGTATTATACGTTAATTATAATTCGTAACTATAGTTTCTTCTCGGTTGTCCGTCGATAACCGTATACGTAATTTCGAAGCAATTGAAATTTTAATTCAGCCACAACTGTAACCATACTCAACAGTTTTTCATCAATTATAATTGCAATGGTTATCAGGGGCGTCCGCAGACTTTTTTCCATGGGAGGGGGCAAATTTGGGACGATGATAAAGAAAAATATACCTCTCTTGCTTTTTTAACCCAATTCCGGTGAAATTTTCAGTTCGAATTCCTCTTTGGAATTATCACAAATAACATTTCCCACGAATTTACCACCGTAATATTGTGTTTGCAATTATCTTGATAATTAGTATATTTGCGTTACAAATGAAGAGGTTAATAACATACACTATTCTGCATAAAAGATACCAAAAATTTACCAAATTTTAAATCTGGTTCGTTTTCCGGTTGATAACTGAAATTCTCTTGTTCGAAATGGACGCCAGGCGTCGCAGACTTATAAAACACGCTGAAATTTTGGTCTGCTAGAGTATGCTCTGACACTGGCGCACTTTAATTTTAGAAACAATATTTACCCATTTTCGCGAATGTTGCAAGACATTTTTATATAATCCACGAAGTAACGACCTATAAATTCTAAAGCAGGCTTTCCATTCGAACGTACTTCGTGCACTTTAAAATGCAGCGAACGATGGTAATTATACGGTTATGTAGGCACGGACTACACGGATCATTTATTATTAAAAAATCTTTCTTACAATTTTCGATTAAATAATTTCCCTTACGTTGTATTTCAACGAAACGCAAATCGATCTGTTAGCAAAGCTCGATGATGTTAATAAAATGTTCTAACAGCTCTAGCGCGAGTACAGACCTTTTTCTTTTAATATTATTAATAATACGTGAGAGAGAGAAATCAGATATATGTTTACATGAAGTTGTTCAAGAAATTCTTGATGCCCTGCGGACTATGCGCCGCTGTACCGACGATGAAACCCGCCAGCCCAGCCGAAGAACGTACCGTACCATGTAACAACGAAGCACAGCCGAAACAATTAATAAAACCATCCGAACTACCCATTTACACTGTTGAAGATGGGTATTCTAAACAGATGCCATGGTAACGCAAGTAATTTCATATTGTTGAATTTATTTTTATTCTCTTGCATAAAAGAATCTTCTGAAGAATTCTCGTTTCATTTAAACGTAAACGTAAAACTCTGCGAAAGATAATCCACGCCATGTATTTCGTATCAGCCAGCTTGAACGCTTTGTATCATAAAAAAGAAATCACCACGCTCTTTTGCAGCGCGACGAGTCCTTCGGTCGTGGAGCAAAACGTTAGGAAGATACGCGAAGCGGTGCAAGGGTTGAAAGTTATGTACAACGAAGTTTCCAATCATGTCTCCGCGACTGTTGAAAATTTTAAATGTACGTATTTACTGTTATTCGTGAATTCTTTACTGTTAGTTTTATCGGTTTACTGTGTTGAACTTTATTGAGTTTGTATCAATTTTAAAGGGCAATATTAAGTCTGAGGAGACGCTTTGGATGGAAGAGCACCGGAGTGATTATGTCTTTGTCTTTTGTAGTTGTGATCGATTACCTTCAAGATGAGAGCAATCTTATGCCACGAGTAGGCGCTGTTGGTATCGGTGGTTTGTCGGGACTGGTGCTGGGTCTCAGGGGAGGTTTCTTTAAACGATTCGTTTATACCAGCGCAGGGGCTGGTATCGTTGGAGCTGTCTGTTTCCCTCGAGAAACGAAAGAGGCATTTAATACGGCGGAACACTATGGAAATATTGGATATAATTTCATTTATGGTGGTATGTATATTCGGGGATATTCTGGGATTCTAAGACAGTTGCTGTGTAAATTAAATGTTATCGGGTTTCGCGAAATATTTGTACTGATAAAGATTGCTTTAGTCTTTTCAAACATCTTTGGACAGAATTTAAAAGGATCTCGTAAATTTATGAATAAACGATGTACAGTAGCGGACGAAAGAATTGGTCCACACGACGTTAGTTTTCTTTTTGAGATCGCAAAGTAAGTTCGAAAATCGTTAATTTCGGGAATTTCGCAATTTTCAAGCGTTTGGAGCAATTCTAAAAAAGTTATGCGATTTTAAAAGTTGTAAACTTTCTTTCGTCCGCCACTGTAAATGGCATACGTTTCGATTTTTAATTATTTTAGTTGCATTGTTGCAAAATATAGTAGATTAGAGCAAAGTATGATGTTCGACAAGGTTCGAAATATAAATTAGTAGCTAAGCCAGAAATTTCAATATATTACATTCGTAATTTCAGTGAAACCAGGAGATAGCAAAAAGGAAATTTCGATTAAAGAAATTCCATTAATGCAGACTCTGCTCGAGTCAGAATATGTTAAAATGGTACTTAATCCATTTAAACAGAGTACATCGAATACTGCTACTGATAAAACGGAGGTAGGATGCAACAACAGAATCACCTTATTGCATCATTCCTCCTGTACCTTCGATTACCTTAACACAGTTCGTCACCGTATTTGAAAATATATTTTTCGGCAACATAGATTCAGCTGCTCGTAATACTCTTCGAAGCCGTTTTTCGTAGACCTTTCAGAGAGCGTAAAAATTATTAATGAAGCGTAGATTAATTAAGGAGCTGACTGACTAATCAACGTTCAACGAAAGATGATTTTTCATCCGTTATTTGTGAAATTCGTGTAGTTCTTGGACAGTCGGAGGAAGATAAGATACTAGAATCTCGCTGTGTTTCGTTTCAACGTAAACATGGAGACCGTTCGAAAACTTTAGAGTCTGTAATATTGAATGAATCGCCGCCTATAGAAGAGTCACAAAATTCAAATGATGAAGACGCTTGGATTAAATCGGAGTAATTACATAGGTACCCTCCCCGATCTCCACCTTCCATAAACGATTCCTTCGTATTCATTGAAATTTATCCTTATACAATCATTAATCATCATTCAGTGCCATTAACTATTATTTAACTGTTAATACATCGATGTTATATATTCTTCTGTTATTTTTTAGGAGAATTCACCTGCAAGTAAATCAGAAATAAAAAAGGAATGAAGTATCGCATTCTGTAGTCAATGGATATTGCATAATGTGTATGTAATACAGAAATTGTACAATGTTTTACTACAACTGTAAATAAAACTTATAAAAAATCATTTAAAAGCTTGATATTAAATAATGTAATATAATTAGAATGTTGAAAGCGTTTTTATAATTTTCCCTATGTGTGTACGATATATTGAATGTGATGTAACGTGTCAAAACACTTGAAATGTTGCCAAAAAGAAAAGCCGAATAAATAAATAGTGGAAGAATACAAATTCTTAACAAGATTTCGATGCAAAGTTGCATTATACAATTTATTATAATATTGTCCGCGCGGGACTGTAATAAATGAGTATTTTCATTATCTGTACAGTTATTTATATCGTTTATCGTATATCGGGGGGCTCGCGAGCCCCCTTACCATTTTCATATCACACCCAACGTTATCGATTCAGTCTAAAATAAGATTGTAACGCTACGCGTGGTAGGAATTAGAATTTAACACGAGTAAAACCATGGAAGAAACTTTTCCGCGTTTCTGTTCGCCAGTGTCACGTGTATTTTCATTTGACGATTGCCCAGAATACAAGAACAATAATTATTCTGACAGTGGTCTCACATTAAAATTCAACCATGAGTTCGAACAAAGCAAAGTTATCAAAAAGCATTCTAGATATGAAAGTAAGTTAAAGAGGTTACTACGTTCTCGAGTGTTTTTTCCTATTACACACAATTTTATTCTATTTAATAGTTTATGAAACGGACTAAAGAGAAAGTAGAAAAGCAACAATTTCAAGAAGAAGGTGAAGAATATTTTGGAAATGAGCTGACAAAACGCATGAAGCAAGAATCGTAAGTTTTCTCAATTTTTAAATACATAAAATTCAACTTGTAGCAGTTGAATATCACTCACAAGGGAAGACCGCGAACCCGGACTCACCGATTGGAACGTAACTTTGTGGGTTTATAGAGTGACTCAAAACAAGAACAATAATGACAGTAGTATGTTTCTTTTGGGCCCTTTATCGCCCTTTAAGGAGGTGAAAACTAACCTCAAAGTCAAATTGGCACTTCCACTTTTTCGCGTATAACTCTCAAAGTACAACAGACAGAAAAAGATGTTTCAAACAAAAGTTTAATGGTACAAACTTGCGTTAACAAAATTTTGAAAAAAGTTTTTTCTCGTTCAGGTATTTTTTTTTAAACTCTTTTCAAAATTTTGCTAACGCAAGTTTGTAGCGCTTATTGCACCATTAAACTTTTGTTTGAAACATTTTTTTCTGTTTGTTGTACTTTGAGAGTTATACGCGAAAAAGTGGAAGAGCCAATTTGGCTTTGAGGTTATACGCACAAAGTTACGTTCCAATCGGTGAGTCCGAGTTCGCGATGTTGCCTTGTCAGAATCCATATAAAACATGTAATATTACATTACTGCATGTATATGTAACTTACACAATCTGTATTAATAAATATAATAAATTCAAAATTCACGTGAACATATAAGTTTCATAATTTGATATAAAAATGAAAATCTCAATATCTCTCGCTTTTCATTCAAGAGAAAGATTCATCATTCAACCTAGTTATGTCTTCTGCGAGAAATTAATCGACGGTAGAGTAAGTTACAAAGGAATGAACCCTGAGATAGAGAAATTAATGGAGGCAGAACAGAACAATGAACGCGCTCTGTTAGAAGCGAAAACAGAAACAGATGTTTCGAACGAGCAAATGGTAAAGCATTTCAAGGGTTTAAGGAAAAACATTAAAACTGATCATAAATTCGAGAAGCCGTTGCAAAAGACCGACTTCGAACCGTCGGAAAAGAAACCAAAGTTTTTGAAACCACAAGATTAGTATTAAAATCGAAAACTATTTATATATGTATATAATAAATTTAAGTCTAAGTACTTTTTATACAAAAAATACATATTTTATTGAATCCTCGGTTGTCACACTGAGTAAAAATGACCCGAAATGAACAATTTGACTTTAAAGTAAAATAATTTTGAGACTTCAACTATATTAGAAAAAGTAGGTGTGACAACCAAGGTTTAATGGTGTTATAAATAAATTTGTAGGACACTATAGTTTTGAATTATATTTTGTTAAATTTCACACATGAATCACAAGCTATTCATTTTTCTTTTCATTCATCATTAAATCCTGTCGGTCGAGCAAATTTTTAAAAGTTTCCACCGATAAACATTCTGTACGGCTCTCTTTTAACCCATCTTCCCAAAGCGTATCGAAAGTATTATTAGGAAATTCCACTCCACTGCTTTCAAATATACTTTTTATTTCTTCTTTACTCCGAAGCTGCAATAAAGTTTTTCCATTATTACTTATTCTTCCAATTATCGAGCTGCTATGTGGGAATACTTTTACCTAAATTTTTACTTTAAACGTACCATAGAAAGATCTTCAGAGCTGAGGCCATGTCTTGTAAAGATGTTTGGAAATATGAGACTGTACGCAGTTGTTGTATCCGATAAACTATCATACGTAATTCCAGCTACTGGAATAGCTGGAAACATAATTTTTAACTTTAACGAACTTCAGATTTAGATAAATAGAAAAATGAATTTTATATAACAAATGTACTGACTGGAATCGTCCACTTTTTCCATGTTCCCTATTGTCGTGTTGTAACTCGTGCTATAATGCTGACATTCTAAAGGTGTCTCTGAAAAAATTTGACTCTGTACGTTCGCAATATTGAAATTATTGCAGGTATAAACATATTAAAAGCGTAAAAAAATTGATAACGGAATGTAAACTTAAAATATATTACTCTGTACTTTCGGCAGTGTAGGAAAATGATATTTCCAATTTAAAAGTTTTAATAGCGCCATATAATCCACAGTTCCTTCTTTTCGCATTTGAAGATGATCCAGTAATGGAATCAGAAGTTCTTGCTTTACATATATCTGGTATTTAGCCAAAGTCGAAAAAACTTTGTCTTCTGGTAAAAATCCTGAATACTCCTACCGGTATATCAGTTATGTTTAATTAATTAAATTAATTCTGTAGAAGTGCCTAAGCTTTTTTAATATCTTGTTTAATAATTTTAATCTTTAATTACTTTATCAAAACAGGACAGTTCTTCGGAAACATCTACGAATGAAACGTACGAGATGCGCTTCTTAAGCATCTGACGTAGACTATTTATATATTGCAAATATTTTTGTTGCAGTATCACATCGATGTTTATAGCACAGTCACTAAAAATGCTTTCCATTTCAGATATTTCTTTCCTCTCGTTAGATTTACCATGAGTCATGTCCGTGTACAAATGCATATTCTTCAAATTTCTGTGCAAATTAATTCGAATAACACATTACTACTGTTAACATGAATTTAAATAACTGCAATCATAAATATAATAATATTTTTCAGTGGAAACAGAACGTAGCTGCTCCATTGGAATTAAATTTCTTATCGATTCATTACTTTGGTTTTCCTATAGGAGAATGCGAACGTTCTATGAAATCTGCTAAAATGGAATTAACTATTGTAAGAGGATTAGTATTGATCCACGTTAAGAGCCTTTTCACTCGTGTGCCACAAACATTACCACCCCTTAACATTCCGAAGTAATTATTCTGATTGAATGGTTCCTTGTAACTGCAAGTGCAATTGGCTTTTTACATAGTACGAAATAATAAGTAGCAATGTATTAATTTGCTATTTCATACTTCCTCTTTATTTGCTCCGCTGGCTGATAATTGTTATGACTTTTTTTATACATTTCAAGAATATCCTCATCTGAAATATCACTTTCAATCGCTTTTGTTCTAAGCACGTCGGCCATAGTTTCCTCTAATTAATAAAAGCTAATTTATTAATGATATACGTGTTATTAGAAGTATGCTTATTATTACGCTTGAAGTATAAAGAGCAATATTTTATACCAGACGTAGTTTTTATCCCGAAGCTTGTTTCCAATGGATTCATACCCACTGGAAGATTCGGAACCTGATAACGTGTTTTACCAACTTCTTTGTTCCAATAGCTATTCATTACTGTATTTCTTAATTCGGAGATGAGTGTTTGGAATGGTGTCTCCTGCTGGGCTTGTAAGCATTCTTTCATCTGCAGTTATTTGAATATGCAGTGTATTAGTTTTGTATTTATAATGCAGTAGCGTTGTTGTAAATTAAATAAAAATTTAAAGAGTCATGCAGTTTAGAGCGAAGAGAGATAATTTTGAACACAGTACTTTGATCTTACTCCAATTTTCTCTTTAATATTATGGATAACATCCCTATGCGATGAGAAATTTTGTTTATATTTTTCATTATGCGTAAGTATAATCTTCAAAGCCTCAATTTTGTCTTCCAATGAATACTCCCTGAGACACTCTTTAGTAGTATTTAATGAACTTGAATCATTTCTCTAAAAATAATTATATTATAAAGCTATTAAAAATAGATAGTTAGTAGTGTACAACACTTAATATATATGCATTAATATTAACAATAAAATATCATCGACACCGATATTAACGGATTATTATAATTAATGTAAGTATTATAATCATGGCATGGATGAAATTACGAAAAAAATTATAATGAAATAATATAAGGCGGAAATAATATAAATGGTCGTATAAAAAATGTTAATCTCTTTTGTTGTTAATAAAATACAATCTTACGAATGTTTTTCCAGTTTCATCCACAACTTCGTTGGGTGTATTTATGCAATACATTTTTAGCCGCAGTTAAATAAATAATGGGTATATCGATGTATTAAAAATTAACCAGAATTAATATTTTAATAAAACTTAGAAAAACAAAACGTAAGTGTATAAAGTCACATATATATAGTGTATATGTGCAGTTTAAAATACCCGCTTCTGTGCCCTATAGTCACGTGGTCTACATTTATAGTGATGGAAGATGGCGCTGCTGTATATACAGGGTGTTTATAAATATGTGGGACATCTTTTCTGAATCGGTTCTACTCACCACAATAATAAAAAAAAATGATATACTCGTATGTCCAATAATGCTTAGTTTTACAGTAAGCATTTTTATATTTCGCGAAATACAGGCCCGAAACGCCTATTACGGTGGTAAAGAATTAAAAATATACCTCTCTTGCTCTTTTAAAATTATTCCCTTTCTTAATAGAAACTTAATAAAGATCAGTTTTGAAAAATAAGCAATTTTTTCTCAAAAGTCAGGGGTACTACTTATAACTGCAAAACTAAAAGCATTATCGGATCTATGCGTATACCAACTTTTCTTATTATTTTTGATGAGTAGAACGGATCCTGAAAAATGTCACATTTTTATAAACACCCTGTATATGTGTAGCTCAGTCGGTAGGAAGGTCCTAGGACCCCCCAAACCGGTGACAGAAAAATACATTGTTTGGTAGGTCTATTCTATGCCTCGTCTGTATTACAATACGATGCTAGAATATTATCATTACAGATATTATTTTACTGTTATTAAAAATAAATAAAAAGAGAGGAAAATTATTTGAAGACGTTACAGGACATTCAATCAATTTCGTTTTTAAGTATCCGGTGATGTCGGGAGCATTTACGAATTAAAAATTTGTACATTTGTTTATATTTTAAAGAAGAATGTACCTTTATTGCAATAAAAGTATCTGAAAACGCTTGAAATATTCATATCCATACAAAGTCACTCAGTTTATGTCAGAAACTACGATCGCATAGTCATAGGCATATTGCGCGTAGCACACATATATCTGAATGTGTGTATTACACCTTTGCAGAAGCAAATAATAATAATATAAGAATTATAAAATACATCTAATGGTAATGACAGCAGCTAAGCAGAACACAAAACGATCCAAATGGGCTTTGGACTTCGCTCACAAGTTAGTATTTTTACCCTTTACCTTAAATCTTAAAAAAAATAAATCGTGAGGTTTACCAATTATAATCCCTTGCAACGTGATAAGTTACATAAATTTTTCTAGAATTTTTGTATACCGTGTAACGCGATTTATAAAGAATAAGTGCACTATAACGAAAATTGTTGTCTTCCAACAACTTTGTGCACACGAGTATATAATTAAACAGTGTTATAGGTTATGGTACACCACCTTACTAAATAATTACACGATTTAGGGGACTAATAAGTTTATCATAGCTCGCCATTTAATTATTACAGTTGAGAATGTTTTGCCTTTTTAGAAACAAACAGGACAAAAATGTGGACATTCCTTCTCCCCCAGGCTATACACCAGCCGTTGCTTTATTCCACGCCGCAGATTCTATTAGAGAAACGGATTCCAATCATTTGATAATGAAAAAATCATGGGACCTAGCTTTAGGCCCACTTAAACAAATTCCAATGAATCTATTTATTATGTACATGGCGGGTAATTCTATAGCGATATTCCCCATTATGATGGTCGGTATGTTGATTATCAGGCCAGTGAAAGCATTGTTTACTCTTCAGCAAAGTAAGTATTAATTATTATACAAGCTGAGTCGCAATAAACCGAACGCACGAGTTCTTGGATTTGAAGGGTGAAAATGGTGAGAAGAATTTCTTCTCAAAATCTGTTTTGGAAGATAAAAAGCTCTTTGCAGTTTTGTCTGTCTTTAAATCCGAGATAATTATTTATTAGAGATGGGTTTCTCGCAGAGTTGGGCATTCTTTAAATAAATTTCTGTTCAAATGATCTCCACTAAGAATAAGATTCTCGAATAAAACGAAGTTACTTGAGAATAACGAATAATTCTTTACTCGAATAAAAATTCTGAGTTTTCTCGAAGTATCAAACCTAGACCATTGTTTCCCCTCGAGAAATTATTAGAGAAACATGTAAAATAGACAGTGTCAATATTTTGAAAACTATCATTTCAGCGTTCAAGGTGATAGAAGGAACGCACGCGGTTGGCCAAAAGTTTGTGTACTTTTTGGGGCAATTAATAAACATCGCTTTGGCGCTATACAAATGTCAGTCGATGGGATTACTTCCTACGCACGCGTCCGACTGGTTAGCGTTCGTAGAGCCGCAAGCGCGATTGGAATATTCTGGTGGCGGATTTATATACGTATGACGTGATGCAGTGGAGAATATTATATATATATATACACCCTTAAAGTAAGCCACAATTGTAAATTTAGGTACATTTCATTGTATGCATAAATTATGAAAGAACACACGCTACATGAGAATCTTTTATTAAAATCACAAAGGTTATGTGTTATATGCTTATATACATACGTGTACAATACGTGACATTAAAATATATTCTGTAAACTGGATACACATGTCTTAAGATAAATTACTGCTAATCTTTACTTCTTTTTATATTCGTCTGTGAACTCCTTTATCCGCTCCATTATCTTGGACGGATCGTCCACTCGAGGTATCTGAAATAATTTACGGATCACTTTATATATCTAATATAACGCGAATTTCGTTGCACGATCGTCTCGATTTTTTTCCGTATCCTAGGTAGCGATAGATGACTTTTAAACGTACTTGATAATTCTGACATATATATATACCAGCGTAAACTCCAATGCTCAAGGTTAACTGAAAGAGAAGAAAGAATGTTTTAACGTGTCTGTTGTAGAATGTTGTTGATTATAAAAATGACCGTTCGAAAGTACCAGGAACTTGATCATTTTCTAATCGGAGATATCGCTGCTAGAGCTGCGTTCGAACGCGCAGCGCTTGTCACTCTTCGCTTCGAACCAAGGAACTGAAGCGGATTTCGAGTCAACTTGAAATTCGTGACTAACACACGCATATATGCGTCGCTCGACTTTATATTTCACGTAGAATCGGTCAATCACGATTAGGTCGGGCACGTAGGAGGTTATTTGCGAAAACTAGAGACCCAAATTCTTTTATAACTATCAATTCAGTTAGAGTTAGAGGTTACGGTTTATTAAATTTTTAAGATTCTTAGGGTCGGATGAAAGCGGTCTTATTAAGATAAACATTACTCTTATTTCCGTCGGGCTAATAACGCAAATACTGACGTTTTCGATAAAAAGATTATACATGCGTACAGTACCTCTTCGTGAACGGAGAACTTGCCCCGTATTGTATGCCATGCGCGTGCATAAATGCGGGAAGATTTGAATTATTTAAAATTGATTCAAATTTTAAAAGAATTGTCAGTGATATTTTGTACTTGCATAGCATTGAATCAACTTAGGCCCGAAGCGAAGCACGGGCGTAGTTTACTAGTGTAAAATAAAATGACGTTTCAGTGTGATTTTTGCGACTGAAACCTTAGCAATTTTCGAATTCACTGAAATTTAACTCTGCTAGTAGCGATGTTCAGGGCCCGATTTAAGTCTTCCGCCGCTCTGTTCAAAAACGATTTTTGCCGCCCTTTATATATATTTGTAAAGTTTGACACTAAATTCAAACATGTATTACTTACTGCTTTACCGCTTTTTCAAAAAGTTTTACTTTTTTTTATTGGTTTTTACTGATTTCAATTTCCTCTTTCTACTAACTTTTTCATCCCGAAATTTTCCGCTCTGGGCAGTTGCCCTGTTTGCGCCCCCTAGATTGGGCCCCAGCGATGTTACAACTACAAAATTATATTTACAAGAGTCGCGCGTGTACCGTTAAATTAATATATTCCGCGATGCAATTAGAAAAGTATGAAACCTTGATACAATCGTAGAACACTTATCTTATTTCATTCATAAAATCTTATTAACACTCAAGCAAGTACACATTTACGTGCCGGAAATAATTGCGAGAGAAAGCAGGCCAGAGATCTAATGAGATCGTTATGTCTTTCCTGTCTACGTTAAAGAAAAATATAGGTTTAATTTAAAGACATTCAAACGATTTCGAGCTTCTCAAAAATTGTAGTCCCGAAAAATCTCGCTATAATATACATAGTTGCCTTTTAAGCCGAAGAATTGCTTCATCTTACACCTGACCTGTTACTAAAAACAGTTACAAGCAAGCAAGATATTTGGAATGACCAGAGTGAAAGGAGCACCCTGTGTGTAATTGTACCTACTTTCAATATAGTCTTGGAATCTTGAAAACCGCGACCTTGTAACTTGTAACGCGTCATGCCTCGGTTGTAACATTCATCTCTTTAAACGGTGGAAATATTTTATCTTGAAATTTATTTAGGGTAAAGGTACCAGTAGTTGACACTTTTCAGAAAAACATGAAAAATAAGTTTTTTAGAAGTAACGATCTTTTGAACAAAGTGCAGTAAGAGAACTTTTAAAAACCTTATTTTTTACAGTTAGAGAACTGCACTTTGTTCAAAAGATCGTCACTTCTAAAAACCTTGTTTTTCATGTTTTTCTGAAAAGTGTAAACTACTAATACATAGTCAACTACTGGTGCTAGTGATGGGCGATATTTATCGATAACTGCATATATCGATATTTGCCTGTCAGAATATCGATATTTTTTATCGATACTTCAAACACCGATAATTACACGTATCGATACTTTTGGTCCGCATATCGATAACTTTTTTGCACCCTCCATGGGCGAACTCCACTTACGTCTAGATCGCCCGAATGGATATGTAGAGGGTTGCGGCGGGTTTTTTTTTTGCTTTATAATTGTAGAAAATTAAATTACTTGTTATCATTTTAACCCTTTGAATCGAATTATCGATATTACCAATATCGATACTTTTTGAGTAATATATTTCATGTATCGATAATGAACGAAAAATATTTATTGATATGCATTATCGATAGTTGAGACGCATCACTAACTGGTGCCTTTACCCTATTATCAGAAGCAACAGTGTGATAAAGATGGCCAGAATAAAGGGGACTCATCGCGTGTGTAATACAATCTCATTTACAGTATAAATCATCACCTAAACGATCCTAACTTTAATCTCTAAACCGTTTCGCTCCTCTTAACGAACAAACGTACGCAGCTCCCAATTCCCAAAAATGTCGCAGCCACGGAAAATTCCAAGCATTCGTCTACAACGTCGATCGCGTCAAAGTGGTGAACGTAGTAATACACTTATGCAGCGATCTG
Source organism: Andrena flavipes (assembly GCA_963971345.1). Taxonomy (NCBI): domain Eukaryota; kingdom Metazoa; phylum Arthropoda; class Insecta; order Hymenoptera; family Andrenidae; genus Andrena; species Andrena flavipes. The sequence goes on from OZ020480.1 coordinate 75,201,100, forward strand.
CGCCCTCTTTCCGCACAGCACGCACACGTCTCTCCTCAGTTTTCTTCGGTAAGAAGTTGGTCCCGACAAATTTAGTTTGAGACGTGTAAAAAGCGCCTCTCGGCACCGGTATCCGCACAGCAGGTTGTGAAACGTTGGAGGGAGATCGGCTTGCATGATCGGCCTAGCAAACTCGGTGTACTGGTAGGTATTCCGCTTTAGTACGCGGACAAACTAACATCACCTTCCAGCCGGCGTGCACGCACGTGGCCTCCATTCTTTTCCTCTTGCTTTTTATTATTTTTTCGCCGCGATTCACCGCGCGGTCACGTACAGTTTTTTCTCCGTTCGTCAAGTTTTTGCACCGTCGCCGAGGGGCACGGTTAGCCAGTGCGATCTTCCTCTCGAGCTCGCTTCTCGTCATCGTAAAACAAGCAGCGTGACTTTCGTGTGTCGCGACGGAAAGGAAGCCCGCGCCTCTCTCCCTGCGGTGGTCGTTTCGCAATAGTGTATCAACGCGGCTCGTTCTATAGACACTTACCGGCGGTCGAGTGCTTTCTGCGAACCAAGTGGATTTGTGCATGTACACGATAAAAAGTGAAACTTCCGTGCGGCCAGTGGCGACACCAGGATTCCAGGATCGATGAGTCCGGATCCTTAACACCGTGAACGACAATACCGTTTCGTTGCACGCGCTCCGTTGGATTTAATGACCGGTGTCAGCATCGTTGGCCACGCGATTCGTTGAACATGTCACCTGTTATTTTAAAGGTACCCAGTGGTAATTTGGCGAGTGCGGAATCAGTAAGCCGACGCGAGCGTAATTCGCAAAAGTAGCGCGCGATTTATTTTAACATTTCGAGGGAGGCGTTGGCGTGAAAGCACGCCGAGGCACCTGCACGCGATGTCTGGCTTCGGAGGGTCATGCGCGAGTAGAGATATTATTTCAGGATGCATTAAAAGTGTTGTCCGAGAGTCCCCTAGCTGCTCTGACATTTTTGTGGATCTTGGCGAGAGTACCTGTTATCGATGAAGTGGCGAGCTTTTCCTCGTGGAAATCGAACCAAATTCAGGCCTCAATCGAATTATTTTTTATTTACGGATTATCGAATTTTGAAATTGTTCGAATTATGTGTAATTAAAGTAATTTCAGTTTTGAAAAATAAGCGATTTTTTCTCAAAAGCCAGGAGGGCAACTGCCCCTTTTGCACCTCCCTCCGGACGCCCATAATCTCAGGGGAGCCGAGTTGAAGGGATAAAAGTATTTTCAATGCATGTTCAATAAAATTCATTCGGTGATTATATAAATTTATTTACTGAGTAAAATCCAGTTCTCTTTTCTTTTTACAAAGCCCCTCCTTTGTTGGCAGTGCCCTCGTAAAGAGATGATAGAAGATATAGAAATTTAAATTTTCATTGCTTGTATTCGAAGCACGGGGAGAGCTGGACAAGACATTCCCGGCAGAAGTGGCCGCTTCGAAAGGCTTGACCGACTTGAAACGGTATTTGGTCAAACCTTGCGCCACTTAAAGTCTTAATAGCAGAAGCAGTTAATACCGTAACAATATTTAATTTTTGCTATTCAAGCCTAGGCCTACTCACTAGGGAGAAACTTAAATAAATAATTAATTCTATTGCCTGAACATAACTTACGTCAGCGTACAGGTTTACGACTAGAGATTGTTAACACCTTACCTCTGTAAAACTTTGTTTATTAATGAATTGAAATATCAAACTTCGTGGCAAAAAAGGGCAATTACCACTTTTGCATTCTCATTCACAATAATAAAGTGCAAACATATAATAATAAGGGGTTACAATTTTTGTTTTCAGAAAAATAAATCGTAGGTTCGTGCATTCGTATATATACCACATTCATTATTATAATTTATATCACTATGGTATACGACAAAAGACACAGGTCAACGTAACATTAATTACTACGATGTAGTTTAATAGAAGGTTATCGTGCCTGCTGTAAAAAATATACAAAGCACTTGTATTTTTGTAAAACAGAAAAAACGCAAGTTCCTTTATTAATCTTGATTAACGAATCAATTAAAAGTGCGTTATGAAAATGAAAGCATCTAGTGGATGTGGTATCAAGTATGTCAATTAAATATTTATAACAAAGCTCATCAATAATTCTTCTCGTATAATATAAAAATCTTGCGCCGGCTGGTTTCAGTGTCAGAATAAAATTAATGATATATATGTAGAATTAGTATCGTTTCACATAATGTCTTGTCAACGATATATTTTTCCGTGATTGATGATCTTCGTAAACATTCCGTTTAGCTGCCTTCCACTCGTTCGATCGAAATATTAAATTTAATGAACTGAATCCATTAGAGTGTCTTAACCGTGTCATTTCCGGTATTTGATTTTAAATTATGATTCGCTGAATACCAAAGTCCCGTGGTATGAGAACGGTAGCTTTCCCCCCACGTTGGGTCCCCATAAACTGTTGGCTTTCCGTCGATTCAACCGCGGCAGCATGCTAAAACTGTTCGTGGTACAAAGAGCGTTGAGAATGTAACTTATTGCAGTTTCAAAATTTTTTCCCCAAGTTTTGAAACGGAACAATTGTTTTCTTCGCATCAGATTTGGCAAATAAAGAAGGAGAAATAAAAAATAAGTGAATCCGCTCGTGAGATTTAATCTCGCTGGCATAACACTCCCATCATTTTGGTTTTCTTAGCGATAACACCTTCTTAGAGATTGTCGTTTAGTTTCTAACGATGGGCGTTGTGATTTTGCGAACGTTAAACGAGTAAATTTTATTTATTTCATATTCTGATAACTGCGCATAACTGATACCACCGACAGGTATAAATTATTGGGACGAAAGTATTCGAATAATGTAAACAAAACTGGATATCAGTTTTTACACTTACAGTATTGCTTAGCAGTATGTATATAATTCGCGTGAAACGTAATTGTCGATCTTTTTCTGCATATATAAAAACTCATGCAACTAATCAGCCATGCCCTAATTATTCATATAAGAATCATATACGTTTAAAGGCGAGTATTCATAAACGAACAATTCGCAAACAATGCCCGCGAGCAGTTGGCAAAGTCTTTATAACCTCTACGCGATCGTTTCGTGACATTGCTTGTGTAAAGGCGAGTACTCTAGCGAACAGTTCACGAACACTCTTGACAAACGCTGCCCGCGTGCAGTTTGCAAACTGTTTATAACCACTATTCGATAGTTTCGCGAATGTTGCTGGTGTAACAAATTCACGAACAGTTCCAGAACTGTTATAAATATTCTGTTACGTCGGGGTATCAGATGCTTGAGGAATTAGTTCGTTGTTTGGTCTCATTTTAACCAGAAGAATCTGACTGCAAAAGATTGCGCAGTGGTTATAAAATGTCTGCGAACAGTGTTTACGAAATGTTCTCTGGTGAGTACGGCCCTTTTAACTTTACATTGCGAACAGTCCAGGAATAGTATGGGAGCAGGTACGCGAAGAAATGATTTCTAGGAAAATCAATTCTGTTCACGAACGGTTTGCGAACGCTGGTCGAGACGCAGGTTAATATTATTTCTTTCTCTTGTTTACGTGAAAAAATACACGCCTTTTGAGACATTTGCAAGGTACACTGGTCTTATCTTTAGGCACGTAGGTATTTTCTTATTTCTCCTCTCGACTAATGAGATTCGACGTTACGAAGGTTATCCCCTCTCATTCGGACGAAATAAGTAGAAACGCATCGACCGAGTTTCGTACTGCTCGAGTAAATATAAAGGACCTTTATAAGAATAAAGGTTCAAATGAATTTATTTCTATCTGAATAAATTTCTTGGTTAGAGGAAGGCAGAATAATACAAAGGAAATATAACTCGTCACGGAGTTTTTTTATTATCCAGTATAATTATCGTCAAGTATAGTTTTTCGATCAATTGTTGTTTTTAACAATTTATTCACCGCCGTTTCGATTCTTCCAATGACATTTGCTCAAACCTGTATTTTGTAAAAGTGAAATATGATTCAAATTACCTAAGACGTGCCATAAAAACAATATTATTATAAAAAAATTACTAGGTATCATTATATAATTATTATATTGTATATATATATTTAAAACATTCAACTCTCGCCATTTCAGCATAAACATAAAATTCTCGTCCTCGATCGCACAGAAAACGAAGATTAAGAGTAAATTTGTTTTAAAATTTTCTAGAATCACTATTCCTCGTTTTTTTTTGCTTAATATTTCCCTAAATCTTTATTCAATATCAATCAGCATGCACGTGGTATCCTTATAAAATCTAGAAGAACGTAACCGGGATGAATTACAAAATGGGTTATGCATAAACTTACATTTACATATACATCTACATTCTTAGGTCATCCACCTACAGATCATTCCTGACGAAACATATTTGAATCTCTCCTACTTTCTGAAACTCTTTGTCTTGTATAAAAATCTTACCCAGATGTTTGCTTGAGAAAAGTTGAACAAACCTGAAGAATAAACTTGTAGAGTTATGAATATTGATTACAGAATAGAAAATGATTAAAGTACGTTACCCCTGCGCGATTATGTCGGATGCAATAGAAAGTGTGCAGCGGCGCGTGGTTCTTAGACTTCCATATGGAGGCAATGCCGATGATTATCAAGCATTCTGCTGCCAGCAATCAGCTTATAATCGCGAATCTGGCGCATGCCTGGAAACAAGATCATCGGGATGTTAGAACGTGTTCTGATATTACGTGTAAACAGATGAAGCGCGAAGCACAGAGAGAAAGTTCGATTACGAGCTTCCGTCCATGCCGGTAAAATTAACATAAATCTGGGAAAATTTTTATCCGCGCGTAACGTAATCGGACCGAGGGAATTTTTTTTTTCACACAATAATTGTGCGCGAAACCACGAACACGACTTTGCGACAACACGGCGGATAATAATTTTGAGAAATAACTGTCTGTAAATATTTCATACTCATTTGGCGTTAAAAACAGTGTAATCTTCGTGTATAACGGGTTGCGATTCTTTGCAGCAACTGGGGCATATTAACTGGTTTTACTGTAGTTCCTCCTTCTTATGAAACTTCTTGGTGACCGCAATTACGTCGGTATTTTGATGGGCATGGGTGCAATTCAGTTCGAGAAATATTGGTTGGATGCGTATTTGTTTGTATTGTACTATTCTATATGCACAAGAAAGTGGAAATATTTTTATGACGATCGCGAATCCTTGTTTTTAGCGGAGATGTGATACAGAAGATGCAAGTGTGATAGTAGTTATTGCGATATAGAGCTTCCTATATGAATATTTATTTATTTATAATTAAAGGCAGACCCTATATGCTTCGTATGGTAATAATAGTGGTTGATATATTGTAATTTAACAATCGAACTGTTACACCCCTCAATAATGCTAAGTGAAATAACTTCAGCTGAATTTGATTTCTGCACAGACACCGATTTGAAAGTTGGGCGCCCCCAGGCTAATTTATGAGTCTAGACAATTTCAAAATTTATTCAATATGGTAACTCACATATGAATCATTGCTAATTCGCTACATGAAAAAAGTGAATAGCTTTTAAAGCTATCTCAAGCCTCTGTGTTCCTGACACGGAAAGGTTCGATCCTTTTCCAATTTGTTTAGATCAAAATTGACCACTTCTCAAAATTTAAAGCTCCCAAATTTTCTGCTTTCCAAAAATTAAAGCTCCCCAAATTTTCCGCTTTCCAAAATTTGTCACTTCCCAAAATCTGCCGCTCTCCAAAATTGATCGCTCCCCAAATTTTCTGTTTTCCACAATTTAAAACTCCCCAAATTGTCCGCTTTCCAAAATTCGCCGTTCTCAAAATTTGCCGCTTTCCAAAATTTAAAGCCCCCAAATTTTCTGCATTCCAAAATTTAAAGCTCCTCAAATTCTCTGCTTTTCAAAATTTGTAACTTCCCAAAATTTGCCGCTCTCCATAAATATTATGTATCATTCAGCTACACTCATGACATTTCAAATTTTTTTAAAGCGACTTTGAGCGACATTGCGGTTTTTCCACGGACTTGAAAAAAACAAGCTGAAATGAGCTTGATTTTTATGTACATTGTCTGACACATAAGTGACGACTCTTTCCATATTGCCGATGAAAGCGAATCATTGAAACCAGACTACTTAAATACCCGGGGTCGGGACCCGTTCACGCAATCAATGACTATCGGGATTTTGAATTTTAATTCGGAAATTAACATAAAGCAAGCCGTGGGTTACACACTTGTGTATTCGTCAGCACCGTTTTATTGCTCGTTAAACCTGTTCTTCGGTTTTAGGGCTAAAAGCGTGAAAACATCGATTTATCAGTATCTTAATGTTTCCAAATGGATCCGTTTAGGCAAATCAGATGCAAACGTCTCAGTATATAGAACATATAACACTACGCATAGACATAACACAATATAAAATTTCTAACATCAATAAATTGGCTCATCAATTAAATTTAAACAATTAGGGATTAGATACGAAGTAAAAAGTTAATAAACAATTGGCCGGACGATCTAGTCCAACAATTTACAAGAATAAAATCAGAAGCTTAATACATATAGTGCGTCACGTTTATTACTCATTCTTCTCAAACAAACTCCATTGCATAATCGAATAAACGTAGCTTCTATCATTGCTCGTGCACGTGGTATTTCTTTGTACTGTTCTGCGTTGAAATCCCCCATCTACATATTCATAAGAAAAAGCTGCGCACTTTGGACGCATTAATAAATAAAAGGCAGAAAAATTGTAAGAACAAAAAGCTGAGTCATATGAAGCTTGAATGGGTTATTAAGAAGTAAACCGGAAGTGGAGCGAATAAAGAAGAAAATTTACTTAGGCTTGAAGATATACATAAATTAACTCGCGATTAAATGCCGATTCAAACTTCGTACAGAAAGGATTATGACACCGAAATTGTCACATAAAATCCGTCTAAATTTACGTGTGTTAGCAGATTACGCAGAGTTCGAGAGAAGAATTATAAAAAGTTTCGACTTTTCAAATATATTTCTGAGGGGAATATTCGTCGAGCAGCGTTACGAAGCTTTCGAACTTTGCCGCGCGGTAGCGCCAGCGTCGAATTATTGATTAAGTCAGTACCGGGGGGTGATTGTGAAATACAAGGATCTCTGTGTTTTTTTTAAATACAGTGATGTTAAATAAATACTATTTTGTGGTGGTCAGGTGAAGAACTCAGAGTTTTAAGGCTCGGGGAAGTGTATTCGATGCATGTTCAACATACGCATCAATTACGCGGCTGAAAAGAGTCTTACAAAAATGTGTCCTAGCCTCATTCCAGACCGTTAATCGAAGTAATAAATATCTTTTCGGGGTGAGTAAGAATCCACTTACACGATAGTCTGGTATCTTGGTTTCTGGTTTAACGCTAATTCATCGAATATTGCTGAAAGCAAAGAATAACATTTTTCTCGAAAGTCAAATAATGAAGGGTGAAGATTGTGCTTTTATTTTTACTGTGGAAATAAATATTCTGGTATCATATACGTATTGATAACAGTAAAAGAACAACATTGTTGTTTACTTTTGCAGAGATAATTATTTGGGAAAATGAGAAGTTAAATTTAGATAAGTTTGGGAGAAATTGTAAATAAAGTTACATACATCACTAACATCACAAATATTTGAATTCATTGTTAAGTCATTTTTCTAAAGAAAGCTGACATGTTTGATAATTTGAAGGATCTGTTAAAGAAGTGAAAGAATACAATTTTATTATAAAGTATTATATTATGTGGTATAAAGGTGATAAATGAATAGGGAATACATAATTATATGATTGTAACAAAATCAGCATTGAAATACTTAGAAATTCACGTAGAAATTCAAAAGTGAAACAGTTAAATTTTTTAAGTTGAAGAATATTGTGAATTTGATAGTCATATGTGAAGTAAAGAATACTGATATATATCTACACTTAGTTTTATTATTCATTGGTTGGAAGTCTATTAATTTTACATGATTGGAATTCAAAAACTGTGGGCAACTTACTTTACAGAATTTTTAACACTTATAAAAAACTTTTTATAAAAAAATTTGTGAAAAAAGTATTCGCTACCGATCATCGGTAACTCAGCCTTTCTGTAAAATGTTTCACGACTCCGCCGCCGCGAGCGCGCTAGGAATAAAAGCGCAAAACTACCGTAAATTTGAAAAAGTTACAATAATTATGTGACCGTTAAGTAGTGCTTCGTGTATAATATTGCAAAAATAAAATATATGGCAATTATATAAAAGTTAACTTGCACTGTTAAATAGCGGTCTATAGTATTTGGTACCTGAATCCAGTTTGAAATTCTTAATCTTTAAGAAAACCTAAGATTATTTAAAACTGGTCGAAAGATCGTTTATTTGATACTGCAAATATGGTTCACTGTTTCTTTTTTAAATAAATTTAGGAATTACAGAAAAGTTCTTATTTTAGAAAAATGAGAAATTTAATATATTTCGTTATATTTACATGTATGTATATTAAATGACAAAAGTAATTGTAAGTTAAATTAGATTGCTTTCAGATTTTATGTATCTCACGAGAGAAACTCGAGGAGAAAGTAGAAAGTACAGAGGTGCTAGCACTCACGTAAAACAATATTTGAAAAAAAGCACCATGTATGCAGAAAGTCATCTAGTGCAAGCTAATATAAGGAATTATACTCTGTAAGCTAATTTCGAACTTACAGTTGGACATTTATAATAATTACCATGCACCTTCAACGTCCATCTCGATAATTTCAAAAAGATGTACAAAAGGAGAAATAATTTAAGTTGTTAATTCCATCATCCATAATATTACTGATGTATGTTGCCCAATGTATCCCTCGCACAAGCTTATATCGCTAATGATAAAAAAGTTCCTTACTCAAAATGCAGCATTACAAGTACACGCCACACAATCAAACCGAGGATTACTTAAAAATATAATAAAAATCAGGGTCGGCGGAGCAAATTTTGCCGAGTATGAAGTCGGGAGGGAGTACAAATTAAAAGATAAAATGTCCACAGTCTAAGAAACAGTACTACACAAACAGAAAATAAAAAATGGGAAAACGCCTTTGAAATTCCCGAATGAGGAATTTCACACGCAGAAGAATCTCCAGTGTGAATTACCCCACACATTCCGCCCTACCCACGCCGGCTCTGCTAACAATACTCAAATACATCGCTCAACAAAACAATTCAAGAATCATTTGAATTCTCAATGTCACTGATCTATACTATTCAGAACGATTATGGGATCAGCGCCCCAAATCGTAACCCAACTCTAATACACGCTGCTGAAAATAATTCGAACATTACCCAATCAAATAACCTTTGGCTAAATTGTCCAACACTGGAACAGCTCTACCTCATCGTGCAAATTAGACAGCCGTACACCGTCCACGCGTTCCTTTCTACATGCACATTCTACGATCCAGAGAAGCTTTATACCCCGATTTCTCGCATCAGCGCATCGCCCGACCTACAGTCACTGCTCTAACCTCGAAAGTAGCGCGATACATAGCTCGAGAGAGTACCGAGAGATCGAGAAACACTTAGATCCGGATTTAGCCGGTCCCCCCCTCGTTTTACCGATATAATAATACCCGCGCACGCTGGACACTGTGGGTCATGGGATACCGTCCGCGGGCGTCCTCTGTACGCGCGCGTGTAGAGGGACGCGCATTGCCCACGTGTGCGACACGCGCGACACGTGCATTTCACGAGCGTTGCGGTGTTTATGGTGTTGCAGGACGTAGAAAAAGGCGAGCTCCACACCGACGCCGCGGCCCTCTCGTCGTCGATCTGTTCGCGGCCGACGTCTTCGTCGCGTACGTCGACGTCGGCCGAGAGCAGGGTCGAGCTCGAGGACAAACTAACGAGAGGCCGACCAAATGTAGCCAGCGTGGAGGTGGAAGTGGAAGAAGCCTGCCCGAACAATGAACCGATAGGTACGTCGGGCGCAGAGGACGAACGGTAGACGCGACCACGGTTGGACGAACGGAACGAGCGTAATGTCTTTGTGTGTGCAGGAGCGGGGACGGGGGCGACAACAACGACGGCAACGGCGAAGACGAGGACGCGAACGGGAACAGGAACGGAAACGAGCGAACCGAGCCGGTGGAAGGCAGTCGGCCGCTTGCTTCGCCGCCTGGCGCTCATCATGCTTCTGCTAGCGAGCTTGGTCGCCTGTCTCGCACTCCTCGCCTTATACGCGGGCCCCGTATCCCTCGTGCAGCTGCTCGTGGTCGTTCTCGTCGCGTACTTAGTCTCCGGTGGACGGTTCAAATGGTTCTACGTCACCTTCATGACCCTGCCCAGGGACGTCACGTGAGTAAACCCGCATCCGTCTCAGTTACCACCGTCTCACCTGAGCTCCCTGATCCTCGCCGAACCGGAGGCTAGGTCATTCCTCTCCCGTGATCGCGTTGCGGTGCCCGTATCCGGGATTTCTCTCGCCGTCTCATATACTGCATCATTCTCTCTCTAATACGAAATCAGTCGAATACGCGCGGGGAGGTGTTCGCAAAACTGACGCGCCACGGCGAACGTTGGACACATGGTTACCAAGGGATGTTAACGTTCGGGAAATCCGTAGGATTTCGCCGATGTTCGGCGCAATGATGAACGTCATCTTGCGATGTGACGCATGTCACGAACGGTTTTTCTTGGAATAGTTGCCGGGCTCCGTGTTTGCAGAACGAATCGAATGCCGGGAATGACGGGAATAGTGGATAGTTTGTCTTCTTCGGGCGAGTAGCTTTTAGGGAATCGAACAGCTGATCATTTGATTGTGGGGCCGTGTGGTTGCAGAGAATGTTCCGTTTTTCTTTCTGTAAATCTTTATCCCCGGATAGCGCTAGAGAGGAGACCATCTTTGCGAATGACTAATGAGCCGGTGCCTGTCGTACGTGTGACAAACACGTCCATGCTTCGAGGGTTAACTTCGACACTGCCCTTATCCCGAAGTAGACGTTCAGGTTTTGCGGTGGTACGTTGCTTTGCAGGTCGAACGTGCATAACGGTTGAATTTTATTTTTCACTCGCTTGTAATCGGCGCACATAACTTGGAAATGATGAATATTTTAGAGAATCCATTCTCTTCATTTTTTTTGCTTCTCATTGACGCGCGTCATTGTGTACTATAAAAGTACACTTCCTACTTCCGGTGCCCATGGCCGGCGGAAACTTATATTTGAAGAGTTTTCAGTTACACCGAAGGAATTACACTTTATTTCGCAGGGAATTATTAAGTAAGGACAATTTACAGTTTGTATTCACTTAACAAACGATATTAATTCAACTTGATTATTAAGTTAATGTACGTTTTCTATACGTTTCACCAATCGATTTAACGTCACGATGGAAATAGATCGTAAATGTAGACATTTAAGCAATTGAATAGGATTAGAACGTAATTATGAAGTTGAACAGGATATTTGTATACCAATTTCGTATGCTTAGTCCGCGGTTAGTCAGTGACGACAGCGGTGAATATGTGTACACGTACGCGACGTTTGCGATATAGATTGTTAAGGAAAAAAGTGTGACCATCCGTTTTTTGCTTGTCACGATACATTAAACGTATAAACGTTTGTGATGTACAGGGTGGTCAGTAAATCGCGATACGACCTGCCGTATCATACATTGTGGAAAAAATACAGAACATGTATCTCTTATTGATAACTTAATTTTCAAAACATTGATACTTGTTTACTTGTGGAACCACATTGGAGTAATCTTTTACACGGAATAGCACGCATTGAAGTTAAAATTAAATTAAAAATTAATTCATAAAAGATCAGTACAAAAAGTAAACCTTTGCTTACAACAACGTAGACAGTTTTTGGCAGAAACAATTTTTGAAATTAATCTACTATCTCTATCACAGTATTATTATTTTCACAAAAGTTACTTTATATTTGCTTTGTCACGAGGATTTATCTTCCGGTTAATTGCACCTACCGCGATTCATTGAATATCCCATTGTACGCTTATGATTTATCGAATTAACGGTCAAAGTTTAACATCGGATCTGTTCCGGGAGAATTGACTTTTAAAGCAGCACGATTACCTATTGCACTCGCTATACGGTAATGACATTTAAATGATTGTGAAGTACGTATTCGAATGGTAAGTACAAATGCACATCAAATAGATACGCCGCGGCAAACTATAGACAGGCGCGGATTAAGATTTTTGGGGCCCGGGCCTATCAAACCTTCGAGGCCCCCCGTGGTTGGGGGGGTTAGTGAGCTAATCGCTTAGAACGGAACCCCCGGAAAGTAGGGCCCGGGGCTGCAGCCCCCCTAGCCCCCCCTTTAATCCGGGCCTGCCGATAGCCTTTCAGCTCATCAGAGATTGCGAGAAGTTGATACACGATTTTTAAGAATTCACATTAAGATCGCTTTATCTATATAATTAACTGAACGGGTTAATTACGATGTGTTCTCTCCCGCTTTTTTTTCACAATTCCCCTTATATCGGATTTGCATTGCACCACTGGTGGGCCGTTTTATCGCACTTTTATCGCACCGTGCGCTTTCTGTGGAAAATTATTTACAGACCTTAGTCATTATTCACTGTAAATGACTTCTTAGGAAGCTACATTAGCGAACCTACTAGCGACCGACGATTAGAAAGTCTAGAATTGGGTAATAAATAATGGACCAATTATTCAACAGTAAATTACATACTTGCTTAGGAAAATGTTTCATTCATTGATTGAATAACCAAAAGATTCTATACATATAAAATTTGCACATTCCATTGGCAGAATTGATGTGTACAAGTCTATAAATATCTAAGTGTGAATGAGGAAGTTAGATAAAAAATAATCCTGTCAACATAACGTCAGTAATGTACCGTCAAACGTATTTTCGCTCTTGCTCCGTCCCTTTCAAGCTTTTCAAGTGAAAGGAGTCGCAGAAAATATTCTCGTTGTGCCTCGCGTTAGAACAAACAATGAATATTCAATCGCGAGCCCCGTAGCGGCATCCAGCGATTAAAATTTCGCAAGATTATATCGGTTATCGGTTATCGTATTTTGACCTTGTGCTCTTTTATCTCATTAAAAATTGAGAATAGGTACTCCGTGGTCGAGGCGTAAAAAATAAATGTTAAACGAGTATAAGTTACGCGGCTTCTAGCGTAATACGTAGAAAAGTATAATATGTAGGTACCTACTCGTGATAAAATAAACGCAAGGTTAAACAGAAATTTCTTGTCCTTGGCGCGGATATCTTATTTTTCAAAGAGCCACAGTACGTTTTACAATTAGTTTGTGCAGTAGAGAATGTAACCGCAAAATAAGCACGTATTTAACTTTTGATAATAAAAAGATAAGTCCTTGGTGTTGCGATTAATTTGCTTTCTTCAAATTATTACACTTTTCATTTAACTCGAGGACAAGTGAATTTATTCTATTATCCACTTAAGTGAAGTGAACTATAAAATATATTAGAAGCTATTTCATGTTTCGAGATTTAAATACTTTAACAACCAAAAGAGATTCTCTCTCCTAATTAAGAAACTTAAACACCACAAACTATTTATTTATTCCAATGTTCATAAATGTAATAAATAATCCAGTTTGCCTTTACTCGTTCATAATATCAGGTCATGGTGGGACAGACTAGCAAATGCATCAGGTACAACTGTATCTGTAAGCTCCATTTAATATTAACACGCGATAGATAACACATAGAAAGTTACTAATAGCACGCAACTACAGGAAGTCGTAATTACGCACATAGAGCCTACGAGAAACGGGATACCCACAGCAGAGCACTTTGAGTTGCTTCAAATAACAAATTCCTCTTTCAGCGTTTCTATGATAAAGAACTTATGCGAAGCAAGTGCTCGTTTAAATTAAAGTGTGAATGGCGAGCATCGATTCACTCTCGTCACATTACGAACATTTTGTAACATCACTATCGGGCGCTTTATCTGCTCGATTATAAATATTTGTTAACTTTGGAAGGCAGTGTGCGTGCCTCTCTCCACTCGCTGATTTCCCACCGTGACGTATCGCACTCGCTGTACGTACGTCTGCAAACCGGCGATTTATTATCTAACCCTCGGTCGTGATTAACGAGAGATTCCATTGAATCTTGTATCGATAATATTTTAAGCAGTGTTTCTCAGTCCTTCTGACAAGGGAGGGTCCCGAACCCGAAAATTCAAAAAATTCTGAAACTTTGTGAATATGTAGGGAATTTTCTCCTGATTATGACGCAATTTTTGTTTGCTGCCCAAATTCGGGGATTTTCCGATTTTCTGTTATAACTCGCGAAATGTAAGAGATGGAAAAAAAGTTTCAAGACAAAAGTTGCTTCTTTTAATTAGATCTATCATTTGGTAAATAATGATTTTACGGTTCGGGAGTTATAACACAAAATCTGAAAATAATCAGATTTTCAGGGGTGAATTATACACCTTTAGAGTGAATTTGAGCGGCAAATAAAAATTGTGTTATAATCAGGAGGAAATTCCCTACATATTCGCAAAGTTTCAGAATTTTTTGAGTCTCCGGGTTCGGGATTTTCCCTTGTGAGTCTCAATCCCCTTTTATATTCAAATAACCTGCGACGACCACTCACCTACATATGTCAAGGTACATTTAATAAGTTAAAGAAGATAATTTAAAAATAAGTATTTCAGAATATTAATATAATTCTATCTCAATAATATTAAAAAAGAAAAACCAAAAAAGCCGCGGCCACCTCACAAAAAACACTTCGCGACCCACACGTTGGGAATCACTGTTCTATACAGTCCTTGAAATCTTTTTATCACCGGAAATGCAATATTCGATCTGCACCCCGCCAAGGTCAAAGTCGATTCACTATAACGTGTTTAGGAAACGATATCCATTGATAAATTTACCCTTTTTTATTTTTTTTTTTTTATTTACTGTCAAGGACCCAGTTCCTGATCACTTAAGATGCAAAGGGAGCAGTTTCTGATCAACCTAAAACATTTTACTATGAGCTATCAAATGTTTGCGTATAAATTTAAAAATACTTCATAATTATTAAGTAATTTTTTGGAATAAATTTGTACAGTGATAAGCTTATTATTTGGTATCTATTAACTAACCTGATCAGGAATTGGGTTCTGATCAGGAACTGGGTCCTTGACGGTACTTTCAGCGTGTTTGTTATTGTTCTACTCGTGCATCCCGAGTGTATGAAAAACTACTACCGGTCGAAGTAAGTAGGCGCGAGGTATTGATGTGGAAGATTTTCAAGGCTCTTCCTTATGGCTGAGTGATTGTGATTTATGAAATTAACGAGGGGAAAATAAAGGGTCGGGATGACAGCGAGATGTTGGGGGTATATCTCTGTATACACTGATTATTAATAAGCGACTAACAATATTAATTTCTTTCTTCAAGTTAAAGAAAAAGCGATAAAGCCTCGTTCGCACGGGTCAAGTTGTATTTCGAGGCAAGTAAAGGTGAAAGAATTTCTACTTCGCTTGAAACTTGAAAGAAAACTGACAGGATATTGCAAGTCAAGTAAATAACAGGTTCACATTGGTGATGTAGTTACAAGTCGCTTGAATTCAAGTAACTTGACTAATGTGAACGAGGCTTTAGAGTTGTGGGAGATACAGCTTTATCCCGTTATAAGTCCGACGCTCGGGGGACGAGTCGAACCTTTAACGAAACGATATGGCGTTCGGCTCGCCTTTGTTCTTTGCCGCCTTTTTTCTGTAAAAATCTGCGCACACTTGTCAGTTCCGTGTCAGTACCGTTCCGGCGTGCCAGTGGTAAGAAGAACAGACCCTCCACGCCCCTCTTCTTCTTACCACTGATATGTGTGCGCACACCTTAAGACGATGCCACCATAGACATATATAGACGGAGCGAAAGAGGGGCGGAGGGATGTCAAGGTTTGCGGTAAGGGGAGCGATACGAGTAAATCGGGGGGTAACACAGTGGTTATGTATGCCGAATGCTTCCGAAGCTAACCGACGTGCCTGTATCTGAACCTCTGCCTTTCTCCCACCAAGCTTACCTTCCCCTCGTCAATAGTCCCAGCTTCTGCTCCGTCTATACATGCTATGGATGCTATCTGCACTGTTTATGGCTTGTCGCTGTCGCGTGCCCTCTCGCCCATCCCCAGTCTCTTTCATTCGCCGCGGCAGGAGCAGAAGTGGAGGGGATGGGCCTCACCTTGTATCGAGTCAGAAACCTCGTTCTTAGACCGAGGCAATACTGTAACAGAGTAATAAAAATTTATTCGAATAATCTTCGAATAAATTGAAGTTATTGGAGAATAACAAATAATTTTTATTTTGAATATTCGTGGCTAACGAATAAATCCTGTGATTTGTTCGTTATTTCTATTCTTAATCAATGTTCAATTAAATTTGACAAATTTGAATCACCCAAGAAGAAAATCACGAATAAACTTCTTACTTCAGCGTCGAACACATGATACATATTTCTTGTTTACTAATTTGCATTCTCTTTGTATCACTTTTAACGCGCCATCGCCTAGAAATCCAGGTAAACATGACGCATCAAATTCTGTTCCGCATCGAAAATACATATCTCGTTGCCGGTCGCATTTATACGCGCTAGGATTATTCCTAAAAATTATAGTTCTAAGCTTGTCGAAAACCAAGGAACCTTAGAAGCTATATTTATTCAGCGAGTTACGGCATCGCCGCCGATAAAAACGCAATTTCTTCACCGTGTTTGCGTCGGCAAAGTACGTATTGAACTTCGATCGCGTTCGTACAACTGGAAGGAATCACGATTATACACATAGTCCACGTCGTTATCCTTCTCTTAATTCAAACGGTGCAAATCGATGCAATCGGAACGCACTTTCCGTCGCGATTGATCGATAAAAAAATGTTTTACATGTTTTACATGCTGGCTCTCTGCAAAAACAGCTACGTACACTATTTAAATCGAAACTTCGACCGGCACTTAGAGATACCATGATTAGCGATTTATTTTTTTGCATCGCACATTTCTTTACTTATTTTTGTATTTGCCGCAAATGATTTTTATTCCGCTCGGTGTGCATAAATTAATTGAACGCGCCGAAAAGGACGCTAGTAGCAATTCCAATCGCAGTCCCACGAGGCAGATATCGCGCCATGCGGTTTATGTGCCATTGCGTAAGAATGATATTATTTACGGTCACTTGTGATAATCTTGATCTCTGTTACCTGGATCCCTTTCTGCGGTGTGTTAGTGGCTTCCTGCTGCAGCTGCAACTTGTGTTTCATTTGTCGATATTTTTACGTTAATTTGTATCTTGTGCACTTTGTATCTTTGTGTACTATGCATTTGTCCTTTTATCGTCCATTCTTATATTTAAGAGGACAAGTGGGTGGCGTGTAAAATTAATTAATTAAATACCATTGGTCAAAACCTGCAGTGGATGTGCTTTGGTGGCTGAGGGATCTTCAATTAAAAAGCTTCTGCGCCTGTTGAGAGGGGTTCAACGACACACGATATAAATTACATAGCGAGTTTAATCAGGCGTGGATTTGGACCAGAGAAATTGAAGAATGTTTAAACACAGATACTTGACACAACTTTAAAAACAATTCGCTTTCTTTTCACGTAGTGAATTAAAAATAATTCATATCTGAATTATCATATTGTTTAATTAATTTCAAAATTATCTCAACTGTTTTAAAAATATTTGATGATATTTCATGGCTAATCTCCAAATTCGCCCCTGTGTTTAATATAATATTTGCTTCTAAAAACGGGGTTGTCAGTATTTTCAAACAGATAGGCAGAAATTATTGGTAGTAGGTACCGTTTTTCGGCACTTTACGTTTAAAAGACGAGATGTGTCACAATACGCACTGCCTCTCGAAAATGGATGATTCATCGCGAAGAAGATATATCTAGAAATGTAGAAGGGAATCTTTTACGTCATTCTTAGGCGTCGAGACAGTCGATTTCGATGAGATCCCATATGCGGCTATGAATAAAAATTTGAAATAAAGAAGTGGAACTGCCTCGATCAGATATTATTACAAACAATATTTGCGGGTTAAAATATGAATGCAAACGTAATGTCTGTGTACATTTTTATTCTCCTGTCGCATTCCTGTTGATGCAGGTAATTGTAAACTAGGCATACAAAGTCAATACTTATGCTTCAGAATATATGAATGCAGAATTAATCAGTTGCCTACACGCACGCGTTATCTATGCAGCTACGTAAAATCTATACAGTAAGTGGCGAATCACTTGAAACGGTGTCGGTAGCGCGCAGATTTCTTTCATTGCTTTAACTGGTCCATTAAGTCGGCCAGGCACTTACATTTCCCTCTAGATGCATTTAGATTCTGCTTGTCGCACAATTCAATCACCGCATTGAAACTCCAAGTCACCGGGTAATTTCGTGTATCACCGTCGCGTTAGGAAGATACTTTTATCGATTAATGTGTTTCAGCGACGATAGAGTAAAATTTTCAAGTTTTCTTTAAACATAAATGTGGCGGTCGAGAGATATTTCTGATGAACAAAATTTTAAAAGGAAAACTTTAACAATAGAATATTAAATAAAATTAAATTTGGGTTAGTGATTTTTCTTTTATTTATTTATTTATTATGGGTAATAACCCTGTGGGAGATTATAGTGACTTAAAACGTTATTATATGTTTTTTATACGCGTTCTTAGCAGATGTAAGTAACAACGCTTTCCTGTTCGTTTCAGAGCCATCACACGGTATATAAAGCTCCTTTGGATTATTCGATGTCACCAGAGGAAGGACCGATCCGTCGCCGACGTATTTCGGCAGCAAGTCAATCGGCACCCTAATAAAGTTTGTTTAATTTATGAAGATGAAGAATGGACGTTTCAACAGGTGAGTCGAATTAGCTACACTGTAGTTCAAAAGTATCTGGACACTTGGTTTAAGGATGTCTCGGACGTACAATATTAGACAAAAGTATATGAAATTTGAAATACTTGAATATCTATATCTTACGTATAGTAAATCTAGATGTAAGAAATTCGAAAGACAGTTGGAGTCTTATTTTTACTCCTAGGAAAGTATCTTTCACTTTGCAAATGCTTTCTGAAGCATTATTTGATAAACTTTTGGCAGTGAAAATGCCCTGAATTCACAGTTTTCTCAAGTTATAATTTATTTCTTTAAAGCGGTGTGGTGAAAACAATTGAAAATCGGCAGATATTTTCATCTACCCATATAGGGTGAAAGCACTAGTAGTCGGCTACCCTCTAGTGTCGACCACTTTTATTGTTTAGCTTAAAGAAATAAGTACTGAAATAAAGCACTTATTAAATGACAATTTTATATATTTGGAATTTCTAACTTTAAAATACGACAAAAAGCGCTCTTCATAGGTAAAAAAATAAATGCTTTTAAAGTGATTTGTAAACTAATTTTGATTCTAGTTTAAAATTTTTGGAGCACATCAGAAAGATTAGAAAGAACAATCTTACTAATTTTCATTAACTTGATACCATTTTGATGTAGAAAAAAGATAACGTTGCCATTCAACGTAATAAATAATTTTGCGGCAAGTTTTTTACAAAGCTCCACCAATCCAAAGCTGTAGATTCATCTCTAAAAGCAGTGATCATCGCTTTTTTAACACGCAGCACTCACAGAAACACGTGTTCTATTTCACACTAGTGACAAGCTTGGCACCATTCGGTCGAATTAAAATGGTAATTTTATTAGATTTTATTCTGCGATAGCTTGGAAACATGAAGCGTTATGACAGATCCCATCTTCTTCATCTTTTGTTTTCGTTTCGAAAGAATGTTGTTCTGTGCCAAAATCTGGCGAGGATCGCTAACAGTAAGATAAGATTAGAGATTCCAAGTACAAAGTACTTCAAAGTAAGTACTTGCTTACTGTTTTCGACGATGTAAATCAGATATCTCTTAAGATAAAACATCCGGAGATCTACGACACGATCTAGCAATGAATGTTTACTGTCGATTTCGTTTACGTGAATAATGGCCCCTCCATTCAAGGCTCCACAAATTTGATAGGCAAATGTGCAGCCACCAAACACGAGACACCCATTAACGGTCCCGTGGAATAGAGACGGATAATCGGGCTCGTTAGAGAGAAATAAAAAGCAGGTGTGGCTCTGAGGATAAAAGTGAAACGAGATAGCGTCAGCGATGACTAAATAAAGTATCGCCTGGCTATTAGCCCAGAAAATTTGACACGCGGTTTTGACCTTCGTTGACCTTGAAACACTTCGGCTCGCGGTCGTTCACCCCGCCTTGAGAGCCGGCATTGACCACAGATCGCCTCGGTTGAAGGAACAAGAGTGGCTTGAATATATTAAAGTTATCTGTATTGTTATCACGCGACGCGAAACAAATACAAAAAATTGTAGGGACTTTCAGAGAACGGCTTCCTAGCGATTCTGAAAATAGAAAAATCATCTCAATGGGTAATAATATTCATACTTTTGCTGATAGGATCTATTTTTTGCCCATAATTTTTATGACAAGTTTCATTTTTTGCTGATATAAAAGTTAAATATTTGTGATAGATAAGTAGGAGATAACAGATATTATAGAAACACCCATTTGCTTTTCAAAAGAACAGATTGCTTCGAAGGATTATCTTTTCTACATTCACCAATGGACAGATTTTTTTTAATAAATTAATAGAGCTTCAAAGCGTCTTATTAACTCTAAACTCAGATTCACGATCTTCCAAATTAGCTTGAAACTTATCGAATGTAAGTACCAATTTTCTAATAAAAGGCCACGAAGGAATTAGTCGATCGTAATTGCTAGGAATGCTCTGTGACTGATGTCTATGGAAACGTTACTGTTACACCGTTAGGCACATCCTTTCTTTGGCACATTAGCGGGCTGTAGAATCTGCCGGTTAGGTTCAAAGAAACAAAGGTTCACTGATCTCTAAAGAAAATACCAAGCATCTTCTCCAGATAAATATTAATAAATAATTAATAATATCTATTATACAAAGGAGTGGTGTGATTTGTATTAACTCGAGAAGGGAGAATTTTCTTGCATAAAAATAATTAAAAACTGTAGAATAACATTCTTCCACGTGAGATTTAATTTTTCAGAATATTCTTCTACTATTTTAATAAACGTAAAATATCTTCGCAGCACTAGACGTTCACTTTGCGGACACCTATAGTGTTTGAGAACGTAGTATTACTTGCTTTGAGGCTGCTTCTGATAACAAACCTATTACGTATATTTTCGTACACGTAGTATACATATATTAACTCAGGCAAAAAATGTTTCCAGGTGGAGGACTTTAGCAACAAAATCGCCACCGTATTCAAAACACATGGATACAGTAAAGGGGACGTGGTCGGCGTGCTTTTGGAAAATCGAGTGGAATTCGTTGCGATCTGGCTTGGTTTAAGTAAGCTGGGGGTAATAGTGCCCCTCATTAACACCAATCTACGTAAAACTGCCCTCCAGCACAGCATCAACGTTTCCCGGTGTCAAGCTCTTATTTATGGAGCAGATTTTAGCGATGGTGAGTGTAGAGATTACCCATTTTATTCATTACTTTATCTCGTGGATATCTGAAGGGTAAAGGGAAAAACGAGGAAGTGCATTTTTCGGGATTTTTTGATTTGTGACATATTTTGTAGGTGTAAACAAAACAATTTGGTTTAAAAAAAATTATAACCGACTTCAAAAAAATAAAAATGAAAGTAAAATATAATTTTGTTCCTATTTAACCTACGTCTCTCATTTTTTTGTAAGTCGGCGCCAGATTTACACAGTGTAAACAATGAGGCTCCGACATAAAAATATTGAGAGCCATAGATGAAATAAGGAACAAAATTATTTCTTACTTTTTAGCGCATTTGTATTCTTTGAAGTTGGTTTTAATTTTTTAAATTTGTTATTTTTTACTTTTTTTAGTTATTTAAGTTGTGTAACTACGTTTGTTTTAAAAAATTGGGGCTTGCCTACGAAAGAAACCGTTTGCTAGAATCGGAAGATTCCAATAAAAATACTTCTTATTTTTTATGTAACTTTAAAACTACTGAACCGATTTTTATAATTCTTTCTCCGTGACCTAAGTTGATTGAAGCTAAACTAAATGCAATAACTTTCACTAAAATTGGTCCAATAGTTACGGAGAAATTCACGGACAAACATAATACGTACTAAAATACCTACAAACACATCGAACTGAGAACCTCTTTCTTTTTGAAGTCGGTTAAAAACAGGGAATGTTGACACTGCACTAGAACAATATACGGAGTGTTCCCCGTCTTTGCTTAAGCATAATCTTCAAGCCTCTATGTATCGTCAAGGTAAACTAACAAATTATATAAGAAAATTAGATTCATTGAACCTTGCTTCTTTACTGGTGTATTACATCTTAATTTTCTCGATACAGCTGTTTCACGACGTTCCCTGTTTTTTTTTTTCATTCTTCGTCGTTTTATCCCGCGAGCTCGTATTGGGAATAATGGTCGCGTGCCTGCAACGGTTAAGCAATCGAGCAATAATTCAATAAGAAATATTTCAATTGTACGGCGGAGTAATTATTAAGGAGAAATTAATGCCTCGAGGCTGGACAAGGGAAGATTGCCGTTTATGTAATTAATTACTTCGCATTGTAACGGGAGCGAAGGGACAGTTATTATTCCATACGGCGTATTGCAGCCGGGCTGCTGCATCCGTGAAGCATTGCAGCATCAATTTGATAAATTAAACGAACGGTTATTGTGAAACAGTTGGGCCACGCACGCATGCGAAACAGTACGTGCGAACACACGCAACTTATAATCTACGTATGCCCAGTGTAAATAGAACGTGCGTATATAGCTTTCTGCTGTAATTATTGATTTATTAATAATTCATTCCGGTCGGGGAATTCCGTGCAATTTATACACATCTTTGGCTTCTAAAATATTTAAATCATAGCATTCTACGAGTGACTGTAAATACCTACTTAAAGTAGTAATATATACAGGTACCAATGACTAAATAAAAATTCAAATTTAAATCGATAGATTAATGAAACTTACAATTTAAATTAATAAATTTAATTTAATTTAAATATTTTATTTTGTAAATTTCAATGCCGAATTTCTCTCTGGGCATGGTAGTAGTTTTAAAATATTCCCAAAGCAACCATGTAATATTATGCAGAAGAAATCAATCGTTCCCGGTATAATTATAACGGGCCATGCTCTTTAATAACACTAATAATAATGGCTATGATACAAAATATGATATCCTATTAGACTTAATTCTAAGATTATTTAATTTAAAAAATCCTTGTACCTACTCGCCACGCTCTATCGTGCGAGTGAAATCATGTTTATATCACGTGCAATGCGTGGGTACAGCGAGCGCACAGCCTCCAACTCCAATAATCGATGCAATAATGGGAAATGAAATTAACTACCCTAGAATGAAAGAAAATTAGGTGTTGGGTTGCGTGCTGTGGTCGATTCGACCTGATGGTCATTTTATAAATGATTGCATAATACCGCCGGCTATTACGTTTACACACTGCGCACGAAGTGTGCAAGTGGAGATTATTTATCCCAGCCATTAGTTGCGAAATTTAGAAGCTGCAGTTTGAAGCGTGCCACGATCGCCGGCATAGGTGTTTTCCAATACCGATGGGCAATCGTGAATCGAAGTAAAAAACGGTTGGACCAATTATAACGTGTGTTGCATATTTTCGATGCGTTTGAACTCACGGAAGGGCATCAGAAGCACAAGATATTCGGTTTCAGGGAAAATATCATTTTTCGTAACACGATCTTTCTAGAGTTTCTCAGATCATTCCTACTTTTTTTCCTTTTTTTAATGTATCCATATAGCTTCCTCGTATTTAAATGGTATTAATATGCTGATTTAATGGTGATTAATTTACATATGTCGGGTGTTAAAAATCATGTATTATTTGTATTACGTAGAACAGTGTTTCCTAAACTTTTTTGAGCCGCGACGCTCTTTCATAATATTCAAATGACAATGTGACCCCCCTCCCTGCTCCCATATAAGATAAGGCAAATAAATAAGATTGAAAATTATATTGCAGAATATAAGTCTAACTTAATAATATTTAATAATCTTAATACATGTATTAAATATACTTAAAGATATTTAATATATGCAATTATCTTATTAGTGTGAGGCTTTTCTTTTTTTGGTATATGAAAAATCAGTGTTACATGATTAATAGAATATGGCAATGAAACCATATTAAAATAAATAAGTGCTAAGAATCGTCAACTAAAAATAATCGTGGAGGCCCTGAAAACACTTAACTACCCTCAGGTTGGGAGCCACTGACGTAGAATATAATTTATTTTTACGTATATTCGATTCTTGCTGAAGAAATATTCTCATTTTGATTAATTGATATTCGGATAATCGACGTCCTACTGTACTTCCGAATCGATTAATCATCGATCAAACTTACATGAACGATTTCCGCATTCGCTCAAATACGATTAAATATTCATTTCAGCTGTATCAGATATCGTGGGTACATTGGATTCAAAGTTTACACTGTACAGATTTGATAATGTACCAAATTCCAAGCCATCGAAGCTCAACGACAAAGATTTATTCAGCATTATGGCTGAGGTTTCTGCGGCCCCTCCGGTTCTCTCCGAAAAAGAAAAAGGCGGCCACAACGACAAATTGTTATATATTTTCACCAGTGGAACAACTGGTCTTCCTAAAGCAGCAGTTATTACTAATAATAGGTAAGAAACGTTTGGCTCTTATAATAATATTTATTTATATTACTTGTAATGCGAAATGTTCGCTAACAATTATTAATTAACAGCTTAAAAACACTGGGGATTAGTGTTCCTTTTCGAGAATTTCTCGAGAAATTTTATAATTGCTTATTTCTTATTTCTTGAGAAATACTGTTTTTCTCGAGAAACTTCTCAATTTCTCGAGAATTCTCAATAAGTATGATCTGATTCCTGATTTCTCGAGATAGAAAAAATATCGAGAAATCAGGAACACTACTGGGGATATGCCTGCACTATTTTAATTCTCAGCTTTGGTACCTTTCCAGATATATCTTTATGGCGACCGGCATTTTTATGATGGCACAATTTAGGAGTACAGATAGATTTTATACACCGTTACCATTGTATCATACCGCTGCCGGTGCGATGACTATAGGTGCGACGCTTCTTCACGGGGCGACAACCGTAATTAGAAAGAAGTTCTCGGCGAGCGCCTATTTCCCAGAATGCATAAAATACAACTGTACAGTGAGTATATCTCTACTTGTAACTTTCGCCGCAACTTTATAAAATTCTCAAGACATTCATATTTCTCTAATGCATCTCGTTAATAATTTATATATCCACAAATTTGTATGTAATAAAGAATTAAAGTGTCTCGAAGCAATGAGTAAAGAGAACCGTGAAATACAATGTTAAAGAATTTGTCTAATTTATTTTCAGGTCGGTCAGTATATTGGAGAAATGTGCAGATACATTTTGGCTGTACCTCCGAGACCGGAAGATAAACAACATAATATTAGACTGATGTTTGGGAACGGATTGAGGCCACAACTGTGGTCCGAGTTTGTAGAACGATTTAATATTCCACAAATCGCTGAATTTTATGGAGCAACGGAAGGAAACGCTAATATTGGTAAATCATTATTTTCTTGTGTACAGAAATTTTGTCTAAACTCTAAATATTAATTACTACTTAGCATTTTTTTGTGTGAAACTCGCATTCTGCAAAATGCGCTGAGGTACATTTGATGACCCCTGAATTTTCTATTCGAAAGTTTTTAGACGACAGACTAATACATAAACATAAACGTTCTACTTTATATATTAAGACTATTTTATACTAACGAGTACGTATCTGTTTCAGTAAATATTGATAATAAAGTTGGAGCTATTGGGTTCATGTCGCGAATCATTCCATCAGTTTACCCTATTTCCATTCTGAAGGCAAATAACGATGGTGAACCAATAAGGGATTCGAAAGGACTGTGTCAAGTGTGTGAACCAAGTAAGTATCCCATTTTATATTTTTATAAAATAAACACTCATCAGAATTTTATATATCTTGACTTTTCATCACCCTTAAACAATTAAAAAACTTTTCTTTTGCTTTTAGACGAACCAGGTGTGTTTGTTGGAAAAATTTTACCGAATAATCCATCCAGAGCATTTTTAGGATACGTGGATCAAAAAGCATCGGAGAAGAAAGTCGTCCGCGATGTGTTTAGAAAAGGCGATTCGGCATTTATTTCTGGTACGAATTGGTACTGATAAAATTTCCAGAATCCATATTATTAAAACTTTAGAACATGTGATAAATGCAATTTTCTTCAACAATAATTATGCATTTCTGTTGAAAAACTTATGATCCAGAGTTAATTACTGTTTCTCTCTTCGTAGGTGACATTTTACTAGCAGATGAGTTTGGCTATTTGTTTTTTAAAGACAGAACAGGCGACACCTTTAGATGGAAAGGAGAAAATGTTTCTACGTCCGAAGTTGAAGCTATTATTAGTAATGTCATTAACTATAGAGACTGCATTGTTTATGGGGTTGAGGTAAATAAAGCAGTTAAAGACTGCGTGAACACTTTTAAGTTATAATAAATGTCTTACTACATCGTTACAATTTTTATTATACGACTCATGGCCGTAGCGGAAAAAGTAATAAATTAGTCGTTCGTCCAAAATTAAATTAATTTACTACAAAATAAGAATATATTAAATTCTGAAGTAATTCCGCATTATTCGACCTCGGTTACAGTTATTTCTAAACACGTATATAAATTCAAAAGTCAGATACGGCTATACAATATTTCTATAACAAATTTGTAATAGTTACCGATTTCCTAAGCGTTTCAAGAACTCTTTATATCTTTTAATTCTTTCGTTAGATTCCAGGCGTCGAAGGTAGAGCTGGAATGGCAGCAATATTCGATGAAAGTGGAACGTTGGACATCAGTAAATTGTCGACTGATCTGAAGGAGCACTTAGCATTTTATGCTGTACCTAGATTTATTAGGATTTTAACCAAGATTGATCTCACAGGTATCTTTATTAGTAATGTTTTTTCGATAATAATGTCAGTGTGTATAACAATAGCCATTTTTTTGCATCAAGATATGGTCTAGCAATAAATTGTTTAATTTAAATAAGAAATAGAAATATATAATTTCGTGGAACACAAGTATCATGAAATTGATTTTAACACTCTTTCTAAAATATTTCCCTCTCGAATGTTTCGAGATAGTCCACTGACTTTTATCATAAATCAAAGAGTTTCTAAATCATTCTTTCAGGTACATTCAAATTAAAGAAGAAAGATCTTGTGGACGACGGATACGACACTAAAAGGATACAAGACAAGTTGTATTACCTAAGTGACAAGTCCGGATACCAATTGTTAACTCCCGAAGTTTACGAACAAATCCAACAAAGGAAGATCCGTTTTTAAGAGCACGTTTTTGTGAAAGCGAACGATCATGGGAACAATCATTGCTGTAACCTTTTCGAATCAAGGTGAAAGAAGGCTTTTCATCTTCATTACGTTGAATCAAAAAATTACTTTGTACTAAAGTATTTTCTAGTAGTAATTAAATGATCATAATTCTCACGTTATTACCTTACTAATATGATTTTTGTATGATTTTATATTCCGTGGAATTAGAACCAAATAATAATGTTATATAAAATACACAACATCGAAGTTGAAATGAAAGATTTCTGGGTCAGTGACACCACGAATCTCTCGCTTTTAATTTAATACGCTCTATAAAAGTATAAAAAGTTGGTTACACAGGGTGCCCCAGTATGGAGATTTTACGTAAAAAAATAAATCGGAAATATAGAATAATTTCTTCTTAATTTTCTCGAAAACAAAGCTTGGAATGAAAAATATTTATTCTACATCTTCGACTTATTTTTCCACGTAAAATCACACCCTTCCTCGATTTTACCATTAGCACCGGGACACCCTGTATAAATATTTTAAAATAAGGAATGTTTTTAGAGAAGAAGGTATACAAAGTTTTACACGTACCTTGAGAGTTTAGAAATTGATTCTTCAATTATACATAGCAGACTTTAGTTTGGAGTATAGGTACTGTTAAAAGTATGATATATCGTTGTATCTATATTATTGCTGTATGTTATTATTGTTATATAATTCTCACGATAGAGCACATGCAAATACTTTATTGTTAATAGCGTCGTTACACGAAACGTTGATCATTGTCTTCATCAAGGGACTTCCGGAATCGAAATTTGATAAAGGAAATCTATATATGTATGTATATATATATACTGTGTAACACTGTTGACTCTCATCCCTATTTATAACACTGTATATAACAAATAACCCTGTGGATGGTAATGCGAAGTTTTGAAGAGTATTATAATTACATTTAATTATGTTACAAGAAATACATACATTCCTTTCCACTAGATTAATTCTTCATTTCCAGTTAATATCCCGAAAGCATTATTTCACTTAAACGTATGTGTATGAAATTGCAAGTCAATATCTTCGAATAGTAAATAGAGAAAGTTAGAACGAATAAAAGCAAATCTCGTTGTAAAAATATTAAATACATATATATTTTTCTAGAACATTTATTTTTTTCGATATATTGTTAATAAAAATATGTATGTTATGATACGAAGATTTAAAACGGTATAAAGTAGAGGTGCGTAGTGTTTGCAGTATATATGTATATTAACGCAAAATTATTCGAACGATTTAAATATTATCTGCCCATGTGTCAGTGTCGTCAATTACTATGGATAAATTAAGCAAACGTGTTTTAGACTTACAGTAGTAAAAATATTTGCGAATTATAGTAATTCTTAAAGGTGTTGACAAATGAAATTTTTATATAACGGTTACTGCAGACGCTGTATTTTAACGATTTACATTTATCTAACATTTCTGGGTGCAATAGCACATTCCTGTTCAGACTGGGGCATTAACGAAATAACAGAATTATTTAAATAACGGATATACTTTGAATAATGTTAATTTTTTTTACTGCCCGGTCCTCCGCGGCTCGCACGCACGACATAAGATTATTCAGCATCGAATAAAGACAAAGTTACAGTTACTGTTAATGTTGAACAATGTATTTGACGCTGAATTTTATTCCTCGAATAAATTCGCGTTGGGTAAAAAATTAATTTGAATTCAACTTTTATTCGACACGTGATGAATAATTTTTTTTCAACTTACCCATCTCTGTTCCTGATTTTTACCTGAAATCTATTTTATTCCGCAATATCGATATTTTATAGTATCATGATATAAATATAAGATATTTGTAAATGTAATTCGATTTTAAGTGAGATCTTGATTTGTAATATCATATTTCATTATTCATGCTTAGGCAGTATTTATTTATTCAATATCTTATACATGCATATGTTACGCGTTATATGAAAAATGATAGTACAGTGTTTCTGCGCTTAAATCTGTTAGTAAAAGCCTTGTTAAATGGCCTTTGCTCGAAAGATTGATTGGTTCGGTAATGAAGATGTAACACAGCCTAATATACCTTGACTTAAGGTGATCGCAATCTGATATACCTAGCAGATACTTCTACGATACATCGACTACGAGGATTTACAAAAATTGTTAACATTGTATAAATATTTTGGTGTTTTTATGGTATGTTTGTATCATCCTAGTGCAGAAAACTTGTTACTTGTTACTTTTTTAAAATAAAAGTTTTCTATTTTTTAAGAAAATAATAAGGCGCGTGTTTCCCTTCAAATGCAAACTTAGTAAAGAGGATCACATTTCTAATTATTATTAAGAAAGTCCGAAGAAAAAATAAGAATTCATTTTTTGCAGATTGCATTTTTTTAACATAACATTATACATAAATATTAATACAGGACTTTAAAATAAATAATTTTCTTACATATAAAACATTGGGGAAAACAAGGGGATGCTTAAGTGTTCTTAAATCGATGTAATGCGATTTTGACAAAGTACATATATTAACTTTTACATTCTCATTGTTAATTAAAAAGCGTACAAATTTCCATCGTTTCATACAAAATCAATATGCGAACGTCATTATTATTTCTACAGAATTTATTAAACTTATCAATCACGAAATATAATCTGTACTGTACATCTTAGTGCTCAGAAATATTCCAAATTTCAACATTGCTCCAGTCGTAGCTTCCAGGAAGATATCTTCTTCGGTAGCCCAATCATTATTTGCAATTACTAAAAGCAAAAAATGAAGAGTATAATTAACACGAAGTACATATGCAACCATTCGGAGTAATAACGAAAACATTGCTCTAAGTTTAAACACATCAAAGAGGAATTCTAGAGATCAATTAAAAATTTTTATTCGCAAAATAACACATTCTGACTTACTTGGCTTAACTTGCGATGGCTTTGAAAACAAACTCACGTGTGGTTTCCTTAATATTATTTTTTCCAAGCATCCCAACTTTCCCAATATCTGTCGCAAACATAAATTTCACAAAATATTGAGTATCTTATTGCACAAACCGCTTTTAGACATTATTCAAATCATTATCTTTTAGCTTTTGCTACCCCTTCTTTCCTCATTTATACGTACAGAGTGTTTTCCACAAGTTTATCATTACAAACAGTTGAATACAACGAGACACTTTACGTATAATAATTAATATAAATTACCTCGACCAGCTCGCGTGTGTGGCACGGCTGAAGAGCAGGAACAAATCTATTTTGTACTTTGGTTAACGCTATACCTGGATGTGTTAAACAGTACGACAAAACCGCTCCCAACATGCGATCAAGCACTCTGCGATTTAAAACCCCGTCTATTCGAATCCACGGTTTTATCACCACCCTTATTTCTTGCTTCGTACTGAAACATTCAAATGGAGTTACATATTTAGTGTTCGTAACAATTCTGGATAATTTGGCTGTCTACAATTCAGTTACCTTGGCAGAGAGATGTTCGAACGCGTAAAATAAAGATTGCAGAATTGGAATCCTCTTATAATGAATAACAGAGAAAAGAACTTACGTAAGATCTAATTGCTTCGCAGCTCTAGATATATCCCTTTGAGGTAGCAAACGAGTCCTCTTTCTTTGCATTCTTTTCTTCGTCTGCGTGGTGCACTCTTCGTCGCTATGATTCGATGTCTCCTTATCAGAATTCTCATTCTTATGATTTTTTACTTCTGACTGAGTATCCAATTCGACTGGGTTCTCGCACTTAGTGCTTGGCGATTCGCTTTCTACCGTAG
Source organism: Andrena flavipes (assembly GCA_963971345.1). Taxonomy (NCBI): domain Eukaryota; kingdom Metazoa; phylum Arthropoda; class Insecta; order Hymenoptera; family Andrenidae; genus Andrena; species Andrena flavipes. Next base: position 75,232,327 of record OZ020480.1, read on the forward strand.
CAGTCTTGGTGGATTCTTCAGTCATATTTACATCGTTGTCTTCGGTAATGATTATCTCAGGTTCAGTCACATCGTAGACTGTTCCCTGAGGCATTGGCGCCAGGGACTCTTTCTCTAGCCGATAAATTTTATACGAACGTATCAGCCAAGAATCTGCATGACGATGGTGAATGTATCGAACCGTCATCACACCGGACCGCAGAAATAAACGATTTTCTGTTAGGAAGGAGGTAATGCGGTACAAATCCTCTCCTAAGTTACTCTGAAATTTATTCTGCGGCAGAACAGAAAACACAAGTATGCGATAAAAGATTTTTCTTATTTGCTTATTACTGCAGTAAATTACCAAATTTAATTACACGAAAATTTCTATCTGTTTTACTCACCATTAATTCTTGAATACTAGCACCAAGTTCTTTCTTGTCGCGTACAAACTTATAAACAGCCTCCATGTCATTCAAATTCAACGACAAGTCCTTAGGCAGGTTCTTCTTAAAATCACAGTACGAGATGCTGTCGTTGGGAAAAACAGCGAATTTGTTTATTTCTTGAATCAGATCATTTACCGCGTTCAATTTGAGAGGTAGCAACTCCAGAGGTATCATGAAACCTTTGAAAATCTCCTTTTCCCTGGACTTTTGCGGACTCGTATGCAAAGTATAGAAAACTTTGAACATATTTACAACAAAGTATTCGTGTGCGTGATGGCTGTCAGCTGCTGTCAGTTCGCTCAATTCCTCTCTCATCCTCAGCAGAGCTATACGCGTATATCGTTTGGTTACGTCAGCTGAATCATCGATCTTGCAATATTTACTGGAATAATTTTGTTCGAATGGTATATTCTTCAAGATACTGCTAACGCGTGTAAAAGCCGGCTTGTTTTTTCTCGACGACAAAGTAACTTCATTTCTTTTATTGGAAATAGCTTCTTCGTTGCTAGTTTTTATATTATTTAGGTTTCCACCGCTACTTTCATCAGCTTTATCACCGGAATCTTTTCTCAGGCACTCGGTCTGTATTTCATCTGATAATCCAGTTGGAACAGTGTCACTGCTTTGCGGAGCTTCTTCATTCTTCGCATCAGCCTCCGCAACAATCACTTCTTTATCTAATTTCGCTCTTTTTTGTGTACGTTCATCCGAGTCTAGCGTTCCTTCATCGTCTCTTACTCTTTTCTCTCCGCGTACATTTAATTCTTGCACATCCATATCAGAAGCAGAGCCTTTTATATCTTGCGTACCACCGCTACTCTGCGCTTGAGATGTACCCGCAGGTTCCATGGGTTCCGTAGTCTTAGTACTTTCCGCTGGCACTTCGCTCTCAATCGTACGGTTATTATCACTCACTGATGCTGTTTCACCTTCCGCCGTTTCCGTCACAGGATCTTCATCGCAAAGTGTAGAGCGCTCCACGTCATCTTTGTTCAATACAATCGTAGTCCCATCTTGAAACTTAATTACATTCTGCTCATCTTCAACGATATTACGACCATTCTCCTCGTCGCTTTCGAAAATGATATCGTCGTAATAAGCGAAGCTTTTCGTGTCCTCGAAACTTCTCTTATCAGTTCCATACTCCCGCGGAAGTATATTCTTCTCTGCGTCCAGATCCGAGAAGCCATCTTTATCATTCCCATCAGCGTTGCGCATATTGGTATCGTTGTCGTACAAAATATCAACATCCGAACTAAAGCCTTTGTCGCTCTTCTGAGCGAAGTCCGAAGCCGCGTCATCGTTCTGGAAAGAAGGATCTTTCACGAACTTCAAATTATCTAAAATAACTAAAACGTCCTGGTATCTCTTAGCAATCCGAAAGTACGTCTCGTCTCTCTCTTGCAACCTCGGGTCCAGCATTATCACTTGATCAGGTATCTCAATATCGAAGTCTATTTGATCTCGTATCGTGTAGTCGTGTATCGCCGCTATTACTCCACCGGTAATTGGCGAGACTTCGATGCCATTAAAATCGCTCAGCGTCTCGCTTTCCACTGGGCTCTGGCAATGCCAATTGCTCAGCTTGAAGAAAACATCGTACGCCTCTTTGAATATGTTGTACGGCCACTTGGTATGGAATTTGTATATGTAATTGCTGCTCAACTGATACTGAGAGCTGCTCATCGGCATGTAATTACCGTACTTCCTTATCGTAGTTATTTGATGCTTCTTAATCGTAACCATCTGATCGCTCCGAATCTTCGCCATAGCGTTCCGCAAGAGCATCTCCGGGTATTGCTGGTACACCTTGAACAACTGGTACGCCCAAGATCTTCTGTCCTTCCCGCAGCACATGGAGCTATGAATAACAGAGTTAATCACCGCGAAATGTATGTCATTGGTGTTCCTAGGATCTTTCGTGAATCCCCGATTACCGAACGGCTTAGCGGGATGCACGACTTTGTAAAATATATTGAACTCTTGCACGGTCGATGGTACAGGAAGCGGCTCTTTTTCTCCAACGTGCGAGATGTCGTAATATTTCTTCGCTATATAGGCAACAAGCGAGCTGAACACTTCCACGACGTGTTTATCGTATTCGTAAGAACATTTATACTCCTCCTTGAGTCTCTCGAGAATACCATCGAAGCGCTTTCTGATGTAGAAGTTCTGCTTGATCTCTTCGACGCCCAAGGCGATGGCGTTAACGTTCTGTTGCTGCCTGAGCATGTACAAGAGTCGTCGCTGGCAAGCTCTCGACGTTTTATTGTGCGAGCTTAACGAGTACGTTCTCAAGATATCCCTCACGGCAGAGAATGTAAGCACTTGCTTGCGCGGATTAGGACACAGGTACACCATAGCGACCTTACAGACGAGCAGAATCTTGTCCTCGTGCTGATCCCAATCCACTCGCAACTTGTGCATTCGTTGCAACGCTCGATAGTCAACTTCGTCGTACTTGTTCCGCTTTTTGCTGGACGACTTACGCGGCAGCACTCTCCGCACATAGGACTTCTGCTTCGCGCTCCGACAGCACGTCAATGCCTCGTACTTCCTCTGCTGATTGGAGCCCTCTTCGTCCTTAGTGTGCACTTTCCGTCTGAGGTCTGTGGCGTTCACAGACAGAGGTCCGGATACTCTCTTTAATCCAGGGAACTCTGTGAACTTAATAGGCTTCGCTTTTATTTTAGAAAGATACGTATCCCGCTCGTTCGCCACATTCTGCTGACTCTTTATTTGCCGAGCGTTACTGCCGAAGCCCCAATTCCAGTTGCGTTTCAAGTGAGGGAAGCACGCTGAATCTATCCCAGCCGCCCCTTTACGGTCCCCGGGCAGGTGGCCGGTATCTAGTCTCACAGCTTCTTCCGGGGAACGAGCCACCACTACTTCCATCATGGCACTTTTCTTCGACAAGTCTTCCAGCACGATCTCCTTCCCTTGAACAACTAATCTACCACCTAACGGCGTATTAATGCAAGTGTTCCACATATCGTACCAATACTTCTCGACCGCCTGAGTGCTATTGAAGTTGTATCTGATCAGGGGATAGGGTTTATCCTCGATTATGTGATAACCAGGCGCGGACGAAGTCGTGTCCATTAATTCTGCGCGACGATTCAGGTAGATGAACACCTGGTCCTTCTCCTTCAATCTCTGCGGGCCGAACTGCACCAGGCCGATGTAACACAATCGTGTCACCGTCTCGTGAATGTTAAATATGTACTTCCGTGCGAACAGTAGAGAGTTCCGTGCATCAATTGGCAAGTCTCTGACTAAGTAATGCTTCCGAATCGGATGGTTCACGTATTTATCTAAGTCCGGTATGGCGAAAGAGACGAAGTGTATTTTCAAGAACACTGACAACGGCAGCCTTAACAGAACGTCGCACATCAACATCCACCCTTTTGGCCAACCGTTGTACTTCGGCAAAGGTGGCACGAACATCTTCCAGCTGATATCTTTAGTATAAATCGTACTGAACTCCTCCGCCAATTCGTCTGTGATCTTGAAATCGTTGTTTCGTAGGGCTTGTATTTGCTCCTCTTTCGAAATAGTCGGTTCCCCGGGATGCTCGTAGGCTAGATGGAACAGATAAAAGTGTAAGGCTTGCATACGTATGAATTTTGGGCTGTAGCCGTATTTCTTGGACTCTTTGGGGCCACATTTAAAGCCTGCCGATTGTGTTTTGAATTGTTTGAGTAGAGATTTAGTTTCGGCCTTGTCTGCTGCGTCGTCTGTGCTTGTACTTTTTGTAGGCAACACTTTGTCCGTGTACTTTTTCGTGGGTAATCTTGGCTTCTGCGACAATAATAAGTAAAATTTTAGTTTTGCTTGCTCCACGGCTGATTGAATAATAGTACTGTTGATATCGACACTTGGGTCGCATATGAACGTTAAGTGTTTTTCTTTTTCGAATCCGGTGAGAATTATTTTTATATTCTTCACTAAATTGTCTTTCGCGAGCTTTTGTAACAACCTCTGTAAAGATTTCTTATCAATTTTCACGTCGTACCCTTCTTTGTCTTCTTCTTCGTGTATCAACTGAGGAAACATAGATAGCAATTAATAATCGGATGTAGACTACTTAAACCTTACTTAATTTAAAATTACCCAAAATTCTACATTTCATTCACCTCCAAAGAACAAATTTCTAGAATTCTTTACATCCAAATTTTGACCACCCACTTTAAATTACCACCTAATTTCAAATTACCCTACAAAAAACCCTACTATATAAACAGTAGGTTTTTATATAAATTTGTAAAATTCCAAAACCGTTTTTTTTTTTTGAATACTCAAATTTGGAAACCGGTTTTTTCAAAAGCCGGTTTTTGTAAACCCTATTACATAGATTACGTCATTAAAAAACATCTTTTTTCGTCCTACCTTCATTAATTTTGTCATATCATCAATTACTTGATTTTCCTTAACTGATTCTATTATCATATTAGCTCTTCGCAGTAATCTGTACGTAATATTCCCGATACTTTTCTTCTCACTATTTTGTACATTCTCCATAAATCCAAATACTTCAGCGTCTGATTTGTCTGTATGCATCGGCGTTAAAACTATCATGTCGACTTTTATGTTTTTGTACGCAGATATTGCTTTCTCGTTGGACGACAGCTCGGAAGCCTGCGATGTATTATTAGAATTCGTATCTTTTCCTTCCGCCTGCGTTTTATTAATTATACTTGCTTGAAAATTCGGGAACGTTCGTTTATACCTATTTGGCCGGTTTATTAAGCGATATTTATACAATATTCGATTGACAACGTGAAATATGTCTCGCAATTCTACCGCAGGTTTACTTGATTTCCCGTCTACTTCAACATAATTGCTTTCGCTGCCTTCACTGGTCTTATTGGAGTTAATTATTTCTTCTACGTTCTTTTCTCGATCAGCACTAACAGCTTCCACCCTGTATTCTATCGTATTACTAGTACTTTTCTCAGAACAGTCATTCTCAGGTACAATTTGCTTCGTAAGCTCTTTGATCTTATGCATTTCCTTGTTAAACTGTTTACTTAACACGCTACCCTTCTCAAATCTTTTCGATACATACTTCGTGAGCCTTTGTCTACCCATATCGTTCATATAAGTCGCCACGATGCCTGTCTTAACTATGTTTCGCAGGACCGTCCGCGATTGCAATTTAGTAAGTCCCATTTTTTTAGACAAGCCTCCTTGGCATATGCCGGCATCTCCGCCAGCTTCGATTATTGCATTTGCTTGCCTCAAGTAAGGCACGCCGTATTTGTGACTCGAGATATTCAAATCTATGAAACAAAGAAAATGTAAAGAGTTAGAATTCGTGATTGCGCGTTACATCATTTCTATATTCCGAGACTATGTTTACTCAACTATTCTTACGTAAAACTATAAATGAAAGGATCGTTTAAACATTAAGTGCACTCGTGAAAAATATCATAGTACGATCTTAACTAACGTTCAAGTCTTCGAATCCTTTAGGTAATGAAATTTCTTCAAAAAAATGAGGCATTTCTGGTACTCACTGAATTCGTCTTAATATTTCCTACAGGATTGCAAAAAGGATATTGTATATTGGCTTTTTGAAACGTCGCAAGTGCCTGATGAATTCTATGGACAATTACAATGAATACCTTGTACACTTTAAACACGTAAATTAAGAAAGTGAAGAGACAGAGGTGAGGCACGCGAGTAGTCGATCTATTTCTATTTAATTCAGAGTTCGCTACATTTAATTAACACGAACCTCGCACTTCATCTTCTTCTGGTACGTCGTCTTTATTCCACGCTTCGATGACATCGATAGTGGGAAGTAACAACTGCACTACTTTAATCTTTTTCTCTTTCAACGGATTGTTCTTCTGTCGCCACTCTGCAGGCGTTGCGTTCGGGTACAAAGTTCTGTATGGTACTCTCTATTTAGAAATATAAATTTGTTTCTAAATGACTGAGACCGTTGTAACTATGAAACTATTCGACATAGAGTTATGCGCTATCTGTTACTTACAATATCAGTCTTCACAACTTTCTGAAAGAACGAAGTTTTAAATAACTTTCTTATTGCATTCTCAATCTGCAGCTTGCGCTTTATTTCGTCATACTCTGCGACACAGTTAGGCTTTGATTTAAGAATCTTGATGACCTCTTCGGCTAAGAAGATAGCTTTTTGTTTCCTTTCAACGAAAAATCTCGGAAGATGTAAAAGGCTTCCGTTACAACTATGACCGCCACTTTTCTGGTGATGTATCTGCTTCGTTATTAATTTATAGCGCAGCAACAGCTTGCGGTGATAGAACAAGCTTTTAGGATCTTCTTTTAACGCGTTAAGGCTAAGCTTTCCCTGAGTAACTTCTCCATGATACCGCGACCTTCCTACTCTCTCTAGGAAACAGTATTGCGTCGCGTTCAATTCCAGCGTCGGGGACACCTCGTCTCCCATCAGTGCATGATTCCTCGCGGACTGTGACGCGACGATAACTAATTTCTGCCCGTATTTTTCGATAGCGTCGTCTAAACCGAGACTCCTTACAGTTTCTGTTACTTCTTTACGAGTGTAATATGTTGAGCAAGATCCTTTAATGCCGTTAGAAGCGTCATATATCGGGCAATGTGGATAAATGTCCGGCGGAACGTTGTCCTATGAGAAAGAATCGATCTTACGTAACTTGTGAGTTAATAGCGCAACGAGTGTCTTTTAAATCGCTTACCGGTTCCAATATAATACCCAAGTCGGGATCAACGAATTCGTAACGATCGAAAATCACAAATGGTTCTCTGGCAGTTTGTAGTTCGTAAAATGCAAATTCTCTGATCTGCACACATAGGGACCATATTTGAAGCATAAACGGTTTCGGAAGCGGTAACGTGTAGTGCATTCGATGTGCCAAACGTAGCCATAATGCTGAAAAGAATGCATCGCGAATTAGAAACTTGTGTTCTTGGAATAGAAATTTAATGTCGAGGGTATAAATTTATGTAATCTTTTAATAAGAATTCTAAATATTAACGCAGAACTCTCCAAGTATAAAATAAAGCAATTTCTTAAGTTAAATAGCACAAAAAAATTATGCAATTTTTACCAATAAGCATTATCCATACAAATTTACTAATATTTCAGTAAGTTGTAAAAAAATTTCAGTCATATATAATAATAATTAATGGAGATATGGATTTTTCTTAAAACAGTGTTTTTCATAAAGGTACACACGATATCTCAACTTCTAGTGGGCCAATCTGGTCCATCTTTTTCATACACCTTCAGAAAATATATAATTCCAGCCAGTAGCAGATTCAAGGCGAAATAGTTTTTTTTTCACAAGTTTAAAGCCATTCAAAGACGAAAAAGAACACGGAAAAGATGAGTTTCAAATTCAAAGTCCTGGCATTTTGTGAATTTTTAATTTATTTTCACAAATCTGCTACCAGCTATAGCCACACTCTTACTGATTGAGAATCCATTTGGTTTTTTTGTTTTGGATCAATGTACCACGAGGCAACTTTTTTTTGCACACACTTTACAAGATGACCCATATCTCCATTATTATTATATATTACATCGTTATTATTATACCGTCCATTAAACATACATGTATTGATTGAAACTTATAATTCTTGTGGAAGGGAATATATTTTAAAACCACAATTCTGTTTCAGGAATTGTACAGTAAATACTTTGGTTTGACTTACGAAATATTTTGTCAAAGAACACAGTTATTGATTATACAAAAGAATAATGTATACATTTTACGGAGAATTAGTATTTATACTAACCTTCTATAGTAATGCCATCTAAACCCTCCAATGCAACCTCATCAATGGTTAAATCTACTAAATTAATGGATGGATACGACACCATGGTTAAAGTACTTTAAAATAAGCTTTACGGTGTACAAAGTCATTCACATTTTTATTTGTTGTTGTGCTTTCGTGCGTACAGACCAGGAATCATGCTTCAATCTTGGATCGCACCGCCTCCATCACTGTTCATCACTCACATCGTTTTCACGTGTGAAAACATTTCCTGTTAAATAATAAAGTGGCGCTGCACTGCGCGCTCCTGACAGCAGAATTCAGAACTAATAGAAGTCATCACAACTGTGATTTACAAGTTGTGCAAAGTTCTGCATAGTTCTGCCTCGTTCTATCGTTCACATTAGTCAAATTTACTGGCTTCAAGTCGCTTGAAATCAGTAAACTTGACTAATGTCACTTCACTTGAAATATCCTTTCAAGTTTCAAGCGAAGTAGAGAGTGTTCCAACTTTTCTTGCCTTGAAATAATACAACTTGAATAGTGTGAACGTACGTACAAGAGTTCGAAGTAAATTTTGTTAAAGATCTTCAATGAATTTCCAACCAACGTTTTTAAACGATTTCATTCAGCTTCGATCCCCTGTTTGTTTGTATGTTTGTATGGTTCAATCTGGCAACTCAAATTTAACCCACTTCCAACTATTCAGTTGTCTTGAAACTTTGCAGGAGTGCGTAGTTTGGATGACAATACAATATTTTTAAAAAAAATGAACCTCGAGCGAGTGAAAAAATTACCCAGTCATTGATAAATGTAACTCATAACCACAAATCCAAACGACTTGAAATCAGCCACTCGCGTTCTTTACGAAAACGACAAAAAACCGGTGCGTTCGAGTCGCTAGTCGCATCGCGATTTGAAATTAAATGAAAGATATTTCTAAAGAAGTCTGAGCTGCGAAATGTAAACCCATAAACACTAAAAACTAGAAAATAGAAAATATATAAAAAATGAATTTCTTGCGAGATATTCTGTTTCACGATTTTATTTAAAGTGAAAAAACACCACCGAAATTGTAATACAAGAAAATAATTATTTTTTAGTTTTTAGTGCATTTTTAATAAAATCGTTTAACATAACAATTTTTTTTATATATTTTTTTATAAATATCTTAATTTACTTGCTTCACTCTTTAACTCCAGCTTCAAGCACTCTTGAAAGTAACTTGAAGGCATCTGACACTATCTGAACACCAACTTGAAGTCAATATACTTGAATTCAAGCTACTTGAAACCAGTAAACTTGACCAATGTGAACATTTTTATGCATCAGATTCACTGGTTTCAAATGATATGGCAATCATCAAGCAAGGGTCGAAAAGAAATATAATTAATGAAAGTATTAATTTTATTGTGCTATGAAATTACTGTATTTACTGAAAAGCTCGTTTGCATTAAGCATAAAAAAGTAGTCATTCCTATAATAGTAATTATACAATAACTCATATTTCCAAATTATCATTTGAAAACGAAGAAAATATTACTGACACAATTTTATAAAAAAATATTTCTTTAAAACTTGTCCTTTTCAAGCAGCTATAAATTTATTTCCTTTCTTCAGTTGAAACTCCTCCTGCTCGTAATCAATAATTTCAGTTAAACGTTTCCTTTTCCGTGGATGCTTCGCGGCGTGTTTTGCTAAATTAACATTACTGGGATTTTCATTTTTAATGGTAGTAGACGACGTAGGACAAGACTTTCTTGAAGTTTCTTGTTGCGAGCTCTCTTTCGTTGGTTCGTTAGTATTTGTATACAATCGTGATTCATCGGGTAAAGAACCTTTGCTTTCTGTTGAATCTTTGTGCTTTGCGCTCTCGTATTTCAAATCGTTAGTACACGTAGAAATTTCCTTTCTGCTGGTCAGTAATTTGCTGGATATTGGAGTTGGTATGGGGATTGGAATAGGAATAGGTATCGGTAGTGGTATAGGGTAAGGTACTAGGACAGTAACAGGCGGTAAAAGAGTCGTAGGCAACGCACGAACAGAGACTTTAGCTTGATTGGGTTGTACAGGCGACGATGCTCTCGGAGACACGTTAGGTTGTTTTTCACACTTTGCCGCATTAGATGCATCTGTGAACGATTTAGATATAAGCGAAGCTTTGTGTTGAACCGCAGATGCAGTTAAATTCGCAAACCAGGACGATGATCTTAATACGCTCTCCGACAAATTATGGTGTCTTTCTTCCTGCAAATTCCTTACGTCTTTCGCATGAATATTCTTCTCCAAAAATATACCGCTCTTTCGTTTCTGGTTATACGAACTTTGACTTATAACGTCCATCAAACTACAATCATTTTTGAAATCCTTAAAGTTTAAGGCGTTTCTTTCGGAACAATTCCCTTTACAATAATTCTGATTATTCATGAAACGACAGAAATTATCTTCGTTCGTTAGAGCCTGCTCTTCCCTGCGATCATCTTCGTTAATTTCTGAACAAAGATTCTTCTTTTCGTTACAGTTATTCCCTTTCGCGCACATTCGAATGCAAAACGAATCTTTTTTTCTTGTCGCTTTTCGATTAGCTTCTACTAATTTCACGATCTCGCTCTCTTCTTTCTCCTTCGCCTCGCTATGGGAGGACGATGAATTTGATGTCGCGTGTTCGTCCGTCCTGCAGGTATCTTCCGAAGGATTGGGTGGTGATTGGCAACTTCGAAACCAAAGCTCCGGCGTTATTAAATTACCCTTTTCTGAGTCGTGGCAGGAAACGTTGTTTAAACCGTGAAGCATTAAATGAGTCTGCGTTTCGTGGCAGAATATATCCATTTTGTATTGATTCAAACACTTATCGCTACAGAATTGAAGTTGCCTCTCGCCGTCCTAAAAGAAAGTTTCGTGTTTATTCGTAACTCAGTTATTTAGAGCCATCTGTCCTATGTCTCCTAGCATTTGGAATCGCGAACCTGGAAATCAACGTAGCTAATCGGATTCCTCATGTGTCTGCACCAGTCGCACGTTTTCGCTCGTTTAAAAACAGCTCTTCTACCAGCTGCGAAGCAGGCTTCGCTACAGAAATGCCCCAAAGTATTTAACACGTTATGAGAAAGAGAGTTCGCCCTTCCTGATTCGCATGTTTGAGCAACTCGACCGCACCAAGAGCAAGATGTATTGTCTGAAATGTGAAAAAGGGATAAAGTGGAACTGTTAACACGCTTAACGATAATCTCTGTTCATCTCACCTGAACAAGCGGGGCTTGCGTAATGTTTGTAAGGAAATTTAGGTGCAGAATCGAGCGATGCTTTTTTTAGCAACAACGGAGGTGAAGTCGATTGTTTGTTCATAGCTTTTAAAGTCTTCGCAGAATACAACAGTGGCAGACTCGTAACTTCGCAAGGCAAATTAACTGTATTCGCTGATATCGGAGATCTTTGTATACGCTTGTTCGAAATTAAATTACGATCCACTGGAAGTGCTTGGCTGCTTCTTCTGCTAGGCGTGGACGTGAAATGATCCAAATTCAGACTCTTCGTACAACCGCTATCAACCTTATCGTAGCCATACCACCCCAATAATTCGCTCATCGTAGTAGCTGCATATTCCTGCGACCACATGTAAAACAATAACTTATTACGTGAACAGAATTTATCAACATAAATTTGAAAAGCACATTACTTTACAAAGCCTAGATTTAAACTTGGAAAAAATAGGGCACCGCATCTAAACTTTCATTATTTCAAAATGTATTAAAAATATATTTATAATAAACAAATTTTATTAATGTAAAATAATGAAGAAATTAATAAATCTAAGAGAATTAATTAAAAACTTAACAGAAATGGAAAGAAGAGAATTATATTTCGAAATTTATATAATATTCCGAAACATTTACGAGTTCAGGCACAGTTTTCAAATAACACGAAGCGTATAATAATTAAATTTAATAATACCTATGCGAAGAACGGATACATTATTAAAATTTGCGGGAAAAAAATATCACGGTACATTTTGGGTAAATTTTAATTACCGCTAAATAAAGAAGAAAACATCATGCTTTTTCGGCAAAAAATTATAATGAACGAAACAGGATATTCGCGTTAATTATAACGTGATCGTGGATCAGTGGATTGTGTTACGCGTTAATAGTGTATGGATTACGCTGCTCTCACATTACTCATACTTGCGCGGCATCTTTCCCATTCAATAGACCGAGGAACTTTCAATTCGATTGTAATTATTGTAACGATCGGGGTAAGTGCACAGAACGTAACAGAAAAAGGATTTATCGTACCTGGATTTCCTCTGTAGTTTCCTTCTCCTCCTTAATTTTAACAGGCGTACTTCGCGAAGAACAATTGCCTCCATTATCTTTTAACGAAGACGAAAATACTTTTCTCGCGTTTCTTCCCACCTTTTTCACGAACGACTTAGCCGAGTTACTGTCCATCACGAAACATCACACGAAGTCCGAGCTAACAGTCTTCCTTTGCACCCTTAATGAAGATTCAATGGAATTAATAATGCCCAGCGAGATATTAATATTAATTTTACTTTCTGTTACAGAGCCCCGAGAAAAATTTCCGTTAACGATATTTCGCTAACTATTTCACGAAACTGAAATCAGCATTAATCAAATTACACTGTTTACGTTTCTCGATTTTATACGTGCTCGCATATTTCATCGCAAAATTATTCATACATCGTTATAAATAATTAGCGAATCTTGCGTATGGAGAACTAATAATACAAGAACGTGAGATCCCAGAAAATTAATTAAATATCGGGAATAAAGAGATTTCACGATTGTAGATTTTTACCAAATGTTCTATTTATATAGAACGAGTAACGTTTCGAAGTATTGGTTACCCTATTAGAATACATGATCATTGAATTATTTTGGGCAGCGCGCGTAATTACGTACGCGGTGCTTTATGAGCCTCTGTAAGTTCCACGAGCCTATCAGCGAGTAATTAAAAACAGAAATAGTTTCTACTAGTCGCGCAAGTTATGCAATTATTATCAAAATTCTTTTAAAATCATTTTTCGTACTTAATTCTCAGGGTCGAAATAATCGGACGGTTCTCGTGCAAGAACTTCTTGTTGTTTAGTTGTAGACAATTTTCGAAATACACGCGGAGGCTCCTACAGATATGCAACCAGATTTACATCACCCGGCTTGCCGTACTCGAAGCTTTTATTAATTTCGATGTAGGCCAACTGATACACAATGCACGGTAGCGCGATTGCACCATTACAGGTGTTTTTATTAAATGCTTTAAGTAATAAAAAACAGTGCATCAAAAAATGAAATGTCATTGGATTTACGTCCATTAAGTGTAAGTGAACCTTTGTCCTTATTTTGACGTGCGGAATCCACTTCGAAATATGTCCTACATGATTTTTAACACGCTATATTTATTAATTCATCGCGAATGAATTGACATGCATGCATATATATTCACGGAGGACCTATAAGTTTTACAGAAATCGTAAAAACTCATTCATCGATCGTCTGCAATTATTTTTACAATGCACTTCTGTTGCAATGTTACCGTACGATAAAATGCAATTAAGTAACGAGAAGCTGGTAAGCTAAGAATTTTAAACGAGCTGTCTCGTTGAAACAGGAATAAATATTCGTATAGGTAATACCGAAGCATCGAGCTGTGCCTAATCAAATTTCACTGATATTTTTAGGCCACTAAGGTAACACAACTTGCGTGAAAATAGATCACATAAATAACTCGTCCAGTATCTTCTTCTTCTCAGTGTCTTAACGGAGAATTCTTCTCCTCGGGAATTTAATTCCCCACGGCCTGCAGCAATCGTTCGGCTGTCGATCGCTGTGCATTAATATCAGTATCGTTATCGATCCACGGGAGCAGCGTATCTCATAAAGGTTCGGCGTACGAACGGGCAATTTTTTATAATACAGCTCGCGTCACTGTGACGAGCGGAAATCACAGTAGAAATCGAGAATAGTCCGCTAGAAACGCACATTTCGTTGTCTAGATCACGTGGCGCGACTTCCCTCGCACATTTCGAAGTATATTCGCTGCTTTTTTTCCTTCCTTTCTATCGGAACGCGCGACGTCGGGCGATCCCGATCGAGCATCGATGCTCGATCGCGGTATATGGACGAAAAGAATGGAGGGTGGGGAGAGGGGAGGGGAAAAAGTCTTTTGCGCGCACGCTACTTTCGTGTGTCCACCGCGACGCGGATTGTTCGCAGGGAGGGTTCACAGACAAAATCCCGAGAATGACTGCGAAGCACGCGCACGTAAAAATACTCGCGGGATCGCTTCGTTTCGAACCGTTCGCGTTCGTCTAAAATCGGCGGCGATAAAAACCGACATATTACACCTACGGGCGCTCGGCGTCGACTAAACGCGAGTTCCCGCGGACCATTAAATAACGCTGAATCTAGCACCAGAGATTCGATTTTATTCAATAGCTTTGTTAAATATGCTGCTTGCACATTTACTTAGAAAATTCTGCAAAAATGACAACGATGTTCTAAACGAGTTGTAAAATAAATAATTTGTTGGGAAGAAAGATATATTAAAATAGGTGCATGGTAATCTTGTAATTATAAAACAAATATATGTATTATCTAATAAATCATACCTATCATTAACTTTATTTTTTTATAAAAGTTGTGTGTATAATTTGTACTTGAAAATAATTTTCACATTTGGTGTTCACTCGTTTTCTTTCAAATTCTTTTTAAAGCAAGAAATTATTACATAAAAATTCTGTATAGCAAATATATGTCGTTAATAATGACATTGCTAAATGCAATTTTGATTTTAATAAGATGCGCACTGCAGACGTGAGTGCGCAAGCATTGCGCAGACCAGTGCGCGCGCATTTACAAAATGTTAACGCGCGATCGTAGAATTGGAAAAGTTGGGAGTATTCTCATTCTGTGTCCTCTATTATTTTGTAACAAGAAAGATAATATAATATAAGATAATACGATAAAATATACGAAATATATATTAGAACTTGAAGTGCCATCTTTGGGAACTATGTATTCCTAGAAGCAAATAAATACTTATACCTATACCTATTATTTTGTAATTATGCGAAGCACTCATCTTTCTGTGACTAATTTCTGAAAAGTATCGTCCAAACGTCGTTACGACATTACTCTACTTTTCAAGAGCAATGAATAATTTTTTAAACACTGCGTAGTATTAGGCATTTATTTTTATTGTCAATCAATATCGTTAACATCAGTGAATCAATAATTCTGAATACAAAAATAATATTGTATACATTAAAAAAGAGTATTGAAATATACAATTAATCTAATAAATTAAAGAAGTATATGGGATTAAAAGAATCTTAAATCTGTTTAATTTCGCCACTACAGTGAGGGCAGCAAGTTATGTTTGATTGACATCGCGGGAGAAATATTCCGCCACCAATCGCAACGGCTGCTCCCATCACTGCGCTACACGCTATGTCTTGCCTTCCCGACATGAGCAATTTTGGACTCATTAGTACCTGCGAATCATGAAATATAATTCGTACAAATATAATACAGGACAAAGAAATCGATACAAAACCCCAGTAAGCGGGTACTTACTTGCTCAGCAGTTTTTTCCGCAAGTGTTTTCATATCTAAACCGGTGATATTGATCTCTCTTTGCAAACTAATATTCTCTACACCACTTAATAATTGAACTTTCAATATCTCTGCTACTTGGCAGCAGCCTTGCGTTAGATCTAGAATATTCGTAGTCGGCAATTCGTGCCTCTTGCAAGAGACTTTTCCTACGGAGTCGAAATTTTCGCGGAGAATGCTAAGTGTCCTAAAATAACAGAACTTTCTTTATGAATTCCTTATTCGCTCGGAATATTAACTACAATTATTAGTACATATCAATGTTCAAACATACCTATAAGTTTTCAGAGATGTGTCTCGAATCACATTGCGATCTTCTAACAGCCTTTTTATCGCTTCTTGAAGATCCGTTGTCCTCTGACAGAGAGCTGCCTTCCATTTCGCAAGTTCCTCGACCATTAAGCTATCGCGAAAAGTGGTTTATTAACTAAATTGTCCAAATGTGAACTTTAATAATAAGTGCGACACACAACAGAAAGAAATTATAAATATTTCGACCGAATGATTTTCATTTACCTACTGGCTAAAAATTTACTTCTCCAAACTTCGCACTGACCAGCCAGCCACTCAGTTTGTTCCTGATGAGTCGAAAGGTGTTGAGCTGAATTTAAAAGCGCCCGCGCTAGCTGCAATTTATCCTCGGTCAACAAATGAACTTTCGTTTCGAGGTCTTCTCCCACAGCAGCTACTAATAAATTCTTTAATTCCCCATTGACCTATTTAAATAGAGCGTAGCATGTGTATCTCATTTTCATTGATTTCTTATTTTTTTCCAAAAAATAACAACGTTTCGATACCTGTGCCTGAAATTTCAATTGATTTTCAAGCTGACTATTTTCCTCTTTAAGCTTCTGTATTTCTGCTTCGTACGCTTTCTTCTCTTTTAACCATTCGCTCTCCTCGAACTTATCCTCGCCAGCTTTTGGAACGTCGTTCGACGGTGCGTCCGCTTCACGAATCTTCATCGCGGCAACTTGAGAAACAGTCACGCTCATATTTAAGTTGCTTCTCTGCGATCTTTTAGTTTTCTTGTCGTAGGGAATGATTGGATTAACCGCAGCTTTATACGGCTCGTAAGGAACGAACTTTGGTTCCTTTGACTTTAATGAATTTAAAATATGCTTCTCGTCTTTCACGTTAATAATATGCTTCGGTACTAGATTTATTATTGGACCCATTGGAGTAACCGGGGGAATCGAGCTCGATTGTTTTAAATTCGTTGGGTGGTAAATGAGCGCATCCCCGAGACGATACTTCGTTTGCTTGATTTCGGTCTTCCCGGTGGTCACATTTTCCATTCCGTCGCCCTGGGTGCGCCCGATGCAACCCATCGCTTGTCCATCTTTAGCTTAACATAAATATTCAATATATGTAATAAACAAAAGTAACGATATTAATCAATAAAATACTATTTTTACTAACACGTTGCATTATATTCATATTAACATATTGCCATAAGACATTCGTCGAGGTACATTAAAACACACTATGACATCATCTTCGCGAGGATAACACCGCCAAGAAACTATAAAAATATTGTTTTATGTTTATTGGAATGCTAAAAGTATGCCTTGTACGCTCAGTTTTATGTACAAGAATAAAATTAACGTAATAATACAGCAAAGAAACTGTAACAGCTGCGAAGTTGAGGAAAAATATTTTCAAATACAACTGTGCAACATTTGGACGGTGTAGTGAAGAGAATGTTTTATGCAAATAATCGTGAGAAAGTAGTCTAACCTTGCGACTTAGTTTTTGCTTCGTTTTTCGTAGAATTTGAAGCAGTGGCCATTCTCGGATCGATGTGGTTATGTTTAAAATAATTTTAGTTACTAACTATTTCGTAGCGGCCATTATTAATCTGTCACTTGATGGACAATTATTTAGATCAGCTGTATGACATAAGTTAAATAGCTATAGTATGAGTTGGAAGAGTCGTAGGTTATAGAGTACTCAAATTGGTGGTGGGAGGGAAACTAATGCCCGATTTCTTCACTTCCGGCTAAAGTGCCGGTCAGTGAAGGACCAATTAGATGCTATTATGTGGCACTCGTCGACCAATTAGATGCTATCATTTAGCAGTTATGTGGAACATAACTCTATTGTATTGTATTATTTATTTAAAGCGTTCCATCTCGCTCCCCCCTTCGGCCAGAAAGAAGCGAGAAACGAACATTCGGAATTAGGACTCTGTAGTACAGAGTCTGTACAGAATATGTGCTCACCGCCGGTCCCGAGCAGCGAGCAAATACGGAGACAATACTGTATGTGTCTGCAAGCAATTTCAAGCTAAAAAACCGCGATAATTATGCACATGGCCAAAAACAGTACAATGGCCACAAATGGTACACCTACCCTACATGCATCGTAATACTTTGTAAAATAAAATGGGAAATGGGAAACTCGAGGAATATGTTGTAACGGAAGCTTATGTTCTTCGAACTTTTCCAAAAAGTAGAGGTCTGGAGAATGCCCTTGCAATTTTTTCTTGGTGTTGGAAAGTAGGGCGAACAACCAATTAAAAGCGTAATATATAAATATTACTTAAAAACAGGGTTAGGGTTAGAACTACAACACGGATGTATCGGAACAATACCGTCGTGCCTCACTCCAGACCCGCTATTTCAAGCGTCCGTTACCGCTGCTTATATATGAACCCTTGACGCTATAACAACTAACGAGAAACACTTTATCTCAAAAACCTCTATCGAGAAATAACTTAACTAAACTGAAAACGCGCCCGATTCAACATTACGCCATACTATATAGACTCTATGCTATACCATCTATAAACCATCGCGTATTCAATCAATTTAATGAAATCGTTAAAAATTAATAAATAAAACAATAGCTGAGCTCGAGTCGAGCACTGTTTAAAATACATCCAGTTAATTACCTCGTTAAGAACGAGTACTGCGTTTATTTTTCCCATGCCCCGTACGATTGGGCCTGCCAGCAAGAACTTCTGCGTGTTAAAGAAAGAAAAATCGGTTCTCGATTCTTAGTGTAAAGAATCGATTCTCAGAAAAATCGAACAGCGGGGAATCGATTTAAAAGATCGAATCTTTTAACCAAAAGAATCGATTTTTTTAAGAATCGAACGGAATTGAACATCTCTACTTTTCCTCACAACGCTGATTCAGGGGCGTAATTGATGTTTTATTATTTACGATAGCAAAAACGGTACATATTTTTATTACAGTTTGTAGATGTCAAGCATCGCAAGTATTAAATGAACTATAAATTGGACTGTTGGTTCGTTCTCTAACGTTTTTAAGCGTTGATAGTTAAACTTAATAATTATCAATGAAGTGTTTTGTGCCCTCGTGCATAAACAGGTCCGACTGCCAAAATTGGAAGAAAAGTACTTATCGGACTGATGTGAAATACACATTTCACAGGTATCGAGGTTATTTTATTATATTTAAAACACTTATATATATCTGTACAATATATTTCACCGTGAATTTCGTTTTTTGTAGATTCCCACAGAATTCTGACACTTGCAGTGTGTGGTTAGATCTCTTGGGCATCGAATCGCCGTCGCCCTCAAAAAGTGCTCGTATTTGCTCGGCACATTTTGAGGAGAAATGTTTTGACAGAAGTGGTTCGCGCGTTCGGTTGAGGCCCAATGCATTACCGCGTGCATGTGTAATAATGAATATTTTTAATTATTATGAGTATAGCAGACATATTGAACAATGATGTTTTATTTGCGTTTACACTTTTTTTATTTCAGCAAAACATAACAGAAAAGTCATTGCACACTGATGTAAAACCGTTAGACTTGTCAGAGGATGATGCAGACACAAAATTATCACCTAATACAAGTATGTTTCTACAGAAAATTTATTGTTAATTAATATACACTTTGTCGTGATAAAGAAATAAATAAGAGAAAGGAAATTCAAAGATGATTTTAAAAGAAGAGTTTTTATGTTTAACCATTTGGCTGGAAATTCAATCTTCAAAAGGCATTTTTTAAATTTTCATTACTAGTACAGAAAAAAGGTTGAAAAAAATTGATCTTTCCTATTTTTTTCCTTTTTTTCTATTTAAATCAATTGCAACTTTTTTCAAAACAACGAAATACGTCACATAGCAAACTAATCCTTTTAGTTTCTCAAAAAAAAAATTCAAGTTTGAACCACTTTTGAGCACAAAAGTCCACATACTTTTGTCCCCCACTGTAGGTATAGATATCAAAGGTATGAGCGATGTTAGTTATAATTGTAAACCAAGTCCATTTCAGGGCTGTGAATCCGAAATAAAATAAATACATACAGATATAAATATTTCTAAAGTAACATAATATTTGTTATTATTCCAGTGCAATCTTTGATGCCTGAAATAAAAGAAGAAGCTACGACTTCTTCCGATGATATTTCCAAATTTGACGAGTGTCCATTCACACCATCACCTGCAGCATCTAAAGAGGACAAAGAAACAATGACGCCGCCTGTGCCTGTGACTAATCATTCTCTAGAGAAATCCTGGTTAAGGCAGAGAATCAGATTTTTGGAAACAGACTCAAAGAAGAAAGTGCGACTTATGCAGCAACAGATACGTCGAAAGAACGATCAACTTATCAGGCTAAAAAGCATGTTGGAGGATTTGAAAAATAAACAAGTGTTAATTACGAATCAGGCCAAGCCGATGAATAAGCTGGGTGGGTTAACTGGTGAACTTTACGAGCGTTTGGTACAGCAGAAAAGTAACGTCGTATCTAAGTGTTACAGCCCTAACTTGCGTTGCTTCGCGTTAACACTTCAGTATTATTCCCCGCGCGCGTACGAATATGTTCGCGAAGAATTTGGTAACTGCTTGCCGCATCCTAAAACTTTATCTTCCTGGTACAGAACCGTAGACGGAGAACCGGATATCAGCTTGGAAGGGTTAGAGTCTGCTACAGAACGTATAAAAAATGGAGATTATTAATAAGTATGTTATTAGATATATAAATATGACGGTACAAATAAATTATTTTCAATCAGTGTCTCTGTTTTAATTGATCTTTTATATTTTAATAATCGAAGATGCAATTTTCGTTATATTCCTTTAAATTCGTAAGTAAACTTTTTTTAATTTGAACAATATACTTTTGACTAGGGGGGGAGGGGGCAGAAAAAATTACAAAAAAGACATTTTTTAGAGAATAACGACACTCGAAGTATGAAATCACTTTTTCCCTATATTTATCGTCCTTTCAACGTCTTTGAAAATTATAATTTTTCACTTTTTTGTATTTTTTTCTGGTTTCCCCATAGCCAGAAGTATATTCTTCAAAATAAAAAAAGTTTCAGTCGAATCGGATAATAACTTTTGGAGATACAAGTCCCACCGATTTTGAGAACACTGATTCGAGAAAAACGCGTTTAAAGTTTTACGCGAGTACCGAGTGTCCGGTTGTTACCGCTACTCAAATTCTTATAAATTCGGGAATTTTACGAGTTTCCTAAAAAGTTGAACATCCGAAAAATGAATTAAAAAAAATCGACTGAGACCGGAACTTCCCCTAAAACTATGGTCAATAGTTTTTCATAATTAGCGGTACAGAGCATGCGCAGAAGCACAACCAATCAAATCCAGGCATCATTTTGGTGGGGGCCTGCCCCTTAATTAGCCTTTACGTCCCTCCCTTAGAAACAAAAACAGTGTTTCCCAACCTTTATTTAGTCGCGATCCCCTTAATAATATTCAAATAACCTGCGACCCCCCCCCCCCCCATATAAAGTAAGGTAAATTTAGCAAAGAAAACCCATTAAAAATAGGTATTTCAGAATATAATTTTAGCTTAATAATATTTAAAAAAAAAGTGACCCCCTAGAACATGCTTCGCGACCCACAGGTTGGGAATCGCTGAACTGAAGCTTATTTGGGGGCTCTGGAGGGGTTTTCTCATTACCATTTCCGTGTCACATGCGACGCTATCAGTTCACAGTGGAATTCGTTCGCAATCCTACTAGCGGTTATAATTGCTACTAAATATGGCGAAACGTAATTTTATTCGATTCTAAATCAGTTCAAATCTAAATCGGTTTATCTTATATCTTATATTTTGTTTTTTTAGAGGAAATTGCATCCCCTGCTGGCTCCAGCATGAGCAATGGAACGAATGGAAGCGAGGGAAGTTTCTCCCATGTAAATAGTCAAGTTGGTAAGTCGATATATGTGTACAAAGATAATTCTATCCCATCCGGAGATAGTTTTCTATAATGGAAAGCTACAGTGAGAAAATATAAGATGCAATAAATAATTTTCAGAAAACATGGATACATATTGCATTGGCATCGAGAGTGACGATACCGATGGGTACTTGAGAACGATTATCGAACAGAACCGTGCAATAATGCAGCAAAACAATTTGATGATAACATTATTATTAGACACGATGGAGCGGGTGAAAACATTGGAGAACGAACTACCAGCACCGGTAGTCACTAAAAAACCATCGTTTCTTCTAAAATTTCAAAGTTTGCAATTCCCAATCAGCTCCATGGAGAAGATGGAGGAATTGGAAGAAATTTTGCAGAACAAAAATAATTTCCAAGATGCAGTTAGTAAAATATCATCTTTGTTAATATTATAACAAAGCACTGCTCGGTTAAATTAAAATGAGTTTACGTTCTTCTCCAATCTAGTAGTTCGATGTGTGTTCCTACATATGCCGTGTCTTATCGATTTATTGATACTATTTTCATGAAGATACGATGAAGAAATTGTGGAAATTGATATTTCTGACATTGAACTCCTTCTCTCTCTATTTGACTAAGTAGTCCAGCCTTTAGCTTTAGAATTACATTTTAATTTAGCCAAGCACGTTGCATTCTAATTATGTTTCGTACGCACGAAGTATGTAAAGTTTCGAACTGTTTATAAAATGTATTTTCGTTATTTCTTTGATACAAAATTGTACCGAATTCGTTAACGTTTGATAATTTTTTAATTACAGGTAAACGAATTTGCAAGGTTTGGGGGAAGTGGCATATATGATTTTATAAAAAGGGTCTTGTCGACGATTTTAAGCAACGACGTAGCCCTACTGTATAGTTGGCTGGGAAGACAGGCGAAGATGCCGTTCTATAAATTGAAATTAGCAGAAGTCGTTATACGTAATTATCACCCGAATTTCACCGTAGCTAATACTGATTAATACAGAATTCAATGTATATATAAATGTAACGCGTTATTGAAATTCTTGTTTAAGAAGCTGCGGAGGAAGGCAAAGTTGCGAAAAACAAAAAGGAAACAGAAGTAGCAATGCAAAAGTGGCTAAAGCGAGCTTGGGATAGAAAATCGGCGCAAAAACAAGTTTAACCGAAGGGCAGTGCCGCCCTTAGAGTTTACGGGGCCCGAGGCCAAAGTCGATATTATTGAAAAATAAAACGGAGAACAGATTACGCCTTTACGGCGCCTCAAGCGCCTGGGACCAGGCGCCTGTGTGCTGCGCGGCTATGCAAGAGATTTATAAGATTAACTTGAACAGTATTTACGTTCATGAAGGAGGTAAAGGAGAAAAATGGATCAAGTGCTTAGAGGGGAAAAGGAGGGAGAAAAGGAAGGGCGGGCGAGGAAGCGGGAGGAACGAAGGTGGATGAAGGAGTGAAAGAAGAAATGGAGTGGAAGACAGGAAACGAAAGTCGAAGGTGGAGAGAATTAAGCGTAAAGTAGGAAGAGGAAAGAGTATTGTGCAATAAAATTGCGAGAGAGCGAAAATAGAATAAAAATAGGATAAGAATAAGAGTAATAATAGAGAATGAGAATATGTTAAGAAAAAATGTGAAGAGTAGGAAGGAGAGAGATTCATTAAATCATATACATACATACTTACGTTCAGGTAAATGCTTTATTCTTGTACACAGTACAATGCAGTCTTTGTTTCTTATTCATAATTGCATTACAATCACAATAAATAATGGCGTACAGTACTATTAAACATTTAATAATCATCCTCGTCATATCCGTATCCAAAATCATTCTCATCATCTGATCCATGCCGTTCAAGCATCTGTCCAACAGTCATCTCTGTGGGATCAGCTTCAACATCCTCGTCGATATAATCATCAGTTTCATCTATTTAAGAAAACATATTTTCCATTATTTCAAATCCTTTAATTCTAAAGAACGACGACAAATTATTACCAAAGAAGCTTTAAAGGGTAATTAAAAAGTGTAATCAGGTTTAGTCTTTGTATCTTAAATTTATAATAGAGATGGGCAAAACTTTTATTTAAATAAAATTTCGAATAACGAATAGAAGTTAAAAAAAATGTGTCGAATAAAGTTAACTCGGGCTAACTTTTATTTCGAAATTTGATTTAAATAAAAACTGTGCCCATCTCTGATTTATAACACACAGAAATAACAGACTTACCCATATCACAGGCGTCTACTCTTAACAGTGCAGCTTCTGCAGGTTTAGATTCTACTTCAACAGGTGCCTGGACCTCTTCTTTCTTTGTTTGTTGTATATGTGGTTTAACTGAACGAGATTTTCTAATTGCTGTCGCAACTGGCTTATCTTGCATTTTCGATGGGCTAACATTGGATCTACAATCACAAACACGTAATCACTCGGTTCTCCGAGACGAAAATAAATGTCTGAAAATGATAATAACTGTTAAATACATAGTACTAACATTTTATTAGAAGTCGCTGGACTTTCTGGCTCCACTTTGGATAATTGGACAGGGTCCTCGGTTCTTTGTTCTTTGCTCGGCGTGTTCACAGTAACGTTTAAACTTTTTAATACTTCGTAATTAATCTTAGTCGAAATCTTCTTTTCTTGTAACATTTTTTCAATTGCCTCGCCTGTTAAAATTAGCAAGCATGATTTTTATCGGTGATTCTTTCAACGATTGAAACGATACTGTAGGATCGAAATTAACGTTATTACCTGCAGTATTCGCGGGTGCGTGACTTTTATTACGTTTAGTAGTTCGCCGTCGTTTCTTTTCAGGTTTACCCTCCTCTTTCTCCTTCTGCCGCCTCTCCTCTTTTTCTTTCTGCTGAGTCAAATACTCAGCGTTCACTTTATTCCATAAATTATGTTTGAACTGAGACTCTTTCTCCGACATTATGTAACTGTCCAATTCGTCGTCGTCCAAGTCGGCGACATCGATCTCCCCGGAATTCTAAAGCAACAAATAATGGTAATAAATGTAATACAGTCTCGTATAACGCGGTCTTGAGATTTCTAGTTTATTATCTTTTCACTTTATATATATATATATATATACTTACATTTTCATAAGTTGTGTTTGTCTGTTCTTTCGGCTCAGTCTCTCTATCAGTCGTTATTATTCCCATTGAGGCGAAATTTGGCCCTTTAAATAAATACGCACATTATGGAGATTTATAACGAACGTAGTAAAACAACGTATAAAAACATTGTGCTTCTTACCAAGTCCAGTAATTAAACGATTATTAGCATTCCCTGATTCAGAATCTCCGACATCACTGTCAGGATCATCCACGTCATTTTCGACGTAACTTTTAATTACATCTAGATTACTTTCCGTTACAAATCGCTCGGTATCTTCTCTTTCTACGGAGTCAACTGGAAATCGATATTTATACTAGTTAACAACATCTTAGTGGAAGCTACTTTTTAATTTAGAAGCTTTAGTTTCAGTAAATTATTCATGCCGCGTGTTGCAGTGAATTATTCTTCATTTAATTACCATCTTTTCGTTTCCTTTTCGGTCCCAGTTTCTGATCCTCCAAATGCTTATCAATCTCAGCTTGCAACTCGTTTATTTCCGTGTCAATATTCTCTAACTGTAAAAGTAAATATTAAAATGACTCCTTTTCAGAATATTGGAAAATGGAGAAGTTATTACGCAGTGGCGGGTTTAACGGGCCTGCGTCTGGCCCAGAAGGCCATCTTCCAAAAAAATTATGATTTTATTATAAAACAAAAAATATATTTCTATAATTTATATATAGTAGTTTTCCTTTAATTAATTCTCATATATCGAACATTTTTATGGCCTCTAGACCGGGATTCCCCCTAAAATCCGCCACTGTTATTACGAATGAAAGATCTCCACCCTTTGCAATCTCTCCCTGTCCTTTTTCCGCGCAGCTTTAAATGCCGGAGGGTCCTGCTCCTCCTCCAAGTCGACCGTCATGAATTCTTCAAGCGTTAACGCGCTCGATGGCGTGTCGCCGAATTCTATCAGCCTGCAAATTTCAAACACGGATTAGTGTAAAATGGTCAAAGTCGACGGGATGGTAATAGATTTCTTCAAAAGTACGGTCTCACCTTTTACGTAACGTGGATTCATGCACCTTCACGATTTTAATGATATTGGCGGGCGACCTGTTGAACTCGTGTAACCGGGCGGCCATCAGTAACGCTGTTTTAAAGAAAGCAAAGACAACTTCGATATTAATCATAGAGCAAAGATAAGTTCATCATTTATTATAAGTAAATTGAAGTTAAAATTCTTAAAAAAAAAATATAAAAATTTCGAAATCGCGGTCTGTAAATCGAAATTTTCGTTAATCGAATTGTACAACGTTATGTGTATCAATTACTGCGATCGTAGTATATTCTGATAACGCGTTCTACCATACCAGCTCCACATAGACCCGACGGTCTACGGCCGCTGTGGATACTATCCCTTTTCATCCTCTGAACAACTCGCAAGGCTGTCATCGATACTTCGTGAGTTTTCTCGCCGAACTCCAGTTTATTTGCGAATCTCATAATATATAAGCATGGATCTGCAATCGATAAAGAATTATACCGTAAATTATATCATATCGCAAAAACATAAACACTTATTGTGTACGCATTATGCGGGGTGTCGTAGAAATAGGTGTTTAAACTTTAGTAGAGCGATTCAGGGGCGTAGCTGGGATTTTATAAAAGAAGGGGTTTGTTTTTACTTCGCCATTTTTTATATTTGCCCTTCTATTAAAAAAATTGAATATACATATACTATTATTTAATAAAAGGTTTATGCTAATGAATTTTAATTGCAATTTCTTTTTTACATTGATAATGTCAAAGTTATGAGCTTTTATCCTTAACGTCCCGATTTTGCCCCGGTCTCCTCTACTTCGTAATTTAATTTATTTTTATTTGTACTAAATTAATCTAATTTTGGGAGAATTACTAATTTTATTTTTGACTCTGCCCCGCCCTCGCTACGCCCATGGCACAATTCTCTTCTATAATATCATAAACTAAAGCCTCGAGAATCTCGAGATTTCGCCATAAATAAACACCTGAAAAACCTTTAAATTTATTTTTAAAAAACAACTCTCATCCTCTGCTTATACGACTATTTTCTTCGAGATCAGTAAACAACGTTGCTAAACTTTGCCCACCTATTTCTGAAACACCCTGTACATCGATGCGCGCCTGTGCACGATCTGCATTTAATTTAACAATGTTTTACAGGGAGTACTCACGTAAGATTTTACTCACTATCCTTATTTCAACATAGAGGGCAATCCAATTAAACGTACAATTCAAATTTTAACTGAGGCAATTGTACAAATACATTTTTACAAAGCGACTGTACTTTAAGAGGACTTAAGTTTACCATTTCTTTTAATTTAACCTCTTATGAAGTCCAACAGAAATCATTGAATTCGCCTGTCTCGTTTCGTTAGAAGCCGAAAGATCGAATGCACGCATCGCACGCCGCCTTGCTCGTGTGCAGTGGGCATCGCCGATTGTCGTTATACTGCGCAGATCGAAGCCTGGGTTTTTGAGGGACACCCGATATATGGACGCGCGTGCCCTAACGTTGTCTATCGACCGACGTGCGGCGAAACTATCTAACCAGCGCCCGTCTGACATGGCGCCCATGTAACTGAAATCCAAAATTGTTCCGTGTCGTGTTGAAAGAAAAGCCGGGCAGTGGTGTTTAAAAAGTGACAATGGCGATGTCAAATTTGTACTCGAAGATATCGACGAAACCGATGAAACGCTTCCAGGACAACCTCGCGGTCAAGCAGACTAATCCATGGTTAAACGGTGAGGAGACACTTACTTATCGCAGATATAAATAAACATAATATCCACCCCCTTATCGTCCACTCGATTTATTGGGGTGGCACACGAACGGCTAAAGAAAAAAAAGACACTTCTGCAAAGAACGATGCACAGTGTGTGTTTACCACTGACACCATCAAGAATATTTTAAACAATGTTACTCCTTCCTCTGTGTTTACTTCGCCCCGCAATGGATATTTTCCATTCTGACAATTTCTGTAGCGTCCGAAAATGTAAAATGTCTCACGAAGGGCGATTAAAGTCCCGTTAACAGTTATTAATCGTTTCTACTTGTAAATGCGAAAGGATGCAACGTGCAGGCGTAATAGATTTCGGAAATAATTTCCTATAGAAAGTATCTACATCTGACAATGAGTGTATCTTCTTTCAAACGCAGGATACAAACTTTTGTCGCTAGAGATTAAGTTGTAAAGTTCAAGTTTATATGGGAATTGAAGTCATCCTTGACTTAAGAAGAATTTGAAAATTCCGAAAATATACGTTAACTCAAAGTGAACGTCTGCAGTCGCGGGTACTCATGTGTTTGTTTAGCGTACATATATGTACACATCACGTGCATACGAAACGCGTGCGAAACTGCACGAACGAAAACGGAACGAACCGAGCTGAGTATCATCCGTAGACTTGCCATGAGTATTTTGCTTAAAAAGCCACACGTATATGTATGCGTGTGCGTCTGATCTCTGCGCTCATGACAAATCGAAAATAAGAGGGGGTCTGTCAAGCATCAGTGATAGCGATCTTTTACTATGTCATAACAGAGCGAAGGGATTCTAATCGAAAGCATTGTCAAAACAGTGAAATAATGTACACTAACGGTAAAACACCGATGATTCCATAATATGCGTTTATTCCGCTGGGGGTGTCGCCAAACAATGATGAATTATGTATCGTTTTACAGCGATGATAAATAAACGGAGCGAAATGCTGCACGAAAAACGAGCTTGATTAATTATAGGAATCGAGAAAGTCTATTTGAAGCTTCCGAGACTTACCTCGCATAACCTCTTTGCTAATACCGAAATGTTATTCGCCTCGGGAGAACTGTGCGATTTGTGTTTCCTTTAGTCTGCGATATTCTAAAAGACGAATAATATAATCGCGTGAAACGAACGAATTTTAAGCTAGTTGGAACTGAGATGTAATGTTATTTTAGTGAGTTTACCGTTGTATTTTAGACATATGTTTAATCCCTGCTGCATAGAAACTGTCCCTTTTTTAAATTATTCTTTAAGTATTAATGTCGAAAAATACACGAGATGCGCAGTAATAAAATAATTTCGAAGGATTTCGTTTTTCCTTATTTGAAACAACTTCGACTTTCTCTGCATCGAGATTCTAATCTTGCTCATTTACTAAACGCACACGAGTCCATGGCACCTGAAGGAAAGAATGAGAAATATATCGAACTATTTTTAAAGAAACATTAATCTTCGCTCCTGTAGAACCGATACGTAATTTTTCAGAATGGCTGTGTTTACCTTCAGCCTTTACGATAAAAGAACGCATGAGTCGTTATGAATTTTAAAAGAAATGTGCAAAAAGAATAAGCTTTCGAAATATCTGTTCTAGCGGAGTCGCCAATCACTGTATCAGATTCTCCACCGACAGTAAGCCCACTCTCATCTTCCATTGTACTACAACGCGAGGGAACGATAAACCAGCCACTTAGTACGCCCTCGTCGCCTCTGTCTTCCTTATCGTCCCCCATAACGCAATTAAATCTCTCGTCGCCCGAAGATTGCACGCAAGACCCTAATTGGCAAGCGACAAAACCCACAGTACGCGAACGGAATGCTGCGATGTTCAATAATCATCTGATGGCTGATATTATATTTATCGTCGGCAGCCCAGGTAATCATTTATGAAGTACCGTCGGCACCTTACAGATTTAGCTTTTGAAATTAAGAATTAACGCTAGGTATTATTAATCGACGCAGGTCACACGCAGACTATACCAGCGCACAAGTACGTCTTAGCTACTGGTAGCTCCGTGTTCTACGCCATGTTTTACGGTGGATTAGCGGAAAATAAGAGAGATATAGAGGTACCGGACGTAGAGCCAGCTGCCTTTCTAGCTCTGTTAAGGTGAATACCATTTTATCCTCGCTGAATTATTAGCTGGAATTATTAAAAAGCTCATCCCAATTATCTTCCTTTACAGGTACATGTATTGCGACGAAGTACAATTAGAAGCTGATACAGTGTTGGCGACGCTTTACGTCGCTAAGAAGTACATAGTCCCACACCTAGCGAGGGCGTGCGTTAATTATTTGGAGACAAGCTTAACGGCAAAGAATGCGTGCTTGCTTTTAAGCCAATCTCGTTTATTCGAAGAACCAGACCTCATGCAACGTTGCTGGGAAGTAATAGACGCTCAAGTAAGTTTAAACAAGAAAATGTTAAGATCTTTTACTTTGAACGATAATTTAGATATGATGTTAAGAGCTGAGTCGAGCTCGTCTACCGATGGTACCGACCGCACTATAAGTTTCTATTCTTGCGGGGACATTTGTTTAAACGACAAACTAAAGAATTCCCAACACCAGTTCAGTTACAGAGCGGTGAGGTCTAACGAAAATAATCGAGGGAGCGTAAAGAGTAGAATGTCGATAGTGCCGCACTGTCTTAGCTTGTCCGAGAATAATTGCTGCTCTACATTTAGTAACAAACGATTATCGCTTTCTTTGTTTCGAACCCGAAGTGAACCTTATTTTGCAGACAATAAATTAGAAATTGAAGTGACACAGAATATAACTTACGAAGATAATTTCATAGAGGAGTACGAGCATAGGAAAAATGATTACGATGACTTTCCGAGGATAACACATAGTGTTAATCCAATGATCAGTTAAAATTGAGAACGCTTTGCAGAAAGTCTCTTGTACCGTTTAAATAGATTCGTACAATAATTTTGTACCTAGCAATAATATCGATTCTCCTTTCGTTTATATAAATGGTAGAGAATTAATTGAAAGTATTGGCCTATAATACGAAGGTATCGTTCTACCGTTCTTGCTAAACTCACTCACTAAAAAAAGACAAAAGACTGGTCGATAAAAATTATGAAAGGATGTTTACTTCCTGAGATACAGTTTTAGATACAGTTTTCATAGAAATGTTAAATATTATACACGACTTTCATTCCATGCTGTACCATATAATACTTATATTTCATTGTATAGTAAGTCTATGTACTTCCTTTTCAATTGAGAAACATTAACTGTTCGGTGCACTGTATCACGGAAAATATATAACTTTATAGAAAATAGAAATTAAGAGAATCTACTATGGATTTCTTTTTTTACAATTGCGCAGTAGATCAGAATTGTTTGTACTAAGTTTTAAGAAAAAATTGTAATCAAATCAAACGCTCTTTTCGCAGACCTTCAGAACAGTTTCTATATAATACAAATAATACTTTTAATACGAACGTATAAAACATGTTTCTCAAATTTGTTCTACCTTCGAACAATGTCTGTATCAGATAATAAAGCATTTTTCTACAAAATACAACAGATGTAAAAGTTAATGAGACTTCTAATTGAATTATTTGAATTAATTTTTCTTTCGCAATCTTTATTTATACGTTTATTTGAATCTAACGATTGGGAATATTTAAAATATCGAACGACAATTTTCAAATTTGAAAAAAACGATTCAAACTTTTTAATAGCAGCTCGTAGAACAACGTATAATAGATCTTAAAGTGTTATATCTGTCTCTCGTTGTATAAACTTCTGCATATTTCGTACGAACTAAAAGAAAATTGATCGCATACCTTCCTATAGAAGGTTATTGGAATAAAGTTAATAACTGTTGTTGTATATATATTCATGATGCAGAAAAATGTACATGAAATTACAATACATATAATATATATGTACATATTGATATTACGCAGGCAGAAATGGCGTTAAGATCAGACGGCTTTGTGGATATCGATATTCACACCCTCGAGTCAGTGCTGTCTCGAGAAACATTAAACTGTAAAGAAATTCACATATGGGATGCTGCATTGAGATGGGCTACGGCCGAATGCATCAGGCAAGAACTGGAGCCCACAGCACCGAATCAAAGACGATTACTGGGTAAGTATCGGAATGAAGCTTGTTCTAAGCGTAGAACTAATATCATCGGTTCTTTCTTTATTCTAGGATCTGCTTTGTATTTAATTAGACTTCCTGCCATGAATTTAGAAGAGTTTGCCAATAGTGCTGCACAAACTGGAATCTTAACGCAACAAGAGACGATCGATGTTTTTCTACACTTCACCGCTAGTAATAAGCCTCAGCTTTGTTTTCTCATTAAATCTCGGCAGGGCTTAAAAACCCAGGTAAACTTCAGGAGAATTAAAACAGATGGGATTGAATCGTGGAGAATGGTTTCTAATGTTCTCTTTGCAGGTGTGTCATAGGTTTCAATCGTGTGCGTATAGATCGAATCAATGGCGCTACAGAGGTCGATGCGACTCGATTCAATTCAGCGTTGACAAAAGAATTTTTGTCGTTGGCTTCGGACTTTACGGGAGTTCGTCTGGTGCTGCCGATTATAACGTTAGGATCGAGCTGAAGAGGCTGGGGTGTGTTTTGTCTGAAAATAGTACTAAATTCTTCTCGGATGGCTCGAGCAGTACGTTTCACGTGTACTTCGAGAATCCGATACAAATCGAGCCGGAATGCTTTTACACGGCCAGCGTGATATTGGACGGGGGCGAGCTAAGTTACTTCGGCCAGGAAGGCATGTCAGAGATCACGGTCGGTAATGTGAACTTTCAATTTCAATGTAGCTCGGAAAGTACGAACGGTACCGGTGTACAAGGAGGGCAAATACCGGAGTTAATTTTCTACGGGCCGCCGGCAGACGACTGACGGAAATTTACAACCGAGATTATGGTTTAACTGGCGGTTCTCCAAAAGAATGTACCTCGACATTACTCGAGCTTTTATACGATTATTGTTTTAAGTATTATTTTTAAACCGGCGGCGAAAGTTGCGTAATAGATGCACTCTAAGATTTCAAATGCAATCGTCTGGAAATTCGAATAACGAGTTAGTTGTATAGGAGAATGGTGCTGCTAATTCATTGCCTTAAAATAATAATTTTATTGGCTCATATTTCTCGTTGGTTCCATTCCTTTGAATTGTGTTAAAAAAAAGAAATCGATCCACTGATCGAGAGCTTCGCTCTAATTCGAAAGCCAAATATGTACTTCCTTAACACGGAACCACTTGTTTTTTCTACACTATTGTATTTTATGATAGAATATAAATTCGGTATCGAAACTTATGCGAATAAGTGACACTTCGCCGAAAGAGTGCATCTATCACCGCCTTCTACACGTTTAAGTTTCTGTTCCCAGTTTATTTGAAAGAAAGCTAGTTTTCTTACATAGCTTGAGTATTTGAAAAATCATTTGTAAATATGCAGAAAAGAAAGTATATAAGGACACCTGTTAGAGAACATCAAGAAGGCAGAAATGTAAAAATGATCTTTAAATATTAATAGAAGATAATTGAACAAGTTAATAAGTGCTATACAAAACAATTTACTGTTTTTGAAATTATTGTTGAATAGTAGTATAAAAAAGTAAGCGAAGATCGATTGATTTGGAACGTACGTCATTACGACTGATTAGTTTTCAATTACCAAATATTAATAATTAGTTTATTTTTCTTTTAAATTAACGAATTGAATTCGAGTCACTACTTTTTAGATCTAAATCTTTTTAAAAAGCCTTAAATGAGTAAATATATACCGCGATTTTGTCAAGTAGGAAGTTGCTTTTGCAACAGAATTAATATTACTTTGATATTACATTCAGGCGTCGTGTATTTTTAAACGCGCGACAGTCGATAGGAAGCGTCATAAAAATTTTAATGCGTATCATGGTTAAAACTGCCTACGTAGAACGATATTCGTTCTTTTACATTTACACTGTTACTTATTTTCTTTTTGTACTATATGTTAATAAGGAAACGTCGTGAGGAAAGTATATTTTACTTTCCTTCTTTTCTTTCGTAGTATATTAAATTTTCAGTATGAGCAGTGAACACGATGTGTAATTGCCTATCACAGAAGATGATACTAAATTATTGAAATAAGGAACACGTTAAACTTTCAAATGTAGATTTTTAGATAAAATAGCATTTTTGTATACACTATAAATATCACAATAGTTCGTAAGAATATTCTATGATACTTCGATCGTATGTGTATGATTTGTAGTTTACCATAACCCATGTAAAAAGTAGGAAGCATATTCTAGTACAGTTTCAAGTAACAATTAATGCTGATAGCGAAGTAAGTACACTCGTTACAGTTTCTTTCGACAGTAAGCATTGTATCGTACGCGGCAGGAGCGCAGAATCTGGCGCCAAAGTTTATATTGCAGAACAGCCAATACCATTTAGAAAGTACAATGAACTATGATACAGATATTAATAAAATGTACAAAGTAATGCCTTCTTACTATTAGTATGTCCGATCAGTGCGAACAGGCCAAGAGGACAAATAAATTTTGAAAGCATTTCTACAACTGGTCTGAGATTGACACTTTACTAACGAAGTAAAATAATTCGACACTAAGTACATTATTACTTGAAAATATTTTCAAAGAATATACCGAAGGTTTTTAATTTTAATCAACGACAAATTCTGTTCTGTGCTTTGCGTTGTAAATTCATTATTCTAACTGAGATATTCAGAGATTATTCGGAACAATGAATTATGGTAGAGTATTCGCGACTTCGTGGTGTGTAAAAATACAAAAGTGTGATTCGGAGATCACCGTATAAGCAATAAATGGAACTAAACGTCAGAATCCTGTTTACGAATAGTAATTTCTATAGTATTTTTATGTAGTATTATTAACACTATAGTATCGAAGCAGAGTTGATAAATCTTTAGGCGACACTTTATACTATTAAATACAAACCGAAGGCACAAACGTTACATTTAATATTTAGAAGTATTTAAAATATAAATGACTTTAGTCGCCATTAAGGAACGCGTAAAAATTTATAATACTTAACGTTTAATATAACGGTCATGCAATCGATACATTTTTTTTATATTTCACCAATAACGAGCAAACATTAATGACAGTTAGCTGTGATGAAAATTGTAAAACGAGGAAGTTTGTTTGAAGAATAAAACATGACGGTGCGATTATTCTCAAATCGAATCTCTTTGTTCCTCCACCCTTTCAGGATTATCCTACGTTGCGTGTCGCAACCTTGCATTACTTTACGTATCGTGCAAATTAGAGGCATGCAGAATACTCACCCACTGATGGTATATTAATGCAGAGAGCTTGTGTGAATCGTAGATATGTGCGTCCCAACTCGTGAACGCAGATTTGAAGAACATCACTGATGTCGATAAGCATGTCTACGTAATTAGTTAAGTATTTACTTTGGATATCTGATGCAAGTAATAAATAGAAGTTACATCTCGACTGTGTTCCGTATTAAAAGGAGAGCCCTATTTAAGACGTCTAGGAATGAGGTGATTTTTGGGTTTTTTTCCAAGAAACTTCAAACTTTCAGGGTATTTTCGTTCAGTTCGAATGTGAACTAAAATGCCCTGAAAGTTTAAAAATGATTCGCTTAACAGTTTCTTGGAAAAAATCCCAAAAATCACCTTATTCCTAGCATCCTAAATAGAGTTCTGCCCTTAAACCGAACGAATAAATTAATAAATACAGTCATTATCAAAATTTCTATTATTTTGTAAATGCGTAAAGGATACGTGCAGTGCCTTCCGTCCGACAGGTAATATAAACACAAGCCGCATGATTATGTGCTTGCCTCCGTCCACGAGTTAAATGACGATTCAGGGCCATTTTATAAAAGTTCATAGAGGTGTCGATGCAGTGTTGATTCAATCTAACAGTAAACAAGATATATAATAAATTTCTTATCTGTAACGATATTTTTACATGTTCCTCCACATTTCTAATAAAAGCAGCAGAATTGATTAAACGCGTTATACATACGTAGGAGTCGTTACTTACTGTAATTGCAGGCATAAATGTGTAATTCCTTTTCTCGCATTCTGTAGCGTTATTCCTCTCGATTCTTTCCCATTAACATGGTACGCTACGAACAAAAAATATGGCATTCTCTTTATCGCTTTGATTTATTTTATGAGAAAAGATAAAGGATTGTATCATCCGCAAGTAAACCGCCGAAAAATGAAGCTATTTTTAAAGATATTTTTCCGAGTAAATGCAACATGTAACGAAATAAATCTTTTTGGTATTTATTAAGCTACTGTTATATAATACAAGAAAAAATTAAAACGAATTTTTGTAATTTGTTTTAATTCTTTTTTTACAGTGTCAATATGGTACCTAAAAAAAGTATGTTTACTGCATAGTTGATTTCTCGGCTCAAGATTATCCGAATCGAAAAATTCCAAAAGATTCTTAATCTGTATAAGTGTCGTTGTATCCCCTAGCTTAATTAACAATTTTTGTTGAAAAGTAACAAAATGGCGCCTGTTTGAAAAAAATAAGTTTGACAAAACACCCAAAAGAATGTATTCTCAGGTGTTGAATGAGAAAAATATTGATTATTTCCCAACCAAAATTGTTAATTGAGCTAGCAATAATAGCGACACTCGTACAGATTAAGAATCTTTTAGAATTTTTTGTTTCGGATAAGCCCGAGGCATGAAATCACCTACGCCGTAAAGATACCTCTTCTTTAGTTGCCATATTAATTGACGCTGTAAAAAATCATTAAAACAAATTAAAAAAATTCTTTTTAATTTCTTTTTCTATAATATAAAAGTAGCTTAATAAATACCAAAAGGATTTATTTCATTATACGTTGTATTTATTCAGAAAATAAATCTTTACAAATATCTTAATTTTTCATCCGATCAAAGTAGAATTCTTGGGTAATTCATCTGTTCTCGGACAAATGTTTTGAATTAAGTGGACGGCCCTGCATACTGATTTAAATACCTGCTCCAAACCCCGTAGCTCCGCCAGTACTGTCGCTAGAGACAAACTGGCCGAGCACCATCATGTTTCCCGACGGTGACTCCTTGAAAGCCGTCTCGCTGACGATAAGTTGATCTTCCAGTACAAAGCCACATTCTGTACATACTGCATCTCCTCTAGCTGGATCTGTTTCAATATCCGTAGATCCACAATTCCGACACTTAGTTCCCGACATCTATTAAACAAAGCAGAACATTGCCGATTAATTTGTAAAATAATCTTTAACAATTATTATCATACCCCAATGTTTATTATTTAATGTTATTTATTAGACTGGACAACTTTAAACGTCTCTGGCATTTCTTTTAAAAGAAGATAAACGATAATATTATCGTAAAAGAGAATGATATTGCGTGAAATGCGATTTACAAATCGTAAATATAGTCGATGCGATATAAATTATTGAGAGACAGTGAAATGAACTTTTAAATATTTCCGTGAGCGGAGTTCAAGTGTTAAGTTTCAAACGTCCTCTTTCGTTATTATATCGTAAGAAATTAACAAAATTCATTATTCCCGCATTGTTATAGAGTGACAATAGATTATTCTTCGAATTACTTACCTTCGAAAATATTGTAATTCTTAGTCTCTAGTTTGAAATATACCACTACGATTATTGTCGTGACATGCTAGGGCCAATTATTCGAACAAATGTTGTCGATCAATAGCGGTAGAATAATCAATTAATACTGTGTTATATCACGTTTAGCATGAAAACACGTAGAATCACTTCTTAAATGTTAGTTGAATTTTTATCTGACAGTGCTGTCGCTATAGGTTATATTCAACGCGGACATCACAGCAAACATCGGAAAACATGACGTGCACGACAGCGCCGCGGATGTAGCGTTTGTGGACTAGTGCGCATTCTCTCTGTGCACGATTTCGTTTTATCCCGCGAAGTTTGTGTTTAAATATTTAGTGCCGGCGCACGCGAGCGGCACGCGTCATTTTGCTGTCACGTATATATGACAATATATGCTGCAAAATACACATATATTTTATATATTTCTCTGTGTATTCATAAATGGATTCCTAGAACACAATGTTATCGTGCTCGGGCGCACCGGGGCTTCGATTTTCATTTCTCTATTGTAAATATTTTATATAGTCGTTATGATTTGTCGAAAACTTTCGATCTTAGGCTTTTGAAGTGTAAACATCATTAACGAGCCCCAGAATTTTAATGGCCGAATTCCACTTACGAATTCCAAATTGCCCGTGATTTTCATTAAGCTAGGTTTTCAAGTACACGACTGGACGCATCGTCAAGAATTTCAAAGTCGATTTTCTCGAAAATGAAGAAGAATAACAAAAAATTTTATTCCTTTTTCTCGACTTATTTACTTGTTATAAGTCGAAAAGAAAGAGTAACTTTTTTTCGTATCGCGCTTCATTTTCGAGAAAATCGACTTTGAAATTCTTAACGTTGCGTTTAGTAGGAAAACTTAGCTTAATGAAAATCACGGGCGATTTTTTTAGAATTCTTTTACTTCCTCTTTAAAAACTCTTATCATTTAAATTCGTCTTAAATTTAAGCACAGAATATACAATTTTGCTGAATTTCACTTGTCAAACTTGAATACATTTCGAAATTATGCAGTTCAGAGAAATATTCCGATAGTACCGAAGAACTTGTGAGAACAGACTTACGCTCGTAGCCTTCTATCGGCGAATTCGCGAATTACTATATGTTTGCAAATAACACCATCTACAGCCGAATACAATAACAATAACTATATATTTTGTACGCAATTATTCTTTATTTTGGTGGCATTATATTGCCTAACCATAACAACAGTATTTATGCGTACGTTGTAAATACGTACAACTTATTTATCGCGATTACCACAAAAAAACCTACGCGATAAAGATCCCAGTGAACGTGAAATGTTAATCAAATTAAAAGTCCATCCCGCGTAAAATTAAACTCGAACAATTGTACTCAACTCGGCCACCAAGACGAAAGTAACAAATTCAAGATGCCTTGCGAAATGATAACATTGCAACTTGGCCAGTGCGGCAATCAAAGTATGTAATCCTACAATTTATATTCCTTTCAGAATGTCATCTCACGTTTCCGTTATTAGTTCGCAGATATCGTAACCCAGTATCGTATTTTCAATTATCAATGCGAATATGTAACGCGCTCGAATATTCTACTCTTTGAGAAAAGTCACGAATTCGTTTGGAATCGTTTGTATTTCCCTTTCAGTTGGATTCGAATTTTGGAAGAAACTATGCGCCGAACACGGCATCAGCCCAGAAGGAATTTTAGAGGACTACGCGACGGAAGGGACGGACAGAAAAGATGTATTTTTCTATCAGTCGGATGACGAGCATTATATACCGAGGGCAGTATTATTAGATTTGGAACCTAGAGTAATTCACACAATTATGAATTCTACGTACTCGAAGGTAGATATTCTCGTCGAGGTCAGAGATTTAAATTAGCTTCGTGATCATCAGCGATTACTCTTATGTTTTATAAGCTATACAACCCGGAAAATATTTATTTATCGAAACACGGAGGTGGCGCTGGAAATAACTGGGCGTCCGGTTATCATCAAGGAGAGAAGCTTCAGGAAGAAATTTTTGATATTCTGGATCGAGAGGCTGATGGAAGCGATAGTTTAGAGGTATAATCGATTTGATAGTTTAAGGAGAGGTTTTGGTACATAGCACATAACAATAGGTGATCTTTAGGAATTATTTAAAGGAAAACTAGTATATATAAATTCATTTAAATCGGTGGGACCTGTATTTCCAAACGGTATTATCCGATTCGATTGAAATTTCTTTAATTTTGAAGAATATACTTCTGGCTGGGGGGGAAACCAGAAAAAATTACAAAAATGCCATTTTTTTTGAAAATAACGACACTTGGTTTGAAATCACTTTTTCTCTATATTTTTCGTCCTTTCAACGCCTTTAAAAATTATAAATTTTCAATTTTTTGTAATTTTTTTTGGTTTCCCCATAGCCAGAACTATGTTCTTTAAAATAAAAAAAGTTTCAGTCGAATCGGATAATAACTTATGAAGATACAAGTCTCACCGATTTTGAGAACACTGTTTCGAGAAAAACGCGTTTAAAGTTTTACGTGAGTGAAATGCCTGTAACTTCGGGAATTTTACTAATTTCAACAAATCTTTTTAAATATGAATTTCTAAAAGATTGAAAATTCAAAAAATGAAATAAAAAAATTGATATTTAGACCGAAACCTCCCCTTAAGGGAAATTACGTCCGACTTAATAGATTGCCATACTATTTTCATTTACAGGGGTTCGTTTTGTGTCATTCTATCGCCGGTGGCACAGGTTCGGGCATGGGTTCGTTTATGCTCGAATCTCTCGCAGATAGATATCCGAAGAAGTTAATTGAAACGTACAGTGTTTTCCCGAACCAAGATGAAATAAGGTGAAATATTATCGTATCGATCGTCTCGTAAATATAAATCAACTAGCTTTACTACTCGGCTCCGCACGAAATTTAGATTCTGATTTTATAAAAATAAAATTTCTTAGTTTTTTTTTTGTAAAAATGTTCACTTGCATTCATTTAGATTAATCAGGCATAATGAGCTGAGGCACGTTTCATGGTCCCAGAGTTTATCACTCGAAAGCTTTTAGGCGACAGACAAACACACAAACATATTGAAGCCTCCTGCTTTATATATTAAGATTAAATTATCTTCTTTCAGCGATGTAGTGGTGCAACCGTACAATTCTTTATTAACACTGAAAAGACTGACACAATGCGCTGATTGTGTCGTGGTTCTCGACAATACCGCGCTGAACAGAATAGCATCGGACAGACTCCACATTCAGAATCCCAGTTTCACGCAAATCAATCAATTGGTTTCTACGATAATGTCCGTCAGCACCACCACACTTCGGTAGGTACCACTCTCCTTCGTCCCACGAATTTATAAATGTTACAAAATCTTATCTTGATATCACTAGGTATCCTTCGTACATGAACAACGACTTAGTTGGTTTAATCGCTCCATTAATTCCAACACCGCGTTTACATTTCCTAATGACTGGTTACACTCCGCTTACTACAGACCAAGAAGTGAGTAAGGAAGCTTGTTTTACGTAAGATAATTTCGTGTCGCGTATATATCAAACGAACGATTATTAAACTATGATCCGATAGGGTGCATCTGTGAGGAAAACTTCTGTACTGGATGTAATGAGGCGTTTATTGCAACCGAATAATATGATGGTTTCCACGGCGTTGGATAGAAACGCGTCTCATTGTTACATATCTATTTTAAATATTATTCAAGTAAGTATTCTGCGATCTAAGGTATTAAAAACTGCAAACAGAATCAAATACACGATTTTCTCACAGGGCGAAGTAGATCCAACGCAAGTTCATAAATCGCTGCAAAGGATCCGGGAACGAAAACTCGCGCAATTTATACCTTGGGGTCCCGCTAGCATACAAGTAGCTCTCTCCAGGAAATCTCCTTATATACAAAGCACGCACAGAGTGTCCGGCTTAATGTTAGCCAATCACACTAACATATCGTCGGTAAGTTATTTAATACTACGGAATTATTCGTGTCATCTAAATCTTAAATTAAAATTATCAGTTACTAAATTCGTCAGCTATAAATGCATAAAAACTTTCAGTTATTTGATCGTGCCCTGCAGCAGTACGATAAACTGCGAAAACGAGAAGCGTTTTTGGAGCAGTTTCGTAAAGAAAAGATGTTCGAAGACAATCTGGACGAGTTAGATAACTCTAGAGAAGTTGTAGAATATTTGGTGAAAGAGTATCAGGCCGCCACGCGGCTCGACTATCTATCTTGGAATCCCAACAAAACAGAAACATAAGATATTTAAAATTCTTCTTAAGATCATTCTGCGTGCACGTAAGAGTTTAGGATCTGATCATTACTCATTTAGTTTTATGTTTTCTTCGTTGCCAGAGGATTTCACTCTCAGTAGAACTGAAACTGTATCAGCTTTCGAAAGGATTCTCCGATATCCTTG
The DNA here is from genome assembly GCA_963971345.1 of Andrena flavipes. Lineage (NCBI taxonomy): Eukaryota > Metazoa > Arthropoda > Insecta > Hymenoptera > Andrenidae > Andrena > Andrena flavipes. The sequence continues at coordinate 75,274,189 of OZ020480.1, forward strand.
CCATAATTTAGAACTTATTCAGTCGTCGCACTCCAAATTTATTTCCGACTTCCGTGCGTATAACGGGGGTAGCGTAGCAATTGTAATGAATCCCGTATGACCGGGTAAAGAGCGAGCATGCGTCACTGTGAGAAGCTTCGTTTGGTCTTGCTTTCCGTTCTCACTTTGTTGTGCCATATCCTTGCTCGTATGCTGAAATAGAATTCGAAAGTATTATTTCCAGAGGTTTAATGCTACTTCGAGAGTAAGAAATGTACCAAGCACGTGCCATTTATGCAATCATACCGTTTACGATATTTTTCTACAAAAATTAAACGAAAAACGATACTCCATGAAAAAAAAACAACATTCATTTATATATCCTACTACGAATATATCAACAATGGACAATGACTATGTATACTTTACAAACCTCGTATTTCAGGCATTCTAAATCCAATATAGGAAGGTTTTTATATTGAACATTCACTTCCCTCTGTAAGCATTCGAACGTGTTCAATTCAATGAACCCTTTTGAGCTTAAGTTTGTACAAGTGCGTTGAACTTGCTCAATACAGGGAGAGAAGGAGCAGAGCTTTCCACCTATTAAGGAAGTAATTTTATATCGAAAGCGTGGAACTTTTAAAAAAGACGTGACCATTTATTTCATCGAAGAGCATTATTAATAACTTGGTCGTATAAATTCTGTGTAAGCGGTGCGAGAATCGAATAAATTTAAGAGAACGACGTCGCACTTTCATGCAAATGACTCGAGAAGGAAAATATAAAGTTACCAATGTACCTGACTTTTTTAAAGTACATAATGCATGATCGATTGCTAACCATGGATGTGGGAGATCTAAGAAAATAGCATCCGCCTTGTTTGTTAATTGCTCTCCGAATCCATCCACGCAGACGTCTTTATGTCCCACAGTTACGAATTGACTAAGACCGTGCTTCTCGAATTCCGCTTGGGCGACGTTTACGCGTTGCTCGTGGAAATCGAACGTGTACAAATGGCCGTGAGGGCGAACCGCGCGAATCAGCGCGTGGGAAAGCGATCCGCTTCCGGTACCTAATTCGATAGAACGTAGAGACTAAGAGTACGCGTTATAATTAGCATTGTAATTCAATAAAATTTGAATATCCCTCGACCTGTCTCGATGATTACGCTTCCGGGCGACAAATCCATTAAGTACGTGATGAGGCTTATGTCGGGGCTATAGATAATTTGCGTCCTATGAGGGACTGTCACCGTCCATAGCTCCGGCGTCGGCTGTAACACGTATCCCCATCCACGCGAGAGTTGTACTTTAGTACCGTATTTTTCTCCGACCAGCGAGAAAACTTTGAGTGCCCCGTATATCGTTTGGAAGACGTTATCGACCATCTGACCTTTCTTATTCAAAATTTTTGGCTTTATCTCCAAGGAGTGCATGTTACTGGGTCCTAAGTATAAAATTACTACGTCTCCTTCTTCGATAACTTCTTTCGCTTTGTTGAAACTCATTTTGTTAACGCGGCGAAATGCTGTGACACCTGTCCTTACTGTATTTTATATAATTACATGATTTCTATCGATCTATTTCTTTATATTTATTGCGATCCAGCAAGTCGTATATAGTTCTAATAGCATTTTTATTATAACGTGTATGAAAGTGCTTTGTTTCACGTGTTAATAAATGATTTTCCAACGTTATTATTATTCAATAACTTTACGACAGTTAATCATAGGTTATGTCACTGCGATGCACGTGGTGTGTGCTGCGGCACCACGCGAACGTAGCTGCACATCTATCGACACCTAACATCGATATACAAAACTGGAGCGAAATTTGAAAGTGGCGATTTCCACTTACAAATCGCCTGTGATTTTGATTAAGCTAGGTTTTCCCGTATATACATGGGAGTCCGCAGGGGGGAGCAAAAGGGGCAGTTGCCCCCTCTTGGCTTTTGTGAAAAAATCGCTTATTTTTCAAAACTGATCTTTATTAAGTTTATACTAAAAAAGGGAATATTTTTAAATTTCGGTTTTAAATTTTTAATTAAATTGGCACTGTAAAATGGGTTAAAAATTCAAGAGGAGTATATTTTTCTTTACCATCATCCCAAAGTTGCCCCCCCCCATCTGGAAAATAGTCTACTATTCTCAAGAATTTCAAAGTCGATTTTCTCGAAAATGAAGCACAATATCAAAAAATTGTATTGCTTTTTCTCGACTTATTTACTTGTTATAAATCGAAAAGAAAGAGTAACTTTTTTTCATATCGCGCTTCATTTTCGAGAAAATCGACTTTGAAATTCTTAACGTTGCGGTTAGTCGCGTACAGACGCGTTAATGAAAATCACGGGCGATTTGGGCGTAAGTGGAATTCGCCCTATGTAATGTAATGATTTGCAATTCAGGTGTATGGAATTATACGAATTATTAACAAGTATAGACTGGAACAGACACGTCCAGTAATTTAGTCGAGTAGCGAGTAATTTAGTAATTTACCAGTTATTTTGCTATACTCGACTAAATTTTAGTCTCCACACACGGTAAATTACTAAACTACTCGCTACTTGAATGTTTCCTCACGCTTGACGCCTAAAATTGAATCGTTAATGACGGCGAGGCAAATCATTTACGCGAGTCAAAAATGTTTCCATTATTTGCAAGTTGCAACGAAAGCACGGAAGTCCTGAAACCTCAGAGTGCGAAGTAATAATTAAACGAAGATATTTTTATACGTTTCCACAGCCGAATTATGAATATACCGGTGCCAGAAAATAGAAAGTGTTCGAAATGAAAATCAACATCGATGACACGCGATTCCACGTTAAATGGAAACGTGACTTAATGAAAGTGACACATTTGCAGGGGAGCCGTGGGAGCCGTGACCCATGAGGCCACTAACAGAGCTTCTGAAAGTTTAAAAATAGTTAAATAGTTGGTAATGAAGTACCCAATAGTTTATATTGTGTTACAACTGCCAAATTGTTTGTACATGATTTTCCGCTGTTAAAATAGGAGAGCTACTCGCACATCTCATTCACTATATTATCGAAATATGGCATCGAAAGTTACGCTGTCCCAGGCTCTGGGTACAGACGGGAGTGATTTTAATCATAGACAAAAAGTCGCTAGCCAATATCAAATCAGGTAATACAGACAATTCGTACATGGGATATAGCCGCTTTTGGTTTATTTACTTTTCATTATACATTCCATTCTATTTTCGAAATTACTCGCCACTATCCGCGGAAGGATATTTTCGAATGTCTAATATCCTCTCGCGTGCGAAAAGAATAATTAAAAATAAATCGCTGCACGTCTCTTGCTTATTTGCCGTTGGGATTAAACATGTCTTCCTTTTAGCGCAACAAACAAATCAAGACTGAAATATTGCATATTTTTTCACTATCTTCTTTTCTTCGTTATGCTTGCCAAGTTATCGGCCGATATTTTAGATCATCTGGATATATTCATTTTGGAGATCGAAGAGTTGCAAGTACCTCAGGTAAATCGATAGAAAACGATACACGCGTGCACGCGTACTTAAGAGGTGAGGCGTCTTAAATTTGCAACCTTAATTTACATCGATATTATTAACGTAGAGGTCGTTCCCTCTAATTTACCTCCCGCTTGAAATCGTGTAGTTAATTCGCTCGATTCATCTTTCCTCCATTGACGATATCGAATTAAGTCGAGGTAGTTATTCCAAATGCCTTACCACGAGTTAGAACTTCGCGAAATACCGATATTTTAAGAAGCTTCGTACTTTTACTGCCATTATTGCCGTCTCTTGCGTTGCAGCCTCTTTGGTGGGAATACATATGGTGCGCGAGCTTGATGTCGAGCTTCCTCGCGCTGTCCGCTGTTAAGAGGAACAGGATTAAGATGCTGCAACAGTACATGATAGGTATCGTTTTATTAGGATACGGTCCGCTTCTTTACGCCGTTGTATATTACTTCAAGGATGTTTGGAAATATCTGACCGTTGGTAAAGCGGACGAAGTTCACATTTGGCAGGTACGGGCGTAGGATACGAGAGATTGTTATTTAGTTTTTATTTAATTAAAATGAGAAGTATTCGTAAAGTTCGGGAAAATCATTTTTCAGGGCCTGCCTTATGGATTATTGTGGTACGCGTTTGTCCTTCTGGCCTCGCAGGTCCACTCATTTTCTCTGTTCTTCTCTTGGAACCTTTTGGTGGCTTGGAAGACACGAGGGAGTAAAAAGGTGGATTAATGTAAATTATAACCAGATAATTTATAGAAATTTCAAGCATATCTGTGAATATTATTGAGTATACATATTTTTATTTGGAACGTGCGAAGGCACATACGAATCCTTTTTAAAAGAAAATTGAAGTTTAAAAGTAATATTGGTGATGTGTAAATATGTGTATATATATAAATATATATATATATCTGTGTGTGTGTGTGTTGATGTATGTTATACAAATATACACAAATTAATGCAATATGCATTTCAAAACAATTTTGTTCATCTTCGTAAATTGATTATTTAATATTACAGTGAATATTGAAACCTGAAGTTTTTTTTTTAAACTATTAAAGAACTTAAGAAGTTAAGTACTGTTCTCTTAAATTTACAATTTCATTCTCTTTTTATGTTTAGAACGGGATAAGTCTTTATGTATAATTACTTTACAAGTTTGCAATATTTTAATACAGATATTTAAGTTTCACGTTCCTTGCAAGCGTGCCGAAGTGCTTTTCATTTAAAAATAAATGTTAATCAATGTCGCGTTCTAAAAATGTGTATATTTTAAAAAAGGAATCTCGCGGGTTACTCGGTTACGAAATAGAAGTAACTATGATGTTTCTGTAAAATCCCTAGCGTAATGGTTCCCAACCTGTGGGTCGCGAAGAATCGCGAAGTGTTTTCCGGAGGGGTCGCTATTTTTAGTTGACGATTTTTGAGCATTTATTTATTATAATATGGTTACATTGCCATGTCCTATTAATGATCTAACACTAATTTTTCATAAATAAAAGGACGTAGATACCTTATATGGAGATGGGAGGTCGCAGGTTATTCGACTATTATGGACGAATTCCACTTACGCCCAAATCGCCCGTGATTTTCATTAGGGTAAGTTTTCCTGTACGCGAATAAACGCAACGTCAAGATTTTCAAAGTCGATTTTCCCGAAAATGAAGCGCAACCTAGTTTCGTCCCTGTCGCGACTCACAAAAGGTTGAGAAACACTGCCCTAGTGCATTAACTAGGGAGAACTTTCGCGTATAGAGGGCCCATTGATCGTCCCTAATAGCACGTCCGATCACGTATGGATATTTCACTTGCTTATGAGGGACTTCGTGTCCTGTGACCGTCACTGTCGCGCTTAACTCGGTTTCTCCAATTTTTCTATCGTTGTTTTAAGGCGTGCGGTGAGTTCAATTCACAATAAACACATTAACATGTATCGAATGTTACGAATAAGTTAACGTCCCCGATCGATTGATACATAACGCAACAAATCGCGAGACGACTTAACAGTAAGCAGAACTGAATGGTGTCCATTGTGATTATATAAATGAGATAATATCCCACGGAGTTGAAAAATTACCAATATTTCGCGATATGGGAATTGACAATCTAGCCGCAGCACGTTAACTTTAATTCATCTTCTTTATTTCATATTCGTAAATTTAACTCGCGCTGCGATCTGAACTTTTTCCTAGAATCGCTCGTGCGAAATCGGTAAGACAGATGAATTTGTTCTGCGAAAGTAATGTAACAATTGCTACCTTTTAACGCACTATGATAAATTAAATCTGATCAAGTGAACTTGTTTTAGCGAGAGTCACCGCGATTGAATAATAAAGTTTGACAGAAAAATTACGGAATATGAGTTCGAATATATTTCGTATAAATTACACAGAGATATATATTTTATATTTATTATTTAATTAAGGCGTTCCTTGTATAATTTATTCTTTCATTTTTCAAAACTTGAATGACTGTGTTGGTAAGTTAAATATACTTTTTCGCCTCCTCCTTCGTTAGTTATCCCTTTGGAATTTAATTTCATGCGTAATTTTATATATTTAGTATGTTGTTTTACTTTTGTATTCCTTGTATTTATTGTTTCTTATTTATCTTAAGTATCTCAAAGTATATTATAAGAATCGAGATTGTAAATTTTACTGCTGCTGCTAACACACTTATTAGTTTTTATATCACCTCCTATCTGCCTTACATTACTTCTTCTAAATGAAATATTGATAGTAGAATTTTGAAGTAAACTTTGTAGATTATATATAGCTCGAATTGTAATTGTTGGAACCAGCAAAGAAGGAATAAATCTTTTCATGTAAAAAAATTGAAAATGTAGAATAAGAGCTTTTCGTAAGTCTTATTTTTTAAAAATCATTTTTGAAGATTCGTCAAGTCTGTATATAATTTAGATAACTTGAATTTGAAAATTAAATATGCCTTTAATTTAGTACCGACTTCTTATATATCTCGCGAACGAGACGAGCAAACAAATATACCTTCCCCTGCGTAATCCAGAATCTCGATTAAAAACACATATCTTACGAATATTCGCAGGAACATCCACCTTCAAAATGTTCTCCAATCACATGACAACGATCGTGCGGCTCGCTGCGCAGCAGCAGCAGCAACAGCGTGGTATGGCGACCCTTAAAGTCATTTCCATGAGATTGAAATCGGTGAAGAACATCCAAAAGATCACGCAGTCGATGAAAATGGTGTCCGCTGCTAAATATAACAGAGCGGAGCGTGACTTGAAGCAAGCCCGACCACTCGGAGTGGGGTCGAAAGCCTTTTACGAACAGGCTGATATTCAGGCGCCGGCGGACCAGCCGAAGAAGCTTATGGTAGCGGTAACGAGCGACCGTGGATTATGCGGCGCTGCGCATACGGGAGTGTCTCGTAGTATCAGAGATATTCTATTAGCGGACCCAGCGGAGCGCGAGAACACCAAAATTGTATGCATCGGTGAGAAATCGCGATCAATTCTGCAGCGTTTGTTTGCCGATAATATACTGTTTGTCGCGTCCGAAGTTGGTCGCAAGCCACCCACGTTTAATGATGCTTCTAAAGTTGCGGCTGAGATTATGAACAGCGGGTACGTTTTCCTTTGTTTGTTATTATTATTACTTGTTTATTTATTATTATTAATGTTTAATGCCGAGGTAACGTTTACAGGTACGACTTCGGCTCGGGACGTATTATCTACAACCGATTCAAATCAGTAGTGTCATATTCCGTCGATGAACTGCCCCTTTTCGACAAGAATTCGGTGGTCACTGCCCCTAAGCTTTCGATTTATGATTCCCTGGACGAAGAAGTAATACAGAGCTACCTGGAGTTTTCTCTGGCTTCTTTACTGTTCTATTCCATGAAGGAAGGAGCCTGCAGCGAACAGTCCAGCCGCATGACGGCTATGGACAATGCCAGCAAGAATGCCGGGGAAATGATAGAGAAACTAACACTCACGTTCAATCGCACGCGACAGGCTGTAATTACTAGGGAACTAATTGAAATCATCTCTGGTGCGGCTGCATTGGAGTAAACGCGCGACATTTTTTAAGAAGTTAATACACGATAGTGCTGGAACGTAGGTCAGATGAATGTTATATCATGCGGAGACGAGCTGTATGGTCTTTTCTAGAAAAACAAAGCTCTGTATTGTGGCGGGGCAAGTCTACTGCGAACGATCGAACGCTTAAAGACACGACGATATTTATGAATTCAAATACAATTTAAGCAATTTGGAAGATCGCAGGAATGCTGTATTTGTTAACATTATGGTCCAAACTGCCATATGAAATAAATAATTCTATCAAGTTCTTGCTTTTATATTTGTTACCTATGAATAAAGTCAAGTATTAATATAATAATAAAATTTGGAATGATATTATCTTTTTTTGATCTTTGAAAATTTATTCGCATCTGAGGTTCTAGCTAAATCTTTCACAGAGACTCTGCTGCAGCTCGTTATGCAACTACCCTTGGACAGCAATATTGTGAACGTGGTGTTTTGAAACGCGTACTAAAGGAATGCTTGTAAGGTAACGAGTTGACAGTATTGGTGATAATGAAAGTTATTTTAACAAAAGGCCTATCTATCTTCATCCTCGGAATGCAAATAAATAAATATACATATATTTATAGTTGTGCATGCCGAATGGGGTGGTTTAGTTAACAGGTGTCGCCTCTAGGTGGCTATAGCGAAAAGTCATCGCTAGGAAAAGCACTCACTGCACCGGAAGTGGCATCGTATTGGCAAAGAGGAGACATAATAAGAGGCGTCACTCGACAAGGACAGACATAATCTGGGGAAATCACTAAGACAACCAATTTAAATGCCCATTCGGCAATGATCGGTAAACTTCGAGTAAATCGAGTAATCGGTAAACTTTAGCCGATTTAAATATCCCGCTCGAATAGACAACCAATTTAAATGCTAATTAAAATATCTCCTCTTTGTTAAACATATCTACTTCCAGGGACGAACTAAAAGCGAATTAGGCAGACACGCACTGACACTGTACTGGTGCCAGGAAATAACTTGGATTGGTTGATTCCTATAGAGCTTCTTCGTTTCTATGAGAAACAACCAATCCAAGTTATTCTCTGGCACCAGTGCAGTACCAGTGCGCGCCTTCCGAATTCGCTATAAGCTAAACCACGTGCGTTTTGCGGCATTCGTAAATGTAACCTTAACGTCAAAACAAATAATTATGGCAGAAAATCGAAAATCTCGTATTATTCTCGAAGAATATGGCATACCGAATGTGAGCATCTACTAAACAAAAATACTAATAATTTCTTTCCTCGAAAGAAACCTTAACAGCCCGCTTAATTTTCCAGGCCTCGGAGTACACGAATTATGAACCGCAGCAGGATTGGAATTTACACAACTTTACAGAAGTAATGTCTGATTTGAAATTGCGTATGAACAAGTATCCCTTCTAATTCAGTAACTGCTAGTCGAATGTAGTTTATCGTACATTTTCCAATACCTCGCAGTCTTATCAAACCACCTCGTATTACATTGGTATATCGCATCCACAGGAATTCAAAGTACAAGTCGTCAGGGAATCCGAGGACGAACGAGAGCTAGAATTCGATTTAATCGGCTATCCCGTCACTTTCGCCAATGCATTTCGTAGAGTTCTTTTGAGCGAGGTACCTACTATGGCCATAGAAAAAGTTTATATCGTAAACAACACGAGCTTAATTCAAGACGAAGTTCTCGCTCACAGGTAAAAAGCACGTGCACGCGTATATCGTACATTTGAATTCTTTTATCTAAGAAACTGTGTATTGATATTAAAGGTTGGGTCTCATACCACTAAGAGCTAATCCTAGGTTGTTCGAGTATCCTTCGTCCACCTCTAAAGACGAAGACGAAGTCAGCGACCAAGATACGCTGAGATACGAGTTGAAAGTATCGTGCACGTGGAATCTTCAAGCTCCCAAAGACTCTCGACGAACGACTGATATGTACAAGAACAGTAACGGTATAGAAATATCTGATAGCAATTCAGTTTATATTCTTGGTAATATAGGGAGTAAGGAAAGCTGGAATAATATTCTTACGCAGTGTACAGCAGGGATATTAAGTGGGTTCCGATCGGACGTCAAGCAGAACTTTATCCCAGAGGAGCAGAGCAATTGGGTGTTTTAGAAAACGATATTCTGGTATGCAAAATGCGCCCTGGACAAGAAATTCATGCTTTTATGCACGCGGTTAAAGGAATCGGGAGAGATCATGCTAAATTTTCTCCTGTAGGTAAGTCGAAATTTAAAGAAATTTGTATCGTAGAGGAATGTATCATTGTGGAACCAAAATCTGAGGACGCGTTGTAGGAATTAATCTTCTCCTCAGTGGCGCACCCAAAGGAGGGGGGGCGAAGAGGCCCTGGCTCCTCTAAAGAAGGGGCTTTGTAAAAAGAAAAGAGAACTGGATTTTATTCCTTAAATAAGTTTTTATATTTGCATTAAAAATACTTTAATCCGTTCAACTCGGCTCCCCAAAGATTAAATCTTGAATGCGCTACTGCTTCTCCTGCAATTAATACTCAGACCTACACATTTGCTCAAACATTCAAAGTTCGCTCGAGATATTTCTAAATTAAAATCAAATTGTAAATACAAGCGTCATGGTCTAATCTCGCATTTATTTATATTCAGCTACGGCATCGTACAGACTACTGCCGGACATACAACTAATAAAACCAGTCAGAGGAGAAATGGCGGACCGTTTAAAAAGCTGTTTCAGCATCGGTGTCATAGAAGTAATCGAACATAAATCGGGCGATCCGGATTCCCGTGAAGCAAGAGTTAAAAACCCGCGCTACGACAGTTGCTCTAGGAACGTATTCCGACACGAAGACCTCAAATCATGCGTACGATTGAGTAGAGTACGGAATCACGTTATTTGTAAGTAGTAGATAATTTGTTTAATCCAGGGATCGAAAAATTTCTGCAACTCTTACTTTTAAAAAAATTCTGTTAAAACTTATATATTTCAAAATATATGAATTTTATATAGATTCGTAATTTCATTAATCCTCTGCTATTCTTACAGTTACTGTCGAATCGGTGGGAACGTTATCACCCTCGGTATTATTTGTAGAAGCGGTTAAAATTCTTAAGGGAAAATGTAAAACGTTTTTGGAAGAACTTGATAATATTGGCCAATAAATATTTATACTGCTTCACTAACAATACTTTTGATTCGACCGTCTATCAGAGTTATTCAATGGCAACCTTTTACCAAATCCTTTGAAATGTCTCTTATTATTCTCTTAATTGACGAGGGAAGATCCCGAACCCGAAAATTAAAAAAAAAAATTTGAATTATAGTGTTAATTTAATTAAAAATTTAAAAATATTCCCTTTTTTAGTATGAACTTAATAAAGATCAGTTTTGACAAATAAGCGACTTTTTCTCAAAAGCCAGAATTTGAACAGAATGAATTAAAATATAATTTAATTTCAACAAAATTTATGAAAAGTTTTGCCACTCCCCCTCTCATTAGAAATTTTATCATAAATCTTTACAGTCGAATTTTATTGCAACAAATTTCCAAAAAATTTGGCTCTTCCAACTTGAAATTTTAACGTAATCAATTAAAACAGAAGCTAATTTCCACAAAATTTACGAAAAATGTAGCTAATTCAACTAGAAATTTTAGCGTAACGAATTAAAATAGAATTGAATTTTAACAAAATTTACGTACGAAAAGTACGTAATTTTGCCCACTTCCTACATATTCGCAAAACAGCTGAAAACAGCGAAGCATGCAATTGCTCTAACTACATATTCAAATATACCACAATGAATAATACAGAAATGTAAATGAACTACGAAAACCTATTAAACTAATCCCCAACAGCATTTCTTATCGAAGCGCGATAAGTTAAAAACACGTTTCTCTATCATATTTTACATAATTGCATTTACTTTGCAGGTTACTTTCCCATATCTTTCGCAATTACTTATACACGTCCCTTACATGCATTTTCTCATAGATTACCATTCATAAATACTCGGGCAAATATAATTCACAGCTACGGTATACACGCCGCACCTAAAAAAAAAAATTACAAACGTTCCGAATTTCATTCATTCCGTGAAATCAATAATCATTAACCCGTCAAATGCGAAGATAAACTCTCAGCGATATCGTTGTTAATCCATTTTCTGGTGGATGAAGCGCTGCGATATGTGGCTATTAAATAAAACGTAAAGACTTCTTAATGAAATCCTATCTTATCGAATTGTCAACCACGAGGGAAGCTTGAAAAAAGAGCGGAGCCGCAGTAGGTCGTACGGAATGCTGTCAACGCATTTACTTCCATGTTCATCGCAATGTTACACCACTGAGATTCCTCTTAACCGTCTGAGATTGTTACATCACATAGAAAATCCACTCCCGCGGTATCATTGTAACAGTTCCTGCGGTTACGGATAATGGGATTAGGAAGTTTTCGATGGAGGGTACTATTGATCGTTATATCAGCCTTACTTCTCTGGCAGTCGTCGAAAGTTTGGCTAAATTTCGCTCAGGAGAAATCTGTCACAGAAGGTAAAAAAATACGGATGCATGTGTGAACGTATGGCGAAATAGATGTGTCTCCCGATTCCTTTCGCGTTCTCTCGTGTAATCAGTCACCTTACTTTTTGATAATATTCTGCAACTACGCTACGCTCGTAGAATTGAATTTTAATCGGCATGCATGCCATTGGATCGTAGTATCCTTTTTTAATTACATAAATGTGGAGTTTAACCTGGTGTGCGTAATTAGTCCGCAGCTATCAAACATATCTGTCGTAATAAAATATCCGTGTTCGTTTCTGTTTACGCCTAATAAGTATCTTGTAAATTATAAGTTTTCACGAACAGTGTTTCGATTCCTTTAACGCTACGAATCAGATTTTTGTCGCTATATAAAATTTCGTAAAAATGTACGTTTTAAGATCTATAATATTTTCACATTAACGCGCGATTCTGCTTCGCAGAGTTAGTAATTTTAACGTAATATTTCACATTTAATGACGCAAATATCGTAAAACGTTAGTCTTTTTATTGGCAGTTAGAATGAAACTTTTAATTTACAATCGCACAACTTTCTTGATTGTTGCGGATATCTGCTAAGTTTTGTATAGCACAGCTTCAGGACAACCAGCCGGTAACGTTAAGCCGAAAAGATGACCGCTCCAGGCAAAGAGTACACATCGCGATTTACTACGAAGCGTTATGCCCGGATTCGCGCAGCTTCTTCGTTAAACAGTTATTGCCGACGTACCATAGAATTCCAGACAGCGTGGAAGTGCAGCTAATACCTTACGGGAAAGCTACGGTGAGGCATTTCGTCGATAGAAGAGAAATATCTAATATTTATACGGCGCTTAATTTTCCAGCGAATAATCCTGTAACTTTTAGTTTCTGTACATTCGTTATTGCTAAGAATCAAGTAGAGAATATAAATACAAAGACACCGTGAAATTCAAATGTTTTTACAGACGGTGAAGGCTAAGGACGGTCATGAATTCATGTGCCAACACGGGCCGATCGAATGCGAGGCTAATATGATTCACGCGTGCTCCATAGAAACGCTAAAAAATTCTTCCGTTCAATTGGAGTATATATCCTGCATGATTAAGAATAATATAGAGCCGCTGCGTATCATGGAAACTTGCGCGAAGAAGATGTACATAGATCATACGCGCATTCTCAAGTGTTTCACCGGAACGAAAGGCAAAGAACTTCTAGCTAACTACGGAGAGCTAACGAACGAATTAACGCCGAGAGTGTCTTTCATACCGACTGTGGTACTCGACGGGGTAAGCTCGCGGTTCCTTTTTCTTTACGAGTCTGGAAAGTTACTCGAAACGTTTACACAGTTGTTTCTGAGTTTACTCGCTCGCACCACTAAATCTATGAAATATGTATTTCTAGAATTCTGAGAACCAGGCGAGGATACTAAAAAATTTACTACAAGAAGTGTGCCTACATCTTAAAATCATGCCGGAAGGCTGTACATTGTAAAAATACATCAAATGTTTATAAGTCATATCTTTCAGAAAGGTATGCGTGAAATACAGTATTTTTACATAACTTCTTTACGAGTTCGATGAGTGCTAGAATTTTTAGGAAAATACCTGACAAATTTTGGCCGATTTTAACGCTAGCTACTTTTCGTAATGTATAAAAGTTTATTAATACTTCGTAATTGGGGAGGAAATTGGAATCTGCAAGTTCCTCGTGTCGAGAGAAAAGGAGTCGAAAATTCTTTACTTCGTCTTTAAGATGTGTGCAATTAAAGACACTCGAATTAGGGGTCATCCTTAAATTACGTAAGGCTTTTGGGGAGTTCCGCGAATTTCTTACGTTTTCTTATACAAGGAGGGGAGTTTTTTAACTTAATTTTCAATAAATAGAAATTCTGTCATTAATGTTCCAGAAAAGTAGTTTTAGTTTAAATTTCCCAAAACAGAGTTAAACGAATTATATAAACCTTTAAAAGAATTTTAATAACTGAAAAATTCAATGCAAAAAATATTACTTAAGGAGGGGGTTGGAATATCAAATCTTACGAATTCTTAAACTGAGGGAGGGAGGGGGTAATAATTCGCCAAAATTACCCTTGCGTAATTTAAGGACGACACCTTATGCCGCGCGTTATTTAAATGTAACGGCTCGTGAATTATTTTCTCTTCATTCTTGTGATAATGTAGATTATAGAATATTAAATTTAGTTCGGTCGATAGATGTTCGATTTTTGTTCGTTCATGAATTTCACTCACTCCGACTTTTCGCAAGAACTATTCTTCAAGACTGTAACTCGCACTTTGTCTGCCGAAATACATACCACTGGTCGCTCGAAGGTCCGACTTTCGGGGATGTTAGTTTCCACCTCGAAACGGAGGAGGCAGAGAAACAGATGGGTGGGATTTGCTGCGTTATTAAATACGCGTATTCGTCAGTTCTCCCTCTATTCAATTTCATTCTATTTACATTTTTTTTTTGTACCCTAAATTTCGAGCAGCCGCCTAACATTTGAACGACGCGCACCGGCAGTCGTAAGCGTTGACTACTTATATCTTGAAAAGGAAGCATCAAATTGCAAGACTTCTTGATTTCTTTCAGTCGGTTTGTGTCGTATAATTGTTGTATGCTCTGCATAATATTTGAAGAGCTGAGATTCTTCGTTATCTTCTAAACTTTGTTACAACAACGTTATGATTAGATACTAAAACGGAGCGAAGGTGCATTCTTACTGCGAATATACAAATTACAATGGCCCTACTAACAGATATGCCTCGTTTTTTCTTTCAATATCACCGATTTCGAGAAACTGTTGAAGAAGGGATCGTTGAAACCCAAGTGCGAAAAGGTCGCTTTATCTTTTCCCTCTACTATATAGAAAGATGCAAACGCGTTGAAAATCGGAACCATTATCGTTAGCGGTACACGCCCACGTTACATTGCTCAGTTGACACGCAAATGTTACGCTTTATTAAATAATAAAGTAAGAATGATAACTAGGACAAAAGAAAAACACTTCGAGAAGACACTCCGATTATAAAATGTCCATCGATTCTTCATTGAGTAATTAAGAATCAATCGGTCGTTTAATGTATGGGAACAATTTATTAACTTAATATCAACACTTTATACAAACTGTGTCGCTTCGTCACGCACGATAAGTGAAGTATGCCTTTGATATGGCGAAGAATATTTCACATACAATAGAAACAATGAGCGTACATGTTTCGTATTACAAGAGAAAGAAACTTATAGCGAGAATAATAATCTCTTTTCAGCCGAATGGATAGTTACACATTTATTAGAATCTTCTTTTTTTTTTCTTCTTTTAAATGGTAAACATGGAAAATAAATAACTTCTTATTCGCGTTACGACGGAGCTTCATAAATATCGCATTTTAATAATATACTTTATATATTTTCGAAGGAAGGATTGAGAACAAGAGTGACTCGAATAGAATTTCAGCTATTTATTTGCAAAGAACGAACGTCTCGAAAACGCGACTTCCTTTTATTTTCGGGAGGCGGGATGGCGGTGGAGGGGCAGGAGGAAAACGAGAACGCGATTTTTTTCTTACTTCATGACTGATTTCAAGCTACGGGTTCTCCCTTCAGACGCAATACTGATTTCTTTTTTAACTTAGTATCGCCCCTCGGCGCTCGCTTATAGAGAACTCTCGCGAAATCATTTCCTTTTTATCATTTTCTTTTCCCCTTAAATACAGGAAAATTAGTTTACGAGTATGTATAATTGGCGACACGAATATAAAATTAATATTAAATACTGGAATATATTCTTTATAACTTAGACTTAAACACTAACGGTCAATGATCGATGAAACGAGCAATAAACTGTTAAGCATTTAAATATAGGGAGATATCCATCGAATAAACTCTACATATCACCATTTACAAAAGGACTTCCTCGCGATTCGGTCTTTCCTTTTTCTTTTTTTCCCTTTTCTTACAAAGTGAGAACATTCTCGTCGCGAATCGATAATGTTAACTCCTTTCTTCATTTTTCTCTCTCTCTCTCACTCACTCTCTCTCTCTCTCGTCTGTTCACAATAACGACACAGAGCTGTCGGAACGACTGCGAGTAAAAGTAAAAGTAATTCCCAAGAGTTCGATCGTTTTCAAGGAAAGAACAGGATTTTTTTTTTCGAGTTCGGTGGAAACTTCGAAGAGATATGTTAACGCGAATTATTACATACATATCTGTCGACAGAACTATTCTCTAGATGCCGTCGAGAAATGACGATGAGATTGATTAAACTGCTGAAACGAGAGGTCCATTGGTTAATGAAGGAAACGAATCGAGTAGTTGTGACCTAAAAATGAGGATACATTTATTTTGTCTTTTTATGATCAATGCGATCTAGGTCACCAGAAATACAAGTACTTCTCATTTTGTTCACTTCAATATATTAAATAATAAAGGACTGTGGAGGAATTGTTTCTTTCTTCTTTTCTTCCTTTTTTTTTTCGTAAATTAGTTTTATATATATATATATGTATATACATATATACAGATATATGTATATATATGTATATATAATATATATTACATATATATTATGACTGAACCACCGACAACACACGCGTGTGTTCCCCACCGTTCGGTGTCTGTTCTTTACTCTTAGTTCTTAAGTAACATTTTATCCGTACGAATCGCACAAAATCACACCAGTTTCTCCGGTTCTAGTTGCTCCGCTTTACGAGACTGGCACGCACCCCTGGGCGAAGGAAAATATAATGCACCGATCACTGTTGTGACTTGATCTCTCCATTTTAAAATCCCTCATCCCTTTCTATTTTCTCCGTTGTTTCCGCTTAATTTTTTTTTTGTTGGTTTTTCTTCGTTAATATATATATATATATATACATATATACATACATATATATAAATATATATATATATATATATTTAGATGTGTATATATATATATTTCAACAAAAGTGGTGTCGACGTTGCGTAATGCGCGCGCGCGTGTTTTTAAGGCTTTTTCTTTCCTCAGTGGAGACAAGATACAAACGGGAGAGATTAGAATGAAATTGGATTACAGAACGCACTTGGTGAAATGTGTCTTTATGTGTTGGTTTCTCTGTAATTTCTCATATGTGTGTGCTGTGTGTACAAATAACGCAAGACTGAAGGCGTAACGGAAGTCGAAAAAGCATATAGAGAGAGAAGTTCTCTTTTTCGCTAGGGGGGGAAATTGGCCGAGACTTCAACGCGACTCCGATTCCGTAGATCCCACCTGGCTCTACGGGAGAGCCCCCTCGAGGTATCTCCATTTCACTGCTCCTTTCTAGTAAGTCCTTAATCCTTATACACTTTTTCTTCGATAATTTTCTTCACGATTATTCAGAGGGATCGTTAAATTATCCGCTATGGCGCAACGTAGGATACACAGTGTGTACAGAGCCGTCGATAGAGCCAAAGGGTCGGAAGCCCCCGCGGCTTGCTTTTTCCCCGGACTCTGGGTGAACGGTCTTCGAATCCCGAAAAATTTTCTCTTTGACAGAACGAAGTGACAAACGCTAAACATGTACATTTACTGATAAAAATTTTTCGCTACGACGTGTTATCATGTATCGACCACGCGCATTATAAGCGCGTCCCTTCGGTCGGCCGGCGAATAAAACAAAATCTAAACTCGCCGCGGCGAAGGAACGGGCTTGCGATAATGCCCTGTGCCGATAACGCGCGATAGATTTCTCTTTCCTTTCCTTCGACGCTTTTCCCCTCTCCCTGCCTACCGAGCGAGTGTCGTCTGTGCCGATACATCGGAGAGCAGCGGAATTTACAAAAGAAAATTTGTACGAAGGGATGTTCGCGGAGACGCGTGTGCATAGAAGAGCCAGAAAAGGGCCGAAACGAGAGGAAAGCAAGCGGAACGTACTATGTTTTTTTTTTACCTTTTATCATCAACAAACATGCGCGCGTCTGTTTCTCATACATATACATATTTAACGTTTCTTTAATTATACTCTTTCATACGGAAATAAATCACCTTTCTGTGTATATATACGTGTCTATTGTACGTGTGCTTGTATTATCTGTCGCATCTCGTGTATGTGCGCGTGTAACGTGTACATTTTTTTTCTTCTCTTCTCTTTAAATGTTCCATGTTGGGTGTGTATGTATGTATGCGTGTAATGTGTGGTTAAGTATTTCTCGTGTATTTAAAGATAATGATTTTAGTGGTATAACTCTTTTAATTAAACAATTGCCCTGTATTACTTATCGTTAATGATGATTAACGCGTGTTGGACGTTGACTTTTTCGCGTTTTATAGACATCTTTGCGTCCAGATACAAGGTTTTTTTTTCACTTTCTGGTCGATTCGCTTTTTTGTTAACATTATATTTTCTTTGTTTCTTGATTTATTTTTAATACGTCAACACCACTCCGAGTTGCAAGTTTTTCCATTACACAGGTTGCATTCACTTTGATGTCATCATTGTGACGAATTCTAGAGAAACAAACAAATCGTAACACTTATAATCTAGCTGTTGTAACGTAGCCGAGAGAATGGTGCTTAAACTCGAGACTTAGACTAAATCTGAAATGTTTAAAGGGTTTAGTAACCGTGTCATGTCGCAGACTGTTATGGGGAACGGGAGACAGAACAAATAACGTGTAAGTAACAAATATTTCGTGCGAAATAGCAGTGTCCGGTAAGAAAGTTTCTGTTGTACAACCTTCGTAATTAACTTGGCCGTCACCATCAATGTCAGCCTCCCGAATCATTTCATCTACTTCCTCGTCAGTGAGTTTCTCGCCAAGATTTGTCATTACATGTCTGAGTTCCGCCGCAGATATAAAACCATTTCCATCCTTATCAAATACTCTGAAGGCCTCCCTAATTTCCTCCTCGCTATCAGTGTCCTTCATTTTGCGGGCCATCATGGTTAAGAACTCCGGGAAATCGATTGTGCCATTACCTACAATTCCAAGTATTTTTAATTTCGATTTTTTCTGAAATCAGATTTTTTCCAATATTTTTAATAATGAGGTACCAATGAGTCGGCGCGAAAAGTTTCTGTCTTTTTTTTCATTATGCAAATAATGAGCGCAGGAATGTGTGTGTTTTTGTGTTTCGAGAGGTCGCCCGTGTAGCATGCAGTGTAATGAATGTAAAAAAGATTGCATAATGAATAGCGCAACATAACTTTCTTTACATTATATAGTAACGATTATGATAAAATACCGTCTGCGTCCACTTCATTGATCATGTCCTGAAGCTCGGCTTCTGTAGGATTTTGACCTAGCGATCGCATAACTGTACCCAACTCTTTGGTTGTAATGGTACCATCTCCATCTTTGTCAAATAGCGAAAATGCTTCCTTAAATTCTGCGATTTGTTCTTCTGTGAGTTGATCGGCCTTTAAACAAAAAAACAGTCCATTTTATAACGACCCGCATGCGTCATTAGTACATTTCAATCGGTATTTCGATGCGGGAAGATAAGAGTATTAGAATAACGGTTACTTAGCGTAAAATAACCTTACGCATTGCTTAAAGCGTCCTACGAACGAACCTTACGGATATAAATTAAATAAATTTTTATACAAGTTTCCTCTCGATTGGGAACATTTTGAGAATTTGCAAGTATTACGGCTAATGTCTATCTTGTCGAATAAACACGTTTTATGTTAAATTATATAGATATCTAGAATTACTAACAGCTATTTTAATTTTGTAGGTTAAACAAACTCGAACAGGATTGTGCTACATATTTCGGTGGAGACATACGCGAATATTTCATGTGACTAATTTATATTTATCGTCATATGTACGGTTGCATTATCGCTGCGTTAGTAAACGATGATTAAACGTTTAATATAACTCGATATGTATTGCTCGCGTTAAAGCGAAATCATTCTGTATTTCATTCTAGCTTTTCTTTCACAGAATTGATAGTGTGTTCGTGGTATGCGAAGCTTTAATTCTACTTAATGTAATTACGTTTTAAACAAACGAATTCAGCGATGATTTTTCTTATCGAAATATGCGAAATTGTAAAGCAGAATTGAGGGGAAAGTAATCATTGATGTGAAAAAACTGTTTTAAGTTCGGGAATGAGAGGCCTCGTGATATATAGGTCAACTATACACCCTAGATATTCTTCTATATATTTTACACCGAAATATCAGTGACCGTTGGATGCGTATATATCGCAAAGAAATGTTAAATAAAACAATAACCCAATGACTCAGACTTCGCGTGTAAATACGTATCTTAGGAACAAATTCATCATCAACATTTTCGAAAAATGAAAGTAGTAAAAGGACGCAATTCCCGTCGGGATTGAGGACAGATTAACTGTTTCGCGATAATATCCGAGAGTCTGCCCGTATGCAAAATTGATTTTAATTTCTCGCGTGATAAAGGGAAATTCGTGTTTTAGGTTATGCGGCGAAAACGTCGATAAGCAAGGTTCGAGCGCGACATCGCTATAGAAGCCATTGCGAATTCTCGAAATGGAGATTGTAAATAGAATCGCGATAATTCTATAAGTATTCGGTAATAAAGGGGAGTGGTGGTATGTAGAGTACGCCGTAAAATTATTTTCCCCGGATTCTCGGGCTGAAATGCGAAAGCCCTGTAGAAAGGCGAATTAATTTCAATTTCCACGAAGAGAATTTGTGACAACCAAGGGAAGGTTGGGTGCAAGAACGTATAAAGAATACGGGGAATTGGCGCAACGGTGAGAGACCGCGAAAATCAATAGTGAGGTATACCGTGTAACGGTGATTGTCGAATGCTACACAACTACACATCATGGGAGAAAGAGCCAACATCCGAAAAAGAAACTTCTATAATTAGAAATCTGCAGAGTCAATATTTTCTATTGCGCACTCTAGTCCCTGAAAAAAATCTGATTGAAAATGGTCCCCGGATAAATATGAAACTAGGAGAATAGGATGACGGTGCGGAGGTTTTTCGTTGAACCGTAAAATTCAAGTATCCTCCGAATTCACAAATGCGCCTGGCGAACGTAAAATAGCGACGTGACTTAACATATGTATTATATTATCGTTGAGAATCCATTTGGATCGCGCGGCGACTAATTGCGAATCTGTTTGACAAGCGAAGTAAGTTCGAAATCCGGTTAGAAAGTCCATCGGCCACGTATAAATATATACTTCGCCGTATAACTGATTATTCGTGGTGAAATTTGGCGCCAGGGACTGGATACCAGTCGTAAGTTCGCAAGGTGGTATCCAAAGGGAAGTGCCGATAGGAAATTATCTCGTAGGAAGCTCGATAATCTCCAGATAAGATATTTCAGGCTGACGGGTAAATCTGGACGAACGCTCTCTTCTGCTTAACATAATTGTATATTGAACTTACCATCGTATGCAAATGTACCATTAAATATACTTGACGGCGCACGACGTTTTAGGAACGACACGTCGGCTCTCGAAAGAGTTTTTCACCGTGGCAACTGCCGCTACGCTCTACACACCTCCGAACGTGTCGAAAATTCTCGGGGGGGAAAAAGCCAGCGGCCCCCGTTTTCGGACGGGGATCGATCGGTCGCTGGATGGTTTCGCAAGGTCCCGATGTCGAACTCTCCCGACCTGTGACATCTCCGTAGATTGGGAGAAAATAAGCGTGTGCAAGCTGCTGGAGGAGGAGCGGATCGATAGTTGGGTCCATCTCTCTCTCCGCGGGTACCGGCCATTACGAATGTGTAATATGAAAATAGTGCGTAGAGTAAAAGGATGCGTATAGGGCAAGCGAGGGAATGCCGCAGGAACGGGAACGGAGTATTTCCGATACAGATAGACCGTACGGAGGCGACGGGCATTTCCGTAAATGCGTTATCGGGTCGGTTGCACGTGCACTCGGCGCGTCAATGCGGCAAACGAAAGCGAGCCAGGGCGAGGGCGAAGGCGAGGGCGAGGGGCCGGCCGCCGAAGCGACGTACCGACTATACGGTCCCGTTCTCGCGTAGGCACACGCACGCACGAACCCATGGACGCGTGAACGCACGAACGGAGGGACGGCGCGGCCACGGCACCAGGCAGCCGGATAGAGGAGACGGACTTACCATTTTGGCTCGTGTGTTTTTCACGGTGGGCCCTCGGTTGCGGCTCGACGATCTCAGCTATCGCTTCGGGCACTGGACACAAAAGGATACCGTTTATTCACAATTTACCGAGGGGGAACGCAACGTGGAAAATGGAAAAACTTGCGGTGTGTGTGTGCACGAAAGCGCGGACAGGCACGCAATACGACACGGCCGACGAGAAACGCACTCGGGACAGCAATGGAGTCCACCGTTCTCTATCGGTGTACGAGCCTCTCTGGCGGTTGTCTCGGTCAGGTATCACTACGCCGCCCCTAACGGGCTACGCGGCGCGCGCCTCCCTATTGGTCGGCCGTAAAGGCGGGGGGTTAAGGGGAGTTCACGCGGCGACGCGCCGCGGCGTTCCCTACGCGGTCGGCAGATAGTCCCGTGCGGCTTCCCCTCGGCGAGAAAACCGTGAAAAAAACCACCGGTTTTTAATTGGACAAACGGGAAGAAGTAGGAACGACGCGACACCCGGTCCACGGAACGCTCGACACGGACGACCGTGCAAATCCGTTTTACATGCGGGGTGGGTGCGGTCGTGTTTACAGGACAAGTCCGGGCGAACTAACCGGGCCTGTGATTGGCCGACGCGCACCTGCAATGCGTCAGGCAGCCGCGCGGACTGTGCCGCCGCCGGCTACCGGGTCAAAGCCGGGCTTCCCTGCGAGAGATGGCTCGAATGCAATGAGCGGGTTTTTCGGGCGCGTTTAGCCCTACACACACCTTCTCTTTCTCCGTTTCTCTATTCTCCCTCTCCCCCGCCTCTCCTGTCTCCCTCCCCCTTTATCCTCATCCTCCCTGTGTCTATCTTCGTCTCGATCCTTACCCTCGTTCTCTTTCTCCTTACCTTTTCCGCTACTGTTTCTTCGATCTCTTTCTCCTCCCCCCCCCCCCTCTCCCCGCCCCCCCCGTCCCCTCCCAAACGCTTTATCCCTGCCTCTCTTTCCATCCTCTGGCTTCTACCGCACAGTGCCGCGATTCCTATCATACGCGCTATTCCATCCTGCGTCTCCTTATACATGACTGACAGAGGCGCCTGCTCGAGCAGCACGACCGTAGTAATTCCCCGAGTAATTCTTAAGGGACGGTCGATTCTACCGGCGTTCCCAGCATCGCCGGATATCCATCGGTTTAAACGCGACCGACGGGTCCGGTGGAAAACAGAGGAGGCACCCTGGGACGTTTAGAAGAGAGAGGCGGTGCGGCACTCTCCGCTCCGCTCTGTGTCTACCTCGTCCGGAGGACGATATTAGGTCACGATGGGTTAATGCTTACGGGCTATGCGGGACGTTTTAAAATGGTCTTCAGCGTCCCTAGCGAACGATGCTGGTTAATGAGTGGCACGGACACCTGCGAATCCATTATCGAGCACCGGCGAATTTTACCTCGAATAACGTATAATTTCCTTCGCTTCCTTGCGTCCTCGCTGCGAGACCGTTCAGCCGAAACATGGCTCCTAACGAATTTTCAGTTGCAAGATAGGTACGAAGGATAGCTTCCACGATTGTGCGCTCGGCGTCGAGCAGTAAAGAAACGCTTCTGCATTTTATTCGCGAGCGGAGATGATTTATCAAGATTTACCGCGTGTATTAAATTAAACGAAATAACACGTATTCTCGTTTTTCGTTACAACAAATTTCCTACGCGATATGTGAAGTACCTAAGCACCCGTTTCGCATCTTATCGAAATTATTCGATCTCGCCATTGAAATAAGCTTCTTCTCTCTCCACGGAGAAAGAAATGTAAGAAGTATCGCAGTTCGATTCCAAGCGCTAAAGCTGCGCTTACTTCTTCGACCACCTGCATCGAATTTTCCACGATCAGCCCCCTCGTTTAATTGAAACTGAGGAAACAACCCTTTTCCCTCGCCCCGACGGGGCACATTCCGCTGGAATATTGATAAAATCATCGGGCTCTGTTACCAACTTTAGTGGAAAGAAAATATTTAGGTGGCCTATTTCACGTGGGCCACCCCTTGCATTAACCACAGAAGTGGCGGCGGTTTCAATGTCCTTTCATAGAATCGGTCGATATCTTCTTAAATAAAAATAATGCGCGTACGCGTTCGCACACCAACGGAATACAGTACGCCGAGGGGTGGGCGGAAGGGGGGAGGTGGGGAGAAATATATCGGGCTTCAACCCAACACTATTCAGTTATTGCGCGCAGTTTTGATCTTATAGCTCGTCATTTGTTAATAAATAAAGGGAAACAATGCTGCGGCGAATATTGTGCTTTTAAAAATTGCCGTGCACCAGAAGGGGCATTCTTCTCGTCGTTAGACTCGCGTGGATATTTTTAAATATTTTATAATCAGAATATATGAGAGCCGGGGACCCTTTCTTTCTGTAGTCAGATAGGGCGCTTGAAAAACCGCGGCGGACGGGGAAGAAAGGAAAGATTGTGAGGAGAAAGTGAATATACTTACATAGGAACGACGTGAACGATAAGAAATTAGACTAGTTTTCAATGTCGTTAGAGGAGCCTTTTGATTTAATTCGTCACTGTTATACCAAAGAATTATATATTTTTTTTAATTTTGGCGATTTCTTACTCCCTCCATCCCCCAGTATAACAATTCGAAAAAAATTTCAGTCATTAAAATTCTTTTAAAGGTTTATATAATTCATTTAACTCGGTTTCGGGAAATCTAAACTAAAGCTACTTTTCTGGAACATTAATGATAGAATTTGTATTTATTGAAAATTGGGTTAAAACATATTACGTAAGACGCTACCTGACTGGCCCCTCCCCTCCCCTTGTAAGAAAACGTAAGAAATTCGCACCCCCCCCCCCCCCCCCGCCCAAAAAAAGCCTTACGCAATTTAAGGACGATCCCTAACGCTAATAATGAAGCAACGAAAATTTCATGTATATAATTAGATATCTATTTACAAGGTTTTTAATTTTACGGGAGTGACCGGAGGCGGAACGCCCTGATTTGGTTTTGTTCATCGGATGAATCAACCGGAATCTACATGCCAGAAAAAAGATTACATTCATAATTCATGAAGCTGAGTAACTGATTTCTACGAAAAATTTTGTCGAACAAACTTTTCGCTCGGACCTACGTAATAATATTAATTTCATTGGAAACTCGATGATTCGCTCGAGGTTTATCAAAGACACTATAAATAATTCAAGTGATCGAAGAGGCGAATGATTCCGGGGGTAGGCTCTACGTTGACGATTGTAGTCGCAGGAATGACGAGGAGCTTGGAAAAAACGATGATACGTACGGAAGGAAGAATCGCTATAGTAAAAGGATAGAAATCCGATTCACGCGTTCCATATCGGCCGATTACTTTGAATGCGATCATCGTATGACGCGCGAGAGAAAAATGCGAGTGACGAATCCGCGATCTGCTGCACATAGGAAGAAGGAAATGTCTAATAAACTAATTGCTACTGTTGCGTTTGAAGGTCAACAGCAAACGGCCAATTTCTGCGTTTAAAGTTGAGCGGCTCTATTGTTCCGAATGCATCCGTTAAATCGAGGGAAAAATATGTTCCCGCGACGCGTTATAGTAATTAGCTCGACTACCGGCAGGATGGCTAACGAACAGGACGGTTCTGCTTTATTTGAAGACAAAGCTTAAAGGCTGTGCCATTCAAATGAAATCGCGAGCGAGACAATGTTGCGATTCATTGAAAATTTAACGCCTAGTAAGACTACGTTACAGCTGCGGAATTATGATTGCGACATTGTATTCGTATAACCGATTCGTTTCCCGAAGGCTGCTGTGGATAAAGTAGTTTTTAATTAAACGGACTAAAGATGCTACCTCGATACTCCGCACTATTTTCTGGAACGGGGTTTAGCTTATTATCTCGAGAAGATAGTAGATAAGATAGACGATAAGATACCAAGAGAGTTAAAGGATCAAACGCTTCAGTTAATTAGAAATTAAAGAATCTAATCTCAGAAGTGAAAACTACGAATTATAATAAAAAACTTGTTGTTTAAGGATGTCTTCTAAAGATTTTACCGATACTGAAATATTACATACACCAAATGCATCTCCGTTTCACAAATCGTTATTCCATTCCCACGTCACTTTATCAGTTTCCGGATATGTTTACATCCGAGTAGAAAATCACACGTCTCGTCAAGATCGGAAAATTCCGATTCCCACGAATGATTTACTGAAAGACTAGCGTTAAAACAGATATCGAGAGGGACGAGAAGTCGCGAACTGCGTGCTTTGGTTGCGCGCACGATGCTAACCCCTTTAAGTATGCAACGCCTATACGTGTCGTCCATTGTGAGATGCGGATGATTTGTAGGCGTGAAAAAATGGTAATCGAGGGTAAATGGTTTTGCACGGCGATCCAAGGCGTTTCCACGCCGGCCCTGTCGTTCTTATCAGGCCATTGGCGAGAATAACGCGTCATTGCCCCGGAGCCGCAGTGAAGTTATTTCCCAGGCGCGACGGTGACGTGTCCACCATAACAAAGCTGCATCGTTTGCCGTGGATCCTGAGGGCCCTCTCTCGTTAAATCCTCGATACGGGGCTCGGGCTATAGGAATTCTCGCACGTCACGAGCACGCACGAGCGGCTCGGCCGATAATTCCCGGATTCGTTGGAATTCATAATTCGACTGAAATCGAGCGACGTCGGCGGGGCGATATCGGTATTCATAAACGGCATTCGTATCTAATAGATAATTAACAGTTTCGCCCGGTGGCCGTGACCGATATGCGGTAACGCCGTCGCACGATGCCCGCGATATCAATAATAAGCGATGGGCATGCGTGCGGCAAAAAAGAACGCCGGAGGTATAGGCGGGTAGTTAGGTATGTAACGGAAGCGGCGGTTCCTCCACGCCAATTTTTCGACGGTATAACGAGGTCACCTTGAATTTGTCAAAGGAAGCTACGGGCACAAAGGCGCGCACGTCAATGCGAGCGCGAATGCAGGCTACGCGCTGCAGAGACCATCCGGTTAAAATATTCTGCCGGCACGAGGGGTTAAAAAATTTCCCTCGTCGAAGGTCCTCGACTAGTCGAATGCTTTGTCTCGCTTAGCCCGTGTTTAATCACGATTTTCAACTGTGCACGAATCCCAGCTGTTACGCCGCATGCACCATTGCGGGGCATTTACGAGGAGCATTCTATATGGCTACGAACGTCTACGAAATAAGAGGCACATATGTGCTCGGTAGTTAGCGAAAAAGAAACAGAAAATCGATGTTTTAGCCAACGAGTTAAGTTATTAGATATAGGCGGACGTACGGCGAGCTTGTATTCCGTTCGGAACGTATAGGCACGAGCACGTAGTCAGCCGCATAATAGCACTTTTGCGTTCCGAGATAAGGAGAGGAAAGAAAAGCGAAATGATTTACATGGAAAATGGGGATAACCATTAACCAAATTCGTTCGAGTAAAATACCGCCTCCCCTCCCCCGACCCCGGGTTAATTACTTCTCATGAGACGCTTTAGCATATTTCAGGAGATAATGAGCTGGCGAGCCACACATTTGATAGATAGAGTGGCATTACCAAAGAACAGGCTAATTTGTCTCCGCTCTCTGTCATTATGCAAAAATGAAACCATGCAATCTATCGATTTACGTTAATCACCGTTACCACTTATAATACAGGTCTCGCCTTTGTATACGTACGTTGCGCTTGATAGATCGTGCATCAGGGATAGGCGGAAGATTCTAACCTATATCGCCCATTATATCGCTAACATTTTCGTCGTCCTTGTGTAACGCGGCCCTGGAACCTTTCGTAGGTCCCCCCTCGCCGTTCGACCGGCACGGGAAACGGGGGGGGGGGGGGGGAGGGGGGGGGGGGGGAGAAAGAAAGGAAGAAGAGAAAAAAAAAGAAGGAAGAGTAAGACGATAATAGTTGGTCGATTGTATTACGCATAGCCGTAAGCTCTGCAGATGCGTGATGCGCTAAACGTGACGCGGTACGACGTTCTGCGGGTTAACCGCGCGTGGATGGGAAGGCCGTTTTTGGGCACATCGTTACCGGGAAAAATCGATGCTCGCGGGCTTGATAGGACGTCGAAAGTATGGATTCATGACGCAGTCCCCTGAAAAGGGCCGGCCCGCTTTTAAGCAGGCTTTTCGAAAAAGTCTCTCCCGTGCGGCCAGGTTGCAGCGAGCCTGCGCACCGATAAACGCGCAATGCGACACGCGATAGAGTAGGACAGGCAGACTCGTAATCTCGTTAAAAAGAGACGGAACGGGGGAGGGCGGTGGGGTTGGAGAAGCGCACAGCGGCGTTCACAATTAACGGTAAGGAAGGGAATTTAATGGGTGTCACGGCAAAGAATGTTAATTTTATACCTTACGTACCAACGAAGCGGCGCCTAATTGGTGTTAATCTGGCCGGGGAATGCGGCGCGGAGAGAACACTTCTACCCCGCCCGTTCGATTTTTCAAAATCATTTCTAAACTTTCGATTGTCTCGCGTCTCAACGAGCACCCGGTAGGATCGGGCAGAAAGGGAGGGGGGGGGGGGCTGTCTTTCTCGTTTCTTTCTTAATTAATGTAACGTGTAAAACTTGCGAATTTCGCCCCAATCGATAGACGATCTTTTGCAATCTTTTTCGTGGATGACGTCACTCGCTCGACGTGAAAATAATTCTGTATACGGACGTGTTATACTGTCAAATATGGAACTTCTTGTATTTTGTATTACATCACATTTCGATAATTGCACCAGGGAAGGTCAAATAGTGGAATCTACCAAGCGAACGTGTTATTTGTTTTAATTGATGTTTCGATGGTTAATCGAGTCAACCGCGATGTTATAGCGTATTGGTTTTGTTTCGGAAATTACGCGTTATTCACATTGCATCATATATCTGGCCTAGTTTTTTCGTCGATGTTTGAAATGAATTTTTACGGATTTATCGTTGAACGTGATTCTTTGCTCCTATTTGCGTGAATTGTAGCAGATTATCGTAATGAAATCAAGCTGACGTAAGAATAGAGGATATAAAAAATGGCACGTAGTCAAAGAAATTATTAATATATTGTTCTCGTAATATATTCGAAGGAATTTGTGCGAATATAATAAATTGAAAAATGCTAAGGGCGAGATATTGAAATTTTAATTAATCAATCAATACTCAATATAAAAATATTTTTACCAGAATAAAGTATAAAGACGCATATACAGATATAACTTATGAGGTGGTCAATACGTTTCTTCACTTATCCTATAAAAGATACGTACCTTGGGGCGGTAAGTTCGAATGAATCGAAATAACGAGGGCCTGAAATATTTGTTTAAAATCGCGCAGATTTCTCTTGGAATTATTTAGTGGTAATTTATTCCTTAGAGCTATCGATAGTAAATAATAGAATTTCTACGTAAATCTTTATTGTTACAAAACCAATCGATTAGTCAAAGCAATTGATTTACATTTCAAGTAATTTTGGAAATAAAGGACAGTGATTCTTAAATCTCCGCTTTTCTTCCTTCCATGCCACTTGCCAATCACTTTCATTATATCTCGGGAATTTGATAAAGAATTACACAATCACAGACATTTTTGTGTAAAATTTCGTTATCAAATGAGAGAATAAGATGTTATTAATCTTGAAAATTGTATAATTTAAGAAATCAGGGTGTTAATAATTCGATCTAATACGAGAATCATAGAGGAATAGATTTCTATCTCAGATTTCTCCCTTTATTAGAACAGATTACAGTGATTGGTGCTTAATTATTTGTACAGATCTAACATATCTTTAACAAGTCCATTTATTTATACAATAATGCAACAACGAAATTGTAGAGATAAGCAGGTACTATTGCCACAAGGGCAGAGAAATGCCAATACTGCAGAATAGATTGTTGATTTCTGTGAGCCTCGCTCTAAACAACCGCAACTCTGAATCATTCAAAAGTCACTGGTATCGAGAGGATCGGTAATATCGGATTCGTAGTCTCCACCTCCAATGCTATGGCCATGCAGTCACTCGCAGCTTCTACTTCGCCCAACGATTCCAACACCTTCCCCAAATTATACCTACAAACACAGAAATATGTAATTTGATCGATTTCTTCACCTCCCCGTTTCGTAACACAAGTAAAGTTGCGTTTCTCGTGCAATGGAAACTTTAAAGAAAGTATTTCCATATCGAAGCGATTTCTCGATACCATGTTTGATGAGAATTCGGATCTATTTTGGCCGCATCCCTTAAAGTTTTCTCCGCTAATCTCTGGCTTCCCAAGTAGTGGTAAATTAACCCCTGCGAATACGAATGATTTTTAATCACTGACTCGCGTGTGAAACTTGTAAAAGATGATATACATGGAACAGCGATTATTTAATAATTCTATGGTAAAGATATTACCAAATGCTGTAAACTCTTTATGTGCGACGGATTGATTGAAACTGCATTCTGGTAACACTGTTTCGCTTCCATGTATTCCAGTTTATATTCGTGCAACAGACCCCGCTGAAATAGAGAAAGTTTTTTTTTAACTCACAAGGGAAGATTCCGAATCCGGAAGTTTAAAAAATCTTGAAACATTGTGAATATGTAAGGGATTTCCTTCTGATTACAACGCAAATCCACTCGAAGGGGGTGAAATTAACCCCTGGAAATTCGGCTATTTTTCGATTTTGTATTATAACTCGTGAACTGTAAGAGAACGAAAAAATTTGGTAAAACAATTCTTTACAGTCTACGAGTTATAACACAAACTAAAAAAATAACCGGATTTTCAGGGGTCAATTACACACCCTCGGAGTGAATTTGGGCAGCAAACAAAAATAGCGTTGTAATCAAGAATAAATCCCCTACATATTCCCAAAGTGTCAGAATTTACAACTTTTTTTGAAGATGGGGGCCAACTGCGCATCGGTCGCCTCTTAAATCCGCCACCGAGTTGAATGTATTCCTTTTAATTTGTTACACACGACAGTACTATATGAACTCACTGTGTACATAATATGATGGCTCAATGGGAAAATGTTAGTAGCTTCTTGTAAGGAAAGAACAGCACCGGTTGGTTGGTCTAGGACCATGTATACTTCGGTGAGCAGCAACCAGACCTTCAGCTGCAAGAGCCACGCTCTCTGCGGCCCTGGCTTTGGCGTGAAAGAACTGAGCGAGGACGCGACTTCGGAGAGAGCCTGCTCTACCCTCGAAGCAGCTAGCGACTGTGCGTGCACAGAGCCTGTTTAAAATATCGTTATTCATCCAAACTGCTTAACTTTACAGAACTGCGATTAACACGATTTATTCCAACACTTACTCGAGTCTTTATCGGACAGCTCCGACGTATACAGTTGAAAGACACTTCTAGTTTCGCTACGTTTCTCACTGTGCTGTTCGTTACAATTAACGTTCGTCTGATCCTCGTACAGATCCTTCCAAAGCAGAAGCATATGCCTTATGGTAAACAACGCTTGCTCGCCACCGATACTTCGTAATTCGAGATGCGCTTTCACATAAAGGAAATTCAAATTATCCGGGTATTCCTCTAATATACTGTTAACTAAATGCAAGGCTTCTGAATATTGCTTATGAGCCGATAGTAGTAATACCAATAAATGCAATGACGGAATGTGCTCTGCTCGAAGGTTCAATGCAATTTTAACGTGAATCATTGCATCGTTAATTTGTCTGTTAATAGCGTATTCGTGAGCTAAATAATATTCAGCCAAGTGATCGTTCGGATCGCACTGTTGGGCTCTGTTTGCGGAAAGAAATCGTGTACTGGTATAACGTATTAATAAATCTTCACGCCGCGGTTTCGTGGTTTAAATAAATACGTACTTTTGAAAACACTCTAAAGCTGTTTCAGTGTGATATGTTTTATCCAATTTCACTACAGTATTCGCGGACAGAATGCTGTGGCCAATTCCAATGTAAAGGTGACACCTAGACTGCATCCCCTGCGAATTTGCAGTTTCCCTTTGCTGAGCTTTTTGACTCCATTCGATGCCTTCTTTTACCTATTCAAATTTCAATCGATAATTATACTTTCGTTCGTATTTCTTACGGAGGTATATGTGTAAATGTATAATCCTTGCCATATTTAATTGCTCGTAGCATAATCTCGCGGCCAAAAGACAGGGCATTGCTTTTTGCGGAGATAATCTTGCCACCACTTTTAATACTCTGTATGCGTGCATATATCTGCCCATACTGATTAAACACAGCGCGCATTGAGTCCACACGTGTGCCTCCTCGTGAGAAAACTTCAGTGCCCTTTCGAACGACTGCAAAAACGCAAAGTTCGATTAAGAAACGCATTCAATAGCGTTAGAATATTTTATTTAATTATATCAACCTCGTATAATAAATCCACTTGACTCCATCTAACAACAACCACAGCGAGGAGATCATACACCGCGGTGGCATTCTCGAACGCGTGTATTCTCGCTTCCTTAAACTCTGGAGACTGACTGAGCACAGCGTCCCTCACAGCCATCGCTTCGCTTATTAGCAACAGTAAAATCGTTTCCTCGTACTCGTTCCTTGGGACAAACATATTGGGACCTAAATACTTCTTCGGCTTCCATGGTGAATCTAAGAAGGTATTATTTATGCAGATCAATCGAGTGACAATCTTTTTTAAAAATCTTGTACAATGTTTCGTTTACCCGCTGTGTCAGATGGTGCTTCCGGGGCTTTGTACTCGGCACCACTTATTCCTCGCACTAACAAGTTCGCCAGCTGCCTTGTTAAAGTAACTCGAAGACTCTGAGTTGTGGTAGACTCCACGCCCGACAAAATTTCCCTAATTTCACAGAATAAATTGTTTAGACCGAAGCTACTGAGGCGGAAATCAACTCTGCCATTTATGTATCAACGATGCGTGTACATTTTAGCTCGTTATTCTCCAAACTTCTGTTAATGGGGAGAGATTAATTACCTGTAACGATTTATAGCAGCTTGAACGTTGCCAGTTTGAACGTATAATATAGGCGCCCTTTGCAGCGCAGTTTCTAAGATTGGACCGATATGTTTCGTGGAACAAAACGAAGTTTGAGAAGAAGAATAGGTACCTGTTGAACAAACGATATTAACTTGTTAACTAAGATATTCAGATCTGTAAGTATTAATCATCGTTACACTGTGCTAAGACTTAAGGGGTCATGCCTAGTTGGCAGGCGAAAAAAAAAACGTAGTTCTCGGGAATTTTTTGTGGAAAATCTAATGTATATTTTTTACAACTATTTGGTTAATTTAAAAGATATTCAGCAACTCTTAGTAACTTTGTTATTCCTTCATTATTTAATACTTTCCTATAACAAAATTCCTGGGGTTGCTGAACATATGTACTTCTAAAATAAGGAAATAGGTGTAAGAAACATACATCACATTTTTGACAAAAAATTGCCGAAATGATGTTCTTTTTCGTCTGCGAACTAGGCATGACCCCCTAATCACCTGTATTGCTTATATTTGCAGCGGCTGTGCCACTTTGGTGTTGCATTGCAAGCTTGTCCTGTTCTTGTAAATACACCAGTGTCATGTCTCCAGCAATTTCGTAACACTTGATGATCTCTTCTTGCCATTCTGCTATTTTATACTTGGATTTGGAATTTGGCGGTAACCTTTCCAGACAAAGACCTACAGCGAAGGAATATAGAGAATTCGAATGAAGACACTTTTGGGAGTGTAATAAGTACAGTGAACAGCAAACGAGACGTTACATTTTCTCAGTATGAATATTTCCAAAAGTGAATGTAAAATTTATTTATACTGAGGAAATGTCTGGTACCGGACAGAAATACAGTTTATTTTGATAATAGCGCTTATGATAATTAGGGCGGGGATTATTTGAATAATTTAATATTCGAATGTTATTATTCGAATATTTGAGTATTCGAATCGTATTCGAATACTACTCCACTGATTTATAATTCACACCATACTATTCAAACATATCAGTATTCGAATACTTAAATATTCGAATCCTATTCGAATACCTGGATATTCGAATTATATTCGAATACCTGGATATTCGAATTATATTCGAATACCTGGATATTCGAATTATATTCGCCAAATAATTGAACAACTGAAGTATTCGAATACCGAAAAATTCGACAAATAGTCCCAGCCCTAATGATAATGCACAAACGGACTTCCACACTATGTACATTATACCCCCTTCCTGCTCGACAAGTTGTAAGCGCAGTAATCATAAAGGATAGCTGCAGAAATAAACCAAAACCTTTTTCCGAACAAATAGTCGCCAATCTTTTAAAAGTATAAGAAACAAAGGGATTCAAAGAAGGTGATTTTAAATATTTTTAAATTGTTAATAGAGAAACAGCGCGTGGGACTGGTACCGAAAGTAATGCACATAAGTACGCGTATTAAGAGAAGAAATGGAATTTTTATCGATAACATGCAATCACAATGTAAAACTAGGTAAAAGCGTAAGTAACCAGAAAATTTGATAAAAGGATGAGAAGACATAATTACCATTAACGATACAATGTTTCCGCTTTGTAGAAAAATAGTTCCTCCTCCAATTTTGATAAATTTTCAAAACTGTACATTATCTTAATAATTAAACTTTATTTTAAATGCAATAGTGTGTACTATAATGAAGAATAATTATCCGCAACACCTATTTGCTCTACAGAATTGCATTCTACTGGTATTAACAAGTTGCAAAACAGATCTTTAAAGTTAGCGTTATTTTCTCTCGCACCAAAGTACATATCGCGCGACCGTTTTGTACAAAAGAGTTTATCGTGTTTGCGTTTGAAATAAAAAGAAATCGAGATAGGTACAGATAGTAAGCACAGAGGTGACGATTTGAAAGAAAACACGTATTAACATACATTATCGAGATCCTCGGAACGATCAGTAGAAGAAGCTTGAGACTGCCACATAGGGAAGAGAACTTACGAGGTGACGAAGCGTACGATTACATTACGAGAGCTGCTCGAAGAACATTGAAATAGAACGGGACACACTACATACGGCAAAGAAAGGAAAACAAAACGAAGCAAAGTACAAACCTTTAATTGCATTCGACTCGGCTATAATGCGCAGTCTTCGGCTGGATAAATGTTTCTCTGTGTCTAAAGTAAACAATCTTTCTTTCTCTAAGTTGTATAGTGGTTATAATACTAAATAGGTAGGAAATACTTTCAACGGAAATCATCACGATGTATAAATACCAGTATTCGGATTTGGTGCTACCTCAGACCAGTGTACGAGAAGATTTATACTTAGTACAGACTGCCAATAAGAAAAAAAAGTATGCAGTCTTTTGAATTTTGTTAGAAAAGTCTGCACTGACGAGGGAACATCCCGAACCCGAGAATTCAAAAGATTCCGAAGCTTTGTGAATACGTAGGGGATTTCCTCCCGATTACAACGCAATTTTTGTTTTTGAGACGTTAGAGGCATCCCAAATTCACTCGAAGGGGGTGAAATTAACTCCTGAAAACTCGGCTATATTCCGATTTCGTGTTATAACTAGGGCTGGAACTATTCGAATATTTTCCAAGTATTCGATTGCTACGAATTATATACGCCAAATAATTGAGCAACTGAAGTAATCGAATACCGAAAAATTCGACAAATAATCCCAGCCCTAGTTATAACTCGCGAACTGTAAGAAATCGAAAAAAAGTTTCAAGCCAAAAGTTACTTCTTATAATCAAGTCCATCAAATGGTAGAAAAATTATTTTACAGTTCGCGAGTTATAACACAAAATGGGAAAATAACCGGATTCTCAAGAGTCAATTACACCCTCTTAGAGTGAATTTGGGCAGCAAACAAAAATTGCGTTGTAATCCTTAGCAAATTCCCTACATATTCGCTAAGTTTCAGAGTTTTTTGAATCTCCAAATTCGGGATCTTCCCTTGTGAGTGCAATATCGTCAAAGTTCAGCAGAAATTTAATCATCTAATTACAGAGCTATCGAAAAACGATTGTTAAGTGAACTATGCATGTAAAACACCAAACTATAGTAAATATAAATCATTCCTTTATTTAATTGGCAAGCTGTTATACGTGATATCAGTGATACTGATGCACTAGTACATACTAGCAACATACTAAGAGGTTTAAGAAATCTGTTCCTCGAACCTTTAATTGCGTACGATTCAGCGATAATGCGTAGACTTCGACAGGGCAATTGTTTCTCTGTCAGCGTGTGTAATTCGGCTTGCTGGTAATGGTTCACTGCCTCCTCGTACATCCCCATCGCATAATGTAGTTTACCGAGTAATAAGTGGGCATCTAGTACAACCAGAGCCTGAAATTTAACATACGATTCAGTTTAATAACAAATTCACAGACTATCCAGTTAATAAACTTACTTGCTTGTCTTTCTCGTTAGCCGCGAGCAGCAAAAACTTTCTAGTTTCCGCTAGCCCATTTCTTGCTTTTCCAGTGTTGGCGTCTATAGGCGGAGTCTGTTCTAAGAAGCTTTCCAATCTTCCTTCGCCACATAAGAAGTTCGCTAAACATTCTAAAATCAATTCGCAGGATTAATAAAGGTTCGTCATCCGAGTGACAAGATGACGATAACTCGTCAACGGAGTGACAAGATGACGATAACTCGTCAACCGCACCTATTCCACGAAGTTTCTGTCAATATAACTATGTAAACAAGTTATCAGTACCTGTATACGTTGCTCGTGACTCGTTTTCACTTTTGTTAAATTAAAATAACAGTGGGAAGATTTGGAAAACTCGAGACTTTAATGTCAAACGATACACATTGCAGTAATTATCTTCGACCTTTACTCGTATAATCTGTGACATGACTTAACGAGTTTTTGCACGCGAACAGGTTACGAAACTCGTGACACGACGTTCAGATTGAACGGGACCAGAGATTTTGGCGAAACGAAGGAGGAGATAAGAAGCTGATTAAAGGGAGCGGGTGCGATCGAGGGGAATATATACGAAAATATAGAAATATTCACCATTGCTCGGGTACTGTACTTTCAGATGTTCAGCTAGCTCTATAACCTTCTTCCAATTTCCCTCCTCGCGGTTTTTATCGATCTCTGCTTCAATTCGGAGGGTATGTCCTTTTTTACTTGTCATTCTAATTCACGTGGGAAGAAGAATGGGACAAGCTGTTAACTGCTTTCGTAATGCTCGCCGAGATATAGCGTAATATATCGATCATCAGCGGTGTTACGAGTGCGGGCGCGACGTAAAACTACACTGCGTATGACAACCTCCGCCTCGAGCACGTGCCGAACCATTTTCAACCGCTGTCACGTCATCGGCTCCGCGAAACGTAGATGCGATGCATACATAGGGTAAGTTTCCTTATACGCGGCTGGACGCGTCGTCAAGAATTTCAAAGTCGATTTTCTCGGAAACGAAGCGCAATATCAAAAAATTGTATTCTTTTTTCTCGACTTATTTGTTCGTTGTAAAACGAAAAGAAAGAGTAACTTTTTCTCATATCGCGCTTCATTTTCGAGAAAATCGACTTTGAAATTCCTGACGTTGCGTTTAGTCGCGTACAGGAAAACCTAGCTTAATGAAAATCAAGGGCGATTTGGGCGTAAGTGGAATTCGCCGATAGTAAAGCATAGTATTGATACGAGATAAGAATCGAACTGCGCACTTGTCGAAATGTTAATGCGCAAAATTATTAGTTTACGAAGGGCCGAAGAATTCTGTGAAGATTTAAGCGTTGAACTCACAAGTAATTTTAGTACTCACTTGTCCTTGATCACTTACGCGCATCAGTTGTGTTGCTACTCTATGAAATGGAAATCGGATGCGGGATTCGAACAGAGATAAAATGATTAACTAGAAATTGTTAATTTGGCAGCTTTAATGTCTCAACATGTAATTTACATTCTCGGGAATGATTATTGTTTAATAATTTATTTAGTCGTTCAGGTGTACATATACAGTAGCAAAAAAAATAAATTTGATTCTTCTCGATATTGTACATATATACATACATACATATTTATAGTCTTCGTTCTTCGACATAAAAATTTATTTATGTCGAATCCGAAGATTAAAACTGACTTTGACTTTTTTTCGTGGCTATTAGAAGCTATGTTTTCTTTTCTTCGAGTATTTGTCGATATCGCTTCTTCCATTTCTCTTTTATATCCATGATATTGTGCTGCAATTTATATTCTCATTTTAATCGATTCAAGTTATGCTTACGCGTTTTATACGTAATAAGTAGCTATTAAAAAGTAATAGAGCAAAAGTGGCAAAAATGACCAAAAATTGCCAAAATTATCAAAAATGTACCCACAATTCTCGCAGAGTATTGAAAACTCTTTTTGTAATTAATATTTCTACAAGGAATTTTCTAGCAAAAAAAAAAGAATTATTTTCAAATCTTCGTCATTCCTTCAATTTTTTTTTTCGAAATCTTGGATACTTCTCTATAGAGTATTTAGTGTGTAGATTACAAAAATTCGTGTCTTTCTTTTCTAGGTCCAAATTTCTTTAAAATCACCTAAGTTATCCCACTAGAAATAAGGTGATTCTTGGTAATTTTTTTCTAAGAAACTGTTAAGCGGATCTTTTCCAAAATTTCAGAGTATTTTAGTTCACTTTTCATTTTTAACTTTTTTTCTCGTTTGTTAGGTTCATCGACAATGCAATTATACTAGAAATAAGAAAACCCTCTGTTCTTTTATTTCAACTCCGGCGCGCGAGTCCTAACGAACGTGTTCGTATATCTCCATTTCTACCGAACACTTTGTAACGTAAAAATTAACTCTTATTGTTTGAATGTGAACTAAAATACCCTGAAAGTTTTGAAAAGATCCGCTTAACAGTTTCTCAGAAAATAAATTCCCAAGATTCATCTTATTCCTAGCGTCCTAAATAGAGCTCCTCCCTTAATGCGAACGATTAACCAGTATCAATTACGAAAAAAACATGCACAGGAATTACAACCTGCAATATGTGGACCCCACGTTGCGTGAGAACTATAAGCTCTTTAATGCCATCGTTTGTTATATCCATGTAACATATAGAATGTACAGGTGCATCGAATAACTTTCTGATAACCAACTCCCATGTGCTATTTATGAAAGAAAATATTAGAACTTCTTGGCCGTAAGTTCCCAACAATATTTCGTTCCGACCGTCCATGTTGATATCGGCGATGCAAGAGCACAATATGCAATCAGACGTTTCACTACCGTTCAATCTGATATCTTCTTCCATTCCATTATTCAAGATATCCCTAATTAACATGAATAACTTACTCTCCTTACGCGTGAGAAAATTAATATACTCACATGAAAACAACAGCATGACTAGCGTTTACGATAAGAACGTTTAATTTCGTTTCTTCGTCGTCCAACGAATGCGTCGAGCCTGCGACAAATAAAATGATGATCAAATGGTGATCAAAGGATCGTTACGTACGAAATCTGTTTCACCGGTAGCATTTACCTTTAGAGTCGACGAAGGTAGGTTTCGTAACTTTCTTTTGCTGTGGGAATACACATACACTGGGGACAGGTCTATCGTATCTTAATTTCCAACTTCGACGGACTTTCAATTCTAAAACATTAACGATAGCTACTTTGACCAAACCACATTCACAACCAATTACAGTCAGTCTCCTAAATAAATTTAAATGTCACATAATCCTTAAGTTTAGAATAACTGATCGTGGTGGAATGAACGTGGTGATATTTGAAATTATACCGGTTATAGTTATCGTAATAATAGATATTAATCCACAACGAGATCGCTTGGATATCGTGCAGCTCTGGGAAATATTTCTCGATAGACGATTCGCTGTAACTGTGATTCAATTTATCTTCCCTGATCATATGAATCTTATAATCGCTTCCAGAGAGTAGCCAGACAACCTGAAACCTTAGAGAGATTGTAATTCCATCTTAAATTTATAGGATCGTAGATAAAGCTAAGCTATTCGATAGTCTTCTCCCTTAAAGACAAGGAATTACCTCGTTCTGGGAATTTTGCTGCGGCAGTATAGTGTGATACAAGTGATACGGAGTGTACGCTAATTCTACCATCAGACAATTCTGTGCTATAGCTTCTATCGAGCTGGCCTCGTCTCCTTCTCCGTCCACGGCGCCTTCTGTGTATATATTTAAATATCTTTCTATAGACGTATCCGTGCTTACTTTCAATATAGTTATTCCTATCACAAACCCGTCTCCGGTATCGGATTTGTTGTAAGCGTCGATCGATATAATCTCTGCGCCACCTAGCGAACAAAAAGCGTTTATGCGAATAAAGAAAAGTGTGCGTTTTTGGGAATGCATTAGCGTTTAGGATCACGAACTTGGAATGTACGTGAACAGTAGTTCCTTAACTAACGGACGTAAGTGCAAGTTCGGCGTCAGATGGTATTCGCAGGAATATATCTTTCTTTTCAAAGAAGCCACTAAGACTTTATTGCAACCATTGGAGGAACATAATTTCGTCATCGAATAAATGTTTCCCTGCGATGTTAAGGGAAACCAATGTGCGTCTATCAAATTACTCATGA
The DNA here is from genome assembly GCA_963971345.1 of Andrena flavipes. Lineage (NCBI taxonomy): Eukaryota > Metazoa > Arthropoda > Insecta > Hymenoptera > Andrenidae > Andrena > Andrena flavipes. The sequence continues at coordinate 75,314,743 of OZ020480.1, forward strand.
TCGCTCCGCACTTTTGACATTAATCGCAGTGCTCCGAGTATAACCTAAAATTCTAATTCCTATTTTCGTTCGATATCAGTCTGTTAATGTTAAGTACTCATCGAAAAATATTACGCTCATTTCGTCTGTATAAATTTTATATTTACTCTGTGTACCTATGATTTTATATAATTTTCATTTACATTTCGCGTTTTTCATTTGACAGCTTTAACCTGTATTTCGAGGTTAGAAACAGAAGATCCGTTCCATGCGTAAGATTTGTATTGCAGAGACATAATTTGAACAACGTTTTCGGAGGAAACTTTAATTTCGGTTTGGAAATAAAGGAAAATTCAATGATTTTATGAATAAACACTGGGTTAGATACAAATTCAAAAACACGTAATATATACAGGTTAACACAGTCTACCAACGTTCGTTTGACAAAAATATTCTCGTATTATGTTCCTTCGTTATTCGGAGGTTGGTAGTATTAATATATCATTTCGATAATATAATTATTAATATTCAATACGAAGCAATGCAAGACTTTAATTAATGAAGAAGAAGGTTGATACGAGAGTGAATTCAATTCTAAATGTTTCTCTGTATGAAAATTAACGTTATTCTGCAATGGAACTGATAAAATAAATGCGAATAATCGCAAATATAAGAAAAAGAAATTAGAGAAAATCGAACGTTCGTGAAATTTCACCTCGTTATTCGATCTATCGAAAAGATTTCTGGTTTAGTATATAAAATGTTACTTAAATTGATCAGTGCACAGAAATACACAAAATTATTATAATTTGCCTTTCTATTTGTTACTCAAATACTTCAATCTGCTATTAAATAAACCGAAATATTTAAATTTCTTCGATCCTCAGAGATTATTCTCTATACTTTCTTATTTCTGTTACAAAAAGAAATCGCTGCGAGTATCGAGCAACGGCTGGCTAGAAATTGATAGCGCAACGTCGGTCATGACATTTCCTTTTACACCGTAGTGCCCACGGAAATCCAATATCGAGATTAATCGCATGCGATCGGGCAGCTCGACCTAAATACCGCGGTGTCATTCGTATTAGAATGGAAGCGAGTGTACGGCTCGTACGTACATACAGCGAACGCTTATCAACCTGCAATTCTTTTTTATATCATACCCACTTCACGTGCCATTTAAGTGTCCCATAATCACTTCGATAACGTTAAAATCACCACATACCATTCTACGGGTTGTAAATGAACTAAGAATGCAAATTACAAGAGAAAACGAATTTCATGAAACGAGAAAGCTCTAGAAAACTTAGGTACAACCAGAAGCTAATAATTCTTCATCCAAACGGCCACTTTCTCTCGCTTCTTTCACTTTCTGACAACCGTTTGAATATTCAAGCTGCCGATAATCACGTAAACAGGAAAAAAATTAGGGTTATCTTGACACCCGTGCAAATCTCTTTGAATTTCTAGATACACGGTTATCAAGACTTTTATTTATCTCAATGAATTTTACCAACTACTATAACCTGCATATACCCAGTGCACTTACGCCCCATCCGCACTGAATCCTACCTAAGAGAAACAAAATCGGAAAGTGGCATAATCTTTCCTTTAAACTCCTACAAACTATTTTCCAAAGTGAAGATCACGATCGAATAAATCGACCTGGTATTTCAGTAAGGAATAGACATTATTAGTATTAGATCGGGGAAGGTTTACGTGCGGGGTCCATGCAGCTACCAAAGAAACTCTATTACCATTCGCGTGTATGTACATATGCGTAATATAATATATATTTTTTGCTTCTTTTTTTTATTAAACACAGAATCACAGAGCAAACTGGACATGTCGGAGGGGCGGGAGATGTTACATAAGTCTAGCTGATTGTTCCGGTGGTCGACGCGCACGGGGCTCACCTCCGCCGTTCCTCCTCCTCCCCGTCCTCTTTCACTTCTTTTTTTTTTATATTATTATTTTACCTTTCGCGTTTACTGTACAAAATATCTCGCTGTTTAAAAAATCAGCCGCGGCTTTAGTAAAAAACATACGAAATCGACGACGGCGAAGGAGGGGGGGGCGGGGGGGTGAGCCGCGCGTGAGCCGAGCTCGCGGCCCGCTCGGTAAATCCGCAGAGAAGTAAGTGGAAGTAATTGAGATTTTATTTACAAATCAAGGCAATATCATTAATTATGTTTTCTTCTTCATTCCCGTTCCTCTCCACTTTTCTCCCATTTTTACACGCGCACTCGCGCCACTCTCGCGTCGTGTTTCTTCCAGCTTTCTATTCTCCGTCTCGCCGTTCGTTCTTCGCTCTTTCTTTATCTCTGCTTCCACACCCAACAGGGGGCAACGCTTTGAACCCTAATATAATTCCTTTCCATTTGTGACGAATTTTGTACAATGTATAGTAATAGTAGCGGTAGTAGTAATAATACAATAATTTAATCGCCAGAGCATAACGGAGCAACAAATGGAGTTCTTGTCGCTCTGCACTCCACTTCTCTCTCACTCTCTCTCTTTCCCTCTCTGCATATCTCGTATTTAAACTGGTTGCAATATGAAAATGGTTGCTTGGCGAACGATCTCTACCCCTGTCTTCATCTTCCACCACTTTCTCGTTCTAATTATTTTGTTAAAAACGCTTTGCACACACACTCACTCACGCATCCATTCTTCTCTTTACTTCTCCCCTCTAAAGCGCAGGCTTCTTTTATTTTTGCTTCGCGATACAATTCGCGCTCGCTTCGCTGCCCGAAACAACGATTCTGCACTGAGAAAAATGTTAGCGGTCACCGTTCTCGTTATTGCTGTTGGTCGCAGCACCAGTTTATTTCTATCACCGAACGGTCCCCGATCCCGCGGCCGAACCCTAGCAAGATAATAACAATGATCCTTCGAAAAATCAACACAACGATCGGGTCGACCGATTGGATATTGCTAGATCCACCTCGTTAAAACGCCGTCGCCCCGCAATTATTCGGCAAACAATATCGACGTGCTTGATAAGCTCGCAAGTCGACAGAACGACACGCCCCCGTGTAAAACGGTAGAAATGTAATTTATTAAAAATCGCCGGTACACGATTGCAGTTCTCTTTTAACAAAAAAAAAGTCAACCCGGACACGTCGAATCGCGTGCCGAGCAATTTCATGGAAAACACTCGGCCGCGAATAAAAGCAATAACTCTCGCGTTTTCGTATCTATGAAACGCATATATTTCTGTACGCACGTATATAGAGCGGAGTGTAGTTCGCAGTTAGACCGAGAAGAGCGATTTCTCGTATAAAAAACGGCTCGAAAATGTAGATTCAAGTTTACTTCTAAGCGGCCTCGTTTCGGAGAAAGCTGATTTATGTCCATCATTCGATCACCGTGCAGATTATTTCTTGTTAAATTAGAAACCGCAGAAACGCTACGCAGAAGCAGTTCTGCTCTGTGAATTAAAAAGGCGAATGAAAAATATCACTGTTATTCTCACTTTCTAATCTTTCGAATTCTTTCATTTAGTGGAACAAGATATTGAGCATCTTTTCCGCGTGGAATTCGTCTTTAAAATTTCAAGGGCCATTTTTAAGATAACAAAAAAAAAACTGTTTAGCAAATGAATCTGCTGTATCACTTACGCCCAAATCGCTCGTGATTTTCATTAATGTAGGACTTTCATTCAAAGTCGATTTTCTCGAAAATTAATATAAAAAAAGTTACTCTTTCTTTTCTACTTATAACAAATAAATAAGCGAAGAAAAAGAAATAAAATTTTTTGATATCGCGCTGCATTTTCGAGAAACTCGACTTGGAAATTCTTAGCCTTGCGTTCAGTCGCGTATGGGAAAACCTATCTAAATGAAAATAACTGGTCGTTTGTGCGTAAGTGGAATTCGATGAATCTTCGAAACTGCTTCTCTCAGAAACGAAAGCACACTTTTCCCTCATTTTTGCGCCAAGGATCAGCTCTCCTCACTCGCGAATTACAAGCCATCCTGTGCACGCGCATACTTTAAATCACACCGTCGCGTCATCGTACGATGTCTCGCACGCTCGTCAATGAAATGTCATTGGCCTACCTAACGATTTACATTTACACCTAATTACGTATCACGATCGTTTCCCGCCAACGCCTCTCCCGCGCTAACAATTTTCTCGGCGCACGATACAATTAAATCTAAAAAAAAAGAAAAAGAAACGCATTGTGTCTGCGAACTCGCGACGGGCGAGTGATCCTCAGAGTTCCTCTGCTACGGTGCGCCTACAATCATATTACAACTCCACATAATATTAATAATAATAATAACCATTATTAAAAATAAAAAGAAAACAAAACAAAAAAAAATGCTTGGAAAGATCGATACACGATTGAACGGCGAATGAAACGCGCGTGCATGTCGCGAATGACACGCTCGGGCGTCCGATAGATCGTAATTCGATAAAAGCGATACACTGGTTTGTTAACGTTAATTAATCAAGGAAGCACGACGTACAATGGATGTGCTCGACGCGTCGGGGGACGCTCGACTTGCGTTGCTGTCATTTCGGACCCGTAAAGACTCAAAAAAAAAAAATAGGAGAGATAAAAAAAAGGAGAACGGTCTTATCGTCTGCAAAAGCAACGTGTCAACCTCGAACATCCCCTTGATCGTCCGAAACCGAGAAGGCGGGCATTTGGCGACTGTTTTCCGTATTCTCGACTCGTTATCGCGCACGCTATCGCTGATAAAACGCTTCTACGATAAACGGCGAAAGAAACGAAAATTGAAGGTGTTATTTTAGAACTCTGCCACGTGACTGTGTTACATATGCGTGTCGCAATTCGTTAATCGCCTCGGCTCGCGCGCCTTACAATTTACAACTGCTTCCTTAGACGGCGGCAGGTGATACTTGCTCCTCCTCGCTTCCCATCCTTCTCTTTATATAAAAGACGTTGCGAATAAAAATCTAACAAGTGTCCATTCTCGGCTGTTCGAATATAAAATTTCCTTCTTGTATACATTCTTCTCTGCTGCACGCATTTCCGGTAGAGGTGCACCAGGCTTATCGCAGTAGAGTCGTTTCGATGGGCATTACGCGACGAAAGGTTACAATTTTTTTTTTATCTGTTACGTGTACACGAGAAGAGTGCCGCGAATTGTTTCCCTTTTGAATGTAAGCGGCTCGATCGCAACGTTTAAGTTATTGAAATTTAGCGGCGGGCTGGTTACAAGCGCACTAGACGATGGGTAAAGTAAAAGCTCAGCTGCTGTGTACTGCCACGATTTAAGTGGAATAATCCTAAGAGCGTCGAGCTCTCGTTACGGGCGCAGTGGCGAGGTACGTTTACTAAGTACAAATGTTCCATAAACATGTGTAATTAACATAAATACAGAGATAATAATACAGCGAACGCAATCAGAAATTATAAACTGTAGAACTCTAGACACGAACCCGTCGAACATCTATGTACAGAATTTTACCATCAGCTCGCATCTCTCGCTTTAGCGTAGTAAAACGATTTAATGTATAAAAATGATCTTTCTAGGTATTCCATGTCGCGCGAAGTATTCTCAATTCGTTATGTCCCTGCTATTGTGGTCTCGGTACGAGCCCGTTTAAAATACAGTCATTTAGTAACTAGAGAAAACTGTGTAGAACATGTAGTTGGAAGCCATTTAAACATTATGCAATATGCGTAAGACTTATTGTTATATAACATTCTTATCGCCATGTACCTTAGCTCTTTCGTTTTCCTAAAATGAAAGCCGACAACGCTGTTGAGCCTGGTTTTCTCGAACGGTAAATAACGGAATAATTAGACGAGTAGAAACGAAAAGGTTCGAACTGAATAACGAACTAAACGGATTAAAGAAACAGAAATCGCGGCGTCGCGGTTACAAACATATAACACTGGAGAATCTCCGTTCCAAGCGGACATAATAAATCTGTTACGGAACACGTGAAATACAATTATATACGTGTCCTTTCCCTTAAATAAACAATAAATTAAATATACCGCGTAGTAACTCGAATATCGTTCTTGCTCCTGTTTATCTATATCTTATCAAACTGCCTCCCGTGTCGCAAGATGAAAGGTGGATACCGAATTATCGATGTAGAGACTGTAATCTAATTTGCCGATGCTGATGGTCACATTATGTAAAAGATGCGACGAAAATACGTCGATATTATAATCGAATAAACGATAATTGGTGCAAGTGACTCACACGAACGAAGGATTCCTTCGTAGACGTTACGAAACTTTATCTGCTCAACTGTCCGGCGTCTGTCAGACACCGTTTCAAAACATCGTTGGCTCTTTTCTGTAATGTTTCTTTCATTCTTTTCTCCTCCCTCGGTTGCGTTAGTCGATAACGGCGATCGCGTAATATTCTTAGTAAAATATACTATCTGAAACTAAACCGATAACAACAATTACGTAATAAAAATTCGGTTCCCTATAGTATTAATGACGATAATGATAATTATATTGGGCGAAGAATAATAATAAAATAAAAAGCACGAAGAATGACGTTTTCGATTGGATATGGAAGTATAATGCGATCTGTACATTTGCTATGCAATGAATTGAACGTACAATGCTGATAACTACTTGTTAGTTTGCGCACGATGTACGCGTAAAGATACGTCCTCCCTTGCTTATCCTCGGAACTGTTACGTCTAAATAATTCTAATTTGTTAATGATACTAATATGATTATTGAATTAACATAATGCTTTATTATTCATACAATTGCCTGGAGGGAGAGAAATGATATGCATCGACCTGATTTTCAATACGTAAAAATTCATTTTATATTATACAATTCCCACTGCATATTGTTTTCTCGATCGTTTTTTTTTTTTTTTTTTTAGAATAATGTTTAAAACACCGTCAAAAGACGGCTGATTATTAATTTCAGCGTGTTATTCGATCCAGCCGGTTTATTAGCATTTGATTTTGATCTTGCTTAGATTCGATATTTCAAGTCCCAAGTTGCTAGTAATATTGTCTCGGTAGAAAAAGGAATTAGAATGCACTGGAAAAATAAACGATCTTTCTAATATTCTCATCGCTAGTCTAAATTCTCGGATTCGAATATTTCTTTGTTCGTTAGCGAACAGAATCCCCGATTAAACGAAATCGTAGATCGGCACATCGACGGATTCCAGCAAGAAATTTTGATTATAACCAGTAAAAAGCATTTCACAAATGCTCTACATCTGTTACTATTTGGAATTATCAGCCTCGTAAAATTTATATAAAAATTAATTGCCGCGTTGCTCGAGTATTCACAGCAGCGCCGCAACAACTCATCGAAAATTGTATACGTGTAAAAGCAATGGAGATTTCTAGCGATTAATCAGAATATAAAAAAGCGGAGAAATAGAATGGCCCATCAAACGACTCAAAGTAATTCAGTACTTTCTTCTCTTCGCACCACTTAACGCTATTATACTCTGATCTCTTATATACAATTCTTTCTTTCTCTTTTACGATTAATTCTTGAGGTACTCTGCACGAAATAAGATTATACGCAAGCACAAGTGTTATGCACTTACCCAGTATAAAATCTATGTCACTTTATTTTCACACTCACTGTTACCCTCGCTATCCGCTTCCTCTCTCGAGTACACCAGACCACGGAAACACGCGCATCGAGTCGTGTGACCGTTATAAATTATATTCAAAGGTCTGTCCCATTCCAGCCTGATCGGAAGAGTTAATTACCAATTGAGCTTCCCGGATCGTTTTATCCCCCGAATACCTGTACGTTAACGATTGGATCGAGTGTGCTCGGCACACGTCGCCTCCTTGGAACAGTCTGCGGCCGTGGTTGCATTTCTGTTTTATCAGGGAAGGTGAAATCAAGCCGACAACGAAGAGCAGTTGTGGATTCATGGGTACACAGGAGGACTTAGGATTTTCACGTCCTTTTCGGATGATTGTTCAACAGGCATGTCTCGTGCTTCGTACACGGTATGTCAATGGGTCACACCTGGTTGTCCACCGCCACACAACAAGTGGGTAACATGGAATATCCCAGTGACGATCCTCCTCAGAGTGCATTGAGCGACGACAATACTGGCTGTTCGGCCAGAATGTAGGTGGGGCTAGGAAGCACCGAGCGAACCTGATCCTGGGCTTGGACTATTCTGTACAGTAGGTACTTGATTATAAGGATGATTGCTATTGCACAAGACTGTGTAAATGTTCTCAACGTTACTGAGTTTCTCAAAAAATGGAATTAAGTCTAATAGTTCAGAATCCGTCATATCGTCGAACCACGACGCCACTGGTACCTGCAAAAATTCGTTACAATGTTTACGCGCTCTTTCCCTCCTGCGTTCGAGAACACGCTAGTCTCTATAATAAGACTTACCGCGTTATCTGGATGGAAAATGTAGCTGGCAGGGCTATTATCGACGATAATAATCTGCTGCAAATCCCGCCCTAGTCTATTTAAATCTTTAACATAATTTCCTCTGTGAAAAACACACGATTCTCTAAACAGTCTCGCTCTGAACACTCCCCATCTGTCGAGCAAATCTGCTACCGGATCGGCATACTGTAAATAACGAATATCGTCGAGTATTCCAAGAATGTTTTCCCTCGAAAACGTACAACGCCGTCGAAGATATTCGATTACCTTTGCCAAACTCGCCGTGAACAGTATACACTCGTACAGTTCACCCATTCTTTGTAAGAATTCATCCACATAAGGCCTCTTTAACACGTACACCTGATGCACCGTCCCGTCGATCTCCACGGGAACGACGAAGTCGGCGTTGTTGATCGGTTTGAAAGAACTATGGACTAGCGTCTCGTCCAAATCGATCACCATGCACTTCTTGTGCATATCCTGATGCCTGACCGGCGGCAGTAGGAACCGAGGGGATCCGCACGCCGGCGGCGGCGAGCCGCGTCCATCGCCTTGCAAAGAGCTTGTCTTGGAGCTCTTCGAGCTGCCGCCTCGTCCTCTGCCGAGGCAACAAAGTAGAGATCGCAGGAGCCCACGCCCTCTTGGCTTCTTGCCACTGGCTGGACCGTTGCTGGCCACTTCATTTTCTCGTGGTAACTGGGCTAGATGGGGGGGAAACAAACGTCACTCCATTAATACACATATTTCGAGAGAGACATAGTACAAATAGAAATCGTCTGTACTCTAAACCGCAGAGTCCCGCGAGCGGGTTTCCGTCGGGATTCTTTCGCGGTCGAACATTCGTTCCCCTGGCATAGTCATGAGAATCTTTCAGAGATACATTATAAAATATTCGATCGCGCGTATTATTTGATACGCCGCGAAGAATAGAAAGGGGAGAGAGAGATTCGTGGCTTTGTTAATTCATAGCGGTCGGAAGGTTTGGACGGTAACGAGCATTGTGCGAACGATGCGAGGAAACGGGGGGTGGGGGGGATGGGGTGGGGGGTGAATTAAAACGGTGGCAAAGGTATGGTGCGCGACACGATGAAATAAGTTACACGCGAAACTTAGGTAAAAGAAAGGAGGGGGAGAGGAGTGGACACGATTTGACGAGGAGAGGCGAGGCGAAACGAGGCGAGGCCAGGCAAAAACGAGGGCGAGAGGAAAAGAGACGTCGGAAGCGAGGCATAGGCGAGCAGAACGGCACGCTGGAGGAAAGGGGAGGGGAGAGGGGGGGGGGGGGGTGGGGTGGTGAAGGAGGGGGCAGGGGGACGGGAGAGGTGAAGTTAGGTGAGGTAAGGTGAGGAGGAGTGCGGTGCGGTCCCCGTAACAGGTGCAGATTCCATCCAGCATCTGGAAGAAAAACGTAAGAAAAGAACTGTAAGGCGGCAAGCCGTGCCCGCGGCTGGCACCTACCTTTCTCGTTATTAAACTGGCCTAGCTCGTCATCCCGCGACACCTGGCTGATAATGGACGATGCGTCCATTTAAACATTTGTTGAGAGTCCCTGCGTGGTGTCTGAGCGTGAATTCCGTTGATGCGCGCGCGCCAGAGAACACACATATGTACACACACCACCGCCGACAACACACACGCACACGCGGCGGACGCACGCGCGCCTCACGGAGCCCCCGGAGAATGAGAAAGCGTGTATACGCGCGGGCAAGCACGCACACGCGTCGACTCGCTCACTCTCAGTCACGATGCACGAAATCTCTCCCTCCGAACGTCGTCGCGGCCACCGTCGTCGTCGCCGCCGCCGCCACCACCACCACCACCTCCACCGTCTCCTTCACCGCCGCCACCGCTGCCACTGCCACCGCCGCCACCTTCACTGTCTCCTCCGCCGCCGCCACTGCGAAGATCACCACGACTCGGCGAACGGAGACGCATAGGCGCAGGCACGCACCCACACGGCGTATCTGACACACCGCTGATATTTACTTCTCGCGGGCACGCAGCAAGGCCGACACGGCAATCTCTATCTGGATCCTTTAGACCGGGGAGAAGGAGCAGCGGCTCGATCGGTATGCGCGCGGATCGCACGGCGATGTCGGAGTTTACACACTTTGACACGTCGTTTCTTTACGAAGGAACGTAATCGGGGGAAAGTTTAATCCGATCCTTTGCTGCCTTCATTCCAACGGAGCACTGGCACGTACGTGGTACCGTATACGCGCGTGCACGCTCTCTCTTTAGCGCGCGCCACACCTATGTCGTTACGCAGTACATTGCGAGTAGACATTTGTCGCGCGAGTTTTCCGCGGCAAGGTCGACAATGCTCTTCGACGCGCCCTCGAGCATCAATTCTTTCGGCGAACGGGCTCTGGACGTTGAGATACCTGGCAGGCTTCGACACCGTGTACGCCGCGATTTCAACCAGCAGCGACGAACGATCCTGTAAAACTGTTTCGTAACGATCCGACGATTACGCGCCAGGCAGACGTAACGTAGAACGCGTACGTTTGTTCACGGAGATCGCCGCGGATTAGATTTCTACACGTTCCACGCACAAACAACGTCGCGGACCTGCGTTGCACAGGTTTTTGATGTGTTAACAGTGCTCGCTCTGGCTCTGTTGCACTCCGCGCGACTCTTGCGTCTCCTTGCGGTCTTCCGTCAAACCGTGGACGGCGACCGTTGCGCAGCGTTCGAACTCAAAAATTAGAGCCATAAAAGCAGAACGAGCCGCCCGTGGCTTTCGCTCTATTCCTTTTGCGGCAGGGATCGAGTTTGTCCGCGGTGATCGCTATTGGATAGGCAGATCCTCACCTCCGAGCGAACTGTATTATTAGGATCACATGAAAGTACCTCGCCGTCGCAGCAAAATGCAAAGCTATACTCGGTCGCGTCTATACGATTTCAAGCTAAACAAGCGGGAGACTACGAAAGCGTAGATTTAATTTAGGGATGGGTTTCGAGGTACGTCGACACCTCGAAACTCAAGAAAGTTTTGAGTTTCGAAAGTTTGCACTTTTTTCGTGATTCGAAACTCTCGAAATTTAAATAAGAAAAAGTATAAAATCTATGAATAAAGTATCTTTCGCAGCATGCTTCAAGACTCTTGAGTCAAGAGTTTGTAAATTATTATATTTTGATTAGCTACGGTCATAGAGATTCATTTTCCACTTCAAGTTTCAAACGTTTCAAGGTCTCGCAAAGTTTCGCGTTCGAGCTTCCAGAAATTAAAAATTACCACCAAACCCACCCCTAATTTAATTGCATGGGTATTCGATAGGAATCTTATTTTGTTTAACATAATAGAAAATTTATTTTTTAAATTAAATTTGAATCAGATTAGGCTGCTTTTAAAATTCATACGCGAAGATGAACTTATATTAAACTTCTCCTTACATCGAGACTTGCTTCGTAACGTTTGGGTGGTTTTTTGCGGTTAAGGGTAAAAAGGAAATTTATTATTTTCTATATAACTAACAACAATGTAGCTACAATTGAGTATTTTTATCTTCATAATATACTTTGCGTCACATAATATTTGGTCTTACACCTTAACTTATAATACAGTATCGTAATATATTCAGTGACAAGATCGAATAGCTTTAGTTGCCATAAATTGAGCATAATTTTTATTTTTAAAGAAATGCATAACATCATTATTGCATACCGCATTGTGGTGCAAGTTACATAATCACTCAGGTTCGTTCATTGTAAATCATTCCGAATAGCGTCTACCGCGTATGCGTTCTAAAATGGAAGACCAAGATAATTTGTGCCCAGATAATATGTTCCACCTTAAATGAAATGTGATTATTTCTTTTTCTTACGATTTCTTTTTTATATATCACAAATGTATAGAATATTGACATAAAACTGCATTCTCCATTTCAATTTATTATATATATATATAATATGTATATATATATATAATCTCTATTAATATATTTGTTTTTATTAAAATCTACCTTAATCGCAAATCACTCCCAGTTTATCCATACACTCCATTCATTCAACTTGTACAGTTTTTACATTTATGATAATACTATGGATGACAGATCATAGAATCGCGGACATAGTAGCGCTGATGCGATATTTAAATATTACTCTTTCATAAGTTTATATATAATGAAAAAGATCTGTATAAAAAGATTCATATCTCTGTTCTGTTTCCCCCGCGGCTTGATACTTCGCAGAAAGGTCACCCGATCAATCACTTCTTGCTATTCCTTTTTTTATTCTCGATGTTTACTTCGCGGAGCGAGTTTCGCTTTTTTTTTTTAAATTAAACCGAGTGAAAATCTTGCTCGAGGACGGATTTTTCTCACTAGTAATCATCATTTGTTCTTCAGTAGCATTGTCCGTCTCGTCACTCTTCCACAAAATAAGCCGGTGATGAAGATCAGACCGATCATCGTCAATGCAACGATCATGAAGTATCGCCTTGCTGGAGATCGATTTACCGTTGAGTACAGCTCTTGTATTGAATTTGGTGCGATTAACTGGAAAGTAACGAATACGCATTACGCGGATATACCGATGAGTCTTTAAAGGGTCTAGGCAGTCGAAAAATCGACATATTATTCAGAAAAGATAGTACTTTCGAAAAATGCAATAAAAAATCGATTTTTCGACTGTCTAGCCTCCTCAAGGAAAACAGAGCTGATTACCTTAGCTGCATTCCTGAACATTTCAATCCTCGTGGTTAACATTTTATAGCAGTCGGGTTGTAGAGACTTATTAGTATCGTCTAATACATTTTGCAAACACATGATATCTGAAGAAAAACAGTAATGGTTAGCATATTGAATTAGTTTACGAGCTATCGTTTAATTAATATTTTACGTACGTCTTCCCGCTCCTTGAGAGACATCGCTGCAGTATTTACTAACATCAACAGCGCACGCTTTTTGCAATAAAGGATCCACGTTAATATCCGCCCTCGTTTGTTCTATTAAGTCGGCTATCTCAAGACGGCATTCTTCTTTCATGTCTCTGTTGCCAGCGTTGAACACCATCTTCAGACATTCTTCCACTGCTCCCGGATCATTTTCGTCCGCTCTACAGATTGTTTCGATCTGTTGGATATAGTATGAAGCATTAAATACATAAACTTTAGAAAGCAATCAACACGTCGTCGCTTTAGAAGCATGTTTAAGTACCTCATGCGCGCACATCGTAGCAAGTAATGGATTTAAATGATAATTCAAAGCTGCTTCCCTGAGTATGTTGGCCATCTGATGCTCGCACTTCACTGCGAGCCTAGATTCCCGGAATTTAATCTTCAAGCACCTTATGACTTTTCCTTCGAGCTCTTTGTCCATAGGCTCGTGCAGTAAAACCTGAAAAAGCGTATTCCATGCGTATTAGAATATAAATATATTTGTAACACTTATGTAACGTCGCTCCTGTAAAAACTCACCTCTTTGCAATGCTTATTGATGTCGCTAGAGCACGCGGTTTGCAACGCAGTGTTGAATCTATAGTCCGTATTTTGCTCGATCATTCTCCGCACAACAATGTTTTTACACTTCTCGTCGAACGTCGGCTCATCTTTGTATCTCTTCAAACAGTCTAGCGCTTGCGAGCGACTCACATCGTGACAGAATTGCCTCACCATAACGCGGCAAGTGTTCAATAGAGCGAAGTCGCTCGAGCTGTCTTGGAATTCTTGTTTCCTTACTTTAAACAATTGTTTGTGACATGCGTCTGATAGTTTAGACTTATGTGCCGCTAAACATTCAAGAATCTAAAATAATCGTGACCTTACTTACACTGGCATAAGATCGAATGCATTTTAATGCAGCGTGTATGCGCGTTACCTGCGAGTTTCCTGGTTCGACGTTGAAACAGTATTGTTTAATGTCAGTTGTACATTGTGCTTGCAGTATAGGATCGAATTGAATGTTCTCCCTTTGCTGATAGAGCTGCGCTCGTAATTGCTGCCTACATTCTTTCGGTATATGATGCTGCGTATCTTTTATAATATTCTCTTGCACTATGGTGCTCAAACACTCTATTACTTCCGCTTTAGTTTTCGATCTGAAAAGGACATTTGTATGAATCGCTTTTATTCCAAGTTCTTCCTAATGTATTCGAGAAATTTTATGAAAAATTCGTTTACTTTGGACACCATCTCTTGACGGAAGGTCTGCAAGCTTCCTTGAATTTATATGTGAAGTGATAGTTTTTTAACGATATTAACTGAAAGTGTTCCACCGCTGCTTTGCATTTGTAATCAGATCGTACATCCAGATCATTCTTGTGTTCTATTAAACACTCCATCATGTCACCCTCATCTTTGCCATACTTCAATACCTCCTGTTTAATAGATCGTTCGCGTAAGCATTACAAGTCAACAGGATAACGTTTAACTTAAGGGGAGAGCTGTATTTAGGACGCTAGGAATAAGGCGATTCTTGGGAATTTTTTTCTAAGAAACTGTTAAACGGATCTTTTCCAAACTTTCAGGGTATTTTAGTTTGTATTCAAGCAATGAAAATTAATTTTTACGTTAGAAAGTTTTCGGTAGAAATGAAGATATACGAAGATGTTCGTTAGGACTCGCGCGCCGGAGTTGCGAATTGGCGATTGTAATGGTGGCCTCAATTCTTCTTTGAAATCAAAATCCCAAGAATCACCTTATTCCTAGCGTCCGAAATAGAGCTCTCGCCTTAATCTAGAATAAGAAAGTTTATATTATACCTCGCAATGACGTTCCATGATATGTTGACACGCGGCGGATATTACTGGGTTTAGCTCGACCCGTTCAGCCTGCTCTTCGGTAAAATTACCAACTGCCAATTTGCAATTCTTGTTCAAGCTGCAAATAAACAAGATGAGATAAAAATATAACAGAAATCGCCAGGTCACCGTAAGATTTATTACCTATCTAATTTGTCTTGAAGGCACAATATTTCTTCCCCTTTCGCGGTTTTGTCGTAACAGTACGATGCCAATTCGGTCAGACAGACTTCTTCGATCTCAGGCTGTAAATCAACGTTTATAGCTCTTTGCCTCATAACGCGTCTGATCTCTTCCAGGCACTCCGTTCTCAACTGAAATCGTTAATTACAGAACAGTAAATCTTTAATTGAAACTCATACATTCGTCCGATGGTTACACAAATTCTTACGGTCATGTTTTTCTGAGGATGATACACGTGCCTATATAAACATGGTAAAACGAGAGGTCCACGTTCCGGGTCCATTTGCTTCCCATCGGTAGACCATGCGTTTCTCGCGTGGCACAATCGCGTCGCGTCGAACCTGCACGCTCTGTACAACTGAGGATCCAGTTTAAAGTCTCTCGCTACAAAATACTGTATTTGAACTAACGCAGTTTCGCAAGCTACTGTCATTCTGTCTGTACCCAGCTGCTCCATTAGACAAGATATCACTCTAGCGTCTCCTCCGTGCACCTAAATTTCAATCCAGTTGAATACATTACTGTTTACTTAATTTCATTAAATTCCAAGCGATCCTTACGTCTCTGCAAGCTAAGTTAACAACAGGTTGACATTGCTCTCGCAGAACAGGATCGATTCTCCAATCTTCGCCAGCATCGGCTTCCATGATTAACTCTTTCAGCTATCGTCGACAAAAAAAGACATTTACTTAACATCCTCGATTACGCCTCTCTAAATTCGTAAGGATGTTTTATTACCGCTTTCTGGCACTTGCCAGACACTCTCGACTTTCTCTTCCTCGTCCTAGTGTGCTCCATCAAGCAATGAATCGTCGCGCCGCCGACTTCCAGACCATTGCAGAACGTCGTAATATCATTGGCACATCCGTCGACTATTTCAGGAGATAATCTATAATCTTCCATCAGAAGTTTCCTATGATCGAACATCTCCGCCTGGCAATTCCCATCGATCTTGCTGCCATTCTTTACCGCCGATTCTAAGCAAAGCAGAATCTGAGCGAGCCTTATGTTCTTATCTTCGAAAATGGGTCTTCTGCAATGATTATTCTTAATATCATCCTTGCAAGCTTTAACGAGCCCTTTACTGACTCTATAATCAGACGCTATGAGCTTCCCTCTCCTCGTCAGCTGCTCTTGGCAAACCGGCGTCATAGATCTGTCCGTTTTATGCTGCATCAGACATTTGTACACTTGGCCGCTGCCCGGCGTAACGTCGGAGCAGAATCTCAGACGATCCTGAGAACAAGCTATGTACAACTGACGATCTAGATTCACGTCTTCGGCTTGCATTTCGGATACGTGGAATATATGCCGTTTGCACAGAAGCTGAAGTTCGTTGACGTGCTCTTGCAAGCAAGCCAATATTTGCCCCTGCGATATGTCTCTGTACGGCTGTATCTTATCGCATTTAAACGTTCTAATATCACTCTCGCAATCCGACGAGAAAGGCGTTATAATCCTAAAGTCGCTGACCGCGATCCATTCCAATCGTCGGATATAGGCGATACAGTCGGGATCTTTCACCGTCTCCCTCTTATCGATTAAGCAGGATAAATAAGCCCCGTGCTTGTCGCCGGAGCTGGAACAATCGAACGAGTCTAACTCCTTGCCGCATGTTTTCTTGGCTAGTCTTTTTATGTTGTAATTATTAGTAATGTTCAAGATGTATTCCCAAATGGCTTGTCGACATTCATCGTCGATACCGGATATCTGCATCGGCTGTAACATGGAGAATTAAATTAACCTTGATTCGCAGAGCGTAACGTCTAGATTTTGAAAATACGATTCGGATTAATTCTTCCGCGATGTAAGGGATATTAATAAGGGTTTTGTAGACGGCTGGTAGGGCGATAAACTGCGTACTTAAAAATATAAATCATCGTTAATCGTAACAGATCGAAGGCTTTACCTTGAGACGTTGAATGCACTCTAGTAATATCAGTTCGTCATTGTTCCTGTTTATTTCGTCGCACAGACGACTCAAAGTCTGTCGGCACTTAACAGGTAAATAAGAATTCACCACGTTCGCTCTCTTAACCCTAACGGTACTGTCCGCGGAGTTGCTGAACAGCCAGTTGATTCTCGGAACAACATCTCCGCCGCTGTTGGATACATCGTTAAAGTAAGTTCTGGATAACTGCGCACAATTCAGCACCGACAAGTGTAGAAAGATCACGAATAAAATGCTTTTCAAACTGGTCGTGTAATCCATCCTCTCGCAGTAGGGACCGCTCCTTCGATCACTTCGATTAAACACTTGTTATCCAATAAAACACATCACGACGTGGCCGCGTATTTGCGTAACGATCCTCCTTTTCTTGTGAATTTTTTTTTCAACCGTTATTTGTTCACCGCGTGTAATAGCAGCGTCGCGATTAATACCACGGGAGCGTATAATCGGATGAAACCGAACTTTGCGCGGACAGATTGCCGTGTGCCGTGTATGTGCGTCGGTGCATGTGTCACTCGGTGTCCCTGTGAGATTCGTTTTCAAACAATCGCGCAAGGCGGATTTGTAAGTGAGATTAACGGACAGTTTGGTAGACGCGTTAATTACGTTTATTAATTAAAGAGAGTGGTAGTAAAAGATTCTACTGCTGAAGAATATGCTTTTCCTTCCCAGTGGATTCGAATCTTCCGTGAAAGACACGGGTCGATGTTTTTTTTTTATCGAAGAGGTTCGTGATTTTGTGAGAATCTATAAAACGGAGAACAGTGGTCTGTGGAGAAATTATAATTAATGCAGTAATGCAAGTGGCGAGGGATTATCAAGGATTATCGTTCTCAGAGGCATTTGTCGTTCGTCTCGTGGAAATGCTCCTTGTCGCGTAAGGGTGATGGCGCAACGTTGGCAGGCCTGGTAATTGACTATGTATTACTATCCCGTCGTCTGCATTAAAGGGCAAGTGACAGCTCGAGCTATATTGTTGACATTCGTATGAAAATTACGCTGCCGCGTCGCACTCGCGAAAAAGTAGTTTTGTAAACAATTGAGATCGAAGTACAGGTGAACGTTCCTTGGAACGCGAGCGAGCGAACCGAACAGACTCCCCCGTACCGCGTACAGGCGACAAAGTCTCGGTATATTAAATGATAATCGGTGTTTGAGGAGGTATAACGCGACAGCTAGCTTAATAGCTTTTAAACACTCGGCGATCGCCGCCCAAGTGCGTATCCATGAACTTTTCAGTTGTCCATTATCGATTGGTATCGTTTAACGGTCGTAACAATGATCGCTTACTGGAAAACTCTGTTCAAGCACCGCCGTAAGCGTTCGCAGGCGTAGAGTTACGGTCTCGGACAGTGAACGATAAAGTGCGTGCGTAAAAGTGAATCAATCCGTATGGCATTACGCGCAGTACCTACGACGTCGTTGCTTTCTAAAGAAAAACATCAATTTCCTTAATTAACGCTTCGCTCGGCTCCAATGTACGTAATTGACCAACGACGAAGAACGTAAGTTTACCTCCGACTGCATATCAAACTATTATTTATCTAAAGAAAATAGTTTCAATAGTCATCTCTTTAAAACTTGTTTACTTCATCTCCGATGTAATTTACACGATCTGCTTGCAATCTTACGCTACTCGCTTAACGTTCTTTCAATAATCGACATCTGCAACTTTAGAATACTAAAAACCAATCGAATTAAAGTCCTTAACCCAATGTAAAAAAAAAAGGGATAAGTCTCAAACGTATTTCCGTAGGAAGAAAATCGTTTCTCAGTATATCTCAGCTGTCGTTGCGTTAACAGCTAGCAGACAAAATCGACGTTCCAAGTGTGTCCCCTTTTTCGCCCTCGTTATACGCGACTTGTGTTTTTTTTTCGCGCCATTAAATACGATTGACATTTCGAGAGACTGGGTGGGACATGGGACAGGTTCGTACGAAAAAGCATCGCGGGAGGTGACGTCGCGCGTATTAATCATCCCTGACATTTTCGTTTCTATTTATAACCTCGTGCTTGAGGGGTGTGAATAGCGATTCCTCTGTTGTTACATTCGTAACGAAAGGTGCGGGGGGGGGGGGGGGAGGGGATATCGGAGGGGGGCTGCCTCCTATGGATTAGGGATTCTCCGTGCTCGTCGGTCCATCAGTCTCGTTCGTCGGGGCTCGTATCGCCCGGAAAGATTGAAGGCTTGCATGGGAGGGAATCGATTCGTGGCTGTGTGTGCGCGCGCGATATAACGTGCCGAGGAGCGACGCGTGTGATCGATTAGAAATCGGTGGAAGATCGTCGGTAACCGTGAAGTGACCGAACGGGACGAGGGAAAAAAAACGAGAGGTTTCGGCATGACCTGTGGCGGCGGCAAGGGCTCGTTAGAAACACCGGGCGGGGAGGAGGAGGCATGGAAGCTGAAGCTGGCAGGCAGTCTCACCATCAGGGGCTGCAGCTTACCCTGCCATCCCCGGGAATCCCTGGACTGGACGTCGTGAGAGCCTTGCACCAGGTTTGTTATCCGCAGAATTAAATTCACGCCGGCGAATAAGCTTCTGCTACGTTCGTGCGTTTCGGCAGAGATTGAATTTTAATTCAACCCGTCGGGGACGCGTTGGGCTTTTATTTACCTTGTCTTGGTACGAATAGAAATGGTTGTTGCTGTGGAGGGCCTAATGTCTCCTTTTCTTTTATTTGAGAGACTTGTTGGCGAAATATGTATGTGGCGTGAGAGGTTAACAGAGGAGATGATAGATGTAGGTGATAATGATTGATTTGGAATTATGGAGAATGAGTGTTTTTTTTTTTTTTAAGAAAAATATGCTTGATGACAAAGCTGCGTATCGAATACAATGTCTTTTGTTCTTCGTATTATTTCTTTGGTAAATAAGGAAACATTTCGGACGTCGAGACGTAGAAACGTCCTTAGTGCGCCACTGACTTAATTAGAGACGTAGAATTAGACGTTTCTAATATTTAGAACGAAATAGCATCCGAAAATTAATATTAAAATATTTGAAATTACACCATCTGGTTAATCATTTTGCTAAAAGGTGGAAGGCAGTAGTGGAGGGATTTAAATGCCCAAAAATAGTTTGACGGACAATTTAAATTTCCCCAGTCGATGTTTTGAATTGATCTTCAATTATTATCGTCGACTATGTGTTTATTTTAGACACAGTTTCGTAGGAAGCAAGATGAATTGAAGTGATGTATCAGTACATGTCCTTTGAAGCAACCTCAGCTCCGTATGCATAAAGAAAATTTCGCAAGTCAGACGTCATTATCTACTGTGCGCTCCGGATGGACATCATCCATCGTGTCATTGTACAGTAGATAATGCTGTCTGACTTGTGAAATTGTTTCTATCTTCTACCCAGTTGTATGCTATCTATCTTCTATTTTTTTATTCTGTAATCTATATTTAACATCTTCTCATTTTACATATTCTATTTTGTACGCTTGTATATTAATTTATTTTGCACTCCCTTGAATGATGTTATTTCAAGGTAACATCGCGATTAAAATACTGTTTTTTATACTGTAGGTTTCATTAATTATCCAGCGTGTTGGACTTTTAATAACGAAGTGAAAAATAGTCCGACGATTCGTAAGTGGGTAGTCCCCGATTTAATTCTTCCGAGTGCGCAATTAATTGGCTAACACACTTAGCGGGGAAAAATGGTGAAGCAGGTGGTTTTACACCCTTATTCGTGTCATCGATTTCATGTACACCGATGCTGCTATTCATTCTTCTCTCCGTTCTCTTTACCCCCGTGATCCCTTGACCTTGAGTGCTCTATATGATACTGGGTTTCCTTTGTGTGGATTCAAGGTTGATCGGATTAAGGGGAATGTGTCATTTAATATTAAAAGACTTCAACGTTGTTTCTTGGAAATCTTCGCTTTACTATTTTTTAGCCCTACATCTTCATAAGGCGAATATTGAGTTTCCCATTTATCCACAAAGAAATATTCGCTTTCCCATTTTTCACAAGAAACTATTTGGTTTTCGGTTTTTTACGGGAAAAATCTTCAGTTCTGGATTTTTCACGAGAAAAAATAATCAGCTTTTAGTTTTTCACAAAGATAATATTCAGATCTCGATTTTTCATGAGAAAAATATTCAGCTTTTAGTTTTTCACAAAGAAAATATTCAGTTCTCGATTTTGCAAGAGGAAAATATTCAGTTCTTGATTTTTCGAGAGCTACTAAACCTTCAGTTCTATTTTTTTACGAGAAATATATTCAGATCTCGATTTTTCAAAAGATAAATCTTCAGTTCCGAATTTTTTACGAGATAAATCTTCAATTCCGAATTTTTTACGAGAAAAATCTTCACTTTTCAATTTTTCACGAGAAAAATCTTCACTTCTCAATTTTTCACTTAAACAATTTTCAGTTCCCAGAATTCTAACTTGAATCTCTACTCTGACAGTTGAAACTGACGAGACAGGACTCAGGCAACCTGTCCTCGTAATTGCGAGCGGCAAATTATCAATGGTTTAGAAACCTTCGCGGTTTTTAGTGCAATCTAATGATAGGCTCGAGCAATGTCACATAAATGTTCGAGGATACACTCCTGTGAAAGTTCATGATCCCGTCATTAAACACACGTGGCGTATTAAATTGAAAGGATAATCGGCGATCACATGCAAACTTCTCGCTTGGCATTATCATGGTACTCGTTGCTTATCTTCATTAATCCCTGGTGTGCGGACTTCGACTTGACATCCACAGAAAATCACAGTTGTTTTGCAAATGCTTGAGCTGCAACTTGCTATTAGCATCCATTGTAATGATAAACAGAGAGTGGTTGCAAAGAACATCTTACAGTGAAGTGAATTTAACATAATTTTCTATAACATTTAGAATATGGAAAGTTGGAGATAGAGGTCTAATGTTTATCATTTTCTGAATGACTTCATCAGTAGAGCGAACAACACGTCACAATTACATAACTCAAGAAGATCAGTGTTCCCTTCTCTGACAAAAATCTTTCACGAAACTCTGCACATTCATAAAAATTTAAATAGCACAGTCCGCCTTCATTTTCAATCGCAATTCTAATAATAATAATTAATTTCTTTTGCATAAAGTAGATAAATAGTAATCGTAACACCAACAATTGAATTTCCATAAAACAATTTATTTTCAATTTCAATTGCGCCCCAAATTGAGTAAGCCTAAAATCTAAAATTAATCACCGATAGGTAGATACACCATAGGGTATTTAATATTATTTTTGATCATAATAATAGAATTCCATTTCACAGAAAAGTTGACAAGATTTAAAGAAAAAAGTCCTTTTTCCTTGAATTCATTTTTGAGAGTGATTTCTCGCGTTTCGTTTGTTGCAGACTGTGATATCGTTGCGCTCCGCGCTGGACTCGTCGAGAGAAGAGTTACGCCGTCTTAAGGAGAGCGTCGGTGATTTTTCTGGCGAGAGCTACGTTGACGTCGTGAAGAGGCTAGCCCTCGAGAATCACGTCCTTAGGCGAAAGATCCTAAGCAGGAACAGTGAGTTTTCTAGTGATGCTGCCACAAGCCCGCCGCCCCAGGCTCGTCTTTTTCCACTTGCAGTAGAGGACGTCAAAGAGTGAGTCACGAAATGCGTCTCTGTGTGCGATTAAAGTGCTCGTCTGCGGATTTCGTTCCCTTCCCTAGGCCAGATCTCTGTCTTCCCTTTATTACGCGAAATGATCGCGTGCTCTGCGACGAACGATAATTCCTTTCATTGATCTTCGCGTACGTACTCGTAACCGAATCAAGTTCGCGTTAAAGTAAGCCATTTGGGGACGAACACTTTCAAGTATAATTATCGACGGACGAGTGAGAGAATTTGTTGAAGGAAATTCTCATCATTTTCTGAGTTTATACGTAAAACAGAGATGGGCAAAATTTTTATATAAATCAAAATTTTGAGTAACGAATAAAAGTTAAAAAAAAAAGTGAATCACTGTGGGACCCAATAAAGTTAATATTTTTTATTCAGTGAGCGATTCAACTTAAGCGTCGAATAAATTTTTCAACTTTAACTTTAACTTTAACTCTATTCGACGTCAAATAAAGTTAAAGTTAAAGCTAAAACTAAAGTTAAAGCTAAAGCTGAAATTGAAGCTGAAGCTGAAGCTGAAATTGAAGCTAAAGCTAAAGCTAAATCTGAAGGTAAAGCTAAAGTTAAAGTTGAAGTAAAAGTGAAATTAAAGTTAAAGTTACAGTTGAAAAACTTATTCGAAGCTAAATTTGAAACGTTCGACGAATAAAAAATAAGCTTTATTCATCAAATAATCTAAGTTAAAGTAATTCTTATTTGATCCGTTATTTAAATAATTGTTTATTTAGTTAACACCCAACTCTGGCATAAAATCACTTACACAAGTATATTAATCTACCTCGCCAAGTCCCTTCATACTTACAATCCTTCAGAGTTTTCTATCCCCATAAGATTACCGTACCTTTATAATCAAGAGTCTAAACGGTGCTTGCCTTTACAAACGACTCCTAATTGAACGCCCCGCGATGGCTCGAAATTAGAAACGGTAGTCCGCCCGTTAAGCAGCCGGCTCGTTACTAAAAATTCCGCGCCGCCGTTAAAAACCACTTCCCTCGACCGTCACTAGTCCGGCGCGCACCTCTTAATAGAGAAGCATCATAGTGTGGCGTTAATTAAAAAGGAACGCGCGCCGCTCTCGATGCACCTATTAATAACCACGTGTGGCCACGCGGTCGCGTCTCTCGCTGTAATTCTCACCCCGTAAACCGTATCAGTCTGCCAGAGCAACCAGGCGCGCTCATGGAGGCGTCCAGGGACAAAGTGGTCACGGACGACGTGCCGGAGCCGCCTAAGCCGATGGCCAGGCCACGCAGCGGCAGTAGCGGCAGCAGCAGCAACGAGAGCCACGATTCCCAGGCCCAAACCGTGGGGAAAGGGTCGAGGAAGAGCCATGGTGAGTCCTCCCGCGAGCAGAGGCCCAAGTCAATGATGTCCGAGCGCGAGGATCCCAGCATCCTCGCTCAAATACCAGCCATCAGCATGGACGACATCATCGGAAGCACCGAGTCCTGCCAGGGGGCTCCCACCAGCTACCCCGAGGAGGAATACCCCAACGAGACCCAGGGTGATCGCTTGGAGGTGCCGGAGAAGGACCTGGAAGACCTGAGCCTGAAGTCCGTCTCCGACGGCGACAACTCCGTGTTCAGCGACAACCCTGACGCTCAGCAACAACGTCGCCAGTCCCAGTCGATCGACCAGCCGAAAACCAACGACCAGTCCGAGAACGAGTCCGAGGAGTTGGACGATATAGAGCTGATATTCACCACCGACGAGACCTGCCGTGATCTCGGCCTGCAAGAGGACCTGGTGTCCATCACGGAGACCGAGACCTGGCAGCAGCCCGTCACCACCGGTCAGCCGGTGCTGCTGAAGTACACGAAGTCCGCGGACGGGGACCCGTTGGTCTGCAACGGCGAGAAGAACAGCTCCGTCGAGGAGGCAGTCTCCTCGCAGAGCTCTAGCATAGACCGCGAGGAGAGCGTGGACAGGTTCGACGAGAGCTCCAGCACCAGGCTGAACAAGATGTGGTCGCAGTGCTCGGTCCTGGTGGAGACTGATATCAGCAAGTGCGGGGTGGTTGAAGAGCCCGATCACGCCACCAGGCCAGCGGTCAGGAGGAACACTTTGGCCGCGCCGCCCACCGCTTACAGGTGACGTTCACTTTTTAGCTGATGGGCGATAATAACGTATTGATCTCTTTAGTGCGCTCCACTCGCGCGTGCTGTACCCGAGCGTTTTACTTCGTACGATGCTGGTTGCTGGTAGTTGAAGTATTTTGCTCGAGCCGCTTCGACGAGGAACGTTATTATTTCCGAGATTGGTACGCTGCGAAATTGGTTCTTGAAAATTGGAAATAAGGGATCGTTATCGGGATAGTCGGGTGGAGAGGGATTTGTCAAAGGAGGTTTATAGTTGAATGATTACAAAGCATCCTGCTTCACATAACGTCCTTCGCTGTTTACTCGACGGAAGACTCTCACGCCAATATATGCATACTGGCTGAAAGTACTTTAATTAGCCTCTAGGTACTTAACAGCTGTGAAACGTTTTCACTTATTTCCGACTCTTTTTACTGGTACACCGCGACTCGCTAGACGCGAGCGTTTCGGATAATTGATGCGCACGCGAATTCACCGACGCATTTTAATCAAGCTTCCTGCCGGTTAATGTATGCCTGTAGACATTGTTACCCAAATGCGGAGTATGGAGATATATAAAGCTTCTTAGCTTGTAGGTTAATTGCTCCGGTTCGAGTTTTATGTTTTTGAAATTTTGGTGAATTGTAAAAGAAATAGTGTGTGGTCGGTGAGGGCAATGATTTTAAGTGGAATTATAATTCTCCCTTATTGATATCATTCACCTTCAACCTTGTTGCGGCCTTCGGTTTATCTATAGGATTTTAAAGAACATTGGAAGAGTTAGAAACACACGCGTTTTATAGAAATGAAAACACGATTGGGTCAAAAAAGACCTGGAGCACTTTCAGGGACCTTACGGGGCGCAGGAGTTCAGCGTGTTCCTCGGAACCGGGCCCCGCGCTATAAAAGGCCCCTGGGCCCAGGAAGATCTCATCCTAAATTTTGCGCGGCCCCATGCATGGATATTTATTATTACAAAATTTCTTTAAAAGGCCTAGCTAATAAATTTTTCGGGTCCTACGCATAAATAGTAATTATTATAATTTTTTTAAAAGGCCCTAAGTTCCACGAAAATCTCGTCGCAACTTTTGCGGGCCTCTACGCATAAATATTTATTATTCCAAAATTCTTTAAAAGGCCCCACGGTCCACGGAAAGCTCGTCCTAAATTTTGCGGGGTCCTACGCATAAATAGTAATTATTATATTTTTTTTTTAAAAGGCCCTAAGTTCCACGAAAATCTCATCGCAACTTTTGCGGGCCTCTACGCATAAATATTTATTATTCCAAAATTCTTTAAAAGGCCCCAAGGTTCACAGAAAGCGCGGCCTAAATTTTTCGGGGCCCCACGCATAAATAGTAATTATTATATTTTTTTTTTAAAAGGCCCTAAGTTCCACGAAAATCTCATCGCAACTTTTGCGAGGCCCTGCGCATAAATATTTATTATTCCAAAATTCTTTAAAAGGCCCAACGGTCCACGAAAACCTCCACCAAATTTAGAAGTACAATAATCTTTCGACTCCGTAAAAGTTCACGTCGGCCCCGACCGTCACTACTCCCAGGTCTCTCAGAAGCACATTCGCGAAGCTCTTTGAAAAAGTCGCTCTGAAACCTTTTCAGGCCCATCATCCACCGGGAGGCACTAGCAGGCAATCGCCGGAAAAGCGCCGCCCCGCTGCGGCCGGTGATGGACAGAATCAGCGGCGCGAGACGAGAGTCCGGCGCTCAAACGGACATTTCCGCGCTTCCGGCCCACTGGCGTTCCGAGAGCTATCTCGCGCACAAAGTGGCCCACACGTTCACCACGCTGCCCAGCAAGTTCGCCCTGCCGACCGGGGTGCCTGGGAGGCTCAGGCTGAGCGACAAGACGAGAGAAGCCAGAAGAGTTATGCTGTCCGACATCAGCTTCACCAGCATGGTGCCGGAATTGTCAAGAAGCGCCGACCACCTCTGCCACGATCCACACGCACAGGTAGGGTCCGAGCTGGGATCAGACTCGTCGTAGCTGGTCGAAGTAGCTAGCGACAGTCTTCTGTAAATTTCTTCCTTGCTAACTAATCTGTTAAACTCGAGGTGTGAACTATTTTAGGGGTTGGATTTTAATTGGGGTATTCTCTTGCTGTTAGCTCTTAGACTCGCTCTTTTCTGACGTAACACACAATCGCACGATTTTTCTTTGATATCGGGGGGTTCCCCTAGCGCTGGACACTTAAGGGAGGTTCCGGTCTTCAGCCCATAAAAATAGGTGATCTTTGGAAATTAATTAAGGGAGAACTACTAAATATAATTCAATGGGAGTTTTTGCGTTGTATTAAGGATGTCTTATATTATAGAAATATATTTTTTATTTTATGATTGATCATTGCAGACGGCACTGGGAAATTGTTAAAGTCGGGGTGTCAAAAAATTCATCCAAATTTGTGGGACTTGGATTCCCGAAAGTTATTATCCGATTCGATTGAAACTTTTTTATTTTGAAGAATATACTTCTGGCTAGGGGGGAAACCAGAAAAAAATAGAAAATTACATTTTTTTAGAAAATAACGACACTTGAAGTTTGCAATCACTTTTTCCCTATATTTTTCGTCCCTCCAATGCCTTTGAAAATTATAAATTTTCAAGTTTTTGTATTTTTTTCTACTTCCCCCCAAGCCAGGTGTATATTCTTCAAAATAAAAAAATTTCAGTCAAATCGGATAATAACTTTTGGAGCTACAGGTCCCAGCGATTTTGAGAACACTGATTCGTGAAAAACGCGTTTAAAGTTTTACGTGAGTGCCGAGTGGTTGGTTGTTACCGCTACTCAAATTCTTATAATCGCAAAATTTACAAATTTCAATAAATCCTATTCCTAAAAGGTTGAACATACGAAAAACGAAATAAAAAAAAATCGACTTTTACACCGCAACCTCCCCTTAAGGTTTCTGCAATTTCAGGTCTCGATTGCGCTT
Source organism: Andrena flavipes (assembly GCA_963971345.1). Lineage (NCBI taxonomy): Eukaryota > Metazoa > Arthropoda > Insecta > Hymenoptera > Andrenidae > Andrena > Andrena flavipes. The sequence goes on from OZ020480.1 coordinate 75,342,583, forward strand.
AAAATTCCTAGAAATCAGTAACTTTCGAAAATTTTGAGGGTAACCTACCCCCTTAAATCGTGATTGGATCATGTGTTTTGATAGTTAAAGAGACATTACTGCACTGATCGCGGACTACAAATTATTTAGAGCAACTCTTGTATTTAGTAGTGGTAGATTAATCGTAGTTTTAATTATGTATTCCTAACTCGCTTCCTCCAATGTGCTATGTCCCAGTAAGTGCTTCACTATAATTTCCGTGCGCTTGCGTTTCGGGTGCTTCTGTGATAACTCGCTTCGCAGCTTCCTTACATGTTACGTTTACTGTATTGTTGTGAAATGCGTGAGGCGATGCCAAGTGACTTGTATAACCCAATAACAGTGGTTAATAAAGATATGCCTCAACGATGCCCAATAATCTTGTGTTTGCCATGACTGTAGCCGATAAAACGGAGCGCTGGAGCGTGGGAGGGAACAAGGAGTCGCGCGGGGGCGTGCTCCTTTAATTACAAAGTAAAATCCCTATGCCAGAGAGGCGGTGTAGGTGACAGTTTGCTGTTCCCTCGCTTCGAGCAGGCAGCATCGTGACCAATCTCCAGTTGGATAATTTACGAGAAGCCTTTTAATCGATTCCGCCGCGCGTTACGTAAACGATAATTGAAACGCCAACAGGATATCTCTGCGTTACAAGATTCTCATGCACGACGCACGTATTTTTAACCCTCGGTTCTCACTGGTTAAAAACTATCCGTTAAACTGAGTTGCGAAAATTAACATTTAAAGTATGACGAGTTAAAAAAGAAATTAAAAAAAAAAAGGAAAGAGTTCTGGAAAAAGTTTTTCTGCTTAAAAAATAACTTATCGTCATTTCTAATATATATAGTTACAAATTTGTGATTTATTTCCCGAGATATGCTACTTTAATAAAAAAATAAAATAAAAAGATTGGTAATAGAAATATTGCACGAATAAAATTCTCCTCACTCGGGAAACGCCTCTACTTGTAGGGGACACCTGAGTTAATACAACTTTCAATTATACCCCAAAGATATTTTACCTCAAAGTCAAATTTTGGGACATTTTGACCCATTGTGACAACTGAAGGTTAAATATAATAGAAATTTAATATACAGCGAATAATCGATAATATCGGTTTCGTTCTTTCACGAGACTTGAATAGAATTGCTTATTCCAGAATTCCTGCGGCAGAAATTTCAGCGCTTAATAGTTGCTTCTGAATTAAATTCACAATTAATTCAGGCAGAACTCGCGGAACGAAGGGAATCATATTCATACATTCTCCAAAAGTAACTCCAACTAATTTCGAAGTCAATTCCATGAGAATCCAACTCCCTTCGAGCTTTCTAACCACCGTGTAACTTAAAATCAATAAAGTGCGCCAGCGACAGATATATTCGAATAAAAAATATGAAAAAGGGAACAGAAGATTGAGAATTTAATAATGGAACGCTGTCGAGGAAGCTTTTAAAGGATTCGCGCGTAGTAGGTTGTTCCCGAAGCGTTCAACACCGTTCTGTTTCTTACGCCTCTACGCGGAAATGCTTTGCAGCGTGCAGAGTTGAGGAAGGTCGAACGAATGGAGCTAATGCGATTCACTTTAGCGTTGGAGTCGTAATTCCGTGATCTCCTGGTCGTCTGGAATGACTAATTGCTGCCTCCGTCCCATTTCTTCGCGGCACCATTGGTTTTTAATGCGCTCCGGACAACTGTGGCGCGATGATATCATTTCCATAATTCGTTCCATCGATAATCTTCCTCTTCGATGGCAGGAAAGTATAATTCAGGCGTAGCGCATCCGGGAGTCGTGAATCAAAGGTACTTCGCAATATAAATCTACGATGCTTCCTCCGCGACTTCGTCCCCGTTGTAGCCCGAGTCGTTTGCTCTTAACGAGCAAAAGCTAATCGGTGAGATTTATATCGAGATAGCGATTGGCTTACAAGGGAAATTAGGGAATCCGGAAGTTCAGAAAATTATGCAACTTCTTGCGCAAGTAGAGTAGTTTACGAGGAAGGCAAAGCTATTTTTTATTTTAGGGGTGTCACCTCTTGAAAAGAATTTTCTTTTGGGGGAATATCTCGAGAATAGTGAGAGGTAGGAAAAAGAATTTTAAATAAAATTTGCAACTTATTTTATATTTACAAAATTCATACTTTTTCTAGTTACCCCCTCCATCAGTCCTTAATTCGAGAATTATTTTTACGCGGTTTTGTAGATATAAAAAAAAGACGCAACTTTGGTTTAAACTTCTTTTTAATATCTCTCACGGTTCTTGAGATATTCCGAGAAAAAGAAAATTCTGAATATTTCTCAAGGGGTGGTTTCATCCCCTAAAACAAAAAATAGGTTTGTCTTACCCACCGGTTACTCTACTTGCACACAAAGTTGCATATTTTTATGAATTCCCGGGTTGCCTAACTCCCCTTGTTATTTGTAATATTCATTTCCACTGAGAATTATATTCAGAATCCATCGAGTAGGAATGTGTGCATTTGAAGAATTCCATGTAGGAGCTCTGCTTCTTTCTCCGTGCCAGCTATTGCGCAACACCTTACAATCCACAACAACAGACGACTCGCTACAAGTCACAGAACGTTCGAATAGCGTGGTGTTTAAATAACAGAGAATTCTGTACTTATTTCCCCCTTTTCGGGTGTTAAATAAACTAATGATGAGAAACTCGAGGGTTGTTCGTTGAAATCTACAATTGAACTCTTCTCGTTGCAGACTTGTTTCAGTTCCCGTGGCTGTGGTCTCCGTACACCGGACGTGCATCGCCGCGAGTCCCTGGGGTCTCCAGCCGGACTCTGGCCCCGCTGCAATCCTGGCACAGGGCTTCCCAGCCCCTGCGACTGTCGCCTCTCCACCGACCTCTATTCCTCGCGTTACCGCGGCTCTCTGACCTCGATCCCGTCGCCTGGCCTGGAGGTTGTCAGCGGTCCATCAAGAAGACACTCTTGGAGGGCCACTGCAGCTTCCTTCGACACGTGGAAGGTGCCTATGGCCACTTCCACCCCGAGACCCACCTGGTCCTCCATGCCTTCGTCGCCTACGCACGTCCACCCTCCCGCGGCGTCCTCCAAGGCTTCCAAGAACGTCCCGAAGAGAACGCGATCGAAAGTCACCTTTCAAGGTAGGTTCAAGTTGGGTTCAGTCTTGCGCTTGAACATTCTGTGAACCTTGTCCTGGGGCACTTATAGTAGCGGGAAAAAAAAGTTACAATATTATAGATTTGTTTTATTTTTCTTATCTATTTATTGATTTTATTTTATTTATTTTATTTTTCTATCTATTTTCTATTTTTCTTATCCAAATAACTGTTAAAAAACTTCTTTCTACACTGAATGTTTCCGCAGTAGAGCATAAATCTGTGCAAAGTTATTAACAATTGGTGAACCTACCCCTTGAGACAACCAACTCCGGTATCCCCCCAGTGTGCCCCGCTCGGTTTTCTGAGATCGGGGGGACTTTGTATTTTGTCCGCAGAATGCCCGATGACGCGGGGCAGTCTACCGAACCTGCGTTCCGATTTGGTCGGCGGTGATAACAGCGGGGATTCGACCGAGTCGCTGATCGACGAGGCGGAGGATTACCTGCGACGAAGTATCGACTCGATGCTGACCATCTCCAGCACGGGCGTCAGCTCCGATTATTGGAACCGACAAACGGTCAGACGGAGACGGGCACGACGGTACTCCGAGCCTGATCTCATCCGTGACTGGCATCCTCCTCAGGACGCCAGACCGTACTTGCCAAAGGTAAATACCATCGGCTTACACTCTACGAAGCTTTATGGGTATTGGGTGCCTTCGCTCTGCAATGTGCTTCGGGTCAAGCAGAGACGGGCAAACAATTTTATTTAGATAACAATTTTGAATGGGGAATGTGAGTTAAAGAAATTATTCGTTGTGAGTTGAATAAAGTTGAGTTTTTTATATGTCAAGCTTTAATTTTTCTACTTTAACTTTAACGGTAACTTTAACTTTAATTCTAGCTCTAGCTCTGACTCCAAATCTAAATTTAAATTTAACTTTGACTTTGACTTTAATTTTAATTTTGACTTTAACTTTAATCTTAACATAGTTCCACCTGTGTAAATATTAATGTATAATAGTAAATAATTGCTCAGTTGGAATAGAACTCTTTGTCTACAGTTCTGCATTGGTTATTCTCGCAGATACCCAGAGATTTGAAGCTGGATCATCTCGTGAAGGTAATATCGCCGGAAGGGAGGGTCCTTCAAGGACGAGTCAGATACGTGGGACCTGTGCCAGGCCGTGAGGAAGCACACGTGGGCGTGGAGTTACCTTACCTGAACGGCACCTCCGACGGCACTTTTCACGGTAGAAGATTCTTCGATTGGTAAGTCATCCACTTCAATCAGTATAAAGCTAATTACATTATCAATTAACCTTTGACAGCTTATTCACACAGGATTAAGAGCATTACAGCGATTGTTCGAACTCTTATTCAGATAGCCACCCACCTAGCTTTCAACAGCAGACTTTTAATTTCAGTCCTCTCTCCTCGGTCTCTAATTAAACTTAATGAATTTTTAACTACCCTCCAGTCTTTTTCGATCCACTTTCGTTTCTATTTCTAAAAGAATTCTTCTAACTTTGAGAAGAATATAAGGAACCATCTCGATCTTTGGTGTATTAAATATACATCTAAATTGAAGCCTAGGGTAAAAGACCCAATTACTGACACCTAATCAATTACTGTCGTTTTAAGCTATTTTACTTAAAATAATTAATAAATACACTATAGTATATAATCTATAATATAGATTTTAGGTTGAATTACATAATTCTTTTTGTGTATGACTTTACAACGTTTATATATTCGTTATTTTAAGAAAAATAGCTTAAGGTGACAGTAATTGCTTAGGTGTCAGTAATTGGGTCTTTTACTCTTTAGCAATTTTTTAATTGCGAAGCTGCAAATTGCTAACCAGCAAATTGTTTAATATCCATTACTGTAAATATGTACATTAACTTCCCGAATTCCAGCAGCTCCATACATCTTCTATTTATTACCCCAGATTATCTACATGGTGTCTCATAATCCTCGATTATCCTACCGCGAAAAGATGGCCCTAAAACCTGTTACCATTTCCATTAAATACTGTTCGCCGTACGCTCGCATGACCTGCAAATCCTGCCGCTTTAAATACGGCCTGTACGTGTGTCAAGTCGCGGACTTCCGTGAAGCAAAAGCTTCATCGCTTCCCTGAAACAATAACGAGGCCTTTTATCGAACGCGTGTCGGTCGCGTTTCTCGCTGTTAGCAGTTTCTCATTAACACAATGCCACCGTTGCGACTCTGCATTATTACCGCAGTGAAAATAATGCCGGGGGAGCATGTTCCCGAAGCGTTTGCCGCAAATATTGGATTATGAGAGTGGAACGGCACCAGCAACATGCGAAACAGGTAGAAAATATTTGCAAGCGACGCCCGACGGTCCTCCGCGTCTGCTCGGGGGTTGGTTTTCGCTCCCTCGCTGACACAGAAACAGAACTCGGTTACACGTTTTACGGGGGAAAATGTGATCGATCCTGGGCGTAAGATTCTGTCCTACTCGGTTTATCGAGTTGTCCCATATATTTACAAAGATTTTCTTTGATGGAATTCGAAAGGAATTTTTTTCCTTAATTATTTTAAAAATATTCTATTTTCATCAGCTTTAATCTTTCAAAGTATTTCATGCGTGACATCCTGGTTTTCTATTTTCCCATTACATGATTTAAAAAATCGGTGTAAAATTGTAAAATTTTATATAAAAAACATTTTTGCATCTTGGATTTGTACATACAAGTTCTATTGTTCTATTGTGTGTGCTATTTTTGTTATTTTTTAGCATACATTTGGGACTGTGGTTTGTTTAATATGCATATCCTGATGAAGAATTTAAAGCTCTATAGAACTCAGTTGAAGTTACATTTGTTTAACTGACAAACAAAAGTGTTATATGACATTGAATGGGGTAACACATTTTCGGGTCGACAAAAAAGTTACAACGTTTATTAACTTTTTAGATTGTCCTAAAAACATAAGGTGCCCCCACAAAATATTAGATTTTTTTATTAATGTTCAAAAGTGGTAACTTCTTGTTGGCTTTAAAAATTAGTTGTCTTGTTTAATGTTATGAAGGATTTTTGTTTGTTAGTTAAATAAATTCAACTATAACTGGATTTTACATAGCTTTTAATTCTCTTTCAGGATTCTTCACATACTGCAGTTTTAAGTTGATATTAAAAACTAATACACATAGTGGTTCGAAAAAGTAGTAACTACTGTAGCTTGAGTATAGCTGGGAGGCAAATTTGGGACGAAAGAACGTGGTTTCCCAAGGTTTAAACACAGAAACTCGAGTCAAGTTTAAATACAATTCACTTTCTTTCGTCTAGAAAATCAGCGGTAACTCATATTAAATTAATTTCGAAATTATCTCAGCTCCTTTAACTTAAAATATTTTATGACATTTCACAGAAAGGGGGGCAGACGTCACCCTAGGTGACGTCAAATCACCTCTGGCTACTGCTAATTATACCAACCCTCGTCCCTGCTTTTGCAAGATATAAAATTCATATTCCTTTAAAAAGATTCCGTTTTTTAAATAGATTTATTAGTCTACTAGCCCCACAATTAAACATTACTGTTCTAAAATCTAGATCCACCTAGTTAAAGGGACAATCCACGGAAAGTCAAGTGGATTGCTCAAATTTCCCCAGCTCGGGGATAATAGTGATCGTTCCGTTGCACGTGATCCCGTGCATCCGTTTGTTTACCGGTGTTTACGAGTCCGGATCCGTATCTTGGCAATGTTCCTCGGAAGCAAAGGGGGCATCGCGGCTTCTCCGTCGACTTCTCAATTAAATTCGGGTGGCATCGGCGGAAGGAGCGTTTTCGGGATTATTCCCCTCCCCCCCTCCCCCTTGACGTATTTAATTTCGTAATTGCATCGTGTTTTCGAGGTAACGGGCCGCGATACGGCGATCGTGTCCTGCGTGACAAAAGCAATTCTGTCGGCGATAAACCTCTCCTCTCGAATCCGCGCATGCACCTGCACGCGTATGCACATGCAGCGGGGCCACTTTCGTGGAAGAATGTAAAGCTCCCTAAGCGACCTACGCTCGATAAAGTCTGCATTACTTTTTAACAACTATTGTTCCATGCTGTAAGGAACCCGCGATAATTTATTTCTGTTCCCCAAGGTGGCGAGATTTTTTTTTGTTCAGGCTAGATCAGCTTCGATAATAAGATTTTAATTGGTTTAGAAGGTGTCTTTTCTTTGGCGGGGATAAAAGGCTTGCAATTTTGTAAGAGTATGAATATTTTAGCGTTACTTTAGCAGTGGGTTTAGATATTCGTGACGCTTTAAATATCTTAAATATATGTAAATTTCCTAGTGGTAAAGAAGAGATTGAACACACATTTTTTCACCTAAAAAATATTGGGATAATAAGGACAGTAATTTGTTGCGTAACGTGGGGTGGTTTCTGAAGGAAACTCGAGATTCGCGAATGTTATATCGAAACTCGTGCTACGTATTTGTAACTGTTAAAGGTCGAGTAGGGAAGTATAAAGTAGACGTGTTAGTGTCGTTATTTGTTTATGAATTCTGGTGTGGGGAAGGTAATAACAGTGCAATCATGCGGACACGTGTTTTAAAATTCATGAAGTTGTGTATTCTACTTGAGTGCAGGTACATAGGTACCTCTGCGGAAAAACGCGCAGCTGTTTGAAAATGATAATAAACATTGTCACTGAAAAACTTTACGTTTAGTGCAATGAATGCTTCGAAAGCAAACGTTGTTTCTTTCAAATTGTACTTGAAGGTCTTCACTCCGGCATTAATTTCTCAATAAAATGGAGTTCGAGAAAATGGACTTTTAAAAATTCTGAGTTCCCTTATATACAGAGTGTTCTTCTGCCTATGGTCAATACTCTAGGGGACGATTAAACGTGCAAAAATAAGACGAAAATCAAAACTGACAAAATTATGGTAAAGGACATTTTCTGAAATTGTCAAACATGAAGTTCCCCTTGTTAGTTCCTCAAAACGTCCTCATTCCCTAAAGTCAATTACCACATGCAGCGAGTTAAACAAACAATCCCTTAGAATTTATTCTGTCTCTATTACCTATATTTTATTATTCATCGTTATTTCCTCGATTCTTGAAAATAAGGACAGATTGGCTCGCGTTGTTCTTCCACGAGACTCAGGGTGGATTTGTGTATGGGCTAAGTAGGCTGCAGCCTGGGGCGGCAAAGTTGGGGGAGCATCCAATTTCGAGGAGCAGTGAATTTTGAGGAGCGGCAAATTTTGGGGTTCGATAAACTTTGGGAAGCTGCAGATTTTGGGGAGCGATTGATTTTTGGGAGAGATAATTTTTGGGGAGTGGCAAATTTTGGAGAGTATCAACTTTTGGGAGCGAAAAATTTTGAGGAGTGGCAAATTTAGGGAGTTATCAAAATTTGTGGAGCGGGAAATTTTGGAGAGCATCAACTTTTGGGGAGCGATAAATTTTTGGGAGCGGGAAATTTTGGGAGGTATCAAATTTTGGAGAGCATCAACTTTTGGGAGCGAAAATTTTTGGGGAGTGGCAAATTTAGGGAGTTATCAAAATTTGTGGAGCGGGAAATTTTGGAGAGCATCAACTTTTGGGGAGCGATAAATTTTTGGGAGCGGAAAATTTTGGGAGGTATCAAATTTTGGAGAGCATCAACTTTTGGGAGCGAAAATTTTTGGGGAGTGGCAAATTTAGGGAGTTATCAAAATTTGTGGAGCGGGAAATTTTGGAGAGCATCAAATTTTGGGGAGCGGGAAATTTTAGGAGGCATCAAAATTTGGGGGGGCGGGAAATTTTGGGAGCGATAAATTTTGGGGAGCGGGAAATTTTGGGAGCGATAAATTTTGGGAGGCATCAAAATTTGGGGAGCGGGAAATTTTGGGAGCGATAAATTTTGGGAAGCATCAAAATTTGGGGAGCATCAACTTTTGGGAGCGAAAAATTTTGGGGAGCGGCAAATTTTGGGAGGCATCAAAATTTGGTGAACGTCAAATTTTGACTGAAAGAAATTGGAAAAGTTCTAAACACAGAGGCCCGAGACAGTTTGAAAAGCAATTCCCTTTTTTCATATTTCGAAATACTTAACAATATCTCCTATATGAGTTGCCATATTGAATTCACTTCCCAATTGTCTGGACTCTTTTAAATTAAAACATTTGACGGAAAGGGCGGTAGACGCTTGTCACCCTAGGGGTGCCAAATCTTCAATTCCAGCCTTGACGACACCAATAGCTGTTAAGGTTGCAGGCTCTTGGCATCCAGCTTCCCATTGTCCCCTGATCGCCCTGCCCTTCTTCAAATTCACCATCGTTCTTCGTTCGCGAAATTGAACTCTTAGATGCCCGGGAGCTGATGCTTCGACGTAACGGCAGCTTTATCCCAAGTGTTTCGCCGTTCGACGATACAATGAATAAGTAATGCTGTCTCCATCGTGTCGGGGCTATAGGTCGCCCCGAGATCCGAACTGGCACGTCGCAGTCCCATATACAATGCTCCATGCAATTCTAGCATCGACTGTATACAAGGTGTTCAACAACGAACAGTGGAAAATAAACCACGCGACTCTACGTGGCAAAATAAGACGAGAATCAAGAGTAACGAAATGCTTTAAAATATGGGTCAGGAGCGCCCGAAGCACGGCAATCCGACGATCGACTGCACGCGTAACGCGGGTCAGCACGAGACTACGTATTATAGTGATACTCACGGTGAATCTCTGTTAATACCTTCATCAGAACAATTTTTAAACATCCTGTGCTGTCGGGTTAATTCAAAGGTGTCGAAAGGTGGTTCTGAGATAAATAACTTTTAGTATTTTGTGTTATGCCATTAGTATTTTATATCAATTTGAGTAGGTTTCAATATTAAATCTGGATAAAAAGGTATCTAAATATTTGTGACAAATTCGTAAAAAGAAAAACACTGAAGAATTAACTTATTACTAATTTATTTATAAAGCAGGAAGTGTTTGTGTGTTTGTCCGTCGCCTAAAAAGTAAAAACTTTCGAATGGTAAACTCTGGGGTTACGAAATGAGTGCCAGCTTATTATCCCTAGCTAATCCAGATGAATGTGACTATTTTGACAACAAAAAAGAATAAATAAAACGATGCTGAGTAGTAAATCTAGTTATTAATATTTTGCAGTTACTGCTATTTCATTTAACAAATATCAACCAGGCACCAATTTCACATACATCCTAAATAAAATCAGTTGTATCTTCAGTTTCAATGCAGATATATTATTTCTTGTTTGAGGCATTGAGAGCAGAAACTGACTAACCCACATTTATTTCTTGTATTCCAATAGGACTGTATTAATCATATAAAATCGAAAAAAATATTTTCTTTTCAAAGTGAGTCAGTCTGTTTTTGACGTACGTATAGATAAACTATTTGTGTGCTACCTGGCAACAATAACTCAATTTCAGCGAGAGTCGCAGATACGCACTTTCGAATCAACTCGGCAGTGTACAGTGCCTGGCTAGGAACAAATGTTTAGATGAGATCGAGAGATCTAATCATCGATACTGCTTGAGAGAGAATACACTGTCCCACGATTCTAAGGCCACCATGTAAGGCAGCGGCCGTGTGCTCACGGTCTGGTGCTGTGGACGAAACGTTCTTGCCTCTGTGCATGGTCGATAGCGAGCACTGTCACATACGTTATCGTGAGAAACCTCCTTCTGCGAGAGCCTTGGAAAATCGCTCCGAGTTTGGCTCGCGATGCTCGCGTGACGGATCGTCGTCCCTGAAAGTGCACCTCCTCAGATTTTGATCTCGAGAAGGCATCTAATGCGTTAGCTTCAAGACTTCGTGTGTAACTTCAGCTGTGCATGGAATTACAAGCGATCAGAAATTCCTCACGCAGTTTCAACGTCACCCACAGGGCTCCGGTTGCTGATAAGACGTAATTGTCCCCTAAAGGAATCCCTTGGATTCTACCTTCCTCTAGAATAGAAATTCGAATTAAATCGAGCTCGCATTCTTGCATTCCGTAGTTCAGCCATTATTTATTCACGTGGCGTAAGCTTTCACTGCTTTGTATTAATAAATTTGGTAATCTTAAAACGAAGTATAGTAATTCAATACTTAATTTAAAAATCTTCAGTACTTAATTCAATACTAATTTAAAATTTTTCAGTGTGTACTTAATTCAATACTAATTTAAAAATTTTCAGTGAGTACTTAATTCAATACTAATTTAAAAAATTTCAGTAGGTACTTAATTCAATACTTAATTTAAAAATCTTCAGTAGGTATTTAATTCAAGACTAATTTAAAAATTTTCAGTAGGTACTTAATTCAATAATTAATTTAAAAGCCTTCAGTATTTAATTCAATACTAATTTAAAAATTTTCAGTAAGTACTTAATTTAAAAATCTTTGGTACTTAATTCACTACTAATTTAAAATTTTCCAGTAGGTAAAATCTTCGGTACTTAATTCAATACTTAATTCAATACTTCATTTGAAAGTTTTCAGTACTTAATTCAATACTTCATTTAAAAGTTTTCAGTACTTGATTCAATACTTCATTTACAAATCTCCAGTAGATATTTAATTCATGACTAATTTAAAAATTTTCAGTAGGAACTTAATTCAATAATTAATGAAAAAGTCTTCAGTATTTAATTCAATACTAATTTAAAAATTTTCAATAAGTACTTAATTTAAAAATCTTCAGTATTTAATTCAATACTAATTTAAAATTTTCCAGTAGGTAAAATCTTCGGTACTTAATTCAATACTTCATTTAAAAGTTTTCAGTACTTAATTCAATACTTCATTTAAAAGTTTTCAGTACTTAATCCAATACTTACTTTAAAAATCTTCAGCACTGAATTCAATACTTAATTTGCGCTTACCTCTGGAACACTTGCTCAGAGACTCGTTTCTCCGACTGTTCCATAAAAACTGCGATTTGCAAGAGCGGAAAAGGGAGCTCCGGAGACATAACTACCATCGTTTAAACTGTCGTTCCAATTGCGTGACTCGTCCTTATTTCTCGTGATTTATAGAGTGGTAAAAATGCGAGCGCACGCCGCCGAGGGCCCGAAGTGTTCCACGGGGGAAATGCAAATGAGTTGCGGGCTGGTGCAACGGGTCCCTGTTACAATGCACGTGTAACGTCGCTTTCATTCGATTCTTCCGTGAAAGGCAGCCGCGGCTGCACCGAGAGCCGTGCAACATTGATCCCCAACCGGTCATCAGCTTTTTTTTTTCTCTTCCTCCACTGTTAACTCGTAACAGCATCGTACAACGCTTTGCAACGGAGCGCGGTGTTCCTAACGTGCTCCCCCGTTGCAACTGGCAAATCATAGACCCGCAGGCCTTTCATCTTTTTTTTTTCCCTGACTTATTAGCACTGGAACATTTAGGCTTACTCGATTCTCCCATGTTACATGGAACTGGTTTGCAAGGCTGTAGTTAGTAAAATGCATTTGACCCACTTTCCATCCACGGTTGATGTTACTCGCGCAGTTTTTGTGATTACAGAAGCTGTTAGAGTAATGGGTACGGCAGGAGTGCTTTAAATTCCTGTCAATATTTTCCATTTCAACCCTCCCACGGTTAGGGGTGGGTGGATTTGTATATGGGTTAAGTAGGCTGCTGCTTAGGGCGACGAATTTTGGGCGAAATCAATCGAAGAAGGTTTAAACTCAGAGGCTTGAGACAAGTTTAAAAACAATTCACTTTTTTCTTATGTCGCATATTAGCAAAAATTTTAATTTTAAAACGGTCCAAACGGTTTTAAATTCAAAGCAGAGGAGGAGGAAGAGGAGTTAAGTTATCGACCTGGTTAACACGTTCCGTGCCACGGTGGAAATTCAGATTTTTGGCGTTCCTGTGAAAAGTGACGAGAAAAGTAGATTGTGGTATTGAAAGAGAAAAACAAAAATTGTGGGGTTACATTCTTCGTAATTTCAATTTTACTCTTTTCATACATCGAATTAAAATATTTTCTCCAGTGAAGAAAAGTTTCATCCCCGATAAATCTAGTCGCACAGGTCGCAATTTTTCAGAAAACTTCACATTTTTTTTAAATTCTTTGTAATTAAATTCTCTATCGATTTGTCCATCCCGAATTTTGAATTCCGTTGCTGATTTTTCTAAATTTAGCGAAATATACAGCATTTTAAGAACATCAGTATGTGTGGGCATTTTTAGCCACCGGTTCCGAATTTAAAATCAGATCTCCGAAATTGAACCTAGCCTGAATCCAATATCTCGATGCGAAATTTCAGAAAATGCTCCTATTCGGAAGAAACTTACCTATTTTCGGGGACGCTGATTACGAATATGAGGTACTTATTATGAAGATCAAAATTTAAATTTGTACCACAAATCTAATATTATAGATCATATTGTAAAATTTAAAATAGCGGACCGAAATTCGTATTTTCATAATTCTTTGGCCATCTCATAAATTTAAATCTATTTACTATTATAATAATATATTATTACTATTAATGCTGTCAATATTTTCTTAGTAAATGACAGAAGTGTCTCGACAGAAGCTTAATAAATTTCTCGAAATCTGCTTTGCTTCCAAAGTCTGTTACAAAATAATTATACCTATCTACCAATTGTTAATTTTCTATAATAATGATTTTAATTAATATCTCTAAACACTTATGCATTACGTTACTATTTTCCATAAAGAATTTATAATTTCGACCGTATTTTAAGAATATTAAAAAACCAAAAAGTGATATCAGCGCGTAGGTTCGGTCATTATGACTTTTTGGTTTTTTAATATTCTTAAAATACGGTCGAAATTATAAATTCTTTATTTAAAAATGACCGAACCTACGCGCTGATATCACTTTTTGGTTTTTTAATGTTACTATTTTCCGTTTTTAATTAAATTAAAAACTAAGTTTAAAAATAACTAAAATCCGCATTACTATTCAGGTACTACACTAGTACATTTATCTTACTCCTAGTTGACTTTTCTCTCCCAATATCTCACAATGAAAATTCTCACTCTAAAAACTCCTACTTAAAAAAAAAAAAGAAAGAAAACTAGTGATTAACCGTGTCCACGATGCTCTCGTGTTCCAGTGAGCCGGACCGGGCGATCTTCGTGCCGTTCAAGAAGGTGATCCTCGCCTGGTGCACCACTTGACCCGAGCCACCGAGCAACCTGACGACCCCCCGAATTCTGCTGTCTCAGTACACCATGTGAACGAAACCGAGTGCGTACATTATCTACGTTGGACTTTCAACAGGTACGTGAACAACTTCCTTAGACCGTCACGATCACCGTCGCTCACCGTGGACGTTGGGGCAAGCCCCGATCAAAGAAAGGGAGACCTGTGACGAAGGTACTCGCGGTGATTCGTCTAACAAAACTCACAGCGCTCTCGCGAACTCGGAGCCGAGGACGATCATCCGTTTAGCCGACGTTTCCTACGGACCTCAGTCGGTGCTGTTCTCTTCCGCTGATCGAGTTATATGTGATAAACAGCCGCGTCGAGTCGCTCGATCGCGTTGGAAACACTAAGAGAATGTTGCTCGCGGCTCGGATCCTGGTTGACAGAGGATTCGACGAACAGTCGAGTATATTTTGTGTAACCGGTAGCTGTCAGTCTAGAGTATACCGCGAATGGTTCCGGCTCGGCCGATCTCTGCGCGCGACCCCCGTGTGAAAATGGGCGATCAGTATTACCGCGAATTCCGTTCGGTTCAGGAAAGCACAAAGCTGCGTCGGCGGATCTCCCTTCGAGTCCGCCGGCCAGCGAGCGGTCGGGAACGAATTCTCGACGGTGCGAGCGCGGGGAGGAATGGCACCGTTCCCTCGCGGCAGCAACGAGGGAATCGCTATTGTCGTTCGATTTTATCCCTTCCGTGGAGGGTTGGTTGGCCGTTTTACAAACGCGGGTTTCTCCACCCGCTGTCGATGGCTTGGTGGGCAAATTTGAATTTTTATGAGCAACACATAGTTGTCGATTGTTTCTTTATGCTGTATAAAAATTGTATTTATGAATACTACTTTGTAAATTTGTCAATAATGATATTTTTTTTTATTGTATGTATTATTGTTGAATTTTATGTAACATTGAATTTTAAATGTGTCTTTTTTGAAAACGATAAAAGTGGTTATATAGTATTTGTGTCTTAAGCCATCGAGGTGTTTCTCAAAAGGGGAGATACGATTTTCGATGGACTCAGTTGGGTGTGCTGCGGGCAAAGTATACATATAAGAGTATTTTTGTAAATGCTTGAGATCGTGGGATTCAGTCGGAGAAAGGCGAAACGCAGTGGTGGAGTTAACCCTTAAGGGGTTATTCCAGGATACCTGTTAAGGGTTAAGGATGTATCGGACGTACAATATTAGACAAAAGTATATGAAATTTGAAATACTTCCTTACGCATAGTAAATATAGATGTAAGGAACTCGAACGATAGTTGGAGTCTTATTTTTACTCATATAAAGACATTTTCCACTTTACAAATGCTTCTTTAAGCACTATTTGATAAACTTTTGGCAGTGAAATACCCTGAATTCACAATTTTCTCAAGTTATAATTTCTTCCAAACAGTGTAGTGAAAACAATTGAAACTCGGCAGATATTTTAACCATAAAAATTGAAACCATTGGTATCATTTCTTCAACATTTTTTCAGCTGTTTTATTTGTCATGATCGTCTCTTTCCATAAGAATACGTGCAAAATCAGTGAAAATTGAAATCGTTATAACTCAGGAACTGATCTCACAAATTTTCATTGGTATCATTTTGAAAATAGATCCGATACATCCTTAAGAGAAAAGGCCCAGGTGGCAAACGTTACACGCCTATACCTAATCATAATTTTTTTTTGAAGATAGGGCTCTGGGGAGCCTCCTTTGCAGGGGCCTTGTTAAATCCGCCACTGGCGAAACTGGCACTGAAGCATTTTTTATTTTATTGTAGCTGCAAGATTGATGTGCTTAAAATATTTTTAACGCGAATTCAATAGAATTCATTAAATGATTAAATTTCTTTTTATATAGCTCTTGAATTACTTAATTTGTGGCTACATTAATCTTCTTTTCTCCTCTTCTTTGCCTATCGCCATTGAATCTCACTTTCTATCGTCACCTGGCACGATAGGAGCTTATATCATGCCAGAGATTCTTTTTCATACACTTTAGTTTCCATTTATACTATTTACCTCCTCAACCACTTCAAAGAAAATTCCGCACAAAATGAACACGTGCAACGTCTGTACTAAGCAATTCACGAAGTGACAATATCGATCCCTCGTTGCGACTCGAGCTATACAAGCCTTTTACCTCGTGATAACGCCTCGGTAATGATAATCGAATCTGTCAGGTGTATGGCGTGTGAACAATTCCGGGACATTGTTATTGGTGTAGTGATGGGATCGAGTTGAATGTTGGGGATATCACAGTGTCGTAAGAATCAAGTATCATTGACGCACTTTAACGCGATTGATATCAAATTCAACTGGTATCGCACGTGTGACCCGATAACGCGAGGATCTTCGAACCTTTCAAAAGAATCTCCTGAGCCTCTTCTGTGACTAAGAGACTGACCAAGAGACCATCACTTCTCACGTGAAATCATAAAACACTTGTCACCAAATATGCCTCAGCATTTTTATCACAATTCCCAAAACACTGCTATTTTTCTTTCGAAATGGTCTCCGAACGTAGGGTTAGAGTATGTTTAATAGCAGTGCTTGTAAACGGATTTGAATATATTCTAACATATTATTCTCGAAGAATAATAGCAGTGCTTCTAAGTGGAATTTTATTCTTCAAACTATGAATCACATGCGATATCCTTGATCCCGTCACTATTTGTCGATGCAATTCTCGATTAAAGCCATTCGTCCTCGCCAGGGGCGGATTCGGAGATCTGGCGCCTAGGCTAACAAGCGTCTGTCGCCCTTCCCGTGAAATATCAACAAGTGTTTTAATTCGATAGAGTTGGGACAGTTTTAAAATTAATTCGAGTAGTTATTGCTAAGTTGCTGGATGAGAGAATGTGAATTATTTTTAAAATCGTCTCAAGCCCCTGTGCGAGGGACTTGTGCAAGGTGCAGCAGGTCTCTGCGCCCGCGTCAGCGCAAGGGGGAAGAGGAAACAGCAATTGGAGGCTGTACGCGCGCGTATCAACGTCCAGCGGAGTTTTTAAGCGCTCAAGAGGCTACAGGTAGGGTTGTTTCGATACTAGTGATGTTTACGATGTTTTTGATTTTGGTATCGATACTTATGAGGTATCGAAAAAAAGGAATTTTTTAAAGTAACGTATTTTTTTCATTTTCTTTTAATTGTCAATATTGTCAAACTCGGTATTATTATTATTTACGGGACAAGCCCAATTTATACAATAAAGAATACAGTAAAAATACACACAAGAAGAAAATCAAGACATTTAACCGTAAAAAAGAAGAAACAAAAATAAAAATTTATCATTGCGCACATTTCTCTTGAAAATTTTTACGGATCCGCGGTAAAAATCAATTTATAGTTATATAATACAAAAATTAGCATTTTTACATTTGCTTCAAGTATCCTATTATAACATTGCATACTACAAGTATCAAGATTCATAATATTTTTATCCTTTCCCTTCTTTAATACTTACATATCAAGTAACTGGCAATGTTTCACCAATTTAAGGTACCTTTTTTACGAAGAATAATAATCTATTCCATACCAATACGTATCGATACTTTTCCACCCACAGCCTAGTACTATCTCTACTTCTATTCCAACCCAAATAACAAGTACAAGTATCGAAACACCCGAACCTACAGGACAAAGGACATCCCCCGTACAATTCAAGAACCGTGTGTAATCTTAATCGCTGTGCGTCCTTGAACGGGACATATTTAAACGCGTGTCTGTCTCTCTGTGTCCGTGTCTGTACTCTCTGTGAAAACACGTAAAACGGCATGATAAGTGGCAGTTTAGGGATATACGGCATAATAATGGGAGTTCTAGTTGTTAGGCTTAATCCATAGGTGTAGTCATCTTAAGAGGTCAGCGAAGCGTCGGCGAACAATGTATCGGGGCTGCTCTCCTTTGAAGAGGTGTTGGAGTTTCAAGCAAGATGCGATCAAGGGGACAGTTGCTTGCTAAGAGTCTCGGATGGCGGGATGCGGATCGACTCGACGAACTTATGCCAAATAATAATCTACGAAGCGTTTCGAAATACGACTTATTATTTAGGGTCTAGCGATGATCGAATTATTAATAAGGGTTGCAGTGGTGCTTGGATCGCTTCTGACAAAATTTCCCTTTGGCTGTTCCTTTCGGAAATATTTCCGCGAGTCTCCGGTTCGGGAGCGTGAATTATTTTATCGCAATCAGCGGATTAATGAATTAAAATTTTCCAAGGGACGTTTACGTTGTATCTCGAATCGAAGCTCCACTGCACGCAAATAAGTTTGCAAAATATAATACGTAGCACTAGCAAACACTCCCCTCACTTCGTTCAGGGGGATGTTAGTGTCTCGAGGTTTCGCGTAAGATTTTTGAAAATTCAACGAGTTCAGTATTATTCGCAGTTTCAATTCCCTCGAAGCTTTGAGCTGCTTCTTTTTCTCTCTGTAAAAATTGTTCATTGGTAAGACTAAGCGCGACGTGGGTGGAAACTTAGCTCCCTCTGTTGAAACGCTACATCTCCGAGACACTCGGTCTCGCGAAAATTCCGCTTCGAGCTGTTTACCTACCTTGGAAGCTCTAACTCGCGGGCGTGTCGACCGGCGAAAAGCGTTATTTTTGTATCGCGGCGGCGATCGTTGCCACTGTGCGCGATGCCTATTAAATATTCATGGAGCAGTTACGAGTGTAACGGCTGCGCGACCGCTCGAGCTTGATTGTCATAATTTGAGGTAATAACGGCGTTAGAACCAAGGACGAGCACCGCTCGTAATCAGCCATTAGCGTCTCCGATTCCCAAGGAACTCGAGTTACTCAACTGGAATTGTATCTACGCCGCCGGGTAACCGTGGAAAAACTCGGCGGCCGGAGGAAATGATAGAAGCTCGCTGTAGTCGACGCGAGGAATTAATTATCGATACGCGGTGGGTGCTCCTTATGCGTAATATCTGGTGCCTGTGTCTTACATTGAATCCCGAGATATGGATGTTTATAAATACGGAGGAAGGTGTAGATTTAATTGGAAGATCATTTATTAATTAGCTAATAATTTTAACATAACTTATTCCTGTTTTAGGAATCCTATGTTATGGGCGATTAACATATCAAAATTTGAGAATTTTTTTCTAAAAAACTAGCGCTTCGATTCGGCTAAATTTTGGACCACGTATTTATGCATCTTTGAAGAAAACGTGGGTCAAATTTCAGATGAATCGAACCGCTAGTTTTTTTTTTAAAAAATCCCAAATTTTGCTAAGTTCTTAACCCCGAAAATAGGATCAGTTTGTCAGTATTGTTTAAAAATCTCATTTTGGGAGTAATGATTCTTGATCTGAAAGTATTTCTTTATTAGCCCGAGAATGTGGTTATTAATTTAGGATAATTGTATTTAGAAATGATCCACCGCCAAAGGATTAATATTCGGCGAATTCTTCTGAGGGATTGCTAGTTTGAAAGATGCGATATTTTTTTAGATTCTTCCATGTTTCGGGATTTTCGCGCGTTGTTTACTATGTGTTAATTTAATAAATCGCAATTATATTTTTCCTCGTGTTGTTGCTCGTTCGCAATCATAGTTGCAGGTTGTTGGAATTTATAGAGATCGTGCGGATCATTATTAATATAGGAATAACGGTGGACAGTGAGTTTGTACTTACATCGTTTTACGATTCCCATTTAACGGCAATTAGACACGCAGATTCGATTCCATGTTCTCAGTTGATTTTAAGCAGTTGTGCCTGGATGACGTTCGTTTGTGTGGATCAAAAACGATTATTCTCCTAAGTGCGTTGCGTGTATTAGATGTGTCGTACAGAAACGCACATATGTATCATGTAAATTGTGTAAGATCGATTAAAAAAGAAAGAAAATCAATGAAGAAGCGTAGAGTACATTTTCTCATTCGTGCTTCATATCTTCTTTAATTTTGACGATGCTGCACATATCGGGAAATCTTCAATTCTCATAAAACTCCACAACTGTGAATGAAATTGGTAAAACTGCAAATTCATTTAAGGATAAGGGGAAAAACAGGAAATATCCAATTTCGTGATTTTTCGCTTTATAGTATATTTTGTTGGTAGCAACTGGAACTATCGAACTGTCGAATCACAAAGGGTTATAAACTTCAAATACCCGGTAAGACGAAACCACGGAATGGTCCCACTCTTCGCCTAAACACAAGTTTCTGTCGTCAAGGTAAAACAAGAAATTATTAAACAAGAAAATTCTATAAGAAAATAAAATTTGTTGGAATTTTCTTTACTCGCCAACTAAACTATCGAACCTTAATTTTCTCTATAAAGCTCTTTTGTGAAATTCCCTGTTTTTCAATTACCAATATCGACGATACAACATTACTATCAATTTTCTCGATCGATCATGGAAGATTTATAAAAAAAAATACAGCACTCTGATCGATCACGTTCAACGAAAACTATTTGCATCGAGTTACAAAGAAATCGGGAGCTGAAAATTGAATGTGTCGAATCTAGAATTATATATTTTTCTGAAGCTTGGAAGGAAATTTTAATTATCGACTAAGATTTAAACGCTACATAA
Source organism: Andrena flavipes (assembly GCA_963971345.1). Taxonomy (NCBI): domain Eukaryota; kingdom Metazoa; phylum Arthropoda; class Insecta; order Hymenoptera; family Andrenidae; genus Andrena; species Andrena flavipes. Next base: position 75,363,341 of record OZ020480.1, read on the forward strand.
TTTACCATTAGTACCTATGTAGTTTTTATTGCGGAGAGGGTGGAAGCATGGAGATTCGTGAGAATGGCCGCGATAACGCGCTGCAGCTTTATCAACGGCCATTATTATCGTTTATTATCACCGAAGCAAAAAGCCGTGCAATTAATTCCGTTCAATCTTTCTCCCGCAACACCTGCCACGAGGCGCACGGTTCTAACGTCTAGCCAACAACTTCGTGGCGGATAGGGAGCCTCTCGCGTGACTGAAAGTAAATTTAGTTATGTTATACTAGGCGATACCATCTACACCCCCCCGTGTACGTAATATCTTTTGTTCGAAAGAAAGGATCGGGAAAGTTCGAAGAGTTAACTTCTGCCGTTCCGTGTGCGGTTCAATCGCCGTTTAACGAAGCGAATCGCACATTTTTAACATTATTCCACGGGCGGACTGTCGCCTAGTTAAGTCGTCAACACCGTTACCCTTTTTCAAAATCCTACGAAGCATTGGAATATCTGCATACGTGTTGTAATCCGAAGATAATTTTCAGTCTTAATTAGGTATCTGATATTTTCAAAGTTTCAGTGTTTTGTACGTGTTAGATAGTAAGGCTACTTCTATATCGAATACGTGACGCCCCTTTTTCATTTTTCGTGCCCGATTGGTTTTAATCATTCGTTTGTGAGCTTCTAATTGAGGAGTTGGAATGGTAAACGATGTAAGTGCCACTGGTTAAAATTGTTAAGAGAAAGAAAAAAGACACGACTGTTCATTTTGGTAATTTCAGTGTGTGCCTTTTTTTACAGATTTAGAGGGAAAGAAAAAGATTAAGGCGGTGGAGATTAATTTCATTTTCTTTATTTCTCACCAAAGTGAAAATGGCACTCATGATTTTAACTCTTGTGATAGTCTTAACTGTTGAAATAAATTATTCTGACACTTATATATTTTACCACCGCGTTCAAATTATATTCTTTTTTACTGGAAAAATTGTTTTCTATTTTCTTGGCACTTACGTCGTTTACAATCTCAAGTCCTCAATTTTTTTTAGTAGTATGCGTGTGCTATGGTTCGAAGCAGATTAATTATATTCAACGACACAGCTAATATACTTATGGCGTGCCATTGCGAGACGAACACGGCCCCTCGGTGCTGTATTTAATGCCATTTATGTGCAACGCGTGCTCTCGACCGTTATTATAGAGTTAGCTTGTTATTATATAATTCAGTGAGTACAATGTTGGGTGTGCGATCGTTCGTTTGTGATACAGTAGGATCTCTGTTATGCAAAGTGGGCCACAATTAAACGCTCTGCTATCCGGATTGAAACATTCCTTCGTGGGGTACACTTTTTTCTGGCGTTTTATGGTTTTTAACTCTTCGTTGACACTCTGGGTGTGAAGCACTCATAAGCTGATTTTGAAGCTCTGAACCTTTTATATGTAAAATAAATACCTTTTTTACAAAGCCGACTTGCAAATTATTTTTTTTCTCAAAATATTATATCCGAACATTAACTATGTAGATTTTTAGCTTTTAATATTGAAATTTGTAAAAGTTACAATTTCCATGATTTTTTCGACACGTTTCATTTTACAAAAACTTTGATAAAATTTCAATAATAAAATTATTGGAATACATTCTACAGACCTTGAAGTTGACCCATGATTTTTTTATAATAATTGGATTCTTTGGATGAGAATGACACTCGTTCCAAAATTGCTCTGAATGTTAGCCACCCAGGTGTGTCAAAGTTGGTCAAAAAAAGAGGTGTGTCCCATTATATCAATCTAATATGATAGTGTAAGAGGGGGGGACTTTTTGAAAATCAAAATTTCGTGTCGTAATGATTACTTTTATAGTTAACTATTGAGAAATAAAATTTGAAGTTGTCGCAAAGTCAGCCTGCATTGAGGGGTAATAAATAATTCCAAAAGGAAATAGAGAATTGCAAAGTCACCCCATTAGTCACAAAATCACCCCCCAATTACAATTTCTGATATTTTTATTTAAGTGCCATCGAACTCAATTTTATCGAAACCATAAGAAAATTAACTTTGGAAAAATGAGCGTTGTCCAAAAGATTCCTTAATCAAAAACCTAAACCCCATTCATGTAAAGGAGTTCCTACTGTACCTCCCCAAAAATCTTCATTCCCAACTGGCGCAGTATTACAAAAATGACGTAGCTTTGTAAGTTCAGTCGTTGAGAGACAGAAATCGTTGAGCATTGTTCGATGCATATTAATTAAGTTAGGGAGCAAAAAAGGCAAATAGGAGGTCGTTAATTCCACTGTACTTCGATAAAAAAAGTCACCTCTATATTGTCAAGAAAATCCACCGAGAAATCAAGTTATCAAAGTCCTTTTGCGAGACACCGAATGCCAGAGTTTCTGTAACTGTAACGAGTACAATAATTCGTTCGAAATGCTAGTGTCTGATTAGCAAACGGTAGTATAATTTCGTACTCGCATAATTTCGAGCGGAGGCGTCCGTTTCTGATAGTATGTTTCTACGAGTACTTGTACCTAATCAAACTTCTAGTAACTTAGGAATATCTCTCGACTAACCTGCGACATTCTCACACATTTTTATACAGGAGCGGTGACACCTTACGTACAAATTGTTTTCGCGGCGTTCGATCGTCGGCAACGCCGATGGGACTCCGAAGAACTCTCTGCCTAATCGCACCAAGTGTTACATTTCTGTCCGCAGATTCTATAATTCACTCGCCCCGCGGTGAAGCTCGCGGCGCCGTGCTCCGCAGACTATATTTTTCGCGCTGCGATGCTCCTATGTTCCTGAAACGTTTCTCATTGAACGAACGGGGAAGAGAGAAGGGAATAAGGGATGGAAGGACAGCGGAGATAAGTGACTACGATCCGTACACTCCCGTCTATAAAACGTCGCTTATCGAGCACGAAGTGAAAATTCTTAAAAGCTTCTAAGTTGCACTTTTGGAAATATTGAAATCGGATTGCGGGGGCGGGTTTGGAGATTCGACGCCCCTAGGCTGAGGAGTAGGAATGGGTTTCGAGAAACGCAAGAAAGTTTCGAATTTCGAGGATTCAGAAGTTTGCACTGTTTTCGTGATTCGAAATTATCGGAGGCAGATAAGAATATTTTGGAAGAATAATGGTATATTTTTGTTTTTATTTTCTATTTTATATTATTACAGAATTTTGTTGACCTTAGTTCTTAAAGCAAGATATTCTAATCTCTATTCAAAATAAGAATAATAATATTCTGAATAAAAGAAAGGGGTGGTTTATACTTTTATTACTGTAGTGTGCTATTTAATTTAATTTTAACCACAATTTATTGTGTGTACTAAAGAGTTTCACTCGGTAATTTCAATAATAATAATATTTTAATAAAAAAAAAATAATATTCTGATTACAAAACAGAATCAGCATTTCAAGTTCCGAAAGTTTCGAGTTTCGAAGCCTTATAAAATTTCGAATTCGAGTTCGGAAAACTTAAAAAGTAGCTTCGAACTCACCCCTACCAGCAAGTAGTCTCAACCACCCTTCCCGCGAAATATCAAATCTTTTAACTTAAAAAGAGTTGAGACGATTTTGAAAGAATTCAATATGACAACTCTGTGTTTAAAAATCACCCTCCACTTTCGGTGCCATGCGCCATAGATAGATATTTTATTCTCGCTGCAAAATCTACGCTATTATTATCGATCAGACTAATTGAAAGCTATATCAAAATATATTAGTTTTTCTCCACGAGGATTTTTATTGCTTCATTCTTGTAAAATGCTTAAAAAATAATTCCTTTAATCTTTAAGAATTTTATAACGCAGTGCAAAGTAGTACACTCGATCGGTTTTACTTATAGGCGGTAGTGTACGCGGCGCTAGCTACCGAAGTCGGTTGCGCCGAGCGAAACCGTCGGCGACCGAAGGGCTTAGAGCATATATACATGGAGGTCTCGTTGAGAGCTCGAAACTGTCGCCAACATCATGGGAGAGAGAAAGAGATACTTTCTCGATGGTGCGAGCGAGAGAGGTAGAACGAGGGACTCCCAATCGCTCGCAATGCGCATGCGCCGGTGTACACCTCTCACTCGCACCAGCTCGCACATATCTTTCTCTCTCACGTGATGTTGGCGACAGTTTCGAGGAGATGAGACATAAGGCAATGAGACCTTCAGGAGTATATGCTCTAAGGTCAACATAAGGCAATGAGACTTCCAATAGCATATGCTCTAAGGTCTCAAGCTTATAACGAGACCTACATGTCTGTATGCTCTAAGGTCTCAAGCTTATAACGAGACCCACATGTCTGTATGCTCCAAGCCGAAGGGACGGTGCGTCGGCGCGGCGATTATCGCGCCCGCGGCGGCGCCCGTTGTCTTTCTGTCCCGAAGAAATCTCGGCGAGCGTGAAAAGAACGAGCGAGTACGAAAAGGTCCGGGATCGATAGCGGGGGAGCGTGACGAGGATAATAACGAGCGTTCGATTGATCCTATCGTTCACTATCGCTCCTCGGCCGTTCGCGGATGCGGGATATACGATGGGCGCACTCGAAGATATTCCGTGATTCGGCGGAATTGGCCCGGCCGCGATTGAATTAATTGCGAGTAACGGGCGAGGATCGATGCTCGCCCCGACGAGATTGTTATCGTTGTACCTAACAAACTAATATGATAGATATTAAAAAGAACACGCAGAGGAGGCGCACTCTATCGTCCTCTCGCTATTTACTGTATTGTAACGGATGGGTATGGTGGATATACCGAGAAATAAAGCTATTATTACTCTAAACGGGCGTTCCTGCAATCCCTCTCCGCTGTGTGGGTGTAACGAAGTGGAGGGTGTCGACAGCGAACCCTTCGTTCTTTCACAGCTAGCACTGCACTTTTAGTAGGTGGGCGCTACTCAGGGCTTGATTTAGATAGGTAGCTTTTCTGCCGCTATTTTTTACTATAATTCGTTTATTTTATGTTCTTTAATTTGGTATAAATTTTATCTGCTCTCGAGTGAGCATAACTGTATCTTAATGGAAAATTGATTTTTTATTTTTCCCCCTATATACTCATTACACTGTGCAACGGCCCCATTCGTTTGAAAAGCGCGAGGGAGGGGTTGTAAAGAATTTCTGTAATAAAACACAATAAAATACATAAATCTTCAAAAATTGAAATTTATTCTAAACAAAATTATAATCACAACGAAAAATAATGACTTACAAACAAACACAACATTAAAAGACAAACATCGAGAAAATATTTAAAAAACAAAACTTTTAACACGCTTTAAAACCAAGCAGTAAACAAAATATTTTTACATAAATGGAAGTTTTAGAACAATCTCTCCTTGGAAAATTGAAACCAAAGCTGCAAGCCCCTAATCCCGCCCCTCCTTTGATCCAGCCTTGAATTCCAGTGTCCCAAAGTGATACCACTCAAACACAAGCCCGGCTCGATCCTTTCACCCCTAAACAAACTTGCCAAACTGCGCCAAAAATTGACCATCCAATGATTCCTCTCCCAATTTTCAATTCACAGCTTAAAAAATGTATACCCAACACGTAATATTTCGCTCTAAGCTTTATTTTCAAAAATGCCAATAATGAAGCCCCCTTCAAACGTCACGCCCTATTCAGCTGCCTAATTTTGCCTGCAGGGCCGAGCCGGGCCCGCTGAAGCGTGCCTGAGCTCCCCCAAACCAGGGGGTTGCAATATTCAAGCCCGCTGTCACTTTCACTCCCTGCGACCCTTGCATCGTCACCACACCCCCCGAACAAAGCGCTTGCACCGAGCGACGATGTTAATCGTCGCTCGTATATCCAATTAATCGCCGACGTTGTTCGCGAATTAAGGGCGTGCGACAGGACTCTGAATGCGCTGTCCGGCAGGATCGATCGCGGCGCATGTGTCAACCCTTCCCCCGTGGAAATCGTCAGTGATGCGCCGGGTAGTCAGCGTACCAGCTGAAAGCCCCGTTCGAGCCAGTCTGTCCGCCGAAGTCCACGTAATCCAGGACGGGGTTGGAGCGCTCCGGACGCCGGCTCTCCGGATCCTCCTGACGGATGCTGGGGAGCCCTAGAGGCACGAGGCCCTCTGCCTGCCGCGGGATCCTCGGCAGAGCGATCGGGCTCAGCTCGATCACGTCGATCCCGTCCACAGGTATCGCGATGTAACGACGACCAGCGAAAGCACCGTAGACACCGCACAAAAGAATCAGTGTTACGCTCTGAAATAGCGCAACCGGATGTTTTAACCACCATCGCCTTGGCAATTCAGCATTTAAAGGGCTACGAAGCCGTCACGCTTGGGAAATATTATGTGTATACAGGGTGGTCAAAAAACGATGGGCTCTGGTTTCTGGGGTGAATCGGGGGAGCTTTGGATGGGTGGCGATTTTTAAACAAAAGGTTGCTGTAGAATTGTTCGTGGTATTGAAAATTAATGGTAGGAAAACAATATATTGAGGAAAAATTGAGGAAAAATTGAGGAAAATTTGAGAAAAAATTGAGAAAAAATTGAGACATAACTGAGAAAAATTTGATAACAAATAAAGAAAACATTGATAAAGAATTGACAAAAAACTGAGGAATAGTTGAGAAAAAAGGAAGGGAGAAGAAGTTTGAAAGGAACACTATGTGTCTCAAACGCATCGGGTGTTTTAAAAAAAAAGATAAAGTTTTGGCGTGGATTTGATGAAACCATTTATCAAGTTTTTGACTGTTTTTTTTTATTCAAAACCGGAAAATCCTGGAATTTAGGGCGAATCTTCGAGGTACTTAAATCTACAGAGGGGACTTTAAAATTTTCATTACAGGCTCAAATAAAAAAAGGAATCGCGACCTCCACTATTTTTTCCGCTATTCCGACCAATTGCAATTTTTTTTCAAAACGACGAAACACTTGACCTAGTAAACTAATCCTTCCAGCTTCTAAAAAAAATCAAATCGTTGGTACAAATTTTAAAAAAGTTATTCTGTTCCAAAAGCGCCTCAATGCTTTTGTTAAAAACACGAGTTGGTATATTCCCAGAGTCCTTAAACGCAAGTTGAAACGACGACCGTGGCAGGGTTGACATTGCCCTCTGCAACATTCGCGTCAGAATGTTCCCGTTTCTATTGTCGGCGTTTTTCATTAGAGAGGAGGATAGTCACGGCTGCTGACCGCCACCATTGTTCACGATTCGAGTCGTCGATCCGCCAATGCTGGCTGCTTGTAATTCCCATTAAACCGTGCCAAATAAACCACCGTTGACCGTGTATTTCACGGCACGTTGCTTTCTGGTCGTTTTCTTGCTAAACGAGGGTATCCTTTAAAGGGTAAATATTCTCCTCGTCGACCGCCCTTGGGGATAAAAAGTACCTTTGAGCCGGAAGACGTTTAACTTTTAAATGATTACCTCCGGAGCGGTACCAAAAATCAGGGGGAGCAGATTCAAACTGAAAAGGGAATCTCGTTCAGAAATCAATAAAATGGTCAAAGAATAACGATCACAGAAGATTGAAGTATAATGCAAATTTCTTTAAATATTCATGGAAAAAATCGAGGGACACTGATAAAAGCACAACGAAAAGAAAATGTCTTTTTTTTTAATTTTTTTCCTTTTTTTTAGTAATGTACACTACGAAGTTTAACGAGTTCCTCGAGGCCAAGGACGTTTAATTATTTAATATCCGATCTTCTAGGAGGTACGTCAAAAGTTACAAGGCAAAGAGCCTTGACGAAAGAAATTTGTGATCGAAGTCACCTCACGCGAAAGATCGCGGGTTCTTTCTTACAAAAGTTTCAGAAGAAGGAATCTTCGCTTCTTCCTGTCGGTCGTGCACAATAGAAGATGCGTTATACAGCGATGATTGCCAGTAGCAAAAACACGCGAGATGACATCCTGGCTGACGTTCGCTGTCAGTCGTTAAATCGATCAACCGTGTTTTGCCCGCTAGCTAATTATTTCACGACGTACCAATTAACTGGTATCTGCAGTTTAAGAGCACGATATCGTCCACGTACCGCGAATAACTTCATCCGGCGATTAGCTGTTGAACTAATGGGGCCAATTAGAGTTTGTTCGGTTCGATGTAAAAGCGTCGGGCAGTGGGTTCGTCGCCGTCGTATTATCTTACGTTTAATTAAAACCATTATACAGAAATAAGTGTCAACGTGATTTTAAATGGAAATTAGAGAGACGACTTTTTAATGTTTAATGAAACTGGGAAGAATTCTAGAGGTGATTTTTTCACGCTTTCACATGTCCATTAAACGCAACGTTAATTTATTCAGCCGTGGTAATGTAAATTTGTGACGAAATAACTGGTTAAAGAAAATAACAAGAAATGTCTGACCAGATATGGACATGTTCTACTTGCACTTTAATTTTTATTGTGTATACGAGGTTCGTGTCAATTTGATGGAAATTTTGCTGCTGTAATTTGGTGGAATTGTACGAAGTTTGAATAATTTATTTCGGGGGAATTTTCAAATAATTTAATCATGTTCACTCAAACGTTTCACATCTCTCGATTATGAATCACAGTGGCTTCGATTTCTTCAATTTTCTAGTTCAGTATTTCCCAAAGTTTCCACTTGGACACCTTCAATTTTCCCAAAATTCAACTTACTGAGAAAAACATTTACTTCCATCTTAAACTTACTTTTGCACCAGAAATGACCCTTTTGAGTTGTACCACGAGTACATTTCCCACGATTGTTATACTAAACTGCACTTCAACTTTTTGTAGCCCTGACCCAGGGCCAGGAAACTTGATCAACAAAAGTATTGGGTTGCTGCGTATGAAATTAACTCGATACAATAACTCGGTAAAAGTTGCAGAAGCTCGAAGAAATAAAATAGTTAAAAATCAGAAAATATTTTCATTCAATCTTCCCTGAGAAATAAAACTCATGTTTACGAATTACAAAGTCAAAGAAATGAAATAAGTAAAATAAATAAAATAATTAAGCGGAAAATATTTCCATTCAAAGTTCCCTAAGAAATAAAATTCAATTTAAGAATTAAGAACTCAAAGAAATGAAATAAATAAAATAGTAAAAAAGCAGGAAATATTTCCATTCAAACTTCCCTAAACTCCTGCTTCTTAACTATTTAATTTATTCTATTTATTTAATTTCTTTGAGTTTCTGCGATTTTTCTCAAAACGTAAAACAGCAATTTCACACGCACCACCCTAAATAAAGCCTTGTAAACTATCCTATCACGTGCTTGGAAGATTCCTCTGCTACTTCTTCCAATCTTATCACAAACAAATTGTAAACAAAAAAAAAAGATAGAAGTATTTAAAATTACCAGGTTACTCATCGTCGATTTGTCGATCGTCGTGCTGGACGCTAGTTTACAGAGATTTATTCGTCGAACTGATGAGCGAGGGCCGCGTTAGCGTGGTTTTATACGGTTTCGCTTGGCCGCAGCTTTCTAGTCTTTCCGATCACCGAGCACCGCCTAGTTCCAGGCGACAGCAATTACACTCTGTACTTTTTTACCAGCTGTTTACCCTATTCCAAGTCCACTTGTTCTGTCGTTAATACTGCCGCGACCGAGGAACGCGAAAATCATCGGGTTCTTCTCCTTTAAAAACTCGGCATACTGGGCTTCAATTTGAACGCCACCCAGAGAATCATATTCCTCAATCACACAGAATTTCTGCACACCTCCAGGAGTAAAACTTGATTCACCAAACTAGTAGTAGTTAAAGTATCTCCAACCTTCGACTTCAATTTCGTTTTAAGTCCAAATAACTCCCGAATAATTACTTAAAGGAATTTGTGTTATTCTCCTATTTTTCGCCAGTGACAAACACCAGGTAAAGGAATTCTTCTCCCAAATTCTGATAAAGGAATCCCTCAAACGCGTTTGCTAGCGAGTCTAATATTAAATTATTTATTAAGATCGATCGCTGGATAACCGCGCTTGGCATAAATCTAAAGAAAGTCCATCCCAGAAGATTGAAATGCAGATCGATTGCCACTCCGGCGCTAAAAGTTTACCCACCGTTCCAGCACAGTAGCTTCCTGCATCGCTCCTTCCTCCGACTCGAGGGCTTTGTCCCCTGGTTTTTGCGCCCGTCCGCTCGCTTTCGACTTTTACCCGTCCACAAGAAGCTCCGCGTGATCTTTCGGCTTGCGTCGCAATCCACGGGAGGCGAGTGGCGATTCAAGGTGCCGTTAGACATGGAGCAGACAGAGAATACAGGCAGCGATCGTTTTTATTAATAATAATCTTACCCGCGTCGCACAATTTCGAGAGCGATGGACCATCTAGCCAATCGCGCGGTTCGAGCACGTTGTGACGACGCTTACATAGAGAAATATACCGGATAAACGAAGCCTCTGCGGAGCTTGAAACATCTAAATACTTCGCCGCGCGTCGCGATCGCTATGGCCAGCCACCCGTGGTGGCGTTTAACGAATCAAACAAACCCCACAGGGTAGGTATTAACTAAGAAAGCATCGATAAACATTCAACGCTCTGCGCAGCACAAAAATCGCCTTATTCGAATTCAACAAGAATGATCCTCGCCTTACAATCGGTCGGTTTTTTATAAAAATATACATCTACGTTGCGATCGTCGCACGCCGATACTCGCGACGCTCTCTTTACACGCTGTTTCGAGGGGATTCAACTGTACGAAGCTGCTTTTAAGGCACACAGTTCCATTTCACGGTGAGCGTAACTTTTTATAGCGTACGGTATAAAAGCGTTTCCCCGCTTCGAAGGGGACAATGGCTACCCTACGCGACTATCTGGAAGAGCAAGCAGGTGTCGAGCGGTTCGAGTCACAACTGTTCTCTCCTTTCTTAATGGACTTTATTCGTAAAGTTTCCGCTGCGTGAATTTCGTCGAGAGCGTTGCTCGTCGAGAGCTGATCGAGACAATTCTGATTGTTTACATGTATCGAGGCCTGCCGAAGTCCACCATCGAGTGATTTTTGATCAATTCGAAAGATTTTTTTAAGTATTTTTGGTTTATCGAAGCTACTTGGTGGGTCGAGGTATTTTCTGACGTTTGACGAAGAATTTTGTTGAATTGTAGAATTTGTTTAATTTTGGAAGAATTAGGAGCCCAGTTTTGATTGGATTCTAAGAGTTTCTTTGTTCAGAATTTTTGTTGCTTTTCGACGCTTCGGATCTACGAAGTTGACTACCACTTGTTTGCACTTGATATTGAATAACCTGCGGATGCAATAGAAATTCATTCGCTGATCAAAATCACTCGCGGTACGTAAAAGCGTTACGGATGTACAGCTTGTTTGGGGTTTCGTGTTAAATCTATATAAATTACTGATGATATACAGTGGCGTGCGAAAGTTTCTGGAGGCAGACTTCTCTGCTTCGATCTTGAGAGGGGGGAATCGAATTTTAAATAATACAAGATTAAAGTACGATGAGAAGGAAATACAGATTTAGGTAAAGGATACTTGTTACCATTTTTTTTGGAGAACATTTTGAAGTGCGCTTATTAATGATATTCAATTTTAAAAGGGTTAAGGAATTACATATAAGTATTATGGTGTAATTCGAGAGTTTCTAAATAAATTGAAGTGAATAAGATAACGATAAAAATTAATTCCAATACAGCAACGTTTTGCAAATTATAATATTCTATTTTGTAACTGCAAAATTACCTTTCTACGTCACACGCCACAAATATATATTGCCACAATATATCGAATCATCGTCATATCACTGTTTCTATTTAACAAATTTTGTGTCCAAATAAATATAGAATTTTTAAATATAAAATTTTCTTAAAACTCGACGATACTCCCACAAGTAAAATAAATATTCTCTATCTCTATGCCTGTCTGTCCTTCTCATCGTACTTTTAATCACTACCTGCACTTATATTAATTATTTAAAATTCGCGTGACTTTTCCCTTCTCGAAAAGAAATAAGAGTTCCTTTATTTAGAAATTTCTGCGCACCACTTTGTTACGAATCTATCCTCGCATGGTCATATCGTGATAAAAAAAACTATAACTCTTCAAGTTCTAATCGAAGATCGGGTGAAATTGTATCGTTGTACGCTGGAAAATTGCGAAAGCGCATGGAGCAGGTTGGAGGAATTAACTAACCGTACAGCTTCTGTTGCGTGATTTTCATATCCGTACAAAGACTCTGATACTATGCATAATACCGTAAGTGTTATCTCGAGTTACGTGCAGATAACTGAGCGAACAACCGCGAATGGTTTCGAAATACTTGAGGAGACCCATGACCCTTGGCCCTTCGTAAAAAAATAATATTATATTCATATTCAGCGTGGGACAGTAGCACTGTCGTTTAATAAAAAAGAAAAATAAAAAATAATCATTCATTCGTTGAACAATTGACCTGTAACAAAGTTTCGCTCGCCACAGAATTCAACAATCGCTAAAAACAATTTGAAAAATCGACCACGTCCAGATGGTCGGGTTTTAAAATCGACGAGGCAAAGGAATCTTCTTTCAGACCAATCGTCCAGCCTGAAGAGCACTTCAAGTACACTCTGCGTAATACTAACTTTAAGTCCACGTAGCAATGTTTGCACGCGAGACAAGTGGAAATGCAATTAAAAAAATACTTAATATCTGTCACCGCTTGACCATGCCACTATCCCACTTCGAGCATCAGTATAAAACCCCCTCTTCGCGTCCAGCCTCTCTACTTAATCCAACTACTTCGAACATCACAAGAAGTGAATCCTATTTTTAGAGCTAAAATCTTAGAAAAATTTGAGAATTTTTTAAAAAGAAACTAGCGTTCCGATTCGCCTGAAATTTCTACCACGCTAGCATGTATCTCTGAAGAAAACGTGGTATAAATTTCGGACGAATCGGACCGCTAGTTTCTTAAAAAAAAATTCATACATTTTCCTATGTTTTTTAGCTCCCGAAATAGGATTCTTCTTTTAAGATTCTTGAGATTCGGATGCCACTTGAAGTGATTCAAGGCGGGGCAATGGCACGGGTCCCCTTGGAAGAGAATCATAGTGGATTTACCACAGCTCCAATTCGTCGGAGTCGTTGGAGAGATCGCTCTCGTAGCCAGCTGGCGCGACTCGCGACACGTTGCTTATCCTTATCTTGGAGCCGCGCTGCCTGCCGTGCTGGCCGTTGGCTTCCCCGTTCGGCTGATGATCGCCGTCCCCGCGGGACACTTTCCTCTCGGTCTCGATGAAGCGGCTCGTCTCATCCCTGACCGGTGTCACGAGATCGATCTCCTCGATCGTGGCAGCGGACTTCTGGAAGAAATCGGTACAGAGACACTGCGCGGTCGACCGAGCGCGACGTGCCCGTCGATTTGACGGTTAACCGCAGGCGAGCGTGTTCCCCCGCGCGAGCAGGCAGGAGGAAGAGCTGCCGAAGTACTTTCCACGATCCCGTTTTATTACTCCGCCTCTTCCTGGCCGACGAGGTGGTCTCGTTGTCGGCTGGGGAACTCGACAACCTCCCGCGAAACACCTTTTCAGTTCGTTCTAAAATCCCACTTCGCGCAGCAGTATGCCTAGGACCTTTACGTCGCAAGGGGGTCGCGGAAAAATTGTTAGACGAGTATTCTGCGTCGCGAGGGAGAATTCTGATTTCAATGGAAGTTCGGGAGGAATGTAGAGCACGGTGGAGTGCGCGAGGAGAAATTTTATTTCCCCGCGGAAATTCACTACGGACGGGTGGAATCCAGACTTGGGCATCGATTTTTATTCGAATAATTTCGAATAAGAATTGCGAATAAAACGAAGTTATTCGAGAATGAATTTTTATTCTAATAATGCCCAACTCTGGTGGAATCAACCTTAGCTTCTGTTTTGTTAATGTAACTTTGTGACGGCGCGAGGCAGAAGAAGAATTCAAATATAAGAATTGTTGAGTTTCTAATGGAAGAAAATTGAAGTTATATTGAGAAATTATTCTTCGCGTTGTCGAAGTTACGTCCAGCGATTATTTCAAATCATCGAGGTGATCGTTAAGAGGAAGATTAAATTTTAACGGGATACTCACTCGTGGCGTGACCAAGTCGACATTTTCTACGCTGGAAGATGTTTCGATATTCAGGAGAGATTTATCTGTCCACAAAGACGAGTCTATGGACAAATTCGCTGCATTTGAAGTGTTTGCAGGTGTTTCTGGGCTGAAAGCTCGCCTGGGTAAAGGGGAGGTAGTAGCCGAGTTCGAGACGGTTGTTATCTCGGAGCTGAGCCCGGTCGACATCGTGGAAGATGCTGCTGAAGGAGGTGGCTCTTCCGGATCCACCAGGCCTTCGTGTATCAACTCCTGGCCAATATTGATATCCTATACGATGAAACCATAAGAAAACATTTTTTTATTTATTTAATAAAAAAATAATACTTATTACATATAGTTTATTCGTCTATTGCTGCTTTCAGGAGGCAGAATATGGGCTTCGCGTCCAGTCAAACGTCAATGCTAATTACACAGCGAGTCAATGGTAACTATAGAATATTCCAGGCAAGTGGAGGCAAATGAATAAAGAGCAAACTAAACTGTTTCAAATATTCCATACCCCTATCCTCAAAGTACAAGCACACTTTTGTCTTTTAATTGTTGATTGTTTGAAAGGCGACACTAGGATATCTTAATATTAATCAAAATTGGAATGATCCTGTAATTATTCCGAGGAACACGGTTCAATTATTCTCGGGACTTGTACCAGGTTAAAGATCGTTGGTTTTCTAATTCGTTTGTTATGAATCTGGCCAGGCTTACCGTGTCCTCGTTTTTCTCAAAAAGATCGACTCTAGGAATCGGCGAACCCTCGCGGCGAGATCTCCCGTAGCTCAGGGCTCGTTCTCTGTAGCCTCTAACTTTAGCCACCAGGACTTTCCACTGAGCTACCCAAGTGAGTTCTGCGAATCTGTTGCAAGCCTCGGTGCCCCATTCGCGCTGTCTAAATAATGGGAACGAGAAACATAAAATTAATCGCGGAAACTTCGCAGCAATTTTGACTCCGATCACAAGTCCTTTGTTCAAAGACTGGTCAGTTTAATACATTATATAGATATTTCTGAATTTTTAATTTCTGAGGGTTCAGTACCGAGTAGCAATGGTCGTCGAGAAATATATTTATTTGAGAGGAGCTCTGGGAGATCGGCCATAACTTCGTCATCGATAAATGTTTTTAAATAAAAAAATTATGAGATACTCTCTAAAATACGCTATTTCAAATACGAAAACTGTTTTTGAAAAAGGTCTTACACTTTTCGAGAAAAAAAATCCCAAAGATCACTCTTTTGTTGGCATTCACATATTTATAATTATATTTTGGAAACATGAAAAATACGATTCTATACAAAAATTCTTGGGAAAAGAATACATGAAAATAGGCCTCTCTAGTAAACTTCTCGAAACGGCCTGACTTGCTTAAAGTAGCATTTTTCGATATATTTCATATCTCGAGAAATGAGAAATCAGATTATATTTCTCGAAGATTCTCACGAAATTATAAAAATATATTGCAAAATTTATATTTTTGGAATAATGTTGATTATTCTGAAAATTCATTTCTGAAAACAAATGGGATATATAATAATTTTCCTACAATGAAGATTCTCGAGAAACACTAATTTATCGAGAAACGAGAAATAAGAAATTAATTTCTCGAGAAATGAGAAATAAGAAATTAATTTCTCGAGAAATGAGAAATTAGAAATTAATTTCTCGAGAAATTCTCGAGACAGAATTGTCGAGAAGGAACACTAATTGGCAACTGTAACGCCTCGAACTGCGAAGTTGCGGGTACCGTAAGTGTAATAAACATACCAGTGAATTGGCAAGAAACAATGTATCTTACGCCTACAAACGTTGCTTTCTACCAACAACTTTGTGCAAGCATATCACTAGAAATGCTGTACAGTAGCGGACAAATGATTTCTTTTAATATACATAAGTGCTTCAATGTATTAACATTAAATTAATTAAATTATTCCCAGGGGACAGGATGTTAAATAAATTACCTTAACAAAATCCGCAAATTCTAACACAAAAGATACATTTTGAAATAATAAACAAAACTGCGAGTGATAATTTTTCTAAGTAAATAAAATTTTCAAAAAATGCATAAGTGGCAAAGAAGTATAATTAAAATTCTGTGAAATAAATGTATATTATTTAATAATATTAAGTAATATTGTCTGATGTTTAAGGGGGCCCACAAGGCCCAGTTGCCATCGGTCAAGCTGACACCCTGTACTAGAAGAGTCCTGGGCTCGAATCTTCAAGATTCAGCTGGTCAACGTTCAGAGTTGTGCAATCGGCATCGAAACATTTGTGCTTCCGATACAGGGAGTACCTTCTGCAATTTCCCCCGCGCTAATTTTACACGGGTTACCGTAACCAGACGAACGAGCCAGAATGGAAGCAAACAAACGGAGCGGACGTTTCTGTAAGAACGCGTGTCGTTGACAGTCTTTTTGAAAGTGAAAACGGAACAAACAGATCTCACGAGTGACACGAGTATCATTCGAGCCTTAGTGCAGTGGAATCTCTCGTTATCTCAACAAATAAAGACACTTCTGTTCGGACAAGAGAATTCTTAGATAATTTTCTCTCCTTCCATCTGGAAACCACCGATTCGATTTTTTGCAAAACTCAAGCGTTCCGTGTCTAAATAGTGAAGTTTCGAATCGCTTCGAATTACGTAAGCCAAGTTGGCCAAGCAAATAAATAAATAAAAAGCTTCGAGAGCTTCGAGCCTTCCATATTCTCGAATCCCTGGTTCGAAAATTTAAAAATTACATTGAAACCCACCCCTGCTCGCGACATTCTCCAATTAAAATTCTTGTTTCTCAAAAAATGTAAAACGATTCGTGTCTTCACAGTATCGAATAACATCCAGCCCGCACCCCTTTGACCACTGAATCGTGCAAACTTCAAACGCATTCAATTCCACGCGGAATTACCCTGCACCTTTTCCTCGACGCAGAACAACGCGAACTCTTTCGTCCTTTGTTTACCACGAAACTCGAGTCTCCCCCGGAATTCGAGGGTGAATCCCGCGACGCAGAACCGTACGCGCGAAACACCCCCGTTCAGCGTGGCTGAAGACACTTTCCGGGCTATCTTGCGTTCCATTTATAAACTGCGCGAACACACAGCTGTGCACGTGCGAGAAAATGAAGTGGACGATGAACGTTAGAGCCGTCGTCGATGACTAGGAGGGTCTCAGTCGTATCACGGGCCTCGTGGCGAACAATATCTATTAAAGGGACAAAGGAACGAAGCCGTCAACGTAACAGTAAAGACAACTGACAATTACCAGCGTCGAGTTCCACCATCCTTGCGATTTAAAGCAAGATTTCTCACGACGAAAGTGAAATTAATTAATCGTTCGTAATTGGGAATACGAATTATAAAAATCATAGAAACTGAAAAAGGGATGAAGTTTGGAAAGGGGTGAACGTCGAAGTGTTTTCGCGATAATTTTCTGGAAAATAGCGAGGAACGTTGAACGAGCAGAGGCGTTGATTTCGCGACTTTCGCCGCGGTGGTTTGATGCAGTTAACGTTAATGAACATCGTACCAGGCACGTGTGTGTTATTTATACGTAAGTACGCATTTCTATCGCCACGCCGTGGTCGGTTTTGGAGCGGTAGTGTCAAGTGGAATTTCGTGTGTCAAAGAGGAACGTGTTATGTACTGGGCTCCTCGCTGTTGCCGAGTAAAGTGTCGCAGTCGTTGCTTGGGAAATGAATTTTCACAGCCGCGGGATTTTTAGGAAAATGGAAACCTGATCGCCGCGGCGCGCCGGTGAAAAGTGTTTCTCACCTGCTCGTAAAGCAAAGACTGTCATATATAACTCGTAAAAAAATCGTATAACTTGTTCAAAATTGGTCCAAACAATTTGTGTTTTTTTTTAAGAGGCTAGAAGGATTAATTTTCTAAGTGACGTGTTTCGTTGTTTTAAAAAAAGTTGCTTTCTAATTCTTCTAAATTTGCTAAACTAATACTTCTCAAAAAAAAAAAAAACTCAAGTTATTTGCACCAATTTTGAACAACTTATAGGATATTAAAAATGTCCACATACTTTTGTCCCCCACCGTACCTATGTAATTTTGTTAATTATCCTAGCATCATAATGTGTTTTATAATTAACAAGTAATATCCCTCAATATTCAATTAAAATCGCATACGCGATATAGATTGATTATCTATGAAAATTGAAAGCTGTATTAAATCAGAACTCACTTTTAGCTTCAATTATTCAAAACGATCTCTATTCTCGAGGTTCAAAAGGTTATCTCTCGTTACAATGCAAATTTATAAATCAACGTAGCACCTCCAAAATTATGGAAACTTCTTATTTATACTTTGTGGGTTTTAATCGAGTCCACGATGGAAGATTTCGAAAGCTCTCGTTTCTATCTGTATCGACGCCCAAAATTTTCCTAACAACAATAGTGTAAACACGGTGCTGGTTTATTTGACACGTAATTTGGCAAAACATGCGGATTCTTTGAGGCGTACTATCGAATAATTTCCGAGTAAACACGAATGTACATATTTCACGGATGAAAGAATGCTTCCTGGTTATGAAACTAGAAACAAGAGACGCAGTTTTTATTTAAACTGTTATTTTTATATCGCGAAGAGGAATTTCTAAAAATTCTAGGCGCTCTGTAAGGAAAGTAAAGTTGTTTTTCGCGATTACCCCATTTGTTAATTCTCTCTTAAATTGCCGAGTGGTTTCGTTCCGATTCTAGTTGCCGTGGACAATATTAGTAGATTTGTTTCGTCGTTGAAGATGACCTCAAAGGCCACTTTCGATTCAGGTAATTGTAGTGCTAGGAGCGATTAAGTTTATTTGCTATCAAAGACGGTGAACGTGGAAGCATCAGTGCTGGGTTCAATAAATTATTACCCTTTGATAAAAGTCGGGAAGAGCATCGATTCATTTAGTTTATGATGGCATACAGATCCTAGACGCTATTTTGGAAATTAATTGCAAGTTAACCCTTCGTGGTCACACCTTCTTTTGAATTTTTTAACTCTTCAGTAATAATTGTATATTTGTAATACTCATATTCCAATAGTCTCTTTCCAGAAATCTAAATTTCGATGCGATGATTTTTTTTTATTAAAATTCACCGAATTTTTAAATTTCTTTATAAAGGTCTACAAATTTACAGAAATATTAGCAAAGAAAAAAACAAATGCCTTGCGCGTGATACACCGCCTGTGACCACGAAGGGTTAAAATCAAAGTCAGACAATTTGTCATCTTCCCTTATAAGAGCAGCTTATTGAAACATTCCGCGGATTTCAAGCATCTACGAAAATTCCCCATCGCACTCGGAATTTTTAATCTCGGAGGAAGCTGAGTTGAACGGAGAAAGATATTTTCAATTCAAATTAAATAAAATTAATACAAATTCACTAGGTGATTATAAAAACCTACTTAAAGAATAAATTCCACTTTCCTTCCCATTCTACAAAGCTCTCGAATTACTTCACAAGTAGTTACATTAATCTCCTTCCTCCTTTTTCTCCAATGGGTGTCCCCTTCGCCCTGAGTGCGCCACTGAGAACAACTAATTACAGAACCCACCACCTTCTTCCCTTCGCTCCTAGATGCCGAAATGACAGTGAAATTAATCGCTCTACCCCTGACATTAATCCGAGGAATAAGCCTACAACCGCCTGGAACCAGCGCGAGGCTCTTTCGCGAACAATGCTACCAGGGATTATTGAAACGAGTACAGGGATGCTGCGAAACGCGGAGAAAAGGGACAAGCGGTAAAGCGATCGGCGAGCGAACTGTTCCACGCTGATAGCGTATCGACCAAGGTGTTCCCCGGTGCTGAAGAGAGAGGATCGCTTCCGCATCGGGCGGCATCGAGGCTCGCGAGCCCGCGAGAGGGAGAGAGAGAGAGAGAGAGCGACCTGCAACGGAAATAGAAAGCGTTTCGGAGTGGCCTGCGGGTTTCTGGCAACGAGGCACTCACTCCTCGGCACTGCCCTCGAAAGCCGGTCGTGTCGCGTGTAACCCAAGACCGTAGGCACCGCGGTAATTCCAACTCGAAAACCATCGTGTGTGCATCACTTCGAGGTTGCGCCCGTGATTAGCTGTTCCGCGGCACGCAACGGCGAGCCCCGTTGGTATTCGGTCAGATTGATTAAATTCGCATTCGGCTGCTCCACCCCCGCTACCGCCCGCGCGATCCAGTCCAATTCTGATCGTTCACGGCATTGCGAGGATGATTCAATTTTTGCGCCATCGGCGGCAGTAATTCACGGGCCTACACACGTTTGAGGGGGTGGCCTATTTAGGGCGCTAGGAATAAGGTGATTCTTGGGAATTTTTTTATGAGAAACTATTGAGCGGATCTTTTCCAAACTTTCAGGGTATTTTAGTTCATATTTAAACAATGAAAATTAATTTTTACGTTGCAAAGTGTTCGGTAGAAACTTGTTTGTTAGGACACACGCGCTGGAGTTGCAAATCGAGATTGTAATGGTGGCCTCATTTCTTCCTTGAAATAAAAAAATCAAGGATTTTCTTATTTCTAGTATAATTATATCGTCGATGAAGCTAAGGCATTGATAAATAAATTGAATTGAACAACTCTTTATCTGTAATATATATTTTTCTTTCAAGTCCCAGCAATTTGATAACTTTAAACATTTTTTTTTTCGTTTGTTAGGTTCAGCGGCAATGTAATTATACTAGAAATAAGAAAATCCTTGGTTTTTTATTTCAAGGAAGAAATGGGGCCACCATTACAATCGCCAATTTGCAACTCCGGCGTGCGAGTCGGAATAAACATCTTCGTATATCTCCATTTCTATTGAAAACTTTGTAAAGTAAAAATGAATTTTCATTGTTTGAATATGAACTAAAATACCTTGAAAGTTTGAAAAAAATCCCCTTAACAGTTTCTTAGACAAAAATTTTCAAAAATCACCTTATTCCTATAATAGGGCTCCCCCTTAAGGGTACAGTCGTTTTTGTCGAGAATGAAGCATTTCTTTTTCAATTAATTACGAAAAAATAAATTGAGGCTGGGGATTAAATCCTTCAACTCTTTAGTAATAATTATACATTTATAATACTCATTCTCTAATAGTCTTTTTCTAGAAATGTAAATTTTTATACGATGATTGTTCTTTAACACGATGTTTATTAACATCGTAAGCTTAAAAAAAAAAAACATGTTTATTTAGGCAAAAAGATGCATGGTAGAGAGATAACGCTACAGATGGTTCGTTAAAGAGGTTTATTAAATAGTTTCTTCTGCTTCATTTTCGATCAAAACGACTGCTAAGTGCCCTTAAATCAAGCGACCCTCCTGTGGCGACGTCGACGGGGTGCATCGGCACAAGAGCCTTGCAGGTCGATTCGCAGTATTTTTTTCATTGATTTTTTCCTTGACAAATGGTATAAAAATATCGGTGCCCGCATGCAGGGGTTCCTTTGTACGGGTATGATACGTAGTGGCACGCTTGTGCGAGGATCTTGATGCATACAGGGTGAAAGGTAACGAGTAATTGAAAATGGGCCATTTGACGCGGTAAAATGGGACGAAAATCGGGAGTAACGAAATTGCGGTGAAGGTTCCTTTTTTAACCGACATCAAAAAGAAGGAGGCTACAGATTCGACGCGTTTGTATTTTTTTATGTTTGTCCCCGCATAATTCCTCAGCATATGGACAGATTTTGATAATCTTTTTTTATTCATCCTACGCTGAATCAATATTGGCCCAATATTTTGCCAGTTCTGGTTAACAATAAAGACTATTGTCACTAACCGGGTTAGGCACACCCCCTGTGTGTCCCTAATCGGGTTAAGTTCAAAATAAAAAAATTTAACAAAACATTAAAACCGACTTCAAAAAAATAAATTGCACTAAAAAGCAAAAAATAATTTTTTCCCTTGTTTAATCTACGACTCTCATATCTTTTAAGTCGGTGTCTCATTTGCACTATGTAAATCTGGTGCAGACTTAAAAAATATGAAAGTCGTAGATTAAATAAGGGAAAAAATTATTTTTCACTTTTTAGTGCAATTTTATTTTTTCCTTCAATTGTTAATCTTTGGTTTCTGATGGCGACTGAACAAGACATAACTGACCTACGCGGCGCGAGCCGCTGATCGCCGAATTTCCGTGCTTCAGGCGTTTCCGATTTGAATCTTTGAAGAGTAGGTAATAGCTGGGAAACGAAGCCTCGACCGCGATTCTATTACTCTTGATTTTCGCCCTATTTCTCCGCGTGGAATCTACCATTTGCAAAAACGGAGTTGCCCCCACCCCCTGGCCTTTGAGAAAAAAATTGCTTATTTTTTAAAACTGACCTGTATTAAGTTTATACTAAAGAGGTGAATATTTTTAAATTTCTGTTTTAAATTTTAAATTAAATTGACATTACAAAAGGGTTGAAAAAGCAAGCGGGCTACTCCACTCGCACCCCTTTTTCATTTAAATATTTTTCTTTGCCTTCACCCCAAAGCTGCACCGCCCCTTTAAAAAGTCTGCTAACGCACTTGTCATTATTTACTATCCGCTGCTGAGCTGTGTACCTGTACATATTGGGTGTTTGCAGAAGGTGGTGTAAAACTTGGCAGGTTTACGTTATTCGTTGAATTGAATGAGGAATAATTGAAGAATCTTTGTAAGCAATGTAAGTGCCAAAATTAAAAAAAAAAAGGAAATTTTATCCGAAAATGTTCTACGTGCCAATGGTAATATAGTATAAAATTTGCTTTTTGGCACTTGCAGTGTTTTCTACGAGGACTCTTCAATTAACAAATACCGGGTGGATTAGTTTCTACTACTGCCTCTATTTTTGAATATTTTTTTTTGACTTTGAAAATTATCGGGGATTTTTTAAAGTATACAAAATCCTGTGACTAAACACTTTCTATCGACTTAAATGAATATTACAAAGTTGCATCAACTTTTGTCAATTTTATACGCTGCTTCCATTCCCTTGCCAAGTAGCGGGAGAATAAAACGTAATTTCGATGCCACTAAGAAATTCTGGTTAAATAAAGATAAATTGGGATTGGAAACTGGCGCTCTGCCATACGTACACGCTTCAACCGATGAACTTGTAAATTATACCGTGAACTTTGCCTGTGCACGGTGCAGCACGGCGAGTTGAACACAACTGCGAAGCGTTTTGCGCGCTTTCCCAAAGCTTTATCGCTGACTATACGCTGCAATTACACTGCGCCAGGAGAATTATACAGTTTCTAGACAGACAGATCGCGAGGAAAATCGAAAGTGAAATTGCGAAACGGGGCGGATGAAAAATCGTGCTGCGGCTCCATTGTTAGAAAAACTGGATGATAATTGAACTTCGAGGATTACTGAATATTATACGCGACGAATAAAGTAACTTTTACTGAACAGCAACGAATGATGAAGAAAGAAGCATTTAGAAATCTGCTCTCTATTAATCGATGTAACAAGAAGCACTTCAGCTTTCATGGACTTTGAGTGACACTGATTACTTGCTTGTTTCAAATAGGTATCCTCGTTTACATAAACCGGCTGTAATATGGAGCTACTCGTACCAGTAGTCTCGGACGTTATATGTAAATACACATGGCCAATTCCAAATTACAAGAAGTCGGTTTTAAAGAAGAGCTCCATTGATAGCCCTTCGTTTAATATTAACATAAACGGTATTCATAGTACGTGGAACCTGTCCATCAGGTTTTGGAAGAATCCAGATGGTAAGAACCAGAATTTTACATGAAACAACTATTATGATAGTCGTGTTAACTATTAAAGTTTTTCCTTAAACAAGCTGACTAATAGGAACAGGCAAAAGTAGCGGAGAATGGTAATATATGTAGATGATTGGTGTTAGGGACGGATTTGGGTATATCTGGGATAAGTTGGCTGCAGTCTAGGGTGGCAAATTTTGGGGGACGCAAATTTTGGGAGGCGGAAAATTTTGGGGAGTGGCAAATTTTGAGGAGGAACAAATTTTGGGGGGAATAAATTTTGGGGAGTAGCAAATTTTGGGAAGTGGAAAATTTTGGGGATCGCAAATTTTGGGGAACAAATTTTGGAGAGTGGCAAATTTCGGAGGGGGGAACAAATTTTGGGGAGGTACGAATTTTAGAAAACTGCAAATTTTGGGAAGCGGCAAATTTTGGGGAATGGCAAATTTTGAGGAGGAACAAATTTTGGGGGGAATAAATTTTGGGGAGTAGCAAATTTTGGGAAGTGGAAAATTTTGGGGATCGCAAATTTTGGGGAGCGGCAAATTTTGGGGAACAAATTTTGGAGAGTGGCAAATTTCGAAGGGGGGAACAAATTTTGAGGAACAAATTTTGGGGAGTGGCAAATTTTGGGAGCGACAAGTTTTGAGTGGAAAATTTTGAGCCATAAATTTTGGGAGTAGTAAATTTTGGGCTGTAACAAATTTTGGGGAGTGACCAATTTCGGAAGGGGAGGGGGTCAAATTTTGGGGAGCAACAAATTTTGGAGAGCGGCAAATTTTCGAAGGCAACAAATTTTGAACGAAAGAAATTGGGAAGGTTTAAACACAGAAGCTGGACAGCGGCAGACGCTTGTTAGCTCAACGGCACCAACTCTCCAAATCCGCCCCTGA
This sequence comes from Andrena flavipes, assembly GCA_963971345.1. Lineage (NCBI taxonomy): Eukaryota > Metazoa > Arthropoda > Insecta > Hymenoptera > Andrenidae > Andrena > Andrena flavipes. The sequence goes on from OZ020480.1 coordinate 75,387,864, forward strand.
CTAATATAATTAAATTTTAGTCCTCTAGAGAAATAGTATAATCCTTGACTCCATTCTACATTAAATGAGTGTCCAATGCATCCCTTATTTTTTAAGCCAATATACTTATTAACATTGGTTGCATTAAATAAAAGAACGGTGTAATGTTTGGTAACAGGCAAGAGAATCATAAATCCAGTGGTGTTGTGCCTGAACATGTTGAGCTGCACGGTGGAGGAAGCGGAACAAGCAAAGATACGATTTCAATTTGCAGTGTTCAATGCTGACGTTAAACACTGGGAGTACTGTCACGTCAGCAGAACGGTCCTCGAATTGAAGTCATGCCCAGACATAATTTCCTTAGGGTACAGGGACTTGTCCATAGTCGACAGGCATTTAAAGAAGTGCGGGGAAGTTGTACTGATGGTGAAGATACAGATAATCCAGTGCGAAAGCGAGAAGCACAACTTATCGCAGGCAAGTGTGTCTGAAATAATTGCGACGAGGAAAAATTCTAAAGCCTAAATAAAAAGGACCATAAGTTCTGAATCTTTGGAGAAAATATTCCATCTTTAAAATAGATAATTATAGAATTTTAGTAAAAAACCATAGAATTAAAAACTAAACTACTTCGAGGACTCTATAGATGGGAATCACTTTCAAGTACATTTAAATTAATTTCGATGAAGTAATTTTTTTAAGTAAACTTCTTTTCTTAAGCAACACCCAGAAGGCACGTTAAAGAAGACTAAAAGTAAACGAATAAATGAAAACTGGGAGTTATTTTTCAGGATATGGCCAGATTGTTAAAGCATCCACACGGCGCGGACACTAAATTAACATGCGGGGATTTAAACAGCACAGAAATTCCCGTCCATAGCAGCATAATTGCCGCGCGTAGCAATGTTCTAGCTGAAATGATTGTGCCTGTAAGCGAATCAACAGCAAAGCGAAACTCGATGGCGGACGCTGCGGAAGATAAAATATCAGATAGGCGAGAACCGCAGGAAGAAAGGATGGTTGATAAAGAAAACGGACGTTTAGAAGTACGTGCGAGGCGTTACTCTATACCCTCTTTAAAACACATTGAAACTAATCTGTTGTGAACTCGAGGACGAGATTGCTAAATAGATCCTAGTCTAAGAATGTTTGCCAAAGCCTGAATATTAACGCAGACACTAATTTATTATACAGATTTCATAATTTTCTATAAAGCCAGTTTGTGTGAGTTGTGGCGCACGTCTCACTGTCATCCTTTCTTTTGTAAGCTATTTTTAAAATGTTAAACTAACAATTTTTTTCACGAGATTATTGCCTTTTCTTACGAGCAAAGTTTACTTTAACTGACACTAACTTCGTTAGACTCATGGGTGAGTACACAGTGCTGCTATAATAGATTTTCCAATATACAAACTTATTACAGCATTGCGTGTTAAAAATATTTCAGGGTGGCTACGCGTTCTCGCTGGAGTTGCTAGGCCTTAGTAAAGAGGTGACAGAAGAATTGTTGCGATATATATACAGCGACCAAGTAGATAATTTGGATTGTTTAGCTCCGCAGCTTTTATCTCTAGCAGAACGCTTCTGTTTGCAAGGTATTTTACTTTATAGAGCGAGATAATTAATTAAAGGACAAGGCTAACAAGAGAAGATCCCGAACCCGAAAATGCAGGGGATTTCCTGCCGATTACAACGCAAATTTTGTTGACTGCCCAAATTTACTCGAAAGGGATGAAATTAAATGGAAATTCGGACATTTTCCGAACTCGCGAACTATAAGAGATAGAAAAAAAGTTTCAAGACAAAAGTTACTTCTTTTAATTAGATCTATCATTTGGTAAAAAAAAATTATTTTACAGTTCACGAGTTATAACACAAAATGGGAAGATAACAGGATTTTCAGGGGTCAATTACACTCCCTTAGAGTGAATTTGGGCGGCAAACAAAAATTTTTTGAATTTCCGGGTTCGGGATATTCCTTTGTAAGTCGATTACAAATTAACGTGTAAGTATTTTCTAGGACTGAAAGAGCTGTGCGAAAGGAACCTCATCGAAACAATAACTTCCGAAAATATAGCAAGCAGGCTCTTAATCGCGGATGAACATAGTTGCGATGCACTTAAAAGAGCGAGTTTAGCGTATTGCGAAGAAAACATAACTGTACTCAATAAAAGTTTAGCGTGGAAGATGATGGAACACGTAAATCCAGAATTATTTAACGAAGTCTGCGAAGCCAGCATCGGCAGCTCAAGATCAAGTAACATGGATGACAGTGAACTAAGCAATTAGTATATTTTTCTATGTATATACAAATTAATATGATCGCGAATTCCTATAGATTATTCTTAACATTATATAAACAAATGCTCTTACTACCACTCGGTAGATTTCTCGGGAATATAAAAAGATCTTTGAATGGATCTATATGGCATTAATTATTCTATAAAATTAGACCGTAAGATGTGTAATAAATAAAATCTGTGATACTTTCAAATAACTACTATAAATTTAATTGGAAATCAACTTACCGCGGTTTAATGTTAGCTAATGAACATTCCACTGCCTGCAAACGTAAGCTCAGAAAGTCTGTTCGAAGCTCCAATACACAGTCGATCTGAACTAGCTCGTGATCCCCGTAATCCACGAAGTACACTTCGCATTCGCCATCGTCAGGTTCGGAAATAACTTCAGCTCTGTACCATCGTTCATCGAAATTGTATTTCGCCGCAACTATTTGACCGAGCGTTATCTGAAATCAAATCGTACAACCGTAACAGTCGTCAACATCCTCCGTCATGTATTTTTAGTAAAGTTTTAGTTAAATTTTACTAATACCCACATTTTTTAACGCATGCAACTCGTGGCTCTCTTCTTTGTTGTAATACGCAGTCATTTCAGACACTAATTTGTCTAGAGCTGTAATTCCAGGACCAATGACTTGAACCCAGAATTGACTAGGAGTTTCCATAGCAGACACGTATACCTCCATTACGCCATCGGTAACTGAAACCAAAAACGCACAAGCAAGTAAACGCCGATGTTCGTAATTCCACGAGTACAAATATTATTCCAGTTATTTTCTTATATACTTTTCAACGGTAGAGGTTCCGCCGGTTGCGAGTGTTCAGTCGCGTTAACCGCGGTGTTACGAGGAGACAATTTGCCCCTAGGCAACCTCGCCGCAGAGGATGCTTCCAAGTTCGCGCGAGCTTCTTTCTCCTCGCGAACTTTGTCTTCTACTTGCAGCAGAGCCGAGGCGATTTGTTCCGGCGTCCCTTTTATAATAATCCTCCTTTCGCTATCTGAAAGACGCTAGTACCAGTTATTAAAATTTTACAAACGCAAGGGCGAGCAGATCGCGTCGCGCTTGTACGCAAAATCAACGTACTTGGATCGTACGGATGATAGCTGCCTTCGATAATGATTTTGGCGTTAGTAGACATCTGAATTTGTTGTACGGTCGCGCCGCCTTTTCCTATTATCCAGCCGCACGCTTTTTGAGGTACGAATATCTCGTACGTTTCGATTACAGGTTGATTCGCGATTATGGACTTTATCATTTCTTCGGCCAAATGTACGCTCTCGTAAGTCCCTCTTATGACGCAGAGACGATCAGGGCATTCTATATTGTCTTCCTTAAAAAATATTTGCGTTCCCGTCTTGTTTTGTACATCCTTTACCATCGAACCTCCTCTTCCGATAACGGCAGGCACGAATTGCCTGGGTACTTTGTATTCTATCGACATTCGCTTCGTAACTTCTATGTGGTTCCTACGGCTGGTTATGTCCTCTTCATCCTATTTAATCACAGGGACGATTAAATCGAAGCGTCGATTTATACGAATTTCTTTTCGTTATTTCGATCTTACCTTTTTGTATAATAAATATATTAAAGCGATGCCAACACCTGTTAGAGAGACACCGAGTAAGATCGGCAATGTAAAATGTCGCGGAACCCACTTCATTTTATATCGTAATTTTCCGGAACGGTGTTGTGGCTCTCGCAATTCTTTATTCACGTGCAAGTTAAGTTTGATTCAAGTGTATTGCTCCAGAGTTGTTATGATGGTAATTCTTCATAACCTTGAAATCTTTCTCGTGAAACAGATTAATGCCGCGAGACGTAGAAAGTACCATAAAATGTTGGGGCGAATTTAAGTATTAAATACACGTTTAACGAGCTATGCGATATATTTTCGTTAAACTATTCTGTTGGTCTGTTAAGATCAGCAGGTTTACGAGCTTGAATCGGGAATCGTATTTTTAAAACCGTGTTGTTACCAACAGTGTCCACAGGAAAAGGCCCCGTAGCTAGCTACTACGCTCCGTTACGCATGCGCGAGAATGCGCGATGACGTCAAACCAATCAACGCGAAGATGGTAAACGAAACGGCGCTACCGTCAACTGAAGCCAAGCAACGTGATTGGCTTGGCTAGCTTAGCTTCAGTTGACGGTAGCGCCGTTTCGTTTACCATCTTCGCGTTGATTGGTTTGACGTCATCGCGCATTCTCGCGCATGCGTAACGGAGCGTAGTAGCTAGCTACGGGGCCTTTTCCTGTGGACACTGGTTACCAATCCTGAAATGGTGAATTTTTCGAAAATACGAATATCACGTGTACACGGATCGCGGATATAAATTGTCTGTATGGAGCTTTCATTTTTTTACTAATATTCAATATGCACTGATCGTGTGAATAAATGGAGGTAAGATGAAATGTTAATTAAACGTAATTGTAAAGTTCGTTAATCTCATTCGTTATGTTGGCGCCATTGCGGGAAAGTCATGATGTAGGCATCAGGATTAGAACGTGACGATTTGAACGTATCATTTGCGGCGGTACAGATTAAGAGCAACCAAGTCGTTTTTAGTATAAATGAAATGAATTGCTTTCGCTGGTAAAATAAAGGAAATACCCTTTAAGTGAAGAATAAGAATCTTGCTGCGGAACAGTAGTAAAACGACTTTATTATTGAGAATTATTAAGTTTAATACAAATTAGGTACACTTTGTAACAGGGAAAGATACTTTCACTCAATTGAAGGTTATAATTATTACGTATTTGTGGAAGTTTATTTCTTCTTATTTAAAAAATTGAAATGCTTGTACTATATAGCTTGAGTATGTTACTGTTTTCGTGAAATTTTATCTTCGAAGGAGTTGATGGTTATTAAGGAAATGAAACAGTCATAACAGGACATCGCGGTCAACGTCCAAAACAGATTTTGTTTATTACTGTTACTTTAATTCTTCCTGTTATTTCAAATTTTCACAATGCCTGAAGTATATTGTATTAGAAGTTGGTTCTTTTCAAACAAGGATGACAAATTTTGAGGACCAGGAAATTTTGGAGGCCGATAAATTTTGGGGAGCATCAAATTTTGGGGTGTTGTAGATTTTGGGAGTCATCAAAATTTGGGACGCCAATTCTTCACATCCGCCCCTGAGTATATACTTCGTAGAGATTGTAACAGAATTTTTAAATTATTAATCGGGAAAACATACTTCTTGCATGTGTTGCTATTCGTATAAACATACATGCTCCACTCGAAGAGCCTTTGTCGAACGCGTGCGTGATCTAGAATAGATCATGTTCCCCTACTATGAGAGATGAGAAAACTTGCTTACACATTGTTCGTAACAGATGGTTGACTAGTGTATGAGTAGTTACGACAATTTTACTCCTACAGGTTATGCTCCCCTGTTCGCAGCATCCTCGCCAGTACATTTAATGCGAAAGGGTAGTACAGTTGCACTCGTTCCTAAGCGTAACTACTGCCTGTTATCCTGGTACTTCGTGCTTTAGAATCACTCAGGGAATTGAGATTCAGTTTGTTAATACATAATATATGTAACTTACAAACTTCTCGAACAAACCAAAACGATTACGATACGTATCTCGGATATTGTAAAACTATTTACCATAAACAGTTACTTGAATTGTTCTTTAGAATTTCACAAATCTCCACGTTGCATGTCCAACGAGCAATAGGAAATTATTTGATAATTAATTATGCATGACTACATGCTTCACGCATCTTGCTTTGTTGCTCGAAATAGCTGTTACAGTATAAATTCTATTGAATCTGACATTTAGGTTAAAATTTGCAATAATGGAGTATTGTAATGTAGTCACTATATAATTGTAATTAATGCTTTTGTTATAATTGCATGCGCAAGATATAGGTATGTTATAAGCTTATTATATCTATGTGCTACGTTGCTAAGAGCGTTTCGATTACAAACGCATCAATGTGATATCTGCGTCCAATAACGTGTACTTGTTACAACACTGTTCATTGACGAGATAGGGTAGAGAAGAACACGAGTTTCATAATTGATAGACACGTGTTAACTTGTCTATCATTCGCAGAAAGTGGCGTCTCGGCCGAACAGGGAAACATGCGGCGAAGAAAGTAGCAGTATCTAGAAAATGTTCGCGCCATATTTTGATACACACTGCTCCCAGCTGTGTCAGTGTTAGCCATAAAAATGCACACAGGTAGGGGTTTATTCAGGGCTCGATCTAGCTCTTCCGTCGCTCTGAACAAAAATGATTTCTGCCGCCCTTAATTAATTTGAAATATAATTTTTGACAGCGAGTGAAATTTTCGCAGGTACTTATTGAAAAACAAAAACCTTTTGTTTCATAAAAAATTTAGTAATTATATATGTTATTTCAAAACAATTTATGACTTTGATACTATTTAAATTTCAATATGTGTTAACTACTTTTTTACCAATTTTAAAAAAAGTTTTACTGCTTTATTGGTTTTTATTGATTTTAATTTTCTTTATCTACAAATTTCCCCGCACCCTTTAAATAAATTTAATGTATATCTTTATAGAATAGAGAGATTTCATTCAATCTATTAGAGATTTACAAGTGTTTCTTTGTGTTACTTATCTCCTTATATGTTTTATAGACAACAGTAACATACGTCATAAGCACGTAACCATAAGTAATCTGTAATTGTCTGTAATAACCACAATTATTAGATATCTTTTGTTATCTTCGCGTTGGAACTAGGGTTGCCACCTTTTTTACAGAAAAAATAATGTACATTTGCTTTCGTGGGGTGTAAAAACAAAAGTACGCTCAACAAATTAAAAGTATATTTTAATATTATTAGTTTTCTTCCAAACATATTTTCTATTACTTTCAGCATTACAGAGTAAATTTGTATTATTTTGAAATATCTCGATAACGTATGGTACTTCATTTTAAAGTACGAGTGGCAACTCTAGTTGGAACGCACCTGCGCGTACGATCAGATCCTGGTGTTATATAACGCATGAAATTTCACCGGCCGGCCAGTAACAAGCGTCTACCACTGTAGTTACACGCGTGCAAGCAAAGGAACCACAAGAAACGATGAAACCGCGTGTGTTGGTCACTAGTAACGATGTACCATCTGCTGGCATAGATCTACTTCGTACAAAGTGAGTTTTTTTATTTTTCTTTAAAATTGTACAAGGATTCCCTAAACGTTGTATGCTATAATTAAAATTATAATTCAATTAATACTTGTTTTTCTTTCTTCTGTTTAGATGCGATGTTACAATAATTCAGAATAAAGTGAGTACGCGCGATGATGTGTTGCAAGCGCTTCCCGGTCACGATGCCGTTTTTCTCGCTTCTCATCACAATGTAAACAGTGAATTTCTTGACGTCGCGGGTAAGTAAAACATGGCATCAATTCTTTAAACGGTCTTATCGACATAAGTGCGTATTTTTATTGTTGAATTGGAAAAGTAACCAGATATGACGGAAATTGGTTCAAATTATGAAACGGAAGTGTTTAAAAAAAATGGGGCTAATAATGAAACTTTCACAGTGTAATAAGAAAATAATTTTAATTTCGCTTTTCATTATAAGAAAATAATTTTAATTTCGATTTTCGTTATAAAAAAAAAATATATTTTAATTTTCATTATAAAAAAATAATTTTAATTTTCATTTTCATTACGAAAAAATAATTTTAATTTCAATTTTTATTATTAGAAGATGATTTTAATTTCGATTTTCATTAGAAGAAAATAATTTTGAAATACAGTGTATTCAGTCGAAATATTGTTAATTGACTACACAATTGAAATGTTTAATAAATAGGACCGACGCTGAAGGTTGTTTCTACGATGTCGGCTGGTTACGATCACTTGGATGTTCCCGAAATTAAAAGAAGAGGAATCAAAGTGGGTCATACGCCTATGGTGTTATCAGGCGCTGTTGCAGAAATTGCAGTGCTTCTAATGTTGAACGCTGCAAGGCGCACTCACGAGGGACGTTTGAAACTCGAACAGTAATAATTAAGGACGAATTCCTTTATATTTCTTCTAAATGTTTTTAGATGTTAGTTATTTCTGTTTATAGTCTGTAGATGAGAGTATGGAGATCAAACTTTCGTTGCAATTAATATTTCTCAAAGAATACTTTACAACAATCCAAACAATAATAACGTTCAATTAATTGCCTATAAAATTATTATCAACTCAGGGGAGACGTGAGCAAAGGTGGTCAGTGGTTACTCGGCCAAGATTTACAAGGATCAACGGTTGGTATTGTCGGCTTGGGCAGCATTGGACAAGCTATTATTAAACGACTAAAAGGATTCGACGTGGATCGTTTCATCTATACCGGTCATTCTCGTAAAAAAGCAGGTACTTATAAACATACAAAACCAAAACGCATATATATTTTCATTAAGCATAGGCGTCCAAAGGGGGGTGCAAAAGAGGCAATTAAACCCCCCTGGCTTTTGAGAAAAAATCGATTATTTTTAAAAACTGGTCTTTATTAAGTTTATACTAAAAAAGTGAATAATTCTAAATATCAGATTTAAATTTTTAGCTCAAAACTAGCTCAAAAAAGCAAGCGGGCTACTCGTTTTTTCATTACTATATTTTTCATCATCATCACCCTAAAGTTGCCGCCTCCTCGAAAAAATCTACGGACGCCCTTTCCATTAAATACCTACTTCTATTACTTGAATTGCACACAGGCGATGAGCTTGGTGCTCACTTTGTGTCTCTTGACGAACTTCTCGAGCAAAGTGACTTCGTAATCGTTGCCGTCCCCCTAAGTAACGAGACAATTGGAATGTTTAACGACGTTACTTTTGGCAAAATGAAGAAGACAGCAGTGTTCGTGAACATTGGTCGCGGCAAAGTTGTAAATACAGACGCACTTGTTAAAGCGCTACGTAATAAAACAATTTTCGCAGCTGGCCTCGATGTTACGGATCCCGAACCACTGGACCCCGACCATGAACTTCTCAAACTTCCTAACGCTGGTTCGTACCATTAGTTACAATAACTTTCACATTACGAATATAAGTAGAGAACTTGGAAATCGTCGGTTTGATGTTTTCCCATATATTTCATTGCCAGAAATTATAATTTACAATTTTATATAACACACACATATCGATTAATAATAGAAATCCATAGAAAAATTTTATATACAATAATATATATGTACCGCAGTGATCATACCTCATTTGGGCAGTGCTACTGTAAAGACTCGACGTGATATGTCCACTACTGCGGCACAAAATATTCTCAATGGATTAGAGGGCAAGCCATTGGTATACGAATTGTAACCATGCCTTCTGCACGTGTAATATATGGAACTGTGTTACGCAATTAAATAGCACAGTCTTATTCCTCGTAATACAGCGACACCGATGTATACTTTGTATATAATCGAGAATATTAACCGACACGTTCGCGTATAGTATGTACTTTAATATCACTGTTTTTACATACATTTTATATTATTTACAAATGTAAAACTCGAATAGCTTCTTCTTAAATACTTCATACCTTAATTCAATATCAAACATAGACCGTTACGTATCGCGAGTATCGAAATTATCTCGCCGATGCTGTGCGATAGAATTAGCTTTTCATTCGTCATAAAAATCGGTAATGTATATCGCATTCTATAAAAAGTTTGAGACACTTTCTCCCATTCGAATAGATATTTAACATATATAAAAATGCTAACAAAAGTATATAGATATAAGAGAATGTAACTTGAATTTCTCGTAGATCGGGAAAGTGGGAAAGAGTATACGATAATGTCTTCCGTTATTCGTAACACCAGTTCGTTCGGAGTGCTTACCAAATTTAATCTCGAACTTTCGGCATTTATCACCCGTAATGCACTACGGGTAACCATCAAGCTTCCACTACTGCGTTCTTTAGATTACTTAAGATCGGATCGATCTTATTCTCCAAAGATAGAATGTGACCCGTGTTACAATTATGACTAGCAATGAAACTAATAACTAACGGCAACTTGTTCATTTGGACTACCTGCAAAATAAAGGAATAATACAAATATTTTTCGATACGTTCCAATAAAGTAACGTTCGAACATTGGCGAGATACGTTTGTGGATGAATAATATAGATCTAAGTAGATGAAATATAATGAAATTAAAAGTAATATTCTATCGGAACGTACCTGATAACTGCTGTACATGCATATGATGGCTTTATTCTTTCCCAGCCCTAATTTACTTCCTTGATCTGTTGCCATTCCGAACGTAGATAAGAAACTCGCTCTCATGGCCAATTCCGGGGCTTTTTCATCAGCCACAGATACAACGGGCACGCCGTCCCTATCTGTGATTAATATACTGTGAAGTCCCTCTATGCTACTTAGAAGCCCGTACAGAAACTTCTTTAATTCCTGAAGTAATAAGGAAGAAACATGTGAGTAATTACCACAAATAATGCTTCCATCATGTTTGTTTATATTCCTTTCTGGGTAGAATAGATATTTATATATATATATATATATATATATATATATATTCTCCCGATAATGGCACGAAGAATTCGTACATAACCTTAAAATATCTGACGCGAATTTTCCTTTAAAGACTGATACAGTTGAATTTCGCAACTTACCACCGTCATTTTCAATATTCCCAGTAATAATGATTAAATGGCTATTAATAAATCTGTAAAAGTTCAACGTATCTCGGATATCAACACTATCGAGTACTACGTTTGACAAGCTGTCATGAGTACAGTGTTGCCAAAATCGTGGGACGTGCAGTGATGCCATAACTTTTGAGCGTTAAAAGTAGTCACGTGACCGGTCCACTGCGGCGATTTTACTTTATTTTTAATTATTCACTATTCAATGATAATTATTCACCAATTAACGTCGCTCAATTATTCTTTAATATCACTTTCTAAATTCTCAGAAAAATAAAAACTTGAAAATTATTCCAAGCATTTTTCTGCTAATGATGTAAATATCGCGTTAGTCTTCCGCCGTGCTACTTATTTACATACATTATCAGAGGTACTTTAAATTTAAGACAGTGTTCCTTTTATAGACCATAACCAAAATTGGTGAGTTTGTTTATTCAGTGAACTATATATATACATGTATTATTCTGTGTTAAATCTATATATAACGTTATTCTAGCTTTCAATAAAATATTCCTTAATGAAAATTCAATGGATCCAACCACGTCTAGGGGGGTGGGGGGAAGCTGCAGCTCTGGGCCTCACTTTCCAGGGGAGGGGGCCGTTCTAAGCGATTAGCTCACTCTGTCTTCATTGGAAACGTTTCAAATAAATTGTCCACGACTTCGATAACTTCCAACTTTATGTTTTTATTTCAAAATATCATTGTCAAACCTCCTTTTTACGATTTTCGTTATACGCGAATTAAAACTCGTTATTATTATTTCCTTTCAACCACTGGGGCCTTCGAAGATTTGATAGCCCCGGGCTCCAAAAATCTTAATCCGGGCCTGAATCCAACCACAAATTTATATTAACTCTATATTTCTTGTATACATTGAAATTACAGCAATTCCTAAGCTAGAAATAAAAGTAATTAAATTATACATGATTTATTATACAGCGTTATATCAGCAATTACGTGTTATGTACATACGTAGATTGTTAGTGTTTACTAAATACATATAGTACACAATAAATCTGAATTACAGCGGTACCTGTGTAGCGAAAGTATTTATACAAACCTAGTGTTAACAGAAAACTAAATTTTGTTTAACGTTTTATCTACAATAATCTACATACATTCGTTGCACCGCAACTAAAAAATAGAATTTTGAGCCTTCTCACGGAATCACTTTACGTACGAATAAATACACTCCGATCTTGGTTCAAAGTTTCACTTTATTGCAATCGTACTTTCCAATGTAACACGCACATGTATTTAGACTGAAACACATTTCTCTCGAGTTCTACCTTAAAAACATTCGCACCACCGAAACAGTAGTTACATAATATAAACGTGACAGTGTTCCAATCGAGCTGCACGATTGAAAATCTCTCGAACAGAAGACGAAATAGCCGGACGTCTCGTTCGAAGGACACGTTTCATTTGAATTCTGTTTCAATATAAAACATGATTGCGAATTATAATTTTCATTGCAATGAATGTCAATACAATTTGCTTTACAATACACATAAATAAACAGAGGTGGTGCATAACATATGTAGACACGAAGAAGTAAGAACCATACATTCCCTACTAATTTCCTTATTTTCCTGACATTCCAATAGTGGCCAATTTATATGATAGTTATTAGAAGCATCAGTATTCATAATATGTTAGAAATAATTAGAAATTAAGTGAACATTGTGGTACGCCGTGCCATTCTGTTTGCTTTACTAAAACTGGCAAGAAAAAGCACTATCGGAACATAGACGTAAAATCTCACTTTTATGATTAAAGCCAACAGTTAATGTCCACTTATCTTTCTGTACAATATTAACAGAAAGAGGGTCTACTTAGTTACATTGTCTCGTACAAAACCTACCATGCATATGCCGAGTTGTTGTAGACCGTACAACTCAAGTTCGCGGTACTGGAAATGTGCTTCGTGATTTATTCCATTGAAAATGTGTAATAAAAAGATTTCACTTTTATTACAAAAACTTTGCACGGAAGAAGAGGTGACAACACACGGAGAAAGAGAGATACGCATAATTAACACCTTCCACTAAAATTTTCTCAACATATAAGATGGTTGATAAATTATACACATTTAGCGACTAGTATTTCGATAACTTGCCTACGTTCCATATCTTAGGTGGTAATGTACAAAGGGATAATTTAACTAAAAATATATATATATTATTTACATATATATATATAAATCCTTACACTACAAGAATATTTAAACCGATCTTGCGTACGCTACTTTCCATCAAGTACACCCCCGAAACAAGTTAATAGAAAATGTTCTCTCGCCGATGTAAACTTTTATTTCCTTCTTTTCGTATATCCATATTTACAACGATGCATAATATTTGCATCAAGCTAGGCGATACAGTGTAAAGTTTTTACTCTTCTTCGTTAAAATGCGTTGTCTAATGGGACCGTTAAAAAATCATTTACCACTCGACAGTTGTATTTATCACCTAACGTAATTCAAACGTTACATAAAACGAGCCACTAGCATTTATCAATAATGTACTAGCGTGAGGAATGAATCTAAGGCTTATACTTTTATAAACTCGTGACGGAGATAACGATGACGAGATAAAACACGTAGCTGGGATAACGAACAGCAGAATAATTTACTTGCACTAGTGTCACGAACATCTTTATGTCTTTTGAAACGAATGATCTATAATATAGCTTTGGAATTAAGTGCTCTTTTCGGCCGATTTTCAGAAGCAACGCCCTGTCTCTCCCGCCGCGTGTAGCGCGTAGACAAAATAAAAATGCATCGACAATCGTGTTCTTTCGGACGATGTGGAAACCTATTGACACGAATGTCGCCCTAATGTGTCACGCGTTCACGTGATACCTGAGGAGCTTCGAGTAGCACGGTGGGAGAAAGGGGGCGTTGCTTCTGAAAATCGGCCGAAAAGAGCATTTTATCCCCGAGCTTGATCTATATTAGTTATTCACAGCCTATTTTGTCATTCTAGAAGACTTACTATACATATCCTCTCTTACTGTGACGTATCATCTCTTCCACCATTTGACGCTAAGCCAGCGTTGCTCCGATGGGCGGTCCGAGAGCACGAGCATCCATCGCGGTTTCCAAAGCTCGCCTGGAAGGGGGCGCTCGAAACCAATGAAGTTGCCGGCATGTAACGGATGGGGAAAACTCTAGTAGTGTGCGTGCACGCTCGTACCCTGAAATTTAGTGATCCTCTAAGAGAGTGATCGGAACAACGTGTATCGTCGCTGATTAGTTGCCGCGATTTGCAGCAAAAGCGGAAGTAGACAGAGAAAGAAACTGTAAAAAAGAATGAGACAGAAATACTGATAGATAGAGATAGAGTGAACGGATAAGTTATGTTTATTTCCGGTTTTGTTCCAAATCGTTATACCGATCACTCCCTGGAGGATCACTACCTGAAATCAGCATGTAACCGTTACATGCGAGCTTTGGAAAACACAACAGATGCTCGTGCTCTCGGACCGCCCATCGCTGCGCTAAGCTGACTCTCAACAGCAGAATTACCTTACAGGGACGGTAGATGGAAATTTTACTCGTTACGTGAGAATCGTTCTTGCCAAATGTGAGTTCGGTGCTGGCTAGTTAATATCGGATTAAGAACACGCTCTATGCAATTGATGCGGCCTTTAAATCGCTCCCTGTCTCTAGCCATTTCCTCCCAAGGACCTCTTCTAGCAGCCCGGTACGCGTAATCCCACTGCACCATTACGTGAACGACTGGGTCCAAATTGAATTTCACCTACAAGGAAACATTTCGTTCTTTATTACTTCGGACTTAAAACAAAACGTTCCAAGTTGTCAGGAATATCACCATTTGAAAAAATAATTTTAACGCAAGAATAAAAACTAAATAAATTAAAGCATAAGAAAGGAACATTTTTTCAACATATGGGGTGGTCCTTAAATTAATAACTTTCAATTAATAAATTCAATTACTTTCTGAACGGGCGTGATAGACTCTTCATCTCTGCATGCATCATCGTCCTCGCTGCTCTCGTCCATATCGCTTTCGTCGGTATCCTCGTATTCATTTTTGTAGGTACCTTCGGAACCAGTTTCAAATACTATACAATAACTGTCTTCCGAATCGATAGAACTTTCCGACATTAGACGCGGACGGAAGCTATTCCTCCGCAGGCGGTATCTACTGTCGATGCAGAATTGTCGAAATAGATTCGCATCCTTCGCGCGTAAGTTGGAGATTTTGGGTATTCCGTGGTCAATCTTGCGTGTCTTTGGCTTCCAAACCGTAGGTTCCACATCGGCAAATGTGTATTTCACGGAACTGAATGTCTCGGCAGCGTCTACTTCATCCGTGTTGTCGTCGTTTAAACTAAAGCAGTCTTCCAATTCTTTGCTACCTATCATATGGTACAACTCCAGCTCTTCCCAGCTCCTCAAATCATTTTCTATGTCCGCTTCGAGATCGTGCTTGGTGCGCTCCTTTCTATGCCTGGTTTGGCTTACTCCGGACCGCCTGAGCTGCGATTTCGCTCGACCTCTGCCTCTGCTTTTCGCTATAGCGTTCACTTTCCTCCGCTGCTTCGGCGAGAGCGACGATCGTTTCATTCCTAAATTCGACTCCATCGCATCAGTTTTACAAAATCGATCTGTCACGTTGTCGTAGACTTTCTGCCACATGTTCGTTAACATTTTCGATACTGTAGTCTGTTGAACCGGCTCCACAGTTACCGCCTTCGAGTCAGACGTTGTCGAGGGAGGCTCTTTATTCTGGATTGTTTCGCTAGTTACACGGTTATCGATGGAATTAGACAATTGATCCTCGTTCGAATTACTCTTGTTACTCTCGTAATCGTGAATATTTTTCATGGAAATCTCGTGTGTATTTATATCCAAACAGACATATTCAAACGATTCTTCATTTTCCTTATTTAACTTTTCGATTTCTGGCGAGTAATTACAATTAGTCGATTTCACGTCTTTGTCTTCATTATCGATGTAGTCGTCAGCGAACTTCAATCTATCCTCCGTGTTTGTATCACAGAATATATCGTGAGGAATACTATTGATAATATTTAAAGATTCTTTCGGCTGGTCATTTTGAATGTACACATTGCCGGCGCTCAGGATGTCCCTCTTAGTCGTTAAATTCTCAAAGAACTCGTGCGACATGATTCCTTCGTTGTGCACGACCGTCACTGACAGAGGATAGTTGTTGCCTACCATGAAAGAGGCGGGAACTTTGGAAACCCGATCCCAGAATACATTCAACACGTTGACCACGCTGTTAAACATGTTCCCCTTCTTCGGAGCGGACATGTTACTCCCCACGCTCATCGTCTCGTTCATCGAATACATCTTCTCCATTGCGGTATTCAAAGGTAAATGCTGCACAGGATACATTTCTATTATATAAGCAGAAGGTGCTGCCAGATTAATTACATCAAACTTGGAAAAGATATCTGAATTTCAACGAGTCGCATACTTGGAATTCAACTGCTTATCTCACTCAATGCATGGATGTACCTCTACAGCCTCTTTTGGTTCTCATAAATCTCTTTTGCCCTGCAAAAAGCACATTCAACGTATTAAGAACATCCTTCGACAATTATCCTCTAAGTATAAAAATATTAAGGGGCTTAAGAATAACAGCAAAGTTTGTCTCCTAATTTAATTTGTAAAATGAAATTCATGAAATTTTTGTAACAGTAAATAAACTTAGACTTGTTTAAAAAAATATTAATTTTCTTGCAAGTTTAACCATCTTAAAGTAAATTTAAATCTATTTACTATTATAATAATGTATTATTTTGAAGATTAAGAACTTTTTCAACTTAATATTTTAGAGTTCTATGCCTGATAAAAGGAGTAAATTGTAAATTTATTTATGAAAGTTGAATTTTCTAGGACAATAATTCCATAGTTTATAAAAAATATTAAATTGCATGTTTAAAGATAAGGTGATATTTAGAAATTAAAGTACATATAAATAATTGATGCTAAGAGTGTTTTCATTATTGATTTTTTTATAAATATCTTGTTGAAATTATTGTAATTATAAATATCATTATCTAACGATTTTTAATTTTCTATAATAATGATTTTAATATTTCTAAATATTTATGCATTATGGTACTATTTTTTGTTTTTAATGACATTAAAAATTGAGCTTAAAAATAAATAAAATTCGCATTACTATTCAGATACTGGGACACGACCGGGCATTTACCTTATTAAATTTTTCAAAAAAATTTGAGAATGAAAGGATACAGGACCTAGGAAATTCTCAAGGTCTTTCGCATTCCAACCGACAAAAACAATCCTAAATAAACGTGCATGCGATTTTGTAGCGTCAAAACTTTACAATTTAATAATTCCAAGATCGTAAAAATATCTAAAAAAACAAACAAATAGGGGGGAAAGGATCATATTTAACTATATATTCAACTGTGTTTTTTGAAAACACTCGTGAATCAACTATAGCGCTCACAGCGCAACGAGGTTTTGTCGCGCATATTCCAGAGGGACCCCCCGGTGGTTAACATTGAACGTCGGTAAATGACAATGCGATCGAGTCCACGTAGAATCGAAGCATAATTAAACTGGCCGTCGCCGTGGCACGACGTTAAACCCAGGAAGGCAGCAGTCCTACGGGATAATAGTGTCTTGCAGGCATACGTACAACAAAGACAGCCACCGCAGACGTGACAACCGCAATCGCCCAAGAAATCGTGCTCGCAATATGACGCTTGATTGTTCGTTGTAACGCAGTCGGTATCTTTGAACAAACAGTTGTCGATGATAATTGTTCTTTCGGGCGCAATGCTTCGTCTCGATTCCTCAATAATGTTGAAGGTTTCCATTGTAAACTGACACATTGTAACAGCACAGATTTCGATACTTTCAAGCGGCCATTTTCAACTGGGTGATGCACGAAGCCTTTCGTGATTCACGCACGTAGGGGCGCTGCTGTTATGACGATCGCGCACGTAAGCCCCGCCGTAGAATTCACGGTAAAATGATAACTAATAGTGGGAGATCGCTATGCAATTGCTACGTGAAAGGGATAGTCGTTAGAAAAATATATAGATTGATTTTGCATGTCTTGCTTTTCATTGATGATAAGGGTAAATTGAGAACAAGGGGGCATTGATTGTGGAACGGAAGAATATTGCATAAGTTTTTTAAAGATACGTGCTGGGAGCTAATTAACTGATTCATCCGCTTACTGTTGAAATCTATTGTTTCGTTATGGAAATCTGCGGTTACAATGTCTGACGCAAGTTTATGAATGTTTGCATGCATTTGTCCTTTGTACATAGGTAGAAAGAGGTGAGTTCGAAGCTATTTTTAAATTCTCGAAACTCGAACCCGACACTTTCGAGACTCGAAGCTCTCGAAATTTGAAGTGGTGATTCTGTTTTGTGAGTGGATTGTTCTGGTTTGGGAACTTGAGCGAACAAACTTTTTGCATAAATCTTTATTGACCATATTTAAACAAGATACAAACAAAAATATAACAATATACAAATTCTCGAGGCACCCTGCGAACGATTGATTTTATATTTTTCTTATCTGGGCTTCGACAAGTTTCGAGTTACGGAAGAAACTTTCGAATTCTCGAAACTCGAAACTTTGTTGGGTTTCGGGAAACCCGTCCCTAGTATATAGTAATGTGAAAGAAAATTAAGAATATTGAGTGCTTAAACAATTTGTACTAGCTTTTATTGGAAACGTCTTCTCTCTCAGATATTAGTTTCTTATAGCATTAGAACGCATATCCTTACCGGTAATAAATTTATAATTGCAATTATTATGCATTTTACAATAAAATTCAGGTCACTGACATAAAAAATATGTAATACAAGATGTACAATTTACTACTCTGAAATAGGAAATGCTTACAGGTACTGCAACCCGATACCGAATTGGAACTGTTGCAGTACATCGTATCTAACGAATAACAAAGGCAGAACTAGGTTTAACTCCACTCTCGCAACATTCCCGACTCTCATTGCTATGCCACCGCCAACTGAACAGCGAACATTCTCCGTGAAGATTTTCATGTTTTCTTTGTAGTCGTTCGCTGGAAACGATAAAGTTTTAATAATTCACTATTAGTGTTCCTTTTCGAGAATTCTTTCTCGAGAAATATTATAATTGCTTATTTCTTATTTCTCGATGTGTTTTTGATAAATATTATCAACATTATTCCAAAAACATCAATTTTGTAATATTTCCTTCAATTTCTCGAGAATTCTCAAGACGTATGATCTGATTTCTGATTTCTTGAGAAAGAAAAAATATCGAGAAATCAGGAACACATTCAGTGCCTAACAAATTAAGGGTGCAAATCCACTATGAGACAAAAATATCGTGTCTCACACGAGACTTTAATCTCCCGAAACAATTATTTGATTATCTTTCAATTATTTTCTCATTAGTCTGATGACATTAAACTTTCGCGAGATAAATTTCAAGCGTCTTATCTCTCGCGACTATTTCCATTATTTAAATTAAATTGCCTAGATTTTTATCGCATGACATAAAAGCCTCTCGTAAAATCTCATCGTGGATTCGCAGCTCAACCCCCGGAAAGTCTCTTACCGAACTTGAACTTGAAGTCGGACACATTGCCGCCGTTAACAAATCCGTGTAGCCTGAACAGATCGCCGAAACCATGGCGACCAGGTCTAAAAGGCAGTGGCGTGTACAAATGAAGGGCAAGCGCCCAGTAAGCATTGCCACCTATTGAACTGCCGTCATGGCGAGGGCCGCAGCCTCTCATGTCGAACCCTCTAAGATTCATCGGTCCACCCAAAAAGAATTGATCAGCTATGTTTATTTTTAAATCGTTGCTAATTTCCCGAAGTAGCCCACATTGAAGACCCAGCTGGAAGGTCTGATGAAATCTTCATAATAATATAAATTGTAATTGTAATTAAAGGATCTATTCTGAATTCTCAATTGAATGATACTTGCAAGACATTCGTGCGGCGTCCAATTAGTTTGCATGGTAACTTCATTCTTCACGAATCCGATGTTCCCGCCAAGTCCGGCCACCTCTGTGCAGAACTGCACTAGGCTCCCCGCAGTGGGGAATATCACCGAATCTCTCTTATCGATGGAACAAATGTGTCTCAATGCGGATTTCAAGCTCGGGCCGCATTGCTCGCGAACGCGAAACGACGCTTGCTTGGTAGTAACAATTTTCCTAAACGTAGCCTCGTACTGCAGATTATGCCTGAGTATACCCACTCCGTCTGGGTTCAGAGCGATATCTACCAGTAGCCCTTTGTCGCGCTGGTTGTAACCGGACCATGGAAAGTCGCTGGACGTATTAAACACGCTGCTGGTTAACCTGCGACAGAAACGAGGAGCTGTAAATAATGAGAACGTTAGGAACAGAAGTGTACGAAGCTTTACGTACACCGTGTGAAGCCAACTATCCACGAACGGTTTAATGGCAGACACGTTTATATTGGTCGAGCTCTTTGTACTGTGCGAATACTCCATTTGCAGCCGCTCCCCTCGGCCGAATAAATTAGGCGCCTTCGCTCCCACGATAACCGAACCGTCGTTGTTCCCAACCATAGTGTTGATCCCACCGATCAGCCGCCGCATCTCGCGCACGGTGAACGTCACCTGAGACAGAATGTAATTTAATGCTTCTCACAGGAACGCCTGTGAATCTCTAAACGAGTCGCGCATAAGTGAACTGAAAAGAATTAAACCTGAGAAATTATTTATGTTTTGTCGAATTAGTGTGTAATTATATAGACCCACTTCGACGCCGTCCGGGGTGGCTTGAGGACCTTGACTGGTGTCGATGTAAACTCCGATATTCCTGAAGCAACCCAACGATTCCAGTTTGCCCTTGACCTTATAGGCGCGTATAATAACATCTTGGAAGTCCCGAGCTTTAAACAGATCCGTCACTTGGGCCTTCACTATGTCGTCCTTCGTTCTCATCAGCCCGTCTACGTGGACCTTATCGACTCTTGCCTGTTTAACGCAAGGATTCGTCAGAAGGCTGCCTTACGTTTTAACGATAAAACTCGTCGCATTAACGTATAAAAAAGCAGGGAATCCGTTCGAACACGAATTTAAATTTACATATACCTTCACATATTGCAAGTTAACAGGCTTCACGGCGCCGGACTCCTCTTTCTGTAATAAATCCCTTTGCTTGTTGAAATACGCCGGCTGAAAGTAAAAAACGCAACGTGCTTAGCGCGCCGTCATCTTCGATGGAGATCTCTGAATCGTTACTTACGACGTCGTTCCTCATTTTAGGCGTGTGTCCTTCGTTGGGATTGCTCTCGTTTAAACCTCGATTTACGTTTTTCGGTATGTTTGCTTCCTGAAATAACGCAGCACGTGAAACATCGTTGGGAAATATTTGATAGGGAGAGGTTGAGAATAGCGAGACACCTGCGGCGGAGGATTAAGTACACCGAAGAATTTAAGGCGAAGAAGCGGAAACTTTATGTAACTTCTACGCGAAAGACAAGGGTGTAAGGGATTATTATTAGAGATTACTCATGCTAGAAATTAATGGGCTTAATTTCAGGTTATACCATGCTTTTCTAATAATAAGCGCTTACCTTCGCGTGAACTGTTCCCATTTCTGTCGCGATTAATTTTGCTCGTCTCCGTGGGAAATTACATTAAAGTAATGTAACTAATTTTGTTAAGTTTGTTTCAACACTTGACAACCAAAAAGAAGTATAAATTTTTCAAATTAAACACTCGGAACGATTAGGGACGAGCGGTATGGCATTGCCATCACCGGCGGAATGACAGCGCCCTCTATTCACTCAATTTTCAATGTCAATTGTAAATAATATAGGGTGGCTTCTTACGAGGAGAGGTTCCCAGGTGACCGCCTCCGATTGTTTTTGAATTTTGGATTTGTTTTAGAGAACTGAAAAATAAGATATACGTGTTTTTCTTATAGCGACCCAGTTTCATATTTAGGGGATGAAACCACCCTAAGTTCACACGGGGTACAAAATTTTGTTGAGTAAAATTTGATATAAATTTAATTTGCGTCGTAACTTGCGGTATGGACGATGTTCTTGTCGTCAGTCACCGTTATTAGAGGGTAACTATGAAGGGTGATTTCATCCCTTGAATATGCAAATGAGCCAAAATTGAAAGACATGCATTTCCTATTTTTCGAAATATTCGGGGACGAACACCTAAAAATCTTATAACTTTGGGGGGTGGTTTTACCCCCTAAAAAAGCAAACGGGTGAAAATAAAAACACGGATTTCTTATTTTTCGGTCATCTAAAACATATCCAAAATTCAAAGGAATCGGAGGCGGACACCTGTGGACCTGTTAGAATAATATTGAATAACAATTAATAAAAAAGCTTTAGGACAAAAACCATAAAGGTCGTCGCGCATTTTGGCGAAGGAATTAATAGTAATTAATTAATTGTCGCTGCACCTCGGTCCAGTGCGCTCGATTGTTTATACACTTCTCTCTTCGTATCACCGCGCTTCGCCAAATTGCACGGTGGCCTTAATTCTTTTAATCAAGCTTCCCGTTATTTCATTACATATGTAAAGTTTTTACAAGTCATATTAGAAAACATAACATTCACATATACATATGTGTATATATCAAACAATCATACATTATTAATAGCATAAAAATAGAATTATCAATTTCAATATCGATCAGACATGGCAGCTGAATGTAACTGTAAATACTTCGGGAATTACAGATCATGTAATAATCATAGAGTGTAAACGTTTTTTTTACAATTACTTCACATGCAGTAGAGGTAGATTATACGTACTGTGATATGAATATAAATATCATCTTGAGATATAAAATAGAAGATTGATTTTTTTCATAGTAACAGTTTCATTGCTATTCCCTAAATAGCATAATAGAATATTAGAGTAATAGAATAAATCTGTCTTTAAGTATTAGTCCCGCATGATAATTACTTTCAGGAACTTTAAAAAGAGGAAGACTTATATATATAATTATAAAATTAACTTCTGAGCAGATGTAACAATGACGATACATTGTAAAATTTCATGTACGACATCGAAGTGTATAGTATTAACAACAATCTTGAATTTTCTATATTCATTGTGAACTCAGTTTAACAAAATTTATGAGAAAATGCAATAGCAATTGAATCGACTATTTACGTCATAACAGTTTCGTATAGACACAAGTATTCTTCCTAGCTAAATATATATTATAATATAGAAAGTGTGTGGTATGTTTCGTTTGCAATTCCTCCCAAGTGTAAATCAGATCATTGCGATACCCCTTCCTTACGTATAATAAAAAAACTGGCTTATAAAATTCATGTAATTTTTTAACGGAAGTGTACGACTTTAAAGCCTTCTGTAATGAGAATACCATCCTCCTCTTTCGACCAATATCATTCCACTTAATTAATTGTATAAATATATAAACGTACGTGTAATGTATTAGCGCTGTCTTATATTTGTCTGCCGTTAATAGCACTATTAGTATCACTTCAGTTTCCCCATACTTCGCAAACCATTCCTTCGACTCTACTTTCGTCGAAAAATAACGTTACTTGGCATTACCAATATATACCATCGTGACTAGCATCACAGTTACGGTTCTCAGGCAGGCAAATTTTCATCGTTAGCCCTGTTTCACATATTCACGGCGTCTGTTTATGCGGTAAAAGTAACGAAGGTCATATGAGACCTTTCACACTTACCGTCGCCCACATAGACGGAAGACTTCTATATGATCTTCGTATTTTTTCACCATGAAATCGGATTCTGTGTATGTGTGAAACGGGGCTTACTCTCCATTTATCACAGCGCAGCAGGACCAACCCGCGAATGTGCATTAGCAGGGGACACGGGGCTTCCGTGGATCTCTAAATCGAACTCCGAGTTCGACAAACTGTTTCTCATCACTCTGTTCCAACGATTCGCGGTTTCGTGTAATGCAGTAGTATAGTGCTGATGGGCTTCTGTATCGTCGACAGGCCTGTTACGAGCGCGAAGTGCCTCTTGCTGAATGATTATCTCATTAGTTATGTAGGCCTCCCGTCGAATCCTGTCGCGTAGCTCCGGTGTCATGTCAGGAATGCACCATCGTACAAGTATCATTACGAGAGCAACGACGTTCTAGAAATCAAAGTTTGGTGATGCAACAGTCATAGATGGGAATTATGAAGCGTTTGAAAACTTTTTGAGTCAAACTTTTGGGATTATTGAAGTCTTGTTAGTTGGAGTGGGTTTCTCAAAGCGACTTTTTGCATTGTATTAAGGATGTCTTAAATTATAGAAATATATTTTTTGTTTTATAATTAATCATTGCAGACGGCACTGGGGAGTCGTTAAAGTCGAGGCGTCAAAAAATTCATCCAAATCGGTGGGACCTGTATCTCCAAAAGTTATTATCTGCTTCGACTGAAACTTTTTTAATTTTGAAGAATATCGAGTTTCGAAGTCTTACAAAATTTCGGAAATTTAAAAATTCGCTTCGAACCCACCCTAGTTGTTAGTATAGCATCCAATTTGTCACACGTACCTCAAATACTACAATGAAAGCTAGTCTAGCAGCTAATACATGCCAAAACATGATCGAGTACTGATATTTATTCGCCGAGTCCGGCGGTAGCCTGTAATCCGGATACCTACATATCTCTACCTGTTCCAGTTGAGGTATAGAAAACGGCTCAGTGCCGTTTTTGAAATCACTTGTATTAAACTTTGAAAGAGAATGTTCTAAAAACCCCTCCAAAGAGTAATTCTTAGAAACAGTTATTTGATAAACTAATCTCGGTATGAAATTCGACGTAAAAGCTATGATGAATGCCTAAAAAAATATCAGTCATAAGAACAGTTGGTCAGATTATATAACTACATTCGAAATATATATTTACAAACATTTTTACTTACATTAGTTATAACTGATAGCTTGGAAATGGAATCAAGAATGCGATACCACACGCCTATATCTATAACACGTTGTCCGACTGGCCTTCTGTACATTATTAACAACTTCTTTGCATCCAGTCGCATTTCGAAAACATTATTCAACAGCGCAAAGAACGGTGCTAATGGAAATGCAGCAACAAAGATAGTAACAAATCCATATTGTAATACTGCGATAAACGAAAGTGTGGAAAATTAGACCGGTTACAGACGCGCTTTAACGAATTCATAAAAATTCAAAGCCATTACTCATTTCTAAATACTCCGGAAACAAACTCCTTGGACCCCATTCCACCAATTTGTAGTCTTTGATCCATTGGTACTTCCTAGTGGTAACTTTCTTCTGCCCGTCTTTCGTTTTCATTCCGACGTGCACTTTCAAAGTGTTCAGCCACTTATAAAATAGAGGGAAGAGCATCTCCAATATCGTATTCATAGCCTGTTTGCCGATCATAATTATACTTAGTTGTATACATAATTCCATGAGACAGCCACCCGGGCCACATTCCTCTTGCCGATATTCGAAAAAGCGATTATACTTTCCCGGATAGCCGACGAACTTCCCCTTGAAAAATGCTATGTAAAATATGGAAGCGTAATAATTCACGAATTCGAGCAGGTATATTTTCAACGTTAAACTATCGTCGAATTCGGTTTGGGTTCGGAGGAGTTCGATCTGTAAAAGAGGACATAAGTATTACCAGGGAAATACTTCGCTAAGATGACCATTTCTTTTTTGGAGTTTCTGAGGACATGAGTTAGTTTTTTTAGGAGTCGTTTTTTCGAAAGAATCCGAGATAAGCGGATCTTTTTATTTTAAAATAAATTTAAAATAAAAATTAATTTTTACGTTAAGGGGCTCCCCTTAATAGAATTTTAATAGCAAACGCGTGGCTTCGGTTTCACATTGATTATCTTGTAACTTTGAAGAAGAAACACAGAATCGAGGACTATCGCCGAAAATCTGGGACAAATGGTCACCTTACGCTAACATGAAATCATTCTTTATACGAAAAGGTACCTCTGTTAAATATTCAGCCAACCAAACGTAAACCCAATTAAACACAATAATGCAGCAGAGGTTGATACTAGCCGCGGTAGCCGTGGTAAAGAGTATTGCGTAGCTTGTTACCATCGGGTGCCCATAAACGCTTAATGCGGTTAAAACGGACATCCTATATAGAACGACGCCTAATACAGCAGCCATTGCTATAGCGATCTGCAACGCGACAAACGATTAAGAAACAGTTTCTTATAAAATGATGGTAGTAATTTCATTTTTGTTCTATAATATATACAATAGAGCGTCAATTATCCGCACTGTAGCGGTACCAATTGATTAATTGACTTTTGCGTAATATAAATTAGCGCGGTAGTACTCTTGTATTTAATAAGTAATTTTTGGTGTAATTCCTATAGTAATTTTTGGTGTAATTTTTCCGAACTGTTCGATTATCCGAATCATCTCGGTCCCAAGCAGTTCATAATTGACGCTCTACTGTATGTCCGAAAGAAACGCACCAGCAATAAAACAACAGAGAAGCTGAGGATCGTTGCGGGTACTCTCATTTTCCAAAACGGAACCTTCGGTTCTTCTGTATTTGTGATAATGTTAACGGACTTCTTCTTAATGTGTGCTAAACGTGCTAAGTACTGAGGCCGAGGATGTTCCTCTTGAGCATCTAATCCAGTCAAGTCCCATTTGTGAGTTATTTCCGCTGAGTATCTTTTCCACAGTTCCAAAAACAACGTAGCTGAACGAAAGATTCAAAATTAGTATCTAATATCTGGAACTAGCGTCTGTGTTACCAGCTTCCATATCACGTACCCCATAATGACATAAATATAGAGAAGAATACAGTAGACGGATTATCAAATAAATGTGTGATTCGTGCGTGCAAGCAAGTCTCCTTTAGATCCCAATACCCGCAGAAATGATCGCACAATGGGCACATTTCAATGGTGCCATTACCATTGCAAACATCTTCGCTTGGCTCATTGGAATACAATGTTGCGCAACTGTATATGAAGCACAGGAGACCGACGATGCTAGCTGGTATCAGCATATGGGTGTAAAAACCGAGCCAAGCAAAGTACAGGCCGATCTTTACTCCAAAGTACTCCTTGACGTAATCCACAGGCTGATAATGAAGGCACTTTCTGAGACTTGCCCATTCCTTGTATAAAAGGTATCTCATAGAATCTGGGGAATGTAGATCGCCCTGAAAATAAAGAAGGGAGTATATAATACTTTAAGAAAAACTGTCACAGACTTCGAGCTAAATGTTTAGGGCGAATTCCACTTACGCCCAAATCGCCCGTGACTTTCATTAATTTTCATTAATTTTGATTTTCGCCCGTTTTCCCATACGCGATTGAACGCAACGTCAAGAATTCCAAAGTCGATTTTCTCGAAAATGCAGCGCAATATCAAAAAATTGTATTCCTTTTTGTCGACTTATTTACTTGTTATAAGTAGAGAAGAAAGAGTAACTTTTTTTAATATCGCGCTTAATTCTCGAGAAAATCGACTTCGAAACTCTTAACGTTTTTAATGAATATCATGGACGATTTGGGCGTAAGTGGAATTCGCCCTTAATCTTTAATAATAAAATGCACAGCGTCGGATCGATGACATTTTTCTAATTTTTTGGCTCCTACGTGGAATAGAACTCTCATCGGAATATAAATTATTATTTCAAAAAGTAAAAGCGTCTGACTTGATTAGACTCAACGTTAATTTGAAACTACGGTCCCTTTTTTAATAGCATGCATCGAATTCTATACCTGCCAACGGCACCCACCGTTTATCGTGCAGGTATAAGAAGCATTACGGTACAATAGAGTCTCCGGTTTACGAAGGCGCGAGCTTATTACCACTTTCGAATCGTTCAATAAACCGAGGGAATCGCTTTTATGGCAGCCTTTCCTTTCGGTATCTCATAAAACGAGAGACAAAAATGGGACATGCTTGAAAAGAGTAGCAAGCCATATTACTTTGCCCTTAAACGACCTTCTTCGCTTGCAATAAATTGCAGAAGAAGTATCAATTAAAAGATTGATACATAACTAATAGTAGATATAATCTATCATAAGCCGTCTAAAATCGGGAGACTTTCGGATATATATCCATAACTTCCCAAAAAACAATAGTTTTTTAACTAAAACTTTTTTTTTAAATCGTTCATAATACTATGTAAAGATAGTAAAAAACAGGAAATCTGCATCAAGCCGTTGACTTGTAAAAAAAAAACACAAAATGTACACATTTTCCGAGTGTCCAAACGGGTATACCCTTTAACAGAAGGATGCGAGAACGAAACGAGGTCACCGTGGACAGTGTATTTTTAAAACCTGTAGTTCTAATACTCTAACGCGAGCTGTCGTAGAATAGAGGCAATCTGGGAAGAGATTAAATCCTCGGCTGCAATTGTATAGTCCTCGGTGGGCCTAGCGCGCCGATAGAATAAGAGGACAATAAAAGTCCAGGTGGCCGTATTAAACACCCATACCTGAGTGCCCTAAGTTGATAACCGTGCCCTATCTATCTGAATAGCTGCACAAAAGCGGATTGAGGCGCGACACGAAAATCCTATAAGCCGTTTTCTGCCCGATACAGAGTCAAGCAAAGTGGGTACAATCGAAGTAGAGGGGCTAAGAGTTGTCGAATTATCGGTGCGTCTTCCTACGGAAATCGAACAATGGGTAACCGCCTATTAAGAGGGTGCGAGATGGGCAAGCGAAAAACAATGGCATTGTCTAGATTTATTACACTCCAAGGATATCCGACCCTCGGAAACAATGGAAACATTTCTAAAGGATCTAGGCTTGCGGTATCATAAACAAAGATTGAAAAGTGACCGTGAAATTTCCCTCATTACTTGTACACTAATAAGCTAGCGTAGATAAAATTATTTTAAAACGAAAGTATATCTTACGTCGTGAAGAGGGTACGCGGCCACGTACGCTCTGTCCGAAATCAATCTATCTATACCGAATGCAAAATCATCGTCCTTGGTTTCAGTGAATCTGGTTCTATCCAAAATGAACTGAACAATTCGGGCGCGCGTCGCAGCGGTGAAAAAGTTTGGCGACTCTAAATCGAATAGATATTCCTTGTCGCGGCTGTAGACTGCTGTAAAATTGTGCTTCAACGTTGGGAATATTGTTTCGTCCACGTAATATCTCCTCATAATTCTTTTGAACAAGGAATTCACTTCTTTGATCAAAGCGTTGCCACGATTCTCAGGAATTATCGGGCTGGACAATTCCTTCATCGGCAGTCTGAGCTTCAGTATCTCTGCGTACCGTCTCAGTACCTCTCGTGGGGCGTGTAGTTTTATAAAATGTAGACCGCTCGGTTCGGCCAGTTCGTACTCCAGTTGTAAACCTTCTTTCCCCAAGTTCTTTTCGAATACCTACAAATCGAGAATTGACGCTTCGATCTCTAAACAAGGAAAGATCATTTACTTCCACGTTCACTTACACGTCTGCATTCGACGCTGCGAAATGTTTGCGCCCCGGCGTTGTATTCGTCCCAGACAAGAACGAAGTCAATCGTGCGAAATTCATCTCGAAAGTATAAACTGAACGTTGTTCCGCAAAATGAAGCCTATAAAGAAAGATAATTTAGATCGATAATTCCCAACAATTTTAATCTATTTCACGGAATTAAACTCACGGATCTCGATCCTCTTCTGCTATTCCTTAAATCCGTACAGCTACCGTCGACGATCGTTTCGTTGGTATCGTTATTAACGGTCGACCCGTCGTCGTTATCGGGATGATCGATATTTTCCATAGAGATCGCGCTGTGCATGCTATTTAAACTCTCCATACTTGCGACATCGTACAAGGTATTTCGTACACTCTGATATACGGACTGCGCAGATCCTGCGTTTAATTTACTTTGTACCGATTGATAGATACTTGGTTCGGTCTTATTACTTATTCGCATTCGTATCCACGGCACAGAGACTTCTTCGTCATCCTCTTCCATTTTTAATCGAATCGATCAATACCCTCAAACTCTACTTATCGAATATCTAACAACGTACACAGCATGCAAGGAACGCTTACGCTTAAAAGAAAACTACTACAACGTATATTTCGCTGGTAACCTCCGGCCAATTTTATTCCACAATCTTGCAATAAATTAGCGCTACAGTAAAACAGTTAACGACTAGCTACAGCGGTGAGTAAACTAAACTAAGCAAAAACACGAATAATGAGAATTAGCGGTAATGATCGAAATAAATGAGATACAAAGAGAGATCTCGTAATACGCTCGCATCAAGTGCAATTTATGCGTGAGAAAAAAAAAAAAAATACGAAATAGCAGAAGTGATATTTTCTTAATTTTACACACAGTTGATTACTGAGTTTCGTTAAGTTTCCTACGAGGAAAACGGTAACTATAATGTGCTGTGCTCTTACAGAATTCTCGTGGTCTCATCCAGAATCTCTAGTTCCGGATACTGTTCAGATACAGAGCAGGAAATCCTACGTCTGTGCCGATATGTATTTCCATCGTGTGTGCACGTTTAACCTTCTTTTTTCTTTCGCCGTGCACCGTCCAAGTTATTTAATTTACTGCATTTTTACGTACGTGACGTATGCTGACCGTGTTAAGTCCATATCATTGACAGATGCGGACAGATGCGAAAGAAACGTGTAATGGTCAGGATACGTCATGTACGCATGAGTCGCATTGCTGTATAAATAGATTTGCAAGGAGCAACGTGCTAAACGATCACGCGGTCGATACAAATTGGCGGTACAATAGAAAAGTTGATTTATCAATGTGGAACCGTGAGATTGCTTTAACAGGCATAAACTGCCCTTCCGTTTGTTTGTCCTTCCTTCACGCCGAAACGGCTGAACGGATAACAATGATGTTTTAAATATACATTATATATGTCCTATGGATTAGATTCAGTGGCGGATTTAAGAAAAAAGGCCCAGGTGGCAAACATTCTGGGGGACCCATTGTTTTCGGGAAAATGAGGAGATAGTTTACTAGAAAGGGGTAAGTGTACAGGAAAAAAAATAGAGTGCTTGGATAAAATCAGAATTTTTTCGAAGGATGGGGCCCAGGTGGCAACTGCTCATCGGTCGCATTGTTAAATCCGCCACTCATTAGATTATAGGATATTTATTTATTATTTCAAGCTCTTTTTTTTTGTTTTGGAAAAATCATAGGGCGAATTTCACTTACGCCCAAATCGACCGTGATTTTCACTAAGCTAGGTTTTCCTGTACGCGACTAAACGCAACGTTAAGAGTTTCGAAGTCGATTTTCTCGAAAATTAAGCGCGATATCAAAAATAGTTACTCTTTCTTTTTGATTTATAACGAGTAAATAAGTCGAGAAAAAGGAATAAATTTTTTTGTTATTGCGCTTCATTTTCGAGAAAATCGACTTTGAAATTCTTGACGTTGCGTCCAGTCGCGTACGGGAATTTAATGAAAATCACGGGCGATTTGGGCGTAAGTGGAATTCGCCCATAAATAATTGCAACCACTGAAGAATTCCATTACGAGTATTGTCTATATCGTTATTGATATAAACTAAGTTTCATTTTGTTTTTCTGCTAACAAACAGAAATTAAAGATTGGCATAAATAACTCAGGTTTTATTTAATATTCGATGACAAATACAAATATCTTATTCCTGGTAGTACAGAGTGGTTCTTTGGTTTTACTATACATGATTAATATAGAGCAACATATGCTTCTTCTAAATACTAAGCAGTAATAAAATAAGTGTATTGCTTATAAGAATCATATCGTACAAATGTTTTAATAATACGCAGATTTATGTCAACACAGAGTATTTTACATTACCTATATATTATACAAGTTTGAAATCATATTTTTGTCGTGGATTTTTTAATTTCCGTTAGGAGGTCATGTTTAGTTAACAGGCGAAAAAAACGTGATTTTCGGTAATTTTTTGTGGAAAATCTAATGTATATTTTTTCCAACTATTTGCTTATCTTAAAAGTACATATATTCAGAAACTCTCAGTAATTTTGTTATAGAAAAATATTAAAAAATGAACGATTAACGGCCACTCTCCCGAAAGCTATTTTTTTTAGCGGTGAGCACGATTTCTCCGAGTTGGATCATCTGAAATCGAACAGTGAAGAACATTCTGTTAGTATACGAGTTTATCTAGTTCGTGAACGAAGAATTTTTGTTTTTGATGAAAACTCTATTTTTAATTCACGAAAAACGAACAATTCGAACATCGAAAAATTATGACTTTGCGTTAAACGGCCGCTATTTTCTCTGAAATCAATTTTCTTTTAAAAATCCTTCGTTCACGGATCAGATATACTCGCGTATTAACAGAATCTTCTTCACTTTCTGATTTCAGATGATCCGGCTCGGAGGAATCGCGCTCACAGCGCAGCGCCATTATAAAAACAGTTTCCGCGAGAGTGGCTGTTATTCCTCCATAATTTAATATTTTCATATAACAAAATTCCCGAAAATAGCGTTCATTTTCGTCTGCCAACTAGGCACGACCCCTTAAGATCGTTATACATATTCCAATATGTACAACTATTATAACACAGGTCATACTTCTTGCATGACTAAAGAATTCAGTTCATCTTCCCCTGGACATAGTACAGAATCAATATTATAGAACGCTGCGTGCAGTGTTATCAAAAACCAGGACACTCCTGAAACAGGAATCGTGCGATGTAAATCTCTTTTACGTCTTAACAAACTTTTCGATCGTTCTACATTTCCTTTCATTTACCTAAAACCCAGAAGAGGGCTGCCCCGGCTCCTACGAGATAGAATATGGGCAGAGAGCAGATCCCGACCAAGCTGTAGACTTGAGCTAACGTTAATCTGTGGTTGAACACCATGAGCTCCTGTTTAGCATGACGTTGGGATACTTTGTAACAAGTCCCGAGGGATGCCGCAACGGCGAGCAGTAGAAGCGGCGACGTAATCCTAAAGTTCAATTCATATTATCGAACGAAACTTTTATGTCGCATTCGAATAAAGGAAGAACGACTCTTACAGGCAATATATAACTAGACCAATGAACACGAATAAGTAGTTGCTCTGGAAATACTCGATGTTCCTCACGATTCGTTTACTCAGTCTCGGTAAACTAGGCGGTGGCCTGATGTTGCTGGAGTTCAGAAACAACGACCACGGCCTGACGTTAGCTTTCCGGTGCTCGATCCATTCGTGAGCTTGCGGGTATCCTATGTGACTTAACGGAATTTGTGGTATCTGCAGAAATTCAAGCCTAAACGATAAAAGGCATCGGTTGTACAAAATGTTCAACAGCTTTGCAGCATCGCGACTGTATACACAGTCAGGACTTGGCGCATGGATCAAAATTAATTAAAATTAACCCTTCATCTTTTGGGTGGCTCGCATCCAGAGTGTCAACGAAGGGTTAATAATCAAATAATATTATATTTGTCGAATTCGCAGCGAACTCTGTTTAAGGATGTATCGGACCTATTTTTAAAATGGTACCAAGCTGATTAAAATTTGTGAGATTGTTCTTTCTAATCTTCCTGATGTGCTCCAAAAATTTTAAAAGAATTCACAAAACGGTTGCTGAAATATAACGATTTTAATTTTCACTGATTTTACAAGTACTCTTATGGAAAGAGACAAGTAAAAACAGCTGAAAAAATGTCGAAGAAATGGTACCATAGTTTTCAATTTTTTTGTATATATAGTATATGGGTAGATGAAAATATCTGCCGAGTTTCGATTGTTTTCGCTACACCGTTTTAAAAAAATAAATTATAACTCGAGAAGATTGTGAATTCTGGGCATTTTTCACTGCCGAAAGTTTAGCGAATAATGCTTGAGTCGTATTTGTAAAGTGAAAAGTACCTTCCTAGGATTAAAAACAAGACTCCAACTGTCGTTCGAGTTGCTTACACCTAGATTTACTACGCGTAAGACGTAGATATTCGGGTATTTCAAATTTCACATAGTTTTGTCTAATATCGTACGTCCGATGCATCCTTGACAACATATGCTACGTTAAAAGAGAAAGACAGTATTGTTCGAAACGTCTAGTCTAACGGGATATGTCACAACACGACAGTGACACGAGTTTCTATTCTTTAATAGGTTAAGAAGACATGTGAAAACTGATTTTGGATCGGTAGATTCGTGTGTCGTCATTTACCCGTTGCCAGATTTGTGTTTTTGTTGGGGCGTTTGCATGTCACCCCCAACTTCAATTTCCACCGAGTCCGCCATTCTCCGTCTTTACCGTTCGAACCTCCGCGAGCAATCTGTCCAAATCTTCCCCCGTGCGAGGAAGCGACTATCTTCTTTTGCTTTACTTTCTTTTTTTCACGCGAAGCCCTCGTATTCGTCCCCCCACCGCCAGGGGCCCGCAGCCTCGTTTTAGAAAAAACCCGTCGCAGGCAGTAAAACTCCCATCATATCGCACATCGAACTACTACGTTACCCCCACCGCCGGCGCCGGTTGTCACCGACACAGGCGCACGTTCGCGCATACAACGCTACAGGTTGCAGCTGCTCGGTAAAAATTCTTTCACTGCCTCCTCCGTGAAACTTCTTTCACTGAAAAAGGGCTCTTTGTTCGATCAAGGTAAAGGCGCAAAAGATTTTTCTTACGTCGCGTAAGCACGCACGCGTTCGTTTTTCACGTGCTTGAAAGAGCATTTCCTTTACATCTTCCTCTGTGACGCGTCACGCACACCTACTGCATGATCCTTTCCGATCGAATCTCCTTTAAATCGAACGTTTCGCAAGCTGCATCGTGCGTCGGGAAATCAGAGTACGCATCTTTTCGCCTAGACTTCCCGAAACTCACGATTTAGAATAAGGAATAATTCTCTACGCGAGAATCTTGGAAATCTTTTCGCGTTTGATTTAACTAAACTCCGTGTGCAAATAACAATATTTCCTCCTCGATAGCTTCTAATCTCGGAGAAGTTTGCTCCGACTCGGCCTAAGTATCCTGATTTAAACCGCTATGAATCATGTAATCGTATTCGTGCATCGTAATTGCAATAAGGAGAGCGTAACGCATGCGGCTTTGCCTGTTACAGGGGGGCACGGGATTTTTAAACGTTGAATGAGATCATCGGGACCGAGGCAGTGGAATCTGCTTTCATCGATTACTCGCCGCGGATCATCGCTTATTTTAAAGCGTCCTTCGATCGGGCCCGAAACCTTCGGACACATGGGCGTGATAACTTTTAGAATTTCACTGGGAATGCCTTTCGCCCTCGGAAAGCGTGTGCAGATGACGCTACTATACGCGACCATTGTAAGGGGCCGCGGCCAATAAGGGAGCACGTTACATCCCACTGAATAGGCAGCGTTTATTAACGGGCCCGCCGATTGGTCCCAAGGCGATTTCCCGAGGAGCATCGGGGGCCACCCGCCATAACGAACGTAGCGTGGTACGAGCGATTGTTTGAATGAACGTGTTCGAACTTAATTGACAGGGTTTTCTAATCAGTAACGATTCCAGCTTTGGCGTAGACAGTGTACGCGAGACGTGTGCATGCACGGGTACCCACGGTGACGGTCTTCGAAGCCATGGAAGTCGCGCAGAAGGTGCATTTCGACGCATGCGACATTCAGGACGAGGAGCTGAATATCAGCTGTCGCACGAACAGCTCCGGCTGCGATGTTGATGATATATTAGATTCATCCGCGGAGGATCTCGGCTGCTCGCCGCCGCTGCAACCGAGGAAATTGTCCTTCAGCAACACGATGGATTGCAGTGACAGTGAGGGCGGCCAGTCGACGCAAGTCGATAATAACAAGACTCCAGTCAGTAACGTGACAGGTTAGTACACCGATCTTCCCAATTTTTAACCACTCGCCGGTAGTATTTAACTTCTCGCGATGATTTGTTGCATCTCGTTCTTCGGCACACCGTTTACTGTCACGTATCCCCTATTTCTGGAGAATTTACCACGTGAATTGTAGTAGTTTCGTTTCGGAAGCCTCGCGTAAGTGGTGGGTAGTTCGCACTGCATGGCATTGATGCTTTTTCGCGCAGTGGAGTGTTTTCTTGGTGCGTTTAAACTTCGAAGTAATTATTCAACTACTTCGAATTATCCGTTTGGAACGATTTATCTGTGCTTGTTTTCTTTTTTATTTCTGTGCTAGTTTGGATATTTAGTCGAGTGGCGAGTAATTTAGTAATTTACCATTGTTTCGCTAAGTTTATGGACTAAATTTTAGTGAGCACACACGAAAAATTACTAAATTATTTGCTATTCAAATAAACTACTGTATTTGTCTGAACCAGCCTTTAGCCGTGCAGAAGATATTTGTGGGGAATAATTTAGTAATTTATCATTGTTTCGCTAAGTTAATTGACTAAATTTTAGTGACCACACACGAAAAATTACTAAATTATTTGCTGTTCGAATAAACTACTGGACGTGTCTGAACCAGCCTTTAGCCGTGCGGAGATATTTGTTTGAGTTGGAAGGAGCTGTGGTAATGTTTAAACGGGTGTTATCAGGGCCACCTTTAGCAATGGGCTATAGTCCAGGGTAGCCAAATACGTTGAAATGCTTTTTTCTCTTTAATTTTGAAGACAAAAATTTCGTTTGCAGGTATTGTTTTCGTTCGTGTTTGCCTTAGCGGAGACCCGGGGTTGCGATGTACTGCTTTGCACCGATTGCGATGAAATTGC
Source organism: Andrena flavipes (assembly GCA_963971345.1). Taxonomy (NCBI): domain Eukaryota; kingdom Metazoa; phylum Arthropoda; class Insecta; order Hymenoptera; family Andrenidae; genus Andrena; species Andrena flavipes. The sequence goes on from OZ020480.1 coordinate 75,424,424, forward strand.
ACCCTCGGTGGCTAGGGTGCTAAAAGTTTTTAGCCCAGGGCGCTTAAATTTGTTAAGATGGCCCTGGGTGTTATGCATGGACTGGCGAAATTGATATTATTTTTGGACAATTATTTGATATGCATACGTGTATGGTGAAGGGAATGAGTGAGAAGTAGTCAGTAAATGTATTTGAGCTGTGTACTGATATTGTCTCTACTTTGTTTCTATTTATATTGCGAAAGATGTCGAAGATACATTCGAATAAGCAGTTCTAACATTCAAATGAGATTAACAATTTCTCGAAATTGGTATAATCGATTTGCAATGATTTACGTTAATTAAACAAGATTCTTGCATGTTTTTGAGAAACCTAACTAACAATTGATAAACTGCGCTTGCATTCAGTTTTAGTTATAGCGAATCGTTGTACTTCTTTTAATCCTTAACTGCTACACTGTTTTTTTATAAATGTAACTGGTATACTCGGGTCGTGGTAGACCCCCAATAAAAAAGGAGAAATTTGTATGCGAAATGTGTACACATCGAATATTTAACTATGAATATTTTGTTCTTAGGTGATGTATAAAATTAAACTATCGTTACAAAATTAATTAGAAATTCAGTATACAAACTTAGATAAGTAAAGATTTTGCAGCGAACTTTGCGCGCTTGGGGTCGTGACCAACCCCAGGATACCAGTTAAGAGTTAACAGTCGATTTAAGATGCAGTACATCATCTCGATAACGTTCGTTACAGGTACGTCAAGGATTAGGATCCCTCCCCGCGAGAATGTATGTACGCAGAAAATGTCTATGGCATGTAGTCCACCTTATAAACGTGTTAGGGCTTTACGTCTCTTTGATTCTCCCGCGACCCCCAAAACCTTGATGGAGAAAAGTGCGATGCACACTCCGTTCCCTTCTAAATGTACTAGGCTGTTCTCGCTAGACAAACCGAGAGCGTGTAGCTATCAAAATAAATCTGATAAACCTGCGGCGAATGTAAATCCGTTTACGCCGAACGGAATGATGTTAACAGCAAGGAAGCGCACCAGGTCCAAGCGTAGCCTCAATGGGTAAGTATAATTATAGAAGAAAAGAGTTATAATAGCATGGCGTTAAGCGAAGCAGAGAGACGAAATAGAATTCGATAACACTTGTGTGACGCATTTCTTTCTTTCTCTTCGGTATTCAGTTCCCCTGATATTCAGATACCAAAATACGATCTAGCCGAGTCCGATGATTCGGACAACGAGGTAGAGCAGGCGACGAAGCGCGTGGCATTGCAGGACTCCAACATTCCCAGATACCATCAAGAGTTCCACGAACTGGGGCTGATAGGTACAGGGGAATTTGGTTCGGTTTACAAGTGCATCAATCGGTTGGACGGATGCACGTACGCTATTAAGAAGAGCATCAAGCCTGTAGCTGGAAGCATCAACGAGAAGAACGCCTTGAACGAAGTGTACGCGCACGCTGTACTTGGGAAACATCAGCATGTGGTGCGATACTACTCGGCTTGGGCGGAGGACAATCACATGATAATCCAGAACGAGTATTGCAACGGTGGTAGCCTGGCGGACGCTATCACCAACCTGGAGAAGGAGAAGAAGCATTTCAACGAGGCGGAGATGCGGCAGCTTCTACTACACGTTGCTGAGGGTTTAAGATACATACACAGTATGCAGCTAGTACATATGGACATAAAACCAGGAAACATCTTCATCTCGAAGGAGAAAAGGCTACTTGCAGTAAACTACGATTCAGCGGACGATGGGTTCGACGAAGAGGAGACCGTCGAGGAAGAAATTACATACAAAATAGGTGATCTAGGTCATGTTACGTCGATCAATAATCCCCAAGTCGAAGAAGGAGATTGTAGATACTTGCCGACAGAGATTTTACGCGAGGACTTCAGTCACTTGCCGAAAGCTGATATCTTTGCCTTGGGACTAACTGTTTACGAAGCAGGCGGCGGAGGACCCTTATCGAAGAACGGGCCCGAGTGGCACGACATCAGAAACGGGAATTTAAAGGAGTTGTCGCACTACAGTCGGGATCTTAACGAATTACTTAAAGTAAGTATCCTTAAAAGAGGTTGTTTCTTTCGCAGGGCTAGGCATTGGTAGTGATGGGACTCGAAGCGCTTCGAACACGATTCAAAGCTTAAAACTTTTCAAAAGTCTTGGTCAGTTTCGAAGTCTTGTTCGGCTTCGAAGTCTCGAATCTCTTCGTTCGAAACCTTGATAGGTTTCGGACCCGTATTTACAGAATGCCGCCTGGCACACCGTGGCGAGTACAACACTCCCCAGTGCCTCACCAAATTTTATGGCTTTCGACTCTCGAAGCGGTTTGAATACCATTAAAAAGTGAGAAATGTCTAGGATTTCCGAATCGATATGGAAGTGACATCAATGTTTTTCCGATGAAAATCATACAAAATTTCATGTAAATCGGATTATTTTTAACGAAGTCAACTTCAAATGGTATAATTCGATTTTTAATGGAATTTCCTTCGTTATAGTATGAATGACGTCGTTCTTGGTGTTAGTTTCATCGACGAAACATAAGAAATCGATTGGCGTCGTTTTCGCAAAGATCTGATAAAAAATTCGGAAATCCTAGACATTTCTCACTTTTTAATGGTATTCAAACCCCTTCGAGGGTCGAAAGCCATAAAATTTTATGAAGCAGTGAGGATGTGTTGTCCCATCAAATCCCATTACTAGGTATTGGTTTAGTAGTCATCCAAGTAACCATGAAAATGTATTTTCCTATGGAAGAAAAGAGACTTGACTAGAGACGCTTGAAGCAGAGATGGGCAAAAAATTTTTTGCCCATCTCTAGCTTGAAGAATCTGTATAAAGTCCATTATTTAATTGTGTAAATGTAATTAATTTCATTGTAGTTAATGATCCATCCAAATCCCGAAATGAGACCATCGGCGGTATGCCTTATACAACATAGAGTGCTATGCCCGTTTGGAAATAAAACGAAAGCTCAGCTCCGAAGAGAGCTGAACGCCGAGAAGCTAAAGAATGAGATATTGTCGAAACAGTTGCAAGAGGCGGCCAAATGCCTGAAAACCATCGCGCCGAACGTGGCGGCTATCAATAACACGATGAACGCTGGAGGGTACAAGTTGAGAGCGACACCGACCAGGACCTCGTCCCGGGTAGTGGGTAAAAAGGTCAATCGAAGCAATAGCACTACAAACTTCTGAGTATTCTGTGTTATATTTGTGTCGGACTAGAGGAAGGGGAGCAAAGGTGCTTAAGGAATAAACAAGTTCTTTTAAGTGCCTTGACATTGTGATATGAATTAAACTCTAGTTGATAAGTTAAAAGGATATGATCGATATTTGATAGTACGAGAACGCAAGAATGATATGCAGAGTGAAATTGCACGATAGTCAACGGGTAAACCTTTCATGCCGCGATGAAGATAATCATCCCACCATTAAACCGACCGTGACTTATATTATAAAGACTCTGAGCAGGTAACTTTAAACCTATGCACACTTTACGTTTTCGTCCATACTTTTACTTAAAACAGATGGGTAATACAGTAATCTCATACTGTTAATCTATGTACATCGCGTTCGATCTTCTTTCTTCTTTTACGCGAGATAAAAAAAAAAAGTGGACGCGCGAGGTTTAGAAAGTGTCCAATTATTGCCAGTGTTCGTTGCCTCTCGATGGAATATAAAACTTATTGAGATCTATTTTCTTTGCGAAAGAAACGAGAACAGCTTCGTTGCATATCTCACCGTGTGCCTTTAACGTTCTTGTTACAAAGCTTCTTCTTTGCTCACTTACTTTGTATAATTACGATATACATTCATTATTTTACGAACGTTCCAATTCTTTTTTATTCCAATCAACAGTATTATTAAGAAAAAGAGAAATGTTTAGAAAAAAAAAGAGAGAGAAAAGGGAGAAAAGTGCATGCTTTTAATATCGATTACTAATTAATGTTTTTGACGTATCATTGTTTGACAAGCTTCTGTTTTTTTCTTCCATTCTTGTCCCGAGACTTAGCTGTGGTTAATAACTGGGAATATTAACGGTTGACTGCGACAAATTGTTACAAATGCATTGTATTTTTATACGTAGATGTTTACAGGTAATAATAGTTCAGTGTTGTATATCGTCTATTTTTATTACTAACACTAATCTTCTGTATTATCCATCGTACGTTGCCGCCAGTCGCATTTATTCTTCTCCACTGTTTTACTGATAACTCTGATACTCAGACGGAAGACTGCTGTTTTAAGCGTATTCGCATCAATTCATTTTTTATACCTCCGAGCACGCATTTAATAGCTTTTAAGGGTATGTATATTGTTTTTAATGCAATAACGAACAAATTGATATTACTCTCGCTGTCTGTACATGTACATTCTCTATGACACAATACGATAATCATTTCTCTCTTCCTCTTTTAATGGAGCCTCACAGCCGACGTTATGGAACTTCATCCGAGCATACTTCCTAGCCCTAAGAATTACAATTTCACTCTGTATATACTTTATATGATAGAACAACAGCTCTTAGAATCACAGATGATCGGAGAGCGACCCATTGAACGTAAAAAGTTTTAAGTTTAAATTATTTTTATAATACTTTTTTTATAGTCCTATTGTCTTTAGCATGCTCTGGAATTCGCATTATACAACTTTCCCTCGTGTTTTTTTTTTATTATTATATATATATATATCTTGATTAAATACTGGTGTATGATAATTCACGTTTCTAGCATAGACAGTACTATCGATTAGGTGTTTCGTATTTTATTTACTAATATAAAATTCACAAGAAAAAAAAATTGTAAGGAAGAAGGAACGCATTCGTTCCGTCGTCGAGTATACAAAACTAAATCAAAGGTATTGTAAACAGATTCTTCGTCTCGGGCAGATTGCCATTAGAACTTTTTCTACTTCATTCTTCCCTTCGCAACGAGTTGCGTCTCTCTTTGATCAGGGATGACAAGGAGTAACTATTCGTTATGATGCAGTGAATCTGATACTCTGTCGTAATAATACAATTTGACTGAATATATCCTCGTTCCTCAAAGTGACATCGGTCGGATGTCTTATGTAAAATCATCTGGCCTCTAGCTAATAAACAGAAATCAAAGTCTTTGTATCTTAATTTAACATTCTCGTGTCACTGAGCATGCTGACATGTGATCCTTTTTTTTCATATGTATATGCGTTACTGAAGCATCCCTAATATTTATGTCGAAAGTAAAAGAAGGTATATTGCATGCGTTCGTAATGCGTCGCATTACTATTTAACGAGCATTTAAAGAGATCTTGGATGGCACCTGTGTTTTATTAATCATGAGGATTTTTGTTGTAGTTTGCGACACAAACTACTTGCGCCTTTTATTTGCCATAGGAGCTTTGGTCTTTGATGTAGGTCCGCTGACGGTTTCCCTGTTAACGTTTATCATATAGTGTTGAAAGGTAACGCGATGGAATGTTAATTCTCGCAAGTCTTGTAACTTATGTGTAACCTCGTTTACAAAACCAATGTTATGTATTTAGTCATAGACCGCGCTACATGTATAGAAGTTACAAAGTTTAGTAAGAACAAGCAAGAAAAGAAAAAGGGGAGAAAAATGTGAATAATCGATAAAAGGAGTGGTTTTAACTCCTAAAGTGTGTTTGCCAGGAAGGGTGGACCCCGTCTCAATGGCAGTAAGGTATGTGGCGACGAGCCACATTTATATGCACTGTGAACTGTTGTTTCATTAATCTTATTATTAATATTATTATATTATTAATATTATTATTATTATAATAAATGATAATTAACAAACTGGGCTCTCCTTCATTATCCATTCTGACGTTAGGAAATAAGCAAGTATCCCGGGCGATTGGTTGTAAAATAATGTAACAATTCTAACAAACAATAATTAATGATATTTGAATTATTTAGACTCCAGTCTCATCGGTTTCAATTTTCTCGTAAGTAGCGGCATAGAGAGAATTTTGTAAATATGAAATTTATTCTTTACGAACAATTGTTTTTTGATTTCAGGTTTAAGGTCGTCTGAAGGCCAAATTGTACGGTATTTTCTTGAATTTTCTCGGCTTTAGCTACGTTACTGTGTCGATAAATGTATAGTTTCAGTGAAAAAAAAGCTATGGCTTTGAAATTTATAAGAATATTATTTCAAAAAGAAATATATTTATTAAATTTACAGGATCTTTTTTTCTCTCATCGAGAACGGGAATATTTAGGGGTGGTTATGATAAAAGGGTCTCGTCAGTCTCAATTTTCTCAAAAGTAGCGCAGAGAAATGTGCAGTGGTGGATTTAACAGCAGTTGCCACCTGGGCTCCTGCTCGGAAGGCCCCCCTAATTATGATTTTATGCAAGCACTTTTTCCCTATATTTTTCTGTACATTTACCTTATTTTAGTAAACTGCCTCTTCATTTCCCGATTTTTTTTTTGGGCCCCTCAACGTTTACCACCTGAGCCTTTTTTCTTACATCCGTCACTGGAATTATGTAAATATTTTTTCGGGATTAAGAATTTTGTAAATATGAAATCTATTCTTTACGAACAAATGTTTTTTGGTTTCAGGTCGTCTGATGGTCAAATTGTACAGTATTTCCTCGAATTTTCCTCCGATTTAGCTACGTTACTCTATCAATAAAAGTATACTTTCAGTGAGGAAAAAAGCTATGGCTTCGAAATTTATAAGAATATTATTTCGAAAAGGATTTCGCGTCTTTGAAGCGAATGATTTACCAGGTGTTTTCCTTTCTCATCGAGAACGGGAATATTCAGGGGTGGTTATGATAAAAAGGGCACCCTGTATATTGGTACGATGCAGTGAAAAACGACGCATTGTTTGTATCCAAACACTTGAACATCGAATGCAATAGCGCTTAGAGTAATCAGCAATCTCCACACAATAGCTATTTTGTTTCCGGCATCCTCGAAATATTTCAGAGAAATGCAGACGCGCTGCGACGAGTGTGAATTCATTCGTTTCTCGTAAAATTTTCGAACGCCAATTAGTGCACAACAACGTGTAAATACAAATACATATAACAATTGCATTTCAACACATGACTATCTAACTCGAACGGCACAGAGCACTGTTATTCTTAACACTTAAAATGCATTCTTCCCTCTGATTCATGTTTTAATCTTCTACTACTTAGGACCATTCAGTAAAGCATACTGCTATGAAGACCGTAGAATAGAGCAATTCATACGAGAATGATTTTATACACTAATAGATATCACAATAGTAAAATAGACCATTGAGAAATATGCTTGCTTCATTTAATTATGACATTTCAAGCATGCCGAGATAGGATTCCTTGAACTTATAACATTTCATCAAAGCGTGCACGCACGATATCTGTTAAAGGAGAAGGTGCATGAAACTTTTCCAACGAAGAACCAGAAAAATGCTGCACTGGCTGGCGTTCCTTGTAGGTCGATATACTCTAACTTTTGCAAGAATAGTTCGAGTCTCCTTTATTATTCCTCATACTTTCTCATCGTACGAATCGTGCATTATTTCTTCTCACTTTGTTACTTGAATATTAATATCATCGTTACTACGACACTGTGATTCGTAATCAGCATTTGTTGAAGTGTTTATGTTGTTACAGGCACGCATTAAATTAGACGATGATGCATCGAAAGTTTATACAAGATGGTCAACAAAGAAAAAGGCAAAACGAGCTTTTGCATCGATACGGATATTTCCTATTAATGCTCTTATGTATGATACTCGCGTCCGTTAGACCGCACTTGGGTAAAACAAATGGTACTCTCAGCGAAACGATTGGGCTTTTACAGTTTTAATCTTCTCCTGGTTTAATGCCCTTACGTTGCATATCTTAGGTGTTTTTAGCGGGAATATTATCATTCGATACTTCGCTGTGCCTTTAACATACCTGGAAGCAGGGTTGCTGTGCGATCCTAAGTCGCTATATTTATCGTTAAGCAATGGCTACCTTTTAGTATTTACAATGATCTTCATATACGGTTTGATGCCCTTTTTGATGAGACTCGGAGTATGTTTGCTGACTTACGCGAACGTCAATATATGGCTGTTAAAGGGAATGGAAGTAAATAAACATAAAGACTGCCCCTCGGAACGGCGATGAATCGAATATCATTTATTACAAACGTATCTGTTATCGCTCTCCTCTTTTAGGTGCTCTACTGTATGCCACCTCCGTTCAACACGAGTCTTGTCCTGTGTCGACTGGCGCAGGCAGATTTGTCCACGAGTATTGTGATAACGTTGGTCTCTCATTTCGGAGGATTATTTATCTCTCCCATATTACTGTACTTTGTGGTAAATAACGCGTACCTTGATTGCGTCTAAACTTCTTTTTATTGAAATCGGTCACTTTACATTATCTCTGTTACAGCTAGGAGCGTCCACACCGCCCCTGGTCGGTGTCAACGTCAAGGAAACTATTTACAGTACAATCGTACCGCTAGCCATCGGCATCGCGATTCAAAGTTTCATTCTGACCAAGTATGATTTCTGTTTCAAAGTTAAATCGCCATGGTTCTCCCAAGGTTTATTATTAGCTACGGCGTACCACTGGTTCTGCGATGCTATCTCAGTGGACGCGTCCTCTTTACAAGCTACCGATGTCTTACTATGCGTATTAATTGGTAAGCTTATCGCTATTAATCGAATCTGTATTCAGGTTTATCTGCAATGGCATTCGCTGCTAAACTCCCCGTACACAATGTTGCTGCACGTATTCGTTTTAATTAAATGTGCCGGAGCAGTGATATAGTCCCTTGTCGGCTAGTTATTATATCGGTATTCTTTATGTTCAAGCTTGCGTGGGACAACTGTTTGTTAGCTGCTTGTGTTGGATTTTGTGCTCTCGATGGTTACCTCGAAATGTATTAGTAGCTACACTCTTTACGTGTACTCACAAGTCAGTCGGTCTTGGCAGTTGGGTTTTACGTGGTGCTTATCACGGTTCGGCTCATGGTCCAGCAGTGAATTTACCATTGTCCGTACTACCGGTCGCACAATTACTGTTGGGTAGCTTGCTAGCTAGTTGGCTGTCCCCGTAACATGGTTGTTATATGGGAAGTTTGAAACGATTAATGTGGATTTCAGTTTGATTATTTTTCGTTTAAAATCACATGAATATCCTTACATGTTTCTCCACTTTATTACTGTTAGTTCCTTTCGATTGTACATACCGCGTACGTTACTTCTTTTGTACATAAATAGCGTGTAATTATTTCTGTTAGAAAGTAACACTGGAAGTTTAATGTTATTTGTTATAGCAATTATAGAAGCGTTTGAGTACACATTAGATCGCGCAAGCGAAGACCGTACATGCATTAACGATTGCTTTGGTAAAAAAGATTTACAGAAATGTACCAAGAATTCTCTATTTATTTCTTTTTTTTTAACATAACAAATAAATCCTTCGAACTCCATTCGTTAAATTCATAATAACGAAAGATTAGTTCTCCTAAAAATGCATTGCAGGTGGCTGTTTTTAAAATGCATTTCGTTCGTCTCGCATTGGAAAACAAATCGGTGTCTTCTAAATTTCGGTAATTATACAGCAGTTGCCTTAGTAACTCGGCGTTCAAATTAGAAAATTAAGAAAAAGGAATTTTCACCGAAGTATACTACTCTTAGGAAACTTTATGCGAATCATTTACAATAGTTCGTAACTTAATTCTTATAGAATGACACAGTTAACGAAATATTGGGTAGGATTTTACTCAAAATTGTTTTCAAAATGTATCAAATAAGTTTATTCATATGTATAACGAAATGCCAAAGGCGTTGAAACATAGTCTGTGATTTTCTTCCCTCTAAGAATTCGCGCGGAACGTGTACGAGTTTCTTATTTTTTTATTGCGGAATTTAATACTTACCTTGGAAATTAATCCTAAGTTCTATATAACAATTATATATTAGTTTGTTTCTGTTTTTTTTTTCATTCAGTATATATTGAAACGACTACGTAAAATTATGCACGAATAAGCTGTTCTTTTTTTCGATTCTGAATCAACTCAGTTTCATTGACATTCGATAAAAGGAAATTATGACAATTATACATTACACTGTACATCATTACAGGAACAATCTTTAAATAGTACATCAAGTGAAAGTAAAAAAAAAATAAGAGAGAAAGAGAGATAGAGAGAGAAAAAAAAGGAGGAAAAACCAATTACGCTACTTCGAAGCGTTGTACGCTATTATCTTATGTAGTAATTATATAATAAATCGTATTTATATCTTACAAGTTATAAATATAGTTTCCTCACTTTCGATTGTAAAATTTCTGAAAATTATAAGTATCTACTTATTCTAAAAGTCTGGCTACTGTTTTTATATCAATAGATACATCTCGAATGAAGTAACAAGAGACGACGAAATTCACAGTTCTACACACGAAAGAAAAGGACTTTGATGAATTCAGAATAAGATAGTTTCCCATACAAAACATAGCGATTTTATTCTACAAATAATGGGATAAATTTGGTTAGTTTTTTTTTTCTTCTTGTTGTTGGAAACTTGCATATTGGTTTTCTATTTTTTTGCGACGCGTGATCGCGCACGGTATATAGTAATTTTTTTTTTCTTCTCTTATACCGTCATAATGCGCACACGCATATATTTAATAATATTAACAAATAGTGTAACACTCATGATAACGTGTACGAGCTTGTAACCTGATTCTTTCGTGAAAATCATGGCATTTGATGCATCAAACGACGGTGCAGCAGTGGCGCAGGTGCTGAGCATATATTGATTCGCCCAGATCATCACACAGTCATTGTAGTAGCTGGTACCGAGTTTTTGTCACGAATAACGCTGACGCTGCTATCGCCGCCAGCTACGCGATTCACCGTCCTCGTCCTCTTCCTCTTCGTTCTCCTCGAGGAGCAATGCTTTCGCGTTACCCTGTTACAAATCAATATCATCAAAATAAAGGAGGAACAGATAAAACGGTACAGAAATCGCCACGCCACGAATTACAACTAACATTCTGCCCAGATGCTCTCCATTTGAAACATTACCATTCAGCCGAGGTGTTAAGCACTCACTTCTAAATCAATTTCTTCGTCAGTGGTGGGCGGTGCTTGCTCGGAGCGCGAGGAGAGTTGCACGGACGCGTTCGAATTACTACCACCGCCGCCGCCGCGGTGTAAATGATGCCCGGAGACCCATGTTATTGATAATAATCTATCCTGAAATGTGCGTCCCTTCACTAAAGCCACCTCGGCCTCTTTCCTCGACTTGAAATTGATCACGATCGAAGGCGTTGCGTCGTCTACTATTTGATTCACTATTTCTCCAAATTGCTGGAATCACACGTACATAGAGATTGATTACAGGATGAGCGGTAAAGACGAGGCTCGCCAGCGGGGCGCGTTCTTTAGATTCTCACCTGGAAATGCGCTAAAACTTCAGCCTTTTCTTCGGTTTCGTAACCAGAGACTAGAAGACTCGTCGGTCTGTGATCTACAGAAACATGAGCGAAACTACCTCTACCACGGCCCCTGTACGATAACGCGTGAGTGCCACGTATTACTCTACTGGATCTTGTACCTCTACCAACGGCCGGACCTGCGTTTAAACCCAACGCAGCAGCCTGTGCCCGTAGCTCGTTTAATCGTTTCTGCAGCTCGCCGGCGTCCTGTCCCTCCTGTTGCGCGGTCATTAAATCTAACTCCGCGTCTAGAATCTCTTTTTGGGTCTGCTCTCGTGACTTCGCTTGGGACTTGCTACCGCCGATCTGCCCGTTCGCAGCCAGATCCTTTCGGAGATTGTCGATCGATTGCTGCATGGTCTTTATCGTCACCATGATCGCGTCCTTCTGTTCTGGATTCTTCTCGGCCTTGTCGATCAGCACCCGTATCTCTATCAAATGCTTGTCCAGTAACTCCTGTTTCCTCTTGCGCAGGTCGGCGGTCAGTTTCAGTGCCTCTTTGCGCTTCTCTTCCTGCTTCTTCTTCAACGTTTCCTTAGCGGCTAATATCTCCTGTGTCTTTTTTATTGCAAGAACTTTGTCCTCCCGGGTAGGAACAGCGGCGGTGCCGGCGGTTTTTGGGGACGTCGGAACCAGGCTCTGCGTCACTTGCTCCTCGGTGGAGCGGCGCGTGGGTATGTACTCGTTCTCCTCGGTTTTCGCCGGCGTGGTCACGGCGACGCCCAGTCGTTCTTTCACGGAGGGACGGCATCCTGTATGAAACGAAACGTTAATAGTCTTCGCTGTTGGTTACGCTAAAAGATTTGCAAACAGGATACTTAGGTTCGCGCGCACGCCTACCTGGAGGTACGTTCTCAATGGCGCCGCCAGCTGCGTTATTGTTAACGTTGTTGTGCCAAAACACTTTGATAAATCTATTATTCAACACAGCCTCTGTACTCCTGTATGCAGCCTTCGCTTCGGCCGGCAGCTGGAAGGTAACCAGCGCCCCCTCTGGATCCCCACCGAAGTTCACTTGGATATTTACAATTTTACCGAATTTCGAGAAGTGATTGTTCAACTGTGTTATGTTGTTCATGCTACGGGGAACCTTTTTCAGCTCCAGAGAGCAATTAGCCGGATTATGCACCACTCGCTGCTTTGGTCCGAGACGATTGAAATCGAACGCTTGCTTCCGCTTCAGCGGATTCGTCTGTGTATGAGTTATCTCAGACGAGTTCGTGTGCGGGATTACTGGCACGCTAATCAGCTCCCTCTGACCCCTCCCGTAAATCCCTGGCCCTGGCTGGGGATGCCTTCCCCATGGCATCCGCGGCTCCATGCTCGGTGCATCTGGATTATATTCAGCGAAAGCGTCTATAAAAATTCGTTGCACGTTAAGAGACTTATTCTATGCTGTATTGATTGACTACAGCAAAACAGGTCCAGCATCTTTCATATTTTTTATTTACGCATCGAGGGGAGGTATTTCTAACAAGGGAACATCCCGAACCCGGAAATTCAAAAACATTTTGAAACTATGTGAATACGTAGGGAATTTCCTCCTGATTACAACGCAACTTTTTTTTGCTGCTCAAAATCGTTCTAAGGGGGTGTAATTAACCCCTGAAAATTCGGTTATTTTCCGATTTTGTGTATAACTCGTGAACTGTAAAATAATTTCTTTACCAAATGCTAACAGAGTTATAACACGAGAAAAGAAGAAACTGTTGTCTTGAAACTTCTCTTCTATCTCTTACAGTTCGCGAGTCATAACACCAAATCGGAAAATAGCCAAATTTTCAAGGGTTAATTTCACCCCCCTCGAGTGAACAAAAATTGCGTTGTAATCGGGAGGAAATCCCCTAAATATTCATAAAGTTTCAGAATCTTTTGAATCTTCGAGTTCGGGGATCTTCCCTTACAAGTGATTTTATTCTCGGATATACGAACTGTTTTACGTGAAGAATTGTGAATTCGGGGAGATGCTTACCCATGTTAGAATGATGTTGGTTCCTTAAGTGGGGCGGGGGTAAGCTCGCAAGAGGGAGGTGCTGCGGCGGGGCATTCCCATTGGGTCCCGGTGGTGGTTCCGGTACCGCGGTTACAGGTACAGTTCCTGGTGCTTGCGCACTATGCGGGCCGAATGTCAAAACGCGACTTAAAGCTACATCTTCCAACACGACCGGGTCCGTGCCGTGGTCGTAAGGGCACAGATCACCCCTCATGCAGTATCCTTTCTCTGCAAGCACACGTTTCCTTATTCATACATATTCAGAAATACAATTCCAGTAAACGATCAATTGATAAACGAACCGTCAAAATCCCTGCACCTTCTTTTCGCTTGGAAACCTGGCTGGTTATTTGGAACACTAGAAGCAACAGCTACGACGCTCTGAATTGACTGACTAGTAGTAGACAACCTCATGTCTACATCTCCGTGATTACTGTCCTGCGTTGGGGTACCACCGCCAGGGCTCCCTTCGATTCTGTCTGTCCTATCCACCTCCATTCTTTCCGAACGGTCGGCCTTCTTGCGGTCCAGCGATCTGGACCGTGATCTTGACCGAAGGGGTGTCGGGGACCTGTTCCTAAATCGCGCCCTGTGGTCGCGATTCTCCGGACCGTCCCGTATTCTTGGTCTTATCGGTGATGTACTACGACTTCTGCTTCGCCTGTGCGAACAAGAAAATAGTTGTTGAGAAACGAGCGGATCAACGAATTGTAGTGTCTCGCTATTTGGCGTAACGTTTATAGACCTTCTATCGTGCCGTCTTGTATTTGGCGGAGACTCGTTTCTCCACGGTCGACTCCTGTCGCGTTCCCTGTCGCGGCGAATATGTTCCCTGCTCCTCGACCTACGTCTATCTCTCTCCCACGAACGCGATCGTGATCTTGTTCTGGATCTCATCCGGCCACTTCTGAAACATAGTAAAGCCGCGTATCAGGGGAATTTGCGTCGCAAAGATCACTTGTCGGCTGCGAGGGCTCAACGAGAACTCACCGACTCCGGGAGCGTTTCTCTTTCTCTTTGTCAACTTTCTCGGAGTCTGATTTCCTAGTCTCGCGTTTACCAATTGCCAGAGGGGCAGATCCGTTTATCTGGAGGGGAGCAGGGGCGGTTGCGGTGACAGGAGCGATTGGAATTGTACTTTCGGTTACTTTTTCTGTCGCTACCACAGGCGGTGGCGGATTCACACCCGGTGGTGTCCCGCCGCCATCTGGATCGCTCTTTGCTGGTGGAAGCGTGTATTCCTGGGTTTCCAGTGTTTTGAATAGCAGCTCCACAAAGTTTTTTGTCTCTATGGAATAACATCAAGGTTAAACGGTTCTCCATAATTCGCTCACGCGATATATCCTATCGGTTAGAAGCGCCGGCGTACCCTGTTGTAAAAATACATCGAGCTGCTCGACCATTCCACCTCGCAACTCCTCCAATGTTTTGTCCTTCTTAACGAGAGCGTATACATATTTTGCTAGTGCAGCAGGGTCTGCGTCACAGCTACAAAGATAAACAGACGACGTTACCATCCTGTACTAGCAATTACAAAGTAATTTCAGCTGCTCGACATCTATCTTGTTATAACAATTTAGTACAATGTTCTTCGGAGCGGAACACCATCTTAACTTAGCGCATCTACCGTGCGTTACTCCGAAGAATACAACTGATATACAATTAACTCCGTTACGACTACCTACGTGTTAATAATTACGATCACACACAAGTTTTTATTAAACGAAACAAAGGCACGTCGATCCACGTAACAATCATCGTTCCATCCGGTTAATCGCATAACGCGGTACAAACCACATCACGCATACTCGATTAAACCAATAAATCACAGATGTACAAATAAGATTAGTACCATACTCGCAGCTACTCCGTTAAATATCGGCAACTAATTAATCCAAACTCAACCATCCCACAAATCTCCATTGAAATGGAGCATTTTCTCTGCACGCATACTCGGGTTGTATACACAGAAAATGCCCCGTCGCCTGGCCATATATCTCAGCGAACGGTTCACTGACAGAAAGCGTGTACTGTTTGCATTAACCATCGGTGTCAACAAATCCTTAGAATATAAACCATCATTTTCACAAGCGATTTGTGCGGAAGAAGTCGCGAATGGAGAAGCATCCTTCCACCATGAAATGCCGCGGGGCCCGTGCGAAATGAAGATCGAGAAACGGAGTGCGGGGGGGGGCCCGAAATATTTGATGCCCAATTACTGGAGGATGCGTTAGCCGCGGAGTACACGGGGAATGCATCGCGGGTCGGGGCGGCATATTGTTGTCCCGCTGATTGTTAGTGAGAAGCATGATACGCTCGGCGGGGGGGCCGCTGTCCGCCGGAGGATCTAACGGAGATCGCCCGGAGGACAGATGGCAGCGATACGCGTAAATATAAGTCTGCATGGGGTGTAAAGCATAGCACATGTACGGCCATTTACAACATCGGATGCATACACATACACCTAGGACTGTGGTCGGGCAAGCTGGCCTACTTACAGTGGCTCCAAGACGGCGGTGAGCCACGCCTTGAATTGATCCGGATTCTCTATTATCATTTTCAGCGAGCACGCAGCGAAAAACACATGGAACTGTTCAAAGACACGCGTTAATTACACGATTCCTGGGCGGGAATAAGTACTCTCCTAAGTAAAGACGGTCGCCATTCTGAAATCTCGCTCCTATACACGCATCGTTCACATAGATGGGCACCGCGTCTCCGGGAGACGTCGCGGGCGGCGCTGCGGTGGCGCTGTCAGAGAGGCTAGGTGGGCTCAGTAGCCCCGCGGACGCGGAACAGGGAGGACGGGGAAGTGCGCGTTGGAAAGCCTCCTTAGTGGTGAACGGTTCAGTTGCTTTAGGAACACCGGGCTGATGGGCTCCCAGGGGCGTCCGGAGTACGAATGACGGTAAAGAAAAATATTACCCTCTTACTTTTTTAACTCATTTTATGGTGCCAATTTAATTTAAAATTTAAAACTGGAATTTAAAAATATTCCCTTTTTTAGTATGAACTTAGTAAAGATCAGTTTTGAAACATAAGCGACTTTTTCTCAAAATCCAGGGGGGGCAAATGCCCCTTTTGCTCCCCCTGCGAACGTTCATGCGGGCCCCATTAAGAAATAGTGAGGTTACTTTTTCGATGTTTCCGACCTGTCGAAATTTTTCGAATGGCCACACTGCCTTCTTCCTGATATTTGAATTCTTTTTTATGGAAATACTCGCGCCTTTTGTTCAACATGTCACGGTGCGTAGGATGCGCGTCTCGATTACGGTGGTTTGACGCCGACTTCACGAAGGAATTGATTATTGACTTCTCTTACTTTAACTTTGCTTGATGAAAATTTATATTGGGTTTTTTAACCTTTCTCTTTATTAAGGCATTTTTTCGGGTTAAAAATGTTAGTTTTTCATATTTCTTATTTGGAATAAAAATACATGTTTTTGGCCCAGTTACGCTGCCCTGAAAAGTGCGTTGCATTGTCCGTATTACGGTGCCCTCAATTACGGTGTCCTTTTTTAAATAACGTTTCCGTGGTTAGGTTGTATCTGCGAACTTTGAACTGTTCGAAACATTCTTTCTCTACGAGTGGTGTTTGTATGTAATTTTAATATTCAAATATGCAAATATAAATTTCTGTTCACCAGTTCTGAGAAACGAAAGTAAGGTTAAGTTGAGCAGTTACAGAGGGAGCCAGTAATGGGCACCGAGGGGCACGGTAATAGGGACAAGCGTTAAATCCCTATTACTTACTGGCTTCGCTTTAAAAAATACGAAAACGTTTTAAAAGTTCCCATTTTGCTATTTTTTCATAAAATCTTTACATAAATGCAAATCATGATAATTATCAATTTATTCATGATTGTGAAATACGAACAACGGTAAGGATTTGGGAAAATCCATTGAAATCTTTATATTCATTTTTGAATTTTTTCTTACTATGCTTTAATTGTTTAAAAACGCAACCTTCTCGCGTTCGAGTTCTTTGTTTTACTTGCAGATAAATGCGAGTATGAAACTATAATTTAGGTTCAAAGGAAAGGAGGTGTTCAGATTAATTCAATATTTATTATATCGTTTATATTTTCGTAGAATTCGCGTAGCTTCATTTAAAGACTCGGTGCGTACGAACGCCTTATGTTTGAAGTTCAGAAAATTCGGGTATTTAAGGTTTAATCGAAAGGAAGAATTACAATTTATAATTCATTATGCTGAAACAACTTCGCCCGAGGCGCATAGTTCCGTTTCCTCCGGTACAGAGCTTTGTCTGTTCTTTTCATAGTAATGAGCTATTATGCCTGCCCCTAGGGCATCGGCTATGATATTCAGGGTAGTTCTGAAGCGGTCTCTGAAAAGTAGTAATTAACAAATTAGCATCGAGATATCTGAAATTATGAAAACAGAGTGGGGTTCAATGCTTACACAAACCAGTCGATAGCAATAATTAGTGAAACGTCTTCTGCCGGTACTCCCACAGAATTTAACACCATTATTAGCATCACGTAGCCACCACTGGGCAAACCAGCAGCGCCGATGCACGATACGGTGCACGTAATGCTACAAATTTTATCCCAATAGAGTCGTATAAACTTCGTGTTATACTACGAAAACGCTAAAGCGGACAATGTATCAGGATACAGACCTAATTATTATGATTCTGAATAACGAAAATTGCAATCCATGTAATTGAATTATAAAAATCGCGCCGATACTTTCGTACAGCGCTATGCCATCCATGTTTATCGTAGCACCGATCGGGACGATGAACTTGGATATCTTGTTGGGGATTCCAATCCGTTCGAAGCATGCGATTGTTACCGGAACTGTAGCTGTGCTACA
This sequence comes from Andrena flavipes, assembly GCA_963971345.1. Lineage (NCBI taxonomy): Eukaryota > Metazoa > Arthropoda > Insecta > Hymenoptera > Andrenidae > Andrena > Andrena flavipes. The sequence goes on from OZ020480.1 coordinate 75,442,708, forward strand.
GTATAACTTTTAGACACGTTAACAAATCGATTTGATATTATATTTCCCATTTCTCTCGACCAATTACCTGGACGATGTACCGAACGCGGTGACGAATGCCGGTCCCAGTTGGAATATAATTTTATACGGAGACTGGCGGGTGCATATAAAGTATACCAGAGGAAGTAGCACAAAGCCCTGTATAAGTAACCCACTGAACACGGTTAACATGTAAATTCCTAGTCGCTTTATCACGTCGCTAAAATCCTCCACCTCCAAAATCTTCGCGGAGATAAGAAATAGAACACTTATCGGTACTATCCTGCTGAACACAAGTAGTTTTTGTATTAAACGCATTAGTCTTTGCTACATTCAAGATCTACTATTCTTACATTATCGCCCAGTTCATAATCGTCATCATTGCTTCCGATAAAGAATTAAAAAAGTTTTTCAGGGGTTCCCCTTTTGCGTCTATCTCTCCGATCGCTAAACCTAGAATTAAACTAAAGAACACCAAGCCTAGAACGTTCGTTCCTGGAGTATTCTTATGGTTCACTCTCCACTCTTGTATCGGTACTATCAGGCGAAAAGAGAATTCCAATTACAAAACAATATATCCTCGAAAGATTTTCATTTCAAGTTTTAAGTTTATTCAAGACAGTGCTTCTATTATCGTTCCAACGTACCTGATTCATTCCCTGGTTTTTCTAAGACAGTCTGATACTAAAACAGTGTTTTACACATTCTTCTTATTGTTTGAATATTGACCGCAGTCAGCAGTAGACGTAAACAGTAGAAACAGAGGCGAAAAATATTCTATTACCTGATTTAAGCATGCATTCACAATGTTTTCTGGTACTAGATTGCTGCGACGTAAACGGATATGGTAAACACAAATTACAGAGTAAAATTATGTTAGCGTTAGGTGTATATACTTTGAATGAAATACCGAAATAGATCTAAGATCGTATCCACCGTCATGAAATACGCGGTCGAATTGTGCAACACGAGATTCTCATTCTTAAGTCGCTCTCCAGGCTTTATCGTTTCAACGAGTATAACGCTCAATGTTATTCCAAGTACGGTCGTTAACGTGTAATAGTACAGTGCCATTACACCGATTTGACCTGTCGATTCGAAGGTATCTATTATCGTTTAGCCGTCGTTCGAGCGATTCTCTGCTTACCTGACTTCTTTAAATTGCAAGTGGCGCTCACGATGCTAGCTGTTACAAGAGGTAGTATCAAGCAGTTCACTAGCCTCATAAATAGTTCTCCGGGGAACTTCAGGTACATAGTACTTCGCTCGGACCATGGTTGACTAGTACAGGACTTGAGGATGACGCCTAGTATAATTCCAGCACACACCCCGACGATTGTTCTTAATATCAGCTTCTGCCTCAACACGTTTCTTAACACATTCATCGTACATTGATCTGTCGATGCTCGTTGCGATTCGCAGTAGGTACGGTAGTTTTGTATACGATTCAGCACGGATTCATGTGTATCGCCAATTTCAGTTACGTAAAATCTCAGAGGATTTTGTGTGCACAGAAGATAAGAATTCCTATCTGATCGAATGATAAAAGAAAATCAGCCTATAGTTTCCAGTCTCTTGCTTTCTTCTTGTATATTTCTGTCGTACACTAAGATGGGTGTTTTTTTTATGAAGCCTAGCTTATTCTTTCAACTTTTTCAATGTAGAGATTCAAACGCTCCGCGTACGCCGCGTGCGCGGATCCTTTAGTCGTGTTTGTTAACCAGATTCGCCGTACGCGTAGAGGCGTTTATCGCACAGATTACGTTGCATACCATTTAGATGGTTAAGTGTCAGGAAGTAGTGCATTACTTAGGTATTACCTTGAAGATATCTCATGACAGTGGGATTCATTTATGATCCTTTAGAATCATACCGGAGCACGCGATATACGTACAGCCTCTGATATCACGATCGAGATAAAGAAACAGATAAATGAATAAATAACGTTGATATTTTTCTTTTTATTTATTTTGCACCTATTACAATATAATAAATATGATCGTGCACAATACATGAAGGGATGTGTATTTACACACGCTCGTAATTTTCAGGCCATAATTTTACGTATTTGTAACTTGAGTTTCGCATCTTCGTGCTATATATTCTTTCCTTCCAACCGTTCAATATAATTTATACATATCTTTACAATTCTGCGTTATCTTTCCTCGAGTTACTCGTTAAAACATCACATTATGCATCCCGTCTGCATCCAGTCTTCGGAAGAAGAAAACGAATCTCGTAAATCTATCGCTCTTCCATTAAAATCATGACTATTAAATCCTTAAGGTTTTTCGATAATTAGTTCATTGTCGTTTATATGAAGTATTAGTGAGATCAGTAAAGAATTTTATTAACGTTACATTTATACAAAGTCATGTTTCGTAAGTTTACATATCTAGATCTACATATTCTCCTATGTTGTTTAATATTTGGTTGTTTTTTTTATTAATACGCAATTTTCGTCTCCCCCCCCGTTTAATCGGGCTTCTTATAAACCTTATCCCTTCTCTCTCTTTCACTTTTTCATGTGAGGTAATTTGATTTTGCTCAAATAAAAGGAAAAAAATTTGTTTATTGACTTTCGCTTTTTGGTGATTACGATTCGCCAGCCGCAATAACGGATCCCAGTGTCCTGCTGAGGCCTTTCTGCCAATACAACCTATATCACAGAAAATTAAAGATTGATGTCAGTCCTGGTTTCGTTCTCGCGACGCGCGTCGAATTCATTGTTATTGCGTATAAATAAACTCGACACAACACAAGCACACTTAAACGTGGATTAGTGGGACCAGTTATTCTGAAAAGATCAGAGCATTAAAACTTTCAAAACTCACTGCCGCTAAGGTAAACTATCTGTATCGCAAGGATCTAATGTTATACATAGTTATTCGCCACCATGCAGAGTCGACACGTTATGATATTTAGTAAAAGGAAAACGAAAAGATCTACTGATACCACTTCCAAGATCGGGCACTGCGATTTACAGTGCATAAGGATCGACTACTTCTAATTTCTCAGACATTGTGTGAGCATTCGGATACTGTAACGTATCGCTTCACAAAACTACGATTGAACTTCGAAAATAAAATAAAGAAGCCTAAGAACATGTCATTCGATAATCGTGAAATTAAAATTGTGAATCGAATCAAATAATAGAAATCCAGGGGTTGAAGATATTTAAATCAGACATCGGAACTGTTATACGACAAATTTAAAAGTTACGGTAGAAGAGTTAATATCTTTAATTAAACGATTTTGGTTATGAATAATAAATTATTCATTATAAATGATTAAAAAATTTGACCACCGGTAATCATTAGCGGTAACGCAAATTTAATTTTGTTTACCGAAAACCAGTATCGACGGCAATTTTCTTTTCTGTTTAAAAAAATTAATTACATAACGTTTTCCCCGTCGATATTGGTTAGCGGTAATCAACAAATGTTTCGCCATCGATAATGGTTATTGGTAAAATAAAATTCGAGTCATCAATAATGGTTACTGGTTCCCAAATATTTTTTAATCATTTCATTTTTAGAGACATTTCTTTGAAATTTAATAACTGGTTTCCATTTAATTAAAAATCAATTTTTACTCAATGACTTTTCTCCACTTGTTTTTTATAATAACTTATTTTGGATCTCTGATTTAAATTCTAATTCTAAGTGTACGATTCAATGGAAATAGTTGGTTGTACATATTCGTGAAGCATAACGAAATTATGCGGTGCATTGTAGGAGATACAGCAAGTGACATTGTTCTAATCGCCTGTACAATATCTGGTAGGAAGCATTTCTTATTCTTCTTTTGCGGTTCATTAAAGATACAAGTTTTACGAAAGGTGTACGTTTGCTTTTACGGTCAGAGTTCCCCGCGCTGCTCAAAAGTAAAACTGTGTCAATACCTGTCCCTACAAAGGTGTTTCCTTTCGTGCCTCCGCCTTCCACTGAAATCCATTTACTCGCGTTGTAATAGGTTTATTTCTATTAGTCGCATTCTCAATTCCATTCCTAACGCCTGCTACTAATCTCATGGCTGGGTTGGACACCAAGCCATTGCGCTTTGGTTTTGCGTTACTTGCACTGCAATCAAAATGTTAACAAAAGCATTAGAGCAGTGTTTCCCAACCATTTTTGAGTCACGATCCCCTTTTATAATATTCAAGTAGCCTGCGAGTTCCATATAAGGCAAAGTAAATTAAGGTAAAGAAAACACATTAAAAATAGGTATTTCAGAATACAAATCCAACATAATAATATTAAAGAAAAAAACCCAGGGAACACTTCGCGACCCACAGGTTGGAAATCGCTGCATTAGAGTGTAGATGACTAACAAGGAAACATCCCTCACCCGGAAGTTCAAAAAAATTCTGAAACTTTGTGAATATGTGGGGAATTTCCTCCCGATTATAATGCAATTTTTGTTTGCTGCTCAAATTCACTCTAAGGGAGTGAAAATTGACCTTAGGAAATCCGGTTATTTTCCGATTTTGTGTGGTTTAACTCGTGAGCTGTAAAATAATTTTTTTACCAAATGATAGATCTAATTAAAAGAAGCAACTTTTGTCTTGAAACCTTTTTCCATCTTTTACAGTTCGCGAGTTAAGAATTGCATTGTAATCAGGAGGAAACCCCCTACATATTCATAAAGTTTCAGAATTCTTTGAATTTTCGGATTCGGGATCTTCCTTTGTAAGAAATTAGAAGAGGAATATTACCTGGCAGGTGTGTGGTCGGAAGCGTGCTTCACGCTTCTGCCAACGCCAGCTCCACTGTTCCCCAGTATTATCCTCATGTGTGTGTCCCTAGTGAAGTGAGTGTCGGCCGAGTTTCTCTTCTCGTCCAGGCCGTTCTTCTTGTCTTTGCCGACGCTCAGGCCCAACATCTCGTTGGTCAGCTCGAACGGCTTGCTAACGTCGTTCTTCTCGATGATCTCGGTTTTTATGTTGATAGGCTCGTAAATGGCCGGCGCGTGATTGTATCCGCCCATCTGCGGTTTGTACGGTACGTTCTGGCTGCCGGTTAACAGCGACACTCCCAGCTGGCTCTGTATGACTTTCGCTGCCGTTTGGGCGCTCGGCGGGCTCGTGTTCGTCGGCGAGTACGGTATCAGGCTGTCGCTAAGTGGCGAGTGCGGCGGCGACGCGTAAATCGGGCTCTGCGGCTCGCTTTTCAACGGTGATAAAAGTTTGCTCAGCGGCCGGCTCTTCGCTCCCCTCGAGCATTGTTGCAGTTGTTGCGTGAAAGATAATGGTGTCTAAAATTATAGGAGTCGGATAACGCTAGAGTCTTCGTCGCTGAATTAGATCATAGCGTGTATAGATCGAGATGGCTTCTACGTTACTGGGTGTTGGCGTTTAGTATCTTATGTATATGAGGGTGAAGTGAGTATGCCGTACCGGAGAGAGAGAGACAAGTCCTTGCGGAGAGGCTGAGAAAACGATCTGTACACGGGTGCATAAGAACAGAATGAACAGAGCATGCCAGCGGTCAATGAAACGTGACGGAATGAGCTGGTTGGAAGTGGTATCGGAATTGAAAAGTCTCCAACAGTACAGTTACGAGTTAATGGAAAAGCATTAAAGACATCTTTGTTATATACCTACTTTTATTACCTGATTCACCATCGAGTTCTGGTTGAACTTCCCTTGGTCGCTCTTCGTGCTGCCGGTCAGGTTACTGCTGGACTTGCTGTTGCTAGAGTTGTTGCCCAAGGACACGCAGCTTCTCCTCTTCGTCGAGTCTGGGGATTCTGCTGGGCTGTACTGCGTCGAAAGTGGGTTCAGAATAGCCGACGACGGTTTCGTTTCGGCCGTTGAGTTGGAGGTTACAGAAGTAGCGCTACTACTCCCACCTGTGTTATAATAAAAATGGATATTAGAAGACTGTTAGGGCTACAAATTTCATAATTCGCTCGAGGCAGACTAACCTCCATTAATGCCAGGTCTTAGGCTGCGTTGATTAGCAGAATGTTCCTCGAGTAGCCTGACCACAGTGTCGTGGCCACTTTTGGCAGCCACCTTGATCGCATTTCGACCGCAGTGGTCCGAGTGACTGGGATCAGCACCATGATTCAGGAGCGCCCGCACGCAGTGCTCGTGGCCTTCTTGTGCAGCAATACCTGTTTTACATATATCGATAGACTTATTCTCTTCCTTTCGTTAGTTGAGATACACTATCATAAGAGCTCTTCTAACTCTTTTGACTCGCGTCATTCTTACGTTTAAAGATTTTGCTCGTCAGATCATTCGAGCTTTTAGCAACTTTTTATTATTTACCTAGAGCCGTTGCGCCTTGGTTACAAGTATGGTCAGGGGTAGCTCCATGCTCCAACATCAGTCTAACAATGGCCGCGTGACCCTGCCAGGCAGCAGAGTGAAGAGGTGTTCTGTTTTCGTTGTCGCAAGCGTTCACATTGGCGCTACCTTCTGTTAGCAATAAAGCTACCATCTCAACGTGCCCCTGCCAAGCACTCACGTGTAGAGGAGTTCTGCCCTGTAAAGTTACGATAGCTTTACTAAAAAGATTCTCAATAAAGAAACGTAGTCTCAAATCTCTCCCATACTTATTACGTTCGCAGAGATTTAATACAAAGACTTTACTCACTTCCGAGTCTCTACTTTCCACATCAGCACGCGCGTGTTCCAATAGAAACCGCGCCATTGCCAATCGGTTCTCCAAAGCCAGTATGTAGAGGGTGCTTCTGCCATCGGCGTCCTTCGCATTCACGTCGGCGTTGCGAGTCAGCAGAACCTTGACAGTGTCATAATGGCCCTCCAGAGCTGCAAGTCTATGATCATTCTTCGTTGTTGAAAACAGCCTCGTGAAATTTACCGCGGTAGTGTTTCAATGCTCCGCTCGAACAGCGACATCGAGAGCTTACCTCAACGCAGTTTTGCCGTCGTGAGCGTGCTGATCGATTGGCGCGCTGTGTTGCTCCAGCAATCTTTCAACCAAGGTAGCGTGTCCCTCTTGCGCGGCTAGCATCAGAGCTCCCTTCCCATCGTTGTCAGTTTCATCAATTTTGGCTCCAGCCTCCAGCAGCGCTTCGCAGACATCCACGTGCCCCTCGAAGGCCGCGTAGTGCAGAGGTGTCCAGCCGGAATTGTCCCTGTGCTGCTCGTCGAGACCTAAGGCACCATAAATTCCCAATCAATCCCTAAGGTGTGTTTAACATCCTAACAAAGGAAGGACGCGTACCTCTATCCAGCAGTTGCTTCACCACGTCTGTGCCGCCCTGGGCAGCGGCCACGCTGAGAACGGTCCTGCCCTCGTTGTCAATGCTGTCCACGTAACATCCCCAGAACAGCAGAAGAGCGACGACCGACCCGTGGCCCATGCTAGCAGCTGCCCACAGAGGAGTGCGCCCGGTGGCGTCGCAGTGATCCACGTCTGCTTCATACTCCAAAAGCAACTCGCAAACGTCCCTGTGCCCCTCGAACGCAGCTACCAGCAACGGTGTCATGCCATCTTTATCCTGATGATCAACCGCAGCCCCTTTCTCCAAGAGTATCGTGACCACCTGTACGATAGAAGACGCCGGGTCCATTAAACTAGAACCGAGTCCCGAGAAGACCATAGGTCACGCAAGATTTCATCGAAACCTTTGGAACTTGATAACGGTGCAAGGTGATTCCAGAAGCTAGATTGGTCTGTACCTATCTTCCCTTCAATATTGATATTCTTATACACATACAGTATAGTGGTATCAAGGTGGTGATAAAGAGGATGTTAAGCCAGACTTTAATGTTAATATCTTTTGTTAATAAAAACGGAACCATGTGATTCTACTATCATATGTTGGGAACTAAACAGTCTCCAGGAATATCTCCAACGCCGCGTGGGATCATCCTGTACACTGTTGGCGGAGGTGAAAGTGAACTAACTTTTGCGTAGCCGTGATTGGAGGGGACACAGAGAGCAGCGACGCTGAGGGCAGTCCTCCCGTCGCTATCGGCGTGATTGATCTCCGCGCCGAAGTCTAGGAGGTGTTCGACGATCTCGCTGTGGCCCATGTAGGCGGCAGCAATTAAGGCGGTCCTGCCCTCGTCGTCGGTTCTGTTGACGTCGGCGCCGTGCTGCAGAAGCGCTTTAACGATGTCCTCGTGGCCACCCCACGCGGCCGCTCTCAGGGCGGTGCGCTGATCCCAGTCGGCGCAATCCACCATCGCCCCGTGCTCCAGCAGCATTTCGACCACCTGCATTTTCATTTTCATCCTCTGTTATACCCCGCCTCTCCTCTTCGTTACAACGCTATCCCCTCTGTACATTCAACTACGCTTCTTTCGTCATTATCGATTACAAAATTGGCCTGCTAACTCGCCAATGCCTCGAGACTACTGCGGCTACTCTACCGACAGACGCTCTAGCGCCTAGTCTCTCTACTTTGAGGAATGAGTAACTTTAGCGGTATGTTGCTTCTGTATTGGAATAATAATCCAGTATCAAGGGGTTGATATTGCTCTAGCAAATTAAGTTAGTCGTTCCCCATGCACCGTTAGCTAATCGTGACGAAATGACTACCTGAGTGTGCCCACCCCAGGCGGCAGCTCTGAGGGCGGTCCAGCCGTCGCAGTCGGCGTGATCGGCGCAGGCATCGGCAGCCAGCAGCACTCGAACCACGTCCGCGTAACCGTGTCTGGCGGCCAAGTTCAAGGGTGTCTGGCCGTGACGGTCAGTGGCTTCCAGCTTTGCCTGTGGAGTTTGAGAGATCTCATTGATTGACAGATTAGTTAGTTCGTGAAATTGTCCTATATGGCTTCTGCCCCGATTGGTACCATTTAACAGTGCAAGCAAAAATTTAAGCTTCGTTGAATGGCCGTAAGTGTTGCAGGAGAAAATTAGGGGGATAGACAAATATCCTCTCCTCTCAAAATTAAATCCTGAGTGCGTCAGTCAGTAAGTTCTTGTGCATCTGTACGAATGAAAACATTCGGGGATAGATGCTTACCTGAGGGCAAGTCGCCAAGCCTAGCTCCAGCAGGGTTGCGTTACCATCTGCAGCAAGCGTGTGCAGCACTGTACGTCCGCAAGAATCTGTTTGATTGATGTCCCCGCTCTCGCCGAGCAGTTCGGTTAATGGCTCACTGGGAGATTCATCCATAGGGCTTACGTCTTGCGAGACCTTTCACAGAAAACAATCGTTGTACAAACCCTCTAAGCTCAGTGCTCACAGGATTGAGGATTGCCATCACTTGCACACAGGATTTCACAGGAGTTTGGGGTGACTAATTGCTAGGTAACCATGAGGTCTCATGAGGATATACCCAAGAACAGTGGATGAACAATATTTTACACATCATATATTCAGAACAGAGTGAACTATTAAGCAGAACTAAACTATTAACAGAGTAAGCTATTAAAGGACACTAGACACGACTACCTCCACCATTCCATCATTACAAGACTGCATTCAGAAATCACCTCCACCATAATTCACGATGGGAGAACCATGGCTAACCACCCATTTCTCACGTAGACTGCGTTAAAAGCCTACACCAACTACATACCTGACTAGAAGAAATAGCATCTTTGCTGGTGTCGTCCTCGACGACCTTCTCCGATGGCTTGGCTCCCGCGTCGATAAGCAGCCTCAGCAGCTTCACCTCCTGCCTGGGCCAGAGGATGCACTCGGAGCTGTCCAAGTAGCAGTCCTCGATGCAGGCCCCGCTGCCTATCATCCAGAGCACCTGGAGCGTGTGCAGGTCCAGGCTACAGTTGGTGGCGGCCACGCTGGTGATGGAGCGCTGCAGATGCTGCCCCAGCACGCAGATCTCATCAGGATTCAGCTCCGTGCCGCGAAGAGTGTAATACGCGGCGAGCATCGCGTGGCCCTCGATCGCGGAGCACAGGTACTTCTGCGTGCAGTGCTTAACATCCAGCAGCCACTCGGCGAAACTATGATGGAACAGCATCAGCGCGCCAGCACGAGACACCGAGATCACTCTGCGAAGCAGGTGGAGGCGTCGATTGAAGTCCTCAACGGTGATGGTGGCGCAGGCGGTCTTCACGCATTTGTAGAGGATCTCCTGGGTTATAGGCAGCTTGGCGGCCAGTATCACGTTCAACAGCGGCTGCACCTTGGCGAACTGCTTTCTGCTGAATAGTCTCTGACACAGCCAGAGGTAGAGGCCGTTCAGGGTGCCCGGTATCTCCCGGACCTCGCGCAGCACGATGAAGTTCTCTGCCACGCCGTCGAGAACCTTCTCCAGGTACAGGAAGCAGCCGTTGCTCTTGATGTGCAGCTGGTTTAGCATCTCGGCGGTGTCGTTCGAGATGTGCTGCCTGGTGGGAACAGAACAGACGATCAGTTCCTCGCTGCGATCGCGCCAAGAGGGCGTACCTAGAACCCTGAGATAATCGAAGTGGAGGATCGTTACCTGAGAGCGTCCTCTTGGTCCAGCCGCGCCAGGATATACTGTTGCACGTCCCTCACCACTTGTGGCTTCCTCAGATCGTCCAGGGAGATCTTGCGGAAGCCGGTGAACATCCTGGAGATGGTTTTGCTCTGGCGTCGCGCCGTGCAGACCAGAAGTAACCACTGCGGAAACAGGTGGTGGTGGTTGGCCAGCAGCTCGGCGATCGTCCGACTGACGTTCTCGTTCTCCCTTCTGGAGTCTCTGGTGCCAGTCTGAGGCGGGTTCAAGGTCTGTCCCTCGTCGATCGAGTCGACCAGCAGGAACAGACAGTTCTTTGGTGGCTCGACCTCCAACAGAGGAAACAGCAGAGCCTTTTTTAGAGCTTCGTCTGGGTCTCTGTCCAGAATATCTGGCTGCAGGGCGGCCTGTATATCTGGGTCCGTCCGAAGCTTCTCCGCGTAGGCTTCCGCCACGGCCTCCCTCGAGGTCATGGGCACCGTGGTGGCGTTGGTGGTCGTGGTAGCGCTGATGGGGGTCGGGGAGCTTGGCGATGCTCTGCAAAAGACAGAGAATGTTCAGGGTAAGTTCGGTAGAGGTTTCCACCAAATAAGGTCTGTGATCGATTTACATCCATAAAAGTGGTACCAATTTAGACCCACGCAGCCTTTATATCACTTACAAATTTTAAAGATGGTTTTTCTAATACAACTTAAAAACAGCTGTCCAATAGCTAAAGGTGAATCCACCAAGTGGGACCACTCGAAGGTATCTAAATCAATCCCAGCTCTCATCTACCCCCAAAACTCCCACGAAACTCAATACAATGCACCTCAAGGTGTCTCATTAATCACCACCCACCCACCTGTGTATCCCATCAGAGCTAGCCTGCAGGAGCTGAGCGACCAGAGACCTGACGAACTGAGCTGGCGACAGGGACGTCTCGCTCCTCGCCTGGCAGAAGTGTCTTGCCAGCAGCCTCCTGTTCAAGGACCTCTGGTGCCTGGCAGTGGCACCCGTCGACGGCCAAGCTAGCTCGGCGCATAGCGCAGTCTTGCCGCTTCCTGGCCCCCCGACGATCAGGGCGCCGCAGGTCTTGGACGCTGGCCTCTGCTCCAGGCACCGGGACAGCTTCATGAACGCCCACTCGCGGCAGAAGAACCGCTTCTTCTCTATCACTGGCGCGGCCATCGTTGAGTCTGTCGCTCTCAGACCTTAACCAACAAGATCGGTGCTCTGGCTCGTGCTTCGTTGCTTCTCTAGTCGATCGACACCCAGCTCGTGGCGACCCACTGTCATATTAATACTATTCTTCGGCTGGGCAGTATTCTAGTGTATCTTGGGGAGGGTGATCAGAGGCCGTCTATGATACTCTTCGTATATTTATTCCGTAGGCTGACTCGCTCCGTTCCTCAGGCTCGAAGCTTCGTCTCGATGGTCGAGGGTACGATCCAACCCCTCGCTGGCCTGGATCGCGAGGATCGCAGGGTGAGGCTCTAGATCGGCTGGCAAGTGGCACGGCTACGGTTGATCTCGGTGCACGAGGAGACGTTGGTCGGAGCCCCAGGGGGCTCTGAGGCTTCCTCCGCCTCCATTCAGCCTTCTCATCGCCTCGACCAGCACCGCGTTCCGTGTCGCCGCATTCTACCCTGGAAACGACAGAAAGCAGATCGTTTAGCGCGCTTTGCGGAGGACGGCGGCGATTCTCCTGATTTCTGACCACTTTCGGGGCCCCCAGGGAACTCTTCCTACTTTCGCTTCTGCGGGGAACTCTTTCTACTTCTGCTACCTCCGAGACCGCTGCGTCTGCGGCAGGTAGTTAAGGGAAATTTTGTTATTTCCCTGGCTGCTTGTTTGCATCGGAATTATGCTCGTTCCGGGACGCCTGGGCGACTCGCCTACCTTTTCCGGGGTCGTTCGCTGTAGATAGGGTGGATGTAGACTGAGTAGGGGCGCAGTGTAGTCTACTTTGCAGCTAGAGCTGGAAGATTCACTGTTTGACCTCTGGTTTGAGGGGAGGAGCTATTCGAGGGATGTTTGGGGGTGAATTATATGTAATTGTAGAATTAGGTAACAACCAAATTGTGAGATCACATATAATTTAGTTAATTCTGGATTTTTCTATGAAGGCAGGGTGATTATATGGAGGGTCAAGATTCATAGTAAAATAATGTTTTGTGTTGACACCAATAGAAGAGGCCAAGGTAGTTCGACTAATTGTTAATAACTTTGCACGGACATATGCTCTACTCCGGAAACATTCACTATAGAAAGAAGTCACTTCTACTATGCCAAAGTGCCAAAGAGATCTTCTTATTTCCCAGTGAAGAATGAAGTTACAACTTAATTCCCTATGAAAGTAAACAGATGGAGCCTTTAAGACTTAGAAACTGAAACTGTTACTCAAATTACCAAAATTTGGATTTAGACCACTTTCATATACAAGTATCCCCATAATTTGTGATACAACTTGGAACTATCCCTTCTAAAATGGTAAAGTATTACTCTTAGATCCATCAAAATTCACTTTCAATTTGAAATCAAACTAGACACCATATACCCCACATTTTGTTACCGTAAATTCCCTGTCTCACGCCCATTATTCCCCTCGGTTTAACAAGCACTAAATATTTCCCAGATCCTGCACCCCCGAACACCTCCTATGTGTAATGAATGGAGAATCCGTCATGGCGCGAGCCTCGCGTCGCAGAGACGAAAGCATCCTCCCGAAAGAAAGACAGGAGAAATTCTCCGCGTCTGCTGGGAAGCTCGAATTCCGTTTCTCTGGTAGTTTGTAGCAGGGGGTGAGTGATCTAAAATTCGTATTAACCCTGGCGATAATTGTCGGTTCGCGGAAGACAGGTGGGATGAAATTACGCGCCGCGGAGGGGGCAATGACAAACTAGTTCCACTAATGAGAAGGATATCTCGGCTTGTCGGACTTTTCTAATTATCTGTACCGTCTTCCCGCTGTGACTCGGCTCCGTCCAACCTGACTGTCACCAGTTTGCAGAAAACTGGCTCCTCGGGGAGAATCTTTCCCAGCTCGCGGGAAAAACCTGCTGCTCTAATAACCTTCTTGTCCCATGAATTCTGAATCCCTACTTGGAATAGTAGAATATGAAAAGTAACCGGAATTAACGAAGTCGACGGTGGATTGTTATAAAAATATATTTAAAATTTATACGAAATTTCTGAAAGCCTTAGGACATAATTGTTTATTTTCTCTTTTCTTCATCTTTACTCTTACCGGGGCCCTTGTACCGCCCAGGGTCCCTTTGTAACCGGTCCTGCAAGAGTAGCAAGATTTTCCTAGTTACGCAATACCTCATAAGCTAAGATCAATAACGAAGTGTAATTCTAGCACAGCGCATTAGCAAAGCTGACAGTTGATTGAACACAGGCGACACAGAGGACTCGCACAGAATTAATTGTCCTGGTAAAAGTTCCCTCGTTATTACGGAGCATTTTCCAAATTGGGGGTGGGTGATGATTTACAATGTCACACGAATTTGCTAATGAATTCTAACTTTCGAGGTTTCGCGGGGTTTTCCCTTTGAGGGTGTACCTACGATGCCCGAGGCTCGTAACGAGGCGGCAGGGTTGCAAAATTGAATATCCGAATGGAAAATGTAGACGAGAAAGGAAAGCTCGTTGTTAGTGCCGAGGTGTTCTTAACGTTGAGCAGACTTCCGCGAGGAGTCGCGGAGCCAGTCTTTCATAGGTTTGCTTTAGCGCGACTTGTTATTACACCGCCGAGGGACGTCTGCGTAACGTCCAAAGACCATCGACGCGGTTATTCGTTCCGCAGTGAAACGATTACATCGACTTACAAACTGTTACGCGAGATTTATCCAGCCGCCGTAACAAGAACAACATACATACGGTTTCTGCGTGGGAGGCATTGCCAATTTATCAACCTCGAAGGTTTAAACAGAGCTCCGAGCTTCGATCGATCGACGTTTCAGTGTTGTTTTAGACAGAATGGATTAATTGGATTAATTGGATTAAATGGATTAAATGGATTTAGATGCAGGTGTGTCGGTTTCTTCCGCGGTGGACTTTGAAAAATTTGTAGGGGACATTTGTCAGTAGATGCCTAGATAACATTTGCTTTTGGAATTTTTTTGCAAGAGTGTAAGAGAGTAATGAATGTTTTGGGGGTTCTGATTATTAGAATTTTGTAACAAATTTTAGTAAATCATTTGTCTCTGCAGACCATTGAAAAATCTTCCAAATCCAAAATTCGATGCAACATTCCTACCAGCACTAGACTTCTTTATTAGGATTTCCCTTTGATTTATCTCGAGAATTCTTACTAATAATAATTTTTCCCTCCACAATAAATTCAGGAAACCTAAATCTCCAGAACCATTTTAGGTATCTATCACATTTTTTGTATATCACTGTTCTAAGCTCTTCTAAACTCTAAAAATTCAACAGCTATATATCTACAAAAATATCTACAATTAAATCTCCTCCCTGGTCGTTCAAGCTACACTGTCATTGACAAGTATTAGAATACCTGTTGTATTTGCAGAAAATATGATACTTGGTACTTTTACTTTAATACTTTTCACAGCTATTAATTTAAAATATCAAGTAAAGTAAAATTTGTTCTTTATAAATTTTATAAAGTATAAAAAGTTCTTTAATAAATTTCCACCATTTTTCACAATTATTCCACAATTATTAAAATATCAAGTAAAGTAAAATTTGTTCTTTATAAATTTTATAAAGTATAAAAAGTTCTTTAATAAATTTCCACCATTTTTCACAATTATTCCACGCAGGTGTGCTAATACCTACGAACAGCAGTGTACATCCCCATCCTACCAAGGCCCCCCATAGTCAGCCTATCAACGAGATGCCACTGATACCGTGTTCCTCGATGAAAACAGACTCGATTAGTTCTCCGCGTAGCAGCGCGTCGAAGCGTGAGCACAAGGGTATCATTTACCTCCGCCCGTGCACACTCGTCCGTTTAATTGCGACGGCCACCCTCTCGTTGTTATTAACAAAATCTCGCCCCCGCGCGGGCGCAACAAGCGGGACGGGGCGACAGTCATCTTTGGGAACCGTCCAGGCGTGACTCGCGTCGCCGGTGTTGGCCCCTGACAAATTGCGTTAATTACGCGGGGGTCTAGTTAATTCGCAAAGAGGTGGGGAGAGGCGGCTGGGGAAAAGACCGATACGTCGCGATAATTATATGAATCAGGCACGCGAGGACCGCTACTGCTCGTGCTCTCCTTCGCGTTCTCATCCTTTGCTTCGATATAGATAACGATATCGAGGCTCGAAAGTCGAGTCACTTAACCGTAGGTGTGCTGAGCAACAGCGAGATCCGCTGTGCGCATGCGAGGCAGTGGGGTTTCTTATTGGACAGAGGGAACTGTTTACAAAATTATTGTTATGACTTAAAATTAAAAAGAGAACACTAATTGAAAAATGTGGTAGTAGTTATTGAGTTGATAAATTTTTATTTCTACTTTTGGTGAAGAAATATTTTATAATAAAAATATTAATGTATAAATATTATAAAAAATTTATATTAATATTACTAGCTCCTAATATTTCTTAATATCAATATTTCTATGTTTATTTATTTATAAAGCTGCACCCTTCTTACTGCAAGTTTCTCAACTTAGACTTTACACTTTGGAGGTGCATCGTGGATTAGCTCTTGCAAATGTCACTACTGCTTGGTGCACCTATGTTTTCATTTGCTAAACGTTGAAGGGGTCTCCGTGGCTTTGTATCTATAGAATTTGATAATTACAAGATGTATATCCAATGAAGTAATCGCTTTTTGGAAGCTTGCCTCCCAGGTGTTTGCCTTTCAAACAGATTACAGTAGCTCCGAGCCAGGGCAGTCGAAATTCGCGCAAAGTCCAGGGCATGACGAAGCTAATGCTATGTATTAGACAAGTTAATGCATGTCGAGCAACTTGCAAGTTTTAATGCGATTAAACTCGAAACTCTGTGATGGGTCCGGAATATTCCAAGCTCGACAACAGTCCCGCCTTCTCCCGCGACGAAATTTGCCGATAACTCGTTCGATTAAGATCGCCGTGAGAAAATTCGGGGGGGTTTTTTCCTTTGCCATTTAAAATTGCCCAGGGACGATTCCAGGGAAGCTCCTCGTAATCCTCCAACGGAGGATCCTGCCGTCGCGTAAATGGACATTCACGGGACTCGCGGGTTTTAATTGCCGCAAATCTGTCCCACGCCGGGCGTGAGAGCTCCGCGAAAACGTGAAAGTGCGTTTTCCCTTGGCACTCTCGCGGCGATCGATCGTCCCGAGACCACCGACTCTCTGGAACCGTCCCCGCGGAAACGCAATTACACCGTGCTCTGATCGATGAGATTTTCACTTTTACGGGGGCTAGCTTTCCTCGGGAGTAGTTTCTGCTCGCCCGTCATCGCTTCGATCACAATTGAGAGGCCCAGTGGAAAACGAGCACATGCCACCGTGTTCTGATTTTAGAGGAAAGCAATTTTAAAGGAAAAATTATTTTCAGAAGAAATGCGGTGGGATATTGAAATTATTTTAAGCGGAGCTTGAACTTGATGGTAAATGAGAACTATTAAATTTTTGCTGAAAAGTTTCTTCATAGCGCGAAGAAAATGTAATATTCAAAATATAACATATAATATTCTTAATTTTATAATTGCCATTTCTTTGCCAATGGTCATTTACTGGTATGCGATAAATTACTGGTTAGTTTACCCTACTATAGAATTCAACTTTTGCTCCTTACAGTGTTTCTACAAAGCCTCTTCAACTACCATCCCCAACTGACACTATATAATTCCACCCCAATTCCCTTTACACGAGATAATTCCTAAAACCCAGTATCACTACCGCGAATGACGGTTCATCCGCGATAAGAGGAAGCCAACGGTGATCTAGCCAGGTAGCAGTAAATTTCGAGTGCCCTCTGCACTGTGCGCACAGTGCCGGGATGATCCACGAGCTCATCGCTGGTACAATTCGCGCTAGGTGGCGCAATCGCTAGAATCTTGTCCTCCTATCTACCCCGCTTAAGTAACAACACCGCATTGCGTCTTCCCCGGTGACCGTCCGCAGAAATGCTCCCGAAATACCTCGAAATAAATTAGTTTCTATCTGGTAACAGAGCCTCCTCGGCCACTCGGGCTCCGTTCTCTGAAGCATCGTCTGAGGAGATCGTTGAATCTCGCTTGGGAAGAGGATCGACGTGCACCGAAGGCAGAATCATGGATGCAAGGTATTCGTGTCAGATGATAAGCGGAGATACGCGTGGCGGCGACGGGCACGGGATCGGGGCATGCCTGGAGCTCCCCGAGGTCGTGAATTTAATGAACAGATCGCGGGCTAGACACGCTGCCGTCCAAATACGGGGGCCACTGTTCGCTGCGGAGCTGGCCTCAAGTGGGTCAGCACTGCCTTGGCTCCGCTTTGTATGAATTTTAAACAGCGCGCAGCTGGATCGCGGCTTCTGCAACATGTATCGAGGGAGGTCGCGAGGAGCCCTCGTCTCCTGGACAGCTGTTCTGCTGGGACCGTTGGCGGATATTCAGAGTGCAGGGGTAACGATGGTGGTGAATAGTTGGTGGATGAGAAGAATTAGTTATTCAAGGTATTAAGAAACTGGGGATCATAAGATAATTGTTTAGAGTTTAGAGAGAAAGATGTGGTACTGTTGAAGGAGTAAGCGTGGATGAGGAATATCTCCATTTAGTGTTTAATATTGCCTCGAACTAAGGCGTATGCTATCCCCCCTAATTCTGTTCTAAAGGTAGGTGTCCACTTGAGAGAACTCGCGCAAGTTACTCTCGATAGTTGCCGTAGGCCGCCGCGGGTGGCGCGCGAGAGACCCGATGTCTGCTCCGTACTTCGCGCGACGTTGCCACGTTGTCTAGCAGATAGGGCGCCTCCTTCTATCTTCAAGCGCAACTGTGTCTCTTTCACTCGCTCGATAAAACAGATTCCTTCGTCTACAAGTCACTCCGCACCAAATCGATCACATTTTTAGAGACTTTGATCAGAATGCAATATGTATTTTGTGAATCGCGTGAAATTGTGGAAAGGCTTGAGTCATTGTTTAACGAGTTTTGAACTTGGTTACGAAATATAGGACTTTGAAGTGAAAAGATGATATTCTTACGAATTTCTATCTCGAAAACTATCGCTCCATTGCGTTAATTTTCTTTTATTTTAATCGAGAAGAATTAATCTTTCAGAATGAATTTACGAAATTGTGAAACTATTCTTCATTTCATTTCCGACAGGAATTCGTTCCCCAAAATTCCATGCTCGAAAGCAGAATATTTCTGGTTATAATTTTCAAAATTACAAAATTAATTTTCAATATAAAAAAGAGTATTAGAATAGCCCGCACTTTCTAGATTAAAATGAAAAAAGAGATAAAAATTCCGAGATAAAAATTCACAAGTACAGTTCGGTTTCACGAAAACAAGCAAAAATTGAACAAATTCAAAACCAGCAAAGTGATTACTGAAATCCCTTCCTCTCGACGAACTTGTACGCTATAAGTTCCTTGCGGAGTGGTGGGGTTACCGGCTCCGCCCACTTCCCCCTCCACTTCTGGCCCTGCGCACCGAAGGCCCCACTACTGCATCCGTCCACCTCAAGGAGCATTCCCCACAGTTCCCTTAAGAGATTAATCTCTAGACCGCTATCTTCGACTCCCCTCTCGATGCAAAGGCAATCAAGTACCTTCAGTTCACCCGTAAGTACTCAATTTCCTCCAGCAGGAAGTCTAGCGACCGTCAAAGTCCCTCGAATGTTAAAAGCAGAATTTCGTCGCCCTCGAACGGCTCCTAAATATCGCCCGGCGTCGGCGGGGCAGACAATTCTCTGCGAAATCGAATTCCCGTCAGCTCGCTGTAAAATTGAACCGGCCCCCCTTCACCCCGTGGGCGATAATGGCACGGAGGAGCCCTCGAGCCGGTCCCGCGGTTGCCATTCAGGTGAGACATCTCAATTTGCGTCTTCGCCGGTCACCTACCTCCGGCAGGTGAATAGGCCGCTTTATTAAGTACTGATTTTCCGTCGAAGTGGAACGAGCATTGTCATTCCGACTGAACTAACTTCCCCGCCGAGGTCTGATCCTCATTGTTCGAAACGGTAGCCCCTCTTGGCTTCGTTGCTCCATTAAGTATCTTCCTCTACATCCCCATCTCGCTGGATTCTACCCTTTGACTGCTCCTTCCCTCGGCGTACCCAGGGAACGAATCTTTTTCCCTCGCCCCCTTCTTTGAGCCTCAACTCGCTCGCGATGGACGGCTGGAAGTGAACGATTCCCGTGACGTTGGCTCCCCGAGCTTCGAAATTTTCTCGGACTTACGTCGATCTACTTTTCACGAATTAACTGAAGTGTGACGGAGTCTAAAGGTTGCTCTTCAGAGATTCTTCATCCCCAGTTGCTCCTGGTCCTCGGAGAGGAAGCGCAAGAACGAAAGATCCACATTCGAGGAAGAAAAGTATCCCCGCTACACGAAGACGTATTACTTAGCAAGGGGCACGAGGCTCCGTAGCAAAGGCCGTGGGCGAATCCAGGAGCTATTCGTCTTCTAGGCGGACCTAGCAAATACTCCGTCGAAGGTGTAAACTCGGGGAAACCGATCGCCCAGTTTCCACTGATCGACGTCTCTCTAACGAGAAAACTTATCGGCACGTCCGCAAAGGTTGAAGGAAAGATTCCCGGCGATATCTGTGCACGGGTATCGGGAGATAGAGGTTGCAGGGGAGGATATTAGTGGATCATAGGAGGCTGTCCAATTAGGGGGATAATTACTGGTAACACCTTTCGCGGATGATAGGCCCGTGGAAGTTAATTAATGGCGCGGCAACAAAGGGGACGCGCGCGCTCGGTATGCGAGCCGCGGCTCCCGTAACGAGTAACGTCAAAATTCCATTGGATAAGGAGAAACCGATCCCAGTCTTGTTAGAAGCCGAGCGTACAGGATCGTTAAAGCGTGTGCCACCGCCATATTTGGCTGATTGAGCAACGGCCTCGTTCCAGACAGGCAGAGACATCGGCCTTAGGTCGGCCAACCTGGTACACGCGTACCACGGTCCCGTCGGGTTCCGATGCGCTGCCTTAATCGGCCACCGTGTCACTGGTGTCCGCCAATTTAATTAGTATTGGAGATTGAAACATTTTCAGGGGGGTTATGGAACCGGGAGGCTGGGAAAGGGTTTGTTATTTGAAGAGGCGAGGAAGGTTCTTGTGATTTGATTTATTATAAATATTCGATTATAACTTTTTATTTGACAGGTGGTTCTCTTTTGAATTTAATATTTTTTGTGGCTTCCACTCATAGTGGTTGCTCGGGAGAAAGAGAAATAATTATATTGATTTCTGGATTGATTTCTGATTACAACGCAATTTTTGTTTGCTGCCTTAATTCACACCAAGGGGGTGAAATTAATTCCTCAAAATTCGGCTATTTACCGATTTTATGTTATAACTCGCGAATCGTAAGAGATAGAAAAAAAGTTTCCAGACAAAAGTTACTTCTTTTAATTAGATCTATCATTCGGCAAAGAAATTATTTTACATAACACAAAATCTGAAAATCACTCGATTTTCATGGGTCAATTACACCCCCCTAAAGTAAATTTGGGCAACAACCAAAAATTGCGTTGTAATCAGGAAGAAATTCCCTGCATATTCCTAAAGTTTCAGAATTTTTTAAAATTTGTTACCCGCTAAATGTAATATTTCCTTATCAAATTAAAACCTGTCGAAATTAAGTTTCAAAATTGAAGACGCCTGAAACTCTTTGTCTCGATCAGGACAGTGAGCAGTTGAAGAGATCGTGAGCTGGTAAAAAGTGTCGAGTCGCCTCACGTTTGAACGACCTTTGTCGTTGGTAGCCGAAAGCTGGCTTCTGAAATATTTATAAGCTACAGAACCTCGTAAATTACGGCGGACTTTCAAGGAAGCTTTCCACGGATATCATGTTCGGCAGGTTTAATGCTTCTTGGGTCGAAGGGTTGGTGAACGTTAACTAAAAGCGTGATTAGAATTTTATCGAAAACCTAGCTAAATTTGATTCTGGATAGACTCCGTTGCAAATCGTAGATCTTGACGAAGGAAATGGAAAAGACTTACACGATATCGCTTTGACACCCACTTCCGCCAAAAGATTCTATCTTTATCCAATAGGGAAGAGTTGGCAATATCGTTTTAGTCACCTAAATGGCACCTTATCAGTTTCGCGATAATAAATAAATATAAACGACACATAATGGTAGAAATATCAAGTATCAAATATCAAAACATATAAGTTGTACGATATTAACAACACTCTCCTTCATGCATACTTTTTGAAGAATATAATACATCAGAAAAAACAGGTATAGAAGCAAAAATAGTCAACAAGCCTGTTTCTAATAAGATTCTAAACGAAAAGGTTACACGAAACTAAAGACACGGCCGGGTCACAAAGGCCCAAGCACAATAGAAGAGTAAAACACAATAGGCTACAAATTACAAGCCGGAAGAAAGCTTCCCACGCACAGCTGACATCGAGAAGTAGTTACTCCACTAAATATTTAAGAACGCAACGCGCCCCAGTCACGAATAGCAGCGTAAAGTGCGAAAAAATCTCTCGGCACGTTGGTCCGGCGGCAGAAAATTGCCCGAACTGCTCGTTCGCACTACTACGCCACTGGGAATCACTTGCACTTCAAAGCAAACATTGTATTCAGTTATCTCCGCGGTATTACTTTCCCGGCACTCTAATACAATAGCTGGATCATGAATCCACGCGAAATATTCCAGTCACGTCAGAATAATCTCTTCATCGAATGCCACCGCGAACGAATGCCCGAGCGGCGAAACGATTAGCGCGCGGAATATGCTCTCGCGGGCCATTATACCGCCCAATAATCACCGCATTATTGTTATTACCGGGGACTGATAACAAAATTTACCGTCCAGAAAGGATAATAGGTCGGTTCGTTTCGCGCAGCCTCTGGCCGACGATGGTATCTCCGTGGCTGGCACAGTGGCCGAAGGATATTTCCCTGCGTGCGGCGTCCTCGGCGATAGAGACGTAAGGCTTCGCCGAAGGATTACCGTTCCGACGTTAATTTCCAATTATAATTAATACCGCGGATGATTTACGCTCGGGGGGCGGAGCGGTGGAGCGCGGTAATTAATGGGGTACGGGAAACGCTAGCGTTCGCGTGTTTGCTAATTAACAAATTAATTCCATGGTGTTTTAAGATTGTCAGAGCGCCCGTTACAGGTGAATTAAAATCATATGGTCGCTTGAAGGTAGTTTAGATCGACGTCACTGTCGTGTTTCTCTGACTGGGAGATTGTAACAAAAAAAGTTTTCAGAGTTTTTCTAGAAAGTGTTCTTTAATCAGGAAATAATTCGTGTTACTTGCTACTCACTTCTACTAAAATCTTGGATAATTACAAGGAGAGTATTTTAGGTGTCCGCCTCCGATCATTTTGATTTTTGGATATGTTATAGAGGACCGAAAAATAAGAAATTTTTCAACCCTAACTTTGAACGCAGTTTTCACCTCCCAAATCTGAAAACGGGGAAAAATAAAAAAACACGTATTTCTTATTTTTCGGTCCTCTATAACATATCCAAAAATCAAAATAATCGGAGGCGGACACCTAAAATACTCTCCTTGTTACACATGATTTTAAACAATTCGGAAAATTTGTTATAATGGTTAAAATTCGGGGTAAATGGACGCAAATAAAGATTTCTAAAAAATATAAATGAAAACGCATCGTTATTAAATATTTGAATTGCTTATTCATCTGGTTCTATCAAAATATTCTTCTGTTCTTTCTTTACTTTCGCTTTCATAGCTTTTTCTACTTTCTGGATTCTCAAACACTGTAATTTCTCGAGAAACGAGGAATAAGAAATTATAAAATTTCTAGAGAAATTCTCGAGAAGGAACACCACTTGTAAACAAACCTAGCACGATGCAGAAGAAGAAAAAATGATGGTCCACAGCTGAAACACTTCTGTCTAATTGCATTCTTCACTATTAATTCAAGAAACCACCCTTTTGCACCATAAATATAAAATATAAATTTTTAATTGAGACGTTGAAATGGTAAACGCTGCAAGTATTACAAGTGAAAATTTTCAGTATATTCTTCTGAACCACAGCGGCGTCGGTACATGTGATCCCAACAATACCTTGGGACAGAATTAGAAACTAAAATAAATGATCCTAGAGCACTTGCAGCGTTCAATCTACATCCTCCACTAAAAAAATAACAGCCTCCCCCTTCTTTGGCACTTACGTCATTTACCATTACAACTCCTCAATTACCAAAGTATTTCCTCAATCACCATACACAGAACAGCATTGCAACAGTGCTCTAAGCCTCGCCGCAGTAATGCAGTACCCCGCGAGCACGCTCGAAGCGATTCACCACCTCGTAGGACCCCCAGCACCCCCTTGGCTCCAAGCCTCCCATCCCAGCTATTACCTCCGCTTGTTCGAATAATATTTTACAAGCAGCAGCCCTTTGATGTTCCCCAGCCACTGATTGCATCGTGCATGCCCTAACGCGACTCTGCTAGGATCCAGCGGTATCCAATGCCGGAGGAATTCATCATCAGCCGGCGTTGTTTTGCGAGGACAGACGTACCCGGGTTATTAAAAAATAAAAAGTAGAAGAAAAAGAAGATGAGAAACAAGGAGGAAAATACAGAAATATTTCCATAATTGTGCATCACTGGCTGGGATTCACGTTTGCGCGCTATTAAATCCCTCTGTGCACGCGGATCTCCCGGTGGTCGAAACGAGATATAGGAGGGAACGGCGAAGGGGTGGGGCTGGAAAGCGAGCTTAATTAACGAGTCTCGAGATATTAGACTGATTGGAGAGCAACGGGGGAGGAGGGGACTCGGTAAGTGAATACAATGCGTTCTCGTTTTCGCGATCAAGTCCAGCTAGGCTGGTTAGATCTTTTTTCCACTCTCTCCCTCTCTCATCCTCCTTTCTCTCTCTCGCTCTCCCTCTTTCTCCCTCTCTCTCTCTCTCTTTCCCATGGAATAAACGAGAACAGAGAGAAGAGGCCTTCCAGAGTTATGACAGCGGAATAATTTTTCCGACGGGGCTTAATTGCAGCGGCTAACTGGACGAGGATCAGCCAGGTTAAACGCAGAGGCAATCGATCGAGCCCGCGAAAATTCGATTGAACCCCGTTGGAAGGCTGAAGCGGGCTCTGATTCGAATCAGCGCCACTTCGGGGCCCCCTCGTTTAGGGGGATTGTTTTCACTTTCGAGTGGAAACAAGCGCTCTGCTGTCGGTTCGATTCCGGATTGAACAGCGGCGAGCTTGCCTTTGTCAGGGCTCGGCGAAGGAATGTCGAAGGGATTAGAGAAGGGTGAATCGAAGCTTTTTCGGGGTTTCGAGTTGGGCGAACGTTACGATATCGCTGCGGATTGTAACGGGGTGGAGAGTTCGGAGGGTGAGTGACCTCGGTGAGAAGGCAGTGGTTTTTAGTAGTGTTAATAGCCTAGGAGTTTAGTGTAATTGGCCGTGGGAGATGGCTGCATCTACTTGTGCTAAAATTTCATGGAGATTTGTCATTCGGAATTATGGCCAACTTTATGGCATCACTTCCCTTTTAGCAAGCTTCAGGCAATTTAAAAAGCAATTTCTGGGTTAACCGGTGGACAGTGGAACGTCCGACAATGAGGCGGGAGGTGGGACTGGGTCATCTTTGACCCAAGGGGAAATTTATTTACGTGGACATTAAAGAAGGAACTTCCTCATATTTTCATCTTAAGGGTTCGTGATTTTTTTTTTCAATGACTAATGTACGGATTTTATTGTTTCTTGGAGTGAATTGTTTATTATTCCTTGCTGTATAGAGTCGCATTTTTCATGTTTCTAAAATGTAATTACAAATGTGTGGATTTAAATCGCAATGTTTGTGTCTCATTGTTAGTGAGAACACAGGCACTCTGCGGAAGCCCTCTTTAATAATAGCCCTAAAATAATAAAAATAGAATGATTATAGGGGTGTACGCATCAAGTGGACTAGAATCATCCAGGTATAATAAAAAGTTTGCGTTCCGTTCACAAAGAAGATCGAAAAATACGCAAAAAATACAAAACTTTTTCTTTACAAGGTCGTCATTTTGTAACCACTGTTGATAAATCAATAATTATAGTACACTTTATGCGTATACCCCTATATTCTATCTTTATCATTTAGGTATTATATTTTGGGAATATGAAAAATGAAATTCCATACAACAAAGAATAATAATTTTAGGTATCATATTTTGGGAATATGAAAAATGAAATTCCATACAACAAAGAATAATAAACATTTAACAAAAAAAGAAGATTAAATACCGTACATTAATTCCAGAAAAAAAGCTTTTTTTAACGGGAAAAGTAAAATGGACCTTTAATACATTAATGTAAACGAATGTTTATGTTTCCCTGGTAGCGGATTTATTTTCAGCTCGAAAATGGAGGAGCTTACGACAACGCTGTTCGAGATCCAACTTCCACGCACAATGATGGAGATACGTAGTTCCGTAGTCAGCGAATAATCCATTAATCGATTCGCGAAATCAAATCCGCTGTCATCCCCGATTAATCGATGGCGAGCGGAACGAGCCTCGTTCGATCAATTTTAAATGGGCTGGCTGACGTTCACGGGGATGTCAAATATTTAACGTGCACCTGTTGAAGAACCGTTTTTATTTCCTGTGGACGTTCATTAGCCCTCCCCCTCGTAATTACGTCAGCTAGTTACGTGGCAATCGATACTTTCGGGTGGAATAGTTAAGTGGAGAATTGATGTCACGTCTGATTACTCATGGACTAGGATTTCCGGTAATTTCCGATTTTCGAGTGTGATTTTGATGAGCCAGACTTAACCCCGAGTCAATTATGTTTGATATGGCTCCTAGTGTTGTTTTAGTAGAGGTTTTGGATAATGGCACCCCTCGTACATCAAAGGATAACGCCACAATGATGGGGTAAAAATGGTAGGATACCTTTGGATGTGATTTTAAAGAAATTCATGAACTCTATTAAACTTTCTTTACTTTAGGCTTTTTTTTTACTTTTTTATACGAATCGTAAGAATCTTATGGTACATTTTTAACAAAGTTTGTAAATTACTTTAATATCACCTCCGAAGTTATCATTTCTGGCTCATCACCGTGGCATTACTCCTTAAGAGGAACAATTATCATCCATAAAGTGGGGAATTAGGTACAAGGTGCCTCCTACTCGATTCAATGTGTAGACAGTACTCTAAATTCACTGAAATTCAAGCAGATCGTAGCCAGTAGCTTCACCGTGGGTGAATCTTAGAAATCTCAATTCCTTTCTCACAGAATCCTCTTCGCTCGTGAGAATTTGGCCTAGATCCTCCACAGCGCAGGTCAATTACAATATTAGACCTAGAATATTTAAAACGACACTGACATGGCAAAGTTGACACTCACTGCTTTACTATTTTAGCAGCTGTGCAGTGCTTCAGTATCACTTCACTAATGAACATTGTCATCAATACTTAATAATCACATGAGAGTCACTGCTTCTTCAAAGCCGACTTACAAACTATTATTTCTCCCAAAATGTTACATCCGCTCATCAACTCTGTAGATTTTCAGCTTTTACTATTGAAATTTGTAAAAGTTACAATTTTTTTACGATTTTCTTCATTTTTTCTCGATATGTGGATATCTAGAATTATTTTACAAAAAACTGTGATTAAATTTCAATAAAAAAATTATTGGAATACCTTCTAGAGACCTCGAAATTGACTCATGATTTTTTTCATAATAATTAGATTCTCTGGATGAGAGTGGCACTCGTTCAAAAATTGCCCAGTGTGTGAGCCACCCAGGTGTGTCAAAGTTGATCGAAAAAAGAGGCGTGTCAACGAAGAGTTAATGATCGAAAATTAGATCAGAGCCTTCAAAAACACACAAGACGATTTGTAACACGATTATCTTTTGTTGCTGAAGTAATGGCCACCCCTGCAACACGTGGCTACAACGACGCTGGAAAATTCGAGTCAGTTTAAAAAATAACAGCACGTGCCCAGTTTTACCCAGGTACCCAGTTTCGTCCGAGTTTCCCCTACTAGCATCGAGCCCCATAGAAGTATCGATTACAGAGCCAAGATGCTCCACACGCAGGATCATCCACTTCCAGGAAGCTACCCCCTGTGTCAGTGTTGATCTCCTCGCGCAATCTCAATCAGAAGTTTGGATACAGTAATTGCGTCCCGCGAACCAATGTAACTTGGAGCACGGAATACTAAAACCTCTCCCTTGGACCAATCAAACTACCCCACTACAACGGACGAGACTCTCTCGAGTTCCGTTACAGCAAGGCTCACCTGCCTCGAAAGCCAATCGTCGATCGAACGAGGCCCTCCTTCGCGAATCAGTGGTGTCACCTCGTCGAATAAAGTCGTCGCGCTAGTCGCTCCTGCTGTCGGTAATAACCCTTTGAATATCGTCGAAGTTACGCTCCCCACGAGGGGGTTGCGCGAAGTGTCATAGATTATAGATTCTAATGTAACTTCTTAATTAGATAGGGAACTTAGGAGAGCAGTGCCTCGGAAGAAGGACGGGCTTCTTGGTTCGAAATAAGGCGATCGGTATCCCCTCCACTTCTGTTCTTGCCGCGGCCAATGGGAGGGAGCTGGTGGCTATGACTCATCAGTGATGAGTCATCGCCTTGTTTCGAGGAAAAGAACCCCGCAGGTTTTAAAGGGGAAAATAATTCAATCAAATTGGCTCAACTTTTGATATGTTGTAAATTTTGGTGCGGTG
This sequence comes from Andrena flavipes, assembly GCA_963971345.1. Classification (NCBI taxonomy): domain Eukaryota; kingdom Metazoa; phylum Arthropoda; class Insecta; order Hymenoptera; family Andrenidae; genus Andrena; species Andrena flavipes. The sequence continues at coordinate 75,470,904 of OZ020480.1, forward strand.
AATTAGAATTTTGATGTGCTAGACCCCTAAGTCAGTGATTCCCAACCTGTAGACCGGGAAGTGTTTTTGGCATGGTTATTTTTAGTTGACGATTTATAGAACTTGTTTATTTTAATATGGTTACATTGCTGTGGTCTATTAATGACGTAACATTGCATTCTCATAAAGGAAGAATAATATTTATATTATCTTATATGGAGAAGGGGGAAGGTTATTTAAATATTATTATTAAATGTTTTATATACCAATGATATTTCTTCCCCCTGGATTACTTTTTTCTTGAGAACCTTTTTTGCATAGTAGACAGATTGATTTAAGAGTAAATGCAGGATCAAGTTTGACACAGGATTTCATTCTTTTTGAGAGGAGATTTTGTATTAGAATCTGATTTTGTTATGCATTGAAATTATTATTTGTTTTTAGAGAATTAAGGCTGATTATACGTAACACGTATAGTTTTATGCCGAGGGCGGGTCAACATTGACCCCGCGTCTGCGAAAGATGAAATCAGAGTCCCACTTGTCAGTTTCCTAATCAATCTCTTCTCCAATTCCTAACGACTGCGTTTCGTAAGTGGGTCGGACTCTTCTCACAGAACGCTCAAGCTTTCCTTCTCAGCATTGTTTCAGCGGCTCCGTTCCCCATCTGAATCTCATAGCCGCTCTTCTCACGAATAATTGCGCGAACTGGGATTTCTTTTTTTTTTCCAAACAGGCCCGGCATGCATCTCTTTGCATGGCGATTAACGAGGTTTCATTAACTCTACGCTGAAATTGGGAAAATCTCACATTTGGTACAAATTGAATATTTTTCACTGGTTTCATTTAAAATTCCAAATAAAGTAAAATTCTTCGATAAATTTGCAACGTTCTTAGCAATTATTCCACACAAACTAGGCGCCCCAATACTTATAAACGACGGTGTACCTTTAACGATGGAAATTCAGATCTGTGCTTGACAGATCAATAAAAAGTGATGAGGAAAGTAGCTTTCAATATTAAATCACACAAAAATGGAAATTCTGTTATATTCTTCAGAATTTCAGCTTCTTGCTAAATTTTGATTCCGACACTGAATTAAGAAATACCTTTTTCCTTTGAATAAAAACTCCACCACCGATAAATATCGTGAGCCAGCAGTGCCCCACGTGGCACGAAACGTGTTAACTACCTAAATTACAAAACAAACAACGTCTAACATCTCTGTTAGCATAAATTTTGGTGCGCAACAAAGACGAAGTATAATAATCTAATTTTATACAGATTTAGTAACCCGAAACAGACTTCCCTGCCCATGGCGATCTCGTTCCGGAGATCGAAGAGTAAAATGACCCTTGGGTCAGGTCGCTTTAATTGCCACAACGCAATTTCCCTAATTTCGCGTGCTGGATTCCGCCATCAGTGGTATGCTAATTAGATTGCTATTAGTTACCCGCCTCCTAGCTTCCCCTTTTTTTATCCCAGGCCCGTTACGCGTCGAAGTCCACCCCCATAAATTTGTTTATCGCGCTGGAGAATAGCCCCATTCCGTTTTTGTCGCGGGGCTGTTTGGCGCGTTCGAATAAACGGGTTTCGCGACTTCGCGCGCCCCGCCAGGTCGCGTGCTTAGGTTTTATGAATTCCAACCTTCTCCCCACTCGAGAATTAACGGACGAGGCGAAGAAAGCGAAAAATGAAGCCACTGACTCAGCGGTGTTGGATTCGAATCTAGCTGAAGTTCTCGATTTCGCTGTGTGCTTGAAAAATGAGACTTGCCTGTGAATATTTTATAGGGAGCACCTTAAGATGTGGACATAATATTGTAATGTTGGGTGCGAATTCGGAAGGGGAAGATAATAGCCAGATTTAAATTAAGGTGGTAAGAAGAATTAAATAAAGTGCTTGGCTTTTCTGAGGTTAATGAAGAATTTTGGTAATTATTTGTCAAGGGATTAATAAGGCGACGTGGGTGCGATAGCAGAGGGTTAACTGGGAGACTAATGAAATTTGAGGAAATTGCAGGAGGAGAGAGCGTAGGGGCGAAGGGGAACTTTTAAGTTTCGTTCATTGAACTTTTTCAATTTTCGTGCAGAGTGCAGACCCGTGTCCGATGTATCGTTCCTCGGCCTGTCGAAGTGGATATGCCTTGAAGAACTTTTACTGCTCCCTGTCTCTCGCGACTAAATGGGAGCACGCTTGCTCTTTGGGACTGCTCGAAGCCATGCAAAGCATCAGAAACTTTGAAAGTCGACGCGATATACTTGCAGCCTCCACTCCACTTCGATACAACGAGACAAACGAAAAGATCATCGAATAGACAAATGTTTCCTAAGCTTCGGAGTACTGGTGTTCCGTGAGAAATTATCAAAATTAATATGAGCCTGGAATGGTCAGAAATTGTCGTGACACGTTAAAAATCTTGCGGTTAAAAATCGTGTGGATTTTATTAAGTCGTCTTATATATTTGATTTAATAATCTATCTACCCAACAAAATAAGCAAGGTGATAGTTAAAATTTGAGACCAGGAATCGAATTCTAATTTTTGAAATTTATTTTCTTCAAAATGGAACCCTGTGCGAGAGAAAGTTATTCTATAGTTTCCACTCGATATTACATAAAGATTCCATAGTCACCATCTTTAGTAGCATATTATGTTAATTCTTCGCCACCTACTTACTCCTTATTCTTCTTTTCGATTATATAACACACAATTCAAAAATCTACTGCTTGTATCCTTAATTCAAAGAAGCCCAATTTAAATTTAAACAACGTTTAAATATTATAAACGTGACACAGAATTGACATAAACCTAATAGTTAATTTTCTAGTTAATTTTAATTTAATTTTACTTTGAGTATTAATTTTAATTTAATTTTACTTTGAGTATTAATTTTAATTTAATTTTACTTTGAGTATTAATTTTAATTTAATTTTACTTTGAGTATTAATTTAAATTTAATTTTACTTTGAGCATTAATTTTAATTTAATTTTACTTTGAGTATTAATTTTAGTTTATACGTAACCCCTTTCCTCTATTTCAATAACAATAATAATAACAAGAATACCACGAAACCCCGAACATCTCGAATTTTCGAAATGCCGCACCGAACGAGAACTCGCGGCACTAAGGGCTAGAGGGGATGCAGTGGAAGCTCATCAACGCCCGACGCGAGGCTAATAATTCACAGAAGCGTCGGTGGAAACGACGAAATAGATTTATCACGTCCGCGAATGGATCAGATCCGCCATGGCGCTTTATCATTTATTATTGGAAATCCCTGTCGCCCGGGAGTGAGTGGAGGGGTCCCCTCGTCGAAGGGAGCATCGCGCGCGGTCGCTTTTATTCAGGAAGCTGGCTCGCGTTAAAGTCAAAAGTCTGCCCGGCTCTCCATTAAAGCGATCCCCCCCCCCCCCCTGCCGCGGGATCGCTTATTGAAATTTTCTCGTCGCCGCGATCTTTCGGGCCCGCCTTTCGTCCCGACCGACTGGTTGCCCGTCAACGGGGCGAGCGTCGGGACGTGGAACGATTGCGCTGGCTAATTATCCAACCGTCGAGCGTAACGCGACTTAATGGGACTGTCATTCGTGTAATTGCCGAAGTTGCGCGATAACGAGCCAATGGGATCCTGAGCAGCTCCGATTTTTCCGCTGACTTGGGCTCGCTGATTAATTGCCAATTATTTCCTCTAATCGGGCCGACTACTTCTATTCCTAGTCGCCGATGTCTTCTACTGTTTTGCGCGCGGCTGGTGGCTGGAGCGCGCAGCTGATTGGGGGCACTGGTTGGTTAATGCGTAGGTACCTTTTTCTTCGCGGACTCGGTGACATGGTCTGTGCTCTGCAGAGGTGAAAAGGGATGCTTTTGTAGGGTCAATCCAATGAATTTATTCACCTTTGTTGTGTACTGTAGGGATGTAGTTATATTTGGTAGTAGAGCTACAGTTAAATATGTTTCAAAGGGCTAATTAACCTGGGATCTACTCAGGTGGTGATTAACCCTCATCCGTTAATCATTTCACGAACTGAATCTGTTCCTCGGTGTCAAATTGACACAGTGGTATAAGCTTTATGAAATGACAAGGTAAATAATTATTTTTTGATATTTTTTTATTCAAATTTGATGTGTTAGTATTTGTATCTAAGATTTTTCACAATTTTGACGTAAAATAAAGTGATGTGCGGGACATACTGCTTGTTTACAAGAATCACAAATAATAGAATAGTATAACTTATTAGGGAAAACTGTCAATTTGACACGAGGGACGGATGAGGGTTAATAGACTGCTGAAGTTTATGCAAGTATGATATTTAATACGATAATTACGATTTTCTTATTTTAAGAAAATGGAATACACTATACTATACTCGAGTTAAGTAAACATAACATTTTCTAAAAGAAAAATATATTTTGATAACCCTCTAATGGAGAAACATATTTCTATCAAAGTTTCACTTGTTTAGTATTCTATAAAAATGTATATTTGCATAAACATCCGCTGTCTAGTAATTAAAAAGGTATTCTGGAAGAGTCAAACCATGAAATGTGGTTTTCCTTCCTATCTACTGCAGGGTTGTAGTTACACTTGATGGTAGAAGTATACCTAAGTTGCAAAATATCGCATTCCACTTTTCAGGTTCCATGCATCCGGCAGTAACACTTTGACGGCTGCTGTCACGTACAGTAGCGGGCAAGAAAGTTACCACTTTTTCCATCCACTCTACCTATTTTACTTTTTAACATCAACTCAAAACTGCAGCATGGGCGTAATATTCATATTCTGCTAGAGAACTAAACGTTGTGTAAAACCCAGTTAAAGTTGAATTTATTTAACTAAAGAACAAAAACGTTACACAATATTAAACCAAATAAAGACGACAAAAAGTACTGAAAAATCTAATATTTTGTGGGGACACGTTTTGCTTTTAGGACGGTCTAAAAAATTACCAAAAGCTCCTTAGTTTGCCATAAAAATATGTTGTCCCGTTCAATGCCACATAAAACTTTTTGTTACTTAGTTAACTAAATCCAACTTTCACTATATTTTATACAGCTTTCAATTCTTCATCAGAATATGTACCCCCACCACAGTTCCAAGTTGATGCTAAAAAATACCAAAAATAAAAATGGTAACTTTTTGTGCTCTAATATATGCATGATTTCCCTAATTTCGTTCTACTGTTTTCCGTAAACCAGAGAAATCAATTCTCTTTTATATTTATCTCTGACACAACTCTACAATTTTTTATTTACCTATGTCCTATTAATAAGATATCCTGTTTTCAAGCTATAGTTGAAATAGTGACTCACGTCAGCGTACAGCGCGCAGTAATTCCTCGCAGAAAGTAAGCATCGTAAATTATTCGAATACGATTCACCTGCCGTGATTCATGCCTCCAGAAAGTCAGCTTCCACGTTGCTGAATCAACGAACGGTTCGACCTAGATTTCGCGGGTTGATCCACGCTGCAAACATGTAAACCTTAGGCTCGCTGGAAGTCGAGAATTCCAAGGCGATGCGTAGGAGCGGACGAAAATGTTCTAAGAAAACGGCAAAGCCGTGCGATCATTATTTCCATTTCTTTTTTTTTGTTTCTTTAATATAGATACGAAGTCTCAATTTGCTCGTGGATAATGTCGCGATAAGAGGGATCCCGCCGCGAGCGAATTCCTCGGTCGACCTCTTAATTCGCAATTGCACAAGCCTTTCATTGACCGAGTCAAGTGAATGACTCACTGGCTTCGAGATATTAATTAATCACGCTACTTCTCGCCTCGTGCTCCCTATCTCACTTTCTAGCGTTTCGACTCTTTCGCGATAACGAAATTCAATTGCTAAGTACGTAGTATGAAGTACAAAAACTCGTTCAAAGAATATATCGTTCCACTGAAAGAAAGAATAATCACTGCTGGATTCTACACAACCTCGATAAATATAGTCCCGAATAATCAGAAATTATTTTATTGCGCCATCACAAGAAATTCAAATTATTCACTTAATACACCTACCACTCGCTATAAGCTCACGAGTAGGGAACAGCAACGAGCTTATAGCGCGTAGCATCCGTTTATGGGGCCCTTCTCCACATAAAAATGCATAGCAGGGCTCTTTTAGACCACAAATGATGGAGCCAGCTGTAAACTTATAGCGCACAGCGCAAATCGAGCTCATAGCGAATAAATACTGGTGCAATAATCACTGCTCCGCTCCTCCCAAAGCACAGCGTATAATATTCTGCCGGATGAATCACGGTATTCCGAAGAATTCCTATCCAGAAACCGCTGTAGCCTTCGCCGCATTCCTCCTCGAAGGATCAGAAGCGTTCTCGACGCAGAGAAACATCAATTTCTCTTCATTGCTGGCCGGGAATACCGCTCGGCCAATTTCCCACCGCTATCCCCTTGGACTCGACCGATAATTATCTTTTTTTTCCGCCTCTTTTTACCCCCTCCATTCTCGCGAGACAGAACGGGGGGAAGGGAGCGGAATAAGAGGCGGAAAGGGAGACGGAGGGATGAGGAACGTTTGGTCAGAAGGGGTTTCGACTCTTGCCAAGCTCGAGGCCGCATTGCAGATGCACGTGCACCCCCTACACGGATTTTCGATTTCATTTACTTTGTTTTCGCGCAGCCCCTGCGGTCGGCTGGCTCCGGGAGAATCCTTTGATCCGTTTAACCAAGTGGTACGTTTGTACGTAAGAAAAATTCTCTTTCTTTCACGCGAATTTAATGGAATTCATTTAATTCGGGATTTGGGTTGGAAAATTTTTAAAAATTCTCTCCTAGCCTCGGACCGAAGCTTGTTTATTAGATCACCGCAATTCGTGTTATTCGTTTGCGACTGGAAGCTTCATAAATATTGTAAAAGAAATTTTCAAAAGTTACTCCCCTCGGAAATGCAACAGTGCTATTTGTCTTCCGCTGTTTCGAGTTTACCATTCGCTCGCTCTGTTCCTCGCGGCGCGTCGACTAAACCCCGTGGCTGGCTGGGGCGAAAGGAGAGAAAAGGGGATGATCGAACTCTCCCACTTGCAATCCCCCTCCTGTTTCCTGGGATGCAACCTGGGACGCGAGCACCCTCCAACACCGCTATTTCCGATACGGCGCGCGTGTCACTGCAGATTAACGATTGGTCCTGCAACGACACGTGCATGACCTATCGGCTTCCAGGCGACGCTGACTTTGTGCCGCGATGCGTTGGTAATTAATTTACCAAGGACGAGCCATCGCGTGATTGGTACGCGTTGGCGTTTCGCAACTGTTCTATAGGGCTCTCGCTGCATCTCGGAGAGGATGCCTCGCGAGGAGGCTTGAAGCTACGAAATGTGTCGTCAGGCTCTTCTGGGGTTAATTGATTGGGGGTTTGTTAAGAGAAAAATTGTTGCAGTAATTTTTATATAAAAAAATATATAATTAAAACAGTAAAAAATATTAATAAATTTTTTAGTTTTTAATATTTATGGAATTACAATAAAATAATAAAACAAAATATACACTATCTATATACAAAAGCCTACATCTATCAAAAAAGATTCCAAAACAGTACTCCACATAGAATTTCTATTCTAGCATCAGCCAAATTCGCTGAGACACCGTCCCAAGCGGAACCCAGCTACGAATACACTTTTCAAACATCAGCACCTTAAGCCCCCGCAAACAACTACACCCTATAACAGGTGGAAAGCAAATTGAACATTTCCACCCTTAAGAACACTGCTTTACACTCTACACGAGGGTATCCCGGGCCGCTCGCCATATCTCAGCAAGGCACAATGCCGAAAATACGAGCGCGGCGGTTGAGATCGTAAACACCTAACAGGTTAAGCGAATTCCCGCCAAAGAACAAAGCCAAGCAACGGCGCTCTCGCTGTTTCGAGGGGTTCAAAACCGCCCGGCGGTAACTTCGGGGGCTAAAGGGAGCCGTTGGAGAATCTAGGTGGCTGCGTTTACCAAGCAGCGGCGGTGTCATAGCCGAAGATATATTGCCGGGAAGAATTCAAGGCTGCGCGGGTTTATTGCCTTAATATTAAACTTGCCCCTTTTATCTTCTTCCTCGCGGCCTGCCAGGTTGGGGTGGTTGGGCGGGGTAGCTCTCCCCCCCGTGGAAATCTTTACTCCCGCGAAAGCCACTTCAAAGATTTACAACTTACAGCAGCTTCCGCCGGCGAGTATTACCGCTCGGACTGCAACCCCGGGAAATATTCGACTTTATGCGGGAATTATGCGGGAACTTTTCCACGGGACAGTGATGTATGCGAGTGTAACTGATCGCCACGCGCCCCCGGGGAATCTCTGTCATCCAGTATTAATGCAATCCGCTGTATAATTCAGACGCTATCGCGTCCACCGTGACGCGCGACCCGCCGCGTCGCAAAGCTAATGAGTTATTCGCCTCATCATCGTCGCGGGGGCGTGCCACGCGCTTCCGTCGAGGAAGCATTGTAAACGCGATTGCCATCGGGGCGTGGGATTCGGTGGGGTGTATGCTCGATGGTGGTCCAGCGTTCGCTGTAGTCTTTTATATTAAATGCCTGAGGCTGGAGCCAGTTTTGCAAAGGGAATGGCGAATAAAATAGGTCAGCTGTTGGGATTTATTACATAAATTTGCTAGGTCAAAAGTTGTTTGTTATACTTTTGAAATATTTTTCTCTTATTCGACAACATCTTAGCTTTCACCTCGAAAAAGATTCATCTCTGTGTCTTATTTTTATCAAAAGTTCTACGTAAATAAGTGTAGTTTGTTGGTAGCGCTAATCGCAGTATAATACCTGCCCAATAGGATAAATAATGAGGGAGTTAGAAATGTATTTACACTCTTTACCAGATTACAATATACATATAACGAGTATTAAATTTTTTTTATCGAAATATCAAAAATAAAATTATGGAATTGAAATAATCACAATACGCGCAACGACGAAAATGTAAGGAGAAGAAAAAAAAACATCCCCATTTTGAGGATTTGAACACTAGTTTCTTGGCCTATAATGCGAGATGCTTGCACAAAGCCTAGTCAACGTGCTATACTAGGACAAAAAATGCATTTTCTGGGTAAATTAATGATCCTATGGCGATAACCCATAAGACTTTTGTATTCCCTTCATCAAGATCTACCATTTAATGAAGAACAAAATCGATACAACGACTTCATAATTTTAATGTTTAAAGCCATTTTTTATAAAAATGGCCGGCCATTTGTAGCTAATATTCTGGAATTTGTTTATACACATCGGCCACAACATTTTCTGTCCGGTTTCATTAAAAAATCGCTCGTCCCATTCGCTCCCCCCCCCCCCCCTCGTCGCAGGTCCCGCGGATCCTGGGTTTGAGTCCCGTCGCCCCAGGTTCCCTTTTTCGCCTACAGATTCTTTGATGTCTCTACAAACACTTCCATCTTGGTTCCAATGTGTACCACCCTCCTTCATAGTCGTACGTAATTATTACTCACTTCGTAAACAGAATTAATCCTGAAGAGGAGCCTCTTATTTAACGTTAAAGAAGCCAAGCTCTGATTTCACAAAAAAAGCGTAGAATACAATAAAAATCGGTATCTAAATTACCCCCGATTTAAAACGTCCGTGGAATCCGCGAGCAAACACTCGGAGCCCGGCGCCGAGTCAAAGAGGAACGGCGGAAATTCCCTAGGACGCGCTGTAAAACGTCGATGGTGCGCGTACAAACCCGAAATCAACGTGAATTGTTTGCGGATATACATCAACGGAGTAGTCGTTGGTCAGCAACAGGGGTGGTGATCGATGCGAGGCTGTATTGACTATTGGCGCAACTGGTAACTAGCCAATTTGCTGCGTCGGTCAGACATCTGATTACCAACAGTAATTAGCGGGTGGATTGGTGTACCTGTGTTGACTGTCAGTGGGCAGGCAAACACTTTGCTCTGCCCCCTTGCGACGCATAAATTCAGGGCGCGTTTGAAATAGCCCCGCGAATATTCGTTCGATCTCCTCGACTCTTGCGCTCGTTCCAACTTCGGGTCTATATCGATCTGCCGCGAGTAGTAAATCGCGTCCAATTGATCCTCACCCGTGCGGCACCTCGAATACCATAAATATTCATTCCCCGCATTCCTCCTTGTGAAATTAGAGAATTTTATGCCGCCTGGCACAGAAGCGACTCGAAGTTTCAGATGGACTCGTGAAAACCTCGCTGCGAATTTTTATATTCGAATGCCTGGCGAGATTTTCAGCAGTTTCACTGTTCCAGCCCATTATTGAAGTGATTCCTCTTAATTAGAGGTTAACCGTCTTTGCGGCGGCCAGGGTTGCCGTGCTTCTCGCGACTTATTCGCTCTTATACGCTTTTCCACGTTGCGAGCCAGAACGAATTGGCTTTTTACGATCCCTACCCTGGCTGCCGCGCCGTTTACGTTCGTCTGGCTATCGGATCCGACTTGGATTTACGTTTTCGGCTTGCCGGCTGGCTTATCCCCGACCCGTTCCCCCGGGATTTACTTGGAAACGACTTCTGCCGCGCACCTTCGCGGAAAATGTCTTCCCGCGCAACGGCAACGCTGCTTCGTTAACGGAGAATGTCTCTGTGAAGCTTCAGGGAGGGAGGCACAGTTTTCCGTTCGATTCCCCGGCGCGGAAATGGCGATGTGGACGTCGAGCACGCGCATGCGCGGCCGTTTGCGTCATCAGTCACGTGACGAGTGGTTTCCTAACCTCACTTCGTAACTACATAAGCAGGGTTGCCACGTTATCGTTATATAAATCCTGGAGTGCCACACACTTCAACTCGTAGATTCGAATAAAAACTTTTAGATGGAAAAAGCACAAATAAAGTTTTGTTCTCAAATAATACAGAATTTAAAAGTATATGTATTTTTAATTAATAACTTTTATTGTATATAAAATTAATATCTCATTTTTTTCTACAACCCGGAGATTTTCCCAGTAAAACCGGAGTCCGGAGATTTGCTTCAAAACCCGAAGTCTCCGGGCGAAAACCGTAGAGGTGGCAACCCTGCACATAAGTGATTGATTCATAGCAAAGTGTTTTCAGAAAGTAATATCAATAATGTCCATTCTGTGAAGCACCCAGAGGGGAGCCTTCTACCCCCAAAGAATGAGCTTTGTAATAAAACAAAAGGAAACAGAATATTATTCTTTAAATAAATTTTTACAATCGCCAAAAGAATTTCATTGAATTTGCGTTAAAAATATTTTTATCCCATCTACTCGGGTCCCCTCAGAAAAAATCCTGCGTGCGCCACTGTGGCCATTCGTTCACTCCAAGCGGGCCCATTCAGCTTTATAATTACAATCGATTGCTATCGATTATTTATGACAGGTTACATCGAGAGCACAGTATTACGGGACTTACCCGCGGAGATTGTTCTTCGCAAAAGTTTCCAGCTCGTTGATTTACCGCGCGTGCGCCGTCCAAGCCATTAACCGTACACTGGCGCGGGTCCGGTGTTAATTATTTTTCGCACGCCCCGGAATGGTGTTTTCGACATTAATTCCGCGGAAAATTGAAGCCCGTGCGCGTCCGATGAAAATTGAGAGCGCCGCCTCGCGTAAAAGCTTCCATTTTCGAACACGCTGCGACAACATCCAATTTCCGACACGCGCGGCACACAGGGGCGCGTGTCCCCGCATAAAGCACCCCTTCGTTTGTAATATTCACGGTGACGCGGCGTCGCGCGTCAAGGAATGTAAAAATGAAATAAAGCGGTTCGAAGGAAGCACGCGTGGACAAAGCTTTCCCGCAATTACCGCGCTATTAGACCCGACTGTAAATCGACGCTGCGATAATCGCTGCACGGTGGCGCTGCGGGCGAGGCCGCGCTTCCAATGAAATTCTATTAAAACGAAACGGGGGGGTTCCCAGATTTCACGGTCAGATTAAATCTGCTGTTAGTCTTATCGCGCCTGGTCCACTCTGGCTAGTTAATTCTCTCCACCCAGCGTCCATCTATCGGGCTTTAATTAAGACCGCAGAGTTCTTGAATCAAATGGTGAATAAAATTTCTGCGCAGTTATTACGACTAATTATAATTACTTCTTCCAAGTAATCTTATTATAGAAAAGGGTGATTGTGGGTTGACTGAAACTTCTTTTGAAGGAAAGAAGCTTTTTGTGGCAGCTTTGAATATCAAGGTCCAAGTGTTATTAAACAAATTTATTCTTTATTTATAAAATATAATGGGCACTAGGTCTGTATTAAGTGAAATAGGGTGGTAGATATTATTCATCTAATAAATTAATAACTATAGTGGCATAAATTGGGTATCGAACGGTTTTTGAAGAGCATTGGAAGGTTCAGCGCATACGGGGGTCACACGACTGCGTCCAAGGCCTTTCAATTAAACCCTACGGGGGCTACACAGGGATTTTCAGATTTCGCAGGCAGATTGCACATCGCCGGCTTCCCTTATCGCGCGCGGAAACTTTACTGGGGCACGATAATCTATGAGCATTTATCGATTAAAGGGTCCCTTGGACCTACCACTATCCCCGCGCTGAAATAGAGCGCTGCGGGGCCGGCTGCGAGTCCGGAATGCCGGCGGCGATGCAAATAGGCTCCACGCGGTATGCAATATGCAACAGTACGATTATTTTAGCTCGCCGTTCATTATCGATAATTTACAGTTTCGTTTTAATTCATCGTGTTAGGTTTAGCTATAATGTCCCCTGTAATGCGTTGTCCCTTTTTCTTTCACTTTCAGTAGATATCTAATCTGGATATAGAGTAGAGGTTCTGGTATTTCAATTGATATTTAGGTAGGGTAGATGTACCGTTTGTGATCATTGCACTGCTTTTGGCTATGTGCATAATTATCTTATTTTTAGATCGTTATTATGTGGAGAATTTTACATCATAAATAGTTTGTTTAGAATACCGCCAGAAATATAAGGTTACATTTATTGCTTACATGGAAAAATATTATATTTTTTAAGAAGTGGCCAAAACTGGTACAACACCTTAAAGTGTGGCCACAAATGGTGCATCTATCCTACGAGGATTATGAAAATCTCCCCGTAATAGCTGAAGCTTTTTAAGAAATAGGGTAAAGGACCCAATTACTGATACTTTAAGTGTTGACTCTGATGGTATCTTATAGTTTTGTTTAATATGTTTACTTGATCTATTATTGTTTAAACGGGGGGTTTAAAGTAATTTGATTTTAGTGTGTTTTGGTAATTATTATAAATAAATTTAATTTTATATAGTATGTGTATTGTGAGAGAATAATTTTCTATTGGAGGAAGTAAATTGGTTTTTTACCTTTTACTTCATGAAAGAAATTTGTTGGATCATAAAGCACCGATTTTTATGTATAAATTCAACAATTTCAAAAATATATTTCGGGTAAAAATCTATTACTGACACCCTTAAAACGTGTTACTGAGATCCCAATTACTGCCAGCTAACCTAATACTGTTTACACCTTTAATACCAAAATGCTTGAAACCAATCACAAACACCCAATTATTAAATAAAAAAAAAAACCTAATGAATCGTTAAATCTCGATCGTTATTACTTTCTATGATGCTTATATTATTTAAAACCTTACATTTTGTTACGTAAATACCTTAAATATTACAATTACAGCATTTTATTTAACGCCATCTTTTCTCTTTCACTAGTAATAAAGTCATCGTTTTCACTCCCCTAATATCCGCTTAAAATTCTTGATCGTTTTATTGAAATTAACGAAGGAAAAATGAAGTGCTATTTTTTGTACCGTATAAATAACAGTTTCAATTGCATGTTAAATTTCTTTTATCTGTCATCTCACAAGGTTTATTCGTTATTTTATGTAAAACAGCTTAGAGTGACAGTAATTGGGTAGGTGGCAGTAATTGGCTCCTTTACCTAGTTGACTGCCCAATCAGCAAATTAAAAACGTGTAATAACTTTTGATCTAGTAAAGGCACCTTATCCCAGAACAGTCTCGCCAATTCTCGCTAAACGGGCATTCTCGTTCGCCCCTGTAATTCAATTCACCCGGCCGTTCGGCTAATAACGCGGAAATTCATGCGTCGCCGGTGAGCGTACACGTCGTTTGAAATAACGCGTATTAAATAATCCCCAGTACAAATTAAATAGCAACTACAGATCGTTAATTCGGCCACGCACGTCCGTACGATCGAATAATTTCCGCCCACGCTCTTATAATTACAGCCGGCCTCTGCTGTCGGCTGCTTTAACGGCGTTTTATTTTAAGCGCCTTCCTCCCACTCTGCCAATAAATTATTAATTTAATAGATAAACACCAGTGCACGGAGATTATGTCCTATTCCCAGGCCGGTTTCGCCTGCCAGTGTTAACGGTCCTGGTGATGATTTAATCGCGTGGAGGTGTAACACTTGCAGCGGGAAGAAACTCGGTGTAATTTTAAGATTTTTTAGGTCTTCCTTGATAGTTGAGCCGAGGTGTTGGATCCTCGAGAAATTTAATTGGAATCTTAGGGTTAAATAGGGTTTATACAAAATCGACTTTTGAAAAACCGGTATTAGAGTTTCAGTATTCCAAAAAAAGGAAAGTTTAATTGGTCTTCAATTTTTTATATAAAAAGAAAATATATATAATTAAAACAGTATTTAAATTAAATATTTTTTTGGTAATAGTAAAATATAAATGGTAATAGGAAAAAATATTTGTTCAAATTCCAAAAATGTTGAGTTTTTAATATTTATGGAGTTACAATAAATAATAAAACAAAATATACACTTGCAGCGGGAAGAAACTCGGTGCAATCTTAAGAATTTTTAGGTCTTCCTTGATAGTTGAGCCGAGGTGCTGGATCTTCGAGAAATTTGATTGGAATCTTAGGGTTTACACAAAATCGACTTTTGAAAAACTAACATTAGAATTCCAGTATTAAAAAAAAGGAAGCTTTAACTGGTCTTCAAATTTTTATATAAAAAGAAAAAATATATAATTAAAACAGTAAAAAATATGTATTCATATTCCAAAAATTTTCAGTTTTTAATATTTATGGAGTTACGATAAAGTAATAAAACAAAATATACACTATCTATATACAAAACCAAATAAATAATATTTTGATACACTTCTGTCACTAGATAAGTTTTCAAAGTTTGAAATTTAAATAGTATTTTCTCTCCCCCACACTCTTGATACCAGTTGAAGCGGTTCTGATGCTTCCGAGCCACGATCTGCTCAGCGATGATCGTGATAAGAAACGAAAGGGTAGTTGGCCAGGAGCTGGACACGGGGAAATAATCAGCGGGGAATGGAACGGGGATCGGGGGCGAAAAGCTAAGCATTAGGGAAGCGTGGCCAGTGTATGCATTGCGAATGCGGTGCTCGCGTGCGTTGTAGCAGCGTCGACGACAATCGTTAGGCATCCGAGCGAGCCGCACGTGACCGGATCGGGAATTCCGTCGATGGACTTGGCTGGAGCTCGCTTACACGATTATTTCGGGGCACGTACCGGGCATCGGACTTTTAACCGCGACTCGGGGAACGTCCAAGAATGTTCCGTGGGCGAGAGGGGGGGCGGAGGGGAACACGGGTCTTGGAGTGTGCACCCTCTGGCGCACCGGAGCTTAAATGAACGTTCACATGCTAATTTCGTAGTACAGGGTGCTTCTAAGTTGGCGGGCCTTTGGGGGTGTATTGCACGGGTTGAATTTAAGGGAGAAGGTTTGATAAGTATCTGTCTTTAGACTTCACGTCGCTGAGGTTTCGATTTAACCCTTAGTATCATTGTTTTATTTTACTCAGAAAAATTCTCATCGGTCCATTTTTTCATACTTCGTCGTAAAAATAAGCAAAATATTCCTAGAGTAACAATTTTTTATATAAATGAAAAAATATGGATGTAATACCAATGTTAAACCATGCATAATGGTATTTATGTATTATAGGTTTTACAGAATGTTACACTAGTGTTATATACACTGTTATGTTCGACATCAAAGTTAGTCACAAATGAATTCCGAAATAATTGAGAGGAAAATTGAAATTTACCTGGTAGTTTCAGTGGTCCTGGCGAAATTGAGAGTTGTAATCAACAATTCGAGATAGTGTATCACGGTAGAATTTCTATGGATGTATTTCTGCCCTAAGGACACTCGTTACATATGGTAATAGTAGAGTAACGCTTTAAAGTTCATGAAACAGCCCCCAAATGGCGTGCATAATTTTTTAAATTCGCGTAACACGGGTGTTACACTATGATACTAAGGGTTAAATTTCAGAGGCTATTGGTTGGGTCCCCAGTTTTGTGTTAAGGCCCACATTTCTAAGATTCTTAATTTCCAGATTAAAATTCCTGGCCCTCCTCAAATTTAGGTCCCGTTTTAGAGTTAAGGTGTTCATCCTCAATCTGGAGTCCTCATACACAGTCGAGGTATCCATATTGAAAATAGTATTCTTACCCCCGAATAAAGATCCCAGCTTCCAAGTTTAAGTAACTCATCTCCAAGGTGAGGTGTGTACACCAAAAATAAAGTCTCCATTTCTAAGTCAAGCTCCCTGCCCCCAAATTTAGGTCTCCATTTCCAACTTAAGATCCTTCCCCTAAAATTAAGCCCCTTTCCCCCAAATTGATGTCCCCACTTCCAAATGAAGCTTCCTATGCCCAATTTAGGATCTCCATTTCCGAATCCCAACCTCCCCAAAATTCCCTCTCCGACCTCCTGCACCACACGCCGAAGTGTCGTCGCTTCTCAATTTCGACGTCCCCCGAGCCTGCCCCCCAAAAAACCAACAACGACCGACGCGACAGGCGCAGAAGTCCCAGGGGTTGTGCAGACACAGAAGTCTCAGTTTCTTTGTCTCCTTCCGTCTCCAGCCGGGCTAATATTGAAATTCCCCGTGTTCACCGAGCGTTCGCCATCTCCCAGAGTGTTGCTCGAGCGTTGTTCCACGGCGGGCCAAGAAGAGTCGCATGGATTTTTCCAAACCCCCCGCATTCGAGTCGCAATTAGCCGGCCAGGCGGCCCGACTAATTGATTCGTCGGCCGCTAATCTTCACGGAGACGGTTCCTGTGAAAGCTGGCCGGGGCCCGCGAGACTTTAATCATTCCTTGCCCCACCCCCGGACTCCGACAATTTCTGAACGCCCAAGGGCACATCGCCCTTGCTCCAGCGCGGGCGCCCCCCCCTCGCGATATTAACTTAAGACGAGGGACTTCCGTTTAGCGAGGGGGATTAGTACGCCGGCCACAATTTCGGTAATTAATATTCACGCGGCGGGGTGAATTTACCTCTTCAACCCCCACACCCATCCCCCCCTCTTACCCTGTTTCAGCCACAGACGCGTTTATTAGCCGCGGCGGGATGACGGGGGCAATCTCGCTCCTAATTTATTCTTTTTCAGGGTTGCGTTGGCGGTTTGGTGGAAGGGGGTGCGCTGGGGGATGGTCAATCGATTCGGTGTTCAAGTTTTAATGCAGTCGGGGAGTATTACTCGGTTTCTTAAGGGGCAACATACACGTAGGAGGTGAACTCTTCAGATTTTCAGTCGTAAAGTCAACTTCTATCTTCAAATATTTTTTTGTTAAATATTGAAAGTTTTTTTTTTAGGATCTTCATTTCCAAATCCTAAAACAAGCTCATCCCTCCAAATTCCATCTTCTGCACCATACGCCAAAGTGCCATCACGTCTCAAACCAAAATCGGCTATGAAAAGTACTAAGTAGTATTTTTTTGTCTATTTTAAGAACAATTTTCCCTTTTTTGTTTCAGATAAAAAACAACGAGGATATGATCGTCACCGCAGGCGCTATTTCTGAGAAAAAAAACGTGGGGAAAGAGCTAACTCTTGCAGCTTTTTCTCCGAATTTTTTAATGAAAATTTCAGATTTTATAGGCAAAGGTTTGACCCTTCTAATGTGGGGTAAACTCTGGTAAATTCTTGGTACAGATTACTCCATGATAGTTTTTCATTTATCTGTAACTCAAAATTGTGTGACTCAATTTAAATGGAACAAAAACTAACAGGCAGCGTGGATCTTCTAGTTTATGTTTTGGTAAAATAATTAAACAATTGAAATTAGTACGATAGAGTGAGATTATTCGTGAAATTTTTCGTGCTAGTTGTGGACGATCGCTTGTTTATGTGTTACATGTGCTGTAGAAGATAAATGGAAAATTCAAACTGCAGGTAAGGGATGGTAAAATGACACTTAGCCAAGTCTTACTCTTGAAATTATCATACAATAAGACATCAGTGTTATTTTTTCTCATGAAAAGTGACTAAATTTCTGATTGTGCTGTTCGAGAAATTCTGATGGGAAATACCAGATACCATGTTTCCTTACGTCTCACAATCAGACATATAATGATCACGAAACGAATGATTATACACAAAATAACAATAATATAAAATAATATGAAATAATATAAAATAATTTAAAATAATGTAAAATAATAAAATAAGTTATCAGAATTAATTTTCTATATTTTCAATTAAATATACTTGGTAAATTTTTGTTAACCTATTATTTGTTTCTCTGATATCTGACCTATCATTATATCCTAGTCTCACTTTCAGAATATGTAAATATTAGCAGTTAATACACAAATTCTAAAACTACCAGGAACTTACCCGAGTTTACCCTATATAATGTTTCTTGGATAAAAACATTCCTCTACCAAAAAAAAATTCTACTTGTTCTCCCCCCAGGTGTACGTTGCTCCTCAAAAAGACAATCTTGCCGAGGATTTTTGAGCGTCAAAGAAACGACCGTATTATCCAGTGGAGGAAGCCACGAGGCACGCGGTTGAACACCGCCGATTGGAAATAACTAATTACGTTCGGCATGCGACAGCCTTGATTGACTGGGCTCGTATCGCTGGTCTGCGTGTAATCCAGTGTCTTGCTAGGCATTCCGTGCCCTTGAATGGCGCGATAATTTATTCGGTGCCATTAGCCGCACTCCTCGCTGCCCGCCACTTCGTAAATGAGCCCTCACATTAAAATAGCTTCTCCGTACAGCCTCTTCCGTCGTGCCCCGCTCTTTTACAGCCTGCAACGTGCCAGAACACTGTGCTCCGGGTTTCAAAAGCGACGCTTGGCTCTCTACGGCCCCTCCATTCATTCCGAGACGCAATTCGAAGGACGTAGAAGCACGGGGTGGACCGAATGATTCGAGACAGTAGCGCAATTTTCATTCGCAGCATCCTGCAACCCTTTCAATGCTGAGATCCAACCGCTCGGCGCACCCTCTGTGCGGAAATGCTTTAGCCGTATCTGTTAAACACGCTCGCTGAACGCCTATGAGCGTTATCCGCACGTGCCGAGGGTACTGGACCAACTCATTATGCGTACACCGCGCAGAAAGAGTTAGGAATATCGTAACAGCAGGAGAATCGGATATTTACGTTGGATTGGTAAATAGAGCTTCGAAGAATATTGGGAAATCGAATTTCACGGGAAATAGATAAACCAATAGCGTAAGTTATTCATTAAAGTCTTATTCGATAAGAGGTACTCGGTACTATTTATGGTTCGTTTCGAGCACTTATCTGCTGGCACTTGTAACGAGGCCCCTCTAATTAATCTCAGAGCCCGCGTCCAATGATGTACGTTACTCGGCGGAGTGGACGTTTCTGCGACTAAATCGCGATACTTTCCAACGCGACAGTTCCATTAAGGAGGAACCAATTTAACGACGGACCCGCGCGTCGACTAATTACCAATTATTCCGCGACTCGCCCGGTAATACGTAAGGGACAGGAGGGGGTTAAATCTAGTGAGTGGGACAGGCTCGTCGAAGGTGCTACGGCCACCTTACCCTCTGCGCCCTTGCTGTTAATGCACGAATCCACTTAGGCACGCTCTGACGCGTCTGATTAGATTAATTTTAAGGAGTTCCCTGCAGGGCGCACTTGTTCCTTTCAACGCCAACGATTCCAGCGCGCGGGAACTGTATGCAGGTACTGCGATCTTTCCTGCACTCTATTTCAAGCTTTACATAAAACCCTGAGGAATGACCAAAGAGTGGGGCTTGAATATTCAAGCAGATTTATATAAATATTAGCAAAATACTAAGAGATATGGAGGAGTGCATGAAAACACATTTCACCCATTTTTACAACCCTTCTTGGGGGTTGATTAGGGGGTATTCTGATTTTTTTTTGTATTTATGTGGGTGGTAATCTTTATGAGTAAGAATCAAGTTGATATCTAATCGGGCCTAAGAGATATTAGAGAATAGGGAGACCGAGAAAATACATTTTACCCCTTTTCACCCCCTTCGGGATGGAATTTCCAAAAATCCTTCTTTAGTGGAAAACTATATTTTTTTCCCTTGGTTCAGTGAATGCCTTTAACCTGTACCTGAGAGCTGCAGCCCTCTCACCAGGGATTTCTTGGTTTCTAATTGTGGCGTTATTTGTTTGTGGTAAAGAAATTTAATAATTAATTAATATAGGAGGAAAACATTTAAAAAAATTCCCCACTTAGTGGGTACCTACGGATCGAGCCCTCAGACACTTATTCCCGCCACGGTGCTTTTTCGCAAGTGCTCCACCGGGTTGCGAACTACAATTATTTAAAAATCATTATTTAAAAAAAATGAAAACGTTAGAACCTTCCTCTCGTCAAGGCGACCAAAGTGATGTGACACACTTGGGGTTACAGCTCATATTTACTGAGAAACCGCATTTCAAAATATACAACTTCAATTTTATATAATAGTATATAATATATATATATATAGATAAAATTTACCGAAACCTCAGCTTCCATTTCTCCAGTCTTAGAATTAAGAAATTTTACTTCCCTTGATAAAAATTTTACTCGCCATTGTCTAAGAGAAGATGGAACAGATTTATATCGAAATTTGATGCAATTATTCTCTGACAATTGTCGATTGACACGAGAATCATATAAATCGAATATTACGTCGAAGAAAGCTCAGAATGCGTTCGCCCTAAGCGCAGGGCGTCACGTTTGAAAAATTGATTTCAGCGGAAAATAGAAACGCACCAGCTGGCCCACTGCGAATTACAATAGCGATCGGAGGTGGGGCCTTTATAGCAGGCGCCAATTTCCCTAAGAAACCTGCATGGCGAAATGGTAAATGGCGGACACGTGGGTCGACTGGTGGAACGTGCCCGCGTAACGACAAGATCTCGACGCCCACCACGCCGGATTAAAACTGTCCCAAATGCTGGTGCAGCGAGCCAGCCATACCTTTCCATCTATCAGCGGCGGTTCTGTCGGCTCAGCGATACTGCGAAATTGCACGATTTCCTTATCCCTCTCCTCTCCGATCGTAGCTGGTCGAGGCGGACTCGAGAAGTACACCGTCAGTGGAGCTTGCACTTAATTCGAAATGGAAATTCACCTGCACTTTGTGTCATTAATTTTCAAAATTTCTCCGAGCACGAGAAATATTATAAAAATAGACAATTAAGGTAAATAATTAATTATTGCAGGTTCCACTAAACCCTCAATTTTCCATTATTACTTCTCTCAAATTCATCGAGATATATACCCTCTTTCTATCGAACCACTTTTCCCTAAAATACATCCTTCTTGTTACAAATCTACTCGAGTGTCGAGAGCACTTCGGTCGACATGTCACTGGAGCAGTTTAAATAGGAAGGATTAAATGTATTACGTAGACGGGTCGCCGGACGTAGGAGGCAGGATCGATCCAGTCGATCTGGTCGAGAGGCAGACCGGGTAACTTTCCGCCTGGGCTTGTAATAATTGCTGGCAGTATGTCTATTTCCATGGCAATTCGCGGGCGGCGCGATAACGCTGGATACACTTGCCTGGAAGTGTCGCGAATATTACGCGCGCGAATTACGCTGGCAGATATATCTCTGCGCTCCATTGCGCGCGCCGGCAGGTGAACGGGCCACGAGCCCCCTGAATTAATTGGTCCGTGAACGCGACACGGAACGCTGGGTGTTTTCGGACATTCGCCGGGAACGTGTATAGTCCGTTAGCAGGAACCATGGAAATTTACTATCCGACCTCTATACTTTTCCTAGATTACTCCTAAAGCATTTTTACAATCCCGCGCCATCTCTAAACTACCCCTGCGCCACGTGCGCACTTGCCACGGATATTTAGTGTATAGTGCGTGTAATGATTTGTCAATTATTATACGAGGCAGTGGGAGCAACAACGGACTAAGCCACATTTTTTTTTTTAAATTGAGTTAGTAGCAATAACGTATTCCAATAGGATTAAATACAGCACCCAGAGAGGGGTTCAAATGGGTTTTGGAACTCCCCAAAGAAGAAGGGAAAGGGAGGGTAATGTAACCACGGCTGAAGTAATTCAAGAGCTTTGTGAGGAGAAAAGAAAACTGGATTTTATTCTTTAAATAACTTTTTATGATCACTTAATGAATTTTATTGAATTTACATAAAAAATATTTCCATCCCTTCAATTCGGTTGAGTTACACAGAGAGACTTTTGTGTATCTAACTTTGCCCTAATTTTATATTCAGGAAATGGTTACAGTAGTGTTCAGGAAATAAATTTCAACCTTGTGAGGTTGGACATGTTTGCTAAAATTTATTATTTTCCCACCACTACCCCTGTAAAGAAAAAAATGGCTATTTCTCGAAACTTACAATTAATTTTATGGGTCTAGAGGATCTTATTTAGACTGCAGAGTATACTTGCCATGAACTCTATTGTAAAGATGTCGAACGACGAGGAACAAGAGTCCCATTTCTAAAAAGATTCCCTTTCAAAGCCCTCCCTGTTCACCGGCGACTAATTCGATATGAAAACCCCCCGCCAGCCCTTCAATCCTCATCCACGAAAACAAAGGCCCGCTCCCAAGACGGACTATCGCGTTGAATGCCCCGAGTGGAACAGACACGGCCATCCACGTCGGAAGTCTCCTCATTTTCGTCTTTCACGTCTCTCGTTCCCGCGAAAGTCGCGCCCCTTTTCAACAGCCACCACCCCCCTCGTTTGCCCTGCCTGCAGGCGTCGTCGCTCTCGAATTAGTATCCCATTCTGCGTCGTTTGAACGACACGGAGGAAAACACAGTCCCGCCGCGGAGAATAAACACAGCGAGAGCGTGGACGTGTTGCGCGCACGTTCATGGTACTTTACAAACCCGAATGCGAGGAACACGGGGGACGTCATGAATTGCGAACGTTCTCGGGGCGTTCGCCCCCCAAACCTCCCCCCGAATTACACGGCGATTCATCGCCGCCTCGTTCGGCGGAACGGCGGCTGAAATGGCTACACTAATTATTATTACCGACGAAAGAGGCAAACAACATTCCCGTGGGGCCTGACGTTTCGCGAGCTTCACGACGCAGAATCGAACAGCACCGCCTATTGCAAAGCATAACACGATTATTGATTATTTTGCTCTCGGTCCCAAACAACTGGGTACTCATTTCTGAAGGAGGGAAGAAAGTTGGTGGTGGGTAGTGTGTGTGAGTGGGGCGCCCCGCTTAGGGCTTCTCTCCTCTCTCTCTGGTATTTTTATTATTATTATTAATTATATTCTTCTCATGGGGCCTCGTCGTATTTATTAGTTGATTCTCTCTCTGGTATTTTTATTATTATTATTAATTATATTCTTCTCATGGGCCCTCGTATTTATTAGTTGACTCACCCCTAGTAGGTTTTTGGGGGAGTCGATATGATAGGAATTTTGTTAAACGTCCGGAACCGCACGCTGCTTTTCCTGGACGAGAGAAATGTGGGGATCATCCCCAATCTCTAATCATTTTTTTCTCTATATTTGGAAGTTTTCTAACTTGCAAGGTAAGGGAAGGTGTATGGGGTAGAGCTTCAATATCATTGGAACTACGTGGTGAGTGGGAATTTCGTGTCTTCGTACCGGCAGACAGACATTTTTTTAACTTACTTACTACTAACTCATCATCATTATTAATTAATTAGGGGTTACAAGAGCGGACCGACGAACCCCTTGTTTTGTACGGGGACCGAGAAAGATTTTTTTTGTAGATTGATTTTTCCTCAGTTGTTGAGTTTTTCAAAGTCCTTGGTGTCCCTGGTCCCTGTGCACCAGCGCACTGACCAGTACAATCCCTGTGGGGACCCAGAGTAATAAACTTGGAACTTGTATATATACGAACGAGGCATGGACCTAGCACTTGCGAGAGAGAGTTTGAAGGATGAGACCTCTGGTGGCGCTGGCGAGCACTAACAGTCTTAATTCCACGGTGGGGCTGGCACGTAGCAGCGTGACAGCTTGAAGCGTTCTCAGGAAGGTATCTTCCAACGAGAACATCGAAAGAAATTCTATTTAGTTAATCAGAGTGTTTACACGTGGATTGTTCTGAAAAACATCGAGAATATTTTTCAAAAAACTTCGCACCGCTGAAGGTGTCGAAGATAGGTATAAGACGACAGGTTTTAAAGAATGATGGAGAATGTCAGAATGCTCGCTGAAGCAGTGCTCGATACGATCAGGGGCCAAGCCTTTCCATTGGAACACAGTACCTCCTCGAGCGACCTCTCAGCGACGCCAGAAAGTAGACATTCCACTCGGAGCTGCAGCGGATTAATCACCCTCGAAATTCAACGGACGCCTAAACCGAGGAAAATACGGGAAGGGGGCCACCGATATCCCTGTTATCCACGGCGAACACGCAACAGCATGACCCGAGAGTATCGATCGTCTCTTGACACAAATACGGGATATTCCCATTACCCTCCTTCCCCGTGCGTTGCCCTAACTAGAGCCGATAAAAAGCGCAAAACTATTTACTCCGAGGATACTTCCACGTGCAAGTTTGCAGCAAACGTTGCTGGATGGAAAATGCGACCACGAGAGTAACGTACTACCGAACACCATCTATCTCGTTCCTTGCCTCATCATCGTCTTTTTCTTAATTAAGCCACGGCGCACAGGACTCGCCCGTGCCCGTGTTCCTTTGATCTGCCCCCTCCACTGGTATAATTGAATTCTTTCCCCCGCCGACCGCCATTTTATCCGAGCCCCTTTTAAAATACCGTAGCACGAACGAGGTACCAGGTCCATCCACTCTGTGCACGGGCAATAATAACCGCGGCTGCTTCTGCCTTCTGATTTAATTCAACCCTGCCGCGGAATTACCGCACTATTTTACGCTGGCTGAGGGCGAATAGGAAGCGACCCTTCTCCGTCCATCCGCCTAGGTATCCCTGGCCACTTTGTTGGGCAAGCGAACCACCCCTGCCTGGGCTACGACGAAACACGAGTCGCGGTGAGTTACAACGTTGTCCCGCGCGCCAACCACCCCCTGCGATACATATTGGCCCAAGGTGCTCGCCCCTTGCAACCTCTGACCGACCAAGAGTTATACACGAGTTGTATGAGACGTTAGGGATGAAGGATTTGAAAGGGGGTACCGGGAGATCCGTTCCTTATTCATAAACTTCACTTCAAAGGGCTGAAAGTCGCTGGTAGGGGCAAGTTTGGGGAGCAAGAACTTCGGTGACGTAATTGGGGAAGGGGTTCGTAGGTACCGCGTGGAGTCTGATGGCGAAGGGTGGAGGTATTGGAGTAATGGGTGGTGCTCTGTGGCTTGGGGAGGCATAGTGATTAGTTGGAGATTCGGTTAAGTGGGGTATAACGTGGTATTATTGAGGGCTCCAGTTATTTGGTCATATTCCTGGGGATTTAGGGGCCATACAGGGGCTGATTGGGTGATTGTCTACTATGGCGACGTGCTTAGAGATACTTGCCGTGAGAACGAATGAAGGATCAAGGAACTACCTAGGGAGCTAAGCCTCGTTCACATTAGTCAAGTTTTCTGGCTTCGAGTTGCTTGGATTCAAGTATACTGACTTCAAGTTGGTGTTCAGATAGTGTCAGCTGCGTTCAAGTTATGCTCAAGAGTACTTGAAGCTTGAAGCTGAAGAGCGAAGAAAGTGGATTCAGATATCTAGCGACTTGAAGTCAGCAAATTTGACTAATGTGAACGAATAGTTTGCTCAAAACTTGAAAGAAAGTTAAAAGGATATTTTAAGTCAAGTGAATGACAGGTTCACATTAGTTAAATTTACTGCTTCAAGTCGCTATTTCTGTAAATTTTATTATACCTCAAAATTCACATTTTTTAATTTTATTAGGTATTAACGAAAAATCGCTTTCATCCACAACTATTTTTTTTTAAATATAAATTTCAACGTATCAAAATTTAGATTTCTAGAAAAAGACTATTAGGGGATGATTGTATTGCATCGTATTATCATTTTCATTCTCCATTTTTCATTTTTCTTTTATAGGTATATTTTTTATATATTTTTAATATTAACGAAGAAACGGCGATTAGTAATAACTATGAAGATACTTTTCGTTCATATAATCGAAACTATACATTGGAAAAAATCCTTCCGTCATTCAGGAGATTCTTATATAAAAATTAAGCCCACAAAATGTCAGAAATATTAGCGCAGCACTTTCTGAGCTATCTTGCTCACCGTTTTTAAAAAGGCTTCTTCGAATCTCCTTGTATTTTGATTATAAACATAAATATTTCTCTACAAAGAAATTACCAAATGTTCCTTAAATATTGTTTCTTTAATTGCAAAAAGTTCTTTAAAAATATAAGCTTCCGCTTTTTCAGAAAAAATTCACAATCCTTCGCCACTTTTCGGTCTCCTGACTAGATATAACCTCTTAACGAGTTAAAACTCATTTATGAATAACAATAATAACAATCCCCCTACGACGCCACCCACTTTCAAATCCCCTAAAACCCCATCGCACCACCCAGTCCCACGACAAATACAGTAAACACTTTCGCCAGTGTAAGTCATTAGCGAGCCCAAGGGACGAAAGTAGCCTTAACAGCGCCACGCTCGCAGATGGAAGGGAAATGAGAAAAAGACGCGGGCGCGGAGAAGACGCGCCTAGGACGCCACCCCCGAAAGGTGCGTCGTTAACCGACGCGGAGAGGAGCGTAATCTAACCAGCAACCTGTTTCATTAGCAGCCGCGTGGTTGTTAATCCCCGAGCGGAGGGCAGACGAGAAGTTGAAACAGACAGGCAACGGTTTCGGGAACGCAGAACGAAGGGCGGGGAAAGAGGCTCGCGGCGAAAGGGACAGACGGTATATCGCGGCCGGGGAACAAAGCTTCCTCTATATCAGTTTGCGTTACCTGAGATGAAATTGCTTCGGTCGACCCCGGGTGCGGCTAACCGAACGAGCCGTGGATAAAACGAGAAAATAAATTCCTCTCCCCCTCTCGTCGGCTGCGCCACGAAAGTATCGCCGTGCCACATTTTCTGCTACTTGCGCCGCATTATTTGCCGCCGCTCCATAAACGAGCGCTGCGCTTTGCAACAGGCCCGTTTGCTTTTGACGGACTCAGTGGCTCTTCAAACGGAAGTGCCGCGTCTGCGGGGATTAGGTACACAAGCAGAATTGCGTTATTCGTTTTCGCGTGACAAGAGTTAGTTCTTTTTTTTTAGAATTCTACTTGTGTGGTATATTTGTTCTGTGTGTGGGGTATTTGAACACTTTTGTTTGATAGAGCACGGGGGCCATTTTCACCCGTGTTGGGATGTTCAAAAGAATCGCGGAGTAATTTATTAAATTAGCGAAATTCTAATTTTCTGAGAGCAGTGGTATTCGTAATTAATGGTACACTTTGTTTTCAGGTGGGTCAAAGGGGACCTCGAGTCTTTAGTGCGAGGGTTGCCATTCTGAGGAGGGAAGATCCCCAATAAGAAAATTAAAAAAATTATGAAACTTTGAGGATATGTAAATGATATATAGGTACGTATTACGCAATTTTTTGCTGCCTAAATTCACTCTAAGAGGGTGAAATTGAGGGGTCGGATATAATAAGGGGACTAGCACTAGAAAATGGGAAAAATTATTGTTCAAACACTAAGAAAGTTTGGAAAATTAAATGTTAAACTGCATTTTAAAAAAATATATCGTTATATAGCTCGTCACGACACACATTTTTTCTATTCACAGTTTGTTTATCCAATCATTACTATTCGAGCTAAAAATTGTAAACAAAAAATTTGTCGTCCAAAATCATTATTTAATCATTTGAGTAAATATTAACGGATTATTATGAGACTTAAAACATAACTTCAGGGAACTCTAGTGAAGCCGTAAAATGTATGCACAAAAACCCTTATGCTAAAAAATGTAATAAGATTTCTTAGCATTTGGACAATAATTTTTCCCATCATCCCCTTATTGCATCCGACCCCTCAATTGACCCCTGAACATCTGGCTATTTTCCGATTTTCTGTTATAACTCGCGAACTGCAAAAGAGAGAAAAAAAATTTTCAGACCAAAGTTACATCTTTTGGTAAAAACTTCACCTTTCCCTTATGAGTTAAAACAAGACCCTTTAAATCAATCAGGTCTTCCCCACCTTGCCTCCCTTAAATATTCAGAGATATCTAGGAGATTGCATCCAAAGCTTCTCACAAAATATCTGCATACCTCCCTCGGCGTAAAAACACGCCAAAGCCAGTCAAAACGTTAAATGCCACCGCGTTCCAAGGCTGCTTCCCTAGCAGAGATCATGGCTCAGCTAAACCTCCTCGTTTTACTTGCAAACTGACCAAAACACAATTTTCTTGCCCGTCAAGATCCCTGGTTGGGGGAAGAGGTTCCTGACCACCTCTCGTAACTTGCGCGGTGACGAACGAGGCTAGAGTCGACGGGACTGGGCAGAGTTTCAAATTCTCGCTCGCCCGTCCCTTGGCCGAAATTTAAGTCAAGGAAACGACCCGGGAGTTCGTAACAGATGTGCAGCTTACGTCGAAGTTTCGGTGCTCCTTTATGCTGTAGTCTAAGGGGATCGTCGTGATTCTTCCGGCGGTCGTTTCGCCGGCGCGATATATACCCGCGAAAGGAAAAGTAACGGACGCGCATCGGCGGATTTATGCGCTCGCGAACCGCGGTTGTTATAAACTATGCGAGAAAATACGGTGGGAAGTTATCGCGGGGGCGTTTCGCTCTCTCCGCGGCGCGGGTTTAGTCGGGCTGGCCCGTTGCCTTCGCGGTGTAATTGAGAATGGGGAAGTTATTAAACTCCGTG
This sequence comes from Andrena flavipes, assembly GCA_963971345.1. Classification (NCBI taxonomy): domain Eukaryota; kingdom Metazoa; phylum Arthropoda; class Insecta; order Hymenoptera; family Andrenidae; genus Andrena; species Andrena flavipes. The sequence goes on from OZ020480.1 coordinate 75,499,844, forward strand.
AAAGGCGAAAGAGGCTCCGCGCGGTTCTATTTCAGCGGAGCCGCGACTGATTGTCCCCTTGGACGACAGATAAACGGGAATTTATCGCGCCAGTTTCGCCCGGAGTTGGATTTGCGGTGGTTCGCACCTATATTATCAGAGCGGCCCCGGTCGATCTTTAGCTGCGCGCCCCCTTCACGGAAATTTATCGTGTCGCCCGCGCGACAGTTGGATTTGTGGGTTTCAATGGGACGGTTAGGTTCGCCCGGTTTTCCCATCCGACGACGGTTACCGGCTGCTCCCCGGATCGTCACGGTCTGGGTAATTTTGTTGGACGTGTGATAAGCGACCGAGGGGGGAAGAAGGCACCGTGCGAAACTATCCAGACAGCTTTTCATCGAACGTTGCGGAGAGGGATGGAGCACGATACTTGCCAATTGCAGGTTGCTCGCAAGTGGGGGACTGGAGGAGATCAAGGGGAACGTTGTGCTGCGAGGGTAGAGATTTAGGAGGACATCGTATTAGGGAGAGTAGAGATCTAGAGGAACATAGTACTACGGGCTTAGAAATCTAGGGGCGATTAGTATTACACGGGTATAGAGATTTAGGGGAGCGTAGTACTACTCGCGGAGAAATCTAGGAAAATATAGTACTACGCGCGCAGTGATCTAGAGCAGCGTAGTACTACGCTTGTGGAGGTCTAGGGAAACGTAGTGCTACGCAGCTAAAGATTGAGGGGAGCGTAGTACTACTCGCGGAGAAATCTAGGAAAATATAGTACTACGCGCGCAGAGATCTAGAGCAGCGTAGTACTACGCTTGTGGAGATCTAGGGAAACGTAGTGCTACGTATCTAAAGATTTAGGGGAGCGTAGTATTACTCGCATAGAAATCTAGGGACGCGTTATACTCGGTGCGTAGAAATCTAGGGGAGTCTAGTAGTACTACGCGTTTAGAGATCTAGAGGCGCATAGTACTACGCGCGCACAAATTTAGGGGAGTGTAGTACTACGCGTGCAGAAATCTAGAGGCGCGTAGTAGTACCCGCGTAGATATCTAGGGGCGCGTAGTACTACACGTGTAGAAATCTAGAGGCGCTTAGTATTACGCGGGTAGAAATCTAGAGGCGCTTGGTATTATACGCTTAGACAACTAGGGGAGCGTAGTACTACTCGCGTAGAAATCTAGGGGCATGTAGTACTCCGCGCGTAGAAATCTAGAGGCACGTAGTAATCCGCGTGTAGAGATCTAGAGGAGCGTAGTACTATCCGCCTAGAAATCTGAGGGCGCGTAGTACTATGCGCGTAGAAATCAAGGCAACGGTGTACTTATCACATAACGATCTATGAGAGCGTAGTGCTTCGCGCGTAGAGACCTAGGGGTGTGTAGTACTACGCGCATGGAGATTTAGAGAACCAAAGTACAACACACGTAGAAATCTAGAGGCCCGTCGTACTAAACGCGTAGGCATCTAATTGTAATTTAACGTAGTAGGTACTATGCGGGTAGAGATCAAGAAGAACAGACTTCGTATGTACCTACCACGCGCGTAAACATGTCCAAAAACATATTATACACATCCTACCTCGAAACCCCACCACAACAAAGTCCCACTCTCGCTAAAATTCAGAAGACCCTATTCCTACCGAAACCTAAATGAAATCCACCAACCACGGCGATTCATCCTCATTCATAACAATCTTCACCACCCCCACCGACCCCCCCTCCAAGATCGACGCTCCCAAATCCTCCTCGTCGTTGAGTTTCTCCCCTTTCAAGGCGGACAACACGTCCGCAAGCCAACCGCGGAGCACACAGTAGGACGTCTTCTGCCAAGTTAGAAACTGTGCCGATTCCTGAGCGCATTCATTCAGCCTGCCGCGTGTCACGCTCCGGACAGCTCGTGGATGGGGATGCGAACAGCATTATGCAAACAGTGGCGAAGTAGCTGGCTGCGCGCACAGTGTGCACCCAACACGCGCCCGCGCGTTCAGACAACGTTCGATACATCGGCGGAGATGCCAGCGCAGTCGACCCATTTTCCAACAATGCTCGACCCGTTTATTATTAGATGCCGAGACTCAGATACAGCCTGTCGACCGACCGTGCCACCGGAATAAAGACGGCACGGCCGCAACCCCATTCGCGCGGAACAAGAACGGAACGCAGATGCGACCGATCGCGTTCACCGCCCTATCTGATTCCAACGGTAGCTGCTTCCGCTGGAATGCTTTGGTTCTATTCATCTATCGATTCGATTACACCTGCCACGAAATCGTGGAGTTACAATGTACCTTTTCCAGCAGCCTAACGTTGTTAACTGGGAAATTATTGATTTGATGGATCTTCGAAAAGGGGTGTTAGAAAAATTTTAGATTGTCAGAATGAAGACCTTCTGAAGGAATTCTAATAAATATCTCACACCCTTTGTGAAGCGAATTTTAGTCACTGACGGATACTAATTTGTGTATATGAATTGCTTCAAATAGTTCTTTAAATAATTCTCCATAATTCTTCAAAGTTCTCAAATGTTTTACGTATATTTATATTTGCCTAGAGAAAAAGATGTCTTCATGTATTTTATTCGACGGTCCCTGAATCTGTGCCACATATTGGTCACGAAAGTGAATAGTATTGCAGAGTCGCTCCCCAGAGCCCTGTAAGCACCTTTCCGTGCATTATGCATCGAAGAGGGGCGCAGCAGCGCGACTGCAAGGGTTGGATTTTCAGGAGGGCGTGTTTACCGAAGACAGAGGCACGGGAGGGAATAAGCTGTCGGCAAACACGTTCGTCGGATGAAAAAAGGTATGTCATAAGCGGAATTCCGTTTGAGTTTGTTAGGCAGCCTTCTTCGACGGATACACACCCTCCTCGGCTGAAATTCTTAAAGCGTACGCCAGGCGGTACTCACCCTCCGCGGCGTGCACCTGCTCCCTTTGGCTTTTCGTCTTTCAGCTCGCACCGCTGACTGGGATTCCTCGCTGGGCTCTGAAGGATTCTGCAACAAACGGGAAAACGGTTAGCGACGAACTGAAATATTACTTCGGGGGTTGTTTCCGCGGTCTTTTGGAAAATGTGGCAACAAGTTTCGCGATTTTAGGTTCGCATCTTTCTGAGTGGGAGTGAGGATCAAGGTGTGGATTTAGGTTGAAGGTTTCTTTTAATTTACACTGCAAGTGTGGAGGATGTAAGCGTAGAATCTTCACTCTCAGTCAGAGGATCCTGTGATCAGGAATACCTAATCATACTACTCTAGTCAGTTTGATCAGAAGTAAGAAGAATGATGAGTGAAAATTTCATTATTGTTCCTTCTGGTTAACATAGGTATACGTTAGAATTTTTCACAAGAAAATCCTTTTTTTTTAGACTAAAAACATATTTTTTTTCTATACTTGTTTTTAAAACTTAATAAAAAAGACTGCAACTTCAGCAAAGATGCATAACAACATGGTCCAAATTAAGATGAATCGAATCGCTAGTCCTTTAAAAAAATTCCAAATTTTGCTCTGTTTTTATCCCAAAAAATAGGATTCCTCCTTAAATTGTGCCCTGAAATTTGAAAATTTCCTACCCATAACCAACTAGAACGAATCCAAGAGTTCTACTACCAAGAATTACAGAAGTACTAAACTAAAGGCATGGAAGAACTGATATCTCTACTTCAAACCCTTCTTTCCTCGCACACAATCTCAGTTATGAAACCAGAACCACTAACCTGATCCTCTTCAAACTGAAATCATCTATCTATCGGTGGAATGGTCAAGGAATCGAAGGACCGTTCTCAGCGACGGTTCTCCCAAGAAACAATTGCCCCCAGTTTCGCCATCGGGCGAATTCGCGTCGCCATAGATCACGACCAGAGAAATGCGATATATAGTGTCGAAGGGGGTGGGCGAGATAGCAGAGGAGGAGGAGGAAGAAGGATGCTACGGTTGGAATCCTCGCGGGGCCTCTTGCGCGACGCCGATCGTCGACGTCGTTCGTCGAGTCCACGGGTTCAACGAGCTGGCTAATCGAAACCGCTTCCCGAGCTAACCACTTAACTCTAGAGAGAGAGACGACGGCCGAGTGGAGGCCCATCATCTGCCCTCGTTTTCTCCTTTCGCGCCTCTTCACGGCCACCCTTGGGCTATTATTTCTTTCGGCAGTACGACCACCGAGTGTCCAACCAGCGGCAAGCCGCGTCCTGCAACGGTTCTCCCTCGATTAAGACACTAGGCGCGGGGTTGATCCGGAAATTTCTGCGGGGATTAGTGAGATTTAGGGGAAAGTAGCGTGTACTGGACGTGTGGAGATTTAAGGGGACGCGGGGCTACGTTTAGGGAGATATAAGGGAAAGCAGTGCGGGGGAAGAAGATTTAGGGGGTCATGGTACTGCGCATGTGGAGATCTAGTATTAGAAATATAGTATTATGCGCGTAGAGATCTGTGGAAACGGAGCTCTACGAGCGCAGAGATCTAGGGGAGCATAGTACTACGCGTGTGGAGATGTAGGGAAACGTAGTGCTACGCTTGTAGAGATTTAAGGGAAGATAGTACTACACGCGTAGAGATTTAGGGGAAGATATTACTACACGCGTAGAAATCTAGAGGCGTGTAGTACTATTAACGTAGAAATCTAGAGGTGTGTAGTACTACTAACGTAGAAATCTAGAGGCGTGTAGTACTACTAACGTAGAAATCTAGAGGCGTGTAGTACTACTAACGTAGAAATCTAGAGGCGTGCAGTACTACTAACGTAGAAATCTAGAGGCGTGCAGTACTACTAACGTAGAAATCTAGAGGCGTGTAGTACTACTAACGTAGAAATCTAGAGGAGCGTCGTAGTACCCGTGTAGAAATCTAGAGGAGCGTGTAGAAATCTAGAGGAGCGTAGTACTACCCACGTAGAGATCTAAGAAGACCTAATATTAACTCGCGTAGACGCAGGAAACCTAGTATTATTACAAACATCACGATTCAGGAGAAACCTACAAACTCTAAAACTCTAAAACATCCCAAGTACCTACAACCCCAAGTACCAAATCATTGCACCCTCAACCCCCAAAAATTTCAGAACCTTATAATCCCGAACAACGTGTATGCATAAAAAAAAAAAAAAAAAAAATATTCCACTTGAATTGCAGCCTAACGAAGCCTCTTCCCACGTAATAATCCCCAACCCCCAAGCACCGCGCCAGTGTCTGCGTATCCCGTGCACGCGCCACGTTTTTCGCGGGGTTTATTAATTAAGGGTGGGCGGGAGAAGCTCTGATTCGGCATAAAAAATGGGTCACTTCCCTCTTCTTTTAGAGCTGCAACTTGAAAGTCAGCGGGCCGTGACTGCGAACGGCTGCACGCTCCGGTGAGAATTGTATCGAAGGGAGACAAGACCTTTTTACGCGGGGACGAAGATGAATTTAATGGAGCTTCCCCCACCACCCTCCCTCTCCCCATTTCCTTCAATTTCCTACATTTTCAAGAATGCAAGAGGGTCTAACATAATTGCGCGAGCGTAACGAGGTCGAGCGACACTTGTGCCTGTTTTCCTGTTTAATGAATACGTTCCCCGATAAATCGCGCGGTTCCTTGGGGCACGGCGCGTTATAGCCAAGTCTTCGATCATTATGCAGCCCCGACGATTCTTTCCCTTTAAAATAGGAACGTCGAAAAATTCTCTTTCATCATCGTCGATATATTCCCTCGTTTAATTATTCCCTACAATCTCGTTATTCCACACCCTCCTTATTTATTAAAAATTTCTCGTCAAACTGCTTACAGAAACTATTTATATTTATATATATTTGCTGCGGCGAGAATCAACGGCAATGGGAAATTTAATTAAAAATAGAGGACACTGGAGTACGCGATAAGAAATCCCGGAGAGGTTCGATAAGGGGCAGGAAGTGTATTGTACGAGCAGGACACGGGTACACGCTCGTTCGTAGAAACAGCCGCTGACAGGGTCGACACGAACATCGGTTTCAACGCTGAAAGTCGCGTGACAATAGAACCGTCTCGGGCGTTTTTTATCCGCTTGATGGATCGTCGCGTCGAGTGATGCATTAGCTCTTACTGCCTGATACTTACGTGTATTTATCGTTCGCTGATAAAACAAATAAAAATAGATGGGGGCTGAGGGAATCCTGGAATGGAGAACTACGAGTATGTATTGCGATCGTTTGCTTGCATTTTATATGTATACGGGTCGTCGCAGTATATATACGTCATTCAATTGATTTCCTGTAATATACTCAGCCTATCCCTTTTAACTCTTTGAGGGTCCACAATCTAATTCACACACAGGTATCTTGGATTCTAAAGCTTAGGCTTAGAAGAAGCTTCTTCGGATTCTGATTTAACAGGACTAGACAGTCGAAAAATTGAATTTCCGAAAGTACTATCTTTTTTAAATAAAATGTCGCTTGGTTCATAGTAAAATTCGCAAAATTGTAGATTTGACAGCTAAAAACGTCAAGGGGCCCAGAAACTTAAACGCGTTTTTCTCGAATTTTTTTTCTCTTGGTTTTGTTGTATTTGCGAATGAACGGAAGTTCAGGTCGACTTGAAAAAATCACAGGATGTGTAAAACATGTGCGATTCCCCGCGAAACCTTTGATATGATCAGTAAAAATTCAAGATTTTCATCAAAAAATTAAAAAGTCGCGAATTTTTCTTGAAAAAAAAATTGTCGTTTTTTGGCCACCAATTTAATAATTCTATTTTAATTTCATTTTTTATTGGTTTCGCGGGAAACTACAGATATAACAAACAAGAATCACAGATTAAAATTGAATCTGTTACATTTTAAGAACAATATTACAGCAAACCGACAGAATTACGTTAAAATGTTTACCAGTCAGCACCGCCATTTTTAAAGTATATGTATATTTCACTACAAAATAGTTCCCATATAGTACTACTATACTTATTACTCTAGTGTGCTATTTAACTTAACATTAACCACAATGTATTCTGTGTACTAAAGATTTTCGCCCGTTGATTTCAGTAACCATAATAATAATAATAATAAAATGTTTACAAATCGACCCTGAAAAGTACCCGTCACATTATACAAAACCTCCACTGCCTGCCAATGTCCCAAACCCTCCGGTGCCAGAGCGTAAATTATACCGCCCCTCTCCTGCACCCCTCTCTATTTACAATTTCAACTCGCCCCAGCTTCCTCCGTTCCAGAAACTGTAAACAGCTCTATACCCCCGAACACCGCCACAGACGTCAAAACGCCCAGGCAACTGTTTCCTCAGATCGCAGCAACCCCTGTCCAGCGAGGTGTTAAAGAATAAGCTTGTACCGCTTTGCAATTCAAAGCAGCCCCCTAATCTCGACTGCATAATACAAGCGAATTAGCAGCGTTAATAGCGAAAATTCCGATCCCGAAGCTCCGATGTGCCCGCCCGAGGATACGGGGCAACAAGGGGGGAGGGGGATCGTGGCTTCCCCCCCCCCCACCCCCTTTATCGTAGCGATCCAAGCCTTCGATCAATGCCACGCGGCTCGTTGAGTCGTAACGTGTTAATTCAAAAACATGCTCGCGTGTCGCGCTTTCGTGACACGGGATCTGATAGTGGCGTCTATTTACTCGGCCGGTTAAACGGCCGTTCCCAAGTGGTGAAAGCCAAAGTGCACTAATTTCTACAACGATCGCGGATCATTGTGCTCTCCCCCCCACCGCACGTGCTCGCGCCGAGTCGCTCCGCGATCCATTTCCCTCCTAACTGCCCACTTTCTCGCGACGGAGCAACGTTACCCTTTCACAGTGACGCTATTAACATTCGTTATCCGAGGAAGTTTTGGCATCCGTTGAGCGGTTATTCTCGGCTCTGCTGTTCCTTGCGCGAGGAGTATGTTAATTGTAAGCGGAGGTGGGGAAAGTTCTCATTTAAATAAAATTGATGATAAATTATTTAAATAAAGATGACGATAATTTTTATTTTTTAAGTTTTATTCGTTGTTTGAAGTTTTGATTGGAATAAGAATTTTGGGGTGCTATTTTTGGGGTGCTTCTGTTGCTACGCGTTGTGCTTTGAAGTGTTTCCAGGGGAAGTTCTACAATTGCGTACATATTTAAATAGGAACTCGTGGGGTTCTTCTGTGCTTTCTACTGTTTCTCGAGCTCAGAGTCATTTAGTTATGGGAGTATAATGTAAGTAGATGTAGGTACAAGTACTCGCATTGCTACTCGAGCTGCAAAGTGTTTTCATGAAGGAAACATTAAGTGGTACATTCGGATTAAACGATTGTGGCTGATCGAGATTCGATTGTATTTCGAGCTTACCAGGGTTGGCTTTTTTTCGCTAACATTTTAGAGTATAGTTCTGTGAGACCATGTTTATTAATATCGTAAGTTTTAAAAAAGCACGTTTGTTTAGTTAAAAATATGCATTATATATAGTACGCAACTGATGGATCATTAAAAAAGTTTATTTTCTTTTGCAGTGATTACTCAAAAAATTGAGGTTCTAATAGATTCAAATCAAATTCGAGCATGTTCACAAAATGTGTAGCTTCGGCTTGAACTTAAATTGAACTTAATACAAGATCCTATTCTTCATGAAAGGAATCTAAAACCTCATCTTTATCTAAGGAAAATCGCACTTTTTTTTTTAAAAAATATCTATTTCGTCATTTTCATATTTCTGCTTCTTTTAAGCAGGTTCACTGTAGAACCAGAGGTATTCTAAAGCTGAATTTACAATTAGGTCACCTAATTCCGTTTAGTTTCCTTAAAATCTCTGCAAAACAAAAGAAACTTTTTTAAAAAGTGTCTATAACGATCCATTTGTAACGTCAACTATAATCCCCATTTTTGGCGAAACAAACATATCTTTTTACACCTTACGATATTTCTAAACATTGTATCGAAGAACAAGTTTCAGCTTCAATTTATTTCTTTGTACTCAAATGAGAAAAAAAAATGCTTTGTAACATTATATCAAAGAACAAGTTTCATCTTCAATTTATTTCTACGTAATAAATTGAAAAAGAAATGCTTCGTTTTCGACAAAAACGACTGCCTAGTGTCCTTAAGCACACCCTAACCTCCTTATAAGATCATTAATCGCACCCCCAGCTCTGCCCCCCTCGACACACCTCGATTCCCCCTCGCCGCGTTGCAAGGTCCTCGTGCGAAAGGTTCCCAAATTGCGTAAACAGAAGAAACGAAACGCGCCTCGGCCAAAGTCCCAAGACCGTATCTCAAGATCTCGCAAGCAATTCTTCAGCATTGTTCCAGCCGCGCCCGAGGCGCATGTTAACCCACTTAAACGCATCGCCGAGTCCGGCGCAAGCTCCGTCCATTCGGAACGGACGAGGAGGATTTCTTACAGTCCATGAAACTTGCACGTCCACTCGCAGGGGTGCACGGATGGCACACACGAGTGTTTTCACCCCGAAACGCTTCCCTATTAATTATTCCAGGCTGCAGACGGACGGAGTTTACCCGAGTATGCAGTCGACGAGCTGGTATCTCGAGCCTAGCGAGACCGCTCCGGGCGATTCCTGCTAACTCAGATAATTCAGCGACTCGAGTTTCCAAGTGCCGCGTGCGCTTTAGCGGAGGCAGCTTGCGCCTCCGTGTCCCATTGTGTCCACCCACTTCCAGTACCCGCTAGATAAGTCGTGCAGGTTGCTTTTACGAGCCGCTTCTCCGCGCCGGGATATCCACGGCTCCTCGCACAGAACCCGTCCACCGTGGAAAACTCTTCGAGTGTTACTCGCGAAATGGTGTTCGGGTCGCGTGACGACGACGTCGCGTCCGAGGGGTCATTCGGTAGCGGAGAGAAACATGGAGTTGAGTGGATACTGGGGCAACGTAAAGGGCTGCGCGATGGGCACTGTACCTGCGGATTTCTTTTAGTAGTACCTCTTGTTGGGAATTTGGGGTGGATGGAACCGAAGTGTAGGGGCGGAAAAGTTGAGGGGCTGTTGTTTTTGGGAATTCTGATGAAATTGTAATTATTATTGTGTAAGGATTGAATATCTGTGTAGAAGAATTTTGGTGGAATTTTAATTTTAGGGTTAAGCTCGAAAAGATTCTTATGGAGTTTTAATGTAATAATGTGGGAGAAAAAGGGAAACTCGGGCGATGGGATTCGAACCCACGATTCTCGGATCCACTGTGCGCTGGTCAGATGCCTTAACTGATTCACCCAAACGCTGATTCCTAGAAGTCTCTATGTTTCGGACTCTACTTAAGGGGAGGTTTTTCAATCTTTTGGGAATATATGTTTAAAAGGATTTTTTGAAATTTGTGATGTTATAGGTATTTAAGTAGTGACAAGTGCTGACACCCGGGTAACATCCGGCAACTCTTTATAAACGCGTTTTTCTCGAAACAGTGTTCTCAAAATCGGTGGAGTCTGTATCTCAAAAAGTTATTTTCCGATTCGACTGAAACTTTTTTATTTTGAAGAATATACTTCTGGCTCGTGGATAGGCTAGTAAAATTAAAAAAAAATTGAAAATTTATAATTTTTAAAGGTATCCAAAAGACGTAAAATATAGGCAAAAGGTGATTTCAAACTTCAAGTGTCGTTATTTTTTCAAAAAATTTCATTTTTGTAATTTTTCTGGCCTAGTCCACGAGCGACTTTCATGCCCGTTAATAACTTGGTATTGTTTTTTATTCCGGACCAATGGTTTAGGTGTTACAAATTCCACCGATTTGGGTGAATTTTTTGACGCCTCGACTTTAACGACTTCCCAGTGCCGTCTGCACTCATTAATTACACAACAAAAAATATATTTCTATAGTTTAAGACGTCCTTAATACAATGCAAAAAGTTCCATTAAATTATATGCAGTAATTTTTGTTTAATTAATTCCTAAAGATCACCTATTTTTATGGGCTTCAGAGTCGTACAAGAAAATTACAAGAAAATTGTGGTGGGAGTGATCCGATGGAATTCTCAATGGACTCCAATTCCATTTTTGTGAATATCCCACACAACAGAGATCGAACTGCGTCGCAACTTAGCCAGAATTAAGCGAAACTCGATCACCTACCTTCATCCACATCCAAATCTATCCCAAAACCCTCGACGCCCCGGGAGAGTTTCCCGATATTCAATGCACGAGATTTCAGCTGCATCTTCGGAAAATGTTCAGAGTATCGCCACGTCATCTAATCCCCCGAAAAAATAGAGGAAGAAAAAAAAAGAAGAAGGAATCCCGGAGATTCATGAATGAGAAATGCGTTCGGAGGGGGGGGGGGGGAGGGGGGCTGGCGCGGCGTCGTGAATCGAGAATCTTGTTGAACCCAGGGGGAGCCTGTCGATGTTTCCTTTCCCACGTCACGCTTTTCCCTTTCGCGTATCTACTCGATCGATTTCCATACTCGTCCGCCCTCCCTGCCCCCCTTCCGCCCGCCTTTCGACGAGCAGCCCCGAACGAGAATGCGAAATTTATGGGCATCGAGCGAGGAGTTCCACGGAATTCAATCAACTTCATATCGCTGTCATGCTCCGACGTACGTGGACGAGGCGAAACAGGGGGAACCTCGAGGGGGAAAAAAAGAGGGGTCAAAGAGGAGGGAAAATTGGGGGCAAAGGGTGGAGAAACGGAGGAGACAAATAAAGTGGAAATAGAGGGGCAAAGAGAGGACAAAATATAGGGAAGCAAAAAGAGCAGAAAATACAGGGGAGCGAAGGGAGGGGAAAATACAGGGGAGCGAAGAGAGGAGAAAATACAGGGGAGAGGGCAGAGAAAGGAAAAAGTACAGAGGACACGGAGGGGGTAAATCGCGTCCGATTCGACTTCGCGGATCACGTTATCGCGCAGCGACGTTCGCCCAACGGAATTCGCCGGAAATGAAGAGTATCCGAACGCGTCCGGCTGTATTTCTCCGCGCAAAAAGTAACGTCACAGACGAGGTATTGGGAAACTTAGTGGAGGCGTGGCTTAGGTTACAGCGCTGTGGTGGTGAGTTGGCAAACTATTGAAAGTAGGCCCGGGTCCCACCAAACATTCCGAATAAGTATTTATTAATCGAATAAGTAAGAAATTAGTGTTGAAAAAAATTTAAAAACACTCATTTTTCATAACTTGTCTATTGAAACACTGATAATCATATGGATTTCGACCTACTCTCAATAGTTCAATTTTCTGTCACTAGTTGGCGTATCGAAATTCTTGGTTTCCCAATAGGATAGACCTAGCACCTTATGGCAGGAGTTCGTATCACAAACTGAAATATCGATTTTGTGGAATTTCAATGGTTTCCTCGCATGCTTTAGGTTCAGATTATACCACGGCGACTGAGAAGCACACTCGACTCAATCGTAGAAGTCCGTGAAGCGAGTAAAAGTGCTTTTTCCTTCGTTGTATACAGCGTCCCGATAAATCCTCCCAAGCAAGCGTATATACAATGAATATCTACCTACACTTCAACCGTGGCAACATATTCTCAGCAGTTTATCTAACGACGCATCGGTCCCACAGTTTCGCTCATGTTATTTCAGTAGCTTTCAGAATTTACCGGTCCCCAAACGCGCGCGCTGATTGCGGTGTACATTTTCGAGGAGCCTTCTTATCGCGGTGCGGTATAAATTCAAGTCCTTGCTAAAGGATTACGTAACAATTTCTACAATAGAACCCGATTATAATAAAAGGAAGTTTATCTGAGTATGTTGCAATTTATTTTCAGGAAATTCGTTGGGCGAAGAAGTTCGATATTTACTTGAATATTTTTTAAAACAAAGAGTACCAACTTTCAGCCACGCTTAGAAACGACTCTGTTATTAGAGGCAGCACTGGCGATATTTGCTGCGAATTCAATAGATATCTCGGGGAAAGCGACGTAACAATACCGTTCCCATGTTAAATAATCGTATTCCGATATGAGCATCCTCCAGCATCCATGCATAATGCTCGCTGGGAACGGGAGGACTTTCTATATCATTTCCTCGTTCGATGCACAGAGGAGGCTCGTTTTCTCTTGCCAGTAAATAAGTCGATGCTGTCTTGGGAAACGGTTTCGAGGCTTCTGCATGGCGGAGCTTTATTATTTATCAACTTTCAGCGGCCTGGCTCGAAGCGAGCTTTGATCAAGTATTCTTTGAAACCAGGAGAAATATCTTTCCGCCACATCAGTAAAGAAAACCGTAATAGAGTCTCGCCGTGACTTACAGAATATTGGAAAAGAATTTAAAACTTAACTGAGTAACAAACTTGAAGTATCGAGGTGATTATTATATGAATTAAATATCAGTGAAGACACTGTGTTCTTTTTTAAACCAACTATGGTTCAAAGGGATACCTGGTAGCGTCACTTTTGATAAACGGGGCAGAGGTATCTTTGATCAGGCTGACGGTGGATGGAACAAAGGGAAGTGGTGACCGAGGGCTAGCGATGAAACAGACCCGCCCAGAGGTTGCGTGCAGAAACGTACGGATCAACAGTGCAGCCTGATGAAGTTAAGTGGCTGGTCGGCGGCGGTCTAATTAAGTTAGTTAGTTCGGGGGTTAGCGCAGGAGCCCTGCATTAACTTGCTGGATGTTCAGGATGTGGGAAATGTTATTTATGACACTTCGAGGCCGCCCCGCGTCGGCCTTTAAACACACTCCGGCCGCTGCGAGTGACTCTCCGTATCCAGCTCGAATCGATATTCCACGCAACTGGAGCAGGGGACGCCTGGACATGACTTCTCGGGCAGTTGGACGCGATTCCAACTTTCGGACACTGTTCCTGGGACGTGGGGATTTTTTTCTAGGGAAGACTATAGGTCTGTACGGGGATAGACTATAGAGCGAGGAAGAGAATTAGGTCGGTGGAAAAGTTTGTTCGCTTTATTGAACCGATGTTTTTATTAAAAGAAAAAGTATATTATAAGTTTTTTTTAATCTAAGGATTTGCCTTGGCTAACTACCTATGACCGTTTGCCAATTTTCTAAATGTCAAAGTAGTGCAGTAAATTAAGGGGGAATTTTAGTAATCACGCCGCAAAATTTGGCAACGTTTTTTTTTTTAGTGAATACATTGAATAACAATGTCAAACTTTTTTTTTCATTTATTAAGGTATTTATAATGTATACGTGTTATGTTAACTACAGATAATATTGAAAAATATAATTAAAAGTGTATTTAAAAAATTGTTCCGTATATATAATAACTAACCTAATAAATGAAAAAAAAGTTTGACATTGTTATCCATTATATTCACTGAGAACAAAACCTGAATATTGCCAGAATGACCCCTTAAGACATTACACCGTACGCCTAACAACTTTTATATCGATTTAAGGCGGAATAATCTAGTCTTTAGTCGCAATCCCCTTTAATAATAATCAAATAACCTACGACTTCCTCCCAGGTAAGGTGAATTTAAGGTAAAAAAACATATTACAAATAGGAAGGCATTTCAGAATATAATATTTGAGGCAGTCAGTGCAAAAACGGACTAACCCACATTTTTTTCGAAATTGAATAAGTAGCAATAACGTATTCCAATAGGCTCTACTAACCATATAAAATAGGGAAAAATTTTTTTTTTTTAATGTGGGTTGGTCCGTTTTTGCACTGACTGCCTCATTTAAAAAAAATCTCTTGTATAACTGCACGTTTTCAACGCCATCTTCGGGAATATATTTAACAAAAGCTATAATTTTATACTATCTAGAGTTTAGCCTGCAACAGAATACACAGAATTTTTTTAAGCTCCCATCTTAATAGAAAAAAAATACCGAAAATTGAACGGAATGTTTGTGACTAGATTAGAGGTTTGTTAGATGATCCAGTATCGAAGCACAGTTTTCTATATAGCACCTGCAAGTTAAACACCTCCCAGGAACTTCTTTCTATTCCATCCCCTGCCCTTAGCTCCTCCCAGAAGCCTCACTACTGCAAGCACACGTACACACCCCTCGCCCTATTCTCCACATCCCTATAACACACTTTACTTCAAACTTCTTCCCCTCGGTGACTCTTTTTTCCTCCCACCCTTGTCCTACCTCCTCCCACAAACTTCACCACCGCTGTACACCCACCCCTCCTCGCAGCCCTTTGCTTCTACCTCCTCACCTGCCCACTCCTTTCGCTGTCCCCCGACACCTCAAGCTCCCTTCACACATGCGCGCACGTATCCGCGTCTTTGAACCATCATTTCATTACCAGCGCCGCCAAAACGTCCCCTCCTCCTCTCGCTCTCCTCCCCGAGGGAGCTGTGTCCCCGAAGAACAGCCACTTGATGCGCTCCGTGCCCCTAGTCTATTCACTCCAAGACGCTGGCGTCGCGAACAACCCCGTATCAAGATATAATATCACGTCACGTTCCACGGAGCCGCGGTGAATAGGGGTCCAGGGACAAACCGTCGCGGTTCCGCGCGAACCGCGCTCGGAGGATTGCGAAAAACACGCGTAGACGGGGTTTACGAGCGCGCCACCAGACGCCAACCCCCAAGGCTGCTTCAATCTCAACCCCTCCCCGTGGCTCGCGTTTTAATTTCTCTCGACGGCGCTGCGCTCCGGTGCAGCCGCGCGTAAGGCCTGCGACGGCGGCGGAATTCCTTCGGCCGCGAGACGGAAAGGACGACTCCGCTGGGGTGGAAATGGATGAAACGTGGCGAGGGGAAGGATAAGCGAAACGTGCTTGGGTAAGGATACTTTGATCAGGAGGACTGATCAGTGCGAGAGTAGAAGATGTTCGGGAGAGAGTGTTTAAGATGAGGTAGATCCTTCGTATTTGGAGTATTTTAATTTTGGTGATTTTGGCTTAGATGTGGAGCTTTAAGTGTTTTATTATCCGAGCGTCTAAAGGTCAGAAGTGGGCAAGTGGTTTTGAAGATGTAGATGTGTCGCCAGTCACACCTGGGGATCCCGCTGATTAGTGTCCGCTAGCGCCGCTAGAGGTCTAATCTTCTTAACTCTTTCTCGCAAGTCCTTGGTTATAGGCTAGTTTCAAGTTCTTCTTCTTACAAAGGAACCCTGACACACAGATTGGAACACAACTTTGTGGGTTTTAAGAGTGATTCAAAAGAAGAACACAAGCGGTTGTGTTTCATTTGGGCCCTAAATCACACTTTAAGGGGGTAAAAAACTAACCTCAAAGTCAAATTGGCACTGCTTCCACTTTTTCCCGTATAACTCCCAAAGTACAATAAACAGAAAAAATGTTTCAAACAAAATGGTGCAATATAAGCGCTGCTGCAAACTTGCGTTAATAAAATTTTGAAAAAAGATTTAGGTGTTTTTTTAAACTCTTTTCAACATTTTATTACCGTTATCTCTAAGTTTGTAGAGATTATTGCACCATTAAACTTTTGTTTGAAATATTTTTTTCTGTCGGTTGGGTGAATCCGGATTCAAATCAAAATGTTACCGTTTGTAATTAAATAGTTAATTCATTCCTGCATATTAATTCCAGTATATAAAATCAAGTTTTTAAATTTAAAACCCGGTTTTCGAATTTTACAAATTTATAAATAAATCCCAGATTTTAAACTCGGGTTTTAAAAACCTACAAACCCTAATCTAAGGCAGGGTCCGTCAGCTGATGAGTCAAGCTGACGGTCCCAAGACGAGAAACGCACCTCTTCTTTCCCTCCTCGATCCATAAACGCCAGTTCACCTGCCCCGCAGAGTTAGGTACTCCAAAAAGCGTGACCAGGGTTTAGGAATTACTATTAGCGCCGGCGTCACGAAAGATCATCCTTCCTCCTCCAAGGAGCCCCAAGTGCAGGACGGTTACATAAAGATATCCCTAAATTGGAGCAGTGGTTGGGGGCAGTACTAATCAAGCTCCCCAAATATTATACATTCTACTCTGTTACCAAAAGAATCCCAAGCCCGCATTGTTACTAAGTTCTACAGTTCCCCCGCGCTGCATAGACCGACCCCGAACAACTGCCATCAACCCAAGTGTTCCCAGACACTAAGGAACCCGCGCATGTCTTCCCAGAGGGTACCAACTTAGCAAAGTTATATAAGCAACTTTCCGCCGGAACTATCGTTTCGCTAAAAAAACGCAGAGGTGCCCCGTACGCCGCCATGACGCAGCTCCTTTCCGCTCGTTACCGCAGCTTGTAATGCACTCCCCCTGTAGTCCTCATGAAATTGGTCAGCAGATGTTACGTGTACGTTTATTAGTCGCCTGCAGACTGCACACTTGCTGTGCTGGGTTCTTATCAAGGGATCTCCCGGCGCGAGACACGAAATCGCTTCGACAGCCGAGCGTTTCCTGTTGATGGAACGGACCTACCCAACGGACGGGGCACGCGGTTCACCGGGGTCAGCGGGTTCCACTCGTAGCGGAAGCGCCGCGGCTGACGAGACTAATCAATGGAGGCGGGTGGCGGCTGACGTAACGATTCAGAGGCGCGCGTATGATCGCGACGAGACTTGGGAAAAAAAGGGAAAACGAAGAAGGAATTGTTGAGGGGAGGGTGGAGAATTTTTGCGAGTCCCTGTCGAGGGATTGATTTGAATGATTGGTGGTTGGGGAGAGTGTAGGATGTACGCGGAGTTTTGGGACGATGGAAGGTGAAAAAGGTTGCGTGTGGATGTGTTTGAGAAAGGTGAAAAGTAGTGTGAGGAAGAGAGGTGGAGGTCAGTGGTGTGGGAGATGTAAGGAAGTTGCAGAGGTAGGGTCAAGGGTTCTAGGGAGGTTATAGTTCGGAGGAAGAGGGGCGTGGTGAATTTGGAGTCGAGGGTAGAGGGTTATAGGGAGTTTAGAGTCGAGAATTGGGGGTCACGGAGAGTTTAGAGTCGAGAATAGGACGTTATAGAATTTAGAGTCGAGAATAGGGGATCATAGAGAGTTTAGAGCTGGAAACAGGTGTTATAGGATTTATAGTCGAAAATAGGGGGTCACAGGTAGTTCAGAGTCCAGCATAAGGGTTCACTGAGAGTTCACAATCAATACTAGAAGGTCATAGAGAGTTTAGACTCAAGCTAGAGGGTCATAGACAGCTCAGAGTCAAGACTAGGGAGTCACAGAAACTCCAGCGTGAAAACTAGATGGTCACAAATATTCACAATCAAAACTATTTGGTATCAGAAATTCTCGAGTCAAGAATAGGTTGTCAGAGAATTTAGCCTCAAGCACAGAGGGCTCCATAGATAAATACACTTCACCATCGCCCACAAAATTACAGTTCCCCGCACCTGAAATTAATCCACGTTCGATATCACCTTACCCATGCATTTACAAAACCACACATTCCCAACGCACTCTGTCCTACGACCTGGCATACCCCCGCAGACTCACCGGCGAAACAAGCTAACTCCTGATAACTGTGCTCGTGGTGGGTGTAACGCGAGATTGAGTTCGTAGCCGGGGGTCACCGAATTTTCTCGACGAGCACGTTCCTACTCAGGGACGACGGGGATCAACGGCAGCCTTACTGCCGCGTAACCTTTGGATTTCCCCGCGAAAACCGCTTAATGCTGGCCACAAACGCGGGTCGTAAGGTCCCCCCTCTGTAACGTGATTACGCGCGCACGTTTTCCACGATCTGCGTGTCTGCAGCCTGGAGATAGGCTGTTTGAACGGTGTACCGGCTAGCTGGGGCCAGGCAACGTGACTGTTCAAACTTTACGAAGTTTCCGCTGCGTAGCATGGGACACGTCGAAATACAATTGCGCTTGGGTGGGAGGAGGGTGCTTCTGGTGCTCTGTGACGACGGTGGTCGTGGATTTCGTGGATGTATTTTGAGTGGAGACCTTCAGGTGTTGAAAATTTCAGAGCCACGAGGAGGTCTCTAAAATCTTAGAGATCTCTTAGCTCACAAATCCCTAAATATTAAAAAATCTCACCTTCGAGACCTCGGTGTTTAAAAACTTCAGACTTCTAATAACATCCTAGGCTTGTATAATAAATAATTGAAGTAGTTGAAACTACCTAGAGAATATTTACCCTATTTCAAAAATAAATCAACACCCAAATGAAAATCCCCTAGCGAGAAAGAAACAGAGAAATAATTTCAGGTCGTGGATTTCGTGGATGTATTTTGAGTGGAGACCTTCAGGTGTTGAAAATTCCAGAGCCACGAGGAGGTCTCTAAAATCTTAGAGATCTCTTAGCTCACAAATCCCTAAATATTAAAAATCTCACCTTCGAGACCTCGGTGTTTAAAAACTTCAGACTTCTAATAACATCCTAGGCTTGTATAATAAATAATTGAAGTAGTTGAAACTACCTAGAGAATATTTACCCTATTTCAAAAATAAATCAACACCTAAATGAAAAACAGAGAAATGATTTTGTCAAAACAATCAACTGTTCCAGTGTTCACAATACCCTAAATTGCTACCAAACGCATTAAACCGAGAGTTACTTCCTAGTGGTTGGAATAGTCAATATCGCAGCGTGTCCCACACCTTGTTCACCGATGGAAAACCAAGGAGAATTTACAAAGTCCTCTCTCCACTGTTACGATCCGTGTACAAAGAGGCGGACACAGTGTTCGGTACTCTTGTTTGCTAGTCTACAAGCGATCTACTCCACCCCCTACGAGGGGGCCAGGTTGCACGAGCTGAACAAAGGTAGGCGTTTCGTCTGCTCGTCAGTTTATAGACGATCTACTCCTCCCTATATCCCAGGGAACAACTGGTCTTCGCCGTGCACTGACAAAGGGCCAACCACCGCGTCCCGAATTCTTGCTGATCTATGGACGGTCTACGTCTGCTGGCGTTCAACGAGCGACTCGGTCACGTAACGCCAACGAATTACACGTGAAACGAATTCACCCCTCCGGACGGGTGGGCGCCAAGGGCCAAGCGGGAAAAAAGCCTTACGCCGGGTCAACGACTTAATCTCGAGGCAGAGGTAAGCAGTGTCCCTGAGTTTAGGAGGGTCAACGATTTAATTCCCAGTAGAGGTCTAGGTTAAGAGAGCCGATCACTTGATTCGGAGGCGAAAGTGAGGGGTGGTTCTGTGTGGATGGGATAGGTAACTTGGTTCTGGGGTTAAAGTGAGCAGCGGGCTCTGGATGGTGTGGTTGATGATTAGTGTAAGCCTCGTCCGTATTAGTCAAGTTTACTTTGCTACTTCAAGTTGATGTTCAAGATGGTGTTCAGATAGTGTTCAAATACTTTCAAGAATACTTGAACCTTGAAGCTGAAGAGTGAACAAGTAAATTAAGATATCTAAAGTGGCGTCAAAGGAGGTGGTATAATAAAAACGAAATTAGGAATGAATTATTGAAAATATTAAAAAAGATGATGAAAAGGAAACGGTCGACTTGGATAAGAAAGTGGAGCTGCAGAAGGAAACGCCTTGGTGCGTCTGGGACTCTGTTGAAAGAGTTAGCATTAGAAGATAATGCAGTATATAAAAATCATTTAAGAATATCTGTAGAGATGTTTGAAGATCTACTCAGTTTGATTGAACATAAGTTCAGAAAAAATTGACGTGGTTTAGGGAACCAATATTAGCAAGAAAATAATCGGAAATCATATTACGTTATCTAGCAAGTGGTGATAGCCTAACATCTCTATAATACCAGTATCGTGTTCCGAAAATCACAATATGTGTGTTTCTACCTGAGGTTCTTTCTGCTATTTATGAAGTGCTGCAGCCATTTATTAAGATAAGAATATAATTGGTTTAAATGAAAAATGCCAAATTAAATTTACTTACAGGGTGTTTATAAATATGTGGACAATATTCCAGGGCTGGTTCGAAATATAAAAATGCTTATAACTGCAAAACTAAACATTCTCGGACTCTTGAACATATGTTCACACTGTTCAAGTTGTATTATTTCAAGGCAAGAAAAGTTGGAACACTCTCTACTTTGCTTTAACTCGCTTGAAGCCAGTAAACTTGACTAATACGAACCAGGCATTAGAGAAAAATAGCAATTTTACGTTAGAAAATTGATGATTTAATTCGAAGGCAAAATAAAGGTGAGAAATTCCACGTTGAAGGGGTTCACAGGTTGATTCTACGCTAAAGATAATCAGCGCCCCAAGTTGAAGTTATCAATGATTACATTCCTAGGTACAGATAAAGATTTGACGTTACAAAGTTGATAATTTAATAACAAAACAAAGAAGCCAGAGGTCCCGCGTTACAAAAACTCACCCTATCTACTTTGCAAAACAACAAAGAGTATACTTGAAGAAAGAGACAAGTGCAACAAGAATACTCTCTTAAAAAAAATATAAAATCATCGAATAATCATTCCATCCCCTAACATTTCATGGGTCCAGTGACACGATCCACCCGCGGTGGGCAGCGCGAGCGTCCGATTTTAAATGAATTTCGCCGTAATTGCAGAGAAGTCGCGGGCACGGTTTGATCGCGGAAGGAGAAGGCGATGGAAATTATCCACCGGTGGGTTTCAGCTTTCAAACGCCACCCCCCCCATCTCTGACAATTTCAATTCGACCCTTTCTCGCCACTTCCTGCTGCTTGCTGGCCTCATTTGCGTTACATTCAACCTATGCTCGCGAAATGGCAGCGTAACCACCGTGTGCTTACCTTATCCTTTCATTAAATTGGTAACCCACGGTGCCTGGCCCCAGAAAACCATTCCGAAGGCTTTCCAATTTAGCGAGATACCCTCCCCCCCTGTTCCTAGTCACAATTCGAAGCTCACGCTTGTTCCATTGGTTCTGGTCTCCGGGAGACTAGATCCTCCACTTCGCGATCGAACTTTTTGCTCTTGCATAGAAAAAGAACTCTCCGAGCCACTCACCTTCGGGGATCTTTGTTTTCCTATATTTCTGGCTCGCTGACGATGGTTGTTTGGAAAAATCTAGGTAATTATACTACCTGGGAGGTGCGCTTGGAAAGTAGGCTTTGTTTCGTGGAATAATGGAGCTTGTTTCGCATAGTTTCCCATCTTCGCTTATCGTGACTTAGTTGAGGGTTACTTTTAAGAAGCATCGACCTGAAGCGTTCAATTGAACAGTGGATAGAAATTTAGCCTTGTTTCCATCGATTGTTATACTTCTGTGCTTGGGAAGTTGCGAACGAGGGCAGTAAGCGTGAAGATTATAGGAGAAGGGAGAGGATCCAGCTGGTTAGCATGGAGAAAGGAAAAAAGACAGAGGAAATTTGTTAGGGAACGTGACACTTGAGAAATGGACGGTGTCTGTATTAACCCTCGCTTTGTGGATAAGAGGTCCATTTTCGCCCACCCTAAATGTACAGATTGGACTACATAGGGGAGAGTCTAAGTTTTTTTTTTTTTTTTTTGGTTATATCTTGGGGTAGAATCGATAAAAATCAGAAATTCAGAAACGTATTTGTGGTATAGATGGAACTTAGTAAGAGGAGGGAAATTATTTTTGTGAAATTTAATAATAAGAATTGATAATTCACAAAGTAAAAAAAGGTGTAATTTCTAGGAAACTAAAATTTTCGTCCAGTACCGACCAACTATTAAATTTATAGATTTTTAAATGTTAATAAAAACATTTAATTGATACAATACAAGATTTTTTCAAATTGTATTTGTTTCTATAAACATCTTAATTTTTCTTTATAGGTTACAATCTTCTTTCTCTCTGACATATATCTGTATATACGTTTTTTAATGCTACACTTTTACCTCATCTCATTTGCTACCTCTGCTCATTATTACCTTCTTTCTGTTCACCACCCTCCCCTCTTTCTTCCTATTCCTATTCCCATTTTAATCTACCTGTCCCCACTCTTCTCTCCCTTCCCCTTACCAGCCCCTCCAACCAATTTTCCCCCTATCAAACTCCACATCTTACTTAAAATAGTCCTAAAATAGACCTAAGTCCATTTACAATTAAAATCTTTTTATATATAAATTAACAACGCTGTACACGTTACTACAGTCAACAAAAAAAATTGACAAATGGACTTATTCCACTTTCAAAATAAACGGCTGACATCTTGAAAACCACAAGAACTCTAAATCACAAAAGGCCCAATGAAAAGGCTAATATAAAAATATGCACGAATGAAGCTTCAGGTGAAAATGAACCTCGCATCCGAAACGTAATCAAACTACCCGCCATCGAAGAGAAAGAGGTCCAAGGGACAGGTTCCATGTCCCAAAGGATCCTCTTGATCGGTTATCAAGTTCCACCCGTGCCTTCGCCTGAACCCCACCACGGTCCTTCAGATTGTAGCTTCTAGACTCTAGACACTATGCTTTCTGCAGCAATTTTCTTTTCACCAGCGCCGCAAAAATGCAGCAGAGTCTGCGGTCGCTGCTCGGATGCTCCTCCGTAACGCGATCTCTTGTATACGCGTCGATATGCACGGCAAGCTGGATGCACCGCTGCCAAAGAAGGCGTGAAAGTGACACCTGCGCTCGCGCGGGACCGTGTGCATTTTGTTCGAGGTAAGCGTTCCATCGACCCACACTTCGCTGCCCCCCCCAACAGCTGGCTCGGCGAACGCGGGGAACCAGTGTCGATAATAAATTAGCATTATCGGTACACGGCTCCGCGACACGTTCCAACACAGCCAACGAAAAACCAGTCGATCCCGCGGATTTAGACGTGCACGCGAAATTATGATCGAGGTGTCACGGAAACTCGATTGAAAGTAGAGGGGGGCCTGCAGCTCGCGTTGATATCCATCAGGTATTTTCTCTGGCAATTTTCTGTCGCGGAGGACTTCTTCTGGTCTTTTTGGCCGGTGGAGTGATAGATCGGTTTCAAAGTGTAATTGCCGAGGGAATAAAAGAACTGTTCGGAGGCAAAGGTGCCGGAGCGACGCCCCATTTCTGCTCAGGAAACTTGAAGCTTCTAGTATTTTCTGAGTTCCCAGTCAAAGGCTGAAGAAGGTTTCTTATTTTTTGTTCGTTTTATGGATAATCGAGGGTTGTCGAAGGATTTTACGTTCAGTTACACCAGTTTTTTTATTTTATACAAAGATTTAGGTTGTCACGATGAAACCGGAATTTATTATTCTCATTTTCTACTTATGAAATTCAACGCTGAGGCCACGTTCCAACTTCCCAGCGGAAAGGTCAAGTTTTCCCTCTTTCTACCGTTAAATTATTCCCCCAGCTGCGGGTTCCCGCGTTCCTGGATACTCGCGTGCGCGATTCGTTCGGGCTGTTATCGACGATCCTCGATCGCATTCCGCGTTGCTTGGCTTTATTCAGCCGCGACAGGCGAGCAGACGTTCCACGACGGCAGAAACGATTTTCTTAATTAGTCGCCGCACGGTCAGGTGCAAACCAGGAAGCGAGGAACGTGGACGTACCCAGCTTTCTTTGTGATCCTCCGGGAGATTCATACTTGGTTCCCTAAGCGTACATACACGACGGACTGTAACGGAAGGGAGATCGCTCTTGGAGATAATAACACGAGTCGTTTGCTGGCGAATTTTCGATCGCGAGACTCTTTATTCCGCGAGAGAGTAGCCGTGGAAACGGGAGAAGTCGATGGGAATTTATTTTGCTTCCTTGGCTTTCACTTGCTTTGTATTATACTAGGTGAAAGGTGAATTTATTAAGGATTGATTTAGGTACATTAATCTGTAATTAGATTTGGAAATTTTCAGGGTGCAATTGTAGGAGAAAAATAAAACTCGGGCGATGGGACTCGAACCCAAGATCGGCGGGTCCTCTGCGTTACTGGCCAGTCGCGTTACCAATTCCCCCAAAGTCGACTGTTGTAGGTTTGTAATAGTGAATGCAATAGTTCGTTTAAATTTCGTTTTTAACTATATACATATGTTTGTTTATATAACCTCAAATTTTAGGGTGCCAATGATTGTTCTTTTATGCCTATTTTTGTTTTTCATTCAATATTTTTAAAAAGAAAGAATTAATAGGTGCTCAAGATGTTTTCGCAAAAACTTCACAAAATCTATAGACATTCCAATTGGGATTTCCTACTAAGTTTTCTCGAAGTCGACGTTGAATTCGGCTCGAAAAATACCGTGTCTCACATGAGATTTTAATCTCAAGAGGCAATTATTTCACGACGTGTTTCCACTAATGAAGACATTTTAATTTTTTCGTGAAACTAGACTCTCGCGAGACAAGTTGAGTTACTCTTTCGTGACTCTTTCCATTATTTACATTTAGTTGTCTCTAAGATTTTTGTCTCGTGACAGAAAAGACTCGTGTAAAATTTCAGTAACAACTAAATGAAGAGATGAGATTTCTGAAAATATCTCACGAGAGTCTAGTATCATGAAATTAATGGCAAAATAATTAAAAAATAATAAAATAATTGTCTCGTGCGATTAAAGTCTCAAGTGAGACACGATATTTTTGTTTCATCGTGGATTTTCACCTTCATCCAATTACACAGCACTGCGCAACTCAAAACTTATTCAAGGAATCACGCAACCCTAGCAACCTCCACATAAAATCTAAACTACATCCTCATAGAAGTTGAATTATAAATCACGTACATACTACTAAGTTTCCCAAGTCAAACTTCTGCTCTCTAACATTCCCAGTTCCCCCTATTCTACACACCATACTCATCACACACACCCCACCCTCCTCTCCCACCACAAAAATCCACGTTCCTCCCCTAACCATCAAGCATAGATGTCCAAAAAATTATTTAAAATAAAAATTTCGTACACAATATTCGTGCAATAATTTCTGCCCATCCCTGCCATCGAGAAAAATATTTCCCGAATGTGGAGCGCATGGAGGGTGAATTAACAAACCAAAAGATAAAATTCCAACAGCCTACGTAAAAAAAGAACAATATCACCTAAACAAAAACTAAAGACTGGCAAAATACCTTCGAAATTCCCAAACGCTGAATTCCACGCGCAGCGAAATCTCGAAGTATGGAATGCTCCACGCATTCCACGCAACTCACCGCGGCCCAGCTAGCCACCGCACCAAAGAGCACAAGGTAGCAGCCGCTCGCATCACCCGAACCTACCAACGTACAAATCCCTTCCCCCCGAAAACTGATCACCGTAGCGCAAGATAGCCGCAATTAATGCCAGTCAGCTTTGTAGCAGCAGCGTGTCGACAGTGGAACGTG
Source organism: Andrena flavipes (assembly GCA_963971345.1). NCBI lineage: Eukaryota > Metazoa > Arthropoda > Insecta > Hymenoptera > Andrenidae > Andrena > Andrena flavipes. Next base: position 75,525,716 of record OZ020480.1, read on the forward strand.
AATAAATTTCGCGACACCGTACCACCTCCTAAGTCGTACACGGGGAACCGGTTTCCAGTGGCATTTAGTGCCTACGTAGCTGCATACGGCCCGATCGGGCACGGTTAAGTTACAACGAATTAACAGGTCGTTTATCGGGGCCCTCCCTCCCCCCCTCTCTCTCCCGCTCCCAGCCATCCCCGCGATCCGGGGGAATAATCGAGCCGGGAGCCGCAATTAATGGGCCAGTCCCCTTGTAGACAATAAAGTGGCGCGTGCCTTGGGCCGGGGGCCCTCGGTCGGTCGTAAATAAATTCGACAACGCGTGGTACACGCGCGACAGGGTGGCGCTTTTTCTATGTTGCGCGCAAGCTGGCGTCGATAGCCGTGCGGGCAAGTCGATAACGCTCCCCGAGAGAGTTGTCGCCGGTTCATTTTTAGCTGTAGCGACGCCACGCGCGCTCCGAGCGTGCAGCCGACCCGGGGGAGGGGGGAGGGGCCACCGTGTCGTTAGCGTTGCCGGGGAAAGTTATTCAGAAGACGGCTGGAAAACGGTCACGGTGGTTACGCGCGTAACGGAGACGCTTTTCACGCGCGCGGGGAGGCTGTGAATGAAACGTTACGGGGAACGCTAACGCGCCTCGTTAGGGAGTCTTAAGGATAGGGAGGCTTCGGGCGCTTGTTTCGAAGCGGTGTCGATTGTAGCATGGAAGGAAGGTGGGGGAGAGTGGGAGTCCGGATGCGGGTGGTGGTTGTTTTATTTGGGAATAGTGAAACGCGGGGAGGAGGTTGGGGACAGTTTTGGGGAGCACGTGGTGCGTGGTGCTAGCTACTAGGAGTAGTGGACAGTTTGGACTCTTTATTAGCGCGACGCTCGCGGGAGGGGTAGTGCCTATAACGAAAGTTAGTGTTTCTTCTTCGCCAAGGTGTGTGTGAGTGACTGACTGGGGGTGGTTTTATATTACGTAAGGGTAATTTTGGGAATTTTTGACCTACGATAAGAATAAGTAATTATTTTTATAGAAATTTCGAGAATAATAAATTTCAATGCAATTTCAACATAAATATATTCAAATATTAATCTCAAAAGTCCATAAATTCAACAATTCGGTCATTCTTTGCTTGGTTTACCCTGTATTAAAATAGTTTGTAAGTCGGCTTTGGAAAAAAGGTATTCATTTTACATATAAAAGGTTCAGAGCGTCAAAATCAGCTTATAAGTGGCTCACACCTGGAGTGTCAGCGAAGGGTTAAACAAATATTATTTGAGACGCTACCTAACAACCTTCTCCCTCTTTTATAAGAAAACATAAGAAATTCGCCCCTCCCCTTTATAACACAAAATCGGAAAACAGCCGGATTTTCAAAGGTCAATAATTTCATCCCCTTCGAGTTTGCAGCCGACCGGGAGCTAATTTCTGCCTTCAAAAAAAAAAGTTACGTAACACATACCTATCTATATATCATCTACATATCCCTAAAGTTTCATAATTTTTTAAATTTTCTGACTTAGGGATCTCCTCTCATCAGTGTCTCTCTAATTCCCCAAAAACCGAAAGGACTTCCCCGAAGTTTCAAGACAAATCTATAACGCCGTCCACCTTCTAACTCACCCCCTTTAAAACCAACGCGTACAACCGTTCCATCTCTCGCAGGACAATAAAACCACACGCGATAAACTTCCCTTGGAAGTCGAGTTTTAACGATCACGTAGCACTACGTGCCCCGCGTGATCCCCGGGCAACGAACGTCCACCGAAAATGGGGACCGCGGAATGCCCGTGTTTATCCATTTCCCGCCGCATCTGAATGGAAGCTGATCCAGCGAGCAGAGCGAGTGTTTGCTCGTACCGAAACTTTCAGCCGGAAGCGCTGAAAGCTTTCGAACGAATCGGGATAACAGGGACGCGATTATGAGCGGTACACGCACGTCATTTCGCACCGGATTCACCCTCGCCGTGTCGTTTCCCACGTTTTCGACGAGCCGCGGCGGTCCGATGTAATTCCCCAGCTTCCATCGACTCCTTGCCTAGGCGCACAACGATCCTCGCGGATGAATTCACGCCGTTCGCGGATGAATTCCACGCGGAAGGGAGAGAATCCCATTCGAAGCAGAAGGTGGCGGTCGAATAGGAAATGCAAATGTTCGGAGCTCTTCCTCCGAGACTAGGGGCGTGCGGGTAACCGAAATTACGGCACCCGATTTGGGATTCGGCAGCCGATTTTCTTGCTTAAAAATGCGGGTGGCCGAAAACTTTTAAGTTCTGATTCTTCGGCGTGATAAAACGAAAGAGTTTTTAAACTACAAAATCAGTTCACGAATGGCAAATCGGGTTTCCGAATTTCGGGTACCCGCACACTAATATCCAACACCAGAATTTTCATTCGAATAAATTAAATCTTCGAATAAAAAAATCGAATAAAATGAAATTATTCGACAATAACGAATGAATATATTTTAATCTTGGGGATTTATACAAATACGTATTCGAACGAAGATTTAGTCACCGCTCAGCTTTTGCACAGACCAATTCCACTTATTACCAGCGGTTCGATTCGACCGCCATTGAGGAAGCTTGTGTATGGAAATAAAGGTAGAACAATGCATCGACACTTACCAAATTAGATGCACCCAGTCGAAGCTCGAGTGCTCTCTCTCCCCCTCTCTGGCTCCTGAAATCAAAGTAGACGATGCTTCAGACTCCTGGGAAATTGAAATTGGGCTTCTGATTGGGAACGGGTTTTTACAGAAAGCTGCGCGCCGCTCGAGGAAGGAGGACAAAAGATCGAATGAGATCGCCGAGCGAATTTCTCGTCTGTCAGGCGGCGAGCATTTCTCACGTGCCGTGGACCAGCGTAATTCCGCGAGCTTTTTCCTTGATTCCCCATCCAGCCCCCTAAATAGGATTCCCGTGTCGTTTAGATCGCAACCGGCGATACAACGTGGCAGCCTTTTGGAATTCCGTTGCGCGCGCCGCGGAAAAAATTACGCTCGCCTTCCGCGAAATTACTTTCCACTGTAGTTTCTCTTCCGAGAGAATTATTTCTGCGTGGAAAACGAAGGAAAATGGGGAACGGTTGTGGGACCATTATTAATCGTCATCAAGATATTTTATATTTCTGTAACATAATATCAAGAATCTCTGAAATTAGGTACAATATTCTTGGGCTCTGTTACAGCAGATGGATCTCGCAATATATTCCCAGGCTGCCACGACAGCCGGAACTTAGAATATTCCTTGCAAACGTCGCAGTACACAGAACTTAACCCTCCCAAGTCCCTCCGCGTCCCAAGTACGTCTCCCAGGCGCAGCGAAGTTTAAATCAACGTTAGAAACTAATTCCATTCGGTGCTATAAGAATGGCAGAATTCATGGACCAAGATGGCGGGCTGGTGCGAGGTCATTGAACCGTATAACTTCGCCGTGACAAGCTCGCAATCTAGCAAAGTTGGGCATTTAGTAAATAAAAATTATTTCAATAACGGATGAAATAAAAGTTTTTTAACTTCAGGTAATTTGGCGAATAAAGTTCTTTTTTTTAATCGTCGAGAGTTTCAATTTTTTTAATTTTAACTTTAACTTTAAAAATTATTTCAATAACGGATGAAATAAAAGTTTTTTTAACTTCAGCTGATTTGGCGAATAAAGTTCTTTTTTCTTTAATTTTTTCAATGTTAACTTTAACTTTAACTTCTAACGTAACTCGGGTTAACTTTACTCGAGAGATGACGAATATTTTCTTAGCTTCCATTCGTTATTCGAAATTTTTATTTAAATTAAATTTTTGCTCATCCCTGCCGTCTAGCACCACGCCGCGGAGCTTTACTCCAGCGTCGCGAAATCGTGGCGAGTTACTCGTCCAGCGCCGAGTCTCCAGGTTTAAACGAGTGTTTCTGGGGCGTTGGCCACGGGAAAAGGGAAACGTTAATTCGGCGATAATGAAAGAGGAAAGGAACAAAGGGCCGAGGTGGCCAAGGTTTATTCACGCGTGCCCGCGTTTCCATAAAGGGAGAGACGCGGCTTGTTGGAAATAAAAGTCACTGCCTGGTATCCGTCAGGCTTTGAATTAAAAACGTAAGGAGTGGGTGGAGGAGTCTGATTAAATTTTTTTTTTCAGCGAGAGTTAATACGGTTTAAAATAGATAGAAGAACCCAAGGTGAGCTCCTGTTTCATTAGCCCTTTGGATGCCGACCATTCGAAAGCTCGACATGCCTCGTGCGGGACTCCCCTAGTCGCATCTCTCAACCATAGTCCCCGAACGCCCCTTGAGCGTTATCCGCACACGGCGCGTGTCTACGCGCGCTGATAGCACTCAGAGGACTAGATCGCTAACTTTAAACGAGAGAATGATCAAAACTGCTAATAAAGGTGGGCAAAATGACCGCGGAATGTGCCCCGAGTGGCTGTACCGGAGCACACAAATGTAATCCAAGTGCAAATTAGCTTCTCTCTTCGGATTACGTTCACTGGCAGAGATTTGCCAAATTTCTAGGATCTCGCCGTTCCGGCCACTTGGATTCCGACTGAATTAGCGAGACACGCGTTGTGGGGCGCGCTGAAAACCGCCTCGCCAGATAAATCTCCATTCCCCGGCGTTCTTTGCCCGCGCGAGCCCTCGACACGCTCGCTGTCCACGAGGTACAAGGGTTTCTTGCCGCGTCTTCCGCTGCAGAAGGCGTCGCCATCAGTTTCTTGTACGCGCTGTAAAGCATCGCGATACAACCGTGCTACGAGCTGATTTCGCGCCTAACTATAATTCCGACCCAGCGTCGCTTTCCATCTGCGCGCCTCTAACGAAGAAACACTCGAACCGTGGACGCAATTTCGCCGTGTAACCACGGTAATCCGTTAATTTACGCGAGCTGCAAACGTGTGGCTACGGTAATCGAGGTAAGAGAACAGACACTTTTAACGCGGTAAGTTTTAAGGTCTGTGCACACGTACCAGTTCCCCATTTTGGTTTAGTAGTGTTAATAATTGTTTTACTTCAATGTGGGTGTAATTGACACGGGATAAGTGTAAAGTGGTTCTTCAAGATTTTTTTATATGGTGCCTTTTTTAATTTAGTTAGATTTTAATAACTTACAAGGGAAGATCTCGGAGAAAATTCAAAAAATTCTAAATCTTTGTGAATATGTAGGGAATTTTCTTCTGATAATAACGCAATTTTTGTTTGCTGACGAAATTCACTCGAAGGGGGTGAAATTAATCCCTGAAAATTCCGCTATTTTTCAATTTTGGGTTATAACTCGCGGACTATAAGAGATAGAAAAAAGGTTTCAAGGTAAAAGATACTTCTTTTAATTAGATCTATCATTTGGTAGAAAAATTATTTTACATTTCACGAGTTATAACACAGAATTGGAAAATAACCGGATTTTCAGGAGCCAATTCTGTAAAATCTGTAAAATTCGCCAATTCGCAAATCTGTAAAAAGTATCATCCTAAAGTGCAAGGCAAATTCCACGGCCAAATTTGAATTCAGCGCGTCAAAATTGCCACAAAATGACGTGTAACGAGTCAAGGAAAGACTTCAGCCCCACAGATTACAACTGGGAGACCGCAATTTTCCTCGAAAATGCCGACTCTGACACAGATTGTTTTTAGAAAGCCATTAGCCAACTAACCGCGGTTCCATGTTTCATCCGGAAAGCTCCTTTCTTATGTGAAGTTTCCTCCCCGCCGCGTTGCTGTCTCTAGCAGGAACAAGTGCATCAGGGAGAGCTCAGCGAGCTACAGTTTGCCGAACGATCTTATCAAACGGATTTCGCGTTTCCTCCCGCGGTGTCGCGTCTTCCAGCAAGCTAAGTCTGCGGATTGATTAAGTAGCGGCTCCCTTCTGCCCGGTGATTTACCGCGTCCCGTTTGCACTTGGCAATGTCTAGACGCGTCCAAGTACAATTACACCGTGGGCTTAGTCCCAGTAATAAACCATACTTTGTATTAGCCGAGCCGGAGAATCCGCCACGGGTTCGCGACGATAAGCCTGATTTACGGGCGTTACGCGGCCGTCGAACGGGGCCGAGGATATTCGACGGTTCTCCGGGCTGTGTAGAAGCAACGTTTCTTCGGCCGGCAGTGTTTCGGTCGGAGGTGTCCCGCGCGGGGGCTGGGAAACAGGCGGGAAAAGCTTGATTTCTTCCCGCGCGGCGCCGCTAGAAAAATACAGGACGTCGAGATAATGGGGGTTGCTGCGACGCTGCGGCAGCGTCCTGGGATCCGGGGGATTTCCCTTGGTAAATTAAGGCCTCTGGAACTCGCCCCCGTGGCGTACCTCGAGATCGAACTCTTGAGCAAACATCCTGCGAACCCTGGGGTCTCGTTGGTTACGATGTTGTCTCATCTGACGTGATTTCCGTGGCTCCACCCCCGCGCTCCTTCTACCGGGCGATTCAGCGAATTTATAGTGTGGCTCATTTTCCTCGGTGGCTTTCTTCTGTTTCTTTTTGCTGCTGGGTGTCACTGATGAATCTTGGTGTGCTTTGTGGGGAATCTGGGGGAGACGGTGGTGCGAGGTGTGTAGTGGAGTTTGAGAGAACGTGGTGCGTAGTAGGTCTCCGGATGAAACTGAAGGTAGCAGTGCGTTTTTAGGTAGAATGTGAGGAATACTAAGTTGTGGAGTGTTATAAATACTTGTAGTCCTATGGTCTTGGAATTGTATCAGGTAGAAAGTATTACGTTCTTGGGATTGAAGAGCGTAGTATTAAGTTTCTGAGACTAAAATATGTAGTACTATGTGGAATTGAAAGTGGAGCACGTAGTACTACGTTCATGAAATTGAAGCTTGTAGTACTAAGTTCATGAAACTGAAGCACATAGTACTAAGTTCATGAAATTGGAGCACGTAGTACTACGTTCTTAGAACTGGGGCACATAGTACTACGTTCATGGAATTAAAGCATGTATTAGTATATTCATGAAATTGAAGCACGTATTAGTACATTCATGAAATTGAAGCACGTAGTACTACGTTCATGAAACTGAAGCACGTAGTACTACGTTCATGAAACTGAAGCACGTAGTACTACGTTCACGAAATTGAAGCACGTAGTACTACGTTCATTAAATTGACGCACGTAGTACTACGTTCATTAAATTGATGCACGTAGTACTACGTTCATGGAATTAAAGCACGTTTTAATACATTCATGAAATTGAAGCACGAAGTACTAAGTTCATGAAATTGAAGCACGTATTAGTACATTCATGAAATTGAAGCACGTAGTACTACGTTCATGAAATAGAAGCACGTAGTACTACGTTCATAAAATTGAAGCACGTAGTACTACGTTCATTAAATTGACGCACGTAGTACTACGTTCATTAAATTGACGCACGTAGTACTATGTTCATGAAATTAAAGTACGTAGTACTACGTTCTTAGAACTGGGGCACATAGTACTACGTTCATGGAATTAAAGCACGTTTTAGTACATTCATGAAATTGAAGCACGAAGTACTAAGTTCATGAAATTGAAGCACGTATTAGTACATTCATGAAATTGAAGCACGTAGTACTACGTTCATGAAATTGAAGCACGAAGTACTAAGTTCATGAAATTGAAGCACGTATTAGTACATTCATGAAATTGAAGCACGTAGTACTACGTTCATGAAATAGAAGCACGTAGTACTACGTTCATGAAATTGAAGCACGTAGTACTACGTTCATAAAATTGAAGCACGTAGTACTACGTTCATGGAATTAAAGCACGTATTAGTACATTCATGAAATTGAAGCACGTAGTACTACGTTCATGAAATTGAAGCACGTAGTACTACGTTCATGAATTTAAAGTACGTAGTACTACGTACTTAGAACTGGAGCACGTAGTACTACGTTCACGAAGTTGAAGCGCGGAGTTCTTAAAATTGTGGTAGTCCAATAAATTTCTACACTACTAAGATTCACTAAAATATTTCCCTTTCTGTATTCGTTGATCACATGACTCTGCAATTACAGTATGTCTTCCTACATATGGTTAGGTACTAATTCAGTGCATGACCGATAAATTGTAATGCTTACTTTCCGCGATATAACGATAGGAGATATATTGAAACAAGGGCAATATTAGGTACAGTCACTCTACCCTCTGCCTTTACTTTGACAAACACTAATAAGTGTTCACCCTCTCCTCCCCCAATTCAATCAATCCTCTTTCATACAAATCACCCCACAGATTTCAGCTCCGAATTCCTAACCCACGCACGCAAACGCGATCCCAAAATCGTTTTAAATTCAAATTGCCCTCGAAACCGTCCCCCTCCACTCCCATCGATTTTCCGTTTCCCAATTTATCGACGCTGGAAACGAAAATCTGGCTCGCGGAGTGGCGACCAGCGGCGGTTTAATTTAATCTAATAACCTTCTAACGATCCTCATTCGCGCTCTTTCTAACAAAAGCCCACTCCCCTCCGCCGTTGTATTCTATTGCCACGCGGATGCAATTTTTGCAACGGCGCTCGGTGCAACGGAGCAAGATACCGATTTCAAAAATTACGCGGAGACCTGGGCACGGGCAACGAGTTTTCCAATACGTTCCGTGGCTAATGGGCCGCGCCATTTTCGCCAGAATTCCCTGATCGTCGTTTGCTTGCTAGCGGTTACAGCGGGCCATTAGTATCCGCCGCGCACGTCCGCCTTGGATCGCTGTTTCCGCTCGGCTCCTGCAACCGACACGGGATTCATATTTTTCTTTAATAAGCCGAGCGTACCGTGCTCCATAGTAATCTCTGTCGCTTTATGCGCTCGCTGATCCGTGCAATCTTCTACCCTTCGACTCGATCCTTCATTAAAATCGATTTCTGCGTTACAGGTCACCTCGAGTGCAATGAATCTTGGAATTAGGGAAGCGGGGGAAGAGGCAAGTGGTATGGAGATTTATGGACACCTGGAATTTGGCCTAATGCAAAATTGCAAAAGTCGTTTAATGTGAAATTCATTTTTTTACGTAATTGTTGAAGTAATAAATTTATTGTAATAAATACATATAAAATTTCAGTTTTTAATTACTTTATTTTGTTTACTTTTAATCTAACTGTTTAAGATTCAAAAATTACATGCACAGCTTCACTTGGAAATTGTGATAATTGAGATAGTTTGCCTGGAGAGGGCACACGACAAAAAATAAAACTTTTAAAAGAGGGCGGTGAGCCAAAAAAGGTTGGGAAACTGTTTTAGGGATGGAAGAATTCTGCTTGTTGCTGATTCCTAGTAGGGTGACTGTTCCTAATATCGCCACCCGCTACATCTGGCAAAGTAAGCTCTAAAATTTATCGGTTATGCACTGAATTAGTACCTAAACATATGTAGGAAAACATACTGTAATTGCAGCATCAACAATTACAGAGAGAGAGAGAAGTATTTTAGTGAATCTTAACAGTGTAAAAATTTATTACACTATTATATTAGGTACACTTTTTCAGGATCCGATTGTTGCATATTTTACGTCTTCTGAGTTCTAATTAAAAATTTGTAGGTTTCAACAACTCTAACTTATGCTACATGAAAGATGAATAATTTCTCTTTACTTTGAAACGCACTGCATGCAAAAATATGAATTATTATTCAATCGACAGTGATTTAACTTTTGCCTGGCGATATTATGACTGATAAATCGGGGCAACAGTATTTGATCTGATTGGTAGTTTATAGAAGCATTGTTCAAGGATCCCTGGAGATTCCCGGTTACGATTAGAAACTAATATCTAGATGTTCCATACGGTGATTCTACGCTCAGAGACTAGATACTCATGCTTCCTCCTTTCGACGAGAGCTGCGTGACAATTTCTCCACAAAACGGGATCCTCCATCCTAGAAAAGACTTGTCGCAGTTGGACGAGAAAAAACGAGGACTCGCGTCGAGGAGGTCGAACGCTGCAGCTCGATATCCCTCGAGAACGATGATATTCGTTCCAGTCGCAGCTCCAATTCAACGTTACCCTACAATCCAACACCTAGAAACTAATTAAGATCACCTAGAATTCCTTTACAGCGGGGTCTAGAAAACTATAACTTTCTTTTCGAACGTGCCAACAGACTTTCACTCCAAAATTTCCATTCTCTTACTACCCATGCAAATTACAATTAAAATTCAAATTGCAATTCACAAAAATTACTTACTATTTCTTTACTATTACTTTCAATATTATATCTTCTCTAAAGATGCCTAAAGAGAACTACAAAATAATTTTTCTGAATCGTCAAGTATATTCTGAAATATTATTATTATTATTACTATTCTTATTATTGTAAATGAGAAAATCTTTAGAATGCAGAGAAAATATCAGAGAATGCAGAGAAACTAAATAATATTCAAGTTTCAATTTCGCCAGCGAATCCAAGCTGTCAACAACGCTATAAAAGTGTCTTTCACACTGTCATTCCACGGTTAAAACTCAGAGATTTAATATCCTCTTGACGGAGGAACCTGTGCGCCAGGATGTTTCAAAGAAAACCCCGATTCGATTGAGAAAACGATCGCTCCGCGCTGTCTAAGTGCGTCGCTGACCCACATACGCCTCGGAGACACATTTTTCTTACGTCTGACGTCGCTACAAAAGCTCTCGAGCCCCCTTTCTGGCGGATAATAGCGAGGCGATATCAAGGCGACGCGTCCTGGATATACACGTCGAAGACAGTAATAGACGTTGTCGCCAGCCGTCGCGGACAAAAGGGACCAGAAGGGTGAACCACACCTGAACTCTGGCGGAGACGCTCGGGTCCATTAGCTACGAAACGTATCGGGAAAAGTTTGCAGACCTGGCCGACGTACGTGCTGCAGAAGCTCGATGGGGATGCAACTCTTGGCTGGTTTTGTGTGCAGAAGCAACATGGGAGGGCGAAGGTACTAGCGGCCTTCTAAAAAATGTGGACAGGGTTCAGTGTGGTCGCAAGGGTCACCGATTGAGTTCAGATTTGGAGTATAGTTAGCCCCGTTGGGCACAAGTTGAAGGCAACTTGGTCGACAAGAGACCGGGAAACTTTGTTGTTGGCCGCGATTAATTGTAAGTGCGGACGAATTCATATACCTATTCCTGTGAAACTTGTAGTCGTCGGCGACCTGGTCACAGGCAATTTGGCGCAAGTGCGTAACGGGGCTTAGTGCATGACGGGTATAATTATGTGACAAAGGCATTCGGTGTGAATTTGTGAGAAATTTTTTGTTTTTTGTTTTTAGACGGGTTCGTATTATATTATACTTTAGTTTACAGTGGTGATTATAAGAATGAGAAATTACATATAGACTAAACTAAATTGAATTGAAAAGTAATGTAGAATAATGTAGTATTTTTATTTTATATACAATTGGTATGAAAGAATAATTCTGAATCGAGTAATTTTAAATGTATTGAGATATGGGGACACAAGTGAATATCAGTGATCACTGACCATGGACACATTTGGTGACTCGTGCCCTCCATAATATTCCCTCGTACACGGCTCGATCGGACCTCAGGTCAGTCACAGTATCTCTGCAAGGCATGATACGTTGCAGGCGGAAGCGTGGCCTACGAACACCGGAAATGCACACCGAGGAAGGCCCGTGTATGTGTGTACTCGAGCTGCACTGTGCCGCGGACAGGAAATATGAAACCGGGACGGGAAAACCGTATCGAATAGCGAGAACAGGAGGATAGAACGACGCCCTTTCCTTATAACAGTGTCACCTGCCTTTGGAGAAATTACAGATTTCTTCGTGGATCCTTTTGCACCTTGTAAGAAAATCGGGGATGGGCAGTTATCTCCTCGCTGTGGGTAACGAGGAGCTCGGGACTCTGTTATTGTTATTTTACAGGAAGTTCTTCGAAGAACTTCAAGAAATTTTTTTCAAAGTTCAAATTTCTCGAATTACGAAATCTTCCATAGTTCAGATTTATCAAATTTCAAATTTCTCGAATTACAAAATCTTTCAAAGTTCAGATTTATCAAATTTCAAATTTCTCGAATTACAAAATCTTCCAAAATTCAGATTTATCAAATTTCAAATTTCTCGAATTACAAAATCTTCCAAAGTTCAGATTTATCAAATTTCAAATTTCTCGAATTGCAAAATCTTCCAAAGTTCAGATTTATCAAATTTCAAATTTCTCGAATTACAAAATCTTCCAAAGTTCAGATTTATCAAATTTCAAATTTCTCGAATTGCAAAATCTTCCAAAGTTCAGATTTATCAAATTTCAAATTTCTCGAATTACAAAATCTTCCAAAATTCAGATTTATCAAATTTCAAATTTCTCGAATTACAAAATCTTCCAAAGTTCAGATTTATCAAATTTCAAATTTCTCGAATTGCAAAATCTTCCAAAGTTCAGATTGATCAAATTTCAAAATTTTCAAATTCTACATTTCCCAAATTTCAAATATCCCAAAGTGCAAATTTCACAAATTCCCCAAATTTCAAATATCCCAAATTTCAAATTTCCCAAATTTCTCTAATTTCAAATTTCCCAAATCTCATATTTCTCAAATCTCAAGTTTCTCAAATTTCTCAAATCTCAGATTTCTCAAATCTCAAATTTCTCAAAGTACAAATTTCTCAAATCTCAAATTTCTCAAATTTCGAATCTCTGAAATTTCAAATCTGTCAAATCCCAAATCTCTGAAATTTCAAATCTCTCAAATCCCAAATCTCGGAAATTTCAAATCTCTGAAATTTCAAATTTTTGTTAAAACACTAACACCACCTCCTTTCTCACTACACCAACACTACCCTTCATAATTATCAGTACACCTGTTGTATTTCCCCAAAATATAATATTTGATACAAATCGAATCCTTTTCACTGCTTTAATTCCCCGCAAAAGAATTAAAATTTTCAAAATTTTCCGCAATCACTCCGCACAGATTACCAACACTTATGAACCACCACTGTACGTATACCTACACATCCATCATCACCACAAAGTTCCCCTCAGCAAATCGCATTACCTACAACAACCTAAAGAAAGCCTTATTACCAGCGGAACCATCGGCCGCCCCCATGAATAGAGGTGCATCATTAAGAAGCGTTCCTCCATCGAAGAAAATGTCTTGGAGCCTGAATAAAAGCTGGACTACCAGCCGGGTTGCGCAACGCAGCGCCACGCGGAACTGCGGCCGCTGCAATTACGGTCATCGTGTCGTCATTGAATCGCAACAATGACCACGGTAAAAAGCGTTGCGCGCGTAATCAGCGTGACGGGATGACGGCACGTCCGACTAAGGTGGAATATCGCAGTGGAAGCGGTACTCGGCTCGACGTCCAACCCCCCCCCTGCCGATCGGCGAATTCGTCGGAACCGGCGACGATCGTTCGCCGGAACGAGAAAACCAAGGGAAACGCTGGATACTAATTTTCAATGGCCGACGAGGGGTAGGTAAATCGTGATTCGATTATCTGCGCGGCAGTGTTCCACGGGCGACGAAGGAATAATCGATGCGTCTGCGTTGGCAAAGGGCCATCGATCAGGCGGGACGCATTAATCTTCCGTCGCGATCGTCAGCGCGAAACGCCCGTTTGATAATCCCGCGGAACAGCGTGATCGTCTTGTCGATAACGGCCGTTATCGTTAATTGATATCGAGCAGTGAAGGGGGCTCCTTTTGCGCGCAATCGACAGCCGTTCCTCCGTGCTCAATGAAAGCTTGATCCGTCGGAGCGGCGATTAATCAGTCGGTATCGATGCCAGAAGTATTTATTCACACTCGGCGCTTATCAAGCTCCTCTCGTCTTCTTTTTCGCTGCAGGTACACCCGACTCCTTTAATTATCCGAGTTCAATAATGAAAATTTTGTTTACGCGATGTTCTATATGTATATGTAGTGTAAATGTAATTATATAGATATTAAAGATTTAGATTTAGCTAACTTTAAGTTAGTCGTAACTTCAGGAGTCATAGACCTTGAAGCACGATTTTTTTTTTTTTTTAACTGTTGAACACTGGGACCTGCGCTTTTGGCACAATATTCTACACCTCACCGAGTAATTGTGCAGAAAATTTGAAGAATATCGATGACTCGAAATTTGCATAATCTTTCATCGTAGAAAAATAGTGAGTGCCTTGGAATGCTGGCCGGTGGAAATCGAACGCACGCGATTCGAAACGGGCGACATCCTCAAAAATTGCGTTGCATAAACGCGGGCACGCTTTCTAAAAGGTGGCCGCTATTATTTAAATGCATTACCCCAATTGCATAATGTTCGCCGCCGGAATAAGCTCCCCTCGCGACGCGGTGTTGCGCAACTCTCAAGGCGAGCCGCCGCGACTCCGCGGATCACTCGTTTTCTCCGAAGAACAAGTCTTAATTAATGCCGTTTTTACGATTATATGCCCCTTGCGAGACGTCGGTTAATTTGCAACGGTTTAATTGGTCGCGGGAGCACCGTAACGCGTCCGCGAGAAATTCTGACTTACGCCGGGGTTAATTTATGGTAAACAGGCGAGCGCTCTTTCGTCGAAGCCAGTAAAAACGGCTACTTCGCGCGGAGAGTTACGGCGCGGTTGACTTTTCGATGCCTGTTTTGCAAGACGTATGCAATTTTTGCACCGCAGAATTGGCGAGGGAAATTTTGGATTTTCAGTAGAATCGTCCTTGATGGAATTCTTTTGGTATCTTGATGAAATGGAGGAAGCAGGGTCCTCTGGAATCTTTACGTCGAAAGGGATCGAGGAGTTCCAGAACTTCACTCTGTAATTGGAAGCTCCGTTTTACAGATAAGAAGAAGCAAAGTATCAGAGCCGGGCCATGGGAGGTCAGTGAAACAAATGAATCATCCGAAAGTACCCGTTTATCTCAAGCTACATGAAAGCTAGCCACAGAAATCTTCAAAACACCAAAAGTCTCCTGCACTCTCATTAACGTAATCCACTTAAATATCCAAAAAACAATTCATTGCATTCACGGAAAACCCTAAACATCAAATTCCATATGAATATTGAAGTAATAAGATAATTAATGAGTAATAGTAATAATAATTTGATCCTGCAATCCCTTAAAAACAAAATAGAAAATAATTTTGAATAAAAGTGGCCTAAAAATACCTGAATATTTCAAGCTACATGAAAGCTAACCACAGAAATCTTCAAAACACCAAAAGTCTCCTGCACTTCCATTAACATAATCCACTTAAATATCCAAAAACAATTCGTTGCATTCTCGGAGAACCCTAAACGCCAAGCTCCATTTGAATATTGAAATAATAACATACTTAATGAGTAATAGTAATAATAATATGATCCTGCAATCCCTTAAAAACAAAAAAAGAAAATAATTTTGAATAAAAGTGGCCTAAAAATACCTGATTATTTCAAGCTACATGAAAGCTAGCCGCAGAAATCTTCAAAACACCAAAAGTATTCTGCACTCCCATTAACATAATCCACTTAAATATCCAAAAATTCTCGGAGAACCCTAAACCCATAATTCATTTAAATATCCAAAAACAATTCACTGCATTCTCGGAGAACCCTAAACGCCAAGCTCCAGTAATAAAATAATTAATGACTAATAAAGTCATAATAATAATAATTTGATCCTACAATTCCTTAGAAAAAGAATTTTAATTTTAAATAAAATTGGCCCCATCGTTCAATTACAACCTAAGAGCCCCGAAAACTATAAAACCACAGTAGCAGAGGCACTTTGCGCAGCCCCCCGTGAAATACGAGTGCCATTTCGTGGAATCAGTCTCATTGTCCGGCGCGAAGGCGGAAGCGCAACGGAACCGGGCGCGAATCCGCTGGAAAAAAATGAATCCATCGGGCTCGCGGGATGGAGGTAGACCGGCGAATTGGCCGTGTCGCGTTCAAGCCCGAATACATTATCGATACCGCAGATATATGGGGCCGATTTCGTATCACAGCCGCTGCTCGAGCGATCCGATAAGTTTCGCAGTCGAATCTGCGAAGTTAAGCGGATTGCAGAGCTGGGAAAGGATTGCTGCGCGCCCGCGCGCTTCCCCTAACTTTCGGGCCAGTCGAGCTCAATCTGTAATCCGATATCGATTGAATCCCCCCGCTAGTCGATTTTTCCTTTTCATTCTTTCGCAGCCCGACTGCCTCGCCAGATTGTGTCGCGTTTACACCGAGCACGGCTCCCGACGTGGGCGACAGGTGCTTCTTCCTGTGCAATCGAATCGCCAGGTCGATGGTAGACAGGGTGTGAATTGATTGATAAAAAGTGTCGATGGAGGATGGGGATTTTTGGTTTTCCTTTTTTTTTTTAACTGTGGAGGGAGATGATTGGGGAAATGGAGGGAGGAGAGTAAATAGTATCTACCTACGTGTAGGCACTTTGCGAATAAAAGTGTAGAATCGATATTAGAGTAGGGTAGATGTCCCTATTACTGTCAGTGTAGCTATTACTGCCACTTTATTTATTTTGCTTGATAAAAATGTAACGTATAAAGAATAGAGTAGAACAATAATATTATTATTAAATTGGGACTGTTCTTATTATTATTAATATTATTGTTGTACATTGTTCTTTATACGTTACATTTTTATTAAGCGAAATGAATAAAGTGGCAATAATAGGGACACTGACAGTAATAGGGACATCTACCCTAGTTAATATTTGATTCTTAGAGAAGGGAATTAAATTGGCGAAGCTTACGTGATATTAATTAAATCCTTTATTGGGAAAATGTAGTACGGTCTTCAAAATTTCAAATGGAACAAGGGAAGCCCACTGACGCAGGATTATATGTTAAACAGGAAACCTTAGGAAGTTGAAATTGTACTTTTTGAATAGGAATATAAGAGTAGACGTGATACTAGGTTCTTGAAAAAAAATTGAGGTAGTCCAGTAGGTTTAATTAACCACGACGCAATATTACGTGCGAACACGAAGCTACTGTAAAGCAGAAAAAAATTAAACTAATTTACAGCAGCTTTCAGTTTCTTTTATCAAAGCTTCCGATCCAACTGGCAGAGGAATCTAAGCACAGAAGCATTCTACTGCTTCAGAGTCGCGACGTCTCCATTTCGAGCTGTCTGCTGGCAAAGATCCTCTTCCCCATGGCTAATGAAAGCGTCGCTTTCATAGGAAACGTTTGGATTAGCGAGATTCCTCGGACAAAAGCCCGCGAAGCCTTAACGCTCTTATCGTAGCACGGTCAGACCAGCCGAAGGCTTAGATTTGCATCTCGGATGCAGACAATCGTTCCGGGACGCCCAGGCGAGAACCCTTTTACCAATTATAACGAGCCTTCCGAGTGTAATCCGCCCCTTCCCCGCGGTGGGAATCTCTGAATATGTTAAGAACGGTACACGAGCCTGTACAGCACTCGATGTCTTCCAAGACGTAGTGGGATCACTAGGGAAATCCCTAATACTGAAGCCCGAGGGGGCATTGAGTTGACAAGGAACTGTAGGGAAAGGGGTGTGGAGTAGGTAGATATTCTGCTGGGAGCTAAACTTTATTGCTTTAGTATTCGGTAATCTAGATTCTATACGCTCTAAATTCCATTGCGTATTCTGGTTTAGATATTAGAATATTTATCTCATAGATAATAAATTTCTTATCAGAAGTAAAATTTCTCTGAAATGAGTAAGAATGTTTCTACATCCTAAGTAGAAGTAGAAGAGAAAAATATGTAGCAAGAAAAGAATTTAATACCATTGCGTTTTCCGGTTTAGATATTAGAATATTTAGCTCATAGATAATAAATTCCTTATCAGAAGTAAAATTTCTCTGAAATGAGTAAGAATGTTTCTACATCCTAAGTAGAAGTAGAAGAGAAAAATATGTTGCAAGAAAAGAATTTAATTCCATAGCGTTTTCTAGTTTAGATATTAGAATATTTATCTCATAGATAATAAATTTCTTATCAGAAGTAAAATTTCTCTGAAATGAGTAAGAATGTTTCTACATCCTAAGTAGAAGTAGAAGAGAAAAATATGTAGCAAGAAAAGAATTTAATTCCATTGCGTTTTCCGGTTTAGATATTAGAATATTTAGCTCATAGATAATAAATTTCTTATCAGAAGTAAAATTTCTCTGAAATGTGTAAGTATGTTCCGAGATCCTAAGTAGAAGTAGAAGAGAAAAATATGTGGCAAGCAAAGAATTTAAATTCCTTGCGTCTTCTGATTTAGATATTAGAATATTTAGCTCATAGATAATAAATTACATATTAGAAGTAAAATTTCTCTGAAATTGGTAAGTATATTTCTACACCCTAACAATAAATATAAAAAGGGAAAAATGTGTTGCGAGCAAAGAATTTAAATTCCTTGCGTCTTCTGGTTTAGATATTAAAATATTTAGCTCATAGATAATAAATTTCTTATCAGAAGTAAAATTTCCCTGAAATGGGTAAGTATATTTCTACACCCTAGCAATAAATATAAGAAAAGAAATATGTGTTGCAAGCAAAGAATTCAATTCTATTGCATCCTCTGCTCGCATCCATTTCCCATTTGAAAACCCACCCTTCATCGATATCCCCAGAAATCCACCTTCTCCAGCTTCCAACAAGTGTCTCCAGCATTACAAACATTGCAGATCCATCTCTTAAACAGACCGCCAGCCCTTCGAACACTCACCCTCTCGTTTGCCATACCGTTGCACCGTCCACTTTTTTAATCACGAATCAGCGACGCTTCCACTAAATCCCACGGGGGTTGCCGAGTTTTCCAGTCCTCGATGGCGTTCCTTTCGTCAGTAGCTGGACGAGTTCATTACGGTTGCAACGCGGGCTAACAGGATTTCGCGCCGCCCGCTGTAACGAGCCCTCTCCAGTCGTAATTCAAAAGTTGATTCGAGTAGCGCCAATTTATTACCCAGGGCGAGACTTCTCCCCCACTGTGGAGGGATGGACGAGGCTCGAGATAAGGTCGCCGAGAAATTCCATCGAACAGTAGACACGAGGAAAAGAGTTCCTCCAGGAAAATAAGGGCGAAGGGCGTTCGAACGCATCGTGATACTCGATAGCTTTTCTTTTCCATGCATTTCTATCTCGTTGCCCTCGGAGGGCTTTCCATAATTGCGGAGGGTTGTCGGCGACTTGCATTGATAAAGCTGACGGGTGCAGTGCTGCTGCGAAGCTTCAGACTCCCAGCGAAGCCTTGGAAGATTGTAACATTGGGTGATGGAAAGAGTGGGGACTGGCTTGATTGCTATTGCAGCTGTATTCTTTAGTAGATACATATCTAGGTACATTTATTGAAAAAAGTTAAATAAAAAAAAAACTAATCGTTTTGGAATTATGGTACCTACAGTTGGAATTAAAAATAACACGAAGATAACATTTCATACATCTACCTACAATAAGTTTTTTTTTAATATACTTATTTAAAGTGTAGTATATACTTATTCTTGTTCCTTGTGTTTATTAACCAGTTCAATCATTCCAACTCAATTTATCCACTGGTGTGAAATTGGCACAATAGTAAAAAAAAGTCACTGTACCTAATAAAAAGATAAATAGTTGCCTTTGAAAAATTCTTTTATTGAAAATAAAAAATGAAATTTTAATACAGGGTGCATGCACCATTTGTGGATACTTTAAAATATTGTAGGCATCACTTTTGGCCACTTCTTAAAAAATATAATATTTTTCCGTGTAAGCAATAAATGTAATCTTATATTTCTAGCGGTAGACTAAACAAAATAGTTATGGTGTGAAATTCTGCACATAATAATGACCTGCGAGCAATTTAAAATTCAGATAATTATGCACATGGCCAAAAACAGTGCAATGTTCATAAACGGTGCATCTACCCTATTCAGGCATAGGGTAGACGTCCCTATTACTGTCAGTGTCCCTATTACTGTCACTTTATTTATTTTGCTTAATAAAAATGTAACGTATAAAGAATAGTGTACAATAATAATATTATTATTAAATTGGGACTGTTCTTATTATTATTAATATTATTGTTGTACCCTATTCTTTATACGTTATATTTTTATAAAGCATAATAAATAAAATGACAGTAATAGGGACATCTACCCTACGATTGTATACATCTTTTACAGATAATACAGCTTTTGCACTCCTCTACTGTTATAAATTCTATTCAAGTCTATCTTTTCTTGTCCTCTTTCTCTTTCTTACTTTCTTATATATTTTCTTTTGTAAAGTGTGTTGTGCGATACAGAATTATTATTATTAATATCCCAGGCATACTGCATTTTTACATTTATCGCAACGTGTACATTTACGTTTCTACGACATTTATCGTCGAAATTTTTATTCAAAGGAAAAAGGTGCTCCCCAATTCCCCGTCGATATCAAAATAGACCAAACCAGAGCCGAAGCTATATAGAACACTACACACCTATTATTTCTCTATAATTCGATATCACAATTCAGTTTTCTCATTACCTTTGTAGCCCCACCAAACCCCCTGAATCTCCACCGCGGCGCGGGCCGTGTTACGGGAGCGTAATTCAGTTTAAGCAACTTTCTACCTGGGAAACTGATTACTTTTCAATTTACAAGTTCCAAGGGAGTATCGCGCATATACACTGTGTGCAAAGAAATCCAGGGAATCTTCGCCGAGTCGCAGGGTTGTATCGACGACGGAGCGCGGTGGAAAAACAATAAACGTTCGCGTGATTCTGCCAGCGAAAGGGAAACGGAATTCGAGGGGGGCTGCTGGTGGCTACAGGGTGGTTCACGGTCCCGATTATTCAGCGTCGTCGTCGACGATCCTCGAACGGTGGAATTCCAGCTATTAATGGCGCCGCGACGTCGTAAACGAAACCCCTTGACTCGAACGGCGGGGGGGGGGGGGGGGGGGGAGGGGGTGGAATCAATCGGAAGGAAATTGCCGTCGGTGAAAGCGAGCCGTAAAACAATTTACTGTCATAAAACCGGGGAATCGTCTTGTTTGTCCTCGAAATGAAATACCGCCTCGAGCACACCGCCGTCCATTGCCCGTTGTTTGCAGAGAGCAGCACGAAAACTTTTCGCCGCAGCGTAACGGCTCGACTTCAGGGGACGAAAAATGGAGGCTGTGGTCTCGGCGGAGATGAAGAAATTCATTGGTAGAAAGGAATTGTAAGTGAACGTTGCGGAGTTTAACTTAATCTTTAATGAAGAAACGTTGATATTTATAATTGGTTAATTATTTTTATTAGTGGTTTCATTTATAAATATTTTTAAGAATTTTGTTTTATATTAGTTTTGTATTTTATAGGTCGAGGGGGATTTTTATTCAATTTAATTTGGGGTTAAATATATATTCTGGTTGATTTATTACTTATTCTTATTATTTATAATAGGGAGTATTTTAAATATTATTGATAGGATTGAATATTTTTGTATTAATTTTAGTTTGTTGT
This sequence comes from Andrena flavipes, assembly GCA_963971345.1. Taxonomy (NCBI): domain Eukaryota; kingdom Metazoa; phylum Arthropoda; class Insecta; order Hymenoptera; family Andrenidae; genus Andrena; species Andrena flavipes. Next base: position 75,546,973 of record OZ020480.1, read on the forward strand.
TAGCTATAGAAAGGAGGACACATAGGACTATATCCTCGTTTTTGTTCAAATTTTTAAATAGTCTCTCGCTATTAAAAATGGAATTTGCTTCTAAACATGGCATTTGTTTCTAAACAAAAATGAGGATATAGTCCTATGTGTCCTCTTTACCATAGCTACCAACAAATTTTCATTATTTCCATTTTGTTGACCCTGAAATTTTTGTCTCACGTAAAATCTCACCGCGGATTCGCACCTTTATATTAAATTGAAAACGTGAACAGAGGTTCGTTGTTTTCAACGTGACAACTTGATCAGCAATGTTTACAATGGAAGGTACAATAAACATATCAGCGATATGCGCGGGTGTTGAACGCGTGACGTTTAATTATTGGCGTTTAATTTCATGGGAAGAGTCGAGGGGTCGCGCAGCCCAGCCGTCCCGCGATAACTCAATTTTCTCTGCGCCACTTTTCGCGCCTGATTGTCCTCTTTCCATTTTAAACTGCCCCGCCCACACGCCCCACTCTTGCCACTTGTGCACGTGGGTGTCACGAAACCAAGAGTCCCAATCAATCATTAAATTTCTAAAAGAAAAGAAGTCCTCTGCTTACCAAAAAAACGCGAGATTAAAATAAACAACAAGGAAGAAAAAGTAATTAAATATATTAAATCGATGGAAAATTTCATTTCCCTTTATACCAAAATTAAAAATATATCACAAGTGTCTATAATCAAACTATTTTCCTTAGCCACCTATTTAAAAAAATACATTTCGGCAGACCTAATACCACTGAACATCTGCCCCGACCTGACATCCCCCGCGCTACTCGCAACATTTCTACGCCTGCCTGATCCTTCAAAGCAACCTACGATATCAACCATAGCCGCAACATTGTGAACGCGCCCGCGCGGATTTCCAGCTAAAAAGGGGGCAAAGACAAAGGTGTCAAAGAGCAAATGACAAAGCACACGGAAAGACCGGGAGGTAAGTAGAAAGCAAAAGAAAAACTAAACCAGCCCGGCAAGCAGTGAGGGGGGTTGGAGCGCGGGAGGGGTTGAAACGAAAGAGCAAGAAACTAGAAGGGGTTGCAGCGGAAGGGCTGCTAGTGGACGAGCATCAGGGAGCAAAAGATCGCGCGAGAGCCATCGTAGGAGTACAAAAGACGGGGAGCAGTGGCGAGGGGGGATGGAGAAAGAGGGGGCGGATAGGAGAAGGTTTCTCGAACCGCCTATGGGGGTGACATTTAAACAGCCACGCACCGCGCGAACGGTGTGAGTGCATCTAACAGGGTTTTACGAGTTCGAGAGGGGGGGGAGGGGGGGGTGAGTTCTAGGGGTAGCGGCAAGAAAAGAGGGTACGTCGCCGTGCCTCGATATAAAGCGATTTCCCTGGCTTCTGTTTCCCTCCCCCTCTCGCTCCTCTAAGCTATTCCTACGTCCCCTTCTCGTTTTTTGTCGTCGCTAAAAACTTTGATACCTTTTTAGGGACGGCGGGGGGTGGGGGTATTGTTTCCAAGCCGAGGGAAAGGGGGAGGATCGTCGGCTAAAGAGGGTTTCGCACCAGCGAGATAAGCCAAAGGGGTGGGAAACGACCGGCACCGCGGCACGGGCGCCGATAACAGCGATCCTGAGGGTGCGTTCACACCAAACTTTAGGCTTAACCGCCAAGACAACGGGGAAACGGTAAATTTCAGCCGCGATTGCGATCGACGCGAATACGAGCGGGAATTCCTTCGTATCCCGGACGATATCCGGGATAACTTACGGTCACTTGGCCTGAACCTATCCGAGTGGAGGCGGCGTAAGGCGCGGGGGGAGGCTGTTGGCGTTCGATTCTGGCGAGTGGTCGCGAGCTATCTTCGGGTTCCTAGGGTTAATAACCAGGATGGTTGTATGTGGTCGAAGGTAATAATAATCACGTTTGGAGGATCCATTTTGGTGGTTAACAATCGGCGTGGTACAAGATTTCGAGAAGTAAATAGACTTTGAAAATATTTTTAGATTTATATTCAAAGTATTTTAGTCCACGACAAATGGAACATATTTTGCACTCGACGTCAGGGACTTTGTTCAAAGCGAAATATGATATAGTCCATGCGCAGTTAGGAAGGATTTAAGTCGTCGTTTTCCTGGTTTCCAATTTATTTAATATAAAAAAAAAGGATCGAGAAAGTTCTGGAATTCTCATTTTTTAAAAAAAAATCTGTTAGAACTTATGTGTTTTGTTTAAGAAAATATCTGTTACTGTGGAATATTTATTGAAAGAAATGTTACCCTTAGAAACTTCTTTAAAATGTGTTCTCATGGAACAGATAGTTTAGAACTTATATAATAAAAGATCCATGGAAATAGTTATATTAGAACTACTAGTTATATTATTAAAAAAGGTTCCATAAGATAAAGAAAAGTACTAAAGTATTAGTTACTAACGTTATTTCACAATATAATATCACATTCTTCGCGTTTATTTAATAAAAGCTATGAAAATCGAAAATCATAACATAAGTAATTAATAGTTTCATAAGAAGTATTGAACAGAAAAGAGAACTTGCCAAGAATAACATTTCTTTATAACTTACACGAACCAAAATACACAAAAACACAGAAATCATCTACGTAGGTAATTATTACAAATAAATAACACATTCAGAATATAAATTTAACTGTAACAATTATTTACAAAATATCTGTCCCAGTTATATCTAAATTTGTATTTGTATATCTTATAACTTCCATTCCAACTGGATCTTTTATTTTCAAGAACTTTTACTTTATCAATTCCCATGGGAACTTATAATGTAAGAACATTTTCGTATCAAATAGAATCTATCGAAAACTTCCAGAACTCTTTGAAACCCCGAAAAAAAAACACATTTCGTGAAAGTTTGCAATTTCTTGGCAATATTTTCTTTGCCTTCGGCAGAGAAATTTCCAGGCTAAGGGGAACCAGGCAGGGTACCCTCAGATGTAACCGGCGAAGTGGTATAGGTTTAAGGAAGAGCCCATCGAGGGTGCGTGCTCCGAGCAGAACAAAGAACTGGCGATAGGGGGAAACGACGGAACGAGCGGATGCGTGGCTCGATAAACATCAACACGGTGGAGGAGACAAATATGGTTCGTTATCTTCCCTCGAATCGCGGTAAACGGTGACTCTTACACCGGGGCAGCGATGGCGGGATTATTAGCGAGTTCGACTACTTTTCCTTCTGGTAATTCGCCAAGGTAGCCTTACCAAAGCAGAGGGAAGAAGCTCGAAGAAATATGTACAACAGAACGCGGTCAACAAGTGTGATCAGAGGAAATGGAAGAGCGGTTTATGGAAGACGACACTTGAAGCGGTTTATAGAGGATGACACTTCAATTTCAATCCAGAGATTTTCCAGGGAAGGGAGGGGATGAAGAAGGTCGAGGTGCTGGTAAATCTGGTGGATTGTACGTTTTCAAGGTAAATCCAGGCGTTCCAAGAAGTCTCGCGGATAATCGAAAGCAATTACTCAGTCGAGTGGCCGATGATCCTCCATTTGTCGGGGAAGCGACGGTGTATAAATTTCGAGGCACAGATCAGGCGATTCAACGAAGCAACGGCGATCGAAGGGAATCACAGGGCTTTGCCTTCTCAAGTCCGTAATTTCCGTGAACTTCGCCCGCTCGCATTCCGCGATCAAACTAATTACGCATTAATTCGAAAGCGCGATATGTACCACTTGACTGTCAAACGATCTTAGCTAACGACCGTAGTTTGGTTACTGCAATCAGTTAAATTGAAGCCCGCCAAAGCTGTGCAAGGAAATACTTCCCTTCTTCGCTCTGGTCTGTAACAAAGTTCTCGACAATTGCGCTTCGGGAACGATACACGTGGCGTGTGTTCTTGTCGGATGGAAATATCGTGGCGATTACCATTAGGGGACAGTTGCCAATATCGTACTGGTCAAGTAAATCGTAGGTAAATCATCAATTTATTAGTAATTAATGAATATAAAGGATATCTGATGATAAAAAATATCAAGTAAATGCGAAGGAAGACATAGAAACGAAATATTTCGAGCTTACAACTTATTTTGTGCGTGCTATAAACGTTTAAAAAAATCAGGTATGATTGATGTAACTTTTTACCAGTTTATTTTAGCTGAGAATAATCAGTCATAAGTATTTTTGTATTTTTTTAAAAGTGGCTTAAATGTGGAATATTTTATATTCATTTTAAGTAGATATTACATTCATTGTGAAGTTTAAATTGATATTTATTAATAAATTAAAGGATATTAAAAATGTGACTACACTCCATTTATAAACATATAATATTTTTAAATTTATAATTGTCGTTTCTTTGAATAATGGTCATTCACTGGTATGCGGTCAATTACTGGTTGGTTTACGCTACTGAGTTTCAATCTCTATCAAATACGAAAAAGAAGAGTAGATTTCTTACATTGTTTGTTATTAAAAAATCCCAAATAATTGAGGTTTCTCTTACTTTATGTTATATTGATTTACATTTCAGTATTGTGAAAGAATTGATGCAAAATTATGCTAAAAATATGAGACAAATTAGAAGAAATAGTGTTAAAGAATACATTATCAAAAATGGTAAAGTTGTTAGTGGCAAAGTATATATTTGAGAATAAAAATTACTTTTGTTAAAAGAAATGTTTGAATTTATTAAGTTGTGAAGGACGAAAAAATATATTTGGACAAGAAAATTCTGGAATTTGGGAGACATTAAAAGATATAAAAAAATATTTTCGTACAAGTTTTACAATGATAGATAAATTTGACATTAGAAGAACGTATCCGTAGTGAAACATTTTCTTTAATAATGTATTATAATGTTAAGTCAATGCGCGGTTTTACAGAAATGTTACACTAGTGTTATATACACAGTTATGTTCGACATCCGAATTATTCACAAACAAAATCCAAAATAAATGAGAGGAATATTGAAATTTAGCTGGTAGTTTCAGTGGTCCTGGCGAAATTGAGAGTTGTAATCAACGATACGAGACAGTGTACCACAGTATAATTTCTACGGATGTATTTCTGCCCTAAGGACACTTGTTACATATGGTAATAGCTTTAAAATTCATGAAACAGCCCCCAAATGGCGAGCATGAATGGTTACACTATGATACTAAGGGTTAATTTTAAATTTCTTGCAGATCATTATTATATGGAAAATATCACATCACAACTATTTTGATTAGTACACCGCTAGAAATAATATAAGGTTACACTTAAAAATATTATATTCTTTAAGCAGTGTCCACAAATGATACATCCACCCCACAAGCCCCACATTCCGAATTCCTTAAATCCAAAACCACATATCAAGGAAAATAACAAAAAAAAAAAAAAAAATTGTCTCCCAGTCTCCCCCAGTCATCAATTAAATTTCCCAAGTTTCTAATCGCCCCCCGCGTATCTGGTTCCGGTGGAAAGCGGCAGGCATTGGAATCGGAAGGCCTCTTTCACTTCCCTGCCACAAGACGGCGCTCGAATTACCGTCCACATTAACGACCGCATCGACGGGCCTTCGGGACCCAGGCCCGAGGGTCCCATTAGCCCTGGCCTTGGTCACCGGTCGAACGACGAGATCGCCGTTTCATTTTCGCGGCTGACTTTCGAGACGGGCGCAGAAATGATCACTCGGCTCGGCGCGGGGACAAAGTGACGGAGGGGGCCTGGATTGAATGCAACCAGGGGGGGAGGGGGGGGGGGGTCCGCGGGACAGCGGGGGGAAGCGATGTGTCGCGAGCGAAGTGTGCGGGATCCGCACGGGGTAACAGAGAGACACAGAGAGGCGGAGAAGTATGAAAAGGGGTGAAAAAGAGAAACAGAGGAGGGTGAAAAAGAGAAGGCGCACAAAGGGAAGAAGGCACGAAAGGGAGAAGCGGGTGGTATCGGCGCGACAGATGGGAAAAGAGGAGCGAAGGAAGGCAAAGGGGAAGAGGACGGGGCTGCGAGCCCCGACAGACGGATAAAGATGGCCGTTGAAGCGAGAGACAAAGAGCACAAGGGAGGGGGGGAGGGGGGACTAGAAAGTAGACAGAGAACGGCAGAGGGAACGCTGGGGGGATGCAGAAACTCGGAGAAAGAAATGGAAACGAGCTGCGGAGATAGATGACTAGATAGAAGTTGCGGGCGGAGGAGGGGGGGGGAGGGTGAAACGGGGGAGACTCATCGGATAGAGACGAAACTCCGGCGGAGAAGGGAGAGGGAAAGGGAGACGAGAGAGATGACGGAACGAAAATACAGAGGAGAGGGATCCCGTAGATGATATCGAAGCAGGGTTCGCGCAGCAGAAATACAAACAGGGTTGTATTGTAGTCGACCGCCATTGTCTGCGGGCGTGCGGAGACCTACGCGGGGCCCTCTCCGTGCCCCTCCTTAAAACAAAGCCTCTCTAACAGGGCTGCCAACGGGGGAATGCACAATTACATACACGGCCGCCTACTCCAGACTGTCCTAAGAAGCTTTAATTAACGGAGGCTTGCGACCTCCGCGTACACGTCGGTTAAAAGTGAGCACACGCGTGCACAGACGATGGAGAGGGGCCTTCTCGATCTGCCACCCCCCCACCCCTTCGCCGTCGCTGCGCAACCAAACCCCCCTCTACCGTTTGTTACGCGGAACTGCATAACAACTTTACGATCGACTTCCGCGTCAGCGGTTACGCCAGGCCTTTTTCGCCCCCGAATCAACCGTCGACCGCAATTATTCGGCACGCCAGCCCTCCCGAGAACCCTTTCTTCTTGGACCCCAAAGCCGCTGCACGGATACACCGAGAGCGTGGCCCACGAATGCTCGGTCGATTACTTCGGATGGAATTGATTTTCGGGTGGTGGCTGCGGAATAGGCAACGCGTGAAAATCGGCGAGGGTGGTTTTGTCGGGCTTAACGCGCTCCCTGACGTGGGGGACACGTTAGATGTGACCAGGGGCTTCGGATTTCTAAATTTTCTTCGGGGGAATTTTTAATAAATGGCTCCTTGGGTTTAAGAAATTTTGCAGGGTGTTAGGTGTTATTTATTTAGGGACAGAATAAATTAATAATGTTTCTTAAAAATTGAGTTGATATGTCATCCTACTGATCTTTTTTTATTTTGCTAAATGGTGTGTATAATTTCATTTTTTCTTTTTTTAAATGGACTTGTGTTAGTGTGGCTCTTTGGTACAGAGATTGGGGTTGTTTCTAGAAACTTGGGGTAAGTATGATTGTTGACGTGGATAAGCTTATAGGTGAAGAATAGGGTGGACCAGTTTTTCAACTATAAATGTAGGTTTTGTTTAAAAAATGATAAATAACATCTGTGCGAAAATTGAGCTTATATCGGAAAATATTTGGAGGTCGCTAAAGGCTTGAGAAAAAGTTTCTTCTGTTATCCAATTAACGACACTCGAGCTGAGGTCTTTGTAGATTTGAGAGAATTAGTGGAAGCCATTTTTATACTTGATATAAAAACATTTTTTGGTAATTATTTAGAAGCTTTCCATTTTCACCGATTTCAAAGATTTTTGAATATGTTGTCGAAGACACGATTCTGAACAATTTTTTCCTAAAAGTTATTCGCAAATACCGTCAAGGACCCAGTTCCTGATCAGAATCCAATTCCTGATCAGTCCACGATACAAATTTATTCCAAAAAAATACTAAATAATTACGAAGTATTTTGAAATTTGATAGCTCATAGTAAAATATTTTAGGTTGATCAGAATCTTGATCTTGATAACATATCCAAAAATCTTCTAAATAATTACCTTATAACTTACAAATTTCGATTAAAATGTAATTGTGTACACATTATTTTCTGTAATTTCCCCTTTAAGAAATAATATACACTTAATTGTGTAAAATAATGTTGCAAATTGTAGCGACCTGTAAATATAGCCCAGCTTTTAATACACACACTTCTTTTGGTTTATGGAACAAAAACAGGCTCGTGAAGAGCAACAAATACAACAAAAAAAATCCCACGAGCCCGTGGACCACCTGACTGAAGAAGAAGGTGGTTGTTTTATAAAATTCCGAGATTTAAGTCTCGTGAGAAGCATTGCGAGATTAAATGTAACATGGAGAATAGAGGAACGAATGCGAGGAGTGTGGACTCGCAAGTTTTTAGAGGCTAAACCACTTGGTCTGACCACGAACGGAACCGTTCTTCCTGCGGCCGCAACAAGAACTGGCCGCGAGCGGAGAGCCACTTATTAGAATGCTCAGCGTAACCTAGCATTAAGATTGTCAGGCTGACGTGCAGGATCCGTGAAAAAAAGGGGTACTTAGGACTCCGTGGAACCTGAACCTGTGTTCTCTTTCAATACAAACGTGCGTGCTGACCGCTGCGCTACACGGCAAGCTCCTCCCAGTGTCCTGGGTTCCCCTCTCCTACTACAGGCTAGCTGTAATCTTGTACACTATTCATTTAGAATCTCAGCTTAAAATAAATTAGCGTTGGTATTCGCACCATATCCAATTTCATAATTTCAGCTAATTTTAATTGCTATAATTGCATTGAGCTAATTTGAATGGTGATTGGATTTAATTCTCTTGCAACCAAAATTGGGACACATCGTCATTAATACTTTATAATAAATATACTTGAAATAGTCTTAGGGTACTTTAATTTTGGGCCTAGTACATATAGTAACTTCTGGAAGTAGTGCATTTCTAATTTTGAACCTAGTACACTCACAGGCCCTTTTTTACGCCTTAGTTTATTTAATTTTTATTTCACTATCCCCTCCAAAATTTTTTTTACATTTCATGACTTCTAATGGTGGGCAAAAGTTGCCTTATTAATGATATTTAAGCTGCCCAAGTTTGAACGCGATTAACACATTTTTTGAGGTGCCGCAAGCCCTTCAAATATTAATATTTAGTGAAATATTAATTTTCAAATATTAATATTTACTGAAATATTAATTTTCAAATATTAATATTTACTGAAATATTAATTTTCCAATATTAATATTTACTGAAATATTAATTTACAAATATCAATATTTACTGAAATATTAATTTTTGAAAGATTTTACTGAAATATTAATTTTCAAGTATTAATATTTACTGAAATATTAATTTTCAAGTATTAATATTTACTGAAATATTAATTTTCAAGTATTAATATTTACTGAAATATTAATTTTCAAGTATTAATATTTACTGAATTATTAATTTTCCAGTATTAATATTTACTGAAATATTAATTTTCAAGTATTAATATTTACTGAAATATTAATTTTCAAGTATTAATATTTACTGAAATATTAATTTTCCAGTATTAATATTTACTGAATTATTAATTTTCCAGTATTAATATTTACTGAAATATTAATTTTCAAGTATTAATATTTACTGAAACATTAATTTTTTAATGTCTCGCGGCACTTCAAAAACTTCGTTAACCACGTTCAAACTTCGACACCTTAAATACCACTACAAAAGGCAACTTTTACCCACTATTAGAAGCCACGAATAATAAAAAAAGAAATATTTAGCGCCTATATTTCGTCCCACCTAATCCTCCAGTGCCTCAATCGCTTCCGCGCAGAATGAGAGCCACTGCTAGCCCGAACCGTCAGCTTCTTTGCGGACAAATCTCTACTACTCCCGGTCCTCCCAAGATCATTCATCCACCCAGGCGCGTAGCAGATAGTATCAGGCGATTCGATCTGCACGTACCAGTAACTGGATAACGCCGTGATCGCGATAACGCTATCGCGACAGCGTCTACAATATAACTCTGTCGTTACCGGCTCGCGATTCCCATCGATTCGCCTCGATCGAGCCCGCGCATCGTTCGGATACCCGTCCAGGCCTTCTGTCAACTAACGTGAATCATTCCATCCGCGCGCATACACGAACTGCGCGTAGTTCGATCGGTAAGGTATACCCGGAAACAGGTGTCGACGCTGACGTAGCATCCACGGGCGCCGATCGACACGCGAGCGTGCAGTTTGCTTCGCGTGTCACCTCGCATCCGCTCCAACAGCCTCGAGAGCCTAAAGGGGAAATTAAGATATCCGCGCGACCAGATTCCTGCGCAAATACCAGCGAATCTCATATCGACCGCGCGGAACGTCCGTCATCCGACTACGTGGAAAGATTCCGATTCCGTGAACGAGTATATTAAGGGGGGCTTCGTATCAAAAATCGAGCAACTTTAGAGGAGTGCAGAAATGTAGCGCAGATGTCTATTTAGTAAATACGCGTGTAGCAAATTCAGAAGTGTTGGAAAATATTTGCTGAAGTGTTTTAGGAGAATTTGGAGTGATTTTTAGGGTGGTTGAATTACATATGTGTGTTAATGAATTAATTACTTAGTTAAACAATAAGTGTTTTCGGCGCACTAGTTCGGTCAGTTTAAATGTTAATAAAAGCTATTTGCAATAATTTAATAGATTTAATTTCCAACGTTTCGGTCTGTGTTTAGACCTTTTTCAATTATATTTCAATTACATTACCACTTGAAAAAGGTCTAAACACAGACCGAAACGTTGGAAATTAAATCTATTAAATTATTGCAAATAGCTTTTATTAACATTTAAACTGACCGAACTAGTGCGCCGAAAACACTTATTGTTTATTTAAGAAATACGGTCGATAGCATAAATACTTTATTTTAATTACTTAGTGTTGAAATTATGTTAAAAATAAGAAATTACTGTAAGGAATTTAGTTATTGGAGGGTGATTAAAATGCAAGTCTGTATTAATGAATTTTTTGAGTCGTTTATTTTGAAAGTGGCCTAAGTTTATTTGTTAATTATTTTGTTGGCTGTAGTGACGTGTACAACTTGAAGTTAGTAGGGTAAACCAACCAGTGAATGACCTGTTTGTTGAATTTATGGACCTTTGAGATTAATACTGGAATATATTTATGTAGGTATAACAACAAAGCAATTGTTGAAATTGCTTTTAAATTTATTTTTCTTGAAATTTCTTAGTTATTTTTAAAAAAAACGATTATAAAATGTAAAACGTGTAGAAGCCCAGTAAATTACCGCCTACTTTTAATAAAAATTGTAGTTATTAATGTTTGCTTAATACGCGTAACTAAAACTATGGGATATTAAAAGTGCAACTACGCACCATTTCTAAACATATAATATTTTTAAATTTATAATTGAAATTTCTTTCCCTAATGGTCATTCACTGGTATGCGGCAAATTACTGGTTGGTTTACGCTATTCAAAATTGATATATAAAAACTTTTTAAATATTGACATACACTTTCAAAATAAACTTCTCAATTAGTGTTAAAATTATATTAAAAATATAAGTGATTTAATTATTGAAAGGTGATTAAATAATTACAAATGTGCATTACAGAATAAATTACTGTAAAATTATGTTAAAAATAATAAAATTAATAAGGTAATTCGTAGGAAGATGCCAAGCAGCCATAACTCAGAGTTTAATACATATTAAACTTTACCTAAATTCAATAAGAAACTTTATGCAACTTCCCCCAAATTGCCCCACGCGTAATTTAATTATTACCGGTTAATTAAATTACAAACGTGTACAAATGAATCCTCCAACACGTCAGAAAGGATTTGCACTTGCACCCCTCGTCCCCCAATATACTTCAAGAACAAACCAAGAGCTCGCATTGTAAAACTTTCTCAACAAAAGTGGTCACTTGGAAATTCTTGACCGACTTCGAGGTGCATTTTGCAAAACGCTCGCTCTACCGCTCCGTAAAAAGCTCGAAGGTTACCCTGCGATTCGCTTCTAATTCTGTTTTTCCTAGGTCCCTTACCATTCTTCGCAAACCCTGTTACAAAAACAATTTCTGCCACGCAGTCGTCCGAACTTGATCTTCGATTCTCAACACCCGTCAGCTTCCCCTCGACAACCTTTCCCCCCCCCACGGGCCCTCGAAGGTATCGCGCCACCCCGTCGCGACGCATCCCAGCTCCGACTTTCCTACTTCCTCGCACCAGATCAAGATAAACGCGATTTCCAATAATAACTCTTATCGACGATCTACTGGCAAGCAAAAGATTCCGTACGCCGAGGTTACCTCGCGCTCGGATTACTTCGAAACTGCAGGGAAACATTCCGTTGCGTTCGCCGAGATAATCTTATCGCTGCGTTCAAGTTCGATCGAACGTAATTTCTGCGGGAGCGGACTTTTAGCTTCTAAGACTTTCGTGGCAAGTTCTCGGCGATAGGATCGGAGGATCCGCTGGTGTTCGACGTTTCGACGGGCTTAAAATAAGCAGAGGGAGAGCGAGCCAGGGGGAGAGGGACGGAGGAGAGGACCCCAGCCGGTCATTATGCAGAAGAGTGTACATTATTAACGTACGTCGTGCCGACTGACAGACGTAAGGGCCTTTAACGAGTTCCGGCGATTGTTCGCGACGATAGAAGGAACGACGAAAATACGAGGCCGCGCAACGAGCATGGGACCCTGTGCTCGACGACTGTGGCAACGCATCTAGACACTTCGTTCTACGCTCTCTTTCCCTTTCCTCGATTCCACTTCAATCAGGCTCAGGGTGTAAAAGAATCATGTCGAGGTTCTGAATTGCTGGGGATTTGTTAACAAATTGTGTGGACCTCGAAATTGACACAGAGCTTGGAATTAAGGGTCCAATTTTATTTACCGTAAAGTGTTTCATTCATAAAACGAGGAAGCGTTGAAGGAACTATGTTGCAAATAAACTTTTGACACTTTTTGGGGTAAAAAGTGCATCTTTATGGAAGGTATTGACAACTGCCACAACTCAAACAATGAAATTTAGTATGCTTTGGCATGGTGGCAACTTTTACCTACGTCTACTCTGCACCTTTGTTTTGAATATTTAATATATAAAAATTGAAACTAAAAATAAAAATATTTCCTTTATAAAGCCTTCCTTTGTAATAAAAAATTTAAACACAAAAGTGGTATCATACTTCAAGGTATTTACAATAAAGGACTTCAAATACATTTAGTATTCCATTCGCTATACTCGCTTAAAAAATTCTCAAAATCAGACTGCTTTTCCGGGCTCTACTGTGGCATTACCCCTTAAAACACTTAACCCTTCGTGGTCACACCTTCTTATAATCACAAGTTGGTCACACGGGGTTCACTGTACCCCAGCGTAATTTTTTGAGTTACCATTTTGGTATTTTTGAAGTCTTTTAATTTTTCAAGGATAATTGTACATTCGTAATACTTATAAAATCATGGTCTAATAGTCTTTTTCTAGAAATGTAAATTTTGATATGACACAATTTGTAATTGAAAATGAGCGATTTTCCACGGTTGTGGGAAAAATGCGATTTTTTATTTTTTTTTTGTTGCGATAAATCTCCTTTAGAAGTCGTAAAGGCGCGACATTTTAACTCGAAAATTATTCTGGGGGTACAATACACCCCGTATGACCACGAAGGGTTAACGGACTAGGGTTAGAGGTACTAAAAACGATCGGAATACTCATTTCCATCGCGATATAAGAAATATAGACTAAATTCTCATTTCCATCCGATTATGTCTCTACGTCGCAAGTAACGTTAACAAAACTTCCGAAAGAAGGTAGCAAACGCACCAGCGGCGTTTCCCGCCGGAATCGATGCCCCTGGTCAGACGCGTTCCGCCAAATACAAAAGGCGAAAACAAAAAAAGAGGGAAACGTACGAGCGTAAGGTGAAACGAGTCGTGAATAAATCGCCGACGGTTATTCACGGTTGGGTCGTTGTTTCCTCTGTCGCATCTCGCGAGCCCTTTCATTTCATTCCCCCAATTCCCGATCCGCCGCGCCCGGCCACGCACCGCGCCGTCGAAAGGACGACCGGCGCCGCGAATCCAAATAAATTCAATCCGCTCCATAATTTCGCCCCGCGCGCACATTTCCCACGCGTGAACAATAAAACCGAACTCGAAGCCTTCCCATCGTTGAGGGAAAAAATTCAATTCTCGCGTACGACTCTCCGTTGGCCTCTATCGGGGGGCGTTTACCAACGAACGTCCCTGATAAAACGATCCATCTACCTCTCGGCAGATTCTCCTGTACCTCGGATTCCTTGAAATCGATACACGAAAAAAGGTTCGGAATATTATACCGATCGATTTATACCGTCGATACTAAAAATGGCACGTCACGAAAAATGGCACTCGATGTGCTCTGCATCGCGAGAGATTCCTCTCGGGTGATGGGGGGTCATCATCGTGGAGCCAGCAGACTTCTTATATGGCAGAAGCTCCTCCGCTCGTTCGATACGGTCGCGAGGAGTGAATGGGAAAATGGCCCTCTCGTCGCGTCGGCTGAGACACCGTTGCCTGCTGTCCAGGGAAAGGTCGAACGTGACGAAACAGCAGAGAACGCTGCTGCTCCTGAACCTTGGAACAGGCGAGCTTTTTCCGCAGTAGCCGCACGTACGACACGGTGGAGACGCGCACTTGACACTCGACACCCATCGACGAATTCACACGTCCGATACCGTCCGCGGAATACCAAGCTCGGGTAAACGAGAGGCTCGACGCCTCTTGTTCCAGGAGACCGAACGAATCACTCCGGGGAGATCACGCGGCAGAGAGGCTGAGGTTTCTGAACAGGCAATTTCTGCTATCGTCAGTTTCGGGGATGGGTCCGCTCTGGGCCGATGAAAGTATTTAAGGTGGGTTCACAGTTATCGGAGAATTGATGGCTCGGATACTGGGGTCTTCAGAGTCGGTGGTAAAAATTCGGTAGTCTGAAGTCCGAGAGACACACTTCGGCATTTGGACAGTGCCGAATATTCGGCATTTGGACAGTGCCGAATATTCGGTATTTGGACAGTGCCGAATATTCGGTATTTGGACAGTGCCGAATATTCGGTATTTGGACAGTGCCGAATATTCGGTATTTGGACAGTGCCGAATATTTGGTATTCGAGAAGAATTCGGGGACTGAGAAGGCACAGTGGATTTTTAGATTCTTTATGAATTTCTTTAAGGGGAACATCAGTAAAAAGTAAACCATTTTTTAGAATTTTTTTCAGAAATAATTTACTGTTTTCAACGAAAATTTTTATTACCTAAATTTACTACGCTGTGTTAAGAAGTTATACAAAAAGAATAAATAGGAAAAGATCCATAAATTTTGATATATTAATTAATCTTCTAGACCCCCTATAAAAGCTGGTCGAATGTGCAACGATGGAACAGCAGGTCCGAAATCAAATCTCTTTTTTTTTTTATAAACTATATGAGTGTAGTTTCTGTTGTGTGTACCGATTTTTTAAACCAATTATTTTTGTAAAAATGGTGCGCTTTAGCAGAAAAAACTAAAAAAATGGGGAGTTTTTCGAGCGTATTTGAAAAAGTTTGTTTCCAATTCAAAAAATTCGCACGCACAACAGAAACTACACTCATATAGTTTATGAAAAAAAAAAAAAAAATGAAATTTGATTTCGGACCAGCTGTTCCATAGTTACACATTCTACCAGCTCGCGTGGAGATGTAGAAGATTAATTAATATATTAAAATTTATAGATGGAATTTTTCTATTTATTTCTTTTTTGTATAACCTCTTAAGACAACGTACTAAAGGTAGGTAATAAAAATTTTCTATGAAAACTGTAAATTAGTCCTGAATAAAATTCTGAAAAATGGTTTACTTTTCCGGCCGTCACAGTGGTGTTCCCCCTTAAGGAAAAGTATATCCTATTTACACGTAGGTACAATGTACACCTCCGTATTTCAAGAACGAAAGAGAAGTGTATCAGACACGGCTATAAATCGCGTTTTCCTGGACGAAAGTCGGTCATACGTTCCACTTAAACTCAATCTCGTTTGCCGGCGCAGCGCGACGCCGGTGAGTGCCATTTTTCCAGCTGCTTTAAAGGGGCGCAGATATTTCAGAGTTATTGGCCCCGTGTCTCTATCTGTCCGAAACATGCAGCCAGCGCCGGCTTGGTAGGCTCTTATCGCGATGCAAACCGCTGTTGCACGGGTAAACAAGAAACCATTTTCGAATTTCAAAGACAGAAGGGGGATGATCGATCGCGAATTTATACCCTCCATTGTTCACTAAAAACGGGACTCTTTAGGCCTGGCGCAGAGTATCGACTTCTCCATTGACGAAAGAGTCTAGTGGAGCAATAGTCGATCGACAGGAATATGTCGAATACAAAGACTCTTATTTGCTCTTAGAGAAAGGAGACATTACTGTGCCGATCGAACGTTCAGTCGATAGTACGCTCGCCGCAATAGCGTCTCGCAAATATTTCACTGTCGACCGATTGCTGAATTTTTCCATGAAAAATAAAAATTAAAACCGACTTGAAAAAAATAAAAATACACTAAAAAGTAAAAAATAATTTTTCCCCTTATTTAATCTATGAGTTTCATATTATTTAAGTCGGCCCAAGATTTACACAATGCAAGTGATGAGGCGCCGACTTAAAAAGTATGAGAGTCGTAGATTAAATAAGGAAACAAATTATTTCTTTGAAGTATTTTATTTTTTTTAAGTCCGTTTTAATTTATTTTTTAAATTTCTTTATTTTTAACTGTTTAGTTTTATATATATTGACACAACATGCTAATAAGATATGCGTGTATGTACATAAAATAATAATAACTAAGTGAGAAGAGTATTTATAATTAATCAAAACTGGCAAAATATTGGACCAATATTGATGGAGTACAGAATGGGACCATCGCCCTCTTAAACATAAAAAAAACATACGGAACAAATGTATAACCTCCTCCTTTTTAAAGTCGGTTAAAAAACAACTCAGTATTATTTAACTACGAATATTAGGTTTTCGGTAAGCGAGTGATTGCAACCAAAAAAGTTTCAACCCTGTATTCAGCCCGCTTCAAAATTGATTATTTATTATGAAATTGAGGGGTTCTGTGGAAAGCGAGGAAATTCCACATACACATAAATTTTCTTTCTACCATCAATTTATTCCTGCAATGTAGTATAACTCCACCTCCTCTCAATAAAATCCTAAAACAGTGTCATCTGTTTCTTCCAAAAAATGTTAATTCTGTGCAAAAAAATTGCCTCCAAATTTCCCATAAATTTCGCCACGAACTCTCCAAAGTACCCAATATTTTATACAGCCCCATTCCATCCCACTTCATTTCCAGCATCGACTGAATTGTCCACCGACGAACACATTTAATAACACCCACTACCACCCCCTTTCCTTGTTTTTTTATTCCGCTCCTGGCAGTCACCGTGAAATATGCACGCGTGCCGAAGTAGACCGACAAGGGACACGAATTTTCTTGTCAGAACTCGCCCCCTTCGAAGCGCGCGCGCGACGCCCCTTCGGCGCCACCCCCGAGCACCCCTGCAACCCCTACCGATCGTGTGTCTTCGAACTTGCATGAATACGCGTAAGAATAGCTGGAAGTAACCCCTTGGAGGTAAAGTACCGTCATGGGAGCCGGGCCTCGAGGGGCGTGCGGCGAATTTCAGATACGACTCGCGTTCCAAAACCCACCCCCCGCGCCACCTGCAACGCCTCCCGCGACTGGCACAGAGACAGAGCTGTCTGTGAAAAGCTATCAGAAGAGTCATCTAATATTTGCACCGATACGCGGGTCCCCGCGCCGCGCGCAAAGAGGAATTCTATTTGAAGGCGCCCCGGGACGATTCCTAAGAAAGGGAAAACTTATAAGTGGATTACAGGGCGGAGGGAGGGCTGAATGGAACTTTGCGCGGCACTTCCAAGGGCGATCTTTTTTCGGGAGCGGAATTCGCTGGCAGAAACATAGGGCCGTGTTAGCCGTGGCATAAATTCCTCCGCCTGGATATTGAAAATTTCTGCCCCACCCCCGGGGTACGTACTGTTTCGCAGCCTTTTGACAACTGCTCCCCTGGAAACCGGCTCGATAAAGTTTCTCGAGACTTCCGGCGGCACGGGGTTGCGATCCGTCCCTTGGAAATTTCGAGCAGATGGCGGGGAGTGTTACGGTGGGACGTGATGGGTTTTGTGGGGAATTTGAAAAGGAACGTGGTGTTTCGAGGGGAAAGGTTGTGGCGCGTAGTGGTGTGTTTTTAAAAATTCAAGGGGGCAGCTTTAACTTATACACTTTTTTTTAGGTAAAGGACACCTTTGGGGGAAAACAAGGAATCTCACAGGATAATTTTATTGAACAAAAGAAGTTTTAATACTTTAGTTAGTCCATCAGTTTAAGAAACAAGGCTCAAGGAACATTACACGAACAATTTATACTCTAATTAGCCAGCAGAAAATAACTGAGCAAAGGGATAATAATTGCTCTGTCAGTAAAAAGATAGGGAAAGTAGCACGTATAAAAAAAGTTTCTTTATTTTTTAAGCACGATGTTTAGACTGATGCTTAGTTTAAGTTGTTATAGAAACGAGATGGCAACTCGACTGTATTTGTACCTACTTATAAAACTGTTATGTATTTCCTGAGACAAAATAAACACATTTAAAAAAGAAAATTTTAATTTGCGAGGTATATGGGCAGGGAATTATTGTTTTGTTGTCCATTAATTTATATGCTAAGCACCGATCGCCCACTGAACACATTTACGTTCTCCCGTCTCTGCGATCGAATTCACTGGAAGAACGCGCCCTACGCGGCCGATCTTTTTTCCGTGGAAGTTAATTACCTCGCAGGGCATCGACAGATTACAGTTACGTTTCCTCGAGCGTGGCACGCAACGCGTCGAGGAAAAAAAAAGGTGAACGCGTGTCGTTGGCCAGAGTTCCGCGCGAGTTTCTCCGGTGGGTGTTGCGGTAATAGGATTCAGCAAATTACTTACAAACAACTCCCTCGGCGTGCTCCAGTCCCTGTAGGATTTTGTGACCTGGAAAAAAAGAACGATCCATTAGTACAAACTTCCACTAGCAACTGAATTAAAATACGTATGTGTTTTAAACGACAAATTGAACAACTTCATTTCCCGGAAATTCATTTGTATTCGTTTCGATGTACTATTTATTTAGCGGAATTGGTTAGTTCGACTTCCGAGTGGATACAAATACAATTAAACTTAAAGTTTCATAAAAATACCGCATTAACTTTATTACGCGGGCATCTAAAAATATGAGTTTGAAAGTTTCTTTCGACCTCCCCTTGTATATCTTACAAACAAGTCCGCTGAAGAAGACGGATCTTTCCAGGCCCCATGAATATTCCATCAGGAAGATAATTCCGCGGAAACACCCCCATCGGCATCGTCCAATCTCGCGAGACCAAACAATCGGCTAGTTAGTCAATCAAACTTAGTTACCCAATCTTTCGAGCCACCGACAAAACGAATCTCCCCCCCCGGAAAGTTAAACTTCTGCCCGGGCGAATCTTCCGCCAAACGCGAAGAAAAATAAAGCACGAACCGGAGCTAGGAGGGGAGGGACCCTACACACGTACCGACTACGTGAACTCGCAGTAATTAACACCGCCGGGCCCCTTCCTGTTTCGCAACGAAAACGAGGCTCATCGATCATCGACATCGCTCGTTCCGTCTATGGGATCTCGTCGACGCTTCTTTTTCATTCTCTTTTTTTTTCGCGGTCGCTGAAATTAATGATCGACACGCTCGGTCATCGTTAGCACCGGAAGCGTTCCTACAGCCTGCTCCAGAAATTGACTCCGCGATGCGGACGAGTCTGTCGCGAGCCAATAGCGCATAAATTCACCTAGAACGTCGATCACGAGTCGAGGAAGAATTTTAGGGACGCAGTGGTGGTTGAAATATAGCTTGACGCTTTGGAGATCGCAGCTTTCGGGGCTTTACGTCCACTGCTGATTTTTTTTTTAAATTTTTTGAAGTATTTATAGCGGAGGAAATATTTTTGAAGTGGTGGAAATATTTATTGCATCACTTGAATAACTATGCTATTACTTATACGTTTTTTATTAATAGTACTACTTAGGAAAATATTATTGCAAAATTTATTTGACTTATTTTATTTATTTATTTTTTAACTTATTTAAAATTTATTTTATTTTTTTATTGCAAGGTGTATACTTTTTTCAAAAAATACCCTAAAGATCATCTATTTCTCGAGCGTTTTGGCCGGAGGGTCCCCTTAAGATTATTGCTACTGCTTTCGTCTCCCCTTTTCAGGGCAACTCAATGTCCTTCACATTCATAATTTCTATTTGACTTCATATTTCCAGTCGCTTCTACCACGCACGCCAGTCACACGTGATCCTTTTCAAGCCGTTTAATATGATATTCTTGTTTAATTAGTGGTACCAAGCCTCATCTATAACAGCAAACGGCGCCAACGCGAACCGCAGCCGCAAACGGCGATATTTTCGTCCGCGACCGCAATTGCCGCTAATTTCATTCACGACGCCAGTTGGTATTAATTTTCCCGGGGCGGTACACCCAGCCCGCAGAAAATCTGTCCTTTCGTCCGCTCGACAGTGAACGGTGTGTTAATTTTACAGCCTTTGAGTCTGCCTGCGAGTAGCTGTCGCTGGTCTAGTCGCGTTGCTAATTTCGTTCGGGTCCCTGAGTGACAATCTACATACGACCTGTCGAGTTGCGAGTCTGAAACTATCGCTAATTCTGACCATGACTGGGTCCAAACCCCCATACTTTCACTCATTCCCCCACAGAAAACAGTATTTCCAATAGAAACATTCCCTGACTCGAGGCAACAGTTGTCAGAAGTTTTCCTTTACCTCCAACCTCTTGCGCATCATCCCACTATCCATTTCTGTGAAACAGTACGTTAACAATTATTCTTCTATCACCTAGAATATTCATTCCACCGGCACGTAAAGGTTAGAAAACGAGACTGCGAGAGGGCCATAAAGCCACGCGTAAACACTACCGCCACCCGTGACCACGATCAACTGACGATTTGGCGAAGAATCGAGAACCGAACGTTCCCGAAACCGGACGAACGTAAACACGACCGCCAGCGGCGCTGACGACAGCAGTATTATTTCGTCGCCTCGTGAGTCGCTCGCACATCAGCCGTTGCCACGAAAATATAAGTCGCAGATTACCAGATTTATTAGCTGTGGACCTTAAGCGTTTGTTTAAGCTAGTGTATAAGTGTAGTGTGATAAATAACTCGTAAGAGACACAGCAGTGGTTAAGTATCTCTACAGTAGCACCGGTATAAGCTTGCCCGAGTAGTTTTTACTAAAATACGTAAACACCGGCGCAATTTGTCCCCGGACTCTCGCTCCGGGGCCAAGCACAGCGTGGCAGTGCGAAAGCTTTTTCAGAGATTGCAGATAAAGGCTGCAAGTAGATCGTAAACACTCAATCTGCCTCCTTCCGCGAGACTTCGACGGCCAAGCATAGGCTTCTGGCAGGCCAAGTGCTCTGGTTTCGCGGAGAGCTGGCTCAATTAAGGGCGGCGTAGCACAGCGAGCGTGTAATACGAGGGCGTAATGCGTCCGCGGAGGGAGATCCGTCTTGGCCCTCTAAAAACCATCCCGCAACTTTATGATACACCGGCAGCGTGTAACGGCGGATTAAGTCACGGCCCTCTGGTTCCCTGTTTCGCCGGGACGGAACACCCCGCCGCTGCGCCTCGGGGACTTTTCGTGTTACTCGGGGCCGAACTGCTCGTATAAAAACACCATTATCAAACGTCTAGACGGGCGAAACCGCTTTCGCTGGGGGGTTGGCAGCCACGTTGGATTCAATACGGGCTGCCCGGGGACACGCCGAAATATTTATAACGCGCACCCACTCCTCACACCCGACCCGACTTCTTTCGCCCCGAGTGACTGAAGGGAGACTTTGTAATTATTGTTGGCGCGATCGTGTTTTGTTTTCGGAAAGGGTGCTTGGAATTGATGCCAACGCTGCGACGAGTAGATGTCACCGATGGGGCGCGACAAAATTCGTCGGACATTTTCCCGGTTGGCTGGCCGGTCGGGGGCTACTTTTTTCGCGGAGCACCCACTCGATGAAATTAAAACGTTAATTGCAGCGGGCCGCGCGCAAAGTGCGAGAACGAAGTGGCAATTACGCGTCGCATCGGGCCAGTGAAATGTTTCGCGGTTCTTTTGCTAATTTTTTCGGTTTCCACTTCTCTATATTTTTTTTTTGTTCCTCTCTCTATCTGATAAAAGCCAGCTGTCTTTTGTTCCTTGACCGTTGCCACTTCGTTTGTCTCTTTGTTCGCGGCCCTCGGCGTCGGGCTGCTATTAGCGCGAGCAACCGAGAGGGAAATCGATTCCAGGTAGAACGAGCGGAGAAGAAAGGAAGAAAACAAGGGGGGTTCCCGGTCGAACTACCGCGGACAACAAAATACGCTCGGGGATCCGCGACCGGTTACGCTGATTTATTATTTTAATTGGACCGTTTAATTGGCGATCTGATTACCCGCGGGCCGTCGTGCACCGCGATTCGAGAGCAACCGGCGAGCGGAGTTCGAACGTTCTAATCGATAGTGTGTCGAAGGCACGACTGCGTACTTCACGGTTCGACGGACGTGCGCAACCGTGGATTTCTGCCGCGAGTTTTCGGTGGCGACGGACTAATTTCGGTCGCGGAAGCGGGAAAACGGGAGGATTCGTGGTGGAGTTGTGATGTGGGTGTTTAAGAAGGTGCAACGTTTGAGAGACGAAAATGTACAGATGAATTGGAAAGGGGGATATGAATTGGCGTCTGGGGTGATTTAGTAGAGTGGAAGTTCTTGATGGTGATATAGTAGACTGGAAGTTGTTGGTAATGAAGTTTAGAAGCATGATTTCTATCGTTTCTCCGGGTACAGAGGATATAACCTCCGAGCGCAAATAATAAAGTGTACTGAATGAGCAGGATACACGGAGCCGGGCATCGATCAGTCGAAAGGATCAATAACAAGTGATATTAAAGCCGGCAGACGTCGGGGAAGCTGGGGATGCGCATCAAAGTTCTCCATCGAACCAATTCCGCGATCAATCGACTGAAAGGTTCATTTCGGGCCATCAGACGCCGGCTGAAATCTGGATTAAACGTCCGGGTTATCGAATTCAATCGGGGGAAGCGCGCTCTCGCGTTCTCGCCGTTGCTGCCTATATTTCGGGCGGTATTAGTTCCTTGACGCTTTGAACAGGGGCGCGGGTTAACTCGCTGTTTGAAAATCTCTGCCTAAAAACCTCGCGATAAATTAAGTCATCACTTGAGAAAGCGTGCGAGTTATCTCGCCACTCAGAAATAACTTATCACACTTGACGAGTTAACTCGTCATATGAAAATGAATCCGTATAAATCATGACGAGTGTCAACGGTCGTCGGTCGGAAAATTCCTCTGAAACAGCCCCTGACGAGTTAACTCGTCGCTTCGAATATCTTACGTCTCCACCCTGACGAGATAACTCGTCAAGCTGAAAATTCTTCTAAAACAGCCCCTGACAAGTTAACTCATCGGTCAGAAAATTCCTCTAAAAAGGTACCTGACGAGTTAACTCGTCGCTCCGAATATCCTGCGCCTCCACCCTGGCGAGTTAACTCGTCACGCTGAAAATTCCTCTGAAACAGCCCCTGACGAGTTAACTCGTCGCTCCGAATATCCTACGCCTCCACCCTGACGAGTTAACTCGTCGCTCGGAAAATTCCTCTAAAACAGCAACTGACGAGTTAACTCGTCGCTCCGAGTGTCTTCCGTAGCCAACCTGATAAGTTGCGTCCTCACTTTGCGACGACAAGATCCGCCGTAACTCCATCATATATCCCCCGAACGCGTTTCTACGATACTTCCCATTGCATTCGCATGGCCCAAGATGAAGTGACTGGATAATGGCGCAGAATCCCCCGTAAAGACGAAGGAAGCTCTCGCGTGACACTCGTAGCCGCGAAGGCGGCGATAAATCCACAGGCCCGTCGTATCGCCGCGGTTCACGAGGGAGCGTCGCGGGTTCAGGATCGCGGGGATGGGCCGCTATTACGCGCATATAATCACAACACGGCGCGCGTATAATACGCGCGCACAGTGGGCGCCGAGGGGGGGCTTGAATCGCGTCGGGGGTACACGTTACTCTGTGTCGGTGGGCTATACGCGCCGTATAATCCAGCCTTCGAACAATGCAAGGAACTAGCGGCCCATTATAACCCTAGAGGGTATTGTACCGGATGTCTCGGGCTGCGCACGATGTCCCCGACGAAAGCGGCTTGCGACCGGCCGTGTGTGTGCCCCCGGTGCGTTTCGCGCCCACGCACACATCGCCGCACACGCTCGTCGGGTGCACGCGTGCGTCATTACGGTTCCCCGGCGTTGCTCTCCGCACGGCAGGGCCTTAGCAGCGCCATGTGCTCGCAACATGCTCCGTCACCGAATCTCAATTCTCCCAAGTTAACGGTCTTACTCGACGTTGAATGTTGCATCGCCATGGGACCGGCTCAACCTTACTGCAATTTTGAAAAGGGCTCTGACGGTAGAGGCGAATTATTCAATCTTCAAGAGGTGCAACCGGTGGAAGCAGTGCGTATTACGCGAAACACAGGAACTCTATAGGAAAGGAGATACTTGCAGCACGCTTAATGCTTGCGGAACAAACTTTTCCCTAAATGATACGGGTCTCCTCGCGTTCAGTTGTTCCCACGGTAACAGAGAGAGCGAGAGAGAGAGAGAGAGGCAACGTTCCGTGGTTCCTATCAGTTATCTCGTGAATGATGAACGTGCTGAAAGCGCAACGGGTAGGGACACTGTGTTCCAGCAATTTTGGGATTCCATTACGGGGTAACGAGTTTTCAAAATCGATCAGATGCTCAAGACACCCTGGGACGATTGCTTATTCAACAGCTACTCCGTGCCGCGGCTGCTGTTCAAAGTAATCCCCCGAGTAATTTGTGTTCCCGTAATTCAGTTGAATAAGTGATGTCGAGCTAATACCGTTGCAAAAATTCATCAAATTCCATAAACGATGCAGACTTCCCAAACACCATTCAATCACGTTTGGACGCTTCCCGCGCACTGCCATCCGGGCATCGCGTCAGAAAATCTCGAAAGCACTGACCTCAGTTCGTCCTAAGTTGGACGCCCGCGATTAATCAACTGCAGGGTCCCAAGAACTGTCCACGGCCGAGCCTCCCTCGATCAGCTGGCCCGTTTGCAAACGACCATTAATCAACGCCAGCGGGAATACAGTACCTTCCCCCTCTTCGGACGGAAAGTTCGAGTTCCTCCCATCGTTTCGCCCGTTGTCACGCAATGTACCACATTCTGGTCTGACGCCTTCGTCGACACGGTGTCTATTCTGGCTTGTATAGTTGACAAGTGTGCGTAATTACCAATTCCGTTTTGGACGGACATAATCACTGAACTGGGAACAGCCAACCGTGGTCTTCGCGTCTTCTTAGCACATATTACAAGGCTGCACTTTGGCGTGTCTTTATACACACAGGACCTTGCAAGCGCTAATGTCTAAAAAGGGTGTGGAATAGGTGCTTCTTATCTGCAAGACTCTGAGGAGTACTATCGGCGTTAACCCCCAGCTGCTTTCACACCGCTACATCTCAGCAAAAGCACAACGTATCGGGCTACTTAACTCGCTACTCGAATCCATAATCTTGGGCCGACTGATTTATCCCAAGAGTGGTGGCGCGGACGAAGATGTACGCGCTGTCGACGATTAATCTCGCGGCTGACCTTGCTCGAGGATCGACTTCCTTCACGCGGAAGCGGTCCAACAGGCAACTCGTTAAGGAGCCATTCTCGCCTCTCCGATACAGTCGAGCGCAGCTTTCGTTCCCTCGCCAGGCTGGAATAGACAGCGTGTCGGTAGGTTCGTTTATCTGGCCATCGGCGGCGCCGTTTTCTTGGGAATGCCTTAACATTTTCCGCCCGCCGTGACTCCGCGGTCGACTTCGCCCCTCGTTAGCGATGCGCGGCGTGGGCGTTGCTGATCGCGGAAAAGTTAACGGCGAAACGAAGGGTGCGGGTACAGTATGTATCTAAGTAGAAGGGATATAGCGAGGTCGTAAATTCTGAGAGACCCAAAGTTTGGGGTTTTTAAGCTCTGAAATTTGGGATCTTTGAAGTTTTGAAATTTGTTATGCTTTGGAGTTTGGGAACCTTTAAATTTTTGAAGCTATTAAGTTTTGAAGATTTAAAGTTTTTAAGCTTTAAGGTTTTGGAGCTTTACAGGTTTTAAGCTTTAAAGTTTTTAAGCATTAAAGTTCTTAAGCTTTACAGTTTTTAAGCTCTAAAGTTTTGAACCTTTAAAATTGTAAACTTTGAAATTTTTAAGCTTTGAAGTTTTTAAGCTTTAAAGATTTTAAGCATTAAAGTTTTTAAGCTTTAAAGTTTTTAAGCTTTAAAGTTTTAAACCTTTAAAGTTTTAAACCTTTAAAGTTTTAAACCTTTAAAGTTTTAAACCTTTAAAGTTTTTAAGCTTTAGAGTTTTAAACCTTTAAACTTTTTAAGCTTTAAAGTTTTAAACCTTTAAAATTGTAAACTTTGAAGTTTTTAAGCTTTACAGATTTGAAGCTTTAAAGTTTTTGAGATGTAAAGTTTTTGAGCTTAAAAGTTTTTAAGTTTTAAAGTTCTTGAGTACTACAGTTTTTAAGCTTTAAACTTTTAAACCCTTAAAATTATAAGCTCTGAAGTTTGGAACCTTTGAAGTTTTGAAGCTTTGAAGTTTGGAACCTTTACAGTTCTGAAGCTTTGAAATTTCAGAACAGGTATAGAAACCTTATCCCCTGAACAACAGTGCGAAACCTATTATTCCGAAATTTCAAAGCAGTAAACATTGGGACTTCCGCAGCTTTTACAACCTCGCCATATGCCTCGCGCTACTATACCACTGGGCACACTCGATGCTAATTCACGATGTTGAGTAAAATTGGCGCGAGTTGGCGTCGCGTAGGCTGCTCCATAGACCGTCGAGGTGTTTGGCGCCTATAAAGACGACTGAACACTCCGATACGGTGACAGTAGCGATAGGTGTAGCGAATGAATGTTGCTTTGACGTTAACTGTCACTTCTACTAATACTCTCGGGACAGAAAATTAAATGTTCAGTTTTTGAAGCGTGTGCACTGTATTCTCGCTATAGGCTCGCTTCCTGGATCCACTGGCGAGACTATAGCGAGACTGTAATGTTAATTTTGCACCTAATTATTCCATGCTTGGTGGAATCCTAAATTCAATCCTTCAAGAAGAGAATTATTTGAAGGAGGAAGTCGAAGAGTGATTAAAAGCGTAATTTAGAGAATCTTTGTCTTTTGTTTCAGCGACAGAATGCTCCCGAGTCTTAACTTGCAGGTTTCAGTTAGTTATGCGTTAATGGTAATCATATTCCCAGTCAAATGGAGGAGCCATCGATCGCGGTCGAGCAAGAAACGTATAGCTATCTAGCTACACGCGGTGAAAGGCTAGCATAGAGGCAAGTTGGTAACATTCGCATAAAGTTAGCAAGGCGCCAGGGTACGAGGGAGCTCTCTCTGACACTTTGGACAAGCAAGGAATAGACAAATAGCCATATATTCATATCTCGGTACAGCGGGCCATGATAATGCTGCACAACAGCTTCTGAACACGCCAGAACAATTATTAGTCTCCGCGCTGGCTCCCATCCTCGGCCGTATGGCGAAGGGAACCAGTGCGACTATAAACGTTGCTAATTTACCTTGCGAGAGATGCTGTCTCCTGCAATCTACCGCACTGTCCACTCGTAAACCACCCAAAACTGAACCCCAAACTGTTTGTCAAAATCTTGTAACGAGTACGGAATACGATCTACGCAGTGATTTATAAAGGGTGGCAAAGAATTTAGGTCTGTGTACTCATTGAATGAAGATAAAGGTGGGTAGATAAACTTCTGCGAGCACTAAACGTCCCAAATATTTAATTTGATAAATAATTAATTTATGATAAATAGGTGATCCACTTCGAACGAATCTCCCGTGCGGAAATCCTCCGCTCCTATTCGTTTACCATACTCTCAGGACGCCCATGTGCGTTTCCCGCACAGGCTGCACGCGATGAGTGATTATAAACTCGCGTCAGTTTCGCCCAACGGGTCGAGTCAGTCGGAATGGTCAGTTACGGTCGAGCAAGGAAGTCCATCGACGGAAGTGAAGGACGTGTTACCCAGATAATGGGTGCCCGAGCAATGAAAATCGAAGACCGTGACAGAGGCCATGGGAAATAAAGAGTAGCCATTTCCTTGGCCGGCTTTCCCCTCGCTTCAGCGAAAGAGGGAGTAAGTCGTCATCCTTTGGGATTAACAAGGTCACGTCCACCGAGTGGCAAGATTAATTATCGAGCTCGCGCGCTGTGAAACGCGATGCAAGTGTAAAATGAGGCGTGGAGAAGGCGAGAATATCAATTGTTTAAGGCGAGACGGTTCGCTCCAAGAGAAGAAGACATTTCTGAGCGAGTGGAAATTAAATTACCTTGTTAGGTTGCGTAGAAATGTTCCCTTATCACAGCACATTTATCAAATGACCAAAATCCATCCCTGCATCCTAAAATCTTTAAGGACTAATGGAAACAATAAGGTACTCTTTAAGTTTCTTACAACAATAAATTAATAAAAATCCATATTGAGGAAAAACTTAGATATGTACTTTCCAAGAGCTTTCAATTATTACCTGAACTTCAGTTCAATATATTGAACTTTAAATTTACCTTTACCAAAAATGAAAAAATATGGATCCACTCAGTTTCACGAATTCTTTATAACAAAATTCGCTTTTAAACTATAAAACTTCATAAGAATCCATACTCTCCCTTCAAATACCCTCCACAAAAGTTTAATCTTCCCCAAAGCTAAACCACGTCAAGCACTCAAAGACAATAACGCCTAATAATCTTCATCCCAAGCAACCCAATACCAACAATACGATCCCACCATTGAAACCTCTGTTTTTCAAACTCGGCCACTCGAGCCCCGCAACGTTATCACCGCGCATTCTCCTCCGCTCGCAGCGCCCTCTCTATAGTCCCGCTTGGGATCGTATCTCCGTAGAACGAACGAGGTCTGGTGCCCGTTAATTCACTATTATCTGTCGCGGGGGAAAGCACAGGTTGCCGGGAGGGAGGAAGAGCTTTGGAAGCCGAGGTGCATTTTAAGTCGAGCGAACGTCTAACGGAACTGAAGGCAGCCTTTTAACGTAGTAATCTACCGACAGGCCTCTGGCCGCGGACGGGAGGGACAGAGAAGCCCCTGCGTGGGGGGATTAATTATCGCGTGTGTACAGGGCGATGCATAATGGTGGGGGAGAGGGAGCGGGGAATAAACGAGCCGAGGAACTCGGACCGCTAGCGCGCAAAGCGGAACCACGCTAATGAACCTTCCGGCGAACGCGATCCCGCGCATTACGCTCCTAATGAAAAGGTCCAGATGCTGCCACGCGCTTTCCCAAACTCAGCCCACCCCCCTCCTCCCTCCCGAAATTCTCCCCATCCCGTTTCTCTGCGTGTTCGTTTCCCTCGAAGGCCAAGTTCGCGTCGACCCGACCGAGGCTCTGTTTAAAATCGTAAAGTGCCACGGGCTCCTTGCAATCAGCTGCGCCATCCCGTCGTGCCCGCGGAGAAGGGAGGGGGAATAGGAGAGACAGGAGGGCGAGGAAGGGGTGAAAGGGACAGACCAGCCGAAGATAAAAGCGCGCGTAAAAGGAATGGATAGCGATTTTCCGCGGCGTAATGCACGGAATATTCATCAGGCGATTTGTCTTCCGGTGTAACGAAAAATCGCGCCTCTACGACGGTGAATTATTCCCGGGGATATTTATGATTTCCACGGGCAGTCGCGATAAAACTTCGGGGTCTTAAGCAGCGACGCTCTGAGCCAGAGACTCGCGGGAACGTGCAGTAACGTCGGGCAATTAAATGCTGCGTTTTATGGCCTCGATACCGAGCAGCGTTTTCTAAGCACCGAGGAGAGTGGGATGGGATGTTTTGGTCTTTGATTGGGAAAATTGGGAATGAGTCGGGATTGGAAAGCGACTTATGGAGGGGGATGTGAAAGTTTAATTTGAATTTCTTGGGAAATTTGGGATATTCTGATGTACGCGTTTTGTGTATTATTGTACCAAGTGTGTGCAAAATTTGAGCTCAATCTATGTTCACTATTTTTTAATGTGAACTCCTAAATTCCTTGTAGATCGATTTCCTTGTAAATTAGTTAGAAGATGATGACGTAGTGTAAAGAGTACAATGGTTGGCCACTTAAGTAAGAGTGCCACATAAATAGTGAATTATAAATGTGAATTTAGTAAATTTGAAATGCAAATCTATATAAAAATAAATTGATTAAAATTTTTCGACCGTATATATGAGATAATTCAAAATTAAATTAGTTTCAGCGCACTGGTTCGGTCATTTGGACCTGGAGCTTCGAAAAATCTTAAGCACTTATCTAGCAAATCTATATAAGTACGAAAAACTCCTAATAATCTAAAAATGAATAGTGTTTATAAAAAAAAATCAAGAATGTGTAAAATATACAAAAAATATGTTTTTAAAAATACGTTTGTAGCTCGGAATGGGTCGAAACGGACCCAGCGTCCACCTCCAAGGGAAGACCCCCGCGTATCGAGCCGCGACGCTTGACAGCGCGCTAATCTTCGCCCGTGTAAATAGTCCGCCGCGCCTATTTGCAGACCGCGATGAATAAACTCGCGTGCTTGTTATCGGCCGTGCAGGCAATTACAATCGAACGATATTTATTGCCCATGGACCGACGGATCGGACCCTCTTCCTCCTACGATCCGCGCTCGGCTCGTTTTTATCTGCGCCACCCGATGCCCGCTACCATCGTTGATTTGTTACCGTAGATAGGAGTAATGTGTACGCGGACACCGTTGTACTACACAGCTTTTTCCACGTTACGCTCAACATTTCCAATGGACGCGCCTTTTGTTCCGTGTCGAGAGAATTTTTGGTTCCACCGTGCATCTGTCACGGGACAATTGTAAAAGTCAGCTTTCCTGTCAAAAGCCAAGCTTTTTTTATCGAAAAACCATTTTCACTTCAATTAGGCAGAAGAATCATTGCCTTCCTGTAATACTTTTATGTACGTTTAATCAAAGCCGGATCAAGGGGAGGTGGCTAAGAGAGGCTGTGAAAAATATAATTTAATTGAATATAAATAACGACTTTATAAACAAGTAAAAATTAAGAAGCCTGTTTCAGTGTTTGTTACGATTTTTTAAAGAACTTTAATAAAGGTTTTAGGACATTTCATAAATTTTGTTTGATTCTTAAAACACTGTAGGTACTTTAACATAAAAATTACAAAGTTAAAACACTTATTCTGAAACCGTGGTTTTTTACGTTTCAATTTTGGCTATTTTTGCCCGCCAGGTTAATCACTGAAAAATAATGACGTACGATTTAGGTGACCACTACGATATTGTCAACTCTCCCCTATTTAATCTTGTTTAGAATAAACTGTAAATTAACGAATAAATATTAAAAAATTGAATTGTCTAAAAAATCTTAACCCTATATTTAATACCTTCTGTTGTCGAATGTTTCCGGGAGTTTTTACAAAAAAAATACAACGCCCCCACGAACCTCAATTTTAAATCGATAACCGCATTTTTTTTGCGCTCACAATCCCCGATGCAAAAGAAAATTCAAAGCACACCACGAAACCCCAGTAAAAACGCGTTCCCTGATTACATTGCCAGTAGTGGAAGCCACCGTAAAGTCCAGTAACTCCTGCTGTCTCAGCTCGCAGCTCCACGGACGCGCGAATGTAACCCGATAATTATCGAAGGCCGCGCGGCCCCAAGACACACGTACCCGACGGAAAGTTTCTCACTCGAACTTCGCTAATAACTGTCCAGTTCTTCATCCCCCGAAGAAAGATAAGCCGACTTCGCGCCCGACAGAGAGGATCCCGCTCGATCGCAGTTACAGCCTCGGATCGCTAGGACTTCTCGACTCCGTTCGACGGGGAATCAGCCGCAGCGAGAAGAAGAACCCGAGGCGAGCAGGGGTCGTCCTTAAATTACGCAAGGCTCTTAGGAAAGCGGAGAGAGGTTCGCGAATTTTTTACCTGTGCTTCTAAGTTTCAAATTTTCATACCGAGGTCTAAAAATTTACATAAATATTGGCAAAGAAAAGAAATTGCCCGGGGGTGCGATACACCCCTTGTGACCACGAAGTGTTAATATCCAAGAAAATGCAATTTGAAAAATATTACGTAAGATAAGAAGATGGAACATAAAATCTCAAAAATTTTTATACTTGGAGAGGAGTTAAGAAATCGCCAAAATTACCCTCGCGCGATTTAACGACGGTCCCCCCAAGGCTGCCGCGGAAGTTTCCTGAGCGAAGCTGGTCAATCTTCGAGGCTGTTAACTTCGCGTTCCGAAGAGCCACGCTGACTGACTGCCGGTATCCCGGGTATATTTAGTACCGGGCCTAGGTCCCTCGCCTCCGAGTTTTATTGCTTCCGAGGGGGAGGACGATGAAAAACTGCCCCGCGTCGCGTGTGAATTACAGGGGCGCCTTCTTCTCGCGCAACAGTTACGCCAGCGCGACCGTCGGAGAGCGAGGCGCGCAGAAAAATTCACGGCGCTGGGTCCTCTCTTAACGAACGGCGATTTATTCATTGGCCTGTCGCGGCTGGTGTTCCGAGCGAATTGAGAACGTCACGGGGAATCATTGTTCGAGTTCCAAACCACCAGAGATATCCTTAGACGCATCGGTCGGTGACATTTGAAACTGGGCCGCTCGGATTGCATTTGACGTAGGTATATTGCTACCAAGTGGCATTATAGAGGGATATTTTTAGTGACCCCCGAGTGGGAGGTCTTGGTCTGCCACGTCAGTGTGGCTTTGGAAGAATCAGAGGCTATTGCCGTAAAACGCTGGCTGATGTGTCTTTCAGAATGTATAGTATAGCAGTCGCTTCGCGGAGTGTAGTTTCTATAGTATGTATCAAAAGTTCCCGGACTCTGAGTTTAATAATTCATTGTGATTCGACGGGGAACTTGTGTCTTCAAAGAAAACGGTGGAAACTTTCAGCGTTCACTGTGAAAAATAAGATGGTATCGGCGCACTGATTCGGTCACTGTACAAAGTTTATTTAATTTATTTAAAAATAAAATAAAATATCTCAGCTATTTGTCAATAATTATAAAGAAAATCTCACTTTCCTGAAGAGGGTTCGAATCGAGAACCGAAACGTCGGATTTTCTTTATAATTATTGACAAATAGCTGAGATATTTTATTTTATTTTTAAATAAATAAAATAAACTCTGTATAGTGACCGAATCAGTGCGCCGATACCATCTTATTTAATTGTTACGGTCGAAAATTTTAAATTGAAAATTGTTCACTGTGAAAGGGATAATTTTGTCGAGAGAATTCCACTAGGTTTAATTATTGTACTCGAGAAACAGGGGACTTTTGATACTTAGTGTGTTATATGGTAGGTAAATTTGGGAAATTTAGATTCTGATTTTAATTTTACTTTTTTGTGAAAATAGTGACATTCGTCTGGATTAGTTAGGCATAATGAGCTGAGATACATTTCGTGACTTCAGAGGTATTAAGGTTAGAAAGTTTTTAGGCAACAGAGAAGCACTTTCCGCTTTAGATATTAGGATAACGCAGTCTGTAGAGTAAAACTGCTATTTTTATTTATAGAGGAATGGACACGAATAAAGTTTCAGAAATGGTCCAATGAAATTAAATTTTCTACACCTAGGGGAGAATGGGTATTAATTTTTTAAGCAATAAGTGTAATAAAACCAAGATATAAGGGGTAATATTTCTAGAAAATTATTGTTTTGTAAATTATTCGTAGGATAAGGAAATAATTGATATTGTATTAATACAGAACAGATGGGTTTGACCGCCATTGTCAACACCTACGGATAATAGCGGTCACGTTGTGGGCAATTATGGTCTACGGGCTGTTCAATTTTTCATGTATGTATCCAGCCGCCGAGTCCCAGCCACAACATTCAGAATGAGCCCAGAGGCAACAAGAGATGCATCGAAACCACATATCTATTATTATCATGGCCAAACTAATAGCAAATAATACACTGTAGGTATACTGCTTTTTCAAGCGTTTTGGAAGCCCAATTGGCTTTTCCAGTTGTTTTAGAGCGTATTTTTGCTATCTACAGAATAAAATTCTTCTAATGAAGAAAGATATTTTTATTCTACACTGGGGAATAATGGTAATCACGTTTTCATTGATATTTATATTAAGTTTGATTCGAATCATTTGCCTTGATAGTAAAATGTAAAAAAAAGCTTCAAAATTAATATTTATCTGTTAAGTGGTGCACACAAAATATAATATCAAGGACGTTTAAACACACAAAAAGGCTTGTTTTTCTTGGTTGCTTAGCAACAATTGAGGCGAGGTCGTTCGACAATATAGCGAATGATGTCGTGGAACGTAAAGAAAAGAAATTGCACATTTCGGACATGGCGTTTTATAATAACAATATGTATTAATCATCATTGCCCGCTGACCGCGATTGCTTCGTTCTCCCCTAACACTTTATATAATATAATTCACTGTGGGTAACAAAACTCCTACTATTACTTCTAATTTTATTTATAAAGAAATTATAACGAATATGTAGTTCCAAAAATGGTCCCAGAAACTTATATTTCCTATAATAAATTATACAGTATATTTCCCCGTGCAATAAAGCTTCCATTATTACTTCTAATTTCCATTCACAAAGGAATTATAACAAATACGTAGTTCCAAAAATGGTCCAATAAACTTATATTTCCTGCAACACATTATACAGTATATTTCACCATGGAATAAAGTTTCTACCATTACTTCTAACTTTAATTTATACCCAAATCTCACCCAATATGTAGTTCCAAAAATGGTCCCATAAACTTAAATTTTCTATACCGAACTCTTTATACAACACAATTCACCGTAGACAATAAAACTCCTACCATTACTCCTAATTTAATTTACAAAGGAATTATAACGAACACGTACTTCCAAAAATGGTCCCAGAAACTTATATTTCCTATAATAAATTCTACAGTATATTTCCCCGCGCAATAAAGCTCCCATTATTACTTCTAATTTCCATTCATAAAGGAATTATACCGAATACGTAGTTCCGAAAATGGTCCAATAAACTTATATATTCCCTAACACAATAAAGAGTACAATACACCCCGCGCAATAAAGCTCCCCCTATTACTTTTAATATCCATTCACAAAGTAACCACAACGAAAAAAAAAAAAAAGAAGAAGAAGAACTCCCAGAAATGGTCCAATAAACCTGCCTCACGATTCCTCCGCGAAATTCCATATTCCGCGGGCGACGGAGCACGACGCGGGGGCCCGAATCGCTCCGTTATTCCCGCAGAAGTATTGTAAAGGTTAATAGCTGCGTGTCCCGGCGTCGCGGTCCCGACAGATTTTCGATGAACTCCGCAATATCGCAGGCGCGCGTGTGTGCACGCGCGCGCGAGCCCCGCAGAGGCCCGCGCGGTACGCACGCGTCCGTATGTTTAATTCATGACGGTGCATTACTCATTCATTCATGCGATCATGCGGAAGGCACTTCCGAGAAGAATGCCGTAACAAGTTTCTGGAAGAGGCTCTCCTTCATCCGCGGGTTTCGCTGGGCGCGCGCGCGCGAAGCCTCGAAACGCCGCTAAGAGGATAAAAATCGTCGGTAAATCTCGAGAGACAAAATGGAGGCGAGGCGGGGAACATTCCGGCTCGTATGCGCGCGTGTATACGAGACGACAGGCGGGTGGTGTTTCTGCTCGCGGGAGGGAGGGCGAGCGGGATTGGGTTTTACAACCAGAAGCGTGGACGCGATGTTCTTACCGGCACGATAAACGTTAAGCTGACACCGTATTTCTTAGCGGCAGGTACCCGCAGGTTGCGGGGCTGCTTCGGAGACGAATCGGAATGAGTTCTTAGGATCGGGGATCCGGGGGATTCGGCGAACGATGGGGGGAAGCTTCCCGGGGTGGTTCAATGATAATTGAATGTGTTGCAGCGGGATTCGGGTGTATGGTTGTTGCGATTGTTTGCGTGGGGGGCAGGAGTGCTATGGTCTAGTGCGGTTCGGGAACATGTAGTACATAGGTGGTACACGATAACGAGGGTCGCGAACACGTACCGTAAAGTAGGGAACCATTGACAGTTAATTAACGGGAATTAAAGAAGGGAAGGGATGAAAATTTTAGGCATTTTGAAGCATGTAGTAACATCGCAATAGATGGATTGTTGTGATAGGATTCTTAAGGGGTTGAGGCCACCTTGGAGGGAGAAATATTGCAGTCATTTTCGGTATTTTTTTTTTAGAAAGATAATGAAATAAACAAAAAATTTTATTATAGAATTCTAAGAGTTTTAGTTGAGAGTCAATTCTAAGTAAGATCTTGGGAAGCGACATTTTCAACGGTGTTCAATCTCACGGCTATAGTGTTTGGCTTAGACTAAAAAGAAACAAAAAGTTTTATTTTTTGTATGATTCAAATTTGAGAAGTACATGTGGGTTTTTCGATATCTTGAATATATTCTTTGAAATTGACAATTTTATAAAAAAAATAAATGCAGTTTTTCTCCGCATGTTCACTATTTCAAGACAAATGAATGTTTATGGATTTCCATATGTACTTCTTTAGTTTTCGGCATGTAGAAAATAAAACTTTTTTTTTTTTTTTGTTTTAAGTCAAATGATATAGTAGTGAGATTGATCACCGTGGAAAACGTCGCGCTTCAAGATCTTGCATATCGCGGCTCTAACGCCGTCATTTTGTAGGAAAAACATATGATTTTTTCCGGCCTTAGTTGTACAATAACAGACTTCATATTGAATTTTCTGTTTATTTCATTATCTTCCTAAAAAAAAGATGCCAAAAATAACTGCAATTTTTCTGGATCCAAGGTGGCTTAAGCCCTTAAAGCAAATGTAATAATGTTAATTTTTATATTACAGTCGAACTTCGATAACTCAAAAACCTTCTATAAGTCGAAAATTTTCTTCATTCGCTTCCGCTCCGCTGTAAACGCGTCTACGACTCGAAGTAAAATTTCCTTACCTAACTCGAACTATATTTAACATGTTAAGTTATGTATTCCACCTCTACAACTCGAATTTAGAAGAACTTTGATCTCTACAAGTCGAAGTTTACTTCTGCATACCTATGTACCTACTACGAAATTTCGTAAAAAGATCTCAAAGTACCGGAGAAAATGTTTTATTCAAGATTAAAAATGCTATTGATTTACGATACACTAAAAGACTAGCACAAAGCAAAATAACATTTTTTTTTAATAGGTAATAAAGAGTAGATTATATTTCGAGCATAAAATGTGTCTTATAACTATTTTTATATATGGAAGTATATATGTAATACGTAAGTCGATTATACAGTAGGGGACAAAAAAGTTACCACTTTTTCGAACCACCCTAGGTCTATTACTTTTTAATATCAACTTAAAGCTGCACTATGCGACTAATATACATATTCTGAAAGAGAATTAAAAGCTGTATAAAACCCAGTCACAGTCCCTGTTTCAGTTACAGTGGAATTTATTTAACTAACAAACAAAAACCCTACATTACATTAAACAAGGCAACACATTTTTAAAGCCAACCAAAAGTTACCACTTTTAAACATTAATAAAAAATATTTAATATTTTGTGAGGGGGCACCTTTTGGTTTTAAGGCAACCTAAAAAGTAACTAAACGTTGTAACTTTTTTGTCGACCCCAAAAATGTCGTATAACGCTTTTGTTTGTCAGTTAAATAAATTCAACTTTAACCGAGTTCTATACAGCTTTAAATTCCCCATCAGAATATGCATATTAAACATACCACAGTTCCAAATGTATGCTGAAAAAATAACAGGAATAGAATAAATCGGAATAGTGGAAACTTTTTTGACCGCAGGTGTAGGTATACGATAAATAAATTATCTACCTTTTAAACTTGAATTTGACTTGCTTTACAGCTTCACAAGTCGAAAATTTGACAGTCATACAAAGCCTCTATAAATCAAATTTTCGTTTATTTAACCTATCTTCCTGGAAAACTCGATAAGCCAAAACCTTTATAATTCGAAGATTTTTTCCCTTTAAGATTCAAATTATCGAAGGTTGACTGTATATAACAAAATGTTAAAAAACATGTCAATGTTTCCCCAGTTTATGGTTTAAGAACACTTAGTACTATTTACTTCCTAATGAGATCCAGGACACGTAGTACTACGTTACGAGGTTGATGAGCACGTAGTACCACGTTCGCGGTTGTACAAGAAACACGTATGTGCTACTACGTTCAAGGTTACATCGGAAATACGTAAGTAGTACTAAAGTCCGTTCAACGAGTCGACGCCAGTTATAAACAAAATACGCAAGCGGAAGAGGCAGCAGCCACAGCTATTTGCTACTTGCTATTATCGTCCTCGTTCTGTTCGTCACGTGTCGTCTTTGTTCATAGCTGGTGACTGGATTCGTTGAACGGACTATATGGAAGGCTCGGACAAGCTATTCCACGTCAAAACTACAGCAATTGCCTTCGAGCGATTCTCTTCAAAATTACAGTATTTGTCGATAACCTCGTAAAAACAAAGTATACTGAATTTTAAAGTCCTATGTCAAATAATTTTCGAAGTATTTAATGTTAAAGTATTAAAAATTGAAATAAAATCGGCTGACGCGTCACCACTTAAACTGTGATATCTGAGTGATTTTAAAAGATAATGTCTCCGTCTTGGGCTCGTTTTAAAGCTGAAGGAATGCTTTCTCAACTGGTGTACTGTAAACCTAATCTTCGCGAGTTCATATTTTCAGAAAAAATAAAAATACTAAATACCTTTTAAAAGATTTATATTTGTACGGATTTAAGACTTTTTTCATTTGTAGATCCATAAATATTAAATGAACTAATTGTACATATCTTCGTTATTTGAATTTTTTTATTAGGTTTACTATTATTTTTTATTATTTTTGTAATTCCATAAAATATTAAGGAAACTGAATTTTTTAAAATAAGTACAAATATTCATTTACCATTTCAATAATACTTTATCGTGAAAATTCGGAAACCGGTTTAACCGACTTTATTGGGGAACAGTGGAATTCTAAAGCCAGTATTTTTTTCGAAAGTCGGTTTGGTATAAACCCTACATGACAAATTCACATATTTACTACTACATACACCTGAACGAATAACAACGATCGCAAAATACACAAGAGCTAATCCAGCCTACTACCTTCTACCACCCCGATGCAATCCACTACACGTGAGTACAATACTAAATCCAAAATCCCCCCAAAACACCCCCCGATTAGTTTTTTCCAACAGGTCCCACCCTGCCCCCCCCCCTTCCAGATCAAATTATCATGTCGTCGCAGAGCAGTTCGAACGTTCAATCTCCCGTATCAATCGCATTCCGCTGCAAGAATGCAATCGAACCGCATCCGGCGAATCGTTCGAAGCGCGTGCCCCAATCGAGGCGATACCGCGGGCCGCCGAATTCTATCGACTCGATCCGATCCCCGGAGCGCACGGATTAGGATCCCGTCGCACACAGAGAAAAAAGCTGCAAAGTCGAGCACATCCACTCGACCCTTTCAGCGAGGGTCGCGGTTTTTTTCGGCCGCGGAAACGCCGCCTTTGCTCCTGCAAAAGCTCCTAAAACCGAGGGCAATAAAACCGCCAGCCCGCTCCGGTGGATCTGCCGTCGCTGTAACTCGGAAATTGCATGTTTTCGGGGCAGGGGACCGGTAAATACGTCGACTAGTTACACACGACGGTGTACAGCGGGCAACCAGGTCCACTGTATGTAGTTTTACGATCCTGGGACACCTGATGGAAGAAGCAAGTTTACCAGTGGCTTTGGAACTAATTTGAAAACTGTGAGGAGAGGTGCGGTGGAAAGAAAGTTTAAACTGTTAGGGGCAGTGGGAACAATTCGGCGGAAAGCTACCTCGAAATGATAAAAAATTAGTTAAACACAGTATGGATGCTATAGTATGTTGATCTTTATTTTGCAAAAATTACCAATTTGTGGAAGAAATTTTGTATTAATTTTAATTTAGGCTTAAGAAACAAAAACTGGGGGCAGAAAATTTTAAGTAATATTAATTATACTACTAACTATTAAATAACCCATTGAAAAAAATTGTAAAATAATAACAAGAATTAAAATACACTCAGTAGAAGTAAGTAAGAGCTAGTTTTCTTTAATAATTAAAATCTTCAAACTATATTTAATCAATTAATTATACTACCCACTATTAAATAATCCATTGAAAAAATTGTAAAATAATAAAAAGAAATAAAATACACACACTAGAAGTAAAGCTACTTTTCTTTAATAATTAAAATCTTCAAACTATATTTAATCAATTTCAGAGCATCGAGGGTTGGTAGCTTTCTGCACAGCTTGGCTCAATATTGTGGTTCCAAATTTCAAATAAGAAGTTGAAAAGGAAAACGATATAAGTGGCAATGAAAAGAGAAATTATTTTTTTAAGTAAAAATTAGCGTAAATATAATTTATTCCAATTTCTAGCAGATCTTTATTTTGTTGATCTTTATTTTGCAAAAATTAGCAATTCGTGGAAGAAATTTTATATTAGTTGCAATTTAGGCTTAAGAAACAGAAAAAGGAGGGGTCAGAAAATTTTAAATAATATTAATTATACTACCCACTATTAAATAACCCATTCAAAAAATTGTAAAACAATAAAAAGAAATGAAATACACTCACTAGAAGTAAAGCTACTTTTCTTTAATAATTAAAATCTTCAAACTATATTTAATCAATTTCAGAGCACTGAGGGTTGGTAGCTTTCTGCACAGCTTGGCTCAATATTGTGGTTCCAAATTTCAAATAAGAAGTTGAAAAGGAAAACGATACAAGTGGCAATGAAAAGAGAAATTATTTTTTTAAATATAATTCATTCCAATTTCTAGCAGATTATATATACCTACAAATATGATTTAAAACTTTATTTTATCACCACTGTGATGCATCATGGATTGAAGAAATCGCTGTTGCGAATTGGCAAAATGTTTCTACAGAATGTCTTTCTGTGTTTCGTGTTGGAATAATTTTGGACGTTAGCTTTCCTTGTTTCGTGTCAAACGAGTCTGCTCCCCGTTAATGGACTAATAAATTTCGGTTCACCCTGATTTCGTTACGCAAGCACGTCGTTTGTGTCGCACACGTAACGCTTTGCAAGGTAAGTGGCGCAGCTTCTTTTGTCCAAAGAGGAGAAAAAGATGTTACGATGCGAGGGGTTACGTGATCTCTCGGACGTCCACGAAAGTGGGACGTACGACGAGGGAGACGCTTGATTAAATGATCTCCGTCGACGTAACGCCGGCTTTGTAATTAAATTCGCTTGCAACCGTGCGTCACAAAGGGTTTTTCAATTAGCGAAGTTTGGATTACAATTATATGTATAATTCTAACTCCTTGTAGCTAATTTTCCAGTGGAGTTTCTCTAATTTAATAATGTTCCTAAAGGCTCGTTCACATCACTCAAGTATTAATTCAGTTCAAGTAAAGCTGAAAGAATCTCTGCTTCACTTAAAACTTAAAAGAAACCTGAAAGGATATTTCAAATCAAGTAAATAAACTTTACTACGACCCTCAAAACTTTGCACTTCAATTCCATCTTACACCTCGCTGTCAGCTAAAAACAATGCACAACTAAAGAAATCTGAACGTCCACTGATTGAACGTTCAAGAGTTCGACTTCGCGCATTCCGCAGGAGTTTCCTCCCAGCAACAGCGTCTTCGCCGCTCGGATCTTTGATTCGCAACGGGAACAGCGAATATCTCGGCGAAGAAAGAAGCATCCCTCGCGAACTGAATAATACTGGAGTAGCCTGGCCCGACCAAACTGGAGGATGTCGCAGATCGATACTCTCTTTCTGGGCTGAGCGTGCTTCACGCTCAAAGGCTTGTCGTTCGATGGCAAATAGGGTGCCACGTGGTCAGGATTCCACGTACCGTGCCTTCGCAGAGATATGAGTAGCCTGAGACCTGCGCAAATGGCGTGCAAAGCGATATTCCTGGGGGTTAGAAACCACCAAACGTGATCCCAGTCGACCATTACGGGTATATTGCATACCCGGGACCATCGAACACTAATATTCAAACGGTAAACTAAATACACCTCTGATTTATTGATTTGCCAACGACACACAAAAGTCAAACTGGCTAACTCCATTTCTTGTAAATTTCTAGATTTTAGTCCTTAGTAGATAATTACTATAATACTTATAACTCATTAATTTTCTCTACGTTTTATTCTACAGAGTAGCTGATCACATTGGCTTCTAAAAAACTAATGTGTTATACAATGATTGACAAAGCTGTGCGCAGATTTTGAGATCAGTTCACTGTGAAGTGAACTTAGGTGTGGAAGCTTTTTTGTTAAAGTGGCAAAGGGTTATAGATAGCCAAGGAAAATACTTAGAATTAGATTAAAAAAAACACGCGATATATTTTTACTTTTAATAAAGACTTCGGCTCGATAAAGCGAAGGGACTTTTCCACTGACCTAATAGTTTCTTCTCGGTAAATTCTCGAATGGAATTCTATTTTTCAGTAGTACTTCAAACGGAAACCCACACTCTCAGGCACGCTGCCAATTTCGCCCCCTCCCTCCCCTTTGCTTTTGCACCGCCGTACCTCTGCGAGGCGTAATACGGTAGAAATACTGGCCCGGTCGATCGTGGTTAATTAAAAGACAATATTGGTCGACAGCTATTCAGCCTCGATCAAAAGTGCCTTCACCGGGCGCGGCTTTTCAGGGGACCAGATATTTTGAGGCTGTAGGAAAAGGGGGGGGCAGTTTCTGAGAGATGTAGATAAGGTGGTAGAGTGGCTACCTTTGAATCGCAATGGAAGAGCTATTGACCGTAGCCTAGAGATAGTTTATGCTTCTTTATGCTAGGCGAGGATGCATAGCTTTCGAGTGGTTGCTGATTGCTCGCTGATAATCGAACAGGTGATGCTGGTGGCGAATTCCTGGGCAGTTCTCCGCGAGATACGAAGTGTTTGAAACGATTAAAGCGATTAAAGTGATTATGAGTCAGTGTGTACTGCGAGTACGGCGGATGTGAAAGTTCAGAAGAAACCAAATGCAATTCTCGTGTATACAAAAACGAGCCAACTACCTACATACTTAATTCTACTCAATTAGTTCCTCCCACTGTCTATCATAACAAATTGCGCACAATTCGCGACTGTTGCGACAGGGGGAGGAAGTGGAAAGCGAAATTGTAGAATAATTGTATCAAACTCTTTCTCTAAAATTCCTTTCAGTTCCACCCTTTTGTTTACTTCTCTCCCTTTATAAAGGATAATCAAAATATTAAAATTCTGATCGAAGCAATCAGCGTTCCTTTATAAAGCTTCGCACGATATTCGTTAAAAGCTCCAAACTATAATTCGTTAGTGTTCACAACTATTCCTTTAAAATTTCTTTCAATTCCACTGTTCTTTTATTTTTATCCCCCCCCCCCCCCCCCTCCATAAATTATCATCAAAACATTAAAATTCTGATCAAAGCACTGTGCATTCCTTCACAAAGCTTCATATGTTACTCTTTAAAAGCTTCAAACTATATTTCGTTAGAGTTCAAAACTCTTTCTTCAAAATTTCTTTCAATTCCACCCTTCTTTTATTTAATCCCCCCCCCCCCTCCATAAGTTATCATCAAAACATTAAAATTCTAATTAAAACACTCTGCATTTCTTCACAAAGCTTCATACGTTACTCTTTAAAAGCTTCCAACTATAATTATTAGTTAGAGTTCAAAACTCTTTCTTTAAAATTTCTTTCAATTCCACCCTTCTTTTATTTATTCCTCTTCCTCCATAAATTATCATCAAAACATTAAAATTCTGATCAAAGCACTCTGCATTCCTTCACAAAGCTTCACACGTTATTCATTAAAAGCTCAAAACTATAATTTGTTAGAGTTCAAAACTCTTTCAATTCCACCCTTCTTTTATTTATTCCCCCCCTCCACCAATTATCATCAAAACATTAAAATTCTGATCAAAGCACTCCGCATTCCTTCGCAAAGCTTCGCGCGTTACT
Organism: Andrena flavipes; assembly: GCA_963971345.1. Classification (NCBI taxonomy): domain Eukaryota; kingdom Metazoa; phylum Arthropoda; class Insecta; order Hymenoptera; family Andrenidae; genus Andrena; species Andrena flavipes. The sequence continues at coordinate 75,590,868 of OZ020480.1, forward strand.
CATTAAAAGCTTCCAACTATATTTCGTAAGAGTTCTTAATATCGAATTGTGCTATTGGAAAGTGAAGGCCTCCCACTGTCTACTGCCATTTCCGTTCGACGTTCGACTTCCCCGTGATCTCGTGAGAACGATTTTATCGGAGTCTGTCGGGGTGGGGCGGTGCAAAGAATTTTTTTGGCTCTATAAAGGGTTAGGTTGATACACGCGCCGCGTTCGCTCGCGAGCAGATAGCACGGCCGTTCTGGCAGGAAGCGTCATTTCCTCCGCCGTTTCATAAATAAGGACGATAAAGCGCAGTTAAGAAACGGACGGGGTCGCGACACGGAATCGGTTTCTCTGTCATATATGATAGAAACTAATGAATCTGTCCCGAGGAACCCATGCTTCGTAGCAGAAAAGAGGAAGAAGTTATACCGGAGTCTTAAAAATTCTATGACGTCCAATAAATGACTACAATTTTCAACTGCAATACGAGATTGTAGAAAAATGGTAGCTGTGTAATATTCTACATTCTTTCACCACTTTTTATTTTATTCCGTCTGTTTTATTTTGTCTTTCAAAGAAAAGTTTCACCACGGATAGATTTTTTATTCTATTCTGATTTCAAAAGTGAATTGAGAAACACCTTTTTATTCGAAAGAAAAGTTTCACCACCGATTTAAGTGCTGCCAACAAAATCTTATTTTGTAAAAATATAAAATTGTAATCAGTTGTTATGTGTCCTCAAAATGATCCACGAAATAAACAGAATCGTAGTCACCCCAAAACTTATAAATTAATTTCTTCAATCTCTTGATTTCAATATCTTCAACAGATCTCCATTTTTCAATCCTCGCACGACGACCTCTGGGTCCATTTCGACCCACCCCAAACACTAAGCCCTGTGTATTATTATCCTCAGACATTTTCCTGCCACAATAGACGAAAGATCTTCCACAGATTCTAAATTACAACTCTCCATACACACCCCAGACTCGCTAATTTCAAAATAATCTGCACAAAGTGCAGTTCACCTTTCACAAAATAAAATGCAAAGTGCGCAGTGTCGAACGCGAACCGGAGATATCGCAAACTTCCTTCTAACATAAAAAAGCAACACAGCTTGGAGGACATCTCTAAAACGGAGCATTGTCCCCGTTGCCATCCCCTTTCCCTCCAGCTGTCCTCAACAGAGTTTTCGACACCGAAGCAGCGTTGTTCCAGCTTGCCTCCAGTCACGGAACGGCGATATCGAGGAATCGATAGGAACGATTATAAACAGGGCCTCCCCTCCCCTTCGGCTCGTATAGAGCGTGACTGTTATCTATCTACGCAGATGCTTCGTGGCCTGTATCTAGAACACCGAGGTGGTGAATACCCGCGGCGGGTATTCATCCGTAAAGTGGGCCACGTTGTGTTTTCGCAATTCGCGCGTCGAAACGCCCAAAGTTACAGATAAAAAGTTTATTAGCCCGACCGGCGTTCACGCGAATACAACGCGCCCTCGTGCCCCTGATGCTCCGCTATTTCAGTGCGAACGTTTCACCTTTTCCGTTGCCTCGCCCTACTCGACAACCCCCTCGCTCCGGAGCGCACTGTTCTTTTATTTCCAAAAGCAATGTTTCCGCGAGCAATTCATGCTGCGAGCGACGGTGCGTTATTTGCTTTCAATGGCCGTCTGCTTTTTATTCGATGCGTGCCACTCTTCCTTTTCGCTAATTTGCTAGGGCTGCTGGCGGAACTAACCGAGTTTTTGATTCTCGGTAAATGCAAATTTGAAGTTTCATCCGCTGCAATGAATTGGGTGATCATTGAAAGATGTAGAGAAATACGTCTGCTTTTGTTTATAAGGATTTTTAGTAGTCTGTTGTAAGAAACTTGGGAAGTAATTGCCTTCATTAATTTTAAATGTTTTTTAGTATTATTATTAATCGTCTTTATTACTCGAATTGGAGGAATCTGGATATTTATAAAAAGCATAGAAGAGCAAAGAGAACTATAAATTAAACTAAAAAGTTAGCCAACAAAACAAACATTAGTAAAAGTAAGAAAAATAAACAAGTAATGTAATATACGTTTAATTTTATCTTGTAACTTATTAAAGTAATATTAACTTGAGACGTTAAGTGAAACATGAGAAAACACAAAAGTAAAATAAAAAAGAATAAAATACGAAGTAAGAGTTTTATAATGGAATCTATTATCAATAATCCAGTGATTTGTTTCTCGTGTTTGCTTTCGTTTTTTACTCTTTGAAGAAAGCCACTGTTCGAGAGTTTCTATCCCGGGTAAGCGAGGTTCAAGTTGTTCGTGCTCGTCTTCATACAAGAAGTTGGGGATATGGTTTTCGCGTTACGTAATCTTCAAGTTTTCGAGACGTTTTTTGTATCGAATAACTTGAGAAGTGCGGGTAGCTTGTGTGTAGTAGAAGTTCCCTTCGAACTCGGCCAACAACGGCTTGGTTACACGCCTCGCTGTTCAAACTTCAGACTATCCATTTGTTATGTAGAGTAATGCTTCGAGAAGATAATGCACCGTCGCTTGAATTCAATTTCCAACTTTGTTGCAGGACATTCGAAGTTCTGTAAGATGAATTCTAAATGCTTCAGGGAAGAGTTTCAATTTTAAATGTTTGTCGCAGTGGAAAGAAATTGTTACGAAGAAATACTTGAATGCTAATTTTTTTCAGATACTGAGAAAGTAGTTTAAGAAAGCCACTTCAACTTCAAATTCGTGTTGAGGAAGTTTCTTTAATTCGTAATTAAGTTCGCTTGCCCAAAGTACCGCGTCGAATCAGCTGGAGGTAAGAAAATCTGATCACGGTTCGTTCGGTAGAGTCGGGGCAAAATCTACTGGTCGTTCGAGTCCTCCCAACTAATAAAGGCTGCTTCGGACACGTTCGGTAATTTAATCAAGTAGCGAGTAATTTAGTAATTTACCCGGTGTGGACACTAACATTTATTTAGTCGAGTAGTTTGGTAAATCAATGGTAAATTACTGAATTCCTCGCTGCTTGATTAAATTACTGGACGTGTCTGTTCCAGCATTTACAGTTGCAAACTTGTAGGCAGAAGTTGAGAGAGTGGTTTTGGGAAGAATTCCCTGCTTCAATTATAAGATATTTAAATACACTTGTAGGCAAAGGTGGAGAAAGTGAATTTGAGCAAATAGAATTCTCTGCCCTTGTTGTATGAGCTTTACTGTTTCCCCTCTTAAACTTGTAACAGGTAAAAGTGAAAAAGGTACCCACAAACTTACAGGTAAAAGTAAACCTCATAAAAAACTTCAAAAAGTAAAAAAAATAGAAGTATATGAGGACGAAAAAGAGTATTATAAAAAAAATCATAGAAAAATAGGAGATAATAATAATTACAATATAAAAAAAGGTGTCAAATCAAAATGAGCTGCAGGTATATAAAGAAGTTTTGTAATAATCGCGGACACTTTAATAATATGAAGATAAAATTTAACGTCTAGACATTTGCCAAGATTTCCGCGGCCTGGAAGTCAAATACTTGGCGTTAATTTGTCAATTTAAAACTCTGACAATATGAATACATTTCTTTATTCCGCGTTTTAAAATAATTTTAAGATCATTCATCGACACCGATACCTTTCCTCTGACAAGCTTTCGCCAGATAATTTGTTAATTTAAATCTCTGGCAATATGAGTACAGATTCATTATTTCTGTGTTTTTAAATAATTCTTATTCATCGACACATTGACCTTTCCTAGCCACGCCAAGTATTTTGCCTTCCAGGCCGCGGATATTTAGGCAAATATCTAAGTGCTTTATCTTCACATTATTAAAATGTCCGCGATATGAGTAATGGAATGTATGAACGCAGCATTTTATCTGCACAAATTATTAAACCGTCCGCGATATGAGTAATGGAATGTATGAAGCATTTTAGCTGTGTATATGTAATCGTGTCATCTTAAGCGCAGTTGGAAAGCACCTTCATGTACTCGCAGCTCAGTTCCTTTTCACATCTTTTTTTACAATGTATATTTTTTTCTATTTATCTTTGTGATTTATTCTTTCCCGTCCTCGATTTTATCATGCACTATGACGCAACTTTATTACCTTTCTGAAGTTTTTTACGGGGATCTCACTTCTTTTTACAAAGATATTTTGCACAGGGAATGACTTCGGATAATTTTTAATTACAAATTACAAATTATCACGAGTCCTCCCACAAACCTACATTTAAAAGTAAATAAAGAGATCTGACCAAGAATTCTCTATCCTATCTATAAGAGCTTACTCTCTCCCCCCAGAAACTTACAAACACAAAGAACCATCCCCTAATCACTCAGAATTTTCTCAATTCAAACAAACAAATGAGGCAGTCAGAGCAAAAACGGACTAACCCACATTTTTTTCGAAATTGAATAAGTAGCAATAACGTATTCCAATAGGCTCTACTAACTATATAAAATAGGAAAAAAAAAATTTTTTTAACCCTTAAGTAGGCGCATGGAGTCATTGTTTCTCAATACATCTAAGAAATGTTTAGTTTTATTATAATGAGATGTCTTTATGAGATGATGTTATTATAATGAGAAGACTTTATTTGAGTTTTGTATTTTTTGTAAAAGTAATAAATGTTGATTAACAAATATACTTGTTTTTACTTTTCAAAACCTTTTGATTTACCATAAATATAAAAAAGCAGTTGGGGTCCCTGCTGACCCCATGCGCCCACTTATGTGAATTTGCCAGTGCGCGTTTTTGCTCTGACTGCCTCAAATAAGCAACCCCCAAAAACTGCGAACTACCCGCAAACAATCAAAAACCTCTGTCTCCCGCTAAGACCTTCATTACCCCTCCACGGAAACCTCGCACCCACAAAAAGCCACGTGCAACGCGCACTCAGAAGCCTCCCCAGCCGCAGCCAAGTGGCCCTCGGGGGCCCCTCGATTTTGCCCCGACTGTAGCATCGACGTGGTCGTGCTCTCCTTGCAAAAACGAGTCGCTCGAAAAACGCGACACGGATGCGTAGCGAACGCTCATTAATCCACCGCGTGTTCTCGGTTCCGTGGCCGCGAGTTTGCCTTAACTGTCGCGCGTCCCGCGCAGACAAGGTAGCGGAACACGACGGAAAAAGGGGGACAGACAACGACGACGACGAGGCGGAAAAGGGGGGGAGGCGAGCAAACAGAAGGAGCTCCCTATGCTTCGAGCTTCGACGATGGATAGCAGTTTAATTAGTTCGTTAGCCTTTTCGTTTAACTTCCCTCTTTTACCACACAACCCTTTTCGTTTTTCCCTTCCATCCACGGCGGCGCCTTGTCCCCGGCAGCGGGGGCAGACGGTTTCTGGGACTTCTGCCAAAAGCACGCGGTGCGGCAACGTGTTTACACGTACGCGGGGGCGTGTTGATAAATATCGCGGCAGTTTTACGGGGGATCGATAACGGGCGAAGCTCTGGCAGCTTTCTTCGTAGGATGCGCGGGGGAGGGTGCGGGGGATGTGGTAAAATTGTGGAGGATGTGGTTATTCGTCTGAGTTTCTTCGTCGAGGAAATTTTTGAAAATTGGGTGCAGTAGTGGTGAAAGGAAAGCTTAAAGTATGAAAATACTTTTTGCTTTGTTTTTAGTGATCCAAGAAATGACGCTAGATTAGTATATATATTTGCTTTTTTTTTTCTTTTGTGGCGCAATGGACGGGATTCAGCAAAATGCTGTTTTAAAATTTTAGTTCGTTATTCTATTAAATAATTAACCTACAATTTACAAGTAGATTACAGATTCGCATTCTTGAGGCTAGTTGCCTGAAGTTTTTTCTTTTTATTTAATATTGTTGATATTTGTGAACATTTTCTTCGCAGGGCTTAGCTACTGGCATAATGATATTGTTTAAATAAATAACTTGTTTTACACATCTAAGTAAAATTTCTTTCGAAAAAGTGATTTTTTCAGGGCACCATTTCTTCAATTTTGCATCTTTTAAGTGATTAATTAATACGATTTGTGTGTACACTCATGAACTAAACAAGAATTGTTCGATACTTTGTTTTAGATACAAACAGGCATAACTCGGTTATTTGCTGCTCTTTTTTAACAATCTTTTGTTTATCTCCCTTAACCCTTCGTGGTCACACGGGGTGTATTGTACCCCAAGAATAATTTTCGAGTTAAAATGTCGCGCCCTTACGACTTCTAAAGGAGATTTATCGCAACAAAAAAAATTAAAAAATCGCGTTTTTCCCACAACCGTGGAAAATCGTTCATTTTCAACTACAAATTTTATCCTATCAAAATTTACATTTCTAGAAAGAGACTATTAGACTATTATACTTATAAAAGTATTACGAATGTACAATTATCCTTGAAAAGTTAAAAGATTCAAAAATACCAAAATGGTAACTCAAAAAATAACGCTGGGGTACAGTGAACCCCGTGTGACCAACTTGTGATTATAAGAAGGTGTGACCACGAAGGGTTAATCTGATAATAAAATATCCAGAAAATTTCAGAAAGATCGATTAAATACTATCTTTAAAAAAAAAATTCTCCAATTCTTAAATTCTCTTTTTACCACCACTGTGTAAGAATACGTTTGCTTACACAGAAACTGATTAGCAATTGTCGACGATGCTCCTTCGCTAAAAAGAAGTCAAAAGCAACGGACTTCTTATTATTACGTAAGCACGTCGTTCTTCATTTCGCAGCCTCAGAACTGCAAATGTGACGTGACGTATATTTCCCCTCCGTTCCCGAAATGCTTGAAATTCCACGTGTTGCCCGAAACGAAATTGGAAGTCACTAACGCAGAACATCTCTCTTCGCGTAAACAGAATTGAAACCCTTTGACGTCGCCGGAATATCCAACGTTTCCCGCGCGATACATCATGCCTCGCGAGGAGATACTTTTGCGTAAAGCAGAAAACGCTGTAAAAAGGATTCTACGAATTCCGCGGCCATTATCGAAGAAATAGGTGGATGTATTTCACGGGGGGAGGGGGAGAAAAAGAGAGGACCGCTCCGGCTCCGTGGGAAAGGTACAGATAAACGCGCTCGTAACTCAAGCCGGGCAACTATTTTCTAGGGAAGCATCCCCGCCGAATGGTTATTTCGATTCTACGGGCATAATATGTAAAGAGATCCCCGCGGCTCGCGGTATCCGCGATTCCGTTCCAAACGGCGCCGTCGATTTAGGAACCCCTCCCCCCACCCCCGAGTATCGAAAACGAGTAAATTATGCACGAATTATACCCGTCCCGGTGACTTTACATACGAGCCGGCTCCTTCTTTATTTACTGCGACTCTTATCCATAATTATGGCCCCGGTACCGTAAGTGCCTCCGCACCTCTTCTACATCACCGAGCTCTCCCGTAGAAAAATGCCCAGGTATCGTAACTCGGCTGCGTTTTACACCCCGAAAGAAGGAAGCCCCACCACGACACGGGCCAGTATTCGCAATCTACATAATCTACTTCCCCATTAATCATTCCGCTACCACCTACTTTCCTTCCTCCTTCTTTCCTCGCTCCGAATCGATTCGAACCTCCAAACTCGGTGCCGTACATTAGGGAAACCTAAATACCATATCGGGGCCGATAATAAATACCGAATTATTCATCCTCGGTGTAACGGTGGTTGAAATAAAAATCTGGGAACCTTTCGAATATCCTCCTCTGTTATTCCACGAGTATTCGATCATTGGAATTCATTGTACTGCTAGCCACCCACAGTTGTACGTGCAATTATCTATCGGAGGCTGTTCCCGCAGTGGGTACGCGCTCGTTCCGCGAGGAAGGCTCGTTCCGAATATTCGGAATGCCCGAGACTTCCGTTTGAAGGTTCACGGGCAGGTAGGAGGGCCGTTTGATCTAGAGATCCCAGCGTGGCTGTCCCGCGGAACGATCGTTAGGCGCACTGGCTGGCTGCAATCGCACCGCCTCTGCTCCACGGCAATGGCAATAAATAAAAGGATATTATGACCGGCGGCAACTGGCTCGCGATGCTTTCACCGGTATCTAGCGCAAAGTGCTTAAGAGGCGCGCGCGCGCTCCAGGCGCTCGGCGCATTATCCGGGTGCGACGTACACGTCCACGGCGCGTTCGCGATATTTCACGCGTCCCCCGGGCGACGTGCCCCCTCCCCCCCTTCTCGCGCTGCATCGCCCCAATCTGTCGTGGATACCGAGTCCCAGCCACCCCCGTGCCCCCGCGCACTAATTACCTGGCTCCCGAGAGCCATTCGACCGGGCAACTTTATCTTGGAGGCTGGATGGAGGTCCGTTCGATCGGTGGGTCAAAGGGATTCTGGATTAGGTGGAATTTGGGGGTCGATGGTGGAGGAATAATTCGGGTATGCGAGGGAGTGTTGAGTAATAGATGGAGTGGTGTTGTTGAGGTCTTTGGAAATTTTTTGTGCTTGGTAACGATAGGAACACTAGGGTAAATTCGGGGAAATAATATGAAATGGGTGTTAAAAGTAATATAGAAGCTAGTTGTTTTATAGAACAAACGTTCAGAGTTTTATGCTGATTCAGGAAAACTGGTCGATATTTGCTTTAACAAGGAGAGTATTTTAGGTGTCCGCCTCCGATCATTTTGATTTTTGGATCCACAAAAATGATTTTTCAACCCTAACTTTGAACGCAGTTTTCACCCCTCAAATCTGAAAACGGGGAAAAATAAAAAAACACGTATTTCTTATTTATCGGTCCTCTATAACATATCCAAAAATCAAAATGATCGGAGGCGGACACCTAAAATACTCTCCTCCTAAAATATCAATAAAATAATAATATGACTAATTCATTTTCTCTGCATCGCTATTAAAATAGTGTTTTACTATATGTTCCACGTAGTTCCACGGGACAAGGGTTGAATGTACGGAAAGTAGAGACTTTCTAGTTTATTTTAATCAAACGATCGATCTGCAAAAATTTGCAGAATTAAATATTTTGTGAATTCTTTTCGAGTGCGACGCTCGGCAGCAGAGATAGTCCTGGTCCTTATTTTATAATTTTAAAATTTGTATTGTTTGACCCCCTTAAAATCTTCTATTCGACAAAAAATATCTTTGTGTTTTTTTTTTTTATGTATAAAGGTCGCTCAAGGACTTTATATTTCGCAAGCACCACAAATTTGGCAACTGCGACTTTCCATAATTGTCACTTGTCAATTTTAATGAAACTGTGCCTTTTTAATGAAATCATGCTTTTACCTATGCATTTAACAACCCGAATGCATCTGATTCGAGAGCTGCTGATGAGAAAAATTTGAATGTGCATATAAAGCCTTATGCCTCATCACAATACAGTACAGACTCATTATAAACCCGTTTCGCCTATGCAACGTATGCCCAAATTTTAATGTTATACTCTCTCTTAAAAGTTACTAAAATTATTTTGTCCTCAAATCAATTTATACCAAAATAGTAATATTTTATTCCCATTGAGCGACCTATAATCCTTAATATATTTTAACAAAATTTTACACGAAATTCTTTTGAACTACTTGAAAGCTTCTGAGAGAGTCGGAAGAAATTTTTAAAAAATTTTATTTTTTATTATATAACCCCACTACGTTACAATGGCCCCCTTAAGAATCCTCAATCTACCATTGCCTAAGTAACTGTAACAATTCAATATCCCCTCGTTCTCATCTCCCAGAAAGCCGGTGCGATTCATAACCCACATTCCACTCGCAAAGCACAGGAACGAAGCTTCTCAAGGATCAACGAACACTAACAAGATTTCCGAAGAATCATCGGTAACTGCCAGTTCCCTCCAAAACGCACATCCACCAATGAAATCCCCCGAGGATTAGAGAAGCAGCAGGTCGAGCTCGATTAACACCACGATTTAGCCAGTAGGCAGTTTGAAGTGGCATTCGGGGCTTTGTTAACACCGCTGTACGACGGGCCAGGAACAATATTTAATGAGATTGTGGCCAGCGGACACTCGATTCGAAGCCTGAATACGCTTAGGGAAATTAGGGCCGCGAGTAGCGAGGAGGAATGGCCGTGTGTGTGCCGGTGACAGTATATTCGCGGATCCTGGTGGCTGTGACAGAAGCATGAATGCACAGACAACGCACCGTGACCGTACCGTTACAGGGCCGCCAGTGTAAATCAACCTTTACTACCACCGGCTCCTCTGACCTTAACAAAAGCGACGAAGAACCTGATCGGTGGAACGATGTAACCCTTCACGCGTGATAAACGAATTACGGAGCCGCGTCCACGCGAGCAACTCAATTCCTGCAGCCTCTCGTTTGAGACTTCTGAAGTATGAGACACAGGACTCCGGGATCTTCCGAGTAGTAGGAATATCCAGGCAAACTTGAATTATGAATTAGAAGCCCACTTTCGTGTTCAAGTTTTATGAATTAAAGTGTCTGTGTTTGAGAATAAATTATGAATATAGTTTATGAGTTTATCGGTGTTTTTTGTAGAGTAGAATTTTGTGAGATAAAAGAAGGGCTGAGATAATAAATTTCCTCGGGCTACCATCTCCGAGGAGAAGCGAAGGTAACTTGTTCTGTTCCACAGAGAAGTAGTTGTCAATATTCACCGAAGCACCCAATAATTGAAATAGAGGGATGGTTTCTAGGGCCTCGAAGAATTCCCCTGTCAATTATCCGCAGAAAACTTGCGGGGCATCTAGTCAGCGAACGAAACGGTATGCGAGAGGGCGAGGCCCCCTGTACACAGCGCGCCAGGACAGCGAACTTGAAAAATTCATAAATCTTATCGTTAACATCTGGCCGTGACACCTTCGAGCTCGTTCGTCTTAGCCAGTCTCCCGTTCCTTTTATTTCTTTGTTCCAGGACGTCCCTCGCATTTCTCCTGGTGCCTGATGCTCTCTGCTAGAGAGAAATGAGAGATTACAATAAAAGGCTCGCGTTCGTGGAGACAGCAGGTGCGAACGAGACTGCAGATTCGTATGGCTCGCGATGAAAATTCGTAGGAGAGCTCTATCTAGCGTCAGGTATTAAGGAAATCGTCTTACGTTGGGAGCTAACTTGAAATATTCAACTAGGAGACGCTGCAGTGGTTTGACACTGGTGGAGTGGAAAAGTGAATGGTATGGAAAGTGAGTTGACTGTTTAGTTTAGTTAGCGTGATTGGTACTTGGAATATTTAAATAATCAGGTACTCGAATCTTTAGACACTTAGGTGTGCTCGTACTCAGTGCTTCAGTTAACTGGGTATTGAGGTACTTGCGTAGTAGGATAATCTGGGTCCTCGGGTACACAGGTACTTAGCAAGTAGTGTACTCAAACATTTAAGTACCTACTTGGATGCCCGAGTCCTCGATTGTCCACATATGCAAGTACTCGGGTAGTCAGATACTCGAGCACCAATATTCTAAACTACTCAGGTACCTGAGGTCAATCAGGTACTTTTGCAGGAAATTCGGGCACTCGAGTACTGAGAGGGGATCGGTTGATCAGGTACTAGTAGAATAAATTTTGACTACTCAGGTACTCCAATGCTGCTACACTTAATTAAGTAATTACTTAACCCTAATAAGGTATTCATGTACATACTCAACCACTAGGGTGACTGTACCTAATATCGGAACTGTTCCTAATATTTCCACTCGCTATATCTCGCAAAGTTCTAAAATTTATCGGTTAGGCACTGAATTAGTACCTAAACATATGTAGGAAGACATACTGTAATTGTAAGTAGTTTAGTGAATCTTAATAGTGTGAAAATTTATTAGACTGCCACCATTTTTCATCACATTCGGAGAAGGTAAGTTTAATAATTCCGTGAATGTAAGAATATCTACTAGAAATAGCTAATTAATGATGTACTTAAGGAATGAAATCGATTCAAATATTTTCCGTATTGAAAATAGTTTTTCTTTTTTTGTTACAGGTGAGGTTACGAAATGTGTCGAGCTAAAGAAATAAATTTTATTTGTCCAATATGTGCATCGGAAAATAAAAAATAAAATATTTCAAAAATCTATATTTTTAAATTTCTATATTTTTCTAATAAAAATGAAATCAAAGATGAATAAAAATACATTTGTATAGCAAGAAATAATAAAAGCACACGTGAAAATGACTTTAAAAACTCATATATATATATATATATGAATTAATCAATATTTCTTGAGTTGGCGATATTAGATACACTTTTTTCAAGACTTGATTTTTGCACGTCTTAAATTTTTTGGGTCCTAATTAAAAAATTGTAGGTTTCAACGACTCCAACTTATGCTACATGAAAAATGAATAACTTCTCTTTACTTTGAAACGAACTGCATGCAAAAATATCAATTATTATTCAATTGACAGCGATTTAACTTTTGCCCAGCGATATTAGGTACTGTCACCCTACATCACTCTGGCATGCAAGTCCCTATTCCCTCCTCTATTCAAAGACTGAGATATCCAGGTACTCGAATACTTAAATACTCAGCTACACAAAAGATTCAAATAAACAATCCCTCAAGCACTCGTATAAAATACACCAAATCGCATACCAAGCGCCTAAGAACACAAACAACCCGCAGCGAAGCTGGCAAATCAGGAATACAAAGATGACAAACATAGATAACTTCCCTGAATAATCATCCCTCCCGATGACAAATTCCCGACGTCCACACACCTCTGACGATAAATTTCACGGCCAGATGTTGGAACAACCCCATAAAAATTAATTACAATTTCTGCGAGAAGCACAGGTGATTCCGGGGCGAAAACTAGCCGCCTCCATTGACCATGTTTCAACGAGAACGCACAAATCAGCTGCGTACACGGGAAACTCGACACACCGCGGTGTATACTTTACAGAAATAAACGGAATTTACAGCCGCCACGGTGTATGACGCTTTATAAAGTCCTCGGTGGAAGAAAAAAAGCTTCCACCGGCTGGCTGGTCGATTTATTTTCGCGGGCCAGCAGCTTTTCGTCAGACCGCGGAGTCCTCGGGTATCGCGCGAATAAAACGGGACGCGCGTACGTGTATCTTTGGCCTCGATGACATAACGTCCGACCACCACATGGTCCCTGCGCCTTTTTTTAAACGTCCGGTCGAGGGACGACCAGCGAAGTGTGAACGTTAAGCAGGGCCCCCGCGCGTGTAACGTAACCTGTATGGGAAGGAGGAAATTCGTTTTGAAAGAATTTCAAAGCATTTTGGGAGATCTGAGGAGATCAATTCTTTAAATACGTTGAACTTCTTAAATTCTTTAAACCTTCTTAAACTCTTTAACATCTATTAATCTTCTTAAATCCCTTACTCGTTAAATTTCTTAACCTTCTTAAATTTGTTAAACTCTTTAAATTTCTTAAACACCTTAAATTTCTTAAACACTTTAAATTCTTTAAATTTCTGATAATTCCTTAAACTCTTAAAATTCTTCGCACTTTCCTCTGTAATTTAGTAATTTCCATAGCTTAGATATTAATCTTGACAATGTTCTTGACAAAGATACATTCCACGCGTGGGAACCCAGCTTTAGCCGCATCTGCTCGACGAGCTATCCTAGTCCACTTTACACCTAGGCTTTGTTAGCCAAGAATTGTTTCAAGTAACACAGATTGAGAACGAAAGAGGATTTGTCTCCGATGCCAGAGAAGCATCAGCGATGCTAGTATGAAGTCAGAGTAGTCTGATGAGCTTTTTACAATCCTCGAAGATACACAGTGATTCGGTAAAGGATACTTGACGTTTCGATTATACTGCCTCAACAAATACTTGAACTTTTCCAACAGAGGATACTATAAAGAATCAACTACGAGTCTCTCTAAAGTGCACTTACGTTCTTCAGAAGAGTAGCTTAAGCCTGGACGAGTTCCTTCCGATGCCAGCAATTTCGAAGCATGTAATCCAGGTAGTTCACTCAACAACCGTTGTATCTGCTGCGGAAGAACGACCCCCCACTGTATTACACCACTGCAAAGGAGAAAAATCAATTCCCAGATTAATATCACTGCCCGCACACCTACCAACCACCCACTAAAATCCCCCATTCCACGAAACACCCCGCAAACCACCAAAAGCTCGTCAACTTCCTGTTCCCCAGACGCGCAAAAATAAATTCCCACAAAATGCTCGCCCTGGAAAGCGCGATATTTACATCGTCGCCAATTTTTTTTTTTTTTTTATCCCAATTAACTCGTCCCGTCCAATTAACGCGTTACAGACACGCCAATTTGCAAAGCGTTTTCGTCGGCTAGCGACGCAGATTATTTCGCCGACCACTAGGCTCCCCCTCTCCGTCCCTGGCAACCAGAGAGACCGCCGTTCCAAAAGCAGAGTGGTGAAAATGGTTCAGTGGCAGCGGGCAACAAGGACACGAAAATTACGCGGTTAGCATTGAATAAATTGGCGGCTTTATTGCCCCCGGAGGCGATTAAGTTATATCACCGGCCTTTCTCTATCCGCGATAGAATTCATAAAGCACGAGTGTCGATGCAGACGTCAACGTGCCACGTTCGAGCATTTTAATGGCCTCCATCAGCCGTCCTTTCGGAATCCGATATCGCGGCGATTAAGTCGAGGAACGAGCCGGACCACGTGATCCTGGGGGGGTACTTTTTTTCGACGGGGGAGAACCGTGAAACGCGCGTCACTCGGAGACAGCAAAAACGGGCGATCCAACGATTCCGCGTGGAATTATTGCGACGGCTGCTCAGCATTTTTTTTTTTTAATGCTTCGGGGTATCGCTGGGGGGTTGAAGAATGGTGGCTGGGGGGGACTAAGTGGATTTGGGGAACGATGGAAGTTTAGAACTTTCGGGGGAGTTGTTCGGGAATTCGCAGATTAGTAGAATTTGGGATTTATTCTTTTTTTTTTCAAATTCAGTTGGGGTTGGTTTTAAGGATATTTTTCAGGGGTGGGGTGTGGCTATTGAGAATGGAGATCACCTGTGTAGTTGAGGATCAAATACATAAAATTTTGGGCAATGACACTTTTTCCATTTGTGGAATTTGTCTATTAAATTATAATTCTTCGTTTATTGTTATTAAGGCGTATGTAGACAGAAGATTAAAGTTTTGTTTTGTGTCATGCTCGTTGATTTATTTCAAATAGGTTGACTGTAGAAATCTCTCAACGAAACTGTAGCCATCCCCCCCGGAATTACTCTATAAATCTAATCTCCATAAAATAATTGCAACAGCTACACTTGCAATCGATTTCAAGATTATCAGTAACTAATTTTCCAGGGCTCTCCACTACCAATAGAAATTTAAATCTAAGAAATTCCATGTTGAATAGGTTACAATTTTACATTGTGACTTCAAACACTTCGTATCTGCCTACTGGAAGTTCAAAAAATTGTTTTCAAAAAGGGTAATCCTGATAATCACCCCGCAAAATTCGGCAACATTCAGATTTTTTTTCTCAGAGAATACAATGAATAACAATGGTAATTTTTTTTTCCATTTATTAAGCCACTTATAATATATAAGGAACAATTTTTTAAATACACTTTTAATTGTGTTTTTTTTCAATGTTATCTAGAATTAAAAATTGCGCCTTTGAAAAGACGACCAGAGTGATTTCAACTCCCAGACTCATCTGAAACAAAAAAAACTAAACTAATTCTTAATCATGAGTACCGCTACTTTAGGTGCCAAAATTAGTTATGTGAGTCAAAATTTAACAAAGTTACGCGCATTCAAACTTTGAGTAAAAATGGAAATTTTTGAGACAGAAAGTTTGAATGCGCGCAATTTTGTTGAATTTTGTCTTACGTGGCCAATTCTGGCACCCGCGACAGCGGTACTCATAATGATTAAGAATCAGTTTGATTTTTCTTTATTTCAGATGAATCTGTGAGCTGAAATCACTCCCTTAGTATTTTCAAAGACGCGACTTTTAACTCCAGCTAATATTAAAAAACACAATTAAAAGTGCATTTAAAAAATTCTTCCGCACACATTATAAGTAACCTAATAAACGAAAAGAAAGTTTGACATTGTTATTCATTGTATTCACCGAGAGAAAAAAAATTGAATATTTCCCAAATTTTGCGGCGTGCTTACCAGAAGGACGCCTCAAGGAACATGTGCTCGTCAACGTATCGCGACAAAACACCTCGCAGAGCGTCTTGCTCCACTTAAAGTTCAACAACACTGGTGGCGACTAGCAGAATCTACAGGTCGACTCCATTTTTCGCCAGCGTCTGCTATTTTTCTGCACAATCGCCCGTCGACCACTCGACGATCTATCGATCAACGCCGCGCTCCCCGTCAGTCCTCCGCCGTCGCGAGACCGATCGTTGTGGGAAAAGGCTTAATTAGCATAGAATCAATTAGCGGCGATTAGCATTCCCTCGAATTAATTAGCACTAATTAACACCTCCACGACTTCACAGATGCCCGCTTCGAAGGGAGCGGGAAGAAATCGCTCGTGCTTCGTGTCGCTTTATCGTCGCTTCATGTCGCTATCCACTCGGAACACGATAAACATCCATGTTGCAGCGCTCGACTCCCCGCATTTCTATTATTATATAAATTCCACGCAAAATTCGATTTCCGTAAAAACTTGCTGGAACGATAGAGGAATAATGCCAGTCTCAAAATTTGAATAATTTTTGTTTCTTCAAGTCCCTTGAATTAAAGAAGAATTTTTTCCACAATAAATTTATGCAAATTCACGAATATATTATAATAATAATACGTTACATATTGATACCTTCTTCGAGATATCTAGAGTAAAGTTTTCGCACGATTTTAGTAATAAGAATTCTTCCTGATTTCTGAATAAATTATGCGAGAAGTAGTAATGAGGTCAAAGATTGCCGCCGAAATGTTGGCACAAGGGAATTCTTTCGCCGGGCGAGTGTGTCACAGTGAAAATTGCAGAGAGAGAGAAAAGGGGCCGTGGGAAGAAGTTCCAACGTGCTGCCAGGGGTAACGTTGATCATCTCGATCTGTCCCAGAATTAATATGTACCCCAGCCCACCCGCCCCTCATCAGCCCGGGAGCTATTAACCCAGCGAAACTTACTTTTCCTAAAACTGGGTTAATCATCTCTTCCGCGAACCACCTGAATTATCCTATCTCGCGCCCCAAATCCGGAATCCACGGGACGAGCGTGTGCACCGAGAACGTTGGGCGGACTGTAATTAGGCGTTAATTGGCTGACTGAATGGATTTTCCGTTTGCATAGATAGTGGAACTGTTTCGATCACCGCTCCTTCAAACAGTGCCAAACCAACCCATTAGAACTAAACAGGGCTCCATTGTGGATAATCGCTACGTTCTGTCATCGTACATTTCACAATTTGGCGAGATGAAAATCGCTGGAGAATATTTTATTGCGGTGGCTGGCAACCTGTTGGTCGCGTAGTGTTTTTTGAGGGGTGGCTATGGTTATTTTTAGACGACGATTTTTAGCATTTATTTAGTTCAATGTGGTTACATTGTCATGGTCTGTTAATGATGTAATATTGATTTTTCATAAATGAGAGGAAGGAAATATTTACTTTACCTTATATGGAAATAAGGGTCGCGGGTTATTTGAATATTACAAAAAGGGATCGCGACTCAAAAAAGGTTGGGAAACACTGTTTTATTGAATCCGTCAGCCCACTGGGTATAATAGTAATAATAATCGGTGTTTGCCTCGAATTGGAATTGTTAAGCTTATTTAATTTCATTTCATTGGTGGGTTTTTGTAGCATTTTACCATGTGTATGCTTAATATAAAAATAACAATGTTTACATTTGCTTTAAATATCCTATCATAACATTTGTAACATTTTAAAACTGACCGAACTGGTGCGCCGAAAACACTTATTGTTTATTTAAGAAATACGGTCGATAGCATAAATACTTTATTTGTAACAATTGTTATTTTACCACAATATTCAGGGGCTGAGTAAAAAGGTTTTTTGTACCATTAATTTGTTTCTGCAATGTGTAATTCCACCGCGTCCTAATATAATAGCAAAACGGTGGCATGTGCCTGTTTGCCTCTGAATGCGATATTTGGAATTTCTTTTAAGAGAAACCCTCAAATTATATTAATTGAAAACTTTATGCTTATATTTGTACACATTTAGGCATCATTTAAAAAGAAATTAATTGAAAAAAGATATCTGAAACTTTAAACGCGTTTTTCGAATTGGTTAGCAAGATATCTCAAAAACCAATCACTAAATTTACTTCAAACTTGGCATATATCTTCAGTAGATGTCTCATTCTCACCGGTGTTAAAACTAAGTCGATTTTTGTAAAATTAGGCATTTCGGACTTAAAAAAACAGCGAATTTTTTTGCAGAAATCTATGTCTGCTTTAGATGCTATCATTTATTTTTAATTTTCAGTATTTCTCATTTCATCCAGCTCAAACTATAGCCACACTCATACGGATTACACAAATTTTTAAATTTTCTATTTCAAACTACAACGGCTGATTTTATGCTACCAATACGCATATGATGTTTATAAAGCGCTCTATATGAAGCACTATAACTCCGGCTATGAACACTATTTTTGCATACAATTCGTTTTCCACATTCTCTAAAGATTGACAAAAGAAACCCCCAAACCTGGAAGTAAATATATTTAATAGTTCTGTTTTAAAAAATTCTCAAAGTTCGCATCATTTTTCGTCCGTCAAGATAGGGAGACCCCTTAATCACGAAAATCCATAAAATTGTTGTCCTTTGATATACTTTTTACCGTATTAAACTTTATTACACAATATTACCCTTTTTGCAACTTGCTGATCCTTCAAACTTCACACCAATCACCCACTGAACTTCTAACAAAATCTGTTCTTCAAAATCTCACCCCAATTTATTTATTTCTCCTTTCCATGCCCTGTAACGCCCACTTCCATCCAATTTACCCCATCCCTATCTACTTATTCCCACTCGCTCCTCATTGATCCTCCCTCCCCCCTGCCCCGCAGGAATACCATCGACAGCAGCGACAATTCGATTATCCCCCGTCCCCCGTCGCGCGCAAATTAATGAACTAACCGGTCGCCGGGTCACAAATATTTGCGGACCGCGCGGGGGCCAGCCGCCCTGTAGGGGAAAATCGCCGCGAGTCGGGCTAATTAGGTTCCCCGCGGATGCCAGGGAATCGGGACCGAAAGTCGAAACTGGGTTAGTCGCGGGTGAAGGACGCTCGCGAGCGGAACTTCCTCTCGCCGGTCAGAGGTCGGGCTGGAATTTTCTGCCGGTGGATTTCCACGATCCTCGAACCTGAGGGAGTTTTCACGGTCGGGGAAAAGCTCGAATTCGAGGCGAAACGATGTCACGGGCGTTGCTTGTCGATACGCCCGGCCAAACTGGAGGCGACGTGTCGATGACCTTCGAGCCGTGACCGAAGGTTGCAACGAACGGGGCGAATGTTTGGAGGAATATTAGGAACCTGCGGGTGAATTCCGGGGGAAGAGTTTCTTGTGGGGTGACTGTCGTGGGTCACTGGTGACCCAGGAAATATAGCGACCTGTTTAATTAAAATAGAAATGATGGGAAGATATTTTGTCGATTTGCATGAAAATACTAACGGTAAGGCGTATTTCTAATCGCAGGTCAGTGGTGCTCCACCAGATATCGTTAATCACGTTTCTCGTGGGTATGGAATTAATTAAATTACGTTGTAGTCTAAAAGTATGCGCAATTAAGTATTGTGTGTGTTATATTGATCCTCTGTTCGGTTCTCTTAACCGTGGGTAAGCGTAAATCAATTGCACGCTACTTGTTAGAGTAAATAAACAATACGTGTTAAAGAAACTAGATAAGTAATAACGTAGCAGAAGTGTTCCTAATTTAATCAGAGGAAATTGCACCGCAATTCAATTGCAAGAAAGCTGGTGTAACGGTGACCCACGGCTACGTGAAAGCGTAGGAGTCACGTAGAATCGACGGAACAGGGAAGACGTTAAAAGCGGCGGAAACGCGAGTTGCGTTAAATTCTCGGCCCCGCGACGCTCCACGTCGTCGCCTTGAGAAATGCCCCGACGTTAATGAATTTTTATAACAATTTACGTCGGCTTGTTATCTGTGCCAACCGCCGCGACCGCCCCGAGGAGCGGCCGCTCGTTAATTAATTCGCGTAATTTAGCTTTCTTCGCCGACGCGGGATTGTTGGTGAAGGCGAGATACACTATCAGAGACAGAATTGCAGGGGGAACAAACGAAGACGCCTCTGTAATCTCACGAGCAATACACTTGCTCCCAATCCTGTCGAGGAGAAGTATTTCTTAAATTACTTGGGAGGAAAAACTACTCCTATCATTCCTCCAGCAGCAACTGAGTTTCACCTTCCCAGTTACAACGCGAGACATCCGAATGAAAAACAGCTTCACCTATCCTCCCTCGAGCAGCTTAATTCCAGTTTTCTAATTGGATGGAAACATTCTCCAACATGGTTGCCAAAAGATCGCGTAATGGGAATTAAATTCCGCGACCAACGATTTTCACACGGTATTCGTTAGTGGCGAAGAAAAACGTCGTAACGATTTATCTTCTAGGATTCGCTGCGAGCGCGAGAAGTTTTCGCCGCAGATGAGCAATTCTTAAATAGAGATAAAATTCACGAATGTGGAAGTTTTGAAAGTTGCGACATCTGGGAGATGAAAACTCAGGGAATTTGGGATCTCTGGGATTTGGGACTTGTGGGAGTTGAGATCTATGGAAGTTGGAACGTTTGAGAGTTGGGAGTTGTGTGAGTTGAGAGCTTTGGGAGTTGGAATATGTAGGTGGTGAAATCTCTGAGAGTTAAATCCTCTGGGATGTGAGACTTCTGGGTGGTGAAACCTTTGAGAGTTAAATCCTCTGGGAGTTGAGACTTCTGGGTGGTGAAACTTCTGAGAGTTAAATCCTCTGGGAGTTGAGACTTCTGGGTGGTGAAACCTCTGAGAGTTAAATCCTCTGGGAGTTGAGACTTCTGGGTGGTGAAACCCCTGAGAGTTAAATCCTCTGGGAGGTGAGACTTCTGGGTGGTGAAACTTCTGAGAGATAAATCCTCTGGGAGTTGAGACTTCTAGGTGGTGAAACCTCTGAGAGTTAAATCCTCTGGGAGGTGAGACTTCTGGGTGATGAAACCTCTGAGAGTTAAATCCTCTGGGAGTTGAATCTTCTGGGTGGTGAAACTTCTGAGAGTTAAATCCTCTGGGAGGTGAGACTTCTGGGTGATGAAACCTCTGAGAGTTAAATCCTCTGGGAGTTGAGAATTCTGGGTGGTGAATCCTCTGAGAGTTGAGACTTCTAGGTGGTGAAATCTCTGAGAATTGAAGCCCCTGGGACTTAGGACTTATTTAAGTTGTGACTTGTAGGAGTTGAAATCTTTGAAAATTAAAACCCCTTAGAGTTGAAATCTTTGGTAGGTGGAACCTTCCAGACTAATTTATATTGCATAAAGCCTTAAGGCCTCTGAATTGCATTGAGTGAACATTTGCAGTAGCACTACAACACCTAATTCCAATTTCCCAAATAAAAACAAAACCCGAATCCTGAAACCATTCTCGAACATGGCTGCCAAAACATCTCCCAATGGAATAAATTCCACGACCAACGGTTCCCACACAATATTCGCTATTGGAAAAGGACACCACCATAACAATTTACCGTCTACGGTTCTCAACGACCACGTGAAATTTTCGCAGCGGACGGGCCCTCGTCAACCAGAAATAAAATTCGCCACCAGCTAACAATTTCCCATAAAACTCCAAGAACCGTCATTGTCGCCGGGAGGGGAGGAAGGAGGGGGGGGGGGGCGGTCGATAAAAACTCGATTCACAGAAAATAAATAAGTTCCACCGTACGATCGGTGCAAAATTTGAAACCGAAAAAAAAAAGGAGCGAGTAAAGATGACAGAGAGAAGAGAAAACGCGCATTCGGCTGCAACATCGTCCCTCGAAAGCGTAATAACCGATTTACAGCGTCGTTCTGGCCCCCGCGCGACCCGATCGGATAAAGCGATGATAACGATGATCCACGCGAGTCGAAACGTCCGCGCGTATAAAACTTTCAATTCGTCGACGGGCGCAACAATTTTACGAGCCGATCGACGGACGATTTCTGCGAGCGGTACACACAACGTACGCGCGCGTTCGCAGGAAAGAATTCGATGCCCAAGCGATTTCGAATGCCATCACAGCGCGACATTATTTGCGCGATCGTTTCTGCCCGCCTCGTTTTTTCGACTTTTTTCGAGGACACGGGCGGACAAGCAATTCAACGTTCGAGGACCCTGCCACCGAATGAATTCGCGCGGGCAAATTGGCATCGTTCCTGCAACAGAGGAGGGGGCAATGCTTTCGCTTTCGAGTTACGTGTAACGAACTCGCGACTGTTCACCGCGCGTCGGCGAGGGTGCGGGAGGATGAATTGTAAAATTCATTAGAGCTGAATGATTGATTCTGCAGTAAAGCGAATTTCTGTGGTCGTTTTAGGATATAATTAAGTTCCTTTGTGAGGGAAATTTAATGACGGGGAGGAAATGGTGCAGGCAGTATGGCTGCATAGTGTATACGCTTTTGAAATTAGAATTCTCTGCTGGTGGAGTGAGTGCGGGTCGGTGGGTGTTTTCAGGACGTGTATAAGTAAATAACTTTACTACTCTGCTTCGCCCGAAATTTAGATTTTAATTTTATGAAAGAAAATAAATTTTATTTTAGTTTTTTTGGTGACAATTGTCATGTTTATATGGATTAGCCAGGTATAATGAGCCGAGGTACATTTCGTGAGCCCAGAGTTGACCGTTTGAAAGGATATAGGCGACAGACAAACACACAAACATACGACACACTTTCTGCTTTATAACTGCTAAAAACTGCATAGTAGAAGTGACTTCTTTCTACAGTGAATCTTTCCGCAGTAGAGTATATGTCGGTACAAAGTTATTAACAATTAGTCAACCTACTCCTTGCTACGTTTTCAATAATTCTAGGGTGACTGTACCTAATATCGCCTAGCAAAAGTTAAACCGCTGTCAATTGAATAATAATTAATATTCTTCCATGCAATTTTCTTCAAAATAAAGAAAAAATATTCATCTTTCATGTAGTATAAGTTAGAATCGTTGAAACCCATAAATTTTTAATTAAGAATTAAAAAACGCAAGACATACAAAAATCCAGTCCTGAAAAGAGTGTTTTACTGTTGTAAATACTTTTACTGTTGTGTATAATAAATTGATACTATATGTATGTGAAGAGTAATAGATATCTTTATAAGCAACGAAAGTAATACTTCAAAGAAAGAATATTCTTGGCTATAGTCTCCACCCTTAATTCCCTTTTCCCTTATTAAACACTTAATTTCCACTCCAAGATTAAACAAACATTCCCAAGGTACGGAATTCTATTCCAAATGACCAACTGCTGAAACAGTGGCCCGAAGACACTCCCACAATCTCATCTTTCTACTCCCAGTCCCATCGCCAAGGATTTCCCTAGACCCTCTGCGACGGGCGCTGCGGCAGCGAATGAGCCGCAGTTAGATGGAATCCCCTGCACGCGGGGCAACGTAATTTCAGTAATTACGATGACGTCAGGGGACGGGTTGAGCGAACGACAAGCGAGCGAGGCCGCGGATAAGCCTGCCCTTTGTGCGAGCGAACGTACGCCCGGAGATACGCGCCCGGATGACCTCGAGAGAAAGTCACAAAGTCCTACGGTTCGCGCAAGAATGAAGATTCGCGCGGTAAACGTCCGCGGAATACGAATGGCCTGTAATTAATCACTTGCGCCGTGGCGTTTACGTATTCCTCGCGGCCCCCCCCCCCCCCCCCCCCAAGCCTCGCTGTATTTTATCGAGCGAATTTTATCGTTTCAATGCCATCGATCGTTGGGGAGCAGAAGCCGAGCTTAATCGCTCCTCTGATTCACGTTTCGGCCATCGCGAAATGCTTATTTCCCAGGAAAATACAATTCAGACGAACGCTGGGAATCGTTCTGTGGTATTACGCGCTGTGATATTGTTTCGGGCGAGGAATATTCTACGAGCATTTGGAAATAAATGTTTGGGGAAATCCGGGGAGTTTTAAGGGCCAAGTGCTGCAAGGAAGTATATTTGGTGGCGTTGGATAAAATGGATAAAAGGATTGGCGATAAAACGCTTCCCCTACGAGTTTTCGTGGTGAAATATTCAGAGAAGTCTATAAGGTATATGGAAACAGTGGAAGAACTCCCGGGAATCTAGTGCAAAACGCTGGGGACGAAGAAGAGGGAATCAATAATAAACTGGCGTAGTGCCACAGACTGTAATGCGGATGTATCTTCACTGGCGGAGCACAATTCTGAAACGTTCTATTGAAGAACATCCATCTTGCAGTAGACTCCTTCAATATGGCCATTCTCTAGTGATGGGAACTGGAAGCAACTCTGTATTGTCAATGAAAGAGCTATCGTTCATAATTTAATTGAGAATGACAGGGAAGTTGGTAGGAATTACCATTTTGAAGAATAGTAAATAACGAGATATTACAGTGGGAATTTTAGGAAATAGAGGTACGACATTCTTGATTTTTCACTGCGTTAATGGAGTTTCCGCTTTAATGAGCTGTTTCTGCTTTTGAATAGGCTGAATATGAAAGTGTTTGAAAGCGGCAAGGCTTTTTAAGAACGCTGTTTACCACTTGCGCGAGTGGCATTGCAGGGAATGCGTGAAAAGTTTTAACTCGACGCGTCAGCGTGTCTGTAAATATTCATTAAAGACGGTTTATTTGCCAACTCGTTGTCGCGTGTCCAGGAATACGAGTTATTTGAACGCGAAAGGTAAACAATTTCAACGTGTTTATATCACGCTGGAAAATTAATGATATTAGAGGATTATTTATCGTGATGCTATTTGCCGTTTAAATCACTTCATAAAAGCAGGGGGAATAAATCTGTGTGGGTTGAAAATCTGATGGAAATATAATGCAACTGCAAAAAGTTCAATAAATGCAGTTTTCAGAGGCTCTAAGGCTTAATTATTCAGTTCATGTTCCAGAGGCTTCCATTTCCAAAGCTAGGAACTCCCAGGGGTCCTAAAGATTTCAACTATCGAAGGTCCCAACTCTCGAACATTCCAACTCCAAAGATTCCAACTCTCGAAGATTTCAACGCCCAAAGATTCCAATTTCTGAGGATTCCAATTCCTAAAGATTCCAAGTCACAGAGGTCCTTATTCCCAAAGGCCACAAATCCCAGAGATCCTAGCTCCCTCAGGTCTGAACTCCCAGAGGTCCCAATTTTCAAAGATGAACTCCCAAAAATATCAACTCTCAGAGATCCCAATTCCCTGAGGATTTAACTCTCAGAGGTTTCACCACCCAGAAGTCTCAACTCCCAGAGGATTTAATTCTCAGAGGTTTCACCACCCAGAAGTCTCAACTCCCAGAGGATTTAACTCTCAGAGCTTTCACCATCCAGAAGTCTCAACTCTCAGAGGTTTCACCACCCAGAAATCTCAACTCCCAGAGGATTTAACTCTCAGAGGTTTCACTACCCAGAAGTCTCAACTCTTAAAGGTTTCACCACCCAGAAGTCTCAACTCTTAAAGGTTTCACCACCCAGAAGTCTCAACTCCCAGAGGATTTAACTCTCAGAGCGTTCACCACCCAGAAGTCTCAACTCTCAGAGGTTTCACCAACCAGAAGTCTCAACTCCCAGAGGATTTAACTCTCAAAGGTTTCACCACCCAGAGGATTTAACTCTCAAAGGTTTCACCACCCAGAGGATTTAATTCTCAAAGGTTTCACCACCCAGAGTCTCAACTCTCAGAGGTTTCACCACCCAGAAGTCTCAACTCCCAGAGGATTTAACTCTCCGAGGTTTCACCACCCAAAAGTCCTAAGAGTCTAAGGTGTCAACTTCCAACGACTTCAATTTCCAAAGATTTCAACTCCCAAAAGTCCCAACTCCCTAACATCTCAACTTCCAAAGATTTCAACTCCCGTAAGTCCCAGCTCCCTAAGGTCCCAAATCTCAACAATCCCAGCTCCTGAATCTCTCGAAACACAAATCCTCCAAGCATTCTCAACCATCCTTCCATAACCCCGGCCCACTACTAAAACTAATTCACACCTTTAACCCAACACCCAATAAAATTCCAAGTGTCCACGATCCATCCTTGATCACCGCACAACGCTCCCTTGGCGAAACGGATCTTACTCCCCGGAATCAATGATGACCCATCACCGGCGGACACGCGTCCGCGATACGTCCGTCATCGGAGCCAGGCAAGTCGCGCACAGGTTATTGACATTGAAGGAAGCGAATCGATACACGGAGCGCCTGGACGTCTAGTCACGGAAGTAGAATACTGATTGCTAGCATAAAGCCTATTGTGTCGGTCCTGCCCGCTTAAATATAGAGTGTCGAAGCTCCAGAGAGAGTTGGCCGACGTTCCTTCCCTGGGAGCACGTAATGCAGCTCGAAGGTGCCTAAAGCGTCGAAAGCTTTGAGTCGACAGTAGACGCTACTCCCTCGTTATCGATGATAGTCTACTCTTCTCTCAGCCCTCCCCCCTCTCCGCCCAGCCCCTTCGCGTGCTAAGAGCAAAGTCGATAGAGTCTGGAAGCTGCAATTGTCTCTCAAACTGAATTTCGCGTGTCCCCCTTTGCCTTGGGAAGTCCAAAACGAACGAAACGCCGTAGATCATCGTTTCTATCCTTCGATCACGTCGAGATCCACTGGACGATGTGATCCAAGGAATTATTCTTCCTCCCTTCTTTGTAAACTAACGACGCAAAAGCGGGCAAAAGAAAAATCTGACCAGACTTTAAGCGAAGCCCGGAGGAGCTTGAAGATATTAACATTTAAAGAGAAATTGTCGTAGAAGACTTCTTAAAACCCATTAAAATGCAATTTTTTTTTAATTTCAACTCCGGAAGATAATCAAAGTAAATTTTCCGATGAATCCAAAGTAAAATGTAGTCGATCGATCGGTGGTCGACTCGGCTGGTAATGGATAATAAAGGCGAACCTTCGCTGAGTACACGTCGTTCCCTCTGCAAATTGTACACAGAGGCGTGTAGGATGCGCCTGGCTCAATTTCTACGCGACACCGGTTATGATAACGGGACTCGTGTCAACGTCACCTACGGGGATCTAATAACAACTTTCAATCTTTTTAATAGCGGCTGCACCCTGGCCATCCCACTGCAATGCTCAATGCCGCCTCTACGTTGTGGCGTAAGCTTCAGCGAACTACCGTTTCGAAGCAGTCAAACCTTTTCATCGAGAAGATTTACGAAGCTCCGCCCGAGTAAACATTCAAGAATACTCGGACGATACTTTGAATACTTATTAAACATAGATCCACATAATTCTTTAACAATAATCCTTTGCCTGAACAACAAATACCAAATACAGAATTTCTTGAAGTAGGAAATATAATTTAAAAAATTATAAATTTAAATAGAATTGAGAAATTTAAAAAATTCGTTTAGTCAGTCAAAATTCGTAAAATTGCAATTGTCGCGATAGCTATCGATAATGAGTGCCCGTGAATCAAGCGCGTGAAACGTCGGGTCGCGGTACGTCGTTTTCCCAGCGCGAGGTTGCTGCTAGACGGAATTATTGCTTCCGCGAAAGGAAAGCGTCGTGCCGTTACCGCCACGAGCCGTGAAGCAACGCGACGCGCTCCGCCAGCACGCGTTTATCACCCGCGAACAAAGGCAGCGCCGCGACGAGAGAAAAACTGGCTCGAATAAACCGTAAGTTACTGGATGGCGTACGAGAGGAGGGGGGGAGGGCAAGGGCGAAAGAATGGGGGGGAGACTTTTATAATTTCTTGCGACAGGGGGTTACACAGTCTCTATGCGCAACTGGCTTCGTATACCCGCGAGCCGAGTTAAGTTCATTGCAGCAACTCTTATATAGAATGTTTCGTGAATGTGGTCTAGGTGAGAGAATCATCAATGGCGTGGTTTTTACTGTGAAACGGTAGACCGTGCTCCGTGAAATATCGTAGAAGAATTACCGGGGACGGTGTAATTGTGGGAAAGTCGGGACGTTAAGAGTCTCGAGAGAAACCAGAATTGAGAGAGAAATACTGGAAACTAGATGCGGAGTTTATTTGAAGGTGTTTTTTATCGCATTAAATGAATACACCACGTGGTGCGCAGAATTTTTATAATATTACAAGGTGAAAAAAGGGAAACTCGGGGCGACGGGATTCGAACTCAAGATAGAGGAGTTCTCGGCGCACTGGCCAAGCGCGTTACCGATTCCCCCAACGCTGACTCTCTCAGATATTACTCTGTTCTGAACTTTAGAAATACCGAAGCGAACGGGGCGCCACCTATGTACCAATCGCGCCGTAAGCTGTTCCCAAACGGCGATTGGTTACATCAATTGGTTACAATTTACTCTATTTCGCTGACCATGCACGTAGGGCCGTTGGAAGTGAAATACGAAAGTGGGTCGAGTGACCCGGGCGCGAAAGTAAACAGGCTTCGAGCGTCGAGACAAGGACGTTGGGAAAAAAACGTGGGAAATAAGGAGGCGAGCACCGGTTAGGGTCGTGCAGCACATATATGTCATCTTTCATTCAGCTTTTACTGTTCTCATTGATGGAATGAAAGAAACACTGAAATGTGATATCGTAGACGGTTCTAACTCCTGCGTTTAATGCTCGTCATTCTGAATTTACTATTTTGTATGGAATTTAAAGGTTCGGATAAAATTCCTACCGGGGTATTACGAAATCCTAGTTTAATGGATCAAAGCTTCACTACTAGCGTAATAAAATCGAGGGGCTTAATTACTTAAGCTAGTATGCAGAGGTAAAAGGAAAATTACATCAGCGAGTTAATGTATCAGAGAATTATTACTCTAACAAAGTGAACTTCTAATACATGTTGCTATTCACTAAATTGTTGAATTTTGGAAGCTTCTGAAGCACTACGTTAATATCAAACTATAATTACATTATTACAGTGAACTGGGAATTTCCTTGGCTGTGAATGTTGCTTCCCACAAAATGGCAATATTCAAACACTTGACTCCCTAATATAAAGGAGGATTCTTATATATGTTTTGCCCTGAAGAACGCAAAATCAAAAAATTCCGCTGCAAGGAGCACGCTCGTTAAGATCGATGCCCTTATTAAAGAGAACCCTTCGCGAGGATTAAGTCGTACCCATCGAGACCCATAAGCCGTTGAAACATGTCTTCCTGTATTACGTTAATGGCGGAGTTTGTTACAATAGTGAGAAAACTCCTCGCCGCGGTTGATGGCACAATTAAAGGAGACGGTTCTTCGAAGTTTCCGAAATTATGCCGCAACTTTTCGTAATCCTGGATTTAACCGTCGACTCCAAGTCGTTACAACCCCCGGAACAAATTCCTACGGTGCACCGTGTTATTTATCTCGAGGCACGACACTTTGCTTCGTCTTTCCTCTCCGTGACTGCAATGCTCCACGAGGAATTGGTCCGTCGATGCGTGCATTGTAATTGATGACGTGCTTTAATGATAGGATATTCTGGTGGAACAATCTGCAGTGTTGGGGGGAGACAGTTTAACTGTACCGAGTGACCAATAATCGTGGATCAAATAGGGTTTCCGATTCTTAATGGTTCGAGTGTTGGAAACGAAGTTGGAAGCGAAGTTTCTGATTTAGCTGTTTTTGATTGTTATTTAATAGTTTTGGGATATAGTATCAAAGCCTAAGCGTTACTATTAATATTCTACACTCTGGTAAGAATATTTGAGGCACTGAGAGCAGAAACGGATTAACCATTATTTTTGTGCGAAATTGAGTTAGTATAAATAATGTATTCCACTAAAATTCATTTTTTTCAGTCCAGTTTTGTTCTCAGTGCTTCGACTTAGACCACTCGAACAACAATGTGAAAACTTGAAAGCTCGCTATTGTCTATGTTCTTTCTGCGAATCGACTATGGAAAAATCTGCGAGTTGGATAGTCCAGCTGGATAATGGGTTTTCCTATTTGCCCGACGGAATCAATCGTCGGTGAGTATCTCGGCGGATCTCTCGATTCGTTCCGGAAGTGTACCTGACGTTCGTCAAACTGCGAGCCGCCGTTGACAGACGCATAAAGCGAACCCGCGAGCAAAAGCAAAAAATTGATCGCGCACAGTTAAAGAGGGGATTTTAGGGATCGTGGAGCTCGGTCCTTTGGAATTTCGGGTCTGGAATTGATTTTTTGAAATTTTGAGAGGTGTCAAATTCGTCGTTGTGGAATGTCAGGGGAAGTGAAAGTGCTTCTCTAAGAATTTCAGGAATTCCTTCTATGGGGATTACAAGAGTAGTGAAGTGCCTTCTTTTGGAATTTCAAAAATAGTAAAAAAATTTCTTTCGAAATTTCAAAAGTAGTGAAATACCTTCTTTTGGAATTTCAAAAATAGTAAAAAAATTCTTTCGAAATTTCAAGAGCAGTGACATTTCTTCTTTCCGAATTTCAGAAGTAGTGGAATTCCATCTTTGGGAATTTTAAAAACAGTAAAATTCCTTCTTTAGAATTTCAAAAGCAGTAAAATTTCTTCTTTCGGAATTTCAAGAGTAGTGAAATGCCTTCTTTTGGAATTTCAAAGGTAGTGGAATTCCTCCTCTTGGAATTTCAGAAGTAGTGGAATTCCTTCTTTGGGAATTTCAAGAGTAGTGAAATTCCTTCCTTTGGAATTTCAAAAATAGTAAAAAAAATTCTTTCGAAATTTCAAGAGCAGTGAAATTTCTTCTTTCCGAAATTCAGAAGTAGTGGAATTCCATCTTTGGGAATTTCAAGAGCAGTAAAATTACTTCTTTGGAATTTCAAAAGCAGTAAAATTTCTTCTTTCCGAATTTCAAGAGTAGTGAAATTCCTTCTTTTGGAATTTCAAGAGCAGTAAAATTCCTTCTTTAGAATTTCAAAAGCAGTAAAATTTCTTCTATGAGAATTTCGAGAGCAATGGAATTTCATCTTCATGAGTTTCATGAATTACGGAACACGTTTCTAAACTTCACACCTGTCACACCTCGTCCTTCGAAAACTCCGAAGCCCACAAAAAACTTTTCCCACAAAAATCCTAAAAATCAAGTACCTTGTGTCTTCGAAACTTCATACCCCACATAGCACTTCACCCTAAAAATTCAAGAACACTGGTCCGCGAAACTTCTTCGCGCCTTCCGTGTTTTCTCTCCCAAGCAGGACCTACTTCGCGAAGAAAAGAAGAGCGAGCAGAAAGCACGGGTATTCATATTTCACGGCGTGAAATTTGCAGAACTTCTCTCCTTATTGTGAACAAGAATAAATGGTAGTCGTCGCGATAAAAGTTTTACGACAACGGAATTTCTTTTACGCCTGGCTCTCGTCTCGCTCCGGGAAACCTTGCTCCGGGGGAAAAACTTTCCAGGGAAATCCACGGAATTCGCGCGATTCCCGCCGGTTCCAAAAGACAGGGAATATTTGTCGACCGTCTGCAAACGGCCTCTCGAAATTGTTTCGACACACGTCGCGCGGATATTCGCGAGACAATGCGGGAAATCAATCGCGTGCACGATATTTATGCACCGTTATGCAGGCACGTGAATAGCGCGCTGACAAAACCTGCTGATCCTATCGCCGTCCCAACAAACGGATTTCACTTCACAAATTCAACAATACTGACCAAGACTCTAACTTTTGTTAAAAAAGAAAAAAATATTCAGAAATCAATACCCGAAACTCGCAAATTCTTCTGTAAACGAATCCTGATAAAGTAACATAGAAATTAGAAACCTAAACTGCCCCTAACAAAACCACCCTCGCATCTACATTTCTATATTCCCTGAAAAAAGCAACTTTCACCAATCCTTGCCTCCTTTTCTACCCATCAGAACCATCAACACGCAGCAAAATCACCGAATGCAAAATGCCGAATGCTTGATGGAAGACGTCCCACGCTGCTTAATCTAGTAT
The DNA here is from genome assembly GCA_963971345.1 of Andrena flavipes. Lineage (NCBI taxonomy): Eukaryota > Metazoa > Arthropoda > Insecta > Hymenoptera > Andrenidae > Andrena > Andrena flavipes. Next base: position 75,622,638 of record OZ020480.1, read on the forward strand.
ATATTTTCCTGCGCTTATTAAAATTCGACGCGTGCATCCCAGAGCCTCGCGGATGCGTAATTGCATAGAGCGCCGTATTCGCGGAGCTGAGAGGCAGGGAATCAATTAAACCGTGCTGGAGCACAAGCTCCAGAAAGACGTACATCGATATAGCGATTCCGTCGGGAAGTCTAAGAACACACAGAGTAGGTACACTGCACCTCCGCATCTCGAATAATTCCTCAATTTTTTTATGCTCCATCAAAATTGTTGAGGGAAGAATGTGCTCAGCGCTGGCATACCTGAAGTGTATTTTTTATGAATCTTTCAGTTGTTAAAGTTTACGAGCTTTTTGTGGCTGCGAAAGTCTCTTGGCAAATAGTGGTGTATTGTAACGGAGTGATGTTTATGGTTCTTCGTTTTTTTATCGTACATTGAATATGGAATAGCGTGGAATGTTACGAGACAATATTTTAGAATTGAATTTGGCGGTGGACTTGGCAACTGCGAAGAAAAATTCGGCGAATATAGATTATAATTTTCCGATTTTTGATCAATTATGATAAGGTCAAACGCTATAAAATCTCCAGGTTCTAAAAACGTCGACGTCACTTTATATCAGTGAGCACTGCGAGGTCTATTAAAAAGTATATAAATCTACTGGATGTGCCCTGTTAACCTTTTACCTCTGAGCTCTCGTCACGATAAAGTTACAATCCATTTCCTATTAGAAGGTACTCAGCTACTCATTCCACTTTTGAATTTCAAATGTACCTTTCGTTAGTTTCTGATATAAAACTGTACAAAATCCCAATTACCATTTAGAACGCCTTAAAATAGAAAGATTGAAATCCAGTATATTCTCGGTCGAACGCCTGACGCTTTCTACGGTCGCGATTGCAGCAGCAAAGAGCCACGGATATTCTGCTGCGCGAAGCTCCAGGAGCGTATCCTGCGTGCCAATATTAAATTCGAGCGGACTCGTGGAATTCACGGGTGAAGCGAGAATGTCAGGGGTCCAGAAAAGGCGAACCTTCTCTCGGAAACCATTAAGTACTGCGGGGCCTCTGCGTTTGACACGCTGTGCTACGCCCCGTGTCCTAATTACACCCGAAATTTGGAACAAATCGATGACCCAAACCTCTTTCCCTCCCGCGTTAAACAAACCACCATTTTGGCGCCAGCCCTGAAACCTTGACCTCTATTTTCCGCGTAGCCTGTGTAAACCAGAATCTTTGGAAAAGTTTCTGGGAGCAGCTAACACACCGTTAAAAAGCTCGAAGGTAGCGCGTTTCAGCGGTGCCACTGAAAAATTGATTCTACGGGCGCGCGAATGGAGCTTTGAATATTCAAGCGCTCAAGACTCGGGCTGGGCGGCGAGGAACGTCATCGAATCGGAGAGTGGTTCGTCTAGGAAGCACTCTGTTCGAATGGGTGTCGCACAAAGCGGAGGAAAGTGGCCCCGCGCAGCCAGCCAGACATCACAATCCCGTGTAATAACTTGGCGCAAGCGAGCAGCAGTTTGCATATCGCGCGGTCGCCAAGTATAGCAGGCCTCTATGTGACGGAGAAACACGGTTTGCGGGGTCAACGACGCGGGGAGCACAGTCTTTTCTTGCGCGAGTCCTATCTGCAGACCGAATTTCTGCGAATTCCTTGTAACGGCAAAAAACGTCCAGCGACTTCAATTGTCTGGCGAACGTGCGGCGTTCAGTCGAGACCGCTGCCTCCGGAGTCGAGAGAAAACAATGTCGATGGGAGATGTACTTACTTGGGGAACATGACGTGTATCTTAATGTAACGCAGAATTAAAAGAGAAACTTTCTGTGCGCACTTTGTTCCGTGGCAATTCGAGAAGAATGGGATTACTTTTCGGGGGAATTTTAGGGAAAAATGGAACTATTTCAGAAGTAATGGAATTCCTTTTTTAAGGAATTCAAAAGTAGTGGAATTCCTTCTTTGGGAATTTCAAGAATAGTGAAATTTTTTCTTTTGGAATCTCAAGTGTAGTGAAATTTCTTCTTTCCGAATTCAAAAGTAGTGGAATTCCTTCTCTGGGAATTTCAGAAGTAGTGGAATTCCTTCTTTGGGAATTTCAAAAGCAGTAAAATTTCTTCTTTTGGAATATCAAGAGTAGCGAAATTCCTTCTTTGGGAATTTCAAGAGTAGTGAAATTCCTTCTTTTGGAATTTCAAAAATAGTGAAATTTTTTCTTTCGAAATTTCAAGAGCAGTGACATGTCTTCTTTCCGAATTTCAGAAGTAGTGGAATTCCATCTTTGGGAATTTCAAGAGCAGTAAAATTCCTTCTTTAGAATTTCAAAAATAGTAAAAAAAATTCTTTCGAAATTTCAAGAACAGTGACATTTCTTCTTTCCGAATTTCAAGAGTAGTGAAATTCCTTCTTTTGGAATCTCAAAAATAGTAAAAAAAATTCTTTCGGAATTTCAAGAGTAGCGGAATTCCTTCTTTTGGAATTTCAAAAATAGTGAATTTTTTTCTTTCGAAATTTCAAGAGCAGTGAAATTTCTTCTTTCTGAATTTCAAAAGTAGTGGAATTCCTTCTCTGGAAATTTCAGAAGTAGTGGAATTCCATCTTTGCGAATTTCAGGAGTTGTGAAACTCGTTTAAAAATTAATCGTACCTACGTGAAAATTTTTCTCCACATTTTCGCGTTATTTTTCCGTGAAGGACGCGAGTACAGGAGCCCGAGTGATTTTCAAGAGTATAGAAGTATGCCACCCCAGCCACGAAAAACGGGCAGCTGGGTCAGTGACGTCAAACGAGCGTCCTTGCGCAGGATACAGGGATTCCCTTGGAGAGGGTCGCCCATCCAGAAGAGAATTCCAGCGATGTCGCCGTGGTGCTTTTCCATCGAACCGCCAGCGACCATCTTTCTCATTTACAGCGTGTCATAATGAATTCGGTACGACTCGGTGCAAAAGCGAAGTAAATCAGGCAAATAGTAAAGAGAGAGAGAGGGTGTATAACGGACAAGCAGACATGGATATATTTGCATGGACGAATTGGAACACACCTGGAGATACCAGTAGAGAAATTGCACGAAACGTCCTTGTTGCTCGTCGCGACCGGTTAATTCGAGGAAACCGCCTGGCTAATCTACCGTGCGATTTTCTGAAACGCGCTCGATGCACGCCCAGAACTGGCCAGGCATTCACGGGAGAGCGAATTAGCCCTCGTTACACGAATATCTATATCGCGTTTTTATAGCGAGAAAAAAAGAAAGGAATTTCACTGGGAACCTTGGAGCGAATCGGTTGGAGTTTCTGCCCATATTTTAGGAACTTTGATGCTAAGCCTCGTGCATGAATATTCAATCGTGTGTGAAGCTATGAACTGCGAATCCGCAACGTTCCTTGAAACGAAAGGTTACTGGGAGTAAGTGAAATATATTAATCTAGGCACTACCCATTTATTTCCCTTGAATTCTCAAACAGACCACGGTATCGAATAATATACCGAAACCGTTCCAAACCCAATAATTAATCCTACAAACTATCAGACCCTCCACGCAAGACCGAATAAAATCAACAAGCAACGTTAATCGAAGCCGCTTGGAGTGCAAACGGTCGTCCATCCCCCAAGATCGTATCGCTCAAGACGAACGGGTCGTTCTTTTAATTGAAGTGCGCCAACGTCTCGCCTCCGTGCGCGTAACGGGGTTAAACGCTGGTGCTTAACGAAGGGAGACCTATGCAAACGCGACTGTGCATCGTGGAAGAAGTAGAAACGAGGACCTCTCTGTCGCATACGTACACGAATAGGCAACAAAAGCGAAGCAGCTGGGGTCGATGACGTCACTACCTGTCTTACAGCTCTCTGCTAACACACCCCGGGGTATGGGTCAGTGTTGGCCAGAATATGTGAGCCCCGTCCGTCCAACTATTCCAAGGAACTTCATTTGCAAGCGAGCCCCAGCTACCGAGAGCGCGGCGCGCGCTGCGCCTAGCGAAGTTTCCGAAAGTATTTAACGGAGATGGCGTAGGGCAGCAGAGGAAACGTAATATGTGCCTGCGTCGCAACGTAAGTACAGGAAGAGGTATTTCCTTCGTGGGAAAGTTCGTTTAATCTGATAAAATGCACCCTTCGTTTTCGAATATATTGAAATTTTGATATTCCGTGACTTGGGCGTGGAAGTATCGAAGGGAATCGATAGAATTTGCAACACGCGAAATTTAAATTCCTAATTCTAGGACAATTGAGATATTTGATGAGATTTGTTGAGAAGTTTCATTGTACCGATCATAGAATTCTAAATAAATGTTCCTCGCACAACGATCGTAAGCAATGGTAATCGATTTGACATCCAGCAGAGCGTCTTATGTAAGCACGCGATACAGTTTAGCAATAATATCCTCGATGCTCCTTCAATTTACAGAGGAAACGCACGTGGCAATTTGAAGGATCGATTAATGTAGGCCAAGTATCAATCTGGCTCGGGGGATAATGCATCCGAGGCATTTAAGTTGATTTCAGCTATTATGTGAATTTTTGCGAGTGAAAAAGTGGTATCGGCGGCGAACGAGGTGCTTCCGTAAACAGATTAAAGTGACTCGGGGAGAAGAATGTTAATTAAAACGCTCCGCGTTCCACGCGTTTGACGGTCTAGCCTCGGTTAAGCCTCGATGTTTTTCTTATCGTCGATGCATGCCCCTTCGGACGTTTTTACTGGCGACGAATGCCCGCGGCTCGGGGGGGTAACGCGCGCGGGACGAGGGAAGCGCGACGAATTAAAACGGGCCGAGCTGCACGGCCAACGACTAATTAGTTGACAATAAATTCGCGTTACGATGGCCCGCGCGTCACGCTGCGCATCGAATCGCTGCAGCGCCGTGCTCGATTAACGCGAAACAGCGAACGCGATCCGTTGCCAACAGGCAATTCCCTTCCGATGTCCCCCCGTTCTTTTTTTGGCCAAGCTGCTATCAGCTAGCGTAAACATTGCGAGTCATAACCTTCCCAAAATTGTTCCGCGCAACAGTTTTAACGAACTGAAGAAGCACCGATCACAATTTCCAACTTGTAATTTTTACTTTGGAATGCTTATGATAAATCGTCGCTTAGATTTGCGAACGAAGTGTATTACTGTTATCGGGAATAATGTAGAGTAATATGGAATGTGGCAGACAAATGTTTTTTATACGCTGGCGATAGGTAAAGGATTGTTGGCGCAGACAGAAAATCGGGAGGTTGGTAAGGTACTAACACTGGGGTCATTAAAGCTGCCATTAAGAGGGCAAACTTTCAGGAAATTTCCGAAAGTTTAATGGCAGAAACAGAATGGGAACATGGAAGCCGCTCGTAACGGCTCTGAATGGAGAGCTATGTGAATAGACCATCTGGTCGAAGGAAACCTGCAGATTTTTAGGTTCAACGAGGGTCTTCCGTTGCTGGGTAGTAGCGCTGGTTCTTTCCCGAGAAAGATTTCGTTGTGTATAACCTTTATGCTAGATTGTCACAACGTAAAAGCTGAAATTGGGTTTTCGCAAAATTTTAAGCTTCCTATTAACCATCGCCATATGACGGTAACTCGCATTTTTCTGCTTTTAAATTAAACGCAAAGGTGCCATATCCATAGATTTTAGAACCAGAAGCGCGAAGCGAAATCGAAGGCCGATTTTCAATTGTAATCGTGCCGCGTACGTTAGTCCGCGAAACAATCGCGGGTCCCCCGATCGAGGAATCCTGCCGCCCGCTCTAACCTCAATGACACAATCGGGTGCAGAGGAGGCAGTGAACTTCTCCGTCGGGACTATTTCAAGCCCTGGAAGCGCAGGGGGGAAGGCTCACGGGCGCGCGTCACGAAGAGAAAGACGAGCAAACCAGTTCACCGCGTAGGGCTACGTGACTTACGGTGAAATAATACGCGCTTCCTCGCAGCCGGGACGCGCGCGCGAGTGCGTCCCCCCCTTTCCGCGATCATTACTGGCTAAGAGCAAAATTCATCGACTTACGTCAACTGCGAGCACCCCTTTCGATCGATACGCCGACGATATCACTCCGTCTCTCTTGCTTCCTCGCTGTCGCCGCTTGGTTCACGGTCCCTTTGTTCCCTCGCGCGTTCTATCGTGTCCCGCTGGATCCACCATATACAAACGAGCACCAACAACAGAACTGAACGGCCGCGGTTAGCACGGAACGCGGAACCGAGGAAAGTAAGAGCCTCTCGTCTTTTGTCAACGCGGTGGTAAACGCCGGAGGGGCCGGTCAAGCCAGGGGAACCGAGGGGGGGTTGGAAAAAACGTCAAACACAAAACACACGCGGTCGCGATTCCCGGCACACAGCTGGCGAAACGTCGCGCGCGTCGCGGCACGGTCGACCCACTCGAGGCGGTTTATCCTTCAAGGGCAAGGCTAGCCCTGGTCGTCGATTGAACGCGGCATGATCGCGTTCCGTTGGCAAAACACGCGATACTTTCCAGGCGATGGTACGCGCTGGACGAGGCGACGGTCCGTTCCGCGGTCTCCCGTGAATCAACCGAGTGTCGAGCGAGCACGGAGCTTTTGTTGCGCGACGGAAGGGGAAGGGAGGACAGAGATCGCCACGAACCGACTCCCTCGGTGGACGCGACGATACTGAGGCGCCGGCGTGTTTATTGCCCCCACCACCGCCCTCCCACCAGGCCGCCCCCACCACCGACGCTCGCTCTCTCCGTCTCTGCTAACCATGCCGGATTCATGCCCCCACCGCCTCGCCGATCCCCACTCCCGCACCACGCTGGAACCTCTCCTGCCTTCATCCCGGGACTCAGCTGTCCGTACGGGTGTTCTGCTTCAAAATCCACCCTCTCGCCTCCTCCGACCAGCCACGTCCTGCGTCCTTCTCGCTCTCGCTTCCTTTCTCCGTTCCCCTCCGCGTCGCCAGCCCCTCGTCCACGCGCAGCGTCCTCGTCCGCCCGTTTCCACCGATGTCTCGACCTCTCCCTCGCGCTCGTCACGCTCCCGTCCGCCTGTCCCTCTCAGCCTCACGGGCGAATTGGATACATAAACTGGGTCGTTACGTCCAACGATGTCGCGCGCGATGTTTTGGTCGTACCGAAGGGTTTTTCGAGTTCTCCCGTGGAGCTCTCCCGTGGAAAATACCGAGGCCTCTGGCCGATCCCCTCGCAGGGGGCGATCGCTAGCGAGCTGCCTCGACAATGGGGACCTGAAACCCGGACAGAGGATTAGCTGGTGAGATGTGTCGAAAGCTGCCGGCAAGGATCCACCCTTTCGAAGCTGGCTGTACCGTAAAAGGCGAGTGTGTACGAAGGGGGGGTTTAAGGAGCTGGATGTAAGCGCACGGTGTACGGATTCTGGGTAGCTAGGGTTCGCTCGAATAAGTAGGGTTAGTTTCTTACTTGAGAGTTTTTCGACGGTAACCGGCTTGCAGCTTCCTCGCGAAGCTTTGTCGGACGTTACGTATGACATTTTAGTGGCTGATTCGTGAGGAGCGTCGCGATTCGATCACTCACGCCCCAGAAAGTATGCGCACCCGATCGTTTAACAGTAAATCGTCCGTTGGCCGCGCGAAGTACGCGGTTTCGTCCGCTGTGCGCGCGCATGCGCGATACTAGTGACCTGGCGCGGCGTAAAAATAATACAGCCCGATTATCGGGAGCGTTTCTTCGTTTTTCAACGGCGTTTTAAGCCCCCGGACCTGACCTTTTCTTATTGCCGGCGACGCGGAGGCCATTTATTACGCTGTTCGTTTATTAAGACCACCTGGGACGTGTGCTGTAATTATGCGTGCGGGACTGCTCGCGTGAAACCAGTTCGACACTGCGCTCGACGATAACTAAGGGCAACCTTAACCGTCCGGGGAGCGTTCTTCTGCCTCCCCCCCTCCCCCCTCTGTTTTATTGGCGCGAAAGTCGCGCTAATCGAGCGCATCTTTGAAACCTGACAAGTTTACTGCGCCGTTCTTCCGTCGTTGCCAGTTGCCATCCTTCAGTTTTCTGTTATTAATTCAACTGTTTACCGGCCTGTCGCACTATTATGCTTTTGTTATCCCCTTGTTTTAATACATTCGCTCTTTCATTTGTTGTCGACCGAATTATCTTCCGCCTCGCTACCTCCGCTGTCCTCCGCTTCGCAGCTTTTATCGCACAATTCCGTCCGGTGTTTCGTTAGTCATTATCACTTCGAATGCTTAGCGTTTCCTGCTTGATTACCGCTCCTATCAGCACTTTTATTTCACGGTAGATTAGACCTGCCCCCCAGTCGCTCCACCGACCACTTCGCTGTTTTACAACTTCTCTTGTATCTTATATTTTAATCTTTAATAAGTACTTGCCACTGGTTGCGCAATTATCGAGTAGCAGATTTATTTAGTTATTACGTTAATCTGTTTATCCCACCCCTTCGCCTTATGAATATTATCTTCAATAATATTAAATCGGCGGAAATGTATTTTTACAGGATTTACTGACTTGGACTTTCACCAGAAAATTGGCAAAAGTACTTTGATTTAGAAAACGTGTTATACATTTTTTACTTTTAACGAAGACTTTGGTAGAATAAATTACAAGATCTTTTGCACTGATCTGATCATCTGAGAAATGCTGAAATCTTTTACGTTCTTGTTCGAGGCGATCCAATTGTTTCGTCGAGTACCGGTGCGGTTCAAATGCTCGGGTCGGTATCAAAGGCCAGTAAATTATAACTTGTTCCGGAAACAATTGCCAAGGTAAGACCATCGCGGACGCATTGTGCATTGTAATTCGAGGGGCGCAGCTTTATTGCTCTCACCTCTCGTTACGATGAGTCACGAACAGGTTCTGGTTTAAAGCGGCGAATTTTAAATAATTCGCGTGCGCGCTATTCTTTCTTGGTCGCGAGGAAGCAAGTCGCGGATGCTGTCATCGATTCGATTTCTCATCGCTGCGGTCATCGTTGAGGCGGAACAAATGGAAGACAGAGCGGAGTGACTAATCATGGTCATTGAAAATCGAAAACCGATTTGAAACTTTAGGGGAACACAATACTCAATAGTTTTTAAAAAATCTAGTGTAAAATTTAGGTTTTTCCACATAGAACGAAGCATTTTGAAAATTTTATGCACTATGATATTTTGAAGTTAATCTGCGAACCCAATGCGCACCCCTCTTTCATGCAGTTTTTTATTAAAATCACTTTTGCCTCTGTACAAAAAAATTGGAAAAAATTCAAAATGAATTTTATACCGGGCTTCGTAAAAAATTCTTTGTCCCCGTTAATCAAATATTCCATGGAAATTGCAGCGATATAGAGGTCCCCTTGGGATTCAGCTCGATTTATTTTGTGACATGAATGTGTACTCTTGGGAAATATTGCATAGTTACAGTAGCTATAGATTGACGAGTGCAATTTAGGGACGAAATGTTCAACCGAGCGATTTGCACATATAATTTCCGATGGGGTCCTCTGAACAGTGAATCACGCTCGCTTCAATTTTAATTTAAAAAAAAAAAAAAGTGAAAACGTGGAATCGAACGAAGTCTCGACGAAGGCTATAGAATTAGTTCAAGTTGCAATTACGGTCCTTCGTGCTCATAGCCGGAGCTTTCACAGGTCTATCGAAGTTTCAGATCGCCACAGATACGGATAGAGTTATCAGGAACTAAAATCGAAAGTATACAAGAGGCCTGAGGCTTGAATCACATTAGCAGTTCAGTCACGGTATAGTCACGGTTCGTTCGAATGTTATTCAATGCTCTCAGGCCGTGACTGAAGCGTGAACGTTTGAGGAACAGCACAAAGCGTGGCCCACGTAAGCGGAACTGTTTAGAGAAATTTTGCAAATGATGCCTTTAGCGGCGATTGGTCCAGATAAAAATCGCGAGCGACAAAAGAGTCGCGTTATGGGTTGTTTTGAATCTTTCATCAATATTCGTGGCATTCGAGATCGAAAAATCGTTGGGAAACTTTGATGGTGGTAATTTTCTTTTAGGAGTACCAGTAGTGTTCCTTCTCGAGAATTTCTCGAGAAATTTTGTAATTTCTTATTTCTCATTTCTCGAGAAATCACAGTGTAGGAAAATTATTTTCAATCCTATTTCTTTTCAGTTTCGCCTTGCTCACATTTTATATTAAATAAATAAATTGATTAATTATATTTAATATCTGTTTTTTTTTCATTTACACAAGTTTTGTCGAAGTTGGGCACGAATAAAAATTTAGATAAATATTATCAACATAAATTTTTCAATATTTTTTAATTTCTTGAGAATTCTCGAGAAATATAATTTGATTCCTCATTTCTCGAGATGCGAAAAATAGCGAGAAATCAGGAACACTAAGTACCAGTGTGGATTAGGTGGAGTGAAGTTTCATTGTGTTTTAATAGAAACGAAAACAGTTAAAAATGGATTGCTAACGTTAAGGTACACAAAGGTAAAAAATTGAACAAGAAGCTTCACATATCTCGCACACAAGGAGCTACATAAACATAATTCCTCTGTAACAACCTGCCCCCTGTATCACCTTGCCCCAGCATCCTACTACTACACTTAGCACGTTTTAAGTAAACTACCTCTTCATTTTCCCAAAAAAATAGGCGCCTCAGAGCTTTCGCCACCTGGGCCTTATTCCTAGATCCGCCACTGTCCCCAATCCCGTAAAATGTAACTAACACTGTCGACCACTGTCTTAACTACAAACGAAGGTGGAAAACAACGTCTGCTCACCGAAAGAAAATTCAAAAGCAGCGCACACTGCGTTTATTCCTCCCACAACGGGCCCCGCGGGAAGTCGCCTCACGGTCCCCTCAGTCCAACGCTTATTGCCAGAAACCGTGACTGTGGTCAGTGAATGTTAGCGGTGGCACTTCCGCGGAATGATTCACTCGCGACCGGCACGCACTTGGTCTCCCCTCGTGCCCCTGGAAAAACCGACGCTTCGAAATTTCCTCTACCAATTTGTTTTACGAACTGCCGCGATACGTAATTTAATCTAATTTACCGGGACGGCGCGCGAGTTACAGACGCAGGGAATATTGCTCCGTTGTAACGCACGCGATCTTGCCCGTCCACGCACGCGCACGGGGGGCTGGTAGCGGGGAACCTGTACCCCGCGACGGACCCGTCGTAAATCCCCGGCTACCACGGGCGAGCTCGTAACTCGAGCGGGACGTTTTTCCAATCCAGACTCGCGGCGAATTTCAGCGCGAAGAAGCTTGGAATTATGGAGCCGGGTGCACGTGCTTGAACCGGGGTGAGTGGCGGGAGGGGTGGCTTGTGACGCGGGCGGTGGAGGGTGGAGGAAAGTTTGTGGTGTAATTGAAATGGTCAAGTAAAGGATTCCTTGGGAAAGTTTGTTTAAGATTGATTCGGTTGATTCGAGTGTTGCTGTGAATAAAATTAAGCATCTTATGGAATTCTGCTTCCCCCCTCTGCAAAATGTAATGGGAGACACAGTGGGGGAATTCTGGGCGGTTCCATTGCACGAGATTGTGAAGCTTGAAGATTGCTTCGTGCTTTTGGAACACCCTGTATATTAATGCTACAGGGATGAATATGTATGTCTTCTTAATTAATTTGACGATGATTTTTGAAAGTGGACTAAGTAAGTCTTCTTTTGTGTAATCGATGTAATGCAAAATGTAAGATAAATTCAATATCTTGTTATAGTTTTGGGAACAAGGGAAGATCCCTAATCTGGAAATTCAAAAAAGTATGAAACTTTGGGGATATAAAGTGGTGTACAAAAATATTCGGCCACCCTTTAAACTTTTTTAAAATTAATCCAAATGATTTGAGTTTTTTTGAGAAGCTAGAGGGATTAATTTTGCTAAATTGGGGAAAAGAGCACTTGGTCGGAATAGCAAAAGAATAGTAAAGGTCGTTTTTTAAACTTTTTTGTGAGTCTGTAATGAAAATTCAAAAAACTCGTTTGCAGATTTAAGTAAGTTATATACGTGTTTAAAATTTCATCAAAATCGGTTAACGTTTCTCTGAGCCACGAACGCTTAAAGATCGCAGAGTAAGGTAAAAAATCGCGAAATTCCCGAAATTAGTAATTTTCGACCTTATTCAGCGATCTTATTTCGGGAATTTCGCGATTTTTGACCTTATTCTGCAATTTTATGCATTAAGGGCTCACAAAAAAAGTTTAAAAAACGACATTTACTATTCTTTTTTGCTATACCACCAGGTGCACTTTTTCAAAACGACGAATCTCAGCATTTAGCAAAGTAATCCCTCTAGCTTCTGAAAAAAACTCAAGTCGTTTGGATTAATTTTAAAATAGTTATGCAATTTTAAAGGGTGGCCTTTTTTGTTACTCAAATTCACTTTAAGGGAGCATAGTAAGTTTTTTGTAAATTAAACATTCTTTACGATATATTTTCTAGGTATATGAGTTTCTTCAGATTAATTTGTCGAACAGTCTGTGTACAAAAAATTCACAAAGAATCACCAATTTTTCTGCATTAAAGGTAGAATCTTCCCCTAAAACAAAATGAGTGGACTGTCAAACCTACACAGTAGAAACCTACAATTTCACCGTCGAAAATCGATACTTACAATTTTCATTTGCAACAAACCCCTCCTTCCCAACTTTTTCAATTTCATATAAAAAAGGAATCACGAAGAATGCTTAATTTTCGACCAAAAAAAAAAAGTACCTACTATTTCTACCTCTGCTATTTCCCGATTTCGCGTTACTTCCACTTCCGCAATCACCGACACAAATCTACAAAGCCGGCATACACGTTGAAGTTGTCATCGTTACCCAGCAAGATACACCTCGAGGAAAAAGTGTGCCGTGGGTGGCCAGGTCTAAGAAGAAGACCCCGCGGTAATTATCGTTGCCGCGCAACGCGTTGCGTCACGATTCTAAATCCACCGTGAGCGTTGCTTTTTATTCGAGAGAACGTAACACAGTAGCGTTTCCGCTTATCTACGAGATGGCCCCCTCGGAAATTTATTATCGCCAGCTGTTCCCCGCTACGCCTTGGATCTCGGGTCAGCCTTGCTCCTCCGCTTCGTATACACCGCGGGGCTATTAACACGTCTGAAAAACACTCGTCAATTCATCAACAGCTCCGATCCTCGGCAACCGCTCGTATACATACGCGACGTTCCCTTCGGCCGATCTCGCGTGGACACGGCGACAGAGGGGGAGGGGGAGAGAGAGCTGGACCAGTTCGCAAGCTTCCAACGTGTCATTAAACGCGGCGATTTATCATAATTTATATCGCGCTCACCGGGCTTAACGCGACGGTCATCCGATTATGTTATTACAAGCGTGGGTGTCGTTTTGATATACGTCTTCCCCGCGGTCTTCCGACTCCTAAAATATGCGCGGAGGGCCCCTCGACGCCGTTGCCGCGCCCCTCCCCCCTCCCCCTTAGCGCGTGCAACCCCACGGAATGGAAATTTATGCATATAAGTCCGAGCCCGCGGCTCCGCGTTCGCTCATTAACCGTTTAATCGAGTGATTACTCTTCGGGGAGGGGGAGGCTCCAGGCATGGTTTTCGAGGTGCCATTTTTTACGGCGATCCGAGGATTCGATCGATAACGATGTCCCTTGGTTTGCTGGGTTGTTGTTCCGGGAGATGCGACCAGGGTGTTTTCAGCGGAGTCGTGTAACGCGGGGATGTGCTTGTGGATAATATTGTTGGGGGATAGGGAAAGCTTGGAGCGTAGTAATCGAAAGGTGGTGTTCTTTTAAGGGGGTATTTTCTTGTAGAGGGACGAGATCCTCTGTTCTTTTTAAGAACGAACCACAAAAAAGTACGCAGTTTTGACAGATAAGCATTATTGACACGGGTTTACTAACGGTTCAGTGAGTCGTAAAAAAAAATTCAGGCGTATATAATTGTAATTAATGGAGATATGGGTTTTGAAAAAATAGTGTTTTTTCGTGACATCTCACTGACGTGATATCTCAACTTCTAGTGGGCCATCTTTTTTGTACATCTTTGGGAAACATATAATTCTAGTTGGTAGCATAATCAAGGCGACATAGTTTTTTTTTACAAATTTGGGGCAGTTTAAAGACGAAAAAGGTACTTTGTACTGGTAGAGATCTGAAATTTCTCTCACAAGGAAAGTATTTTAGATCATTTTGAGTTTTGGATATGTTATAGAGGACCGAAAAATAAGAAATACGTGTTTTTTTATTTTTCCCCGTTTTCAGATTTGGGGGGTGAAAACTGCGTTCAAAGTTAGGGTTTTTTTTATGTATTATTTAAACAAATGGAGTTTTTGAAAATCTGGTGAGTCAGTTATATTTCGCATTCAAAGACACAAAATTCGTTCATTGACACTATTCACCTATCTCTAATAGTTCTCGAGATATTCCACAAAAATGATTTTTCAACCCTAACTTTGAACGCAGTTTTCACCCCCCAAATCTGAAAACTGGGAAAAATAAAAAAACACGTATTTCTTATTTTTCGGTCCTCTATAACATATCCAAAATTCAAAATGATCGGAGGCAGAAACCTAAAATACTCTCCTTGTCAGTGTTTTTTTTTACTCCAAGCGTATTATTTAATACACATAAATACTAAAATTGGTTCTGTGGCCATTTTTCTCGTGCTTACCGGACTACTTAGACCCTTTGAAGAGGAAGATTGGCAGAGGGAGAAGAAAATTGACTTGAAGTGGACCAAGACGATTTGAACCCGAGTCGAAATTGATTCACCGATTAACCCCTGCTTCATTGTCAGTAAATATAGAATTTACGGAGGACCTTTGATCCTTGCGATATACTCGTGTATTGCCACGAAGTTTCTTATTCAATGTGGGACATTCGTGGAGGGTGGTTCGGTTTTGGAGGGAAGCTGAGGCCGCTGAAGTTTCTTGATCGATGTGGGATTTGTAAAGGATCATTGAATTATGGGGCAGCAAGGGTGACTCCAGACAGGACGAAGTGTCTTCAATGTGGGTTTCGCGAGGGTCCATGGGTTCCGAGGGCGAACCAACGGCAATATGTGGGATCCGCGGAGGCTTTGTTGACTTTGAAGAGCCCGCTACAGGTAGCTAGTCCTGATATGAATTTTCTTGGAAACGGCGGACGAGGATTAGAGGAATGTTCCGTTGGTAAAATGGAATTTTGCTGGCACGTCAGCGTTAAACTTCCGTGGATTACGCGAAACGCGGCTGCCCGCGGCACGCTCCGCTTCGGAGTGGGTGGTGCAGACGTGTTGAAATCGATTAAGCTGCTGAAATTTGTGCAGCATAAATACGCGCCGTAGAGACCACTTTCTGAAATGAGATTACGCAACGCGTTTAAAAGCTGCTACCTAGATTGCGCCTTAACGTCCGTTTACACTGACGCGGGGGAAGATGCTCTTACGAAGATGCACCGGAAACAACAATTATTTAATGTTTATATTTATAAATCAATTAATTACTTAAAGTAAGACACTCGTTTTCGAAGGTGATGTTTGGAAATTAATTCTGAAAAATCTGTCGCACCTACGGGGCAGGGATTTTGCACGCATACTTAACAGTGTTTGAACTATCGACACAAATTTTTGCAATGCATTATACGGAAAATTATACAAGTTACACGCATCTGAAACAAAAGTACTTACTAAAGATTTTTTAATCTAAATGTAGTTATTGCCAATAGCAGATGTAACCAAGTCCCTTGTAAGAAAACCTAAGAAATTCACGACCCCTGCCCCCCAAAAAGCCTTACATAATTTAAGGATATCCCCCTATCGAAGTACAAAAACTGACAAGAACCTTTTTCATCGTTTTTGTGTTCCTGTCCACCTTCGAAGTGGATACCACGTATTAAAATCAGGCCCGGAATAAGATTTTTGGGACCCGGTCCCCCCCTTATAACGGGCTCCCCCTAACCCCCCTTTAATCCGGGCCTACTTAAGACCCACCCCGTACAATTAACTCACCCCCAGAATTTAATAAAAAATCCATTCCACACCACCCACCCCCAACTTCCCCAAGAAAAATACCAGCAACCCTGCAGATCTCTCCGGCGTATCCTAATCACATCTTGTTAATTAAAAGTCAATGGAAACCGACGCACCGAATGCGTCGAGATAAGGGAAGACAAACACTCCGCGGCCCGCAATTCCTCCTCTCCATTATTCCGGTGTCTAAGCTCGCATGTTCCCTGTACACACATCGGGACGACGTACGTATACACTTTATTACGCTCATCCTTTCACGCAGTGTTTGCTTTAATTTCACTCCGTTCTTCTCCGCCGGCCGTATTTCATCGCCATTGTATCATCGCTCCTAGCCACGGGCGACATCGGAAGACTGCCAGGTAACCGGACGTTATTATTCTTCCATATCCATCGTTTCGCGTCTAGTTGCTACTCGCAGCGATCGCGTCTCACCGGAGGGGCGCGCGCCCCGTAATGGAAACTATTCCGTGGAATTAACGCTGATCGGCTATTACCCGGGTCCCGCGAATTTACCGATTCAACCGTGCTCGGGGGGATCGCGCGGCAGCTGGGACCGAAAATAAAAACGGCCGCGTACAGTCGCGAGCGCGAACACAATTTCTCGCGTATTATCAGCCGGGAAGACAGAAGCCATTCTTTCTGCGCTGCACCCCGGAACGTGCTTTTTTTTCGCGTGCCCGCCGTGCGTTAATTACGATAATCACGCGACTGCGTCTGACGGATATATGCAACGAGAGCTGGCAAATGGCAAGCCTCTGCGTGCGCTGGATGCGGTTGGATGGAGCACGGATAAGTCCGCTCGCATTGGCTTTAAAGTGGGAGGTTCCGTTATTTGCGGAGATTTGGGAATGCTCGGGGTGGTGATTTTGTGTTGGGTTATCGGAGAAAGCGGAGTTGAAAGTTAGGGTGAGTCGAATGTACTCAAAAGGGACCAGAACGAGTTCAATTAAATTTTCGGGAGTGGTAGATAGGGATTCGCCGGTGAAGGATTTGGGAAGTTTATTTTAGCCGCAAATGGCCAATCGTTTTTGAGGAAATGAAGGGTTATGAAGGATTCACTAGGAATTAT
The DNA here is from genome assembly GCA_963971345.1 of Andrena flavipes. Lineage (NCBI taxonomy): Eukaryota > Metazoa > Arthropoda > Insecta > Hymenoptera > Andrenidae > Andrena > Andrena flavipes. The sequence goes on from OZ020480.1 coordinate 75,639,554, forward strand.
ATATTGAGTGGGTAGGTTACCCTCGAAATGTTAGAAAATTGGTTTTTAGGATTTTTTCATGCGTAGCTACGTCTTTTCTATGTATTTTGAGCGTAATCGGGATATAAAATTCCAAAAATTGAAGGAACTACAGCTAAAAATGTACGAGCCTGCATATGAGATCGGATGACGACAAAATTGCACGTTCAACTTTAAACGCGATTCCCCAGAAACTACGTTTTCTAAAACGATGAGCGTAAAATCTGGAAAATCTCTCCAACGATTTGAATGAAAATTTACAGGGAGGTGCAGGAAACTATTCTCCGCGATGTGTCGGGAGCACATTTTCGATATAAATTCTTAAAAGAAGATACGAAATATTCTTCCCACAAGGAAATGATAAAACCTATACATATACCTACGTCAACTAAGAATTGTATTAATTTGTTTATCAAAATTTTGTTTACGACATAAGATGGAGGCTGTTTTTCAGATTCTAAAAATGCCTTTACTTTGAATTTTCACATTTATATTTCTTTTTGTGCATTAAAGTTAACGAAGTGACGATTCAAAATTAAAAAAAAAGAATTATCTTTATATTTATGTATTACTACAGAATACGCGTTTGAAGAGGGCCTGATTTTGGGCTTAAGATGTCTCCCTAGTTTGACGCTCTCAAAATAAGGAAAATTTGGGTCATATTTTAAAAGAAAAGTATCGAGTATTATACATAATTTCAAAACTTTGTACGTTCATTAATTGACAGTCGAAGAATGTGCCCATTTTTTTTATACAATAATAATAATTTGATTCAAATTATTTCCTTGTAATTAATTGAAACAGAAATGCTTCAGTTTAGACCGGAACGACTTAAGTAGGGGAGACCGGGGCTAAAAGTTCCGGGGGTAAGTTGTTCCGAACGGTTCTATCTTCAAAATGCAAATAGCTTTGTACTTCAAATAATTTTTTTGTGTGAGTTGATTCCGAAATCTGAACTTTTAGCCCCGGTCTCCCCTACAAAGCTATTTTCATTTTGAAGATAGAACCGTCGGAACAACTTACCCCCCGGAACTTTTAGCCCCGGTCTCCCCTACCCTTAAGTCAGAAATTTTGTGGCGTCTCTAAAACTCCCCCTCTTCATCCCCACTTAAAAAACGTCACCTCTATTCACGCCAAAATCCTACTAATCCTCCCCGAACCCCCCAGAGGAACTCAAAGAAACAACCAAAGAGGCAGCACGCATGGGAGAACGAATAAATAAAAGAAGGAGCGCCAGTCGAAGGGAGCCCATACATTTCGCTCGGGTAACAAGATTTTCCACCTATCAAAGCGTTCGCCACGCTTTTACTCGGCGACTCGCGGGCGCTTTGAGCGATCCACGCCTCGCAGTCCGGAGTGATCGCGATCCTCGTGGCCTGTCGAACTCTTAACCGAGTGAAAGCGAGTCTGGCGCTCGCGTTTCGCACGGATCCATTTAACCCTCGTCTGAACCCGCCATCCGCGAGAGCCGGCATCAGAGATCACTGGAAACCAGCCAGACCCCCTCGCCGGGGTTCCAGACGTTCTCTATCCACGGAATAATGTAATAATTTGCTCGATCAGGCGGCGCTGCGTTGCCATCCGACGCACGGAACTCGCGTTTCTCATCAGGCGCCGTTAATATTATAGTTCATCTTTAGACGCTTAGCCGTGATTCATAAGATCCTGGACGCGTTGCTCGGGCCATTTCGGGGAGTACGTTGTAATATTATCAGTAATGGATCGTACGGAGGGGGTTGGAAGCGATACTGCTCCGCGCAGAGGAGGGCTCGCGTGAGGAAATGTCTCGGGTGGGGTGTTACCTTTCGTGTTTATGTAGCTTTTGTTTTATTTACTTTTTGATTAGTTACTGGGTGGACGTGGCATTTATGAGCAGAGCGTTTTCAAGTGTTTTGGGGAGCTCTTGATAGGGAAGAATGACATGGTTCTTTTAGGTTGACTGATTGCGAGGAGGGAGGAAGATAGTTTGGGAGGTTTCGAAGTCTATCATGGTGAAAACTTCAGATTTAAGCTGTTGTAGTATTGAAGGCAGGGGTGTAAAAGTTTAAACCTCAAGGGTGAATACTTGGTAGCACCGAGAAGCAAGTTGCGACGGGAGAACTTGTCGAATTGTCTTTGATTAGGTTACCTAATTTAGGTTGAGTTGGAAGAACGTAATTACCACGTTTCAAAGTATTTTATAAATTCAATTTTGACACTCAAGGTGACGTTGCTTCTCAGATCCTACTTCAAGCTTCCTATTTCTATATAATTTTAATATTTTAAGAGTTCGATATTTCAATCGGAAGATCATCGTTTATTTTCACCTCGATTTCCCCACGAATTCGAGGCGAATCGTTCGACAATCGCCAATGAACGTCCTTTCTGAATCTTCCTTGATAACAGCGTCAGCAACGTTAATCCTTCGAACTGTTCGTCGAAGCTTCGTTAAAAATGCTCTTTGTCAGGCGGGATACGTAAACGCTCGTTGTCAGCTCGGTGCGTAAATGACGTTTTTGTGAACTCCCAGCGTGGAATTCGTTCGTTAAACAAGAATCTATGATTAAACTCCAGGGAGCGATCTGTTTGAGACTGTTCCGCAGCTGTTTATCCCACTTCCTGGCGGCAGGAGGAAGTTGGACGAGATCGAAAGGAGGCTGGGCTCGCGAGAGTGTAATTTGGTAAATTGAGAAGGGTGAGAGTGGAAACAGATAAGGGGGATGTTTGGTAGAAAGTGGATGGTGAATATAATTCCAACACTTCGTGTTACTTCTGTGTTATTAATGGGAACTCAAGGAACTTCGTTTTGGAATTTCAAAAATAAAAATAAAATGAATTTCTTCTGTATATATCTACGTATTACCATATTAAGTAACTAGTACTGTCAAGATACTTTATTTTCATAAAGATTTGACTCATAAATACTTAATAAAAATAACTAGAATTTTCTCAAAGAAATTTCTCAAATTTCTTTAATTTATTTCACCCTCTAAAGAACCCTCTTCTATTTCACTAAACCAATTCTTGAGAAGCCAAAGTCCATAAACCCCATAAAATAAAAAGTGGAAACAACTGATAAATGAATACTCATTATGCGCTTAAATACTAAACCAGAAACTTACAGAATGTGAGTCCCGAGGCGGTGAGTTAAACCCCCTACCATTTCATACTCCATTTCCATTTCCAGGAGAGTGAAAAACGAGCAGAGAGAGGACCACACGGATCATGGTCACAGGTATCCACGGCCCGTTCCCCTGGAAAGCGTCAGGAGCATTAAGGAACGGGTTCTGACGATGGAAACGAGCCGGGTGATTGACAGATAGGTCACGGTGCGAGTTTCAACCTGTTACGAATCGAGCTCCAGGGAAATCGTTCACGAGCGTCCAGGTCTAACGAGATCCCGTGGCCCTGGATTAATTTGTAGCCGACGATAGCGATCCCTCTCGAGGCGATCGCGGAAGAAGAGAGCGAGTGGAGCACGTGGATCACGTTCTGACATCCAACCCGGCGCAAATCATCCCGGCCGGAGTGAAACGTTGGCGGCGTGATTTACGCTAATCGCGCCGCCCCTGTCCGCTGCAATATTATTAAACGTCCCTCGAACCAGCCAACACCTGATCCCATCGCGTCTTCGCAGAAACAGAGGAACAATGCTGTCCTCGATTTCCGGGCCAACTACTCTTATCTTCCATCGCTCGAGGCTCCAACGGGTCGGATTACGGTTCGCTGACCAACTAGTGGAAACATTTCATATGTACACCACTCGAATACTTAACGTATCACCTAGGTTAGCATTGTCCCTACGCTGATTCGGAGATTCGATGGTTCTAGGATACAAGTCAAGTAGCACAGCTAAAGATAGTATTTTAATTCAAAGGAGTTGAGACAATTTTAGAATTTATTTTATAGGACAACTCGCGTATGAGTTTCTGATATGTACACCACTCGAATACTTAAAGTACCACCATTTACACCTAGGTTAGCATTGTCCCTACGCTGATTCGGAGATTCGATGGTTCTAGGATACAAGTCAAGTAGCAAGCTAAAGCTAGTATTTTAATTCAAAAGAGTTGAGACAATTTCAGAATTTATTTTATAGGACAACTCGCGTATGAGTTATTGCTAATTTGTTATATAAGAAGAAAGGGAATTGAAGGAAACACTTTAAGTGCCAAAAGTCAAATTCTACAGATTCCTACTGTATTACCAGTAACACGTAGAATATTTTCCGATAAAAAATAAAAATTTGAAATTTGAAATTTTTAGGTTTTTTTTTACAAGGACGCTTTGTTTATTGTTAATAAACTTGACAGTAATCGACGTCAAAGTTTCAAATCGCGATTTGACTTTTCAAAGATTTTTCATTATTTTTTCTCCGATATCGAACCTCCTTAAAACCACCCTCCCTCGTTATAGTAGCGCGCGTCCGCGCGCGAAGGAAGCTATGATCGAGGCTCGATGTGCACTAGCCAAGGGGAGCGAAGGGGTTCATTCCGTGGCGGTTAATTTCATTTGTGGCGGGTTGCAGAGGATCAGGAGGTGGTGGAAACGGAGGAAAATTTGGGAGAGAAGTAGTATATATAGGTAAATAGTTGACAGGTAGGTCACGCTCTGGAGCATGTCAGTTCGGTAATACCTCCGCTTCCTCGGGGACGAGTCACGGGGGTGCTCCCTCGAAAACGCTTGAAGCAGGAAGTAGCGAGAAGAAAGGGCTGCGGCGGGGTGGGGGGGGGGGGCAGGGTAAGGGGGCCGCGGAGATGGGGGGACAGTTCTTGGCCGTTCGAACAAAGCAGCCAATCTAGCGGGCTTGAACCCTCAAACCTTTCCACCCAGCGGACAACCACCTCAGCAGCACTCGGGTGGGTTTCGCGAACGTGGTCGAGACAGGTGCCAGCGCGAGTCGACACCGTCCACGAGATTCAAACGACCTGGCGACGCGGAAAAGCTGCGGGGGCGGGGGCGGGGGCGGCTGGTGGCCGGGGGCGCCCTTTACGAGGCTGTTCCGCTATCTGCAATCTTGGTCGCGGGGAATTTGCAGTCGTGCCGTGTCCTGATTTTACGAACTCCCGCGCACTGTTGCTGATCGCGCGCGCTGCTTGGCGAACCGGGGGGAGGCTTCTTTGGGGCTTGGGAAATTTGGGGATTGGTCATTCGCGGCGTGCGCTTTGGGGAGTCTCGGTTACGGTTCCGCCAGTCCCGCGTCGCGGAGGTACAACCCGGAGAAGGTAATTTTGGAAATGAGGATGCTTGAGGTAAATTAGAGAATTGAAATGGCGTGAGGAGATAACTAGACTACTCGCCTTTCTGGTTCTATTTGTCTGTCGATCCTCTAGCTTTAAGTCTGCTTCCGTGTAATAGGGTTGGGCTTCGACGCAGCAGGAATGCGGAAACTCGCCTATTCGTCACTTACTTAATTAACGCGATGTAATATAGAGGAATTATTATTATTAAATATTAATGACGGGGGTGCTCAGAAATGGTTGATACGTTGGATGAAAGAAGTTCCGTTTTGGGCCTGCTAGTGAACTCATCGGTGAGGGTTACCTAGCCTTTTTTTAAAAATGTGTTCATTTAGCCAAAAGTATAAGTATATAACATTCTTAACCCCTGGTTGACACTCTGGGTGTGAGCCACCCATAAACTGATTTTGACGCTCTGAACCTTTTATACATATGTAAAATGAATACCTTTTTTCTAAAGCCGACTTACAAACTATTTTTTCTCTCAAAATATTACACCTCAACAACAACTCTGTAGATTTTTAGCTTCTAATATTGAAATTTGTAAAAGATACAATTTTTTAAAAATTTTCTTCCCTTTTTTTGGACATGTGGTACCTAATCTGGATTTTTTTTACAGAAACTGATATAAAATTTGAATAAAAAATCTACTGGAATACATTCTAGAGATCTTGAAATTGACCCATGATTTTTTACAAATGTGTAGACGAGGGAGCACTCACGAGAAAATGGGCCCTCTTGTGTCTTCGACTCCGCCACATTATTATTATTGTAACTAGTGAAGAGGAAGTACTTAGGTGAGATTGTGTTTCTAGTGTACCGACAGCAACGATAGAAATACTATTATATTACTGTTACCACTACCAGCGAGCTCGAATTGGACGGTAGCATCTGAAGTGATCAAAGTGGTCCATGGCGACTTCGCTGGGCGTTCCTTGCCAAAAGGCCTGGCAACACTTTTCCAACGGTTCTCGTCATAGTATTCGCGGAGGTTTCACCCCCCTCGCCCCTTAAACGCGTGTCGCCGAGGACGGTCGAAGGGGCGACAAAAGTTTCTCGGGGCGGGTCGCGAAAACTTTTCTACGTCATGGTATAATGACGTTTTCTCGGCGGTTCCTTTCTTCCTTCCGACCCTTCTTCGTCCCCGCCGTGGGAGGTTTAATAAAGACGACGCATCCCCGCGTGGGGTTGCCGGTCGACCGACAGCGGAAGTCTGACGGATGACGCGAGCCTACGTGGGTACTAATTGGTCTGCGATTTATTTATTGCTGTGGCAGCTTCGTGGAAATGCGTATACTTGCGTGGAGCTTCGTGGTGAATTGTTTTAATCGGGTGGCAGCGGAATGAAGGTGATAAACATTAGTAACGATAAGTAATAATAATTAGAATCGCAGCGGTGATAATAGCGACGCTGGTAATAACGATCACTGATGACGGTGGGAATGATTATTATAATGATAATTGTAATGGTGATGGCAATGATGTTGACAGTGTGGACGATAGCGATGATAAGTGGACAATGGAGAGAACTGTGCAGGGACGCGTTTATAATTTTGGAGACCCGGATGTGGACTGGGTGTAGAAATATTGATTGTCGTGAGACGTAGGTGGCTCACGCACAACTGTAAGGCTATCATTTAAATTGTGTAAGAAATAACGTATGCGTTGGGCCTCAAATATCACGATTCAGAATTATTTTTTCAGAGTTATTTAGTATACTTTTAAATATAAAGTATCCTTGAAAAATGATTTTAGTAAAAATTTTGTATTAAAATAGTAATACGTACTACACAAATTTTAGTTGCATACATTAAGGTAAGTGCAGGTAATAAGGCCCATCTATTTAGTATGTACAATTCGAATTTACAGCAGACAAATGTTACATTAATCGCGCGGAAACTCTTCGAATGACATTTTCGTATGTAATAAAAGCAATAAATGACACTGCCAGTATTGTAGATTGACCTACCAAGAACAAATGATAGTTGGGCCCTATTACCCGCCGGGCCTTATTACCCGCACTTACCTTATTATATTTTCAAGCTACTAAAAGGTCATTAACATTTTTAAGATATTGTCTGAGGTTTAAGAGAGCTCTCTTGATGAGAGGCCCACAGGGCCCACTTGCCATCTCCCTAAACTGACACCCTGGACAGCCCCCCACTGATGAGGCCTCAAAAGAACAAGTACGATTTCAGTTAACCAAATTCCTACACATTTTCAAGACGCGGGCCCACATAGTGCGAGGCCCCAGCTTGGGCCCAATGCGTCTTGTGGAAAATGCGGCCCCGGAACTGTCATTAATAACAAACACTACAACAAGAATGAAGAAAGCTTTCTATCTGAACATACACATTTCTTTCAACACCCAAGGTCCAAAACAAAAGTCACCTTGAAAAAGTAAAAAAAAATCTACAAATATTTATTCTCCCTGATCCAACCCTGAACCTGCAATCGCTGTGGTTAGGTTACCGCAAACGAAACGGCCGATCGATGCGCAGCTCTAGACAACGGTCTCGACTAGCAGACGGACTTTCCCCGGTGTCTCGATTGAATCGAGAATCGTTGTCGCGATTCCGTATGCCGGGGAGGGAAAAAAGTTGGCGGAAAGTCAGCCCTGTGATCCGTGCGCCAAGCTTCCTCCGGCAACTAATTGGTGAAGGCCATCCTTTAAGGACCGACCGAGGAACTTCCAACTCTCCGGCCCCCTCCCTCCCTCCCTCCCCTACCCACCCCCAGCCCCCGTTCACTACCCCGAAACGCGAACGGCCGCGTGCGCGCGGCCGGCGATTAGAACCGGGGAGGAAAGTTAAGATATGCCGATGGAATCTCGGCTGGCATCGATAATGGTTTGATTAAAATACTGTGCGCCTGACGTGGATAATTATGGGGTATAACGTAAAACAGTCACGCGCCGGGCCGCTATATAGACTATATACGCCGAAACGTTTCGCTATTTTCCTGGCACGAATTACGTGTGCAGAGTGGCACGTATGAAAATGGGATGCCCGGACGTGGTTCGGTGCCTCCGACGACAGCGGGCTTTGATGGAGACCTCCACTTGCGTCCGGGGATAATTGGGGGAAAGGATTTTCGGGCGAAGATCGTGCTTGGCGGAATCTTGTTATGGGGATTCGTTATAGTTCTCGTGGAACTTATCAACCTCTTGCTACTCACGCTGGGTACGAATTTTTTGTGGCTTTCTTTAGGGGAGGTGGAGGTTATGGGAATTTTGAGTAAGTCTGCGGGGGTGCTTTTGTGTTGTTTTTGAAATATGGGTGGTATTATTCGATTCGTTAAAGTGGGAAGATTTATAATTATGATTACAACCAAAGATGGACTGAAACTGTTAAAGTTTTCAGTTTTTTATGAAGTATCTAATAGTAATTTTTACTGTTACGAGAAAGCAGTTATAAAATTAAGTGTATTCACTGAAAGCATTATTCCACATATTTTTGCATAATAAGGAACTTGTGTCTTCTTGGAAGCAGAAAAAGGTTTCAGTGAAACAGGAACTTTCAAAAAGTAGAAGTTGTGGAAAGCAGATTTCCCATTATGGGGTACAGAATGCTAAGTAAATAAATAATTTTAACTTGTATATATTACCATAAAATATTTATTAACAAAAGATATGATTCTTCAGAACCCTCACTAATCGAATATAAAATAATTTCTAAAATGGAACTTTTGCAAAAATGGATTAAAAGTTAAAATTTCGGTAAATAAATTTTATTTATAAAAGTCAAGAGTTTCATCCGATCCCTGATTACAGCTAGGGTTTGTCGGTTTTTCAAAACCGGGTTTAAAAATCATTTTTTTTATACATTTATAAAATTCGAAAACCGGGTTTTAAATATAAATAAGCCGGTTTTATATACTAGAAGTAATATGTAAAAATTAACATTTTGACTTGTATTTTGACTTTCAACGAAAAGAAAGATCTGAAATCTGTGCATATTTCCACGAACCCCTCGAGTCAAAAACCCCTCCACAAACCCGGGTACCTTTCTCAAATCAAGTCCCACTCCTCCCCCTTCCGAATCCCAGAATTTTTTCTCCCAGACCTCCACCTAACCCAGCCAATCTAAACTCAAAGCGTCCCAAAGCAGCAACATAAGCTTCCACCTCCCACACAACAGCCTCCAAAGACTAACTCAATCCAATCGGAGACCAGGAACCTCAAAAACCTGAAACTCCACTACACACCCTCGACCCAACTATTCCTCCGCGATTGAACCCTCCAATTCAACTTCGAGCGTGCCCCAATTGCCCAACGAGGAAGGCAAACGAAATTCCTGAAGATCAACCTCAGAGGTCCTGCCTCCATTTGTCAGATTAAACGAACAATCGCGAAGAGTCTCCCCCGCTAATCGTGTAACTCGCTCAAATGAACCGGTCTGGATCGTCGACGGCGCCAGTCGGGGCTTTTCGAAGCAAGGCAATCAAGGCATCCGCGGCCGCGTACAGGGCACCGTCTGCGGGGGCACGTAGCCGAGATCGCGCGTTTATCTTGGTCGGTTAAAGTTAACCAGATTCGAGAACTTCACTGCGGCGGGGGCACAACTTTTGTCGCGTTACCAGCTGGAGTGCGTTGACCGCGTCGGAGAGTCCACGTCGCTCTGATTTCCGCGTGGATAAAAGGGCACAGATCAGGAGGATCGAGTGGAATGATAACGAGGAAGGACATACTTGGGTAAATAATGATTAAGAGTAATAGGATCACGCGTAGCATGCGCATTATTGAATTACTTCTACCGTTGCAACCTGGACGTTCCTAAGGTTAGATCCAGATTAGGTGCGTAAAATTAGGATCTCCGATTTGACTCAAATTTGGTATACCCCTTATGCACACCGTGTGCAATGATGTGTTAAAAGCACAGAGCGCAGAATTCAAAATTGAGTGAGAAAATGAGGGGCAAAGTCCTGAGGTGGAGCGGAGGTAGAGGGCGTTGCGGAGTGGCTGGGCTAAAATCCACTCGAGTAGTTTGTAAAGTAATATTATTCAGACTGCGAGTACTACTCGTTACAAGATTATAAGTTTCTATATTAATGTCTAAAAATTTTACTGATTTAATTCCTGAACTATTGCTTTTGCACAGTGCAAATAAGAATTCGAGAGTTTGACCTGAAATGAGCGCAACAGTTGGAAAGTTAAGTTGGAGGAAGATAAAGAGTGATTTTTTATTTCATTGAGAAATAACGATGCTTCTCCTGGAAGTGCCCGTTTTGTTTAACACAGTTTGGTGTAAGGGTGCAGCACTCGGGGGCACGAAAGGGTTTCTGAATACCGCTGGCACTTTTTCTCGATATATACAAATGCGCTAATTACGTCTGTTCGTATCGGAGTACAGAGGGAAAAATGAGGGAACTTCTTTTTCGTCCCTTTACCAGACAGATATCACGGACCGCGCAATCAACCCTCGATTTCTCTAACAAAGCAGGGCCGCGAGGGCTGTATTTTTTGCGTTTGCTAATAATACGTAATTCTGTTGCGGAAAGTTTGCCCCGGCAAGGGGCACAACCGCCGACGGACGCGGCCAACTTCCATCCCGGTTAGCTCGCGAACGCAAAGGGTTAATTGCGAAGCTATCCCACAAAGCATGAAATAAAGTTGATAATTGCATTCTCTTTCGACCCCCACCCCCTATTAGCTCGCGCTTTATTTCTTTAATTCCAGCAACTTCCGATGCCCCTCGCTATTCTGCCTCCTTGGGGAGATGGAATCAAGACGAGCTCATTCTTTCGTTCAAACACTGATTTCAATCTACGAAGGTTCCATCACCCAAGCGTATATATTATATAATATCGTGGAAAGGGATGTCTGCGCTATCCAAACCTTCGTATTGGCAATTATTCTATTCTATAAAGCAGAATTTTTATGCAACCAGAATTTTCCAACTCGAAAGAAGAGCACATTATAATTAATACGAACAAAAGTTTCCTGAAGAAGACGTCCTTACAATTATTCAACAAAAGAGTTATTCCCCTTTTGATTTACCCTTATTCCTGTAATGCAACCTATACACCAATCCCTTCCACTCTCGTAACCTCATAGACGTCTCAAGATTCGTCTTAAAATTCTACAGAAGCTCTTCTAAAACCGTGACCCTTGAAGTAACGTAGCTAAAAACACCCCCCAATAGTAACAAGTGTAATGCCACCTTTATTCACCGATATGCTTCCTTTTCTAAACGTTCTTCCCCAAGTGAGCAACAACGTTCACCCCCCGCAAGAAATATAAACGTTCCCACGCATCTGTCTTCGAATTACACACTCGTAATTTCCCCGCGCGTTAAAGCGGACACCGCGAGCCAGCTATTCCACGAGGAAAGCGCGCCGTTTTTCTCTGGCGAGGCATAAAGAAGCCTGCAGTGGCGAGGAACCACCCCTCGATTGGCAGGAGCCCGGGGTCGTAAATAAAAATGGCGCGATCGAGGCGGCGCGGGTAACTAACACACCGAGGAGGGAGCTCCTGCTGGTGCAATAACGATCCTCGGTGCTGGAGCCGCGCGGAATACTGTAACACTTGCCGCCGCGATATTGTAACTGTAACAGTTCGCGGAGGAGGGCACTGAATAGACCATAACGGTAACCGTTATCGTTACCCGCCTGCGCCGGGCCCGATACGCCCAATCAAACGGTACCTGTCCGCTCCTTCTTGCGTTGGAGCTCTTTATAAATCGTACAGGGTGTCCGGCTTTTTGCATCAACGCTCGAGATGCGGGTGCGCGATTAGAAGATGGTGATCAGACTCTTGGCGTGGAAGAAATTGGGGAATCTCAAGGTGGGGTCGCAAATTTGGGAGTCTTTTGGGGAACGCAGACTCGCATTTGGCAACAGAGAAGGAACGGAAGTAGAGGGGATAGCAGAGGTCATCTTAATTCCAGGCAATACTGTACGAGGTTGATAACTTGGAAGTTGAATAGAATCTCAAGGTGGGGTCGCAAAGGGAGTCTTTTGGGAACGGAGACTCGCATTCGATAGCAGCGGTCATCTTAATTCGAGGCAATACTGTATGAGGTTGATAACTTGGAAGTTGAATGGATTTGCAATGTGGATAAATGTTGTCTAAGTGGGTGTTTCAAGTGGAAGGATTTAGTTTGGTAATGGGTTTTAAAAAAACTCTGAAGTTTCCCCTTTGAGGGGTTATGGAACGGTTGCAAGATAGAATAAGGAAAGAAAAGAAAGATTGTTTTTCGTCCTGGACCTGCTAGCGAACTCATCGCTAAGGCTTACCTAGCAGGACCTATATCTCCCTGTATGCACTTGCAAAAGAGCGAGATCGGTCGAAATGCCATCTTGTGGCGCAGGCGAAGGTATTCCTACAGGGGTTAACTGTAGTGAATGTTAATTAGCTTGGAATCAGGTGAGAATCTGTTCCGGATTAGGATACATAGATCCAGTGTGTGTAAGGCGTTCAGTGAAATCTCAATAGGATTTCGGTATTTGTTATAAAACACTTTTTACAAAAATAAAGTAAAAAATAATTTTTCCCTTATTTAATCTACGACTCTCATATTTTTTTTCTCACTATTTTACAAAGATTTATATTTTTTAATTTCTAGTTACCTTCGTTTGAAGTCGGTTAAAAAGATATAATAATGGTCGTTATATTCTGTCTGTACAATAGTAATGTCCCCTAATCACACGTTCTATCTCCCATTAAGTACTCCACAATCCGACCTCCCATTAATCTGTCACTAGATTCTTCAACCCCACTTGGGTACCCTTTAACCTCCTCGCGAAGATGGACTTCGACCCCGATTCCATCCGTGAAACTTCCCTACACCCCCAACGCGGAGCAACTTCTCGATATTTCTTTAACCCTCCGATGTGGGCGAAGGGGCCGATATTCGCGGCGATCGATGCGAATGGTCCACCCTTATACATCCCCTCTGTATCTGTATACGTTGTAGCTTGGCTCCCGAGGTTTCCAAGGATCTACCGGACCCTTCGGTACCTTCCAGGCGAGAATCACAATTTTACCTATAACCTCACGTGCCATTTGAAGCGTATCCATGGGACCGCCGGCAGATAAGAACGCTCCTATCTGGTATCGCCTCGAAGCTTTCGAATAGCTCTGTTGAGTGCGAGAGTGGCTCGAAAGCAAAGGGAGTGCTGACCCTCGAAGGATCATGGAATTTATTACAGCAACTGAAGGTTCGTTTAATTCACCGCAAGATTTAATTTCTTTCTCTTCACTGCCCTATCTAAATCTTCCTACCCTCCTCTCTTTCTCTTCTTCTATTAGTATTCCTATTTTAATATAGGGGAGGGTTAAAGCACTTAAGATATTTAACGTTATATTTCATATTTTGTACTAATTTGAACGCAAATGACTATTGCTTAATTTTTTAAGCACTATATTGTACGCTTAACCTTTTGTTCAGAACAAATTAATTTGTTATTAATCGTTTTGTCACATACTGTAAAAGGTACGATTTAGGCAACCAGTATCCTAAATCGTACCGATACTAAAAGTAGTATCAATAACGAATAGAGAAGAAAATATTCAACATAAAGTAATTATTATTACTTTATAGTTACTTATTACTTATTAGTAATTATTATTATTATAAAGTAATTATTAAGTAATTATTATTATAGTTACATGTACATATGTATATGGATCACACACAGGTAGGGTTGCCACCTGTACTTTAAAATAAAGTATCTTACGTTATTGAGATATTTCAAAATAATAAAAATTTACTCTGTAATGCTAAAAGCAATAGAAAATATGTTTCAAAGAAATAAAAACTAATAAGATATAAATACACATTTAATTTGTTGAGTGTACTTTTTAACATACTTTTAACAAGGCTGAAGCCCAGGGCCCCGTTTAGCTGGGGGCCCCTCATTCTAAATATTTTCTTAGAAAAATTAGCATTTTTTATACCATCTTTATTAACTTGTATCTTTAATATTATGTTTAGTTTTGATATTCAATGTTAATTTTAAAATTAAATTCTTATTTAGATTATACGAGTATTATAATAAAAAAATCAAATCAGCCTTATTTTATTTTTTACATTTAACCGAGGGCCCACCAAATATTCATCCTAGGACCCCGAAAGGTAAATTCGGCTCTGCCTGTTCCCACTCTCCCCTTTCCAGCCCCTCCATCCAACTTCCCCGCTCCACTTTATCCCAAAATGTCCCTTATTCTCTCTCCCTCTCTTTGCTCTTCCCTACAGAGAAGTGGTAACGGAGAATGCTAATGCTTCAGAAGCTGTCCGAAGCTGGTAGCGAGTGTCCCTCTCGCCCAGCAGTCCCTTTATTATGCCATACAAACAATGGTTTATATTGCAGCGAGTGTAATGTCCGGTTTCATTTTCACGCTTCTTACGTTACCAGGGAACGCGACACCCAGCCGGAGGTGGTCGCCTCCAGCGTACGACATCCGCGTCGAGGTATGCACGGGGCGAAACACGAGAATCCAGGCCGCCCGGCGCGACGCCCGTTCGAGTGTCGAAACACGTGTGGACAAATCGCGTGCTGCGCGCCGATCGAATGCTCCTCTCGCGTGTCGAGGGAAATTCGCTGCCCCAGATAGGGCGGGCGAGGTTTTAATATCCGCGTGAATTTCGACGAAATTGAAGTGAAGACAGTTGGGGGAGGGGGCATCGATCGAACGGTGAGATGGAAAGCCAGCTTCTGCTGCTAGAAATTGCTCAACAGTTTTGGGTAGGTGAATATAAAGGGCTGAGAGAAATATGCAGCACGTGGGAAGATGTGTTCTGTGGCAGTAGGGTGGATACATTTGTTTTTGTTTGGGGGCCGTCCTTAAATTACGTATGGGTAATTTTGGAGATTTCTTACCCTCTCCCACCACTAGTATAAGAATTCGTAAGATTTGATATTGCAACTCCCTTCTTTCGTAGTATTTTTTACATGGAATTCTTTCAGTTATTAAAATTCTTTTAAAGGTTTATATGAGGCAGTCAGAGGACCAACCCACATTAAAAATTTTTTTTTTCCTATTTTATATGGTTAGTAGAGCCTATTGGAATACGTTATTGCTACTTAATCAATTTCGAAAAATTGCAATGCCTCGTATTACAAATCTTCTAACCCTAACCCTAACCCACATTAAAAAAAAAATTTTTTTCCTATTTTATTGCTACTTATTCAATTTGGAAAAATCGTAATGCCTCATATTACAAATCTTCTAACCCAAACCCTAACCCACATTAAAAAAAAATTTTTGTTTCTATTTTATTGCTACTTATTCAATTTGGAAAAATCGTAATGCCTCATATTACAAATCTTCTAACCCTAACCCTAACCCACATTAAAAAAAAAAAAAAAAATTCCTATTTTATTGCTACCTATTCAATTTGGAAAAATCGTAATGCCTCATATTACAAATCTTCTAACCCAAACCCTAACCCACATTAAAAAAAAAAAAATTTTTTCCTATTTTATTGCTACTTATTCAATTTCGAAAAATCGTAATGCCTCATATTACAAATCTTCTAACCCTAACCCTAACCCACATTAAAAAAAAAAAATTTTCCTATTTTATTGCTACTTATTCAATTTCGAAAAATTGTAATGCCTCATATTACAAAGCTTCATACCCCACTACGTTTCTAATAGTGATGTTACTACATTTTTCTCGTCGCACGTATGTACCACTACGTTTTCAATAACACTTCTATCACTACATTTCCCAGGACACACATTCCACTTTCCACGACACATACTTTTACTACCCTACTTTTCCTATACCACGTAATACTATGTACACTACATTCCCAATTCCAAGTACTACAGTTTCCCTGCACCGCACTCTAACACAAACCATACCCTCCCCTACCAAGCATTACGCAAGCAACATCAGTTCATCAAAACTTCCTTCACTCACTCTACCCTCCACCAAGGCTATATAAACGTTCCGACCACCCAGTACGTATACAGATACACCGGATCAACAGCGCGGCAGAGCCGCGCGCTAAATGCAGCACAGCGGTCAGCCCGTCCAAGGAAGCTGCGAAACGTTGAAGGGAACGTAGAGGCGCGATTTTAAAAACGGCAACCAGCCGGCTTTTCGCGAGCCCCGCGTACCCTTAGACCCCCGCGAGGTGGTTTAGCGGCAACGCGAGTCGAGCCCGCGCCGTTGGTCGTTCGCGCCACCGCAATTTTCGACCTCTGATTTCACGTTTTTCGCCCAGCTAGCCCGCACCCGTCCGTGAAATATCCCTGCATACGTTTACGCCCGTGTAATTGCCCCGTCGCACTGCAGCCAGCGCACCGATTATTTCGCAATGGACCGTTGGTAATGGCGAGCAGCTGGACCCTTCCTCCGCCTTTCCTCCGGCGAGGACTTTGCCCTGATATCGTCCACGGATTCGCGAAACCGTGGACGATAGGCGAGAGAAAGTTGCGAGAAAATTGCTTCGTCTAAACTGCGAACGAGTTTGGAAGAGTGCTTGGATAGTTTACTTCGTTTACGGTGTCCGATTGGACGAGTGCTAGGGGTTGAGTGCGATGCAATCGATGGGTACACAAATTCAGGTACTCCGTGTAATTTTTAGAAATATAGGAAATATATTCAACCGCCTAATGAAATTTGATTGTTACAAATTTAGTAATCGCAAGGAATTCATTTGAATACTGCTTTACTTTCTGGTTTCAATTTTAAATACCAGATGAAGTAAAATTTTATAGAGTTCTTCAAATTCCCAGATTTTTTACAATTCAAGAGTCGAGGAGATCGCGAACACCTAAGCCAAAAAGCAACCAAAACGAAAACTGTGTGAGAAATGAATTTGTTTATTATTTACAAAAATACTTAGACTATTCATCTATAAAGTACTATGACGAATTTTTAAAAAATTATAATAAAATTCAACTTTATAGTGAAAAAGAAAACCCTTGGTGTTCGCGATCACCCCACTCTCCCTTTCTTGTAGAAAAGGGTGGGTGTCTTAATACTTATAAGCGACAATGTAAGTGTAAGTTTCCAGTAGTGTGTATCCCTGTGTTTTTCTCCCTAAAAAAAGTGTATCTGTAAGGCTGGGTAATATTCCGAGCGAGGTAGTGTAGGTTGAGCTATGCACAGGGTGTTTCATGGAATGTGGATATAATTTCTGCTGCTGGAGCACGCAGTGCCACGTGACCGAGATTCCTGGTGGATAACAGAAAGGCAGAACCACGGGAATCGCGATTCTTAATGAGAAGAGATGGATGTTCATTATGGACCCTTTATACCTCTACGTAATCCTGGTACTAACAGAGTAATTCTCAGGAGAGCCTTACTTACAGAAAATCTCAAAATATTCCATAAACTCCGAGCGCAACTTACTCCGAATAAAACTAAAAATAATTCAAATATACATTTATATAGATTAATTAGTCTCTTAGTACTCTTCGTTAATTCTGAAAATTTCATCCTGAAATTCAGATCCAAATTTAATTTATTATACCATGTTTGACTCACTAAAACGAGGAAAATTGTCAAAGGAACTGTGTCCCAAAGAATGTTTCGAAACCTTTGATACATTTTACCCTTCCACTGAACAGAGCGTATTAAAATAAAAAAAAATTGCACCTCGAATTTTCAGGTGAAGATTAATTTTGCGGCGCATTTTTTTCCAGACGTATTTATTTATACCCTGTACTTGCCTCCGTCCTAAAATAACGTACCTATAAGAGTAATTCTTTTATTCCCTTTGCTTTCCTTTCCACTGTCGGTTCCCACGTGAGCACGATTCCCCGGCGATCCAGATTACGTTTTCGCTCCCGGTTACACAAAAATCGCTGATCCCCCTCGCGAGAGTCGAGGAATCTGCTCGAAGATCGGATTTAATCGACTTCCATCGCTGAAGAGGAAACTTTCGTTGCGCGACCGGCCACCTCTGCGAGATTTCGCTGAAGTCAGTGGACGCTTGTCTCGCGGACCATTCGAACCCGTTAAACCGCGTAAGCGCGCAGGATCACATGGATTTTCAATTAGCACGCGCGGCCAAGTCGCGGCGCGTAAAGAAGATTAAAAGATTAAACGGGCGGCTCGATCAATTTGCATACCGAGCCCATCGATTTTCGCGATTAATGTAAAACAGTTTACAGAACGGTGGCCCGTAGTCGGCGCAGCTCGTTCCCACGAATCGGACACTAGAGAGCAGGGATATCCGTGGTGTTCACCAGCGATCGTAAACGGTGACGCGGCAGACCGATGCCGGGTCACTTTTGACCCGTATAAGAATTTTTGTTAGTATGTGTACTTTGGGACTAGTTTTTAGCTACTTAGTTAATTTTGGCTTCTCAAAAAATCTCAAGTCATTTGGATCAATTCTGAAAAAGTAATGCGATTTTAAAAGGCCCAACTTTAAAAATCACAAATAATTCATTAATTAATCTACCCTCACCAATAAATATCAACTCTTGATGAAACTTCGGGTCAATTTTAGGTGTATACTTAATAATTCAAATCATCTCTGGTATTTTTTTATCTTTACACTACTGTCCAAATATTAATTTAGCCTTTGAATGAATCATTCACGTTATAAAAGATGTAAATTTAGGATGACTAATTCGATTAATTCATATAAATAATTTCGCGGTATCTAAAACGATCAATTCAATATTAAAATTAAGCAAAAAAGAAAAAGGGTATTGGTACCGAACATCTAATAATAAAACCTTGACACCATCTAATAATAAAATAATGAACAGGGGAAGGGATAAATTGAAGACTTATTTAGGTACATAATTTTCTGAAATTGAGTTATAGGTAGCATTATAATTCAGTTCCGAGTTATAAGGTTGGAAGTTAATGCACCGCAACCTATCTGAATATGGTGAATAGTTTGGTGATTTTGGCAATTTTTCTAAAATTGTGTCGATGGCAGATTGATGTTTCCCGATATATTTTTCCACGTACTGTTACATGAAATAATATAATTTAATTATGTTTAATTTAATTATTTACTCGAGATAAGTGAATTCTTATGCAATTTGAAGCAAAAAGGTTACAGCTCCAAATTTGGAAAATTCAACCTATCATAGAGACAAATTATTTGTGATTAAATAGTAACAACGCTAAGTGCTGTGTTAACAAATACACATTTTGTGTGAAAAGGTGTGCGATATTTGGAATTTCTTTTAAGAGAAATCCACAAATTATATTAATTGAAAACTTTATGCCTATATTTGTACACCTTTAGGCGACATTTAAAAACAAATTAATTAAAAAAAAGCGGTCTTTCGTCCGTCAAGGTAGGGAGACCCCTTAACTATTTAAAACACTTTGAATACGCGTAAAAAATATTTCTTCTCATTCCCCAAGCTCTTCTACGTTACATCAACAAGAGTGCGCAGTTCTTCCACTGCGTCTAACCGTAGACACGTATCAAAAGTGACCCACCGTAGGCCGAGCGAGGATTAAGGCAGGCCACGCGACTCAAGGGCGAAAGCAGCGTGGAAGGTCAAAGTCAACCGGCAATGTCGACTAAAAATGAAAATTTATTTGCAGCCGGTGCTCCCCGCGGGATATAAATAAACTCCGAGAGGAGATCCACGCAGCTGAGGAGGCGAACGTTCGTCCTGCTGTCCACAATCGATAGCAACGCGAGGAAAAGACCCCGAGGAGCCTTGACCGTCGCCGAGGACGCTGAGGGCGATTTCCATGGGACCTGAGGTAGGGGGGGGAGACGACGCGAAAGCCACGAGCCCGCCCTTTGATCGGATGTAAACCGGGCGACGCTCAGTTTCCCGTATAAATGGTAAATACGGTAAATTTCCGACGGAAGTGCCGCGCCAGCCACCTGCTTGCCAGCAGATTTAGTGCCCACCTTCCATTACCTTCCATTACCTTTCCGATTCTCTTATCCCGCGCGGCCCCGCTCGTTTTATCAGGGATTTGTAGACCTTTTGTCAAGATCCTCGCACCGTTAAATGGACAAACGACGCCGCTCACCGCACTCCCCTCTTTTTTTTCTAATCAATGCGAGGCTAGCGCGATTTATTTCTATCGTGTTTGCCGGGAGAGACGGGAATATTCACTGGGCTGGGAAACGTTGGACAGGGACACTTCTTTTATTGTAGCTTTGCGTGGGATATGAGGCGCGCGGGATTATGGTTATTGTGTAGGAGGGAAGTTTGCTTCACTAGTATCTGCAGCGGAAGAGCCAGGGGGATGTGATAGTGGTTGGAATGGTGGTAAGAGCTGGGAGAGGTGGTATTAAGTGGTGGAGTGTGTGGTAGACCGGGGTAGGCCAGGTTTTCAGTTTTTGATTTTTGAGAAATTATGTGGGCGAAGTATCATTAAACTGGTTAGTATATTTGATAGGGCATGCATTTGGTTATCTGATTAAAATATTAATGTTGACTTAATGCGACAAGAATTAAGGGGGGTTCTGCCTTGTGGGACCGAAAAAGTAGGTGATATTTGAGAATTTTTATAAAAGAAATTTCAAATAAATCTGTTCAACAGTTTTTTTTATAAAAAATTCGCATATATCACCTACTTTTTCGGTCCCGCAAGACAGAACCCTCCCTTAAAGTATTTTAATGTTTGCCCCATGACTGGGGTTGGTTGACTATATGTAGGTACAATTAGTTAAAAAAATGTTACTATAGTAACTTATCTCAGTGGTAATAAAATAACACTAAGACACAAGAGTTGTTTCATTATAAAATATTAATTTCTTTCTTTCATATTTTAGTAATGTGCGGAAAAATTTTTCAACTTAAACGTTAATTATAATTCATTTATCACATAGTGTAAAGTTTAGGGTTGTTATCTCATTATCACCCTAACGAAAGGGGGTAGAAATCTGAAATTTCTCTCAGTGTTTTCTTAGGCAAAGAGCATTATTTCGTACATATAATAATGAAATCCTCGAAAACTTCTATAAGAGTACGTTTATGTCGGAGCTGCGATAATTGCGAAGAAAAAGAAATATTATCGTTGGTCATCTATATAGTCATCTCGCTCTTATCGTTTATCACAGCTTCAATATAAACGCAGGTACCCTAAGTCGAAAATTTTCTTCCTTCCCTTCCGCTCCGCTGTAAACACCTCTGCAACTCGAAATAAAACTTCCTTAACCTGAACTATATTTTACATGTTAAATTATGTATTTCACGTCTACAACTCGAATTTAGAAGAACTCCGACCTCTACAAGTCGAAGTTTACTTCTACATATGTAGTACGAAATTTCGTAAAAAGATCTTAAAATATCGAGGAAAATGTTTTCTCTGCAGTATTTACAATTGAAAATGCTATTGATTTATAATACACTAAAAGACTAACACAAAGCGAATCACAAATTTATTTAAATATGTAATAAAGAGTTATATTTCGAGCATAAAATGTGTCTTATAATTATTTTTATATATGTAGGTCTATGCAACAAACAATTGACCTTTAAAACTTGAATTTGTCATGCTTTACAGCTTCGAAAAATTAGCAGTGTTACAAAACCTCTAGAAGTCGAATTTTCGTTTGTTGAATTTCTCTTACTCGAAAATTCGATGAGTCGAAACCTCTATAATTCCAAGATTTTTTCCCTTCCCTCGAGATTGGAATTATCGAGGTTCGATTGTACTATATTTTCAGTGACATAACATTAGATTCTCAAAAATACTTAATTCTACGTTTTCCACTTCAACATTTTCCATTTTCCGCAGCAATCCATTTTCAGTAATACTAAGAATGTAAACGAAGTATTACCCTCAAAGTACCACATCTTAATCTTCACAGATCAAACAACTTACTACTAACCTCGCGATTTTTACTTGCCGCGAATCTACGAAGTAAAGCAGCCAGTAATAAGTTACTATTGACGAGGGCGCCAAAATGCTCGGATGATGAAGTTAAACATTCTTCCGCACAGTACGCGAAACTTCCCAGGGCCCGCGTTTCATCTTCACCCATTTACTTCGCATCGTCGAACTTCATCGAATTCGCACGCGGCGAACTCGCCGAGCTGACGAAGTTGGAACGAATTGGGGTGGAGAAATGGAAACTGATACGAAATGATGAAACTTACACAACGCGGCGGCGATGAAAGGAGCAGCGAAGCGGCGACGAGGAACAGGTGTCGCGATGGTAAATTTCGAGGGCGGTTTAAGCGAAGCGAATAGGGAATTCGAACGAATCGGGACGGAATATTCCAGAAAACAGGAGGAACAGAAGGCGAACGGTTCCCTAGGATTTTTCCAGTCAATGATTAAAATAAACACAGAATCATACATCCTTCCAGTGCTCATGAAAATGTATCTTCTTTTTCCACTCCGGAATTTGCTATTCTATGGAATTTAATCATAAAGAATTGGATATTCTATTTAAAAAGACAATATTGACTTGCAGATCTTCGATACGCCTTCACGTGTAAAGAAACTGTTGCTCGAAAGAAAAAGTCCTCGAAAACCTGGAAACTTAAAAAATGTCGAACACCTGAGAACCTTAAAAATCTCAACAACCTTAAAAACCCTGGAAAACTAAAAAATATCGAAAACCTGAAAATCTTGAAGGACCAAAAAATCTTGAAAACCTCGAAATCCTAGGAAACTTTAAGCAGACCAAAAACCTTGAAAATTTCAACAATCTCAAAAACCCTGGAAAAGTAAAAAATATCGAACACCTGAAAATTTTGAAGACCTAAATTATATCGAAATCTACAAACCTTGAAAATCTCAAGAACCTCGAAAACCTAAAAAATGTCGAAAACCTGAAAATCTTGAAGAACCGAAAAATCTTGAAGACCTCGAAATCCTCGAAAACTTTAAGCATATCAAAAACCTTGTAAATCTCAACAATCTCAAAAACCCTGGATAATTAAAAAAATATCGAAAACCTGAAAACCTTAAAGAACTAAAAAATATCGAAATCTGAAAACCTTGAAAATCTCAAGAACCTCGAAAACTTAAAAAATCTCAAAAACCTAAAAACCTTGAAGGCCCCCAAAAATCATGAAGACCTCGAAATCCTCGAAAACTTTAAGCATATCAAAAACCTTGAAAATCTCAACAATCTCAAAAATCCTGGAAAACCAAAAAAATGTCGAAAACCTAAAAACCTTGAAGACCTATATAACATCGAAATCTGAAACCCTTGAAAATCTCAAAAATCCTGGAAAACCAAAAAAAAATCGAAAACCTAAAAACCTTGAAGACCTAAATAACATCGAAATCTGAAACCCTTGAAAATCTCAAAAACCTGAAAACGTTGAAGGCCCGAAAAATCTTGAAGACCTCGAAATCCTCGAAAACTTTAAGCGCATCAAAAACCTCGAAATCCTCGAACTCCTGAAACCATCGAAAACCTCGAATTGAGAAGCGACACGTGAGGTTCTCGCGTTCTCGCGTCGCGATAATTATCCTGATCTTAATCCTTAAGGGGGACAGGCGCGCAATTTCCACGCATTCCTCGGGCATTACATTAAACGACTTCCGAGTCTGAATGCCAGCGGCAGGCCCGTCCCTTTCACCCGGGGGGGGGGGAAAAAAACTTCTATTTATCCGTGCAGACTGGAAACACGCGGCAGGCGGGGCGCCGGTAGGGGTGAAAAAGCTTCATCGGATCCAAGTCGCGCGCTCGCGTTTTCACTGCTATTCAGCCGACGAGGAACGGGAGTGGAGACGAATGGACCCTGTTTACCGCGTTTATCATTTATTCAATGGGACTGGCGAGATCGCGCGCCCGCCGCTGCTCGCTTCTTTACAGAAATCGATCCCGAGGAAACGCTCCTGTGGGAATCGTTGACACAATTACGATAGGCTTCTTTGTTGTCGTTTGGCAATGGATGAAACGTACTACTACGTGATCGAAGAATATTCTAGTGAAGGTGAATTCGACGAAGAAAGAATTTTTGGGGTTACTGGCAGAGTTGGTTTGCTTTTAAAAAATAACGTGGTGTACCTTTCACAATTGTTTGTGGGTAAACAAAGAAATAAGTCGAAAATCTGTTTACACGTGTTATGTAGTTTCGAGTTATTTTTGTTTCTCTTCCATTTTTCAAAATGGCACTTTAAACGCGTGTTTTTTGGTACAACACTTTTCAAATTGGTTTGCAGCATAACTTAAAGAAATTTTATTCCATCCGATTGAAATATTTACGGTAGCTTTTAAACTACGTTTTCCATAGAAATATATACCGATTTTAAGATTTATCGAAGACTTTTAATGCTACGAACCATTTTTGAGCTGAAAGTGGTGCTGGACGTGGTGGTGAATGGAGCTGCAGAGTGAACTTTATGTTCAAATACTTACTATTTCTAAGAAAAATAATATTTTATAATATCGGTAAAAATTTCAAGTGAATCGAATAAAATTATTTAAGCTATGCTGCAGGTAGTGTTTTTTCTCGAGAATTCCTTGTCGAGAATTTCTCGAGAAATTTTATAATTGCTTATTTCCTATTTCTCGAGAAATACTGTAATTTATCGAGAAACTTAAGTCTGAGAAAAATATTATAAATCTCATTTATTTTCAGAAATGAATTTTTTATAAACACATCTGCAATTTATAATAATTCTTATTAATAATATTAGAATCTATATGAATTCCAATAGAAAATCACAGTAGAGAAGATTCGACATTATCGTGCTCTTAAATTTTTATTTAAAAATTTAGAAAAATTGTATACTTAATACCCCTTGTGTTTTTGATAAATATTCTCAACATTATTACAAAAATATAATTTTTGCAGTATTTTTTCAATTCCTCAAGATTTCTAAAAAATTCTCATGAAATATGATCTGATTTCTAATATCTCCAGAACCAAAAAATATGGAAAAAACACTAAGTAGCTGAGTAGCTAAGTAGCTGCAGGCGAATTTGAAATTCACCGTCCCAAGAAACACGCGTTTAGAGTGCCATTTTGAACAAAAGAAAAGAAAAAAACTATCTTGAATCTACTCAAGATGTGTATAATAAAGTCATTTAAGCAGATTTCCGACTTGTTTCTTTCTTTACACACAAACAATTTCCAAAGGTAGCTAAGTACGTTTTTGTGCCATTACAGTGGCATTACCCCTTAAATAAATACCAGAGAGGAGATTGAACGTATTACTCCATGATGGAGTAACATTTGCAATATGCAGCGCTCCTAAGAAAGCATAACAAAAATAAATAAAACGTATCATGTACCACGTGATCTAAGTATTTAGTTCAGCAGGATTCACCAGACTAAAAATTTCATCAACACAGATATATCATCAGTATAATCCGTCCGCACTGAGTTTCAAAAAGCAAGTCGAAGGTACTGTTACATTCAGGAGGAGTAAGACATCGAAACGTACCTACGAGCAGCGTTCCGCGAATCCATCAAACTGACTAGAGACTCCTATAAGAATAATCGCCACAATTAGAAGTTGGTACGTAGTTATCCTAAAGACAAATGTAGGGTATTAATACTTGTCCGGGAAGTGGAACACCGCCACTTAGAATCCTCGTGGAAGGTGAGTTTATCTTGGAAGTTGCATTAAAAGCAACACCGCGCCGGTCTTTATCTTACCACCCAACTTGCCCGCTAAAAATCCCGTTTAGATTATTCAAATCGCCGCGGCGCGACGCGTTTCCGCGGGAAATTTAAAGTTCACTCGGGGAGAGGGTTCCCCACTAAACGCGGTAATAGATGCCCACTAACGGGAAGAAAGGAAGAAAAGGCACCCTTGCCCGTCTCATTGTTCTTGCCGCCTCCCCCGCCTCTTCGCTTCACTTTTACGCGGCCTTCTTCGCGGCCCATTGAATTTACGACTTCCCTGTATCTCTTGCCAACGACTCCCACAGCCGTCTGCTTATTTTGCAAACTTCCAGCTGATACGGCGCCCGAGCCCTCTTCCACCCTCGAAACGAACTGGTAAATTCAATTATTCCGTGGCATGGCTCGATTCAAGGGCAAAGGAGACGGTCTGCGAAGTTTCGATTAAAGCCGCGAATGAAATCCGAAGGATCTCGGGCGGTTCGCCTATTCATACCTCGTTAATTTGTTGTTACAGAGATGGGGCCGTCGTTTATCGTCGTTAAATTTGAAGATGAAAGGAAGAGGGGGAGAAGGTGAAAAGAATATTTAAAGGGGATGGTTCGGAAGTCCATAACTATCGGGAAGCTTCGAAGCGTTTTGATTACAATTTGGAGTACAGTAATTCCTCGTTAGGAGCCCGTTTCTACCACGCGTTAAGAACCCGGCGACTATCCCCACCACTTCTTGGAATCCTTCGGCCGAGAGTGGGGAACCAGGGAACGGGCGAGAGGCTCTTTCGTTTCCTCTCGCTCCCTCATTGGGTTTTCTCACTCGCGCCAGTGGCCGCGCGGAATAGTGTCCAGTCGCGTTAAGAGCCCGCGGCCAGCCCCGTTCGTCGGGCTCTTAACGAGGAATTACTGTACACTTGTGGGAAGTGTAATCAATAAACGCTTCTTAATTTGTAGTGTAAATTGTAGGGGTGGGAGAAAGCTTGAAATGTGAATATTAACAAAGGAAGTGTCCCTTAGGGGTCTACATATGGTAGAACAGGGTTACTTTACGGTTTATAATTTACTTATATTAATAACACAGTGGAATATTAATTTAAAATTTTTCTTTTATACTTATTTGTTTAGGTACTTCGAACCACCCCCTTGCGAAGAAGAATCCACAACCCCCTTAAACAGAGTTATCATTCCCAACCCCCATTCATTTATTCTTCCTCGATTTAATCTTTAAGCCACCCTAACAAGACGACAAATAATGTACACAACCCCTCCACCTCGAATTCACCTGATAATATCCGAAGGCAGGAACGGAAGCTTATTAATACGTGTTTGGGGAAGTGGAACGTTGTGATTTGCTGCCCTCCCAGTGAAGACGAACCCGTCATATTCAGGAGTGTCTCTGAAGGGCGGACTTATTACGAGCTCTTCTACTCGGGGACAATGATTCGAGGAATTCCTTTCGTTCCCTCTTATCACGACCGTTCAACGAGCACCCAGACTAGAGTCGTAGGGAAGGCAGGGGGGTGGCTTATATAATATCTTTTAACGGGTGAAATCTTCGCTGGTAGCGAGCAACGCTGAAAGAGAACGTTCCCGCACAATATTGCTTCCGATGTGGGGCACAAAAGTATAAACTGCCGGCAACCAGTGCTACCAGCCAACCCCTATTGGATGAATTCAAGTGCAAAATAATTACGGCGGACTGAATGCGCGGCGTTTCTTTTTTTTTCTTCTCTCCACCGTTCCATCCCTTAACGTCTCTCTGTCGCCGCGGTAGTCGTAGCTCGGAAATTCCTTTTCCGCTTCTTTTCCCTTTTTCGCTTTCAGCCGGAGGGTTGGTATAAATTCTCTTAGGGAACGGCGGAACGTGCTCCAGAAACAAACGTCCCGTGCACGCGTGAATATTCATCGCCGCTGGCCTTTAAATATTAGTGTATTACGGTTTATGTATCTTCGTAAGTGAACAGCGCGTCGTTGCTTCGACACTTCCAGCGACGGGAGCTTCTGAAAAATGCCTTTCAACGTGGGAATATCGTTCTATGGAAGACAGTTGGTCGGTTTGATAGGTCAGCCACGGGGAAAATATTAACTCTTCGTTGACACACCTCTGTTTTCGATCACCTGGGTGCCTCACACGCAGAGCAATTTTTGAACGAGTGCCATTCTCGTCCGAAGAATCCAATTATTATGAAAAAAATCATGGGTCGATTTCAAGGTCTCTAGAATGTATTTCAATAATTTTTTTATTGAAGTTTTATTACGGTGTTTTGTAAAATAATTCTAGATTACCACATGTCGAGGAAAAACGAAGAAAATCGGAAAAAAAATTGTAACTTTTACAAATTTCAATATTAGAAGCTAAAAATCTACAGAGTTGGTGTTCGGATATAATATTTTGAGAGAGAAAAGTAGTTTGTAAATCGGATTTGAAAAGAAGGTAGTTCACACCCAGAGAGTCAACGAAGGGTTAAATATTTATACAAGGAGGGGTGCATTTTATTTCCATTACTAGAAGATTTTTTGCAGATTCTTCCACCCTTCAAACCGTTTCCCTAGTTTCTCCTTAAAATACCACAATCCTTACACATCACTGCAGAACCATTTCAACCCCTTGGATCCCATAATCGACTTTATACATATAACCAGTGCGTATGACGCCGATGGGCGTCCATCTACTATGGTTAACGAACGTGACTAAGGGATTTCCGCACGGCGGGTGCAGCTCAGAATTTCAACCCCCAATATCAGAGGAATTAACAAACGAAAATCATGACGGCAAATGGAAATGCACTCAGTATCGATTGTGTTTCGACAGAAAGGGTCCCACTGCGAATTTTTTTGTCCGCTCCTTCGGCCGAAAGGAATTATCGCGAATTTCGATTTTGTTCGCAATTTCCCACAGGGTGCAAGCTACCCCCAGAAGCAGCGTGGTCCCCCGTGCGTTGAATTCGGATAATATTTAGCCGCGCAAGGGCGGCCGGGGGATTTTTTTTTCCACGAGAGCGCGTGCAACGGGAACGTTTTCATCGGAAAATAATTCCGGCGGGGCGAAAAATTTCGACGCGTTCGAGGGAACGAATATTTTATTCCGAGGCGGCCACCCCAGCCCCTCGTTATTTGATAGAGGCCGCGGGGGGGTTGAGGCTGGATGGCCGTGTTTATTCGACGCTCCCGATTAAACGGGATACCCTCGACGGGGCGCAGTTTAAATCTTGATAATTTCATAACTGCCACTGTATTCGATTACGAGATATTGCGGGTGGAAATTTCAGTCGACGCGGCTCCTCTGTTTAAATGGGGATAAAGAGCGCGCCGCTTCCGCCCGCGTACGTTCGCTAGAATTTTAAATCACCGGCATCGGACGGCGAGCCGGTGTATTTACCCGTTTATAGGCGAAATTATCTCGGGAGAAAGAAAATCGAGAAGGCGAAGTGGAAATGTTTCCCCGCGGAATATCGGAATTTAATATTCCAATCCCTCGGATGTATCCACCCTACTCCGCGCTCGATATTCCTTCTTAAATTCCGTTCTATCGCCGCCCTTAGATTTATTCCATAAATTCGGCGGCGGTGAAGGGGGGAAGGGAATCACGGCGATCGAGCGGCCCCGGGTAGGTATATATCCAAATTGGAGACCTACTTTTGTTAAACAACCCCTCAATTTCGCTGCCCTTCAATGGACACCTATATCGCGGAGGAAATGAAAAGTACAAGCAGCGGCCTGGTTTATCGTCTAAAAAGAGCTTGGTCGATATCGTATCTAGTTATACGAGAGGGACGGGGAACCACTGTACGCGGTCGTCTTTCGACAGGCTGCAGCTGGAGGCAACGAAGCAACGAAAAGGGGTTGAAAAGTGCGCAAGAGTGGGGGTGGAGAATCGACGGATACAGTGGGAACAAAATCTGGTGGTCGCTGAAGTCCAATGGGCGGAGATATCCCCACTATTTCGCTTAGCCACGCCCAATATCAGCAGTTCTTGACTCCGCCCACAAATTTGCAGGTAAAACAGTCTTTTGTCTTTCCCGTTATCAACGAAAAGAGATTAAAAAGTGCGCGGGAGTGGGGGCAGAGTATCTACGGAGACAGTGGGAACAAAATCTGGTGGTCACTGAAGTCCAATGGGCGGGGATATCCCCACTACTTCGATTAGCCACGCCCTTCATCACTATTTCTTGACTCCGCCCACAAAGTTGCAGGTAAAACAGTTTTGTCTTTCACGTTATCAACGAAAAAATGTTGAAAAGTAAGTAGAAATGGGATTCAAAAGTGGAGAATTAATAGCTAAGTAGGAATAAAATGAGGTGGCCACTTGACGGAGCTACGCCCCTCCCACAAGTCTCCTGACTAAACATCTTCCCCTCCCACTGAGACACCTTAAACGAATGTCAATTTTTCTACCAAATGCACCAATAAACTTATTAACGTTTTTTAACAGAAGAAAGCTCTGAAGTTCGATGAACGTTCGAGGAGAAGCAAAGTGCTCGAAGCAACCAAGATCAGCTCGAAGCGTCTTGAGGCCATCGCTAGGGGCGACGTGCTCGCGAGCATCAGCTTAGGGTGCAGGGTGCACACCGCACGCGGGAATACGCTGTATCCGAAGCCCGGAGTGGCGACGGGGGGGGGGGGGGGCGGGGGGCGCCGCGTCGCGAGCTTAATGATGTACCGACCAGCGAGACAAGGGTTGGCCGGGTGGGGGGCAACGTGGCGGGAAATGAGAGCCCGGCAGTCGTTGATATGCATTATGGAACGCTGTATCGTTATTGTTTCCCATTCGTTTTACCGCTCCCAGCGTTCCTCGAGCCGACCCCATCCGGGGGTCGTGCCTTCAGCGCGACTCAAAAGCGCCATCCCTCTCTCCCTGATTGCGTGCGATCGCGAGCTTCAGCTTTTTTAGGCGATCGAGGTCTTCGACTCGTCGAAGAATCGTGGCGGTGAAAGAAGTGCATTCGACTTTGGAAAATTCTATAATTTTAGCGAAGTATTTTTTACAATTAAAATTTGTATGATTTAAAAATTTGCATATTTTGTGGTAATACCAGTCGAAAAGAGAGTGCGTAGTACAGGTGTACGAAGAAATAATAAGATTTCTACTGTACGTGGTTAAATGAATAGTGAAAATGCGCTGGGGGTATTGATGAACTAGTTTCGGGGTTCGGTAGGTGACTACTATGGAGGTATTACTGTTCAGTGTTTGGGAACCAAGGCTCTCACGATTTTTCTTCTTGCCATAGCTCTTGAAATATGGAATATAGGGCTGGGGGTATCGATGAACTAGTTTCGGGGTTCGGTAGGTGACTACTATGGAGGTATTACTGTTCAGTGTTTGGGAACCAAGGCTCTCACGATTTTTCTTCTTGCCATAGCTCTTGAAATATGAAATATAGGGTCTTACGATGTCCAAACGAAGCTCGAAGCTGCCACCGTTCCATTTTCCTCTCAATTCACTATTCTCAGTCGCAGAATCCTCGCGGGAGTAAACTCCTTATTGAGCCGGGTCTCCACTGTTCACAACGTTTGCACGTTGAGAGGCTTCGACCCTGTTCTTGCGCGCGGGTCTCGCGGATAAAGCCGCCCGCGGAACTTATTATTTGCCGGAGAATACAGGCAGGCGAGCACTTGCATCGAAAAATTCGGTGTACGTACGGGGGGGAAACGTTGCGGAGAAGCCACGATACGGAATACGTTTTGGGGTTGACCGAAATGCAAGCAGAATCGAAAGTGCTTCGTTATGCTCTGTGCCAGGGTGTATCGTGGAAATCGGGTTACGCTTTACTGCAAAAGAGGAGCTCGCCTTTTGCATTCGGTTTCGACGATGCTTTCTTCCCAGAAGAGGACGCGATTGCCTCGACACTTCCACAACCAATAACGCATTGCTACCTTTTCTTATTTGTAAATGCCCCGTTTTCAAGCATAATATTAACATTACTTTATATCACAACGTTAGTAGGCTCATTCACTTTAATTATATAATTAACTAGTAAAATACTCCGCGCTTCGCTTGGGATCTAAGAGACATTAAAGACTCCATGGAAACACAGTTTACCCCTTTTCACCCTTTTTGGGGGTTAATTAGTGCAAAATCATAAAATTTATTTTTAGGGATTTGTGTGGGAAACCTTTGTGAGTAAGAAACAAATTGATAGATATCTAATCCAGCCTAAGAGATATTAAGGAATCCGAGAAAAACAAAAATCATTGGCACCCTAAAATTTGAGTTTATATAGAAAAACATATAATTAAAAATGACGCTTAAAGTGTTTAAACATACTATTTCATTCACTATTAAATACCTACAACACTTGGTAAATCTGTATTTCAATCCATTACATATTTATAAAGCGACAAAATATACTTACTTACCCCTGATCAAAATTTTAAGAAAACCCCTAAAACTGAACCCTTTGTCCCACTTTGTGGTGTTGCCAGATATAAAATGCGTAGTTCAACTACTGAGCTTTGCAGTGTTGTAGTAAAAGAAAAATAAGAAACTATAAAAAACTACTTTCTAAGCTTGTATTTTTTAATATTTGGCTTTTTACTTAGTTGTGCCAATGCTTAGTGCAGTGCCAGATATAGATTGCCTTTGCCTAACGAGCAATTCTTCTACGTTCCATATCCAGCAAATTTCTACAGTCCTGATAGAATCAGTTGGCTGCACAGAGCTGCTCGACGACTCTACCCCCACCAATGTCTCCAGTAACCACTCCGCCTCTCATCCCCACTCCCACCTCCACGAGCCCAAGCGTGACGATCGACCAAAGCGTATGTACCTAAACGGTGAGATAATTCTGTACCGATTGTTAATTACTCCAACGTCCAAAGTAACGTAGAACAAAAGGAACCGTGCGTGAATTCTCCACGTGCACGTGAACTCGCGAATTCAGGTCTGGCTATCGATCCGACCGCGGTTCGTGGTTCCTTGGCTCCAGTGATCGAAGATTAAATGTCGTTGCCAACTGCAATTTCAGCTCTCCCTCCGCCCTCCCCATTCCTCGGCCCTCGTGTGTACACACACCCACTACGGAAGTTCCCGAGACATCCCCGGTACAATGCACCGCAACCACCGCCGCCGGAGCCTTTTTTCCACGGCTACGAGACCGCCATTAGCCAGCTATCGAGCAGGCATCCGCGGAATTTACAGTCCCGCTCTAATTAACGTCTAACAATGTCCAACTATGCCAGACTTCCCCCGTTCCTGTGACACTCGATAAAACCAGACTGAAGACCCCCGCGGAAAGTGCTTCCCTCCGTGCGGCCTGACTGCGCCTGACACGTCTGACCAGCGCTGACTCTTTCCACTTTCAGCGCTCAGTGTTTAACACTGGCTGACGCGGGGTCCGTACGGACCCGCGTTACTTGTTGAAGAAGACGAAGATCTTTCGCTTTTAAGGTAGTTCCTGAATAATCTATTAAATTCTAGGATTCTTTCAAGTTTCGTTCGAAACTAATTTCGAATACAAGGAACAATTGTACGAAGTTTAAAATCGATTTAGCGCTTGGTTATCAGGAAATTGTTAATTAAAGTTGATGCGGTTTAACACGGTAATATATATGACAGAGTCGATAGAAAGAGGGTTGTGGTTTTAATTTTTCTTCTGAAACGAGAAAACTATATTCAAGAAGTGTACCAAAATTGACACAAAAGTACATAAAAATGCCACGAAATGAGTTTACTCGTGTTTTCTTAGTAAATGCCCGTAAAAAATAGGATTACGTGCAGATTTTTTAGAAACTACGTAGACGAGTCAACGTGGCAACGTCGCACAATCGATATATTTAGACATTTAAATAGAAAACGACGATTCAAATTCGTAGGAACATTTTTTCTGACATTTTGGTCATAAAAGACGCTCCGAATGAATGCGACGTTGTCAGATCTGCTGCTCCAATTCACTACGCTAAGCAATTTAATATTCAATTTTCGTATTACAATTATTTATATTAAAAATGAACTTTTCAAAAAATATATACATCATGTTAAAAATTATTATTATTATTTCTATAGTACCATACTACTTTATATTTATCAAGGTAGGAACTACCTTAATATCGAGGTTGCTATCAATATTGTTGGCCCACAATTCCATGGAAAGCCGATTTCTAAACCTGTCAAGAATTTCAAGTTTCATTGAGCTTCCTTGAACCTTCTTTTTTTGGGGTCTGGTGGGATGGAAAAGTTACGTCGATCTGGAGTACCATGATCTCGATGG
The DNA here is from genome assembly GCA_963971345.1 of Andrena flavipes. Classification (NCBI taxonomy): domain Eukaryota; kingdom Metazoa; phylum Arthropoda; class Insecta; order Hymenoptera; family Andrenidae; genus Andrena; species Andrena flavipes. Next base: position 75,673,427 of record OZ020480.1, read on the forward strand.
GATTCACGTTTCAGTGACGAGTTTTGTTATAATAGTCTTTGTGGAGGAAGGTGGCTATGTGATACTAATTTATGTGGAAGGAGGGTTGATCATTATTTGCAGCTTGGAAAATTTTAATACTTATGAAAGTTGATAGTCGAATAAAGACACTAGATAGTTGAACTTTCAGATAAATACCTTTTTTAGTAAACTATAGTCAAACCAAAGGAAATTGACTGCTAGAAACCACCCTTACTCCCACCACTTCATCCACTTTTCCCTATCTCTGCCTTACCCCAGAATTATTTAAATTTTATAGATAAAAATGTTATTTATATTAAATTTATTATTTAGATAAAATTCTAAATGATCAGGTAAATAGCTAATGATAGCTAAATATCAATAAAAAAAAGTTACCTTCCAGGAAAATTAGCGTCCAGCAGCCTCTTCCTTCAATCCACCCATAATCCACATCCCCTCTCCCCCAAATCGAAGCAACGTCGACCCACCGCTTGCCAAAGTCCCCGCCCATCAAACTGCTATTTATCTCGAAAACTCCCAACGAAGTGTCCACCTCCGGCGAAACTTTTTATGTTCCCCCCCGTACGTTTTAATTCGCCGCCCCGGACTCCTTGCTCCTTCAGCCTGCGCCTGACTGCCGCGGCAATATTTCTTCGTTGTCGAAAATGCGACAGAGGCCGCAGTTGGAACTCCAGACCGGGGGGAATAACCCGCGGTGCTAGGTGTATCGCGCGGGGGTTCACGGGCTGGCTGGAAAGCCGTTCTCGCTGTTGTATTCCCTGAACCGTATCATTATGGCGGCGTCGTAGGTATCGTTTGCTCGCACGGCGAGAGATTCGGGGTAACTTATGCGCGATTTCATGCGATCTCGCCCGTCCCGATGGGAGCCGTTCACGCTCGAGCAACGGCCACGCGACGGCCCACGTTCTATGGATTGAATAGGAGACTTCGCTTTGTTCGCCCCCTTTTCTGCCCCCCCGAACTCCGTGTAACGGCATTCCGTGTCATTCTATTCGACTCGGCGAACGAAACTGCCCTTTTTCTGCCTTTTCAATGTTGCTGGCGGATCTGGGTGTTCCAGCGATTTTCATCCCTGGAGGCGATTTTTTGTTGCTACGTGGGAGGTGGGATGGCTAAGGAAAGGCGCTGAGATAGGTTTCTGTGCTGGTCTGCGATTTTTGCGCTAATCAATTTGACTGGTATTCGAGGATTTCGATCGTGGGTGGATCAAATGTGAGGGAAGGGAGCTTTCAGCGTTATTGAGAAGTGCGAAGGGTTGAGAAATAGTTTGTTATGAGGGATAAAATCTAGTGGCAGAATGGGGTCACTTGAAATACTTCCACCACGCTATCAGAAGGATGGCGTGATTCAGTACTGGGAAAGTGGGATTTGTGGGTCGTGCACATATTTATATTAAGGGGTTACATAGGGTGTTACTTCTCGAGAATTCTTTCTGGGGAATTTATTGAGAAATTTTATAATTTCTTATTCCTCATTTCTCGAGGAATTACAGTGTTTTTTTTTTAAACAGTAGCTGCTGGACATTCTCTAGGCCAAATGATGAATCTGGAAGCAACAGTTCTAATAGATTTTCTACATAAATAAATTTCAAAAATACCTGACGTTCTCCGAATATGAATATTGTATTTTGGAAAAAAGGGCGATCGTTTGAATTGGAAGTATCGAATTTCGGTGGAATTTTTTTTTTAAAAAGCCTTTGCAGGTATTTCCATTACTGCAAAATTTAATGCAATATTTAGAAATATGAGTATTTATTTGAATTTTTGCTTTCACATACATCCTTTGGCCTAGCTACTGTCCACCAGCTGTTTAAAAAAAATACGACTCATATCCAATTAATAATATCTCATGAAAATTTAGAATAATATAGTTAAAAGATGTATCTTTCAGTAGAAAACATTGTGTACGATTTTCACTTATACTTTTCCCCAAAAAATTCCCGAACTTTTATGCTTTTTCCGATCCTCTAGGTGGATGTAACCCCTTAAACTCGGAGACGTCCCAACTTCAGACTCACATTTTCCAAAGTTACAACTTCCGAATTACAATTTCAGAGCCACAACTTCGGAGTGGTAATACGTTGCCCACATTTCCCCAAAACGTCTACCATTCGACTTTCCACGCTCATCGAGCCCAAAATTCGCAACTGAGGGTAGAGCACTCGTGATTTGAGTATCGCGGATGGCAGAAGCAAGGGGGAGCGGAATAAGAGCCACGGGGTGTATGCATAGACGCAAAATCCTGCGCTCACACGTGCTTGTAAACGCAGGGCATACACAGGCACGTGGACACAGACGTACGTGCACACGCGTATCTGAAGAGGTTGCTGCTGTCCATGCAGCCGAAGGCAGCCTGAGAGCCCTCGCCGTAAAGACGGCAGGCTGGGAATATCACGTGCGAAGCTAACATGTCCTCAGGGAACCAGAAGGGTGTCTCCTCTGTGTACACCGGCTGCATTGGATTCTCGGACATCCACCACACTTACGCAATGAAAGAGAGAGAGATACAGGGAGTGCCTGAAGTCGGGGTCAGGTATTTTGGTCGGTCCGAAGTTCTTTCGCGAACAGCGATCGAGGGGAAATCTGCCCCCTCCAGTGATCCTCTCATTTTCTTAATGTTTTAGATTCATCTCGCGTTATGCCATAGAGAAGAAGAGTTGGGCATTAACTAAATAAAAAATTAGTTAAATAACGGATCAAATAAAATTTATTTTATCTTTAGTTTAATTTTTTTATTCATCGGGCGTTTCAACTTCAGCATCAAATCAAATTTTCATCTTCAGCTTCAACTTCAACTCCACCTTCGACTTCAAGTTCAACTTCGATTTCAAGTTCAGCTTCGACTTCGACTTCAAGTTCAGCTTCGACTTCGACTTCAACTTCAACTTCCACTTCAACTTCCACTTCAACTTCCACTTCAACTTCCACTTCAACTTCCACTTCCACTTCAACTTCCACTTCAACTTCCACTTCAACTTCCACTTCAACTTCCACTTCAACTTCCCTTCAATTTCCACTTCAACTTCCACTTCCACTTCAACTGTAACTTCAACTACAGCTTCGACTTCGACTTCAACTTCAACTTTCCGGACACGTGTCACCCCGGGTTGGCATTCTTCCACACCTAACCAATATTTGCTTAACTTCTATTCGTAATTCGAAATTTTTATTTAAATAAAAATTTTGCCAATCTCTTAAAAAATCTTTCTGGAGAGGCAGATTTCCCCCGATCACTGTTCGCGTAACAACTTCAGACCAGCCCCATATATCCGACCCCGATCTTAGGAGGGGATGGCTGCTTCTTTCAATAAATTCGTCTAGTGTCCGAAAATCAAATGTGCTCGGTGTACATAGCTGGTATCCAGAGACTCGAGCGCGTCGAGTCCCTTCCCACCGGATTCATAGTTGGCCAAACGCACCGTCTGCAGGCGTAAGCTGCCCCGAGCCGCTCAGGTCATTCTTCCTGTCTTTTAAATGTCGCTAGACAGTGGCTGGCCGACCGGTTGCCCTTTCTGTCCCGCCAGTGGGCGTCGATGGAAAATCCTGTGTCGCTAGATCTTCGAATTTATGTTCCTCAGACTCCTTTCTCCTTTCATTTCCTTCCGAATTCACCCTCTGCGGGACCTCGGTACATTATTGAACTCTCGGGTAAATTTGCGGGGAAAATGAATCTTGGATTTACCTAAATGTGACTTTGGTAAGTTCCTTACATACACCGCCCGTGCGGAGAACGCCTACGGGGCGTCGAGTGAATACGGTTAAGGAATACGACTGGAAGTTTTCCGCACACCACGGGAGGTTTTCTCCTGAGCCACCCTTAGAAGTTAAACTTTCAGTGACCTCGTTGAATTTTAGGAAAATTTAAGGCACAGAATTTCTAGAATCAAATGAATCACCGGCTTTGAAAGTGTTATATAGTGTTCCGTGCTCGCGATTGTTACGCGTTGAAATATGCAATTTGAAACTTTTGTCGAGCGACGGGAACGTCGATGAATTTGTGTAACTCTATTCAGCATTTTGCCAGCAGAGGCATAATTGAATTTTCATGGAACACCCCTGTCACTTTTGGATCCATTTTCGACGAGCGTTATCGTTGCCAGGTACTGGGGCTTGAAAAATGGACGAGATTTTTCGGCGACTCCCCCCGTTGCATTCTTTTTTTCGGCCCTGAAATGTTAATTGGGAAAAGGATAACGAACAAAACCGGATGTGACACAAAAGCACGGGGGAGAAGGAAAGAGTAACGCGCATTGTCGGCCCTCGTAACAATGAAAAATTCATCGCGCTGTATATACTTTATCTCGCTCGAACGGGAGATCGGGAGCTAGTTGCTCCCATTCAGTCTATTCTAAATAGGAAGTAGACGATAAAGGATGAAAAAAATTGGGGGGGAGTGGAAGGCGACATTGGCAGGAGACATTTCAGTCGACGAAACAATCGACCCCCGATGCCAGCCGGTTCCTCGGCGGCTTTTTGTTCCCCAATTTCTCCATCATCGAACGCGCTAATTATGGATCCTTATCGCGCTCTGTCCTTGCACGGCAGCAGGATAAACCGACGATAACGATTTCGTAACACGAAATTGGGTGAATAGGATTTCGAGCGATATTTCTGGGAGCAGATATTGGGAATCACGCGAAGTGGATTTCTTTGTAGCAGCTTCGGTGATCTACACTGGTGGTTCGGAGTATAATTGTGATGGAAATTTTCATTTTTGAAAAAGCCTCGAGATTTATATCCATTCGCGATTGACGCTGATGAATCAGAGTATGGATTAAAGCTGAAGGAATATCGAGAGGTATTCTGTGGGGGTAGCGATGACTAGATTCGAGGTTTTTCGAGTGATCTAGTATCGAAGCATTACTATTATAGAATGTGTAACAGCTAAAGACTATACTCGCCTTGCAAAGAAAGATCTGAACGAGTTATCACACATTTCTGTAGATTTTTAAAAAAAATAGTGGGGAGTGCACTACAGAGATGAAGTCACGATGGAAAATTGTTCATAAACCTATACTTTTGGATACTATTTTTACAAAAAACTATTTTAACACAAAAATTAAACGAAATTTGTGTAAAGTAAATAGTGTATCATCCGATTTATCATTGTTTTAAATTAGCAATTGTTAATTTACACCAAGTTACTATTTAAGGTAACAAACTTCATCGTCAAAAAAATGTGTCGCAATAATTGAGCCCTCGTTATAAATGCCCAAGAAAGGGCACGTGCTGTCTTCTTAAAAATCACGTAAGACGTAAATAAGGCAGAGGAAATAATTTAAACACACGAAATTTGCATACAACTTTAGAAAACTTATTTTTGAAAAAACTTATAATTCGAAACTGTTTCAGTCAAGTAGGGTGGAACGAAATATAAGGGCAAAATATTTTTTTACTACTCATGACTTCTAATAGTAGGCAAAAGTTGCCTTTTATTTCAACTTTTTGTAACAAATTCTTTCAGTTCCCGCAAGCCCTTAAAATATTAATATTTACTGAAATATTAATTTTTGAAAGGCTTGCGGTACCGCAAAAAATTTGTTAAGGTCATGAATCATAAAAAACTATTTTGCGCCTATATTTCGTTCCATCCTAATACATAGTCGGTGACAAATAATATCATGCAGTATAAACTACCCTCGCAACCGATTCCACTGCACTTATATTTCCAAAAAGATTAGAATAATCTAACCTGTCTAAAAAAATTCCATCACCCATCCGAAGAATAAAGCCGAAACGACTTGTCACAAATCCCGCAACTCCCCCGACGAAGATTTTACAGAGACAGCGAAGATTGCGCCTCAAAAGTACAAATCTGAAGTCCCCTTGCCATTAATCCGGACCCGAGAGACATCATTCCAGTTCTTATCTCCCCGTTCCCACGTTCTCCCGCGGCCACGTTAAAATCTCATTAATTCTACGCTCGTTATTCTTTCGCCCAAGCAGATCCTCCAATTACTCCAGATTAACGACGTTTCGTCCTGCTCGATCGGTTAAGCCGTGACGATTGCGACACACGGGCGTCCACGAGTCGCCTGTTTATGCAGCGTCTCAAAGACGCGGGGGGGAGAAGTTTTGAAACAAGGTGACGAGTGCGATAAGAGACCGCCCCCGTATCTAATTATCGGCCTGGTAACGAGCTCCATGCCCTCGTTAAGCCTTCGGCCATCGCGGTGCAAGCCTCGAACTGGGTCCCACCTAGAGCCACGCGCAAACTAAGCCTCTGCTTTATTGGAATATCGGCTGCTCAGTGGGCAACGCGCGGTAATATATTAACGTGCTTGATTTTAATAAACGTACGTTAATAAACGACGTATCGAATAAAGCGAGTTCACTAGGGGGCGGGTATTAACGAGAATTTTGCTCGCTGGGCAGCGGAGACCCCGGCGGCCATATTAGTGTCCAGGGTGGAATCTTCATCCCTATCGACTATGAAACACGTTGAAAAGCTCCCCATGAAACAGGGACAAAGTGATCGAACCCCCTTTGGACCAGGGGATTTGCGATTTAAGACTTGCGCAAACTTCAAGATTCCTCCTTGGAAGAGGTCCACACTTTGGGGGTTGTCGATCTCTGATCGATGCAGCTCGGATGCATTGTTTCCTGGGTGAGGGGAATTTGGGAGATTTCGAGGACACGAGGAGGGTTTCACCAGAGGAGGGGTGGAAAGTTCGTGGGACACTCGCTTTATTACGAGCAAGCTTGTGAAACACTGCACACAATTCAACTTAATTTGCGTATATCATACCATTATGAATAATATAAATAACATCACAGACTTCTATCAATCACTTCACTCACTCCTTCTTCTACTACTCTAACTCTAACACCACCACTCTCTATCTACGATCACCCTTGTACAACACTTGGAAGCACAGCAGTATGTAACTCTCAAAATGGATTTCCCACGGGGACCAAAGAAACAGTAATTCATCATCAGAACACTGTAAAACAAGTCCGGAACCGTCGCCGTTTTTCCTGGACGAGAAAAGGGATTCCCTCTTCTCTTCTTAAAAGCGCAGTGGAGTGTGCAACGGTGCGGTTTCATCTTGGGGCAGTCAGCACCGTCTTGCGACCCCGAGGAATAAACTTGGAACTTGTATATATAGAAACGAGCCTGGGAGCTGGCACTTGCGAGAAAGAGTTCGAAGGATTAGACCTCTGGCGGCGCTGGCGAGCACTAACAGTCGCGATCGCATGGCGGGGCTGAGACGTAACTACACATTTCTCAGTTCGAAGCTTTCTATATTAATTCCCTATACAAGAGGTCCATTTATACACCTATTCCCTCCCCCTTAGCAACAAGGATTCAATCGTGCCCAGCCTCGGAGGCGTTCGAGACTCGCAATCTCCTCGAAAGTGGAGCGTCACGTGGTGTCGTCGTAAAACGTGTGGCGGCCACTCTTTTCATCCCTGCTCGATGGTATGACGGATTTAGTGACCACGGGATCGGCCAAAGTATCCCATCTAACCCTCCCCCTCGCAGCCCACCCGCCCCCTCGGCCCGCCACCGTGGATCAAGTCATTAAACTCTACGTGCTTTTAACTTGCTCCACGAGCGCGGCATAAACCGAACGGGGCGAGTACAACACGGCTCTCCACTATGTTCCTCATCGCCGTGAAAAGAAATTCCGCGGAAATACAGCTTCCAAGATGGCGATGCCGCGAGAGGGGATGGTATCGCAGCCACCCACACGCCGGCGGAATCGCGATATCGTTTCGTACGTGGGTATCAGCGTCACTCGCGTCTCAAGCCCGGCAATAACGTGCCCCGGTGGTGGTAACGCGGCTCATTATTCGACGCGCGTCGTTTACATGAACGTAACTCCGCTAAGCACGTGATTCGACCAACCCCCGGCTTCTCCAACCCTCTGTTTCCTTTGTACGGTAGCGGGCAGTTGGGGATCTTTGCTTGGTGTTGGCTCGGGCTTGAGGTGCTGGAGGGGATAGAGGGTTGGGTCGATGTTGGACATAGTTTTCGAATGGGTTTTGAAGGGTTCGACGAGCTGCAGATTAAGTGGATGGATGGCCAGGTTCTGGAGTTACTGTGAGTGCTCGGTTTATGGACACTCGTGAATGTTGAGGGTTTATGCGATGGGGAGGGAGGTTATAGTGGGAACCAGGTGAACCGGCTGCGCCAGGCTGCGTAGCGGTAATACCCCCGCCACGGAGATCGAGTACCCCCACCACTCCAAGTGGAGTCCACTCGCTCCGCCCACTTTAAGTGGGCGTTTCAAAAGCGCAGTCCCGTTTTCTCTTGCAGTGTAACCATTGTAATATTGAAACCAAGGCGATGTTCTTAACATTTTGAAATTTACAAATATAAGAACACCTTCGTTGCAAACACTCTAAAAAAATATCCCAAATTTGAAACATCACTCACCACCGAGTTGAAAAAATTCATACCTTTCATTCACTCCTTTAGTCCATCGTTTAACTAAATACCTACCAAATGGAAGCAACGAGAGAGGGGGGAGGATCCCCCACCCCTAAAATGAGGCTCCCCAACCGAAACACAAAATTCCACTCCGATTTTCCCGCCGGCGATCCTCCCCCGAAAACTCGATCAGCCTAATCCCCAATCACCGTCGAAAACAATTAAAACGGCGATAAATACGTGGTCGATGGAGCCCGATGGCTGATCTCGTTGGACGGAGCGACCTTCGAACAGGGTGGCGGCCATTAAACCGCGAGCACGTAACGCGCCCTCCCTCGAGTCTCTTACAGAGATTAAAAATCGATCCGCCCTTAGCCCATTCTAATTCGCGTGGGCCATCGACTGATTAAAATCCGCTGGCTGAATACCGCGACAGGGCTGTACACGCGTGTGTGCGCGTCACCCCTTTTCTCTTTCTTCCTCATCTTCCACCCCACTCCGCCATCTCGCGGAAATTGGAACCGATTTCGTCGAGCGGATTAACTCGCACGAAGAAGGGGAGAATTTCGAGGGGGATGCACAAAGAGCGCCCGCTATTGCATTCGGCAAAAGACGAGCAATGCTCCTCTTATCAACGTGCGCGGAACCTCGCTTCGAACCTTTCGAGGATAATCGACGCTGACCGGATCGCAATCTGTAGACGCCTTAAGACGCCTGTGTCTAGAAGTCAGTAGACGTTTGAAGCCGTCTGTAGAAGTTACCTTTATCTCCTCCTCTCTCTACGCATAATGTGTGCCACCACTTTGGGCACACTGACCCCGTTATTGGCGTCTCCACTAGGGTGGCTCTGATTTTGAACTTTTTAATTTTTTCGAGGCACCTTCTAGAATAGTTTCAAATAATTAAAACAAATCTATGTAAAATTTGTACTCCATCGGATAACGGAAAATGGTGGGAATTTGGGACCTAAATTCGCAAAAATGTCGAAGATATAAAGGGGCACCCTTTTCTGTTATCCGATCGAGCTCAAACTTTACATAGATTTTTTTTTAATTATTTGGAACTATTCTGGAGGGTGCCCAGAAGAAAATCTTGAAAAAAAATTTAGCAAGAGTAACCCTAGTAAGAGCCACCCTAGTGTCCACTCTTGCATAATAATAAACACAGAGGACTTCATTTTTTTGATCATTATTTTGAGTCGTGGAAAACATTTAATCGCTCTGTTCTATACATATGTATATTAGTTACCATCGGCCTTGCTACCAAAATGGCAAAAATTAACTTGGAAAAAGGTTTCTCCCATATAAATGTTAATAATAATAATAATATTAATAATCACAATAGGAAGAAGAAGAAGAAGAATAACAATAATAATAAAAGTCAATTCGAAAACTCTGAGCTACCTATTTCAACCCTTAGTTAATTGAAAACGAAACCAGGGATGAATAAAAGTTCGTTGCCACAGTAGAGCAACATTGAATTTCCACAGGGAAGCAATATAAAGTTCATCGAAACTGACTCCTCGAAACAAGTCAGGTTCCACGATTGCGCGCCAATTACCGATATCCCTCGTGTGCCGCACGATGTTTCCCTGACTATTCGATGTCACCCCCCGCGAGAACACAGGCAGGTTTGTTAATTCAGCATCCCCGCGAGCGAGAGAATTCGTCGCCGACTACTCGACGAAAGAAGTTTCACTCGTTATTCGTATCGCCGAGCGATTGAGTATCTGAATCTAGCCGAAGCTGCTTTATTTCCCTCACCCCGCGGTCGAGGCAGAGGAGGGATGGGTTGAAACTGGGGGTGGTTTTCCGCCCAGGCGTCTAGACGACGTGGCGCCTGTTCTCGGGCATCAGCTGCTTACGGAAGTACGGTCGATGCTTGAATTTTATTTTTTTTCCTTTCCTCCCTGGCTCTCTCCCCCTTCTCCACCCCCCTCCTCCCCCCGGTATCCACGTATTTCCTCCCTCTCCACTCGTTGCTCCTTCGTTAACAATTTCGATCGAGCCTTTCGGTTATTAAAGAAACGATGCAGCCGAGCGGCCAAGAGTGTCCGATTTGGACGATTAGCTGGCTCGAGAGCCTTTCGTGGAACGACGAGGGCCGTTTCGAGTTTACTCGGGACGAAAGATTATTGAAATCGTTGACCCTTTTTTTGGGTGGAGAGCTTCTGAGGATTGTAGTTGCGTGGTAAATGGTGTGGATTAGTGTTTTGTTGTTGGGGGAGGTTTAATTTCCTTTGTATGTTTGGGGAGAGTATTTATGAAGCCAGATTATGTTTATGAAGCTTCCGAGTTTGCAAATACTATGTATGCGGAATTTAGATTACCTACTCTGGTAGATTTAAAAATTCTTAACTGGTGTGTCAAGGGATGGTGAGCGTTGTGGGAGGAGCCAAAGGAAGGGGCGGGGTATAAAGTAGCTCGTGGGAGGTCCTTGCTCGCCAGACTCGAATGGATCAAGTTAGATCGATGTAAAATTGTAAAGGAATTCAAATTTGCTAATTTTAAATCTAAATAACTGATGCTCAAATAACCACTACAAAGTAGTAGATTTAGAAATTCTTAACAGGTGTGTCAAGGAATGGTGAGCGTTGTGGGAGGAGCCAAAGGAAGGGGCGGGGCATAAAGTAGCTCGTGGGAGGTCCTTGCTCGCCAGACTTGAATGGATCAAGTTAGATCGGTGTAAAATTGTCAAAGAATTCAAATTTGCTAATTTTGATCTGAAGAAATGATTGATGCTCAAATAACCACTACAAAGCATCAGTTTTTGGGTAAGTCAATAATTAATCCACTGTTCCTGCAGGAAATTCGAAAAATTTGAATTTCTCTCTAATGTTCGGTAGATGGCATGATTTTACAGCAATTTGGTATTAAACGTATAATTCATATGCGAATATTTAATTAAAATACGAGCACAGTGGGCCAATCCCGTTTATATCAACGCAAATTCTCATCAACGAAAATCGTAGACACCGAGGCACGAATCCCATGCCCGCATATTGGATTTTAATTAGTACGAGCGGAAATCGTTAGCTGCCAAAGTGGAACATCGATTAATAACGTTTACTTTTTTCCACCCCTCCGGCATACGATCACCATCTTTCCGCTCCAGATTGCAATAAATTATTAGCGGTTTGGCACACGACACCCGCGGATCCCCTTTTTCACGCGCTCGCAGGCCAGATTGGAGCAATCTGTCTCACTATCCCGTTAAAAATCATCTCCGATCACTCTTCCTGCGTACAACACACTTCACGGATATTTCAACCCTTTTTACTGCAACTTCGCAAATGGTCGACTGACCAATGCTGCGCTTGCTGCATCGTGGGACTTCAATTATGAAAAACACTATAGCGAATGAATTTTTAAATCAGCAGTTTACTTGATCCTACGAATTACCAACCCCTACTATCTCTATTTACAAGATCTAATGTTATTGGAATTGGAGTGCAAAAAATTGTAGCACACAATCCTACAGGTTGTTCCAAAAACAACTGACTAAACTCAGAACAATGCATACATTTCCTGCGTTAAACATTTCTCGCCTCTAAATGGAGTTGCGAGAAAATCCAGAAAATTATTCATACTCCGATGGCTTTGTTAACGATTTTGTGCTACAGCTTTCGTCGGGACTAATGAGGCATCCCATGAGAACCTTGCAAAGTTTGAAACAAGCAGTGGTTATATATTCAGTTTCATGGTAAAAAATTCTTTTCTGTCAGGACTCTTTTAACAAATCCTCGTTAATTCAGATGTGAAGAATGAACGTTGAAAGCCGTCACCATTGCCGCTTTCACACCCTGCACGGTGGTGCAGGGCAGAATGCAAAGCGCCCAGCTGCAAACTGCGCCCGAAGCCAAAATGGCGCTGCTTGGGAGCCTTTGCGAGCGAACAAGGGCCTCTGAACTTATTGCCTGTACACGAATTGGCACCAGCCATTAACACTAGCGGGATTTCACGGTATTACCGCGTTTATCCAGCCAATTTATTGCTCGATAGCAAGAAGGCTAAACAGTGGTAAAGCAACTCGTATTACTCGGCCCGTAATGAACGAGGAACACGAGCGGAATAATGTATGGAGAAATTGCCCGTGGAATTTGTGGGGAACGAGACGGGATTCGGCGATTTTCGGCTCGCGAAGCTTAGCGGGAATCGTATTCTAATTCTCGAGCGATTTTATTTCAGATAAAAAAGCTGTAATATAATATGTAATAAGCTAGAATATAATTATGTTCTTTGAGACTTTGACTTTGACACTTTGAGAGTTTGAGACTTTGACTTTGAGACTTTGACTTTGAGACTTTGACTTTGAGACTTTGACTTTGAGACTTTGACTTTGAGACTTTGACTTTGAGACTTTGACTTTGAGACTTTGACTTTGAGACTTTGACTTTGAGACTTTGACTTTGAGACTTTGACTTTGAGACTTTGACTTTGAGACTTTGACTTTGAGACTTTGACTTTGAGACTTTGACTTTGAGACTTTGACTTTGAGACTTTGACTTTGAGACTTTGACTTTGAGACTTTGACTTTGAGACTTTGACTTTGAGACTTTGACTTTGAGACTTTGAGATATTGACTTTCAGACTTTGACCTTCAGATTTTGATTTTGAGACTTTGACTTTGGGACTTTGAGACTTTGAAATTTTAAAAAAATGAAAGATTCCGTAACAGTATACTATGCTCTGATATTCGTAAGTTTAAACACCACGAAATTTATTTCAGATCGCTCTCGCACTCCTCGAAAGCTTTATAAAGATTAAAATTGAAGTAATATAAGGTGTTGCTAATAAGTTGAGTTGTTATAACTAAATATTAGTTTCCCTGTCGAGCTTTAAAATCAGACCAGAAGCTTGAACCTACCGCAAAAAGCTAAGCGAATTCTTGTTTCGTGTACCGGTGAATCATTGATGTTGTGTGTCCACGCGAGTCTCTTTGATGAATTTTAATTTGCCCCTGCTGCGCACCACCAGTGATACAAACCAGTTTGCGAGTATCCCAAACAACGTAGGTAGCACCACTCGATTTTGAAGCGCCCCTGACGCACGCAATTAGCAGTCGACGATAATGCGTAACATCTAATCTAAAAGCGAGTGGTCACTTACAATTAGATTAATTAAAATCGAAAGATAATTAGGAACTACGGGGCCAGACTACAGGCTGGTCATAGTCAGCGGGTGTGGAGATCGCGTAACAAGCATGGCAAGAGTTAAAATGTCAGAGGGTGAGGCACGTGCGTAACGTCGATAACCCTAATAAAGTCGTTATTGCATTACTGTCCCGTCGGCGGAGGAAACTCTTCCGCCGCCTCCAACAGAGACCACAGGCAAGGGAATCGAACGTCCAAAGCGTCTGGCCAACAAGATAAACTAGTTTGTCTCATTTTGAGTCTATACTTGATCAGCCACGCCAGTCGCGCGGGAAACCACATCAACTGCTTCTTTGACTTCTGGGATCATTCGAGGAGACACGTCGGTTCAGATTCCATCAGTATTGAATTAGATAATTAGATTTACTGGGTATATAAGTTAAAGGGAAAGAAGAATAGAGGGGAGAGTCGGGGAACTCAAAAATATTGTCAAAAAAGGGTTTGAAGGGGACAGTAATGAATTTAATCCCTTCAAAAATTTAGAATTTTTTTTAACAAGTCCAAAAGTGTAAAAAGTCTTTTTGGTATTTATTTAAATATATTCTAAGATAATAAAAATAATTTCTTATTGTTTCTTTCTCCGAGTTAATCTTGAATAAATAGCTATAACTCTGACAGTGATAAAAGAACGATTTGGAGAAATTACACAAGAATATACCCTTAACCTTAATTAGTAATTAATCTCCTGTGATTTCAATTCCATGGAAGTTTTTCAAATTATACCTGTGCCAAGCAATAGTGACATCCCCAGCCTATCTCTCAACACAGTCCACAGATGTCACCATTGCTTGGTACACCCGCCGCATCAAAATTGCAAACACGAATCCTCTGCATTTACCGAGTTAAACGGTATTTATACAACAATTGATTGCACCGCGGATAAACCAGTGGCAGGGGCCAAAAAGTTCCGCAGACATCGATTTTATCGTCGCCGGCGGGATATTCACGCGCTATTTGCACGCGGAGACGCGTCCCGGCCCGCGTCCAGAGTGTTGATCGGGAAAATTAATTGCAACGCTGCCGGGGAATTCTCTGGCCGTCGATGCACGCCGCGCGACACTACAATTAAATATCACGAACAGCCGTGTCGGGTTTATCGGGGCGAGTGCGGTCTACGCGGGCGCAATTTTCCCTCCCTCGAAAACAGTGCGGCGAGGCCCACGCTTCAACGGCTTCGATTCCCGCGTTTCGCCGACGACGGAACTCGAACTTTAATTTTGTCAACACCTACACCGGTTACCGGAGCCCGGGTTCTATTACAAATTCGAGGGCGGAACGGGGGCGGGCGGCTGGAAGACAAAGTGAAGCCCGATAAGTGATTTGTACCCGAGAGGAATCGAGCGGGGCTATTTTTTATTCTGCAATTAGAATAGTTTCTAAAGTGGAGATAGAGTTTGGAATAGCAAGTCTCCTCGCGAACTGAGTTCGGCATTGTTCGACTAAATTTTCAATCGAATAAGTATTCGAATAAATTTGTGCGAATAAATCTTCATTCGAATGATTTTCGACTGAAAAATTCGAATAAAATAAAATTATTCGAAGGTAATGAATTATGTTTTATTTCACTGAAAATTTATTCGAATAATTTCTTATTCGAATAACGGTACAGATTTATTCGTGAATAACGAATAATTTTTCTTCGAATAAAATCGTTATTCGTTATTAAATCTTGGGGATTTATACGAATACGTATTCAAATGAGAATTTAGTAGAATAATGCAAAATTCTGCTTGCGAAGCGGGTGTAACATTTCGAAATTCGTGGTATCTACGAAGATGAGATCGGTGTATTTGAAACACCCTGTAGGGGAGATAGATAATAGGTGGTTTTTAGACTGACGATGATGCTTTCATTAATTATTCAGGTTTGAAAGTACCCTGCTCCCCCAAGGGTCGGAACGTGATTACTATGGTGCAGGGTCTGGTAGAAAAATTCACGGGAGGAATGATATTCGAGGGTGAACGTTAACTCGCCGCGAACTTGCGCGAAACACCCTGTTGAAACGTTGGCGAACGCGCACGGCCGACTGCACACTCGGCATTTTTAATTGAAAAAATTAATACCAGCCGCCACGGGCTGACGAGTCGCGAGGAGTGGATTTCCCTAGGAAAAATGTTTCAATTTCTTTCGAAACGTACGTGGAGGCTGCGGCGATGGATTCACAACGTAATTAATAACGAAACAAGCGGAAGGCCTTTGAATTTCATACGAGCACTTCGAAGAATCGTATTACCTGCAAGGGAAGCGGGATTTAGTTGAATTTTGTAGGGACGTTTTTAAAAGATTTTATTCAGCTTCGATCCCCTATTTGTTTATTTGTTTGTTTGTTTATTTGTATGGTTCAAATCTGGCAACTCAAATTTAACCCACTTCCAACTATCCAATTGTCTTGAAACTTTGCAGGTGTGCGTAGTTTGGATGACAATACAGTATTTTAAAAAAAAATTAACCTCGAGCGGGTGAAAAAAATTACTCAGTCTTCAATAAATATAACCCACAACCACAAATCCAAACGACTTGAAATCAGTCACTCGCGTTCTTTACGAAAACGACAAAAACGTTTGAGCTGTGAAATTTAAATCCATAAACACTAAAAACTAGAAAATAAAAAATATATAAACAAAAATTTTTATATTAAACTAATTTATTAAAAATGCACTAAAAACTAAAATATAATTTTTTTCTTGTACTGCAATTTCGATGGTATTTTTTCACCATCGTGAATAGTTATAGTTACATCTCATAAGTGCATTAAATTGATTCATATTCTGATATGAGAAACATCCTACTCCACGATTTTATTTAAAGTGAAAAAACGCCATCGAAATTGCGGTACAGGAGAAGAATTATTTTTTAGTTTTTAGTGCATTTTTAATGAAATCGTTTAACATAAGAAACTTTTTTATATATTTGTTTTAAATATAATTGAAATCCGATCTCAACAGCAATGGGAATTTAATAACGAGCATTCGAAACCATTCTGCAGCACATCATTAAAGTACATTTCTCAAATACATTTCTAAAATACATTAATCATCCCATTTCGTTCAATACCCTCTTCAGTCGAAGCAGAACATCTTATTACATGTATATCCAGCGATAACAAGACTTATGGGATTTAAAAGAAGGAAGCACGGAGCCAAGGACCATCTTCCACTTGCGCATGCGCACCAGTGACCTCACTACTGCTCGGTACTCCACTAATCATCGATACTCTATACTCAAACTCCATATCATAGTACCCCCCCTTTATTATCCTCCCTTGAAGTTTAATATTCTCTTTCAACCCCGCCATTCCAGGAATCTCAACTTCCCACACCTGCACCGACTACCCTCCGTTCTCAACCCCGTAACTTTCAATTATTATAGCACAGTATATGAACAATACAACACCATTTTTAAGGGGTATTTCCACCCTAAAAAATTCTCCTTATTTAGAACCTTTTTTGTCACAAAAAGAGTATGTTTACTAAATTAAAGATTTAAAAAAAAAATAATTAATGAATAATAAAACCTTCAATTTTGTAAACACATTTTTTTGTCACAATAAAAGTTCCTAACAGTGGTAATTTTTAGATCGTGACAGTGGAATTCAAAGGTACCTAATATTTCGGTATTTATCCACAGATTTATTAAAAAAAAAAAGGGTGCCATTTTGCCTCACCTTTTCGAACATATACCTAAGTACGTAACCTCGAACTTTCATTCCAGCCCAATATTTTCGCCAGGAAAGTTACAAAGGTCCCAGGTTTAGCCAGCAGACAAAAACACGTAATATATTTTTTTTCCTAATAAAGACTTTGCTTGAAGCACGGAACTTTTCCACCGACCTAATAAAATCGAATTACGTAACTGCTACAGCAACGTCGAGCCGAGGAATTCGTCGCCGGTAGGAGAGCACAGGGTCGAGGGATCATCGCTCGCTGGCACCCCGCGCCCCTCCGATGCCAGCAACTTCCGGAATTACGCAGACGGGGTTGCAGGCCGTGTTGTCGTCGGCGGCTAGACGGCGTCGTTCGCTCGCCAGTCTAGTCACACCGGGCAGGAGTTGCGAAGTAGTTAGACGGGGGTGGGAAGGGGTAGGAGAAAAAAAAAAAAGGAAATAGTTTTCCGTGCTACGCCACTGGACGGAATATTGATCGACGGGGGTGCAAAGAGACTCTTACGCTCGACGCCAGCCGTGAGCCAACCCTTACGTAGGCCCTCGCACATTCGCGCTCTGCCCTGCGAGCCTCCTACGACGGGATCGCCGGGGAACGTTAATTCCTGCTCGATATTTCGCCCCCAGCGGCCACGTAAATCTCGCTGGATGGAACGGACCGCGGGAAGCTGCGAGGTCGAGGTGTGGGCGGAAGGGGGTGGCAGAAAGTGGAGGATAATGGTGTCCAAAGGGGAGTTTTATTGGAAATTTTGGAGTTTGACAGCGCTGGGATTGGGTAATGGCACCCCTTGGTTTTTTTTTTAACGGCTACCTTTGTGTATTGGAAGATACAAGGGATGGAAGATTGTAAGGGTGAACTTGATGCTCGGGGTGGATGATGGATAATGGCCTCTGAAGGGACGTTACCGGGAAGGTTACATTGATACTGAAATTGGGACTGGTGATCTTCGGTGTCCTTCGATTGCCGGTGGTAGCTGGGCACCTATGGCTTTGCGAAAGGGATTCTATATGAAAATTCTGACAGGGGGAGGTTTTCAGGATGCTGTCTCCGATTGCTTTGGTTTTCAGATATGTTTTAGAGGATCAAAAAAAAAACAAATATCTCTGTGTTTCTTATTTTTTCTCGTTTGCATACTTAGGGGGTGAAACACCCCCCAAAGTTCGTGAGAAGAGATACAAATTTCCCTATTGCTAGTGCAAAGAATATTATAACACTGTGATGAACAAAACTTAATATACTTAAACGCTTCAAACACACAATTATTATAAAATTTTTTAAACCATCAATAGGAAAATTTGTACCTTTTCTTATGAACCTTGAGGGGTGGTAGTACACCCCCTAAATATACAAATCTCCAAAAAATAAAAATCCCGGAGGTATTTGTTCTTTTTTTAAACCACCCCCTAAAATAAAAAACCCTCATCTGTTATTTCTTGGTTCCCCACCAAAAAACCTCCTGAAAACCTCCCCCATGGAGCTTTCAATTCAACTTTCACCTGCTAATAATGAACTGAGCAGTGTACTTAACAAATATCTGCTACACAAATCCGCTCCAATTCCAAAATCACCACCCCTGTCCGCGCCAATTTCCGCCCGTAGAATCTCTCGGATATTCCCCACCTGCGTTTCTACTATCTCCACGCAGGGACGATTGCACGCAGAAGGGAATGACCTCGCGATGATCGACTTGGGCCCCCGTCGAACGACGACGATGGGGGGCGAGGCGCGACTTAATATTTCAACGGCGGTTCGCGTGCGACACGGACAAGCGGCCAACAAGACGAGTTCGCGGGGTCGAACGCAACGGGAAGGTAAACCGAGTTCATTTCAATTGTACATATTTGAGGCGGAACAAACACGCTCCGTTGTTGGTCCACGTCCAATGTTCATACACGCCCACGCCGCGGATATTATGCATCCCGCGTATATATTCTATTCGAAATGGCCGCCATGAATATGTAGGAACTCGGCCCCGTCTTCCCCTCACTCGGGGCCGTGCCAAAAGTCCGCCACCGTGCCATTGAAACAACCTTAGCTCGCGACTTGCAAGCAACCATCCGCCTCGCCCTGTGTGCGTTGGTAACGAGGGCGAGGAAGAGGGCGACGTTAGTCGAAGCTTATAATTCGGAGCTTTAAGCGGAGTGGGGGATGCTGGTAGTGTGAAATTTGGGGAGAATTTGAAGTAAAACGGGGGGTGTGATGTTAGACACAGGGGGGGGATAATTGGAATTGCGTTGGGGTTCTCGGGAATTGATCAATGGGAGTTTTAAGTATTTTAAATTCCATGTGGCAGTGTTGTATAAGCTCTGAGGAAGCTGTGGTCTTTGGACCAGAACAGTGGAATACCTATTCTTTCGAATATTTAGGGATTTCGAATAGTAATATTAATTTTAAGGGGGTACAACCGTGTGAAAGTGTCAAAAATCGGATTTTTGTTTTACATATTTTCATAGATTGACGGTTTAGGAATATTATAAATCAAGTTCGATGTAAAAATTCGGGAAATAGAGGGAATTTGAGTGGGTCAACCCGGGTACCAAGGGATTTATATTTTTCACCACGGTGGTCCTAAAAATCAGAGATGGACGAAAAATGATTTGAAATAAAAATTTCGTACACAAAAAGGAGCTGTAGATCGATGTGGACTGTTGTTACGATTCTGCACGCGAAATTGGAAGTGAATTGGTTGAACGTAGCGCGAGCTTTTAGCAGAGATAGGCAAAAAGTTATTTGAAATAAAAATTTCGTACACAATTTCGTTACTTAAATTGTGTTACTTAATAACAAATATGCTGAAATATACTTTGGTCCTTCCTCTTTAATATATTGTAAATGAAAAGTTGAGAAAATACATACAAAGTGAATGAAAAAATGTTATTTGGACGAAGGTAAAATGTATATTTAATGTATGCAATAGGTAAATGTATGCTAAAATATTTTGGTCCTTCCTTTTTAATATATTGTAAATGAAAAATTGAGAAAATACATACAAAGTAAATGAAAAAATGTTATTTGGACGAAGGTAAAATGTATATTTAATGTATGTAATAGGTAAATGTATGCTAAAATATTTTGATCCTTCCTTTTTAATATATTGTAAATGAAAAATTGAGAATATACATAGAAAATGAATGAAAAAATGTTATTTGGACGAAGGTAAAATGTATAAACTTACCCCACTGCGTGGCATGTTGATAGATCCGTAAAATATTCGTTTAATGAGTAGAGGATGGATGTCTGAAATATCCCACTTCAACATAAGGTGCTTGCTTCTTTTCATTAAAGTATCTTAATAAAGCTGTTTTAAATTTCTATCGACATTGACTCCTTTTCTACACCGACACGTGCTTTCTGAAAAAAAATTTCCAATATTTTACCGCGAGTCTGTATCAACCTGTCCCCTCCCACACAGCACCACGACATTGCAGTAACTTCCCTGCAATGGTGCAGTGCAATATTGCCGAAATATTGTCGGATCGTTGCCACTGTAACATTGCACGTCGATGTGCGCGCAATATTGCAGAAATTATTATAGCATCGTTGCCACTGGAAGATTGCAGTGGCAACGTGTGTGCAATATTGCAGAAATTATTATAGCATCGTTGCCACTGGAACATTGCAGTGGCAACGTTCTTGCAATATTACTGCAATATTGCAAGAACATTGCCACTCAAATATTGCGCGGCAATATTGCACCATAATTCCTGCAATATTGCAACGCAGCCTGCAATAACGCAACATTACAGCAACGTTCCTGCAATATTCCTGCAACAAAGTATGCTCTACGAGCTGTATCACCTTTCCCCGGTCTCCCCCAACCCCAAAACCCTTAAAACTCTCTCCCAAATGTAAAACAGTCCCACTGAGAAGCCTCAACCACCAATAAGAACCCCAATTCCTCGTCCCAGCTACCCCTAAATCATCGAGTCCAGCAATCGATAGAAGCACTAATGTCCCCAGACCTGACGCGACATCAAAGTGTGGTGCGCCACGATTCGAGAGGGGGTGGGCTCGTTCGGAAGACGTATTTGCTGGGGTTGGCGCGGCTAGCCTCTTCCGCGTTGTTCGTGCCCAAGCATCATCGTCGCGCCGCTGTGTGGCGAGGCGGGGAGGAGGCAGGACGGTTGCCACTATGCCAGGGGTTACTTAATTTCGGTCGCGACTCATAGGAGGCTCGGTGATCCAATTATCGCGGTGCACCGCGAACGTGAAGCACGGCCGACACACCGGCGCTGCAGAGCCACCCCCTTGTCGAAGGGTTAGAGCCGGTGGTACCTGGTCTGGTAACGATCCTCAAAAGCAGAACGGATGACGCCTCGCCCCCCCAGTCGCCGCGAATTCCATTCGACTGACGGATATCAATTCATTTCCTTCGACGGCTCGCGACTGCCGAGTTAAAACGTCGCATCCTGCGCGGCGTTATTATCGCCACGGCATTCAATAACTCTCCTTCCTACGCCGCGTCTCGTTATATTCCTTCGACCAACAAGACCGCCGTGTAACGACGAAGTTGACGCGGATAGCGAGGGTAGTTAGAGGCGAGGAGGACACGGGGACAGTTTCCGCAACGGTGGAAGCACGTAGACCAGCGATGATCAGTGAAGCACGTAGTAGCACGTTCTTATCAATTCCGAAGCGAATCGGGATATTTATCAACGTAGTTGAGAAACAATGCGCGGGGCAAGCACGTAGTGCTATATGAAACAGCGGATAAGTCGTAGATCAACTGTAGCTACAATTTACAACAGTCGCAATTTCATGGCTTCCACCGGCGCTGGAATATCTTCCCATTTTCGCCGGTGGTTTCTTCGCATCTCCCGGCGAGAAGAAATTTGTGTATTCCAATTTTTTTTTTTCTTTGTCGGCGTGTACACTGGTGGCTCGCTGCCGGAACGGGAGGGGCTGTTTTCAATATTTATAGACGAGGGGAGAGAGGTATTCCGGGATGTAATATAAATATTATATCTTGTTAGGAAGCCGTCGCGCGAACGTCCCTGCTTCGGGAGGACTTAAGCCGTCGAAACGGCGGGGCTGCGGGACAAGCAAGGGGGATGGTAGGAAAAAGCTACTTTAGTAGAGGAGTGCTTTGTGGCGAGCGAGGTGCTGGCAGCTACACCAACCGGTGCAAGCAATTTGTACGCCGAAGTTTCGCGTTATTACTTACAGATCGCTGGTACCTGTATTTATTCCATGGGTGTGGGTCCATTCAACTCTGCTCCTTCTAGTATTAGGTCTCTGCGCGTTGTTTAGTTCCTTTAAACGTGGCGCTGGCTCCTTCATCCACTCTCGGCTTCCTTGAGAGTTTCTGAATCTTTCCCTCCCTCTTTCGTGTCTTCTTTCTAATGTGCGCTGGGTTTGATGGCACCTGGGGGATAAAAGGGAGCACTTAGGGGATGATCTGATAAATCCATGGAGTTTTGTAGAAAAAAATAAGGGCGTAACTAATAGACGCATAAATGTAATTAGCTTGTATGCAGGTTGTTTTAAATATCTCATGGAAGCTTAAGGAATATATATTCGGAATTACTGTGTAGGATATAGAATTTTGGAAAGTGGAGCTTTTGAATTGTGGACCTGTGGGGTTCTGAGGAGTGTGGAATATATAGTAGAAGTAGGGTAAAGGCAGGTAATATGGAACTTTGTAAAATTTCGATAAAGAAATAAGTAACTATTAATATTTACTGAAATATTACTTTTTGAAAGGCTTGCGACACCTCAAAAAATTTGTTGATCACGTTCAAACTTTGGCACCTTAAATACCATTATAAAAAACAACTTTTGCCCACTATTAGAACTCATGAATAATAAAAAAATATTTTGCCCCTATTTTTCGTTCCACCCTAACCCACAGGATCCTGAAAGCTAGATAAACACACAGACCCACTGAATTCCAGAAAGCAAGTAAAACCCCGGTGGCATAAAGTTCGATAAATCAAAATCACAGTTACAGAATCCCCGAGTTCCCCGAGCTTCTAACCGAAGCAGATCGTAACAGGGGAGATACCTCCAAAACATTCCCCCCCAAGATCCATCAGAACGCCCCTTTCCTACATCCGCGGCCGAATATCCGTTTCCCGAATTAATCAAGGGCGATGGTAGCGTTCGCCGTTGAAAATAAAGTCGCCCGCCCCTATTCAGAGGCCCGCGGAACGTAGCAATTGATTTCCTTCCAGCAATCGGATAAATCAGACGGCGGGAGTGGGGCGGAATCTGGAATAACCCGCGGCCGGGGCCAGACCTATATATCCGACGCGACACACAATGCCGCCTCTCCGATGTATCCCCCGATCGAAAATAGAAAGCTCCCTTACGCGGCGGAGGTGAAACGATCTAGAAAACTAGCAGCTAGACGCGATAAGGAGGAAATCGCTCGCACGTGACCGGGGGACTCCTCCGCGGCGTCCCGGGCAATTGTCAGGGAAAATTATTATAATCTTCCGCGGCCACTTCCCCCGATACACGTGGCGAAGGTAAATAAGCGCGATACGGGCGGGGCGGGACTAGCATAACGGTCGATAAAATAAGGATTCCGCTTTCTACTTACTCCCAGCTCGATAAGCAAGACGGATGCAACTTTCATCGGCAACTGCCGGGCCGGAGCCGCCGCGCGGATGGAAATTCCACTGCGAGACGGTTCCGGCTGGATCGAGGACCAAATTCTTGGGGAAAGTTATCATCGTGACGTTCTCGGGTCGATCTCTGAGGGACAGGGAGGGGGAGGCTGTTTACGCGGAGTCTTCTTAGATTATAGTCGCGAAGGAGATTATTGGCTGATGATGGTTGGTTGGAACTACCTGAGTTGGAACTCTGTTTGATTTTTATTGTGGACGGTAAAAAATCATGTATTTTTTTGGGGAATGGATGGATGAAAATGGAAATCTTGAGGGTAAGAAAGATGGTATGTCTGGTGTTTTTGGTTTCTCGATATTTTTCCCATCTCGAGAAATGAGAAATTAGATTATATTTGTTGAGGATTCTCGAGAATTCTTAAGAAATTAAAAAATATTGCAAAATTTATATTTTTGGGATGATGTTCATAATATTTAGATAAATTTGTATTCGTGTCCAACTTAGACAAAACTTGTGTAAATGAAAAAATAGATATTTGATATAATTGATAAATTTATTTGTTTAATATAAAATGTGAGCAAGGCGAAAGATTACTTTTTTGCTTTAAAATAGTTCTTTCAAAAGTAGAATGAGTCTTATGTAGCGTCAGCCAATCTACTTCTTTTTGTTATGATAAAATCTGTAGAAAATTTCTTTCATTTTGAGTAGATGTTGGTTAGGGTGGAACGAAATATAGGGGAAAAGTATTTTTTTATTATTCATGACTTCTAATAGTGGGCAAAAGTTGCCTTATATAATGGTATTTAAGCTTCCAAAGTTTGAATGTGATCAACAAATTTTTTCAGGTGCCACAAGCCTTTCAAAAAGTAATATTTCAGTAAATATTAATATTTCAAGGGCTTGCGGCACCTCAAAAAATTTGTTGATCACGTTCAAACTTTGGCACCTTAAATACCATTATAAAAAACAACTTTTGCCCACTATTAGAACTCATGAATAATAAAAAAATATTTTGCCCCTATTTTTCGTTCCACCCTAATGTTGGTATGTCCAGTTTTGTTGATTTTCTGATTTTTATGTCATTTGCTTGCTAAAAAGGAGAGCTTGACCCTAGATTACTAAACTGTCATGAAAATTACAACAGGAAATTGACGATTCCTAGAAATCATAAAAAAAATTATACGCGTTGTGTCCATCTAACAATAAGTCAAGGAAAATGACATATCTTTTGCATGAAATGCAAGAAACCAATATGTCGAGCTCGTAACACGAACATGTGTCCCTGGTGTACCGAATAAAAAACATTTCATTTTTTATTGTTTCGCGATCTCAAACCCAAAGAAGTAAAATTTATTTTCCTACTTGAATAAAAATATATTTCCTCGAGAATATAGGTGTTTCATTTTATAGTCGTATTTTTTACGAATGTTTAGTAACAACGTCACTCACAGGGTAGTTCAGTGAAACAAGGGAAAAAGACAGTATCTCCACGAAGTTTTGTAAAAATATTCAAGAGGATGACAAAAATACATTTAACCCCAAAAACCAAATAAAAACTTGGTTGAGGGCGTTTTGAGCTTTAAAATTCCTCCCTTATAAAAAACGGAAAATGTGACTCGTCGTGATCTTCAAACAGTGACCACGTCGAATAACACAAAACGGAGCTTGAAAAGTTGGAAAGCTTTGAAATCAACTTCTCCGCGCGAAGAATAGAAGAAGAACCACCCGCATCTTCTTTCCACCCTCCACTCTCCAACAATCATTTCCTGGCTATCTAGGAACACCCCATACATTGCACTGTCCCCTTGCATCCCTCTTATCGCGTACTCGTCGTTTATAAAATATATACGCTAGTATTAGTTGTCGAAACGCGATAACATTTGCCGCGCCGTGCACGCACGCCGGTGTTCCGCGCGCGGAATATCGAATATCGATTTACCTCGACGCCAGGAACCTTGGCATTGAATCCTCCGCCAGCGTCCGCGGCTCTTTCGCTTTCGGTATCTTCCCTTTATTTCCACGCTTTTCAGCCGTCCTGCTTTCTTTCTCCACCCACCCCCCACGCGTACCATTGTCAGAGTAGACGCTCGGAAACTACTTTCCACCCGGGGGCTGCGCCCGTCGTCCCCCTCAATACTATCTGTCTGTATTTCGCCGTCACGCCATTTTGGGCCCTCCTATGCAACGCTGCAAGGTCTATGCTTCCTTTCACCGCGGGTTGTTCTTATAACAACACTTTGACAACCGCACCTTTCCTAAAAAAAAAAAGAAACTTACGCCCACTGACGGTATTTTCAAAATTTCCCAACTACTTATCGCAGTGATTCCCAACCGGTGGGTCGCGAAGTGTTTTCTGGGAGTCCCCAGGGTCTATTGGGTTTTCTTTTTGATATTATTAAGTTAGAATCATATTCTGAAATACATACCTATTTTAATGTGTGTTCTTTATCTTATTAAGGGGTCTTTCCACTGTGATTCCCTGATAAAGTACCGCTGTTTGGAACTTTTATTGTTGCGAAAAGAATGTGTTTGCTAAATTGAAGTTCTTTCTGTTTATTAATATGTGTTTTGAGAATAGAATTTTTTTTTATATAAACAAAGTTAAATATCCCGACGATTCGCCCTCCACAATCTATTACGTAATTAAGCAGAATCAATTTTCTCTTGGAAGATTGATAGGGGTTTATTCATTGTAGAAGTGGAAGATTTTTGAGCCTCGATAATAATTCTAAAGAAGTTAGGACTAAAGCTAATACTGGTGAGATTAGAGCCAGGGGCTCATAGAATCTGATATAGTTTCCCGAAGCTCCAGGACCGAGTGTGAATTAAAGTCGTCCACACCCTGACCTATGGCAAATCGAAAGGCAGCCTCGCCACCCTCCCCAAGTCCACGCTCGCCCTCCATTCCTCCGCCCCCAGTTCACGCCACTGTGGGCGATTAAGAATAGACTCCTCTATCTACTTTCAGTGAAAGGCGAGGCGCGTTATAACCCAGTAACCAAA
Source organism: Andrena flavipes (assembly GCA_963971345.1). NCBI lineage: Eukaryota > Metazoa > Arthropoda > Insecta > Hymenoptera > Andrenidae > Andrena > Andrena flavipes. Next base: position 75,700,211 of record OZ020480.1, read on the forward strand.
TCCACCGCGAAGCTCAGCGGAGCCATACATTTCACGCGGGAAACCACCTAAATCAAAAGCAAAGTATCCAGCCATTCTCGGCCGCTAACAATGAGAAAGATCTAGGCAACCGCATTCCCCTGAAGAATAACCGACCACAGTACACGCGAGCTATAATAACGTTGAACAAAGCAAAGAAACCACAAGAAAAGAGTACCTTAACCCTACCTCAACTATTCCCAACCCCTCCGCATTCTCATTTCCGTCTCCCCGCCTCAGCCCACGGGTCACTTTCGACCCAGCCGCGCTCCGTTCCCCTCGGAAGCCTTCCGAACCCCGCGAGAAGTCTAAGTGTCATTAACATACACGTTCCTCGTTCCTCGGCAGTTAAATTGAACGCAGCTCGCCGCCGAAGGAACACGCGTCCTCAGCTTATCCGCGAGACAACGCTGCCGATAGGCGAGCGGAGGCGGCAGATTGCTTGCTAAAACTTTCAGCGTGGCCCCGCGGAACGGAAGCCTCTGTTTTCGGGAAATGATCCCAGCTACGCGGGATACAATAACGAAATAAAGCCCCGGAGCCCGGCGCGCCAGGCCTCTGTGTACACGTCCCGCACAGTCCTCCGAGCCGTAGGTGCACGGCGCCTCGCCCGGGGTGTGCGTCCGCGGAACGTTTTCAGCCCCGTGACCATTGTTCGATGCACAAGGGAGGCCTCGCGAACCCGAGCGTGTTTCCTTCCGCGACTCATTAAATCGACGAGTTAAAGCGCGACCATCCGCGAGACTGCTGCGCCCTGAAAGCACCGAGATTCGGAATGATTTTGCATTGTGCGCGTTGCACGACGAAGAAGAACAGACGCTTCCAAGCTGCGGCACTTTCCATCGCACCTGTTCCTCGGGGTGCCACAGGGAGTTTCAAAGAAAATAGAAGAGGCGCGTAGCTACCTCGACGCTAAACGCAGAGGAGTTGCGGGCGCGTTATCGCGGGAAACGCTGGAGGATCAGCAAGCGCGGGAGAGTGTTCAGTTTGCTACACACGCTGGCGAGACGCCAGGGATTGCCGGCGGCCGTGGACAGGAAGATTGAATTTGTTAAACATTTAAAGGCCGGGCCCAGGTTACTGTCGCCTTAATGCCGCGTCCCCGGATCGAGCCGAGGGGATTCCCGGGTTTTTATCCGGGAAACCAGTTCCCAGGCATCGCCTTGGCTCTTCGCTAGGCGGCGTCTCCGGGGCCCTTTTGTCCCCGGCCGCGTAACGCCGCGCGGCGGCGATTCATCAAACGTTATCTAATGGATCATCTCTGGCTCGCCGTATCGGGGATCCAAGGCCGGGCGCTGCTTTTACCCGCTTTCAGTGCAAGTGCTTCGCGGCTCGGGCCGCGGAGGTGAGGCTCCAGGATATTGCAGCCGGCGCTGCGGGCGGAGGCATTGTCTGGCGAGGCGCGGGAGAGTCCGACGGGAGATCCCAGACGGGGAGGAAGGCGGAATATGCGGGAGGAGATCTGCAGACGCGTGTAGAAAGACCCGGCGAGGGTTGGTCTGTGTCCTTGGGTGTGTAGATGGGATAGAAATGGAGATTGTAGCTGGTGCCGTGGATCGGGATAATGATGGTTGCGGGAAGTAACGGTGGGGAGCGTTGGGTCGTTTTGCGAGTAGTCGGACTGGTGAAGCAAGGAAGGGGTGGAGAATTATAGTTGGGGGTAGTTTTGGGTGGTGGTGTAGGGGTAGGTAGGGTAAACTCGGACAAAATAGGGGATCTGGGTAAAAGCGGCACGCGTTGTTATTTTTTAAACTGCCTTGAAATTTCCCAAGTCGTAGCAGCGACGTATTGTGGGGATGTCCATTATTTCATCGACAAAAGATAAGTGGGTTACGAGTGTACTTACTATCGCTTTGTGTGTTTTTGAAGTTCAAACACTTTTGAGAGTGCTCAGACAGATGCTTTTTGGCGTGAATTGTGCTAATTGTTGCATATTAAAGTGTGAATAATTAAAAGGGCGATAAAAGTTCCGGGGGTAAGTTATTCCGACGGTTCTATCTTCAAAATGAAAAAAGCGTTGTACTTGAAATTATTTTTTCCGTGTGAGTTGATCACGCCACTCTGTCGCCAATTTTAATAGCCTCCGCGATAGCGAATCGTGTGGTTGTATGCATTTAAATGCTCTAAGCCAATAGGATCCTATCATTTGCTAGTTATGTGGAACATAACTCCAACTGGAAGATTACCGAAGGTGAAGAAATCGGCCGTAATAGAATGATTTGTAAACCTCGGGTTTTAAATGATCTAAGTTTTATCCGTGTTAAATTCTAATTCCTACCACGCGTAGCGTTACAATCTTATGTTAGACTGAATCGATAACGTTGGGTGTGACATGGAAATGGTAAGGGGACTCGCGAGCCCCTCCGAGTGTGTGACAAAATTACATTGCATGATGGGTATATCCTATATCTGGTCTGTGATACAGTCAAAAGACTGTTAAAACAAAAACTCACGATGCTCCAGCTAATACCGAAGCGTTTTCTAATTTCAAATGAATCGATCGTCATTTTTCGCTGCAGCATCCGCTGCGGAGTAACATCTGACCCTACCGTTAACCTCGAGTTCCTACCCCCGGGAGAAACACTGCAGAACGTGATCAGAATTCGTCTTTGGAACTTTTCAGCTTACCGAATAGATTCTGCACCTCCTTGGATGGCTGTCCTATTTACTGCGCCGCGACCGTATCCGAAATTTACAGCCTCGCTTCTCCCGGCACTCTGATAAATATTTCCACGCGCGAGATTCGCCACATTACAACCACAACGCGTTTCCCATTCCAACCGTCACGATTCGTACCGTACACATCGATATCGCGAATTCTCGTTCGAACGCGCCTGATCTATACGATCAATTCCATTTCTACGTCGGTTAAAAACCCCCACGAACAAATAATTCCCGCTCATATCACACGATAGCTAAGATACAAACTTTTAAAAGCACTTAAACCAGATATCGAACACTTCAACGGTTAAAATCTACCACGAAGTCAGCCTTGAGAATTCGCAACTTACGATAGAATGGTATTGGAGGCGTGGCTTAGGTTACAGCGCTGTGGTGGTGAGTTGGCAAACTATTGAAAGTAGGCCCGGGTCCCACCAAACATTCCGAATAAGTATTTATTAATCGAATAAGTAAGAAATTAGTGTTGAAAAAAATTTAAAAACACTCATTTTTCATAACTTGTCTATTGAAACACTGATAATCATATGGATTTCGACCTACTCTCAATAGTTCAATTTCAATCGAAATTCTTGGTTTCCCAATAATCGATATTTCGTATTCTAGCATCGATAAGATCGATTCCACCCCGCTCCACGGTTCAAGGAATATAATCCCAGCGCGGTAGATTTGAAACACTTTACGGTAATCAGGATCGTAATGAATTTCTAAAGATCGTAGAATCGATTTTATTTCTACGAGATATAAATGTTGAATATCCTGACCGATGGTACCTAACATTCATTGGCTGGTCCGCAGGTATAATAAACTGTTAATAACAGGCGTCGCACAGACGCGACGTTTCCATTTGCAGCATCTATTCCGCTCAGCGAACCGTCTCCTAAATGGCATGGTTCACAGCCTGAATACATAAACGGGAAAATTAAGTGGAAATTGAGGCTGGCGATACGTTGTTGTGTACACTCGTAATCGGACTGGTAATCACACGAGTGTAATTGGCGACATCTATTCAGAAAACTGGTGAGCTTCGTTGCGCGTCGCATGTTTTAATGACTGCAACGAGCCAGCCTCGTGGCCCGCAGTAACGTTTTCATCCGAGGTTAAAGCACCTCGGGAGAGATCGGTCGCCGCCGTTCCCAAGATGGAGCTACGGAGGAACATAACAAGCGATAATCATCGCGCGCCACGGGAACGGGCTTCCGGATGATTTGATCGGAACCGAACGAGCGCGCGTGTAAACACACGCGCGTCGTTCGGCGAAATAATTAATTCCAGGTCAGTGTGCGCCGGCGACTGGGGACAATTTATCGTCAGTCGTTAACTCGAGTCGCGCGTGAGATATGCAAACGCCACAGTCCGACCTGTAATATGCTCTGCACTTATGTTTATTCATAGCACTCACGGAGGATCTCTGTTCTACAAGGGTAAAGAAATGACTATAGCTTTCACGCGTTCTTGCAGAACAATCTGCTTATGCTACTACCTCCGCTCCACGCGTGAAACGACCTATACCTGTATCTAAATATTTCGTTAAAAGACAATTTTCATGCATCGAACTGCGTAGATTTGTTCATGAAAACTGTAACTTGTATATCATGAATTGCATTCCATGTAGGGATCGCAATACCGGTAAACCGAACAAGTATAGAATCTAAGAGCACTTTATCAGGAGACTAAAGTTTGGACAAATTATGTGTTTTGCGTGCTTATTTGTTAAAAAGAATTGTTAAATAAAAAATATTTATTTATGTATATAAGTTAAGATTCTTTTCATTGTTCTCGTGGTGAAGATCCATATGAATAAGTAATGTCAATAGTTACATAAATATATGTATTTTTATATTTTATGTTCAGATCAGTTTTATGTATTTGCAAATACGTTTTATAATGGTCAATTAGAGTTAAAAAAAAAATTGTAATGTTTACTTTTATATTATCAATACCTTATCTTACAAAATTACCGGTAAACCGATTTTGAATGAAAATTTTACCGAATTACCGGTAATTGAAAAGGTAAATTTGCAATCTCTAATTCCATGCTTCTGTAGATAGGCATGTGTAGAAAAATATCATTTATTTCAAAAGGGACTATAATAAAATTAAATATAACGTAACAGATTGTCGGTATACGTAGATAGGAACGTATTATAAAACATTAGTTAATTCTAAGCTAATCCTTTTACGATCGATCTCCACCGAAAGTACTTTCACTTCCACCCGCTGGCCTATCGAAACCGTGTAATTCTTCATCCACTTGGTGGGCACAAGTCCATCTCTACCCACTCCCACGTCCACGAATACGCCGAAATGGGTGACGTTCCGTATCGCACCAGTTAATACAGTACCGGGACTGATATCGTTGATAGTCAGCATACTGTTTCGAAACAGAGGATGGTTGGCCTTTAATCTAATATCCTCGTCCTTTTTCATTGACAAGCCCTTCACCGTCACTTCCATGGTCGTCTCGTCTGTATCAAACTTCCTGGCCAGAGCTTCGCATCCTTCTTTGGCAAATGATTGTATCCTATCGATAAACGTTGCGGTACCAAGGTCCTCCAAGCTACACTTGCAATAGCTTAAAAATCGCTCCGCTATTTTGTACGACTCAGGATGGATCCAGGTCTGATCCAATAAATTTCGGGCGCGCTTGGAATTTTTAGCATTCTCCGTTTTAACTGGAGCATCAGTAGTTGAGGTCTCTGGCAATATTCTGATAAACCCGGCGCACTGCTCGAAGGTTTTATTCCCGATGCCTTTCACCTCCATCAGCTGCTGTCTGTTCTTGAACGGACCGTACACCGTTCTCCATTCTATGATATTGTTCGCTCTGGACACGTTTAAACCGGCGACTCTTTTCAGAAGACACTGGGACGCGGTGTTCACGTCCACTCCCACAAAACTTACAGCTTCGGAGACGACCTGAAAACAGTTTTAGTATTAGCGGACTGAATTTTTAATTCGTAAGCTCCGAGTACTCACTTCGTTCAACGCAGCTGATAATTGCTTCTCCGGTAGATCGTGCTGATACATCCCTACGCCCAAATGTTTCGGCTCCACTTTCACTAACTCTGCGAGCGGGTCTTGTAGACGTCTAGCTATAGAAATGGCAGAAATTGCATTGGCGTCGAGATCCGGGAACTCTGACTTCGCTTCAGGGCTGCAACTGTAGATCGACGCTCCTGCTTCGTCGACTATCGTGTACGAGATACTCATCGAACCGAACGCTTTCGATTTGATCAACTTACATAAGAAGGTTTCAGTCTCTCTGCACGCCGTAGCGTTACCTAATGCTAAAATTGTAGACTTATGCTTCCTCACTAAACCTTTCAGAATATTAGCAGACTCGTCGTAAGACTTCTCCGCTTTCCTGTGAGGATATATTACGTTCGTTTCGAGCACCTTTCCATGTTCAGAAATCACTCCGAGTTTGCAGCCGTGCGTGAACCCCGGATCTATGCCAAGTATGATTTTCCCCCTCACAGGCGGAGTGAGAAGCAATTGTTTGACGTTAGTTACAAAGACTTCTATGGACGCCGTCTCTGCTTTCTGTTTCATTTCGTTCCTTACACGACGCACTATCAGTGGCTTAATAAACTTCGAGTAAGCGTAATCGATGCTGTCGTTCAATATCACGGTGTGAAATTTAGACGCTCTCATAGGTTCTTCGTACCGTTTAGCGCAATACGATTTATACGCTCTTTCAAGAAAGTCAGGCAAGGTGATCTTCACGTTGAGAATCTTCTGCGCTTCTCCTCTGTTGATCGCTAATATTTGATGAGGTCTAATGCTCCTGGTGTTTGCATTGAAATCGTAATAGGTCTCGTACTTTCTGTTCACGTCTTTCTCTTTACTGCTCGAAGATTTATTGCTCTTGCATTCCGTAGTTTGTATTTTTATGATAGATTCGCTTTGGAGCTCCTTTACTTTGTCAAACGTAGCTTTATCTTTATTTATTATGTCCGCTATTATATGTATAATACCATCTTTAATCTGCTGTTCAGTTTTCAAGCCATCCTTCTGAGGATCGATAAGAGAGGACAAGCCGGGTAACGGTTGGCCTTTTAATATAGCATCGCTTACAGGCGCTAAACCCAACTCCTTCGCTCTTTCCGCCAGAGTTCGCTTAGACGCTGGCTTGAAGAAAGAGTATATATGTTCTAAGTCGTCCATACACTTGGTAGAAGTAATAGCGGCGTGTACTTGAGGAGTCCATTGTCCCAATTTATCAATGGTTTTCAATATAGTAGCAGCTCGCTGTTTGATCATCTTAGAGTGGTCGAAACTATCCTTCAATGCCCGGAGCACATCCGGCTCCATACCGCCGGTCATATTCTTCCTATATCTCGCGATAAAAGGAATTGTATTGTCTTCCTTGAAAAGCCTTACAACATTCTCTGCTATATGCTTCTCGACGTTATTCGTCTCTGCTATGTAATCTACATCAGTCCAGTCTTTACACTGTACGGAATCGAAATTGAAATGTAATTGATGGACGCTTCTCGACGCGTCCTTATCGTTCTCTTTGCCCACATTCTGTGCTTTCTCCTTCTTATTCTTTAAATTTCTACCCTTTACTTCCTTCTTGGAATCCTTCTCAGATTTCTTAACATCCGTACTAACAGTGTCTGTTAATACAGGCTTCGTTTCAGGCTCCTCTATCTTCTGTTTCTTCTTCTCGGGTAACGAAGCGTTAACTTTTCTCTTTCTGTTATTTGCATTCCTATTGTTTGTAACTTGCTGTTTACGTTTCTTGGTCGCTTTAGCTGATTCCGACTCGGGAACGTAATCGTCATCGCTCGAGTTACTTGTGGATTCGCCCTCGGACTCGCTTTTTATTATCGTTTTCACCTGAGTGGTTTTATGGAATGCCCTTTTCATTATGCAACCTTCGTCAAAGATTGCTACTTTATATTTAAGTTTGCTGTGGAAATATCAGTACTAAGTTAACTGATTATCAACAACTGTATTATTTGTGATATAGTTTACTGAAATATTAATTACATGGCAGAAACCGCTAGCTTAGGCTCAAAGTATTAAGTCCATAATACTGAATGAACACTATATTTTCCTTGTAGTTTATTAATTACAAAGAGAACGAAGGAAGCTACTCAACTATTCAAAAATCAGTAGATTGTTTTGAGCTACAGATGGTAGAACTCCCACATGACGTTCCCAACCAAACCTGACCGAATTTGACAGAATCGTTGGAAACGTGCCTTTAACCAGTTTTGAGCTGAATGGAATATGGACTCTAGCCTCGTAATAGGATTTATATTTTGACCGAAGGATTGGCACTAAAATTTCCAGAATTATGTTTACAAAGCATTTGTGAGATGTAAACTTTTCGTTTATAATATTTCCTTCTGGATTCGTATATTTGTCAGATATATATATCAAGAATTGTCTTATCACACTGTTCTCATGAACATCTCTTTAGGGATATTCTACATTTTGTGATGAAGATCAATATGTATTAATTAACTAGCATGATAATAAGACAGGATAATATTTAAATGAAATCGCTGCTTTTGCTATCATTCATTTTTATACGAATCAAATGTATATACAATGGCAGAGAGATTTCGATCATTGATGAAAATAATAGTCGGTGAGAAACACCGATTGTTTAACAATGCAACCGCAACAATTAATAACGCCACTGGAAGGGCGCAGGAGAAGTTAAATAATATGCAGAATATCGTCGCTTCCAAGTACGATGTTCTCGCAAAGGTAATGATATATATTTAAACACTTGCGTACTGTGGTTAAAAAAGAAAACTGCAGTACAGTGTTGTTTTTTTATTTATCTGTTTTTATCTGAATTTATCTGTTTCAGCAAGTCAATCATGAAATAACAGTAATTCAGAATTTAAACGCATCGCAGTTGGAGCCAACTCCGCTGCCAAGGAGAGTCGTGAAATGGATGCAATGGTATCAACAATTAACAGGCTTGGACATGGTGGAGATGGCCAAGCAGCAAGTTATAACGGCACAGGACAAGCTGTTCAAATGTCAAGACGGCAGGCGGAACCTTAATCGTCAAGCGACGATAATTAACGATAAGCTGAAGGAAGTGTACTCGGAGCTTATTCAGACTAAACGAGACGATCCGAAATACGTGCAATTGACGATAGTGGAGAATAAAGGTCTCCAAGAGCAAGCGAGGATTACGTCGCAGCTTAATTTATTAGACAAAGAGGAGAAGGATCATTTTACCCAACTGGCAACTGCGATCAAAGAGTATCACGATAGCCAAACAATGAACGCGCAGAAGTACAAATACTTATCTATCCTCGCGTCTGCTGGGCTGGCGATTGTATCGTTAATCGGCTCGATGATTTATAATAATAAGAGGATAGTAAGCGTTCGAAACGTTATAACCGAGGCGCAAGAAAGAAACGAAACTGCGTTTCGGGATAAGTTTACTTCTTTAGAAAGTAATATAAATACAAGGATGTCCGAGATTCTTACGAAGTTGGATAATAACAATAAACAGGGTATAACTTCCTTTGTAAACGAGGAAGTAGACGCATACCCTTCGGTCCTAGCGCAACATATTCACATTATATTGGGGGTGTCTGTTATTCTACTCTTCTGGAGAGCATTTATCAGTTGAAGGTTTAAAGATCGCCGTTAACACGTGATTATCGGCGATTAGTAGATTAAAAGCTGCTAATTCGGCTGATGTATAATTCGACGACAAACAGTCGTTTATTCGCAAATTGTTCGCAAGGTAGAAAATTTGTACAAGGCTGCTGTGCACGTGGCTTTTTGTATTTTACGCGAGGTAAATAAAGGTTACGGTCCATCACAAACATACATACATATATTTAATAAACTGGACAAATACAACATGATACTCTGATAATAAACTTAACTAATCAACTGCGATGTACGGCAGAATATCCACAGTCTAGTATTATGAGTCGTTTTATTAGATTTTAAATATGACGGTAGTTTCATAAAAAATAAAATGAAATTATTTCGATAAATAGTAAGCAATTTAAATATTAAATAAGTCGGTAGTTTTACATATTCCAAGATTTCCATTCCACGCCGTCCGGTGGTTTCTTCTCAACTTTCCCCTTGCCAACTTCCGACCAATTGGTACTTAGAACCGTACCGCCAGATTCTTGCTATTTTTTCAAGGAAACGTAACATCGGTATTTCGTATCGAACTCTTGCGTTTTAACAGAATCCGCTTGGAATAGAAATACTTACAAAAGATTTATTCATCGCGCGTCTAACTTCGTCCGATCCGCTACCATATATCTTTTGAAATAGTGCGTTCAGAGCGGCTTCTCCTTCAGGCTTCTCGTCCGCCTCTTGCTTCTCGATTTCTTTTTCTACCTTGTCCCAATCTCGCGACTTTTTGCAAGAAGTAGGATATTTTGGTGCCTGAGTACCGGCTTGTAGGATTTCTGGAATAATTATAGTTTCTTTCTCCGTCCTACATCGCAAATAAACTATTACACAAACAAGGTTCCGGTGCGTATAATCCAGCTCACCTTGAGGTATGGGCTGGGCCTTATTTTGTACAACTGGGTTTCCTTCCAAGACGTTCCATCTGATCCCTTCTTGTTTCTTCAGCTTGATCTCTATTTTAGCAGGAGTTATTTTATGAGAACACTGATCCGGCACTATGGGATGAGCCAGATCCAGCTCCAAACTATAATCGCTTCCCGACGGTAGGAAGGCGGATACGCTTAGCTGAAATCGAACAGAGGATCGTTAAGCTACTCTCCCGAGGAACAAAGATTTCTCTCGTCGTCGGAGTAATGGAATTTTACCGTGTTTTTATTGTAGACAATCTTAACGTTCTCTGCGTTTTTAGCAAGGATCGTGACTATGACATGAGTCTCCGTCTGATACCAGTCGTGCCTTATTTTCGGAACAGGCATCTGCAAACATTCGAAGTTTTTGACTGTCATTGGAGCTATTGCTATATATCGCAACCAGTTTCCCAATAATTAACCACGATACTCGCCTCGCTATTATCCACCGCCGTGGCGGTCTTCTCGCTGACCATTGTGACGCTGGCCTTTCGGTTATCGCTCAAATCATTCGAAAATCTGACATCAAATTCCTCTTTGCCGTGCGCAATTCTCGAAAGTTCGCACGGATCTAACTGAATCTAGCAGGCATCAGGAGCGTAATAAGTGATGCTGCTGGCGAGGCACGAAAGAGAACTTGGGTGAGATTTTAATTCTACGATCTCCAAAGGCACGAAAATTCTAGCGAGCAGCCAAACCAAGAGCAAGTAAAATAGAAGGAAGCGATAAATAATCTTTGTCTCTATAATTCCTCAAACAAAGATAGTATTATTGGACTCTTGGAATTCATCATTATCTCGTATTTTCAGCCTGCACCCGGATAACACTGTTATTGTCGTAAGATAAATTCTGGGGTGCTGTATCAATTACGAGACGCGAAATGAAAGGCAGAATGAATCTACGATAAGAAGAAACAAATGCTGTATTTTGAAATAAGTTCATAGTCCACGGTGAGCCGTTTAGAAATTCAACCAAAATGACTCCATTTCCGGCAAGGGTAATGGAAACGAGCCAACTTCCGGGAGGATTTAAATGCGGGGTTGCCAGATTCGGCGGAATGCCGCCGTTGGGACTACTTTTCAAAATCAACTAGTGCTCAAAAATTGAAATTGCCGGTTGGCGCCTGAATTGGGCTACAATGGGTCGAAATTTCGATATTTGGGCTGTCCAAGACCAAATGGCATTCAAAGATTTCACAAAATAGATTATCATTGTTGGATTGAAATGTTAATTTTAATTTTCACACCAGTTCCATTTAAATTTGCTTTTGTCCAGACAAAGTCTATTTATTGTACCTAAAAGAAATAAAGAAAACAATTCCAGAAACTATTAAGAAAATAAACATCCTTTTGATTCAAGATAGGTACTCGAATTTTGGCGCTTTTGGGATACGTTTCCTACGCAATCTGGCGTCTCAACGTTAAAACCATCTGGCAACCCTGCTTGTATGTTTCCCAGGATTGTTTCAAAATTTGTGGAGTAGAAAAAGGAACTTAAATCTGTTGAAGGGAGAAGTTCAAGCTTTCGTGGAAGATGAAACGACCGATTGAAGCTGTTATCGACAACGTGGTTACAGAGCCGTCCAAAGTTCAACCAATTATCGGTACTTAACACGTATATTCCGTGAAAACTTATTTAACGCTCGGCATGTATCGGTTTCTCCTTTTCTTCTATTCTCTTTTTTTTTAGTAAAGCAGTTGAAAATAAGAGACAGTTATATTATTAAACGATTTTAATTCGATCATCATTTGTTTCCGTAAATCCCATTATAAAGTACGAACGAAAGATGTTCGTTAATTTGTTAATGTCACGTCACATGTTACTCGCATTCTTGCCCGGCGATATTTACGAACGATCGTTTCGCAGTCAACTTCCAAAACGGCGAGCTCAAGGATGAGGAGGCCAAGAAGATGTCGTGCGGCGTGTTCTACGACCAGAAGCAAAGGAAAACGTTACTGGCTCTGTCAAACGGGCACATTGTTTACCGAGGTTATAAGCCCGACACGAGCCAAGACTTGATGCGCACGATGCTCGTGTTTCATAACAAGAGGACGGGAAGGGTGAGGCTGGTCCAAGCCGAACGTTGGCAAGTCGCTCCGGTTCTGGACAAACCGATGGTGGATAAAAACAAGGAGTCAGATGCTAATAAAATCTCTATGTTAAACAAAGAGTTCGGTTCGAAGCAAGTGAAACGCAGGACGGAGCAGTACGAGAGGCTGAGAGTGGACGTGAACTCCGTTAAGGAGCAGCTCGAAGAAACCGTGGCGAGTAAGATTCCGTCGTTCCGAGTATTTACGAAGCAGAAGCTATTCGCCAAAATTAAATTTCTCTTTGGCTGTTGCAGATGTCGACATCGACAGAATGGACCTCTCCATGCAGTTACCAGACAACGAGTTCATTACGAACACCAGTTTGCCGGAATGTAACAGAGAAGCGACTAACGTCGCGGATGTATATAACGTGTACGATATCATTCCAGAAAGCAAATTGGAAACTATGTATGAAAAGGCTACAGAAATGCTGAATGACGATTCCAGCGTAGATGGGTTTGTTCCTTTTTAAAAATTAACATTAGCGATCGAATATCGCTGCTGGTTACTTCCGTGTACGTTAATCGAACTTTTCTTACGTATTTAGGAAAACAAGATTCTTTAACCGGACATTGAAGCTCATAAAGTCTGATCCGGACAGCGTGAAAAAGATGGCTTTGTTGCTGTATATACAAGCAGTGGTGACGTGGTTGAATATGCCAATAAAAGATGCTAAGAAACGCGGCATACAAGTTTGTCCGTTCTCTCAAGAAGTGAACTCGTACATAATGGACACGTACAGCGTTCAGAGCAATCACGGAAGGTACGCGCAAGTAGCTGTAAGTAAACAGGAGAAACGAGCTGCGCGTAACCGCTTTTAAATGATTCTCAGGTTGAGGCCAACGAGCATGAAAGACAAAGGCGTGATACACTGTATGATCTTGGCTCTGATAATCAATAATTACGCGTTAGACGTAGAATTGTTCATAACGATATTCAGCCATCGCACGGGCCTGAAGAAGTTGATAGGCCTGGCCAGGATTATCGGCGCATTGCCCACCAAAGAGGACAAGAAGATCGTTACTCTGAAAGTCCCATTGCCAGGACCGTTGTCCGTTACGAAAAGAGGGAAAAAGAAATAGAGGAGTCAGTTTTTATACGATATTGTTGTACAAATAAAATTTATATTTAAACGAACTAATGCTTTTCAGCGTCGGGAAGAATGTTTATAACTGAATAAATATTGTTTCTTTAACTTAACGCGGTGTGTATCAAGAAGCGACTGGTAACGTTGCTTTCAGTATTAAATTCATATTCTTCTTCATAGTGGCGCGGCAGTAATAAACTTATCTATCTCCAGTAATAAACCTGCCGAGTATTCAAGGAAGGACGACGAAAGCTTCGAACTTGCAAATAGAAGAAACGTTCGAGGAGTTATAAAGAACAGTATCATTTAAAAGTTCCTTATAAATTGCTGCCTTAGTAACTTCCCGTGTGACCGTAAAGTATTCAAAGGGAAGCAATTTAAATGGACGCGTACGCAGACGCACCTGCTTCTAAATTTAGTAAGCAAGTCGGCGCAGGAAGGCAGAAGGAAAAGGAGCAACGTGGAAGCAAGTTGCAGCGCGAGAAAGAAGAAGGGATATAACAAGGACGACGAATGCGAGGAGAAAGCAAAAGGAAGGCTACAATTGTGTTTGGATGGTGCGTAGGTGCCTGGAGGGAGCGGGGACGTTGAAGAGGGGATCGGATCCGATGATTAGAGAATTTTAGCATGATCCTAGCGCGCCTGTACGGCTTAACGGAGGGTAAGGTCGAGGAAACTGGCACGTTGGCCGGCCCTGAGCGACTCCCCGGCAATGTGGGTCGTCGTCTAACTGTTCCGCGTACCGTTCCGTCGACTCTGCGCCGTCCATTAGTCAGATCCAAGCTGCTTCTCTTTCTATCTCTCTCTCTCTTTTTCACCGCCACCAGCGTGGCGGTCGGGAAACGGCGGAGCATCTCGCCTCTCCTCGTTCTTCCTCATTCTATCGACAGCCACGTCCCGAGGAATCTAGTCGATACGCCTCGAGAAAACCTTAGAAAGTTTGTCCCTGTTCCTTTGACGCGTGCACGCCTGGCGAAAAGAAATTACCGCGGCTGTCCGCGAATGACATTGACGTTGAGGGACGCGCAGGATCGACGGGATGTTAAGAGCCTCCAATGAGACTATCTTGAAAAACAATCCTCGGTCCCCTGACGAGTAGAAACTCTTTAGAGGCGAAGGAGAGAGAGTAGGGGAAAAAATGGTGAAGTAATAGGAAACTTAGTATCGCTATTCTATGTGGCAATTCACCCGCATGACAACCCTTCGGCACAATGATGCTGGCAGGAAATGTTGAAAGTCCCTCGTACGTCGAGGCTGCTTAAATTCAACAATGTACTTTCGTTCCGTGCACAGTGACGTAGCACTGGAGAATCTTCCTGAACCGTCCGTTTCTTTCTCTGGACTTTCTTCTTGCTCTCGTACCATTTCGCCCGGCGTTCTTCCTGCTTTCCACCTCTTCGTCATCTCTGCCACCACCTCGCTTGTCTTCCTTTTACCACCTGGTAGTCGAGGCACCTCAGTCGACGTGTGACCTTCCGCCAGGGCTAAGAGGCACCGTTAATACGCCGCACGTTCAATCAACCTCGCCGTGGTCGCGGTTCTTCCTTTCCTCGTGGAGAACAAAACCGAGAGTGACAAGGGTTCATGGAGCTGTGAGTGATTGGGGAAGCTTGGAGCCCAGAGGTCTTCTTCCTGGGCAACTGGAGAACATTCGTCCTTTGATTCAGCGGAGGTAGTAAAGTTTCCTTCGTTGTAATGTTCTTTTGCTTCCTCAGGTCTGGACTCTTATTATTCTTCTCCACGTTCTTATTCGATAACTTCGTGTCTTCTGGCTTAACTTATAGTTCGTTGGACAGCGGGTTGTACGCGGGAGATCAAGTTCCTTTGGTTTTGGTGATTGCGTAGGATTAATGATCGGTGGTTGATTGATAGGGATGTTGAAATTGTTTGAGTTTCAGTTGTGGGACGTTTGGTAATAGTAGGACGTTCGCGCGGAGATTCCTCGGTTGTGCTTCTCTTTCTACCTTCTTGGGTAAAAAATGAATTATTCTTGAAGAGGGAAAATGAGTTCACTTGACCTCGATGGGGGTACGAGTATAACTTGTTCTTGATTTATACGATTCCAGCTTTTTGCTATCCCTTTGATTATACAGAAGAGCGGGCATTGTAACGTCTCTTACAATGATGTAACATCTGGTTCTGTTTGGTGAGACAATAGAAGTGGAACATCCACGTTGATCCTCACTGTGACCCTTGATGTATTCTCTTGAATAAGAAGGGAATTATTCTTTGAGAGGGAAAATGATTTCGTTTGTTCTTAATGAGAAGAATTTAAGTTATTAATGTACTTCTTGATTCTCAGAGAAGGTACATATTCTTCTCTACCATCAGTTTTTGTAGTTACAGGCTTGCAGATGGTATATCGTGATGTTAGCACTTGCTTTCGTTTCATGAACCAACAGAAGCTGCCAAGGTTTGCCGATCGAATTTCATTTAAAATCGTTAATCATATAGGGGAGCCGTAACAGTTGATCGACTGATTTCGCCTAGCTATCGTGCAATTAGAATATTCTGCAATCGCGGTACCGTTATAATTAGGTCGACTTTGCGCCGCATTAAAAGTCTCGAACCGTTCCAACGGAGGATCGTAAAAACACGCGCGATAAGTACCGTGTTCGAGCCAGCTGAAAAATTGAATCTCGGAACCGGTTGCCCGCTCTAATTTGCACCGATGATCCGCGGAGAACCGCTTAATTACAAAAGGGAGAAGAAGATGTGTAAAAAGAGATCATAAATCTATCGGTAATTTAACATTCTTCCTGGAGGGAGGGGAAGAAGAAATAAGAGGTGAATAAAGGCAGAGAAGGTGTGGAAGAAAGCAAGAGAAGAAAGAATCTGTAAAGGGGACGAGTAGAACGAGAAAATAATTCTGTGAGGAAGGTGAAGAATGGAACAAAAGAAAGAGGAAAGGGGGAAGAAGGACTCTGCAAAGTAGATTAGGGAAATAAAAGATAGAAGAACTCTGCAGAGTAGATTAGGAAAAGAAGAACTCTGCAAAGTAAATTAGGGAAAGAAGAGAACAATAATTCTCTACAGTAGATCAGGGAAAGGAAAGAAGATCTGTATAAGAAGGAAGAATAATCTAAAAGAGGAATTTTATAGAGATGATAATGAATAAAAGAAAAGAATATTACGATTAGAACTAAAGCAGAACTCTTCTACAATAATATAAAATCCCTCGTCACCAGTAACCACTCAGATTCAATAAACTGACGGGAGAAAAAGAGGTCGCCGAGGAATTTCTGTGCGGTCAAAGATTGCCCATTAACATTACGGTACGCTTCCGTGGCGTTGGTCACGGAAAAGCGGATGAATCACAAGCCTGTACCCGAAACTCTGCCTCTCGAGGACGAGTCCAAAACCCCGAAACCTGCTGGCTAAAGTGGGTCATCCCGACGAGCAACTCGGTTTCGTGTACCCAGTTACCGAGTTAGGAAACGCCGAGAGGCGGTCACGGTCACGAGCATACGAGCCAGCCATCAGAATATTATGATCGCGAGGGACCTTGGAGGTCTCCAGCCTCTTCAAGAGAGTCGTTGGTTCACTTCCCTCTTCCCGTTCACCCACGCAAACGCCACTCGCTTCAGCTACTTCAGCTACCAGTCTCTTCTCAGAGTCAAGGCTCCTCTATAATTGGCTCTTTCACCAGTTGTCAAGATTGATAAGATGATAGCGATGAATCTTCTTCTTTAAAGTAGACGAAGAAATCAGTTGTCTTCCAGATTCTTTGAGTAGGATTAATTAGCTTTGGTATTTAGAAGAATTAATCCGAAAGCGATTTCTGGTAGTCGTTAAGTGTCTACTAAAATTTGGTCTGCAAGTTGTGTAAATGAATGTAGTATTTGTGGCGTGAAATGGGAATGTTTTCTCAACTGTTCAAGGTAGATATCTTAGGAAGTGATTCCTACCAGGAAATTAATAGAATAATGATTATACACTTCCTTGAATCAGAGGAAGTTTAAGTAGAAGTATTAGAAGCATTCTCTTCTTCAACCAAGCTTAAAAAAAACTTCGCATTTACCACTATTAAGAAACATGAAAAGGCACTTTTCATGGTGCCAGCAGAGCCCTCTCGCTAGTTTCCTCATCTCCAAAGATATATCTAGTGCACAAGACTTATCATCTATGTGGCCCAACTTGTGGAACCATCTTCATCATCCTAGAAACATCCCCGAAGAGGTGTTTCCAGGTGACGTGGCGGAATCTCCTCCTGGACATCTGTCTCTCCTCGTTCGTGGCAACGAAAGCTCCCTCGAAAGTGCGAGTAACGAAATGCTAATGCCAAATCCAGCGATCTCGATCGCGGCGCGACAAAGGCCAATGCGGGCTGTCCGCGGCGGGAACTGTGACAAGCGCGAGGAGAGAACGATAGAATGCCGGAGAGGGAACGAGAAACCCGTTACGCGTTGGAACGCCATTCCGCTTGATGAAAGATGTAGCAGCTTGTCCCTGTTTATCATTCCATTGTGGAGATGCTTCTCTACGGTCAGGGCCTCCGTTAATTGCTGGACAGCCAGAAAAGCCGAACAGGCGTTTCGTACATTCACAATTATAGCCATCGTAGCCGACGATAATTAATTGCGGAATGACGATCTCATATTTACACGCGATCGAAGCGCCAGATCTCAACCACTAATTAGACCATTTGCATTAGAATGTGCGTAATCGTTCTCGGAGGAAATACGACTTTCCTTCTTCTTATTGTTAGACTTTAAAAGGGGAACAATACTTTAACAATTACACTATTTCACCCTTCTGAAGGGAATACTTTTATTGGCTTGCTTTCGTTTAGTTTACTTGCTACGGAGTCAGGAATGTGAAACCCGAGGGGCCTCTGTTTCTTTTGAAGGAGGAAGAAGGGGAAAGCATATTTCTTCTGAGGGGTTGGGGATGCTCTGATAAACTCGGTTGAAGAGCTAGCGAGTACCAGAAACCTCGAAGAACTCGTAATCAAAAGATTTAAATAGTATCTCTCACGGACAATGGCGCACTCGGGATGTAATCTTGAGGGGAGCCTAATTGAGCTGGGATAAAAATATTTTTAAAGCAAATTCAATGATATTCATTAGGTGATTATATAAAAATTTATTTAAAGAATAGAATCCAGTTTTCTTTTCTTTTTACAAAGCTCTTGAATTACTTCAGTCGCGGTTATATTAATCGCCTTTTTCTTTGGGAGGTGTTATGAAGAATTTTCTGAAGAATTTAATCCCTTAAGTAATTGTTACAAGCAAGAAAAAGCGTCCTCCGATAAAGAAATATGTAATTCTGCCTTGGTAGAAGATATAGGACAGTCCCTCCTCGTTCGTATTCGCCTGAGGTGGCTTCATTCAAACCAGCAGCGATGCAGATCACAGAGAGGCGCGCTGACGCGTTTACAGTAACCCAGTCGATGGCACAACGCGACAAATCCGGTGGGCGTACCGTCAATCGCACACGTATCCCCGCATGCACGCTCGTGTCCATGCCCAGATACACTAAATGTGGGACACAAGGGACGGAACTCCTTTCCGGCCCCTTTTACTTTGCCGTACGATAAACTCCGTAGCCCAGAAAAAGGCCAGCCTCGTCAGCAGTAAACGAACTTCGCAGGATCCAACGCAACTGCCTGAGAAAAAGAAACAAGAAATCAATCTCCTATTTGAGCACAATAACTATTTCCTGTTAATAACTGTACATAGATTGATTGCAGTAAACTTTTGCTTCGCGAACAGTGCATTAAATATGTATTTCTTTTACATATGATGTCAAGTCCAGCCTGCAGAGATAAAAAGATGTTTAATTCGCATTATCTTCCTCGTTTCATGTTATATACAATTAAAAACTCCGAATTAGTTCTATCGGCGACGTGTATTGCTTTCAGACATGGCGAGAACGCTGCAACTCTGTCCATGGACAGTGGTGGTGGCCCTGGCCTACGTGGCAGGCGCATCCTCGGAGTACCTGATGGGCGGCCACATGGACAACGGCCCGCCGAAGTCGCTGCTGGACGAGATAGAATCCTCTCCAGCTATGGCGAGGTCGGGTCTACTCGACGACCTTGACCTGGATCTCGATGCGGAGAGCACCATTGCTCCCTCGACGTCTGAAGACGAGGAAGCACTACGCTACCACCTTCCGTACCCTTTCGCCTTCAACGGCGGCAGACCGTTCTCCTTGGAGAAGGACCCCATCACTGGGAAGATCGACTTCGAGAAGGCACCGCCTGTCAAGGCGCTGAATTACACCAGCCGCTATCAGGAGCCGGGGAACGACGACAAGCAACCGCACGGCAAGGAATACTCAAAGGAGAACGTTTCCTATCTAGCGAAGAAGAAGATGGAGAGCAAGGAGAGCGTGGACGTCAGTCCCAACGAGATCAATCCCTATTCCCCTAATTTCCATGATTTCCTCAATCTTCCTGTTCAGTACTCCTCCGACAAGTATGGGAAGGATAAGTATCCGCTGATATCCAGCTCCTACGCGAACACGAAGGTCCAGAGCGGCTCCAACAGCTACAGCACTTACAACCACAAGCCCTATCACGGTGAAACCGTTTTGTATTATCCTACCAGAAGGCCATATGTGCCCAAGGCGACGTCTACGACGACGACGACCCCTAGAACGACACCCGTCGTCACAACGACCACTACCACTACTACAACGACTCCTAGACCCACGACGACAACCACAACGACGACCACAACCACCACGACTCCTCCACCGTCGACTACTCTCTCCACTTCCACAAGGGCGCCTGCTATTACCACCTGGAAGCCTCCAATCACCACTCCGAAGCGATACATGGAGCATCTAGATGATTATGAGGATATTCTTCCTATAGAGAAGCTCCAGGCCTCCGTGTACAATGGCAATCACCAGGGGTCGAATAACATCGTCCAACACAGTCCCCAAAAGCCTCCTAGTCACGAAGAGTACTTCGATGGCTACGAAGACTACGACATGAGCGAAGGGGAGGATATGAAGGATTACGGTCCGGTTAAAGAGTCTACTAATGAAATTGTTAAAACCAGCAGCTTGCCTCCCACAGTGTCGACTGTTCCCAATGTAACCACCACCATGATCGTCCCAGAGACCACTGCTGCCGTTACTACTAGCACAGCCGCTCCATCGACGCCTGTGCCACCTTCTTCCGCAACGTTGCAGGGGAACACCTTCCAAGCCAATCCACCGACGTTCCAAGTCCCGCCGCAGCGTCCAGTGACTTCAATGCCCTTGGACAGTGATCCAAGGCTACCGACAGGCTTCGACAGCGACAATCGAAGGCACGGCATAGCTGACAACGTCATCATCAACCAGGGCTATCGGCCACCACCGATTATCAATCAGAGGCCCAGCGGAATTGGCGGCGGGATCTTGGTGGAGAGCACCAGTAATATCGTAATACCGCCCGATCAAGACACAGTCTCTTTCGTTCTTGGGAACAGGCAGAACGTCGAGGGAGGGTACTACTCGCTGGGCACGGCCATTGGGGAGAATCCTTACGGCTCTACTGGAGTCGACGCGTCCTTCAAGCCTCTCTACGGAGTGACGTCCGAGAAAGGTGGCTACGATCCACAGGCAGATCACCGGGGAACCATCGCATTGCCTTCCGCGCTGGACAACAACCCCACCTACGCTGCGCAGACCTGGCGGCAGCCTAGTCCATCCTCCACCCAGAAGCTGGCCAACGAGATAGAACCCTCCAGGCCTCAGAGCTCGTTCGTGAAGGGCACCGTGCTCCTGGAACAGGCGGACAAGAAGGATGAGAAAGACGTGAACTACGTCGTGTTCCCTAGTGACGAGCCCAAGCCGCACGTAGAGGAGCATATAGTGATAGTGAACGAAGCCGACGGCACCGTGCACGAGATCACGCCTTCTCCCTCCACCGCGAAGCCAGTCAGGGTGGATCCGCCTATCTCGAGCGACGAGCACCTTCCGCAACTTTCCGAGAACTTGACTCCACCGGCTGAACGACCCAGACCGCCTTCGCAGTTCTATTACCATTACCATCACGGCGGAACGACGAGGCCTGAGCATTCTAGGCCACAGAGACTGCCGCTCCCACCTCGTGGTAAGCAGCCTCTGCCACCACTGCCTCCTCCTCCGTCGGAGCTAGGGATTAGGAGACGCCCGTACCCTCCTGACGCCAATCTGCCAAATATTCTACCTCAGTTCCGTCCCAACTCCAAAACTTCCCACGGCCACCGAGGCCCAGAGTCCATCGGCACCATCCCAGCTTCTCAGGCCTACCCCACCAGGGTCAGGCAACCCGTGCAGCCTCATCCTCCGACCAGGAGACCTCTGCCACCTCCTCCGTCCTATCTTCAGAGGTTGAACCCTCCTCCTCCACCGGTGCACGCGCTCAGAGTGGCTGGGGCGGCTTCCGCCAACACCGAGAGCGTACTCCCTCCGCGGGAGCCGGAGATCAAGAGGTTTCGTGGCCCCCCAGCGACTTCCAGGATCGAGGAGGACCCAAAGTCTTCGGTCAGGCTGTCCGGCCAGAAGCTGCGCTTGGAAGAGGAGGAGCGAGTGGACCGCTACTCGGAGGAGCCGCCGCAGGTGCCGCCGAGGCCTCCCCTGTTCCCTAAACGAAGAACCGCGGACCCTCCGCACGTAGCGACGCTTCAGATGCTGCAGCAGCACGGCGAGCTGAACGAGGACATCACGGAGTCGAGCCTGTCTTCGGTAGACGCTGATGAGGAGCCAGAGAGGATTGTCATTGAGCAGGAAGCTGACAGGAGAAAGTTCGACGACAGGGAGACGCTGGCAGAGTCGCCGGTCTACGTGGTCTATCCTGTGAATACTGCTGTGAATATACACCCTGATGATTCTAGAGAGAAGGATGAGAGTGTGGTGGTGGGGACACGCGGTCCCCATAGACCTCTGCCACCAGAGACGCTTCTACAGGACGAGGGCCAAGACATGGACGAAGAGCAAAGCCATCCTGTTCATAATATATTCAATGGGCGACCGGTTGCTTCAGACTTCCCATATCCTCTGGAACGCCCTGATCCCTCCATCCTCACCAGCGGCATGAGGGAAACTCCCCTGCTAGTGCCCAGCGACCAGAGGGAAGAGGAAGAGCCTGTGAAAGAGAACGGTGACGAGAAGGACGAGAAAGACTCCAACGTGAACGTCATACCGTACCTGCAGGACTTCTTGCCGTTCCCAGCGAGGAAGAACGAGCCCATTTCAGCGACCCTCCATCGTCTACCATCTCTCCCATCATCCACCCCCATTGCATACGTCTACACGCCAACAGCTCAAGCGTCTCATCGACTTGACGTAGATGTGAGGGACGACGAGAGCTCCAAGGCTGATAACAGTGAACAGAAGCCTGTCCTACTGCCCTCGCAGCAACCATCAAGCTCTTCGAGCTCAGCTCCCTCTCCGCAGAACTTCATGGCACCCTTCGTTGCCAGTGTCAGCGCAGAAGCACCTTCCAAGAATGGCTGGAGCGTTGTTGTAGTGGAGCCCACCATCAACAGAAAATCAGACGATGTGCGTGAGATATCTGAGGACAATTCAGACACCGAAGAGACCCAGACAGAGAAAAACGAATTCGACCCAGAGAGCTTCAAGCCGCAGCTGTTCGGTGGGTTCAAACCGATCTACGAGTTCCCCACGCAGGATGTAGACAGGCCAGAGCGCAGAGAGTCCAGCGATGATGATTCAGAGATAGCCACTCACCTTCATCTAGTTCCCGAGCCAACTGTTTGATGAAGGGATATGCTCATCGTGTAGACAATACGCTATTTAAATGAGAATAATCTTAGTTTCGAGTATTTTGTTGACGGTGGTAAGCTCCTCTTGGCATTACTGTTTCAAATTGACTCTCACGAATACCCTTTGATGCAAGGCAGTCTTGAATTCACTTCTTCGTACTGGCAGTCTAGGGCTGGGACGATTTGTCGAATTTTTCGGTATTCGAATATTCGATTACTTCAGTTGCTCAATATAATTCGAATATTTAAGTATTTGAATACTACTCGAATATTTAAGTATTTGAATACTACTCGAATATTTATGTATTCCAATATTGATGTATTCGAATAGTATGGTTTGAATTATAAATCAAGTTCTTTAGGTTCATTTATCAGGGAGAAATCTTGTAAGCTAATTTTGATCCACTTCACAATAGTATTCGAATAATAGCATTCGAATACTCAAATATTCAAAGTTTATTCGTAGCATTCAAATACTTGTAAAATATTCGAATATTAAATTATTCGAATAGTCCCAGCGCCCTAACTGGCACATCACATCCACACAGTGATGCTAACTGGAACATACTTGTAAAAGCAGAACTAAATATCTCGAAACTCTGCGCATCGGTGATTGGGAAGATTCGTTGTCTTCGCGGGGGGATCGAAGTTAAGTATACAAGTCTGAATATTCATACAATTCTTGAGGAATCTAATTTGTCGAGTTTCGCGAGAAGGATTGGATGCAACGGGGTGCAAGTAATATAGTTCAATCAAACATTAAATAAACAGTGAAATTCTAATAAGATATCGAAAGTTTTATAAGAGGTCTAATTTAACAGCCCTATGGAAATTTCGTTAGACCTACTTGCGCCACTTTGCACGTAATCCTCTCGAGCAGAATCAGAAACATCGCGAAACATCTGAAAAAAATTCATCGTACTAAAAAATCGTTATATTTATATTAATTTATCTACTTTTATTGATAGGCTATACGATAATTTATAAAATCTCGTTCGTAGATTATACGCTATCCTATTTTGTACATGTGAATTCATATTTATATATATTATGCATTTTCATGCACGAGTCAGCGCGAACAATGTACACTATTTATTCTATCCTGGAATCGTCGACGAACTCAAGGATATCGTTCTCGTTGATAATTGCACTTATACGATAAGTATTCATGCAATAAAATCATTATTAAAGTATTCATTGTATGCCTCTTTTATTCGTGTTAATGCCCTTTTAAATGCTCCACATCTTGTACCATGTATATATATACATATATACTCAATACAAAAAATAGGTACTTTCTTAAATTATTTACAACAAACGTTATAATCTTGAATGTAACAAGTATGTTCTTACACGCGTATCACCTACCACATTCGCACGTGCGTTATATAATACTGTATTTCGACAAGAATTCAAATAACTACTTCTACGGAAGACTTAATTAAAGATTACCAGACTTCATTAGACTTTCTACGATATGCAAGAAATAAAAAACAATAGAAATAGTTCCCTATAAAGTCATTCGCAGGGTTACATCGGATACCAGTCCCACATAATAAAAAAATATATCGATTAACACTCCCTCATCGATTCTTGCGAAGTATAATAAATATTCTTAAATATAGGATTGTCATTTTGTATTCTTAGAAGTTAGACCGAATAACTAAAGCTACGTCAAGGCAAGAATCTGTTCCCCTGTGCATAACATTAAATTAAACATTAAAGATACAAAAAGTCTTATTGGCAGTAATAATTCTAGCTCGAAACAGCCATAGCTGTTTCACCTGTGAATGTAAAGTGTCTCTCTATCGATTGCTAAACAGTCGAAGATCTAGCTTCAACACGACCACGCCTTTCTCCACTTCGTGCAAGCGGATACGCTTTTGGATCGGTCCACACGAATCTCTGCTGTCTCTCATTATATCAGCGACCCTTATCTCTGCTCGGCCAAGGAATTCTGTAAGCAAAGACCACGTAAGTCTTCGCCGCCTTTCTTCATCCTTCATTGAATAATTCTGCCGATACTGAAATTATGATTGTAACTTTACCATCGGGGCTGTAATAGCCTTTATCGAATGCTGTAATGCATAGCGTGTCCTCGAGTAAGTCCTTCACTTGGAATTGCATCGATTCGTCCCACAGAGGGCAATCAGTTCCTGACACGACACCAGTCCTCTCTTCTTGCGAGCCCATGCTCACTTTGCAGAACGTATTGCATTTGCCTATAAAAATCACACTCTCAATTCGTTTCTGTCGGTGCGCCTTAATTTACTTCCGCTTGTTAGTAAGCGCGTAAGTAATTGCATTCGCAAAGAATCACAGGTACATTGTTAGGTTCGAAGCAAGTAGGCATTAAAATACTACTGTTGTCTACCATTCAGTTCGATACCTCTTGAAGCGAAGCTAAGTGCGAGCAGAAAATTTTACCTTTCTTGGGCATAATAAGATCTTCAGCTTCCACAACTATTAATCGAAGTCTACCCTCGGGAGGCCTCCTGCGAACTATAATCATGCAAGATTCTTGTTAGTAAACACGCCATGCAGTTAGGTGATGTGATTGTAACACAGATCCTCGATGACTTCGCTCCTGTAGATGGTCTTATTCTGCTTCTACTCATAGCATGCTCGTGCAGGAAAAAAGTAGGAAACACCAAGCAATCGCAAGCAAGCAAGGACATCGGCTATCGCATAAAGAAAAAAGCGAGCGGTTTAAGCGTAGACATTTCCTTACCAGGTATGGTCTTTAAATTGAAACCTTCAAGCACCGTAACAAGTATTCTCCCACACGCTCCAAACTGCGCCTGCTCTGTTTACTCACACATATCATATGTTATTATACGAGGAAATTTTCTGCGATTGACTGTAGATAAATAACAGAATCCAACAGTTCTCTTGTACCCTGCTTCGTGTTTGCAAGATACACTGTTGCGATAATGATACATGGACAAACAACACCGACCGAGTTTTATAATTTCACAGGAACTAGTTTAAATAAAAGCAGGAACTCACTCGATCGTTGCCTCTGCAAGCGTGTCTTCTCATTCTCTGAGAACTTCTTCTTCGCTTCTGTGATTCTTCTGACCCACAGAGAACACTCGCCCGGAGAAGGCGCCAGCAGTATTATCGGCTTCTTCTGATCCCTCAATCTGAGGATTTTAGTCGCGTTCTCTGTACTCTCGCCCCAACTCAAGCTAACATTTCCATTCGTGTCTGAATCTCCTAAGAGAGATAATTCGTTTAGAAATATTGGCTGCAAAAAAGAAACACTTCAATTACTGCTTTCACATTAATATCGACGCGTTGAATCGCCACTCGAGTACCTTTCTGTACATCTTGAACTTATGGTGCTCGTTTCGTTCGAACGAAAATTGCTGTCCACTGGGGAAAGACTTCTTGGCGAGCGTTGGCTGAGCGAACAGCAGGAAATCGTTCGTGAGAAATCCGACGAGTTCCTTCCCACTTTTTGCCTGCGATACGCATGAAAGTCAAAACGAGTCTCGTGATTAAAGGGAATATCTTACACCTGCGCAAAGTACCTTATGTAGTATACCAAAGTGAAGAAGCTTTCGCGGTCCTAAAGAATTGGTAAGGGAATTGAAGATAAGCTGCTCCTCCAGACCGTCGCAAGCCACATGGGTCTGCAACCATTCTAATCTATCGCTGTTCTCTTTTTCTCTAACTCCTTCGTTCACCTGGATTCGAAAGAAACAGTATTATCCGCTTAAACAGCGAAGCCTGTGTTTTGGAAACGTTACCTGGGTACAAAATTCCTCGGCTTTGGCCAGCGCCTCTTGGAGATACTGTCTGTCGGGATGATTGACTAGGGTATGTTCTAAAATCTAAAGGGATTGTGATAGATATGCATCGCTAGAAACTCTGGGATAAAAATAAGGGGGAAGCCCTATTTAGAACGATGGAATAAGGCGATTCTTGGGATTTTATTCTAAGAAACTGTTAAGGGAGTATACTCGTTTGACTTAAAAAAAAGTTTCAATTAAAAAACTATTGTTTTTAGGCAGTTATGGATGCATATCCGAAAGTCTCTCGATTTTAGACGGCTTTGTAACTAAAAAATTAATTTTCATTGCTTGAATGTGAACTAAAATACCCTGAAAGTTTGGAACAGATCCGCTTAACAGTTTCTTAGAAAAAAATTCCCAAGAATCACCTTATTCCTAACCGTCCTAAATAGGGTTCACTCCTTAACGAAATAAGAGTGAAATATACTTTGCCAATGATAAGGGGATACTTTGTTATCCTTTGCATTGGTTTTATTAAGAACGAGCTTAAAGGCATTCCTTTCGTGCGTGGGTCTTGCTGACAGGAATGCGCAACTTCAACAAATTCTGGCAGTGTTTCGGTCAGTCGTTGAAGATAAACAGCCGCAGATATCTGGCAGCTGCAGAATCTGATGTACGCTGACATCCTAGGTATCTGAAATATACAAGCACTTGTAAATACGCGTACAGAGTTGCAGTGTAAAAGAAAACAGTTGCTTACATTCTCGCATAAAATGTCTCCGATCATTCTTACAATTCCCCCTTCGCTATTATCTCGTCGTATTCGTAACGTTCTAAAAGACAAACGCTAAATGATTAATTCTGATCAAGTCTGTCAAGAGCATATTTTCAGTTTGCGTGGTGTAAAGGAGTTACCTTAAAAAGTTATCGTTGCAGGCAATAATGTCTCTCCAGTTAACAAATATTTTATCCACCTCGTCCACCGTTAAAACTAAACTTTCAATGAGAGGTTTCTCAAACACCTGCAATAAAGATTCTGATTTATTATTTATTTTATTATTGGTGTACCAATTTCAGCGTTGTAAAGTTTCCAAGTACCTCGTGAACAAGTCTCATGTCTTCTATATACGCTTGCTCGGTTGTAATAAGCTCTTTGATGTACTCTTGTCGCTTTCTTTCCATCGAATCGAATCCAACCGATAGTATGTCAGTGGTCGTCTCAATAGCTACGCATAAAATGTATGTAACAAGCTTCTGTTCGTTTCAATTACTTCCATCGCGTACAAGACTCGCCCTGAACTCAATCGAAGAAACGTAGAGGTTTCCAAAAAGAAGGAACAACAAATAAGGTACATTGCTGTTGGTAAAATGATGTAACCATTTTTCAAGGAATTTAAGGGAAGGTTCCGGTCTAGGGCCCAGAAAAATAGGTGATATTTAGGAATTAATTAAAGGAAAACTACTATTTAGAATTCAATGGGACTTTTTGCATTGTATTAAGGATGTCTTAAATTATAGAAATATATTTTTTGTTTCATAATTCATCATTGCAGACGGCACTGCGGAGTCTTTTAAGTCGAGGCGTCAAAAAATTCACCCAAAACTTTTTTTATTTTGAAGACTATACTTCTGGCTGGAGGGGGGGGGGGGTAATGTTTACTCAAATTCCAATAACTTCGGCAATTTTACGAATTTTAACAAATCCTTTCAAACACATATTCGTAAAAACTTGAACATTCGAAAGATGAAATAAAAAAAGTCGACTTTCAGACCGGAATCTCTCCTTAAATAATCATGTAAAGTTTGCAGGGGCAAAACGTAACACAGAAATAATCCTTAAAATGATACCACTCGAATTAGTCGTTGGGTTTCACCGGATAGTACAGAAATTGTTGTACGCAACGATACTTTACAACAGACAGATACTTTATTTCAATCAGCAGTTTTGCGAACACGTCTGTATATGTATGGATATGTGTACATATGTATAAGAACGGCGTGTATATGCATGTGAGAAGATTCAGATTATATTCACATGAATTGTGAACAGAAGTCTGTAATAATTACACAGCGATCTCAGCTTGTTCGCACCCGCGTGCGGTGTCCCTTTACTGGAGAAAGTACACCGCTTACGATTGAGATTGGTAATGAGATTCGACATTACAACAAATAAACAATATGGATATTCTGCAAATAGTAACAATCTTATAAGGATGTAGCACTACACAAGTATCTCATCTAAGAATAACCAGTTGCATAACTTGCTTTACACATTATCAACATGTTTAGATAAAGATTACAAGATTACGGGCGCATCTAGAATATTTTTAATGTTAAGCACACAACGTTTAGTTTTACGACCGGGCATATTTACACACCATTCTTGCAAAGGAGTGTATTATAGAACGTGTAAAAGGATTCAACCGGTGTATAAATATGCTGGTCTACTGTGCGCTTGGTTCTTGCATTCGCTCGAAACTAGTTGTTCCATCAAGTTCCTGGCTCTTTCAATGGAATGAACGCTAATAATATACAAAGGTACATCCGCTTAATAATTCACAATAAATAATACGCCTCGTTTCGCAGAATTTCGTTTCGAAGCTTCGATCGCCATGAAAGCCAGAGCATCGAGAAAGGATTGTTTTTAAGATTAGTAAACTATATCGAACCTTAATTTGTTTAAAGCAATAAACAGTACTTAAGTATCTCAACGTCGAGACTCGTAACATTACTACGGTAATAAATATAAATAATAAAGGTAAATGGAAGATAATCCTATTGGTTTAAGTATCCTATTCTTAAATAACATGATTCGATATACTCAGGATAAGATTGATGGAAAAACTGGTTTACGATGATATAACATTACTTAACAAATCATTCCCACCAGTGGTAATAATATCTATCTATAACCTCATGATTGTTATTACTGATATTTCATTTAATGATGATTTTAGGCTCTATAATAAAGGCTGCGAAGAAGGAGCACATCATCTTCCATCGTGTATAAATAGATGGATTAATGGAAAACGAATAATAACTATACATAGAATAAATAAATAGGAACAACAGATTTGGTTGAAACGTATTGAATTGTAAAGTAGAGAGAGAGCAATATTTTCATCCCCTTCGTAAATGCGATGCAGAATATTAATATCTCTTCTCGCTTTCTAAGCTTACGATAAAATTTTGATATCAAACGAAAACATAAAACTGTATACGTAATTGCCCGGTCGCTAGGACCGAGCCAGCATCTCTTCTTTATGCGTTATAACAGACTCTCCACCCGCTTGCATCGGCAAAGCAAAACGTCCAAACAGGATATTCAACGTGCGATTCAACAACTCCTTCTCCCTTTACATCGACGGCAAGCAGAAAACTGATATTCACTTGCTCGTATCTGCTGTGAAACTTTTGCACTAGGCCTTGGCGCAGTATGATTACTGTACAAACCATCTGTATTGCGCACCAAATGATATGCTACAGTACTCTTAAAAAAAGAATCAGAGGTGCGTTTAAGACTCCTCGGCGCTAAAGCTGCTCTTAAGGGTACTGATTTCAGGGAATTTAGAGTCGCTGTTAACAACCAGCGTGCCTACCTCTTACTAGACTAACACTTTAAGCCCGATGCTGGCGATCTTCGCGAACAAATCGTTTTTACTGCAAAATCTTTGTTTATACCCACGTGTTTTATTTACACAGAAAGCTGTTCGGATGTCCTTTCAACTATACATAGAATAATACGAATGTTTTACAGATAGCTAGTTCGATATTTATTGTCTTTGCTCCTAGAAGAAAGTACTTTAACTCTAATACAGGTATATCGTTGAGCACAGCTGTTTCTACTTAAGCTTCTTTTGTCCATCGAATCCGATATCGTACAAGAGAAATGATATTTCCGGGCTGAAAGTGCTAGTGTGAACGAAACGTTACACTCGTCTTTATCTAAGGATAGTGATATCTTAAATAAATTTACAGTTCGATTCGATACGCTAAGCATTGGCGACGCTAAATATTATTCTAGACAAAGAAAAACCATATTCCTCGACTTTTAAAGGTCTATCTTGGATTAAAGTAGAGGGTTGAGGTAGAATTTGGTGCACATCTCAGGTGGTCGTAACGATACTTACGATGTAACTCGTTATTAAATGTTCAGCGCTCCCCTGGTACGCACACGATTATAAATACGGCGCAGTAATAGTCGCGTCGGAACCATACGTAGAGGCTTTTAGTAGCTTCGAGGGTGGTGGTCGAGACAAGGCGCGTGGTAACAATTTCAATGATCAACGAAAACAAAGGAACGAGCAGAACCCCGCGCCAGAAGAGAAAGGCTTGCATCATTCGGGATAATATAGAAACGAAGAACCAGCCCCGAGGTACTCTCTTTGTCTTTATATTTCTCTCATTTCTAATGCTCACTGTGTCTCCACCGATGAGACTTGTTGGCTGTAACACGTCGTGGTGAGCGTAGAGTCTGCTATCATTCTTATTGCACTTCAGATGATTTTATTTTAGCCTGCAATGCTGCGGTGCTGCTCTGCTATCCTTTATGCTGCATGTTAAGCAGAGGCGAAAGATAACAATTAGTAAAGAGGACTCATCAGTTCCAGATATCGTATCGAATGATAGATATTTAAATTGCTTGAAGTAGCTATTTCATTTTCGAATTTTCATCGACATGGAGAAGACTGTGCGATTAAATGAGATAATAATTACTTTAAAAATGTGCACTTCTTTTTATTTAAGCTACGAGGTATGTATTCTCTACGATAGTTACCAGCAAAGTGTTTCAAGCTAAGTATAAATGATTAAGATTATATCTATATTGTGTATCTCTTATTAAGCAGGTGAAATGAATCTTTAAATACTTTTTAGTGGAACGAAGCAGCTACCTCAAACGGACAGACGGACGGACAGGCAGGCATGCAGGCAGACAGGCAGGCTATACGATAGAGAAAGTACTCCTTTCTAATAATTCGTCCCGCAAACTATCAGTTACGAAGGGACCAGAAATGAAGTAAGAATTACTGTACATAAAAGATGTACCGCTTTCCAAGCCAAGGTGCTGATTTAAATGCAGCCATATCGGAGCAGAAAGCACACACAACACCCGTTCTACATAACTGAATCAATTGAAAGAAACGCTCTGTTCTTTTTTGCATAGCTATCACCGATTATGGTAATAGTAATAGACACTAGGGCTGGGACTATTTGTCGAATTTTTCGGCATTCGAGTACTCGAATACTTCAGGTGCTCAATTATTTGGCGAATATAATTCGAATATCCAAGTATTCGAATACTCAAATATTCGAAGTTTATTCGTAGAATTCGAATACTTGTAAAACATTCAAATATTAAATTATTCGAATAGTCCCAGCTCTAATAGACACTTGTGTTCGGTGTTAATACTCCTATTTATGCCTGTAATCCATAGCTAACTCTAATTAAGTTTCGTAAATAAGGAGACATCTATTTCAGCAGGAATATATCGTAAATACGACTGACATAGTTTACAACGATGACACATCTAAGTGTATCTATTTAATAGATACATATACACAGTGGGGGTCAAAAGTATGTGGACACATTTAAAATCGCATAACTTGTTCAAAATTGGTCCAAACGACTTGAGTGTTTTTGAGAAGCTAGAAAGATTAGTTTGCTAATTGACGTGTTTCGTCGTTTTTAAAAAAGTTGCAATTTGTCAGAATGGCAAAAAATAGGAAAGATCATTTTTTCAACTTTTTTGTCTGTGCTCGTAATGAAAATTCAAAAAAT
This sequence comes from Andrena flavipes, assembly GCA_963971345.1. NCBI lineage: Eukaryota > Metazoa > Arthropoda > Insecta > Hymenoptera > Andrenidae > Andrena > Andrena flavipes. The sequence continues at coordinate 75,732,864 of OZ020480.1, forward strand.
GTCTTTTGTAGATTGAAGTTAGTTGTATACACGCCTAAAATTTTATTAAAATCGTTTAACGTTGCTCTGAGCTAAAATCGCGAAATTTTCGAAATCAGAGATTTTCTACATTATTTTGCGATCTTTAAGCGTTTATAGCTCAGAGCAACGTTAACCGATTTCGATGGAATTTTAGGCGTGTATACAACTTACTTCAGCTACAAACGTGATTTTTGAATTTTGATTACAGGCTCACAAAAAAAGTTGAATAAATGATCTTTCCCATTTTTGTTTGCTATTCCGACCAATTGCAACTTTTTTTCAAAACGTAGAAACACGTCACTTAGACCAATTTTGAATTCCCCCACTGTATAAGCACAGTAATGATGCAAGAACTACGCGACCTCTATCTGGTCCTACTAAACGACCGCCGTGATAAACTGTGAATCACGTTAATTTCAGAATTCCCGTAATCGACACTACCACATCAATTTACAGCCATCTTATAATTACTGATAAAAAATGAAACCTGACGGTCGTCCGTCTGTCCGTGTATCACAGACTGAATTTCACCGCAATGACCGTATCGCGTAATTTCGCGCGATCTCCATTGTACTACGTCGCTATACGGTTGTTCGAAATCTCGCGTTCAGTAAACACTTACGATATACAATTTATTAGAACAGCCGTGTTTGCTCGAAAACAAGTTATTTACCACGTTCTGTAAATCAAACATGGAATTATGATAGATAAGAGGATACTTACACATGGGAGATACATAATTACTGGGGAATACGCCAGTCATTCCATGCAATTCGCCTTTCCACCATGCTGCTTCGTCTTTCGCAAGCACAACTATGACATCGCCCTTATCGAAGCTCAGCTCGTCTTCGTTTTGCGCTTGATACGGGTATAACGCCATAACACGCTCTGTAAATGCAAAATCAATTTACTTAGTTGCTCCTTGTGTTCGTTAATTTTAGCGAATACATATGGAACGATGCACAGTGGGGTATTTGGCCCCAAAACCCGGACATAAATCCATTTCACAAATTTTGCGTGAACCGTAAAATTTTTGATACTCGAGGCAATTGTCCGGGTTTCGGAGCAAATACCCCACTGTCGCGATGCACAATTGAAAAGTTACGCACCAACATTTGGATCCGTAGGCGAATCTTGGTATCCATGGGAGACAGGTGTGCTTCGATTGCTACTGCTAGTCAAAGGCTTAACGTAAGACGCTGGGAACCAGCCAATTTGCCTCTTCTTACCACGCGCCTGCGAAAGTAACGTACAACGTGACAACTGTTCCAAACAACTTACAGTCGCCTCGGAAAGTAAGTTGACACTCTTTAAAATCGCATAACTTTTTTAAAATTGGTCCGAACGACTCGAGTTTTTTTTTTAGATTCTAGCGGAAGAAGATTCCGACCAAGTGCATTTTTTCAAAACGGCGAAACACTAAAAAACTAATTCCGCTAGCATTTAAAAAAAAACTCAAGTCATTTGGACCAATTTTAAAAAAGTTATGCGATTTTAAAGAGTGCCAACTTACTGTCCGATGCGACTGTATATTAGAAACATAATTAAGAATAAGCGTTCGTACTTGTAATTCTCCTTCCCACCAACCACTGTCTGTCTTCTTGCGTATCATTATCAATTGTCCCTTTTGTAAGTCTAATTGCTCCGTACTAGTCGCTTGGTATGGTGCGATAACTTGTACGATTTCAGGTTTCCTTCCTCGCTGTTTTGGAAAACAATATATATAGTGATTATCCCTATTTTCACGAACTATATACGTAATATAAATTAAGATTGCTTTTTACAAAGCTGTGAAGTACAAAGTATTAAGGATAGATCGTAGAATAAACTAATTAGGGAGTTTTATTTTAGGCGAAGTACCTTATGATACTGTGATAGCAGGACGCCAGCGATGGAAACAGAATAGAAAGCCATTAAATTTCACAGAACAGCGAGTATCGTACTTATACTCTGAGATTTGTACAGGGTAAGCAAATGCGTGTTAATTACCTGCTGCGTAGCCATTGCCGCGAAGTCGGGCAACTCTGCTCGGTCTTCGGCAGCTGCTCTCTCGTCTTCCAGCTGCTCGGCAGTCTTTTCAGTCGGCTAAACATGTATATACGCGCGTCTAGCTTATCGAACATCTCGCATTCTAATACTATTAGCCATTTTATAGCATACAGGACACATAATACGCTTCCTGAATAACTACAGAGTAGCGGTACTATAAAAAACAGAATATTACAAACCAATGTTGTTTGGGCAACGGAAGCACTCGTTTCGAAATTATTCGTGGTAGTTTCCACGGTGGTAGGAGCCGGCATAGTTGCTTCAATTTCGTTAGTTGTTTCGGGGACACCCTGATCGATGTTACGTACGATGTTAGTTATCTTAATAGCACGCGTTAATCTTCAAACTTACAAACTTCAAACTTCGCAAAGACTTCCATGTGTATTTAAATAAGTTACCTGATCCGGAGCATCGCATTTCTCTACGTAATTGGCAGGGAAAATTCCATTTCTATCTCCTACGCTGCCTGTCCACCAGTCGCCTTCCTTTTTAGTGACCAGTATCACTTCGCCTTGATTGAACGTTAGATCTCCATTCTCGCCAGAGACGTATGGATACAGAGCCACGTAGTACTCGTTGAGACCGTCGACCACTGCGGCTTGAGTAGCAGCAATTTCTTTCACGTAAGACTTCGGGAACCAACCGCTGGCTTCGGTGCTGGATGTACCGTACCACCAGTCACCCTGGTTAAATAAAGGGACTTGATTCGATGTAAACTTTGCAGAATTACTGGTTTTGTTGAATTTGTACTGACCTGTTGTTCGATGACTTTGATAATATCTCCCTTCTCAAAGGCAAGATGCTGCTCCGTCGTAGGGCGATACTGGAACAAAGTTGTCGCTTGCATATCGCATGCTAAACCTAATCCGAGGGTGAGTACGATAGGCTCGACAACAGGAGGTTCACCGCCTAATGAACCAGCGTCGGACACATTTTCGGGGACTTCAGCGATTCCTCTGCAATGGGATAAAAAGAAAGTAGTACCACAGGTCTAAGAAACATGTCAATCTGAGTTTGCAATCTGACAGAAATCTAGTTTGAAGTGCATTTTTTAGCTTGGATTCGGTCTTTTCATCCCTAAACTAGAGTAGTCTAATTTTTCCAACTGAATTAAAAATCTATGCACATTACGTGCAACTTAATCAACTAACTCTAAGGTCCTCTTCTCCACGCTGTCTTGCTGTATGAAAGTGCTCTCATTAACGCTCCCTACGTCGACTGGTTGTACGTAAGACTCCGGGAACCAACCAGTGTGCCCTCGTATTTCTCCAGCCATCCAGCCCGGCTCTGCGTTTTGGACCGGTGGTACCTGTTCGACAAATTCTCCTTTAGTCCTTCGTAACAATCTGCTACGTTCGCATACTCTCACAGACGATTACCATTATAATATCGCCAGGCTGAAACGAGATTTCGTCTTGGTTTCTGGCTACGAACTCGTACAGAGCTCTGTACTTCATAGCTCCTGGAGTAGTCTCCTCCTCCGCGTTAGTTACGGCGGTGTCACTGACGGGCCAGTCATTATCGTTAACAGCTGGTGCGTTGTCGTTCCAAGCGCTATCACCCCACGCTGACGTGTAGTCAGTGGTAACGCCAGTACCAGCACCTGCCCTAATTTCTAAGACCTTTAATCTCCTATCCTCGAATGTGACGTAGAGATTCTTACAGTCCGCCGCTAGATTCATCATCTGCGTCTTAATATCTTGAAGCTGGCCATTGTTATTCTCTATGTCGGCCACTCTAGCGTCGATCTATCGATGTAAAGTATTAAATAACTAGCGTACAGTATCTCTTAAACATCCTATAAACAAAGAGGTTTACTTTTATATGTTTATGTATACCTGTTCCTGTAAATCAGCAATCTTATCCCTCATTTGTTTCAAGGTGATCTGCTTGTTGTCAAATGCCATTTTGATGGCTTCCTGTCCCGCGGACTCCATAGCCGTGTTCATCTTATTCTTTGCCTCAATACGAGCTTTCTCCTGACTCAAAGTCAGCAATCTTTGGTTCTGTTCTCGAAGTTTGTTCTTCAAAGCAGCCATCTCCTGTAGCTGCGCATCGCGCGTCGATCGCATTCCGTCGATCGTCGTTTTCACGCCGGATACGCCCACCCGAGTGTCGCAAATCTTTTGCGACAGCTCTTTCACTTTGTCGTTCTGCGGAAATTCCATGAAATTGGCGTGTGTAAGGCCTGGGCAATTTAAGGACGATTTTTGTAATACTTACGAGTGTCCCAAGCTCGATGGTTAAAGTTTGATTCTTTGCCTTTAATTTAAGCAACACATCTTGCTCCTTCTGCCTCTGGGCTTGGAGTTCTTGGGACTTCTGGTTCTCCCATTCTAATTGCCGTTGCCTCTCCATTTCTCTGCGGAGCAGAGCAGTATTGCTACGAGCTTTCAGGATTTTATAACTGGAAGTTTTATTATGCTACTTGACGAAGTTTTGACTTACTTTCGTGCTGCTTCCCTTTGCTCTTGCACTCGCTTTCGTTGTTCCTCTTTCTCCTGTTCGATTTCCTTCTGCTTCTGCATCTGCTTCTCGATTTCTGCTTGTCTGCGTCTTTCTTGCTCGAGCCTGTATAATAACACTCTTTATTAATACGATGCAAAGCAACTGTGCGATTTACAGAAACCGCGACTTTTCAAAAAACCGGTTTTCGAATTCAAATATTCCCGAAAAACCGGTTATACCAGTTTTTGAATTTCCCCCAAAAAAAATATTATTAAAGTAGGAAATAAATATCCGTACTTATTTTAAAAAAGGTCAGTTCTTTTTAATATTTATGGAATTACAAAAATATAACAAAATAAAAAGCAAGATTTACTCGCCTGATTTTCTCTTGCTTATCTGCCTCCTCCCTCTCCTTCCGCTCACGTTCTTCTTGCTCCTTACGCTGAATTTCCAACAGCGCTTTACGTCTACGCTCCAACTCTGCTTGCCCCTTCTCAAAGTTCTCTTTACGCTTGTCTTCGAAGGATGACTGCAAACAATGTAATTTTCAAACGCGTAATGTAATTGTCAAAGCGTAGACTTGTCAAGGTGAAACTTACCTGCGGCATACCAGCTAATGGATCTATATTCTCCGCTCCGCTCTGCGAAAGCGTCAGACTACTCTGTCGCTGGCGTCTAAACGCTGGTGGGATGAGTTCTATCGGAAGTGTGCTAGGTATGTTTTCGCCAGTCTTAGCTAAATCACATAAATGCATGGCTACTACAAACTCGTCGCAGCTCAAACGACCATCCGAATCCATATCTGCTACCGCCCTAATAATGCAATTAGGTTCTATAGAAATGCTAAGAATCGTTGCTTCGAAACTCATTATCCAACATATATGATTGTCATTTTACCATATCTGTGCTAATACTTTTTGAGGCAACTGCGATTGCACCATTATATTTCTGGCCTGAAGACCGGATAAGAAGCCAGTTCGTGTCCTGTCCCAAGTATTAAACAGCTGAGTGTATTTTAGCTTCGTTTGATGGGGCACAGCCCATTCTATAGACTGCGGAGAGCCGATCGAATGTTGACTGTGTTGGGAATCGACCGAACCCACTCTATCTATGCTTGGTGGACGAGCTGTTGTACTCAACGGCGTGTTCGTGGACACTGGCGTCTGTGCAATTACACCGTTTACTAAAGCACCATTTGTCGCAGTCGCCGACACTAATGTTAAACCTGGAGGCGGTGATATCACACCGGTTCCTGGAAGAATACATAGCCATTTTAGAAGAATAACATGTCACAGCTTTAAGCGACTCTGTTCGGCGCTGTACGTACCAGTTGGAGCAACGGAGGGTGCCATAGTAGAAACACCTGTGATCTGAGCACCCATATTAGTGCATAATGGTTGCATCGGCATCGCTTGGCCCATGCCGAAAGCAGCGATTGGAGTTGGATTCGTATTTATGGGTGCGATTGGCGCTACAGCAGACATACCTGTTTAAAAGAGGGAACTTGTGTTACAAGTGCTACTTATTCAAGTGCATTAAGGAGGGTTTGCGCCTTGTTAGGTCGAAAAATAGGTAATTCTTTGGGAATTTTTACTACAAAAACGGTTCGATAAATTAATTTGAGATTTGGCAGGCTGTTTTATTGTATCTTGAACTATTGTTCTTAATTTTTGTGTGACAGTGAAAAAATATGGCAGATACAAAGAGAGCGTTGAAAAATAATCGGGTGGTCCTTGGCGTTGACGAAAATACTGTAAGGTTTATCCGAAACACAAAAAAGAAGAGATTCTTAATCTATATAAATGTGACTATCGTAGCACTCTGCCGTGTCTATTACTGATCCTTCTTTATTTAAAGAAGTTTTCCCGATTTAAGGGAAAATTTTTCTCGGGCTCAAATCAGGACACTTCGCCTTCTTCAAAAGGCTGCCATTTTAACATTTTTTTTATATTTATTAATAAATCTACTACCACTTATAGCCACATTCATATAGATTAAGAATTTCTTTTCTTTTATGTGTTTCGGATAAAACTTACAGTACTTTTCGGTCTTTTTTTACTCAACGGTCTTTTTGTATCTGCCATGTTTTTTTCACTGACATACAAAAATTCAGAACATTAGTTCAAGATATAATAAAACAACCTGCCAAACCTCAAATTAATATATCGAATCGTTTTTGTAGAAGAAATTTGGAAGGCGCGAACCCCCCTTAAGGGGAGGTTCCGATCTAGAGTCCATAAAAATAGGTGATTTTTAGGAATTAATTAAAGGAAAACTCCTATATAGAATTTAATGGGAACTCTTGCATTGTATCTTTATATAACTTTCGAAATTTTACGAATTTCAACAAATCCCCTTAAACACGTATTCCTAAAAGTTTGAATATTCAAAAAATTAAATAAAAAAAATGGATTTTCAGACCGGAACCTCCCCTTAAGCGTGTGCAGTTGTGACCAAACACTTAGCATTAGAAATGGTGTAACTTCAAAGTTAGTTGCTTTAATAAAATACTTCCATTGCCTACTCAAATCAACAAAATTAGTTAATATTCTATCAGTAGAATATAATTTCTACGTAGTTTGCACACCTACTATTACCACAAAGTAGCACAATTTCATATGGGTTACGTGTATTAGAATTTCAAGCCAGAGATACAAGTGAAATCAGTTCTTTCTACAGAATTCGTTTCTCAACTCATTAAATGTACCTGATAGAAACTCAAAGTCAAGTAAATCTGTAAAGAAAAGGATAGAATATGACAACTCGACGAACCATCTATTTCGAACCTGTCTATATAATAAATTAAAACTAAAGGAAATGAAAACAAGTGAGATTAGGTAACAGAAAACATGTAGCTTTACCTATGGCAGAAGTAGCCATCGGTTGAACCGGTGGAATGACTGCCGCACCAGGCGCGGGTGGAATCTTCACCGGTGAAATTCCAGCTGCAACAGGACTATTGGGGAACGAAGGTGGTGTTGGCTTCGGTGGTGGAATAGCGGTGACCGGTGCGAAATTTGGCCCTGGAATTACACATTATTTATTCACAGACACCGTTAAGCAACTCCAAGATCACTTCGTAAATTACTGTGCGAACTGATGTAAAGCTACAATTAGCAAAGTGAAAATAACAATCTATAAGAAAGAAGCTAACACAAATTCAAGCGATAGTTAAAAGAAAGCTTCGCAACGAATGGAAACATTGATTTACAGTTACATATATGTATACGCGAGATGCAGTGGAATGACCTCGTTCGACGGAAGGATAGTTGTTGTAATGATGTACACTACAAAAAGGAATCATTTCTTTGCTCTGAAATCGAATTCTAAATACGAGAAAACATCATCTAAGTTTACATGCTGGTCTCATCTATTATACTCGGAAGGGAACGTTCAAGTCTCTGTTCTGCTTAGAAACATACCAAGATTTGTGGGTGGTGCAGGTCTTTGAGGAGGACCACCACTAGGAGTAGTGGTAGCAGTAGTGGTGGTAGTAGTAGTAGTACTTGTAGAAGGCACGATTCCTTTTTTCGCAGCACAAATATTATATTATTGTATGAATGTCGTATAGGTGTGGGCGGACATATAATTGAAATAGCAACGTAAAATACGAGTAGATACGTGTGCGGACGACAGGCCAAGCCATTGCAACACTGATTATATAAAAGTACAGATTTTTAAATTAGAAGAAATATATACAACAGTCAACACCGATAATAAACTTCACTCATAAAGTATCATATCCAACGAAATATTCGTAAAATTAGGTGAGCACAGACGTAAAGCATGAAAGAGTAAATACATATGTGTGTAAAATGTAAAATGCAATTAGTTTTAACGATATCATCTACGTGATAATTATGTGTATCTCTGTTCTCGCTATCTCGTATTTCCTACCAGAACATCCTGTTTCATTAATCGGTAGAGTCTTTTTAAAAATTACCGTATGATTCACAGCTTCGATCGAAGACAGATTAAATACAACGAACACAATTAGTCAAAATATCGCAAGACGTCTCATGCAAAAATGAGCCTCCGCATTCAGAATATCGAGGCGTTTACCATGGCGTTATCATAGTACATATGCTAGTTATACCATTCAGTGAAAAAAGAAATATGCTTCGAAGGTAGAATAGAGCGAATACCCAGATATAATCTAATACAAAAACGATCCAGTTCTTGTAACATACCCACGGAGGGTGGTGCGGGTCGAGCAGGAGGCTTTGACGCTGTGTGAGTTGTGGCGTGTGTAGTGGCAGCCACATTCTGTCTACTTTGTCGTGATGCTGTGTAGTATGATGCATAAGTAAAGTAATGCTAAATAATGCTGCCTGTTAGTTCGGATCTTTTTCAATCGGAATAACCATTGCGGGCAATAATAATAGAAAGTCGTCCCTGGCATACATAATCTTCGCAAATATATAAATCGTAAAGTTACTTAAAACACGAATGTAATTGTCGCGAGATATAGTTGAACTCGATGTCAGTGTAAACGTATAGGCGAGTCCACGAGAGTTTATATTCTTCTCGCGATGCGCGTACTTCAAAAATCCAAAGACCTTAGCTTAATTACCTGGTAAAGTCATTGGCGAAGCGGATCTAATCGCGTGTCCATGATGCGGCCCGTTCGAGGGCGGAGGACCTATAAGAGGGCGGGGAACGGATCCGGCAATGGGCATGCCGCCGATTAAAGGTTGCACCGGTGGAGGTCCGGTTAAATTGACTAAAGAAGCAACATTGTTTTGTTGCGGAATATTGGCAGCCCCGTTGCTCATACTTGTCGCGTTACTATCACCTGCGCAACGTTAAGAAAGCAGATTACAATCGCCGTTTAAAACAACCACCTATATTCGTCATCCGATCTTCGTACTTACTAGCGGAGAGCGACTTTAAACTCTGCACCAGAACTGGCGGCAGCGCTTTGGGTATCTCGAAGCCGCGCAGCTTTAAATTGATTAATTTACAAGCGATACTAAATTCGTTTATATCCATCTTGCCGTCCGAGTCCGTATCGGATAAACTCCTGTATAAAGATGAACGTGTTGTAAGTATAATTGCATAGGAGTTAAACGTCGAAGCTGGAGAGCGTTATTACCATATCTGTCCAAGGACAACAGGCGGAAGCTGGGACTGAAGTAGAAACTGTTTCGCCTGCTCGCCGGTGACGACGCCGTTGATCGGCATCAGCGACTCGAACTGCTGCCTGTACCTCGCGCGTTCCCTGGGTTGGATCGCCCAGGGATCCATACCTAGAACAATCGACGTAGCTTTTTCCTTTCGCATTTTCAGAGCGCCGATTCAGCTGGTCCCCTCTAAACGAAGGTCCGTAAAGCAGGTTACGATTTACGCGATAAAATTCACCGAACCAGAAATCATTGATGGTAAGCTTCTAGCTCTCGCGGAGAGTTGCTGTCAACGTGACAGATGAACTAGAACGTGGTTGTCAATACATCGCGGGAATGGAGAGGGCGACTTACCCGGCGTTTGAGGGGTGGCCATCTCTGTTCACCCGTAGGTGACCACCGTGTGGAATCTGGAAGAAAATGTGAATCTCATAACTCGCGGCGGTGACTCGCCACGGGGAAAGTCGCGGGGGAGGTTCTGCGATTTCAAGGTTAGGTGACGGTGATCGATCCCAGCCAAGGTGGCCCGCGATAACGTACCTAGCGAGAGAAGTATTGTCGGGACGCTATGAAATTTAGCGTGGATTCAATCACGGCCAAATCCAATTAACCGAATAAGCGCGGGGTCGTGAACTTGAGGATTGATCGGGGGCCTCTGGCGCACACGTATAGAGAGTTAGAAGTTATTCCCACGCCTGTTTATACGGGAACACGCGACAGCGGGCCGGTTCCCTTGCTCGCGAGCCTCTCTGGGATTCTACCAATGGAAATTCATGATCGCCCGTCCCGACGTTAGCGATTCACTGACGAGAAAACGATTCCGCGAAATCTCACAAGTCCACCGACAATACGCGGGTCGGCCCACACTGACTGACGTACATACGTCACTTTCGCGACCTCGGCTGTTTCCGGGAATCTTCGGCGGGAATCGATAGCTCGCCCGAAACGGTTTCGCTGATCTTCGGCAGAGATCGCCACTTCCGCAACCCCTCGGTTCAAACTTTCTACGCTTCGTAACAATTCACGCCCGACGGTTTTGTAATAGTCTATTCAGATAGCAAAGGCGCGCGGAGCGGCACAGAGAATCAATTTTCTAGTACACTGTTCGCGTATTGTAATAGAATGAAAGTAATAGCGGCTCCAGGGATTAATTTTGTCCGAGCTCGGTCTCCCCCGGATTTGTTAGTCCCCTTGAGTCATTGCGGCTCACAATGGGAATTAAAGAATAAATTCGCCTAATAGGATAATAAGACAGTCACCTTATATTTTGGCCAATCGAAAGTCAGATTAAAAACGGAAACGTTTTTGACGGCTCTTATTCCGTGATAAGAGTCGCTCTTAACCGATCCTTATTACGATGATTTTTTTCTCTGAAAAAGTTGTCGGCTGTTCGTTTGGGTAAATGTTTAATTAGGTTAGTAGAGACAGGAAGTACGCGTATCGAAATTTCGAGAATCCGCGAGAATCGTAAGCCCCGTTTACATTAGTCAAGTTTAATGGCTTCAAGTCGCTTCGTGACTTTAAGTTCACACTTGTAAGTTGGAACACGTCCAGTAATTTAGTAATTTAGTAGCGAGTAATTAGTAGCGAGTAATTTAGTAATTTACCGTTATTTTACTAAGCTACTTGACTAAATTTTAGTGTCCACACACGAAAAATTACTAAATTATTTGCTATTTGACTAAACTACTGGACGTGTCTGAACCGGTTCTAAAACAGGTAAGGATATTTCAAGTGAAGTGAATGACAGGTTAGTTTACTGATTTCAAGCGACTTGAAACCAGTAAACTTGACTAATGTGAACGAAGCTGTAGGCATGACAGTAGGGCGGAATCGCTCTATCGATTGATCGATATTCGCATGAATAGATATCGCCTATCGAAAGGCTGTAGCAGCGACGCCACGCGTGACACTTGAAATGCACTACTTTAGCACAGCGATGAGTAGCGCTATCGATTCGAAAGGGGTACTTCGATACCTGGTGACATCACGCGTGACCCGAGTTGCTTAAATTATCGAATATTACACGAGTGTTACTCAAAGGGCGAATTACGCACAAATCTCACACATGGCCCTCGGGTCTTTCTTGACCCAACTGCGTTCCCATTTCTTTCAGCCAATACGAGCCCTCGTATCTTCTTTCATCCACTCGCGTTTCATTCCTCCGAGGATTCTTAAAATTTCTACGAATTTAAAAAAATTAGAAACTTGTTGCTAATATGCAATTAATGGCAATTAAATTTCATTTAAACACGTATAATTTAATTAAAGAGAATACGGTAATCGATATTATATCATTCAGACATTCTGACACTGAAATCGTAATTTGAGTTCGCGAGTGGAGTGGGGCTCTAGGGCAATTTCCGGTTTCCAGAATGGTTTCCCGGGCTGTCGTTTCACCCGCGTATTAATAACCCCAGTGGCGAGTAGCGCGAATTACACAAAATTACGAATGGCCTGTACTTATCACGTCCTTGAGAGATCTCCATTTCGTGCACTATAGATAGGTGCACATGACCTGGAAATTACAAAGCACCATTTCATTGTCAGTTAAACGCGCGCGAACGTTCGACCAGGAGCAACCGGGTCGGCTTCGAAAGCACGAAAAACGTCCATGGATGGCATGGGCCACGGTGTTTCGTGGAACCACCAGGGGTTTCTAGCCTCAGTGTTCGTCGAGCCTTCGGGGCAAATAGAGGGTCCGTAGTTTACAAACATTCGGCGAAAGTCCGTCTGGGGACCGCGATCGTGTGTATCCCACGATCGATAACGCACGGCGTGCGACATTTCGAAACACCGTCATCGTTCCAGTTATACTCGCGTCGGGAGTTAAAACAAGTGTGTGCTTATTAACTGTGATCGTTCAAAGTGACATTTAGGTGATGTGGTGTACAGGATCCAAGGAATTTTCTCGAGGAGTGTGAAGCTGCTGGAATCTGTCCGATCGATCATCGATCGCGACACGGTTCTGCGTAATCGATCATGCAACGGGGCACCATCGAAACTCCATAGAGTTAGCTATCTAGGTAAGTCGTATTAAAGATAATCAGGACGCGCGGACACTACTGATGACGCAGAAAGAGGTTATTCTTTATTCTGCTTGTATCTGGAATAATCGAAGGTCTCGCAATTCGCGCCTTTTTTTCCACATTCTACATTCACGAATAAGTGATGAAACGAAGAACTATCGTCATTCGTCGTTGCGGCGATCGATAAGTGAATTGGAGGCGTCGATATGGTTAATCCATTTCTTCTTCAATTTCCCATAACTCCCCACAGGTGTCCTCGAGTTGACTTTTATGATTGGATGCAGAGGATTTGTTTGTAGTGTCATTTCCGTTAGCGAGGTAGCTAAACTTTACGATTGGACTATCGCTATCAAATGTTTGCCGATCGATAAAGCTCTCGGGTAGTGTTATCAAGGGGAGAGGAAGTCGCGATTAAAGATTCCTGGAGGTCGAAATATCAATCGAATCCGTCTGAACTCCGTGGTACCTCATAAATGACTAATTATAGCCGCACAGCGGAATATTGACTCGTCTTCTTCTAACGACAGCACCGGAATGCAATGAAAACATTTTCATTGCCGACACTTCGTATAATGCGACGCGTTCGACGTTTCTGTGGCGATGTTGTCGGTTAGTCTGACTCCAGTCCCATTCAGTTCATGCACCGTTAATGCGAGGCGATTACGCGTTTACCACATAGTCAATGCCAATCGTTTCGAGTGGTGCCAGCGGAGTTTCGCGTTAAGGCATTACAGGCACGAATTACATCGACGGATTCGCACGGGGTACAGCTGGCGCGCTGACACGCACGGGAGAAAGCACGTGTTCCATGCCGTTGCAACGCAATTCCAAATAACGACCTCCTTCCATCTATTCTGTATTCGTATTGATCGCGCCCTGAGAATAAAACGCGATACCCTTGCCAATGGCAAATGATGCTGCTTGGTTTACGTCGATGATTCTACGGGATACGCAGTTAACCCTGCGATACCAACCTTAAACTTTTTTTTTGTACTGTATCCCACGCTGTGAAAGTAATATTTGTATTTTGTTAACATCGAACTTGTCAAAATTATTTATTTTAAGTGCAATATAAATTAATAAGTAGATAGGTACACGTTTATTGAATCTAATGATATTTTTAAAGTGGAAATATGAAAGGGCTTAGAGCTCATTGATGGGGCACTATATTCCCTATGCAAAGTTAGGAATTATACGAATAAATTTTTATTCCAATGACTTTTTATTCGGAAGAGTTTTTATTCATATAAATTTTTATCCAAATAAATTTTTATCGGAATGAATTTTTATTCGACTAAATTTTTATTTGACTAAATGAAATTCGAATAAATTTTTATCCATTTATTAATTTATTGAAATTATTTCCAGTAATAATTGCAAATAAAACTTATTTATGCCCAACTTTGTCCCTATGTTAGTATTTTAGGGTTAAGTATACTTATTAGTAGGGACACCGTCCAATTAATCAATTCCCAATTTTGATAAAATTTAGTACCTACATGATATTATAAATTATTCGACACATATTCTCTTTATCGGCTCATATTTGTGTTCAAGGACTGAAAACTGCCTTCAAACTATTGTTAGACCATCCAACCTCAAAGAGAGCAACTTTGACCACTTGAACACGAATATCAGTCGAAGAAAATACGTCCCTATCTATATACCAAATTTTATCAAAACGGTATTGTACTTTCTCCACTAATATCGTAGGCACACAGATAATGGGAACACGACTGCCATCGCCGTGTACACAGGACTCTTTTATGCTAATGCCAGAGTAAATATTTGCTCGACAATAGATATTCATATCCGTCGTGGGGTCTGCGTGGAGGCGTTTTGCGAATATATCGCCGTGCCGGTTAGAATCGCGAGCGTTAGAATTGTAAATGCAATGCTGGACGCGTTTCTATTTTGCATGCGCAATGGTAGGGACGAAAGCGAGCATCGCAACGTTATTGGGCGACTTAAACGTTTCATGCACGTGGTGTAGCTGTGCCCCAAGCTAGAGAACCCTTATTGACTTTACGAGCGTTTATTTCTCCTCCAACTTGATATTCGATTACGAGAATGGGCTGAACGAGCGTTTCCAGCTCAGCGCGCTCAATCATGCATTTCTCTCAATGCGATCAAACGATATCATCTGCATGCATCAATAATCAACCGCGCGAGCATGGAACTGGACAAGAGGTCAAGTGCAAGTGTACAGGCTGAGTCACATAAGTTGCCCAGCCTGATTACTCTAGTTATCGGCCGAGAGGCATTTTCCTTTACCTCGGTCGATTTAAGCAAGACGCCTATTGGTTCGCAAACATTCTCCGAGTCACTTCGAAGTCTCCAAGAATTACCCAAAATTCCATAACCTTTTCGAAGTAACTGAGTTTTGTATCTGCCTCAAAGTAACTCGTGACTATTCCACCTCGACAAACGACGCGCATAAACCAACTGGCCAATCTACATGAGCCACCCTGTACACAATCCCAGCATCAAAGCACGATAGATCAAATGCATCATTCACTCCTATTGAGTGGTTTATGATACCCATAGGACGTGATCTGCGCGAGCGATTTCATGCAATCCGATGGCTATAAAATCCCCAGCGACAGTGGAGTATCGAAAGAGACGATTTAATAAAAGAAACCATGCTTTCCCTTTCGCGTAAAGGACAAGGTACACGGTTACGCGGCGTGCGGAGTTCAAAGAGCACGACAGTAAAAGTAGCTTATTGCAAATCGTCGTGTGGGTAATTCGTAAATCGGCCGGCACGCCATCTGCCTATGGCTTTGGGAAGCGTTCAGTGTCGTAGGGTCTTCGACCTGTCCTCCTCGCGTTAGTCGCGTGTGTTTTTGACGTTTTACTGTGTGCAGCCTCGCGCCCCGTGAACTGCCAAGTGAATTAAAGGAGAGATCCACGGTCCAATGACAGAGACAGGCAGGTACAAGGGGCTGACACGCGTTTCTAGCACGACAGGGGCGGCCAGCGGCTGCACCTGCCGCGGAAGCGTCTCTTTTTCAGTTCGTTAGGCTTTATCGATTACTCCCGTGAACGCACAGCCGGCCGGCGACGGCGAATTCACGCCCGGGCTCGGTGGGCGATCAATGAAACGTTCTTGGAAAGGGCGATCTCGGTTTCGCGTTATGCATGCCGGGGAGTAACGCTGGATAGCGACGCGGTGCCGAAAGGGTAATTATATCATTGATGATTTCTCTGAAATAATATGGGTCATCGGCACGTGAACATCGCGTGAGCGTCTGCTGCGGTGAAAATGTCAATGCGCATGCGCGACGCGAGGTGCGCGCGGGAGACTCGCACGGGGAACGCGAGTATCTTTACTCGTTTGGCTTTAAATGGCTGTCGAATTATTTGGAAGGATTATATTGTTAGTGGCGGCTGGAAATTAATTAGCGAAGTTGGTGAAAGTTCTAAGAGAAATTGTCAACAGATTTTGGGAGGCTGCAGGGTTATGTTTGGAAGTTAGGGTGAAGTGTTTCGAATGAATTCTTTTGTTTTCCTTTTTTGAATATTGGTCGAATGTTCCATGTCACGTGACTGGGAATGTTGTAACGATAAAGATGAAGATCAATGGCGCGCGTTCGGGTGGGAATGTTAATGAGAATTTAAAATTAGGTTCAAATGAATTTGTCTGCCTGTTCATATTATTCGTAGTATTCATTTTTCTAAGAGTTCAGGTTATGGTAGTTTCTTTAACAGCTCGTTTAAGGACGTAAGTGTTGCTTGCCTTGAATTTTTAACAATAGTCCCTGTTGACGATGCGACTCGACGCGATATCCCAATTTTTGAACGATTCACTGTTCCCGCCGATTTTAATGGCGGCAATAGTTTTAGAAATTGGAATCGATGGGGGAACTAATAAATAGATTAATTTTGATGAATAAATACACGTTAAGAATAGAATTAAATGTAATTATGTGTTATTATGAATGAGACACGGAATCGGAAAAGTAGAAATGCGGTATCTAGGATAGGACATTGTGTTCTTACTGTTTTAATTGCAACGCATAAAGTATGTTACCCCGCGCCTCGAACTTCTTAGAATAGTGCGTAATGGAAGAAGATTACTCTTCGAACAGCATCTATTCTCGTAGATTTATCCAACTTTGTGCCGCGAGTCTGAATATTAAGTGACATATAATGAATCAAATACTTATAAACTGAACACAGTGAAGCAGAAATCGAGAGATGAATCTTCTCAGCTAGTTACTTAAGCTGGAAGATAATAAATTGAGGGAAGCAATCTTTTCTTCGAGACACTGATACATTTCAGATTTAGGTAGACAACCAAAAATGAAGCGCAATTCTTATCGGAACACTACTTCTAGAAATTGTCTAACGACTCTGCCGAATTAAATTAAAATTCTCTAAATTTCTTAAATCCCAAAATCGCAACCAACTGAGAAATCGCTGGCGTCTTCCCCTTAGTCCACGTTCTTATGCTAAAACGAACCGCTTAATCGACTCTCGGTTACTACGCGAGCCAGTAGCGATGCTCCTCAAGTAACATCGACTAACTTGTAGCTCACGGCAAAAAATTTAGAGCCACTTTGTATATTAACCGAACATCAGAAACTTTAAATATCTCAACAGGCCTTGAAACTTTCGATAGTCCTTGAGCGTCTTGAAACTCCAGTTTCTCTTCCCCAACGTACTAAAACGAAAAAAAATCTTTGCCCGTAGATTCTTTAAATTTTAATTAAAAAAGAAGCAAAAGGAGTATCAAGTCGTCAAGTGCTGCTTAATCTTCGTACACCACATAATCTACGAAATACCACTCGCGAGCCACACGAGCCTCTCGCGTGCAGGCCCTAGCGTGGCACGTTCGAAGTGACTTAAATAACCCCTCGAAGCTCCTCAAAGCCATGATTCCTTTAAGGGCCCATCAAGCCACTCGAAATCGTGGCCGTTCGACATAAAAACCGATCTGGGACAACGACCGTGCCTCTCTAAAGTTCACAAGAGATCCAGGGAGCATAAGATTGAACGAGCAACGCTGGCTACGCCAGTCGTCTCCGCGCCAGTGGAGAGAGTGGCTACAGGCGCGTCAGTATTTCTGTCCTGAAATTCCGCAGAGGGGGATGCGATCGCCTTCGGCGCCTTTCTTGCCTCCTCCGCGGGTGTAGTTCACGGGAGCGCCCTTGCAAGGACAGCAGCCTTTCAGGGGCTTTCATGCCATTCGGGGCGAGCGTTTAAACGAGGCGAACGTACAAGAAAGAGAGAGAGAGGGAGAGAGAGTCGAGCCAAGGGACGAGTATAGAAGAGAGCCCTCTTCGCCTTCTTCTCCGCTCACTCTCTCTCTCTTTCTCCTTTTCGATCGACTCCAATTCTTCCCTCCTCTCATTTGCCCCCCTCCCTTCTCTGAAGTGTTAGCAGCCGCTTCCCTTCTTTCCTTTCGTCCGCTCTTTCTTCCCTCCTCGTCTGGCGGGCCGCAGGAAACCAGTCGCGATTTTTCACGCGGTGGGAACTAGAAGCCGCTCCCTACTATAAATAGCCTTCATGCTCGCTGTCGAGCCTCTTGCTCTCGGCCTCCAACGGCGATGGGAGTAGCTAAAATGGGGGTAGCCGTCCATGGGCGCCGACGCGCTCGCTCCTTTCGCCCATTATTTTTTAGCACCCGCGCACGCAGATTTCACGCGTCCGCTCCGTTCCTCCGTCGCCAACCCTCGTCGACGGGACCGGGGCCCACGGTGCCGGTTTCCAGGTGGGAAAATAGAATTGGACGGTGTCTTCTTAGGGCCTCGCGCGATTAACCACCTTCTTACGGTGCCATTCTGGGTGACAATGGAACGTGGACGCTTTTGGTTGGCCTGCTAGGGGATCTTAGGTTAAAGCTGAGATGGTCGGAGGAGATAATTGACTTAGAAAGAAGAAAGTATTCACCTTTGCGTTTGGGAGCTTGATATTGTGACGTTAGAGATTTAATAGTGTTGGTTGTGGGGTAGGTGATTTAATAAAAGTAGTCTTTTTGTAACTATAATATAAAACTTTATTTAGAAAAGGAGTTGGAATGTTCTTTAACGTTCAAGTCGCAAAGAATGAATGATTGCAACGAGAGCCGAGAGAAAGAATATCAGTGCCCACTCGGCCTAATCAGTAAATGAATATCTTTCGTTTATTAAACAATGAACCGTAACGCAGTATCTCATCTTAGAGTGTTGATTTACTTTGACCTTTGCATTACATCACGCACTCACGGCAGACACGAAATATCCAATATATAGAATCCTCGCAAACTCTACAGAATATTAGGAAATTCTAATAAACTTCATAGCAGCTTGTAGAGGAGAGTTCTGTATGGACCCGATTATTGTGATCTTTGGACCCAGGGTTGCAGAGGGTGTTAAGGGTAATGGTTCCTCCTTCCTCTTGAAAGTGGGGGTGGAAGCGAAGGCAGGGTTTGTTTTAACGAATAAAGAGTCTTTGTAGAATACAGTGTAACTGCCAAAATTAATGTGGAGAAGCCTCATCGTAAGAGGGAACCCGGAGTAAGGGACCACGCAGAGCCGGCGTTGGCCGTGGTGGCTAGCGCTGCTGATCAGCACGCGGACGGCTCGGGTTCAAGTCCCGGCGCTGTACGGAGTGGTGTTTTGTGGTGTCTCTGGATTTTAGGGCTCTGGGACTATTCGAATATTTTACAAGTATGCTACGAATAAACTTTGAATATTTGAGTATATATTTGAGTAGCACATACGTAGTTCCGATGACAATTACAATATTTTCTCCCAGTATTTCTTATATCAGTATTCGAATACTTAAATATTCGAATAGTATTCCAATACTAAAATATTCGAATAGTATTCCAATACTAAAATATTCGAATAGTATTCCAATACTAAAATATTCGAATAGTATTCCAATACTAAAATATTCGAATAGTATTCCAATATTTAATTATTCGAATAGTATTTGGGTACTTAGTTATTTTTATCGGAAAATGATCTACGTGCCAATGGTATAGAATTTGACTTTTGGCATTTAAAGTGTGTTCTGCATGGAGTCTTCAAATGTTCGTATGGAGAGTCAGATATGTAGGTTCACATCTGGAAACGGTGGCCATTGTGCGCCTTACACCCTGTACGGGTACAAGGAAGGCGTCGAAAAGCAGTGCCTTTCTTGAAAGTGGAGGCTGTTAGGATGCCGTTGTTGTTGCGGCAGCGGCCAGGGGACGCGTTGCCCGCGAGGACGCAGTAGAACAGAGCTATTTGAAATTGGTCGTTTCCGCGGAGCGTGTGGTAACTGTAAAACGTGAAAGTCGCGAGAGATTCTGTCCACGTGGCTCGTGGAATCGCGCGGCGAGGGAAGGCGCCGTGCCTAGGACCCCGTGCAAAAGCCTGCAGATCGGGTGAATTGCACGCTCCATTTTAACCAGAATTTTATTCAACTTTCAGAAGTTTTGTTATTTTTAAACATCGTTTCGCTACATCCAGGGGCGTCCGGAGACTTTTTTCCAGGGGGGAGGGCAACTTTGGGATGATGGTAAAGAAAAATATACCCCTCTTGCTTGTTTATAGTGTCAATTTAATTAAAAATTGAAAACCGAAAATTAAGAATATTCCCTTTTTTAGTATAAACTTAATAAAGATCAGTTTTGAAAAATAAGCGATTTTTCTCAAAAGCCAGGGGTTGTTGGCAACTGCCCCTTTTGCCCCCAATATGAAACATTTTACCTAACTATTGGACCGCGGAATCTTTACGGATATACCTCCTACATTTTGGAAAAGAATTCATTTCTTTATGCTAAATATGGCATAAAAGTTTCCCTGGATTTATTTTGAAGCCGATTGTGGATCCTGTGCGGAAAGGCTTGAGTAAAATTTTTAGTATACTCCGAAGAGGCGTTCCAGGTATTCTGATTATGGCTTCTTGATAGCGACCATAAATCTCGTTGCTTTTTTATGAACCTCGTGTTGGAGGAGAGTCAATAATTACTCAGGTCGTTTGACAAGTGGATTTAGTCTTCACAAAACGATTACCTCCCGACAGTGTTGATCTGGTCGCCGAAGATTCCTCTCTCCCCCGCTCTGGAGGAAGCTCTATCGACGCCCATGTGAGCGGTGAGTTCGTACGCGCGACAGGGCCGAGGGGGGATAGGCGCTGGAATTTTTATGAAAGAAAGAAGGGGGAAGCTTCGTGTGCCCGCGACCAATCGGAAGGGCGGATGCTGGAGGCGAGGATAGTCTCTGTAAGAAACACTAGGTTGCTAATTTGCAGAGAAAAGTTTGTAATCCCATACCCGGGGCAATTAAAAAACATAGGTCATTGTATATTTCTCGAAACAAAGAGGAGGCAAATAAATTTTAGATAAAACGATGTCTAGTTGCCTTTTAATCATGCGCGCCAGTTTGAGAAACGGAGTTTCCAGAGAAACGCGATTAAAGTATTGTATGTTTCCTAAATACCGAGTGCATATGCGTAGATCGTGACTTGTGCTTCTCAACTGTATAATTCCGAAAATATTTCGAATTTCTGTATGAAATTTTAACTGAACATGCTTAAGGTGTTATATTCTCGATTTAAACATTATCGAATATATGCATACACCAACTTTTCTTATTATTTTGATGAGTAGAATTTGAAAAAATGGCCCACATATTTATAAACACCCTGTATATATATAAAACAGATTTTTTGAAACATCAAATCCGCAAAACCCCCTAATGTTTTGCATTAAAGAAATTAGTTTACTCAGAGTATATTAAAAGAACCTTTCATCCCACAAAGTTAATAATTTTTTTTAAATTACCTAGAAAATATCTCCATTCCTTAATTATTCTGATCACCACGTGTACCTTTAGGTTCTTTTTCATTCACTAGACTCGGAGATTGCCCCCAAACAGCTGACCACTCAATTGAGACTAATAAAATTACATTGAATCATCGAACAGCTTGCAGGATTGCGCTCAACTTCGATTATTGTCCGCAAGGTTCACGTGCAAGCTTTTTGCGACATTGTTATACTGGAGCCGATTATCAGAAAATTGTCAATACACTTACGATAGATATGAAATAATAACGGACATATTAGTGGCGCTTACTGTATAACAATCTTAATAGACCTCTGAAGGTCTATTTCTTTAAAAACGAACACGGTTTTGGAGGGCAATTCGTGGACTGTTCCGCCGAAGAAAAATAGAACTTATTATTATAAATAGAACATTACTATTTCAGTTGGAATCTAGTTGTATAAATCCAGTACTAGGTGGTACTACGTCCCTAGCTTTTGAGAAAACAATCGCTTATTTTTAAAAACTGATCTTTATTCAGTTTATACAAAAAAGGGAATATTTTTAAATTTCGGTTTTCAATTTTTAATTAAATTAGCCCTTGTATTTTCAAATCAAATTTTTGTAGAAGCTAGCTTCCTCACCTCACTTCTGAAGACTACTAAAACTTATTAAACGTTACTTCTTTTTGAGAAAAAAAAATCTTACGAAGGGAAGGGCCCGAACCAACATATTTCCCTTGCAAACTTAATTGATTTAATCCCCCGTTTACATGTTGTACTAATGCTCCGCTGACGACTCCATACAGCACATAGAGATACAGAAAGTCGAAGGCGTGCCATTTGAATGCGTCTCAGTTGACGCCAATTAAGATCCCGATACGCCGTTCGTCAAGCCATTGAATCTCGATCGGCTTGATTGGCAACGTTTAATGTTCGTTGCGCTCCCTCTGCTGCGTAATTACTCGGCCGGCGTGTACGCTAATCGCGACAGTGGTATCGTAATTACCCCGCGGGAGTAAGTATCATCGTCGGGCGATTTTATCGCGGGCGGCGATGCAGCGACGAGGCCTATCGGCTGATTAAGCCAGAGGATAGCTACTCGTACGTACACGCACACACCCGTCCGCAGGACGTTCGTCTTTGATCTTCGAAGCCTTCAACCGCCAGCGAGCTGGCAGCGATCGTCCAGTGTCGGCGGGATGCTCAATTAAGTTACAACTAGCGTCGCCTCGTTCACACCGTATCGCTCCTCTCAAGGATTATTCTTGTATCTTGTAGAAAGCGACCCGTCGCTACGAGCAGGCATCTCAAGAATCCGCACTATGCCCCGCGAGTACTCGTTGCAGATATCTCGTCTGGAGATCGCTCACTTAAAGCAGGAATCGATTTTTTTGCGAGCTTCGTTCGCCCTGAGAAGGGACTCGAAGAATTTCTGCTGTTCTTCTCGAGTGCCCCTAGTGTATTTAGTAGGAAAAAGGGAACCTCGAGCCACATCTTCATATCCGATAAAAATAATACAGAAAATAAACCTCAATTTTTCTGCACAAGCTTGCGCCACCGACTCTAAAAAGGATCAAATAAATTCTGAGTATTACTTCGAACATACCTTAATACACATGCAAAACGTCGGATAATACAAACTTATAGGTTTCGTTAAATAAATTCCCGAAGATGGTGTTGAAAAACAGGCAGTTGCACTAAACAGAGTACCTCCTTAAGCAGCAAGTATAAGGGGCCCAGCTCCCCCCACTTGTTCCACCTCCCTCTGCGCATGCGGACTGGAGGCCTCGCTACTGCCTGGCGCTCCAATCTCCCTACAACCCATTTCCTCCCACAACCGCAGCAGGATCCACAGCAATCCGTTCACATCGTTTAAATTCCCAAGAACTATGCCTCAACAACTTTTCCTTTCTTTCCCTTTCCCCACGAGCGCTCCCCAAAGTAGCTTTCAATCTACTCAACGAAGCTTGACCGTCTATTCGCCAACCCATCGACGAGCCCGTGGCACGTTTCAGCGACAGAGCTCCCTATTTCGCCTCCTTTCTCTCCTCTCGCAGCTCACCACCCATTCGTCCGCGTGCGTATACTTCCCCCTCCGTTCCCTGCACAGTCGGTTTACGGTTCTCCCATTATACGCGTCCACGGCGGAGCCCGAGACGGGTCGCGGCTATCCGTGAAAGAAATAATCAGCCTTACGCTATCTATAAATAGCGCTCGCGCGCGAGTAGCGCGTTTATGCGAGTTCGCGCAGCGAGTGAGGCCGCCGTGAAAGGGAGAACACCGGGGTACAGGTGCTTTTCCCAGGCCAGTGCAAATTGATTTGAAAAACGCATTATGCTGGCCGGGACCACAACCGGTTTCCTAGCCGTTCGCAACGCGAATCGTAGGCTTTATCGCTGGCGCTCGCGAACGCGACGACACCCTCCGCGACGTTCGTTTTTTCCTTGGCAAGTTTTAACGACACTCGCTTGCGCGCGGGTAGCAGCGAGCAGGGGCCGTCGCTAATTAAGGAGGGGAGCTTAAGTTGACGGTTCTCTGAATTCTGTAGAGGTTGAAGTGACTGAAGTGGTCGTATGGGAAGTGTAGTTCTGTTTCTATCGCGGAGGAAGATAGTTTTGTGAGAGGAGGTGGGTTTCGTTGACGCTGGTGGCTTTTGTTTTTGAAGGATTTTATTTAGCTACACTCGTCTGCCTGTTTTTTTTTTGCTTCAAATCTTGTAACTCAGTTTTAATCCACTTTTACAAATAAATTTGAAACTTTACAGGGGTATGCAGTTATGATGACGATACAAATTTTTTTAAAAAAACACACCGAGGGGGTGAAAAATTGCGTCTCCTGCAATTTTAAGTAGAAGAATAACTCTCGAGTTTTTCTCAAAAATGACAAAACGTCGATGCGTTGCGTATTTATTATATAATATTTAGTAGCATCCCGATTTCTGTAAATACACAATTTATTGAGAAATGATCAGACCTTCCTTGGGGTAGTTAGTTTAAAAGTATATTTATCGAAATAATTGAATAATATCTGACAATGTCTGACGAATTAGCTGGGATATCGTGGATAAAGTAAACACCGTGTTAGCCCGTGAAGCTAATTTTTTACTGAACGCTCGATTTGTATAATGTGACTTGCCGCGGCGAGAACGTGATCCAATTGTGATTGCAGCTGAGCTAGATTATCCGCTGTCTAGGTGTATTCGTTGGTCGCAACGTAAATACTTTAAACGTTTGTCAGGGATCAACGAATTGCTTTCATACTATCGGTTACTTTACTCAAGTAGGTAATCTTCTGCTTATCCAGTGGACTTGCTTAATTAAGATTGTACTTAAATATCCCTTGGGGCTATTTATTAACCACAAACTCCTTAAGCATCTTAAGATAACTTTCATAAAATCGAGTCTCTTGTTCCAGTCAGAATTCTTTAATTGTCCCGAGCGGTGTGCTTCTCTAATTAGCGTGCTCGATGTTGTCGGTTACCGCCCGAAAGAAATCTTTAAATGAGTTCTCGGAACAACGAGGAACTCTCATAAGATCAGCCCCTCGCTTAAGTGAGACGTCCTCTAATTTGCGAAACGTGGCACGAACTCACCAATTTTGTTCCCAGAACAGCGACTAATATTCATACAACTAAATAGATCCCAATTGAAACGAACTATCTTGCCTAGTGCAGAATCTGAACGTTCAGGAACGGCCTATTAGGGTGGCGTCTATATTTTCAAACGCTGTTATCTGAAAAATATTTGGAATATAAAAAAACTATATATACAGTAATTGTAGAAATTTGAGTGCTCTTTTAATATTATTTTGAACAAAATTTCCATAGGGCTTACCATTTTTGAGAAATGGAATTCTAAATTTTAAGGCCTGATTAGCACCCTTTCTATAGGGCTTACCATTTTTGAGAAATGGAATTCTAAACTTTAAGGCCTGGTCAGCATATTTTCGGGAGTCACTGTATAGTACAATGGTATCCCTATGGGAACAAACTACTAAACGTGCCTTCATCTATACACCCCAAGCTCTCACCCTATGATAATACAAGAATCCAAAAAGTGTGCTGAATACATCCCTAAGTCCCAACTCGAGGGAGGACACTTCATGGAGCTACTGCCCCTGCTGCTTCCACATCGCTGTATAATGTTTATCCCCTGCAACACGCTGTAGATATCCCCCACCAGGGATTAGCATTGTACAAAGTCCCTTTTTCGGTCACGGGGTTCGTAAGCCCCGAAAGAGGCGTGCAAACGAACGATGATCCTGCTCGAGCGTGTCCTCGAGAGGCTGTAAATATCTCCATGGCCTGGTGGAGAGTGCCTCGAAGGATCCCCGAGGGCTTCGGGCCCTGAGACCGCATTCTCCAGCGGTCCTAAGCCTCCCCAGGACTGCGAGGACCTGTTGGAGCACGCGACAGGACGATACAACCGATACGAATGCAAACGATCGCCTTTTGTTGCTCCACGCAACTTGTTCAATCTTGCTTTGCTATTGTAGTAGCGTTGTTGTTGCAATGAGTGCTGCAACAGGGTGTTTATTTTTTCTTCTTGTCCCACTCTGATTATCTTCTATTCCCCACTGTCTGCTAATAATCAAAGCTAGACGCTGTTATTGTCAGATACGTTGCGATCCGGGAATTGACCCTCGACGCTCAGTTAATCGTTCGTGTAATTTCCTGTCGATTTGAAGAAAAACGGGATAACGCTATCGCCCGCCGCATTCTTGACCATGTTCCTCCTTTTACGTTGGAAGGACGGAGGTCTGTGTTTAGTAGCGTATTTATACGCTTCTATTTATAGCCGCATGGGAGTCACTAGCTATATTTGAGCTTCTCGAAGGATAATTTGAGAGGAGCTCTAACGAAATGGAGATCCATAAAGGATAAGGACCCTACTCCACCGACCAGTTCAGTGATCCTTTACCTTTAGCAACTTCCCGTGTAAGTCTGAATCTTTATTTTCTATTTCCTTGCACCTCACTTCGCAAATCGTACCTATACTCTGTTTATAATTATTTCCGATTCATTAATTTCCATCAAACACGCCCAAGAACCCTTGCATCCACCCAACTCGACAACAAACCGCGTAAATAAACAAATGTATAAAAAAAAATTATGTCGAACGATTTTATTAAAAATTTTTACTAGAAACTAAAAAATTTTCACTTTAAATAAAATTGTGGTTGATTTCAAGTCGTTTGGATTTTTGGTTATGGGTTATATTTATTGACGACTGGTTAATATTTTTTTTAAATATTGTATTGTCATTCAAACTACACACGTGTGCAAAGTTTCATGACTATAACTTTTTCAGAGCAGAATAAATGTTCTTATTTAACTACAACCTCTTCCTACTTTTAAGGAAATAAAAGTTCTTTAAAAAATGTAAGGAATAAAAATTCCACTTAACTCACTGCATTGTATAACAATTTTCTCGACACAGAAAACATAATAATCCTAAAATTATAGTTACTTCGTAATTAATTAAAATTTTCAAGTTTCACTCGATCCCTGCTGGCAGGTTATTTTATTGTATAAAACAAAAAGTGTTTGCGTCTTTGTCTATCGCCTAAAAGCTTTCGAACGGTAAACTTTGATGTCACAAAACGTGTCCCTACTCAATATGCCTAGCCAATCCAGATAAATATGACCAATTTCACAAAAAGAAACAATTTTTTTTATAAAATCAAAATCTAAATTTCGGGCGAAGTCGAGTAGTAAAGCTAGTGTATCGACACATACAAAAATCTGACCTCCAGATACATATTTAACACCACAAATATCGCTACAGGGGTGTATCGATACCGTATCGCCGATCCTTAATCCCAAGTCCCTCCCCTCGATGCGCGCTGGTTCTCGGAGCCACGTTCGCCTGCGATTCACCCTATATGTACCCCGCCTGGTCCACCTGGCGACCTGAATCGCCGCGCTGCACCGAGGAGCAACAGGTTTGCCGGCCACCCGAAGGGCACCGGGCAGAAGGTGGAATCCTCGGCCGCTTCGTTCGAGTATAATCAGCATTCGCGGCGCCCATTTGGGCGAGGGGTAGAAGGCGCCACTGGTGGGAGTCGTCGTGGTCATCTACGATGCTGATGACCGTGACGGAGCACCGCGTGCCAACGACTCTTGGGCAGCAGAAACGGCGAGAACTCGGCGCGCCGCCGTTCGCTGGCAATAATCCGTGCACTCGCTCCGAGCTGTCGGCGTAGCGCTCTAACTGACGGCGCGGCGGGCACCTGACAGGGGGAACAGAAACGAAGGGAAAACGCGAGGGTGTGAGGAGGGTAGGGGTTCGCTAGGCGGATGGTGGTGGCTGCGGCGCCACTGTCCCCTCCTCGGACGGCAGCGGCGCGCGCCGCGCCGCGCCGTGTCCCTTGCGTGCTGGCGGGCAACGCGAGCCGTCAGTCCCCATCCGACCTTCGTACGCGCACCGTCGCTCCGCGCTGCAACCCCCTCACAGGAGACCGGGACTCTCTGACAAGTGTGACGCCGCGCCACCCCCAGTGAATCAGCCCGAGGACTTGCTTTTTCCCAAGCTTCTCCAGGAGAAGCTTCTCCACTGCGTACCTTACCTGTTCTGTTTTACGTTCTATCTGGTACGTTGTGTTATCTTCATACGCGGCATGCTTCGCGGGGTATATGCTGTTATGGCGAAATGGTGTAGTAGGTACTTAGAAGGGACATCGCGAGGTAGAAGCTAGGAGTCCTAAAGTTTGCGGCTTTGAGATTTTGAAACGGGAGGTCTGGAAACCTTACTTACCTATCTCAAAATATTCTAAACCTCTCGTTCCGAGATTTGGAAACCTCAAAGCTGTACACTTTGGGTCTCCCTAGGAATTATACAAGCGTGGTCGTGAAAGCTGCGGAAGTCCCTAAGTTCGATGTTCTAGAACAAGACCCCGGAAACCTTATCTCTCCCCCCAAAATACTACCTTTTAGTCGTACCTCGAAGCTATAAACTCTGGGAGTCTCGAAGCTTTTACGATCTCGTTATGTCCTTTGTAGGCAGTATACTATATAATAGCTGGTAAAGGTAGAGCGAGATCGTAAATTATAACCATCGAGGCGGGTCCGATTGAGACTTCGGGTCGTTATCGCCTCGTATTTCTGCCAATTGATTTATGTCGACGTCTGAAAGATGTTTTACGATTTAATGATTTCGTGACATCGACAGACGTGTTGCTGGTACTTAGTACAGCACTGGGGGAAATGGTAGAGGCTTTAGTGTGGATGATCAGTGGACTAGGGACGCGTTCATCGAGCGCAGCTTTTGGACACCTGTGCGTGGGGGGCTTTGTGTGCGCCTGGAGGGGCACTATTTGGACGGGCGTTTGTAGAATATTCCTGGTGGTTTTCAATTCTGGGGGGTGGCTTTGCAGACCACTTGAGTGGACTTTTCATACAGTTCGCTGTGTCCCTCTTTCGGTGACAGGAGTAGAATGTGGAGTGATTGTGGTTGGATGCAGATGCGCTGGGGGTTTTCAGAGGTGGTGGGGTGTGGGTAAGGATTTCTGCGGGGTAGTTGTTTTGTCTTTTGGATCCTTCTTGGAATAGGAAAACAGGAATTTCGTATTTATGTAAAATTGAGACTAAGCTTTTTGGTTAAACTTTTATTTTCTTTTATCTGTGGATTCTTTCTTTGCATTCTTTCTTTGCACATTCTTTCTTCTGCAGTTGCACTTTTAATATCCCATATTTTTAGTTACGCGTATTAAGCAAACATTAATAAGTACAATTCTTATTAAAAGTTTTTTTTTTAATTATGATAAGAATAACTAATTACTTTTATAGAAATTTCAAGAAAAATAAATTTAAATGCAATTTCAACAGTCGTTTTGTTGTTATACATAAATATATTTAAGTATTAATTTCAAAGGTCCATAAATTCAACAATTCGGTCATTCACTGGTTACTATTGTTACGGAATGGTTGAAGGAGAATTTAATATATTCACGAGGTATAAATATTCAATATTTATTATCTTTTGTTACAATGCACGCGCAAAATACTTTTTGTACAATTTGCTGTCATTACCAATGTTTATAGGTACAGCCTCAAACGTACGTCAGTATGTACAACGTGATTCGATATACTGTTTTTTAAACAACTTCATTTATTTTGTGGTTGTTGCGAGATATTGTTAAATACACTCGGCTGGCAATGTACTTCTAGTTTTGTAGAGAAGCAGGATAACGACACGTGACTCTCACGAGTAAATAAGCTTGAGGTTTCTATAGTGGTTCAATCGCGTGCAGCTACTCATTTTATCAGTTTTAAACAAATCATTTCGAATAAACCACGTCAATCAGGGCGTCTCTGCCGCTCTGAGCAGAAATGATTTATGCCGCTCTTTATACTTAGCTATAAATAATTATTTTAATATATAATTCTTGACAGTGAGTGCAATTTTTGTAGGTATTTGTTGAATAACAAAACCCTGTTGTTTTACAAAAAATTTAATATTCATAAATTACCAATAAATAAATTAAAATAAATATGTCTTAGGATATTAGTGATGTTACTCAACCTTTAACAATATTTATCACCTCTATGTGATTTACCATACCCGCCCAGTTTTACAAAATAAACCAACACCCACAGATTAAATATAAAATTTCCTAGAGACCTAACTAAGAATCCATTAACTTAAGAAATCTACGCAGAATTCAAGTGCACGCACCTCCGATATTTAAAGACTGTTTTATATATTAAACTTTACAACTACGGCTTTCTTAATTTTTTATATAAGAGATCAAGTGGCAAAATAACATATATTCCCAAGAATATTAATCTAAACTTTCTATGAAGCTTAGTAAAAATATAAATGTCATTGGTGTCCAGGTATTGGGACGTGTCTATTTATTGGTATTTTTACCTTACCACTTATCTTAAATTTTTAAAGAAACTTGGTCACGTGTAGAATTTTTTCCATTTAATCGCCATGCACCTTGAAATTCAATTTATGTCAACACGCGGCGGTGCGAGTAAATAGTACACCGTCCTTCACGGGTTTTTTAGAGATAAATTAGCTCGTAGGTAGCTTCAGGTTACTTAAGCTTCACCGTTCGTCCACCATGCGACGGGGTTTATTTACCATACAGACGCCGTAGAATAACAACGCGTGACATTGGCTGCTCGCCCTTTGCGACTCCAACTCAGCCCCTTTTCCCGTTTCTTATTCGATCGTTTAGCTTCAAGTAGCCTAATAAGGAAGACTACAACACAAAGTTGATAGAGATCGAGCCCCAGCGACTATCACTCGGCAACGACTGCTAATAGGATAGACGAGGAAACACTAATCTCGTATACTGTTCGTGAAATTCCAAGACACGGGTTATTGACACAAGCCTGCGATGGCCTTGAATCGTTTGGGGGGAGACACCTTGCAGCCAATTAATTTCGATAAAGTGTCTACCCAAAGGGGAATAAATTTCAGTAGAAATAGAACCTCCTACCAGTATTTCCAGTAGCAACGAAGCCTCTCTTTACTAGTATTCTCTGTCATAAAAAATCATCGCCCGTTTACACGGCTGTTGTTCCGACAGAGACACTCGCGTCTGACTGAATGAAACCGAAGAACAGCATTCGCCAGTGCTCGCTCCGCGCGCGGGACAGTGTACTTTCTTCGGGAAGTATAAATGAAATTGCATAAGAGAGACCCGAGTCTCGTACACAACGCCTGTGATTCAATGGGTCTCTGAAAATTTACTGCGTATAAGAAAAAGATCCTAATAAACGCGGACTCAAAAGGGCAATAATTTTAAGCTCATAATAAATATTCGAAGTGGCCTCCATTTGGAATTCGTACGATAAATTAAAATGTCTGTATCTCTTAAATAATAAGGTTTGTGGACCCATGTTTATTAAGACTTTTTCCTCACTTTTTACGTCAGAATACACCTGTAAATTTTCAAATAGAGATATCGAATCGCCCTGTATAAACACCGGTCTGATCGGATCGTGCGTACCAAGCGACAGTTTTCGATCATAAACCTGTTAGACCTCCACCTTTCCATTCTTCGTGCTGCCATTTCACGGTTTTCGTACGACACTGTAAATAAGAATCATTTCTGCGTCTTTGGAACAGTGTTCTAGAGCACGTTGAATTTACTTGGAATTTCCGTGCGGACAGATTTTTACGAACTCGTAAGGCGCGTGGTACTCCTAGTTGTTAAATTTATTATGGCCTCCGGGTCTTTTTCCATCCATTCGTGTTGTTACTTATTTATACATACTACGGTCACTGGGTCCTTTTTGACCCACTGGTATTTTCTTTTCCTCGAGGACTTCTGATTTTAAGAATTCTTTACTTTCTCTTCCTCGGTATTATGGCAGTCCACTGTGGCGGTTTGAAAAATGAAGCTATTTTTAAAGATTCTTTTCTTCGTAGATACAACATATAATGCAATAAATCTTTTTGGTATTTATTAAGCTACTTTTGTATAACACCAAAAATATTCCAACACTTAAACTTCAAACCTCCGTCATTTTGTTAATTTTTTATCATATTTTTATCATAGCTACTGAAGTGCTGAATAACGTGTAAAAACTTCAGACTAATTGGTTAAATAGTTTTTTTTTTGCAATCACCTGCACCAGTTGAAAAAATAGTTTTGAGATAATCACGTTTAAAGTTTTAAAACAAATTACAAAAAATCTTTTAATTTTTTTTGTGTAATATAATAAATACCAAAAAGATTTATTGCATTATATGTTGTATCTACGAAGAAAAGTATCTTTAAAAATAGCTGTATTTTTCAAACCGTCACAGTGAACTGACTCCTTAAATGTATAACTGAATTTTAGGTCATAAAATTTAGCCGTGAATGGATTGAAGAATAAAAAAGCCCCAAAGTTGTTTGCTGTTAAGTTATGGGGTATTCTGGCTGCCAGTGTCGAATGACCACAGCTCCGTCTTAAATCTACCTGGCAATCACTAAAGGCAGTTGGCGATAACAAACCGCAGACGTCACCCATATGCTTAACCGCGACCACTATCAATGATATCCGAGTGATCGCGGGCAAACATGCGGTGCGCTTCAATGAGCTCCAGATGAAAGAATGAACTGCGTCATTCTAAAGTCCAAGTAAAGATCATGCCTTCGTCGAGCATGGATCGTCGTTGAAAAATGATTTTCCAGATTTTCAAAATTATTACAGTTATTACAAATTATTATTTGTTTTTTAGTCACTCGACGCCAAATTTTTTGCGCACTTTGCGTTTGAAAATTCGCGCCAAAGCAATCTTTGCAATAGTAATAGAATTATTAGAAAGCATCCTCTATTTATCACAGAACAATGATTGTCTCTCACTGTACTCAAATTATTACACTTTATTAATCCTCTGGCAAAGCAATCCATTAGGTCCTTCCGTCGTTAATCAAACTACATAGATTACCGTTTCAAGCCTCTGTTTACTGAGACGCTGAAGGATTGCCAACAAGCCAATCTGTAAACAAGTGCAATGCTTCTTTAAACGTTTTCACACCTTAGAACAAAATTGTGTATCCCTAAATACTTCGAACCTCTAGATTTCTGATTGCAGAATAGATTTCCTTAGAATTAAACTAAGGTCAACGCGATACTATATTTCTCTAATTATTATTACTCCACTATATTCAAATTTATATTTAAAATTAAATTCTTTTAAATTCTTAAATTCTTTTGTTTTATTGATTCCTCGAATCCCTTTCAATTTTACATTTTCAAATTTAATTATACTTCATTATTTAAATAGTTTAATTAAAATGTTGGTTTGTGGAATCGAGCAGTTTCTTTTTAATTATTGAAACCTGCACAAATATTTCTCCTATTGTATCTACCCTCACAATTTTCCCATTTCTCCTTTATTGATTGCAATTCGATTAAGCAATCCTTCGGTCGAATTTTCCTTCTTCCAAGTGGACCACCTTCCTGTGGTCAGGATCACTCGAAGCCGGTAAAACGATCGTGCTCGCGCTTTAATTTATTCGCATCATTTGCGATCACGATAATAATGTATACATCGTGTCGCAATATCACGTAATGTACAAGGTATTTTCACTGAACGAGGTGTCCATCGGTCCCGAATGATCCTCGCCACCTGCGAGAACACGACTTCGTACCTCGAGGACGGTTGCTTTCGTCATTGTCGAATCGGATTTGCATAAGTTCAAGACTACTTAGGTACGCGGTTGCATGTACTTTTGTTTATCGGGAACGTTACAGGAAAACGGTTTAATTTTAACTTGTCCTGGATTCCTCCGATTACGGACGCTGTCTTTTTTATCGATCCAAGTGTTTATTAAATCGATTTCCATAGATTGATAAGTGCAAATCGTTATGTCTTCTCAGGAAAAATCTCGGTTTCGACTTCTTCTAGATCTCTTTCATTATTGATACGATTGTTTTTAATCAATCTCTGGTGAAGTATTTTGGCAAAACGCGGCGAAGGGAATCGAAGAAATTAATAATAATTAATTAATTTTCGCTGCGCTTCGGTCATCAATTGTTTATATACTTTTCTCTTCATTTCGCTAAAATTTTCGAAAATTGGTTTTAGGATGTTTGCATATTCCGTTAGCTACAGATTTTCTACGTATTTTAAGCGTAACCGAGCTCCGAAATTCCAAAAATTAAAATCTTTCTGAGATCAATTAAATAAATTAGATCTCTCAAGAAACTTCATCCTCTTTAACAGACATGGGCAAAGTTTGTATTTAAATAAAATTTTGACTAACGAATAAAAGTTAAAAAATTACTTATCGTGTATCGAATAAAGTGAAGATTCGACTTCAGCGTGGAATAAATTTTTGAATTTTAAATTCTCGTGGAATAAAAAATTCACTTTATTGCCAAATAATACTAAAATTAAAGTAACTCTTATTTGAGCCATTTCTTAAATAATTTTTTATTTACTTACTACCCAACTCTGCTCTTTAATAATAAATTAATCAACCCCAACGATCTTAAAAACATCCACATTCACAAA
Source organism: Andrena flavipes (assembly GCA_963971345.1). Lineage (NCBI taxonomy): Eukaryota > Metazoa > Arthropoda > Insecta > Hymenoptera > Andrenidae > Andrena > Andrena flavipes. The sequence continues at coordinate 75,767,239 of OZ020480.1, forward strand.
CCTCACAGAACCGTTCGATTTCTGAATTTCAGGCTGAAAGAGGGAAATCTGCCAGCGCGTTCGATCATCGAGTCCAAGATACGCTCCCAATCAGGATCACGCGACTAAACCAAGCCAGATCATCGAGGAGCTCGCGTTCTACATTCCAGAAGAGTCTCTAGCTCGCGAATGCTGCTTCCTCAAAAGAACGTCCCCTGAAAGACTGTCTCCTAATTAGGAGGCTGACCTTCGTTTCGCCAAAAATGACGTGATTTATCAGATGAATCTCAGCTTACGTGTAAATCGAGGACAGGAAACTGAGAAACTGACATCGCGAGACGGAGCAGAAGGAAACTCCTCGTTGAGATAGACTGCGAGCACTTTCCTTGGAAGAAGGAAGCAGAGAGAAGTTCGTTGACCTCGAGGTTCGTGGATCGGCAATCGGGTTCCCCGGAAGAGGGTAGGTCCGAGGACCTAAAGGCAGGAGATCGGTGCTTATATCGTGACGGACTCGGCGACAGGAAGCAGTCACCTGAGGAGCGCATTCCCAAGCGAGAGGACCACGGGGATTATAAGACTTAAACGAAGGAGGATAAGGAAAGGAAAAATCATCAAGGAAAAATGGCGTACGACGATGTTATCCTGCGTATGGGCGAGTTCGGCCGCTACCAGCGCAGGATCTACCTTCTCCTCTGTCTTCCAGCGATATCCTGCGCCTTCCACAAGATCGCTGGCGTCTTCCTCAGCGCGAAAATGAACACCAGGTCTTGAATCCATTCACTGCGACAACTTCGGAATTAATCGAACTCGTTCCACGAGCGAGGGAATATTCTGAACCTGGAGTTCAAAAAATTCTGAAACTTTGTGAATATGTAGGGGATTTCCTTCTGATTATAATGCGATATTTGTTTGCTATCCTAATTCGATCTAAGGGGGTGGAATTGACCCCTGAATATCCTGAAAAATTTCTTCCACCTCTTACAGTTCGCGAGTTATAACACAAAATCAGAAAATAGCGGAATTTTCAGCGAAACAAAAATTACGTTGTAATCAGGAGGAAATCCTCTACATATTCACAAAGTTTCAGAATTTTTTTAATTTTCGGGATCGAGATCTTAAAATTTTTCAATTTTAGTACTTAAATACATAATTGAATGCTCAACTTGTGAAGTTTCTCTACTGTTTATTTGAGTTTAAAAGTCTATTTGATGTTTTTAAGCTTCAAGTTGATCAATCTTATTATTTTTTTATCCTTTCATTTAGTATTGCTCGTGGCATACTTGGGCTTTATTCAAAATAAATTTTTAGTCTATTAAAAAATTATTCGTTATCCTCGAATAACTTCATTTTATTCGAAGATTATTGGAATAAAAACTTATGCCAACAATGCCTTACTCTGATTGGAGGTCGTCTGTTTACTGTCGGAGATTACTGTTTCAAAGATTTTGAATATGCAAGTTGAATGTTTCGTAAAAATCCAGCGACGAATGAATGCTACAAATATCGGTACCGAAAGTAACTGTGCAGTGTGAGTCACTGTGCATTAGCATGTCGAGTAACTTCCTCATTTTGGATCTTGATACGATTCGGGCGAATTTTAATACTTGGATATTCGAATTATATTCGCCAAATAATTGAGCAACTGAACTATTCGAGTACTCGAATACCGAAAAATTCGACAAATAGTTCCAGCCCTAATTCACAGGAAGTCCAAAAAGCATGTATCAATTTCCACTATTTGGCACGCTCTACCAAAGAACATGTATTTCTTAGAAGGCATCTTTTTGTTAACACCAAATACAAAACAGTTGTCTAAGATGCTAATTTATGGTGACTTGCAGCAAGATCTTCGTTAAACCTGTACTTTCTGTATTACAAGTACCTTCTCGTTTGATTAAGAGATTCTCTTGTGTTTTTGGCCATAGTTCGCTATCTAAAAATAGGAAGTACATCAAGCCAGGGCTTGAAAACTATTATAATATCGATTTCGGTTCTCGAAACGGTTATAAAGAACCTTTATTCTGAATAACTGTTATAAAGAACCGAAATTACCAACTATTATCTGTTTCGATTACGGTTCCTATTTCCCCTCACGATGTCGGTTCCATAACTATTATTTTTTCGGTTCTATATCGGTTCTGAAACGGTTGCAGAATCAATTCTTGTATCAACTTTTCCCTTTTGGTGAGAAATTTTGGTTCTTCGTAACAGTTATTCAGAATAAAGGTTCTCTATAACTGTTTTAATCAGTACTTTTATACTTTTACCAGTTTTAAAAAATTATTTTCGGAACCATTCCAAGCCCTGGTACCAGCACACGTTATGCTGAGACCGATGAATCTTATTCCAGGTGTCTGCTACCGTACGAGAGCATGGAGAATGCCACGTATTGTTTACCGCAGGATGTAATGAACGCCAGCTACAAATGGGACTACGAGCAGAAAGAATGGTCGCAGTGTTCCAGACTGGAGCTTCCCAATGATTTCAATCAGACAACCATGGACAGGTACGTCAACGCCTCGACAGGCGACGCACCCATCCAAAAGCGAGTCTCTCCGAATGGCTTCGACAGCCCAGGACTGTTGCCATGCGAGGGATACGTCTACGACAGGAGCAAATACAAAAGTACCACTACTTCCGAGGTACACTTGGCCTGCTTTGTATTATTTATTCATCGTCCTTTGCTGTTCGGTTGCTGAACGAGGTCTGTTGAATCCCTTACTCTCAAATAAACCCCCTAAGAAATGAGATTCGTGTGGCCTACTTTCCGCTAACATCGAGTGGTTAAAATGTTTCATTCAGCGTAAAGAATAGAAATATAGAGATAAATCAATGTTGCGGTAACGAGCGCTTGTAGAAATTCAATTTATATCTTACGTACCGCTACTGGGTAGGACTTTTGCAGCAACCTAATAATTTGGATGTAAATTGCACAGAATCCATTTAAAGAGTAGTTAAGACGTACGAAGTTTTACAGAGTAAGCTCGACAGCGTCCCATGGTTTCATCTTCTTTCTTTACTTTTCAGTGGAACTTAGTTTGCGACAGGGCTTGGTTGAGAGCTACGGGGGATTCTTTGTTCATGGTAGGAGTCATGCTTGGCTCGATGATATTTGGTTGTTTGTCCGATAAATTTGGACGTAGACCAATTTTCTTCCTGTCTTTAGTCATACAGCTGGTCGGCGGTATACTAGTCGCGGTTGCACCTGAGTTTATATCCTACGTTATCTTCAGATTAATTGTCGGATCCACCACCAGCGGGGTCTTCTTGGTCGCCTATGTCATAGGTAAATCGTTGTAACTCCCGTTAAAGCACGATGTCAGGTTAAGTAGCACATTCATAATGATTCGGCGTATCAAGCTCGTCGTCCAGCGATATTATAACACTGGGAACGTCGTTTCTTTTCAGCCTTGGAAATGGTAGGTCCAAGGAGGCGTTTAGTCGCCGGAGTTGGTTGTCAACTATTCTTCACCACAGGATACATATTGATCGCTGGTTTCGCATACTTCATCACTGACTGGAGAATGTTGCAAGTTGCTATCACCGTGCCAAGCGTCGCCTTCCTCTTCTACTGGTGGTGAGACAACTATTCTCTCTGTCCGTTAACCTTTGAGTCAAACTGTACTTCCCTGAATGTAACGTCTACGACGCTTCGCAGGTTCATCCCTGAGTCTGCGCGTTGGTTACTAACCAAAGGTCGCACGCAAGAAGCGAAGGATCTCCTTCAGCGTGCTTCCTTGGAAAATGGCGTGGAGATGCCAAGGGAAACATTGGACGCTCTCCTTATGATCAATAACGACGACAGTGCTCCTGACTTCAAGAAACCGTCGCTCTTCGACCTCTTCAGATATCCAAACTTGAGACGGAAGAGTATTCTACTGTTTTTCAATTGGTACAGTTCCGCTACTCTCAAATTTCTCTGGTTGTTAATTAATTACTGATCCACAACGACGCGATCTCTCGAACTTTGCAGGCTCGTAAATAGCGGCACGTACTACGGGCTGTCCTGGCACGTGTCCAACCTCGGTGGCAACGATCATCTCAACTTCCTGATTTCCGGGCTCGTGGAAATACCCGCGTACACGTTCCTGATCTTCACCTTGAACCGTTGGGGAAGGAAGATTATTCTGTGCGGCTGTATGTTAACATCGGGTGTGGCGTTGCTCGCCATTCTATTCGTGCCTGCTGGTTAGTGAGGGGAACAAAACACTTTATGAAAGTCAGAATAGAGAATGTTGGCTCTGGATAATTGAGTTCACGAACGTTTTCAGATGCACCGTGGCTCGTGGTGTGCCTCGCGATGATCGGCAAGCTGACGATCACGTCGTCGTACGGCGCCATTTACGTTTTTACCGCCGAACAGTTTCCCACGGTAATTCGAAATGTCGGCCTCGGAGCGAGCTCGACTTTCGCTCGAATCGGCGGTGTGATCGCCCCATACGTCATTCACCTGGTATATAACTATTATATAGAATAATCGCTGCTCAAAACAATTAGGAAATCGCATTCCCTACAGAATTTAAGGTCTATAACTCATTGGAGCTCGCAAAGGCTGAATCTTACCTGGCGATGAAGCAATTTCGGCAAACAATCCTCTAATTATTTTGATCAGCTTGCGAAATCAAGCCCGAAACATGTAACGCTAGATTAATTGCCGCGGCTGTATCTCTAATGACGTTCTAAATGACCAACGCTGTATTTCGTAGTCTGAAATCTGGATGCCCTTGCCGTTCGTTATTTTTGGATCGTGCGTGCTACTTGGCGGAGTGCTGTCGCTGCTCCTTCCAGAAACCCTGAACAAGAAGCTTCCGGAGTCCATACAGGACGGAGAATTGTTCGGAAAGTCAGTACGCTTCGAACGTGTCTCGATTAATTGAAAGTCGTTCCAGCCATCACTTTTGGGAATGCTTGGTTGCAGGAAACCGTCGAAGAAGAAGAAGAAGCAGCAACTGGACATAGAGCAGCTGAACGAGGTGGACGTGATAAAGCCGTTGAAGCCGCAGGAGAACGGCATCCACGAGAAGCAGAACGGATGACGTTAATAGAAGCGTCGACTATGCTCAAACTATGTATTTGAATCCCGCCTGACTGTATTTTAGGCACCCTTTTGTATACGTGCACCGCGTATACGAATCTCAGCGTGCCCGTTACGAAAGTGCACCGAGAATTTCTATCGAACTATCAAGCTGCGACACTAATAATGTAGGTTGCTCCTGACTGGAGCGAGGCTCGCGTATCCCCGAGTCGCGGGGCTCCAGAGACCTACGTTTATTACTTCAGCTTGCTTTTTTTTTTTTAAACTATCGAAAGCAAGGAGGCGGCGCTCACCTTCTGTTCACACGTACACGTCCACGCAACCTGCGCAATCGAATAGCACATAATGAATTCTGTCAGCGAACATATCATTTACTACGATCCCCGAGTGTCATTTACGCGCTAAGTGCCCTTCGAGCGTAAACTTTGTAGAAGCTTGCTTTCTAAATTCGCGCGGAACGGCGTTATAATTCCGCGCAGCAATTGCGGACACGAAATACAAAGACTTTGACATTTTAACGATCGTATACTTATATCACGTGCGTCCTATTCCTTCTCGTGTCTTTCCTTCGATTAAGTTTCATATATGATAATTAATTATGGGCGAATTCCACTTACGTCCAAACAGCTTTTTATATTTAACGAATTATACAGCACTTTTAGGAAATCAGTATCTGTTGGGCACTTTTGGCCGCCGGAAAAAAAATCATGACCTGTAGGGTGATTTGAACAAAAAATCTCCCTATGTACCACTGTGCGACGCTCAATCAACGAACGAACGTCAAGCGCAAAAGCTAAACTCGGTTAACAATCGTCGACGCTAAAAGTCATGTGGACCGATCACGAGACTGTTTTTATCTCTCAAAACAAGCGTCGCGCGTCAGCATGAAATCGCACCTTAACTCGTATTTGTTAATAATAAAAAGCCCCGTAGATTTCAAATTTTTGAACGACGCAGACGGTGCTGCCGCCTCACGGAACGCGCACCGACGCTCGTTCACTATCGATACATCGAGAATCTCTATTCTTTGAAATATATCGAACCTCGAAACATTCGGTTTACTGCGTTTCCCGCGCAAAGTGGTTGTGCACTCGCGTTGTTTGTGTTCCGGTCCTTGAAAATTAATTTACAGTCAGCGGAGACGTTAATATTGATTGTGTTGTCTTAAAAGTGGAAGTTTAAACGAGATCAGGATGGACGCCGCTGATAGAGATCAAAGGCTCGAGGAGATACAGAGGCAATATGTGGATTTCTTGGACGACATGGTAAGTTTAGAAATATTCACAACCTCGCGCAGAGTTCCACGTTAATTATTTCGTAGGAGGATCAAGGCATTTACACCAATGCCGTTAAAACTATGGTCGAAGAAAACAGACGGAGATTGTACGTGAATGTCAATGATCTACGACGAAAGAATCCTATTCGTGCAACAAGGTGCGCATATATCGTGTTCGCGCGTGTATTTCTTTCCGTCAGTTGTACTTCATCGATGTTTACCTGAGTATATATATATATTTATTTAATTTCAATCTTGCGGTCGAGAAACGCGACTTCGTTTACAAATATATTCCTAACCTTGCAACTATCCACCTCTCACGCTCGCTCGCACTTGTTGGGTGCATTCAACGCAACTAACTGTTGGCTCATTGATCTTTCGCTGATCTTTCGCTGAACGCTGTTGCACAGTTGCTCACTTCCCAACACGTTCAGTTTCGAGCGGTTGCCATTTTTTTTTGAGTAGAGATAAACTCCGCTCACTTTACCTAACATGTTGGGAACTACCTACTAAAATATCTCCACCCTCCCAAGTGTCTTTCGGCGGAACGATGGCTGCTCACCGTTGAGTTCCCAGTGGTTGGGTTCAACAGGTGGTTGCGCTGAACGTAACCATTCCATTTACCCGATCTCACTTGCATATATATATTAAACGTACCCCATTTCCCATAATATCTGGTTTTCTATTAAACTATTCCCTCTCCTACCATTGCATTCTATTGCACACTATTATTCTTTGGTCTCACTTCTCCTCTCTCCTTCCTTATCTTTTCCTTTCCTCTTTCTTTCTTTCCTGCACCCTTCTCTCCTCAAGTATTTTCTCCAGATTTATATTTATTCTTCCCACACCTGTTCAGTCTTCCATCAAATACATTAATGATCCTATATCCCTTTCGCATAGCTTACACCTTCTATCCTCCTCTTTCGTCAAATACTTATTCCCATCTTCCATATTTCCACAAATCGTTCTTGCCGTAAGACTCTGGCTTCCTCTTACTCCTCTCTCTTCCAAATACCCTGGCAAGTTTACCCTATATATGTACTGTTGTTTGCAGAAAAGAAGGCACCTGGACGCTAAGCGCAGCAATGGGGCTATTTTATTCGCATTGGCCAATGGGAGAATGTCCACTACTAAGAAGTTAGCGAACAGCACACAGGCGGTGGAAGCCAATGCTGCGAGTAAAGTAGCCCCCTTGCTCCGCTTAGCGTCTGGGCGCCTTCTTTTCTGCAAACGACAGTACTTGGTTTATCCGAGTATATTCCCCGCAATTCTGACTATAAGGTTTCTCGTAGCCTGTTGGACAAGTCCTTCGAAGAGCATCAAGCCTTCGAGAACGCGTTGAAGCAATTCGTCGCGACCATTGATACAGACTATGCGAAGGAGAATATCGAGCTTTTCATTGGCTTCGAAGGGAGCTTTGGGAGTAAACACGTTACGCCGAGAACACTTACGTCGCGCTATTTAGGCAACCTGGTGTGCGTGGAAGGCATCGTTACGAAATGTAAGTTAAACGTTGTATGGATTTAGTATTTAAGCTAATTGGAGTTTATTACTGTGTAATACACGTTGCGAATTGTGGCAGGTTCTCTGGTACGGCCGAAAGTTGTAAGAAGCGTTCATTATTGCAACGTGACGAAGACAGTGACGGAAAGAGGCTACACCGATTTAACTTCGTTCGATGCGTTCCCGCAATCGGCTGTGTACCCGACTACGGTAAATATTTCTCTTTAATTGATAGAATTTCAGAGCGAAATATGTTAGTGTTTTAACGTTATTCTAATTAGAAGAGATGATTTCGGCGCATTGAATAATTAAATGAAAGCTATTTTGTAATTTCGAGAATTTTTATCAAATTCCAACGTTTCGGTCAATGATTCTGACCATTCCCAAGGAAAGTTAGATAAAAAGAAAAAATACTGCGTATGCTTTAATACAAAAAAATTTCTTTTAAACAAATATCACGTTCGTTGCTGGGAACACGCGACGCACGAGTCGGTTAACAGGTGACTTAACGTTATCTTAAATATAGGACGAAGACGGCAACCCTTTGGAGACAGAATTCGGCCTTTCTACGTATAAAGATCATCAGACGCTGACTATACAAGAGATGCCTGAAAAAGCACCTACTGGTCAGTTGCCACGGAGCATCGATGTTGTATGCGATAACGATTTGGTGGATGTTTGCAAGCCGGGGGATAGAGTTCAGATTGTTGGGAACTTCAGGTGCATGCCTAGTAAACAAGGAGGATACACGACGGGCACCTTTAGGTATGCTAACGAAAGAGATTTATCCAAGGTTACTTAGAAATAAAGCTATCTCTTCTCGTAGAGCAATTTTAATCGCTAACAATATCATGCTGCTAAGCAAGGAAGCTAATCTAACAATTTCACACGACGATGTGGCTCTGTGTAAGAAACTTGCCAGAAATAATCCCTGTAAAAATATCTTCGAGCTGCTCAGTAAATCACTGGCGCCCACTATATATGGCCATGAATATGTGAAGAAAGCAATTCTATGCCTGCTGCTTGGCGGTGTGGAGAAACTATTGCCGAATGGCACAAGATTGAGAGGGTAAAGATATTTCGTATTGAGTTTGCTAGGAAAGCTGTTCAGTTTTCAAAGGATATTTAATTAACTTTCGCAGAGATGTTAATGTTCTGCTGATCGGTGATCCGTCTGTCGCGAAGTCGCAGCTTCTGCGGTACGTTCTGTGCACCGCGCCAAGGGCGATACCAACTACTGGCAGAGGATCATCCGGCGTCGGGTTAACGGCTGCTGTTACCATAGACACTGAGACTGGGGAGCGTAGGCTCGAAGCTGGCGCTATGGTACTGGCAGACAGAGGTATCATTTGCATCGATGAATTCGACAAAATGTCAGACATAGACAGGACAGCTATACACGAGGTGATGGAGCAGGGGAAAGTAACAATCGCCAAGGCTGGAATACACGCCAGCTTGAACGCGCGATGCTCGGTACTGGCAGCTGCGAATCCAGTTTACGGGAGAGTAAGATCTATTGGAATATAATTAGGTTTCTACTTAGGACTCTAGGAATAACGTGATTCTTGGGAATTTTTTCTGAGAAACTGTTAAGCGGGGCTTTTCCAAACTTCCAGGGCATTTTAGTTCACATTCAAACGATAAAAAGTAATTTTTACGTTACAAAGTGTTGGGTAGAAATGGAGAAATTGGCGATAATGGTGGCCCCATTTCTCCCTGAATTGAAAAAAGGATTCCCAAGAATCGCTTTATTCCTAGTGTCCTAAATAAATCTGCGCTTGTACTCAATTTCTATCTGTGTACTCCTAGTACGATCAATATAAAACGCCAATGGAAAACATTGGCCTTCAAGATTCCTTGCTTTCGCGTTTCGATCTGCTATTCGTCATGCTGGACATAGTGGACTCTGAGCAAGATCAGATAATCAGTGATCACGTTGTGAGGATGCACAGATACAGAAGTCCGACGGAACAAGACGGAGAAGCGTTGCCCTTAGGTAGCAAGGTAGACATATTGACTACGAAGAATCCAGATCAAATTCTATCCGCGAGCATGGAGACGGAAGTTTATCAAAAGTATGATCCCCTGCTGCATGGTCTTTTGCGCTCGAAAAGGTACAACATTATTATTATACGATTGTTAAGTATATCGACGAAGTTACAGTGTAAAAACAAATATTTTTCCAGCGACCAGATTCTGTCTATAAGCTTCATGAGAAAGTACATCCACATAGCTCGGTGCATGAAACCGAAGCTTACGGAAGAAGCTTGCGAGGCCATTGCTGCCGAATACTCGAAGTTACGATCAGAAGAATCGGTGGAGTCTGATGTGGCAAGGGTACGTATTGGAGTTATTTAAGGAATTATACCTAATCAGGCGGCCGAAAAGAGGCGAATGTTTGTGAATTTTTTTTGAAAATATCACGAATATTCTTCAAGTATTCTGTTTAATCACTCGTTAACTGTTTATTTCTTCCCCTCTAATTAGACTCAACCCGTCACTGCTCGTACCCTGGAAACATTGATCCGATTGTCCACCGCACACGCGAAGGCTCGCTTGTCGAAGAATGTCACTGCTGACGACGCACATGCAGCGATAGAGCTGGTGCAATTCGCCTATTTCAAGCGAGTGCTAGAGAAAGACAAGAAGAAGCGGCGACGGCACGATAGCGAGGAAAGTTTGCAGGAAGACGAAGGGAACGAGAAGAAGAAACGGACGAAAACGCGTTCGACCACTGGGGATCCTTATGACTTTGAAAGCGACGACGATAGTCACATCGACGAAGCTGCAACGAGAGTCACTAGGTCACAAACGAAAACCAGCGATTCATCTTCGCCGAGTCGATCTGATAAACGAACGCAAAGCTCCGGCCAAACCGTGGTGCCAGAAGCTCCAGCAGTTATCACAGAGGAAAGGTGTGCATTTGAATTATGTTCGAAGTCTCTATTCAAACTCTCAACGCGCTCGTTTCTTTACGCATGATTTCAGATTGAAAGTCTTTAGAACCCTTCTGCACAAGCTGTTCCAACAGCAAAGGGCACAGTCGCTTACATTAGCAAGAGTGCGCGAGTACATCAACAGCGAACAATCTCAAGAGTTTACGAGTGGTGAAATTACAGCTGCGATTAACAAGATGTCCGATGCTAATCAAATAATGGCTGCGGACGACAATGTCTTTCTCATGTAAATTGCATTCTGTGTGTAAGTCGTTCGTTTTGTACTTTTTTAACTATAAATTTGTTAAGGAAATTTTATAAAAAAGATATTTCACTGAATATTCCACTTACCAATAATTTATATTTCTACGTCTCTCAAAAATTTGCATTTTTTTTTCAAAATCGAATTTTTCGGAAACTGAGGGTGATGGCGACAAACGGAACAGAAAAAAAGTTCAATTTTGTTGGACAGTGTAATCAGCTGTTTCGTGATTGAAATAAGATAGCTTCTGTGATTGGAAAAGATTGTATCTATCAACATTTATTATCTCTCCATATTACAGTACAGCACATTGGCACGTAAACTAGCAACAGTGATCAACATTCATTACAATATGGTAAACAATATTGTTTACACCTCTAAGTCTTTCTGTTTTGTATATATATATATAAAATCAACTCATATCACATACATATAAATATTTGTGCTGTCTCATTTAAATATATATCTAATATTTAGGCATTCTCTTTTTTTTTACACATAACTTGTTCTATTCGAGCTTCCATTTTGTTAAAAAAATTCTTAATTTTGTTCTTAACATCCTCGATTTCCTATTGCTTACTGTTTAATTGAATTTTGTCGATCGTAAAATCATAGAAACTTGCAGATGTTCAATTTCGCACGATCAAATTATAATGCACGAAACTGAAATCGGGGGTTCGCTTTGCATTTGTGTTGTTAGTGGCGTTTAATTTAAACAATGCGCCGACGATAAAATTCGATACCTTTGACTTATTGCGAACGGTTTATCGTCGAGTGTATCAAATTTGTTTAGGTTCGCTATACTCGTGCCCGTAACAGAAATAGCTACAACATCTACGATCAGCTTGCAAAAGCATTGCACAATTTGCCAATATTAAAGTCGCTATTCCCTTATCGTTATAATACAGGCCTTCAGGACGTAATGTTTCTGTTGTAAACGAAGAAATTTTATATATTGCGTACAGTAATTCTCGTTTACATGGATCAAACTTCCAACGATTAATTTAATTCCGTTACAAAAGAATCATTATTTCTGCTCATTGTACTCGTAGCTGCTCTCGGCAACATCAATTTGATTAATTTTAATTAGCACTTCCATGGTTCAACGCTTCTTATCGTATAAAATCTACTTGTGTCTAGTCCTATAGTTCTATAGTTCTATATAAATTCCATATTTCAACATCGACAACTGGCACAAAATATATATGTGTAACACAATTAACAAATTATTCTCAATATATCTAGAAACACGCTGTACCATCTACAGAACATTAATCTAGATGGAACCTGAGTATTTGCTGCAGTAAGCTGAGATACGAGGGAGAGAAAAGTAACGACTTCTGCGCTTAAGAGGCTGACAACGTCGAATCCAACAAAAGTTACACAGTACAATTCCCTCGTGCAATAATAAAACGCGAATGTTCCATAATATTTTTCATATAAAGCGGCGTTGCAAAACTATAATTGTCGAGCCAATAAGACAATAAATGATGATATGAAAATCACTTTCTACTAGGGCTGGGACTATTCGAATATTTTACAAGTATTCGAATGCTACGAATAAACTTCGAATATTTCAGTATTCGAATGTTATTCGAATACTGATGTATTCGAATAATATAGTGTGAAGTGGGTCAAAATTAACTTACAAGATTTCACCCTGACAAATGAACCTAAAGAACTTGATTTATAATTCACACTATACTATTCGAATACATCAGAATAGTATTCGAATACTGAAATATTTGAATGGTATTCGAATACTTAGATATTCGAATTACATTCGCCAAATAATTGAACAACTGAACGACAAGACTAAGAAATTATACACTCGAAAAGAATAATTGTCCTTTGGAATTTTAAATATCGTTACAGGAATCATACCTTCTCGTCTCTGTGCCGAGATCGAGGGTGCTTTCTCAGAGCCTTCTCTTCAACGCAGGTGTTTCAGGCACATATTTATACCTCTTTCTGCGACTGTCGTCTAAGTAAACTTGACTCGCCAATTCTGTACGTGCGTGTATAAACGAGGCACACGCAAGAAACAGGAAGATATAATTCATTCTTGCACCATTTTCAATTTGATTCAAATTCCCATTCAGGATTGTTAAAAGCATGTGCTCCACTTTTATACCTGCTGCGTAGCGCAGATGCATTTAAACTTCATCCTCGCTGGACTCGCTGCTGTACGCCAATTGTTCTCTCCACCATTCTCGAACTTCCAGCATAACGCTGGAAGACTTCGGAGCAGTCGCCTTTGTATTGGATACCTCCCGCTGTTGTCTGTTTTGCTCTGTGCTCTCTGTGAGATGTGGCAAATTATTTTTCGCCATTGCTTCAAATGGAAAGCTCATATTGGAGGACGATATAAGGTAAACTTCACAGGAATCAATGTCGCAAACGAACTTACGTGGTAGTCTATTGTTTCTTTTCTTAGGCGGTGCATTCTTGTCTTTCTCAGACCTAATCGAAGCTGGATCCGACAAAGTTGGAGTCAGATATTTCCTCCCCGATCCGCTGCCTATACTGTCGGATCTTGGAAGAACTACTGGCTTCTTCGCTCTGTGTTTAGGTCCGTCGACATCCTTCTTAAGAAGAAACGTTAGCGAGACTTTATACGTCCTCAAGAGTATCAGAATTTTATACATATATTAATAATACTGCTTCAAGATTTACCTTTGTTTCAGCTTCTTCCTCTTTGTCCGCTTCCTTCCCTTTCTCTTCCGTATGCTCTTGCTGTTGCTGCGTGTGCTGGTCAGTGTGCGCACGAAGGCCATCCACGAGGCTGTATTGCTGCTTCTGCGATACGGAAATTGTAAGTATCACTGTTATTCTAAGATTGCTGTTGCTTAAACTCACCCCGCTTGCTCGATTCTTTTTTAAGCAACCCTCCAACCAATTTCTAATCGTTTGTTTAGCAACTTCTTCCTCGATGATATACTCGAACTCCTCTCTTGCCAGCAGTTCCTCGAGTTGCAAAGCTTTTCGTATATCAACCGAACGATACGATAACATGCTGAAGTAAAAGGTATCTCGTGAAACGGGCGATGTTGTAGAAACTGACAATTGTAATTGTAAGATAAATATGAAGACCTACTTGATGACATCGTGGAAAGTCACATCCTCGCCGTTATTCAGCTTTTCCAATTCGTAACACATGTGCTTGAAGAGCAATCGATCTTTCTGCGGATCGGTTTCCAGTCTACCTTTCAACAACCGTAAGATAAACTTCACCTAAAACAAACTAATACATCATTACTTCTAGTCAATTTATAACAGCTTGCTTAAGGGGAGGTTCCGGTTTAGAGCCCACAAAAATAAGTAATCTTTAGGAATTAATTAAAGGAAAACTACTATATAGAATTTAATGGGACTTTTTGCATTGCATTAAGGATGTCTGAAATTATAGAAATATATTTTTTATTTTATAATTAAGCATTGCAAACGGCACTGGGGAGTTGTTAAAGTTGAGGCGTCCAAAAATTGTATAAGACCTGTACCTCCAAAAGTTATTATCCGATGCGACTGAAACTTTTTTATTTTGAAGAATATACTTCTGGCTAAGGAGGAAACCAGAACAAATTATAAAAATGACATTTTTTTAGAAAGTAACGACATATGAAGTTTGAAATCACTTTTTCCCTATATTTTTCGTCTTTTCAACGCCTTTAAAAATTATAAATTTTCAATTTTTTGTAATTTTTCTGGTTTCCCCCTAACCAGAAACATATTCTTCAAAATAAAAAATGTGCCGTGTAGCCGGTTGTTACCCATGCAGTTACCTATAACTTCGGGAATTTTACAACTTTCAACAAATCCTTTTAAATCCTTTTATGCAGTAAAAAAATTGATTTCAAACCGGAACCTCCCCTTAACTCGTTGCAATTTTTTCAGGCGTACCCGTTTCACTGGAATGACACCCTTTTGGTGGTTGTCAACAACGTTCCAGGTGTTCTGGAAATTCCTAATATCAGCGTACGACAGCAGAGCGTCCTCTTCGTTCGAATAAAATAGAGAGAAGTTCTCCATGATAATAGCTGCCGCAGAAAAATTCGCCCCCGCATTAACACGCTACTTCTAAGAGGTCCGCGCCTGGACATCTTGGCCCCGAGGAGTACTCAGTACTTACCCACCAGAAGGTTCAGTACAATGTAAGTGATAATTACGTAGAAAGTACAGAAATAAATCAAGGAAGCGTGAAAATTGCCGCAATCAGTCTCCCAATAATTAGCAGCCGGAGTGCAATACGGCGGTTGTATCATGCAATCGTGCATTATCTTATTCCAGTCCTCTCCCGTGACGATACGAAAGAGCATAGCGACGCCGGTCACCGGCGACTCGAAATTGGCACGCCTAAATCACAAACGTCGCTCTTAGAATAATGCAACTGGGTCCGGGGGAACGACTGCGCGGCTATTCGGTAGAGTTGGGACTATTTGTCGAATTTTTCGGTATTCGAATATTCGAATACTTCAGTTGTTCAATTATTTGTCGAATATAATTCGAATATCCAAGTATTTGAATACTATTCGAAGATTTAAGTATTCGAATACATCAGTATCATCAGTATTCGAATAGTATTTGAATAATAACAATCGAATACTGAAATATTCAAGGTTTATTCATAGCATTCGAATACTTGTAAAATATTCGAATATTAAATTATTCGAATAGTCCCAGCCCTACTATTCGGCTCGCGATTACATCGATCTCAAGTGAGTCTTCCGCTCTCCGCTCCAACATTACCTTCCTATACCTTCGCCGTACTTCACCGTACCGAAGATGATCGTGCCTGCCAGGGCGTAAAAGAAAACAAGGAGAAACATGCCAAATATAATGAAGAAACTTTTACAAACGGACACTCCGACCGTTAGCATCAACATTTTCAGGGTTGTATGCTTGCCAGTGATGGTGAAGAATCTAAGGATCACGACCATAAAGCCGATTACGTACGACAAATCGTTCTGCAAGAAATTCACTCCTTTCATTACGCTGTACAGTGGGAATAATAGGATTAATCAGAACAGCGAACGATGACGATTACCGTTACCTTCATTGTACAATGAATGACGATCCAAATAACACCGACGACTGTCACGAGCAAATCATATCTGTTTCTTCTGGACTGCCAATAGCCACGTGGTGTAAAAGCAATATTTTTCATGATCACTTCCACGAGGAAGATCAGTGTCAGAATCGTGGACACCGTAGCGAGCGCTTCCGTGTGTTCTTCCTCGATTCTCCACTTTAGAGAGATGGGCGGGGGAAAAGAAAAGAAAGACGATCGTTAACGCAAAGTGGACCGTTGCCTGTCGGTTTACTTTTACCACGGTCTAATGGTAGCCGGCAAGGAACAAATGATTCAAAGTAACAGTCATTGAATCCTGTTCATCACGAGGGAGTTTAGAGTTCTGTGTTGGTACGTGTGTGTTCGTTGTGTTGTGTGTTGTTAGATTAAAGGATTATTCAGATATCCAACTCACAGAGACGCACAGAAGACCACTGTTTATGAGTACCATCACAGCAATGAATCTTTTGAAATAGATATTCTGTGTGATGTCGTAGATGAACGCCCTGAACTTCTTCCCATCCGGCCTGGGTGGCAAGTGCAACGGCTGAGCGATTTTCAGTCGCTTCTTTAAATCGCACCTAATCACACAACGCACATTCGTTTATATATTCGATGTATCGTTCGAGGGATTAGTTCAGGGGGTAGGTTACCCTTAAAATTTTCGAAAATAAAATTCTTAAAAAATTCTTAAAAAAAGAAAAATATTTTTCCTACAAAAAAAAAAGGATAAAATCAGAAAATTTTGCTTCTTGCAAAGAGTGGAGGCTGTCTTACATTTATATTTATAACTTTTTTCCTCTAAATATATTTAAAATTTTCTTTTTGAGCATTAAAGTCAACGAAATGACGCTAAAAAATTAAAACAAAAATTATCTCTATATTCATTTATTGTTTCAGAATATGCGTTTGAAGAAGGGCCTGATTTTGAGCTGTTGAGTGTAACCTACCCCCTTAAGTGGGTTAACTAGAGCTTTACCATCGTCTCTGATCGACCGTGAGTAACGCGGTGCCCTTGTTCTCAGAGTAATTGGCAATGACAACACCAACGAACAGAGTTAAACCGATCATACAACCCAGGAAGATATAGATGTGTATGTAAATAGCGTGGACCTAGAAAATGGTTGTATAGTATCGTTGTCGTTCTCAAGGTAGCATGAATGACTTACAGGGCCGAGAGCTTTGATAAGAACGTCCCTAACGTCCAGCCACCCTTTGAAAGAGAGCACCTCGAAGAGCGCCATCAGTGCGTCACCGATATTGTCGAAATTAAACCGCCTAGGATTGGCCCTAAAATATTTCCAAGCTTACTTGAGAATATCCTCTACAATCGACTCGGTATCTTCAGATTTACAAGCCTACCAGACACGCGGCACTAGTATAGACGGGTAGCTTTCATTCTGCCCCGGTCGTAATTTCATTTTCGTCACAAAAACCCTCCGCATGAACACCCCCACGCAATTCTCTCGTCTCAAGATGGTCGGGTCGTTGCAACGAGCTAATCTACCTCCGTAAAGCTGTACACCGTAACTCGCGAAGACAAACATCAAGAGGATCAACAGAGTGGACACCTAAAAAGCTTCTTATTCATTTTTTGTCTGGTCTCTTCGTATGGGATGTTATCCGTTACAAGTAACCACGCACAGTAGACACTTGGCGAGGCCAAGCAGCATTCGCCGACATCAAGCGTCTAATCAAGTTTATCCAAAGCTCCAGAGATTCTCTAAAGGTTTCGACACACTTGGCCCCGCCAGTACGAAGTGATTTTAAATCCAGATTATTTACCAATAAGATCTCTTTGAAACCCCTGCAGAGCTCATAAACAACCTTCCTCATATGTGGCACAAGAGTAAAGATTCTCAGCGGCCTGACGCAGCGTAGAATCATGAGGAGCTGCGCGCCAGAATTAGGCGGCACGCTCTTCGGCATCCAGCAGAGAAACACGAGGCTGACCTGAGCGATTACAGAACAAACTTTATCAAGCTTCTGAGAAGTATGACCGGGGAGGAGTGATACGTTGAACGTCAACATACGACGTAAATGAATACATCCAGGACGGAAGCGACGTCCTTAATGTAGGCCTTGGGCGTGAAAAACAATCCGTCCGCCAGTATCTTAAGCGCTAACTCGATACTCATGAAGATAACGAAACCGTACTCGGCGATCTGCAGCGCCGGGATCTCCATGACGCGATAGCGGGGAGTCTCAAACATCATGGATATGCAGGACATGGTCGTGGCAAAGATCATCACCCAGTCGAGGTACGTGACCAAGCCGAGGAAGTTGCTAAAAAGCGGGTGATTTATTGGCTACCGTTTAACTTCCCCGCGCCAGCTCGGAAGCAATGCTCTACGGCGTACGAAAGCAGCCACTCGAAGACACTTACTGCAGGCTCTTGTATTGAACCTTCCTCTCTTTCCCGGTCAGCGGGTCTTTCACGTTCGTATCGTACCTCGCGTAAACGAGCGACTGGCAGATCTTCCGGAATTTACTCTCGCGCGGCACCGCGAACAGCGGCGTGTCGAAGAACGGGTGATTCTCGCGCAAATCCTCCTCGCGCTGGTTTCTACGTGGGTGCAACGTGGTAAGCGTTCAACGTTAGGGGTGTGTAAGTGTCGGAATTGTAACGGGGGGGTGGGTCTATAAATTTCCTTACTGTACCTTCTCATCTCCGCCTGCTGCCTTTTCGCTTGCAGTAATTTAATATCCAAATCATGCGGTCTACTGCGAGAAGAACTAACTCTGTTTATACCTCCAATGTCACCGTTCTCCATCAGGTGTTCGTAGGTTTGCTTTAGCTTGATCGATCCACTACGAACACTTCTCCTGATCGACCTGGCGCAGCAATCATTTCCAGTATTACAATGCTGAATTATTGGAAAGATTGTACAAGCTCTTGGAATTTAGCTCACTTTTTCTGATCTATTCGCAGCTGCTTGGTACTGCTCACAGTGCCCTGTGGTTTCAAGAGACCTTTCCCTGGCACCGGTATCATGGCAGAATCGCCTAGTAGCAATCTCTGGTTGTTCGAGTCACTGTGAGATAATATAGATACGTTTGAAATATCTAACATGGAATTATAGAATTTAGTTTCCTAAGTTATTGAATCTCCTACTCACTTTATGATGTAACTAACAGCTGCCTTCTTAAGATTAATGACAACGCTCCTCACTTTCGGCGGATTATTTAAAATCTTTACTGGACGCTGCTTTCTGTATATCACCTTGGAATCGAAAGTCTCGTTTATCTTCTTCACCCCTTCGTTCTCGTCATTTTCCATCTCGAACACGAATTGTCGCATGAAGCTCTCGCGCACCTAGATTAGTAATATAGAAAAGAAGCGTATCGCAGGGCCACTCGCGGTGAAACTTCAAAGGAAATACATACCTTCGGGAGGTTGAAGTCGGATGGCACTTTGTGCAGACAAGTCATTTGAGGACTGTCAGGAAATTTCTCAAAGATTCTTAATCTGAACGGTAGAGTCTCTTTTATCTCTGCGCTCTGTTCGCGAAACTTTAATTGCTTTAGTTTCTTGATGTCCTCGTCCAGTTCAAGATTGTCCAGGATGACTGCGACGAACAGACTTAACACGATCTTAGAAAGTAAGATACATAATTCAGTGTACAATCATTGCGTAGTTAAATTATTACTAAGTCGCGCGAGTTTATTATTACCAGCGTGACAAAAAGGTGGTATAAAATGAAGTACACTGCGACGAAAGGTCCCATCGTCTCGTGTGTTCTGAGCATTGTTTCGTCCATAACGTCTACCCAGGCTTCTTGCGTCAAGATTTGAAACATAGACATAAATGCCTAAAAGGTCTTCCGTTAACAAGTATTCGAACGACGAGCACGAGTAGCTGAATGTACGTTACCTCCGGGAACGTCTCAAATTTTGTGAAGTCGCATAGGAAGCAGAAGAGCTGCATAGAAATGCTGGACGATATGACTAGCAGGCACATAGTAAAAATAATTAGACTGCCCAGTTTCTTTCCGGGCCCAAATATTTTGTACACAAAGTCCTCCAGCATTGGCGAAGCCTTGATAAGCCTGACTACCCTGAGAACCTGATCGCAAAGTAATATCATTTCACTTTAACGCCCGCACACTTCCACTCCATTCTTTTCTTCCTTCTATTTTTTTTTTTCTCTTATTTATATTTTGTATAATCGTTTAATTATACTGTTTTAGAACTGAATGAAACTTGATATAGAAACCTGAAAATACGTGAATCCAGAAAGATAGAAGAACGGAATGATGTGTATGGTTGTACCAATTGCCAGCAGCAGCTCGAATTTGTGAATCGAATGCTTGTAATAACTGCGGAATCCTAGGCACCATATTTTGAACAATGTTTCGAGGTCCAACAGTATCGTGAACGCGATCTCGGCGTAGTAATAGTTGTCGTAGTACGTGTGCCTTGGCTTTTCGTCGTGCTTGAAGCTCATCGTGGCGGTGGTGATGCCGTTCGCCAGGATCGCGCACATCACTACCATGCGAAATTGCGGAGACCTGAGGATGGCGTGGCACAGGGGGGAGGCCAGCCCTCCGTGCTTATTCTCGTCCAGCGTCACCAGCTTCCAGCCATTGTCATCACCAGTCAGTATCTAAAAAACTCAGCCATACAGTATACGTTCATTCGTATAGCTCTGCGCCTGGTTAACTAACTTGTGACGCTGTGCTGTTGCTGATGTGCCCCCTGACGCCCCACATCTGTTGGAACTGCACGCGTATTTCATTGAAGGTCTCCGTAATGACAGCGATGAAGACGTTCTTCACCAGCCACGCTAAGAAAAATATCATCGTGCTGAAGTAGAGGACTGCCCGCCAAGCAGGTAGACTATCTATCGCACGGTACATAATGAAAACCCAGCCCTCTTGTGACGCAGCTTGGTAAACAGTGAAGATGCTCGTAGCTGGAAAGTAGAAAAGCTTCCGTAACTTAATTGCTCGGCCAACGTGTGTTAACGCAGTATCAAGTATTATTACCAAACTCATCGAAGCCGTTGAAGCCCATGATATACTTCGATAGCTCCAGTTTCATGCAGGTCATTCCATCGGGGCATTGGTAGCCCGACTCAGGATCAGTCGAGCAGAAAGTGTCTGGAATCGCTAAACTATTTATCGTTATGTGCTTCGGATGGGTGGTATTCAGAACGCAGTGATTCTTCAGCTCGCCGAAGAACTGGACTCCCAGGAGACCGTACAGGGACATGAAGAAAAGAAAGAAGAGGGTGACGTTGTATATTTGCTGGCTCGAGCGCCTGGAAACATAAGTAATGCGATAAGTATTTAAATTAAATTTCTAGGATTCAATGCTACATTCGAATTGTTTGCTCACTTGAAGATTTGATTAATCCTAGCTTTCGGCATGGAGAACTTAAGGAAGACTCTTAGGAAGCGTATCATGATCAGAGGTCTTGGCGCCCGTAGAATTGAGACGTAACTGAACTTCAAAACGAAACCGAGCATCTCAAACATTTGTAAGATTACGGACAGCCAGAGGAAGACAACCATACTCCCATCGAATTGGCACCAATGATCTTTCAAGTAAGATTTGTCCCTCTGGAATAAAGCGCATCTTACTCAGTGTTCGCTTTACAAATATGTTCTATTCGAATGACGGTAGATTAAGTTACCTTCAGTATACCCCTGATGTGCATTTTGGCAATCATTTCAGCAGTAAATAAAAACGTAACAACTAAGTCGCAAACAAAGGTAACATACTGAAGGGGTGGAACTTTTTCGAAAGTCTTCGGCGTGTTCAGACAGACAGATGTTAATGATACCAGGGCGCAAAACCTCATCAACCTCCTCACCCACAGCTGGAACGTTCAGGTAATTATAACTGACTCGTAAAGTATAAGGTTTATCGTCTAACTTGTTCGAGCACTTACCTTATTCACCCACTCTATGTCAGCGCTCTCATTGAGGGACTCCTCTGGCCCATAATCGGCCAGAACGGGTTCCCCCTTGAGGCTCTGCTTGCGCCCCAGCATCATAATAGGTATTATATTCGCAATGGTGAGGCCTAAAATTATAAACACACGTTTTATTTATATTTCATGAGTTCTGGGTAACTGCGTTGGTCATAATATTGATAGCAAGTATGAGCGAAGGTGACAGCGATGAATCACAAGTGTATCGCAAGTAATATTGACTAGAATCTTATGCGAGTACTTCGAAGAGCAAAAATACTGGCATTCGACAAGTTTCTAACATGACTCGCAAGAGATTTGACGCTCAATAAACTTGAAACACTTTTATATGCAGCGTTGAGCTTTCACAAATACATCTTGCACTCATCGCTAGCAGTTAATCGCTAACAATTATGTCATTGCGGCAGAGTGACACCAAAGTAACATACTGTTAGATATATGCGAAAATATCGTCGCACATAGCATCGAGACTATCTTCAATATTATACCTGTAAAAAACAATTTAATGGACGACAGTGACCCACCTTTTTCTTAACAATTTAGACGACGACAAAGTTTGCCTTTACGGCAATTCGTATAGACTACATTTCAGTATAAAGCAACGATAGAGCTTAACGTATAATAAACATCTTAGCAGTAACAACAAGCTGGTGGCATGGCGGTGAACATTTTTTGGCCGAATTCCGAGCTTCCCAGCGATAGTGAAAGCTCAGCGAGCATGAGCAGTCACGTCTTCGCCGCGAGCAAATCAATATTTCAAATATTCAACGCGCGCTCTTCGACGCACCTCCGAATCAACGAAGTTTCGCTTTCATAGGCAGCTTCTTTATCTCCTTGCCGTTTCTTTCGTTACAATAAAAAAAATCGTCATTAAGAAAGATTATGTTATCGATTCGCAAGGTTCCTCACTTAAATCAATTCCTTAGTTCCTCGTAACATTAACGAAAAGTAAAAGAAAATTGTCTGTTAAATAAAGAAGAGAATGGAACGGAAATAACGGACTTCGTACAAGATAGTGGTGTTTATTCGAAACACTTAATATAAAGGTCATTGAAGGAATACATTACAATTATAATATATAAAAATAGCGACAGTAATTTGATACAAAATGAATACTCTGGTGTTACTCGACAAATACGCTACAATCAAGAGTCTTTAATGGCTTTATCGGCCGAAGCCAACATCCTCGAGAACTCGGAGTTTGAGTTAGATAGTAGCGTAGACGGTGTATCGAATTCAATTATATGGCCATCTTTCATCACCATAATGCGATCGCATGAAACAACAGTCTTTAAACGATGAGCTATCGTTAATACAGTGCAGTCCGAGAATTCGTTCTGTATCGTAGTTTGCACAGCGACTTCAGTCTCGGGGTCAACAGCAGCGGTTGCTTCGTCCAATATCATCATCTAAAATTTCATTTTAACATGGATTACTGAACGAAAGGAACAGTCGGCTGAAAGAACTCTCAGCGAAGTATCGTACTTTAGTGTTTCGTAACAATGCTCTCGTTAAACAAAGCAGTTGTCTCTCTCCGACGCTCAAGTTGTTTCCTCCAACTTCAACAGACGCATCTAACTGTCCTGGCATGGCTTTCACTTTCTCTTTCAATTGAGTTTTCTCCAACGCACTCCAGATTTCCGAGTCATCGTACTGTTTAAAAGGGTCCACATTTGACCTGCAATTCACATAATTCAATTCCAAACGTACCCTTTTCAACTCGCAGAGTGTAAGGTGACTGTCCCAATACCTGGACACGTCTCAGTACTTGGACACTAGTGCAATAATCCTGATTATTACATTTAATCTTCACTTTATCCATAAAAGAAGTATTTTATTCAATTACTCAAATATTTAATAAAATATTGGAATGCAACTTTGTAGGTTTTTAGATTTCATCACGTGTCCAGGTATTGGGTCATTGTAAGGACTATGAATTTTCAATATTTTACAAAATTGCAAAATCGTTTTTATATAAATCGATTTGTATAACTGAGAAATTCTCGACCGAGTTTCCGCCGTACTTTAATGTCCAGGTATTGGGACATTTACCTTACTCACCTAACAGTTCCGCTGAATAGAACAGGATCCTGAGGAATGATGGAGAGTTTGTTTCGCAGTAGTTCCAATTTCACTTTCGCTATATCTACGCTGTCGATTTTAATCTTCCCAGCAGAAATCTCAACTAATCGGAACAAGGCGACAATTAGAGAACTCTTCCCAGCGCCTGTCCTTCCCACGATACCTAAAATTCATAGTATCATAGAACGTAGCTCCTGATAACTGTAAACGTACTTTTTAAAAGCACTCTTGCCTATATGTTCTCCAGCATTAATAACAAATGAGATGTTATTCAGCACAGGTGGCAGTTCCGTTCTGTATCTCAGCTGAACTTTTTGAAATTCCAACTTTCCATTAGTGGGCCACTCGTTTGCAGGGTTTACGGTAGCTTTCTCAGTAGCGCCTTCCTTTTGCAGGGTCTGTGTGATACGCGTGCATTAATTAAAATATTCTGCGACTCAAGCGTTGTTAACTTGTAAGAGTTACTTTCTATTTACCCTCAAATAATAGCTTATCCTCTCGACACTTATAAAACGTGTTTCTGTCTCTGCCATTAATCTTACAGTGTACTGGAAGACACCTGTCATTTGCGTGGCATACGCCATGGCTAGTCCAGCAAGGGCCGGGGGTATCTGATGTCTAAGCGCTATCACGAGAAACGCAGTAATCGAGGAGGAGGCGATCGCCAAGCTGTCGAGTCTCACAGCAGACCACCTCATCGCTGACTGACACAGGTAAAGGCATAGATTGTTTAAGTCGAACAGTTCCTCGAATCTAAAACGCAACAAACGAAACTAATAAAAGATAATTCTCCAATGAAGCTAGAGCGATCGTAATGGACGTACTTATTCGTAAAAGCTCTTTTCTTCTGAAACGCATGAATCGTATTCAAGCCATGAACAGTGGTTGTAACGAAACTTAAAACAGGCGATCGTGCAGTACTCTCCATTCGCTTAAAGTCCCTCATAGCTACTCTAAAAGTATTAACTCGTGTTAAATTTCAAAGGGAAGGAGACTACACGGGCATTCCAAAGGCACTATTCCTACCTGAACACTCTGCTGACGCAGAAAAACAGAAAACCAAGGGCGATCAGTGGTAAACCGAACCAGGGTATTATCGAGCATATAAAAATAATTGCGAAGCTACAGGTAAAGATATTTTGCACCATGCCTTCTACTGAGATCGGTATATAATTGTCAACTGTAATAAACAAGAGAGCAGGAATGAGAGAATGAACTCGCACGCCGAGCATCTTTGGGAGAATTTGGCAGGCTTTACCTTCGTCTACGTCTCGACTGAAGATATTTTGTATTCTTCCACTGGGTGTGGTCTCGAAGAAAGTCAGCGTGGACTCGATCATTTTCTTGAAAACTTTATTGTGCAGCTTCGTCGAGGCACTTATGGTAGTGTACGTAATGACCAAGCCGCGAAACAGGCTTGTGAGTAAGATAGCTCCGATACAGGCAGCGTAGATTTGTTGGTAATACGCGAAGTCAGGATTGTCATTTAAATTTTCCGATACGATAGTCTCGTTGGTCGCGGGGTCGGTGGTATTCTTAAAAAGAAGGGATTAGCGTGAGGTGAAGTTGTGAAAGGGATGCACTCTGGGTATAGAAGAATACGGAACATATTTACTCCGCCACCAGCTTTAATCCATGTAGCTAACCACCAAGAGCTGAAGGCAGAGCTTCCTACGTTTAAGAAAAGTGTGAAGAACACTATAACAGCCACTAGATAACCACCTGCAGCTTTTATATACGTATGATACGTGTAGGATTTTACAGTACCCGTTTCTACTTTTTCTTCTGTGGTTAGTGAGGCTCCTACGTAATACGTTCAGATTTAATACATTTTAATTAACAAAACAGATCAATGGCAACGTACCTCCGCCGTGTAACTTTCTGGATGCCTCGCCATTCTCGTAATTGTCCCCCGAATTGCATGCTGCACTTGGTTTCCTCAAATCATTGCTGGAGTTCCTAGATTCTATTTGAGTAACCGCTGAGGAGTTTCTGTTAAACGAACTCAGATTAAATGCGATCATTCGGATCGTAAGCTTCGTGAACTCGATGAGGGCTGGGACTATTCGAATATTTTACAAGTATTCGAATGCTACGAATAAACTTCGAATATTTTACAAGTATTCGAATGCTACGAATGAACTTCGAATATTTCAGTATTCGAATGTTATTATTCCAATACCGAAAAATTCGGCAAATAGTCCCAGCCCTAATCTCGATGAATAATTTTTGGCGTGCGTACCTTTTCTCATCATCTTCTGTTGTCAGCAAAGCGCTGTTCACCATCGCGGTGAACTCTTTATTTATCTCCATGAGTTCGTCGTGCGTGCCTTCTTCTACGATTTTACCGCTATTCATTAAGTAGATTCGATCACAATGCTTGAGAAACTGCAATCGATAGAGGATGACGTTAGTTATCTGTGATTCCCGGGTATTAGTTAAATGGCAAGATCATTGAAGCGTACTTGAACTTGATGCGTTACGAAAAGGACACATTTGTCCTTGAGCGCTCCGAGGATCAAGTTCTTGAAAATATAAGATCCTACGTGTACGTCTACTGCGCTCAATGGATCGTCCAAGAAATAAATATCTCTTAAATAAGAATCGTGATAATAAGCGAGGGTCCTTTAAAAACAGAATAGATTGCTTTCGCTGAGATAGGAAAGAACTTCTCACCGGTTAGCGTACAGGGCTCTGGCAAGAGCGATTCTTTGCTTCTGCCCCCCAGATAGGTTTATACCTCTTTCGCCAATCTCAGTTTCGTCTCCACCTGGCAGCATATTTATGTCCTCCTTTAAGTTACAAACCGTCAGTGCTTGGTAGTATCGTTTGGCATCAAACTGATTTCCAAACAGAATGTTCTCTTTGAGAGTGGTGTTGACGATCCAAGCTTGTTGGCTGACGTAGGCGCAAGAACCTTCTCTCGAAATATGTCCCTGCGTCATCTTCAATTGCCCCAAGGCAGCAAGTAGCAGGCTAGACTTTCCGCTTCCCACTTGCCCACAGATTCCGATCAGTTCACCCTTCGCTGCTTGAAATTTAATGTCATTCAGCAGTTCCACGTATTGGGTTCGTTTGGAAGTTTCGTTGAGCTTCTCCAACTCAATTTTGTCCTTCGCGTTTGACGAAGCTTTCCTGGAATCAAATATTAACAGCGTTTTTAACGAAACAGGAAACGAGAGCAGTCCTGTTAGCAGTGGCGGATTTAAGAAAAAAGGCCCAAGTGGCAAACGTTCTGAGGGGCACTTCTTCGGGAAAATGAAAAGCTATTTTAGTAAAAAGGGAGCAGGTGTACAGAAAAGTATAGAAAAAAATATAGTGGTTGAATAAAATCACAGGGCCCTAGGGGTCGGGATAATAAAGTGCAAGTTTACTAAAGCGGGAGTCAGTGCAATAATAAAGAAAAATATGTACTTTGGATAAAATCATAATTTCTTTTAAGGATGAGGCCCTGGGGGGCCTTCCGTGCAGGGGCCCAGGTGGCAACTGCTCATCGGCCGCCCTGTTAAACCCGCCACTGCCTATTAGTAATAGAACTCACTTCTTTCTATCGCCGGAATTTTTGGATTTATTAGTGTGCGGTGTAGAGGTTTCGTAAACAAATGTACCATTAGCAATGCCCAGAGCTTGTGATTTCACGATCGGTTTCGATATGTGGCATGTGTATTCTTCTAAAAGCAATACATTCTGCACAAATATCGCTAATTATTAAAGGTGCACATAAAAACTTAGTACTATAAAAGTTATGTGTCGTATACTTAAAAAAAAAAAACGTTTCAAAAGCATGATAACTATTTAAACAAAAAAGTCAAGTGACAAGAATGAAGTGAGCGAAGCAATACAAACTCACACCTCGTCATGCTACTACGTAAAGTGCTTATGTGCAACAAGCGTATTTGAAAATGCATAGGAGCGAAATAAAATTCAAGACATAACGTGCAGATGCATTAACACATATAAATCGGGAATCCACCGGGAAGCTAAGCTAAAACTAGGTTTTAAAATGATTAGCTTCAACACATTCTTATGGAACCGTTTCCACGAAAAGCTAAGCTAAAACATTGCATAGTTTAGCTTCCCGGTGGATTCCCGGTTATACACCAACACTACTGCTAACAAAAACCTTCAATAGCGTTTCTGCGATCGAGATTATTCCTTGAAAATTTACCAAGCAGGAAGCGGACTACTTTCTTTCATTTTAAAGCGGACGCATTATCGCAGCATTTGATAGAAGCAAATGGAAACTAAAGAGTAGATCGTTAACTCCCCTTCGCAGTGTTAAATCTACAAGTATCGTACAACTAATGCAATTGTTATATACATACAAGAAAAGTGTCTGTTTTCTATCGCTACGAGTTAGTAATTATTACAAAGTACGCAAAAATAAACACCTGCAGTCTGTTGAGTGTTATGTGTGACTCTGCGATATTAACTAAGGCCACTTGTAAAAACATAAAAGAAGAACGAAATTGAGAATTGAGTAATGATACGAAGGGAAATACCTGGAAAAGTAACATATCGCATTTTAAAATTTTGGTATTAATAACTACTTCACTTATGAATTATACCCATTTGTTACAATTCTTTTGCCATTATAAGACCCATTATTTACGCTGCATTACCACGGAACTGTGTTGTGCATATATTATTAATATCAAAGGGAGGAGTACGAGAAAAAGCAATTGTCTTATGTATATTTACAAGACATGCAGCACTTTCCCCTTTACGCCTGCGACTGGTGCTAAAAAAAAGCCTCTACCATTACGCTGTCGTTGATAGTCAGTATGTATTGTTAAACAACTCCCGTGCAAATTACGTGTACTTTCTATTAAACTGTCTAATTATTGACAAAGGAAAGCAAGTTTAGTGTACGATACACGAGGACATGTTTGCTAAATAGGTACAAAAGTCCACCCACTGAGGTGCAAATTAAACCGTAACGTGAACGTAAACTATAGAGAACCTTCAGATTAAATTGTTATTTAAACATAAATTTTGGGAGACCTTGAATCTCCTAAGGGCAATACGAGCGTCAACAAAGTGTCGTGTAGAATCCTTAAGCGAGGTGAGTGCCAGTCTCAGCATATTTCCAAAAAACGTTATAATTGGGAAAGCCTGCAATATATATTCCATTAAACGTAATTAACGTCGCATGGCTTTCAGCTGTTTAATACAGAATAGACGCTTCTTGTCGCTGAAGTACCACTAATGCAATTTCTATGCCTACAGCGGCTTATTTGTTTTGAAATTACTTATTCTAATATTCCTCCGGAAGTAAACTAGCCGTGTCGAGTAATTTCTGTTACGCGATAAATACGAAAGTTGCGAAGTTAAATTTTGTCGCTTCAACTGTAATACTGGCATTATTCACTGTCTTTGTTTAGGGATCATTGTGTATACCTGGGCGGTAGTTAAATTACTGCCTGAAGATAAGTGAGCTAGAAATGTAATAATTGCTGATATCACAGGCACAGCTGACATTAAAGAAATAGCAAGGCTCTGAAAGTATACAGTCTTATGTAACCAGTGCTCTTCCTTCTTTCGTATACCTGAAAGTTAATGATTGTAATATGTTGCAGCATTAGCGGAAGAAACGATGTTGTTTATTTATCGTAGTTCACTTGAAAGTGTCAACCATACTAAGAAGTCTACGACTGAAGTATTTCTCCCACGAGCACATTTTGATCAGTTTTATGCATTCCAAGATTTCGTTCATTAGTTTCACGCGTCTGTCTGCAATGACGACTGTCTTGGAACGAAAGTATCCGACCACGCGAGAAATAAGGTACTGTGAAAATAAACAAGTAGATTAAGGGGTCTCCCTAATTTGACGGCTTGAAGAATAGCGTGATATTTGGAATTTTTTTAAGAGAAACCCTCAAATTATATTAATTGAAAATATTATGTCGGTACCTAAAACTTTAAGGAAACGTACTCCGAGGATCGCTGCGAGGCAGAAGCATGTTACTTACCTGAACGGGGTAGAATACAAGAAACGCAAATGTTCCAAGAAGGGCCAGCGGACTAAATACCCACAGTATATAAACTACGCCACACGTAACGATTATCGGACCACTAATTATCATGGGTCCATAGATGACTACGTCGAAAAGCCTTTGACTATCGTTCGTAAATAAATTAGTTATCTGGAATCACAAAGGAATGTTAGAACAAAGTTAAACGCAAACTCTCGGTAACTTTTATACATCGAATAAACTCTACCTCTCCTGTGCTTCTATTACCAAGGCTATTCAGTCTGATAATTTTATTATACAAAAGAGTAGTGCAGGCAGACTTTAATCTCAGGGCTGTTCTAATATTTGTGTTCCAAGTCCAAGTAAAAAATATAGTTCGTAAGAAATCGAAGAGCGTCAGTAACAGCGCCCACTTGACGCCTATCAACGCGTCTTCTTCGGGCGATTGAACGTGTTCCAGTATCTTCCTCATTAATATCATCTACGAGAGAGCAGGGTTGATGAAGCCAAGAGAATAACATTAAATTTCATAACGTAAAGTGTCTAGCGGTTTACATAAAGACAGATGTCGTACAGGGCTTATAAATCCACAAATTGTGGAGCAGGTTAATAGCAACCAGGCTATGCATACTCTGGTTCGCACGAATCTCCAAGCAACCGAGGAAAACGACGCGGAGTGTGGCCCGCGTTTGCTCAACTCCTCTTGCCAAAGTACCTCTAATCTAAGCACGAAATTGCAAGTTAAACGTGGTAGTTTAATCGATCGTTTAATTAACCTACCTTTGTGCGTTGTACTTGCAATTCTCGTAGGATGAAATACGCGGTATGTCTCTTATAGTGATACCCTTCTTGTACGCCTTCCATATGTACGATGTTATCCAAGTGTAAAAGATGTACGAGAATAACCCAGCCCTGTCTGCCGGCATGCTTTCTTTGTCTCTGAAAGATGTAACATGTTACAGAAACTGCTCTCTAAAGGTAGGCTCTCTCTCAGTGGCGGATTTAAGATAAAAGGCCCAAGTGGCAAACATTCCGAGGGGCCCACTTGACTCTCGATCTAATAAGCGATGAAAACGCTTCCATTATAAAACTATAGGATATTTTTCTAAGCTTTGCTCTCATCGTCGCTTTCGCTGTTTATCGCAGCTCCAACATAAACATCCCCTAAAGCAAGGGACCCTTTGCTATACGTACTGTTTCTCGTGACGTATCGGTATCAGATTTCTCAGAGCAGGATTATACCGACTCATGTCTGGTCTTCGGATGTATTCTACGGCTATCTTTGGAGACCGTGAATTTGTACTAGGCAGCAAAAAATGCTCCCCCTCGTAAGCATTGTTATATCTGAAAAAAAAGGATATAACACTTCTCGTACAAGAAACAGAATAATCTGTAGCTCGATACCTCTCGCTGGTAACGCACTGGATCTCGTTGCTCTCATTTTGCTTGCCAGTAACAGCGTCGTCCGCTTTGTCTTCCATGACTGCCCTGACACTGCGCAAAGATTAATTTACACGTTATCATCGACGTACCCTTACGGAACGTATCGTGTAATGTTTACTTTAGCAAATTTATCTAAAGTTGCAATAGAGAAAGGGAAAAGTTAAACAACTGGATAAGCAGTTAACTATATGTCAGCCTCAGTTATGAATATATTATGTATCGTGAATTGTATCCCCGTGCAGTTACCGCTAAAGGAAAATAGCAAAAATTAGGCGCTATCATCTCTCAAGCAATTAAGATAAAATTGGTGTACAATGAAATTATCGCCGCTATTGCTGGCTACGTTCGAGCGGGATGGGAGAAGAATATACGATAGCGCGCGATACATAACTCGTAACAATATACCCGTAATGATTATTAGTTCCGTCGGGGCTCTGATAAAGAATCTAATCTCCTCCAGTCTACAATAGACTGACGCGCTGACTAAACAAACAATCCTTGCCACTGCTTTCAAATCTCCATGTCAGAATTTCGCCCTCTATGAATTGAAATTCATAAATATACAGGCTGTTCCAGAACTGCTATAAACTTAGTTGAATAATGAAAAGATCTGATAAACGCCCGTCAATTGATCGATCATTCGTCAAGAAGCATCTGCCTTACGCGGTACAATCCTTTTTTTTTTAAATCTTTGATACGATTACCTGAAGGAGTTTCAACCTGTGGAGCTTGGGCCTGTGCTCTTGAAGCGTTCTATAGTTACGCGACGATCGTAAATTAACCTGATTTAATATAGTTAATCTTGATCAAGCATTCCGAGTGCGCTGTAAGAATACTCTTGTTTAATGCTTTTCGATATCCATCGCTTAGCAAACGATCGAAGGTGCAGTATCGAGTGAATTTGAAATAGAGGAATGGCTTTGTAGCTGTCAATGTGACAGATATATGCGGTATGAATTTATATTTTTTATGCTTCGCGAGCAAAAATAAACACTGTTCAGACCGTTCCTAAGGATAGCGGGATTAATTCGAGAGGGAGTTGCGAGGAAGGTAGTTTGGAGCTGGGATATTAAAGTGTTATTTATCTATGATTCAGACTACTTACGGTTCGCACAATGGAAAGTGACGAATTCGGGCCCGAGAGCAGTCTCATCGGTACCGGGATCTGTTCTCGTCGCGAGCCCAAGTTAGATTGCTCGCGATAGCGTTGAATAATCTTACACATCGGAGATTACTTATTGCTTTGGGCGTGAGTACGCTTTCTTCGGTTGTGTGCGCCTTGTGTATATCATTCGTGGGCGCACACACGCGTACAATCTCGAATTACCGAGTATTGCTCGGTATGGTGTGGCATACTGAATATTCACGATGTATTTCCCTTTGTTTCCGAGGCAATTGCATTCTTCTTTTCAGCACCGAGTTTAAACCGATTTCTTTCTTTGATCATTTATCAGGTGGGATCGAAGCTTTTTGGTAATGGGATGTATTTAAATTGTAGTTTTAATTTTTGGGAAAGGGACGGTACTTCTTTTTTCTTAGAGAAGTTTGTTTGATTTCCGAGGGTAATTAGCATAACGGTGCGGCTCAAGATAGACCCAGACACCGTGTTCGAAGTAATTATATTTTTAACGCGATGTTTGTTTTATTTACGAGTAGGGCTGGGACCTTTTTGTCGAATTTTTTGGTATTCGAGTACTCGAATACTTCAGTTGCTCAATTATTTGGCGAATATAATTCGAATATCCAAGTATTCGAATAATATGGTGTGAATTATAAATCAAATTCTTTAAGTTCATTTGTCAGGGTGAAATCTTGTAAGCTAATTTTGACCCACTTCACGTCCAAATACTCAAATATTCGAAGTTTATTCGTAGCATTCGAATACTCCCAGCCTTATTTACGAGGCAGGAGAATAGTACAATGAGGGGCCTTCAATTATGAAGATAATGTTTATTGTTATACTTTATAAAACACAGGTCACATCAAACATACGCCATTCCTATTTTAACTTTAATGCAGAAGATAAATTTATACGGATACTTCGGATCTGAATTCTTTTCTCCTCTCTAAGGAGAGTCCCCTTCTCACGTACAAAGTATAAGATCCTAAATGAATACAAGCATTCCCGCATCGTTTACAACATTCATTTTCACAATGAAAGATAAAAAGAGTATTCTGTCTCTTCCCACTGGTACACAGCGAAACGTTACGTGCAATTTCCCTTAAATCGATACTCTTCCATAGAATTGTAGAGCTAAACTTCGACTACAAGTGAAATTGACGCGGTCAGAAAAGCGGACGTTATACGTCTTCCTCGTGAAAGCCAGAGATTGTAACGAAGCCCCAACTGGTATTGCCGTTTAAGTAATTACCCTCGCGTGTCGTTTAGAAGAATCGTGCCCGACAATGTAAACGTAAACTATTGTAGATGTAACTGCGAATTATTATATCAGATAAATATATTTTACAATTATTGAAGTAGTCGTCAAAGTAGTTCGCACCCTCGGCAATGAACTAACTACACCTCGGGGTGAATGCAAACGCGTTATTCCTAGCCGATAACTTGTCGAAGCTGTTACATAATTTATAAATACGCTTAAGTTATAATTCTTAGAATTTGGAACACTTTTGTGAGGTCTTAACGAGACAGCGGATGTACAATGCGTCGGAAACGGTACTCGCAAGGGAAGCAAACAAATCGAGCGATCTGCACGACTTATATTTTATACAGGATAAAGCGGAATTACACTAATCTCCATTTACGACATAAACTGCCTTTTACAAAGTCACTGAAACTCGTAACTGAAATACGCGTCGTCTCAATTTACAATTCAACGTTGTTGTTTTTTTTTTTATAGTAAACACTAACGAAAGTGAAAGAAAGAACGTGCAGAAAGGAAAAGATCGAGATCGAACCCAATAGCGGGTTCCAATTGATTGCATCTGTCCTCTGAAAATAAACATTTAACTAAGCAATGTTCACCGATGATATATGTAACGTTATCGAAACTGAAACATAAACCTTATGTTGTATTGACGAATAATACGCGCGCATTGTAGTGAAAATGCGGTGAAACGATGGTCAATTAATTCTTAATCGAACGCAACATAGAAACGAAGTTTGCATGGTGACGATACAATTCATTGTGTCAAAACTTTGATTTGCGAAACGTTTTCATCGTCGGTAGCGTAAGAAACGCGACATCCGACCTCAAAAACTATTGTAATTATTTCCTCCTAGCTGAGAGCTGAAGCCCCTGTTAGGGGAATATCCTGGCCTGAAGTTGTTTCCCAAACCTAGCGGTGCAGATAAACGTGATTCGATAGTTGCCAAAAGTGAGAAAGAATGGAATGAATGTGGTAAAGAAATGCTTACGACTGGCGGACATACCTCCGCAGAAGTTCCCAATCCCACCCAATGACATTCCGCCGCTGGAGCCACCGGTTGAATTTAAGAATAGCTCGATGTACCTATGAGACATGTGGCTCTTGTCCTGCAACGCAACAATTGTAAATACAGTTTAATCACCGAGAATTAAAAGGAGCAATTAAGGGGTAACGGCACTGTAGAAGCTCGGAAAAAAGTGCAATTTTTTTTTTAATTTTATGTTACGTATCCATACTTCGTAGGAAGTGGACAGTATTTTCGCGAAATGTGCCTCAGCTCATTATACCTGTCTAAACCAGATTTTTTTATCAAATCAGAATCTAAATTTCGGGCGAAGCCGAGTAGTAAAGCTAGTCTACCATAAAATTAAAAAAGTTGCACTTTTTCCCATTCTTCGAGGTGTTGTTCCCCCATAAAAAGGAACCCAGCCAACAGACCTTGGACATTGCTTTAACAGCCTCTTCGTGAGTTGCAAATTCCACATCTGCTTCTCCGGAAGGGCGACCACCATTTTCCAGTATAATTCGAACATTTACTGGTTCCATAGGTCTGAAGAACTGCAACGTAAAGATTGAATTATAACAGTAGCCTCATCGACAGCTGTCAGCTACATTTCTCTCCTCGTAAGTCTTTACTTACGTCAGCTATATCTTGTTCCGTAGCTTTGAATGGTAAGCCACGCATATGTATACTGTGAATGCCGGAGTTGCCACCCCACGTGTCACCGCTGCCCCTGAAGTTATCGCTCTTCATATTCATGCCACCACGCATGCCCATGTTACCTCCACGAGAGTCAAAGTTATTGCCACTTCCCCATGGGCCACCGTCGAAATCTGCGCAAGTATCAAATCGTAGGAGATTAGAAAGCGTCCAGGCTTCGATTAATTATAAACTTCTGTTACCTCTGTTCCTAGAACCTCTGCCATTATTGCTGAAGCGGTTCATTCCACCAAAACGAGCGCCACGATCGTACGGCGCGGGTCTCTGGTTAAAGCCGCCCATCGGACCTCCTCGCATTTTCGGCCCAATGCTGGCGCGCACTTCGGACAAACTGCTTCGGAAGATTTCGATATATCTGTTAAGATCGACGTTAAACCATTAGTCTCTCCACACCGGGATTATTGCCGTTCAGAGCCGGCTGCCTTCGAGTAAGAAAAATTCAATGGAAATATATCAATGAGCACAAGTCCGGGCATTTAAATCAAAGAGAGATATCAAAACGGGAGCCGTGAGTTCGAGAATGAAACTTTTCTGCAAGACTTGATTATTGCGTTAAACGTGAAAGAAAAAAAAAAAAATGAAACGGTTCAACGGAAAAGAGAGATCCATATCGAAGATTTCTTAACAGATTAACTGTTCATACTACACCTCCGCATATTTATTAAACACTGTGTAGATACCCTCCCTCGGTGACATTGCATTCTGATGTACCTATGTCACCCTAGCCTTTGAGACGCTGATGATCCTCAGGTACATGTGACAATTACAATTGCATTTTATGCAATTCAATGGAAATAAACGAGCTGTATCGAGAGGCGATAATCAGCCAGAAGGAATCGAATATGTAGCCCGGCGACTTAAGCTAGGAATGCCAGAGTTAGCGTATGGTATCGTTCTACCGTGACAAGTAAATGCTTTCCGTGCAATTAACAGCTGATAGGTTTACTGGTGACTTTATATAAAAAACATGTGCGAAGCCATCGAGCACAAGGTTATCATTTCTGCATAAAACGTACAATTGTGCGATTGTCAAACAGTTGTGCCAAATGAGAGTCGATGATTACTACCTCTGGAGCGCCCACCCATCCTGGGTTAGCCCTACCCACCTCCCATGGGATTTCGGTGACGATGTAAGGGGGTACCTCCCGCCCGGCACCCACCCATAGGTTTCAGTTGGGCCAACAGTACTTTCGCTTACGTACGACTAACTTTCCATTTTAAATTTGTGTTCGGAGAGACGCAGTTTCTTTATGCGATCAACCGATACAATGTTACTCGTGTGTTCTCAAAATAATGCACTAAGGACGAGCTCGGATCAGTAGCCGAGCGAAACTGTTAACGACAACGACCGGCGACGAGTCACTTTAAGAACAGACTTTCCACCTTACGCTAACATGTTTCTGGCCGCCGAGATGTTAATAAAGAAACTGCATCTATTCAAGAGCTCGAACCCGCTATTTACTAACAAAATTCATATACCTACATGTACTACGATCATAAAATGATATTGAAAAGTTATAAGTATACCCAAACCCAGCTAGCGTCAGTGCCCCACCTGTGTCCTATCTTTTCCTTGTGTTTCTGCAGAGCGCGCTCCGCAACATCTTTGTTAACAAATTGAACGTAAGCCTCCCCAGTACTGCGGCCCGTGTAGTCTGTCGGTAGTGAAATCCCGTTCGGCAATATCTCCAACCCTGACCCACACATAATCAAACATCGACATTGTAGCGTAACACCCATTATTAATGTAAAGTATCGTCAATTTATTAAAACCCTTACAAAGAAGCAAGATCTTAACATCCTTTTGCACGTTACGTACAAAAACGTCTCGCTCCAAAAATGTACATTTCTTTCAACAAAGTTAAAATGAGGAGAGAAAGAGAGAGAGAGAGAGAGAGAGAGAGAGAGAGAGAGAGAGAGAGAGAGAGAGAGAGAGGGAGAGAGAGAGAAAAAAATGCTCAGCACGCCGAAGTTAAGAATTAAGTATCCACCATAGAAACGCCAAGGTGTACGTTTAGTAAATAAAATATAAAGCGCGAGTAAATCATAATGAAAGTCTCTCAGTCCAGGGCTAGTAGGACATGGGAACTTTAGACTTCAATCTTAAATCTTAACTCAGGCCATTCGGTAATTTGCGAAACACAGAGACGTTGCTTGGGACGGATATAAAAACGCCGCTCGAATCGGAAGACTCGAGGCGTTCGGCGTACAGGAATACTACAACGTAGTGACTTTACTCTACGTCTTTCGACGCGTAGAGGTGTTTCTAGCTCGACTGAAAGTTCTCTCGCGTCGCTATCTTAAGGGGGGACCCCACCCTGAAATCTTTGAAAAATTCATTTTTTTTTTGTTTTTAAGGTGTGTAGAATATTTTGTTAAAACGGTTTTTTGATATTCGCAGTATTAAAGGAGTTGGAGTGAGAGCTGTAATACCGCGTTACGTCAGGTAAAGAAGGGCCTGGAACCGCATTTGGAAGGAAGACGCGCGCTCCTTTATTATAGGGAAATAGATTAGGTATCAAAGTAAATTAGGGACGAAGATCTCACCTCGGATGATCTTCTAAAACGATGCGAAGGAGGTTTCAATTTGGGCTGGGACTATTCGAATATTTTACAAGTATTCAAATGCTACGAATAAACTTCGAATATTTGAGTATTCGAATGTTATTATTCAAATACTGATGTATTCGAATTGAAGTATTTAAATACTGATGTATTCGAATGGAAGTATTCAAATACTGATGTATTCGAATTGAAGTATTCAAATACTGATGTATTCAAATTGAAGTATTCGAATATTCGAATACCGAAAAATTCGTCAAATAGTCCCAGCCCTAGTTTCAATCAGAACAATAACGAGAGCTTGAACGCTATGAAAACTTGAATGAAAATTTCAAAGTGCCGTTCTCCGGAAAGTTATTTCGTTCAATTTTCCATAAGAAAAAAAAACGTTTTCTAGCAAAATAAAGACTGCTTTAAAACTATATAAAAAATCCAAGCCCAATATTTTTATTTGTACGAACAAAAAAATTCCAAACTTTGTTAGAGGCTTCAGAGTGGGGTCCCCCCTTAAGCACCTATGTTCATTCCATAATATCGAAAGAAAAACGAGGAAATAATATCATTCCATTTTCCGTTACTGCTACTACTCATATGAACTATAACCATCAGAAGCATCTGATCTCTGTGGTTCAGGATTATTATCTTTTAATTAAATAAAATCATACAACAGGGAAATAATTTGATAAAAGAAAAAATAAGGATAAGTTGGTCGCCAACAAGGTTTAAGTGAACTTCTAATATTATAGTAAAGAAAAGAAATTAGCTAGAGGTAGAAACTCGAGTATATTATATAAAATACCTGAGAAGAACTGTGCTATTTCTTCTTTCGAGCATCCAAAAGGTAAGCCGCGCAGCCTCACGCAACCGTCATCCATAGCGTTCTCTAGGTTCAAACCGCTCCTTTTCACCACCCACTCCATTTCACCTCTCTTTGCCTTAAACACTGAAACCGACGAAATGTAATCAACCGCGTTCGACGTTTTTTAAATATACGACGTTCCAAAGGTCTCCGTCGACTCACCTTCTATGTAACGGTGACCCATATGGTCTCTATCTCTCTTGCAAGCCTTCTCGATATCCTCGGGCGTATCCATTTCAACGAACGCCTCTCCGCTAGGGCGTCCCTCTCTCGACATAGTCATGTGAACGCCGTTTTTACCGTTCAAGATCGAACAGTCGCTGAAGAACTTGACGATCTCGTCAACAGTGGTAGACCAGGGAAGCCCGCGTAGTTTAACTACGTAGCCCTCTTCGTCGTGATCTCCGCTGCCGTTCGACATGACTGTGCTCTAAGAGAAATTATGTTACGAGCCGCACGAATCTGATACTGTCGCGTAAATTATATCGTCGCGAGGATTTTTAATTGAAACAGCGGCTCGGTAATCTGAAGGTCACGGGTGCTCGAAAGGTGGAGATATATTGGAGCAGTGACGGCGATATATACGATTCAGTTTTATACGCGGATATTGCACTTAGGAGGAAGTTTAAGCGAGATTGAAGAGATAGTAATGAGTAAGAGTCTGGGAAAAAATATAGCGTTGCAAAGGTGCCTGTAATGCCGCTGGTACTCTAATGCAGGGTTTATATGAACGGAATTCGCGTGATTTTTCGAGTGTAATTATTTTGAAAATACTTACGGATTCCTGGTGTTGGACTGCGAGTCAAAAAGAATCGGAAATTAAATTCAATTGACAGCGAACGCTTGGCCAACACCACGCTCTACGAAGCTACCACCAAAATGGCGGACGCCTTAGTGATTATTAGGGCTGGTCCGCAACCGACGATTGATAAGGGTGTATTCCACTTACGCCCAAATCGTAAGGCATTTTTCGTTAAGGTAGGTTTTCCTGTGCGCGACTGGACGCAACGTCGGGAATTTCAAAGTCGATTTTCTCGAAAATGAAGCGCAATATCGAAAAATTTTATTCGTTTCTCTTGAGTTATGAGTCGAAAAGAAAGTGTATTGGAAAGTGTGGAAAATATAAAGGATCCCAACCCCAAATTTACGAACACACTGATTATTACGGAAATCGAAATCACTCCGCATTTCCCTCGAAACGCTTCGTTTCCTCTAAGAATTGGATTGAACGCGTCATCACTTCCTCGAAGAATGATCTCCCGACTACGAATTTACATGTAATCAAATGATTTCGAGCGTTCCCAAAGCAATCAGAATCGCGACACATGCGAACACTCCTATATCGATCACTCTGCTCATAATAAAGCGTTCAAAGAGTGTCTATCTTATCGCCCAGCTCCGACATACATTCCGACAAAGATACGTCCTAAAATGCTGTGAATCATATAATCGCGAGAAGCGGAGAATCGCGATCCCGGGAGAGATCACGTCTGCATAGAGGTCGCTATCGAACCCCGAACTGCTTAAGACCCCCCGTACGCGACAGTGGAACGATCGGAGTTGAGGGGCCGTAAGAGGTAGTTGACAAAACGTCTCCAGTGCTATCGCGAAGTCGAGTATATGGTGGATCCTACGGAGTACCGTCGCCAGCCGAACCTCGTTTCGTACACATTTGCTGGCGATCAACGACACGTGCAGCCGTGTAATCGTGACTCGAATCACGCCCGACAGGTCATCCGCGAGCGCACGATGAGCTTTCTATTGTAAGTCATCCTTAATTCTTCTTTCCTTCTCTCGTTTCTTTCATTCTCGTGCTCGAGGGAAAATCGACTTTCCCTCGACACGCCGTCGCCCCCCACGTTCGAGATCGTCCCGTCGACCCCGCGGAGGCAACGGGCCCGGAGCGCGGGCTCCCCCGTAAATATTTACCGCTCGATACTCCGCGGCGGTCCCCTACGCGAATGACAAATGACAGGCAGCGTAGAATCGGCGATTTGCTGCGTGGGACCGGCTGGCCGTGACGAGAGAGGAAACGTTGACAGAAACCGCGATCGTTTCCTAAACCGAGGCTAATCTCGGTTCCCGAAACGTTCCCCGTAAATTTCCATGTACCGATCGACCAATCGGTGGATACATAAAAATAGCGCGGTGTCATAATTTCTTTAAAAATTCTCGTTCTTCCGGGACGATATTTCGCTGGACTATCTTACGGCTGATTTCACTGCGTATTCGTCACGCGTCAAATTTATCATACCCTATCGCAAAAGTTGTTTGGTTCGCGCCGCAAGAGAGTGAGATTTCTATTTTCTTTTGTGTCTTGTTCGCGATGGCCACCCCGTGTCGTGGTATCGGGGGTGTTAATCGAAATCGATCGATTCGGAGTTTACGCCCTGGGGTGGATTGAAGGCGGGCGGTTTGTTTTCGCATTCGATTTACTAAGATTTTAAATGGGACGTTGGTTTACTCGCTTCGAAATGTTGGAAGGATCGTTTATACTTCTCTTTTGCTAGATTTTCATCAATTTTGAGTTGTCAGTGGCGCACTGTGGAGTACTTTTAATTGGAATGCATGCAGGGACCAGAATTGTTAAGTCCTTAATGGTTCTAGATACGTAGCTACACGTAATTACAGCTTTGGGTGCATTTGACGACTCACTCGTCATGCACGTGCTATGTCAAAGTTACAGTTGGCGAATAAACAAATTAAAAATAGCTTAAGTTACAATTGACGAGTCGACTCGTCAACTGTAACGTAAGCTAGTTTTAATTTGTTTATTCTTGTTCTTTTGTGGAGAGTTGTCAATATTGTTAGTCTTCAGGTATTTCTGTATATCATAGGGAAGATAAATAGTGAGGGTCGCTGCTAAATCTTCCAATAAATCCATACCGAAAAGGCATTCAGAATAATTTTTAAATAAACAATATCGTACGCGCTTCAAATTAGTAACCGTCGAAAATGTTTCCATGGATTCCACAAGCGGAAGCAGGTCTTCGAAGACCTTCAAGCCAAAGAAGAACATCCCCGAGGGAACTCATCAATACGACTTGATGAAACACGCCGCCGCCACTTTAGGTTCTGGAAACCTAAGACTGGCGGTTATGCTTCCCGAGGGCGAAGATTTGAACGAATGGGTCGCAGTAAATAGTAGGTGAAAGCTTACAAACACTCGTACTTACTCCTCGTGGCGATGCGAGTGACCTTTACGTTGTTTCAGCTGTGGACTTCTTCAATCAAATCAACATGTTATACGGCACCATAACGGAGTTCTGTACGGAGGAGAGTTGTCCCATAATGTCCGCCGGGCCAAAGTACGAATACCACTGGGCTGACGGGCACACGGTTAAGAAACCAATCAAGTGTTCGGCGCCGAAGTATATCGACTACCTAATGACTTGGGTGCAGGATCAGTTGGACGACGAAACACTCTTCCCTTCGAAAATCGGTGAGCGGAATCTTGCGAGCGACAAATTAATACCATCGGCGTATTAACAAAAGTATCGACTCTCCAGGCGTTCCTTTCCCAAAAAATTTCCTGTCCATCGCCAAGACAATATTGAAGCGGCTGTTCAGAGTGTACGCGCATATCTACCACCAGCACTTCAGCGAAGTTGTGCAGCTCGGCGAGGAGGCACATTTGAACACGTCGTTCAAGCACTTTATATTTTTTGTTCAGGTAAGCGCCGCGGAAGTAAAATACTAAACAGAGACGTGTTGTAATTCTTTCTGGTTTATTTGCAGGAATTCAATCTGATAGAGAGAAGAGAACTGGCGCCGTTGCAGGAGCTAATAGAGAAATTAACGGCGAAGGATGCCCGATGAACTGATCTCGGCTCGTCGCCCCCCAAAACTCCTCCAAAGAATCTCACCCGTGCTATCTTCTAACGAACGTGTAACCGCGCATGTTATTTAATTAACCCAATCATTGCTAACGCGATCATCGCCTCGAGCCAGGAGTCACGACTGGTCATTCTGTTCATTTACGAGAAGCAGCGACTGACGGTACACAATTTTACAAACGAGCGACGGACGTTTAGTCGGGAAACCGGGCCCGGCTGTTCGCGGTACATAAAACCGACGGGCAAACAGTCGAGGGAGGGGTGAGGATCATTAATGTAGACTTTTGTAAAATAGTTTGTACACCCCCGACA
Source organism: Andrena flavipes (assembly GCA_963971345.1). Taxonomy (NCBI): domain Eukaryota; kingdom Metazoa; phylum Arthropoda; class Insecta; order Hymenoptera; family Andrenidae; genus Andrena; species Andrena flavipes. The sequence continues at coordinate 75,810,413 of OZ020480.1, forward strand.
CGCGTTATAGTACTACTTAGTTCCCTTTTATCTTCTCGCGGGAAAGAAACGTCTTTTGATTAGTCCAAGTGTCCCGTCGCGGATCTGTAATTTATTACGCGTAACGAGTTTTTATACGTGGAATTTACGCGCTAACGGCGTCCGAGCTGTAGAAGTGAGATTATAATTCATATCGGCTACATAGAGCAGTCGTAGGTTTAAAGAAACGTTCGGACAACGATGGCCACTCGGTTCTGTGTTTTCTCATCGCTCGATACCCCCCGAATTAATTACCATTCTACGCTATTCTGTTTATCTTCTCGTCTTTCTTCTTCCTGTTTTCTTCTGAATTCTAGAAGTTCTATCGCCATTTCGAAACAGTAGGCACCGGCCCGCGATTTTGCCTGGCAGTTAAACGAACGCTTCTTGGAATTGCGCTTTCTAATCGGAGAACAGCTTGGGATCGACGCGCCCTCGTGTTGTCGAACGAATCGAATGCGACTTGGTGTATAATGTTTATATCACACGGTACTGCACATTGTTGGTATATAAATGTTATTAAGTTAATATAATGCCATTATATTACTTCATAATATGTAAATTAGTTTAGACGAATTACCGTGTTAAGCGCTTATAGAAATTATTTATAGAGTTTAGGGATTTTATACGCACCACAATTTTTATCCTTTATACGAGTGAGTTTTGAGTCTGTTTCTATTTTAGAAAGCCTACTATAGATTTCGCCCGTTTGCGTCGTTTTACTGGGAGAATTGCTGATCAATTACAACTATCTTGACATTCTGATACAAAAAATTCTCGGGATAGAATGGAATTCTATTGGATCAGTCGCGATTTCGCCGTTCACAGTTTAATTCGATGGATACAGGGTATCCCAGGAAGAACGCAAAGGGCCACTCTTCTCGCGTGCATATCTGATAATAAAAGCAGGCGTGTACCGTCGCGACGGTACCCGTGGAGTTACACCGCCGCGCAGTGTGCGATTTTTGCCCAAAATCGCTCGACAGCGCAAAACTTGACAGATTACAATACTTTTTTTTTTTAAATACTGGTAAAGAACTCGGCAAAAACGGAGCATTGCAGTAAAACCTGCATCAGTTGGTCTAATAGTCTAATCTATAAAAAAAACTTACTTAGCATAACATAACAGAAAAACGTAAACTTTAGAGATTAAAGATATTAAAAATTAATTTTTTGTAAATTAATCATTAGCTATAAAATATAAAATTTACTTCAAATTTACAAAATTTATGTTTCTTTTTATAAATTAGACCAACCGTTACAGGTTTTACTGCAGTGCTCCGTTATTGTTGACTCCTTTACGAGTATTTTATAAAAAAAATTATTGAAATCGGTCAAGATTTGCGCCGTCCAGCAATTTTCGTCCAGAATCGCACGCAGTGCGCCGTTAAGAGCAAATTTTCATAGAGATATCGGATAGGATGTATTCGTTCGTAGCGCGTTCAGCCACGCGCGGTTCGTTCTCTGGCTTATAAACGAGATGTTAATATATACATTTATATAAAGATGCTTACTGTTTCCACGAGCGGCGGGCTGTTGCAGCCAAGTATTAAGGGAGAGGCGTATTGTATCCGCTTCACTGTAACTAGATATACTCCATAGAAGTTTCCTGTTCGCACTCTGCCCGTTGCTGTGATCGGAGTTTGCATTTCCAATGTGCAAACGTTTACGCGCAGGGTTGACGTTTCAGTAAGCTTTCGCAATTGATGTCGATTGTTTAAGGATAAAGAACAAAGAGGCGAACCGGCGTTTCATCTTCGCTTCGGGGAGCAGTCTCGAGACGGCACGTGTCGCACGAAACAGTTGTTAAACGTACAGCTAGCCCTTTGGGTGCTACTGACTCGTACAGTTCCTTCGATACACGCACCGTGTGCGGGAAACGCCCATGCGCATTCGGCGACTGTGGTTAAGAGATACGGATAGTGCGATCCCGCACGACGGTGTACGATGAGCGTTCGGGTTGCCAGCATCCAAGGGGCTAGCGATTAGTAGGACCCCGCGAGGCATTCTTATGTGAAAACTCTAACGATCTAAATTTTACTATCGCGTACATTGTACTGAGAGACACGACGTGTTCGGAATTAAAGTAAATCATATTTTTTTAAGCGTCTCGCGGATCGCAGAGCGTGCACGTTACAGGCGTGCGCACAGGCGGGTGCGTTTTGTTAATTCCCGACCGTTAGCCGTGTTACGACATCGTAATTCATGTGATACACATTTCATGTCAATCGCGAGGATCAATGAGTAATTACACGTGGTCCAGGACTAGTATAAAAATGTATTTTATTATGAACGACTGTAAACGACGTAGCTTTGATAACGATATTTATCGACGATAGAATCGGGGCGTCGAGAACGGCGGGGCTTTCGACGCGCGGCGTTTCAGATCACGGCGTTCGCGGTGAATGCGAGATGCGTGTAAGCATTGATAACAGTAATAGTGGCTCCGTAGCCACGGCATTATCGTATCCAGTACTTAAAACGAGGCAACCGGAAGTCGTACCTTGTCAGAGACAGTTCTCTTCTCGCGGATGTGACGGCCTCGCTGATCCACGGATCGGGGTCGTCGATTAGTGTTGTCAGCTAGATGTTACTTTACAGAATAACACCGTTATATGGATTACGATTAGTATTACCGATACTACTACCGCCAATAACTATATCGCTATTTATGCATAACGAACGCACGCGTAACCATGTCACGGCGCTAAACGATCATCCTCGATGCTGGAAGTTCTTCCACGACGCGCTCGGACCGACCTGTCGTGGAGGGGGGTCTCCTTTTGTTTAGAGAGAAGAAAAATGCGAGATCTTAGTGAGTAACATTGATACGTAACGATCCGTTCCGAGGGATCTCATTCTCTTCGAGGCTATGCTTTTTCTTTAGCTGGTATCTTATTGGCATCACTGAAAGCTCTTTCCAATCAGAACTTGGATGTATTGTCAAGCGATTCGATCAGATCTTGTGATTATCATGGCGGGACGGAAGCAATTGGTCGCTTGAGGTGGTGGATCTTGAGGTTTACGCACGTACAGTAGAGCGTCAATTATCCGAACTGATTGGGACTAGGGCTGGGGCTATTTGTCGAATTTTTCGGTATTCGAATATTCGAATACTTCAGTTGCTCAAGTATTTGGCGAATGTAATTCGAATATTTAAGTATTCGAATATCTAACTATTCGAATATCCAAGTATTCGAATATTTAAGTATTCGAATATCCAAGTATTCGAATATTTAAGTATTCGAATATCCAAGTATTCGAATATTTAAGTATTCAAATAGTATGATGTGAATTATAAATTAAGTTCTTTAGGTTCACTTGTCAGGGTGAAATCTTGTAAGCTAATTTTGACCCACTTCACACCATTCTATTCGAATATTAAATTATTCGAATAGTCTCAGCCCTACTTGGGACCGAGGTGCTTCGGATAATCGAACAGTTCGGCGAATGAAGCATCCATGAACTTTACACAGTTTATAACTATAGGAATTGCACCTAAAATTACTTATTAAATACAAGAGCACTACCGCGTTAATTTATATCACCCAAGAGTCAATCAATCAATCGGTACCACTACACTGGTTGGAAGAAGTGGTGGGGATAGCGACGATGCAGCACTGACTCGGATAATTGACGCTCTACTGTACCTATTATAATTTCGCGACGGTTCTTCACTGGTGTTAGTTGTGAAAAATATCATTTCCCATGTTTGAAATACAGCAGTTCACTCGCAGTGAAGTAAAGAAGGAAGAGTCCATTGACTTTGACGGCACTGTACTGATATATGTGCGTACACCTTTTAGGCGTTCGATTACGTCACTCAGTTTTTACGTTTGAAAGAACCCGCGCGCTTGTGCGCCTGCGCGGCGAGGCGAGATGGTGGGAGGAGCGTCCTGGCAGGCTCGGGCGGCCAATTGATTTTATCCCTACTGTAGCGACGCTACACGAGCGTTTCTTCTTACATTATCATTGGAATTCAAATGAATTGGGTAGAAAACCATAGCGAAGGGGAAGTACGAACGAAATTTACTTCGAACACCTTGCAAAGGCGACTTATAGTCGATTAATGAATTATCATTAGTGCGCTATCGTGCTGTATTTATAAAAACCTTGTAAAATAATGATCTATCATTGTTACTATTGTTATTCTTTTTTTTTTCTTTTCTTTTTTTTTTAATAAAGGAGGGAAGACGCTCGTGTAAATTTTTTTTATTAAAAACAAACGAATTTCGATGTTCGTGGAAGCTTTGCGGGAATATTAATTCGCTGGTATAGTTTGCGTTTCCTTTTCTGCTTGAAAGGCTTTCGTCGCCCGAAGAGCTTTCAGACCAGTGATCGATTGCCCGCGATCGTTCTTTTTAACGAACCTAGTGATATATCTGTGCAATGTAAATAATATTTTTCTCAAAATAAACGAGAGCTCACGCGTAACCAGGAAACGGCTGCGTTTTGCTTCGCGCTCCCGTTACTTTTTGTCGCTCGACCCAGTTCTATGGTGTCTCTGAAATGTCAGATGGAAACATCAATCGGGACACGGGCCTTTCACTTCTCCCCCGCGCTTCGCTCAATATTCGACGATTTTCTATAGAAATATGCGAATTGCAAGAAACAAGCAGTGACCAAAATTCGCAGAGAGAAAAGAAGGAGAAATTAAATTTAATTTCAAGTCTGAACTTTAGTGGGGTAACTTTGGAACTGTGAACTGATCGACTCTTTCAAATTTCCGATATAAATAATTGAAAAATCATTGCACGTCGCGTGTGCGAAACTTTGGTATTAAAAACTTCGACTCAAAGAAAAAGTAAAAAGTAAGCAGCTTAACTTCCCAAAGCAGTGACGCACACAGAGGGGGTCCAAGAGGCTCCGGCACCCCTCAAAGAGGGGGCTTTGTAAAAAAGAAAGAAAACTGGATTTTATTCTCTAAACAAATTTTTATAATCACCTATTAATAAAGTGTATTAAATAAATTTTTCTTAAAAATATTTGAATTCGTTGAACTCGACTCCGCTTAAGATTAAATCCTGATTGCGCCACTGCTCTGAACTTTCAAAGAAAGCAATATAATTCTTAAGATTCTTAAGAAAATCAGAATTTTCTTTTGCAAAAACAGTGAGATTCCTACCGTCCTAATATCATTAGTACCGCATAACTTTGTCTTCGCACAGTGCATCCAAATATCAATATTGAAAATCTTACAAAGAACTGTTTACTATGCGCGATGTTTACTCGCAATTTCCTTCCTAATCTCACGCTAATGTGCCAGGCGCGCGCTTGTGAAATCCAGACGCGCAATTTTCAACTACGCGGAGTGCGCGATGCGGAAAGTGGAAAAGGCTAGGTCGCGAGCGTAACGCGCAGGCGGGATGTCTTCGAGAAATCGTCGAAATGTTAATTTCAAAGTGGCGCGTGGATTGCTTAGGCGTCTCCAGACGATGCGCATCGATTTGCTGACACTGCGATTTTCTGCTCGGACGTCATTTGATCAAAGTTTGATCGATAGTTACGACAGGTGCTCTTTAAATTGCGCGAAGTAGATAACTGATTAGAGCTGTCGGAAATAGTCGGATGGAAGTGGCTCGAGGAGAACAAAGGGTCAAAGTGGGCAAGAAGAGGTATTGTATGATATTGTGCTGTTTAAAAAAGTTTCTTTTTTTTTATTTTTTCTTTCACTTTTATTTTATTTTCATTTTCCAATCCTTCATTCTTCATTCTTCATTCTTCTTTTTTCATTTCCATTTTTAATTTTTTATTTAATTTTTAATTCTTAAATCTTAATTCTTAATTTTTAATTTTTATTCCTTTTTCCTTTATTTCTGTATGTTTCTTTTCTTTTCTTTTCTTATTCAGTCTATACATACACAAAATGTTAAGTACGCCAGTTATTTAATGGGTTTAAACCCGTTTATGAAAAATAATAATAATTTTAGTTCCTATTTAATTGGAGCTAATTTTCTTTGAATACGTTGTTGGCTCACAAGAAGAATTCAAATTTCTCGTATAAAATTCTGCCTCCACCAATTAAGTGATTCAGTCAAGCCCGACTCGACCCTTTTTTTGGGCTCTAGGCGAACTTGCCAAATTATGACCTTTATTTATAATACACTTATTTAAACTTTGCGATGACCTTACTCCAAAATTATATTCACACCTTAAAACAGTTCTAGTAACCTTCATATCCTTCACAATAATAATCTTTATTCTCTACTTGCAAAGATCCTTCTCAAATTTTATCTTAATTTTCCGTCAATTTTCCATTAAAAAATCCTCTCGTTCGTAAATCCTAAATCTTAAGTTTAATTAATTAGTTAATTAATTAATTAGTCACTAATAAAGAAAATACACAGAATCTCGTACACAGGAGACGAAGAATACATACTCCCTGTGTGGTAACACTCCGCTTTAATATCGAAATACTAGCAGCAGGTACAGTAGAAAGGCTCGAGAACAGCAGCGACCCGGAGGCCGGGCGTCAGATTCAGAAGGGCGTATCTTGACGCGTTGAGAAACGTCCTCGTTCAGTTATAACACGGCTGCGCAGAGGTAACTGCCTACGAAAGAATTTCGCTTCGTCTGCGAGTATGATTACTGTTATTATTTATCACCGACACCGATGAGAATGTTAAAGAAAAAAAAAACCGCATCCTAAGTCCATGTAAAAATATTTTTTTACCGTCTCGACACTTTGTCCTAACCACAGTTGCGTATCCTCTGACTAATTTAAACGAAGCCCAAGGTAACTCGAACACGATATTTCGGGCAAAACGAATTTAATGAAATGAACGGTTCTTATGAAGCACGAATTTTAATGAAATTAATGGAACTTTGGGAATTAATGGAATTTGGGGAATTTAAGGAATTGATGAAATTTGGGGAATTAATAGAATTTAAGAAATTTATAGCATTTAGAGAATTTACAATATTTAATGAATTTATGGAATTGATTAACACTACGAATTTTCTTTTTTAGTTATTTTCTAAATTCTGTGCAGTTGTATGCGAGAAGAATATCGCGGGTCAAGGGAAGCATAATCACCGGATTTGTCAAGATGATCGAAAGCCACTGCAAGTTCCAGGTAACAGATATTTTTTTGCACTTATATTGACCGAAAAAATTGTTTGCAAGCCACTTGGAAATCTGGCCAAGAAGGAATTCGAAGGGCAGGCGGGCCACCGCAATAAAGCTGTCCGTGTGGCAATGTTTTTCTTCCTTTTTGCCGCATAAAGTCAACGATTTATCTCGAGCACACTGGTCAGCTCGTGATTTTGATTAGTTACCGGGCAGTGGAATCGGAATTAAAATTGGTATTTACGACTGGTGTAAAGTTTGACGGATTCCAAGAATATCGTGCCTGCACTTTTCTCAATTATTCCTTGGTTTCTCCAAAGCCATCAGCACAGTTAGGATATAAATCTTCGAACGGTAGTTGTATCGGCGATAAAGTTGAAATAAAGATGAATTCTCGGGTTCGCCGAAAGTGACAGAAAATAGAAATGGCAATTGAAAAAACCAGGGACTCGTGACGGCGGATGTTAAAGCGTTGGGTAACACTTGGGGATGGATTGAGTTGCAGAGGAGCAGAAGAGGAAGGAAGAAAAGAAGCTGCGCAAAAAATCCACGATACCGGTTTTCTAAATCGGACAGATATGATTTACCGATGTAATCGCGAGAGGCAGTCTGAGTATCGTTAATATTCAGGCAAAAAACGGTGCCATTTTTTATAAGCCGAGCGCAACAATGGGAATACCGAATGAGGACGAGAAAAATGCAAGGTCGAGCGGTTTGCAAAAGTGGGAACGAAGAGGACCGCGGAGAAGAGGTAAAAATGGAGAAAGAATTAAACGGGTTCGAAAATCGTGGATGGTGGTGCAAAAAGTTTTGGGGTAAGATTAAAAGGATTGAAAAAGGGCGAAGAGGAGTGAAGAATCAAGGTTCTTCTGGAGAGGGAACAAAGAGGAACGGCGTTGCCACTTCTACGATAGTGCGATAGAAGGTTGATTAAAGAAATTCTGGAGTGGAATGCCCGGAGAAAATAAAAACCAAAGGAAGAATTATTATTAGCAAGGAGGGAAACGGAAGTGGCTTTAGTGACTCCTAAAAGGAGAGAAGAAATATTACGAGGGTGATTTGAAAACTTTGCAACCTAAATTAGCAGTGGAATATTAATTTTTTCCATTATTATTCAACTTTCAAATTTCCTGAGGTGGTCCATTTCTGTTCTAATGCCATCATCTCGGTCTGGCAAAGCTTCTGGTCCAGTTCTGCAAAATACTCCGTTAACACTAGGACTACTAAACCAGTCAAAATCTGCTGGTTTTAATTTTTCATTTAAACTTACTCAACTTTATGACTTTGCATTTCAGAAATTTTTTAATGATTTTTATTGCAATATCTACGGAATTAAAATTATCAATTTGTCTTCCACTCTCCTCCACCCTTTTTCAAAATTACATACACACAGGAGCGGACAAAAAGTTACCACTTTTTCGATTTGCTTTATTTTATTTAGTTAGTCTTTAGCGTCGACTTGGAACCGTGATATGCGTTTAATATACATATTCTGATGAATAATTGAAAGTTGAATAAAACCCAGTTAAAGTTGAATTTATTTAACAAACAAAGAAAAGTGTTATATATTATAAAAGGTAACTTTGGTAACTCTTTAGGTGGTAACTTTTCGTGGGCTTTAAAAGTTCTCGTATTAAGGCACATAGAATTTTCAAATCACCCTCGTAAAAAATTGAGAATAATCTGAAGAATATTAAAGGAACCAGAGTTGAAGTAGTTGATCAAAAATCTTCTATCACTTAAAAGAAAACGAAAAGCACTCTTCTAATCTTCACAATTCTCCTCAAAAAGAACACTTCCTAATCTAAAAGTCCCTTACTAACCCAAAACCCTCCCTCAAACTATATAAATCTAAATAAAAAACCCAGCAATCTCCCTTACAAAAATCAAACACCAAAGAAACCCACCCAAATAACAATAATTACAAAAAAAAATTACACCACGCGTATCACCCGAGTAGCAGCTGCAACAAAATAAGAATCCAAAGAAAAAGAGCGACGGAGGGGAAGCAGAAGGTGAGCGAAGTGGAAGAAGGGGCGATTTCCAGGAGGGATACTGTGGCCCCACTCTTGGCAGCGAAGAAAACCGTTTTCTTTTTGTATGCCGTCTTGTCGGAGCCAGCAGGAATTAGTCTTCGGCTTAGTGTTCATCCTGTACGGACGTCTACATCCGCCATAGCCGGTCCTTCCGCTCGTGGGGATACACGCGGAGCCAAGCCACAGTGACACGGTAAAAATTATAAGATAAGAATGTCGATAAGAATCGTGGAGGTTTGCACCGATTCCAATCTTTTCTCGCGCGAGAGTTCTCGGCGATCCGCGAGGGCCGACGCTACCACCGATCGCTATGTTTCTGTGCCTGTTGGCACGTGCGTGGCACGAAGAGAGAGAGAGAGAGAGGAGACAGTCGGAAGTGGCCCGAGAAAGTGTCAGAGCAGACGGCGTCGACCCGAAATCCCGGTGAATTCGGATGGTCGAGAAAGTTTGCGAGCGGCTGTCCCCTCGTTACATGTCTCGAATTCTGCCGCGCGAACAGCCGCGGGACCTGGTCCAGCCGCGACCGGTTGTGGGTAGGAGGAGAGCGTGGATCTCGGCGGAGCTGAGTTTCGGCGGTGCAGTTCGGCAAGTATGGTTGTATGAGTAAAAACACGAAACGATTGTGGGAATCTTTATTACGAGGCTAGGGGTTTTCGAGTTTATTAGACACTCGTGGGTGGCATGCATTGTTATTGATTATATCCAGTGGGAGTAGAATTTGTTGTAACTTAAATGGTAGTTAGGATTTATTTTAAATGTGTATAGTGGGAGTTTTTGGATTTTTATTATGTGTGTGAGATTGATTTGGACTGGTTTAATACGTCGCATGAGTAGTTGCTGTCTGGGCCCCTGCTCAGAAGGCCCCCCAGAGTCCCATATCTAAAAAAAATTATGATTAGGTGTAGGTATCCAAATTTTACATTTTTTTGAGTACTATTATACTTGGCTTGTTTTTAGTAAATTACCTTTTAATGTTCCCGAAAATATGGGCCCCTCGGAACGTTTGTCACCCAGGCCTTTTTTCTTAAATCCTCCATCTCTTGTCGTGGTTTAGTGTACGTCAGCTGCACCTTTGTGTTGCCGAAGACGAGAGTGAGAAGAGTTGAAAGTCGACCCGAAATGGTATGCAGCCGTTGATACGGCTGAGTCGTTTGACACCAGGAAGATGAATATGTGCATATATGATTTCTACATTATTTGTAGAGGCTCTGGATGAAGTATACGTTCTTAACACGCATATTTTATATTATTGACACTATATATCAATATTCAGAGTTGCTGGGTGATATGTTAATTTTTTGTTCCCACTTCGGGTTTGTAGTACATATTGCTACGTTATAGTTACACCGTTTTTATTGTACTCCTGTAGCATTCCTACACTATGTACCGGTGTTTCACGCCGCAGGTCGCATTCTACACTTCACGCTTTACACTTCACATATAATGGGCGAAGTGTGATGCGTGAAGTGGAAGGCGTCAAGCGAAAGGCGTGAAGTGGAATACGCGAAGTACGATGTGTGAAGTGTGAAGGGGGTGTAGTGTGGTTGCGAAGTGGGATGTGCGAAGTGTAATGCGCGAAGTGTTGCGCGTGAAGTGGAACACGCGAAATGTAATGTGTGAAGTGGGGTCTGTGAAGTGTAACGTGCGAAGTGGAATGCGTGAAGTGTAATGTGTGAAGTGTGGTCTGTGAAATGGAACGTGTGAAGTGGAATACCCGAAGAAGATGCGCGAAGTATGGTCTGTGAAGTGTAACGTGTGAAGTGCACTGCGTGAAGTGTGATTTGCGAAGTGTAACGTGCAAAGTATAATGCGTGAAGTGTGATTTGTGAAGTGTAACGTGCAAAGTATAATGCGTGAAGTGTGGTTTGTGAAGTGTAACGTGTAAAGTATAATGCGTGAAGTGGAATACGCGAAGTTTAATACGTGAAGTGTGATCCGTAAAGTATAATGTGTGAAGTGAAGAGCGTGGAGTGTGCAATGTGTGCTAAGAGATGTGCACTGTGAAGTGTGAACCGTAACAGAGAAGTGGAAGTAGCGTGGAATAGTATATGAGTGATGCTGGCCTGGCGTGGTTTAGGAATGATGCAGGTGATAGTGTTGAGTTGGTGTGGGACTAGCGTGATAATGGTGCAGGAATACTGACGAAATAACATAGAATAGGAACGGTAGTGGAGAATAGGAATGATATGGGAGCAGTATCACTCGAAGAAACATTATCATCCCACGTCCTAAAATTTGTACTTTTCTGTTTTTAGCTATAACACTAATTTACGAAATAAAAAAAAATGCGCAGCAGAATGCAGATGTCACTAATTTTTTTCTTATGTAAAATGGACCGCTTTCATTTATTTTATTTCTCCAACCGGCGCAAATATGTCACCGAAAATCCATTTCTTGTATTCTCACTTGAATTTTTTCCCGGAAAATTTTGACTTAAGTAAATTACGAGCACGGAGAGAGATTCCATCAGAATATGAACGGTATTGAGAGCTTGAAGTATTTCTAAAACACACATATGTATATTAACAAAATACTTGAAAAATGCACAGAATGAATTAAAAATATCACAATAAAATTGAAAAAAAATATACCTTATTTTCGGAATCAGCGGGCGATTTTACACAAGAAAACAATAGTGGAATCTGCTGCGCAAAATGGCTGTGAACTAGTTTAATTATCTGATTCTACCTCCACCTACCTGTTTTGCCTATATCTACTTACTTACCTGTAGCATGCAATAACATTGTGTATAAATGCTAATCACCGTTGATTATCCAGCATATCGTCACAAAAAAGTGGTCCATTATTTTGCACTTTATTCATCCCTCGTATCAATTTATGCAAACCAATTCATATGACTTGATAGGGATTCCAAAGATTACAGAATTGCGCATATATTGTATTGTGGGATTGGCAACTAGTAAAACAAGATTCCTGCGATTAAGAAACTCGGAAGACAGGTATCACAAAATGACTATCTAAGTACAGATTGCCGTGTAAATATCTTTGCAATTGCAAAATCTGGAAAATAGGGGATTGAAAAGTAGAAAACTGCAGCTGACCTCCAACTACTCAGGAAACCAAAGTTATGTGATTAAAAAATTACAAATTACCATCTACACTGCTGAGTAATTAAATTTGCACTGTTTTACCCATTACCGAATTTGTAAAATCACAATAAAGCCTGCGATCGGATAAATAGGAGAGTGGAAGTCCCTGTAATCGAGGTATTACAGGCCGCAACAGGTACACGCATAAGTATTCACGATTGGGAAACTTAGAAGACTCATTACTGTGATTATGCCAGCATGAAGTATTGCATCTGTTCGATTACAACCTTTGCGATTAGAAAACGAAGCGAAGGATACGTTCTAATTACTCCCGTAAATACCCGATGCCAGCGAATCTGCATTTTTGCAACGAGCAAGACCGGAAGCACGGAGAAAGCTGAACTGTAACGCTGAAGCTCGAAACAAAGTGGCTATTATTAGAGAGATGACCCCGGCAATGTTCAACAGATTTTGTTAATAAACATGGGACACGATATGTAGTGTACGTAATATCTTATTGCAATAAGGGGCATGTAAAATTTACACGAACGCAACTTCTGTTATAATAATTTTGAGGACCTTGCAGCAAGACGGGTGTAACTTCATTTTTGGCAGTTTTTGAGTTATGATGTGTAAAATACCTAAAAACAATTTTATGGTGTTTGGTGCACGGTTGATGCAAATCAAAATAAATAAAAACAGAAATATTAATATTAATAATTTTATTAATAGAAATGTATTAATATTTTTATTTATGGAAATATTAATAATTTTATTATAGAATATTACTTCGTCTAAAATAGAAATTAAAGCTTATCAACCCAATAGACAGCTGTTACTTATTGAGTAAAAAATATTTTTCAATTAGTGTCCTCTTTTTAATGTTAAGTCAAAGCAATAATTTTATAGACAGTTTTTTCTAATTTACTCGAAATTGGTAAATATGGAGCTGCACCCCTCTTGCTGCAAGCTCCTCAATTGCTATGGAAGGAACGACGGAAATAACATTCTCCGCAATCACTTCTTATTTCCTAGTAATTAAGTTCTTTTAAAAACAAACTGAAATGGAGGAATTTTAATAGTTACTGCAGTGGTATTTTTTATGCAAGACCATTAGTGAGTTTCCATGGAATATATGACATTGTTATTGAACAAAACTTTCAAGACCACCTTCGTGCCCGAAGAATTTCAGAAAAACTCGTCCTGTGCGAATAGTTCTCAGGTACGCACCCACACGAATGAATGAAGATTCAACGTACTTTGCAATTTGGTGGCTCAGAAGGCCTCTTCAGTAATCAACAACCAATCACGATCTCCCACTTCGAATTCCCACTTCCTAATTCTTATTTTAACTTCGGTTTCTAACAAAAATTATGCAAATCATATGTAAACTTTCTCCTCGAGATTTATTTTTTAACCAAAGCTGGATGATACCTACACAACAGTGACTCATTTATTGCGTCACCCGAATAAACACGTTAGCACTTATACCGCTCTTAAACTAATAAGAATTTAATTAATATATTTAGGTGCAAGAAAAATATTATTGCAAAATTGATGTATTGCAAAAATAAGTTGCATACGAATTACTTATAATAATAATTTAATAAATATAGATACTATGAAAATATTATTGCAAATTTTATTTTGACTAAAAATAAGTTGCATTCGAATCATTTATACTAATAATAAAAATTTAATAAATATAGATACTAGGAAAATATTGCAAAATTTATTTATTCCAAAAATAAGTTGGATACGAATTATTTTATAAATCATTCCGCTATGAAAATTCTGCGTGCCCCATAAATTTGAGATTCATGTAGTAAACATTTCCAGTACCGTATATATCGCCTTTTAATCGTATACACCTGGAGTACGGAAAAGCGAGAAGCATAAAAAAAGAATTCTACAAAGTATCACTAACGTGAGTCAAATTATTCTCAGATTCGACTGTTTCACAAGACTTCTATTTTCATGCTGAATTTTCTTAAAATACAAAAAAAAAAGAGAATGATACAGGAAGTTCATGGAATGTCGAGATCAAAGGGCAAAGAAGCTCAGAAACATTGGTTAAACTTTAAAGTATGCAGGTATGGAAATTTCAATTACGATTTCGCGCGTGATAATTTGCATCCATTTCAGATAATGGAATCCACATAGGCGTCTTCTTTCCATCACGGATTCCATAGAATTTTATTTTTTATTTATCTATCTTAAAAAAAAACATGTTTTGTGTCGAAATTAGCACTCAGATCATTTATGATATTTTGACGAATCTTTTAATCTTTAATTGATTCAATCCTCTGAAAGCTTCTGTCATTGCAAGACTCTTCTAGAACTTTTGAGTACTTACTTGTTCGTTTCCCGGCTGGTTCTCGATAAGTTCTCAGTTCTGTCGCCTTTTTACAACATCTATTAGACTCTAATTACGGTTCTCCTTGTAATGCACTCATCACTTTGGTCCCTACATTTTGTACGTAACTCGTTTTTATCTAATAGACTCCAGGTGATCTAACAGGTATTATCTAACTCCTGAATATTTACATATATGTTGTTGGATTTTTTCGATCCACTGACAGCTTCAATGACTGCGTTTGTAATTCATTCTCCCTTATCTTCATAATTCATTCTTAATTGGTTCGCGGTTTTTTATTTGGCTTCATTTTCATTAATTTGTAAGAAGTTAATTGCAACTTTTTTTTCTACTTACAGTGACCTGTCCAGTGAGTGAACACCCCCTCACGTTGAAACTGTCACTGACATTTAGACTGGAGATCTACAGACATCTCGCAAAAGCGTTTTTCTCTTTCATTTTAACCGATACGGTATTAATTCCATTTGTTTAATAGTTTTCCTCGTGGCGTCCCACAAGTTCAAGGATATCTACAATTTATATTCACTCACTGGTCATTGGCCCACTTTTTTATTTAATCCTCTACCAGACTTTTAATGAAAATTATAACTATCAAACATTGCTAGAATTGTGTTCCGGGATGTTTGACTTTAGTAATAAAACAGCTCGTTCAGGGAAATAACATTCAGGGGATTAAATAACGACTTTTGAATACTAATTATAAGAGACATGCAGCTTAACTCACTGGACAGGTCACCCTACTTATTATTTTCCTTTGCTTTTTGCAAACTTTTCCCTCCACACTTTCCTTCTTTTTTTCAACTTGTTACTTTCTATATTCTTCTATATTTATCTCCCTATATTCACTTCCCAGATCTCCAACTGCTCTTCCCAATTCAGATAGTCGTGAATTTTTTCTCTACACGTGCCCCAGCTTGCAATCTAGTTTCTCGGGAATCTATTTTCAAGCAACGAGCGACGCAAGCCACGCGTTTGCATCGATATTTCACAGATGCTCATCGGTTGCATGCACTATTGCGCCACAGCAAGCACTCGCAGAAATTCAAGGATCGCTTTGTGTGACTTAACACATCGGACGCGAAGAAGCACGTACGCGGGTCCACGTGCACGCGTCCAATTACTCGGAACTGCGAAGCTCCGACGTGGAAGAGGATTATTATATTTTTATAGAATTAGAGCAAGGGATGGTCGAAGCAGGCGTTTCGTGGAAGCAATGGAATTAATATGATGGAGCTCGTTTTAATTGGGCTGTAAGGATTCGAGGAAGGAGATGGATTTATAAGGTGAAGTTACTGAAGGGAGACGTAATTAATGGCAGCAAATAAGGAGAAGAGACTTGAGTCACTAACAACAGGGGGTTTAAATTGGATATCTTAAGGAGATCAATGCCATTCCTATAAAGGGCAGCTTGTGGATGGGGAGATTAGATGGTTGGTGTTTTAAACAAAATTAATGGAACCGAGCTTGAGAATAAGAATAGTGATTAGTACTTCAAACGCGAGGACTTACAGAAGGAAGTAGATTTATAAAGGAAAATTACCGAAGAAGGACAGCTTAGATCATTGAAATATTAATATAATTAAACAGCCAAAGAGATAAGGAAGAAAAGAAGAATATATTGTATTCCTCTACAAAAAAGAAGTAGACTTAACAGACTTAATCCCGGAATACTCGTTAGTAGAAATATTTAAAATAATTAAAATAGGAAGCCACCAAGAGATATTTATGAACCCCTTGAAAAAAAGGTGTCTTTAAAATATTCCAACTAAAACCAAAAACACTAAATCTCATCACAGGCTTCTTCTACCGAAGTTCCAAACAGACCGCTGTCTTGCCAATCTAATGATTTATCACCACCACAATCAACAATGTCAAGATCAAGTACGAAGTCACTGAAATCAGCGAGAAAGACTTTCCAATCCGCCTGTACCTGACCAGGGCGGAACAAGCGGTTCTCTTGTTTGCAGACTTTGCAACACTGCCAAAGAAAACCACACACAGTTCCCGGGGCGTCCTTCGAGGTGCGTTAGGCAGGTGGTGTAACCATTGATGGTCGACCTAGACCCGATAAAAGACAAAGACGCTCTGAGATATACGAGTGTTACGTTCGAACGCTTTCACAGAAGAAACTCCTTTCGGCAGGTTTGCTGCCTTGATTGTCACTGGCCCCAACGGATTCCTGATGGCCCATGGAGGTGAAAGAAAGAGAAAGGCCGAGAGTTGTTATTGAAGTTAAGGGATTGCGTGGTCCAGTGCTCTGGAGATGTAATGGTCGAACGATTTTTAGTATTATGATGGACATGAGTGGAGAAGGAAGGATTAGTTGAGATGTTTGTGGGATTGGTTGAAAATTCGAGGCGGAAATGGGACCGAATGGATTGTAATAGGAAGTAGGGAGTAAGGTGGAGGATAGTCTGACTTTTTAGGTATTGAGTTGACGAAGTCCCGGAAGTGGGATGGTATGTTTGACGTAGAATGATAGTGATTGTTGATTTAGGGAATGTCAAGGTTCGTTTTAGCGCACAAGATGGCAATGGATTATTAGAGGAAGCGTTGACCCTTACTCTGATTGTTTACTTTCAAACCCGATAGCTTTCTCTTTTCGTGGACTGCGAAACTGATTTCTAGAGTCTTTTATGACTGCTATTGACATCAGATTTATGGTGCTGTGGGCTGAGTTGTTAAATTGTAAGCTATTAAATTTGGAGTTATAAAGTTGCAAGGTGTTCAATTTGGAGTTATAAAAATAGGGCGAAGAGGCTATCAAAGTTGAGAGTTTTTTAATTGGAAACTATTAAATTGAAAGATTTTAAGTTTGAAGCTATCAAAGTTGGAAGCTGTACAATTTGAAATTATCAAGTTGAAAGCTGTCAAATTTGAAGCTGTCAAGTTGAAAGCTTTCAAATTTGAAGCTATCGAGTTGAAAGTTGTCAAATTTGAAGATGTCAAGTTGAAAGTTGTCAAACTTGAAACTGACAAGTTGAAAGCTTTACAAATTTGAAACTGACAAGTTGAAAGCTTTACAAATTTGAAGCTATCAAATTGAAAGCTGGAAAAGTTGAAACTATTGACTTGAAAGTTGTCAAATTTGAAGCTGTCAAATTGAAAGCTGTCAAATTTGAAACTGTCAAATTGAAAGGTTTCACATTTGAAGTTATCGAGTTGAAGCTATTGAGTTCAAACTGTAAAATTTGAAGCTATCAAGTTGAAAGCTGTCAAAATTGAAGCTATCAAGTTGAAAGCTTCTAAATTTGAAGCTATGGAGTAGAAAACTATTAAATTTGAGAAGGTACCTAGTTGAAAGCTTTCAAATTTAAAGTTATCGAGTTGAAAGCTTTCAAATTTGAACCTGCCTAGTTTTAAGCTGTCAAATTCGAAATTATCAAGTTGCAAACTGTCAAAGTTGAAGTTATTAACTTGAAAGCTGTGAAATTTTAAGCTAACAAGTGTTGCAAATTGTAAAAACTCTCAAGTTACAAAAGTCAAATATCAAACAATCAAATTTGAAGCTCCGAAGTTTCAAGCTTTCATATTTAAAGCTACGAGGTTTCAAATAATCGTGTTAAAAGCTATCAAACTTGAAGCTACTGAATTGCAAACTGTCAACTTGTCAACTTTTATCCTCTCCTTTTGAAGGCTCCCAAGTTTCCATCTTCTAGACTTTAGACTTAAACTATAAAAATTTCAACCCCGCTGCAAAAAACTACACCAACAATAAAAATACACTGACACAAACCTTTTTCCACTCCTCTCACAGGCAGTCGGACTAACGGAAACACACGCCAAACATGAGACAGTATTTCACTCATCTCGCTGCAAGCCAAAGTATTAATCTGTTCCCCACGATCGGTTCCCAGAAGGTCGTTCACGGTTTCACGAAACGCCCCACCATCGATGTTTTTCATTTAAGTATGCCAGCCGCGTGTCGGGCCCGTTTAGTGCACGCCGCGACTGCTCGAAATGACGCACGGCCCGTGTCTGACATTCAATGGCCAAGCTCGAGGTATCGCGGTTTGAAACGTTCCACCACCTTGCTGTGCAATCTACGCATCGATCATCGTGATCCATTATCCACCTTACCCCTCGCGTAAATAGAAACCTAAAATCTTTTCCCCAAAATTACAACACAAAAACGGGCATCCTAACATAACAAAAATTATAGAAAATTAGTAGAATACAATAAAAATAGAAGCTCTAAATATTAAACATGGCATGAGTAGAAATGGGTGTTTAAAAAGAATTCGAATTCAGATCTTATTCATCGATGCATCGATCGAAAATATTCCACACCGGTTTATTATGGAGGAAGGACAGGACCGAGTAAATTTGAATAAAGAACAGCTCAACTGTCGTTGAATTAAAGATTAAACTAATACGTATTATACCCAGAAATTTCTATATATGTGAGAAAATTTCTAAAAGAAATCAGAGGAAAAGATCCAAGAGATATTATTGATAAAAATCCCCTTCGCCTGTTGAATTTTCAAAAGTATAAACGTTAGAACAAATTTTGTGCGTCCAGTGTCGCGTAGTAATAAGTCGTTGGTGAAACACGACGGACAATAATGTGTGCCTAGCTCACTGCTAATTGATTCGTTAATGTCTGGCCCATCTAAGTAAATACGATTCGATTTCGCGAGGTCGGACTGTGGAAGCTGGAATCAGAGGGAGGACATTTTAATCAGCAGAAGAGATCGAGATCGAGTGATCGAAGAGGGAAGCAAACATGGAGCACGTACTGTGCACGTTGCCGCTAGTGTACGCGAAACTTCTGGTCAATCGTTCGGTGAGTTATCGTGATTCGCGAGACTACGTTTAGGAAAAAGAGTTTTTTTTTTCTGGAGAAAACAAGCAATGGAACGGTCTTAGTCATCCCTTTGCTGCCAAAGTCCACGGTATTCTCGTGGCTGAGCATTATTATCGTTATGGTAATCATTGCAATCGTTTGCGTTTGTGTTTAGTACACGTTCTAACAGGAGAAGTGATCGGTGAAAAAGTTTTTGTCACTGCTGGAGGATGAGGAGATTTTTTGTTCGTGAAAATTTGGAATTGGAGTGGGGAAGTTGTTGGATTTTAAGTAGATTCGATAGAGATTCGTTTGACTCAACTTTGAAAGGTTGAATGAAAATTATGGGGGAATCGAACGCGGAGTTGTCTAATTAAATCTGGGAACCCTTCCTAAGATAATTATATATTGCTCTTTAAAATGCTCGACAGATTATTTTTTTATTATTTGTATTTTTTTATTATTGTTTCTTGTATTTAATTATTTATCAAAGAAATAAAGAAATAAAGAAATAAAGAAATAAAGAAATAAAGAAATAAAGAAATAAAGAAATAAAGAAATAAAGAAATAAAGAAATAAAGAAATAAAGAAATAAAGAAATAAAGAAATAAAGAAATAAAGAGAATTTCTTTAAAATGAAAATTCGACTTTTATTATAGAAGCAGATCGATTTCTGTTGAGGACTCCATTAAACCTATCCTGCCCAACTTGCACTTCCTTTTACTTTCGAGCATAATAAATTATTAGGGAAGCTTTCTCGCAAAACGAATCTTGACCTGCAACATGGACGCGAGATATCTCTTCCTCGATCTCTCCCAGAGTTCCTTGACTGTGCGCGTTCTAATGAGAGATAATGAGAAACGATTCCCCGCTAGGGTCTCACCACGAGGTCAGTACCTTTAACCATGTCAATTGCTTCGGACTAACGTCGTTAACGACGATTATGTCGAACTTTCTCGCTAGCGGAGTTGATTCCTTTCCAATGGCGAAGTTCCGACGAAGACGTCATCGATTTTCATGACCACGAATCAGACTGAAGTGGAGCTGAAATTCCTAGCATTTTAAGGAACCACGAGCTGCTTTTATCGAAAATGAATTAAGGAAAATAATAACACAAGCATTTCTTTTTAAAATTTAAAAAAAAACTTAATGAGTAATAAAGTCGTAATAATAATAATAATAACAATTGTATTATTACTATTAATGTTAGTTCATAGATTTAAATAAAACAGCTACCACACTATATTATTTAGTATCAGAATAAAATTAATTTAAATTAGTCAAAGTAGGTCTGTATTAAATTAGAGATAAGAAACCTGCTAAGAAATACTTTCAACACTATCCTTCTCTCTTAAAATCGAATATATCGGTACAACGAACAAGAGGTGCAAGAAAGACGATGAATTTTAATAATCTTTATAACAATCGATAATTTCCAAATAGTTCATGACCCTACTTCCGGACGATTATCTTTAACGACCGTTGTTAATTAACATTTCCATTGATTCACGTTAATCGTGGATGAATCATAATGTTCGAGTTCCTGCAATGTTTATTTACGAACACTTCCTCCCTTTATTTCCTCGTGGCGATGACCGTAGGCGCAGCTAACGATTATCTTGTCACAGGACACGATGATGCTGGTCGTTCAGAAGATACTCAAGTTCATCTTGTTCCTGCTATCGTGCCTGGTGACGCCTTTCCTGAAGCTGCAATGCCTCAGGAAACGGAAGCTGCTGCCGCCCATTAGGAACCACCTTTTGCTGCTCTCAGCCAGCGAGATCGCGCGACGAATAAGGACGAGAGAGGTGAGACGGATTAATTTCCCAGCATCTCAGGATCTCTTCCTAATATTTTATGTTTAATTCTTGAAGTTGCGACGCTCAGTGTATTTGTGGGAGACATTTAAATATTCGAAAAACTTGTGGTCGAATTAATAGTGTCTGAGGAAAGTGGTTGTAACGCTTCGGGTAGACCACTTTGCAAATTTATGCTAAATTTAAAAGAAAAAAAGGTGTGGGAATACTTGTGCCGTTTCTGGAATGTAGGAGAAAATAGGTCTTTTCTCGGTAGTTCCAGTCTATTCGGCTCCAGCTTATCTCTCAAGGCTGTATTATGTTTGAAATTAAATTTCAAAGTGGTACAGTAATTATTTAGCTAAATAGATAAACTGCAGATTTCGAAAGATAAGAGAAAAGAGTATAATATACAGTGAGACTATTTTTTTAATATTTATATGCTCCCTCAAGATTTTGAGTCATCCTGTATAATGTTCATTCAGTGTATTTCAATTTATTTTTGGATTAATTTTTATTCGTCTTGCAGATCAGCAGCGAGGAGGTGGTCAAGGTGTACATACAGAGATGCAAAGAGGTGAACCCGATACTGAACGCGATCGTCGAATCCCGATTCGAAGCAGCCATTTCAGAGGCGCGGAAAGTGGATGAGTTCCTCTCGTGGACCACGAAAGCAGAGGAGGAATTAGAATGCGAAATGCCCTTGATGGGTGTTCCGATAACTGTCAAGGAGAGCATAGCTGTGCAAGGTAAATAAAATTGGGAATGTTTTGAATTCTTCGGTTTCGAATGTGAAGTCCGTTATTATATAGTAATTTAGGAAGAAAACTGTGCAAAAATTGATAAGGTGGCTAGGAAGCTTAGGGGAGTAAGGAGGTGTTAAAAAGAATTTTGAATGGGGGCCAGGGATTCTGAAGAAACAAAGAATGCTAAAGAAGGGAGGAAGAATCTTAAGAAAGGAACGAGGAATCGTAGAAAAGGGAGGAAGAATTTTAAGGAAGAGGCGAAGAATGGTAGAGAAGGGTCAAGGAATGCTAAAGAAGGATCCTAGGGCGTAGGATCTTAAAAAAGGGAGGGGAAATCTTGAAGAAGGGATGAAGAATTCTAAAAAAGGGGCGTAGATTCTCAAAAAAGGAGGGGATATCTTGAAGGAGGGATGAAGAATCCTAAAAAATTGGCGTGACATCTTAAAGAAGGAGAAATCCTAAAAAGGGACGTAGGATCCTAAAACAGGAAGGGAAATTTTGAAGGAGGGATAAAGAATCCTAAAAAATTTGCGTAGAATCCTAAAAAACATAGGGAAATCTTGAAGGAAGAATGAAGAATCCTAAAAAAGGGGCGAGGAATCCTAAAGAAGGGATGAAGAATCTTAAAGAAGGGGCGAAGAATCCTAAAGAAGGAGTGAACAATCCTAAAATAAGGAACAAAAATCCTACAGCCAAAAATATTGCGAAAAACTGGGACTCCACCTCAAAACCAGTAGCTAAATTATACTTAAACATTCCTCCCTCCCATCTTCCAACACTAATGACCCCCATAAAAATCCCCCATAGAAACCAGAAAAATCCTCTTCAACGCAAACCCACACCCGCCGCTCCCCTTCGTGAGGCGATAAATGAGCTCCCCAAACAGGAACATTATTAATTGACAACGCCTCTCAAAATGTGCGATAAAAATCATTAAACAACGAAAGGAAAAAATCGAGTTTTAGCAGTAGGTTTAAGTTTCACGCTGGCGACCACTAGCATTCGACTCGAGAGGCACGGTTGCAGGACTCCCGAGGAAAATGAAGGGGAGAAAAATGAGCACGCGAAATATGTGGGACAGAGTACATTAGATTACCAATTCTAATTACAAACCGCTCGGGTCACCTACGCGTTGCATTGCAGTCGCGAATGCAGCCGAGACCGGTTCTATACAGTCATTGCCACGACTAGATTCAAGATCCGATGGAACTGGCACAGTTGCTCGAACGCATTTATTGCAGCGGGTATAGAGTTCTTTTTACATGAGACTTACTTGCAGGCTCTGTTCGGAGGAAAGGCAGAGAAACGTCGAAGGAAGATGCTGTAAACATGTTTACCCACGAATATCTTGAATGCCAGGAGATTTGCAAGTGCAGTGAGGAGCTTGAAATTAATTAGAAAAGATGGGGAATTAGGGAGGAGTAAGAGAGATACCTATGGGAGCTGATTATGAGTGCAACTGTAGAGGTTTAAAAATAAACAAGTGAGAGTGCAATGCCAGTGGTCGCCTGATCATATGCGTAATCAATAATTACTGTTAATCACTCTTGCATCGAAGCCTGCGATTATTTAATATGATGAGTTTATCGCATCGACGGAAATCGATTTATGGCAACACGTTTTCATGTTTATCATGTGCGCGCATGTGTTCGAAGGAAGCACGTGATGATAGAAACTTGGTATGTTGTGCTCTCTACGAGTTTCATTTTAAGAAACACAAAGGGCTCAAAAAGTACTCAAAACAGTGAAATGATTCAAGAAACTTAAATGATTCCAAAAATTTGAAGAAGGAAAAAAGACTCAACTGTCTCAAGTTGCTCAAAAGACTTAACATGCTCAAAAGACTCAACACGCTCAAAAGATTCATAAAGACTTTGTTACAATTCTGCACCCATTCTTCCAGGAATGTCCGTTGGTGTCGGAGTGAAGAAAAAGGTCCCCGACAAAGCCACGGAGGACGCAGATGTGGTGATCATGGTGCGCAAAGCAGGCGCGATTATCCTGCTGGTGAGCAACACTCCAGAGCTCTGCCTATTCTGGGAGAGCAACAACAAAGTGACAGGTGACACGAAGAACCCTTACGACACGAGGAGAACCGCTGGTGGCTCTTCAGGTGGGGAGGTTCGTATCTTCCATCCCCCTTTCCCAAATCAATTCTCAATTAGTCCTTTTTCCAGCACCAAGACACAAAACAGTCAGCCGCGTGCGGAAGTACTCAACTCCTATTCCTTAACTATACTCAAACTACGCCCATAGGCGTTCTCCGCACGAACTGCATCCAGTGTTGGATATACAGTGGTGAATGGGTCATATGACTAAAAGAACTCTGAAAAAATTCTTTTAAGACTACAATCAAATTCATATACTAACGAACAAGTCCCAAAATCAATCTAATCGATCAGATACCAAATTGAAGTTTCCCGTTTCTTTATCCGCATCTTTTTCGTTTCAGGCGGCTCTTCTGGCCTCTGCAGCGTCTACTACGAGCCTCTCCTCGGACATCGCTGGCTCAGCAAGGTTCCCGGCGATGTTCTGTGGCATCTACGGCCACAAACCTACCGCCTGTGAGTCTTCCACGAGGACAGATCGAGTTAAAAGTGATTCTGGTCTTTAAGCGAACTTGCGTTCGTTGCAGGTTTGGTGTCTGTCAAGGGCCACAATCCAAGTTCCCGCGATGAGAAATGGCCTCTCTACTTCACTATATGCACGATGACAAGGTACGCGGAGGATCTACCCCTTATGATGAAGATCATAGCGCAAACGGAGGAAAGTCGTCGTCGGTTCCATCAAAAGGTAGAATTAAGTACGCTTTTTTAATTATCAACATCCAAAACATGCATCTTTGGTTGTCTTTAGGATCCACTGACCCTTGTTTGCCACTTAATGAAGCTTAAATTACTATCAGCAGGTCATAATAGTTGCGTTTCTTTACCAAAATTAAATTTAAGGGGTTCAATGTTAAATATTTCCAGTAGATTTCTTTCAAAAGTCATTTAATAAAAAAGTAGCTTCTCTTGAAACTCTTAAGCATTAAATTCGTTGACTAAAGTAGATGAAAAGTTGTAAAACAATGAGATACAAAGTTAGCCATTTCAATTTTTAAATATTGAGCAGTAATCTGATTTTTGTGCTCACTTGGTTACACAGGTGTCCCTAAAAAACATGAAGTTCTTCTACCTGGACGATTGCTGTGGGATAACGAACTCCATCAACTGGGAAATGAAAGAGGCAATTCAGAGGCTGAGGAAGCACCTTGAAGTAACTTATGGCACCAACGTGCCGAAGGTTTGCAACTGTTCCATAAAAGAATCTTAAACATCTCTAAAGAATCTGAATTACTGAAGAACTTTGGGAAGGATATAATATAAAATATTGCTTGCAGGCACGACTGACCGACATGAAGTTCGCGTTCGACATATCCACGCACCTTTTATTGGAAATGGACGTGCACAGTGTCAACGAGGAGGTGAAAGCTGTGGTACGCTATTTGTAACACAACTTTTAATTCAAATTCCGCTACTCAAACTGCTTTCACAAAGAAATATAGATAAGAGTAACTGACAATGAGCTCGATTGGTAATTGGTGATTGCACAGGGTTCGAGTAAGATTCTCTGGGAGCTGCTCAAGTTCTTCTTCTGCGCATCGCGACACACGCTCCACGTGCTTTCTTATGGATTGCTGAAGTGGGTGTCTGACAAGTTCCTGAAGAGTTATCGTATTAAAGTGACGGAGAAGAAGGTGTCGCTGAAGAAACAGTTCGAGGTAAGTTCTGCTGGATTTTGAGCTTAAGTCTGGGAGGTACTAGAAGACTTCTGAAAGAGAAGCTCGATGCTGGGTAATAGAATGGATTTCTTCTGCTGTAGGATGTTTTGGGTGACAATGGTGTCCTGATCTATCCGACGTTCGTATCAACAGCACATTACTCGCACGAATCGTTTCCTAAAGTAGCAAATTTTTCATATATGATGATTTATAACGTGCTTGGACTGCCTGTGACCCAATGCCCCATGGGACTGAGCAAAAGAGGGTTACCTATTGGCATTCAGGTAATTATTTCCCAATTTTTAAGTTCAGAATGATGCTCGGTAAGGTTGTGACGTTTGTATATTGCAATTGTATTATATTGCGCTGAAAAATGTGATCAGAGTACGCTTAAAGTGTGCTCAAAATTGTATTCATACTCTGCTCAAAATCGAGATCAATTTGTACTCAAAATGTCAGCTAATACTCTCCTCAAAATCGAGCTCAACCTGTGCTCAAAATTGAGCACAAACTGTGCTTAAAATTGAGCTCAAATTATGCTCATAATTATACTCATACTATACTCAAAATGTCTGCTAATACTCTCCTCAACTTTGAGCTCAACCTGTGCACAAATTATACTAAAAATTCAGCTCAAAATTATACTCATACAACGCTCAAATCGTCTACTCATACTTGCTCAAACTTGAACTCGAACTTATACTACTTACTTCACGTTAACTCAACTGAACTCAAATTTGAGACCTGCTAACGTCACAAGTATAATCACATATGTTCACAGATCGTCGCGAACGCAGGCAACGATCATCTAACAATCGCTGTAGCTCAAGAGATCGAGAAGGCCTTCGGTGGCTGGCAACAACCACCAACCACCGAATTAGCAGTCTGAGTACCTAGCAATTTCTCCATAGAAATTTGATACAACGTTTCGTATTCTCGATGGTACAAAACCAGTGATGGGCATTTCAGGAATCAAAAAGTGATTAAGAAGAAATATGCCCCACTCTATGCTCAAGTATCACGGTATTATTCTCATCGTCACCATTGCTCTACGAGTGAAGAATAACTCAAAATGAGAGACATTCTATCGAAGCACATCTATCTCCCTATTGAAACTAAAACAATCAGATCTAGAAGAATAAAGCTGCTCTGGCGTGAAACTGTAAAGAACACACCCAGAACGACACTAAGGGTAGAAAAATTGAAATTCTTTTCAATTTACCTTGTAGAAATTTATGCCACTATAGAGGGTTGTTATTAATAGCTATTGTTGCAAATAGTATCCTGATCAATTAATTAATAGTAATATACCTCTTCAAACCTGACTCAAAACTTATTAACAGCCTTGTGGCAGAAGGAAGTCGAGGTTCTGACGAATGATGCCCTTATTTCCTCAGTTACAGTAGTATAAGTTAAATGTACCAGGCGACTGTTAATTATTTATTCAACCCTATCAAGACACACCTTTGCAACGTTTCACACACGTCAGGCGTGAAAGGGTCTGCAATGAATGCCACCAAGGATCAAGATGGTGAAAAAAGCCAGGATAGCTTCCAATGTGGCTGGCATTCCAACGTCGCTGATTAAAATGATGGAACTATGTTTATTTCTATATAATGTTATCTTTCGTACGTATTGAAAGTATTGTTTTATTTTTGCTAATAAAGTTGTCTGTTGAACTCGAGCCTGTTTCTCTTTCACCGCTTTCAAATGAACTTAGTCCTTCCATAAAATTAGTATAAACTAGCCCTAATTCAAGTTCTTATAAACTACGAAGAAACAGTGGCAATGCTTCGATACTAGATCGCCACCAAACCTCGAAACTAGTCACTATGAAGCAAAAAGTCACCTGCCTCACTCACCTTTCCATATTCTCTTTGAGCATGAAAATTAGAAACCTAGTGGCGGATTTAAGGGCAAAGGCCAATGTGGCAAACATTCGGGGACACCCTGTATATATAATAGAATTACATATAAATTTACACGTGTGTGGTATGAAAATTATAGGAAACAAAAAAGAATACAGTATTTACATGAAATCATATTTTTCTTTTAAAAAAATGGAAAGGGTCTGTCTAAAAAATATTCTACACCTTCAAATTTTTTGTGTCCAAAGAATTATTATTTTTCACCTCCTTCTGTCATAAAATATTGACAGTTATGCTACATAGAACCGCTGCATCGAATGAATTCAGCTTTTGTAGGCTTATTTTATATATAAAAATCTTGTCCTTGATCGTGGATTTATCATTTCTGTTGCGTAGTTTTTATTTTTCAGATGAAAAATGAGCGATTTTGTGATGAAAATCGATATTTTAATTAGAACAGTGGTCATTTTGTAGCAAATTAATTTTTCGGGATAATGAACGATTAAGAACAAGATAATTTCAGTAGGTCACCGAAACCTAAATTCCTTCGAATTTTTTATTTCAGATAAATCAGGTAAAAATTAGAGTAGTCACCGTAAACTGCTGAAAAAAAATCGCTGCCGAGAGATTACTGATACTTCTTTTATTTATTTATATTTTTCAATGCAATAATTACTACAAGTAGAATAAGATTTAAACGTTTCTTTAAAAAAGTCTTAAAGTTTTTCCCCAAAACATTGCCGGATGAACCCCTCACTCGCGAATGCATAAATGCATGCTGAACTTGACTTGCACAGTAATTAATTGACAACCTGTGTGGTAAATTACTAATAGATACACTAATGCATAAATTCATATACGATTTAATTCCGAACGTACGTCATTCATCCTGAAATCAGAGTGGGGCAAACTGTACCTAATCTAATTACAACTTACAAACTACGATGAAAATATAATTGTGTATATAGTTGATTACACATTATTTTCTGTAATCGTTAATGTAGGTAGACGTTCGACCACAATGTTATCAACTACCTAAATTAACGATTACAGAAAATAATGTGTAACCAACTACGCAACTACAGTTTAATCGTAATTTGTGAATTGTAATTAGATTACATTTTGCCCAACTCTGTCTTAAACAAACTAATTACGCGATTTCCAGGTAAACTCAATTATTATTTCACGCCTACACATAGATCCACCCTCGGGAATGCGGCTGAACTTCCACCCGTGAAGTTCCCCGCGATTCCGTCCGCGATAGCCGCGAAATGGTACGTGTCCGCCAACACCTTGTCAGTAAGTCTTCAGAGCCCGCGGACGAAGGAAGTCGCGAACGAGTGACATAATACATCGGCTATCAACGAGCCTCACCACGAAGAGGCTTTAACTTCTCCAGCGAAGGGCAATCGACTTTGAGGTAGGAGACACCGATGCGTGGTTGCGTGAAACGCAACCGAAGCTGATGCCTTTGTTTCATTGGGCATGGAAATACATCTGCCGCCGTGAAACTTGAAACTTCAGAGTGACTTCAAACCAAGAAGAAGAAAAAGAAACACGAAGTACCAAAGAGTGCTCCAAATCTGTGATTTATTTCCCTGCTGTGCCAATTCAAGTTTGAGGATATTTTTGTGAACCGAGTACAGGTTATATTCAGGGGCGGATTTTTATGTAGGGGAACGGTAAATTTTGAGGAATGGCAAACTTTGGGGAGCGGCAAATTTTTGGGAATGGCAAATTTTGGGGAGCGACAAATTTTGAAGGGTGGCAAATTTGGGGAGTGGCAAATTTCGGGATCGGAAATTTCGGGGAGCGACAAATTTTGAAGGGCGGCAAATTTGGGGAGTGGCAAATTTTGCGATCGGAAATTTCGGGGAGCGACAAATTTTGAAGGGCGGCAAATTTGGGGAGTGGCAAATTTTGCGATGCGGAAAATTTTGAGTGAAAGAAGTTGAAAAAGGTTTAAACAATGAGCTCGAGAGAACTTTAAAATCAATTGAAGAGTCCACTGTACGCGCCAAAAATAAACTTGTATACTATAAGTATTAAAATTAGTACGTAGAACATTATTATAAAAAACAATTTATTTTCAATTTTGGCACTTACAGTGTTTTCTACGAGACCTCTTCAATTCACCGTTTCCCAAATAGCAAATTAGCAATAACACGTATTGAATTAATTTAAAAATCTCCTCGACTCTTTCGAATTAAAATATTTGATAATATTTCAAGAAAAGATTGGCAGAAGATTTTCAGCCGTGGAGAATCTATTAATCTGCTTCTATTTATTCTCAGTAGGTCAAAGGCTTTTAAAACATCGCTTTCGTTCATTGTTGTTCTTTCCTAGAATGAATCATGTAATTTTGTTGAGCATTAATTAATCAAGTGTAGACTATGGCTCGCGATAGTATGAGTAAAATATTAACGAGCAACGCTATGGAAATCTTTGGAAGAAGATACTCGTCCATTCTTTCAGCCTTACTTCGCGATTCTCTGTGAAACAGCATAAATCTGAATCGATTTACAGCGAATTACGAATATACGCAGAGTTTTTGTGGCAGGAAACGCGTCAAGTTTTATTAAATGAGTATAAGTATGTCTCCTTACAAAAACAAGTATCACTTAAGAGCAAATCCACTTGTTTTTGCAACAGGCGATTAGACTGATTCGTTCAAATAGTTCTGGCCCGTGCAAGTATCTCTCTTTGGACAGGTTTTCACTTTCAGGAAACAGTGTGACTGATTTCTTTTTCCCAATATAGTCAGAGTATTGGAAATGTTGACTGCATCACTCTAAAATTTACGCAGAATTTTCATATCAGTATGATTGATAAAGTGATTCGTGCCCAACTTGTTTTGGCCGAGATAGCGAGGCACGCACTTTTTAAATAAATAAATTTCGCAATATTTTCCTTGCAGATATTAATAATAATCGAGGTTCGACAACGCAACGTGTTTGTTCGAGTGATGTAATAGTATTTCCAGTACTGTACAGTGTGTGTAAAAATAAATGGTCACTACTTTCTGGGGTGAATCTGCATCTCCGGATCGGTGGACATTTGCCAAAAAAAAGTTTCCCCAAAATAGTAAAATTTTAAATTTACTCCAGTTTTTGCGGAATATTTGTCAAATTTTTTATGTCAAAACGATACGTTCCCGACACATAGTCTCATTCGAATTATTTTTCTTCTCGTCGAGCAGAGCACGTTGTGTAAAAAATTTAATTAATTTTCAATTTTGCATAAAATTTTGGGGCAATTTTTTTTTTAAATGTAGAATCACCCCTCAAATTGGTGACAATTACATTTTATACGCCCTGTGCACGACTTACGCGAAATCTAGTGATATGAAAAATGTGGTAATTGAAATTTCAAAGTACGATGATGTTGTGTAAATATAATTGAAGGTCAGGATTATTAGAAGTGGGGACTTTAACCTGTTCGAATGTAGTATCTATTTGTTACATTCAAATCATGTGAATTAGAGCGTACTTGAGAGATCAATGTCGTTTATCTTCATTTTTTCATTTTAATATTAGCGGGGTATCCGCCTGAAATTAGTAGACTCGGGAATCCTAATGGTATTACACGAATGTTAATTACTTCGGGAAACATAGATCGCTGAACTTTCTCCGGCGTTTAGTTAGCAGACTCAGGAGCGCAGTATAACTTAAACAAATTTTCTTTTCGGTAAGACTTGTGCCGAGGCTTGGATTCCTCCGTTTCTTGATATTTAAAAAGTCCCGATTGGGTGATTTGCCTCGACTGAAACGCGTGTATCTAGAAATACTGTTACACTCGATGATCTGATTTCGAGGAAATATGCATGCCTCGAAGGATTCCATTTATTCACCGCGCACGACTGTGGAAAGCTTCTGTGGCTAATGAAAAGAAGTCGCGAAGGTTGCATTCGAACACAGTTTTCGAAGTAATATGCATGGTTCAAAGTCTTCCATGCATAGAAATGTAAATATTATAAAATTTCCTGCTGGTTGTTGATGGAAACACCATTACGTACACTGTGTTACTAATTGCACTAGTTTAGAAAAAAAATTGTGCAGCAGAGGCCACTATCTTCCTTCTTATGTAAAGTGACCTGTTGATTCCGAAAATAAGGTCTAAAAAAATTCTGGTGATACGTTTCCGAGATATCGACGGGTGAACTTTTTACTTATCTGAAAAAGGTGCTCCCAGTTAATTGTGAATATCTCGTGTTGCGAATGACTGATATGGTCGAACATTATATAAAATTAAAGATAATTGAATCACCAACAAATGAACTTCATCAAATTTTCAAATTGGTGCAGTAGTTCGGGTGAAATATGTGGAAAAAGTCACTTTTTTCGACCAAAATTAAAATCGTCGATTTATTTAATCTATAGATAATTTATTTAATTTACGGAGAAAATAAGGTGCTACTGAATAAATGTGTGAAAACACTAAAATTTAATTTTTTCTCGGTTTTTTTCTTCAATTTTAGAAACTAAAACTCACACATAATATCAACAAAATACTTGCAGAAATGTACAGAATGAATTAAGATAAAAAAAGCTTAAGACAAATAAAAATAAGAGGAGGCTTGAGATAAAAAAAATTGTTGTTTATTTCACTTGTAACGAAATCTAATTTGATTTGATTTGAGTTGACTTGATTTAAGTTAAGTGGAGCCATCTCGTGAATTGCTTTACTTTAAGTTAATTTGAGTCGACTTGCGAAGTTGAGTTGCTACTTGATTCGATTTGACTTAAGTCAACTTATGAACTGATTTGACTCAAATTGAGTTGCTATTTGATTTGCCTCGTGATTCAGTTTGCCTTGAGTTGCAATTTCATTCGATTTGACACGACTTACAACTTGATTTAGGTCTTTAAACCTCCTCCCCTTCAACCTAAACGTAATATAAAAAAAATAAAAGCAATTCTTCCGAGAATAAATCAAGAAAATCGCGTTGAATTGTATCAGAAATACCTATTAGATAATCTCCAGCGCTTTGATCTATAACGCAACACCATTGTGCCTTAGGATGCATAATTTAATTATATAATACTAACGCTTAACGCCGTCACTACTTTGTTGTCGTATCATGATGAATCGAAAAATATAAAGTATAAACCACCTATCTCCAACATAGTTGCTATTATTTTTTCTCCAGATACACTATAGTAACACGTACTTGCATAAGAAATCGATTAGACAGCATAACCCGGTATACATAATTAGTAGACAGGATAAATAAGCTCGGAACTCGTTGGTTGCATAAGCTGGAATACTTAAGGCCAAGGCCGTGTGTGAGTACAATAGACACGTTGACTCTATGTATCTCGGAATAATTGATTCTATTAACAATTCATGGCAATAAATTGTATCATTTCAACGTTACACTGCAGAAATCTCGTCATGCATCTATTACGCAAAATAGTGCACATGTTTCACATTCTTTAATCGAGCAAACGCCTATTACAATCAAATTTGAAGTTATAATTCATCAAATTTTGAAATTATAATTCATCAAATTTTGGTTGCAATCAAATTTTGAACTTAGAATCGACCAATCCACTATTGCAACCAAATTTGAAATTAGAATTCATCAAATTTAAAATCAGTGTCGGTCAAACCACTAATTGCAACTGCATATAAAATTAGAATTCTTCAAGTTTTCTTTACAATCAAATTTTGAAATTCGAAATCACCAAATTTAAAATCAGTGTCGGCCAAAGCACTATTGAAATTAAATTTAAAATTAGAATTCATCAAATTTGGAAATTAGAATCAACTAAATCTGCATTGCAACGAAATTTCAAATAATTCAACAAATACACACAAACTTCAAATGGTCTTTCTAACTCATCCCCAATGCCTCGACCATCCTCTCGAGCCAACCTCGACATAAACAGAGCTGTAGCTATTGCCCTCCTCCACAAAATGACCTAGTTCTCAAGATACGTGATCACCTTACATATGTAGACGGGTCATTTGAGCAACCAACGCCACTCAAAACGCAAACGGTCGATGCACGAACGGGTAATAGACTTCCAACGATGGTCGAATAACGACCTGGCATTCCGATTTCACGAACCGTGATGGGAAACTCAATCACGGGAGACAATTATGCGCTGCGAAGTGTTTAGACACATCCTGGTCTCGATTAAGTGACGAAACAGGACCCCTCGTACCGAGCTTTCCAACTACCATTCCTAGCAATCCAAAACATAGATGTGATTCTCAATTCGAGCACCTTAAGCCTTTTCCACGCGTGACGCATTTGGGACTCGCAATTGGTATTTCATAAAAAATCACAGGTTTTTTATCTTACTGAAAATAACACTACCTGTGTCAACTAATAAGAGTACTTGAAGCACTGAACCTGAAAAGAGCTTAAACAGAGACTTCCTTATTTCTATCGTTCATTGAAATCTGAATTTTATTGAAAAAGCGAATTAAAATACATTATTTTTAAAATTTAATTGGATCTTTTTCAATAAAATTCAGATTTCAATGAACAATAGAAATAAGGAAGTCTGTTGAATTACAATTTGAAGCTCTAATTTTTATTTCTAAAATTTACTTCGAGTTTTATATCTAATTTTGGATTTAATTTAGAAATTAAATCCATACTTCTACTGCAAGTTTCCTATTTAATTCTACGATTCTCCAGTGTGAAGAAGGTCCCACTAAATCCTCCCAATTTTGAAACCGACTTTCCTAAACTGAATATCAAAATTTTCCCATGAATTTTCCTCATCCTTTCTTCCCAAACTACACACTGCAGTCCACATTTAACAAATACCCCCAGCTCAACAGAAAAATAAAGAAGCTTGCATCAACCTCTATCAAATTACTTCCACAGAGATCCAGAATAATACAAACTAAATAACTCTCGCACCCACGAAAAAGGCCTCCGTCCTTCCATCATATCACTAAATATACTTTCTGTGCGTGCGAACACGTGAAAACAGGCGATTCGCCTCGCGGAGCGGGAAACTAATTCAACCGATCGTTCCCTGCACATCGTGCGGGAATGCTTCCAAATGCGTAGCTCGAACGAAATCGTTTTGGACTCGCGAGATGATTGCTGGATGCAGTCGTTACGCCGAATCGCCGATCAGATTATAGAAATCTGAATCGCTGGGCAACCGCAGAGAAACTAGCCGATTTCGTGGCACGATCGAGCGGAAGAACGCTGTGGAAGTGGGTTAATAGGCGGTAATCACGGGCGGGAATTGCGTACGAGAGATACAAGTCGAATTGCTAGCTATAAAAATACTGCGATTCGCTGCTTCGGCGCCACGCTTTCTTCACAATGCTTCCACGAACGACTTCCATGTATTAGGTCGGTGGAAAAGTTCTTCACTGGGGCAAAGGCTCTCTTAAAAGTGAAAATATGTATATTGCGTGTTTTCAAACAAAATATTTTCCTTGAGATTTGGCGCCCCTAGGCTAAATTTTAATTTAATTTCCTAGGTCACCCTAGGCTAAATTTTAATTTTAATTTCCTAGGTCACAGATTCTTATAATCAGAAATTGGTCACTTTTTCGTATTCTTGAATCTTTTAATTTTTCAGTGATAATTGAACTCAAATCATGTAAAATATTAAAAGTCGAACAGACTTGAAATTTAAATTCCTGCATTTAAATTGTATTTTAATTCAACATCGAGATCGCAATCATCTTTATTTCTCTGATAGTCTTTTCCTATAAATTTCCTATAAATTTTGACGAGTAAATCAAAGCTGAGCTTTAAAGAGTTTTGTTTTTGACAACAGGGAAGATGATCCTGCCTTCTATAATGACAGTGCTGATGCACCTCGTGCACATGCTACTTCGAGGTGTCTACAGTATCAT
Source organism: Andrena flavipes (assembly GCA_963971345.1). Classification (NCBI taxonomy): domain Eukaryota; kingdom Metazoa; phylum Arthropoda; class Insecta; order Hymenoptera; family Andrenidae; genus Andrena; species Andrena flavipes. The sequence goes on from OZ020480.1 coordinate 75,845,761, forward strand.
TTACTGCAGGAGGTTGCCTAATTTGCCAGCAATCAAGAATCCTCTGTTGAAATTCACTGCAGCCACGCTGGCCAAGAAGATCAGGCAGGGAGAAGTGAGTGGATAATTGCTATTAATTTCTTCCATCTTTGCTAATCATCAAGCACTAGACCTGTGATACCAATTCTTTAGCGACCTTGCACTCATTCAACGAAGTTTCGCGACGTGAAGATTCTTATTCGATTATTTCCTTTTTGCAGATTTGCAGGGTCTTAAACTTTGTACAGAAATTGGGCCATTTTGAGCCAAAATGAAATCACAAATCCTCAGTCCTCCTTTACTAATGCATTATTTGGACTTAAAATAACTAATAATATTTATTTATTATCTTTAAATAACTAATAACCGTCAATAATAAATAATAATAACTACGTAATCTTTTATTTTTAACTTTTTGTTGTTGAAATTAATAAGTTCTTAAAATATCAAACCGTGAAAATTAAATGAACTGAGTTTTACTTCTGTATACTCGTTTCTTGTAAATATATAATATTGGGTCAATTTGATCCAAATTTACTTATCCGTGGGACTTTAAAAATTCCGTATAAGGGTTAAAGGAATTTAATAAAATTTTCTGTGCTACTCTTTGGTCCTTCAAGATGGAAACACTCCTAAAATGTTAGCTTCTATTTCCTTGTATATCTTAAAAATTCTAGTAGATACAAAGAAATTGTTAGAATGAAAATTTAATTACTTTATGCTATATAAAGCTATGCAATGGAATTATTTAAAATTCGTACTTTGAACAAAACATCGTTCCATGGTCAAAAAGAAAACGGAGTTTTCCGGTTACCGAAGTTTCCTTGCGAGAAAGTTTCACGAGTGCATTAAGAGCTCGACTGAATTATACCTATCCATAATTCGTGATTTTCTTCCACTGGGAAAAGCTTTCCAGCGAGATGGTAGTGAAAGCGTACATCGAGCGTATCAAGGAAGTGAATCCTCTGCTAAACGCGGTAATAGAGGACCGTTTCGAAGCGGCTATAAACGACGCCAAGATCTGCGACGCGAGGCTAAAGTCGGGAGAAATGACTGCTCTGCAGCTGGAAACGGAGAGACCGCTTTACGGGGTGCCAGTCACCATCAAGGAAAGCTGTTGCCTCGAAGGTAACATGTTTCTAATAAAAAAGACAGCCCAGCATGGGCCTGAATCTTGGCGCTAATCATTCAGACAATTGAAAAGGAAATTGAACGGGAACTAGGAGAAAGAAAGGTAGCATTCCTAGGTAGCAGCACTAACACGTGGCGCTACAAATTAGCTACGGCTTTCTATTTACTTATACATTTAATATAATATACTAGGAATGAGAAACACACGTGGTGGGAATAATTTTCTCCTATTTTTTTAAAGTTAGAAAACTACTCAAAAATAATTTTATAATAGTGTTCATTCAGTAGCCTTAACTGTTCATTTATTGGTGAGTTTACCCTAGTAGAATTAAGGAAATGAGAACTCGAGTGGGTGAAAATTAATCCAGGGGACGTTAGTAGTTAATATAAGTAGTATTTAATATAATATACTAGGAATGAGAAACACACGTGGAGGGAATAATTTTCTCCCACTTTTTTAAAGTTAGAAAACTACTCAAAAATAATTTTATAATAGTGTTCATTCAGTAGCCTTAACTGTTCATTTATTGGTGAGTTTACCCTAGTAGAATTAAGGAAATGAGAACTCGAGTGGGTGAAAATTAATCCAGGGGACGTAAGTAGTTACTAGGGTGATAGAAACAAGAATTCTCGTGGGTCAAAAAAAGCTCAGGAGGTCGCAGTAGCGATAAGGAAATTGGAACTTGTACTGTAATTCAGCTGTAACGTTTGCTTTAAACTCCAAAGGATAACTTCCACACTTCTACACCTTGATCAACGATTTCTGATGTTTTAGAAATCCACATAAAACCCAGAAATAAATAAATTCACCAGAATAAAATTCACTCCACACAGAATTTATATGAACAAGTTTCCCCCATGATTAATAAATAATCTTTTTGCCGGATCAGGGATGAGCTACACGGGGTGCACGGTGGCGAGGCGAGGCGTTAAAGCTTCAGAGGACGGTTTAGCAGTAGACATATTGAAGAACGCTGGAGCTATACCCCTGTGCGTTACCAACACCCCTGAAATGTGTACGGCGTTACACACGACTAATTTCCTCTTCGGCAAGACGAATAATCCGTATGATAGGAGAAAGACGGTAGGAGGATCGTCGGGTGGTGAGGTAACAATTCAAATTATTATCTGTCCCAGCTAATGACCACGCGGAAATTGGTGCCTGGGTCAACTTTGATGCGTGACAACTGTCCTACTATGTATAAGCTTTTCACACAGCATTTCTTTCTGTTAAAACAATTCTTTTTTTTTTTTTTCGATTTTTCTAAGGTGTTCTCTGTTACTATTTATTAATCGCACTCGGGTCTTCAGATGAATGATTCATAGTTGAGGGGTTTGAAGATTTCTAGATACAAGTCGCTATTTTTGAAAAATATCAGACTTTGTGTCTGTAGCAAAAGTTACTTCGGTTGTGAGTACTTGAGTAATTAGGAGAATTAGCACGCCAGTGCCAGTACGAGGTCTGAAGAAACTCTTCCTTACTGTTCTCCTATTAGCAATTCAAGCCTGAAGCTTTTCAATATTCAAAACCTTCAGAGTTTAAGTTTATATTATATCAGCCCTGCGAGAACTCGAAGGTTGCTAGAATTAATTAAAAATTAAGAGTTCTTGCAGAGGAGCAAGACTTTTTTTCCAGGGAGGGCCAACTTTGGGTTGGCCGTAAAGAAAATATAGTAGTGGAAAATCAACCCTGAGTAGCCCTTTTGCTTTAATTAAAAATATAAAAATATTCACTTTTTTAGTAGAAACTTAATAAAGACCAATTTTTAAAAATAAACGATTTTTTCTCAAAAGCTGCGGGGGGTAGCTGTCCCTTTTGCCCCCCTCTGGACACCCTTACAGAGCAGATGCCTAAGTAGTAACATTTTCCTCTCGAGAAGCAACATAAACTTACGCAACAGGCGAGGTAAAAGAACCTCGTTCACTGCAACCGTCAGAAAAAATTCTACACTGCTTGTTTTTACTGACTAAGCTATGTAGTAAATTACTAGTAAATAAGTTTCTCCTCTACGCTACATAATAGTCGTAAATTACACGAAATGCCAGTGTAGTTTCATAATTCCCTGCACCGAGCAGAAACATTACAAACGAATTCTCCTTACTTTATTTCAGGGAGCACTGATTGGCGCAGGAGCCTCTATACTTGGACTTGGTTCGGATTTAGTCGGCTCTATAAGGGTACCGTCCTACTTCAATGGTGTCTTTGGTCACAAACCTACACCGGGTATTTTATCAAGCTCTATTTAATTAACATCTTTAGAAGTGTAATTCTCTTCTTTCAATTATACGAGTTTCTCCCCAGGTATCGTTCCTATCAAAGGACACTTCCCCATCGTTGAAAACCCAATGATCCAACAGTACATAACGCTGGGACCCATTGCGAGGTACGTAGAGGACCTCTACTTGGCTGTGAAGGTGCTGAGTTCCACGTGCGAGAAGCAGTTGCGATTGGACGAGCCTGTCGACTTGAAGACACTCAGGGTCTTTTATATAGACAGCTTAGACAGCTTTTGTGGCATAAGAGCAACCACCATGGACATCAGGCGGACGATCAAAGATGCTAGTCTGCATTTATCACAGAGGGGTGCACGCGTGGAACAGGTAATTTCACTGAGAAATCAGTACACTGAATTGGAAGCTTTAGGGGGAGGTTCCGGTCTAAAAGTTGATTTTTTTCGAATATTTAGCTTTTAGGTGAAAAGTTATTATCCAACTCGATTGAAACTTTCTCATTTTGAAGAATATATTTTTGGCTCGGGTGAAACCAGAAAAAAAATTTGAAAATTTATAATTTTAAATGCGTCGAAAGGACGAAAATATAGAGAAAAAGTAATTTCAAATTTCAAGTGTCGTTATTTTCTAAAAAAAAATGTCACTCTTGTAATTTTTCTGGTTTCCCATCTACCCAGAAGTATATTCTTCAAAATAAAAAAAGTTTCAGTCGCATCGGATAATAACTTTTGGAGATACAAGTCTCACCGATTTTAAAAAATATATTTCTACAATCTAAGACATCCTTAATACAATGCAAGAAGTCCCATTAAATTATATATACTAGTTTTCCTTTAATTAATTCCTAAATATCATCTATTTTTTGGGGCTCCAGACCGGAACCTCCCCTTAAGTTCAGGCAACCTGCACTTCGAGCTTCTAACGCTGTCAGTTAATGATACTTGACGCTTGGATCCTAATCCAGATAGCGCAGTTTTTGAGACTCCCATGCTTACAAGAGGATTGTATTTCAGTTTCCGAAGGAGTGGCTAAGCAATTTCTTCAATATAGTAGTGGTGTCCATTTTTGGCGAAGATAATTTGCCTAATCTGTATCTGGACGCGGAGCATCCCGAAGTAAATATCACAGCATGATATCTGTTCTACGCTTATAAGTTCTGGTTACCAAGCTCCTCGGTCTGAGAATGGTGTACGTGTAACTTTGAAGGATGGAACGTAACATCTCGCGTTGAACATTACATCTGTCAGAATTACAATCAGCCTTTAGCATTCTCATTCTTAAGGACTTGTCTAAAGTGTACGTTCTGATTTATAAATTCTTCTGCAGAGAAAGAAGTCCGCATGGATTGAATCCGCTAAAGGAATATTCGGCCAGTCGCAGTACACTCTAGCGCTCAGCTTTGTGCAACTGCTTTCTCATACGCACGCATTTACTTCGCCTTCCAAGATAAATCATTACAGAAACGTCCGAGAGGACCTCCATCAAAAACTCAAAGTACGAAGCACCCTTCGTCCGATAGATACTATCCACACTTATCACGAGTGGACTTTCATGACGCATTGGTGTGATTATAGGATCTGCTCAAGGATGACGGAGTGTTTATATGCCCCACCTACCCTGTAGCAGCTTCTTTCGCAGAAATAGGTTTACTTGAATTCGATTACTGCATTTACGCTGCAATTGCGAATCTGATGCGACTGCCTTCGACACACGTACCGATGAGATTAAATGCTAAGGGACTGCCAATCGGGTTTCAGGTACTTGTTCGCTGGAAACGTGATTTTCTCAATTATCTGCGATACAAATTTTGAGAAATTCTGCCGCAGGTGATGGCTGGACCCCATCAAGATCGACTTTGCCTAGCAGTTGCGAAGGAGCTGGAACAGGAATTCGGAGGCTGGGTACCTCCTCCCAGCTGAGTCTCCGTGGCATCGCTACTGATGATTGTTATTATTTAGATGTTGTTGTTATCATCCTCGTTGGTGACTGTGATTTATTAATAAAAAGAAAAAGCATTTCGTACTTATCGCAGGGAGCCCTGCGTTACAGTATTTTAAAACTGGTTGAGTGAATCTTGTTTATTTATAATCACTTAACCGATACACACTCTTTACTTATTGCAACTTCTTTTATACCTGCGAAGGTGTACCTACAGTTCGTGTTAAATGTGCAATGATATACCATACGAATAGTAAAATCATCTGTGTTAAATAAACCAAGAATAGTACTGTTCAACGAAGATCTATATTAATCGAAGGAACCTCGCCGCCCTTTCTACCGTAAAGGGGAGTTTACGTTCCAAAAGGCCAGCATTTCTCTATCAAACCTTAATACCATAAGTTAATCACAAGGCGGGGTATTCTTAATTAAACCATCTCTTCGAAGAGATCGACACGAATCCAAATTTTTAATGAGATCTGTTTCAAGAATCTTACTTTCTCGCCTTGCGCCCTCTTAAGCATTTACAAATGTCTACGCTCGAATTTAGCCATACTGATTTCAAATACTGAATAATACGGTTTACCACGCTATTTAAAAACCACGTCCACTCTCACCGGAGTTGGACGCCGATACCGTGTACTTCGCAACGCACCGAGTACACGAAATCTACCCACGGGTCCGCCATTGACCCAGCTACTTTACGTTTCCATTAGAATTCACGTTGAATCGATTAATGTCGCCGTAATTTCCCAGGTGATTCGCCTTCTCGGCGGGAGAGGCACGAACTTTAAGGCACTGTGCTGCGGTCTCACATCCGTAATGGATCGACAACCAACAAATAGAAAATTCGGTGAGGCCTATATTAAATAGCACTACGAGTCGTATATATTCGATTAGCGTTCCGGTGGACGTCTCACTTCTTACGATCGCACGGAGGAATGAACGGCTTTCCTCCATACTTCTCCCACTCACGATTGAACTCGTGTTCCAACACCTCGGCCCCGCGTTTCCTAGTCAACCCAGTCTCGTCTAGGCTCAATTCGCACATTTGCATGTCGTCGATACCTTTCACAGAAAGTAAGTTTCCTTTTGAGAACCTCAACCGTTGCTCGCAGGCAGGATCAAGCGCAGGGATTTTGTTACATGCTCCGGGTGCTCGTTTACTTCACGGTAGACGTGGTACGGATGATACAGAGGTGTGCGCACCAACTCCAAGTGCCATGGGTGATAAACGAAGGGAAAGAATGTGCCAGCGAAAGGAATCGCGAATTTGTTCATCGTGCCTCGTGTAAATAGTTTTATATCAGTGATGGGAGTGTTAGGGAGTAGAAACAATGTGAAATTCTTGAATAAGGTTGAACGTGAAGAGATGCTTGCATGTTAGCGTTGAATAGCATAGTTAAGGAGAAGCGTAGACACTAAAATAATCTTGCATGCGGTAGATCAGAGACGAAATGTTAGAAACTCACCAGCTACTAGCAAGATCGGTGCCTTGTCAGGGTGAAGTTCCATCTGCCTTGCTACGTACTGGCCATCGAAGTGAGCGTACCACCATCCTCTTTTACCAGACGTATGTGAATTATCCTGCTGCCCAGCCGCAGCTGGTCGTACGAAGGGGATTCTGAAATATCTCTGGGAAGACTCGACTATCGGCTGTTTCATCTGAGGCCTCGGTGTTTTAGCAGCTGAAACAGATAACGAATTGAGTCGACGGTTGCTCGAAGCTAGATTAATCAGTGAATTGCCGCAAAGGTACTCACCAGCTTCCATAATAGACTTCGGTGCCCTTTCGTTTTCATCCATCGTCGTTCGCCTGCGATTCCTCGCTTTCCACGCGTGATAAACCTTTAGTCTTCGGTGGAATTCGTGACGACAAGCCTGGAAAGATTGTAACACAAAGGAACATTAATCCCGATATCTGATAGCTTATCTCGCCATTAAGCTTATATCTTAAATAACTGCGATAGAAACTTACCTCTAACAGCTCGATATCACAGGATGTGTTTATAGCGTCTCGCAGTTCAGAGTACTTCCACTTGGACAAGTCGTACTTCTTATTCGCCATAGCTGCCTGGTGATTCCGCACCTGCTCTGACCTGTTGTTTGAAACGATATCAATTATTGTTGAAAAGACTCGCGTCTGTTACAAAGAATTATTATCATCGAATCGATTAGAGCACTAGTTTTCAACACGCCTTGTATTAAATAGAAAATTAAAAGCTCCTTGATGGAGCATCTCGCGTTTTACATTTTGGCACGCGTCTAGCGATCTCATCGTGCATCGCACATTTCTAACACAAATGTGCACGCTGAATGCACGCCATGCAAGGAAACCTTACTACATATTTTATCGGTGAAATGGTAGAGGATCGGGGTTTTTAACGTGCGCAGGGAAACGGATTAGTGAGTTAGTTGCTTCGGAAAAGAACGTTTTACATTCGTGTTAGTCATACGTGCGTTAAACCTCAACGGAATTACGATACCTTGCTAGCCTGTTGTTGTTCGACGGTACTCGTACATCGGAACCGCTATGCATATTTAAGAAAATAAAATCTTATTGTCTGATTATTCTAATTCAACGCTCGGCATACTTTCATTTTGCAAACAGTCGCTTTCTATCGTTCTCTTCAATTTGTACGAAGAAGATGTAAGATATTCTAGATGGTACTTCTATAAAACTAAATAGCGATATATTACCTTCGCACCGGTGGTGGAGAATCTTCGACCTGGCCATTCGATTCCTGAGCCAACCTGACCGCCAATTCGTGATCTCTTCTTTCCTGTTCCAGCAGCTCGCGGTATCTGCTCTCCTCCATGGCCTCTTTTTCCAACTGCGCCTGGAGAACGAACATATATCATATAAAGCACATATATCTTTCTTATCAATCTTTTTTTAATCTGTATGATAGTAATAAACTCTTGATAAAAGGATGTGCTTTCCTTTTTTCACAAATAAATAAAGGACAGAGTATCTTTCTCACAAAAAAAAAAACGACTGCCTAGTCACCTTAATCTTCGTAAATCGACCATTTATCAACACTCCCATTCTGCACTTTATTAAGGAGGTAGTGGACTGTTTCAGCTTCAGAAAATCGATTACTTTTTTTACTGATTTTGAAAATCTTATTTTAAATAAAATTTCATGAATAAATTTAAATAATTGTCGAAGTTATAGCAGCGAACCGGTTTTCTCGAAAAGAGAAGCAGAGAAGCAACAGCGATATTCTTCGACATACCTGAAGAGTTGCGGCAGTTTTCTGGTCCTCCTCCTCCTGCTTCCTCTTCTGTTCTTCTTCCACCTTCCTCCTCATTTCAATATCATGTTTCTTCCTTCTGTTCTCGATCTCCTCCCTCTTCTTCCGCTCCTCCTCCTCCTTCTTCTGCTTCTCCAGCTCCAGCTCCTGCTGTATCTTCCTCAATCTCGACTGTTCCTCGGCGATCTTCTGCTGCCTGACCATGTCCTGTAGCGATGCCATCTGCTTGTTCACCTGATTCACCAAATTCGTATGCAGGGAATCGATCTCCGCCGGTTTTATCCTCTCGTTGCCCTTAATCCTCTTAATCGCCGCCTCCAGATCGTCCTGGAGCCTCTTCAAGTCGCTATTAGACCTCTCCCGGTTCTTCAGCTGCCTCGAAGTCTCCTCCATGCCGATTAACTGTGTCTTCAGGTTCTTTATCATCAGGATCCCCTTTATACGAGGACGGTGCTGCTTCTTGGCTAGGTACATCCTCGCGGTCTTCTGCAGGATTATCAGGTGCTGTCTTCTGTAGATGATCTTGTTCTTCAGCTTGATCACGGACAGCGCGCAGAACTGCATCTTGTTCCATCGGGACTTCAGCAGCCACTTCTTCACGTTGGCCACCAGCTTCCGTAAATTCTCCGGATCGGACTTCATGATCTTGTCGAACTCGGCGAACTTCCCCGGCTTGAAGAACACCCTGGTGATCCCGAATTTGAAGTCCTTCTTGTTCAGTTTCAAGCTGTGGAGCAGCGCCTCGCAGAAGAATCTCGGGTCTAGCTTGGCTAACTCTGGCGGCAGGTAGGATTTGTACATATTGTAAAGCTCCTGGAACGGAACTCTGCTAGGGTAACCGTGCTCCATCAGCTCCAGGACAGACGTCATGCCGGAACAACGAAGCTGACCAAGGATACTGTTTCCGTCGAAGTGATGGGCCACCATGTCGTTGTTCGGCTTGATGCAGCGAATGAAGTTTGTCCCCTAAGTGAAAATTTGAGTGAAAATTAAAGCCTTCTATAACAAGATAGCACACACTTTAATAAACGAGATCTTACATTACTCTTCAACTTGTCCATCAGCTCGCCCAACTGGGTCTTGAATTTACTACCAACGCTGATAAAGGTAAGCTTCCCTTTCTGACTGGAATTATTGGCGAACTGAGTTCTCAGGAACTTGTTGTTGCTCTCCTGAATTAGCGCCTCCAAGGAAGCATGCAGCGCGTCGTTGTTCTTCTCGATGAACTGATTCTAAAGCACACAAGTTACTTGAATGCGACAGTAGCGCAATAAAAGGAAGACGCTGCTCTACTGGTCTCTGTAAATGACAGACATAGCAATAAAGAAACAGTGGTATACCGTTTGATAGCAGACACCGCCGGCGTAATGACGAACGACAAATCCTTCGTCGTCGCGTAGCTCCCTGTGGGCCTTCAAGCGCGACGTTCGCGGCAGAGTTATCCTGAAATGGCCGTTCCAAACGCGATGGACCTCGCTCGTAAAGTGCGCGAAGCTGTGCATCGGCAGCTTCGACTCCTCGTCCAGCAGACTGAAGATTCCCATGTTCTTCGACTCTATTAGATCTGGAAACACAGAGCTGAAGGTTGGACGTTGCTTACACGCCGCGCTACGATTTGTTTATCGAGTAACGCTTACTTATGCAGTCTTGATTGTCGACGTAAGAGATCTTGGGCACGTTCAGGGACTCCCTGGCGTAGAGGTCCTGCTCGTACTTCAGGATCCTCTCGTTGAAGAACTGCTGTAACTTCTCGTTGCAGTAGTTTATGCAAAACTGCTCGAAGCTGTTCACCTTAAAGTACTCTGTGGAAGAATAGCAATAAACGTTGATAACTTAAAAATATTCGTTTTTCAAAAAGTTACCACAGTTTTATAGATATCCTACAAATAATTGCAGCCCATACCAAATCCTGCAATGTCCAATACACCAATGTAATAACTGGAAGCCTTGAAAGGAATGCTTTTGTTGATACGAGCCACGATGTGATCGAACAGTTTGCTGTAGATGGCCTTTGCTAGAGCGTCCCTGGCATTGTTGGCTTCGTAAACCTTCAACGGTACCCTGGGAATATTACAGGAGATAATTAATACCTATTGTTCCCCTCGTGTGCCTCGCAACTCTTATGAACTCACATAATAACCGTTCCTTTGATACCACCGCGACTAGTCTGCATCACCTTCGAGACCAAGGATTGTCTAAGTTCCTCGGGGTCGACAGCCAGCAATTTAGCGGACATTATCACCGCTCTTTCAGAGCTGGCGCATATCCTAGACCCCCCTTTGGTATCCTCAGGATTGTCTTCGAACATGATGTTTCCAAGGTGCAGCACTGCAGCCACCATCGTGTAAATCTCCATTCTCTCCGCTTCCGTTAAACCCAGTCGCGTTAACGCCTTCAAGAAACAAGGTGGTGATACAATTATGCACGTCCAATGAGATTACGCGGAAATGAACTTCGCGATAAAAGGTAACAAACATCGCAAGTGGATGAATGAAAGAGCATCTGCAAATAATGGGCGATTGCAATGGAAGAGTTCGAAACGAGATGAGAAGTGCACGATCAAAGGATATTTCCTTTTATTACCGTCGCTCTCTCCTGCGTTGGGAAAATTGTCCAATCAGCAGAAAAGGAACAAAATGCAAAACATCGGTATAAAATGAAGTTACACAGTCGAACTCGTGAATTATCATTGAGGAATTGGTTGAAGAGAGATCTGTGAGAAATCTGGGATTACCTGATCAATGGCATTGAATCCTTCAACGTCGTCCAGGATGGGGTCGTGCAAGCTACCTTTCGCCGTTTGGTCGCGGCTCTTTTGAGCGTCGTTCAGTTTCTTCTCCGAGTCCTCGTTGCAAAAGTATTGCGTGCAACCTTTCCTCAGGTAGTGGAAATCATCCGGTTTCGTAATCCCAAGTTTCGCGCGCAGCTCGGGCGGAGCTCCAGCGCACATCATGTAGAAAACGTGGTAGTTCCTCTCGTCGGGGCTCTGCAGGCACACCCTCGATTTCTCCAGGAGATAGTGGGATATGTACCCGCCAACCACTTGGCACTTCGAGTCAAAGTGCACCTCCATGAACTTGCCGAAACGCGAGCTGTTGTTGTTGCGTTTGGTCTTCGCGTTTCCAAAAGCTTCCAATACGGGGTTCGCTGAAGGATTTAATTATGATAGATAAGTAACTATTAGTAACGCGGAGAATTGAAGGTTGAAGAAAGTTTACAATCTATGTTTTTGAATATTAATATCGACAGCGCAAAGTTTACCATCTAGAATCTTCTGTTCGATCGGTCCAGCTGTCGAGCCCCACAAATCACAGAGGTACCGAAGGAGATACTTCGTAGATTCAGTCTTCCCTGCGCCAGACTCCCCAGAAACAATAATACTCTGCGATTGCTTTAGAACTTTCATGTCTCTGAACGCTTTGTCAGCTGCGAAAGGAGAAGCGATTAACGTATCAGTGAGAAGTAAATTTCACAGTGATAAGAATCTACGATGAGTATCGTAGGTGAGAGTGTACGAACCAATGGCAAAGACATGAGGCGGTGTTTCTCCCAGGGATTTTCCTTGGTAAGCTTTGATAGTCTGCGGCGAGTACAAATCTCTCACTTCGCAATAAGGATTCACTGCGATCAAGATATTGGCAACGTAGGTCTGTAAATCGGTATAGAAGATTAGTCGTTGAGCAAGAATGCCAGGATGATACGCTGTTTCAAATAATTTAAGATCTACTCTAAGAACTATATTAGCGAGTACACGGTTGAGTTCTTTGAAAGTAGCTGAGTGCTACCTCACTCGGCAATTATTAAGCGTAGGAATATCTGTATTTACGCAGAACTGCTTACGTATATTCTATCCTTGAAGTAGCGTGTCCGTATATTGTTCAGCAGTGTGGCCTCGTTCAGGTACATCAGAGCACCTAGGAACATACAGAATGCAGCGAGCCGGTGAAAGTTGATATTGAAAAGATGGAAACTAGGCTCGGGAACCTTTCGAAACAACGAGATCCCCCTACGTCACAGAGACACTGATAAATCTCTGTCCCTGTTTACACAGAGATTGCGTAAAATGTGCTTTACGATTACCTCAAGCTTGTTAATTAAAAAACCTTGTACGAGCAAATATTCACTGTCCGTACACATGATAAATATAGATATACCTGCGGATTGACACGCTATTTCCGAGCCACTTTGGGGAGATAAAAATAATGAGATACGAAGTGCTGGAATTGAATGGGTGAATAAGATTGGGAGCGTAAGGTTTAATTACAATTGTCTTCGACGTCTTTGGTGTACTCTCCAGCAGGATAGACTTCATCCAGCGGACAGGTACGTTGAGGGTACTTGAGATCCAGGGGCACGATTAACGCATCCCCATCGACCATGTCTGCGAACTTCCCGATGATGAAACCCTCCTGAGGGTCCCTCACCCACACCTGCTGGTTCTCCATATCGGTCTATGCTCTGCAACCAAGGAAATGAGAATTAAACTTCAACCGTAGCACACTGCCATAGAAAAAAAAAATAAAAAAAATTTTCTGGTGAAAATGAATTTCTGGGAAATATCAACGCAGTTCGATTCCTTTTTCAAAAATGGGTTGAAAATGCGGAGTGTTATTTTTCGCACGATGCTTCGTTTTCGAGAAACTTCGAATTTGAAAATGATGCACGCTCTTGACTGATAAGCTCCACCAAGTGGAGAATCCCTGAGGCTCTTTGGCCATTGGCGTCTCCACCCAACCGATTTCCAAAGCTGTTCTTTGAAAAAGCTGATTACAGCTGTTGGAAGCAAGGGGCTTGATAGGAATAATGAATTGTAGACTTTTTAACTGTATCTTTTGTCAAGCTTGTTCACCTAATTACGGATGGTAGTAGTTATTAGAAGATGAAAAGGAAGGATTGCATTCATGTTCACATGTCAAACAAGGGGGCCCTTTTCATCAGCACAGCGTGCAGGGCAGTCTATTGTGTCGAATTGTGTGTAGGATTTCACAGAAATTCGTTCAACATCCACTTTCTCCGGGAGATTTCCGGTGAAAGGGACAGTCTTCTGGGTTTCCGGCCATAGATCACAAAGTACAAAAGGAAATTCCCTAACTCAGCCGCCGTGACGCGTGCAGAATCGCTAATAGAAACGCTTTCTTGCTTTTTCACGGAGACATACGATGTACCTATCATTGCGATTGTTATGTCGTCAGAGAGGCGTTAAATAAAACTTGTCCGCTCTGGGAAGTCAGTTACCGAGTTTTCGTGTATGGTGGAAACACGAAACAGAATTCTGTAATAAGTTACCTAATATTTCGAGTAACATCGGCGTGGAGACGCGCCGGAGGGATTTTTCTCCTGAGGGATTTCCATTTGGAGGAATTTTCATTCTGAGGGATTTCCACGATGAGGGGATTCCACTCTCAGGGATTTCCATTCGGAGAAATTTAGATTCTGAGGGATTGATTTTCTATCATAAGAAATTTCTATCCTGAGGAATTTCCATTCTGAGATATCTCAATCCTGAGGATTCCACCGTGAGGGATTTCCATTCTGAGGGATTTCCATTCTGAGAGATTTTCATCCCGAAGGATTTCCATTCCAAGGGATTTTTCATCTTGAGAAATTTCCATTCTGAGAGATTTCCATTCTAACAGATTTCTATTCTGAGAGATTTCCATCCTGAGGGATTTCCACTCTGAGGTGTTTTCACCCTGAGGGCATTCCACCCTGAGGAATTTTCATTCTGAGGAATTTCCAACCTAAGGGATTTCCATTGATATTCATTTCTCGAATGTTTATTTGAAGTATCCAACTCGAATTCGATTTATATATCTACTAATAGAAAATTAATTTCTATGTTTCCAATTAGATTAACGAGATCCTCATTCTGAAAATGCATCTAAATTTTTAATTTTATATAGATACAATTGATGCACAGAATCCAGAACTGTTTACAATTACCTACAATTAAAACTACCTCAAATACCACCCAATTTATGCTCACTTCCCCTTCTCCCCCGTCCAAAAAAAAAACACTCGTCCATCGGTACCACTCAGCTCAAAGTCCAACAGAAAACACAGAAACAAAGATTTCATTATTATCTCAGAAAAACTTTCCCAGCATAAGCGACTGTTGAAAAAGTCCCAAATAAGCGACTCGCTACAGTATTTTCTTAAACCTTGCCCACAAAGTGTTAATCCAACGATGAGCAAAACTGCGATAAACGGGGATCCGTTCACCACGCCAAGCAGAGCTTCTGTCTCACAGAGGATTAGGCCTCCCGTTTCAGACACGATGGAGTCAGGTTGCGCCGTGTTATTGATGGAAGAAGCATCAGAAGTGCCACCGCCAAAGCCGTCACCGGGGATTAAACCGAACACAGACTGCTAACGAAGGACGTAGCCATCGACGCGAAATATCAACGAATCTTAGAACGCGGCACGCGCCAACGCCGTTTCCTCGACGAATTCCAAATCCGTTGCCAACGTGCGCCCCGATACTGCGATAGCCTTAACCGACGCTAAAAGCCAAACGAATCCGTAGCAGTGCGCAGAACTTTCGAGGCACTCAAATAAATCTTACAATCCGATCGCTGCCGCGTATCCACGAGAACTGACGACGCACTCCGCTGGGAGAATCTCGAGCACCTTCCAAATTTTTGGATCCTTATCAGCCGACGTTATCGCGATGGAGATAAGGGCGTCGGAAGTAAGATAGAAAGTCGTCGTGAATTATCTCGAGACAATTTCGGTGGACGTGATCTCGTATTAAAGTATGTTCTTTGTGAGGAGAGAGATATTGTTAGTCATACATGATAAGGGGTAATATTCTCAGATAATACGTATCTGTAATAAGTAATAAGCGATATCTGTTATAGCGCCGTGGAAAGAAAATTGATCCACTTGTAAATTTTTTAATTTTAGCGCACTGGGTCTTTTCGGCGAGGTCGAGTTCCAAAAATGTGCGGGGCCAAAAAAATGGATTTGTAATGCATGTACTTCTAAATTTTATAATAATAAATATCCTGCAGCGCACTCAGGATTTAATCTTGGGGGGAGCCGAGTTGAAGAGATACAAATGTTTTTAATGCAATTTCTATAAAATATACTAGGTGATAATAAAAATTGATTTAAAGAATAAAATTCATTTTTTCTCTTTTTGCAATGCTCTTGAATTACTTCAGTCGTGGTTATATTAATCATTAACTGCTATACTTTTTTTCCCTAAATTTTCTTTGAGGTGCCAGTGCCCCTCGGCCCCCTTCTGGATACGCCATTGCAAATATCTGTAGCATAGGCCCCTCAAAATTTACGTTGGACCCAAGTGTAATAACACTGTCGAGAGGAATAACGAATGATAAAACAAAAAATCTTAGCTATCGAAAAAAATAAACTGCTTTAAGAAAAAGCGTGGTGTTCAGTCGCTGTGGGTCAAAATGGACCCAGACACCGAATCCGGTGAGGTCGCTTGATTTTTATAAGTGAGTCAGTTTGTACATGGAACGTTAGCTTGTTTTCAATATTTATTTTCATATTTTCCTACGTGTTTATTTGATTAATAAGCTTTTAGATGCTTTATATTACTTTATTACAGAACTAAAAATAATTGAAGCACAAAAAATACAATTTCTATCACTTTCTAAGTTTCTCTAATTATTATTTTAAGAAATTCGTTAGTTTGGCTTCCAAAGTGCTCGCAGTTGAGACGTTAATTCGATCGATGAAAGAGTCTGATATTTTACGTTCCGTACGATTGTTTTGTGGATATACAGCGGATGGCGCTCAGGGGACGATCAAAGGTCGTCACGAGCCAGTGCACAGTTGTGGAGCGAGGACCACGCCACCGTGACAGAATTTTGAAAACTCTGGGAAGCAAAGTGGCGGTGGACGCTTCCAAGCGCGAATGTTACCTTGTCGAGCAAAATTCCGTGGGAATGACTTGCTAATGACAAAGGAAAAACCAGTGGAATGAGCTTTTCCAAAGTAATTGAAAAGCAGCACGCTATACCCAGGAAATGTACTATGCACTACGTTACTATGAACGAAACGTATCCCTGTCATTGAACCGCGCACCGATACTTTTCAGTATACAGCAGGTTTAACGGTAAACGTTGGGTCGTACGCTGGATTCCAGTGGAAAAGCTAAATCTTAATTCCGAGGTCACGTTCGGAAACTCGAACGACTAGTGGAACTTACTCGAGTTCTATTAGTATCCTCCGAAGTCTAAACCCCTGGGAAGCCCAAGGGAGGGTGAGAAAAGGTCCACGAAGCATTAAACTTTAGTTTTCTTCATAAAATAATCCGCTTTTGCTTCAGGAAGTGTAATAATTATATGTAACGACAAATATTGTGACGACTCACAGTAAACAAGTGTATAAATCTTCCTAATGAATCAATTTCTGTTCTAATATTTATTCAGATACATTCTTACGTGTTTTTTTCAATAATAAGCTTTTAGATGTTTTATATTATTTTGTTACAGGACTAAAAATAGTTCGAGCAGAAGAAAATTACGTTTTTAGCACTTTCTAAAATTCTCTTATTAAAATGCCTAATTCTTTTCACATTCTATCGTTATTATTAGTTACTTTCATGAGTGTTACTTACAGTTTTTGCTAAATAACAGACGAACCCGAGACATTTGCGAACAATTGAGGCATAACGCTGCAAGGGACACTGATAAGGCTATCTAGTCGCCCGAGGATTCGTCGCGAATATCAGTGGATCGTCCGCATGGCTGATCTAGAAAGCTCGAGAAAGGAATCGTTTCGGCTAGTCCCCCTCGCCGGGTTCCCAGCATCCCGTTACGGGTACCGTAACGGTAAAAGCGACCGGTAGATCCTTGCATCGGTCCTTGCGGCATGACCCGAGACTGCATCCCACTCGCCTATGAATATCTACGCCGCGTTAATCCTGACAATGATTGATTAAGTAATTAACGATAAATACGTTGGAGATTGCCAAACACCTGCGCGATTCTTAGGTGCTTCTAAAATCCACCGTTATGTTAATGCAGCAATGCCACCTCGGGCAATATGGCGCGCAACTTTGACTGATTGTGAGATACCGTTAAGGTGAATCAGGTGGCGATAATTTCTGTATCAGCGCGGAGAGTGTGATTAAAAAAAAGAGGGAATTGCACGCATTGGTTCGTTCACCTTCTTCTCTCTACGGAAAAACGGTAATACGCAGCTGTCACATTATCCTTCTCTCTCTTTCTCTCTCTCTGACGCGCGCGCGCGCAAACTAAATCTAATATATAAAGCAAAAAGTGTTTGTGTTTCTCTGCTGCCTAAAAACTTTCGAACGGTAAACTATGAGGTCACGAAATGTGTCCCAACTCTATTATGCCTAGCTAATCCAGATGAATGAGATTATTTTCACAAAAAATATATAAAAATTTCATTTCATAAAATCGAAGCCGAGTAGCAAAGCTAGTCATGAACGCGGGAAATGTTGATACTTTTTATTTCTTCGAAATATAAGGCTCCTCTTATCGTTTCCGATAAGGATTTTGACAGGTATTTACGAGCCGACAATCACGTAGCGTTTCCTTATCTATTGGTCATATAGTGCAATTTTAGTGAGAAGCTTGCAAACTGAGGGGTGCAGCTCCATCTTTGCCGACTTCGAGTAAATTAGAAGAAACTGTTTATAAAATTTTTGCTTTGACTTGGCAATTAAAAAAGAGAACACTAATTGAAAAATATATATTTTCACAGAACAAGTAGCAGTTATTCAATTGATAAATTTTCATTTCTATTTTCGACGAATTTTTCCAATCGGGAGCTGCCCGAAACAAAAATATTTGCACTGAATCGCACATTTCTTATCGGATTCGCATGAAAGGTGTATCAAACGATGTGGAATTTTTTGCGCCCCTCTTGCTGAAAGGTCCTCAATTGGGGGCAGCCACAGCGGGTAGTATTATTATTCGCGGATTCGAGGTCAACGACGAAGGAACTACCATTGAAAAAGTACAGACTGCAGATGTATCGAGTTATATGTCATTAGTCCGCTGGAAATTCACGATCATTCCGCCGTTCTATTTTTACCAGGAATAAACGGCCCACGACAATGGGACCGCGACAAATGAATCAGGAGAGGAAGCAGGAAGCGGCAGGTGGAGCCCGACGGTCAGGAACAGGGAGACACGCGTCAGTGGTCACGTGTTTCCTGACGAAATTCGAGCGCGGAATCGGGGCGCAGGAGACGGGAGCGGTAAAGGGGGCCGTTCGCCGCGCACCTTGCGATACGGGGCCATTTTCGACGAGGCGCATTCGTGGTTGGCGAGCGGTGTCAGGGGGATAATCAGTTGGCCGAGGTAGTAAGCAGTGGCTCTGACTCGAGGAATCGATATTTTACAATTCAGATTTTTTTTACATTTACTGTTACTTGGGGCCTTTTTTGACCCAAGCGAGATTTCATTTGGATCATCGCTCAAAGTTCCCTGAGTCTTTGTGATCAAATTTTATTGTCGTTTCGTTAACTCTGGCATGTCCCCGGGTCATTTTTGACCCAATGGAAGTTTCATTTCTATAACTATTATTGGTATGGGTCTTTTGTGACCCCATTGAGTCAGCGATTTTCGAGAATTTATTGCGACGAAAGTAATTACAGTAATGGGATAAAACTTTTTTCTATTTATTAAACTAAGTTTCTACAGTAAATAAAAAATATAAAAGTAATAAAATTATCGCTTTTGAAATGCTTGTGAAAGCGATATTGATGACACGTTTAAAAATTCATGTCTCGCTCGTGAAGCGATGTCTGTTAGACTTATCTGAACCCAAAAAATCAAACAGATTCTTGATCAGTATGACTGCTGCTATCGCTCGGACTATAATTAGTGATTTATCTTTCGAAGTAGCAAAATGGCGGGTAAAATGCAAGAAAAATGTTTTTGTTTTTTTTTCTTTTACTATTCTCGACTTTAAAAGTAGGTTTAAAAATAAAAATCGATTCTTTCAACAATTAAATTTATATTTCTATAACTCTACTTCGTCCCCGGGTTATTTTCAAAAAAATCGAATTTTCATTTCCATAATTGAAAATATTTAAACGTGTCCTAGGCGGCACTCGCGATCCACCGTAGTGGCAGTCCTGAAATCGTTCCAGCAGCTTGGAAATACGTGCGCGGATACCCCGGCCCTACGCGGCAATGGAATACGAAACTAGGTAAACGCACTCGAATCTCGAATCATTGTTTTTCCACGCGTATCGACGATTCACCTCGAGGCTGTGTCTAGACACTCTTTCCCGTGGAGTTGTTCGGTTTAGTCACCGCGAGAAAGTAAGAGCCGTCTATCTATCGTCATGGTCAACGAACTCGGGTAGTCTCGGGACGGCTACCTCACCTTCCGCGAGTACGATCATTACGCATTACGTCCACGCGTTGCGTGCCCACCATGTAATTAGACGTTACGCTTCTCTTTCGTAATTCGACCAAAGAAGCTCGCGCAACGGTAGATACGATGAGCTGGTAAAGCCATGCGTACATATCTCCTGTAGTTTCGAGATAATTCGAGGGCAAGTATAACGGATAAAAAAAGGTAATAAGGTATAGCGAGAGCGTATATAAACTCGATGTAGCTTCGACGCAAGCGGATTCACAGAAATGTGAGACGATAACGAAAGAAATCTTGATCAGATACGCTACATCAGTTTAAGACGGATTCGTAGATTTGAGTTGAGTGATGTCGGTGGTGCGAGTGTGAGTGGTACAAAAATAGTGTTTACCGGTTTTGGGATGGAGCAGTTCGTACTTGTCACTTGGCAATTAGTTAGATATACTGGAATTTAGGGAACAGTGGCACTACGATCTTAAAGATGTAGAATATTACATCTAAAAGGAACACTATTGCATGTAAGAGAACACTAGATCTAAGAGAACATTATTAGTACATTTAAGAGACCACTACAGCTAAGAGAACACTTTTCCATCTAGAAAAACATTATTTCATCTGAAAGAACACTACTACATCTACGAGAACACTATTGCAACTAAAAGAATGTCATAGCTAAGAGAACACTATTCCATCTAAAATTACAGCTACACTATTACAGCTAAGAGAACACTACTACATTTAAGAGACACACTATATCTAAAAGAATACTGTTACATCTAAGAGAACACTACAGATAAGAGAACACCACAGCTAAGAGAACACTATTCCATCTAAAATTACAGCTACACTATTACAGCTAAGAGAACACTACTACATCTAAGAGACACACTATATCTAAAAGAATACTGTTACATCTAAGAGAACACTACAGATAAGAGAACACCACAGCTAAGAGAACACTATTCCACCTAAAAAAAAACACTATTCCACCTTTGAGAACACTACATCTACGTGAACACTATTACATCTAAGAGAACACTATTACAGCTAACTGAACACTAGTACATCTACGAGAACACTATTCCATCTAAGAGAACACTACCGATAAGAGTACACCACAGCTAAGAGAACACTACAGTTACGAGAACACTACAGATAAGAGAACACCACAGCTAAGAGAACACTATTCCACCTAAAAAAACACTATTCCATCTTAGAGAACACTACATCTACGTGAACACTATTACATCTAAGAGAACACTATTACAGCTGACTGAACACTATTCCATCTACGACAACACTATTGCATCTAAGAGAACACTACCGATAAGAGTACACTACAGCTAAGAGAACACTACAGATAAGAGAACACCACAGCTAAGAGAACACTATTACATCTATGAGACCACTGACACTGAACCGCCACTGAACTGATACGTGTGAATCAGCCTTTAACTTACGACCTCGCTAAACATTCCCCAGCTACTCTACATAATTACTCACCGTCCCACGTAACGCGGTATCTACGTTTTCACGGTGAACTAACTAAACAAGGCGAAAACACGGAGGCAAGACGGCCGACAACAGGTTCGCAATGGAGATTACATTAGAATGGAGCCATTGGCACCTCGGGCCATAAAGCGCGGACAACGACCCGTCTCTCTCTGGACAAAAAGTCAGCATCGAAGAAAAAGGGAAACTCGATAGGTACGCAAAGTATGGCATGGCGAATTTTGCCACATTCGTACTTCACTTTCCCCTGTATCGTGCACAATATGTATTTCAATTTACTTTGCACTTAAATACAATAGTTAACTTTGAAAATCGTAATACTTCATTTATATCCTCCTTTACTATTAACACTTTGAATGGCGATTGCAGGGTCCATTTTGACCCACACAGCACTCATTATACAAGCCATCGTTTATTACCCCCACCACTTTAAGAAAATAAAGACTTTATATCATAACAACTTGTAAATCAATTATAAAAACTTATCGTAAGAAGAAAAGTTTTTCGCCGTCCAAGGTTCAACTGCTTTAACACTTCGAGTGTGTGAAATGTTTCGAAAAGTGAAGAAACGCCACGTATTACTACTAAATGCAGTAAGAATGAAGTTTCGCTTGAATGGTCGTTGTACACTTGCCGCGCAACACGTGCCACGGTGTAACGCGCATGCGTCGCTCGTTAGTGCGCTCACGTACGGTAGTCTCATCATTTCGCAGGCAGTTTAATATTAATTGGAACAACCTTCGCGCGATCACCGTGGTCGACCACTTTCAAGCGATTAGATTGAATCGTGGGATTTGATTTCGAGCATGCCTACGGCTTAACCTACGCTATTCAGCCCCTCTTTCTCCCTTGTGCTCAATCAATCGCCACATTTCGTCCCACCTCAAGTTCAATCGCTCGCACTGCCTCGCGTCGCTTTGGTTATAATTTATCAATGTGCGTTACGAAAAGTAGCACGTTTCATTTTTCTTACAGCACGATTCAATTTGCCATGTAAAGAAGTATATTTCATCGTTTCTGACGAATATCAGCACGTTTGGTGTTCCACCGCGAAAACAAAAATATTTGACTGCTTAGCCACGAAGAATAACACTAAATTGTTGAACTTAAATTGTTGAAGTGCATTTTGCATCGAAGAATTCAAGTTTCGGAAATATTGTTTAATAAATAATAATTCCATCCAATATCCAAAAGGAAACATGTATGAAAATTTTAATCCACATAATTTAAGTACGGTATTTTAATGTTCAATAAATTACCGACTTACTGCTAAATAAAAATCGTGTCGGACGGTATTTAAGTTGACGCGCTCGATGTTTCGTAGCCAACCATCTAAATGGTTGCTGCTTTTCGTCGCTACAAATGGAACGTGCTGCTTTTCGTAACGCACGTCGATTGTGGACTCGGCCAGCTATCATCCGAGAAATAGTAATGAGCCTTGTACCAGGGACACTGATCATCCCGTAAAAATATCAGCATTTAGAAAGCTCCCCAAGAAAGTGTTATATAGGTACGCAGAGAAATGCAGCATCGGGCATGTTCGATCGACGCCTATCGATTTCACTAAAAAAACATGCCGAACTTACTGGGATAGCTATAGTAACGGTCAGAAGAAAGTGTAAGCTGTGAACGGTAGCAGATGTAAGATAGTTCAATTAGAAAAAGTGATATTTTTAAATTTATGTCGAATTTAAACTTTTAAACATTTAAACTTTTGAACATAAACGATCATAAAACTTTGAACTTGAGAGTAATTAACTTGTGAACTCTAAAATACTTAAACTTCTGAACATTAAAGTACTTAAACTTTCGAACTTTACAGTAGTTAAACTTTAAAATTTCAAAACACTTCAAATTGGGGACTTCAAAGCACTTCAACTTTAGAACTTGGAAGTACTTCAACTTTAGAACTTTGAAGTACTTCAACTTTAGAACTTTGAAGTACTTCAACTTTAGAACTTTGAAGTACTTCAACTTTAGAACTTTGAAGTGCTTCGACTTTAGAACTTTGAAGTGCTAAACTTTAGAACTTTGAAGTGCTAAACTTTAGAACTTTGAAGTACTAAACTTTAGAACTTTGAAGTACTAAACTTTAGAACTTTGAAGTACTAAACTTTAGAACTTTAAAATACTTCAACTTTAGAACCTTACAGTAGTTAAGCTTAAGAATTTTAAACCACTTCAACTTTAGGACTTTAAAGCACTTCAACTGTAGAACTACAAAGCACTTCAAATTTGGGACTTCAAAGCACTTCAACTGTAGAACTTCTGACAACCACTGTACTTCCCCGAAACAAGTATCAGCTCGAACTGCACGATCGCGCGAAAACAACGCCGGGAGATTCACTCGATAAAGATATTTCATTAATATCTTCGCAACTGGCAAGATCTTTGTCTTATCATCCGACTGGCATAGTCGAGATAATTACAACCGACAACCGAAGCTGTGTTACGTAATCGCGGAAAAGGGATCGGTCGTTCCCATATAGGTGAGCCGATATCGTGAGACGAGACTCGTGTTGCCAATGACTCATGCAACTATTCGTTCGACCGAGGAGCCCTGGAGAATCGTTAGCCTCGGCTCCTGTGTCACAATTAAGTACATACCGGTGTCCGCCCCGTAATTAATTCGTCAGCTGACCGAAACCGGCTTCTTTAGCATTTCGTACGCGTGTAATTAGATACCTGATACCGATCCTCTGCGGACACATATCAGTTCTGTGACGGTTCAGTGGCGTGAGTGATAAAAAAAATCTCCAAGAACCGATGAACCGAATTGGAGGACAAATAATAATAAAGAAGAAAGCTTGGGGACAAAAACTACACGCCAGCTTTCCGTCCCGATTATATAAAGAACAAACTACATTGCTCCTCTGAGATGTTACGAAGAACAGCTACGTTGATTTTCTAAAGCGAGACAAAATGGAACACGGAGGGCCCGCTCGGTTGAAGGGAGATACATGTCAGTCCAATTACACCGGTCCTCGATGTTCAGCGCCACGCGATCGAACGAAACAAAATTTTGCAACGCGATACCACAGACAGATGCGCTTGAAAAAAAAACCTCATTGTTTCTAAGTGACTGCCCCGTAATCGCGGAACACACGCATCCTCGCACGACGGTAGACGAACCCAAACGGGCTTTCATCACGCACCAGGAGACCGAGATTTCCTTTTTTTCCCCGTTGCTATCGAATACGCTTAAGCTGGATTCACACAAGTGTCGAATCGTGAAAGTCAGCTAAAGATAAGGAAAAAATCGAAAACAGTGGCTTTATTGCTTATTTAGATAAATGCAATACGACAAAAGCGATAAACTCGCTTATCTCGATTGTTAACTTAAACCACTTTCCTAATCAGTTCCGTCACGGTTCAGTGGGGTCATTGTTAAAAAATATATAGTCTCTCCGTTTGGAACACGGCAGTTTAATTGTCCGTTCACTTACTCACACCGCTACAAAGAGATCACTGACACAGACGGAACTGAAATATGTGAATCCGCCTTTACAGGGAAGGAAGGTGCGCGCGATTCACACGCTAATTCGCTAGCACTGGATCGTCTGCCTTCGTGCGCCTTCGTTCCACTCTCCTAATCCCTAAACCAGCGGAAGAAACATCGCATCGGCATAATAACACAACACGTGTCACACGATTCTCTGCCAATCCCCTGAAAATTCATGCGCAGGATGTCTGAGAACACTCTGCCGGGCGAACTTCATTTAATGAAGCTTAACTTGAGTTATCATGACCTAGTTCAACCTCATCAAACGTAGCCATAACCTAACTCATCCCGATGCACGCAAAACCGCGATCTAACCTTCCCTGGGCACAGATCTACCGTAACCTAAATCGTGGTAACTCTAATCCGGACCTCGTGACTTAACACTCGGACTACTGTAATAATTGTTATAGTTAGTTTTAAGGAAGTAGTGCTAATTATTGGCTCGCGGTTCTTGTTTGTTTTCAGAAGGCAAACGAAGCGTAATGCCACGGCTAATTGATACTTGTATCGCACCTAGGAACCTGATTTAATTAGAAATTATTGCACGCGGGATAAAACGGCGGAAAAATGAAGTCGTTTAGATTGTAACGATTACGAGCGCGATTTGTTCGCGGGAAATTTTTGCGAAAGACGCGCGAAACTGCCTTCGTGCCACGTTCCCCTAACCCAATTAGTGGGAGAAACAGTCACTGAGAATTAATACGAGAAAAGTCATGGGAGGTTCTTTTAGTCCCATTCGATAAAGAAACCGCACCGCAAGTATTCATTTCCAAGCCTTGCTTTCCCATAATTCTGAAGGTATCCCACAAAGGACTCGTATACCAACGAAACAGGTTGAGAAAGTTATCTTGCCGAAGAACGGATGGATGTGCCAAGGAACGCTGCGATAACGAGCTTTTCAAAAGCTAAACCAATTAGCTCCGTAGAATAAAAATTAGAGGGAATTGATAAGCTAAGCATTAGTTACAGTGTGTAGTGGAAAAAAGAGAGTTTAATCTGTGAAGGGTATGAAAAATTAGGTAGCTTTATTAAAAAGAATTATATCTGAAAAATAATGCAGTAATTGGTTGCTAAAATATGTAGAACTTAAATAAGTTGGGGCATCAGGAGAAAGATGGCAGCATAGAAATTTTCTGAATTTTAAAATCTAACCTTTGTTAGAAACACTTTTTAGTAAAAATATCGGAATACATTCCGTTGAAGTTATCACCCTGCCCTCGAAATCCTTTAAGTTCTTAAGGCCTTTAAAGTTAATAAAACCCTGCTTAAGGTATTCAGAATTTAGTTATACAGACATAAAAATATGAGTTTGCAATTTATTTTGAGCACCACTGTACGTGTTAAGTACCACAATTGAGAAATTTGCAGAAAGTGGAGTTGACCACTTTGGCTTCTGAGTGTCTCATACATATGCCGTGTCCACTCGCGTCAGTAATTCGTAGTTGAAACCATTGTTAACCACCATCAATTATTTCCACGGAATAATATTACCCTATCTTAGCTACCACTGCTATCAACGATGATAAGCTAACGGTGGAGTGAGAAACATATGTTCCTGGATTTCTGTTGCTAACCTCTTCTTCAATGGCTCGCACGTTGTCCGAGGGTAAACATAAACACGCACCTATGTGGCCGTGCGAGCGACAGATGTAATCGTTAACCACTCGAGTTATTCCATAACCTACGCTAATAGTATCCCGCGAAAAAAAGTATATAAAAAGGATTTAATAACCACTTCGACTCTGCAGTCCCAATAAAGCGTCGTTCCTACAGCAATGTTAAATCCTAAGATAAATTCCCGCGGTGCAGTATCCTATCGCTCCCCGTCTAATTTATTTCGCATTACCGAACCGAGTGTCACCTTCCTGAATTGCATAATGGCCAACGGTCGACGATGCACGCCGAGGTAACCGTGTGTAAGTGCGAAGGAACTGTTTGTCAACGTGGAAGTTGAAATTCATTAGGGAAATGTCAGCTGACGATTGCGAGTGAATCGATTGTGCGAGAAATGTGAAGGATGAAATTCACTGAACACTTGTCTCGTCGATGTATTTGCGTTACTGTATGTACGCTATATTCTGCGGGAGAAGTTAACGAGAACAAATATTTCGCTGAGAAGCGTAGACGCGTAGCATACGGAATTGGATAAATTGGTAAATAGTGAATTCGGAATACTTGTGAGGAATATAAAGAATTTAAAAAGAAGTAGGGTGTCGAAGGGTTAACATGTGTACACGGAGGAAGTGGGATGGGTGTTTGGTATAGTATAGCTAGGGAGTTCCAAAGTTCACAGTTCCGGGGTTTCGGGACAAGAGATCTACCATTTTGGGGGAAAGTAAAGTTTCCAGACCTCTAACCCTAAAACTTCAAAGCTCAAATCTTCAACTTTTGAGACTCCTTAAATTTTCACGACTTCGCTATATACCTCCTAGTTATAATACCTAGGGAGTCCCAAAGTTGGAGCTTTGAGGTTTCGAAACGGGAGTTCTGGAATGTTTATTTCCCCTCAAAAAAGGGCCGAGCCTCTTTTTCCGAAACTTAAAAACTGCAAACTTCGGGACTCCTGCAATTTGCACGACTATTCTATTTAAGTACAATAGAACAACGTTACTCACCGATATGACGAGCACCAGCGGCGAAACGA
The DNA here is from genome assembly GCA_963971345.1 of Andrena flavipes. NCBI lineage: Eukaryota > Metazoa > Arthropoda > Insecta > Hymenoptera > Andrenidae > Andrena > Andrena flavipes. The sequence continues at coordinate 75,873,326 of OZ020480.1, forward strand.
AGGGCAGGCACCAGTAATAAACCGAACAGCACCAACTACGAAACGAATGGCGCGGCGTCTGACACGCAACTGGCGCTACGGCGCCCCAGCGCCAGCAGTTCGGCAAGTTCCGTGCGTCGTCGGGCGTGCCACGCGGCAAACGACGATCACCTGGCGAATCGCGCAGCGGGAATTCAACCGCGATTCTTATCGTCCCAACAGGTGGTAGAGGAGAAGGACCAAATGCGAGATAGTATCCTAATACGAGACACCCTACAATTTCCCTCGTTGGCTCACTCAGTCGAGTTTGAAATATGGCGGGAGTTTCAATGGCGCGTGAATAACGCGGGAATGTTCACACTTTGCCCACTTTTTTATTGTTTTCATACTAACACAGCTGTCATATGACTACTTTGAATATTAGTTTTTTTTTAGAAAGCAGTTAATTTTAGGGAAACACAGTTGAAACATACATTTTGGAGAATAGGGGAAATGGGAATATTCGTCACTCGTGAAATTTTTAGCAGACGAAGTGATTTAAGCGGAGTGAGTAAATATGAACTTTTAACGTTAGTTGAGTTTCACTGTTAGTTTGCTTCAGTTTTCACTTTCAAATTAGTTAATTAGAATATATTAAAGAGTCCAAGGATAGAGAGATACCGATAATAATGTGACTAATGAACCGTGAAACTGCTTATATAATTTGCGTGAATAGTAATGAATGTAGCTATAACTCCGAAAACATTTGTTTATAACGTGGATTTCTGGTCTCGAGGTTAGGTAAGGTTAGTAAAAATACTAGTACTATAGTGACATCTAGAGTGATCAATGTTCACCTACTGTCGGTAAACAAGCACACGCAGTTACCTACATAAGATCAGTTGTTTACTTACTGCTCTTCGAGTAAAACAGTTTTCTGCTTTATCGCAGCAAAGTATTTTTTTTAATAACGTCACAGACGAGATATAGCTCGTCTGTGATAAAATGAAATAATTGCCTTGCAATATCCTGTTACCATCGAAATTCAAGAAAATCCTCCTTTTCAATTCAGATTTCGTAAATTGTGAAAGCAACAATTTCAACTGAATGTTCGTGTATCGCACGAAGTATACGAAGTTCGTTGACCCCGAAGAATCGCGAGCTTCGAAACTGCAGCATGGATCCCGATACGCAAGAACCTAATTCTTACTTTATGTCGGCATCAAAGTTTCATAGCCGTCTTTCCTAAGGAAACGCGCGCAAATATGTGCACGGGTCATTGCGCGCTCTAAATTTCTGCCATTTTATGGCGACGGTATCTCTTCCGCCTCGAATTCCGCGGAAAAGTTACTTTTCACAGCGTTCACTTTTTTCCACGAACTGAAGAAAGACAGGCTATTATCCCATGAATAATTTATACACGTCGATTATGAAAGTTATCTGAAAGAAAATATCGACAATTTTTTCCACCAGAAAATGCAAAAAATTTCATTAATAAAAGGATTTGGTCCTTAGTCATCTTTATCAGAATCATGAATGGAATGGGAAGAAAAATGCGGAATCCCCTTCATCCTTGACATTTCAGTCCTCACCCGCAGATCCTTCAGCTTCTATCGCCACTGGCAATATTACTCACTTTGAAAACGTTCACACGTACCACATACATATCTTTCACTCTCCCCTCTATTATTTCCTAACACCAACAGTTTCATTCTCCACTTGGAACCTTGGTAGAATTCAATTGTTACTTGTAAATTTCCCTTTACTTTCGAATACCACCAACCCTTTCACTACAATAAACACCAGCGTTCAATGAGTACCCACAGCTCGTGCGGGGTACGCCGATAGGCGTTCAAGAGACACGGGTAACGAATAGAACCGCAGGATTTCCGCACGTGGAGTATGCAAAATTTCTTGAAACTTGATACTTAAGGTTTCCTTTCCGCATAATCATATATTATCATAGTCAATGTTAAAAATAAACTGTTACCTCCCAATCCACCCTCGATTTCTCAATTACTAAATACCCACGCTACATATTCTCCCATCATTTACAGCTTCTAGACTTTCTACCACACCACTATCCCATTACCATCGCGAGCCATTAGAAACCAATTCGCGTGTGCTACATTCCCCCTTCGATCCTCTCCCTGCTGATTCCTGAATGCCATTAGAATCCCCCGCTAGTATTATTTCTATTCGGTTGGAAAATCCTTGCAGGTACCATGCATCTGTCTTTCCCTCTCCTGCTTGCCAGGATCCCGAGTCGAAGATCAAGACGACGCGCGCATCGCCGCGCTTTCACCGCCCCCTTTCTCGAGCGCGATTTCCAACGGGCCCATCGATGGACCCACGAGGCCTAGTCGCGTCCACTTCCGTGATCAATGACCCCTACGAGGAAAATTCTCGCGTATTCGCGCAACGAGGCGCACTCGGCGCCACAGAAATTCCTCCTAGGCGCGTAACGTAATCGCGTATCGAGTCGTGCCTGGAGGGTTGTAGCGAAGTTTGTAGGAGCTGCGCGAGACACAAAGCTGGCAGCTTTCGGGGTTTGAGAGAAGAGAATTAGCAGTTTTTGGGAGATAAGGTTTTTAGAACTCTTGTTCCAAAACTTCGAAGCTTCAAAATATCAAAACTTCAATGGTTCCAAACTTTAAGGGTTCAGAATTTAATGCTTCAAATATTCAGAGCTGAAAAACTTTAGAGCTTCAAATATTCAAAGCTAAAAAACTTTAAAGCTTCACTACTTCAGGTCTAAAGAAATTTTGATGCTTCAAAATTCAAAGGTTCAAGATTTAAAGCTTCAAATATTTAGAGCTAAAAAACTTTAAAGTTTCACAACTACAAAGCTATAAAAATTCAAAGCTTCAAATTCGCAGAGCTAAAGAACTTTAAAGCTTCAAATCTTCAAAGCTAAAAAACTTTAAAGCTTCAAATATTCAGAACTAAAAAACTTGAAAGCTTCAAATTTTCAGAGCTAAAAAACTTTAAAGTTTCAAATATTCAGAGGTGAAAAACTTTAAAGCTTCAAAAGTACTAAGCTTCAAATTTTCAGAGCTAAAAAACTTGAAAGCTTCAAATTTTTCAGAGCTAAAAAACTTGAAAGCTTCAAATTTTTCAGAGCTAAAAACTTGAAAGCTTCGAATCTCCAAAGCTACAAAAATTTAAAGCTTTAATACTTCAGGACTAAATATTTTGAAGCTTCAAAACTTCAAAATTTAAAGCTTCCAAACTTCAAAATTTAAAGCTTCCAAACTTCAAAATTTAAAGCTTCAAATATTCAGAGCTAAGAAACTTTAAAGTTTCAAAATTACTGAGTTTCAGAACTTCAAAACTTCAGAGTTAAATAAATTAAATCTTCAAAGATTCCAAACTTCAAGGGTTCAAAACTCTAAAGCCTCAAAACATCGAACTTGTATCGATGTACAAAGCTGTATCGCTTCCAGGTACTTACAATACCTCTCGATCCACCATCATCCACCATCCGTGGGCGAGTGCCATTTGAATAAACAGATTCGCCACCCCCTTCCTATCCTGCACTATGAGATAATCCAACTGTTAATTTGGCCAACGAGCCTCGGATTACACGTGACGCACCGGTAATCCCAATGTATTAGAGAATTTTCCACGGCCAATAGCGATGATCCTACGAGTACCACGAACGAGGAAGTGCCGATGTCGGCGTCGTCCGCGTCTAATTATCCTGTTAGAATATCCTCGATTTCCGTCTGTGAATTATGGAACCGCGAAACGTAATGACACTGGTGATTGGATCCAGTCGGATGATCGATGCGCGCAATTTCGCATGGCAATGCGAAGACGTAGAGTCCACTTTATACCGTCGGAATTATGGTAGTTAGATTTGATTATTTTCTTGAATCGATGGGTAATAAAAATATGCACTTTTTCATATAAACTATAAGCTTTTGTGTCAGCTATTTAGGTTTGAATTGAAGACTTCGCTGCAAAAAGGAGGCACCTCCATAATTTGCTGGGATTGAGTTACAGGTAGATTTCTATAGAGTTCCCTCCTTGGTGCAACGCCTCCAGTTAGGTCGGGGTTAGGTCTCCTTTTTATCCCACCACCATCGCACGGTAGTTTCCTAGAACTGTTTACAACTTTACTTGGGGAAAACAACTGGTACTGATTTGAATCTCTCGGTGGAACTATTTATAACTATATGTATATTTTTCCTTGCCCAGAATAATTCCTAAAAGCTTCATATTTATGTAAACTTCGTTAATAAAAGGAGTAGCAGTATTATTAAATAAATAAAGTTAAATTTATATGCCTGACGAGTTACTTCCTAATACTTTTATCTGGGATAAAGGTAAGAAATTCCTTACAAAAGTCTAATGTAAAATATCATCCACCCATTAGATATTTTGTGCCAATAGTAATACGAAACTTCCCAGAAATTTAATGCAAAGATCAGGTATAACTGCTATAGGCTGGTCTTGAATTAAATCCCGGAATTAAATAATCATGGTTTGAATGAAAAAAAAAATGCAGGTACTGCTATCCGCAGTATCCTTAAACATGTTATCTCGTTCATAAATTAGTGTAAGTGGGTTACAAATAAAACGATAACGAGTTACCGTAATTTCGAATGTGCGTCATAATCTTCGATAACTGATAGATATTTAAGAAATAGTAGTCTATAACCGAATTTCTATCCAATGTTCCCATAATTCTTATCTCGGTATCGATTGTTCTCGAATAAATTTTACCCAAAAGAATGCAGGAATTACGAAAGACGATCTGCCCTGCATCCTCGATCCTCCAAAACTGTATTTCGAAATAAAGAATTCTCTCCCCTTGATCGCTATTAACAGGCTGTAATCTGTTTCAGGAATAAACAATCAAATCTTCGTCAAATGTTGACCGATAAGATTACAATGAAGGTGAATGGCTTTCTCAACACCACACGTGATTTCTATGCGTTTGATAATTGCCATCGTGGCCGGGCAACGATTTCCCTCGTTTTTTTTTTCCTTTTTTCGAAGCCTGCCTCGCTCGAAGCGTAATACGAAGCCCATTCACGAACTCAAAAGAGATAATGTAACCGAAACTCGTAATCGAAAACGTAGGTACTCGAAGCTGACGATGAATCTTTGGAACAAGTTTATCAATGAAATTCAATTCAAGTGCAGTCATTAAAGACGATTGTTTTAGAGTGGTTTATCAATTTATTCGATATTAGTGCAGGGTTTAGAACGTAAATTTTCCCAAAACGACATTTTCGAGTCAGATAGTTTGAAATGATTGAGGGACCTCGAAAATGGGATAATTAATATTCTGAAAATATTATACCGTTAGATATTTATATATTTTTCCCTTAATTTTGAAAACTAGATAATTTTAAAAACTTGAGTGAACGTGATCATCGCAAATTACCTAGCGATTGAAAATATTTTCCTGCCTATGACGATTGTCTACTTAATGGGCGAACGGACGTCATTCGATCGAAGGATTTAAATATTTTGTGGAAACACAAGATTGATCAAACTACCTGTAACCGATACTCAGTCGATTAAATTAAATTCTACGGGAAAAGGTTAAAACATTCGGGAAAACCATTCCTTCAGCAATTACTTAACACGTTGCCTGTAACATTCATCAGCATCCGGGGGCGGATTTGGAGATTTGACGCACCTGGGCCAGGGGTCGGCAACTCGGGGCTTAAGAAGGATCAAAAATTCGTAAAATACTCATTCTTTACTTCTAGAAGAGCCATAGATATTTAAAAACACAAGAATACATACTAGGGTGAATCGGAACTATATAGACGAAAATTTAAATTTGAATTTTCAGTTGGCCTGGATGCGGGATAGTTGTATTTTGATTAATCAAACACAACTGTAAAAAAAATTTGGAAAAATATTCATGTCTGAAGGTTCTTTTTTCTCTTAAAAATGTAAAAAATAACATTGTGAATATTATTTTTTACACTTTTGAAAAATATTGATGTTTGCAGGTTCCTTTTTTTCTTAAAAATGTAAAAAATAACATTGCGAATCTTATTATTTACACTTTTAAAAGAAAAAGGAACCTGCAGACATGAATATTTTCCAAAAATGACGACGACGATACGGAATGCTTATTTTGTGATGGTAATTATAAAAATAATAGCAATAAAAAGTAGACCCAATGTCTTCGCTGCTTTCAGTAGCCACAAGAAGAATGTGGTTTGGGGCTTCAGACGTATTATTTACGTGCCCAATGTGTCGAAGACGCAGAAAGCAAGAATAAATTACAAAAATGATGTATATTTATTTATTTGTATCTTCTACTTAATAAATCTTCATTTTTAGTACAAAAAAGTAGGTAAATATTTTTTTAGTTTTCTTCACAAATTTCCTAGGTATTTTTTAGTTTTCTTTACAATTTCCTAGGAACGAAATATAGACGCTAAATATTTTTTTATTATACATGATTTCTAATAGTGGGCAAAAATTGCCTTTTATAATAGTACTTAAGCTGCCAAAGTCTGAACTTGATCAATAAATTTTTTGAGGTGTCGCAAGCCTTTCAAAAATTAATATTTCAGTAAATATTTTGCCCCTGTATTTGGTTCCACCCTATTCCATATTAGGACCCACTTTTTCGAACGGTCGATTTTCACTCTTCTCGGTTTTTTTATTTTAATTGCAAAACTATTGAATTTTTTACATTTGACCATGTAAATATGATTATGCATTACTTCCTTCTTCCCCTCAAGTCAGTTTTATTAATAAAAAAAAATCCCCTACTTTTGACAAGCTTTTGAAATCAAATGTTCCATATTACTTCCTACCTTCGCCAAAGCAACTGTGATTACAAATTAACAATATCTATATTAATTCATATTAAGTGGCGGAAGCTTTGCAAATATTTCCATTCCTTCAAGTATCAAAAGAGCCATATCTTGCCTACCCTAGTCTATCAAGCCTCCGCTGCAATTTCCACGAAATATCTCCAAATATATTAATTCAGAAGAGTCGAAACAATTTCACAATAATTTATGAATTACCACAAATTCGCTAAATAAAAAAGTTGAATTGTATTTAAACTCCCAGATTTGCAAGCTCTTCAAGTACGCTATATCATTAAACGTAACAAAGAGTAAAAAGTGCAATCACTGCACCGCGAGACGTTCTAATCCCCAGCGACACATGTTTCATTGAATATTAGAAGAACGTACGAGGTTCTTAGCGAGCGCGTTACACGACGGATTTCAAGTCTGCCGTTCAATGTTTTCCAATTGTTATGCAGATTAGTCACGACAGTGACGTACCCGCTGAAAGAGCGAGCGTCAGCAACGAGTTTGGTTGAGGAAGAAGAAAAAAATGAATAAAAGGAAACAACAGGCGTTGCAGAAATCACCTGCATCCACATCCAAGAACACGTGTCGATGTTCACGGTTCGGTTGCGTTCGCCACAGACGCACGAGCACCTCGGCCGATCTCGGGTCCTTTTTTCTCCTGCTGGCGATGGAAAAAGAGGCGAATCAAAAACAGAGTGGAGGCGTGACCGTAACAGCTGATCGGCAGTAACCTTGGGCGGATTGCGTAATTAGACGAACGAAAGAAGACGCGTACATAATAGGAGGGCGAGGCGAGCGACGATGCTCGGGAGACGCGGGGAAGATCGTGTTTACGATGGAAGAGGCGACGTTCGATTAAAGGAGGACGCTTCTGCGTCGCCGCTTCATGCTAATCGCTCGTCTCATCTTCGATTTGGGAATACCTGACGTGTAATTTCAGTGACTAGTTGATTGGAAGCTGGCAGCTGTACGAGGATGTGGGTAGCTTTGTGTGTACAGCTGATGCTGAGTTTGCAATAATAAAATTATTGTATAGTAGTGGAATTGTGGGATAGGATATTTATGTGGTTAAAATTGACGATTCTAGCCATGTGAAAAGAAGAAATTTGAGTGGGGAGGTTGGAACTCGAGGAAAATAGTGGTGCGAGTGATATTAATATATAAAACAGAAAGTTTGTATTGATAGCTTAGAAGGGAAGAAATAAATTGATTAGAATTTCGACCGTATATATGAGATACTTCAAAATTAAATTAGTGTCAATTTAAACATTAAGTTTAATGTTTAAATTGACCGAACCAGTGCGCCGAAACTAATTTAATTTTGAATTATCTTAGAAGGGAAGACCCCGAACTCGAAAATTAAAAAAATTCTGAAACTATGTGGATATATAGAGGATTTTCTCATAATTACAACGCAATTTTTAGGTGCAGCTTTTGGTACATTTTAATGGGATTCGCAATTCAACAAAAATTGAAATTGTATGGGAAAAATATGGATTATGCTGTTTCATAATTATTTAAACATCCAGTTCAGTTTTCACGTGAAAACAGGAATTATAGAAAACATTATTAATATTTTTGTTTGTAACTTTTTCTAATTGGTTAAATAATTGATAAAACTTTCACGATTAGGTAGATCTAATTAAAATAGTTGTCTTGAAATTTTTTTCTATCTCTTACAGATTGCGTGTTACAAAATAAAATCGGAAAATAATTAATTTCACCCCTTCAGAGTGAATTTGGACAGCAAAAAATTGCGTTGTAATCAGGAGGAGGAAATCCACTACATTCTTGTTAATGTAAAAAGAATCCCTAAAGCAACTTGAAAGAAATGTTTCAGCTAGTAACAAAAAAATTAGAACCGACTTCAAACAAATAAATTTGCACTAAAAGAATTTCTTCCCTTATTTAATCTACGACTCATATTTTTTAACTCAGCGCCAAATTTACACAGAGCAAATGATGAAGCACCGACTTAAAAAAGAAAGCAAAGATGCTTATAAGAGAATACAAAACTTCACCCCAAAATCCGGCCCCAAAAAGTGAGCCACTAAGATCTACCCAAATTCATAAAATTCAAGCACAGGAGAGAAAACAAAATTCCCCGAAAACTTTACAATTTAAACTTTGCTGCGAAAAGGTGGGAGCTCCAAATTTGAAAAATCCTCCAATAGAGAAATGATACTTTTTCTTCCTACATCTACTATGATAATATCTTTATTTTAATTGAGTAAAATACTTCGAACATACCCACCCGTTCAAAATAAAAAAACACCAGTTGCATTTGCATAAAATACCAAATAAATTAAAATTCCTCACGGTTCTCCAATTATCTTACACCGTTCCTCACAAACATCCCAATTATTTCAAATCACTTTGCTAACACAGTTTGCATCCAATTCTTCCAAAGCTTTTCGTTAACATTTTTCAAAAGTTAATACACTCGGAGCCACCTGCCTCCACTTTACGTGTCCCAGGATTAAATCATCCCTCCGCCTCGATCATTATCAACCTCCCCATCGATTACCACCCATCGATGCAACGCCGTCCCCCCCCTCCCCCTCTTGATCTTGGAGGAGCTCGTCCATCGCAGAGATGCTGGGAATGACGCCGCCTGTGAATAGATCACGTAGGAGCGCGTGACTAGGGTGAATCGACGATTGTCGAACCCTTCCCCAGGATTCCCCAGGCGTGGGGCTGGAGGTGCATGCACAAGAGACGCCAGGGAATCCCGATAAACAGGTATGAAAGTTTCCTCCACCGCCTGTAGTTACTCTCTCTTGCTGTGCTGTGCTCTTCATTCACGCAGCCGACTCAGTGCACTGTGGTTCGCCGCGACCTCCTCAACGGAACGCGTTCGGATACTCCTCGTCGACTGCTGCACTGTCGCACTGCACGTGAGAAGACTTTTTTTTGCTAATTGTTTCGTGCTCGACGCGCACTGGCGGGCTCGTGTAATTTTTCGGGGGTCGAAGTTGCTGAATGAGTGGAGGCTGTGTGGTGATCTTGGAAGGATTGTTTTGCTTAAAGGTATTTTGTGTTACTTGGGTGATATTAGTGAAAAAGTTGCTTCTTTGCAATTTGAGGATCAGTGGATGTATTTGATTAATTTATTTCGGGGCTGAATCCTTGAAGTGGGCTTCCTTTTTATGCTATTTCAGTGATGGTATTGGAAAAATTGGATTCTGTTGTAATTTGATGGTCGGGAGATTTGTTTAATTAATTTATTTTAGGACTGAATCTTTGAACTTTTTGTAATGGAGATCTTGGGAGGATTTATCTTTTCTGAAGGTGTTCTGAGATTCCTTTTTTATGTTATTTAGATGATATTATTGGAAAATTTGGGTCTGTTGTAGTTTGAGGGTCTGTAGAAATATTTGATTAATTCATTTTGGAGCTGAATCTTTGAATTTGTCGACTTTGGGCGATGGAGATCTTGGGAGGATCTGTCTTCTCTGAAGAAAGTGTTCTAAGATTCCTCTTTTATGTTATTTAGATGACGTTATTGGAAAAATTGGATTCCGTTGTAATCTGATGGTCAGGAGATTTGTTTAATTAATTTATTTTGGAGCAGAATCTTTCAACTTCTCGACTTTCTGTTATGAAGATCTTGGGAGGATCTATCTTCTCTGATGAAGCTATTCTAAGATTCCATTTTTATGTTATTTAGATGAAAAACTGAGTTCTGTTCTAATTTGATTGTCAGTAGAAATATTTGATTAATTCATTTCGGAGCTGAATCTTTGAACTTGTCAACTTTGTGTGATGGAAATCTTGGAAGGATCTACTTTCCATAAAGAAGGTGTTCTAAGATTCCTCCTTTATGTTAATCAGACGATATTATCGCAAAAATTGAGTTCAGTCGTAATTGGAGGATCACTAGATACATTTAATTAATTCATTTCGGAGCTGAATCTTTAAACTTGGTAACTTTGCGCGATGATCTTAGAGAACTTATCTTCCGCGAAGAAGATCTATAATCTATCGCGAGATCTCTTCAAGGCTCGCCAACAATGTCTAATTACAATACTTCTCTCCACAATAATTAGATCCAATAAACCGGCATCATCACCCTGAAAATTCATCCACAAAGCAGTCCAATTCCCCAGGAGCCGCGAGAGATAATATTCCACGTCATCTTGATAAATCGACGCCGTTACACAATGCACGTTTCAAAGTTTCCATCTATCTGAAATGATAATCTAAATGGAAACTGTAATCCACTTGTTTATTAACAGTAGTCTTCCATCTTCAAGCTGACAAAACCTCCGACTATCGAAAATTTTTGCAACCACTATATAAGAGCCTGTTTCTAAGTGCACGCCTCCCGATGGATACCACCAACCATCAATTACATACAACTGTTAAAAGCTTATCGATCAATCAGTTATCTTGATAGACATCAGAGGAGTCTTGCAATAGGCGGTTCATTGATGGAGCACTTCATCGTTTAATAATAGCCTGCACAGTTTCCACTGAAATGGCCCAACGTATGAACAACGCGCTCGTTCTTTCGAGATTTCAAACCATTCGAAAATTACGTCCTCCGATCTTAGAGACAAATGTAAAGTAAAAGTTAGATCGCCATTTTAAGTATTTTTCTTCGAGAGTTTAGTTTCTCCAGCGAATTCCTCTCTCACGATTGTTTACGCGCCTAATGATCCTCGTTTACGATCAATTAACCGACTGCTCTCCTTCGATCTGCAACCGTTCCGCTTCAACGACAGCGCGAATTCATCACGGGCGCGTAGAAACTATTTGTAGAAGCCATAGAGTGTATTTGAAAAAAGGGACCACCATCGTGGAGTCTGTTAGTTGGAGGGAGATTCTTGAAGTATTAAATTTCTGGGGGAGATTAATCCTAATTTAATATAACAGTGATTCCGAACCGGTGGGTCGCCACGGTTTTTTTTTTTTTTTAATATTATTAAGTTAGAATTATATTCTGAATTACCTATGTTTAATGTTTTCCTTACCTTATTAAATTTATATGAATATTATAGAATCTGTAATATAGTATAATAACAGATTCAGAAATAAGTGGGAGATGAACTAGTTTCGAGGTTTGGTGATCTAGTTTCGGGGCACTACTAATATCACTCATGAATTTAATAACGTGATTTTCCAATTATTTTTGATATCAGAGAAAAATTCTCAGCGAATAGTATTCTTTGATTTTCTAAGTAAATTATTTTCTTATAGCATTATTTTTTATTTTAACGTCTCAATATTTATGTCTCCCTGTTAGTTTAAATAATAGTGAGTTTACTGTATTTAATTAAAAGTGATTTTTAATCCTTATCTATCCGAATCGTTCGAATTTCGACCAGTGGAACGTGTACGCGCAAAAATAAGGGGAGAGGAAAGTACCTGGTAGAAATTGGAGGGTAAAAACCCTGGAACTCGCTGTTCGAATCGATTTTTTGGACAATTATGCTGGAACAGGTTTCGTGGACGCGTCTACAGGACGATGGACACTCAGACAACCAGTGGTTCCAGCAACCTTCGGACGGAGTCGTTGAAACCGCGCAGAAGTATAAGTCAGCTGAGTCCAAATTGATTCTAAGGGAATTTCGAAGAAAGCATTCCCCGTTATTTGCCCGTTCCGAGAGAAAATTCACTGGTTTGCGTTTCGGTTCTCGAAATTCTACTGTGCTTCGCCCCGAGGTTTGCATTTACATTTTCCAATGTTCCTTGAATGAAAATTAGTTTATTCGAAAAAGGTGGATACCGAATTCGATATTCTATTTTATTTATTTTGATATGTAAAAACATTAAGAACAGTAAAACAGAAAACGCTGGATATAGAAATAACAACAACCAAAAATAGAAAAAAAATATTTGTGGTTACTATGTTGCTTTTTATTTTTGAAATATAAAGTGATGCTGCGTGCAAAAGTAAATTGAAGACGTGAAGTATAAAGGGAAGTGTTTTTGTAAGATAGGGACTGAAGTCTTAAGGTATTAAAAGCCTTATCTTATCGGTGAAGACGAATTTCACTATTGCTTGGTACACTTATACCTATATTTTGCAAATTTAGAAACCGAGTTGCTTTTTTTAAACCTAGCACTGTTCAAGAAAAATTTCTCCCTCATTTTTCATTCATTTTTGGGTGTAGAATCAGCTGCTACCTTGGTTGCACTAATTATCGTGGGATGTTGCGTAGTTGTCCAGTTTTTCTGTATACATTATTTAAAATTGTCGAATAAGTTTGAAGCACTTGCACCGCTGTCGATACGAAGCAGAAATTAAAAACTGGAAAATATGTGTGGAGACACGTCAGCGAGTAAATAGCGATAAAAAAATATAGGTAACATCGCGAGCGCAAATATTGACCGTGTAAATGTGAAACAATGGGGAAACGTGGGGTTCCAACAATTGGAAACTAATGTACCATACGGGTAGATAATGAACGAACACTTATTGCTCTATGATTACGGACGGAAATAGAAGCTTAACTATATGCAAGAGACTTAGCATGCGTGAAAACTTGTGCTTACGATAAAAATGGTCTCAGTACTGCAAGTAGAAGAATAAATCCTTTAAATACCTCAAAAATTTCAATTTTCAAATGTCACATTCATCTCCCCTCGTTTAGAGACACCCTGTATATTAAATTCCTAGCTCAAACTTAACTTGAATAAAACAGAATAACGGGTACACTAATTATTAATCTATGAACTGTTAAAAACTGCATTAGTGCATCAGCGATTGCTTAAGAATTCTGTAAGTGCTTCTCTTTCTGCTCTGATATAAGGAACATAATATATAATTAAAGTAGTTAAATAATATTACCGGTTGAATGCTTGATCTAAAGACCTGGTTGCACACTTTTGCTGCAGAAACAGAAAAAGATTCGCGACCGATAAAATGCCAGTGACTTCAAACGCCACTGTAGTTTGCCTTGGCTAAACGCAAAAGTCATTTCACCCCCCACTTTGCGTTTCCCTGGTCGAGGGAACGTAGCGAGCATACTTTCACTGTACTCAGCCTCCATTGGTACTACGTAGTACTACCATCCTGCCTCTCGTTTGCATTGTTCCCCGTTTAACGACCTGTTCGTGATCATTGGTTGTAATCGAAGCTGATCACAAAGCGAAGAAACCCCGCGAAACTATTTTATCGCAGGAAATGTCAATTTTCGGGGGAAGAACGTTCTGCTTCATGAGGGAAAATTCAGAAATAACGAATAAAAGTTTAAAAAATGATATATCATGTGTCGAATAAAGTTAACTCGCATTAACGAACGAATGACGATTTTCTGTTAACTTTTATTCGTTATTCGAAATTTTATTTGAATCAAAATTTTATCCATCTCTGTGTACAGGGGTATACAAAAAAAAAAATAACGACCACGATTTCCATGGATGAAAATCGTCTAAGAATGTAAAAGCACTGGAGTTGATGAGGGAAGTCTGATGTAAAATTTAGTATAATAGAATTTTAAACCATTTTCTGTGTCCGACGTGTTCTAGTTGACAAGAAATGTGGGAGGAACTGTATATTGCAAATGAACTTTTTTTTTTAAATATAGTGGATTCGCTCGAGTTGGAAATTTTTCCTTGGCTAAACTGATAAAATTATCACTACCATTTTTTTTTTTTACGTAGGGCGTTTATTTCTCGGACCCGAGAACAATGGGCCGTAAAAGACAAAGATAGCACCAGCCATTAAGAAGTAACAATTTTGAATTTCATCAAATCTTCAGGAAAATGACAGCAATCGATTCCTTGTGTTCTCCCGGTGAAATTGATACCAAACACGACAGCATTCAGACTATAATTAACGAAATCGCATAAGAATTAATTTGCAAAATTGGAAGCCAGCTTCGTTAAAAATAGTCCGATTTACATGGTGCATATTTGTTCCCTTTTAATCTGGAGAATATTAAGAAACGGTTGGTGTGGCTTTCATATCGATACGACGACTAATAAAGAATTCGACTTTTTGTAAAATAAAATTCATCCCCCCGCGCCGGGATGCGGTTAATTTAAATCAACAGAGAGACACCCCGCGGATAAAGAAACAGGCCCCCAGCGGTGGCTGAAACGCGACGATAACCCTTATCGACCGTGTCATCGGTGAAATCTATCAACAAATTCCCCGAATGGAGAAATTTCTTTGTATCGATAATATAATCAAATGATAAAGCGTACGAATTCAATAATAATATGCACGATATGGTCCAAATTTGTACCGAACCGCCGGATATTCGCATCCTGCCAGATACAAGACTAATCGGATCGACTTTACCCTTTACCTAAAAGATCGCTATCGTTCTTTCCAAGCGCGCGGCAACTTATATACGCTCTTCCGAGAAGGCAGGGAGGGAGATCGGGCCTACCACTCCGACCGAATGTTCCTCCTCAACGTCGCCTACGTTATCAAGCCGGCCAACGATTCTCATCGTCGTCGAACGCATCGATTCGCCGCCTGCGCATATATACGCTCGACCGGAATAGCTAGGGCGGATTGGTAGTGCGTCGACTCCTATTGAACACCTCTGAAGTGCTCCCAGTTTGGAATAATAACGGGCCGGGCGAACAGGTGTCGCGACGTTTTAACGCCACCACGCTCTCGACTCGCGGATTTGAAATTACGGTGAGTTGGTAAAGGCAGTAAGGAGAGAGGTTTTACCATGGGAACAGGATCGAGGAATATGCGTTGTTCGGCTGAATAGGTAGCACAGATACTCTGCCTTTCGTTATTTCTCTTGTAATACCGGTACGGTGGAATTAGTACGGTTTAATTTGACGAGGAAATTTCTGTTAGGAATTACTTAAGGGAAGTGATTTAATTGGCGTCCAAGTCGATAAGGAATTAATGAGAAGTACGTAGATACGTTTGTAGCGCGAAGCACACTGTAGCTCGGCGATAGCAGCAGGCTGAAGTTGCGCGTTAGTTTTACACGGTCTCGGTGGTAATTCAATAACCGTCAGTATGAATCAGGCTTGCCAGCGCATCCGCGCATTCCGACGTCCACGCGCGTCGGGCAACGCGAGACAAAAGAGACGATGTAACTACGAGACGGTTAATGGGCGAGGAATAGTATCTGGTTCCTCGAGATAC
Organism: Andrena flavipes; assembly: GCA_963971345.1. Taxonomy (NCBI): domain Eukaryota; kingdom Metazoa; phylum Arthropoda; class Insecta; order Hymenoptera; family Andrenidae; genus Andrena; species Andrena flavipes. Next base: position 75,889,160 of record OZ020480.1, read on the forward strand.
CGACAGTCTAGCCGTTCGATGTACTCGAAAATAACGAGCCGAGTACTCGTAAAGTCCGAGCGGTTCGAAAGAAACGAGTACTCGAATTTTTTCGAGCGGCTCGGAGAGAATCGACTACTCGATTTCTTCCGGTGGCTGGAAAAAACCGAGTACACAATTTTTTCGGACAGCCCGAATGTACTTCGAGCAGATCGAATTTTCGAGCCGTCCGACTGTGGCGAGTATTTTAGGTTAGGAAATGTTTATCTACTGGAATGTAAATAATGATTCTTATTAATGTGAATAATTAAAATGTGAACTGCGAATGAAAATATTCTGTAACTATTGAAAATAATTTAATGCGGTGTAGAAGTCGATATATGTATCACATTATGCCATATTATTAACCCTTCGTTGACGCACCTCTTTTTTCGATCAACTTTGACACATCTGGGTGGCTGACACCCAGAGCAATTTTTGAACGAGTGCCATTCTCATACAAAGAATCCAATTATTATGAAAAAAATCATGGGTCAATTTCAAGGATCTCTAGAATGTATTCCAATAACTTTTTTATTGAAATTGTATCACAGTTTTTGTAAAATAATTCTAGATTACCACATGTCGAGAAAAAAACGAGGGAAATCGTAAAAAAATTGTAACTTTTACAAATTTTAATATTAGAAGCTAAAAATCTACAGAGTTGATGTTCGGATATAATATTTTGAGAAAAAAATAGTTTGTAAGTCGGCTTTGAAAAGAAGGTATTTATTTTGCATATAAAAGGTTCAGAGCGTCAAAATCAGAGTGTCAACGAAGGGTTAATGTAACAAAAACTTTGACACATCATGAATTGTCACTTCGCTTTTTTCTGAACTACACAGATGTCATATTTTGCGAACAATTAGATTTCATCTAGAAACACATGGAAACACGCATCTCTCAATTTTGACTATACTTAATTTGTACTTCATAATCGTTTCTTTATTTATTTATACTTATTCATTTCTTATTAACCGATAACAACCTTTGTTAACAGTGATCCGAGAGAAATCCATATAAGTAATAACGTATACGAAAGAGGCAAGAAATTAAAGATAAAATAAAGAGAAGCATATAAATACGTTCATGCATACATGAAAAACGTAAAAAAAGAGGGATTCGAATTTAGCACTTATTTTCAATAGTTGCAGAATATTATTATTTGTAGTTTACATTTCAATTATTCACATTATTAAAATCCGTTATTCAGGCATTATTTATACTTCAGTAGATACACATTTTCTAACCTAAAACATTCGAAATACTCGGACTGTTCGAAAAATTTCGATCTACTCTCGAAGTACATTCGGGCTGCTCGAAAAACTTCGAGTACTCGGCTCGGTCCGAATTTCAAGCTACTCGAATATTCGAGTACTCAACATCCCTAACGGACACCCGTGGCAACTCGAAATTTTATCTAGTATTGAACTTATAGATAGATAAATCGTCACGTTTTATATATCTACTACAGATTGCGAAATATTAGAGCGCGTGTCGAGCACTAAACCGACACCTGTTTCAATACCTCGATATTTAATGCTCCGAGATAATCTCCCCGGCTCCTGGGATTAATCATTCGATTTCACATTTCGCGAATTCATTGAAATGGAACAGGGAAGCAGTATTTTTTAAACAGTAAATCACTTTACACAGTGGTATTTTAAATTGAATAGTTTTCGAACGTCCATGTTTTTATGTAGAGTCGTAAACTTATGCTCGAAGTAGTTTAGTGCGTCTGATACCGGTTTTAAATGATACGAGTTACAGGGCTATCTAAGTTTGAAGGAGCGTAATGTTTTTCACGGGACAGTGGTGTGGACTCAATATGCCACGCTCCTGAATGAAATATAGCGTTCCAGTTACAGAGAGCGCGCGTCGGGCAAAACTTCTGCCCCGTTCACACCTACGCCGAGTTGTTTTCGCGCTGTTGCCGTGAAAACGGCGATAAAGCCGCCGTCGAGGCGCGATAATACAAATACCCGGTTCTTTGACGGTCGATAAAATAAAGCCTCAAGTGGGCCGATAAAGCGTATCAGATGTCTAGATAAAAAGGAATTCGTCGTTAACCAAGGAACACGTACTTACCGAGTACGGTGTAATTAGAATCGTAATTAAATATCGCGATATTGGTTTCCTGGAAAAAATAATCACGTCAAACGGAAATAAAGGAATTGCATATCCACGCGATGCCAAAAAAAACCGAGATAATTACTTGTTAAAAATACATTACCATGTTACCGACGTATGTACAAAAAGATTAGTGACATTTTTTCCATTACAGTCGCTCAGGGAGCAATACATCACTTATTGACCCACTACTCGAGCAATTTGTCACGATAACGTATGAATATTGTACAAGACATTTATATACTTGGTTCTTTCAGTATCTGTTACTATAGAGATAGTACTTCCAGAGAAAAAAAACTAGAGTGAAAATCGTACGCGGGTCATTCCACGCGAAATAGGATACTTTCGGGAGTACCATATAGGATTTCGCTGAAACCTGGATACGTGTAATCTTTAGTGATACATAGGCGTATCTCGAACGATTTTTCTAAATTTTCAAAGTTGTGGATCTTAGTTCATTAAAATATAGTGCTGGCCTTTTTCGGTAAAATTCGAACAGTAGCGCACTCAGGATGTAATTTTGGGGGAGCCGAGTTGGAAGGCTAAAAATATTTTTAATGCAAATTCTCGAAGGATTTTTCTAAATTTTCAAAGTTGTGGATCTTAGTTCATTAAAATATAGTGTTGGCCTTTTTCAGTAAAATTAGAACAGTAGCGCACTCAGGATTTAATTTTGGGGGAGCCGAGTTGGAAGGCTAAAGATATTTTTAATGCAAATTCTCGAAGGATTTTTCTAAATTTTCAAAGTTGTGGATCTTAGTTCATTAAAATATAGTGTTGGCCTTTTTCGGTAAAATTCGAACAGTAGCGCACTCAGGATTTAATTTTGGGGGAGCCCACTTGAAGGCTAAAAATATTTTTAATGCAAATTCAGTCAAGTGCAGGTGATTATGAAAATTTATTCTTCAAAAAGGAGGAAGTTATATATTTGCATTTCTTTGTCCCCGCATAACTTCTCAGCATATGGACCGATTTTGATAATCTTTTTTCTACTCAAAAGAGGGCCCGGATATCCCATTCTACACTGTATCAACATTGGCTTAATAGTTAAAAATAAAGAGATTTAAAAAAAATTAAAACCGACTTCAATAAAATAAAAACTACACTAAAAAGTAAAGAATAATTTTTTTCCCTTATTTAATCTACGTCTCTCATATTAATATAGTCGGTGCCTCATCATTTTCATTGTGTAACTCTGGCGTCGACTTAAAAAATATGAGAGTCATTTAAATAAAAGAAAAAGTTATTTTTCCTTTTTTTTTTTAAGTTGGTTTTAATTTTTGTTTTTAAATCTTTTTACACAAAGCTCTTGAATTAATTTAATCACGGTTACATTAATTCACCACTAATACCGAACTCCAGAGAATTACTGCCCACAAGTTTCCATACCCAAGCGTTATTATATCATATTCTTCGTTACCAGGCTAGCGTTCGATAAGAGAAATGTCCCCGTTGGAAGACAATTCCCTCGTCCAGAGACTGATGACCACCGCGGATTCGCATCACCTCGGGGGGCCCCCGGAGGATGGCAACACGTCTGGCGTGCTGGTGGCCAAAGGCGTCACCATGATCATCTTATGCGTGGTCAGCACTTGCATGGGCATTCTGCCGATGCAGATGGCGAAGTGTTTGAAATGGAACACCGCGGACGTCGGGAATCCCAGGTATCAACTTTTTTCCACGCAACGGCTTAAGTTTCCCTCCGACAAACCACCGATCCCCGTCGAGATACAGGGGAATCCTGAGGCGCCAAGGACGAGGCGTTAATCCCCTCGATCCTATCTCCCGACAAATCCCCCGTTGCCACACTTTTCACGGCCCGCGCCAGTTCGGTGAGATCCGCTCTGACCAAACTGATAACCCACTTAATTGTGGGGCAGGTTGCACACGCCGTACGTAAACACCTATGGCTGAAAGTTTGCGGGCTGCGTTATCGTGGCGCGCTCGGTTAAGGTGTCGTAATTGGTTGCGCCGGCGACTATAGTCACGTAACCGGGCATTGCCAACGCAACGCCTCTCTGGATAAACTTAGTGTCGTTAAACGATGGTTCGTTGCGGTAGGTCGACGAGGCTGGTGAGCCTGCTTTTGGGATTCGGCGGCGGCGTGCTGTTTTGCACCACGTTCCTTCACCTACTGCCGGAAGTCAAGGAAGGGGTCGAGCATCTCACAGAGGATGGGAAACTGCCTGCGCTTAGCTTCTCATTGGCTGAGGCGCTCACCTGTGCCGGGTGAGGGAAATTAAAATTGCATTTCGTGGAATTCACGGTATTTCCACTCTATTTCTAGTTTTACAGAAATTATACAAATTGATAATTTCTATCTGTAGTATTTTTTCTTTCTTCTTTTCTTTTGTGTATTTAAATCTGCTTTTTATCTTTTTGTTGTTATTCTTAATCTCTACTGAGATAATGAGGCAATAATTGTAAATATTATTATTATTATTTTATGGAGTTTCACGAGCTCACCTCGGTGATTTGAAGATACATATATACAAAATATTGTATTGGTTTTTTTTTATTATTCCATGGTGGAGTTTTGGAATTAGAAGATTTAATAGTATCTTTGCTGAATATTTAAGTTACGTTTACTCGAGAGAAGATCTTGCAATTATGGTACCGTCGTATTATTGAAGGTGCTCCAAAATTTTGAAGTGCCGAGGGAAGGCGTGTTTCAAAATGTGAAACGAAAATGTAAACTTTTGTCATAGAAGCCCTTTTTCGAAGAACTAAACTTTAAATATAGCGAAGTAGATGCACCGAAGGTGCTCAGTCACTTTTTCAAATTTTTCAAAAATTCTTTTCAATTTATCTTGTTAAATTAAAGGTCGAGATTTTTGTCACATAGTCCCATGCAGTGGCGTGTTTAACGGGCGGCCAATGAGCAGTTGCCACCTGAGCCCCCAAAGCCCCATCTTCTAAAAAAAAAAATGATTTTATCTAAACTTGTTTTTTTTTTTTTTAATTTCTGGGATATATAGAATATGTCCCAGAAATTTTCCAGCTGGGCCTTTCCCCTTAAATCCACCACTGTTCCCCTGCTTAAATACTTGGAAAAATATACTCCCACCTGAAATTCTCAAGAAAGTGAATAGTTCCGTTTATTCTGTCACAGATTCTTTATCATGTACTTGGTGGAAGAATCGGTGCACACGCATTTGAGAAAGAAACAGGCCAAAAGAGAGGAGTCGGCCAAGAAGGACGTGACGAGGAGCACCAACGAGTTGGTCGAAAACGGGCAGTCCCTACCGAATTGCGTCAGTGGACACTCTCACTAGTGAGTACCAGGCGATGTTAATCATTTACCCGTGTGCGGAGTATCCCACTTACAATGAACATGTAAATTACTTCCGCTGCTGCTGAAAGTAAGCAAAAATGACTAAGAGGAATTTAATATTTTAAAGACGAGCATTTCACGGTGTTATTAGCGATGTCGTGTTATTTAGTACCTACTTTACATACAATTCTGGCATTACCAGCTGGCTATTTTTTTTTTTTATTCGAAGTCACCTGAACATCATGATGTCACAGGTCGTTGAACTCGTCTTGATGTCGGCTACAATATAGAATTATAAAAAACAGATGTTAACGTGCAAAAAAATATCCATGACTTTGGAGTTAAAACCATATGTAGATATAAACACTAGGGTGGAACGAAGAATAGGGGCAAAATATTTTTTTATTATTCATGAGTTCTAATAGTGGGCAAAAGTTGTTTTTTATAATGGTATTTAAGGTGCCAAAATTTGAACGTGATCAACAAATTTTTTGAGGTGCCGCAAGCCCTTGAAATATTAATATTTACTGAAATATTACTTTTTGAAAGGCTTGCGGCACCTCAAAAAATTTGTTGATCACGTTCAAACTTTGGAAGCTTAAATACCATTATATAAGGCAACTTTTGCCCACTATTAGAAGTCATGAATAATAAAAAAATATTTTTCCCCTATATTTCATTCCACCCTAATAAACACCTCCTAGAAGGGAACATCCCGAACCCGAAATTCAAAAAACTCTGGAACTTTGCGAATATGTAGGGAATTTCCTCCTGATTACAACGCAATTTTTATTTGCTGCCTAAATTCACCCCCTGGAAATCTGGTTATTTTCCGATTTTGTGCTACAACTCGTGAACTGTAAAATAATTTTTTTACCAAAAGATAGATCTAATTAAAAGAAGTAACTTTTGTCTTGACACTTTTTTTCTATTACAGTTCGCAAGTTATAACACAAAATGGGAAAATAGCCGGATTTTTGGGAGTTAATTTCACCAACTTCGTGTGAATTTGGGCAGCAAACAAAATTTGCGTGGAAATCAGGAGGAAATTCCCTACATATTTACTAAGTTTCAGAATTTTATGAATTTTATAAATTTCCGGATTCGGGATGTTCCCCTGTTAGTTGTTTTCTCTTGCGTTTAATAGCAGTGGAAATAATTTAGTTGCTCGTTGAAAGTGGGACACTCTGTATGCAAATTGCACGAGATACAAAAATGAATGTATATCGTCGTGTCTCAGTAACGGTCACGGGCATTCACATCATTTGCCCGTTATAATGGACGAGAAGGATGACTTCGTCATAAGCTCGCTGCGAGGACTGTTAATAGTTCTTGGTTTATCCGTGCATGAATTGTTCGAAGGACTCGCTATTGGACTGGAAAGTTCAGCCACTTACGTATGGTACGTCTGCGTCACGATTAATTAGTGGAATGGTATTTTTAAATGTACACGTGGAACGGAGCGTAAATATTCTTAGATGTGAGTGAAGCTTGTACTGATTACCATATTTTAGGAAGTATCCTAAATATGATAATTGGACAAACAGTTTGTCACTCTTTTGTTCTTTGTAGTGGATTAATGTATAATTCTCTTTATTATGTGCAGTGACTCATGGACTCAGACGTCAAAGTTTAAAAAATTATGGTATTAGAGTTAATATGTTTAATTAAACACTTATGGTTTCAAATTACCATTATTTTTTGATTTCCGGTAATCATTATAAATTACCCAAAATTTTATTTTTGTCACCGCTGACCAATATCGACGACAAAATTTTTTGTTGGTTACAATCGATCGTTGTCAATTATTTTTATTAATGTTACCAATAATTAGTAGTTACTGAAAACACGGGGAAAAAATCATTATGAAACTTATATTTTATTAAGCAAAAAACTGTATGGAAATATATGAAACAAAGAATAAAATAAAAGATATTGTAATACAGTTTACTATTTGTTGCTTAATAAAATATATTAGTTTTATAATTAACTTTTTTCATGTTGTCAATTAATACTAATTATTAGTAATATTCATAACATTTGATAATGACCAATATAACCAGTAAAAAAATTTACCGTCGATAATGATTACGGGTAACGGAAATAAAATTCGGGTCATTGATAATTATTACTGGTAACCAGTATTACATTTCCGCTATCGATAATGGGGGCTGGTGGCCAAAAAAAAAAATAATCATTCGTAACGATTATGCGACAGAACAATAATTAATAATTAATATTTTTTATCATTTACTTTTTTGAGAAGTTTCTTTAACAGTTAGCTGAATAGAAATCAATCCTTCCTTAATGGCTTTTCCAAATATTTTTTACAATAACCATTTGGATCTCTGCTCATGGTATAATAAAAACTCGAAAGCAGAGCAGAAGAAGATGTTTCTTAATTGTACGAAGTTTTGTCGGGAAAGCTGTATAATTTGCTTTATCAGACCCAACGCGAATAGATCCTCGTTTTATTGACTCTCAACTTATCACTTCTTGAGCCCCTGCGTCTTCAACAACTGCGTCTCGTGAGTCATTGCACTTACTTGTCGAAACGAAAACAAAGATAGTATTTGCATTTCTTTTGAAAATACTCCTATTAGTTATGACTGTAACTATAATCAAGGACACTTTGAATCGTGTAGGTGGCAACTTTGATTTCGCTTTTAGGTACATGTTTGCGGCAGTGGCTGCTCACAAATTCGTCATAGCGTTCTGCATTGGCGTGGAGTTAATAGCCTCTAAAACCAGGACGTATCTATCCGTTATCTACGTCTGCACATTCGCGGTTGTTTCACCTTTGGGAATCGGCATTGGAATGTGCCTTGTCGGTGGCGGAAGCGCAGCTGCCAGTGGCATACTTCCGGTCCTACTCCAGGTGAATAATGCTATTTACATCGAGTTTCTTGTGATCACCCGAAGATTTCAACCCTTCCACGAAAATCAGATTAATTTGATCCAAAAACGAGTGGAAACTCACACTTTTCTAAATTAAAAACTAACGATTCAGATTCAAAAGAAGTGGAAACACTTTTCCAAATCAGTAACTAATAATTTAGATTGAAAATAAGTGGAAAGTTCCACTTTTCCAAATTAAAAACTAATAATTTAAATTCATAAGAAATGGAAACTCCAAGTTTCCCGAATTATAAACTAATAATTTAGATTCCACAAAAAATGGAAAGTTCCACTTTTCCAAATCAGTAACTAATAATTTAGATTGAAAATAAGTGGAAAGTTCCACTTTTCCAAATTAAAAACTAATAATTTAAACTCATAAGAAATGGAAACTCCAAATTTCCCGAATTATAAACTAATAATTTAGATTCCACAAAAAATGGAAAGTTCCACTTTTCCAAATCAGTAACTAATAATTTACATTGAAAATAAGTGGAAAATTCCACTTTTCCAAATTAAAAACTAATAATTTAAATTCAGAAGAAATGGAAACTCCAAGTTTCCCGAATTATAAACTAATAATTTAGATTCCACAAAAAATGGAATGTTCCACTTTTCCAAATCAGTAACTAATAATTTACATTGAAAATAAGTGGAAAGTTCCACTTTTCCAAATTAAAAACTAATAATTTAAATTCATAAGAAATGGAAACTCCAAGTTTCCCGAATTATAAACTAATAATTTAGATTCCACAAAAAATGGAAAGTTCCACTTTTCCAAATCAGTAACTAATAATTTACATTGAAAATAAGTGGAAAGTTCCACTTTTCCAAATTAAAAACTAATAATTTAAACTCATAAGAAATGGAAACTCCAAGTTTCCCGAATCATAAACTAATAATTTAGATTCCACAAAAAATGGAAAGTTCCACTTTTCCAAATCAGTAACTAATAATTTACATTGAAAATAAGTGAAAAGTTCCACTTTTCCAAATTAAAAACTAATAATTTAAACTCATAAGAAATGGAAACTCCAAGTTTCCCGAATCATAAACTAATAATTTAGATTCCACAAAAAATGGAAAGTTCCACTTTTCCAAATCAGTAACTAATAATTTACATTGAAAATAAGTGAAAAGTTCCACTTTTCCAAATTAAAAACTAATAATTTAAATTCATAAGAAATGGAAACTACAAATTTCCCGAATTATAAACTAATAATTTAGATTCCACAAAAAGTGGAAAGTTCCACTTTTCCAAATAAAAAACTAGTACTTTAGAATCAAAAGCAGTGGAAACTCCCACCTCTTCAGATTAATAACTAATAATTTAGATTCAAAAGTATTGGAAACTCCCACTCTTATAAATCACTAACTAACAATTTTTCAGATTAACAATTGCTAATTCTTGAATCCTTCAGAAGCAAACGTATCACAGCCACCATCACATCCATCATTGGTTAAATTCTGCCCCAAAATCCCCCACTTAGGGAACACCGATTATTTATCAAATTTCTGTGGAAGGGTGAATCGATATTCGAGAGTGATCAATAAATCCTACACCCACTAACGACATTATGCATATCCCATAATATAGGGCCTAGCATCAGGGACTTTATTATACGTGGTGTTCTTCGAGATCCTTCAAGAGCACAGAAGCGGCCTCAATCAATACCTCTCCATCCTAGTTGGCTTCGTCGTAATGTTTGGCCTGCAGCTTGTCAGTAAGTAGAAAATTTATTTCCAACTACCACTGAAATACAGATCGCCCAGAAACCCAAGTGATCAACTCCACGAAGCAAACAGAAATAACAGAAATTGATAAGTCCAGCCTTAGTCGATATCCTCCTTAGAACTGAAAAGTTAACAGAAAGTGGAGCTGATCGTCTTCTCCGAGGCTGATACGTTACCAGCGCCAATTACAACGAAGAGAAGCGATCATTAAAAATGTAAACACAGGCTAACATTAACACCCAACATGCTACGCGCAGGCTTATTAATCTACAGCCGTGGCCAAAAGAAAGTTTAAACCGTAAATAATAATACTAACAGAAGTAAGAGTGTCCCGTTAGAAAGGTTTACACCTTTCTACGTCCCATAAATTGGAGAATGGCGCGAAGTAATTATACAAAGCCAATTTCGTAATTAAATCTTCATTTTAGCCACCACTGTACACCCCAGCTTGGCAGATCTCGTTCACAGTTATCAGGCCTCGTTAAGAAGTATAGTTCAGTTAATTAGCAGTGGAGGCGGCTAATCTGCCGGCGAAGTGCGTCAACAGTTGATTAAGCCGCCCTCCGTTGCAATAAATTAAAGCAAGTGGCGCGAAAAGCACGATAGTCGAAAAAGAAACGACTCGACGTCGGGATTATCGATTGCCAGCCAATTGCCAGTTATCAGCGGCCGGGGGCACGCGATTTCAGCCTGCTAGAGGAAACAGCTGACGTCGGGGCCAACGCTCGAGATTCTGTTGGTTGGTTGGGGGAGGGTGGATAAGAGGAAATTGTTGAGAGGAGATGGACACTTGGGGGCTGATTTTTAGAATTCTGCCACGTTGGGTGATCTTGGGTGAAGTGGAGTGGCGGTAATGATCACTGGTAGCGTGGAACTGCAGGTCTAGCTTTGATAGCGATGGGTTTAGTGTTAGATTTAAGAAGCTCGACCTATATTGAAAGTACCAGTGCCAGATGCACTGTGTTTGGGAATTGGGTCTACAGTAGGTCTGTTAACCCTTTAGCGCACGAGTATTTTTATTCATTGAAGAAGGATGAACCAGCTTGAACCCTGTATTCATTTGTTTTGTGCATTTTAAACTCTGGCAAAAATGGAAAATTTTATATAAAAATATAAAAATTCAGAGGGTTTTTAATGATTTGAAGGAAACGGAACATTTTTCCCTCAGACTATTAGTAGATACTAGGTGGGAGAGATAAATACTAGAACTGTACTAGATTCAGGTACAAATAATCTGGGACCTAGGTGTGGAATAATTCCACTGGTATTATGATCTTGAACCTCCATAGAGAAATATCTGCGGCAAAAAAGACACCACAATCGGTAACTTGCATGCTCGATTTAGCGCGGATACTAAGTTTCCAGTCGATTATAAAAGCTTTCATAAGAGACAGATTATAAATCGTCAGAAAAACTGGCTTCGATTTGAAGGTGACTCATGCAGCGAAACCACTGCGTTTTCTGCGCCAACGACTCGTGACCATTACCAAAGTGCCTTTCACCGCGAAACCAGCTTCGTCTGTTTACCAAATTCATGGTCGACATTTAGCTACGAGGACTACTTATAACTCCAGATAAATTATCTGATCTATCAGCATCTACAGTACTGGAGATCCAGAGATCTATTATTTCTATTGTTTAGGAATTAATGACAATTAAACGCGATAGAAAGCACCGAATAATTCTACTTAATCCTTTGACGCTCTCTAGTGAGCTAGTTTCCACTTTATCCTTTGTTCTATTAACACCTGGTAGCTTCTACAGCTCCACGGGATCTTTTGAATATCGCCCTATTCACAGCCTCGGGAATCGAGATACACAGAGTGAATTCTCGTGCGATATACAGCGGTGGCCAGAAGAGAGATTAAAACTTATATTTTTACGTGGTTGGTATAACGAGAGTCGAGCGTTAAAAAGTTATTCGAATAAATTCTGCTTCGAATGATATTCGAATAAAATGCAGTTATTCGAGAATAATGAGTAACAATTTATTCGAATAAAAATGTACTCGAAATATAGTATAGATATAGGTTTTATTTTAATTTTATTTCGATCAGTTACCGTTCACACTTTAAGCTTTCCGTTCAACACTACTGCGTACTAGGAATTAATCTTCAAACCTTCCAACATAATGGAAATAATGGTTGCGCAATAAATCAGTCGGTGTAAAACTTCGCTCGCTCTGGCAAAAGGTGATAAACAGCCAAGGAAAAGACTTAAATTAAAAAAGTACATAGTACATTTTCACTTCTAACAAATACTTCGGCTCAATAAAGCGAACGAACTTATCCACCGATGCACGAATCTAATTTGGAGCCACCAGAGCTCAATCTATATTGCAAAAAGAATTAGAGCTCGGAAGTGAAGTTTCCAACCCAACTGCAGAGCCCATCCTCCACCCCGCATTCCTTCTGTTTCCAACGAATGCCAACTATGCCCGCGTTGTCGTCCGAACGATCAACAAACAAAAATCAATCGACACTGAGCACACCGTGCGCTTGAATACCATTCCTCCGTACACACCATTGTGTATCTGGGACCTCAAACACACGATCTCAAATAACCAAACAAACGCGTTCCTACAATCACTCTAAAAAATGTCCCCCCAAAAGCCACGAACTATTTACCATTAACATATCAATTCTCACTTAACCTACGCGCCCCACTCTCCCAGTAAACCGAGCATCGATAATTAACACAAGAGGGAACCAGTCACCCATAATACGTTACCACTGAGTGAAACCTACAGTTACATTCTTCGCGACTAAACACCAATTCCAATAACGTCCGTATAACACGTATAACGCTACAAGCGAAAGGGCTAGCTTCTCCGAGCAGTTCGCAGTCGGGTTATAACGTTATTCTTCGTTCAATCGTGCATTCCTCACACAAGCACAACTCGCGTGAGCTCGCGTATACCTGCGAGGCGTCCGTGCTTAACCTCTCGTCGCGCACAACGAGGCAGCACGGCATAGCGGGAGAGTAGGGGACGCCAGAAGGTAGGGGAACCGTGCCTGGTGGGGGGAGAGAGCAGGAAACGATTCTGCTTGGACTGTTCGTAAGACGCGAGGGGATTGTGCCGTGTATACCCAACCAGCCCCGGAGTGCCCGATTCACCATCGAACCGCGTGGAACGGCCGACACTCGCTTCCCGCTTTGACTGTTCCTAGTCGCCCGTTACTATCCTCCTGGCTTAGGAAAAGTGAAAACATCTCGCGGATCCGCGCTCAGCCACGGCAGTAGCATCCTCGGGTCCACACCGTGACGCGTTTCGTAACCCCATTCGCGCATACCGTTTGCACTTTCCAAAGGAAAAGTTTCAGGAGTGGTTCCACTCGGCTGGTTCCGGCACACCGCGATCCACGCTTCCAGCGCATCGGCGCGTACCTGTGTGCTGGGTGGGGGGATGTGCGATGGATCTGCGGATGTGGGGTTTAGTTGTTGACGGGGACGTGCTTGGCTTTCGTTAGGTTGTTGATAGATGAATTATAGGAGAGTTTTTACTGGTTCTTCTCGGGGGGACGTTAGTGGTTGCGAATGTGGTGTGTTAATTATTTCTAGAGTTTCGAAATTCGGTGGGTGGTGAGCGTGTCAAGTGAAACAGTGGCTAGGTTGGGTGGCTTGATGAAGAGGCAGGTGTCTGAAACACCTGTGGTGTCGCCGATGCACATGCCAAGTGAAGCTTCAAGGTCGAGATGACAATTGAAGAAGAGGCGAGGAAGAAGGACGCGGTGGAGTGGTAATTGAAATAAAAAAGTTAAAAGGACAATTTGAACGTTGATTGGCCAGCACGGCGAGCGGATTCGGAACGAAGCTGGGGACCTTGGGAGACTGATTCGAACTTGGAATCGGGGAAGCAGGAATACCCTCATGGCGAGTATTTAGTGGATTCGAGGCGGAGCTGAGGGACCTTCAGAGGTTGGTCCAATGTTCAAGTTGGGATAACTGGGATATTCAAATTGAAACAGCTTTCGAGTATAAGTTGAGGACCTTGAGAAGTCGGTCCAAATTTCAAACTAGGGAAGTTGGAATACTGAAACTTGGATATTTGGTATCAAATCGAAGTTGCTCAAAACTTCAAATTTGGATAACTAGGATATTCAAATTCAAATACCTAGTATCTCCCAATAAAGATTGAGGAACATTTAGTACCCTTGCGCAAAGGGTACCTTTCCCTGAGAATTGTGTGACAAAAATTTTCAAAATGGAGGAAACAACGACGTCTACGATTCTACTAGTGGCAAAGATTGGAGCCATGGTTGGTCTCGGTTTTGGATCTCTGATCCTGGGAATGCTACCACTGATTATTGGCAGATACAGAATTGATCATCGACAAAAACGGCACCGCGGGATTTCGAGCAATTCCAGCAGCTGCACGTCTGCCTCCATTTCGAACGCGTTCTCCGCGAGCGTTACATCAACTGCGACTGCTGGGGATTCCCAAGTACGTTTCAACTATTCGAAACTGTACCGTTACAGAGGCATTCTACAGATGTCTGGTTATGTTCATCGTCAACTGATAGGGTGACCCCAAAATGATCCGCACTGATAATTTAAAATTGTTTTTGAAGTTTATCTATCTTCAGTTTTTTTTAATTAAAATATACTCGAAGTTGTTTCGAAACCGAGCTGTTTTTTTTTTAGACGTGAACGTCATTGGAATTAATAGAATACTTGAAGTCCAAGATCTTATCGAATTAAATCAATTTTTTAAGGGAAGTATACGAAGACACTAAAATTCCTATAAATCGTGTGCTAAGTAGTAAATTATGTGTCGAGATGTCATGTTTTTCGAAGCGAATGTGTTAAAAGATGAATTGACGAAGCAGCGAGGTAAATCCGTCCTAATTGACAAATCTTTGAGGCGATCTTGCACTTCACAGTTTTCCTTGGAAGTTAATCTAGCGGTCACAAGGTTGTGGGTGTATATTACATTAGATGGAAGGTATTAATCCACTGATTTTTCTGAAGATCCTTTCAATTATGAGGAACACTTTCACCCTATCAGATGAAGATTGAAAAAAATTTAATCTAGAGTCCAATTTCCCCTCCCTGAAATTTATTTTGTGGACCTCCTGAAATCTGTTTCTATAGGGTCCATGGATCCCCTGAAATCTATTTCACAAGTGTCCACAGACCCCCTAGAATCCGCCTCCTCCGCAATCCCCGAGTTAAGAACCCCTGCGCGAATTGGACGCGAACCGATGTACGGGATTGGAAGATAACGTCTAATCTATAGGGTCTTCAGACGTCGTTGCTGCTGTGCTTCGGCGGGGGGGTCCTCCTGTTCACCACGTTCCTGCATCTAGCGCCGGAAGTTCGCGTGAGCGTGGAGCGACACCAGTCGAACGGTCAGCTGCCTACGCTCGGCACGCTCAGCCTCTCGGAGCTGCTCTTCTGCGCGGGCTTTTTCCTCGTCTACTTCGTTGAGGAGGCTGTGCACGCAGCGCTCACAGGAAAACCCGAGTCTTCCGAAGCGCTGCTCTACAGGACCGTATCAGTGCGCAGATGCAACAACCAAGCAAGCGCTTCGACGGGCTCGACCACCACCGTCTCCACCACCACCAGGTCCACCTGGAAGGAAGACAACGACGACCTCGAGGACAACGACGAGCCCACGAAACCATCCTCTCTCCACCCGGACGATCTTCGAGACGGAAGAAAAGACAAGACTCTCCCGGCGATATTCGTCCTCTCGTCACCCACGGGGCTATCCTCTCCGGAACATCACCCGGACAACAGAAGACACCCCTCGGACGTGGATCTGAGCCACTATCCGAATACGAAGCACCACGAACACAAACACCCAGCCATGACCAAGAACACGTCGGTGCAAGGCCTGCTGACTGTCCTGGCTCTGTCCTTCCACGCAATCTTCGAGGGCCTAGCTGTGGGACTGGAGCCATCCATAGCGTCCGTTGTTTACTTAGCCGCGGCTATCGCCACTCACAAGCTGGTGATCTCGTTCTGCGTCGGAATGGAGCTATACGTGGCTGGTGCCTCGACGAGGACCACTCTGGGCTACCTCACGATATTCTCCATGGTCACGCCCATAGGCATCGCCGTGGGCCTAGCCCTGGGCCACTTCAAGAACGACAGCGGCAACCTGGGCCCCACGCCGACGATACTGCAGGGCATGGCCGCTGGCACACTGCTTTACGTAGTGTTCTTCGAGGTTCTCGCACGCGAGAGGGCTAACGAGAAAAGTGGACTCTTACAGCTCACCGCCATTGTCGTCGGGTTTATGCTGATGCTGGGCCTGCAGATCGCCAGTGAGTGTTTCCTCGGCGACGGGTCCCCGTTGTTGAAGGCTGGTGGAACGTTGAAATTGGTGGGCGTGGTAGTCGTGGTGGATAGGGATGGTTTTAGTTTCGATTGCCATTTGGGATGATGAAGAGAGAGACTTGGTCTGATGATTTGTTTGATATTTTAAGTACTTCAGGTTCTATGCTTAATCGAAGATAGATTCTTTCTTTGATGGGGGTTGTGGAACGATTGTAGATGGGACGAAAGGAGAGAAAGGAAGGAGGTTGCATTTTGTAGTGGACTTTAGGCTTGCCTACCAGGCCCTGCATCAGACGCGAGGACCTTAGGAGATAGGAAGAAATTGATATATATAGAAATCGGTAGTTGAGGGAGCACTTGCGGGAAAGCGGGATCAGACGCAATGCCATCTTGCGGCGGAATTAGAGGTACCGCTACATTTCCAGTTATCGATAGCTTTTTTTTACTTTGCATTTTCGAAACCTTGATTAGCTTCGCCTGAAGAAAGAGAACACTTCGGGGCAATTCAGGAACACCTCCTTTTGCTCCTGTCTCCCTCAATTAGGTTCAAGATGAAAGCAAGATACATGCCATGCTAGCTACCAAGAGGCTGTCCACTTCATGTCCCATTTTTATAATCCTGCGTCACGAAGTACGATGCTTCTGACTTTCTCCAACGTGTACTGAAAGACTCCTGGGCGAAATCTATTCGAGGAACTTGACGGAGAATCCAGAACACTGGTCAGAAAGTCGAACTGAAACTATTACTCCACTGCTTTCACCTTCCTGCCGACAGCAACCATCGAATTTGTTTCCTCTGATATTAGACACCATTTTGGCAGGCATTCATCTTTCGCCAGCCTGTGCAAACCTATCCCGGGTACGCCCTTGGTGCAATCACCTGCCACGTGTTACTCGTGGAAACCAGCCGTCTTACCTATTGATTCGCCACGAAGCACGGTAACAGCGTCCGAAAAGTCACGGTCACCAGGACCTTTCGAGTAACCCAACCATCGCCGCTGCCAGGCACTTTATTCCATCGAACCAGTACTTTTCACGTGCCAAAGAAAAAAATCACATTACATCATTACATAACGCTTTCGTCGGCAGTTAACACTTGCATCGTTATTTAACACCTCTAGTCACGTCGGCATGTTTTCACCCAAAGGGGTCACCCTGTGTTGCACGCACGGTTTTGAGGATGTTGTTTTTAGCTGATTTTTCCTTTTCATTTTAGTGCATCATGTTTTGGAGCGCTGATGTTTTGGAGCGTTGATATTTTGGAGCGTTGATATTCCGAAGCGCTGATATTTCAGAGCGTTGATATTTGGGAGCGTTGATATTTAAGGGCGTTGATATTTGGAAGCGTTGATATTTTGGAACGTTGATATTTTGGAGCGTTGATAGTTGGAAGCTTTAGTATTTCGGAGTGTTGGTATTTTGGAGCGTTGATATTTAGAAGCGTTGATATTCCGAAGCACTGATAATTCAGAGCGTTGATATTTGGGAGTGTTGATATTTGGGAGCGTTGATATTTGGGAGTGTTGATATTTGGGAGCGTTGATATTTGGGTGCATTGATATTTAAGGGCGTTGATATTTGGAAGCGTTGATATTTGAGTGCGTTGATGTTTCGAAGCGTTGATATTTTAAAGCTCTGATATTTGGGAGCGTTGATATTTTGGAACGTTGATATTTTGAAGCGTTGATATTTTGGAGCGTTGATAGTTGGAAGCTTTAGTATTTCGGAGCGTTGATATATCGGAGCGTTGATATTTCGGAGCGTAGATATTTCGGAGCGTTGATATTTTGGAAAATTGATATTTTGGAAAATTGATATTTCGAAACATTGATATTTCGAAGCATTGATATTTCGAAACGTTGATATTTTGGAGGGTTAATCTTTCGGAGCGTTAAAAGTACATAAAGTACTGCTCAAAATTTCTCAAGCGTTCCCTCCGAACATTAATTTTGAGTTCACCTTGAACTTCGGCGTTCCTGTCGCGAACATTTCCACAATATCACGTGGATACCATCTAAACGGGAGCATATTCCATGTCCATGTCAAGCCTGACCGATTCGAAGGGCCATTTTCGAAAAGATTGCTCCATTCGAAGCGTTAATCCACAGGCATTCACCGTTATCAGCCTATTGGCCGAGATTCTACGAGCCGTTGCATTCATACAGACACGGATCTTATCTAGACACGTGTCGGTGATCCCGACCAAAAATCCGTAGCCGTCTCGATAAGGGAAATTGAGTAATCGGCGTTCGTCGCGTGGGCGGACGTGCGCGCAGAATAACGCGGACAGTTTGCGTACTTATTCCCTTCGTGGAGGCTGCTTGAAGCCGTCTACGCGACCGATTACCGCGAATTTACGGAGACTTTATCTTCCCCCCGCTGGCACCTACGTGTGCACATGTGTACACAGACAGGATGTCGAAAAGAAAGGGTTCGGGAATTACATGGCAGATATTATCACGCGAGTGATAGTACCATCTTACACTGCTGGCCAAAAGGAAGTTTAAAACTCATCGTAACTTGAAACCGGTTTATCCGACCCAACTCGTTCTTACGCCAAACTATTCAGAATTCTTCGCTACATTTAATCCCACCTATAACTCAATTCCAGCGAATTATAGAGCTGCCTCCTTTTTGCAGCAAAGTCCTCAATTAGGTTAATGACTCCGATAAACTCGGTGCACGCACCGTAACCCAACGTTCTGTCCAGAGGAATCGTCAGCCGCGTCGAGCGGCAACAATAAAACTCGGATGTACCTATTAACCTATTAATCCGCGGAAAGAACGTGATATCATTAGCGGGCAACGGGAGACGAGCGGGCACACCATCCCCAGAGGGCCAAGAAAATCTGCTGGCACCATCGATTTCGCGCCGAAACGATTTTTAAAAATGGCCATTTTCGCGTAGTTCGCGGTATTCATGGGGCTGGGGGGGGGGGGAGAGGGATTTTTATTTAAAGAAAAATTTGAAGTTACGAAGAATATGACAGTGCCATCTACTATTTGTGTATAATTGAATATCGCAATTCAGTTTTCGAATTACTTTTTATATTACCTACTACTAAAAATTTAATTTTTTTTTCCGTGATGAAATTTTGAAGTGGAGTCTTTGGTGATATTTGTGGAATTTCTGTTTGCAGAGATTTCAATGCCATTTGTGTTTGTTTAACCAGTTTGATGTTTGAGGTTTATATGCGCAACGTGCGTCGCGTGCGGGAAGAGTTTAACTTTATTGTATTTGTTGGATGTACTAGTTGAACGCCTATGGGCGGTTAACGCACGGGCTGCGCTGATTGAGCGCAGGCGTAAGCGTTTATAGTGGTTGAAGATTGAGGGAATCATGTGATATTGTCGCATCCGACTTATCGTTCCTCCAACGGCTATTTAAGATAAGTGGAGCGTGTATTTTATAACTGGTTTATTTTCGAATTACGAATTTGAAAGAGAGTTTGCTGTATTTAGGACAGTATTTGGCGAATGTCTCAAGAAAAGTACGCTTTATTGGTATAAATGCACGATAAGTCGTGGCAATAAAATTATATGGTTCCACGTAAAAACTGTATCATTGAAAGTCAAAATTGAAGAAAAAATTGAACCGCCGTTACAATATTATCACTTCGAAATCGATCTTAAACAGTTGAGAAACTAATTGAGGAACAACCACTAGGGTAAACCAACCAGTAATTGACCGCATACCAGTGAATGACCATTAGAAAAAGAAATGACAATTATAAATTTAAAAAAATTACATGTTTATAAATGATGTGTAGTTGCACTTTTAATATCCCATATTTTTAGTTATGCATATTAAGCAAACATTAATAAGAACAATTCTTATTAAAAGTATGCAGTCATTTACTGGGTTTCTACACGTTTTGCATTTTATAATCGTTTTTTTTTAAATTGCGATAAGAATAAGTAATTATTTCTACAGAAATTTCAAGAAACATAAATTTAAATTAATCTCAAAGGTCCATAAATTCAACAATTCGGTCATTCACTGTTTTCTTTTCCCTACACATACAGTGACCACCAAACAATTCAATATCACACAAATCAAAATTTCCTAAAACAAACACAAATCCTCCTTTTTTAATCATTTCATTTCACGAAAATTCAAATTTAACGATCCACTTAAAAGACACAGAGTGATCTTTACATGACCTTGAAAAAAGAAAACTGCATTCAAAATCGTCAATTCACAAAATGAACTTTGGAGGAAGAACTTTCTTTTAAGATTTCGTCCCATCTCTTATCGCGAAAGTGCCCATTTCTCGCGATCTTATCTCGAGACACCCAGTATGCATTCAACGCTCCATTATAGTCGCGATCGATTTCAAGTGCGTTCGCGCGAAATCGTCGAAATATTTTCACGCCACGAAGCGAAAGACGCCATTCCAGTTCCTCAGTCACGCGCACCTCTGTGCTCAATGATAATTTTCACCTGTCGGCTGCAACTACCTACTATCTAACACACGGGGTCTTTATCGTGAGCGATTAACATTGCCCTCTATAATAACTCGTTACTTAAGAGCTCTGCGAGACTTAAAAAGGCCACGTAATAACAACGACGTTTACGAACGTGTCACCCGTTATGCAATTTAATTTCACGGTGTATCAATGACGAATATACACGTGACGAGAGGTGGCAGGTTACACCAGTCGATTCAGGAAGACACAAACACAGTTAGCTAGCCTGTGTCACCATTCATCCGGCTTGTTTACGTCGACAGTCATTAACCTCGTCGTTCCATTAGCTAGTTTCTTTTTTATTGCGAGCATAATCTTTGCACGAGTTTCTATCGTAATTGTTATGTCGAGCGGAATACTTGAAGGACAAGGAGAAATACGAGGAATGTCCATTTTTATGTGATTTTGCGATTTACTATTCGATTTCGCCCGTTTAGATTCGGATTTTATAAAAAAAAATATTTACTTTTGTGAAAGTAGTCACAGTCATCCGGATTAGCTAGACTGGGATAATGAGCTGGGACATATTTTATGACACCAAAGTTTAGCGTTTGAAAGTTTTTTGGCGATAGACAAACACACAAATATTTTCTCCGTTACATATTAAGATTTTGTTGGTGGCATCTGGGACTACAGAACTGTCGAGTCACAAAGGGTTATAAAGTTCAAATGTTCCGGTAAGATAACGTTGAGGATATGGTATATTGCTTAAAAACAGGAAAGGTCCACTCTGAAATGGAACAAAATACTTCGATAAAGCTGTTTTGTGACATTCCCTGTTTTTCCCTTACCCTTCATTTGTAATGGTTGATTTATTTTAAAACACTGGGTGTATTGTTGGTATTAGTTATTATTTCTTGTATTAAGTGTTAGAGGAATGCGTGTTTAACACCTCCCGTGTCACGATATTTATTGATGGTGAAGCTTCTATTCGAAGCAAAAAGGTATTTCTTAATATAGAGTAAAAATAATCCGAAGTTAGGGAGAATATATCACAACTACTATTTTCCTATAATTGAATATCGCAATTTAGTTTTCGAATTACCTTTTTTGTTCTGCCAGACATCTAAATTTACACCGTGGCACGGAACCTGTTAAAGCGCATTAAACTTCATCGCGAGTTCTACAGTAGCGATGCGTCGATCTGTGGCAATTGTCGCCTATAAATTATCTATTGCCTTTCGTCGCCCTGAACATGACACATCATCTGACAACAATCTCGTTCACATCTGACGCATCTGAACTTTACCGACACCTTAGGACGAATTTTAGAACAAAGAAACTAAAGTGAACACTCAAAATATAATTCCAGACGCAGCACGTGATGGAATACTAGATTCGGTTACGAAAAATAAAAGAATAACTACTCAGGAATTATGTAACGAAATGTTATAGCGACACCCCGTAGAAAACGCAAAACTTTCCGTCCCACCCAATATAACGTTTATAGGTTATTGCTAAGAGTGCAGATAACCTATATATCCGCCTGTTGTACTTTTAATTTCGTTACATAGGTTAAAAAAGATTTCTCCAGGAAAAGAAGAACAGTATTTCTGGAGGAGCATATTATCTATGAGCTTTCTCCAGCCACGGCAATGACCCAAGGCATAAATCGACAATTCGACCGACTTTCGACCGCTTTCTCGATCGTCCATCATGTCTGGATCTGTAATTGCCGTTCGTGGAAGAAATCCGTGAGAGATTTCCTTTACGATCGACGATTGCTATGAAGCATCTTCGGCGTAAGAATTTATCAAAGAATAGGGTATATCAATTCATGCTTCCAACCAAGTCGCTAGATAAAACTAAGACCGTATTATTTCGACAGTAGATAACGTTATCATCGCTAGGAATCATTTTGAAATCAATTCGAATCAAATATAGTAGATTAGAGCTTATCGTCAGTTAATTACTAGTTTCTACATTATCGACAGTCCGAGCGATCGCACTGACGCACCAAAGAAAGCCCAATCTCCCCAAAGAATAAAATGGCCATAGCAAAATAACCAAGACACTTTCCACTAAAAAGTGCATATACACAATAAAGCCCGTTAACACGGAGGTTAAAATGCGTGACGTACGTCGCGTGCGGAAATCCCAAAGCCTCATCTGTTTAACCTACTCATTTGACGCCTATAGGCGTTCCCCGCACGGACTAAACTTATATATTGTCCGAAAAGTATTACTAATGATAATAATTACTGACGAATGTGTTCTTTGCAGCTGCACATTCCCATTCGCATTCGCACGGTGGCCACTCGCACGATCACGACCACGACCACGACGGAGGTGACCACGACGAAGATCACGATCACGATCACGTCCACGAATTGGACTCCCACGAGCACATGCATTCGAACAGAACAAGCGAAAGGATACTCACCGATACGATCGACAGGGTGACGGAGAGCATCACGGAGGCGGTCAGCAGCCTCCTGTCTTCCACGAAGAGTTCCACCGATGCACTTTCGAGGAACGACAACGGGACCACGATATTGCGTACGGATCGCAGCTAAAGTTGGTTCGCGCGCGTGGGGGTGTAAGTCCTTTGACTGAGGCGCCATTAGTTCCTCCGCGGGATAGACGTCTCCCGATCGGTACTTACTTTCGGGGACCAACCAATCGTGCTACTTAGAATACGCCGAGGCAGCCTGGGGAAACGTTGAAAAATTGACGAAAGGGTGAGACAGTTTGCTACGGAACTGTGGTTACGAGACTGAAGGGAAACTTACTTCGCGCCGCTGGTACGACAGGGAGTGCCTCTTTCGGCGTGACCACCGGAAGTACACGTATAATTTCCTTCGGCTCACAAATCACGTATTACGCTTTCCTCGTCGAACGTACCTTCGTGCCGAGAACAACGGGAACGTTTAGAACGTTCGCGGTAAAATGCACACTCCGAATGACGCGTCTTTCATTCGCTGGGGCATCGAAGGTAACTGAACGTGGACACTTGAGAAGTGCAGACGACGCGCGTAAAGGGATCACGTGACGCAAAAGGAGATGTTGCCGATACCCTTAGCCCGCGAGCGTGGGTTCTTTTTTGACCCAGGGTAATAGAAGAAACATTAGAAATACACGGAAAAGTGTTTTCGTGTTTTCTAGGGTTAAGGCTACTGTCACAGTAGAAGCGTGCTTCGAGGAATACTTCCGGAATTTCGATATGTTCCTTGTTCAAAGAACTTATTTAGTAAGAGTTTATTTATCTAATTGTTATAATGTATGCGGCGAAATACGCATCTACTGTGATCGCAGCCTAATGCGGCATACGCATGTGATACCATTCACGATTACACCGTGCGATCGCGTTACTTACTCGATCATTACCTTTTATACTGTAATTAGGAAAGTCCATCTGAATATTGTTCATATTTAAATGCGTGCACATATAATATGCATATTGCATGATGTATATTTCATGGGGATGGGTCCGAAGCTAATTTCTAAATTCTCGAAACTCGAGTCCGAAACTTCCGAAACTCGAAGTGCTGAATTCTGTTTTGCAAGTGGAATATCTTGCTTCGAGAACCGAAGTAAACAAAATTTTTGCATAAATCTTATACTTTACCTTAATCTATTTTATCTCATAAATCTTAAACACTTTCTCTTATCTGTGCTTCGAGAGTTTCGAATCGCGGAAGAAAGTGCAAAGCTTCGAATTCTCGAAATTTTAGGGTGTCGAAGTTTCGAGAAACCCGTCCCTAATATTTTGTAACTTATCGTGCATCGATTCTTTCCTATTCGAAAAAATCGAGCATTGGAATACGGCGTTACGACGCGTGTAGTGTAATTCTCAACATGATAACTTTTCCGATCATGTTTTAATTTTTAGCTACTTAGAACTTTCATACGAATCACCATTATCTTCGTGAGATAATACACGCGTGTCCGTGGAGAATGGCGGTACGCTTATCATTAAGTAAAAAGACAATGGGAAGTCACCTTAAACACGGAGAACCATATCCTACGAATGTTTCCAATCCCACGTATCGTGTACGTCCCATCGCTTGTATATAGAAATCCCGCGGAGCTCGTGACAGGTACATGGTTGTGTACACGGAATTTCAACGACAACACACGAAACATATTTTCTAAACCAAAGAATTAATTTCTAAATACAAATTATATTTTCCAACGTCCTAGGGGAATCACGATACAACGATGATATGTACATACGCACTGAAGCAATAAATAAAGCGTCATATAAAGTAATGCTAAATTATAATAATATTAAGATAGGGATTCTCGATTTAAGACCAACCGAGAGAGAACTACTTTGTACCTGTCGATACCTTCCCAGCTCTCAAAGTTGCACACGAAACGATGAAATTCGAGAACCTCCCATTGCCAAGTTCGTGTAATATACAATTCATTATCATCCCTCATAGTACAACTATTAAGTTTGCGATTAGAGACACACGAATAGAAGTCTCTCGACCGAAGGGGAACCCCCGTGTGTTTCGAATGCTTACTCCTCCATTCTTACCACGCGTTATCATTCCTCGCACACCACTGTGCGACTGCTACTACCGAACATACAACGCGACTGGTTTGTACGTTCAATTCGCCCATGCACGAGTAATATCTGCGCACACTACCGTATAGTTTTATTTTGTATACCGCAAGACTTCTAATAAAACAGAAAAGTTTGATAATAAAACACCAGGCTCCCCTTCCTTCCTCGTTTCGCAGGTGAACGTACTGATGAACATAGCATTTCGAATTTAACAATAGCGTTTATTTTACAGGTGATACAATCTTATCCAATTGCGGTAGAATTAATGCTGAATGTTTTTTTTTTTATAATAAAAGCGTGCGGATGCACAACAATAAATTAGCTATACTTACGCTTGCGCAGAAAAGAAACAAATCTCGATTTTTACACGCAACGCAAAGTCTCCCGATTTATATCCACTGCGACGTTTAACGAGAATCGCTGAAAAGAAACTCGCCTGGCGCTACTACTACTGTTAATCGATTATTCAAACAGGCTTACCGCCTCGGAAAATGCAATTTCACATTGTAAAGCTACTTGAAAACACATCTGGCTTGCCCTTCTTCCATATCTTTGGATACATAAGTCACAATCCCATACACGTATATGGTAACACTAACGCATAATGTGAGGTATAATTCTGCATCTTACCGAACCACTTTCTACCATTTACACAATCCGCGTAGGAGTACAATAATAACAACTCAACTTCTACCACGTCCTCGAAGTACTTCTCGGACGTCGGCGGACAATTAGCGAGGACCGAAACAGAAATACTTTACGATCTTGTTAAACGTAAGCCGTTCGTTGGATCGAAAGGCCATACAAAATGTAAAAATTTGTAGACATTTAAAAATTCATCCCTTAACATTACGTTATCCTTTCCCGGATTCGATCCGCTACTTTCGTAACATACTCTCGCAGGCTTTCATTTAGATGCATTTAGTACACACTGATGTTACGCCGGTCGTATCGAACTCTACGGATCTCGGTCTACTTCTTTTGTACCTGTCCGTCGACGAAGCTCAAATAACTGGAGCCTACCTTAATAAACGCGAGCCCGGAACCAATACCGGCTAACGTGCACAACGTCGGATTAGGTGGTACGATAGATCTCAGTACCGCCCATACCAAAACCGATCCGAAGCTCAGCAGGACAGCGCCGGCAGCGCTATCGAGAATAAAAGCCACATAATAATTCTCCGATGAAATTCTAGTGCCGTCGAGAGGTTTGCGAACTAATGATCTTACCTATACGCGACTCTCACGCTCGTAGGAGCGCTTTTCATGTGCTCGCGGGAATATATATACGAACCAGTGCCGAGAAGAGCGCTACCCAGTAAAAAGTTTGTGATGTCTTTCTTTGGGAACACTCTATAAACATACACAAGTAACAAGACCATGACACAGATTAAACGAATGAGAGAATTCCTCTGCGGAGCAGTTACGACGAGCAACACGAACGGCCGACAGGGATTTCCCGTAAATCGAAGTTGCTCGTTTCTTACGAGAATATCAATTTAGAGCGCGCGTGCATTAAATCGGTGGAAACAGCCTTGAGGGCCGATCGGGGAGATTCGCGTTGAACGTTGTCATCCCCATTGAAAAATAGCAGGGTAAAGATTTCGATGGGAATGCTCGGAATCGTGTGCTCGTCTGCCTCGAGATTACGTAACGATCGGTGAATGATGAAACTTTCATAGTTAATATTAGAGGTTAACGGTGGTGGGTATCTAGTCCCTTGGTGGCTTACCTTATAACCAGGCTGGGATTCATCACGTTCACCGACAACGCGGTGTACGAGGCGACGCCGAAGGCCGGTACGTAGAACTTGGCGAGGCTGCATCTCGTGATCGGCTTCAGGCCCAGCTTCTGCAAAACCGTGCCGGCGTTCGCGCTTCCTGCATCGGCCATTGTTCGTTCGTCTTTCTGCTACGAGCTCGTTCTCGTCAATGAGCCTCAGAGCCTGCTGGGAGGGGAGGAACGTCGACCTCGCGCGGCGACAAGACGTTTCTACTAGTTTCCACGAGCGACTGAACGAGGGCCGTCGATTAGACGGGACGCTTGATAGGGACAAGGATGGAGGATGGACACCGGGCGTGTTCGTAAATAGGGTTGGCTAGAACCGCGATTTGTGAATCACGAGTAAGGAATTCAATCCCGGTCATTATTTAGTAGGAATAAAGTATTTATGCTATCGACCGTATTTTTGAAATAATCAATTACCTAGTGGTTTCGGCGCACTAGTTCGGTCAGTTTAATTAATCGTTAAACTGACCGAACTAGTGCGCCGAAACCACTAATTGCTTATTATTTAGTAGGGTAGATGTCCCAATTATCGTGCCTTTGTACGAAAGAAGCTGTAGAAAAAACCTCGCATAAATAAGAAAGAAAGAAATTTTTTTAATTAAGTTAAACTATTAATGTATGTGTTACAAATTGGAAGGTTGCATTTTTAAACAACTAAGGCATAGTAAAAACATTTCAAAAATGCATATAAAGATTTCGATGGATTTACCTAAATCCTTAAGGAACGCGTACTTTATAGAAGTGAATAAATTGATCCCGGGATTGAATTCCCTAATCACGAGTGATCCGATCACGTTCGTTCCCAATCACGGTGCTTTTTCACGATGATTTTTGTGATCGCTTCTAATTGGTGCAGGTAGAACAATGATCCGTGATTTTCGTTGTCGCTTCTGATTGGTGGAGAACATACCTGCTGTTTGCACGCGCCACGTAACCTTAATTTCTACTTTCTCTCGAAACATTCTCAAGTCCTCACTGTTCTTACAGAATCTCACTTGTATATTCTGAACCAATTTAATCGTTCTTGATCTATTTAAATTAACGAATATTTCTTAACTTTAGTTAAAAAGTATATTGTATATGTGAATACTTTAGCCAATCAAATCAGTGCGTGCATACATTGACTACTTATAAATGTATATATTCTACATATACGCTGAATCAGCACGCTTTGACTGTAACACAAGCTATATCGAAGTATTTTATAAAAAATAATTCAATCAAGATCAGGAATTACGATCACAGTAAACAATTCACTCAAGTTAAAAAAATCATATTCAGTGATCGTGATTCTGCGATCACCGTGATAAATTCGTAAACGCACCGCCGCCGCGCGTTCTAAAATTGAATCGGGAATTCTTCCGAGCCTGGAATAAGCCGAACAAGTGTATAAATAACAATTTTTATTTAATTCTTAAACCAAGAGACACCTGCTTCGATTACTTGCTTTTTGTACTATCTTGTAATTCCACTATGTTACAGGTCAATTTCCATCGTTCCACTTAAGGCGAATGATGGCTGGTAAGTTTCTATGCGTCGCCGAGGAGAAGAGGAGAAACGACGTATTGTCCTTCGAATGAATTGCCATCGATTACATTTACTGTTACCATCTACAGTTGCCAGCAATGTATGTACATGTTTCAAGCTCGCCGTTTACAATGTGGCAGTGAATATCGGCCGATCTAAATATGTCGAATCTTTGCCTCGCGGTACTATCGTAAATCTATAAATAAAATAAATATACATTGCGTGTGTATGTATATACAACTGAAACGTAACGAAATCGTCCTCGAAAGATTCGTTTCCCTTCCTTCGAGTTTTCTGGCCTAGAGTCGGGAGAGTATCCCCTGGGGAGTAGTTTGTACAGACTATGTAGGATCGGGTATTAGAATATGCGAAATTGAATATGACATTCGTTTAGGACCTCCTTCGATGAATTTCGTTTATGTATTAACGGCGGGCCCTATCCTCGTGTGCTTCAGGGGATTGAACGGAGTGATATTGCGAATTTCGGTCTCTAAGAAGTTTGCGCAAACGTCGGTTGTGAGTTCGCTTAATGGAAGCTCGGTGTCTGCCTTCGCGGCCTTCACGGCATCGTCCACCGTCTTCTTTATGGAGGTTTCCATTGCCTGTAAAAGAAGCAACAGTAGTTTTCATTATACCGCGGCTATGGGAATTAAGGCTTCCCCAAACCTTAAGGATCCGCCGCAGTTCAGAAGTTTTTTATACGTGGCGGCTTATGGGCAGTCTTAAGCTGGGATCCCCAATGCGCGGCTCGCCGCCGGCAGGTGAAGTCCCAGCTTTATCTGATCCGCGCCGCGAATATTCGCGTTGATCTGTGGGAACCTTTAGTGTGTAACGCTTACTTTTATTTCATCCTGGGTGATGAGATTCGCATTCAGTATTCGTTCCTTGAAACCAGTGATGGGGTCTTTAGTCTGCCTCACTTCTTGGATTTCTTCCCTTGTACGGTAACTGGTCCCAGGGTCGGACATACTGTGACCGCTGTATCTGTACGTTGCAGCCTCCATGACGATGGGACCTTTACCGGAGGTGCAATGGTCTACAGCGAACTTTGTGGCTTCCCTGACTGCCAGAACATCCATACCGTCCACCTGTTAACGTACTCGGTTAATATAATTTCTAACAGAACTGTGGGACACTAACGACTAATGCAGTGGTTCCTAAACTGTAGGTCACGTCCCCCAACGGAGTTACGAAGTGTTTTTTGGGGGGTCACCGCGATTATTTTTAGTTGACGATTCTTAGCACTTTCTTCGTCGAAGAAAAAGACAAGTGTCGCGCGACACTCGCTTCGCGGACATTGTTTTTGCTTGTCTTTGCCTTGGTGGAGACCCGGAGTTTGTTATGTACTGCCTTGCACCGATTGCGAAGAAATTGCACCCTTGAGGGCTAGAGAGCCAAAATTCATTAGCCCAGGGCGTTCAAATTTGTTAAAACGACTCTGGAATTCGAGCTAATCCCTTCTACCGAGCCGCCCTAAATAATTCGGGCTACCCGGTTCTTCCGAGCAGCCCGAAACGATCTACTACCCGCATTTTTCAAGCCACCCGAAACAAATTCAAGCTACCCCGATTTTTCAGCGCCGCCCGGATTTTACGGGTACTTTTTTCGCTTTAATTGAATACCCAAACAGCTCTAGACTAATACTCCTTTTGATAAAACGAACCCAGATTCCAGGAACGTAGTCTCCTCGTGCGTAGTAGTCAGTACTTGCAGAAGAACGATCCATGCTGGTACCCATACCATATCCATTGTTCTCGCAGACAAAGATACAAGGGAGATCCCACAATTTAGCCATATTGTACACTTCGAATACCTGCCCCTGGTTAGCTGCGCCGTCTCCGTACAGCGCAACACACACTCCACCTGTGTTCATGTATTTTTGAGCAAAAGCGATCCCAACTCCTAGTGGCACCTGTAAATTTCCTCTTATAGAAACACAGTAGCGTTTGCTGGCTCAATAATCCCAGTATCTAATACTCACTTGAGCACCGACAATGCCATTTCCACCGTAGAAGTTCTTCGTGTACATGTGCATGGAACCACCTTTGCCCTTCGCGTTACCTCCTTTTTTACCAGTCAGTTCGGAGAGTACACCAACCGGTTCGATTCCCATTAAGTAGGTCCATCCGTGAGCACGGTAGGCCGTAATCACAGCGTCCTGCGACCTAAGAGCAGCCTTGATACCAACGGCGCAAGCTTCCTAAGACAAGTACAAACGTTCGTCAATAAAAGCTTCCATCGAACGAACTATAAGACGAACGAAGTAACTCTTACTTGGCCGGAGTATAAATGGCAGAAACCTCTGACAATCTTCTCCTTGTAGAGGTTTCCCGCTGCCGTCTCCATACGACGGATCGTGTGCAATTTCTTGTATAAGTCTGCGGCATCGTCCTTAGTAAGAGTGACTTTGGTGGACGGCCCGCTGTCCAGTTTGTGCAATCGGAAGGGTTTCGTTTCGAACGTAGCTTCTGTGGCATAATTGCTTTTCTTGTTGAGGAAATAAGATACCACCTACAAACGCATAAAATTTCAATCTCACGTCCAGCTTTACAAAACGGAGTACGGCGGAGCGTCAATTATCCAAACTACTTGGGACGGAGGTGGTTCGGAAAATTGAATTGTGAAGTTAATCGAACAGTTCGGAGAATCAAGCACTTCCTTGCCCAGTTTATAACAACAGGAATTACACCTAAAATTAGTTATTAAAGAGTAGTACTGCTGTAATTTGAAACGTAATGTATACTACGCAAAACATATGTGTATCAATCGAAACCGCTACGATAGTTCTGAAAACTGTGGGGATAGCGATAATGCCACCCTGGTTCAGATAATTGACGCTCGACTGTATAATATTCGTGTCAAGATCTCTTACAATCTACGAATTTGTGCAGAAGGAAATAATAAAATTGGATGCAACACGAAGCTAGTCCAAATTTATGGTTTTAATGTGAAATCACATGAAAGAGCAATACTAAGTCCACAAATGCATTTTGAAAGAATACTGTTTTCCAAAAACTGAGTAGAATAATCCCTTTCGAACAACATCCCTATCTGACTTTTTAACTAAAACTGTAACCATTCGAATCCTCTAACTCGAATCTTCCGAGAATCATATAACAATTATATTTAGGTCCAGAATGCCCTCGGTGGACTTACGATTGCACCTTGGGAGCCGCAGTGTCCCTGCGACTCTAATTCTAGTCACACCGTTTAAAGAATAAAGGCGATCTCGTATGGAGTGTAAAGATTAAAGTGAGAGAAGCGAGAGAGGTGCAGCAATGGTGCCGTTAAGAAGAAAAGGAGTCAAACAAGCTCACTTTTGAACGAGTCGTCAGTTTTGCAGCTCGGAGAGTTCAACTGAGATGCTTTCAAAGTGTTTATTTAATTTGTTATAACCAACTTGGGTTTATAATGCAAAATATAGCTCTACGCTCGAAACTAACGGCTCGATTAAAACTGAGCCTATTTGACTTATTTTTGGAATATTTCGAAAACTTCATCAGCTTTATCATTTCTTTTGTTTTCGATCGTCGCGATGTATTCACGGAAACAGTAAATAAGCAGTGTTCCACGATCGCGTAGGTAGGAGTTTCTCGCGAATATCTCGGAAACTAAGGCCGAACAGCGTTTATATGTTTAGGAAAAAATTATTTCAAAATGTGGAGTTCGAGAAAATCGGTAAGTTGTACCCTTTTATGCCTAAGTACCAATCTCAGTTTAAAACATAGCGATATGATGTTTATATGCTCGAATAGATCGCTTCGAGAGCTTTAAACCGATACCACGCACGGTCGTGTTGCGCTCACGGTTTCCGAGATATTATCAATCAACCGTTTAGGAACGCCTAAAAATATTGTATCATTCCCCCCCGTGTGCAGAGAGCGAGGGGAGCATCGGGCGCCCTATGTATTGTGCAATGCGCGAATCGTACTCCATGCTGTTTACGACTATGCAAGGACGATTATCGTACGACAGGTACTTTTAATGATATAACGATTTCAATTGGGACATACTTTCGACACAGACGGTCGGCCGTAAGTCGCCCCATACTACTACCCGACTTGTTAGACATGGCCCTATGTCAAAAAAAAAAATGCGAGAACGTCGATGGTGACAAAAACACATCGGTAGATAGCGAATAATTACCTCGTTCCAGCTCCCGAACTGGCGAGACACCAGGTGATATAAAAAAAAAGAAAGATCAAACATTCAATCGGAAGTACAGAGTATCTAACAAGTCCCTGGCATAGAACGTGTGGCAAGTAAGCTAGCTAGAGGTCATTTGTCGTTCGTCCGATTATCTACTCACGTTTCGCTTTGACGTTTGCACGCCTATGTTCCTGATACAGCCGGGTATCATTGTTCCAGAGTAACTTCCCCTTTGTCCGGACCGGGAGCCGACGAGCGAGCAGTGGAATCGAAGGGAACGAACAAAATGGATGAAAATGGATCCGACGAGGACGGCTTATTCGTTTGGCGCGGACAAGTATCGTAAGATCTGGCCCGCAAACGTCACAGGTTGGTTCATGTCCCCTCCACCAGAGACGGAAAAATGTTAGACGGAGTGATGCAATTGGTCACCAGCGACGATAGAGGATGAAAAAAGAGACGTTGGGAATGATAATGCGCGCAGCTGATAAAAAGATGAATATCTTTACGATAGAAAGTTTAGCATTTAGACGCAAGGCGATCTTAAGTTACGCTGCGTGTACTGGCTAAGTTCGATAATTAATGTTACAGCAGTGGTATAGAAATATTTCAGTAGCAGGAGTGTGAGAAATATTTCGAATCCTTTCGAATATGTTTCTGTTCTGAAAATTATTGTTGCAAAGTCACAGGGCTCCTTATCGCATGTAGGAAGTATGTGCATATGTTTATACAAATGCTTATTTGAAGGTAACCTTCACAGTTAAGAATAGTTCGACGAATCAGCTGATCCTACTGATGCTAGCTGTTCTTTGAGCACGTGCGCGTTATGAAACAAATTTTGCATGCTCCGCGCGGGTTTGTGGAGCGTGGAATTAAATATACCGTTGAGAATTCTCTGCTGTGTATTAAAATAGGAAAGAATAGAACGAGTGGTCGGGTAAAATATAAATTTTCGATAATGAATTCGAAGCTCCACGCGTGCCTCCACGTGCTCATCGCGGAGCGCGAATTTTTATGCCCCTAGTGCTGCCCCGTAGCGGGCGTTGCTGGAAATTAGAGAGGCGGCAAGTAGAATTCGAATTAAATATAAATTGACTTTGAAAGGATTAAATAACGAAGCAATTTATAACGCAGTGATACAAATAACTTTCGTAATTAATACATAATGTTACAAAATGTAACATTAAGTATTACTGTGGACGAATTGCCACTTACGCCCAAATCGTTCGTGAGTTTCATTAGGGTAATTTTCCCAATGCACGACTAGACGCATCGTCAAGAATTTCAAATTCGATTTTCTCGGAAATGAAGCGCAATATCAAAAAATTCTATTGCTTTTTCTCGACGTATTTACTTGTTATAAATAAAAAAAGAAAGAGTAACTATTTTTCATATCGCGCTTCATTTTCGAGAAAATCGACTTTGAAATTCTTGAAATTGGAAGTCGCCCTATATAATGTAATGATTTGCAGTTCAGGTGTATAGAATTACGAATTATTAACAAGTTAATAAACTTTATTTGCGTCGAATATAATCAACTCTTTCACGTACCTCGCTCATTCTTTGGTTCAGTCTCTCCTACAATAATCCCTTAATGATAGATACAAGTCAAATATATAAATCATTTCAATTTAAATAAGATACTTTGAGAAATGAAGTTACATTGCAAATAGAATCTAGAGTCGGGAGAGTATCCCCTTGGGAATAATTTGTAGAAACTATGTAACAGCGGGTATTATAATATACGAAATTGAATACGACATTCGACCTTCTTCGATGAATTTGGATTAGTCCCTAAACCCAGGTACTATACTCTTGTGATTCAGGGGTTTAAACGGAGTCACATTACGAGTTGTTTTCTCTATGCTGTTCAGGTAAACGTTGGTACCGACTTCGGTTACCGGAAGTTCGGGGCTTTCCTTCGCAAATTTCACGGCATCGTCCACCGCCTTCTTTGTGTGATCCTCTATTACCTGTAAAAAGCAACAGTAGTGTTGGATAATACCGCGACTATGGGAAGTAACGTGTAGCGCTTACTTTTATTTCATCCTGAGTGACGAGATTCGATGTCAATATCCGTTCCTTGAAACTAGCGAGAGGGTCTCTAGTTTGCCTCACTTCTTGGACTTCGTCCCTTGTACGGTAACTGGTCCCAGGGTCTGCCATACTGTGACCGGCGTATCTGTACGTGTCAGCCTCCAGGATAATGGGACCTTTGCCGGCCATGCAAAAGTCTATAGCGAACTTTGTGGCTTCCTTGACTGCCAGAACATCCATACCATCCACCTGTTGACGTACTTAATTTCTAACAGAACTGTGGCACAGTAAAAACTATAAAGGCCGTCGCGCATTTCGGCGAAGCGCGCCGCGGCGAAGCGAATCGAAGAAATTAATAATAATTGATTAATCATCGCTGCGCTTCGATCCACTGTGCGCGGCTGAATAAGAATCAATTGTTTATGAATTCCTTTCTTCGCTTCGCCAAAATGCGCGACGGCCTTAAGACGGGAGCCCTATTTAGGACGCTAGGAATAAGGTGATACTTGGGAATTTTTTTCTAAGAAACTGTTAAGCGGATCGTTTCGAAACTTTCAGGGTATTTTAGTTCATATTCGAGCAATAAAAATTAATTTTTACGTTACAAAATATTCGGTAGAAATGGAGATATGTGAACAGGTTTGTTAGGACTCGCGCGTCGGAATTGCGAATTGGCGATTGTGATGGTCCTAACGAACGTGTTCATATATCTCCATTTCTACCGAACACTTTGTACCGTAAAAATTAATTTTCATTGTTTGAATGCGAACTAAAATACCCTGGAAGTTTGGAAAAGATCCGCTTAACAGTTTCTGAGAAAAAAATTCCCAAGGATCCCCTTATTCCTAGCCGTCCTAAATAAGGCTCCCCCTTAATGCTTATTTCGATAAAACGAACCCAGACTCCAGGTATGTAGTCTCCTCGTGTGTAGAAAGCAGTATTGTAAGAAGCACGTTCGATGGCGGTACCCATGCCATATCCATTATTCTCGCAGACGAAGACAACAGGGATATTCCATAATTTGGAAATGTTGTAGACTTCGAATACCTGCCCCTGGTTAGCTGCACCATCTCCGTACAGTGTAATACACAGTGACCCTGTGTTCATGTATTTCTGAGCGAAATTCACTCCAACTCCTAGCGGCACCTGTAAATTTCCTCTTACAGGGACACCATAGCGATCGCCAGCTCAATGATCCTGGTAGCTAACACTCACTTGAGCACCGACAATGCCATTTCCACCGTAGAAGTTATTGGCGTACATGTGCATGGAACCACCTTTGCCCTTCGCGTTACCTCCTTGTCTACCAGTCAGTTCGGCGAGGACGTTACCCGCGTCGTTCGACATTAAGTAAGTCCATCCATGAGCACGGTAGGCCGTAATCACAGAGTCCTTTGGCCTGATAGCAGCCTTGATACCAACGGCGCAAGCTTCCTATCGCAAGCATAAACGTTCGTCAATAAAATTTTCCATTGAACAAGAAGAAATAAAGATGAACGAAATAACTCTTACTTGGCCAGCGTATAGATGACAGAAACCTCTGACTAACTTCTCCATGTAAAGGTTCGACGCTGCTGTCGACAAACGACGGATCATATGCATTTTCTTGTACATGTCTGCAGCTTCGGCCTTAGTAAGAGTGGCTTTGGGGGACGGTCCGGTGTCCAGTTTGTGTAAGCGGAAAGGTGTCAAGTCGAACGTAGCTTCTGTGGCATAATTGTCTTTCTTGGTGAAGAAAGAAGATACCACCTACAAATGCATAAAACTTCAATCTCACGTCCAGCTTCACGAAACGGAGTACAGCAGAACGTCAATTATCTAAACTGTTCTGCCATAATTTGAAATATAATAATAAAATATGAGGAAAAAGCGAAACGGCTAAATAAGGATAAAATAGTAGAAGGATGCTGAAGGGAAATAGACGGGAAGCAATCAGAGAAGAAGCCGAAATGGGAGGAAATGAAAGACTTATAATACAGGCAATGGAAATTTCCAAGGAATGGAAATAGAAAGAAGGAGAGTAAGAGTACGTAACATTACACAAAAATCAGGGATAACCAGAGGCATTAACGGTTCCGTTATGAAGAAAACAACGTAAGAGCATCGATGGAGTTAAAAACACATCGGTAGATAGCGAATAATTACCTCGTTTCAGCTGTCGAAGTGGCGAGACACCAGGTGATATAAAAAAAAGAAAGAACAAACATAGAATCTTAAGTTCAGAGTATCTAACAAGGCCCTGGCGTGAAACGTGTGGCAAGTAAGCTAGCTATAGGTGATCTACTCACGCTACGCTTTGACGTTTGCACGCCTATGTTCCTGATACAGCTCAGTATCATTGTTTCAGATAGCTTCCCATTTGTCGGGACCGGGAGCCGACGCAGCGAACAGTGGAATCGAAGTGAACGAATCAAAAGGATGAGAATAGATGCGACGAGAACGGTTTGTTCTAACGCTGTCCAGCGTAGGGGCCCCTCGCCTTTCGAGCAGCATGACTTGTCGTCAAGGAAACCTCGCGGCGTTAAAAAGGAGACCGTGACAGTTCTGTAAACAAGCAAGCTCAGACGCCATCGCGTCTTTGCACCATGGCAACGGCGGACGATATTGGGGACGGCTTTCGTTTTGCTTCTCAAGAGGTAATTTGAACAGGTAATTTGTTACATTTGAATTATCAATTACATATCACATGTACAGGGTCAGCGTTTTATCCTGGACAGCAGTGATGCCCGAGCTTCCAGAATTTTGGAATAATCTCTTTAATTTCCCAGCCCGGGTTGAAGAATTTGGGGCCTTTTTCGTATAACTTTTGAACTATAAAAGATATCGGAATGCAATTTGCGCCGAAAAATGAGGAAAAATTGTTCCCTCTTAATGATGGATAATTTAACATATTTTACGTTTACTTAATTTTTCTTCTATCATATACCATAAAAAATTCTCTGCTGTATATTAAAATGGGAAAGAGAATTTTCGATAATTAATTCAAAGCTGCACGCGCTCTTCGCGGAGCGCGAATTTTGATATTCCTAGTGCTGCCGTGTAGCGGGCGTTGCTGAAAGTCAGGGAAGCGGTAAGCAGAATTCGAGTCAAACATAAAATAGCTTTGAAAGGATTAAATGATGAAGCAATTTATAATGCAGCGATATAAATAACTCTCGTAATTAATACTGAATATTATAAAACGTAATCCGCAGTGTTTTAATCAATAAAACAATGGCGTATACGATAGTACAAAATCTATCCTATATGCCTCAAGTACACATGTAAAAGTAATGCAGAGAATTATGCGCGATTGTATTCTTTCATTCGACATAAGATACTCTTGCTTACAGGGGATTCTGCTCAACGGTAGCATTCACGATACAAGGAGGCGTAAACTGCACGAAACGTATCGTGTTTTTGATATTAATATACGTCGAGGATACGGTGATAGCGATACCGAATACAACGATCAAGTAGCCGAACCAATTGTTCCATTTTCTAAAATTGCAACTCGTCGACCTTGGAACTGGCCGAGTAGAAGGTGCATGGTTTCTGTAGGCATTGAAGGGTCGACTGGCGTCTACGAATATCGGCCCGTCGCCGTGGCCTCTTCTGGTCATCAGAAACTCTTCGCTAACGCGTCCATTGATAAAGCCGTGGTTCTCATTATCGGTGACCTCCTCGAACTCGTCGTTCAGGTCGTCGTAGTAAACGTACGAGTATCGATGGAATTCGGTTTTAGGCACGCCTAAAACACCGTAATAAATTGACCTTGAGTGAGCCCGCGGATCTGTTAGCATGCCTCCAGTGCTTCGGCGTCTCTCAGAACCTGAGTATACTTCAGGCGCGGATGATCCCATGGATCTTGCTTTCAAAGCGATAGCTTTCGAGTAGATCAAAGGTGGGAGGACAAAGACAAGTGGGCCAGTTAAGGATCCCCCGATCAGAGCCATCACGATGTCAAATCTTGGTACAGACTCCCCCACTGCCACGCCAAGGAAAATAATCGCTGACCGTATGGCGCACCTTTTCCATCCAAAAGCTGGTGTAGAACCATCGACATTGTAGGTGAATTATTCAAGCTGCTCAAAGCTCTTTATTACACTGCGATGTATTTCTACGACATACTCACTTCGGTGGATATTCCATTGGTCCTCTAGATCCTGGAAGAGGGCTGAATGACCCACGGCGCTCGACAGACACAGCTGAACAGCAGCGAGCAGGATGGCGGCACTCATAGTGAAGCTTCCTGGAACTACTTGCAGCACGTTAGCTGTTGTACTGCCTCCGTACTTCCAAACAGTTAGGCTGGTGGTGACAGCAAACAAGAAGCTGCTTACTGAAATCAATATTGATTAATAACGTGGGGGATGGTAAATTTGAGAATCGAGAAGAACGTTGGAATGATTGTACCTAAGAAAGAAATTACAACAGCTTTGTTGATGTCCTGAGGACGTCGCATATCTACTTGCACGGTCATTAATGTTGGATGAACGTCGAACTGGAATGCCAGCATCCCATATCTGCAAAGTTAATCGATAGATATTTACTTGTAAACGTGATTAACATCGTCGTAGCGCTTACCCAGCAATAAATTTGTCCCAGGCAGGAGAAGTAGGTACCGCAAGAACGTCAAGCTCGCGATCGTCAGCAATTATACACCACCATATTAATGTCGCGGTGAGAATAACTGTAGCGACGGAGAACGAAACCAACCATCTGTAAATATTCATGGAACGCTTAGTGGGTGACTAGAGCTTGCTAGCACTTTGGCGTAAAGTTTATGGAATGTAATGTCTATGAAAGTGATAAGAAAAGTATCGAGTTACTTCATATCACGGGGACTACCAAGCCACATAATTGGACACAAAAGTACACCCACGACCAGAAGCCAATAGCAGAACGATATGTCAAATCGTTGACCTGACACTTTCAGTCCGAACATTTGTAAATTTTGTGACGCTGGAATTTACCAAAGGTATGTCTGATCAATCTGTACTACACATTTGCGCTAAATTGTATTGCTATGGAAAAATACGTACCGACTAATAAATTAGGTATACTGCAACCGAAAACCGTAAGGTCCAGGATTATAGTTACCAAGGTCTTTGCCCGGGTACCTAATGTCAATTCAGTCACAGCGGCGAGAGGATGTCTGCAAAGAATATTTCAGTAAGCATTGTTAACGCGCAATTAGACGAGCATGAAGTCTTACCGATTCTTCCGCGAAATTTGTGGATCTAGAGTGGTTGCGATCGTCCATGACTTTCCAAGAAGGACGGCTGTATAAATTTGCAAGCCCAACACAATGAGAACCAGGGGAATCCCATATAATCCTAAAATCATGCAGTAATCCGCGTTCACATTTCCGAACGCCTTTACATGCAAGGAGTCTTACAACTTTGTGGGTTTTTAGACTGACTTAAAACAAGAAGAATACTGTTAGTATGTAATGTAATGATTTGCATTTCAGGTGCATGGAATTACGAATTATTAACAAGTTAACCAACTTTATTTGCTTCGAATATAATCAACTCTTTCACACACCTCGCACATCCTTTGCTTCAATCTCTCCTACAATAATCCCTTAATGATAGATACAAGTCAAATATATAAATCATTTCAATTTAAATAAGATACTTTGAGAAATGAAGTTACATTGTACATAGAATCAAGTGTGTGTATATATTAATATTATAGCTTATAAAGTAGTCGAAAATCCACTAGACTGGATGTACGTAGTGAACCTGGAAAGTTTTCGTATACTTTATTAGAATTTCTATGAAATTACGTAATTTCAACTTGAATGCAAAAATTCGATAACTTGCACAGTACTGTAGAAAATTTAAATCCAGATAAGTTATTCAACTTTCAATGAAATAGTAACTCAAAACGCACAAAGGAGACACTGAAAGAGGGACCAAAGAACTCCATATATGCTGACATTCTTCAAATATCAATCACATATATACTCATGGACCGAGATAGAGAGACACTGGATTGAGATCAAATACAGAACTGAAATGCTCCGAAGAAATTCAAGTAAGGTACACGGAAACTTTTTAGGATTCACTGAACATGTATGTGCCTCACAAAATAGGGTTTACTTTAACTCAGAAGTATTCGCACTAGCGTCAACGCGTTTCAATAAAAAAAATAAAAGCAAGAAGGTACACAGCTCGTCGTCACCAACATTCCGACTGTCCTCCAATTCGCTTAAGACTGTTCCCAAGGCAGATAAAGGGAGAGACTTACCGCACTGCACGATCGCGCGCGGTAACGCTATGATTGGAAAAACGCCGAAGATGTCGATAACGCATAACGTGGCGAACAAAAGGGACAGATCCGAATTGGCCTCTCTGAAAAGCAGCGGCACTCTCTCGCGATTCATGACCGGCAAATAATTACCCACTGCTCGGCATCAGACCTGAGAACCGGTTGCCCGCTGCGGTAGCGAGTACCGCATGAAACGTAACTCGATACTCTATCGAACGCGAATGGCTTACCACGGTCAGCGCGACGAAAGAAGACCCACAAAGTGCCGGGTGTCTCCTTCCTGAACATATCAACTGCACGTCACGCGGGTATAACACGAGCCCGCTGGAAACCATCGGATTGAAAGTCACTGATAAACGCATTGAAAACGGAACTCTATATCCCTGTCGAATGATAAACGTGTACGTATGGAATATAATCCACGTGCTTCCTGGTCGCTCACCAACTTTACTTCCCAAGCATCCTCTCACCATGCACCACTCAATCGCCCCAACTCTTCTCTATAGAAGAAAATAAGATATATATACCCTCCCTCCTCCGACTCTGCCGTCGTCCAGGTTTTACAATTACAAAAATTGTGCATAAATTTATACACTAAATATATATTTACGGGCTTAGAAAATTCAAAATCGTAGCAGCGGTAATTACAACTTATCGTACTTATACTTAATGCATAGTAAGTGTTCGATAGCAAAGATCCATACAGATATGCGTAATACTTCTTAGTCGTCTGTCTCGTAGGCCGGCGAGGCCGGTGAATAGGTGGGGCTGGTCGGCGAGTATCCAGGCACCGGCGGGGAGTACGTCGGGCTTGTCGGCGAGTAGCTGGGGCTGGTCGGCGTGTACGTCGGGCTAGTGGGCGAGTACCTGGTGCTGGATGGCGAGTACTGGGGACTTGTAGGCGAGTAGGTCGGGCTGGTGGGCGAGTAGTTCGGGCTGCTGGGCGAGTACCTCGTGCTCCCCGAGGCTGTGTGCTGCGGCGAGCTCGGC
Source organism: Andrena flavipes (assembly GCA_963971345.1). Lineage (NCBI taxonomy): Eukaryota > Metazoa > Arthropoda > Insecta > Hymenoptera > Andrenidae > Andrena > Andrena flavipes. The sequence goes on from OZ020480.1 coordinate 75,931,234, forward strand.
GAGTAGCTCGGGCTGGTCGGTGAGTACGTTGGACTGGTGGGCGAGTACGTCGGGCTCGCTGGAGTGTACTGCGGCGAGGTTCCAGCGAACGACGGCGAGGTGGGCGAGTAGCTCGGGCTCGTCGGTGAATATTTCGGGCTACTAGGCGAGTAGCTCGGACTTGCGGGTGAATATTGTGGTGAACTGGGCGAGTAACTGGGGCTCGTCGGCGAGTAAGACGGCGAGGCTGGTGTGTAATTTGGCGAGCTCGGCGAGTAGCTAGGGCTCGTCGGCGAGTAGCTGGGACTCGTCGGTGAATAGCTTGGTGACGTGGGCGAGTAACTTGGACTGGTCGGTGAATACGACGGACTCGTTGGCGAGTAGCTCGGACTCGTCGGTGAATAAGACGGACTCGTTGGCGAGTAGCTTGGGCTCGTCGGTGAATACGACGGGCTCGTTGGCGAATAACTAGGCGATGTTGGGGAGTAACTGGGCGATGTTGGTGAATAGCTTGGACTCGTTGGCGAGTAGCTTGGACTCGTTGGCGAGTAACTCGGTGATGTAGGCGAGTAACTGGGCGACGTTGGCGAATAGCTCGGACTTGTCGGTGAGTAATTCGGACTGGTGGGCGAGTAAGTGGGACTCGTCGGCGAGTAGTTGGGACTCGACGGTGTCATGCTCGGCGACGTTGGAAGGTAAGCGGGAGAAGTGGGCGAGTAGCTGGGGGAAGCTCCGCCCGCTGGCGACATTGGGTACGGACTCATGCTGGGCCCTGGGCTTCCTGGACTTCCTGGCTGCGGCGAGTACGCTGAATAGGCGGGTGAAAGGCCAGAGGCGTCAGATGCTCCTGATGGCGAGAAGCACGCACCTCCTGGTGTCATACCACTGCCCAGCGCTGTGGAAAAAATTAGATGCTTGTTACAAATGAGGCACATCAGTCAATTATCATTTCGAACCACCAAGTTATACTCGTGTCGCTTTTGCGCGAGTGCAAAATGGTCTTAGATGCTACGTATTATATTATGTGAAATGTTCGTACCAGGCGACATGCTTGAGGCTCCGTAGCCAGGCGTTGCACCCATCCATGGTGTCATTTGAGGACTCATGCTTGGCGTGGCAACGCTGCCGAAGAACATTCCGGCAGTGCCCATTACACCAGCTCCTACCGCCATTGGTATCTCGATGCCGGCTTTACATTTCTCAGCGTCCAAGAGCAAATCGAAGCAGCCTGAAACGATAAAATTAAATGCGCGTGTTAGTTCGGTGCAATTTAAAAGTCGCGTACTAAATCGAAGGACGTTAAATAATAGAAACGTACCTGTTCCTATGCGTGGAAGTTGTCCCATGATAATATTCTCAGACACCCCTCTCATAGGATCAACCTCGGCGTGAGATGCTGCGTCCAACAAGACGTCTACTGTTTCTTCGAAGGAGCATCTGCGACATGGTAAAAGATTAGCGTAATAATAATCTAACATTATAAAAATCGGTAACTTATGTAGGAATCGGTGACGTAATATTCCAACGCGTTTCGAGAGCCACGACGCCGCACAGTGGCACATGACATTTTTTGTTCAAATCAACCTACAATCCGTAATTTTTCAGAAAACTTGACGATTTTTTTTAAATTCTTCGCAATTAAATTTTCTATCGATCTGTCCGGCCGGAATTTTAAATTTCATTGCTGATTTTTTTATATTTAGCGAAATATGCAGCACTTTTTTGGCTGCCGGCTCCGAATTTAAAGTAAGATTTCCGAAATGGCAAAAAGTCTGCGGACACCCCTGACGACTACGCCAACTCTCCGTGGCCCCTTATTCCGGGCCCCCTCTTATGGCATGGCGGTTCCTGATCCCACACTTACCTCATAAGGGCACCAGTATCTTGTCTATTAATTCCATGACGAGTTATAGCCATCAAGTGTCCTTTCGCAGTCATAACGTCACAGAGCAGAGCAAGGTGGCGATAGTTCACGTACAGTCCGTAGAACTGCAGTACGGCATTCATTTCTTTCTCCACAGACTTTCTCACAGCCTCTATACCCAGCACTTGAAATATCTCGCAAATATCGTTGCTGAACGTCCTCACAGGATCAACATCCCTCTCGCTCAGTACTTTCATCAAGCTCGTTCCATCTGTTTCCAATAACCATTCTGCTATCGCCTTGAATTCACCGGTGTCTGTGATGACTATACGCTTCTTCGAATCAGTTTGCGGTAAATGCATGTAAACCTTTCCTATAGCCTCTATACCCTGGATAAAGATAAAAAATAGTGTCGTTAAATACAACGAATCGTGTTAAATACGAGTATGGTTTGATGCTTCGTAATCAAGTCAATCGTACCTGCAGCGTCATGTCACTCAGCATATTTGCCTCGATACATCTCAGGAACATATCATCCTCCATTTTATCTACAGTCTCCTCCTCAGTATCCTGGAACTTGTCGTCGCTGTTCATTATCCTAATTCGTAGAACTAGCTTCTCGGCGTTGTCGTCGTTGAAAATACAATTCAGGTCGTCCCCGAAGCCAGCGTTGATCTTCTCCGCTATCTGCTCCATAGTTAACTTCTTGTCGGTCATCCTCTTTCGGTCCAGCTCGATACGCAGCAACCACGGTGATATCTTGTTCGGATCGAAGTCGGGCATCTCGTAGTAAACGTTAACGAATTCTTGATCCTCCGCGATCACGGTGTTCTGCGGATCCGGATCGTAATAGATCGCGGTGTTCGCGGTGACTTTCCTCAACGTCGTGTGCTCCAATCGGCAGAGCACGTTCTTCGCTTTCTCCGCGTCCCTCGCAGCAGCCCCCGTTAAGAACACCGTCAACGAAGGAGCTTTCGGCTTTTTGCTGATATTTATGATTTCCTTTAGCCTGGGCACACCGAGGGTTACGTTCTTCGACGACACACCGGCGAAGTGGAAAGTGTTCAGTGTCATCTGAGTGGCGGGCTCGCCAAGCGACTGGGCAGCCAAGGCACCTACCATCTCGCCAGGCGATACCTAGAAACAAATTTGAGAATGACGCGTGAGAAGCATGCTTTAAAAATCTTACGTTCGAACTAGCGCACAGTCTATGTACCTGCGCTTGCTGGAATCTTGTTTCGATCTCTCCGATGAGCCACTCAAAGGCTTCGCTGGACAATCTAAATTCCTCGGAGACACACTTTGTGCACAATGTGGATCGCACTAAACATTGGAACAGTAACGTGGCATTCTCGTTCGCCTGTTTGCTGAGCCTGTCGTCGCCAGCCACAATGATACATTTCTCTAGGAGGTCCTTAACACCTGTAGACCGAACGGGTTTTAGTATTTTAATTTAATTTTAATTCAATTACAATAGACGGCTTATTGACGAATTGAATTAACATGAAAGCATGACTCCGTTTACCTTGTATAACTCTCATAGGGCTGAGGTCAGTGGGCGCTCTCTTATTTATATGGAATATCTTCTGCACGTTCCAAATCATCCTCTGCAGGTTACAAGGCAACACGACTTTCGATTCACCGCTGGGGAATATTTCTCTGAGCACAGCGCGATCCTTGTTCAATTGCTCCCATTCCCTTTCGAGCTCGGAGATCACTTCGCCAGATCCCATCATCTCTCTCACGATCTCCTCGTTGAAGATACGGCGAAGGTAACGTTCATTCGTCGGGTCGAACTTGAATTTCTTCTCGAAAGCTTTATTGCTCAACTTGATGGTAGGCAGGTTCTGGAATTCCACGGTCTCGCCGCATAAGCCATCTTCGCCGTAACGCAGCTGAATAAGCTGTCCCACAGAGTTTCTCACTGTTCCGTCATAATGCACCATTACAGACTCCATAGCTTTTATCAGACGACGCTGAATGTACCCAGTCTCCGCAGTCTTCACAGCGGTATCGATGAGACCCTCGCGACCTCCCATAGCGTGGAAGTAGAACTCGGACGGAGTTAGACCAGCGAGATACGAATTCTCCACGAATCCTCTGGACTCGGGACCGTAGTCGTCTTTAATGAAATGAGGTAGCGTTCTCTTGCGAAAGCCGAATGGAATTCGTTTACCTTCAACGTTCTGTTGACCCACGCAAGCGATAACCTGAGAGATGTTGATGTTCGACCCCTTCGACCCTGACACCACCATAGCCTTCAGATTGTTGTATTCAGTTAAGGATTTCTTGGCGGAACCACCGGTCTTGTCACGAGCGTCGTTCAAAATCCTGTTCACTTGGTTCTCGAAGGTCTGCCTCAAGGTGTTACCCGGAGTAGGTTCCAGCTCCATATTGTGAGCCTTCTGGATGACCTCTATCACGTCCTCTTTGGCCTTCTTGATCGCTTTCTGGATTTCTAAATAAGTCTGTGGATCAGCGATGGTGTCTCCGATACCGATGGAGTGACCCTCTAACAACAACCAGTTGTTGATCACGGTCTGAATATTTCCATAAAACCGTCCGCAGACCTCGTGCCCCAACTCCAGCATACAAATGTGAAGCAGAGATCCGGCGGACGTACCCAAAGTCTTTTTGCAAAGTATACCCATCACGAGTTCTCCGTGCTCCACCATGACCTTGGTGTCGCCAGGGGAAATCCACTTGTACGGGCCGTCGTCTTCCTCGTCGGGGTGCGTGCTGTGAGTTCGTATCATGTTCACGTTGCCCGGGATGATCAGCGAGAAGATCTGCTTGCCGGTCCACAGAGGCTTCGGCTTCAATATACAAGGCTGAGGCATCTTGCCGTCCCAGCTCGGCAAGAACATGAGTATGTTCATCATCTGCTCTTTCTCTATGAACACGTCCCTCTTCGTCATTTTCCTAACAGCGGTGAGCGTGTCCTGTACGATACCCATGACCGGTTTGTTGGCTTGCGGCGTGATGATCTGACGCGGGGTCACGTGAATGTTCTCCACTTCCGCGCGGGTCTCCATCGACTGCGGCACGTGCAGATTCATTTCGTCCCCGTCGAAATCAGCGTTGTAAGGCGACGTGCAGCTAAGGTTCATGCGGAATGTACTCCAAGGTAGGACCTTCACTCTGTGACCCATCATACTCATCTTGTGCAGGGTCGGCTGACGATTGAATATTACTAGATCACCGTCGCGTATGTGACGCTCCACTCTGTAGCCGCACTGCAGATGCAGATCGGACGGCTTCGGATGGAATCTCAAGTCGATTCTCTCGCCGTTATCTCGGACGATATATTTGGCGCCAGGGTACTGCGAATTCCCGCGCCTGACGAGCTCCTGCATCTTGTCGATATTGAAAGGCGTCACGATCTCGGGGAACGTTAAATTCTGGGCGATGCTCCGTGGCACGCCTACTTGATCGATCCGCAGATTCGGATCCGGCGTGATCACAGTGCGAGCTGAGAAGTCAACTCGCTTGCCCATCAAGTTCCCTCTTATCCTGCCTTCTTTCCCTTTCAACCTTGCCTTTATAGCTTTCAATGGTTTCCCAGACTTTTGCATCGCTCTCGGCATCCCGGGCATATCATTGTCGACCAGAGTCGCCACGTGGAACTGTAGCATCTTTATATTCTCCGATATAACGTGCGCAGCTGCGCCAGCCTGCTCGTTCCTGATCAACTCGTTGTTCGCTTTTATGATGTCTGCGAGTTTGTGCGTCAAGTCGTCCTGATTCTTGGCAGAACCGTACATGATAACTGCTGGCCTAACCGACAGAGGCGGGACAGGCAACACCGTCACCACCATCCAATCTGGCCGAGCAAATTTCGGATCCATACCAAGGATGAACGACTCTTCGTCCGTAATATGTTTCAAGATCTCCCACGCTCTCTCGGCGGTGAGAGCCATTTTCTTCTCCTGGGAATCTTCGTTTACGTGCTTCCACTCCGCGGTGACGTCCAAGCCCGACCTTCTAAGATTAGGCTGGTATCTACCGCAGCCGCCGTGTCCTGGCTTTCTGTCAGCCATGGGCTGCTGCTCCTGGTTCTCCTTGTTGATGTCCATCTCGTCTCCACCCTCGCAGATGTTCTTACTTTTACACAAATCGTAAACGAACGTGAGACGCTTGCGCGACTGCCCTTTGGTTTTCATGACGACTTCTTTGATCTTTGGATTGTGCTGCGATTGAAAATGTTATTATGATAGCGACGATAGAGAGTTGAAGAGAAGTACAAGTACGATGTTTACTCACTGGACTGACAAGCAGCTTCGAACAATAGAAACACACGCATCTCAAGATCTTTATCGTTTTCGTTATGAAACCAACGTGAAAGACTGGTTTGGCCAGATCTATGTGACCAAAGTGACCCGGGCATTCTGTCATATTCCCGGCGCACGTTTGGCACCGAGAATTCCTGTCTATGACGCCTTGCCTCGGGTCCATGAGTCCGCCGAGTTTCGGACGGCCGCCTTCCATAGTTTCTGGAAAGCGAATGCCGCCATCTGTGACGGACATCCGACGCTGTACAGAACATCATACAGAATTATAATAGTTGATAATCTGAGGCGAACTTTCGACCGATTGTGGCGAATAAATTATTTCGTCTTAATAAGGTAACGCAGGTATAGAGTGGATAATAAATATTCGACCGGATATCTAACTCTTCCTCTTACTTAATAAATTAACGCAGAGTGCAAAGAGGTGTGTAATAATAACAGGAATAACAGGGCATCGAAAGTAATAAATAAACGCAACGATTGTGTATTTGGCTTAGTAGTAAAATAATTTCTTCTTTTATTATCACAGTTCTATGTGAATCATACAATAGCACATAAAATCATGTTGAATTTAATAGATCTTATTCTTCGCCGATATTTATCCGAGCGTGACACCGCCGAGAACAGAGTTCCCGTATTCGAGAGGTTTATTAGAAGTGTGATTATAATCAATGAATAAAACGGAATAAATCCTATTGTAAGCGATATTTAAGTTAAATAGTAATAATCTTATAATAATCCCCGTTGCACGTATCTCATCGATCTGGAACTTATTTCTCCCTTAATATCAGCTGATGCAAACAATAAGTAGGGTAACGTCGGGAAGCAACACGCGCGACTGTTTGGAGGTAGCACCGAATGCCTCTCGCGCGATAAGGTTTTGCAAAATGTCGACTCATGGCGAAATAGTGTCGCGGGCCGCGAGAAAAATCATATCCCGCGAGAGCACTCGTTTACAGGTAACGAACTTACTATCTCATCGGGAGAAAGAATGCCGAATTGGACCCTTTTTACAGTTCGCAGAGGCGCTTTGGAGTCGGACGTGGCCATTTTGCAACGAGCACGTACAGCTTCTCCCGCGGCCTTCTGCGTCGCGACTCCCTCTAACCGTTCTTTCCCGATGCAAGCATCTCCCACCCCTGACGGTTCGGCTCGTTGCTAGCTATTACTCACCTACCCCACTTGTCGCCGCGTTCCTGAATGCATCGAATAATACGCTTAAGCTCCTGCTATGTTTCCAATGCAGAGAAAAGATAAAGGCGAGCTTGCGCGGCTATATAGAATTAATTACAGTTTTTTTAGGTTTATATAGGTTTATTGTTTTCTTACAAGTTAGTTTACAGATTGTAAGATGGCGTTCCAAGCTTTCACTTATGTGGGGTTTCGTGTTAGTATGTGGTACGCCTGTTTGCGCGCGACTTTGTTACTTATCGATTGAATGAGGTTTGAATGAAGTGAGCTTTTAATATTTATAATTAATTGTTCTTCTGTTTATTAGTTGCTAAGGATTTTGTTACACTGTTCCGCTGCTCCGGCGTAGTATGCGCGAGATGGGGGAAAATCTCGAGGGGGAATCTCTGATTGCACGCCCTCTGAGCTGTAAATGATTCTGTTTGAACTAAAATTCAATATGGCGACTAACGCCGGGAAAATAAAATATGCTCAAAATCTGCGTACTGTAATATGTAGAATAAGAAATACATTTGTTGGCATATTAAGAAGATTTGGATATGAAATTCAAGTGTTAGTGAAAAGTATTTAATTAAATTTGCAGTAATTGAATTAAATTAAATATTTCACATTCACCTGAAGTTTCTTATTTAAATATTCCCCACCTTTTCAGTTATTATTGGCATACTTGGACATTATTTTATCAACAAATGTATCTCTTATCCTACATTTTGTATAATATACTTCGCAAACGCTTATTTTTGCAAAAATTCGTAAATTTGCGATTGACTCTTAAAAACATTTTCTAATTAACAAAAGGTATAAATTGATGTAAAATACAAGACGTAGACCAAATGTAGTTTAAAGAAAATCAATGACATATATTTATTCTTTACAGGCTCTTTTCTTTTTATAATTATGCTGAATAAAAGGTTGCAGATTATTATTACTATTCTTCTGGCCAAGGCTTCCCTATGCCCTGAGACGCACCCATTCTGGATGGATCTTGACTCGGATAATGTATCGGGGTTGTTCCTGGAGGGAAAATTGGTGTCGCGGCAGCCGCCGCCATTTGAGGTGGGTAAATAAATTGCGGTGCGACTGGCGGGGGAGGGATCATCATCGGTGGCATCATGCCAGGCGTGGTTTGCAGATTGAAGAAGTTGTTTCCCATGCTCTCTGGCGGTGGTGGAAGAGCACCGGGTAAACCTGGTACAGGTTCCAAGATTTCTCTAGTCGCCTCTGCCGCGGATACGGTCTGCCTTCCTTGCGAGCGACCCCATTTAATAGTCAATCTTCTTCCTCCTAATATCAGCTTGTTAAACGTTCTCTCCGCTGCTGCCTCGGCGGCGCTTCTCTGAGTATACTGAATGAAGGCACACTGCTGACGAGGGACCATCGTCACCGAACGTATTTCCCCGTACTGGTAGAAATGATCCCGTAATTGCTTCTCCGTCAAAACATCCCCCAAGTTGCCGATGTACAGAGTCGTGATCGATTTGTCTTCCGGTGGATCCAGCTTCGGCATCGCCGCAGCCCTGCGCATCAGTTTGTCGGCGACAGGATCGTTCACTCCGTAGTAACGATCCTTGATATTCTGATCAGCCAACGGATCGTCCGGATCCGTGGGTTTCTCGTGACGATACGGACATTCCTCTCCTCTCTTACATTCTCCCTTCACCCAGAAGGAACAAATGTGCGGTCTATTCCTCTTGTAATAAGGACTCGTCCTCGCCAGTTTCATTAACAAATCGCTGGCCGCCGCGGATTTACCGACGGCACCCGCCGGCGACGTCGCGTCAATTTTGCCGATTTCGCTATCTATGTTCTGTACATAATATTCCTTGTTTACGTCCGACCTAGGCAAGTCGTCTTTGATTTTAAGCGCGGCGTCTCGCACTTGGATCGGCAAGCCGTACTCTAGATCGAGCAAACACGTTTGGCACACGTTCTTCAAGCGACTGCAAGTCTGGCAAACCTCGGTCTTTTTGAACCTCATCCTTGCTCCAGGACACCACCTGAATACCGTGAACGGGCGCATGCATATCTTGCACTCTTTCCCGTACCTCTCTTTTGTCTGCGAAACAGAAACACGAAGTTAGTCGATGGGACCGATACGCGAGTGCTTAGATATACCTGTTTAACTCACCATTCGAATGTATGGATTGTCACCTAAACAAGTCTGACATAATATAGGGAACTCCTGCAACAAAACAGGATACACTGAACAAACACTCCACGCATAACGAACTCGAGATAGAATTACAAATTCAGTGTTACTTACGGCATCCTCCCAATTCTGTCTATTGTAAGTGTTTGTTGTTTTGGACGTCGCCATTTCCAGCCACTTACAACACAACAGGAATGGACATTGATGTTTATTACTCAATGGCGACAAATGGCAAACACAGAGGAGCCAGAGGCGTAGAACATACGGCCGATCGTCATGAGGATCTAAACTGGTTCGTTGAAGGTCAGCCTTTAATTTGCAAATCGGGCAGTTCTCATCGAACGACTTTCTGAAGATTCTCGCGTTAAGTTACTAGAGTTTGTTCCCTAAGCCATATGTTGCTAAGCAGCGTTATTCTTTTTATAAAATAATAATTGGTAGACACGGAAGGATCAACTAAAAAATTACACGGTTTCATATAAATTCGTTATTTAATAAATAATATTATAATTTAAAGTATGGTTAGGTTAGGTTAGGTTTATTGTTTCTTTGGCACATTACATACTTTCACGTATTCTATGCCAAAGCGGCATTTCGAGACTTAAAGTATGGTAATTGCGTTTATTGTAAAATAAATATTTAAAAATTGGCGCTATAACAGCGAGAAATGAAGGAACTTGTATCGAACTTGGAAATCCACCTTATGGCGGGCGACGGTAGTGCCATCTGATGTGACTAGGCGGATATCCTTACGGTTGGAGCGCGTATCAGCGGTTGCTGCGAGAGTGTCATCGTTGTATTTTAATACGTGTCCGTTGGTGTATGTCCGTCCGGTGTTTCTGCTACACAGGTCGCATTCCGTGAATCTATGGAGTGTTTTCGTTGTCAGATATCACTGAATTCCTGTCTGCAGTAGCATAAGGCGCCTAGCGCGCCTTCCCGTCACGATGAACATGTGTCGGGTTCGATTGTTATTCCACTTTGTGGCACTTAGCCTACTCCCCTTCGCCCGTCCTGACGAGCACACTCACATCGTGAGTACCACGGAATTTCCATACTTCTAAATGTCAAAGTGGCAAGCCCACCTCGCGCGCACACTTCGGTGGCACGCACATTCCAATTTTTATCCCCGCGAATTCTTTCCGCGACACATTTCCACGAAGAATTAATGTCTTAGCTTGTGATAAATTCATGTACGGAATGGATTTCATTCCTGGCATAAATCGCCGCTAAATTTCTCGATACGATCGAACACCAGCCACTAATGATATAATTTCTTTTACCAGTACGAAGATAACGATGAAGTTGTACTATGGATGAGTACAGTCGGACCATATCACAATCGTCAAGAAACTTATTCGTATTATTCCTTACCGTTTTGTAAAGGCGCGAAAGATGTCATCAATCACTACCACGAAACATTTTCCGAGGCGCTGCAAGGCATCGAACTCAAATTCAGCGGCCTGGAGATCGAATTCAAAGGTGATTCATTCTGCGTCGCGGGGCTCTTTCGCTAGTAGAAACCCCTTGTCTCGAAAGATTTAAGGAGTTACGCTCTGTCACGGCGAAGGGATTAACTATTGTTGACTCTGTGCTTACAGCTGACGTGGCCAAAATGGAATATTGCCAGATAATATTAACCGAAGAGATTGAAAAGGCCTTTGTATATGCTGTCAAGAACCAATATTGGTATAAGATGTATATGGACGATCTACCGATATGGGGTAAACCATAGTATTTCCACGAATTTCTTTAGATCTTCGTTACTATATTAAACGATTCGTTTCTCGTAATATCAGGGGTTGTGGGAGAGCCGGAGGAAAATAACGGAGCTGTGTCTTACTATATCTGGACGCATAAGAAATTCGATATAGGGTATAATGGGAAGCAGATAGTCGATGTAAATTTGACCAGCGAGAACAAAGTGAAGCTGAGGCGGTCCGTACCTATCTCTTTCAGTTACGAAGTTAATTGGAAGAAGAGTAATGTTAAGTACGAAGACAGATTCGACAAGTACCTGGATCCCAACTTCTTCCAGCACAGAGTAAGCGTCCCATCGCCTAAGAAATTATACCGGAATTCGTCTTGTAAGAAGACTTATTCTCTCTCCTTGCAGATCCATTGGTTCAGCATTTTCAATAGCTTCATGATGGTAATCTTCCTCGTCGGACTTGTCTCTATGATCTTGATGCGTACTCTGAGAAAAGATTATGCCAGGTACAGCAGAGACGAAGATATGGACGATATGGAAAGGGACTTGGGAGACGAATACGGATGGAAGCAAGTTCACGGGGATGTATTTAGACCAGCTAGTCATACGATGCTTTTCTCAGCTTTTATAGGTGCAGGCTATCAGGTAAATATAGCAGTTAAACGTTTGTGAAGCTAATATCTAACAAGGGAACATCCCGAACCCGGAAAATCAAAAAATTCTGAAACTGAATATTTAAGGAATTTGATTATTAAACAATTTTTGTTTGCTCTCCAAATTCACTCTAAGGGGGTGTGATTGACCACTGAAAATCCGGTTATTTTCTGATTTTGTGTTATAACTTGTGAACTGTAAAATAATTTTTTTACCAAAAGAAGTAACTTTTGTCTTGAAATCTTTTTTCTATCTCTTACAGCTCGCTAGTTATAACACAAAATCGGAAAATAGCCGAATTTTTCAGGGGTTAATTTCATTTCTTCGAGCGAATTTTGGCAAGAAACAGAAATTCTCTACATATTCACAAAGTTTCAGAATTTTTTGAATTTTCGGGTTCGGGATCTTTCCATGTAAGTTCTGCTAAATATCTGTAAAATAAGGACGGTGTTGTAGTAATCCGTTTCATTTTAGGTCACAGTAGTTGTACTTAGCGTTATCATTTTCGCCATTCTTGGCGAGCTTTACACGGAGAGAGGATCAATGCTGTCTACAGCGATTTTTGTATATGCCGCGACATCGCCTATAAACGGCTACGCTGGGGGAGGCTTATATGCTCGCATGGGAGGGCGTATCTGGATCAAACAGATGATCCTCAGTGCCTTTATGTTACCACTTATCGTCTGTGGCACTGCGTTCTTCATTAACTTCATCGCGATATACTATCACGCTAGCCGCGCCATACCTTTCGGCTCTATGGCAAGTGTTAGAATCTCGCGTCTCTGTATATTCATGCAACATCCGTTCACGTGATAACTGCTATTTACAGGTAGCAGTAACGTGCATTTGCATATTCGTTATATTGCCACTGACACTGGTCGGAACCATCCTCGGCCGGAATTTAGCTGGAACACCGGACGCGCCGTGTAGAATCAACGCGGTGCCTCGACCTATCCCGGAGAAAAAGTGGTTCATGGAGCCACTGGTTATCATAATGCTCGGTGGCATTTTACCTTTCGGATCAATATTCATCGAAATGTACGTACCATCGTTGAAACCGGAATTGGGCAAAATTGATTTCGAATAACGAATAAAAAAATTATAATTTCATCTTATGGGGTAGTGCTTAAATTACGTAAGGCTTTTTTGAGGGGGAGGGGATAGCGAATTTCTTACGCTTTCTTACAAGGGGGAGGGGGGAGTCAGGTAGCGTTTTCAGTAAATGCAACTTCTATCATTAATGCTCCAGAAAAGTTGTTTTAGTTTAAATTTCCCGAAACTGAGTTAAATGAATTATACAATTTTAATAACTGAAAAAATTCAATGTAAAAAATATTACGTAAAAAGGGGGTTGTAATGTCAAATCTTATTAATTCTTATATTGGGGGAGGGAGGGGGTAAGAAATCGTCAATTATTCGAATAAGAAATTATTCGTTATTTTCGTTATTCCTTCATTTTATTCGAAATTTCTATTCGAAGATTAATCAAATATAGTCAGTGGCGTATTTAGTGTAAACAGTGGCCCTCACACCTTACATATCATTCCAATTCCATCTTTTCTGTTCTACTTCTTTGTTAAAAGTGTTCATCACACAAAATATTTTATTTAGAATTTAGATAATCCTTTTAAAAAAAGTGGAGCTGAAGGGCGGAAGAGAGGAAAGTTCGAGGCAAATTAAGCCGAAAAGTGCAGCAAGTTTTTTGCGAAGCTTCTCTAAAGAGGCATGTGATGCAGGCGAATAACAAGCGTAAATTATTAACCATCTAAATAGATTTATTCAAGAAACACTATTTCTTTCGCCTTTTTTGCGCCCTCGGGCGTTGGCGCCCATGGCACGAGCCTTACTTGTCCCACCCTAGATACGCCTCTGTATAATAATACTAATACTTTATGTAAAGTATTCGAATAATGCCCAACTTAGGTTGAAGCTATGAAGCACCACAGCAGCGAATAAAAACTGTCCTATTTGTTTCAGGTACTTCATATTTACCTCATTTTGGGCATATAAAATCTATTACGTGTACGGCTTTATGTTATTAGTATTCGTTATTCTAATGATAGTAACCGTTTGCGTTACTATCGTGTGTACATACTTCTTGCTAAACGCCGAAGACTATCGATGGTAAGGGATTGTCCGACCATTCATTGATTCTAAACAGCATCTAATAACATTCTCCCCTTCTCTAATTTCTGTGTCTCTTCCACTTTCACAGGCAGTGGACAAGTTTCTTAGCTGCAGCTTCGACCGCTGGATACGTCTACATGTATTCATTCTATTATTTCTTCTTTAAAACTAAGTGAGTTTCCCGTTTTAATGGCCACGAGTTCGCGAGCTCGCGGAGATATAATTACACCGTGGTTTCTTTCCAGGATGTACGGTCTCTTCCAAACAGCATTTTACTTCGGTTACATGGCACTGTTCAGCCTTGCATTGGGCATAATGTGCGGAACAGTCGGCTACGTCGGCACAAACGCATTTGTACGGAAGATCTATTCCACAGTGAAGATAGACTAAAGCACAAGTTCGATGTGATGTCTACCCTATGGATAAATGCGAGAACACGCAGAGCCGATGCCCGCTGCTCTCCACGAAGCGGGACTCCGCCTCGTTCGATAGTTTTAATTACTTACATTGACCATAACGCCGCTCATAGGCGGGAGATTTCTAAAGCAGAGATAATAATTGATCCTTTCATCGCGTGTCGATAAAATATCAATTTATTTATTTATTGCGACATCGCGGAGTTCGGAAGGTGGGTCCTACCAAACCAACTGTTCGATCTATCCAAACAGTCGCTATATTACTCGCCCTATGAGTCACAGTTCCATATAACACAAAATGCAGGTTCCAATGATTACGTAACTGTACGATTACTATTTTACTTAAAAACTAACTGCGTGATATTGCTCAATTTCGCTGGACATTGCTGGGAAAGTCGCCGATCCCCTTTAAGCTAGTAAAATTGTTCGTAACGGTGAAATAGGGAGAGCTGTATGGATCGATGGTATATTAGAAGCGCGCTATGCTTTTTGTGTGCCGTATGCGTGGAAAATTCTCTTCCGCGAGAAAAAGAATGTCCAAGTTCTACAACGTAATATCATTCGAAAGTACAAGAGTTAATTGCAATTCGGATGGCATCCAAATCGAGCTCGCGTGTTTTAACAGGCGTATATAAATCGCGGGCGAATTTTATGTTACAATCTCCAGGCACAGCTTATTCAGGCAGCGAGAAATATTTCAATTAATACGATTAGAACAGTGCCTCAGTTACGTGACTCTGGACTGAGATTTCAGCCGTAAAGACCGACGTTCGATCATTGACGATTCAAATATAAATAAAGATTAATTTATAGGTAAGCTAGGTGTTAGATCGAAATAAGAATTGCGAACATAAGGAGTTTTTTTACCATTGGCTTCGTACTATACGCCACGAACATTCTGTTTCTGTAAATTTCCTTCGTTAGGGGTTGCGAGTGCATTGGTAACATATAAAGTACGAGTAAACCTGTAACCGCGGGGCAATGTGGTTCTTTCAGTTGCGATCCTCTTCTTGTGAATACAAAATATCTAAGTATCCGTAAAATTGTCACTAAGCGGTAAAGGATGAGGCGAGGGGGATTGAGAAACTGGAGATCGTGGTGAATGTGTTTGCAATAAAGATATTGTCGAATGATGAATATCAGGGAAGACATTCGAGTGGATATATGGTTTGTTGTTAGGCATAGTGGTTCTAAGAAATATAAAATTTCTACATACAACAAAGCCAGACGTGTTTCATTAGCGCAGCTGCCCTAATTATTACTGACGCACGAACGTTAATCGATCCAATACCCAAGAATCATTTTACTAAATTCAAAAGTACTTGAGGAAATGCAATTAGATTTGCGATCTACAACTCAGGGCTTTTCCTGGATTGCCGACCTTGTTAATTTAATATTCTTTAATACAAAATTTGATACGCAGTCGTCAATGGTCCCCGATGCCTGGGATTTTGTTAAAAATGGAATATGTTGTAGTACTCGTGAAATTAGGGGGGTTCAAGTCATCATTTTGCCGATTTTGAATTTGTTTAAAAAATACAGGGCCTTGAATTTTTGCCTCTTTTCGTGAAAATGGGTTGTATGTACTTATAACTTTTTTTTCTCTAAAACTAGTGTTGGATAAATTAAAAAAGAAATGATATCATTGATAACCGTCATAAAAGTTTTAATTATCATTCATAGCAGTTAAAATTTTACATATAATAAACGATCTGCAGCCGCCCCTAAGTTTTTTAATATTTTTTTTATTGTGATATTTATTGATGAGAAGGAGTACAATAATTGTGATTAACAGTGAGCTCAATAAACATAAGAAAAAAAAGTCATTGGTCTGAGAAATTCAAAAAGTTTCCGGAGGCTCGAGGGCGTTCGAGACTCCGGGACAGGTCGATCGGGTAAGCATACATACATATACGGTTACTGTTCCTTCTCGAGAATTCTTTCTGGAGAAATTCTAGAAAATACTGCTTTTTTCGAGAAACTTAAGTCTAGAAAATTGCGAACGTATAAACAATTTATAATAAATTCTCAAGAAGTATGATCTGATTTCTCAAGAAAGAAAAAATATCGAGGAATCAGGAACACTATACATATAGCCTAATATCGTACTACCGTACACTGTCTTAATTCCACCGAATTAATTCCAGAAAAAGCCCTGAATGCCCCTAAGTTTGGCCGCCCAGGCCGCAAAAAAAGTTATAGAAATCGATCAAGATTTGCGCTATCGAGCGATTTTTGTCCAAAATCGCAAACTGTGCCCCGTCAGGAACAGCCCTGCTACATCTAAGTATCCGAAATATGTACTCATACAGGATCCCAAACCCTTACGCTAATCTTCAACTCCTATTGTATTAGTACTCAACTACTAACACATACAAACAAAATTTTTCAAGCCTGATACACTATCAACTCCACAGCCTGATACGTGGAACGAAATATATTCATATTTCAGAAAACCACTACGTTGCTCAATAAATCTTCCGGTTGAAACTTCACCACATTTCGCCAAATTTTATATGCTACCAAATGCATCCTCCCAATATACAAATTACGAATAACGCGATAGAAACGAAACTGAAATTTCCAACGACTGCAAAGTAACAACGCCGTTGCGTATATCGTCGCGCAACGAGATCTCGATTCTCGTGGAACATTCCAGTCGCGTAGTTGACGTCGGCGGTGCCAGTGTGGCACCGAAAGCTGCTCCGTTGGTACAATCCGTGATATTCACGTGTCACAGTGCACGTCGACGCAGTCCAACGTAGTCGGAGCGTGCTGGACGGAGCAGACACCTGTTCATCGCGCTGGAGCCTTTACATATTGAAGTGGACGTGCATTGACAGAAACAGCCTCCCGATTGTTAACCACTTTATTCGAACTCCCGTCGAGGTACCCACGGCGAAGAGGAAACGGCAGAAATGGCACCGAAACAGAGAATGCGCATAGCCAACGAGAAAGCCACGAAAAACATCACGCTCCGTGGCAATGTACCAAAGTCGTCGGTAAGAGCTTCGTTACGATTTATTACATTCCACTTTAATAACGATCAGTCAACAATAACGGATTTACCACAGCGCGTAGATCGTTCCTCGATTTATCATTTTGAGGTTATAAACAGTAATATAAGTTTTCACCGTGCACGATGACACTTACGGCGATATTGTCATCTCGGGTCTCTCGATCACTTTTGTAGCAATTGTCCGTTGGGGTTTAATTCAGGAACTCGCGAATCTAAGGGAAACACTTGTCGCTTAATTGTTTTAAGTATATCGCTCGAATCGCGTAACGTTTTCGTCACGTGCGATGTAAACATATGCAACGACGTTATTTGATCGAACGCTTCGCAGAAACCTCAAGAGGAAAGCTCCCCGGTCGGTCCTTGCCTACTAGCGCTCTTCCTTTTCGTCGTTTGCGGTTCCGGTGAGTTTTCACATTGTTCGGCGAGAACATCTGTCGACTCCTGCCGAGCGGAATGATATTCTATTCTTTGGTTTTCAGCCGTGCTGCAAATAATACAAAGTATTAGAACGGCTTAAGGAAACCACGATCATGAAGTTCAAAGAATGTTGCTGTTACTGTTAATACGGAAAACTGTCTACAACTTATTGGTATACAGAGACTAACAGACTGTTTCATCGCATATTGTAAAAATGTAGGCGTCGCAACGCTGCCGGCGCAATACTGGATTCGGAGTCTCTTCTTTCACCGCAGCCGAGAAATAAATTTATTTGCAAAGGAATTTAGCAACGTTTCAACTCAAGCGTCGAGTGTATCGACGAGGGAAGATTGCATTTAAAACGCGCTCCGTTTCGGACTTTTCGACTAAAGCAACATACGCTGTATAGAATCCTCGGTCGCTTTCTGTTTTGTCACTACGCGCAATGATTCTTATGTACCATAAGGAGCATGAATATCTTCCATCGATACGTACATAGTAAATAATTGTATATACATATGATGAATTTATTGTATCGATCCATTAATCAAAGCATTCCGCTCTAAGCAGTTGGTAGCTTTTGGTTGTCTACGTATTCTTGGAGGGCGTGAGGATACGATAGGTCCTTGTACGTGTAAAGATATATATTATATATATGTAATAACAATGTAATTTATCCTAATGAAACTATTTGCTACTGACAATTCTTTGTCTCTTTTAATAAATTATATTATGAATAAATATTAATCACACCGTTCTCATTGATCTTCCATTGAAACTGTAAAGGCAATGTTTAGGTGCATATCGTGAAGAAACATACAGTTGAAGTTTGATAACTCGAATTTCAAGGGACGGGAAAAAATCTTCGAATTGTGGAGGTTTCGGCTTATCGCGTTTTTTGATCGAGAGAGGTTCAACAAACGAAAATTTGACTATAGAGGCTTTGTGCGACTGTTGATTTTTCGACTTGTGAAATTGTAAAGCATGAGAAATTCAAGTTTTAAAGGTCAATTATTTATTGTATAGACCTATAATTAAATATATCTACAATTTATATAAAATTACTTATAAGACACACTTTATGCTCGGGATATTATTGTTTATTATATATTTAAAAAAATTGTGATTTTGCTTCGTGCCAGCCTTTTAGTGTATTGAAATCGATAGCATTTTTAATCCTAAATAACGCAGAAAAAACATTGTCCTTGATAGTTTGAGATCGTTGTATGAAATTTCGTAAACATATGCGAAAGTAAACTTCGACTTGTAAAGGTCGGAGTTCTTCTAAATTCGAGTTGTAGAGGTGAAATACATAATTTGAAATGCAAAATATAGTTCGAGTTGAGGATGTTTTATTTCGTGTTGTAGAAGTGTTTACAGCGGAGCGGAAACGAATGCCGAATGAAGAAAATTTTCGTCTTATAGAGGTTTTCGAGTTATCGAGGTTCGACAGTAAAGTACCTCTATGAAAGCTTTGATAATGTGTGTTCCGAGTAGGGTTGCCAGATTGGGCGGAATTCCGCCACTTGGGCTACTTTTCAAAACCAACTGGCGCTCAAAAATCGAAATTGGCAATGGCCCTGAATTAGGCTACAATGTGCGAATTCCACTTAAACCCGCACCCACGACCGATTTTTCCGTTTTATAAAATAGATTATCATTCTTGTATTAAAACGTTAATTTTAATTTTTACGTCAGTTTTATTTAAATAATGCTCAAATAAAGTTTATTTGTTGTATCTAAAAGAAATAAAGAAAACATTTCCAGAAAATATTAAGAAAATATTTAAACATCCTTTTCATTCAAGGGCGAATTCCATTTACGCCCAAATCGCTCGTGATTTTCATTAATTTTTCCTGAACGCAACGTCAGAAACTTCAAAGTCGATTTTCTCAAAAACGAAGCACAATATCAAAAAATGTTATTCCTTTTTCTCGACTTATTCATTTGTTACGAGTCGAAAAGAAAGAGTAACTTTTTTTTATATCGCACTTCATTTTCGAGAAAATCGGCTTTGAAACTCTTCGCGTTCTGTCCTGTCCTGTCAAATACAGGAAAACTTACCTTTATGAAAATCGCCCCAAGATGTTTGAATTTTGGCGCTTTTGGGCTACTTTTTCTGGCGGCGCGGCATCGAAATCATCTGGAAACTACTGACAACCCTGTTCCCTTCAGTTCCCTTACATAGTTTCGGTTGAATTGAAGTTGGTCGAAGTTCGATTGTCATTTAAATTAAACGGAAAATTTGTTATGAAATTAGATGCTGATTTTTCGAAGGCAAGAACCGAAGTGTCGCTAATTTCTCCAATCTAAATATTGTACGAGATACCTGCCGAATATTTCAGAATTCAGAAGAATTCAGAATTCAGATTCTACAAAAGATTTTCGTAAAATGGCCAGCATATTTAACTTGTTCGGCGATATATCGGAACGTGACAAAGGTATGAATAAAAGCACCTAGCGATTGTATCTCACCTATTACAAAGATCTTCGTATAAATTCATTACCTTAAACGAATCCTCTTATTAAATACTGCTTAGCAGAAATACTCAATCCTCGAGTGAACTATTTGTTTACAGGTCAAGCTCGGAAGTCATTGTCAAGATCAAAGACTTCTCTCGGAGTAAGCGGAGCTTCCGCGAAGGCCCTCGTCCAACCGAAGCCGAAAGGCTTGTCGATTAGGTCCACCTCGGACTTAAACGTATTCACTAACTCGCGTTTAACTAGCTTGGGCCAAAATGCGGGCAACAAGGTCCAGGAATCTTTAAAGCCAAAGTTGACGCAATTAGACAATCACGGCTATCCATTATCGCCTAGGAAAGAACTGGCGGCGAAGGTATAAACAATTAACGCTTCTTCGTAAACAAGCGTGTAACGTATATATTTAATCTCCTCGTAGAAAGCCAAAGAACAACCCAAGGCGAAAGATTCTTCTCTGAAGAAACAAATGTTGGATAAGAAAGACCTGGTCTTACAGAAGCAATCCGACGAATGTATTTTTAAGAAGCCGTTCCCGCCGACTAAGATAATGAAGAGGTCGTATCCGGAACCAGAAAATCTGGCACCGTATTCCGATATGCAGCTTGAATTTGGTACAGATTTTACGAATCGTGTATTTTGCGGAGTATTTCGAGAATTCCAGGGTTTTTTTTCAGTTTAAACGATGTTCTTGCAGATGATATTTACACGAAGACTTTAGAAAACGACTTTAAAGAATTGCTTATCAAGAAGCAGAGCCAGGTAGAGATTTGCGAGGACGACGGGTTTGTCTCAGGTATCAGTTTCGGAGTTGTACGAGCTTGAAACGTAAATTAGTATCTTGAAATTCATATTTTGTATTTTAGATCCGGAGCCGATAGAATTCGAATTGCCGAAGCTGTACGCGTCGTCTGCTTTAATCGAGAAAGGATGGGATAGGTGCAGCACTCCTGATTTACCAGAGATATCGGACGACGATGATTTAATCTTTTAATCTTTGATAGCATAACGATTATTTAATTTAAAACTACCTTTAATAATAAATTTTTAATTAATGTTAAGTATAGTTAAGGAGTATTACAAATCGAGAGTATAATTTTATGCCAATGGCTGTGCGTCCATTGGTTTATTTTAACATAAATTGGAGAGGAAAGGATCTCTAATGCGTTTTGTATTTTATATATAAATAAATTATTCGTGCGCAAACACAAGTTACTAGAATTCTGCTGTATTCTTGAAGATTTAGAAAAAGTAGTGGAGATTTAATTAAACATCATTCACTTGTTAGTTTCAGAAAAATGTCAACGGATAAATGTACGACCGTGATAGCTGGTATTTTAGAGGACCGTGTCTTCAACCATGTATGCTTCGTTGCTGAAAGTTTGTCCAGAATATTGCCCAACTTCCATTTCAAAAGTATTTGTAAGAGTTCCGTGGAGTGGAAGGTGAGATAAAATCGTTCGATTCCTATTTGGTATTTGACGGGAAGCTTGACTTTTAGCCATGGTTGAGAGAAATATGCGCGCTTCACGGGTGGTCGCACACTAGATCTCCTTTAATATGGAGAGAAATTGGGATAACTGGCAGCAAAGTTACTTACATTGGAAGTGGCTATCAGTTTTGGGAGTTATTGCTTAAATATTACAACGTCGCTTTGCACTTGACTAAAGAGGATCTCGAAGCGTTGCAAGCGGATTTGATATTTGTAAATAAGTATTAATGTTAGATTAAGAATCAATTGTTCCAATGTTCGCGAAGTTTCTTTTACGTAGGCTCAGAATGTTAAGAAAGAAAAGATGCAGTTATCAAATGTGCAAGTGAAACGTAGACGATTATTGGTAATCGGAGGAGGAAGATCGATGTGCTCGGACTTCGTTCCACAATTACAAATGACGAAGGAACTTTGGTTGTCCCATGGAATTGTTATTAACGTATACGACGAGCCAGGATGTTACTTTAAGTTGAGAAGGATTTTCAAAGATGCGGCAGCAATTGGCGCGGGTTTAAAATCCGTAAACATTTTGGACGATATTCCCACTGGTTTGAAAGACTGCGACGTGCTGATTTACCTTGATAGTTTAGCAAGGTAAACAAAAGAATTAGGTACTTCAATGATTTATACTTCAGAGATTTATTATTATTACAAGACTGTCTTCTATAGGGGTATATATTTTCCAGAGAAGACTACGAAGGAACGGACAGTTGGATGCGACGGAATTATAAACCCATAGAGCAGTTGTCTGCGCAAATAAATCAGTACGCGCCATCGTCGATGAAGGTGATCTTCTGTTCGATGGGTGTCACGTGTTTCTACGCTAATATAATGCAGGCTCTTGTTACGAAAATTCCAAAAACGAACATCGTAGCCGTCAGTTCCCATTACGGGACTCCCCTTACGTATCCATTCGTGAGTTCGTTGGGTTTCACTATGAGAAACTTTGGTTGTCCACCCGTATGGGGATACTTGGGTCGGTTTGTATTTTAAAGCGATGAAACTAGACACCTCTAATTCTGTATCTATTAAATAAATGTAATTGTAGGAATCAATCAGTACGTAGACGTTCATCACATGATTCAGAAGTGCAGCATTTATCGGCCCAATAAGAGGGCTCTAGAGGCTACTGAAAATGCAACGCTACCGTTAGGAACCGAGCGTTCGGAGTTGAGATGGTTCTTCTACATGGCGCATAACAAGAATTCTACTAAAGATCTCTTTACGCGCAAGGTATTACAAGATGTTACACGAGGGAGTAGAAATTTCTGTACTTTGTTTCATCCTAGGCGCTGACTCAGTACCAGGTCGGCAGATCGGAAGATTTCCCAAAATGCAGGGCTATATGTGATCTCTTGAAACTGTGGTACAGAGAGGGGGAAAACATTGGCGATGAAATTATATCGTTAGGGATCTCTTCTGATGGTAAATGTAGAAATGTAGTAAGAACGCAGGGAGATATAGGGGGAAGCCCTATTTAAGACGCTAGGAATAAGGTGATTCTTGGGAATTTCTTTCTAAGAAACTGTTAAGTGGATCTTTTCCAAACCTTCAGGGTATTTTAGATCGCATTCAAACGATAGAAATTAATTTTTACGTTACAAAGTGTTCGGTAGAAATGGAGATATATGAAGATGTTCGTTAGGACTCGCGCGTCGGAGTTGCAAATTGGCAATTGTCAAAAAAACCAAGGATTTTCTTATTTCTAGTATAATTACATTGTCGATCGTCCTATTTTTCAGCCCAACAAGGCGCAATCCCCCCATAAGAGACTTCTTTTCTCGTAGGTACTTTCGGTATCCCAAAGGGCTTAATGTTCTCCCAACCAGTCTACCTAAAAGTGTTAGAAGACGAATCACGAATATGGGTACCTTATACAAATTTCCCGATGCCATATTTGCCACTATCTCTATTCCAAAATTTTATAATCACTGCTCTTATATTGAACGAGAAAATAGCAGAGCTCAGAGAAGAAACGAATAGTCTGGTGAATGGTCAATAAAGTTACTTGTATTGTGATATTGAATGAATAGATTCGGACTTTTATTATATTATTTAAATACATAAATAGCACAAAATCATTCAACTGTAACATATATGTTGGTGTTATCCATTATAATATACATGTATAATGATTAAAATTGCACAGTTCTCGTAATCGCTGGATTCACTGTTGCTTCATCGTTAGTCGACATTCGTGTAGATGAAGCGAAGAATGTTTAGTTTAAGTAGTTCGTCGTGAAAGCATAAATGACCGAAGGAGCACTATAATTAGTCTTCGAGTGTACGAATGTTTCCACTTCTTTTGTTGAATGGATCAGAAGAAGAATGATAACAGAGGTTCTTAAGATAGATTTATTACCTAGTAAATACAATTGAATAAATTAGCTATGAAATGTTAGCATTGTTTGCTCGAAAGAAGGTCGTTACGCTTTTACCGTATAATTTAAAAAAAAAAAAAAAACATAAATCACTTTATGGGAATAATACTTTCCGCCATACATAATAATGTACTCGAATTTAATGTTACAATTTCTTTGTATACAGAAAATGATATAACAGACTGTTACCTGCTTAAATCTATTGTTAACAACTGGTAATCCATACCATTTTACGCTCGACCAATAGTTCTTTATACAGGCTTCTTTTTTATGTCGCAATGGTAGACAAATGGACAAGCAATGAGTCTTCTTATTACAATGCTATTGCTTTATCGTTACTATTCGAATAGTGCTTATGGATCGATCATGCGTTCTTTCTCGGAAATTAACGTGTACAAAAAATGAAAGTCGATCTTTTTTCTCAGTGTTTCTGAGATTAAACGGTACATCAAAGATTTCGGAACCAAAAAACGAAGGGGACCGATAGTTGTGCAAGTTACGAATGCTAGAAACTTGATAGAAAAAATCAAAGGAAATTTCTTAAGACATAATTTCTTCGTGTAGTTTTTCTTTTTTTTTTTGTTCATCCTTTTTTTGAATTGATGATAAAAACAGTTATACATTGTAAATTTCACAATCACTTTCTGAAACTGACGATGTTCAATTTGTATAAGTAAAAATAGATGTTTGGATTGCACGCCGTTACAATAGGTATAGTACAAACTGTATTACAACACAAAAAATCTCAATTTGAAAATTATGCTACAAAATTGTGGGATGGGTTGTGTGGAAAATGTTTTAGGCAGTTTTTGCTCGAATGGCAGCACGTTTCCCTGTGACGGCCTGAAAGCGAATAAAATCATAATTATTGCCGTAAGTCCCGAAGGAAATTTGAAATTCAGATACCTGTGCAGATAAAAGTCGAAGTGAATTACCTGGAAGCCAGATTTTATGCTAGCTACTGAACATCTTGAACCACAGGTTTCGCACTGTAAGAAAAATAGTCGAGTATCTTTTTGAAGAATGGTATCCGGTGAGCGACAAGTGTGACAGGTAACGTATTCCTTAATGTATCTCCTAAGAACATTTTCTATTTGTTTCTGTTGGAAACGACCCTTAATAATAAGTTGACTATTTCCATCTACAGAGCCACTTGTTCCTAACTCGGCGAGTAAAAAGTCAAGTAAATGTTTTGGTTGCCTATGAAGTGTTTTACATATCTGCAATTCAAAATTAGGTCACAGGTGAGAAATCTGTATTTTTAAAACGTACGGAGGCTCGAGCACTGATTAGGGCTGGGACTATTCGAATAATTTAATATTCGAGTGTTATTTTTCGAATATTTGAGTATTCGAATGTTATTTTTCGAATAATTTAATATTCGAGTGTTATTTTTCGAATATTTGAGTATTCGAATGTTATTTTTCGAATAATTTAATATTCGAGTGTTATTTTTCGAATATTTGAGTATTCGAATGTTATTTTTTGAATATTCGAGTATTCGAATGTTATTTTTCGAATATTCGAGTATTCGAATGTTATTTTTCGAATGTTATTTTTCGAATATTCGAGTATTCGAATGTTATTTTTCGAATGTTATTTTTCGAATATTCGAGTATTCGAATGTTACTTTTCGAATATTTGAGTATTCGAATAGCATTCGAATAATTGGATATTCGAATAGCATTCGAATAATTGGATATTCGAATTATATTCGTCAAATACTTAAGCAACTGAAGTATTCGAATATTCGAATACCGAAAAATTCGACAAATGGTCCCAGCCCTGGTACCGATCGTGTCACTTACTTCCGTAAAGTTAGCGAAAGATGTCTTCTTGGTGCCTATACGCACGACTTGAGGAGGGCGCATAACAAATTTCTGTTTTTTCCCAGCAACCATGTCGGGATTCTTTTCCCTCATAATGTTGAACACTCGTATCAATAATTCGTCGTACGTATAATCTCGGTCCGATCCGACCCACAAACTTGTTTCCTCTATTAAAAAATAGGATACTCGTTTAGTGCAAGATTCTGTTGTAACATCGATGAATAACTTCGTGAGCGATTTTATATCTAGTTTCATTAACCGAGCTGCATTTTCTCGCATATGTCTTTTTTTTTTTTAATTCAATTCAACATTAACGTCAATCTTCGTTCTATTCACCTCAGCTGTTAATGAAATTAGCTATAGGTACTTGAGAAGCATGAAAACATTTATTATTTAAATAGTAGTAGGTTTATCCTGTTCCTTGCAATGCATCAACACATATCAAAGTTAAATGTTATTCTTATCTTGATAGCGATTCAATTCACTCGGTAACTTGTACTATCTTCGTTTCTATTAGCAAGATACGCGAAAGTGCAGATACAATGTATGTACCAGTGACTGTTGTGCAGTGTATATAGTATACAGGAAATATCCCTTACCATACTCTGCACTTCGCTCAGATTCAGTGCAGCATGTTAACAAATAATGAGTAACATAAACAACTCGTTACCCAAGCCAATTATACCCTCTTTAATATGTAATATTTACCATTTTCTTTATCCTCCGTCTCCTTACGCTCCTCTTCCGCCACCAGTTCGTCCAGATCCTTCTTTTTCTTTTTCTTCTTCTTAGTTTTCGAGAAGTCCATATCTAGATCGAAGGTATCGTCCACGGCAACCTCCTCCGTTTGTTGTTCGACGACGTCCTTTCGAAATCAAAACACAGAATTACATAGCTTATTCCCGAACGCCGACGTTCGACGATTCCCTCGGACGATCTACCTCCTTTTTCGTGTCCGGCAAAGCAGCGTCGAGTTCGTCTAAGTTAAACGCTTTTTTCTTCTTCTTTTTCTTCCTGCCAAAGCTTTCCAAGTCCAGCGTGTCGTCGTCTTCGGCTGGAGTAAAGGCGTCCGGCTCCTGGTTCTCCTTGTCGCCGGACATCTCCGTTCCGTCGTCCATACTAACGCCTTCATTGAACGCCGCGTCTAGGTCGAAGGTGGTTTTCTTCTTCTTCTTCTTCTTCTTCAAGGTGGGGTCAAACACCTAAACGCAACGTTCGACGATTAACATCGACCCTACGTTTAAACGACTATTCGCGAAGCTGACGCGCGTTCGCTCAGAAATTGATATCTATTACCGCGACCGCGACTCCGTTCTACCCCGAACTTCTTTCTACCGTGGAACGTACGCCGAGCGTTAAACCGTAACGCGGAACGCGTTCGCTCCGTAATAGAAAGAAACTCGGCGTAAGAGGGTAACATGTGTCAAGACCTATCGCGACAAAGACAGAACCACGTCCCACGGATTACTATCCACATGGCTTTGAGGTTGGGATCCACGAAGTCCCATTACTTTTATTTCGTCGTAACGTTGTCGCGAGCGTTCGTTTTACGCGGCCGAACACCCGGTTCCCTTCAGTATCGGTTACTGGGTGATGTCAGAAAATCGAAAAGTATGTCAAGATGACCACGCTCCCATGCTTTTTCCGATAGCGATACGATGCCACTCCGAAAGACGTTTGGAATATTCGTACGTACCGAGTCCTCCTCAGTCATTCTGGATATCGCTTCGAATACTTCGCTGTCTCTGACAAACTTATCTAATTTGCTGGGCTTTTACACGCGAACGAACATCTTAATTGCACGGGCCTCGGTCCTCTCGTTCGCACCACCTATTACAGTGCATTCACGTCTTGTTAACGATGTTGCATCAGAAATTCGACTTTTAAGTCCAAAGCGCGATTCACACTGCTCGGCGGCTTCGTAAAGCCAGCCTCGATGGGCCTGAAGAGTTTTTCTATTGGTCGAGAGCGGAAAGCCCCGCCAATTAGGGAAAGATACTCCGATCGAACACGCGGCACGGAATTTTCATCATTATTAATCAATTTTCAATGCGGCTGGAATTTCTCTTATCGATCTTTGAAATTAATGTGTATTTCTTAGAATACGTTAGATATCCATAAGCGTAGATTTATCTATCATTGCTTGGAGCTGTTAATTTGTATACCGAATACCTAGGAATTTCTACAAACAATTGCACTATCTGACTTTTCATGGGCGAATTCGCGTGATTTTCGTTAAGCTAGGTTTTCCCGTACACGAGTGGTCGCATCGTCGAGAATTTCAAAGTCCATTTTCTCGAAAATGAAGCGCAATAACGAAAAGTTGTGTTCCTTTTTCTCGACTTATTTACTTGGTGTAAATAAAAAAGAAAGAGTAAGTTTTGGGCGATTTGGGCGGAAGTGGAATTCGCCCCATGGTAAATACTTAAATTCTCGATTTATCACTACCAACTTCGCGTGCGTAACTTTCACGTGCAACAGCCGAAGTACAGGTTATGGATCGAATGGCTAGCGACCAGGAGCTTTGACTCTGTCTCCAAGTTTGACTATCAATTTAAGTGTTATCGCGATGAAGTTAAGGATGCTTCGCCCCTTCGTAGTGAACCCCTTTCGAATCACGCATCGCTGTGCTATTAATCATCTCGAATCGCGCGACAGATCGTAGGACCGGCGTTGCGATAGTATCGAACAGGGTACACAGATGTACAGCGACTAGTGTTTCTCGCTTTACCTCGTTTAGTTCCATCCCACGATGCCGAAGGGAGGCACTTCGCCGCGACCAGCCGCGACCGTGATACCACGATAAACAAAGTATCGCGTCGAGCCTCGATTGTCAATGTGCCCGCTTGGAATTAATAATATGACCGATGCCAGAAGTCCCTCGGGTAAAGTTCGATGCGAAGGATCGTTCGTGAGCGAAGCAGCCTCTCACTTTGCCCGGAAAGCGATACGAAGGATCTCCCACGAACGATGAGCAGAAAGTGATGCGGTGAGAATTTCGACTGGTGTCCTTCGTTCGTGCACGAATGTCAACCGTCTAAACAACCAGAGGTGCGTATTACGAACGCTGCTAATACTTTGGGCATTCTCATCTCATGATTATCTGGCTCGTAACTTATGCATTTCGCGTATCGCGAATCGATGAACGTTCCCGATTAAGTACCAAAGCACATCGAGAAACGACATCAGTGATTTGGGAGGCGATACTGCAATGCGAAAGATTCTATCGATAACGGGAGTAATCCCTGTCGAATCTCGATGATAAAGTGCTCCGAGAATTGTCCATTCAGGATGATGCGTCTCTCGAATTAGATGTGCAATCGTTTCGGTCGGTGAATTAAGTTGTAGGTGTCTGTATGTCCCACCACCATAGAAAGTTGAATTATCCTCGCGGAAATTGTTGTATTTACTACAACAGGACGAGCTTTTGTGTACACAGTCTGGAATGTGTACTATGGGTGGCATAAGTACAAAGACTTAACCTTGAACTGTTTCACGGCTCTTTTCTTTTATTGATCGTGTTTATGTGCAAAATGTCCATTGCGAGCAATTAATTGATAGATCCAGAGTGCTATGGAACTACAACTCTCCTTGACCAATTGAGATAATAAACAACTGTTGCGAAAAAAGTTTACGAAACATCGACGCGCATGTAGCGGTTCGGTATCTCTACGATAGACCTATCTAGTTCGCGATTTCGCGTGTACACGCGATAATATCGCGCACGTATTGCACGTGATCGATAGTTTGCGCGCAGTTACTGGGGATTTGAAAATGAATAGTTTAAAGCACAGTTTATGAATATTTCTGACTTAAAGCGGCCGCCGTTAAACTTTTCATGATTCCCGGAAGCGAGTGTATCGGGTATAGGAGATGTTGCGCAAGCGGGCAATTAATTGTACAACGATTTATTTGTATGGAAAGGGTGGGAGTAGGAGCAGGTTCGTCTGTAATTAAAAACGGAAGAATAAAGGACACTCCAGGCAGATTAGATATAGCGTTTATCAACAATTATCCGCGCTCTACGTCGGCACTCTTGTCACTTCGCACTTACTTTTCACAAAGCGGGCACTCTTTTCATGGAAATACCCGCCGCGTCGGTAAAGGGGCGTACAATTGCTCGCGATATATTAGAGAGCCATTGTATCTCTATTGTCCCCCGTCGCTGCGCACGTGGCGACAGATGGTAATAAATATTTATCTCGGTTTATATAGCTGTTAAGAGCGCCGAGGATCAGGGGAACCGCCTCAGTCCGCTCTTCCTCGTTTAATTCGAAGCACATACGCGACCGAGTTCTTATGGTCGTCGACTACGATGGTCCGAAATTGCTCGAGGTGCCGCGATACTTTGTACCAACGATTGATGTCATCCGAGCTCGCTGGAAATAGAGACAAGGGGCAAGAAAGATAAAACTTTTTCCGTACGTTCTTTCCTACTCCATTAAATGTCATTGCGCGGATCGATTTCAATGTACTACACCCTGGTACATTAAGCAACGAAATAATAACAAGATATCAGCGTGAGATTCCTGTTCGTAAATTTCTAACGAGACCGGAGACGAGCTTAAAGCAGTAGCGAGTGTATAATCTGAAATCTCGCGCGTGACGCTGCGAAACGATCGAAGTCGCATTTGCCCGCGTTACTGAAATCAGAATTTCGTTAATAACGACAGGAAGATGAGCACGCGCGAGAAGAGCTCGGTGTCGCGGGACGACGGCCTCGAAGTCTCCGACGATGAAAGGAAAACGGCCAGGGAGAAGGATCCAGCTACGAAGAGGCCGAATTGTAAGCTCGACCCCAACGGTCGATTGAATCTCAGGGATATTTTATTATCCTTCAATGGACCCGTCAGCCAGGAACAAGCATGGGCACTGTGCTATCAAACGGCCAAGGCTCTGTCGCGTCTGCCGGACAATAATTTCTATGAACTGTCGGAGTTATCGCAGATCGTCCTTCACAAGGATGGAGACGTGTGGCTCGGCGATCTAATCGGTAAGATCGTGTAACTCTTATCGGCTTAAGGTTCTTTTCACCGAACGATTTTTATTCCGCGTAACCTTATCGGTGTGTCATTTGTTTTTAACTTGTTGAGAGGAGCGTTTCAGCGAATGTGTTATATGTTATATTTCCGCGAGATCGTTATGTCGAAGTATAGTAGCCAGGAACAAGCATGGTCGCTCCGTAAACACGATGTTGGACTATAGTTGCACCGTGGTTGCGGGAATATTCGAACTATACGTAGCTGTTTTATAATTCCGATGCATGCGGTACGGTATACCGTAGTTCTAGCACATTCCGCGGCATAGCTTTGGAATGTAACATAGTAACTATAGTAGCTTTTACAGTTTCTGAGACAGTTACAGAAATTGTGACACTAGATCGCCAACACCTATATTTGCAAATGGCTTTAGATACGCGTGTTGTTTGATTAACGATACGAATTAATTACACGCGTGATAAAGTTTTTGATAAGACTATTAATACAAGGCGGTGACAGTGCTCTTAGGACATGGTAATTGAAATTCCCGAGAAAAAGATATTTTTAATTATCACTCGAGTATGTAGTGGACTTTTGTTTGTTTATTTATCTAGTTAATCTTTGTGTATACTTGTTTCAGATTCGAAACAACCCCCAGTTTCCGAGCAAAAGGTAAACACTCGAAATGAATTTTTATTAAATGATGAAAATGATATCTGCTGCTTTACGAAATAAATATGTTTTTGTTTTTTTTTCTGCAGGCAATGTTCTCATTGGGCATGATGATTTTCGAAGCGCTCGATTTCGGCCTAGATGAACAAAAAGAGAGACACTTGTCGCCAGATTTAGAAGCCCTTATAACGTTAATGGCTAGCTCAAATGAAGGTGAAGAGAATTAACAGGGGAACAATATTTGTTACAATGCACACTGCTTAAAGTGTTTAAGGGGAGATTCCGGTCTAGAGAGCAAAAAAATAGG
Organism: Andrena flavipes; assembly: GCA_963971345.1. Classification (NCBI taxonomy): domain Eukaryota; kingdom Metazoa; phylum Arthropoda; class Insecta; order Hymenoptera; family Andrenidae; genus Andrena; species Andrena flavipes. The sequence goes on from OZ020480.1 coordinate 75,963,188, forward strand.
TGATCTTTAGGAATTAATTAAAGGAAAACTACTATATATAATTTAATGGGACTTTTTGCATTGTATTAAGAATGTCTTATAACTTCGGGAATTTTACGAATTTCATTAAACACGTATTCCTAAATGTTTGAATATTCGAAAAATGAAATAAAAAAATCGACTTTCAGACCGGAACCGCCCCTTAAGGAATCACTCGCTATATTACATTTCCTGCGAACAGTCTAAAAATTCCATCTCCGTAACATTAACTTCGATAGAATAAAAAGTAAACAGTCATTTCGAAAAACAGGGCTATATCCCAGTGTTCAAACATTTACAGTGACAGACGAAAGAAAGTTTACAACCGTTAAAATCGCGTAACTTTTTTAGAATTTGAGATTTCTTTCCGTCTCCCAAACTTTGCCCCAGTGATTCTTTAAACACTCGAACAGTCCACTGCGACAACGATGCATCGTCGTTTAATTGCTTTTTACGATACGTAGATTGCGAGGGGGAAACGGAGGAGCGTCCGCAGGAAACGGACGACGAAGGCATCGAGCGGGACTCTAGTGATGCTGACGTGGATGAATTTTTGTTACAAAAAAGTACTGATACTTACGAAGACACATCATTGATATACTCTTTAAAGAATGTAATGCAAGTAAGTGTGGTAGCACTTTCTATCCGTTGAATAAGTCTTGCGGTAAGCGTGCGTGTACTAATTTGTTACGTTGAACGCGTAGTCGTGCACCAGGCATATGCAGACTAATGTCGAATCAGCCGAAGCACATTACAAAGCTGTGATACGGGCATTCGTGGCGGAGGCTTTGGAACTGTCGAATTTTTTGGACGTTGTGGTCGCTGACAAAGTGCAAACCAGTCAAAGGAACGCAGGTAGCAACGATGCCAATAAGCAAAGCTCGATGTCTGTCCAACACCTCGATAAGTTAGATTTCATTGATTGGGTAAGACCTGAATGGCTGCTCTATGGAAAACATTTACTTACACGATTCATGCTACGAGTTCATACGACCGCGATATCACTTCCTTCTTTCAACAATTTGTACAGAGTGTTTCAGAACGTACGCGCCTGTAATTATAAGTTTAAGGGGACGTTCCACTCTCTCGGCCGAAAAATCTGCCACTTTTCGGTGATGGTTTTTATAATGAAATAAACAATTAACGTTTTCAAATTTCTGGGGGTATATTGCTAGCGGTTGAAATTTCGGACGACTGGATCATCGAAAATAAAAAAACAAACATATTTCTAATTCGTAGGAGAAGAAAATTCTTTTCTTCCAAGAAAGAACAATTTTGGACCACAATTATTAAAATGCCGGTCGATCAAAGTTGAAAGTATCGAAACTGGCACTTCTTTTCTGCATTTAATTGATATAAAATGTGGGAAAGTATTAAAAATCTTAAGATGTTTGTGATTAGCGAGATATCCATACTCCTGCAAATTAAAAATCTGTTCAGTTTTTTTTTATTTCCGAAAACGTCAACTTCGCTGCGAATTATTTAAGTAAACAAGTAAAATGAACAGTAAAGATTTTTTTTCTTGTATTTCAAGAGTGGTAGAAAATACCCCCAGAAATTCGAAAACGTTAAGTATGTATTTCATTATAAAAACCATCACCGAAAAGTGGCTGATTTTTCGACCGAGAGAGTAGAATGTCCTCAAAAATTCGATAGCATTTTGAAACACACTGTATATGATGTCCAATTACGATGTAAAACTCGAACCTTGCTAGATCGAACGACTTATTATAACAGTACGTGCAAATACGTATGGTAAATCATGTGAATGGAGGAGCCAACACGACCGTGTCGCATTAAGTCATTTGTCATTTTGCAGAGATAAGATATTTGAGATTTATTGACATGACTCTCTACCGTTATAGACTGACATTAGGATTTGGAGGGCTATACAAGTATGTCACCGTCAGTAATTGTCTGTGCATGCGACCACAAAATGTTAGAGCTTAGAGTGTTTACACGAAGCATGTAGCATGATCAGCGATAGCTATGCGCACAGTTCTGAGATATTAATTTATAGAAAACCCTAAAGATATCCGTTACTCTGTAAAGACGCATGCACACGCTTCTGTTTCAATTTACCTCGACCAGAGTGCAGAATATTTGAAAGTTATTCAAGCTTAATGTTTACAATCTCCCGAAAAGATCCGAGTACACATCGAAGTAACGTTTAACATACTCCACGCCGTAAAAGTAGATGCTAGCAATGTGTCGCTTACTTCTAAACGCAGAGAACTTAAAGTAGTAGTTCGAGATTCGTGACTGTTACTTATCCACGTTTGTACATAGATTCTCATTCTATCCGAACACTGACACGCGACTGGCGTCCGAAGAATTAAATGACTGATTTCAACAGGCGAGGTTTTGGGTACAAGTTATCCAAGAGTTGAGGAAAGGCGTGAAACTGAAAAAGGTGGAGGCCAACTTGGGCTCGAAGAGCGCGACTCGCGGGCGAGGAAAGGGCGCGGAGTTTGAGTTGACGCCGTACGAAATCTTAATGGATGATATCCGAGAGAGGAGGTATCGACTTAGGAAAACACCATCGCCGAGTCCACATTTGCGGAAAGACGCGCACGCCGTTATCCTCGAGTTTATTCGGAGCAGGCCTCCTCTGAAAAAGGTAGCACTTTTTCCAGCACTTGATCTTAAAATAAAGTTTGCAGTACCAGCTTCAAAGTTCCAGTGTACGGGACTTTCCCCATTAGAGTTTTTTAGTTATTTGATTTTATCTAGGCCTCTGAGAGGCAGCTACCGCCGCTGCAGAAGGAATGGACTCTGCGCGAATTACTCATGGAGAGCATAAAGAAGCCGCCGAACTTAAGGTCCTCGCGGAACAGATACGTTCCCAAGAACGACAGGGCCCGCCCCCAGAGTGGTAAGTTACGTTATCTGTTCACTAGCACAACGTTAATTCTTGCATGCTACGTGTCGTGCCGCTTTATAAGGCGTATCATCGTTCATGTATCAAGAAGTTCAATAAATCGATAAAAACTAATGCATTGAATTTTATGCACCAGTAATAGCGTTTAATGGGCGTCAAGACCGCCCGCAGATATTTCGCTTCGAACCATTTGGTACCTCAATAAATCTTTCCGAGATAACCCACGTCGTGATTTATATATTTCGAGATATGGCTCTTGTCGATTGTATTTAATGCGAAATCCAGCTGGATAGGAACATTCTGTATGCCTGCGATATCAATTTAGGGAAGAGAAACTAAGGTAGTGGAATTTTTAAGGATTTCAAGGGTGACAAGGGTTTCTAAGAATAATACACAAAGAGATATAAGAACTTGATGTCTGAATAGTAGTAGGGCTGGGACTATTTGGCGAAATTTTCGGTATTCGAATATTCGAATACTTCAGTTGCTCAATTATTTGGCGAATAGTATTCGAATATCCAAGTATTTGAATAGTATTCGAATATCCAAGTATTTGAATAGTATTCGAATATCCAAGTATTTGAATAGTATTCGAATATCCAAGTATTTGAATAGTATTCGAATACTGATGTATTTGAATACTATGGTGTGAATTATAAATCAACTTCGTTAAGTTCATTTTTTACAAGCTTTTATTTAGTTTCAATTGTGAGTTCGTTAGTTTGTCAGGGTGAATTCTTTTAAATTAATAACTTGATTTATAAATCACACCATATTATTCGAATACTTAAATACTTTAATAGCAATACTAATCAAATATTCGAATATATTAAATTATTCGAATAGTCCCAGCTCTAAATAGTAGTACGGTGATCGTTAAAACAAACCGAGAAGCGTATAAAGAGAACGGTGTCGGCGAGGGTGCATGATCACATACATCAAACATTATGGACCAGCCGTGCATGCACACAGCCACGCGGCGCACACGTGCGAGCGTGCTTCTCACCGGAATATATTTAACGGGAAGTATCCATGCGCAGGGATGCCCCTAACTGCGCGCGCGCGCGCAGTGGTACACGGTTCTGCACGTCCCTCGCACCTCCCTCCGGCAAGATACTCTCGAGAGTGGAGCCTGGCAATTGCACGGAGCGTGTCGCAGAACAGTGGTATCCGTGACTAGATTCTATTTTATAATAACAACCTCCTTCCAATGCTCGCCTCCCAATGTTCTCTCCTCTTCCGAACAAAACGGTCCGAATCGTTAAATCGCATCCCTCGATGAGGCTCGCCCGATAGTGTATCAATTTCACGTAACCGTCCGTTCAGACGAAGATACGTACACCCCCCGAATAGTAGTATCCCACGAGAAAAAAGGGGAATTCTCCATTTCGTCCCGTGTGATCGTTATCTCCGCGGCGTGATTAGTTTTCCGATCGTGTTCTCGATAAGGGGTCGGTCTGAATGAATCATGATAGGCGACGGTAGGCCGGCTTAGAGCCCCAGACCGCGCGCGATCAATAACCGAAAGCGTAGAATGGGCGAGAGGTGACGTCGCCCCCCCTCGACGGAACGTCATCGCGCGACGCTGCGATCGGCTGACTCCTCGCTCTTGGTCCGCGGTCGTGTTGTTGTTTTCGTGTTACCGCGGAGGGAAGCGGTCCGCTCGAGCGTGAAACCCGATCGGCCGTCTAACGCGTCCTGTGTACTAGTAAGTCAACCGGAACCGAGAGCGGACAGGCACGCTAACGAGCCCACGTGTGCTTCATGTACAGTCCCTACGCGAGGAACCGCGGACAGCATCATCACGGTGGGCCATGCGATCCGTCGCGATGGAAAGGTCGGACAGATGAATGAGGAGTGCAGCCTGGGCACTGGTAACTATTTCAGAGCTTTTGGACGGGGAGAGATCGCGGGCAGACAGGCTCCAGTCTCGTGGTTGACGGAGGTGTTGGTTCGTAGGGTGTGAGATCCTCGAGTCGAAGGGGACCCAAGGAGGACCGGGGAAAGGAATAGCCTTCGGCGGAACGTTCTGGTCGTCGCAAGTAAAGCTGCTGTAAAGAATCTTACGAAGAAGATACCGAGTGTTCGGGGGAACTCTTGGCGGTTCGCGACACGAAGCTGCGAGGTGGAATCACTTAGTTCCGCCTTACGCTTCTTTCGTATATCGAACTGTCCGAGTTGCACGGGACACTCTTTACACAAGAGTCGATATAGAGATACGAGAATAGGTGAGAGGAGGAATATCCTTCTTGGTCGCAGGCGGTGAGTTCCGCATGATAGTCCTGGGCGAAGTTCCACCGTCGCAGCCCGAGCAGGAACAGGAATCCGCGCAGGATGTGGCGGCGCAATGGTTGCAAACGGAGGAGCAGATCAGTGAGACAACAGCGATGGTCAGCGCAGCGGCGACTAACGCAGCGCCAGCTACAGCTAGCCGAAACAGAACGAACGTGCCACCTGTGCCGCAGCCGAGGCAAAGAATTTGCAAACCTGAGATCAGAGTACCGGGAAACAGGAATCGTAAGTCGCGTAGAAGGCGCATTACGGTCGCAGGTAATCATCCATTCATCTTCTCTTCGCCCGACACCATGGGTAATCGCGAGTAGAAATGGAATATGGCGACGAACGCTGCCCTCCCTTGACGCAGGCTAATTCGAGGGCTGAATCGTAACCCTGAGTAGTAAAGAGATTTGACAAATGTAATGGAAGGTTGACGTTACTTCCAGTCTATCGTGCGAGAGTAAATTGTGTGGATTTATTTATGCGTAAGAATGTTTCTATAAAGACATTCATGTGTAATTTTAATGATTTTCCTACGCGCGCGAACAGGAAGCAGTAATGTATGTATTTAAGATTTACTGAGGTACCACCTTTCGAGCTTTGTTTTCTTCCCTCCTCGTAGAAGAGTTTTAATTCAGTCATACGTCATATTCACCGGTCATCAGCACACATTCCACTGTGCTTTCTGCGATAATAATCGATGTACGTGGAGCCTAGTTTGCATAAATCGGATTTTGTAGATCAAAGCCAAAGTAGCGCTGACACCAAAGGGACCGAGTCACCCACGGTGCCGAAACCTCCTCGAAGAGATCTGGATGGTTCGCATTCTACGACAAACAGGCGGAAATTGATACCTGTGGACTTCGACTTGAAGGTACATCCGAGTGACCTTGCTTCAAAAGTAAAATTCTGCTTTCACTATACTTAATATACTAATAACTGGACCAGTTAGCCAATGCGCAATTATACCTAAATGACGTTAAGTGCTAAGTATCCTTCTCAACGAACAGCTCGACGCAGAGGACGACGACGACGACGAGGATTACAACGAGGAATTCCCAGTCACGAGATTCGAGGAAGAGGACGAGGCTACGAATTACTGGCAGCTCAAAGAAGACTACTCGATCGTAGATAGGGGCAGTGCTCGGAACAGGGAGGATGACGAAGCGAGCTCTGCGAACCCTTGGCGAAAGACAGGTGGACTTCGCCTGACTAGAAACGAGTATCATCGATTTTGTGACACTCAACTGGAATGTAATGATCTCTCAGAAATTCTACCCAAACTATCACAAATTCATTTCTGTTACAATCAGTTTTATTCCTCAGCTTACGATCTGGCAACGCAATGTCCATCCAGAAGAGCATCCGCAAGGAAACACGCAGCCAGGCGCAGTATAGCCCTCACTGCATTAAGTGGCACCGCTTCCCTTCCCCACTCGAGGCCACAGAGTCGTCAGCACACGAACGTGACGGACGCCGTAATAAGTCAAGGTCCGAGTCCTAACATCAGTCTGAACCCCAGCCCAAGTCTGAGTCCTCAGCCGAGAGCAAGGCAACCGCGTCGATCGCAAACAATTGCTGAAGGTACGAAGGATGCTGAGGATCAGAATGAAGACTGGCAGGAAGACAAAGGGCAGGTAAGAGAAAAAGGACTACAAACTCCAGCTTTCGTGACTTAGAATAGGTTCGTTAAAAAAAAAATTCCTTCCTGTTTCCAGAAGCCTACATTGGGCGACATGTTCCTGGATGAGAGGCTTTCCTTAACCCTCGAGGAGATCGTGCATATCCGCAGCGTACTCACCAAAGCCGAATTGGAATCTCTGCCCGTGGAAGGACGCGTGAAGGAAGATGTGGAGAAGAGGCGCGTCTGTTTCCTTTGCCTAAAGACTAGGTTCGGATTGCTAGGGCCTTGGGGCCAGCGCTGCCGTTTGTGCGAGAGGACGGTGTGCGTGAAGTGTTACTCGAAAGTGAGTTCTGATTTACTAACGAAAGAAATTCAATGAATTCAATTTTTAATTTTATTAATAATTTTATGACATGCAACAAATTAGACGGTTAATCTAACTATATCACTCCCACAGGAAATATAAATATGTACACGTATTTATAAATACCGTAAACTGGGCTGACTTTGCCCACATTTGAACTTCAAATAACTTTTTTAGCCCTCTTAGTGCATTAAATTTTTTTTGCCCGGCGGGCAAAGTCACGCCAGTTTACGTATATAAATTATATAATATTGAACTCGATATTCATGTCCCAGATGCGAATACCAACGGAGCATTTCTCACACGTCCCGGTGGTGCTGCTGTCGCCCGGTCTTCTCCTTTCTCCGTCGTCCTCGGAACCGGACACCAGCAAGAGTTCCTGGCTGAGAGGCAGCGGGGCAGCTGGATCTGCGCCGGCGTCGCCAGCCTCCAGACGGAAGGACTCGTCGCTGAAAAGCGCGACACCATCGTCCACGCCAACTACGACACCTGTTCTGATACTCACGCCGACCTCGACGCCGCCTTGTCACGCGCGCAAAGATACAGATAACCTGGACAAGAGGTAGGCTACAATTCGTTTTCAATCTAACAACGTTCTATTTAAATTGAAATTGTAAAACTCTATTGTTCAGGAGTTACAGAAGCAGCGGCAGCCCGGCAAACGTACCATCGCCGAAGGCGTTCTCCCACTTCACCAGCCAAGGGCCGGAGCAACGTTTGGCCGCGGAGCGGTTGCGCGGCGTCTCGATGGTCGTCTGCCACGACTGTCGCATAATGGTGATACAGATAATCAAGAGTTCACGAACGACACGGGCTATGATACGTAACAACGTAATATCGCGACTCACTTTGAACCTTTCGCCAGCCTACGTTTGAAATCCCCGGGCCTCCCCCGGCAAACGATGTTCCATGCATTAAGTTTCTTATCCGGTGAGAGAAAGTCGTGCCCTGTTTAATTCGATTTCCTGATAACGGGCAACGCCCCGCCTAGTGAGGCACGTAGATTAGATTCCTCCCCCCCTTGTACAAGTGTCTTCTTCTTCCCCCCTTGTTACCGTTAATCTCCGGCGAACAGTTGGCGGGGTCTCTTTTGAAACAACGATGAAATCAGTTGCTGCGTATCAATGATTGTGCTTCGAAGGTTTTAAACGTTAAATTGGCTCTAAAATTTAGTGTACGACGAATGACGATGGCTCACGGCATCGTCATTTACTGTTTAAAAGCTCGCCGGGGCAACGGAATTCTTTACGAGCAACTTCGTTACGTTCCTTCTGCGCAGTGACCTAATCTGTAACAATTAAGATGAAAAAATAGTCCAGTTAACGCTTCCAAGCCTCCTTGCCGTCGACGACTGAGGACGGGTCGGCTGACAAATTTATTTCACAAATTCCAGATAATTAATGTCGCGAGTACAGCGCGCAAGCAAATATAGGTCTAAGCTATGTCAGCGAGAGGGAATGCTGACGGGATTTGAAAGACGAGGGATCTAGTACGAGAGACCGACACACAGCGGCATCTAATATAGTCTACGTACCTACATTCAGGCTTATATCTAAGTAGAGGTCGTTAATGCATGCAGAATTTCAGAACGATGTTAATTAGAGGTCGAATATTTCATTACGGATGGCTAAGGTTCCGTTTGGCTCGCTTCGATGGCGGTGAACTATTTTTCGCTTCCCAATTCAATGATAATTATTATAGCGATAATCTTAACGATTAAAAAGAGCGAAAGAGAAAATGGTAAAAAAAAAACAAGGAAGAAACGATTAAGAAAATGCGCGCTATTATGCATTCTCAGCTCGTAAAAACTGGGGATCCTTGTTTTTTGACCCGGCTGATTTCCGGCACGGACATATTATGTACATTCTCTCCCACATTGTTGTGAACACTAAATCTAAGTAATATCGCATTTAAAGCTGAAAATTACGCGGGGAATTTATCGTTAAGGGGATGATCGGCGATCCAAAAGCGGGAGGAGCAAAAAAGTGTTGGGATATGTTAAATGTAATCTATATAAGTATATATGTCAGAGCAAATCTGTTTCATGGTATTAGCGAGGCGAACGAGTGATAAGCTCTGTCCTAAGAACAGTGCGGCGATCTCAATTAAACGACCGCAAATTTGAATTAGCAAATCATAATTTGCCCAATTCACTAATACACTAATGGTGTCCGCGCTACGCGCACCCGTTCATTCTTTCTCGTTCCGAGCCGTTACGTTTGTTAATCATTCATCAGTTAATCAGAGAGACGCGAGCACGCATGCTTATCCAGCGAAATGAATCAATCGAAATACTCGGACAACCCCTGCTAAATGTTAATTTTCTGCGTCCGCGCGAATCATTAGTTTCTCTCAACAGCTAATAATTCTCGTTTACATAGTCAAAAGTCGGATGCACAATTTGTACGATAAGTAATCATGTCTAAAGTAGCTCGTTAATTTAAATTATTTGTACGATGTTTGTGATATTAATTTATTATTTTGTACGTTCGATATTTATTATAATTAATTACACCACCCTGCGCGCCGAGCAGAGGTGGTTATTTTATATTGTAAATATAATTCTGCGTATATTTCTGTGCAGGCAGTTTCTTTGCGCGTTATTGTTTGAGGTATCGCTTGTTTCCGTAACGTTAATAGTTCCGTGGCGAGGGGTACCTCTCGCCCGGTATAATTTCGAAACAAATCAACCGAACGCTGTAACAAGCGAGACGGTGGAGGGTGAACGCATTAATGAGAAGTGTAGTTACAAATTAGTACAATGAAGAGGCTGTTTCGCTTGCCACGGATTAGTGCTGTTAAAGAGGAAATGTACAAACGTAGGCCGATAATGGTTCAGAGTACAAAAGAGAGCGATGAAACTGCGAATTGCACTGTGGTCGATGCTGGTACCGGTCTAGCACTTAACTGTATACGTAACAGTGGGAGCTATAAATTTGTTGATATGTAAAGTACATCGGTGAACTCTACGGGCAGATTGTTTCAGTTTCAAATGGAGTTTATTTATTTTTTTAGGTCGCAGATAGATTCCCAATGATTTCTAACAAAAATCAAAACGATACTTAGTATCTGAAAGCGATGCGCTGCTGGTGGAGCAGATACAGCCAAGTGTATAAAAAAGCCATCGGTGATTTGGTGCCACGTTATCGTAGTGGACGTTCACAGCTTAAAGGCGCACAGTTTTTGGACACCAGGTGCTCTAAACCTTGGGAGTGCCCGAGGTGGGCGAGACTTTAGATCCGCAGGGCTCTTAGGGAGCGATGAAAAACATATCTGGCGGATCGGAGCTTCGAGGGTACATTCATCGGTGCTGCGAGCAAAACTGAAGAAGCTGGGGAAGTTGGAGGAAAGAAGGGTCCGCTCAACTTCACCAACTGTCTTGGTCCTTTGTTGCCCGGTCTCCTCGGCTTTCTCGCAGCATCTGCGCGGACCACTTGAGCGCGCACTTCGCTTTATCTGCCCCACCAACGATAGGGTAATAGATTATCGAGAGGAACAAACTATATAATAGAGAACAGTGCAGAATCTTGTGCGAAGGGCACGAATGTGAAATTCTATTTGTAGAATGTTATTACAATAAATATAGAACTTCTCACAGAGTCGCAATGGCATGATACTACAGGGTGTAAGAGGAATTACACGATGGCAATTAGGAGGATCATTGATTGTATTGATTTGTCAGTTTTTATGCGCAGTGTATATGTGTACGGGTGAATAATTATCAGAAATCTTGTTTTTATGATGAAAGTGACCAAAATATATTCCAATCCATCACTGAGAAACGTTATCCTCGAACAGAAAGATGTCTTCCTCTTATTCTACATTCTCCCGCGAGCATTGAAACGATTCGTGCCGCGGCGTGTTTTGTTCGAATATCTTTTATTCTCTATTTCTCGCTTACATCTACTTTTACATAGAAGATGATTCTTATAAAAAGTCACTGAACTTGATTATCTCTAAAGTTTCAGGGCGTGGTAAAGAAAATGATTCTTCGACGCACGCTTCGACTTTGGAGATAATCGCAGTAGTCGTTTTATAAGAGCTATCCTGTATTCTGTAATTATCGTTCTTGTAGATTCACGCTGATATAACTATTCAATTATAATACAGAGAAAACAGTAGCATTCAAGTAGAACTGTGAAGCAATTTTCTAAGTTTAGTTTAAAAGTCGCTTCGAATATCCTAGGAATGAAGGTATCACAAAATTTTGAGTCACGTGAGATCGGAATAAATTATTATTATGCGAAATGAGACCCCTTAAAGATACGAGATGATCGATGCTGATGCTTTTCTATCAATTCCCATCGACGATTCAAAGTTTCTCCAAACACTCGAATCGATTACTCAGGACGTTACTTCGTGCTTCTTATTGCCACCTTTATTTAAATCAGTCAAAGCCTTAATTAACTCGAGAGTTAAAATCTACCGTGTCCTACGTCTCTTAAAGTATAGATGTACATTTACTTAAATTATCCAGTTTGTTACGGGCTACAGAATATTATCGAGAAACTTCGTCCCTCTGAATGCATCGTGTATGTAACTTATAGTACAATTAAGGCAACAGTTCTTTGACAATTAACTATTGATGTTCGTTCATTAATTATCCCCGCGACGAAATCCAACGAAGTCTCGCAATATATTTCCTGAAACTTGCTTATCGATTAATTAATATGACACGCGCTATGTCTAGCCGATACGATACGCATATAAAGTAATATTTACAATGTAATACTGACACGTCACAGAATTTCCAATGAATTTATTGTAAGAATGAAACTCACGTGGGGAAACAAGTACAATACAGCAAAGATTCCAGTGAGAAACATTATCACAGCCGTTGATTCTATTTGATGCGTAATGGTTGAATGAGAAATCACATTTACGATGTCGAGGATCGCATTGAGAATACAAAAGTGTACAAACGAAGTAACGATGGGTATATAAATCGTCGATTTGAAAACGAGATTACACAAAGGTATGCCCGGAATATTTGTATACGTGATGATGCGTTAAATAATAATACAAGCACGGCGTAACAGCGTGTAAAAACTAATTCGCAGATACAGAGCGGTTCGCGAGAAGAATCTAAAATGCAAATTAAAATGATCTCGATTAGGGCTGGGACTATTCGTCGAATTATTCGGTATTCGAATACTTCTGTTGCTCAATTATTTGGCGAATATAATTCGAATATCCAAGTATTTGAATATTTGAGTATTCGAATACTGATGTACTTGAATACTATGGTGTGAATTATAAATTAAGTTCTTTAAGTTCATTTTTTTTACAAGCTTTTATTTAGTTTCAGTTGCGAGTTCGTTAGTTTGTGAGGGTGAATTCTTGTAAGCTAATAACTTGATTTATAATTCACACCATACTATGCGAATACATCAATATTCGAATATTTCAGTGTTCGAATACTTAAGCATTCGAATACTTAAATATTCGAATATTAAAGTATTCGAATAGTCCCAGCCCTAATCTCGATAGTCTCGTAGTAGCGTTGACAACTGTTTCAACAGCGTTTCCCAAAATCCAGCTAATAGTATCCTGCTCGAATACTCTCACGATGCACTACGTCAGAAACGATCGTAGTACTACGTTTGCGAGGCGGATCTTATGGTAGAATACGTACCATACTATCATCGTTTATAATTCCCGTAACAGACGTCGGAGAGCGGTGAAACTAATTTCATGGTTCAAAAGGAATACTCACATATGACTTAATACTACCTTTTAATTTCAGCACTTTTAAATATAGAATATCTTTGTACATACAAGTAGCTATTGCTGTTTTCGACAGGTAATTGCGTTATCGTTTCAAAGTACGAATTCAGCGGCTCGCCAACGTTGCGTTTTCTACCGAGTATCGCTGGAGCGGTAAGAGCGTGCCTCGCGGCTGCCACCAGAGGAGATGCCGCGTACCGCATCGAAAACAGAAGTGGCCGTTTACCCCGCAACGCTCGCGATCGCCGAATCCGCGCTTTAGTCATCACGTACACTGCGCACATTAAACGGAATTTACACATTAAACGAACATGATTTTATTTACAATTTGAGCGACAAATACATAATAGTGTTTCTATCGAATCGCAAATAATACTACTTATCCTTATCGATGATTCCAAATGAGACCGGATATCGATACGAAGATCCATAGATACACACGTGGTGAGAAACGCGATTCGCCGCGTGTCCCGATCGAGATAGGTAATGGCTGTATATAACGTCTAATTATCCCCCCCCCCCCCCCTGTCTAGTGAAACCGCGAAGTCAGGGTGCATTACGCTTACGCAGAGGCGCGAGCGACTCGCACAGTCGCGCGAGAAAATAATACGACAGACTCGGCTCCCCCGCGAGTCTTGCCGCGGAAGCAAGAGTCGCGCGACTCGCGACGATTTGAATAAAAACATACTTAAGAAATGAATGGGGTCGAGAATGCGAATTATACACAATGCGATGATGGGGATGGGGGTCAATGGAACCGTGAACATTTATACCTTACTCGTGACGCTTAATTTCCATGCGAGCGCGAAGCAAATGGCGTAGTTTCACGCTATCCTAGAAGTTTAAAACGTAGTGAGAGGTAAAAGCTAAGATGCGTTTAAACCTTACGCTCTTTAGTATCTAATGTCATCGTTGGCAATAGATTAATAATAGTAATCGTCGTCGATACTCGATTTTCAAACAAGATTCCTGTACAGGATGCTCACGCGGTCGCCTGTTCGTAATAAAATTGGGAGAAGCTTGTTGCTCGTGCGCCTGAAAAGCTATTATCAAAAGGAGAAGATTACGAGAGAGAGCGTGTAAGAATAATGTCCCGGGTATCCTTAATAAATCTGAGATCAGCGTGTACAGGAATATGTTTTACGCGGTAAGAATAAAACTTAACTCCCTCGGTAATAAATAAATAGTAAAGACGCATATTTAAGAATGTGATGCTTACTGGAAGACGGTATTAGAGTCTGACTGTAAGAGATTTAATTTTATTTCCTTGGACGAGAGGAGGCTGGGATACAGTTGGAATATCTTGCAAAACGATGAAGGTACGTAACGCTACCTTCCGTCGCGTAAAAGAATCGCTAATTAAAAATCGTATAAAAAAGAAAGTCCCCGTAAAAAGGCATGCGATATAATAAAACGATTATAAGGCAAGATTTTTTTATTTAAAATACCGCGAAACAATCGCGGAGGCTAGAAAGATCTCGAAGGCTTCCAAATAGTTACAACTGTACCCAGCGATTTCCTCGACTATGCAAACCACCGTTCGCGCTAAAGTGCTGGACAGCAAACTCGGCCGAGAACATTGAACCTCGCCTAGTTGAAATTCATGCAATATAATGTTTATTATTTTTTAACCATCCTTCCCTCTCTCCCTCCGTTCATAAAGCTCCGAAGAATTAACGACGCGTGTCTAATAACATCTGCCCCCTAAGTCCCGCAATTTGATACTCAGCACTCTGGTCGCGCGGCTCTGAATTTACACGCAAACGATCCGGAAAACAATGATTAACGTATCAGGCAGGTAGCGCAGATACGCTGAGGCCCGATGCAGTCGTCGTGGCAAAAGGCGCCACACTGCCGACATATTACCATAGCACCTCTCATATTACATTCACAAGGGGGCGGTGGATCTCCACCCATTATCATACCAGGTGCTCCGGGCTCGGCGCCACCGCCTCCTCTACCATCGGCGCCCCTCGCCTTCAGCGTCACCGCTTGGTGGGAGCCTTCCCCGGCGCTGGCCGGCCTGCCGCGCACCAGGTGCACACCGACGCCCATCCCCGCGATCTGCGGGGGCAAAGGCGGGGCGGAGGACGCCCTCGGCGCGCTGTCCCCGACGCCTGTCCTCTGCACAAGTATGTATTGCCCTAATCCGCCTGCCGTCGTCGATCCTAATTGCGTTACGGTATTGCTCTCTGGAACCTAGAAAAAAGTTCGTTCGGTCAACGGTCGCGCCAAAGCTTTGTCCCGCTGGTGTAACAGAAAAATTGGTAATTCTCTCTTTTCGTGGCTACTAGTAGTAAGGGGAAACGTGATATTTCTGTGTTCAGCGATAATGATGTCCTCCCTTAACCCTTGCGCTCCCGATTCGAAACCGGAGTATGCAAAATACCATTCGTTTGTTTCTCTACGGTCTCGCTCGTCGCTTATTACCGATAATACCATCCCCTCTGTAACTGAAGGTCGTAATATCGTCTCCACTACTCTTTTAGAAACTCAAAACTAATAAAGAAGATTTGTTTATGTAGGTACCTGTATGATACAGTGATCATCACAAGCCACCCGCAAGATTAGCACTGTACACACAGAAAAACATAAAATAGTACATGATACAGGCTTGAGTTTCTATTTTATACGAGCGATCCAAATGCGGATTGCAAGAATCAAATAAACGGAAACAAGCGTTGTTACGTGGCTGGTATTGCTTTTATACTGCTTCCTATTTAACATGGAGCGTGATGAAAGAACAGATGCAGAATCGCAACAGCGTACATCTCGTTTATCCAGCAAACTTTTGCATACTTCAAGAAACTGACAATGAAAAACATAGAAAGTAACGGTTGCAAGCTACTGCGGATCTAAGTAACTTTAAGTAACGCGGGCATACCTCCGCCGATGTGGCTTGACGCGCGGTGGCGAACACGTGTCTCAGCATGACCGCCTGCGTTTTGCTCTGGGGTTGCTTGCTGTGCTGCATCGGCTGCGGCGGCTTCTGCGTTTTAACGGTGGTGATGGTCCGACCGCCGGATTTGTTAGTAGTGAAAGCGCCATCGCCTTTGGCGAGCAAGCTAGGCGGTGGTTTCAAGTGTGCTTTCAGTTGGTCTCTGTTCGGCGAGCTCTGAATGACCTGCAAACGACAAAAGCGCGTGTTTAAAACGGGGATCCCGCTCTCCGCCGAAGCGTTGCTTTTTCTGACTGAAGTATCGAGGCTCACAATTAAACGTCAGATTTCTGATCTTCTTAAATAACATTGGTACAATACAGGATATCCCTTAACTGCTAAACGTAGCCAAGACGCACGCGTACTTGGCAGATATTTTCAGCTATTTCCCAGTTATGAGATACCCTGTAGAACTATGTCTCTTGCATTACCGCTTGACATATCTGGTAGCTGCGTTCCAGATTCACGGCGCCGGGCGGCTCTTTCGTAGTGCTACGAGATCTGCCTCCCCCTTGCTCTTTGTTACTGTTTCTCGAACCCCTCTGGCTGCCCTGGTTATTGGAGCGCGAGGATCTCGACGACACCGCCACAGTGGCACCAGGATACTGTTGCTGCTGTATGGTAGCCACCACTTGCCTGGGCTGAGCCGGTGCCGAGGCTTGGTGTTGAATAACGATAGTGTTTTGCGGGCGACTCGGCGGTGGCACACCGATCGTGGCCGGCATAGTATTAGGCACCTGGCTCTGTGCCACGTTGTTCCTAACGTTCCTCGTGTTATTGTTCTGGGCGTTCAGTTGGGCCACCTCCTCCTGCGTCCTCATCATGTTTACTTGCGAGTTCGCGCTCGGCTGGTTCTGAAGCTGGGCAGAAATCGGGGACGTGCTGTTCAACGGCGGGGCCGTGTTCTGATCGGAATGGAAGCTGGTCTGCACGAATCTGATCGATTGCAACTGTGGGAAAGCGATGATGGGCGAGCTCTGAGGCTGGAAGTTCTTCATTATGCAGCTCGTGCCAGGCGTGCCGATCGCGAGGCTCTCCGACTGGAACGGAGCTCCCTGGACGACGGGCAGCTGGATGCAGTTCACCGACTCGACGTTTGAATCTGCGTTGATGAACTGCTGAGGCTGACTCGTAGAGTCGGTGGTAGTAGGCGTGTCGTTGCACTCGTCCTGAGTAGTCACTGTGATGTTCGCGGCTACAGAGCCGTCGAGAGCTGCGGCTACTAGCGGCCAGGGGACTTGAAGCTCGTCCTGCGTCTTTGGTAAAGTGGAATAAAACATTGTTCAGTATGGATAGTGCTCTGCGTAGCACGTTTCAATTTTCTTACGAGCAACAGCACGTTTCAGTTTGAGTTTGTTTGAGTTATACATAATTTAATTACGGTATTTGAATGTTTAATAAATTACCGACCTAGTACTAAATAAAAATCGCGTCGGATGTTTCGTAGCCAACCATCCAAATCTGCTGCTTTTTATAGCTACACTCGGAACGTGCTACTATTCGTGGCAAACGGTTCAAACATGCTAGTTTTCGTAATAACGAAGACAAAACGTGCTGTTTTCCATAAGAAAATTGAAACTTTCTACTTTTCGCAACTCACGTCGATATATACTATCCCAAGTACTTACCCTGTTGTTATTGTTAATGTTATTAACCGTCGGATCCACCGACCAGCTACACTCCAGCATTTCGGAGCAAACGTAGTTGTTAGCCTCCCGAAGAGCCTCGTCTTCGTTCCCACCATTTACATCCTGCGGATCTCTAGCGGTCTCCGGCTGCCCAGAGACCACTTGCGTTTCCGTTCCTTCCGCGTTATTCGAGCCCATTTCCATCCCATCAAGGATGGGATACATTATCTCCTCGGGGCAGCCGGATATCTCTTCGTACGCTTCGCGCATTTCTCCTCTTACCTGAGGAAAGAAGCATACGTTTAGCTAAAACAATCGCCCTTTCGATTCTTACGTTTGTAAATGGTGTAAAGTTTCACCTCCAGCTCGTGAATACGTTGCAAAGTTTCGCTGTCGATCTCCATCCCCTCCGGAATCTGCGACTCGCCGTCCGTTGGATTCACATGAGAGACTTGGGGCGTTTCAGTCTGATTACTATTAATCAACGTGGAATCCTCCATGACGATCTCCGTTGGTCTGACTTGCTCGTGCGACGGCGACGTTTCGAGCATGGTCGTCGTTTCGCAGTCGGACATTGGATAGATCTGTTCGTCGGATATTTGGGGCATCTGCTCCTTGGGCATTTGAGGAACCTGATCGATTGCTGTTTGAGGCGCACAGCCCGTCGGCAATTGGGAGGCTGTCTCCGTAGATACGTGAGAAACTTGCTCCATCTGTTCGCTAGACCTTGGCGATGTGTTTTCATCAGGCAGAAGCATCGTATCCTCCTCCGAAACTTCGAGGATATGATCGTCCATTGGCTGCAGACTCTTCTCGCTCGGAGGCAAATGAATTTCTTCCTCGTAGCTGTTGGAGATTTTCCCGTGGCAGGCTTGCGTTACTACTTCGCTCTCTACAATCGCATCCTGCTTCTCCGGAAGATTAATAACCTTCTCATCCTCCTCCGCTTTGTGCATCTCGGTGTCCGCTATTGTTTCTACAGAACTTATGTTTACAGACTCCAAATGCTTCTCGTCGATCAGTGGCTGCGCCGTCTCGTACTCCGCTGGCAGCAATTCCTGCGCCCCCGCTGCTTCGTTCAACTCCTCTGAATTATTTACGCTAGTTTCGACTTTACAGTTATCCTCTTCGATCTTATCTTCGGAGATAATAATGGGGCAGGGAGTATCCGACACGGGGGTATCTACATTGGATTCTAAGCGAAGTCTCAAACTCGAGCGGGTCACCGCTCCGCCGGATCTAGACTCCGAGATACAATGGAGGCCCGACCTAAGCTTCGGCTCGCGCTTCTCGCCCCATATAGGCTCGAAGTGCTTCACCTTCCACGGATCTAATTTATTCTTATCCCTCTCCGCCTCCATCTTCAGCCGCTGTTGGTTCTCCGGAGTGAACTCTCCCTCCGCCAAACGTTTACGCCATTCTAGACATGCTCGTGCAAAGAATTCGTTGTTCAATCCGGAGATGGCAGCGTCCTAGCAAAAAAGAAACAAGATATTCAGAATAGTCGACGCTCGGGCGCTTTGGTGCATCCTAACTTATACTCTCTTGTCGATGGTACCTGTCTATCAACAGCGGGCAGAAGCTGCGCGAGTTTCCTTTGATACAGAGGCGGCAAGCCTTGAAAGGTATGCCTGTTTAGAAGAGCGCGTAAACTCGTGCTCGCTAAGATACTCGCCGGAGACTCTAGGTCCACCAGACCAGCCTCCAGCTGCGCGGTCGCCGACAATCTCTTCGTCGATCGTCTGCGCCCGGACTTTAAACTGAACCCCGGCAAACTCGCCAGGACTTCTCTCATTGTGGCAGCAGGCTCTTCGGTTGCTAGGAGTATTTAATATTGCGTTAGAACGTACGACCTTTGTTATCCACGATATACAGGGTACAGCGGCGATGGCGTCGCGACCGTACGTAAAAATTACTCCTGCGAAATTCGAACGCCCCGTCGTCGTACCCTGTATATACGATCGAACCAGTATCGTATCTACGAGTCGATAGCCTCGAAGCCTAGCTTCGAGCTTGGTAACGTCCGAACGAAACCTAGACGCGCGTTCGACTCACTAGTGTTAATATGCTGCGCATTGTTGACCGGCGACGGTGGGTCGTTGGGCGGAGGTGGAGGCAACGGCTTGACGACGATCCTCGGCAGGGTACGAGAGTTGCCCGCGGCGATGGTAGTATTTTTCCTGCGCCTCTTGGCCTGCTGTCGTAGTGCATGTTTGATAACTTTTTTGCTGTGCACCATGCTAGAGTAGCCAGAGCAACCTGGACTAGTTTCACACCCTTCACCTTTGGCGAGCTCTACATCTGTGTCCATGACAGTACCTATACCTCGGACATTGTTGTGTACGAATTGCCGGCGAGACGAGCGTAAATCCACGATACCGTAGCGCCGGAACGGGGCACGGAGGATCTCGCTAGGATTTATTTCATATCGCGGCGGCCGAGGCGAGTGCAGGATTAATTCTTACCCGACGGATAAACATCTCTTCAGCAACAGCACCGCCGTGACATTTCGACGAGAACTCGATAGAACGTGGCCCGAACGTTTCGCCCGCTTACCGTCTAATCCATGTTCGAACGGTGGTGCGCGCACGGTGCCCGAACGAGCCCACGAATTTCACTGCCCCTCACTCAATTGGCAGAGTGCCATTCGGAAAAGCTCGCAACGTTCCGCTTCTATCGGCCATATTGTATTTACATATTTATACCATGAAAGCGCACCGTCGACATAGAGCGCTTTCCAATCCCCCACGCAACGAAGCTTGCGTTAAATCCATTAAACTTCGAGCTGATTCTTCTCCCCGCGGACATAACGATCGGGAATCTTGAATTTTTGCGAATCAAGCACCCCGCGAGGGAAGGAGAAACGATTCCACGTGCAAGGTGAAACCGCGTTACGTGAAACCGAATGGGAAGGTTACTCGAGACTAGTCGATACACCGAAGTAAACGGGAATAGTGGACGCTCTGCTTGCAATTAAAAATAGCCTGCTTCCCGTGGGACATATGCATACATTTCTTTTTGCAGCCAACGCAAGTGGACAAGCGTGCATAATCGAATGCCCAGCGGCCAATGGGACGCCAGCATTTTGAATCTCGAGGTAGCGGAATTGGAAGTTTGATTGGGCGGTGCGCGCCACCCGACGCACTTTCCCCGCGTTTTATAAGGGAATGCTAATTTTCTCGTTAATCACATTCCTTTCGTCTTCTGCGCTTACTCTTGCCACGCGCAAATACAATGACCGAAACAATGATAGGTACACTCTTCCAACAACTTGTTTGCTGTTTTTATTTATATTTGCATTCGTGGAAACCAATAACGATGCTTCGCGTTGTTTCGCAAGCATTTGCTTTAACAACTGCTCCAACAATTACTTGAATTTCAGCAACGTAAGTGGTAAGACATAGTTCGTAAAGGCATCGTGTTGATAATACGAAATAATCTTAGGTTCACGGTGCTTTTTTCGAAAAATACTTTCGATAATATTTTTACAATATTATACAAGATGTAATGATTTTTTAATATTTTAAGATAAATATTATATTCGTTTAATACTTACATAGCATAATGGGGTATGGGAAACTGCTGAACTATAACGAAAAGGGACAAATTACTGCTTTAAAGGGCACGGGCCTCTCAAGCAGAAGAATTGCTCAAAAAATTCAACGATCCTTAAATGTTGTCAACCACTACATAAAATTTGGTGATAAATACTCTATTAAAAAATCTACAGGCCTTCCAAAACAGCTTTGTTGGAGGGATAAGGGAGAGATTTTTCAAGAGGCTCTGTAAAAACTTAACGCGTGTCAAATAGAAGTAAAATCAGATTTGTTCTCTCGTGAAAATCATATCGCATGGATTGAAACATGGAAAATAGTGATTTTCTCTGATGAAAACAAAATTAATTTTAATGGCTCAAATGGTTTCCAGTACTACTGGCATGATTTGCTTGACCAAAGAGAAATAAAAATGAGTCGCAACTATGGAGGAGGTAGCGCAATGATATGGGCTGCGTTTGGGTATAATAGTAAGACTCGGATAATGTGGTTTCCACCAAAGGCGAATGCTGCAAAATACCAAGAACTGTTGGAATTTGTAATAGATGAAAATATTGATGAAATTGTGGACCAAATTTAATATTTCAACACTATAATGCCCCGATTCATCGTGCAAAGTCTTTTAAGACATGGTTTCAGACAGTGAAACCATGCTTGCTTCGGCCATCAACAAGTCCCGACCTGAATCCCATAGAAAACATCTGGGGAAACAATATTCTAACACCACGGAGCTAAAAAATGGCATCAGAGAGGCAAATTAATAGACTCAATGCCGAAAAGAATATTTCGGATAATTAAAAATAACAGAGGGTCAACTAAATACTAAGTTCTACTTGTTTTTGTATTGTTTTGTTATTTTTTAAATTTTTGGGAATTTTGGAACCTTTTGTCGAAGGTGAACCTATACTTATTTCGCACATATATTCTATTAAACCATGTTTTCTATTAATTGTCTTAATAAGAACCAATTATGATGAAAAAAATATTACACAAAATATTATTTTTTGTCACTAAATCAAGGTGAACCTATCATTATTTCTGTCACCGTATCAATATTCTCTGTGAACGTTCTTTTAAGACGCAAAAAGCGGTCGAAAAACTTTTACCGCCCATTTCATTCCCGCCGTTTCAAAGGTCACGAAAAGCACCGCCCCGTGGTCGGAAGCTGGGGATTC
This sequence comes from Andrena flavipes, assembly GCA_963971345.1. NCBI lineage: Eukaryota > Metazoa > Arthropoda > Insecta > Hymenoptera > Andrenidae > Andrena > Andrena flavipes. The sequence goes on from OZ020480.1 coordinate 75,985,374, forward strand.
TTTTAAGTTACAGCTTTCGTGTTATTCTTTCAAGACGCTAGGTAGATTCAATCGCTATTTACTCTTTTTCGCGTGCTATTTCAACGGACAGATAACCATCGGTCGGCGAGATGTTTCCGTGCAGAATCGACCTAAGGATTTTTTTCTCGCAAGCGACGTTCTACATTTCCCGCCAACATGGCAAATATGGCGGGGCACGTCTCGTTTCCCGCCAAACCCTCGGCGGAGCTCTCGTATGGCGCAGCTCGGTCGTGCACAGCGGTACGGTTGATCGTGTTTTCCCTGCGGTTTCCCACGAGCTTTCCCAGCGAAAATGGGACAATCGGACGACGTCGAGGACTCTACGTACAGCAGACACCAGGATTTGTGTCAAAAGCTGAATATGGACGCGACGGCCGCGTCCGAGGCCTGGAAATCTTACGAGACTATTCGACAGAATTACACTCTCGAGGTATTTATTGAATTACTCCTTGCACCGGCTGTCCCGAGCCTCGCTTCGCCCGTACGATTATGTTTACATAGATTTCTACCCACGATCCGCGGACGCATCGTTCTCAGCGTCCCTTTAGGATCCGCGGGTCGATTGACTTCCTTCTATTCCGCCTGCAACGTCGTCAAATTCGCGGTGCATTCTGCCCGACGATCAAGGCGCACCAATTTTAAAACAACACGAATAGAAATTTCGTGCTGGGTCTTGGTCCCGAGATCGCCGGGAATTCCTTTACACATCGAAAACGATTTCTTAGGGAGACTACCTGTTACTGTTTCTCCCTATGTTATTCGTATTCGCAGTCGTAATTCCTGCGCATCTTGCAACTCCTACGATTTATTAGAGTCTATCGGTATAATCCACTCTTTGTGTACGAAGGCTCGTGTTCGAGAGCGTTACATGGATACAGAGATTGTTTTTTAAGCCTAGGTGCAACGTTGCGATAAGTTTCATGGAAAGTAAGGGGCTTTTATCCAGAAGCTCTAGAAACTAATTAATTTGAAAAAGGTTTCAGTGGAGACTAAGACCCTTTAGTCGACGGATGCGGTCTCTTCTTCGAGCTTACGCCTAAGTTCTGATATATTCCGTATAGCTGATTTTCCCTATTAATGACTCCGTTGGGTTTTGTCCGCAGGGCGACCAACTGCATTGGATCGGCTGCGCGTTATACGTGGCTTGCCGTAAATCTTCTATACCTACCGTCGGAAAGACGGGCGCTAACGTCGAGGGGAATTGCGTATCGCTGACTCGTCTGTTGCAATTATGCAATCTGCCGTTGATACAGTTCTTCACGAAGAGCAAATTCTGGGCGGACATGGCCAACATGCCGCAGGACTTTCGCTCGAAGATCGAGAAGCTCGAGGGGAACTTCTCCGTTTCTATGGTTATATTCAAGAAGTATCAGCCGATCTTCACGGACATATTCAAAGACCCGGTGGACGATATCTCGCGGCCGCCGAGGTCCAGGCGGCACAAAGCGATACCGTGCACGCCCGCCAGAGTATTCGAGTTCTGTTGGACGTTATTTATTTGTATAAAAGGAGCCTTCCCGGACATCTCCGATGATCTGGTTAACTCGTATCATCTGCTCTTGGTTTGCTGCGACCTTATATACAGCAACGCTCTGCTAGCTAATAGGAAAGATCTTCTGAATCCTAATTTCCCAGGTAAATATACACGCTGTCCCTGATTTGAATCGTAGGGCGTTGTTTCAATCCGTTTATTCGTCAACAGGCCTGCCACCGAATTTCAGCGACGAGAATTACACTCCGCCGCAAACGGCGAATTGTATAGTCAGTCTGCTATGCGAGCGGCACGAAGCTATCGCTGTCGAAGCTAAAGTCATAAAGGAGTACTACCTGAAGAATCACATTAATCACTTATTTAACGAGAGAGTTCTACGCGGAGATCAGTCTAACTTCTCTGGTATCCTGGAAGCTTTAAACTTCGACGGCAACAGCAAAGCTATCAACAGAATGTACGAGCAACACGTACTGAGCGTCGGGGATTTCGACGAAAGGATTTTCTTAGGTAAAGATCGTTTTATTTTTCGTTTATTTATATCTAGGAAATACCTAAATCTTAATCTTGCTTACCACTGCGGCAACGATGCTTGTAAATAAAGCACAATAAGGCTGTGCGTTGCATGTTTGAATGCTTAGTTTATTGGGATTCTGCTTCGAAAGATGTCGATGATAACGTAGGTTGCTTTGATATTGTAAATTCAAGTATTCTGTATATAACTTCACAGTGCTTTCGATTTTTGTTACCTTGTTTTGCTGTACATTGTGTGACCAATGATAAAATAATAATGTATATATGAAATTAGAAAGGATATAAGGATTTTATAGCAGTGTCCGCAAGTAAGTGGCTGTGGCCAGATGCGTTGTTATATTATATTATTTATCTCTAAGGGCGAATTCCACTTACGCCTAAATTGTTCGTGGGTTTTATCAGAGTAGTTTTCCCTATGCGCGACTGGACGCATCGTCATGAATATCAAAGTCGATTTTACTCGAAAATGAAGCGCGACAACGAAAAATTTTATTCCTTTTTCTCGACTTATTTACTTGTTGTAAATAAAAAAGAAAGAGTAAGTTTTTTTCATATCGCGCTTCATTTTCTAGAAAATCGACTTTGATATTCTTGACGTTGCGTTTAGTCGCATTTAGTTGATCCAGAAAAGAGGAGTATCAACGAAGGGCTAATGAAAATCACGGGTGATTAGGGCGTAAGTGGAATTCGCCCATAATCAGTTACCCCGTGAGATATCTGTCTGCAGATCTGTAGATCTGCTTATGTTTCTCAATCTGCATTTATTAATAAAGGACAGAGCGCCCAGTTATTTTATTTTGTCTTTTCATAATTTTCATTTCGCGCTGTTAACCAATTTGTGTCTGCTTTGCCTTGGCTGTGGTTTACAGCTGATTGGAGACGAGTCAGGCTAAACGGAATATCGAGCTTGGAAATAGTTGGAGGAGATATATCTTATGCTAAGTTGTCCAAACATATTTCTATGAAAGGTAGGTTTATAATATACGGAATGCTTCATATCGTGCTGCGAAGTACAACGGTAATGCTTAAAATGTATTGCTGTAAAAAACACTGCTTAGTTTAAGTTAATTTTATTTCCTTCGCGACGTTGCTTTTAAGCTCAGTTATTTGGCGAATATAATTCGAATATCTAATTGTAAGTATCCAAATACTATTCGAATATATCAGTGTGTATTCGAATACTGAAATATTCGAACAATATTTGGATACTTACAATTAGATATTCGAATTATATTCGCCAAATAACTGAGTAATTGAAGTATTCGAATACCGAAAAATTCGACAAATAGTCCCAGCCCTACTCGTATGGTGTGAATTGTAAATAAAGTTCTTTAGGTTCATTATTTTACATGCTTTTATTTAGTTTCAGTATTCGAATACTTAAATATTCGAATAATAACATTCGATAACTTAAATATTCGAAGTTTATTCGTAGCATTTGAATACTTGTAAAATATCCGAATAGCCGCCTCAGCCCCACTTACGAGCAGGTATTCGCACGCACCACACGTGATCTCGTTCTGTTTCAGGTCACGATGCTAGCAATAACATTGGTTCTCCTACGCAAATGAATGTTGGCGACTTACAGGAGCAATTTCAGATGAAACGGGAGCAATACAGCGGGGTAAGTGCTAAACGTACCATCTACGCTCCTCGCCAGTGATGAGATTTCAATTATATTTGTACGATGACACCTTTCGTAGCAGATACAGCATTTAGCTCCACCCACACCGTTAACTGGACGTGGTTATCTCAGACCGAAAGATATTACCAACGTGACACCAGTGTCTACCGCGACGCAGAGTGTGATCAGACTGCAAGCTATGCTGGCGGGTCAAACCTCCCCCAGCGAAAACTTGCTGCAGATATTAAATAGCTGTTCCCACGACGTGAAGTCGCTCGTTGAGTCGAAGGTGAAGGAGATCGGGGAGAACTTCTGCGCCAATTACAACAAGACTACGAACGCCAACGAAACCACCTCGGATTTCGGAAAGAAGAGGCTTTACCTGGGTCAGACTCTATTCTACAGACTCCTGGAAATGATTCTGAACGACGAGAAACGGAAGAAACCGAATTACGACGTGACGGTGCGTTGAAGGATTGTTCGTAGCCGAAGTAACATAGAATACAAGCCCTAAGTAACATTTCTATTGATGTGTTGCAGAATCTTCTGATGAACGAGGTCTTCATTCAGTGCCTGCTGGCTTGTTGCCTAGAGATCGTCATTTATTCGTACAAGAGCAACGACAAAGTGTTCCCGTGGATCCTGAACGCTCTGAACCTGGACGCTTACTACTTCTACAAAGTGATAGAGATTATAGTTAGAGCGGAGGACCAGTTGTCTCGGGACGTCGTCAAGCACTTGAATCAAATAGAGGAGAAGATCTTGGAGTCGTTGGCCTGGCAGAGCGACAGCCCATTGTGGGCAGCGATACAGTCCACGACGGAGGGTGTGCCTAGCTGCGAGGAGGTTTCCTTGCCCGGCACACTGGAGACCGTCGACGCGAACATCCCCGGGCAGCCTGTGCTGAGAAGAATCGCCCTGGACCGCGGCACGACGCACCACGACGTCCAGCAGAGCCCCATTTCGTCCGCCTCGGAAAGATTTCAGTCCCCCGTGGCGGCGTCCGGCGTGGCGAAGAAGCGCCTCTTCCCCGACACCAGGATCGGCGGGCAGAGTGTGCTGCGAGTGGCCGGCCAGAGCGTGCTACCGTCCAAAGTCCTGACCATCGACGGCAACTCCAGGATACTCTTGCTACCGGAGCAGATCACGGTCCCCAGGTCCTCCGGTGCGCAGACCACGACCGGCTCGACGCACTCGTTGAACAGGGAGCCGGCGAAACCGAAGCGGACCGGCTCCGTGGCGCTGTTCTTTAGGAAATTCTACAATCTCGCCAGCGTACGTATGCTGGACCTGTGCAGCTCGCTGGAGATCATGGACACGGATCTGAAGAAGAAGATCTGGACGATCTTCGAGTACTCTGTGAAAGAGAGGACGGATCTGATGAAGGACAGACACCTCGATCAGATCTTAATGTGTGCAATCTATGTAATATGCAAGCTGGCGAAGATGGAGAAGAACTCGTTCACGGAGATCATGCGGTGCTACCGGTTGCAGCCGCAGGCTGAGTCACACATATACAGATCGGTGCTTATTGCCAAGATGTCCGGGAACGAGCAACAGAGGGCTAGCGAGGAGACGCGCGGAGAAGCACACGTTGCGCCGCCCACGCCCACGAATATGGCTGGCACCTCGCAGACCTTCGGCGAGGAGACGCGCGGGGATTTAATCAAGTTCTATAACACGGTCTACGTGCCGCAGGTGAAGGAGGTCGCGAACAAGCTGGGGCTGGCGCGCGGCAGTGTGATGAACCTGTCGCTGAGCCCGCTGCCCAAGGGTAAACCCCCAGCTAGTTCACCGGTTAGGCGCGTCACTGGCAGCATCATGACGCGTACTTGGGACCCGAAAGCCATCTCTGCTTCCCCAGCTCCGCAGCTCAGTTATTGCTTTAGTCGTAGTCCTGCTAAGGTAAGTTAAAGGGGAGATTGTATGTATCGTGGAATCACTTATCTCAAATCGGAGTTTTTTTGAACTTTTATTCGTTATTCGAAATTTCAATTAAATAAAAACTTCTCCCATCTCTGCCTCGAATATCTTTGTCCCTGTTATTAATATGGATAGACACGTATAATTAGGAAAAGTTTGTACAAGTTTTTCTGATTTATCTTCTAGGATTTGGAGGCTATTAACAAGATGATGATATCCGTGGACCCGAAGCGGTCGGTGGGCAAGCGACTTTTATCAGACGACACAGACGTGGAGATGTCGGAGGGGACGTCCCCCATAAAGAAGACGACCGCGTTCGCGCGTAAATTGGAGAACATCATCGGGGAGCGGCGTACGCAGAATCAATAAGAAAATCGGGGATAGACTGTCGCGAATCGATCACCGGTAAAGAAACTTGGAGAACGTTAAAAGAATATACCCGCCCCCGTCGACTAACCAGCGAGTTTGTCGATGGGGAGCCAAGCGAGATAGGGGAAGCAATTTTCAGTACTGAAGATTCTCACGGCTCGCTTCTGTTTCTTTCGGCTGTGCGCGGCTTAAAATAAACGAAATATTCGCTTCTCAGGTATGATCGTGTTAGAAACAGAGAAAAGGCCTGCATGGATACGCTGTATTGAGTAAAGTCAGAATTCTATTTCCAATGGGGTTCTTTTAAATGCGCCACGGAGCTTGCGTGATTCCAAATGATATGAATTTTAAATATCGTACACCAGATGTATGAATGTGATTTATTTTTACACGACGAGAAGTAGCTTTTTAATACAACCTTGGGAGGAAGAACAAAGGAGATTTAGAAACTGTTTCGTTGGGAAATTATTCTGACTTTTATTCATATCACTGATCAATGGTATTTTGATCGAGCTATGTACTCTCTCTCTCTATCTATCTCTCTCTGAAGATATATATAAATTACATATGTGTATATATATTATATAATATACATATATATATATAATATACACATAAATATATATATATATGTATATGTATATATCAGCATATATATATATATATAATATACATATGTATGATGATTTGTAAAAGTTACGGCCATAGACGGTAAAAGGACTCTATTTTTACCAGTAGATTTAAGCGTGCTGCGAAGGCCACCGAGCGCTCGAAGCATGCAAATACGATTTGGGTGATATTTAATTAAATTTAATAGGCTAGTAAGTTCGATGCTGCAAAAAATGGGGATTTTCAGTCGTTTAATCGTCCAATGTATTCTCGGTCCTTGAGTGTAATAACTTATTTGCGTCTCTCGAGATATTTCCCGCTCGTTCGGGCGAGCCGAGGCTCCCGGCTGCCCATGGGCGCGCGACGCGTTGCGTTTAGGTGTAAGAGATATTTTTTTTTCCTTTTCAAATTTGACTTTTGATCTCATTAATCTGTCTTTTATTACCAAACAATATATATAAATTACAATTATTATTATTAATATTATTATTATTATTGTTAAGGTGAGGATGTGACATTCGAACGACTTCGTATCGGGAAAGGGAAAGCCTCGCTTTTTCCGTTCGAGCAGTGTACAGCCGCGGAGTAATTTCGCGTAGCAAAAGCTTCTTAGCGACGATCCGTTCCCTCGGATGGGAAGGTCGTGGCATTTATCGAGTCTTTCAGTATCGTCGTTCGCGCAACGATTCTCCGAATATGTGTATTTGCAAACTTCTCGAGCTAGAGCGGCAATTCGACGAGGGGAGGTTGTTCGGTTGGTCGAGATGTTGTCTTCTCATTGCGCAATTATGGCAGTTCCTCTAACGACCCAACTTTTTTGTTTCCTTTCTTTTCTTCTTTTTTTTTTTTAGATAAAACAAAAATGTAAAGAGTTTTATTGGCATATAATTATTATTAAATAGTTTATATGTACATAGTATTGTAATTCGAAGGTACAGTAGAAATAATAAAAGTCGAAAATTTTATATGTTACATCTGTTTTAATATAATTTTAAGGATTGTGTCTGTGGTGGTAGATTTTGTAATCTTTCTTATTTGTGAGTTCTCTGTTGGTAATAATTCGAAGGAGTGGAGTTGTTAGTCGTTATTAAGAGTTTGCAGAAACGTTTTTGGGATTATTTCTGAAAAAATAGTGCATTTATGTGAATTTCAAATCTCGCAGTTTCAACAAAATTCATAGCCATCTATTGGCGACGAGAGTGAACTAAGCCTCGTTCAAAATATGCGCGGGTACAGAAAGGTGCTTTATTTATCTATTTAGGGCGAATTTTACTTACGCCCTGAATCACCCGCGCCCACGACAGTAAGATTTTTCCGTTTTTGTAATAAAATGAATATCAAATTATACTTTCCTGTTTTCGATGTAAAACCGATTTGTTTTGTTTAATTTTTCGAATGTTCAACCTTTCAGGAATACGTGTTTAAAAGGATTTGTTGAAATTCATAAAATTCCCGAAGTTGTGGGCATTTAAGTAGCGACAAATGCAAACTTTAAATGCGTTTTTCTCAAAACGGGTGAACAAAAATTTAGATTTGCATATTTTGCTTTTGTATATAATGAAAAGCTCATTAAAATTACATAAAAACACCTCTCGTAGAGCAAAGAAATATTTTGAACAGTTCAAAGTTGAAAGACATAACCTAACCACGGGAACGCTATTCAAAAAAGGGCACAAGAATAGGGACAACGCATTCTTCAGAGCACGGTAACTGGGACATCTACCCTATATCATCCACGATAAAGAGACCAGCCAGCAACACCAGCTGATATTCAAAATCTTGTACACATAACCTATAAAAAAACTCAATTCTGTCGAAATGTGTGTATATAATACATAGCCTGAATATGATGTACGATGCGACGAGCACGTATATAAATTAATCCATTCTCTAAATCAATGCTACATTGACAGAAACTCGTGCACAAAAAAATAATGTACTTTTTCAGTAAAATGCAGAATTCGCATATATTCGTGGTAAAACAGCTATGTAGATGCTTGTTTACGAGCAGCGTAAGGAATGGTAACATTTGGAAGCAGAGTAAATTTATGAACAAGTTATTACGCAGAGATCAGCCAAAACGGTAAACACGACTTAGAAACCCATTTCCAAATTTCGCCGTTCCCATTTTCTATAACAAGCTGTAATATCGCAATATTTTCAGAGGTGGAATCGACGCCACCGGTACGGCGCTTAACGTACTACCGAAGAAGCAGCCCTCGATGCACACGCGAAGGAGGATGACCGTGTTGAACAAAATTTTCATGCAGCATATCACGGACATGATGTCGACGGGTGAAATAGAGCCTGAACTTCTGAACCGGAACATCGAAGTGTCCCACGTTAAAATAACTGCGGACTTCAAGTTCCTTAATATATATTGGATAGACAACAGCACCGCTAAGTCCAATACAGAGGACCTATTGCAGTCCTGCTCGTTCCAGTTGAGAAAGCACTTAACTCAACTTTGCGTTATAGGCTTCGTGCCGCCCATTCAGTTCGTCAAGTGCAGGCATATCGACGACATAAAGGAAGTGGAAAGAAGATTAGCCATCGCAGACTACGGCGAAGATCATATACCTCACGTGTATCCGTTCGCGGCTAATCACGTCGTTACGCCCAAAGATCTCACTCGCGAAGATAAAGAGGCGTCCGAGAGAGACGAGGACTTCAAGATTAGTTTACCGCTAATGAGACACGATGTCTTTGGTTTAGACCACAGTCGAATTATGTCGAAGGTAAGATTAATTACGATTAACAAGAAGCTTCCGAGCTGTAGCTCTTTCCTCCGCAGATTAAAACTTCGTTGGATAAATCGAGGCAGACCCTCAAGAGGCGAATAGAAAACGTGCAGTGGGATGGCACCCCTCCTGCTGAACCTGACGAACAGAATGTTCCAAATTTCGTGTCCAAAGAAGAGCAAGAGAAACTATTCGCTAAGTTCTTAACTCAAAGGCGGAGAGACCAAAGACTCAAACGTAGAAGTCTTCGAGAAGACAGTGTTAATTACGATGTCGATGAACCTCCCGATGATTCGGAATTTGATGCCGAATACGAGTCGAGTGATTACGCGTACGAAGATAGCGAAGACAAAGACAGATAATTAAATAACAGACAAAGGACTTGCTCCGTGTAAAGTATTTTTCTCATCGTTTAATGCGGATGGAGTTTAAACAGAACAATTGTAAATTCATGTACATTATAACAAAAATACTGACTGCGACATGCATTGAACTTTCTCTCATTTATTACGACTTACGATTTTATAAACAGACCGAACTAATATCAACGGTATTTATTTCTAGAGTTCAGTCCGCTCTGTTTCTATATATATTACATCGGTAGGCAATATACAATTCCACTTCTTTCGTTACGATTCCTCGATTTACATAAGATGATTCATGTAAATTATTGATCCCACTTAATTTGATTCTACGTTACGACCGAAGAGATTAAGATTCTTCTATCAAATCTCGTCTCCCCTCTGCCTGTCCAATTTTCTATCAGGTTGAGTATTTACAGCTACGCTCTCGGAAATGTCAACATTTCTCTGGACGCTCGGAGAAAAGTATATAGAATTAACGAACGTAAACAACGAACTGACCGTTGGTTTCCACCAGGAAGCTCAGAGAACAATAGATTAAAGAACTAGCATGGCATAAGATAAATTAGAAACTAAATCGCGTAAGAATATTCACCGACATGGAATTGTTTTGGTATGCTGCGTTACGTTTACCTTATCTAAATCACACAAGTCGCGCAGTTTATCCGGCTGCACGGTACAGTCAATAAAATAAGATTTAACAATAAAAACTTTGTACTAAACTTCAACTAGATTGTGACTGTGATGCATTCAATTCTTGCTCGTCCACGGCTTTCGAGTTAACTTTCTCGTCCGTTATGATAAGCGAGATCTCTTCTTGATCGCTTACAGGTTTCATATTGAAGCGTCCGTTCGACGCCGCTAAGTGGGATGTCGCGTCACTTAAATTGCACGCTTCTACTACATATTTATTAAAAATGTCACTCTTATCGGCGTAAACATGGTGGCCTGCTCCTGTTATCGCCTGAAATCAGTGGAAATACGTAATTTATCATACTGGAATTTGGGGCCGACGATCTTTGCCTTTCCCAGTGGCGGACTTAAGGGGACTAGGCAGTCGAAAAATTGATTTTTTATTGCATTTTCCGAAAATAATGTCAAGCGGCAATAATATCTCATGAAAATTTAAAATAATATAGTTAAAAGATGTATCTTTTAGCAGAAAAGTATTGCGTATGATTTTCACTTATACTTTTCTCCCAAAAAATTCCCAAACTTGTATGCTTTTTCCGATGGATGTAAATCCTTAACAAACTGCCGATGAGCAGATACAGCCTGGGCCCTAAAGGCCCCATCTTCGAAAAAGAAAATTACAATTTTACCGAAACATTATATCTCTTTGTTTCCCATAATTTTCACACGACACGCGCGTACATTTATTTGTAATTCTGTGATGTCTCCAGAGTGTCCCAGGCAATTTGCCACCAGAGCCTTTTACCTTAAATCCGTCACTGGTCTTTCCCCTTTTCCTCCCCCCTTTACCTGGACATTAATATAAGCGGATGATCTAGCTTGCTTGAGGGTTTCCCAAGAGGAGTTGTCAACCCACGACCGGCTACCGTATAACAAAGTTATAGGGATCTCCGGGCTCAGTTGGTCGATCCTCCTAACAATAGGATTTTTGGCCCAGCCAAAACCTTGCATCATCGCGTGAAATGCGCTCTCACCCCTGTTTGTCGAGCATATTACATAAAGCTTTTCTGTTCGACGCGGGCTTATATTTTACGGACTTGAAACACTTACGACGGAGTCTGAGCATTGCACTGATGTATGTACTGCGAAATCACGGCAGTATCATCTTTTAATATAGGCGTGAACTTCTTTACTATGTCGGGCCTGGTTTTCTCGATCAGCCACTGTCCTAGAAAAGGAAATAATTGAGTTCCAGCGCGAGAGGCTAGATAGAGCGATTGCGAAGAGGAATGTTACAAGAATCACCAACCAAACGGACCGGCCACTCTGACCGCCCACAATGGATTCAACGGCTGCACTACGTACGCTATGGCCTTCACCCATAATGGTACAGGAGCTCTCGCAGCTGACTCCGTAGGCCTCTCGGGGAAACCCCAAGGGTCAGCGAGAATAAGGTGTTTGATCCTTTCCGGATGCTGTATAGTGTACGACGCCGCGAGGAAACCACCCATCGAGTGGCCTAGCAGCACGAACTTCTCCAATTGCATCTCCCTTCTCCATTCTTCGATGGAACGGACTAGTTGGTCTTCGGCTTCTTTCGCTTTGTTACTAAAAACAGGACGGCTACTTCTACCGAAACCTGGATTGCACAGAGGCGACAGTGAAAAGAACGAAAGGGGCCAGGTGTTAGCCGTTATTAATCTAGGGAATCATTCGACAAATGAAGATGTAAAAGAAGAAACGATACCTAGCTTAAATATTTTTCAAACGGGACTCGTTCAGAGCTTTCTAACATAAGGTATATCTCAAGATCAAACTAATCGGTTTATACAAATTCTGGCGATGCTTTTGCCTTTCTGCCTTCTGTAATAACTTTGCCAAAATAATAAGTCCAACGATATCCCAATAAACTGCTTGAATTTAAACAGTACGCAACATTATCTACGTCATCAAATGATATATGATTCCAAAGTTCAATTCGACTCATCTATGAGTCATGCGAGATAATTGTCCTCGAGAACAAAGCATACTTTTAAAAACAGCTCGCAACATATTACGAAAAAGTATGCTTTGCGTTCCGTTTCTCGCGAGATCCCTCGAGAAGAGCTTCGCCTCCTTTCATAGTCACCTAATATATCGATAGCGTACACCGGCCTCTGAGAAGCCAGCGCATCCAGATTCAAACACCATAATGCCACCCCAGCTCCAAGGCCGTGTAACAAAACGATCGGCGTCTTCGGCGACTCTTCGTTCAACGAAATGGTCCATATTTTGTCCGCCGAGCCCACGACTGGTCCTATGTCCACGTACCATCCACGATACGCGGTCTTCAAACCTACGGCATACGTCCCGTCTTAGCAACTATTCGTCGCGAGACTCCACCCGCTAAGAACGCAACTTACAGGACAGTATCTTCTTCTCCGCGGCGCGTAACATAGTTGACGACGAAACGGACCAGCTAATCCATTCCCAGATCCAGCTATTGCAAAATACAAATCGTTCCTTCGATAACATTACAAGAAACAACGTCGAAGTTCCCTACTCCTCGTTCGCTGACCCTTTTCACCCGATCATGCATCTAGCTCGAGTATCTGCTCAACATACGCGTCGCGTATCATCGATCTACATCTTACTATCACCCCAAAAGAGTGGGTCGCAATCTCAATTCCCTTAGAATATGACGTTGCGGACGAAACGACTCTCGACTCGACGAACAATCACCCGTTACTCAACGCAGCTGATAAAGTCATGATAAAGATGAAAAGTGTTGCGCGCGAACCCACCTATCTACGTACACAGAGAGACTCAAAATACAATTACAAAATCGGCTCAGCTACGCATTACTTTGGTTAAGATTCTTCGTGCTAAAATTGTATTAGCGCATGACCTTGGAACCTGATCCAACGCGACACGGGCAAATCCTTCATCTCCGTACTTTATTCTCTCGCGTCCGTGCCGTGTGTACGTCGACCGCGATCTTACATAAACATTATCTCCGCCCCTGCAAAGCTATCCTTTCGGGACGGCATTACCGGAGTACGTGAAAAACGCTTCGACATTCAAATCCCCGCACGAAAGCTGCTGGGCATCGAGATGACGCAACGCGAGTGAAACGTGCGAATCATCGGTGGTCGCGCAGCAGGAGAACGCGGAAATCAATGGGTAAAGCCGACGAGAAACGCGTGCAACTGACAGTTGCCAGAGAGAGAAAAAAATGCACACTCGTTCGTAAAGGCGTACCTCTTCGACTTGACAACTTCATGGTCTGCCATTGGCTTCGGTGATGCTTTCGCTGGTCTTTCGAGGCGATAACTTTGTTGACAATGTGGAAAAACGAGCACGTCCACGGAGCCGATTCTATTATCTAGTTAAAGTGTCGGCTTGAGTACGCTGTCTGCAGAAAAATTGTACGAAGGGTGGGAGGATCAGCTGATGTACGTGCAAGCGGGAACTGGAGAACCCGTACGGCTGTCTTTTTGCGTAATATATGTGTAACACGTGTATGCATGTGCGCGTACATTGTTGTACCGTATAATGTTATATTCCCGCGCTCCTAAACGCGGACTGTTTGTCGCGCATCGACATTTCTCGTATCTAGCAATATTGGTCGAATGATGAGTCTTGTTTATTGGGTTCAGTAAGTGCAACATAACCTAACTCGTGGGTATCACTTAGGTACACTTATTTACATACGTGGAGGAAAGCGATAGGTTTGTTTGAAAATGGGAATTCTTTTGAGTAAAGTTTCTAGGCGAATCGCTATAGTTAGCTGGAGAAAGTAAAGTTTAGGACACAGAGAGATTTAAAAATAATTGATTTGAAAATTTGGTATCATTGGTTGATGGTACATCTGTTGTACCATTCAGTGGCGCACCCTGAGGAGGGTGTGAAGGTGCCTTGGCACCCTAAAAGAAGGGGCTTTGCAATATGAAAGAAAGCTGGATTTTATTCTTTAAATAAATTTTTATTATTATTATTATTTCGACTTTATTACTCGTTAACAGAAAATATAGTGCATAAGGAGAAAGTAAGATACGAGTAAAGGCGAGGCCACAGTAAGAACTGTTAATAAGCCTAACCATAAAATAATCAACTAATGAGTTGCATTGAATTCGCATTAAACTGATTTTATCTCTTCAACTCAGCTCCCCTAAGATTAAATCCTGAGTGCGCCACTGGTACCATTAGTGACCATATCGATTCTTTTCAACGACAATTACGTTACTTAAATCCTTCCCCGAGACTAAAGTTTAAGAATTTCTTTGAATTCGAATAAGATAAGTAAATTATTATCAGTAAATTTTTAGGTACTTCGAAATTAATTTGTTTTAACCTCAATAAAAGTGACTATTTTCAAAAAAAAAATTTGTTTTTTATATGAAATCGCAATTTAAATCTCGGGCAAAGCCGAGTAGTAAAGGTAGTGTTGATATAAATTGACATATGTGAATATAAAGTAGGAAGTTAGAATTTTGTTCCGCATAATTTCGAAGCACTTTGTAAGCACTTCGAAGATCCCAAATCCGAAAATTCAAAACATTCTGAAACTTTGTGAATATGTAGGGGATTTTCTCCTGATCACAAGGTAATTTTTGTTTGCTGCCCAAATTCACTCGAAGGGGGTGAAATTAACCCCTAAAAATTCGGCTATTTTTCGATTTTGTGTTATAACTCGCAAATTGTAAGAGATAGAAAAAAGGTTTCAAGACAAAAGTTACTTCTTTTAATTAGATCTATCATTTGGTAAACAAATTATTTTACAGTTCACGAGTTATAACACAAAATCGGAAAATAGCCGGATTTTCAGGGGTCAATTACAGCCCGTTAGAGTGAATTTGGGCAGCAACCAAATATTACATTGTAATCAGGAGGAAGTCTCCTACATATTCACAAAGTTTCAGAATTTTTTGATTTTCCGGGTTCGGGATGTTCCCTTGTAAGTAACTATCTTTGCAACGCGCGACAAAGTGTGCTCTTAGCGGAGAAAAGAATACCAGACAAGGCATTTTATAATGATCAGAGAGCCTCTGTATACAGGCTCTGGGTGCTTTTGGCTCTCCCGACAATATGAGCTATTCATCCCAATCAGCACATCCTCATTGCACTCGTGCATGATTCTCATTATTCGGTCCAATTGTTTCGGGAATTCGAAGTTGCACTATAGCCGGCGGATTGCGCTTACACTCTTGTGCCTTCGATTCCAGCACTCGCACTACACATTAACCG
Source organism: Andrena flavipes (assembly GCA_963971345.1). Taxonomy (NCBI): domain Eukaryota; kingdom Metazoa; phylum Arthropoda; class Insecta; order Hymenoptera; family Andrenidae; genus Andrena; species Andrena flavipes. The sequence continues at coordinate 76,000,905 of OZ020480.1, forward strand.
CCCATGAAACAAAATAAACTAAAATAAAAACGTGAAACATTATCCAAGAAAAATCACGCTTCGCCCATTCCCCGCGGAAAATAATTAAAACGCCCGCCATTGTACGACGAAAACGAGAAAAAAAAATAGGAGAGAATAGTGGCTACAATGGGTAGGGTGTTCAATTCGTCGGTAAGTAGAAATCGATAATCTTGCGCCTCGCCGGAAGTGCAATGCAAACGTGCGGTTTTCGATTCGTATTTCTTCCGTAAACAAGGAAAAGCCATTTTCGAATCACCCACCCTGCTGGAGTGAATTTAATAGAAGGTACACGATGATGTGAAAGATTTGTGCGGTGAAACTTGTTTTGGTTGCGAGAAGATAGGAAATGATAATACGAGGCATTTCAGTGGTTTGGAGAGAAAAAAAGCCAGCGATAGGACTGTTTTTATTTCGTAGGGAAAATATATAGGTGCACGGAGGGTAGCGAGCGTTTACGTTTGGAAAGGCGTGTTCAAGGAAAGGCAGGATGTGAACTGCGCTTGTGTGTATATTACAATATGACGCATAGCATGCGTGGCGTAAGGATACACGTGCAGTTCGGGCGTCGTCTGCTGGCACTACTTTCCTGTCTGCCAGTCAGGGAGGAGTATCCCCACCGAGCGAGCAATTTCACGTTTAAGATCGCACGTTACGCTACTATTTTCTTAACGCCGAATAAATTAAGCGTGCCTTTATTCTCCGGTAATCTAATCCCACGCGCTACGTTATTCCTATCGATACCACTGATAACAAACTACACACAAAGGCTCGTTTTACTTGATTCTTACTGTAAATAGTAATTTAAAGATAATTCAGCATCCTTTATGTTCTTTGTTTTACATATTATAATTGGTCTTTGCCATTTTCGCGACACAATGAAGTTTTCCTATTAAATTCGATCGATAAGTCTGCAGCACACTTTCGAGCCTTGTTTTCGAGTATCGTTAATGCTCGAGTAATGTGTATCATTCACCATTGTTCTTCGACGACGCAATTAGCTATCAGCCGCGAAGAAGCGAAGCGTTTTCTTCGATGCGACCGTACTAGTGATTCATAATACAAAGGCGTGTCCTTCGGATTCCACGCTACTCCGCCGTTTCCAGCTCATTTTCGCGTACCTCCCCTTACGCACCCTAGCGCGTCAATTATAATTTGTAATTGTGTACTACGCAGCTTTGTATCAAACGCGGTGCAACGTAGTTTATTGTAGCCTATGAAATAAATATAACCTCATTTTTGCGATAACACCTAATATCGATCTATCTAGACGAACGTGTTGCGAAATAATCGATACATTATCACCTTCGAGTTTATCGATTATAGCTATCTTCAAGGGGCTCGTTTCCAAATCTATCGATCTGTAACCTGTCGATCTCTCCTACGGTTGGCAAGAATATTGCGAAGGAACTACTAGATGTCTCTTTAATGAAATTATGAAAAATACGTAATTATTCCAGGTAAAGCGATTTTGATTATACGCATCTCGAACAATTACCACCACCGCGAGGAGAAACAGCTGGATAAGCTGTATCATTTGTTATCATTTGTTTACGCTAACGAGCTCTGATATTCGACCACTAATAGTGCCAGTACGATAGTACTATCGTATGTTAACTATAGATAACGATATTTCACGATCAAATACGAAGGACCATATCAATCACAAAGCAAAATCCATCGGAAACGAACTTCGCCCAGCGCCTGCAAAAAGTAACGCGGCATTGACTCGCTCCGCGAGGGGACTTGCTTTCCCTCGCCCATACTCGCTCGGGGAAATGCGTTGATCGGTGAGTGACGTTTAAGGGCCCAGCAGGAAGATCGCCAGGTAGATCTGAACTTGGGAAATCGGAGTCGAAGGTGCGTGTGCCTCGATATACAGATTTCCCCAGTAGGTGGGACTACTTTTTAATCGCGAAGAGCGATGTTCCGCGACTCGCGGCACCTGTCGTACTATGCGCGATGTAGTTTAACGCGACGGCGGTCGGTGGGACGCGTAGCGGCGTTCCTATTGGCCGACGGAAAGGGGCGCGCGGTTGCTAAGCAACGGCAACACCGCGCGCGTCACCGGCCGGCATAGCCGGCACACGAAGCGTTCCTGGCGCACTGCTCGCGTAGAATTGCGCAGAACGACGTCGGCTCTCGTCGGGTGCGAACGCGCTACGGTTTTACAGTATACGCGGTAGAGTAGATTTTGCTAATCGAAGGCTCTCTCTCCTCTTCTCTCTTCCTCCCTCTATCGTCTGTTCTCCCTTTGAACGTCAGTCGTCTGCCCGTCACCGTTGTTCGTCTCCGGGGAGAAGGAAGTAAACGAGGCATCGCGAAGGGGGTTACGGTCTTTTTTGTCGGGAGTAGGCAAGCGAGCAGCGAGAAAGCGAGCGAGGAGAAAGATGGCAGAGGACAAGAACGAGACCAGCCCGAGCGCCGAGGGTGAAAAGCCGCCGCAGGAAGCGGCGCCGTCCGCGAAGCAGGAGAAAGAGGAGCCGAAGGAAAGCAAAGAGGAGGAAAAGAAAGTGGAGGAGAATGGCGACGGCGAGAAACCGAAGGAGAACGGCGAGGAGAAACCCACGCCGGAGCCGAAGGACATGCGGGCTATAGTACTGAACGGTTTCGGGGGACTGAAAAGTGTCAAGGCCCTGAAGAAGCCCGAGCCCGCCCTCGCCGAGGGAGAGGTCCTCATTCGAATCAAAGCATGGTGAGCGAAACGATCTTCTATTTAACACTTGTACGACCATACGCGCGCTCCTCTTTCGCTCTATATTTCACGCCGAAACGATCCTCGGGCTGTTTCTGTCGCGGTGGGTAGACTTTTCGAAGCGGCGCTGACGCTCGGTTGCCGATGAAACTGTAGCCGCGTCAATCGGCTGACAGCCATATTACCGATCTCTCCGCTCTTCCGGTATCGCTAGCTACTTTATTCATTGTCGCTCTCTAATGGCGAAATGCAGACGGAAAGAACAGGAAGTTGATTAAGATTGACAGAATGTTAAGGGGAAGAGACGTGCCGCCAGGGATTCTCATCCTGTTGCGAAACTTCATGGGTGTGAAGTACGTTCGAAGTCGTGAATCTCTTTTCGATTGTATACGTAGATGATCGATTTTAGAGGTCGATACGCTTTTATGTTCGCATAGACGTAGAGGTAACTATATAGATCCGTTTCCAATTGCCCGTTACCGTTTCGATGAAGGTGAATCGCCGGGAGGAAAATAAATAGGAAATGTATACACTCGGGCTTTCGACCTAGAGCAGGCGGACCGTTACACCGCTGCATCTTTGAAATTTAAGGCGTGGTATCTGCCGCGAGATGCCCCGCAATTAGAATTTTAATCCTACGATGGACGGATGAGTAACCTCGTAACGGGCGCGTAGGAATTTTAATAAAAGCACCCGATAGCTTCGCCCGAGTGCCTTCAACTCGGACCGTCTGATTAAAATATTTCTTATTCATCAAGTTTCTCGCAACAGATCTTCCTCCCTTCTTTTTTTTCCCCCGTAAAAACGCCTCCTACGCGTTTCGCGCGTAGTAAATCAATACTCCCCTTGGCCTCAAGCGGAGCGTACAATTTTCGAAATTCGAACCGAAGGCCGACAGTTCGATCGCCTCGGCACGAACGCGGCCGCCGGGGAGTGTTATTATTATTAAGTATTTGTCAGGACGCGACGCGGTCTGCGCGTTAATTAGGCGGCTACATTTATAGAATACATTATCCCGTGCATTTAATGTACCGTGCCTGCGCTCGCAGATACGCGAGACGAAGTTTCATAAGCCGTTTAACTGGCGTCCAGCGCACTACGCTTATTGTTGAGCGTCCGTGCGTGCGTTTCTTTTCTGCTCTCGCCGTTGCTGCGCCCGCAGCGTGAACTTTGATCGTGCTTGCAGCAGCGTACGCCCGTCGCACGTGAACATTGATTAAATAGGTTTAACACGATATTGTTATCAGGCTAAATTAAATAACAGCAAGAAGCAACACCTTTTTTTATGCTTGAAAAGAAGAAGAGATTTTGGTCTTCAGCAAATATCATTATTTCTTACTAGGGTTCAAAATCTAAGTTTTGGAAAAAAGTGGACTTGGTAGATTTTACTAATGAGATATGATCTTTTATTTTCTTTTTACTGTAACTTAGTGCGATTTGTTGTATTTGCAATAATGCCCTTATTATTATAATTCCGATGGCGGATGTATGTTGCGTCGGAGGTTGCCGGGCTTCGGTAAACCGCGCCTGATAGCCGCTACGCGCTCCCCATTAATTCAGACGTGGGAAAAAGGATTATTAGGTGGACGTGCATGCCGTTAATGCGCCTACCTTCAACGATATTAGGGTGCGCTTTATGCCGTGCATTATGTTCGCGCGCGCACAGTTTAATGGCGGTGAATTCTAATTCCAGGGATTCGATTTCGAGGGCATCGGGCGCTTTCATTTTGCCCACTACCCGAGAGGGGCTTTATTATAACCAGGCGCTCGTTCCTGCAAATCGAAAAAGTTTCGAACTCCTGATTTTCAGTTTTTTTATTTTAATACGAAATCGCTGTTTCGCGCTCTTCCGTAATTAACGGAGTTTGATAATCAGATATTCGAAAGTTATTAAAGTCAGGAAATTTAACACCTTCTCCGATGCACTTTTTGAATTAACTTTACTGCTCTTATTTTGCAATTATTAAACTTCGGAAATGTTCGTCAATACTGCTCCTCCTTGTGGTATCACAAATTAGCGGTGGCAAATATTATAGCTTGTAATTATTGCTGTATAACATACCCGGAGTTCTTCTTCCCGAAGCTACGAGTAGCTAAGGAATTACGGTGACGTTCGAAGTGCATTAAAATTCCCCGGCTATTTTTATCGCAGTTTATCACAGTTTATCAAACCCACGTTCTTTGTTTCTTTCTTGTTAACCTGAGAAACGTCGACGTAGATCACGAGGCCTCTGTTTTTAGAAAGAATCGTACGCGAAATCCGTATCGCGCGCCGCAGGACTCTCTCCAACTGTTACGAGGCGCAAAAACTCCGTTCGGCATATGTTCCGTAAATCACGTGTCTCTTGCGTCCAACGAACCTCTTCAATTAGCAAACCTGCGAGCTCAACAATTGGCCCGAGTTCCACAGCGATACTATTTGATTCCTAGCCAATTAAATTTCAAACTTTCAAACGACAGTCCAGCTCACCAAAATAAAGTAACTCGAGTAGAAAAAATACACAAGCCTCGGCGTGCCCGTTCGCAACGTAAACAGGAGCGACGAGAGAGCATGGTGTCCTCTGTTCGGGGACAAACAAAAGTTGCCGTGGAAAAACCGTTCTTTTGTGGGCAGAACGGAAGGTCGGCATTCCAGATTTCGAGGGCAAAAAACGAGTGGTCGTAGGCATATTCGTTTCGTTTTTGTGAAAAGGTCTGCGGCGTCTAGTACGGGGGATTCTTTTTTTTTTATTCCTTCTCTCGCTCCTCTTTCTTACGGCTAGTGACCGTTCTAGGCGGGCGGGGGAGGGGATGGAGTGGCGGAGACTGGGGAAAGAGACAGAGCGTGCGCGTTTGCCCGGGGGTAGAGAGCGTCGAATTCGCCAAAGGCGTGCGGGACCTTTTCACGCGTGAGTCACGTTTCATAAAAGCGATTGGGATTGATGAGAAAATAGCCCCCCATAGAAAGATATCACGCTGCCAATGCTGGCTCGAATGAATTTGTCTGCACGACTGCAGAGCCGTTTGTTACGCCTGGCACCCCTCTCGCTCTCTGTGCACGGCGACAAGCAACGGAGAAGTGCCCTGCCTTCGAACCGTGGGCATTAGCGATTGGCACTCGAGCCGATTCAATTGCCATTTGAAAATTTTCCTCGTTGAGCGGCGGCAATTTTTTTCTTGTTAGCCGCCGCGAGATGCGAGCATGGGGAACTAGTTTTCATCGGCTCCTCGGTGTAAAATTTGTAATACTGATATTATTGTTGCAAATAATCCTGGGTTATTAGGAAGTATTTATTTTTTAACAGCAAATTTGAAACTCCAATTTTTTCTTGATCGATTCTAAATGTTTGCATGTAGCTGCTTTTCCATAGAATTTATATTCTACTATGATTGACATTGGGTATATGTTAGTTCAGTGGGTGCAGTGTGCGGGGAACGCCCATGCGCGTTCGACGACTATGGTTAAGGGATGGGGATGTCGGAGTTCCGCACGCGGCGTATGCTCAGCGTTCGAATTGTTCAGACTCAAAGGGTTGAGGTGTTGATTGGAGTTGGATCTTGAAGCTATGTACCGGGTGTCTCGAATTTCGTGGTGCAAACGATGTTGGATTGATTTATATTTGTGGGGAAACTCTGCTTTCGAATGGAATTGCTTTTGGAGTTGCATTTAAGGAATTTTGTTAATATTACAGGATGATTGTCTGTGAATGAGGATTTATGTTGGAGTCAGCATTAACAGTGGATAGAAAGGGAACTACGGGAAGAGTAAAAGATACAGGGTACACTTCTCGGAAAAAACCTACATTTTTTTTTTTATTTAAATCGTAATTGGAGCATTTACTTATCCGAGATATAAATTTGTGTCGCTATACAGGGTGGGACATGAAGTTCTGAAAATTCCAACTTCTTAATATGTACCAGATTCCTTATACCCGCCATGAAATTTTCCAATGTGTACTTTTCTCCTCGGTTCTTCTATTTCAAACGTTTAAAAAAGTCCAATTAAAAGGGATTCTTGGAATTGGGATCAATGGATTTCTTTGATTCCTTTTCCTTGAACCGCCCAATTGAAAAGCAAACACATTGGAAAAGCATACTTAGGATTGTCGGCAGATAAAGGTTTGATGAACTCAAGGCGATAAAACAAGAATAGTGGCGTGATGTTCGTTTGCGTACGTGTGTCATCGCCATAAAATTGACGAAGTTCGACGATGCCTGAGGAAACGTATAACCCTTCGACAAACTATGGACCGTAAATCCAACGACAACGGGTTAATGCATGAGAAACTAGCATCGTATAAATCATGAATATGCACGATAAAAGATTTTGAACCTCGTTATTTACGATTTTGTTGCAACGTTACATATTTCCCTGGAGAAGCAGGCGGGCGTAATAAACACTTATACTCTGGGCAAAGAAAGCTGAGTTAGTGGCCACTTTACGAGCTTCCTCCACTACTCTTGTCCTTCCACCTCCCAAGTCAGGATGGTGTGAAAGCAGAGTGCACTGGCGTTTATAACTATTAGAATTTAGAACACCTGCCAAATTAATTACCAATTATTTATTTATATTATTATTATAATATTAATAAATTTATAAATTGAAAATTTATATGAATATTATAAATTTATTTGCTAATATTAATGTAAATAAATTTAAAATATTAGTAAATTGATTTATTAATAACAGAATATTAACAAATTTAGTGATTAATAACAAAATATTAATATGAATAATTGCTCTATTTGCAGAAAATGTAATATTTAATACAGATTAAATACTTTTCACTGCTTTTATCTTCCAAATAGTGTCAAATTTCTTAGAGTTCTTTATTTTATAAACTTGCAAAAATTTTCACAATTATTTCACTCAGAGTAGGAGTCCTAATACATACAAATAGTAATAAATTTTAAATTTGATCTTGTTTCGACTATACTACGTACATGAGTATGAAAACACCAATGTTTTAATTTATCTGAGTTTAATTCGATATAGAAGTGTATTAAAGTATATAAATCGCAATTTTTAAATGTTCCCATGAAGATTGCACTCTAAGAGTCAAACCTAAAAGGTTTTACCAATCAGTACTCCAAATGCAGTTTCCCTCCGTTTCGCCGAATTTCACTGAGTTTATCAAATACACGTCCATAATAAAATTAGACTGGAGAGTTGGTAGCGCCCGGAAGTAGATGAATTATTGAGATCATTCTCTCGTTACTCGGACGCGCATTCCACGTAGAAAAAGTGCGGCGATCCTTTCTCCGCCCGTTGGTCTTGTTTTCGGAGAAAATCGATAACGAGGCGAAGAAACTTTTATCGTCAATCGTCTCTCTTTCTCTTTTTCTCCACCGGTACTTTCTAGGTACAGCACTTTTAAGTTTCACCGTCGGTTAGCTATCTCGTTGTGTAAAAACGGATTTTACTTATCGACCGCTCGCCGTCGTAGCTTGTTACTTCGGCGAGAGCTCCGGAAACTTTATCGCGAGGCGCAATAACCGAATCCACCTTTGTGTTTTGTGCCCCGGCAATTTCTGTTTAAAGAAAACACTAATGAATTTGGAAAATTCGAAAGGAGAACGTGGAAATGAAAAGCACACCATGATTCACTCATTAATAATCTTATTGGATCATTTTATTTTAGATTAGATATTGATTAGATAATCTATCATATATAAATATAAAATATCTAACTCATCTAAATTATGATAATTGTATTAAGTTTCCAGAATGATTTAAGTTTCTAATACTTTTCGTCAAAAGAATTGCAAACCTTGAGATTTCAAATTTGAAAATTCACCAAAAAAATAAGTCGTCTTCGCCTAAAGTTGCCTTAAACACGATTCTGAAACGGTTTAGAAAGAAAAGCAGCGCGAAACGCCATGCATATGCAAGTTTGAAGGAAGCAAACTACAGCATAAATTTTATTAGAAAGTTTTTCTTGCTTTCATCAACGAGGTATCGCGTTCCACACATCCGTGGCGCGTTTCTCGGCGGAAAAAAAAAGAGGAACCGTGACCAATTAATCGCACCTCATTTTTCGACTCGCGTATCCCGCGTATGCTCAGAACGCGGGCAATGATGATGATAAACGTCGCCTTGTGAATTAGTGTAATGCGATGATAATTCATCCGCGTGCTTTTCTAAGATGCAATTTTCCGCGCCGTGGACGCGCTCGCGAGCGCGCCCAGGTTGTGTGTCACAAGTGAAGCGTGTGATTCACCCTGAGCGCGTGATTCTTCATTGTACACCGTGGTGTTTGCCGAGAATGTCGGGTAAAAGGATGACAAAGAGGCGTTTCGTTCGGTTTCTAACGGTGGAAATTTTTGTCGTATTATTTGTGAAAAAAATAATTTTTGGGAAAGCACTAATTTGAGGAAAGCTCTAATTTTTAAGAACTCTCTTATTTTTAGGAAATCTCTTATTTTTAGGAATGTTCTTATTTTAGGAGAGCTCTTATTTTTGGAAAGCTCTTATTTTAGGAAAGCTCTTATTTTAGGAAAGCTCTTATTTTTGGAAAGCTCTTTTTTTGGAAAGCTTTTATTTTTGGAAAGCTCTTATTTTTGGGAAAACAATACTTTTTTACAAAAACAATAATTTTTAGGATAGAAATCATTTTTAGGAAAGCAACAATTCGTTTAGGAAAGGTAATAATCGCGTAAGATGATGCTTAGGTGTCTTAAGATGCACTAGGTACTTGTTTTCTTGTGTGGCTGGGGATGATGCAGCCCCTTGATAGGACATCAATAGTATTTACATTGTAAAATGAGTTAAATTGGGCCATGTTACGCAAAAACCTACCCACTAACAATGGTTTCATTGAGGGATGGTATGTTTCCAAGTGGTATTTCTTAATGATCATAGATAGTGGAATCCTACTGTCCCCATATCTTCAGATATTGCCATTGGGCGCAGCGAATCGTGAATGAACTCTCAGTTGATTGGATGTTGCATCGATTCTTCGATGTACAACGTCGTAGTAATTTAATCTAGAATTGAGTCACTCTCCAAGATGGGGTATTTATCTTGATATAGATAACATAATTTAATCGCTTGTTTGATTCAGTCCGTTGGCCGTATCTTTATTTTTAACTCACAGTATTTTTAATTCATCATGGAATCTACTCCACACCTTTAATTACATAGAAACTTCATCTTATCAGCCGAGGATCGAAATTTTGAAAAGACTGCGATGGAACTTATTTTTATCTACAAATCAATACTAAAAATGTCACAAGAAAAAGAGTTAAAAATTTTACCTCTCCAGAGCCACGAAACATGCCTATACCTAAAAGCGAATAAAATACCAATCAAGTTACAGTGGAAAATTTAAATAATTTTCTACTTAAAAATTTCACATGGAATAATTATCCCAGGTGGTTTCATTCTTACGTATACACCCAGACATTTGAATATGTTTTTGTTACTGAATCTTCAATAATACACCTTAACCCTTTCGATGCTGAGAAATGTAACGGTGAACCTACACCGCGTGCGTGATTCCTCTATTCGTATCTCTTAACCATAGTCGCCAAACGCCTATGGGCGTTCACCGCACAAGCTACAAGGATTGACCGAGCGTGTATCCGCGCTCAGAGTACACAAAGGGTTAAGCGTTTAAAATATTATATATGCCGTGCAGGGACTGTATCCAGAGTTTGAGCGAAATCGGTGCTCCGTCCACTTCCCCTGTGAGTGGAGGAGGGAAAGCGGCGCAGATGTTGCGCAGAGAAGGCGCGTTATTTTTATACCGTTTGTACGCGTCCCGTGCAGAAAAATCGCTGGCGAAATCTGTCTGAAATGAGGCTTGCCCCGAGACGAGATTACGGTGTATCGACTGTTGAATGGTATCCGTTCAGTTTCCCATAGCCGCGATATTAAGAGCTCGTTAACGCGATAAGCCCGTCTACGTCAGATATAATGGTGCCTTTCATTAAGCACCCTGAAAGGTTGCGTGGTAAACTTGAACCACCGACGCCGAATTATCCTGGCGAATCTTCCAGTACATACGTGTGCTTAATATGTGGTGGCCAGGAAATTAGTCACGTCTGGTTGGAAAGGATGGAGGAACTTTTCATTAGACATGGTCTTGAGTACTGATGGGGCATGCCAAGTGGAGTATTTCTTTTAGTCAAGTTTTGTTGTAGAATTTTGTATTGTGGGAGATATTGGTACTTCTGAAGGTATTGAGTACTGAATTTTGAAATGGGATTGAGTAGGTTTTCTATAGATTGTGGAGTGTGGGCGAGTTAAGATAATGAGTGGAGACAACCCTTTGAGTATTCAAGTGCCCCAAGTATTAAGTTTTAGAGTAGTTAAGTTTTCTAAGTATTGAGTTATTAAGTTCCCTAAGTATTGTGTACTCGAGTATTCAAGTGCCCCAAGTATTAAGTTTTAGAGTAGTTAAGTTTTCTAAGTATTGAGTAATTAAGTTCCCTAAGTATTGTGTACTCGAGTATACAAGTGCCCCAAGTATTAAGTTTTAGAGTAGTTAAGTTTTCTAAGTATTGAGTAATTAAGTTCCCTAAGTATTGTGTACTCGAGTATACAAGTGCCCCAAGTATTAAGTTTTAGAGTAGTTAAGTTTTCTAAGTATTGAGTAATTAAGTTCCCTAAGTATTGTGTACTCGAGTATTCAAGTGCCCCAAGTATTGGGTGCTCGAGTATTCAAGTTCCCCCAGTCTTAAGTACTCGAGTTCCCTAAGTTCAAAGCTCTCAACTTTTATAAGTATTCACTCTAGTATTCAAGTTCACTAAGTATTGGGCACTCGCATTCCCTAAGTATAGAGTTTCAAGTTCCCTAAGTATAGAGTCCTCGACTTCCCTAAGTATTTAAATACTCGAGTACTCAAGTTCCCCAAGTATCGAGTGCTCAACTTTTGCAAATATTGAGTCCTCAACTTTCGTAAGTACTGAGTTCTCAACTTTCGTAAGTATTTGAGCCCTCAACTTTCGTAAGTATCGAGTACTCAATTACTCACGTTCCCTAAGTATTGAATACTCAACGTAATTCCACAGGTATTATAAAATTTTGCAAAATTCCGGAACACAAAGACGAATTACGCCTAAATAAATAATTTCAAAGTGTCCATTCCCTATGAACAATATTGAGTACTCAATAATACCTAGACATACTTACTCTAAATCCACTTCCCAATGTAAATCTTCATTTCTATTCAACATTATCAGGAAGTTGAATTTAATTTTATTATAAAACACACGTCCGTGGCACAAAAAAAAAAACGTTTCCCCCTTTTCAAAATAAATTGTGGCGCGACTGCATTATATAACAGTGAAACCGCGGAACGGGCGAGCTGTTTTTCCAGCGAGCTCACCGTCCGCGCGTTCCGAGGCGGCGGAACGGTAGTAGGAGAGAAATTGCGGAAGCACATCCGTCGACTTGGGAATTGGGAAGGTCAAGTAGCGTTTGCCCAGCTCGTGTATTCAAATATTAGACCGGTAAATATTGGGCGTACATCTGCTTATCCGAGCAGTGTACACAACCGCCGATAATTCGAATGTGTCATAATTCACGATAACATTTTTCATTCCTGTAAAACACCTAAATATCGCCCGCGGGCGATTACGTTTGCGCGGACTGGCCGAGTAAGCTTTGATATCTAATTACCGTCCCGGACGCGAAACATCAATTCCGATAACCCATCGGGACGGGAAGCAATTCGAAACTATCGTAAATCAATTTGAAATCGTACTCGGCTGCTTTCACGAGCGGATTACAAGTAAGAGGATTAGAGGCGTGTAGCTTGCGCGCTGTAGAGATCTATTGTTTAAAGTTCGCAGCGCAATAAAGGAGACACCGGGGGAGCTCTCAGAAATTGGTGGTGGGATTAGTTGCTATCGATCTTGGAAATTTACTTTGCTGCACAATTTCTGGCGAGAAACTTGTTCCCGAGTATTATAAGCTCGTCGACGTAATTCAAGGTTCTTTGAATTTCGCGCGAAATAAATAGTAATTAGAAATTTTTTAATTGTTTTTGGAATAGTTCTAGTAATTCGGATCAACCGAACAGATGGAAGTTTCTTTACACTTAATCGTGTTAGTAATCGAAGTGTTTGACGCGAAGTTAGATTGTTGAACAGCCGTAGGAATTGTTAATTGCGCGAGCGTTATTGTAGACGAGCGATAGAGGCAGTTACAATTGGAGGTGATTCACCTCGAACGTATACCTGTGTGCACGCACCGATAGATCCATGGGATGTCCGTATTGATCGAACCACACCCGTGCTTTCTGCCCTCCCCCCACACGCACGCGGCTACACACGTACATGCGTGCGCACGAAATTCATGGAACACCATGAACCCCCGTGATAGCCACCCCTCGGGCTAGACTGGACTTCGAGATACGGTATTCTGTAGTTCAGACGCTTTTAGTCATCTCTAATAAACCCTGCCTTTTGATTAAACTTATTATTCCGAGCAATTTACTGCGTTCGAATTTTCGAATACTTTGGTTACGAACGGGAAAGTGGAGTTGTTCGAAATCGAGGAATTTCGAGTGATACGAAGGAATCTGGTTTATTCTTTCGATTTGAGTATTTCTAGTAGTAGAATTATTCGAATTATTCGGTATAGAATTTAGCAGATTCTAACTATTCGAATTATTTTGCAGATTCTAAATTTTCGAATTATTCAGCAGATTCTGAATATTTGAATTATTCAACAGATTCTACCTATTCGAATTATTTTGCAAATTCTAACTATTCGAATTATTTTGCAAATTCTAACTATTCGAATTATTTTGCAGATTCTAAATATTCGAATTATTCAGCAGATTCTGAATATTTGAATTATTCAATAGATTCTAACTATTCGAATTATTTTGCAAATTCTAACTATTCGAATTATTTTGCAAATTCTAACTATTTGAATTATTTTGCAGATTCTAAATATTCGAATTATTCAGCGGATTCTAAATATTCGAATTATTCAGGAGATTCTAAATATTCGAATTATTCAGGAGATTCTAAATATTCGAATTATTCAGGAGATCCTAAATATTCGAATTATTTTGCAGATTCTAAATATTCGAATTATTCAGGAGACTCTAAATATTCGAATTATTTTGCAGATTCTAAATATTCGAATTATTCAACCGTTTCTAAATATTCGAATTATTTAGCAGATTCCAGCTATTCGAATTATTCAGGAGATTCTGAATATTCAAATTATTTAGCAGATTTTAACTATTCGAATTATTCAGCAGATTCTAACTATTCGAATTATTTAGCAGGTTGTGACTATTAGGGTTATTCAGTAGATTTTAATTATTTGAATTATTTAGTAAATCGGATGATTGGCGACCCCACAGGGGAGGGGGGGGGGGGTTACGGGGCCCTGGCACCCCAAGGAAGGGGCGTTGTAAGAACAAAAGAAAATTTATTGTATTTGCATTAAAAATATTCTTATCCATCCAACTCGGCTCCCCCAACATTAAATCCTGAATACGCCACTGGATCGAATGTCTCAAAATTCTTTGATCAGTCAAAATATTGAGATACTATTATAAATACCTACTACTCGAAACACTAGAATTCTACGATCGACATTAGATATTTAAAGCAACTTTTATTTAAGATCCCTTTTCCCTTGTTTTTTTTTTTATTATTTATGCAACGCTGCACAAAGTAAAACTCTAACGAATTGTCAAGCCAGTAACGAGGGAATCCTGTAACCCGCGCACACACTCGGGCCTCATAGTTAAATTCGTATCAACAATCGTCGATAGCAACGGCCGTTAAATCGACAGAGGCCGGTAGCCCATTTAATTACGTGTCCATCCGCCAGAGCGATATCCAGTAATCGAGGAGATTACGTAGGCATCATTTTCCACGCTTTTTCTGACATCGGTAATCTGAATGAATTAATCACGGCAAGCGAGCGTGAATTTGATAAATCGCTCTTCCCAGTCTGATGCCTCCAAAAGTGCTTCTGACCCGTGGTCGGTTACCTATTTATCACTGACGCGAATCAACTCGCGCGCACATAAAATAGAATATTAAATAATAAGCACTATTAAAGAAAACGAAATGAACTAATTAACTACGAAATGAAAGTTTTATTTTAATTCGAAACGATCTTATCTGTAACGTAACGCGGAGTTGCAAAATTGAGGATGATAAAAACTTTCCTAAAAATGTATGCTAGTTTTATAGAAATTTTGACTTTTAAATGCAAATGTAATCTCAGATTCAGATCTATCGCGCAGAGTTTTTTTCGCAACTTGCTTCGACGTTTTTCTATTCTATTGTGAAACCGAATGAAAGTACGTATTAGTAGTGAAAAATGAAAATTCTATGGTTTTCGAGTTCAGTAGTCGAAAGTATATTAAGAACAGCTGAAATATTGAAAACAGATTCTTCGTCGCAGGCCTATGTAAATGCGTATCTCTCGCGGCAGCCGAGCGCAGTCCCCTGGAAACTACAACGTAGAATGGTTCTCGCGGTCAGACAGAGGCGACACTTCTGTTGACATTCCGTTATTGCCACTCATGAGTCACAAAAACAATAACAGCTCGCGTTTGGACCTCGCAGCTGTTCTTACCGTTTCAATTCTCCGTGCCTACATCTGGCCGATCATGTACCGGGTGCCCCTATAAACTACGATGGAATGATTACACTGGAAAGATTACATCAGAGCGATAGAAATATATTTTCCTCTGTATGCTGGTCTGCCCCATTCACTTGCATTGACTCAACCGTATCTCGCCAGAGATAAGAATATTTTTAATAGTCCACATCTGTGGATTCGTAGTCTACCTTTAAACCTTCTGTTCTCTATCAGCTTTATCTTTTCTCATCAATCTTCCATTCATTCATGTTGTAACAATTTTAGCTGCATATTTTAGTATCTATTTTTCCTCTAGACTCTCATGCTTTCTTTTTTTTGTGTGAAAGAATTCATCCCGTGTAAAAATGAGTAAATAAATTCCCGACACTAAGCTTGCAAATCTATGGGCTTATTTGTTATAAACGGTTGATTAAAAATTGAAAAATATAACGATCATTCAGGATTTAATTTTGGGGATAACCGAGTTGAAGGGATAAAAATATTTTTAATGCAAATAGAGTAAAAATCATTAGGCGATTTTAAAAATATGTTTAGTAGGATAAAATCTAGTTTTCTTTTCTTTTCACTAAGCTTTTGAATTTCTTCAGTGGCGGTTACATTAATGTTCATATTCCTTTTTCTTTGGGGGGTACCACGGCCCCTTGCCATAAATGCATTGTCATTTAATAAAGATTTGTAAAGATCAGTTCCACCGCGTTCAGGAGTTGATTACAGTCATCTCCTTTTGCCACAAGCAGGCACAGTGTCACCGTTACTCGCTCGGAACGTTCGCTTAAGGTGCTGTTTAATGGGATCGTTAATTTTCGATATCTATCGCGTTGACTTTAATACTTGCCTCCCCTGTCACAAGAGAGTAACTGTCCCGTGTAATTGGACGTAACGTGGTGTGCCTATATACAATTTACACGACCGAGGATGATCTTCGCCTTCACGGGCAATCGTGTTGTTGATGAACTGAGTCCTTCTCTGCGAGACTCAAGGTGATTAGAACTTTGCCTGGGTGGCGTCGGCGCGTTTCCTCGCCGAGAGACTTCTACCCCATGCAGAGTTGAAGATTAACTAAATAAAAAATTATTTAAATAACGGATCGAATAAAAGTTACTTCAACTTCGAATTAAATTTTCTTTCGTGGTTTATATAAAAAAAACTACGCTCATAAAAACTAAAAGTACATCTTCATTTCTTCCAAACATATTTTTTATTGCTTTTAACATTACAGAGCAATTTTCTATCATTCTAAAATAACTCGATAGCATCATCACGCTCAATATTCATGATACTTTACTTTAAAGTACGTAAGTGGATCCAAATTGACGCACGCTCCGCGGAAAATTTTAATATCATTTCCCGAGAACATCAGACGCTTGTAAATTTCCATCGAACGGACAGTTGCCATAATACCACTGCTAACGACTTACATTCGTATTAGAATAATGTACATCTGGTTTTAATTAATCCACTGAAATAAATTCTACGTAGCAGCCTGCGTCTAGCTGCTGGGGTTTAAAATTCCCTGTAATATTTCGGCGATGAGAAGAAGTCCCGCGGAAGGGAGCAGCGGAAGTGGGAAAGGGAGTGCGCTTTCAGCCAGGGCCTCATCAATCAGTCTACCTAGCAGATGCGTGTCTTGGACGCGAGAACGTTTGGTGTTAGGACGAAGGATCTATTTAAAGGGATCGAGTGTTATGTAGACAGGAACTTGGGGGAATAGGAATTGATGGAAGGCCCTTGGCGCCTGTGGGGGGTGCCACCAGTCCTGCATGGCTATCATACTCTGTGAGTCGACGAGTGAACAGGAATACAGATAAAACACTGGAATTCAATATTTAGGGAGAATACTTTTAGAAGGGAAATGACAATCGACTGCCAAATGCAAGAACTCTGGTGCACTCGGGCGACGAGAGTAAACGTGACTATAATCTAATTTCGCCGCGGGACACGATGCGAAGTCATCCCGAGTTTCGGAACTCATCGAGGTTAACGACTGGCGAAACTGGAAGGTCGCGAACGCTCGCTTGGATAGCCACCCTCTACGGAAAGAGGTAGTGATGGGTTCGAGAGGATTCGAGTACGCGATCAAAGTTTTCGAATCACTTTGAATATTATTTAGTAGAATAGTGAACAATTATTATTTATTTAAACGGGACTAACCTTTGATATACAACTGTACAGTTAATATAAATAATGTGTGAGGTAACCCATAGATACTAAATTACAATATTAACGATGCAACGGCTTTATTGCTATTCTATGAGAATAATATTGTTCCTAAGTTTTTTAAGAATGAAAAATTAACAAATTCTATTTGCAAATATTTTGTTATTATTATTATTTGTTAAATGAAAAGTAACAAGTTCCAGGCCACGGTGAAATTTCAAACTATAAAAATTGATAATATCCGATATTCTAAATTCCAAAATTTAAATTTCTGCTTTTTTAATCCCAAAATTTTGATTTCGTCACCGAACTGAGAAACACATTTTCCTTTCAATAAAAGTTTCACCACCGATACAAATCGGGGCACCCTTCCAATTTCTTTTAAAATATTTCAAAGAAACAAAATTGATAAAAAATTTAGCTCGAATCACTGTTTAGCATCCGCCTCGAGCCTGACGGACACCTAACGCGCTGGTGAAAGCGTTGGTGGTCGCATCGAGGCCGATAAAAAGTAACAAAGAGCTGCTGTATCGGCATTCTCGCCCCGTTTGAAAACAATTGATAAGACCGCGGCGACGTACGGGGTCATCTGTCGTAGCAAAATAATTATTGCTCGTGCATTTTCCCCTGCCTGCCTCTCGCTTTTTTTTCTATCCTTCCCCCTATCCTAGCACCGGCCCTTCGTAAAACCTAAATTCCCCTACAGAAATTACCCGAACAACCGCAACAAACTCAAAAACTCAGAAGCACAAGCTCTTCGCCGTTAGATCTCTCCACTCGACCGTCGGAAGATTAGAGTTCCCCAAGCGATCGTTTCGTCGCAATTCAATAATCGATACGTTCGTTAATAATAGTTCACCAATCTGTGCTGGCTGGCCGCGGAGCGAAAACAGAGTCGCGATTGGAGAACAACTGGTAAACAAATTGTCCGCTCGATTCTACGTCTTTCCTTGGCTGTGAAGTTCCTCGTTCTCGATTTGCACGCGAACTTGCCCGCCCTTTGTAGCAATAATCGTGCCGGCAAGACGCGCCGCGCAAACTTCATTAAGCCCCGCTGCACGGCTAATGCCGCGTGCTAGATCAAATAACGTGTCAGCGGGTATTAGCCAAGGTGAAGCTTCTGCTAATGAACGAGGACTACGCGAGACGCTCGTTTCACCGATAATGAATATCGCGTCGCCGGATATATCCAGCTGCTCCAACAGGGGGGGGGGGGGGGGGGGCTATGTGGAGCGTACAAACAGCCAAGTTCTTCGGAAGCTTTTCTTGCGGCCGGCAATTGGGGGTAACGCGTTTCTACTCGGAAGCATATTAATTGCCGCGAGTTAAATTATTGCGGCGAGAAAGAGTCCCACAGTGACGGCGTCTTAAGTACAGGGAAGCAACGTGGCGGTCCGGGGGCTAATTAAATATGAAACGATAGGAGAAGTGGACACATTCCTGCGTACTTTGCGGGCGACGAAGGCAACGGTGTTAGAATGTGGGGAAATAATTGGGTTTCAACGACAAACTTCGTTTTAACTCTAGAACGACACTGGGACAGTTTTAGAGCGGATTTGATAAGCTGGGGTCGTGACTAGGATTACCAACTTGTTTTCAGGAAAATATAGTAGGTATCTACTTCACGGCCAAATGTGATAAAAAATGTGGTAGATACATTGCGAAAAAATGTAGTAATTTTCGGAGGAAAATCGTGCAAAATAAAACTACATTAAAATAAACGTAATATTTTTTTTTATTTTAGCATTGCAAATTAATATATATAAGTTTATTTTCCCGAAACTTCATATTCATTCTAGAAAAAATCTTTTCCGTTAAACTTTAGATGCGCAAATTAAAGTTTTAATGTAGCCATAAAAAAATGCAATAAAAATAAGTCAAAATTGTAGAATTTTATTGATATATCGGAAATATAGTATTATTCACTTGCTATATATTTTTTTAACAGCAGAAATATAGTACAATATTAAATATTAATTGTAATGTTTTTAGAGTTTTCCTTTACAGTAAGAAAATCGTTTGGGAGCTAATGACACTTTTATAGGGGACATTAAAATTTTGTAGGGCCATTCCAGGATTAAGTATGTAACATACTTTTACAATTACATGGGGAAGGCTATTAAGAAGACTAATAATGCAGTGACGCCTAAAATCGGAATCTATGTGCCCTGTGGGCCTCAACGGGGCCTCATTCGTATGCCCGAATAGTAGCTTCATATACACTAGGTATTCCCAAAAGTGAGAGATAAAACAAAACTTAAAATATAAAAATTGTTCATTTTTTTATGCTCTACCAAGCTACCAAAAGAAAATTAAAGTTTCTGTTTTACAGCTTCGTAGATATCTTAATATAGGTATGTATAAAGCAGAAAGTGTTATTCTGCAGAACGGTAAATTCTGGGGTCACGAAACGTGCCCCAGCTCATTAGGTATACCCATTTAACTAATTGAAATGAATGTGCCTATTTCCACAAAAAAAAAATAATTTTTGCTATAAAATCAGAATCTAAATTTCGGGCTAAGCCGAGAACTCTCAATTTTTTCAAGGGGGTGTTTTCACCCTTGGGATCGTTTTATTAAGTTTCAGAATTTTTTAATTTTCGAGTTGCCGAATTTCCCTTGTCAGTTTAATGTTTCCTCGAAGAGGAAACAGCTGAGAGTCTCCAGCCCTTTTTGGGACAACGCCAGGAAACACATGTTGCCGTGATTGATCCTTCCCATCTGTAATACTTACTAGGCTTCCTACAAAACTCCCTATCGATGAATCTCCAAACCCATGAATACTAAAAATGGTCAATACTTATCACCGCACATAACTAAGCTTATCTAAGCCCGTCAATATACGTCGATAGCTAGAATTAATTTAATGTACACACGCACGCGTGCGACGGGAGCAGCGCGCACCGCCTGGGTTGGGGAGATAAATGACGGTCGAA
Source organism: Andrena flavipes (assembly GCA_963971345.1). NCBI lineage: Eukaryota > Metazoa > Arthropoda > Insecta > Hymenoptera > Andrenidae > Andrena > Andrena flavipes. The sequence continues at coordinate 76,021,277 of OZ020480.1, forward strand.
GAGGAATTAGCGTCGGGGTAAAAAAAGGAGGAGGGGGTTACGTCGAATCGATTCCCGCCACGACTTTAATTCTCGCGGGTGCCAGGGCGTCGGGCTTCCTTGAGGAATAATCGGCGGTGTACGGCGAGCGTGAGCGCATTTTTCTTGGCCGATACGCTCGGCGCGGGCCGTGCGTCGCCAGACAATAGGGCTACCACTTGTACAGCGGGCTCAATCAACGCTGGCCCGCCCCGATACACCGAGTCACGCGAGATTCGTGCATGTGATTCCGCTAGGCCGGTTATAGTCTCGCAGGCGCCTCGATGTCTTCCCCGCCGATCGATCGGCGACCGGCGAAGCACACCTATCCAGGCCCCCCCGTCATCTATGCATCACGTAACTACGCGTAATAGCAATTGGAACGACGGGCGACATTGCCCCTAAACGTTTGCTCTCCTTCCTCGCTCTCCCCCTTGCGATCGCCCACCCCACTCTATCGCGTGCTCGCTCCGCTCTCTCACGGTCTCTTTCGAAGCTCGTCCTCACCGCTCGGGCGGGCATCATTCCGGTGGATGTTTGTCCTTTGTGTTATGAGAACGGTTCAATTCTTCGACGCTCCGGGAACGGTTCTGGAAAATGCCTTCTGTGGGTTAGATCGGGCTAAGTGATAGCTTCTGTATATACGAAAAGTTTTGTCGTTTGAACCCCAGGGTACTCGGGTTTTGTTACATGTTTCGTAAGAGCAGAAAATGAGAGATATAAATATTAGCAATAAGCTTCTTATACTTTCCTGGAAGTTAAGAAGCTTTAATGAAATTAGAAATGAGTGGGTTAAAAGTGACCCGAGGGACGTAGTAGGGTTCTTTAAGTTTTGCCAATGGGTGAAATATTTCCTTGGTGAAAATATATCCATATATCGTCGCTGCGGTTGTGAAATTGTAGGAACTTAATTAACTTTAAAACTGTACCTCTATACCGTGACGGCAATCAAACAAAGTCGTGCATTTAGCTCAGCACCGCCAAAATTGCAGTTTCGCAAGTTTACCATTTTTAATTGTATGTAATTCGAATCGCTTTCGAATTCCGTAGGCCAATTACACGTTAGGTGCGATTAAAAATAGCTCGAACGAGGTCGAGTGTACATTCGTTTCCGAATCTAGTTAGTCCATTGGTAATACTTTCACGAATAGAATATAGAACCTAATCGGGAATACAGAAATTAAAGTTTAAACATTCAGAGACTCTTAGACAGTACTTCTCGTGCTTTCCAAAAAATTTTCGAATGAGTTGCAATCCCTGGGCGTGTAAACACGCCGACGTTAGTGGAAAGTTAAATATTGGTCAAAGATATCCGAGTGTTCAGCACGGTTCGAATAATCCAGTCGAGCTCGGCTCAGTTTATTTTTTCCTCCACAAGCCCTTGGTCAGCTCCGTCCGCCCTCTCCCTTCTTCTATTTTCCCTTCGTTTTTTGTCTTCGCAAAGGCTGCGTACTCTCTTCCTCCACTACCTTTGTCTTATCTTTTTTGCTTCCGTTTGCTTCCCCCTCGCGCTTCCCCCTATTTTTTTTCCACCGCTCTTTCTCTCTCTGCTCCCCCGGCCCCGGTGTCTTTCTCTCCCTCTCTCTCGCCAAGCGTTCCGGCTACTATCCCCCTTTTATTCGCGCGCATGGTGTGCGTGACCCTGGGGTGCGTCCCGTTGCATGTCGCCCGTCCACGACGGTCGCCGTTCCTCCTGCTGTACGCACAATTGGCCGGTGCCAAGAATGGAGAAAATTATTCCCCTCAATTCCGCACAATTTAAAGGAATTAAGCGATCGCTGGCAGAGCCTCCGCGCAGCAGTCCCTGCGGCCCCTGAAAACCTTCTTCCTGCCCAGCGCGGCGAATCCACTTTGCATTCGATTCCAGCGGATATTGAGACGGGATATAGAAAAGGAACAAGTGGGGCCTCGTCTTGAGGGAGCTGGGAGAGGAGGAGGAGGTGGTGGGGGCTTGGTTTCACACGCCTGCAGATTGATTCCTAGAAACAAGAAGTATCTTCGTGGAACGCGAAACTTTTGCTCGGAAGTTACGCGGGTCTCGACTGATAGGGGCTTTAGGGTTCGCGGAGTTCTGGTATGCGAAAAGTACAGTAAGCTCGCTTGATTTTCGTCGCTTCAGAGTATTGGCACGGTGGTTAGTAGCGCACTTTGCGTGGCTGTTATTTGTTCGATGAATATTTCTAGATTATTTCGTGAGCATATATAGTTTATAGCTGATTGCGAGCCACGACACAGGTGCTTGGCTAGACCATATTCTCTTGTCTAGACTATATTCTCTCGTCTAGACCATATCCTCGAAATTATTCTAGAAGAGTTCTCGAAACTATTGGCGAACGAGCCACGAGGGGTGCCGAACCACGCGAAGAATCGAGTGGGCTGAGTGTCCCACGTGCAGCATTGTGTAGAACCGTAGAGACACAGTAATAAAAGCGAGTAAAGGCGGATTCACGCATACGTATCCAGTTCCATGACATTCCAGTGTCGTCAATGTCAGCAACTAACTCCATTCCAAAACAAGGAAACAATATCTCTTACTGACGCCACTGAATCGTCACGGTAATAATACGTGTGAACACTCCTTAATCCCGGGTAGGTAGATTTCGAGCGCGTTGTTCGATCGCGAAGCTACTTCGCAGCTTTCACGCTACGCGCCTCGACTTCGCGCAACTTTGTGGCGGTGGCAATGCGCTCCTGCTTGCTCCTGCTACTCGCGGGCGAGCTTCTCAAATATTTGTCGAGCGTTCTCTCGAGTTCTGGGGCGACACATTGTAGCTGCGCGTTATTTCTGACGTTGGGAACGTAAGACGGTACACGTGCGCGGAACAGTCTGCTTGCAGTTGCGTCTAACACATTGTCGCTTTACTTCGCTCTCGAAGTAACAAGGGAATACCTGCCTCGAGCATCGCAGAGGACATTTCTAAACAGAGAAACGAAGAACGTCTTTTCTGTTTCTTTTGATTATGGCAAATAGGGAGCTTTCTTTTCCTCTGTGCTCAGAAAAATTCACTGGTTTGGAAAATCCGATTGCGCGGTACAGTGGCGGGGGAAAGAAAGTTTTAAACTTATCGTAGAGGAAGGAATTTAGAAGTTTTAGGTTTACAATCGTAAAATAATACTATAGAGAAGAAAATTTGAACTGTAATGGCGTTGGTGTACAACACTGTCTCCTCTGCGTGTGTAATGGAACACTATATTTGCTGGCGAATGAGACGGGGAGGAGGAAGTACTACTTGTGCATTCGGAAATGGGGCTGTTGGACGACCAGTTGTTATCTCTCTGATAATGACTTTGCACCATCTCTGTCGACAACAACTAATGTCATACTTTCCACTGCAAATTCCTACAGAACCAAACTTACTCATCTGCTTACTATGCGGCTGCCGTCATCCTCTTCCAGCCAAACAATAAAATTAGCTACATCCGGTGTATTTTCACAAAATGTTGCATTAATTGCGGATCGAATACTTTTCGTTGACTTTAATTTACAAAAATTTATTAAAATTCTTCAATAAATTTGCAATAATTTTCGCAATTACAGAGTAGTCCAATATTTACGAGCGGCAGTATACAGGGTGGTCCGTTTAAATAGAGCCACCTAAATATTTCCTACAATTGTGATGGTACAAAAATGACATCAAGGAACCAATATATTGCAAGACTATTTTATAAGATTAATACATCCGATTAGAATACATTATCGCGACTAACTCAATTTCCCCAAAAATACGGGTTAGTTCTTTTTGTTCCGAATGCCTCATTTACCCAAATATTTATCGCTGCAAGCCGTGCTGTCCAAAGATCCGTTATCAGCGTTACATTAGTCAACTATAATCAGTCCGCGACGTGTCGCACCTGGCATTCCGGCGTACTTGTTGAGCCGAGGAGACGAGCAACGATCGAGAACAACGGCCGATAAATTCAATTCCTGTGAATGAAAATGTTCCGTGTCACGCGATCGGCTCTAAATCACGTAGCGAGTTTATCCGGTCTCAGGCGATAAAGGCAAATGGGTCGAGGCTTGCCGGGCTGAATTTCATTATGCCCAATCGCGCGGGCTCTTCTTTTATTTCCCCTCAGCTGTCCATCCTCTTCTCAAAGAGCGTTTCGCGAGTCTTTGCAATTTCTACCGAAACTATAAACGAGATCAGAGCAGCGGGATTTTATTCCCACTGCAAATGGCCATTCCGTGTCGCACGCTCGCGTTGCTCCTCCGAGGGCATCGATTTTCCACTGGCCATTTCACGGAAGAATTCTTTCATCCGATTCCGCAATATCGCGTTGTTTCACCCGACACGGCTTTGGAGGAATATACGAGCGTTTATTCAGCGCGCATTTCGCTCGCAGCTGTTTCGAGAGGAGGGGAGGAGGGGGGGGGGGCGAATTCCAATTTCGTAATGTTTAATAACCATCGGTCGGTGCCGGAGCGGTGTTTTCTCGCTACTTGCAGAAAAATCACCGAGGTAAAAGGCACCCGGGAGGGGACGGTTTTCGCGAAATTCTATTAAATCCGCGTCGAAGTGAAACGTAACTCCTGCCGATTGCCATTTCCTCGTAGCCTGTCGATAAATCCAGCGGCCCTGGAATTATTGCGTTTCACCGTTGATTCGATGCATTCAATACGCTTTCATTGAGAACTCGAGGCTTGAACGTTATTATTGGCGAGGCTGGGCGGTGGGCGGCTGCCGGGAATAATATGCGTCGTTCCCATCGGTGGAAAGAAGTTTCTTGTATGGACGCAACATTGGGAGAGCCGATAAAACGGTCACCAGCTAATTAAATGGAGTATTTGCTGGGGGGGGGGGGGGGCGGTCGATTTGTATTATGGAAGCTTCTTTCGGTGTCCAATAAGTTAAATTAGTTGGGGAAACTTTGGAGACGCGGGGACGGTGGGCTGGGCGAGGAATTCAGGGAGCGTATTTCTAAGGGACGTGAGCGTTTGTTGGGAAAGTGGAATGTTATGTGATATGGTAATTTCGAGGAAAATAGTGGTACTACGTAATGTGGTCACTGGTTGGGAAAAAGTAATGGTATGTGATGTGGTTATTATTTGGAGAATAGTAGTACTACGTGATCTTATTATTTGGAAAAAGTAGTATTACGTGATCTAGTTATCAGTTGGAAAAAGTAGTACTATGCTCCAAAATTCTACACGCGTACAAATGCGCTTCAAAATTCTACACGAGTAACAAATACACTCCAAAATTCCGCGTTCCAAAATTCCGCGCTCCAAAATTACGCGTTCCAAAATTCCACGTTCCAAAATTCCGCGTTCCAAAATTCCGCGTTCCAAAATTCCGCGTACCAAAATTCCGCGTTCCAAAATTCCGCGTTCCAAAATTCCGCGCTCCGAAATTCCGCGTTCCAAAATTCCGCGTTCCAAAATACCGCGCTCAAAAATACCGCGCTCCAAAGTTCCGCGCTCAAAAATACCGCGCTCCAAAATTCCGCGTTCCAAAATTACGCGTTCCAAAATTCCGCGCTCCGAAATTCCGCGCTCCAAAATTCCGCGCTCCAAAATTCCGCGCTTCAAAATTCCGCGCTCCAAAATTTTACACGCGAGTACTACGCTGCAAAATTCTACACCCATAGTAGTACTACGCTCCAAAATTATGCACACCTAATACTACGTGATGCGACCTCTACTCAGAAAACCCTAGTCCATGAAATCTGACCAGCAGTTGAAGCACCGTAGTATCTACTACGCTCAGGAATTATACACACGCAGCACGTATGTATAATTAACATAGTAGTCAGAGGAAGCTTGGTGCATCACATATCCGTTATCGGAGCAACGTCAATTCTCTCATCTGTGCTTAACCTTGGGAGGAAGTTACTTCGCGCCATTTCGTAGTGATTCATTATTGACGATAACAGGGAAGCATGCGTGTGTCACGAGGGATCGATAAAGTTTTATGATGCATCTCCCACGGAGAGCGCGCTAAAAGAGCCGCCTGATGGGGCAAACTTTGTTCAAGGATCTTCGCATTACGGGTGTACTTATACAGACGATGGTCGCGTTCTGGGAATAATCATATCACGGGCCGGCAGAAAGTGGAAGCCGCGAAAGCTGCTGTGAAGAAAGCAACGCAACTTAGACGTTTCGGATCGATACAATTCCTATTTTTAAAGATTCTTTTCTTCGTAGATACAACATATAATGCAATAAATGTTTTTGGTATTTATTATACTACACAAAAAAATTAAAAGATTTTTTTATAATTTGTTTTAAAACTTTAAACGTGATTATATCAAAACAATATTTTTTCAACTAGTGCAGGTGATTGCAAAAAAGTATTTGACCAATTAATCTGAAATTTTTACTCGTTATTCAGTATTTCAGTGGCTATGGCGGGGATCACGGAAACCTTTCTTGATTAACCATTTCATACTTTTTACAAGATTTTTACAAGGCAAAATGATTGAAAAATTCACCGTATTTCAACTCTTAAATTTCAAACCTCCGTAATTTTGTTAATTTTTTATCAGTAAAAATAATCCTGGTCTCGGTCATAGCAACTGTAGTCCTGAATACCGTGTAGAAATTTCAGACTAATTGGTGAAATAGTTTTTTTGCAATCACCTGCACCAGTTGAAAAAATCTTATTTTGAGATAATCGCGTTTAAAGTTTAAAAACAAATTAAAAAAATTCTTTCAATTTTTCTTTTCTGTAATATAAGAGTAGCTTAATAAATACTAACAACATTTATTGCATTATATGTTGTATCTACGAAGAAAAGAATCTTTAAAAATAGCTGGATCGTCCTGTGTTGCGTGTACGATTTTATCTATTGCCACATTTATACGAATTTTCTAGAAAACATAGAAATTATTACTCAAGGGTCCCTCGAAAGATTCCTTGCTAACTTTTTCATTTTTCCCAGGCACGGCGTGAAATTTTGCGGGACTAGTTCCAAAAAAAAAATGTGGAGCCAAAAGAAATTCTACTATATCATATTGTACTTCTAAATTTTATAATAATAAATATCTATGCACAGAGCACAGAAAAATTTACGACGATCCTTTCGTGGACCGCTGGGCCCTTTAAAACTTGGAACCACTGAATCATTCTTCTCTGCGCTACATCTCTAGCTACGCACGTAACTAAATAGTCGCATCGACTGACAAAACACTAGTCATCTAAAAAGATAACAGTGCAGTCGTAGGTACTGGTTACATAAATATCCCCGCGTGGAGCTTCGGCTGTCCCCCAGTAGCAGTCAGAAAAAACCGTTTCCTTTTCAGTTGCAGTTCCCTCCCTTCCCCGAAATCCCAGCGAAAGTGTTACGAACGCTTGCCCGTAGAAGACGAAAATAGCATCTCCGAGGGGGGACCAGATTTTCATGGTTCCGGTGTTCGAACGGAAAGTGTAAGGCGAATGATCGTATACGGGAAATGAACGACAGTTCACGCGTGAATGCACGCACGTGAAGCGAAGCATACACTAGCGTGCAATTGGGGTGTTCCTTATTTTTGGGTTCCTGAATTTTGCCAGTCTGTTCGGGTAGAATGTTCCGTGGCCAGGAATCCAGGAGACAAGTGCTGGGAAATATTTGTTCCATAAATAATTATTAATACAATTTCCACTACTGTATACTTAAAAAAAAAATGAGAAAGGTGCATTAAAAAAGAATAACTAGATGGCCAAAACAACTTGAGCTTCTAAGATTTTACATAAATAAGCCTTCGAAGCTTTTGTGTCCATTTTAAGCCATAAAATAATTAACTTTGCAAATATTCTGGGGAAAGCTTTAATCATAAATTTTTATCCTATTACGATCTAAATCTCTGCTTCTTTTAGAGGCGATACCAGCCAGTAATTAGTAAGGAGTAACACGCGCAGCTTGAAATATAAGATGGGTCTAAATTGACCCTGCATCCGCCAGGGGAGGGTTAAGGGCTCCCGCAGGCCACGCGAGGCGTGCCTCTCGTATAAATACACGTGTGCGCGGTTACCTTGGAGGTCCTACCCTAGGTACGTGTCATGAGCCGGCCGACAGACGCGAAGGGTTCGACGAGAGGCGCCACGACGCCTAGACCGACGCCTGGCGTCGCACGCAACGCGCGACCGGTGCCTCTCACGATGTCGACCATGAAACGGTTTATCAGAGCTTCCTTGCCCCGACGTTGCTGTTTATGCCTTCCTGGAAAAGAACGTGGCCATATTGCTTAGAAATATTTTATCCCCGTCGGCTGTCCTTTCCAAGGCTACGGTTGGGGAATGTGGTCGAAGGGATGGGGTAACGCGTGCGAAGAGTATTTCTGTGGCGTATTTACTTCGCTAACTAGACTATTAAACTTTATTTTCTGTAGGTATATATATATTCCACGGTGATTTTATTATATTTTGTATACGAAGTTAGGGGTGTTGGTGTAGGGGTTAAATTATTATGTAGGATAAAGGCACCAGTAGTTGAATACTTTTCAGAAAAAAAATGGTTAGAGAACTGCACTTTGTTCAAAAGATCGTCACTTCTAAAAATCTTATTTTTCATTTTTTTATGAAAAGTAGTCAATTATTGATACATGGTAAACTACTGGTGCCTTTACCCTAGTTCACAGGAAATTAGGTGGAGTTTAAGTCATCATTTTCCTGGTTTACAATTTTTAGCGATTTCTATATACGATTAATTAATTTTTTGCTTGTAATTAACTCGCACAAATACTTGATTTTCGAGCGATTTTACTGCTTAGTCTTCTTAACTTATTTAATATGAAATACGTTGTGCAAGGAAAATAAACCTATTCATATTTTTTTAATTTTTATGCTATTAAAATATATGTACATATTGAAAAACAAGAAGCAGCTGATGCGATGCGAGTCCTTCTTCCACTTTGAAAAATAAATAATAATCCAATAATGAGAAAGTAGTTTATTATCTGGAAAAACGAAATGCCCTTGCTCCACAGAAACCACTTTCGAAAAATTTATGACATACGTCACTCTTCTAGGCACCCAATTATAATGATATGGAGCTATGTTTATTGTTATAAGTCGTAAACACTAAGTACTTTATTTTTTCCTTGGGAATTATCTACAAATGCTCTTTATGCACTTTACAGACATCTGCATTATTCCTTACACCCTCGTCGTAAAATAAGTCTGTCTGAGTCTACTTCTAATTACAATCTGGGGCTGTCTACGGTATTCCCCTCCTGTCTCCTTCTCTTTTAATTGTACAATGTAGTTTTCAGCAATTACTGTACACACTAGCACCTTAACATCACGCTACATAGTAGGGCATTGCAGTGCAATTAATGTGCAACAGTAACATTAAGGTTCGTTTACATTAGTCAAGTTGTATTTCAAGGCGAGCAAAGTTGGAAGAACCTCTAATTCGGTTGAAACTTGGAAGGAGCCCCAGAGGATATTTCGAGTCAAGTGAATAACAGGTTCAAGTTGGTAATGTGGTTTCAAGCGACTTGAAGTCAAGTAACTTGAAGACAAGTATATGAAATCAAGTAATATGAAGTCAAGTAAATTTGAAATCAAGTAATTTCGAAGTCAAGTCACTTGAACTCGAGTAAATTTGAAGTCCAGTAAATTTGAAATCGACAAAATTTGAAGTTAAGTAAATTTGAAGTCGGATAAATTTGAAACCGAGTAAACTTGAAGTCAAGTAACGAACTCGAGTAAATTTGAAGTCGAGTAACTTGAAATTGAGTTAAATTTGAAGTCGAGTAACTTGAAATTGAGTTAAATTTGAAGTCGAGTAACTTGAAATTGAGTTAAATTTGAAGTCGAGTAACTTGAAATTGAGTTAAATTTGAAGTCGAGTAACTTGAAATTGAGTTAAATTTGAAGTCGAGTAACTTGAAACCAAGTAACTTGACTAATATGAATAAGGCCATAATTTCATAGTTACCACGAATCAGATTTGAAATATAAATTTCAATACCATATTGTGTAATCTTAAAAACTGATATTTTACTTTTCTTTATTCAATCCCCCGAAATAGGGTTCCACTCGTATTTCGAAACGACCGCACTAATACCCCATAAAAAACATACATGTATATATTCACGAGGGCCCTGGAATATTGAAAAAAAAAAAGGGGGAAGGGACGTTGACAATGTCCATTCCCTCGGCTTCATGTTGTTTATTCATACGATAACCGCAATTGTAGCCCGCGAAATTATCTTGCCACACGCGCACCGATAATTCGCTCGTTTGCCACGGGACGCATTAAAAAGTAATAGGCCCTGTTACGTGGGTAACGCGGTATCGATCGCGCTTCCAGGTATACGTACCTACCCCATCAATATGTCGTCTGAAATATTTTACACTGTCGATTCACGATAGAAATACATATACAGGGTGGACCAATAACAATCACCACCACTTCATATCACTTCACTTTTCATTCAGAAAATAAAATTCAAAAATCCACCCTGTGTAATATAGTAAAACATAAATTTCTCCACTCCATATTTTCTGCGTGATAAACACCAGTAAGAGTACTAAAAAATATTTAACACGCGAAACCTAAAAAAAATTTAAATATAATTTCCCAATTTTCTAATTCTCAAATTTCTGATTCCCCATTTTCTGATTCTCCGATTTCGAATTCCGTAATTTATAATTCTCACATTTCAAATTCCCCATTTTTCATTCTCGATTATTTAAATATATTTTATTTTCATTTAAAGTATTTAATTTTATTTCAAGAGAGTTACAAGGTCCATTACAAGGTGGTTGATTTAACATAAACGTGCTTGTCTGTTTTCAGTGGACTGAACTTCCAAGATCTGATGGCCAGACAGGGGGCTATCGATTCCCCGCCGAAAACTCCTTTTATTATGGGATCCGAGTGCGCAGGTGACATCGAGCAGGTCGGCGAGGGCGTGGAGAACTTTAAAGTGAGTAAACGAGCGCGTCTCGGCCGCTGAAATATTCGATGCACCCGAGGGTACATAGTAAAACTCCAACTTCACCATCCTCCCTTTATTCACAGATGATCCCTGAAATTTTTATCACGCCCTTTCGTTTTCATTATTCAGCTTTCTTGGCCGATTCCTCCATTCTTCCCTTTTTCAATTCGGCCAGTGAGTTTTGTGGCAAATAGACAAATCTGAAATCCCTCTCGAAGCGGATTGCCAAGCACTTGGCATGCAGAATTGATCACCGTCAAAGGGTCGCAATTAAGGGCTCTCGTTTACCGCTTCTTTACTCGTCAAAGGCAGCTCGGTAACGAGGGCTACTTAATTCTCCATTAATTATTCCCATCTCGCCATCGTCTCGCCTCTAGGAAGCACTTATGAATATGAATTTTTATCGGAAGTCAAGAGTTTGTGTCGTTACGTAAAAAGCATAACTCGTTGATCCATTACGGGGATCCTGTTGAGCATCAAAGTGTATCGGGGCGTTTGGATTCTTAGGCTTGACGTCAGTCGGGGAACTTGGAGGATTTATAGAAAGCCTTGAATATATTTTCGATCGAAATAATAAGTGAAAATTGAGAAGTGGAAGAGAAGTGAAGATATTTTGTGGTTTGAATATTCTCTTTGGTTAATTAAAGATAATTCTCGTCACATAACGTTTTTTATCAGAAGCTAATTAACCAAACAGAATATACTTGACAGAAATACACAAATATTCGAACCATAAAATATCTTCACTTCTCTTCCACTTCGTTATTTAATGAAAGGAACTGACAGTGTGATTTTCCTTCTTTTTTCCTTGGAGGGTTGCAATATTCTCTGTGGGTACGACACGCGCCTGTTGTGCGTCGTATCTGCGGAAAATATTAGACGTCGGTCAGGGAGAAAATCGATGGGAATCCGGCTGGCTGGAAGGAATACCCCATCGACGCGAAGGTACAACGTTTCAGTGGAAAAAGATTGCCTCCTCTTGGCAATAATTTGCATTTATTGTCATATCGAGCGTCTGCTTTCTATATTTCGCCCCGCTTGAATAGTTAATCGTGCACGCGGTGCAGAAGTTTTGAGGCGCAGAGGGTGAATTGGAAATCGATTTATTTAAATTTCAGAGTTTGAGTGTTTTTTTCTTGAATTTCTAATTCTCAGTTCTTCGAGTTTCAACTTCTTGAATTCTCCGATCAGTTTTATGATTCTTGAATTTTGTATTCTCCATTTTCTAATTCTCAGATTTTGAATTTTCCTTTCTGATATTCTCAGACTTAGGATTCTACATTTTTATATTCTCAGATTTCGAATTCCCCATTTTCTGATTCTCAGATTTCGAATTCTCCATTTTCTGATTCTCAGATTTCGAATTCTGTATTTTCTAATTCTCAAATTTCGAATTCTCCATTTTCTGATTCTCAGATTTCGAATTCCGTATTTTCTAATTCTCACATTTCAAATTCCTCATTTTTTCATTCTCAAATTTTGAATTCCCCATTTTCTAATTCTTAATTTTCTAATTCTCCATTCTTATATTCTCTGACTTAGGATTCTAAGTTTTATATTCTCAGATTTTGAATTCCCCATTTTCGGATTCTCAGATTTCGAATTCCATATATTCTGATTTTCAGATTGCGAATTCCCCATTTTTTGATTCTCACATTTCTAATTCCCCATTTTTTCATTGTCAAATTTTGAATTCCCCATTTTCTAATTCTCAAATCTCGAATTCCCTATTTTCTAATTCATCACATTTCAAATTCCTCATTTCTTCATTCCCAAATTTTGAATTCCGCATTTTCTAATACTAAAATTTTGAATTCCCCATTTTCTAATTCTCAAATTTCGAATTCTCAGCATTAGGAGAATTCTCCATTTTTATATTCCCCAATTTCGAATTCCCTATTCTCAAATCCTCACTTTCCAAATTCCCCTTCTTGAATTCCCAATTTTCCACTCCTCACTATCCAAATTCCTCCTCCTTGAATTCCCCACCTTCCACTTTCCTCCTTCCAAATTCCAATCGTGAAGCCCGCATTCTCAACTTCGAAGTTTCTAAATTTCCCATTTTCAAACTCTTATCCCCCCCTACGAAATTCCCCATGGTAAATCTCCTCCACGATTTTCAACCCCCACCTTCTCTGCCCAACCCCAGAAACCTCTCAGAAGTTACTTTCGTACACCCACCTCCACCAAACATATCCTCCTCGCCACGATTAGCGAAACACGCCGCACGGTGGATGCCCCTAAACATCGCGGGAGGACCCCGCGAGTAGGTAACGTCCACCGACGCCGGAGCTCGTGTGCAGCAAGGGCGCGTCCACTACTCGAAAGGGAGCACCTCGAGTGGCCCATCTCGGCAAGCGAAGTTGGCCACGCAGCTTCCCTCTCCAATGGCCGGTCGTTTACACGCGCTGCTCGGATATCCGACCCTAATGCCTTCAACCTCTGGCCCTCCCCTTACGGTGACCTCGAGGAGTCTCGCGAGTCGCGAAAATAGACCACGCCGAGGGAACGCCGGGCGAAGGAAAGGAAACGTTTTCCCTACTGCATGGAAATGTACTTTCGCCCCTCCACCCTCGTGAAAAGATTAGTGGGTGAAAAATTGAAGGACGGAGCAAACGTAGCGTGGTTGCTTCGAACGTCGTAAAATTTATTCGAGTGGAAGGAAACGCGTCTTAGGCAGCCGATGCTTATGCTTTCCGAGTTTTGTGAATATACATCAGTAGTTACCGGAGCTTGTTCCTCTGCGCATAAAATGATAGTGGAGCTGCGGAGTGTTTCATTTATCGATCTTCGACTTGCCGTGCTGGAAGGCAGTAAACTGTTCGGGTGGATTTTAGGGGTGGTGCATGAAATATAAAATGGGGATGAGGAAATGTGTAGCGGCAACTCCCTCCTCTTCTTTCCTCGATTTTAGCATCCCTCGAGCGTTCCCCTCTTCTCCTTTTCATTCCATATTTCCTATCTCGTAGCCCTTAAACATCTCTTCCCCTCGCTGCAGTAACCATCCTTCGCCGTGCCCTTCCCCCTCTTCAACCCCCCCCCCCCCCCTCCCTTCTGTGCTCATTATAAAACTCACGTTACTCGTTTCATATTCTTTCACTCGTTACACTCTCCAAAGTCTTTGACTCTCAGGAACTCAATTGACTCTTAGCGTGTACTACCTACCCTTGTGAACTCTAACCCCTACGCGTGTGCCTTCGTACACAGCCACTCGACCAGTATACACGTGCACTTTTTCAATCCTTGCTGTGTAAACATTGCAACTGAACTTTTGTAACTTGGGAATTATTTTTTCGAAAAGAAGAAGGGATATTTTGAATTTTAGGGGTAGGTGGCTGGGTCAATTTGGACCCTTTGTAACTTACTATAAGTATGCATTTTAGATAACTTCCTTTTGGTTACAGTAATTAATTTTTCATGATTTGTGGATTTTTCTCTATGACTATTTAAAATTACCCTTGGTGACTGTGCCCTGGATAAAAAAAAAACAGTAGACTAATCCACCTAGTTGTCTACTACAGTAGTGGCCGAAAGAAAGTTTATCCCTTCACTGACGATAAACGCGCTCTTTGCGAAGACCGCCGATAGGCGTTCAGTTAGCACTGTGAACATATGAAGCTGGAGGTTATCCGCACGCGACATGTGTCAAAAAATTCCATCCTCCCTTAAAAGGTTAAACTGTGAGCAGCAACTAAAATATGATTATTATTTAGAAAGATTTGTATTTTAAATTTTATCTCTCATGAAGTATGGGTCGCCAGAATAGGTACTAAGTACTACTTATTAAACTTTAATCAATTTTAAAATTTCTCTTGCCTACCACTGTAGTAAAGTCAAAAAGCTGGATCCAAAATGGATTCTCTCAGAAGCCAAACTTATTGCAAACTTCTCAATTTTAGTACTTACTAAAGCACATAAGTAATTAATATTAATATCAAAATTTTAATTTTTTCCTCTTTTTATCTCGTACAATTTATTAATTTGATTTCCTCGACCACTGTGTATCGAATAAGTCTAGTAAGGGAGCGCTAACGGACGGAAAACATTCTGCTGCGTATTTTCAGGTGGGCGATCGAGTGGTCGCGCTTCCTGATCACAAAGCGTGGGCAGAGCTCGTCGCCGTGCCAGCGACGTCCGTGTTCGCGCTACCGCCCGGAATGAGCTACCTCGATGCAGCGGCGATCACCATGAACTACACCGTCGCTTACATCCTGCTCTTCGAGCTGGCCAATCTGGCGCCTGGCAAGAGCCTCCTGCTCCACAGCGCCGGCGGTGGTGTGGTAAGTTCCTTCGGGAAACCCTGCAACAAATTCACTAGTTGCAATGGTGAATGATGCAAGTGCCAGTAGTGGAAATTTTTATGATCTATGAACTTTAGCAACTAAAATAAATTATTCCAGCACTTGCAGTATGAAATTGACATCCTTTTCCAGCAAAAAAAAAAAAAAATAATCCTTGAGATCTGGCACTCACATCTTCACTGTTTCAAGTCTTCAATTTTATTCGTATTCATGTAAAGCAGCAGGAAGAGTTTATTACCTCGCTGGAACGTCGAACGTGTTGGGAGCGTCAGCGCAAATAGACAGAAATGTAAAAAGGAACAGTCTAAACCTTAGGTTGAACCGCTATGTCAATCGGTACCGCCTTCTATGATTTAACTTATTCCTTGTGCTAAAGTCTAGCTACCATTAAGGCGAATTCACACTTGTCAGTTGAGAGACTCACAAGGGAAGATCCCGAATCCGGGAATTCAAAAAACTATGACACTTTGTGAATATGTAGGGGATTTCTTCTTGATTACAAGGCAATTTTTGTTTGCTGCTCAAATTCACTCTAAGGGGGTGAAATTAACTCCTGAAAATTCGTCTTTTTTAGATTTTAACTCGCGAGCTGTAAGAGATAGAAAAAAAAGTTTCAAGACAAAATTTACTTCTTTTGGTAAAAGAATTGTTTTACAGATTACGAGATTTTCGGGGGTCGATTACACCCCCTTAGAGTGAATTGCGTTGTAATCAGGAGGAAATTCCGGACATATTCACAAAGCTTCAGAATTTTTTGAATTTCGGGTCATGACCGACCCTAAGATACCAGTTAAGAATGTATCGGACTTACAATATTAGACAAAAGTATATGAAATTTGAAATACTTGAATATCTACGTCTTACACATAGTGAATCTAAATGTAAGAAACTCGAATAATAGTTGAAGTCTTATTTTCACTCCTAGGAAGGTATTTTCCACTTTACAAATGCTTTCTGAAGCATTATTTGCTAAACATTTGTCAGTGAAAATGCCCTGAATTCACAATTTTCTCAACTTATAATTTATTTCTTTAAACCGGTGTAGAGAAAACAATTGAAACTTTGCAGATATTTTCATCTACCCATATAGTAAAAAAAAAAAACATTGGTGCCATTTCTTCAACATTTTTTCAGCTGTTTTACATCACAAATTTTCATCAACTTGGTAGATCCAATACATCCTTACGTTCTAGTATGATTTTGCTCGCTGAAACGTACGTGCTATTATATTAGGAATTAATGGTACAAAGGAAAAAAAAAACAGTTTATGCGCATTTGACATGTGCCAGACTTCTCCTCCCCCCGTCATTAACTGACACAGAGAAGCATCATAAACTACCCTATTCCAAAAAACAGAGAAGCAATATTTCTCCCCAGCGACTCCACTAAACCGACACGTACGAATCCGCCTTAACCCTTACTCCGATAAGAAGCTCGCTGCTGCCCACCCACCCACCGAAATACCCAACCACGGGGAGCCGAAAAATCGAGCAAAATGTCTGGAGCCCTGAAAAGAGGGAAACTAAAACCGAAGCTAAAACAGTCGTGTACGAATGGGAGTCGCAACGAGGGACGACAAGGTTACCGCCCCGCGATTTCGAGCGGGTCGCCCCGAGTCATCCGCGAGGCGCTCCTCTCTCTCTCTCTCACCCTTCTGTCTTTTCTCTCGTTCGACGACATCGAGAGAGAGAGAGGAGAGGAGAGGTGGCTAGAGGAACGTCCTGCCGGGATCAATACGGCTCAACAGGTTAGACTCGAAGCTAACTACATTCGCCCCCCGCAGACCTGTGCCGTTGGAAGTTGAGACGAGGCAAGTCTGCGGGGGATGCTGGCCCGCCGCGCGGCGGGGGAGGGCGACACGGGGGCGCGAGGGTTGCCTGGCAACCCTTCGCTCTCTCATCGACCACCGTCACCGGGCCGCGCCCGTCTGAGACCACACCACCGCCGCCCGGAGTGGGCACTTCCCCCACCGCCTTTAAGCCTCGTTCACACGGCGGGCTTTAATTCGATTTCGCATCTCCGGTTCCTGGTACCCGCCAGGCCATTCCTATTCAGGCCCGTTGTTTACGGAGTAATTAAATATACACTGGACGGGACCGCCTACCGTATTGTCTATGGATTGCTTAAGCTCGTTACAAAGGATACACGGGGTCTGCGATGGTGTCTGGCTTGCAGGAGTTAAGGGGAAATCGTTGCGTATTGAGTGTCCCTGGGGTGTGGGCCAAGGTGGTGTGTAACTTGGGACGTCGATCGCGGGTTAAGTTAATAGTTTGGGCGGATGCAGGGTCGAAGTGGGCACATTTTAAATGGGAAACTACGCGTGGTGGTTGTTAGCGTTAGTGTGAATTTTCGGTGGTAACAAGATTGGGGACTTAAAAATTTATTTGTAATTCAGGACCTTGCAGCAAGAGGGGGGGGGGGGGTGCAGTTCCAGGTTCACCAACTTGGAGTAGATTCGAAGAAGCTGTTTATAAAATTTTTAGTTTGAATTAAGGGGGCATTCATATTAAATTTTTTTTTCTTCGGAAAATCGATTTCTTTTATGCATACATCTATAGTATGCTACAACGATTGAAGCATCTCGGCCTTGGAATGCTGGCAACATACAAACAAAACTTTAAGGGGTCATTCTACTTTGATAGACCGAAGAATGAAGCTATTTTAAAATTTTTTTTTTTTAATAAATATAGCATTTAATGAAATAAATCTTTTTGGAATTTCTTTGAGGAATAACTAAATACCGCCGGTTTGAAAGAAAAAGTTCTACAAAAGTGTGTTTTCTTGGTTATTTTTCGACGAAAATTGTTAATTAAGCTACGGGCATGTTTACGTTCAAACATGTACGAAACATCGCCATTTTGCTTTATATGCCTTCTTAAATGGTGATGTGATAGTGATGGATACAACCTGTAAGAATATCTCTGGCTTTTTTATTTCTGACAATCCTACGTTGAATTCTACTGTCTACCGTTTACGCCTCTTTTGTGGCAACAGTGCACTGAGCGTCCGTAAAATTCGAACCATTACAGGAAAATGAAAAGTAAAAAAAGTTTTTATATCCTTGAAGAACGAGTAAAGAAAGACCATAAACTTTTTTACTGCGAGTTGTATACTTTCTTTAAAAAAAATCCTGAAGACCACCTATTTTTTTTAGCGATTTGATAGAAATGTTCCCTTAATATTGAAAAGAGAACAGTAATTGGAAAATATTAATTTTCACGCAATAAGTTGTACCTAGTTAGGTATTGAGTATTTTTTTATGCAATATTTAATGCAATATTAACAATAATTTTTAAGGAGAATCCCCCCTTAAGGGGTTAAGGTGGTAGAAATAATTGCCTCACCCTGTATAATATTTTAGTCGCAAGGGTTAAAGGGTTCTGGTCTGAAATTTTGATCCTTGGAATGCAGATTAAGATATATTTATCCAAATGAATTTGGTAATAGTATTCAGAATTTAGTCCGCACGTTGCAATCAGCAGGAAGTTTTACTAGGAGGAACTTAAATCTTCACCCCGGGGTTGAAATTAAAGCGCGCCCTGCTGTTTTAATTGCCAAGTAACTAAATACACCAGCGAGCTGCGCAACGATGCAGAATTCGTAGGACTCTAATGGAAGATTCTTGAACTTCCTCTCGAGACAATTGTTCCTCGAAGCGTTGCTCACTTTGCAACTGAATCTACACTCGCAGATGACTATTGTCTTTAGATTACTCAAACTGCTAAAGAGTCTGCCTCCATCGTTGGCAACGTTGGCCGGGAGATATAAACGAGAATTGCGTTTTCCACGTCTGGGAGCCTAGAATTAGAGGCCCCGGATTAAACTATTGTTCGCTGAACAACGAGATCCAGAGTCACGCGTGGATGCCATTGTCTTCGGATCGCTCGAAGTTTGGAAAACGCGGGTAGACGCGTTAACGAGAAGTGAAGCCGCCCATTCACGGAATAAAATTGCATTACCCCGCGTGGGTCCCTTCACACTCAGCTCTTCGAGCGTGCAGTATACCGAGAGCTTTGAATGGAACAGAAAATTATCGTCCCAGGTAGTCAGGCTAACAAAACAAAAAGAGATTCTAAATTAGCAACAGTGCAGGGTGCTTCTACCCTCCCAAAAACCTTCATCATCTACGATTACAGCGTTGGATGCAAGAAGGGCCTCGGTGCCAAAAGTCAATTTCGAGAAAAGTGTATGTAAACATTAGGAAGTCAGATATTTTATATAGATAGTGAAGTTTTAAGTCTGTCTATAATATTTAAAAAGCTGATATATCTTGTAATTAGTTATTACAATCGCAATTATTGTGATAAATTAATTAGTGAAATTAATTTTAATTGTAGCTCTCTTAGGCCCTTCTTCCAGAAAATGGAGAAACCTTTTAATAATTATTAAATATTAATATTCTACGTGGCCTGCCCCATTCAGGCTCTCAAGAATCACTAGGCCACGTTCGAATCACGCAGCTCCTAAACATTTCCCCCCATTCTTCACAACTCCCATGCCAGAAAAATTTCCTCCAGGAACCTCTGTTTGCTGTACGCTCCGTAGCGGGTCATTGCAAACAACTGGAACCGAAGAAAAAGAGCACACAACAGCCGGTGGAAATAAATGAGAGCGAGCCAGTGAAGTATCGCGTAGTTAACAAAGAAGCACGTTCTATTTCTTGCGCTCGAAACGCTCCGTTGCGCTTAGGAATGGAATAGAGAAGACAGCGGAGCACAATGCACAACAACAGTGCCGGGCGATCCTTGGGCGAGAGGAGCTTCGGTCGCGAAAACCTCGAATCTCCCCTGGCTGTCAGGGGGGTGGTTGTATATCATCGAAGAAAGCCCCCTCTCTCCCCTCCTCCCCGGACTAAGTCGAGTCACGTACACCAGAGAAAGCTGGAAAAAGCACTTGACTCGAAAAATTGCATTTCCTGATCACGTCGGACTTCCTCGCTCTCGCCCCTGCGAAAAGGCAACCAACACACACCACTAAACAACACTCGGGCGTGTGTGAGACCCTCCCCCCTTCTCCCTCCCGAGTGTTCCCCGTTTACCTCCTGCGGGCACCCATCATTTTCCGTGTTCGCACACGCGTGGTCTTAACGCGTTAACCACGAGTTTCATGGGCGACCAGTTCCACCGCGCGCGATATCTTTCATATAGCGCGGATCCGGCCGTATTAGGTCGTTCCGTAAATCCCTGCGTATTTTCTCGTTGCACGGGATTAGGGGCTGGGGGATTCCGGCGAGATTACCTGGGATAATTAACGTGTTTACACTCAGGGTGGATGGTGGTACAGGTTTTTTTTTTTTTGGGGGACGTGGGGGATTTTGGTGCGCATGTGATCTTTGGGATTCAAGGCCTTGATTCTTTGTAGTTTGTGTGGAGCTCTTCCGTGTTATGCTCCGTAGCCGGTGCGGGAAACGCCCAAGGGCGTTCGGCGACTGTGGCTAGGAGATGGGAGTAGAGGAGACCCGCACGCGGCGGACGCCGAGCGCTTCGAATTTTCAGCAGCAGAGGGGTAATGGATGATTTCGGTCACACTGGTAGGGACTGTGTTGTACCTCTTATGTATCTCTTGCTGATAGTAATGGGTAGAAAATTTGATATTAATAGGGAAAAGGGAAATGTTGCCAACTCGAGAATTCTGATTTTAATGAAAGTTGGCGTAAATGTGGAGAATATTGGAAATTCGTATGCAAGGAGCAATTTCTTTTCTGTGGAATTTCACTCTGAGGGGGTGAAATGTGAAATCAGCACTTAAAGTAATCCTGGGTTTTTGTTTTTTAATATGTATACCTTTGCAACAATAAGAGATGGATTTTTTTTTAAATTAAATATAAGAATTGTTCAGTTGTGTATGCTTTAGCACACTGCCAAAAGAAAAATAAAGTTATAGTCATGCTTATAATACTAATAATACTAATAATAGCCTAAGTAATTTCCACAGAAAATTGAAATTCCTCCCTGCATATTTCAATATGCTCTACACAGTCACCCAAAGTTTCACTGAAATCAGAATTTCCGGGGAGGCAACATTTCCTTATTAGTTTCTCATTCCCAAATAGTCTCATTCACCCTATTCCACCAGTACATAGATGAATATTACACACAAATACTACATAGTCTACCGCCAAGGTTTGCCAATTTTTATTTCGAGAAAATATACTACTTTACGGCCAAATGTGATAAAAAATATAGCACATCCTGAAAAAATATAATAATTTTCAGAGGGAAGTGGTACAAAATAAATGTAATATTTTTTGTGCATTTTGCATTATTAATTAATTGATTGTCTTCAACAAACATGTTAAAGGTTTGATTGCACTGAACGTCCAAAGTAACATTTTTTATGAGAGATAAACTGGCTCTGCTTCTCTCTTCCTGCCACTTCATATCCTTTAAAAAAAAAACATCCTTTCAGTTAAAGTTTAACTTCGCAAATTACAGTTTCGATGTTGCCATGAAATAAAGAAATAAGTAAAAATCGTAGAATTTTATCCATGTATCAGAAATATAGTATTTTTGAGTACTATATATTTTTCTAACAGTATATAGAGTACACTAGACAAAAATATAGCAGAATACTAATTATTTATAATACGTTTGGCAACCCTATCTTACCGCATTCATCCGATCAAACGTAATCCCGCGGTCAGTCCATCTCGCAGCGCAACGTTCCCGAGTAATATAAAACTCATCCTTGAGTCCTGTATATACGCCACTACGTAATATCGTATTTATTATCATTAGCTTGAATCGACGAATTATGCGCCGATCGTATTCCACAGCCACGTTAATCTCCCTCATTGTCAGTGGCCCCTTTATGACGTACAATTTAGAGCGGCTTCTTAACATTCCGGTCCGGACTCGTTCTCTTTCCCTTCCTGGCCGCCTCTCCGCTTTTTCTCCCTTCCTCCCCCCTCCCTCTGAAATTCTTATGCCTCTTGCCCGGAGTGTCTCCCCCCTCTCCTCGGCGCCGCCCGGGCCCCCGGGATCGGTCATGTTATTGGGTATCGAATTCTCCCGACAACGGACAGAGCCAGGCCAGAAGAGAGGAAGAACCGTTCCGGCTCTCGATTCTCGGAAATAATGAATGCCGCTTCTGTTGAAAATCTCCCGCAGCTTCGCCTCAATTTTTACCCCTCTTGATGTAACGCAGCCCGCGCTTCTTACGTCGCGCCAGTCCACAGAAACGCTTCTGGATAATGGGATTACGAGCTTCCAGGACGCGATAAGAAAGTGATTTATATCTGGGGCTATACTTCGACGCTACGCCTGACCGCCGGCGAAACGCTGGCAAGTTGTCATTACGGGGTTCGATGGACAGTATTCGCGGCACACCTGTTACGCTCAATTAGTAGCGAGCGAAATAGTAGGCTGTATTCTCGATGCTAGATTAAGTTGTCGTGCGTATAACTCTCGCATCGCGGAGGGAATGTGGAAATGCATTAGGTGTAGACGTTGAACTCGGATTGTAATATTTGGAGGGATCATTGAGACTCTCAGGAACTAAACTGATCAATTGTAGCTAAACTAAACGATGGAGGGAATTCGTATGTTGGACACTACGGTGAAGTCTCGCTATGGGCGAGCGCTCGGAGCTGGTGGCGAGCGCTTAACGCACGCGTAGACGTTTCTGAGCTGCCGAGAGATGGCGCGCGTGCGAGAGAGAGAGAGCGCAGTTACCGTCAAGGACCCAGTTCCTGATCAGAACCCAATTCCTGATCAGTTTAGTATATAAATACCAAATATAATAAGTTTATCACGATACAAATTTATTCCAAAAAATTACTAAATAATTATGAAGTATTTTTAAATTTATACGCAAACATCCCTTTGCATCCTAAGTGATCAGGAATTGGGTCCTTGACGGTACGCGAAATACGAAGCGAGAGAAAGTATCATATGTTTCCTCTCTTCCGTAGCCGATAACGTCGATTTGACTCTTTTGTCCTCTTTTGCACTCTCTCGGGTTCTCTCACTCTGAACTGAAGGATTCCAAGAAGTGGTGGGGACAGCGACGAGCGCTTAACGCATAGTTGAGACGAGCCCATAGCGAGAATTCACTGTAATTATGTTTTTAAGTACTCAAGTTGGGAAATTTTAGAAACTGGATCTATTTGGCTTCTGAGGGTCCATTGTGGGTCCAGCTTTTGGTTCTAGTACAGTGGTGGTTAAGGAGCCATTTCGGTTTGCGCATCGATAAATTAAAATGCGAAAGAAGCCGAAAAACATTTTTTTTGCACTTTTGTCCACCTTCTTATTAATTTTGAAGATAAATCATTAACTGAATCCGTTTGGATTTTTGGTCCAGATAAGCTTAACAGCTGCAATTATCGGCGTATAACTTTTCAAACTTAAAGCATTTCAAAAACATAAATTTCACTACTTTAATATTTTTTACTTGCTATCTAAATATAGTTTAATAAATAGTAAAAACTTTCATATCATTACTACATTTCTTTCCTCGCAATAAATTCCCCAAAATCGCTTAATTTATCGGGTCATAGACCGGAAAATGACCCCTTAAAAGAAAATTTGAAGCCCACTTCTATACTTTAATTTGGGAAGCCCCTGATCAATATCTCAAGATATCAATTTTAAGACACAATTCTTTCTTCCCTACTGTACGTCACATTAAAATAAAAAAGCACCATGCTCTATCCACCATATTAACACTCACTTTAAATCCTAGGGCCAAGCAGTGGTGCAGCTTGCCAAGACCGTGAAGGACGTGACCATCTTCGGCGTCTGCAGCAAGTCAAAGCACGAGGCCCTGAAGGCAGCTGGCACTATTGACCATCTCCTGGAGCGCGGTACAGATTACAGTAACGAAGTCAGAAAGTACGTAGCCGATAACGTTAGCCCCAGCGGTCTAATCGATTCCATCTTAGAACTTCTTTCTACTCACTTGCTTTCTCTGCTGCAGGATCTCCCCGGAGGGCGTGGACATTGTCCTGGATTGCCTGTGCGGTGAAGAATGCAACAAGGGGTACGCGTTGCTGAAGCCTATGGGGAAATACATCCTTTATGGGTCCAGTAATGTGGTCACCGGAGAGACCAAGAGCTTCTTCTCGGCAGCGCGATCAGTACGTAACCGGGACTTCATTTTTAGCTACCTGTGCCTTTTAGTGGAAGACACTGAGGCTGGTGATAGCGATAGGATGTGCTATTATTAGTAGCCAGCTTTCGTGTAGAGGGATTTATTTTAATTTGTAAACAGATAGGAGGGTTGAAGTTGAAGTTGTTGGGGTGGAAGGAGCTTGAAGGGCTTCGGAAGTTTCATAGCAAGGGAGTTGTTATGTAGATTAAGGTGTCAAGGTTATTTCAAGGTCACTTGTATTTTCCCCCCTTTCCGATCAGATTTAAATTGTAAGGGAACCTCGAGACAGATTGAAAATGCATAAGGTCTACGTATTAGAGGATTGATGCTATGAGGTTGACAATTATTTCTTTACTTCTTATGTGTAGAGCATGCATCAGTGCATGTATTGTATAAATGATATATAAAAATATTTAATAGTGGCCGCGTTATTTGTCCGATTTATTTCAAACTTGGTACACATATTCTTAATAGTATTATCTAAAATGTAGCTTATGGGCTTAAAGAGAAAAAGCAGGGTGAAGCAAGGTGAGGCAAGCTCAGATAACTTCCGTTACGGAAAACCCAAGGCGACGCGAGTCTAGATGTGATTGCGAAAAGAAGTTGAGACGTAGTGAGAGTCTACCTTTACCCTTCACATCTGCCCAGTCACGTTAAAGTTATTCAACGATTTGACTTAATACACAAGCTTCTCTGACCTTATGCCACTCCAATTCCCAAGAACTACTTACTACATCTTTCCATTAAGCAAACCCTTCAAGTTTTACTAACGCTTGACGCTTTCCAGTGGTGGCAGGTGGACAAGGTCTCACCCATCAAGCTCTTCGACGAGAACAAGACCCTCTCCGGCCTGAATCTCCGTCATCTGATGTACCAGCACGGCAGCCACGCGTTCGTCCGGCGAGCAGTGGAGCGGGTGTTCGCTATGTGGAACGAGGGCAAGATAAAGCCGATGGTGGACTCGACGTGGGCTCTGGAGGACGTGCCCGAGGCCATGCAGAAGATGCACGACCGCAAGAACATCGGCAAGATCGTGCTTGACCCGAGCATGGAGCCTAAGCCGAAGCCTGCGACGCCGGCTAAGGGCAAGGCGAAGGACAAGAAGGCCGCCAACCAGGAGGAGAAGAAAGCGTCCAGCGTAGAGTCCGAGGAGGGCGAAAAGAAAAAAGAGCCTGAATTGACAAACGGCACGTCCGAAGACAAATCTGACAGCGGTAAATAATAAGAATCCCTGATTCTCTCTCTCTTTCTCTCTCTCTCTCCTTCCCTCTTGTGTTTGTATCGCTCCTGAAATTACGAAACAATTATAAAACACACTGACGAGGGACGCTGAATAAGTGTTACAGACCAATTTCGATGGAACTTTGCAAAATTGTTAAGAGGAATTCGTAAGAAACTCCTAGCGATTCACAGATCTTCGGAAACAACAAAGATTTCTTTTCAATCTTTTCC
Organism: Andrena flavipes; assembly: GCA_963971345.1. Lineage (NCBI taxonomy): Eukaryota > Metazoa > Arthropoda > Insecta > Hymenoptera > Andrenidae > Andrena > Andrena flavipes. The sequence goes on from OZ020480.1 coordinate 76,047,008, forward strand.
CCACATCTTCTGTGATTTATGAGTTATTTTTTTAATTAAAATTGAAAAGTAGCAGCAATTAATTACGACAAAGGTTTTGGGTTAAGCTAGAAAACAATTGCGCAAAGATTCATCGATCTCGATCCGTGACACTTGACGAAATGTCCCTTGTCAAGAAACATATATACACGATCCCTCGAATAACACGTATCTCACTGCCCCTCCCCCTAATTGACGAGCCTCTCCTTTGTTTGCTTTCAGATTCGAAAGAAAAAGAATCGAGCTGAATTAGCGGCGCTAGCTAATTCCATTATGCGTATATATATACATATTAAATACATATATATATATATATATATAAAAATGCAAAACTGATATCCGACGAAGATCAAGAATTTCCAGATTTAAAAAACAAAAAACAAATACTGCTACATTCATTATTAAAGAGATCCAGGTTGTTGCCGCACACGAGGGAAACTATACTCGATCCGACGATCAAGCGACGACGACGAGCCAGAAATTGCTTCACAGAGAGACCACGTGAATCGAATTAAACGAGGTTTCTATCGTACGGTTTCGTTGGGGGGGACGCAAAGCGATCGTCCGTTTCAGCTCGATCGGCGAGACAGGCTCGTTTTCCCCTCGGAATGCCATCTCTGCGTCGCCTCTGCTCTCCTCCCGTCTGCTCGCGCCGAGAGCTCGAGGGAGCCGCGTGCGCGAGGCGTTGCGCGAAAGCGAGCGAAAAGAAAAAAATATATGAAAAACTTAAAAAAAAAAAAGAATGGAAGAAAAGAGAGAAGCAAACAATCATCCCGTGTGAACAAGAGGGAAACAAACGACAACCAAATAACAAAATATCAATTTCGACGCGGTCCACAGTAGTTTGCAGAATATAAAAGAACTATTATTTTTATTTTTTCACACTGACCAAAACGCGAATTGATTTCACGAAGAGTGGAACGCTTGTTGGGCGCCGGACTCGTTGGGAAAGTCTCACGGTAAACGTTCGTTTTTTTCTAATCGCAACACGCTTTCTACTGGACTGTAATTGTACTTATAAAGAGAAATATTTAAAACAAAAAAAAAATGAAGAAATGGTAAAAAAAAAATAATTGTAGCTGAAACAGGACCACCCAACGATTCTGCGCCGGCCAGCAAATCGCTACTTTATCTACTCGCATCGACCTACTATCTCGCCGCTGCGATAACATTTATATATAATATTGCAGTGACATTTTACACTACTATAATAGTAACATTTATTGTAATTTAAAATAGAGTATGATAATCTAATTGAGGCTTTCAGGGTGGGCGTATCAAGTAGACAGAGAACGGCGAACGGGGGCCCACCTGGGAGCTGAGAGGAAAAAAAAAATGCGACTGTGTATTTACTTTTTTACGTGTGTGTCTCCTTCTTATCGAGAAAAGAATGTTGTTAACTCCGATTTTTATTGTCGACTGGCATTGCCGCTGAGGCGCTACGATTATAGCTTGAAAGTTTTAACTGTAAAAGGTTCGCTGATAGTCAGAGGAGAGGGGTAGTGTTACTTTAGATGTACGCTTTTTGTACGTTTTATTTTTTTAAATTTTGTAAACCCGACGAAAGCACCGAGTCGCAACTTGCCCGAACGTCGATCGCGATCGGCACACATATTCAAGCAAAGGGACTAAGAGAAATTTCTCAACGAGATTCACCGACTACATGCTTTTGTTCTTTAAAAGAATCAGTCTCGCGAAGAACGAGTAGCATTTACATATTAAATATTCCATAATTTCGTTTAACGAGGAAGTTCGTTCAGACTGACACCCAAGACTTAGGTCCGTTTCTTAAATTTCGAAATTCAATCTAGGATCTCTTTTTTACTTCTTGACGATAATTTTTTAATGGTAATTAAGCGCGACGAGCGACGCAACAGTATTGGAATATCCGCGAATTCCGCGAAGTCGAGTGTCTGTATCTCTTTTTCGACTTCCGCGAGCGTGGCTTCAAAGGGAGCATTCTGTAAGCGATCTTTTTAATTCTATCCTGTGAGTGGAGGATATCCGAACGATCGCGCGAAAGATTCGATCATGCTAGCGCAATTGATTTGTTGAATAAGAAGGGGGCGAGTGCTCTGATGGATGTTGAGAGAGAATAGAAAGAAAACAAAACAAAAGATGCTGCGAAAGCAGGCGGAAAGATAACAAAAAAAAAAAAAGAATGACGAATGATAAACGGAATAGAAAAAATGGCTCGGACGAGAGCGCGTTGATGCAGAGTGAAATGCATATCTTCTCCGAAACGGTTGGAACAATTTTTATGTAGCTCGATTCTGTTAGGATTTGATACTAGGCTCTGTATACCGATATTATCTATAATTATATGAGACAAAAAAAATCACTATTAAACGAGAGAAGTTGCGGACGAGGGGGGAGCTATACATATTATATATATATATAAATATAAATATAAATAAATGAGTAAATAATTGAAGTGGATCGATGACGTCTACGTATCGACGCGAGGAAAAAGTGTAAGAACTATATAAGAATTATTACTATTAACTACTACTACCTACTACTACTGCCGTATCGAGTCTCTCAGTCCACAAGTACTGTACCGTATCTCACGCGACGACGCGTCAATCTCTTGTGAACGTGGAACGGGAAGGGAACCGGGGAAAAAAAAAAGAAGGATGGTAGAGGGTGGGCGAACGAAACTCCGCCGAGAGAAAAAGATCGACCGCGGCTGCATATTTTGAGACATTTTTTAAACGCGCGTAAATGGAGGGAAGGTTACAGGCTATATGATGATAATAATGTAAGCTCGACGCGAAACGTATTATCTCGGAACGAGGAACCATTGGGTACACTTTATTCACAACGTGCACACACGCGACGATACACATCATACTGTATATTTTATGTAAGGCTTTAAATGTTTCATCAAATAACTCTATTATATTATAATATATCTATATATTTGTATCGATCGTTTTCCCCTGTCCTGGTAATTGCTTTGGGTCTCGGAATTGTACCAGCGTGTCCTAGAACGTTTGTAATTAATGCCCTGCGTTGGATGAGTGCGAAGGGGTGCGTTAAACCGGTGAGGTTTCGTTGCGTCGCAACGCTTCGGCCGAAATCGTGATTCGTTTGCGAGGCGAGTGCCGGGCGATAGGTTTAGTACCCTGCGCGCCAGCGATTAGAGTTTGCGTTGCTATAGTAGTGGGAACAGGGACCGAGGGGAAGTTGCGAGGCTGCTGTGGAGTAGACCACTTGAAATTAATTTCGTGCGTCGACAATGGGGACTGAAAATTCCGCGCGATCGCCGGGGCCAGTAATTCGTCAACTGATCCAATGGCCCCTTTGGAGTGCCATCGGCGGGGCTTAATTACAGACTTCCCTTCGAGATTCTGCTATCTTGTTTAGAGGTATCCCTGCACCGTTTGATGTACCGAAACACTGTGTCATTCACAACTCGTTCTCGCCTCTCTGGGAATCAAGGAACCACAGTCGAGCTCTGATTATGTCGAGCCCTTGTTTCTTGAGTCGCTTTGAGGCGTGAGCTATCAGCGAGATCAAGGTAGAATCGCAGAGATTATCTCACAAATCTTTGAGCATGCGAGCCACTGAAACCTTGGCGCCTAAAGGGTAAATGGCACTTTTACCACATTCAGCTCAGAAATGTGCGCTATGAGTGAACACTCGTCTTTTCTGGTTTCTTTGCTCGACGAGGAATGATAAGCGTTTGCTTTAGGGACTTGTACCGAGAGCTATTTCCATCTCATTTAGAAGTGGCACATTTCTGCGCTCCGTATCGAGCTATTCACTTTTCAGCTTTGATTCAGCGAAGGGCTCACCAGGACCAATATCACATTCCGTTACATTTCCGTTCATCGACCTGCATCATGGGAGAACAGGACCTACAGTTTCGCAACCGTGATACATCATATAATTATGTGTAAAATTGTAAAATTCGTTCCCGCGGATCCGGGCGAAAGGATGAAAGTGTTCCCTTCACCCACGGAAGCTATTTTTTAGCCCCTCTGGTTAGGCTTCAGTCAAGGGCGCTCACGAGGGAGAACAGAAACGTTCTTCGCCCGCTCCACGGAAGCTCGATATATAGATTGTATTTTTGGCTTATTATTGTAAGACTGACTATGTTGCTATATTAAAGATTGCTTCGAAAATAACCGCCTGGCATCGATTAATTCGTTCTTAGTTTCTACAGATTTTGTTGTTCTTTGCATAGCGCGTGCGGAGACCGCCTATGGGCGTTTGAAGAGCACGCGAGGAGAGTCGCAATTAAAGCGTCCCGCACGGTGTATGGTGTTCAGTGCTGGAAGTCTTAACCTCGACAGATTTAGCCATTTTCGGTTTGTACTTTCATTTCTTTTATATAGTAGATCGCGATCCCTATGTTACCCACAATTTGGATTGAGACCAGTAAATTCTCCGAGTTAATAGGAGACCTAGTACTAGAAGAGGTGGCACGGCTGAGCTGTGCGAGAGAGAACGCTAGTGTGTGCGGCAAGGAGGGAGATAGGTGGCGTGAGCGAGAGAGAGGACGCTAGTGTGCGCGACAAGGAGGGAAATAGAAATATCACACAGTCACTGTAAATTCACGAATTTCTCATTTCTCGCGAATATTTTATGAACTTTCAGAATCGCGTCTCGAAGAATAGACCCTTGGTTACTTTCCTATGTAGTTTTCGCGTAGATTTTTATTACAATTAATTAGTTATTAACGATTCTTTGAAACGGTGACGAGAATCACGGTCCTATGTGATCAACTTTTGCAATTTCATCTTGAAGTATGAACCCTTCGCTACTTTCCTACGTGAGAGTTGTAATGATTCTGATTAGAATTAAGCAGCTACGAAGTGTTTTTGAACAGATTTACAAGTTCCACTCCGCGTTTAGTAAATGCACACTTCCTTCAAGGATTCTCGATCTTTTCAAAATGATTTGTATATTTGTACATGTAGATTCGAGAATATAGTCTTGTGACAACGTTCAGCAATCAGTCGTATGCGTTTTATTTACGAATCTCTACATAGTTACTAATAAAAAAAGACTTTTATATAGGTTAGATTACCAAAAGAAGATCCCTATGTTACCAACAATTTGGGTTGTGTGACCAGGAAATTTTCGGAGTGATTAATAGGAGACCTAGTAGTAGAAGAGGTGGCACGGCTGAGCTGTGCGAGAGAGAGAGAGCACTAGCACGTGCGACAAGGAGGGAGATAGAAAAATTACACAGCCACTGTAAATTCACGAATTTCTCATTTCTCGCGAATATTTTATGAACTTTCAGAATCGCGTCTCGAAGAATAGACCCTTGGTTACTTTCCTATGTAGTTTTCGCGTAGATTTTTATTACAATTAAGTAGTTATTAACGATTGTTTGAAACGGTGACGAGAATCACGGTCCTATGCGAACACTCAAGCTTCGTCGATTGTAGGTGCATTTTCTAGATGTAATTTATCAACTTTTGCAATTTCATCTTGAAGTATGAACCCTTCGCTACTTTCCTACGTGAGAGTTGTAATGATTCTGATTAGAATTAAGCAGCTACGAAGTGTTTTTGAACAGATTTACAAGTTCCACTCCGCGTTTAGTAAATGCACACTTTCTTCAAGGATTCTCGATCTTTTCAAAATGATTTGTATATTTGTACATGTAGATTCGAGAATATAGTCTTGTGACAACGTTCAGCAATCAGTCGTATGCGTTTTATTTACGAATCTCTACATAGTTACTAATAAAAAAAGCCTTTTATACAGGTTAGATTACCGATAATCGCGATCCCTATGTTACCCACAATTTGGATTGAGACCAGTAAATTCTCCGAGTTAATAGGAGACCTAGTAGTAGAAGAGGTGGCACGGCTGAGCTGTGCGAGAGAGAACGCTAGTGTGTGCGGCAAGGAGGGAGATAGGTGGCGTGAGCGAGAGAGAGGACGCTAGTGTGCGCGACAAGGAGGGAAATAGAAATATCACACAGTCACTGTAAATTCACGAATTTCTCATTTCTCGCGAATATTTTATGAACTTTCAGAATCGCGTCTCGAAGAATAGACCCTTGGTTACTTTCCTATGTAGTTTTCGCGTAGATTTTTATTACAATTAATTAGTTATTAACGATTCTTTGAAACGGTGACGAGAATCACGGTCCTATGCGAACACTCAAGCTTCGTCGATTGTAGGTGCATTTTCTAGATGTAATTTATCAACTTTTGCAATTTCATCTTGAAGTATGAACCCTTCGCTACTTTCCTACGTGAGAGTTGTAATGATTCTGATTAGAATTAAGCAGCTACGAAGTGTTTTTGAACAGATTAAAAAAATTGATTTATTTGCATTACTTTTTATTAAGTTATAGGTACTATAATGAAAACTTTGAAATCGATTTTCTTGAAATGGCATTTTGGCGTATGTGCCCTTTTTCCATCAAATGCCTCAATTATGAATGTACATTTTTCTTTGTTAAAGAAGTTACAGAAGAACTTTATTTAATTTTTTTTCGTTTTCAAATGTGAAATGGTGGTGTTGATCGAGTGAAGAAGAGGTGGTTAAAGTATATTTTGTCTTTTTATTGTTTATTCGTATAAAGATTATAAAACTTAAAAATATGTTCAACACGCGTTAAGTGCTGCTCTCTTTAAATATATCTTCGGACGGATCGAGAATCAGCCTTTTTTACAAGCTTAATAAAGTTACGAATAATTTAACGTACACAACGACGTGTTGCTTTTGAATGAGAAGTATGATAAGAGCTATCGTGAAAGTCGTTCCTGTAAATATTCGTTACTGCTACGAGCTATAAAAATCAGGGGTTGAAACGGTTCCGAAAATAACTGTTTCGAACTGTTCTATATCGGTTCCGACCGAGGCAGTTCTGAAAAACCGATGTTCCGAATAACGGTTATAAGGAACTGAAATTTCTGACTACATATGTTTTGTTGAACCGTAACCGAAATCGATATTGGTTAGAACTATTTTTCACTCGAAGCGGTTTCAAGATTATTTCGATTCTTATAACTGTTATGAAAACCGAAACCGATATCATAACCGTTTTCAACCTCTGTAAAAATCTTTCCTTTGTTTTTGGTGTGACACACTTATCGCGAGAAATTCGATCTCGACTCAGGCAAGACGCGCGCTGAAGTGGAATAGCGGCGGGCGTGGCATACGAAGTGGCGTATATCATATTCCGTCGTATTAATGCGACAGGCGTGATCCACTGGTTAAGTATAATGTATACAAAGGAATGGAATTTCTGCTTCATCAGACACTGCCATTTCTTGCGCCGTAACATTTCATTTCTGCGCACAGCTTGCCCAAGGTTCATTTGTACTTGAGATTCTTTGCCTCCTTGAACACATTGCTCTGACTACATAAAACGGTTCTGAACTTTTAACTATGCAGGGTGTCCGGACAACGAGGTGATTAATTATAAAAAAATAGGTGAAAAATAGAGAATAAATTTTTCGATTGGTTGCCTAGTTTTCGGAATTTTTTTTTTTTGATTAAGTATTACGTTTAATTAAATTATATAATATTATTATTTAATGCCGATATCGTAGTATAGAAATCGGTAAAATTTTAACGTAATCAATTAAAATCAAAGTTAATTTCAACTAAATTTACTTAAATTTAGATTCAACTAAAAATTTTAAAGTAATCAATTCAAATCGAAGTTAATTTCAACTAAATTTACGAAAGTTGAGCTCCTCCAACTAAAAATTTTAACGTATTCAATTCAAATAAAAGTTAATTTCAACCAATAATTTAAACTTTACGAATCAAGAATGATGCAGCGGACGGTTTAGGTATTGGATCCCACGTAGGGTTTGATTTTTACAAATTGAATACTATTTATTACTCAAACTAATATATATCAAGCTTGCCAATCAAGCATTGCATTGGACTCACTTAACTTAAACCCGCAGAATTGTAAATTCATGTTCAATGCTTTTTCTCAGAAATTGGGCAAGCAATCGAGAAACTCTATTCTACATTTTTTACTTATTTTTTTTTTTATAAAGAATCACCTCCCTGTCGGTATACCACGATTTACCGGGCACCCTGTATAGGCACGAAACGGTGAAAACACTGAAAACATCAATGATCGATCAACAACGTGAATATACACGCGGATATGTATTAAATTACATAAAATATCGAATGCTTTTGTTAAAAGGATGTATAAAAATATTCTACAATATTTGTGCGCTATATATAACATTTTCGCTATACAAATGGACGGCAGAAAGTATTTCTCTCTAGTAACTAGGCCGATAAAATGTTAGACCTACGATAAAAAATTTAAAAAAAAAAAAGAGAAAAAGGAAAAATAGAAGCAGCTGGAACTTTGGAAACTTCGTCGCCCGACAATGCGCATCTGCATCTCGCGCAGACACAGTTTCAGCTTTGCACCAAAGTATTTCATTCGTTCTATATAATGCTCCGTCGATCAACGAAAATTCCTTAATAGAGTTATGGACGGCATCGTAGAATTAAGATCCAAAGTAGCATGGCAAATATCGAGTAAAACGTAAGGTCCAGAAACGTTCACCCATTTCACTCGTTTTACAAACTCTTGCCCGTGGAATGTCGATGAATTAACCTACGCTGAACTCCTGTGTTCGAAAGTATCGCGTCACGACCACCAGCAGAGACACAGCCAGGAGGAAACCTGGCGGGGTGGCCAGCAACGCGGCAGTGTTGTAGATCGGACAGTACGGGCACTGGGAGCTGCCGCAGACTTCGCAAATGTTTAGCGTGTACGTGGGCAGAGCGTCGAATATCGTTTCGTTGAAACGCTCTGGAAAGCAAAGGGTAAATAATTAAATTTAGCCTCTCGCTGATAGGACTTAACGCGTCCACAGTCATCGAACGTGAACGCGCGGAATTATATCCAAATACCTGGTGTGTAGTAATCGTAGACCCTGATTGGTAGGTACCGAGACATGTTGGCAACTGGGAACCATCTTTCGATAGTGAAGTTCACGCACGTTTCCTCTTGGTCCAGGTAATCGAAGTAAAAGAGAACCTTCTTCTCTTGGAAACGTGCTCTCTGAAGGTTCCTCACTTGCTTCGAGAGGATATATCTGTCCAAGGTCTGCTGCTGGATTATGTAACCCGTCGGTATCGCTACGTCCAGCACTGCCATTCCAGAGCGAGACGATTCGTTTGTGTTTATCCACCTGCGAAGGAAATATGAAATTTCGTTGGTGTAGGGATTAAAGGAACAGGCGGACGCTTGCGCAGAAAACGTTCTTACCTCTGACAACTGAGATAGGAAATGTGAGACTGATTTCTGCCGTGGAAGTTCGCTCTGGTGACTAGGTCGAAGGACTTGACCGGTGGCTGGGTTTGGAATTTAGGAATATCTACGTTATATTGTACGGACATCTGCAGGATTGCATATCCAGCACCTTTCGCTTGTACTTTCACTGTCCCCCATGCTTCTGGTATCTACGACAGTAATGAAAGAATGCGAATTCATTTTATACAATTGATACTTACTAGGAACACTATTCAATTTTTTGCCCCTCTCCGAATTTAGAGTTCGATCACGAACTTACCTCTATCGTTTGAAGCCTCGCCAGATTCTTCTCATTCACGAGCAATGTCTTTGTTTGCCCCGGGAGAGCCGTAGCCTCTACGGTGACCGTCAACGAACTGACGTCCCTGATTCTGGACCTGACGGTGTAATCCATCAAAGCCTTCATCGCCCAAGCAGTGTCCTGCGTCGACGCCCAGCCGCCATCCGTCAACCTCTGCGCGTTCAGCCACTTCACTATAGGCTCGATCATTATCTCCTGCCTCGCAACATGCACCAGAAGAGCGTACGCAGTGGTTTCGATATTCTCCGAATCATAAGTATACGGTAACCGTGGAAGAAGGAATGGCTTCTGATTCTCCAGTTTATACGGAGGAAGAGGCACTTTCTCCCTGCCCCAATAAGTCAGACCCCCTTCTCTCCTCGCATGTCTCTCCAAAATATTAAAAGCCTGCCCGGCGATGGAAGCTTTCGCCAAGAGCAAAGCGTAAGACACAATCGCTATTTCATAGGGTTTCCCGCGATCCTCCAAAAGATTCAGATTCCTCTCCAGCCACTTAATCGCATTCGCAGCGCTCACAGCGACTTGGGTTCCCAAACCCTCCGGCAAGTCCTTTACGCTCTGCAGCGTAATTAAAACATGAGCCGTGAGGCTAATATTTCTGTTCACTGTTAAATCGCTCTTGTAATTCAGCGAGCTGTTCATCTTCCTATCCGGTAGCCACGTAACCTCGTAGAACGAGCCGTCAGGCATCTGGTGTTTCAGTAGCCAAGACACAGACTGCGCTATTACATCCGGATCTATGTACAAATAATTCTCCCACTCGTAGAAGCGTGCCTCCTGCAGGACACGTGCGCAGTACGCTGTCAACCAAACGCTGGACGCGGACTGATTCCAATCGCTGCGGAACAAACTGAACGATCCATCGGGATTCATGAACGACAGTTGTCGCTGATAGCCGATATTCATGTAATAAAAACTCTCCTTCTCCTGCGTCCTATTACGTTGGTTCAGCAGACGCATGTACAGAGTCGTGTACAAGTTAGCCGCGAAGCTGAACATGTTCTGCTCCGCGCAGTCCATAGGAAGATTTATCAGACTCGTGGCGTTCACCGGCATCGTCGGGAATATCGGCCCGACGACGTCTCCGACCAAACTTATCACCGCCTTGTTCGATCCGAACACGTAATAGCGATTCTCGTCGTAAGGTATGATAGGAGTTTCCGTGATGTTCACATGCATGTACTGGAACACGTAAGCACGGTTGCTGAGATCCAGCAGGATAGACTGATGCCGATACTGAGGAACACCGTCAGCTTCCACGTGCAAGTTTCGCGTGACCGAGTCCTTCCCGATCACAGTCGTGGCGTAGATGTGCACCTTTATGTCTCCGAGTCGCACCGGCACGATCGGTAGGTAAACGATAGCCGCGTCCTGAGCTGGGATCCAAATGAAGAATTGATGCTCGCCGAACGACGTGCGAGGCTTGTAAGACTGGACGATGCCGTTGTCTTCGACGTGCACGAATTTATAATCCTTGGAGCCGGTCAGAACTACAACGGCTTCTATGTTGTTGCGCAGGTAATTGAAAACGGAAACCCGGACGCCGATCTGTTCTCCTTGCTTGCTGTGCGTGGGCATCTCGACGTTGATGTAAAAAGGTAGGACGCCCATGTATTCGATAGCTTTCGGTAGCATACCGAAACCCTTGCTCGGAGACATACTGAACGCTGTTACCATCCAGTGAACCGGCCTCCGAGGCACGTCTATGTTGAAGATATGCCTGCCGTGAGGGCCGATGTTGATGTCTTTCCACAGCCAGACGTTCTCGTATTGCCTCTGTATCCTGTTGGATCGCCACTTCCTGAACAACGTGATGTCGGTGACATTTCTGTACTCGCAACCTGCTTCGTCTGTGCCGTCTTCGCAGTCTAATACCCCGTCGCAGGTTTTGTCTGTTCTGTAACACTTTCCGGAAAGGCACTCTCTGTACCCTTGAGTGTTGTTGCAGATATCGGGTCTCCGGTGGACAAAAGCGTCCGTGAAAACTACCAAGCCGATGTACTCGAACGTTCTGTTGGCGTCGATGCCGAACGTCGAAGAAGGGAAGTAGACCACTTCGTCCGGATCTCCGTTGTGGTACAACCAAGTGTGGGCATGAGTGCCATTGGTCTCTTCGTCGAAGTGTGCCATTTTTGATATGACGTTGGAATACGTCAGCTCGTTCCCAGCTTGCATAGCGAAGAAGGATCGATCTATGCCCGAGAGTGCGACGTACGCACCTGGTTCTCCGTAAACAGCTATTTCAACATTCTCGCCGGTCCTGGCTTTCTTATTGTTAATGAATATGGTGAAGTTGTTGCGCGAGATACCGTTCACGGAGAATGTTAGGGAATCCGCTACGACGTGGCCATGCTGCGCGATGTGGTACACCAGGATGGTGGCGACGGGAGCCATGTCCGCGCTGAGGGGAACAGCGAATGTTTTGATGTTATGCTGCATGGTGTCTTGCCCGGTTAACAGGATACTGCCTTTCGCCATGATGATGTACTCGAATGTATCGATGTAGAAGTTCGTTTGAACGTGGAACACCATGTACTCCCCGACTTTAGGCTTCTGCGTGGACGTCGAGATTTTTATATGCTTCTGATGCGGGGACTCGTGGGCCAGTAGTAGCAGCTCAGTGTGCGTCCTGAATCCTTCTCCGTCAGTGAAGAAAGCATAGACTTTCATCGAAGAGATATCGTCTAGAATTTGTTGAGCCTGGTCGGAATTATGCTCGAGCCCGAGTTGCTGTCTTAGATCAATGGTTGTGGACCAGAATCCTTCGTTCTCAGTCGAAGCTTCCAGGTACTGAGTCTCCATGGTTCTACGACCACCTGTTCTCATGTCAATATCCGCGCGTATTTCCATTACCGCGCCCATTAATTGCGTCAATCGCAACCCAGAGTCGTCGTGGAAAGATGCTACTAAATTCAAAGAGAACGGCATCGCTGGCTTGAAAACTTGCGGAGTACCGCCCAGGAATCGCACTTTCGTCGTAGAGTTATAAATTCGGAACGTCGAGTATCCCGTGATTATTTCCTCCAAGAATCTCTCTCCAACGGTGGCGACCACGGTGACCTCCACTCCTCTCCCGGAAGGCACAGAGTTTAGCAACTCCGCCATTGGATATCGAAAACGATACGTCCCGTTGAAGAATCTCAGCACGGGAACCTTATTATCGTACAGCAGTGGGACTTTCAGCCACGAAGGGTAATACTCGTCGAAGTAGAAGTATCTCTCCGCAACGTCCGAAACCCCTTCCGCGTTTCCATTGTCCAACGCCCTGAATCTCGCTTTCAGAGTCAGATTCCCTCTCACCGGAGCGCCGCTAGTGTAATTAGCTTGGACCGTGCCATGTATGTAAGGATCGTTATCAAAGAAGAACGCTGGCATCGTTACGTTGACTTCGAACCTTGTCTGGTAATATTCCTCCAGCACGAAAGTCTTCTCCTCTACTTGGCTCTGCGCTATCACTTGTATGATCCATTCTCCGAACACAGGTTGATCGGAGAGCTGGTACGACAGCGACACTGTTCCCAGATTGCTCTGTCTACTCAGCCAGCGTCTCATTATTCTCCTGTGAGGGTCTAGCATGTACACGTCAATGGGGTTATTGAACGCCCTGAGCTCGGTGTCTATGGGTATAGTCCTGAACCTCACGGTTTCACCCTGCATGTACACAGGCTTATCTAATTGAATGAAGATAGTCATCGATCTCTGGGAAAACGTAAGCTTAGTTTCGTTCAGGAACGCCTGACCGCCGGTCAAACTGTTGTACGTCCCCTCTACTCGTAGCTTGTATTCCCCTTTAATGGAAGCACTTGGCATCCTCATCATCAGGGTCTCTGGTATCTTCTCCTTTACTTCCTGGTAGTCAGCGCCGATCTCCACGCCGTTCCTTTGGATGGACGCGCGCACCATCATTGGTATCGGGCTGTACAGAACGTTTACAGCTAGCCGGTAGATTTGACCCGGTCTAACCATTCGCGAGGCCACCACGAAGTAGGTACTACAAAGAAAGAGGAAGCGAGTTAGTGAGATGGTTATAAATCTTTCTACGGTGATTCTCTCAATGAGGCTTTCACTGATAATTTGATGTACTTTCAAGTGGTTTGACTAGGAGCCATATGTACTGTGCTCAGGTGAAAAGAAGTCGGTTGAGTAACTCTAGGGTCCGAATTGTATATTTCCATTGGCGGGCGCGACAACGTCGACGAATACAAAGTAAACGGGGCATGGGCGGCGGGAGCCAATGCGAGCGGAGCACCCCTCGTGCCCCTGTGACATTTCGACAGACTTCTTTTTACTAGGGCACAGTGGATTCTTGCAACGTAATGCATTGAACTTCCTAAGGGTACGATTAAGTTGGAGTTTCGATAAATGGTGAGAGCGGAGATGAGAGAAAAGCGAAGAAACACATTCTGTAGTTTTATAATAGAAGTGTTTACATCGAAACAGCGATCAGAGCTACGCTGACTCCCTTATATTTAGTTTCTACCGCAGCTCCAAAGTAAAAGTACCCTTAAGGTGGGCTCTCACTACACCTCATCTCTGCCACATCAAGCCTTGCGTCGCCCCAGTTGTGATGTACTTGAAGTTATCTGAGCTTGCCTCAGTTCATGTGTTTTATCATTTGCTCAGAGAACCTCTTCCTTCCTCTTTTAGCGGTCACCAAAAACGGTGGCATTGCATCCACTCATGCTACGCCTCGCCTTGACACTCTTCCTTAAAATATTCTCCAGAAAGAATGCAAAGCTTGGAGTCACGCCGAGGCGAGGCACAGTGCGAGTCAAATTGTCAAAATACATAAAAAAAAGCATAGGGAACAGGACAAAGACTGAGAATATTCAAAAGCATAGTGAAAAGTATCTTGCTTAACGCACCAGAAATTTGGGGATGGATGGAAGTGGAAAAGGTAGAGGAAACACAGGAGATAATTGTACATTCGTAATACTTATACAATCATGGTCTAACAGTCTTTTTCTAGAAATGTAAATTTTGATATGATAAAATTTGTAGTTGAAAATGAGCGATTTTCCATGATTGTGGGAAAAAAGCGATTTTTAATTTTTTTTTTTTCATATTTTTTGCGATAAATCCCCTTTGGAAGTCGCAAAGGCGCGACATTTTAACTGGAAAATTATTCTTGGGTACAATGCATCCCGTGTGACTACGAAGGATTAAATATATTTTAAAGGATATCGAAAAAACAATTTAGAAAAAGTGTAAATGGTCCGTGAAGCTGAAAGATTGACGGGCCAAGTGTATCTATGGTTGCTTTCATCATTCATGTAAAATATCGATACTTGCCCCATTCGGTACGAGTAATTTTTTGATACCTACTTGGCAACCCTAGGTATCGATACTAAAATTACCTGGTATCGAAACGAAAGTATCAAGTATATACTCGTATTTTCTTGAATCGATTCATCCCTATTACAAAACTATAAGGAGCTGAAAAGAGAAAATTCAATGATCAGAGGGGCACTAAAGGGAGAAGAAAAAGGAGCGGAGGAGAAGAAAAGAAGAACAAGACGAAGGAAGAAGTAACAACGAAAGCACACTCTCGAGTTAACAGTCCCAGAAACACTTACACACGTAACACATGTAAGCCGATTTTTCGGCCGAAAGGCACGAAACAAACCTATTTACAACATAAGAAAAGCATAGGAAAAGTAAACTGAGCCGAGGCGAGTAGTAGCGAGAGCCTACCTTTGCTCTACTATTGTTCGGAAAACTCACGCTTCTTTTATTATAATACTATCAGCATTCCGTAATCCGAAGCCGCTTTGTTCCCTGTCATCGAACCGATTCCACGTAGTGCGCGTTGGTTCGGCAGGATCCTGGGGGAACTGGCAGTTCCCGCCAGAGAGGGTTAATAACAAGATCCAGATCCACATTTTCTGCAACAAGTAACGTTCAGCGATTCCCGACGGCCTGTTTATAAATATGCTCGTTTGTTCGTAAAACCGAAGCCAGGTACGAGAAGATTTCACGGCTGATCGCGGGTAGAATGAACGGTCAACGCCCAAAATACGCGCTCACGGACTGGCATCTAGTTTCCACTTACCTCCGGGGAATTGCGTTCTCTCGTCCCGTCGATCACAAGCACATATCACGAACGGACGCCGCTGCGGCACGCTGACGCATTTAAAAACCGAAAGAACGCTACGTGAGAAAGTAAATGAGACGGTGGGCTCGTTAAACGTACCGTGGAAAAAATCTCATGATTGGAAGGAGTGGTCGCACCGTAGCACACACTCCGCTGTATGTATTTGGCTCGCCACGGAAAGTGACTAAACACCGCGATTCGAGAGGAAAGGAGGGAATGCCTATACACGCGACATCTTCAGAAGCCGCCGGTGCATTACACTAACGAGCGTTGAAAATTTTGAAAGTAAAAATAGATAGAGAGGAATTGTTGACGAAGATTTGTTAATAATTAATCGATTATAAATAAAGGAACCACAAATATCGTGTAGAACCGCGATCGAAGGTGTATATTTTCAGATCCAATTGCCGAAGTACCATGAATCATTTCTGAAAATTTCATAGGTAATTGGAAAATTTGAGCACGTTTCAAAATGGCGTCATGGGCGTCCGCCCCCCCCCCCCGTAGCTTTTGGGAAAAAATCGCTTATTTTGCAAAACTGATTTTTATTAAATTTATACTAAAAATGGGAACAATACTAAATTTCGGATTTAAATTTTTAATTAAATTGGCACTACAAAATGAGTTCAAAAATGCAAGTGGGCTACTCGTTTTTTCGTTACTATATTCTTCAACACCGTCACCCCAAAGTTGCCCCCTCCTGGAAAAAAGTCTACGGACGCCCTTGATAAAAGCAAGAAGGGGAATATTTTTCTTTACCGTGATCCCAAAGTTGCCCCCCGCCCCCCTGGAAAAAATCTCCAGACGCCCCTGAATGGCGTCATATTTATTCTAAGCGTGTCCAAGAACTGTTAATAAATCAATTATGAACAAAACGGTTGCTAATACTCTATAGCAAAGTAGTTAAGGCTCAACATTTTTCACGCAACTCCAAAAATACACAAATTAATTTTCACGCTCCGATAATTCGTTAATTTTTTTCTATAGTTCGATTTACTGAAAGAAGCATGTATTTAATTTGTTTATTTGCAATTCGAAGACATCGGTCATTTGTAGAGACACTGTAGTTTATTATGCAGCCATTTCCAATACTAAAAGTGCTTATTTATTGCTGTAAAAAGATTTTTAAATTGCATCTCTTCGGTTTATAAACACAGAAACGTTAGCGACGCGTGGCGGTGAAAGACATGAACTAACTTGAGCGTTAAAACACGCCCAGTGCGCCGGTTTTGAGGATGGACGCGAGCTGTCCTCGTCTATCAATGAAATGTCACTCCCAATGCGTTGTAATCAGGAGAAAATCCCGTACATATCCACAAAGTTCCAGAATTTTTCAAATTTCCAGGTTCGGGATCTTCCCTTGTCCGTCATTTGTACGCGCATAACTAATTAATCATAATCAAACTGTACATACGAGTTATTACTCAAACCTGCTATATTACCAAATTTATGAACCGAGTCTTTGAGAGTTTATACAAAGCCATCAGTCGCTACTTGCTCCCCGAACATATACTGCCAGGGCATCTAATATTAATGCACCCAGTCTGTTTTGAGAAGCTGGCCTCCCCTAGGACCAATTCAGGATCCTCAGAAACTATCTCCTCGAAACCTTGGCGACGTGCTTTGTCGGCATTAAATTCCCTCTCCACGATGTCTTTGTACGGGATTTTCAGCGGATAATTAGGATGAACCACTTCGGGAGGGTGTCCGTCCCTCAGCGCCAGCTCCCTGCAGATGAAGACAAGTCCCGCGATATTGACCGGCCTCGGTGGAGTGTCCAGCTCGCTGGGCTCGAACACCTTCTCCGGTAAACAGAATCTGTCTCCCGCTTCAGCAGCTCTCCTATCATCCTCGTCGTCGTACGGCACCTTCGTGCACAGGAATTCGTTGAACGATCCGCTGTTCTTGAAGAGTAACTTCTGCTGCTGGGTAGAGAAAGAGTTCATCGTGAACGTGCCGAAGCACGTCAGCCGGAGGGATAAGGTGATGTAGCCGTTGGGCTTATGCTGCTCGTCCACCAGGCCGAACATGTTCTTGATCTGGTACGATCTGGGCAGATGATAAATGTCGTTGCTGGCCATCATCACGTGATCGCAGAGGCAGCCCGACATAGGGATCTTGGAGTTACCCAGAGGATCCTTCACCACCTCGTACGGGCATATTATGATATCCTTGATCCTGTACACGTCCAGCAGCAGTAACTTCGACCGCATCTTGTCCACCAGCTCGCCGGGGACGGCGGTGAACGCGTAAATCTTGCCTGCGTTGAAGTGGACCACGCGGAAGATACCTTCGCGAGACATCTCTTTACCTCTGTCAGGCTTAGTCAAGGAGAAGTCGGTGTGGAATATTCTAAACAACGGCATGTCCGCGAATTTCAAGTCGACGCCGAGCGAGGTGGGGTCTACTCTGTCCAACTTCTCGGTGTACAAACTGACCGAGTCCACGAAGATCTCCAGAACGTACAGTTTCTCGGCTTTCTGGGACTTGCACTTCTCGTGACGCTCCTCCATAGCAAAGCCGAAGGATCTTCCCTGTCTAAACGGCAGCAATATTAATGAACAGAGTTTCTAGAATAACTTTAAATTTTCAGGAGTACTTTTAGCCTAAATGCTTGCAGAATTTGCGAGAACAATTGATATTCGTGATGATTCTCGATGGATGTTCGTCGATCGAGAGATTTTTCGAGGCTCTTTAGATTCGAGCGAAAGATATTTTCGAGCACAATTATAAAATGTATATTTGATCTTCATGATTAACACAGACGCTCGATGATTATGTACAGTTATTATAAATGTCTCGACTCGCAGTTAACACGTCCTTCGTCATTGAAATCTATCGACGAACTTCATCTTATTTCATTGAAGCAGTACGAAAGACAGTATATAGGTTTCGCGTGTTCGCACTGTCTTCTAACGTATAAAAATTCTACTATACAGTGTATCGCGCGAGTTCCAGAACCCAATTAGTTCCTCGCGTTACGCGATACACTCTTACCCAGTACCACCGGACGTGTATTGCAGAATACGCATGGCAGTGAAGAGCTGAATACCATCAGTCTTTTACATTCGTAGTTGTACATATATTAAAATCTACGTGCTATAAATTTTAACTAAAAAACAAAACATGTCACCAATCTACGATCGTAGATATAAAACCTATATGGATAATACAAATGCTTAAAATACGATTAAACAATTCCTTGTATACGACGTAATTGGAAGAGTTTTTATATATATTGAATTTCTTCTAAACTCGAGATAAGCAGTTCGTAGTTATTCGTTCAGACTTTGTATTTAAAACTAGCATGCATCCTTCCACCGTATATTACGCGGATAAAACTTGTCTAATGTATATGGTTATCCCATTCTCTGTTCGATCTCGAAGGAGTGGAACTAAATACGTTCTTCATGTTCTCCTTCCAGTCGGACAGACGAAATTCCTCATCGGTTAACATAATTCGATCTCCCCAGCAAGCTTTCTGCTTCACCGGAGTGCTGTAACTATCAGTAACGTTCGTCGTGCTACTCATGCTGTAAGTCTGGTAGCCAGTGTCTTGAGCAAAATTGGATACGCTTTGCTGGTCAGAGATGCCTAACGTCCCGTTGGTTTGTTGCAGTATGCAACTTTCGTTCGTGCACATTCTGCAGGACTCGGTTAAGTGTTTAAACGTGCCAGTGCCATTCTGATTGGAATTAAACGCTGCTGCTTTGCCCTCGAAATTCTGATCGAAGTGGTCCGAGCTTATCGATACAGCCGAGGCTCGCACGAAGTTACCAGTCTCAACGCACGTAGAGTTGGTATCTAGATTCGTAAAAATGTCCATCTTATTTTCTGCCGTCTGTGCGTTATCCTTGTCATGGGATTCGTCTGAAAGATATTAATTGTTACTTCAGTGACTTTGTACTTGCATTGGTCTACCGATGATATGTAATGGTTACCTAGAGAGTGGTTATCGAAGTATTCTTCGCGCTGCAAACTAGTTTGATCTACGCTCATTTCCGTACTGAACTCTAATCGAGCGACTGATCGAGTTCGAGATCTCACACTTTCGCAGGACATGTTATTCACTGCGCTGTGTATGGGAGATATATTGGGAGGCGATAAAATTCCAGGGGCAATTTCAGACAGATCGTGATTGCTGCCTCTGTTCGGTGACTGCTGAAGGAGATCTCGTTAAAATTCTTTCACGTTCGTACGAGTGGAATAAAGGAAGTTATACACTCCGCGGCAAGATTAAAGGAACACTAACTTCGTTTCCTGTGCTTCAAAAAAGATTTGAGTGCTTGATTTAAAACCTAGAAACTTCAAGCGTTAAAATGCGTCTTTTAAATATTTTCTTCGATCATATTTCGCAGAGATATACCCATTTGAAAATAACCAAAATTTCCGGGAAATTATAGTGTTCCTTTAATTTTAACCCGGAGTGTATATAACAACAAGACCCGTTCACCTTCAAGGGAGCTCCATGAACTAACATCCCACTTTGCGGCGGACTGGAAGACAGTATCAAAGAGCCGTTCATTTTCACCGGGGTCAGACAAACAGAGGACTCGTCTTCGTCTTCGAAACAGTCATCGTGATTAAAGAACAGCTTCCTCCGCAACGAGTTATTACTCGAGTTCGCGTCGTCACTTTCGACGTTCTGTTCCTACAAACGAAACAATCGAAGCTTAGAAATAAATAAATAATCAACTGGTCCCAGAAATCAACTTATTTACTTGAGTGAACGTAAAATAAGGTTTCAAAACTTCCTCCACGTGCGGTGGCAATTCAGCCGGAAGCGACAATAGTGTTTGACTCCAACCTGAGGAAAATTCAACTATAAAATACAGAAAACATATTTTTCAACTTCCAAAGCAAATACCATCTTTCGTCGACTTGGAAGACTCCGAGTTCGAGTCGCCGGATGTCCTCGTAGGAGTGTCCGCTTCGATCTTCATTCTACTGTCCTTCCTCCTTATTTCCCAAGGGCTGGGAATGATCTGATTCTTCTTGAAAAATTTATCGATGGCTGCCTGGGCTTTAATCTCGGTTTCTGGGTCCATGCAGTGCATCTGCACAGGGAATTCTTCTATCTTCGCTGGCTGTATAAGCGCCAGGTCGTCCACGCTCCACGTAAAGTTAGGGGAATGTTGAGACGGACTCGAAACCTGCGTTTTGTTAAGGATTTAGAGAACGATTACCTATTAACGAGGGAATGCTTCCAGGAATTACCTTGTTAAATACTGTCGGGCTAATCACAGATAGATGCAGTCTATTATTCAAATCGCTTTCGAACGGATTCCTCGCTATAAACTTCGTCAAGCCAGATGGCGGCGTAATGTGAGTCGGAAGAACACCGAGGCAACTCATGTTGCTATGGTACGTCGTGTGCTTGGAACTGGCTTCGTATTGCTTCACGGGAGTCTTATATATGACGGGACTCAGCATCGCCAAGCTTTCGCATTCGTTCTTATTCTTAATCGGAGTCGTCAACATTAAGTGATCCATTCTGATGCAAAGAAGAAATAAACAACGTTGTTTCGTGAAGAAGCTTAAGAAACTGATTTATCAGGAAGCAAATGTTGGAAAGAATTTTTGTTGCATTTTTACGCGCTGAATGCGATTAATTTTATCGGTAATTCGATTAACTCTATCGGACTGGGAAATAATTTGTTTTCTTTAAACGATACGTCTGAAAATGGTTTGGAATACCTACTTTGAAGTCGCTGATCTTCTAACGCCTTTTCTCAGCTCGTTCTATCGGTCAGTGGCTGAGAACTTCGAAAAGTAACGTCAATGTTTCATGGAATTATTTTAGAAAATTGTCGGTCTTACTTTGCCAGCGAGAATTTCACGTTCTAGGAAGTATATCGCAAGAATCCTTGGATTGTTTACAAATTTGAATTTTTTGAAACAACGGACACTGGTCACGTGACCGTATCACGAAGCACGCATCCAAGACTGTTTGACGGGTTATCGATGTTCGATATGCGAGCTTAACGTCGATTTCAAATCCACGCAGTCGGGAAGCGGCAGTTCATTGGCTGTTCTGGCAAACGTTGAGCGCCAGTGGCGTACTCAGTGGAGGTAGCCAAGGGACCCTGGGCAATTAACTTGGAGATTAACTGGCAGATCACTCTTAATCAGAGGTAAAGAAACAGATCGGCTGACTCGGGCTGTCCCTAGACACCAGCGAATTGACGCCAGCGGCTTCACGCACACATTACCACCGCTCCTGTAAGTGTCTAGGGACAGTCCGAGTCAACCGATTCCTGAATAGGGGGGCGTTCCGATATTCCGCAGTGAGTGCATGAAATTGGTGGCATCGTACGATTCCCTAGAATTTCCCTCACTTTCCACCAATACGATGCCACTTCCGGTGCAGCGAGCGTGAAGCAAACGCATGCGTGTTTGTTTCTACAATCTTTGATTATTTGTATTTCTTTGTTTCCAATAGGAATATTGGAAGTAGAGAAATTCAACTGACGGCCGATTTCTTCACTTTCAGTAATCTTCCGGTTGAAGTTATGTTCCACATAACTGCCAAATTATAGCCAATTGGTCGTTCACTGACCGAAAGATTACCGAAGCTGAAGAAATCGGCCGTGATACAATTTAATGAAAAGTAATAAAAGTAATTAATTCTCTAATGATTACAATGCCACTTTTCTACGTTATTATTTTGAAGGAACTTCACCTGATGTTTTTTTTTAATACAAATGTATAATTACGTACTTATTATCTACCGAAAATTCGTGTCTTTACCCACCACTGGTGGCAAGTCAGAGAGCGGTATTCATAAACGTATCTTAAGCTAAATATTTCCTTAATCTTAAGACACATTTATGAATATCGGCTAGAGAAATTCTAGGGAATCGTACGACGCTGCCAATTTCATGCGTTCAATGCGCGAATGGGAACAAACCCCTAGCTTAACGAAAATCACGGGCGATTTGGGCGTACTTAAGTGGAATTCGCCCTTAATAGATCATTAGCTGTCCTGCGTCGTTTTGCACTTGCCTGATGATACAAATTTATAGACGTAGTTGATATTCACAAGAATCACTCTAAAATCAGAGCTTTAAAGTTTAAAAATTGAACAGCCATGATTTAATTGCCAAGCGGTTGGATCAGCTGGTGTATTTAACAGATGTGAATACATTGGAATTGGTTTTAGATAGGGATGAATCGATACCACCAAAGTATCGATACTTTTACTCATTACTTGTATCGAATGAAAGTATCGGTACTTACTCGGTATCGACACAAAAGTATCGATACCTACTTGTATCGAATCATAATGAGTATATATATATATATACATATAACAACAAAGGCTAACGTAACACATGACCCGAGGCGTTAGCGCGCGGAATGCGGATTACCTAGAAAAAAACCATGCCACAGTCGAAGTGCTGGCATGAATTTAATTCGTTCGTATTCTAAGAGGAATAGTGTCTATATTTTATTTAGTATATAAACATATGAACATGTAAACATATAACAGATTTTGTAAGTATGTATGAACATACGGTCAATGTGTGTGAAATAAAAGGTAAACAGTCAGGAATAGAGGAACTGGAGAGAAAAGTAGGAAAAGAGTAGAATTATAAAATTAGTAGGAACAAAACTTTAAGGTTGAAGAGGAGGATTTTTAATTAAAAAATACATCTTGCGGGACACTTCCCAAAAATAATAATTTTTCTAAATGTTTGCCCAAAAGTCTGTTTCTGTTTTTAGTGATTGTTGCTCCTGCTTTCGAAAATAACCTCTCGCAAGGTACTGAGGAAGCAACAACCACTAAAAACATTCGCGCCTGAATATACAGTGATGGGTACATAAGCTTCTTATCTTCCCACTCCTCTAATGGGGATGACTTCAAAGATGACACTGGAGAAGACAAATATATTGCCAATTCATCACCTTTGTTAATAGTCTTTCTTTTCTTCTGGTTTATGGCTAGTTCTTTATGATATTTCCAAAAGTCGTATTCAATTTTTGTAGTTTTCTCTGCTTCTGCTTCACTGCTTGGGCTCGAAATATCTGACTTTATTAATTCTTTTAGTTTTTGAATTGCCCTTCCACAAGCATTTGCATCTTGGAAATGAATATTTTTGAACCGTGGGTCCAGAAGCGTTGCTAGTGCTGCATGTGTATTATATTCAATAAACCCAAATCTTCTATTTATTTCTTGCTTCAGGATTTTTTGGACATCAATAATGCAGTCAAAAGTGGAAGAAAAATTTGAAAGTTCTATCTTCAAAGAATTTATCATTGGAATAATTTTTGAGAGAGTGACATAATTTTCGCCTGAAGATTCCTTAGTGACAAATTCAAAGGGTTTCAATAACAAAGTTAATTGGTTCAGTATTTCAATTTCAGAAGGAAGAAGTATTTCTGGATTGGCATAATCTTCAAACAGAAGGTCAGTACAAATTTTTTTCAATTCAAGAAACCTTTGAATCATATAATACACTGAGTTCCACCTAGTTTTCACATCTAATATAAATTTCTTTATAGATCCTTCTGGAACCCCATTGCGTTGCTGAATGTTTCTCAATTTATCGGAATTCACTACGCTATTTTTCACCCACTTTACGATCTCTCTTACTTTTGATAAAATCTTTTGTATGGACTCATTCTTTAGCGCTGCGTCAACTATCAAATTAAGTGTGTGTGGGAAACATGGTAGATGTTTTTTATCAGAAACTACATTTTTGACTGCTGCAACCATGTTTGCCCCATTATCCGTGATAATACATCTAATTTGAGAAATGGGAATATCCCATTCATCTAATATAGTGATGAGTGTATTACCAAGGTATGCAGCTGTATGATTGCTGTTGAGCTGCCTTGTTGCAATATTGCAATTAAAGATATTTATTCCCTCCAAAAAATGTGCTGTAACGCCTAAAAAACTTTTTTCCGCCATTGTTTCTGTCCATACATCAAGAGTTAAGCACACTTCACTAGCCTTTTGAATTCGTTCTTTGTACAATAATTTGGTCACATCATACTTTTCACAGAGTTTCTTTTTCATAAATGTACTTGAAGGTACTTTGTAGAAGGGAGCGACTTCTTTTAGTAGCCTTAAAAATCCTTCTCCTTCAATAATATTAAAAGGTCGAATATCTTTACATATAAAATATAAAATACTCATTGTAATCGTCTCATACTTTAAGCCTCCTTCCTGATGAGAATGAATCTTCTTGAAGGCTGCCTTTAAAGGTTGATTTTCCTCATCCTCGGAGGTCTTATCTTTAGTTTGCATTTCAGAAAATACATTTGAGGATGTCGAAGGCATCTGAGCACAACAGTTTTCATCCAATGCATCTACATTTTCGGAATCTGAGTTTTCCAAACGCAATGAATGCTCAATTTCTAGTTCTTTTTGTCCTCGCTTGGAAATAGTAGTCTTTTTCCTCAAAAAAATGTTGTGCATTTTGAGATGCTTATGTAAATTGGATGTATTTCCAGAATATTTTATTTCTTTGAAGCATCTCTTGCATGACGCCACTTTACCACTTCTTTTTTGGAAATATGCCCACACTTCAGATATTGGTGGACTCATTATTTGTTTCTATTAGTAATATATTAGCAATGATCAAATAACTCAGTATTTGCTAAAATTTAAAAAGGAAAATAATTGAATGTACAAAACTTAATTCTATTATTATTCTCTACTATAATATTAATAAGTCAATTACTTACATTATTTTTTCGAGTGGTTGCCAATAAAGAAAAATACACTAAATTAATATAAAAATAGTATAAAGTAATATCTAAGAGCACAATAAAATAATATCCAAAAACAGTGCTAAATAATCTCGTAAATATAATCTGAAACAGCTCTATACGAAACACGTGGATGCGAAATGTAAAACAAAACAATTGAAAAACGGATTGAAACAATTGAAAATCAAATACAAAAATTCGCGGGGAAAAAGAGGTGATAGGGTTGCCAACTACGTACCAACAATATTATTTTAATATGAAATATTACTGTAATTAATATAACAACATTGTTTTGTTAACAGTGAGCGGATATCCTAATCATCAATATATATATTATCAATGAGTAATTATAAACACTAGTTATAAGTAGTTGTAATTAATTGTAAACACTAGTTATAAGTAATTGTAAGTAGTTGTAAATATTTGTATATAACATAAAGTGTGATAATAACTATAAATTACAATGACATAATGTAAAACATCAGACTTATATAACATTGAATTTTGGTTTAATATGGTGGGAGGCAAAACCATAGGCTCTTACCTATATGTATACATTTTATTCACCATATTCCCAAAACATTGTAGAAGGGATGTACTACATCATGATGTAAATCATAATTCATGATGTAAGGTAAATCCTTACATCATGAACGATATTTTTGGGCCAAGCATGCTTAAGCATTGGCTTAAGAATAAGTAGCGACTATGGGTCGTATTCTCAGTCGTTGCTTATTCTTAAGATCGTCTTAAGCATGCGGCATCCTTTACTAACCTCGTAGACTAGTAAAGGATGCAGCATGCTTAAGACGAACTTAAGAATAAGCAACGACTGAGAATACCGCTCTATGAATACCGCCCCTATGTTTGCTTTCATCTTTCATGTAGAATGTCGATACTCGCTCCATTCGATACGAGTACTTTTAATCGATACCTACTTGGTATCGCAACCCTAGGTATCGATGCTAAAATTACTTGGTATCGAAGCGAAAGTATCGATACTTTACTTGTATTTACTTGTATCGATTCATCCCTAGTTTTAGAAAAGGAAGGAATAAAATGGAGTGACGTTTGATAATATTGATACTCTCCTTTTAAATTCTTCGTGAATTACGCGATAGTAATGTAACTCGTTAATATACATCGCAAGTGCAATACCGATGAGAACTGTAAAAGATCTGTTTAGATTGCCATCATAAATTTTATTTTTTTCAACCTTAAACACGGGTAAATTTCGCATAATAATATATACAATTAATACATGTACTATTGGCGCGCGGAAAGAAGGCCCCTGGCAGACGGTGCAGTCCGCCGCTATGACGATTCGTTTTTGTCACTGATTCGTAAAGATAGGGCACACATATTTTTGTTGTTACCCGCCTGCCAGGGGTCTTCTTTCCGCCCGCTAATAATAGCAGTGGTTGTTAAACATTAAATACTTATTTGCTAGAAAAATACTTCTTTTCGCTTTGTTTTCTTTCTCCAGAAAAGAAAGTGAAAATGGTAGCAGGTCCTACGGAACACGGCATACAAGCCGACGTAATATTTGTTATCGAGGGAACTGCGGTAAACGGTGCCTACCTCAATGACCTCAGAACGAAT
This sequence comes from Andrena flavipes, assembly GCA_963971345.1. Taxonomy (NCBI): domain Eukaryota; kingdom Metazoa; phylum Arthropoda; class Insecta; order Hymenoptera; family Andrenidae; genus Andrena; species Andrena flavipes. The sequence continues at coordinate 76,074,017 of OZ020480.1, forward strand.
TACCTTCTTCCTACGCTCGAGTAAGTTCTAGAAGATCATCGTTCTCCTTATATCAGACTTAAGGAAGTCTCTCGCACGCCTCGCCTCATTTTATTCTTCCTATACTTCTTTTTATGTAGTTTCACAATTTGACTCGCATTACGCCTCGCCTCGCCTCGGCGTAAATCCGGTCGGCGGATTTCTGCTCCGGAATATTTTGAGAAAGCGAGGCGAGGCGTAGTGCGAGTAGATGAAAGCTTAATTATGCAACCCGAATCGACGACTGCGCAGGGAAAAGTTCCCTGAACAACTGACCAAACATGCAAAAGCGAGGCGACGCGAGTCTAGATGTGAGTGAGAAAAAGAAGTTGCGCCGAGGCGAGGCGTAGCGAGAGCCTTCCTTTAATCAGTTGTTCCAAGCTTGTTCATCTGACGTTATTGTATCTTACAGGTATTTCAATCAAGGCCCCATCGAAGACAGAGAATACGTGTCCGAGGTACAACGATGAATAATATCATTTATATTCCGAATTTATGTTTCTACTACAGCAATTTCATTCCACAGAATAGCGCGACATTGTACGGGATAGTTGTGTACCATGCCGCTGATTGTTTACCGTCGCCGTGCACAGAAACTTTCGGCCCTTACGCCAATCCTCAGAAGTTACTACTCGTTCTGGATAAATTGGAGTAAGCGGAATCTTTAACACGATGCATTCTAATCTTCTCAACGAGTGACTGTAAGATTCTTTTCTGCGAGTAGGATGGTTGGCGGGAAAGGAGAATGCTGCGCGAATATCGGGGAAGGTCTCGCCACTGGATTGCAGTGCTTCGAGGACTTGCAATTACGACGGGAACCCAACGCAGCATCGCAGAAGCACTGCGTTCTGATTTGCAATTCTCCACCGTACCAAACAGTTATTCAAGAGTCGTACAAATTCGTTGGCCACACTATAGAGCAGCTGGCTGCGCTATACCAAGAGGTGCGTTGAAATGAATTAAGGGGACTAGGCAGTCGAAAAATCAATTTTTTTTATTATTTTTGCGCTACCAACATTCGGTAACTTCTTACTTTTTTTATGAAAATCTCGAATTTTTACGGACCATATTAGAGGTTTGAGTCGAAACGATTACAATTTTTTTCAAATTTTTTTAATACCAAATTGCGGTGCCATTACAAATTAGATCTAAACGAATTTTTTCTTTTCCAGAGGAACATTAACCTTTCGATTCTGTCGCCCAGAAAGATCCCCGCGTTATTTAAATTATTTGAGAAAGCCGGGGGAGACCTTCAATCGTCTCAAACGAAAAATTACGCCAAGGACCCGCGACATTTGGTACTATTACGTAATTACAATTTGAAAGAAAGACCGGTCAGCCCTCCGATGGGTGGGCCTGTCCACACCACTCCCGGCACAGCTGCTCAGATCCCACTGAGCCCGTTGCAGAGCAACGACAGCCCGAACACGAATCAAGTTCAGCAGAATATCGCTCAGCCGCCCCAGCCGCAAGGTCCTCCGTTCAGAAACCAAGCACCGCAGAATATCACATCAGTCCACCAAGCTGTTGTGCCTATCGCGGCCGCTATGAACGTCGGAAGACCTCCTTACAATCCTCAGATAAATGCTCCTCCGACTTACCACCCGACGCCCGTAGGACCGAGGCCGAATCACACCAGATGGAGGCCTTTCGTAACGCCAGGAGGTGGTCCAGCGAATACACAAAACAGTGCGTTAATAGCACAATTGAATCAGCCTTCTCCTTCATTAGGGCTGACTGTACCTCCATTTGGACAAAGAATGGATGGTAGTAAGATGATCTTTTGTGGCTGATAAGATTCTTAAGTTCTCAACTCCTCATTTCTAACGTAATACGCTGAATTTATGTTTCCAGTAGCGAATACCAACGTCATGGCTGCCAACGCGCAGCAGCAGCAGCAGCAACAACAACAACAGCAGCAACTGACTCAGCAGCAACAAGTAAGATTCTCCATGCAGCTGCAACAGCAACAGCAGCAGCAGCAACAGCAACAGAATGTTCAGCAACAAGGTTCGATGCCTATGTCCGGCCAACAGAGTCACGGGCAAGGTGGGCAGCAACTGACGGTGTCGTGTGTCAGCCAGTCAGCGCCTAGTCAAGTGCCGCAAACAGTCACTGCTTCCCAGACGCAGGCGTCCGTGTCGTCGGTCTCCCAACAGCAGCAAGTAGTGCATTCCCAGGCACAGGTAATATTCTGGAAGAGCAGGTTCCAGTTCTTCTATGAATCTTTGCGAGCGAAATCGAATGTGAATGTAAACGTTAAAGGGCAACGTAAATTCTGGTCCCGTGGCGAGTCCACAGATCGTTGCGCCGCGTGAAAGGCACACCATATGGCAGGGCGTCATCGAATGGGTGGAGAAAGCTAAGATTCCTGCCGACGCGCCGAAACAAACCAGACATCTTCCTTGTCAAGTTTCCGCGCATTCCAAAGACGGAGATCCGGAATTGTGAGTTCTCTTTTCTTGGAGGTATGATTCTTGTTAGGGGAACTCGATGTATTTAACGAGGCGTACTTATTTAGGAAAGCTGATACCTGGCCGCAGAAGTTACTCATGCAGTTGATGCCTAAACAATTGATAGGCAATATCGGTGGGCTTTATTTAAAGAACTCCAAGTCCGTTCTGTTTCATCCAGCACCCTGCGAGGCTTTGGATTCTCTGACGAAAGTCATGAGTTCGGGATTTGTTAGTAGACAGTAGTTTGATACTTTCTGAATCGATGTTCTTGATAAATTGATAAGGGAATATTATTTTAGGCAGGCTGTGTACACTTCACGTTTTTACCACCAACGTCCACTTGCGAGATAAAGGTACTTATTCTTCTGTATACGGCGGAGAAGAGAACGTACTTAGGGTTCATTCCAAATGATCAAACGGGATTCGTGGACCGGCTGAGGAAAGTGATTCAACAGCAAAAGTCATCGCATGCTTCTATAAGGCAGGGACAAGTGAGTAGAATGTCTCCTGATACCGAATAATATTCCCGAATTCGCCGCTTCCCAAAATTTGCAGCATTCAGAATTCGCCGCTTCCCAAAATTTGCAGCATCCCAAAATTTGCCGCGCCCCAAAATTTACCGCTTCCTAAAATTTGTTTTACTCCAAAATTTTCCGCTCCCCAAAATTTGCCGGACTCCAAAATTTATCGCTTCCCAAGATTTGTCGCTCCCGAAAATTTATCGCTTTCCAAGATTTTTCGCTCCTGAAAATTTGTCACTCCCCAAAATTCGTCATTCCCCAAAATATGCCGCTCCCCAAAATTTGCCGCGCCCCAAAATTTGTTTTACTCCAAAATTTTCCGCTCCCCAAAATTTGCCGGACTCCAAAATTTATCGATCCCAAGATTTGTCGCTCCCGAAAATTTATCGCTTTCCAAGATTTTTCGCTCCTGAAAATTTGTCACTCCCCAAAATTCGTCATTCCCCTAAATATGCCTCGCCCGAAAATTTACCGCTTCCTAAAAATTGTTTTACTCCAAAATTTTCCGCTCCCCAAAATTTGCCGGGCTCCAAAATTTATCGCTTCCCAAGATTTGTCGCTCCCGAAAATTTATCGCTTTCCAAGATTTTTCGCTCCTGAAAATTTGTCACTCCCCAAAATTCGTCATTCCCCAAAATTCGCCTATACCCAATTCCGCCCCGCTCTTACCGCACGATCCTTTTTTTTATTCCATACGGCAAGGTATTAGTAGCTTACCGAAGTAAAAATCTAACAATTGAACCCCTCAGGCTGGCGGTGCGCAAGGAAATGCAATAACTGGTCCTATGCCCACTACCGGCACATCGCAAGGAGGTATCCTTATGTCCCAAACGAACACCATAGCAATGGGAGGTGGTCAAATAACCCAAAACGTGGTCTCCACAAATGCCCCTCAGCAAACTTTGACATCCTCCGCTGTGCCTCAGAATCAAATTAACATGCAGGTAAGGCTCGCTACTTAACGAACAACAGAGTTAAGTATCCAAAGCAATCGGAAGAAAATAAAGAGGTCCATTTTGCTTGGTGCACCGGTAGGGTGGTGGTTTACCTGGCTCCCAAGTTGCCGCAGGTTCTGGCACGATGATAGGACAACAAAGACCGCCGTACGACGACATAGAACTAGCCAGGCACCAAAACTTATTGAAAATCCAACAGCTAAGGCAAACGTTAGAAGCCGCCCAGCAGCAGGAGGCGCAATATAAATCGCAGCTGGAAGTGAACGTAAGCAGATACCGTATAACAGAGAGAGAAAGAAGCACGAAGAACGAACGCAGCGCGTGTAATATAAATTCACACGCGTAATTAATTTTATAGATTCAACAAAATTTAGAAGTAGCGCAACAGCAGGAAATGCAATACAAGCAACAGTTAGAGGTGAAATAAAATGCTTCTTAAAGATGATCGTACATTGTTATCCACACTCTCAGTCGAAAGATGTTCAAACCAAGTTTAAACGAAAATAACGATTTGCTTATAGGCTCAGCAAGCGCAAAGAGCTCTCAATTCCGCTGCCATGTCGAACCAACAAGCGAATGCTCCGAGACTGATGCGGCCTGTTTCAAATATGGGTCTCAGGCATTTATTGCAGCAGGTGTGTAATCGTGCGTTTAACCATTTCATTATCAGTCTCTGTTTTCACGATAAGAAATTTGGGAATTCGTTTAAAAAGATTTCACGTCTTCTGACAATTTATGGGAAGTTTCGGCGTGCTGAAGAAAAATGGAAATATGATTGATTAACTGCGTTGTACCGAGAAACCTGTATGAATTTTCTATTTGCAGCCGCAACCTCCATACAGGCAGCAAGTACTCGGACTTCAGCAACAAATAGTAAGCGCCAGGGGCCAAATGACCACAAGACCAATGGCTCCTGGCAACCCACAGAACCAGCAGTTCGAAGATGTCTCGAATTACGATTTCCTTGGATAAACAATCTCGATTAGGAAATATTCCCTCAAATACATTATGCGACAGTATGTACGAGGCGGTTTTACACCTTTTTACATGCGCAGTGGTCTCTTTTCTTTAACGAAAAGAAAGATAATTATGTTAGGCGAAGTTAGAATAAATAGAAATCCAACGCTAATACGCGTTTCGGTATTTGTTCACTTTGTTAATTTTATAAGGGCGACTGACAAAGGTAGCCACGTTGAAAGAGCGATGGAACATTTGTTTCTTATACACTAGGGTGGCTTTTATTTTCGAGTTTTGAATTTTCTTCGAGGCACCCTCCAGTATAGTTCCAAATAATTAAAAAACAAAATGGATTTTATATAATATTCTCCAATTTATTGATTTAACCAAAAAATCGACAAACAGTTTTCGAAAAAAGTCCGAAAACCTAAAAAAATATATCGAAAACTTAAACTTTCAAAATTTGAAGGAAAAATGTTTTTTTTTTAAGTTTAAAATCGACTTCGCGAGCTGTTAAATAATGATTTAAATGTTTAAGGGCCCAGGAGCACCCTTTCTCGTTATTCAATCGAGCTCAAACTTTGCACAGATTTTTTTTAATCTATTCTGGAGGGTGCCCCGAAGGAAATCTTAAAAAAAAATTTACCAAGAGTAAATAAGAGCCACCCTATTACACACGTAAAAGATAGTTAAGAATTTTAGTGAGTATTATAACAATTTAGTTTATTTTGTATTAATCTTAGTGGATTAAATAATAAATTGCGTTTCGATAAGAATCAGCTGGCAATTCTGTAAATCCGTAATTATTTCCGCGACGCAACATGGTAATCAATGGTAATCGCTTCATCCGACAGATAAAAAAAAGCACGTGGTAGGGAATGACAAGGTTATGTTCCCCATCGAACTTCAATAACTGTAAGAAACCTGTTGCATCAGTGAACTATATACACCGCTGATAGTGCATACATAACACTGTAAGTGCGTAGACTATTACCATTACTCTCAGCTTTATTTTCCTTCGTAACTTAAGACTGTTTTCCAATAATTTCACAGTATCAGCTCAATAACGCATGTTTGTAAACATCGTGACGTAAATTTAGTGACACAACCATCTTCATTTAAAGAAACTCAGATCTGGTCTGAATATTTATTACAGCGAGCAGTCACAAATTCGAGCTCGTCATTAATAACAATTTTCATTGCGAAGCTGAAGGTCCTCGCAGGAATAGACATATTCAAACGTTTCGAAAGCACCGTAGTGTGTGGGAACTTATAATCTCGGAGGAGATAAGAATATTATTGAGCAAGCCGACCTCTCGACCTCGGCTTAAAATTTGTTCGCTGGAGTATTCTATTTTGCAATTACCACGCTGATAATTTAAGATAACGCTACGACACCCTCTGTATTTTACCAGGTCGCCTCAGAGAACACAATCGATCGGTATCGATTACTATCGCTGATCTACAGGCTTCGGTGTTTCTATCTCGCGATCTCTGCTTTTAATTGTTCCGTGGATTTTATCGTTTCGTGACCTTCTGTTCTCAGATCATGGGTATTATTAAGTTCTACAAGGTGCCTGGTTTGAAGTCAGGCCAATTTAAAAACAAACTCAACAGCATAGTTGGAATATCCGATTCGATAAATGGCCTAGAGACTGAATTGTGCTATTACGTTGAAACCAAGGAGCCTCTGAACGAAGAAGAATCGAGATTGTTGAAATGGATTCTGATTCCTCCGTTCGAGCAGGATAGTTTAAAGAGCCGTAGCGTGTTCGATGGAAAGTCGGAGAAGAATTTGATCATTGAAATTGGCCCTAGGTAAAGCGAAGCGAACGACGGAGGCTCGCTCGGCTACTAATCAATTTCTTGTTTATTACAGGTTGAACTTTTCCACAGCATTCTCCAGCAACGCTGTGTCTATCTGCAGATCTGTACATTTGCACAAAATAACAAGAATCGAAGCAGCGACCAGATACTGCATCGAACATACTGGAACGATCGATAAAAAAGTCGAAGATGCTGTATGTGTGAAATGTTATAATACTATTGTAGGAGTAGGTCCTTTAATATATGTTTTTTACAGATAGCAGAAGCGTTGCATGATAAAATGACGGAATGTAGGTACACGAAGGCGATAGAAACGTTCGATCATGGCTTCAGGCCAGAGAAGTGGTTCGAAGTTGACGTTCTGAAAGGCGGACGTAAAGCTTTGGAAGAAGTGAACTCAAAATTAGGTATATATCCAAAATAAAATTAGATTTTACTAGGTGGTATACTTCTTTTTACTATTCGAACAGGTTTGGCGTTCGATAACTGGGACCTAGACTTCTACACGGATCTGTTTCTCAACAAATTAAAGCGCAACCCAACCAGCGTAGAATGCTTCGACTTAGCGCAATCTAACAGCGAACACAGCCGCCACTGGTTCTTCAAAGGACGCATGGTAGTCGATGGCGAAGAGACGGAGGAATCGTTAATCGATATGATTATAGAGACTCAGAATCATTCTAATCCCAACAACACGATTAAATTCAGCGACAACAGCAGTGCGATTAAAGGACACCGAGTGGCGACACTTCGACCGAAGGACACGCACAAGTGCAGTCCATTTCACTTGGAAGACGTAGATCAAGATCTTATATTTACCGCAGAGACTCACAATTTCCCAACAGGTGTCGCTCCGTTCAGGTAACTAACGCAGACATTTACTGGATACATCGCAGCACGCTTCGCGAACATTGTGATTTTCCAGCGGAGCTACAACTGGGACTGGAGGGAGATTAAGAGATGTTCAAGGCATTGGTAGAGGAGGATACTACATCGCTGGAACGGCTGGTTATTCTGTCGGTAATCTGCACATTCCAGGTTCGTCGTAGTCTCTCGTAGATTTTTATAAAATTAACGTACACATTTGTTAATATTCATCTTACTTTAGGATACGATTTACCCTGGGAAGAGAAAGGTGCGCCGTACCCTAGCAACATGGCCACACCATTGGAAATTATAGTTGAAGCTAGTAACGGGGCATCTGATTATGGCAATAAGTTTGGAGAACCAGTTATATCTGGCTTCGCTCGCTCCTTTGGTATGAGAGACACTACGGGTGTACGACGTGAGTGGATTAAACCAATAATGTTCAGCGGAGGTTTAGGTACAATGGATGCTGACATGTCGCAGAAAGTTTTGCCACAGAAAGGTCAGGGGGAATGATTACAAGAGCGTTGTATGCATTGCGAGAAGAGCTAAAAGTAGGAATTATTCCAGGCATGGAAGTTATCAAAATCGGTGGTCCTATTTACAGAATTGGCGTCGGAGGTGGTGCTGCAAGTTCCATCGAGGTAGTTTTATAGTTTTATCTAATGTGTTCATGTTACGATCGATTAAAAACCAAGTGTTTGTCGTTAGGTGCAAGGTGACAATAAGTCTGAGTTGGACTTCGGGGCTGTGCAAAGAGGGGACCCTGAAATGGAGCAGAAATTGAACAGAGTGGTTCGTGCGTGCACTGAAATGGGAAAGAAGAACCCGATACTTAGTATACATGACCAAGGAGCTGGAGGCAATGGTGAGAAACATTCCCCTTACATTTCATACTTTTCAGACTTGTCAGATTTTACGAACTTTGCAGACATTTCAGACTTTCAGAATTTTAAGATTTATTAGATTTTTTAGACTTTTCAGGCTTTTCTGTAACTATAAACAGTACAATACCATCGTACCTGGTGTTCCTGATTTCTCGATATTTTTTCTTCCTCGAGAAATCAGAAATCAGATCATACTTCTTGAGAATTCTCGAGAAATTGAAGGAAATATTACAAAATTTGTATTCTTGGAATAATGTTGATAATATTTATCGAAATCACGAGAAAACTAATTGTTCATTCCTCTCCACTTTGCACAAAACTTGTATAAATGAAAAAATAGAGAATTCTCGAAAAGGAAGACTAACCGTACCACTAATTGATATTTAAAATAACTAGGTAACGTTCTGAAGGAAATAGTGGAGCCCGCGGGCGCTGTTATCTTCACAAAGAAGTTTGAGTTAGGCGATGCGAGTATCAGTACGTTAGAGTTATGGGGTGCTGAGTACCAAGAGAACGATGCAATCCTGTGCAAACCAGAGGACAGCAAATTGCTCAAGGAAATAGCTACGCGAGAAAAGTGCCCTATAAATTTCGTAGGGACAGTCACGGGAAACGGGAAGATCATTCTCTCCGAAGAAGATGACTGTGATGCATCGAAGTACCTAAGCGAGGTTTACGAAGATAAAAGACACCCGGTCGATTTGGATTTGGAACTGGTGCTTGGGAAAATGCCTCGTAAGGTGGGTATTCTACGTAACTCTTTCAAGGGGTATATTAAATGCAAATTAATGTCCTTACAGACTTTCAGTCTTCAGAGGCAGGTAGCTCAATTATCTCCTGTTAAACTACCAGAGAATTTGACCGTAGAGTCTGCTCTGGAAAGAGTTCTTCGCTTGCCTTCGGTGGGCAGCAAGCGTTACTTGACTAACAAGGTTGATCGCTGCGTTACTGGATTAATTGCGCAGCAACAGTGCGTCGGCCCTCTGCACACTCCTCTCGCGAATGTAGCTGTAACAGCGATTTCTCATTTCTCGACGGTAACGGAATCTGAAAGTAGAAATAAGCGTAACATGGAGCGATGTCGTTAATCATTATTTTATTATACAGGCTGGTGTAGCGACTTCCATCGGAGAACAGCCAATCAAAGGCCTCGTGAACCCAGCAGCTGGAGCTCGCATGACTGTAGCTGAGGCGCTGAGCAACTTAGTCTTCGCACGTATTTCAGACATACAGGTATTAACGCTGAACTCACTCCGATTAAATATTAAGGGAAGGTTCTGGTCTAGAACCCAAAGAAATAGGTGATCATTAGGATTTGTGTCACAGATACATATTTCCAGGATGTGAAATGCAGTGGGAATTGGATGTGGGCTGCGAAATTGCCAGGCGAAGGTGCCGCGCTGTACGATGCATGCTCTGCGATGTGTTCGTTCATGAACGAGCTTGGAATTGCAATCGATGGAGGAAAGGATTCTCTTAGCATGGCTGCTCGGATCGGTAAAGATGTCGTTAAAGCACCAGGAACGCTTGTGGTATCTTGTTACGCTCCTTGTCCTGACATTCGACAAGTAAGTTAAAGGTGTTCCTTAGGGAGCCTAGTTTCTTCAATTTCCTTTACGTTACCACTGACCTGTTTCAGGTAGTAACGCCCGACTTAAAAGCACCCGCGGCAAAGAAACGTGGTCACATATTGTTCGTCGACTTATCTGATGGCCAGAGTCGAATTGGCGGGACGGCTTTGACTCAGGTTTACAACTCGCTTGGCAATGATGCTCCAGATATGCGGCGCGCTGACCTTTTGAAGAACGCTTTCAACGCCACGCAACGTTTGATCGCAGGTGACCTAGGAGAATCTGTAAGATTTATTAAATGTTACCGAGGCGAGTAACTTACGTCGAATATTATTCTTCTCGCAACAGAGGGGAAAGTATTGGCGGGCCACGATATCAGCGACGGTGGACTCGTCACGTGTCTCCTTGAAATGTGTTTCGCTGGCATTTCTGGAATGAACGTTAATATCTCTCACAAAGTAGCCTCGCCTGTCGAAGTCTTATTCGCCGAAGAAGTGGGATGGATACTAGAAGTTGACGAAAGGAATCTTCACGACGCGTTCGATGTATTTGCGCAGTTTAATGCTCCTGTGTATTCAATTGGAACGTCGGGGGACTTTGGATTGTCATCGAAGGTATGGACTTTATTGTTTAAATATTTACGCTTGCAATTTGTATTGTGTTCTTTCAATATTCTTAGATAAACATCAAAATGCAAGGGAAGACAGTGCTGGACTCGACGGTTATCTCCTTAATGTCCCTGTGGGAGGAAACCAGCTACCAATTAGAACGCCGGCAAACAAACGTTGAATGTGCACTGGAAGAGTTCAGTGGATTAAAGGATAGAACAGCACCAGCTTACAAACTAACATTCCATCCTGATATTAAGCCTGCTCGAAGGGATTTGTCCGGTTTGTATATTTTCAATTCAGCATAAATTACGCAGGACCATAAAATTTTTTTTTTTAAAAATACGCTGCAGCGACTTTTACATTTTTTGTTGCAAACAGCAAAGATCGCGGTCGCCGTAGTAAGAGAAGAAGGCATAAACGGTGACAGAGAAATGGTGGCATCTTTGATGAGCGCTGGCTTTGAGGTCTGGGATGTGACGATGCAAGATCTGCTGGAGAATAAAATTACATTCGACAGATTCAGGGGCGTCGTATTCCCCGGTGGTTTCAGTTACGCAGGTGAGTCGCTCAATATTCTGGTCTAACGGATAGAATTAAATTAAGCTAATCTGCAATTTCAGATGTTCTGGGCTCGGCGAAGGGGTGGGCAGCAAGCCTCCTCTTCCATCCAACCTTACAGAAGCAACTGAAAGCATTTATTTCTCGCGAAGACACGTTCAGTTTAGGAGTATGCAACGGGTGCCAATTGATGTCGTTGTTAGGGTGGATAGGAAACGAAACTGGTACAACCTGTTCAACGCCAGAATTTTTTTCAATCAAAATAGAATTTTATTTCAATCAAACTTACGAAAAATTTAGCTCCGCGAACTAGAATTTTCAAACACTCCTACTACGCGTCTCTTACAGGCGATGTCGAGAAGCCAGACATTTACTTGGACCACAACGTATCGGAGAGGTTCGAGTGCCGATGGAGCACAGTTAGAATTGACAAATCCCCATCGATCATGCTAAGCGGAATGGAGAACAGCGTCTTAGGCGTATGGGTCGCTCACGGCGAAGGGAGATTCACGTTCCGCAACCACGAGGTGCTGAAGAAGCTGAAGGGAAACCACTGCTTGGCTATTAAGTACACCGACGACCACGGCAATCCCACCGAACGATACCCCCTTAATCCAAATGGAAGCACAGGTGAGACTTGCTCGCACATTTCTTTCGCAATAGAACACCTGAACGCACCACGCGCTATTTTATTCGCAGAGGGTATCGCTGGCATTTGTTCAGCGAATGGCCGCCACTTGGCGATGATGCCGCATCCCGAGCGGTGCACGCAGATGTGGCAGTGGCCTTGGAAGCCAACAGAATGGGCGCACGTCGCTTCGCCGTGGCAGCGCATCTTCGACAACGCTTACGCGTGGTGCGAATCTACTTCGTAGCATTCCTCCTATCACATCCGCCGTTGTAAATAAGCAAGTTCGTATATTTTCTCAACAGAGCGTTCTAAATTCTAAACGATACTTCGATATCGCTTAATAAAGATCGATGTTTCGTAGACTATAAAATTGTTTATTTCCTACCTTCTTAACAAAGTATGGTAACATCGTGTTTGTCAAGTATTACAAAAGGGAAATGGTAAATTACAGTTAGAGAATTTGTTGGAGTTTAAGTGCGCGTTACTCGAACGAGTTCTGTCTGACTTTGAAGAGCTGATTCGATGGCGTGTACTGGGGGAATTGATTCGTATCGAAAATATCTTCTAAGTGGAGGTCGCAACGTAGTATCACAACGCCGGATGGATTCACCTTGACTTTTATCTTCGTCTGCGGCGTCAGGACGCCGTAATTCACGTCCTCGTATAAATCCTGTAGATCCGCACAGTTGTTTTATCTAATTTTCTTATGTATAACAGAGAAGTTAAACCGTAAACGACGTACCTCTACGCCGTATCCTCCGGGATACTGCAGTCCAAGCTCCTTCAGTGTAACGGACACGTCGGAAGGCGTACCGTCCGTTCTCCTATTCACGAACGCTATGGCGTAAGAGAAGTAATTCTGATAGACGGGAGTTATCGGCCTCGCCCAGATCTCAATACCCTTATGCTGAAAGAGCAAAAAAGCGAAGCTTACTTTCACATTCCTGGGCTTGAGAAATTTCGATTTCAACGGGGTATTCTAGTTTAAAGCGCGCTTTTTTACACGTTTTTTGGTATCTTTTTTATCGAGCATCTAAACAATTGTTTTCGTCGAACTTTTTCTCATATATTTATCCATGTTTCAGTAATGTTTAAATTTTTGAAGTTTCACTATCGATTTTTCATGTTTCTCGTACCTTCCGCGGAGCGATAAACCGAGAAAGAAACGTAATTATGAATTAATTTTGGCACGGACGATAAAGTCACGCAAGGTGCGCGAAAAATCTGGAATCAATCCGCCAAGTGGGTCTTAAGATACTATGGCAATCATTTAGAAAGCATGATTTTGAGAAAACCCGCGTTTAAAGTTTCCCATATCAGCCGACGCGCGTCGCCGCGTCGTTCAAGCTCCTACAACTTTTTTAATTTCAAGAGTTCGGATATACGACTTTATACGTACATTTATGAAAGAATATTCTTTAACTGTAAAAAAATCGATTTTTAAAGCAGAATACCCCGTTAACACACGCTGGATTCACTGACTTTGTAGATGCGCCGACCCTGTATACCTAGCGGGTCCTGATCCACGGCGATGATTTTTCTATTCTGTAAAATGGCTTTGTACTCCGGTCGGATCGTTCTCAGATCGACGGACATCAACAGCGGCGCCGCTAAAATAGCCCACAGCGCCATTTGCGTTTTGCTCTGCTCGTAACTTAACCCGAAATTGCCGATGATCAGCATGTCGGGATCGTTCCAGTGCCCCGGGCCAGCGTTTGGCACGATCGAGTCCTGATTGTTCCCGTAATAATCTATGATTGTTTCTAAGCTACTCCACGAGTCCTGAATGTCGTCGTAGTTCCTCCAAAGGTTGCAGTTCTCCGTTATGGCGGTATAGTTTGGCTAAAATTTGACGTCAGTGAATTTACGGCCAGCATTGACCTTCGAAATTCGCGGCCGGGAATGTTCATGGCCGGTTGATAATGCGCGGTAAACTTGATACTGTTGTACAGCGGACACCAACCTGCATTCCGGCATAAATTTGATAAACTGGCCAGCTACACGAGTATACCATAGGTCGACCAGTTTGATTCAGGTGGAATCCAAACTCGGGATACCCTAAAGTATATTGAGAACGATCAGTGTACAGGCTTTCGAGGTGGCGTTTAGTTTAAGCCCGCGATTGCCGTACCTCTATCCATTTCAGAAGGATGCGAATAACATCCGTCCAGCTTTACATAGTCGACGTCCCAGGACGAGAAAGTCAGGGCGTCTGTTTCTAAGTATCCCAATATTCCAGGGTAGCCGGCGCAGGTGTAGTTACCGAAGTCTTCGTAGATCCCGAACTTAAGACCTTTCGAATGGATCTGTGTGACGGAGGGGTAGAGATGAGGGTACAATTTATCGGAAGCGCTTCGAGAATGTTAGCGAGACGTACATAGTTTGCCAGACTTTTCATGCCATATGGGAACCTTTGTCTGTCCGGCACAAGTTGCCCGGTAACGCTTCTGTCTTTTTCCAACCAGCAGTCGTCGACGTTAATGTACTCGTAGCCAACTGCTGCGTACCCTTCTGCCACGACAATGTCTGCCATTGTGCGGAAGAGCCGATCGCTACAAAGCGTGAAAACAATATTCATGGACATCCGTCGAGACACGAGTGTCTCCTTAAATTCTGTTTACGACGAAGCGCATACATTTTATAGAAACTTTGCGCGATGGAAGATAATACGATAGGCTTTTAAAGGCGTTCGGTTATTAATATAAGACTATCTCGAACGATTACATTTTTCTTTTAGCTTTTGTTAGTAACGCGACCTTGAATCGACATTCCAATTTACATACAGCTATGACACAGCTCTAAGTACGGTTGTTAGGAATCATTCTTAAGCTGACGCATCTTTTATTAAACTTTGTACTAGCTAATCTTTTGATCAATGCGTTATGAAACAGAACGATCATAATTTTTACTGTATCGGTATGCCATTTGCATATTTATGAAACATGGTTGCATTATGAAAGCAATAGCTTTATTACTTGACTTCGCCTGAAATTTAGATTTTGATTTTATGGAAAAAGTATTCTTCTTTTTAGTTTTTTTTTTGGTGAAAATAGTCATATTCATCTGAATTCGCCAGGTATAAAGAACTGAGACACATTTCGTGATCCAAGACTTTACAGATTGAAAGTTTTGTGGTGATAAACAAACATATAAACTTTCTGCTTTACATATTAAGGTAACTGTTCTTAATAATTTCTCACAAGTCAAAATTGTCCGTGTATAAATTCTCAGTAAATTCAATGCTACAATAATAACTACATTTCAAATTTACACGCAATAAAAATATTAAAACTTCTGCAAAACTCCCACTTTCTGTTTTATATATTAAAATAACTGTTCTCAACTACTTCTCACAAGTCAAAATTGTCCGTGTATAAATTCTCAGTAAATTTAATGCTACAATAATAACTACATTTCAAATTTACACGCGATAAAAATATTAAAACTTCTGCAAAACTCCCACTTTCTGTTTTATATATTAAAATAACTGTTCTCAACTACTTCTCGCAACTCAAAATTGCCCGTACCTAAATTCTCATTAAATTTAGTGCTACAACAACGACAAACAACTACATCGCAGTCCATCTACTAATTCCATTTCAACTCTGCAGCCAACAAAAATATTAAAACGCCTTTAAAACTCCGACTTTCTGCATTACATACAAGATAACTGTTCTCAACTGCTTCTCACCTAAATTCTCATTAAATCTAGCGTTACAACAACGTCTTCAAAACTCCCACTCCTCGGTTCACCAAATTACCCCGTTTTCGCCAATAAAGATCAATTATCACCCGTTTCGTTATCAAAATCGTATTACCATATTTTACGACTCCTTTACAATCTCCCCGACTACTCTCACTTTCCACGGCCAAAAGTTCTGATCGAATTTAACGCTCCTACCTCGTCAATCGCCTATATAGGTCGCTATTCGTAACGAAATCGTATTCTGCATTCTTTGATGCACATCAGCTCGTGTAGCTGTTACTATTACTCCTTAGATTTAAAGATATATAACCGAAATGCTAATGAGGTTTCACTTTACCCATACATCATGCTACACGATCGAAAGCACAGTTAAAATCTCGCCAGGCCTAACTCTGAACCAAAAGCAGCCCGATTAAAGCCGTTTAACATCTCCTAGGACGAGATATTAAAAGAAATCACGAAGGAGGACGTAACGAGCGATAGACTCTCACCTAATGCAGTTTTCGGGATCGTTCTTGCAGTCCGTGTTGCACCTAAACCTTTCCCAGGCTAGCCAGCCCATCGGCGGCGTTTTCACCAGGCCGTTCTCAAGGGCCAATGTCAAATCCGCCACTGACACAAGCAAACACCATATCCATACCGTCTGCGACATTCTGCAAAAACGCACGTTTCTTTTATACCGACCCCTTTCACTGTACGCCGCTGGTGAGCCCGATCGAGTTTCGGTTCTACGACTCCGGTAGCATAATTCTGACGATTATAAATGTTTATTAAGAAGGCGGCACGACGCTCAGCTGGGCAGGAGATCTGGCCATTAGGAGCGGAGGAGAATCGCCATCCACATCCTGCACGGCTCTTAGCAGACTGATCTGATATAAGACCTCCAAGCCCCGAGAGTACTTTCACCCAATGCCCCATTTCATTTTTACACACAATCGCTGGTCGAGCCGCGGTGGTGTGGGCAATGGATTTCCTTTCGTACACAGACAGAGCGAGCGTGCTCCGCGCACAGACGCGGCCGATCGTCGCGTTGGTAACTATTACGGTACAATTACGCCTACGAAAGACAATCGTGAGTATTTTAGCCGCGGGTATCGCCTTTGTTAGCTACCTGGAACGATCGCGGCTGGCTCGAGCGATGTTTTAGTAAACGCTTTGTCGCGAGCTGTTCGAGAGAAACGCCTGTTTGTCTCCGAAGGGTGTTTTTCTTTTCGTATCACGGCTCGCACGCGTTCCTCGTACCACGTACGCGATCCTTTTTAATCGCGAGGCATGTCGAGCGTCGTGTCGCGGGGGGCTATCCAAGGAGAAGCGAAAGATCGCCGCGTGATACGCGATTAAACGAATGCAACCGGCGCCGCATGAATTTTTCGTCGCGTTTTACGACGCTCGATATTTCATCTCCGAACGATCGACTCGCTGGAAGTGTTTATATACGGGGCGCGTACGGGACGATAAACTTGACATTTCGAAGGGGGCTACCGGACGCTTCAGAACCCCGGTTCGGGCGGACAAAGGAGCGTCTATGAAAAGAAAGTTACGCTTGTCGTACAGAGAACTGTTGTATTACAGTAAACTGAATATGAATGGAACTTTCTTCTGTTCCCTTTCATGGTTCTGTTAACTAGGTAAACCGGCAAGTGTGCTTTTGAAATGCGCTGTATAAGGAGCTACGTCTCACGTGCAGTTTAATAGAATGAATAGAGCGGGGTGTCGATTTGAGAATTGTTATTCGATATTAGAGACGTAGGGAAATACGGGGGAGCTACTTTTGTCTGGTAGGTGACACGCTAAATGTTATTCCAGGTGCGATGAGTTTTTCCGCGGACTCAGGTCGTTAAATATTTACCTTAATGATATCAATCACTCGGGGAAAAATAGCCGCTGTTTCGCGCGGCGCGCTCCGATCACCGATCGCCACCGGTTTTGCGATGCTATTACTTTCCATACTTTCATTTCGATTACCTAATCGAAAAGGAAAAATCGATCGCGGCTGAGTATATAAGTTCGTTTATCGACCGACGATACCGTAACGGTTTCGCCTTGGAGATAGCCGCGAATTGGAGTTCGATAAGCGAGAACACTTTTGCAAATGGAATGTAAATTTATGTGCGAGGAAAGTGTAGTGTAAGCCCCGCGTCTCAGACGAGTCGTGATTAACTTTCTTTGCCCCGAAGAATCATTCCTTTTGTTTCGTGTATATCGTGGGAAGGCTAACGCATGCTAAGTAATTCTGACTTCTTTTTCGATCGATCTGAATACGACTGATCCGTGACGTAGCCAATGTTTTATGGATAGGGATCGAGTAAATCGGATCGGATACAGCGTTCTGAATGCTTTCGACGACTTATTCCAGCAGACTTGCGATATTCTATGTCACGGTTTGGTTGCCGGGGTATTTTTTACCTGACTGTTTGGAATAATGATCCGACCACCTCGCGTCGTGGAAAACGAGACTGCGCCATACGCGAATGCACCTTCGCTTTATATAAATAACGAGGGGTTTGTATGTCCCTCGTCTCAAATCTCTGCAGATGTTTAGATAGGGCCTGTTATCGGTCGAATTCGTACCTTTCCGCCGGTGTGATTCCTTCTGATATTGCGCGAACGGAGATTGCACGAATTATAAACACTATCGATCGGAGAGAAGTGATCGATCATCTTCTTCGCGTTCATTATCGCATCTCTGTAATTTAATTACCGTGCATAATAAGGAACATACTTGTAATTCATGGTCGAGTGGATTATTAATACCTTGTTTGTTAATTTCTAAAGCTTAGTGAGTGGATCATTTTTGAAAGCTTGATATTTTGCAGAAAGGTTAATAGATATTGCGTTTTGTATAAGGCAATTAAGATGGGGAAAGCAGTGGCAGATTTGAGAAAAAAGGCCCTGGCAGGCGCGTCCGGGGACTTTTTCCAGGGGGGGGGGGGGGGCAACTTTGGGATCATGGTAAAGAAAAATATACTCCTTTTGCTTTTTTTAACCTTTTATAGTGCCAGTTTAATTAAAAATTTAGGTGGTAAACGTACTGAGGGGTACATTTTTGGGGGGAAATGTAGTTTACTAAAAACGGGCCAAGTGTAGTAGTGTCGTGGGGCCTTGCGGGGCCTTCAGTTCCGCCACTGGGGGAAAGGAAAAAGGTTTTGAAACAAATTACAGATGGATAGGCGTAATGCTTCTACTATATAATGAAACACCTGCTTGTATATATTCTTTAAAGTTTATATGCTCGAGGCAAATGGATGATGAACGGTCGGTTCTAGTATCGTACAATGGCTCGTAGATAACGAATTTTTATATTATCTATCTTTCTGCAGATAATAACAGTATTTGAATTTGGTTGCTTTTCCTCCCATTGCAAACACGGTACTTCCGTTTCAACGAGTTCTACGATTCAGGGATAACAATTCTTCTTTATTTTCCGCGAGTATAATTATATCGCGTTATATAATTTGTCTTTTATTAAATCGCCTGACATCGCGACGAAATGTTTCGTGATCGATCGTTCCCCTGGATGCAGATAACTTTTCGTGGAACTCAGTTCGCGTTTTATTTATGTAACCCAGCATAATTAATCTTCTAAATATCTTACAAACTCACCTATTTCAAAAATATCGCAGTACTTAATTCAGCCTTTAAAAATTGAATTAGACACGCGAAATATTCCGCCAATAACACGCGATTGAAAAAATGCAAAAATCCACCCAAAATTTTCAATAAATTTCTATGTAGTGTAAATTTTGACAACGAATTGCTGTATTCGGTAAAAGTTTAGATAATATTTAAAAAAATTTAATTTCATAAAAAATGCACTAAAATTCAAAAATAATTCTAGTGCATTTGTGATCAAATCAAATTTTTTTTATATATTTTTTATTATTTACTTTCTAGTGTTTACGTTCTGCAACTAAAAAAAAAAAAATGAAAAAATTAACTATTTGTAAGTAAATACGTGACGCATCATTTCCCGATAAATTGCGTATTTATGGAAATCGCGATGCTACTCTAGGCAACGCAACGACTTTTTGTCGTTTTCAAAAAGCACGCGAGAGGCTGATTTCAATTCGAATGAATCTGTGGTTGTGTTAAAATTGTAGGGGACGCAAATCCCCCCCTCGAAGAGGTTACTTTTCTGTCTAAACTTTGTATTTTCATCATCAAAGTTTCAAGTCTATTGGATTGGTGAAGTAGCTTAACCCTTCCGCCGCGTATTTAAATCTTCGGACGATTCTTGAAAAGTGTCAATTTTGCATCAATAAAAAGAGTTTTTAATTTTAACCATTTTCCGCATTTTACATATTTATCACAGTCCAAGAGAATATATTTTTAACGCGTGGACCATAATAATCGAAATCCGCATCGAACGGGAATGTAGCGGCGTTCGACAATAGTCGAAATCCGCATCGAACGGGAATGTAGCGGCGTTCGACAATAGTCGAAATCCGCATCGAACGGGAATGTGACGGCGTTCGACAATAGTCGAAAAATGTAGCGAAAGAGTTAAAACTAAACGACAAGGTTCGACCCAAAGAAACAACCATCTCAGAGGATCGAAGCTAAATAAAATCGTTTAAAAATACCCTTCTTCCGCAACACTTCGATACACAAGAATTTCTGGATCATGCACCTCGGATTATTGATTTTTCCTCATCGATCGAAACTTCGTGCGTCGGCGGCTCTCCTCCCCCCCCCCTCCCCGCCCCACCCCCGGGCGCCGCCAGGGATGGTCGAGGGTGGCGCCACGTGACGTCGCACCACCGAATCAGTCGTGCTCCGTCTCGCTCGCGTCGCGCGTCTCGCCCGTTAACCTCTCCCTCGTTCAGTCTGGAACCCCCAACAATCCCCAACAATCCCGCAGCCAGCGTCGAGCGCGGGGTCGACGGAGGGACAGTCGGTTTCACGGTTTCCCCTGGCCAAGGGAGCGCGTGCACCGCCCGCGGCCCACGCAGGTACCTTCCGGTGTCGCGCGCGACCACCGACGATCCACCTTCCACGGGGCTCGCCTGCCATCGGGACGCCATGTGAATAAACCGCCCGCGGGTCCCGTCCCCCCCGTACGTGTTATGGCGTGCAAGTGGCGGCCGAGCATTGCAGCGGCGACTTTGTTCTCCTCCGCCGGGATATACCGCCGCATCGACCCCCAGCGTTGACTCGCCTCCGTGGGAACATGAAGATACCGCCCCTGTCATGACCCACGTAAGTCGACTATATCTCCGCTCTATCCATTCACCGAAAGCACGGATCGCCCAGATTTCAGCCTCGGACGATTGTTGCGCGTCCGCGCCATAGAGTATCCGTCCCCTGCCAATAGACACGGTCGGTCGAAGGACTTTCGTGTTGATGTTTATGACGCGTTAGGTCCGCGGGGACAGGTCGCGGCAGGGTGCATCCGCAATCTGCTGGTGCATCAGCATCTCGGAATGCTTCGGGAGATGCAGCGACTGGGGTGCGTTGTTTTTTTTTTATGCGGACTTTTTTTTTCGAGGTTGAGCACGTGCGGTTTGGGAAGGGGCTCGGTGTTTATTGGAACGGTGGATTTGGGTGCCATTGACGTGCAAGGAGCTGAGGCAGAATCGCATGAATGGGTAATGGCGGCAGGCCGAGACAATAATTTTAGATAGTGGCACGCATATAGCGCTGCGATCGTTCCCATTGATCTGTGTGATGTCCGAGTTCCACATTTCTCGGCGATTTTTTTTTCAATTCTGGAGATGCTTCCGATGCAGTGTTTTATGTATGTAGTTGTATTGCGGAGGAACGATGATCTTTTATGATCTCGTAGGGTCATGGTTTATGGAGGTGGCATTTCACTAATAAAGTTGCATTGCACATGGCGTTAATAACAGTTCAGGCAACGGGCGATTACTGGCAAATGCGTGCGCGAAGTTGGCCGCGGTTAGTTCGAGACGTAAACTACCACCTTGAATTACTTTTTATTACGGCGCTCGGAGTGACGTGTACATTACGAGTATGACGTATGCCTTTACCTTGCACGCGTAGTTTTCTGTGTACTACGTGGGTTGTTTGTACTATTATTTGCCATCTGATGGAATAAAAGCCACCCTTCGGGGATTAATGCTATGAAATACACAGTTATTTAAGGATCAGATAGATAGAAATAACGTGTACAGTCACGGTTAATGAAGAGTCCAGTTCGATAATGCTAACGTAAAATCGAAGACTGGATAGTATAGATTTTCTGTCTCGTATTAACTTCGATATAAAGTGATGCAATTCGGTTTCACAGTTATGAATAGCCATTTGGATTGAAATGGGATATTTCCAAAGGTTTCGCGATATTGCCAGCGGAGAGTGTTCGCGGAATGACCAAAAAAGGACATTATGCGCGATGACGTTCTTCATTCGTAGCCCGTTTTGGCTCACTATTTACCATATTTTATCTAGGGCGGCGCGGGTAAATCGATACGCGCTGCTTTCATTCATGGCTGCCTCCCCTCACGGTTGGCACGTTGCCTCCGCGTACCACCACTCTCGGAGCAACCCCCTCTCCCCTACCACTACTATGTTTCACCCATTAGTAGCATGGGCTATCTCCGACGCAGTGATTCTCAAATTCCCTTCCCCTACGCTGTATCACACCCCCGCGCGGTGACGTCATTGCCGGGGCTGGAAGCACTTCGAACATTATTTCCATTTCGAAACACGACCAACGAACCACCCGATGCACAGTGATGCTATTTATTTTCCAATTTATTTAACCGTGACGGACTTTTTAAAACTTAGCGCACGCATACTAAGGACTTTTTTTTCTGTAAAGAGTAAATGAGAGCCCTTTTATTCCACATCTTGCTGTCGCTTCGTGGCGCATGTTATACTTTCAACGAAATTTCAAATTTCCAATTCATTAAACAATTACTCGTTTAGATCGTTAGGTATGACCATATACGGGTTCTTCATAATGAAATAGGTTGCAAAAGTGTTGCATAGAATAAATTTTTGAATAAATGCATCGAATGCGTTTTACGCTCGCCAGTGGTTCTCAATGCAGGCCCACATCGTGCCTCGTTGTAACGGATACAGTATCATGTTTACGGAAGTCATTTAACCCGCTTTAAGTACTTAATTGCATTGTTAATTGGTCGCACGGTTCACACGGAAGAATATTGAGGAGCGGCTTTTGTGCACGCGTTCTCACCAGACTTAAAACTCTATTATCTCGAAGGAGAAGCCTCGCGCGAGGAAAATGTATTCCACGTTTTTCACTCATTTTTCCACGTGGAATCGTTTCATATACCACTCTACTATAAACTATACCCTGTTCCTAATTACTTCGAGGATTTAACAAAAATTTGAGAACAACGCTGCTGGGTTTTATTTCAATCGAAATTGAAGCTATCAAAACTTTTAATTTCGAGGGCTATCCAAATCAGTGTCAATGGGGAGGCAAGTTTTATTCCTTTTCATTATTCTTACCCGTTTCAATTGCCAAGAGGATTTCATGAATACAGGAGCAGCTTCGACGTTTAAATGTCCGATTTAATCTGATTCCCAAGGGGGTTGGGAGATCATGCCAACGGCATTGTAAAATCCTCTTATTTGCCTGTATAAAGGCTGAACTGGGAGGCTGCTCGAAAGCTGGCGCTATTGAATAAGCTACCTGTTACGTGTATTGTCGCAGCGGGAGGCAGATGTGTATTAGAAGAAAAAGAAAATCGAGGAAGGGAGGTCTGAAAGGGGGTGGTTCCTTTTCGCTGCGAGGCATCAGACACTGAGGGCCTTGTTAACCCAGTATGCAAATAGAATCTGCAAATGTGATCTGTAATCTCCAGTTCCATCTGCCCCTTTGATTCCACGAATACTCTTCGACCGTTGTTACCAGGGGCTGGGAGGCTTTTAACTTTAACAGAGCTTCCCTTGTTCGGCGCAACCCTGTTCCCAAAATTCTAAATGCCGTCGAGTGTGCTTAAAATAAAGAGCTCTTGAGAACTTCGCAGACCTCGAATGATTAAATTTAGTAGAAAATTATATCGATAACAATCTCGAGGCCAACCCTTACTTTCTATCTTGAACTGTTAAATCCTCCGCTTAATATAAAAGTCAAGTAGCATAACGTATTATATATCGATCGCGCGTGAAATTTAATTAATATCGTATAGGTTGTATTAAGGGGTGGATGGAATTTAATTAATCTGCTAACTTATTGCGCATTAATTGCACATAAAATTTAATATGGTTTACTAGGTGTTCCGTAGTGATTACGCGTGAAATTTAATTTCCGTGGCGCATTCTGTATCGCTTGCTCGTGAAATTTAATTACTCTGAAAATGTGGAAATTTCGGGCGATTATGGTGCATCGAAAATTGAGTTGAGAGTCGCCCAGTTGGCACGCTGGCGTACTACTACCACGATACCGTTCGCCACCACCTTCGGGACCATTGTCGTCGGCGCATGGTCACGAGCAGCCACCAGAACCACCCCCCACGAACCATTACCCTCGCTACCGCTGACGCCACTCTCGGTGATGGGGCTGATACTCTCTCGGTATCGATACGCCACCTGGAGAACGTTCATTCCATTCGAAAGTTCGTTTAAACCCAGGGAACTACCACCCCACATCCACGCCCAGGGTCTTCCAGTGTCAAGGAAACATTTACCTCTCAGCCTTGGTTTCTTAAGAACCTCCGCAAGGTCACTTCGTTTTTCATCGGTAATAGTTACAATAAATCGAGTAGCTCGACGATGTTTGGGTTCGATTCGTGCAAGTTCAGCTTCAATTCTTTTAAGTTTATTTCAATTATTTCAAATTTAGTTCAATTATTTCAAGTTTAGATTCAATTCGTCCAAGTTTAGCTTCAATTTCTTCAAGATCATTTCAATTATTTTAAGTTTAAATTCAATTCGTACAAGTTTAGCTGAAACACTTTCAAGTTTAGGTTCAATTCTTCCAAGTTCAGGTTCGCTTCTTTCAAGTAAGTTCAATTCATTCAATTTTGGATTCAATTTTTTCAAGTTTAACTTCAATTCCTTCAAGTTTATTTCAATTATTTCAAATTTAGTTCAATTATTTCAAGTTTAGGTTCAATTCGTCCAAGTTTAGCTTCAATTTCTTCAAGTTTAGCTGCAGTTTTTGCAAGTTTAGCTTCAATTCCTCCAAGATCATTTCAATTATTTCAAGTTTAAATTAAATTCGTCCATGTTTAGCTTCAACTCTTTGAAGTTTAGGTTCAATTGTTGATTGCACAGAATACTACGTACCGTTCAATATGTAGAGACGCGGTAGTATTTTGAATAAAATAATCATTAGTATTAAAATATTTATTTGTATAAAAATACATCTGCTAAATATTATATAATACATTCTTTTCTTTGTATAAATAGCCATTGTCACAATTGGCGCCCTTTTTGTATATCATTAATTTTGTAAAGCTATTAATTCACGACAATGTTTTTAAATGGGATTCTTTTTAATGGGTTAATTAAAATGTCCGCGATATGAGTAATAAAATGTACGAACACAGCATTTTAGCTGTGTATATATCGTTGTGTCATCTTAAGCGCAGTCTTTTATTTTGTAATTATTATTATTATCTTCTATTTCTTGTGATTTATTTGATTTCATATACTTGCCGTAATTTTTTACTTTTTTGAAGTTTTTAAATAAACAAGATATCTTACATAGCTTTACACAGCTCAATGCCACAATCGTGAGAAAAATTTAGCAATAAACAATTCTACACCGCACGAACCGCGCCCTATCAGTAAACAATTACTTACGTGCTAGTACGTAAATATAGTAAGAAGGGTGGTGTCGGAGCCACTTCCATTGACTGGTCGAGTTCCGTGGGGGTCGAACGGGGGTTCGTAGCCATCGCTAGCCGCCGCCGCCACGGTGTACACCATATCGCGTCGCAGCGATCTCCCCACCCTAGTGCCCCGTCGTCACACGTCACCGCTGACGCCCCTTTACACCCCCACAGCTGAGTATTTCAATCGTCCGTGGCCACCCCCCTCCTCGCCCCCCCACCTCCGCCGCCCTCGTCCTGACCCTTCTTCATCCCTGCTTCCTCGTCGCCCGATTACCAACCCACCCCCGCCCCCCTCCGTCCGCCCCCGCGAAACCGTTCCCCAACACGTTTCGCCAGCGTTCCCTCTTCCTATTTTTAGAATATTCCGCGCGGAATAAATGGCCCCGTAGCCACCCCCCGCCCCTCGTCGATACACCTTGTCCAACCGGGGGTGGTGGGGGTTAGCAGGGGCTGGAGGACCTCCCGCCCGATAAGGAATTCAAGCGTACTAAGAATAGTTCGCCGCGGAATGCGCGAACGCTCGCCTCGGACTTTGATTTCCATACGATATCGAGCTGCATCCTGGGGGCCATTTTTTTTAACGCTTCGAGGGTGCCTGAAAGGGGAGAGGATCTGTTCTGATAATTTCAGCGGGAGTTTGTCGGTTCCTGACGGAGGGTTGAGGGAATTAGTGGTACACGTACTGAAATTTATAGAGCGATCGTGAGAAATTAGGTTCACTTTTGGACGTCCTTTGAATTTTGATGATTCGAGGCTCTTGGAAGCCAGAATTTGAACCAGAATTTGAATAGTAAAATACTTATAGGGAAGTAGAAGCTTTACTACCAGAGTTGGGCAAAATTTAATCTAATTACAACTTACAAATTTCGATTAAAATGTAATTGTGTAAGTGATTACACATTATTTTTTGTAATCGTAACCAAATGTTCAACTACCTAAATTAACGATTACAGAAAATAATGTGTAATCAACTAAGTACATTTTAATCGTAATTTGTATTTCAGTTGTAATTAGATTACATTTTACCCAACTCTGTTAACTACCCGGCTTCGCCCGGAATTTAGATTCTGATTTTATAAAAAAAATATGTCTTTTGTGAAAATAGTCACATTCCTCTAGATTAGCCAGGAATAACGACCCGAGGGTAGGCATTTCGTGACTTCAGTGTTTATCGTTTCAAAGTTTTTAGGCGACAGACTGGCACACAAACATATAAACTTTCTGCTTTATAATATAAGACTTAGGAGCTCGTTAAAACTTCCCAAGGCTCACTAATGCTTAACGTTCTTGATATCCCCCCTCCCCTCAGTTGCCGCCTGGGCCCCGCCCAGAAGGACCCTCAGAGCGCATATTCCAAAAAATGATGATTTTATCTAAACACTATATTTTTTTGTTTCCCATAATTTTCATACCACATTATTTATAATTCTGTTATTTATACAGGGCGTTCCAGAACGTCTGGCACCTGCGCCTTTTTCATTAAATTCGCAACTGGTCTCTATGATATTCGAAGGAATTCCAAATTTACAAGCATCGTTGTACGAATATAAATAAATGGTACACGGCGTTGTTCCTCAGTTGCAAACGATTAAAGTTATCTCGAACCGCAGTTGGTATATAGAAAGGCCAAGCAACTGGTTGGAACGCGCTCCTATTGTAGCCTGGCTTCGATTAGAAAGGATATAAGGGATTTTTATTTCGTTCGAATTCACCTGAAATCGATGGAGATCTGACTGCGACTACGGGATACCGAGTTTCACGGTATATCCAGTTGCACGCTTCCGTCTTTCGATACTTTCTATTACATTATTCCGTTTCCGTGGTTTCCATTGCGACGAACGGACAGAAACGATCGACGGCTGCGTGATTCCCTCCCAATCACGGATTAACGTCAACCGCCGTGGGTAACGAGCAGCTTGAACGAGGAAATGGCACGAAACAATCGCGGCGATTGCGGTGCTTCGACGGCCATTATTGATAAACTTGCGATTCCGAAGAATAGGACATTCCTGTGGAACCCAAAATTAAGATTAGAAACTTTGCAGTGATTGCCTACTGTTCTTTCGCTCGAAAATCGTCTCCTAGAAAGTAATAATAATCAGTCTGTATTTGTAGTGTTTGGAAACACGTGGATGCGAGTTTAGTAATAAATCTGACACGTAGGGACAATAAAATTAATTCAAATAAGATTTATGGGAGTTAGGAAAAGGAATTAGAAAATACAGTATTTCGTAATCTTTGGTTTACAGTAATGCAATAGTAATGCTTCGATACTAGATCACTATCAAACCTCGAATTTAGTCACCCCCGTTCTCATACCCTTTACACTAAAGTAAAATTGCTCAAAGCTACTCCTATCTTTTTATACTTCATTTGCACCTAATTTAATTCATGCTTCGATACTAGATCACTCCCAAACCTCGAATCTAGTCACCCCTATTGCCATACTCTCTACCCTAAAGTGGAGAAGTTGCTCAGAACTTCTCCTACCCTTCCATATTTTTTTGCACCTAATCCAATATCAATGCTTCGAAACTAGATCACTCGGAAACCCCGAATTTAGTCACCCTCGTTCTCATACCCTTTACCCTAAAGTAAAATTGCTCAGAGCAACTCCTATCTTTTCATATTTCATTTGCACCTAATTTAATTCATGCTTCGATACTAGATCACTTCCAAACCTCGAATCTAGTCCCCTTATTCCCACACCCTTTACCCTAAAGCGGAGAAGTTGCTCAGAACTTCTCCTACCCTTCCATACTTTTTTGCACCTAATCCAATATCAATGCTTCGAAACTAGATCACTCGGAAACCCCGAATTTAGTCACCCTCGTTCTCATACCCTTTACCCTAAAGTAAAATTGCTCAGAGCAACTCCTATCTTTTCATATTTCATTTGCACCTAATTTAATTCATGCTTCGATACTAGATCACTCGCAAACCCCGAATCTAGTCACCCTTATTCCCACACCCTTTACCCTAATGCGAAGAAGTTGCTCAGAACTTCTGCTACCCTTTCACCTTTCATTTACACCTAATCCAATATCAATGCTTCGATACTAGATCACTCGCAGACCTCGAACCTAGTCACCCCTATTCGCATACCCTCTACCCTGACGTAGAGTTACTCGGAGCTCCCTCCACCTTTCACTTCTTCATGCTCCCCAGGAGACCTCCCTATTGCTCGCTACACCCACACCTGTATTTTAAAAACCTCAGATTCCCAAAAATCGGTATTCCCCCTGTCTCCCCTCCGCCCTTCAGCACGATCGCGTAACAGCGCTAAAAGCCGACGCGATTCTCGCTGGAGCACGAAGAGCCGATGCTCTTTGACGGGACGTTAACTCGCCACGGTACATCGACGAAACGAAACCGCTTGTCTCGACCCATTGAACGCACGAATCACGGATCACACACGAGTCCACGTATATACGTATCCACGGTGTTCGGAGTGTCCACGGTACCGCAGACGGAGAAAGTGGTCTCTGTTTGCCGTGGAGGTAATTAGAAGGGGGTTGATTCTAATCCATCGCTCGTTAACGAAGCGATTCGCGTTTCATTCGTCGCTATCCGCGGTAATTGCCAGTGATACGCGTGCAGAAGCGTCTCAATGAATCTTTAAACAAGCATTTTCAATATTCGATCACCAGACCCCTTTTTTCTGAATTGAATATGATAATTCATTATTCATTTTGAATATAAAGTGCTTTGAAGTTTTTTTTTTGCAAGAGTATCTTCTACTTAGTGTAACCACTATTTATAGAGCTTCATTTTTTAAATGAAACTGCGGCACCTCATGAAATGAACGCTTACAAAAAATTAAATTGAATTTTTAAAAAAATTTACTTAATAATATATATGGTTGATTTGGTAAAACTGACTTACTCCACTTTTTTTTCCAAAGATGAGATTCTGGGATCCAGCAAATCCCAAGTTATTTCGTAGCAAACACGAAAATCTCATTTTTGAAAAAGTGGACATATTTAATTCTGAATTAAATTGCTATTAATTAATTATTAAATTTATTAGTTTCGAGACGCTAGCATGTTCGAATCCACTTATCCCAACACGAACTCCGGCTATTTAAAGGAATAATCGTAGGCAGTGGGGGAAATCAGGGAACTTTTATTATACGAAGAATCGTCCCAACTGTTTTGTTCCTCGATGGTTCTACCGTATCTCAAATCCCACTGTGCCACTAACGAGTTAAACAGCGACCGCCCAGCGTCTCGTGGCCAAAGGAAGCGAATTTGAAGAGCATTGCAAACCACTTTTTCGAACTTTCGGAACCGATCGTGTGGACAGTCTTTCCAGGAAACGTCTCCCGGATGTCCTTCATTCTCGTGTTTTTCACGGTTGGCCGTCCGAGGTTTATTAATAGAAAAAGGATTTACCTTGAGTTCTGTTTTGCCAACGGCGACTGTTTTCACCTTTTCAAGTTTGGGAACAGCGTCTGCGAAACGTACAAAGCAATGATAATAGAGAACACAATATCGGGCCTGTTTTTGAAGTCGTCGAGCTCTGTAAAGTGTTTAAAATCCACGGTGTACAATTTGCAATGCAAATTTTGCAGTCATTTTTTTAATCTTTCGATATTTTTTTAGGTTTCCTTCCTCCAGAGTTGGGCATTAACTAAATAAACAATTATTTAAATAACGGATCAAATAGAAGTTACTTTAACTTTACATTATTTGACGGTTGAAATTAATATTTTTATTCAGCACACGACGAACAATTATTTTTACCTTTTATTCGTTATTAGAAATTTTAATTTAAATATAAATTTTGCCAAATTTTATTAAATTTTTGCAAAACAAGGTTGACTAGTACTTCCCTGAATGTTACATAATCGTGGGATTTTTATAGGAGGTGGACGAAATTTCTTTTTGATATGTTTGGTGGTGGACGTTGACCAATAGTTCCCTAAGATATTTATGATCATTACGAGAAATAAAATGGAAATGTTTCTAGCTACCTGATTCGTTTCTGATGCAAATTAATTGAAGGGAACGCTTATTAAATTTCTATTATAGGGAACCTGTTTCTAGAATTACGTTATAGGAATATTTTAAATCGGATGTTAACGTATTTTGTTGTTTATTGGAAGTCGTTGGAGATGCTGAATGAGAGCGAGTAATTAGAGTGTTGGATTATAATTCGAAATTAGATCTTTCAAGATCTCCAAGTTTGTTTTTATGTATCTTGAAAACTGAATCTTTCTTTGGCTAAACAATTTTACTGTGGTAATTTGCACTGTCAAATTTCTTTTGTTTTCCACTCTAAAAAGAGGAAGAATTGAAGAAGGTCTGAAGAAATATTCACTCATATCAGAAGGAAGAAGTCGGAGTTTAATATAATTAGTAGATACTAAACTAAGGATGTTGAATTACTTCTCCACACACTGGCTCTGCTAATTAATCTATTTACATCTGATTAGAAACTACACAGTCAAACATCGATATTACCCACTCATCAATACACTTGGATTCATACTCCAAGGACCAAAATGATATCGATAGCTTAGTGCATAAATATTTCATGTCCACTTTTTGTGAAATTTGTGTTTTTGTACACAACAAATAATTCTTGACTGTTTCTTTATGCCAGTAATTCTCAACTGATAGGACCCGACCCTCAAGTGAATCGAGTAGTGTTTTCTGGGGGTTGCCACGATTTTTAATTTTTTTTTTTAAATATTATAGTTTGAATTCTATTGTGATATACCTATTTTTCTTTACCTTACATTATGTGACTATTACAAAAGGGGATCGCGACTCAAAAAAGGTTGGGAAACACTGCTGTATATGCAAAAATAATATTTTTCGTCGTTGCATTTAAACCAGTCTTCCTCGAGAACTCTAAAAGTGGACATACAATATTTGTGCACTAAGCTAACGATATTATCATCAAACAACGCTACATCAAGACCTAAGCTTTCATTCTTCCAAGTGATCTACCTAACCCAGATCTAGTCGAAGCATCGGCTTCTTCCTTCCACGGCCTAACGCTTAAAAATAGCGACCACTCATAAAGTGAAAGAAAAAATATGTCAGACAATCTCCGTCATCATCCACGCCCAACCACAAACGAATACGTGAGCGAACCAACTCCAAGGATAAATAATCAGAGCTCATCAATTCTGCTCTTTTGGATCGTCTACGACTCGGTCACGATCCTCCTCCCCCGAAGGAATGTGGTACAAGATCAAGAACCTTGCAGCAGGAGGGGTCAATTAGAAAAAAACTGGTTATAAAATTATTGCTTTGACATTAAAAAGAGAACACTGATTAAAAAATATATATTTTCACAAGATAAGTAGTAGGTATTGAGTATTATAAGTTTTCATATCTATTTTGGGCGAAAAAATATTGTATAATAAAAATATTAATATTCCATTATTAAAAATTAAAATATTAAAAATATTAAAATATTAATATTGTAGAATATTCAAATATTAATATTGTAGAATATTCAAATATTAATATTGTAGAATATTCAAATATTAATATTGTAGAATATTCAAATATTAATATTGTAGAATATTCAAATATTAATATTGTAGAATATTCAAATATTATTATTGTAGAATATTCAAATATTATTATTGTAGAATATTCAAATATTAATATTATAGAATATTCAAATATTAATATTGTAGAATATTCAAATATTAATATTGTAGAATATTCAAATATTAATATTGTAGAATATTTTTTAATATTAGTTATATTGGCTAATATAATAGTAGTTATTCAATTGATAAGTTTTTAATATTAAATATTAAAATATCAAAATATTACTATTGTAAAATATTTCTTAATACTAATTACATTAATTAATTATTATTGATATCATTTAGAATTTTTTTCACGTTTAAGTATTACACGTAATAACTCAAAAATTGTTAAAACCGAAATTACATCGCTCTTGTTGCAAGGTCTTTAATCGAAGTCTTCCTTATGCATCTAACAACAGCGTTGAGGAACTACATCTCGCGACAAGGAGGAAGATCCATATTTGAAAAGTGATACCGCGATCTCGATGGCTCCGCGAGCAATTTTAATCGTCAGCTGGGTCACATCCACATTCGTCGTAAATTACTGTCGGTCTGTTTTTCTATTCGGGTTTCTAGAACAGCAATCTGACTCGCGGCGATCTGGATAGCCGGTGCATCGGCGCTCGCGCGATCCGCGATTCACGTTCGCTGCATTTCGGTGCAATTATTCCGTCTCACGATACACTCGGTGGCCGTCGTTACGAGCGAAAGTCCATTCCAGGGCCCTGTGATTCTTTCTTTCTCGCGCGGTCGTCTTCCAACGCTCCCATTCCTTTCGTCGTTTCCCTTTCCATTCAATCAAGTACCTTTGACGCGTTAGAGATTTTTTTTTTTTGATCGTTGTAGCTTTGACGCACCGACGATCCTATTTGTACAGAATGCGGCTGAAAGGGTGGCACAAAAAGCTGGGAGGTGATTCCTGGTGCAAAAATAAACGAGGAGCGTGGAATAGGATTTCTTCATCCGAGGCTTAAATTTTAAAAAATCGTTAAGCATGCACCTCGCTAGAAAGGAGCAGGATTTATCAGTGCATACGGAAGGGGTTGTGACTATAGGATAGCGCCTTTCATAGTAGAGCTGTAAGGAATATTTGAATAATGCATGTAAGTTTAATTATTTGAATATTCGAATACCAGAGAATTCGAATTTCAGTTTCGAATACCAGAGAATTTGAATTTCAGATTCGAATATTCGAATAATCAGAAGTAGGTATCCGAATATTCGAATAATTAAGGGTATTCGAATAATTAAGGGTATTCGAATAATTAGGAGTATTCGAATATTCGAATAATTAAGGGTATTCGAATATTCGAATAATTAAGGGTATTCGAATAATTAGGAGTATTCGAATATTCGAATAATTAAGGGTATTCGAATAATTAGGAGTATTCGAATATTCGAATAATTAAGGGTATTCGAATAATTAGGAGTATTCGAATATTCGAATAATTAAGGATATTCGAATATTCGAATAATTAAGGATATTCGAATAATTAGGAGTATTCGAATATTCGAATTTTCGAATTGTACTGAATAGGGATCTGAACATGAAATATTTTTTCATACTTTATCGTGAAATTCTTTTCATTGAAACATTCGAATATTCGAATAGGTACCTACTCCTGATTATTCGAATAGGTACTTCTGATTATTCGAAATTATTCGAATAGGTACTTCTGATTATTCGAAATTATTCAAATAGGTACTTCTGATTATTCGAAATTATTCGAATAGGTACTTCTGATTATTCGAAATTATTCGAATAGGTACCTGCTCCTGATTATTCGGAATTATTCATATTATTACATTACACCTTTATTACATCTCTATTTCATAGCGACCAACTTTTATTCGAAAAACTTTTCTCTCCTTCTGCGACCGCAGTTCTTATTCCCCCACCCTGTATACCAGTTATTACGTGTCAGAGCATTTTCCTCCAGTATTTCCTACTTCTTCCCACAACTCATATCAATCCTTCAACCTCCTTCATAAAATTTTGTGAACATATACACAAATCTACTATTTTTAAATTTTATGAAGCAAGATCTTTCTGTGGACCTCAAAGCTTAAAGTTCCTTAAAGTTCATCTTTTTTAAATGTACTTCAGTTGGGAATCGAAACGCAAGTCATTCGGTATGGACGGTTCAAGCGACTAACTTCGAAGAATCCAGCGTGCTCGCATCTCGCTGAACGGTGCGTACCGGTAATTAGCAGCGTCCCGTGAAACTAAAGAAATCGCAAGATTGTGGGTGAAAGTGGGCGCGAGACTCCCGTGCAAGTCTTGCGTTACATACACGCGCTTCATCACCGAGGACAAGTCCGCTGCCAAAGGTTCCTTCGTTGCGCAATAATTTCGCCCCCCTGGGTCCGCCTCTTTTACTATCTCGATCACCTTCGGCCTCTCCATTCACGAAATTCAAGTCTGCTTTTTTTTCTCGGCGATCGATTTTTACTATATCGAACCATAAATATGTATGTAACCTTGGACAATGCTGTTCAGAAGCTCGGAACATGCAAGCTTTTCCTTATACTACTAAGGAAGACAATTTTGGAGAAAGTTTTCTCTCGAGTCTTGAACCTCCTATGGCCCACCAGAGCTCATGTTTCCTTATTTGGCAAATTAATGCAAATTATTGAATATAGAAATATTATTTAATAGTAATTTTAATATTTTAATATTAGTATTAATATTAGTATCAATATTAGTATTAATATTAGTATTAATATTAGTATTAATATTAGTATTAATATTAGTATTAATATTAGTATTAATATTAGTATTAATATTAGTATCAATATTAGTATTAATATTAGTATTAATATTAATATTTTTCATAGTATTTTTTTAAATATTATTTGAGAATTCCAAATTTCCAGCGGAATAATAAAGATAAATTTACTTAAAATTTGAAACACCCTGTATATTCTACCACCGAAGTGACAAACGCCTTTCAGATTCTCACCCCTTTGTTTCCATTGTTTCCAATCCAAAAAAATATCTTCTTCTCGAATCGAACGAAATAAACATTCAACTCCGAGGATGGACGTTCCGCGAACGCAGCGTTGGAAAGTCGCGGAAATATGACCGAGTTTTTTTCCGCTCGTAGCGCTTAGAACCGCTTGGCGGGTTCCTCCGTAAATCGCATCGAACTTAGACGGCGTCGTCGAAGGCTGGCCGCAATAAAACTCGTCTAGCCGGACGGTTGGAGCTACGGGGTTGCAACGTGGCCGATAAAATAAATTGCATGATTTCGCGTCGCCACCGACACCTGTGTGCAACTCCACTCGCTTACAATGCGCATAATTTACACTCCGTACGCGGGAGAAGTTGTTTCTTTTTCCCTTTTAATCACCACTTAGTCGCATCGGACCGCCGCGATTTATCGCCCTCCGACACACGAATTCGAGTGTGCATAAAAAAAGGGGGGTCTGTGCAAAAAGGTAATTTATTTAATCGGCTGAAGCGGGCCTCGAGAGGAAAAAAGCGACTGAATACTTGGAAGTTTTGGAACACGAGGTGTCCCACCTTGTGATTTCGGGGAAATGAATCAATTTGGTAAGGTTAAGAAACGTTTTTTTGGTAGGGGACTCCGGTTAATGAGAGTGCAGAGATTGATTTCCTTGGAAATTGGCAGTTTGGAATTTTAATTGGTTTCTTTTGGGAGAATCTTGTGGAACATGTAATTATTATTATAGGTAATAATAATAAACATGTTGGGGTACTTATTAGTATAATAATAATTACAATTATTATCATAATAAGTATATAAATTACTATTATTGTAATAATTATTATCATAAAGTTTTATATATTAATAATAATTTATATCAAAATTAATTTTACAACTCCCCTTTGATATCACAATATAAATACTCCTCCTAATTCCCTTCCTCCACTTTTTTTTACCAGAATCCAAAACTGAGTTTACTTAAATTTAATTTGATATTTGAATTCCTCAATTTAACATTTCCCCTTTTATCTGTTTTTGTTCTTCACAGTGTATTCTGCTAACTCTTAGTACACGCGTTAAAAACATAACAATAGTACCTATCACTAATATCAGTAGAATTCCTTTATTGGAAATAAAAAATTATACAAAAAGCGGAGCAAAACTTACGTCCGCTCTTGCTCGAGAAATAACGAAGATCAACAGAGAGGGGGATTGAGAAAAATTGAATTGAAAATTGGAAAGTGGAGGGGGGAGTATTGTAACAAGTTACCAGGATGTTCCAGTTCGGAGGGAGGGACGAGCGGGGAAAGCCATTTGCAGTGTTGCATAAATTCTAATTGGGTTAAAGTTGCAAGTCGTCGCGCAGGAGCGTCTATTGCGCCGTTAAACTGGGGCTCGATCAGCGAAGGACGTCCATAGAAAAAGGGGGGAAAAAGGAATTCGATATAAACGCGTCGCATAAATAGGTGACACAAAATCCTCGCCTCTGGTTTTCGCCTCCAGCCCCCTCGCGAAACGATCCCACTGCTCTGCGCTCTTCCATTCCCCGCGGTCTGTCGAGTCTCTCAAAGCTCTTTATACCCTGCTCTAATACTCGAGTCGCAGAACAATTTAAACTGACAAGCTGAACGCTCGCCGTGTCTCCGTGCGGGGCTCCACTAGTCGCATCTCTTATCCATTGTCGTTGAACGCCCATGGGCGGTCTCCGCACACGATATAATGCACGAAACAATCACATGTTGCGTCCATAGCACCTAGAGGATTAATATTTAAATATAAAATTGTAGGGTGGAGGTAGCAAACGTGCGAAAATTAAGTTTGAATTTTTTTGCTTATATACAGTACAGAGTGTATGTTCCATTTTCATAATTAAAAAATTATTTAATACTTCCACGATTATTCTGCTATATAGTTCTGCCTCCCATGAATAGTTCACGTTACCACATTTTTATTCTGTATCAGATTGTCGAGTCGCGAATACTGCTTATGACGCAGCGAATATTAAACACAAAGCATTCTAGGCACGCTATGCTTTCAGACCCGAGACCGAACATAACGCGTGCCTTAAACGTTTACATGCTGTCTCGCTCCTGTCTTCTCCTTTCTCCTCGACACTTTCACTGTCACTTCGAGCGGCCGCGAATTCTTGATAGCTGCCTCTGTCTCCGGGAATAATTCCTGCTGTGGCTCTGTAACGATCGAATCTTTCCTGCGGCTCTTTGTTCCGCAACAGCCACGGCCGTTGCTTGTCATTACTATCAGTAGAAATGTAACTCTGACGCTATTTCCTTTATCGATTCTAGGAGATTCTACCTTTCAACCGAACCTTGTACAAGGCTTTTATTTAGCTATCTAGGAAATACAGGGAAGGCCTTTCTATTTTTGAAATCTTTACAAAATTGGTATTTTATTTTATTTTATTTTAAATTTCTCGAAGATGCATAGATGCTCTATCGATCCAATAATTCCCCAAGCTAGCGGTCTCTATAAATAAGGATCCCCGTCGCAACAGGTTTCCCCAGGAGATAAAGTCATCCGAAGATTGCAACGCTGTCGTCGTGGTCTACCCTTTCCTCTATTTATAGCAGTCCGCACAAGTCTGTAACTCCACACTTCGATTTTCAAAAGAGCTCTCTGAATCCCTTCTTTCTATATAATAACGCTCGTAAAGTCTGATTTTAGAACGACACGGTGTCTGATTCGATGATAGGAAGGGGTGTTATAGTCTGGGCGAAAGAGTGACAGCGAGGAGTCATCCCCACCACTGGTACTCCAGCCCCGCCCCTAGTGTTCCTGATTTCTTGATATTTTTCGCATCTCGAGAAATCAGAAATCAGATTATATTTCTCGAGGATTTTCAAGAATTTAAAAGAATGTTGACAATATTTATCTAAATTTTTATTCGTGTCTAACTTCTTAGACACTACTTGTCTAAATGAAAAAAAAAGGAGATATTAAATGTAATTGATAAATTTATTTATTTAATACAAAATGTGAGCATGGAATATTATACCTAACGTTTTGTGTTAAAATAGTTTTTTAAAAAGCACGAGGCGTCTAATGTCGCGTCAGCCAAGCTACTTCCTTTTTGTGACATAATCTGCGGCTGAATATGGAATATCTTACTATCCGTTCCTTTTCTTCAAAGCCGCAGCACCTCGAGTTTACAATTAGAAGCTATCTTTCGAGGTGATCTTATCTACTTAGTTTCGAAGTTACAGATGGTATTGTAGAAGGTAGAGCGCGACAGTCATCTTTAGGTGTTAGGAATATATTTATATAATTAGAAGAGGAATCGTTGACGGCTCGGGTGGCTCAGTGGTAAGAGCGGTCGCCTACAAATTGGAGGATCCCGAGTTCGATTCCCGGCGCTGGTAACCCGGATCAGTGGAGTATTTTTCTTCAATGGTATCAAAATTAATTAATTCGTCTTGACGAGATCGTTCCAAATCGCTCATCAACGCTCCTACAACAAGTAAAAAATCAGTAAAAAATCTCCAAACCCCCACAGCTTACAGACTTAACATTGTCCCTTATCGAAGTGTGTTTTAAGTCACAGTCGCAGGAAGGGAAGAAGATGATTCCTCCATATAAGGATCGATGACGAATATGTGTGGGTGTTTTCGCAGTAGTTCTGTGCTCTTTAAAAGCACAGCGTCCGTGCCTCCCACTACTTGAATGGACCCTGCGGATGCGTCGCAGCAGCCCCCAGTCGCGGACGACGCTACTGGCGCGCGAGTATCCGCGCTGCGCCTGCTGGGGAAATTACGCTCGCAGCGTCGTGTAAAGGGCAAGCCGACCGACCAGCGTTGCTTCGCGTCCCCGACCGTGCATCCATCGTGCGTCCTTAAATTAGTTAAACTGGCGCACCGAAATTAACCCAGTTATACGAAAAGAGGATATCGAATAAATTCAACGCGCAGCCGCGTATCGGTGGCGTCACTGTACGCGTGTGGGTGTTCCCAGGCGTCAGGAGGGACGGGGAGGCACAATCCTGACAGAGCCGGGAGGAGGAGGGTGGAGGAGGAGGATCGGAAAGCACGATACCGAGAGGAGGAGGAATTTTCGGTATAACGGGGAGGAAAGGAAAATAGAGATGATGGAGACTACGACGGAGATGTGAGATCACAGGACATTGGGAAACGAGAGGAGAAGAGAGAGGAGGAGAGAAGAGAGAGGGAGGAGGACACAGCTAGAAAGAGAAAGATACTGCGTTAGGGGTTGAAATAGAAGCAATATTTGAAGTGCAATAAGGAAGAATAAAAAAGGATATAGAAGACGAGGAGCACACGAGAAATCCCCGCAGAAGGGTAGATTAGGAATCTACAAAGAGGACACCACTGAAGAAGGGGCTAAAACAGAGAATGGCAGCGGTGCAACAGGGAAGGAAGAACTAATACGAAGGGGGAGAGCGATGCACAGGAGAAGATGAAGAAAACAGGACCAAGGGAAAGAGCGACAGAGAAGAAGCTTTCGCAGCTGGGTGGAAGAGGAGGAAGCTTCGCTTCTAGGGTGGGCTAGAGGGAGGGCGCCAGCGGGTGTAGACAGAGGGGTGTAGGGGGTGGAAACTATCCAGAGAGAGGGACGGTCAGAGAAACGAGGCCTCCGCGTTCCCTTTGAAGGCACTCGGTGGTCCACCTGCCACCGCCACTCTCGTTGTTACCCGCACCGCCTGCGGGCGTCGCGGTGCAGCGGCACGAACGAGAGCAGTGATGCTCTTCACGGTCCCACGGATAGGTCTTCGAACGGCACGTTGTCGCAAACGGGCTTCAAGATCGCCAACGCGCCTGAAAAGAAGACCACTAATAAACGGATCCAGCCTCTGCTCTATCACACATTCATCTCGATCGGATCTCCTCGGCTTGGAACCAATGTTTTTATAGATACCAGAGCACTCGATGCCGCACCTCTTTAATCAGCCTCTGTGCCCTATCTAAAAACCTGCTCCATTTCGGTAGAATCGATATCGAAGGTAGTCGACGGTAGTAAGCATCCAGCTTCTCCGAAGGAACCCTTATAAAGGGACAATTATCTCTCAGCATCGAATCAAAGATTACAATCACACCTTCCTAAAAACCACCACAAGCCAAGATACACCAAGATCATCGGCAATGAAAAGACGACGATGCCTCGAGTGAATCATCAATCTCGATCGAATTCACCAAGATCGTTGATCTACAGGACCCAAGTAGAAGATCTGTGTCGTCTGTGAAGTAGTTATAGATCGCTAAGAGAGTCCTTCTTATCGAGCAAGCCAACCGATCGATGGAGATGAGCGTCGTCGACCTGATCTTGTTCCTGGACATCTGCCAGCTCTACCTGCAGACCAAGCGGAAGTCGAGGACCCTGTTCACTCTCTGGGCCATCGTTACGTTCATTCGCACCGAGGACAGCGATGAATTCCTCCGCTGGTGTCGCGCGTACACCGTGCCCCACCTGCGGTATCGGAGCGAGCACGGCCCTTCGCAGGAGGATAAAGAGAAGCTGCGCGTCGACAAGATGATCCTTCGACTCCTGCAGAAGCTCTTCTACTGTGGCTGCGCGCCACCCTGCGATGTTGAGCTGTAAACGAAGCTTTTTTTTTGCGGTTTTTCGAAGGCTCATGGGGATGCTGAAGTGTGCAGGACGGGGGTGTCTGCTGGCGGAAGAGATGTAAGTGGAGGACTCGTGACGTGATTAGTGGTCGGGTGTTCTTGGAAGTAGCAATTTTAGTGGAATTTATCAGTGGTTGAATATTCTTGAAAATAGGAATTTGAGTGGAATTTATCAGGGGTTGAATATTCTTGGAAATGGGAATTTGGGTGGAATTTATCAGTGGTTGAATACTTATTCTTGAAAATGGGAATTTGGGTGGAATTTATCAGCGGTTGAATATTCTTGGAAATGGGAATTTGGGTGGAATTCATCAGTGATTGAATATTCTTGAAAATGGGAATTTGGGTGGAATTCATCAGTGGTTGAATATTCTTGGAAATGGGAATTTGGGTGGAATTCATCAGTGGTCGAATATTCTTGGAAATAGGAATTCTAGTGAATTATCTTTTATCTTATGTCAAATTGTGATTTTTAATAATTTTTAGTGGGTGTTTCGAAGTTTTGGGATTCCTGGTGTTGGGGCTTGGGGCATGTTGTGTTTCATCGCGTGGGAGGTAGTGTCTATATACTATCTACAGTGCTACACGCTTCGAGGATACAGGATTATTTATTTAATAATACAGTAGCTGGCACAGTAGTGGTGTATGTATTTCGAATTGCTAATAGAACCACTAGTGCAAGTAAGTGGTACAGTTTCGAGCTGACTCAGGATTCGTGAAGTCTACATAGGTACATACCTAAATACCTAAGGCAGAATTCTCTAGGCAAGAGTCACTAGGGTGCCCAAGGCAAAAACGCACTCCTTCGTTTTTAAACGTCTTCAAAAAGGAGGAGGATATACAGTGGCGGACAAAAAAGTTACCACTTTTTTTAATCACCCTACATCTGTTACTTTTTAATATCAACTTAAAACTACAGCTGTATATTAAATTAAAAGCTGTATAAAACTCGGTTAAAGTTGAATTTATTTAACTAACAAACAAAAACCCTACTTAACATTAATCAAGACAGCACATTTTTAAAGCCAACAAAAAGTTATCACTTCGGTGTTCATAAAGTAATTTACATTTTCAAAAAATCCTGAATTTCTCATGTTTAGTTATATCAAATCCCGGAATTGTTGGAATGCAAAAAACAGCCGGAATCGCAGGATCCCGGGATTGTATTCCCTACATATGTATAACACTTTTGTTTGTCAGTTAAATAAGTTCAACTTTAACAGAGTTCTATACAGCTTTAAATTCTCCACCAGTCTATGCATATTAAACATACCATAGTCCCAAATGTATGCTAAAAAATAACAAAAATGTTGTACCAATACATATAAAACTAAAAAGTTAAAAATAAAAAAATTGAAAGAAAAAAATTAAAACCGTCTTAAAAAATGCACTAAAAATTAAAAAAATAATTTTTTCCCTTAATTAATCTACGACTCTCATATTTTTTTAAATCGGAGCCGCATAATTTGCACTGTGTAAATCTGGCGCCGACTTGAAAAATATGAGAGACGTAGATTAAATAAAAGAAAAAATTATTTTTTACTTTGTAGTGCAATTTTATTTCTTTGAAGTCGGATTTAAATTTTTTTCCTCTTCCATTCCACCTGCTTTAACATCCTAACGAGCTACAATAAAATTAGATTGTGTGAGTATCACGTAAGGGTTGAAAAGGTGTGAGCATCGCGTAATTAAGGGTTGAAAATCTGTCCGCGACGATCTCTTTCTCGTCCGCTCTCGAGGGGATCGATCTACCTGTGGATTCTGCGTTTAATTCGTTTGATTACTCTCCCCTCGCTCGTTTTTCGTGCCCAGCACTGTGGATCCACGAGTGGACGTCTCGCGAGCAGTTCTTTCGATGAAGAGGCCGCTCGACCTGCTTGCGTCGATGGGCCTCTTTCGTCGTCAGGGGCTCGGAGTGTCCCTGGAGGGGCCTTGGAGTGTCGCGATACACCTGGCCGAACAAAAGCGCCCTCAGAAGTGGAAATATTTATTGTTCGACGATCAACGATGGTATATAACTTTGTGTTGCCATTGTGTGGTCTTTGATGCAGCAGTAGAAAATTGAAACTGGAGTTTTCTTGGTGTTAACTATTAGCTCTTCTTACTAGTTCTTTTTTTATTCACTGCATATCGTCTGGGGAAGCCAATATATTTCATATTACTTCTTTACAAAGAAGTCCTCCTTTAAACAAAAACCTTGTTAGAATTCTTAATATCACTAGCAATTTCTTACAAATGATCTGATGATTGGAATTAATCATTTTTCGATTTAAACATTTTTCTAAAGTAAATTTCTCCAAAATATAAGATACTTTTACAAACACTTGAACCCTACTATAGTATTTTATTTTAGTAACTTATTTTATAGTATATTATTCATAGTAAATTATTTTATAGTAATATTGTACATTATAATAACTTCTTTTACAAACAGTGGAATGTGTTATATATCCAGAATCTCGATTACTGTTTCCCTTAATCTTTCCTAACTTATAATACAGGGTGATCTTTTATTACTGGTGCAATTAGGAATTGTAACTAGGTTTCCGTTTAAAGCAACCCCTTTGTAAATGGTAACAAGGGAGGTAAGTCTCCAACAAGCTTAACTGGATCTCCCACCTCGATTTCCCAGATTTTCAAACACATTTTCCTGAAAACAATGGCTAAAGAACCTATTCCTTCACACCAACTCTTTATTTTCCCAAAGTGTCATCTGCAGCCCCATTCCACCCCCTGTTTCTCCATCGACGGGATATATTACAAATAACAGCCTGGATTGACGGCCGGACTGACGTAAGTGGAGCGTTTCTCTCCAGGCCCGATAAAATCCAATCAGAGCGTCGCGTGTTCGATAGACATCGCACGTTTTGCTTCCACACCTTTTGTTCGTCTCTTTAACAGGGGATTGTGGATAGCCATGTCGATCTTCAGTCCTTCATCCACGTTCATCTCGAGGATCGACGGGATAATCCATTAAAGCGACGTCGCCTAAACCAGCCAAGCAAATTGCATTGTTTCGTCGTCCGTTAGAAAGTTGCAATTTTTTAAATTCTTGAAGACTCCGCGGAGAAGAGAAACTTTTCTCTGTTCATAAAGAATCAACAAACTTCAAACGAAACCTCTCCTCTTACCGACTTCGCGACTTCGAATTATTCTCTGAAGTATAGCAATAATTGTGTGAATTATCTAAACGTTAAAAAATCTTGAAACGTTCAGCACATCGTCGTGTGCGGAAACGCTT
This sequence comes from Andrena flavipes, assembly GCA_963971345.1. Taxonomy (NCBI): domain Eukaryota; kingdom Metazoa; phylum Arthropoda; class Insecta; order Hymenoptera; family Andrenidae; genus Andrena; species Andrena flavipes. The sequence continues at coordinate 76,117,695 of OZ020480.1, forward strand.
CTGCCCTATTCGTTAGCCATACACATTGGACGCCTATAGGCGTTCTCCGCCTGGGCTGGATGCTTATAACAAAATCGACTGCAGGACTTATAAATTTTTTTAAGAAGTATTCATTATTTTATTATTTTTTTTAATAATATACCTAATAGTAATTGTAATATTATTTTTCTAAATGTTATTATTATATTCCTTTCGCTTTTGACGATCCTCATTGTTAAATCTCTGAATAAAAGCCATTGTTCCAAACTCGTACTACGACAACTATCCAAGCAGCGGATAATCCTGCGCGCGCGTGCTCCCCTCGGACTTGGCCGTCAATACGCGATTCATTAGGATCTAGGCCGGCAAGGGATCGTGCTGCTAATTAGGTCGAACGTGCTACCTGTGGATTCCTGGCTACTGTATCTCGCCCAGAAATTTGGGCAATCCTGGGAACAATTGGGGACCTTGCAGCAAGAGGAATGCTTTGACTTTACGTTACAAAGCTTTGACATTAAAAAGCTTTGGTGTTAAAAAGAGAACACTAATTGAAAAAAATATATTTTCACATAATTAGTAGTAGTTATTAAGCTGATTAGTTTTTATTTCTGCTTTTGGAGAATTTCTCAAAGCTGGGTGCAGATTCAAAATTTTGCTCTTAAAAATGGAGCTGCATCCCTCTTGCTCCAAGTTTCTAAATTGCAATTCGAAAATGATGCTCTCTTGAAAATGATTCTGACTTTCGTTTCACAGTTAACCCTTCACTGGTCAGCTGGATATATTCTTACCTAACTGGTCGGGTAGAATGTGTCGTACTCCAATTTCTATTTCCATTTACATAATAAAAATCTGACTGCTCCTTTGCATTACGTAACGAAGCATTCAACTCTTTTCTTTAAGTGTATTATACAAGTGATGCGAATAAAATCGTATTTCTAAGGAATATGTATTAAACTATAATTACCTAAGTAGTTCTTTTTATCCTCGAGACGAGGAGTAGTCTAACACAGTGGTTCTCAACAATTTTCGGGCCACCCTTAGTTCTATTAAAATATTCCAATTGCCTTTAAAAAAGAGGAACCACATCTGGGGTCGATTTAAAAAAATTGAGAGTCGTTGATTAAATAGAGAAACAATTTTATTTTTGTTTACTTTTTAGTGTATTTTTATTTTGTTGAGGTCGGTTACAATTTTTTTTTAAATTTTTTTTATGGTATTTCCACGCAGTTATCAACTAATTGCCAGTCGAATATTATTTATATGATCTGTGACGCACCCAGGAGCAAGGGGCCCCCTAAAGAAAAAGGAAAAAGAAGATTAATATATCCCCACCTGAATTAATTTGTGAAAAGAGAATTTTGTAAAATGAAAAGAAACTGGATTTTATTCTTTAAGCAAATTTTTATAATCACCTATTGAATTTTATTGAATTTGCATTAGAAATATTTTTGTCCGTTCAGCTCAGCTCCCCACAAGATTAAATCCTGAGTGCGCCACTGAATATTATTGACATGAAAAATATTCTACTGATATAAGAAAAATCTGCGTACGCTTTTACAGTTTTGCGCACTTGAAGAACTTTGTTAAGTAATCATGTGCATTGTTATTCAAATCTTAATCGCCCGCATTTCCGCCCCCTTAAGTCTAACGCCCCCAGATAATTTAAACACCCGTATGGGGGCGGTAGCGCCCACTTTGAGAAACACTGGTCTAACTAGAGCTACCCCACTTTTCTCTTCCTTTATCGATAAGATGCTGAAACGCATCCAAGGAACACACTTCATAAGCAGCACATATTCTCGTTTACTTTATTTTGGAGCACACACATATAACAGAAAATATAATATAAGGAGAAAAACGGGAAATGTTCATTTTTCCTTTTTTAATTCCCTGAATTAATTTTTAGCCCCCGGAGTTAATTTTTTTTTTTTAAATATTGTATTATCATCCAAACTACGCACTCGTGCAAAGTTTCAAGACAATTGAATCGGTGGAAGTGGGTTAAATTTGAGTTGCCAGATTTGAATTATATATGCAAACACACAAATAAACAAACAAACAGAGGACCGAAGCGGAATAAAATCCTTTAAAAAGTGGAAATATCTTATTTGTTTTCAGTATGCTATCCTACTCAGACTTAAAAAAAATATTAGAATAATATAAAACAATTATTATTTCATTGCTCAAGTTTCTTATTATAAAATTCATTGAATACTAAAGTATCAAAACTTAATTTTCTCGATAAATCTGTTATTCTGACATTCCCCTTTTTTCCCTTTAAATGCACTACGGGTCACGATTGACCCAGCGGTGAATCAGCATTCCGCAGTATCCAGCTCGCAACCTTCATAAAGTCATGCAAAAGTACAAGCTGATCACTGAAAGAACCCAAGGAAAGTGCGAGACGTGGACACCAGCGTATTAACTCGTCAGTATTGCAACGAACGTCTGTTCGATCACCGTGGGGTACCAGCCGGGGGGAACAGGGGGCAGAGGCGCGAGCCTGCTGGATAAAAGAAAGTGGCGAGAAAGTACGAAAACCGGTACCCTTGGAACCGGAATCCTTTCGTCGCTAGTCGATTACACGGAATGTCAATCGACGGATGACCAAATGAAATCGAAATGAATTCTTCCGCTCGATGGGCTCTGGCGTCACGCGAGGGCATTAGTCACATTAGACACGCGTTTGAATCGGCGACGGTAATTTTCGTGACTGTCTTTCGTCATACCGAGTCGAATCGTGGATTACGTCTTCGATTACGTGACTGCCCTGCGGCAGGGGGTCAGGAGGTTCGTTATTGGTTGTTTTATCGTTGGCTGTAGACACCGGGCCTTTTGTGACCCGTGTAATTTTAATCAACGTTTTATATTCTTTTGATTTGCTTGGGGAAGATGTTGCCACATTACGTTTAGAAATGTCAAAGTGAACGTTATATCCTGATAGGAAAGCAAAAGAATAAAAAATTGATTATTCAGTTTTGCGTCATCCTTGGTACTATATAACTTTTGTTTGGACCATTTTTTCATATGACAAACAGTTTGAAAGTAATTTAAGGGGTGGGTTAAGTGAATCATCCTGTATATGATTAGAATAATTGTGGACGAGCTTGCAAATTGATTGCAAATTTTACTTCAGTTGGTATTTGGAATAAAATCAGTGAGCAGTAGATATTCCATCTGTGTTACAGTGGTTCTCAACCTGAGGATCCCGAAGTGCCCTAGTAGCACAAAGTATTGAATACACATACATTCAATATTAAAAAGAGATTCGATCTCTTTTTGATATTTAAATATTACATACAATATTTATCGTAGATTAAGATGCAAATATTTGATTTCGAATGTAGAGAATTAAATATTTATTGAATACTAGAAACATAATAGTTTTTCCCGAATGTTCAGGAAATATTCATTTTATATTATGATTTTTTTCAAATATTAAGTAAATATCTATTTAATAATAGAAAGAAAATATTTTTGGTAAATATTGGCAAAAGGGGGCCCAGCTCCAACAATAACAAAATTAAAAAAATATATATTTATTTGAAAAAAATGAATCAATATTTTGTGCTACTAGAGTGTTTTTTCTGGGTCGCCATGGTTTTCGGGTGTTTTGCAAAAATATTATTAAGTTAAAATTATATTCTAAAGTACCTATTTTTAATTAATTTTCTTTACCTTATTAAATTTACCTTACCTTATACGGGGAGATATTACAATCGCATAGTCTGTTACAAACAATTCCATTGAGATTAGCTACGTTATAGAATTCTGGAACGACCTGTAGTTTCACAGCTATCGATCCTTATCGCTGCAGCTAGCTTCCCCTACCAGTACTTACGAAGAATGATCGTTCTGCTTGCAGTATTGCGGACACGCGTGCGGATGAGGGTGAGCCATCACAGCGAGAGGGATGTCTGAAAGCGACGGAGAGCAAGTAGCTCGGTCGGTGGCCTTGGAGCAGGCCTACGTCCACGAGGTGTACGAGCAATGCGCCGAAAAGACTGCACAGAGTAGGCACTGGCCACGGATCTACCAGTTCCTCGAGGAGCTCGAACCGGGGGCCCTTGTGTGTGATATCGGTGGGTATAATCTATATCTCATTCAGTTTATTTGCTCCAAAACACCTCTGCAATGTTGGACGATAAATACTATATAGTAGGTATAGTTTGTAGTGATTAATAATAAGTTATTCACTCAGAATTCTTAATACTACAATTTTATTTAAAATAATAATAATCAGGTAGCAACCTGTAAAACACTATGAAATGTATCCCGTTTTTTAGCATAGAGAGCAAATTGTTAGGATGCCCGAGAAATATTTTAAAAGTTGAATTTTAATCAACTTTGGCATACCTGGGTGAATCACACCCAGAGCAATTTTTGAAAGAATCTAATCGTTATGAAAAATAACACGAGTCAATTTCAAGGTCCCTAGAATGTATTCCAATAGTTTTTGGATTTAAATTTTAGCACAGTTTTTGTAAAAAAATTCTAGATCACCATATATCGAAAACAAACGAATAGAATTTTCAAAAATTGTAACTCTCACAAGTTTCAATATTAGAAGGTAAAAATCTACGGAGTCGTTGTTCAGATATAATATTTTGAGGAAAAAATAGTTTCTAAGTCGCCTTTGGAAAAAAAGTATTTATTTTGTATATAAAGCAGCTTATGGGTGCCTCACACCAGTGTCAATTAAGGGTTCACAACCCTGTTTATCACCTTCAAAACTTCGTCCCAGGGTACAAAGGAACAAAATCATGTGTCGAACTGAGATTCGCAAAAATCGGGGTTTCGCAAACTCAGCGTTGTAACGACACTAACGACGGCATGCCCCCGCGTCCGTTTATGGGCGCGTGGCTCTATTCCTTCCTCCTTTGCTCGCGTTTTCCTCGCGGGCCCCGGTCACTCGCGCTTTCACATGATCAATTGACCTCCGCGCGGATGTATCGACGGGAGTCCGTGTAGATTACGCGCGGTGGTGTGCGGCAGTTGATCCCACGCCGCTGAAATACCGTGGGATCCGTTCTCCTCGGATTACACAAACTCATCGGACGGCGAACTTTGTGGCAGCCAGGCTCCGCCTATGATCCGCGTCTCTCGCGTCGGTACAGAAGGCGCGATATAAAAGGATTTAGATGATCTGTGGTTGTAGATTGATTTGCGAGCGCTGTGAATTTCATTTTATTAATTTGGGCGTATTTTGTGGAGCTGGATTTTTGTTTTCCTTTGTTTTGAATTTTATAGGAGGGGGAGGAAGTTAACCCTTCATGGTCACACAGAGTTTATCGCGCCTCAGGATGTCTTTGCTAATATTTCTGTAGATTTTGGGGTCTTAATAATGAAATTTAACAATTTAATGAATTTTAAAAAAAGAATTTTCGATATACCAAAATTTACTTTTATGGAAAAAACTATTAGAGCATGATTGTATGAGTATTGTGAATGTATAAATGTCACTGAATAGTTAAAAGATTCAATAATACTTATAAAAAAAAATTAAAACTGATTTCAAAGAAATAAAATTGCACTATAAAGTAAAAAAATAATTTTCCCCCTTATTTAATCTACGACTCTCATATTTTTAAGCCGCCGCCAGATTTAAAAAATATAAGTGTCGTAGATTAAATAAGGGAAAAAATTGTTTTTTACTATTTAGTGCATTTTTTTTTGAAGTCCGTTTTAATTTTTTTTTTAATTTTTTTATTTTTACCTAAAGTAAAAGTAAAAGTCGGTTAAAAAATGACCAATTTGTGATTATAAAATGTGAACATGGAGGGTTAATAACTTGGGGAGTTTAGTTGGTAAATCACAATGATTTAGTAAGAATTAGGATCTAAATATTGGTGGAGGAAATATTTCATTATAATTATTATCGTATTCTTTATGTTTCTGCTTAATTATTTACGGTTTGTGTTTGCATTTCTCGTTATCGACACTTGGAATATACTGTCGAGAAAGTGTTGCTTAATTCGTGCTGAGCAAATAGTCTAGGGACTCATACGACACTTTCAATACTCCTCAGTGAAATTTAGAGAAATATTAGTCGCTTGGATTACTTAAAAGGGTTACTTAATAGGTTTATTTAGCAATTTTTTCTTTCAAATAACAAACTCAATAGAAAATCTGATTAATTTCATTTGTTACATATTTTTTGAAAATTCAAAAAATTTACTGATTTCATTATTTAAAAAGGCACTTCCCTTCTCCCCATCAAAGTTGAATGGAGTGAGAATTCAGTCTCTAATAGTTAGTTTAAAACTGAAACTTCGATGGAGATAATATGCTAACTGTTGGGCTGGTTTGTTCAGGTTGCGGCAACGGGAAGTACCTAAGCGTTAATCACAGCATCTTTAAGGTGGGAGTGGACCGGTGCAAGCGTTTCACGGATATCGCGCGCCAGAAGGAAAATGAGGTGAATATATCATTTCGATGGAAACTTAGAGCGAGCAGTGCAGGAAACGGGCTCTTACATCCGTATCCTACTACATCGGTTTAATCACAACTACCGTGCTTAATTGCACCTGAAATGCTTCCTGCAGGAAACGCTTTTCCGATTAGCCGCGTGGTACAATTTTGTGCGGGGCAACGCTGGAAAGCAGTGTCACTGTCGGGGGTCAATGTTTGCTGTTAAACACTTGCAGCGTCAATTAGGGTGTCGCTGACCGTGAACGTAGTATTGCGTTCTTTCAGGGGTAGAAGTTGATTGAGGTTGAATTAATAGCTGTGAGCGTAGAACTGTGTTCTTTCAGGGGTAGGAGTTGAGTACCTTGGAGATGAGACTAGAGAATGTAGTACTATTTAAGATTTAAGTGCCTCCAGGGGCAGAAGTCGAGGAGCTTTGAATGAAGGCTAGGGAACGTAGTACTGCGTTGTTTTGCAAGTCGAAGTTGAGTAGTTTTGAGCTAAGATTACTGAACGTAGTAGTATACTTTTCTAGAGGTAGAAGATGAGTACTTTTGAGCTAAGATTAGATAACGTAGTACTACACTTTTCTAGAGCAGAAGCTGAGTACTTTTGAGCTAAGATTACCTAGCGTAGTACTACGGTTTTCTAGAGGCAGAAGCTGAGTACTTTTGAGCTAACATAAGATTATATAGCGTAGTAGTACACTTTTCTACAGGCAGAAGTTGAGTTGTTTTGAGCTAAGATTACACAGCGTAATACTACGTTCTTCTAGAGGTAGAAGATGAGTACTTTTGAGCTAAGATTAGGTAACGTAGTACTACGCTTTTCTAGAGCAGAAGCTGAGTACTTTTGAGCTAAGATTACCTAGCGTAGTACTACGGTTTTCTAGAGGCAGAAGCTGAGTACTTTTGAGCTAACATAAGATTATATAGCGTAGTAGTACACTTTTCTACAGGCAGAAGTTGAGTTGTTTTGAGCTAAGATTACACAGCGTAATACTACGTTCTTCTAGAGGTAGAAGATGAGTACTTTTGAGCTAAGATTAGGTAACGTAGTACTACACTTTTCTAGAGCAGAAGCTGAGTACTTTTGAGCTAAGATTACCTAGCGTAGTACTACACTTTTCTAGAGCAGAAGCTGAGTACTTTTGAGCTAAGATTACTTAGCGTAGTACTACACTGTTATAGAGGCAGAAGTTAAGTACTTTTGAGCTAAGATTACTGAACGTAGTAGTATACTTTTCTAGAGGCAGAAGTTGAGTACTTTTGAGCTAAGATTAGATAACGTGGTACTACACTTTTCTAGAGCAGAAGCTGAGTACTTTTGAGCTAAGATTATCTAGCGTAGTACTACACTGTTATAGAAGCAGAAGTTAAGTACTTTTGAGCTAAGATTACTGAACGTAGTAGTACACTTTTCTACAGGCAGAAGTTGAGTACTTTTGAGCTAAGATTACACAGCGTAATACTACGTGCTTCTAGAGGCCGGAGTTGAGTACATTTGAGCTAAGATTGCATAGCGTCGTACTACAATTTTCTGGAGGAAGAAGTTAAATACCTCCAAACTAAAACTAACGCACATAGTACCACTTTTCATTCCACTTTAACAACATATAAAAATCTCGTAGAGACAGCTACTCAACCCACCCACCTCGAACGCTTATTGAAACCTAAACTAAAACGTCACTCTACTCTTACATTATATTCCCACGCACTCAGCGCTATAATAACTGGTGCATCACCCAGCCACTCAGAAATTATACGCGAAGCAGCCACTAACAAGGCTACCGCTTTCGTTGCAGGTACTGATTTGCGACAATCTGGCCCTACCCTTTCGCGATGAAAGCTTCGACGCGGTCCTCTCGATTGCCGTGGTGCACCACTTTGCCACAACCGAGAGGAGGGTCCACGCTCTAAAGGAGCTCGCCCGTGTGCTGCGTATCGGCGGTCGCCTGGTCATATCCGTATGGGCCATGGAACAAAGGCACAGGAAGGTAAATCCCGTTCCCCGTTGCGCGGCGAATTTTCCGACACGATCGGTTTCTCGAGGGATTGTCGAATCGCGCTGGCATTCGCGTAGCTTCGGGGCGGCTTAAAACCGCTGTCGTCCGATACGATTGATTTCAAACGGCGCTCGAACGTGACTATGAAATACCACCCACGCGGGTATGATGACCAATCGATGTGATCGTTCCAATGCACGTAGCCAAGGTAAAACCGTTTCAATCTGCTCGCGGTATGCATAATTTTCAGAGTGATGTCTCTGTTTAGTCACGGTTATTCTCTGATGTCGCGGTGGAGATACGTTCTTTCAGTTGAATGTTAATTCGAGTTTTAAATCTGAGCCGTTGTTTGCCTCAAATAGATCATTTCCCAAATAAATAATTTTCCAAATAGATCATTTTCCAAATAAAAGATTTTTCAAATAAATAATTTCCCCAACAAATCATTCGTCAAACACATAATTTCCCAAGTAAATAATTTTCCAAAGTATTACTCGCAGGCGGCAAAGATAGATTCTTTCAATCGAATATCAATCTAATTTTAAGATCTAAGCGTTGATCGCTCCAAATACATAATTTCCCAAATGAATACTCGCAGAATTCCAGCACTCGCTTTTCCCTCCTTCACATTTAATCTCTCTATCAAACACTACCATCTTTAGAATTCAAGTTCCCCACAAACCATCCTCTAAAGGCGTACCATTTTCCTTTCGCAGTTCGAGTCTCAAGATGTCTTGGTACCATGGCCCAAAGCGTACTGCACGAGCTCGTCGGACAGGTTGCGGCACTCAGGCGCGCCAAACGCCAGCGACTCGCGGTCCACCCAAAATGCTCAAAGGTAATTATCTCCTAGAAAGCCGCTCACTAGCTCTAGCATCTTAAAACAAGTCTGCCAAAAGCTGAAGATATTAAAGTCCCCCCAAAACGGTACTCAGAGGGCTGATTAAAAGAAAATTTAAAAACAAAAAAGAAGCCACTTATTTTATATAATTAAACTGCCAGACTATATCTACCATTTCGATATCTCTCTGCTACATGCACAATTATAACACTTTTTTTTATCATTCTCCTTCTAAACTTTCTTTCAACCACCACTCTGTACACGTCCACTGTGTCCTTTGAATACGAAAGCATGCAATTGCGCTACGCTCGAAAATCCTTGAAAGCACCCAGGCAAATTACCGCTCGAAATTGCGTTTCGCTGCCCTCCCCCCCCCCTCCGCTCCCGTTCTCGAAACGCTTCCCGCGGTGATTACGATAATTACCGGGTAATGACGCTCTTGCTTGCAGGAACAGCCAACGAAAATGCAAGAGCAAGGGCTATTGGATCGATCCGATATTCAGTCCATCGCCATCCACCAGCAGCCTATCCAGCCCGAACGAGACCTGCTACAGCTTTTTCCGTCGTGCTCTGCAGGTAGGCGGCACGGCGAAATTTCCTTGAACGAAATCTCCCCCGGTGTCACGTGTAGCCTACGCTCGCGTGCGTCGCGGTCTAAATTGCTCCTTTTCAACCGTTTTTTCGCGTGCACACGGGGTGTCCCGCTTCACCCGGCCACTTTAAATAATTCTGACACTGGCGGTGATATTAAAGAGTACGTCGCGAGGGAAAGTAACTTGTTACATTCGCAAACAATGGCGCACGTAGGATTTAATCTTGGGGGAGCTGAGCTGAAGGGGTAAAAGGGGTATTTTTAATGCTAATCCAAAAGGTCGTTATGAAAATTTATTTATCTAATGAACCCAGTTTTCTTGTCTTTTTACAAAGCTCTTGAATTACTTCAGTCGTGGTCAGGATCCCCTCTTCCCCTCTGGGTGCGCCACTCTTAACAAATATATTAGGATCGATGCTTGAAACGTTTCGTCTAATAATTTTGTAATGAAAACTATTTGGTTGCGAAATAACTTACTAAGGCCAATAAGTCCGAATTGTGGGTGATAAAGGGATAAGTTGGTCTCTGAAAAAGGGAATATGTATGTAGTTTGCATTCTTCGGGATATTCTTTAAAGTGTCAGGTCGATATAAAGGCAATGCATGTTTCCTTTCGCAAAGAATACTTGTCCCTGATCGATGACATTCTTCTACGTTCAGCGTGTAGATTAAGCCCCCCAAGGTTCGCCTGTTCGCTTCAGGGACACCCAGTATATATCGCTCGTCACGATAACACCCCGCAATACGTAACTACATTGTCACGGGAAGCCCTATCGATTTCGCGGGCAGCCGCAACATTGTTCGTTCCGAAAACTAGGGTAACCGTTTGCTAAACCCGCCCGGGGCACGGTCATCGCGGGGCTGCGCCCATAGGACGCCAAGGCAACGTGTCTGCACCGTTGTTCCAGAAACTGGCGGGCGGTAGGCGCGGGTCTGGTGGCCGGCCTTGGTTCCTGGATAGCTGGCAGAGCGGCAGCGGGAAGAACAGGAAGGACTACGAGCACGAGGAGCCGCCGGACGTGGACGAGCTGCCCATCGAGCTGCGCCGCGTGGAGAACGCCAACCCGACGCTGAGCAAGCAGTCGGACTCGCTGAGCATAAAGTCGAAGAGCCTAGGCGATATACTGGAGATCCAACGGCTGGACCTGGTGCGATCTAGGTCCAGCATCCCCGGCCTGTGCTCCATCTTGACCTCCGAGTTGAACCTGGACGCCGAGTCCAGGACCTCGTCGTCGATGAGCGGCTCGAAACCCAGGCTGGTCAAGCAGAAGACTCACCTCGTGGACGACGTCGGTTTGGAAAATCCTGAGAACACTGCCATTAAAGAACTAACTAAGGACGTTCCAGACTTTCAGGTAGGCAAGCATTAGGGTAGGGAGATAAATGGAGGAGGACAGGGTGTTCTCGAATCCCAGAACAGTATAAACTGTAAGAACACAATTCTTATTCCGTTGCATTAATTCTAATCCAGGTAGCACCCACTCAGTCCTCGAAGCGAGGAAGCTTCCTGAAGCAGAGCTCCATGAACGAGGAGCTGATGTCCGCGGAGAGGCTGGAGGAGAAGGAGAGGTTACGACGCAACATCATGAAGCAAGCGTCCCTGAACGAGGAGATCATCTGCAAAGGGAGCACGTTCGAGTCGCTCAGGGACTCCCTCTACTCCGGCAACGCAACGAGGCGGTTCCAACTGCTGAAAAGTGGCCTTACGAACAAGATCAGACAGTCGACGACGAACATCGAGGTGTCGGGCATATCGATCAAGAACGGTTTCGTGAAGATCCTCCAGGGCTGGAAGTCTACCGACAGCGAGACAGCAGCTGCGGACGGGCTCGCCGACGATGCCTCTAAAACGAACGGGAACGAGAAACTGCAATCGGTAACGGTGATGAAGAGAGAGGTAGAAGGTATCGAGAGACGTCTATCGCGAGAGGACGGTTCAGATTCGTCTAAGGACAGCAGCCTGCAGAGCGACACCAGCGTAGACTCGGAGGACAGCTTCGCGTCCGTGATCTTCGTGCCAAAGCATGACGTGCCTCCGCTTTCCGACATCCTCCCGCCCACGGCTGGTCACCTGCTGGGCAGCATCTCGGCGCCTCCATCGCCGCGCGTCAAGCACCCTCCGGATATATCCAGCTCGAGGCTCAAGCTTATCTCCATATCGCCGTTGCTGAAACAGTTCCCAGCGACGAGCAAGTCCTTGCCACCGCCTAGTCCGCCTGGTCTATCCCCTCGCACCCTCAACTCGGCGTTCAGCAGACCATTCTTCAGCTCTACGACTGTCACCAGTCAGCAACCGATGCCTGGAGAAATGACAATAGGCCCTAAGAGGGACACCGCGAGCAATAACCATCAGCCACCGAGCGCGGAGCTGCAGCCCAGCGAGAGGACCGCTGAGCCAGAGACAAAGGTGAGGAACGGTTCCCTGGAAGGGAAGAAGCCCACCCTGCAGACTATACGCGCCTACAGATCCATGTCTGAGACGGTGGACTTCGAGGAGCCTAAGTTTATCGAAGACACTGTTCCGCTGTTACCGAAGGCGAGCGACAGTCCCGAGGTGCTGTACGAGGAGAGGAGCTGCGACGTGAACGGGGAGGAAGACAGTCGTAAAGCCAGACTGAACCAAATAAAGGAGCTGCTGAAACAGAAGCCTGGCTTCGCCACGCGAACCAAGGCATCCTTCCCACTGGTAAGACGCGCCTCGACCACGGCTAGCGGCCGCCTGGAGACGGTCATCAAAGTCCTGCCGCGGTTGCTCTCCTTAGAACTGTTCAATCCAGAGACAGACGACCTGGACAGCGACTCCAGCGGGGTATCCTCGCCAGAGTCAGTGGGCTCGGTCATCAGCGTGATCTCCGACGAGAGATACGCGAAAAAGGACAACACCAAGTCAGAGTGCACGGAGTCCGAGGTGTTAGACAGCTCGGCGGAGAATGTCTCCGATCCTAGTGACATCACTGCGGATGAATCCTCTGGTTACGTGGCTGACTCGAAGGAGGAAGAGACCAAGACCACCGCGGACAGCACATCGTCTCAGTCATCGAGGCTCCTAGAAGCAGCTGCCAACGTAGCCAGCTCCTTGGAGGACGCCGTGGAGACTGCCATCCAGAAAGCGCACAGTCGACCGTGCCCGGCGCAAAGGGCCACCGAAGCAACCACCGATAGCAAGCCTATGTCCAAGCAATCCAGCTTGAGCGACAGCTATCAGCTGCCTGAAGTGGAGGACACCTGGAACGAGGAGTGTCGACAGCACCTGATAGACTTGACCGAGAAGCTCAGTGAGAATCTCATGCACGACATCGATCATTACCAGAATCCAGAAGAGGATGCCAGCGACCAGAGGAAAGATTTAGACATCGTCAAGCGCCAGCTTGAACCTGTAGCGCCCATGTACGACGTCGCCTCGACTAAAGCCTCCGTGCCCGGTAAATACAACATGTCCAACACCATTGCCTGGCTGAGCAGCACGAGCAACGGGTTCCCCCAGGACCCAGAGAAGATTGATGCAGCAGAGATTCACCCTAGCGACGAGAAGATGCATCGAAGCAGCTCCGACGATATCATGGACTTCGTGATGGTCTCGAATACCGGGGAGTTTATGAACGAAAAGGAGAACGCTTCTTTGGATAAACAGCCCCCGGAAAAGCCCTCTTATCTGAGGACAACGAACTCCATGGAGTCCAGCGACATCGGCGAGTCCATCGACAACACCATCAGCTTCAGCGACGGCAGTCACGCGGAGTCCACTGGCAGGCTATGCAGCAGCATGGTTTCTCTGCTATCTAACAACGCGGAGTATCCAAAGTCCTACGCTGAGAAACGGAGGCTGCAGATACAGAGGCGTTCGGCGTCCGAGGAGACGCCGTCCAGGTATCCGGATAACAGCAAGCGAAGTACCGACTGCTTGGTCACCACGACTACCGGAAATGATTCTCTGAGCGGCTCCTCGTCCCAGGAGTCCCTGCCCTCTGACAGAGGCGGCGGCGCGATTACTTACCATCAGTACTACCACGTGTTCAGGGAGGGCGAGCTCGACCAACTGATCAACAAATACGTGGAGAACTTGCACATTATCTCGTCTTATTACGACCACGCTAGCTGGTGCATCGTCGCGGAGAAGGTGCAGGTCTGGACTATATGACTCGAGGCGAACGCTCGAGCACCGCGGTCCACTGTCTGTGTGCCGGTCCCTGGCGATCTGCTCGCCAGGAGGATCGTCAACCGGGGAAGTTAATTGGTTCGTGAAGCTTCACGGTGTATGACTGGTGTTCCTTGCTTATGGTACACTCTGGGGCTGATTATTTTGGGTTTGGAAGTGCCATTCTGGTCTAGAATTTCTGTTCGAACTTACAATTCAGGGTATTTAAAGTAACACCTCCGGGGACTTAGATTCTGTAAGATTCTAGTTTGATTAAGTGGAGATTCCTGTGCTCGTCGTTTTGGTCTCCGCTTTCAGTTCAAATTTAAACAAATGTAATTGGGGAAGCTGACGCAACGCTCAACGCAGAGGGCGCCACTAGCGCGTGTACCTTTGCTGACTGTTGATTTCAAAATTAAAGTGACAACAAAAGGAGAAAATTACGAAATATTATAAAATGTTCGAAAAATTTTTATGCCAAAGTTGACTTCTAATATTTTTCATTTCGTTCACTAGGTTTGACGTCTTTATAACCTAAAAGATGCAAATTTATTTTTTATATCTACTATTATGGAAAAAGAAATTAAGAAGTAAAGAAAGATAATTTAAATACGCCTACAACACCGATTACAAGTGGCACATGTGCTGGTGGCGTCACGGGTGAGAAAAGTTGCAGTCAGCTTCCCCAATATTAGGTTAGATTTATTTTTTTTTGCATTGAAATATTTCGATATTATACTTGAGAATACAGGCGCGGCTCAAGTTATGTATCTGATCTGATAAGCTTGGGCGATCTAAACACAAATTAATCAGCCATTCACCATACAAACCGACGAGCAACACTATCTCTCAAGTATCCAAAACCTAGCATAAAGCCGTATATCTATGAAGTACATACATACATATATCAGCGAATTTCTGCTGAAATAGCAAACAATATATCATCCGCTGTGTATCGGGACGAACGAAGGGGGTGGCAGCAGGGAAGGAGGGACAGGTAGATCGACGAGAAGGAACGAAGTGTACATATGTAAAATAAAACGTTTCCGACGTAAGCGCACAGATCGGCAAACAAAATGGTACTCGATCGACAAGCGACACTATTAGAATAGCGATTTGTATCATTCGTCTAAGCGCTTGACCAAAATCTTTCTCGTTTAACTCGTTCGTTTCTCCGATTCGCCTTTGATTCTCCGGTTCAGTGATTCCATTCTAGTCACGAACGGTGGTAACGCGTAGCCTTAGTTTAAGCGTTTAGGTCCGCGGTTCCTCATCGTTTTCATCATCGAACACCCATCGGTCTCCCCCGCGAGCACGCGACAGGTTCCACTCGAGTATAACACTGTGAATCGTAAGCGTAATTCAGCCTGAGAATCATTTTGAAACGTTATGGGATCGACGACTTCATCGCGCAGAAGAAAAGGCGAGGGGAGATGAATATCGCGATGGAGTATTGTACAATCGACTTAATTAATTCTGCCCTTCCTAGCACAAATGCTTGTAAATGCGAATAATAATGCTTCGGTTATTTGCCGGCAGAGGTCTGCGGGCGAAGTGAATGAGAGCTTGCTGATTAAGGTGTAAGACGTCGTGGAACCGCTGTTCCCAGATAGCGGGTGTTATTGCGCTATTACTACAGGCAGGTTCTAGCAAACGAGCAATGTAATTACTTCTTAACCCTTCGGATACTACTGCGTATATGCGTGCGAGGACCGCGCATGGGCGTTCAGCGGTTATGGTTAAAGATGGACATTAGAATTGTAAACGCCCGAAGGGTTAAGCTACGGGCAAGGAGTTTCTTCGCTTCGAAACTCATTTCTCTTTTGTTATTCGACAAATTTGTTCAGTTGGTACTACTCGGAAGTCGAGAGAGGAACATGGATGCGTGCTTCAAGATTGAGTCGATGCCGAGTTCGAACAAATGACCTCCAATGCGGCGACCTTGAATCGCCGAGCGAAACGTAATTCCCAATGGACCAAAAGTAAACAGAGCGCTTACGTCTATAATTCCATCGGCGTTGTGAACGGAAGTACGTTCCGGGCAGAGACAGTGGCGAATTTAAGAAGTACTCCCAGGCAGAGATGGGTAAAATATTTATTTAAATAAAATTTCGAATAACGAATAAAAGTTAAAAAATTATTCGTCGTTGTGTCGAATAAAGTTAACTCGAGTCAACGGCTGTCATATGACTAACAATTCTTTTTTAATTTTTATTCTGTCACGTCCTGAATTGCCAGGGGGTTCCTAAGGACGTGGAGTTCTTGCCCCGTCCGCCTCCGACGTAACCCGTAACACCTAGGGGCCGGCAGGTTACGCCGCAATGGAGTAACTGTGCGGGACGGGTGGATCGGAGTTGGAGGACTGAGGAGGAAAAAAGAAGAGGTGCGCGTTGTTTCGTCTTGGAACCGTCAGCCAGACTCATCAGTAGGGCTATATAGCTGACGGTCCCTGCCCTAGACACACACGGGGGTTAAGAGGAAATAATTTGGAACTTGTATATATGCGAATGAGATTGGAAGTTAGGACTTATAAGAAACAATTAGGAAGATTAGACCTCTGGTGGCGCTAGCGAACACTAAGTCGCGTTCCCGTGGTGGGAGCTAGGACGTCACAATACGTTATTCGAAATTCTATGTAAATAAAAATTTCCCATCTCCGCCCCCAGGGTCCCATTTTCAAAGAAAATATTGTATTCAAACACTATTCTTTCTAGTTTCTTGTAAAAAAAAACGTTTCTAGTAAACTACCTCTTCATTTCCTCGAAAAAGGGGCCCCTCCACGTTTGCCACGTGGGCTTTCTTTCTTAAATCCGCCACTGGGCAGAGGGGAACTGAGGAAGCTTGTAATATCGCAATAACTATCGGACCATTCGACGAGAGTATACCAGAAACAACAGAAGATTAACCCTTTATTTAGAGATTTAGAGGAATTAATTACCATTCCGTGCTTTTTAAGGAATTCACGACGAGACTCGTCTTCATCCCCTCCCATAGGTACTACGCAATGAACGATGAAAAAAGGGGAGGACGAAGGGTTGAAGCGATCTCGGCCCATTCACGTTCATCTGTACGCGTTAACCCGTGGATGACGGTGCCCGGGTCAATTTTGACCCGCGTTCTCAGTTTTTAATTTATATTAAGTTTCTAAGTAATACAAAGAGAAAGATGTACATGGGTCAAAAGTGACCCGAGCACTGTCTTCCGAGGGTGAAACTTGTACCGACTGCGAAAAAATCTAGTTAAAATTCGCCAAAAAAAAAAAAATAATAATAGTAGTTCGCGGAATTGTTGACTCAAATATCAAACCAATTTACGAAAACGTTTACGTAGATCATAGTGTTAACGATCGCGCACGTACGAGGGGGATTAAGAATTCTCTAAAGTGAAACCTAACAGATCCAGTGATATTATACTTCATATGTTCCGAACGAGCGTACTTTGCTACACTTTTTTTGTAAATATCTTACTAAGAATACAAAACCAACGTATATATATGTATATACGTGTATACATATGTAACGGTAATTCGCGAGTCTCGCGAACGTTCGGAAGGATTTCGTTCGATTCGGTTCGTTTCAGGTGCATTGTCTAGTTGAGAAGGATACGTAATTAAATTTCGATATCTCTTGTTCAAATCGATCGTAATTCAGTCTACATACCAATTTAATTTTATAATGTTCGAAATGGTGTTCTCGGTGCTTGAACGAAAGTGACGCGTGTACGAAAATATTTATATTCAACCGTACAAAGTCCGATTGAATGCTCGATCGGTAACGTCGAAATCCCACGCGGACAGTAACTCGAATCGAAAGCCTAATTTTCTTTGATTCTTTGCTCACTTGTCTTTTTACAAACGTCCACGATCAAGGTGAATCTTCGAGCAGCACTCCAACGCGTTCTTTTTTGTTCTTCTTGATCGAAGTAGGTGTCTCACTTGCAAGCTTTCTAGGCGAGCGTATACACGATCCAAGTTAACTCGCGTACATATATGAACTTGGGAATGAGCGAAAGAGATTAAAGTGCAGAAACAGATACGCGAGGGTGTTACTAATAGTAGATCAGACACGCGCGAATTGCCATTTACAACATAAATTATAACAAGGGTTCTGAATAATCTAACCTCTTGGATGACAGTGGGTGGGTCTTTTTTGACCCACGCGTAAGATCACAACTTAAACAAAGTTTATTTTTGCTTAGGATTCTTACTTTAATTTTCGATCACGTGCAACGTAGATCACAATATCTGAAGAGTAAACACTTTCGAAGTTCGAAGTGGTTTTCGGTTTTAATTCGCGCGTGTCTACCCGTAGGTGAATCAAGTTAAGGTTTCATATCCGTAGCTCCACAAGTTTAAAGGGGACGAACAAAAAAGAATACGAAGAAAGCTGTCGGATCTTAACACTTTGAGTGGCGGAACGTTTTGAAAAATGCCCCCTTTTCTGCCAGGAAAATTTATTGTATAAAACGAGCTCCATGTTTGGTTTGCATTCTGAGAAAACGCTCGGGGACTCCCTGGAGTCTCTCGAACAATACTTTCGATTAGTGGTGGATTTAAGGATAAAGGCCCAGGTAGCAAACGTTCTGAGGGCCCATTTTTTCGGGAAAATGAAGAAATAGTTTACTAAAAACGGGCTAAGTGTACAGAAAAATGCAGAAAACATATACTATTTAGATAAAAATCATAATTTGTTTTTAAGACGGGGCCTGGTGGAAGGGGGAGGGGGCATTTTTCGGGAAAATGGAGAGATAGTTTACTAAAAATGGACTAAGTGTAGTAGTACAGAAAAAAATATGGTGTTTGGATAAAATAAGTTTTTGGAGGAATGGGGCCTTGTTAAATCTGCCACTTTTTCGATGCGTTTCAGAAAACATCGACGCGAAACAGACACCAAAACCATGCGCAGTACGCAACGTATTTACCTCGTCGTGAGAACACGCCGACGCCACTCGAAGTGTTGATGCTGTATTGTAGGAAAGGCTGTGCTCTCGCATAGCTCGCATGTGTATATACGTTAATCGCGTGTGCATGCACAGATCGCATACGCGCACGCAAGGAACGCGAGTGGGCACTCGCGCGACAAATTACACAAGCATACACAAATGCACAGATTATACACGTACACGCGCTGTGTATAAGGTCTAAAAATCTCACACCTATATAGCGAGTATTTAAGAAACAGAAAAAGAAGCATTGTCCTTCGCGCATATTTATTACTCTTCGATCCAGTGAGAGGCGTATAATTATCATCGATAATAAACACGAGGTTCAGTGTTGCGTACGACTTTCTATTATACGTAGCGTATCGCGAGTTCTGGCAGTCGCGCCAAGTTCGTTCTGAAAACTTTTTAACGGCACGGTGAAACGGGGAATCAAGTACCATTGGTCGACACAGTCAATTTCTGTAACATTAATTTTGTTTCTATAGTAACTTCAGTCGGTAATTCAGGAACCGACTTTAAGGTTATAACGAGGAATTTTTCCCCGTCACGGTGGGTTTGAAATTTTTCAGAACGATGCTGGTGATTACGAAATTGTATTCGAGATCGATTACGATGGAAATGGTGCTATTTGCGAAGAATCAGCGATTTGGTACCATCGAAGAGCCATAGTAGCAGACATACTCGATTACTGTCGCCAGATTATTCTTTGAAGGGTTAGTTTCTGTTCAACTACGCGAATATCAGGGTAACTTGCGATCGAACAATGTCGGGGATACGATTAACTGAGGAGTGCATAATTCGATTTCATCCTAAGGCATGGTTCAATGTATATCCGCTTGTGAGAATAGTTTTTCCCGCCAAAAGTTAATGACCGTTTAATCGGCAAGCATCCTAACGCGTGACGTTCGTTCGACTGTAAGGGCGAACGGATCCATCTCCCCCTCCATCGATATTATAAAACTGCAGGTACTTTGTTTTACGTAGTACTTACTATACTACCGTTTACTATTAAATAAACGAATACTATCTAGAGTACGGGACGGTGCTCCGTGTGATTGGCGGAAGTGCCGAGTGCGCGCGAACTTTCGAATGCGTTTAATTCTAAGCGACGCCGCGGGGGTGCTACAGAATATATCTCCTCGGTATAACGATTCTAGCTTGGGGTACGTTGCGCTTGGCCAGTACCTCTGAGATGTTTAAAAAAAAGATATTGACAATATATATACATGTGATTGACAGAAGGTCCCATCACAGTTTTGTAAACTACGTCGTATTTCTATA
This sequence comes from Andrena flavipes, assembly GCA_963971345.1. Taxonomy (NCBI): domain Eukaryota; kingdom Metazoa; phylum Arthropoda; class Insecta; order Hymenoptera; family Andrenidae; genus Andrena; species Andrena flavipes. Next base: position 76,137,876 of record OZ020480.1, read on the forward strand.
GGGTTTACCATTCGGGGAGCGGAGGGAGTACGAAAGGGCACGTGATACCCGAGCGAATCGTAGAGACAGAGAAAGGAGGAGGAGAGAATACAGCAGTGATTCGCAACCTGCGGATCGCGAAATGTTTCTTTTTTTAATATGTTATTTTTAATGTGTTTTCTTTACCTTATTAAATTTACCCTATTACAAAAGAGGATCGCGACTCGAAAAAGGTTGCGAAACACTGGACTACAGTAAGCTGATATTCAAACAATAATTCATTGGTACAATGGTACTCGCTAAATATAATTAAACGCTGTTACTGACGTCAGCTGTGTTCGCTTTGAGAAGGTTCTGTACTTACACGCATGTTAGTTCCCAGCGTTTCTTCTGTTTCCCTCTCTCTCTCTCTCTCTTCCGGTCTCAGTGGATGATGCTCGAGGAAGCGCGCTGGTTACTTCATGATACGCGTGCAGCTGGCACCCTCCTTGCTCCTCTGCTTTAGTAATATCGTATAAAACAAAGTTCCCTCTGTTTTCCTTTCGTTAGTCTCTCTCTAATTCTCCTTCGATAACACTGTACCCTTGCGGTCCATTAACACAGCATAGTTCGTTGATACTTGTTTCGTAACGATGCTGGACGACCGATCCGGCGCACCTGATCGATCAGTCGAAACCCTGTTCTGTATTCTTTTCGAATGTCTATTAGGCCATGTTCGAAAGCCAGACCAGATTTCTATTTTATACTTATATTTCACAGTCAGGATGTCGGAATGATTATCTATTATTATGTATATGTACATTTCGTTTAATAGAGATAATGTTTCATATTTCTCACGTAATTATTCATTATTTTACACCTGCTTTCCAGCGCGCGATGTTTGTAATTCATTTGATGCTCTGCGCCAGAATTGGGCATTATTCGAATACATTTTTATTCTAATAAATTTTTATTCAAATGATCTCGAATAAGAATAGTGAATAAAATGAAGTTATTCGGGAATAACGAGTTACTCTTTATTCGAGTAAACATTTAAATTTTTTTATTGAAAATAATACATTTATTAGAATAAACAATTATTCGTTATTTTCGAATAAATTCATTTTATTCACAATTCTTATTCGAGGTCATTCGAATAACGCCCAATTCTACTCTGCGCAATTTCCTGGCGAGGAGTAAGGCAAAATAATTTGTTATTACATTTACAGTGACAAGGTTCGACCCATCTAGGCGCTACAAAAATGAGCTAACACAAATTCTTGTACATTAATGCTTTATTTACTGAACCGTTTAATTTTAAAACATTTTCCATCGTTCAGAGTAACATTTTCTCAAATTAAGCAATTCGTGTATGTGTAACACATACACCATTAATTATAGATGATTTAATGTACAGGGTGTTATTCTACTCGTAATTAATACCCTATGGGGTGATTATACAGGCGAGATAAAGACGAAAATCAAGAATTTGCGGCAAAGGCTTCGTTTTAGAGAAATTCGAAGTCAATTTTCTCGAAAACTTTTACCGCAATTTCGTCACTTTTGATTTTCGTCTTATTTCGCCTGTACTATCACCCCCTAGAATATTAACTTCAGCAGACTACCACTCTGTATAGAATAACAAGGTTATCGCACAATCACGTTTCACTGGTGAATTACTCGATAGTCCTGTTAGCACAGAAGTTCTTTCTTGCGATTAGTGCAGTCTATAAATAAATTTCGTTACTATATTCCCAGTGTCTGAATTATAAACTTTTTATACGGTTATTGGTGGTAAGCATCACGCGGAGCATTGAAAGATTAAGTTTCAGTAAACACAGCGACGAAGCCTCGTCGTTTATCGCTTATCATTTTTCTCTTAATGCACAGACGATTACACAAGTCGCTTTTTCTCCCTTATAAAAATCATTAAACTGTTCCTTACATACGTTTACAATAAGTGTACAATACGTGCTAAAAAAATAAGAGCGTATGTACATGTACGTAACTTATAAAGTTCCCAAGTAAACTTATGTACATGTAGTTATCAAAATACAATGCGTATTTGTTACAATATATTCAGTAAGCGCTTCAGCATAACATTCTTTTATACAAACTTCCTTGTGCGAGAAAACATGCACAGGAACACTTAGATACAGTGATCTTACGTTATCGCAAGGTCGTTTCGTTTTTATAAAAAAAAAAGTAGTATTCGATTAATAAATACTCGGGGCAATGAATACTCCTCTCTTTGCGAACCATCGATGTCTCCTGATCTGACAAGGAATCATTTACCGAGCGAGTGTAGAAACATTTCCATTCCTATGTTACAGATTACGCGTATAAATTAGTAAACAAAGAAGCATGCGCTACGCTGAAGTGCCCGTATCTAAAGCCGTAGAGCGTATAAAATCAAACATGCTTACGTATCAATGTTTTCTTTCCATTTTTACATACTTTATACAATCTCTCAACTATGAAACTTTATGCACTTTTATTCGCGTCTCAAGTTCTCGAGTCTAGCCTGCAGATCAGCATCCGCATCCGCGAGGTTGCCACCTTCCTCGCCTCCCGCAGCGGTCGCGACTGGCTGCTTCGAGCCAGCCACGCTCAGCGAGCCAGAGGCCTGCGGCAAGCCGGACAGTTGGTCCGTCAATTGTAAACCCAGCTCGTCCAGAACTTGCGACACGATGGCATCGCTGGGTGAACAGAATAAGTGCGATTAGAACAAACGGTAATCGTACGTTCCCAAGATTCTGGAATTATTATAATCACCTTTCTTCTTCGTCGCCCTCGTCCTCCATCGCATCGTCTATAGCGTCGTTCATGATTTCCTCTTTCATATCCATTATTTCGGACTGCTTTTCGAACTCTTGCAATATCTTCTGTATTTGAGGAAGATTCAGTTGCCTGGAAGAATGTCTCCGAGTTACGTACGTTGAGCAATAATAATTCAAAATTAAATTAGTTTCGGCGCACTGGTTCGGTCACTTTAAAAATATCGACAATTAGTCCGGAACGCTAATTTTATTAACAAAATAACAATTACACGACGAAATCCGTTTTATTCTCCCCTTACATGTTTTTGAAAAGTTTTGCGCGTTTGAAAATAAAAAGTACAATAGATTGTTTAAAATTCACAAAAACAAGTGTATTAAAAAATTCAACAGACTGATGGAAGTTAGAGATAAGAACTTCACTGATGACCATAATGGGTTTATTTCATTTGACAACATTGCTTCCGATAGTAACGAGTGGTTAAAAAATCTCTCTAGCGTCGATATTCCACCTAATGTTAAAAAGGTACTAACTTTAGGACCTAAACATGCTCTACCTGTCCCAAGAAATTTTATTACTTCCCCAAGATTTATTGCTTCGATCGAGTCAGGGTTAACAAAAATCATCGACGACTATTTTAAAGTGACCGAACCAGTGCGCCGAAACTAATTTAATTTTGAATTATCTCATATATACGGTCGAAATTCTAATCGGTTGAGCAATAATCGCGCGTAGCGGATTTCAAGTTAGGATCGTAATCAAACAGGAGTATTCTCACTTGTTCATGTTCTGCATCGCTCTCGTGACTCCCTTCATCGCCTGCGCCATTGTGTTCTGCGAACGTAGCGTTTGAATCTTCAGAGAAACTGCTTGGATGTTCGCTTTCATCAGCATGAATTTCTTCACGTAGCGTCTAGTTCTTACGAGGTCTTTGGCCATAATTTTCACAGCATCCTGTGGGAAGATTAATGGTAATCGTTAGGCGACGGGATTGGTAAGTTTCTTGGGAAGAAGCGACAGTACCATTTGCCCCTCTTTGGCGAGTTTCTTTATATCCGCGATGATTTTCTTCTCCTGCTGCTCCATCCTCATTTTTTCCCTATCGAGATCGCGCATCGCTTTGTTCAACGCTCGTTGATTTTTCCGAAGCATCTCCTCGGGGGTGACCCTTTTTCCGAATAACCACTCCATGGTTGCGAGGAAGTTCAACTAGGTCTGCCGAAATAATGGGAAACAAATATTTGCAATTCACCGTAAGAGCGAATACCGAGCATGACTTGTGCGCATCGGAAATAATTTATTACACTTTCGTGATGTAAAAATGTTACCTAAATTCTCGAAGTACGCAGTTGGGGCTGCTATCCACGAAAAAGAGATTCTGTCAGTGTTATTCTTGGAACTTGACTTTCTTAGGTTAGAATTTTATCATCGGGGATACAATGTGATCAGTCAAAGCTGACAAGCCGATGACTCACTAGCCACACCAGCCTGAAACGATTTAAAAACGCTGTTACATGTATCTGTATGTCGCGATCGATCTCAGTATTTCGAATTTTTCAGAACGGCGGTGCATCGCGATGCAAATTGTATCGTGAGTTAACACTGCACACGAAACAATGCAAAAGAATCATAAAACACAGCGGTTACTGAACGCGACAGCGATGTGTACTTGACATTGCATCGCACTGTTTCTAGACATTTTCAGGCGATATAGGGGGAGTTGGGGCACTTTGGTGCAAGGGGAACAATGAAACATTAATATTCTCTTGTTATTTAGAAACAGTCAGAAGTTAAAAAACTGATCACAAAAGAGTATACTCTTTGATCTTGAAAGGTGATATAAGATTATAAGATGATACATTATAGATATCAAGATAATATTAATGTTTCATTGTGCCCCCTGCATCAAAGTGGCCCAACTCCCCTGGAAACGTTCGAAAAAATCCCATGCACTAGCGAGCACACCGGCTAAGAATGCAAATCGTGAACAGCTCGGCAAATATACATTGTCAACACATTAAGTATATACCTAACAAGTGTTTCAGAATGTGACATAATATTTTTATATTTTATTAAAATATCTCTGGATCCGCCACTGTTTCTGGCACGAGTACAGAGTCAGTGCAAGATACCGAATTCCCTAACATCGCTTCTGATTGGTGGACAATTAGCACGCTTTGACTGTAATACAAGCTATATTGAAGCATTTTATAAAAAATAATTCAATCATCAAGATCGAGTTACGGCCGATTTCTTCACCTTCGGTAATCTTCCGGTCAGTGAACCGACCAATTTAAATGCTCTAAGCCAATAGGATCCCATCATTTGGCAGTTATGTGGAACATAACTCCAACTGGAAGATTACTGAAGGTGAAGAAATCGGCCGTTAGTAGATTAAATAAGAAAAAAAATTATTTTCCACTTTTTGGAGCATTTTTATCTTTCCGAAGTCAATTTCAATTTTTCTTAAACTTTTTATTATACGATATAACATAAATATTAGAACCAAGCATCGCAAAGAGTTCAATAAGTATAAGAAATCAAGGAGACCGCTTCTAAAGATAATCGCAGACTCGTTGCGCGCAATTGGCAACTTCAGTTTGCATCATGTCAAAAAATAGGAGGTTCCTTTCATCCTTCACCCTCGTTGCCTTAATCGGCTTGGTCAACACGTTACCTGACATCTAAAAGAAGGAATACAGTAAAAGTAATAACGACGATTAGTCCAAAACGCGTGTGAATTTATTTATTATTTCAAAGGTGATTTTGAATGCACGACATGCCACGCTTCTGGTCGCCGACTGTGAAGTCTTCTTCGAGCGGCGTGCTGTCACGCTCCGGCGAGGATTAGTAATTTAATTTATTGTCAATATAAACAAACCTTAGAAGAATTTTCTAAAAATGAAAACAGCTTTGATGGTGGCTGAGAAGCCGTCCTTAGCGGCTTCGTTGGCCACTATTTTAAGCAACGGTCGCTGTACCACCAGGAAAGGTAAGGTTATGTTTACAATTAATACATACGAAGCGTTGTATTTAAATCTAAAATACAATAAAACTCTCCCTGATTTGGAGCCCACGTAAATTTCTAACGGAAAATGAGTTGCAGGTTTAAACGGATCGTGCTCGGTGCACGAGTGGGTAGGTCAGTTCAAGTCGGAGACGGTGAATTTTAAGATGACCTCCGTTTGCGGTCACGTCATGACGCTGGATTTTATTGGGAAGTACAATAACTGGGATAAGGTCGATCCTGTAAGAGAGACGGAATATTATATAACATTCTTATGTTTTTTACGCACACGTTAACAAGTTTCCTTCTTATGTTTAAGGCAGAGTTATTTTCGTGCCCAACGGAGAAGAAGGAAGCGGTTCCTAAATTAAAGATTCCTTACTTCCTCGCTAAAGAAGGCGCCCACTGCGATTACCTGGTGCTGTGGCTCGACTGCGACAAAGAGGGCGAGAATATCTGCTTCGAAGTTATATTCGCCGTGCAACAGGGCATGACCAAGAGACTGAATCCAAACGTGGGTTTTTGTAGCATCGCTTTAAGGGAGAACAATGCCTCGAAGCCTGGAACAAAGGGCAATTTTATTGAATTTTATGTTAGATATACGTACTTCGTAGGAGAGTCATTGATACGGGGTTTAAATGTGCGTGTAGAGGACAGTATTTTAGAATTTTTGTGTGACAAAATATACAGTTTTAATCAAATTATAGAGGTCAATGAAAAGTACGACGTATTGAATTCGATTTGGTAGTTTTTCGCATTATTCACGTCGCGTTCATCTGAGAAAAAAAAGGAGAGCATTTTCTTATTTTATATTAATATAGTTACAGTCAAGTTTACGGAAATTAAAAATAAGTTCTTTTTTTCCGATTTTTTCCACCCCAAAATATATCGATTTTTTCCTTAAACTGACTCGAAATTTTAGAACACAAAAAAATTCGGAACAATAGTTCAAGATACAACAAAACAGGCTGCCAAGCCTCGAATTAATTTGTCGAACCGTTTTTGTACAAAAAATTCACAAAGAATTACCTATTTTTCGGCTCAACAAGGCGCAATCTCTCCTTGAGAAGCCTGACTGTATGTTTTTTAATTCTACGCCGGTCGTAGGACATTTGGCGGGCACATTTCTCCGCCATCACGGAGAAGGACATCAAAGCTGCACTGGCGAATTTGATAAAGCCCAATGAAAACGAAGCGAAAAGTGTCGACGCTCGGCAGGAGCTGGATTTACGGATCGGGTGTGCGTTTACGAGATACCAGACGAAATTCTTCCAGGTAAGGATGGTCCGACGCAGTAATTCACACTTATACGCAACAACAAGTTTTTATTGTGTTTTTTATTTCTTTAGGGGAAGTACGGTGACTTAGACGTGTCTCTCATCTCTTACGGTCCGTGCCAAACGCCAACGCTGGGTTTCTGTGTGCAAAGACACGACGAGATTCAGACGTTTAAGCCTGACCCATATTGGGTCCTACAGGTACAATTCATTTCCCATAAAATAGCTTTGCAGGCTCTAAAGTGTCTTACGTATAAAGAGGGAGATAAATTGAAATGCGTTGAAGGTTACAGTGAAGTCTGCCGACGGCCAAGATATCGTATTGCACTGGAGCCGTGTGCGATCGTTCGATAAGGAAGTGGCGAATATGTTTCTAAGTCATGTGAAGGAATACGATCAAGCGACGTGGGTATCGAATCACGTAAAACTATCATTTTTGCTTGCGACGCGACAGTAAACTATATATTCCATTAAACGATACAGTGTCATAAGCGTCGAGAGCTCAGAGAAAACGAAAGGACGACCCATAGCCTTGAATACAGTAGAACTGATGAGGGTGGCGAGTTCGGGTTTGGGGATGGGGCCCCATCATGCTATGCAGATCGCGGAGCGACTCTACACACAGGGATACATAAGTTACCCGCGAACCGAGACGACCATGTACCCGGAGAACTTCGACCTACAGTGAGGCGGAAGATACTTCATTAAGGGGAGGTTCTGGTCTAAAAATCGATTCTTTTTATTTCATTTTTTAAGCGGCAAATGCATGTTTTTCTCGAAACAGTGTTCTCAAAATCGGTGGAACCTGTATCTCCAAAAGTTATTATCCGATTCGACCGAAACGTTTTTTATTTTGAAGAATATACTTCTGGCTGCAGGGAAACTAGAAAAAAATACAATAAAACTTGAAAATTTACAATTTTCAAACTTCAAGTGTCGTTATTTTCTAAAAATAAAATGTAATTTTTGTAATTTTTTCTGGTTTTCTCCTAGTTAGAAGTATATTCCTCAAAATAAAAGAAGTTTCAATCCAATCGAATAATAACTTTTGGAGATACGAGTCCCACCGATTTGGATGAACTTTTTGACGCCTCGACTTTAACGACTCCCCAGTGCCGTCTGCAATGAATAATTACAAAACAAAAATTATATTTCTATAACTTAAGACATCCTTAATACAACGCAAAAAGTCCCATTAAATTATACGGAGTAGTTTTCCTTTAATTAATTCCTGAAGATCACCTATTTTTATTGGCTCTAGACCGGAACAACCCCTTAATATCTGTGATTCCCTCGATTTACGTGGACACAGAAACGTTTATTTTCAGTGCGACGCTGAAGCAACAGCAAAGCAACCCAGACTGGGGAGATCAAGTACGCAGTATACTGGCGATTGGGATCAACAGACCGAAGAAGGGACATAACGCAGGCGATCACCCTCCCATCACTCCAATGAAGCACGCTACGAGGAATGAGCTCGATGGGGATGCGTGGAGGCTGTACGACTACATAACTCGACACTTCATCGCCACTGTGAGTATTCTCAGCTTGACGTATCTCCAGCTGCTTTGGCATTAAAGAAGTGGAGACGTTAGGTATTAGGCCGTCCTAAAAAAAAAAATGAAAATTATTGTAGCGTAAGGCCTTAGTGCGGGAAAGTTGTGTCTTACGATCAATAACAACTGTGCGAAATTTCAGCCCTGTGAGTTAATATCTTCTGTTCCGGCAAGAGCCTTGAAATTTCGATATTTGAGTAAAAAATGTAAAAATGACCATTTACATATATTTTTTACTCAAATTTCGAAATTTCAAGGCTCTTGGTGGAACAGAAGATATTAACTCACAGGGCTGAAATTTCGCACAATTGTTATTGATCGTAATACACAACTTTCCCGCGCTAACAATCATTTTCATTTTCTTCGGGACGGCTTATTAAGTATTCCTTACCCTATAGTTGGCGCATGATTGTAAATACCTAAGCACGACAGCGAAGTTCGAGATGGGAACTGAGATTTTCACTGCGAATGGCCACAGTTTACTGGATCCTGGGTACACCAGTATTCTCACTTGGCAGGCACTCGGGAGCAACGATACGCTGCCCAAGTTTACTCCTGGTGAAAAAGTCAGCATACAAGAGGTTGTTAACATAGGAATACCTTGCGTCCAATGCATCCTTAAAAATGGAGCAATAGTAAGCTGAACATTGTGCCGCGATTATTAATCTTTCCAACGAATCACAGACAAAGATGCTCGAGTGCTACACACAACCCCCAGACTACTTAACGGAGGCCGAACTAATCTCCCTGATGGAGAAGCACGGCATTGGGACGGATGCCTCGATTCCAGTACATATAAACAACATATGTATGCGGAATTACGTTAACGTAGCAGCTGGTAGGAAGTTAGTTCCTACGTCACTGGGAATAGTGTTGGTTCATGGATATCAAAAGGTGTGCGCGCCGTTCTACGCGTGGATCGAGTCATAAATCACCAGCTGATTACGTGTTAATTGTTCGTTAATATCAGATAGATCCAGAACTGGTCCTGCCTACGATGAGGTCCGCAGTGGAGGAGCAGTTGAACTTAATAGCCGTGGGGCGAGCGGATTACCACGCGGTACTGCTGCACACGGTAGAAATATTCGAGCAAAAGTTCCATTACTTCGTCCAGAGCATAGAAGCAATGGACCAGTTGTTCGAAGTCTCCTTCTCCCCTCTGTCTGCGTCCGGGAAGGCGCACTCCAGGTAGCTAACTAAAATGCAATTTAATCGTCGTTGCAACGTGTTTCTATGAAAATTCTTTGTACTTAGATGCGGGAAGTGCCGTCGTTACATGAAGTACATACAGACGAAACCGTCGAGAATGCACTGCGCGCATTGCAACGAGACGTACAACCTGCCCCAGAACGGCAATATAAGAATTTATAAGGAGCTGAAGTGCCCGTTGGACGACTTCGAATTGCTCTCGTGGTCGACCGGGGCGCGGGGGAAAAGCTACACGTTTTGCCCGTACTGCTACAACAATCCACCGTTTAGGTAATCGTCTGGTTGCAGGGCCGGCGTGAAACTTCTGCGGAGCTGGGTTCCAAAATTGTGCGGGGCCAAAAAGAAACGTATTTATATATACTTCTAGATTTTATAATAATAAATGCGTGGGCCCCGAGAAATTTACGATGAACTTTTCGTGGATCGCGGGGTCTTTTAAAGCGCGGGCCCGGGTTCCAAGGAACGCTCTGAGCCGGCCCTGTCTAATTAGTTTAACTGTTTGTGCGCGGATATATTAAACACGAATTGCAGGGATATGAAGAAAGGAATGAGCGGCTGTAATTCCTGCACTCATCCCACCTGCCCGCACGGTATGAATTCCACTGGTTTGTCGAGCTGCCTCGAGTGCGACGCCGGCATACTGGTCCTCGACGCCTCGGCCGCGCCCAAGTGGAAGCTCGGGTGCAACCGTTGCGACGTTATCATCCATTTGTTCGAGAACGCCCACAAAGTGATGGTAGACACCGAGGTGTGCGACTGCGGGGCGCAATTAGTGACGGTAGAATATAAGCAGGTAAAGTCGCGACTATAAAATCCAGCCTTTAGAATCTTCATGGTTTCTCAAAACATGGTTTCTAAGTGTAATATTGAAATATCTTCGATTTGGGGACTGGAACTTGGTTTGAATTTCAGGAGAAGAGTAAGCTTCCCAACGAAGCCACAGAGATGACTGGCTGCGTCTTTTGCACACCAGCATTCTCTTCTCTCGTGGAGAAGCATCGCGCCGTGGCCTCGAAGCCGGTCACAACTCGAGGCCGCGGTCACGCCAAGGGCCGAAGTCGGGGTAAACCCCGCCCTCCGAAAGATAAGATGGCTCAATTAGCGGCTTACTTTGTATAATAACAATTTTGTAAATGCAGCGTCTGGATGTAACCTTTCCCTTCCACCCGCTTCGACACGTTCGTCGGAACAGAATCGCGGAATCTTGGAAATAAATTTGGACATATTCGCTACCTCGATGAACAGCGTGTAATGATTACATTGAGTTACTTCGGGACATCGAAGTATTTAACCATTCTCGTGATTTAATTTGCGATGAAGGATGTGTAAAAGCAGATAATTAAATTGTACAAATTTTTCAACAATTTTGATTATCCGTAGGTAAAAGTCTTTTGACAATTTTATGGATCACTGTACCAATCGGTGATAAGAATTACCATCTAAGATTCTTGAATGTTTCAGTAGATAAAGTAGAGATGGCGCGACATGTCATTTTTTACCGAATTTTAAAAATACATTTTGGCGCGTAGAAAGAGAAAATGTTGATTTGTAATTCAAATTTTATTTTGCAATGAGGTATCAAATTTTGGGATTTGTTAAAGGAGGAGAAGTTATTTTAATATCTATGTATAATTGGCCTTCGCGTAACTCGCATATGAAATCTCATTTTTATATCTCGTATTCGAAGCACTTTAAATTTCAATTATCGTAGAAAAACTTATTTACCAAAAGTATTTGAAATACGATATCGGTAGTAACTCGCAATCAGTGTTACCTATGTTATCTTATCTACCGATAATTATCTCCCGCACTTTATCTCAGATCCTACATGCTCCAATACTCTCCCCTTTGCCAATGTAGAACTACTATTAAATTTCAGACGAAAGCCGCCAAAATTCACCCCCAAAAAATAATTCTTCAAACTATAATCCTAAACTGCCAACTGTCAACTGTCTTCGTCTTTTCAGTGACCCTTTCCCAAACAGGAAACAACCCAACACGCCGCCAACTTACGAAGAAACATTTTCAACCCAAAAATTCTGATTTTATCACAAGGGGCAATTTTTTTTTCCACAAAAATTCACTCCGAAGGGGTGGAATCACCTCTTAAACTTTTCACGTATTTCGTAACTTCCGTAAAAATTTTGCAATATAACTTTACTTTTCTTTCGGTATTGCGATGGAGCATAAAAAACCGAACAATTCTTATATTCAAAGTTTCCTTCCATCTCGCGCCGTTGCAAAGTTATATTAAAAAAACGAAGACGAAGAAACGCGATAACTTTGCTTCACCCCTTCAGAGTGAATTTCCTCATAAAAAAGAATCGTTCCTTGCATACTCCAATATCCTCCCCATTCACGGGAAGTTCCACTAAAATCAGAATTTTCAAATTGAAAATGTTCCCTCGTTACTCCTTCAATGAATCAAATACACTCATTCGTTAACCCCTTCACCCATCAAACCCAACCACCAAAGAAGCCCGAAATCGCAACGGCGTACAAAATCGAAAATCACAAGGATCGATGGGATCTCTATATACGGGAGATCGCACCGATTGCACGGGAGCTTATAGTGCGGTCGCGATCTGTGGGACAGGCCGCGGAGAAAGTTGATTGGCTGCCGGTGGTGATCGCGGTGGGCGGTGGGGGGGAGGAAGGGTGCAGTTACGCACGTAGCCGCGCTGTCAGTTGGTGAGTGTTTGCCGTGGCGCGCGGTCCTGTTCGTCGAGTCGATTCGAAGGGCGAGTGCGCACGCGTTGCCTGTTCCGCGAGCTTCGCAAGGTACCAAACACGCCGCGGTTCCCACCGTTGCGAAACGTCTTCTCGGCAAGACGCGGCTCTTCGACGCGCGACCGGTCACGATGCGGTGAAGTGAGGACGTGCCCTGGGCGCGGCGACTCCGGTGGCAGGGAAATAGCTGTCGAAAGCTGGCCGGCCATGTGCACGCAGTCCTGCCGCGGCACCGCTGCTGCCGTCGTCCTGGCGATGCTCCTCTGTCAGATTTGCTCTGCCGAGGAGCAGCCGGGGTCCTCGAGAGAGCCGACCGTCCTGGAAGCCTGCAACGTCACCGCTGACGGACGAGAGTTCACCTGCCGCGGGGCTGGCTTCTTATCCATCCTGGAGCCCTTCGGCTCCGCCGTGCTTCCATCCACCGGCAATCTGACGATCTTGTGAGTACGCAGTTACCTTTTTACGTGGGGAGGATTTTGCGCGGGGATTCCGAGGCGTTTGAAACGGGGAGAGTCTACGACGGTAAAGCGGTTGATCGGTTCTTCTAAGTTTCTTTGCTTATTTTTCTTACTCGAGGTATAATAGGAGTTGCGTTGTTACGATGGAGTTTGAAAAGCGCGGGGCTGCGTGTTTGTTGAGTAGGGGAAAGTGTAGTTTAATTGTTATTAGTTAGAAAGTGACGGAGAGGAATACTTTTAAGGTTCGTTTTAAGTAACGATCGAGTTAAGGTTCGTTGGCACGTTTCTATTAAATTACGAATCACGTAGCGGCATGTTCGAGTGATATTGTGTCAAGGGTCACGTAATGGTGCGTCAACTGTTAACGTAGAAAGCATTCGGGATGCATTTAAAGCTAATAACGGTCGCTCGGCCATCTCTCTTTCTCTCTTTCGCAACTTTTCAAGCGCTTTGGCCGCACGAAGGTCGCGCGAACTTCGGTCTTCAAGTGTTTAAATGGCACGAAAGTGTCCGGAGGGCCTTGCAATCGGGGATCTTCTACAATGTCATCGGCGATTCAATGAAAATTGGTCGCGGATAACTCGCGGGCAACTGCTCGTACCCAGAATCGCTTCTGGGTCAAAAGCATCTGACGAAATTGAAATCTAGTCCACATATTCGCTCCTACTGTCCCTTTCTCTCTTTACAACCAGTCGGTTCTCCCTCTATCCGCGTTTTCGCACGCTCAGTGTCAGATTTCAAAACAAGTTGCTAGATGACACTCCGTGCCATTGTCGGTTTTTACTTTCGCCTGCACCTGCATGTGTAGTGTATAATAAAGATGTCGCTAGTGTCATCGCTAATATCCTTGTAAATTAGAGAGCATCGCATCTTTCTCGCGTTTCTTTCCACCGTTACTTGCGTGCTTGTGTTTTGGGGATTTCGAAACGATGGTTAACACGTTAATTAATAGTAGCTTTATCACTACTCGTAGTTGCACACTAGTAGTTCTCTCGCCGTATTAATCGGCAAGACTACTATCTACCAGGAATGGTACTCACGGCAATCAACCCGTGGAAGGAAAAGAAACGTGTCGCCGCACGGTCAGGGACTAAATGGCGACGTTTGCAATTTGCATATAATAATATGACGGTCGCGCGGAATCTTCCGGGGCCGGCGCGAAACTGCACGGAAAAAAACGAACGACGAGCGATCGCGACTTTTTTCTGGCCTGGATTCCTTCCGAAAGTATTCCGCGGGACACTTGGTCGTAGTTTCCGTGCACTCTGGTCCGATCCAGTGCATGCCACTGCGCGTCTGTCTATTTCCGTTTGGTTTTTTTATTTTCGTGTTCCCTCCTTTTTTTCTTTCTGGGTCAATCCTAACCTCCCGAAATGCGTGTCCCGCGCCAATGTCTCGGAACGGCGAAGGGTAACTGCGCGACCGACACTTTTATAAGGGGCGACGTAAATTAAAATCACAATAAAACTGGCGTTATAGCTGCGTCCAGCGTGCTTCGGGCTAAAATTGAGAAGCGGAATATAACTAGAATACACCGTGCCGGGGAAACGTCGATTTAACGAGGGTCTCTAAGTTAGATTAGATTTAGATTAGATTCAGGCTCGTGGGTGGTCTACGAGCTAGATTATCCAAATATGGTGGCCCATTGAATGATACCCTCTTGAATAATTAAGGGAGTGACTTTTTGTGAATAATAAATACTATATAGAACGTTGAAGTTCTGCAGAAGGAAAACCTTTCCAGGAAGTATAAGAAGATATTCCAAAATTTCAATAGTAATAGGAAGAACTCATGTCCTCACTAGTCCCTCGAAACTTTAACATAGTTATAGAAACAGAATTGGATGAATTTATAATCAAAGCTTGAATCGAACACTGCTATCCCCCTGGAACCTTCGATCCTCTGATCTTTCGTACTTGGAACTTACTTTGATCGACACAGAAGCTACAAATATCTGTAACATTCACAAGCTCGCGCCTCTATGCCAGAGGCCAGAGCAATAACCATCGAAAACGCATTCTTATCGAGTGATTATAAAAATAAAGCCTCTCGAGCGGCATCGCCGCGCTGCACCTTGAGAGGAATAGCTCCAAGAATAAAGGAAGGCGATCGCGCGCGATGTAACCGGCATCTCCTAAAGGCAAAAGGTATGAAGCATAATCCGTACAAGCACGATGACGCCGCGACCTACATACACGGAGGTTGATCCTTCTCGGCCCCGAAGACAGTCGATATTTTATAGAACGCCATTTAGGATCAAGGAAACAACAGGAGTTATGCAGCCATTCGATATCCTCCCCTCCCCGTGCTTCTTGGAACACGACCGTCGCGACGATCGCGTCGAAGCGATCCCACCCGGTGTCTCTTCCGAAACAGAGTGCCTCCCTGGGGTCCCCCTTCGCTACTTCGAAGATCGATTCGACGACGGCGGAACGCGGGGGGACACCGCCAGAGGGGAGGTCACGCGAAAAGCGTGGCTGTGTAATTTATCTTCTGGCTGGGCGAGTGGGCTGATTAATCGACGGAGTCGTCGAGATTAATTCGCGCGCTGCTTAGAGCCGGTGAGCGTGTCGCTGGGAATTATCGGGCGTTATTGATTCTCGGCGGTCGGTAAATCGTTCGGGAAACGGTGTGCTCTTGTTAGGCTAATTGCTCGATTTGTAGGAGGATGTTGTGGTATAGCGGGGCTTCTCGGTTTGGCGGTGGCCGGTATACGCTGTAGAATCTTTGTTGCGCGTGCGATGATAGATGTGGAAGGGTTGCTCGATGGAGGAGGCGGTTCTGCGCGTGTATCGAATGCGAGGCGTACAGTCAACTTCTCGAAGTATAGTGGTGTCTTTAAGCAATATAACTTTTAGACTCGTTTATACTTACCGTTGTATTTAGTAGTTCGTTATACTTCTTTCACGCAATGTACATATTATAATTTATATCTATGCTTAATCGATGGAGGAAACGGAAGTGCGGGTTATATATGGGGACCGTATATACGGGTGCGCTAATTAATTTCCGAAGTGTTGCGTTCTTGAAGTTTTCATAGCTGAGGTACTTCTTAACCGACTTAATTTTTGTGTTTCGTGTATTCTAAAAAATGTTATTGACATTATTCAGTTCTAGTTGGAGATGGTCAGTGGTTAATTACTGATAGTCATCGATAAGAGTTATTGGTTATTGAGAGTTATGGATAAACAATCGATTATTCGTAGCAATCGATGGTCATTGATAGTCATAGACAGTCACTAACCACCTATTACTATTGCTAGTTATTGGAAATTATTCACAGCCACCAAGATCCACCGATAGCCCTTCACAGTTTACACAATTAACATCAATAATCCTATCGCAACGTTCCCTCGCTACTCGCCCACCCAAAATTGATAGGATTCCAAACGACCTTGACGTTGGAAGCGTGGAATGATTTGAAGTGATTAGAACGAATTGCCACCGCGAGCTGCAGCAATTAATGAGAGAAATGTTTACGATCGTTCGATGAAAGGATGAATGAAGAGTTTCAGCTTGCGCGGAGGCACCAGGGCGCGTACACCCTCCTCCCCAGCGGCAGCGGCTGCCTTTCGTCGCGTTTTCTATAAATATTTTGGTTGGTCGCCGGCGTGCACCCAGCGGGGCGATTTTAAACCGGCCGTGATTTATTCTTCTACAAGCTAGAGATTAATCGGCCGCCACCGACGCGCCGAGAGATATCGGCCGCTGAAAGGGCTGATGCTCCCACTGTCTTTATGTAATAAATGGAGCAACTGTTGATCACGAGGACCGCTGCCAGCGGCGAGCTCCCGTCCTCACCCCCATCTGGAAAATTTATGCAACGTCCGTTACGTTCTCCTCGCGGCTAGATTCGGTGGTATTCTTACCACATGGGGCGAACCGGAACTTACGAGCAATCGGTGGTTTCCCTCTTTCTGCTTGTTATTAATATGTTCACTATCGTGGATGTTTCTAACGACTGCGGATGTATTCTTTAGACTCGTAATTTTTCGGTGGACTCATTTAGAAATTCCTAGGTTTATCAAATTTTGTAATAATAGTACTGTGATTAGGAGTGGTCTAGAGTAGTAGTTCTTAAATTCATGAAAAAAATCATGGGGCATTTTTAAGATCTCTAGAATGTATTTCAATAGTTTTTTTTTTTAAATTTTATCGCAGTTTTTCTGGAAAAATTTTAGATTACCATATATCGAGAAAAAAATGAAGAAAATCTTTAAAAAATTGTAACTTTTATAAATTTCAGTATTAGAAGCTAAAAATCTACAGAGTTGTTGTTCAGATATAATATCTTGAGAAAAATATAGTTTATAACTTGGCTTTGGAGCTCGTTGTTTGCATCTCAGAATTGAATTGGATAGTTTTTTCATCCCTCTTCAGTTCGATCCTACTTAGTAAACAAATAAATATGATTACTTAACCCTTGTTAGGAAATTTAGCCATTCCGTTCAAATTTTTTAATTTCTCTTTTTAATTTACCTAATTTTTATCGTAGAAATTTAATAAGTTCTCAAACTATCCAACCGCAATAATTAAATGAACTGAGTTAAGTATTTTAAATTTTTCTAATTTCTTATTTTGTAGGTGTCTTTTATTTTTAATTCTTTTTAAATTCTTTGTTACAAAAACTGAATAAGTTCTTGAAATACTAAATAATAAATGAACCGAGTATTATTTTTGTATACCCGTTTCTTGTGAATATATGATGTTGGGTCACTTTCAGTCACTTTGACCCAAAGTTACTTATTTATCCGTGTAACTTTACAAATTCCATATAAGGGTTAAAGGATCAGAATATTGGAAAATATTCTAAGAACACTCTAAGAATAGTTTCGAGTCTATTGTCTATTTAAGGAACAATAATCGCTTTCCTTTCAATGCCAGAAGACGTCGAAGTGCTTTCGATACAACGACTGTCCGTGACATCGAAAATCCATCCCTCCTATGAATACACGTTCTGCTCGACTCCTGGGGGGCTGATATTCCACCAAAAGCTTTCCTTTGTTCACGACCTTTGCTTTATACAATGGGCGCTTTTCTCTCGCCCTGTGAATAGGTACCCTAAGAAAGTTGTCGAGTCAGAGAGCTTCTTTGCGCGAACTTTTCCCTCCATTCGAGCGCCACTGTGGTATATATCGTCCTGAAACTTCCAATGAACGTTTTCCTCGCTATTTTATTAACTACATTTAACCCAATTAATATCTAATTAACTTCCAATTAAACTTCTATAAGATTTCTAATTCATTTCTATAAAAATAAAAGATTTCTACTTTAGTATTTTATTAACGCATTATTACCACCCTGTTTTTTAATAACATACGTTCTGAGGTCGACGGGACCTTGTAAGTTAGCAAAGCATTTAGTTTCCTGAGTCGATATAATCCCCTGAAATAAATCCCGCTCGATTCGCATTAATTACGAGGGTTTCGCGTGCCCGCTTTTGTACAGCTGGGTTTACAGAATTATTACTCGCGATTTGGTGGCCGATAGACGGGAATCCAGGGGCATCAAAGAGAACTATCAATCATGCCAGTCACGCTCGTGACGCGGATCACGTGTACATGACGTTATTGTGAAAGTAATTCCACTGGTCGTTGCCAAATTCAATTCATTTGCTTGCACGGAAAAGGAATATTTCGAAATATTTATTATTATCCCGTATGATCTGACTTTCGAGCAGTGCTTGCCTGGCAACGCTCGGGCTATTTTTACGTTTAATAATAGGGGACCAATTTTGCAGTGAGGTCCCATAGTACTACGTTATTATATACGTAATGATACTATCAATGAAATTGATTAACGTACGGTATACCTGTTCTTAATAAGGAAATAATTGCATAGTATAATACTGTATAGTACTACGTTCGTAGTGATGAAATTAAATATCACGTGGTAGTAGGTCAGTTGAAAAATAAAATTGGGGATTCCTCAAGTAATAAAAAATTATACAATATTCAAAATACATTTGCAACAAAAATCTGATACTTTACCTAGTAATAGTACGTCAGTCAACGAATT
Organism: Andrena flavipes; assembly: GCA_963971345.1. NCBI lineage: Eukaryota > Metazoa > Arthropoda > Insecta > Hymenoptera > Andrenidae > Andrena > Andrena flavipes. The sequence goes on from OZ020480.1 coordinate 76,156,867, forward strand.
AAAGATTCCATTGCAAGTGCAGAATTATACAGTAGATACCACTCCAGCTGGAAGTCATCCAAGTGTCACGTAGTACTCGTTTCTAAGGCAGAAATTAAATACTACGTAGTAGGACGTTAGTTAGGAAATTAAAAACCCTCTACTAATCAAAAATCGGGGTAGAAATAATTATTGTAAAGATACATATCGTAAAAGTGACCACTGAGTAGCTCAGTTGGTAGGGTGTCAGGTTAGTAAACCTTCATGTCCCGAGTTCGAATCCCGTACTGTACTTTTTTATTTGTATATATTTTAAAAATACAATATTACTCAAAATATACTATTCACAGTACTCACAGTTAAATATCTAAGCTACTAAGTACACTTAGAAGTTCATAAAAACACCACTCCCACTTTCTCACGAAACCCAAAATCATACGAACCCACTTAAAGGATGGGATTACTGGTGATAGCTGGTGAATCAGCGATCAAGATTCAAGCAATTTCACGTGTAAATCAGTTTGAAGAGATTAAGGAGGAGGACCCGCGCCAAATTCCATTCGTGCGAGGTGTCGCGATATGGGAGTCGTGTGGGACTATGGAACGCGGGGGAAATGCGAAATCCACCGAGGCTCGTATGCGCTGTTCACGTCCGGATTGGGAGAGACGCGGAGCAACGAGGAAGATTGCCGCCGAGGAGTCGAAGGAATGTCGAGGGGGTTGGCCAATCGAGACACACTGTAATCCGGAAATATTCGTGTCACATCTGTACCGGATACATCACTTTCCTGGGGCCGCGCTTGGAAACGAGATCGCGTTGGGCACACGAGGCTGCTTGAATGGTACTTCGCGGATGTCTATAAGATTTATGAAAAATTAATTAATCTGCTTTACGCTTGAATACTTACTGATTAAGGAAGGCCCAACTACTGGATTTTAAATATTTCATTTTTTAAATGAGAATTGGGACTTTTGGGCCTAAGATTTTCCACTTTTTGTAATCAAAATTGGGAATGCTGGGCCTCAGATTCTCCACCCTTCCAAATCAGAATTAGGAACTTCTGGGACTCATTCTCCACTTTTTCAAATAAATATTAAAACTTCTGGGCCTCAGGTTCTCCACTTTTCCAAATAAATATTGAAAATTCTGGGCCTCAGATTCTCCACCCTTCCAAATCAGAATTGGGGACTTCTGGGACTCAGGTTCTCCACTTTTCCAAATAAATATTGCAACTTTTGGGCCTCAGATTCTCCACCCTTCCAAATCAGAATTAGGAATTTCTGGGACTTAAATTCTCCACTTTTCCAAATAAACATTGAAACTTCTGGGCCTCAGGTTCTCCACTTTTCCAAATAAATATTGAAACTTCTGGGCCTCAGATACTCCACCCTTCCAAATCAGAATTAGGAACTTCTGGGACTCAGGTTCTCCACTTTTCCAAATAAACATAGAAACTTTTGGGCCTCAGATTCCCCACTTTTCTAAATATACATTGCAACTTCTGGGCCTCAAATTCTGTGCTACTTCTGACAAGCAATGAGACTCCCCGATTCAAATTCTCCATCATAAGCAATGCGCGACTTCTCGGATCAGCGATTTCGTTAAGGCTCCTTTCTCCTCTTTTAATGAAATCAGTAAATTGAAGTCCCAAGTAGGCTCCACGGTACTATCCTACCTCGATATACAGTAATGAGGGTTGCCTAATTGAAATCGAAATGGCTTCTAAAGAGCCTTACAATTAACTCGGTAACCGGGGGGGCGACGTAGGCTTTAAGGTACCTTACCGACCCTGACAATGATGTTCGCCGGTAATTACACGCCACGCGATCCTTGCTTTAGGAGCACGATAACTGCCCGTGGGTCGTTCAAACCCCAATAACTTTTCCCCCGCTGGCGATCTTAATCGCAGTTGCGAGGGAGCACCGATTAAATTGAATATATATATATTTTTCACAACCAACTAACCGACCTTATTAGCAAGAACCCAAAGAAACAACGAATGTTCTTTATTTTAAATCCAAATTGGATTACATCAAAGTTTCTCCAACTTCTGGAAACTTTAAGTTTCAAGTATCATCTTAATAAATCCTTAAATATATAGATAGATTACATTAAAATTTAATTGTAGGATTGAAAATTAAAGTTTGATTTTTATAATTTTAATATTTAATATTCTGAATTTAATGTTATTAGAGTATACATTTAATTAATAATACATACTATATGTATTTCTATTGCAATAAATTATTCCTCTATTTAAAAATAAGAAGTTAAATATTTCCCCGTTATTATGTCTTCAGATATCTCAACGAATTCCGCGACATGATAAGCAATATCTTAGATCCCATCACAGATCCCAAGTACCTCTATACTTCCATTAGACATCACAGCGAGCCCGTAGATATCTCAAAAACTCGCTAGGCACCTCGGCAAGTCCTTATCTACTTCACCAAGTCCCCAGACATCTTCATAAACCCTCGAGCTCTTAAATATTAGAGATGCAAGAGGCTTAGGTATCTCGAGCTTTTATCTAACTTCATAAGTCTCTTAATATCTCCATTACTCAGCACCCATCTTAATTAGTCCTCGGTTATCTCAACCAGCCCTTAATTTACCAATTTCTGCAATTCAAATGCCCGCCCTGAATAATCATCGGATTTCACTAAAAACCGTTCTCGTCGAGTGCCGATTCGTGCCTATCCTCGCATCGCTGCGTGCTCCAATTAAAGTCAAACGAGCGTGGGCCTGTTGACCTGAAAAATAGCGCGAGTCCCGCTCTCGAGGGCGAGGGATGGCCAGCGAATCGACGCGCACCCTCGACCTATGCGCTGCTTCTCGCGAAGCTCGCCTGCAATTAAAACTTTGTCGCGGTAAAAATGGCACAGGGGCGAACGCTAACGACCAACGGCAACGATGAGCTTAATTCTCATTCCGTTCGTAAAGAAAATACGGGAATCGTGGCTACACGGGAGGAAATAAATTCGCTGAACGGGGAAAGAAGAAACCAATTAGAACGAAACGTTTCTACTCCTTTTGTCGTTTCAATTAAGCAAACATAATCTTGGGAAGTAACTACACTTTGGTGGGTAATATAGGGCGGTTGATAAATGAAAGTTTAAATAATTGTGAAGGATAATAGTAATAAGATATATAGGTACACCATGTCTCCACTGCAATTTGCAGTTTAAAGTTTGGACTTTAAATATTCTTTTAAGCACTGCCGTAGTTTCATATTTAGCGTGGGTCTAAATTGACCCTGCATTCGCCACGCGAAACTTAGATATTGAGTTGGTGGATACGATATTGCCTTCCATCTAAATTCTTTTTATTTATGGTGGGGATACAATAATCAATTGTCCAATGTCACGGAAAGTGAGAAAAGATGTAAAATAAATAAAATAGTTAAAATAAGAAATGATAAAAATGATTAAAGTTTCTTTTATTTATGGTGGGAATACAACATTTATTGCCTAATGTCACAGAAACTGAAAAAATATAAGATAAATGAAATAGTTAAAATAAGAAATGATAAAAATGATTAAAGTTTCATTTATTTATGGTAGGAATACAATAACAATTAATTCCTAATGTCACAGAGACTGAAAAAATATAAAATAAATAAGATAGTTAAAATAAAAAATGATTAAAGTATTTTTTACCTAAAAAATATTATAAAATAAATAGAACGGTTAAAAATCAAAAAGTACATTCATTCAGACTTCTCCGGGCACTTTCATAAATACAATTCGATTCGATGGGATTGCACTCGCGCGACACATTTCCCTGATCCGCGTGCCAGAGGTGGGATAAGAGGTTTCGTGCTTGGAAGCGAATATCACGGAGCCAGGCGTCCTGAGAAATTGAAGCTGACGCGTCTCGCTCGCGAGGAAAGCTCCAGCGTTTCGAGGGTGTTTGTAGGGTCGAGTAGTTTGGAGGCGACGTGGCACTCAGGGTTTCCTTCGCCCGTATCCTCGCCCACCCACGGCAGCGGAATTTTAACGCGACGCTAAGCTGTGATAACGCCAGACGTTCCGCCCGCGTCTCGAAGACGGTTGGGGCGGGGGTGGATGGCACGCGAAAAATGTCTACACCTCGCGATACCCTAGGACAGCGTATCCCAATTTTTTGCCACCCCTTGAAACTCCAGTGGGGATTCGCTACACTTTGAAATTCTCCGGTCGGGTGTATGTTTCTCGTTGAATAATTTTCACGTTTTTTAATATTCAAATTTTATGTGGTGTAAGGAGATTTGCTATTCATAGCGCGACGCCCACGCGAAAGGGGCTGGAATTTTCTGGAAATATTGAAATATTCAAACTAGGGCCATTCATATTTCGGTGTACACGTGTGACGATAGATTTGGATCGCTGGGAAGATTCCTTGGGATTGGTAGCTTCAATTATTCGCGGTTTTGGGGTTCCTGGTTCATTGTTTTTTTATGTCCGCAGAGGTGGTAATAATATTCCGAGGTAGGTACTTTCTAGATATCGGAATAAAATTTTAGTAGAAGCCTCTGATTATTATAGGTGGTTTAAACAAATTTGATATGTATATTAAATGAGGCAGTCAGAACAACAACGGATCAACCCACATTAAAAAAAAATTTCCCCTATTTTATATGGTTAGTAGAACCTATTTTAATACGTGATTGTTACTAATTCAATTTCGAAAAATAAAAAAAAATTAAAACCCAACTGCTTAAAAAAGCGAACAAAAGTAACAAAAACAAGATTTAATTTATTTATACATATTATATTATTTATCGCAAATAGGATAATAATATTTTGACAATTTAAATTAACTCAATTGCCTGCAAGCGGAGGCCTTAAATCTTTTGATGCAAATGATTTGATGTAATTACATTCAAACATTTATTTCGAAATAGAAAATTACATATTGTGTATCACTGTTCGCCCTAATTAAATTTGTTGGACTATGAACAGCGCTAACAGTATTCTCCACACAGACAAAGTTGAAAATATGCTGAAATTAAAATATCACTATATAAGCACGAATTTGCACTGATTTTTGAATTTAAATTGTTATCTTATTATTATCTTATTCATGATAAATAATATAGTATGTATAAATAAATTACGCCTTGTTTTTGTTATTTTTGTTCGCTTCTTAAGCAGTCGGGTGTTTAAAATTGTTTTATTTTTCATTTTTTACTTTTTTGAGATCCCATTGATGAGGTTTTACCATCCCTCAAGCCTCAAAAGACGAGGTCTTAGTTTCTTTTCATAAAGAATAAGAGTTTTCATGAACTTTAATTTAGATCTGCTCCAAAATTACACCTTTTGCGAAGGTGCTCGAATTTGTTTTGAATCGATTCGAACCTCCATTTTTGAGTTACCACTGCAAAACAAAAGAAACCTTTTTTAAAAAGCCTATTTAACGATCCATATAATCCACATTTTTTACTAATCAAAAATATTTTTTTAAAGCTTTATGATACAACTTCTCAATTTCAATTGGTTCCTTTGTAATCAATTGAAGCAGAAATGCTTGATTTCAGACAAGAACGCCTGCCTAGTACCCTTAATAAATCCCCAACTCCCTAAATCACACCCCACCCATTTAATTAACTCGCTCATTACCCCCACAAGCCACTAATTCACCATCTGTCCCTCTGCAAATCGAAACGCCCGTCCGATATGCACCCCCCGCGACGAGGACACCGATAAAATCAATCTCCCTTCTGGGATCAATGGAAACCCACATCGGTACGTGTTCGGCTGTTGCAAAGGAGTGCGAACGAAATCGAGGGAGACAGCGATGCGCGGGTGTTTGATAAAGTAGAAAGGGAGGGGAGGGACGGCACTCGTGCCCGCGACGTGTCTGGGCTTATTTAAAGTTTCCAGGCGAAAGTTTCTCGGACAGCAACAAAGTGACTCTGGATACCAGTGGCGAGCGTGACTGGAATATCGAGCCGCGGCTCTGATACGCTTACGCGAAAGGGGAATAAGAGCCACGGTCCTCGTGCATGTGCCCAGTGAGTAACGCGAGATCACCGAATTTCGCGGGGGTCAGGTGAAACGATTCCTTTTTCCCCCGACGGCTGGATTATTTTTAATTAACGAAAAAGAATGGTTGGCGCTAGGCAGGTAAAAAGAGGGAGCTGGGCTGTTAAGAGAAAGAACGTAGTATGTATTATTAGGTATGCGTGTGACTTGAAATACTTCTGATGAAATAAGGTAGCTTTGCGTTTGGCATTTGATGATTTTCCAAAGAAAGAATGTAGTGTGGCGTTGATGGGATTTGCTAAGTAGTTTAGTGGGAAAGAATATAGTACCACATTTGTGATTTAAGATTTTGTGATGACACGAGATAACTTCGCATTAGGAATTTGGAGTTTATCCAAAAAGAAAATTTAGTATCCTATTCGTGGCATTTTGGTGGTGATTTATGAGAGAACTACTTTTACTATCACAAACCTTTATCACTACTTAGTTCCCTCAGGAGTATTAAAGGGGTTCGATGCTGGAGAAAAATAATGAGAAATTTTTGAAAAGTGTTCGAGTCGATTGACAGCACGGTTTTTGAAAAATTGAAATCAAAGTTACGTTCTTATACACTTTTCAGAAAAACATATTGGAGTCAGAGAACTGTACTTTGTTCAAAAGATTGTCACTTCTAAAAAACCTTATTTTTCATGTTTTTTTGGAAAGTTGTCAACTAGGGATACATGGTCAATTACTGGTGCCTTTATTACCCTACACTCGTGTGTTTAACACTCCATTACAAATAACAAATTTCCCTAAACACGACGTCATCACAGAACACAAAATAATTAACTCAGTTACAATGTCCTATTTTTCCATTTTTCAAGAAATGTTAAAATATTTGAAATTCCACGCGTCTCTTACATTTAAATAAAGCTAGAAGCAGTCTAATTTATTTATTATTTCCAAGGACGGCACAAAGAAAATGGTAAAACTTCACTTTTCTCTTCATTCGAAATGCTAGATGTGACACCTTAATATATAAATCAGAATTCTTCTATGCGTTTGTGTGTTCGTCTGATGCCTAAAAACTTTAGAACGATAATCTCTGGGATCACGTAAAGTGCCTCAACTCATTATGCCTGACTAATCCGGATGAATCAGATGAATGTGACCATTTTCACAAAAAAGAAACTTAAAAAAAAATCAAAATCCAAAGCTAATTTTAAATAAGGAGGGCCGAACTATTTTTCAAAAAAATCGAGGTACTTTCACAAAAATTGCTGCCCCATTTCAGCAACCCCCGTTTTATCTTCCTTGATTTCGGGGTTCTGTGTTCCATTTATTTATTAACCCTCTCGTGTAAACGCGCGTCATCGCGACATCCCTCCGCCGGAGTGGAGTATGTAGAACGAAACGACTAGGTGTTTGTTTCGCTGGTCCCCGCCGTCGCGAACTAAATTCGAGCAGATAACAGAGAAACTCGTGGCGCGATCGTTGTCATACGGGGAGAAGTTTTTTATGTCGCGGGGCAAAAGTTCCCGTTGCGCGCCCGTGAAAAACGGCGGCCCATAAACAAGAGACGAATTTCCAACTGGATTCTATCTCCGGGGGGACGGAATCGATGGAACCTCTGTGCTCAAACTTTCCAACGCGTAATAGAACTGTTCCCCCGCACTCTTCACTGGTTGCAGGGTGCCTCGTTGATTCTCCTTTCAGGCACACACAGGCAAATCGAATCCACCTCTGGTATTTAGTTTACAAATACAGACTGATCAACAGAAAAATTAATGATTAATTTTCCAGAATTTTTGAGGGGATGGTGTAGATTTCTGAAATTGAGTAAATTTAGTTTGAAGATTGCAATTGTTAAAAGAAAGTAGCTTTATTTCTATTGGGTATATTTTATTTCTTGTTATTGTTTTGCAGTGATTTTTAATGGGTTATTTAAGAGTGAGTAGTATAATTAATATTATTTTAAATTTTCTGTAGTTTTTGTTTTCCTAGGCTAAAATGGAATATAAGAGTTTTTCTATGGATTGATAATTTTTGCAAAATAAAGATCTCAAAAGTATGGGATTTGTACCGTGTTTAACATTTTTTTTTTCATTTTGAGGGGTGATAGAGTTCTGCATAAAATGACCCAATTGTATCTGAATTACAATAAAGGGAAAGTCTAAGAATTTAGAATATATTCTTATGTAGCATCTCGTGTTAATAGTTCTCAGAGTTTTTCCCTGAGACTATATTATTATTAAGCAACGTCACACTTTTTATAAATTAATACTTAGTTGTCAAAGAGGAGTTGATTAAAAGAAGTGCAATTTTAATTTGCACACGGTTTCGTATCGGGTCTTTATTGAATATTGATTCAATATTGGTTAATATTTAACAAATAATCAATATTCAATATTCAATATTTATCAATATTCAATAAAGACCCGATACGAAACCGTGTGCAAATTAAAATTGCACTTCTTTTAATCAACTCCTCTTTGACAACTAAGTATCAATTTAAAATCTAATAATTGAGTTTATTTCAACTGAATAAATATTACAAATTAGCACTTCAATCGCCAAACTTTGAATTATAATGAAGGTGCGCACTAAACCTAAAGGAGTTCTAAAAAAGCAAGGAACCGACTGGTGTATAAAGGGAATCTACTTTTATTCCGTAAAACTCTGACGACGAGGCACCCCACCCTCTCGCTTGGACATTGGATTCCCAACGTCTCCCAAAATGGTATCCGCCTACGAAGCATGGTACTAGCGATTTGCATAGAGACGATGGAGGAACCGTCGCGAAACGAGTGTCTCGAAGCTGTTTTCGCTCGATGCTAACGATTCGACAGGATCGATCAGATTCGTAGTTGGGATCGCGTTATCCTGACATCTCTGTGGAATAGGGGTCGGTCTTAAGGGATGTTTAAGGTCCTCTCACACATTTCCGTGCTGCCAGTGTGAACAGTCAATTTATTTCAGTCTGAGTAACTGACTAACAAATGTGAACTGCTCTATTCCAAAACAATTAAAAATCGAGAAGCTTGAATTTACTGATTGTTTATAGCATTGAGATGTGACATAAGCAATAAATTGAAATGCTTCGATTTTTGGCTTAGTCCACTTTTATTGTTGTGACTTTTGACTGACAATGAGATCACTTTCAATGTTACGATTTTTTACTTTTTCGATTTTTGGCTCAGACCACTTTGATTGTTTTGAGTTTTGTGTTAGACCACTTTCATTGTTTTTATTTTTGTGTTAAGCCACTTTCATTGTTGCCATTTTTCACTTTTTGGATTTTTCCTTAGACTATTTTCATTGTTTCGATTTTTGACTTGTTGTTAGACCACTTTCATTGTTTGATTTTTGGCTTCTTTGGATTTTTAGATTAGACCACTTTCATTGTTTTGATTTTTGTGTTAAGCCACTTTCATTGTTGCCATTTTTCACTTTTCCGATTTTTGCCTCAGACTATTTTCATTGTTTCGATTTTTGGCTTTTTCAATTTTTAGATTAGGCCACTTTCATTGTTTCAATTTTTGGCTTAAACCACTTTCATTATTTCGGTTTTGGACTTTTTCGATTTTTATCTTAGACCACTTTCATTGTTTTGATTTTTGTATTAAACCACTTTCATTGTTGCCATTTTTCACTTTTTCGATTTTTGCCTTGGACTATTTTCATTGTTTCGATTTTTGGCTTAAACCACTTTCATTATTTCGATTTTGGGCTTTTTTAAATTTTTGATTAGGCCACTTTCATCGTTTCGACTTTTGACTGAGACCACTTTCATTGTTACGATTTTTGACTTATTCAATTTTTAGCTCAGACCACTTTCATTGTTTCGATTTATATCTTACTGTTACACCACTTTCATTGTTTCGATTTTTGGCTTAGACCGCTTCGCGATCCCCGCACAGACGTGTGCGTGGACCTTTAAGCGTTTAAGATGGCGTGGATTCGCGGAGGGGTTTGGAGAAGGTCCGTCGTAAAAAGCTGGAGAGACGCGTGTTTGCGCTGCAGGGGGTTCACGGGCCATCGTTATTCCGCTCGTAGAGCCCCTCTACTATTCATCATAGCTTTATCTGCGCGGCGTCGTTCACCGTTTACTGCCCACGCTCCTCTTTACGTCGGCGTCGCGTCGTTTCGCGAAATAATGCAGTCTTCCCTTTCGCGCACTCGGCGATAAAACTCAACGACCCCGCCGGGCGACGTACGGATTTCTAATCGGCGTTTAACGACCCCCCGACGAGTGCTCGATGATTGGCGGATGCAGCTGAGATTGGGCGAATTGGTCGCTGGGTGTAGGAGAAGCTTCCAGGGGGTACATCGGGAGGGGTTGTTTTGTTATGGGTGGATGTTTTCAGCGGAGTTGGTTATTAATGAGTTTAGTGCTCGTTGCGGAGATTCACAGATTTTTTGGGGGTTGTTTGGGGTAGTTTTAATGGGTTCAGAGGGGTTTAAATTTACTCTAGAGTGGGTCAGATGTGTTTTAGGGGGTGTGAGGAAGTTCACGTGGGTTTGGAGCTGCTTCAGAGGTCTTTGGAGTTGTTCTAAGGGGTTCGCAGCTACTCCGGAGGTCTTCAAGGTTGATTCAAGGGGTGTCAGATCCTCCAGAGGTCTTCACAATTGCTTCAGGAGGAATCCGACACTCCGCAGTGCTTCAGAGTTACTGCAGAGGTGTTCAGAGCCACTTCACAGGAGTTCACAGCTACTCCAGAGGATCTACTTCAGAGGATCTCGGTCTTACCTCGAAGAATTCTACATTTACTCCAGAAACCTTCTGAGTACTTTCAGCAAGTTTCAGAATCATCGCAGACACCTTCGGAACACTATGTATAACTCTCTAAGAAGAATTCAGTTTCAATACAATCAGAGTGTCTTATGTCTCACAAATAATGCCAAGTAATCTCTCCAATATATACACACGTGTAGGTCAAGTGAACCAATTCGAAAGTGAAAACCCCAGCGTGTCTAGACACGCTGCGATTACTTTCCCAGGTAACCTGGTTCGTACCCACGAGGTGACGACTAGCTGGCTTGCTCACGCAACGTTTTCTAGGACACACTTGGCCTCGAACCGTGCCATTAAAACGGTCGTCGTTCGGATTACGAACCCGCGACTGAACGCAATATTTCCCGGCCGCCCGACAGCGGGCAATAAATATCGCCGGATCCGATATTAGCGCTACCCAGCTATAATTCGCTGGGATAAAGTGGCTGACGATACAACCACGGGATACCATTCGCCAACTTCCATCGATTAGCATAAAGATCCGATAAAACGACGCGTCGCTTGATCCCTACAGCATCCTATGGATGAACGAGATAGAAACGCCGATTTTGGAAATTCCGACAATGGGGGTATCATAAATTATTCCATTAACTAGGGGAACAGGTGCAAATTTGGGGGATTGTGTGGCTCGTTGTGGTGGTTTCGGGATTTTCACTGTTTTGTTTTCGTGGGATTCTGTTTTGTTGGGGTTCTGCTTTGTTAGAGTACTTGTTTTGTCAGGGATCGGTTTTCCTGGAGTTCTGCTTTGTCAGAGTTCTGTTTCCCAGGGTTCTGTTTCTCTGGAGTTCTGTTTTCCCAGATTTCTATTTTCCTAGAGTTCTGCTTTCCCAGAGATACGTTTCTCGAGAGTTCTGTTTCCCCGGAGTTCCATTTTCCTAAGAGTTTTGTTTTTCCAGAATTCTATTTTCCAGAGTTCTGTTTTCCCAGAGTTCTGTTTTCTCAGAGTTCTGCTTTCTTAGAGTTCTGTTTTCCCACACTTGTATTTTCCTACAGTTTTGTTTTTCCAAATTTCTATTTTTCCAGAGTTCTGTTTTCCCAGAGTTATGTTTTCCCAGAGTTCTGTTTTCTCAGAGTTCTGCTTTCTTAGAGTTCTGTTTTCCCACACTTGTATTTTCCTACAGTTTTGTTTTTCCAAATTTCTATTTTTCCAGAGTTCTATTTTCTCTGAGTCCTGTTTTCCCACTGTTCTATTTTCCTACAATTTTGTTTTTCCAGATTTCCATTTTCCTAGAGTTCTGCTTTCCCAGAGTTCTGTTTTCCTAGATTTTTTCCCAGATTTCTATTTTCCTAGAGTTCTGCTTTCCCAGAGAACCGTTTCTCGAGAGTTCTGTTTCCTCAGAGTTCTATCTTCCTAAGAGTTGTGTTTTTCCAGAATTATATTTTCCTAGAGTTCTGTTTTCCCAGAGTTATGTTTTCCCAGAGTTCTGTTTTCCCAGAGTTATGTTTTCCCAGAATTTTTTTTCCCAGATTTCTATTTTCCTAGAGTTCTGTTTTCCCAGATTTCTATTTTCCTAGAGTTCTGCTTTCCCAGAGAACCGTTTCTCGAGAGTTCTGTTTCCTCAGAGTTCTATCTTCCTAAGAGTTTTGTTTTTCCAGAATTATATTTTCCTAGAGTTCTGTTTTCCCAGAGTTATGTTTTCCCAGAGTTCTGTTTTCCCAGAGTTATGTTTTCCCAGAATTTTTTTTCCCAGATTTCTATTTTCCTAGAGTTCTGTTTTCACAGATTTCTATTTTCCTAGAGTTCTGATTTCCCGGAGAACCGTTTCTCGAGAGTTCTGTTTCCCCAGAATACTATCTTGCTAAGAGTTTTGTTTTTCCAGAATTCTATTTTCCTAGAGTTTTGTTTTCCCAGAGTTATGTTTTCCCAGAGTTCTGCTTTCTCAGAGTTCCGTTTTCCCAGAGTTCTGCTTTCTCAGAGTTCTGTTTTCCCAGAGTTTTGTTTGCTCAGAGTTCTGTTTTCCCAGAGTTCTATTTCCCCAGAATTCTGTTTCTCTAAACTTCTGTTTCTCTAGAGTTCTGTTTTCCTAGATTTCTCTTTTCCTAGAGTTCTATTTTCTCAGAGTTGTTTTTCCAAAATTCAGTTTTCATAAAGTTCTGCCGTGCCATAGTTCTATTTTCCCAGAGTTCAATAATTATATCAGATTTCTCTCTCTTAGAACTCTGCTTCGTTACATTTCAGGAGTGTTATTGTATGTTTTGAGGGTTCCCGCCTTGGGGGTTGATTTCCAAGGGGGTGTGACAAAAGGATCCTTGTGTTTACAAGGACAGAGGGTTCTAAGCCTACAGGGAAGATAAATTTGCTTCCTGGTGGAGGATGCTTATAGAATTATTATTGTCAAAAGGGGAATCCAACAAGGCGTAATTGTTGTGACAACCCCCTCGAACCCTTCAGACGCATCAATCCAAAGCTCCTCTATACGAACGACCCATTTCCTATTGAATCACAGTGCAGTCGAAGCACTTCAGCATGGAAACTGTAATTTCAACTCTCCCAAACCTCTTTAACTCTTGCAACTGGGTAAAGAACGACATATATTACAATGATACCTACTCGTACAACACAAAACTTGTCTGACAGAGAACCTCTTCCTCCAGGATACAGATACATCCTTATTCTATATTCATAAATAGCTCATAAATTTATCGACCTCATTTTCTCGAAAACAAAACCGATGACAGAAGAACTATATTCTATACCTTCCATTCAATTTTCCACAACTCAAAACCCTTTGGAAACCTTATAAAGAATAAGGAATTGTCTACTATTGCTCCCCTTTTTTAGTCTACTTAGAAAACCACCTAAAACAAAAACCATTAGTTTTTAAATTACCACTAATACCTCAGTCGACATAAATTTTCATATCGGCAACAAAAATTCCCCATCACACTTTCCTTCAAGATGGATTCAATAGAAACTATGAATCCCAATAAATCCAGCCTCCGTTGCTGTTCGCGGTAGCGATAACCACTGCGCGCTTGTCGCTGGTGCGACCACTAAACGCGAAAACATCCTGAATTTATAGAAGCGGAGCTTCATTCCCGAGTGTCGAGAGTTTCACATGCAGGGTTGGTCGCGGTATTTGGAAATTGCCAGGGCCATTTATTTCCCCGGAGCTTTTCGCGAGCTGTCCCCATAAATCACGCGAAAGCCGCGAATTTGCTCGACACTGTCAACGATATTCCATAGAGTGCATCCATTCGTTCAATTTTCACGTCGTTTAGGTCTCCCTTCGATTCGTATCGATGATAGCCAAGTAAGAGATAATAATTTCGGTGGGCTGAGAGGTCCTTCTTAGTCCTTTGAGTCCTCTGGACGCAGGTACGGTAAGTTCCATCGATTGGGTAGGATCCGTGCGTTGGACGCCTATAGGCGTTTGAGGAGCGTGTTTAATAGATACGATTAAAGGATGTCCGCACGTGGTGAGTGCAAAGTGTTTTGAATCAGAATTGGAAGGGTTAGGGAAGGGGCTTGTGGAAAGGATATTGGTGGTATTCAAAAGTGTCGTTCGGTTGGAGAACTTCGCAGGATCCTGGGGATGCGCGTGCGTGGACTGGCTCGATCAATGTGTAGGGATGTGCAGGGACCATGGAGACCACATGAAACAATGGAGTTTTTTTTGGTAGTGCGTGGGCAACTATGGAACTCCTTTGAAACTTCTTGAATGAACTGGGTGGACGTGATATTCCCTTATTTTGTTGGAGATATGGGACTAAGGGTTAAAGATGATACGCTGAGGATATTCGACTTAATGTTTCAAGATCATCGATTTGATAAGTAGGAAGGGAGGAAGATTCGATTCGATCCTAGAGGTAATAGCTGAAGATTCTTGAGGTGAGAGCTGAAGGTCCTAGATTTGATAGCTGAAAATCCTTAGGTTCGATAACTGGAGATCCTAGATTCTAGAGCTAAAGATCCTTAATTCGATAGCTGAAGATCCTTAATTCGATAGCTGAAGATCCTAGATTTGATAGTTGAATGGAGATCCTAGATTCAAGAGCTGAAGATCCTAGATTCAAGAGCTGAAGATCCTAGATTTGATAGCTGAAAATCCTTAAATTCAATAACTGGAGATCCTAGGATTCAGGAGCTGAAGATCCTTAATTCGATAGCTCAAAATCCTAGAGGCGATAGCTGAAGACCCTTAAATTCAATAACTGAAGATCCCAGATTCGATAGCTGAAAATCCTTAAAGTGGTAATTGAAGATTCTTAAATTCAGTAATAATATTTTTACTTCGATAGCTGAATATCCTTAAAGTGATACCTGAAGATCCATAAGTTCAATAATTGAAGATCTTTGATTCCACAGCCGAAGATTCTCAAAGATTCTAGATTCGATAGCTGAAAATTCCTGATTCAACAGCTGAAGAAGATCCTCTTCATTCGACACCCAAACATTCTTTTTCTCCACTTCCTAAAGCTACCCCAACTCACGGTCACCACTCCCCCTCATTATAATTTACCTAACTTTCCACTGCAAAGCCTGAAAAAGCCCTCCGTGGGCCATTATTTTAAATCCGCTTACCCCGCCCAACTCCCATAAAGTGATTTTCCAGAGGACAGTGTGTTATGGTGGTTATAGTATCAATTACACGCCGTTTACCCCTTAACGACCGCATAAATTCACCGATATCGGGCACGCCAGCCACTCGAACACGACGGATACGCCATTGTTCGAGTGCACCCCTCGTCAGGGGCGGGAGAGTTAATCTGAGAGTCTTGAATGGAATTATTTTAAGAATAGCCCTGGATTCTAGAAGCAATTTTCGGCAGGAACAGAGATCTCATTCTATGTAGATTGTATCTTCAGGGTTGTCGAAGCAGGAACACTTTGAGAAGTTTGCGTTAACAGGCTATGCCCTTTCACAGCTCCATGAGGAATATAATAATCTTCCTATCGTACCTGTCTGACTATGTTCGTCCCACTACTACTTTTGCTTATCTCTCCCAGTCTAGAGTATTTCGTTGCTCCATTTGCATATCTGCACACTATGGTAGTTTTGGTTGCTCCCTTCATAGGAATATTGATTTATTATCCGTATTAATATTAATATAGGTAGGTTCATTTCCATTCATGCTACCTACTACTTCTTTTACTTATGCCTACTGTGGCTATTGATTTTATCTTCTATAGTATCATTAATTATTAGTTCAATTATTCCTATTAATTACACTTATTTTTACTCATCTCTCACTGTACTATTTTATTATCTATTTTGCAATATAGTTTAATATTCCTAAATTGGCTGGAGTTGAAGAATGGTTGGTAGGTAGGACGGAAGAGAGAAATGGAAGGTTTGCGTTTCGTCCTGAGCCTGCTAGTGGACTAATCAGTAAGGCTTACCTAGCAGACCCTTGACTTAAACGCGGGGATGTAAGGAGATAGCTTGAAAGAAGTATATATAGGAATCGGTAGTTCAGGGAGCACTTGCGAGAAAGTGAGATCGGTCGAAATGCCATCTTGCGGCGGATTCGAAAGTATCATTACAGTTCTAATACTACTAGTCTAATATTATCTATATTCTGTACTAAGATAGCGATTGATTGCTTATTTGAACCCATTGTGTAGCACCAATTTAATTAAAAATGAAAAAATATCCACTTTTTTAATTTAAACTTAATAAAGATTAGTTTCTTTTCTCTAGCCTTATATTCTACACTAGTTCAATATTCCTACTATACTACTTGCTCATTCCCACCATGCTACTTAAGGGGCTAGGCTAGTGTGACGTCCGTATAATACGGCAATCTTGGAAATTTTTTTAAAGGAAGACCATTGATCTTATCAGCTTGAACTCATAAAGTTTTATCAACTGATATTTCCTGAGTATACTAATTTTTTTTAAAGTACAAACAGTGTATATTTTCAAAGTTATCGTAAATTTGTTGGAGCCTCTTAAAACATTTTGTTTCCATGGCTAACTAGTTTAAAAAAGAACTCAATGAAAGTTTGAAATATTATTTTAGAGTACAGAAACAGAAGTATTTCATACTTACAGCTAATCACCCATTCCATAACCATATAATACACCTTCCTCTTCCTCGGGAACACTACTAAATATCGTTCAGGTGTTAATACAATAATCCTTTCGCATCCCACGTGGCGAGCTCTAAGTGTACTCATTAAACCAGGAATTAGCTTTGAACTGAAAACGGCAGCCAAGAACGGCACTTTATCCTTGACTATATAGCATTAGAATTCCCATAATTCTGTCACACTATGCGTGGCGAACGTCAGAGTTACCGAAGTAGAATCTGCCTGTCGTAAACCCGTCCTATCTATTACTTCGCGTCTTCATAAGCTAAACTCGTCAAGCTACGCTTAATGACGCTTCGCACCCGAAAATGTGGGCCGTAGCAAGCAGTAGCTAATAAATCTCCTTGTTTACGAGTTCCCACTGTTCTCCTTTTTCATTTACACCCTTCCCCGCTTTTCCTCCTCGAACAAGACCACCTCGACGCTGCTTATGGAACAGACACGTTTCATTAAAGCGTTCGGTTTCTGTAAAGTGGAGTGGATATTCTACGGGATGTACTCGGCGACGATATAACGCTCTTCTTTTTTTCTTCGATTGTTGCAGAGACCTAACGAGCAACAACATTACAGACATTCCAGCCCGTGCCTTCCATCGAGTCTCCAATCTTGAGGTGTTGTAAGTACGGACATCGATTGCACTTGGCTCGGATTGAAACTCGATTATCCTTCGAGGCGCGTGGCAAATTGCTTTCTTCCTTTTTACCTTTTCATAATCTGTTACCCAGCGAGCAGTTTCTTGCTTCCCCTACTAATCGAGTTTATAAATTGAAAAGTCCATTATCTACATATTTTGCTGTGGAACAAATCTACAGGAAAAATATACAGTTGTTTTTATTCGACGAATAAGAAAATTCATTTATGTTTTATCTTTGGTCAGAATTTTTATTTGGACACAAATTTTCCTCGGTTCTGCCTCGCTATATTTCAGAATGTGTTAGCTAAGTGTTTCGAGGCTAATTGTAAGTGTTTCCTTCCTTTTTGCATTTCGTTTTTCTTCTCTCTGTATTTTCAGATTACTCCGACGGAATCGTTTGCACGCGATCGCCGACGATGCATTCGCAAACTTGACGAGCCTTCGTGTATTGTGAGTGTCCGTGAATAATCGCACGCAGTTGGTTGCAAAATTGTTTTAGATGACTCGTTAAACGGCCCACTCTCGCTTGTTAGAGGCGGGACGGCCGGCGATACGTCGAGCAATAAAAAAAATGAATAAATAAAGAAGGAAAGGGATCACGTGGTGTGGCCGCGGTTGTTAAAAGTTTTGTAATTTCTCTGTCTTGCTTTTGTAGGGAGCTCGATGACAATTATTTAACAAATATACCCGTCGCGATCGTAAAGCTCTCTGGCCTTGAAGACCTGTAAGTGTGCATCGATTCAGTAAAATGTAATTTGACAACTTTTTTTTACATCCTTACGAAAACCACTCTTCCTATAATGATTCAATTGTTTACGATGTTCGTGGAGAAAGCATTCGACTGTGTATTTCGATGCTATCGCGACATGATAGCTTTGAGGATCAAAGTTTCATGAAGAACTTGGATTACTTGTTTTTTTTTTTTTAATTCTTTGTTTTAGTTGATATTGTTGACCATGCCACTCCGTATTGCTAAGGATGTTATTGTAATTTAAAAGTGTTGTGGTCTGTAAGTCACTTTCATTTGTTCTTGTACTTGGTTGATTGATAGAATTCGTAATCCAAAGTTGGAATTTCCAGAATTCGAAATCCGAAGTTTCGAATTTCCAGAATTCGAAATCCTAAGTTTGGAATTTCCAAAATTCGAAATCCAATGTTTCGAAATTCCAGAATTTGAAACCCAAAGTTTCGAATTTCCAGAATTCGATATCCAAAGTTTCGAATTTCCAGAATTTGAAACCCAAAATTTCGAAATTCCAGAATTTGAAATACAAAGTCTCGAATTTCCAGAATTCGAAATCCTAAGTTTGGAATTTCCAAAATTTGAAATCCAATGTTTCGAAATTCCAAAATTTGAAATCCAATGTTTCGAAATTCCAGAATTTGAAATACAAAGTCTCGAATTTCCAGAATTCGAGACCCAAAGTTTCGAATTTCCAGAATTTGAAACCCAAAATTTCGAATTTTCAGAATTCTGGACCCAAAATTTCGAATTTTTAGAATTTGCAACCCAAAGTTGGAATTTCAAGAATTTGGAACCCAAAATTCCGAAGTTCCAGAATTTGGAACCCAAAATTCCGAAGTTCCAGAATTTGGAACCCAAAATTCCGAAGTTCCAGAATTCGAAACCTAAAGTTTCGAATTTCCAGAATTCGAAATCCTAAGTTTCGAATTTCCAGAATTCCAAACCCAAAATTTCGAATTTCCATAATTCGAAACCCAAAATGACCTTGAAGTGACTTCCAAATCGCCCTGAAGTGACCTTGAGTTCACTCCAAATTAATCTAAACTGCACCCTGAAGTGTTCTCGAATCCCTTCCAACATATTCCTAATTCCCATTTCCCTTGAATCCATTTTGAACAAAACTTAATACCAACCCTGAAGCGGAGTGGCGATGGTGACTAAAACGTGTGTACCAGGCACTCGTTGCCCAGGTCCATGTCTCTCTTCACGCGCGAAACAGCGATCGATAAAGCTTCATCGCTGCGAAAAGATCGACGCGCGAAGTCTCTTCTCTCTCTCTTTCTCTCTCTCTCTTTTGTTCTTCTTTTATCACCAATAGCCGTGGAAAGCAAGAAAATCGTATTCGTTTATGTTCCGTCCGGTTGCCGCAGGTCCCTCTCGAACAACAGAATAGAGAGCCTGGAGGAGCGCGTGTTCCAGCGCGCCACTAATCTGCTGTCGCTCGATCTGCGCGGAAACCCCATCAAGCGGATACACCGCAACACTTTTCAGCATCTACGAAAGCTCCGCAAGCTGTGAGTGCGACACCTCTTTGCTTCTGCTTCTATCCTCACTCGCTCAACCAATTGTATTCTGAATAATGTTTCCTGATGCTTCGTGTGATTGGAATGTTGCAGGATCCTCTCGAACCTGAAGGAGCTACGTGTATTCCCGAATTTAAATGGGACGCGATCGTTAGAGGTACTAAGATTAGATCGCGCGCAAGTGACGGATGTTCCGTCGGATCTCTGCGAGCAGTGCCCGAAATTGAGAAGCCTGTAAGTGATTGATCCATTCAATGAAATTAGATTAATTCTTAACACAGCCACTTATTAAACTTATTATCTGCGATCATTCCTTTCGATCTGATCTTCTACGATTCATTTCGTGCCTCGATAATTCAATTAACTCTGATATAATTAAGAGTCTTTTCTTTTCTGCTTCCAGAGATATGAAGTCTAACTACCTCGCGGAGGTACCTAATTTACGCAATTGCAGCGAGCTGCGCGTTTTGTAAGTACGCGTAATGATTGGATTATATAGCAATTATATTAGTTTTGTGTATTTTCTCATAGTTACTAGAGCACACGAAGTGTAAATAAGAATGGTACCATTTCAGGGATCTAGCGAGCAATCAGATCTCCTCGTTGCTGGACGAACCGTTCAGAGGCCTCGGGATGCTGCACGACCTTCTTCTGTCGAACAACAAGCTGAGAATCATCCCAGGCGACGCGTTCAGCAGCTTGTCGAGGCTGCAGGTGTTGTAAGTGTCGTCGCTTGTAACTGCTCCCGTGAGGATAGCTCAACGCTATCGTCTTGAAAAAGAGGGTTCGATGTTTCAGAGACCTAGAGAGCAATTCCATTGAGTACATACACCCTGAAGTGTTCAAGGAGACCAAGCACCTCGAAGACTTGTGAGTATAACAACGCTTTAATTAGTGTTCCTGAGTTTTCCATATTTTTCTTTCACGAGAAATCGGAAATCAGATATTTCTTGAGAATTCTTGAGAAAAAGTTTTATAAGGGATACTATAGTTCTTTCTCTCCTTTTTTCTATATTTCTTCTTTAATAACCACAAGAAACTCGTTAGAATTTTTCTAAATTTTTAAATAAGAATTTAAGAGCACCTTCAGCAGTTAAAAATGTCGAATCTTCTCTGCTGTGAGTTTCTATTGGAATTCATATAGATTCTAATGTTATTAATAAGATCTATCATAAATTGTAAATGTGTTCATACCTTCGCGATTAATTAGTAATACAGAAATTGAACTAACTGAAAATTCATTTCCGAAAATAAATGAGATTTGTAATATTTTTCCTAGACTCAAGTCTCTCGAGAAATCAGAAATAAGCAATTATAAAATTTCTCGAGAAGGAACACTAGCTATAATCGAAAAAAAATTAGAAATCCATGAGGAATCTTTTTTAGATTTGTCTAATTACAAATTACAAATTCCAATTAAAATGTACTTGTGTGATTGATCATACCTTATTTTTTGCAATCATTAATTTATGTAGTTGACTGCAATTTTGTCAACTACCTAAAATTAACGATTACAGAAAATAATGTGTAATAAATTACACGATTACATTTTAATCGTAATTTGTGATTTGCAATTAAATTACATTTTGCCCAACTCTGATTACACTCCTGTAAATATAGAATATTCACTCTGCTTTCAGAAATCTAGGAAATAATGTATTCCCAGCTCTGCCCACGCTGGGACTCTCAGGTCTCCTACACCTGAAGACGTTTAACAACCCAGCGCTGAGAGAATTCCCATCGCCGGAGATGTTCCCACGCGTGCAAACGATGGTGCTGTCGTATGCTTATCACTGTTGCTCCTTCCTCACCGTTGAGGTGGAGGATCCTGTGACCAAGTCCTCCGTTCAAGAGTCCATCTTGTTCCCCACTGACAACGAGTTCGATATGAGTCTGTGGAACTCGAGCTTTACAGATATCTGGCCACAGCTCAGTAAGTTTTTCAGCAGGCTCCTCTGTTGAGAAAGTTTGTCATAGATTGAGAGTATCGTAGGTAACAGTGTTAAAGGTTTCTGGGTGGAAAGTGCTATATTTCTGAGAACTGCTCCTTAATATTATTATTTAATAGCAACAGAGTATTTTACAAGTACCTACACGGAAGATCCACTTCCAGGAATATTCCGTGGGCTATATTTCACTATTTATGAAATATTTGAGTACTTAGAAAATTATACAGAAAATACTCATCATTTAAAGTCACCGAGCAGACATCTCTACCACCTATTTGGAATTCCCTCCACCTTCGTAAAGCTTTCTCCACAATTTCCTCGCCTCCCATCTAATAATTCCGTCCATTGTATTTAGAAATAACTCGCACCAACCCCAGGAAGCCTCGAACACCGTCAGCTACAGGCTCCTGCATTTTCAGTGACCATCGTTACGCGACATCTTCCACACTCGTGTTAACCACTCTACTCGTGCTTACACATTAATAATAGCCTGCTGCCTTCTTTCAGCGAAAGTGATTAATATATTTTTCAACCCCTCTTACTTCACTGTGATTTCGTTTATTTAGGGTAATGGCAGATTTCAGTTACCAAGGTTTCCGCTCTCGCTTCTTCCACTTCCGTTTCCCAATAGTCGCTCGACACTTAAATGCTGCAAAGCATGAGCCACGCACACCCTCCACACAGATACACTATCACGCGAATCACGCGAGGCATGTCACTCTATCAACCTCTCAGCTTTCATCGACGGATAAATGAGAACCAGAGAAAAGAGACTTTGCAGCACTGAAGTGATGACGTTTTTTAGATAACATGACCGACAAATTCGGCTCGCAAATAAATGAACTTTGGGCTAACTTTGGTTCAGATTTTACGTACCCTGGTAACCTGCCCTCATATGTTGAGGATTATTTTGAAGAGCAGAACAGCCGAGCTACGCTGCCAGCTCAGACACTGCCATCTCACGTCCAGTGCCTACCTCAACCTGGTATGTCTAAAAAATTTCCTAAATCTTCCGTTGCGACTGTCCTTCGAATACTTATACTCGAGAATATACAGCAGAGAGTTTCTGTTGCTTCGCGGGGTGAAAAGAGCTTAACATATAAATCAGGAAAAAGGAAAATGAAAAGTGATCTTCAACCTTTTACGAATACGTGTTTAAAAGGATTTGTTGGAATTTTTAAAATTCCCGAAGTTATAGGCATTTGAGTAAACAACACTTTTATTTTCCTTACACCCTCGAGCTTTAAACCACCTAATTGCCAACGCGATTAGAAACATTAGAATCCCTCTGTACATTCACGAACCTATCCTTCGATAACTACAACAGAATCTTCCTACAAACCAGAATAACTTTGAAACACTGATGCCTGCAGGTCCCTTTCTCCCATGCCAAGACCTGTTCGACTGGTGGACGCTGCGCTGCGGCGTATGGGTGGTGTTCCTGCTGGCGTTGTTGGGCAACGGGACGGTGGTGTTCGTCTTAATATTCTCCAGGAGCAAGATGGACGTCCCCCGGTTTCTCGTTTGCAATTTAGCCGCGGCGGACTTTTTCATGGGCATTTATCTAGGTCAGTGCCGAAAATACACAGCCCCTCCCCCTCCACCGTTGAACGCCTTATGCAAAAACCCCCGGTCACTCTAACTGCACCGATTACCAAGAGCGCCGACACCGCGCGATTCCAGGTCTACTGGCTGTGGTGGACGCCTCGACGCTCGGCGAATTCCGCATGTACGCCATCCCCTGGCAGACCTCGGCCGGATGTCAGCTGGCAGGGTTCCTGGGTGTGCTCAGCTCCGAGCTGAGCGTGTACACGCTGGCGGTGATAACCCTGGAGAGGAACTACGCGATAACTCACGCTATGCACTTGAACAAACGCCTGTCCCTGAAGCACGCCGGCTACATAATGACCGTGGGCTGGTGTTTCGCCCTGGCGATGGCTACCCTGCCGCTGGTCGGTGTGTCCGACTACAGGAAGTTCGCCATATGCCTGCCCTTCGAGACCAACGGTAACGCGGCCCTCACCTACGTGCTCTTCTTAATGCTGATCAACGGAGTGGCGTTTCTGATACTAATGGGATGCTACCTGAAGATGTACTGCGCGATCAGAGGCTCCCAGGCCTGGAACTCCAACGATTCTAGGATAGCCAAGCGGATGGCCCTACTGGTGTTCACGGACTTCCTCTGCTGGTCCCCCATAGCGTTCTTCTCCCTGACTGCCACGTTCGGATTGCAGCTGGTGTCCCTGGAGCAGGCGAAGGTGTTCGCCGTGTTCGTGCTGCCGCTGAACTCCTGCTGCAATCCGTTCCTGTACGCTATACTCACGAAACAGTTTAAGAAGGACTGTGTGCTTATATGCAAGGCGATCGAGGAGTCCAGGGTGACTAGGGGGATCGGCAGGTGCAGGCACAGCTCGAACTTCAGCAACCGGCAGACACCGGTGAACACGAACAGCTTGGTGGACAGGTCGTCCAGAGACAATCAGCCTCCATGCGCCTGTAACTCCAGGCTCCTCGAGTCCGGCCAGTGCTCCGGCTACCGGAGGTGGGGCACCAGGATACTGTGGCCCTGCGCCAAGAACACTAGGCCAAGGCACGCGCGCAGCGACCAGTACGCGTACCAGATCGCGGAGATCCAGCAGAAGCAGCACAAGAGGGCCTCGTCTGTGTCCTCGAGCGAGAACTTCTCCTCGTCGAGATCGGACTCGTGGAGGCAGACGCACCACTGCGGCATCCCGCTGAGGCTGCTGGATCCTAAGAGGAGAGCCTCCTCCTGGCTGATCACCAGGAAACCGTCTCAGGACTCCAACCTCAGCTCGTCGAGGAATGACTCTTCGGGCTCGGCTACCACTGCCAGCACCAGCACCTGGAGGATCTCCAGGTCGAGTGCTTCCCTGGAGATCACCGCCAGGAATACACCCAGACCGGCCAGGTCGAAGCCGAGGCTGACGAGGCAGCTGGCCATCCAGGAGCCAGAGCCGCCAGGCTCACCTGGCAGACTGGCTGTCAGGCTCCTCGCGACTATACCTTCCGCAGCTGAGACCAGCGACCAGCAGGACGACGACAATACGCCGCAGAACTAGAGACACTGTACCTGAGGGATTCCCAGGGCTCAGGCGGTTAGAGAGGGCCGAGGAGACGGTCCTCGTTGCTCCAGAATGGTGGTTTCAGTATTAAGAGTTCCGAGAGTCGTAGCTGAGTGTATTAATTTTCCCAGGGTGATTGTTAATTGCGTATGGATGCTTCGACGGCTGCGGACGCACCTGCAAGTACCGGCGAGCAAGGAGGAATTAACGGGTAGATTTAATCGACTTTCGTTGCCGAGAACCGCGATGAGGAGGAAAGATTCAGCGAGGTCTCTTCTTTCAACGTATTTTTTTTTTGATCAGGGCTGCATTAAAATTCGTTCTTGTTTCTTAATTTTTTTTTGAAAATCTCCAATTTTTACGGACCATATCAGCTGCCAAATCTACAATTTTGCATATTTTACTATAAACCCAGCGTCGTTTTATTCGGAAAAGATAGTACTTTTGGAAATTGCAATAAAAAAATCGACTTTCGACTGCCTAGTCCCCTTAAGGTCGCAATCCGACTCTGCCTTTCACACTTGTCCATGGAGAATTCGTATCTTGGCTCCGCGAAGCGTTGAAAGAAGAGGCGCCGCTTTTATTCCTTTTGTACGATATTATTTATGCGAGTTTTGGTAGACGCGATGAAGTAACCTTGTAGGTGACCGAAGCGGAAACGAAGGAGATCCACCTACTTTCATTCGCCGTCCGTCACACGCGTGTAATCGACCTGGTTGCATCAGCAACGAGCAGTCGATAGTATACAATAGTCACACTTTTTAGCTACTGCCATGGGTTTACCACGTTTCGAGGAGTGGTAGCCTTTAACACGTTGACTGCCTAGATTTACAGAGGCCTGCGAATGCATTGATGTTTCGTACGTGTCCGTTTTAAATAACTGTTTAGTCTTCGACACCAATTTCTTCTTTCTCGATCGATATGTTTGAAAGTTTCTGAAAGCATTGAGTTATCTGGCTGAGGTGCTCTTCTATATCGCTACGAGCAGAGATGTTACGCTGTTAATATTTTACAATGGCAGTCAATACGTTGGTTCGATAGCATAATGTAATTTAAAGAGGAAGTTATGGGATTCTTTTACACGTCCAAACAAATTTAAAAAGAAAAGATTCCTAGCCTGGTCAATTTCATCGAGGTCCCTTGCCTCAAAGGGACCTCGGAGATAGTAACTTTATTTAACTTCTGACGAGGAACTCGACGTTCCGTATAGTTCTCGATTAAACGTAGAGCGAGAAAGTATTTATTGATAAATTAAAAGAGGACACACAGTGGTTTCTTTTCTATCGTTTAATGAGAATACTCAGCTCAACAGGAACTCGAAGCGCTTCTTTTGGAAAGGATCTTTTATTATGAGATCAGTATTCGAGGAGGATCCATTGTATTTAAATTGTTAATAAGTGTATGTTCGCGTTATTATAAGACTGAAGGTTTATACAATTCGTCCCTGTAATGTTGGAGCCGAATTTTAGCCGAAACAGCCGGGCACAAGTTCAGCGACACTAGTAGTAAACGATTAATTTATTGAACACACTACAGCCTGTTATTAATTACGGTGGTCGATAAATTCCTGGATGAGTAACGTGTTCCAGAGAAATTTTAGAACTTCTCGCTAGGCATTTCAATGAATTTGTACAGAAATAAATTTACTATCGAAACTGTTGAAGATTCACTACCGAATGTACATTTTACATAAATACAGAACTGCCTTTATATCAACACCACAAAATCAATTCAGAAAACTGCCAACTATTTAATGTATTTAAAATGTACTGTTACTAACGATAAGCTACTTAATTAAGACTTGGTAACAGTAGAGGTGAATCACAAGGTTTAACTCCGAGAATTTATAGACCACCTTAGTGTCACGTGATCATTGTTACGTTCATTAATTATTAAGGTGAACGATAAGAAGAATTAGTTACTTGATTATTAGATTGCAGTTAGTTCGTTCTAGTTTAAAAGCTATTATAAGATCGTTATATGGGGTGGCCTGGTGGCTATTCGCGCTCAGATATCTTCAAATGTATGAAGGCCCTCGAAATGTGTTTTTAACGAAGACTATCTAAGTCAATAATCTTTTCTTATAAATTAAAGTGTCTAACAAGGGAACACCGCGAACTCGGACTCACCGATTGGAACGCAACTTTATGGGTTTTTAGAGCGACTCAAAACAAGAACAACGGTGTGTTTCAATTTGGCCCTATCGCCCTTTAAGGCGGTGAAAACTAACCTCAAAGTCAAATTGGCACTTCCACTTTGACACGTATAACTCTCAAAGTATAACAGACAGAAAAAAATGTTTCAAACGAAAGTTTAATGGTGCGATAAGCGCTGCAAACTTGCGTTAACAAAATTTTGAAAAAAGATTTTTTTTTCGCTCGGGTATTTTTTTTTAGACATTTTTAAAAATTTTGTTAATGCAAGTTTGTAGCGTTTATTACGCCATTAAACTTTTGTTTAGAACATTTTTTTCTGTCTGTTGTACTTTGAGAGTTATACGCGAAAAAGAAATTGGAAGTGGCAATTTGACTTTGAGGTTAGTTTTCACTGCCTTAAAGGCGACACAAAGTTGCGTTCCAATCAGTGCCTACGAGTTCGCGGTCTTCCCTTGTAAGGCATATGCAAGCCATCTTTGCAATCGCAAATAGAATATCTTTTAGACCTGAAATTATCGAGGAAAAATGAAGAAACATTATCACCGTAAAGTGGTGTCACCTGAGCTCTGTAATTTTTCTTTAAAAACAATTTTCTGCAACACTCGTAGTTTTGGAGATATCCAGATAGCAGTGGCGAATAATACTGGACCACCTTGTAGTGTGCAAATGTTTATACACCGTAGAGACGCATAGTATTACCATTTACCGACTCCACTCATTGTTGAATTATTATGATTTATTCGCAGCCACCGGTGCTGCGTCCACTTCTTCGATAATTTCACCCTCTGCCGGAGCGCATTTCGCGTGTGCGTCCGGTCCGACGTATTTAATAACGATTTTCTAATAAAACCGCGTATCACGATGTAAAATGGGTCTGTCAAATTCCGCGGTTCCCTGTGTAATCGAGAAAATTATAAGACTGAAAAGAAATGGGAGGGGAACTTTTCTCGTTGAAACTTCTTTATTTTTGAAAAATCTGTTGCATTACAAGGAAGACTTGTCGCGCCTCTAACTGGCGACCAATAATATAATAGTAATAGTAGGAATAATTTAAATACTTATCTAAAATAAATTCAACTTTGAATAATACGTCCAGCGTGTTCGCGCGGACGCCTACGCCACTGGTCAGAAGTACGAGACCACGTGAATTATTGTTAACGTGATAATCGTGGTAGATCAAAAAAAAATAACAGTTTAGTAATTATTTAAAATTAATCGTGATAGTTATTCATAAAAACGGTGCTGTTCTTTTCAAAAGAAGCATAAGAAAAGCAATGTGAACGTGTGTTTAAATTCAAAAGTAATATGCGCGCAAACGCAGCGCCCCCAATGGGACGCGAGCGCACCAACTGTGGCGCGAATGTGCGCGCCGCGGGAAATATTCAATTTTCGAATCGACCCCCATCGCCACCTGGTTCCATACTTTTGGCCAGCAGTGTCTATAAATTCTGAAGTAACGTGAACCTTTTTTTCCAAACCGCACACGCACCCTTTCTCCCACACACACTCTTTCACTCTGTGTCTACTAGTAATTAGTGAACTGGAGTCAGGTTTCAATACGATGTGATACAACATTAGCGAGACGCAAAATCTGAAAAACTGTCCCTTCTAAATGTCACTCGCAATATAAAACGCATTGCTCGAAGGTCCTACGGTATAGAAATCTACGCGTGGCCCTTTTCGAACCATTAAGTACCAACTTCTGCTTCTGAATTAAATAAACCGCTAATTTGAATAAGGGTGGATTGCCAATATTCCAGATGGCGCTGTAGTTGACATATTCTACTTTCAAATTCAAAACTTAAATCTGTTTCCCCCACATAGGTGACAGTGTTTCTTTCCAGTTTCTCTAACACAGAACACTCAAACTTTTACTACCTATAGAAAGAAATCTGCGAAATTCTGCCAAATTATAATGCGCGAAAATTAAAAAATCGAGTCGAGATTCAAAATTAAACCAGCCACCAAGTTTCTCCAAAGTTTCTTCCCGGATTTTTGTATAGTTTCTTCTTACGTCCAACGATCGAAGGCAGCTTGAAAGTTGGTACTTAACGGGTCAACACAAAGTAAGACACTAAACGAAGCTGACACATTTTATTCTCGTACACATATTTCTCTTGTTCGCTCTGATTACCCACAAACATGGCTCCACGTTGCTCAGCCTCTGAAATAGAAACGAGCGACGGGGCCATTTCTCATCGAGCAGTCCAATGACCGATTAAAATTTCATTATACATTTGTAGATCGCGCTAATCTTCCCTTTTCGCGCCAATTGACACAAGGAAACTACTCTTGTCCGAGGACGGTGCACTGCTTTCAGGACGGTCTCAATTTTTGATTCCTTTTTCTCGTGGAGAAAGTCGTATCGCGAGAGATCGATGACCGGTTAATTAACCTTCCGGTTCTAAGGCTCTCCCCTCACAGAAGGGGAGACACAATATTCAATCTTTCGCGATCACCCCTACACTTGAACTTGAGGACACAACATATTAATTCTTTACAACGTTGCATGTTCAGCGAGACTCAATGTTACGTAGAACTCATTTTACTTCATAAATTAATTCACCTTGAACTGATACTTCATTAATTGAAGGGTCCGATGCAATAATGAGAAAAATTATTGTCCAAACGGTAAAAAAGATCGGAATATTACAACGCTATATTTTTTCAAAATACAGTTTAGCAACGTTTAATTTTCCAGTCTCTTTTAGCGTTTGGACAATAATTCTCCCCATTTTCGTGCGCATTTCGACCCTTCAATTGCTGACTCGACGAATGCTAGGACGTTTCAAGCACTAAGTCTCAAAGTGTTTTACCTATCCGAGTACAACCAAATTGGCAACAGTCACCTTGATCAGCGAACAGTGTATTAACGCATCAAAGTTAAACATCAAAACTTCCAAATTCTTGGATTACAACGATCTTGTACATACTACTATGTACTAATTGAGCCAATCGAATCTTACGATCCTTCCAACTGTCGCTCTCATTATTATGTACTTAAATTGAACTTGGTCCATGAAACTTCAAACTTTAAACTCCGCCTATTGCTCTTCCATATAATACAGATACTCGGTTACTATTAATTTACGTAACGAATAGCAATGTTGCAGCGAAACCCAATGACCATTGAGATTACAAGCGAAGATTTACTCTGGAGGCTTCCAGATACAAATTGAATCCTTTCGAATAAGGAGTAAAAAGAGATTAATGTAGCCACGCCTGAAGTTATTCAAGAACTTTGTAAAAAGAAAAGAAAACTGAATTTTACTCTTAAAAGAATTTTCTATAATTTCATTGAATTTGCAGTAAAAATATTTTTCTTAATTCAACTCAACTCCCCCCAAATTTAAATTCTGCGTGCGCCACTGATGCGCTATGTCATCGCAGGCAATTTACACCTAGAAGCTTGGAATAACATCGATCGCGAGAAACCCAGGCCACGGGAACTCCTCAACATCCCTGCTTCGTTCATAATCTATCGTCCTATTCGAACCCAGCAAAGTTCCTCCGACCAGCTCCGAGATACAAATGTGTCGATTTGCCATTTAGGAGAGGAGCGCGCTAAGTGTCAACCCGGAACGATAAAGCCAGTGAAAGGAATGCGCGTGGTCGCGTGGAAGAAGTGAATTCTCGCTGTACACGTGGGAAACTTATGGTAACCGCGATGGTGTTCAACCAAATCCAACTACTCTTAGTGAAATCGGAATACACGCCAGGTTAACATTAAACAGATACATCGGGTAGCACGAGAGAAGACAAAGCGGAAGTGGTGGTCAGCGTTTGGTTCCTTGGTGTTGGAACCAAGCAAAACTAAATAACGAGCGTCCGTTCGGACTCTCCATAGTTCCAATTCCCCCGCAGAAGCGTGTGCTTCGCAGGCTTTAAATTAAGCGAGCGACTGACTTAGTTGCCACAGTCTATATTCCACGTAGAATTCCTTCGCTCCGAGGGGAAATCGATCCATGGAGAGTTAATCAATCGACGAAAGGGCTTCGACGCCTGTTACAATTGCCTAGCGACTTGCACGTCCTCCGACAATGCTGATGGTACTCCAGTAAAATTTATCACACTGTCCCTTACGTAGATATACAAGTTTCAGAGAGTTCCAGCCTCACCTTAAGCTTCTATATATAATACAATATATATATATATATATAAACAAGAGAAAGAAAAAGTGATAAGAAAGGAAGAAACCACTCCGTCGTCCTACGTCTGCGCCCCTGCACGCCCCGACGAGGCAACAGGGACCAGGGGAGCAATAATAAGTTAAATTCTAATCCTTTAAACGCCTAAGAAGTGAAGTACAACGGGTGTCGCGACACTGTCGCTCGAGACTTGAAAATAAAATGGGAATCAGACGACACACGCGAGTTTTAAAACGGTGCACGCGACCATTGAAAATGCCTTTCGAATCGAACCTGTCGCGATATAAATTTTCTAACGCTTCCAACGGGGTAAGCACAAATTGTCCTTCGTCACCTTCCTTCGTCACTATTATAATCCCCTGAGGTCCCCCTCTCTCTCTTCCAGGACTTTCAAGCAACCTCCGGCGGTCGAACGCTATAAATCTAATAATACTTACAAATTTCTTAATACAAGTCTCATCTAAAACAGAAAGAAGAGCCTTAGAAGATATTGCTTTTCAACAACGCTCTATTTACAATTCCATCGACAGCGATGAATGACACTGGACCTCAAAGGATTCGAGCGCCTGCGAGTCGCAACGAAGCCAAGTGGCCCGGCAAGGGCGACGTGGCTTCGAACGGTCAATTCGATTCTGTTCCGACTACGGTCCCGCGCGGGGCTAACTAACGAGGGGATCCCATAAGTAACGTTAAACAGCTTCTTTCATTCTTTTCCGAGGAAAGTCACCAAGGCCACGATACGGTACCAACAGAAACCATCGGAGGATCTTTGGCAAATAAGAATTTCTACGCTACGGAGCAATGATCACCGAAGGAAGTCTGCTTCTTCGAAACAACTCATGGGATTACCAGATATCGCTCGACGGCTGTCCTTATCGTATACGCTTTTTATCGACTACTTTAGAATATACGCGTGCCTATTAATCGTTAGCTTCTTACAAATATACAAAAATCTCCCGAGTGGAGTTCGCTTTTGGTTCGGTCGCCCGGTCGTCGAGGCACGCGGAACGCGCTTCTGGCCGCTCGGTGAAACGCATGCGGCCCGGATAACGATGAAATTGAACCTGGCAAGGTTCGCTGAGAACATTCCCTGAGCAGAGAGTAGACCGAGATCGCAGGGCGAAGCTTGAGATAGATCCGACATCCAATGTAACTTTTCGTCTCGCGATTCTGGGATCCTTAAGTCCCGCTACCATTATTCTATCAGGTTCATAGTTACAAATTGAATTCACTAAGATTACAACGATATTTATGATAAGAATTACTGCAACAGAAACTTTTAATACGTTAGGACTATCCCATGCTTCGCCTGCGTCGAAACAGTCCGCAGAGCTAGCACGCTCCTCAAAACGTATACGCGAGAATCCACCCGGGGGTTCCAAGGTTCCTGGGTGTCAAACGTCCCGCGAAGGAGACGGAAGCGCCGGAACCGCGAAACTGGAGGGGGATACCCCGATGTAAGAGCGTCGAGTTTGTGCCCAGCCTGTACGATGATCGAAGCCTAGACAGAGTCGATGGGAAAAGAAGAAAGAAGGGGGAACGTAAAGGGTTTTGCGATCTAAGGATTATCACTAGCGTCGTCTTGGAAGAGAACAGAGAAACGGAAAGCCTTGGTGCGTTAGAATTTCATTTTCGTCTTGGGGGGTCTGACGCAGGGACGGGCGATCCTGGATAAATATCTTGCGACTGGAGTGCAGTGATATTTGGTATAAATGGAAGAGATTCATTGGAAGTATTTACTGATGACTGCTTGAAACTTATGCAGAGTCATGGAAGAACAGGCAAGGTGGTCTTTCGTAGGGGTTCAGGAGTAGCTTGTACTGGCCTTGAAGATGAGACGAGAAGATGAGAATAAATAGGAATGATAAATTAAGCTACTACTCCAGGGAAGAGATTGCTGTTAAATTTGAAGTCACGCGATGGATGATACAATGGACTTGGAAGACCCGAAAGATATAGAGGGCAAGGGTGATCAGTTTTAGAGAGACATAACGCTACAACTTATAGCCAATGAAGAATACGATGAATGAGGAATTGAGATTCATTTAATTTAGAGAGACATTACGCGATAGAGGGTACTAAGAGCCCAAAGAAGAAACTAAAAGGAGAAGAGAGCGACTTTTCATTCTGTGTCGAAGCAGAAATTTCGGGGGGAATATTCTAGCAAGGAAGTTCATCGCCCAGCCCTGAGCCAACGTATTGTCACGATTGAAGAACTTCAGCAAGCTTATAAACAGATAAATCTAGGTACCTACGTCAGACATTGCTTGCTGGTATATTGTACGAACCCTGATTTGTCGGAGATAATGGAAACTTGGCAAAATGGGAGCACACCGGGGCACCAAAAACACCCTACGTGAATAATAGCCGGGTAGAACATGATTCGTAGAAATCGACTTCGCTGTTAGCTGGCCTTGGGGTCCATTTGTCCCTGTCTACTTAACTAACGATCATCCATATTGCGATACGACTGTCGCGTCATTTATTTGGTTCGATATGTCCACCCTCTCGTCTACTCTGGCATCATACAATCTCTTATCAACATAGACTCCTCGCAATATTCTTCTATAATACATTAATGTACAATTTGTAAGGGCAACTGCGCCTTCTGTATTTGAGAAGCTCCTAGCTTCTCAACGTAGCTGTTCACGAACACCTTACATGGATAATAACCATCGCTATATTACAAGACACACAAGATTCGCTAACTACACGCGTCGCCAGGAACCTACCAGAATTGACCAGTTTCTTTCGCAAG
This sequence comes from Andrena flavipes, assembly GCA_963971345.1. Classification (NCBI taxonomy): domain Eukaryota; kingdom Metazoa; phylum Arthropoda; class Insecta; order Hymenoptera; family Andrenidae; genus Andrena; species Andrena flavipes. The sequence goes on from OZ020480.1 coordinate 76,190,623, forward strand.
CGACTCTTTCAAACAGGATTTAGGACACGTGGAAGAATAGAAGGACTTTCCTGGCCCAACGGGACCTTAACATTCGGCCCACTGAGAAGCGAGCTTCCGAACTCTGCTCGAGCTCTGCGATCAGGAAGACGAAGAACACTTCCTGGAATATTTCATCACACATCGCAGGATACATGGAAGAATGACAGAGCGATCAACCTCTCCGACTATTAGACTCCTCGAAAACTCCTATCCTTTCATTAATAATCCACAGCTCTCCCAAGACTCTCTGGCCAACTCTGCTAGCATCCTCACCCTTGAAACACAGAACGCCACCGACCGGCTGATCCTGGACCACAGGCCACCCAGCTCCCGCGGATGTTCTACCCGGCTACGGCATCGTCTCTCTACACGCGCGTGCCTACCCGACCGTATCTAAGATCGCTAAACGATCGATCGTTTTCTTTACCAACGCGGGGAGGGGGGGACGAGCCATTAAGTGCGCGTCGCGGCTTCGACCGACCGATGAATCCGCAAGTGTGTTAGCTGTTTTTTTTTTTCGTTTTTTCTCTCTCTTTTTTTTCTTTAAGTAAAGGAATAATTGAACGATGCGCCATTTTTACGTGACTAGCGGTGACGCGAGAGGCGTCATCACGTGACTTTCGTCTTGTTCTTCCTGAACGGGGGGAACAGGATCTTCCTGCGCCTCCGTTTCAGCTCGTCGTTGTCGGCGGTCGAGTTCGAGTCGGTGGAGAGCGTCTCGTCGTCCACGGACATCACCGTCGGCAGCTCCCTCAGCGTCTTCCTCTGGCTTCCCGTGGTGGTCGTGCCCGTCGCCGTCGATGTCAGTGGCTGGCCTGACTTCTGGTGAGCGGATCTCTCCGCCGAGTCCAGCGAGTTCTCCGAGTAGGATGTCTTCGACAGGAATGCTGACAGGATCTTGTCGTCGACACCCAGCAGCATGTTGGTGTCCTGGCTCTGGGAGCGCACTATCCCACCGCTCTTCTCCCTGCTGGCTGCTTTCACCGGCTCGTCGGAGCCATCTCCAACGATGAAGTGCACCACGCTGCTCTCCGGTGGTGTGTCCTTCCCTGTCTCGCTGCTGGACGAGTCTGGAGGCAGCGAGGACTCCTTCCAAGCCAGGCTCTCCAGGGTACCTGTGGATCAAGAGGAACATCATCATCGGCCGGGTATTTTAGTGGACAAGTTCTTTGTACGCTTTGTCCGAGGATCTTTAGTTGTTTCATGGGTCTACGAGGGGACTCAGGAATATGGTGGAACTTGTTTTACATTAATTCGATGCCTCTGATGCACTTTGTCGAGGGAATAGTTATTTTAAATTGCTCTTTTGTGTTTGTTAGTTTCCTGAGAAAGAATTCCATGCAACGTTGGATGCTGTGCGAAGTAGAAGATAAGAGGAGGAAGAAGAATCAACCGACGAGATAAGATTGGGAGGAATTGTTTATATTCCACACTCGTAAGTAAGTACACTTTACTTTGTGGAAAGATGGCCTGCGAATATGATGAAATTCCGATGCATCTTCTTGCAATTGATCAGTGACAATCTGCATGCTTTGGAGATTGAAATGTAGAGATAAGAGACGTAGGTGAAAGGATCTCGTTGCTTGATACTTAAATACACAAGGAATTGTTGGAACAGTGAGAGTCACCGTACTGAGTACATAGTTTTAATCTGCTGGAGGCTCGTTATCTAATCTCTCGCTGCCATTGAACCACAAAGAGCTGATTACATTTGTAGATCTAATTAGGGAAATGAATCTAATCCCACAAACATTGACGATTAACTTTGCAGCTCTGCTAATAACTTGAGAATACAGAAAAATTTCCAGAGTGCGAAGCTCGAAGAAAAGCAGCGATGGAAAAGTATTCGAAGCATTGGATAAGAGTCTAGAAGCTTAGAAATTAAAGTTACAAATTTCCGAGAGCATCTATCGCGGACAACGATGGACCTTCGACGCTATCAGCACTCGTTTAACAACAATTCCTTCGTTCCAACGCCGAGGAAATTAAAACTACATACTCGAGTGATTAATCGATCGTATTAACGAGCCGCGAAGAGGCGTTCTCCGCGGCTTAGGTCATACAAACAAGGCTCGTTGATTTCTTGGTTTTCTCGCATGTTGCTTGATTTATTAACTGCTAACTATAAATTGTACACAATCTGGGTGGGGGTAACAAGTTGTTATATCAGAGTTAGCATATAGATTCTTCTCTCTTCAAATATAAACTTGCATACTAGCTACTGTTCGAGAGTTTTGGTACACACGTGTTAATCAGGAAGATACTCGTACCGTTCTAACACTACGAGTTAGCGAAAACAGGTGGCAGAAGTTGTTCGATGCACCGCTATTACTGTCCTCCCATCTGATACATTCCAATTGACCAGCGATACATTGGCAAATTACAATAACATCATATATCGTCAGAGTTTCTTTGGCGTAGACTGTCAACGATCAGCGAAACTAGGAAGATTGGTAACAGCAGCGATTGACTACCAAGCATAATAGCAATTGATCTCTCATTACAGTCCGAGTAAAACCAGCTGGATGCTCAATGGACCTACTCCCACCACTCAGCTTCCCCCTCTAGCGCGTTGCAACAGCGGGTTGAAGTGACATCAAGCGGTCACTTGACTTCGCCCCGACTATAACGAACCAACACTCCCTACAACTCCCAATCGATCAAAGATCCCTGAATCGCCATTCCCAAGCCTCCTCCCCCACTTATCTCGCGCCGTTCCGTTCCCCTCTAGAAAATCCAACCATCGGAATGTACCCAAACTTTGGACCAGCGGTACCAGTTTCAACTGCGCGTGGCCGAGAGTAAAAGGAGGAGACCCCGACGCAGCAATTCCCGCGCGACCCCCCCGACTCTCCCGAGTAGTTTCTCACCTGCGTGAAATCCTCGGTCGAATCAGTCGAATCTAATTTTAATTGGCTCTAATATTAACGGTGACGCGACCGGATGAGTCTCCACCCCAGGAAAATAGAATCCGCTTTCTTGGCATGACCGCCGGATTCCCAGGAACCACTGGGACCACGGAAATCGGTCGGAAGGGGCGCGCGCCAGCTGTTCCGCCCGTGGCAAGATTAACGGCCCTCCCGGGGTTGCGACGGGGATTTATGGGGGACCCAGGCGTTAGCGTCGCGTGGTGGCTCTCTCGCAGGAGACGCCACCTCCAGCCGCTCTGCGTTTCAATTAACATCCAATCCCGACGCCCCTCGCGCGCTCTAATTCCAACTATTAATAAAGCCGCGTTGCGCAATCCCTTTTCCGCGGCTCTGGCAAAACGAAACGCGCCTTTTCAGTCGCTAAAGCACTTGGCGGCACGGTTAATTCGACCAAGATCGCGCGACGGTCACGAGGATCCACGGTGCTCTGACAAACGAGCTCAACGACTAGGATCGACGCTTACAACGAGGCGATAATTTCAGTTACCACGCTCGGAGCTTCCTGATTTTTGACAATCTATTGCCTGTTTATGAAGGAACAACGTGTCAGGGTCGCTTAGGACGCACCTTGGGTATCTAGCAGCGAACGATCGAGAGTCATGACGATCTAGATAACTAACGAGGGGAGGAGAATCGAAGCAGCAGTCGCGACACGAGTTGACCTCTGTACCTCGGCAATTAGAGTCTGATTCGTTATTGTTCTCGCTGGTCCTCGCCGATCCAGCGCGCACGCTTCGTTCGAAAGATGTACAAGCTTCGTTCGAATACATTTAGTATGTTAATTCCTGTGTTACTTGGATCGTTTGTCCCGCTAACTGAATCTCGCCAGGCATCTTCCTTCCGTTTACAAAATGAGAAGCTATAAAAACATTCCTGCGATGCACGTGTGTACCGATTAACAATGAGATTATTCGTATCGTGTGTGGTATCACATAGTCTTTCGACGTTTGTTGTAAAGATAAATTGTTTATTTTGTTCGTTACGGAGGTGTCGCGGAGAAATTTCAGTTACAAAAATATCTTGTCATGTTTTCTGTTCTGGTGTAAATGGCATCGCCACTTTGTAAATTGTACGTGTGGATATATAAACTTCTACGCATGTATTAACAATAAATTGGAAGATTCGTCGACAGGCTCCTCGTGAAACTGGACAAATCTGTATTAGGAAAGGGGAACATTCCAACGTTCAATCCTCCCTTTTCCTGTACACATCCCGATTGGAGGACTCGGGCAAAAAAGTCAGTCGTCTGTAACATTAATCGTAATGCCATTCTAGAGAGGAGAATTTCCATCTATTAGGATGTACTTTTGATCGCAGGCGTTGCTCTCGTGTCACACATTACTTCAGCCTCTACGATTACACTTTACGTTCCATGTGTCCACCGTGAATACTGATAGTGACAGTCAGAGTTGTAAAATTATTGCAAGAGTGATTCTGCGACAGCTGAACTGTCGGAAGCTTTGAGCAACGCTTCGTTAAGCTTGCTTGAAACCGGCAAGTAAACTTTCCTCGGTCCCTAGAGTCGAATGACAACAGAGCGAAGGAGTACTAAGCGCTTCGACGCGTAAGAACAATTCGCCACAAAATCAAACACCACTGTAATCGTTAGTGGAATACTTCGATCGAGCTTAAAGAGCAAGAAAACTCTACGTGTCTTTGTCTAACACAGCCTACGAGGTAATTAAAGTTAGTTCTACGATTAGTCGTACACCCAATCGCCATGATTTACGGCAACGCTTCGAACGATAGACGTTAAAATAAAGAAACAGATTTCAGTGAAACTTAATAAAACGTTTTTCTTTTTACAGTAGAATCGATAGCTAGCGTAACTTAATTGTTAAAGAAATTCCTACGAGTAACGTAATCTCAGCATAAATTTATATCTCTGTACTTGGCATATTTAAGTAATATATTCCGCGAGGATAGTTCTGGTAACAACTGTCATGGAAACTCTAAAATACTCATACATATTATTCTCATAAAACTCAGCTTTTATTGTAATGTGTGACATTAGCTATCCGCGTCCTCGGTACCACTAACATCCTCGGACAGATGCCCTCAACTGTCTAGAGGTACTAGATACACAAGAAACTTAGCATGAGTGATTGAAATTGCATACGCCAGTTTGAGATTTAAGGCAACGCGTGAATTCTAGATGAGAATCTCGATTTATCTGCAGCCTCGTGCAAGCTCGGCATCAACGACTGGGTAAACTTAATAGAAATACGTCGAACGTTGCTTAAAAGACTGATCTTCACGAGCATCTACGTCACACGGTTGTCCGTCAACGGGGAAATAATCGATGTGACCAAAAGAGAAACACAGAAGAATTACTACCAGGAAGGCAAACCAAGTTAGTGAATTATTTATCTAGAAGGCGTGGGTCCACGCAATGGAGAATGGAAGAGAAATATATGTGTGCGGGTATATAAGTCGTCATGTAAAGTTACAACGGTATGTACAAAATTGAGCGTTTGTTATATCAATCTATATACTCGTGGAAGTCCGTTTCCAGCTTACCTGCGGCACCGCACGATGATGGCGCGTACACCGAGCTTGCCTCGTCGTCTAAGTCGTCTTGGCTACTGAGCCGACCTATAAACATCAATTACAGACGGTTATTCACATTAATTTCAGGCGAGATTCCTCGATGAACGTCGGTCTATCGAATGATAATTGCGAAACCGAACGGGATCCTTTTCACCGTGCTATCACAGCCACTCCAAACACAAGCGAAATGTTAATAGTTGCTAGAAGTATTTAATGCCGCTGTTCGGATTGTTCGTTTTAAATACCTCTGACTCCAAGGCCTCGGCCGTTCGGTGTTCCTCTGTACAGAACAGTTTCCAAGTAGCTTATCCCATTGTTGTTGATTATGTTGAAACCACAGAGAAGCTCGATCTGCTTCCAGCGATGCACCCTCTCCTGCAATTCCGCGGTGACTTCGTTCAGCGAGGTTCTCGCTTCGACGATGCTCTTGTCCACCTCGTCGATAGACTTCCCGTGCGTCGAAACGAAGGCTCCTACCAAGCTCGATCGTTTCTTTCGTAATTTCTCGCACTAGGAAAGGCAATTAACAGTGGCAATTAATAGTAAACGCCTGTATCGCGATATAAAGTTACAGCGGTGTAGTATCTCACCGCTTCTCGCGCTTGTTGCAACTGCTTCTCCGCCGATATCTTCTTCTTCGTGTACGATTTATTCTCAATCTCGTGAGTTAATTGCAACCAGTGTTGCAGTCCCGGAGGTGGAGACCAACACCTGTCCTCGAGTTCGCCTTCCGCGCGTTGCAACTCGACTTTCAGCATCTGCGAAGTGGAAATCGATTAGATCTTTGAATAGAGAGATCCCGGGAAGTAGAGACATACGCAGCGCTTACTTCAATTTCTGCTTTTAACTGGGAGACTTCCAGATCCGAATACGAAGCGTGCAGTCCCATACTTTCGTCTTGCAGGCGTTTCTCTAAATTCTGCTTCTCCGTTGTCGCGCTCTCTTGCTCCATCCGTGCCCTCTCTAATTCTTTCTGTAAAGACACGTTGCTGCGTTAATTACGTAAACGAGCGAAAGGTAAGTTGCTACTTAACGCACTTGCAAGTCTTCGAGAGCCAGCTCTGCTTTGTGCAAGCTTTCCATGTCCTTCATCATTCTGAACAGATGTTTCTGCGAGTTTTTCTTCTGTTGATACGCGTACCAGCATCCAATAAGCGCTCCGAATAGTAACGTTATCAGTATCAAATCTTTAACACTGTGTCCAGTATCTGTAGCACGGAAGATTGTTTTCAAAACGGGCTTTAATAGAAAGGAATATCCTGATCCTTACCTTTTGGCGGTCCGAAGAGAACTACGTCCATGGCTTTTAAGGCGATCTTCTGTTTATGAATGGGGTCCTTGATGCCCAGAACATTGCTCAGGTAATGCATGTTGTTTACAGCCAACCTGGGGGCGAAGCGAAGGATGCTCAGCACACGAAATACTCTGTCGCGGAGTTTTAAATAACGCGAAGCGAGTACATTCGACAAGAAATTTACCTTGGAAGCGTAGCACCAGTTACACGGTGTTGTATAAAAGTAGGAACATATTGAGGAAGCTCGACATTGGTAGACAGCCACTCGGACGCCTGTTCTATGGTCCAATTGTGGACCTGCGGAGGCAATGCGTCGCTAGAGTAATTTCCAGCTGCCGAAAGGCTGCGATTACCGCAGAGACAAATACAACGTATACGATACCTCCGACCTCAACCAGGCCTCCCAAAGTTCTCGAACGCTAATGTGCATATCGTCGTTATGGTGGAAAGCTCTCTGCCTCCTCTCATACCCAGCTTCGTACTGTAACTCTTCCCTTAAAAACTACAAGGAACAGATATCGTCGTGTTTTTAACGGTCGAAGCAGAACGACTAAGCGAACAGCGACAAACTCACATCGTCCGACTCTGAAAGGTCTACGTTTCCATTGGCATCGTCGTCTAGTTGACTGTGGAGTGATTTGATAGCTTCTAAACCTAGTCGATCATGAGAAGCCATTGTAAGACAAGCTAGGTCATCGTTACAAGTATCGGAACCTGTAATAAATTAAACGGCCTACGTTTGATCGTATGTGTTTATGATTATGCCGAGCTTGTTATTGCAGGCGCCTTTCGATTAAGACCGCATCTCTACCCGTTGTTAAGCGTACCCGAGAAAAGCTTCTCTTCCAGATGTTATTAACGTAAAGCCGACAAGCGCGGCGAATATATTTCGCACGGTACAAGTGAATTTCTCGTAACGGAGATTTATCTTCGAGCGATTAGATCATCTTTATATCTCTTCTGTAACATGAGCATCATAAACACATCTCTTTGTCTCCACGAAAGGAAAAGGAAGATTAAATTAAACCAAAATCTCCTACGTCAAACATAATCGAACTCATAAAAACCCTTGCCGAGAGGAGTACGCGACGTTCGGACCGTCGATTCTAGTCGAATTTTACGTGCGATCGCTGCCCGTCGATCCGAACGTCTCGAGCTTCCTTCGTCGGGTAACTACGAGAGTCTCCGCCAAGGTTTCCCGATAAGTATCCGATGCAAACGACTACGCTACTCCATTCCTATAAAAAGCTCGATACGATTACTGCGATTCGCACGCGCGATCGCTCCATATACATGTTCGCCAGCGTACATGCGTAATAGACGTCCGGGATTAATCTAGGATCTACGAGGACGGGCGGAACCCAGGCGAGGCAAGCGAACGTCGGCGTTAGAGGCGAGGATTAGCCAGCGATAGAGGAAGAATGTTTACCAGCTTCGTGGGCCACTGCCTGTGCCAGTCCATCGGTGAGCGTAGCGGAGAATGCTGATACTTTGGAATGTGAGCCACCGGAGGAGCTGGACTGATAGCTCGGGCTGGAGTCGAGGGCCCCGCCGCTGGCGTCTACCGTGCTGGTACACCAGTACAACAACTGCAGCCCGAACAGTAGAGTCGCATCGCTGATCACGGATGCTCGCATTTTAAGGTTAGATACACCTTGTCAGTGACACCTCGCGCCCCCGTTGCACAGCTGCTGCAAGTCGAACGAAGCCGAATAAACTAGCTCTTGGCCCGTTGTCACCTTTGACGTAGTGCCGCAATAGTGACCGCGCTGAAGGTTACAGTTATCAGAACCGGGGTGGCGATAGAATCTGACGAGCGCATAACACGCGCGAGACACGATCACGATATTACAGAAGCCCCATGACTGGCTGGCGCGCACCGTCGATCGTCGGCCCGCATCAAGGCCAGGGCGTCGGTCAACGTCCGAGATCTTACCGCTCCTCGAACGACGAAAAACGGACGGGAGGTTTTTTTTTTAATCGAATCAAGTACACACTGGGCTCCGTCGGGGCACGGGTTTTTCCTATATCAAGGCCGCTGCCCACGAACCAACGCTGCGGGAAATAATTAATTTAGATCGGAAACCCAGCATTCTCCCCCGAACTCTTCAGCCCGTGCATTCGGCTTGTGCGCCAATAATTGGAAATTCGCAATTGGCCGCGCGCGCGATCGCTCCGGCGACGGTATTGGCTGGCAAGCAGCTGGGAGAGAGTCGCTGCTTCGCGCCGGGGTGCAGAGACAGCAACGGGGCAGCGCGAAAATTGGCATTTCAAGCATTTCGAGTGGGTTGCTGGCTGCCACCTTGCTGCACTCTTTGGAGGGGGGATTTGTTGCCGCGCTGGGAGTTGTGGGCCAGTTGCTTGGCATCGGCGTGTTTTTCCGCCAAAGCGGCGGGGATCGCGGTTGAACGGTTTTAACTTTTTTGAATATACGTGTTGTATGCATGGGCGTACGGAGGGGGGTGCAAAAGGGGCAGGTGCCCCTCCTTGGTTTTTGAAACAAAATCGCTTATTTTTCTAAACTGATCTTTATTAAGTTTATACTACAAAGGGAGTATTTTTAAATTTCTGTTTTAAATTTTTAATTAAAGTGGCACTATATGATGGGTTAAACAAAGCAAGAGAGGTGTATTTTTCTTTACTATCAGCCCAAAGTTGCGCAATTGCGAAGTTAACAATTGTATAGTTTTCGTTTTAGATGTAAGGAATTTTAAGGTAATCACTGTTTGTTTGTATGTGTTACGTATTGTGCGCGTATAGATTGCACGAATAAATTTGTTTGATTTTGGGTTTAAAAACCGAGTTGAAAAATCGTTTTTTTTTTATAAATTTGTAAAATTCGGAAACCAGTTTTTAAATTAAAAAAAAAACGCTTTTATATACTAGAATTAATATGTAAAAATGAATTAATTATTTAATTAATAATTGATTTGCTGTAAAATTAATCTTCATGAGTTCATATTTTGGGAATAAAAATATTACATTAAATAAAGATTTATAATTTATATTGTGTACGGATTTTAGTTGCTTTAGGTTTTTCGTTTGGTTTTGTATGCAGCGTATTTTATTGTTAGATTTTTGTAGGTCCATAAATATTAAATGAACTCGAAAATTGTACGGATTTTAGTTATTTTAATTTTTTTTTATTTATTTGATTTTATATCGATAGAGTATATTTTATTTTGTTGTATTTTTGAAATTCCATAAATATTAAAAAAAATTAAAAAAATTTAAAATAAATACAGATATTTATTTTCTATTTTAATTATATTTATTTTTTAAAGTTCGAAAACCGGTTTTTTCAAAAGTCGGTTTTTGAATAAACCCTAGTTTGGTTTCGCTGTATTATACTTCAGTTGTTTCAATAAAAGGCAGCTAACAAGGGAAGACCACGAACCCGGAAATTCAAAAAAAAAATTAGGACTTGGTAAATATGTAGGGGATTTCCTCCTGATTACATCGTAACTTTTTTTGCTGCACAAATACACTCAAAGGGGGTGAAATTCACCCCCTTTCACTTTTTTCCAAAGTTGCTGGCTCTGCTCCAAAGCTGACACCGTCGCTTTTCGGAGATATACTCACAAAATTAAGCCTCCAGTTAAAAAAGAAGGCCGTTCGGTAAAAAATAAAGAACAATCAATGAATCTTTCTTAAAAAATATTATATTTAAGTCTTACATTATATTATACTCTTTGTAATAAATATTTTACCATCACTCTCTCTCTCTGCCCCTTCTTCTTCCTCTCAATCACTCTCTCCTTCACTCACACTCTCATTCATTCCCTCAGACTCATTATCCGTCAAATGATTTTCCGCTCTTTCATTTTCTTCCTCAATCGCTGCATCCTCCAATTCATCTACTATCTCGTCGATCGCCCAGAACTTCTTTTCCACCGATTTCGTGTGCTCGATGTAATTCTTCCAATTATCCGCCGTGACGTTATTTACTCCAGCTATTAACAAATCTTTCGCATCGGACAGCTTGTAGGTAGTGTAAATCTTTTGTACAAAATTCTTTACCGCGGACCAGACCAATTCGATAGGATTATAGTCGCAATGGTGCGGCGGCAATCTCAGCACCGTTCTATTCCGCCGTTCTGCGTACTCGTCGATTAAATATTTCAAGTATCGCGGTCTTAAATTCTTCACAGTTTCCATCAGCTCTATTTTCAAACTATCATCCGGTACCCTCTCACCTTTCGACCGCAGCCACTCGATAACACTGTCTTTCGCCCACTTCGACGTCGGACAGTCCTCTACTTTAACGGAATGAAACGGCGCGTTGTCCACGACAATCACGCAGTTCTCTTCCAACCGCGGTAAGATATTTTCAAACCATTTGAAGAACTTCTTGCTGCTGGTTGCGTCGTGATGATCGCTGCTCTTCGTCTTCGACTCGAAGCAGAGCAACCCGTTAGGCACAAACCCATCGGTCGACCCTATGTGAAGCACAGTTAGTCGTTTCCCTTTGCCCGTGGGTCGTGGGATTCCCGGGGGCAACTGCCTGCTCTTCGCCTTGTTTGCGGCTGTCTTGGACGTATCCTGCCACGCCTTTGTACAGCACTCGGTGCTGTTTACCCACGTCTCGTCTAGTAAATAATATATTTTTCTGCCTTCCTGTCTGTACTCCTGTATCTGACGCAAATAATTCCTTCGCCACACAACTATATCCCTTTGTTCGAACAACACGTTGTGTCTTCTCTGCACTTTGTACTTGAAATTTAAGCATTTCAGTATTCGGTGCAGAGTGGTGAGGCTGTAGTTCGGCATCTTTGGGTCGTCGTTGATCGCTGCTGCTATCTTCACCAAGGTTGGAACTTCTCGGCGGTGCCAGAAGTCATAAACCTTTTGCCTTATCGCGATCTTCGTGCTCTCGTCGGTGGTGTCGAAGATCGAAGACTTCTTCCTCGTCCTATTTGGAGAAGATACCCTTCCGGTCTTCTTGTACGAGGCGATCGTTCGAATAATAGTCCCTTTGCCTATTCCAGTCTCTTCGGCTATTTCTGCAATCACCGACTTGTATCTGATATCTGGATTCTTTTTTTTCTTCACCATGTACGCGTGGATAATCATCTTCTTCTGGCCAGTCGTGACATACTGTAAAACGATATTATAACAGAAAAATGAAACTCGGAAACTGGGGCATGTAATGAGTATAACAAATAACAGTTTAACGCTAGAACTACCACGCAGGCAAAATGACTAGTTTTACAATTTTATTTTAAAATTCCTACTTCACGTTGCATTTTTTCCCGCGATGATGTTATGACTAGTGTTCCTTCTCGAGAAATTTTATAATTGTTTATTTCTGATTTTTCGAGAGATACTGCAATTTCTCGGGAAACTTAAGTCTAGGAAAAATATTATAAATCTCATTTATTTTCGGAAATGAAGTTTCAGTTAGCTCGATTTGTAAATCGCAATCGTATAAACACATCTACAATTTATGATACACCTTAGTAATAACATTAGAATCTATATGAATTCCAATAGAAACTCACAGTAGAGAAGATTCGACATTATTAACTGCTGAAGGTGGTCTTAAATTTTTATTTAAAAATTTAGAAAAATTGGGTGCTGAATTAAGTATCTAATGAGTTTTTTGTGGCTATTAAAGAAGAAATATAGAAAAGAGGAGAAAGGATTATTGTATCCCTTATGATATTTTTGCATTGTCCAGAATTTCTTCAAACGGAGTCAAAAGACGCATTTTTTCATTTAACATCTAAAACGCCAAATATATAGTAACAGATCTTGTCATAAAAAAAAGAGTCGCTGACGCTACATTAGACTCGTTGTGTTTTTAAAAATCAATTTAAAAAAAATAATGTTTCGTTTTGCACAAATTTTATATTAAATAAATAAATTTACAAATTATATTTAATATCTATTTTTTCATATACACAAGTTTTGTATAAATTAGACAGGAATAATCATTTAGTTAAAGTTTTCTTATGTTTTTGATAAATATTATCAACATTATTCCAAAAATATAATTTTTCCAATATTTTTTCAATTTCTCGAGAATTCTCGAAAATTCTCAAGAAATATCTTCTGATTTCTGATTTCTCGATAAACCAAATATATGGAGAAATCAGGAACACTAGTTAGTATTAGTTGTCTTTTGATTAGCAAACACAACTGTAAAATAATTCTGGAAAAATATTCATAGGCTGCAGGTTCCTTTCTCTCTCAAAAATGTAAAAAATAAGATTCACAATGTTATTTTTTACATTTTTAAAAGAAAAGAGAACCTGCAGACATGAATATTTTTCCAAATAACATTGTGAATCTTATTTTTTACATTTTTAAAAGAAGAAAAGAACCTGCAGACATGAATATTCTTCCAAATAACATTGTGTATCTTATTTTTTACATTGTTAAGAGAAAAAGGAACCTGCGGACATGAATATTTTTCCAAATAACATTGTGAATCTTATTTTTTACACTTTTAAGAGAAACAAGAACCTGCAGCCTATGAATATTTTCTCAGATTTATTTTACAATTGTGTTTGATTAATCAAAAAATAACTATCCCACACCCAGGCCAACTGAAAAATCAAATTTAAATTTTCGCATATATAGTATCGCTCTGCCCTAATATGTATACAGAAAATGCATAATTTATTTTACACTAGAAGAATAACTCCCAGATGGGTTAATAATACCTTAAAAATGTACTGTACCACATGGAATTCTTTTTGTAAACAAATAATAAATCAATAAATTAAAAAATATTCTATTATTACATATTTTTTAAAGACCAGTCATTTTGACTGCTTTTGGTAGCAGTTTCTAGTGTTAAGAAACGAAAAATTGCTTTACCTTTCCTTTGGGATTTTTTCCAAAACATGCATCAGCTTCAGATGAACCAGGTGCTCCATTCATTTTGATTACTCAACACAATACTTAAGAAATACAATAACACAACGAACAATTAAAAAACTAAACAATGAGACCTAAAACTGCAACTATACTAACGTAAATACTAATAACACCGAAGAATAATACGTGAATACAAAATAGTAATAATAAAACGAGAAAAAATACTAACACTGATAACACTAAAAATTGCGAAAAATAGGAAAACTGCTTAGTCGAAACTTCTGTTGCACCGTGTCTGTCTAAAGCTCAATAGTGCGCCGAAGTGCGTCGAAGCCTACGAAAACTGATCAGCGGTGAGTGCGTTTTCTCTAAGAAGTTCCACGACGGAACGGAGTTCTCCGAGTTGACGCCCGAATTCTAACCTCAATCCTCTACCACCTCCATCGAATTATGTAATTTTTCAAAGCACTACATCGAACAAAAGAATCGCGCTCACTTCTCGTCGAAATTCTCGATAAAACCGCAGGAAAGATTTGAAGAAAATTTACATATACCCCCTCCCCTTTGTTTACAGCGCATCGAATGGAGCGCGACTGAAGAGGGCGATTGAGAGCGATTAATTCACGGCTGGTCTGACGCGTAATGTTTTTCTGCTTATTCGTAGAAACTGAATTATTAATGGCGCTACGGTAAGTCGCCATTCACCTCGGCCAGAAATATTCCCACCACCTAGAAATCGTAACGAGAGCGCGTACAGTGCCGCTGTCGAAAATGTCTGCGAAATTGCCACCTGCTTCAACAACGCGCAAGACTGAGAACACATGAAGATCTCCGACCATTCACTGTTGCAATCGTTCCTCGGAGCATCGGGATGGAGAGTAACGCGAAAGGCGACGAGTGCGAAGCTCAGGGAACTGTTGCTGTAGCCAAGAAAGACGAGACACCCGCGCCAGCCCAAGCTGCGCAAAGCTGCGTGGACGCAAAGGTGCCCGCAGATTCCAAGAACACTCAAGCTCGTGTGGTTCGGGGCACCAAGAAGGTGAAACTAGATGCGAACGACAGTAACGCCTCTGAGAAGAAAGGTACGCATTCTATTCGTGTTCCTGTTTACTGTAACGAATTAATTTAATTTACGTTTAGATCCCAAGGACGAGGAAGCCAACGCAGAGGTGAAAGTGAAGTCTTTGAAGAGATCTTGCGAATTGTGGTCCATGGAAGATAAGAACACCTTCTTCAAGGCTTTGAACGAGTACGGGAAGGACTTCGACGCTCTGCAAAGCTACTTCTTGTGTCAGGGCAAGAAGAAAGGCTTGCCGGACGTTATGATAAAGAACAAAGAGCAGATCAGGCATTTCTATTACAGGACGTGGCTGAAGATCTCGAAGCACTTGAAATTCTCAGAAGGTATAATCTCTCGCGAAACCGTTTAGTAGCTGATAATCAGGGAGAGGATTCTGTCGCAGATGTGAAGAAGACTTCCCAAGAGTTGTACGGTTTGATCAATTATGGCGAGCTCAGACGAAAGTTGCCCAGGTTGCACGAGAAAGCTCATTTGAAGTTAAACGAGCTGGTTTACTGGGGATCGACGCAAGTCAGACTGAGAGGGAAAACTATGAGGATCAAGACGCCTATATGCAGAGCGTTGAGGAAACTGAATCAGTTAGAAGGTACACGGGATGGATAAAGTAGAACTCGTGACGGTGTGCTCAAAGTTTCTGTCTTTCCGCAGATTGGCAGGAAGAAATCAAACTACCACCTCGAGTAACGATCGAGTTGAGACCCCGCAACAACATGGCATGGTGGCAGGTGCAAGCGACCTCGATGAACCCGAGGGTACGCACCGTGCTACCCGTGCAGAGGCGCTTGTCTAGTTTACTAATATTTCTACAGCAAAGGTGGAGGTCTGCGAAATATAATACAGTATCCTTGGTTCGAAGTACATCGCCAACGATAACAGAGTGTATAGGAGAATCCTATACGCGTAACGTAGTCTTCTAATGTAGAGAATACGACCGTCAACGAAATGAAAGGCACTCGGCTGTTACGAGTGGCGCCACCAGAAGCGTGCAAGATCGCTCTGCCGATGGTGAACCTAGGGGAGTACCTCACTAGTAATAGCGTCAGCTTAAATTGCTACGAGGAACGTTTGGGACTGAAGAGTTCTAGAATGGGGTTGCTGGGGTCGGGGCAGTACTTGAAAGGCGTCGGGAAGAAAGGGATCAAGAAGAAGTTGGATAAAAAGTGTGCGAATCAATCGGAGGACAACTGCGCGCTACCAGACAACAACAGCGATGTGGACGTAGTGGAGCCAGGCAGTAACGTTTCGGAGAAACCTTCCGGCATCGCTATTTTAGAAAAGTCAACGTCGGAGCAGCAGCAGCAACAGCAAACGGAGCGCAATAGGTTTCCAGGGAGAGAAACGATCGAAAGGATTCGTAGGGGGTGGAATGTCGAGGAAGCGAATACCATCACTGTGGGAGATCTCTTTTTAATGGTATAGATCTTATAAGGAGAAGTTCCCAGGTCTCCGCTTCTGATTGCTTTGGTTTTTGGAGATGTTTTAGAGGACCGAGAAATAAGATATAAGGTAATATACTAAAGTATTCGGATGCGGGCACCACCTTTTCTTAAGAAATTTGAGGGGTGGTTTCATCCCCTAAGTATTTCTTATTTTTCGGTATTCCCCTAAAACATATTCAAAGCAATCGGGGACGAACACCCGGAATTCTTATAACTTCGAGGGGTGGTTTCACCCCCTAAATACGAATACACGTATATCTTATTTTTCGGTGTTCCTCAAAAACATATTCAAAAACCAAAGCAATCGAGGACGAACATCTGGGAACCTCTCCTAGTTGGTCGAGGCTGTGCGAAGTGGAAACTTTCTAAAGCTCGAAACAGTCATTAGCAACGCGTCATTTCTAATTCTCTAAGTTTTCCAGTTCGGCCGTCAGTCTAAAATTACCCTGGAGTACTGGTGGGACTGGCATCCGCAAGAGCAGCACACTGGAGAACCTACGTCGAGCACCCTGCGGGACGATCATATGTGCCTGACATTGCAAAAGCTGTTGTCCATAGCGAAGCACAGTTACGGCACAAGTAAAGTGAGAAGATACATCAACGTAACACATTACAGCGTATAAGACAATCTGTACTAACTCCAACTGACATTCAGGTGTACAGTAACACTTCTGGGAGTAGCGAAACTGTAATCTCATCTCGCATGCCATCGACGAAGGAGTCCACCTTTAGAAGACCGCTCGTTCCACAGACGTATCATAAGATCGGTACACCGGACGCTTTCAAGACGCAGTTAGACGTAAGTCGCTACATTTAGCTGCGAGGATGCATTTATTAACGATGCTATTTTACAAAACGCAGAAGTTCAAGACACGCTTCTGCAAGCGAGGCAGAACCGTGAGACAGAAGAGCCTGATCGTGCAAAGGGTGTTGCCAATAATCTCTCCATCGAGCAATCCGCCGGAGGATGCAGCAACTAATTCTCAGGAGGCAGACAAAGCGAACGATTCTCCCCTGACTAACAACGACCAGCAGAACGACAAACCACCGTCGATGAACGAACCACGGGACAAGATCTTCTTGGACGAACTGGAAGTGGCACGCGACTCGAAACCCACGAATTCGATTATAACTAGCGCGACCCAGATTCTCAAAGAAGGAGAACACCAGTGGCTAAACAGCGAGGTAATTTCATAATTATACAGTCGGTAATTTTAAGACGGGGTTTTTACTGATGCAAGAATTGAATCGCAGGTTGCAGATTTCTCGTTGAGCAGCTTCTTGGGGCAGCTTGAATCTCCTATGAAAATCTACCTGCGGAGTCAAACTGGGGACCATTTACTAGATGATAGTCGTCCATCGTCCGACGTAAGTATCCAGCGTGCAGTTATAAAATAAAAATGATTCAGCACTAAGCCGGGGATCCACCTGGAAGCTAAGCTAATTGTAAGCTAATTTTTTGGTGGACACTGTTCCATAAGGATGTATTGAAGCTAATTTTTTAAAATTTAGCTTTGCATAGCTTAGCTTTCAGAGGGATTCCCGGCTTCAGATCGATATCTAAACTAGGGCTGGGACTATTTGTCGAATTTTTCGGTATTCGAATATTCGAATACTTCAGTTGCTCAATTATTTGGCAAATATAATTCGAATATCCAACTATTCGAATGCTACGAATAAACTTCGAATATTTGAGTATTCGAATGTTATTATTCGAATAGTATTCGAGTACTCAAATATTCGAATACTCAATTATTCGAATAGTATTCGAGTACTCAAATATTCGAATAGTATTCGAATGCTCAAATATTCGAAGTTTATTCGTAGCATTCGAATACTTGTAAAATATTCGAATAATAAATTATTCGAATACTCCCAGCCCTAATCTAAACGCAATGTTTCAGGTGGTGTCGCAAATGCAGTGCCTAATGGGAGAGAACAGCGTGGATTACATGGCGAAGTTCGCCAATCTGGCGTCGCAAATGGCGTCAGACGATAGTAAAAAATAGCTACGCGGATATTTAACGAATTTTTATATAAACTTTAACGAGTACGACCGGTTCAAATCATGTTGACACGACCATATTTTACAATCGGACTGTACGACAATATTTGGATTGACTTATATATTTATCTCTTTGATACTCGATTTATCAGTGTCACGATAACGATGAAAATGCATGTAGTCAATGGATGAAGAATACGTTTGTGAAATATATCATTTTCTTTTTTTCACCGCATGATTCATGCGTGCATACAAAGTCTCGTTGAATTCCTTTAAACGAAACACCCGCGCAATTGCATTTCCCTTTACGATTAACAGCTCGGAGAACACGTAACGTATGCGCTGGTATTTAACGTTTCGCTGTTAAGTGCTTGGCCAACATATTTGCTGAATATTCTCCTCGCCATATTCTTCAAGATAGATATCGTGAAATTTCTACGACAAGCTTCTATGATCGGCTCCGCGCGACCAGCCACTTAGGAGCATTCATAAATATTTCATTCTACGTTCGTTAAAAAAAGATTTATAGGGGAATGCAGCCGCAGGTGTTATCTGCTATCCCCGTCCAATCCGCGGCGGTGACGCGCCGCCTGTTTCTCGAATCATTTAGGCAGGTTCTCGTACATAACGCCTGGAATTGCAGATAATTAATTGCAGATGTAGAAAGAGCCAGCGACGAATTCCCGCCTCGCAGTTTCCCTTCGTGGAAAAAGAAGAGAAATTCAGCTATTTATGGAAATCCTGTCCCGTTCCTTGGAAACGATTACCTAGACAGCTTATATAATATAGACGTGCACAAAGTAAACAAGCAAATTGGCACATATTACAAATTGCGAACAGCGTATTCGGATTGATGAGAAGTTTTCTGCCATCTAAAAATAGTTGAACGCATCCGAGCCCCCCTCGTCCAAATATTAACTCTTCTTAGACGATAAGATAACCACCGACAGATTACCGGTAAGAGGAAGAGGATAAGAGTAGTATCTCCGAGGACCACTCGGGAAACTTGCGATTATTAAATTTGAATTTAGAGCCGGGCGCAAATCGATCTGGATATCGATCCACACCGAAGGGCAGTAGCGAGTACGTGCGCGGAATACGAGGACGATAATGAGCGGAACATCCCGAGGATAACGCCGTGGCGTTCTTGGAAACGGAGACTACGGTCTGCTCGACCGGCGCGTTGCGAAACAGACGTTGTAAATGATTCATAGTGCCCGCGTCCACGTGATCTCTTGCGCACGCACCTATCTGTTATTTGCAGATGTGATTTTCCTCGGACGTAAGCGCGTTCCCCGGCTGAACTGGTTTTGCTCGTTTTATCGATCACAAAGGCTAGATCGCTGACGAAACGTACCGTCATCGCGCGGCCGAAACGCAATGCCTGGTAGGACAGACGCGCTGACAGCCTCGTAACCAGTTCGTCGACATTTCCCTGGCGAGCCACCACTTTCGTCAACAATTCCTCGGCGAGCCACCGCTTTATCGGGAACCCTTTTATTCGACCGGGTTTCTTTTATCGAGTACACGGCCCTCTCGTCGATGGGTGACGAATGAGAACGACGATTTCGGTCGGTAACTCTCGATTTTGGTGCCCGAGTTAAAAATACAATTTCCGAACCTGTTTGACAGTCCGCAGTGACCTTTGCCGCCTCGAAACGTATTCGATTACGCGCAGGTTCGGAGTTACTACGCTGCACGCGACAAAAACTCTGTCGCGAAACGGGTTGGGGAAAACGGCGCCGCCGCTTTGCTCTTAATTTTCGTCGTCCCTTTCATCCTTTCTGCGTATGCACGTTCCAGGGAACGCCGGGGGGATTTGTTGACGTCTGTTTTGGGAGGCGTGCGAATCGCCTGAAGATGTCGTCCTTCTGCACGTCGCTCAGGGATCTCGTTTCCCTGCGCGATACCTAATACTTCCGCGCACTACGTGCTTCGTTCTATGTAGGTCGACGCATCGTTTGACACCGCGTGATCGGGAGCTGTATAATATCGATTTGTCTTTATCTAAAACACTCGATTTGTCTCTCAAGGATAATTAGTTACGGGCCTTCGAAGTAATTCGCGCAAAATTAATCCTACGTCGTGACTGATCGGCATTTGCATCTCCGATTCTTCGAACTCCCACAAATTGGCATACGTGTGTCGATCCAAGCATTAATATGTAAACGCTCCGCGTATTCCTTTTAGCATATTACGATGGGAATTGCTTAATTGTGCTTGTGCATCAAGTAGCTTAATTTTACCTCAAGTTGTCTATCTTTAGCTCGAGCTAATGATGTATTTTATGCTCTTAGAGTAGGTATAATGAATACAAAATGCACGAGAAGAGGAAAGTGGATGAAGAATTGTTATTAAAATATCGAAGCATTCAGCTTCCTTATAGCCAGCGGTTTCGTTGAAGTCCCGTATTCATTTACCATAGACGATCGCGTGACTCGGTTGGACGCGTCAGAAGATTTGCATAGGTTATGGTTTAGATGCGAGTCAATTATTGTTTCTTATGTTTATGAACTTCGCGAAGTAAATTTCCGATCGCACGCGGATAGGGGGATGGAAAATAAAGAGGCGGCGACCTTCCTGCCGGCGATTAAACACCGTCAGAGGCAACGCGACATTTATTACAGCCGGCGGTTTTGATAAAGTCTCCAGGGTCGCGGTGCCGACGCGATTAAAGAATTTACCATTGATGCTCGAACGACCCGGCTGCGCGCGTCACGAGATTTGCATAGGTTATAGTTTACACACGAGTCAATTATGTGCTGCACTACGCGAAAGTAATTTTTTGATTGTATGCGGATAAGGGAATGAAAATTAAAGAGGCGGCGATTAAACACTGTCACGTGCAACGCGACATTTATAATTGTCCGTGTTTACAGCCCCGCGGTGGTGCAGCGCTTCGACGCGCTGCATTACAATCTTTAATGATCCTCTCGTGAAACGGTGTGCGTATCAGATTCAACTGTTGCGATGCGGTGTAAATTAAATTGCGTAACCAATAATTGCAGTAAATAATTGTAGCTTAAGGTGCTACCTACACAGTTAAATTAAATTGCGCAGAGCTTCGCAAAATAATACGATATGCGAAATAAAGGCAGCTCTTTCCAGTTCTTGTAAAACCCACCAAGGATCAGGGAAGTATAGCAAACCGCGATACAGAACGACCATAATCCAAGGCGATGTGGTCAAAGATGGTCAGAGATGAATGAACATCGCAATCGTCCTTTTTCCATCGCGTGCCACAGGAAGCGAGAACGTTGTAACCGACAAGGACGTGGTTTCGGAATTATCAGAAGAGGATATGCGCCGAAAAATCGGGCGGCAGATTTGAATTCGCTCGGCGACTGGAGCGAGGTGCTCGAAGTCGGCCCAGCGTCCTTGACGATCGTACTTGAACGCGACCGAGAAAATTCTGTTTGTTATTTCGACGAACCAGACATTTTTATGAGGGCAGAGATGATTCAGCGGTTGATCGTGGGTCTCTCCAAAAAAAAAAGCACTACGGAATCGCGGGCGGGAAAACAGGTTCGAAAGGTACCCAGGAATTTTTCGATCGCCTCGTCAACGAAAAGGAACGGGACGAAATGGAACGCGGACGCGCGATCGTCGATTTTGTTCCCATGGGACTCCGTCGAATACGCGACCTCCTCCGTTCCAGCGGCGGCGAGAGATTACGCGACGGCTCCGAGTGTTGATCAAAACAAAACTTTTTTCTAACCCCGTGTCCCCCTCCCCCCTTCTTCTTCCTCTCTTTTTCCAATCATCGATTCGTTTCGAGGAGAACGAAGGTCGGTTTTTTGCCGATCCGGAGACGCCTAGTGTGTAATAGAGGGAGCGATATAAAATAAAGCTGCGACGGGATTATAGTTCTCTGAATCGGCCATTAGTAATCTAGAGGAGTCTCCGCGGATTGCGGTTACGATAAAGAGCCGGGTTCTTCCCGCTGTGGAAACGGAATAAATGAAAAAAAAAAAGGGAACGATGCATCGTAAAATAAAATGAAGATCATGGTACTACTGACGTGTTTACACTCCGATGTCGAGACATCGTGGCGTACTATAAATAAACGGCTGCATTGGCGTCGCCAGTGAAGAGCCTCCTCGGTTTCTGACTCGCAGGAATGGGGAACTGTAACAACTGATGGTCCATCTGCACGTTAAGATTAGATCTATTAGCGATCGATATTTAATGCTTAATGTATCGTTAGATTTACCTATTGGAAAACTGGTTTCTGCAGATCGTATCATTTCTAACGGTAAAAGTATACTTGAACAGACGATACGTAGTTTGATTAGTACAACAAAATGTAGTAGGAATTTTTTTTTAGGTTAGTTCGAACAAACTATGTTAGATTTAATTGTACGAGTACTTATTTCGTTAAAACATGTAATGGAAGCTAAATTTGCTGAAGCTGGGGATTGTAATAAAGACTTATTATAATTCTTATTATTATATGACTCGTAAATGTCAAAGGGCACTCTTTTTCGCGTTATTGCAATTTCTTTCGAAACCCTGCGAATGTAACGGCATTCCAGGAAAATTCGGCGTCGAGGTGGTCACACGTCTTTTTTTTACAATACATATTTCGCCCGGCGATCTAACGCAGAGTATTCGCGCGGCCGGGCTGCGTGTTCCACTAATAACGTATGGCAAAAAAAGAATTTGGTGCCGATCTCGAAACGCTTCAATGTCATCGCGGTCGACATCTTCAAGATCAACTTTACCGAGCCGTTGGGCGCGCGGCTTACTCCGTCGTTACTTTCATAACCCCTCGCACGGAATCACATGATATTTTCGCGACGAAAGTTGGAGGAAAAACATCTGTGATAGTAATTGCATTTCGTGCAAGCTAGATAACCCGCAAGCTTCTTTCGTAACAAAGATTCAGCTAATCGGGCAGTCCGCAGAAAAGTGTCAACACGAGGCACGTTTCTTAAGGCTCGTCGAGTAGCAAGCAGGGTGACATTTAATTGCTTCGCGTTGGGCAAAAAAGGGGAACACTCGTAAGAAAATAATGTTTATACGGATACGTCAAGCTTCAACAGCAACGTATCAACCTTATTCGCTTCGCGCAAACTTTTAAGGTACACCCGTATGTGATTAGAGGTTAGAATTACAGTACACAGTGTCGTCCCTTTGGAAACCCTCGATTGTTCGAACGTTCTGTCAACGCAATCCATCACTGATACGCAGAAAAATGTATTCAGTGCACGCACGCTTTCCCTAGCGTCTTATCTAAGCTCCTCTGACGCAAGTCGCAGTAATTTTCAACTTCTACCCGATCCTCGGTTTCGTTAAGCCCGCACAGCACAATAAGACCTACCCTATCGACTTCCTCGCAGAACCACGAAACGTCAAACAACCGTATCTATCTCGAACACTGTGCCCACTAACTATGCTAAGTACGTGCAATGATTTACGATCGGGGAACGTGTCGCAATTACGCGCTGTTGCAGCGTTTCCCACCTGGTGCTCCGCGATACGATATTTAGGGTTCCGCGAAAAACTATCTTATAATAAAATACCTAATTTTTTATTTTATTAAAAAAAAGAACTATTGAAATTAGGGGTTCCGCGAAATTCTGGTGGGTCTGGAAGGGTTCCGTGGGAAAATTGAATTGTGAAACGCTACGCCATTGCAGCGATCTCCCAAAACCTAAAGCGAATCAAATTATTCCTTTCATTAATATACTTAACCTTTCGAGTTTCAAGTAAATGAAAATAAATATTGATTCAGCAAAAAGTGAAGTCGAGTCAGACTTCGGATCGAGGTAATCCCCAGTCCCGTTTACAAATCGCACGTTGCGTTCTGGATCTCGTGGACCGCCGCCAATGGTGCGTATCCGCAATTATTGCGTCAGCTATCGCGGGGCCGCGTCGCCGGTGATTGGCCGGTCCCGAAGAGCGGGAAATCCCCGTTGAAACCTGCTTCTTCCGCGCTGTTCGTCCCCGCGGTTCTCCCGTTGACGTCTTTCGCGTCACCGAGCCTGGCGACCCCGACTTCGTCAGAGACATTTCGGCGACCGGCGATCAGTATCGCGCAGCGCTACACCGCCGCGACGTCGCTGTACCTCTGCTCGCAAGTATTCTGGCCCCTGCGGGACCGGGTGACGCGATTCTCGCTCCACACGCACCGTCAGACGATACCTGGTGACCGCGATAACGTTCCGAACGCTGCGTCTTAGGACTGACTGCACACCGCCGTAGTTTTGTAAACCGAGCAACCGAACGGTGGAGGACCATGGATCCATTCGACGGCTACGACAGGACCGACTTATCGGAGGTGAGGTATAGCCTTGATTGTTTACGCAGTTTTGGTTACGTTCCGTTCGTGCTTACGAATTTTTTCCGCCACCAGTCTCGCATGCCCATTTTAATCGCGCGCCTCGGCGGCGTTCCGTAATAACTTTCTACGAAAACGGGAATGTGGCTTTTGGAGTGACAGTCGAACGAGGAAACGGAATGTGTAACCGATGGGGGCTTTGATCTTGAGTAATTTTTGTCGTCCAATGTGGTTTGTAGGATGTTAGTAATATGAATGTTAATTCGAACGTGTTATAAGTTTAATATTTTCGTTGTTTATGGTGTTTGGTTAGTGGAACGATTGAATAAATCGTTGTCAAATTAGTAGCCAGTAGTAGCAGACGAAGCAGCACATATGTTCGTGGCAGACAATAGTCGTAAAATGTTGGAAAGTATGCTGACACGTGATACTCATCTATGAATCTTAATCTGTTTCGACGGTGGCATATATGACCAGGAGCGCGAATAAAAATCCCTGCCAAGAAATCGGCGATAAATCGGTGCAGAGCCCGTTCACATTTTTCCGACTTGTTTACGCGGCGGGGCCGGCTGACGTTCGCGAATAAGAAAAAGCGAACGGTCCATTTCGGTCCATACGAGAATTCAGTAGCGCCACTGCTGCGTCAAAACAAACGCGTCCACGCGTAAAAGGCCCGTATCTGTGCCAACCTGTTTCCCCGATATATTAAACGCACGAATTCGATTCGGAGGATATCGGATTCCAGTGCGAATAACAAGTTCGCGAGTTTGTAATTATATCGTAAAATACTTGGCCCTTTGTATTGTAATTTCCCCCTCGTTCTTAAACGGAATGCAGAATACCTTAACTGTTGACGAGGTGCGTCGAATGGTAGCCAATTAAAATGTTTGTGGGAACAATTTATTCTCCTCGCTGCGCCGCGATTACCCCCCCGACGTTTGCTAACGCGAAAAGGAAAAAGGATTGATTACGAAAATAGCCGGGGCGTAGATAAGCTTCCACGGATTTAGTTGTTACTAAATAACATTCGTGTGTGTTAATTCGCCAATCGGGAGTCATTTACTGTGCGCTCGGCTTCGTATAATACGTCTAAAGCAACGTAACGCTTGACGTAGAAAAAGGCAATTATGTTCGAAAGAAGCAACGGTCCGTGGTTATTTATTGCGAATTGCCGATACCTGTTCCGTACAGATATTCCACTTACTTATAATCGCGCGGCGTAAATACTGTGTCTGTTATGTGCGCACACGAGCGTCGGGTATAGTATCGCATCGATCTCCTTTTTTTTTTCTCTCTTCATTTTTTTTTTCTCTTCTTCGCCGCGTTGAAAGAGCGGCGAAACGCTCGAAGTCACCGGCAAGGTCATTAACGTAGACGGTCGACTTCGTTTCGGATTTGTTTGTCATAGGATACGTTTCGGTTGCAGGTGTACCCATCGTTTGCGAGCCTCAACGACGAAGATGACCACTTTTTATTGGACATGGACTCGCTGGTGGCGAGAAAAAGCAACGCCCTGACGACGCGCAGCTACGAGCCGGCGCGAAAAAAGTGTAGCTTCGGTAATGACCGCGATGTGTTTGTTGTAACTTATTAACATTTCCAGGTCATTGTATTTAGTAATACTGTCGCAATGTAAATACTGTGTCAATGCGAGAGATAGTATACTACGTCGATGTGCTCGCCACGGTAGAGCTGGCCGAGTACTTGAAATACGAGTCAAGTAGAACTCGATTGGTGAATAGATGTAACTTCTTTAGAGTGCTCGAATAACCGGAGTATCGGTATCGGGATAGATCGAATTGTTTTGGGATACTCGGGATATTCGGGTACTCAGCTTCGCTTGAGTAGTATTCAAAGTAATTAACTTCACTCTAATTGAGTACTCGAAGTAATCAACTCAATTCCATTTTAGTACTCAAAGAAATCAACTCAATTCCACTTGAGTATTCAAAGAAATCAACTCAATTTCACTCGAGTACTCAAACACATCAACTCAATTTCACTCGAGTACTCAAACAACTCAATTCCGCTTTAGTACTCAAAGAAATCAATTCAACTCTACTTGAGTAATCAACGTAATCAACTCAATTTCACTCGAGTACTCAAACAAATCACCTCAACTCCACTTTGGTACTCAAAGAAATCGACTCAACACCACTTGAGTATTCAAAGAAATCAACTCAACACCACTTGAGTACTCAAAGAAATCAACTAAATTTCACTTGAGTACAAAAAAAAACCCACTTGAGTATTCGAAGTATTCAACTTCGCTCGAGTACTCAAAGAAATCAACTCAACACCACTTGAGTACTCAAAGAAATCAACTAAATTTCACTTGAGTACTAAAAAAAACCCACTTGAGTACTCGAAGTATTCAACTTCGCTCGAGTACTCAAAGAAATCAACTCAACACCACTTGAGTACTCAAAAAAAAATCAATTCAATACCACTTGAGTACTCAAAGTAATCAACTCAATTCCACTTGAGTACTCAAAGAAAACAACTCAACTCCACTTGAGTACTCAAAGTAATCAACTCAACTCCCCTTCGAGTACTCAAAGAAACCAACTCAACTCCATTCGAGAACTCATACTATTTAACCCCGCCTGAATATTCGAGCGCCTAACTCCGCTTGAGTCACCAAATCCGATTTAGCTTCCCTCGTATTTCCAAACTACTCGGATTTAGCTCTGGTCCTCGCTACAATTTCCCATTGACAAGACGTCATTTCACTTCGCGCCCTCCCCTCCCCTCCATTATCTTCGCCCATTAATCTTGTCATGTCATCGCGTGGCCAACAGGTGAGGAGAACAATGAAATTGACGGCACCGGCTGGTCAGTCAAGCCCGTCAGAGACTGGTGTCAAGAGGAGACGATAAATTGGCTGATGTCCGCGGCGTCTTACATCGGCCAGCCGTACAGTATGATCCAGCACAGTCTGGCGGTGCCTGGAAACGAGCTGGTCACCTTCAGCAGAGACGATTTTATCAATCACGACTCCATATACGGAGATCGTCTCTATGACCTACTCCACTCTCAGCATATCTCGAATTTACGTATGTATCAGTCAGCTACGCGGCGCGCTGATAAGAATTGTAACAATAACCGAATATGTAGCGGAGCATCTCGCTAAATAAACATCGGCTTAACCAAGCAACGTTATTTCTCCTCCACCCTTTCAATCTCGATTAAACAGAATTTTGCCCGCTCCCGACATCAAAGCGAATAACTCTGATTGCAGTTCCATCGTTCGACACCATACACCCCCATTCCGAGGACGAATACGCGCGGATCAATTCCAGCAATGCATCAGGTAGTGAGTCCACTGGATTTCGATTATATAAACTGAAAGGCATCGCCCTCCGATTCGCCCCTCTATTTAATCATCTCGCATTTGCAGACGCAGAATCGGACAACAGTATTGAAGTCTCCACGAAACGACCACCGGGCAGGCCGCGAGTATTAAAGCCAAAGAAGAATTGTGAGTACTACAGAAGCTATTCTAAATAACTCGTCGAGCAGATTCGGCTAACGTTACGTAACTCCGGCTTTCAGCCACCAGCCAGGGAAAGCTTTGGGAGTTTATTAGGGACTTATTGCGCAACCGAGAGACGTGTCCCAGTTTAATCTGCTGGGAGGATTATTCGCAGGCGAAATTCCGGTTCGTCAAGAGCGACGAAGTCGCGAAACGATGGGGCTCGCGGAAGGGAAACACCAAGATGACGTACGAGAAACTCAGCCGCGCCATGAGGTACTTAACCGCGACTATTTAGTACACGGGGAATTATTACCGAAGCACTTTTCAAACAGCGTGCCCGCTTATCTGATTCTATAATTGATTTAACGCTTGTCGATCCTTCCAGGTATTACTACAAAAGCAAAATCTTTCAACCCGTGCTCGGCCGAAGGTTGGTCTACCAATTCGGACCGAACGCGAAGGGCTGGCAGACGGACAATCCAAACTTCCGGCATTAAATCACTCGCCGCGGGCTTCCGGGATCCCGTGGATCCTTTCGGAGGCATTGTAAAAATTGTATAGAAACCCGAGGACAATAATTGTGATCAATCGCCAGGACCATGTGCGCAGGATGCTTTTGGGGATTTGTACAGGCAGAGATTGCCGATCATCACTTTTACCGACGCGTGTTTTGATAATGTTCCGACGAAGAGACATCGAGTATCTTAATTAACGCGAGGATACGTCCAACGACGGCTCGATTAAAAAACATTAAAAGACTAAGAAGAAAAGATCTAGTATTATAGACGTTGTACGCCGACTAGATTTAAAACAACAAAGACAAGCGTGAATGAACGAGAAGTGTTTCTTGTATGGATGATTCAGTTTGAATGAGAAGAGCGAGAGATACAAGTGCGAATCGATCTTAGCTCCGTAAGATTTTTCCCATAGTTTATTCGATTTTAAGCATGATCACTTACTTATGTAAAAGTATACATATTAATCAAGAAAGGCAATAATTCTCGTCATTTACAATCAAATAAATTTGCTATTATTCTTTTTTTTTTTATATATATCACAGAGTTGTGTCTTTATATATCCTTAGTTCGGTGAGCGTGCGGGTATCCTTTTCAGCGGACCCCCGGTAAAATTAGACGCGGGCCACTTTTAACTAAATTCTAAATTACAAGTAACAAACGATACGGCGTAATATTAGAAGAAGTGTTTCTTCTAGAAGAAACTTAGAGAACCTAAGGAAAGATACGAAAACTGTTGCGCCGTTTGCTGGCAACCTGCGGAATCTGGAATATCAGATCGACTTCGTGTCGCGTTAACGGTAAAATTCGTTAAGAGGATCCAGTAGCTAGATACTTATCCTACGAAGTAGCGCATGCAAAAAAGCTGGCGGATATATATTCGAATCTCAGGGAACTTCGGACGATTTCATTATCTGTTCAAGTATTTAAATATCGAAGGTGTATAGTATATATAGTGGTCGGTGAGATGCACAAGCGAGAGGCATGCATATATTAGGTTTAAATTGATTTGTCGATGTTCCTTAGTTGGGTCGCGCTTATCTTGAGCGAAGCTCGATTATCGTTGTTCTCGCGGCAGAGCCGCGATACGTGTTGCCGGGCTGTGCGCGCAACCCCGTCCGCTTTGGAACGCGTTACAGCCAACCTTCGAGCGGTTACATTATCCAAATCGATCGAGTATTCATACGGCCGCGCGTACTTGAACGTTTTGTTTTCTACCGGCGCCGATAACCGTTTAAAAAATTCGACGGAACCGCGAAACGAAACGCCTATCGGCAACTATTCCCGGAAACACCTAGCTTCTCGAAGCGTTCGCTGATACCTTAATTACAAATGTAAATTTAACGGCTATCGAAAGGCACGAATCGTAAACAACCGCTATCTCGAAGCACTTAACATTCGCGACGTTAACGCGGAAAGAAATGTGCGTGAATGCTTGTATAAAGGAACCTTATCGAAGTAACGGGCGTGATCTTTGGTCACAAAGTATACCGCAAGTAAACGTAACTAAAGGACCTCAAGATTGTTTACAAACTATTTATCCGTTGCGGGGGGGACGAGAGGTTTACAATGCACAGCGATTATACGGTGATTCCTACGTTCTTAAAGGGCTTCAAAAATGTAAATCGTAGTGTCTTAAAAAATACGAGTACGGGCTGCTCTACGCTACAGTTTCTGAGCCGCGTTCCTACGAGTAATTCCCAATGATAGTCATAAACGGTGTTTGCGACCAGCAAGCTGCTCTGGACCCTATGTTCTTGGTGTTTGGCACTTACGTCTATCTTATGGACTTCGAGGCGAGCACCGAGTACTTATTCCAAGTAGTAAACTTGGCTAGTGTTTTTTATATGGATCGTGATAATAAGTCCTCTAATGTCCCTGACGTGTCTGCGACAGATTAACTTACCGCTTAAGACCTCCCCTGTGGAAAGAAGCACTCGTAATTATTTGGGAATCTTCCGTTAGATTTCTAAGAATTTTTATCACAAATTACCCTCGGTAATGCTGATCGGTTCGCTCAGCGAAAATACTGTCTGCTTCCAATGCGTCGGGGTCGAGTTGGGTCCCGTGCTGAAGTGGACTGGATTGTCCAGGTCGAAGAAGATATCAAAGTAGCCAACGATCGCGGTCAGCGATCCTGTCTTCTTCACTTTCAGTTCAAAAGGCGACGAGAAGTTCACGCAGTCCTTCACCACTTTGTATAAATCGAACGCTTGGATTTCCACGGTGCTAGTTATCAGCTCGTCGGCGTCGCAGATCTCTATGCTTGGCTCGCGAACAACTTCTGCTTTCATGCAGCTCATCTTGAAACCGTACACGTTTGACCAGTAATCGATGAGTTCCACGTATCTCCCTGTAAAAAGAGTAGTATTAAATTTTCAACGCGTCGGAAGATATCCTTACCGCGGAATCTTTCGATACAAAATTCGCACGCACTGGTATCTCCGCTCCCAACGATACTAAGGGTACACCTGTTGGGAAGAAGCGTTCCACCAGGTGCTAGGTAATGATCCCTCGCGTATATGACGGTGTCCAGCATGCCCTCGAACAAGAGGAAGTAACCCATCCATTCCGACACAATCGCGTCTACTTTCTCCTCGTCGAGATTAATATCTTCCAGGCGACCTTTCTTCAAAGTGATAATGTCACTCAAATTGTTCTCCCTGTGGTGCGAGAGAAATAATCTTTGTTAGGCATACGGAAGTATCGGGAAACCAGAGTTGGGCATTGTTCGAATAAATATCTTACCTCACTATGTCGATAGCGTGGCATATTACGTCCGACTGGTCGACGCTGATAACTTTCCGACATCCAGTTTTCGCTGCGAACATGGACAGGATGCCAGTCCCACAGCCAACGTCCAGCACCACAGAGTTACTAAATCTATTCGCGTTCATCAACAACGCGTCGCGATAACTTTCTGTTCGTATTTTGTCCTGTAAAAAAATAATATACATTAGAATCTAAATATCTAAACATTAGATATTCGTAAAACATTTTATAACCGATTAAAGACGATTTCTTCCCGTAAAAGTGTGGAAAAAAAATTGATTCGTGTGTAATTTCCACAATTTTTGTTCAAATTCATCGGGAAATTTCCACACTGTAGATATTTGCGTATAGAATAATCACCTCAAAGCATTTTGCTTTCAGACGATTGGTTCACCTGAATCGATGTACACATCTTCAACGATTAATAACTTCGACAATTTTATACATTCCGACGATTTCTTTTTTGTAAATACTCGCAAACGTGCCCACAATAAGCACGACTATAATAATTGTTTGGTATCAAAGTAATTTATCGTCAAAGAAACTAACGATTTTACGTATCCAATAATTTAATACCCCCTTAAAGCAGAATCTGTTTATTTACCGTTAGCATCTCGTGATGTATAGCGAAATGGCTGTACGTATTAAAGTAGCTTTTGTCTACGTTGCAATTGGAGTTGCCAGAGGAAACGACAGTGTTGTTCTCATCCGAATCGTCATCTAGCACGAGCTTCCGTGCTTTCTCTGTCATTTCATCTATTTGCTGAGAATGCGAGTGATTAGACAGGTTCATCGTCTACCGCAGAGACATTAAACTTCGCGCGCGAATACCTGCTTCGCCAAGAGACACGCCAATTCACGGTGCTCTAACTGCGCTCGCAGAGTTTGTATCGTCCTCTGCAATTCGGCGAAGTGTGCTTCGGACAACGTAACGCAGCCATTCTCCGAGTTTACCGTATAAGCTATAGGCTTCGTCGTCTTCTCCTCCAAGTCCTCGATATCTTTAAACGAACAGGATACAGAATTAACGCGCGAACTCGATAAAGAAATCTTCGCCGCTTATCCGTGTAATTACCGAACATCAGCCAGGGATCGTCTTCTATAATAGGCCTCAAATACTCGTCGCTCTCCCAAGTTTTTATATTCAAAGCGTTCAGCTGATCAGGCAGAACGTTCTTCTGTCTGATGAAATTGATCAGTTTGATGTAGGAATAAGTGTCGAGAGAGTGTCTCGATATAAAGTTCTTCAAGTCGAATCTGTGCGAGTTGACGAGGTGCTCCAGCGCGGTGGGAAAGTTGCTCGTAACTTCGTTGCAGAAAAGGCACGGTATCGATTCGAAATCCTCCGTGATCTCGTCCCAGTCGTCTCCGCTGTCGTCGTCGCTCCTTCCGTCCATCTCGCACTCGTAGTCGGTCTTCGATGGAACGGCTGAGGATTAACGGGCATTAAAAAACGACTCTCCAGCTGTACAATTTTCGTAATATCGAAGCGAAAAATTAACAACAGAAGATCGTTCGTTTCAGTGCTCGCGATATTTTTCACTCGATCTTTTCATCGAGGAAACATCTTTTAAGTGATCTTTAAGTTGAATTAACGCTTTGAAATTTCGAAAGAGTACCGGAAGCTCCGTAGGCTTGAAAATATAAGTATTAGTTTCACGAGTCCCCGAGAGTTCGAAAAGGAAATTCGAAAGAGTACCTTGTTCCGTCATTCTGCGGCTAGTTGCTCCGAATAATAAGTAATGACTATCGCGATCGAAACGGGAGCGTGTGGATTCCGTGAAGGTTAGAGATCCGCGCTGGTTCGGCTCATTTGTGCACGTGCTGCGGCAGGCAAAGCCCCTCTCGCTTAATGTCAAATCTGGTATTGTATATCACATCGCGCATTGACCAATAAAAAGCTTCTATCCGTATAGATGGTCCCCGAACTAGATAGAATTTAATGTTTATTGATTCCACTCGGCTCTCGAGCACACTTGACCCTTTAAACTTTTTTGTCTTGGTCCACGTTTTTTTTTTCCCACCGAACCTGTAAAGAAACTGGAGCACAAAGGAAATATCTTTGCTCGCCTCGCTGATTATTCGCGGATAGGTAATCGAGTAAAGAGTATCTTCCTGAGAAACTGTCGCTCTGTTTTCTTCGAGAATTTCAGAGAGGCGATAATTGCTGGAAGAGGAATTCATACGCTAGTATTCTTTTAAAGGGAGCGATTAAGATCGAGGGTAAATTTCTTCTAGGACTTTCAGATTTTCAAGGGGATTCCGAAGCGGGACACTGTTGTACCGAAAGCTGGTAACAAATGAAAATTCGCACATTGTAATCAACCGATTACAGATACGCGGCAGTTGACGTCGCGTTCAGTTCTATTACCAGGGCATTTAATTTCCGATATTTGACAGGGGACGATGATTTTTCCACCGGAGATATGGGAACAGATATTTTTGTACGTCGATCCAGTCGTGCTTACGAATTTCAAATCAGTTTGCAAGTGTTGGAACCTAATTATCGATAAGATTTTAAAGGTATGTACGGCTTATGTGTGTCCGAAGTCAGACTGCACCGTTCTTTCTTTTTTTTTACATTTACATGGTTTTACACGCGTGTAAGTTTGTGAAAATTCTTGGTTTATTATGGAAAAATTTCCTAGCTTAAATAAACCGCGGGACTGAAATTATTGTCGCATTATTGGTAAAATTAAAGCGTATGTACGAATGCAAGTGAACGCGCGCACCATGCATGGCGCGCGCGCGCGCTTGTGGGTGTGAAATTTTTAATGGCTGTGGAAGATATTAAACTTTTGCAGCTTCCAATGAAATTTCAATTAAGAATTCACTTGCTGTTTATGAATCGATTCTAGGAAAACAGCCACTGGTATAAAATATGCAAGAGGGAGATACCAGAGAATTTATGGAGCACATTCTGCGAGACGTTAAAACCAGATAAGTTTTACGCAGAGCTGGATGAGAAACAAGATTATGCGCTGTGGAGAGCGATGTTCAAGCTATGGTTCAAGTGCAAAAATATAACAAAGTACAACGATGAAAACAAATCCATCGAACCGTTGTCAAAATACCGAGGCATGGAGTGTATCACTTGCACAAATTCCTCGGGTAATAGGATACGTTAGCGCACTGCTCTGCAACATTTTCTTGGCTTTGCGCGCCTGAGCTATTCTTAAAATTCCATGGTACACCACCAGCAAAATGTACAAAGCATATAGAAGTTGCGAAGCGTATATACAGAAATTACATTTATTTGTGGAGAAGAATCTTCTGCTTTTTCTTCGAACTGCTTCGAATTTGTCTCGAATATCAGGCGACTACTTCGAAGCACTTCGAACACGATTCGAGGCTTAAAACTCTTGGAAATCTTGATAAGTCGGTAGTCTTAATAGATCTTGAAAGTTTTGAAAGTTTTGAAAGTCTTAAAACTCTTGAAAATATTGATAAATCTGGAGTCTTGATAGGTCTTAAAAATTTTGAAAATCTTAGAAGCCTTGAAAGCCGACTCGCGGGACTAGTTTTTGGCAAGCAGATGTTCATTTTCAAGATTTTCAAGAAGACGTCCAAGAGTTTTAAGCTTCGAATCCCGTTCGAAGTGCTTCGAAGTTTTCGTCATATATATATAGATTGAAAGCGCTTCGAAGTGCTTCGGATTCTATGACTAGTTGCGGAGCACCGCATTACCGCCCCAAACACAAAAAACTATATTCAAAACTTATAACGAACACTTTCTGCAGGGAATATATTGGCTATCGGGACGTCCGAGGGATACATTTACTTTTACGACATTTGTAATTTGCACAAAGGTGCGATATACGTAGCCGACCACAAGGAATACGTAAGGAGCGTGCACTTATGCAGATTTGGTACTTGTATTTATTTTTTTAACAAATGATTTCGACGAGTTCTTTCGATTAGCAACCATACGTTTTCCAGATTCAAACGTCATTTGCATATCGTCCTCTGTTTACGATCATATAAGCTTCTGGGACATTACTGGGAAGAAGCTGATCGATACGACGCGTGGGAAGCTGATTTGGTATGGCTCGAAGAATTTCTAAACGATAGGCATGAAATAATTGCGTGTTTACTAAATATTGAACGTTTAACAGTACGAGTTACAGTTACTGTTACATCGCCAAGCATAATGTGATAATTATCGAAGGCGCGATACCCAGGACGATATATAAATTCGGCACGGACAATATTATCGCAATTGGCTCGGATAATGATAAGGTAACCGTTCCGCGATTCTTAAATAGTTTAAGAAACATAACTCGATAGATTCCTCATTTAAAATGTGTCTGCTAAGGTATATTTTTATACGGAAGAGGGGCATTACGTTCGCTGGAACATGAACGCGGACAAAGAAAACTATACGTACACGTATGTTCAACCGCCAAACACTAGATATCGACGTATTTATACTTTTAAACCGGATCTAATCGTCTGTATAGCAGGTAGGTGCTCGTTTATCGATTAAATTTCTGAGCGAATAAAACCAACGAGATATCTTATTATTGTAGAATACGGATACGTAGGTTTTCTAGTACAAGGCAAAGAATGGAAGTTACATAACGTATTTCCTACGTTACATGGAACTCCGACAGAGGTTTTAGTGTACGGCAACGTACTTATTCTAGGCTTAGATTCAGGTAAGAGAACTTTTCCTCGGGGCTTGAAACGGTTCCGAAAATAACTGTTTCAAACTGTTATAACTTTCCTTCGTAATGTACGCTAATGATTATTTCCAGGAAACGTTGACATATTTTATATAGAAGATTTCGATAAGATAGATTTTAATGTTATGACATCGAAAAGACTGATACTCGACACCACGGCTGTTATTTCCTTGAACATAATGGTTCACTCCGAGGAATATTTGTTAGTATCTTATAAGAAGAAAATCTATATCGTTAAATTCACATAACAAATTTTTCTTACATAGATATTAAAGTAATTCCTATATCATTAATAGCTGTATTTATTACAAAAACTTGTGGTACAAAAATATATATTTGATATTTAAACTAAATGAAAATACTGAATCGTTTAAATTATTTCTCTCCCTTATACTTTATAATTCTGCGCCGTCCCGGTTCCATATACAGAATCCCATTCGATGTAAGCCGATAAGCTAGCCTCCGATACGCTGGGACGTACGTGTATCAGCGCTTCTTTAAAATCATCCACAGCCACATGTCTGACGTCCTCCTTCCTAATATTTTCTAACTGGCTGAACGAAATACTTCTAATCGGTTCCATGCTAGCTTCTTTGCACAAGTTGCACATATCAGCCCCTGAATATCCCTTCGATCTCTCAGCTACATCGTTAACATCTGCCTCCGTGAGATTGTGCGGAATACTTCGCAGCAAGTTATTTATGATCTCTTTACGAGCTTGAAGTTCTGGCAGAGGAACATAGAGCCTCTTAACGAGTCGCCTTCTCGCTGCCTCGTCCAGTTCCTGAGGCCTGTTCGTTGCCCCTACGATTAGCATACGATCTTCCTCGCCAGTCGCGGCTCCATCCAATTGCACGAGGAACTCGGTTTTCAACCTCCTAGAGCTCTCGTGCTCGGTTTCGGACCTCTGAGTCAGCAAAGAGTCTATCTCGTCTATGAAAATAACAGATGGCTGGTAAACCCTAGCCACAGCGAACAGCGCTCTGACCATCTTCTCTCCCTCTCCTATCCACTTCGAAGTCAAAGAGCTCGCAGAGATCGAGAAGAACGTCGACTTGCTCTGCGAAGCTATACATTTTCCTATAAGCGTCTTCCCAGTACCCGGAGGTCCGAATAACAGAATTCCTTTAGGCGGCCGACGTAGACCGGTGAAAATATCCGGCCTCAACATAGGATACACGATTACTTCCTTGATGATCTTCTTAGCGTACTCTAGACCAGCTATGTCGCCCCAGGAAACAGTCGCTCTCGAATCCATTATCTCGTTCTTTATCAACTCGATCATCTTCGGCTCTATATTCTTCAGTCTCTCGTCCTCCACCTCTGCAGCATCAGTTTCCGGACCCGGCGTCGCCTTCTCCTTCTCGCGTTTAAACGGGCACATGAACTGCGAGTTCACGGACGCCTTGCCGCCTAAAGTCTTTTTCTGCGCCGTTCTGTTATTCTTCGCCTGCTGGACGATCAACTCGTCTTTAGCGCTCTTGAAGCTCGTCATCTTGGGTCTAGCGGCTTCGCAATCGTCTTCGCTACTCTGGAGAAAAACTTGGGACTTTAATTTCGCGTTGTTTCTAGACACGCTGGACGGTTCGTGATTATTTCTAGGCATATTAAACGAATCCTCTCTCGCAAATTTGGACTCGGCTCTCGGTTTGAATTTAAGTAACGGCTGGCGCGCTTCGTTATGATTTTCTTGGTTTATCGAGGGAGCTTTAGGCACCTGCCTTTTAGTGAAACTTACATCGGCGCTACCGCTCCCGTCTGTGTAATTGATCGGCGAGAAGGAAGACCTCTCCGGTGCAAACTGCGCGTTCTTTGCTGGCCTTCCTTTACAATCCGTATTGGGATCCTTACTGAGGTTCGATTTTAATTGAGCGCTGATCTTTCTGTTTCTTACTAACAGCTCTTTATTCTTCCACGTACTTATAATATTCTCTATGTGCCTATCGTTGAAGACTCTTCCACGACACGGCATGGTATTGTCGCTCTGGCAAGATAAAGGCTTTACGAAATTGACGGCCTCGTCAACGTCAATTAAACCAGACTTCCACGCCTGTGGATTATTATCGACCTTCGGCGCTTGGGCCTTGAATTGCTTCCAATAATTATTCACACCGTCCTTGCTATCCATTTGATTCTGGTAATCTTCTAAACTTCTTCGAAGCAGGCAAGCTGCCATGTCTTCTGATTCGCTGTGGGATTTATTTTAGATGTGTTATCGATTTATTCGCGAGTTATATCGAATGTAGATTACGAGACTTACAGCTGCTTTGCAGTCAAATATTTGGTGGCGAGGCATCTGCGTTCGATGTCCACGATCTCTGTCTCATCTTTGTTTTCTTGAGAGAATTTTAAGATGTGATATGCTGCTAAGAAATTATTCTTCTTCTTGTTAGTTGCGGTGTCAGCAGTGGCCATGTTTGTCACCAAATTAGGAAATTAAGTATGTTCTTTTCGATAGAATTGATTTTTCTTAAATTGAAGTGGTTCGCTTGATTTTCTGTATTGTAAATCTAACGCGACAAGTGTCATTCGAACGTACGAGCGAAATGAGGTGAAGACGCTAGCGCGGGAAGAATTAAGACTAGATACTTTGCGGGAGTTTTACTTTACCTTCGATGGATAATGATAACTATTTGAAGTTGTCGCAGAAATTTTTAAACGTGGCCAGAGATGTTATCACAGACCAGATATAGGATAGACCTATCACGCAATGTAATTTTGTGTCACACACTCGGGGGGGGGCTCGCGAGCCCACTTACCATTTTCATGTCACACCCAACGTTATCGATTCAGTCTAAAATAAGATTGTAACGCTACGCGTGGTAGGAATTAGAATTTAACACGGGTAAAAACCCGCGATTTACAAATGATTCTGTTAGAGTAACAATTTAAAGATCGTTTTATAAACCTATTCCGTGCAACGACAGAGGAAGATGGATCACAACAAAACAAGAACACATACGCCTTTTAAACTTGCACTTATCCTCCTATCTTAACGCTATACGCGTGCTCTTAGGTCGTGTAAGAACAATCGAATAATATTTCACGTTACATATTTTATTCTCAAATTTCACCAAAGTATTGCAACTCAAATAAATTTTTATACAATGGCAGCTATCGGCTCGGTTCTCACCGATTACCAGGTCTCACCGCGTGGAGGTTGCTGCGTTTTGAGACCCGTAGAGAGATAGATGGAATCATAGTTCCGTCGATCTCCCTGTACATGAAACCCTTAGCCTACTAAACCAAAGAGATGGATGGAAACAAAGATCCATCGATCCCTTCGGTTCAGATATCGAATCGGAGATGAGGAACCAACTAAAGGTTCATTCCGAAAAAAAAATCTAATCCCATCCACCCTCCATTATAATCAACTCATCGCGTCCCGCATTGCAAGCAATGAGGGAAGCGGCAATCTCACTCTACTATTCAAAAAAAAGATCCGCGGACGCGAAAGTTTTTTTTACAATTTGATAGTCTTAACAAACTATGCTTCGGTATATTAACCCTTCGGACTGTGATTGCAATATACGGTAAAAGGCTACTAAAATTCTTTCAAAAGACTTTACTTTAAAGTCTAAAGGGTTAACATACACGCGTGAGAGAAATAGACGAGAGGTTCTCGTCGATCTCTTCGCTTTGCTCGATGCTTTCGAGTGACAAACAGATTCTAAATATCTCATTGCAGAGATAGAAAAGAATTGACAAACGCACTTGCGTAACTTTTGAGGGATATGCGAAAGCTAAGAATCTCCCGATTGAGATTGCAAAAGAGACTAAACGCGACATTCACTCTGGATGCACGGAATTTTCGTTTCTACATGTCGCGTGTGGCCGAGAACGAGCCATCTGAGACTACAGAGCGCATCGACTTGGAAGCCCGGTATAGAAGCCCGGTATTCGACAGGATATAGAACTCAGAATGGTCATGAACTGGCGCACATCATCGACTTACAAGGGTCTTCTGTCTAAAACTGACAGACCCGACATTCACACTCGATGCACGGAATTTTCTTTTCTACATGTCGCGTGTGGCCGAGAACGAGCCATCTGAGACTACAGAGCGCATCGACTTGGAAGCCCGGTATAGAAGCCCGGTATTCGACAGGATATAGAACTCAGAATGGTCATGAACTGGCGGGCATCATCGACTAACAATGGTCTTGACTAACAATAGTCAGACGGGACGCGACGCGACGCGACGCGACATTCACCCTTGATGCACCGCGACGCGACATTCGCCCTCGATGCACCGAAATTTCGTTTCTACATGGAGACTCAGGTAAGTACTACGACTTTAGACACTCGTAAAAAGCCGTGATACCAGCACAGTCTGTCGCGCTCTACAGTCGAGCAACACCATGCTCGAAATCGAAATCAGTGGTCGAAGGCGAATTGTATTTCTAGAAAAGTGCATTTGGCACTCTTATATGTAAAAAGAACGAGACGGAACAAAAGCTTATCGCTCGAATTACGCAAGTGCATTTTTTAATAGATGTCGCGGACGCGAAAGAGATATACACTTTCCATTCTCGTCTATGTCTCTGTACGTACGTAGGTCTTTACAATTCTCTTACTTAAATCAAAACGCACGATTTCCTGAAAATCTTGCGAAAATATATTAACCCTTTGAACTTTGGTTGCAATATTTAGAGAGAAAAGGCTACTATGTTCTTTCAAAAGATTTTAATTTAAAGTTCAAAGGGTTAATAAGTGTATACACGCCGCGGGATATATAGGGGTGGCTCTAATTCGAAAAAGGAGTAGCAACTTTTGGCCCTCTTGTATTTTAAACGCGTCATTTCAATTATTTCACATTCCTTGCTCCCGGAATGGACTCGTTGGGCAAAGTCTTTTTGTTTGCAGTTTGTAGGATGCATATCCTACCAAAATGCACTGCGTGCAATTAAGTAGGATGCTTACCCTGCCAAAATGCACGCACAAAGATTACTACCCAGGAATACAAGGTACTCGTGTCTACAATCGCATGCAAGTAGGCCCTCTTTAGGGCCTATGCTGCAGGCCCTCTCTAAGGCCCACGTTTTAGGCCCTCTCTAGGGCCTATGGCAGGCCCTCTCTAGGGTCCCCATTTGGACCCTCTCTAGGGCCTACGCGCTAGGCCCTCTCTAGGGTCCATTTGTTGGGCCTTCTCCAGGGCCCACAGCTAGGCCCTCTCTAGGGCCTAGAATCTCCTTGGCAAGTCTAAGCTGAAAATTGAAGCTAAGCGAAAATTTGACTCTACATCCGCGATAAAAAAGCAATTAGAGCACCGGTGCTCTGGACGAACTTTATATGCGCAGACAATTGGCTCTACTTTCCCGAAGAAAATTCAACTGGAGCTTCGGTGCTCTGAACAAGTCTTAGATACGCAAAAATTTGACTCTAAATTCGCGGTAATACTACTCTAAGTAAGAGCCACGGTGCTCTGCAATACATGGACGCGAAAAAGCGGGGACTCTACGATCGCATTACGCGCGATCACAAAGGATGGTTCCACTTGGAACCTTTTCAAATTTTTCGCGGTGACTCTACTCGACTCGATCGATTCGGTTATTTTATGAATTATTAATCGGAATTGTCAAAATCGCGAGCAACTGATTTAATTTTCTGATTTTAAAGCAGACACATGCATGTCACTATCTACGAGTACCTTGTATGGTCAGCTCATTTGATTCTGCTCTTTCCAACACATATGCGCGGCGGTTAGTGGCCTATTTCATATAACTGGCATTCGTTTTAGGAATATTTCTGCAATATTTCGTGAATATGGTTTAGAAAAGAGCCACGTCACGAGGCTATTGCCTAGACGCCCTAAGCCATACTCGCTAAATATTGCGTAAGTGTTCCCAAAACGAATGTCGACCATGTGAAATGGGTCCCTGCATGTCGCGCATTTGTGTTAGAACGGCCAGAATCGAAAGAGCTGGCTACGCTACGTTTTCTACAGAAACCATTTTATTCTTTTGCATGCACCCACATTCAAAGAATTATAAAGTGACTTATCGTTCGCTGTCATCAAGGGTACTGCATCTCTGCAAACTCGAACCCCTGACCAGCAACCCTGGGACCAGCACCCCTCGAACCGGCATCCATCAGACCAGCACCCATCGGATCAGCACCCATCGGACCAGCACCCATCGGACCAGCACCCATCGGACCAGCACCCATCGGACCAGCTCCTCTCAGCTCAGCACCCCTCAGCCCAGCAGCTCCAGTTGGACTCGTGCATGACTCTACTTTCGCGGTCAAAAAACTATTAGAGCACCGAAGCTCTCAACTAGTTTTACTTGCGCAAAAACACTGACTCTACGATTGCATTACGGGCAATCACAAATACTATTACTGAAACAGACAATTTGTATTTAAGCAAGTTCCAAAAAATTTTCTTTAAATTCCAGGCAGCCACATGGAGCGCCACGCAATTCAGACATTTAGAAAAATTTCGAGCAGCCACATTGGGCGCTTAATGATTCTTAAGACTGATAGAAAAAAGGAGTGGCCCTTTTGGGCGCCTAATACTTTTCAATTTTAATAAGAAAAGAAACGGCAGCGTCTATGCGCGCTTAACGATGTCTAATCACAAAACGGAAGAACAGCAGCCTCCTTGGGCGCATAATAATTCCGAATTGTAACGTGAAAAAAGCAGCCTCGTCAGGCGCTAATGGCATGGAATGCCAGAAAAATGTTCTAATTCTACTCTACAATGTTAGTAATCCCGAGCCCGCCAACGAAATTCTGAGTGAATCTGTTAAAGAATTCACCAGAGAACTCTTCGGCGAATCCCTCGGCGAATCCCTCGGTGAATCCCCCGGCGAATTCTTCGATGGAACGCTTAAAACTAGTGTTGCCTGCCCAAGTTTTCTAAGTTACATGCGGTTACAATTTCTTTCGCATATTTTAGAGGTACGCTTGCAATGCTTTCGAGTGACAAACAGATTCTAAATATCTCATTGCAGAGATAGAAAAGAATTGACAAACGGACACGGATTCGCCGTCTCCGTCTTCGGAATCATATTTCCGGAAAGAAAGAAAAGACAATCGAAAGTAGGGAATATAAAAGTCACTATGACAAGTGTTTAAAAGTATGCTAAATGAGAAACGGCATGGTGCACGGTCAAGCTAATTGTAAGAGAAAGCAAAAGCAAAAGGTGTCACTCTCGACAAGCAAGCCTACCTCTACCCTTAAATTTAGCCTATCGCACTCTTTACAATGAGCCCTAGTGGCATAATCTATCGCAAATATCCACTTGCGTAATGATTGCAATGTACGGTAAAAGGCTACTAAAATTCTTTCAAAAGACTTTACTTTAAAGTCTAAAGGGTTAACATACACGCGTGAGAGAAATAGACGAGAGGTTCTCGTCGATCAACAAAGAAGGAAAGACTTCTTTTGGAGCTTCGGTGCTCTGAACAAGTCTTAGATACGCAAAAATTTGACTCTAAATTCGCGATAATACTACTCTAAGTAAGAGCCACGGTGCTCTCGGGTGAGCATGCAACGAGTATTGAATGGCGCAATTCCTACCACCCTGCTGAACGAGTCGAAAGGGAAAAGCGCACGGCATCTCTCAGGCGATCCTACTTGCTCCGACGCGTGCGACCCGCCAGGTGTAACCGGTGGGAAACACCCCGGCCGAACTTACTGTGCGTAGTTAGCAATCACAGCCCGAGTGACCTACGCAGGCAGCTTCCAAACGGTACACCCCCTACGCCCGAAACCTTTCCCTTTCGACAAGAACAAGGGATGAAACTGATCCACTCATACACATTCCATGCCTAGCTAGAGCATGAAACGAGTAATGAATGGCGCAATTCCTACCACCCTGAAGGAGTCGAAATGGAAAAGCGCACGGCATCTCTCAGGCGATCACTGTTGCTCCGACCACATGCGAACCTGCGAGCTCCCCCAGCCGCGTGTACCCTGGCTCAAGCCTACTTACGCGGAGATTGGGCAATCGGCCCGAGTGACCTACGCAGGCAGTGCACCAAAAGGTGCACCCCCTACGCCCGAAACTTTTCCCTTTCGACAAGAACAGCAGGGGATGAAACTGATCCACCCATACAGATTCCATGCTCAGTCGCTTGCTTCCGGAAACGGAAACAGTGGCGACCTCCTCATCAGAGATGAGGAGCCAACGAAACAGCGACAAAGCTAATAAAATTCTGTAACTACTTGGCAACTGTACATGAAACGCGAAAGAGAGGTACTCTTTACAATTTTATAGTCTTAACAGACTATGCTTCGGTATATTAACCCTTCGGACTGTGATTGCAATATACGGTAAAAGGCTACTAAAATTCTTTCAAAAGACTTTACTTTAAGGGTTAACATACACGCGTGAGAGAAATAGACGAGAGTTTCTCGTCGATCTCTTTGCTTTGCTCGATGCTTTCGAGTGACAAACAGATTCTAAGTATCTCATTGCAGAGATAGAAAAGAATTGACAAACGCAC
Source organism: Andrena flavipes (assembly GCA_963971345.1). Lineage (NCBI taxonomy): Eukaryota > Metazoa > Arthropoda > Insecta > Hymenoptera > Andrenidae > Andrena > Andrena flavipes. The sequence continues at coordinate 76,234,955 of OZ020480.1, forward strand.
TTGCGTAACTTACGAGGGATATGCGAAAGCTAAGAATCTCCCGATTGAGATTGCAAATGAGACTAAACGCGACATTCATTCTCGATGCACGGAATTTTCGTTTCTACATGTCGCGTGTGGCCGAGAACGAGCCATCTGAGACTACAGAGCGCATCGACTTGGAAGCCCGGTATAGAAGCCCGGTATTCGACAGGATATAGAACTCAGAATGGTCATGAACTGGCGCACATCATCGACTTACAAGGGTCTTCTGTCTAAAGCCGACAGACGCGACATTCACTCTCGATGCACGGAATTTTCATTTCTACATGTCGCGTGTGGCCAAGAACGAGCCATCTGAGACTACAGAGCGCATCGACTTGGAAGCCCGGTATAGAAGCCCGGTATTCGACAGGATATAGAACTCAGAATGGTCATGAACTGGCGCACATCATCGACTTACAAGGGTCTTCTGTCTAAAGCCGACAGGCGCGACATTCACTCTCGATGCACCGAATTTTCGTTTCTACATGTCGCGCGTGGCCGAGAACGAGCCATCTGAGACTACAGAGCGCATCGACTTGGAAGCCCGGTATAGAAGCCCGGTATTCGACAGGATATAGAACTCAGAATGGTCATGAACTGGCGGGCATCATCGACTAACAATGGTCTTGACTAACAATGGTCAGACGGGACGCGACGCGACGCGACGCGACGCGACATTCACCCTCGATGCACCGAAATTTCGTTTCTACATGGAGACTCAGGTAAGTACTACGACTTTAGACACTCGTAAAAAGCCGTGATACCAGCACAGTCTGTCGCGCTCTACAGTCGAGCAACACCATGCTCCAAATCGAAATCAGTGGTCGAAGGCGAATTGTATTTCTAGAAAAGTGCATTTGGCACTCTTATATGTAAAAAGAACGAGACGGAACAAAAGCTTATCGCTCGAATTACGCAAGTGCATTTTTTAATAGATGTCGCGGACGCGAAAGAGATATACACTTTCCATTCTCGTCTATGTCTCTGTACGTACGTAGGTCTTTACAATTCTCTTACTTAAATCAAAACGCACGATTTCCTGAAAATCTTGCGAAAATATATTAACCCTTTGAACTTTGGTTGCAATATTTAGAGAGAAAAGGCTACTATGTTCTTTCAAAAGATTTTAATTTAAAGTCCAAAGGGTTAATAAGTGTATACACGCCGCGGGGTATATAGGGGTGACTCTAATTCGAAAAAGGAGTAGCAACTTTTACGCAAGTGCATTTTTGAATAGATGTCCAGACCGAACCAAGCTCACCGAATGTGAGTTTGGCTTGATCTGGACCCTTAAACTAGATCGTAGGCTTTAGCTTGATTCCGTTTCGAAAGTCTCAATGCTTGGGAAACGTTACCAAGGAGCCGAGCACACCACTTGGAGGTACCTACGAAAGTGACCCATTTCTACGAAATATTTCTGGTCTATGTTCGACCAATGCTTTGCGCATTTTTGAAAATTTGGAAAAAGTCTTATGGCTAAAATTCATAAACTATGACTTATTGCCAGACTGGTTTAAATATTGTAAAGAGAGAGAATAGTAGAAGTAGCGAGCACAGTGACCAAGTAGTATCAATATCAACTGTCATTCTCAATTATTAATATTTGTATGAGAAAGAGCTGCAAGTAATATAGTTGAAAATCCATAAGAAATTAATGCTTTCCATTCTCGTTTTATTAAGATAATCTAATGACTCGAATGTAATTAAACTGGAGAAGTGTAACTCGTATTCAAAGCATCAAGCTTTGATTATAAAATTCAAGAAAAATAATTTCTAATATGTAAAACACGATATTAGCACTCTGACCTCGAATTTGAAATTTATTGTTACTGTTTACGAGAACTAAGTATATATTCGTGGTCACTGTGCTCGCTACAGCAATCATTTGTTCAATAGCATGCAGAAAAATTGAAAAAATGAAAATGTACCACTCACCGATCGTTGAACACAGTCTCACTACTATCCATGCAGACAGGAAGCTTGATTTCACTGAGATCCGATCACTATCGCAAGTAAAGTTCAACTGGCAGATCACGAATTCGGTAGAGGTTGTTGACGTTCTGTCTCGCTCCAACGACTCCCAGCTCTTCGAGAAAAGTATTGCTCGAGAAGTCTTCTAGGTACTGGGTGAATTGTAGTAGAATCTTGTTAAGCGACCTCCCACATAGTCCAGTAATCGATGAAATTAATCCAGGAATCGAGATATCACGAAATAATATGCTCGCGCGTTCACTGACATCCGATCACTGTCGCAGGTAAATTTCAACTGGCAGATCACGAATTTGGTAAAGGTTGTTGACGTTCTGTCTCGCTCCAACGATTCCCAACTAACTTGAAATTCGTTCAGGCCAGAAATAATTTGATATAGCAATGTGCATTGCAAAATATGTACTTTTCGCAGCTGCAGCCATGCACCCTGCATTTTCTTGTATATGTCTTTCACTACTGGGGAGATTCCATATCTGGAGAGGTATCAAATGAAATAAATCATGTAAACCTATCGAAGAAATGCATCAAATAAAATAAATCATGCAATCCCATCGAAGAAATACGCGAAATAGAACGACTCATGCAAAAATCCACGAAGGAATGTATAAAATAGGACAGATGATGGAAAACAATCGAAGAAATCAGTTAAGAAGGAAGAGAAATCGGTTTTGGCCTTGGCAGAATATTAACATTTTGAATGGCTTTTAACGAACCCGAAAATTTCATCGGCACCAAAAGAATAAGCTAACCTAGGCTAGGGGGCCGAGGGGGGGGGGGGCAGGAATGACCAGGGTTAAAACCGTGAAGAGGTCCCCAGGAGGTCCAGCAGGTCCAGCAGGTCCAGCAGGTCCAGCAGGTCCAGCAGGTCCAGCAGCTCCAGCAGCTCCACGTGGCTCGGCAGCTCCAGGGTCTCCGGATGTCCAGGAGGTCCACCAGCTCCACGTGGCTCGGCAGCTCCAGGGTCCCCGGAGGTCCTCCCGGCCCGTAGGACCGACGACGACTGAGTACATGGAGCTCCGTGAGCTTAGTATATACACTTCGAGAAACTATGTCCTCCAATCAAAACAAAGTCGATGGTTGATTACAACTGCGAAATCGAACGAATTCTTCGGCAAAAATGGATTTTCTGCTAAAATATCCATTCCAGTGGCTATTACTATGACAAATAATGTTAAGAACATTTGCACTAACCGTCCAGTATAAATTATTATTAACTATGATCGATACAACTCGAGATATCAAGCACTTAGTAAGCTTTGGCCTTGGATTTGCAAATGATTTTCTATGGCAATTGAATTCTATTTTATTCTCAATGTTTAATCGTTCGATAAATTAATGTTAATACTTATACATATTACATAGTATTATTTATACTGTATAAATACATTTTAGTTGAACTTTCTGTACTAAATGAATAGCGCTTCGAATCTACATATACGACGAAAACTTCCAAGCACTTCGAACATGATTCGAAGCTTAAAACTCTTAAATTCTTGATAGGTCTTAAAAATGAACATCTGGTTGTCAAAAATTAACCAGATTGATCGGCCATTTCGAGAATTCTTTCTCGAGAATTTCTCGAGAAATATTATAATTGCTTATTTCTTATTTCTCGAGAAATTTTAGTCTAACAAATCGCGTTCGTATAAACACATCTACAATTTATAATAAATCTTATTAGTAACATTAGAACCTATATGAATTATAATAGAAAATCTCAGTAGAGAAGATTCTACATTATTGACTGCAAAATTCTTAACTGCAGAACTCTTAAATTCTTATTTAACAATTTAGAAAAATTGTATACCTACTGAATTAAGTAATGTGTTTCTTGTGGCTACGAAAGGAAAAAATATCGAAAAGGAGAGACATCTTGCAATTTATATGCTTACACGGGCTTTGAAGAAATACCATTTTTGAGTGCAATAGTGTCTTGATCCCTAAAATGGATTTCCGGAGAGAAATCCGCCTTGCTTTCTATTTCAGTTTATTTAACGCAAAATAAATTTATTGAACATAAAAATTTATACAAACAACAACATTATTTTTCAAACACATACTTTTATGATGTAACGTGGAACACCTCGCTAAGGAATTGTAACTTGGTATATTTCAATAAGGTGCTGAAGCAGAGACGAAAACCCATCAGTTTCACACTGGAGACACGAGCATCCATAAGGTGATAGGTTTATCCTACACCTAGTCTGTGCCGATTGTAACGATACGCGTGGTAGGAATTCGAATTCAGCACAGGGAAAACCGCGTGTCTTGTACCTACCATATATAAAATTTCGGTCATAACGACAGAAGATTTCGTGTAATGAGATGGGAGTTAATCAAACACAGATTGATTGAGTTAGTCGCTTGTATACACAATGTAACAAGGTAGATAATCGAGTTCACTTGAAACTTCTCTTTTCAATTTTCTCGTTATTGAGATCTGCAGGCGATTACTAATAGCGTCAAGATAGTAGTTGACACACACATGCATGTAACGAAATAGAATGCTTAAAATTAAAATTGCGCTGCGAAATGGATCTTGAAACGATCATCTAGCAATCTTGAGATAGGTATCTCTGACAATAGGGACATTCCATGAGAACTCGGACAGCGAAATTTGAATATAGTCTTTAGTGATATTTAAATCCACCTCAATGGATTTTTCAAAATTTTGGAAAATGTCGATTTTACAGTTGTTTGAAGTTGAGTGCTAATTTTTTTTTAATACATTATAGCTGTGGAAGTAGTAAACGGACGGAGATGAGCTTTACGGTGCTTATAGAGAAGACAATGAAGTTTTAAGAAAAAACATTTTTGTGCAATTATTTTAAACAAATACAGGTTTTCAACATCGGGCGCGATTATACAAATCTGAAAAAGGAGAATATAGATCTATATTAAAAAATTTAACAATTTTAAAATAAGTACAGATACTTATTTTCTATTTTAATTATATTTTTTGTGATAATTCGAAAAACGATTTTTTCAAAAGTCGGTTTTTGTATAAACCCTAGAACTGCACCACATGCAGGGTGGGAAATTTGACCACAATTTTGTCAACTACCTAAATTAACGATTACAGAAAATAATGTGTAATCAATTACACAATTATATTTTAATCGTGATTTGTAATTTGTAATTAGATTACATTTTGAGGAAGTTTTTGACGTTTTCATTTTTTTTAAATAATTTATATAAATAATTTTTAGTATAATGATTTTTGTTGTTTTTATATTTATATGTGGATTGATATTTATAATTTTGGGTATATATATATATATATGTTGATATTTTTGTGTATTTTATACATATATATATATATAAAATCCAAATACCACTGATATCATCGCTGATCCACTGATTCTATGAAGATAAAAGACAGGCACCTAGATTCCTCTTAGCCCCTAGTTGCTCGCTAAAGAAATCTTTTTAAAAACTTCCTCCCCTTCGCCGAAGAAAGATACCTATACATAGGTATAACCCGGGCAACTCCGGGAACTTTAAGCTAGTCTCTTCATAATTCTAAAATTCACATTTAAATATTAACAAACTACGTCACATGCATCGTGTCACCTAAGATGCATAATAATGGAAATCTCATTCCAAAAATATCACTGCATTAATCTACAAGAATTTATCTTATTCACACTCGTTTCACAACAACCTTTAATCGGCCATGGGATAATCTTCCAAAGATCCAAATCATGAATTGACAGCCAGCTTTATTACCATCTCATTCACGATAATCTGTCACTCCAAACTTCTCGATTGGAGATTTCTGATATTTTATCAAATATTTACTCCTTTTCCTCCAAAAGAAATCTATCATTATCTTAGCAAACATCATTCTCTAGACTTCACCTTGATATATACAGTAGAGAGTCAATTTTTCGAACCTCAATTCGAATCACCTCGGTTCCAAGTAGGTAATTCGGATAATTGATGCTCTACTGCAGTCGACGTCGACATTGTTTTCAATATGATTTAAAAAGAAAAGGAACCACCAGCAGCCGTGGCCGTGATGGAAAACACAGGTTCTCGTTAAATCACCGAAGTTAAGCATCACGGGGCGGGTACTAGAAAAAGATGGGTGAACGGAACCACCTTTTCTTCCGGTATGTCTCGCTGCTGCTGGGATCGAAGGAGAGAGAGAGGAGGGAAAAAGGTGGTAATATTATTGAACTATAATTGTTCGTTGGACAATATAAGCGATATAAACTTAAAACGTCATCCTGCTTAAAAATACAGGAAAAAGAAATAATACAATACAAGAAAAGGAACACAGAAAATATTCAAGTAAACCACGTGTGAAGAATTATCTCCTCATTTATCACTTTGAGGGGAAAGTCCCAGTCAGCAATTAATCGACATCTGTTGTTTCTACATCGAGCGGGGAACCCACAGTATTCCTCACTGAATTACGAAACCGGTGCTCTTTGTCTGCTATTTCTTCCTCGTTTTCCTCTACGCGAGTCGCGTGATTCACAGCAGCACGTTTCCCGCTTGGTGCCATTTAATTTACAATGTCAATAAAACACCTACGTCACCATTTCTATCTGTTCTAATTTCAGAATATCTTTATGACAGTTACATAAAACATTCAATTCCATCTAATGAACACTAAATGCAATTAATCTAAGAAAATAAATCTAACAGATTCTGTGGTTTACAGCGGGGCCCAAAGAAAGTTTAAACTCCGAATAAAAATAACATAGGTGGGCGAGGAAGAATTATATATTAAAATTTTCAAGTCAGATGTAAAAATATGAATTACAAATTTTTTGAAATTTTCAGGAGCAGCAAAGAAGGCTGAATTTTATTCTTAACATAAATTTCTTTAATCACCTAATGAATTTTAATGAATTTGAATGAAAAATAATTTAAATGTTTAACTTTCTGAAATATACCCCTTAAGGCATTTAGATCTCTCCTTCCTAAAAATTTATTGTAAATTTCGAGGGAAGCTACTCTTGCTTCCCTCCGTTTTCAAAATAAACAATGCGTTCCCTTGGAATTCTTGGCTAACACGCTAACTCTTCCGAGATTTCAAATAAAGGCGAAGTAGTCATAAAATACGAGGAAAATCCTGTCGAGCAATCTTTATAAACAATCGACGTGCCAGATAGAATTTTTTCTCTTGAAGTGTGGCTTGACTCGCAATCAAATACGTGACACAGATTATCTGGGTTTATCTGCGTATGTGACATTGATCACAGAGTTTCATTTGTCGATTCGATTTCATCTTCCTCGTTCGTTATCGCCTGGAATTGTTGCTGATAAAGTGCTGGTCTGGCGCGCGACTGTGGCTCGGTCATCTCAGTCGCGGTTCGTTCGTTCATCGATCGCGAGCACCTTGTATCGACTCCACAAATCTTTGTTTAATAAAACATTGACGGTGGAATTTTCTGGGAAGATTTTGGGGAAAATGAGTGCGCGGTACACGTTGAAGGAAGTGGCGCAACGGGACGGGAGAGACGGGGCCAGCACCTGGATCGTGCTCCATGACACGATCTACGATGTCACTAATTATAAAAACAAGGTACATTGATGGAGAAACGCGTGGATTGTGGAGGAAGGAATTTATAATACACTGTTGTACAGAATTAAAATATCTCTAGAATTTTGGCCATTTTCAAATGGCTGTGTCCCCGCGAAAAATGGTAAAAAAAAAAACATTTTGAAGCTTGAAGATTCTAGTTTTTTAATCCAAGACTCTGATTTTTTTTTCATGCATTATGATATTGTTTAATGAAGATGAAGCGTAGAAAATGAAGTTTCAGATTTTTTTGGGCTAATTTGAATGAATATACGGGCCTTTTTTTTTTTTTTTTTTTTTTTTTGGTATTCCAATGGAAGTGTCTTGTAGAGTAAAGTTGTAGAGTTTAGTTGTGTTTTTTTGTGTTTTGTTGTGTGATTTTTATCAACCGAGTTATTGACCGATCAAAGGAAAAATGGTACTTTTCAGTTTGAACACCTATAACTTGCGAAGGCATGATCGTAAAATTATTTTCATGGGTGTTTTGGAAAGCTAAGAAGTTTTCCTTTCAGTTGCCTACTTAATAATTTTTTTTTCAGAATATAAAATCCATCTTAAAATGACTTCAAAAATTGCCCAAAATTTATCGGGAAATTATAGGGATCTTTAATTTTGTCCAGCAATGTATATGAACTAGAAAAAATGTTGTTTAAGTGCCATTGGAAATTCAATATTAATAGTTTGCAAAAGTTTCCACCGTTTTATGAGCCAAATTTATTTATTTGGCACAGAGAATTGGTAAAATACTTTTTTATTCCAAATATTTTTCCTCGTCGAAAGAACTCCACTTTTGGAGGTGGTCCATCCAAAATCGGCACTGGAAATTTTTGCAAACCTCTAATAAAGAATTTGTGACTTATCTTTTGAATAATCGATTGCTGACTACGCGAGGCGATCAGATTTGGTTCGAGATTGGAATTTGAAGCCTTCCTTAAGCTCGCAATCAGACTTGAATTTTGATTATATCTGGAAATTTAGAATTTCTTTGGTTTTGATTTTAATTCTAATTGAATATGAAGGAAGGTGGGGTTTGATTTTATTTCTCCAATGTTGTTGGGATTTAATTTCAGCATCCCGGTGGCTCAGAACTGATCGAGGAGTACGCTGGTCAGGACGCAACTTCCGCTTTCGACGACTTCGGCCATTCTTCGGACGCGAAACGGATATTGAAGGACCTCCTCGTTGGCGAAATAGTGGATGTAGGGATTCAAGTTTTATTTTCTGTTTCGATTGGGGATTATACTCCGGGAATTTTTTAACGATTGGAGACACAGCTCGCGATCTACTTAATGTTTCATTCCCGTTGTTCCTTTGCTCAGTGATAATATGTGAATTATTTGTTGCACTGTAGGAAGACAGAAGGGGGAACAGCAAGAAGAAAGGCGAGAATGAACGCGCGAAAACGAAGAAAGTAAAGGATGGCAGGCGGAGGTACGTTGTTAACTAATTATATCTACTTTTTTAATACATAATAATTGAGGAACCTGTCGAAATAGAAATTTAAATCTAGTTCTTCTCTTCTTCCACATAATGATTCTATTACTACAGTTGCTTCTCCATGACTATTTATTCATAAAAATGGATATTTAATCTGTGAAAGAATACACAGTACTAGGGAAATATTATTGCTAAATTTATTTATCTAGTACAAAAATGCGTGGTTCTTCTTCAAATCTTGGCTAAAATAAGTTCGATGCGAATCGTTCTATCAATAATACTGCTTTGGAAACTGTGCTTTCTACGTAAATTTCAGAGTAATGCAATAAATATTTCCAGTACTGTATATTTACATAGAGAAATAGAGGCTGAAGAAATCTATAAAAATTACATTAAGGAAAAAGTTTTTAAAAGATTATCCAGTGGCGGACTGGGCAGGGTGTTAGCTTGCCCGAGAGCAAATGGGCCCTGTGGGCCCCTGATGAAATGGGCCCCCTTAAAGATCAGGCATTATATCACTAAATATTACTAAAACATATACATTTATTTCACAAAAATTTGAATACTTCTTTTCTGCCACTTGAGTATTTTTGAAAATTTTATTTGTTTCGTATAAAAATTTAATGATGGCCTCACAGTTGTGGGTGGGTCCCCTTTGTCTTCTGGCAATCAATATTTTTAGGCTCAGTCGAGGGCGTCCGGAGAGTTTTTCCAGAGGGGAGGGGCAATTTTGGGGAGATGGTAAAGAAAAATATACCCCTCTTGCTTTTTTCAACCCCTTTTATAGTGCCAATTTAATTAATAATTTGAAACCGAAATTTAAGAATATTTCCTTTTTTAGTGTAAACTTAATAAAGATCAGTTTCGAAAAATAAGGGATTTTTTCTCATAATCCAAGGGGGAAAACTACCCCTTTCGCCCTCCCCTCCCCCTGCGGACGCCCATGGCCCCAGTCCGCCAGTGATAGTGAAAATATCTGATCAGAAACTGAACTGTTTTCCTCATTTGAACTGCAGTAGTTTCTTCAACGTTGAAGAAATTTCCACAGCCATTTTACACTGTAGGTGACATAAATTTCCCTTTCTTGCAGAGTGTTCCTGTCGACGATATTCGGGAACTGCGTGTCGTGACACCGAATAGAAGAAATCGTATGACTCGCGCGGCGATTAGGTTATTATTTATTTATTCGTTTTTACTCCCCCTTTTCTCGACTACCTGTGTAATTGTACAGCTAGATACAAACTTCTATGTAGAATAAGAATTTTATATAAGTTTAAAAAAATCGTTTCTTAAGCTCCTATCCGTGACGGAAGTCTCGAATCAGAGGCAAAGTGTCGCGAGGCGTTGGCAGCGTGCTAATCGTACGCGATTTAAAAAGATGAATCAATTAATGGACACCGATGAGCGTTGAATTTATCGCGGTAAGTGGGCGTCTCGACGATCGAGCACGCGATGCGTTCGCCTTCTACCGATCCCATTGCGCGTTCACCTGGATGGTCCCCTTTGATGGCTGTCTAACAATAAGAACGGTAAGTACGTAATCCAAATACGATACTTAGAAAAGAAAATGAAACAACGACGTTGGAAATGACTCCAACATTCTCTTATCGTTGAAAGATAATCGTTGTAATTATTAAATAATCGCGAAAATAAATCCTTCCTGACAGATCGTCTAATCTCGCCAGAAAAATCATAAAATCTTCCATCGGTGTTGGATTAGCGTTATTGCGTTGCTATTTGGACAGAATGTCACACTTAAAGTGAACGTAGACCAGAGATGGGCAAAAATTTTACTTAAAAACAAATTTAGAGTATTGAATAAAAATTAAAGAAATCATTCGCCACGCGTCGAATGAAGTAATAAAGTTGAAGTTGATAAAAAATTATTCAAATTTGAAGTTGAAATGCTCGGCGAGTAAAAAAAATAACTTTAATTCGTCAAATAATCTAGAGTTAAAGTAACGTTTACTTGATCCGTTATTTAAATCATTTTTTACTCAGTTAATACCCAACTCTGACGTGGACCTCGATAGAATGGAGCGCCACTGTTTTAGATAAATGAAGAGGCTTTGTAGAAAACACTGTTAGTGCCATAAATCAAATTCTATACTGAAAGTATTGCCATTGGCAGGCAGAACATTTTTTCGTAAAAATGTTTTCTTTTTAATTTTGTCATTTGTGGTGTTTCCTATACCCATACAGCACACCTCGTTGCGGCAATGTTGCGGTAACGTTGCAGCAACCTTGAAATGTTGCGTGGTTGCAGTGCAACGTTGTTGTAACGTTGCTGCAACGTTGCCGCGCAACATTGCACGGGGCGGGCATAGAATTATTGCAGCAACGTTTCCACAATATTGCTGCAACGTTGCCGCGCAACATTGCACGGTGCGGACATAGAATTATTGCAGCAACGTTTCCACAATATTGCTGCAACGTTGCCGCGCAACATTGCACGGGGCGGGCATAGAATTATTGCAGCAACGTTTCCATAATACTGCAGCAACGTTTCCACAATATTGCAGCAACGTTTCCACAAAATTGCAGCAACGTTTCCACAATATTGCACGGTGCGGACATAGAATTATTCCAGCAACGTTTCCACAATATTGCTGCAACGTTGCGTGCAACATTTCAATCTTGCACAGCAACGATGCTGCAACGAGAGTGTGCTGTATGGGTATAAGGGCTCTCCAAAAATGTCACTCGCAGAAGAGAGACTCTGATCGATAAACGAATAATTCAGATCCACCCGCCCATTATTTGGCCAGTGGCTTTCGATTTGCCTCGTAACTTCGTGGTGGCGACTGCGACGTTGTCTTCTTGCGGAGCCGGTTTCGAAGCTGGTTCCTTCTTCTTCTTCTCTTCCTCCTTCTTCTTCTTCTCCTCTTCCTTCTTCTTCTTCTCTTCCTCCTCTTTCTTCTTCTTCTCCTCCTCCTCTTTCTTCTTCTTCTCATCCTCACCCTCCTCTGGTTTCTTCTTCCCCTCGCCGCCCTTCTCCTCGCCGCCCTTCTTCGAGTCGTCCTTCTTCGAGTCGTCCTTCTTAGGCGGTGGTGGCTTCGCTTCCGCGCCCGGCTTCGCAGCGGCCGCTTTCCCCAGCGGTGACTTCGAGGAGTCTTCCTCCCTCGGGTCCTCCGGAATCGGTGACGGGGTTCTTACTTCCGGGGTGCCTGGCCCCTTTTCCGCCGGTTTGTCCGTGCTGCTGATGCTAATCGACTTCAGCAGGCTCTTCTTCAGCACCGATGGTGGTATGCGGACCTCGCTTCCTTGTCGAGACATGGTCTTGGAGCCCTCGCCCTCTTTGCTAGGCTCTGTTTGAGGGACAAAAGTCACTTTTATGGCTGCACCTTTTTTTATTTATTATTAACAGCTGACAGATTGACTGGGCAGCTATGAGAATTTACAAACAGATCCACCTAATTACCTTGGACTTCTTCTCCCTCCTCGGGCAGTTTAACACGGCTCAGCATGAACTTGGCGTAAGCCACCCTAGTGGTCGGCGAGACCTCGGACAGCTGAGGATTGTAATCGACCAGGCGATTCGGATCCAGCGAGGCCAGGTCAGAGTTCGCTTGGTGCATCAGGTGACGGCGGATGCTGCGCCGCGTTTGCTTCATCGACGCCTCGGTGGTGCTGCCGATCGGATCCTTCGCGATGGTGTTCTTCCTCACCATAGCGTTCCAGTCCTTCTTCTTGCTGCCGCTGCTCTTCCGGCCGATCGCCTTCGCGATTTGACTGAACACGTCCTTCGGCTCCTTCTCGTTCGCGATCACCGCGTTCACTATCCCCTCAACTATCCCGATCTGGAAGTCCTTCTGCAGCCGACGCTCCATCACGCGGCCCTTCTTCCCGGACACTGCGGGGAACAAAATTTTCTGTTACCTTCCAACACCTCAGGGTAGCATTAAATAAAACAATTTATTTCTAAAGCCAACAAAAAGTTACCACTTTTGAACATTGATAAAAAAATCTAATATTTTAAAGGGGCACCTTTTGCTTTTAGGCCAACCTAAAAAATTACTAAATTACTTTTTTGGAGGCCCAAAAAATGTGTTACCCAGTCAGTTAAATAAATTCAACTTTAACTGAGTTTTATACAGCTTTAAATTCTCCATCAGCTAAAAAATAACAAAAATAAAATAAATTGAAAAAGGGGGAACCTTTTTGTACGCTAGTGTATATCAAGGAGAGCTGCGATTAAATAGAGAAAAATGTTCTATTGTAAAAATAAGAGAGATAAAGTAGGGGGAAGAAGCTGAGATTAAGGCGAAATGAGATTAAGTTGCACTTAGTTAGTGCAACCTCATTTTTATCGCAATTTAATAATTGCATTTGAACAGGAAGACTTTCCCTTTTTATCGTTTTATGTTACGTCGACTGAGGGCTGGAGGAACTCACGCGCAGCGTCTTGTTTGTCAACGTTCGGTGTCCTCATCCCATTTTGCCGAAGGATATCAATTAGCTCGTATCGAAGAGTGGAAATGTCTTGTCTGATCTCCATCACGTCGTCCTCCGTGATCCCGAACTCGTCTCGTTTCCGCTGCTCCGCGGTTACGTAGCGTCTGATCAGCAACCGCATCACCGTTTCGTGCCTCGCCAACGCCTTCTCCCTTGACTTTTTCTGGGAAAATTATTAACGAATTATATTCGAATTTATCACGAACCTCTTCTCAAGAAACTATTACACCAAACAGTCTACGAAAAGAATCCTAAACAATAGAAATATATTCCTTCATTCCTTTGGAAGCAATATCCGATTGATTCTTCGATCAATCATTTATTTAATAATAAAACTGAGTAATAATTTAATCATTTATTTCTCAAACGCTTTATTCAGTTTCTGGCTTCTATGTTTAATAATTAGAAATTAATAATTGAATAATTTATTTCGCAAACTTTTTATCCAGATTCTAGCTTCTTTGTTTAAAATTCTGCTTCTTTATTTAATGATAATAATAATAATTAATAATTTAATCGTTTACTTCTCATTCTCTGAAACTTATTATTAAGTTTCTAGCTTGTTTGTTTCACTCTCCTTTTTATTCTAATATTAAATTACTATTAAGAAATGGTCCATTGCTATTTGTTCTGATTAATTTGAATCTGATTAATTTCTTTAAACGAGCTAATGGCACGTACGATAAGAGATCTCGTTGAACGGCCACTCTTCCCACATTTAATGATCTTGGAGAACGATTTCCCTGTTGGAATCATGTTGAATGGCGGAGGCACCGTATCGCCATCTTCGAAGTAGCTCATCCACAAGTGGCTCCTGGCGAACTTCCACTCTGTGTCAGCCCTTTCCTGAAGACATCGATAAACCACGCATTGATTCAATAATCGAACGAATTTAATTATATTTCAAACTACTGAAACCACCCTAATTCTTCAACCCTGGAAGCGACAAACAGTTCCTGGGTCACATTGGACCCATACTCACTTTTCTTCTTGTACCACTTAGGAGCATGTCTCCTTTCTCACAGAAATCCATATTTCAAACTCTAAAGATTTTTTTTAATCATAAATTAAAATCATTAAGAATACGGGTCAAAATAGACCCAGGCAAAACCGTTAACATTAGGTAAGTGCATATAAAATTTCCGTTTCGCGTTTGGAAAGTTAAAAAAATAAACTTTTCCCTTTTTAACTATCTTATTTAATTTGTTATTGTATCTCCACAATAAACAAAGGAACTCTTATCAGAAATTTTATATGCCCCAAGCCAATAGCATATTCAATAAGAATCTTTATTCTCAAATTCTCAGACCCTCAAACAGAAGAACACTTCAAAATCTAGATGTAACTTCAAAAACACTCATTTCACTCATTTCAAAATATTTTGTCTTCCGTCATACCGAGATGATCTGATAGGAGTTGGACATCATGGCGATCAGCATGTTGAGTAGGACGATAACGTTTATCACGGAGTACGAGCCGAACATCAGAAGAGCCCAGAATCTCGTGAAGCTTTTGATCCCCGTCAGATCAAAGGACATCAGGTCTATCATACCGAAGCTGGCCCAGAACAGTGACTGTGATGTCTCGAATAAGCTGGAAGCATTTAACAGACGTCAGAACTATTTCTTCTGCTAAATATCATCGCTCTAAAGACCAATGTCGAGGAGCGTTGATAAAAGAAATCTGTGGGGTAAGAATTTAAATTTGGATTTTTAAAAATAGATGATTTTAATTTCTAAGAATTTTATATTAGTTGACTCTGGAATTTTTTAAGGATTCAGGAGTATATTACCACTAAATAATACACCTTCAATCATCGTTTGTTACATCGCGATAGCAATAAATTTAATTGTTTACATGGACTGACTTTTTATTTCGATCGGATTCGCCTTGGTAGAATATGTGAATAAAATATTAAAAGTAATTTAATAGAAAGGATCACTTTCTTACTTTGACATTTTCAAGACACTTTTAAAAACAATTTAATTTTTTTTCTGCGTGTAGGAAATTTAGGAATAACTCATATGCGAGTTATATTAAATTAATTTTAAAATAGTCTCAACCCTTTCAAATTAAAATTGCGTCAAAACTCCCCATCCACCTCCGCTCGAGCCTCAATAATTTTAAATTCAGAGCAGCCCCTTTTCCACGTACTTAGCGAAACGTCTCCAAATAGAGCACGCCTTTTCCTGATTATCGAAGTCCGGAAGATCTGGGAAGTCTTTCATGTGGTAGCACTTCTGCTTCTCCAAGTCCGCGTAGTACCACATCAGTTGGTTCATTCCTGCGGAAGAATGTATAGGGGTGGGCTTGAATCTTTGCATTTTTATTTGTTGAAAACAGAACTAACAAATTTTCAACAAGAAGTAACAGTTGTTGAGTAGCGGGTCGATGGCTCGGTTAAATAAAAGAAGAATTTAATGCTTGCCTTGGTAGGATTTTTTAGTGGTATGGTGTGCGCTGGGAAGGATGCATCGGCGATTGACAGGCTTGTGGGAACGATGGGAATGAATAAATAAATGGCTACTGGACGCTTACCGCAGCCGAAGGCGAACAGCACCAGCGTGTAGATGAAGAAAAACTTGATAATGTCTATTATCATCCTCCCTAGGGAAATTTGGAGTGGCCCAAGGTGGGGGTTCACGCTGAATATGTGAACCAGTTTCAAAAAACTGAAAACGTGGAATGGTTCTTCAGATTGTACTGCAGTGGAAAATAGTGCACTATAGTTTATTCGGGGTGTCAGATTAAATGGAGAAATATTGTGTTAATTAACTCGTTAGGCGTTAGTTTTAAAGCAGGTGTTTTCTTTTTGAAACATAATTTAGGAATAGTCATATTGGAGTGAATAATAAAATTCTGCTCTAATCAGGAGAATATCAGTTCAAGTAGCAATCAATTCCCACGTGAGCTGATTTGGGGTTCTAAAATAGCACGTGTTATCTCTATTGAGATATTTTCTTCTCGAATCTTAATTTAGGAGAAGGTATATTAAATTAAATAATAAAATTCTGCTCTAATCAGAAGAATATCAGTTCAAGTAGCAATCAATTCCCACGTGAGCTGATTTGGGGTTTTAAAATAGCACATGTTATCTCTATTGAGATATTTTCTTCTTGAAGCTTAATTTAGGAGTAGTTACATTAAATTAAATAATAAAATTCTGCTCTAATCAGAAGAATCAATTCCCACGTGAGCTGATTTTCCAAAGCAGCTCAATTCACAATACCAGCTACCCCCAACAAGTTGTTCCCTATTCGAATCCCAGTCCAATGATTTCTACAACCATTCCATATTAAAAAAAAAGAAGACCGTCACCTGAATATCATCCCTGCAGCAAAGGCACCTTCGGAAAGAAGCATAGGATCGAAGGCGTGCCACTGATCTCTGGGGTACCAAGGATCTAAGCCGTTCCAATATTCTCTCTATTAAAGAAACAGTTCGCGAAGCCTTATTAATTAGTTATTCAGGTCAAGTAACGAAGGCGAGAAGTAACTCTAACTTACTATTATACATAGAATATTATATACTCGTGGAGTTAGGGTATTGATAAACTTACTTGAACTATGAACCATGCAGTGGCCCTCAGCACTACCCAAATCACATAGAAAACGTTCTGAACGAAGTCTACCACGTTCCAGAGGTCCGATACGTACTCCAATAAACCGTCTGACCATAACGATCTCATTTCACCCATGACAAGACCTGGAGGAGCGAATCTTTGTACTATTTACACCACTTCAAGTAATAATAGTTCCCACGGTCATATATGATATTAATAAAAAATTTCAACGAAGGTATCAGAAGTATATTAAAAATTAAAAACAGGTGTTATTGTATTTACACGTCTTAATTGAACTTCTGGCGAATATATTACTGGTGTTAAACGAGGGTGAAAGTCGAAGTATATGTACTTGGGTGGAGCAGTAAGAATTTTCACTTTGAGTATTTCTAAAATTATGGAAGTAATAAAAAAAAAATTGTTATGGAAATTGATACCCTTTTATATCATACTTTTTTCTTACTTCCATGGTTCTGTAAATATTCAAGGTGGTAATACTTATTGGTCCACCCTGTGTAATGTATTATAAATATTCGAATAGAGTATTTCATTAGGTCTGTTTACTGAACACGTAGAGAACGACCCCAGACTCGACGAAGCCTGGCATGCATCCTCGTTCTCGCCTCTTCCATCCAGCTAGTATCTCTCGCATCCAGGCTGTTCCGAATAACTCGATTGCCAGATACTCGATACGCTGAGATGCCATTCCGAGCAACACTGACGAAAATATAAATTATTATCGAGGATTAATCGTGTCACTTGTTCCCATAAAGATAAATAAATTTGTGCATAAACAAACTCTGGTGAATATATTGCACAGAGTCAGGCGTGATTTGTACGAATTTTTGTTTGAAAATTCTTGGAACATAGCTAAAACTGACAGGGAGTATGTACTACTTGGAAGATGTCTGACTATTACTGGCTATTTCTACTTGTTTCTCACTTCTTCTCTCTTATTCGTGACTCTTCATTTTTTTTAACACATTCCATGTGACATGGGTCACTGTATTTGTCGAAAGTGAATTTTTCATTCAAAGCTAAAACTACTTTTTTAATCACTTGTAGTTTTATTAAGGGAAGACACCACTGTGACGGCCGGGAAAGTAAGGCATTTTTCAGAATTTTTTTCAGGAATAATTTACAGTTTTCATAGAAAATTTTTATTATCTATATTTTGTACACTGTCTTAAGAGACTATACAAAAAAATAAATAGAAAAACATCCATAAATTTTAATATATTAATTACTTTTCTAAACCTCCCCACGCGAGCTGGTCGAATGTGTAACTATGCAACAGCAGGTCCGAAATCAAATTTCATTTTTTTTTAATAAACTATGTGAGTGTAGTTTCCGTTGTGCTTACGGATTTTTAGATTGAAACCAAATTTTTTGAAATACGCTCGAAAAACTGTCCATCTTATTCGTGGATTTTCGAAACTTTTCTTCTGAAGCTCACCATTTTTACAAAAATAATTTGTTTAAGAAATCTGTATTCACAACACCAACTACACTCATATAGATTATAAAAAAAGAATGAAATTTGCTTTCGGACTTGATGTTCCATAGTTACTCATTCGCCCAGCTCGCGTGGGGTGGGTCAAGAAGATTAATTAATACATTAAAATTAATGGATGTTTTTCTATTATTTTTTTTATATAGTCTCTTAAACCAGCGTACTAAAGATAGGTAATAAAATTTTTCTATAAAAACTGTAAATTATTCCTGAAAAAAAATTCTTAAAATGGTCACAGTGGAGTTTCCCCTTAAATATCAGACTTTTTGTAGTAACAGGGAATGTGTTAAAATGCTGTTGGAATTGAAGAGAACAGTAACGAGGTTTTGATCAATTATCCCTTACTGAGGAAGAACGCGTAGGAGGAGGAGTGGCAGATGAACTTGACGAATGGCTTCTTCATGAACTGGCCCATCGGAGAGGTGGGCGATACCATGTAGATCGAGCTGTACACAGGGAACATTGCACCTAGCTTGCCAACGTCTATGAACTGCCCGATCATGCTTTTCCTCCTGAAGCCCGGCAACCCGTCGTACCAGATCGCAGCCAACAGCTGTTGCACGTTTGGATGGGCCACGAACTTTAATCAATTCAAAGATTCGTTGTAGAAACTTGCAGGGACTTAATCGAGTATTTACTATACTCTAATATAATAATATATTTATATAATCAAAAATTTACTGTATTAAAATATCATCGAAAAGAAATCTATATTCCAACATAGTAATTCCAATATAATTATTTATTATTGTTATGGTACTACTCATTGAATAATATTCAGTATTTGTTACAACAATTGAGAACTTTTTTAATATCGATGAATAAAGTATCTGTTCCTGTTGTAGAGAAATTTTTATTCTTATATTTTATAAGTTCCATTCCAACTAGAACTTTTGTTTTCAAGAACTTTTACTTTATCAGTTCTCATAGGAACTTAAATAATGTGAGAACATTTTTAAAAAAGTTTCACGGTACATGTTTCAAATAGAACCTATTAAAAAGTTCCAGAACTTTTTCGATCCCTGGTTGGAATGTAGTAGATTTTCAATTACAGAGGAATTATCATACTGGAGTATAACAAAATTTCAATTATTTCTGAATGTGTTATTTATTTGTAATATTTACCTACGTAGATCATTTCTACGGAGATATTATAGAATTTCTATGTATTTAGTTCTCTTTTCTGTTCAATACTTTTTATGAAACTATTAATTACTTATGTTATGATTTTCATAACTTTTATTCAATAAACATGACGAATATATTATGCATCAGCTGTTCTCTATTTTAGCTTAAATTATTTTATGTACCCTGCGTCATCTGTATTAATGTTTCTTTTTGTTTTAATATGCACCCTCTTACTCCTGTATTTTTCTAAATTCAACCCCTTCCCGTTTACAAACAATAAAAATAAAAATAAAATAAAATAATAATTCCAATATAATCGAGAGTTTGCTATATTGTATTCCAATAATTCCAACATACATTCTAGATTCCCCTAAAATAATTTCAACACAACTAAGCATTGACTATACTTCAATGTTCCAGGGAATATTCACCTGTTTCTGTTTGTACTTGATAGCCAGCTTGAGTCGATCCAGGGTCTGACGTTCCCCAGGCTCCCAGTTGTCACCAGTTGGATTGTAATTCAGCATAATCTCAAGTTCCAAGGACGTGCGTGCGTGGTCCAGCAGTGCTGTGGCGAAATTTTGCGTCTGCTCCCGCATCTCCTACAACCAAACACCATTGGAACCCATTTTCCCACGGTTTCTTCGTTGATTTTGATGTTGAATTCAGGGGTTTAGGTAAATATTACATTGTACTCGAAACGAAACTCCTGCTCCATTTTGCTCAATCGACGGAGCTCCCAGGACAGCTCGAAGGCCGTCAGAAGAGGGTCCCTCGACGACAGGGCGATCAAAGATGGGGAGGTCAACGCGCGGTACGCGTTAATACGCGCCTGGGAGTGTCTCAGAGAATCTTGCTCGCTGGAAGTCATGCACTCGTCGCAGCCACATCTGGGGAAAATAATTATCTTTGTGAATCTTAAAAAATAGGATGGCGAAGCTCGTTGGAAAGCTTATTCAATAATTGAGCTCAAGGGCAAGTGAAACGAAGAGGTCAGGGTAGATATTAGAAGTGTCTTTTAAATTTCAGGTGTCTGTCTCCGCGATTGCTTTGATTTCCGGATAAGTTTCAGAAGACAGAAAAATAACAAATACTTTTTCTTATTTTGGCCTGTTTGCATATTTCGGGGCTGAAACCACCCCTAGAAGTTCTCGAGAAGAGGTATAAAAGTTTAAATTAAATTATTCGACGTAAAGTTAAAGTAAAAGTTTTTTCCATTTTTTCAATTTTTATTCCTTATTCGAAATTCTTATTTCAATATAAATATAAATTTCAATATAAATGGGGTCACGAAGTGTTTTCTGGGGGGTCCCATGGTTATTTCTAGCTGACGATTTTAGCACTTATTTATTTTAATATGGCTACATTGCAATATCCTATTGATGACGTGACATTGATTTTTCCTACACGAAAGGAAGGGAATATTTACCTTGCCTTATATAGGGTGGGGTGTCGCAGGGTATTTGAATATTATAAAAAGGGATCGCGACTCAAAAATTTTGGGAAACTCTGGTATACATGTATTAAGCAATAGAGAATTTCATAGACAGTGTTAAAAAACGTTCGTTGACACTCTGGGTGTGAGCCACCCATAAACTGATTTTGATGCTCTCTACCTTCTATATGAAAAATAAATACCTTTTTTCCAAAACCGATTTACAAACTATTTTTTTTCTCAAAATATTATATCTGCACAAGAACGTTGTAGATTTTTAGCTTCTAACATTGAAATTTGTAAAAGTTACCATTTTTTGAAGATTTTCTTCGTTCTTTCTCGACATATGGTGATCTAGATTTTTTTTTCAAAAACTGTGATAAAATTTCAATCTAAAACCTATTGGAATACATTCTAGAGACCTTGAAATTGACCCATAATTATTTTCATAACGATTAGATTATTATTACTATTTACACCTACAAAGTACAAAATTACGAAACATGAATATTAATCAAATATTATTAAATCAGGGACTTAAACTAACTGAATTATCTAAGAACTTGGAGACCACGAATTTAGGCGATCGCGAAAATAAAAAATCGAGAAGCACCGTTATAATATAATTTACAAGTTTGTAGTTTATTTCGGTCGAAGGGGAAGTGGAAGTTTCGTCCCCCCGGAGAACCATCCCCTTTAAATAAATTCCAAAGCGTGCACGTTTCGCGGGAGCACGTTTTGATATGAGCACGTGCCTCTTTTGCAATAACATAATTAGCACCCTTAATCGGATGACAGTGTTATAAGCGACTGACGAGTATTGACACGAAGCCAAATAACTTGGTGTAGGTAACCGGCCGACTTCGATTTAAGGTTTTCGTGTTTGAACGCCACTTTAGACAACCACTCACTCGTAGCTAACATTAAAAAAAAAAAAAAATCTGATCTACCGCTATCGAGAAGCCACAAGCAAAGTTTGAAATAAAAATAGAAATATTCAAGTCTTCCATTACAAAATGTCTCTCGGCCGAAGTGGGTCAGTGATGGTAGCACATGAATTATTTAATCCCCCAAAGGGGTCGGAAAAGGGTACCTAGCATCATGGGGAGTGGGCAACGTCGCACCACGATCCAGAAGAATCTTCAAAATTTCGTAGTTGTTCTTGTGTGCGGCCAGAATCAGCGGTGTAATGTCGGGGGTGAAGTTGGACGAGGACCTGTCGACAGCTTCCCAGCTCTGCAAGAAATTACTCATCGCAATCAGTCTGTAATTATTTCATTAACAAGGGGTGCCACCTTGGATGCATGAAAATCATAGGGTTCGTTTAACAATTTTTTTTCTTCAAACAATCGACTCAATGAAAAATCTGATTAATGGCAATTTGTTGTCCATCTTTTGAAGATTAAAAGAAATTTTTTTCACAGATATGGTGGGGTAAAAAAATTTTAAAAAAATCTTCAGGAGATGCATAATAAATGCCTTTTAAAGGAAAAAATCCAGGAGTGCCATCTCCTTAATTAATAAATAAGGGAAGTCCTCAAGTGTATCTGTACTTGAATCATTTTTAAATTATTTATTTATTAAGGCGAGCCTGTTGTTTGGCTGCTTCTTTATATAAAAAGTATCTAGGACACTAGTTGTACCTAAAGCACGGTATGTAAAAGCTTTCAGGAATTTAGTGTAAGTTATAGGAGGGCGGCCGAGCCATGAAAGAATTATTCAATCGAGACGGTGAACTTGTTTAACTCACGTAAGGCTGCCCCGACGTGTGTATCCTCTCCTCCCATTCCAGAAGGACCTCCACAGCCTCCACGTACTCCTCTTTTATGGCGTGTAAGAGCGAATCCTGGAGGGAACGGGGAGGAATTATGTGCGGGGTGTGCTGTGCTTTTAAACGCGCGGTCCCAACGGCGGCTACTTTATCGGGAAGCTATGTTACGCGCCGGCGTTTTTTGCCCTTATGATACATGGACAAACAGACTTAGTTCTTATGCAACGGGAGCTGAGAAAACTCCAGCAGGAATCAAGGAGTTGGACATGGAAGCTGGGGAGGGAGGCTGCTTTGCATTCTTCTCGAATTGCAGGGGAATTTTTTTAGTTGATTTTAGAAAAGGGGAGGAGAAATCAAGAAGTTTCAAATGGAAACGTGGGCCGTGCCTTGCACTATTCAAATTGCAGGGGGAATTTTTTAGACGAATTTAGAGAAAGGGAGGAGGAATGAATAAAGAAGTTTGAAATAAAATCGTGGTTCAGACTTTGTAGTTAAGTATTCTCAAATTGCAAGGGGTATTTTTTAGATGAAATTTAGAGGAAATTAAGAAGCTTCAAATAATAACGTGATAAATACTTTGCAATATTCCCCTACTTATAGCAAAATAAATTTTCCAGTTGAGTTAAAGAAATTGAGAAGAAATTAAGAAGCTGCAAATGAAAACGTGATAAATACTTTGCAATATTCCCCAGTTTATAGCAAAATAAATTTTCCAGTTGAGTTTAAAAAATTGAGAAGAAATTAAGAAGCTACTTTGCAATATTCCCCAATTTATAGCAAAATAAATTTTCCAGTTGAGTTAAAAAAATTGAGAAGAAATTAAGAAGCTGCAAATGAAAACGTGATAAATACTTTGCAATATTCCCCAGTTTATAGCAAAATAAATTTTCCAGTTGAGTTTAAAAAATTGAGAAGAAATTAAGAAGCTACTTTGCACTATTTTCTAATTTATAGCAAAATAAATTTTACAGTTGAGTTT
Organism: Andrena flavipes; assembly: GCA_963971345.1. Taxonomy (NCBI): domain Eukaryota; kingdom Metazoa; phylum Arthropoda; class Insecta; order Hymenoptera; family Andrenidae; genus Andrena; species Andrena flavipes. Next base: position 76,258,784 of record OZ020480.1, read on the forward strand.
TCAAAAATTGAGAAGAAATTCAGAAATCCATACTTTGCACTCCCCTTAAATTTAAAAATAAATTTTTCAGTTCAATTTAAAAAATCCAAAAGAAATCCAGAAGTTTCAAATAAAACCATGCACTGTTTTCCAACTGCAAGAAAATCCCTTCACTTAAATTTCCCCAAATATCCCCCAAGAATTAATTTTCCTCAAAAACCAATTCTACCTTCACTTGTATCCCCAATTCGAGGAGCAACCTGATGAGCTCGATGTTCTCGTTCTCAATGGCGGCGATCAGGGCTGATCTATTAAGTGGATCCACGCAGTCGATGTTAAGAATCTCGGGATGTTCCTTGTTCTCCTCCAGCAATCTGTCCAGCAATAACATAATCAACTACTCCCCTCCATCTCGCTCATTTTCCCCCATCGCGCCCTCCCCGCCCTACAATCAATTCGCCACCTAAACAATCAACTTCGCATCTCAAAAATCTCTGCCCGCACTCACCCCAGATCCTCGTACCGATCAGGATTTCAATCCCAACGCAATTTCAACACCGCCCACTGAACCGTTCCAACGGGAATTAAAAGAAAAAAAGAAGAAAAAAAAAAGGAGAACAGAAGAAGCAAGAATAATTTGACCGATTCACCGGGCTTCAGAGATCGATCCACGTGGCCATCTCTCGTGACGCGATCCGGCTGACGATTTATCATCGCCGTGGCTCCAAGGATTACCTTTTGACAGTGGCACAATCACCTCGTTCCGCGCTCAGCAGGAAGTGCTTCTCAACTGGGCCAAGACTGTAGTCCTGGGTTGGGTTTAAGGATTGCACCGTCACCGTCGGCGCTTTCGCCTCGTTCGCCAGCAGATTCTGCTGCGACTCCGACGGATTCATTTCCCTCTTTCCCGGAACTTATTCCAAGGGCCCAGATAATGTCTTCACGCGGGCTGGCTCATCGATCCCCTGGCCGGTACACCTACGTGCAAGCCGAAAACAATTGCTCAATCCTGAGTAGCTACGCGTGGGATGCAGAGCTTTAGGTATTATAAAAATCCCGCGGAAAACGCCCCCTCCTGCGGCTTCTTCGGTTCCACTTGCGGGACATCTTGCGCGTCTAGCGAAACGTCACAATACCTTTTAATTGAACTCAGCTGGCTTGGCACCAGTGCAGGTGTACCAAGTGAGGTTTCTAGAAGTAAAAGCTTGCGCGGGGAACTCGCGATGCTTGGTACGTAAATATTTAAATTATTGATAATAGATTTGTGGAGTATACTGAATTAAGTTAATTAATAATTTGAGGAACCCATAAATTCCTATATATACATAGGAATTTATTATCAAGCTCAAAAATTGATTTATATATTAATAAGTTTCTTTATTTATACACCTATTCAAATTTCTTTAAATATTAATAAGCTCCTTTGTTTATATATTAATGAGCTTCTTTATCTATATTTTAAAATTTCTTTATATATTAATAATCTTCTTTATTTGTATTTTAAAATTTATTTATATATTCTGTATATACATATTATCAAGCTCAAAAATTAATTTATATATTAATAAGTTTCTTTATTTATGTATTAAAATTTCTTTAAATATTAATAAGCTCCTTTATTATATATTAATGAGCTTCTTCATTTATATTTTAAAATTTCTTTATATATATTAATAATCGCTTTATTATAATAATCACCTCTAGTAATATAAATAATTTAATATAATATACTTATTTCATACATTTAATTCACCGATGTCACTAATGCTTATTACACCTCTGCATTTATATTTATATAATAATAATTGCAATGAGCTTCATAAATCTTCTATAAATGGTACTTCAGAAAATTAAATTAATTACTCGCGTTAAAGTTAAACTTAAAATCCCCCCAATTTCAGTTCTAACAAGCAGAACCGCCTACTCGAATTCAAATGGTGAGTGTAGTCGATCGTTTTGCAAAGTTACCGATTGGCCATTTCGCTTCTCCGAGACCATAATCGAGTACAGAATGCGGGACTCGCTCTGCAATGATCCGAAGATAATCTGATGAGCGTGGACACGTGATTCCTATCGATTGTCCCGCATTACCAGATCCATAATTCGATATCGAAGGGGGGCGAAGAAGGGGCGCTTAATCCAGACGACCGCGATTAATAGTTCTTAGCCGTTGTTTTTTCCAGGTTTCGGGAACAGGGGATTTAAACGTCCAAATGGCGATCGAGATTCCTCGGGGAAGCCACCAAGACCCAACCTTCCGCGCTACGATCGACTAATCGAGGGATCCAGTAGTACAGCTCGAACATATGTCAGACAACTCTGCGATCAGACAGAATTGCAAAGAAACGCGAAATTGAAAAAAAATTATCGGAAAATATTCTACGTGTCAATGGTAATACTGTATTATGGAATTTGATTTTTGACACTCACAGGGCTTTCTACAAGGACTCTTCAATTAGCAATAACTCGTACGCGTTATTGACGCAGTCGTATTGAATTAATTTTAAAATTGTCTCGACTCTTGTAAATTAAAATATTTGATGATATTTCGTGCAAAGGACGGTAAACTCTTCTCAGTTTAAGAGCTCCAAATCTCCAAACTCGCCCCTGGTTAATTCCGCAATTAAAAATACTAGTCAGTCGTTTTTGTCGAAAATGAGGCATTTCTTTTCGAATTAATTATAAAGAAATATATTTAAGCTGAGGCTTGTTCTTTGACACAAAGTGTATTAGCATCATAAGTTTTAAAAAAACATGTTTGTTTAACCAAAAACATGCGTTATGTATGATGCTACAGACGGGTCATTGAAGAAGCTTTAGAAAAAAGTTTCTTTTGTTTTACAGTTATTTTAACGAAACGAAATTCAGCGTCCTGTTTGTAAATTCTACTTCAGAGTACCTTTGGTTCCGCGCTCAACCTATAAAAGAAACAAAATTATAAAAATGACAGCTAGGAAATGGTTTCAGTTTCTTCTCACAAAGAATAAGAGTTTTTACTAACAATATAGATTCAGGCCCAAAATGCACATTTTATGAACATGCTCGAATTTGATTGCAATCAATTGGAACCTCTGTATTAAAGTTATCACTGCAAAAAAAAAAGGGAACTTTTTTAAAAAGCCCTATTTTGACTAAACAAACATATTTTGTCAAAGAACAAGTCTCAGCTTCGATATATTTCTATCCAATTAATTAAAAGAAATGTTTCATTCTCAAAAAACGACAGCCTAGTACCCTTACGTGTGAAATCAATGTGTCGTGTCCCTTTCCTCGTTCAGCAGCCTTGACACGCATCGAATCTCTCCTGCATTCGACGATAATCCGTCCGTGGCTGACCAAGGCAATTCTACCGCTTGAAACTTATCAGTGGGGCAATCAATTCCTTCGAAACTGTCTCCTAGTTTACACCGAACGATACCGGTTACGCAAGAATGCCCACGATTCTCGCTCTCGGTTCGCGATGAAAGAGAGTGGAACTTATTATTAGCCTCTGCAAAGGGACGTAAGGAGACGAATGGGAAGGCCACTTTTATTTATCAATCCTCCCTTTTGCACCGCTTGGAAATCTTATTCTCCGTTTCAGTTCTTGTTATAGATTCGATTATTCGAACGCGGGCGACCTCGTTTCTTAGAATCCTCAGTGGCGACGTTATAAACCGACGCACAGATCGATCACTTTTACCAGAGGCTATTCCAGCGTCAAATTTCACTGCGCGAGTTTTCCGAGTATAGTTCCTTGCGTGCACGGTTCCCGTTACACCGATTATTAGCGTATGGAGAACTAGGTGGAAGAGTGCCCTTCGGTTTGGGGGCTGGGCCACCGGAGACCGAGTTCTCCAAAATGGCAGTGGTGCCTTTAATGTGGCATTAAACTTTGGGCTGTAATTTAATTTAAGGAAAACTACCTAGCGAGGTGGTTTGTTAAAGTGGGATTGATTAGTCGAGGAATCGTGGCGAGGAGATTCTGGCTGAAAAGTAATTGGGACCTAAGGAATGTAGTGTAAACTGATGGAACCATTTTACTTTGATCGGCCGAACAATTAAGGTATTTTTAAAGATTTTTTTCTCAGTAAATAGGATATATAGGGAAATAAATATCTTTGGAATTTATTAAGCTAGTCTTATATTATACAAAAGAAATTTAATAAGAATTTTGCTAGTTTGTTTTAAATATTTTTTATAGCGTCAATATGGCACCTGATAAAAGAAATATGTTCAAAGTGCAGGTGGCAAAAAATCGGAAAGATTCTTAATCTGTATATAAATAATTTTTGTCGAAAAATAACCGGGGAAAAGGGTGCTTTGGCAAACTTTTTCTCAAACCGGGGTCATTTTATTATTTTTCAACTAAAATTGTTAATTCAGCTGCGGGTGATAGCGACACTCACAGAGATTAAGAATCTTTTCGAATTTTTTTTTTGTTTTAGATAACCCCCTGAGTGAAGAAATCACCTGCGCCACGAACGTACTTTTTTGTGGTGCCATCCCATTGCAGCACACTCTCGTTGCAGCATCGTTGCAGTGCAAGATTGAAATGTTGCACGCAACGTTGCAGCAATATTTCTATGTCCGCCTCCTGCAACGTTTCGGGCAGTAGGGCCAAAACTACAAATAACTGTATTAATAATATAATATGCGAATCATAAAAATACAAAGGCCGTGATGATTTATCTTTTTCTGATAGAAAACTTTTTCCCCCCAAGGGGATTTGAACCGGCGACCTGTAGCGTCGTAGGCGAACACTTTACCGCCGTAGCTACTACCACTGATTGATAATATTGGTAACGTATTCCAATTTATAGTTCTACCGTGCAAAACTTTAAACTCAAATTATTCAAAAACGAAGGCTCATTTTGACAAACTCCATTAGGGTTTTGACGACGAGTCGGAGACGACGGAGCAAATTTTTCCCGGGCATGAAGATATGGGAGTAGTGAGGGGGGGGGGGGGCGAGTACAAATTAAAAGATCCAATTTCAACAATTTACAAAACAGTAGTGCGCAAAGAAGAAATAAAAAATGGTAAAATGCCTTCCAAATCCCGGAATTTGGAATTCCACACACAGAAAAATCTCAAGTGAAGAATACTCCCCACGTTCCACACAACTCACGCCGACCGTGCGGGCAATTTCGCCTTTCGATACAAACATGTCAACCCTTAGCCCTTCCACTGTTGAAAACGTCCTTCGAACTTTTACCACATACCACGTGCGGACACAACCCCCGCGCTATTCTTCTCCCATACACTTCAAACGCCCATGGGCGTTCTCCGCACGGGTCCCACCGAAAAACCCAACGCTTATATAAATTTCTGTCTTGAAACCTACCCCTGATGCCCAACCAAACTCGGCATCCCACAACGCGTCAAAGCTTCCACAAGTCTGCACCCAAGTGGCGGCCAAAATATATTTTGAAGCTCATATTCATAAGCCTGCATAATTAATTCAACACTACTACGTAATTACTTTAATACCAATTAATAAATCCTTTCTAACGGAAGAATTCTATTTCTCTAACCACTCAGAATTCTGATCTTCCTTCTGGCCACTACTGTACGTGCCCCACATTTCAGAATAAAATACATTTCCCAGTGAAACGATGTTAGGAACATCCGAGAAAGTGGGGACCTCCACCTCCACCAGCGACTTCCCGAATAATACCCTGCAGCCCGGTGCACCTACCTCGTGGCAGGCGTCGGTCAACGGGAACCCATGGTGCCGCAAGGGAACGGTACGGTTGGCGAACACAGGGGTTGATGCTCAGCCTTCGACACCCGCGGCGAAACTCGTTGCAACGACGGCGAATAGACGCGAAATCCGTGAGTTCACCAGCTCCGCATAGTTCAGGGAAGCCTTAGGGCGTCGGTCAGCTGGGGCATGGATTAGGCACAAACACGTGGGTCTGCATAGGGAAAGGAGGATGGTGCGGATACGCGGCTGCCAGCCATCACCGTCACTATCACATTGCGTGTACACGTGCACGACACCTGGGGAACCACTCGCCTATTTAGTGGGGGCACTGGCAGGCATGACTGTTTGTGGATTGATGGAAACCTCTGTGATAGGGGAGAAGTGGCGGTGGTGGTAGTATTGGTGATGGTAGTGGTGATACTGGTAGCGAAATCCTACTGGTGGTGGCAGTAGTGAGTGGGACTCATGATGGTAGGGTAAAGGGCCCAAAAGTGACCAAAAATGAGGCCATTTTTCGCCTCTTTTTGGTCACACGATTTTGGAACTGAATTTGATTATAAATGATACCTTATGATGAAACATCAATCACACGAAATTTCCAAGTTGAGGTGACAATTAGTTTCTGAGAAATGCGAGGTCAAAGAAGTGAAAAAAGTGGTACATAATGACATTTTTTGTTCAAATTACAAATTACTACAGGTCGTATTTTTTCAGTAAACTTGAAATTTTTTTTAAATTCTTCGCAATTAAATTCTCTATCGATCTGTCTTGCCAGAATTTTAAATTTCGTTTCTCATTTTGGTATATTTAGCGAAATATACGGCACTTTTAGGTGATCAATATCTGTGGGCTTTTTTGGTCAACGGTTCCGAATTTAAACTTAGATTTTCGAAATTCAAAATGACCGAGTCAATATGGTGGACGATATATTAATAAATGGACCCACTACGCAGACATTTATATATCTTGATTTCGATTTCTTTCTTGTGAATTTTGAAAATCTAAGTTCAAATTCGTTGTTAGCAGTCAGCAAGACTACTGGGTATGATTGTTTAAATCAGGGTTAGGGTTTCGATTCCTGCTGCTTTCCTTCCCTTTTCGACCTTTTTTTTCTGTTTTTAGTGTTTATGGATTTAAATTTCGCAGCACAGACTTCTTTACAAATATCTTTTATTTAATTTCAAAATGCGATGCGACTAGCGACTCGAACATAAAAAACACAGTGTCTCTAAATCATAGGAATCCACAAAAGCAGGGGACGAAATTAGGCGCAGGGACGAAATTTAGGCCCTTTACCCTAGGGTAGTGGTGGTAATATTATTATGGTAGTGGTATTTGGTATAATAGAGGTATTGTTATGATAATGGTGATATTATCATGCTAGTGGCAGTATTGTTATGATAGTGGTGTTATTACTATGATAGCGGTGATATTAGCGATATTGGTAGTGTTATGCCAGTAGTAGTGATGGTAATATTCGTACGAAAATAGTGATGGGGTGCGACAGTGGATGAACAATGATGTTTCTTCATTTCTCTTCCGGACTTGAAGACCACGGGCACCGCACCTTTATTTTTTCCTCCCTTCTTTTCAGCACTACATGTATGTTTATTGAGGCAGGAGAACGATCGTTTTGTACGTACGTGCCCCCACTGGCCGTCGGGCTACTTCCGGCCAGATTGGGAGAAATGGCGATGTTAGTACGCCTGCGGAACGTGGAAGTCGTTTCTTTCAATCTTCCGCCAAGAAATGGCGAGGATTTTTGGGGTGGACTATGGTGGAAGGTATGAAGTAGGTCTTAGAAAATTCCTTCTAAATGTTTACAGGGAATGGACTTCTTTCTGTAGACTCTAATAGAGCGGGGGTAGTGAGAAGAAACTGAATTACTTTGATTCTTAATTTCCTGGGGAAAGGGTAACGGTGAAATAGAATTTCGTGTGAAATATATATATGCCGCGTTTGAAGAAAAAATACAGAGACTATTTCTGGGTAATATACTTCCATTATTCGAACTACCGAGATGGTGGGAAAGGCAAGCTAGCGTTGAAGGAATTGGACATCGTTTCTTCCAATTTTCTGTAAAGGAAGGGAAACCAAACGAGGCTCTTCTTTTGGAGAACTTTTGGGCCCCTTAAGAAAATATTAGAAGTGTCTAATAATCACTAAAATGAAAAAACAATTTTAAATATGATACACCTTTTCTAATTAATAAAATGAACCAAGATGAAAAAGGGACATCGGTTCTCCTAATTTCCTGCAGGACGAAGAAAAAATTAAATTCTTCTTTAAGGAAAGGGTTTTGTAGGCACGTAACATTTACAAACACAAGAAGCAAGAAATACCTAACCAGCTAACACGTGTCCCCTAATCAACCCCCTTAGGGTGGCGGGCTGTTTCTTATTCCAGCAACGTAGTCCACCCGTTCTTCTTTATTTGTCAGATCTTCTGCTGAAATTTATTAAACCACGAAATCATAACCGGAAAAGTTACAAGGTATATAAACAGAAAGTTATAATAACAAACTCTGTCATAAATCGTTCCCTATATTAATCAGTTTATTAATATTATTGTCTTCACTCCCAAAGTTCGCAAACCTTTTTCAATCCACCTTTAATCTCATTTACCAATCAAGATATTCCATAAATCTATAAAATCCAAATAAGATAGGGAAGAAATAAAAAGGCAAAAGAAACTTCCCAAAAAAGATCAAATAATACACAAAGAATATTTCTCCAAAAAAATATTTAACACATCCAAGGTGGTGAAATCAACCCTCAAAATTAAAGGTGCCAAACACTAATATCTCAGAAACTATAAACCATAGAGAAAAATCTTTTAAACAAAAATGACGTAATTTCTCATACCAAATTCATCAAATTCATCAGATTCTTAGCACGTGAATTTCTTCAAACAACACACACAAATAAGGAGAGGGTAAACCGTGCAAGAGACAAGAACCAAGTTTCCAGCCACTTTTTTCCTTTAATTCATACGCATGTATTAAATTTACATTCACTTTTAAGAACGACGTTTAGGTTACAGACAATGCTCAGTACCGTGACATTAACTTTCCATCGCGATCGAAGGGCGCAAAGGGAGGGAGGAGCTGAGTCCGTCACACTTCATCCTTTCCACTCTCGTTGCGCGAGAATAATACGAAAATAGAAGCGTTCCGTTGCTGAATCAAGGAAGAAAAGCATCGTCTCTCCGCTCCGTCCTGATACATCTACATCGATCCCGAACAGCGAAGGAATCACCAGAGGTGGGGCTAAGTTCCGTCGCAACATTTATAAATTTCATCGAGAGGGCTAAGGCGCCGAGGACAGTGGACTTAGCTCAACGTTCCCTCGTCCCCAACAGCCTCAAGATGGGACGCGTCGTTTGACGCGCAGCCTCGCGAGTAAAACGGGCGAGGAGCTCTTCCTTGGAAGAGCACCTCGGGTGGTGGGTCGACTCCTGGCAAATCGAAACGCTCGTTCCATCGATACCGATGAGTAAACCGTTTATATGTACATTGAATATGGCGAGTCAGGTGGATGCACATTAAGCTACCCTCGGTGAAGGGGTTTCGTCTTCGGGCAACGTTATTCGGCGTCTGATTAATGATAGCTTCGCTAAATTGTCTGCTGGTATTTTAATTAGGTGTACTGACAACTGTACTAAAAGGGAGATTCTTCTCCTTCGATGGGATTAGATGGATGCTGTTGGATGCTGCGATTAAGCAGGGTAGATGCATTTGTGGCCATTTTGAGGTATTCTACTAGGTTTGGGAAACTTCTTACAAAACATAATATTTTTCTGTGTAAGGAATAAATGTAAACTTAAATTTCTAATAATATACTAAACAAAATATTCCTGATGTGAAATTCTCCACGTAACGAGGAGCTGAGAGCAATTTAAAAATAAGATAATTATGCAAATGGCCAAAAACCGTTCATCTACGATATTCCTTTTTTTACTATTCGCAACATTTGCGATGAAGCTTGATTGATAATGGTGGTGGGTTAACAGAAGAGAATTAATTAACGTTGATGTAACTTAAGAACTCTGAGGTGTGAATTATGCCAGGTGGCTCTTGGGATCCTTGGAAATGGCACTTCTGGAGTCGCTACGCTTGGAGTTGGGTGATGAACGCTTCTAGGAGCACGTTTGAATATTATTGAGCTTATGAACTAATAATACTGTAAAATTTGTGTTTAAATAAAATTCCGAGTAACGAAGAAAAGTTACGGAAACTCCGGTTGAAGTTTAAAGTTTTCGTGACTTTTATTCGTTATTCGAAATTTGTATTTAAATAAAAGAAATTGCTCGGCATACTTCCCATTTAAAAGAATTCCTAAGAAGCCCCATAGAACTCACCCTCCCACCAAAATAGCATTATAACCACCGTTGTAACTCGATTACTCCGAGGACCCCCAACTCCCTGGCAGCCGTAATCGAAGCACTCAGAGGCTGATGCATTCTTCGGGGCGCAAAGAAAATAAGGGTAAAAGTACAGAGGAGAGGAAAGACGCTGCGTCGAGCCGCTCGAAGAAAAGCGAAGGCCCTCCGACGGCGGATTGAATCAAGGGGTAGTGGAGGAGAGATGACGTCGTCGGATAATAACGTTGTCCGCGGGACGTTTCTGGATCGGGTTGCTGTCCCCGCGATTCCCGTGCCCCTCGACAGGGAACCCCGATGAGCTCGAGGGGCTGACCGATGTGCGGCGACCGTTTTTTTACTCGTGCTTCGCGTCGGTGCGCTCCTCGAGGAAGTCGAGGCTGCTCCTGTGCTCGGCGTCGATGTTGCTGAGGATGCCGCAGAGGCGCAGCAACCTTGCCTCGTACGGGTGCAGGTCCTTCGGATCGTCGCTGGAGAGAAGGTCCGAGCACATCGCTGTCATGTCGATCTCCACTGGGTAGATCGGCGTGTTCCGGCCGAATCTAGGGGAGGAAACAGTTTGGGGAGTGATGGGGCAGTCAGAAGAATTAAAATTGCAAAATGATTCTACTAATTTTAAATTTGTGTGACTGAATTGAGGAACGAGAAATGAGACTATGTTTCTCGAGAATTCTCAAGAAATTCAAAAATATATTGCAAAATTTATATTTTTGGAATAACGTTGATAATATTTATCTAAATTTTTATTCGTGTCTAATTTAGATAAGACTTGGGAAATTTATTTATTTAATATAAAATGTGAGCAAGGCGAAACGTTACTTTTTTGTTTTGAAATAGTTTTGAAATGTATCTAATGTCGTATCAGTCAATCTACTTCTTTTTTGTGACAAAATCTGAGGTTGTAGAAAAATTTCTTTCATTTTGAGTGGATGTTGGTTTCCCTAACATTTATTACTGATTGTAGATGTGTTTATATGTTCAAGATTAACACAGAAAAATTCATTTCTGAAAACAAATGGGATTTATAAATCCTAACAACTAAGTAATAACCCTTAACACTGTAATTTCTCGAGAAATGAGAAATAAGAAATTATAAAATTTCTAGAGAAATTCTCGAGAAGGAACACCCTTAGCCCTCGGCTGTCACACTGGAGCCAAAATGACCCACAATTTGACTTTAGGGTAAAGTACCTTCGAGATGCGGTTTTTTAATAATGTTTTTCGGTATTTTGCTGCGATTCGTTTTTTTCTGATATAATTTCGTATCATTTTCCTAAATTGATACACTGTATCGACATGCCCCAGAGAAAACGTACTATCAACTTACCCCACAGGAAGTCATTATGTAAAAAAAAAACATCGTAAAAAAATGTAAAGAATATAAACAAAATAACAAAACGTAATTATCTATCCTTCAAAGGACTCAATGAATTTGAGTGATAAAATTCTCAATCCCGTCTCAAAACGGATTGGAAAGTGAACGCAACTATTTACTTTTTCTCTATAGAAACGAAAATGGTTAAAAATAGATTGCTAAAGTCGCGGCTTGAATTACGATTAAAATCAAGGTTCACATATCTCTCACAAAAGAAGCTACATATATACACTGTCGAGATAATTCCTCTGTGTCAACCTGCTCCTTGTACCAACTGAATTAAAAATTGAAAATTGAAAAAGAAATCCCTGTTTTAGTATTAATTAATTATCTCTTTAAATTCTTACGTGCGAAGCTTTTGATTTCGTCTAGTAAACCAAATATTCCCTGGATGTAGACTTCAGAATCAGCTAAACTGTCCGCCTACTGTCTGTCCCTATTACTCGGCACACCTCCGCTCGACACGGTTCGCCCACGGTGCCTACCTGATGAAGTTCAAGTCGTTCCTCCCCCGTTTGTGCTCCCTGTTGTCGTTGCTGGCCGCCTTGAAGCTAGACCGGCCGAACCTGATGACGACGTCGGGTGACTTCCAGCGCGGGTACCTGTTCACCTTGGAGCTGCCGTCGCCCTCGACGCCCAGCACCTTCTCCATGTTGCCCTCGCCGTCGCTGCGGCCGAATCTGATGAAGGAGGAGCCCATGCTGCTCCTTCGCTCCTTGGAGTCGGGCTCATCCGAACGGCTGTCGACGTTGTGCCTCTTCAGCACGTACTCGAAGTCGCTGGGCGCGTCCTTGAAGATCCTCAGGCTGCCATCCGCCTTCAGGGGCGTCAGTATCGACGACGACACCAGCATCCAGTTGCAGAGGAACGGCAGCACGTACAGGGACGACAGGGCGCTCTTCAAGGGGAAAGTTTAAGGTCACTTGGATGATCCGAATGGGTTGAACTTTGAGGGATTTTTACAGGGTATTCAGTTGTTCAAGCCTGGTTCACGTTAGTCGAGTTCACTGGGTTCTAGTCGCTTCGTGAACTTGAGTTCACACTTGTACGTACGTTCACACTATTCAAATTGTATTATTTTAAGGCAAGAAAAGTTGGAACACTCTCTACTTTGCTTGAAACTTGAAAGGATATTTCAAGTGAAGGTTCACATTATCAAGTTTACTGAGTTCAAGCGACTTGAAGGCAATAAACTTGACTAATGTGAACGAATATTTTGCTTAAAACTTGAAAGAAAGTTAAAAGTTTATTGACTTCAAGTTTCAAGCGAAGTAGAGAGTGTTCCAACTTTTCTTGGCTTGAAATAATACAACTTGAATAGTGTGAACGTACGTTCAAGCGTGAACTTAAAGTCACGAAGCGACTTGAAGTCAGTAAACTTGACTAATATGAACGAATATTTTGCTTAAAACTTGAAAGAAAGTTAAAAGTTTATTGACTTCAAGTTTCACGCGAAGTAGAGAGTGTTCCAACTTTTCTTGCCTTGAAGTAATACAACTTGAATAGTGTGAACGTACGTTCAAGCGTGAACTTAAAGTCACGAAGCGACTTGAAGTCAGTAAACTTGACTAATGTGAATGAGGCTTTAGGATTTGTGGTGCTATGTGGAAGTGGTTTTGATGTTGGAGATGGTTATGTGGACTCTGAGCATTGCATTGCGGTTCAGTTGGGTTTCTGCTTGAAATAGGGTGCGCTGGCTTTGAATTAGCTTCGAATTAGGCCGGGATTAAGAATGTATCGGACGTACAATATTAGACAAAAGTATATTAAATTTGAAATACTTGAATATGTACACCTCACACCTCTATCAAATTTATTTAGCTGTCTATTGAATTATTAATGATTTTTTTCGTAACCAGCATCACGCAATCTCGACCAGATAGAATTCAAAACGCCACGAAGTTGAAGAGATGAAGAAAGCTTCAGAGGCAAACCCAAACTCTCAAAATTTGAATTCATCCTCTTCACAGTTTGCCCAAAATTCATGCTCCGTTGCTAATAAATTTGAACAAACAAAATAGTCAGGCTTAGCCCGGCAACTATGTAGCTATAGTAAACGAAGGAGAAAAGAAACGCGTAGGTGTGTGCATAGCGAGCACTGATCATCTATTTTATATAACAAATGAGGAGAGACGATAGCATCGTAGTTACGTAAGAATCGAGAGCGCGAAAAGCTCCATTGAAAAAGGAGCACAATGGGAAGCAGTTATCAAGATCCGAAGAATCGTCGCTTAACAATATCCCCGAGGATATTATTCCGTAATTTTGGCGTTTGTACCCGCACAGAGGATTTTCTGAAAATATCCATCGCGCGGCAGATCGAGCTTGAAAGCGAAACCAATTAAATCCACGGCGACCGTTCCGCTGTTGTACCTTTGTCGCGAGAACAATCCAGACACCTGTTGGTACTTGCAGAAAACTTGTTCTTCCAGAAGCGAAGCATTGGGTTAGAAACCAGAAATATAAATAAAGGGTTGCGTTCAAGCTTCTGTGAAAGCTGCTGTAAAGAGAAGCTTAATATCTTTGACCAAAGGGTTGCACAGGGTTCATCCCTCGTGGACATTAAAATGTCCACTTTCAAAAGAAGAAAACTCTAATTATTTAATATTTTACTTTATCATCGTGACACTTGCTTTGGTCGGAATATTAAAATACAAAAGTAAAAGCTCACTTCTTCTATTTTTTAGTGAATCTTTGTTTAAAGTTTCATTTTCCATTCGTGGACATTTTAGGGAAGTAGAATCAAGCAGAGAGCTAGTGTGAGTAGATGGTTGAATATCGACCCTTCGAAGCCTCGAATTAAAGAACGAATCTCTTCGGCAGTTAGTTGCAGGGATGCAGTTTCGTGGATCTACCTACACGATTAAAGGTTGTGTGGCGGATTTCTCTGGATTATTGTATGCAAGATGGGTGGCGGGGTGCAGGGGGGCGCGATAAATAATATCGGCCTGTTATTAGCTGTCTTAACAGGATGTTTAGTAATACCCCGGTATACCGAGCAAGATTAATATGGTGCCTTACGTTACTTTAATTAACCCCCGTACGCGGTCACCCTTCATAACGGTTATGTCGCCCACGAACTTGCCGGCGGTGTCTGCTAAAAAGCTGCAGATTTACGAGGCCAGCTAGCAAGGGAAGAAGAGAAAGAAGCGACATTTATGGCCGTGAACGGCGTCGATGGACGGGAAGCTTGCTATGCTTCGTTCGGGGGAAGGTCGTTCAAGGATTTCGCTGAGGAGCGGCGTGGAAGGCCTGAGAATGGATGGATGATGGAAAGAAAGGGGATGCGAAGGGGTGGGAGAAGGAAGTAGATGGGGATGTAGATGGAAGAAAGATGGATAGGAGAAAAGGGGATGTAGGAATAGGGAAAAGATGAGAAGAAGAAAAGGGGTTAAGGGAAGATATGAGGATGTAGGAATAGGGAAGAAGAAAAGTGGTGGAGGGAAGAAATGGGGATGTAGGAATAGGGGAAAGGTGGGAAGAAGAAAAGGGGATGTAGGAATAGGGAAGAGAAAAGGTGGGAAGAAGAAAAAGGGTAGAGGGAAGATATAGGGATGTAGAAATAGGGAAGAAGAAAAGTGGTAGAGGGAAGAAAAAGGATGCAGAATGGAGAAGAAGAAAAGAGTTAGAGGGAAGAAAAGGAGATGTAGGAATAGGGAAGAAGAAAAGTGGCAGAGGGAAGATAAAGGTGTGTAGGAATAGGGAAGGCAAAACATGGGAAGAAGAAAAGGGGATGTGGGAATAGGAAAAAGAAAAGTGGTAGAGGAAAAAAAAATTGATGTAGGGATACAGAAGAAGAAAAGTGAAGAGAAAGGGGTGTAGGAATAGGGAAGAAGAAAAGTGTTAGAGGGAAGAAAAGGGGATGTAGGAATAGGGAAGAAGAAAAGTGTTAGTGGGAAGAAAAGGAATAGGGAAGAGGATAAATATTACAAGGAACAAGAGGGGATGTAGAAATAGGGAATACAAAAGACGGGAAGAAGAAAAGAGGTTGTAAGAATAGAAACTCGAAAAGGTGGAAAGAAGAAAATATACAGACTTACGCAAAAGGAAATGTAGAAATAAGGAAGCAGGAGGGTGGGGAATAGTAACAGTAAAGGTAGAAATAAAGAATGGAGAAGATGGGAAGAATAAAGGGAGAATACAGAAATAAGGAATATAGAAGTTGACCAGAGGAAAAGGGACAAGAAAATAGGCTGAAGTGAAAAGAATGAAAGAGAGCAGAAGGGCAATAAAAATGAGAACAAAATGGGACGAAGTGAAAGGAAGCAGAGAAGCTAGTAAAAACCAGCATTAAACCGGATGAAAAATGTAAATCTATATAAATAAAGTACCAGATGCAGGAACATACTCAGAAAGAGGACAGCAGAAAGGCATACTTCTCCCCCCCCCCCCCCTGTAGCTATAACGATGATTGAACTAGAAATCGTTAAAATTGTACTCCAATCTTACTTAAATTCCTATCAGGCTGCCATTATTAAATCATGGGCTGTAAAGAATCCTATCTTCCCGAAGGGGAACCCGCTAAAAGCAAGAATATTAAAATTGATCCAATAAAAAGTGTAGGTACAACAACGCGGAGAATTAACTTCAGCCTTGCCAAGGAGCATTCCGAGAATAGAAGAGAAACACCTCTTCATTAATTATCTCCCAAGCCTTTGCGTTACGCTACAAACAACCACTGAATGATCACGATCACACGAGAAAGGGGGAAAAAAGGGAAAGAAACTGTCTAGAACCCTTATCATCCCTCACGATTTGCAGAACTCGAAATGAAATAGATTTACGACAGGGAAAATGATGTAACACTCGAAACAATTTACGAAAGCCCTTAATCAATCATTCCACCATACGAAATTATTAAATAAACATTCCTCTAGTCACCCTGTGCCATTAACACCACCAACACTCGCAAATATACCAGCAAATTATTTCGCAACCCCTAACTCTTCTTCCCCTTCGAATCTCGAAGAAATAAAAAATATTTAACTCAGTAATATTTAAAGATTCTTCTCTCGAAACTTAGAAACTTTTGGGACTGGGGCCCTTCTTGCATTCCCCGGTAAAATTCAAGTCCCCGATAACTTAAGAAAAAGGCAAAGGAGGAACTAAAAATATACTTAAAAAAAAGAAGAAGAAATTGACTTGGCAAAAAATTGTCTTTGCCAACGGACGATAGCCTCGACGTTTTAATGGCAATTTATTAAAGGAAGAGGGC
The DNA here is from genome assembly GCA_963971345.1 of Andrena flavipes. Lineage (NCBI taxonomy): Eukaryota > Metazoa > Arthropoda > Insecta > Hymenoptera > Andrenidae > Andrena > Andrena flavipes. Next base: position 76,275,422 of record OZ020480.1, read on the forward strand.
GAAGCGCGGCGAGAATCTTAACCACCCCGCGCGCCGGAAGTGGCGATTCCACCGCGTGGAATAAGCGGAAGAGGCTGCATCGCCCCGCGGAGACTAATTGCGAATGAAACGCGATTAATCCGATCCTGTACGGCGAGCATGTCGCTGGAATTACGTGGCGTACTTCTCGGCGCAATTAATCGGGAACGGGAGAAGTTACTGTCGTGGGAGATATTAAATTTCCACCGAACACGAAGGTCCTAGCTTAAAACAAAAGTAGGAGGCAGCTGCGAGTTCTTGGCGACGTGATAATTCCACTTCGAGATCTGCACAGTTTTAAAAACGCGTACGTTATTCGGGAAGGGGTGGTATTTCGCCGAGGGGGTGGACTTGAATTCGAGAAAGTATATTTTAATTAAGCCGAGGTGATTGGTTTCGAAATGCTTGGACGTTGCGTGTGCGAGGTTGAATCAATGCCGAGTCTCTGTTTCGGTGGATCGGGTGGAGGAGGGTGAAGTGATTAAACGCGGAGATAAAGTGGCGACGGGGGTATGTGGAACAGGTGGGAGGCGCGAAGATGTTTATGATGCTTAATTTCGTTTGGGTGTTCGCCAGCTGCTGTTTTCTGCCCAATGCTTGGATATTTGTAATTGTATTTCGAAATGGGGAGGGTGGGTTTAGTGAAGCAGAATTGAGACGTTACGGTGCAAATGAAGATGGGAGAAAAATATCGTGGCTCACGCGAGACTTTCATCTCATGGGAGAATTATTTTATTGTTTTTTTAAGTATTTTGTTATTAGTTTCGTGGAAGTGGATCTCATTTGTGGATTTCATGATATATTTTCAAAAATCACAAATTGAGTTAGTAGTAATATGTATTGCAATAGGCTAATTGTATAAATATGATAAATTAATTTTTTCCAATGTGGGTTCTAGAAATTAATGCCACAAATAGTCTTCTATTAGTTGAGTTGTCTAGTTCTGACGCTATTCCTTTTCTACGTCACACTCGAAATGGTAAAGGGGCATCCAAACTCTAACAGAACGGAAACAAAGATCCGAAGATCAAATTAAAGTACTTTATCACTAAATATTGAATGGTAGAAATTTAAGAAAAATACTTGGAAATTAACCATCACGAATCAAGCTCAAACTGGAAATTAAATATCACAAGAACTTCCAAACTCCTAGAACTCTGAAATTATAAAGGAAAATAGAATCAAGCGGAAGAAGTTCAGAGAGAGGGAAGAAAGAAATGGACTACGCGAAGGTAGAGGAATTCCACAAGGTGGAATCAGGAGAAAGTATACACAGAGGAGGAAGAAGAAATCCAGAGAAAAGATAACAAAAACCCCACAAATATCAAAGAAAAGACGAAAGACAAATCCCCTAAACTCCTCAAATTATAAAAAAAAAAGTAAAAGTATAAAGACAGAAGAAACAAATATATAATCAGAAAGAAGTAAAATTCCGAACAAAGAAACCAAGAAGAAATCCACAAATATCAGATAAAACAAGAACATCAAACTCCCCAAGTCCCTAAAATTATAAAAAAAATGTAACCAAGCCGAAGAAGTTAAAAAAAAAGAACCACATACACCCCAAGAATAAAATTCAAACAGTCAAACCCAGAAATTAAAAAAAATCAAAAGATCCACATACGCCCCAAGAAGGAAGAAGAATAAAATTCAAACAGTCAAACCAAGGAGTTAAAAAAAAATCCACATACGCCCCAAGAAGGATAAAGAATAAAATTCCAAACAGTCAAACCCAGAAGTTAAAAAAATCAAAAGATCCACATATACCCCAAGAAGGAAGAAGAATAAAATTCCAAACAACCCCAGAAATTAAAAAAAAAAGATCCACATACACCCCAAGAAGGAAGAAGAATAAAATTCCAAACAGTCAAACTCAGAAGTTAAAAAAAAATCAAGAGATCCACATACACCCCAAGAATGAAGAAGAATAAAATTCCAAACAGACAACCCCAGAAGTTAAAAAAAAAATCAAAAGATCCACATACACCCCAAGAATGCAGAAGAATAAAATTCCAAACAGTCAAAGTTAGAAGAACAACCCCAGAGACAATCTACCACGAAACCCCACGAGTAACAAATAAACCCCAAAATAAACCGTCCCCCTCCCCGAAGATCAAAACCCCCCAAAACCTCCCCTATCGAACACCTAAGTAAAACCTTCTTTCGCCAAGTCACCTCCACCAAAGAAGAAGCCCCCCGACGATAACTCGCATCGTCTCACGTGTCTCAGGGCTCAGCCACTCACCATGTCGCAAGTCGCAGGGGGTCGAGCTCTCCAGCTGGGAGGAGGGGGGAGCGGTGTTGTTGGTTTCTACGTGGACGATCTCTTCTCGCGGATCTCCGCCGACGGATGCGAAGGGATACGCGCCGAGAGGGTGGTGATATCGCGCGAGGACGCGGCGACGTTCGCGGCCTGTTGCTGGTGGGACGAGTGTGTCCGGGGTTAGAGATGACACCCTTTATATAGAGGCAATCCACGGCGCATCCCTTGCCCCACTCGGCCAGGCAGGGAGAGCCGGGGAGACAGCCTCACCTGAGTTATGATTGGCCGAGCGGTACAACACGATACCTCTACATTATTTTGATTCAATTACACCGACGGCTACCGACCTACGTAATCTCCTTTATTATTTATGACCCTCGGCGAATAATAATCATCGCCGGCGGGGCCACCGCGATCGGGGCGTACGTGGACGTCTGCGGGGGTTGCGTCGATGATCGGTAACGGACGTACAGGATCTAGGGGGGTAGAGACGGCACAGCACCTCCCCGTAGCCTCAGCGCCTTTGGAGAACCGGCTGGTTTAGATAAATGTTGGCGAGGTGTACACCGTTTGCTTTTAATCAGTCGTTTTCTGTTTGTTTTTCATTCTGCAACGCCCTGGCGAGCAGTGATTATTGCCGCGTCCACTCTTCCGCGTTTGTAGAGCAACTTGGTGGCTGCGAGCTCCTGGGCTGAACCGTTTCGCTGGGGAGGTTTAAGAAAATTTTGAAATTTATCGCTGGATCCGATTCAGTGGAGCACTCGGAGTTTAATCTTGGGGGAGATGTATTTTTCATGCAAATTCAAGAAAATTTATTAGACTTGTTTAAAGAATAAAATCCAAGTTTCTTTTTTTTATTCTTCTGGTTCAATTTGTAGAATTTTTGGGTGGGTTTTATTAGGTCACCCGATAAGTTCATGAGGAATATTTCGAATGTACTTTTGATTTATTATTATTGTATATAGGGTGCTTTCGTGAAGTAATATGAACGCACCGTGGATGAACTTAGGGGATGATTTAACATTTAATTCAGATCTGGAGGATTCTGAGAATATGATTGGAAGGATATTTGCTTCCAGCTTGTTTGTATAAGTGCAAGGGGTGGGGAGGGGTCGTTGAACTTGAAAGATGAAGTGTACGAAGTCACACGCCCACGCACCCTGCATTTCTTCGCGATAGGTGAAGTAGTGGCTTGGGTCGAATGGGGGATGAAGTGCAACAGGTAGAGACACTTGTTTTCAAGGGGTGAATCTGGGTCAGCTGTTTCCCATCCTGAGGCAACGATCGTGGCACAGGTGCGAACATCTTCCGCCCCCTCGTTCCTGCATATCTCGACGCGGTTCTGAAATGTTTCCTTCAACGCCGAACGCGTCTTCTGCTGATTACAAAAGCGAAGAGGCGTCTAATTTCGCCAGCCTCTTCGATTACTCTAATTAATACACAGGATGGTGTTTAATCGAACGAAATTTCGTAAATATTGAAGATTCAGACTTAATTAGTGAATTTCAAAAATTACTAATTATTGTTTTGAAGCCAACTTAATTCGGTTAATAAATTCCAAGACTTCTTCTCGCTTAAATAGTTTAAAATCACGCTGTACTTCGAAGAATAGCTCTCATCTTAGGACTTTTCGAAAATCTATTGTGAAAGGTAGCAATTAGTGAAATTACATCGTAATTAGAGCAACTCGAGATCATTAATCTACACGAGTGGGTGGAATACTCCTGTTACTTACAAAACCACGTAACGTTACTCAGTCCTTCAAGAATAAAGGACAAAAAGGGACGATCGAGAGGATATTCAGGTGCCATCCTTGTGAATATATTAGTTTGTAGGATAAAAATATATCATATGTATATATAAAATTAATTCTCTGCTTTATGGACAGTTTTCTTGGCTCCCCACTGAAGGTCGTGCATTATTATTTCCTCGCCACGTAGTCTACAAAAGGAAGAGAACAGAGGAAAGAACTGAAGTAAGGATTCTTCAGGCTCTCAGAAATCTTCAGACGCTGTATATTAATAAATCACATGATTATTGTATTAAAATATGAGAATAATTAAACCTCGTTGAGGTGGTTGTATTTTAAACAGTTTAAAACGCGATTCGATCCACGCGAATGCGTTTCCTCGTGAACGTCAGACTTTCATTCCCTACCCTTGTCGACCCCGCCGCCCCACGTAGCTGCGCACCCCCGTAGAATATTGTATAGGACGCCTTATCTTGAAAAATGTTTTCGGTTTCACGGAGTCACCTATAACACCATTGTGTACGCTTTGTGCGCGCAATAGAGCTGGACTGACACCCGTGAAAGTATATAATCCAGTGTTAAGCCGAGCAACTGAGGATGACCGTCCGGGGGACATCCTGCGCCACCACGAACTCTCGAACTGTGATCTATAGATCGCGGCGTTATTCTTTCTTTGCCCAGTCAGTGAGAGTTTTCTGGAATTTTTAAGGATTTTTAAATGGTTCGATAATTTGATTAGGATTCTTAAGAATTTTTAGATTTCTTGAGAAATTCAAAAATTTCTTAAAATTTTTTAGATTCCTTAAGAAATTTCAAAATTTCTTAAAAATTCTTAGATTTCTTCAAAAAAATTAGATTTCAGACCTAGTAAGAATTCTTATATTTCTTTAAAAAATTTAGATTTCAGACCTCGTAAGAATTCTTAGATTTCTTTAAAAAATTAGATCTCTTAAGAATTCTTAGATTTCTTAAACTCTTTAGATTTCTTAAGGATTTCCAAGATTTCTTAAAAATTCTTAAGAATGCCTAGATATTTTAAAAAAATTAGATTGCTTAAGAATTCTTAGATTTTTAAGAAAAAAATTAGATTCGTTAAGAATTCTTAGATTTTTAAAAAAAATTAGATTCGTTATGAATTCTTAGATTTCTTAAGAAACTAAAAAACGTTAGATTTCTTAAGAATTCTTAGATTTCTTAAGAATCCTATCAATCTTTACGAATTTAAAATCAAATTATCAAGGACAAGATGCACAGAAGTAGATTTAATATTTATTTTTAAGTTGCCAACTACCAAATAGCTAACGAATTTCAAAATTATCCACTCTCTTGTGTTTTCTGTTAAGGATTTCATAGTCCAAAATGAACCTTAATTTCCTAGCTCATTTCGTCCTCAGCGGATCTCTGAAAACCGACGAAAAGAACTAGAGACCAACTATTTGCTAGAAAGTGTGAGGGAACATTAAACGGGGCGGTTGTGCAAAAAAGAACTGTATTTACGGTATCAGGAATTTTCGACTCCACAGTAGGCGGTGTATCTCGCAGGAAAAATACCACAGACAAACGCAAGAATCTTCTTATTCTTCATAATATGAAAATATCTTGAGTGCACGATCATGGTTTTATGAATAAACTATTATGTACATGGAATGTCGTTATATTTACTGACGGTGGTAAGTGTGAAATGCAACGATCTCCACCATTTTCTGTTCTCCACGGGTTCTCTTCGTCCTTGATTCCATGTTGCGAACGAAACAGGAGCCCAGATTCTTCATTTTCTTCAAACAGTACGAACAAATGGTACAAGAAAAACGACGCCAGTTGCGATGTTTAAAAAATCTACACTTAACTAGAATTCCAAATTCGATAGTCAAGGTAACGTTCAACGTAAAATTCTGTTTCTTTAAAACAACCATAACTTTTATCATTCTTCTTCGCGTACCACCTGGAATTACCACTTGGACAGTGTCGAAATACTATCCTCGCGGTACATTAAACCTAAGTAGAGAAGCAGCCTCGAGTACTCGAGAAGAAAATAAATTCCACACTCCTGTTCGAATTGGTTTCGTCGCTTTTTATACGCGAACGTTTCGTACGCCGACAGTTCGGTTTTACACGATTAAATGGTTCTGTTCCCCCGAAGCTTTGCGGACTCCTCTTCTCTTCATCCTGACGAGAAAACTTTTTCAAGTTAAGCTACCTAAATTTCTCTTAAGAGACACTCATTAGAATCGGCTCGTAACACGTCACTCGTGTTGCACTAGCGGCAAGTTCCCAGTTATTATTTCACTAGCACGCAACCACTTGTAAAATAGTATCTGTAAATTGTTTTAAATTCAGTCTTTCTGAGTCCCCTTAACGTCTATTTCTTGTTTCATTCTTTCTCTTTTTTTTTTTCTCAATACAAAAGCTTTACACGAATAAGAACAATTCCCGTTATTTCCCGTATCGTCGCTCGCATTTGCTGTACTTCTCCAGCAGGTGCGCGAAATCTTTCACGGACAGGCTAACGTCTAGAGGTAATGTGCTGCGAACAGAAAGAAACCGTTGTTAGACGCTTAACAGGAGCGGTAGATCTTAAATTTCTATACGTTTAAGGGGGTAGCGGACTATTGGATACGTAAAATCGATAGTTTCTTTGACGGTGAATTACTTTGATACCAGAAAATCGTTACAGTCGTGCTTTTGACAATCTATTGTGGGCACGTTTGCGAGTATTTACAAAAAAGAAATCGTCGGAATGTATAAAATTGTCGAAGTTATTAATCGTTGAAGATAGGTGATTATTCTATACACAAATATCTACAATGTGAAAACTTGCCGATGAATTTGAATAAAAACTGTGGAAGTTACACACGAATAAATTTTTCCCACATTTTACGAAAAAAAAATCGTCTATAATCAGTTATAATATGTTTTGCGGAATTTCTACGCGATAGAGAATAGAATTCTATAGCTCCAGTTACAATTTTAAGTGAAAGTATTCATTGGTTCAAGAGTTGCGATGTACACCGTTACTGAAAATGGTGTTTCGGGAAAACCAGCTTCGAATAATCGATTTTCCGAAGCTGAAACAGTCCACTACCCCCTTAAGTAGAGAGCATCGTAGCGAACTTACAAAAATTCCGTTATTCGTGTCTGCCACGGTAAAACACCATACGTGGAACAAAGACGACCATATATCAAACCAACGTCGGGATCAGGAATCCCTCGCCAGTTTAGCTTCTCGTTAAGTAAATCGATGTCTATCTCCTCCGACTTGATCTTCCCCATCACAGCAGCTTCAGCCAACTTCTTCGTCAACGACACTATCTCCCCTTTACCATCCACGGAGGACAGCAAGCACACTCGCAGCTTCGACTTGGAACCTGCGAAAAGTAAACAGTGGCTATTGTAACGCGAACCAGTAAACATCATTTATACCTTAAAAATTTCATGGAAACGCACCGGTTATTCCATTCTGCGCGAATGGCGTGTTCGTCTTGCTCCAGTTGATATGCTCCACCAAATCGGGTCTTCTCGTCGCAATTTCGTGTTTCAAGAAGCTCTCGTTCCTAGCTAGGAATCCTGCAACAAGAGAAATCGACGTACTGTATACGAAAAACGCTTCGCAGTGGCGCGATCGATCTATTCGAAGTACGGTATCACGGTTCGGCGCGAATGATAACGCGTGATACAAATGTGTGCAGAGTTCGGCCTTGACTCTAGATAGCGGAACACTTGTCTAGCGTAACGGCGTATGGTTCTACGCGGCGTATGTAAATCTTTTTACTAATTCGAATCCTTTTATGCTGGTACGAGTTTGCGTAATATAGTTTAATTAAAATCTTCAAATAATCGTAAGATAGAGTTGTTGCCAGCTATGAACATTAACTTAACAAGTCGTATATAAAAGTTTTACTGTTTTAGTCGTACAGTGTCTCTTTACCAATGTAAAAGAAATGTGGAACAAGAATTAGTAGATAACTCAGCAGTTTGAGATAAGCTTTCTGCAAGTCCACGTATATCCATTTCCTTGTAATGAAAGTAGTATTCCATTGCATGGCAATAAAATTTGCAGAAACATTACACAACTGTTCTTTCTTATAATAAACAGATACGTATCTCGAGGTGACTTAAGAAATCCTCTATTTACTTAACTAATCTATGAATCATCGCCCGAAATCCTTGATAAAGCAACTGTGGACGTTAATCCTAGTAGGCAGCTAAATAGTAACGATTTTGAGGCCAAAGTTATGTGATAAAACTATCGAATTTCAGGAACTTAAAACCCCTTCCCACGGAGAATGTATTAAAACATTCTAAATTCCTCCGAACTACGATTCCTTGAAATTATCTCCAGCGGCGAGCCTTCGAGCTTCGCGAGGCCTTACGCAGTCCCTTTGGGACCGATCGACATCGTCGACCGTGGCAGGAAACGTATTACAATACAAAAGCTATTTATCATAAATGCGCAGACGACGCTTGGACGATTCCACGTAGGAGGAAAGCAGAGACCGTACGACGGCGAACGCAGCTCCGTTAGCGAAACGACGGGGTAGAATCGAGGTTTACCATTGATGTCGTAGAAGCTGATGTACGGTATGCCGAGCGCGACGCACCAGCCGATTATTCGCACGCAATCCAGGATAGTGTCCTCCTTCGCGCCGAAGACGACCACTACGTGCCTGGGCAACGTTTTCGTTCTGGTTGCGGCGCGCACCAGCCATTCCACCTCTGTCCTTAAATTCTCGCCGTGCCAGATCGCCGTGCACTTCCGATAAAGGATCACACAGCAGTTATGAGCAGCGGTAAATAAGTCCCAGACGAAATGCGTGAGTATCAGTAACGTGCGAAATACCGTGGACATAATGCCTTCCCGTGACCGCGCGTCGACCTATGTAACATAATCAACGCGGCACTGGCGATAGAAGTGCGGACAGTTCTGAGAGCCGCCCGGGGTAACGTCAGAACGGAGCTCGTTGCACCTAGCCGCCGACCCGTCTAGCAGACGGTCACCTCACGTGCACCTGCCTACTTACGCTGGGCTGGCGACCTGCGAGCGCTCCCTTTCGCCCGCCACCGGCACTAAGCTCCGCGGCCCGTCGGCGTGTATAGGGTGATCTTGAAACAAGGAATGACTTGTGCGAAATGGGATATAGTCCAGGGACGAATGTGATCCAAGGGCGTTTAAGGGGGCAGGTTACCCCGTGGACCTGAAGGGAATTATTTCCTAGTTCCGAGGGGTTACAGAGAAAGACGAAAGGGGCTGCGATGCGAGGGATGACTGGTTAAAGAGGAGATATAATAAGAGGCGTCACTCCGGGCGGAACCTTGAAGTTCTTACTTGACCTTGGCATTTAAATTGGTTGTCTATTCGAGCGGGATATTCAAATCGGCTCACCGCAATTGGCTGATTATTGTCGAAGTTTACTGATCATTGCCGAAGTTTACCGATCGTTGCCGAATGGGCATTTAAATTGGTTGTCTAGTGACTTCCCTAGGTTGTTTCTGTCCTTGTCGAGTGACGCCTCTTATTATATTTCCTCTTTGCTCTACAGCCGTGTATGAGTTTTAGAAGTAGCGTCCTTCGTTGGTGTATCCTTGTGACGCTGTTGTGCAAAACGGTGCAGAATAGTTTAAAATAACTCGCAATCGTGTAGTGTATTTACGCAATTGTCTTATTAATTGGGATACTTTTGAAATTACGTAAGTAATATTTAATTTTCTAGTAAAATAGTGAAAGTATGGTATTTGAAGGTTAAAATTGGTATAGAATTACAGTTTATTTATTACAATATAAAGTACCTGTCAGCAGTGACTTCCACGGCATTCAACGCACGAATAATCAAATTTACATTGTTTTGTTAGAAGAAATTTTAAACGGTATGGCACAGATGGCACCACCAGTCGTCCCTCAAAAAGCGGTTGGAAGAAGTCGATTCCCCTTCCGCCTTTCGCTTCAACTCTTGCGTAGGTAAGCCTAGCTTATGCACTGTCCTTCAGGTCCACGGGTTACCTTCAACAGGACAAAATCACGTCCTTCAAACGTATCTTCTGATGTAATGAATGAATATAAAGATAATTTTTGTTTTAATTTTGTGGCGTCATTTCGTTAACTTTAACAAATTATAACAATTTTTATGTTGATGTTTCTGATTGTATTCTTCTTTTGTAGGAAAAATGTTTTTTATCTTTTTTTTTTAAGAATTTATATTGACAATGTGCTCCCAATACATGGAGGGGAATAGTTTCCTGCAGCTCGTTGTAGATTTGCATTCAAATCGTTCGAGCGTGTTCGAGATTTTATATTCACCGTTTTTATTCCCGATTGAATAACATAAACTATAAATTTGAATAAAGCCATTGGTGGCCATTGATGTAGCTTTTCCAAAATTTTGTCTTTTCTTTATAAAGACTCTATATTACCAACCACCAACCCTAGTTTCGTCGCTGAGTTTTGTTCATATTTGTGGCAGTGTGGACGTGGTGGGGACGATATTAAGTTTATACTAAAGGAGATATTTTAAATTTCGGTTTTAAATTTTTAATTAAATTCGCACTATAAAATGGGTTAAAAAATGCAAGAGGAGTATATTTTTCTTTACCATCATCTCAAAGTTGCCCCCTCCCCCTCGAAAAATATCTCCGAATGCCCCTGGCTGTTAACATAACAATTTCAAACCGGTCAACTTATAATTAGTTATTTTTCAAATGACTACGTTGCTAAACACTTACTCGCTGTTTTAAGATCACCCGGTGTATAAGCATAATTATTACGTTTGAAACGTTTGAAACGTAATAATTTGTTCCAAATAATAATTTTGCTGTTTATCTGTGTAATAGAGCTGCAAATGCGTCGCTTAAGATTACTTTAATCGCGTAACTGGTCAGATAAATGTGTAGTTACTTTATGAAAGAGGTTAGGTCATCACGTGTAAAATATGTTCGCCAAGGTGGCATGTGTGGTGTGCAGATAAACGAATATCACCACGTAACATTTGCACATGAATAATACAGTGGGAGTGTCGTTATCTCTTGTTCAATGTCACCCTGCAATAATTAACAAAAATAACACTGTATGAATTAAAATGTCGCAGCTTAAAATACAAAAGAATGTGTATATCATCCGTTTTCATCGGGAAATGGCTTTTATTAAAAAATATAAAGAATTCTATTTAAAAAGACAAAAATTTGCCTACGCTCTTCTTACAGTATAAAATTTATAAATTTAAAAACTAATTATTTCTGAAATTAAATTTGAAAATATATATACTTCTGCAAATGTAGTTATTATCGGTATATTATCTATAATTATATATTATTTATAAGACTACATAAGGCGAATTTCACTTACGCCCAAATCGCCTACAAATCCCGTGGTTTTCGGTTCAAAAGTTATGAAAAATCTCCTTAAGCAGGCTTTTAAATATAAATTACGACTCGAAAACAGTACATATTTTCATACAAATAAATATTTTAATACAAATAAATATTTTATTCAAAATACTTCTAAAATACACAAACATATACATATTTATTACACAATTTACACAGTATATACACAATTTATACATATTTATTCAGTTTAGCAACACCAATTCGGGGAGCAGCACCAAGTATTTTGAATAAAATATTTATTTTTATAAAAATATATCTGCTTAATATTATTTAATACATTTTTTTCGTTGTACTTATTTTTTCGATTTGGACTTAAGTGGAACTCGCCCATAATTATTGCGACAATTCAAATTTCTAATTTCTACTTACCAGCTCAGCGCGCACGCGCTAGGATTTCAATCTTGTATACATACCACTACGAAAACGTGTTTAGTGCATCGATAAAATGCCGCCGATTTGTAATTAGTATAGAAACATTTGTACAAATAAAACAGTGTCCGAATTAATTGTGACACCTCGCGCAATTAGCACTTTAAATAATGAAAATTGTCGCATAATCGCGCAGGAAACAGGAACCCTTTCGCCTGACAGATTTTAATTTTTATAGGTTAGGCACGTGGCGCGGCTTACGTTCGTAAATACTATCCACAGCGTTATAAGTTCTTAACATAACATTGCCTTCTATTTCTTTCTTCCAGCGATCTTAGAATAGAAAAATGTCATTCCGAGGTCGTGGTGGTGGTGGATTTGGAAGAGGAGGAGGTGGATTTCGCGGTGGAAGGGGCGGAGGTGGTTTCCGCGGAGGACGCGGCGGAGGTGGATTTGATAGAGGTGGCAGAGGGTAATTATTACATTTCATGGTCTCGCGACGAATAAAAAACTAATACTCACTGCGTTACAGGTACGACCAAGGTCCGCCGGAAGAGGTGACTCCGTTGGGTCACTTCACATGGACGGTCCAGGATGATCTCGTTGCCAAAGTGGACATAGAGCAAGTGCCTTTCTTCAACGCGCCGATCTACACAGAGGCGAAACAGCAGGTCGGGAAGATAGACGAAATATTCGGTAACATCCGAGACTACTACGTGTCCATAAAGCTATCGGAAAACATAAGGGCGTCGAGTTTTATAAAGGACACAAAGGTAGAGCGCTTCTACGCAAGAATCGAGCTTCGCGATGGTTTCTCGTTCTTATTAACGATCACTGTGTCTTTCTAGCTGTTCATAGATCCGGCGAAGTTATTGCCGCTGCAAAGGTTCCTCCCCAAAGCTCCTGGAACGGAGCAAAAGAGGGGCGGCGGTGGGCGAGGGATGAGGAGAGGCGGCGGGGGAGGACGCGGCGGTCGAGGGGGTAGACCTTCGTTCGGGCGCGGTGGTTTCGGAGGTAGAGGAGGAGGCGGCGGTGGTGGAGGCTTCAGGGGTCGTGGAGGAGGAGGGTTCGGACGTAATGACTCGGGCAGAGGCCGTGGAAGAGGGAGATGGTAAAAAAGTAAAAGCTGCAATGAATTTTTATGTAAGGACGTGTTAAGGAATAAGAGTACGTTGACTTCATTGATGAGACAAAAAACCGTGGAAAATAGACTTAAATGCAGTTAGAACGTGATCGGAACAGTGCTGGATTTATTTTCATCGAGACGTTGTTAAATATTTATGAATTACACCTCTGTAACTGCATGTATGATACAAAAACAAGTTGCGGTTTATATACAAATATTAAACATATTTCACAAGAGAAATCTGTTTTCCTTTACACTTCGTCGAATTTTATGTGCTTCCCGAGTACTTTCTCTGCCTTCTTCAGTAGTTTGTTCCTCCCTCTCTGTTTGGTTTGAACCTTTTTACCCAGTTTCTCCTCCCTATCGCGCTCGATTTTGCCCCAGTAGGCCTTCTCTTCTTCGCCTGCGTGGAATTATGGTAAATGTTTAGATTCTTTGAGATACAGATGTGTATCGAATATTCTTACCTTCTAACAGCGTCATGTGCCTTTCTTCGTCCGATTTCTGGGCAAACGTTTGCGCAGCTTCCGCCGTATCGCATCTTACGTAAGCGAGAGAAGAACCCTCTTTAATGTCTATGTATTTTACGGAGTTGTTCGTCTTCAATTCCACCTGAAATATTACGAAATATATTGGAAAGGGGGATTTATATTCTGTGCAACGTTTCACGCGTGATATACCTTTAAACCTTTAGGGTCTGAACATGGCTTGTCCATTTCAACCTTGACTATAACTCCCGGCACGAAAGAGAATCGAACCGTACTCGTTTTTTCCTCTTTGCAAGTCTTCTCCTTCTCATCGTTCCCTTCCCTTTCCGGTCTGTTTCTCTCGTAATTAGACCGCTGGTTCCACCTTGTTTTCCACAAATGTTGCTTCAGCTGCTTCATTTTACTCCGCTGTAACTCTAAGTATTTATTCCTAAGATGCTTCCAGTCTTTTTTAGCCATCACTTGCAGTCCCAAGCCGTAACAAACATCCTCCGTCTTGCTTCGCCTCTTTCGCCTCCTCTTCTTCTTCTTATCCGTTACGTTCTCTTCGTCTTCGGTGATCGCAACTGCGTTCTCTTCGGTTATCATCTTCTCGTTCTCATCGCCATTGAATACTGGATCTTCGCTTACAGACGCACTCTTCTTGGATTTCTTCTTCGGTGGAACCTCCAAATGAAGATAATCAGCTTGCTCTTCGGTGCTGTCTTCCGTCTCATTGTTCTGCGCATTAACAGACTGCTTGAACTTTTTCTTCTTGCTTTTCACTACTTCCGTGTCGATCTGGTTCTCGGGATCACCCGATTCTGAAACTTCCGAGTCCCTTTGCCTCTTCCTTTTAATTTTCTTCTTATTCTTGCTTTCGTGAAGCTCGGAACTGTTGTTCATAGTTGCATCCTCTTTCTCCTCGTTATTCTCAAGATTTTTATCTTTCTCTGTCTCCGCAGCTTCCGACTCTTCGGTGTCTTCTATTTTTACAGAAGCACTCTTTACATCCGAGTTCACTGCCTTCTCCGTAGGCATCGCTCCTTTCTCAGCGTCGTTAAAAGTAGTAATACTTAACAGTTCGTCGGGAGCTGTGTGCGAAGGCAGAACACAACCTTTCTTTTTAAACGCCTGCAACAAAAATAAAGATTCGTGCGATTATACGAGACAATTTGAATTTAAAGCGCTTCCATCATCGTTCACGGTTCCTTTACCTTCAGACAATTATTAGCAGTTTCCGGTGTATCGAACTCCACGAAAGCGAAGCCTTTTATTTTCCTATTGTGGTGATATCGGGGAACTGAAACGTACGCAACTGGACCGTACTGAGACAATATCGAGCTCAGCATCTCGTGATCCGCGTCTGGTGGTAAATTTTGTATGTAAACTGTACATTCATCGGTGTTTTCTTTTCGCATTATCTGCGTTATACGACGAACCTTTGTTCCATCTTCGGACAACGCTAACATCGTGGAGGCTTGTAACGCTTTGGTTATCCTATTTATATCGGTGGTTAACTCTCGAATCTTATTGAACGTAATGAAGACACTAAGATCGACGTCTGAAAACGATTGAACACATGAATATTATTTATATTATTTATCGGTATTATAGATTTCGAATACGGTTCAAGGAGAACTTACATGGATCATCTTTAATCAAGTTACTTAAAAACCGATCTTTACTCAGATTCGGGTCGCTGAAATAAAACTCCATTTGTTTGAGTATCGCGGCATGAAGAGCCTTTTTCCTGAGCCTCGGTTTTCCGCGCGGAATGCTCGTGATTTTGTTAACAGTCTCCGCGCGCGAATCCTCCGCGGATTTTTGAACCCGAGGAACTGGAACTCGCTCCGAGTCTAGTTCCATATCGGATTGCTGTTCTTCCATCACCATTGTTCTTTGCAGATTTATAAAGTCACTCGAGGAATGTCTACAGCTGTATTTGCCTCCAGATGCCTGAAATTCATCAACGAACATTAGAACTTCTATATTTATATGAATTCTTTTCAACGATTAAGTTATACAGGCTTAATAAGCATGTGAATTTTTCACTGGGGAAAACCTTTTTTTTTCACTCCAAATTTATATTGGTCGAAAGCACGTATAAAATAACATGCAGAAATATTATTTTTGAGTTTAGGAATTTAGGAATTGCGAAGTTATTATGTTAAAAAGACTGCGAAATTTTGACAAACCTGTATTAATACTCGGAATAAGTTGGAAAGTGGAATATGCGTTGTACCGTCGAATCAGTTGTGAAAACTATAGAACCCATTTTCAGCTAAATACTTGGTTGCCGGACAATCGCCGTAACCGTCGGAATATCGGCTAGAAGATATGTCAAAATTTCGCAACCTTCTTCGCCGCGTAACTTTTCGACGGAAACGTTCGTAAGCTCCAAAAACTTTCCGTAAACATAAGTTTCGAACCCCAAAGAAGGTTTCCCAGAGGAAAAGCTCAAATCAATTTTAAGATTGAGAATGTTTTCATTGCAAAGTTGGAGCGAAAACGGTTATATTTTTAAAATTAATAAAAATATTTCGTAAAAAAACTTTTTGAGATTTCGAGAAGAATTGTCTTTTTATCAACTAAGCTACTTACTTTAAATTCCCGATGTATCTATGGCTACACCGTGTCATAAAACAATTTCGTTTTTCACGTTACTCCAAACAGTAAACACTTCGTCGCGAGCACAAAACCAGAAATCATGAGACTCACAGTTGGTCGGCGCGACGAAATGTTCGTCCATGAAACGCAACCAACGCAACGGGCTTAATTTCGAAGCGAACATTACATCTAGAAGGTTTTAGACAGGATCGAAACGGAAGATGAGAAAGGAAGCAAATACGTGGCACGCATTGTTATTTCTTACAGGCTTTTACTCAGATAGTCTTTAAGACGTCTTTCAGACTTTCAAAACGTTTTAAAGCACCCAGATAGCACACCTCGTCTTACGGCCGATTTCTTCACCTTCAGTTATCTTCTAGTTAGAGTTATGTTCCACATAACTGCCAAATGATAGCATCTATTAATTAGCATCTAATTGGACCTTCACTGACCGTCACTTTAAGTCGGAGGTGAAGAAATCGGGCATTAGAGACGTCTAATTTACGTCCATTTTAGGTCTGAACGTCTTGATTTGTAACAACACGTCTCTGAGACGTCTTTAAGACGCCTTTTGAACGTCTTTAATCCTTTACCAGACGTTGTGCTATCTGGGCATGGACTTCAGCTATAATTGTGCGCAGCGACTGCGTTGCGATCTATGCTTATAATGCGTGAATTGTAACACACCCCTTATCACCAACAATAGGGAATTCGTCTCGTTATTTCAGAACTTACTAAAATACCCCTAGACCGATTATTCGCAAAAACATATATACGCGCCTACGCAATAATACGAATTAACGATTCTAGGTTGAAGTAAAGGTTCGAAACAGATAATTGAAATCGAATACAATTTCCTTTCACTCCCCCAATTCCGTCTCCATTTTTCCACGAGTTCCATTCTGCAGACGGTTAAATAGTCAATGGTAGCCACCCTTGACGCATACCGTCATCGAGTGGATCCGCTCAAAAATCTCAAGTCATTCGTTGGTTCGTATGCTCGATTCGAATTAAGGTAGAAGGGATATCCATAGAGTAATGGATGAAATGAGTATTATCCTGCCCGACAAGGTATGTGCGCCTTTAATCCCACCTCCTCCTTTCAAGATTTTCAAACGAACGGCTTAAAATCAAATTTAAATCCCGACACCGTTTGTCGTAACCTCCGCTCGACCGTATCGTACGTTACTGTTTACCCCGCGTGCCCCCTGAAGTCTAACTTTCCGATGGAATCCTAGGATGTCGGCGAGATGGACAGCAAGCCTGTGATCGGACACTACACCGGCGCCGGAGACGAGCTGGACGTCGAGGATCTATATACCAAGTATAAGGTAAAAGGCACCAACCTTCGTTCTACTTAACTTATTATCGATGTTTCACAACGATCGTCTCGAATTTAATAGAAATTGCAAAGAATGCTGGAGTTCCTCGAAGTCCAAGAAGAATACATAAAAGACGAGCAGCGCAATTTAAAGAAGGAGTACTTGCACGCTCAGGAGGAAGTAAAGCGCATACAAAGCGTGCCTTTAGTCATCGGGCAATTCTTAGAAGCCGTAGACCAAAACACTGGTATCGTAGGCTCGACCACAGGGTCTAATTACTACGTACGTATCTTGTCTACGATCGACAGAGAGCTGTTGAAGCCCTCCGCCAGCGTAGCGCTTCACAAGCATAGCAATGCTCTGGTAGACGTTCTTCCGCCGGAAGCCGATTCCAGTATCTCGATGCTGCAAGCAGGTGCGTGCTCGTATACGTAGGTGAAACCGAGAGGTAGTACAATGAAATTGACCTGTTCGCGGTCTCCTCTCGCAGACGAGAAGCCTGATATCCAATACAGCGACATCGGAGGTATGGACATGCAGAAACAGGAGATCAGAGAAGCGGTGGAGCTGCCGCTTACTCACTTCGAGTTGTACAAACAGATCGGTATCGACCCGCCGCGGGGTGTACTGATGTACGGGCCACCTGGGTGTGGTAAGACTATGCTCGCGAAGGCTGTAGCTAGACACACTACAGGTAAAATACGCGATGTTTGCGATTCTACGTATGATTTGAAATGTATTGTCGATTAATCCGATGAGTTTTCCGTTCCCCAGCCGCGTTCATTCGCGTAGTAGGCTCCGAATTTGTACAGAAATATCTGGGTGAGGGACCGAGGATGGTCAGGGACGTGTTTCGTTTAGCTAAGGAAAATTCTCCGGCTATAATTTTTGTCGACGAGATCGATGCTATAGCTACGAAGAGATTCGATGCTCAGACTGGAGCCGATCGCGAGGTGCAACGTATTCTCCTGGAGTTGCTCAATCAGATGGATGGGTTCGATCAAACGACTAATGTCAAAGTCATAATGGCCACGAATAGGTGAAACTATGATCTTGATTGTGTTAGGTTTTCTGTATTTTGGAAGTTACGAAGTGATTCTTTCCAGGGCGGACACGTTAGATCCCGCATTGTTGCGTCCCGGTAGATTAGATCGAAAGATTGAATTCCCATTGCCGGATCGTAGGCAGAAGCGCTTGATTTTCTCTACGATCACCGCGAAGATGAATCTGAGCGAGGAGGTGGACCTGGAGGACTACGTGGCGCGGCCGGATAGAATCTCCGGGGCTGATATAAATGCTATTTGCCAAGAGGCAGGGATGCACGCGGTGCGCGAGAATCGGTATATAGTCCTGGCGAAAGATTTCGAGAAGGGCTACAAGAACAATATCAAGAAGGACGAATCCGAGCACGAATTCTACAAGTAAACGGGGGAGGTGCTCTCCTATACGTCGTTCATGTTTAATGGCCCCATATGTATTTGGAAGTTCATGTATCACTGAATCTAATAATCAATATATGTTTACACAATTTTCGATCGTGTGCGTTTTTACGCTTATTTCCTACATATCTTTTATATCCTTTTCGTACCACTATGTATGTCTACAGGACCGCGAGAACTTTTGCGGGGTCGGGTTTCAAAATTGTGTTGGGTCCAAAAAAAACGCGTGTATATTTTATTTCTAAATTTTATAATACCTAATAAATATCTATGCACAGAGCCCCTCAAAATTTATGATGAGTTTTTCGTAAGCCGCGAAGCGTTTTAAAGAAATTTTATAATAATAAATATCTATGCACAGGGCCCCGCAAAATTTACGATGAGCTTTTCGTAAACCACGGGCCCAAGTTCCGGAGGTTCCGGAGAACGCACTGAACCCGCCTCGCGTCGGCCCTGTATATCGAAATTATATAGGGAATAATCAACATGTTTGGAAAATAAGAATCATTTCAGATGTCATGGACGATTTCTATGCAAATTATTTCAATTGAACTTATAATCTATTTAAAAAAGTAAAAAAATTACGCCAAGTACATGAAATCAAATAAATCACAAAAACTAGAAGATAATAATAATAAATCACAAAAAAACAGAAGAAAATATACAATCACAAAAAAGTAGAAGAAAATATACAATCACAAAAAAATAGAAGCAAATACACATTCACAAAAAAGTATGGGTATTTATGGTTTGAAAATACCTTGCCTGGCCACGCCAAGTATTTGACTTCGAGGCCGCGTATATGTTTATGTATTTTAGATTGTAATGGAGTTATTGTAAATTATTAGTACTAAGACAATTAACATGTGACGGTCTTCACTTCTTGCGCCTTTTCGTAACAATCGGTTCTCCCGGTCACTCACTTGTGATTATGTACTTGTATTTTCACTTGACCACTTTAAAGCGTCACGTCAAAACAAAAATATAAATACAAACAGTCGTCAACAATGCGTCCGTCCTAGTCAACGGTCGGAGTGGAACTGATCTCCATGTAATTTATAGGTAGAATTTATTGGAACGAAATCCCTTTTAGGGAGAAACATTTCGACGGTTATCTCGCCCTACGATATTTGTGTTCACCAGGCGATTTAATTGACATTTTTCCAGACTATTAAATGCTACAGACCGCCCCAGGATAAATCTGTTTCATCTCCCGTCAATTTTTAATATGTCTCGTATTACGAAATGTCAATGTATCTGTGTCTGATCAGTCATACAGCAATGATATTTTTCGCGTACCCCACGTTGGAACATTTGTATGTACTGGTACAAATTCATTGCGGGCTTCCAACTCGGTGAATTAAGTAAATATTTGATAGGGGGAACGGGAAGAGTGTTTTTCTTTCTCGATATAAAACCTATCATGTAATTCTATGCAGTATTTCATATGATTTCGTGCAATCGAAACGTCAATATCTGTTATTTTATTTTTAAGGTAATTTAATATTTTACAACATTACATAATAGATATTAAAGATTGCATATAAATTAAAAGGTACATTTCAGTTTCATTATATAAACATCTTATTGAAATATAAAGGTTTGTGATTCCTAGCCGTTTGGCTTTTATTTGTTCTTAGCGTAATAGTTGTGTGCGTTACGAAGCTATGCGTAGACCAGCGATACCCCGATGGGCGGCCCGAGATAACGAGCATTCATCGCGTTTTACCATGATGTAAGAACATTAGGGCCTAGGTGTGCTCTTGCGCACAGCTTCCAAGTTAGCCAATATCGTACCCTTCCCAAGATTCTTCATATTGCATCAGAACCAATAGCATAGAATAAATTTGTCATCGTTTCAATAACGCTTCTGTACACATCAATATGTACTCATATCCACATATTTCAATATGACAAAAATTGGGGATGCGCAGTAGAAGACGCAAACAGAAAATCATGCGTGTCATGCCCGCAACGTCATTGGTTTCGAGCACCCCCTTCTACGCGAGTTTTGAAAAACGCAATGAATGCTCGTTATCTCGGGCCGCCCATCGGGGCATTGCTGGCGTAGACCAATACGAAATGAAGTTATGGAAAAAGTATCAACGTTCTGACCAATAAAGCTCCTGAATTTTTTGGTAGCTAACGCACACCTATTCTGATGTGTGTATTCCTACGCTGACAGCTCGGTTTGGCCTACACCCCAGAAGCTTGGCACTATCCCCACCACTTCTGACTCACTCTTGTTCTGCGAAGGCGAGAGCGAGATGGAACGAGAGTGAGTCAGAAAATGTTGAGAAAAGGAGCACTGAGGCAGGCAAACTGTGTGGTGGGAGAATACTCCCCCCTGAAACGCACCGGCCAATATATCTGTGGTTGTAAGGAAAAACGACCCATGTCATAATTTAAAAAAAAATCAGTTTATGCATTAATTCAACTGTAGAATATTGGACGTATGTTTTTATCAGAAAAAAATGCATGGAAACGAATTTTATACGTTGAAAAAATAATACAATTTAATCGAAGTCATTTGGCAAAACAACGTAAGACCACAAAATTTGGAGAATACGACGTATCTTTCCTTTGTGATCTCATTTTATTTTCTATTTTTATTTATCTGCATATACTATGACGTATTTTGTGTAAAATAAAATGAGCAAATTGTACACAGCTGCTGACTGTTGGTGCCGCGCGGGATTTATATATATCGTCATATCTTCTATAATTATTTATTAATCAGTGTGAAAATTGGTGAAAAACTTCCTTGTATATTAAGAAAAAACTTTGTCGCTGCAAGTTATATGTACCTCAAAATTCCCTCGATACTTTTTAACGGCGAACGTTGAAAGACATGGGTTATGTCCAATATTACTTTTAAATTAAATATTATTACATTTTTTAACATAAGAGTTTTGTGCATACGTTTTACGGCTTCGCTAGAGTTTTCTGAGTTCTATGTTTCAAGTCTCATAACGATCCGTTAATATTTACTCAAGTTATCGCAATTTATGTTTAACGAAATAATGATTTTGGTCGAAGAATTTTTTTTTGTTTATAATTTTTATCTCGAATACTAATGATTCGATAAAAAAAACTGTAGGTAGAAAAAATGTGTGTCGTGACGAGCTTTATAACACTATATTTTTTAAAATACAGTTTAACATTTAACTTTCCAATATTTTTTAGCGTTTGTACAATACTTTTTCGCATTTTCGAGCGCTAGTCCCCTTATTTGCATCCGAACCCTCAATTGACACTACGTTTCATCATCGATCGACCATCTGTTTGTAAACAGAGGAATTGCTGTAGGTACAGCTGAATTCGCTGCAATCCAATGCTGTTCATTTACGCTTCAGTATCTAAACGGCACCAATTCAGAATATAAATTCAATGTTGTTCACGGTGCATAGAAGTCCTTGCATAAATGCTTTAGTTCCTCGCAACAGGAAAGTACCTAAGAATGTAAAATATTTCCGTACGTGTAATTTTCTTCGGCGCTTTTATGCTATCGAGATGTTTTCATTTTACTTTTCGGTGGATTAAACTTCTCGCGTATAGAAGTTTGCTTCGGAGTTGCATGCCCTACACCGGGGCCCTTTTAGGGGGATTAAAATTTTTAGCGGAGTCAAAAAAGGCTAAACTTCACGGGCGTTCAGCGAGGAATTTTTTTAACGGCTTTCTTAACGTCCTCTCTCTAAAGAAATTTCCATATGAAAGACACGGCAACGCGATATTTGAGGACCGCGGAGACCAGATAACGAGTACTAGATACATTACGCGATAGCTTGGTATTATTTTATTTATTGAAAGTAGTTTTATTTACTACCTTTCTATAATATCCAGCGTGAGCACTTAACGTATTAAATGAAATAACGCGTCAAACTGGTTACAATATAAAATAATAATACTGAATCCTTTTCTCTATTTCTTTCGCGAGCACACTCTCTCTATATCCGTTCGTTACGACGGTCAACAGGTAAGAAGGAAGCGGATTCACAGAGCCTCCCTCTATAGCGTCACACACACACATACACAGAGAAGCAAGCATTACACTTATTTTGTTTCACACAACACCCTCTCTTAATGTTTGCCTTCTCTACATTGCATTCCGAATCTTACATTCATCCGTAAATCTTAAATTTAAATGCATATATATTTATATCATTTATATCAAGTACTAATTCGTGCATCAGTATTGCAACATATTACATTCTCTATTAGTCACATGATCACGAATAAAATAAAAATTTGAAAATGCCCATTAATCATAATTAAAATTATATTCTCTTCTTCTTTAAATGAACAATAAAACAATAACACTTTGTAAACATCATTCTTAACTTTTGATATAGATATATGTGCATGTACATACTTGTATTTCTATTCACCCTCTCTTGCATGTAGTCCTATTTCATTACAATTTAATTTTAGCTTTACCCTATTCAGTCCTTTCGTTAACATGTCTGCTAATTGGTATTTTGTACCAACATATTCAATTTTAATAATTCCTTTCTTTACTCTGTTACTTATATAGTTATATTTTAGGTCTATGTGTCTGACCCTTTTATTGTTTTCAGGATTTTTAATAAGTGATATACAAGCTTGGTTGTCTTCAAAAACTTTAAAAAACGGTACTTTCACACGCATGTCCTTGAGTAATCTCTTAATCCATAAACCGTCTTGCATTGCTGTACACATAGCTACCAGCTCTGCCTCTGTGCTTGACAACGCTACACAGTTTTGTTTCTTCGTTGCCCATAAGACTGTGTTGCCAAATAATTTCATTAAATATCCTGAAATGGACTTCCTGTCTTGCACGTCTTGCGCCCAATCGGAATCCACGTAACAAATTAATGGTAATGCACCTGCATTCCTTTTATATAATAATTCATAATCCATGGTCCCCTTCAAATATCTTAATAATCGTTTTAGGAGTGTCCATACTTCATTTGAATTTTTGTCCTGAAACCTACTGAAATAATTAATTGCAAAACTTATATCTGGGCGTGTACCCAACATCAAATACATTAGACATCCTATCAACTCCCTGACTGGTTCATGTCCCTTATTCGCTTTTTCAGGATTTATATTCAATCTTGGTTCTATTGGAGTTAAACATGAATTACATTGTTCTAAATTGAAACGTTTTAGAATTCCCTTTAGATATCTTTTTTGATCTATTTTCAGTATGCCTTCTTCTCTACTATAGTAAATTTCTAAACCTAAAAAATGTTTTAAATCTCCCTTGTCTTTCATTTCAAATTCTTTTAACAAATGTCTTTTACATTCTTCAATATGTTCTAAATTTGTACTTGCTAAAATAATATCACCTACATACAACAATAAGTATACTATACTATTATTTATGATCTTTGAATACATGCAATAATCACTTTCTGACCTTTCAAAATTGTATTTCAACAAAAACATATTAATTTTATCATTCCAACATCTCGAAGCTTGTTTGAGTCCATATAAGGATTTGTTTAACTTTAATATATTGCCTCTTTTACATTTAACACCTTCTGGAGGATATATATATATATATTTGTATATATATATTGTATATATATATATACAAATTATTTGCTTCGCTACAATATCTGCGTAATCTGTCTCATTAAATTCTTTATTTATCCATCCAACCACATCCTTCTCACTCAGCAACGTGGTCATTCTAAACTTCCATGTGTGATAATTGTTCTCTTCCAACAAATCAACATTATAATTATTTTTCTTTTCCATCTTTGCTTTCCCTATTATTTTTCAATTTTTGTACTGACCGTTACTTCTTCTTCTCCACGTGCTACCTGGGCCCATAACCTATTATTTTATTTATTGAAAGTAGTTTTATTTACTACCTTTCTATAATATCCAGCGTGAGCACTTAACGTATTAAATGAAATAACGCGTCAAACTGGTTACAATATAAAATAATAATACTGGAAATATAATAATACTGAATCCTTTTCTTATTTCTATCGCGAGCACACTCTCTCTATATCCGTTCGTTACGACGGTCAACAGGTAACAACAGGTAAGAAGGAAGCGGATTCACAGAGCCTCCCTCTATAGCGTCACACACACACATACACAGAGAAGCAAGCATTACACTTATTTTGTTTCACACAACAACGAAGAAAACAAGCCCAACTTGATCAAAATCTATGCACAAACGAGAAAGTTATGGGCAGAGTGAATGGGAAATGGTTTGATCAGTCCGGCCTACGCTCCGTGACGCATGCGCAATGATGCCGTGATGACGTCAAACCAATCAACGCCAAGATGGTAAACGAAACGGCGCCACCGTCAAGTTAAGCCAAGCGACGTCATTGGCTGGGCTAGCTTGACGGTGGCGCCGTTTCGTTTACCATCTTGGCGTTGATTGGTTTGACGTCATCACGGCATCATTGCGCATGCGTCACGGAGCGTAGGCCGGACTGATCAAACCATTTCCCATTCACTCTGGTTATGGGCGATAGAGTCGGAGTGCCTATTTTCAACTTTTTCCCTATTTTCGCATTTTTTCTTGTTTTTTGGCGAAACCAAATTTAAATGTATTTTATTTTATTTTTGAAAATAAATTCTATCTCTGTTTCTTTTGCCCGCATTGAGATCAGTTCCTTTTACAAGGATCAGTTTCTCTTCAAGGACATGTTAACGCCTATATTCAGAGAATAAAGACGTAAAAAGCATGTTACAGCAAAAGATCGATACGAATGAAATTATTACAAACAGCACTACATACCGATTTTCTTATAGTTCTCGAGCAAATCATTGATGATTTTCACCACGATGCATATTTGTAAAAACACGTTTATAACTTGGTTATAACTTGCCTGTAAGCTGTCAAAATTTAGCGATTGACGAACGAAACATGAGTTAGTTTCTGTTGGCTGAAGGTGTGCGTGTAATGCGTATACGAATTATATCGACAAAAATTTTGGCTGGAGAAGAAGAATCAAAACAAAAATTTCTTTACCGTTTCTGACTGATCCATGAGACGATATATTACGATATCTTTGTCATGCGAGGACCGATTTTATTGAAATTGGTCTTATTCGAAAGCTGATATGCAGTTTACATAAGAAAAATGCCTTTAAATTTAGAAAATATTGCAGGCGTGATATATTAACGAAATAAGTTTCAAGTTACGCGTCTCTATATAGATAATTTATCACCTGAATGGTACAGCTGACCCGTACCGCGCGAACTTAGTCGAAATCACTAGTCCTTTTAACAGTCAAATGCAATCAAACATTAAAGAAATCTTCACCGTGATCGTCCATTTAGAAATGTTATGAAATAGCGATCTAATTTCTTGCACGAAGCGTAGCGAGCAAATATCGCTGCGCATTAGAAAAACCAGATTTCAATCGAAGCATGATACGTCTTTACATCGACGGATACATGTAAACATAACCTAGAACGATAAACAGTAAACAAGCTTTTTAGGCACTTTTCTAATTCTACAAATTCGTTCGTCTTTCCTAGCGTCGAACGAAGTTCGTTACAATGAATTTACCTCGTCTATTGATAGCGAGCTTAGAAAAAGGCAAAGCCAAGGAAATCGCAACAAGTAAGTTTCGATTTCAATGTGCGTCTGTTTGACTTCAGTCCTCTTTTAGACATACACTTAAATAACGTAATTGTTACATAAAGAGAAACGTCCGAAGACGAATCGTTCGTGTCCCTTTAATCGCCTGATTTTCCAGGTATAGGAGCAGAGAGATTGTCTAACCAAGACTATTTCCAACGCTCCACGGATAATAATTTCGAATATTACCTATGGAAAATTCAGAATAAATATTACAGCACGCACGTATTAGTATGCGTTACGGAAACTCCTTCGCCGGATATCGTAGTCGACGGAATAGAAGCTCTAATTCTGCATCACGATCCGCAGGCAGTAAGATTCCTCGTTCGTAGAAAGAACTTTCGACAGGGCGAATGATTTTTAGCATTCATTTCCTTAGGACAACGCAGAACAGAATTTAAAACAGTGGTCGTCTTTGATCGCCTCTCTAGCGGAAGCGGATGTCTTATTGTTCTCGTGCGACTGTATAACGGATGCTCTGATTAAAGATAAAGGTATAAATGAATTGTAGTTGGGTACGATATAAGTATTATTCGTAGAAGCTTAAGCACGCATTTTGTGTGTTTCAGTGATACAATGGTGTCTGCAAAAGAAATTCGAACTGATCGAATTGAACAGGACCGATGTAGATATTTCGGAGGCTGATTCGGAGCATAATAAATATGGCGTTGAAAGGATGGTGGAAGCTTTACACGCCCATATGTGGTCTACCATGACTCTCAAAGGTTTTCTATAAAGATTCCCCAAGAAACTGCTTCTACAGCGGGTGAAATACTTCGCTAGGGATTTATACAGAAATTGCTATTTTGCAGGGAAGCCATCGAGCGCCGAAGATCAAAGCTCCGAAGTGAAAGGGGTTGAAGAGCAGTTCGAAAACATCAAACTGGCTCAGAATTCCGCGGAAAGGTTACCAATGGAGAACATGCTAGGTCGGTCTAAAAGAGATTTATTAAAGAACTGGCGGATTTAAGGAAAAAGGCTCAGATGGCAAACGTTCTGAGAGGTCAATTTTTTCGGGAGACACTATTTTTATTAGTCGTTAAAATCCCGTTGAATAGAAAAATGATTTGAGGCACTTCGAATAAAAATAACCCAAAGTTATTTTTATTCGAAGCGCCTTAAATCATTTTTCTATTCAACGGGATTTTATTCGGCGGCCACGCGTGATTTTTTTATTCGACGGGAATTCATTTTAAGCTTCGAATGATTTTCTCAGTTCCATTCGTATTTTTATTAATACTAAAATACTCTGAAAGTTTGGAAAAGATCCGCTTAACAGTTTCTTGGAAAAAAATTCCCAAAAATCACCTTATTCCTAGCGTCCTAAATAGGGACCTCCCCTTAAATCCGCCACTGTTACGCAACTTCCTCCCAGTGCCTAGCAATCGTCTATCTTCCAGACGGCATCATGGGCGAGGAGAACGCGGATTTCGGTGAATTCTTCAGCCAACTAATGGCCATGAAGGAATACGCAGCGTCCCTGCCAACGAACCAGAGACGAATAGCTGCCGAGCAAGTGGTCACCGCGTTCTGGAAAGCGATGGGCGGCGATTCGTCAGAAACGGAAGATTAACTTACACCCTGTCTATTAAAACGCACATAGGTATACATAAGAAACGCCTAATCAACTTCACCAACCTGATATATTCATTCGAGCGAGCAACAAAGGAACAATAAACCTATAACAACTAGTTTCCGCAAGAAACGCAATACAATACAAATCAATGTTCTCGACAAATGTACCTTATAACAAGTCCAATTGTAGAACTAGTTGTAAATCTAAAACCATTAAGCTTTGAAGTTCATTATCCCGCTAGCGACACGCAACAATTCTCTCCCTCGATCGAAGAGTTACGATTGCTCGGCAAGTATCAGGTATATATATACAATCTTTCTATTTATCTGAAAAGTCGAAGTGTTCGAAGCAATTAGGGGGGAATTCCACT
Organism: Andrena flavipes; assembly: GCA_963971345.1. Lineage (NCBI taxonomy): Eukaryota > Metazoa > Arthropoda > Insecta > Hymenoptera > Andrenidae > Andrena > Andrena flavipes. Next base: position 76,303,706 of record OZ020480.1, read on the forward strand.
TACGCCCAAATCGCCCGTGGTTCTCGTTTCAAAATTTCTAAAAATCCCCTAAAATATGGAAGAGAAATCAGTGAAAAAGGCATTATCGGAAACTACAGTTTTTTAGATATAAATTACGACTCGAAAACAGGAACATATAATTTATAATACTTATTCAAAATTCCTACGCTCGTTGGCGATTTGGGCGTAACCCAGACACCACAACGTCTGGTAAAGTCTTAAAGACGTCCAAACGGCGTCTTAAAGACGTCTTGTTACAAACCAAGACGTTCAGACCTAAAATGGACATAAACTAGACGTATCTAAGACGAGGTGTGCTATCTGGTAAGTGGGATTCACCCTCGGCTAACAGAAACGTTTCCTACTTCACCTCCTTCCGCCCTCGAACGTTGGCAGCCCTGCCGGATGCACGAGCGCCCATAGTTGCCGGCCTGCCGTTTGGCTAAAATGTCTGACGCGTTTCGCGTAGTGGCTCCGTTCGACTTGGCCGAGCACGGACACGGAATAGTGGGATCGAAAAGGTTCGCGCGGTTCAGGCGCCCGACTGGTGACGCGCGGCTAGCATCGTCGTTCTTATCGCGGGCGGCATGCACTCGTCTGTTACTTAGCCCTCGGCATGGAGTAAGTCATCGAACAGCTAACAACACCGCTCTCTGTGATACTCGGGGCCCGCTCCGACCCCCCTTTAGCATTTCGCCCGCGGTTTCGTTGCATTCCGCCGCACAGTGACAGTTTCCACGGGGCTTCGCCCTCGACGAACCGTTCGACCCGAGTCCCGGGAGAACGCACGCGAGAAATCCAGTGCACCAGCCCCCCGTTACCCCGTTCGATGTCCCCCCGACAAAAACATGCCCCGATGGCTTGATCCCGTCGACACCCGAATCTTCCACCGAGTCATCGAAACTCCCCCGAGAAACTAGTTTCTCCGCGGAGAGTTCGTAATCGAAATTCCTCGACTACGGTATAGGTGCGCGTGACACTGTTACGCTCCGCGGAGATTCTCGCCCTGGCTACGTAGACGTTAACGCTCCTGGCCGCGACGCGTTGTTTATATTTCGTGGGAAAGTCGGGATCGGCGGGATTCCGGGTGAGAAGATTCGGTCGGTTCGTCGAGAGACGAATCGTCGAGGGGCGTGATCGTAATCGACGCACGTTTTCTTTTCGTAGAATCTGACGTGCGTCGAGCATGACGAGTAGGACTTCGGTCGATGCTTGCAATAGTCGTTTAAGAGAGTAGTCGCCTGCATGGTATGGTAAGCCTTTGTCGATGACAGAGGCGAACGTAGTCGATCCTTCCCGAGGTAAATCGTTTCAACGATCCTTTCCGCTGGATCGCGCGAGTCCCTGGCTTCATCGAGATCTGATTTCTCTGCTTAGGAGAGCTGGGAGAGAGAAGCGCTAACACGATGTCGCAGTCAGAGGATGCTTACGCCCCGGAGGAGCCGACACCAGACATTCCAATATCTCTGCTCGATATACAAATGCCGGAGACACCGGAGAGTACGAAGGGTCAGGCTAGCGACGGAGACACGCCCAGGTTGGAGAGCCCCAGGCTTCTTAAACCTGTGCTAGGGAAATTGCAGGCAAAGAAGAGATTGATGGCGTTCGCGAATAAGTTTAACGTGTTACCAAAGGTTCAAAATAAATCCAGTCTAGTTCAGGCGCAATCTACTAAAGTTTCCAAGGCTAAGCCGGGCGACGGGAAGTCTGTACCGAACGACGCGGGCGCTGGATTGAATTTGGAGTCTGATTCTATGCAGCAATTCCATAATCGTCACTCCGTCGGTGGTAAATCGAAGAAGAAGCCAGGTACGGTATAAAGAACGATACTCGGATGTGTTATAAGATCAGCTAAGATGTATTCTTCGATAATTTAATTATGTAACTGCGCAGAGGAGAAGATATTGGCCATTGAAGAGATCAGGCGAGAGGAATCGAAGAGTAAAATGCTACTGGCGGAAGCTATGGCAGCAGGTACTTTAGTTCCGCGGAATCTCGAGTCGGGATTTACTATTGGCATTAATCACTTTGTCTTGCAGCTAGTTTAGACGAAGAGAACTATGCGAATAGGAACGGACAGAATTTATTAGAAAATGTAAAAAGTATAAGGGAAAGAAATAGGCAAGATGATATTAGCGTTTCTCGTAAAAGTGCTTCGAAATCTTCTATGGAGAATAGATATTCCGAAAGGTATAGAAGCGCTCGTCTTCTTTGTAAGCGTTTACCGATTCTTTATTAACTATATTCGTTTTAAGGAGACGATACGGTAGAGAAGATCGACGAGACAGCTCGAGTAGAGACTCAAAGGATTACAATGGCAGTAAAGAGCGATACTACAAGGTCTCGCACGACAGAGAACAGCGCAGGAGAGAGAAAGATAGAAGGGACGACAAGGATAAGCGAGACGATGCCGGGAAATACGAAGAGACTAGAGAGAGAAAAGACGACGAGAAGGATAAGAAGGATAACGAGAAGGACAGGTGGGAGGATTTAAAGGAGAAGAAAAGGGAAAAGAAGGAGAATTTCAGAGAAAAGAGAAGCGATTCCAGAGAGAGAAGCTCCGACGGTCGTGATAAGAAGGAGAAGGAAAAGGACAAGGACAAAGGGAAAGAGAAGGATATAATGAATTCTTCTTCGTGGGTGGAGTTAAAGAAGTGTGGAATAACTATCGACGATATGATTGATATTAGAAGACACGACTACTCGGAGCGATCCGCGAAGAACAGGTTTGCCAATGATTTAACGACTCTTCGATTACTTTCTTCTGTATTAAACAATTATTATAATACACGTATTACAGAACAGCTGAAGATTACCTGCGTTACTTCGAGCAAATGCTGATGTTGAGCGACTGCCGTTTGAAACGGTACGCCTTCGCCGTCGAGGGCCTCGACGGGCCTAAAGAATACCCTCCGGAGTCGGTGAGGGTGACGAAACGAGGAAGGCCTCAGTTGCTGTACTCGGAGAACCCTCGGCTATCTCTCTTCCTCAATCGCCAGCAGATTCTTCAAGCCGTCACCGCGGACCGCCGCGAGAAGATGAAGGACATATACGAGGCGGACTTTGCACGGTATATCAATTTGTCTTTTCACCTACTCGATTTTCCTTTACCCATTCAGATCCTAACAATTCTAGAGACAATCCAGAGGAAGCGGAGAAGCCACTGCGCGCTCGTAATTGGTATCCAAAGGCAGGCATGTGCAAGTCGAGCGAGAAGACTAGTTGGCAGTTCCCCATCAACGTGCAGCTTCCCAGATCCAAATGGGACAGCGAGGACGAGGACAGGCTGTCGAACGACATTGAGAAACAGCAAGACAGTAAAGCGAAGCCAGATGTTCCCACCTCGGACAGAGGTAAACCTTTGAAGCGTGTGGTTCGTGTTTTGTGTTTGCTTTAGTGAAAAGTTCTGATACGTAGAATTCTGTTTCAGAACGAGAGGCATGCTCCCCGCGCTCGGTCATGGCAGAGGAGGATATTTGCGACGATAAGAAGGCCACCGATGAAGATAACGAATCCACCAGCGCTAAGGAGATCGATAATAACGAGCAATCCACGTCCCCCGCGCTGCAGTCCGCGGGCGACGAGAAACTGGCGTCGGAGTACGAACAGTTTATGAAAATGGTGTGCACAGATATTCCTAAGTCGGAGGACTTCTCCCCCGAAACGGTCCCGGTTAAATCCACCTCGCCGTCGAGTTACCACGAGTTTAATATAGAGACTAATCTGCCGGAGGACAATAATTTCACTTTCGGGGAGCACGCGACGTCCGATCAATTAGATAAGAGCGACGGAGCTAAGGTGGACGAGCAGTTCAAGGGCAAGGAGATTCGTCAGAACGTGGAGAAAGTTTCGCAGATCGTGGAGGAGCAAATGTCTTCGAACAGCTCTCACGTCGAGGTGCAGGAGCGCGCGAGGGAGAGCGAAGAGGGACGGGAGAAAAGCGAGTCGGAGGATTCCAGGTCGATCCCTAGCGATTGGGAGAACGTTCGGATAAAAGTAGAGCGCTTGAGCGACGAGAACTCGGACACCAGGGAGCCGAGGAAGAAGAGGAGGCGGAAGAAAGTGACTTCCAGCAGCGAGTCGTCCAGCACGTCGAGCTCCTCGGATTCCGAAGAGGACGGGAAGAGGAAGAGGAGGAAGCGGAAGCTGTCGAACTCGAACGACTCAAGTTACTCGGACTCGGACAGCAGCGAGAGCAGCAGCAGCAGCAGTAGCGATTCCTCCAGCTCGGACGACAAGCGGAAGAAGAGGAGGAAGAAGAAGCGTAAGGCTGAGAAGAGGAAGAAGAAAGCCAAGCGGATAGCCAAGACAAAGAAGAAGCGTAGGAGAAAAGTGAGCTCCGACTCCAGCAACAGCGATTCATCCGACGACAGAAGGAAGAAGAGGGTATCCGCCAGCAAGAAGTCTAAACAGAAACGAGAGTTCAGCGAGAAGCACGACGACAACGAAGATATAATAAAGACTATACAGAAATCCCCTCTGGGATCTTCGTCGCCGGAAAGTGAGAAGCTGACGCGCCCGCAGACTCCCACGAAGAAGATCAAGGAGGAGGCGAAAGGTGAATGCAGGAAAAGATCCAGCGAGAAGCATGATATCTGGAATAAAGAGCAGGAGCTGGCGCGGAAAGTGATGTCCGACGATAGCGCGTGCAGCGGTAAAACCCACAAAGACGAGAAGAAGAGGACTAAAGCCGACGAGAGATACATGGAAGAGTGGGAGATGGACGCGAGCATTGAGAAAATTGAGACGTCGGAGGCGGAGAAGAAAGACGAACGGAGCAAGGAGGAACGAAGTAAAAAGGAGGAGCGTCTAAAGGAGAAGTGTTCGAGTATCGGCAAAGAGATGCCATCGTGTGGTTCGAAGAGCGAGGAGGACAGCGACGCGAAGAAGAAGAAGAAGAAGGAGAAGGAAAAAAGGAGTAGCAATGAGTTTCTAGCGGACTGGGAGAAGGATAGCGATAGGATATCGAAGCAGAAGGAGAAGTGGGGTGAGACTGAATTCGACACTCTGAACGTACCATCGTTGACGCAGCTGGAAAGGGAAGTTAGTAAGAGGCAATTGTTGGCGGATGAATGGGAGGTTGATAGTTTGGAAGCTGTGCCGGACTTGACAATCAGTAAGAGGAAATCACGCGGCTCGAAGAAAGTGGAGAAGGAGGTTCGATACGATAAGAAGACAGACACGTATATTGCTATAGAGAAGGAGACCTCGAGGGAGTGCAAGAAGAGGCAGGATCGACTGTCGGCTATGAGAATCTGGGAAGAAGAAGAGGAAGAAGGAGAGAGGGAGGCTATGATGCTGATGGAACAGAAGAGTAAGAGAAAGAGGGACGAGTGGGACATCGAGGAGGAACCGTTCTTGCGGGAGAAAAGTGAACGGAAGGAAGACTTGGAGGATAATATCTGTACGATTGATATCCACAAAGAGGTGAACGCGGTCAGCAATGATATGGATACGCCGATAAAGCTTGACGCGGTTACTGTTAAAAAGTGTAAGAAGAGTCGCTGGGACATAGCTTCGCAGTCCGATGAGAAAATAGAGTTGAAAGCTCCTGTTATGTGGGAAGAAGAGTGTGCCGAATGGACGACGATAAACAAATTCGAGCGCAAGAGCGAGAAAGTGACGTTAGAACGTTGCGATTCGATTATACCTAAGACCAAGATAAAAGACGAAGAGATTGGCATCGTTGATCAGCAGCCGAGAAAGGGTATGTCGAAGAGCTCGGACCTTATCGACCTATTCGCAAGGAAGTCCGAGGACGTAGACTTGTTGGATTCGACTTGGACTTCGGAAGAACTTAAGAAAAACAAGACGCGAATAAAAGGTTTAGAAAGTAGCTCTGAATTAGACGTATTCTTCGACGAGGCTAAAGAACCGTTGCCATTGCCAATCACAAAGGAGCAGACCGTAGAGCAACTGAAAGACATGTTTGACATAGACGTAAAATTAGTTAACAAAAATATAGAATTGTACAGCCCCAGTTCCCCGGCGCTGTCGCAGAAGTCCGAGGACATGGAGACATTCAACGACAGCACCTCGAATTCGTTAAATCTCAGGGAGGATCTCGTGCAGGAGAAGCTGAAGAAGGAAACCTTGGTGAAGTCTGACGAAGAGTCGCTTTCTGTTCCCAACATACCTCTTCAGATAAAGTATCGGGACGGGAAGTATGCGAAGCCTGTGGTGACAAAAGAGGAGTTCGAAGAAATCTTAGGGGTGCAAGCGGAGGATCAATCACCGCAGAAGAAATATGACGAGATAAAATCTTCCGAAGCTTTAATTGGCGATCTTCCGATCAACGAGCCATGCCCCGACGCGAATAATTACAAACCACAGCAGATGGATATATTCGCTGAATATGAAACTGAAGAGTATCGTAGTAAGTCAAGCACCAAGAGCGTTGAGGTGGTGTCTTCTTCCAGCACGAAAGGAGAGGAGACGAACGAAGGAAAAGCAGCCCTGAAACTGATCCCTAAACAGCTGCTAATTCGACGTAATAACGAGCGTGTGAAGTCCAAATTGATCTCAGACGATCCCATACAGCATGCTGCAGCCCTTTTGACCATCCAGAAGAAGCTTCGAGAGTCGAACATCGCGAAGAACGACGAGAAGGACACCACCTGTGAGGAGTCCACCGGCGAGTTCAAGATCGAATGCGAGAAAACGACCATCACCGAGCCTCCCGTCGCCGACGTCGCTCCCAAGGAACAGACCACCATCACTGACGTCAAGGTGGACTCCAGAGACTTATCGATAACAGTGAAAACCTCGATCACGACGAAAACGGAGTCCTCGAGCACTGTGAAGCTCGATTTCAATCGCATCGAAGAATATAAGTCGGCTGATAAAGAGACCATTAAGACGGAGGATCTTAAAAAACCTAGGACACCTGCTGGCAAGGATATCTGTGATACGGAAGCTCAAATTAGATCTCCCAGCAGGGAGCAGCGAAAGAAGAGTCCAAGTAAGAAGGAAAATGAGAAACGGGTGAGCGAGCGCAGCAAGGAGAAAAGGGACAAGAAATTCGACGACAGAGATAGAGGCGACAGAAGGGACAGCAGAGGCTCGAAGGACTACGCTGAGAGTAGGAGGAGGTCCAGTCCTTCGAGCAGTCGCGGCAGGAGAAGAAGAAGCGTCAGTCCGCGCACCTCTTGGGAGAGGGAGAGGAGCAGAAGCGAAAGTCATAGTCGTAGCTGGAGTAGAAGTAGAAGTAAGAGCCCCAAAAGGAAGGATGACTCTGTTGCTTCATCGAGTAGGGACAAACGGCAGGGTAGAATCGATGAGGATAGATCTGGTAGGTCCAGGACAGACGATAGGAGAGAAAGGTCTACGAGAAGTCCTCCTCGGTCCAACAGTGCCCCGTATAACAAAGGTATGTCTCCTATGCAGTCACAAATAGGGCTGGGACTATTCGAATACTTCAATATTCGAATAGTATTCGAATACTTGGATATTCGAATAGTATTCGAATACTTCAATATTCGAATAGTATTCGAATACTTGGATATTCGAATAGTATTCGAATACTTCAATATTCGAATAGTATTCGAATACTTGGATATTCGAATTATATTCACCAAATAATTGAGCAACTGAAGTATTCGAGTACTCGAATACCGAAAAATTCGATAAATAGTCCCAGCCCTAGTCACAAACTATAACACATCTTGCATAACGAGAGCACTTGCTCTCAATGATTTCACGTTATTTCTAGACCACTTCAAAAAGTATGGGTCCACCAAAGAGCGAGATGACTGGAGCAGAAGGAAATACGATCCCATGGAAAGGGACCGAGACAAAGAGGGACGACCTTATGACCCTATGGAGGTACTAAGAGAGAGAAACACAGATCCTGAAAGGCACAGGGAAGGCAGGTTCCGCGATGAAGGTGACAGATCGTTTTGGCCCTTCGAGTCGGAGAACGTACTACGAGATGGGAACGAGTCGTTGGACTCTTACCCCAACGGCCAGGAGCTGGATCTCGATTATGAGGAGAAAGCGTACTACAGGGATGAGAGTCTTGAAAGGGATATCATGGAGGGTCCTCTTCGTCAAATGTCAAAGTACAAACAGAGGTAAAACTGAAAGTGTTACCTCGCCTTACCTCGTCTCCAAGATCAATTATTAAGGGGTTAAAATTGCAGTTATTTTCTGAAAAAAATACAATCTTTTCCAACGAGAATGGCTTCATATTGAATTTTCTGCTTATTTCATTATCTTCCTAAAAAAAATGCCGAAAATGACTGCAATTTTACTCCGTCCAAGGTGGCTTAAAACCTCAACCAAAGTACATGCATACATTCTAAAAACCAAATCCTTACAGCAGGAGGAGTAGATCCACTACGAGAAGAGACAGGCAATGGGAGAAAGACAGGGAGCCAGCGGACTTGGAGAGGCACGGACATGGTCGAAGAGCAGAGAAGCTGCCACCGCCAAGAGGTCGTTCGCCACCTCGAGCAAGGCGCTCGCCACCCAGGACACAGCACGACCGCTTCAGACGTAGTTCCAGATCACGATCAAGATCCTGGTCGAGGTCTAGATCACGTACGAGGTCCAGGTCCAGAACGAGGTCTCGTTCTCGATCAACGTCGAGGTCCCGGGCGATGCGATCGAGGTCAAGATCAAGGTCAGGCTCGCGATCGAGGACCAGATCTACGTCTAGATCAAGGTTGAGGAGTCCTGATCATGGTCTGAGACTGATCGACCGATCACGATCCTCCAGGTGACTGTTTAGAAATATTAATACCAGTCGATAGTTCTGAAACAGTAAGCAACCTAGCTTTGAATTTAGATCGCCGTCCGTGGGGCGAGGTAGAGGCAGGGACAGCTCGAGGGAGAGGAAGGACGAGCACGACGACATGAAGCTAGAGATCTGCGGCGAGAGGGGCAGACGCATAGAGACAATCGTTCAGTCCGTGTCTGGCCTGTCTAGGGATCCAAACGCGTTAGACTCGGATATGCACATGAGCGACAATCTGGAGAGCGTGGCGAGTAGCTTCCAATATGCCAACGAGAATCAAGTTGCGAACGAGTACTACTACAGCGAGAATAACTTGACCTATCCGCCGTGCATCGACGACTCAACAACGAGCTCCCCGAAACGGTTGTCCCTCGACGATAGGTAAACTCTTGTCTCGTGACTAGGCCTGGGACTATTTGTCGAATTTTTCAATATTCGAATACTTCAGTTGTGCAAGTATTTGGCGAATATAATTCGAATATCCAAGTATCCAAATACTATTCGAATACTCAAATATTTGAAGTTTATTCGTAGTATTCGAATATTCGAATAGTCCCAGCCCTCCTCGTGACGCACTTGATCTTCCAAGTCGTAGTCACTCTCGTATCTCTTACTCTACAGTTGCAAAGCAGTATCTCACGTATCCTGTTTCGCACGTTCATTGTTCTGATTGAAATTATAGATTGGAGCTGGAGCTGGGGATCAAGAAGCAGCAAGACGGCACAGGCGTATCAAACGAATACCCCGACACTTTCAGTGCCAACGTGTGTTACCCATCGCCACCACCGCAGCAGCAGATGCTGTACCGTCAGCAACCCACGGTCTTACAAGTATGTGACTCGCAAGTTGTAATAGAAGAACAATCTAGAGATTATTGTTTACCCATATAGGTTTAACAAAACTGAGTTAGCGGTAACCAATGAAATTAAGGATCTGGGAGTTCACTATCTCCAACATTAGATTTCTCTAAACATTATAGAGACACTGCTAACTCTGCTATGAGGATACTTGGCTTTGTCTTACGCTTCTCTTCGGATTTCCAGAATATTTATACTTTTAGATTTGGCCCAACAATATGACCCCCCTCGCAGTCAAAATACGATTTGCTGCTAGAAAGAGTTCAGCACAAATTCCTTAGGTTTGCCGCTTATAAACTGCGACGTCCAATGTGACGCGATAATCACAGCTTTACTACTCGGCTTCGCCCGAAATTTAGATTCTGATATTATAAAAAAAATTTTAAGTTTCTTTTTGTGAAAATAGTCGCATTCATCAGGATTAGCCAGGTATAATAAGCTGAGGCACATTTCGTGATCCCAGAGTTTATCGTTCGAAAGTTTTTAGACGACAGACAAATACACAAACATATAGAAGCTTGTCCCGTAATAAATAAATAAATTATATTTCCACGTCGCGCAGGTGGGCAATGTGTTGCAAGTGGTGCCAGCCGACTTCAACGGAGTCCCAGCGGTCCGTCGAGAGCCGCCGAGTTCCGCGGCAGGTCCCATAGTCCGTGGTTCCAGCCAGGTTGTGCGCGTAGGTAATGTCCTGCAGGTAGTGCCGACATCTTTGGACTGGAGTGGCGTACAACCGTCGCCAGTGGAGCAACCAGCAGCGATGATGTACCCCGCGACGGTCCCGCAGCCTTCTCCCATCCCTTCAGCCCCGATATCTGTCCCTGTTCCAGTTCCAGTTCCCATGCCAGTGCCAGTTCCAGCCGCTATAAGCACACCCACGCCAGTGTCCACCTTATCTCCTGTCGCATTACCCATCGCCGTCTCTGTCCCTGTGCCAATTCCAGGCCCGGTTGCTATTCCCGCTGTTCCAGTGCCGCCGACTACGTTCCCCAGACCGGAGGTAGCGCTTCCAAGTAAGTCAATCACAAGTTGTTCAGTTGTTAACGCGTAGAGTCTCCCAGGACTTGAGATTAATCAACGCTCCGTTCGTAGAAGCGCCAGCCCAGCCGGTGTACAACTATGAAGCCATCCTGGAAACTCGTCGCAAAGAGAGGGAAGAACGCAAACGGTTGCGCGAGATGAGGAGGAAGGAGAAAGAGCGCAGGCGGATAGAGAGGATCAACCGTCGCGCCCTTCAGCTACTGGAGAAGAGCAACATGCGCCAGTCGGATAGCCAGCAAAAGAGCTTGGACTCCTCTGTCTTGAAAGCGCTCCGCGAGAGCGAGGAGCAGACCGAGGTTGAAGAGCAGCAGTCTGCTCCAGCGGTCGCTGAGAAGGAGGGAGTAGCGTCGACCTCTGCTTCATCGGCTCCTGCTGAGGAGGAGGACCCCGGCGGCGACGAGGACGAGGAAGAGGAGGAGGAGGAAGAGCCTGAGGTGGAGGAGGACGAGGAGGACGAGGAAGAACCGGAGGACTACGAGGAAGAGGAGGAGGAGGACGACGAGAAGGCTGCGTCGCGGTTGAACAATCGACGAAACGAGGCGGACGACGCTGCTGTCGCGTCGACGAGCGAAGCGAGCACGTCCCAAGTCGAAGCGGGGTCCAAAGAGTGGCTGGACTTGCCGCCGGCGCCCTTGAAAGGAATTCTGGTTGCGCCAGGCTTCAGGTACGTTACTGTAAACCGCCGCACAGTGGTACATAATGATATATTTTGTTCAAATCACCCTACACCTACAGATCGATAGAGAATTTAATTGCGAAGAATTTGAAATAAATATCGTCAAGTTTATTGAGAATTTACGACCTGTAGGGCAATTTGAACAGAAAATGTCATTATGCACCACTGTGCGCCGGTTTGCGGGAAGTAGTAAGTACTTTATTGTATAAACTACATTTCAGGAGATCCACGATCCCTAATGGCAACCTGGACGACCTGTCGACCCCCGAAAACGACAGCGAGGATTATACGGAAGCCACGGACCTGGACAAGTACAGCGAGTCCTTTAAGGACGAGGCCAACGACAGCAGGCCGGGCAAGTCGAGAGGCTTGTCCAAGGGGAAGACAAAGACCGGAAAGCTGAGTAAGAGGAAGCAGAGGAGTAAAAAATCGGTTCAGTTCGCTGACGGAATCAAACCCGGGGAAGGCACCAGCCCCAGTGGCGGTGAAGGCGACATGCCCTCTCCTCCGCCTCCTACATCCGTCATCACCCGCGACGGTATCCGCGAAGTCCGAAGGTCCAGTTCCAGGAAGAGCAGGAAACAGGAGAAGAGGACTAGACCTCCAAAAGCGAAGAAGAAAGTGAAGGTAAGGTGCATTTAACGGCAATGCCTATTCCTTGCGAAGCTTCCGTGTCTAATCAGCCGTTTCACCAGGTGAAGATAATAAAGCTGAAGAAGCCACGGGTCACGCCGTTGACGGCGATGATGATGGACGACTCCGACGAATTGGACGACCGTTCACCGCCCCCGCCGCCCCCCGGGTCACCGCCACCCCCGCACCAATGGCCCAGCTACCTTTCCGCGTACAATTCCACGATGCGTCCTAGCGAGCCTCAAGCGACGCCGGCGGCAGCGCCGAGCACTGTTCAGGCTCCGCCTCCGCCCACGCCGTTGCCTCTTCTAGTTCCTCCCCCGCCTCTCAACTACACGATACAGCCTTGCAGCAAGGCGTAAGACCCTCTCCCGCTACTTCCAAGCTAACCGCGAATACTTCCTCCACCCTCGACGGGGGGAAAGAATGTTCGCGGCCTTGAAGGTGCCGCGGGATCGAGCGAATCTCTGTCGCGACTGGAGACCTAGAGAAGAAATGATGTACGATTACTAGTGACAAATTCATCGACCGTTTTCTCGCTTCTTGTAAATATAGCCTTCGCTCTTCGTGCCACGCAGAATTTCCGGCTCGCGAGACGGGGACACGAAGGGCCCGCGTACGAACAAATGAATGCTCCATTGCGTCCACGCCTCGACAGATTCGCGTTGCGTTCGATATATTTTCGATACCGATGAGCATGGGAGGAGAGGTCGATTACGGTGGAAATTGTAGGCGCGGCACGGGTGTAATTTGTACAGGGTGTTTCGTGGCTGCGGGGCCTTCGGTGGTTAATAGAATTTCGAAGAGGTAGAAGTGTCTGTAAATGTAGATCTATGAAATTGAAATTGTCTCTAAGTGAACCGGAATCTTCAGTTACTAGCTGAAAGCCCACGTATAAAATCGGTGCTTGCGTTTATTCAGATTCGAATGATCGGTGGACTAATTGAAATTAATAAGTAGATTAAGGAAGAGTCGGGAGAAGTAGCCACGTGTAAAGGGAAAGAGTGGCTTCGCAATCATGTAGGAAATGCCGATATTAATCAGTGACGATGAACTTTGCCGTTTATTCTCGCAACTGTTCTGAGAAACTGGTTTGCTTCACCTCTATACTTTTGAAACACCCTGTACGCAGAACGGGGCTCGGACCTGCGACCGATTGTTAATAGCGACGACATTGTTGAAGATGTAAGGGTACTCGTAAGAAGTGAGTTTATTAATTGTATATTTTACATTTGTAGCTTTACCACGAATTGTCTTCAAACTTAGGCTACTAGATAGTTAAAAAACAAAAAAAAAAATGGGGTCTTGATGCAATTTCCTTTCTCTCATTTCTTTTCTTCTCCTCGTTATTAATATTCGAGCTCGGTTTTATTTGCGGCGAAAAGAGTCTGTACATACGCGGGAGTAGATATACGATTAGACCAAAATTTCATATTAATCGACGAATTAAAAGTAAATAATGTAAGACGAGGAGCTGAGGTTAAATCGACCGTTCTATAGATCCTCTTGCGTTCATTGTACATATCTCGATCGATCATTGTTCAGCGCAGATCGTTTACCCTTTCTGCTTAAACACGAAACGAATGCTTCTCGTCCTCGGCGAGGAGGAACGTTCTAACTGCCCGTAATATCTGAATTCCCACGACAATTTTTGAAAGGTATCGATTTGTATTAAAATAAACGTAATTCTTTTAATAAACCCGGCGCCATTCATTTCGTATACCGCTTTGATGTCGGCAGATCTCGAAGTTAATAAACACAGTGCGCGCAGCAACAAGAATAAGGTCAATTTAAGATAACAGCTGACTGGCGCAGACCATTCAGGCGTATCAAAGTCAAGTGCGATAAGTCGTTTTCGACGAGTGCAAACATATTTCGAAGGAAACAGTCTTCAGTAATCAATAATGGGAAAAATGAAAGTGGCCGTCGTTGGAGGCGGAGTAGTTGGTTTAACAACGGCTCTGCAGTTGCAACGTGAATTACATAACGCAGAAGTTACTGTTTTCGCTTCCGACTTCGAGAACACAGTCAGCCATGTGGCTGCTGGGATATTTCGCGTCGGCTCGTCCTACTCTGGACCAACTGAACAAATAACGAGGTGATCACTGATTATTTAACTAATGATCGATACAGTAAATTTTATACTGATATCTATATACTTTCCAATTAAAATCCTTTCCAGAGACTGGATACGAGACTCGTACGAATATTACGATGGCATACGGAAGACTCATGAAGCTCCATTAGCGGGAGTAACTAGCGTCTCTGGTTACATTTTTGCTAATTCCTCTGCAGAGGCTGTCAAGGTATATTTATAGTGCTCGACACAATTTTTCGCCGATCCGAAACAAAGCTATGTATCAGATGATACTCTAACTCGAAATTACTATCGCGTGTGCAATCGCTTTTAAATTGAATTTTATAGAATCATTGGATGGAAGACTTGGTACCAATCTACAGAAAAGCCACGGAAGAAGAGTTTCAGCTAGTCGGAGGCAGCTGGAAGTACGGATCATTCTTCACAACTCTCATCACGGAATGCAAGCTGTACCTCCCATGGGCTCGTGAAAAGTAACAGACTAATTCCACCAAACATTATTCCTCGAAACAAAAATTAACAACATTCCTCGTCTCTGCAGGTTGCAAGAAAATGGAGCGAAACTTGCAATAAAGAAATTTAGCTGCTTGAAGGAACTCGCTTCCGATTGGGACTTGATAATGAATTGCACAGGACTCGGCGCAAGAACCCTGTGCAACGACAGACGTTTAGTTTCTATACGCGGTCAAGTAATCAAAGTAAGTTTCTCTTTAAACCCAGATTCCTGCATTAACCGGTGAAATCTCAGGCAAAGGCGCCGTGGATCAAGACCTTCTTTTACGGAGAGCTGGACACTTACATTATCCCGGGTTTCAACGGCGTCGTTACACTCGGCGGCTCGAGGAGCTTCGATTCTGAAAATACGAGCCTCTGCGGCCACGAATCGGCGGCGATTCGCGAGAGGTGCGAGAATTTCGTCCCAGCACTTAAGAAAGCCACGATCCTGAGGGAGGAAGTCGGCTTGAGGCCCCACAGAGAGAACAGCGTCAGAGTGGAGGCTGAACGCGTTGCGAGCGGACTCTCTACAGCCATCGTTAGTTTCAGGAGCTTTATCGAACCTTCCACCGTGATTCCATTACCATTGACGATGCGATCTGTGTTACAGCTGGTGCACAATTACGGGCACGGCGGATACGGAGTTTGCACCGCGCCCGGGACTGTCAAGTACGCTATAAAGCTGGCGAAGGAGATGCACAAGTCTTCCGTCGCGAAATTGTAGGGACCGCGTTTAACAAAACCTTAACAGCTATTAACCGAGATCATATTCGTGGAGGGGATTCTGCGAGAAACGATTGCTCGTGGATATATGTGGTTTATTATTAACGAGTTTACAGAAGAAAGTCGTTAATAAGCGCTAATACTGCGTGGTATTATTGTTGTCAATCGTTTGCGTGTGCAACACACTGTGCTCGTGCTTCTTTGGACTTCCCGGGGAAAGTCCTAGTCTAAAGCGTATTTTTTTTTTTTGTTCTTCGTCGAACGAATACATGGCGTTTCGTACGATCGTCTCGTTCCTCTCTTTGCGCATTACACTGCCCAGATACAGAAACAGCAGAACTACAAGGATAATCCTGGAGCGCCTATTCCCGTCGTTTCCGAGCTCCGAAGACCCGTCGAAGCTTGGCGAACGTGTTTCACCGGTGTCGTCTCCCAAGCGAGGCTCGCGCGCACGAGTGCGAAATAAAGCCTGCAATGCGTCGCGGAGATGGTTGTTCAACAAACCCGGGGACATCCTTTGCAAACTCTACCGTGGCACAGTTGCCTGGCAAGTGTTTGTTAAACGCGTTTGAATCGTGACTCTCACGGTGATGAAATCCATTCTGTTTCCATCCGTTTCCCGCTACTTCTTGCCGGGTTTCACGTTCTTCCTGGGCGGCGCGCCCCATCGCAGCGCGGTGCTGTCCACGGTCAGTCGCGGACGCTTGTACTGGCTGCTCTTGATGTGCTCTTCGACTAGTTTAGGCGTCACGCAGATCACGTGCTGCCCCTTCCAGTACTTCACCATGTTCATGCTCTGCAGCGTCGATATAATATCCGTCTGCGAAATGCTCGTCATCTGGCTGGAGATCACAGGAATGGAGAAATCGTTTAGTTCCATTTAACTTTCTTAATCTGCTCGTAACATCACCTCAAGTCTTTGATGCTCAGGGTGCCGCGGAAGTCTCTCAGAATTTCCAGGAGAATCCAACTCCAGTAGCTTCTGTAAGACAGCTTCCCCAAGTCGCTCAGTGGCTTCTCGGGGCTGCCGACAGTCTGTTCGATCTTGCTCAGCTCGTAACTGAAGGCGATCAGAAGCTTCCCGTACCCTTGCCTTTGGAATGGTGGTAAAGTTAGAATGCAGGCTACGTTGTTGCCGTCGGGTGACTCCTTCTCCTGCGAATCGAACGAGAAGATTTACGTCAGGGATTAATCACGAGCAAGGAATACAGAAGATTCAACGGCACCTTCGAGAAATAGCCAACCAAATGCGCCCCGTGCTTGTCGACTTCGCAGAGAATGTAAAAAAGGAATGGCTCCACGTCGAAGTACAAAGTTTTGTGGTCTAAGAACAGCTTCGCCAGTAAGCACAGGTTCTGACAGTAGATCTTATGCTCCCTACCGTCCACCTCCCAGATGCTCAGTGTTCCTTTCCGATATATTTCCTTGCCAACCGGCTGTCTGTGAGTACATTCGCTCTGAAATCAAGACGTTCGAACCGTGGATCGAATTCTAGCCGAATCGAACGAGTCGACGGAGCTTCGGCGTTTCCCTTACCATGTGGTACCTGTACGTTTTCTCGAGACGCATGTACTTCAGGCAGTATTCGCAGATCCACAGCTTAGACTGCTTTCCATACTCCTCCGGGTACGGACTGAAGTACCAAGTATCGATTTCATACTTTCCTGGAAATGAACTTTCGAAAATAATGAGACCCTTTTCGCACGTAAACGTTAACAGTGGAAGAGAGGCATTGATGCTTACCAATTTGAATCTTGTCTATGTACTTCACTTTCGTTATGGCCTCGTGCTCCTTCTCCAGCGCCGCCGTCGTCGGATCCATTTCCGCGTACGTCTGTAAAAAAGAGCGAGATAGTAAACGCCGTTCGTGGGACTTCTTCTCCGCGAAGAGGTACCTTCTGTATGTGATTAATCTCATCGTGCCGCCTCTTCTGATTCCTCGTGATCTTGCGGTCCGAAGAATCGGCCAGCAAATCGGTGCCGGAGTTTCTGTCGCCGGTCTTCCAAGTCCTGTCGGTCATGTCGAACCTGCTGGACATGATTCTGTCCCTCGGCACCCACTCGTCCAATCTCCTATTATGACCCTCGTAGTGGACATAATATTCGTAGTGACCTTCGCCGTCATTGTACCTCGTCTGAATAATCTCTGCGGGATCTGTGTAAAAAAGTAGGAAGAAAAAAAAAAAAGAGTTTCTAACGAGCCTCTGCGCGCACCGCCAACCACGAAATCGGAAAGTAACTTTTCTCTCGTAACTTTTTCGCAAGAAAATTCGCGAGGAAACTGGTTAAAAACTTCGACGGTCAATGAAGAAACTTAAGAAATCGGAAAACGAATCGAAGTAAAGGCTGTGGTCCTGTATTTATATCTAATTAATTTTTAAGACGACACCGAATCGAATCGCACATGACATAATGTTTACAAAACAAGGGCGACTCGTCGGCGGCAAGCCGGTAATACAAATACGAACGCGCGACGCGGAAAAACGAAGCTTCGGGTGGGATTCTCGATGTAGGTGGACGCGATTTTGAAAATATAAGATCTAGGTGGGAACGTTATCGCTATCGTCCCGGTGTAATTGTAGGATATTTACGCCACGAGTCGTCGGATCGGCGGACGAGGTAGTGCTCGCCTATATCGAGAGGCAGTTCCTCGAGGCTGTCCGCGTCATCGCCCGATCCCTTCCCGCCATTCGTCAACGTGTTCTCGCGCTTTTCTTGCTTCACCATCGTTTCCTTCGATCCCGTTGTGCAGTTCTCTTTAGTCCTCTGCTCGGGCTCGGCCATTTTCCGAGGTGCGAATCACTGGCCGGTGAGACGATATTCACCGCTGCGAACCGACCGAATATAAATGAACATTTCACTCGCTGATGCAACGCGACCGGAACGGCCATGAAATTCTCCGAAATTCTCCACGGCGTATATACGCGTGAAGCAGATACCTGAGTGGTCGCCACTAGGAGGCGTCTCAACTGAGCCCGTCTCTCGCTAGTTCTTGCTTCTTAAACTGATTTGTATACGGGGTGTCACAAGAATAGAGGGTTGAAGTTTAGGATCGTGTTCTAGGGTAGATGTTCCGGTTACCGTGCTTTGACGCCGAATTGCTCACGAAGGAATTAATTACTGACTTCTGTTACTTTAATTTTGCTTGGTGAAAATTTATATTGGTATTTCGAAGTTTTCTCCTTATCAAGGCATTTCTTTCGGGTTGGAAACGTTAATTTTTCATATATTTTTAATTGAAATAAAAATACATGGTTTTGTCCCAATTACAGAAGCAAAATATGCAAATATAAATTTATGTTCAGCCAGTTTGGGAGCTGGTATCATTATCTGCCTATTATGTGAGTTTTTCAACGTGTTCGATAGTATACTTCAGTAATTTCTTCGAGGAAATATACAATTGTACAGAAACTATTTAAAGTTTATTCAGTTATTTCAGTTACACCGTGTACATGCAAGTTCCGCCCACGAATAAATGTCCCTAGCATCTAAAACAAAATCTACGTTATGTGGGCATTAACGAGAGACTATTAGTAGCTTCAGAACGTATCTCATCAATTTTCTTTAATCTTTACTCTGCTCTCCGCTTAGTCGTAATCCATGTCTTTCCCAAACTGGTATACATAAGTAACCAGATCGTTCGAAGATTATTAAAACTTGTCGGAAATGACGTCATTCTTCTTTCCATTTTTCCGCGGCGATATTCAAATCAGAAGTAGACGTTTTCGTCGCTATTAAGCATCATCCAAACAAATGTATATCTGAATTAATATTAATATATTATTATACTAACAAATAGCGCTCCAAATACTTCAAACTTCACTCGAACCTATTTACTTCTCGATTATTCATAAATAAAGGAAAAGAAGCATTTGATTATCGGTGTGCGTCACGACGTCTGCCTCTATCTATAGTGAAATATGTAGCGCTTCGTAAATATCGATTTTTTTTTTCTCGAAGCGAGCACGATTCAAACGGAATCGTGTTCGACTTGTTTATTTTCCAAACATAAATAGAACTCCCGATCCATCGTTTATTGATCCTCCGATCGCGCGGAACGTTTAAGCGCAGGGATCAGGAACATGAGAAGCTGCTGGAACTTAAACACTCTTAATCTTATAACCCTAAGTTAATTAAATTATCGCGTGTCACGGAGGAACCGGATCATGTCAGAGGTTCTTTACACTGCTAGTGATATGGTTAAACACGCGCTGATCTACTTCGACTGTAAGATCACCAATGTTATTAAACGACAGTAGAAATCTTAGAAATGTTACGGCGAAACAGGTAAACTCTCATTTATTACGTAACCGTTGCTACGTACGCATAATTGCATTTAGCTAAGTTCCTAAATAAACACGAGCATGAAGTGGTTTGTTGTCGATCCCGATACTCCGTAGAGCGTGCTCGCGGCAAGTTTAAGCGTCCGCCCGATCTCTCGGACATCTTTGTCAACGAATTTCATTGTAACAGATTAAAGAACAGAGCGATCGCCATTGGCTTCGTCGTTCTAGTCGCTGCGATTTATAACGAATTTCTGGTCTACGATGTACAGAAATTCAAGTGGTCCCGGCGCGACTGCTCCGAGTGCGTCAAAGTACTGCTCGTCGCCGACCCGCAGATACTGGGCGATAAGAAAGAAACGTATTTCGGATCTTGGATAGCGCAATGGGACAGCGATAGGTACGGACGAACTTCGGTTCGTAGAATTAACGGCGTCGCGGAGATCGCGACACCCTCCAGAGACACTGAGCATTGACCTCGGTTTTGTTCCACAGTATCTTATTTCCAGGTACTTGAAAAAGTCCTTCTCGAGAGCCTTGGACCACTCGCAGCCTCACGTCGTCGCTTTCTTGGGAGACCTTATGGACGAAGGTCACATCGCCACCGCGGAAGACTTTAAGGGGTACAAAAGGAGACTAGATTCTATATTCGAAATGCCTGAACACATAATGGTATAATTATAATAGCCGCGACGCTTTCTCGTTGTATTTTCGCCACCTCGGTGGCTGCGCTACATCTGCGATTAATTTTCTGTTCAGAAAATCTATTTACCAGGTGATAACGACATCGGAGGCGAAGAGGATTCCATCTCGTTCAATATACATAACAGATTCAATTTCGCGTACACGCAACCGGATACTTTAGTTTATAAGACGGTAACATTTTTCAAGGTAACGAGATATATAGGTAAGAAGCCTTTTTAAGCTCTATCGACGGATCGTAAGATGTTTGCTTTAATCGTAAGGTGAACAGATTGACTCATTCGATGCCGGATGCCCCGAAAGATGCCTTTCTAAATGACTACGCGGAGAGAAACACTACGAACGTGGTGCTCAGTCATATGCCTTTACTATTCATGCCTGGTACTTTTGTCCAAAATGTAAGGTGGCTTCGCGTTTGTCTCTGTAAAGTAATTTTGTTTGTTTTTTATTCCGGTGATTTTTATGTCGCGATTATAGGTACTGAAAGAATTGTCGCCACAAATTATTTTTACCGCGCACGAGCATAAGGCCATGCATATCAGTTTGGATACCGCGACGGACCAGTTGAGCGAAATATGGATCTTGCCTCCTCGCGAGACGCCAATGTACCAATTAAGGATGGATGTAGGTGACATTCACGAAGTGCAAATACCCACTTGCTCGTACAGGATGGGTACTCCTCATACAGGATACGGACTAGCTTATATTGGTAAAGGGACTTTGAATCGATTCAACTATTCGTGAATAGTTGGCGGGCGAAAAAAAAACGTGATTTTCGGGAATTTTTTGTGGAAAATCTATTGTATATTTTTTAGAAGTATTTGCTTATTTTGAAAGTACATATGTTCAGTCATTCTGACAAGGGAAGATCCCGAAACCGGAAATTTAAAAAATTCTGAAACTATGAATTAGGGCTGGAATTATTTGGCGAATGTAATTCGAATATCCAAGTATCCACTTCCGCGAGAGTGGCTGTTTCCTTCATTTTCAATATTTTCCTATAACAAAATTCCCGAGGGTTTTCACAAAAAATTCTCAAAAATAACGTTCTTTTTCGTCTGCCTACTAGGCATGACCCCTTAAGTTGTTGATCTTTAGTTTCGTTAGTTGTGGTTTCTTTTTTTTTTTCACAGATACTCAAGAGAAGACAGTAGAGTTTACGATTTTGTGGCTGCCAGGAAGATTCCCGCAATTATGGATTTACGTCTTCGTTGGAATATTCATTCTTGCCTTCACTATTTTCGTTTATATCTCCAGTTACTGCGTAAAGAGCCATGCAGCTTATAGTCGTATGTCTTCTATCTAACGTAGCGTGTAATTAACCATGTCGCGAGCCCCTAATATCAATGACAACTTGACATTAGACACGAGGTAAAAAGATCCGTCCAATACAATGTGATTCTGCTACCATCTATGTCAAGTTTCGAAAGGAATAACGTGATGGTCACTTAACAATTCGGGACTTAAAAGCGTGGATAAGATCGTCTCGCTATCAGACACGAACAGACTATTTCTTAGAAAATGTTCCTAACATCTAGACCTTGTACTTAGTAGTTTCTGATTAACAACCGAATTCTTAGCCAGTCTACTTATGCTTTTAACTGAGAATCCACTTAATTAACACTTAGGATTCCCCGGAAAGAACGTCGTGTACATGTAAAAACGATGCCAAACTTAGTTGTCGCATATACATGTAGATCTTAAGTTATAAGCAGAGTTGGGAATTATTCTTTCCCTAAGGGGGTGAAAAGGGATAAAATGTATTTCCCCGGATTCCTTCATATCTCTTAGGCCTTGATTACACATCAACTTGTTTCTTACTCACAAAGATTGCCCACACAAATGCTTAAAAATCAATTTCAGGATTTTGCTTTAATCAACCCCTAACGGGGTGAAAAGGGATGTTTACGCGGATTCTTCAAAATCTTTTAGGCTCGACTAGATATCAACTTGGTTTTTTACTTCGAAAGGTTACCCACATAAATGCCTAAAAACCAATTTCAGGATTTTGCCCTAATCAACCCCTAATGGGGTGGTGAAAAGGGATGAAATGTATTTTCACGGAGTTCTTAATATCTCTTAGGCCCGAAGCGAAGCGCGGGTATATTTTGCTAGTTGGGAATACAAATTTCGAATAAAACGAAGTTATTCGCGAATAAAAATTTATTCGAATAAAAATAAAATTTATTCGAATAAAAAGTTATTCGTTATTCGCAAATAACTTCCTTTTATTCGCAAACCTTATTCGAATAATGTCCAACTCTGATTATAAGGGTGACACCGTGTAGCTTCTACATAATTTACAAGTTTCTATCGTCGGTCGTGTTTCGTGAGACAGTATTTGCTATAAATGTTTATGAAGTCGATGCTACAGAAAGATAACTATATTT
Organism: Andrena flavipes; assembly: GCA_963971345.1. Lineage (NCBI taxonomy): Eukaryota > Metazoa > Arthropoda > Insecta > Hymenoptera > Andrenidae > Andrena > Andrena flavipes. The sequence continues at coordinate 76,326,341 of OZ020480.1, forward strand.
CTCCCGTTCAACCGAAGTGTATTAAAATTGTAACATAATTGTTGAGCAAAGATTCCTTTTAGGAGAGATGATATATATATATTTGCGTGTAAAATTGTATATGTCTGTTTGCCCGAAATAAACGTTACACGTTGAAGCTTGCCTCATCTTTCGCCAATGTTTCTAACTCCGGGTTTGTTCCGATTCACGCAGTGGGTGTATGAAATTCATTAAGAGCAAGTTAATATCATCTTCATTTTCGCTTTCATCAGACGAATCACAGCTGCTGATTATTATCACTATTATTTAATATTTAATTCTTTCTCCATTGTTGCGTGGCTGTTTGGGAAATGAAGTCTTCTCCTGGAGAATTCAGGCGCAGGACGATGCCCGTGGAAAGCTAATTTTTTTTCCAAACTTCGAATTTCGAATTCGAACTTCGCGCTTCTAAAGTTTATACTACACGCCACTAGACGGCAGTTGCAGCTAGCATCCATTTTGATTTCGCATGAAACACACGAAGAAGCGTCCGTTTTCAAATTTCAAAAACGCATGAACCGCAGTAATGAAACGAAACGAAATGAATGCGCGCAGCGGCTGCGTTGCGATTTCTGCACTCACTGCGTGAATCGGAACGTACCCTCCGAAAGAAACGCTCTCCCACGACGATTCGAAACGTCCAATCACAGGCTATTGCGTCCGTGGCTTTTTACGCAGAAATGAAACACAAAAGCACGCGTAAGTGTGACTGCAATTGCGCATGCGTTGGCGGTTAACGTCGGTGTGTTCGTTCCAATGGGCACGTTTTGCGTTGTTTTGGAGGTAAATTGATTCGTGAAGGTGGGCAAGCTGACCCCGCTGTTTTTACGCAGATTTTGTATCACTTTCTTAAACACGATGGGGAAACGAAAGGCCACTGATAACGCAGGAAATCCAAATCAGGATTTATGCGATTTCCTGATAGGTACATTATTACGTTTTATTCCTTTGTATTGTACTGTAGTTTATATCTTCCTTTAAATTTTCGTAATATTAACAAAGCATGATCCCCAACCCAGAAATTCAAAAAAACATCAAACTTTGGGGGTATGTAAAATATATTTAGGTATGTACTACCCAAATTTTTTTGACCCCTGAAAATCGACTGATTTCCGTGTTTATTTTGTTATAACTCGCGAACTGTAGGTACCTGCAAGTTACCAAATGATAGTCCTAAATAAAAGAAGTAACTTTCGTCTGAAAACTTTTTTTCTATCTTTTACGGTTCGCGAGTAATAACCCAAAATCGGAAATTTTTCAGAGGTCGATTTTACCCTCTTGCAGTGAATTTGAGCAGGAAAAGAAATTGCGTAATACATATCTATATATCCTTTAAGTATCCCCGAAGTTTTATATTTTTTTTTAATTCCTGGGTTGGGGATCTTTCCTTGGAAGTCTCTTAGTCTTCTTGAGTAATAGAATCACTGTATTAATAAATTTAGGCAATCACAGAGTTCCATGTTTAATTAGCTTCTGATTTTAAGTTTCTTGAAGCAACTGTGTATATATATATATATATATATATATATATATATTTATTTATTATAATTCTAGCCTCATTGGCCACAGAATAGACTTGGTTTATAGAATCCATATTTTTTCACTCACTTTTTCTATCATTCGTATATTATTTCTTTCTCGTTTTGTCTTTTAGTTTCTTGTCTAGTATTCTCAGCTATCTTATTGCCCTTTCATTCACCTTACCCGTTAACATTTCCACTAAAGAACATTAGAGTAGAACGAAATATAAGGGGAAAATATTTCTTTATTATTCATGACTTCTAATAGTTGGCGAAACTTGCCTTTTATAATGGTATTTAAGCTGCTAAAGTTTGAACGTGATCAACAAATTTTTTGAGGTGCCGCAAGTCTTTCAAAAATTCATATTTCAGTAATTATTAATATTCGAAGGACTTGCAAGCACCTCAAAAAGTGTTCAAACGTTGGCAGCTTAAATGCCATTATAAAAGGCAATTTTTGCCCGCTATTAGAAGTCACGAATAGTGTTCCTGATTTCTCGATATATTTCACATCTCGAGAAATGAGAAATCAGATTATATTTCTCGAGAATTCTCAAGAAATTAAAAAAGTATTGCAAAATTTATATTTTTGGAATAATGTTGATAATATTTATCTAAATTTTCATTCGTGTCTAACTTACACAAAACTTGTGTAAATCAAGCAAACAGAGATCGAATTCTGGAAATTCGAAACTTTAGGTTTCGAATTCTTGAAATTCGAAATTTTGGGTCCAGAATTCTGAAACTTCGAAATTTTGGGTTTCAAATTCTGGAAATTCGAGACTTTGAATTTCATTTTCTGGAAATTCAAAACTTTGGGTTGCGAATTCTAAAAATTCGAAATTTTGGGTCCCGAATTCTGAAATTCCCCTTTCTCTATTCCCTTACACTCTTCCATCCACTGCACTCATTAGTTAAAACATCCCATCTAGCATTTCGAAACATCCGAGAAATCTGTATTTTAATAATTTCCTTTGTGCCGTCCTTGTTTTTCATCACTAACATTTTAGATTTGTCTGCATTCAGAGATAACACCTTTTGATCCAACGTAAGTATTTTTCCAGTTTGCTGCACATTGCCCTAGTGTCTTCTTATTTTTTTGCTAACATCATTTTTAGTTCTGTTTCCAGATCAGCCAAAAATATTGTGACCAGTCTTGAAACACATCCCTGTCTTGGGCCTTCTCCAGTCCAGAATTCTTCCGTCATTCCCTCTTTTACTCTAATCACATTTTCCGTCCGAGGCAACCGAATGTTCATTACAAATTCGTAATTACAGAACTGGCGAATTTCGAGAAGAATGTCACTAAGAATATATACAAGCACAATGCTTATCGCAAAGCAGCTACCACGCTGAGCGGCTTGCCAGAGAGAGTGAAGAGCGGCGCCGAGGCGAAGAAGCTGCCAGGGATCGGCGAAAAGATCGCGAAGAAAATCGACGAGTTCCTTGATACCGGGAAGTTACGGAAACTGGAACACGTATTTATTTTGAAGCGTTTGCTCGATACTGGAACGCGTTACAGAGTCTCTTCCCGCATCGATTCCTAGATTTCATATCTGTTTAGATTAATAAGGACGAAAGCAACGTCGCGATTAACTTGTTAACGCGCGTGTCTGGCATTGGGCCCGCGAAAGCGAAGGAACTAGTGGATGCTGGCATCAAAACCTTAGACGACTTGAGAAAGCACCAGGACAAGCTGAATCACCATCAGAAGATTGGTCTCAAGTACGATGGAATAACAGAATCAATTTCTTCTTTCCGCTGGAGTAATCGATATCTTTTCGCAGGTATTTCGAAGACTTCGAGAAAAGAATTCCAAGGAAGGAGATCGAGCGCATCGAAGCGATCACGAAAGACGCTATTGCGAATCTGGACGAGGAATACATTGTAACGATCTGTGGAAGTTACAGGCGTGGTAAGGAGGAAAGCGGAGACATCGATGTGCTGCTGACGCATCCGAGTTACACTTCTAAGCAAAAGGAATCGAAGAAGAAAGTGTCGGTCTTGAAGAATGCTGTGGATTGCCTCGAGAAGAAGAAATTGATCGTCGATACAATATCTCTTGGGGCGACGAAATTTATGGTACGCCAACTTTGCAAGTTACGTCGAGCTTTTATATTTTAGAGTTGCTTGCTTCTAGGGTGTCTGTAAATTTCCAAACGACACGAGCAAACCATTCAGGAGACTCGATATTAGACTCGCACCTTACGATCAGTACTATTGCGCTGTTCTTTATTTTACTGGCAGTGATCTTTTCAATAAAAATATGAGGGCGCACGCTTTGGAAAAGAAGTACACCTTGAACGAGTATGCTTTGAAGCGTCTTACAGTTGAAGGTACGTTAAAGAGCTAGGTAACTCTAGCGATGCGGAACAACTAGGCAGTTTGTAAATGGCAGTAAAAAAAATGTAAACAACCGATTAATACGAAACTTTGTACTTTATTTAAGTATAATAAGTATTAAAAAAATGCTGCAATATTTAAAAAATGTTTATATTTATATAAGTCCGTACGACGCCATTTCCCGGAACATTTTAAATATTGCAGCATTTTTTTTTTTTTACTATTTATTATACTTAAATAAAGTACAAAGTTTCGTATTCATCAGTTTACTTTTCTTTTTACTGTCACTTACAAATTGCCTAGTTTTCCGTATCGCTAGAGTTACCTAATCCCTTAAACTATTCCAGAAATAACGACAGTATGACGTGAGCGTACAATTTACATTTATTATAGGACTGCCAGGAGAGGCAGAGGACATCGCGTGCGAAGAAGATATTTTTCGTATTTTAGGGTTGCCTTACAGAGAACCGAAGGACAGAAATGCATGAACGATGCGCGATGGTATTTATCTATACTTATTTTCATACGATACTCGAGTAAGTTACCATTCTCAGGTTGAATGCCAAAAATCATTAAACGCAAAGCGAGATTAAAATATTTATTACGTTTATTTATAAAAAAATAAAATATAATGTTTAAAGTAATCATTCGAGATGAAAGCCGTTACTTTCCTATACTATTCGTTAAATAATATTAACAATTGTCAGATGAAAATGATTAGTTCCTTCTCTTTATATTCTTTTACAGTTGAGGGGCCCAGTAGAAAACCGGCACACGGTAAATGTGTATAAGCTTTCGTTTCTTTGTACTGTTAATTTGTTCCTGCGATGTAGTGCGAGCCCACCACCATTTAATTTAAATACCGTTTAAAATAACTACACTTTCGCAGCGCGTTTCCTAGGAAAATGTTTCTTTCAACTTGCTTCCGCGTAAAATCATAAAACGGCGGTATGTGCCTGGTTTCCGATGGGCGCCTAAATTATTTTCAGACAAACTGCAAAATCTAAGAATCGCGAGAAATAAATTGATTAGAATTTCGACCGTATATATATGAGATAATTCAAAATTAAATTGGTTTCAGCGCACTGGTTCGGTCAATTTAAATTTAATTTTGAATAATCACGAGAAATGTTTAGTACACAGGCAGTTTATAAACGGTTTAATATGATACCCTCGCGTGTACTTTCTATACAGTTATAATGATGTCCTTCCGGTACAGAATGTACGCGATTATAGTCCACAAAGCCGTCGTCCATAAATTCATAGCGAGAACCGATGCGTGCGTCGGAGAAGCTATCTCCCATGCCCACGGGAACAGATGTTTCGTTAGCACGTGACCCACGTACAGAAAAATCGGATTTGTTCCTGTAATAAAGGACGCGTGACATACTACCCTTTGAGGAGCGACAGAAATTCATATAGCGAAGAAGGCCGTGGCGCATTTTGGCGAAGCGTGACTTAGCGAAGTAATTAATAATAATTAGAGTTAAAATAAGAAAATAATGTGTAATCAACTATATACACAATTACATTTGGATCGTAATTTGTAAGTTGCAATTAGATTACATTTTGCCCAACTCTGCCGATATTTTTGGGATCTTGCACACCTCTAATAATTATTAATTGTCGCTGCGCTCCGGTCATCAATTGTTTACAAGCTGTTTTCTTCGCCTCGCCAAAATACGCGACAGCCTTAATACCGTACCAGCGTAAATAAAAGGCGCTCCACTCCAGATTTGTTTATAATCGACAAGGAGGTACAGGATCGTGAATAAGAGGAAAGCAGAGCTAGAACAAGCCAGAACGAACGACAACGTCATCATCCTCTTGCTGAGTGGAATCGCTCCCCCTTGTTGCTCGTAGTTGCATAGAAATCCAGCAATAATCCCCTGGAAGAAAATAGCATTGTTTACAGGCTTCTGGAAACATTGTGGTCTCGTATAAAGTCTGTAGAAAATTGCTTACAGTAAGCAGCGCCCATAACACCCATCTGACTGCTCTAGAATTACACTGATAGTAAACCAACAGTATCTTGCCAGCGTGAACACCCATGTAAACGATCAATATCGCCGATACGGTGTTCATTAGTCCTGCAATTTAAAAAAGATTATTCTTTCTGTTTTACAACCTCTCTTAAGGGGGTAGGTTACCCTCGATAGCCCTAAAAGACGCCTTTCTTCAAACGCAAATTGTAAAGTGATAAATAACAGTAGAGAGAACGTTGTCTTCTAGTTTTAATCGTTAGTCTACGAGCTTTAACACAAAACAAGAAAAGTCTAAATATCTCTATGTAAATAAATGTTCGAAAAGCGCTCCAATGATTTGGGAGGAAATTTAATGAGATGCAGAAAACCATTCCGTACGATGAGTCGGGAGCAGAATTTCGAGATAAATTCTAAAAAAAAAAGATAAACAATATTTTTCATTCAAGAAATCGACAAAATCGTATTTTTCAACGTAACAATTGTATTATTTTTTCGAAAATCTGCTCCCGACACATCGCAGGGAATAGTTTTCGGTATCTCTATTTAAATTTTCATCCAAATCAAACGTTGCACCGCGTACACGTCTTTACGTTTTTACTCACAACTTTTATGTACATAGAGATATTTAGACTTGTATTTTTTATATTAAAGCTCATAGAATAACGATTAAAACTAGAAAAAAAAACGTTCTCTCTACTGTTATTCATCACTTTACAATTTGCGTTGGAAAAAGGTCTGTTTTAGGGCTATCGAGGGTAACCTACCCCCTTAACTTTCTATTCTATTCTTCGACACAACGTGCAGTTGTGTAACGTGCCTTCTGGATCGTAACGCAAAGTGGTGCCATACACGGAGTTGTTAGTTTTCGAGTACATGTGATCGCCAAAGATCGATCTGTCTATATAGCCGGCCGCGCCCGCGGTGCAGTTCATGTACTGTCCACGATGATCGTATTCTCCACCGGGCCCCAAGTAGCCCCTCGGACAACCCGGCACAGACAGCAGGAAAGTGATCAACGTGTGTATAGCCAGAATACATATCATGACTACCCACTGGGGCCAGCTATCCAAGATATCTCCGAACATCGCGAAACGGCCGAACTGAGGCAAGGTATTTTCTAATAAGTTATCTGCACAGACGTCCGTCCATCGAGTGAATGGAAAATTCAGATGCGACGAAAGCGATTCTATTGCGAACCTGAGAGTGGGGCTTCATGAAAATTGTTTCCAGCGTGGCGCACACGAAATAAGATACTGCCAGTAATTGGAGGACACCGGGGAAGCGAAGGTCGCTCAAGGATTTGCTGTCCATCGAGTTCAACATTAATCCAAGGAGTATCAGCGTGAACGTTCGCTGAAGGCAGCGCAGAGTTATTCTCACGCGTGTAATTGTAACGCGAAGTTCAGCCCGCTTCGATATCGTTATTGCCAGACCCATTATCCACGCGAACCTGCAAGTTCATTGTCTCTTCAGAGTCGTAAATATTAGGAGTCGTGCCTAGTTGGCAGGCGAAAGAAAACGTGATTTTCGGGAATTTTTGTAGAAAATCTAATGTACATTTTTTCGAAGTATTTGCTTATTTTAAAAGTATATATATTCAGCAACTATCACGAGGGAAGATAAGATCCCGAACCCGGAAATTTAAAAAATTGTAAAACTATGAATATGCAGGGGATTTCCTTCTGATTACAATGCGATTTTTGTTTGCTGCCCAAATTCACTCTAAGAGGGTGAAATTAAAGCCAGTAAACTTGACGAGGCTTTAAAGTGCATTTGGGCAGCAAACAAAAATTGCGTCGTAATCAGGAGGAAATCCCTTACATATATATTATATCATAATTTTTTGAATTTCCAGGTTCGGGATGTTCCCTTGTCAGTAATTTTGTTACAGGAAAATATTAAAAAAAAATGAACGAATAACAGCCACTCTCCCGGAAGCTATTTTCTTTTAGCGGTGAAGAACAGTGAAGAAGATTCTGTTAGTACATCTAGTTCGTGAACGAAGGATTTTTGTTTTTGATGAAAATTCTATTTTTAATTCACGTAAAACGAACAATTCAGACACCGAGAAATCATGATTTTGCGTTAAACGACCGCAATTTTATCTAAAATCATTTTTTTTTTTAAAAATTCCTTCGTTCACGAATCAGATATACTCGTATATTAACAGAACCTTCTTCGCTTCCTGGTTTCAGATGATCGAGAGTGTTTGTTACTCCTCCATTATTTAATATTTTCCTATAACAAAATTTTCCTGAGGTTTACCGAATATATGTACTCCTAAACTAAAAAAAATAGTTAGAAACATACACCACATTTTTCGTCTGCTAATTAGACACGACCCTTAAACACGAATGCGAACGACTCACCAGGGAAGTACCAAGTCAGCGACAGTGAGTCCGAACCACGCGCTGTGATTGAAGAAGACATATTTCCCACCGCCATTGTTGACAAATATCATCAACAGTATAGCGATTCTGTAAAAAATAAAGTTCACCGCGTGTCTGAAACGAGAATTACGCGGGGCGCACGTGAGAATATAATAGATACCCTCTGAACGTGTCCACCGATTGTATTCTAATACTGCATCTCGTAATTCTAATCAGCGAATGCGTGGCGCTCTCCGTCTCCTGTAGCCTGTCTAAGTCCTGAAATCGAATCGAACGAGAACAATGAATTCCGGCGTTAAAAGTAGTTCAATTGTATCGCGCTTACATCATGCACGTTATCAGGTGACAGCTTTCCCCTTATCACTCTTACGATGACCTTTGACGTCGCCCACAAACTGGCTAGTAGAATAGCTATCATAAATGCTACCAGGATCGCTGCGGAAACAATTGATTATTAATATTTCACGGCTAATTAAGACCAGCCGCTATAGAATTCATAACTCACGAAGATAGCTTTCGCTCGGCTTGCGTATCACGTAAATGTCCGAGCACAATTGCTCGGATGATATATTCCACCCGTAACTACCGTGTTCTCTGAAGCTATACGTCGTGCTGGGGGGGGAAGATACCGCAAACAATTACACAGTCGGTTAAAGGTAACGTTCGAGGGAAAAAAAAGATAAACGCGCTTACTGGCAATACTCTAAGTTCGGACTGTCCGATTGATTTTTGTCGGTTCTATAAAATATATGTAAAGGGAGTTTCGTGCTCACTACCAAGTTCCTGCTGCTTCGCTTCGGCAGAACAGCTTTTAACATACCGGAGCCCTGCGAACACGATTCGCAAAGTATACAAGCCTGTAAGAAACTCGATCCGAAGTACAGGAATACGTACCCAATAAGCTTCCCATGGTATCGAGTAAAATAAAACCGGGAAATAGTACAAATTTAAAATGTTAAAGCAGGCTTCGTCTATTCCAAGCGAAACGTTCGCGCATGGATTCGGATCCGCGCTCTGCATGGCGAGAGACGTATATTCCAGCGTGCGAAACTTATTTGCACTTGTTACGGTCGTACAAAAAGTAATGCTCTCGTCGGCGCTCACATAACTCGTTCTACGGAGTATAAGAGTAAGTCATTCCTGAAAACAAATACAGAGTTTAGCGAGATCCAAGAAGGGGAAAGTTGTGCACGGCGCGCTCTGCGTGCATGCAACTTTTACTGCTTCGATACTTAGATCCCCGAACACCCCTTCGCCGTGGAAATTAAAATCGAGATTCAAACTGGAATGCAAGATTCCTAACTGCTGGCAATCAAGTTTTCGCGAACTTATTCTTGGCGTTAATTAGAAACGGAACGTGAGCTTTCTCTCGTTTATCTATCGGGGTATTAACGAGGTATTTACACGGAACGTACAATCAGAGTTTATCGAACAGGCTCGAGTATTAACGTCGGTCCAGCGGCTGGCGTGTACACGATTAAGCGTTCTGATCGCGACGCGACATTACAAAACGAGCGCTACGACGACGCGTTACAACGCAGTTCGATGGAGTAACCTCGTGACTAATGTGGACGATGCGTTTGTAGGTTCGTACAGGAAAACAACGCGCAAGCGGTGGTAAATTTGCAGCCACTGTCGTCGCAATTGCGTAATTCAGACAGCATTAAGATATAAAAAAAAAAGTTATTATCGTCCGTTGCACCGTCCGGCGGAATATGGGATATGACTCGGCTGGAAAATAGCGGTATTCCCCTACTTTCGGCAGTGTTGGTGGGAATGTGTGCACGCGAGTGGGCGTGCACGCATTTCTCCGGTGCGTTTTAATCGAATGTATACAGATATTTGCGTGGATGATGCGGTTGTAAGGTTAACCTCAATTTCGCTTCCTGTTACTTACCTGTTTAATAGTAACGGTCCGCGGGAAGCGTTGGTTCCTTCGAAATATTTTCGGAGGTTTCTCGGTAACGTTACTAAAAGGTGCGAAGACAATTTAAGGGCACTGTGGTGTTATTGTTGGGCCACCGGTATTCTTTGCGGTATGCTTAAGATTCTTTTGTTTTTGGTGGGAGTGCGAGGGAGTTACTTATGTGTAACGTTCGAAATATATTCGATACGAATCGTGGAAATATTTTAAAGAATTTGCGAGTGTATCGGTGGCTATTTAGATTAAGTAGTTATTTTGTGGCAACTGTCAATTCGAGTTCGTGTGATTTCGAATTGCATGTAAACAGGTGATAAGGGTACTACGCGAATCAGGCGATTGTCTGTTTTATTGACGAATCGGTGGAATTGTTTGAATGGAACATTGTTTTTAAGAATTCGTGGTGTTCTTTGAGAAAGAGGGTATTAATAATATCAGAGTTATTAGATTTATCTGTTGACGAAAATAGGATAAGAAACTTAATGTCCCATTAGTTTTCATATCTGTATATGAAAATAATAATTAGCATAGTTCCAAGTGAACTGAAAACTGGAACATCGTATTTTTATTGTAATCATTCGATTATCGTGGAAAGATTATCGCTATTTCGAGCTTCAAATTTGTATTCGAATTAAAAATAAGTATTTTCATTGAAGTACCATATGGAACTTAAATCAATAAAATTTGTCTACGAATTGCAAAGTATCTATATCTCTATATCTACTAAACTTGATTTCCTCAAGCTGAGAATTTAAAATAAGGGTGGCTTCGAAACGAAAAGTTTTCTTGAAACTCGAATCCGAAACTTTACAAAGCTTTAACAAACTCGAAACTATCGAAACTTGAAACTATCGAAACTCGAAACTATCGAAACTCGAAACTATCGATACTCGAAACTATCGAAACTGTCGAAACTCGAAATTATCGATACTCGAAACTATGGAAACTCGGAATTATGAAAACTCGATACTTGAAGTACTATTTTATAAATGAAATCTTGCTTTAAAAACTGGTAAACAAAATATTTGCATAAATCTCTATTGACAGTAGTCAAACAAAATATAAACAAAAATATAACAATATTCACATTCTCGAGGCACACTACCAATTTTATTATGAAACCAATCATTATTATTTTATAGTTAAAAATAAAAATAAAAATAAAACCCTGAAGCACTTTCAGTATCCACTAAAAGCGATTACCACTGAAGCTGCAATGGTAAGCATGCATCGAAGTAGAATATACCTGTTCCACCGTCGAATCGACGTCGATCTATCGGTGCAAAGGCTACTTTTGCAAGGACCACATCCGCCTCGCCGACAAATATTTCCCGGCAAACCGCGAAAATGAGATTTCGATCGCGTCGCCTCGCAACGCATCCGATAAAACTTGTATTATAAACGACGGCGATAAAAACAGATAAGGCTGCGGTCGGTGTCATGTGTACACCGTCCAGATATGTCCAAAATAACCACCAACGCGACGCAACACGATGCTCGCCCTTCTACTCTGTCTAATTTCCGTCACGAGAACCACCATAGCTTATTTCACCGGTCAGTTCTTCAATATGGATCGCGGGTCGAGGGCAATCGAGGCTGATACCGTGGTCTCTGCGACAGATTCGGCGTGCATGCAGGAACAGGTAACTGGCTGGCATAAATTTCGGCTGCTTGAGCTTGATAGAGGGGAATTCCTTCCTCTCTGAGGACAGTTAGGCGTTGTATTATGTTTGGCGTGGTGTCGCGCGGGGCGAATAAGCTTGGGTGATGGTTGTTGAATAGGGTGGAACGAAATATAGGGGCAAAATATTTTTTTTATTATTCATGACTAGTGTTGCTTCTCGAGAATTCTTTCGCGAGAATTTCTTAATTTTATAATTTCTTATTTCTCATTTTTCGTTAAATTACAGTATTTCTCGAGAAACTTAAGTGTAGGAAAATTATTATAAATCCCACTTGTTTTCAGAAATGAATTTTCAGTTAGTTCAAATGGTGTGTGTTACTTTTAGTTAATCGTGAACATATAAACACATCTAAAATCTGTAATAAGTATTAGCGATACATACGAAGAATTGCGCGAATTCGATTTCGAATTTCCATTTCGAAATCCAAAATTTCGAATTTCCAGAATTCGAAATCCAAAATTTCGAATTTTCAGAATTCTGGACCCAAAATTTCGAATTTTTAGAATACGCAACCCAAAGTTTTGAATTTCCAGAAATTGAAATCCATGTCTCGAGTTTCCAGAATTTGAACCCCAAAATTTCGAAGTTTCAGAATTCTGGACCCAAAATTTCGAATTTCCAGAATTCGAAATCCAAAATTTCGAATTTTCAGAATTCGGGACCCAAAATTTCGAATTTTTAGAATACCCAACCCAAAGTTTTGAATTTCCAGAAATTGAAATCCATGTCTCGAGTTTCCAGAATTTGAAACCCAAAATTTCGAAGTTTCAGAATTCTGGACCCAAAATTTCGAATTTCCAGAATTCGAAATCCAAAATTTCGAATTTTCAGAATTCGGGACCCAAAATTTCGAATTTTTAGAATACGCAACCCAAAGTTTTGAATTTCCAGAAATTGAAATCCATGTCTCGAGTTTCCAGAATTCGAAACCCAAAATTTCGAAGTTTCAGAATTCTGGGCCCAAAATTTCGAATTTCAAGAATTCGAAACCTAAAGTTTCGAATTTCCAGAATTCGATCTCTGTTTGCTTCATTTACACAAGTTTTGTGTAAGTTAGACACGAATGAAAATTTAGATAAATATTGTCTTGAGCTCGATACGAGGGCCGTTTCTTTTTGAGGTAAATAGGGCGGGGGATTGGATTTGATATTTGAACTGTGAACGTCGAATGTTTGACGAATGAAAAATGTTTATAATTGCTGTTATTTGTTCGGCTGACTCGGTGAATGTTTTACCTCGATTTCCGGTTTTTCTCCGCTTTGTGGGAGATATGATTCACCCCCTCCCCCTGCACAATGTTGTATTTTTTCCTGTTTATAGAAGATTGGATATCTCGAGATGATAACGCAAGCTGCTTCCCGGTGCGAATTTTTTTTCCTGTTTGAAAGTCTTTTAAAACTGTTGCTGCACGATCAGAAACTCGCGCGTGAACCGAATTGATTCCTCGAGCTGACCTGAATCCCTGTTTGAGGGGGAACGAAAGTGGCTAGAAGTTTTTAATAGTTGCCTGCCATCAATCTTTCATGAATCTTTCAGATCCACGAAGAATGAACGTAGTTTTTGAAGTAGATTATTAAAATTAAAGAGATTCCAGGGGAATAATGAAAATTCTCTTTGTGCTCCTTAATTTAGGCAAATTTATTTTCAACTTTGAAGTTCCATATTATAGTGTCCTTCCTTCAATCCTTTTTTTATTACTAAATGCTACTCAATTAATGATATTTATTAAATGACGCTCGTCATCGAGCTTTGTATGTAAATTACTATTGAAAACTAATCCCCCTAATTCAATTCATACGCATCTTAATGTCCTTACTAACAAATTAAGAGCTTGCAGCTTGACCAGCTTCGAGTAAATTAGAAAACACTGTATATAAAATTATTACTTTGACTTAAGGGGGAACGCCACTGCGATGGCCGGAAAAGTAAGCCATTTTTAAAATTTATTTTCAGTAATAATTTACAGTTTTCATATAAAATTTGTATTACCTACCTTTGGTACACTGTCTTAAGAGACTATAAAAAATAAATAAATATAGAAACATTGCATAAATTTTAATATATTAATTAATCTTTTAGACCACTCACGCGCGCTGTTCAAAAGTGTAACTATGGCACAGCAAGTCCGAAAACAAATTTTTTTTTTTCGCGTACGAATTCTTTAATTGAAAGCAAATTTTTTTAAATACCCACGAAAAACTATCCATCTTATTCGCGGATGTTCGAAACTTTTCTTCTAAAGCGCACCATTTATACAAAAATAATTTGTTTAAGAAATCCCAGCGCGCGCGAGGGATCTAGATTAATTAATATATTAAAATTCATGCATGTTTCTCTATATATTTTTTTATAATCTCTTAATACATTGTACTAAAGGTGGGTAATAAAATTTTTCAATGAGAGCTGTAAATTATTCCTGAAAAAAATTCTTAAAAACGGCTTACTTTCCCGGGAATCACAAGGGAAGACTACTTAATAGAAAAATATATTTTTTCACGGAATAACTAATAGTTACGGAGTTGATAAGTTTTTATTTCTATCTTTGGCGGAATTCTTAAAATCTGCAGCTGCCTCTGACTTGCACCAAAGTGTCCAAAAAAAAAAACTGCTGCTTTTTGACAACAAAATTTATTGATTTATCCAAACACTCATGGGATTCGATGCTCAAAAGTTGTCTCTGTAAAGAGCCACATCCTGGCTCGTCCTCGTGGACCGTCACTTCCGCTCACACGACACAATCTATTTTCTCCGTCGATCGTCATAGAAATTAATCCTGACCGTTGCTTAATCCCAACGAGTCGGATGATCTCCGAGATTACTCGAGCACGTGCGCGAAGACAATGCATTTGTCCTAGAGTCAGCGGTGGCCACATCGGGCCGTTTGGGAGTAAAGTCTCCATGACGTATACCGTAGCCGCGCGGAAGGGGAGCTCGAAAGCCAATGGTAACGTGGGCGCGCCACGGATAGGGAAAACTGTAGGTGTGTAGGTAGTAGCGTGCGGTGCAGGTTCGTACCCGTAGGATAGGTTCGAATGACTGGGTTCCTTGGGGTGCCCCAGTGCCCCAAAGATATGCTATTATCTATATATACAGATATTTTTTTATTTTTTTTTTTACTTCTTTTCTATTTTTCTACATTTCAATAGCAATTGCCATATCATAAACCCAGGCAACGGGTCCCCTTGTACACCGTCCACTGGAGGGTCGCTGGGCCCCCAAGAGTCCCAGTCATTCAAGCCTATCGTACAGGCATGAGGTTGCACCGTACACTACTACAGATTTCCCTATCTGTGGCGCGCCCACGTTACCATTGGCTTTCGAGCTCCCCTTCCGCGCGGCTACGGTAAACATCGTGGAGACCTTACTCCCAAGTGGCCCGATGTGGCCACCGTTGTCCTAGAGGAAGTGTCAGTGAAGATGTCGAAGAAGATGAAGAACGACGAGATTCAGGTACCTATCCACTGTAAAAGGCTCCGTCTTTTGGATCTTAATAACGCGTGACATTTGAGAGGTGCAGAATAGGGGCGAAGCTCGTTTCGTTAGGCAGAATAAATGAATTAATTTGAATGGTGGACGAGCGTGAAATATCAGGTACCTGGGCTGGATTTTATTAAGGGGGTACTCCACTGTGAACGGTCGAAAAATCAAACTATTTTTAAAGATTTTTTTCTCAATAAATACAACATATAATGAAATAAATTTTTTTTGATATTTATTAAGCTACTCTTATATTATACCAAAAAAATTAAAAAGAATATTTTCAATGTGTGTTACTTGTTTTTTTACAGCGTCAGTATGGCACTTAAACAAAAACAGTGTGTTCGTGGTGCAGGTGATTTCCCGGCTTGGGCTTATCCGAAACAAAAAATTCGAAAAGATTCTTAATCTGTACGAGTGTCGCTATCGTCCGTACCTCAATTAACAATTTTTATTGAAAAATAACAAAATGGTGCCTGTTTGAAGGAAAAAGTTCCCCAAAATGGTGTTTCTCAAATGTTCCCCGAGAAAAATCTCGGTTATTTTTCAATAAAAATTGTTAATTGAGGTACGGACGATAGCGACACTCGTACAGATTAAGAATCTTTTCGAATTTTTTGTTTCGGATAAGCCCAAGCCGGGAAATCACCTGCACCACGAACACACTGTTTTTGTTTAAGTGCCATATTGACGGTGTAAAAAAACAAGTAACACACATTGAAAATATTCTTTTTAATTTTTTTGGTATAATATAAGAGTAGCTTAATAAATATCAAAAAAATTTATTTCATTATATGTTGTATTTACTGAGAAAAAAATCTTTAAAAATAGTTTGATTTTTCGACCGTTCACAGTGGAGTACCCCCTTAAGTATTCTTCAGAAGTTTCATTGGTAGAAGAAATGGTGTGGATTCTTCTGGCTGAGATTTTAGATTTTTTAAACAGTCGTGTTACTCGATTTCTCAATATTCCTAGTTGCAATTTACATATCAGGTACCTGTGATATTATGATTGTTTGTAAGTGATTTCTGCATCTTCTAGTTTTCTATAGAAATACTATACTGATGAATGTTTATCTATTTTTGTGCGATCTAATCTATTTATCATAGTTTCAAAGGTTCAATGATTACAGTCTCTTTTAATCTTTGTACAGGGCGTAGAAAAAATAATGGACAACTATTCCAGGGGTGAAAGAACCTCGACGGAGATTTGTAAAGAAAACTTGCGTATAATTGTTCATAACATTCGAAATCAGTTAATTCAGAATTAAATTGGTTTCAGCGCACTGGTTCGGTCAATTTATTAATTTATAAATTTATCAATTTATAAATTGACCGAACCAGTGCGCTGAAACCAATTTAATTTTGAATTATCTCATATATACGGTCGAAATTCTAATCAATTTATTCGAGATCAGTGTTGAAGATTTTTTTTTACACTAACTTCACTGCTCGATGCAAAGAAGAAAAGTTCCAGCAAGATTTCTTTACAAATGTCCACCGATGCAGAGGTGTAGAATGTAGATTCACCCCGGCAAATAGTGACCACTACATTTAATACAGCCTGTACACTTTCTCCCGCCTCTCTATTAGATTAGAGTCGCGATTAAGAACCTTTCGCAAGGTCGACGAGCACGATGGAAAACAGGACGCAAGTCGTGACTAAAGGTAGAATTAAGCCAAGATAAGGAACTAATCTAGATAGATATCAAAACAAAGGGAAGCTCGATACACTGGTAACAAGTGGATTTACTCATTAAACAAATCTAATTGAATTTGAAAAGCATTCGTTGACACTTGAATAACGATAAAAACGATTTTCCGGGATAAGAAAAGAAGAAGGGAATCTCATTGTTCGCGTTTTATCGATCGTATTTGTCATTTACGCGACGTTTATCTGATAATACGGTGCTGGCAGCGTCGGTGACTCGGAGCTCACGTTTCTCACGATAAACGGCAGATCCCTTTTGGGGGCTTCCGCGGAGATTCGCGATTCCGTGGCGGGGGGGCACGTGCTGCATGGTGTGCTGGCGATCGATAGGTAGTTGCTACGAGCCAAATCGTAGCCTCCACTTTATGATCATTCTACTTTCTTCACCCTGGCCCAATTCTTCGCGTCTTCGTTGATCGATAAAGATCGGTTTCCAGGATGGCCGGGATCAGGTCCCGTCGACCTCTACCCGTTCAGCTGGTGCGCAGCGCAAGTGGATGTCGAGCGGAGATCACGAGACCGACGCCATTGGCAATATTCAGGCTGCGTGCGATGTTGAAAGGTAAACGCCATTTAAGGTACCCCATTTAAGGTAAACGCGGTACCTTTGATTTCGTTAATGACCGTGGGATGAAGTAGCGATGAGGATCCTTCACTCGCGTTCTCAACGACTGATCGTTCGATCCTTAATGATTTCTCTAACGATCCGCGGGTTTCCTTTGGTCCCCGCGACCCATAAAGCACACTCTCGTTGTAGCAAAGTTGCAGGCTCGTTGCAGCGCAAGATTGAAACGTTGCACAGTGGTCTGGGTGGTGGCCAAAATTCGATTTCTCAACTTCAACTTTACAATGTTATTTTTTTTATTTATGAATTGACAACCCTCTAGAGCTTCTAAATCCGCATAGCTTTCCCTTTCCAGATGATTCTTTGATTAGATATAATATTACAAAGACAAAATCATGAAATTCCATGCGAATCTAATTGTTTTAATTACTCATTATAGAACATCAAAATACGTGTTTATATCATACAGTTATATAGGTAAAGGAGTATATTTCAGTTATTTATATGTGTCACAGGCATTTTTTAGTCCATGAACAAATAGTGCAATGTTTATATGAATTTAAACTTTGAGAAGGCTTATAAAAAAATGATTAAGCGAAATTAACGTCGGACCTTTTTTACATGTAAGCTTACACAATTGTTAACAAGAGCATGTAAATTTCAAGTGCAATCTCTTGCAAGTTTCACTTTTATGCAGACTTTTATTTTTAATATTTTATTTTTTCAAGTCAAAAATAATGTTAGAGCTGATTCTTTTTTCTCTTTTTTTCTCTAGTACGGCTATGATCTTTAATTTTGACTATAAAATACCGCTTTCCAGACCACTATGCGCGCCATATTGAAACCGCCATTTTGAATTTTGAATTTTTGATGCCAAATTCGTTATCAGCGACCTCGAAAACCCTTTATCACCAAGTTTCAGAAAGATCAGAATTTTGGCCGCTAAACGTAGATATCCCCAGACCACTGTGGCGTTGCGCCGCAACGTTGCAGCGACATTGCTATATCCGCCTCCTGCAACGTTCCGGGTAGTGGGGCCGAAAATATAAATAACGCGACGGCCGCAAACGATACTGAATGTGTGCAGAATCATAGAAGTACAAAGCCTGTATATTACTATTTCTCACAGAGAATTTGTTTCCCCCCCCCCCCCCCCCCAGGGGTTTCGAATACCGGCGACCTGTAGCGTCGTAGGCGAACACATTACCGCCGCAGCCTCTTCATTAATAAGATTAATAAGACTGCTAACGTATTCGAATTTATACCCCTGCCGTGCGAAACTTTAAACTCAAATTATTCAAAAAGGAAGGCTCATTTCGATAAACTCCATTAGGGTTTTGTAACACTATAGATACGTGCTATAACTTCCAGCCTCTTCCGCATTAAAATATACAGGATGAGTCACCTAACATTTGAGCTCGGAAACAAATCATTGCTAGACAAAAAGAACAACATATTGAACATGGTTGGATTTTGTATTTTTATTGGTTATACGTTACAGTAATGGAAATACGTCATCCCATTAAAAAAAAAAGAAACATTGTGATTTTGAAATTTCGGGAAATATAAGTAACCTTGAGAAAAATCGTCTCCTTCGGAATAATTATCTCGCTGACATTGAAGGAACGTTGCCGCAATACTGGCGCAACGTTGCGCCAGCATTGTGGAAACGTTGCCAAATGTTGCCGCGACGTTGCAGAAATATTTGCAGGAACGTTGCCGTGCAATATTGCGATCCAACATCGATTCACGCCCGCCCCGTGCAATGTTGCAACGTCGGGCAACGTTACATCGACATTACGCTGCAACCATGCAACACTGCAAGGTTACTGCAACGATCCTGCAACGTTGCCGCCACGAAGTGTGCTGTACGGGGAGCCTCGAGAATTGATCGAACAGAAGGAATTATCCGTATAGATTTGAACGAGGCGTACGGAATCAAGGAAACTTAAAATGCTTCGATACCAGATCATCTTTATATCTTGCGCAAGCGAGTGAGAGGTTTTCCTATTACTAGGGCCACCCATTGATATATAGATTCCTATTAGAAAACCCAATGCTTCTTTGCATCGTAGCAAACCGATGCCGCCCGTCAAGTTGCCCGTGGAGAAGGACGCGACCCACTACAATATGAGCCACAAGCGGCGCGGGAAGTGCCTTGTGTTCAATCACACCATTTTGGATATAGAGGCGCCACCTCGAGAAGGTTCGAGCGTAGACGTGGACGCGGTCTACAGGACCTTCACGATGCTGGGCTTCGAAGTGCAGATCTGCGATGATTACACTTACAAGGCCATCAAAGACGCTCTAACTAAACGTACGTGTCGTTTCGTTTGATCTATGAGTGTCCCGGGAACTCGAGGGATCAATTTCTTTCCACCCGTCACATGGCACTTTAAGCGTATTTAAGGATATCGTGCTTGCAGTGAGCAAAGAGGACCACGAGGACTCAGACTGCGTCTGTGTTTTTGTAATGACCCACGGAGATAGAAAAGGAGTTATACACGCGCAGGATCACCCTTACGACAGGCAGGAAATCTGGAAATTCTTCACCGCGGACAAGTGCTCCTCTCTCATTGGCAAACCAAAGCTGTTCTTCTTTCAGGTGAATCCACAGTACTGGTTTTACTTCTTCGGTTTCTGTTTACTTTCCCCTGGACTGTTGGGCCTTGTTCCACGTTTACGGGATCATTAAATCCAGTGTGTGTGTGTGTGTGGGTGGGGGGGGGGGGGGGGGTAAGGAAAATGACCCAAGGTGGCACACATTTTGAGCGGTCATTTTTTTCAGGGAAATGAAGTGGTAGTTTACTAAAAACGGGTAAAGTGTAGTAATACAGGAAAAAATATAGTGTTGGATAAAATCGTATTTCTTTTAAGATAAGTCCCTGAGGGTCTTATGGGCAGCGGCCCCTTTTTCGTGAAAATGAAGTGGTAGTTTACTAAAAATGGGCTGAGTGTAGTAGTACCGAAAAAAAATGTAGTGTTTGGATAAAATCATATTTTATTAAGATAAGGCCCCGAGGGCCTTATGGGCCGGGCTCCTTTTTGGGAAAATAAAGAGGTAGTTTACTAAAGATAGGCTGAGTATAGTACTACAGAAAAATAATATTGGACCCTGGGGGCCTTCCGGTTAAGGGGGGAGACCACTGTAACGGTCCGAAATGTAAGGGTGTCTTCGGGAATTTATTTCAACTAAACAACGCGAGTAAATCAATTTATTGCTTAGTATAGTTAATAGTGTACATATCGAAGGGTAAGAAAATTTTCTTTTCAATCAAATTCATAAACCCGTTTCCTGTATACTCTTCATCAAAAATTGCGCTGCGGCAAAAACATGCTAGCCGCGTTGAAAAATATCATTCTGAGGGAAACGCGTTCAAAGTTCCGCGCGGCTCAGTCGCGCGTTTGACCCCGCTTCACAGAAAATACTATATCTCCGTCAATTTTGCGAATTTCTGCATAAAATTTGGAGACAGCATTCTTGAAATGTACGTCTTTCAGAAAATGTAAAAAAAAAAAGAAGAATCAATTTGTCAAATTTTTTAGTGTTCACCCTTAAGGCCCAAGCAGCAACTGCTCATCGGCCATCCGTTAAATCCGGCACTGATTAAAACTATTAAAAGTTGCAGGCTTGCAGAGGCAAAAGCGAGGAGAAGGGCGTCTCTGTATTCGACGCGAGCGGGTCGGAAAGGACCTCGGCTGACAACATGCCGGCGGTGTACAAACTCCCTACTCACGCGGACTTTCTGTTTGGTTTCAGTACAATGGAAGGTAACGATTCTAGGTACTCGAATAGTATTCGAGGAAAATTTTTCTGAAGAATTTAACTTAACGAAATTAGTGCTGTTTGTGGTTGAACGAGTAACTCAGCATTCTTTCATTCCTGATCGCAAGTAAAATAAATTGTAGGCTGAGTGCAAGTCCTTTCCTAAGGACTACAGCTAATAACTACAGCAGTGACGCACCCGCCAGAGAAGGGGCTTTGTAAAAATAAAAGAAACACTGGATTTTATTCTTCAAATAAATTTTTATAATCACCTTATGAATTTTATTGAATTTGCATTAAACGAAATTGCATTAAATAAATTTTGCTTAAAAATATTTTTATCCATTCAACTAGGCTGCACAAAGCTACAGTGCATTTGTAGTACAAATTCTGAGTGCTTGTAACTGGCACCTCTACTATCATAGACAAATGGCACTAATTTCACGTATCCCATACAGCACACTCTCGTTGCAGCAACGTTGCAGCAATAATTCAATGCCCGCCCAGTGCAATGTTGGGCGGCAATGTTGCAGCAACGTTTCAGCAACGTTGCGCTGCAACCATGCAACAAGGAAAGGTTGCTGCAACGTTCCTGCAACAAGGCAAGGTTGCTGCAACGTTCCCGCAACAAGGCAAGGTTACTGCAACGTTCCCGCAACAAGGCGAGGTTGCTGCAACGTTCCTGCAACGTTGCGAAGTGTGCTGTGTGGATATAATCGCGTTTTTAATAAACCCTGCCGATTTCTCACGTTCTTCTCATCGTGTAAAGACTTTCCCTCTTGGCGGACCAAGAAGGGTGGCACATGCTACATTCAAACTTTATGCGAGGTCATAAACGATTACTGGAAGACGACCGATTTGCTAAAGATGATGACGATAACCGCGCGCAAAGTCGCCACCGACTATATTAGCCCCGACAACGACAAAGCCACCGACGGCCAGAAGCAGATGCCTTCGTTGTCGTCCACGCTAACCAGGGACATAATCTTCACGCCAAAGAACAAGGAGCAAGATCAACAATCGACGAGCCCAAACACTATCGAGCTCTCTCCCCAAAGTGAAAGAAGGAATGACAAACTAGCAGAATAGCAATCTAAGTGCATAAAAGGGACAGGTCATAAAAGGGACAAATTGAATTGCCAAAATTCTAAACGCATTACACATGCAAGTTATTTTCCTATTTATAACAACACTAGTGCCCAGTCATTTGACGTAAATTTCACTGCGGTCTCACTTGCAACGGAGTAGTAATCCGCGATTGATGTTTTTCGGCAGTAAAAGTAAAATTTTCGTTGATTTTCTGTGTCGTTTTCTGAGATCAAGGACGTATACAAAGTGTTAAAGTGCTATACCATTAAAATAGCCTGTATTCAACTGAAACGAAAATGCTAAACAAATAAGCTGAATTAATTGTTTTCTTTGTTTTGCGGTTATTTTATATTAAACTGACCTATAGTCTTAAAAGGGACAGCATAACAAGTCTTAACCCATACAGCACAGTTGGTTGCAGAAACGTTGCAGAAACGTTGCTGAAAAATTGCAGTTAAGTTTCGGTGTAATGTTGCACAGGGGCGGACATAGGAACATTTCTGCAACATCTCAGCAATGTTGCGGTGCAATATTACCCTACAACGTTTCTGACATTTTACTGCAACGTTTCTGAAATTTTACAGCAACTTTTCTGCAACGTTTCTGAGATTTTACAGCAACTTTTCTGCAACTTTTCGTAGATTTTACAACAAAGGTCCCGCAATAAGCCAATAGATTTAGATTGCCCCGCAATAGATTTAATATAATATCGTAGTATACACACTATACAGTGTATATTAGGTTACGCTTTGTGTAACATAATATAATTTATGAAAATTTATAAAACGTTGCAGAAAAGTTGCTGTAAAATCTCAGAAACGTTGCAGAAAAGTTGCTGTAAAATCTCAGAAACGTTGCAGAAAAGTTGCTGTAAAATCTCAGAAAAGTTGCAGAAATATTTCATGCAATGTTACATACGGGCGGACATAGGAACATTTCTGCAACATCCCAGAAATATTACCTGCAACGTAACTGCAACGTAACTGCAACGAAACTGCAACCTTTCAACAACGTAATTTGCTGTAGGGGAAATGGGACAACCGTTTCATGGCTGTCCTTCCATACACACGTACTGCTGGACACTATATGTATTTTACATTCCTATAAAGTTATTAGTGTATCATCTGTCAATGTCAGATGACATTGTTTGAAATTCTTAATAATTAGTTAATAGCGTCTTGTTTCAAATTTAAGAATTAGTTAAGTGACTATTCGAAGCGACACACTTTATCGTTAAAAAAATGCGTGGCAATACAGTTGTATGTAAATTTCGTGTATTCAACGTGTCTTTTCTGTATTATTTACTTCTTACATGATTTTTAAGAAGATTGTACATGCCTTTTCTCGGGCAAGCTTTAACGATAAGTCACACTCTATAAAGATAGTCAAAAATATTGATGATTTATGTTACAAAGAATTAATTTTTTCATAGATTCTATTGTTTTGAATCCTTAAGATTTACAATTGTTTTATGACTTATACTGTCCCTTTTAAAACCACCTAGTCGTAAAAGGGACATTTGCTACTTATTTGGAAATCGAAGATTTTGTTATATTTCTATTATAATTGGTGAGGTTTTATTATACTTTTATCGAAGGGGAATAAACAAGCTTTCTTGGGATGTACTTGTTTTTTAAATTCCTATAACGACATTGCCAGAAATGGACGCTGAACAAAAGTGTCCCGTTTATAGCACCTCTCCCCTACGCGACGTTATTTGAATCCGTGCAACGTAGATTCCTGCGGCTGCTTTCACCCAAATCAGGTGTAGCTATGGGTGAGATTTTCGCATGGCTGTACCCAGTGGACTTCTCACGTTGGAGGATCGGAGATCTTTGTCTGATCTTGCTATAGTCTTTAGTCTTCTGAATGGACTTCATCGATTCTCCGGATCTTTTGGCGCTCTTGAAACTCCGCGTGCCACACTCGGCAACTAAGATCATCTCAGCTTTTCTTTTTGTTCTCTCATAGCGCCGCGTTTAGGTTGCATAGCCCGATTAACAGGAGATGTTAAATTAACACGCGATGTAGCATCGAGGCTTCTTTTATCAGAGTTGGGAATTAACCGAATAAAAGTTACCTTAACTTTATTAGTTATTCAAGATTTCAAGAACTTCATTAGATCAGGTGGATTTTTTCTGTAGCACACTTGTCACTTTTAAAAATCACCTGCAGTTTGCTGAAGAAAAATTCGGTCCTGTATGGCCCATAAAGAGGTGTTGCTGGTTTACTAGTTTACTATATTATATTATATTTTGTATCTTTAGTTTTAATGTGTTGCTTAAGTTTAAGTTTTAAAGTTTAAGTATTAGTCTTAATCCTTATCCCTTTTTTTTTTGTAAACTAAAGGGCGCTACGCACGTCAACTATAATAATAATAATAATTATAAAAATTCACTTCATTCGTCGAATAAAAAAGTTAACCTGGATTTTGGAACCATGAATAACTAATAAAGTTAAGGTAACTTTTATTCAGTTAAATTCCAACTCTGATAAAAGGAGCCTCGATGCTACATCGCCTGTTAATTCCCTGGAGACCTCGCTATTGCTCGGTACACCTGCTTTAAACTTCAGCATTTCCATTCGAGGCGCCTAAAATTCGCAAGCTCCGCCTCGGAATAATCCCTAATTCCACCGAAACCTGGGTAATTTATTTCACAGCTGCTAAGGCTTCGTACCTACCTCCTGTCAATCTAGAGATACCATCTACTTTAACTACCACATTTATTTTTACCTTTTGTACTCGCGCGCACACTTTACTACATTCTATTCGCTTCGTCTACCTCGCTGCGGACTGGAAAGTAGACACCGGAAGAAGCTCGTCCGCGGACCAATCCTCGGATCGGAGGACCAAGAGCGAATCGAAGTGGAATAAATGTTTTTCACGGAGACTCGAGTGGAGCAATTTTTTTTCATCGAAAGCGCGCATTGTTGCCGGTGAATCGAATAGTTTAAATGCATTCCGCGGGGATGAATGTCCTCGAGGGTAGATCTCTAAGCGTTTCCAGCTGCGGAATTATTTATCTCGCTGAGTATATTCTTCCATCCGGGCGAACAAATCTTCTTTCTTTTGCAACGTTTGCGCGGGGATGACGGACGTTCCCCTTCAATCCCTCAGTCGCGCCACTTCGTCTTCATCTACAGTTTCACGCTGCCTCCCGGTTCTTCCCTCCGTCTTTCTTCTCCGTGTCTGCCCTTTTCTCAGCTTTTTTTTACCTCTCTTTCTCGATCTTCACTCGGCGCAACATTTCCCGGCGGATCTCTCCTCGAGCACCCGTCCCAGCCCGATCTCCCGATCCGCTGTTTAATTGGCTCTCGGCATCGAACCGCTGTCTGCTCTCCGGGGGATGAAAACTGCTCGTTAACTTTAAACAAGCGATACCGACCTGCCACCAATTACGGTCGGTTAAAAAAAGAAAAAAACCCTCGCGGATTGAAATCGGGATTCGTTTTACGATTCCAGAGCCGAAGGATTTGCAGATCGTGGTCCCAGTGAAGCTCTCCAATAAAGGGTTTAAAGGTAAAGGGTTGTAGATGGTGAAAAATGGACTTGCTATGGGGTTTTGTTATTTGTAATTGGTTGCAGCGGAATGGTAGAGGTAAGGTGGGGGTGGGTTTGGTAGGGGAGGATATTTGCGAGTGGAAGTTTCAGGACTCCGACGTGCGAGGGTTTGATGATCAGGTGTGACTCGTGTAAGTTTCGAAGGTGAGAGATTGGTGGAGTTGTGAGGGACGAGGGAAGATTTGGCGGGGAGGTGGGAGAGGATTTCAAAGGGTTGAGGGGCTACTTACTTTTGACAAGTAGGAAAATTAGGTCGTTTTTATGATTTCTTTTTATATAAATAATAGTTATATTTAAAAATCGATAATGTGTATAAATTCAGGTGTATTATTTACAAAAAGAAATTTAACCTTCTCCAAACACCTCTCCATATTTGCTGTAGGTACCAGAAATATCTTAGAGATATTCTTAAGACTATAATCTAGTACTTGGCGAAGCCGATTTTTCGATTTCTCTTATTTTTTGTTTACCAAGAAAAGAAGATGAAAACTTGCCGTTAGGTCGAATGTCACATGCTTGGTTCGAGTAGCTGTCATTTTTAAAAAATCAGATATTTTTTCAAAATGGACATGTACGTCTCTATTTTTAAATAACGTTTTTTATGTGAAAAAAAAATTATTAAAATAACCCTATTTTCTCAATAGGCGAAGGTGTGTCTCCCTTTAACAGAGTTGGGCAAAATGTAATTTAATTACTACTAATTAGTAGTTGATTACACAATTAAATTTTAATCATAATTCGTAAGTTGTAATTAGATTAAATTTTGCCCAACTCTACCCCTTAATAGGAGATTTATAATTTGCTAATGACTTACAAAGACGTGCAAAGAATTGCTAAATTCTTATAAAAATTTCCTATAGCCTTATAAAGATTTGTTAAGGACTTCTAAAAAACTTGGAAGACTTCTCAGAGGCCCGCGATAATTCGCAGAAATCCCACGCTTGGAATTCACCGATGAATAGTCTTGATCAGTGTGCACGCACATTCCAGAGCGCGTGTCAAGCAAGGTCGCTCTCATGATAGGCAGCGATTTCCACACTAGATCTGATTTAAACCGATCCTCTCGTGGGCGATGAAAATTGGTCCGACGCACGCGAAACGTAATCGCTGCTATTAGCCATTCGTTTCGTACAAAGTGTCTGGTCTGTGTCTCGGTGAAAGGAACTGTAGCCATACCTCCGGCTCCGCCGCCAGATGGCATTGGGACGGATGACGCTCTCTCGCAAGTGCTTCCACGACTCGAGATTTGTATATATACGAGTTTCGTTCTACCTCTTAACATCCCCGCGCGTAAGCCTTACCGAGTTCTCCTTTTCTCTCCTTTCTGTCCCAAACGTCCAATTACTACTCCCGTCGCAAAAATTAGTGGAATCTCTTTAATTAATTAACAACTTTGTTTGTTTCGCACCATTTATTTACTTATAATTTCACTGCGTTCTCTAAAGTACAAGTTTTAAATGCCCAACACTTCTCGCAGTTTCCTCAAAGTCAACCGAGCGAATTAAAGCTTCTCCGAGCACCAGTAAAAAAAATCAATCTAATTTCCAGAAGAGTTGTGATTCGAAGTTGATTTAATTCCGAAGTTGATTTAATTCAAGTTGATTAATCCTAGAAAGAGAGGAGGAGATAATAATACTACTCTCCGCCGTCGTTCCCCGCTGGAGATATTCCCTCTTTTCCGTAGGTAAAACGGTGTAGTAGCCCTCAGAGAAAAACAGCGTCCGCAAAGGGAAGGCAAATGCAGGAAAATTAAATATTCTAGCCGAGCATATTCACACGTCCCATTAAATCAGGCATTCACCGTGGAGTTCGCAAAGCCGCTTGACAAACATATCCCCGCAGACTTATCCCCAGCGCAGTTACTACGTTTCCCCGTGAACAGCTAATAAAGCTCGTCACAATATATCAACGTGTCCGATCCGCGATGCATTAATCATCCGAACCGTTGCGCGACACGAGCTCGAAAGAGTATGGCGTTGTCGTTCCTCCTCCGCTCTGCCATAAATCGTTATTGCAAACACGCTCTGCGAGGGAATACTTTTTTTCTTGCCGAGGGAGATTGTCCCTCGGCAGCAGCAGCGCTCGGGGTGAACGTAGAAGTGCCATTGCGGAAGCGACTGTTTTTAAATAGCCAGCGAAGGTTTGAACGGACGATTAGGAATTGGGATATTTATGGAATCGAAGGTAGTGATTTGAAATTGAGACATTTATGGAATCGAAGGGTGACGAGTTTCGTGGAAATATTGGGCTTGGATGTGGGAGAATTTTAAGAGTGGCAATGGCTTTAACGAGAGACGACACCTCTGGTAATCCCCTTTCGTAAGTTGCCTCATAATTGGAACTGGAGGAGTCAATTAGAACGCCTCGGGCCATAAATTTCGTTGCTTTTACTTTAAGTAGTTAGTCACTTTCTACCTTGGTGGCTCGATTATTACTCCACCCTATAAGTTTCGGGTTTGATACCCTTAGAGGGCTACGGCAACACTGGGCAACCAAAACATCTTCTATATTTAAAGGAGAGAATTCGAAGCTAACAAACACGATCGTTCAAGTGCCCCCTGTCGTACGAAAAATTCAAGTGTCAACCAAAACAAGTGCTCTCCAATATCCACTGCACCCTTCATCCCTCGCGCCACCTTCGCCACCCTTTGGAACACCGTATAGGGTGTTTGAAGCACTTTCCACAAAATCAAAATTGGTTCCAGCATTTCTCATTCTTCCTCCGCTAGAATTGAACGATAAGAAAAGTAAGATACCTCCATTAGACAGAATATACATATTCAAATTTGTATCTCATAGATTGGATGTCTTAAATAGTGTTCCGGATTTCTCGATATCTTTCGCATCTCGAGAAATGAGAAATCAGATTATATTTCTGTTCACGATTAACACACATCGTTTGAACTAGCTGAAAATTCATTTCTGAAAACAAGTGGGATTTATAATAATTTTCCTACAGTTAAGTTTCTCAAGAAATACTGTAACTTCTCGAGAAATGAGAAATAAGAAATTATAAAACCTTTTCTAAACACTGTTAGGGTATCTCAAGTCTACAAAAATGTAATTTTACTACAGCTATTTGTGCTTTTATCAGAAAGCTGGCGAATATTATAACTAGCCAAGGAAGGAGTAACATTTCAACTCCACCACGTTAAATTACTCGTGAAATTAAATTACAGCGTCAATAATATTTCCAATTACAGAGGCAAAGAGAAATGCCACCATACAACTTTTCTTATGAGAAGCAGTTTACAAATAAGTAAATTTAAAACTGATAGAGTTAAGTGACTTACTCCGTATTTTTACTTTAAAATACAAACTCTGGCTGAATAAAGCCAACGAACTTTTCCACGGGCGTAAAACGAAAATTCCCCTTTGAATTGCGTAACGTCCCCCCCTACCATAAACTAAACTGTGTAGCCGAAGGAAGCACGGGCGTACAGTCGTCCTTGGCGATTCGAGCAATTACCATAAG
This sequence comes from Andrena flavipes, assembly GCA_963971345.1. NCBI lineage: Eukaryota > Metazoa > Arthropoda > Insecta > Hymenoptera > Andrenidae > Andrena > Andrena flavipes. Next base: position 76,355,847 of record OZ020480.1, read on the forward strand.
CGCTCGACATCGATCCACCGGCGCGGTAGTGGCCGGAAACCAACTCAACCAGCGACTTCCTCCCGCGTAGATCGGATCGCGAGCCTGCCGATTAGCCGATTACGCAAATGGAGGAGCGATACGGGGCGGCCGTTCGCGCAGCTTTCGGAGGACGATGACCAGGGTCATAGCCGGAGCCAGTGGAGCACTTTCGGCGTCGACGGGCATTCGGGGAGGTCGCGCGAGCACGCTGTGGAAGCACAGGGGGGTTGGAAGAGGGGGTTGTAGTCGGGATGGAAGGGGGATGGTGGGCTCTGGACGTGGAACGAACCCAAGAGTCAGGAGTTTGCGCGAACAGATCAATACTGCCCCCGCACGTGGATGTTGGCCCCTCTCTGTTTCCCATCCACCCCCTCGTTTCGTCTGTTTCACGCTCCTCTGGCGTCTCTTTCCCTAAAAATCCCCGTCCACCCTCCCCTCCGACCTTTTCTACGTTTCATCATTTTTCCCACCCCCTCCGCTCCTTCGTCCCTCGATCTCGCCAGCCGCGCGTCTTTTTCTAGCTCTCTAATCCGATTCCCTTCGTCGTCCTTTCCGTCTTTCGACGGCTTCGTCTATCCAGCATCCCCCTTTGCCGCTCCCTACCCCGGTTCGTCGCTAACGCGCCGCTTAATTCCTCTCCTCGCGTTCTCGCCCTCCCCCCCCTTCCCGCGGGATCCTCGCCAACCCCCCGCTTGTACCAACACTCCGGTCGAGGCTCAGTTTCTGGGGCTGAGCGGATCTTTGCGCGCGTCTGCCTCTTCTATCCACCGGGGCCGCGTCCCTTACCCCCGACGATCTTGGCAAGGTACACATGCCCCCGACGGAGATGCTTCTCGGCCGCGGATTGTCTTTCGTCGGTGTCTTCAACAACCCCTTTCTACTGTCTGCTCGCCTGTCTTTTTCTCCTCGCGCGCTAAGTCGGGGTAGATCTACTTGCGTCTGCTTAGGTGCTGTTCTACTACAATCGATTTTCGATATAAGCTCGTTTCGACTATGCGTTGTACGCTCGATCGCTAGACCCACCATGATTTTGAATCCTTAGGTTCGGAGCGAGAGAACCAGACTCGGAATTGTCGACGCTACGCGTTGTAAGCTCGCCCCTAGCCTCGAGCGTGGAGCCTATAACGAGAATTCAGTGTGTTTAGTCTTTGTTTCCTCAAATCTCACCGTGGTTTTCGTTCGGGTATCTTTCTGTAATAGTGCTCGACACTATTTCTTGCCGAATATATGATTATGTATACATTAATTGAAATTTAAATGGAAAAGCGGAGAGAACAATTTGAATGCACGAAATTTACGTACAACTTTAGGAAGCTTATAACGAGGGCTAATTTATCGCGACACGTTTTTCTCACGATAGAGTTTGTCGCTTTGAATAGTCACTTGTTTACTGATCGTTAAGTAATAGTTGATAAGTTAAAAAATTGCCATTTATGTATCAGATAATACACAATTTACTTTACAGAAATTTCTTCTTCTACGCTCCACCATTTTGGACCCCCATTTTCCACTTTCCTCCATCCACCCTTAATTTTTCAAAACTCGTTAAATTGTACAATTTCCCTTCCCCCCTCTGAAAACCTAATGTTTAAACTGATATCCACCCACCACCACCTAGATTCTCGATCTCCCAACTTCTCTCTTTACCCGCATCCCTTTCGCCTTTCAATCCTCGCGTTCTAAGCTGCTCTACCACGGAAACCCAGTTCCTCTATCCTGCTCGGGGTCCACAGACCTACCCTCTCCGCTTTCATCCTTGCGCACGTTCGTCCACACACGCGCCTCCCCCGTGCCCTCCCCTGCCCACGACCCTTCTCTATTTGTATCGTAACCTCCCCCGACCTTCCTTTTTATCTTTCTCCGCGTTTTGCCCCTCTTTCAGCGTACCCTCCCTCGTGGTCCCCTAGCCCAGTATCTCCAGCTCTCTGCCCGTCTCTCTCCCATCCACCCCTATGCATCCACGTCCGTCTTCCTCGTCCCGTCCTCGTTCCTCGCCGACCCCCTCCGACGCGCCCCTCGCCGCTGTCCCACCTTTGTCGGACTCTGGCTCTACTCTCCTCTGTCTAGACTTTCGACTACCGTTTCGCTTCGCGCTCGTGCTTCCTCCGGCCGCCTCTGGTTTCTCTGTCCCCTTCAGGCAACCCTCCCCCGTGTTTCACCACCCCGTAGAACCTGCTATCGCCCCGTTTCTTTCCACGCACAATGCCCCATCCTCGTTCCTAGACCTTCCACCCTCGTTCTATTCTCGTTCTATCCTTGCGCACTGTTTGAACGCGGCTTTCCCTTGATCTTTCCCTTTGTCGTCTTCCTCCGCGCTTGTGCTCTCCCCTCTCTCGACTCGTCGCGCCACGTTCGCCTGGATAATGCCCTCTGTCCGCGACGCCACCCGCTGCTGGACTCTCTGCTCCCGCCTCGATTCATATTCATCCCGTATTTGCAGCCGCTGCTGTTCTTTAATCTTCCTACCTCTCCGCGCCACTGTTCTGCATTCTCTGCTTGGGTTTGTTTACGCGCAACGGTGAAAGCACTTCGATTTGTATTGTCCGCCTCGTTTTCTCTGATCTCTGTTGGCAGGGTAGTCACGCTTCGCGGTGGATATTTGGAGACGGTCTGTTTCGCGGGAATGAAACAGAGGTTTATCACGGCTCACCTGCGGAAGCAGAACTCTGTATTCACTATTTCTTGCGTTATTTTAGGTTTCCCCTCTGTACAGGGAATTTTCATCACTTTTTTTTTCAAGCCACGCTCTGCTTTGGTTTCTACTTGCATAGCTCCTTGTTATTTCTGCAGCATCAGCTTAGTCGCGTGCTCCATCACGCTCCACCCTCCTATTAATTCGCAAATCTTTCTTCCCTCCGCGTTCCTTCGCGTCAGCCCTACCTTCCTTCCTCCGTGTTCCGTAAACAATGCTTTATCACATTCACTCTCGGATCCTTTATCACCCCAGGCACTTCTTTCTCTTCCTGCTCACGGACTCGTACGGCGAGCAACCCCTGCCTTGTCTCCTCTCCCGCCTTCCTCCATCCCCATCGTTCCAAGCTTCCACAGAGTTATGGGCTACCCTGCTTCTATCTGACGCGACACGTCTCATCCTTCGTCGCTTTTACTCACCTAACTTTTCCTATCATCGCTCCAATTCCTCCCATTTCTACCTCGGAATTCCTTCTACTTTCCTCTCATCCACCCACGTCACCCTAGCCTATCATCTTCTAAAAACTCCGCTGCTGTTTACACTCGCATGTTTACAAACAACCCCCACCCCGTCGAAGCCTTCCATCGTCATCCGATCTCCAAGCTTCCTCGAGTATTATCTCTCGAGTACCCCAATAAACATTCCACTTTGCATTCAAAGCTCTTCCTCCATCATTACTCTTCCACTTCATCTCACAACCATCCCCCCATCCGCTCACAAACTTCGCAACCCCTGTTCTTCCTCTCCGACATCTCTCTCCCTCTCAACCTTCGCATTCCGCGAATCTATTCCCACAACTGCGAGTCCCCCTCCCTCCCTCCCCCACCCCCCGATTCGCGACGCTCCCCCGAACCTCACAACCTCCCTTCTCCCATTTCTTCCTTTCTCCGGCTCACGTTCCACCCTCCTCCGGGTTCACAACCTCTCTCGCGCCTCCCCTCCTGCCTCGACGACGCTCCGGCCCCCCCTCCCCGCGGAGCAGCTTCCGTCCTTATCTCTCTCCCTCTGCGGCACGACCCCCGGCAAGGTGGCGGTCCAGCGCGCAGATCGTGTCAGCCGTACGGGATGCTGCGTGGACTCAGTCGTACGCCTGGCTCCCTTCCGTCGCCGTCTGCTAGCGTACGGTCGTCGCCCGTCATCTGCCGCGTGCCCTCGGACGGAGTCGATCCTCTGTCCTCGGTCTTCCTCTTCCGCGCGCCGGTTTCGACGGCCGGGCTCCGTTCGCGCGGCGAGCCGCTCTCTTCTGGGAACAGACACGGAAGATCCGGTTGTCCTCGGGGTTGCTTTGGATCCTCGGTGCTGGAGTAGTCTCCGGTTACTGCCTGGGGAATCGAAGCGAGGCCGGCATGGGGATTCGTGCGTGAGAGGCGTGTTCACGGGGTAAGTCGCCATCGTGCAGCGTTGCCTTCTTAGATCGTTGGATACGGCGCTGGGTCGTGGCAGCGCGAATTTCTTTGGACAGCTCGAGGCTGTGGGTTGGAGGATATTGTTTGGGATTGGAGAGGTGGATTCGAGGGGTTAAGGAACGGGGTGAAAGTGTCCGGGGATTGTGGTAAGTGACGTTCGGGGAAGGGGGATTTATTTTGAGGGAGAAGGTTTTTGGGGATTCCGGTTTGGAAGTGGGGTTCTAGGGGAAATTTGAGAGCTCTAGGGGTCTGTGGGATTCAAATTTGAGAGCTCTAGGGGTCTGTGGAATCAAAATTGGAGAATTTTAGGTCACTATGGGTTGGCAAATTTTAGGTGACTATAGCATAAAAAAATTGAGAGCTCTAGGGGACTATGAAATTAATATTTGAGAACCTCTGGGGCTCTGTGGAATTAAAATTGAAGAATTTTAGGTGACTGTGGCATCAAAATTTGAGATTTTTAGGTGACTATGGGATCATAATTTGCAAATTTTAGGCGACTATAGCATAAAATAATTGAGAGCTCTAGGGGACTATGAAATCAATATTTGAGAACCTTTGGGGGTCTGTGGAATTAAAATTGGAGAATTTTAGGTGACTATGGGATCATAATTTGCAAATTTTAGGTGACTATAGCATTAAAAAAATGAGAGCTGTAGGGGTCTATGAAATCAATACTTTAGAGCTCTAGGGAACTGTGAAATGAAAATTGGACAGCTCTAGGGATTATGAGATCAAAGTTTGATATCTCTAAGTGACAGTAGGATCAAAAATTTGAGAGCTCTAGGGGTCTATGAAATCAATACTTTAGAGCTCTAGGGAACTGTGAAATGAAAATTAGACAGCTCTAGGGATTATGAGATCAAGGTTTGAAATTTCTATGTGACTATAGCATAAAAAAATTGAGAGCCCCAGGGGACTATGAGATCAAAAGATTGAGAGTTCTAGGAAATTGTGGGATCACAATATGAGATCTCTAGGGAAGAGCTCTAAAAGAGATAGGACTCTCCTAAAACTCTACGACAGCTCTAAATTTTAGAGTTCCATGGAACTGCAGGATCAAAAATCTAGGAGTCCTAAGGACTCATGGGGCTTAAAAAAAAAGTTCTAAAGGAAGATAAAATCTGAAATAATGTGTTTCTATGGAGTCAAATGGTTCTCAGATAAATCAAGTAGGCTTCTGATATACCAATGATGTACATCGTGAATCATAGCTCCTCTTCCTCTTGAAAATCTGACAAAAAAGTGTTACCTCTACAAAGTATCTTCCTTCCTTTAATGCTCCGCGTATAAAAGCATTACAGTGACGTTTTGAAAAACCGGCTGTTCCACGGGATATTTGAAATTTCAAAGGAAAACACGTGCTCCGTCGAACAAGATGCTCGACCGTTCCGCCATTGCGTATTCAAGCATTTCGTGAATCGTTTGTGTTGTTCAGAGGAGAATTATAGTATCCGTTATTTACATTGAAGCAATTCACGGCGATTGTTTCTCTCAAGTCTTCCGCGGAGACAAAAGGATTCGAGTGCGCATTGTTCCTTTAAATAACCCTGTCAAAGCACAATAGGAGGATTAAAATCTGACGAGCGTAACGATCAAAGGTTGCACTTTGTATACCGAATTATATTTCACAATAGTTTCCTCTCGCAATCAGCATTTACCATTTTTATACATCCCTTTATTTCGGAATGTAGAGTTTTTAATATCGAACGGTCATAAGATTCTACAATCGAGCAGCCTTGGAACATCTCCATCTATAAAATCCTACTTCTATTTAAGAAGAAAGTATTGTCTCACAAAAAAAAAATATAGAATCATAGGAAGTTGGATGACAAATTTTATTCAACTTTCTCCTCTATTCCCAACATGGACCACAAAGACACCACGTGTCCCATTAGCACGATCCTCAAAAGTAAGGGTTAGAGATTCCAAAATCAGCTGAAAACCAAGTTACAGCACTTCACTCCACCATTTTCATTAAACCCAACAAGAATTCCAAATTTCCCAGCCCTCTTCCTAAAACAGAACGATCTCTATTCCCTGCTACAACCCCGAATCAACCTCCGCTGTCTCCATTCCCTAAACTACCCTTATACACGGAACGAAGATGTCTTCATTCCCCGCAGCAGCTTCTTCCAAAAGCTTCTTCTCTCCGAACAAATAAAAACGCCCCGAAACTTCACCCTCGCAAGCCTGCGCCAAAGCATTCACTTCCACCCCTGCCGATCCAAACCATCCCCCAATTAAGGGAATTATCAATCCCACTTCGTTCCGCGGCGCGAATTGTTTCGAGAGGCTGGAATTATTGCTCGGCCATTTCAGGACCCCCGGCTTAAGAAACCCGCGGCGAACAATGTCCGCTCGCCCCTGCATCCCACCCCCCTCGCTCCCTTTGTTCCCCGTTCTCCCGAGCAGCGCCCGCGATCGAGGATATCCCGTTCCGCGAGATGGTAAAATAATCGAGGGGCGGATTTTCACCGCGGATGAAAACGGGCCGACAAAGTGCCGAGACCCGTGCCAACCGGGGGTCCAGTCGTTTAACCCTCGAGACTCTCGCGACTCGAACCCCTCCCCCCCCCCACCCACCCTCGTCCACCGCCATTTTCCTTTTCCTCCGGTTAATCTCTTCAGAGGCACGACTCCCGGACCACGGCACGGCAGCCTGAAACGCTTTTCATTCGTTCCAATTCACCCGCGTGCCCCGCGAAATTTATAACGAGCCGAGGCCTCTTTCCCCAGCTGTTTATTCTTGTCTCGCGCTCACGGTTTCCGCTCGTTAATTTTTTCCTCCTTCCGCTCTCTCTCTCTCTCTCTCTCTCTCTAGCGTTTTCTGTATACCTCTTCCTTTCGTTACACTTAATTAGTAAACGATTTCAGTAACGAACCGGCCTTTGTCCCTTATCCAGTAGTCGTGCCCCGGAAAAACGCTACCCGTTTCCATCGCGCGCTCGTTTCGTGTCGCCTTTTTTTTTCCAGTCGACGCCCGGATGGCGAAAAATATTTGCGCCACCGCGATTGGTCGGTGTGGGCGCATCGATTGCCGGTTTTCGGGTGTTTGCGGCGGACGGCTGATCGTAAATAACGAATTTGAGGGGGATAATTGGCTGGAGGAGGGGGGGAAGGGTCGAGAGGCGCAGGGATGAAGGGATTGAAGGGTTCGGTGGCTCTGGGAGCGTACGGGTTTGCTTCGATTTTGCGTTTAAAATTTCATAATTTTCCGAGGGCCGTAGCTTTTTAGGGGGAAATGCGTGGAATGTGCTATGTGACTAAAGTTTAATAATGTATTTCGGTTCGACCGGCTCAAGAAGACAGTGGACACTTACAGTATCTATTATGAAACTCTCAAGTCTACCGTGATAGGTAATGTAGTGTTCGCCAGCGCCGCCAGAGGGCTAATCTTCCTAACGCTTTCTCGCAAGTGGCAGGTACCAGTCTCGTTTGTATATATACAAGTTCCAAGATTATTCCTATCGCAGGTCTAACTGCACCGCACAGTACTCCACAGTACGCGTTTAACCGGCTTCTTAGGGATATATTACCCCTAGATTCAAGAAGATTAATAAATACACCCCCTTCCATATCAAGAAGAAGAGAGAGAAGAGAAAAAAAAGATTGATATATCATCATATAAAAAAAACTCCAGAGTTCCCACGTTTGTGGTAAAATCTTTCATTGGGTGGTGAAAGAGAGTAGCTGTAAAAAAACAGGGGAAGAGAATGATAAATAAAATAATTTAGAGGTAGTAGAAAAAATAAGGTTTGATGATAAAATGATATTTGATGATGAAAAAGGGGTCCAGTAAGCTATAAAAAAATAAACAGGGAAGAGAATAATAAATAATTAGAGGTAGTAGAAAAAAAAGAAGTTTGATGATGATATGATAATTCGATGATGAGGGGTCCCCCTAATGTGATTTGTGATTTGCATGCTTTAAAACCCCAAAAAAGAAGAAGAATGAAGGAGAAACAGCACAAAATCCCCCCCTCCCACTCCCAATATCACCGCTACAGTGCTACAATTAAAAATAAATTCGCGCTGCCTCCCCCTCTCATCCCCCACCTTTTTCCTGCGCGCACGCGCGTCGAGAACTTCAGCATCGCTAGGGTACTACACCCTTCGCAATCCCCGACTTTTTCTACCTGCACTCTGTCTATTTACCGATCGAACCTGAAGTTTCCTTTCCAATCGTCCCACTTCCTTTTATCATATTTTCGCTGACACGCGGGTCGAGGGCCCATCCACACCAATTCCACCCCCTCCACAGTGCCCCCCCCTCTCTCTCTCTCTCTTCCCAGTTTTCTCATATCCGTTTTTCTCGCGTACGCTTTCCAGATACCCCCGAAACGGCTAACAAAGAGTGGCAGAGGGGGCGAGAGAGGAGGAACGGCGAACGGCAGCCGAACGAATTAATAATGCCGAGGGTGAGGAGCACAGAGGATTGGCTGAACTTTACGTGAGTACACCCGCGATACACGTACGCGTGGAGGCTGACACAGACTCGGGTCATGACCCGTCGACCCGAGAGCAACGTGCCCCGATATCTGGGCCACACTTGAATTTTAATCCACGCTGCAATTGCCGCCGCGGTCGATTAGCTCCTCCAACGGTTTGCACGGCCGGGTTTACCGAGCTTTAACTTTTGCTCGGAGCCCGCCAGACCGCCGCCATGCTCTAGCCAGCCAGATACGCTATCCCCTGCAAAACCGTCCCTCCTCCCCCGCCGGAGTATTCGAATTTTATCGGGCACCATGGCGTTGACGATCAATACCCAGCCGGCCACTGATGTTATAATGAAAATTGAGAAGATGGATGTGGCGTAAGTTTCTAGGCAAGCTGCAACGGGGGAGGATTGCATTTGTGTGTCCACTCGCAGTGGCTTCCGAGGGGAATTTTCGGGAATCGAAGGGGTCGCTGCAACGAGGACGCAACTCCACTTTCGGGTGACTCACTCCTTTTAACAAGAAGTGAGAGATAATTCTTTTTAATGAAATGGGATGCGTAATAAAAAATTTGGAAAATGTGGAGCTGCTGAATTATTGCTGCGAACCCTTCGATGGGGTCAAATTATGTTATCGACCCTCGAAATGACGAAAAATTAATATATGCTCAGCGTTGAAAATTAACATTTAAAGTACAGTACCATTTTCAATGAGGCTTCACAGATATTTTATATCGAAATCTAATTGCGGGTGATTTGGACCCAGTGTGAGATAGGGTTAATATGAATTTTGTCTGCCGCAATTGTGGGATCCGTGTAGCAATTAGACCATCACGATTGCTCCATCGATACTGATTACCTGGAGCGGAAAATTAATGTCGAATAGATTCCAGGCTTGAATGGGCCTTTGTGAAGGACCGAGCCCCTGCTTAGCACGCCTCGAAACACGCATGCAATTACGGATTACTCCTTGTCATCCTATTAATTAATGACTCCCTCATCCAAGAGCAGGGCAATCTCCTTCAATCCAATAACGAAATGCTGACTTCCCAACATTTCTCCGAACATTTTAAAACAGCCATTCCCAAATCTACAGAATCTTCTCTTTCCACTAAGCTTTTGAAACCGAGTCTCAGTAGATCTTGTAGACTTTGTAGCTCCATAGATTTCGTAGATCTTCCCAATCAATTTCAATTTTAATCAATCATTTATATTTTAACAATTTTCTTTCAGTTCTAGTCACCCCCGTTGACCCTGTTAATTCCAAAATGATTGCACCCCTTTCCTTCACCCACCCCTGTAGGCTCGCCTGTTAGAAAATAATTAGAAGTATCTGGAAGGAGAAGAAGGCTGTGCTAATTACGAAGTGATTCAGTTGCAGGGGGTCGCACGGTTATCCCAGAAGAGGACACGAGTAAAGGTGCCAAGATGGGGGTGTACGTGATAGGGGTGGTCGGCGTGATCGTGTTTTATCTCGCTGTGCTAGGCGTCGGCATTTGGGCGGCCACTGTGAAGACGAAGAAGGCTCGACAGGGACAAGATGCCATGATGCTGGCTAATCGTGGCCTCGGCCCACTTCTCGGTATCTTCACCCTAATTGGTGAGCCCAGAGATCAAAGAATTTTCGTTTCTACACCCTGCCACGTATTATTCGAGGTGTTGGAAACTGGGTGTGCATCCACTCGTGGTGTTGCTTTAGACTTTTAAAGGAAAGTCGAAGAGTTGCGTTTTTGGTAGCGTGCACAGGCCATTCCATATTAAATCGATCACTTTTGTGCTTGGATCACGGGGATTTTTATGGTATTGGAATATATTGTGGTAGATATGAAATTAGAGAGGGTTTAAGTCATCATTTTTCTAGTTTTGAAATTGTTTGAGAAATACAAGCTCTCGAAGTTTACAACTTTTGTTGATTTCCAGGGAAATCTGGAGGTTTTAAGTGTATCAGAGGTAAAAATTTATTTGGGAAGGTAGTTTCCATGGAAGTCGGTGAAAATTGTGAACTAAGGTACCTTTTTATGGGTGTGAACCACGCATAAGCTGATTTTGACGCTCTGAACATTTTATATGCAAAATAAATACCTTTTTTCAATGCAGACTTGCAAACAATTTTCTCTCTCAAAATATTATATCCGAACATCAACTCTGTAGATATTTAGCTTCTAATATTGAAATTTGTAAAAGTTACAATTTTTTTAAGATTTTCTTCGATTTTTGTTCGATTACATGTGCTAATCTAGAATTATTTTACAAAAACTGTGATAAAATTTCAATAAAAAAATTAATGGAATACATTCTAGAGACCTTGAAATTGACTCATGATTTTTTTTATAATAATTGGATTCTTTCCAAATTAAGAAAAAAAAGAGGTGTGTCAAGAAAGGGTTAAACAATTTCGAAATTAGGGAAATGATGACTTAAACCTCCCCTAATTTGATATGGACTACAATATATTTCAATATCATCGAAAGCCCTGACATTTAGATACAATAGTGATCGATTAATTAAGGGAGGATTTTGATACTAGACTACTTTTCGCTTTGGTACCATTATTTTCACAATTTTGTAAATCCCACTATAAAAGTCAATTTGATAGTTGATATAAAATTAAATATAGCAATCAGGAGCTTCGCCCTGATAATCCTAATGAGGTGGCTTTCTGTAAATTTTCCTATCCAGCTTATTTTATTAAGAATATAAAACAATAGATAGAATGAACTCTCTTAAGAATCTCTAAATTACTTGAGTAATCCAGCCACCCCAAATAGAAGCCCAGTTTAATTTGAGTCTGCCTAGGTGGGATTAGCAAAATGTGGTTCCCAAATCTGCTTGCTCTTTTTGAAACTATAAGTCTACTAATCGGTTCAACGAGGAACCAAAATCTGCGCGAATCTTCTCAGCCAGGATTATCGGAACGCAATTCCCAAGTGTTTCTAATCCTAGTGGAGCACCAAACAGATCAGCTACTCGTCTATTTGATCAGGAGTATCAAAGTATGCACTCTAAAACATACCTTTCCGTTCAGAAAATCTTCAATTAAAAAAATAAGGATCAATTTCAATGTCTAATGACACATTCCTCGACATTATTACTTTGCACGTTGTAAAAATGTCCTATGTAGCATTTTGAAACAACCAAGAAAATTGAAATTCTACCATATCCTTCTGCCTAATATAAGTTTTTGTAATAGGTGTACCAGTAGGTAATATATCATTAACTTACCAATCAATTAATTTTGGATAGAATACTTTATCCATCTGGAAATCAATTAGATTAAATACTAACATTAGACTGTTTCCAGATCTCCACGGAGCACGTAGGGTTTCCTAACTTCATTTAAAATCTAAAAGACGTGCGTCACCTCAAATATTCCAACGCATCTTGAAAAATTAAAAAACTGCTAAATAGGACATTTCAACTAAGCAGTACAGTAAATATCTGAATTTAATTCTCTCACCACTTTCCATACTCTCTGAAAAACTCTGAATTGCCACCGTGCCACGAACCACGCGAAAGCCACCAAACCGCTATTTACTAGTCCCCCATCTCTCGCACCCATCAATCCCCTCTAAATCTCTGAATCAACACAGCCCGTCCCAACAGCCGCGACGCGTCGGCCACAATACCCAAGAACGCAATTCCCAAAACCTTCCACCAAATTGGTCCTCGTCCCACCGCCCGTGAATCGAGAGCAATTACGTTAACCAGGCTACAATCGTCGCTCCGGCAGTGAGCGCTTCTGCTTAAGCGAAGAAAATCCGCCGCGACGCGTTGCCCACAACCGTTCCCCAGCGGCGGTTTTTTTCACGCGCGCTTTATCGGGGACAGGCAGTGGGACACCGGGGAATCCCAGCGCTTTGTCGCCGTGTCAATCGCGTTTCCCGCTCGACCGTTCACCGCAGCGGGCATTTGTTCTTCCTTTCCACTTCTTCCCTCTCGCTCTCTCCTACCCCTATTTTCCACCCCTCGTGTTTATTCCTTTTCACGTTTCCATTCTGCCCGCTCGCGTGTACACACCCCCCTCCCCCCTTCCACCCCCACCCCCCCGAGCCTGTCCCTCTTCAGCAAGCGTCGAGGAACGTTTCATCTTACATTCATTCGGTCGTGCTCTATTTCTGCGGTGGAAATCGTTTTTGCGTCCCTCCATTACCTTAATGAACGCTCTCCGAGGCACGGTAAAACGCGGCTCTGGAAAATGCCCCGGCGAGGCATAATTATCTCCATTCTGCCCGTCCTCGGCTCTCCGCCGCCGGATTCAATGGAAGGGGCTGGGTGGGTTTTCGCCGCGGGTTTTCAACGTTTACGCGCGCGTTATCGCGATCCTGCTGGTCAGCGGTCTTACGGGCACTTTGGGGGCGCGGGTGGAACGGGGTGGCGGGACGGTTTTGGGAATTGGGAGTCGTTTGGTGGAGGGTGTGTATTTATGAGGGTTTTTTTGAGGGGGTTTGATTTTATTGGGAAGCGGGGGGAAGGTGGTGGTGGGCTGACACTGTTTTTGGTATTGGGAAAGAGTTATTTACGAGGAAAGAGGAGGGCACAAAATTATTTTAAATATAAATGTATGTAAATTAAAAAAGAATTAAAATTTGTGTACTTTTTTATTTAAAATAATTTTTTGACACTTTTGTTTGGCAGATAAATAAATTCAAATTTAACTGAATTTTATACAGCTTCAAATTCTCCATTAGACTATGCATAAACGTTAAACATACCACAATTTCAAATGTACAGTCGCATCGGAAAATAAGTTGACACTCTTTAAAATCGCATAACTTTTTCAAAATTGGCCCAAACGACTTGAGTTTTTTTTAGAAGCTAGCGGAATTAGTTTTCTGGATGATGTATTTCGCCGTTTTGATAAAAATGCACTTGGTCTGAATAGCAAAAAAAAAAATAGTAAAGGTCGTCTTTTTAAACTTTTTTTTGTGAGCCTGTAAGGAAATTTCAAAAAACCTCTGAGCTATAAACGCTTAAAGATCTCAGAATAAGGTCGAAAATCGCAGATTTCCGGGAATTTCATTACAGGCTCACAAAAAAAAGTTTAAAAAGACATATGTCACCCTGAAAACTAATTCCGCTAGCTTCTAAAAAAAACCCAAGTCGTTTGGACCAATTTTGAAAAAGTTATGCGATTTTAAACAGTGTCAACATATTTTCCGACGCGACTGTATACTAAAAAATAACAAAAATAAAAGAAATCGAAAAAATAGTAACTTTTTCATCCGCTAGTGTATAATAAAAAATTACAGTGCTACCAAAAATCTGAATCTCCCCAAAAATGAAATCCTTAAACACCTCTTCTACTTCCTAACCCTCTAAAAAACCCATTTCCACGAAGTTCCGCTGAAACCCAAAGAACCTCATTCCAACACTACCCCCTACCACCAAGCAACCCCTACGTTCCCATAATTCAAAAAGCCAAATCTACCTTCCCCAAATCCTTGCAAATATTAGACACACGTTCCAGAGCCTTCAAATCCACATTCCACCTTCCACCACGTTCCTCGCCCCTCTGTAAACCTTTGCCACCCGCTTCACTCGACGAAAAATAAAAGGAAGCCGCCTCAAACACCACCCTCGAAAGGAGCATACGTCGCCCGACCTCCGTCGGTTCACCAAGCTTTTCCAGATCACAGGCCTCGCCCCGTAACATTTGCTCCTCTCCCCACGAAAGAGCGATTTCCTGCTCGAGCGATGGACTAATCTAGAAAAAACCCGTGTGCTTTCCATGCGAAGCGACGTGGGTGGGTGGCGCCTACGTGAACGGGACCGCCGAGGTGATGTTTACCAGAGGATTGGCCTGGTGTCAAGTGCCCTTCGGTTACAGCCTCAGCCTTCTGTTCGGTACGTCGATCCAGCTATCCGCCGTTCCGAGGCGTCACGCGTAACCTTAACCCTTTAACTGCCACGCAACCCCCCGGGGGTGGAATCGATGATGGTACGCCGGTGGCGTTGGAATTGCCAAGGTCGCGGACACGCGACAAATTTATCCTTCCTTCGCACCCTCGGCCTCGAAACTCCTCCCTTTTGTTTATTTTATTTTCCGCTTGCCGTCCGCAGCAAACCGCGAGGAACGCGGCATGCCGCGGCATCCTCCCGTGAAGGCTGAGGGCGGAGAAGCCTTCTCCGGGTGAGAGGAGGCTCTGCCAGCGGTGGATGGATTTAAGCGCGGGGTAAAGGCCTGGGCACACTTATCAGTTGAAAATATTTTTGATGCAAATTCAATAAAATTCATTGGGTGATTATTAAAGTTTATTTAAAGGATAAAATCCAGTTTTCTTCCCTCTGAGTGCGTCACTGTTTTGTTAACACTAGCCGCGGAACCCAGTAATTAACATTCAAACCCCCCATTATTGGTAACGACCCTTTGAGTACCTAGCACAGCGAATTCGAATTTGATCGAGCCCCGATTAATTGAAGTTACACATCGGCGATGGAGTTTACGTTTCACCTGTGCGAAGCCTCGGTAATCTAATTAAAACCGCGGATGTGGACTGTCGAAGCGTTAACACACCACCCCCTAACTACCCCTATTTGGGGGTGTGGCTTTCAGCGTTTATTCTTTACTTTGTAACATTTGTCGCGTGGAGGACCTTGGCATTTCTTTGAGGAAGCATCTGTGGGTAGTTGCAAAAAACAAACTACCCCTTAACTACCCCTATTTAGGGGTGGGAGCTTCCTAGCCTTTATTCTTTACTTTTGTAACGTTCATCGCGCGGAGAACCTTGGCATATCATTGAGGAAGCTTCCGTGGGTAGTTGAAAAATACAAACTACCCCCTAACTACCCCTATCTAGGGGTGGGAGCTTTCTAGCCTTTATTCTTTACTTTTGTAACGTTCATCGCGCGGAGAACCTTGGCATATCATTGACGAAGCTTCCGTGGGTAGTTGAAAAATACAAACTACCCCCTAACTACCCCTATCTAGGGGTGGGAGCTTTCTACCCTTTATTCTTTACTTTTGTAACGTTCATCGCGCGGAGAACCTTGGCATATCATTGAGGAAGCTTCCGTGGGTAGTTGAAAAATACAAACTACCCCCTAACTACCCCTATCTAGGGGTGGG
Organism: Andrena flavipes; assembly: GCA_963971345.1. Taxonomy (NCBI): domain Eukaryota; kingdom Metazoa; phylum Arthropoda; class Insecta; order Hymenoptera; family Andrenidae; genus Andrena; species Andrena flavipes. The sequence goes on from OZ020480.1 coordinate 76,371,470, forward strand.
AGCTTTCTAGCCTTTATTCTTTACTTTTGTAACGTTTATCGCGCGGAGGACCTTGGCATTTCTTCGAGGAAGCTTCCGCGGGTGGGCAGTTGAAGGGTTGCCCTAGGTCAAGGATCGTGCTCTGTTAGCGGCAGTTTGGTTGCATTGATCGCAGGTGCGGTGTTGTTCGTGCGACCGATGAGGAAGGCCGAGCACGTGACCATGCTGGATCCCTTTCAGGAGAGATACGGCGCGGGGGTTGGCGGTCTGCTCTTCCTCCCTGCTCTTTGTGGGGATCTGTTCTGGTGCGCAGCGGTGCTGAGAGCTTTGGGGAGCTCCTTGGCCGTGGTCGCTGGGGTTGATCCGAGCATAAGCGTCTGCGCGTCTGCGCTCCTGGCGGCCTTGTGAGTATGGCACTTTGACTTGAGCATTGTGGTCCTAAGAGACCCCTTCGGGGATTAGGAAATGGGTAACGAAGATTATTTTCATTGATAATTTTATTTTCGTCGGGAAGGGAAAGGGGTTTTAGGGATCTAATTTTTTGGAGGATTTGGATGTTTGAAAGTCTTCTTCTGCTATTTTCGAAAGCAACTTTGTTATTGAGAAATCATTGGTGAACATTATTTTTAGTTATTAATTCTTCTGCTATTTTGCGAGCAACTTTGTTACTGAAAAATTTTTAGTGACCATTATTTTTAGTTATGCAAACTATTCTTAATTGTAAATTCGAGATGTGTGATGAAGATAAATGTATTTGAAGAACGTAATAGGTATTCCGAGGGAGTTGGAGGTTTGAAAGCATTCAGAATCTGATTAATAAGAAATGGAAGTCAGAAAATGGCATCAGGAAATGGTCCCTGAATCTCTTTCCCCCTTAAGTAATTGGAACAAACTTCACTGATCCAATGAGAAACCTAATTAAACATAGAACTTTACTATTCCTCTTATAAAAATGTAAATCCTCCAAGTACCCCAGCAAATGACGCCACCTTTCCACTTTCTCCATTCTTCCACTTTCTCTCTTCCTTGAAAAGAATGCATTCAAATACAAACAGAGAATGTATAGCCATTCGTGTGCTATAATTCTGTCAGTGCCGTGCGGGGAACGCCTCTAGGCGTTCAGCAAACACGGTTAACGTATATAATTGAAGGATTTCCGCACGGGGCGCACGGGAAGCGTCGAATAGCTTAAAGTGGCATTTCCATTGCAGATACACGGTGTTTGGTGGGTTGTATTCAGTCGCTTGCACTGATGCCCTGCAGCTAGCCTGCATCATAGTCGGCTTGGGGGTGGCTGCGCCCTTCTCCCTTCTCCACCCCGCAGTGTCCTTCGAGAAGAATCTCGCGCCCCACGAATGGCTAGGGGAAATAAGGAACGAGGACCTCGGCGAATGGGTGGACGGCATGCTGTTGCTGGTATTCGGAGGAATCCCTTGGCAGGTATTAAAATAAAACAATATAAACAAAAAATGTACCAATATTCAGTTCCCAAGACAAAATAAATTAAAATAACAAAATACTGGTAGGTACAGATTTCAACCAAATTAGTGGTCCCAAAACGATTCGTCACTCTAACATTACTATTACAATTAACTTTAATTCGTGACATAATTTGTGGAAATAATTTTCAAAAGTGTTTAGTAGAAGTTACCTTAAAATACTCAGCATACTAAAAGTATTAAATAATCTACTTTATCTTTTTAATAATTTAAAATAGGAGTTTTTAATAATCCACTGTAACTTTTTAATAATATAGGATAATAGGAGTTTTTAATAATCTACTATATCTTTTTAATAATATTGGAGAATAAGAGTTTTTAGTAATCCACTATAACTTTTTAATGATACAGGATAATGGAAGTTTTTAATAATCTTCTTACTACTATAACTTTTTAATAATATAGGATAATAGAAGTTAGCAATTTTTCGCAAATTTTTAATAATCTTAGCAAAGTTTTAATAATCTACTTTTTCTTCTTTAATATTTAGCTTCTACAGATATCTTAGAACAGAAGATTAATTTTCTTTTCTAGCCGAAATTAATTTATTTTAAGATTAATTTTAAATCTAACCGATGATCGTTTGTCTGATTCCTTCAGGGCTACTTCCAGCGAATCCTAAGCATGAGGAGCACGTCCGTGGCGACTGCCCTATCGATAGCCTCGATGTTCGGCTGTATGATCCTTGCCATCCCTTCGGCGTTGATCGGTGTCGTGGCTCGTGCTACTGATTGGTCGTCAATCGAAGGGTTAAACAAGAGCGTGCTGGCGAACGATGGGAATGCCGCGTTACCAATGGTTCTCCGGTATCTGACGCCTCAATGGGTCTCCTTTGTGGGTGAGTCGAATCCCTAAGCAACTTAACATTTCGTGCAATCCAATTTGAATATGGCGAATGGGAATTATACGGGTCGATGGGGAACTAAGTAGTAGGGTAAACCAACCAGTGTTGAATTTATGGACTTTGAGATTAATACTTGGATATAATAAAACAACTGTTGAAATTGCATTTAAATTTATTTCTCTTGAAATTTCTAGAAAAATAATTACTTATTCTTATCGATTTTTTTTAAGAAACAATTATAAAACGCAAAACGTGTAGAAGCCCAGTAATTGACAGGAATTAATTTAGTAGTTGTAGAATATGAATTTTGGAAATTATTAAGATCCTCTTGGTAGGTAATTGCATGGACTCTGATTTAGGAATTTATTTTTCTCTAAAACTGAGTCTCCACGAGAACAATTCTATTACACATTTTAGACCCGTTTTGGCACTAAGAATGGCCCCTTTCGCCATTGTACCACAAATTACACCGCGACTCTCACCCAGGCAATTTGAAAAAGTGGGTCGAGAGATGGTGAAGAATAAAGCTCGAGAGTAACACTTATCTTCTACAGTGAACAAGTCCTGCATATTTGCCAGCCCATGAAACAGAGACTTTAATGTTCATCGCGTACAGAGGAGTCTCGATAATTCGAACTCGAGTTCTGAGGAAACTCGCATTATCAATATATTTTTCTTCAACACAACACTATATAGTAGAAATAAGTTAAAAACTGAATGCCAGAATTTGAAAATATCCCCATTTTTGTCACAAAAAGTCACAGGGTCCACAGAGTATAATAATTGTTACGTTATTATTTAACTAATCTAGCTACACATACTCAAAATTAATATTTCCAAACTTTCTTTTAACCACCCCTGTAGATTGTTAACAAAACGACTATTCATTTCTAAAATACGTTATGCAAAAGAAAATAAACCTTTATCCATATTTTTCATTCTTTTATTGTTAAAGAATATATATATATAAGATTATACATGTTCATATTACTTAGAAATACACTTTTCTCATACTTAAAAATGGTAAATTTGTTACCCAATTTAAAACCAGTCACTTCGACTGGTTTAGTAGTTCTAGTCACCTTGAATTACAAGAGTAATCCACCCCCACCCTGAATTACAAGAGTATTCCACCCCCCACTGCAACTCGCTTATATTCAAAACAAAACAAAAAGTATTCCACATTAAACGTCTTATCTCCCACCTACTATTCACTTTTGCACCCAATTACCAGGCCTAGGAGCAGTCTCAGCAGCAGTAATGTCGTCAGCAGACTCCAGTATATTAGCCAGCAGCTCCATGTTCTCCAGGAACGTTTACAGACTCACGTTGCGACCAAAGGTGATTAGCAAAAGTCTCTTACTATTTCCCAATCCAATAACGATACCATTACCACGATATAAACGTCCCAATAAATCCTCGTATAAAATCAACGAACTACCCCTTTCCTACAAAAGAAGTCTGTCCCAACATTCGTCCCATTTATTCCCACCCCTTTGAGGTACGAGTAATTCACTCAGACCTGGACGTTAACCAGTAAACCATATATCTTCTCCCAAGCACGAGAACTTGAGCTTGCTGTCTGAGAAACTGACAGAAATAATGTCCCCTTTCCTTGAACGTCGCTCAAAGCGTTGAAGGAAGGGAAGCAATCCAGAGTCTCTTCCTTTGTCGTCACTGGCTTTGTTTCAGGCGTCCGAAAGGGAACTGAACCTGATACTGAGGATCTCAGTGGTCGTGGTCACGGTATTATCCACGGCGATCGCTCTAACGGTGGACAGCGTTTATTATCTGTCGTGAGTAGAGGCGCTTTAATCAGCCGGTCGCGATGGCCACCGACAATTAAGCACGGGGGATGATTAATTTCGAGATCCGTTTGATCCTAGGTACTTGTGCTCGGATCTGGTTTACGTGGTACTATTCCCGCAACTGCTGACGGTGGTCCATTGGCCCTCGCTGGTCGACACTTATGGATGCCTCGCGGGATACTTTGTGGCTGTTGTTCTGCGTCTTTGCGGTGAGCGGATGGAAATAGTGGGATTTGTTGAAATAGAAGGGGTGGGTTACCCAGTAGTGGTTGGAAGTAGTGGTTTCCGTGCTTTGGGAGTTGGAGAAATTTTCAACACACTTGTTAGAGTACTTATGGTTATACTTCTTTTTTTTTGGTTGCTAGAGATTTTTTATTGCACTTGGAATAGTTGTGGGGTTTTCTTTTTTTTTCTAGTTCCTGGGAATTTTTTATTGCACTTGGAATAGTTGTGGTCTTTTCATTTTTTTTTATTTCCTAGGAATTTTTTATTGCACTTGGAATAGTTGGGGGCTTTTGATTTTCTCTACTTCCTAAAACACTTTTAATACACTTACACTTAAAGTACTCATGGTATTTTCAACTACTCTATTTCGTACAAATTTTCGGTTGCACTTAAAGTACTCGTGGTCATTTTATCTATTTCCTAAGAATTTTAGATTGCACTTAGAATACTCAGGGTCTTTTGATTTTCTCTACTTCCTAAAATACTTTGAGTATAGTTACACTTAGAGTAAATACTCAAGGTATTATCAACTACTCTGTTTGCTAAGAATTTTCGGTTGCACTTAGAGTACTCGTGGTCATTTTATCTATTTCCTAAGAATTTTAGATTGCACTTAGATTACTAAGGATTTTTTGATTTTCTCTACTTCCTAAAATACTTTTAATACACTTACACTTAAAGTACTCATGGTATTTTCAACTACTCTATTTCGTACAAATTTTCGGTTGCACTTAAAGTACTCGTGGTCATTTTATCTATTTCCTAAGAATTTTAGATTGCACTTAGAATACTCAGGGTCTTTTGATTTTCTCTACTTCCTAAAATACTTTGAGTATAGTTACACTTAGAGTAAATACTCAAGGTATTATCAACTACTCTGTTTGCTAAGAATTTTCGGTTGCACTTAGAGTACTCATGGTCGTTTTATCTATTTCCTAAGAATTTTAGATTGCACTTAGATTACTAAGGATTTTTTGATTTTCTCTACTTCCTAAAATACTTTGAATACACTTTGAGTAAGTACTCATGGTATTTTCATCTTCGCTACTAGCTAAGAATTTTCAATTGCACTTATAGCAATTTCCTCTACTTCCTAAGAACCTGCAAATGCATTTAAAATACTCATAGAACACTCAATACTGCCTTTGGAAAACACTCAGAATACTCAGTTACTAGTATTAACAAACGTTACTACTAAATGTTACTGTTTCAGGGGGAGAGAAGGGCTTAGGCGTGCCAGCCTTAATCGAGTACCCTTTCTACGACGTGGAGACACAGACCCAGAAATTCCCCTTCAGAACCGGCGCCATGGTAGCAGCCCTGTTCACGCAACTAATTACAAGCTTCTTCACTAGGAACCTGCTTGGCAAGGGGTATTTCCCACGGTGCTGCGACGTCCTCAGCGTCTACTCGCCCAGGAAGTCGAAGGACCAGTCTGGGGTCGTGCAGAGCAGTTCCGGAGCTGCTTTAATGGAGACATCCTCCGTAAATGTGAGCCATTTTTCAAAAAAAATCACCCTTCACCTTTTATTAATTAATTTATGAGGATATTGTACACCACTGATCGTGTGCTTATAAATATAAAAAGAGGCTATCTATATTTGACTAAAACTACCAAAAAATAGATTTATACCACTTTCAAAAACAATTTAAAACTCACAAAATTTCTACGATACTCGTTCATTGGTTAATCCAACACCGGGTAACCCACCCCTACAGTACCACCCCTTTTCACAAACCACCACCCACCTCCATTCCCCCCAGAAATCTACCTCGGCCATCGACTCCTGCGACGGCGTGGGCACAGGAAGCTACGACGACGACCGCACCACCTCGAACTCCGTGGAAGACATGACCGACCGCGCCGACACTGGCACCCTCTCCGGCGACCCCTACGACAAGGAAGCTATGAAGTCCAACAGCCTCGGCACCGCTGTGCAAAAAGCTAACCAGAGCCTGCAACACCTTCAAACCCTGCGGAACTCCATGCACAACAGCTCTATGAGCGGCAGGCACACCCCGACCCCCGTCCAGTACACGGCCCTGCAGAGCAACGACGTGTCCCGTGGCCAGATCCTGGGGGTGCGGAACCTGCGAGGCTCCATGGGCCAGATCCTGGTACCAACCGATCGCCCCGTAGTCCTAGCTTGCAACAACATAGTCGCCGTCCCGGCGAACTCCACGGTGGTGACACCCCTCACCCCCGGCCCCCATTACGCGAAGACTAACGACGCGTGCATGGCGGGTGAGAAGGTCAGGGAGAGCGACAGGATCAGCATCGTGGAGAGGAGCAACATGGAGTTCCAGAACGCCCCGGAGGGCATGCTCACCAGCATAGGGATGAAGAAGAACGTGAAGGGGGTGAAGCTGGTAGGCATGGAGGGGGGAACGCTGAGGAGACCGTCGTTGCAGGTGAGCCAGCTGGATGCTGCGTCCCCGTAGCCTTGGACCGTCTTTTTGTTGTTTAAACGTTTTGGTTTCTGTATCCACCCGCTCCTTGTTACGTTGCTTCTCATTAAAGTGTCTGTGAAGAGTGATGGAAGGTGTAGGTTTGTGTTGAATCCCTGTTGAGAATCCCTGGTGGAGGCTGAGGGTGCACCTCGGCCACACCGATCCTTTTGTTTCCAGCTTGGGTTTGCGTAGATACTTACTTACCTTGATGTCTTTGGTTCGTTGTTTGTTTGGGGTTGCGCTGAGTGGTTGGTTGCGTAGGATGGTAATGAGAACGTTGAATGTGGCGCGTAGGGCACGTTCTCACCGACACCTTCGGTGGAGCTTGTCCATATTTTGGACAGGAGACAGAGCAGCGGTTCTTATGGGCCTGGCTCACTGTCCCCTGTGCCTATGGGGCTGGAGGCATGCAAGACTCATGGCACCGCGCTGGAGGGGCAGGGCGGGAACGAACACTGCAGGATCAAGAGGGGCATCGTCAGGCACCACAGGTAGATATATAAGACGAATTGTTATTTAAGGGGAATTATTCTTTGATGGGGATATTTTTAAAAAAGAGAATCCTCTGTAAATACAACATATGATGAAATAAATCTTTTTGGGATTTGTTAAGCTACTCTTGTATTATACAAAAAAAATTAAAAAGAATTTTTGCAATTTGTTTAATATCTGTTTGAAATCTATGAAAAGAGGTATGTTCGTGGTGTAGGTGATTTCCTGGCTCAGGCTTATCTGGAATAAAGAATTTGGAAAGATTCTTAATCTGTATGAGTGTCGCTATCACTGATAACTAAATTAACAATTTCTGTGAAAAATAACCGAGATTTTTAACGGGGGATATTCGGGAAAACACCCTTTTGGGTAACTTTTTTTCAAACTGGCGACATTTTGTTCTCCCGCAACAGAAATTGTTAATTGAGCTACAGGTGATAGCGACACCAGGAATATACCTCTTTTTTGTAGGTGTCAGATTGACGCTATAAAAAAACATATGAAACTAATTAAAAGCAACCTTTTTAATTTTTTTTATATAAAATAAGAGTAGCTTAATAAATTATAAAAAGATTTATTTCATTATACGTTGCATTTATTGAGAAAGAAATGGACAATTTTTTGCTAATATTTCTGTAAAGTTTGGAACCTTCATATTGAAGATTAAAAATGTGTTAAATTTTAACCCAAAAAATCGCCTTTTTCCACAACTATTTTTTCAACTACAAATTTCATCATATCAAAATTTACGTTTCTAGAAAACCCTCTATAACATATCTAAATTTAAAAAAAAATTGGAGTCGCAACCCCCTTTTATGCATATTTCCTAAAAATCTTGAGATCTTTAGCGAATCGCCAAGCTCCCCCTCCGATTTCACTACCAAACGTTTGCGCAGCTTCAACGACACCGGTGACAGGGCGCTGACGACCCTGGCCAGGCAGCCGACCTACCCCTCGATGCCCCTGCGCCCCGAGGACTGCCGTATGACCCTGGCGAAGAAGGATCGAAGGACGTCGACGATCGCCCGCCACGGTTCCGTCACCACGGAGAAAGAGCTCGGCGGCTGTACAGCGGGGCTGGTCGTCTGCAGCCCCACGTATAGTATGTACAGCTCGGCCGTCAAGAGCTCCAACTACTTCGTCACCGACGACGAGGCGGTCAGCAGGTTCTGAGGCAGCACTAGGACCTTCCAACCACCAATCCGAGGACAATCGAATCCTGCCTGATCTGTTGCGAGTCTCTCTCCGTTCCTCTCGACTCGACCACTGCCCGTCTTACGAATTTCTATTAGCCGTTGTTCCTTTTTTAACCCTTATACGGAAATTTAATCGTTTTCACTTAAAATCGAGTCATAAATTCTTATTTCTCCTCTAATAATTTATTATTTGGACTGAAACTCCTTCGCTTCTTTAAATAAATAATAGCACTCAGTAATAAATAATAATATTCATTTTTTTAATTTTTTTATTCTAGAAATTTGATAAGTTCTTGAAATATTAAACCGTGATATTTAAACGGACTGAGTTTTATTTTTACATGCTCGTTTCTTGTAAATATATGATATTGAAATTCACTTGTCTGTGTGATTTCACAAATTCCGTATAAGGGTGAGAAAGAGAAATTTTACGAGGTGGATCTCTGCTCCCTTGGCACGTCGAGGGAATGGTTTTTGACGAGGGAGGTTTATTATTCGATTTTTCAATGACCCAGCGTGGGGTGTTCTGTTTACAGTGGGGGAGGTTGGTTAATTTTACTGTCGAGAGGGTGGAGATAGTTTTGTAAGGGTGCGGGTATTTTTTGGGGAGATTTATAGGGACCTGGATGTAATTTTTTAATGCTCTAAGGGGGTTCCAAGAACTCGCAGATGATACTTTAAGCCTCGTTCACATTAGTCAAGTTGCATTTCAAAGCAAATAAAGTTGAAAGAATCTTCTCTTGTAACTTGAAAGAAACCTGAAGGATATCTGTTCTGAGATTATGGCTAATCAAATTATTAACGTTCTAAAGTCGTTGCTTTAATTTCTATTTTTAGGCACATTGGTATGATTGTTTAAAATATATAATTTCTGAGGTCTGTATCATTAATTCCTATATAACAGTAAATATATGAATATTGGAGAATTGGTAATGCACAAAGTAAATCAACAAAATGCTCAGTGCCATTTCCTGGATATTTTTTTTAAAGATTTCTCAGGCCACTATAGAATAAAAAGTTTTCTGTACAAGTGGTGGTTTAGGCCAAAATATCAACCCACCCAAAATTGTGAGTCAGGCCAGTAGTGCCCTAATAGCCTCATTTCAAGTCCAGAAAATTGGTAATATAGTTTCAAGTTACATGAATTCAAGTAACGTGACTAATGTGAACGAGGCCTTATCCTCCAAATTGCATTATTCTAATCTCTCGACTGAAAGTGCCGACTTCCCTGCAAATCGTAAACGAATACGTCCATGATTGATTTTATTCTACAGAGGACCCATTTTAGAATCGACAGTTTCGACTACTGGTGTGAAGCTACGATTAAGGTAGCATAAGGGTTTAGTTAGCAGAGGGCCAGGAGCTCGTAGGAATTAGTGGAAGCACGTTTTAAAAAATGCATCCCCCCTTTGTAAAGTAATCTAGTTAATTATCAGTATTCAAGATGCCCACTTACGAACCTTGGTTCAGCACCAGCACAAAAGATGACTTTCGGTGCGTCAGTTCGTTGAGTCAAGCCCTTTTCCACTTTTGTACTTAAGTCACTCCGGAAAGTAACTTTAAGTCCCGAACGATGTCCCTTTTATACGTCATCGTCGTGGACCCGACTTCGCGAAGTCTCTTCATCCCCCATTTCGCGCAGACACCTTCATCCCAGATCATCCCTTTCTACTGCCCTTCGTGGCACTTTTACACTCGCCCAGAGAGCAATCGGTGTGGATATAATATTTTAAAACAGAGAGCTGCGAGCGCAGTTTCTATTTAGATGGCAAGTCGCGAAGTCCATCGAGATGGGAAAGCACAAAGCAATATGTACTTAATATTCGGATTGAGATTCTCGATAATTTATGCACCTGCGACAGGTGTCGAGTGTTTCTGCAAACAAGCGGGAAAGTGGGGCTGTATCCTTTTAACAAATTAATGGTAAAAAGAATCAAGTGAATCCGGAATAATTGTTTATCAGAATTTTGAAAAATACTTTAATCCATCTTTGACTATTTATTGGCTGGGAAGGGGCGCAGAAGTTAATAAGAGTACATGGGAAATTATTTAAGAATTTTTTAACTCTTCAGGTTTTGTGATTGCGACGCTAACCGTATGTCGCGTGCGGAATAGCTAGAATGATGCGCGTTAAGTATACTAGGCGACCGCCTATGTGCGTTCTCCGCACAGGGAGGGTCGTACTTAATGGGATACAGCCCCAGATATCGTTATCTTTTTCTAGTCGTTAGACCAATCCTCTTCAGACTGACACGTCGCGGACCCAATGACCTGTTCACAAGGTGATTAATTATTTTTTGTACAAATTACGAGCGGACGTCATCTTTTGCGTGACTCTGTGTAGATAGAACGATCGATTCGAGGATGAGATCGAGGACCTTCGGCCAGTTCGTCGTGTACGCGTCAACGGAACCTTTGTAAACGACACGATAAGCACTAGACAATTATCTACGAGGTAGATTAGGTGATTAGATGGTAAGGGTACGAAGAATGTTAAGAATGGTGCACGCTGCAACCACTTCTGATTTGTCCAGTTTGAAAGAGAGAGAATGAGAGAGAATAAGGAGAGTCGATACACGTAGCTGTGAGAAATAGAAGCAGCAGCATGAGCTTCGCTACTCGAAGCCATTTTCTTTTCGTTTCTAGCAAGAGGAGAGATTTCGAAATTGCTGCTTAATGTGGTCATTGAATAATGACTCCTCGAATATCTGACATCATTAATTTTTCGAATTTCTGGGATCGTTGATTTCCTGACCGAGGGATCTCTAGATCTCTCGACCTTTAACTCTCTGAACCTCTAGATCCCTGGATTCCTAGATCTCTTGATCTTTAGCTTTCTGGATCTTTAGGTCCCTGGATTGCTAGATCTCTCAATTCTTAGATCTTTCGATTTCTAGAGCTCTGGGATCCTTGATCTCTCGATCTTTAGCTCTCTGAACCTCTAGATCCCTGGATGCCTAGATCTCTTGATCTTTATCTTTCTGGATCTTTAGGTCCCTGGATTGCTAGATCTCTCAATTCTTAGATCTTTCGATTTCTAGAGCTCTAGGATCCTAGATCTCTCAATATTTATCTCTCTGGATCTCTACGTCCCTGGATTCCTAGATCCCTGGATTGCTAGATCTCTCAATTCTTAGATCTTTCGATTTCTAGAGCTCTGGGATCCTTGATCTCTCGATCTTTAGCTCCCTGAACCTCTAGATCCCTGGATTCCTAGATCTCTTGATCTTTAGCTTTCTGGATCTTTAGGTCCCTGGATTGCTAGATCTCTCAATTCTTAGATCTTTCGATTTCTAGAGCTCTAGGATCCTAGATCTCTCAATATTTATCTCTCTGGATCTCTACGTCCCTGGATCTCTAGGCCCCTGGATTCCTAGATCCCTGGATTCCTAGATCCCTCGATCTTTAGCTTTCTGCATCTCTAGGTCCCTGAATTCCTAGATCCCTAGATCTCCCAATTTCTACAGCTCTAGATTCCTAGATCTCTCAATTCCTAGGCCTCTAGATCTCTGCATTTCTATATATTCAGACCTCCCCCCCAAAAAGAACAGCAGCAACCGAGTCTCTCCTCCCGCCGGAAACGCGTCAGGGGAGGGTCAAAGTTTTCCCGTCGCTCAACCTACATTTTCATACTCGTGAGGGAAGGTTAAGCTGCTGGATATAGTACGTCCAATGTATTACGTGCAAATTTACGATATTCCGACAAGATACGATATTTTTCCACCGATAATACGTCTAGTCTGTAGGATATATATATATATATAATATACTATTAATTAAAAAAACAAAAGTAGTCACGGGATTACGGAGGGTTTCTCAATTAATCGGTGTAACGAATAGCGAGAAACCAATAATAACCACTCACATACCTCCGTCAGCTCAATACGACACGCGTCGAAGAATTATTCCCCTTAGATTAAAACGTAAGCTCATGCTTCCAGCTCCTTGCACGATCTATAGATCAAAGCGAGACCGACTTATCACCACCCCTATTCTAAATCCGTAAGTGACTTTGCGCGGCCAATTAATTCACTACCACAGCCGCGCTATTTTTCTGAAAACATAGCTCGAAGGACCATTATCCATTCACCAAAACAGATCGACTCAATAATCGAATAATTTTGTTCCCCCCACTCCTTCATTCAAAAACTATTGTTTCTAATTGAGCTTGCGAATGAAAAAAAAAAACTTGATGACATCTTTTACCTAAATAAAACAGTATTCATGTATTACGTCTAAACGATAATTATAGGCAGATCGTAAGCGCGAAATAAGGGTGCGGTTCCATCGAGGCAATCTGAACGCAACACGTCGCCAAAAAATGGCCTCGGTGGAATCCCACGTTAAACGTCGAACACCTATATCAGTATTATTAAAATTAACGAAAGGGGACTCGAGATTTAGCGATCGACTCCTGGAGGGCGCAGCCTCGTGAAGGGCCACCACGACCTTCCGTAGTGATACTTAATTGTTAAGGTAGGATTATTTATAGTTCGTAGTACAATACTCGTACTATGTATTCGTTATCCCTGGAACGAGATCAAATTATTTTCCTGTCTTCTCTTTCCCAGCTGCATTTTCTTTCGAAGAACAGTTTAAGTCACTTGGTATTTAACAGAGCATTTTACAATAATAAATAGTAAATCCCCGTTGATTAAAAGAGTCCTCTAGGATAGTTGCAATTTTCCAATTAAATCGCAGAAGATATACGAATACATAGTCGCGAGTGTGGCCATTTATTTCAATTTTTATAAACAAGTAAGTACTTATAACGTATAGCTTTATTATTATACATGTATCGCGTACTGCACTGTAACGAGTATGTACGGGAGATCCTTTCGTTCTTCGAGTGGAGGACACAATGGAGAATTGTGTTACGTGAATCACGTGCCAAATTATAGGATAAAACGGAAATGTATTATAAATAATACGTGCGCTCGCGAGCGACGAGCGATTATTTAGGCTTGCCTTAACGTAAGGAACCGTTCATTACGATAAGAACAATTCCACTTGCAACCGGCTATGGGCGTTGAGCGATTTTTTTTTTTTAATAATTCCCCAGAAGATGGGGAAGCGATAAATCTATTTTTTGAAATTTCTGTTCTTTTCGCGCCATAATGTCGCGAGTTTCGGAAATCTTGACTGATTCAGAATTATTTCGCAAGGCGCTCAAAGGGGGTTGTAATGTAAATACTTATAAAGTCCAACGCTTCGAGCCTGAAAGCCATTTAAGCACCCCGTAATTAATAATAATTACACTTGCTAGATTCACAGACCTAGGAATACTGAATACTAGATACATCTGACACGGTTTTGTCGAGGAAATTCTATTTCCTTTCTCGTGAGCACTTTTAAACGATTCCGGAGGTATCAGCGTGGAATTGTTAATTTTATCAGTTTACTTTGTGTTATTGAAGCGTGGTAGAGATTAGCGAGAGTAAATTAAGAGGCGTTGTATCAATTATTTCTTCTCAAGTGTAAGTGCAACCATTACGGGCATTCAAATAGCGCGCGTCGGAGTTCAAACAGCGCGCGTCGGAGTTCAAACAGCGCGCGCCAAAATTCAAATAGCGCGCGTCGGAGTTCAAACAGCGCGCGCCAAAATTCAAACAGCGCGCGTAGTATTCAAACGTTCAAACTTCGACTGCCTCTACTTACCTCGAAAATGACTTGCCGATTTCTAACAATGCGAAGAATCTGTGTACCTCGCGCAACCCCCCATCGTTAAATAATCGACTTTCTTTCAATTTGTATAAAAACTGTAAAGATCCAAGTTTTTTAAATCGTAGAGAGACGGTAACGATACAAGGCTCGAAGCGTTAACGCGTTGCGAGCAACTCGAAGGATACCAACTGAATCGACATTTCTACATTTGGGTACGCAAAAGAAACTTCGCATGGCGTCGCTTTAATCGATCACTTTCGGGCAGAAATGGGCAAAAGATTATTTCAAATAAAAAATTGATTTCGAATAAAAATAACCCAGATTTATTTTTATTTAAAAAAAAATAATAACTCTGGGTTATATTTATTTGATGAAAAATAAAGATAAAGTCTCATTTATTTGATACGTTATTTAAATAATTCTTTATTTAAATAATGCCCATTTCTGCCTTCGGGCTTGCTCGTGATCGCTCGCCAGAACCGATCAGATTCTAATGGAACATTTTAACAAATGATATACACGCGCCAGAGGCATTTCGTCCACTCGCGCGATTACCGCGAGCACCGAGCGCCAGCAAGAACGACTTAGATTAAGCTTAATTAGTATCCACTCATTCTCGTTGCTCGTGGCAATCGCACCGGCTATCGAGCACACATGCCTGTCGATTGTCCGGAGATTGAGACGACGATCAATTGTAAAAAAAAAATTACGAACGCTCAAAGTGCCGAATAAAGGAGACAAGCATATAAATATATATATATAAATATATATATATATATATATATATATATATATACTATTGTGAGCGTATTGTTTATTGAAACGTTGACTTTATTCCTTTGCAGAACGATCTTACAATATTCTCCCCCGTTAAATCGCGCCCAGCGATGGGACGCGATGATTATTATGGGCATCGCGATTAAAACGCTTGGGAGTTATAAAAAATATAACGAGTACAAGTATACAGAATTCATCTTAATAATCTACAATCATACTTTGTCCTCCTCTGCGTACAAATTGTTTTGCCGCTGGCTTCTCTTACGTATCTAGGCATAGGTTAAGAGGTTAGGACACAGTAACGGGCCAAGAAAGCAGATGATTTTTAGACGACGATAATAAGAAAAGTAATCAATCGATTAGTATAAGGTTCTGACGTCAGAACCGTAGTCGTCTGTGTCCGCTTTTGGCTGCGTTCTGAGGTGCAGATGGTTATCAGGGTATATTATGAACTATAAGAAAAGCATATAATATTTACAAAATAGCATTTGTACGCCGTGCAATGTCTCTATTTAAAATGCCTTTTTTCCGGATGGCCAACTGTCGGACGGATTCCAGGAAATCAGATAAACTGTAACAAAAACCCTAAAAATGTCATACCTAAACTATATATAATATATTTCATAGGCATTGACGATCCAACATTTTAAATTTTTTAATTATTGTACAAAATATATACAAAAAGATCACACACATTTGTCGAAATTTGATCGTTATTTTTCAAATATCGACTATTTTGTCAATTTTCGCAGAAATTCATTTCTTATTGTTTACTTTTCTTATCGTCGTCTAATAATCGTCTGCTTTCTTGGCCAGTTACTGTATTCTAACCCCTTAAGGGAGTAGGTCATCCTCAAAATTCTCGAAAATTTTTAGATTTTTACATATTCCGATAGATATATCTTTTTCGTGTATTTTAAGCGCAACCGGGTCACGAAATTCCAAAAATTGAAGAAATTACGGCCAAAAATGTACAAATCTGCACACGAGATCGCATAATGACAACACTGCAACGCGATTTCCGCAGAACTATATACGTTTTTCAACACTGTGAACATACTGCTTAAAACACAGGATAAAATAATACAATAAAATCTGGAAAACCACTCCAATGATTTGGATGAAAATTTAATGAAAGATGGAGAAAACCATTCCCTAAGATATGTCGGGAGCAGAATTTCGAAATAAATTTAAAAAAAAAAAGATAAAAAATATTTTTCATTCAAGAAATAAAAATTGTATTATTTTTTCTTTTCTAAAATCTGCTCCCGACAGGGAATGTTTTTCGAGGTTTTATGTTCACCATCAAACTGTGCATCGCGTACACGCCTTTACATTTTTACTCACAACAATTATAGATATTTAGACTTTTCTTTTTTTTTTGTGTTAAAGCTCATAGAATGACGATTAAAACTAGAAAAAAGACTTTTTCTCTTTTGTTATTTATCACTTTACAATTTATCGAGGGTGACCTACCTTTAAATCGTTCTCTGAATTCAATAAATAAATGAAAAAATAAAATCGAACGTGGTATCATCTTAATGGGAATTCATTCAACACAAAAAAGAAAAACAGTGGGGAGTCGACAATTGCGGACACCCAGAGGACCGCTTTCGATTCTTCGGTATTGAAAATGCCACGAATGAGAAACACAGGGCGTGGCTTTCTCTCTATAAAAATATTAATATAAATATAGTGGATACAAATACTGTCTACTGTCATACTTTATAGTTACTTTCTTTCTATTTGTAACACGGTGTTCTATAAAGAAATCTTCATTGTTTTTTGGTAGCTTATAGTTTACGCAATGGTTTTACGCATACATCACTTATTGGTATATAATTATATTCGTAAACGACCGATAGAAATTGTAGAATTTCTTCTTCGATGTCGCATTAGTTCTACGATTCATCGGTGTCAGCAGGGCAAAATACTTTGCTCAATATCAAACAGCTTGAAACAATAATAAATTACGGTATCCTTACGGGGTCTTCCTATTGTCACGACTGGAAAGATCTTAATTTTTGGGAATTAAAAAAGGTACCAAGCTTTTTTAGCACATCTCAAACGAGAAACGTCTGAACTGGTTTCATGCATATTATTATTAAAGCAAGGGAGCCGAAAACACCCGGTTCGGATGTGTTAATTCTTTTCAGCCGTCACAGTAGGAAGTCCCCTTAATACTCGACGTTACTTCCTCCTTAGCCTCGATTCTTCCAACGTAAGAATAACATTTTAAATAGCATAAAGCTACGAGTAGGTGTATTACGTTCTATTCTATCAACAGCAGATCGTTCACACCATCCTGTGTTTCGATCTGTGAATAGTCAGGTCGGTGAATGTGTAAAAACGCTGGCTACATATGTTGCAGTCATAAACATGGCTAGAGTTCATATGTAGCTGTAACAGTTCCTCGGACATAAAGGAGACAGTCTTTGGGCAATGGGGGCAAATCAGTTGGCTCGCGGGTTGCAACGTCACTGCATAGGTCATGATAGCTCCTCCAACCGAAGCGTCGTATGGGTTAGGTGCCACCTGGTATCCAGAAACATCATTCTGCGAATACACAATAACATAAGACACCTGCTTGGTAAATCACAGTTGATCCGGCCATTCCATCTACCTGCGACTGTTGCATGTACGGATTCACTGCAGCCGCTGGGCTGCTGTAAAGCAGTTGCTGATACATTTGCGGCTGCGGTGCTTGCTGCGGCAGTATACCTATCGTTGGCATATTCTGCACGGTAGGCGAAGCTTGGTTTATCACTATCGACATCCCGCCATTGTTGGAATTCTTATAATAAAAGGAAGACGGCGTGCTCCTCGCCACTGGTTGATTCAATTGCTGACTCTGCACGGGCCACTGGTTATTGTTACTTAAATTACTAGGGGGAAGAGTGGAGTATTGATAGAAAACGCCCGAGGAAGCTTGTTCCGCCCCCGATTCGCTCGGAGTAGCCAGAATACTTTCTTTGAGATTCTGATCGTTAGTCGTTGAATTGTCTTCCACTGTCGCATTGCCGGCATTGTTTTCGCTTTCCTTTGTCGAGTGTTCTACGCTCTGGTTTTTGTAAATGGAATAAAAGTTAGAGATCTCCTGCATCGAGTATCCTTCTACGTTTTCTCCACGATATCCAGGGTAAGTTCCGCAGGTATACCTTGTATTCGGATCGACAGCAGTTTCCGTGTGCGACGATGAATTTATCGAGGTAATCGCGTTGGAGTCTGTTAAGCTACCTACGGCAGGCGCTTCCGAGCTTTGGTTGGCAGAACAAGTTGCTGGACGTGCTTCTTGTACGTTCTGTACACCAGAGGAGTTCGATTCTGGTTTCTTAGGAACTTTTCTAATCCTTCTCAAAGCGGAGCGTGGTATGGCTATGTTTGTCCGAACAATATTACACGCTGGCAAATTTTTATGATACGCAGACGTTGAATTCTGCGCGGAGGATACCAAGTACTTCTTCTGAGGCATAGTCGAGTGGAGGTGTTTGATAGGTGACGTTTTTTCACGGAGTAGCGCATTTGAAGAAGCTAACGATTGATTGGAAATATTCCCCGGTAGCCTTGGACTTTCCTGCGATGGCTTTTCAGCCGGTGTAGACTTCGCCGTAGGATTATCTTTCTCTGCAGTCGAATTCGAAGGTTGTTGCGAAGGTAATATCGTCGCTGGGATCTCACGCTGCGCTGCGTCTTTATTCGATCTCAAAATATTCGGATCTTCAAACGTGCATCCATAAGCTTTGGATAATTCTTGCGTGCCTTTATTCCCAATAAGCTCTGCGAGAGTTTTCACGCGTAGAAATCCTTGTTTAGGTTTTACGGGGCTGTCGCTCGCAGACTCGCGCAAAACAAGTCCATCGTTTACAGATGCTTTTAGACTTGGATTGAGATTCTCAGGTGTCGAAGTTGATGCGTTCTTAGTGGGTGCAAGGATTGTATCACTTCCAGAGGCTTGTACAACCCCATTGGTCACTGCTGATATAACATTCTGCGGGTGTGTCTGAACACCTACACTCTTTACAAGTACGTTAGTTTCGTTCGGCTTGGAGGGAGACACTGACTGCTTCTCTTTATTCTTGTCTATCCCTTGTAAATCTCTGCGTTCTTCTCCAAGTTCTGTTAAGTCTATCGTTAATTCACTTTCAGATTCATCTTCATGCCCTTCTAAAATATTACTTTGATTATTTACATTCACCTTCCGTTGCACAGATGTCGCTTTCTCCTGCGACGTCGAGGAACTAGAAACATCTTTTTCCAGCGACGTTGACGCCGAACTTTTCTGATTCGATTCTTTGTTACTCTTCCGTTTCAGCGTTTTGCAAGGCAGTTTATGAATCACAGAGTGTTCGTTAAAACTGGTGCGCGACTGAAAGCCAATGTTGCAACTTTGACAGATAAAGTCAGCCGACTGATAATTTACTTTGCAGGATGGCGTATCACCTCCCGGTATAGATTCGTGCTCTTTGGCGTGCTCTAAAAAGCTCTTCAAACTATCGTAGCATTTCTCGCAGAAAGTGCAAGCGAAGTTCAGACGTTTTGTACTGTGCTTCACCCAGTGATCCTCAAACTGATCTATCCCATCATGTATGTCTATGCAAACGCTGCAAATGAACGCTGGATTAATGGTTGTAATAGACACGCACACGAATTGAGGCTCGCAGACGAAATTATGCTCGCTTCTCATATGCTTATAAAATTCTACTTTCTCGGAGAAAGTGCCATCGCACGCGGTGCAAATCAAATGCATCGTCGGTTTCTTTTGTACGGCAACTGGGGCCACTGTTTTCTTTACAGTTGTAGCTTCCACCAAATTGGTCACAGTGCATTTTGGCTCGTGCTTCTTTAAATCGTCTTCCGTGACGAAAGGCAATTTGCAATTCGAACAAATATGCTCCGCTACTTGAATGTACGTCGCTATGGAATTGTTTACCTCGGGTTTACCCGGTACGATATCTACCTTCTTTGATTTCGATTTTATCACAGATATTTTTGGGAACGATTGCTCGCTAGCCATCCAGAAAGGATCCTTCGAGTGCTTCGACCAGTGAATGTAGAACAGGGAGCCGATTCCGATAAATATCACCTTGCAGATGTTACACCGAAACTCCATGGTGCAGCTTTGCTTGAAGCGAGCGTGCATCTGGAGGTGATGGCGCACGTCTTGGACCGAGCTGAATATCATACCGCAAGTGGCGCAGAATAAGTTCGGAGATCGACCGCTTTCCAAGCGGTTCTGATTGCACAGCGTGGAATCAGGAAGACGATAATGAGTCTCGAAACATTCCATACTTCGAAACAATACTCTGCAGGTATGGCAGAGGAGGACTATTTCGATTTGCAGACAATGCTCGCTGTTCTCTGATCTGTTATGACATTTGCATATGGTGAAACCTCTTTTATTACTAGCCGCCTTATTTAACTTCTCTTTCTCCGTACTATTTTGCGCGTAAGGCACTGACTTCTTTGTAGACTCACTTTGGTTCGAGGAAAATGGTTTATCTGTTACAAGGGGATCAGTCGTCGCTTCTCCGGGAATTCTAATCGCAGAATTCGCCGGATTCTTTTCTATTAACACTTCCAAAACATCTGCTCCCGCTTCGCCGTTGACTGTTAGCGATTTCTTCGCTACATCTGTCGTTTCTCCTGAATTATCATTTGCCTTCTCTGTAACTGATTCTTTAGTCGCAGCGCGTTCTGATTTCTCTTCTCCCGCCTGCACAACTTCTTTCTTTTTCTTCGCGATCTCGTACGCTCGTTGCAATTCACTTTCTGTGTGCAAGTAAATGTGAGCTGCCAAATCAACGTCCGTTTGAAAGACTTGCGAACAAATGCTGCAATTGGTTTTTTCGTTAAAATTTCTAGAACGTTTAGACCGCTTCTTGGGAAAATTCTGTCTCTTCTTACTCGGTAGAGAACTCTTTGCTTCTTCTGGATTCTGTCTTAGTTCCTTTTGCGATGATTCTTTGTCCTTTTTATTACTCGGAGTCTTTGATGGATTTTCTAGAATATTATCCAACTTCGATGCTTTCGATTCTAAAGAAGACGTTGTGGCTTGTTGCTTCCCAGCTACTGGATTCTTTTCCGATGGAGCAGAGCTTTGCTTCTGCGTGTGCGTAGTTAAATGCTGTTGCAAGTTAGAATAATCTTCGAAGCAAAGATTACAGACAATGCATTTGTAGGTATAATGCTTCGTCGGAGATATAGAAGTACTGACAGTGTTTTTCCTTCTGTCCGGTTTATGTAATTTACCTTGTATTTTAATTAAACTTTTCTGACTTTTCTTCTTCCCGGGAGATACTTGTATTATTTCGTCTTTAAGATTATTCTTCAGCGCGAGTATAGTGGAAACGAACATTTTATGCTTTTCGGTCTCCGTACTTCCCGAGGGGACCGCATCGGTGGCTGCTCTTTCACAATTCTCATTACGGAATAAGTGTTTTACTACCGTTTTTCTAGAATTCAATAACTGTCCAGTGTATTTTATGTTCGAATTGCTATAAGATATAATTTTCAATTTTTGTGCACACCCAGTGTTTCCCATTACACTTAAGCCATCGAGATCATTAGCAGTAGATTTTTTCAAAGAGGATGGTACAATTACAGCTGACGAAGATTTTGATTTTTCAAAAACTACGTCTTTAATCATTTCCTTCGAAGAATTATTCTCCACGAATTCTGTGAAACTCTTAGAAACGTATTGCTTTTCAGATCTCTTCTTCTCCTGTATTTCCATCTGTGGACTCCATAAGGGACTGCACGACTTCTCGCTTATATTTTGCTCGATTTTTATGGGAGTACGAATATTATTGCCGTCATTCTCATAGGTATTTAAGCTTTCTATAGATTCAGACTTTATAGACATCTCCGACTGAACTGCATTAGACGATGGTTTGCGAGGTATACGTAGAAAATCAAATTCCAGTGTGGAGTCTATATAATTATCTGTTAACTGCTCGATCTCTGCAGCCGAGTATTGATTACCAGAGGAAGCTTTTATGAAATCAAGTTTTATCAAAAGGACCCTCAATTCGCGAAATAATTTATATTCTTCCGCTAAATCTTTGTCTGAAATAGACGTCTTATGCTCTACCTCCCGAAACTCGTTGGTTTCTGGCATCGGTTCCTCCACAGTCGCGGAACCATTGTCCTCTAACTTCGAACACGCGTTACTTTCCGAGGTGTGTATAAAATCTGTTTCCGAAGGCACGCAACTGGAAGCACAATCTTCGATCTTCTCAACTGCAAGATCAAGTCTCCAAGAGACATTTTCTGATATATCCGAGTTCT
Source organism: Andrena flavipes (assembly GCA_963971345.1). Taxonomy (NCBI): domain Eukaryota; kingdom Metazoa; phylum Arthropoda; class Insecta; order Hymenoptera; family Andrenidae; genus Andrena; species Andrena flavipes. The sequence continues at coordinate 76,393,692 of OZ020480.1, forward strand.
GCTTCGCAACATCTGTACATTCATCTGCAGCTTCAGGATTTTGTTCTTTGGAAAGTTCGCATGATTCGTCAGGACCGTTTACTTCTTCGATCAGTTCATTCTTTTGCGACAATGACTCTTCAGTGTTACGCTCGATGTTGATAACACTTTCTTCCGAGTTATTACGTGTACCGGGTTGTTCGTTAGTTACAGAAATCGGCGTTGCTTCCGCTGTCGAGTCTAACTTTAATCTCTTCGCTTCTCTTGGAAATATTTCCTCCGACTTTCCACCCGCATTGCTCGCATTATCGCTTTTAGAATCATATACGACATCGATAAATCTTTTGAACTTCTTCCTCGGATTATTTACGTGCAATTCATCCTTGCAAGAAGATCGATCGCTACTGTTTCCAGCAGATTGATGCGCTTGGGAATTCTCATTTACAAGGCAGTCAATCGTTAAACTTTCAGCCTCGGTCTGACATTCATTCTCATTAATACTTAATGGTAATGGTTGCGATATTGCGTCGTTTAATTCAGCATTAGATTTTTGCGGAAGAATATCTGTTCTGGGATCCTTGTTTGGAATTACTCTCGCAAACGTCTGCGCTATTTTATTAATTACTTCGTCTATTCTCTGTAGTTTTACGTACGGCTGACTAATATTTGTACAGTTCTGTATATCCATCTTACCGGGCATTTGTTCCTCGCGAGTTACGATCTGACTCCGAACATTTCTTTTAGTCGCACGCCGCTTGACTTTTTTTTTCTTTTTCGTAGCGGATCTTCTCGATTTGCGTACAGGTACTTTTACGTTCTTCTTCGTTTGCACAGATTCGATTGTGCTTCTTCGCAACCTTCTCGGGGCCAATTTCTTTAAGTCCGCGACGGATAATTTTGCGATGCTCACAGAAACTGGCTTGCAAATCAGTTTGCACAGTTCTACTAAACTACTGTTTCCATCTAATCGAGTCTTATTCGCGTTTACGTAAGAATTTCTTCTTAAAGGATAAGAGTTCGACGGTTCCCCTGTTCTTTCAGAATCGACAGAGTCTTGCCGCTGCAGCGTAGACGCCATATCGATTGCATTCGCGGAACATCTCCCGGGAAAATCTGCATCAAATATTTTGTCGTCGGAATCTCCCATTGTTGTCGAATACAACTGGTGTTAGATATTGCGCGTCTAATTTGTACTTCTCAGTCGAAGTAACGAGCGGGTAGTGTCGCATCCCTTGAAGGGGTTATCGTACCTAAAGCGGAAGATCATATTTAAGAGAATGTATAGTATTTCTGCGATACGATTAATGGCATACCTTCGTTAAAATGAGGTTAAGGAACTGTGACTTCGTGCGCTCATGATGCAGTTCATAAACAGACGTTTTTACCGCTCGTGAATCAGAGCTTTCGTCCAGTCGGGGTTATATTTCATTTGAGTTGGCGTGCGACAACATCGATTCGCCGATACGTTCGCAACAATTCGGTGGAAACCAATTAGATTTTCGTTACCGAAGTCCGCGTTAATCTTTGACTCCCCACACTGAAGTCGCGCGTAAAGTATTTATTTAGAAGGAAATGTTCACACTGCAGTTAAGAGTCAGTTCGAGACACTTGAGTATACAGGGTACGCTGTACGAAAAAATGACGCGTTTGAATCAAATCAAAAGTATGTAGAACTCAGAGCTTCTGATAGCGCATTCGGACGGTCGCACTGGTCCGCGTCAATTTTTGCGCTTCTGATTGGCTAAGATTCACCAGTTTCGTTTCCGATTGGCTAAAATACGCAATCAGTGCGACCGTCCGAATACACTATGAGTCAGGGGCGGATTCAGGAGCCTTTCTCGGAGGGCGAAATATGTAAAAGTATGTAAGTAAATTTTTTTAATTTTCTTTTATTAGATTTAAAATTTGATTGTAATTTATATTTTAATATCTCTATTTGACATTATAGACTAAATAATTAAATTCACATTAATTATACAGAATAATACACGATGTCATAATACTGCAATTCTTAGTTAAAACGTTCTATATAAAAATTTTTCATTTTTCAAGATCTGTTGAAATATTTGAAGTTCCACGTGTCTTTTACCTTTTAGGTAAAATTAGAAAATACTACGTGTTTCGTAGAGATTTAGAGATCGGCTGACTCGGGCTCTCGCTGATGGAGGGGACACACCTACAGGAGTGGTGGTAATGTGTGCGTAAGAAGTCACCTGTAGGTGTTTCCCCTTCCATCACGTGACACTGTGATGAATTATGGCGGTAACATTCAAGAATATAAAGTCCTTTACATCCCCGTTTCTAATAAAATGAAATATGTGTAAGATTGGTGGCAGGTAACAGAAAACACTAAATAATAACGAAAATATTACGTATTTATGCACTAATAATAATAAATGGAAGGAATGTATCTTGTAATAATGTACTATATACACGTGTAAGGTGATAAAACGTATTTCTCTATTTTGTATATACACAATATACAGAAACTGTTAGAAAATAGATACATAAAATATAAAACTTAATATTACAGATAAAGTAGAATGTAATGTACATGGTAAGGAACACAAATATATACATATTAACAACTCTTATAATTTACATTTCTGAATAGAATATTTTCTATTTGCATCGCTTTCATTCATCTCATCCGGCAATAAAATTCCTATGGCTCTTCCGGTATTTCCTCCGTGTTATACATACTGTTATCAAATAAATTCAACATATCATCAGTAATTTTATAATTATTCCAGTGTTTATTCTTATTTTTCAAATCTAGTTTTATTCTGGTGATCGCAGCTACTGTGTCTGTGTTTAATCTGCTCCTATCTCCAGTTCTTATTTGCGCGACAGTGGAAAAATATCGTTCGACATCAGCATTCGAATGTGGCAACGATAAGCACAACTGCGCTACTTTGGATATATTTAGCAATATACATTCGTCATCGACACCGGTAGTGATGCTTATTTCGTGCCAGAACTGAGGTAAACTCATTTCTTGCAAGTCTACTTTTGCCTCCTCCGAAAAATTAAACGGCAATAGGCGCCATTCATTCAATACAAGTTCAGGCTCAAATTTTGATTTAAATTTGTTTAAAATACAGTTTAATTGGTCGTGCCGATGTTTGTCAATGTCCAAAGCTATTTGCGGGTTTAAAAAATCCAGTGCGTTTAAAAATGTGTCATCAAATGGCACTCTATTGACAATATTTCGGAAGGCCGATTGGTAACATTCCTGGACGTTTGTATAAAATTGCATCATGTCTGCGTTCTCTTTCGAATTATCATTTGCAATTTTACTCAGCGTAGTCATACATGCTGCCCCAGTAAAGATTTCCGTTAGTGGTAGTAAATTATTTTCGTTATCGACGTTTATTTTGTGTATATTTGGCTGCTTCAGACATTTAGACTGTAAGAAATTGCCTCCCAATGTTTTCAACAATCTGTAGCATTCAGGGAGCAGGCGATGGACTAAAACTTTCGAGCTTTGAAGTAGTTTGTTGAGCTCGGTAAATATAACTAACATATAATCCATAAATTGTAAATACGCCTTGGTATAAAGACAATTAAAGCTTGAAAATATTCTCTTTGCGGTATCAGCATGTTTTTCTGACGATGCCTCCGCAAACACATCGAACAAAACTGTCCACTGATTCAAGACTCTTTTTATACATTCCGATTGTGCTAGCCATCTAATTTCCGGCGACTGTACAACTTTCCGCTTTGCAACCTTCATGAACTGTTGCGTACCTTCCAACATACTCAGTTCTTTAGGGTGTTGCAAGAAGTATGAATAAAGAGAACGCAGAAACTTCTCAACGTACCGTGGCAAGCATTCGCACGCTTCGCGTGCGGCCAAATCTATCGAGTGGCAAATGCATGGTAGAATACAAATTTCGTCATTGTCTGCTACTAAACGTGAAATCAACGAATCGTGTACTCCTACCATGCCATTTGCATTGTCCACGCACACCCCAACCAAGTTGGTTAAAGGCAAATTATATTTGTTCAAAGAGTGTCGAAAATACTGATATATGGTTTCTGCTGTACATTCCGTAATTCTAATTAAATCTAACAAATCTGTACATATTTGTTCTTTCTGAATGTATCGTATTAAGAAGCAAAGAAGCTTTATATTAGATACATCTGTTGTTTCGTCAATCAAAACGGAAAAATATTTGTCCTGTACATTTTTCTCAATTTTTGTAACAATGGACTTGTTTATGACATTTAGACTAATAGCTTTCATTTTCTTTGCACTTAGAGACATACATTTTAGTACATCAGGATTTTCGCATATCTCCGGTGACAGTTTCAGATAATGGTTGAATGAGTTGAAGGGTATATTATTTTCTATCGCATCAGTGCATACTCTTATTTCAGCCTCCTTTATCTCGTTTAAGAAAGTCCTTGTTCCTTCACCCGGCACTAATTTCTTTCCATACTTCATGTTCTTGATATGTTTTTCGCTGTTTAAATGCTGCTGTAAATTAGATTTCCTTGCTGTAATATGTATGTCACAGAACGTACATTTTCCCTTGTACGGGTCGTGTTCGACTGGCTGCAGCCACTGTTTAAAGGCTGGTTCCTCCAGCCAATTTGCGAAAAATGTTTGTCTCCATGGTTTTCTTTTTGCAGGGACGTTGGAGGTGCTATCAGTGCCTATTCATAAAATACCGATTTTTATTCACACAATATTAAAAAGCAATTTCACGAAAATAATCATTTAACGAAGAAACTACGTTCGGTTTATAATTCTACGATTTCGGACACTAATAAATTAAAGATATATCTTACTTGAATCGATCTCTACATCCATGGTTGTCGTTTCGTCTGCACTTGTTGCTGCATCTGTACTTCTCTCTTCACTCGGTGCTGACCTTTTTCCATGTTTCATTTTCTTAATATGTTCTTGGCTGTTAGCGTGACGTTGTAAATTAGATTTTACTGCTGTAATAGATACGTCACAGAATGTACATTTTCCCTTGTACAGGTCGTGCTTAACTGGCTGCAGCCACTGTTTAAAGGCTGGTTCCTCTAGCCAATTTGCGAAAAATGTTTGTCTCCATGGTTTTCTTTTTCCAGGGACGGCGGAGGTGCTATCAGTGCCTATTCATAAAATACTAAGTTTTATTCACACGATATTAAAAAGCAACGTAACACAAAAACTACGTTCGGTTTATAATTCTACGATTTCAGACACTAATAAATTAAAGATATATCTTACTAGAATCGATCTCAACATCCATGGTTGTTGTTTCGTCCGCACTTGTTGCTGCTTCTGTACTTCTCTCTTCGCTTGGTGCCGAGCTTTTTCCATGTTTCATGTTCTTAATATGTTCTTGGCTGTTGGCATGACGTTGTAAATTAGATTTTATCGCCGTAATACATATGTTACAAATTGTACATTTTCCCTTGTACGGATTGTGCTGTACTTGTTGCAGCCAAGGTTGAAAGGTTGTGTCCTTCAGCCAAACTTGGCAAAATGCTCTCTTCCGTGTTTTTACATTTCTTTTAACAGGGACGGTGAAGGTGCCATCGTTGCCTATTCATAAAATATTGATTTTTATTCGCACAATATTAATCAGCAATTTCACGAAAATAAACATTGATTAAAGAAACTATGTTCGGTTTATAATTCCATGATCTCAGAAACTAATAAATTAAAAATGTATCTTACTCGAATTGGTTTCTATGCCTGAGCTTATATGTTTGCTAGGTCCAGCAATGCTGACATCACTGCCTGTGTATAAAATATCCATTATTAGTACATTTCTTATATAACCATACATTGGAAATTGTAAACATTTTGGAAACGTTGGAATTTGATAAAAATTCTCAAAATTGCAAAATAGCTTTCGTTTAATTGTTCAATAGACCGAACCAGTGCGCCGAAATCATCTCTTTTAATTAGAATAACAATACGTACTAAATCGATATAATGCGTAGTATATATATAAAAAATATCATTTCTAATTTCTATTGATGTAGAAGTATTGAGTATTCGTCTTACCTGATTCCTTATTCATATTTTAACTTCAATTTGCTTCAATTACACTTTACAAAATGAAAAACTATAAAAATGTTCGCAATTTACTATCTCACGTGGCGTCCACAAAAAGCGCAGTACGTAGTAACTGTACGCGCCCATGGCGCATTTGGTTTGGCTTGGCGTTGACATCGGTACATCCGTGACGTCACATTCGCTTCGCGTTGTCGTCGCTTGGCTGGCTTCGCGCTGGCGTCAATTCACGCACACATTACCACCGCTCCTGTAGGTTTCAGCTCCGGCCGGTGTCCACCGATCCCTGGACACTGGTTACAGAGAAAAGCTAAATCTAGTTATGGTTTTTCGCTTGATGCTGAAAGTCCCGTGGACTGATCACGTGACTGGTTTTAAAGCTCAAAACGAGCGTCAGCATAAATTTGCACCTTGAAGGTCATGCGTCGTGTCGTTATCAATGCGCGACCCAATACATCTTCCAGATGTTTACATCTTTACCAAATCTAGTCTATTCAAAGCGAGCTACCTTTGCATTAGTCAAAACAAGACCTTAATTACTAACCAAAAACATATCTACCAAAACCGTAAAAATACCATTACGTAACAAATTAAATTTGTCGTATCGGACAAGAAAAATTCTATAAAAACCGAGTAGCAACGGACAAAGTACACTCGGGCACAATAATTAAATCGTTCCTCCGTATTATTTCTCATCGCACATTTCTCGAAAAGGAGAGTACATAGTCAGAGCAACAACGGACTAACCCACATTTCTTTCGAAATTGAATTAGTAGCAATAACGTATTCCACTAGGCTCTACTGACCATATAAAATAGAGAAAAAATTGTTGCTCTGACTGCCCCATATATACTCGGTTCTGTTTCATTTCACCAGCACCGAATAGCGTCGAACGCAATGCTGTTCTCCTTCCTTTTAAGGATATCACGCATTGGGCACTTTCACCTGCGCCAGCAGAAGTGTCCAATTGGACGAAACACCGCTGCGCACTCCGTTGACTCCGTCCGCAAATAGTATCTATCGTATCCCCGCTCGCTTCTCCCCACGATACATACTCATCTTTTGTTACGTCACATGTTTACATGCTTTTTTATATACTCTTCCCGTAGGTGCATACGTTTGTACTTAGGTTGTAAGCTCGACGGGGGGGACACCTCGATACAGGCCGCCTTCTGTGTACCGAACACTGTGGCACAGCCCCGCGGTTTCCCGGTGCTTCAGAGATAATGTCGAGCATCGCCGAGGAATTCTCGATACTCCGACTTGGAACTGCGCCTAACCATTAGAAGTAGAACGCGGCAAAATGGGAAGCTACGCGAGCAGGATCGCGTCGATGTCAAACAACGCGGTGCACTCCGTGTACCGTGGCCGTAAACGAAAGTGCATCGAGGAGGATGACTTCGACTCCGAGTCGGACTACATCGATCGGACGCTCCAAACGCCGAAAAAGTACGAACCGAATCTTACCAGCGAGCTCGCGTTAATTCACGCGCCCGAGCACATTCTCAATGGGTGCCGAACGATGTTTACATCATCGAAGGAAATAGCTCCTCGATCTTGCGACTCTCCGACGATGGCTATCGTTAGAAAAAACGAGCTTTACGTACACTCTTATTAATATTTCGCGTCGATTTCTGTTTTCAGGAGGAAACTGCTTACGACGGCTCAGTACATATATAAAACCTTGTTCCAAGAAGAAAAGGGCAGTGACATAACTGTGCTCATGTTGGGGAAAGCATGGAGATTACATAAAGTTTATATCAGTCAGGTAGAGTCTCCGATTCGATACGTATAGTTCCTTTTTTCCGTGTTAAATTTCTAAGAGAATCTTCTTTCAGAGCCCCTACTTCGCGAGCATGTTTTCTGGATCGTGGAGGGAAGCGAACGAGACAGTGATCAGCGTGGAGATCGCGGATCCTAACATCACACTGGATTGTAAATAGCTATTAGTAATAGGATTCGCCGCGTCGAGAACGAATACGAGTTTACTTCTCCGTTTAATTTTATATGCTTTCAGCTCTTTTGACAGTATTTGGTTCCTTTTACCAGGACGAAGTCAGTTTGGAACCAAAAGACGTCATACCGATTCTGGCCACGTCCACGTTATTCCAGTTGCAAGGGCTGATCGACCAGTGCACCGATATCATGGTGGAGACGACGAATATTAAGACGGTCGTCCCGTATTACAACGCCGCTGTGTCTTACGGGGTGCCGCTGGTGAAAGCCGCGGCGAAGCGTTGGTTGGAAGTTAATCTCTTAGGGTACGGGTGGTTGCATCCGACCTTCTTAAAGGAAATCACACCCGACTTGATGGCTGAATTAATCGCCAGTCCCGACTTAATAGCCATGCAAACAGAGTTTTGCATATACATGATGCTGCGAGTGTGGTGAGTAACTAGATACAACTTTTTTTTCGAGTTGCTTTTAAATAATTCGTTTCGCGATGAATTATTTCGCAGGTTGTTCGTGCACGTGCACAATAAAGAGGAGACCCTTCAAATCGACGAATACTTCCGAAATCACAAATGGACGAGTCCTTTTCTCATGACGGAAGAGGGCAAAGAGTTCGCGGCGCCTTTTAAAGCGTTGAGAATGAAGTATCTTTTACTACACGACCAGGACGTTAAGATACTGTACAGCGACGATTTGATACCGCACGAATGGCTGCACAGCGCGTACAAAGAACAATGGTTACACTTACTAAGAATAGACGCGAATAAAGATCGAGGGTGAGTTCGGTAGCCTTTGCGCTCGTTAGACGTACCCTTAATGTGCCTCCTCTGTCTCCCCCTTTCTTTTTGCATCCAGCTTTGCAGGCAGAATATGCACTCTGAAAAATCTACTCCCATCTTTGTTGAACCACTTTAGGTACCTATGATATTCCTTCTACTTATAACGCGCGGTGAAAATTCTATCGAGGTGGGCCGGTGTCGCGCGAGTAATATTAATGCGCGGTACTCTTCGCTTTGCTGTTGCAGACCGAAGCAAATGAGCGAGGAAGAGTTTGCCCGCGAGTGCTTCCGTTGCGGGCGATGTATCGAGAAAGCTGGCGAGCACATTTGGAGATGGACGGCGTTTCACTTTGGGTTGGATTTGGTGGTGTGCTTGGACAGCACCACTTTGAGGATCAAGAGGAATCATAGATTAGACACGGACCACATTAAAGCCAATCACAGCAAGCACAATATAGTTCTAAAGTACGCGCAGATCAGTGGAGAGATTGGGAAAGTTAATTCGGGGTTTCATGGATAATTTGTTTCAGAGTAAGTCTAATTTCGCTGGATGAGCAACGCCAAGTAAAACACATTCAGAGCTCTGGCATGCTTAGGTTATCGCTTCACAAGAACGAAGAGGTAAGTGAGCCTGCAGGATCGCTTTAGTTCCAAGTAGGGCTGGGACTATTCGAATTATTTAATATTCGAATATTTTACAAGTATTCGAATACTACTCGAATATTTCAGTATTCGAATACTACTCGAATATTTCAGTATTCGAATACTACTCGAATATTTCAGTATTCGAATACTACTCGAATATTTCAGTATTCGAATACTACTCGAGTATTTCAGTATTCGAATACTACTCGAATATTTCAGTATTCGAATACTACTCGAGTATTTCAGTATTCGAATACTACTCGAATATTTCAGTATTCGAATACTACTCGAATAAATCGTGTTATTAGCTTACAAGATTTCACCCTGACAATAGTATTCGAATACTTAAATATTCGAATACCTACTAATGTATTCGAATAGTATGGCGTGAATTATAACTCAAGTTCTTTAGGTTCAATTTTAAATATTCGAATACTCGAATACAGAAAAAATCGACAAATAGTCCCACCCCTAGTTTCGTTGCGTAATCATCCGTAGAAAAGTTGTAGAAAATTTCATCTACCGCGACAATAGTCCAAGGTATCGTAGATTATAAATGCGTCTTGCGTTTCAGAAACAAGTGATGCTGCTGGATAAAGAGCTTACTTATCCATTGTATATATCAGTCAGTATGCAAGTGGTGACACCATTTGTATCCACGGAGGAAGAGAAATCAGCCGACATAGTCATATTCTCAGACACTACTTAGCACTTTTAACTGCCAGACATCGCGCCCCAACGATTCTACGTTTATTTCAGATAACGATTCGGCCGTTCCATTTCACGACACGTCAAGTAAGCGCAATAACTAATGCCCCCCGATTGAGAACGACGTTTGGATGACAGACTTTTTCCACCGCAAATTTTCTTACTTTTTCACTTAACGTTTATACTTGTGAAGCTACCAATTTCTGATTAAAACTTCTACAAACCCCAACGTGTTCTAGTCGACCGAACGGAGACGCGGCGTTAGTACGAAGCAATTCTTTGCTCCCTTGTTAGTACTTTTTAAATAGTTTAACCCCGTGACTTATATATTCTCCAACACGAACAAACATTCATTATTCGTAGACCTACGTAAACCTTATTTTTAAAGAGCCTTGCGATTGACACATAGGACGTATTAAATAAGATAAAAAAAGATTAATAGTCATTCGACACCAGACGCGAAGTGAACTCCACGAGGGAAGTTAAGTCGGATCTGGGATCTCTTTTAAATGACACGGCGTTGATTCTAAAACGGAGAAAAGCTAACAAGTGTTCGTAGGAGACAGCACAGTATTAAAGCCATTCGCTTTCACTGTCGTTCATGCATTTATATATTTATACTCTATGATGATACTACTAACGAGGCAGACTAATCCTTCGGTGTACTACTAAAGAAGGAACTGTGATTGTCCAAGTGAATTCATTGACACGCCGATCATGCGCGCCCGCACCTTCCAGCCAGCCATCGAGATGACGACCTTCGTGGCTTGTGAATACCAATCGAGAAAGAGCAGCCCGTGTATAATGTGCGCAGATAGATTTTCTAATCGTCGAGCGATTACAGTGCTTTTGTACAGAGCTTTTAATCGTGGAAATGTTGACTCTGATTCTGTAACTGATCCACTATATTACACATGGTGCTGTCGTCCAATGAGTGAGAGAACTTTGTGTTTAACTTACTGCGTAGAGATTGTCGGATAAGAAATTATTCGACACAGCGATCGAAACTTTTCTACACTTAAAACCCATTAGGAACCTGGAATTAATATTTTCAACGGAAAAATACAATGTGTTCCCTGCAGTGCCTGCTGCGTTGTGATTTACTGTTTACCTGGCCCTAGTTGCAACAGTAGGACCATTGGAAATTCGGCACGCCGCTCAAGCCTGGAAGGGAGTGTAACAGAGGTAACAGAGTTGACAGAGTTTGGCTGCCTGGGGCGAATTTGTATATATTTAGGATAAGTAGGCTGCAGCCTAGAGCGGCAAATTTTGGGGCGGTAAATTTACAGCCTACGGTGAAAAATTTTGCGGGGCGGTAAGTTTACAGCCTAGAGCGGAAAATTTTAGGGGGCGGTAAATTTCGGGCGAAATAAATTTGAAAAGGTTTAAACACAGAGACTTGAGACAACTTTACAAACAATTCACTTTTCTTCTATTTAGCAAATGAGCACTGACGCATATTCAGTTAATTGTAAAATTGTCTCAACTCTTTTAACTTAAAATATTTGATGATATTTGACGGAAAGGGCAACGGACCCAAATCTCAAAATTCGCCCGTGTGAGCTGCTCAAATTTACTGACAATTACCCCCACCACGCAATTTACACATCTCGCAATATAGTTTCACGTTTCTTTGTTACTTTATAAGAATTATCATTCTTATAGAGAAGAACGTTATTGGAAAGGAAATAAGAAATATTTTAATGTAACGAAGGAAATGTCTTATCACCGGATAGAGTGAAAGGAGATACTCTTCTACATATTCAATGGCACCCGAAGTCGCCCAATAATGGAGTTAACCTTTAGAGGGCCGGGCTGGCCACTATAGTGGCCACCTAAGAATTTTGATAATTTACCGGCCATTTCGGTGGTACATATGCATAAATTTTAAGTAAATAAAATTTACAATTTCAACGAAAAAATCCCGGCCCTTTAAAGGTTAAATCAGTGTTTCGCATTTTTTTGGTAACCATTCAACACTTTATTGGCAGAATATTCTCTGTACATAGATGATCGTCGCGTACAATGCATTAGTAATTATCATACGGCAATAAACGTTACAATAAAATCGAATAAGTTTCACGTAAAACGTTCCGTCGCGATACCCTTCGGAGGATACTCGTCGTATTTTGCTAATCGAACATATACGTTTGTCATAACGGAAAACACGTTAAACGGATGGCGCAGTACGAATGCAATTTATTCCCCATTTCTTCTCTCTCACTCGATATGCTTGAATAGGAGGCAGTGTTGCCTGTAGTTCGGTTTTACTGTAATGCCAGATGATATCATAGGTGGACGATATGTATGGAAGTGAGTTTTGCAAGAAGTTTACGAGGAATACCGTTCTCGCTTTAACCCTTCGAGTGCTGGGCCAATTCGATCGCTCAGCGCGCGCCTCGTGCGGGACTCCTCTATCCGCATCTCTCACCGTAGTCGTCGAACGCCCGCGAGGCGTTCCCCGCACACGCCGCGCGCGCTAAACGAGCGCACGTGTGCACCCATGCCACACGAAGGGTTACACAGGTACCCAGAGTAACAGTTTCGTTACATTCCGCTCCGCGGGCACGATAGAAGAAAGGAGGGCGTCGAGAAAAGGCGCACATTATCGTTTATCTTTATTCTTTGAACGTGACAGTTTCTATGGCCGTCGTGGATCACGGTACATTTTACTCGGGAGGGCAGCAACGAAAGGTTTGTTTTGTACGAGCATCGCCGTTCTTCTCCTTAGTCGCTGAACTTTACGCAACGCGCGCAACTTTTGATCATTCAGAGACACTTGCTTCGAAACTAACATTTCTAGCCTGTTCCCTATTAGGCGTTTTCGAATTTCCGATATCTAGTTATTCCTCGTTAGGACGCTCAACTAGTGATCTGGGACCAGAATCCTTCCTCTACAAGTCTACGTACGACTCAAGAAGTTCCAATCTCTTGAGTCGCTTTAAACGTTATAGGACAGACGAACAACTATGGTAATTACATTTCCGTTTACCTCGAATTTCAAGGAACTTTACCCTAAAAGATCGCTAGAAGCATCTTCGAGGGGTGTATTAATCTACACATCTTTTACCATCTAAACCAGCCAGACGGTTGACCGAAGCTACTTGAGCGGAACATAACGAAATAACCTCTAAATCTTCGCTTCGCTCCATCTCTCCCCGGCTCACTGTCCCCTCCCTTTCCGTTCGCCACGTTACTCCAGGCATTTCACAGGACGGGCGAGGAAAAAGAGGCGAAAGTAACGTCACGCTCTCCCGCGAACTCTCTCGAAGTACATCTCGACGCGTGCAGCATCCAATCGGACTTGTATCAAAAAGATACCGAATCACCGTTTTCCCGAAGCGCTCGAAACTCTGGTTCGTCATGCTCATCCGCAGCCCGAAGTAAACCGAAACTGTAAGCCGTAACAAAAGCCGTCAAGCCCAAACCAATTCCTTCGCTCTCCCTTATTCGTTAACTCCGTTTCGCGATTAATCGATTAACCCTATTCCCCCATCGCCCCTGCTGTTCGCTGTCGACCGTTGCTTTCTTTTTACCGTTAGTCAATAATAAGGATAAACAGGGCGAATAAGAATAACGATCGGCACTCATAATGACGGTAATAATAATTACACTCGCAAACGTTATTAATTAGTAGCGTTGGCAGCCGTAGTACTGCCAGTAACAGCGGTTAGTAGTACAGTAGCGACTGTTTAATAATTGTGTAGCGAATGGTGAATGACGCGACACGGTGACAACAGCGGCAGCGGTGATTAAAATTTAGGTACTGCGGTGAGACGTGTGTTCTCCTTTCTCTGTACGTCCTGTTTCGTCTGCTGTCAGTAAGCGTATCTACTTTACCCTCTACTTCTCATCGTCGACGGATTTCTACTTCTTCGTTACGGTTTTCAATTACGACTCTTATTATTTAGTTTTCTTCTTTACTTCTCTCCCCCCCCCCATTTTTTTGCGTACTTTTTTTTCTGTTTTCTTTTACAGTTCGGCTACGGTCGAGGAAGTGGCGACACCTCGGCTCTCGATTAACAATCCAACTATCTGTTATTAGTTTGTTCAGCGTTAGTTATCCACGGTACACGCACACGCATACGAACGCGCACACTCACGCAGGCACACGTCGGTTACCCATTTCGCGAGCCTCCGCTACCCTCTATCGTTTACGGTACAGCATCTTATTGCAAAAAATCAGCGGAACACGAGTCGCGATCGTAATGGCGGCGCCGTGAATAGCCTCGCCTACCTCCTCTCGTTATCTCTCCGACGTTTCGCTTCCGAACGGGATGGGAAATATATTTACGCGTCGAGGATATGTGTTTGCTCATCCATTACGTGCAGTTCTGCCCGGGGGAGTGGGGGGTGGTGGTGGTGGTATCCGTTCACGATACCGCGCATTCACGAAAGCGACCCGACGTTGCATCTCTAAAAATAAGCTGTAATATCCTTCTTGCGTGCAATTCCATTTCTGCTCCCTTCCAATAAAATATATATATCTTTTATGTATGTATATATATATATATATATCTGTTTCATCCGTCTTAGCAGTAGCGTACAAACGTGCGAACGTATCGCGATGCCGCTACTTTATACATATATCTATATCATTTATATGCATCCTCGAGGTTTAGTTCTCTGTCGTAGATACATCTCACAATTAACTTTACTTTCTACGCTTATGCGCGATACGCTGGGGTGATTTCACGCGGAGGCTGTGTTCGTGTGTGTGTCTTAGTTTTCTCTTTCTTTCTTTCTCTCTCTCTCTCTCTCCGTTTGTATTCTCCTCGACGAAGTGTACTACCGAAAGTACGCTGTGGCGTATCTGGCAGTTTGTATCACCGGTACAGCTACTTGTATTCTCTTTTGTAATTGGACTACCTGCTTCGCGAGCTCCCCGAATCCCCGGGGTTCAATGGCTTTTCGTTCGCGTGGTTGTGCTCCCTCTGTATCGGTCGAGCGTCTCGTTTCCCCGAAAAACAAAAAAGCACAGCGACGACGGTCGCAAGTTGTCAACTCGTTCGCGATCTCGAGTTCCCGAGCCTCGTGTCGGCCGTCGGTAAGGAAGAGCGAACGATGGGAATCTGTATAGTGAGGGGAGGGAGCATTAAATCTTAGTTTTGATATCGAGGCGATTCGCGAGCGCTCGCTCCTGCGTGCTCCTGCGCGGCGGACGGGGCTGGAACACTGGACGAGAACGAGTTGGGCCTGGGTACGAACGTTTTTTTTTTCCCTATTGAATCGTTGATTCGGTTTAGGCTTGGGTTAGTGGCTTGCCCGCTGGATGCTTTAGGCTACGGAGAGGTACGGCGCGGTTGAGACGGGCGCTGCGAACGGGGACGAGAGGAGCAGGCTGGGCGCTGCCAGGACCGCTGCGAATAGTGACGTCAACGGCAACAGGAAGGACGGCGTGCGGCTTTCGGCCGAGTTGCAGAGATCACCGGTGCACGAGCAGTAGTACGCTTTCACGTCGTGGGTGCCCGTTCTCCTCTGGCACTCCGCGTTGTCGTTGTCGTCCGTGATGTAGCCGCAGCCTCTGACCACCCTGATCTTCCCGTACACTGCAAATCCATCGAGAGCACAGTATTACAAGCGGAAATGGACGTGGCGCTGCGAGCGCCGATAGATGTCAGGCAAATCTCTTGGAAGTCCAGTGGTCCACGAAGGTCACTTCTTTGAGCGAAAATCGGCGGGGATTATAACCTTTGTATTATATTATAAGGGTAGCCAAACGGTATAGGAGGGATAGCTTATTGGTAACCTTGAGCTGATCAATTAAAAAATCTCTGACCGGTGCTCAATGATCCGCGATGTGAGCACAATTAAAGCATACATCAATTACTTCGACTGAACCTGATGAAGGTGACACACGGTATCGTGTGAAGGAGTTGCCTTCTCGGTACAGATGGCGCGCGATGTTAAAGGATACGTTGACGAGGCGCAGGAAAGGATTACATAACGCCAGAAATCCACCGCGAAGCTAGGCTAAGCTATGCTTTGCGATGTAATGTTTTAGCTTAGCTTATGGTGGAAATGGTTCCATAAGAATGTATTGAAGCTAAGTTTTTTAAAACGTAGCATGGCATAGCATAGCTTAGCTCCCCGGTGGATTCCCGGCTTAAGCGCCGTTTCGAGGAAATCTTGCAATGTCTAACGGGGATGCCTAGTTTTTCTATGTCGATGTTGATGATTAGACGCTGGAGGGTACGAGGACGCCGCAATGCAGGCAACTGTTTACCCTCGCCCGATAAACAGTGTCGATATAGAGTAAACGTAACCCTGTTAGAACATTCGCTTCATCTATTTACACAATAACGCCAAACAATGAGAAACATTAACAAGTTGTTAATATGTTAACCACAGCATATTTTCCCTCGAAATTAAAAGAACTCTTAACGAAACGAAAAAGCGAGTGGATCGAAAAGAACCCAAGGGACGTGTGGATTACAGAAACGAGAATACAAGTGGGTTAAAAACGACCCGAGTGATTTAGCAAGGTTAAGTTCCTGTCATGCAACATAGGCGTAGGTGCCTGATATTGCACAGACTTTCATGAGGCGACTTATGTGATAGTGGTGTCTGGGAAATACCTGTTTGGGAGATTTTCCGGCAGATAGTCGGCTCCAAATGATTCAGGTGCTCCAATCGAGGTACGAAACTGCAGTTGACGGTTCCAAGACTGTACGGATCGAATGGATCGCCGCACCTTGGATCGTATTCGCTGTTGCATTGGTAGCATATTATTGCTTCACCTGGAAAACGAGTTCGAGCAGGTTAATAACCTTAGTAATTATCACTCGCTGATCCAAAACGGACATGTTAAAACACGTATGAAATTGAGCATCGATAATTCAGGAACCTTTCATCAGAACCGACAACGATCTCAGTATGTATCTCAAAAACATGTGACATTTTGAGCAAAAACTAACCAACCTAAATACATCGAAAAGAAATTAATCTTACCTATTTTATATGATTAATAGGCAGGATTGCCACCTTTTTTACAGAAAAATAACGTACATTTGTTTTCGTGGGGTATAAAAAAGTACGCTCGATAAATTAAAAGTACCTTTTAATCTTATTAGTTTTCATTTCTTTCAAACATATTTTTTATTGCTTTTAGCATTACAGAGTAAATTGTTATTATTTTGAAATGTCTAAAAAATGTGGGTTAGTTCATTTTCGCTCTCAATGCTGCTTATGAGCATACATTTAATCTTCAACTAATAACAAGAAAGGAGAGCAGTGCACAATAACTTTATTTACGTCGAGGTATCACGAAACGCTGAAACGACCAGGCTATCCTATCGATTAGGATAGGGTAGGCCAGGACTTAGATAAACCGCCGAATCCGAGCTATATATTCGGTCCCTCCTACCCTTATCGCGTGCTGCAATTTCTTCAGAACTGGGCCACTAATTCGCGCCCGTTCTGTGTGCAATTAGCCTGCAACGTTTATTATTAATCTCAGAACAATAGCATGCACGCAAACCAGTTTCAAATTGAATTCACAGAAGAAGAAGGAACTGAATGGATCTTAATTAATTGCTGCAAAATATCCTCCCCCCTTGGCGGCCATCGTTTACGAGATATACAATTATCATTTAATGGCACAAGGAAGGGATTTTCCTAAACGGCTGGATCTGTTTGAAGTTTGGGGGGTTGGTTTCACGCTCCGTCTACCAAGGTGTCCATGATTGGCTACGGCCCTGCCGCGTTGTGACGTAGCAACGCAACCCCATTCACCCACCCAGCGCGTCTGGTTCGAGCGCCAGCTGATATCGAGCAGGAAGACCCCGACCAATGCGCGCGATGACCTACTGATACGGTGGCAGGGAAACGGGACTATGCACGGTCACGCGGCGTTAACAGACATTTTCCAAATTCCACCTTGATTTAATTCCACGCGCCCCAGCCCACGCCCGCCAATTTCCACGGGAACGACCCTGCTGTAGATACAAAATGAAAGGAGTCTCAGCAAGCTAATTGATTATACAAAATCCCAACCAAGTGCCTAGAATATTGACTGATGCTTGAGAATGATAATGAAGTATTTGAACCATTCGGGCGCTAGTTGGCGCTGCTAGGAGCTTCCCGAAGTAAACCTTTGTTCTTCTAGAGGAGGATTAGTAAACTGACGAAGCTGTAATGCTTCCTTTCTTCGAAAAGAGTACACACTTGCGCTCGAGAGTCTCTAGAAAGCGAGGTGGCTCGCTTGATTTAAAACTGCGCAATTGTCCCTAATTCCTTAGTAGACCCACTCGATCGTTCGTCATTTACACAGAAGCATGAATTGCATCGCCTCGACTCCCGTTCGTTCACTGGCTTCCCCCTCGATTCGCTGAATTCGCCGCGAGCGCCAGCGCGAGTGTAGACTGGGTGGCTCGACACCCTGACCTTGGGCAAATTTTGCAGGGCCGCCCGGAAGCTTTCGTACCGCTGGCTATTCAATCTAGAAACCTCTCTGTCCCATCGCGCAAATTGGAATCCTCAGAATCAAGGAAGAAACTCTTGACTACCGCTATTCAACCCCAAGCCACGGAGGAATCGTTGCAGAGGCAGCTTCGAGACACTTCACTTCCCAAAACGAAACATTCATACAATCCTGAAGAGTCTTTGAGGCTGAGCAAAGAGCGAAGTGACTTTAACACAGGGGATTACGGCTTGGTGTTCGAGAGAAGATGATCCTCTCGGCTTAAAAGGGGACAAGTCGATCGACTTCGCTGGGTATCCGTGGCGACAGGAAGCGTCCGTGTCACTGGATAAACAGAGGCGTGAAAACATTGATGGAGAGCGTAATACGCGGATGACTCTTCAATGACATTTGAAACCGCGCGAGACGTTCGATCAGCAGTAAATAGGGCAGGGCGGGCTGGTGGCGGAGGGCGGCCGGGGGGAGGGGAGGGGGGGGGGCGAGTCGCGTGAGGGACCAACAAGCGCTGCGTGACATTGCGGATCCTTATGCAATCGACGGGAACTGAAAACGAAGGGATCGGCCCCGTTCTTCCTCGCTGACACAGATACGGACACGATAAAGAAGAGTGTCCACTGGGAGCAACTCCGCGCTATGATTTCTTAGATCTTCCAACCCCCAGTCGAAGACGTTACTGGGTTTAGCAAGGCACACTGGTGTTCGTAAATTTTAGAATTAAATATTTCGCAGAGATTTAATACCTTTCACTGCTTTTAATTTAAAATACAGAGTACAGTGAAATTTGTTAGTTGTATAATGAATTTGCAAGTTTTACCAGAATTATTTCTCGCAGAGTAGGTGTACTTATATATTGCATATGTTTCATCGCCGATATTTTCTTTTAATAGCGTAGACTATTTTTGAGAGGTGTGAAATGTTAGAGGTTGAAATTTGGGGTGGTATTTATGAGGGATATTCAGAGAATGCATTATTTTTATGGAGATACTCGAGGAGCTTAGCACATGTTTCAGCATTAAATAATCATTCTGTTCCAATCTCCCTTTGATTAGACTCCTTGAAATAGTTAGCAGGCTATATTTAGGCGATTCAGAGGGACGAATCTGGAAGTTCATTGACTACTACACTTTTTATTTTACTAAGCTTGCATTCTCTTTTCAGGGAACGTTATCATCAATTCATTACCCGAATATCCGCGCGCAGAAGGTCGAGAAGCGGCATTAAATACCACCGCCAATCGACAAAGTAATTTAAGCATCTCGTATTCCAACGAGCCGCGATCAGCTCGTTGAACGGATCAGAAAGGAAAAGAGTCGGTGAGTTGAAAGCGAACGACATTCAATTATGCCGCAGCCAATTTGCAGACTTCGCCCCAGCCGATCGTTCGGTTTAACGAAGGAGCGATGGTTGCATAGGCGCAGGGGGTCGGCGGCAACGCAGATTTCCCGAGAAATTCGTCGATAAGGCAAGGTTAACGCGAGAAACGTCCCCTTGGTCACGGTGCCACGCGGTGCAGGGAGAATAGATTTCGGTGGAGAGTATGAGAGAATGCAGCGGCGGGAGGGGAGAAAGTGGGTCGCTCGATAACCCTCGCAGGGGGGGGGGGCAGGTTCTAGGAACCAAAATTCTAGATTTCAACAAAATAATACCATTCAATTTGCAAAATAAACCTCTGCACCATTGCCAGGGAACCCCCTTGCTTGGCCAAATAATTCCCCCCCTTTTGCCACCTTTTGCAAGATTGCCAATGGTACTTCAACCGTAAGCCAGTCTACTCGCGGAATCGTGTTTCTTTAAGGTCACCCACTAACGATTAAAGCGACCTGCACGTATCGCTTACGTCACTTCCGAAGTTCCTTTCCACACGGGACTCGACCTACTTCCGCCAGCGAAAGCTGGATCGCGATTAAAACCTCTTAATAGAATTCTCAATTCCTTGATACACAGGCTTATAAATATTCCCTTCGAAATTTCAAGCCGACCCGTCGAAATCGACCTCTTCCGTCGTTACATAATTTCCAGCCCCGTCCCCGGGGTTACAAAAACAGCACGTAACTGCGAACGTTCCGGGGGCCATCGATCACATTCCACGGACCGGAAGTGGCCTCTTACGAAACGACGACGGCTGTGCCTCGTTCCGTATTGTGACGCTTCAACGTTCCGCGAGATTTATCAGCGCCGTTCCCTTTGATTTTTGAGAATCGCAAGACCGAGGCTTCAGCTGTCAGGTCGTTTGGCGAGTCCACCGTTCCTTCCCGTGAGAAACGTCACCGCGGCCTCCAGCTTCCGTTGACCCGTTTCCCTTTCCGCGTGATTTACTTTTATAATGAGATTCAATTTGGAAATTGAGCACGCACGGTTCCGGGCAAACGCCGGGGAAGTACCACAAGTGCGACTGTTGTACGAGTTCCCTGTCGGGAGCATCTGGAACGCAGTAATCCTCTAGCGGGACAGGGATCCTACGCGTTGTCTTGCTTCCGAACCTCTAATTGCCCCCATTCGCGATAATTCCCAACGCAAGACGCGTGCCAGCAACGCTGTGCACCTGCGTCGCGACGAGAGTTCCTATTACAGAGAATGGGAAGGCAAAGTTGGTGGAAGGAAGACGGACGGGTCGAGGTTACCAAGGATCCCCAACCGGTGCAAGCGACCGAAAGCTCGGTTCTACCATTTATGTAACCCGAAATCAATATCCCACCCGTTTCGGGTGGATTTTTAACGCGCTACCCGCAACTAACGCCTCCAAGGATAGAAGACGATGGCTCTTTAACGATTCCACGCTCGAGCGAGTCATCTGGAATGATTCATGCGTACCACAGCGGTTTTCCAATCAGTACCGCATTGCGCCGCGATCGTGCGCGGCTCTATCGGAACGATCGTTTATCGACTCTTTTGGAAGCGCGATTTCTGTTCGACATACGAGCTTGCATCGATGACGAGCTTTCTATCGAGATCTGTCGCGGGAATCTTAAACGGTATCAGCAATGAAATTACTCTAGGCTCGAACTGCGCACGACTTTATTAATCAAGTGGAGTGCTCGACAGTCGATAACTAGGGGAAATCAATGTACAGAATATACCAGCGCTAGTTCCCCATAAGAATCGTAATCGAAATTCGGGAACTAAAGAATAACGACTCCCCATGGAGATCGATCGGTAATTCAGTACGCCTTGATCCGTAAACTAGGTCAGTAAAGTAGGCCGGGACTTTTCCCATGGCAAATTACGCATGATTCTTGCGTGTACAAAATTCTCTGTAGAATATTCACCGATCATCCTCGATCGGGATTGACATCTACGCGCATAGAGGCGCGAATTATCGCACTCACCGTGATGGATGGACGACAGCAGGACCACGAGGACGAGGGTGACGATCGGCGCGAGACGGTTTGCGATCATGATCACGACCACCGGACCATGTGTTTTAGCCAATCACGCGTTGCAGCCAGTCACTTCGGACGTGTCGCCGACACCCCCCACTGCATGGAAGGTTCACACGTAATCGGCGAGTCCCGATCGGTGGGCCAGTTTCCCGTGTCGTGGGTCCCGCGTCAAAGAAGCGAACAAGGGACGGCGAAGACGATGGAAGAAGAAGGTTGGCCTCGATGGAAAAGGAGAGACTTTGGCAGTGCTCGATAGACGGATTCAGCGCGGGCTATCGCTGCTGCTTCTGCTATCTCGCGTCCGAAATGACTGAACACGAACGGTACGTGGCTTGCTTCCTCTTTCCTCGCGTCGAGTGCACCGTACGTGGTCGCGGACGCGTCGCGTCTGACGACGATCGGACGAATTTCCGTCGGCTATGCGGCAGATCTGCCCCCTCTGGTTTTTCCATGCGCTTTACGTCCGCCACCGCCGATCGCCGCCCTACCCCCGGAGCCCCGCGGCCAATTTTCCCTTATCTGGGTATCCTAATTTTTTCCCTTTGTTGTTCTTTCCTTCCGAGCCTGCAGTTTCTTTGGAAATTTGATAACGTTTCTTGGGAATGTTTATTCGAACATTTATGTCTTTCGGGGTATTGGAAATTTCAAGCTTGTAGAGTTAATAAATTTATTATTTTAAAAATTTATATCGCTGGGGTATTGAAAATTTCAGGCTTGTAGAGTTAAACGTGTTATTTTGAAAATTTATAGTTTTGGGGCACTGAAGATTTCAACCTTGAAGAGTTAAACATGTTATTTTGAAAATTTATATCTTTGGGGTATTGAAAATTTTAAGCTTGTGGAGTTAAACGTGTTATTTTGAAAATTTATATATTTTAAGTATTGGAAATTCGAAGGTTGTAGACTTAAACATATTATTTTGCAAATTTCCAAAATTTCGATTGTGGTACATGAATTTTGTTCATTTTTGGATTGAGATATTGCGAAAATATTTGGTCGCGTTTTAGATATCGTTCGCTTTTGAGTTGGAGAAAATCGTGCCACGTTTTCTGGATTATTTTCATTGAAAGTAAACTCGAAAATTATGTAACAGGTTCGACGTGTGTCGATACAAGAGATTGTAATTTTCTGCGCAGTTTCAAACAAAATCATTCTCGATGTGTCGCAGCTTCAGCTTAGAATTCCGATCAGGCAAAGTCGATGTGCATTCTGGTTGCAAATTTTATTATAGTCGGTAAGTAGTAACGGTCGTTTGTAGTCAGACTGCCTGCAGTAGTGAGCGTGCGATATAGTCAGGCATGGGAAATGCCGGAGCAGCAATGAGCTCCCATTCTACTGTCCTATTAAATAATATCTGCCATAAACGCCTATGTCCCAATAACGTATTTCTCCAGTTAATTAATTGACAAAATGTACAAACACAATTCATTATTATTTATTATCAATCTTTATTGCTCTTCTTGCCTGCATATATGTAATGCAATACAGCTACTTACAGCGCCATCTGTGGCTGACATTGAATACTATTCCAAAACATTATCGATCACGCTTAAACATTTAAAATACATTTCCTCCCCAAATAGGCAGATAACTACATGTAACTACAAACGGAGATAAAACAAAAAGAAATATGTTCGCCAGAAGAGTTTAATTCCCAAGTATGTATTCATGTTTGCTTAACATTTACGAATCTCTAAGAATAATTCTCGGTTGTTAATAAAAATTTATTCGACCAAGCGTACAAAGCTCTTTTCTGACAGTGGTTTTATTGTAAATACACTATGTATATATAAAATAAAACAATGATGACGATTTACAGAGCGGTTACAGATTTGCTCGTTCCCTAATAATTGCTATGTTTCCGTACAGATGATGAAATTGGCTATTAAGAAATTAAAAAAAAAAAAAGAAAAGATGGAGATACAGTAGGCACTCGTTATAAGCCCGTGGAACGGGGTTGGCACACGGTGCGTTGCGGACACTACTCCGCGCGGCCAATGGCGCGAGTGAGAAAACCCAAGAGTAAGTGAGAGGAAACGAAAGGAGTCTCTCTGGCTCGTTCTCGGGTTCTCTCACTCTAGGGTTGTCCGGGTACTCGAATATTCGAGCAGCTTGAAATTCGGTCCGAGCCGGGTACCCGTAAAATCCGGGTAGCTTGAATTTGTTTCGAGCGCTTTGAAAAATCCAGATAGTCCGAATCGTTTCGGGCCTCTCGGAAGAACCAGGTAGCCCGAATTGTTTCGGGCGGCTCGATAAAAGGGGTTAGCTGGAATTTTTCCGAGCCACCCGTATTTTACGGATACTCGGCTCGGCTCGCTTTATTCGAATACCCGAACAGCTCTATCTCACTCTCGTCCGAATTATTCCAAGAAATGGTGGGGATAGTCGCCAGGCGTACAACGCATGGTAGAAACGGGCTTATAACGAGTGCGTACTGTAGTTTTTCTTTTAATTTTCTGAATCCGGTTAGATTAAAGGAATGTCCGTCAACGCTAACAGTATAAACACATAACGTTCCTACGTGACTTCGCGGAACTACCGCAATCGGGACGCGCGATATCGAACGCGATATTATCTCTCCTCTCTTTACATTCGGCAGTTCGTATAAATCAACTTGACTAAACAGTTCATCGCCGCGCTATGACACAGTACTTAAACAGGCACGTTCAGTATAAGTACTAGTTCTACACCAGTCTCCTATAATAAATGATACTTAAACCTCATTTAAAAAGTATATCTCGTTCAACGTAATGTATATTTATTTACGTATATATATATCATATATATATCTTCCTTTCGCCGTCGACGAAATAGAACTACAAAACTTCAAGGCCAATTATCTGTTCAGGAACTAGGATGCCGAATTACAAAATAATACAGCTTCAACGTGAAACCAAGAACCGTGTATACAGGATGATCCTCGCAACATATTCGACACGGCTGCCCCCGAAGTTTGGGAACGCGCTCGAAAATCTATCGACGAGAGAAACACTCGGTTCAAACGGCGGGGAGGGCTTCCAATAGCAAAATCGTTCAGTCATTTCAAGGTCACTTAAATTTCTTCAAACGGAATCTACATTTATCGAACCGACGATCTCTTCTTGCGGAGACTGTCTTCCGCGAAACTTTGGGGACGATCGCGCGTGTGTGGATGGGTGGTTTATAAAAATCAGCCTATGTGTTGTACGTGGAAACGAAAGTTTGCCACCTGCCAGGGGCGCGCGTTATGGTACAAGGATCGTTTGGCGTGTTAGAGCTAGTAGTAACTCGTGTGATTCAATTCTCGTGCTCGTCGGGGTGGTCGGTTTTAATATGATGGGTAAACGTGTACTGTGTCGTGAATCGCTTTTTACAGTAGGGGCATTGGTAGGGCATCAGGGGGTGCGCTGATCTCAAGTGCGCTACGGCTAATTCCCGTAAGACGAATGGAGACTGGCATACCCCGCATCGGTACCTAAATGAAAGCAGATCGTTAGCGTTCTCCGCCGTCGCTTCTCTCCCTTGAAAATGTATCTTTCAAAGTGAATCGAGGCCGTACCCTCCAGTTGTCCTGATAAGTGTCCTCTTAACGGGCGGTGGAGCGCTGTCCTCGTTAATTTCTACTTTCGGTTCGATGAGCATCGCGTATTCCAGCGAGGTTTCGGGGCTCAATTTTGGCATAGGTTCGTCCTCCGACTCTGCTTGTGCTTCTTGCTTCTGCACCTACGTAACAGAAGGAAAGCGTAAATACATCGAGGGTTTAATCATTGCGAAGGGAAGCGCGGGAATACTTACCGCTGTGTGCGAACCTTCCGTGTGCACTCTCATGTGGGAATTCTTTGATTGAAAGCTACTGAACGACGCGTTGCACATGGAGCACTTGTACCTCTTGCTGTTGCCCAGTGCCGGAGTCTTCTGCAGGGGTTTGGAGGGCGCCGCCTTTTTACTGAACATAGGTATCGTCGTGCACTGGTGCGTTAACAGCGAGACCTCTTTGAAAAATATCTTATTACACTTGGCGCAGTGATATGTTTTGTCGACCACGTGCGACTTCTGGTGCACTTTGTACGCGCTCTTGTCCACGAACGATTTGTTGCACACAGTGCACACGTACATCGGCACGGACTCGTTGCGTTTGTGGGACATCTGTTATCGAAAAGTTGGCAGAATTAAAAACATCGGAATAAAAGGAGGGAAGGAAGTAACCGCCCACGTACCTCGTGTCTAAACAATTGCCACTTCTCTTTGAAGGATTTTTTACATATGTGACAGGTGAAGTTCTTGCAGGTGTAGTTATCCGAATGCGTTTGTAAATGCGTCAACATTGTCGTGTGGTCGCTGAACCACTGCAAACATATCCCGCATCTGGCCACGTTTTTAAATGCATTGGTATTCAACGGGGTGCTCCTCTTCGCAGGTGGCTCGTCGTGATTCGGAATATCTTTCCTCTCGACGATCTGTAAATTCAATTGTTGCTTTCAGACCTTTCCGGGGCTGCTGCTCGGGTAGCGTGTAAATTGAGAAATGAAAGCGAACCTCGGAATACGGTCTGCTTCTTACTGCGCGGGTTCTAGCTTCCCTCGCTTCCCTGGCTTCTCTCTCGGCGTTCAGAGCCTCCTCTTGTTCCACGCTTGCCATTACAGGCGACATCGTAGGCTGCTGGCTATGCTCGCTCATTCTATGAGCTGCTAAGCGTATGAAAAGTCCAAAGGATCGGCCGCATATATCACATTTGTGTCTCTTGGGTTCGTGCGTTCGCATGTGGTTCGACAGCGCGCTTTGCTGAGTGCAGACCTGCGGATACAGACATTCAATGAAATATATTATTCGGGAAATATGCTTAAAGGGACATTCTTGCAAAGGGGGAAAAATAATAGGCGATCTTTAGGATTTTATTACAACTTGTAGTGAAACAGGGGAGAGTGGCTGTTATTCCTTCATTTTTTAATATTTTCCCATAACAAAATTACTGAATATAAGTACTTTTAAAATAAGCGAATATTTGTAAAAAATATACATTAGATTTTCCACAAAATATTCCCGAAAATCACGGTCAGGAAAATGCTGTCTTTCATTTCGATTTTTTCTGCATCGAATGAAGTTTTGAAAAGGGAGACTCCAGACAGAGAAGCTCAGCGATAAAAAACATATAAACGAATAGAATTTCCCTTAAAAAAAATGAGATATTCTTCGTAAATATTCTGAAACGTGCGATGAATAGCCGCTGCGTAACCGATACACACATTCCTGGAATAAAACCGATATATAACCGTTACGGAACTGATATAATTTCGGTTCCTTATAACAGTTATTCAGAATATCGATTCTTCGTAACTATTTCAGTCAGAACCAATACATAACAGTTCGAAACAGTTATTTCCGGAACCGCTTCAACCCCTTTAGTGAAAAAGCTTTACAGTCTTCATTTACCCATTCTTCAAGGATATAAAAAGAAAATATGGAAACAATTTTCTGAAAATTTAAATGAGAATGTCCTCAAATACTTCTCTACCTTTCCGCAAGTGGGGCACGTAAGTGATTTAGCAGCTTCCACAAAGTGTTCCCTCTTAGTTTCCCTCGGAGTTTCCTTCGGAGTTTCCTCGGTCTTAAAAATCGTCACCGACTGCTCCTCCGTCAACGGTGGCGCTTTCAACGGCGCATGATTATTGACTTCGTGTAACTGAGTATGATTCTGATAAGCTTCTATGCTTGGGAAAAATCTGAAAAGCCAAGTATGATCGAATTCAGGCAACTAAAATAACAAACTCCCAAAAACTCCATTACCTATTGCACAGAGAGCACCACGTATTGGTCCCGATTTCGATCGCCTCGGCCAGATGATCGCGCAACCTGTGCTGCTTCAGCATCTCCCAGCTCACGAACTGCCTGTCGCACTCGTCGCAGTCTTTAACGCTCTTATCAAAATCTAGATTCACTTTCAAGTGATTAGTCGCTTCGTGCTTAGCCAAATCCTCGACCAATTCGAAGCAAACAGAGCACTTCCTACACGTGTACTTCCTCGGACAATCCAACTGCATGTGCTTCATCAAGCTCTCCTTAGTTCTGTAACAAAACAACCAATCACTCACCCGTTACGATCAAAAATCCATGCAATCACCGGTAACTTACTTGAAGTAACTATTACAAGGCGCGCACCACCATTTAGAGGACAGCTTCGCCTTCGGGTTCAAATCCTTTCTATCGTTCATCGTCAAGTTGCCCGTCAGCACCTGTTCCAAAATACTCGTCCGTTTCTCTTCCCGTTTCACCCGAAGTTCTTCCAGCGAATCGGAGCTCTCCTCCTTCGCCGAATTCTTAGCATCTTCCGCTACTTTGTCCGCCTTATACCGCTTATTCCCTACGTCGTTCGTACCCGACGATTCGTACACGGTGGCGTCCGTGCCCAATATTGGTTCGGCGTTCATTTCCTTGATCTCCACTTCGCAAGGTAACTCGGACAAAGATTCGATACAAACGTTGGGGTGCTCGTTGCTAATATCGACCGGCGTCGACGGACTTTCGGCCGGCAGTAAAGCCGGCAAAGGTACTAAAGGTGGCGGTGCTCTGGCCTTTTCCCTCCACAGTTGCGCCTGTAAATCACACGATTATTAGTATAGCAAAAGGTCCTTCGATCCGCGCTTCGACGAATCGTTTACCTGGCACGGGTCCGGAGAGTTCTTCATGGCCTCCAGGTAAATCTGAACGGACTCTAGGTCCTTGTACTTGAGCAGCTTGAGGTGCATGCTCTTGTAGACGCCCAGGCAGTATTCCCTGAACTCGTAGACGTCGTCGAGCCTGGCGGCGCAGAACTGGCAGATTTGCTTCGGCAGTGGATCGGCTTTGTACACGAGCACGGGCAAGCAGGCTCGTAGTTTCTGCGCCACCTTACGCTGCACCCCCTCGTTACCAAATATCGGCAACATCTCGTTCCTCTCCTCGGAGCAGAGTCTACAAGCGTTCTCCCACTTGCTTGGCACAGCCATCGTAAATAAATCGGGCCGCGTCGGGGCCCCGGTGTCTCTCTATCCAGGAAACTGATCGCGGCGGTGCGTGCTGGCCGGGCTCACTCCCCAGTGGTCACGCTCCGCGCCAGATCCCTGGGATCAGCCTAGAGTGAGGTTAGATGGCAGTTCGTGTCCAACGTCGCGATCACTCTCGAGATAGCTCGCGAGCGACGCGTGCATTTTCCTCGGGGCAGCGTCGGCACGCGCCTCCCGAAGAGAACTTCAGCGGGGAATTCTCGATTGGCCAGGGCCCAGTCTTTCCCTTATCATTCTTCGCTTTCACCTTGCGCTCGCTTCGGGTACTCTAGCCTTTCGAGTGTAACGATCCAGGAGAGAGAACCGGTTCCCGCACGTAACCGCTTATGTGCATCGGATTATTGCTTAACACCGTCGTCTATCGCGCGTGCACCTTCCAACTGTCTCTGATCCGCGACCGTATGCATCTTTTCTTTCCCTCCTTCTTCTTCTTCTTCGTCGTCGTCTTTGTCTCTCTCTCTCTCTCTCTCTCTCTCTCGTTTCTGTGGCTTTCTTTCGGTAGACACCTTTCGCGCGGTCGCTATGTTTTGATAACTGTTACGGTACTCGAGAAGCCATCCCCCTCGAGGCGGTCGCGCATTATCACTGCAGGCTGTATGATTCAGGGATCCTTGAGCAAACGTTTTGGTTTTATCTTCGTGCGCCGCGGCTGGCGTGACACATTGCTGAAAGTTCGGGAAAGGCTTACGAAATAGAGATTAAGGAATGGGCGAGTTCTCGAGGCTTTGGAGGGTTTGCTGGCTTGGTGTTTGACTACTTGGTATTTTACTCGGCGATCGGGAATTGTTGGGGGACTGCTTGGGGGACGATGGGGGTTTTAAGGGATCGCTTGGTGGGGGGATTGTGGGTATTAGCGTCGGATTTGATTTTTTTTTTAATCGTTTAATTGGAAGTTTTGAAATTCTGTTATTGACTGAGTGTAATTTCAAATTCCGAGGATATAATTTAGTGGTTTGTTGGGTGGTTTATTTAGTACACTTGGGCATCGGTAGGTGGCTGTGGATGGTAATTAGCATTTCGTAATTCGTTGGTAGATGGCAGTAGAGAGGGTTTTTTTATAGGGTTAACCTTTTCTCTTCTGTTTATGCGTATTGTTATTATTGAAGGGACCAGGGGGGTCGGTTATGAATCGTATCTTTTTCCTTTTTACAGGTAAGGAGCTTTTGAGTCACTCAGAGATACGAAGATATTTTGCAAGTGATTGGTAGCTATGTATTAAATGTTACATGCGATATGTATTATGCAAATTGCAGGATTTCAATGTATTACATTTCAGTTATTTTAATAAAACGCAGCTGAGAGGTGAAAATGTGGTATTACTCAAGTAGCCTTTATTCCAATATCAATACTCTTTTCGTACTTTTTCAAATTAAGAATTTAAATGCTAGTATTAAACAATTCTTCTTTACTGACAGTGAATCGCTGTGCGTATTTAAAATTTCAGCTTCGAAGGCGTCGTCATAGACTAGGCATAGAATAGACGAAACGTCTAATGTAAATTTATGTCACGCGGCTCGGGGAATAGAATATCATTACAACGCTACTAGCGGTTGGAATTAACATTAGACGTAGCGGGACTTTCAGAGTTTTTATCATACGAGTTAAATTTGTCCTTTCTCGTACAAGTTGATTGTTATTCCCAGTATTTTTTATTATAATTTAGAATAAAGGCGGGACATGCAACTGGAATGCCATATCGCACGATATACTTCACTTAATTTTATACAAGGCACATAGTGCTCCGAGAAGAATAGCTTTTTTATTGCTTTAAAATGCTTAAATTCGCACCAGTGGTGCATCTTCTCAAAAAATTATGACTTTATCTAAAAACTATATTTTTTCGTTTCCTACAATTTTCATTCGTCCGTTTGTAATTCAGTTATGTATACAGGGTGTCCCAGAACATTCGCCACCTGGATTTTTTTCCGTAAATCCGCCACTGCTTATCACTTATCTCCGGCCCAGTGCGAAAGCCTGTTAAAAGACTAATAAATATTGAGGAACGCGTATAATTTTACCCGCACATTACTGTTAAACATTAATTTATTGTATAAATTTACATTCTTTCAACATATATATGCATATCACTTGTTTGCTCTTGCCAATACATGTTTTTACAATCTCATGTTTCACAAGTCTTAGATCATTGCATGGAAGGTACACTGAAATTTCCTGTTACTTATAAAAGAGAAAACAGAACAGGGAGCAAATAACTTAACACAAGTATCCTTCCTTCGATATGACAGCTCTACGCTAGAGGATAAGTTAACAAACTGAGTTTGCTAGAACATTACCCTAAACTTATATACAGAATATAATAAACACCTAACTTCTCATCGAGCGACTTCGAATGTTTCAAATACGAAATGTAGCTAGAACATAATTTGATTCTCCGAATTTCATTTCGTTCAGAAAATGGAGCAATATTAAAAGAAATGCATCAAATCCGGGAAAAGCACGTATCACTCTGCATTCAATGTATCACATACTTTAACATTTAAAATGGTATTAACGATTGTAAATAATACGAAAATTAGCTTGTAAATATAATCACCTAATTCGATATTTTTCCATGAGAAGGTAAATCGAGGAGAAGTCCCCCCCGATCGTACCTTGTACACATAACAAATGCATATTCTTTCTAATCGTTAGACGTTCGCACTGCGTGTGCTAAATAACTGATTGGTACGCAAGTGCCCCTTAAAAGGAAGTAACAAATGCTGCGGTATTTGCACGACAAGCATCAATTGTAAAACCTGATAACGCTTGTTCGCGAGAGATACATTTATCTTTCTTTGCTTTTCTCATCCGTCGATCGGTGTGTAATAACACTTGCGTACACGTGCCCGGTACACTGCGCCTCGCAATTAGTAAATGTGAAACAGCGTAATGAGGCGGTGGTTAATGTATCAGCAATTACACAGCAAATATATATACACACGGTGATAAAATCGAAATGGCAACTCTAGAGGGTAAATAATCCGTAAATAAGTTTTACGTGTTATAAATCGTTTTATAAACTTGCAACGCTCTCGACATCTGCATCATTCCTATATAAAAAAATAATTTCGCAGCAAGTTCGGTTGTCAACTTCCTTTCGATTACACGCGAGTCAACAAGTCATATGTGTGAAGATTACGGTGTAAGATTATCATCAACGATCAAAAGCCCCTCTCGTGTATAAATCACGATTTTCATTTAACAAAATCTATAACAAAAAACTTCAACAGATGTGTAAAAACGCAGCGCGCCGTTAAAAACAACACTTCTGAGCTGGTGTATAAATATATAGTAACAAAAAGATTTGAAGAATGAATTATTATAATATTCACACATATGACGAATATGTATAAACGCATTCCCTGCTCTGATTTGTTCATATACAACGTTAAATTTCTGGATACGATAATTATCCCCGAATATAATAGTAGATATCTCCCGATCTTTGCACTTTAAAAATCACTCTGTCCACGTACAGACGTTTATTCAACGTTCGGATTACAGAATCTAAGAAGAAATGATCGGTTTATCCAGACGCGTTCCGGTGCCATTCTTTAAACCTTTATATAGCCATCGGCTCGGTTAAAATTTAGAGGAAATAAAAGGATGTTCTCGTTGCACTAACTCTTGAAAGCTCCACGACGCCGGAAGAGAGGCTGTTACGCGATAAATGTGAGACAGATAACATTCGAAACGGTTGGGAAAGTAACAGCTTTCCAATAAAACGTTATGTTACACTGTACACATTCTCTACGGATACAATTTATAGCTGGGCTCTAGCCTGGCATACTCGTACAACTTTAATAACTATTCACAACCGAATGAGGAGACAAGTTAGAAGCTTAGCTAATAAAAATCAAGTATCCATTCAAGTGTTATTCGTATATTACAAGTTCTACGTGATCTGCGATGTACAAGTTCCATGGAAACACTGTATGGGGATTGGAGCAGGGAGCTCCCTCCAACAGAATCACAAGTCTCTCGGTTTGTCGCGTTAGTGCATTTGAGAAAGATATCAAAGAATAAGGGATGCTTCTTTCGTCACTGCTCCTTTAACAGTCGCTCGACTACGCTGCCGTGAGAGCGTATTCCTACTACCTCGAGGCTGGCATCTTTTCAAGAAAGTCCTGCTCGATCACTGTCTCCAGTTGAGTGATGTTCAACGGGGCTTGGGTGTCGCTCGACCTGCGGCTGAGCGTCGTGAAGAAATAATGCAGATCTTGCAACGAACGGATGTTGTTCGAAGTCAACAGAAGCTCGCCGGGTGTCGCTTTAGCGAAGCCGGACTCTTGTTTGTACTGCAACAGAACACGCGTGGCGCAAGGTTCTTAACTGATCTTCAAACGATATAAATATAAAAACTACAGTTGGCATTAACGCAGTAACGCGCTAAACGCTCGGTAAACTCTGTTATTTATAAATTAAACAGACATTTGCTCTCGCTAAAATATCTCCCTCCTCCGTTCATTTCCATCTAAATAGCGTGAAAATATTGCGCAACCTCTGGAGATAGAGATTTTGGGTAGAGGAACGGTTTTGTGTCCGATATTTATGAAATTCTGGGAAAAATTAAGCGACTATGATGCACAATGTAACGTTAAATATAATTCAAGAACCCAACTGGTAACACTAAGGGTTATTGGCGTGGTTTCAAAAATAAAGTATACATATACGTTCCCCATGTAGCTAAAATAAGTATTTCATCAGTGAAAGCGCTTAAGAGCAGTGCACGCGTACTTCGAACGCGTACAAAGAAATTGAAAAAAGTGAACAATTAAATAAGCGATCGTGCGAAACTACGGGCTTTTTTATTCGAACTGAATTGCCAGTGCGCGGTACAGGCAGAAAGCTAATGGTACGATGAATTTCTTCTTTTAATACAATTACAAAAGAATTCAATTGTTACTAATTGAGACGAATGTGCAAGTTGCACAGTGTTAATTGAGTACACTCGTATGCAATAATAGTGAAAGATCGTACAGAGTTCACTGCCAGTCAGTTTAAAAGTGGCCATGGCAGTGACTGGACTAAAAACAGTTGCTCACTTCATCTTTTACCTTCCAGTGGTAATAAATGCGCGTAAGTGTTACACGTAATCATATAAATACATAAATGTAAAAAGGAATTATCGTGGGCTTAATGTAACGATTTCTTACTATTCCTTCGCATCCACGAACGTCCTCTGTTATAATATTCAACTAGATCTTTCATTCACTATTTCATTTAAAATTCAAACTGTAAATAGTTCTCGATAAAAATATGAAAATTTACGAATATGCTAATTTATTTCGCGAAATAAAGACGCTTAAGAGAAATGAGAATGCAATTAAGAATCATAACTACATCATTTTTAATGGGCTTCACTTGAGCTAATTGGGAGTAATTAGTAGAAATTAAATGACATAATTCGGTATACCGAGCCGCCGATTTTTATCTGAATTAAAGGGACATTCTACTCTCTCGGTCGAAAATTCCGCCACATTTCAATGATGGTTTTTATAATGAAATACACAGTTAACGTTTTCGAATTTTAATTAACTGAAATAAACAAACAACAAAGATTCTTGAAAACGTTAAGTGTTTATTTCATTATAAAAACCATCACCGAAAAGTAACCGATTTTTCGGCCGAGAGAATAGAAAGTCCCCTTAATGTTCCATTCTGCAAACTTAATGTTTCATTGTACAATAGATCAATTTATTTTAGAATACACGGATGACTCTGACTACACAGACTTGGAATTCTACGAAGAAATGCCAATTAGTTACACCGAGAATTTCGACCACGATAACGTGAATATCGTTCAAGATGATTTTTATATCACGAGTGATTTCGAGGATGCAGTTGGGCGAGGACGTCGATGCGACGTTTGCCCTGACCTCCCATTCAAGATCATCAACGACGACACCGCGAAGGGAAACTCGCCTAATGCACGATTAGATTGGTACAAGCCGCAGAAAGTGTATCGATACACCAAGCATAGGATCCCTGGATACGACTACGTAGAGCTCGATCATGTGATTACAAGGAACGTTCAGCAATGCGACGAAAGGTCTGTCTGGACCCACTGCGTCTGCCAGTTCACTTGCTCCGAGCCAGACGCGGTGGATTGCTACACGCCATGCAAAAGTGGATGCGAGTGCAAAGAAGAATACGTGTTCGATGAGAAAACACAGCAGTGTTCGCTGCCAGAGCACTGTTCCCAGAAGGAAGAGGATTTCATTTACTAATACATCATCGAAGCTGAGCTAACCGAAGTAAAAGGTGCACTGCTTTTAGCCGCGCTTTCAATATTGTCCACGCTTTGTAAAACTCAACAGCGTACCGAACTTCCATTGATTTTAATAAATGCAACAGGAAGATTTATAAAACCAAGCGTAAGATATTTCTTTCAAACGCACCTTGGTGTCCATCAGCTTCGCTATTCTTGTAATGTGTGGTACGAAATCAGAGCATAAGTTATTGTTCTCCATGCATCCAGCCGCGGAGTCTCCGACGAATGCCCATCTATACCTGTAAAAAGGATGCAGATCACTGCGTAAAGTTTCTCTTCGAAGGTTTAAATATCGCGAAGGCTTTCACTTACATTTGAAACTGTGGAAGCCTGTGCGCAGGTAAGAGCAGTGCTAGGTCCAGCAATTTAGCAGCGGCAAGCTGCAACTGCAACCAATGAGGATGGCCATGTGCCTGGAGACCGTTGCTGGCATTCACAGCCCAAGACGAGTCCAAAGCTGAGAGCAGTTTTATGTGCGAGCTGTATGAAATTACAAAATAAAGGAAATTTGAAACAGGTGGTCCGGTTAACAAATTCTACGATTGATTTCCTGAGAAAGTAATTCTGGTGTATTGCGATCATAAGCGAGAAAACAAAACAAACATAAATTCCATGGATTATTTATAATGTAACTACCATCATTTGACTCTACGAAATATTCAGTTTTATGTCTCCTCATTTGGAACAAAGTATCTAATCTTATTACGTGTACGAGAAATAATTCCAAGATACAGGGGCAACTGTAAATTTTAGATACGTTGTTCGGGAGTCGAAATCTTGTCTTTGTAAACGTTAATATGCAAGAAGCATTCAATTACCTGCCATGACGACTGATGTCCCAACACCAATCAATTTATGGAGGCATCACAAATTCCACCAAATCGCGGATACCGAAACAGAGCCAAAAACAATATGACATTAGGTATTGTTAATGTTAGTAAGGAGTAAATACACACAGTTTTATTAGAGCACAGCACATTATACGCTAAGGAAAGGCTACAAGATACGTTAAGTGATAGATCAAAGCCGCATGGTAAAAACTCAAAATTGAAATTCGGTTAAGGGGAGAAGATCGTATAAATCGAACGAAAAATGGAAACAAATCGCTTCTAAAACGTTTAAAAAATATATTCTCAAAAAATTAAAGAAAACATTTCCATAAACCGCTTCTGAAAAGTTTCAAAAATATATTCTCAAAGTTATAGGCCGAAATTCAACTCCGTGTTGATAATATATCCGGGGAGTCAGCCATAAATATAAAAAAATTTATTTTACTTGTTATAATACGAAACAAAGTACCCTCAAAGTTACGAAAGAATTATCGCATTGGTATCTTTGCAAAAAATTCCTAAAAATTGCTAAAAAAGGGCTTCTCCCCTTAACTTATACATCGATTCGTTTCCCACACAGGAACCCATACACGACTGCTACCATTTAAAAATCGTAATTATAAATCACTTTCGCGTGGTAATCTCTCAATTATGATCTCCGTAAAGTCATGCGTCGAAAGCACCGAAATCCCAAAAGCAGAGTGATTTTGATAGTGGAGGACTCGAAGCATTTCTTTTACCTGAATTCCTCGCTATCCGCGTTCAATTCCTGTTCAATGTATAGGAAGACCTGAACAAGTTCGCTGACAATTACTGGCCACAAGGAAGTGGCGTGCTGCGGTGACATTCTCAGAAGTAATACTCGGAAACAAAGAAACACTTGCGCCTGAATAGATGGAATCACTTGTGGTAGCCTTAGACTGTCAGCCAGTCGCTCTAATTGCAAAAGGAATACAGAAGTTATTCATGCGAACCCGAGCAAACTATGCATCGATGTATTTACCAGGCTCACCTTGAATCTCAGGCATGTACTTATGATACTGATCCATTTCGCTGCAAAGTATTACGTACGCCAGTCTCTTTAAAAGCTGAGCCTTCTGCTCGTACTCCTGCTCCTTCGAGGAGAATATACTGATACTGCTGCTCTGCGACATGGAAACGCGATCTGTAACAGAGTAGAATAGTAAGCAACATTCGTTCGTAAGGAAAGAAAAATACGAGAGAATATGCGAG
Source organism: Andrena flavipes (assembly GCA_963971345.1). NCBI lineage: Eukaryota > Metazoa > Arthropoda > Insecta > Hymenoptera > Andrenidae > Andrena > Andrena flavipes. Next base: position 76,430,936 of record OZ020480.1, read on the forward strand.
GGAATTACTCATTAGATCCCGGAAGGTTGTATTGTCGTGTGTCATTAAATTGTCTATGATAGTTCTCCAGTAAGGTAGACAGGCAGGGGTCATCTGAAAGAAAGCTGAATCTAACAGGAGATCCAATACATCCTTGCGCCAAGCCTTCCTTGTGTACTGGTAGCCAGATAAGGAGCTCAGTAATTGAGAACAAGCAGTGAACGAGGCAATGTTCTTTGTCCTGAAAGTAGTCGAGTTGGTAAAACGCAGTGTGCTAATGAAAATTCAGGATGTTAAACGAGGGAGGATCTTACGAGTGATTTTTCAGATACGGCGTAACATTGTACATGAGATTTGTTAACAGCGTTACTACGCGTTCCTTTTCTTGAGAGCCATAACTAACGTCGAATAAAGGTGCTAATATTTCTGCGAGCACTGCTTGAGCTTGGACACTGAACGCTGCGTTAGGCGGTGTGCCGGGTGTTACTGTAACGGAACATTCAATAATTAACTGTTACATCGAGGGAAGATTAGTATATTGACTTTTTTTTCATTTTATAATTCGTCGACGATAAAAATTCATGAAAATTAAGAAAAACTTCGATTTTCTTCACCAAGCATGAAATTTTTCAATAAAAATTTTTCTTTCGTATTGTGTGAATATATGTTAAAGTACCCCTAGAATTTTGCGAAGATCGAATTTATTTTTCTTCGTTAAAAAATTCAGGAAAATCCGGGTTTTTTTCAGCGTGCTTAACCAGGTTCTCCTTTTAAGGCAACATGGCAGTAATACAGAAAAATGAACTAATAGAGAAATAAATATTCTAAATAAAAAGCACATTACGCACCGGTACCGCCTTTGCCTTCTTTACCTTCCGAAGCTCCTTCGGCAACTTCGAAGGCGTCTTCTCTCACTGCTAAGTTCCTTCTTAGCCACGTGGTTTGTTCTAAGCACGCTCCTGCTATTTGCGAGCACGACTCGACGAGCTGAAATTTCAAAAGAGCCCAATTATCCAAACGCAAAGATTCATTAAGGGGGGAGCCCTATTTAGGACGTTAAAAATAAGGTGATTCTTGGGAATTTTTCTCTACTGTTAAGCGGATCTTTTCCGAACTTTCAGGGTATTTTATAGTTCACATTCAAACAATAAAAATTAATTTTTACGTTACAAAGTGTTCGGTAGAAATGGAGATATATGAACACGTTCGTTAGGACACGCGTCTAGTGTTCCTGATTTCTCGATATTTTTCGCATCTCGAGAAATGAGGAATTAGATTATATTTCTCGAGAATTCTCAAGAAATTAAGGAAATATTGAAAAATTTATATTTTTGGAATAATGTTGAATTTTTATTCGTGTTCACGATTAACTAGTAACACACAATTTGAACTAACTGAAAATTCATTTCTGATAACAAATGGAATTAATAATCATTTTCCAACATTTAAGTTTCTCGAGAAATCCTGTAATTTCTCGAGAAATTCTCGTGAAAGAATTCTTGAGAAAGAAAACTACTTATTCCCCCTTAAAATAGCAGATTGCATACCTTCGCTGACACATCCTGAAGGTCCCTTATATCTTTCTTCTCCTGCATGGGTGGACACTTCTGTACATATTCATTTAAAATGGCTAACAAAAGGAATTGAGCAGGTGCCGTTAAGGATAGGCCATCCTTGAGCAAACCGAGTAACGATGCCCAAGATTCGATAACCGACTGAGACGTGTTACTTTGCATATATACATAAAGTAATTCTAACACAGAGACTTCCAGCGAAAAGTCTTGTTTGACTCCATGAATGGGTGGCGGGTTCTTTACCACCTGATGCACAGTTTGCACCAAAGTGTCGATGGGCATCACACGAATTGCGCTTACTAAATGAACCATTACTTGCTGATTAGGACAAGCTTCTGGAAGCACCTGCATAAAAACGTAAAATATACATATCAACGCATACGTATGATTAGCGATAAGAAGCTTATTATTGGTAAGGATATAACGAAGTAGAAATGCGATAAGAAAGGCACCTTTTTCGAATTGCTAGAGGGCTGTCGCCTTTCGTGCCAAGCAACAGCGATCGCAGCCAAAAAGTTTACGCCGTGGTGAAAAGATATGGGAGACAAGAGTTCTAAAAGCTGGTGCTTTACTATTCTCGGACTACCCACCACGCAGCTGGCCTGCTCGCTAAAATTGTACCGCAAAGATTTCATTCACGGTTTCGAATAATCAACGAAGTAAATAAGAAATTAAACAAACTTGTCCTTCGCCGCTAAGACTGCTTGCCAGAGAGTAGAAAGGGACGCGATTATTCTTGGTAAATGGCTCAAAGCGGTCCTCCTGGCATGCTGTTGTAATTCAGTCGCGGCATTCTTGTCCTTTGATGTAGTAAGATCCTACGAAAGAAACGTAAAGCGTATTCTTTAACGCTGCTTTCTTGGTAGAATTCTAAACGCGAGTTTATAACTTACGGGAGAAAGAGGACTCGGCATAAACACGTGAATGAGATTGTTGAATATCTGCCCTGGATTTGCCCCAGGAATTCCAGTCTGAATTGTGCCACTCAAAGGCTGATTGAACGAGAAGCCGATTTGCTGCGACGTGTCCAGTAAGCAGTAATGAAGTAGAAATGTTAGAGCTTCTAAGTGTGTGACTGTGTAATCCGCAGGGAGGCAACACTCTACTGTGCTGATGTCCTGCAGCTTCGTCGCTGATGTTGTCTCTTCGTTAATGTAATACGATGCCAAGTGCTCTATATTACAGCAGAGTTGATGAATGACCGACGTCACGATTCCAGTCAAGGAGGAGCCCATGAAGGGAAGACTCGATGTAACGAGAGTCGTCCAATGCTGGTGCAAGTGTCGCATGTGGTCCTTCGAAGGGAAAAGGTAGCGTAGATTAATGAAGTTCGAATTAACGATGTATAATATTTGGAATTTTATATTCACCAATTGTAAAGCGCTAAGTATGCTGGCGAGGAACATTGGTTGCTGTGGAATCTGTGCGCCAGGTACGTACTTCAAGCTACTTCCTATGATATTAGGAGGAGTTCGCGTTGGAGTACTCGGTGTTGGAATTATCGGTGGACATATTTCTTCGCCCTTCTGGTTGACGCACTGGTGTTCCAGCATGATTAAAGCTAGTAATAACCTTGAGTAATAATAAAGATGTGTCAGTACGAAACGCTACTATCGAACATACTTGAGCCGTTCACAGGAGAAATCGATTAACTCCGGTTCTTGAAATATTTTAAATTTAAGTGTCAAAGTTCTTGGTTCAGTCATAACTTTTTGTATTTATAATAAATTTCCCAAATAATAAGTTATTTCTCATTTTTGCGAAAAATCTTTCTGGAAATGTAAGATAATGAACTTTCTCAGCAATAAAAAATATAATTTGAAGGCCGATTTTGATGTTATTACTTTTTCTTCACTTTCCGTTTTATAGAGTTAATCGATTTGTCCTGCGAAGGGCTCACTTGTTACGATCACTCATTTCGATTACCTACCTCAATAATTGTATTTGGAAAGCTTCTGTGTGGTCGCTGGCTCTGTATTTGCACTTATTTACATCGTTATCTGTAACAGGGTCATTGAACAGTATTATCTCCTCGGTAAACGTGAACACCTCCTCGCTGTCCTTGTGCGCATTCTTCATATTCAGCACACTAGACACCAGGCAATGTAGCGCAACCTTTTGTACTTTACATTTCGTGAGCAGATCGACTATATAACAACTGAAACCCTTTCCCGAGTCACGAACGATAGGAATCAACTCGGAGAACATGAGCGTTAATAGCTCTGCACTCGCAAGTTGCACCTGTTAAAAAGAAACAAAACAGTGTTACCAAGTGTTCGCAGAAACACGAAGCGAAATATCAACAATCACCTGTCGATTCCCTGAAATCTCTTCGTGGGTGAGCCTCATTTGTCCTAAGTTGGGATAGTAGCTTCTCGCGAAGTAAAGGCACACGCTAATCAAAACTTCTAAGTACATGCTACTCCTATAAGCCGCGATGAACTCTGTATTCGCAATGTCCCCGTGGAAGTTCCTGCCGAACACGCTCTTCCGGTGCCTAGCTAGTAAGTTCAGCAGCGTGGAATTCTTCGTCGCGTTAGTGACACCGGTGGTTGCGGCACAGCACAGGAACATTCTAGTGTTCGTTAAGAGTTCGTTTCGAAGAGTACGCAGAGCGTAAAGAGTCCTCGTCGAGTCGTAGACCCCGCAGTAAAGTAGCATATGGGAATGCAGGTTGTGAACACCGACGCCGTAATTGCGACCAGCCTTCGCGCTCTGGGAAACATTGTCGTCGCTGTTCTTCGGCGTTTCGTCGACGTCGCAGATCTGCATCACTCGATCGAGGACTTCGTTCAAGATTTCCTCCACGACGCTTGTGCCGCTGGAGTTGTTGAAGTACTCCTCCGCAGTGGTGCTGGCTTCTAAATCACCCTCGTCGTCGTCCATGGTCCAACTGGGTACCTCGATGCTAGCCTCGAAGCTTCCAACATCGTGGATATCGTAGTTCGTAGTGAATTCATTGGTACTGTGATATTTACCCTTGATGATAGTTCCCGCGACTTCTCTGGAGCTGCCTGGCATTATAAGGGGTTCTTTCTTCGGTTTAGCTTGTTTATTAGTCGTCTCCGGGCTGCTGGAATCGAAACTGTTGGTGATGGAGTCTAGCGAGGAGCCAACTTCGCCGTTTAGCTTCTTCATTCCGTTCTTATCCTTCGCTTTCAAGCTGGAGTTCGCAGACTCGAAGAGGCTCTCGTCCAAGCTGGCCGTGGAACCTTTGTCGAAGTCTATCTTCTTAAACCTCGTGGCGTTCTTCAACAGCTCTGTGGTCAGACTAGTTTTCTTCGTAGGAGGCATTAGCTCGTCCTCCGTCAGCGAGTCGTTTGAATTCTCATTGCAGTTTAAAGACAAAGGGTTGACGAACACTGAGATCTTTCGATTACCAGATATACTGGGTGGTACTTCCAGCTCTTTCATGAATTGATTCCTCTCGGTCACGTATTGGTTGCAATTGTCGCCGGCGGCTAGAGTCGTCACGGCGAATATTCTTTTTACTTTAACAGGATTTATGGCCTTCTTCTTCTTCTTTCCTTTCCTCCACTTCTTGTCCTCGTCCACGCTGTCGCTGACGTGATATATCACATTCCCGTCCACGGAGCTGATGGCGTAGATTTTTGCAGACCCTTCCGTGTCGTCTTGTACCTCGGACTTCTCTTCTACGGGATCGTTCTTTGTCAGAACGGTGTTACTGTGCTGTATGCTGACGTGGAGGACGCTCATGCGGCAGGTGGAAGGATCCAGAAGTATCACCAACAGTGGGTCCACTATCCGCGGAATATCCCCTCGCATTAGAGAATGGAGGAGCCACGATTGAGCGTGCAGCTTCAAGGGAGAGTTGTCCGCGAGGTGTAGGTTATCTAGTATCTTTAACAGAGACCTGGAAAATTGTATACATTAGCACTGGTGTTCCTGATTTCTCGATATTTTTTCGCATCTCCGGAAATGAGAAATCAAATTATATTTCTCGAGAATTCTCAAGAAATTAAAAAAATATTGCAAAATTTATAATTCTGGAATAATGTGGATAATATATATCTAAATTTGTATTCTTGTCCAACTTAGAAAAAACTTGTGTAAATGAAAAAAAAGAGATTTTGAACTAATTGAAAATTCAGTTCTGAAAACAAATGGGATTTATAATAATTTTCGTTCACTGAAGATTCTCGAGAAACACTAATTTCTCGAGAAATGAGTCATAAGAAATTTTAAAATTTCTCGAAAAGGAACACTATGCTTGGTGATTAGATAACTTACTGGTCGAATGACTTCATGCAGCCGCGTAACCTGGGATTTGTTTCGATCTCTCGCCCGAGGTGCCACAAAGTGGAGAATCTATTGAACGCTTCTATCCTCTTCTCCGTATTCTCCGCTGTGAGCGCAGCTCCTATGACATCCTCCACCGCGTCGCAAGAGCTGTACAGAGCATGATGCAGTTCGTGTAGCAATTCAACGCACCGCAATCTATATTTGTGAGCGGGCAATTCACCGAGATGATGCCACAGGGAGTGCGCCAGTACCTTCAAAGAGTAGATTTTAAGTCCTTACCATTTAAACTAACGTACAAACACATAGTAGAGGAAGTGCAGCATATTTTGAATTCTGTTGGTAATTTGGAATACCGACGTATCTAATAAACTACTAACGCTATTTAATATAATAGGGGCTAACGACCTGTTAACTAATGACATTTGTGGATGAATCGTCATTTTTACATTTTAGATTTAATCTGCAGAATAAGAAAACGTCAATCTGCAAAACTTTTCAATCGTGCCAATCATGGTTAAAAAATGTCAAAACTTTCGAGTTAAACACCGAATCTACTCATTTGCATGTTCCTTCTACGGTTCCGTGTCAGTTTCGCGATAATTTAATTTAAATTGATATTTTAGAGGATTCTGATTATTTTTAACTGCACCTTAACGAAATCGATACTTCCTGTCATTTTTCATTTAGCCCAAAGTCTCAGCTACTTTTTACTTTTTATTATTACCGAGAGTTTGAAATATTAATGTTCATTAGTTTCCCTCTGATATTATCAAGTTTAATTTCTCCCCACCCGCAGCCGTAATTTTGTATTCGTCTTAAACACCCTCGTATCCCAAATATACTGCACTTCTTCTAACGAATCGAATACCTGGAACACGTTAGTGTATTGCATCAGATAAGTTATGTGCCATTGTTTCAGCAACGGCACCATAATCACAGACGTCACTCCCTCTCCGCTTTTCGGGTGTGTATCGATGTCGTTATGAGCTTTCAGCAGAGCTACGAGATCCAACAGCGTGGCAATACTGGTCAACTGCAGAGCCGGTTGCTTCCCCAGCCAACAACTGCAAACCACCAAAACCTTCAGCCAATCCGGCAGGACAGTGTTCTCCTTCGGTTCTTCCTCCACCAGCAATCCATCGCCGGGATGGAAATACTTGGGGAACGTCGAGAGCTCGACGAACAAACTAGACGCAATTCGCACAGCTTCCTCCCACTCGAGTTGCAGGACAGACTCCACGTACAAGTGGAGGATGTCCAGACGCTTGGCTTCCTCCGTCACAGACACGTCCTGACTGAAGAACCCGGAGTCTTCCATATTTAATCTAGAGTTCAGCAACAGCTCTAAGTAGCGCATTCTCTCGTCGAAGCTCTCCCGCGGGCACGGTATGATCAGATTGTCGTACATATCCTGTACCGTCCTCTCTTTGCTCAGCACTCTATTACTAATTAGCTTAACATAAAACGTTTCATACTGTCTTAGGCATTTCTCTAGCATCGTGTGCTGCGCTTGGAACGCTGGGGACGGGCCTCTGCCCAATGATCCCGTGGAGCCCATCGGACTATTCTTGCTGGACTGCTTCAACGTGATCAGCTGATCCTTGGATGGGGAACTAATACTGTTCACCTCCATGCATCCCGTCTTTATGTCGTCCATACTCTTGTTCCTAGGTATACCCTTAGACTCTTGGCTTATCACCACCGAAATGTTGCTGTTATTATCTTGCATGGAGGAGGAGTCGTTCAACTTCGACGTGCTCTTGCTGGACTTCTTCTTCGACTTCTTGTCGGACCTTTTCGTAGCGCCACCGGAGTTCGCTCTTCTCCTAGGACTGGGGCTTTTCTCCGAGAAAGAGCCATTGGATGTGTCTGGCTTGTTCAGCTTGCTGTCCGACTGACTTTTCTCCAAAGGGATCGCGGTCAAGGAGTTGTCGTTGACCACGGTGCTAGTGTTCGCGCTCGCGGCTGTGTCGAACTTCGCCTCCAGCTCAGCTTTCTCTGCGTGCGTCGACACCACCGTCGGCTGTACCTTGGATAAGATCTTGGCGCACAACCGGAGGCTCCTCGAGATCTCCATAGGAGACAGAAGATCGATGTGGCAGAAAAGCTTGCTCACGATTTCGTAGAATAATCCGGGCAGATGCTCGGAGGGAGTGTCTATAAACGCGTCCAGTGACACCGTCTCGAGGAGGAATTCCGTTAGTATACACACTTCCATGAAATTAGGCATTCCACTGCCCACGGACCTCACGACGTCGTCTTCCGGCTCGCGTTTAGTCTTCGATCTGGTCTGGCAAGCATTCTCGAACAGATGCCCGCAGTGTATCCACACGTAAGAAGGCTCCAGAGTTGAAAATAACAGATTCGCCGACTTCACTACTTCGTTTGTTTTTGGTACTCTGTTTGATTGTCCACAAGCGTTATAAAATGTCCTGCGGGGAGAGAATTAATGTATCCGCGAAGGTCAGGAATAATTGGGTGGTCCTTATTTCTCAACTTTAAAATTTGTATTGTCTGATCCTCTTAGAATCTTCTATTCGACGACAAAAATATCTTTGTGTTTTTTATTTGTATATTTTGATATATAACGGTCGCTCAAGGACATTATATTTCGCATCTATCACAAGTTTGGCAAATGCGATTTTCCATAATTGTCACTCGTCAATTTCAATGAAACGGGGCCCATTTTTATATATCTGCATTTGATTCGAGAGTTGTTGATGAGGGAAATTTAAATGTTCATATAAAGCCTTATGCCGCAACAGAATACAGTGCACGCTCGTTATAAACCCGTTTCGTCTATGCGATGTGTGCCCGAATTTAAGTGTTATACTCTCACTTGAAAGTTAATAAAATTATTTTGTCCTTATTGCAAAAATTTCTATCAATTTATACCAAAATAGTAATATTTTATCGCCATTGAGCGACCTATAGTATAATACTTAATATATTTAAACAAAATTTTAGACGAAATTCTCTTAAACTATTCGGAAGCTTCTAAGAGGGTCGGAAGAAAATTTTAAAAACATTGATCTTCACCATACAAATAAATACCACAACAAGTAATAATCGTCTTAGTATTTCTTTCAAATCGGAAGTCTTCTTACCTGAAAACTTCGAATAATATATCGTCCAGTATCACCGGACCAATATCTGCTTTCTCCAGCAGCGAAACTAATATTCTGTACGGCTTTAAATCCTGCGGGCTCTCTTCGCACACAGCTCTCAGCAGAGATTTTATCGCCTCGATCAACATCTCTTTCGAATACAGATCAAAATACGTAGGTGCGTGCTCCGCGGCATCCGAGACTGTGGTGTCCGTCTTTCTCTTTAAAATAGATGTGCTCACCTCAGTGCCCAAGAGCCAAGCGAACAGTCGCCTGCGTAAATTTAACGTATAAAATATCAGCAAGCCTAGTTTCATCTCTCTATTCTCTTTATCTCACCTGTTCAAGCTCATGTCTCTTCTCAGTATCGTGACGAGAGCAGCCGTGACTAGCGACACCATGTTTTCGTGTGTCAACTGACTATTATGTACAGGGAAGCCCACTAACAGCAGGTCCAAAGCGCTCCTTTGCACCAGCACGGAACTGTCTTGCACTCCGGCGCAGAGAGCTGTGACCTGTTCCACGATTTCGATCGATTAACAGAACCGGAGAAGCTTTACCTTAAGCTCAGTTCGCAGAATCACACTTACCATGATTCTGGTGTCCGTGCCCATGATGTACCTCTGCTCCTCCATCGGTAGTTTCTTATTAAAATGCGCCAACACGAACGATATAGCGGGCAGTCGAATTCCAGAGTTCGATGCTAAACAGTCCCAGAGACAAGCGTAGAAGTGGTCCGGGCCCACTCCCTCGCACACCTTTTCTAGCAAGGAATTGGTTCTGAAAAGGAAATTCCTATTGATCTTTTAACCGCAAGTTGCGCCTTTCGTAAGTAATACCTATCGAAGTGGTCGGAGCCGTCCTCCAAGCCGAGAAGAACGCCGCTTAGAAATCCGCTCAAGCCAGGCCTTAATCTCTCTCCGAGGGGTACAAAATGAGTTTCGTATACCGTCAACAAGGATGGTCTCACGTTCATAGCAGCGTGACCAAGTAGCGGGAATAAACCTGGGAAATAATCGACGTTAGACGCGTACTTTGCGTTTACTTAATTTATCCGATCTCACCGGCGCTGTATATGAAGAGTTCGTGGCTCAGTCTATTAGTGCCCATACACTTGAAAATAATGTCGTAGGTTTCTAAAGCTTTCAAATGAACACCGGATGGCAAAGCTGGATGCATACACTGCGCCAATCTCTTTGATATTTTAATTCTCCTCGGAATGACCGGGAATTTCATATGACTTAGCAAGACTTTGTTTAATTTCCCGAGCGCGGAGATCAGGTCCGCCCATTCGCTGGTGTATTCAAAGCTCTTCAGAGCCTTGTCCACGGCGGACACGTAGCTAAGGAAAGGAAGCATAATAAATAAGATATATTAAAACCGGCGGGAATGCTTAAAAGAGCCGTACGAAGCGTCCGCTGGTTGCGACGACTTCCCGTAGGAAAAGTAAATAAACAGAGGGCCAAAGAGTTTCACTTACACTCTATATTTAGAGTCTTTCATGAGTTCGTACTCCTCCAAGGCGATAGAACCCATTGTCGCTGCGAGCTGTTGCAATTTACAACGAAAATAGATTATTTGTTACACGCGCGCTCGCTCCTCCTCGCATTATCTCGACAACTGATCGGCACCGCAGGTGATTCACGTGCGGTGAACTCCGCCAAGGAAATCCCTTATCACGCGACGCATCGCGCTCAAATAACAATGGCCAGCTCTATCTGAAAGAAAGGGAAACAGAAATTCGGTAACCTCGTGCCGCGATTCTCGATCGCGCGACTCCTTCGCGGAACCCCCGCGATCGCGTCGCCGCGGTTAAAAATAATCCGGGGTATCGACTTCGACGCGATTGCCACCGCGTTCCTCGCGGGACCGTTAAAGCCAAACGTAACACTATCCAACACCATATGATCGACGGAGCCCTCGGAACGCTCCGAGATGCGAAAACAAAACGCGTAAAATGGAGACAGTGCCTCTTCGATCTCCTCCGCGGGCGAAGTAGAAAAATAAAAAGCAACAGTGTGGCAATTACAGGGGAGATTGCCAAGGGAGGGACGAAGAGATTCCAGCGGTTCAATGTTTTTCTTCCCTCGTCGAGCTCGTGCGTCTCGCGGCGATAGCTCGGATGATTGAATCGTTTAGGGATAACGACGTCGTTGGAATGCCTCGACGGAGGAAGTTATCGTGGTGCGAGGTTAACGGGCACTGGTATCCGCGAAGCAAAACGAAAAGGAGACGTCGATGATGGACAAAGAGTGGGATATTATCCCCGTTGCCGTAGATTGGCCCGAGGGACAGCTCACCTCCCGATGTTGACATTTCGTATTTGCATATGTTGTCAGGGGCGAAGGTGAGGAGCATCGGGACGGTTGTTCGGCCGTGGTCATCGGGCCGGATTTCGCGCCCAGGGAGACGGCATTCAGCGGTCACGGCTAGGCGAAGTTCCTCGAATTCGCTGCGACGAAACGCTCACGTCAGGAGAGCCTCTCTGTCACGTTACGCGCACGTACGCACACGTCCACGCAGCGCGCATACACGGGGGGGCGCCTCTGAAGTTAGCCGTACCCTCGGAACGGAAGCGCGCCTCCAACCGCGCGTCACCGACTGTCGCGAGAGCGGTTCGAATGCGGTTGGGAACTGTAACGGAGATCGATGTACGGGGTGTTGAAAAAGAAGCGGTCTGGGTCGGGCGTCGAGGCTACACGCGGGAGAAAATTTGCGGGGTGGTTCTTTACGAAGAAATAAAGAATATATGTACTTCCGAATGGCCCCAGTGGCCGATTGACATGAGGTTAGAGGGGAGGGGAAAGGAGGGGTGTGGACTTAAAATCTAAACATTGTAGCTTCGGGAATTTATTAGTTTCCAAAATAGGCGAAACTTCCGAAAACCGGTCAAACCCGATTTAGCTATAATATTGAAGATAGTTTTATTTTGCATAAAGACGATGTTCCGCGTGCTATCCATCTCGGGGCGCTTCGCGAGGTGGATAGAGACAAGAATAAACGCATCCCCCAGATGACCGGCCACGTAAAGTTGATCACTGCGTCGGCAATGCAGAAAGTGACATTACAGTAGTAAAACCTTTTTCGTAAAATTTTAGGTCTAACTTTTCAAGTCGCCAAAATCTTTCTCGCAAATACTGTTTTTAAGTAAAAGAAACCTACTTTCTGAATTTCAATCGAATCGAAAGATGAAAGTTTTCAAAATCAACAAAGATACTAAAAGTTTTTTATTAATATCTCGTAAACTAATAAATTCCAGGAGCAACAATTTTAGATATAGGGTCCACATATCCTCCCCACCCCTCCCCTCAAACCTCGTGTCAATCGGATACTGGGGACATTCGGAAGTACAGCCAGAAATAAATCGAAAATGTGGAATGAGATTTTTTGATATTACGCTTCGTTTTTGGAGAAAATTGTATTTGAATTTTAGCCGAGTACGCGCGCACTGACGTGGTGTGGTTGAGGTGGCTGAGGAGCACGCGTTGTTGGAAAATATTCAAAGTGAATTTTCTCTGAATTAAAGCGTGTTATCCACAATTTTATTCGTATATTTTCGACTTCTTTTTCATTTAGAATCACCCGTTAAATCTTCCCCGAGTATTATAGGTTAGAGTATTATACTAGCTTATTATAATAGGCTTATATCTTAGGCCCTCTTTCTTTCTTTAACACCCTGTATGCGTCACATGGATATTCGAAGCTTCGAGTTATTGTTTGCGGTTGCAAGATACGGTTACTGAAATCCTGTGGAGCAAAAGGGAAGACACCGCGCGTGACTACGAAGCATTTGTTGTAAATTGGAGCGAAGGTCGCAAGCATTATTGAACGGTGAGTTATTAGTGTAATATTGTTGGGTATAGATACGTATCCGTTGCTTTATACGTAATAATGTAAGCAGTAATACTGTACCAAATTTGGGGCTAATTTCACGGTGTTGTTCTCTCAAGTGTCCTCAGTGATTAGAGTCGGTGCGCGGTTAATGGATCAGAACCGTTTCGTAGAGGTTTTTGTTAACCGTTCTGCAGCTGTAGCGGTATTTTAATGTTTCCAGGGTGATTTACATATCTTGCTTCGATAATGTCGAAGATAGCGTGGACTTTCGTGATTCAATGTACGCGACTTTCGTCGCAGTATTTCGCTCGCGTGTGAAGCTGCCTCGTGACGTATTTCAAAAGGAGCAATTTGTTTGCTTTTTAATCGATACAAAATGGCGCTTTCTCCTCTATCGAACTTCAAGAGATATGCAAACTTTTCGAAACTTTACACACGGAGTATAATTCTGGGTCGCTTTACTTTTTATTTATTCGATCGAAATTGCACTCGTGTCATTTTTTTTTCTACGGCAACGAAACAGGTGTCCCTAATCTACCGATTCGTCACCGTCACCAATTTTTATCAACTGAAAAAACGAGGGAAACTAATTCGTTCGCGAGATAATCCCGCATTGTTTGGCCATGAATCATTCTCCATAGTTTTCATTATCATTCGTTATCGTCTCAGATAGCTCGGTACTTACATTTCAACACTAGAGTTCGAATAGTCACCATAACCTTCAAACGTTGAGTTAATTATTCCCCTCGGTTTTCGCGGGATTACAGGCCGATTAGAATTCGTAAAGAGGAATCACTCGGACACTTCGACACCCACGTTGCGAAAGTAGTTATACCCAAGAAGAAACTGAAATTGAATTAAAATAAAAGTCTCCTTCTTCCAAGTTCGCACAAAATCTCGTTTTACTTCCGTTATTCTACCGCAAATTTAAATCATCATAGAAACAACACCGCAGGTGTACCAACCTGAGCGATTAATAAATAAAACTGTTCGTTATCACAATTCGTTGTATTTATTCCGCGCAATTTCCCTTTTCACAAATCAGCCAATTAACTCGTTCAATTACAGACTTATCTGTAATTCATTTCTCCTTCAAAGCACGTCGATTTGAATAATCTATTCGTACAAAATTGTGCTCGAACTCACCGAGTTGCGTCCGTAACTAATTACTTTCAGAATGCGCGGTATGTTATTAAAAGAAACATAATTCGAAATGTCCTCGGACACATCCGACAAACGCGAGAGTAGAATATAACGACCGCCCAAGGAAAGGCTATTGCTTCACCCTGCGCGGTTTTCGCCCGCGCTTATCTTTTTCAGTCCGGCCTTATCTGCTTGCAAACAGGGAAAAGTTAGTTTAGTCATATACATTTTATCGACGCGCGGAGCATAGAGTTATGTCGTAAGAGCGACATGCCCGTATATCGTTTTCTCTATCGCCTTTAATGCCTGTTTCCCGCGGAACTTTTATTCAAGCTACGATGCATAAGTAAAGCTACGTATTAAGCGTTTACTTGAACTTGCAATAGTATTTTCCTTGTTTAGAGTACTTAATTAGGTCTTCAGAAACCACGGCTAGCGGGTGTTTAATAACATGATTTATTTTCTATCGCTATAAACTCAACACAGTTTAAATCTCATAAATGCAGAAGGGAAGTAAGTAACTTAGGGAAATTAATACTTTGGATGATCAGTACCCTGCCCTCTTTGCAAAGTGCCAAAGCCACACCGAACGAAGGCACATTAGAGCTTTTGTAGCTGGTACAAACTGCGGTACGAATGTTTGAAAACAAACTGACCTGGCGAGAGGCTTCTAACAGCGCCGACGGATTATTTACACGGAATGTTTCCAGACGTTCTACGCATCTTACCAGAGAGTTTAAATAACAAAAGCGAGCGTTACCGTCGTCTTATAAAATTCATTCCAGTCCTGTTTGTTTACAGAACGTAGTACGATGTGTTTTAACGTTAAAACTAATAATTTAAATGCATCAAACGCGGCGTATCGATGTCTAAAAAATACACCGAGATAGAATCTTCAACCCCTTTGAGATACTTCCTATAAACAACGCGATTCGATGAATTTTACCGGAGCGCGTAACTCATTGCAAATCTGTTTTGATTCTCCAGCTCTGACCGACTGTAAGATGAGAAATTATGATGTTCGGTAAAAAAAGACTCTTATGAGCTCGTTCTCTCCCATCAAGAACTCAGTTTCGCTCCCAACGGCTGAGGTCTCATATTCCGTTCGCTCCTCTTCTGTTGCTGTTCGAAAAGCCGCAGCTCTCGCTCCTTCCGCTTCTGTTCCCTCAACGCCTTCGTAGGATCCCCGAACTCCTTGGACGTCTCTTCCTCCCAGCCGACGGCGTTGTCCTCCCATTCCTCGAGTTCGTTCTGCGAGAACACAACCGTACAAGCCTATTCCTTGGCCCTAATTACTCGGGATTATCGAAAGTCGTACAATAAAACGTACAGATGGTATCAGATCGTTGGCGACGGCGAACTTGGAGGAGTTCCACGCCGTGTCCTCCGACGCTTTGTCCTTAACTAGAATCTTTGTCTGCCTGGTGATCTTCGGCGTCATGTCCTGCGGCAAATTTAGAATTCCGATAATCCGTAACGCCTTCGCCGCTCGAACGGCGTCGTTTATAGTTACCTCGAAGAAGTTGGGCTGCTGCTCGTCCGTCGGCTCCGGCGGCTTGGTCGTCTGCTGTCTGTACTGTTCGATCTTAGCCTGAATCGTATTAACGGGCCTATCTGACACGACCACCACGGGATTATCCTCCCATTGATCCCATTTCTCTATTTCCTTGAGCAAGCATCTTCAGTGATTACTATTGTCGGAGTCAGTGGTAGAATAGGGTTTGCACGATCACGAAGAAGTTACATATCGCGTAGAAGAGGCAAAGGTGGCAATGGCAACTCACTGCTGTGCTGTTCGTGGTGTTCGGAACAACTCCGACGGCCGACAGTGGGATGGACTCGCAGGACGACCTGCGACGACGGCGTAGGCAGCACATCGCCCGCCTGAACGCCCCCAGCAGGAGGACGACGAGGGCTTTCAGACGGTTTATCAGAAACTCCGCTGCCATTGTCAATTACGGGCATAAACCTAACCTCTTTGTGGACAGGTAACGATACGTGCTCCCTGGTGCGAGGAATCGGGGTTGGTTGAATGCCATTCGGTCGAGGAGCTTCCTGCACGAAGTCGCCTCAGTTTCCTGTCATATCTTGTTGCTTTTGTAATTAAACGATATGAATTACTTTTTCAAATAGCGATACTCGCGGAACAGTAAAGAGGTTAGGATGAGGTATCGATCGCGAAGTTCGGCGAAGTTGCTCCGTCGATTCTCGAGTTCCTCTTCAACAGGTTGCAATCGTTGATACTCGAAATTCGATTGCCTCGCGATAAGAAGTTTGAAATGGTAGGAATGCAATTGGATTTTTATTTAAAGCTTTTTTGT
The DNA here is from genome assembly GCA_963971345.1 of Andrena flavipes. Classification (NCBI taxonomy): domain Eukaryota; kingdom Metazoa; phylum Arthropoda; class Insecta; order Hymenoptera; family Andrenidae; genus Andrena; species Andrena flavipes. The sequence continues at coordinate 76,447,157 of OZ020480.1, forward strand.
TGAAGAAGGTACAGATGGAATTGTTATAACTAAGGGGGTCTGTTATTGGAACGTGTTGGCTTGTGTTGCGAGTGGTTGTTGGACGTGTTCGATTACGTACGAACGCATTTCTCGCGCTTCGTCTTACGATCGAATTTACACTTTTCGTATGGTCCGCATTTTATGCCAGCACAGTAAACGTCATCTAAAAGATATTCAGTTCTCAGTAGTTTTCCGTTCGAGTCTTCTTGCGGATTACTTTAACGCTAGAACGACCAACGGTTGGCGTATACCTAATTCTATCAGAGGGGTTGAAATTACTTGTTCTTCAAATTAACAATTGTTAATACATGTATGAGAATATACTTAGTTTTCTAAGAATGTTTTTGAAGTATTTGAAAATAATACGAGAGACTTCTGAAATTAAAAATTTATATGTAGGTATACTATGTATCAATTTTAAAGAAAAAACAAACGAAGATCAAAAGTATTTTACAGAATTACGTATTTTAGAAAAAGTCATACAAAATTTCAGGAAACAAAATGCATTATAAAATGAGTAATGATTATAAGAAATGCCAAACAAGTAATTTCGACTTCCTTGGTAGATTTAGTGTTAAAAGCTTTCGCAGGAAAGATTTTATAGAAGTTTTAAAATTGTAGAATTTTTACCATATTTGGACCCCTTGTACCCACTGCCAGTGCTGAAGAGACTGGCGTCCGCACATGACTGAGTTCCGCATTTGTTAGGGCAGCACTTTTCGTTCATGGAGCATTGATAATCTGTAACGCATCTGGGGGTGCATTTCGAGACACTGTCTCTCAATGGGCAGTGGCCACCTTTATCTAAATGCAATTTTAAAAAATTTCAAACATCGAATATGAACGATTTCAGTTAAATTTTTGCGCTATTAGTTTATGATAGAATATACAGGGTGGTCGCCAATAGATAGTAGAAAATGAAATGGACGATTCTGCGTGGGAAAATAGGATAAAAATAAAAATGCACTAAAAAGTAAAAAATAATTTTGTTCCTTATTTAATCTACGACTCTCAATTTTTTTATGTCTGGGCCTTATCATTTGCACTGTGTAAATCTGACGCCGACTTAAAAAAATTGGGAGTCGTAGATTAGATAAGGAACAAAATCATTTGTTACTTTTTAGCGCATTTTTATTTTTTTTTGAAGACGGATTTATTTTTTACTTTTTAGTTATTTAAGTTATTCGGTTACGGAGAAATTCGCGGACAAACATAATACGTATAACATACATACAAACACCTCGAGATAAAAATAAAGAATAAAGAAATTGTGGTGGAGGTTTGGTGTTTTAATTATTAATTTTTTAAAATTCAAGGTGGAACTATGTAGAGGAAAATGAAAAGGGATAATTCTGTGTGAAAAAATAAGAGGAAAATGTAGAGTAAAGAACATTTTAGTTATTAATGTCTGAAAATTCGGGCGTGAAACGCCTGAACGACGGCAATTCAGCGATCAGCGGTGCGCGTACAGTTGCTGTTCCCTAGGGGCGGGCACAATCCATCAACGCTTCCACACACCGCGCACCACTGCTCCGCGAGTTGCCATCACTCAGGCGTTCCTCACCCGACATTTAAACATTAATAACTAAAAAACGAAGCTTCCACCTCAAATTCTTTACTCTCCATTATCGCCTTATTTATTCACGCAGAATCACCTACTTTATTTTCCACTACCTGTTGCTCGATACTCCGACTATAGTACTGGCTTATATTTTGAAAAAGGGTTGCGCTTATTCGCGAAGCCTTTCTATTTCGCCTGAAAATGTTACGACCTTCCTCCGACATAATCTAATAAACGGCGAATCTGGCAATGTCGCGCCAAGTGTCAGGCGTTTCTCTGGAAAACAATTACACGCGTCGCAGGTGATTAATTGACTTACGGGACAGCTGGGCGACTGCCGTGGCAATCAACAGGCACACTGTCAGCGCCAGAATCGTTCCTTTCTCTGCAACGCAAAACGGTGTTTCCATTACTCACTGTGTTCCTACGTAATTGAACATTTAGCTTGAAAATTTTTAAAAATCCTAAGCACATGTATTATTCTGAGAATTTTTTTAGTTAAAACAACATTAACAGGGAAAATTCATGTTCACTATTTGCAAAATAAACTAGGAAGCAAGTAAATATACAGGGTGTCTGAAAGTAACAAATCCTAGAAAACGTAGCGAGAATGTTCTTCATTTTTTTCCTCGAGAGAAAAAATACTTAGAGGTGACTAAGTATAAAGTAATTAATTCTGCAACTCCCCTTGAACGAGTTCAAGGCAGAGGTGGGCAAAATTTGTATTTAAATAAAATTTCGACTAACGAATAACAGTTAAAAAAAAAATTGACGAATAACTTTTTTAACTTTTACACGTTCTTCCAAATTTTAGTTAATTAAAAATTTGTCCATCTCTGGTTCAAGGACAGTTTAGACACAACAGAAACACTGAAACACTGCACTCCAGAAATACAAGATGACCTTCAGATGACCTTGAAGGGGAAGTGCAATAAAAAAAGAAATCCTGATGCGATTTTTTAATATTTTTATACATCACTAATCTGGAGATGATTTATATATATATTTGGAAATAAAGGCACTTTTCAAGAAAAAAAAAGAACACCTACTAACGGTTCCCATTTTTTCAAAATTTCTGTCACAATTCTTCCGCCTTGCAGTACACCAGGTTCGTTCAGCTGGCAGATGAACCACGTCTAATCGGTGCACGATAACAGCAAAGCTTCTTAAATCTTTTCCTCTCTCTTTTTCTCTTCTTCCTGCCGCCTCAACCCCACCTCCGTTCCGCGAACAGCGAAAGGAAATTCTCACCGCGGTGCACGCAGGAAACTGAGCCACGACTTCGCGAGCGATATCTTTGCCGCACTTGCACCACTTTAGTGAACTTTATTCGCGTGATTTCGCGATACTGTGCGAGAGATTGTTCGGGGAATAACTCGCGTCCCGGGTATTTCAGTGGGATAAAACGGATCGGATTGGCGTGAGTCACGATGTCCCCGGCTTTGAATGTCGCACCGTGACGCAAAGGTCTTTACGAGCTGATGGTCTTCAGCAATGGGACGGAAATCGTCGCGAGTGTATTTCTGCGTTCTCTGATAACGAGTTGATAATGGGTCTTTTTATTTGCACGAGACCGCAAAGCAAATTTAATATTTTGCAAAACTATTACTAGGCTGTTGTTATTTAAATCTTAATTAACAACAGGCCTAAATCTTAATTAACATCTAGGCCTAAATTTATTTTTAACATGTATTTGAGTTATTAGTGATTTAATTATATATTTGAAAGGATGCTTCTCCATGTTTTGTTCAAAAACACTGAAAGTTGTTTTCGTGAAAAATAATTCTGCAAATCTTCCAGACTCGACGTCACCGGTTAACCTTTAGAAGGTCGGGCTGGACACTATAGAGTGGCCACCTAAGAATTTGGATACTTTTCCGGTTATTTTGATGGTATATATGCGTAAATTTTAAGTAAACAAAATTTACACTTTCAATGAAAAAAAACTGAGTCTCTAAAGGTTAAGGTTAATCAAATAGCGCGGGGAATCTTGTATTCTTCGAGTGTTTGAATCTTACACAAATATTTGATGGTGTTCCAGTTCCATTTGGATCTTTTTAAATGGCGATCTGAATTTCTTCTTCTTCTTTACTGTTCACTTTGCTTCTCACTAGTGTTCCTGATTTCTCGATATTTTTCGCATCTCGAGAAATGAGAAATCAGATTATATTTCTCGAGAATTCTCAAGAAATTAAAAAAATATTGCAAAATTTATTGTTATGGAATAATGTTGATAATATTTATCTAAATTTTCATTCGTGTCTAACTTACACAAGATTTGTGTAAATGAAGCAAACAGAGATCGAATTCTGGAAATTCGAAACTTTGGGTTTCGAATTCTGGAAATTTGAAACTTTAGGTTTCAGAAATTTTGGGTCCAGAATTCTGAATATTCGAAATTTTGGGTTCAGAATTCTGAAAATTCGAATTTTTGGGTCCAGAATTCTGAAAATCCGAAATCTTGGGTCCAGAATTCTGAAAATTCGAAATCTTGGGTCCAGAATTCTGAAAATTCGAAATCTTTGGTCCAGAATTCTGAAAATTCGAATTTTTGGGTCCAGAATTCTGAAAAATCGAAATTTTGGGTTTCAAATTCTGGAAATTTGAAATTTTGGTTCTCGAATTCTGGAAATTCGAAAGTTTGGATATTAAATTCTGGAAATTCCAACTTTGGATTTCGAATTCTGGAAATTCGAAATTTTGGGTACGTAGAGCATTGGCGATACGAAGAGAAAAGTTTATAAACAATCGCGCAATTCTTCGTATGTATTCTAACATTTATTACCATTTGGACTAACTGAAAATTCATTTCCGAAAACAAGTGGGATTTGTAATAATTTTCCTACATTTAAGTTTCTCGAGAAATTAGAAATAAGAAATTATAAAATTTCTCAAGAAATTCTCGCGATAGAATTCTCGACAAGGAACACTAGGTACATACTTCTCACTTCTTAAACTAATCTTAATAACTCGCAATCCAACTCGGATGGACAAAAGAGCATCGAGTCAATCCAGACCGTCAAGTACACGTTTAACTTAATTCCATCGCTAGACGTGATTTGGCAGAGTCCGTCACGCGCGAATAATAAGTATCATTAATAATTTGCTCCTGCTCAAAACTGCTATTAAAGTGGAGATCATCTTTTAGATACGAGAGGAATTCTTTTTAAAAGGATTAAAACGTCCCTTCTTCCCCTTCTCCCTGTCAACGACCTTTCCCTAGCCGTCAACTGTATTAGCATGTAATCTCTTATTCTTCAAGGTTTAATGCAAATGAAGCTGGGGTCAGTAGGTTAACAACGTAATCCCCTGCGCAAGACGGCTTGCCATTGAAATTGCTTTCAAGGAAGTCTTCTCAAAAGGAAGTTGCATATGAAATTGCGGCTAGTATAATAATTCCTTCGTTTATAGTAGGGATATTAATTAAAGAAATAAAATAAGCGCAAGTGAAAGAATGAAATAATTAAAATAGTTAAAAGGCGAAGAATATTTTCACTCATATTTTCCCACGCGAAACGAAAATTTCATAGCACCGATTTAATATCTCCCCATAAAGTTTATTATTAAACGATAGACATTTTACATACTTAACTATTCTTAGCGTAGAAATTCCGTAAAATCCACGTTTTAATAAAAAACATCACGAAACTTCCAATGATTTGCTTTGCAAAATGCAAGAATATGGCACGCGGAGTAGATACGCGAGTAGAAAGTTGAAACCAGCGTTCTACAACTTTTTTACATCTGCGGATCAGCGAAAATAGAAGAAATATTTCGCGGACCAGTTGACGGCTAAAGGTCGACCTTTAGATAGAAATTCTATTTCTATTTATTAAATCTAATGTTACAAAATTACAATTTAATTTAATCTATTTTTTATTTTATGTTGCGACTACATAATTCGAGCGTTATTCGGGTCTCTCAAGTTGTAAGGATCCCTGGGGACGTTGTAGGGATTCTCTGGCGGTGGACCGAAGGGTATCTCCGCGGATTCGATCACTTCCACTTCCGGCTTCTGGCAGGCCAGTGCACCACAGCGGTTCTGACAACACTTCAGCGGTTCTCTGCAATCACCATCCACGCTGCAGGTCGGCGAACACACCCATCTCCCTTTTGGCACCGCTGGGCAGGAGCCGGGTCTCTCTAAACAAGAAATGGATAAAGATCTGTTACTACAAAGAAAGAAAATAATAAAAACAGACGAGACTTTAAAGTGAAATTACAGAAGCAAGCGTTTTAAATTGATTGGAATGGATTGAGTTGGAATTGCAATTCTGCCTAATTGAGAATTAATTACTTGAAGAGACTCCTCGATAGAGGATGTCGAGAGTTTCAGCAGATTTGTGTTTAAATTTAGGTTCAGCAATAAACTCAGCAATGGACAAAAAATTATTTTAAATAAAAATTTGTGCGCGACATTTGTATTTAAAATAATTTTTTGGATGGACAAAATGGACAACAAATTACAAATTCATGACGTTGGTACAGGGAGGAGTAAAAAATATTTTAAATAAAAATTTGTGTACGACATTCATATTTAAATTAATTTTTTGCCCATCTCTGTACTAAAAACGTCATGAAATTCTAATTTTGAGAAGCGATCCTCTTTTTGAATATTCAAGTAACCTGCTACCCTCTCCCATATAGAATAAATTAAAAACACGGCAAAATAGAATTAAAAAATAGGTATTTCAGAATATAATTCTAACTTAACAATATTAAAAAAATCCAAAAACCTTGAGGACCCCCTAGAAAACACTTCGCGATTCGCAGGTTGGGAGTCACTTATCTAGAACTAATACTATTGAACCAAAAACCGGAGCTCCACCATGAGATTTTATTTATATAAAATGTTATTTTAATTTCTAGTCGTGTGGGAGTCTTTTGACTGCTCAGAGTCACTGCACAAGGCTTTCCCCACTACATTCTTCAAGTACCCCCATCATAGTACTCAGTTGCCCCCACCACAGCGTTGGACGTGGGTGATAGTGGAGGGAGTAGCCTCTCAGTCGTGGCTACTTGAATCTATAGCAATTAAGTTAACAGATAAGAGATCCCTTCACCTGTAGCTGCTTTCCTCATAGTGACAGGCTTCGAGCAGACAAAGCCACCGCAACTGGTCGGGCAGCACTTGCCTTCCCCATCGCAGTGGAAATCAGAAAAACAGGATCTACTGCAGATCTCTACTGGCAGTGCTGGTGGACAGGAGCCTCGTTTCTCGACGAACGGCTCGGGCCTGCAATCATTGTGTTACTTGGAGATAACTAGTGTTCCTTCTCGAGAATTCTATTGCGAGAAATTTTATAATTTCTTATTTCTCATTTCACGAGAAATTACAGTGTTTGTCGAGAATCTTCGGTGTCGGAAAATTATTATAAATCCCATTTGTTTTCAGAAATGAATTTTCAGTTAGTTCAAATTGTGTGTTACTAGTTAATCGTGAACACGAATAAAAATTCAGATAAATATTATCAACATTATTCCAAGAATATAAATTTTGCAATATTTTTTTAATTTCTTGAGAATTCTCGAGAAATATAATCCGATTTCTCATTTCTCGAGATGCGAAAAATATCGAGAAATCAGGAACAATATATAGAGATAACTAAATATATTGTGGTTACTTCCATTCGATGCATTTTCATTTTCAAGGGCCTTGGTGCGAAGTAATTTAACAGTTAGGTCATTTCGTTAGAAATAGAAATCTTTGCATTTGAAGAAGGCAGGTGTCCTGCCTCTGATGGACTGGCGTAACTATTAAATTATTGAAAATTTAGCTTGAAAGAAGTTAACTTTGTGATATTGAGTACCTGTTGAAATATTGACCGGAACTTGTGGCCAAGAACAGCGCCAGTATGAACGACACAGGGAATAACGTCATTCTCTGGTCGTTTCTAGAATTCGGGAGATCACTTCCGGTGTTGCTGAAAGAGGAACAACGAGTGGTTATTAGTTACTTCGTTTCGATATTTAGGTCACTGTGCGAGCAGTGTTCGTAATTTAAAATTCAATCACTTCTCCAACTTTTTAATAATTGTAACTTCAATTGGTGACTCTTAGTTATTTAGTATTTAGAGGGAAGAGATTCCTTGATAGCTCAGATTTTTATTTAAAATTTCTGAAGACATTCACTATGTTTCTTTATTAGTTGATATTCTCCTCTAGAATACCCACCCCTATTCAAAATTCGACCTACACTGTTCCTTTGAGTTATCTAAATTCTTCTAATAATCTTCCAAAGGTATTAACTATTCTCCCTAATTATTTGGCTCTACCCCTATACCACACAAAGTTGACATTCCCCTACAACTCCACCCCTATTAAAAATTCGCCTAAAACTGTCCCTTTCTCCATTATTTCACTCTATCCTGTACGAAGCAAAGTTGACATTCTTCTCCAACGCCACATCAATTCAAAATTCATTCAACACTGTCCTTTCCTTAATTATTTCACTCTACCCCTATCCCAAGCAAAGTTTTCATTCATCCACAACACCACCCCCTTTGAAAATTCCTTCAAAACCACGTCTGGAATTTATCCACAATCTTCCAACAATTTCACAAGCTTATACTCTTATTCTCTTATTCACTCTTCCACCCTCTCCTTCAGCCCACCAGCAGCAAAATTCGCAACAGTGCACTGCATCCAAGTGCCCATTGAATTATACCTCCAAGAGCAGCACCAACGAAGTCACTGTCTTACTTGCAAGAAAACCGAGGACGGAGAAGTTGATCGCGTCTTTGCCAGCTTTGCTGGGGGTACAGCGATCTCCCTGCTATATAGGGATCGATCCCCACTTGACGAACCGTGACATGGCACAGTGGTCTGGGGATATCTATTTTTAGCGGCCAAAATTCTGATTTTTCTGAAATTTGGTGATTAATGGTTTCTGAGGTCGCTGGTAACGAATTTGGCACCAAAATTTCAAAATTCAAATTGGCGGATTTAATATGGCGCGCATTGTGATCTGGAAGGAGGTGTTTTATAGCTAAAATTAAAAATCATAGCCGTACTAGAGAAAAAAAAGAGAAAAAGGAATCAGTTCTAAAAACTTGTCTTAAACAAATAAAATATTAAAGATACACGCGTCCGGGACGCCCGAATACCTCGTGCGTCATTTCTAGAAGTCTGCATAAAACTGAAGACTGCACTTGAAATTTATGTAAATTTATGTATTTAAGCTTTCATGTAAAAAAAGTCCGACGTTAATCACGCTTGATCATTTTTTTATAAGCCTTCTCAAAGTTTAAATTGATATAAACATTGTACTATTTGTACATGGACTAAACAATGCCTATGACACATATAAATAACTGAAATATACTTCCTTGCCTATATAACTGTACGATACAAACACGTATTTTGATGTTTTATAATGAGTAATTAAAACAATTAGATTCACATAAAATTTCATGATCTTGTCTTCGTAATATTATATCTGATCAAAGAATCATTTGAAAAGGGAAAGAAATGCGGATATGGGAGCTCTGGAGTTGTCAATTAAAAAAAAAAAATGAGATTGTAAAGTTGAAGTTGGGAAATTGAATTTTGACCACCCTCTAGACCACTGTGCATGGACACGATCCACGCGGCGCGTGGATCACTGGACCCTGTTGATCTCTCGACGGATGTCGAACCGCAACGGCAATTAGCCACGCGAAAGCAATTAACGCGAAATCTAAATCGAACGGAAGGAAGATAGCGGTTTCTTCGTCGTCTCGGGGGAGTAGAGAAACACGAGGAGTTTAGCAGTCTGGACGACTTCCGGCTGGCTTTTAGCAAGAGGGAAACTGTCTTCCTCTAGAGACTTGGACTCGATCGTTCACCGCGTGCGGAAATCCTCTAGCTCTATTCGTTAACCACACTCCCCGAACGCCTAAGGGCGTTCTACGCACGGACTGCGCTGACTATGTAAAGCAGCAGTGCGCGAAGCTTGGACCACCGATTTAATTCAAATTTGGTACGTTGATAGTACAGAACATGTAGAATAAAGTGGCAAACGTATAGAATTTTGAATCGAAAATTTCGCGAGATATTCTGATAGTTGAATTTTATCTATTGTATTTTCTTTTTTAAATATCTATTCTGTTTGATAAAACGGAAGCACCTTCCTGTCCGAAAAAAGCCGCGCCTCGGGGTCAAGGATTCAATTGTTTTGTTATTCAGGAGTCGAAAGTATTAGAGGGCTTAAAAATGTCTGGTTTTCCCCAACAGTGATGTTGACGCCGCGACAGAGTGTTCGACATTGAGGATGCATACACAATTGCATGTTTTATTCAAAAATACTATAGCCTCTGCGTAAACGAAAGTGACATCATTGGTCGATCAGCGTTGTATCCTTTGTCACGTTGGAAATATTGAAAAATATAATTACCTGGCGATGGGGAAGCTCCAGAGGAATAATCCTCGAATTATTACGTTGAAGAGAAATTGACGTCTTCAATTTAATTAAAGAAAGTCATAGTGGAGTCTTGATACTAAAAATTCCGATTAAACTCATAATTCCTGTGATTCGAACTTGTATTCTGCATTAGGACTGTAACGAATACTCGAATATTCGAATACCAGAGAATTCGAATTTGAGATTCGAATACCAGAGAATATTCGAATACCAAAGAATTCGAATTTGAGATTTGAATATTTGAATATCCGAAGAAATTATTCAAACTTGAAATTATTCGAATTATTCAAAATTTTCGCAATTTCCACAAAAATGGGGGTCCTTGAAACGATCTTAATCTTCAGTTTTGCAACCTTAAAATTCAAAAAGAAAGTCATCCTTTCTTCAATTACTTAAAAATCTCTGCTTCAACACTGCTTCAACACTCTGACCAGTAAAGTAATAAAATTCGATCAGTTATTTTCCAGTCGAATAGTCGTCGTTAACCCGTGGAACCGTTCGCTCCCGGCTCACCGAGATTTTTCACCTCGCGATTTCCAAAATTTGCATAATCGAACCGCTGATTCGTTGCGTAACGCCTGTCGCGCATTTTCCAGGAACGCCTGGCCACCTCTGGGACCGACGACAATATTTCTCACGATGGAACTTGCGTTAGCAAAAGCATCGTTTCGTAGAAGTCATTTAAATTCGATATTGTTAACAGTTCAAACATTGCAAAACTCGCGAAGAAAGCATTCGCATATTCGCGCGCGATAAATCAGCACTACTATCTCTTATATTCTCCTTTATTAACGTAGACATAAATATATAAAAGTGGACCCGGCGGATCTGGTAGAAAAGATCATGCAAAACGGTCTAAGGCAACTCGTTACAATTGGAAACAGTAAATGCATCGTTGGTACTTGAAGCGCGAGGCTCGTTTACAGAGAACGTCGGCAGCTGTACAGAGTATTATTTTCTACTATCGACACGCGCGGCTCGCGCATTGCAAAACAAATACAGCGAATTACGCCAGCGGTCTCCTCGCAGTCTTTGGGCGTTGTCGACTAATTTCTTCAACGATATTCGCGGACGTGTGAACGTCATTGGTCGAGCGTAATCCTAGGTGATGATTATAGTAATTAATTGTAAATAGAGTATAGAGACGTATGTACAACGTTTCCTCTTCAGTTTTTGGCATCACACCAAACGACGAAACTTTGATTTGGCGCTCGCTAGCATTGTATTCGTTGTTGGACCGAGATCCCAGTTGATTAATTAATGTACAGCGTTGATTAGGCGTGATTGGGGGGCCTCGAGTGCCTTTGTTCAGTTTTACAGTAAATTTTAAACAATTTTGCTATTACGAGTAGATGGATCGTTTTGTCTTACTTTTTAGACTTGTTGCAAGTTTCTGAGTCTTTGAACTGGAGTGTATAGAAATTGGGTTGTTGGGTTCAGTGCCTCTTAATTTTTCGATTTCTGTGTTAAAAGTTGACTCTTCTAATTTTTTTAAGTCTGATTGCAGAGTGCTAGATTTAAGGCACTCGAGGATCCTCTGCGACTTCCACACCCCTGAATTCTAATTAAAATCTAAATTAAACGTACACGTTTTTCTGGTAAAAGGCAGGTGGAAACGATTGGTTTCTAGTGCCTTCGGAACCTCGAAGTTTCCTGGGCCATATAGCTTCGTTAAAATCTAAATATTTCCAAGAGGAATGGACCTTCAACGCCTCGGCATCTTCGGATCATGAAACGGACGTGAACATCCACGAAGTAATAATTCATAATTAAACTCTCTTAACTATCAACGTAAACGGTAATACATGTAATAACAATAACGGGCCTAAACAATACCTTGACACCTATTATTTATTCTTACAACAGACTCGAGGATGCTTTAGAATAATGTAGAAAGCAAAAGTGTTTTGGAGCGCAGTGTTTTAGGTGTTAAAAGAATCTTTCATACATTAAGTCACGCCTCCTCGAGTATTCAAATTGTAAGGAGAGAAAAAGGGAAGTAATGTACACGAGAGACTAATGTACGCGTGTCGAATACATTAAAATGTTATGGCCTTCGTTAACGAACCGTTTATATGTATAAATGGGCTACTAATACTAATTCCGAGTCACGAATAATGGTGACGTCGGTCGATTACGTTTAATTACGTTCGAATGCCTCTTGAATGACGGTAGCAATTGCACAAGGCACCTTTTTGGGGATAAGGGGGAGGGAGGAATCGAGCTTCTTTTGTGGAAGAAACGAAGCATGCTAATTGTGTCCTGTGTGATGGCTTCTATTTCTTCGTGGCTGCTGGAACAGAAAATTAATTAGGAACATTTGGTATTAATTTTGTGGGGAAAAGATTGTATTATTTAATGAAGAAAGAAGGTTTGAAGATTGTGAAATATACGGTGTAGTAGTTTATCACATGGGTCAAGCTGTGGAGAAAACTTCAAAATGGCAAGAAATTAGTTAAACAGAGTATGGAACTCATAGTTTTGTGATCTTTGTTTTTGCAAAAAATTACCAACTCGTAGAATAACTCTTACGTTATATAATTATTCACATTACCAAGCCATAGTTCTATTTTAGGCTTAGAAAACAAAAACTAGAGAAAATTTGAAATAATATTAATTATATTAATCTCGCTATTAAATAAATAACCCATTGGAAAACATTGTAAATCGATACCAAGAAATAAAATATATATAGAAATATAGAAAAATATAGAAATAAAGCTACTTTTCTTTAACAATTAAAAGCTTCAAATTGAATTTTCTCAATTTTAGACCACTGAGGGTTCGTAGTTTTTTGTATAATTTGGCCGAAATGTTGTTTCAATGGATCTTTTATGTGTCATAGGAGTTCCTGCAGAGATCCTTGAAGATTGTTTAAATAACATGTTTTCTTAACTGTGAATTCTAAGGTAGAAAACACTTTATGAATAATTTTAGATATCCACAAATTTAAAACTGAAGGTTAACAAGTTTCTATTCAAGGAATGTGGTTCTTGATCTTTAATAATTCTCAGACGTGCCACGTTTTGCAACCCCCACCTCAAAATTCAAGCTGACTTGCATTACAAAGAAGAGATTACTCTTTCACGCTGGTTAAGGCGTTTCGAGAAGCAGCGTCGATGAAAGTCCGATTAAGTAACCAGCCTCTGTGAATTCCCCGAGGAAAAAGGAACAAGACTGGTGATTAGCTCGAGTGGAATGTGAATTTCCAACACGGACTTCAATGAACCTTTTGAATCAGCGCCGTGCATTTCGAGCTGCTTAAGGAGCTGCTCCTTTTGGAGGCTTTCTGCGTCACTGGAGAGTGTTCGCGTGAAGAAACTCGAATTACTGTCTCTGACGCAGATTCGAAGACACCTAAGCTTCATAGTCGTTAAGACAATTGAAATTCCAACGATAAGAGGAGTTGGATGAAGTAATCTACTTGGCAAAATTACATGATCCCTAAATAAAAAATTTGAACCTTCTTTTATTTTAAAAAAATATCAAAACATCCCTTGAACCCTCCCCTAGAAGCTCCACATTTCAGAAAGCCGAAGCAACTTTAGGAGACTAAGAAAAAAAATCAAATTTGGAACGTGTGTCCTACACTCTGCATTTCAAGCACCATGAATGTCCCAAATTCAACAATTTTTTAAACACAATTCCAACGATCATATCCCTCTAAAAAAATACGCAACTTATTAAGCAAGGTTCGAGGAACAAGCCACTATTTTTCATAACCCTCGTCATCTTCATAAACAACCTAAAAAAAATTAGCAAAAGCTCCCTCACCTCGGGGTGGTACAGGGGGCGCAGGGACCTTCTTAGCGACGACCTTGAAGTCCATGCAGACATCGACGTTCATATAATCAGGCATTCTGCCGCAGTCCACGATATCCACGCCCCCTGAGCCGTTCACCAGGTCGGTCTCCACGTACTCCTCGTTGCTCTTGCTCGCCAGGTGATTCATGCTTTGACCCTGACGCTCGACGAGAACCCTTTCCTCCTCGACTCGAACAGAAGCCTCAACCTTAGCCGAGTTCTTCGAGGTCTCTGGAGCCTGAGCCAAGTCAGCCGCGTGGCAATGCTCGGCCTGGTGTACCTGAACGGGTTCCTGGAACGCAGTGACGCACGGAGGCGCCACGTTCACGTAGTTCTTGGGAATGCACATGCCGGGAGGCGGTACCGGCGCTGAGTGCAACGCGGACGGGTCGACGTTGGCGTAGCTGCTTCCCGGATGCCCGGAGGACTCTGGCTCCGAGGCGTCCGCGACCCCTGGGGCGGAGTTTTGAATCATTTCCAGATACTTGGGGTGGTCGCAGGGAGAGCTCGGGGTCTTTGGTTCCTTCAGCGAGCCGTCTGACTTGAAAGCTGTTGGAAGAAGGTTTTATTACTGTTTCGTTGGGTGATAAGTGTTTTGCTCCAGTAGTTGGCGAAGGGGGTTGCTTGGGGGCTGAAGAACGCTAGATATATTTCGAAGTGGTTGCTTACAGTGAATGGGTAGTCCTGAAGGAGGAAAGGCGATGTAGTATTCGTTGTCCTCAGCTCTGGACGGTGGCTGCGACGGTCTGAGGTCGAGGTCGTTCCCGGTTGAGGATCGGGGCGAAGGGGAGTACCTCGGGGCGGGTGAGTATCTGCCTGTGAATGGCTTCGGGGCAGGTGGTATCTCGTAGGACATCACGCCTGGCTTGTCCTCCCTTGCATTTTGAAGCTGGAACAATGTAAGTCCCAATTGAGTAATGGGAACTTTTTCTTCTTGACTGTTTCAGTTTAAAGAAATCCAAGGGTTGGCACTTACTCTTCGGTCTTCAGTGTCAGAGTGGGTTCCACTGTCGCCCAGACTGGTCCCGCTGCATCCACTGGCGGTACTCATTCTTCCCGATGAAGAGGAACCTGGAAAGCCAAATGCGCAAACTCTGATAAACTGGGTTAAAAAATTGTTAGTACTACGAAGCTTTAATCGGCGTGAAATTTAATGGTAGGTGTTACAAATAGATTCTTACTGGAAATGCTACGAAGGCTCAAGCTGCTAACAGGTCTGCGGTCTGTCAATACACCATTGGCAGTTTCTGTTTTGACGGCAGTGGACGAGTCGTCGCTTCCACTGGCAGAGTCCTTCGAGTCTAAAAAAAAAAAAACAGGTAACCTCGGTGAATAATAATTTTTAATTTACACACTGTACAAAACTCCAACATTCTTTTTTATTACTAACCTTTCTTCCCCTTGGAGAAGAACTTTCGAATCCTGTCGAACGGAGTAGGTGTCTTCATCTCTTCTTTCAGCCTTTTCTGTATCCTCTCGTACTCTTCCCTCATCGCAGTGAGCTGCCTCTGTTTGTCCTTGAAGCTCTGCTGAACGTCGTTCCGATTCCTCCAGTTCTCGACGAGCCTCTCGACCTCGGCGATCGTGAACACGTTGTTCTTGAAGTCGTTTATGATCTCTAAGAGCTCGTCCTGCGGCCCCGAGGGCTCCCTCGACTTCACGCTGGAATTTGAGACTGTCCTGCCGTACGAGCACGAAGACTGACTGTTTTCCTCTCGGCCAGGAACGGGGTGAGACTCCTGGCGATCTGGCGTCGGGGTCGCTGTTCGGGACGGCTGATGACTGGCTACGTTTGATGTGGGTGTTTTCGGCCCTGGGAAATTCAAACTTACGATTTTAAACAGTGGGAATTTAGTTCTCTATGTGGTTTAAGAAATTCTGGGAATTAGGGAAAAGATCAAAATTAGGAAAGAGAAAAGATCAAAATTAGGAAAGAGAGGAGATTAAAATTAGGAAAGGGACGAGCTCAAAATTAAGAAAGAGAGAAGATTAAAATTAGGAAACAGAAGAGCTCAAAATTAGAAAAGAGAAGAGATTAAGATCCAATTTTTCACACACAAATAAATTCATAGTTCACTAACTATCGAGGGGAACCACTTACCAGCTGGATACATTTTCATGTAACCTTGAAGAGGTAGCTCAAGACCATTGGGTATGGTCATCGAAGCCGTTGGAGTCAATGGGCTGGCGACAACAGGTGTCGGTGCTGGGACGATGGAATAATTAGCTTCAATGGGGTTAGGGGTGGTCGGGCCAGGGGTTACTGGCGAATGGCCAGGCAAGATTAGAGACGTTATTGGTCTCGCGGCTGGCGGTACGGAGTAAGCCTCACTCAACGGTCGCGGGCGACAATAATCCTCTTTGTCGTTGGCGGTGTCAGTGGTCGTGTTAGTAGATGACGTGTCCGCACCTAGCGATCAAAATAAATCACCATCACCTCTTCGTCGAGAAAATAAAAATGCAGTTCCTGCTGAAAGCTGAAACCAAGACACTCACTTGCCGCTTGGTCTGTCGTCGTCTCGCTTATCACCTTCAGGTAGCTGTACATGTTGGTGAACTCGTTCATTTGCTGCGGCGAGGATTCAAGGCGAAGCCCGAAACATGCAACACAAAAACGAAATACCAGTTAGTTCGGTGAAAGATCCCTCTGGGCCTGTAGAATCTAAAAGCTTCGGAAGCTAGCTGAGTAGATCATTTTCATTGAGAAAACATAAATGGATGCTGAAGAATTGGGGTGGTGGAAGATAGTTTTACCATGCTTCAGCGAATCAATATAAATATTAGAAATAGAAGTATATGAGCACCTCAATCTTCAAATTCTTTTTCCCATAATATTCCTATTCTGAGGAACTCGGGCATTAAATGAGAATAATTGTGTGTTCCTTTGCACAGTGGCACTTGAAGTAGAGCTTTAAATATTCGAATATTCGAGTAATTGGAATAATTTCGAATACTAATAGTTTCTTCGAATAATTCAAATACGAATAGTTTTTTCGAATTATTCGAATACTAATAGTTTCTTCGAATAATTCGAATACGAATAGTTTCTTCGAATAATTCAAATACGAATAGTTTTTTCGAATTATTCGAATACTAATAGTTTCTTCGAATAATTCGAATACGAATAGTTTCTTCGAATGATTCAAATACGAATAGTTTCTTCGAATAATTCGAATACGAATAATTTCTTCGAATAATTTGAATACTAATAGTTCCTTCGAATAATTCGAATACGAATAGTTTCTTCGAATAATTCGAATACTAATAGTTTCTTCGAATAATTCGAATACTAATAGTTTCTTCGAATAATTCGAATACTAATAGTTTCTTCGAATAATTCGAATACGAATAGTTTCTTTGAACTATTTAAAGGCGATGTTTTTGTACCATGTAGCCACGAAGCTGATGGGCGAGTCTCGCGTGTCCTGCCTGCTCCGCGAGATCCGCTGGCGTCAGTTCTGCCACGTTCCTCAGGTCACACGCTAAGTCACCGCCCGGGCACTCGAGCAGCTGCCAGGCTAGCCTCTCCAAGCCGAAGCGAGCAGCGAAATGCAGCAATGTCGGATTCTCTTCGGGACCTGGATAGATAGATCCGTGAATTTAGGACTCAGCAATTGGAGTTTGTTTAGAGTACTGGGGAAAATTCTTACCCACTATCCTCTCTGACAGTGCAGTAAACAAAGTAGAGAGTATAAGAGGACGTAGACATAGTTACTTAAGTCAGAAGGTAGCAAGTAACATCTTCACACTGAATTTTACTCACTCGAGTGAACCTTCTGAGTGGAGACCACTCCGCTAGGCGTGGACAGAAGATTGAAGTGCGGTGGGACGTTTCTCTGAAACGCGTGGACCATCCAGTTGTCCAGCTGTTCTCTGTCGCCTGGGTTGAAGCCAAAGGTCTGCAAGCAGAATTGATTGGTAAGAGAAGCTGAGCTCGTTAGCTAGATAGTACAGCGATGAAGTGGGGTATTTCTTAGAGAATGGAGCAATTTGTTTTTAGGTAGGTTGAGGTTTACCTGGCACATGAATTCTAGGGGATTGTCGTGGGCCCTGAGGATTTGGTCGAGCTCCCTGAGCCTGCTCTCGCATTTCACTTGCCTCACCCCCAAAGGACAACCGTTCTTGGAGATCCTGACGCCCACCAACATGGACACCTCGAGGCACCTCTCGGGGATGGAGAACTGGAGGGTGTAGGGGTTTCGTCGTTTCACGTGGGCGATGTCGATCGCCTCCCCACAGCGATCCACGATCACGGAGACGTTGTCCTCGGGTTGCAGGGGGTCGTTCAGCAGGGCGATTATTCGATTGTGGCCCTGAAAGTAGTTTTTTAACTTTAAGCTCTTGCTGACACGTGTGAAGGTTTGGAGTTCCGTACTAGGTGGTCCGTGACCTCCACGTCACTTCGGACTTCAGTGCTAGTCACTAATGACACTCAAGAGAATTTTACAGAATAGCACTGATCACCATTGACCCCCAAAGTATTCTGGAGTTCAGTGCTGGTCACTACTGATCCTCAAAAAAAATTTGCAGCTAAATACTGGTCACTAGTGACCCCTACAGTTCCCTCCCATTAATATCTATCTACCCAATTTCTCCATTAAGACTCCTATCGTCCAGACTCCCATAGTCTTTTCCCTCCTCTTCGACCTGCAAACTCACCAGCTTAACTTTCTTCGGATGCACGGAGAAAGAAGTCTTGTCGCTCCTCAAGGCTGGGGGTGGCGTGGTACCCAGAATCCCAACAGCAGCACCCAGCAGTTCACCCACGAACGTTTCATCCTGATCCTTCACGAAGAACTTCCTCCACTGGTTGTAAGAGACCAGGATCGACTTGTGAGTATCGCTGATATGACTGTCGTGGACGCCCAGCATCATCGCCAGGACCTTGTCCGTGATCAGCTGCCGGGACAGGCCTGTAGCGTGCTCGGGCCGACTCTGGACACGCTCCAAGAGGACTGGGCACACGACCACGATCTGCAGGCGAGCTGACCTGATCCTGTCCTCTGTGCCTGGTGGCATCGTTTCTTCGACGGTGACGTGACGAACTCTGGAAATGGGGAGATGATAGTTGACAATGGTACTGGGTCTATTTTGACCCGAATAATCAGATGGTGTCAATGTGTTTAAAGATTATGTATGTTTTTCAGGCTGAATTTTATAAAATTCTTTACTCTTGATTTATGAAGTTGGAGGTAAGTGTTAGGGTGGGAATACTGTGTGGGAAAGTCTAATTACTTGAATGGCGGTCGGCCCTGCTGCCTGCTAATCTGCTCGAAACAAGCTGTGAGATAGTTGACCCACAGGCTGGAGATTTCGCTGTCCTTGCTGGAGACGAAGAGCACGTCATCTTCGGGATGCGGATCGATCTTGGGCACACCCGTCGCTGAACGGGATCCTGGGAAAATTTGACATTAATTGTAGAGGAGTTATGAACACACAAGTTTCTCTCGCGTTGCAGTTTTCCTCGTTGTTTATTTTTCTAATTAATAATTAAAGAATGAGAACTGAGAATAGGGAAACTTATTTTAATTTATTAATAGAATCTTCCGTATGTAAATAACAAGGTATTTTGTAAAATTTTAATTGTAGTCCTAGCGAGGAGAGATATATTTTGGAATACATAGTGGAGATTGTGGTAAGTTTGCTGAGACACGTTTCTGTGTAGGAGTAATTAAAACAGATTGACGACCTTTCTGTTTGTACGAAGTCAACAGTGTTTCAATTAAGAGCAAGCTTAATTTCCGCGAGCTATTAACGCATTACCAGGGAGAGACACACCTTGCTTTGGTTTTCCCCCATGGGAGGGTGGAGGGTGGGAGGAGTTCAATTTCATTTAATGCGACACGAGACACGCGAGGATGCCATTTCACGGTGGGGCTAATAAAATAATGGTCTACTAATGCGTTTGTTCCTCGTTATTCGAGGAAATGGCGTCGCAGAGATAGTCTAACTAAATAACGTGAAATGAGGATGGAACGCGGAGACTCTTGTGTGCCATCAGAGGTAAATATCTACTCCAACGGGGAAAATTTCGAAGTCGAGGAATTCCAAACTTCAACTTGAGGAGAGCCAATGTTGAAGTCGAGGAGGATAATATTTCAAATTGGGGGAACCCAAAAATCAACTTGAAGAGGTCCAAATTTCAACTTTAAGAGGGTCAAATTTCAACTCGTGAAGTAGCAAATTTCAACTCGAGGAGGGCTAAATTTCAACTTGGAGACGGCCACATTTCAACTTGAAGAGGGCCAAATTTCAACTTGTGGAGTGGCAAATTTCAACTTGAGGAGGGCCAAAAAATCAACTCCGGGAGGGCAAAATTTAAATTTGTAGAGAGTCAAATTTCAACTTGACGAGGGCCAAATTTCAACTTGAAGGTCAAATTTCAACTAGAAGAAGGTCAAATTTCAACTTGTGGAGTGTCAATTTCAACTTGAGCAGGGTCAAAAAATCAACTCCGGGAGGGCAAAATTTAAATTTGTGGAGAGTCAAATTTCAACTTGAGGAGGGCCAAATTTCAACTTGAAGAAGGTCAAATTTCAAGTTGAAGAGGGCCAAATTTCAACTTGTGGGGTGGCAAATTTCAACTTGAGGAGGCCAAAATTTAAATTTGTAGAGAGTCAAATTTCAACTTGACGAGGGCCAAATTTCAACTTGAAGAAGGTCAAATTTCAACTAGAAGAGGGCCAAATTTCAACTTGTGGAGTGGCAAATTTCAACTTGAGGAGGGCCAAAAAATCAACTCCGGGAGGCCATATTTAAATTTGTAGAGAGTCAAATTTCAACTTGACGAGGGCTAAATTTCAACTTGAAGAAGGTCAAATTTCAACTAGAAGAGGGCCAAATTACAACTTGTGGAGTGGCAAATTTCAACTTGAGGAGGGCCAAAAAATCAACTCCGGGAGGGCAAAATTTAAATTCGTAGAGAGTCAAATTTCAACTTGACGAGGGCCAAATTTCAACTTGAGGGGGACCAAATTTCAACTTGAAGAGGGCCAAATATCAACTGAAAGCTCACCACCCACCAACTTACAAACAACTATTAAATCCTCCATCCTCCATCCTCTAAAAAAGCTGAAATCGAATTGAATTACTCCACCCATTGCATTTTCTTTCCTTCCTCCCTCCTTCCCGCCACCGACCCCAGCACTGAGCACTACAGAATATTATTAAATCATTAACGAATAAATGAAAAATAGACAAGCAGGGAGGCAATTAGGCTCGTGCATCTAGATCCTACAGTTTTTCATCTGGCAACCTTGAAACCTGCCACAGAGAGGCTCGAATGCAACGAACCGACACGCTTATCCGAACGTCTCGATCCGCCAAGGCCCGCGAGTTTATCGAGCGTACAATGGTATAATTAATGGGGTCGTTCGTTTTCCACAACCGCGGTCTTTCTCGTACAACGAAGCTTTTGTGAGGGCGATATCGATATCTAACCGCTGTCGAGTGGCAACACGACGGGGTTCACGATCCCCACGGCCGAAAATAACCGAAAGGATGCCTTTTCTTTTTATTCCCACCCGTTATAACAAACCTCCTGCTATCAGCTGTCTACGTTGGTTCAATGAACATCACGGGATCGTAATGCAGCGAACTTTCCTTCCCCTTAATTGCGGTAATTAATTAGAACCGAGCTTCTCGATGCACGTTGCATTTCAGTTACTTGATTTTCAAATGTAAAAACAATTTAATTAATTATTTCTCGGAACGAAGGCGAAGGACCGCAGTGATGCGAAGAAACTCGAACGTGTAGTGGGCTTTATATACCGAAGAATCGAAAGGTTCACGATCCCAGCGGGGCACAAGGGTCCGAAAATAACTGGGAACGGGGGTAAACTTTCATTCTATCCCCCTGGGATTCTGTACGGGAGCACGATTTTCCGTGGAAACCGCGGATAAATAAACGAGCTGTTAAGAATAGATGAGAAGACCATAGTCGACGAGAAGGGTTCGTTTCCGTGTTCGTAACACGTGGTTTTTGTATTGAAAACATGGCTGGAGAAACATTTCGACTGAGAGGAGACGTTTCAGAGGTTTATCGAGTCTCGAAGACATTTTTCTTTGACTGGGGACGGGAGAATCTTCGTTTCTGATCTTACGAAGCCTTGAGAACCTTTTTATTGAGTTGAGGGTGGAAGACCACCTCGATGTGGGACCTTATTAAGCTTTGAATAACTCGTATTTCGAATTAGAGAAGACGAATCTCAATTATTGATGTTACGAAGCCTTGAGAACCTTTTTATCGAGCTGAGAGTAGAATCTCCACGATGTGGGAGCGTATCAAACTTTGAATACTGCTTCCTCCGACTAAGGGTAGGAAAGTTTCATTTTCTAAGCATATCTATGGTGTTTTAAAAAACTTTTCCTTCTGGAAAAACCTTAACTTTTGATTTTACGAAGCCTTGAAAATCTCCTCCTTCAAAACTTAGAACAGAAGAACCTCAATTCTCAATTTCTACTTTCACCAAGTATTGAAAATCTCCTGCTTTAAAACTTAGAACAGAAGAACCTCAATTTCTGATTTCATCAAGCCTTTAAAATTTCTTCCTGCAACTCAGAACAGAAGAAGCTCTATTTTACTTTCACTAAGCCTTGAAAACCTCCTCCTTCAAAACTTAGAACAGAAGAATCTCAATTTCTGATTTCATCAAGATTTTAAAATTTCTTCCTCCAACTCAGAACAGAAGAAGTTCAATTTCTGTTTTTACGAATCCATGAAAACCTCCTCGATAAAAATTTAGAACAGAAGAACCTCAATTTCTGATTTCATCAAGCCTTTAAAATTTCTTCCTTCAACTCAGAACAGAAGAAGCTCAATTTCCGCTTTCACCAAGCCTTGAAAACCTCCTCCTTCAAGAATTCAAGAGAATTCAGAGAATTCAAGAACCCCTATTTACCAACCGGACTGAAACATATTAACTAATTCAAATTCTGTATTACTCCCTCGGTAATGAAATTAAAAAACAAATATGAAGCTTCAATTTTCAAGCTCGACGCGTCAAGTTGTAGGCGCTGGATGTCGAAAACCGTCGCGAAGAATCCTTCTTTCCGTACTTGGCCACCGCGGACCATGGTGCCGGCTCCCGAGCTCGCTACGTGACGCGCGTGGCTTCCGTTTTCGGCACATCCGGTCTTATACTGAATTAATAGTCGCGAACGATTGAAGCCACGGGCCGTTATACGTCCTCTTCGCAGCACTATTTTCGCCCAGATCGGCAGGAAGCGCAATAACAATATTCCTTACAAAATAAACTGTCATAAAAACACCCTCTTAAAAAAAAAAATTGATCGCAAACTTCAATTAAGAGCTCCTCATCTTTTACTTTGAACTTTAAAACACTTATTACATTTACTTCGCTTCTGTCCCTCCACGCTCCTTTTAAATTCCACTGCCCACAGAAATATATTCCACTCCCCTCGCGTTTATTATTATATTTCACTTAGAAATACAAGTGTTCTCTTTAGATATTCGTAACAGTGCATCCAGACTGTCCTGATTCGAAAATATTAGCCATTAAAAGCGTCGCACGACCCGCGACGCGTGAGTTACGAGCATACAAATGAAAAGCAAGTGTTATGAGAGTTCTTAATATACCACATACTTCGGTACAAATGAAAATACTCATTCCCACTCTCTGCAACCTCTTAATTACCCTCGGACTCAGTCACGCCAACAAGGGACGTTTTCCAAGTGCCACAGGCCGAGTTTCACGAAACTTTTAAGACGATAAAATTGAAGAAAATTATAAGAAATTATAAAATTACTTATCGGAGTAATCTGCGAATTTCGTCATTTCACATAAGTTTCCTCTGTTATTATACTACGTTAGTTACCATTCTCTAAAAAAAAACACCCCCTTGGCCAACTCTCTAAAACAAGCAAAGCCCATTTTTCAAGCAATAATCCCCGTCCTCCCTCTTTCGTTCGAAAAATCTACCGCGCAATTTATCCCCTAGAATCCCTGCAAAAAGGGTCCACTGTAAAAAAGGCACGCGAATCCCAGTATCAAATAAAAAACTCGGCCACGCAAATAACCTGCCTCGCGAGACTAAATGGGCAGGCGGGAGAAAAAGAGAGACGGTACGAGAGCAAAGAAAAATCCTGCATAAATTACAAGGAAACGGGACACTCACTGGTGACGTTGGACAAATCCAGAAAGTTGGGTCGGTTCCGTCGCCGCGACCGAGGCGTTTCGCACGTGTTCGCCATATTTTTGCGGGGCAGAAACTTTTCGGGAATTTCACCCATCCTCCCCTTCGCTGACATTTACGCGCACGTTTTCACCTCGAACTACCACGTCCCCGTGTTTACAAACGGCCCGCATTCTCCCTCATCGTTACTGGAACTTTCAGCGCCGCGAAGTTTAGCTTTTGCTGAAATACCGTTCCGACTCTGTCAGAATTTTCCCAGCGGCCTCTGCCGGCGAAGAAGCCTCGCGTAATTCTCTACGAATGGCCCTCTTGATATTTTCCAGAAGAGAAACGAAGTTTGAAGAGGTTCTCTCGGAAAAAACGTCCCTCGGCGCGAAAACACGCCGACGCCAGAGGAAGCGTATTTGGCGATGTTTCTCTCGGAAACTGCTATTATCGGTGACCGTGGGTGAAACGACGGCGTCGATTGGTCGCCGACGACTGATTCCGTACCACTGAAGCAGAGGCTATCGTCGAATTCGAAACGCCCCCACTTCACCTGGCTGTTCGCGTCGGGCGTCGTCCGTTCGCGTTTTCATGTGCAGACTGAGAAATTAGACGATGCCCATAATTAAGAGGTACGAGACTGGAATTTCGAGGGCTCCGAGTGCCATTCCGTTTGTTTTCCAACGGTCGTTGTCGGTGGCGTCGATGATGGTTGAATTGTGGTGTCTTGCAACAGGTGGGGGGTTCGTCGACGTGGGAGAAGATTCTTCAGCGTTGGTGGGTTGAAGGGGAGAAGGGAAGGAGGGAAGGGAGAAGAAGGATGAGACACTAAATAGGGTTTATATAAAAAACGAGTATTGGGAAAACGGATTTTCGAATTCCAGTTTTCAAAAAAGTTGTTTAACCGGTTTTCGAATTTTTAAAGAAAAAGAATCACGAGTAACGATTCTATTTAATACTTAAATATTTATACATAAATATTTTATACACTAAATAAAAAAACTAAAGTAACTAAAATCCCTACAACATGTAAATTATAAATCTTTGTTTTATTTAGTGTTCTTCAGGAATAAACACTAAAAACTAGAAAACCAAAAAAAAAATTTACCTATGTTAAATGGTTTTATTAAAAATGCACTGAAAACTAAAAAATAATTCATTTCTTGTACTGCAATTTCGATGGTGTCTTTTCACTTTGAATAAAATCGGGAAGCAGGATTTTTCATAACAGTATATGAATCAATTTAATACAGCATCAAGCGTCGAAGTGAATTTATTCTGAGATACCCTGCTCCACGATTTTATTTATCGAAATTGCAGTACAAGAAAAGAATTATTTTTCAGTTTTTAGTGCATTTTTAATAAAACCGTTTAACACAAAAATTTGTTTTATATATTTTCTTATTCGGAACACGAGTCTGACATATTAATTAGTTTCTCCCATTTGCGACACAAAACGCATAAATTGTTTTCCGATTCTTCAATTTAGTCCAGGCTTAAGAGTAAACATTCTAGATTATTATTATTAAAAGTCCCATGGGTCAACGAGGACGTGATTCCGCATTTAAGTAATGAGATAAAAGAAGACTCCTCGTTAGCTAATAGGAACACAGTAAATTAAAGATAGTCGTGGTTAGAGCTAGAGGGAGGAGAAGAGGCCAGAACGGTGGAAAGATGGTGGCATTGCCCATTTGTATTCGCCACGAGGCGAGGGTCCCTGCACGCGATTAGCATATACCGCGTATCCTGCGCATCGGGTGCATCAGGACACGACAGCACGCTTTCGAATGCACGAAAATGCCTCCCCGCCGCGTGGAATTCTCGAAGGACGCTTTATAAATAATCCCCACGCGGATTCCAAGATTTCATCCCCCATCTTTTCCCGTTTGGCTTTCATTAAAATAGTAGCTACTAAAACGAACGCGGTCGAGAAATCATATCTTTACGATAAGATAGAAGGAAACATTTCCTTTCCAATAAGAAACTTATTTAATTATATTTTGTGTTTTGCAATCGGTTTCTTACGTCCGCGAATAAATTTTTCATCAGGTAATTAAAAATTTTAATCAGCCCATTGTTGCGAGCCGATTTCAAGCTTCAACTTTTAACGCGCCCTTAAAACGATATATGGAACAGTGGAGCACATTTGTAAACAATGCGCGACGATTTTGAACGATCGCAACTTGGGTTGGTGCGGTAATTGCGACGTAGAGTGTGTTGAATATTTCTTTGAAGAGAATTCCAGCCTGAAATTCTTTGGCGAAGATTCTTCGGGGAATAATTATAAACAATTTTGCTACTGCAGCCTCGCTTTTATTTTAGTTACTTATGTACTTTTATATATTTCATTTTATAATAAACACGTACTTAGGGGAAGTGCATAGAAAATTTTCTGAATTGTAAAATCTAACTTTTATTAAAAATTATTACTCCGCCCCAGTAAATACATAATTTCCAATTGCAAGTTCGACTTTAATCGTTCCACTTATCGTTTGAATAATTAAATACCGTTTGCAACTAACTTTCCGAATTACCACAACTATAAAAAAAGCAGGAATATTACCAAAATACTCGATGCTCCGCTTAGTAAATTGGTTCTCCTCCTTAATCTTCATGTTTCCAAAGAGTTCTCCAGAAAAACGAGTCGATTTCCTCAGCTTCCAGTACTCAACACAAACATATCACTCGGATCATTCTACACTCGAAACCAGCTTCTCCAAAATTCCAAAAAAAAAATTTCCCGAGTCGCGAGACTACTGAAAATTCAAGTTCCAACGTGCGAAACGAATTGCCGCGTTGCTGTGGCAAAAAGGAGAACGAGAAGAAGTGCGCGCAGAGATCTAGAGCGTGGTAGAAGAGATCGGAGGACAACGCACGAAATTACAATCGACAACGTCCAGTCAGAGCGCGACGCGCCTCGTCACTGATCAGTTCGGGGGTTGTTTCGGAAGACACGGTCGTCCGTGACGCATGCGCGCCGCGGCTGCGCGGAGCCGTGCGCGGACGCTGCGTTCAAACATTTCGGGAATCCACGTGGTCCTCGGAAGAATTCAGGATTTTCTATAAAAATTGCAAAATTGCGAGGCAATTTTTTGTTTCCTTTAATTTCGTTTTTATTTATCTTCTGTGCGATTAGGACGTCTGATATTTTAGTAATAATAATTGATCATCCCCCTTCGACGAGTATCGACTTCGCGGGAAATCGATCCAAGTGGAATTCACGGAAATCGTTTGCATAGGGACGATGAATTATTCCGCGTAAAGGCGAACGGAAAAGGAGCCGAAGTGTTTCTTCGCTCTTCCCCCCGCGTTTCATTCGCTTATCGTCGAAATGTTTCCCCGCGCGCTCCTTTTTCGTCGCTCGAGGGTACAACTGGTTCGTGAATGGTATTTCCTTCGAGATTTCCATCGGGACGAGGGGCCCAATTAGTCACGCGGACGAAATTAATGAGCGCAGCCCGATATGAATACTTTGTAAACTTCGTGTTTGCGCTTCGATAGCATCGCGATTTTCTTTGCGGGGTGGCTTAATTAAACGTTAATTAAGATAATTAAGGACTACATTACGGGGGAGGTGGAGTGTGTAGACGTGGATAGGTGGGTCGGTCGCGGAGGTCGACTTTTCTTTAAGGGGACATTCTGGTTAAAGTTTTCCAGAAATTCGATTTCTTTTTCTATGTTTCAAATAAAAGTTATTAAACAAAATTTTCAACATTCGAGGAAAACTTTATTTATTGATAAATTGAATTTGTATCTATATTATTTTAGAGTTGCATTAATTTTATTATTATCAATAGCGATTTGATTAATTTATCCTTTTTTTTTTTAATATTTATTCTATAAAGGTTGGTATTTTGTATTTGTTGAGAGTTCTTAGGGGATCAAATCCATTAAAATTTTTCAGAAAATCTTGAAATAAAGTTCTTTTACTGCACTTTTTTAAAAAAAAATCTAAAGAACACCTACTTTTTGGGCAATTTAATGAAAATGTCCCCAAAAAAGTTTTGTATGTATGAAGACATGTTATACAAATTTTTTCCAAACAAAAAAATTTGTAAATATAGTTAAAAGGACGATTAAGATTTTAGGACACACTTTGCGTAGTACACTTGCTGTCATTGCCTATAAAAAATTCTAAAAAATAGTCATGAAACTGGTGATGAAAATCCCCTAAAAGGAACACGTGCGAGGACGGTTTTCCTTTTTCGTAGCGCTTCTCGGGCGCAGATGCGGCCACTTGCGTGCCTCGGCTATCCTATCGAGATAAAAGGGCCTTCTGGGCCTTGCGGGTCCTAAGCAAACGGCAATTCCTTGCTGCTTCAGCAGCGCGCGTTTTAATCGCCACTCAAACATCCTTTTCCAAATTGCTGGCAGATTTTGACAGGAAATCGTTTGGTTCGAGGCTCGACAGACTGTCCCTTGTTTCTATTTATTAGTTAAGTGACTCGCTAACAACCAGTGCCGAAGAATTTTTTTATTAGTAATAATCTAACAATTAATTTCTCAGCGAGGAAACGGACACTTCTCTTTCCTAGGCTTGTTCCTTAAAGTGAAGCTTGTCGAGGGCACTCGACGTCGCCTTCTCGAGGGACTTGAGCCACAAAGAGTCCCCTAACGCCGAGCACGGCGCACTTTACGTGGAACCACGGTCGCGAGCCGGCCGCCGCGAGATTTTCTCGACGAAAAACCTTGGACAGGGGCTCCATTCACGAAGAAATCGAAATTCCAGCGGGTTTTAGGCGGCTCCCTTTCAACGCTCCTATCGCGGGGCGGTTTAGTAACAGTTTCGAGGCTGTCGCGTTTTTTTTCCAATGCCCGGTGGCACGATTCCAGGCAGCAGAAGATGTTCGTATGCGGTAGGCGTACGACGATTGACGTACTATCGACTATCGAGTCTTTCCATTCGCGGCATAGCGCATTGTTCGCTATTGACATAAATATCGATGCCTCGCGACTATTAATTTCTGAGGCGTAAGGTCATATTTTTGTGGTACTTGTAATTGTTCGGTGGATTGGGGAGGGATGTGGGGTCCAGTGGAGGGTTTCTTTAAGGGAGTTATGTTTTTTTTTTTTTGAATGAAATGGTTGGATAGAGTTTAGTTTGGAAGGTAAGACAAAGTAGCGAAGTATGGAAATGTAAATACACGAGGGAGACATAAAAGTTGTAGCCAAGGTTGCAGCCAGTTTTCATGGGGCGCACAATTACATTATATTACTTCCGCTCGAAAGCGTTTCCTTCCATTGAAAATGAGAGATCGTTCGGTGCGCGCGTGGGGAATAACAAGGAACGGAAAATAATTGCGTTTGGCTATTGTTTATAGGGGAGGGTTAAAGAAAGTGTATTGTAAAAGGGAATTGGAAAACTGAAGGACCTCTTTACCTGATTACGCGTTAAAGAATGAGGAATGAATAGAAAATAGAGAAGTAGACAAGTAGAAAAGTAGAAAAGTAGAAAAATTGAAAAGTAGACAAGTAGACAAGTAGACAAGTAGAAAAGTAGAAAAGCAGAAAAGTAGAAAAGTAGAAAAGTAGAAAAGCAAAAAAGTAGAAAAGTAGTAAAGTAGAAAAGTAGACAAGTAGACAAGTAGAAAAGTAGACAAGTAGAAAAGCAGAAAAGTAGACAAGCAGAAAAGTAGACAAGTAGACAAGTAGAAAAGTAGACAAGTAGAAAAGCAGAAAAGTAGAAAAATAGAAAAGTAGAAAAACAGAAAAGTAGAAAAGTAGAAAAGCAAAAAAGTAGAAAAGTAGTAAAGTAGTAAAGTAGAATAGTAAAAAAGTAGAAAAGTAGATAAAAAAAGAAAAAAGAAAAATAGAAAAATAGGAAGAATATAAAAACAGAAAAATAGAATATTAGAAAAATAAAAATATTTGATTGCAAGAGCCAAAGAAAAATCTGCTTTATATCCAATTTTAATCCTTGGATGGCGAATACGAGTTCAATTTTAACCCATAATAAAATATATTCAGTTCACTTCACAACTTCCCCTTTTTTTTCTACATATATTACCTTTTGAAATCATTATTATAAAAAATTGCAATATTCTCAAAGCAACCAAACAAGTACCACATACATCAAATGATGTACGTATAGAGTGGATGAAGTTGGACCCTGTATCAGCGTGTCTTTCAGAGTTTCAGTATTCAAGAATCACAGTATCTGAACGCCAAGAAGTGATTTGCTTCCTTCTAACACGAGGGGCAACAGGGCCAAGCCCTCTGTTAGATAAGAGCCCTCTGACCAGCCTGAAAAGCCTCTAAATAGTGGCAGCCGAGGAGTCGCGTACTGGCAGCGGATATTTTATTTGACAGTCGGGACGTAACGCGATAGTAATCCGTTTACGGCCTGTGCTCGACCCTCGGGTAGCCTCTAATACAGAAATTGGACCTCTCCAATTAGAGAGTCGGGCGGGTGGAGGAGAAAGAACAATAGGAGGAGGCGGGTGTACTAAGCGACCGAGTGACCGAGGAGAGAATGATCGTCTTAAGGTCTTCGTGGATGATTCTTAGCGTGCTCAGTTTTGTACTGCTGCGCGTGTGATGCTGTGGGAATGAGATCGGTACCTACTTGGGGCGAGGAATTGAATTTTCATCGAGCAAAGAGTATTCATCGGTAGTATATGCTTTACAGGGAGTGGTGGAATGGTAGCAGGAAGATAGCGTTGAAGGTGATCGACTTGAATGTAATAATACTTCGATCTAGGAGTACTTGGACCTAGTTGTATGACCTAGTAGCACTTGAACATAGTACTTGGGCCTCGTTCACATTAGTCAAGTTCTATTTCAAGGCAAGTATAGTTGAAACAATCTCTATTTCGCTTAAAACTTGAAAGAAAGTTAAAAGGATATTTCAAGTTAATTGAATGACAGGTTCACATTAGTCAAGTTTACTGACTTCAAGCGACTTGATCGAGGAATAAAGGTAGGTTTTCCTAGACACGACTGGACACTAGGGCTGGGACTATTTGTCGAATATAATTCGAATATCCAAGTACTCAAATATTCGAATACTTCAGTTGCTAAATTATGTGACGAATATAATTCGAATACTATTTGAATATTTAAGTACTGCTGTATTCGAATACTATTCGAATATTTAAGTACTGCTGTATTCGAATACTATTCGAATATTTAAGTACTGCTGTATTCGAATACTATTCGAATATTTAAGTACTGCTGTATTCGAATACTATTCGAATATTTAAGTACTGCTGTATTCGAATAGTATGGTGTGAATTATAAATCAAGTTCTTCAGATTCATTTGTCAGGGTGAAATCTTGTAAGCTAATTTTTACCCACTTCACACCATACTAGTATTCGCATAATAATATTTGAATACTCAAATATTCGAAATTTATTCGTAGCATTCGAATACTTCTAAAATATTCGAATATTAAATTATTCCAATAATCCCAGTCCTACTGAACACGCCATGATAAATTTCAAAGTCGATTTTCTCGAAAATAAAGCGCGTTATCAAAAAAAGTTACTGTTTCCTTTCCACTTATAAGTTATAAGTTATAAATAAGTCGAGGAAGAGGAATACAATTTTTTGATATTGCGCTTCATTTTCCAGAAAATGATTTTTTAAATTCTTGACATCGAATCCAGTCGCGTACAGGAAAAACTACCTTAAGAGTCACATTCAACCAAAGCCATTCCAACTTCCATCCACCATCCACCAAATCCACACCTCCCTTTCCCTTCCCAAGAAAACGATCGCAACCAGAAATATGACCAGCCTAAAACTGCACCCAGATACCAATTCGATGTAAGAGAACAAGACTACATCGACGATTTCAGGAAAAGGCACTCTACACGTGCATCACGTCCCCGAGAAGGAGGTCGAACGACGAATACCGAAACCGTCCGGCAGAGTCAGCTCGCCTACGAATCTCCCGGCAACGATATAATTTACAATTCACGCGCATCGGCGCCTATAAGCGATCGCGCAGAATACGCGACGTATGCGTGTCGCGACGTCGGCGTCGGCTGGCGTGCCGCATATGTTGCATATGTTGCAACTGCACGCGGGCCGACAGACCCTCTCGACAGCCAGACCTTCTCCTGGCCGTTCCGCGAATCCGCGATTTATATCTCTGGACGTTGCTAAATATGACTAATTACGAGCCACTCCACCCTACGCCGAGCGCCGCGCCGCGCACCAGCGGCCTTTGTGCCCCTAATTGCTGCCGACACTTTCGTTTAATTGCGAGCAGGTAACGAGACGCGGCCCTGGCTGACAATTCGACTCGGGCGTCGCTTTCCGCGAGAAGATTTTGTGGAACTTAAATTTACTTAATAAATTAGGGAATCTGGGATTTGGTTATGAATTTTCTTTAGGAGACTTCAATGTGCGGGGTTAAGGAATTTTGTATTTAAATTTGAGGGTTTGGGAATTTTTGAATGCTAACATTTTGGGAGAAATTTTGTCAAATTTTAATTTATTTAACGAGTCATGGGTGTGATGTGAGGTTCTATTTTTTTTTTTAGGGAGAATTCAACCTGTGGAGTTTCTTTTTAAGGATTTTGGTATTTCAATTTGAGGGTTTGGGAATTTTTGAATGCTAACTTTTTGGGAGAAATTTTGTCAAATTTTAATTTATTTAACGAGTCATGGGTGTGATGTGAGGTTCTATTTTTTTTTAGGGAGAATTCAACCTGTGGAGTTTCTTTTTAAGGATTTTGGTATTTCAATTTGAGGGTTTGGGAATTTTTGAATGCTAACTTTTTGGGAGAAATTCTGTCAAATTTTAATTTATTCAACGAGTTATGGGTGTGATGCGAGGTCTTAATTTTTCTTTAGGGAGAATTCAACCTGTGGAGTTTCTTTTTAAGGATTTTGGTATTTCAATTTGAGGGTTTTGGAATTTTTGAATGGCAACTTTTTGGGAGAAGTTTTGTCAAATTTTAATTTATTTAACGAGTTATGGGTGTGATGTGAGGTTCTAATTTTTTTTAGGGAGAATTCAACCTGTGGAGTTTCTTTTTAGGGATTTTGGTATTTAATATTGTGGATTTGGGAATTTTTGAATGGTAACTTTTTGTTATATTTTAGTAGAGCTTTTATGGATGAAATATTGATTAGTTGTTATAGGTATATAGAATTTCATTTTGTTACGATTGATGTTACTTTATCTTGGACTCTGGCAAAGTCCAATGCACTGGTTAACTGTACCCATTAAGATTCCATGGAAACGAGTCTTTCGTTCTCGTACATTTCAACTGTATCAAGCTTTTATCAAATCTACTTTCCCTAATGGGCTATGAAAGCTGCAGAAGAAAACTGGAGAGTCATTTAATTTTATAAAATTCCCTACACTATCCATACCTAAATGTTCTATTTCATAAACTTTCTATCATTAAAATATATAAATCTTTTTCGAAACGCTTCTAAACAATTATCTACACAAAACCCAGCGCTACGAACTTTCCACAGGCTCTAATTCTCTGAAATCTATTTCCAGATTCCATGTCAGTTATGATTACTCAGAAACGGGGTACAAAGTGAATTTCTGCTTGTAAATCCACCCCTAAACTACCACCCACGCAAGCTATCGCATTAAGTGGAAGATTCACAGCAGCAGCAGCGAACAGACAAGAAATTAGCGGCGAACGAATGTCCTTTCCATTCCTTTCTCGATTATTAATCGCACGCTACTAAAGCTTCATTAATCGCCAGTTCCCCGTATCGTTCAACCAAGACGTCGTCGCTACGTGAGAATTTATCTGCCATTATTTCTCCGCTCGGACTTCTTCTGCGGCGACTGATTTCCAGGAAATCGGGAAACTTGGGGCGTTTTATCGCCATCCGCCCTCTGAATGGATTCGTATAAACACCGTGACATCGTAGTCGTCGTCGTCGTTTACCCTCGTTAGAGTGGCCGGCGTCGTAATCGCGGTAATCGCGTGAACGTCCAACGATCCCGTTCCCGTTTCATTTTCCTGCAATCTGCGATCATGAGAAAATCACCGGATCGAGGCACGAAATGACTCGCGTTGGTACGGATCGAGCTGGCTTATGCGATGGCGAACGAAAGCTGGAGTTTAGAGGAGCGGGGATGAAGTTGGATGTGGAGGTGAAATTGTGGGTGAGTTAATGAGTATTTTGAGTAGAGGATATTGGTAATGTGAGTTATTTTGAAGGTATGTTACCTTGATATTAGTAAGTTTATCTGAAGTTGAATTACTGAAAAATTAAGTTATCTGGAAGTTAGCTTGCTCCAAAATTAAATTATTCAGCACTTAGGTTCAAAATTGAACTCCCCAAAAGTAAATTACTTTGAAATTAACTTACTTCAAAATTGAGCTCCACGAAGTTAAATTACCTCGAAGTGAACTCACTCCAAGATTGAGATCCCCAAAATTAAAATATATTTCGAAATTAATTTATTCCAAAAATTGAACTCCCGAAAGTTAAATTACTATGAAATCACTTAGTCTGAAATTTAACTCCCAAGATTAAATTACCCCGAAATTAACTTACTCCAAATTTGAGCTCTTCAAAGTTAAATTGCCCCGAAATTAACTTACTCCGAAACTAAGTTCCCCAAAATTAAATTTTCCCGAAATTAATTTACTTCGAAGTTAAGTTCCCCAAAGTGAAATTACCCCGAATTTATCTTACTCCGAAATTGAGGTTCCCAAAATTAAATTATCCCGAAATTAACTTGCTCCGAAGTGGAATTCCCCAAATTTAAATTACCCCGAAATTAACTTACTCCAAAATTAATTTCCCCAAAGTTAAATTACCCCAAAATTAACTCACTCCAAAAATAAGTCCCTCAAAGTTAAATTGCCCCGAAATTAGCTTACTCCGAAACTAAGTTCCCCAAAATTAAATTTTCCCGAAATTAATTTACTTCGAAGTTGAGTTCCCCAAAGTGAAATTACCCCGAATTTATCTTACTCCGAAATTGAGGTTCCCAAAATTAAATTATCCCGAAATTAACTTGCTCCGAAGTGGAATTCCCCAAATTTAAATTACCCCGAAATTAACTTACTCCAAAATTAATTTCCCCAAAGTTAAATTACCCCAAAATTAACTCACTCGAAAAATAAGTCCCTCAAAGTTAAATTGCCCCGAAATTAGCTTACTCCGAAATTGAGGTCCCCAAAATTAAATTATCCCGAAATTAACTTACTCCGAAGTTGAGTTCCCAAAATTTAAATTACCCCAAAATTAACTTACTCCAAAATTAAATTCTCCCGAAATTAATTTACTCCAAAATTGTGCGTCCTAAAATTAAATTGCCCCGAAATCAACTCACTCCGAAATTAGATTACTCCAAATAAAAATTGCTCCAGATTTTCGTGCCCCAAACATAAATTACTCAAACTTAAGCTACTCCAAACATAATTTAAAATTAAGTTACTCTAAACGTGGCCTACTCCAAAATTAACCTCTCGTAAAAAACTTATCCATTTCTCAATATTAGCCTCTCCACTACTGAAATCACAAATTCCCCTCTCCCTAACGACGACGTTCCCTAAAAAGATATGATTGATGGGGAACGGGACAGCGGGAGCGATGTAAATAAGGATTATCTCGTCAAGGGTGATCGGTCGAATTGAACCAAAAATTACCACGGCCCTTATTTGTTACAACTATCTCGCACAGGACGTGGGGACGAGCACGTCGGCCAGATAATTTATCTATGGCACCCATAAATTTCCACCAGCGATAATAAAGGGGCTCCAATCCTTCGTGATGGCTTCTCTCTGCGCCGCGATATTACGACGTATAAAATAACACGTCCCACCCATTAATAAAATCAAAACATTCTAACATATTTTAAAACAAAACATACCTTGTTATAATTCCTACTAAAAGCTTCATAAACTTTACGAACTTCCACACATTCACCATCAAACTACGCATACTTAAAAATTTATGAATTTATAACTTACGTACAAACATTCCAATAATAAATTATGAATCACCTTGCTTCGTTTCATCAATTAAGCTTCCTAAAAATCCTAAATAATAATTCAATTTTCTATAAACGTATGCGAATGATAACCCAGAAATTTAATAATAAATACGAAACGAGCTTACACTCTTTTTGTTATTTTTTATACAAAGTTAACCGAGTATAAGTTAACTTGGCCTTCAAATTTCTGGCCACGTTTTATGAAACTTCCTATTGAAATGATTTAAGTTTCCTAGGAGTATATAACTTTCCTATTGAGTTATTCTAATCACGCGTACTTTATTTTCCTAAACGAATAATCCTTTGAAAGAAGAAGTCGTAATGGAAAGATGAAGTGTAAGCAGAAAGGCGGAAGGGATTTTTACATCGCCTGGGGAAAAGTGGCTCTTTTAATGGATGGTATCTCGACCGCGAGGGTATCGAGTTACTCGCGTTACACGCTTCAAACTGCTCCTGGAAATAGGCAGCCATGGAACCGTCGCTGCACGAACGTTTCACCTCGTGCGGCGTTTTTTCCCCCGTGAAGATTGCCGTCGCGACCTTCGTGCCACGTGCAATCATTTTTAGCAAGCTCTTTACCTTCTTGTCTCTGATTTTATCGCGATTATAGATGCAGGAGAAGCGAAGTTCCATTTTTTCAGAGTTGCAAAAAACTCTCAAGTGTTTGAGAGTTAAATTTGTAGCAACTATCGATGATTTTTAGACACGATTTATTTTGATCTTTGATTTTTATCGATTCGGAGGAAGTAATTGTACTCTGATTGGAAAAGAAAAATAATATTACATATATTAAGGCTGCACTAGTTGCTACTTAGAAGTTGGTTCTCTATTCATCCGATGTTCAGTGGCAGGAATAATTAATATGTCTCGCGTTGATCGACTTAATAGGCGATAATCAATCAGTAATTATGCCAATCAAACATCTGTGCTCCTGTTTCGATTCTTTGTATCGCGGCGTCAGCATTCTGTCAATCTACTCAAGTGGAGACTAATAGCATGGAATTGGAGGTTTTTGAAACTTTCTGCACTCTAAAGATGGAAATAATTGAAAATTGGAAGCAATCTAAAATTGGAAGTAGTTGACAATTGGGAGCAGATTGGTAATTTTCTAAATATAGAAATTGAAGTTAATTAATCTTCTAAATTTAGAAATTTGAGTTTATTAATTTTCTGAATCTAGAAATTAAAGTTTATCAGTTCCCTGAATTTAGAAATTGAAGTTCATTAATTTTCTGCATTTTGGATTTGTGAGATTCTAAATATTCTGAATTTAGAAATTTAAAATTACTAATGTCTGATTCACACTTGGACGAACTTTAAGATGTAAATAAACCATACCGCGAGAAGCTAGGAAACACGAACGTAATTTACGGGGCTTTACTGGACGACGAAGGTGTGTCTGGTTACCCTGGGAGTTTCGAGGCCGTGTCTTAACGAGCTTAAAACTTGCAGAGTCATGACGCTTGTGGGCGGTCGTCTCTTTACCGAAACAAAGGAAGGACTATGATCATTCGATTAGCTGGCCAACCGACCGACTGGGTCTCGTTAAACATGCAAATCTCGTCTACGTTCCTCTGTCACCTTAGATTCTCTGTGAAAGCTCCTTAAACGCAATTAATACGCTTCGGAGGAATCTAACTAAACAGATTTCAACTTAAAGTGTCCCAATATCGCAATTAAATTCAATTTCAAGTCCTTTGCATTGTTATTAAATAAGAAACCTAAATAAATAAGTTTCTATGATAAAAATATAAAGAGAGGTACAAAGTTATTTAAATCATCGAGGAAAGATTGAATTGTTCTTCTAAACTTGTGATTAATTTGCATATTCTATCGATTTTTGTCTTCTACGTACTTGTCTTCTCGTTTTTTTTCGAAGCGTGAAGAAGATGGCTAACGAAGAGGGTATTAGTCGAAGGTACGTAGTAAGATATATCAACTTTCCCTCAAAATAAACAATATTTTCCTATCGTGACAGTCTCGTATCTTCCTCCAGGTACGAAAGAGCAAATAAAGTGATATGGATTTAAGGTATCACGTGGACGAATCTTTCTTTTCTCTGATAGTAGACCTCTGGTCGAATGAAATACATGAAAACGTTATTGGATCCTTTCAAGACCTATTCAGTGGCGAGATGTGGATCTTAATCCAAGTCCTTTCTTCTCGCAAGGAACGCTCTCCAAGATTATTGAAATGCATTGAATCGCGAAAAGTTACTAAGAAACTACAATCTACTATAGGAAAATCCATTAAGTCATCTGGAAATTCACAAAGCGTCACAATACCATTAGAATCGCAATCTCCAAGATGTTTTCTGAATAGGAAAAATAAATACGAGAAAACGAAATAACAAAGAAAAAAAATAAACTTCAAGCAAACATTTTTCAAATTAAATAAATTAAATTTTTGTTTACTTATATTAAAAATTTGCATCAATATTAATATCACTTCTCCTATATATAAACGTTATTTATTACGCAATTCAGTCGAATGCAACGTAGACTTGGCGAACTCGAGTTCCGGACCAACGTGCCGGGGCAGTTTTTCAGTGGAATTTACGTTCCGCGGCGCATCTAATGGGACGAACGATGCACTAAAGTGCTCCACACTACAAAGAGCTCGAGGTATCAAAAATCCTGGGAAGTTGAGTTACGAGAGGCTGCAGAAACTGGGAATATAATTCTGCAGGCTTCAAAGGTGCCTCGGAGACGCGGATCCGAAGACAAGGAGGGTGGCCGCCGCGTGAAATTCACGAGCCATTCGGGGACACTTTTTCACGGGCGGCGTGAAAATAGAGGAGATCCGGGGAATGTCGACGCACCCGTAGAAAATTCATACGAACACGAAAATAAGCGGCCAGCCGACGGATAAAAATAATAAAGGGACGGCTGTAAAAACAGAAATAGGCGCTGGGTGCAGAGCACACTGCACTCGCGGCTTCTTTCGCGGTATATTTACTAACGGTCGTCGTTAAATTCCTCTGTAACACGAAAACATGGTTCAGAAGCACAGATTGCATAATTCACTGTCTGATCAATTTTCAACGTAAACTCTGAAATTTCTAAAAACAATGAGGTAACCTGGGGAAACACTGGTAGTTATTTAAAA
Source organism: Andrena flavipes (assembly GCA_963971345.1). Taxonomy (NCBI): domain Eukaryota; kingdom Metazoa; phylum Arthropoda; class Insecta; order Hymenoptera; family Andrenidae; genus Andrena; species Andrena flavipes. The sequence goes on from OZ020480.1 coordinate 76,486,123, forward strand.
TGTATTATGGAAGGAAATTGACAAGATTTTTACACATTTTGACACTTATAGTACAGTCATAAAAAATGGAATATTATGATAGGACACTTTTTCCCTAAATGTAAAAATGGTAATTTTTATATTATATAGCAAAATGTTCCCCCACTTTACGGTTTTTTATTTAATATAATTTCTCAAAAATTCGTCACAGTACTTTATAGACGAACAGTTCAATTATATTTGTAAATAATAAACAAATTCATTTCCCACATAGTTCTCGTTTGGTTTCCTTTTTTCCTTAGGTATCCTCAATTACCCCACTCACCCTTACATATAAATTGCAGTGCAACTTGATGACGACATCTATGCAGGTGTATAGATACACCTTTGGTCTATATATTCAATTTCATGCTAATGAGTGTCGTTATGTAATACTATAGTTGTAGCTCTACGTTGCGTAATCACCTAATGAATTTGTTACATGAATTGTTTGAGGAAAACAGTATTCGTAAGAGGGGCTGCGATACAGGGAGCATAATTATTGCGTGCGAATTATTTATAGGCGCGAAGGCAGACGTGACAATCGCGCAGGGGCATTATCGGCAGAGGAACAACAGTGGTCTTCCGGTTCGCCGAATAAATCGCAGTTGCCGGACATCGCGTATTGACCAATCAGGGCTCGTTTATGTACTTGATGACCGTTCCGACTCCAATCTCGAATCCCTTTCCAGGGCACGAATAAAAATTCGGCCTCGAAATCATTTTCAATACGACCGCTCGCCCTCCCCCACTGTTTTTGCGTAATTAACCCTCGTTTGCCAGGGCCCTGTGTCCTTCGTAAGGGGATAACGAGGCTTTCGTAATTCAATACGAGCAATTGGCGGCTAAAAATAATCGCGGCTGTAAATGAGGACCATGGGACTTTGCTTCGAGTAGCTTCTGTCCTTTGGATTCGATTTGAAACAGCTTTCATTCGAGAACTTTGGGGCTTCGTACCGAGTCTTTTAGTGGAGAAATTTAATTCTTTAGAGTCTACTTCAATTCTGATACAAATTCGTGGAGGGTTGTGGAGAGCTGGTAGATAACTGTTTATTTCTACTTTTAGTTTTACATATATTATATGTAATTATAAGTTTACTATTTTTTTTTCCTGTTTTCTTATATTTAATTATGTTTCTTATCTTCTTGTTATTATTCTTGAATTCTACTGGTGCAATAAAGAATTATTATCATCATTATTATAAAGATTTCGGAAATTTTTATTTTTGGTACGAATCCCTTCCCACCCTGGTTGTGGAGAGCTGGTAGATAACTGTTTATTTCTACTTTTAGTTTTACATATATTATATGTAATTATAACTCTACTATTTTTCTTTTTCCTGTTTTCTTATATTTAATTATGTTTTTTATCTTCTTGTTATTATTCTTGAATTCTACTGGTGCAATAAAGAATTATTATCATCATTATTATAAAGATTTCGGAAATTTTTATTTTTGGTACGAACCCCTTCCCACCCTGGAATTTTATTTTACTAAATAAACCCTCCTGAGTGGGATAACTGTTCTTTATTACACCCTTCTAGATGACTTCTCAAGATATTCCAGCTTTTCATATCTTTTGGAACACAAGTATAAAATTTTCCAAAATTCTGCCCCATTTTCGAACTTTGTGGGGTTGTTTCACCCCTTAAAAATCTTAAAATTGAGAGTAGGCAAAAATGAAAGAATAGGGGTCCCTTAGATTTTTGTGCTTAAGAACATATTTGAAAGAGAAAAGGATTGAGATGGAAACTTTGTCTCCTGTCAGAGGATCGACGAAGAAAGTTGCTCCCAGGTCCGTTCAGAGCACGCGTGTTTCGAGAACGTCTATTCTGACCGAAGCCCTGGAAACTATCACTCGATAAGAGAGTTCACGTCCGTTTGACGCCGCGCCCGGATGTTTGCACAGCCTCCCGGTGTACCGATACTGTCCGGCACCGCGAAAATAAATCGCGCCGATGTAATTGGCCGGAGTGCGGCGCGATCGACGAATCGGACCGTAATAATTTTCGATTTAAATGCCGGATCACCGTTCCCCGCCGTCAAGCAGAGGCCAATTAGTACGATTAACGAAGTCGAAGGACGACCGAGGGATAATTAAGAATAATTGCCCGCGAAAGGAAGACCCCTTCCTTTCCATTTCTTCTTCCCTCTCTCTCTCTCTCCTTGTCTCTCATTGTCAGCGAGCGCGGGCAAAAAGCGGAAGACGGCATCCGTCTTCGAAGCGGGCGAACCTTTAATTTTCCAACTTGTTCATCGCTAATGAAGGCGGGCGCCATTAACGGGCAGTAAACGATTAAACGGCGATCAATTTAAAATAATTAGTGGCCGGCTTACCTACTGGCACGAGCAACTGTAATTCCTGTGTTTAATGTAGGGCTTCCGGTTTCTTTACTCGTGGTTGTGGAGAAATTAAGGAATCGATGATGTTCTAAGACTTACTTAGGAGGGTTTGGTTCAAATATTGATACAATGGGGAGAGTACAATGTTATTTGGAGCTATGAAAAATTTTGAGAATTGGAAAGATTCATTTGTGAAGGTATGTATCTCAGTGGCGAAAACAAAAGAAAACTGGCTTTTATTCTTTAAATAAATTTTCAAAAGGAAAAGAAAACTGGATATTATTCTTTAAATAAATTTTCAAAAAAGATAGAAAACTGGATTTTATTCTTTAAATAAATTCTCAAATAGAGAAGAAAACTGGATTTTATTCTTTAAATAAATTTTCAAAAAAGATAGAAAACTGGATTTTATTCTTTAAATAATTTTTCAAAAAGGAGAGAAAACTGGATTTTATTCTTCAAATCAATTTTTAAAACAAAAAGAAAACAGGCTATTATTCTTTAAATAAATTTAAAAAAAAACACTACTGGATTTTAATCTTTAAATAAATTTAAAAAAAACTACTGGATTTTAATCTTTAAATAAATTTAAAAAAAAAAAACTACTGGATTTTAATCTTTAAATAAATTTTAAAAAAGAAATTACAACTGGATTTTATGAATTAAATAAAATTTCAAAAAGGATAGAAACTGGATTTTATTCGTTATATAAATTCTCAAAAAGAAAAAGAAAACTGGCTTTTATTCTTGAAATAAATTTTCATAATAACCTAACGAATTTTCTTAAATTGGCATTAAAATTGTTTTTATCCCATCAACCCAGCCCTCCGCAAAATTAAATCCTGAGTGCGCCACTGATCTACGTATATACCTACACGTTACGAGTCAGTGGATGTTTGAATTTTCGTGGGCCACGAAACGGGAACGCCAGATGTGGGACGCCAAGCGAGAGCGCGAGAGGACATCGAGTTGAAAGTGCGGTGGGCAAACGAAAGGGAAGGAAACGTAGTCGCCGCGTTCCGGATACGAGGCTCCAGCAAGGGTGGGACCGGAAACCGCGCACGCCCGACACCAGGAAGTATAACCGGTAAATATATACGCGGATGGAAAGCGGCCTGTGCCGGCGGAATGCTTAATTTCACGGTTATTGACCGGCATCTTCCGAGCAGATCTACGCGACCTGCTCTATTGTCTGCTTAACATGCCATTGGACGAGCATCCTTGCGCGAAACAGAATCATTAATTATTATTCTGCAGCTCTGCACCGGGGAACATCGATATACCGTTCGCGGCGAGCTGAACAGGGAGAGATGGAAGACAATATGCGCAAGTGCTTGCAAAATGATCATCGAGCTCGAGGGAGTAGTCGGTGGAATTCAGATTGGCAGGTGCTCTTGAGATTTGTAGATTATGTGGTAGGCTGGTATATTAAGTAAGGGTTTGTGGAACGAGAGGGGGTAGGGTTTTTGTGCTGTATTATGTGCTATGATATTTTGTACATATATGTAGCTTAGGATTTGGATGTGGAGTTAGGGTGAGGATGGTAATTTTGTAGGAACACTTAAATGTGTGGAGAAGGGGTTAATGGGCCTTAAGGAGGTAGTGAGGGATTTAAGAAAAAAGGCCCAGGTGGTAAACGTTCTGAAGAGGGCCATTTTTTAGGGAAATTGAAGAGGTAGTTTACTAAAAACGGGCAAAGTGTAGTAATTCAGAAAAAATATAGGGTTTGGAAAAAATTGTTTTTTTTTTAAGATAAGGCCCTTGAGGACTTATGGGCAGTGACCCCTTTTTAGGGAAATTGAAGAGGTAGTTTACTAAAGACAGGTTGAGTATAGTAGTACAGAAAAAGAATATAGGGCCCTGAGGGGCCTTCTGGTTAGGGGCCCAGGCGGTAACTGCGAAGCAGCCTGTTAAATCCGCCACTGTGTGACGGTGTTCAATAGGAGTTGAGGGGCGTGAAGGGCGTTTAGGAGGTGTGAAAAGGTGTTAAGGGGGGTTGTGGAGGTATTCAATGTGAGTTTAGGGGCGTGAAGGGCGTTTAGAAGGTGTTTAATAGGTATTAAGGGGCACTATGGAGGTGTTCAATAGAAGTTGAGGGGCGTTAAGGACGTTTAGGGGGGGTTAGAAATGTGTTAAACTGCATTATTGACGTGGTCAATAAGAGTTAAGGGGCATTAAGGAGGTGTTAAGGGGCGTTATGGAGGTGTTAAATAAGAATTAAGGGGCGTTACGGATTCTTTGATTGTAAACAATTTTTTTGAAATAGGTAAGCTCGAAAAACTGTCCATCTATTCACTTATTACAAAAACTTGAAAATTTATAATTTTCAAAGGCGTTGAAAGGCCGAAAAATATAGAGGAAAAAGTGACGTCAAACTTCAAGTGTTGTTATTTTCTAAAAAATGTCATTTTTGTATTTTTTTCTGGCTCCCCCCTAGCCAGAAGTATATTCTTCAAAATAAAAATGTGTCAGTCGAATCGGATAATAAATTTTGGAGATACAGGTCCCATCGATTTATATGAATTTCTTGACGCCTCGACTTTAACGACTCCCCAGTAGGGTGGAACGAAATATAGGCGCAAAATTTTTTTGCTCCCCAGAAAATATATTTCTCTAATTTAAAACATCCTTAATAAAATGCGAAAAGTCCCATTAAATTCCATATACTAGTGTTCCCTTAATTAATTCCTAAAGATCATCTATATTTTTAGCTCTACACTGGAACCACCCCTTAAGACAACGTACTAAAGCTACTTAATAAAATTTTTCTACGAAAACTGTAAATTATTCCTGAAAAAAAAAAAAAATCTTAAGAATGGCTCACTGTTCCGGCCGCCACAGTGGTGTTCCCCGTCAACACCACCCACTACCATACTATAAAACAACCTCGACACTACAAATGTGCATATATACGCCGCTCCCCGTGGACCACCCCTTGTCACCATCAATTCTCCAGCGAAAGTCTGTCAGCTCGCGACGCAAAGTTGTGAAAGGAATCATGGACGGCTGTCAACACACAGTTCGCTTTAACGACACCGAGGAACAACGTGTCACGGCCGCGTCTCCGTCCGGATGCAGCGCGCCGCGGCTTCCGCGCGGCCGGATGCACCGGTTCTTTCGCCGGGCTTGTATACAGTTTATCCCGGTGCTACGTGCCCCCGCCCAGGCAGCGTGAAAAATATCGTTAAAGTGGAGTGTGCGTATCCTTTCGACGGCTCGTACGGGCCGGGGCGACGTGACAGTGTCAACAAATGAACGAAAACTTCCGGCACGGACGGGGCACGACAATCTCGGGCCGCTGTCAATGCTAAACGGAAGCGACGCGTTGTCGATTCCTTGCTCTCTGCTGCTGGGCAAGGCTAAGCAACGTGACGAGCTTTCTGCTTTCCTGTACGGCAAGAGGAAGAAGAACGACCGCTGGCCGCAATGATACTGCAATGTTGCCGCAACGTTGCAGGAACTACCATTTCAGTTTAACATATTTCCGTTGTTTTTAATGATACGAGAAAATGCCTAAGGAAAATAATGTTTGTTTCAGAGAAAAAATTATTCTGAAGGAGAAGATTTTTTTTCTCAAGGTTGTATTTTACGAAATTTTACTGTAACGTTATAGCCAATAAGAATACAAATTCAACCATGTATAATATGTTGTTCTTTTAAAGCAACGGAGATATTTTAAGCTTAAATGTTAGGTGACTCTTCCTGTATATTTTAATGTATAGAATGACACAAGGTGGAAGTTGTAATACATACCTAGTGTTAAAAAACCCTAATGGACATTGTCAAAATGAGCCTTCGATTTTGAATAATTTCAGTTTAAAGTTTTTCACTGTAGGAGTATAAGTTCGAATACGTTAGCATTCTGATCAATCAGTGGTTGTAGCTGTGACAGTAAAGTGTTCGCCTACGACGCTACAGGTCGCCGGTTCGAATCCCCTTGGAGGGAAAAGAATTTTCTTTAAAGAAACACACGGGCTTTGTACTTCTATTATTCTGTCAGAAACACACATATGTTATACTGTTATTTATATTTTCAGCCCTATTGCCCGAAACGTTGCAATAGGCGGACATAGAAATATTGCGGCAACGTTTGCAATCTTGCACTGCAACGAAGTTGCGTGCTGTATGGGTCCTTACACGCTACTATAGTAATTAATAACACCAGCAAAACAGCCTGTGCGTTCGTTTCCACGCGATCGATTCCGAGTGTCCCCTCCACGAGCCAGGGGGCTTATTTCGGTCTAGGCCCCGCCGGAAGGCACGGTCGCTAATTAAGCCCCGGCGAGACAAAGGGGGGGACACGCGAGGCACGTGGACGACATAATTTCCAGGAGTCGCGAGGGTGTGTCACGTGGGATCGATGTGTCTCGATACGGGACGCGATCGACGGATCACGTAAGGCCGTAAATTCTGCCGCGGCCTAAGCGCTCCTCGCGTTTCGGCCCCAGGTCGGAAGGGCAACGGTCGTTCCACGGAATACTAAAGCTGCGGAGCTTCCGGGGACGCTCCCGTGCCCGTCCGCCGCACGTCCGTCCGCGGGGATTATCTGCGAGTCGATCAAAGATCACCGGATATCCTCCAGGGCCAGCGACTCCTAAGTCGAATGGCAAGGAGAGCCCTGGGCCGGAGGAGAGAATCGCGCGGTCCCCGTTTCGCCGACCGTGAGAAACTGCGGGCACCTTCGAAGGGAATGTATGCAAATAGGGAGGAAAGGGACACTTGAATCAAGCCAGTGAACGAAGAGGTAAGTATTGAAAAATCTACTAAATTCAAGAATTCTTTCAAGCTGCGTTCAAAAATAATATCGAATACAAGAAACCCTGGTACAAAGTTTAAAATCGATTTGGCATTTAGTTAAAGTTTATGCATTTTAACACATAAGCATGGTCGAAAAAAGAGGTTTTTGATCTGAAACAGGAAAAATTTATTCAAAAAGTGTACCAACATTGGCAGGAACTAATTTAAGAATTGAGGGGTTAAAATTGAAAACTATGCGAGTGTCAAAAAAATGAAAAATAATTATTTTAGTAGGAAATAATTTTTTTATGTGGAACACGGTGGTAAAAGAAGTTCTAGAATAATTTATTTGGTCTGGTAGGGCTATCCCAAGAGAGAGCTAAAATCTTGAGTGCCAAGTTCACTGTGACGCGAAACGATGAAAATGCCAGCAGTCTTCACGACCCTAATATTTTTATTTTCCTCTAAATCTGTGAAGCTGGTATACGCTAAAAGTCCACACTAGTGACGAACAAGTGATAACCGATGAAAGTGACAAAATTAACATGCCTATTTTGTTTCAACTGGAAATGTTAACTACTGGCACTTACATCGCTTATCATTTCAACTCCTTAATAATCACAAATCAAAGAATTCTTAAAAATTCTTTCATTGAGATGAAGAAACCTCGATATCCTCCATATACAATTACACAGAAAAAGTTTGAAAGTTACTAAAAAGTATTCAAAATTAATATTTCCCTATTTAAACCCGCCAGTGTTAAGACTCAATCCTGAAGCACACCTCGCGTGCGGAAGTCCTTCAGGCGTATCCCTTAAGCATACTTCCCGAACGCCCATAGGCGTTCCTCGCAATCTACGAATGCGTTCATGGGTTTACAGTGCGAAAATGGTCGAAGAAACTTTCAATTTCCATCCTGGACTGTTTATTGGCACACTGACAACCTGGCCGCGGGAGCAGAATCGACGAGGGGCAAAGGGGGCGAATGGAGCCGATCGGAATCGAAGTCGTTGCTATGAATTCGTAACGAGGCTTTTGTGCAGCGCGATTCGAGCAGGCATGCGGGCGCGCCGAGCGAAATTCGGCCCGTGGGAACGCGACCTTCCTCTGTTCGAGTGGCGACGATAATCGCTGTGGCGATTGATCGACAAGGAGGAAAGAATGGGCGCGGATTCGGGTGAAAATTGGATCCATTGCTGGCGAGGCCTCGTGAGAATCAAAGGCGACATTCAGTCTTTCGCCCAGGCTGTTCTAAGCTCTCTTAATCGGCCAATTAAGCGACATTACTGGCCGCTACGGCGGAGACGTTTCGTTTGAACTCGAATAGTGACTAGGAGAAAGAAAGTGGGGGAATGGAAGATCTAAATTTTGAAGAACATTGTGTTTCGTTGCTCCATACAGAATTTGTTCAAATCCCTCCTTCTATCCATTACTACTCATTTTCAGTTATTATGCTCTCGTTGGTGCTACTTATAATCATCCCCTTTATGTAGCTATAAATTGTATACAATGATTAAGTTTCTAATTGTTCGAGTATGCTTTAGGTACAAATGCTTTAGACCGTCTGCTCGTTTCTTGATAGAATAAATGCATATATGGCCCTCTTTAGTTAAAATGTCCTATTTAGCATTTTTTTTTATTTTCCATCATTCAAATTAAAACATGTTGTCATTATTTCGTAACAGCCTAATATAATTTTTTGTAATAGGTTTTTTGTAATAATATACTGGTAGGTAATGTATTATGGACGTACTAATTAATTAATTGTTTTAGATAAGACATTTTAACCATTTTGAAAGAAATTAGGTTAAATACATTAGACTGTTTATAAGTCTTTACGAAGCACGTAGAGTTTTCTAACTTTACTTAAAATGTAAAAGACGTGTGGAACTTCAAATATTTCAACATACCTCAAAAAATGAAAAAAATGCTAGATAGGAGAGTTTAACTAAGGAAGGCAGTATAGCGATGGTCAGAAAATATATTAGTACCTAATTCGGACTCTAAAATCTACCAGGAAATCCCCAGGACCTGTCTAACCCTAGGCAGAGTTTCTTCTTCCTTTGTGCCTAGCTTTAGAGTAAATTATAAATAATCACGAAGAGTATATTCACTCACCCTTGCTGGAGGAACTGCGATGTCGCCTGCGCCTGGTCCTGCTGCAGGACCTCCCTGTCCTGTCTTCCACATGAACGCCATCGACAGTGTCCACTGGTGCAGGAGGAGCCATGGTGTTTGGCTCCACAATGACACTGGAGCTGGGAGGTTGCCTCCTGTTAGGGTTCTCCTTGCTCGAGGACCCTCGATCCTTGCCTAGGAAAGTACCAATCGAGTGTCTCCTTCGTCCTGCCGCCGCTGAGCCTGCTGCTGGCAGGGTGGACGAAAGGTTGTAGTACCTGTGAGACGTCAACTGCGTTAGTGCAATACAAGTGGTAGCCTTTTACAATAAGTACTTAAAAAATCACGCCTTTGTGTATTGAACAATCCTAGTGGTACCAAAATTAATAGAAGAATTGAAAATAAAGGACTCAGTGGAAAACAGGCACATGTCACATATGCATCAATTTTTGCTCCTTTTGTACAGTTAATTGAAGAGTCCTTGTAGAAAACACTGTAAGTGACAAAAATCAAAGTTCATACTATAGTATTCCCATTTTCAGATAAATTTTTGTTTTTTAATTTTGGCACTTACAGTGTTTTCTAAAAGGAATCTTCAATTTGAACCTACAATGTGGTGTAATTTCATCATCTCCTAATAAAATCGTAATATAGTGGCACGTGTTTGTTTTTCACTGGGTCCATCAAATGTATACTGCTTAGACTGGATTTTCGTAAATCACTGACCTGGCGTCGTCGACACCCACGAAAACCTCGCTGGAGTCATCGTCGTCATCATCGTCATCGTTGTGGTCGTGACCATCCCTGGCCAGACCACAGTACACCATATCATTGGACAGAAGCTCGCTGGCTGACTTTAGAGCCGTCCTTCGACCTGGTCGAATTCTGTCGTTCTCGGAGTGTGAATGGGATCTGTTGAGGATAATGAGTCTTGTGGTAGATTAATTAATTACTCCAAGGAACAGATTTCTCAAAAATTGACGGACCCCAAAATTTGCCGTTCACCAAAATTTATCGCTCTCCAAAATTTGCAGCTTCCCAAAATATGCGACTCCCCAAAATTTGCAGCTCCTCAAATTTTATCGCTTCCCAAATTTTGCCGTTCCCCAAAATTTTCCGGTCCCCAAAATTTGCAACTCCCAAAATGTTATGCCTTCCCAAAATTTGCAGCTCCCCAAATTTTATACCTTCCCAAAAATTTCCGGACCCAAAAATTTGCCGTTCCCCAAAATTTATCGTTCTCCAAAATTTGCAGCTTCCCAAAATTTGCCGTTCCCCAAAATATGCAGCCCCCCAAATTGTATGCCTTCTGAAAAATTTCCAGACCCCAAAATTTGCTATTCACCAACATTTATCGCTCCCCAAAATTTGCAGCTTCCCAAAATTTGCCGTTCCCCAAAATTTGCAACTCCCAAATTTAATAGCTCCCAAAACTTGCAATTCCCCAAATTTTATCGCTTCCCAAAATTTGCCTTTCCCAAAATTTATTGCTCTCCAAAATTTGCAGCTCCCCACATTTCATCGCGTCCTAAAATTTTTCGCTCCCCAAAACATGCCATCCCCCAAAATTTATCGCTCCCCAAAATTTGCCGTTCCCAAAATTTATCGCTCCCCAAAATTTGCAGTTCCCCACATTTCATCGCGTCCTAAAATTTTCCGCTCCCCAAAACATGCCATCCCCCAAATATTGCCCCTCCCCAAAATTTATCGGTCCCCAAAATTTACCCCATCTCAAAATTTGCCGCCTCAAAGAGCGGAACACCAACCTGTGCGGCAGATACGGAGAGGGTGGCGCCACATCCGACGGCCTTGGGTCGCCCTTGAGGATCTGCTGTGTCCTCTCGTGCTCGGCGTTCGCGCTCACGGACCTGAACAGATTCCTGAAGCTCCTCCTCTGCCCGGAAGCTCCTCCGTGGCCCCCGTTGCCGCAGTGATGCGTCCCGTTCCTCGTCAGCATCGGCACCCTCTCCTCGGTGGGCGTCGAGGGGGCCGAGGCCCCGGACGCGCTGCTCCTGTTGCTCTCCTGAGCCATCAGGCTGCTGGCAGTGGACGTCGAGAGCACGCTGGCCGATGACGTCGCGCCCATTTTGCACGGGCGTCGCCGGAAAAGTGCCGTGAGGCCCGCGGGGCCTTTCGACGGCGGCGAGAAGGCGACGCTCGTTGTGGACGTGGGCGTCGTCGCCGTCGACGACGACGCTGCGCCGCCCGACAACGAGAAGTACGAGGGGTTGTCTGTGAACATACGGGCCCAGGATCATAGAGTCTCTTCTACCGACCAGCCAACGTCATTCCTTGAATCTCCCCTCTCAACTCGATTCTAAACTCATCGCACTGCTTGTCTCTAAACCTCCAGCGTATTCAGACACACCCCCGAAGAAGGGGTACTTTCGAGTCGAATGGGAGCAACTTTTCCTCCACCTTGGTCGAAGCGCACTAGCAGTCAAGAGTCAAGACACTTAACGAAGACGAGAGTATTAATGGCACTTGATGTTCCTTCTTTGGGTAGCGACACTCACGGAATTATTATATCTTTAGGTGGAAGCTTGCCACGGGGTGTTCACGTCAGTGGCAACGTGAAAGGTGGTCCGACCACGGTTGGTAGCCGGTTATCGTCGAACCGAATATCGTTTCCGATACCGAGGCGCGAAGAGGAAGAGGAGTTTCGCGACTATTCGAACACGAGGGTCCACCTGAGACTGTCGGGTCAGAGATACACGATGCCCATAGGACGCCATGAACGAATCGAGTGGCACTTGAAGGTGGGGGGATGGACCGGACGTGGTATTGTCCCCCACCCTGTAAACCAGAAGCGAGGAACGAGAGGCAGACGCGGAGGCACCGGAAGTCCGCCACCGGCGTTCACGATCCGCGCGTTACTACTCTTCGAAGATGAATTGACGTGGAGCCGAAGAGGGGAGGGAAGCGAAAAGGGGTGGGAGTTTAGGAGAGCTTCCTGCGAGCCAGTTTCACGCGGTGACTTCTGGGGTTTGGGAAAATATTTTCGGAGAGGGGTGACCTTTCGAGCAGCTTCTGCCAGCTGTCTCAATATCGAGTTCTTCAGGGGCTTCCAGGGGAAGGGACGTTTATGAACTTGCGAATGCATCGTGTAAGTGATTGGAGTGAATGAAGTAGGGGACTCAGGGTGGGCGGAGAACGCCCAAGGGCGTTCAGCGAGTGTGTATAAGAGATGCGACTAAAGGGGTTCCGCACGTGACATTGTGCTGAGCGCTTAAATTGTCATGCTTGATGTTGTTTTTTTTTTTTATTTTATTGGGTGCTTGCAGAGTTTATTGGTAATAGATACCTAGGTATTGTGAATGCTTGGGAGGTTTAGCAAGGACTAAATAATGGAGCTGGAAGTTTGGGAAGTTAAGTAATAGGAGTCTTGGAGAGTTCAGTATTGCCTTCAGCTACCTTCGTATTTCAATAGAGTTACTAAGTTTCTTGTTTCTGTTCTGAATAACCCTGCCGGGGACTGCGATTCAGGTACGCATTTAATCTAATATCAAGGCTCGAGAAACATACACATTACTAACTATAATAAGATATATTACTAACTATTTTAGATCGTCAATGAAATGGAAACTTGAGAGGGTCAAAAATGTCCCGAGGAGACAAGTCTTTAAATAGTATTTTTGTTTTAGTTGAGCGTTTTTTTATTTTTTTTTTATTAATTCAAAGTGAGCCTCTGACTTATATTATTATTTTTGGTAAAGAAAAAGAATTGATTTAATAAATATTTGTTGATTCGAATAGAGTTTTTTACTTATTTAGTTTAATATTCTACCCCATTTTGCATTGACAAACATTTTGTGGTATAACTGAACAGAAAATAAAAGATTGTTAGTACCAAATTTTACACAGGTTTACACGAAGAACGGGACTTTTAGTTCCACCCTACCCTACACTTGAAGCAGAAAGCGAAGGATCGATGGATCGAACGTGGTGGATCGCTGGAAATCTGTGAAATTTGCTGGCTGAATAGATGCTACGTGACGAGGGTACAAGAATCGAAACCAGAACGGTTCCCAAGGTACGTTCATCGCCTACGAATTCGAGTCTCCAGCTTTCTTCAATTGCTGATCGAAATCTTCCAACAGATCCCTTTTACATACCCTGCGCAAAGGGTGCACAAAAACACAAGAGACATCTTAAAAATTTAACACCTCTTCTTTAACCCCAAACCTGGAAATCTTATTTTTTTCTTTGATGAATGGAACCAAGAGAGGGTTTCAAATTTCGAGATTCAATTTCGAAATCGGGAGGCACAGACGCCGACGTTTTTCAGAAGATCCCTTCTACCGTGGAAAATGAAAAAATCTTCAAAAAGAGTGCCGCTTGAGGGAAATCCTTTGACGTCATTTTTTGGCAGAAATTAGATACTTCGAGCTATCGGTCCCTTTCAATACGTGTCTCTTTCGTCCCACCTCTCCCCTATATTCGATTTAACAGACTATTATCAACGGCGAATTAATAAAAAGCCCCAAAAAAAAATTCACCCTCAGCAGTTCTTCAAAAGCAGAATACACCTGCTGCCTTCGATACTGAAAGCACTTGAAATCAAGTGTGAAGATTTCTACCCAGTCGTAGAAAGTCTCCAAGAGTCTCCAATAACAAAGAAGAAAAAGAAATCGGGGAATACAGTGCAACGTTTCGTGGAATCAATCTCCAACGAAGTGCACCACGTGAAATATAGAAAAGATATCCAGGATGCAACTTGGGAATAAAAGGAGAGTCCAGATTGTAGTATACAGAGATACGAAGAAAACCACGTGGAGAAATATTCTCAAGAATCATTGCGAAAGATGAGAAAAATATGATGGACGGTAAATTGTGAATCCTTAAGAGTCGTTGGAAGCGTATTTTTAGCTCGCACGGCGAGGTCGATTTCGCGATGACGGGAATCGAATTCACACGGTAGGCAGCGCGCTATCGACTCCTACGAAATGAAAAACGAAAAAGGACTCGTCGCCGAGGCGGAATACGCGGTAGCCAGGTACAAGCGTGATACGTGGCCGCGTGATTATGCGCGGGGACGCGTGACACGCGTGCTAAAACGCTCCTCGAGATTGTACGTGGCCGTGGGTATCGGTCCAGGAATGGGTGAAAAGCTTACCGACTGCCATGGTGACCTCTTGCACGAGAAACCGCTGCCACTTCGCGGGCCCTCTGCAAAGGAACAGAAAACACAGGTGAAATTATGTAAGCCCTTGGGTAGAGATTGAAAATAGTTTCTAGTTTTTTATTTGCAGCTTCTGACAAGTGAAGAGAACTGGGAGTGAAAATTGTAGGTATTAGAATTTGAATATGGGGAAATTAAAGTTGAGATTGGAAGAAGTGGAAGTAATGATAAAAATAGTATTGGGAATTAAGTGTAAAGAGAGTAAAATTGAGATTGGAAGAAGGGGAAGTAATGATAGAAATAGTATTGGGATTTAAATGTAAAGAAAGTAAAATTGAGATTGGAAGAAGTGGAAGTAATGATAGAAATAGTATTGGAATTTAAATGGAAAAAAAAAAGTAAAATTGAGATTGGAAGAATTCAAATAAGTGGAAGTAATAATAGAAATAGTATTGGAATTTAAATGGAAAGAAAGTAAAATTGATATTGGAAGAAGTGGAAATAATGATAGAAATAGTATCGGAATTTAGATGTAAAGAAAGTAAAATTGAGATTGGAAGAAGTGGATGTAATGATAGAAAATAGAAATAGTAGTGGAATTTAAATGTAAAGAAAATAAAATTGAGATTCCCTAGTAGCATTTCTGGTTGGCCCACGGTATCCCCAAGTTGTGAATTAGTTGGCCATTAAATTGCCAACGATAAAATTCTACTAGGGTTGGAAAAAGTGGAAATAATGATAAAAATAATATTAAGATTCGAATACGGGGAAAGAAAAGTTGAGATTTGAGGAACTGGAAATAATGATAAAAAATAACATTAGGATTGAAATATAAACATAGTTAAATAGAATATTTATTGCAGTAAAAATCTATCTTCGAATTGTCACCCACTACATTTGAATCCGCCAAAAATTGTAGGGAAATGCGAAGCATTTGTCAGTTTTCGCACAGCGCACCAATCAATCACCCAAATCAATCAATCTCCAATCGAGCCAGTCAATCTCCACCAAAAATCTCTCTATCAATGGAAACCTACCCTGCACTCGCGAACTTCGGTGCTGACGGAGAATAGAAAAGAAAGAAAAACAGAGATGTGGGATGAAATTCGTTGAAAATGGAGATTAACGAGGCTCGAACTATTTTTGAAAAAATATCAATCAACTTCGTTTTCATCAATTTGTAATTAATATTTTCAATTCCATCTCTTCTGTCATTCCAGAAGTCGCGAACAGATTTATCATCATTCACCGATTAGAAATAAAAATCACTGCTGGTCTTTGCGCCATTCCATCCATCAATAAACAAGTAACCCTTCCACAGATTCCTTTCATCGTCTAAATTATTTTTTAAATTCATTCGTACCAGTTTTGCTCCTAACAACTTGACTTATGGCACATTCGGACAGATTTCGGAGAAAGTTTTCGTAGATTGTTGAAATTTAAATATGCTAGATATAGTCTTTAGTGATATTTAAACGTATCACAAAGGATTTTTCAAAATATTGAAAAATGTCGATTTTACAGCTGTTAAGTTTTTTTCAATACATTATAGAAGTAGTAAATTTACAGGGCCAATTTTAAAATGTATATATTTTTGAATATTTGTCCATCAAGGAGAAGGATAGAACTATATTCTCCCTTTTCAGTTTTTTAAAATCGCGCCAGATGTTAAAAACCTGCATTTGTTTAAAATAATTGCACAAAAATGGTTCAGATTTTTTTTAAACTGAAATAAATTTCTTAAAACTTCGATGTCTTCTCTACAAACACCCCAAAGTTCATCTCCATCCGCTAACTACATCCACAGCTATAATTTATTGAAAAAAAGGTAGCACTTAATTTCCAACAGCTGTAAAATCGACATTTTGAAAAATTTTGAAAAATCCTTTGAGGTACGTTTAAATATTACTAAAGACTACAACATATTCAAATGTCAGCAATCTACGTAAACTTACACAGAAAAATTTATCCGAATTCACAATGGGAAGTCCTTTATAATAAAAATAGTACAAGTGCGAAAATTCAATGTGAAACATAAATGAAGAAAATACATAAAAAAAAGTTTTTTTTTATTATGAATTCCCAAGTCTCGATGCGTACGAATAGTAAGTATTTTAATATTTGCAAACACACCGATTTACCCATAATTTTCTCGAATTAAATACCACATTCCATTAACCCCTCATTTATATTCACAACAACAACAACAAACCAAACACACAAAGAATTAATAAACCTTATCCACCGCAACCTAAGCCAACGAACCAAAATGTCCCACCCTCTACCACAAATTTCCACCCCAAAACTCACTTATTATATCATCAGCCGACCGATAGCGAAAGCTCATTTTCGCGTGGCACTCTATGAAAGAAAGTTGCCTCCACCGTCGCCGCGCGCGTTTCGATTCACGGAGCCGGTGCACCGCCACCCCAACGTGCTTTCAGCAGCGTCAGTTTCATTCATCGCTGAAAATACGCTCGAATATTATATTTAGCACGGGATGCAGGGAGACGCGTGTCGCGCGACAGCCACGACAGTTTTATGGTGGTGGGACGGGGTGGAAAAGGGGGATGGGGAGGGGTCTCATTCACGTTTTATCTGCGTGATATTGGCGCGCGATCTTGCCACTCCGTCCTCCATTCGCGTTCTCACCGTCCTCGTCTACCCCCTTTCGTAACTTTGCTCGGCGAGATTCTCGCCCCTCCACGTACCGTTCCCTCCGTTCTGTTGCGTAGATGCACGGGGCGAGCTGCTCAAGGTGGCTTGTGCTGCCGGTTTCTTTGAATTTGGAAATGTATAAAATGGGGGAGCATTTTTAGTAGGATGGCCAAAGGGGAGATTCTTTGCACAAAAGTGAGTGGAAGTCTTGTTTCTATTTTCTATGATCTGACTGTTGTTATATATCATTGTTAACGTTATGGAATGGTTTATTATAACACCTATGAGTAATGAATTATTTAACACAGAAGCAGTATGAGTGTTATCATTGCAGTATTGTTAATATCATTGCAATTGTATTTTATAATATTCAACGGTCATCGGTCTGACATCGTTTGTTCACACTTTGGTTTGTCACCTAGATGTTCTTGCTTTGTGAATTCTTAGTAATGAACGTTGTGTTTATTTAAAAGAAAAATTTTATATATAAAGGCACACGCAGTAGTTTTTGTTTTTGTCTAAGTTTCCTTGAAAGTGGTAAAAATCATTGACCGAAACGTTGGAATTTAATAAAAATTCTCGAAATTGCAAAATAGTTTTTATTAATTGTTTAACAGACCGAACCAGTGCGCCGGAATCATTTCTTTGAAGTAGAACAATTTTTGCGGTCGAAATTCAATTTATATTATTTGAGTGGAATAGAATATTGTGGAAGGTAAATTTGTGAATATTGTAACTCTATTTTGACGTGAATTTTGGAGTTTGTAATTTATTTTATGGAGCCGCAGTGGCAATCAATCCCTTAAAACCTGAGTCCCACACTAATTACCTATATTATATTCTAATATAACCTTAAGGGTGTACAGAACTATTGAAACCTCGAAAAATAAATTTTTCTATTAATATTAATTCTGAAAGTGTAATCCCTTGTGAAAATTTAGAACAAAGTTTCATGAGGAAATTCGGATAATTACGTAAATTATAGCGCTGCGCGTAACGGCCTCACAGAGCAGTATTGGCGTAGAGAACTTACCGTTGAAGCCGTTTATCTCGAAACTACATTTTTAAACTCCGAACATCACCGCGTACATCATAACTTTTGAACGAATGAATATTTTCACTTGAAATTTTAACTGGAGGTGTAGAATTCCTTTCTCTATAACGTGGATTTTCCGCATCAACATTGGATGTATGCAAAAAATTTATAAACGATTGGAAACAATTTTCTTTGGTAAAACTGTAGGGAAAAAATTGATTCGTTTGTAACTTTCACAATTTTCGTTTAAATTCGCCAGTCAAATTCCATGTTGTAGGTTTTGGTGTAGAAATTACTCACCCCAAAGCATTTTGCTTTCACCTGATACTATGTACCTACAGCAACTACATCTTCAGCAGAGATGCGCAAAATTTTTGTTTAAATAAAATTTCGAAGAACAAATAAAAGTTTAAAAAAATTATTCTTCATGCATTCGTTAACCCGAGGTAACTTTATATTATACACACGACGAATAATTTTTTTTAACTTTTATTCGCTATTCGAAATTTTATTTAAACAAAAATTTTGCCCATCTCTGATTTTCAGCGCTTAATAACGTTACCAAATTTGTACATTCCGACAATTTTTTTTGGCAATTACTCAGAATCGTGTCCACATATTATTGTGAAAATTACAGGTACCTAAGCAATTAAACACAAAAGAAACCATCAATTTTACGTGTCTAATAATCTTGTACCCCCTTAATAGACCTTCAAATTTTAAATATTCTAGCAAAAGAAACCCTCCCCTTTCAACAGCTCTGCGCCCTCCACCTTGCCAAGGCTTACCATAATTTTCGTAATTTCCTCGCAGCACTTCCTCCCGTCCAGAACCCCTCAGCGTTGCATCAAGGTGTTACTCTGGTAAGCATAATTATTTTCAGACATGCTACGGTAGTTTCGCGGCTAGTAGGATTAAACGCACGCGCAGCTGCATTCGCGTGCATCGCGTTTGCACCTAGCACAGGCGAGCACCGCCTCACTTCGCCAAAAATCGTTCACTCTCCCGCGTTCGATTTATTTCATCCCTCGGTAAAACCAATTGCATCGAGAAATTTTCAATCGATTGCTCTCTGACTTATAAATTCATCCAGGTGATATTAAAATTTGTTCCTTTTTTGGGGAGGATAAAAAAGAATAGAAAAATAGAAAAGTCCTCGATTCTCCTTTAAAAGGAGTTACTGCTTTCGCGAGGAGTTACTGCTTTCGATTCTTCTCCCGCTTGGAATTGCAATGTCATTTTTAATTCAAGGAAATCTCGCGCGTCCTCGAGATGTCCTCGCGGAGGTTTTCCTCGAAAATTCGCTTCCTCGGAGCTCGTTCGAATTCCTGACTCGCGGTGCTTGCAATATGTACGCGGGGCTCTCGTTGTTGCAGCAACCGTAGTTGCTACTATTTTCGTGCGGCTTCCGATGAGGACGGTGCGCGGAGCTCGTGCCAGGAACGGGCGGGCGGGAGGAAGCTGAGGAGACTCGGGTTATCGTTCCCATGAAAGCTCGAGCACTCTGATTTACTCCCCTGTCCAAATGGATCAGCTGATGGGACGAATCACGGCGGTACTCTAGCGTTCGCGGCAATGTTGCGACCGTGATGCGCTCAGAATGCTTTCTGGCTTTCTCGTCTTTCTTGTCTTCTGGAGTTCGTTTTTTTCGGGGGCTGCCGGGGCTTCTTCTCAGCTGGTGGTTTTAGGAAACGGATGGGCCAGGGGAGAGTGCTTTGGGAGCACTGTTTTTTTTTACTTATATCTGTATAATTATGTGGATTTGGAAGTTGGTTGTTTCGTACAGTCGCGTCGGAAAATAAGTTGACGCTCTTTAAAATCGCATCACTTTTTTCAAAGTAGTCCAAAAGACTTGAAGTAGCGGAATTAGTTTCGTCGTTTAGAAAAAAGCACTTGGTCTGAATAGCAAAAAAAATAGTGAAGGTTGTTTTTTTCAACTTTTTTAATGAGGCTGTAATGAAAATTCAAAAAATGCGTTTGTAGATTGAAGTAAGTTGTATACATGCTGAAAATTTCATCTAAATCGGTTAACGTTGCTCTGAGCTACAAACGTTTAAAATATCGCAGAATAAGGAAAATTGCGAAATTCCAAAAATCAGCGATTTTCGACCTTATTCTGTGATTTTAAACGTGTGTTGCTCAGAGTAATTTTTCAGCGTGTAAACAACTTACTTTAACCTACAAAGGGGTTTTTTGAATTTTCATTACAAGCTCTCAAAAAAAAAAAAAAATTTAAAAAACGACCTTTATTATTTTTTTCCTTTTCAGACCAAGTGCATTTTTTTCAAAACGACAAAACACGTCACCTAGTAAACTAATTCCGCTAGTTTCTGGAAAAACTCAAGTCGTTTGGAGTAATTTTAAAAAAGTTATGCGATTTTGAAGACAGTCAACTTATTTTCCGACGCCACTGTATATATCAGTTATTTGCTAAAGTTCTTCCAAATTATGTTTGGAAATTCTGCCAAGTTATTTTTAAAAAAATTCGCATATGATTTACTAGGACTCTTCGAAGGAATTTCTGAAATTTCTGTTATTTCCAAACTTCTAAATTTCCCCTGCAAACTGTCACCAAATTATTTCTAAAAATCCTATCAAGAATTTATTAAAAAAATTTCCTCAAAGTTTCTAGCAAATTCTTCCCAAGAATTTTACCAAACTTTATCCCAAAAACTTCCAAAAACTCTACCAAGCCCAATGCCAGAAACTTGAAAATCTTCCACGAAAGTTCTATTAAAATTAAACTATTTCCAAAAACTCTACCAACCCTCCACTAAGGACCAAACCATTTTCAAAAATCCTACCAAGTCTCTCTCAAAAATTTTACCAACGCCCTGAAACTCTCCCAAATCCTCCCCAAAATTTCCACCACCTCATTTCCAAAATTACTACAAAGTCGCCATGAAAACTCCCAAATTTTTCCCCAGCTCGATCTCGAAATTCTCGAGGCGACAGAATCTTATCGTGGTTTCGCGAAATGTGCTCGAAACCGAGACACTCGAAACCGCGCTCGCCCCTAGCGCGCTATTTTCGCCCCCAAGGTGAAAAAGAAGTTCGTCGATCGCTGCTGGGTCAAGCTGAACTGCATTTAACCGGTGCACGGTATGCACCTGCTGTAAGCCCGCGCCGAGAAAAAGAGAGCATAGGTACCCGCGCGTGACCCTAAGAGCGAGCGCCAGGGTTTCACGGGTCGTTCCTTTAAATGTGACCGAGCCGCCTGGGTCGTTAATTAGCACGGGATACGTAAATTAGGCCGATTTGCAAACCAGCAAACCGTGGCACCCGTATCCACGCACGCTTCTTTCTGTTTCAGTGCCTCACGTGCCACTTGCTTCCGCGGACGGAAATAAACAAAGCGTCTCTGCGATTCTTTTATATCATTATGCTGTTAAATTCCAGCGTTTGGTAGACTGTTAAACATTCCTTTCCGGGGCTATAAAATAATGTGATGCGTGTGGTATAACTCAAAAAAATGTAAATTCAAAGAAATTATACCATCCTGTGTTCAACTGTTAAATAAATGCAAATTTGAAACTACTTTTCCTGTAAAATTTATGATTTTTCAGTTATGAAACTAGAAATTCCTAAGCAGAGATATATTATATTCTATTTTAAATTAAAAATTATGATTAATTTGTTACAGCTTTTCTGTGAAATTTTTCTATTAAAATCTCTGCTGTTACATATTCAGTACAACTTATTTATAATTATCTACCGTCATTTAGCCAAACGGCGTTAAATTTATATTCAAAGCTCGTGCTTTCCAAGACTCATCAATTATGGCTTGACAAATAAAGTCCTAACTGTATATTATTCTCCGTAGAATCCCTCTCTGAATCATCGATGTATAGTTAACGATCCCACTGCACAAAAGCGTGCTTTGAAAATTCTTCACCGTTCCAACGACGTTCTTAGTATTTCTAAACACTTACATGTTTCTTCAAACACGTCAAATTTGTCACCCAGAGTTTTCACGAGAATTGGAACGTCACAATAGGAGAAAGTAATAGCCACGCCAAGAAAAGAAAACAACGAAGCCCCCTTTTCGGCTACGGTTACGATAAATTCGATCGACAGAGCCCGATAAGAAGCTCGCGTTCGGATCTGATTGAACGTGCAAGTGCACCCGATTGCTTCGAGACGTCGGTGCCATAAGCGCGACGTGTTGCGTAAGCGGCCAGAGGCGAACTTTAAGAATGCGCGTCGCGTACGAAATCGATCCGGAGGTATCGATGTACCGCGGTTGAGTTGTTATTTCAAACAAATCGTGAGCTGCTTTTCCTGGAAGTTCTCTAAAAGCAAGAACTCAGCATTTCCATGAAAAGAATAAAAATTAAATTCCCTGAGCTTCAGCTCCAGCAAGCTTCCTTTTCCGTGGTTGTAAAATAAATATCTCAATTACTGCCAATAATATCTCTTTTCACTTTTCACCGAAGCGATGATGCTATCTGTCCCAGTGCCTCAATAAATATTTCCCACTCCTACTATCGCACCAAATTACACGAGAATTATAATTTTAAAGTCAACAACAAATAAGAATAATTTCAACAAGCCACCCAGCAGATTTCTCGCCCTGAAATTTGGAAAATTTAAAAATCCCAGTAAATTACACGCAGCAAGTAAAATTCCCTCAATCTCCATTCCCCAGTAAAAACAAAAGCTACTTCGCCGAAAATATCCGCCATCACACTCTCTCCGAAGCTACTCTCGCGCGCCCCGTCGAGAAATAAGAGATGAGACTCAAAAACAAGCCAGGAACAAAAAAGAAACTTCCCCAAAACGAATACCTCCCGCTTCCCCCGTATTTACATGCACCAGACTCGCTTCAGCCGGAGATATTTAAGCGAGAGAAAAAAGCGAGGAACCGCGGCGTACAAAAGGCACGGAAATAGAACTGGCGTGGAGGTCGTAGCTCGAAAACGCAGGCAGCGATTTCGCGCGTTAGGTCCGCGCGTCTGGTTAAGTTCGGCTGTCAGGTTCGATCTATTAATATACACGGCGAGCTGCCTGCCTAATTCCTAATGGAATATATTCGTACAGATTTCTCGGCGCCTTAAAAGTATCCTCCGCTGGAGCATGCGCGGCGGAAAGCTTCCTTCCCCCACCAACGGAGGAAAATTCCAAGCGAGGAGAGCGATACGGAAACGGAGAATAAATCCCCGCGACGGGCTCGATCTTTTTTAACTCGTTGGGAACACGAATTCGAGCGCGAAGGGCGAAGCGAGATTTCTGGTTTCGGGAAACTGACAGAGTCACCGCGATCAGCTGATCGTACACGTGCTCCGCATACCTCGATCAACGCTCTCACCGAGTAAATCGCGCTCTAATTCGAGGGTGGTCGCTTTACATTCCGTTCGCGCACTGAAATAGACGCGGTTTAAGTAATATCAGGAATTTTCACGGCTATTTGTGGAAGCTTGAATAATGTCTTTTTGGGGAAATCAGGTGGAAGTTTCTGTTAGTAGAAATTGTGGGGATAAGAATCGAGGATCTTTGGAATAGATTATATTGGGTTGGTAAAACCCTATTTAAAATACTTATTTTAGAAGATGCAGTAAACTGGCACTAAATTTATGTACAAATAGCTGAATATTGTCGCTGAATTTCATTTAAAATTTTGTGAACTTTTGTTCCGAAATGGTTTAGTAAACAAATTAGGGTTTGCTTGTTTGCTATTTTTTTCTGAGTGTTTGAGGTCTTACCTTCAACTTTTTAGAGGCAGTTGGTGAATGTTGATTAATGTGAACATTCTTGGAATCTTCTTCTCTTTTTCACGAATTTCTGCTGGCTTCAATTTTCCTTTGTTTTGAAGCACGGCTTTTGGTCCGTAAGAATTTTGTTTAGGATTCAGATGATCTGGTTACAGTGTTTTCAGAGAAGATACACTCGGAGTTGTGGAAGTTGGTCTTTCTTCGAGAGGACGGAGGAGACTCATGAAAGATTGCATTATGCGTTCGTGGTGGAACCCTTCATGTGATTCGATAGTATTCTCTTTATTCTTATTCTCGATTTCTGTTCTCGTGCTCGTCGAACATGGAAGTACACTTTAAACGATGCTTTTATTAGTTTTGATTGCTCTGCGTTGTGTTTTGATTGATTTTTGAAAATTTTGCGAGTTCGTCTTCGTAATTTCTTAGGTTTCAAGGTTGGGTTAATATTTGTCAGTTCTATTTAAATTAAGATCCTCCGAGTTTCCTTTGAAGTTCCTCTTTTCCTGAATCCAGGACACTTCAGATTTTTTTATTTGCTTCAAGGTTTAAGCCGATGGCCAGAATATTCTCCTTTCCTCGACGAGGAGACTACTTCATCTTAAGTATAAAGAGAGAATTCTATATTAAAGAGAACTTTGTCTGCAGTGGCACTTTCTGTAGAATTCAAAGATGGAGTTTCCCCTTCTTTCCCTCGAAAAATATACTCGCAAGATCTTGGAAGGCAAGCTAAATTAAATTCACATCAAAAGACACCTCTTCCACAAGCTCAAGAATCCAAACCCCCTTTTCCCTTCTTCCAGAAAACAATCTTCTTCACCGAAGGACACACTTCGAAGTCCCTTTAACCTCCCAACCACATACAAATTTCCCACAGCCCTCCAAATTTAATTCACACACGAAGACTGCTTCGCAACGTCACTTCTTTCTCGAAAAGTCCACAGAAGTTGCAAATCCGTAGAAAGTGCTGAAGAAACTTTGTCATTCACGGTCGAAGTCTTCGCCTCCACCGAAGAATCTTCTGCCTTTGAAGAAGAAGTCTTCTCTCCACGGACGAAGTTCCTGCCGCCACAGAACAAGCTTCTGCTCCCACAGAATAAGCTCCTGCCTCCACAGAAGAAGCCTTTCCTCCTCACAGAAGAAATCTCTGCCTCCGTGGAAGAAGCTCCTGCCTCCATAAAAGAAGTTCTGCTTCCGCAGAAGAAGCTTCTGCCTCCGCAAAAAAAAAGTTCTGCCTCCGCCGAAGAATTTTTTTCCCTCCGCAGAAGAAGTCTCTTTCTCCGCAGAAGAACCCTCTGGCTTTCCACGGTGCCAAGGGAGCGTGACACGAAGCGAGGGGAGGTCGTCGCGGAACGATCGTCTCGCAGCCCCTTCTCGATTCTCAAGAGCGCCTCGTGTCGGTCAGGGTTGCCCCCGATGGAGGGAACGTGAACGCTGGCTACGGCACAACACTTCACGGAACACTGACAACTCAGAGCAGAAGAGGAGCCCGCGACGACGGCCATGTGACCGTCATTCGTGCTCTCCTTCTCTTCTCTTCACTGCCACCACCCACGCATCTGGCGGTGCCCGAAGAAACGCCCATGTGCGCCAGCCGCGCGTTATTTCGAGATAAATAAGGAGGGCCCAACGCGTGGCGGACGATTGGATCGGCTTGTCTCAAGACATCCGGAGGGAAAGTCTTGAAAAGAAAGCCTGAAAATAAATCCCTTTTCTGAACGAACATAATTTCCACATCTAAACATTCAAATCCCCAGACAATTCCTTTCTAATTCAATGATTGCAACACCGAGAGCCTCCGCTATATTTACCAGTGAACGCTTAATTGGAAATCTTCCAATTCCGAGTTTCTAATTTCTTGCGCTACGCGGCGTGCGGGACGCCTGCGCTTGTATCTATTAAGCACACTGGTAGCACGCCCATGGGCGTTCTCCGCGCGGAAGGATCTAGTCACCTCAGCACGGTAGTTCAAAAATATCGAATGCAAGATTCTTGGGAAGTAATAATGAAGAACCTTGGAAAATCACTCTTAGGCTTCTCTAGCTCCCCTCCAAATACCCCTTCTGATTATTAACCGGATACTCATTTCGTTAACAACAAATGAAGGAAAATAAACGTTTCAACGATCCTCGGAGACGCGCTCGACGGAGGAGCAGAAGAGGGAGCTCGCGCGCGTGCATGCGCGGCTGCGAACGATTTCTGTTGGGGTAAGGTTAGTGCCGCGCGCGTGCACGCTTGCGTGTCTGTCACGCATGTGCGTACGGGGAACAGAGCGGAGCGTATATTTCCTCCTGGAGCGGAGGGGCCACGCGTTTCCTTTCGCGGCAACACTGTGACCCCTTCGAACTCCACCCTTCTTCCCCGTTGCTCTGCGTATCAGCGAAACGATCGAGGAAGATCCATCGAAAAATGGAGATTTCTTAATAACCTATGCAACAAGGTTGCAACGAGCGAAGGCCCCCCTATAATCGCTCTCGATAATCGCGATTGTAGCCCCTGCCACGGTCACCTTCCTTGCTTTTCTCGATTAACAACGGTGAAATCGTGAAGGGGGGCTCCTCGGAGAAGCATGAAATAATGTGGCTTCAAGGTGATATATTGTATTATCTGTGTTCCATAATTGCGTGTGTTAGTGTTAAGGGGTTCCATGCTTAACTACCGGAACAGGGAAATCACGAATTTGTAATTTGCGATGAGATGTTTATTGAATGGAATGAAAATGTATGTACCTGATAATTGAAGGGGAGGGTTTAATATTTGATGGGGCTCTAGGAATTGGGGTTGCAGAGGGTAAGGGTGATTTGAGTGGGGGGAGAAGAAGCTTTAAGGGGGGAAGACAGTGCAAGAAATCGGAAAAATTGAGTTTTTACGGTTTCAGAAAGGTATATGTTTCAAGAATGCTGTCGTCAAATTTTAGGTATGAAGAAATTCGAAAAATTGACGGAGATATAGCAGTTTCCGTGAAACGGTGTAGAGCGCGCGACCGAACCGAGCGGCACTTTGAACAAGTTTTTCTCGGAATGACATTATTCTACAAGGGTTGAGGGTAAAGCCATCTATTTTACAAAAAGTATTTTTTTTTATGAACATTTTTCTCTAAAATATGATTTTTTTCCAGTGATCCGCCTTTTCGTTAGTTTTTACTATATTATTGTGTTTTTGAATTCAGGTTAAACATATGGATAAGGATTTGGGGTGTAAAAATTTCCTTTTTACCTTTTAACATGTGCATGTTAACTATACTAACAAATACATTGATTTACTTGCGTTGTTTGGTTGAGAAAATTTTTCAAAAATAGCCTTAGTTTCATGCCTAGTTAGCAGGCGAAAAAACGTGATTTTCAGCAATTTTTTAGTTTTCAGTGCATTTTTAATAAAATCGTTTAACATAAAATTTTTTATTTATATATCTTTTTTCTACTAGGCTTGATGTCCCTATTTTTGCCACTTTATTTATTTTACTTATTAAGGGGTCATGTCAATTTGGCTGGCGAAGGAAAAGTGATTTTCAGGAATTTTTTGGGGAAAATCTAATGTATATTTTTTACAACTATTCGCTTATTTTAAAAGTACATATATCCAGCAAGTCTCGGTGATTTTGTTATAGGAAAATATTAAAAAATGAACGAATAACAGCCACTCTCCCGAAAGCTACTTTTTTTAGATTTTTAGATTTAGATTTCTCCGAGCCGGATCATCTGAAATCGAAAAGTGAAGAAGATTCTGTTAGTATATTAGTTTGTCTAGTTCGTGAACGAAGGATTTTTAAAAAATAAATTGATTAGAATTTCGACCGTTTATATGAGATAGTTCAAAATTAAAATGGTTTCAGCGCACTGGTTCGGTTAATTTAAAGGATTTTTCTTAAACGACTGCCATTTTGTCCGAAATCATAATTTTTTTGAAAAATCCTTCGTTCACGAACGAGATAAATTCATATATTAACAGAATCTTCTTTAGTTTCTGATCTCAGATGATCCGGCTCGGAGAAATTGTGTTCACCGCGCAGTGCTATTACAAAAACAGCTTCCGCGAGAGTGGCTGTTATTCCTTCATTATTTAATATTTTCTTATAACAAAATTCCCGAGGGTTGCTGAATATATGTACTTCTAAAATAAGGAAATAGTTGTAAGAAACATACATCACATTTTTCACAAAAAATTCCCGAAAATGACGTTCTTTCTTTCGGTTGCCAACTAGGCATGACCATTTTATGGGGATAATATGGCGCATAAGGGGAATAAGCGGGGGTAATTTGATGTGTAGAACCGATAAGGGGTTGGAACAGTAAAAATTGCTCTGCACCATGAATGTCGGGGGGCAGTCTGTCCAATTACGACTGCCACGTTAAGTTTATTCTGGACTGCAAAGTTATGACAGACATCGGGTTGAGTTAGCTAATTATCGACTTCTAGGCGATACTTATCTACGGGGTGGGCTCGGGGATGTGACTAAAAGACATTTAGCAAATTCTAAGAACTTCATACTGATATATACTTGAAGAAGAATCTTGGGAAAAATTATTGTCCAAACGCTAAGAAAGATTGGAAAATCAAATGTCAATTATTTATTAATCAGTGTGAAAATCTTCCTTATCTATCAAGGAAAAACTTTGTCGCTGCAAGTTATATATACCTCAAAATTGCCTCGATATTTTTTATCGACGAACGTTGAAAGACAAAGAGTATGTCCAGTATTACTTTTGAATTAAATATTATTATACTTTTTAACATAAGTGTTTGCTGAAGTTTGGTTTCAAGTCTCATAACGATAAAGTTATCACAATTTAAGTTTAAAGAAATAATGACTATGGACGATGAAAAATTTTGTGTTTATAATTTTTAGCTCGAATAGTAATGATTGGATAAACAAACTGTAAATAGAAAAAATGCATATCGTGGCGAGCTTTATAAGACAATACTTTTTAACATATCGCTTAACAACACTTAACTCTCCAATCTTTCTTAGCATTTGAACAATAATTTCTCCCATTTTCAAGCGCTAGAGTAGATGTCCCAATTACCTTAAAGAAGCTTTAATTATTTAAAAAAATGCAACCTACTCGTTTGTAACACATACATTAATAGTCTAACTAAATTAAAAAAATTTCTTTCCTTAGTTATGCGCTATGTTATTTTTTTGTACAATTTCTTTAAGTATAAATATCTACCTTAGCCCCCTTATTGTTTCTCAACCCTCAATTTTGGGATCAAAGTGTTGCCCGAATTTGCTCCGATTTCAGCGCAGATACCCCAGCTCCAAATTTCCACGAAGCTGCGAAACAAAGCTCCATGAATATCAGTTAAAAGGAAAACCGAAGATATCCTTGAAACACCCCCGTTTCCGAGGGATCCCCCAGATCCTTTAATCCCCCCGTTTGTATCCCCCATAAATCCTCCAAGTGGAAATGGGTCACCCAGTATATGCGGGAGCGTGTGGAAAAGCAATATGATTGCTGATGGCTTAGAAGATCAAGGAATTAAGTATTACGGGGGGGCGGTCAAGGGGGAGGGGGCGCCGCATTTAATTGCAAGATGGAACGGTGCAGGTTTTAACGGAGAATTAGATTGTTTGCTGTGGTAACTAACTGTTGCTTGAATTATTTATGAACACGGGAGACGTTGCAGTAGCGACGCCAGAGTCTGGCCAGCCTTTTTACGCTGTGCTCCGGGCACTTACGCGCGAGAAAGAAGTGGGAACACTTTAAAGAGGGCCGCAGTGGGTGGAGGGGCGAGGAAGATTATTAACCTCCGAGACCAGCTCCGCCGAATCATTATTAATTTCTTGCGAAAGCGTGGCTGGGGGATGGCAACATGGCCGCGTTTGAATTTTTCATCGCGCGGTCGCGGGAAACGCAGCACAGTCTGGTGGAATTTAATAGAACGAGGTAAAACCAGGTGAAACCGGGTACTACATATTAAAAGAAGGACGGAAAGCAACAACCAACGGCGGGGCAAAATGGAATAACGTAGACCACAATAAACTGCACTGAAATGGAGTAGAATATAAGAGAATCCGGGGAACAATGGAACAAGCGGAGTAGAAGAATAAATAAAATAAAATACGAAAGGGGTTGCGGTAGAATATTCTAGTTTCAAGGGAACGAATATCTTGTTTGATAACGTCGGTATAAAACGGTATAAAAATTCATGAGATTATATTCCAACCCCCTCCCTCTTCCTTCCCTACGTAATATTTTTTTCATTAAATTTTTTCACGATTTAAGACGCGTGCGCGATGAAATGTTATTTTTTTAGAAAATTGAGTTAAAAAATATTACCCCTCCTCCCCCTCAAGAAGCCAGCCGTAATTTAAGAACGACCCCTTTACATTCCCCGCGACTTCGTCCGAATAAAAATTCTCAGGGAGTCGTCAGAAATTGATTCTATTTTCTACCCACTCCAAGCCTACTTGAGAAAAAGAGGGATAATGGAGAACGTAAGACTCGAAGGCAATTGACCATCGCAGGTATCGACGATTTATTGCCAACAGATGCTCGAGCCTCCAGCGTCACGTTCCGGGTGCCTTCAGCTCTTTTCAGTAACAGCGAGAACACAGAGTAGGGACAAAGACGAGGATGGCGGGGCAGTTGTAAATTCGGGGAAAGACCGTGGCCTCTCGTGGCTCGTGCTGTCACGTGGCACGCACTCGAACCCTGAAAAATGTGGCCGCTGTCCGATTTGCCGAGGGAAACGTTGACATTTGGCTGACACGTGTTTCACACGTTTCACTGTCCAGCCCCCGCGTTTCTGGCTCTCGCTGTCCCGGTGGAAATTCGTCACTGCTGCTTCGCGAAATTGAATCCCATTATGGGTGTCCTCGCTTCTGTTATAAAATTGGGGATTTCGGAAAGCGAGGGATCGTTGATTGAAAAATTGATACCTCTTTCGTTCTGTGAATTATTTGTAATTGGAAGTAGACACTTGGATATTTTATACTCGTAGTTGCTTGGAAGATACTTACGTAAATTTTCATCATCCGAAGAATTAATTCCGGGATTCTCTAAAGACTTACATTAATCTGAAGGGATTCGGTTCGAAGAAGATGAAATTAATTTTCTTGAGATGGTACCTGGAGGAAGAACTGCGTAATAGAAGCTTCTCCTGGATGAGAAGCAAAGTCTATTCAGCAGTGTAGCTGGATTTCGAGGGTGGCAGTTAGGAGTGTTATGAATATTCGAATACATAGAATATTCGTAATTTCAAATTCGAATAGTTGAATTACATGGAATATTCGTAATTTCAAATTTGAATTCTCTGGTATTCCAAAATTCGAATATATAGAATATTCGTAATTTCAAATTCGAATTCTTTGGTACTTGAATAGTTGAATACATAGAATATTCGTAATTTCAAATTCGAATTCTCTGGTATTCGAATAGTCGAATTACACAAAATATTCGTAATTTCAAATTCGAATTGTCTGGTATACGAATAGTTGAATTATCTGGAATATTCGTAATTTCAAATTCGAATTCTCTGGTATTCGAATATTCGAATATATAATATTCGTAATTTCAAATTCGAATTCTTTGGTATTCGAATATTCGAATACATAGAATATTCGTAATTTCAAATTCGAATTCTCTGGTATTCGAATAGTTGAATTACATGGAATATTCGTAATTTCAAATTCGAATTCTGTGCTATTTGAATATTCGAATACATAGATTATTTGTCATTTCGTAACACACTAGTTACGAAACACCCTGTATAAACCAACACTTATTTCCCCGTGGACACCGGGTCACGAGTGACCCGTACCTTAAATCTGTTTCATTTCACTGTTACGGCTACGTATGTCACTCGAGGGGTCTTGTAACACGAGCTACCCCACCATTCCATTTCTTTTAGGAATGACATGCTCCGATGCGTTCAAGGAGACATTTTCTGAGCAGTATTCTCGTTCAAAATTTTATTATCGAAAAACCACAAGAGAAAATTATTATTATAAATTTATTACCCATGGAAAATAAATTAAATAATACATACAGATGAGTGATAATAAAAGTAAATGTACTACAGGGTCAAAATTGATCAAAATCGCCGGCTACCCTAGAAAATTTTATTTTCCTCTACAAATGTGTGCCAATATAAATTAAATTGCTAGAATACCTAGTCTCCACTCCCTAATTTCGATTTTCTTACTGTAAACGAAAACCATATGCTCTTAATATCTTCTTTAAAAATACCTAAAGAGAAGCACGAAAGGATTTTTCGGAAATCTTAACTTTATCGCACCTTGCGTCGGATATATCTGACATCCACGAAATGATTAAAAATGATTTTCAGCGGATTTTCAGCGGAGCAATATTGTCGGGTGGCATCGCCGTTGCCAAAGGGTTAAGCGAATTTTGAAATATTAAGATTTCAATTCTGGGTCGCTCGTGACCCGAGAGTATCAGATATGTAGGAGAGACCTCGGGGCAAAATGAGCTTTCTTAATTTACTCTTTAACAATAGAGTATATTTACAAATTTTGTTGACGTAACAAATATATGTAATATAACAATGATAATTATGCACATTCAGATATCGAAAAATGTAAATTCCTTAAAAAATTTAAAAATTAAGTTTTAAAGACTTTCTTTTCAATTTAGATTTTTGGATAAATAAGTCAGATAGCGAAAATTCCTAAGATCAGCGATTTTCGACCTTATTCTGCGATCTTTAAGCGTTCATAGCTCACAGCAACGTTAACCGATTTTGATGAAATTTTAGGCACGCATATAACTTACTTAAATCTACAAACGGGTCTTTGGAATTTTCATTAAGGACTCACAAAAAAAGTTTAAAAAACGACCTTTACTATTTTTTAGCTGTTTCCACCAAGTGCTTTTTTTCAAAACGACGAATCAAATAATTTATCAAACTAATCCCTCCAGCTCCTTAAAAAACTCAAGTCGTTTGGATTAATTTTAAAAAAGTGATGCTATTTTAAAGAGTGTACGAATACTTTTTGGCCCCACTGTATTCGTTATTTACCAATAGTAATGTTTAAATTATATCATAAATCTATTTCCACACATTTTCATTGGAAGCCCAACATTTTATTTAACTTCAAACTTTACCTCGGTCTCCCCCTAACTTCTAAAACTCTCACAGTGCAACGATTCGGTATTATAACATGTGCAGAGTACACAGTGCGCGTTATTGCCAACCCATTTCTTTTTATCTCGTTTATTATGGTTATCCCTCGCTACACAAGGGAGCCCTGATTGTTTATAGACGGTTGTCCGGCTTGCCGGTGGAAAAGCTGCTCGTCCCTCCGCTAGACAATAGCTCGAAACAGCTGTAAGCAGGGGCCACCGATAACCAGTGCCGTCTTCGACGGAAGCGTGACGAATGCGTAATGAGCGCCACGCATTCACTCACGTTTCGGCGTCTTCTTCTCTCCCGGCCGTGGTCCCCGTGGGGAATTTGAATTTCTAATGGCGTACGAGCTCGGAGAGGATTATCCGAGAGACGCCACTAGGGCTGCACGCCTCCTCGACGAGTGTCTGCCCTACGCTCCCGTCGAATTAAACCGCGCGGCTAAATATTTGCCAAGTGGGACAACGATCGACGAACCTGGGAACTTCTGCCCTTTAAACGCGCCAACAAAATCGCCGTCCGTTTTGCTTACTCCAATTGTCTTTCTTCGGGAAAAGGAAAGTGCTCTGGTTGTTTGTCTTCTTAATCGACCGGAGTGACTTCGATTGGTCGTGTTGGAAATCGATGGGGGAGACGTCGAGATTGATATCGTAGAAAACAAAGTATCCGTGCTTGTTTGGAGTGTAATTGTAGTAGAATGTTGGAAATAATGGTATTAGATATAGTTAGTAATTTTATATAAATTTCTGTGAAAGGAGGGATTTATTATTATTATTTATTTAAAAGGAATAATCTTGTAAGATAATTATTATTTATTCTAAGCTCTAAAAGAATACAATATAATTATGACAGAAGGCATTATCGAATATTCAGGTTTCTTCTATTAGAGTAATAAAGAGGATTATTATTAATAATAATAATAATATACAAAATTATGTTGAAGTAACAGCTCTCAGTTAATTGGTTAGTGATTTTAAGTAAATCTAATTCAAGACTATAAATATTCCCTAGGTTGGCTATCCTGTTTACAGGATCAGCATTTGCTAATCTAGATGTTAAGAGCGTGGGTTAGGTTAGTTACGAAATTAATTGGTGACTGTAAGGTGGGCTGCTTCAATTTTCGGAAGGTGCAAGTTTCGTGTAACTTTGACCATGCTTTTGAACTTCAATTATAAATTGTCGCTAACGAGACACTTAAAAGTGCTAGGTAACGATCAGTATTACTTTAAAAAATGTGAAATTATAGATTAAAAACACATATATGTACTTGCGAAGGGAGTGTTTCAATTAAATTCATAAGTCAGTAAGAAAAAGTTATTTTCTTCACTATCCACGTCTATTGCGTACCTATACTACTAGGAGATGGATGTGTGTATTCCAAATGTCATTATTTATCATATCTACATCTAAAATTAGTGTTAATATTCATTATATGTTTTGAGCTTCAACAGAATTTATGTATGTTTTTTCAGGTTTTAAAAATGTGGGTAAATTAATAAGGTACAGAAATTTTATAGGTGTGAACAATAATAGTAGTAATGAAATGTAAATTTATCTAAGTGTAAGTCTTCTTTGAAATTTAGTTTCTGATTTATGGACTTCTGAATTTAAATAATTATCATTATAAATCGTGTTTCCTAGCTTTCTAAATATTATTTACTGTGCAAAGGGTGCAACCTCTAAATACTACTCAATCTTCCTAAAAGTCAAATATTATTTTATACTAATAGTAATCAAAACACGCGCAAAGTAAAATAAAAATATAATATTTTATTTTTAACCCTATAATACGAAACACCCTACTTTGAGGTCCCTTGACAGACCCACCCCCTATCACTACCTTCGACTATGCTCCCTAAACCGTCTGTGCTTCCACACTTTTGTGTTCCTAAAGCAAAGCGATGACGTACAAAGAGATAAGCGTGGGGTTCACGTCTGGATGACTGATTCGCAATCGAGGAAGTGGTTTCAACCAACCACTTGACTTTGTTCCGACTATAGGAAGCGGAAATGTGGAACATTGTCGTGAAAGAGGCTCCTGAAAGCAAGCAACCCGCTTTGCACAGAAGCACGCTACGAGGTTCGCGGAGCAGGTAGCGATGGGCGCTCGCGTTGCCGTGCAATCAACGCCACAGCAATTTTGGAAGGCTTGAAAAATTTCAATTAATTTGAGGGCGGATATTTTAATTAATTTTTCATGCAACTTTTCCGGGAGTTGGAGGACTGTGGTAGCCTTGAATACGGGGAACTTTTTGGAACGTTCAAGATTCGTGGTTACGAGCGTCTCGAAGCCATCACTACACTGGAGGACACTCGAAAAATCGAATTTAAATTCCGCAGCCCCCAGCACGAGGATGTTCCAGGGAAAGTTTCCCGTAAAAAAGAGTTTCGTCACAGCCACGAGGGTATTTCCAGCCCCTGACGCAAATGCCAGGAGACGAATTTTATTTGACCGAAAAAGAAAACGACGCCCGTTCTCCTGGTTCTGTTTTGGAAGCCTGTAGAAAATTCAGAACACTTTTCCGAGTTGGTTCTAATTTCCTCTTTTTTCACCACGAAATATATATCAGACTGCCTTTAGAAAAAAGAAACTTTATATTTCCATCGCGGTTTCTGTGTTGACTGAAATTTAAATCGTGGGGTGGCGAGGTTATTTCACGTGAAATGGAAAAACAAGGTTTTGAGGGACGCGCCGGTTGAAAGGTAAATATGAAAATAGAAGATCAAAGAAAAGGAAAAAAAGTAGTGCTGTAAGGAGTCTCGGGATTATTAATCGAGATTTCGAATCCGAGAAATTTAAATATGGAACTCTTTCAATTTTCATATTTTAAAATCCCTTTCGAGCTTTGTCCTCCCGAAATTTTTAGCTATTTCACTTTATTTAGTAAAATTTCTATTTTAAATCCCACGCAATAGTACAATAAATAAACAAATTAGGCATTCACTAACCCTTCGCTAAGAGAATTGTCCTTCACTTAAATACCCAGCTTCAAAAATGAAAAAATTTCACGAATTCAGAACACCAAGATTTTTAAAGACCCCAAAATCTGAAAATTATTCCCAAAGTTCGATACTAAATATAGTTCCATCTTGCTTCCAAATTAACGAGCACTAGAGCTTCTAAAAAAAACTCCTCAATTATTCCGCCCCATTTGCTGCGTTCGTAATGATCGATAGTCCCGCCGTCCAACGCCTGATAAGCCCTGACCACGTGGCCGAGATCGAGATTTGGATCACTCGGTCGGTAATGTCGCGAGATAATGTTCGAGGTCACGAAGCCGCGAGTGAAAGCCACGAGTCCGTGGAATCTCTCGGAAACCGAGGCGCAGTAAACGTCGACATCAATTCCATTCGATAGTGGTTTCACGTGGTACACCGACGTCTCTCGCAATTTTTACTCCGGACAGTTTATAAACTCGAAAGGCGAGCGCAGGGAAACGTGCCGCGGTTTATCCAGTGCCCGGGAGAAGTTTCCCGTTCGCGGATCCACGGGAGCTGGCGTCCGAGGCACCGTGATGCGGTTGAAGCCGAATTGGAAAAGTAAGTTAAACATGCCAGATAGCGTACAATTCAATTCGATTAATTGAGCAGCGCGAGCTTCATCGAATTCGGGATTGGATTGCACGAGAGGAGATACGCGACGACTCCTATCGCGAACGTGGCGTGGGATTATCGAATTTCGCTTGTAGTATGTTAATTAATTAACTGGAGGTTCGATCGTTCAGTCGGGAGGTATGACGAGCCCACAAATGGACGAGTAAATTAATCGGGAGGTGGGGGGGAGGTTTTGCTGGATGACGACGGAACAGTGAATGATTTCATGATATCGATACAATGACGGTATCTTTTTGGGTTGGTAGGAAGTAGAGGAGTTGACATTTGTGTGTTGAAAAAAAGATTATTGTACAGGATACTTTTAATTTATTTAAGTATATCGGGGGGATAAAGGCTTTGTTAGAAAAAGTACAAATTGCAGTCACGCGAGCATAGAATAAGTAATTAGGAAGTACAGAAGAAAAATAATTAAAAGAAATAAAAGCAGGGAAGTAAGCGAAAAAGAATCATAGTAATAATAACAGCAGGAAAGATAATAGTAAAAGTTAAGGGAAATGGAAACTGCAACATGAGAAAACAACGATTAGAGCAGAGTGATTGAAGGAATTATAGGAATTATTGAAGAAGTCAATAGAGTTACAATATCGATTCGAAGTTATTATAAGTCGATTAAGACTATTATAATAGCCTTAGAGTGTTCGATGTGACTCGGGAAGGAAGAGAGTATGTTTTTATCTTTTGAACTTTCGATAGTTTTTTTCTGTAGGAGAATTTGGGATAATTTGTTAGATGTATGTATATGGTTACTTCTATTAAAAGAATTTTAAGTCCACTGAATGACCACCAATTTCGCCGTCAACCTCTTTCCATCCTGAACTCGAAATTTCTCATCGTCTTCAAACCCACTTCCCAACTTTTCCCTCGTCGTACCTCAATTACTCAAGAAGAGCATTCATTGGCTCTGGTACCAATGTTAAACGAGTCCATCATTTCATCCTAAAATAGGGGAGAGCGGGGACAAAAGTAATATTTTTTACATTTGGCCTGGCTTACAATTACCTTTCATAAATACAACAATGACAATTATGACTTAAGATAGTATGCTTCTTGGTCTGTCATTTGAGTCGTGATTCAGCTTTACGTGATAAGTAATCAAAGGGTTATGACAGTTTTCCGCAGTGACTGTCATTGTTACTTTTGTCCTGCAGGGGTAGGACGAAGGTAAAATACAGTGGGGACGCAAGTAACACTAATTATTTTGAGGAGAATTAAGTAAAAACAGAACTTCCAAAGCAAAATGGGATTTCTATTAAAAAAAAAGAAAAACGATAGAAAGAAACATTAAAATATACATATTTTAAGTAATGATAAAAACAAATAAATTTTAAATAACAAAAGGTAGAAAGCATAACCAGCTTCGAACATTTCTTTGGTGTTGTGTATTTAGCTGAATGATGCTTGGATATTCGAATTGTATTCGAATACTTGGATATTCGAATTGTATTCGAATACTTGGATATTCGAATTGTATTCGAATACTTGGATATTCGAATTGTATTCGAATACTTCACTATTCGAATTGTATTCGAATACTTGGATATTCGAATTATATTCGCCAAATAATTGAGCAACTGAAGTATTCGAATATTCGAATACCGAAAAATACGACAAATAGTCCCAGCTCTATACGAGACTTGTTGAAATCAAATCAAATACAGGAACTTATAAAGACATTATCTAAGAACGCCCTAGCAAACAATTAGCCTAATATCTATAGTTCAACTATGAATATTAACAAAAAATAAATAAAAACAGAATAGAAGACACTTCCCTGAATGATCTAAATTACAATATTAGCTTGCCCATAGTATACAATTCGTGTTACTGCTCAGCGTGACTGAGTACAATAAAACAATCACCATACACATGTAACTGTGTAAAGCAAACATTTTAGAAGTGTTTGTGGAATGATGGCGAAGGCGTGTTACTTCCATGACGCCGTTACGTTTGTCCCCACTCTCCCCTACTTAAGAATCAATGGAAGCAATTACCTTCAAAATTTCTTAGAAGAATATAAAATAAAAATCCATATAAAAAAATCATACATATTTTGCAATAGCTTTAAACCGTTACCTGATCTATCGCAGTATATTAAACTTCGAATTTTCATTCGCCGAAAATGTAGAAATATTGTTCCTGCTAAGTTTCACCAAGAAGCCACCCCAATCCAGCCTCCCCTATCTAAATTCCTTCTACCACCCCAGCCCGCATCCCACCCAATCGCATTGCCCTTCAAACTCACCTTCTCCCTTTCCCATTAGAAGCCGATAGATCTGTACCATCGGCTGGCGGCTCGGAGGCAGAAATTTCGGCCACCGGCGACGAAGATACGCACCCCCCGGCAGGGTGCGCAGGTTGAGAGTGCGCAGGAGCACAGCAGCCCGCGATCGACGGAATCGCCTTAGTACTGGAGGCCGGGCGGTGGGGGGAGAGGAACAGTGGCCGCTGGGATTGCGCACACGCGTCGGGATTCCCCGGGAATCGGGTCTTTCCGGGTCTCCGACACGGTTCTCCCTTCGTTCGGCTCACTTGGACGAGCGACAGGCGACGCGGCAACAGGTGACGAGGCGCATCCTACGCGGGTAACATCCTCGAAACGACCAGAAGGATCGCGGTGACGGGCGAGACGCGACGCGACGCGGGAGATCCACGCGTCGATCGGTTAGCGCGCGCGGCCACCACACGGCACGGCCAGGATCGAAGCTGAGGAAGAGGAGATCCGCGAAGTGGAGGAGTAGTGGGTCGACAGCTGACGGCCAGACGGGACGGTTCTACGGGCAAGGCTATAGAGCGCGAGCATTCGGGGGAAAATGAGCGTCGAGGACGCCATCAACTATAAGGCCAGCGAGGAGGAGGATTACTATGCGCTCCTCTCTTGCGACGAGTCCGCCACGGTGAGTCTGTGCTTTCTGGATCTTTCAAGGTTCGTGGGAATTGGGTTTCTTGGGTGGCTTGGTCCTGCTTCGGGGGTTCAAAGGATTCGGAGGATTTTTGAAACCAGGTTTCTTGGTAGTTTGTGGGGTTATTCTTGGTTTTTTTTTGGTAGCATAATAAGGGGTTGTTCTTTCAAGGAAACGTTGATCGAGAATGCTAGTTTGAATGAAATTGCGTGAATGTAGAGTGTGGAGTGTGCGAAGAGCAATTTTTTGCTGTGGAATCTGGGAATTCACTTTGGAGGGGTGAAATTAGCCCTTAAAGTTGTCACGATTTCGTTTTTTTTTTTTTTATGAAACTCTATTTTTCTTTTGGTAATGTGAGAGAGCATAAAAAATTGAACACTTCTTGTATGTAAAGTTTTTTTCTATCTCGCACCATTACAAAGTTATTCCTTAAAAAACGAAAAAACGCGATAAGTTCAAAAGCTGATTTCATCCCCTCAGAGTGAATTTCCGTAAAAAGGAGAAATTGCTCTTTGCATACTCCAATATGCTCGACACTCACGCGGAGTTTCATTAAAATTAGAATTTTTCTGTTGGCTTCATTTTCTTCATTAATGATATGCATTTCTTTTTACTACACTTGTGTTTCGCACACTTTTTTTTATTCATTACCACGTTCACCTGCACATTTCTTTCTTTCCTGCCACTATTATAAATTCATACGCAATTTATGAGACTTGTTTCATAAATTTCATCTTTTTTTTTCATTCCCTATTTTGTTCATATCATTCATCAAAATTCCTAAGACCTTTCCCTCGCTTATTCCTTCTTTTTATTTTGTCTAGTTAATATCGTGGACCTGAGTTCTCTCTTTGTGGGAGGAAATACCTTTCAAAGTTGATTTAAGGATGTAAGGTTCGACAAGCTTCAACGATCGATTAATGATTTTGGGTTTCCTTTATCTGTTCAACTATTCCAAGTTATTTTATAGTTGAATAGAGATTTATTACGGAAGCATAATATTACTGTCAGCTTTAGTTGCAGTTAAACTTACAAGTAAAAGTAGAAGTAGACTCAAAGTTCAATTTACACCTGGTCGTACCTAGAATTCCATTTACGATTAGCTGACAATTTTTGGAAAATTTGTGATCACCTACTAATTACAAGCAGAAAATTAGAACTCCAAATGAACTCAGAATTACGTAAAAATTCCTTTAAATTCTCCCCTACTTCCACCAAAGCCAGATCTAAATTTAGAACCCAGTTGGAAATTACAAAAGACCCTTCTGCAAGACCTGCTCGCGAAATTTCTAAAAGCCAAAGAACTTCTTAATAACCCATCATTAGCATCTTCTCCCGGAAACCCCGAGGACCTCCATTTTCATCTTCTTCTCCCTGTTCACGCCCCCGCAAAGTCCGCCGTTCCCCCGAACTTCCCGCTAACGACACAGGAGCAATTACTCCTCTGTCCTCGCGCTCCTCATCTGGCCCGCGACTTTAATTGCCGAGGAACCATCGCCACGCGTCATTGTTTCCATTTCGCATTATACCAGCTTCTTACGCGCCTAATGGAACGCGCGCATTTAATGCGCCGTGTGGAGTTACACGGAGTTAATTAGCTGCAGTGTCGAGAGCGTCACAGGAGGATAACTGCATCAGCGCAACTTTAATTACTGCTTTGCCCCGAACTTCGTGATTAGTATCGATCGATGACTGCTATGCCAGTCGACGACAAATAGTACGTCGCTCGTCACTCTCCCTTCGCCTGACGACCTCGCCATCTAGTTCTACCAAAAAAAACCGTGTTACAAGGCGCGCGATTACAGCCTGCCCACTGTTCGCCCCGGCAAAATTGATTCAACCTCGCGAAATGAAACTCCAACGATGATAGACCGGAGAATGGAATCTCAAGAATGAAACACGTCCCTCGCGATTGCTCAACGCCGCTCGTTTATCTGAGCCGGGCTGATAAACCGTTCATCGTCGCTAGGCAATCTTTGTTGCAAACAAGTGTCTATATTCGATGATTGCCTCGGTTAAAAAAGGCTTTTCACTTTGATAGAACCTCGTCCAATTAAAGCTACTGCTCTGTTATTGGGTGGCCTGGTTGATTGGATGTCCTTTGGAAGAAATAGATATACAGATATATATATGTATAGATATATAGGTATATAAATATATAGATATAGATACATTGATATATAGATACATAGATATATAGATACATAGATATATAGATATATAGATATATAGGTATGTAGATACATAGATATATAGACACATATATAGATATATGGATATATAGATATAGGGATATATAGATATATAGATACATAGATATATATTTATAGATATATCGATATATAGATATATAAATATATACAAATA
The DNA here is from genome assembly GCA_963971345.1 of Andrena flavipes. Taxonomy (NCBI): domain Eukaryota; kingdom Metazoa; phylum Arthropoda; class Insecta; order Hymenoptera; family Andrenidae; genus Andrena; species Andrena flavipes. Next base: position 76,527,838 of record OZ020480.1, read on the forward strand.
CATAGGTATGGAGATATATAGATATATACACTAGCGGACCAAAAAGTTACCACTTTTTCGATTTGTTCTATTTTTGTTATTTTTTAGCATACGTTAGGGACTGTGGTATTTGTTTAATATGCATATTCCGATGGAGAATTTAAAGCTGTATAAAACCCAGTTAAAGTTGAATTTATTTAACTGACAAACTGGGTTACATGACATTGAACGGGGTAACATATTTTTGGAGCCGACAAAGAAGTAACCACGTTTAGTAACTTGTTAGATTGTTCTAAAAGCAAAAGGTGCCGCTACAAAATATTAGATTTTTTTATTAATGTTCAAAAGTGGTAACTTTTGTTGGCTTTAAAAGTGTGTTGTCTTGTTTAATGTTACGTAGGGTTTTTGTTTGTTATGTAAATAACTTCAACTGTAACTGGGCTTCATACAGCTTTTAATTCTCTTTCAGAATATGTATATTAGGCACATACTGCAGTTTTGAGTTGATATCGAAAAGTAATTGGAGGAAGGTGGTTCGAAAAAGTGGTAACTTTTTTGTCCGCTACTGTAGATATAGAGAAACAGAAGAATATTAGGAATTATTGATTAGGAGAAAAGAGCATCAAGTATTAAAAATCCAGAAATCCATAACACTTTACACTTCTGCGACAGCCTTCACTCAACTAATCACGAAAGATTCTTACATTTCCCTGCACCATGCAATAGTGAAGTCTCCACTGCGCATGCGCGACGAGGGAACGGAGAAGTGGGCGGGGCAATCGACCCCCTCCACTGTATTCTAACTCCGTGACGATAAAAACTCCCGCGAATCTCACTATTGCCCGATAAACTTTTTTTATTTAGTAACTGCTTCTCTGTCATTATTCCAAGTGACATATTAAAAGTCACCCTAGCGTGCTGCCCTTTTCCAAGCGACAAAGTGGGGAAATGATCCTGCGCGTCGTTCAAAAGTCTTCCGTGTGCAATTAATGTCGCGTAAAAGTCATCGCTGACCCTCCCTAAGGAGTTACGTTACCATCCACCTTGTTTTCCCTGCCATGATGGCCGGTTGGACGGTCGATTTTCTAAAAATAAAGCCCCGTCTGCTCGAAATAAAAGCGGGGTTAATGAGTGATCCTGTTTGCTTGTTTACCGACGGCTGCCGTGTCGCCGTTCCATTAACGAATTCCACTCCCATTAAACGGGGAATGTATTAAATTGCCCGGGTAAATATCACTCGTCCCCATTAGCCGGCGTGCTGGCGATAAGGGGCCCCATCTTTCCCCGATTATAGCGCGACGGAAGTGTGCTCGACGACGCCTCCATCTTTGTCCAATACCCTTCGTCATTTAATTTTCAAACACCACTCGGGTAATTGTCTCTCTGAGGCTTCGCTCGTTGATGGCAGTTTCAACTAGAATATCGCGGCGATGGAGCTTCGTTCTGCTGGGAGTAACGTACAAATAAAACCCATAGAGATTCTTTTACCGCATGTTGTATACTTTATTAACAAAATCTTAACCCTTCGTTGACACACCTTTTTGATATACCTGGGTGGCTCAGACTCTCATCCAAAGAATCCAATTAATATGAAAAAATCGTGGGTCAATTTCAAGGTCTCTAGAATGTATTCCAATAATTTTTTTATTGAAATTATATCACAGTTTTTGTAAAATAATTCTAGATTACCATATGTCGAGAAAAAACGAAGAAAATCGTCAAAAAATTGTAGCTCTTACAAATTTCAATATTAGAAGCTAAAAATCTACAGAGTTGATGTTCGGATATGATATTTTGAGAGAGAAAATAGTTTGTAAGTCGGCTTTGAAAAGAGATATTTATTTTGCATATAAAAGTTCAGAGGGTCCAAATCAGCTTATGGGTGGTTCACACTCGGAGAGTAAACAAAGGATTACATCACCTATATTTTGAAGTGTGCTCTGGGAATACCAGAATACCAGGAAGAACGGTCCCTGCTCATTGAGAGCAAAGGACCCTCAGGTTGCAAGTTAAAAATCTCCAACACCTCCGCGTTTCAAACCTCCTCATTTCTTCCTCCCTTATAACTCCCATCACCGTTTCTATATACAATTTCCCAATCACCCTATTCAGACTGCACGTACATAAAAACACCCTTCAATTACTACTTCTGAATCCTCTAATAATTTCCAATAGCAACTGCTACCAGCACCCACTGAAATATTATCAATTGCTCGCGAAGCTGGGCTTCCCTTTGAAGTCTGATCAGATTCACGCCCTCTTTGCCCCAGGTGGAGCAAATCACAACCGAGTACAAGGTGCTGGCCCTGCAATACCATCCAGATAAGAACGAAGGCGACAAGGAAGCGGAGAGGAAGTTCCAGCAGCTGAAGGTCCGTTTGCTTCGCTTGTATTTCTCACGAGTCATTATGAGTCATCGCGAAGCAGTCACGCGGCTGCGAGTTTGTTTTTCTTTCTGCCGCTACGCTCCACCTTGCCCCGCGTGCGTCGAGTTTCTAACCGCGATTTCTCGCCGTAGCACGCGAAAGAAGTCCTCTGCGACCCTGAGAAGAGGAGCAACTACGACAAGTGGAGGCACAGCGGTATCGCCATTAGCTACAAGCAATGGGTTGGGATGAAGGACAACGTCCACCAGGTGAGTACATCTCGATCCAGGTCTCGTAAGATGGATGTGCATCGTGATAAATAAAGCGGGTCCCTCTGCGAGAAATTTCTTGGCACGAAGTTCGAGGGAGCTGGGGAGAAATCTCTGCTGGAAATTGGGAAACTTTCACCCCTTTCGGGGGCACCTCCAGAGGACATTGTTCGATCCGAGTAACTTTGAAAGGGGGACTTCGGTTTCAACTTGGGAATAGGGATATCGGGATTGAGGAGTCCTTGCGGTGCGAGGCGATCAATTTGGGAATTGGAATCAAGCACCTTGCGGCGAGAGGGTGCAGCTTCAGCTTTTAGAAATTGGAGTTAATTAGAAAAAATTGTTTATAAAATTATTGCTTTGAGTTGACATTGAAAAGGGAACTCTAATTGGGAAATATATATTCTCAGAGAATAAATAATAAGTTTTTATTTCTACTTTTGGCGAAGAAATATTCTATAATAATTTTAATATTTCTAAGTATTTGTAATAAATCAGTAATTTGTTATAGAATTTTCGTCAAACGATGTAGAATTTTTTTTTATGTATGTTACACGTCAGTTTGTAACTGAAAAGCTGTCAAAAGTGGAGCTGCATCACTCGTGCTGCAAGGTAATCAATTATTATACAGGGATTTTTGTTTTTAGTGCTTGCAATTATGCACATAATTGTCTTTTGTCTGCTCTGTGGACCCAGTTATGGCTTTCTCTTGATTTTGATGAGTTAGGTACTGTAACAAGTTTGATAATATATGGATATTGTGTGCTCTAGTAACTCTGCATTCATGTGAACTGGTAGTACATCGAATCATGAATAAATTAATGGACCCAATATCCCTGAGCATGTTTGCATAAATTAATAGATGGAATATTCCATTACAATCATCTATATTATTACACTTCTTCTTAAAAAGGATAATAACAATTTTAATATATAATGCAGAATGTTTACATGCATGTTTCTCTGTCGTCTAAAAACTTCTCAATGTTAAACTCTTCGATCACAAAATGTGCCTGGCTAATTCAGATGAGTGTGACTATTTCCACAAAAGAAAAACTAAAAACTTTGTTTCATAAAATCAGAATCTAAATTCCAAGACAAGCCGAGTAGTAAAGCTACTTAGTTTGTCTACAAAAATAAAGCAATTGTTTCTGCAATTCTTTCAAAACTTGTTCCACAGTGCACAGAGACAGGAGTGAATAGATTAAAAAAATTTAATCACTCCTCTAGAATTAAACATAAAACAATATCCGCAAACTATTGCACAACTTCCAAGTCCCCAACTTGGTATTTTCTATTTCATTTATCGTCAACACACAATACCAAGAAATCTCTCGCAAGACTATACCCAATAGGGTGGCTCTTATTTTCGACTTTGAATTTTCTTCGGAGCACCCTTCAGAATGGTTCCAAATAATTAAAAAAAAAACTGTGTAAAGTTTGAGCTCGATCAGATAACGGGAAAGGGTGCTCCTGGGTCTTTAAACATTTAAATAATTATTTAACAGCACGTAAAGTCGATTTTATACAATATCCTCCAGGTTATTAATTAGAAAAAAAATATTTCAAACAAAAGTTGTAGATCCGGACAAGGAGCATCTTTTATGTTGTTTCACTTTTTCTCGTGTGACAGTTTTCGAAAAAAGTCTGAAAAACTAAAAAAAAAAATTTTCCCTCAAATTTTGAAAGTTTAAATGCTTCTAGAACACTTTTTATTTATGAAGGCGAACAAAAAAATGGAATTTTCATTTTCGAGGACTATTTTTTAAACATTTAAGGGGGGGAGCATATACCGAAATATGCGAAAAAGATGAAATTTTTTTTTAATTTTCGGTGTTTGATATGTCATGAATATTTCCTGAAAATTTGAGACCGAAATTTTCTGGAAACATTCATGACATATCAAGCACGGAAAATTAAAAAAAAATTCATCTGTTTCGCAAATTTAGAACCGAAATTTTCAGGAAACATTCATGACATATCAAACACCGAAAATTAAATTTTTTTTTATCTTTTCCGCATATTTCGGTACAGGCCACCCCTTAAATGTTTAAAAAATAGTCCTCGAAAATGAAAATTCACTTTTTTTTTTGGTTCGCCTTTATACACGTTTGTCGCGTGAGAAAAAGTAATACAACATAAAAGATGCTCCTTGTCCGGACCTACATTTTTTTATCTAATCCATAACTTAGGGGATATTATATAAAATCGCCTGCGCGAGCTTTTACATAATAATTTAAATGTTTAATTGCCCAGGGGCACCCTTTCCCGTTATCCAATCGAGCTCAAACTTTACACAGATTTTTTTTAATTACTTGGAACCATTCTGGAGAGTGGCCCGAAGAAAATCTTGAAGAAAAGAAATTTTACCAAGAGCCACCCTAAAACCCAATCGACTCCGTGTGAATTCAACACACCCAAAAGAAATATGCATGTGAAATTAGCAAGCGAGAGATCGTAAAGAACCAGTAGTGAAAGGCATGTGGAATGCACCGTAGTCGATGCATTGGAGCACACCGAAGACGAAGGGTCGCATGCTGCAGGACGCGTCGGGGGAGGCAGCTGGTCCCCCGGGTCACCCCAAGGTCCAGCCACCCAACGCCCACAGGAGGGCCTCGGAGGGCGGCGCGAACATCTACTACGGCGCTCGGCGTGACCTCGGCTGGGACACGGAGGCCTCCAGCGAGGTGGTGAACAAGTTCCGCAACTACGAGATCTAAAGTGGACGGTTCGACGAGGGACTGTTCCGAGTTTACGTCGCCAGGACCAACAATCACCTATCTACCTTCAAATATATCGAATCCAGTGAGAGAAAGGAGCCACGAGACACGTACCATTATTTATCGTTCGTCATTGTCCAACCGAGGGGAGAGAAGAGGGGGGAGCCGAATCCCCGAAGGAGAAGGAAACGATCGAAGGCCGAACGATTCGCTGGGCAATTTCTCGCCGTTATTTTCGCTTCCAGGAAGCACGACCCGGTGCGTAGTTCGGAGCAACCTTGCCGCTTGGTACTAGAGAGCGAAAGAGAGGAGGGAAGAGGACCAGAGAAAGAGAGAGAATTCTACGAAGAACGTGGAAGAAGGCTTTCGTTACCCTTCGCTTTACGTTAGAGAAAATTGGATGTAAATTTGATGTTTCGAGTGAAACTGAGGAATGATGGTGCCGCGGTGGAAGTCGATGGCTCGTCGCTGAAGGTATCGAGTTTCAGAGAGGGGGATTGCAGGGAGAATGGGATGGGAGAGCCGGAGTTCAAAGAGAAACGCGATTCAGTTGTCGGTGCTGATTTCCAGGAGGAGTTTTCTTTTCTAGAGGCTAAGGGAAACAGAGATGGCTGGGGGAAGTTGCGTGAAGTTTGCAGGGGCGAGGCTCTTGGTCCCCATGACGGCCGTACGTTTGAAACCAGGTCAGAACGGCGGCCAGGCTGCTCTTCCCAGCTTTCGGTTCTTAATTACAACCGCGAAGCGCGCTCGAAGATTCGCGGGGAAGTCGCTGCGGAGGGATCGAGGAGATTCAACGATCGGTTGGACGGTGCTTTGATGTCGTAATCGAGAGAAGTTTTATTCCACGATCCACGGGATCCGAACGTAAGAGAATAATTAACTGTTTCTACTTTGTACGCCTCTCGCGCTGGAAACGCTTCAGCGGTCTCTTTCCGAGTGTCTTTGGTAGGTAGACTCACTGATGCAACGGAAAGTGGGGTCAGGTTTTTATTAAATTTGAGTCTCACAGGGGAACGAATCAAATGAATCAAATGAATAAAAATTGATGAAGAGGGACTCGAGGGGGTTAAACAAAAAATTTATTTCCCCCTGCATAGAATTCCAAAAACTAAAATAATTTTAAATATCTTCCACTGTCTGTTTATACGTATTTCTTGGATTTTTAAATAACAAGAATCGACTCGAATTGCCAGAAGCGACGGAATTCGAGTGGAGCTTCACCGCCGAAGCGTATTCTTTCCAGCGTCGAGTGGCTAGAAGAAAAGTAACTCGTTGTTTCTACATTGAGTGCTCCTCAGTGGAACGCCCGAGCGGTTTCGATTATTCCCGAAGCCTTCGAAGTCGCGTTTCGTCGAAAGGGGTGAGATAAACGGCTCGGGCAAGGAGCGTCCACTGTCGGGCGAATCGATGACGGCGCACTTGTACCTGTATCAAACGCAGAATATAATATCGTTCACCCTTCGCGACACTTGAATGTTCGAGAGTCCAGGTAGCCCCATAGGATCTGCACCACCCCCGTTTCGATCAATCTTCTCGCTGAAAAGGTAGTTCGCCAGGCACCATTTCCAGATAAATAAAAATAAAATAAACAAACCCATTATTCCACTTTCCACGGAATAAAAAAAAAATAAATTCCCTCGCTTTCGCACCGAGTGCATTAAAAAATGTAATTTAACTATTACCATATTTTGTTAGAAGAGATTGCGAAATTAAAATTCGGAAATCTGTGTCCTTGCTTATCAAGATATAGAAATATTTATAACTTACAAATTTACCGAAAAACACAAGGCGATTCAAAATGAAGATACGTTAATTAGCCAAGGAATAGAGGGGTCTGCAACGAAGCAAACGCGACGTTCTAATAGTAAGACGGATGGATCGATGCTACCTGAGCGAGGGGGTTGACAAACTCGAATCCCTTTCACCGTCATTCGTCATCAATAGGTTCCACCTCTCCCCCCTGCCAACGGCAGCGAGTTACATCGTCCATTAGTTTCTCTTTTGTAACGGCACGTACCGCATGCACCCTTCTTTCTTCGTTCCGGCGAGAAAGGGGAGAGTGCCGATAGATAGTCGACCAACAATTTTGTAATATAAGCGAGCGGCCCTTCGGCATGCGTTTAGGCGACCGAGCCGCCTAGCCGCGCGGCAGCTAACGATCGACTCGCCACCCCCCCCAAAAATAGCAGCGGTCGACTCGTGTGTTGTATCGATGTGACCTTTCGATATTAATTCTCAAGCCGCGGAGGCGCGCGGTTGCTTGATCCCGTTCTCGCGCGACCACTCGCGCCGCGATTTTTCCGAACCGTCGACCTTCGCGGGATACGAACCTTCCTGCGCTAAGATCGGTTTATCGATTCTTCAGAGGTGAAATGTGAAAGGTAAACGAGCAGAATTCGATGGCGACGGTGGGAGATATGTGAAGGAATGTGGAATTTTTTCAGGATAAAATTTGGGGAAAATGAAGAGATTTTGCAAATTGTCGAGTTCGGGGAAAATTTTTGGGGAAATCTGATTTTTGGAGCAGGATATTTAGGGGGAAATTTTATTGAAGATTTTGGGGGTTTCATTTTGGAGGAGTAGAAGGGGGATATCTTTTTTAAATTACTGAGTAATTAAATTTGTAATGGTGTCAAATTTGGCACTGTTTTTTTTTAAAATTACTGAGTAATTAAATTTAAATGGTGTCATGGAAATGTATGAAGATAATAAAAGTACTCGAACTCGATGGAATGATCCAGAGGAGGTTGAATCTTTTTCGAGATCAGAGTTTTGAAACTGTTGTGCGTCTATTTTCCAAATTCTATCGAGTCAAGTATTAATTTCTCGATGTTATGCATGAAACGATGAAATTTGGGGTTTGAAATCTGGTGTGAAAATATTGAACCGTTAGCACCACCGACGAAAAGTTTGTTTTTCACTTGTTACGACACAGGTTGTACGGGGTGAAACGAGGGATGAATAACTTCAGTCTATTATATCGTACTTACTTCTCTACATATCGGCCAGGACTCGCGAATGGCCACTCTGCGTGGATATCGGACTACTTATCCCTTTGGAAATGATTTGCTTTCGAACTTTTCGTCGGTGGTGAGAATTGTTGAAAGTGTGCGTTAAATTGAATGACGAAGTTTGGAGCCACTTTTCCACGCAAATGGAAAAAGTGGAATAGTTACACTTGATTCTGTTTTCGCACGACAGATACGTCCCTGAAAAATCTTTTTCTGACTGCGTCACTTGTGAGACAAAGTCAACACGAAATATTGAATTGCTGGAAAGCAGAGAAATAATTTAAAAGCAAAATATAAGAGTTTTTATTTAATTCAAAGCAATTTTCTAGCAAAATAAATAGGAATATTTTTCCTTCAAATTAAAATCGTAATTAAGTGAAGACTCTCGAAAAGGCAAATTTATTTAATAATCTCTTCTTAGAATTAAAATTAAGTCAAGATTCTTAAAAGGCAAAGTTATTTATTAATCTTTTATTAGAATTAAAATTAAGTGAAGATTCTTAAAAGGCAAAGTTATTTATTAATCTCTTCTTAGAATTAAAATTAAGTGAAGATTCTTAAAAAAGGAAATTTATTTATTAATCTCTTCTTGGAATTAAAATTAAGTCAAGATTCTTAAAAGGCAAATTTATTTATTAATCTCTTCTTTCAATTAAAATTAAGTGAAGATTCTTAAAAAAGGAAATTTATTTATTAATCTCTTCTTAAAATTAAAATTAAGTCAAGATTCTTAAAAGGCAAATTTATTTATTAATTTCTTCTTGGAATGAAAATTAAGTGAAGATTCTTAAAAGGCAAATTTATTTATTAATCTCTTCTTAGAATTAAAATTAAGCCAAGATTCTTAAAAAGGCAAATTTATCGGGTCGTGTTAGACCAAAGCAATCCTCGTGAAAACAGAATGAAGTGTATTTGAAGCTACTATATATAATTGGAGAGCGAAATATGTACAAGAAATGCGATATGGAAACGCAAGGCGTCGCTGGAAGTGGAGAAAGAGTTGTGATGATACCTCCATCACGCCTATATACCCCGTGTATCAATTCTTCCGCGGACGAACCACACCCGAACTACCCTGTAAATGTGTGCGCGTGTGTGTATGCCCCACATCTATATTTTTCTAGACGCGTCTCTGCGATTCCGCCTCGTGGAACCATTGTACCCCCTGTCTATTTATTATTTCCGCGCGATCGACCTATCGATGATGTCGTGCGTTCGGGGCGCGGGAGGGGGAAGAATGTCGCCCGCTGAATGCGCGCCCTAATGTTACAGATGCATCCATGAAAGAGTCTCGCGACTCCAGGGTGCAATTTGTCGAGCGAATGCTTTTATCCGAAGAATTTTCAGTACAGTTATTATCGACACACTTTCTAAAAAGCATATTTTTTTCTAATTATTTTTTAAAAAAAAAGGATCGAACCTGCGACGCAGTTCGCGACGATAATTCCATTTTAGATTCTACTTTTGCAACGGGGACAGGAATTTACATACCTAAGCTTCTGTTTCAATTGCAATAATAATCAGAAGGGTGTTTATTGAACATTCAGCAAAGACGATCTTCCCCCTCCCCGAAAGCGTGTGAATCTCTGTTACGTACGTATAAATATATCAAAGAATATATACGTGTATACATATACGCAGGTATAATGTATAAAATATTATTATATATATTCGTCACGCGCTGGACGACGCGACGATATGTATTCACGCCATTAAAGGTTCAATAAATGTGTTTAATTAAGAACAGCTGGCCTCCGTGAATTTGTTCAATAGCATGCCCCACGAGTCCGTGAAAAACCGAGCGGCAATATCCCATTTCTCTATCACAATAAACTTTTAATTGCTCTCCATTGAAACTATGATTAAATCAATCAGCACCCTCCGTTTATGAGGTGAAGGTAACCCATATTTATAAAATTCACTCGATAATTCAAGCTTCTAAATGAGCCCTTAGTATCAAGCTTTAGATAGTAACACCGGCAACTAATAACGCGAGCTAACCTTCGCGCACACCTCGCGTGCGGAAACCGCGTAGCCCCGCTTAGTAACCACACCCTTCTGACGCCCATAGGCGTCGCCCGCCCCGCGGTGTATTCATTGATCAAAAATACCCGCGTGCGAGTTACTGAAAAATCATCCCCGGGCGTCCACGATTCGGAGACACGAAAAGATGCACTTTGACCTATGCTAAAAGGCTCCACCATTATTTTCCGCCCAGCTCCTTTTGTAATCGATTACCGTAACTTAAAGCAGATGTACGAAAACAACCCCTCGGCGAGGGGTGGTCGCGGGGAAGGGCGGGCGCCGAGTTTATTCAGCGCTTTCGCGGCAACGAATGGTGAAAACGATCGCGAACGGGCGCGAAAAATAGAATAGAATTGTATTAGTCGACTGTTGCGCGGCGGACAATAGATGCTCGCGATCCTTTGTCAACGGTGCTGGCAAACTTTCCCTATCTCTTGGGACGCGCCGCGGAACCGTGGCCTAATTTCACAGGACGCGAAACTTAACGCCCTTTGTTCGCAGGCCGAAGCATTCACCGCGTTATCCTCCGTTATCCTTCGCACACGCGCCCCTCTCATTCATTCCGCGTCGACATTATTAGCGATTGAACTACTTTGAATGGACGACTGCGCGGTCAATTAGCGAGTTTTTAGCGACGCCAATTTTGTGGCCGGCCATCTGTCACTGTTTTGCGATTGGTGGACGAGGGGAAGGATGAAGGTGGAAAGGGAAAGTTGGAAGCTCAGAAATTTGGAAGATTCTGGGTATTTGGAGAATTGAGATTTGGTGAGTATAAATAATTTTTGTCGTGAATTTGTACCTTCGTTGTGACTCTGTGTTTTAATTAGTTCAAAGGGGGAGGGAAGACGGGGAAAGGGAAGACGAATCATCAGTAATCTTGGGAATGTTAGGAACTTGGGGATCGTTGATGGGGTGCAGAGTTGGGAAATTGGAAATTGAGATTTGGGGGTAGCAGGATTCAAGAATTTCAGGTATTCTAATTCCAAATAACTTTCCACGCCCTGTTACCGTGTTTCCGTTGAACTTTGAGAGACAGAAATCTAGAGAATTCTATGAACTTAAGGATCCTCAGTGAACTAAAGATATTTGTAATTCGAAAATTGACCACTCTCATTTTTATTTGAATTAATTACTTAATAACAAATATTGCAAAATGTATTTTGGTCCTTCCTCTTTGATATATAGTAAGCGAAAACTTGAGAAAATACATACAAAATGAATGAAAAATGTTATTTGTACGAAGGCAAAATATATCAATTTACCCCACAATTTTTTTCATTTTTATTTGAATTAATTACTTAATAACAAAAATTCCAAAATATACTTTGGTCCTTTCTCTTCAATATATAGCAAGCAAAAACATGAGAGAACACATACAGAATGATGAACAAAAATGTTATTTGGGCAATCAATTTGGATGTATCAAAAATCAAAACTATTTACTTTTTCCCTGTATAAACGAAAACAGTGAAAAAACGATTGTGTAACGTCAAGGTACACAGACGTACGCTCGTTCCTAGTAAAAAACCAAACAATACACTTCCCATATCTCGCTCAAATGGAGCTACATATATATACGATGTCGAAATAATTCGTCTGTATCATATCGACGTGCGTTGCGAAAAGTGTCAGGTTTCAATTTTCTTACGAAGAGTAGCACGTTTCGGTTTGCCACGAAAAGAAGCACGTTCCATAGTTTCTGACGAATATTAGCACTTTGGTCTTCCCTTGCGAAGATTAACAAATTTGACTGCTTCGCCACGAAGAATAGTACATTTGGGAATTTAAAATATAATCCGGTACAAATGGTAAGTAGGGGGAGTTGGGGCACTCTGATGCAAGGGGCACAATGAAACATTAATATTCTCTTGATATCTAGAAACAGTCAGAAATTCAAAAAATGATCAGAAAACAGAATACTCTATGATCTTGAAAAATGATATAAAATTATAAGATGAAACCCTATAGATGTCAAGATTGCGTCCCCTGCATCAAAATGTCCCAACTCCCCCTATATATTACTTTTCTTGAAAACCCGCTCTAACGTTCTAATTTTCGCAACGAAAACCGAAACGTCATAATTTTCGCAAGAAAATTGAAACGTGCTCCCTACCGTTTTTTTTTTTTTATTAAATTTTATTTAAAATGTTACCTAAATATGTACAAACATAGACATACAATTTTCAATTAATATAATTCGAGAGTTTCTCTTAAAATAAAATCCCAAATATTGGACTCCTTTTCAAGTCATCAATGTATCGAGACCCCTTAAAACTCTGTAAAATAACGATCTAAAATTGATCTTGAAGACACAAGAAGTCGATTTCGCCTGCCCAGCAATTTTTCACAGAACGCCCTATCGAGCCGCCACTGAATCGATTCATGATACATGTAATCGAAGAGAAACGACTCGACTAACAGGAAGCTCCGTTTTAATTCGCCTGATGCACGGCACGTGGCCCCTGAGCCGTCTTCGCCGAACAAAAGGATCACAAACAGCCCCGGCCTGTCGTCGGATAAACGACCGAAATTGTCGAGAAATCCTTGAAGCGCGAAACGAATGTCTCGCTCCAGTTCCCAATCACCCACCGGCCGAACAATATTCTGTATTGAGGGGGGGAGAGAAACAAAATTTCCCGATTGTAAACGGCCGAGGGGTAGAACGCGTCGCGTCTACCGCGGGGGACACGGTTCAAGGGATAGGAAAACAATTAGCCGGCGAACTTTTTGCACCCTCGGCCATACACCGCGTCAAATAGACGCCATTTTGCTTCCTCTTCTATTCGTGATTCCGATGAATCGAGAGCCCGGCGAGTGGCTAAGGTAGGGGTGAAGTTATTTATATTTGGGGTGCGCTCGGATCGTTTGTTTAGGGGATGAAAAACAATTAGCCGGCGAACTTGTTGCCCCGTTGACCATACACCACGTCAAATAGACATCATTTTGTTATTTGTTCTATTCGTGATTCTGTATATCGGAGGATTCACGAGTTGCCAAGGTGGGGGAGAAGTTATTTACAATTGGGGGCGCGTCGTTTGTTCGGGAGGTAGAATAGCAATTAACCGAGGAATTGTTTGGTGGCCCTTTAATCAGATACCATTTCGAATAGATGATATTTGAGTGAATCGAAAGCTTCGTGGATCGCTAAGGTAGGCAGAGCTGAAAGGTATTTGTGTTTGCGATGTTTGCTGTCGTTTGTTTAGGGGGTAGAATAGTAATTGGCTGGGGAACTGTTTGGATTATGATTAGATATAAGTTAGAAAAGATGTGACTTTGTTATTTTGGTGAATTTTTGTGTTGCTAAGGGGTGAAGTTATTTATAATTGAAATATACGTCGTAGTTTGTTATACAATCACAGATATGGCACGGCTTGGGGTGTTCCATCCCCATTCTCCTGGCTCCTTGGTGACCAGAAATACTGGTGCTATTTTCGTTGGGGTCGTATCGAGGATTTACGAATTAATCGGCGTAGCTTCCGACGCAATACTGCTTTCCTAAAAGATACTTGTTTCCAAGGAAGCTTCCACTGGCAGTGTTATTGTTTCTGATTATAATACCATTGATTTGCAAAATAATATTTTGTAATCTAAATAACCAGTTTGCTAATCGATCTTATAAAACCACTTTAAATACCAAATTACTCTAAAACAGGTCCTGAATGGAGAAGAAGTTACTCTACAATTTTGATTTATTTTTTACCAAAAAGTCGTCTGGATTTTTGTTAGATGCAGGTAGGTATAAGGGAGAGTGGGTAATTGAGAATACCTAAGGGAAAATGCAGACAAAACGAAAACTATGTGAGAAATGAATTTGTTCATTATTTACAAAAATACTTAAACTATTATCTATAAAGAACTGGAACGAATTTTTGAAAATTATAATAAAAATCAGGTTTATAGTGAAAACTCACTATAATCACTAACAGAGTACTAAATATTGCACAGAAATGGTCAATCCATAAAAAATGTTGCTGCGACCTATACCTAATGTATTTTCCAAATTCCTCTTCTTCGTTAGAAAAAAATTGCAATTGGTCGGAATATCGAAAAAAATAGTAAAGGTCGTTTTTTAAACTTTTTTCTGAGCCTGTAATGAAAATTCAAAAATCCCTTTTGCAAATTTAAGTAAGTTATATACATGCTGAAAATTTCATCAAAATTGGTTAGCGTTGCTAACACGACATCAAAAAATAAAAAAGAATTTATTTCAAAGGTTAGAATCACGATTCAAGCAACACCTTGGTCACAAAATGTTGATAAAAAAGTGCTTTATTTTAACATAAAAAAATTCCAATTGCATCATTAATTCAACAGTAATTACATGCAATTGAAAATGGACAAAATATTACTTAAACATGATGAAAATAATAAATTGTGTTTATCTTGAATATCACGAGCGTTCTGTATTTATTACTCTCTGCCCGGCGTTGGATACGATCTAAACTATTAGCTAGTGGAGTGGAAACATCGTTTTTATTTATTAAAACGCCGTAACCATCGCATTCGCGATTACCCCACGTTCGTGTTTACACCACTCTCCCATATATCCCCACGGAATAGTGTGACCTTTAATACGCATGCCCCAATAGAAGCCTGATTTCATTCCCTTCGCAGCTTGAATTCCGTGGACACAGCCAGGAGTAGATTGAATTTTAACAGACCACTTTCCCAACTTCCACTTTCAATTTACATACGTATTTGCATACAGATACACCTACCAAGAAATGTCAAATTAGCATAAAACTGCAACTTGTAAATTCCCTGCGGCATGTATCCCAAAAGAACCATCCCCTCAATACCCAGGACATAAATAAATAAACCACAAAAAAATTTCAAATTAGTTTAAAATTCCAACTTTTAAAACCCCAAAGGCATTCGTCCCAAAAGCCCCTTTCCCTAAATATCTGCAAACCCCCATTACTGCTTGGTACAGTCATTCCTCGTTATAAACCCGACGAACTTGGCTCTCGAACTGGTCCACTCTTTCATGCTCTCACTCGCAACTGAAGGATTCCAAGAAATGGTGGGCATAGTCACCGAGCGTACTACGCATGGTAAACCGGGACTATAACGAGGATTTACTGTACATCTCCCTTTTAGAGCATATACTACTCGAGGTCTCATTGCCTTATGTTGACCTTAAAGCATATACTACTGGAGGTTTCATTGCCTTATGTTTCCTGTCCTCGAACCTGTCGCCAACATCACGCGAGAGAGAAAGACATGTGCAAACTCCTGCGAGACAGAGAGAGGGGTATAGAGTCCCAATCAACCGTAACGCGCACGCGCCTATATCGTGCAAGAGAGGAAGACGTGTGAACTGGCGCGAGAGAGAGAGAGAGGAGTATAGATTCTCAATCGCCCGTCTTCCTCTCTCGCACAATATCAGCGCATGCGCATTACGGTCGATTGTGACTCTATACTTCTCTCGCACCATGTTTTCAACAATTTCAAGCTTTCAACGAGATCTCCATGTCTATATGCTCTAAGACCTACCTTCACCTTCCACCCCGACCTCTCTACACACATCCCCATAAATATTTATCGCCAGACATCCCGAGGAGCACTCCAGAACGTCCCAATCGAGTCGCAACTCGTATCGATACATTTTCCATGAAGCTGTTTCTTCCGCCTTTGTCAGCCCCTTGTTAGACACAGTGGCAGGAATAATGCACGGCTGGTTCCCTTCTGTTCGCGATACTCCCCCCGCCCATTAACCTGGAATATCGGTCTGGCTTTCGGTGATCGGGCGAGTGGGGCGCGGGGAGCACGTCGATGGAGTGGTGGACGATGTACCGCGGCCCTTTAAGAGCCATTATCGTGGATGCATTTCGCCTGGATGGCCCGACTACCTAATACAGCGAGCGTTTGGGGCTGCGTTAGCCAGATAACGAGTAGATCGGCTGCCTTTCCATTGGTTTCGGAACCCCCGCGCACCCTCTGAGCGTCCACCTAGCGAGCTGGAATACCTGGTGTCCATTTGGACAAAGGCGTCTGAATAGATTCAGTGGCCAACCTTCATTGGAATCGTGTGACGCAGATACGCGCCTATGCAGCGTTAAGCGGACGAGTGGAGGGGATGCGGCGGCCAATGGGTGGAGCGCCTCGATACTAGTTCCTTCGCTGAACCCCGAATCTAGTCGTCGCAACGGTGAGCGAGCTTCGGGAAGGTCTTAGGAGGGATTGAATAGGCTTTGTCGTTTCTTTCGGGGGAATCAGGTGGGGGCAACCCTCTTGGGCGGACGTTAAGTTTGGTTTACTAATACCCTGTAACAGGGACCGCAGCTAGGGAAATCGATGATGGACTCTGGGTCTCCGAGCGACGGGAGACTCGCTCTCCGTAACTGTATTAGGGAAAGTTAGGTGGAAATCGCAGGCAGGCGGTTAAGAATTTAATAAGAAACCCCGGAGTATCTGGCCTCGCGCCGAACACGCCCTCCTGTATTTCCTTTGTTTACTTCGCCGAACTCTATGCATGGCTAACTAACCACGCTTTAAATCTGCGAAGTGGGATTAGCATAAAACGATATGCAAGTACGATGGGGGGTGATGGGTTCCAAGAGTTCGCTTTTAAGCCTCGCCTGGTGGATATAGGCTCTGCTCGAAGCAAGTCTAATATTTCTTCTTGAAAAAGTTAAAAATTAAAGTTAAAAGGTGTGTATAAATGGAATTGTGGGTCAAAATGGACCCAGAGTCCGAAGTGCAACAAAGTATCCATTGTTTAAACGTTAAAGGGGGAGGAAATTATTGAAATTATTACTGAACGCTTTTATTTTAGTCAAGTTTCTTTGAATATTTGTCGAAATGACATGCAGTTCATGTTTCCAATTAACGATTTAATTACGCAAGTACGACTAAATTTGATCGAAGAAGGGACTCGGGAAGTTGGCTCGAAACAATTGTCCCTCGAACGTTAATCGAATTCTGGTGTAATCAAAATAAATTTCAAGGGAAAGGGAATATTGCAGAGCTCAGACGTGGTTCGATTATCGGAACCAAAAGCTATTTTAATTTAATTTAATTTAATTAAGTATATCAAAGGGATAAACCCTTTGTTATAAAATGTACAAATCGCAGTCACACAAGCATAGAACAAATAATTATGAACCACAAAAGAAACAAAAGCAGAGAAGTAACCGCAAAAGAACCATTAATGATAGTGGCAAAATAAATATAAAGAATCACAGTAATAATAACAGCACCAAACATAATAGTAAAACTTAAAGGGAATGGAAACTAGGAACAGCGATCACAGCAGAGTGATTGAAGGAATTATAGAAATTATTGAAGAAGTCAACAGAGTTACAATAACGATTCGAAGTTATTAGAAGTCGATTAAGACTATTATTATTTTTTCTAAGGCAACTGAAATTTCAGAAAAATTCCAGTGAGATCGAACTTCCTACACCTGCTTGCAACACACCAGAAGTTTCCTGCATGGAAACTCTGAATTCGCCCAGAACTGTGACCAGCCACATTTAATATTCCTCAAGAATAATCACACGTAGCTTGTTTACAAAAACAAAGAGCTCGCAGGAGATTAATCGCCTGCCACTAAGCTAAACCATCCTATTCCTGCAAATCCAGGGCTCTAACAAGCTCGCGAACGTGCAATTATTTCAGCACTAAGCACATCTGCCCCATAACACAGTGTTGAGAATTCTTTTTTAGAATAAAACTGAAGCCCTTACGCAACGGCCATTGTGCAAGAGATCACGTAACACGCGTCGCCTCGTAACAGAGCATAAGCCTCGGCGCGCCTAGAAATAATTGAGTTCGTGCAGTTTACCGGCGTTCCGTGTATGTATACCCTAGCGTTTCGAATCGAAACAGCTCGCGGATAGAGGCGGGCGTAAGTTCGCGTATCAAGATTCTCGTGGGAAGCAGCTCCCAGCCGTCGCGGGGGTATTGGAATTTTTATCGAAAACTCGAGGATCTATCCTCTATCCAGAGAAGATGAACGCGTGCTCGAGCACGAGGAACGCGGAGGCTTGAATCCCTGGGCAAACAGGACGAAGGAAAGCGGCTGGGTGGGACTGGCGAAAGGAAAAGGGGATGGGAGGAAGATTGGGGACGAAGGAAAACTTGTCGGAGGGTGGAAAGTTGAGAAACGTGGAACAGAATTTAACTTCTGGGCTGGGGGAGGAATGAAAAGAAACGCGAGCGCTGGAGACAATTTGAAGAGACGTAGGTACCTAGCTACTGTTTCCAATCAACTCTAAGTCTTCAAACATAATATATATAATACATTCTCAGGTTGAACGATATTAATCTCTAAAACCTTACACCTCTGTGCCACGATTAATCCTAAACTCATTCTTCGAGTAGTCAGCCATGTTGAGAGCGCTGCGATCAAGTCCCTTGATCCAAGACACGCTCTTCCCCTGGGCACTTGACGAACAAGAAAAGAGGAATAGAAAAAGAACCTGGAACCCATGGTCGTAACAGCGGCCAAGGAAATGAGGAGGCGGATGAAAGACTCGAGCGACCCGAAGAGGATGGTGAAGATGAAGGATGATCCGAGGCTAACGAAGCTGTATAGCCTGATAGAGCAGCGAGGAGCGCAGAGATAAAGGGAGGACCCGCGTAGGAGGGCAGGAAAATATAGATTGCTCGGGTCAGAGGGAGAACATCGTGGAAGGGATGAAGAGGAACGGATACGGATCGATCCGGAGGACTACTTCGTGGGCGTGCAAGCTTCCTCTCCCTCCGACCCGTGGGTCTGATCCCGGTGGGAAGAGGAAAGAGGATTCACCGTCTACGTAACTCGGTTTCGATGGGAAATTGCGACCTAGCCGCGCTTTGGAATAAGTACTCTTTGGTACCCTCCGAGGGAACTACGTTCTAGAGCCAGCCGATGGATGCCGGGCGTCGATTACGGCCGCCATTTATCCCGTCATTTCCCTTGGAAACCGGCGCCACATTCATGGACAATCAAGCGCGATCGTGGGCGGCCAGTTCACCTGGCAAATGTCAAAGTTCGCGCTGCAATTCTGGGGCGAGCAGGAAATGGGGCTTGCCGAGCAATGGGGAGAGCTCTCTCGCGTGGGGGATGAGAACGAGGGCTTTGGAACAATGACCAGCGCGGTGGATAACCGACGGAGATAACGGGGATCTTATCCTTTGTTTCTCGTTGCTTTTGCATGGTTTCGTCTTGGCGGGATAAGGGAGAGGATTCCATGAATTCGAAGTGGAAGCTGCTTTGAAGTATAGACTGTGGTTCATTGTGGGCTTTAAGGTAGAAGATTTGACGAGTCTAAGAAAAGGGGACTGTATACTTTGTGTACTTCTCTTTCTGGTAAAGAGAAATCTGTTTTATCGATTACTTTTATATAAATAATTTGTTCCTTGAATAATATCGAAAGTTTGTAATGTAGGCAAGAACTTCTTGTTGAATCTACAAGTGTTCCTGGTTTATTTAAATCGTGCATCATTGAAACACTGTATTATGAAAATTCTGTAGTGGGAAGGTGAGTTTTCTAACTACCGTGACTCTTGTAACTTCGCATTTTGCTTTATAAAAGAATAGTCTAGTAATCATAAATCGAAGACTGGAAATTGGTGCCACATATTCATAAAAGAAAGATTAATAGAAACTCCCATCCAGAAGAAAATACCAAAAAGGGACAGGTGCCCCTCTCTGGTGTTTGAGAAAAAGATGTTTATTTCTCAAAACTGATCTTTATTAATACTAGATTGCAGGAGCAAGTCAATTTGACTCATTTACGATATATAGAAAAACTTAAATAATTTTGTGTAAAACATATGTTTGCTTTTAATAGAATTATGAAATGTATACGAATACTAATTCCTGCCCCTCCCCACTCGTTAGTTCCAAAAATCCATGTATGCTATACCAATTTTCATGGCTGTGAGTCAAATTGATTCATTAAATACTTTTAAACTTGGTCGTTTTACTGCTTGGGTTTTATATAAAGTCACTCGAGTCAAAAACTCAAGAAAAGAATTTATTTTACAATTGGCCGAAGAACTAAGCAGTAACTATGACCATGAAGACAAAAATACTTTCACGCTTCTGTCTAATATACAGAATATTGAAAAACAATTGAATTTTCATCATGCAAAAGAAATAGAAGAAAGTGTGTCTGTGTTAAATCTAATAAACAAATCTGCGGAAAATGTATTTACAAAACATTTCTATAAAAATTGTTTTGAATAAAGTTTCTTTAAAATACAATTTTATTTTTTATAAAAACTTCAATTTTGAGGTTTAAGTCAAATTAAGACTCATTTCAGGCAAAATAAATACATACCCAACATCCGGTAAGCTAGTGTTAAATTTATACTAAAAAAGGGAATATTTTTAATCTCCGGTTTGAAACTTTTAATTAAATTAGCACTACAAAACGAATTAAAAAAATCAAAAGCAGTATATTTTTCTTTACCATCATCCCAAAGTTATCACCTCCCTTGGAAATAAGTCTCCGGACACCTTTGCCCCGTATAAATATTAAAACAATTTCACTGACCCACACCAGTGCAATAAAATACATCCTCTGACTCGTAAAAACCACAAACAAAAAGCCCATTAGTAACATTAATTACAAGATAGGTCAGCAGATTGTTCGAAGTTCAAGTGACTGAAACAGCAATCACCAAAGGCTCCCAATTTGTTTAAACGTTTATTGCATGACATTATGGCTTATCAGTAAGATGAAGTAACGATCGTTTCATAAACGAGCTTACAAGCTACATTTTATGTAGGAAATACAGTGAGACCGTAGCCCGTGAAACAAGCTACTTTAGCTGATTCGGCCTAACAATCATCATTACGTGCGATATAACAAACGAATCGTAACAACACGCGTCCGTAGCGCTCCATTTCGCTCGAACGCAGTTCGACGCCTCGAAAATCCACATCGGATCGAACGATATGATAGCTCAGACTTTTACATTATTTATTTACATCGTACTGCATTCAAGCATCCCGCGAGCATTCGCCTCCGGCCTGGCAATTATACAAACACAAAACTACTCACTGAAATCAAATTTCGCGCGGCTGGGAGGATGTTGCATCGCGACGAGCTGCATGGGCCGTTTGCTTTTGCCGACTCCCATCGAACCTAACTCCCAAACGCAGCGATTAAAAGAAATCCTCCAGTCTTCCAGTAAACTTCACTTAATCACTGTCATCGAAGCTACTATCGCAGTACGATCGCCAGCACCGACAATTTTCGCACGCTTTCGATGTTAAAAAGAAGCTTTTACAAAGACGCGAACACCCGCTCTTTTCACTACACCACGCTTGCGTTTAACGGTCGTCTACAGATTCTGTCTCCAAGCATTTGCGAACGCATCGATTTGATTGGTTCCTGACTACGGTTGGTAACGAAGGGACCAATCAGAGCGCGCGTTACAACCGCCATCTGTTATTACCGTTGCCATGGTGATTCTTCGGTTCCTCTTTACGGCGCGTAACGTGCGATCTTACGCGCGATGTAAAATCGTGAATTTTAGTAACACGTCGCGTTCGGGAGTGTTCATTCGTATGCTTCATTGTTCGTCTCGGTTCCGTGATGAGAGGTAAGAAAGTTTTTGAGTTGAAACTTCTGTGGAACTTTCGGTGAGTGAATATTCCTGTCCTTGTCGAGGCTCGCGTCTTCGTTGCTTCGTACTCGATATTATATTGAAAGACTTTCGATACTCAGTGCTGTGAAAATACTGTTAAGTTGCTTGCTAGAGTTCAGGTAGCTCGGGAGTGGCAAACTAACTTCTGCTTTCGTATATTGATGCACTGAAAGTTGCTATTGGAAACGAGTTTGCATTTTGTTGCTAGAGTCAGATGCATGGGAGAAAGTTGTACTTAAAGGGCTCTCTCGTAGGAAAGATACTCTATTCTCACAGACCTCAAGTTCTCTACAATATTATAATTACTATACTGCTTAATTCGTAAGATTCCCTTCGCTGTCAGAGTATTAAGATCGTTCGAAGATCAAATTACAGTACATATTTATAGTTACGTTTTATAGACTACAAGATTGTATTAAAGAAGTACGTAGTTCTACTTCGCGAATTTCGTAGTCGTAACACGAACGATCTAAACGTAAACTTTTCCTTCGCGACGCTAGCCCTTCGGGTACAACAGATTTCTTTCCGTGCATCTTACTCCAAAACCGAGAAAAAAACAAAATCAACACTTCGAGTGGTGATTTCCTAACTTTCGGCGTTGATTAAACAAATTGTGGTTTCGCGTGTGAAGCCGTTGGAAGATCAGAAGAATTACTGTCTCGCGGAGAATGGAAGGGGCCCTCGTTGAATTTCCCGCGCGAAGTGGTCAGCAGAGAATCCAAGATGGCGGCGGATGGCGGGAGAAACGGTGGCGGCGTTTACGGTACGTAGTATTTGGTTACTTGAATATCTTTCTACCAAATGAGAATCTCTTTTTCTTCCGATATGACGCATAAAAAGCTCGCGAATAACGGCTTACATCACTAGGGTGAAATATCACTGGTGCAAAGAGACGCGCTATCACCTCGATAAACTCTATATTCCCTTCGTCATTCCTCCTCTTTTATTTCTTTTTACAAGCGATTCGTATACAAGACGCTAACATCTCCAATGAATCGTTGACGCTCCTCACGATTACATATCGCTACTATTTACAAAACGACCCGATCGTAGTGAGGGGGGGATGGGGGGTGAAAAACGTGTCGTACAAGAAGGAACGATGCGGTTAAAGACGTAATAATTAGAATACTCTTTGATGAACACAGGAATGCTTGATTCCGATTTTCATTCTCGCTCAATCCCGCTCTCGAACGAGCTCCGTGCAGTTAACCCTCTCGATGTTGAGATTCGAACGCTCGCGATACCCCCCCGTGCGGGAATCTCGTAATCGTATCCGATAAGCATGCAGGCAGAACGCCTATAGGAGTTCCCCGCACGCGGCGCGCTGCTCGAACCCGTAAGGTTCGCCCAAAGAATTAATCGTAGTTTAAATGCCAAGGGTCTGGTACTCGGTATACGCATTCTTGCGTACAAGCACGATAGTCTTGTACCGTATTAAGATAAACTGACTGGCCCAACATGTGCAATATGTTATTGCTTTAATTTCTAATACGCTACACCTAAATGCTGTGCTTCTGTAAAAATCCTAGAGACTAAGGGTACTTTATGACGCGAGATGCGAAGTTGGAGTGAATTTTCAGGGTCCCGTTAAATAATTGACCAAGAAAGGAAATCGAGATTTCTGCGGCCGAGGATTTTATGCTTCAAGCGACCGAGGGGAGAGGTTCCTGTATAAATGCTTTCCGACTTGCGTAATAAACGGTGGCGGTTGCCGAGTTCGCGGGAACGTAGAATTCTGGGCGTTCCTGCCTCGGCTTTCGGAACGTGAAACGTGCAGAATGAGTCGCGAGACCGATATAAAAAATTGCACCACTGCCCTCCGATTACACTGTGCTTCGCGTTCCCATTTTTTTGCTGACAGGATTTGTCTTAGCAACCGGTCGGTGTGCCCTGATTTGTCCATTGGTGACGTTTCACAATGGCGTAGAGGTGTCCGTTTTTTCCTTTGCGAATAGAGATTTGAAAACGTGTCTCTTTCTTGTTCATTTCACTAACGTCGTTGATCCAGGAGAGTAGAAGCGGATTCAGTGCCTGACGTCAGCTTCGTCCGCCGCTTGGTTCTCCAGGGTGCAGGGCCTGAGGAATTCTTGGCCTCTCTCGTGGAGCCACTTGTTTGCCACTAGAATGATACGTATGTGCTTTGATCGTATGAGAAAGTTCTTTATTCTCGGACTGTCTCAGTGGTTCACTTACCCCATTTGGATCCAGTAAGTACCGGGCAAGCTGCGTGTCTGGTCTTGAAGTCTCCTTCTCCGTTAGGCTTCAGGTTGTACCAAAAGGCGGCGCTGCCTTTCTTCGGCCACAGGGCGATGTTGATGGCTGTGAAGACGGTGCCGCCACCCTGTTCCACGTCGCTCATCTGGAAGAGTTTTATTGTCAACTCCTTTCTCTGTACTGTGTTAGGCATATAGTAGAGGAAAGCTTGCAGTTGTGTCATAGTTTTTCAGATGGAAGATCGAGGGTATAAATAATTTGGAAATATGTAGATAGTTGGGATAATTGGGTAGTTGTAGGAGGTGAATATTTGTAAATTACTTAAATTACATGTGTGTTTCAGAAGTCTCTGTAATCGTAGTACTCTTTACCAAAGAAATAGGGTACTCACGTAATATAGGACCGTAGCAATACGATTTCCAGTTCCCAGGCTCTTGAAAGCGTTCGTTTCCTCTTTCTACAGAGAGACAATTGGTTCTGTTAATCGGTTTCGATGGTCTTCAAGGTAGATAATAGCGTACTGACGCGAACCCTTGACTTACCCTCGCGAAATCGAAGTGCGGTTCGTAATGGCCGCCGATACCGTAATTAACTACTTGCAGCTCTTCAGCGGTGTCGACGCTCATGCTCGTCATGTGCTCCACGCGCCTGCTCACCGCCGCCACGTGCTCGTGCTCGTGCTCCTGCAGCCACGCGCTCTTACTAATTCTATAATTCGCTATCTCTAAGGCACCAGTTTTGTAGTTCTGCACCGTAGCACGCTTGAACTGAAACGTTAAAATGAGGGAGTAATATTTAGAAACGTTAATGTGAACCATTGCGTATGAGTTGGTGGTTTAATTGGGTCGCTTCATGATCACTTCGGGGTTTCAAGGTCTTTTAGAGATTTCAAGGTTATTAGGAAGTTGGTTAGGGTTGATTAAGGTTTATCGAGATCTCGTTGCAGTTGATTAAGGTTTGTCGGGATGTCTTCAGGGTTATTAATTAAGGTTTGCCGAGATCTCTTCAGGGTTAATTAACGTCTCTTCAAGGTCAGTTAACATCTCTTCAAGGTCAGCTAAGGTCTCTTCAGGATTAATTAAGGTTTTTCGACATCTCTTCAGGGTTAATTAACGTCTCTTCAAGGTCAGCTAAGGTCTCTTCAAGCTCGGTTTAGAACTCTTCAAGGTCAAGAGATAATTCAAGGTCATTGCAAAAATTATTTCGATTATTTTTAAGACCTTTTACGGACCCTAAGGAAAGTGATCTTGAAGACACCTTAAGGGGTGGTTCCGGTCTAAAAATCGATTTCTTTTTTATTTCATTTTTCGAATGTTCAACCTTTTAGAAATACTTGTTTAAAAAGGATTTGTTGAATTTGTTCTCAAAATCCGGGGGACCCGTATTTCCAAAAGTTATTATCCGATTCGACTGAAACTTTTTTTATTTTGAAGAATATACTTCTGGCTATGGGGGAAACCAGAAAAAAATACAAAAACGTGAAAAATTATAATTTGTACAGGCGTTGAAGGACGAAAAATATAAGGAAAACTGATTTCAATCTTTAAGTGTCGTTATTTTCTAAAAAAAATGTAATTTTTGTATTTTTTCTGATTTCCTCTATAGCCACAAGTATATTCTTCAAAATAAAAAATGTTTCAGTCGAATCGGATAATAACATTTAGAGATACAGGTCTCACCGATTTTGATGAATTTTTTTGACGCTTCGACTTTAACGACTCCCCAGTTCCGTCTTCAAAGATCAATTATAAAACAAAAAATATATTTCTATAATACAAGACATCCTTAACACAATGCAATAAGTCCCATTGAATTATATACACTAGTTTTCCCTTAATTAATTCCCAAATATCACCTATTTTTATGGGCTCTAGACCGGAATCTCCCCTTAAGATCGATTCGAAGTAACTGAAATCTATTCTCAATCCCGTACCCTGGGTTGAGCCATTCTCTTGATCGTCTCGATTTCCTCGTCGTATATCACGTTATGATACACGACTATCCTCGGGTCTAAGTACGCCTCCTCCTCCTTGAACGGGGCGATCTTGAGGAACGGAATGCCGCGGTCAACATAGCGACACTTCAGGTTCTTGCGAACTTTCGGCGGAATCGAGAACTCCCCGCGGCACAGCCTCTCGTACCGCTCCCTCTCCGTCATCTCCTCCCAGGGCTTCACCTTCTCCTCCGTAACAGTGAAACGCTGAAAATTTCGAGAAAAAGAAAAGGAAATCATTAAAATCACTCACGTACACTTCCCCTTCCCATTTCATTCCTATCAAGTCACCAAAACGTATTCTTTGGAATCCCAAAACCCAAAATCACAGTACTCGAACAATTGTACGCTATTGTCCACTCAAAATAGGAGGTGGTCTGCTATTTAATTAACAAAGTACCGTGTAATTCGAGGTGATTCAAACAATTTATACAAATTAGACTGTTTCTAAATCTCTACGAAGCACGTAGGATTTTCTAACTTTACCTAAAAGGTAAAAGACACCTGGCACTTCAAATATTTCAACGTATCTTGAAAAATGAAAAAATGTTAGGAAGTTTTAACAAAGGAGGGCAGCATAGTTACGCAACAATTTGTTAGACACTTTGAGATTTTTATACAATTCGAGTACCGCGCAAATAGAGTTACTTGCTTACTCGTCTTACTTGCTCAGGGACGGCAGTGTCGTCCTGGCCGTCCTCGCCGCGTTTCTTCTTCGACTGGCTCGCCTTGCTCTGAATTTCCTTCTGGTAATAAGCCCGGTTGCCCAGAGCCCGCTCGTGAGTCGGCACCAGCTCCAAAAGCTCGTTCGTCATGCTTAAAGCCCGGGCTACGTTCCCTGTACAATTGAATAAATTTCATTAGCAAATCGTGTTACCCTTCCCCGCCGAGGGCACGGGAACGTAGTATTTACACGGGCCGATATTGAAGTCTCGCCTGCTACCAGGCGAACAGTATTATTAACAAACGACTGCTCCTGTCATTCTCTGATTTAATACCTCGAAGGATTGCTCGCCCCAAGTCTTCGAATTTTCAACGAAAACTTCGAAGTAACCTTATTATTTTATGCCAACGAATTATTATTTTATAAAGAAATATAAAATAAAACTGTAACTCTAGAAACTATTATCGGGGCACAGGTTTAGTCTATTTCAAAAGATCCCCGAGATTCTATAGGGTTTCTTGTCCAAATTGTCTTAATATCGACGTATAAAAACTTTCCTTTGCTAAATGACCAGGTGTGAGTGTTTCGCCATCCATTTTAAATAAAATAATCAGAATTCCGACCGTAAAGAATTTTTAAAAACTTAAAAGTAAATAATAAAAGTCTAATAATAATACTGTCGAAATTCTAATTATTTTATCTAGAAACTATTACCACGAACA
Source organism: Andrena flavipes (assembly GCA_963971345.1). Taxonomy (NCBI): domain Eukaryota; kingdom Metazoa; phylum Arthropoda; class Insecta; order Hymenoptera; family Andrenidae; genus Andrena; species Andrena flavipes. The sequence goes on from OZ020480.1 coordinate 76,555,390, forward strand.
AGTGAGAACCACTCCATTAAAAAATCCAAAACATCTTAACGCCACTTCTGAAACCTCAGATATCTATCTACGTGTAAACCCGCCTTTAGGGTTCCGTGCTCCCGTCAATGACATCAGCGGAACATGAATGAGAGGCGGAGATACTCGCCGCATACGACCCCAAGCAAGACTGGTCTGTTTATTTTCCCACGTTTTTTTCTCAGCGCGCCTGTCCCGTGGCTCGAATCTATTTACTTTAGCAGGAGCTGACCTACTTCTCGAATTTCGCTGACCACGCGTGCAGCGGGTGAACGGGAAATAGGTAGGTGGCTGAAATAATCCAGGCGCGAAGGCAAACAGGTTACGAGCGCCAAGGGTATTGTTCAAAACGTGGGAACGTAAACGCGCCACACTTAGGATCGTTCGGAGAATCCGTCGCGCTCTTCATTCGTCTACCACTGATTCCATTGACGAGCGAAGGAAACCTCGAGCTCTTCGATCCGTGCGAATTCAAGGAACTCGCCGGCGGGATTTACAACCGCGCTATATTTCTGCTGCCAAGTGTGCAACGCGATTCTCCGCGGGCGTATTTAAACGGGAAGGGAGAAATAAAGCTGTAGGGAATTTGTGAACTTTGTTACCGCGGACACACGAGTAATTTAGTTTCTAATTTACAACGCGCGAGTTTAACGAGCTCGCGGGACATTTTTCGCCCGGGCCCGCTGCCTCGCAAATCTTTTCTAATTTTCCAAGCGAATTATTCCGACGCGCAGTGGCCGGCGAAACGAATCGTTCGTGCAATTTGTCGGATGCGCTTTGTTTCAGTGGGGTTGGTTATAGTCGAAGTTTGAGAATAATGGTAACCTTGCATGTACGTCGAGAATGCCAAGTACTCCAGTATGTCCGGCTTGGACGTGGTGGTCGCGTTCTGCTCCTCCTGAAGCCGGTCCATGGCCTCCTGCATCCACAGCACCGTGTGATAGTAATCGCGGTTGTGATAAGACTGCCGGCCGAGCTCGAAGCAATCGCTGGCTGTGAAATAAAATGAAACGAGTCACGATCTCGCTGGAGAGACTTGGGATCGGAAAGTTGCTACGAATTCTTCTCCTTCCGCAACGCTGCGTGGACGATCTCTCCTCCGTGTAATGCGATGGGAAACACGGGGCGGGGTTAAAAACAGGGGGGGGGGATTGTCTCGGTGAAAAGTTAAAAAGTTTGGGAAGTCTAACTTTATAATTAGAAATTAAAACGAGGTCAATTTATTTCTCGAAGAAAAATGAAAGAAGCGTACAGTAAATATTCGTTATAAGTTCGCCGAGAAATACGGTATAAATACGAGCCATGGTTTGACCGAATTTTAAAGTTCGACTCCCTCGTGAAACTGAACTTCAACGACGAACAGAATATATTCCACAATCCCGACTTGTTTTTCCCGCGAACATCCCCGCCCCCCCCGCTCCTGATTGTCCCGCGACTCTGAGCCCACCGTGTATAATTCATGATGCCATTATCATAATTACATTCGTAATAACTGTCGCGCCGGTAGGTGGGGCAGGGTGGCGAGGCGTTAAAAATTTGAAAGTTAAAATTGAAAAACGCGAACGGAAGGCTGCCGCGTTTCCCGAACTCCCTTGTATCCGCTCTGAATCGAACGATCCCGCGGGATGGGAAGTTCCAGCGAAAGTTTAAAGCTTCCTCTTCGCCGTCTTATTATGTATTCTAACTGGCCTCGAACAGTGCAACTTCCTCGACGCTCTCTTCCCCCTTTTTTCTTCCCCCACTCCCCCCACTCCCCCCCCCCGCTCTTCGTCCCGCTGCTTCTCGCCGTCGGCGCGGTTTCAACGGCGAAACTTGCTTCGTTAATTAATTTCTTCGCGTTTTTCGCGAGCCACAAAGGCGAGGCACCCGGCCCTCCTTCGCCCCTTCCGTTTATCTAATGAGAAAGTTTTCCGACTCCGCGAATCGTATCGCGTCCTCGCCCCGTTCCGAGCGGTTAACTGTTAGAGGATCCGTTGACGCGGGCTGGAAACATTTGTCTCGGTGAAACAGTGCCTGGGCAGGGGACGCGAGCTTTGCGTCGCTGCAGGCAAGTTTAAGAGGGAAGTGCCGAGGCTGGTCGTTTCTAAATATGATGTTTCTATGTTATAATTACTTGTTTGTTCAGGAGTTCCTTTGGAATCTTATGGAAAAGATATTTGAATAGGGTAAATCAACCAGTAATTGACCGCATACCAGTGAGTGACCATTAGGCAAAGAAATGTCAATTATAAATTTAAAAATATTATAGGTATGTTTATAAATGCACTGAGAGTAGTTGCAATTTTAAAATCCCATATTTTTAGTTACGCGTATTAAGCAAACATTAGTAAGTTTAATTGTCTTTTTTTTTAAATTATGATAAGAATAAATAATTATTTTTCTAGAAATTTGAAGAAAAATAAATTTAAATGTAATTTCAATAGTTGTTTTGTTGTTATACATAAATATATTCAAGTATTAATCTCAAAGGTCCATAAATTCAAGAATTCGGTCATTTCATCCTATTTGTTGGATTATCCTATCTTCAATTATTTATTTATTTATTTATAGAATGCCCAATATGAAAAAAAAACACTATAAAAGATCCTACGTAGCTGATACATGACTTTGAATGATCTACAAAGTCGAAGCTTGACGCTATAGTAGGATTATAAACACAATTGACCGCTCAAGGCTACTCAGAGCTGCTGCCCCCACCATACCGTCCCACTATCCCCTCCACAACTCCATTCCCTGCGCATGCGCCGTCCAACAAGCCCCCCCGCCAAGTACACACCTGCCTCCGAGTTCCCAAAGTCGACTTTCTCAAAAAACGAAGCCTCGTATCAAAAGCCATGATCCCACATTTTTAATTCACTTCTTCATAAATAAATTATTTCTCCAAATTCTTCATTATTACTTAAAAAAAAAACATTATACAAATTGCTTCCAAGTCATTTCATTATCCCACCCTCCCAAACACACTCTACTCAATACACAAAGAAAAAAATAAAGTCCACTGGGATCCTCCTCGCACCATTCAATATTCATCCGATTCTTTTCCGTTTCCCTCTGAATAATGCACACGAACCGCGAGATCGCGCCGGCGGAAAAATCACTTTCTTGTCGCGGCAAAAAGCGAAAGCTCGGATGGTAATAAGAAGCGACCAGGGGTTGAGCGGAGGGGGGTTGGGCTGCGACATCAGAAGTTGCGAATTGCTGCGGCAGCGGCAAGCCCGCGGAGGGAAATCGGTGGTACGAGACCCCTGGAACGAGGACAGGATGCTGATAAAGGAAGCCGCGTAAATTATTCATAGCGCGGGGTCTTTAAGCGAAGGTAACATCGGGGGTCAATATTCCTGTCGATTCGCAACGTTTTGCCCGTTCCGTTACACCCGAATAAATAATTCAGGACGAAAACGCAGCACCGTACTTTCGCTCCCCCCCCTCCGCGCCCTGTTTCTTTCCTTCCTCGTCGTTTTTCCGTTCGTCTGGCCCGCTGGACCGACGGGGCGCAGATGGACCGTAATGAACCGTTCCTCCCCCCGTATGCTTTTTCCGTTTGGCGTGTTTCTTTTTTGCGACTCGCTCGAATGCGTCATTTGGGACAGGAAGAGGAAATTAACGTTGTTTAAACGCCACTACTTTTGGAGATTTGCGTCGATGGGGGTGAAGCGTGAGGCGCGATTGAGGGTTTTTTTTTTTTAACTCTTTGCTTTCAGTTTCCTGCGTGGGTGATTGCGAAGAAGTGTTTTTAATTGTAGGAGCTTTGTGGGAGGTGTTATTACACAGGGTTCGGTTGGAACAGGTTTCTTTTTGAGAGACGGGAAATAGTACCAAGGATGACGAAGTATATTTTGGGTTGAATATTAAGAGGTTAGGACACAGTAATGGGCCAAGAAAGCAGACGATTTTTAGACGACGATAATAAGGAAAGAAACAATCGATTAATATAAGATTTTTTGTTTTAGTTTGCTATGTTATGAAATTTAAGAAAAGCATATAATATTTGCAAAATAGTCTCCATTTAAAATGTCCTTTTTCTCCGAGTGGCCAACTGGTAAGAAAAACCCCAAAAATGTCATAAACTATAATATATCTCCTAGACATTGACGATACAACATTTCAATTTTTGCGAAAATTGACAAAATAGCTGAAGTTTGAAAAATAATGATCAAATTTCGACAAAAGTGTGTGACCTTTTTGTTTCTATTCTGTACAATAATTAAAAAAATTTAAATGGTGGATCGTCAATGCCTAGGAAATATATTATAGTTTATGACATTTTTGGGGTTTTTGTTACAGTTCATACCGATACAATTGCTATTTTGTAAATATTACATGCTTTTCTTATAGTTCATAATATAGTAAACTAAAACACAGAACCTTATATTAATCGACTGTTTACTTTTCTTATTATCGTCGTCTAAAAATCGTCTGCTGAGAAAAATAGTTTAAGACTCCCAAGCCAAAGTCCTGGCTTTGACTAGCATTTTCGCGTTTAAATTTTCTAGAAAGCATCGTAAGTATCGTCCCAGTGTTTCCGAATATTTGTTTGGTGGCAGTTTTATTTCAAAACTCATGAAAATCTTATTCCATTACCATAAATCTCCCACTTGTACGGCAACACCTGTTTTATAAACACGAGCATTCTGCTTCCACAACAAAGAAGCACAAGTAATACGAACCAGTTAATCCAGTGCTGTACTGGACCCCATTCAGCACGCCCCTGGCGACCTGCGCGGTCTCCAGCTTGTAGGTGTCCTGGAGCCTCATCAGAGCGACGGCCGCGCCATTGAGGTCCTCGTCGGTTGGGAATTTAAGGTCGTTCCGCGAGGTGGTGATGTTCGCGACGAAGGACTTGCCCACGTCCTGAGTTATCAGATCCTCGACGCGCTTCCAGTCGGTAGTCAGCCGTTTCACCAGCAAGTAAGCGTTGATCGGGTTCGACAGGTACTGCTGTATGTTCCTGGACGCCTCCTCGTGCTCCTTCGCGTACCCCTCCACGTTCCTGAAACAACGAGATACCCATGACGGACCCTTCTTCCCAAAATCGAGTCTAAATCCTCTTTTCGAGATTTCCTTTAGATGCAAATTAACTTGGGCTAAATTAAAGCTATTTACTATAGAGGAATCTTCCTTTTGTTTATATAGTTCTTGTGTAACTATGAGATTCTCAGTCCCGTTTATATATAATAATAATAATAATAATAATAATAATTTCTATTATCAGAAATTCCTACTGTATCCAAAATTGGGAATTCTGTAGAGATGTAACACCTAATCCCCCTTCCCTTCCTAAGATTGCGAGCCACCAAATGTGTTCTTATCCAATTATCCCAAAGCCGCACTTATTTAATCACCCTTCTACACTCCGAGACTCTTAATCCATCAAATACATAAATCGAGACGTTAACCATACACCACGTGCGGAAGTCCCTCGGTCCCATTTGCCAACCACACTTGCCCAACGCCTACAGGCGTTTCCCGCACGGACTGCAGCCAACGCAGAATGTGTAAACACGATGGAAGCTTGTTTACACGTGAAGTTTTGGGAGCCGAAGCTACCTGGATTCCCTTCTTGGGGTATTCGGTGTGCGAAATGAAGCGGTTCGACGGCAAAGTAAAACACACCAACAACGTCTCTTCCCCCCTCCCCTCTCTTCCTTCTTCACTTTCGAATTGCCTGCAGCCCGTGAATTACAGTTTGCTAAACAAAATCCGGCTAACCCCCGATTCCTACTACGTTTCCAATTAACGCCACGCAATAATTAAGGGGACAATTCGACTCGATGCTTAATTAACGCGGCTGCTGGAGAACGCTGATTTATACTCGCCCGCGGTGATTACCCTTTAATAAATTTAGGAAATTCAGCCGTGCCGTTCGGAGGGGTGGTGGGGGGAGGGGGGGAGGAGCCTGCAGGAACGACGTCGCGGATGCTTTTTAATTTAATCTTCCGCTCGGTGTGGAAAGGGGTTGCAAACGTCCATCCCTCTGCCCTCCCTCTCTCTCCCTCTCGCTGTAATCCACCAGATGTTCCTCGTGATTCGAGCAGCCCCCACCCCCCACCCGCGCACCCACTGTTATCATTTCTCCCACGACGCTTCGGACAACCGCCGTTTCATTTCGCGCCACTTTCTCGCGAGTTTACGTGCTTATATAAATTTAAGGGTGAAAGGAGCTGAAGGGGGAGGGGGTGGATATTGGACGTGGTTTAATCGTTTACGCGATTTGCTGATGCGCGTGACTCTTCGCGAGGAAATGACGAAGTATTTTATTAAGGCAGTTGGAATTCTTGGGGGTTTAAGGGGTGGTTATATTATTTGATGAAATTCGGTGGTAGGTATTTGGACTCTTAGGTGAATTGTACTTTAGGGGGAGATTGATGGGGTGGTACTAAGGGGGTTTTGAAAATTTAATTTATTTGACGAAGGATAAAATTATTCACAGTTGTGTTATTTAATTGGGTGGTAAATATTTGGATTTTTAGGCGAATAGGACTCTAGGGGGAGATTTAAGGGAGCGGTACTTAGGGGGTTTTGTAAATAGAATTTATTTGATGAAGGATAATATTATTCACAGTGGTGTTATTTAATTGGGTGGTAGATATTTGGATTTTGTAGGTGAATAGTACTCTAGAGGGATTAAAGGGGTGCTAATAGGGGTTTGTGAATTGAATTTGTTTAATGAAAGACGATGTTATTGACAGTTATTGTTATTTAAATGGATGGTGGATTTTTACACTTTTAAATAGATGTCGGATTTTTTGGTTTTTAAATCGGAACCTAGTTGGCAGAAAACGATTGCTGTAGATATCTTAACGACCCTCGTAAATCCTCTGCATTTCGATGTAGCGGAAGCTCGATGGCGATAGTGTGCTTGAAAGGCGATCTGATTTCCAAAGGAAGGGTGGGGTTTGAATAGGAAAAACGGAGCAGAAAAGTTGCCGGTTTCGGGAATCATGCAGCACGCGAACTTTCCAGCGGTCAGACAGCCGAAAATTGAACAGTTTGAACGCGAGAGTCTCCCTCGACGTCTTGCAGCGCAACGCGCGGTATTGTTAAGAAGATAGACTTCCTGCTTTCGCCAGTAATTTAACTTGGAAACTTTTAGGCGGAAAGTTGCCGCGTTGCGGGATCCTCGGAAGCGGTAACTCTCCTCGCTGATCACGAAACTTTCTTACAGTCGAACGAAATTGAAACTGGTCGCCGACATTCGCTCGGGATGCATTGCTATGCCATCGTTCGCGTGCTTGATAAAAGGGCAACTGTAACCTACACGTTGCAGACGATACAAATTGTAAAAAAATAATTAAACAAGTTCGTGTGTTCGACCGATAAAGCATACTATAAATCATAAATTATGCGTGCGCGGAGGAATAGTGAGGTCTCCAGTGCGCAGGCCCGGAGAGAGGAGAGAAGTAGTGGGGATAGGAACGAACTACATTCGAGGTTTGACTAGGAATGTAATTAATAGGCTAGCAAACAAAGACCTCCCACTAGGCATCTCTACCTTTAGAGACTTAATATAAAATGGCTATTAAAACTAATATAGAAATTACTTGTTTTATCAGAACAATAGAATTTTATGCTGAATCAGAAAAACTGGTCGACAACATTTACTGTAAATCGGGTTGACAATTGAAGTCATGACATCTGACCTCCTCTCCTGAGGTGAAAGCAAAGGATAAAGTAAAATTATTTATGAGTGAATACAACTACAGATTCACTGATATTTAATTTGTTTACGCTAAACAAGTAAAGAACACATCAGAGAAAAAGTGAGGTACTGGTGATTAGCAAGGCAAATGAATACAAAAGTGAATAAATAAACTAAATAAACAAAAATAATAATAAAAAATTAAAAAAATAAACAAGAATAATAAAAAAATCATAACTCGACCATCTATCCTTTCTGCAACGAGAGATGGTCTTCGCGTTAGCTTTGAGAGGACGAGTTAATATAGCCAAATACTTTGACTGCATTATTCCTCAACAAGTATTTTTTAAATTCGATTTTGTACACCGCTGTTTGACAAAAGAGGTTAACTGTAACCTCAATGTACCTATTAAAGCCTAGAAATCCAGAAAAACCACAGAAGCAAGCCAAACGACGCTAGTCCTTCAACTGATTCTGAAATATAGCGACTCGACCAACTCTCCCGCCCGACCGCGTCTCCCGGATTCACCCTATATAAAGACTACTGCTTGGTACACCTGTATCCCAGTATCAACACACTGTCAGATGACCCTTCTGAACTAAATGACCCAGGAAAAGTAGAATCTAAGATGAAGCTGAACAAGTCACACGATTCATCCGTCACATCCTCGCATCATCGCTCATCCACCACTCATTTCCAGCTATTCTGCGATATCCTCGGCAGAGGGCCGAGAGCAACATCCCTCAGTGTCGTTGGAACGATTTAGCGATCCCAGACGTTTCGCTCTATGTTCACATTCGCCCCCCACCCTCGTCCAATCGTGATCGCGTTCCCCAACAAAGACCGATGATCCCCGGTGTACCGTACGCCCTTCGTTTCCGGGGTTTAAAGAGAAATACAAAGGACTCGGCAAGATGACGAGGGAATTATTCAGTCCTGTTCTCCATTTTGCCGGGCACTGGGCGCAATAGGCAATAACTGCCTGCCGTAGATAACGACCAACCGTCGGTGCCCTCCCCCGGCTTCCCAACCCCCGCCAGCAGGGGCAGAGATAATTCGCGAAGATCGTTCTAGCGCGCGGAGGAGCCGGCAGGGGACCCCGGGTCATCCCTTCCTGGACGTAATAATACGTCGTCCTATGGGAGAGGCGCGTGCGTGGCTCGCATGCAGATGTTCAAGCGGGACTCGATTAATTCCCCCGCGATATTCCTTTCGAGCCCTCTTTTTGTCCGCGCGCCACCCGGGGTCGCCTGTGTAACTCGATTCCTTGGCGCGTTCCGACGTTCTTGCGTCGCCTGGACGCTTCTAGACGGTCATTTTGCTCGCAGCGGCGTTTAAGTGGGATTTCTGGCTGGCCGTTGGACGGGGATCGATGGGTGTAAGTTTGCGTGTTATAGATTTGAAGGGGTTGGTGGTTATTTTAGCGTGTTTTGTTTTTGGAGGATTTTGGAGGGATATTGCTCAAAGCTTGAAGGATTAGTGGGATGAGTGGGGTGGATTAGAAGGGGATGGTAGTGGTGGAAGGTAAGGGTAGGTAGCGGAGGACAGGTGGTGGAAGGGAGTGTAGATGGGAGTAGATTGGGTGGAGAGGAAACAGAATACGTGGAAGAGGGAGTGGAGAAAACAGAGTAGGTGGAGGGGAGAGTAGAGGGAATGGAGTAGGGGAAGCAGAGTAGGTGGAGGGGAGAGTAGGGGAAGTAGAGTGAGTGGAGGGGAGAGTAGATGGAACAGAGTAGGTGGAGGGGAGAGTAGGGGAAGTAGAGTGAGTGGAGGGGAGAGTAGAAGGAACAGAGTAGGTGGAGGGGAGAGTAGGGGAAGTAGAGTGAGTGGAGGGGAGAGTAGAGGAAGTAGAATCAGCGGAGTAGGGGAAGCAGAGCAGGGAGAGGGGAGAGTAGAGGAAGCAGAGTACGTAGAGGGGAGAGTAGAGGAAGCAGAACACGTAGAGGGATCACTATAAGAAGCAGAGTGCATAGAGAGCAAAGTAAAAGCTGCAGAAGAAAAGCTAAAAATGAAGCGAGTAAAGGCAAAATTAGAAACTATTACACAATTTACAGCTGCTAAAAGAAACACTGAAACCACTACTCACAAGAAACACCGCGACTAGAGTGATTAGCGCAACGAATAAATGGATTAAAAAGACCAAGAACAGAGAAAAGGTAAAGGAAGAATGTTACGTTTGAAAAAGCTACAACTGAGGAAGATGAAAGGCAATAGGGATATTAGAGCAAAGCAAGCGTCGAAAGAATCGAAGAGGACGAGACCGAGGGAAGCAGAAAGCGATAGGGAAACAGACAAAGGCGAGGGGGGAGTCAGATGGACGATAGGAAAGGACAATTTCATTTCGAGAGCCACAATGTATTCCACGGATCGGAGATCCCCCTGGCGATGGGAAGCGGTTTCCGCGCGTTTTCTTTCGGCTCTCGTTTTATCCGGTCGTTCAACCCTCCCCCTCCCCCCCCTGAGATTGAGCACGGTGGTAGGGCGCAGAAGGGGCCATTTGCGTGATCGGTTCGACCGAGATAACGAGGGGGGAACGCTCATGCAAATGCGATCGAAATGGAAACTCTGCGCCGAAACACTGTGCTTTATCGTGAATTTAATTCGACGTAATTCGCTCACGATATGATGCACAGCTTTCGACTCGCGATCCCAGCGATCGATATTCCTCGCCAGATTCACGGTGTCTCATATGCTCGGCAGAAAATCAGTTTACCGTTTGCGGTAATAATTGATCTCGCGTGACTCGTTTTTTTTTCGAGAATTCTTTCATTTTTCTTGACCCTTCACATTTACCGACTTTTTCAATTATCGGTAATTCGGTACAATTTTCATTCAAAATCGGTTTATCGGTAATTTTTTAAGTAGACGTTACAATTTTTTTTTTTAACTCTAATCGAGCATTATGAAAATATATGCAAATAAAACTGTTCTGAACATTAAATATAAAATTATATAATTGTATAACTATTGACATTACTTATTAATATGAATCTTCACCGCGAACACAATGAAAAGAATCTTAACTTATACACATAATTAAGTATTTTTTATTTAACAATTCTTTTTAACAAATAAGCATGCAAAAAACATAATTTCTCCAAACTTTCGTCTCCCGATAAAGCGCTCTTAGATTCCACACACGTTGCTCGGGTAGTCATTAAGAAATCATATGCCATTTGTAGATTTCTACTCTTTTGGGGAAGTAAACTCCTGTGCTCAGAAGTAGAACTAGATGCTGTGAAAATTCTATATCTTTTTTTCCCCATTAATTTCCAATACTTGTTGGTTTCTCCCTTCCTCAATACCAATACAAAAAGAAATTCCCCTTTAATCACCTTTACTCATCTGCAAACACAATCCAATCAACCGGAGATCTAAATTCCACAAGATACCATCTCGCTCACTTCGCCGCAACTTCCAAACTATCGAAAACTGAACAAACCCCACTATAACAATCCTCCACTCCGAAATTCCTCAACAATCAGCCCGTCCCAGATCCGCTGCCCCCGAAGCCCGGCAACCACCCTCTCCGACGACTCCACCGATCCATTATTTATCAGGCAATCCTACAAAAAAAAACACGAGAAAGTAAAACTCTGTCCATAATTCGCTGCAGGCCGCTTATTATTCGAGCCTCATTATACGTGACCAATTATTCTGCGATGCCACGGAAAGTTGGCTATTAGCAGGTCTTAGTCCTGGAGACCGGCGTCTCGAGCCAATAGCGTGGCCATTAAAAGTCCACTGCGAAAATTTTCAATCGCCTCGAGACGCATTAAGGCCGATGAATAATTCCGACGATGCAAATCGACCGTGTCTAGCATTAATATTCCCCCGGCCGGATCGTGTCGCTGCTAATTCCTCCATCTTCCCAGATAATGTTTAAGATTGCGACAGCCACGTGCTAGCAAGAGGATTATACATCCACTTGGACGAGAAGACCTCTAAAAACTAACGATTCGATGAAAGCGACGCGATCTCTTCTCGATACTAATCACTTCCTATCCCCTCCAACTGGACGGATACCCCTTGGACCCAGGCAACCGTCAAGCACGTTCGCTGGAGTTTAAGAACCAAAGCATGCGCTAGGAGGAGTTGGTCCACTAATAGGACATTAAATTTTGATCTCCCTGGTTTCGTTAATAATTATTTTAGCTGGAAATTTTCGTTACTCGTGTTCCGATGTGTTCCCAAGCTTGGAACAAGGATCGAACGATCACCGCAGTCGAGAGGCGGAAGCTGCGATGAGCAGGGGCGAAAGTGGCGGCGAAGACACTTTCGACCAGCCGGGCTTAATGGGGGTTACAATTCTAATTAAGATAATACTTCAGCCAGTTTCCTTTCGTGGGCATCGGTGGTCGTGGGAAAGTGTGCGTGAACCGCAGGGTACCACGTCCCGGGTGTCCTAGCCTCCCGCAACGTCTCCACGGAGTTGTCCTGGCGGCTCGTTCGCCCTGATGGAAGCAATTAAAATAATGGCCAGCCTCCTCCCCGAACGACAACGGCCACGACCCCGCTCGACCTGACTCTGCAACCAACCTGGCCAGACTCTTCCATTACACCGCGTGACTCTATCGCGCCTGATCGATGTAATCGAAGCGATTTCCGCTGCGGTTCCTGTCGAGATACTTTGGCCCAGCTCACGACTCGGTTGTAAAGGAGCGGAGAAGATCGCTGGCCATTGCGCTCTGGACACGCGTTTGATGGTCGGGGAGGATGCCGGAGATCCGCTTCAATGGAATTCTGCGGTACGAGATCAGAAAAACTATTGTGGGATCAGGAACTCCCATAAGAGGGAACATGGAAAATAGAGACCTCGGGGTCGACGTTGGCGCAGCTGGTTAGGCGGCTGACCAGTATTCCGAGGATCCGCAGATTCGTGGGTTCAAATCCCACTGCTCGAGATTCATTTTTTCCGTGACTTCCGAAAAAGGTGGGAAGTACGAAATCTACTGCTATGTGATCTGCAATAAGTCATCCCGAGAAAAAATAAAAAAGAGAGTAAAAAAATAAAAAAAGAAGATATCCTGAATAATTGACTTCAAGTTGAAATTGAAACGAGAAGCCTCATAGGTGCACAAAACAGACAATAACGAAGAAGTCTTCACTGCGCATGCTTAAAGCGAAGACAAGGACAGTGATTGGCCCCCACTCCCCCCACCTTCTGTATTCCTGTCGTTCTTTCTACGAAACTACAGCGATGCTGGTTTCGAAACATGACAGACCTGTCATCGGATACACCCTCCTTCTTAACTTTCCACAAACCTCGGCGTGCCAATACACACCCCCGAACCGACGAACAGCTGGGAAATTTCCGTTACCTCGTGGCAGCTTTCTAAAAGCATCGGCGTCGTCGCTGGAATGGAACGAGGATCGTCGGGTTTGCCCGCGACGCGAGATAACGGGGGCGCGAGAAGCAGCGTCCGCGTCGGCGTCTATTGTGTAACGGCGAGGACAATAGCGTCGGGGGATGTCCCCTATCTTCCGGCGCACGAAGTTGATATCGCGATCGAATCGCGGGGCCTCCAATTGTAATTGGATACTCCGCCAGACGCCCAACTGTCGTCCGCCCAGCGAAAAAAGGAAATCCTGTCCCCGTCCGTGAGCAGGGAACCACGGAAGAGGGTGGGACGGGACTTTCGCCCTCTACTCCACCCCCTGTCTTATCGATTCCAATTTTCCGCGCGTTAATTGAGAGTTACTCGATCACCTCGGCTTGGGATCCGATGAAATACGAGCGACTCGACGGCCACGTGACACGGCTGACCGTCGACCACGGTGTCACGTGCTAATTGAGAGAAGGTCGGCGACAGTTCGGTTAATTGTTGGCGACGATTCCGACTCCGTTCCCGGGCGATATCGAGGAGCGACGACAAGGGAACGAAGGACGACATCGTAACAATACTGTCAATATCTACAAAAAAAAAAAGAAGCTACGATAGATGAAACTCTTCTTCCCTTACCCCATCCTCGGAACCACCCCGCGCGCGGGTCAAAAGCGCGAGGTCGTCAAAATTCACCCTCAGGAACACCGTCTAAAAACAGCTGACTCGAGTTGCCAGCTCTGTCAATTATTCCTTGACACTCGTAAGCGCGCTGATCAGAAGGGAGGGAAAGCCACACCTAGGAACTGGCGAAACCTAAACCGTGGGATGGAGAGGGTTGCGTTTATAGTACGTGTCGCGACCGATGCACGCGGAAGATCGCGCCCCGGCTGAATCAAGATTTAATCGAATAATTCTGTTGGGATCTAATGGCGGGGAATAATTTATCGGGCTCGGGAGCCGAGCTTTCCTAGATTATTAAGCCCCCGGCAAACCCTCTAGACAACCCTCGTGTCATGGGATCCCCGTCCAGGGATTGGCCGCGACAAGGCCAATTCCAGTCGAGCCGCGACCATCGCGGACTACTTAGCCGGCCGACACGTCCGTCATCCATTCGCACCGATCACGTTGATTTATCGCAATATACGTATCACCGGAGGCACGGCGGCCGCTTTAAAACGGGGTGGGTGGCTATTAACGACGCTGATTGTCGCGGGGCTGTCAGGAGAGGATCTACCGGCTGTGTAGAACTCGGGGAGTGCGAAGATTTCAGCGACTGCTTTCTCCCTTATTGCATAATTGATAGTTTGTGCGTCTAGCGAATATCCGATGAATGATTTAACACCTTTTCGCGTAGGCTTTGTGAATTTGGAAATATGGTCGGAGTGTCTGCGGAGGGTCGATCGTTTTAATCCTCCATTGTTGGAACGCATTTGGGGCGTAGAGGGATTTGCTTTGTCAACTGTCGACATTGGGGTTGAGCCTGCATAGTTGTTACTTTAAATAATTCTCCTCGATAATTGTTCACATGAAACTACCCCTTATCCCCGGTATCAAATTCAAAATACATTCCCTATGAAATTAAAAATCCACTGACAGAACAAAAATACTCGCGAGTCACTCGTTCCCATCACTAGTAATGGCTAAATTGCAAAAATGAGGGTCTCGCCGATAAATTCTTCCTTCGACCAACCTACGATCCTCACAATTGACTACGAACCCCTCCAGAGGACATCCAAACCCCACGGTCTCGTTCGCCGCATCTCGTCCGGATCGTAAAAGCCAGGGTCCAGCTTCGATCAGGTGCCGGACGCCCTGTGCCTCGTATCTGTGTCTGGGACAGGTCGCGGAGGGCGGTGGAAAGGATGTATCGATCTCGCGCTGTACCGCTGGCCGGGGGTGTTAGTTGCGAGTAAGTGACGAGGTGTCGTATAAATTACCGGAATAAACGAGCCAGGTGCGCTTGACTTTCCCCCTTGGCTCGACAACGCTCACCTGACATCCGCAGCTGCGGCAAAGTGCGACAGGCTTACATCCCTGCCGCAGCAGCCGGGGATTGGTCCACTCGTTACCACGGCGGCGAAACCAATCGGGCCTGGACACACTCCTGAGTGCCGGCGGAACTGTCGTTGCCCCGGTCCCGATGGATCCTAATGACCTTTCCCTGGCTGACATTAACGCCCGCGATGGCCACCGTGCTCGTTTCACGGCCAGGCTTGCGTCCTCGCGTCGCTGTGTATTGGTCAGCCGGACGCGAAATTTACGCTCCTTCAAGTGGCCAGGCGATTTCATTCCAACCACCCGCGCCGGAACACTTGCGTCCACCTCGAGTGCCTCTGGCTTCGGGGTCGGGGAATCGACAGGGAAGAAGTGTGGACGGAATTTCGGTGAGGATTTAGGGATTTTGCTTCCGAGATTGGCTAGCTTTATCGCAATTTTAGTGATACGTAGTGGGAGTTGATAGTGTGTAGCTGTTATCTCAGAAAGTAACCGGGTGGATTTGCCATTTTACGACCCTTTCAATATTAAATATAATAAGGCACTCCGCTGCAGGGGAAGTCAGCCAGGCGAGTCAATCTAGACACAAATTCAAATAATTTTTCCGCTCCAACGTGCCGCGCTGCATTCAAGGGTGAAATATTCAAAAGGAAAGGCAGGTCGCGAAAGAGTAGTTTCTTCATAAAAGATCGTCCCGGCCAATTAGCTCTCTCCAACTCGTTTCCCAGCCACACTCACTTTACGTCGCTTAGAGCGAGGCAAACTCTGAAACACTAATTGCACGCCGAAACCTTAACATTCTTAACGTCTCTTGGACTTCTTTCCAACTATCCCTGCACCTTAGTTCACCCCCAAAAGCAACTAAATCAAAAAAGTCCTTACTACGCTTCAGGAATCAAAGCCACAAAAAATTCAGAGTACCTGCTCCGTAGCACCCAATTTTCCTTTTTAAAGGGAATGCATGCCCCATCCCTCCCCCGTCGCGCGAAAGCAATAATAAGTCCTCCGTGCCCGTGTAAACACGTGCGGAAAGAAGCGGGGGGAAAAAAAAAGCTGCCTCCTAATAACTGACCGATACCCGGGACGCATTTGCATTTGCAACGCGCGCCACGAGACGGCACAGGAACTCGATTAAAAAGCTGACCGAGCCTCCCCACCCGCCCCCGTGTATCCGTGCGCGTTTTATATCGCGCCCCAGGGACACGGCGGAGGCGCGATAACGACAGTTCTTTATATTCAGCCTTCGTCCAATAACGAATCCTCTCGTTAGCGCGATTTCAACGTTTTCGTTCTCGTTTCTTGCCCCCCCCCCTCCCCCCGGCCCCGCGACAACCTCCACCGTTTCCCCCCCTGTTTTCGATGATGCTGGACTCCCTCCCACAGTTTCCCGGCCTGTCGATTTTTCTTGCTCGCTCTGTATGCATAGCACACGCGACAGATTTTAATTAGCGATATATGCGAGCCGCGAGCGATCGAAGCTGGCTCGAAGCGTTTCCTTCGCACCCTGGCCGATACCTTTTCGTCCTTTTCGCCCGCTGATTCGCTTTTCCCCCGTTTTTATAAGCGTCCCCGTGCTTTTTGTTTCCCCCCCCCCCCCCCGTCGCGACGCCGTGAAAAACGCCGACCCTCGTGCATCTCTGCCGACCACCTTCGCAAGCCCGCTTTTATCGGCGCCACCGTTCTTCTTCGCTACGTCGCTTTAATCGGGATCCGCGGATCGAGATTTATCACGGCGCGAGGCGTTTAATGAGCCCGCTTTTTGCCGCCGTCTGTCGTTGCCTCGCGGTTGCAGGCAGGGGCGTCTATGGGAGTTGGGTAGTTGAACCTCACCGGCTTGGGAAAAAATAGAGTGTTTTTGAAAAGTAATTTTTAGTAGGTTTATACTGTAAAGTGATTTTTTTAGATTTCAATTTTAACATTTTTAATTAAATTGGCGCTGCGAAGTGTTTGGACAAGCAACCAATTGTCGCTTGTCAACTTCACTGTTTCTCAAAGTTACCCTCCTGTCCTGTGGGTTGAAGTCTGAGGATTTTGAGGACACCCCTGTTTAAAGGGAAAACGTTTTTCGTTTGGGAAAACGGGAGAGTGTTTTTGTTTGTGAGTGGTTCTTAATATGTGTAATATTAATAGTATTATGGAATATGTGTATTCTCAATTATAATTGTTAAGAAATGTTGTGAAAAAAAATTTTGCTTCGTAAGCGGAAAGTTTGTGTTCGATTCTTCTCAGTAAGATTTTTTTTTCCTACACGAGATCTGAAAAAGACGTCTTTTGAAGTACTTCAAGACGCTTTTTGGATCTACCAGAATTTCCTCTGGTCGAATTTATAATTAGCCACATTCCATTCGATCCCATTGGATTCATTTCCGGAATACCCTATTGCATTCGGTCGACTTCACTGGAACGCAGTCGAATCCATTCGGACCCCGCAACGATCCTTCACCCCTCTTGCGACCTACGAAATTTCAAACTCAAGAAATTCTGACATTTTTCTTTTCAAATGACACTTACCGTCAAGGACCCAGTTCCTGATCAGAACCCAATTCCTGATCAGTTTAGTATATAAATACCAAATATTAAGTTTATCACGATACAAATTTATCCCAAAAAATTACTAAATAATTATGAAGTATTTTAAAATTTATACGCAAACATTTGATAGCTCATAGTAAAATGTTTTAGGTTGATCAGAAACTGCTCCCTTTGCATCTTAAGTGATCAGGAACTGGATCCTTGACGGTACTAGTTAGGAGTACACTTCGAGTAAGTTTTGTTTGAAAGAAAAAAAAAAATTTCTTGAGTTGTGTCTCTTTGAATTTCCCGAACAACCATTCGGTACCATTCATACCCGTCCAGAGAAGACGGTCACCCCCCGCGATCGACGCAGCGATCAAGCATCCAAAAGACGCGCTCGAAAGCGCGCGGCCGAGGAAAGTGCACATCTGCAATCTGGCCAACGAGGGAGCAGAAACGAAATAAACAAGTGTGGGAATAGAACGACCGTCGAGGTGGAGTCTGACGGAGTGCCGTCTGCCCTTCCCGCGGCCCGAAATCTCGTGGAAATTCCAGGGAAGATTCTCATGTAAATCGCGCAGCGTTATCGAACCACCGGAAGTGGCTAAATGACGATCGCCATTATCCCCGCGGCCCAGCGCGGGGATGCTCCCCAAGGTGGATGGTACGAGACAGAAGGGGAGGTATAGGGGGGGGGGGGGGGGCGGCGGGATGGTTGAAGAGTCTCAGCGCGAGGGGTGAAGTGGCAGAAGCGGAGGAGCGGGGACACCGCGGTTAGCCCCGATGGGTTGAAAGCTTTCGAATCGTCGACCATTTCGTGCGTTCCTCGAGGTATTCCCCTTGATACCAGGCTATTCCATTTACCTCGACGCCACGAACGGGGGGGGGGGGGGGGGAGCAACGGAGGGGGAGGGAAAAATGTCGGGGAATCTGGCAGTCACGGGGGCTGACCAGCTTGCAACGCGGCCGGGGATAAACCATTTGTCCGTTTTCGAACTTTCCCCGCGGGAAATCTGGGGGGGGGGGGGGGGGGGGAGGGCTGGGAGGGGTCCGTTCACGGTGTTGCGTTCCGCTGTCGACGGGCACGCGCCGCGGCCCTTGTTCTTCGGCCTTTGCACGCCGTACGTTTTATTGCCGATCCTCCAAGGGGTTTGCGAAGTACACATTGCAGTCTCCGAGGGTTGCTATGAAAATATTCATCAATTTTCTTGCGGTGGTTCGTGAATTATTTTTTAAGTGCCATATTCTGTCCATCCTAAAGATTCCAGTTTAAAAAATTACTAAATACGCAAATACACGACGAAGTCGTCTAACAAGGGAACATCCCGAACCCGGAAATTCAAAAAATTATGAAACTTTGCGAATATGTTTGTTTGCTGTCCAAATTCACTCGAAGCGAATGAAATTAACCCTTGAAACTTGGGTTATTTTTCGATTTAGTGTTACAACTCGCGAAATGTAAGAGGTAGAAAAAGGTTTCAAGACAAAAATTAACTTCTTTTAATTAGATCTATCATTTGCTAAAAAAATATTTTACAGTTCACGAGTTAAAACACAAAATTAGAAAATAACCGGATTTTTAGGAGTCAATTCCACCCCCTTAGAATGAATTTTGGGAATAAACAAAAATTGCGATGTAATCAGGAGAAAATTCCCTACGTTTTCCCAAAGTTTCAGAATTTTTTGAATTTCCGGCTTCGGTATGTTTCCTTATAAGTAGTCGAGTGTTTACCCCAAGTTTTCAGAGAAAACCTTTCAATAAACTTTCACCTAGAAGTCGTCCCCAGAATTAACTTCCCCATAATCTAATTTCTAAAAGCACCTTCGCCCCCATAACTAATCCCCCATATTCTAATTTCCAATAGCACCTTCGCCCCCTTAATCAATCTCCAAATATTCTAATTTCTAATAACACCTTGGTCCATTCATCCGCCGGTAAGGCAGCGAGAAACGCCGCCAAGCTCGCTAGTGCAGCAACGACCGCCAGATGCCGCGACCTGCGTTCGAAACCGACGCGCGCGCGGGTCGCGCATGCGTGGCAGCGCACAGTGGTCTGTCAGTAGTCGGGAGCGTCGCGTTCGTCGTAGGTCGACGTTAGTGGAACGCTCGCGTAATGCGTTTGTGCTTTGTTTCGAAAACGCGAGAAATCCTGCGCCCACCGTGTCATGTAGCGGCAAGTGTTCGAATCCTTGGCAAGTGCTCGAAATATTAAATGGCGATCATGGTGGACCGTCTGGTTCAGTTGAACGGAGAGGTTAGGTCTTTGTTTCCATCCGACTTGGCGGAGAGAGTGCATCATGACTGGATCAAGTCGGATAATCCCGAAGGGATCGTCACTTGTAAACCACCGGAGGACGTGTTGATATACTCCGAACAGAGCCTATGTTGTCGAACGACGAAACCCAATGCCGCTTACTGCTGGACTTTCCAGATTTTGGCGCGCGGTAAGTGCCATTGTTTACGTCCCCATTCCCGATTGGTCATAACATCGACGTGTGGAGACAAATAGGTCGCTTAACGTTTACCAGTGTTTTGTATTTCGATAATATTATTAGGAAGGGATTATCCGTGATTTAACCTCTTGCGATAAAAGTTCAAATTACCATCGTACGAAACACAGTAGCAAAACGGTTGGAAAACGGGCACAGCGTGTCGAGTCACTTCGTGTAGGTCGCTTTTTGAGTTTCGCCATTAACGAAGCATTATTGTAATTATATCCGATAGCGTTCCCTAAATGTTTCCGATCTGACAGAGTTGACGCCATGACGGTTATTACTTGGTCCAGGTAAACGATTGCAAAGGATAGCGCTGACATTGGATCAGAATCGCAAGAATTTCATATTGAAATCTGTTTGCAACGAAAGCGGCGATATAGGTATCACGAACGGCCAGGTGTGGTGTAACACGGAAGTAGAGGCGACGAATATAGCGAGGAGCGACAGCCACAAGGTGCACGTCTGCTTCGTGGCCAATCGCTACGGCACGTATCGTCAGAATGTGATTTTTTATTTCGGAGAGTATCCCGTGGTACTCAGGAGAATTTGCATGGACTGTTTACCACCCGAGGACTTGTCGAGAATCAGCGACGCCACGAACTATCAGTTTTCCCAGAACCCTAAGACAGTGGTTAACAAAGCGTTGAAGATCTGCCGATTCGAATCGCCGTTCGTGCCGCCGAAAGATACGATGGAGGATAAATTGTCTATGATATATCCGTATCCCGACAGAGACAACTTTTTCTTAACTCAGGAGACCCTCACGGACGATTGCCTGACGCCGGAGAATTACAGAGGTCGCCTTCACGAATTGATCACCGTGGAGGAGTTAGCTAGACACGAACAAATTGCCAGATACAATGAAATTTCGCATATGCGCCTTGTTTCGCATTATATTTTGGTTTCTACGGGTGATGCATCCACGGTCGCCAAATATGCACCACCTGGTGAGCTCTTTGCCCAGGTGCGATTACTATTAGCAATTATATACTTCTATTTCTTTCTATGCTCTTCTCGCATTTCGAAAGACAATGTTCGATTAGTGCCTAGTTACGCAGCTGTACATGTATAAGTCTACCATTAACGTATTTTCTATTACAATAAATCCCCAGAGAATTGTACGATGAATTTTTATCACAGTTGCCGCTAAGCCGCAGTATCTCGGAAGATACAAAAAGTGGTAGGTTGTTCCTGAGAGGTTGCAATAGCGTACTTTTCAAGATTCTATCCAACAATTCTGAGGTGCCTACGGTGTTCGAGGGTCATATAGAGGACAAATGTGTACAAACCATATACGTCAGGCTGTCGAAGAATTGCGTAGACACGCTGAAAGTGGGAGTGAATACAGATCTGCAGGTGCAAGTGCAATTCGTGTTGAACCGTCTGCCTTTCTGCGAATGGCACAGAGCCGTAGACAGCCTCCCTGATCTGGGGCTGGTGTTCTTGAACAGTATTCACATGCAGATGCAGGATGTGAGCATTCTGGATCTGTTGGACATGAACGCATCCACATTCAGACAGAATTGGGATTGGCTCATACTGAATCCTCTACTGAACGCAGAGCAGAAAAGAGCTGTAGCTATTATGACGGCCTCCACGAACATTTCTTTGCCACCTGTGTTGCTCCTCGGGCCATTTGGAACAGGGAAGACGTTCACCATAGCCCAGGCCCTTCGTATGTTACTCACAAAGTGTCAGGAGCACAAGATCCTTCTTTGCACCCACAGTAACAGCGCAGCGGATCTGTACGTCAAAGAGTTCTTTGACCCCTGGTATAAAACAGAGGATTGCCCGAGACTGAAGCCAGTTAGGATCTTTTATAAAGGCAGGGCCAAAAACACGGTACGTTTCCTAAGGAGGTGAAAGTCGTTGATCCTCTGTCAAGTCTCTCCTACCGACCTCATTGCGCGATTTCAGGTACATCCAGTGGTGCAACAGTACAGCCTGATGAAGGAGAACGGGACGTTCCGGGATCCGACCGACGAGGATCTCCGCGACTGCGGTCTAATCGTCACCACCTTAGCGACAGCTAGCGCTCTGACCTGCCTGAACCTGTCGTTCACTCATATAGTGATAGACGAGGCTGCACAGGCGTTAGAGTGCGAAGTGCTGATACCATTGTCGCTGGCCGGTCGACATACACGGTTAATACTGGCCGGCGATCAAATGCAGCTAGCCCCGGAAATTTATAGCGACCTGGCCTACGAACGCGGGCTGGGAGTGAGTCTCCTCGAGAGGATCTACGGGATGTACCCGCAGACGCATCCTTGCAGGATACATCTTTGTCAGAATTACCGTGCCCACGAGGACATCATTAAATTCACGTCCGAAATGTTTTACGACGGGGTGGTGAAGCCTGGCAGTAATTTATTGTCCAAGCATCCCGTCCTCAAGCCTCTCACCTTCTTCGCTGTCCAGGAGGAGGAGGTTCAGGTACGTTTCGATTATCTGAACTGGATGTTCCTTAATTTGTGGCTTAATTTCGTTATTATTTAAATATCTATTCGGTACCACTTACTGCATGCACGCTCAGCGTTAGGTGCAATGTATACATTCAGCTCACTCGATTCTGATGACCGTGAATATGTTAGAGTGGTCAGCACTCCATTTTGCACGTGGCATTCGTTTCTGCGATTCATCTACATAAGTTTGAAAATATGGTCTAGTCAGGAGTTTTATAGCGTGGTTGCGAAATATCGTAAAAATATTAGCCACATGAGTAGCTAATATCGAGTGGGCTGACTACACTCAGACACAGGCCTATTATTAATGCAAAACTAGTACAATCTGTGAATGGTGCTCTACATTCGATAATCGTGGTTGGAAGAAATCTGGTAAACCTTACCAGAATTCCTCCAGCCACTGCCACGTCACGTGCAGCACCGAACATTCCACGAACCTGACACTTTGACCGGCCCCGGCGTGTTGGCACGTCGAGGGACGTGCGAAGCTTCTTCAAAGCATCGCAATTGCCCCGAAATATTTCCGAGGAGCCGCTCAAAGTGTTAGGGAGTCCCACAGTTCCAGCGTAATCCTTCGCTCGTCTGCCAACAGGCCATGCACTCGACTGGCTACGCTCACGCGGGGGAGGCCTCCGAGCTGGTGAGTCGCGTGGTGGAGCTGAAGAACAGGTGGCCGACGGACCGTTGGGGCCCGTACGGCGAGGGGTCGATCGGTGTCCTGGCTTACTACGCGGAGCAGGTGCAAAGGATACGGGTGGAGCTGCGGAAGCGCAAGCTCGCGGACATTTCCGTGGAGAGGGTGCTGAACGTCCAGGGGAAGCAGTTCACCGCGGTGTTTATCAGCACCGTCCGCACGAGGAACTGCTGCAGATACGCGGCAGAGAGGAATGTGAAGGACTACGGCTTCCTGACAAATCCCAGGCTCCTGAACACAGCTATAACCCGCGCCAAGTGTCTGGTAGCGGTGGTAGGCGATCCGGTCGCCCTCTTAACCATCGGTTCCTGTCGAAAGCTGTGGCACAGGTACCTGGAGCTCGCCGATCTTCACTGCATGAGCCGCGAGACCCTCAGGTACCACCTCAGCATGGTCCCGGAGCTGCCCATCACCCCGCCGCTGAATCCACTCGCGAAGGAGTTCGTACCAAGGAACCAGCAACACTCCTACCTCGTCGAGTACGTGCCAATGCAGATGATGTACCCCATCATCCACTGCTCCAGCTGCTGGGTGGAACCTCAGCCCACCGTGAACGGCCATCACAACCCGTTCACGGTCCCCTAATCTGCGCGCCAGTCGGGTCCACCTCGACCCACTTGTCCCCCGGCTTGTGTCCATCGAGCAGGCAGGAGCGCGCGCTTCCGGGGACAGACTTTCGTTTTGTTTAATCCGCTTCTATTTCGAAGAATGATAGTGGTCGAGATATTTTATATATGGAGAATTTTTATCGATAGTTCTTGCATTTTGGTGTTTGTCTTTCTTGCTTCCTTAGCTGCACCCCTCCCAGCCTGATCTCTCCCGAACCTTCTCCTCGTTTCCTGTTGGGATCTGCAGTATTATTGTCCATCCGTTGTTTGAGTAGAGCTCGC
The DNA here is from genome assembly GCA_963971345.1 of Andrena flavipes. Classification (NCBI taxonomy): domain Eukaryota; kingdom Metazoa; phylum Arthropoda; class Insecta; order Hymenoptera; family Andrenidae; genus Andrena; species Andrena flavipes. The sequence goes on from OZ020480.1 coordinate 76,579,425, forward strand.
TGTACAGTGTTTGTCTTTGAAACTGATCACCTCGAGTGCTTTCTTCTTCTGGGGGGGAACGCGGCGTTTACTGGTATGGGTCCATCGTACTAGGGACGTGTTAGCCTTGACTTTCAGTATTTTCTTTTTATCCCGATGTTTCTTTTTTAGATGTAACGTCTCCGCGGAGGCTTGTCTCGAAGTTTCGTGTATCTTGCGATGGATACGCCTGGCTGTTGCCAGATACCGGGAGAGGCACGGCCATGATACTCGAAATACCTTTGATTGAATCGCAACGGAGAAATGTGAACAGAAAATAAAAGGGAAGGTTACTATTTTCCTCTTCCTTCCCTATTTCGTCTATTCATTCGCTGTGCCTCTTCCGTCGGTCCCGCGATCAGTTATCGCTCTTTTCATTGTTGCTTTTCGAAGATGGATCCGTCTTCCGATCATACTCGCTCGATTTATTATACATATATATATATATACTTTTATTATACTTTTCTGTTTTACACTGAAACGAATTTCGCGCTCGCTTGCCCCTCGCTTGGGGGGCACAGCTGGCCCATGGATGTATAGACGAGAAGATTTTGTGATAATCACTTTGTACATGAATAGATATATATATACATATTATATACACATATATGTGTTCCATGTGTTTCTATGTGACTACATTTGTACGATAGCCTTGAAATAAAGAAAACGTCTGAACGTGCACACGCTGGTCCTGAGCTCTCTGCGAAAGGAAGTAGCGGAAAGTTAGAGGCCCTTTAACACCTTCCATTGAAGGGTCGCATGCGATAAGGGGACCAGCGCTCGAAAATGGGAAAATTAAATATTAAATAGAAGTTTAGTAAGTATAGTGTTGTAAATCTCCTCACAACACACATTTTTTCTATTTACAATTTGTTCATTTGTTACAATCATTATTATTCGAGCTAAAAATTATAAACTAAAAATTTTTCATCGCCCAAAATCATTATTATGTTAAAAATTGTAATATTTTTTAAAATTCAGCTTAATTACATTTAATTTTCCAATTTTTCTTAGCGTTTCGATAATAATTTTTTCCATTTTAGAGCGCTGGTCTCCTTTACTGCATCCGACCATTCAATTTCACGCGTCGAGTGAAAACCGCCCCGTTGTTTCTCTAATTAAGAATTTTGTGGAGCGTCACGGTGAAGCTTCTTAAAAATAAGAAAAATGGAGAGTGCCACGTGCACCTGTTGCTCGTAGAAAGTTTCTTCCCCTGTTCCAATATTCCATTAAAAAAAAATTAAATACTGAGAACACTACTGTAATGATGTATCCACTCTTTGCACTGCAGATTATATTTTCTTTATACTGGACTTATTATTAAATACAAGATCAGAGGCATAACTGAGATCAGAGTGAAACAAAAGCGTAACAAACATCTTAATGGTTACTAATATAATATCATAATAACTTCTGAGTGAAAAATGATTATTATTGGACACGAATATGGTGGAATTTAAAATTTGACGGGGGCAAATTAGGAGTTCAGAGGGGTTTAAAAATTTTGAAAAAGAAATAAAAATATCAGTGGAATTTCTAGTAATAATAATCGCAATGTTTTCTTTTTTATGTTATCACGGACGGTGCCCCATTTCAAACTCAAAATATTTAGTTTGCAAGTGGCTTTCGACGGGGGCAGGTCGCCCTTGGACGGCGGGAGTTCTCTCGCGGAGATACCGAAAGTAAAATACGAGAGAATGTGGGGCGGCGCTGTCCCGTGACGGGAAGGGGTCAAGCGAATGGGCACCCGCAGTTAAACTCAATTTTCCGCTAACAAGGGGTACACCGCCGAAGGCATCGACGGAATTCCAGCAATATTCTTGCCCCCCTTCGATGCCTCGGGACGACAGGCTGGCCGAGCGTTATGGAATTTATAGTGGATACTTTCGTGCCCGGGACGGGGTAAGTTTTTAATTTCACCCTGATACTGTATTAAGTCCGATGTGCCGTGCCGCGCGCGGATTTCAGGTGCCTCCAGATGTTTCCCATTCCTTTCATTAATATCGCTGAATCCTCCGCGGATCATCGGATTCCCCACATTTCTCATGGTATCCCGGGACTTTTAATTTCAACCTCGGTTGTTGGGCAAACCTTTATTGGCATACGAACACTCCGATTAACTTTCCGCGCACCAAATCAATTTTATTACATATTTTTCACCGACAAAGCAGAACCACCGACGCGCTCAGGATTTAATATTGGGAGGAGTCCACTCGAAGGGATAAAAATATTCTCAAGGCGAACTCAATAAAATTCATTGATTGATTATAGAAATTTATTTAAACAATAAAATCCAGATTTCTTCTTACAAAGCTTCCCTCGTCATAATGGGAAGGCTTTAAATTTTCAAATACGAAGCTACATAAAATCTCTCGCGCTAAGTTAAGGCTCCTAACAGCACTAGCACCTTCTCGATGGTTAATAATCGAGCCACGTATCGGTACGTGAAGCCTTTCAACAATATCACGCCCCACAGGGAACGGTCAATACTCAAAAGCGGATACTACCACGCGAAGCCTCCCACTGACATTAATATTTCCCCCCCTCTCCCGCCCCCCTGTCCCGAGTGATCACCAAGGAGATACATATTCCTCGAAGAAAAGACTTACTGCTCCCCGAACGGGCTCGGAAAGCCAATACTTCCGTCGTAGCCAGTCAATAGCCGCGTAACGGAGAGATATTACAAGGTAGCATTAGCGTTCTCGGTCGCGTATCGTCCTTTCTTATTGCGCCGTAGGCGGAAAGTTATATCGGTCGACATTACGCTTCCCTGTCCCCTCCCCCCTCCCCCCTTCCACCCACCCACCCCTCCCTATCCATATTTATATCAGGACGGGTCGCGATATATTGCGTGCCCGCAGCTGCAATAGTACCCGTGATTTCTGTTCCGTGAAAGACGGCTCGCGAGATGCGCCCCGGCAGACATTCTGTCGCTCCCCGTTTATACAGGGTGTCCCGTAGCTGGCGATACAGGTCTGAAAGTGGTAACTCCTGGGGCGAAATTTGGTCGAATAAAAGTTTTTAATAAAAGGCTTTGTGGGGGATACTTGGTTGGAATATTTAGTGTAGATTTGGGGGTGAGGGGGGGTTATATTTTATGGGGGATGCTCGTGGAATCCTTGAGTTCTCGAAGAAGTGTCTTAGTGCATGTATAGCTATTAAATATTCGAAGTTAGTTTGTTCGGAGTAGGAAGTCACTTTTGTAAGTAGGGCTTTTGGTAGTTAAAGGGGGACCATAAAGTAAGGGCTTGCTACCCTTCGGGTGTTCGAAGTTGTACTTGAGTATACATGGCTACAGTGACTTCTGAAAATATTCGGATACTTTTTAAAATCGCATAACTTTTTTAAAATCATTTGAGTTTTTTTTTTGAGAAGCTAGAAGGATTAGTTTGCTAAGTGACATGTTTCGGCGTTTTGGAAAAATGGCAATTAATCGGAATAGCGAAGAAAATAGTGATTTTAGTGAATTTTTTTGTGAGCCTGCAATGAAAATAAATAAGTTGAAAATTTCATGAAAATCGGTTAACCTTGTTCTGAGCTACAACCGTTTGAAAATCGCAGAATAAGGTTGAGAATCGCAGAAATTTCAGAAATCAGTGATTTTCGACCTCATTCTGCGATATTAAAAATAATTCATTGGGCAGAGTAGACTTTGAATTATTAAACAAAAAGACACGTTTTTGATAAACACGTGAATATTTTAAACTTGCCGAGTTTCTTTAATTCATTTTTATACAAAAATCATATTTATTAATTTTATCAATATTTATTTTACAATAAATGTTTTATTAGTTAAATAAATTATCAAATGAAATCAAATTAAAAATCTATAGATTATCCCACAATTTTTTTATATTTAACAAAGATAAAAAATATCAATAAAATCGAATAACATTTCACTCCTAATCACAAATTTATAATTGTTATTCAACATAAAAAATAATTACCTAAAGAAAACCTACCCCTAGAGCATCAAAAAAAAAATCTTTCACTACACGGAATCCAGAAAATATAGAAACCAAATTTTCCCAACAACCAGAGCTCTTATAAAAGAACCACATCTCACATCTTCCACTTACAGTCTTCCATTTTCCCCCATAAAATCGCCATATTTCGTGTATCCCACTTGCGAGACACCCCGTAGAACCCATCGGTTTTCGTGGCCAGCCAACCTCCTTGCGTGGATACCGCGCTCCGACTCGACCCTTTGTACCCTTTAATGTATCGTATTAGGGAACGACGAGTTGTATCACGGGGGAACCTTCCATTTCCGGTCGCACGCCATAACGACGCATATCCTCCAGCGTCGCGGAAGATTGCGGCAATAATTTTCGTGGCTCGTTGCTTCGGCATTTTCCAGCGGCCCCGGGCACACCCTGCTGCCCTTGTCGCGCGATGTATCGCCACCCCGGCCACCGGAAGTCGATTATAACGTAACAATTTAGCCGCAGCGCGATCTGGGGATCGATAATGTCGATTTCTCTGCTATTAACGAGCCATGTGGCTTCCGCTTTCTTAGCTTCTGTTCTCAAGGGACGTAGGGTGAAGGTACCGTCCATGTTTCACGTTCGAACATTTGCCATTTCGTCCTAAATCGATATTTCGAAAAACCCTTCGACCAAGTACTAGATAATTGAATATATTAACTTTTTTCTGAATTTTCCATTTTAGATAATCCACTTCCGAGTAACCGCAAAGAGATTGTAAATAACTTTGTTGTTAATATATATTTTTTAACGCCAAAATTCAGAGACATAACTACATCTACTACCCTCCAAACAAAAAAAAGTTTTTTGAATAAAGTTTTATAATTTCTGAGAAAAAATTCCCAAAAAATCACATCTATTTCGGCTTCCTAACTGCGCGTAACAGCTTAATAGTTTATAATTTATTGGACTTCGACAATTTTTTATCACGTTTGGAGTAGGTAATTTTAATAATTCTATGAATACAAGAATATTTACTAGAAATACCTAATTAATGATGTAGGGTACTTAACGAGTGTGCTCAACCTGACGCTTCGCGGTTTTTGTTTACGTTTTGGGGGGATGGAGGGGGTAGGGGGTTGGAGAATGGAGACGCTGGCGATGGAAGGGCTTCCAGAGTGCTATGTCGTTGAGGGAATTCATTCGTTCGGAAGTACACGTATATATAGTGACTCTTCTGAGAGAGTTTCTACAGTTTTGATTGCGTTTGCATTTTGATGGTGTTTGGAAGACAGAGGGGGGGGGGGGAAGGCCCGAAGACTTTAACCGTAGAGGATTATCTGTGGTTTTACAAGTGAAGTAGTTTAAATTGGTCTACGTGTATGTTTCCTTCAGCAGTGGTAATTTTGGGTCTTTTGAAGGTTCACTTATTATCCCTAATTTAGGCTACTTTATAAATCCACAAACTACTGTCAAAATTGGTATCAATCACATAACAAATATTTCTTCCACAATTCTTCAACATTCTCCCACTAACAAAACTCAACTCACTTCGATCCTACAAAGTCCCACCGATTCTCTCTTGGGGGAACTCCACCCTCTTTCACCTCCAAAATAAGCCCCCCCATCTCCCCCGCACGCTCGATTGAACCAAATCGACCACAGTGACCGTTTAACTAACTTTTTCCTAATTGCATCGCCCTTATCGCGACACAGGCTTCAAGAATAGCACCCTCGCTGGCAAGGTTAAAGGGGGGGGGGGGGAGGGGCGGAAGGTAATATCGCGGCTAATTGAAATTTCCGCCAACAGCTCCGGATAGTTAGCTCGGCAAAAATTGGATAACGTCTTCCCGCGAACTTGCAGCTCGAAAGAATGAAGCTCGCTGAAACGTGGGCCGCCGTCAGGGGCGAGTTCATTTCGTCCGAGTTTAAAGATTAATCGCCGGTTAATTAGGGCCTGCGCGAGGGCAGCCGGGGATAATTGCATCGAGCAGGGTTTTCGAGTTAATATCGCGCTGATAAGGGACGAGGTGGACGGAACGATGACAGGGCGCAGGGCTGATACACATCGCGAGCATCGTCGCGAACCCCGGACACGTACTCCAGCCGCGCACGTACGGGGTTAATGCGCATCTTCGATGCACAACTTGCGCCCCCCCCATCCCCTCTTTGTGTGTATATCTACGCTTGACCTGCAACTCCGTCGGCACAGCTTGCACGCGTCTGCCGGCTCCACTCGACCCCACTTGGCGATCATACCTTGCTGCGTGTCAGCTTGTCGCGGCTGGGGCACCGGTAAAGGCGAATCCACGCGTGTCAGTTTCGCGGTGAAAAATATCGTTTCACTGTTTCCGGATCCCTGGTTCACATTACGTTCACACTATTCGAGTTGTATTATTTCAAGGCAAGAAAAGGTGGAACACTCGCTACTTCGCTTCAAACTTGAAAGGATATTTCAAGTGAAGTGAATAACAGGTTCACATTATCAAGTTTACTGATTTCAAGCGACTCGATGCAGTAAACTTAACTAATGTGAACCTGGAATTCACTTGACTTGAACCAGTAAACTTGATTAATGTGAACCTGGAATTCACTTGACTTGAACCAGTAAACTTGATTAATGTGAACCTGGAATTCACTTGACTTGAACCAGTAAACTTAACTAATGTGAAACTGGAATTCACTTGACTTGAACCAGTAAACTTGATTAATGTGAACCTGGAATTCACTTGACTTGAACCAGTAAACTTGATTAATGTGAACCTGTCATTCACTTGACTTGAACCAGTAAACTTAACTAATGTGAACCTGGAATTCACTTGACTTGAACCAGTAAACTTAACTAATGTGAACCTGGAATTCACTTGACTTGAACCAGTAAACTTGATTAATGTGAACCTGGAATTCACTTGACTTGAACCAGTAAACTTGATTAATGTGAACCTGGAATTCACTTGACTTGAACCAGTAAACTTGATTAATGTGAACGAGGCTTTACGGCACTGAATCCTCACGGAATTGATACTTGTGACTCCGCCTTAAAATTGTCGTTTGGGAGGATTGCGCCTTGGTGGGCCGAAAAGTAAGCAATTCTTTGTGAATTTTTTGTACAAAAATGGTTCGACAAATTAATTTGAGGTTTGGCAGGCTGTTTTATTGTATCTTCAACTATTCTTCTGAATTTTTGTATGACAGGGTACATTAGCGCCACCAACGGAGAAGCCTTGAAGCCTCATTCTGTCACTTTTCGAGTCATAAATTCATTATTATTTGTACCCGCAAAAACCCGATTCCAGGACGAAAGTTGTAATTTACGGTTTGTTTACTACACGCGTATACGTACACGCTTTTCCTAGCTTCTGTGAGAGTACGCACATATTCAATCCCCGCTGAGACGGCAGCCTTAAGCACGAGGTTGCCCTTCAGTTGCAGTCTCTCGCTAATCAGTTTCAACTACTTTTTAATTATTTCTGGAGCTATTATAAAGATAGGGGATATTTAAAGTATCAAGTACCGAGCCCCATGCGTTTAACGCAACGCTGTACATGCTATGGACTAATTATGTACAAGATTTTAGCCAGATCGCTGACCCCAACCCCGTGCAACCCCTAGTAACTCTATTTACCGAGTGCGCGTGCGCTCCGGTAGAATTATAGCCAGTAAAGTACCACGAGAATTTCGAATTACCGCGAGCATAATTTTTCCCACGTCCATGAATTGCCAAAGGCGTGCTGAATCGCTCATCGATTCATCCTATAGGGACAGCATCGATGCGAGAATTACGGCGCAACGAGGTTCTCGCCCATTAGAAATTGAAAATCGAGGAAAAAGAGGGACGGTGGAGGGCAGCCCCTCTGCTTTCATATTCATCCTACTCCCTTTTTACTTACCCTTTTCGATCGCCGTTAACCCGCTAAACGCGCGAAAAAAAAGCGAGCTCCCCCGCCATTGGAGTACCACCCTTAACGAGTGTCAACCCGTCCCCCAACTTCCGTAATCACGATCGTCTGAGAAACCCTTTAATCACTCATCTTCCATCATCCAACCTTCTTTCTCAGTTTAACACTTTTTACCCTTCAAACGAATCTCACCCTTTGAGAACCACGGCGCCCGTCCGACGGGGAACGCCGAAGGGCGTTCAGCGAGCACAGTCGTTAAAGGAGGCTGCGGGGTTTCCGCACGCGACGCATAGCAAACGTTTCAACTTCCGTATTCGATGGTTTAATCGTAATAACTCACTGAAAACCGCAATGTACGCGTTCGGTAATCAAAATACTTTACGTTTATGGTAACTCAGGTCGAACAAACAGCTTGGAATTATTGAAAAACGAGAAACTGACCAATGTCGAACAAGAGTTTCCCTCTGGAAACACATGGTCGATAAAGAGTTGACGGGTTGAACTAATTTCGCGCGCCAGTTCTGTGCGCTGTTTCGCGCCCGGGAACAAGGAGCCGCCAGTCCTCCAATCCCCGCCGAAAAAAGGGACGACCGTGTTACGAGTCTCGATACACGGGAACAAGTTTGTCCGTAACGCTCGACACGCGTCGCACAGCGAGATTCGAGCGGCCCAGTTCAATCGAACGCGTGTAAAGCTCGCTACACGCTCCGGGAAAATTTTAGCGACCCGTAGGGAGCGTTGGAGGGGGTGGTTGACTTCGCATCGCGTCGAGAATAATTCGCGATCGATCTCGCGGAAACACAGAGCTGCGCGAATTGTTAGACACGAAGTACAAAAGGCACCGAAGCTTTTACTAAAATACGAAAAGTAAATGGAAAAATAAAAAATAAATCAATTTTAGATTTTTGTATATGCTTCATTGATTTTAATTGAGAAGTTAATTAAATTTGCCTTTGATCAGCTTCTTAGTTTTTCTTTTTTTAAATTGTATACAATTTGAAAAATATTTTAAAATGTACCAGAAAGGGTGCGCGACGAAGTCAGAGGAATTTTAGAATAAACCCTTCGAGCGATCGAGAGAACAGGTGACGATAAATGATTGGAAAAGTGGTTGATAAACGAGAAAGGTACCTTCGACCTCGATTTCCCCACATTTCTGCAGGAACCCAGGGAAAATGTGAAAACTTCCCGTCGAGTCTAGCAATTTGCACACATCTGAAGATATAGCTGTGTGCAGGCGCGCGTACTTGTCCCCACGACGAAAGGTCGCGTTCGTCAAATTTTTCTCTCCGCCGAAATTTCCAATTAAACGCCGGCGAACGATCCTGGCAGTCTCAGGGGCAGGCTCGCGTGAAATTCGCAGAATGCATAACCGCGAACGACCCGTTTCGTTCGATCCCTGGTATTTTGCGCCTTCAGCTGGCGTGGTTGCTGAAATTCTTCCGCCCCAACGCCTCCCACCCCTCTTCGCCACGATTTTCCCTCCCTTCGGTCGTTTTTCCGTTGGCCGACAAAATTCGCCGCATTTGAAATTCATTCGACGACTTTCCCCTCAAAATAGCTACTTACAAGAAACTGATTTCCAATAAAAAATAAAAAATTCGAACTGCTTCGGTATCGAGCACATCACCGCGTGCGGGAGTCTTCTACTCGCATTAGCGAAGCACGCTCTCCGAACGCCCATAGGCGTTTCTCGCTGGGAGTCATCTCGTAACCAGAAAATTCTCATCGCAAAGATAGCCGAGCTCGAGTAGCTTCTTTTAGATTTTTATAAAAATAAAAGAAAATGTATAATTGCACGGGAATTTTGCTCCCACTGCTTTACACCCTCCAATCGTGCATTTTCAATCACACGAAGTGCCGATCCAGCGCTAAGTTCGCTCCCCCCACCACTCGTCGGACCGCGCCTCGTAATTTACGCGGCCATATCGAAAATTGAATTGAAGTCGCACGGTCGGATAGTTTGTAACCGATCGTGCAAAACATTCGGCCACAAATTTCGCGAGCGTGCAACAATTCAATTAAAAAGGCGGCGCCCGGACGCCCGAAAACATTTCGGATACGGGCGTCGCCGAAATTCGCCGAGACCGCGGCCCACCGCGCTGTAAATACGCTCGATTTCGTTTCGCTTCGACTCGATCAACCGGCCGCGCAGAATTAAATCGAATTCTGTCGGCGCTCCATTCGGCCAACGGGACTCGTCCGTAACGCGTTAATGTAATTACAGACCAGACGTCCTTGTATTTTTGTACAATATTTTCCTTCTCTTTTTTTTTCAAACCTCCGATACTCCCACGAGCCTTTGATCTTTCGCGCGTAAATGTATTGTGCGTCCACCAGTTTTCAGACGGTTACTTGTAGTCCTCAGTTTGAAAAGGAACGCGCCACTGCGCACCAAAATGTAATTTCAGGGGAAATCACGTTTCGGGAGGTTTTACAGGGCTCTGGTGAACGTGCAACTGTCCTGCGCAGGGTGCGTACGAAACTGCGTGGTTTTGTAAAAAAAAGGGGCAGCTTGAAATTTATTAACTTTTGGGAATGTAATGAAAGGAGTGGTGAGGAAGTATTTGGGTAAAATATCTATATTCGAAGTATTTTATCCGCTTGAAATGTACATATTATTAGTAACACAGCATTCAGAACCGTTATTAAAGAAAAATATTTTTCACTGTGACAGGGAATTTCTAAAATTCGGAGCTGCCCCAATTTTTTTTTCACTGAATTGTATAGAAATCCACTTATCTCGGGTAAATAATTCCATTAAACACTGATGGTATGGTATAAACCTGTGTATGGGGATATGCAAACATATTAGAAAACATTAATCCATAGAAGTTTAGAAACATTTTAGTGAAATATGTTTACTGGAATTTTAGAACAATTATAGTGAAATATGTTTACTAGAATTTTCAACAAATTATAGTGAAATACGTTTACTAGAATTTTTAGAATAATTATAGTGAAATATGTTTATTAGAATTTTAGAAAAAGCATAGTGAAATATGTTGACTAGAATTTTAAACAAATTATAGTGAAATACGTTTACTAGAATTTTAGAATAATTATAGTGAAATATATTTATTAGAATTTTAGAAAAAGTATAGTGAAATATGTTCACTGGAATTTTAAGCAAATTATAGTGTAATACGTTTATTAAAATTTTAGAAAAATCATAGTGAAATATGTTTACTAAATCATGAAATAGTCTCAATTTTTTTTGAAAAGGTATCCACTGTGGACAATCATTAAATCGAATGACAACACATCCCCAGCGCCGAAGTAGTGTACAATGAAACACTTCCACCAATCAAACATGGATAAATCATTTTCGAATTCGATAGATGCGAGCAGTCTTCCCCGAGCTCCGCGTCCCACGGCATCGATGATCACTGATCAATAATCACACAGCCGTGAGATTAAATAGTTGCCCTCAAATAATTTCGCCAGTGCTGATATTTCGATGCGGGTAGTTAATGAGGACGCGTTCCTATCTCTGGCTCGCGGGTGAGTCGTGTTTAATTGTTCGTTTTTGGCCGAGAAGCCAACCACTCCGAAACTCGATTCCTGCCTTTGATAAGGATAACGTTGAAACAGAGATTCGTGGGCGTGGAGGATGGTTGAAAAGGGGTGTAGGGGGAGGGGGGGTCGGTTTCCTGCGAAACGACTCATTTCGCGTTAACCCCTGCGATGTTCAAGCGTACGAAAGGAGCAATTAATTGCTCCGTTCCTGGGCTCGTCTGCGACTAATATCGATTAAGGCACAGCGTTATCTTCGTGGCACACGAATATTTCGATGAAGGGTGAAATTTTACAGGGTGGATTTTTACAATTGATCTTTTATTGTTTATTCCGATATTCTAACAACGCGAAATTCTAATCTTCCGCGGGAAATATTAATAAGTGGTACATGTAGCTTGAAGCCTGGCTTGGGTCTACATTGACCCAGTGCTCTGAGACGAGGAATATATATATACAGATAGAAGTAGAAAGTATTTATAAAAATGATTGCGTGGATTTTTCATAACAAAATTAATGAAAATACTTGAGATTCTTAACAAAAATCTTCGCTAGGACCTCTTCTACTCCAAGTATCCTCTAAGTAAAGAAAAATTCCGTGATGCACAATTGGGACTGTCACGTGGAAGTCGAAACCTGGGTCTGTTTTGACCCGTAGTAGCTATCCAACTATATACACTTCAAAATCCCTCTTTTTTCGATTTCAAAGGATTTATCTATCGCCATTCAGTATTACGCTTCGACGCTATCACGCGCGGGTCCAAAGTGACCCAGCTACTGTCCGAGGTTTAATGCCTCTTTCAGGTGTATTCATGTATTTGCCATCCCTTGCTGGTTTTGTTAAACCACCCCTATCTCTGCCAAGTGAATACATCCGAAACACCAGCAACGAGGCATAGAAGTGTCCCGTGTGAAAAGGCTTTGACAGTTCCATGATATTCAAACCGATTCGTTTCGACACCTGCCCCTTGGTTAACGCTGCAATATCTCACTGGTGCAGGGAGGGAATTTTAGAATCGATACTCTTTCTCTTCGACTCATTACAGCGATACTTTATTGGGTTACGTAATTCTTGGGGCTGGTACCTTATTGCACAATTGGCAGTGGGAGGGTGTGATAAAGGGAACTGTTCAATTGCGTAACAAGTGAAGAACGACTATTGCACTTCACTTTTTATGGGAACTATTAGCTTTTTTCCGAGGGAAGTGGTTATTGTGAATGTGTCAGCGTGAGGAGCTTGAGAAGTATTTGGGCAGATTTTCAAATTTCCCATCAATTATGGTACTAAATTAATTATTTTCCTACTTAATTATTTCAAACTATATTTTTCTGTCTAACGAATTAAAGTTCGTCAATTTCTAAATGGTTAGTTATACAGGAAATAAATAACAGAAAATAAGTGTATATAGACATGTACAGAGCAGGAACATTTATTTGTCACAGCTTCGACGGATGTAAAATATTTTCTGAAAATATTCGACAAAAATTCATCTTGATTCTGAAAATCTTTTCCTTCTGGCATCAAGAAAGTCAACTCGGTTGACACAGAAATGGCAAGAGAGTGGTCAATTGAATCCAATTGACATGTTCGAAGGTAACTTCGGTTTTCTAGTTCAAAACTGAAATCCTTTCGAACGACTCTTAAGCTCAAGCATGAAATTCACAACCAAGACTTATTTGACGCATTTTCCAGTTTCACTTTCAATCATTTACTGAAAACGTTCATCACCGAGCATGACATGTATGGCGCCCTCGTAGCAGAGGACCTTTCAGAAACATTCTCCGCAACTTCGACCGTGTGTTGGAAGCAAAAATACAAACGGAGCTCCTCGTAAAAATCGTGATATCGTGGTGGGAATATTAATGCGATTCTGAGCTGAATTAGTTTTGTATTCGTGGATGGATTACTTAAAACTTCCCTTTCACTGCTTCTTGGAAGGGAAGAGTAAGCTTCCGATCTGCTTTGTGTTATGTTGCGATGACACTTTAAAAATTAGAAAATATGTACAAGTCATTGTGGAAAAATTTAAATTCTGTCTTCTGTACTTTTACAGTTATTCTACAGTATTAACTCTCAGAGTCTTCTTGTGAACTTGTATATCTTTCCACTTAAAACCTAATATAATTAAATTTCACTACATTTATTCCAAAAATATCATTTTTTCCATAAACCGCCATTTAGGGATTCTAGCATCCACAACGCAAAATTCCAAATTATTGCTGCAAGCAAATACCTAAATGGTTATCTATTTATTTATTTCTATAATTTTTCCATCGAATATGAACGCAACTAGTTACCCAGCCAGAAACATTGCAATCAACGAAAAAATATTCCATTTGTCGATTCGTTTTTAAAATCCTTCAGCGTTCGTTAATAGCAGTGCTACCCGGCACGCCATCCAATATGTTAATTTTCCCCTCAGCCGTGGAATTGAGCTGACAACAGTCGCCGTTGGAACGAAATTTAACAAAATCGCGGTGAATGGCGGCCGCGTCACTCGCGCCGAATGGCTGGCACGTGACTCGATTGCGATTAGAGTGTCTGAATGACTGTCGAACGCACGTGCACACGGGCTCGTAAAAAGTTCGTGATTCGTCCGTTTGTCCGTGACTCTTTTTCCCTTGGAAACCTTGCCGACTGTCGCCATTAAGCGTCCAACGTTATTCCTTGTCGCGGTAAAAAACAAATCCAACACCGTGTAATCTTCTGCCACGCCTCGCCACGAATTTCGAGGGACTTTCTTATTGAATTTCGTGGAATAATACTTTGCATCCGCTGGCTTCGCTTAGCATACTAATTGTAATTACGAAATGTAGGGATACTTCATTCTGAGAAATTAGTGTTTTGGTTTCAATAGCATTGGATTTATAAATTACATAGTCTTTCAGAGTAAACACTGGTTCCCTAGTTCTCGAGTTTAATCACTGCTGCGCCACTGTATTCTCACCGTGGCGCCCTCTCGTGTTCGAGCATGCGCAGTAGAGACCTCGCTACTGCGCGGTATATCTACAGTCGATTTACGAGCAGAATGTAGTGGTTTTCTTACAAGGAAACATATCGAAGTAACAATAACCGATTTTGATGTGACTTTGGTAGAAAGTAGATGTTATAAAAATTACTGCCACTTTATTTATTTTGCTTAATAAAAATATAACGTATAAAGAATAGTGTACAGCAATAATATTAATAATAATAAGAACAGTTCCAATTTAATAATAATATTATTGTACACTATTCTTTATACGTTACATTTTTATTAAGCAAAATAAATAAAGTGACAGTATTAGGGGCATCTACCCTAATATAATTCGACAGTAATATCTTGGAAACTACTGGAGTTAATAGAACGCTGTAAATGACAAAATGGTGTATTTTCTAATTAGAAATGCAGCTGAGCAAAAGAATAACAAAAATTCTGTTTTTTAATTATTTAAATAAAAGAATTTTTTTGGAGTCCATTAGAATTGAGTTATCAGGAAAATATTCCCTCCACTATCCTCAAAGGCGATCGCCCCTAATCCCGCGGAAGAAAGGTCGCCCCTCCCCCAAACAGCAGAAGAAAGAAGGAAGAAAGATGCTATCAGGTTCTTGCCTCCGAGAAGTAATTGCACCGTTAGCGAATTAAAAATAGAGGGGACAAGCTCGTAGCCGCGGAAATATTGCACCTGCACGAACGGAATCACGGCGATGGAGCCCGGTTTCCTCTAGAAAGAATCCGAGATAGGGATTCGCTTGCGGTCCAGCCACGTTCTTAACGTTTTTCGCCCGCGGTCCTCTTATTCCCCCCCTCCGTTTCGCCCCCGGAATGGCCGAGGCATCGGTATCGAGTCGGGCAGCGCGCCAAATCACACCCCGGGGAAGATAGAAAAAAAGATGAGTAGTAAGAAGAAGAAGAAGAAGGGGTGGGGGATGTTCATGGAAATCTTTTTTACATTTCCGCTCGTATTTTCGTCCGCGGGTTCGCCAGAAAAAGATCCACTCTGACACGGCGCGAATACGAAATCATTGGTTACCCAGCGGAGGGATGTAAAACTGTGGGATAATAGAGGAAGTGCTTTTTTGCTTCACGCAGAAGCATTCCGTAATTTTAAGTTACTCGAGATGAATTATCTCCGCGGTGGAATACGAATTCGAAGGGAAAACATTTTCAAATTAAATAAGAGAAAATCACTATTCCACTACGAGTAATAAATCTTCGTTGTATAAACAACGTATCGAGTAATCTTTCATCCGAAAGTCCGTGCAAAAACCACTCGAAGCTATAGTCCGAACCAAAGTTATGTGGCTGCACGTGTCACTGAACGCACCCATCCCCACCACCGCCACTTTCGTTTCCCCGTAAGCTCAGGCATCTTGCCAAGCGCGGCCCTCTCCTCGAGCCGTCCTCTTTTTGATAACGTACTAATGAAATCAAGCGGACCACTCCCGGAGCCTAGATCTCCGCGAGGTTGTCTTTAAAATTTGATATTTGGGAGGATCGTAAGGAGCGAGCGAACCAAGGCACAGGGGAGTCGTTGGGAATTGTGCCTGCCGGCGATAGGGTATCCCATTGAACGATTCGAGGGCGTAAAATTATATTGGCCTATTTCTAAGAGTATCATCCAATAGTCCGGAATAACCGATAATCCAGGGTGCGCACTCGAAATCCCGTTTTGGCGTCGAGCTACCGCTGGTATAATTGCCCTCTCGGAATCCACGAGAATTTACGAACAGGTACTCGGCATTAATGTCCCACCCCTCTCACAATAATGTCAGCGGCGTTTAATATCGTGCAATTAAGCCTCCCCCCTCCACCTCGTCGATTATATTAGTCCAACGGTTGGATCTGTTTCGAGAAAGATCCGGTTCCATTTACGATAATACTCGTTTGTCCCCGTAACTATTTCCGAAGACGAAGGAATTAATTCTGAATCATTGTGATTTAATTTGTCTTTTGAATTCAATTCAGCCGCCGAAGGATTGCTATAACATTTTGAAATATTCATTTGGGAATGGGGATGCAGCCCTGCTTCAGACATTGAACGATCTCGTATTGATCGATGGGGACTATAGCGAGGGTAGAGTCAATTGGAGGTTCGAGTGGCCATCCCCTCCACGCCGCCGACTAACCCCACCCTCTTTCCGTACGTTCGTTCGTACAGAGGTGTTCTTTCTCCCATTCGTTAACCGGTAAAGAGGACCCAACTGCCCTCGCACGATAAACAATAATCAGTACAGAAGCCAGGGGATGAGGCTCCGGAGCGCGACACTTCATTTTTAACGAACCCTACCCCTAATTAAATCGAGAATATCTTCCGGAGCCTCGTGCTGGAAAGCGCAAAACGCGCAAAAAAAATATCAGCGCGTCTTTCAGGGAGCGGAGGAGCAGTTTCAATTTTCCACCGGGACTGGTGGGGATTAAAACCGTCAAATCCTGTGTTCCATTAACTTTTTGGAGCGGGAGAGGCAGAACCAGGCCGTAAATACAAAAATCCGTCTCGGCGTGCGGGCGCGTTGACCGAATTAATTTTCTTCTTCGCTCGGTTCTTTTTTTCTCACCGCGTCCACGAGGGCTCTCCCGTTAATTATTTCCCGGGGCCTCGTTCGAACGCGAGCACACGGTGTCGCGCGCGAGTGGAGGCGTATCATCGTGTCAAAGCCAAACACTCAAAGGACTCTGGTTCCTCTCATATCCGTGCCGGGAGCACGAGAAACCGCGACGAGTCTCCCTCTCTCTCTATATATATATATATATCTCTCTCTAGGTCTGTTGGGTTCGAGGGCCACGTCGAAATTTATTGGAAAACGCGGGTAAGGGGGACGGAGCTGGAAGAAAATACAGAGACGAGTCGACTGCAGGACGGTCGGCTGTTGAGCAAACGTCGCGCGTTCATTGATAAAATATTTTCACAGAGGCTGTCGCGTGGAAACGACCGTCCCCAGGTTTCCCTCGTTTCTTCTTCCCTTAATTCCCGACCAGGACACGTCTGTTATTCTGGTCTCCCCTTGCAACGCTGTGTGTACGTTGACTTTGGTCTGATGTCTGAGAGAACGATACCTACGTTGTTGGTGGTTTGTCGAACGTATTCAATGGAGATTTGGAGAATGGGGAGCTGTGATCCAGGGATTTTAGCGTTTCGAATGGCGAGAGGTGGTGGAAGTCTGAGGATCTGGTAGTTGGGGGAGCTTAGAGTCTCAGAGGCGAAGGATTTGGGAGTTTGAAGGGTTGGGAACTTTGGAAGCCTGAGAGTCTCAGCACGAGAATCTGAAAGTTTTCGCACGAGACTCGGAGGCCCCTGGAAGGCTGAGAGTCTCAGACGCTGAGTGTCTCAGCGACTGAATCTGTAAACTTTGGAAGCCTGAGAGTCTTAGTATAAGAGTCTGAGACTCTGAGCACGAGAGTCTAAGGCCTCTGGAAATTTGAGACTCTCAGACTCTGAGGGTCTCAGCTACTGAAACTGGGAACTTTGGAAGCCTGAGAGTTTCAGCATAAGAGTCTGAGGGCCTCAGCACAAAGGTAAAGGAGAGCATCGCCACGAGGGTCTGCGAGTCTCAGCACGAGAATCTGAGAGTCTCAGCATGAGAATCGGAGGCCCCTGCAAGTATGAAAGTCTCAGACGCTGAGTGTCTCAGCGACTGAATCTGCAAACTTCGGAAGCCTGAGAGTCTCAGTATAAGAGTCTGAGACTCTGAGCATGAGAATCTAAGGCCTCTGGAAACTTGAAACTCTCAGGCTCTGAGTGTCTCAGCGACTGAATCTGGGAACTTTGGAAGCCTGAGAGTCTCAGCATTAAAATCTGAGGGTCTCAGCACAAAGGTAAATGAGAGCATCAACACGAGGGTCTGCGAGTCTCAGCACGAGAATCTGAGACTCCTGGAAGCTCAAGACTCTCATAGCGGGAAAAACTGAAAATCGCAGTATCTCAGAGCCTGAGAAACTAATCATCTCGAAGCCTAAGAATCTCAGAATGTGTAATCTCAGATGAACACAAAATTCATTGTGTTCCCAGATTCAAACAGCCCTCTTTACCACCCGAGAATAATCCCCAGAAACTAATCCCATGGCTACAAGAAATATCTTTACTCGGTAAACAGTAAGCTGCAACCTCGCAGCAGAAATCCCGCGCGAAGAAATAAATGGACGCGGTTATTGCAGCGATTGCCCCCCCCCCCCCCCATAACGACCGCATAAGCGTCGCCCTAGAAATAAGAAGCTATGTAATCAGAATCATGGGACTCACTGTCTGAGAGTGGCCAGACGCTCCTCCTGAGCTTTAATGTAGCCGTTCAGCGTGTCTATGAGGACTGCCTCGGTCTCCAGCAATTCCTCCATGTCCGCCAGCGCGGTGTAGAGCTCCCCGCAGCAACCCGGCAACGATATCGCCGCGATCGTGATCGCGACGACGGCCACCAGCATCCCTCCGCCTCTCATCCCGGACACCCTCCTGAAATCAACGAGAAACCAGCGGAATTTAGAGAACCGCGTACACAATCGCATGCAGCAATTCGTTTCATCGATTAATCCACCCCCCTCGATACTCGGATCGACTCTCGTTTCACCGTCGTTTTCCTTTTTTTCCGCCTGTCCCGACTCACGTTTTTTTTTTTACTCCCCTCCCTCTTCCTGGAAAAGCGACACTAACGAGGATCAAATGAAGATAGATGGCTATCAATTAATCACCAACATCGTCGGGGAAAAACTGTTCGTCCATTGATAGGAACCCTCGTATTTCCGTGCTTCACCCCGCGGACTTCTGGATACGGGGCAAAGTGTTTTGGGGAATGTTTTGGATCGCGGAACAGGTGGTGAGGAGAATAGTATATTTGTTCTAATATTAACTATAGTTTCTTAGTTTTTGTATATTTCAGGATTGTTTTATGATTTGGGGGGTTTATGAGGAAAACAAATTGAAGGGAAAATTGATTTCATAGGAAATGCGGTAGGGTAAACCAACCAGTGAATGACCGAATTGTTGAATGAGAAGCCCAGTAAATGACTGCATACTTTTATTAAGAATCGTACTTGTTAATGTTTGTTTAATACACATAACTAAAAATATGGGATATTAAACGTGCAACTACACTCCATTTATAAACTAATTTTTAAATTTATATAGTAATTTTTGAATTTATAATTGACATTTCTTTGCCTAATGGTCATTCACTGGTATGCGGTCAATTACTGGTTGGTTTACCGTACGAAATTGTAATTACTTTAAACAGTATTTGAATTAGATGGTAAATTACAACTATCATCAAATTTCAGCTGAAAAATTAGTTTTATTATTTATTTTCCACTACGTATTTGTTTTTTCTCAGCGTGAAGAAAATTAATATGATTCTGCTTAGACTGCTATTATATTAAGAGGTGGTAGAATTTTACACTACTTTAAACAACGAATTAATGATACAACAAATGGACCACTAAATTGTATGTCTTCACTTCACATTTTCAATTGAATCTTTGTTTTTTGCTACCTAATTCTTTTTCGACTATCACAACCTCTCCACTTTCAATGACACCAAATTCTTCCAAGATTCCATTCGCTCTCGCGCACCGAAACCCTCCACTTTCACCTTTAATCTCCCGCTCTCGGTCCCATCGCTCATCATTCACACCAAACGCACCGTTCATTCATCCATTCGTACGACGTACAGAAATCTAGCTGCCATAGTATCGATCCGTGGTATTTCACGGACTTATCAGTGGATACAGTTTTATTCTATTTGCGTCTTTCCCTTTCCTCGTCCCACGCGCGCGATAAAGCCGTCGGAATTATTATTCACCGATGCTGGTTTAGTCAAAGGCGGTGGAAAATTTAATCGCTGCTCGATCTGGCCTGATTCACGCGATCCCTCGAGTGCTCCGATGCTTTCCAGTGATCGGTGCCGCTCTTTCGCGTCGCCCCGTTTTCTTTTCGCGCGGCGATGTTGCGCAAGACGAGGAAGTTTGACAAAAGTTCCGTGATTGCATTAGCTCGGAGAAGTTTCGTAGCAGCCCTCGCTCGTCTGTCTCTTTTCCAGCGTCTCGGGTTCCAAGGAACTTTTCAATAAGTCTTCTCTCTCCCTCGGTACCGTCTCGCTGCTGTTTGCCGATTAAATGGGCCCCCGTTTTAAATGAACTGAATATGCAAACGTGTCGGAGAGAACGAAACACGGGCCGGCGACGTGACGGGTGGGCGATCTTTAGTTGAATTTCGATGCCACTGAAACTGATATCGTTTGTCGTGCTTATAAATTAGAAGTAAATTAACTTTGATCCCGACTTCCTCCTTAGGTAATGAATTACAAAAGTTTCGGTAAACTTGTCCACGCGGATGTTGGTACATTCGTGGCCTTGATGCATTAACTTTCCTGGCAAATTGTGAGTGAATCGAGAATTTGATATTGCGTGGCAATATTGCAGCACGTGGTACTCTTTGCTAGCATTCAATTGCGTGGCATCACGTTTGTTTCTAAAGTTGAAGCACGTAGTATTACGTTCTGTTTCAACATGGGGGGGGGGGGGAGGACGTAATATCACGTTCTGTTGCAAAATGGGAGGACGTAGTATTACGTTCTTCTCCAAAATGTTTTTTTTTCTTTTTTTTTTCTCAAAAACAGGAGGACGTTATATCAAGTTTTTTTTTTTTAAATGGGAGGACGTAATATTACGTTCTGTTCCAAAATGAGTGGACGTAATGTTATGTTTTTTTCCCTCAAAAAACAGGAGGACGTTATATCAAGTTTTTTTTTTTTTAAATGGGAGGACGTAATATTACGTTCTGTTCCAAAATGAGTGGACGTAATGTTATGTTGTTTTTTTTTTTTAAAAAATTGAAATACTCAGGAGTTACATTCTTTACAATAACAAGGAGAGTATTTTAGGTGTCCGATTATTTTGATTTTTGGATATGTTATAGAGGACCGAAAAATAAGAAATACGTGTTTTTTTATTTTTCCCCGTTTTCAGATTTGGGGGGTGAAAACTGCGTTCAAAGTTAGGGTTGAAAAATCATTTTTGTGGAATATCTCGAGAACTATTAGAGATAGGGAAATTGTGTCAATGGACGAATTTTGTGTCTTTGAATGCGAAATATGACTGACTCACCAGATTTTAAAAAATTCCATTTGTTTAAAAAATACATAAAAAAACCCTAACTTTGAACGCAGTTTTCACCCCCCAAATCTGAAAACGGGGAAAAATAAAAAAACACGTATTTCTTATTTTTCGGTCCTCTATAACATATCCAAAAATCAAAATGATCGGAGGCGGACACCTAAAATACTCTCCTTGTAAGTTACAAGGGACAAGTGGACATCAAATTCAAGTCCCTTTCCGCAACCGCGTTACAAGCCCTTTTCCCAGTTTCCACGTGCGCGAATAACGGCCCACACCACAAGCTGCCCCGTAAACGTTAAAATTCACTGCGAACGTCGCATCGTAAAACTCCCCCCAACAGCAATTCCCAATTCCGCGCCACGTTCCGGGCGTTCCTTAACAAAAGTGTCAGCCCCGAAAACGGCTTATTTCAAACGCCGGCATTCTGACCGTAACACTGAATACTACAAACCCCTTTCACGCCCTTATACACCCCCCATCGACCCCCGCGATCCGTCTCCCCCGCAACGAGGCGGCCAAAAATGGTCAATAAAATCCCCCGGTAGCCGGCGAAAGAACAGGACAAACCCATTTAAAGTTCGTTCCCACGCTTGAGGGTCGATCGGCCCGGCGAATAGCTAAACCCGATTCGTCTCTCTCTTTCCACGGTTTCGTTAAAATCAAAGAAAAATTCTCTAATCGAGTTCCCTTCAGCCGTCACGTTTTCGCGTGCACTGCCCTGTCGGTGCGCGCGCGGGGACGTCTGTGTTGCCCGTCTGGAGCACTCAAAGTTTCCCTGAACGGGAGGATTAAAGTTGGGAGAGCCGCGCGACTTACACCTGCCCGATCGACGATTTATTCCGTCACGCCGCTCGATCGCCAACTTCCACCCGCCGTCGCTCCACTTCAACTCGCACCCGGCCACCTTCCCCCCCCCCCCCCACCCCCGACTCCCCCTCCGCACACCTTTTCGCCTTCTTTGTTCCCGTTTCACGGGCACTCGAAAGTTCAAAAGTGGTCGCTCGAGCACGCGAAAGCACCTCGCCGACGAACAGGCTGCGGCTACTAAAAAAAAAAATAGCCTCGAGAAATTATAAAGCATTAATGGAGACCAGGCGGCTCGAAGCCGCGGAGGAAACAAGGGCGACGGAATGTTTTCGAGAGTTTCGGATCGCTCTCCGGTTTGGAAGGTCTGTGACTCCACTGGAGAAATAGAGAGACGTTCGAAATGAGAGAAATCGACTGTTCGGGGGTTGTTGCGGTGTGTGTTGGCTCGTTTAGGGTCGAGGGGGTTTCGAATAGCAGTAGCCTTTGATGTAGGAGCCTTTCGGAAGGTATCGAAGGTATCCAGGGTGAATAAAAAAGTTTTTGAGTCGTGATCACTTTTTATAATATTTAAATAACCTGCGCATCCAAATATGCCATGTAAGGTGAGGTAAATTTAATAATGTAAAGAAAGCATATTAACCCTTCGTGGTCACACCTTCTTATAATCACAAGTTGGTCACACGGGGTTCACTGTACCCCAGCGTCATTTTTTGAGTTACCATTTTGGTATTTTTGAAGTCTTTTAACTTTTCAAGGATAATTGTACATTCGTAATACTTATAAAATCATGGTCTTTTTCTAGAAATGTTAATTTTGATATGATAAAATTTGTAGTTGAAAATGAGCGATTTTCCACGGTGGAAAAACGCGATTTTTTAATTTTTTTTAGAAGAAGAAGAAGGGGACCAATGTGGGACCCTTGTGGGACACCTGAGGGAACCTTAAACGAACTAGACAAATGGTGGTTGAATTTAACAACAAGGTAACGCTTTGTGAAGTACCTGGATAATCAGGCAACGATAGCTCGTGTTTTAACGGATAATAATATTAAAAAATAAAATCCCCAGCCGCAGCGTCCCCTCAGAAAAAAAAAAGAAACACTTTGAGTATACGATCCACAGTTTGAGAATCACTGCGCTAAGTCGAGCACTCGCGTACGAAAATTGAGAAATTTAGAGAAAGTGGATCAGTGGCTCCCTGCAAGCTCATAAATTTCCAAAGTGAGGGGATTCGTGTAACATCATTTGGACGCGAGACCGATGAAACTGATCATCCCCCAAATTCTTCCCTCCCAACCACTAACAATCCGAGTGAACGAGAAACGTTCCCCCCGCCGGCCCCCCTCGCCGTTTCATTTCCCAGAAACAAGATCAGTCTTCCTCCGCCAACAAAAGAGGCGTATCAACATCGGCGTATTTCACCGCGCGGCAGCCAAAGGTGGGAGGAAACAAAAGGGAAGAAGCAAGGGAAATAAAAAATCACGGTTTCCCCCATTGTCCGCGGGGGGTGGGGGTGGAAGGGGGGATGGAGAGCAGTCGGCGGAAAGGCTGTCGGGGGGGTGTGAGAGGTCCTTTAACATTTTACGAACTTTCGGAAACGGCTCTTCTTCGGTTTCAATGGCCCTTCTTTAAGCTTTTTCATCCAGGAAAAACGAGGGAGCCTCGTGGAAACGACCCGCTCGAGGAGCGAAACGTTCATCGGGGGTGGAAGGGGTGGGCAGGAGGACAAAAGGCTCGTGCCACTTGCTCCGCGAAAATACGCTTTCGGGGGTTGGTGAGCGCGGATGCGCGGACATGGGGTGCCGGGAGCGGGGGGGAGCGCAACCGGTTCCAGTGTCGGTTGGGACATAGTAAATTTAATAATTTCTGCGTAACTCACCGCGGTGGACCGCACTTTGGCCAACGCTTGTACCAGCTCCAACCCCCCCCCCCCCCGCCCTCCATGGCGGGTCCATCTAACCCCGCCGCTGCGGGGAGGCGAGCCGAAAACCAACGCTAATAACATTTTCGACTGTTGTTGGGCTGGGCTCAGCCCGAGGGCTAATCGGCCAGTGTTTCTCAAAGTTGATGGGTTTTGGGGGGGTGTCTCTGAGGCGCTTGGATTTAGTTTCCAATTTGGGGCGGGTATTTCGCTTTGGGGTGGAGGGACTGTTTTGAAGAACGCTTTGAAGTATTTGTGCTGGTGGAAGGGAGAGGTTGCAGTGCGCGTACGCGTAGGGGAAAGGTGGAGGTGGTGGGGAGAGCGATGGACTAGATTCGAGGTGTGACTGGGGATCTAGTATGGAGGGTTAGTGGATAAAATAAAAATTTTATTATGGGCTACCAAATTAATGAATGTTCTATTAAAATAAGTATTACGCCTCACAAAAGGAATATTTTGATTGATTTCACATTTAATCATTTTTACTATTGATATATTAATTTATAATTATATAAGTAAGCTAACTTGTCCTATTAGGGTCATAACCTAAACATAGGAAATTGAACTATTTTTTAAAATCAACACCTTATTCTACTGAAGCATTAAATAAAATTTATATCAACATTATATCTTGGTTAATAAAATTATATTTATGTTCCAATGTAAAAGCATGTGAAATTTTGAACTTTAAAGAGTTGAAAATATTAATACATATAATTGAATTACTAACTAAGAATTTTAATATCAATATTTTGAAAAAATATTTTGTCACATTAATTCATAAATACATATATAAAACACTTTAATTTTCTATGTTTAGAGTATGATCCTAATAGCTTAATATAACAAAATATTGATATTGAAATTCTTAATTAGTAATTAAATTATATGTATTGAAACTTTCAACTATTTAAAATTCAAAATTTGACGAGGGTGTTGATTTTTAAATTTTCTGTAATTCATTCTTTATTCCGCAGAAGCTGAGAGATGTAGTTTTAGTATTGGCTACTTAGGGTCGTCCCTGCAAGCATTGCTTCTTAATAATTAAATAGAATTTAGAATCTGCAGCGACTTATAACGATCAATCTAGCTGAATGTTATCAGAGACTTTAGAGCTTCTTTATAGGGTATAGAAGAAAATCCCCATTCATTTCTCCAAAAGCTCCACTCGAAGTGTATACAAAATTGTACCCGCCGATCCTTCGGGGCGTCTGAAACATCAGTGATCCTTGAGTTTCGGTATATATCGCCTACTCGGTGGTGGTTCTCGCAGTCGTTGTTGCTTGTTAACGTCTGAAAGACACTTTTCGACTAACTTTATGGTGGTCAGTTCACCAGGTAACCACAAAGCCTAGACCTTGTTTAGGAAGTAAATTCCCTTCTAAGGGAGGAGCTATTGATATAGCCAGCTTACTCAGACCTTCGTACAAGAAATACCTAAGGACACAGCCGTGCCAATGGAGCTTGAGTGGTCGCCGGAACAGGTGATTAAGCTTTCTTAGAGAATTCACCACTTGCAGTTAATGAAAATGTAGGATAATCAAGGTAACAATAAAAATATTAGGTCATCCCTTGCTGAACCCTTAAAGTTTTTTAATTCAAATCCCTATTCGCTAAAATAGCAAGTAGAATTTTATTTCTAATGCTGATTTTTCAAATGGTAATGAAATCGAGCTGATGAAATTCAGAATTTTGAATCTGAATTAGAGAAGTGGTGACAATGTAGAGAAACTTAGTCCCCTTTTGATAATTTTCGCATCGACCGAGAGTGACCCGGCGTCCACAGCTTGAGAAACCCTGTTTCGATAGTCTTTTCGAAACGCAACACACGAAACGCTAATTTATGCCCCGGAGTCCCGTGAATCTATTACTAGACTCATTAGTCCCGCGCCTCGTGCGCCAATTTCTGTGGATTTCGCCAGCAAATTCGCGGAAATTGATACCAGATACGAGAAATTCGACCCTGCGGTGTTGATCGATCACGGACCACATTGAAATTGTTATCGAAGCACGGTATCTTCATTCGCATCAGCGTATTTCGACGAAACTCCAATTAATTACCGTTATACAAGCTGCTAGCAAAATTTCATATAA
Source organism: Andrena flavipes (assembly GCA_963971345.1). NCBI lineage: Eukaryota > Metazoa > Arthropoda > Insecta > Hymenoptera > Andrenidae > Andrena > Andrena flavipes. The sequence goes on from OZ020480.1 coordinate 76,605,687, forward strand.
ATCAGCTGTCAGCACGGATCAGAATTTGATTAAAAAAGGGAGAGAAAAGAGGGAAACAATTCATTTTCTAAAAAGAATTCAGAAATCACCAATATAATATCTCCCATACACTGCCATCAATTTTCCAAAAAAAAAAAAAAAAAAAAAAGTATCTATTACAAGCTCGTCAAAATTCTCAAAAACCAATATAGAAATTCCAGTCACTCGATTCTCACGATCTACCCCCGAACCCAGTTCAACACGTGGTTCCCTACTTTCTCTCAACCCCATCTGTACAAACGACCAAAAAGAAAGAAAAAAAAAAAAAAAAAAACAAGAAACAAAACCAAAAAAGTAGAACGAATCCAATTTCACCGTTCACCGTCAATCCAGCAACTTAATTGAGTGTCAAGTCGCCGGACCACCCCTATCGACGACTTTCCTGCCGCTCGAAATAACCACCCTCGGTGGTGGGGGGTGGTTGGGGGCGCGTGGCAATTAAAAGCTTCAAGCCCGATCGGGCAGTTTTTCGCGAGGGAATCGGCGGGTTACACGTTGAATGAATTCTTATAAATCCAGCCCCGCTCGCTCTCGGGAATTTCAAAAGGCCTCGCGACAAGGGGCGCTGCGTCGAGCAGAAGGGGTTGGTTGGCCACCAGAAATCTCGCTGAAAGGACGACGTTAATTAAGCGCCACCCCGGAAGAATGGACGAGCCGCGCCACGAGTGGCACACACCACCAGCACCCGGGAATTAAGGTGTAAAAAGAGGAGAGCTGGGACTTGCAAGAAAAGGGGAAAGGACCGCGAGTTAAAGGGCAGAGAATGAGGGGAGAGGGGGGGATGGAGTGAAAAAGAGCAACCCCCAGTTCGTCGCTTTCGGTCACTTTCTACGCTTCTCTTTTTCCCTTCGACGCGCCCAGACGCTGGGTGAACTGGCATGGAATGCTGGATGATTGTTTGGCCCCCTCCCCCTTCCCTCGTCTTGCGATCCGTCTTCCCTGCTTTCTTTCTTCCCTCCGTTGTCCCCGACTTAATTGAAATGGACCGTTAAGCAGGAGCAACAGGGAAGCTGGCCTTGGCGCAGGCTGTTGCTTGCGTTGTTTTTTTTTTTTTTTTTTAGTTCTATCACTCCCTTGATTTGGAGTAGCGAAATTTGAAAATTTGGGGGAGGAGGGTCGGAACTACTGAATTCTAAAAGCGTCTTATTTAACATTTTTTCAGTTTTTAAGAGATGTTGAAATATTTGAAGTTCCACGTGTCTTTTAGGTTTTAGGTAAAGTTGGAAAACCCTACGTGCTTCGTAGGGATCTAGAAAGAGTCTAATTTATTTTTCCTAACTGTTTTTCAGGTCGTTTTACTAGTTTATAATGGCCTATGTATTATCTAGTAAATTAGATTGTTCTAGGTTTACGTAAGGTGTTTGATTTTAATGATTTTAAATGTCCTATGCTGTGATATAAATAATTTTTTTGTTGGGAAGACTTCACTTCTTAGCACAAATTAAAAGAAATTTCTCCTAGAACATATCTTCGTGATTTTGAATCTATTCAATTCACAAGAGGGGAAAAATGATTTTTCTGCTGAATTTAAGGAGTTAAATTTTCTTAATGCAAAAGCAATGAAAACTAAGTTATCAAAACCAAAAGGAAAGGAATTTCAGCAGAGAGAAAAGAAAATTTAATTACGAAACCGAAGCCAATCCCCTTCCCTTCTGGGAATCATTAAACGCGAATAATAATAATGCCGATGAGGATTATTAACTTTAAATGGTTATGTTCGTGTCTATATTTAATTTGTTCGTATGTTTAATTTATATGAATATGTTTATTTTTAACCACCCAATTTATATGAATGTTATTTTTGTTTAAGTTCTACATTTAAAAGTATGAATTAAACACGATTTCAAGTGTTTGCTATATTAAAATATCCCACGTTACTTTGTTTACTAAGTTAAAATATCTGAAACATTTAATTAATTGCCACATTAATAATACACTAAATGCCGTTACACCTACAACAAAAAATTATATTACCCACTACATACAACGAAATAACGACTACATTTTTCAAATTAAATGACAAAAACAGAAGAACGGCACAAAGGCAATTATTAAATTACAGTTTCCTCGGATATTTCGAAATACCAGAAACTACGTTTCAACTAAATCTCAATATTCTCGCATCTCCCTAAAAACCACCCCTCCACCGAAACCCCCCAAAATATCCCCATCACCCTCGAAATACCCGCCAGAAAATTTGCAAAGAACATTCAACCGCCCGCCCCCCTCAGAAGGTCACACGCCGGACTGTGAACGAGCATTGTTAGTATTCTCCTAGGTTCTCTCTGTGCAAAACCAAAAGCGCCGAAACAAAGGGCCCCCTCTCCCCCCTCTCAAGCTAGGAAACAAGAGGGCACAAAATAACACCGCGTCACTCGACGTTTTCTATCTGACGCCAGGGACACGAGGGACAACCAAACACGTGTAAACAACGACGTGCTTCGAAATAATGGCCCCGGAGCAAAAATGTGGAAAATCGGGGCCGCGAGAGGGGGGAGGGGGGGGGGGGAGTGTGCGGGATCGATCGATCGAACGAGTCGCCGAACGCAGCGGAGCTTTTGTCGCGTGGCCGCGGTCACGTTCAATTTACCTGCAAGTTGCCGCGAAACGATTCGATGGCGAAAGGGCCCCGAGGCTAATTTGCGGTCACGCGTAATTAGTGTCATTACGGTGGGTGGGGAAAAATGGATGAAAGAGCTCCCCTGGCGGTTGGATCGCGATAAAAGACGCAGCCAGCGTTCCGGAGCCTTGCCCCCCTCCCTGCCCCCTGCCCCCCTCTGCAACTTCGCCCCGACCAGCAACTTCGCTCACGGTATTGGCAAAGTTTGTTTCGGCGTATTTCGCGACGCTGCTGATTTTCCCTTCGCGTTAACAAGCGACCATGCCGGTGCTCAGACTTTAAAGGAACATCACTCGACTGTTACACGCTGATTTTTCACGAAACCCGGCACTGAGGGGTACTTAAAAGTACTACACAAATATTTTTTCTAGCGGTGGGGGATCCATGTTTGCGGGGTGAAATTACATTTGAAAGTTGGGGTTGGGAAAGCTATTTAGTCGAGTCACTTGAAAGCGACCGGGGATAGGAAAAAAATGATAAGGGAGAACGTTGGGTGGTTTCGCATGTGGAATAATACCGCGGAAGTGGATTTTCTGAAAAATTACTTTTCGAGGATAGAATTACAATTCAGTGGGATGATATTTCAGCTTTCGAACATTTGCGCTTCGGATGTATTTGGTCCAACGGGGATATTTCGCGTTCTTGAGAATTTGCAAGTTTATTTCAAATTTCAATTTCGCGGGATCAGTTCTTGTTTAATTTAAAGAGCCGATCAAATACGAACTTTCGAGATCTCAAGTTCTTTATTGCGTCTCCCTGGATCACTTCTACGCTACTGTGTCTTAATCGAGGAAAAAAATGTAAAAACAACTTAACACTGGGTGACACTGAAGGTACAGATGTTCGAAGGGTGGACGACGATAATGGGAAAGACTCGAATGTCACCAATAGGGGAACTGCCGTCAGATCCTGCAAAAAAGATGGCTTTGAAAGCGAGCGCGAGCTTCAAAATGGTAATTTCACGGTTTCACGAGCATTTTGCCCGCGGCCAATTTAATTCAGGACGGATGATCCAACCCCCACTCCCGTTTCATCCCCTTTCAACCCCCCCTCCCCCTCTCGATCGCTCGTCCTCGCTCCCCTTATGTTTTCCTTCGGTTTTCTTCGTCCATCCTTCCATCGTGTCATCCAATTCCGCTTGTTCGAACTCGTTAACCTCGACTTTCCCAACTTTTTCACCCCCGACAGTTTTTTTTCTCTCTCTCTCCGCCCCCTCTCGGGTTTCTTCCACTTCTCGGCTTTAAACCGCCTACCATAAACTCGCGGGGATGTAATGGCGAAGACATCGGGAAATATTGTTGCCTCCAACTGACTGAACGGATTTATTCATTCTCATAAAGAACTTCTGTTCGAGTCACTTACATTCGTTTTTATGTTTTCATTGTTTTACTGGGAATTGGAATGATGTTGATGGGGCAAGTTTTTTGTGGTCTTGTTATCGAGGTAGTTTTAATTAGCTTTCAGGTGTCGGGTCTGGTTGGGAGAGAATTTAACCCTTAACTGCACTCTAGTGTCATTTTTGAGTTAGCATTTTCGTATTTTTGATTCTTTTAACTTTTCAGTGATAATAGTGTTTTCACTCTAATAGTGTTTTCCTAGGAATGTTCAATTTGATATGAGTAACTGAAAAAATAGTTGTAGAAAAAGTGATTCTTTTTTGTTAAATTCATCAAATTTTTAAAGTTTAATATTAGGGCTTAAAAAATTACAGAAATATTGGCAAAGGGAAAAATGGAATGGGGTGCGATACACCCCGCGTGACCACGAAGGGTGAAGAACTGCTGTCGTTGGGAAATTGTGTGGTAATTAATTTGTTCTTTGAAGTGTTTCAAATTCAATCGTAGGGTAATATGGAAGGGTTTGAAAGCAGTCAAGAAGGTTACTTAACCTTCTTAATCTCTAACTTTAACCGTGTACAGGGGTGTAATTACACCCCACGCATTTTCAGTGCAAAATATTTTGGCTGCGTAGGTATTTGTGAAATTTTATTACTTTTTAAGGAAATAAGTGTAGAAAGAATTAAAATATTTAATTTAAAATACAAAAATTTGAAAGTTGCGTATAAATAATGCAAAATAAGATTCAGATGCATGGGCAAAATCAGTGTGTATTATTTCTTCGTCATTATAAATTTTGGTGTTCATGCATTTATCGCAAATATTGTTGCTATGATTTTTACAAATGTAGTCTTGATGTCACTAAATCGAGAGCACAGGTAACATCTGCGTTGAGATCTTTTATTTCTCTTGCTGGGGCTGTGTTCGGTGGAAAGAAAATAAATAAACTTACACTCTGAACATTATTGCACTAATTATCATCATCTTTAGAATAAAGAAACACTATAATTTCTCAAACACTTATCACTAATTCAATAAAAAACCTATCTTACTTCTTTGAAATGTAAACAAACCATTACGATGGACAAAAAAATAGTAAAACCATATATTTTAGGTAACAGGAAAGTAAATTCAAAACACTGTAGAAAAATACTAACGCAGCCACTTACAAAATTTAATTTTTGTAGGGGGAATACTACTGCATTCCCCTTGAAACCTACGACTGCATTCAAATTCACCTATTTAAATGAAATTTGTATCAAATTCTACATGAAAAATATCACAGTTTTTAATATCTTACTGTTATTCGCACCTCTGTTCACAGAGTGAAAGTTAAAAAATGAAGTGTGCTGCTTCAACTTCTTCCATATCTTCTGCAAACTGAATTCATCCCCCACTTGACACCCCTTTCCTCAAAACCCCCAATATAAAACTCAAACACTCTTCAATAATTAATACAAATTGTATCACGACCACAGGCCTCTGCAAATAAAATTCCAGCAATGTGTCACTCGCTTAAACCTGCATTCAAAGATCACCAAACGAACTCCTGGCCCTGCAAACGTAAATGAATTTAAAATCAGCCCTCGCCCGTCCCGCGCCAGAAGGGCGAATTAAAGGAAGGAAAAGCGCAACTTCTAACAAACTGCCGTCGCAGTGAAAATTTCACGTGCAACTCTCCCAAGTAAAAAGCTTTCCAGATCCCTCTCTGCCGCCTTTTCCCCCTTCGAACTACTTGTCTCTTTGAATTGTTAACGCGACAAAGAGATTAAGCGCGGAGGCGCTTAGCCTGCAGTCAATTTAAATCTAATGTTTCCCCACCCCGGCCATTTAATTTCCTTTCTCGCCCGAGGGCTGTTGCACTTTTCCCCTTCTTCTGCTCCTTGATGTCTCGCCGTCCCACTATCTTTGTGCACTCCGAGAATCCGCTCCTCATAACCAGGGACAAGAATGTGCTCGAGCCTCCCGGGAGCAAGCGAGCCTCGGACTGCCTGAAAGATTCCCGAATGAAATGCCCTCGCTGGCAAATCAACCCCCGCGATACAAGAATACACATCCGTTCGACGAGCGTCGCCCGTGCGGGGACCGCCTATGGGCGTTCAGAGAGCACGGTTGACAAGTGGGACCGGAGGACACCCGCACGGGAAGATGCGTTGAAGGTGCCAGTCGATAATTTTGATTCTTGACCACCTGTATATTAAACTGAGTGGAAAATCGGGCCGCGAATTTTACTGAATTTCAATTAAGTTGTAACACTCGAAGTTTGGCCCTCGAGGGCAAGAAATTCGACTAAATTGACTCGGAACATTCGAAGTATTCCACCGGGGGACGGGGAACGTTACTGCGCCGTGAAAATTCCGCGTCGAAGATGAAGCCCTTTTGTTTCAACGCGACAGAATGCCACCTCGTTTGCCGGAAGGTGTCCTCGCGGACCTCAACCTCGCCTAGCCCTCATTCTTCTTAAGTTTTCCTATTTTCTGGGAGCGAAATTTGAAGGCGTCTCCGTTCTCAAGGAGCCCCGTAAAGCAGGAAAGTTCCTCCTTTCTTCCCGGGGACTTTTGATGGAAGTGACAACGGTGCTGGTTGATCCTCTGGATCTTAATAAGGAATCCTTGGAGCCGAAGTAGGGGGAAGGAATAATATTGGCTCTGCAGTTTGATGAAGTCGAGGGTGCTGGGGTATCGCGGCAAATTAGCGCGTGGAAATAGTGCTGAATGCTTTCTCGAACAATTAACGAGGGCCGGTTACTTAAAACGGAGTAACTTTTCTAATTTAATTGGTCGCACGGTGGATTGGAATACCAAAGGGGGGTGGTTCGCTCTGTGTTTCTCCTTGGGTGCTCTTCCCTGCAATATTGAACGATGAATGGTAGGCATACAAAGGAATAGTGATACTTCGAATGTGTATGCTGAAAGAAAAGATGGTGAAATGGGAAACTTTACTTTTCAATGAATTGGCCACTCGGTTATATAATCTGTAACTTATTTAAGGGGTCATTCTGGTTACACCGTTTGGAAAAAGGATTTTTTTACAACATTTTTCGAAAGTACATGTCCTCAAGAATGTACTGTTAAATTTTAATGGAAAAATTCCAATTATTTTAGCTTCTACATAGGCATTTGTCTCTATAGATGAAAAATTTGAACTCGAAATGTCATTTTTCCACATATTTCAGGTAAAATTTCAAAATCTATCGAATCGATTGCTTTATAACTTGCACTGCTTATTCTGCACACCTGGGACTACAATCAAGTATTTTTATTGAGTCTAACCTACTTTTAAAATCAAATAAAGCACAGAAAACAAAGTCGAAATTCATTGATTCTTGCATTTTGCCCGCCATTTCGTTAATTTTAAAGATAAATCATTAATTCTGGTTCGGGCTATAGCGACAGTCATAGTGATCAAGAATATGTTTATATTTCTGGTTTCAGATAAGTCCATCAGCTGAAATTGCCTGCACGAGCGAGGTATGAATTTTTAATCGTGCCATCAAAATCGCCTTCAAAAGCGTTTTAAAAGCAATAATTTCATTACTTTTATATTTTTTATTTACCGTAGAAACGTAGTTTAATCGATAGAAAATATTTTTATTCCATTACTATAATTCGTTTCTTCGCAATGAATTCCTGAAAACCACTGAATTTATCGGCGCTTAATTTACAGTATTCTATATATATTTATATATTTATAATTTTTCATTACTTGATAGGGTATGATATTCTTAAAAGTCCGGCGAGTAAAAAGTCCCAAATTCAAAATTTCTATCCCTAAACAAATACGTCGTCTTTGTTGTTTTAAACCACAATTTAAACGTTTATCAACCAACTACGTTAAGATTGTTTCTTCCTTTAATAATATGTGCATGATATTGTTTATTGCCGAAGATCTCTCGCTGCTTTCTTTCCCTCACAATCAAAGCCCCTCACAAGTTTCCTCGCTTCTAACCCACAACGACAATCTCCCCTCTCTTCTTCCCTCCATTATCGTTCATTCCCGGCAAAACGATTGCGTCTACTAAATCCCGCAAGGCTCCCGACCCGAGAATAAGCAGAAACGAGGACAGAATGCACGGAATTGCGTGCCGCGAATGAAAGTTCAATTATCGCGGATAAAACGAGGCGTTAATGAACATCGCGGCGGAAGTTTTGCTTAGCGAGGGGATGACGTTAATGAGAGGGAAAGCGTTAATCCTCTGTTGCATTCTTTCGACTTCTCGATACCAAGAGCGCCGGTACTATTCCGTTCCCATTAGATCCCCTTCGCGGTAGCGGCCGCCTCTCTCCACTAATTAAATCGATTCTACACCTCGTTGCGACTTAAGAGGCGTTAGAAGTGATCCGCGCTAAAAGATCGACGAGATTACGCCTGGCAGATGGTGATCCGCTGTGTAATCTGCGCTGGGAAGCAATGTTAAGATAAATTAATCAGCTTGGAAATTTTCTTTTATTATTAAGGTAAATGTCCCAATTAGTGACCCTGTAAGATAGACGCGCATTTTCTAACATATTTACATATTAAAAATATTTGTCGCAGTTACTTATTAATAGCCTATCATATGGCTGGTTCTTTTCCATTCTGAAAAAGGCCCCTTTTAATGACGAAATTGTTCAAATATAATTATTAATAACAAATATATTATATGGTGCACGTGTACCTATTTTTCACCGTCAATTCTCTCTTCGTCCCAAATAGTGACCTACTTCGGACCGTATTATTGACTCGTACATAATGCGTGGAATTTTTTTTGGTTATGACGCAACTGACAAAACATGTAGAAACACGCAAGATGGAAATACGACATGGCGTCTCGTGTCAATAACAGGAATTCATATATTTTACGAGTACCGATTATTGACCTCCGTAATTATTATGAATTTAGTAAAAAATTCGATGCAATTTTTTTAAATAGTGAAATTACAATTATTTTTTAACATATTGTATATATTTTTCTTACATTAATATACTCATGCAAGAAATACTTAATACTTGAAATTTGGCCGTTCTTAGGTTCGGTAACAAGAAACTACTTTTTCATGGATTTGAAGGTGACACACGTGAAAAAATTTATTAATTACTTAATTATACGTTATGATATACATCAGCGAAATCGTCAGCAAGATACTTTAAATAAGCACGGATCGAATCCAATACTTTTTACGCCCGTTTCGAACAGAAAAAAATTTATATTTAAATATAATGGATAATGTGTCAATAATTGGGACATGGTCGCTAATTGGGACATTTACCTTATTTGGCAAGAGGTTATCGCAAAAGAGATTCTTATCTCCTTTTAAATTTTATTTTACGCGATCGCTAACTTCGATGTTGTTGTTTACTTTTCCAAAGTTGAACAGCGTCAGTTCACGCATGGATTACGGAGAAACTCGGAGAACAAATTATGGACCGTTGATAGAGTCAATATGATACTTCAGCCCGGACAACTTCCCAACTCGCTCGATCGCCAGGGAGCAACTCTCGCCCCCCCCCCGATAACCCCCATAGAAAGGAAGAGACTCGCGAAGACGCCACTCTATATTCCACAGTTTATGCAACGCCATAAAAACTTCATCGCTGAGCGACACGTGCAATCTTCCCCGTTACGATTTACAGCGATCGCGGATTCAGTGTTGCGTACCTACCCGTACATAAAAGGCGCACTCGAAACGGTCTAATACCCCCGGCAGATTTTCGGGCTCCGTAAAAATTCACGACGGATCGCCCGGTTTGCGGATAAATTGCCAATCAATTTCTCCGCTCGGCTAGGAAACTCCCCGTGAAATCCTTACCCGGCAGGGAAGTTTGCAAGGAATTTTCGAATACCGCCAAAAAATTCACGAGGAGTTACCCAGCTTCGCCAATGAATTCCCAAGCAATCTGTCCACCTCGCAAAAAATAAAAAGATCACCAAGAATTCTCCAATTTGGAACGTGATTCACGAGTTTCCAAAATTCAAGCGGGACCTCTGAAATGCTTGAATTTTTTACCAGAATTTTACCAAATCAAATTTCAATCCGCGTTCGATTCTTCATTTATCGCTGCATTCCTTTTAATAATTTCTAACTATTCCGAATATCTCGAAACAATTTTCACGCGCTTTCGCGGACTTTTATGTTCTTCGTGAAATCAAACTTTCCCCCTCCAGCGTGCTCTATTTTTTTTTTCTTGCCCACTGTTCTTCCATCTTCTTTTCATCCCCCAGCAACCTTCCCTTCGCGTACTTCACCCCGTTTTTTTTCTTCGCCACCGCGAACCTCCAGATTCGCTCGCCACTCCCACGCCGAAGTGTCGCCCACCTTTTTTTTTTTCGAGTTTCTCCTGTTCGTTCGTTTTTTCTGTCGCCTCTACCGACATTTTCCCTCTATTTTCCAGCCATTCCGTTTCGAGCACGTGATTTACTCGTTGCGTGCGCTCGGGGGAGGGGAGCGTGCGAACCGGAAATAATGATTTAAGCGAGGAAACGCGACGGTGTCGATCCAGAGCTCGCCGGTGCGAAAATATTCGCGGTCGTTTTTTGGATTACAGAGCTGGTCGGTATCTTTCCCCTCCCCTTCTCGTTTTTCTACCCGCCTTTCTTCTTTTTCCATTGCTTTTTCCACCTTTCCGAGAGACTTTCGTTTTCCTTTTTTACTTCCCCTTTTTTCCGTGCACTTTTCTTCTTATTCCCACAGTTTTTTATTTTTCTTCTACTCGGCTTCTCTTTTCCCACCAGCTTCTCTCTTCATCGCTCCGTTATTCTCACCTTCCCCCTTTTCTCTCTTTGTCTCATCCGCCCTTCTTCTTCCCCTCCCAGCTCGCCACCACTTTTTCACCGCTTTTCTCGTTTTATTTCAATCACCTTCCCCTATATTTTACTCTCGCTACTCCCACTTCTTCGTCCACCTGTATCCTCTCTTTTTTTCTGTCCCTCTTTGTTCGCCGGGTGACCAAAAAAAAAGGGCCTCCGCAGTATGCAACACTATTGCTGCTATAGTGTAGCCTGTTTTTTTCGACAATTTTTTTTATCTCGCGCACTCCCCTTAACAGGCAGCCAGCGCGCGTTGTTTCCCCCCCGGTCTGACGAGGTCGCGTGGCCGTCGAGCGTCAGTGATTCCGTGGCGAAAAAATAGCACGCGAATATTTGGAAAATCCGTCGGGAAAGGGCGGCGCGCGGGCAGCGGAAAAATGAATTCCGTCTGGAAATCCTGCGCGGGGGAAAGCTTCTCTGGAGGCTCGCGGACATTCACGTGGGACGTTCCTCGACGCGCAGAAATTATTTGCTTTCATGTGATTCACTTTGCGCGATGGCTACGCGAATAACCGCGAAACTAGGAATTCCTCTCTGCCTCGGCTTGTTTTCCCCGATGCGCCGTGCCCCCGAAACGGGATTCTCGCTGGGCGGCGAAAAATATTTTATGAATGCGACACCGAGGTAGTCAGAATGCCGCTTTACAGACCGCAGCTTTTGAAAAGTCTGATAATATAAACACCTCTGCGCTGAAGCTGCAAGGACCGCCAGTAATTTCAAAATCAAAGAGGTCGGTAGTGGGGGCAATACCTTCAACTTCTGAATTGTTCTGAACCAGACTGTAATTTAATATACGTTTGGGGTATTCTATGGAATTAAATTCATTTGTTTCGAATTCATAACAATTTCGTAGATGAGTATAGGAAATATGTCCGTTTTGTTTCGGATTAGAAAATTATTTCATTAGCTACAGTGGCGGACGAAAGAAAGTTTACAACTTTTAAAATCGCATAACTTTTATAAAATTAATCCAAACTAGTTGATTTTTTTTTTTTTTTGAGAAGCTACAAGGATAAGTTTGCTAAGTGACGTGTTTCGTCGTTTTGAAAAAATGTACTTGGGCGGAATAGCAAAAAAAAAAATAGTAAATGTCATTTTTAAAACTTTTTTTTTGTGAATCTGTAATGAAAATTCAAAAAACCCGTTTGTAGATTGAAGTAAGTTGTATACGTGTCTAAAATTTCATCAAAATCGGTTAATGTTGCTCTGAGCTATAAACGTTTAAAGATCGCAGAATAAGGTCGAAAATCGCGAAATTCACGGAAATCAGCGATTTTCGACCTTATTCTGCGATCTTTAAACATTTATAGCTCAAAGCAACGTTAACCGATTTTGATGAAATTTTAGGCACGTATACAACTTACTTCAATCTACAAACGGGTTTTTTGAATTTTCATTACAGGCTCACAAAAAAAAGTTTTAAAAATGACATTTACTATTTTTTTTGCTATTCCGACCAAGTACATTTTTTTTCAAAACGACGAAACACGTCACTTAGCAAACTTATCCTTGTAGCTTCTCAAAAAAAAAATCAACTAGTTTGGATTAATTTTATAAAATTTATGCGATTTTAAAAGTTGTAAACTTTCTTTCGTCCGCCACTGTATGTCATCAAATAAACTTGGAAAAATAGGAACATTTGTATTTTCAATGTTTAAAAATAGATTTAAATCTATTTTGCAATGTTTAGTGTCACTGGGGGAATTTAAAAGTATTAAGTCATTGCTATCAAAATTTGCTTCAAGGTAAAAACGGAAATACCAATCACTCCTCGATCTTCATCCCTTGTTTCGGTACCCTTCGTCAAACTCTCAGAACACCCGCTGCGCACAATCGCACCGAAGGTTTACTCGTCGTTCCCCATTTTCCTGGGCAATGATTATCAGGGGCTGCAAGAAAGTTGCAGCAAGTTCCCCGAGGTTTTAATACATTCCGTGGTCTGCGGAAAGTTGCGGTGTCCGCGGTCATTGGCGAGTTTGCCGTAAACAGGCCCCCAACCGGTGCCGCATATCAGCGAGTAATTAAACTTAAACTTCTTGGAAAGTGATACACGTCCTACGCCTGTGTGCGCGTATAATAGATGCGTGGGTGTATAATAGGTACCAAGCCGCGTATTCGCAAGTATTTCGACCGGAACTGCCGAGGTGCTTCTGATTTCAGTTCGCCGGGGTGTCGATAAGTAGCGTGGGAAATTTAAACAGGCTGGAAAGTTCCGCCTCGTCCTCTAGTTTGATTCGAATTTGTCTTGCAATTAGCGCCGGGGTCCTTAGCCCTGTCTCACGCCTAACTTTCGCTCGCGTAACCTCTGGGATGCTCGATGCCCCGGTTGGAGTCTTTGCTATCCATCGAGACACTTCATTGATCGATAGCCGATGCGATGTTTGAATTTGAAAAAAAAAGGACATATTCAAATCGTCTCTTAAGTTAATTCTAAGTCAAACGCGTTGTCCTAGAACCCTCCACGATAGCTCATTCGATTCGTCGCGCAAAACTGCACGAAAACCGTAGAACGAATTTTTCCCGCAGGAGCCTCGGTTCTCGAGAAAACCGAGGTCGAAAGTGACTGGAAGCGCGGCCTCCCACGGCGCGCGTACAGCGCATACATCTTCGAACTCGATTTTCTTGGGAACGGAGCGTCGCATCGAAATACTTCCTTCTACATTTCCGACGTATTTTATAACGACCTATCGATTACCCATCTCGGTTCCACCTTCCGCCGCGATACACCGAGTATATACGCGCGGGAGCAATCCTCGATACTATTCGCGATGTTATTTACGTTACCCGTAAAGACTCCGGCAATTTCCCAAGGAACCTTCTTTAAATTCTCCGTTCCAGATGCGCGGCTCCGGAAGGCGGGGAAGGAAAAACACTGGGTGGTTTTTCAATCAACAACGAATTTTCCGCGGAATTTATCCCACGGGCGGAGGAACACTCGCTGGAAAAATAACGGCACAAAGGGGACGCCGATTTTCGTTCGGTAAGCCGCTCCCGCGAGCATTCCAGCTCCTTTTTCGATCCATATTTTTCCCGGGTTGGCTGTGGGGGAGGGGAGGAGGGGGGGGGGGGGAGGAAGGGTTTGTCGCAGCAGGGAAGAAAGGAAAATCCAAGGGGGGAGGGAAAAAGGGAACGGAGGAGGAGAGAGGTTTGAAACGAAAGCCGACGTTTTCCCGATCCTTCATCGGACGACGTGTATCGGTTTCGTTCCCTGAAACAATCCCTGAAAACTTGGGACGACAATGCGAATCCGTACCCTCAGCCCCACGCAACAAACGAACAATCACCGGTGGCTCGGTGCGCTTCCATTTTTTTTTCTCTCTCTCTCTCCCCTCGCACCATTCATCCCCCTTTTCCGTCGTGGCTTCCTCCTTGTTCTTCTGCCTCGGTTCCTTCGAATGGCACGGGCGGGCCCGCGACGAGATGCGCGCGCAACTCGCGGGAACCCCCGCGCGTGTCTGCACGGGATCGAAGGATTTGTCTCGCATTTCTATGCACGCGCTTTCGCAGCACTCGGAGTGTTTTACATATTAGGGAATGCTTCGAGGAGCGGTTTCGTTTTATAGAAATCGACGCGTCGCCGCGTTGGAAATGGGACGAGTGGGGGAGGGAGGAGCTACGACGCGAGGAGATGAGAATTGGACGCGAACGTTTATCGTCGAAATGTATTCGCGGGGAGGACTGGGGGAGTCCAAGTGGATTCTCTGCTCGTTGTTTAGGCGAGTGGAGGAGTGGGGATACGGCGGAGTGGTGGGGGGAGCGCGACACAGAGGTGGGGATAGCTCCACGCGCAGCGAACTTGAGCGGCCAAATTGGTTTCGTTGCGACTATAGCGGGGCGCAGTGTCAGCCTGTTTCGCAACGACAAAAAAGTGGAGACCCTTTCTCCACTCTGTCTGCCGTTCTGTCTATCCAACGATTCGTTATTTCCCCCTCGTTTTTCCCGTCGAGCCGCCATCAGAATAGTCTAAACATAACGTCACAACGGCGAACAAAGCCTGTCATGGAAATATGACGCTTGTACGTCCGTTGTTATTCGAGGAATTATTAATGCTGCTCGTGGCTGGCTGTTATTACCAGAACAATTACTCGCGACCCAGCTTGTTTAATATAATAAACCGCGATACACCGACGGCCACTGTACAGCTCCGGTAGTTTCGGCGACAGCTGATGGGAGTCGAAAGTATTGGACGAATTCTGGAGCATAATGCACCGCGCGCGCAAATTCTCTACTCCGTTGCGGAGCCCGCGTTCCTGCGGGATATCGATAATTAGATGAGGGTCGAAATTCGATTCGTGGTCGTCGTTTAACAGCGTTTGAATCTCGATGGAACTCGATGTCCTATTGATGTAACGCGCACCATGCATCTGCTTCGTTATCGTTGACCTTCGATCGACGGAAAGTAATTCGGAAGAAAAATAGAAAAGACTTCTTTGGTATACTTGAGTCACACCCAGAGCAATTTTTGAACGAGTGCCATTCCCATCCAAAGAATCCAATTATTATGAAAAAAAAAATCATGGGTTAATTTCAAGGTGTGTAGAATGTATTTCAATAATTTTTTTTATTGAAATTTCATCACAGTTTTTGTAAAATAATTCTAGATTACCACGTGTCGAGAAAAAACGATGGAAATCGTTAAAAAATTGTAGCTTTTACATATTTCAATATTGGGAGCTGAAAATCTACAGAGTTGATGTTCGGATGTAATATTTTGAGAGAAAAAATAGTTTGTAAATCGGCTTTGAAAAAAGGTAAATTTAATAAGGTGAAGAAAGTAGATTAAAAATAGATTTCTTTTCAGAATATAATTCTAACTTAATACGGTAAAAAAATTCTAAAAACTATAGCAGCTCCTCAAAAAATATTTCGCGACTCACAGCTTGGGAATTATTGAGAAGGGAACATCCCAGACCAGAAAATTAAAAAAATTCTGAAACCTTGTGAATA
Organism: Andrena flavipes; assembly: GCA_963971345.1. NCBI lineage: Eukaryota > Metazoa > Arthropoda > Insecta > Hymenoptera > Andrenidae > Andrena > Andrena flavipes. The sequence goes on from OZ020480.1 coordinate 76,621,417, forward strand.
TGTAGGTAATTTTCTCCTGATTACAACGGAACTTTTGTTTGCTGCCCAAATTCACTGTAAGAGGGTGTAATTGACCGCTGTAAATCCGGTTATTTTCCGATTTTGTGTTATAACTCGAGGACTATAAAATAATTTTTCTACCAAATGATAGATCCAATTAAAAGAAGTAACTTTTGTCTGGAAACTTTTTTCTATCTCTTACAGTTCGCGAAAATAGCCAAATTTTCAGGGGTTAATTTCACCCCCTTCGAGTGAATTTGTGCAGCAAACAAAAATTGCGTTGTAATCAGGAGAAAATCCACTACACATTCACAAAGTTTTAGAATTTTTTGAATCTTCAGGTTCGGAATCTACCCCTGTGAGTTATCAAGATCCCAGTTTACAAAATACTGATCTTAAACCATAATAAGCTCTAAATTTACCAAAAGAACTTATATTCTTAGATCCGAGAAAATTAATTTAGAAGAAAAATAGAAAAGAAGACTCATCCCCTTCGAATAACGTACCCCGGGTCCATTTCGACCCGACCAAAATTCTGTCCCCATTCGAAAAGGACCCCGGCATCATCCTCCCCCCTTTAAAAAGAACCAGGAATCAAAGCACCCTTGTTCAAAATTACGCGCGATAAACCCGGGCGGAGGTTGCCGGGCATAAATCACGGCCTCGTTAACTCGCTATCACGGAGTTATCACAGTTTTCTAACAGCCGCGGACACGGTTGATTTACGATACAGAGAATCGATCGCGAGGGCCCCTCCTGCGATCGTAAATCGCCCCGGTCCCGTTCTGGGATTCCGAGGCCGCTGAAATCAGCGAATAAATTCCCGCCGGTGGCTCCGCTTTATTTATTCATTTGTTTGCTTATTTATTTATACACGTGTAGCGGGGGCCAGGCGCGCAGCTGCGGACACGCAGCCGTACTGCAATCTAAAATTCATTTCCAGGATGAATCTCGAATGAACGCGCGGCCGCGATCCGCCGAGCGTGTTTCCGCGTCGCGAGGGCGGTTCTCGCACGGCGGAGAGGGCCAGGGGATCTGAAATTCTGCGCGACGAATTTGCACAGTTTTTTTTTTCTCTCCCCCCACCCCTCCGTGAATATGTATGTTTATTCCCGCTCGTGCGCGCGTGGTTTTTCCACCCCCACCGCCGCGAGTTTTTCTCCCAACTCGCGACGTGTCGGTGCCTTAAACACGGCCGACTCGCTGTTGGTCTCAGACAGGGGCGATTTATTTCCCACTGGATTTACATCCCCTCGAATACCACCCCTCCCGCCGTACCTTTTTATTCCGTTCCAATGCGGCGGATGGTTGTTCCTTGGGATCTCCTTTCGGGGAACACAACACGCAACTTTCGATCCGGGAAGTCCTCGATCCGCTCGGTATTCCGGTCACGCGTCCCTATCATTCTTTGTTTCTTATTTTTCGAAATGAATAGGCAGCCACCGCTGTCGGAGTCTCCCGTTCCCTTTATTCAAATCGATCTTCCTCGAGCTTCTTTATTCTCGTTCTTACCCCAGCGAGTTTCAATTCGAGCGACCCATGAATTTCGAGAAGGAAAGTGAGTATTGTTCTTCCTTTTTATCGCCGGTTTATCTTGAATTATGAATCGCAGAAGTTGCTGCCCCTCATTTATGCCGGTGCCTCGTGGCTTCTTTCCCTCTGTGTTTTGAGTAATCCCAGCCATCAATTTTAAAGCGCGCTTCCCGACCTTAAATATCGGACATTTCGAAGCATTTGTCTCGCGGGGGAAACTTTATTCCCCGCGTATTTCTATCACCCCGTTTATTCGGCGCATTAGATCGATGGTTTTGTTTTTCGTTTCCCGCTATTTGGAAGAGTTAACATCAGCTTTAAAAACTCCCGTCGCTCTTGCTTCCATCCATTTCGGCTGGATGAAAAATATTTTCCAGGGGGGAGGAAGGGAGAGGGGAGGAGGACTCCAGCCCCGGCTCGTTTCGCGGGTAGTCGAGTGCGCCGCTCCATCGATAGCCTCTTCTTTTTCTGGATATACCTCGTTCGCGAAGTTACGAGGGCGTAAGGTGCGCGTTCCCGGCTCCGTATTTTTTTATTTTATGACGTATGAATATCTCCGTGCACCGAGCAGAAACTCTGGAACGCGTCGGCTTCGTGCCTTTCCCGTCGTGAAACACGAATCGCGCGGCTACCAACTACGGAGTGCTGCCGCAGCCATAATACAACTAGGAAAAGGAGCGATTTCTCATATTCGCAGCAATAACTCAAAGCTGCGCAGCGACTTGCATATTTCTCCACGTTCGCACGAAACACGAGGGGGGGGGGGGGCCATCAACATCAAACACTCCCAGCGCAAGCATCCCCTGCTTAAGTGTATTAAAAATCAATTTCCACGGAAACGAAGCTCCCTGCAACAAAAGTACCACCCCGCACCTTCGATTTATCGTCCCGGTGTTCTCCGCTCTCCTCTTTCCCAGCCGTGTTTCTCTCTCTCCCCCTCTTTACGTGCCCACCAGGTGGACCGAGAGCGAAACTGTGAAAGAAACGAGGCGCGTTTCCCTGGCCAGCTCGGTGAATATCAATTTAAAAGCACTTTTCGACGCATCCCTCGAATTGCTTACACGTACCGCGGTTGTTTGTAATCCCCCCCCCCCCTTGGTTGCATCCCCCCGCCCCCTCTGGGCCGTGCTTTATTATTTCCTTCCTCCGTGCCGCCACATCAGTCTCCCTTCCTCCCGTGGCCAACCCTCTGCGGCCCCTCGTCGGCCAATTTGTCTCTGTTTGCCGTGGTATTATGCGCGCTGCATAATGCACTGCATCGAGCCCCCTCCCCCCCTCCCCCCGCCCCGCCCCATCCTCCGACGCGCTCCCCCATCTAATCTCCCCTCAAGATGCCCCTGTGGCACGCGTTTATCAAGCAGGATAAAACGGCTGACCAGCGGAGGCTCGCTGGAGCGCCGGGAAACTCTTCAAAGCGCGGATCGAACGGGCCCTTCGACGATAACGCGATAACAGGGAGGGATTTCGAACGCGAGGTGGGATGCGGGGGGATCAATCCCTTCGCAGTGGTTTGAAACTCGCGTTCAGATCGGAGATCCTGTGTGGGATTCGGTGTAATATCCTGGGGAATGTAAGAATACGTTTTTTTTTTGTCAAGTGGAAGTTTTGTGGCTGGATTTTGCTTTTTATGTTGGTTTTGGAGATTCTTGCGGATGGAGGGAATTTGTGCTCGTGGAGCCGCTTGGAATTTTTTTAATCGGGGTTCTTTAATGTTGGAGGGGTTTGGAGGGGAAGTTTGTGGGATAAGATTGGAAGTATTGTTTTGGGTTTGTGTTATTAGGCTGTGAATATTTTGAATAGATGTTTCAACTGTTGGTAATAATACTATTTATAATAATATAAGGTATAATACTATATTGTTATATAGTGGTAATACTAGTACTAATAATACTAATAGTAATAGTAGTAATAATACTACTTATAATAATATAAGTAATAATACTATATTGTTATGTAGTACTAATACTAGTACTAATAATAATATAAGTAATAATACTATATTGTTATATAGTACTAATACTAGTACTAATAATACTAATAGTAATAGTAGTAATAATACTACTTATAATAATATAAGTAATAATACTGTAGTACTAATACTAGTACTAATAATAATATAAGTAATAATACTATATTGTTATATAGTACTACTTATAATAATATAAGTAATAATACTATATTGTTATATAGTACTAATACTAGTACTAATAATACTAATAGTAATAGTAGTAATAATACTACTTACAATAATATATAGGTAATAATACTCTATTTTGAATATTCGAAAAATAAAGACAGTAACGCAAAGTAATACTTTCAATTTTGTATTCTACCGATTGGTAATAATACTCTATTTTGAATATTCGAAAAATAAACACAGTAACGCAAAGTAATACTTTCAATTTTGTATTCTACCGATTGGTAATAATACTCTATTTTGAATATTCGAAAAATAAAGACAGTAACGCAAAGTAATACTTTCAATTTTGTATTCTACCGACTGGTAATAATACTCTATTTTGAATATTCGAAAAATAAAGACAGTAACGCAAAGTAATACTTTCAATTTTGTATTCTACCGATTCCGTCCATAAATTCCCACAGTATTATGAATAACCGTACTCGCAATAATAATGATTTGAGTTTCCTGTGGGATTGAAACGGCGCCTCGCGTCGTCTGACAGGAATTGACAAAACAGGAAGACCAGTTGCGCTTTTCGAATGCAGTGCCATGGGGGTTGGTTGCAAGGAACTGTGCGCCGCGTGACAGACGATGCATCGAGTTAAGTGCACCGTGCACGCGCTGGGACGCGGCATAATTTAGTTAAAAGCGGCGTAATTATGATACACTGACGGGGCACTGTATTCGTAAATATACGATCGTGCATTAAGGGGAGGTTTACAACGTTTACGTGTAGCGCTATCTTATTTGCGCGGGAAAAAAACATGTTTCGCAATGCTCTCTACGGTTTATAATTATGTTACATCACCGAGGACTCGCTACACAAGAAGGAGCCCTGAAGGGGGTATTCTGGTCCGACGAGGCGTTTTCGTCGCGTTATTTCGGAATTTTTTTAGAAAGATCACATACATTTTATTATTATTTAGTTTATTGCTACATGCTTATTGATATTTAAACTATATTTTCAGATTTAGCCAATAGAGAAAAATGAAAATCAAACGCAGTTGACTGTTTTATTGTAATTGTGAGAAAAAAAAAACATGCGGCCATGATTAGGCTTGTTCTGGTGATTTGAAACAAGAAATGTAGAGAGATTATTTATTTCTATGCCTTTGGTTATCGTCGCTACTAGAATTATGATGAAATATTTTGTTTTTAAACTTTCACAGACCTTTAAAGTTGAAAAAATGTGTGAATGTTGAAACTTCATTTTCAAACAGCCGCCATTTGCTTAATTTTCAATATTTTTATATCATTCTGGTACCGAGTATAGTCAAAGGTGTACAAATAAAGAATCTCTTTACATTTTTTGTTTCAAATCACCAGAACGAGCCTAATCGTGGCTGCAGTGATTCCAATTTTTTTTTTCACGATTAGTTTAGAGGAGTCTACTGCGTTTGATTTTTATTTTTCTCTATTAAAATTTGTGACGATTCGAAAAATGAAATAAAAAGAAATCGACTTTTAGACCGGAACCTCCCCTTAATAGCTTCACAATTTCCTGATAAATAAGAAATCTCATCCTTTCCAATGTTAAATATCAATATCAAAAGAACTTAATTGAACATCAAGGAAACTGGTCTGATACAAGCGCAAACACCAGTACCCAGTGTCTACACAAAAATCCAATAACTCCACCCCGTTCACCAGCACACAGTCCGTCAATATTTATCACCAACAAGTTAGTCAGCGACACCACCGCCTCAACATCGGTCCACTGTTAAACATAATTACATCGTCCATGAGTCGTTAAATTACTTCGATTGTTGCACACTAAACAGGTACCGCAAACTAGGGGAACATTGGCATACGCTGGAGTTTACGCTGTTTTACCTCAGATTAGTAAAACTTAACCTGTTAATGCCATTTATATGATGTGTCAATGTTACAAATTGATTTTAGTTAAGATGTAAAAAATAAGGTAAAATAAACAAATTTAAGTTCACTGACCTCGGGTTACTAAAACCTCGGTACATTAACTATTTTAACACGCATTAAAGAAGCGAATTACACAAATTCTATGCATTTTGACAAGATAGGATACTTAAAGCAAATGTAAACATGTCAATTTTCACATTACATAACAAAACGTTTCCAAAACCTGTCAATGTTCCCCCAGTTTACAGTAAATCTTTAACTACGTATAAAAATTCCGTCACCTTGAATCCCTTTATGTCCTATGGGCATACATATACATATACAACCGTTCACTACAAGCACCACGTGCGGAGACCGCCTATAGGCGTTCCTCTACAATGCTTACCACGTACAACCAGAGGAGTCCCGCACGGGGAGTACGCTAAGCTTCAAACCACAGTTAATCAACTCCTATACTCCACTCTCTTTATCAACGAAAGCTCAGAAAGCTTGCAACAACCGGTCCCCTCATTATTTCTCACGCCAATTGGCACCTCTATCAACAAGTTGACATCTGGACCCACTTCGAGTAAAAGCGGAAATAAGAGAAGACGGCGACTGGAACGTTCCGCGTGCGACGGAGGGAGCGGTTCACTGGCAGGACCGGGGATCGATACGATCATCCCCTATCGGGGCGAGTCACCACCGTCGGGCACGCGACGGAGCCGCGTGCCTAGTTAAACGCGGCGCGCAGGCCGCGCGCAACGTCGGACTAATTTATTCACAAGCGTCATAATTGCGATATCGCGGCGGGCCTGGCATTGCGGATCACCGCAACGGCCCTCCGGCCGCTGCAGTTGCGAGACCGTCGCGAAACGCGCGTTCACGCGGAAATCAGCGACACCCCCGGGGAAATGCTAATTTCGCACGATCCGATGCGCGCCGCATTTTTTTCCTCCGCCGCGGCGGGCCGCTGATCGGCTCCGGGGTCACGTGACCACTCCGCGCCAATAAATCGCGGGCAAAATTTCGCGAAAAAAACAGGGGAACGTTCCTCCCTCGGCAACTCGATCTTTTTTTTCTTTTTTTTTTTTTTGTTTTCGTGTAACGCAACCGTTCGGCTGTTTTCCAGTGTAATCCACCCCCGTCGTTCGTATTCCCTCGTTGCTGCTTTTATTGCTGCCTTTTTGGCTTCACGCCCCTTCCAACGAGATTTGTCGCTCGCGGGGAAAATGGGCGAACTCTGTGACGTTTACAGAGTGCTTGGTAAGGTGAATTAAAGGGGTGGAGGGAGAGGGTGGAGGGGAGATTTGTGGCGTGTTGAATGCGGGTGGTTGGGGTGGGGTTTGTGTGATAAGTATATAAGTTTACCGTCGAATGGAATTTTCAACCATTCGGGTAACTTTGGCCAGAAGATTAGGTTTTGAAATTAATTCATTTAGGAGCTATTCGATAGATTCTGTTTTATGAGAGATATTATTCTCGGACAATGTGCCTTGGATAACTTTAATTGCCTAATGAAAATGAATCTTCTTGGGTTTAATTTTTTTAAGGACACCACTGTAATCACCCGAAAAGTAAAGGTGTCTTTGGAAATTTATTCAAAGCAAACTACGTAAGGAATCTTTTTTAAACTTTCAGGGGGTTTTATTGGATATTTAAGTCATATGAATATCTTTTTTTTTAATTATTTAAAGCAGATTTATAAGCCGTAATGGAACAGTAACTTAAAGCTGAACATTTGGCTTCACGCCAGAAGAGAGAAATTTTGCGATTTTGTGGCCAAAACCACAAAAATAAAATTTTTGAATTTTACAAAGTTAATACAAATGTCAACTATAGTCATTTTCCGTGATCTTTTCCTCAAAACGTATTTTTAATATATAGAAAAGATTTTTTCAATATATAGAAAAGATTTAATGCGAAAAATTTATTTGTATCGAATAAAAAAATTTATATTTCTGGTTTTGGCCATAAAACCGCAAAATTTCTCCACCGAGCCTCGACGTTGTTTTTAGTTTTGTATTGTTCCGACTTCCCAAAACCCACCACGCTATCCATTTATTCACAACTCAATCTTCTCACAAGCTTTTCCCAGAGGCACAAATCGTATCTGAGAGAAGTATACACATGTCTACTTTCCGAGTCGTTTTCTCTCGCATCGATATTTTCCCAAAATCCGAATGCAATTTTCCAACAGTCCAATCGATCGACGGAACAGGAATATTCAAAGAATCCTCGACAGTTATTCTCGAGTTACCTCCGATGTGAGTGACGAGATTAAAAAGCCCAAATGCATTTCTTTTATCCACTCCACCCCCAAGAAGACCATAAAGGCAACCACACCCTCCATTCAACTTCCTTCCAACCCTTCCTTCGCCACCCACCACCAGAAAAACAAAAAACCACTACGTCCCAAATTAACAAAGACAAGTTAAAATGTCCCCCGACAATCAGCAAAAGTCCCGCGGTCGAATTCCTCCGCGAGCAACGCCCGAATTTATGCAGCGCAAACAGGGGGGGTGCTGTTGTTGCAGCAACGCAAGGGGGTAGGGGACGGAGGGGGGTGTGCGTGTCCGCTTGATAATAATTCATATCGCCCTCTTTCCCGTGTTTCCACGTCCACGGTCGCTTTTATCGTCCTCGGAGCGTTGGCCTTCCTTCCTCGGCCCAGTGACAGGCAGAAGAAAGCGGGGTTGCGGAACGGCGGAGGGGTAGGTAAAACAGTAGCCGCGCGTAAACCGCAGCTTTTCTGTCCGCGATGGCCGTTCGCGGAAACAACGACGCGTCTTCAAGCGTTTTAAACGTCTCTGTCCTCCTCCCGACCACCCTTCTTTCCAGCTACCAACCCTTCGCTCGCGGTCTCGCTCATCCTCTCGCCGTCGCCTCGCGGTTCCACCGTCTCGCGGCTTTGTGCCTCCCCTGTCCACTGTTGGGATTTGTTCTTGACGTTCGTAGTCCCTTCTCCCACCCACCGTCGGCTTTATTCTAACCCTTTCCCCGTTTTTCACTCGCGGCGGTTGAAGGTGCAGCGGCCATGCGGAAGAGGGTAAATTTTGTTGCCGCGGTTACCGTTGCGTTCGCGGTGGAAAAATGTGTGGAAATGGCACCGCTGCTTTCTCGTGGCGCAAGGTGGCCGATGTCGCAAATGATTTCTTGGAGAAGAAAGACCGGGGTAGGTTGTAACACGGGGCGAATTGTAACGTAAGTAAGATCTTTTGCACTACAAATCTGGCAACCTACAGCTGCAAGAGCTGCTTGAAGATACTGGGAGTAGGTATTAGTTTTATCGTTCATAATTTTTATAAGTGCTCCGAAAAAGTTCCGAATTTTATATATTAAAAATAAGTTTTTAAATTCAAAAATTTCATTTTTGTGCTTTTGGCCATAAATCGCAAAATTTCCCCACTGTGCATCGCAACGAAATGATTACGTGACCCCTGAAAATGACACCGTAGCTCAATATACCACGGGTTATTATCGCAATAAGGAAACAGCTCTCCAAGATTTCACTGTAGCTTCTTCATTACCTCGCTCTCTCGCAGGAGAGCAACGCACACTCTCTTGAAGTTGAAGGAGCGGTGCATCGTAAAGGCGAGATCCTTCGTGGGTATCCGGGGGGCTGTGGAGGGGGTTGCTCGCCACAGGGAGCGGACCGCGACTGGAAATAGTTTAATAAGAACTCGAGGGGAAAAAGTAGAAAGGGGGAAGGGCTGCGCCTTTGTTACAGCGGCCGCAGGAAAGAAGAACTGTACGGGGCTGGAGAGATTATTTTGGGTATTCTGTCGTGGCTTTATAAGCAGGGGGATAAGTGAACGGGGGCTGATATTAAAGCCTCCTATTCCGTGGATCCTCCCCGTGGAACATTAACCCTAGGAATACCTAGAGCTCTGCGTGTGCTGGAATGTTCTCAGCCTCGCTTATTAAATTTCCTCAAGTTTTATACACTCCCCCGGCTTTATCGCTCCGGTAATAGCGCGGACTTCTTTGATTCCCACCCCCCCGTCTCAGCGCCTGACCCTTGTGAATGGCAGATAAACAGCCCTTAAAATACTTTCATGGGACGCTTCAGTGGGAATTAAGTGCGAGGAGAAGTATTCAGGCTCGTCGTTCCTTGAATTCTTGCAGCAGGATATTTCGCGAGTATATTATGGCTTCTTTAGCAAATCTAGGGTGGGGGGAAGTATTAACGTCGAGGGGGGATGAAACTGTGAACCTCCCAGAATTTGAAATTCCTTTTTCATTCTCCTACATTCAACTCTCGACATCTACTTCTTCCTTCTCAAATCTGAGAGTTATGTCTACCTATCACACTAAAAAATACAACTGTAAAATGCGATAACATTTCACTAGGGTCGACTTGTTATTGATCCATTCCTCTGAATATTCAAAAACAAAGTCTCCTCTGCCCAAAACCTAAACCTTCGTGAAGCTCCACACCCCACCCACGCTCTTCAATATTTTCTAACCACTGACATACGACCAGCGGGAGAAGCCAGCTGATTCGTCAAACCTGTCTTCCAGCGGACTTCCCCTCGCGCGTCTACGAAGGGTGCTCTGTCAAAGGCCGGAGCATGGATTCTTGAGTGAACTCGTGTAACCAATCCCGGTGTCATTGTGCCTGTTGACAGTGTTTGAGTAACGAGGATCGGGGACTACGTGAATGGGCATGAATGCCTAAGCACCGACGAGTTGTTTTCGTTCGGGGGCCAACGAAATCGCGGCGATCGCTCAAACCGCAGCCAGGAAGGAGCGCATAAATGCAAAGCAGGAACGTCCAAGTTCCGCGCGCGTTTCCACGCAAAAATGGAGACCCTGGGGATAGTGGGGGCGCAGGGAGCGACGTAGACGACCGGTACCGATGAATAATACATACTTCCGTTGGTTCTAGCGATACATTATGCCGAATTCTCGTGCCCACCCCTCTGCAAAAAGGATTGCAACGATGCGCTGAAGATCTCCCAGCGTCGAAAACAGGGGAAGACTGTCGCGCGGGTCGAGCTGGGGAGCGTAATGAAACCCCGAGGAATTAAGGCGTAAGATATGTCAGTTCTGTGGCGGTTCAGTATGGTCTCTATAAATAGTCTCTTTGTGCTTCGGTAGATTCCAAGTGATACGAGTGGATTCGCCTTAATGTAGAGGTCTTTGTAGCAGAATTAATTAAAACTTGTTCAAACAAAAATGCTCGCGATGCGTTTGTACCCATCACTAGTTTCACGAAATAACCATAGAAATTGCTACTGAAAGAGTTCCTCCCTATGTCTGTAAGGTTTTCAAAGTCGATTCTTTTGCGATCCAGTTATTCCGCAGGTCCAACGAATTCAAAGGAACTTTTTACATTTTAAATCTAAATTTACATAATACTATTACACGTTATGTTAAATCTACCCCGTTTCTTCTACTTATCCGATGAAAAATCGTTTATTCGGCCTCGAAGAAGAATATCTTTCGCGATATTATCGAGTTCACCCTGCCAAGCTTGCCATTGAAAATGAATGTGACTGTCGTACGGATCGAGCTGAGGAGCGTAATGAAACCCCGAGGAATTAAGGCGTATGACATATCAGTTCTGTGACGCTTCAGTACGGTCTCTTTAAATATTCCCTTTGTGCTTCAGTAGATTCCAAATGCTACGTGTGGATTCGCTTTCATGTAGAGGTCATTGTGTCAGAATTACCTAAAGCTTGTTCAAACAAAAATGCTCGCGATGCGTTTATACCCATCACTAGTTTCACGAAATAACCATAGAAATTGCTACTGAAAGAGTTCCTCCCTATGTCTGTATGGTTTTCAAAATTGATTCTTTTGCGATCCAGTTATTCAGCAGGCCCAACGAATTCACAGGAACTTTTTACATTTTAAATCCAAATTTACATAACACTATTCCACGTTATTTTAAATCCACCTCCCTTCTCCTACTTATCCCATGAAAAATCGTTCATTCGGCCTCGAAGAAGAATATCTTCCGCGATATTATCGAGTTCACTCTGTCAAGCCTGCATTTGAAAATGGCGGAGGATGCACGGAGTATCTATCGAGTGCAGAGAGAGCGTCGATTTCCGGTGGGTCGATTTAGTCTCGTCGTACAAACGGGCAAAAATGTTTCACAGTTCATTAATCTAATTACCGTCCATCAGAGGAATTTATTTCTCGGCGTGCTGTATCGCGTGTTCCAACCAAATCGATGCTTTAACGACGGAGGGGATGAGTAAAAATGAGCTTGTCTAAATCAATAGAAACAAAATATAAACACCATCCGGGCTCCATAATTCGTTTCCTCCCAATGCACATTTTATTCCCACACAAAATGATTTTTAACGCTTACCTTTGATTTCGATGAGGCCAACGACCACGTTGAAACGTGGCTGTCCTCGCGGAACCGGAGGATCCGGCTGGCTGAAACGAGAAGAAACAGGGATTAAGCGAAGAACTCCGCGGAACTGCATTAAATCGGATTAGCTGGTAATGAAATTAAGGAGAGAGGAAAAACTCGTCGTATCGAGTTTGAAAGGGACTGTGCATTGTGTGGAGAGCGCGATGAAAACTCTTCCACGTGACGCCCGCGTAAGGAAAGCTCGATTCACGTCCGGCGCCCTTTCTGACAGCTTTTCAGTGACGGCGTTAATCTCACTGCTTTTTCCCTCCCAGCTAGCCCCCTCGCCCTTTTTTCCTTCTTTTGATACTTCTGCGAGTTTTTCAATCCCACCGCCGTGATCACGCTCCACGGCCTCGTATTACTGTCTGCCATTATTCTCGCAATCTCCAATTCGTCTTCGCTTTCCCTAGTCTATAAATCCTTCTCTAAATTCTTCACTTCCCTTGAGGGGGCATTCTACCTTGTGGGACCGAAAAATAGGTGAGTATTTGTGAATTCTTTGCACGAAAACAATTCTGCAAATTAATTTGAAATTTGCCAGGCTGTTTTATAGTATCTTCAACTATTGTTCTGAATTTTTTTGTGACGGGAAACGTAAAAGCTTGACAGATATGGTACCTTTGATCAACGCCAAGCTTTTTTTAATCCTCTCAGTCATCAGTCTGTATCTGCCAAGCTTTTACGTTTACAGTCACAAAAAAATTCAGAACAATAGTTCAAGATACTATAAAGCACCCTGCCAAATTTCAAATTAATTTGCAGAACAGTTTTCGTGTAAAAAATTCCCACAAGGTAGAATTCACCCTTAATCTCCCTTACACGCCACTATTTTTTCTTTTATTGTTCTTCATTGACTCTGACAACTATATTCCCAGATTTCTTGAATTTTCCTTCGTTTTCCAAAATCTTCTCCGCACATTTACCCTCCACAATAAAATTACCCCCACCCACAATTTTTCATTTCAACAACCACTCAATTATTTTCTTGAAACAGCGTTGTCTTATTCCTTAGCCTTCTTTCCCACCCCGAGCAGCTTTTCTTCCCCTCCCCCGTTCAGCCTCTTACCAAAGTCTTGCTTCTACGATCTTCTTTGTCCCCCCAGCATCCCTCCATTCATCTTTCCTTCCCCGGTTCTACCCTTCCTCGAGCTGCAGCTGGCGTTTTACGATTCCACGTTATCCACCCTCATCGTGGCCCGATTTCATTCATCTTAATCCACCGAGTCGTTTAACTTATTAACTGTGCAGGACGCGCGCGCCCGTCGCGTATACGGTCTCGGGGCGTTAGCCGGGGCAATTGCCGCGGAATATGAGCTGCTCGATTTATAGACACCGCGCGGGCTGTAAATTCGCGAACAACGGGGAGCATCCTCGACGGGAAGCAGGCTCGACTTACGCAGGCTATAGTCGAGCTAGACAGATACTCCCCGCTGTCATAAAAAATTTCTGGGAACCATCCGCTAAAAATTCTTCCCGGGGTAGGTGCACTTTTATGGGTGGGCTGAGCAACAGAGACGTTTGTGGGAGATTAAGTGCTTTAATACGATGGCTATGATTTAACTAGATTCTTTTATTGACATACATCTGCGTCTCCGCGACGTGTCTACAAGTATTTAGTAAAGAAAACTCGGAGAAAACCGGGACGTGCTATTATTTTTTAAACAGTTGTTGTAGGGGTGTCAATTATTTTATCAACAAAAGATAATCACAAGCGTGCTTACTAAGGTTATATCGTCTTGTTTGTTTTTGAAGTCTCTGATCTAATTTTTGATCATTAAGAATCTTCAAACACTTTTGACAGGGTTCAGGTAGATACTTTTTGGTGTGAATTATGTTAATTGTTGCATATTAAAGTGTAAAGAATTAAAAGCTTTGTTTTTACTTCGCGATGGTGTTGTTGATACTTTGTAATATTTACAAAATTATACCCAGCTTTCGGAGGATGTTATCAAAATTAAAACTGAATCTTAATAAAGGACTACTAGTAAACAGAAAAAAACCCACAAAATTATACAAAATACTGAAGAATAATGATAACAGTGGTGAAGATATTTGCATTTATGTTCAAGAATCACGTGGTTCATTGAAATTGAATAAAGGTTGGGTGCAACTGATTGGGAGACTGAAGAATTGAACGAGTTTCGTTGTTACAGGTGCTAGGGCCAGTATCTAGTATAGTAAAAAATAAAATTGCACTAAAAAGTAAAAAATAATATTTTCCCTTATTTAATCTACGATTCCCATATTTTTTAATGCAAATGATGAGGCAATTTTTAGATTAGAACCAAAACAGAGGATGGCAGTGTAAACTCAGTCAGTAGACAGTGGCTGGGACATAACATCCTGCCTCTGTTTGCTTACTGTTCCCGAAAACGCACGCACAACACGGGCACACGATCCTATGCTTGGAATTCGCTTGAATTTCATAAATTCAAATACCCAGTTATTAATATTTTCTACGGTAATCATTTATCAGCAGGCATTCACTGCATTAGCCGTTTCATATTTCGCATCCAATGCGATGCCCGTTGTTTGCTCTTCATTATTTTTCCTGCATATCGATATTTGTCGTCCCCGATGCTCAAGCGCATTTGCAATTAAAATATCATGCATCCGTTGTTTACCGGTAGTCCTTGTGTCCATCCACTATTTACCTACCAACCGAATCCTCATATCCGACACATTTGCATCCATCGATTCTTCTTCGCAGAAGCTCCCTTTTAATATATTCACCGCCAGGACCGCCAACGTTCACCGGCAGCCAATGACAATTTTAACACAGCCGAAGTATGCGGTAGACCAAACATCCGTTGCAAATTTTTTGCCACACTTAGCGCATCATAAATTGTACAGTGCACTTCACACGTCACAGATCGTACGTTGCACTTGGAGTGCAATTTATGAACCGTGAAACGTGATTTATAAATAATGAAGCGTGGATTTTAAAGTGTAAGGTATGTGGAGTAAAGGGTGAAATCTAATCGCAAAGTGCGAATTATTAGCTATGAATTATTAGCTGTGAAGCGTGGGTTATGAGGTATAAACTGCGAAGTGTCCGGTGTCAAATATAAACTATAGTGCAATGTAAGCTATCAAGTGTCCATTGTGAATTATGGACCGCGAAGTGTGAATTATAACCTGTCACATCGGACAGCTGTGTGCAGTGCAAGAACAGTGCACTCTTACTTAACCTAACAGCTTCTATAATTCGGTTGAACATAGTTCCTAAAGTCATAATTGTTTAAAATATCGATGGCTTACTCCAGAAACGAAGAGTCCTTATAGAAAACATTGTGTCAAAATTTATAAAAAAGGTCAGAAAATTTTCTAATAATGTTTAATGTTTTTTTATATTTTCTAATAATGTTTTCGACAGTTACATTGCTTGCAAATTTAAACGAAGGGCACATTCAGTTTTCTCTACAATTCTTGCAATTCTTTTCTCCCTGAATTTATATTAATGTAAAAAGTAGAGAATTCTGTGATGCAATCAAAACAAATCAAATTTCGCAAATAATTTAAATTAATGGAAGTTTCTTCTCTCTCCCGAAAAATTTCATTATTTCCAAATTCCACTTTCTACGAAACAGTGTATTTCTTTAATTACAAAGTACCCTACAATTTTTAAAATTATTCTTCTCGAAAACGCGGAAAGAGGAAATATACATTTCCGCGGTAAGCCACTGATATACTCCCAAGACACACCGCGAGCTGCCAATTAAAACTCCCCCTAAATACACGATTGCTGGTGAAAGCCGCCTATCGTCGCTGGCACAAGCGCCTTACAGCGGTTTCCCGTGGAGCGCCGACGAAAATGGATGCTTGTCTGGGATTCACCGCGAAAGACCTCCAGAGCTTTCCCCCGCAGATGCGTAAGAAAAGCTGCGCTCGCGGTCCCTGTGACGTCTTTTCGATGACAGACACCGTTGATCTGTTCCCTCTGCTCCTTCCCCCCCTCCTCCGCGCACCCTTCAGCTTTATCAACCACCTGTCTCGTTCCCTCGCCCTCTGCCCCCTCTCCCTCGGTTGCGCGCGGCCCCGTCATGTGCAAATGCGTTTCTGAAAAGCCTGCAGCAGCCTGTCTGCGGCACGACGTGCGACGAATTCTACGGCCGGCTCGTCTGCATCCAGCGGTAAAAGGAAAAACGGGGACGGAGGGTGAGCGAGAAGAAACAGACAGAGAGCCGAGGGGGTGGGCGTCGGGGAAAGGGTGCCAGAGCTAGAAATAAGGGGGGAGGGTGGGAAATATCGCCAACTCGCATCGTCGGCAACGGGGAGCGCAGTGATTCGACGCGCGTGAACGAAATTCGCGCGACAACCCGCGTATTTGTATCTAAGTCCCACGGTGTCCTTCGCCCCCCCGAAGGGGGCGCGACTTTGGGGGGTTGGTATAATAGGAGGAGGAATATTCGGCGGGCCGAAGGAACGCGTGTAAGACGTATCGGGTTGAGAGGTAATTTAAAATTGTTACAATATGGTGGATCTTATTTTTTTAAACATTTAATTTCTTCTGTTCTCGTCACCCCTTAGAATGGGTCAATTTCATAAGAAAATTATAGCTGGAAAAGTTTATGGGAATTGAACAAGGGGACGGAGACGCGATACTAGGTCTTAAAGTTTAAAATTCCATTTCGCAATTAACAAATGAAAACATTTAAAAATCCGTCTGCTTGAAAAGCGAACGAAAGTGACAAAAACAAGACTTAATTTATTTATACATAGTATATTATTTATCGTAAATAGGATAATAATAAGATGAAAATATTTAAATTAACTCAATTGCCTGCAGTCGGAGGCCTTAAATAGCGTTTTTAAAATAAAAGTAGGATTTTTTAAATTTTTTATTTTTTTTTAAATTTTTAGTCATGTATAGCAATGGCCGCAGCCTGTTTAGTTCGTTAAGGGAAACACTATCCTGAGGGTTGTTAAAAACTTTTCTCGAATCCAGGTCACTAACTGCGAGTCCTTTCCATTTTTTTTATTTCTATCTCATATATTTGAAAATTATATATCGTAGGACATTCGGAAGGTCAAGAGAATTCTAAAGACACCGCATTTGTCCAAATCGGTGTAACCGTACAGGCTCCATAGCGTATCATCTGGACACAGGTACAAACATAGCTTGGAAAACACAATACCCTCCTCTGTGTGCTGCAGTCGGGTAAAAACGGTAAGCCCTACAAAAAAATTGTTCAAATAATATCAAAAGAGCACTCAATTTCCTACAATTACTGTATATATAATTTTTTCGTGCTTCCAACCATTTTTAAGATAACAGCGTTTGAATATAGAGAGGTCGGCGGCACGCTCGTAGCAACCCCTACGGCGCGCTCTATATTCAAACGCTATTATCTGAAAAACGGTTGGAAGCACGAAAAAATTATAAACACAGAAATTGTAGAAAATTGAATTCTCTTTTAATATTATTGGAACAAAATTTCGATAGAGCTTACCGTTTTTTGAGAAATGGAATTTTAAACTTTAGAGCATACTCTGCTCCCCTTCCGATTGTAATAAACATTTACAGGGATTATTTTACGAAGAAAAAAATTTCGGAACGCATAAATAAGAGCCAACCGTGCGCGACACAAAATTCAAAATGGCGGGGCTTCCTCTTCCGTGGAGTACCCCATGCGTGGAATCTGTTCGACTTCTCGCGATTAACACCCTGTCGCAATGGCCGCCGATAAAACGCGCTAACCAGAGTTTACGAGGGGACGAGTAAAAACTTTACTCGCAGCCAGATACAGGCACCCCCGCCCGGTAGCGCACAGTAAACGTATAAAAGTGCAATCATAAAGACACTCG
Organism: Andrena flavipes; assembly: GCA_963971345.1. Classification (NCBI taxonomy): domain Eukaryota; kingdom Metazoa; phylum Arthropoda; class Insecta; order Hymenoptera; family Andrenidae; genus Andrena; species Andrena flavipes. The sequence continues at coordinate 76,639,173 of OZ020480.1, forward strand.
AAGCTCCCCTGCGAATCTCCTCGCGCAGCGTTATCGCGAATGGACACGCGCTCCACAGATTCGACGGACAAAAACCCGCGGGAGGGGGGGGGGGGGGGGGGAAGGAGGGACGGGGAGAAATGAAGAAGGAAAGAGTTCTCCAACAACAATATAACCCACCCTCCGCGCTTGAGACGAGCTCCCAGCGAGCGGAGCGTTTAAAACGCCGTAAACCAGAGCGTCCGTCCGAAAATTTCCATGAATTTTTACCGCGAGGGAGTATTACCTTAAATAACCCTGTACCGGCGGTTGTAAGACGCACAAAAGGGGACGCCGCTTTGTTTGCAAATCCACATTTTTAACCAGTGGCCTCCGCTTGCGCCGCATTTCTCTCTGGGATTCCACCCTTCGGACTCCTCCAGTGATGGCCTCGAGGCGGTTGGGACGCGTAGCGCGATTCACCTCGGCTATCACTCCAGATCTGAATTTCTTTAATGCCCCGAGATGTTACGGAGTCGTAATTTACCGAGATTCTTGGAATAAACAAGGAAGTTACAGACTTCGCGTTCGCTCGGTGTACTACCAGTGTAGTCCGTGCGGAGAACGCCGATGGGCGTTGAGGAAGCATTGCGGACAAACGGGTCTAGAGGATCTCCGCACGCGAAGTATGGCAAAAATTTCAACCCCCGTGCTGGAAGTGTTAAACTACGTTTATCCAAATAATGTCAGATATCACATTCCTCTGTTGCTAATGCAAGGAGGGAAGATCCCAATTTCCATTCAACTTCTTCCACTGAAAGAATCGATAAAACTTAGAGTTTCTCGCGCGAGTGGAATGGAGAATTGCTCGGGAACTCGCAACAGGCGGAACCGAATGCCCATCGCTACCCCCATCGCTACCCTCCTCGGGAGGCTTGCACTCCACAAGAAAGGGGATGAAACTTGGCGAGCCAGGGGTTGCAGGCGTGTATTATGCCGAGATAAAAACTTTGCCACTCGTTGCCAGGAAATAAAATGAACCGACCTCGCTTCCACCCCCTCCCCCGAACGGCTCCGCTCCTTGACGCGAGCGTGGAAGCGGCCTGGAGCGCGCGATTCAAGGGGATGCGTCGTTCGAACCTTTGACGGGGCACAGACGTGTCCCTTCTTCGAGTGATGTCGAGTATTATCGTAGGGGGTGGGTTTCGTCGAGGGGTGAGTTCTGACTGTGTCGCTTAGAAACACGTGTTCGGAGGATGTCTGACAAGTAACGACTGTGGGGGTGTGCGCGTCGCTTCTTGCTCGGGGGTGGGTATTCTTAACGCTCCAGAGGAAGATCTCTGTGAAGTGGTCTTTGGAGGCTGTGAAATGGAGGTTTTGCTTTGAGCGCTCTTAGTTGCGCGAGCGAACTTCTTTTTTCGGCTGCAATGCTGCAGATTTTTACGTAGGTGGTGTATTTATCTGGGAACCTCGAAGTGGGTGTAATGAGGATCACTGAATTTTAAGGGTCTTCTGCTCTGAAATGGTCCACGAGAGATGAAGAAGATATGAATTCTATGCATTTGTAACGATACCTCCGACTTTGCCAGCAAAGGGCTTCTCGAGTGTTTTAAGTTCTCCCTCATCTACTTCTTCCTATATATACCAGTTTCGTTCTACCTTCTAATATCCCAGCCTCTAAGGCAGAATGTAAAACTTGGGGACACGCTAATAAGGGGAAGTTCAGGATTTCCAATTTCAGAAAATTTTGATACTTAGCGTACATGGACATTAATTTTTTAAATCAGTATGATGTGTTTTACAGCTAAATTCGAGAAATGGACTTTGAAGAATTCTAAGCTTCTTTATATGCAGAGGGTGTTCCTCTACCTATTGTCAATACTGTAGGGGATGATTAATAACAGACCAATAACAGACCCTGGTTTAGATTTTTCTTCTTTTTTTTTAAGTGTTTATTTTTGGCAAAAATTATAAACAAGGGGATGATTAATACAGGTAAAAATAAGACGAAAATTAAGAATGACGAAATTGAAATAAAGGCTTCGTTTTCGAGAAAATTGACTTTGAATCTCACCTAAATATGCGGGCACCGAAGGCGCTGGAGGGTCACGCACTTAAGGGGCACGCGCATTTAGGTAAAATTCAAAGTCAATTTTCTCGAAAACGAAGCCTTTATTTCAATTTCGTCATTCTTCATTTTCGTCTTATTTTTACCTGTATTAATCATCCCCTAGTTTATAATTTTTGCCAAAAATAAACACTTAAAAAAAAAAGAAGAAAAATCTAAACCAGGGTCTGTTATTGGTGAACCTTACCAATGAGTCCACAATTAGGCTCAGAACAAGAACCAATAACCTCCCTTTCCTTCCCTCCTCCGATCCTACCCTCCACTAATTCCCAACCCCCGCCAAAAACTCAACAGAGTCACAGAAGGTCCCAGAAAAAATTTAACCCCTAAAATATACTTCCAAAAACTCAATCCACTTCGCTGAAACCACCCTCCTCTGAACTCCTCTCCTTAACAAGTCCTTCCACTAGGAACAAGGACATTTCGCCCCACCGTTAACCAGCTTCCACAGTCTTACACCTCCGCTCGTGCATAAAATTCAAACTATCCAAATAAGAAGAAGAGAATGGAAAAAAGAGAAGAAAGTCTGGAGCGTTCGAGCGGCAGAAGTGTGCGAGAGTATAAATTATCAAAAGAAGAAGGAAGAAAAGAAAGGGGGTGGCCAGCGAGGTGGTAGGAAGCCTGGAAAAACGCGAGGACCGACGGCGTAACTTGCAACGGGTGGTCGTTCGTGGGGGACGTTATCTTGAAGGGGGTGCTGGTTGGATAGAGAAAGGCAGCGGGGGCAGGGTCACCTCGTAAGATCATTCACGAGTTGGTAAGCAGCGGTTGGTTTCGCGGGGAAAAAAGTTGCCAGCCAGCACGGAGATTAGTATCTCTCGGTGGTGGGTCGTGTTTGTATCGACCCGAGTCCGGTATACTACACGGAGGATCGCAGTTGCTCCCATTCGTCGTCCCCTTATCTGCGCTTCCCCTCTTCCTTTACTGATTCTCTACCTAGTCCCGCGCGGGCAGGCTTCTAATTATGAGGAATTAAGAGGCAGCGGGGCCTGGACCGGCGGCAATTAGAATCGCCGTTCGTGAGCCCGCTTTCGGTATAAATCACGCGGGGATTCGGTGTCCTTGGTGGATTGCCCGAGATCCAGCCGTGTAATTAAGGAAACTCGCTGCTGGTAGTTGAATTTATTGAATAACGATACACTGCGGAAATTGATTGGGCCAGTGGAGCTGCTGGGGAGAGCGTGTTCGGGTTGCTGGGTGGATTATTTACTTTGGGTTCTACTGGAGTTTTATGTAGCTTCAGGGACTGAAAATTTGGATGTGTTGAGTTGGTGAGTTATTGGTGAGTTATGGGTATTGGGAGAAAAGTTTTCAAGTGAAAGATTTGACAGTGAATCCTGGTTACGGAAATTAAAATTCTGTGCCTGTTGAGTTGGTGAGTTATGGAGATTGGAAAGGAGGTTTTGAAGTGAATGATTTGGAAGTGAAAATTGGTTGCACAAAGTGGAATTTTACTCGTGTTAAGTTGATGAGTTGTTGGTGAGTTATGGGGATTGGAAAGGAGTTTTTGAAGTGAAAGATTTGGAAGTGAAAATTGGTTGCACAAAGTGGAATTTTACTCGTGTTAAGTTGATGAGTTGTTGGTGAGTTATGGGGATTGGAAAGGAGTTTTTGAAGTGAAAGATTTGGAAGTGAAAATTGGTTGCACAAAGTGGAATTTTACACTTGTTGAGTTGGTAAGTTAAGGGTATTGGGTGAAGAGTTTTTCAAGTGGAAGATTTGAAACTGAATCCTGATTATGGAATTTAAAATTCGGTGCCTGTTGAGTTGGCGAGTTATTGGTGAGTTATGGGGATTGGGAAGGAATTTTTGAAGCGAAAGATTTGGCAGAGAAAATTGGTTGCACTAAGTGGAATTTTACACGTGTTGAGTTGGTAAGTTAAGGGTATTGGGAGAAGAGTTTTCAAGTGAAAGAGTTGAAACTAAATTCTGATTACAGAAATTAAAATTCTGTACATGTTGAGTTGATGAGTTATTGAAGTCTTATAAGTATTGGGAGCCGAATTTTTCGTGCAGAAGATTTGTAATTAAATCATTATCAATCCTCATAAAAAAAATTAAAATATACCAAAATTACGCCAAGTACATGAAAAATTGGGGGTCAGAAAAGAGTATTATAAAATAAATCACAAAAAATAGAAGATAATAATAATTACAATATAAAAAAAATGTAAAATCAAAATGCTAAACTCGGGTGACATTGCCTACTTTTCGGAAAAACTTTATTTTATTTTACTGTGAAGTAATAAGAACATATGATCAACCACCCCTTCTGAGGGGGTAACTTTGCGCCTCATGTTTTTGGCATTTTAAAAGCGTATGTTTAAGTAAAGATTTCTTTTTAAAATCATATTGTAAAAAAAAAACACTAGGAGTGGTAAAAAAAGTTATTTGAAGTTCAAAAATGTGCGATGTCACCCCAGTTTACGGTATCATCTATTTTTTGTGATATAAGTATCAATAGACCCAGAAAATTTCATTTCACCTATATAACTTAAATTAGGAGAAAGTATAATTGAGTCGAGTGTAACATTCTCAGGTAATTTCAAGCTATTAGATCAACAGGCTCACAGTATCACGTGAAACCACCCACCTGCACATCCACTTACTCGATGTAAATTCATCATAGCATCATGATTGGTCAGCGACTGTGACAACGAGTCCACAGAACACCGTCCAACAGTACACCGGATAAAAATGACCTTATTTCCATTTTGATTGGTCGCGATATCGCGTTACATCGAAACAGAACGGCAGCGCGCGTTTCGATTCCGCGATCGGCCGAACCCGTCCATCCCACTAACGAATTCAAAATCCAAAAGGCATTAACGATTCAGCCGCGGTACAAAAACGATATACGCGGGGCTGGCCTCCCATCGAGCATGTTCCACCGACTACCATTACATAAATTTCCAAAACAGCTTCGGACACGTGAAACTGCTGAATTTCCTGTCAACGTATCGAAAATTCTCAATTTATTCTCTCAACGATCTGTGGAGTCATCATTTCCAAATATCATTTCTCAGCCAAGCAGTCAATCGACCAATTTCTCTCGCGTTTCGTGATTAAATCAAATTTGTTCTCGATTTTTTGAGGGGTGGTTTTTTCGTATTTTATCGTGTTATTAGTCGTTTAGTTAGGTTTCCTAGAAGAAGAACAGTTTGTGGCCAACCTAATACTTTGAGGTTCTTTCAACGCGAGACATTTGGTAGTTCTATACTTCCAAATTTTCTCAAACTACCCCTATGTTTGCTAAATAAGCACATCCCAAAATTCTAATCGCGAAGACCTTGGCACCCCTCAACACGAATATCAATACTACATGGAATATATTGCACAGATTTCAGAGATCTTCAACCCTTCTCAAACTACCCCTATTTTCGTCAAATTAAAATATCCCAAATTCCACTCCTAAGCCAGAGTAGGCTTCCCTATCCCTCAACAGGAATGCCAATACACCGAAAACATTCTAGCACAGATTTCCAACGTCTTCAACCCTTGTCAAACCACCCCTATATCAGCCAAACGGATACACCCAAAGAAGCAGTCGCGAGCCACGAAAGTGTTCCGACTGCAGTGTTCCCCCTAAAATGTCCCAGAAGCCAGGAATAACTGCGGCTCTAACTGGGTTCGCGACGAAATCCCAGGTCAAACGTAATTTCGCGAACGTTATTATAACGCTGCGAGGGAACGTGGCCTCCGCAAGGGTGCCCCGAGATTGAAATTCCAGGCTGGTTGGAGCCAACGAAGAAATAAGCAAGACCAATGGAGAAACCGTCGCTCATTTTCGCCGATTATTATTCCGTCGCGATTCCACGCCCGTTGCTCCGCCGGAGAGATTGCCTCGTGGTTTAAATAAAAATTGCGTTTTTCCACGGTTGTAAGTACGGTTGTAATTCAGTCGTGGTCGCGGTTGCAACATTTATTCCGTCGCGGCGCTGCTGGAAGAAATTGCATCGCGATTTAAATGAAAATTGCGTCCCCGCCTCCCCCTTGTTGGGCGAGCGCGATCGTGATTCATGAAACGATACATTAAAACACCTTTTCCCTGGGAAAAGTGGTAGACTAGTTTTAACCAAAGAGCCGGGAGAGTGAGTGATTTTAGAATTGCTTCGAGGGTGTTCATTTATTTCCAAATTGGTTCTGTGGTTTTAGGAAAGGAGACGGGGGTGTGATTTCTTGGGGAGTTTGCAGATTCTGAGTTTTGTGCATGATTCCTGTGTCGATTTTCATTTCTGTGTTTGAGTTGCAGGAATTTTGGGAGATTTCGAATTATCCTTTGAACCCCTTCGCAGTGATTAATGTCACAAAATTATCAAAGTGGTGGTGTTGGTATGGACTTGCTCTTGAGGATCGTGTGTTTTGATAATTCAGTAGACTTGAATTTTGGAAAGAATTAGAATTCGCTTACTTACACTGTGAACTTGAATTTTCTCGCTTTGGGCTCACAATGTGAACGCTGGGTGAACCTTGCATTGCTTCCTTTAGACTTCCTGGCCAGTTAAGGGGAGAAGACCGTATAAATTTAACGAAAAATAGAAACAAAAATATTTCCATAAATCGCGTCTATAATATTTCAAAAATATATTCTCAAATTCTCATGGAAATTATAATTTGTCACAAAATGGGGCCATTGTGAACAGAAAAGTCCGCCCGAGAAAACAAACTTATCTGTTCCACATGGCACCATTTTATGAAAAATTAATTTCAATGAATAATCTCGATCCAGACGATAAACGTATTCTTACTACATAATAAAATTTTTCATTAACCATGGTAGCATTATCATGGCAAAACAGACATGTCATACTAATTTTTTCGCGGCAAAAAAATTGTAAATATAGTTAAAAAGTTTTAGGAAAAACTTGGTGCATTACACTTATTTTAATTGTCGATAAAAAATTCTGAAAAATTGTCATAAAACACCAGAATACCCCCCAAGCTACTGTCCTTTATTTTAACCACAATACCTGCTCCATCACCTTCTCAAATACCACACATCTCTTAGCAATTCAACACAAAACATTACAATTCCACGTAAAAAAAAGAAAAAAAATTTCCCCAAGTTAATAGCGCCCAATTAATTACCCCCACTCAAACAACATTACTCAACTTACTCCCTGAAAAGCTCAGTTTCCCAGTACAACTAATATTCCCCACATATTCTCAATTTACTTTCCCGACGCAACATCCCCGCCCTTCAACCCTCCACCACCGATTCCACCCCGCCCCCCTGTGTACCCAGCTTGACGAACTCATTTGTAGCTAACACAGGCACTAATTTCCCTCTCAGCAATTAACCGAATCGAGAGGAACGACGACGAATACACAGCGAGAGGCCCTCCAGTTCGAACCCTCGTGGATCGAAGCAGCGGGCGACGCCAGCGACGGAATTCACGCCGAACAATTAGACCGCGCTTAGAAATTGCGCCACGGCTTTCCTTAATTTCCGTCGCGGCTCGAAGGTCACGTGTCCCCCTAGGGGGGACAGTTTCAAGGGTCCGCGTACGTGTTGCGCGTACCGCGCTCCCCCCCGCGTAACCTATCAACCCTCGGGGGATGAAAATGGTAGGCGGGGAAAGAAGAAAGCGCTCCCTCCCCTTTATCGCGCTGCTTTCTCTGTTCCACAAACGAAAACGCTGTGCGTGAAGCTGGTTAATCGCACACTCGATTCACTCGTTTGGACCATCCCCTAAAAACGAGGGAGGGTTTAAGCACTAAGGTGGCTAGAAAAATGGGGAGAAGTTTATGATTTATTTTTTGGTTGTGTGTTGCTTTTTTTAACGATCTGTTGGTGTGCTAGAAATATAGATTTTCGATGTGGTATGTCCTTGTTATGCTCTAGAGAAGATTTGGACAAATGAGGTGTCTTTAGAATTGTCTTGACCTTCCGAATGTCCTACGATGTATAATTTTCAAAATTGTGAGAATACTTAAAAACCCGACTGCTTAGAAGGGAAGTAAAATAACAAAAACAAGTCTTAATTTATTTACACGTGGTATATCATTTATCATAAATAGGATAATAATTAAATCTTTTGATGCAAATGATTTGATGTAATTACATTCGAACATTACATTACATTCCATATTTTGTATCGATGTTCGCCCTAATTAGATTCGATGGGATTTATCAACGCTAATAGTATTCCCGACATGGATATAGAGAGAAAGATAGGTATAATTTACAAAATACGCTGAAGTTGAAATGTTACCAGCTTGATGCACTTTCTTTAGTCATTGCGGAACATGCTTGGGACAGAGGAGCATCAAAAGATTTAAGGCCTCGAGTTAATATAAATTGCCATCTTATTATTGTCCTATTTATGATAAATAATATACCATGTATAAATAAATTGAGACTTGTCTTAGTTATTTTAGTTCTCTTTTTAAGCAGTCGGGTTTTTAAATTATTTTTTCTTTTGAAGAATATATTTCTGGCTAGGAGGGAAACTAGACAAATTACAAAAATGACATTTTTTAGAAAATAACAACACTTGAAGTTTGAAATCACTGTTTCCCTATATTTTTCGTCCTTTCAACGACTTTGAAAATTATAAACTTTCAATTTTTGGTCATTTTTCTACCCCCTCCCCCGTAGCCAGAAGTATATTCTTCAAAACAAAAAAGTTTCAGTCGAAGCGGATAATAATTTTTGCAAATACAGGTCCCATCAATTTTGAGAACACTGTTTCAAGAAAAACGCGTATAAAGTTTTACGCGAGTGCCGAGTGGCCGAGTGAATTTCAAAAAATCCTCGTGAAAACGTATTCCTAAAAGGTTGAACTTTCCAAAAATTAAATAAAAAAATCTATTTTTAGACCGGAACCCCCTCTTAAGATACAAAGGGACCAAGTGATAGAATTAACTAAATCGACAATTGCATGATATTATATAGTACCTATATCTTACAATCTAATATCAAATTTGGAAGCGAATTTGTTAAGTAGATTTCAATGAAACCAGAAAATCACACGGCAACCTTTTTTTCCTTTAATACGAATTAACGTCAGTGCCGATTAACTTGAAGTGAGATTGTAACGATCGTTTTATCTCACCCCTCGAAGTGTGCATATTTGACGCATTAACGAATTCCAATAAAAAAGCGTATTACCCAGCTCAGAAATGAATTGGAAAGTGGTTATCCCCCTCGACGCCCTATATGCACGCGTGGAAGCTCGTAACACTCGTCTCGGCGACCTGGCATGGTTACGGTGTGCCAGCAGGGTCCTTTAATCGACGCCAACCCTCCCCTTGGTACGTCGATGCCTATCGCGAAGGGATTTCCAGGGATGACGGCGATAGGATTTGAGGATTCAGGGATTTCGGCGCTTGGATGCTCGATTCTTTTATTAGTTGCGTTTTAAGGGAGGGGTGCCTGGGTTCTGTAGCACGGGGGTGGGTGGATCTTCTGAAGAAGACGGAGTGCGAACGTTGAGTCAAGATTGAGTCCTTCAAAGAAGCAATTAAGATTTGTACGTGAAACAAATCAGAGTGAATTTTAGGAGCGAAGGATCTGGATTTCGGAGATGTTTCACGAAAATTGAGGGTGTCACATCGTCGTTCATTTACACACATCAATCATAAACCCTTCAACCCTTCGATTAGGAAGATTGAAACCGTTGACGTATGTCACGTGCGGAAATCCTTCAGCCTCGTATGTTCGCAATACTCGCTGAACGCTCATGAGCGTTCTCCGCACGGACTGTACCTATAGAAAGCTTTAATGAGACACTGTCCAGGGGAGTAGCAATCGAATATAGGTTTGCAAAGGACGACTTAAGGTGAACTGTCGAAAGAATCTAGCGATGGATGCGATGGTCCTTTGCAGGATTTTGTAATTGGTAGATGGTGTTGGTTAAAGCGAATTAGAGACATTGAAATCGAAGGGTGCAAAGTTCAGGAAGCGGAGAGCGTACAAGGGGGGATCAAAGAGTTGGAGAGAACAGAGCCCTGGCGAGGGTCAGAGGGTACTGGCTGTTGGAGGGAATCGGAAAGTTTCCGGGTACGAGGTGCTGCAGGGTATCGGGGGATACGGGGTGTTAGATAAAACCGAGGAGTTACTCCGAGTACAGGGTACTGCGAGGTATCAGGAATTACGGGGCGTTTGGGGTAAATGACCACGGGAGGCAGAATGGTGATGACCCTTGATGTCTCCGAAATGTTGGGTCTAAAGAGCGATGGAGTGTTAGAAAGTTGAGGAACTTGTGAAAAGTGGAAGAATTTGGAATAATTGCAAGTAGGTGAATTATAACTAGTGCGAGTTTTAAAGAGTGTCCAGAAAGTTGGGGGCGTTGGGAAAAGTGGCAATAATTGCAGTAAGTTAGAGGGAATTATAGGAATTAGGAAGACGTTACAGAAAATTGTAGGAATTAGGAAGAAGTCCTTAGAAGCAAAGGGTGAGGGACAGCAAAATGTTGCAAAGAGTATCAGAAAATACTTTGGCTACATTGTCCCTGAATATCTCTACTACCTTATTATCCCAAACATTAAAAGAAAATAAATTTAGAAGTACATAAGAGTACAGAAATCCATGGCTAACACAAGAATGCAGAACAACGAAGCATCCAAAAGAGTCAAAGCCTTCCCAGATTAGAATTCAATGCACACATACGGTATCAGAGGAAAAAGGTTGCACAAACTGTTTGCCCAACATGTAGCCCGTTGCACAGGACAAGATAACAGAAGCTCGTCCAGAGTCAAAGAGGTATTGCCATGCAGAGAACGCATCGAGCAGAACTTGACACAGAGAGCCAAAGAGAGAGAGAGAGAGAGAGAGAGAGAGAGAGAGAGTAGAATATCGACACAGAGAACAGAAACACCATCAGTCCCAGCAAACATCTAAAAATATCCGCACCTACGAATATCCCGTGTAATTTCGACCGCACTGAGAGCATCAACACTCGACAGCTCTCGGAGATTGACAAACCCACCCTGCCACATATCCAAGTTAATAAATCCGATATATCGACAAGCCCAGCGTCGTGGCGCGTCCTATTTCGAGAGGCCCGCTGGAAACTAATCTAAATAACGCCGAGCTGCGTTTCACTTCCGAATCCGTTTGATCTATGGACCGCGATGAAGCAATCGCCCCGCACCCTCTTCCCTTTTTTCCACCCCCCACCCCTCCGCCCTGTGCCTCGTTATTCCCGTCCCCGGGCGTGTTCTGCCATCGACAGTCTTCATCGGAGGCGCAATCATCTTGCCCGAAAGGTATCGAAGGTCACGTTCCCCGAGACTGCACACCGCAGGGCGCATACGAACTGCGGACCTCCCTCTTCCACGAGATAACCTTTGACCCCTGGCCGAGAATCTCGACCCGTTTACCGGCGGACCCGGTGCTCAAAGGGAGGGAAACATATCGAGCGCTCCTTTCGGGACGGTTCATGCCCGTCAGGCGCTGCAACGGGTCGGAAATCCAGCGTGCTCGATGGGCGCACGAGTGGCCAGCCCCTTTCGGCCGCCCGGTAAGTGTGCCGCGCTTGAAAAGACGCTCGTTCTCGGAATATGTATTTCCAGTTCTCGCGATCGCCGCGGCTCTATAGGTGCGTTAACACGCTCGAACAGATTCAATATGTAGGTATTTGTATACACATGGAGTTTTCGTTACGAAGTTCGCCGGCCCTTTTCTTCCGTGGGGAATTTGTCGCGGAGCGATTGAAGGGGAGAATATTGCGGTATATGATAGCGTATGATAGCAGCGTATTGCAGTGCTATGTTGCAGGACTGAATGACGGGGCGTTATGATAACTATATGATAGTATATGATAACTATGATAACGATATGATAGTGTATGATAGTATATGATAGCTATACGTCGGTGCTTGGCATCGATATGATAGTGTATGATAACGATATGATAGCGTATGATAGCAATATGATAGCGTATGATAGCAATATGGTGATGGTATTATAGTGTAAGGTAGTTGTTCGATATCGATACCGATAAGAAACAGTAGCTTTTATCATAACAGTTTATCATAACGATTTGAAACAGAAGTTTTTATCTTCATAATTAAATTCTTTCCGAGTAGGTGTGTGGTGGAAAGTTATCACAGGGACGACGATAACTGTTTTCTATCCGGAAAAACCTACTGGACTATTTAATACTGACCAGATAATCAGATTAAGCTCGCTGGGCGGTGGGGCCCGTTCCGCCGGGACGACGACGGTTTGCCTTTCGGTGTAATTACGGCGTAACAGGATCGGGATAATTAAAAATCGATATTTACACCGCCTTTTCGGATGATGGAGAGAACTGGCGACGCCGGACCCGCCGTATTTACGGTCGGCTGCTCCGTCACCGTAACGATCCTAATAAACTCCTCGAGCGTCGATGCTAGCTCCGTAGTTTCGCGGAATTTGTCGCTAGCGGGTCGCTGTAAATCGTCGTTAATTGGCACTATCACTTACGGATATAAAACACGTTTAGAGGCCAACGGTGCCTTCTATTTCGCGCCGGGGCAACGCCGTGACCCAGAGGCGGGGGGGGCGGAGCGATATTTTATACACTTTATGGATTTTCCCTGTCGTCCTTCTGGCGGCGGGGATAAATTTTTCTGTATTTCAGAAAAAAAACCTGCGCTTCGAAGCGGCCGTAAACATCATACCGCCCGGTCTGCGAACGCTCCCCGTGTGCCAAGGATCCTCGGATTATAAAACTTGTAGCAGTGCTCCACTAGTACAATCAATAATTTCTCTGACACTCGAGTAAATATGCGCGGGAAAACAAGGAAGCGACGTTTGATTTAAAGTTGTAGAATAAGTTAGAAATTTGAAGGGAATTGTTATTGTGTAAAATAAAATTAAGGAGCAAGGGCGAAGGAGTAGCAGAGTTGAAAATAGGAATCATCCCTGTGATCCTAAGGTTAGCAATAAACAATCTAATCCCCAAAGAAATGTATCGAATATCCCATCCCACACCCAAGAATGTGAAACAACTGAATCGCTAGTGTTCCATAAAATATCTATCACTTCCGAGCTCCCAGCAAATAATCTATCATACACTCAGCACATATTGAAAGCTTCCTTCCCAGTGATTCTTGTCCTTCTGTTGCACGTTCTACGGGGGAGAGGAGGACAATGCGTTTACAGGACGCGCCCGTTCCTTTCAGAAACTCCCGCGAGCACACACCGCCACGATCCGTCGATTCCTTTCGCGACGAAACAATACGATTCCCCTTATCGCCCGTGGGCGACTCCTCGAATATCGGAAACCACTGGCTCGGAAAGCGGAGAGGGGAGAGAGAGAAGAGCCGCAAGTGACGCGCGAACGATGGAAAAAAGCTCCCCAACCCCCGGTCCTCTACTCTCTTCCTCGGAGCGTCCCTTCGGCGAAGGTTACCCCCTTTCCTCGCGGCAGCTTCCACACAGTGGAATTTATGCGAAACCAACCGCGCATAAACGCTCCCTGGTCCGGGGGACGGGATTTCTTTAAGCGCCCGCGTGGCTTGCATCTCTTCCTGCCAGAATACGCGATTCCGCGTCCCCGCGCAAACTACGGGCGACATCCGGACGCCGTGACGCGTGGTCGCGTCTGTAGCGCGAAATGTTGGGGAGAAGTCACTGGAAATTCCACCCGGAGACTGGATTACAGGCGTGCAAGCCGTTCCACGACGGATCGATTTTTTTTTTACCACGGTGTCAGAGATTCTGATGATATTGAAATATATTGTAGCGCGTAAGAAATTGGGGAGGGTTTAAGTCATCGTTTTTCTAATTTCGAAATTGTTTGAAAAATAGAAACTCTGGAAGTATACAATTATTGCTGATTTCTAAGAAAACTGTATTAAAGAATGAATTGTTTCTCGGAAACGGTTAAATGTACGGATTTCCTTTGGGTTTACTTGCCAAAAGAGCACCATGACATTGCAGAGACGTTGCAGGTTCACTCCTATGTCCGCCTTAGCAATATTGCAGGAGTGTATTTTTGTAAAGTTGCGGCAGCATTACAAATATGTAGATCTGTAACGTTCCGACAATGATTCTGCCACGAAACGGGAAAATTATGGCAATATTGCCGAAATATTGTAGGTTGGTTGCCACTGGAACATTGCACGTCGATGTGCGCGCAATATTGCCGAAATATTGTTGGATCGTTGCCACTGGAACATTGCAATGGCAACGTGTGCGCAATATTGCAAGAACGTTGCCACTCAAATATTGCTGCAATATTGCAAGAACATTGCCACTCAAATATTGCTGCAATATTGCAAGAACGTTGCCACTCAAATATTACTGCAATATTGCAAGAACGTTGCCACTCAAATATTGCTGCAATATTGCAAGAACGTTGCCACTCAAATATTGCTGCAATATTGCAAGAACGTTGCCACTCAAATATTGCAGCATCGTTCTGCATTAATTCCTAATACAACCTTGCAATAACGCAATATTGCAGCAACGTTCCTGCAATACTCCTGCAACGAAGTGTGCTATATGGTTGTATTACCTACTAGAGGAGGATGTAGAATTGTAGTGGATGTGAAAGGTTTGCAGATCAGAGTTTCGATTAAAGGTTTCTGAACCCAAAACTGTGGAGGTTCTCAAATTGCACTGTACGCAAAATGTTGCATCAGAAATTATTGGGGAGAATCTTATTTACAGAAGTTCTAAGGCAACCTTCCCGTGTATTTCATTATCTTGCAGTTTCTGGTGCATTTAACAAGGCAGACGAGGTGTAAACGATATGTACACGACAGTTTCGTGCCCCGGTAGGTGTGTATTGTTCGATATACAAAAGGGTGGATGATAATACACGTTTCAGGTAAACGGAGTCAATGTTCTACCGCTGACGACTATTTCCACGCCGCGGGTCCACATTCGTGGAAGCATCGCCGCAAATTGAGCGCGTTTCATAAACAGAACACATAATGTTCGCGATACCCGGCGAAACTGCGCGCAAGATAACGCACTAATACGTCACAAGCCTCGAAACCGCCGACATCCGTGGGGCCAGAAGTTCCCCACCCACGCCGAACAAACTTGTCGCGTTTCCACCGCAATTTGCCTGTCGTTTCGCGAGCTGGCTTCACCGTAGCGAACCTACAGCGGTTCGTCGATGCATCCGCGAGTATAAATTCGCCGTGACCCGCGTGATAGGGGAATTATTCATGGGGTGAACGGGCACGCGTGGTCCCGGGGTAGGTCTCGGCTGTTTCTCACTCGAATCGGTCCTTTTAAGGCAGTAGTCACCATTGGTCGACTTTATGATATACAGTTTACAAACGCGGTCAGCTAGTAACGCCTGTAGGCTTCAAAGTGGGAAGATTATAGCTGTGGTGCACTCAGGATTTAATCTTGGGGGAGTCGAGTTTAGGGGATTATAAAAATTTATTTAGATTTATCTTCTTTTTACAAACTTCTTTGGGGGTGCCAACTATCATCAGCTGTGCCCTTTGCTTCCACTATCTAAAGTACAACCCTCCAAACATGTTCCTCATCCATTTAGCCACCTTCCAAAGCCCTACAGGGTTTAGGAATATTAATATCCAAAAGGTATGCTAGATGTTCCCCAAATTCTTATTTTCTATTCTTGATTTATTGACAACACACCCTTCCACTACTTTCACACCACCACATCCCTACAATTTCCTCTTAAACTGCCCACCCGAACCTACTCACCCGGCAAATCTCACGAAAAAACCGTAACATCTGTAGCCACCTTTAATGCAAGCCCATTCCTCAAGAGTATTCCGCGACGAGCACACCCCCACCGCGGAATGCATTAGCGATGCGAGGGAAGGAAGCCACGTGGGACACGGTGTCTGAAGCCCCGTTTCCCACCACCTTTCCCGTTGCCGGGGAAGGAAGCTTGTTTCCCGATTTTCCTCGAGGTTTCACGCTTATCCGGATCCGCTTTCAGCGCTCTTCCTGCGGGAGGAACAAACCCTCGGGCCATTCTCTGTTTTCTGTTCGTCGAGCTTCGACCAACGGACCATCTGCCCCTTAGGATGCAACCTGCAGCACGACTCGCTGCTCCACTTTTGTCCACCGCCTTCCTTGGCGCGGTTCATACAGGGTTTAATACAGTGGTGGTTGCTGAACGACGATCTTAGTGACAGTTACAATGGAGGGTCGTTGAGAACGGCTGAAGGTCGCTTAAGACGGTGGCGAGGTGACACTCTTTGTGATAGATAATGGACAAGGAAATTGTTCATGAGTCCTCGTTGTACCGCGAGGAACAGTCGTATGGAGGGGTTACTCTTTTGTAATATTGATGTGCAGAGTCGCAGGGGTGTGTTTGTATTATGTTAGCGTCTACAAGTTCCACCGAGGCACGCTGAGCTGGTGAAGCATTTCTTGCTTTCAACGATAGTACACCCCTTGGGTCTTTTTAATCCAATGCTGTTGACAAGAGCTCTCTGTTTTCTGATATCGTTACCAATTCTTATATATATTATATATGCTTTTCCCTACCTACGAATATTCCTTGCGTGTAAAACAAGATCCACTAAATAAATTTAGTGACTAGCAGGGCAGGATTAAGACCTTTGAAGCCCTAAGCAGTTAAAAGATTTTGAGGTCTCCTTCTGGACTTGTAACATTCAATAGCCGTTTCTTATAGGTCTTCGTGCGCTGAAAAGGAACCCTAAATTTTTGAGAAATTCAATTTTGGAAAGAAACTGAAATATTCCAACTTTGGACATTTTTTTGTGTCGAAACAGTAATAGTTATTCGGTTGTTTGTTGTGTCAAATTATTCTATAAACCCTCCAGGATACTATGATATAAGTTATTAGTGTATTATGAACATTTAAATTTGTTTAAGAATTAATCAAAGGGAAAAGAACACCTGAAATGCACCCATTTTCAGTTATCTTTCAATTTATTTCCAAAACTAAGGGTCTAGGAGAAAATCTGACTGCTCCACATGATGCAGCAGACATTTTTCCTTCGGAAAGCATCAACAGAAATGGTAAGTCACGTTTTGTTTTCAATACAGAAGGGAAACAGTTTGGCGGAACGTGCGGCGCCGACAGTGGTAGTCGCGCGCGTTAAGCGATCGCGTTACGCTGAGCGGCAATGGATCGCGCGCCGCTGTTGATTACCACTGTCGGCGCCGCACGTTGTGCCAAACTATTTCGCTTCTGCATGGAAAACAAAACGTGACATACCATTTCTGTTGATGCTATCCGAAGGAAAAATGTCTGCTGCATCGCGTGGAATAATCAGATTTTCCCGTCGACCCTTAGTTTTGGAAATAAATTGAAAAATAACTGCAAAAATGTTCTTTTCCCTTTCATTATTGTTTAAACATATTTAAACGTTCATAATCCACTAATAACTTATATCATTGTATTAAGGAGGGTCCATAGAATAATTTGACCTAACAAAATATTCAAAGTTAAAAATTTACATTTTGTTTTCAAAACCCAATTTCTCAAAAACTTAAGGTGATGGCGACAAACGGTTTTCGGGTTCCTTTTCAGCGCGCAAAAACCTAGAAGTCCAAAAAAAAGTCAAATTTAGTCGAACCGTGTAATATGACTAACAATAAAAAGTGTTTCTCCCAAAAATTAGGTTTTAAAATTCAAAAAATTTCGTGCTCAGTTTCCTTCTTAGTTAATCCAGCACTGATGACTACTACTTAGTACTCCCCGAACGAAACGTACGTACATCCCTTTATCTTACCCTGCTTCCGTCCTACAAACCTCCCAACCCCTCAGGTTAATCAGATCCCTATTCCGGCTACTGTTATCTACTTAATTACCGATCTCCCCGTGACCACAGCTTATCACTGTACGTAGCAACAGCAAAGGGAAGCTTTTTACGGAGGTGTTTATCGAATCCTTTAACTCCAATCACCCGCCATCCCGGACCCCTAAGGTCCCATCCCGAGGCAGTAGGCATAATCGCCTGTAGTCTCCAGCCCCATGGGGAAGATGCTGCGACAGGAACGCCGTAAACAGAGAACCCGAGTCTAGAAAGAAAACCTCCTCCGCGTCGGTGCAATTCCGAGACCCGCCGTAGCCGCCGCCATGTTCTCGTACGTTTCTTCGGGCGTTTCGTTGGCAGGCCTGTTATTGCCGCGATATTTCAGCAGGGATGCAAAGGTGCAGTCCCGTTCTGCCTCGATTACCGGTAAACCGGGAATTCGTTGTTCCCGGGAATGAACGAGACGTGGAAAACTGAGGTGGGGGGGGGGGGCAAAGTAAAAGAGACCAGGTTGAAGAAAACCTGCGGGGGAAGCTCGGGCAACGAGAGCAGCGACGAGAAAGAAAGAGTGCCTGAAGTGGGGGGGTGGAAGGTCAGGGGGCGGGGGGAGATGGAGATTAAAATAATGAAAGAGCGGGGAAAAACAAAAGGAATTACCGCGGGGTCATAGACGAGGGGGGGGGGGCAAGGGGCCTTGGAAGAGGAAAAAGGGAGGGTCGTAAGATGGGGGAGCGTGTTCGTTTTCCGACATAATCGTAAGAGCTGCTTTGCAGCACACGACGACTAATGGAATATCCTTGTACGACGCGTAGGGATCCGTGGAGAAGAAGAAGAAGAAGCTACGGAGCAAGCCTGGCCGCGCAGGATGGGAATTCGAAATTCTAATGCGCTGGAAAAACGGGCAGGGGCGATCAACAACGATGTTCTATGCTAATCTGGAATTTATGTGTCGTCCCCTGTCTGGTAAATCGGTGTTAAATAGTCGGCTTACGGAGGGGGATAAATAGGGAACGGCTGGGGAACGTGTCCCTTCGTTGCTTCGGAGATTTTGCTCGTTTTCGGTTCGTGACAGTTTCGTGGATTTAAAGCTCGGCTGTATCGTTCGATTCATTGTCACAGTAATTTGATGTTATAGGTTTCTGATGAATGGAAATGTGGCTGGGTGGAGAAATGACTGAAGGGGTGGGGTGGGATGGAAGGGGAGGAATTATTCACTAGGGAGTTGGGAGTGGAATGAGATGGTAGATTCACTGTCTGACTTCTTAAACAGCTGTGAAAAACGTGGTCCTAATATAATATAAATATAGGGTAAATGTCCCTATTACTGTCAGTGTCCCTATTACTGCCACTTCATTTATTTTGCTTAATAAAAATGTAACGTATAAAGAATAGTGTACAGCAATAATATTAATAATAATAAGAACAGTCTCAATTTAATAATAATATTATTGTTGTACACTATTCTTTATACGTTACATTTTTATTAAGCAAAATAAATGAAGTGGCAGTAATAGGGACACTGACAGTAATAGGGACATCTACCCTATAAGATGATAAATGAATTTGAATAAATGCAATAAATAAATTTAGAAGATTACTGGATATCTCCTATTCCCTATCACAGTAATTCTCAACCAGTGAGTCGCAAAGTGTTTTCTGAAGGTTTCTTTTTAATATCATTAAGTTAAAATTATATTTTGAAATAGGTATCTTTTTTAATGTGTTCTCTTTACCTAATTCAATTTACCTTAGCTCATATGGAGGGGACGCAGGTTATTTGAATATTATAAAAAGGGATAGCGACGCAAAAAAGGTTGAGAAACACTGCCCCATTACAAAGTTTCTTTCTAATTTCATGGAACTACAACAGCAACCAATTTGCTGACTAGAAATACCAAGAAAATCCAAACGCCTCACTGTTCCAGCTTATCGCCAGCATGCCCAAGAATTAGTGGCACCGTAGTGGCGAGGAAACGGGAACGGAAACAGAAGCACGGAAGAGGGTATAATTTTTTATCACTGCCCCATTGCCATTGCCATCGATACGAACGATTTCAACAGCTGCGACAAGATACCCACCCTTTACAAACCGTTTCGAGGAACGAGAGCCAAGGTGTAGTTGTGATTTTCATGGGCCAATACGTTGTTGAATGGTAGACGTTGTGGAAATCTGCATCAGCACCTACCGTGTTCTTTCAAACCTTTCTTTATGATCGCGTTAATGCTTGGCGTCGAGTCACACCTGCGTCGCTGGTATTCGCTGAACGCATTCGAGAGTGGTACTATATCGAGAGCTTATAACACCTAGTAGATAGATTATACTTGAAAGATATAACTTATTTCGCTGTGGATTACTGAAAACAGCTCTGGTTATAAATTATCACTAAGGATAATGGGCTTGATATGAATTATCATGGCAGTACCAACTTTTTACTTTATGTTGCCTCATTTCACTTCTACCCATTCCCTTCGTTATTCCTAATTGAATATTAGGGTGGAACGAAATATAGGGGCAAAATATTTGTTTACAAAGCTTCTAAGAGTAGGAAAAAGTTGCCTTTTTTAATGGTATTTAAGCTGCCAAAGTTTGAACGTGATCAACAATTTTTTTGAGGTGGCACAAGCTCTTCAAATAGTAATATTTATATTAATATTAATATTTACTGAAACTATTAAAATTTCAGTAAATATTAATATTCCAGTAAAAAGTAATATTTATATTAATATTAATATTTACTGAAACTATTAAAATTTCAGTAAATATTAATATTTCAGTAAAAAGTAATATTTCAGTATTAATATTTCAGTATTAATTGTAAATATTAATATTTACTGAAACATTAATTTTTGAAAGGCTTCGGGCACCTCAAAAAATTTGTTGATCACGTTCAAACTTTGACAGCTTAAATAGCATTATAAAAGGCAACTGTTCCCACTATTAAAAGTCATAAATAATAAAAAAAAAAATATATTTTGCACCTATATTTCGTTCCACCCTATTAAACATCATATCTGCTTCAATTTCTCCACCTTGTGACTCCCTGCACAAATGAAATTGTAATATTTCAAGACGAAATATTAAATTAGGTGTTCGATGGAGAATACGATTCCTTGATTTCTCGATTTCAATATATTTACAACATCCCACGAGCTTATAAAATCTATTAAATTTCACATTTATCACCGACAAAACTACACCACTCAAAACTCCCTATCCTCTTCAATGGTTTCAAAATCCACTAAATATTTGAAAAATTGAAAACCGAACAACAAGTTACCCCCGAAAGGTGCATCGAAGTGTCAACAATACGACTAAATCCACCCCGAAATCGAGCTCCGTAATGGAAATCATAACAGATAAATTATCTCGGGTGCAGCTGAAGACATCCCTTATCAAAACGACCACTCGATCACAACCAAAACGCCAACACAAACCCTCGCTCCCCGGCAAGCTACGCACACCGGCCGCCAGATAAAACCGAGCCTCCCTCAATTTCAGATATCGAAACAGCCACGTAGAGGACATCGTTATTCCGACGGGATCGCACAATGGCGCCCGTGTTTTCTTACGTTGTAACGAACAAAATGCTGAATCGGTGCTGGCTTATCGCGCTGATGAAGCGGGGAACCGAGGCAGAAACGACGGTAAAAGAGCAGGAGCGGGCTATCCTCTTTCACCCCCCCCCGGTTCCCCTCCGTCGCTGCTCGAATTGGCTGGGAATAAATTCAGTCGCCGCGCCGGCACGAGTGGCCAAACATTCGATCCCGGGCACCCAGGGAAGCGGAGATCTGATTTCCACCTGAACGGATTCGCCGGCGCCGATATCGCGTGTTCATGATTCTGTTACGTTCAGATGGGAACAGTAGAAGAAACAGAGCGTTTCTTATTGAATCGCACCTGTGTTTTATGCATCCACGAGCGGATCTCGCTGATCCCGAGCTCCTTTTATGCGCGACGACGGATACTGTCACGTTCAATCTGCCTTAGAGCCGTCTGACACCCTATTTTCCTCGTATTTATACGGAGCATCTTATCTCTCTGTATTTACACTTCCACTGACGTCGCGAAAACACGCCGAGGCACATCCTTGAGATGTACTCTTGATATTTTGACTTATCTCTTCATCCCTTCGGCAATAAAAGCCGAGGAAAGTACCGTCCCAATGATTCCCCGTTTCGTATTACAAATTTTGCAGACCTTGCGCCACTTTGAGTGTCAAATAGAACTTGAGAAATTAAGTCATCGTTATTAGGTGTTATATGTATTACTTTTAGCCGTTGAATTTTAAAGATCTTCGTGGAAGGTTGAAGCATAATTTGCGATCGATCTTCCAAGATTATTGGATATCTAAAATTCCTTTTTACTACCCTCTAAACTCTCCTCGAGCTTCCACGACGCTTCGAGTATTGTTGCCAGCCCCAACATTCCTCGAATCTTCCCCGAAGCGCCATCGCAGAATGCCTCTAAACGCTCAAGAGTACTCGGGCAGCGGTTCGAATGGCGGAAGATTAAACAAGCGACGATTCAGAAAAGTTTGCGAGCGGGAAACGAGGAAATTCCTGGTTCCCGCGAGGGGGGATGGGGGGTGGGGCACGGCCGCGGGAAAGTTTCCTCGCAAAGGAGCCCGGGTCCCGTGGCCGCGAAAAACCGGAAGATTGTTTACAAGCGTTTATAGTTGCTCGCTTGGAGAGACGGGGATCACCAGCAGGGTCGCTCCCTCGGGGAGCAATTTAACTTCCGCCCTTCGAGAGTTTTCGCCAAGAGCCGGCGCGTGTCTGGGATCGCGTGGAACAGAGTTCGCGAAACTGTCCGATTCCATTTATCCGGTAAGATGGACGATCGAGGTATGACTTGCCTGTCTGGAACGACGGAACGTGGTCCTCCACGATCTCGGTCGATGCGCCAGTTCCTGCGGTGCGGGAGCAATTCTGGGAGGAAATAGCGGCTGGAGGATCCGAGAACGAACGAGTCACGAGGTGTTTGGTACTGAATTTTTAGGGAAAAGAACTTTTAGCTTTCAGAAAATGGGAAAATGGATTTTCCTTGTTCTTTGTTTTTTTTTTTTTAGTTTTAGTTTTATTTTGAATGCCTTCACCATCCAACGAGATTGCAACTTTGGCATTTATTCTTCTTAGCCTGAGTTGGGTCTCATTCCCAATTCTCTGTAGTACCTAATTTCTAATTTCGGATGATTAATCTAATTTTTACCCACGATTCCATTAACTCGCGACTCTTATTTATTCAGAATTCATATATTCTTCAAGAAGCAAATGTGACTGCTATCGTGTGTAGTGTGGTGCTTAGTATGGGTCCAAATTAAGGGGGAACTCAACCGGAAGCTAAAAGAAGCCACTGATAAAGTTTGGGATTTTTTGTTCGTATAAATTAAAATATTGGGCTTGCAAAATGGCAGCGAACGATAAACTGGAATATATTATCAGTAGTAGGTATTGTAATTAGTAATTGGTAGGTGAACACAGAGTCACAGTTAAGAGGGTAGGTTACCCTCGAAATTTTCGAAAATTGTTTTTCAAAGTGTTTGCATATTTCATTTCTACGTATTTTAAGCGCAACCAGTCCCGGAAATTCCAAAAATTGAAGAAATTTCAGTAAAAAATGTACGAGCCTGCGCGCGAGATCGGATAACGATGTCCAATTTGAAACGCGATTTCCCAGAAACTTCGTTTTCCAAAACGGTGAACGTGAAATCTTGAAAACCGCTCCAACGATTCGAATAAAAATTTACAGGGAGCCGCAGGAAACTATTCCCCTCCATTTATTCGGAGCATATTTTTAATACACATTCATAAAAAAAAAGATAAAAAAATATTTTTCCTACAAAAATAAAAGGATAAAATCAGAAATATCAACAGAAAAATTGTATTAATTTGTTGTTATTAATGAAGACTGTCTTACATATTATAAAAATGCCTTTACTTTGTGTTACACGTAATTCACCATCAAACACATTTATATTTATAACTTTTTTCCTATAAATACCTATATTAAAAGTTTTCTCCTTTCACATTACAGTCAACGAAATGCTGCTTAAAAATGAAAACAAAAATTATCTCTATATTCATTTATTACTTCGGAACATGCGTTTAACGAAGGGCCTGATTTTGGGTTGCTGAGGGTAACTTACCCCTTTAAATCCAGCGATTTAAAGGGTTTTGCAGTTCGTAGATGTGGTCCTCGGAGTAGCTACGGTATCTTTGGCAGTTCCCATTGTGGGGGTAGCTTTGTGCTGTCTCCAAAACCAATACTTCACTCTCCCTCGGCTTCTATTCATTAGCACTTGGTACCACTAACAGTAGTCACCCTCTGTTACCGCATTCTGTACAAATCGTGTAGCTATTCGTTCGTGGTTCAACCCCTTTCAGCCAAGCCTTACGCGCGATTCCACTGTTCGATCGGTGGAACGACAAATGTTTGCCTGGAGCCTCGATCATCCCTCTTACTACCCTCAAAATTACGGAACCAAGTAGCAACGTAACACAACCACTGTTTTAAGAATAAATCTACGAATTATCCGAAGTATTTAACACACACGAAAGTCATCACTAAGGGGTTAACTACCCTTCAGGGAAAACTCACGTTCACCGTTGATCCTTTTAAAATTTCCCATCTATTCATTGACTTTTCAAAACCCTCGAAACAACGTATAATAAATGGGGTATAAATCATTGAATGCTACAGTTTTTTTTTCATTTCAACACATTTCATTTCTTTTACAAAGAGCAGCACATTTCAATCTATCACGAGAAGAAGCACGTTTCAATGTTTCTGCCGATAACAAGCACATTTTTGTAACACGCCACGTGCAGCAGCACATTTCAAACGCTGCAGCGAGGAATAATGCGTTTTATTTGTTTCCCGAGGAGTAGAATATTTCAGTTTCCAAACAGTTCGCAGTCAACGTTGATCATCTATGAAACGTGATATTTTTCGCAGCAGAGTAACGAAATGTACTAGCTTCCGTCGCGAGAGAGCATAAAATGCTATTCTTCGTGGCGACGAATGAAAAAATACTACTTTTCGAGGAAAAAATCGAAACATTCTGTTTTTCGTGGTCAGAATGAGCAGAGTACTAGTCTTCGTAAGATAAGATTACGTGGAAGATTTTTTAACTGGATTTTGATTTTTGAATTATTCGTGGGGTTGGTATGGCGGAGTGGGTGTTTGAATTTTGGAGGAAGGGGGAAATTTGGGAGAAACCTGAATATCTAGATTTTTTTAAATAATAATGCACCTTGAAATATGAAATAAATCTAAATCTCTGAGGACTTAGGTCCATGAAAAGTAGTGCAAACTAGTACAAAAAATAATTGAAGTTTCAATTTCGATTTTGAGAAACCTGAATATCTAGATTGTTTGAGATAATAACGCACGTGGAAATATGAAATAAATCTAAATCTCTGAGGATTTAGGTCCACGAAAAGTATTACAAACCAGCACAAAAAAAATTGAAGTTTCAATTTCGATTTGGGAGAAACCTGAATATCTAGATTTTTTTAAATAATAACGCACGTGGAAATATGAAATAAATCTAAATCTCTGAGGACTTAGGTCCACGAAAAGTATTACAAACTAGTACAAAAAAAAATTTAAGTTTCAATTTCGATTTGGGAGAAACCTGAATATCTAGATTTTTTTTTAAAATAATAACACACGTGGAAATATGAAATAAATCTAAATCTCTGAGGATTTAGGTCCATGAAAAGTAGTACAAACTAGTACAAAAAAAATTGAAGTTTAAATTTCGATTTGGGAGAAACCTGAATATCTAGATTTTTTTTTAAATAATAACACACGTGGAAATATGAAATAAATCTAAATCTCTGAGGACTTAGGTCCACGAAAAGTATTACAAACTAGCACAAAAAAAAAATTGAAGTTTCAATTTCGAGTTCCAGTCCAATATTACGAAACATTTTTCAAATAGATCTCCACCGATCCAGAGATAGGGTAAAGGCACCAATTACTGTCACCCTAAGCTATTTTACTTAAAATTGCGAATAAATAAACGTTGTAAAGTCACACAACAAAAAGAATTGTGTAATTCAACTTATAATCTATACTATAGTTTATTTATTCGTTATTTTATGTAAAATAACTTAAGGTGACAGTAA
This sequence comes from Andrena flavipes, assembly GCA_963971345.1. Lineage (NCBI taxonomy): Eukaryota > Metazoa > Arthropoda > Insecta > Hymenoptera > Andrenidae > Andrena > Andrena flavipes. Next base: position 76,665,049 of record OZ020480.1, read on the forward strand.
TTGGTTAGGTGTCAGTAATTGGTACCTTTACCCTATATGTAGAATCGCCTATCCGAACCAAAACATACAATTTTTTTTCTTTCTGTACATCAAAATCGCGAGATGACATCAAGAAGCATTTAAATGCTGCCACTCGCTACACTCGCATTTAATTTCCCACCGCAATATCCGTGCTCCCTTTGTCACCTTCTCTCGTGCAGCACGCTAAATTCCTAGGTTCCTTCGAAAATATTTTTATACCCCCGGGGAGGGTGCATTTAACTTTAATCCTACCTCAATTATTTCGCGACCCTTACGACGGTCAAACGGCCGTCTCCCGTGCACGCAGACTGCCTCGAATTTTAATTACCGCGAACTATCCCTGGCCGTCCCGCCTCGCACAATACGTGCCGGCACCCCTCGGCGTGACACGTGTGCATAAAAAGGGTGCCGAGGGGCGAAAGACAGCGGGCACACGTCCACGGGGACAAAGGGATTTCGAGGCCGCAACCGGCACTTTTATATCGAAGCGCCTCCCTCCAAGGTGCGCGTGTCGACACCCAGAAATTTATTTAGCAGCCCGACGTTCTAGGGGAGGCGATATTACATCGCCTCGACTTCTGACGCTCGCGGTGCGTGCCGAAAGAATATGATACTTCGGAACGAAAGCAGGTTTCATCCGGGGAGCTGGGAATAATATCCCCCCGAACGTCGTAAATCGTTACAGCTTCGATGGGGCCTTAAAAACTTCGATGGTTCCAGAAAGTCACCGCTCTCGAGGATCCCCAAGAAGATTTTTACTTCGGACTTACAATCAGTGTTCGCTTTGTGCTCCGCAAAAATTCTACGCCAGCCTGACCGCGCGTCTTCCCGTTGCAACCCCCGAGGAATATCGGAATCCTTCCCTGCGCGTCCGATAAATCGTTCCCGAGTTGCGAAAGCTCGTTAGGTAGCCGAATGGGGAACGCAATTTCGATTCTCGCGGCCAGTTTCCCGCCCCCGCGGTCTCCCGGCGCTCGTCGGGCACGCTGGTGCATAAAGTATGACGCGATCACACGCGTCCCGGCGCAATAATAATACGAGGGGGTGCGGCGGTGTGTGCGTGCGTGGGCGACGTGGCCGCGTCGCGCCGCACAATGCGGCCTCCTCCGAAAGCGACATCGCGGAAACAAAAGATTCAATTTTATAGAGACGCGCTGCGCCAACCGTCAGCCACCCCCGGCGAGGTTCTTCCCTGACGAGGGTGGCACACGGCACTAACGAGCCGCCCCTTCGACGTGAACGCGAAACAGGCTCCCTGCTACTAGGCTAACCCCCCCTTGCCACCGCGAACCCGCTCCGCGTTTTCGGTAATGCGCGTTTCCTCCCTTCTGGAGCTGGCTAACGTGCGCCGAGGGTGGAACGGGTAGCGTTTTTGGGGAAGCTGTGTGACGGAGACGAAGACGAAGGGGTGGAATGGTTGGTTTTGTTGAAGGTTATTTTTTTTTTTTTTTTTTGAAAATGGGAATTCATGGTTGGAGAAGCTTCGGATTTGTGTGGAATGGATGTTTTAATTGGATTTTGATTTTTTATTTATTTGGGGGTTGGTATTGCGGGGTGGGTGTTTGAATTTTGGGGGAAGAGGAAATTTGGGAGAAAACTGAATATCTAGATTCTTTGAGATTGTAAAGGGTTAGAATTGTGGTGCAGAAATAAAAGTAGGGTGAATCTGGGAGACGCGGTTCAAGTAATATAAAATGGCTATTAAAATTAATATAGAAATTAATTATTTTATCAGAACAATAGAATTTTATGCTGATTCAGAAAAACTGGTCGATATTTGCTGTAAATCGGGTTGGAAACTGAAGTCGTGACATCTGACCATCTCCCCCGAGATTCCGGGAGAAATGGTTTTCGTCATTGGCACTGACCACTCATAGAATTATTCATGGAAAATTGACAAAATTATTTATGGGTGAATACAACTACAGATTCATTGATATTTAATTTGTTTACGTTAAACAAGTAAAGAACACATCAAAGGAAAAGTGAACTACTTAGAGTAGATGCTCAAGGTATTGCACCTACCAGTTTTGCCAATTCTTAAAAAATATAATAAGTAATAAATATAACCTTATATTCTGGGCGCTATACTAAACAAAATAATTATGACGTGAATTTCTCCACAAAAGAAAGATCTGCAAGCAATTTAAAAATAAGATAATTATACACCTAGCAAAACCACTGCAATAGGCCCGACCGCGTCTCCCGGATTTACCCTGTACCATACAAGACACTGGACTTATTAATATAAATTGCAAGAAAATGCATTCTGGCGAACCTGCAGATGCCAGCAGAAGCTGCATGAAATAAAAGAGCCATGAAGCGTAAAGGAAGGTATTGCAGACAGTGAGCCAGTAGAGAGTTAATAAAAACGGCACCCGGGTCCCAGGAAAATGCGAGCAGATACGAGGGAACGCATCGGAACGAGACAGGGAAATGCAAAGGGCCACCGGCAGGGAGGCGAAGGAAAAGCAGGAAGCAAAGAGACAGTGAATGATGAAGAGACGCCGGCGCGCAGCAACGGGGAAGGGATGGTATCAAGTTCTAAGAAGACGCGAGCGGCCAAAGGTGAAGAAGGAAGGAGGGGCGCAAGGACACCCCGCGGAGTGAAAAATGTACGAGGACGAGCGGAACGGATGAAAACAGCAGAGACAACGATAGCAGCAGCTCCTCTGTTACAAAAGCGTGGCTCCGTTCCTCGGCGATACACGGGAACGGGTGCAAAGCTAATTGAGAGGCGCAGAGAGAATTCCTATACGAGAATAATTACAAGGAAGACAGGTGGATTTACAGAATTACACGGGAATAAAATATTCACCGTAAGCGGAATAAAGTACCAAACGATCCGCGGAGAGAAATTGGAAAAAGAACGGTGGAGAAGTGGAAAGGAAATTTGCGAGGGATGAAAGCCGAGGGGTGGTAGGAAGGAAAGTAAGGCAGGGAACGAGGGGCAAGATGGAGGATCCAGAGGACGAGGGAGGCTCGAGACAAACCTTAGAAGATGTCCTGCGCGGAGGAAACGAGACTGGGGGCGCGGAACGCGGCAGACAGAGGGAGGTGGATGTAACAGGGTGGAAAAAGGGCGACGGGGGTGGAGGGAAGACAGAGAAAAAGCGGCAGCCCACCCTTGCGGACTCGACACAATGGGACACGCACAATGCGAGGCTGGGATAAGGGACGACACATAGGGGCAAGGAGACAGGGGTGGTTTACGGCTGGAGGGTGCGCGCACCCTTGGCGTTCGCGCAGCGCCCTTCAATCCTTGGATATTTTTAACGAGATTTGACCCTCGCCGATCCCCACCCCCGCTAATAAATAATAAAGCGCCGGGAGAGAAATGTGTGTCGCAACCCCGTCGAACGGCGACACCGGTGGGACGATGCCCTGGCCGGTTCAAAAGATATTTCTCATCATCCCGGCCGGAGGAAGGAAGCTTCCACTCGCGCTAAATGTATATTTTATGAATACCCATCCTTTCCGAGCCGTGATTCCGAAACGAGCCGAAGAATGCCGGGTCTCCGACTCTCCGCAGCTCGTTTTAACGTTTCATCGCTGGCGGGAATTATGATAAACTCTCCGGTACGTGGAATGATGAATAATAATCAGTCCGCGGGATGCGGTGGAACGTTACAGCGGCATTTCCGTTGAATAATTCTCAGTCGCCCGCCGGTGGATCCGAAAGTAGAGCAACGCGGGTCCCGCGGCCGGTCATCGCGGTTCGGAAAAATACAGACACTTGGGGTGTTTTCGAAGATACGTGGAAAATGAATCGAGGAGTCGGAAGACCTCGTACATCACGCGCGACGCGGGCCCATTCATGCCGCGGGTCTGCAAAGACAGCCTTTAAAGCGCACAATGCGCATTATGTACCCGCCCCCCCTCCCCCCTGGGCTGATTTTATTACCCGGCATAAATCTACTTTCATCGATGCGTATATCGGCGATAAATCACCCGAGGTGTCGGAAAGGAGGATAGTAAAAGCTCAGCCAGTATGCGCCAGTCTTTAAAGCGCGCTGGGTGGCGTTGGCGTGTTTTCGCGCCGAGGCACTTTTTTTTATTTTTCCGGTGTTTCTGAGTTATTCGCGAGGGTTTAAGGAGAATATCTGGACTGAATTGAAACGGGGTTTGTGGAGCTGCTTTTATAGAGGGCCAATAAAACCGTCGCTGCCCGGGAAATGATTTTCTTCGTGGCGTCTGGAGGGGGAAGTTCCTCGATACAGCGTTGTTGCTGGATAATAGGTAATGGTCGGCTGGAAAGGACGGAGGCAAATACGACAAGCGGTTTGCTGGCGCGAGAACGGGGGCATTTCGTCGCCACAAAGGAATGGAGGGCGGTGGTAGACGGAGGGAACCGCGAATGGATTATTCGGATGGAGGCGAGCTTGGCCTTTATCGCGCGAGTCGATCAAATCGCGGCGATGCACGGAAGTGCATCGACCGGGGGGAGGGCCAGGACTCGCTTGGACCAGTTCGCTGGCAGCGTCGAGATCGAGGCACGAAAATTCGCGATAAATCTCGCGGCTGACTGGCGGAACATACACGAGGAACAGTCATTTCCGGGGTATTTCTGGTTGGCGGACCAAGAATGCTCGAGAGAGAGGAGGCGGGGGAGCGCCGATCGATTTCTGTCACGTCAGAACGATGGCTTCCTTGTTATCGGCGCGAAACAACTGGCCCGCGGTGAAACTTCTTTAATAGTTGAGCTGTTAACTGGGCAAGACGAGTTAAGTCGTCACACACTGATAGGGATCTGCATATGTACACGCAGTACACTTCTGGTGAAATAATTTCATAATGGATATATCAAATTCGACAAGCGGGAATATTTGAATGACGAGTTAAGTCGTCACACACTGATTGGGATCTATGTACACGCAGTACACTTCTGGTGAAATAATTTCATAATGGATATATCAAATTCGGCGCGCAGGAATATTTTGAATGACGAGTTAACTCGTCGTATCCGACGCGAAGGAATTTTTGAATGACGAGTTAACTCGTCATATTCAGCACGAAGGTTTTTTTTAATGACGAGTTAACTCGGCTTCCCTGGTTAACAGAGTGCTCATTTTTTGGCGAGTATGACGAGTTAATTCGTCGTTATAAAAATCCGCCGCGTCAGATATAACGAGTTACATCGTTATTCAGAAATTCATCTGTGTAACATATGATAAGTTAACTCGTCATTAAAAAATTCCTCCGCGCCGGATATGACGAGTTAACTCGTCATTCAAAAATTCCGCCGCGTCAGATATGACGAGTTACATCGTTATTCAGAAATTCATCTGTGTAACATATGATAAGTTAACTCGTCATTAAAAAATTCCTCTGCATCAGATACGACGAGTTAACTCGTCATTCAAAAGTTCCTCCGCATCGGCTATGCCGAGTTAACTCGTCATTTGGTGTACAACGGTGTACTGATGGGATATGAGAGTTGCACGATAGTCCATTACTCTCTTGTAACGTCATATAACTATCAATTTTAACACAACGACGGTGCACGATATTCGCATCACACTATGACGATGATAATATGACTTTGCGAGTCGCTTATGAATTTCAGCACTCACCGAAGTTGAACGTACGATATCGATGAGTCGGTATCACGATCACCTGCAAGCATAAACATGAAAACTTCATAATTACGATTCACTGAACGAGGTAGCGCGAATATCGAGCAAAGGCATCGGAAATTGGAGGAGTGGAACGTGGAATTGTGACGTTATCATTCCCACTGTACCCCTATCCATTCCCAATGAGAATTTCCAATCGCCCAGTGCCTACTACGTCTTTCTCAATCACCGACAAATCATGAAATCCGCTCCCTCCCCCCACCCCCCACACCACCTCTGATAACCAATTCACGGCATAACGCAACGAGTGCAAGGGAATTGCGTTACTTGCACATCACAATCGCTTTCTTTACACCCGACCCCGCGATTCCGCTTCAATTTTCTCGCCCCGGTTCAATATCACGCGGCCGTCCCGCTATCAAATAACGATTCGAAGATATTGGCCCGGTGGCAGGCATCGAGGAGGCAGGAAAGAAAGTATCGTTTCGAAATTATGCTACTTCTGCGAGTCACATCGCGCCGCCTCGCGGAGGGCTTCCTCCGTGGGCCCGGCATCCCCGATCCCCATTGGAAACTTATAAAACGCTGAACCAGCACATTTCACGCGACCAATTTATTACCCTCATCCACCCCCTCCTTTCCACGGCTATCTTCCTACCCCTCGCTTTTTATCAATTGTTCCTGAGGCTTTCCCAGATCTCACCCCCTCGATCTCCATTCCACGGGCCCCCGGCGGGGGGGGGGGGGGGGGGGTGAGGGGCGACGCCAATATGCGACGGGACAATTGCCCTGGAAATTTTATTTTATCAAGAGACCATCCGCGCGCAGCAGAAATTTCCATGAGGCGATTACTGCCGGGCGCCATTATCATCGAGCTGGAAATCCACGTAGCTTTATGTTACTTTCCGTATTAACATCCCCCTTCACTGTTTTATTCAAAATCCGCTGGAATTTTCTTGCAGCTTCCCCCGTAATTGGGGGTAGATTTTGCGACAGCAGGGATGCTGGGCCTGGATTATTTTCTATTTAATTTGTAATTATTATTGGAAGATATCTCCGATATCTTATTGGCGGAATAATGTTTTTGGATTCGAGACGGGGTCGTCGACCCCTTTTTTGTTTTTACTCGGCGATTAACGGCGAGCGCGGCCTCTCTCGCGTTTTTCGAATCGACGCCAATGGAGTAGTCGAACGGAGAGAGAATGGCTGGGTCATAGATTTTTACGGGCCGTTCTCCAGCAGGCAAATCGCGACAATTTCGGCGGCCGCCGATGCGGAAAATGAGTTTCCGCGCTGGCGGCGACTTCTCGCTGGGTATTCGCGGGTCGGGGCTGGGAAAACTCGCAAGAGATACGACCCCGCGTTCGACGAAAGAACGCGGGGCTAACTGCGAGCAAGAAGTGACCGCTGAAGAAACGAAGGGGGCATTAAAACTTTCGAAATAACAAAGTTTCGAGAGCCTTGCGTCGTGGAATGTCGCGACATCAACGAAATACCTTTTACAGGGGTGTCGAGGAATCGAGGGGAGCTACGACCCCGGTGCTTGTGTAAGATGTACAAGAAACGAGGTTCGCGTAGCTTTTATAAAAAAAAAAAAGGTTTAACTTCCTCGTGGAGAAAGATTTGTTTATCCCTCGTACAACGAATGCGGGGTCATTTTGATCCAACTCTGAGAAAGTCTATTACGATGTTATATTTCTGTTGGCAGTGGCAAAATATAGTGTGTGATAAATAAATTGCAGTAACATTATTTGTAAAAATCATACAGGAGATAGTATAGAATATCTGATTTCAAAAGCTTGTAAAAGTAGGGGATTTTTTTTACTGACATGAGGGGCTGGAGGAAGTAATGAATAATCATATTTACATAGTTTAATGTAAAAAATCCAATTGTTTTGCAATTATAGTAAAAAAACTGGAAAGTGTGAAAATCGGCCATTGGAAAAAATGGTGTATATTTATTTAGTTATATCTTCTACTTAATAAATCTTCATTTTCAGTAAAAAAAAGTAGAGATTTTTCAGTTTTCTTTACAAATTTATTAGGTCTTCCATTAATTTAACTCGTTAACTCGAGTTTCCAGTTTTTTATTATAATCCTATTTAATATGGAAGACCTAATAAATTTGTAAAGAAAACTGAAAAATCTCTACTTTTTTTTTAGTAAAAATGAAGATTTATTAAGTAGAAGATATAACTAAATAAATATACACCATTTTGGAATTTTCTCGTGCTTTCTGCGTCTTCTACACGTTGGGCACGTGAATAATACTGTATTTCTTGATTAATCAATTTTAGTGAATTTGAGAAATTTTAATTCTTTAATTCTTTTTACATTCAATTTTTTCATGAAACCAAAAACTGACCCCGTATTCGTCTCACGCGACCACACCCAAAATTCGTCTCCCGAGGGTTAATAAATCCAACGCATAATTTGAATTCCCTTTCAAATCCACCCACAAACTCACCGTTATATTTTTACACCCAGTGCACGAAACACGCTTTCCCTAATTAGCCGAAAACGCTCCACGTTTCTAAGCCTTCTTCCTCCCCCCCCCCCCCCTCCCTGCGTTTGCACCCCTTTCAAAACGCGCGCGTTTAAATTCGCAGAGCTTCATTAGCCTGCTGGAAAAATTCATTCCGAGTTAATTAAGCATACTGCTCGGAGGTGTCAAAGTTGGATAATTAGAATCTCTGCGCTGACATTTTTGCTATACAATTAGCAAAGCCATAAAAATTCCGGGTTTATTTCTTCGCGGAATATTGTCTTCCTCCAAGCACGGAATATCGCTGCGAATAAAATAGAAGCTCCGCTCGCGTTTCTCAATCTGGAAGGCAATCGAGCGATTCGTCAGCAGTCGCGTTGCAGGGACGTGTGAAAAAGCAAGCTGAACCGGAAGGGTCGGTTAATGTGTCGAGTTTCCGCGCCTGGGGGGAGGCGGCGGGGCGCGAGTCGAGTTGCCGCGGAAAAATCGCGCCGCGCGTCTCATTTTATCGGGGCCCTCTGACGCGATTCCGCGATAATCGGATTACGCGCAATTACAGGGACAGAAGCTCGAATCGCTGCGTTCGAATTCATTCGCCCGACGGGGGCAAATGGTACGTTCGATTCGCAGCTGGCTGAAGGGCCCTCACCCCTTCGCCGATGAAACTCGGCTAATCGAATTAATATTTCAATTAATCGCGACCCGTGCAAAATAATTCCCGTTCTTCCGTGAATTTCAGACACTCGCCGGTCAATCTTTAGCTGCGATCACCGTGCTCGACTAACGGGAATTCCGTTGGACCCTGCTCGTTTCCCGTCGCACCCGTCGTCGGGAGCGCGGAGCTTGTTTCGCGGTGGTTGAATTAATAAATCCCATTGCCCGATGGTAATGCGACGGTTTTATACCGCCGTCGTATTATTCTGTCGCCTTTATTAACAATATCGCGCTGTAAATGAAAGGGGCCTCGGTAAATCGACGGTGCAGCCTCGTGCGTCGGACGACTGAGTGATCACCGAACGAGCGAACGAGCTGACAACAGGCATAACTTTATCCGTGGATGTTTATTGAACGACCAGCGGATCGGCGGGTTTCATTAGGGCGCTGTGTCGCTGGGATGTGCTTCGGGGAAAATTAATTTATCTTCGCGGGGAAACTGGTGGAGCAGTGGGACACTCCATACTGGAGGGTTGGAATTCTTTGGGGGGTAGGTATATTATTTAATTTCGTTGTGGTGTGCGTGGTAGTTTTCACGTAGTAGGTAGGCTAATTGTAAATAATATCGCCTAGCAAAAGTTAAATCGCTGTCAATTGAATAATAATTTATATTTTTACATAGAATTTGCTTTAAAGTAAAGAGAAATTATTTATTTTTCTTTGTAGCACGAGTTAGATGCGTTGAAACCCACAAATTTTTAATTAGGAATTAAAGATACTTAAGGCATGCAAAAATTCGGTTCTGGAAAAAATCGTAGGGGATACCAGGGCTAATTTTTTACATTTATAATTTTTATAAATAGACCATTGGGATTTTGTTGATTTATTGCGTACTTAAAGTTTGGAAATTTCATTAGGTATACAGGCTTAATTTTGAAAATCTTTTAATTGAGTCTAGGTTGTAGTTTTTATTGTATTTAGAGTAGTCAGACGAATAAGACTTGACATTTACTTTTCAGAGAATGGGAATTTTTAACGATTGCTTTAAAGTAAAGAGAAATTATTTATTTTTCTTTGTAGCATACGTTAGATGCGTTGAAACCTACAAATTTTTAATTAGGAATTAAAGAAACTTAAGGCATGCAAAAATTCGGTTCTGGAAAAAATCGTAGGGGATACCAGGGCTAATTTTTTACGTTTATAATTTTTGTAAATAGACCATTGGGATTTTGTTGATTTACTGCGTACTTAAAGTTTGGAAATTTCATTAGGTATACAGGCTTAATTTTGAAAATCTTTTAAGTGAATCTAGGTTGTAGTTTTTATTGTATTTAGAGTAGTCAGACGAATAAGTCTTTTTGGTGAATGGGAATTTTTAACGATTGCTAGTAAATTGGAGATTTTAATATTCAAATATTGGTAAAGTATATTACGTATTCATTTATTCCCGTTTACGGGTAGACCCCAGTGTTTACAATATAAATGAGAAAATACATTACGACACAATACCGCGCATTATTATGGCCAAAATACATTACATGATTATGGTACTAATTATTTTATTAGTTTCGGAAGGAAATTAAGGAACCCGTAATACCACGTTCCCCATAAAACTCCAAGTAATTCCACGCTCACGGTCCGTACTTTCGCGAATCCGCGTTCCCCAGGTCCTCGACCTCCGTCACAGTTTCGTGAGTCACTCGTATCGCAATCTCTGTCCCCGATAAATCGAGAGCAAAGATCGCGGCTGACCCGGTGACTTCGATAACTACAAATCCGCTTCCACCGAAATCAACGATTCGATTAAACCTGCTAACCGAGGATGACGAGATAACTCGTCGCTGGAAACCACCGCCGCGGCCGGGAAAACGAGTTAGCTCGTCGCAAACATATAACGATTTGCTCGTACAGAGTCCACTTCTGGTGAAGCGCCGAGTGAACAGTTCGAATTCACCAAAAAACGGCACGCGATTTAACCGCATAACCCCTCGATCACCGACTTCGCTCTCCAGCGACAAAGAGCAATAAAACAATCGGTCGGCCAATAATTACCCACCGTCCACTCGACGTTCACCTATCTGGAAAAAAAAAGCAACGCTTCCGGCCCGGAAGGCGACCCGGTCCTGGAGCGTAGGAAACGTCGGAGATTAAACGTCGCGCGATTCAATTTGCACCCGATAATTTTCACCCCCGCGAGCCGGAGAGCACTCGGTTTCAACCAGCCGCGCGGACGGGCGCGGAAAAAAAAAAGGAGCCGTTCCGCAGCGAGCCTCTGCGAAGGAAATTCCACTCGAAAATTACCAGAGAAAGAGCGCGGGCGGCGTTTAGAGCCCGGAACGACGGAACAGGTGCCCGGAGAAACGTTGGGGCGGGCGAGGAAAAACGACGAGGGAAACGGTGTAAAGGCTTGACGGCCGGAGCGCGCAGCCTGGGAATCATGAGCTGCCGCGAGGTCGTCCGTTAACGGCGGTAATGGATCAATCGTGGCGCGAATGATCAAAGTAAAAAGTGCTCCGCTCTCTCAAAAAGAGAAAAAAAACCTATAGAGACAGAAAGAGAGGAATTAAGAGACTGCAACAGAGCGTGCAACTCGATGCGCGATAAGGAAGACGCACGGCGGGATGCGTCGCTGATAAATCGCGATCGTTTCGGCTGGATATGATGAATTCGAACAGAAAAATGGAGGATTGGGAATTGAAATATGGGGCTAAACGCGGCGATGGAGCCGACGGCAGAGTTATAGACGCGGCAGCGTCGTTTCAACGGGCAAACAAAAACTGGGAGAATGAAACGATTCGAAAAGTGGAGGAGGGGTGGGTGCAGGTGGCAACGGAATTGAAGAAATTAAAACTAGAGGAACTGTCTGTACGGTGGGTGGTCCATAAAAGTGTTGCGTTAAATAAAACTGGAGTGGAATTATCGTGGAAGATTTAAGGCGCGGAGATGGGCAACAAAATTACCAAGACGAAGGTAATTCGTAGACAAATAAAGGAAGAGGAATGGGGACGTTGCTTCCAAGAATTCAAGAAACGGAAGAAGATAGCCCGTGACGGATCACCATAAAAGGAGACGATATCGCCCGGTGTAACTGCGAAGGGGTGTTCCAGCAGAGGGTGGCTGGGATCGTCGGGGATGCCGGAGAATGGTAAGGGAACGGGAGCGGAAAAGTCACGTAGGCCGCTTTGGTCCAACGATGATGACGGAGGCCAGGCCCCCGCTGTTGCTGCTCTTGCAGTCGTCGAGACATCGAATTATCGCAAAGTTTCCGACAGGGGCGGAATACGAATGAACCCCCCGGAGGTATGTGCGTCCCGGTGGACGTCCGTCGCTGGACGCTTGCTGACCGTTGGAATGGTGGGCGCCCCGGAACAGGCTGGCCGCCAACTTTACTTCTAATGGAGTCCGCGGAGTTCTTTCGTACTTCCGCGCGGTCGATCCCCCCCCCTCTTCCCTTCTGCGTCTCGGATTATCGAGTCGCGACAGCGTGGAACAACAGTCGATGTATCCTGGACGGACCCCTCCTTCGCGATAAATCCCGGTGAGTTCGGGAATCTGTTCGGTATAAGTGGCTCCGGCAATCTGCATTTCATGCGAACGCCGCTGTCGCCGCCACGGCTCCTCTGCTGTAACTTTAAATTTATTCCGCGAAATTACCGGTACATTTTCGCGCGAGCTTCTTTCCAGTTGCTTCCGCAGTTCGTTCGAGACTTCGGGAGCTTTTCTGCGCTTAGTTTCCTTCCTCTCGTTTTTTAGAATTCTCCTTTTATCTCTGCATTGTTTCTCTTTGCCATGGCGCGGAGTAATGGCTACTCTTGGCACTTCGCGCGACAGTCGGCTCACCGTTCATTGTTCTCGTGACCATTGTAGTAATTTCTGCGGAACACTGGGGTGGGGTAGGGATTCGATGCTTGGAGTTTAAGGGGGTGTTGTTTTTTTGCGGATTTTTTCTTTTTATTTTAGGGCGTTCATGTTTTGGAGCGTTGATATTTCGGAGCGTTAATATTTTGGAGCGTTGATATTTTGATGCGTTGATATTTTGATGCGTTGATATTTTGGAGCGTTGATATTTTGGAGCGTTGATATTTTGGAGCGTTGATATTTTGATGTGTTGATATTTGGGATCGTTGATTTTTTGGAGCGTTGATGCTTTGGAGTGTTGATATTTTAGAACGTTGATGCTTCGGAGCGTTGATATTTTGGAGCACTGATATTTTGGAGCGTTGATATTTTAGAGCGTTGATATTTTGATGCGTTGATATTTGAGATCGTTGATTTTTTGGAGCGTTGCTATTTTGAAGCGTTGATATTTGGGATCGTTGATTTTTTGGAGCCCTGCTATTTTGGTGCGTTGATATTTGGGATCGTTGATTTTTTGGAGCCCTGCTATTTTGGTGCGTTGATATTTCGGAACGTTAATGTTTTGAAGCGTTGATATTTCGAAGAGTTTATATTTGGGAGCGTTGATCTTTTGAAGCGTTGATGCTTTGGAGCGTTGATATTTTGGAGCGTTGATAGTTTGGAACGTTGATATTTTAGGGCGTTGATCTTTTGGAGCGTTGATGCTTCGGAGCGGTGATATTTTGGAGCACTGATATTTTGGAGCGTTGATATTTTGGAGCGTTGATATTTTGGAGCGTTGATATTTTGGAGCGATAATATTGTGAAGCGTTGAAATTTTGAAGCGTTGATATTTTGGAGCGTTGATATTTCAGAGCGTTGATATTTCGGAGCGTTGATATTTCAGAGCGTTGATATTTCGGAGCGTTGATATTTCGGATAGGGGATTTTTGGGAATGTTGCTATTTGGGCGCGTTGATATTTCGAAGCATTAATGTTTTGGAGCTTTGATATTTTGCAGCTTTGATATTTTGGAGCGTTGCTATTTCGTAGCATTGCGTTGAACATTTTGGAGCGTTGCTTTTTGAAACGTTGCTGGCGGTTTCTTCGAAATTTCCTTTTTAATACATTTTTGGGGAATTTTCTAATTTTGGCAATGTTCTCTATCGCGTTTGAACGATATATTACCTCTTATTACGTAATATCTGGCGAGTTTCTGTTCAAAATTCTGGTAGAATTTGCCCGTGACTTGTTCGAGCACAAGCCACGTTCGCCATTAGCAAAACGACGCTTCGCCAGCATTGAAAGTAGCTTCATCAGGGTCAGGGGAGACACTAATACTGAGTGTGGTCTTTTGGGCGGCGCCCATGCTTCGTGCTCCGACTTCGCGTTTCCCTGATCGACCAATAAACATTCTTTTTCTGGATCCGGTTCAGCACGTTTCATCACGCTTCTTTACTCCTATCCCTCGTATAAATTCAACGTAATGTGACATTTTCACTTCATAAAAATGTAGATTTGTCAATATTGTTCTATTTTAATTCGCACACTTGAGCAACTGTGTAAGTAGAATTACATTCTTCCAAATTACAATATTAAAAGTTTTAAACATAATACTACTCCACTGAGACTCACAGACCCACCTGCATAAATTCCACTTCCTAGCTACCAAAAGCCACCATCGTAGTGCATACACACTGCATTTTCCCACAACCTTCACCTTCATCTCCTACAACTTAGAAAAACTCTAGGGCCACCAAAGTAGCACTACGTTCTCATCACAGAAGCCCTAAAACCAATTGTCGCCACGCCTTCCAATACCTTATCACGCAACCTCCATCACTATCACTAGTGTCACTACCGCCACGGCGCGAGGAAGTCAAAGAAAACGCAGAAACGAATGAAAATAGGGCGAGCAGGCAGCGAACGGAGGAAGAGACAAGAGAATCAACAGCTCCAAGAGATAGAGGGGCATGAAAGTACAAGGGGCAGAGATGAAAAGTCATAGAGCACAATGCAGCCTAGCAGTGGAACCGGAAGCTGGAGAAACAGAGGCGAGAGACGGGGAAGCGAGAGGAAGTTGCGCGTAGGACGGACGATTGGATTAATTTATCGCGTGGAAACGCTATCAGGGAAGCTTTTTTCTTTGAACAGAGTCGGGACGATGCTCTCTTTCCAAGTGCACCGCAGCCTGTCGCGTTGCTCCGGCGCACGCACTGTGGCAACGACAGGCAATTCGAATCACGGAGTCGAGGACGCGATTCGATTTATTCGAGAAGCTTCCCGCGCCTCGCTGCAACGGGACACGTACTGGGTGTCGCGGAAGTGGGTCTACTACCTCGTGTCATCTTTAAAAGATATTATCGCGCTAAGGGAATTCGGTGGAATTTTGATTGGCGAAGCTGGATATTCGCCCAAAGAAATCATTTTTAGAAGTGTAATTACTGAGAAGTAACAATGGTGGATGAGTAAGTTAAAAAGGCAAGAGTTAGTGCTTATTGGAGGCTAAATGTAGTTGAATTTTTCTAGTACTTAATAGTTGAAAGCACTGATGTAATATTAATGTTCACAATGTATGCTGAGTTGACTAAGGTAGTGGAGAATATTCTTCACGGGGTTTGGAGATCGAAAGAATAGGAAATTGCGAAGACAATGAAGACATGAAAACGATTTCCGATTCTGAATGTGTTAGAACAGAATTGCAAAGAATCCGCGCGGAAGAGACAGCGTAATTTCGCAACCCGTTGTCCCTGCTGTCGAACACTTTGCCTTTTTCGTCGCGAGAATTCCAAACCAGCAGTGATTCACGGGTCAAACGCACAGCGGCATGTGAATGAGCATTCTATTTTTATTTCAGATTAGAGATAGTGGTGGGTGACCTTCCTCATGAAAGGCTTCCAAAGAAGAGGTCGCCGAGCTGAGAACGTGGAACATCGGTATGTAGTAAATGCCAGCAATCGAAGATATGCTTAACAATACGGAACTTTTTGGTATTCTCACCCTTCTCGTTAACATTTTAAAAATAAAAACGAAAACTTTGGAGCGTTGATATTCTGGAGTGTTTATATGTTGAAGTGTTGATGTTTTCCAGCGCTGATATTTTCCAGGGTTTGATGTTTTAGAGCGTTAATATTTTAGAGCGTTGATATTTTGGAGCGTTGATATTTTGGAGCGTTAATATTTTAGAGCGTTGATGTTTTTGAGCGTTATTAGTTTGGAGCGTTACTATTTTGGAGCGTTGATATTTTGGAGCGTTGATACTTTGGAGCGTTGATATTTTGAAGCGTTGATATTTTAGAGCGTTGATATATTGGAGCGTTGATATTTTGGAGCGTTAATGTTTTGGAGCGTTGATATTTTGGAGCGTTGATATTTTGGAGGGTGGATATTTTGGAGCGCTGATATTTTGGAGCGTTACTATTTTGGAGCGTTGATATTTTGGAGCGTTGATGTTTTGGAGCGTTGATATTTTGGGGCGTTGATATTTTGGAGCGTTGATATTTTGGAGCATTGATATTTTGGAGCGTTGATGTTTTAGAGCGTTAATATTTTAGAGCGTTGATGTTTTTGAGCGTTATTAGTTTTGAGCGTTACTATTTTGGAGCGTTGATATTTTGGAGCGTTGATACTTTGGAGCGTTGATATTTTGGAGCGTTGATATTTTGAAGCGTTGATATTTTAGAGCGTTGATATTTTAGAGCGTTAATATTTTGGAGCGTTGATATTTTGGAGCGTTGATGTTTTGAAGCGCTGATGTTTTGGAGCGTTGATGTTTTGGAGCGTTGATATTTTGGAGGGTTGATATTTTGGAGCGTTGATATTTTGGAGCGTTGATATTTTGAAGGGTTGATATTTTGGAGCGTTGATATTTTGGAGCGTTGATGTTTTGAAGCGTTGATGTTTTGGAGCGTTGATATTTTGGAGCGTTGCTGTTTGCAACCACATCATCCCACATCAGCAACCAATATTATAAAAGCTACAGATTTCAAGTATATTAACCAGACTTCGGTTGCCCCCTATTCCTAATTCCCTTAGCTTTCCGCAATAAAAGCGGATTCGATACCGTAACCTCCAGGATCTGGCGATTCTTCAGACTAAGCTAGAAGACCCCCTAGCTCAAGCAACAGGAAAGACGGTTCAGAGGATCCAGTGTGTCCTCGCAAGCTCCACAGACACCGAACGAGATGGCGAAGTTTCAGCAGAGGCGAGGCTCGTTAATCCCGAGTAAGTTTTCGAACAGAGGAAGGACATACCTCTCCTGACTCGAGACCAAGCTGCCGGCAAACGACCCGGGGAAAAAATCAAGCGTACAGAGGGAGGAGCTTAGCATCGAACCTCCCTGTAATCCTAGCCCGTGGCCCTAGCCGAAGGACCCAGTGTCTCGTGATAATCCTGGTCCAGGATCGAGCACGAACCGCTCTTGATCACGCGAGCCGAACGATCCCGTAGGACGCGACGCCTGGATCTGGTGCAAAGGACCTACCCCCCTCGCGGCACCGTAAATCCATTCTCCAGACAGATCTAGATGCTGACCAGCTCACGTGCTTATCCTGTATGCTGCTCCCTCTGGCACGGATCCCTCCCTGCCTGTTTGCTCGACGCGCGAGGACGAATAATGAACTTAACGAAATTCAGGTGAGAGAAGGATTCGTTGCCGACGAGTGCGAAAGTTAGAGTCGAATTTAGGCTGGGTTTGAAGTGTCTGGTTATGCGGCGAGAAATATGAAGCTTCAGAGTTTGAAGTTTGGTGTTGAAGCTGTGGTTTTAGAGTGTGGAGTCTGAGGGACGGAAGAAGTGGGGGTGTGGAAGGTAGGTGTAAAATGTGAGGAATGTGAAATATGTGGGGTATACTGGTAATCCGGAGGTATAGAATATTGGGGTATCGAAATCAGCAGGTGCAGAATGTGGGGGTATGGAGTTCAGGAGATACAGAGTCTGAGGAATATAGAATTCAGAGGATGTAGGGGCTAAGGTTTAATACAGAATTTTGGAGATGTAGGATCCAGGGAATGTAGAATGTGGGATACAGAATTCTGGAGACGTAGAGTCTAAGGAATATAGAATTCAGGTGTAGAGTCTAAGGAATACAGAATTATGGAGATGTAGTATGTAAGACATGTATGAATATCGAATATGGGGATTGTAGAAGTGAAGGGATGTAGAACCTGAGGAATACAGAGCTTGCGAGGCAGAGGAGTCACATTAAGGAGAATCCAGGGATCGTTGAATTTAGCAGACAGAGATATAAAACAGGGGTGCAGAATAAAGAAGACAAATAAATTATACAACCACGGAACAACAAATTTAAAATTCTGTTTCTCAAAATTGCACCCACAAAGTACCACCCCAATTTCTTCAATAACAGTGACCATCTCCCTCTCCAAACTACGAGGAAATTATTCCTCATAAACCCAATCCTCAACTCCCGATCTTCAGAATCAAATCAGTGGATCGCGCGCTTTTGAAAAATTTACAAAACCCGATGTCAATCCAGGGCAAAGATCAGCCAGCGTGAACAGAGTCCCTGAAGATCTGTGAGCTCGAACGGTGGCTAACGAGGCGATAGATTCGTTCCTTCAGGAGGTCAGAAGATAGAATAACTCTCATCCGAGGATATATAGACCCCGCTCGATCCTGATCGCTGCAGCAATCAGTAAATTCTTATGGCTAGGGTGGGACGTGCCTCTGATAAGAAAGAGGGCATCGTTGATAGCGGTGTTCGGGATGAATTCACTGCGCCCATGAAGGTCTACTTTTATTTTCGCGAAAGAGATCGATGCTCTTAATTTTATTCGAAGGCCTTTCCCTACGCGCTGGAGATCTTCGTGCGGGCCCCTCTCAAGCGCGACATCGTTACAGGGAGTAACATCTTCCCTACCATTCTTCTTCGTGAACTTCCCGCGGCAGACAAATTGGCGGGGTGGCTTGAATATAGATGGGGGTGTGGTTGCACAGCCTCCAACTATACCGTATTTTTGACAGTGCAGAGGGCGAAGCACATCAGGACCATTGAGGGCAAAAATAGACTAAACTACATTGAAAAATAATTAATCTTTGATTTTACATTATTGTTACTAACTCAATTTCTCTTAATGCTTCAAATATTAAGGTAATATTTATTATCTTCTAATTCTAAGTCACTTACCATCTTTTCGTCTTGAAACTCCTGCACTTTTTTACTTTGCAAATTCTAAATGTCAGCTGGAGAATAGAACTTAGAAAAAGTCAATCCTCAGTTATTTTCTATTAAATTCTACAGTCTTCAAGCCTCTCCAATTTCATTATTCACTCTCCCAACAATAATGCAAAGCGATTTTCCGTCTAGGAAATGCGAGGAACTTTCTGCAGATTCTCATCTCCGTTGTTTGCATGTAAATTCGTGATCGCGCCGATTAATTGCTTGTAAACTGATATGGGATCTCCTCCTTCGAATTTCGCAAACCAGGCTTCCCGGCTCTCGCGATCAAAGGTCGTTAGACCCGCGTAATGATTGTCGTCCGATTTCTGGAAAATAATTTTCTCGCTTCTGGAGAGGCAGCCGCTCCCTCCGTAAGGGGGGGGAGCCGGTCCTCGAAGGGTGCGCGACTATTCATTCGTCGTCTTCACCCTCAGTCGCCTCCGATTCGACAGCCCTCGATCTCCGAGCAATCGATATCCACCCCTGAAATCTAGCTCGACGAAAAATGAACGCCCCCGGCTTAAAAATTAACCGAACGTACCCCCGGAGACCAGGAATCACTTCCTGCACGCTTCTGCTTCGGGTGGAAATATTTCGCGAGTGCCGCGTTGCTCGTTATATACAGGGAGCTCGTTAAATGATTCTCTTTTTTGGATTTGTGACGGGGTCAAATATCGACCGATGGGGAGGCACGAGTTGGGTGCTCTAGAAAAAATTAAAAAAAAAAAAATTAAAAACCTGACTGCATAAAAAGCAAACTAAAATGATATAAAGAAGACTTAATTTATATATAGTGTATTATTTATCAGAAATAGGATAATAATAAGATGACGATTTAAATTAACTCAATTGCCTTTAAATCTTTTGGGATTTAAAGATTTAAGGCCTCCGACTGCAGGCACTTGAGTTAATTTAAATTGTCATCTTATTATTATCCTATTTATGATAAATAATATACTATGTATAAGTAACTTAAGTCTTATAGTGTAAATAAAACAAGTCTTATTTTTGTCATTTTAGTTCGCTTTTTAAGCAACCGGGTTTTTTAAATGATTTTAATTTTTTACTTCTTAGTTATGTATAGCTTTATTGTATAACAAGGGCCGTAGCCCGTGCGGGGACCGCCGATCGGCGTTCGCCGAGCACTCTTACCAAACGAGACTGAACGATTTCCGCACGCGACATGCGCATAAAATTTCATCTTCCCAATTCAAAGAGTCAATGGAATTGCAGGTGTTTCCTTCCACATCACAGGTGATATTAAAAAGATCCAATTATACGCAATAGACACAACGTTAAAAAAAATCCTCAAGTCACCCCCAGATGACTTCGAAGGAATCCGAACCATTTTAAAATTGTCCACTTCATAAAATCAAGAAACTCCAGAGAGTCTACTGTCCCCTGCAATTGAGCAAACTTAAAAGAAGAAGCCGTCGTTCCCCATTCCCTCTGCGCCTGGCTAGAAACAACCCTCGGTTCGATTCGAATCTCCGCGACGGGATTCTCTTTCTCCCACGGTCCACGGCTATCTCCGCCGCCCCGCCGACCCCCCGGCCCCCGCGAGGATCACCCGAAAGACTCTCGATCCGCTTTCTGGAGAGGTCCCGGGGCCATTGGTCGCGCGATCCGAGCGGCACAAAAGAGGGAACCAAGGGGATGTCGCACGGATGTTGCTCGCGGAGGCGTCGAAGCTGCGACGCCCCGTTATCGAGCCACCGGCGCAACTTTTCCAGACCCCTGGCCCAGGTCGACCTCGTAAGCCACCGTTATATATTTCAGGGTATCTGCCGGCGAACGGGCGATCGCGGACAATCGATAATCCGATCGCAGCGGATCGGTCGGGGAACGAGGGGCCAGACGCTCGTTCGTCTGCTGCTTTAAAAATTAACCCTGGACGGTCGCGAGTGTTCGTGGGCCAGGGGTGGCAAGGGGGGTGGGGGGAGGTTGCGAACCAGCTACAGAAATACTCGTCGATGTCACCGACGATTTTCCACCAATCCAGCCGGCAAACTCCTCGAGCTTTCCCTCGTCCACCTCTTTCTTCTTCTAGCAACGCCACCCTTACTCTCTCTCTCTCTCTCTCTGTTTACCCTCCGCAGTCGGCGGGGTCTCGCTCCCCGAGCGTCGTAAATCTTGCAACGAATCGCCTCCTTTTTTATTCCTCCTTCCCTTACGCTCCCAGCGTACTAGCGTGTACGTGCGTTTTTTTGTGACGCGTTCCGCGCCGAAAAAAAAAAGAAGAAGAGGGTTGGAACTGGCGGAAGCATCTTTCGAGTAAAGAGCATCACATGCATGGTTTCTGGGGTAAACGCCCCGGTTGCCTGGTGAATTTTGCAGCGCCGTCTGCGGTGACGCGCGCGCGGAAGGATACGGTGAAACGCTGCTGGAGCTTATCGAGTGGTTAAATATTCAGTTTTGGCGGGCATCCTGAGAGCCGATCGGTTTATTGTGGCCGGGATGTCGAGCGTTTTGTGGCAATTGTAAACTGCTGCTGGTGGATTGTTTCGATGGGGCGAAAGGGGGTTGGAGGGGTTGCTCGGCGGTGGCGGGCGGCGTCCTGTTGCTTATCCGGGGGCTCGAGGTTGGGAGACTGGGAAACGCAGGATGGTTTAAGGGGAACACGGAAAATAAGCCTCTTTTAAGATTCTTTCTTAGGAATAATATGAATAATTATTACATAATTTTAGGAGAATGTCTGGTGAGATTGTGAAAATAATTAATAGAATTTTAATAGTTTAATTAATCCTCTAGACTCCTCATAAACAAAATATAGGTCGCTGGCGGGATGTGTAACTTTGGAACGCCAGCTCTGAAATCAAATTTAAATCTTTTTTTAGAAACTACGTGAGTGTACTTTCCGTTGCAGGCACTGATTTTTTTTAACAAGCTTTTTCTGTAAAATTTGTGTGCTTTGGAAGAAAAAGTTTCGGAAATCCGCAAATAAGGGAGGCAGTTTGGCGAGCGTATTTCAAAAAATCCATATGGAAATTAACGGAAATTACACTCGTGTAGTTTATAAAGAAATATTGAATTTGATTTCAGAGCTGCTGTTCCATAGTTACACATCTCGCCAAGGACCTGTGGTTTTTTGTGAGGAGTCTAGAAGAATAATTAATATATTAAAATTGATGTATACTTTTCTATTCATTTTTTTATATATATAGTCTCTTAAGACATTGTACTAAAAATAGACTGTAAACTATTCCTGAACAAAAATTCTCAGAAAAGGTTTACTTTCAAGTGGTGTTCCGCCTTAAGTGTGGGTTGTTGGAATAATAGTTGAGATTGGAGAGAAGGTTTTTAAACAAACTTTCTACAACTTCCCTATATCGAGAGTTTCAATTACTCGCAGCAGTTGATTACTTAAGACTATAATGTCCTTCGCTACCCTCGCCTAGCGATTCCACAAGCCTCTACTCAAGCAAAGCTCTTCCAACCTCGTCCAACTTTCTCACTCCCTCACATCCAATAACTTATATGAGCTAATCACCTACGGAAGATCACAACGTCCCCGCACCACCCTCGCGCAGCAATTTCACAACCCTTCACCGACACAAAGCTCGTCTCAACCCACCACCCCCTCTCCTAACATCCATTTACTGATATCAACTAATCACCTACAGAAGATCACAACTTTCCACGATCCGCGCCACCAACTCCTTCAAATAATAATCTCACAGCCCCTGGAACAAGGCGAACCTCCCCTAACTTCCGAATCGGCGCCGAAATTCCGACGCCTCTGATTATTTATACGAGCCAATCACCCGAAGAAGACCACAACGTTCCTCCACCTCCTCGGCATAACAATTTCACAATACCCCCCCGCCGGAGCAAAATTCTTCTCCCCGGAGCAACCACCCCAACCCTCGGCGGCGCCGTCGCCGATACCAACCCTTCGCGTAGCGCGGCAGATCCGAGTGCACCGTCGACTCGGCATCGACAAAAGGTTTCCAGAGGAAGCAGACAGCGCGGGCGAAGTCCCCGCAGGTGGATCGATGAGTAATCGCGGCACGTTCATCCGAATATATTCGCGCATAAAGCGCAAGAGGGGGTGAGGGGAGGGGGGATGCTTTCAGAGGGGAGGGCGACAGGAATATATCTCGGCCCCGTTCCTTGTCGACTGTACCCAGGGGCTCGCAGAGGAGCGGCTGTTTTGCCGGGGCGCGAGCTTCCAGACTACATTCACTTTCGAGGGTTATCAGCGGGCCTCCCCCGGGAGAGAGGGTCGCTTTGTCCACCGACTCCCATATTTCAAGGGAGGCCCGTTGAAAAGCCCCGTGTACCAGCGCGCAAACTACGTGTTGTACCGGTTTCGGCCTTGGCTCGCCCATCCTTTCGGCCACGGTGTGCCGTTGACAAATGTCCCTGGGCCGTTTCGATCTTGGCCCATCCTGCTTTCTTTCTCCACCCTTTCCTTTTTTCCTCCCCCCCCCCCCCTTTCAACGACGCGATGTCGTCGATTCTATTTCACTTCCTGACCCGTCCACCCGACCCTCGGCTCGGGATTCCTGCCGAGGATCGACGGGCTCCGGCGACGTTTACGTGTAAGTTCTATTTTTTTTTTTTTTTGTTGGCCGATGTGCAGAAGGGAATGCAGAGGATTTTTAGAGGGCTGCAGGGGGGGTGGAACAGGTGTGAGGAGGATTGGAAATAATTCAAGTGGAAATGGATTGATAGTGGAATAAATACTGGCAGGCAATTTGAAGTTTGTGTACCTGTAGTGATTTAATAGGGTTTGAAGTTTGAAGAATGAAAATTGAAGTGGGGGAGATTTTTTTATACGGTTTTGAGGCACAAGGTTTTCTAACGAGGAGAGTATTTTAGGTGTCCGCCTCCGATCATTTTGATTTTTGGATATGTTATAGAGGACCGAAAAATAAGAATTTTTTATTTTTCCCCGTTTTCAGATTTGGGGGGTGAAAACTGCGTTCAAAGTTAGGGTTGAAAAATCATTTTTGTGGAATATCTCGAGAACTATTAGAGATAGGGGAATAGTGTCAATGGACGAATTTTGTGTCTTTGAATGCGAAATATGACTGACTCGCCAGATTTTCAAAAAGTTCATTTGTTTAAATAATACATAAAAACTTTGAACGCATTTTTCACCCCCCAAATCTGAAAACGGGGAAAAATAAAAAAACACGTAGGTATTTCTTATTTTTCAGTCCTCTATAACATATCCAAAAATCAAAATGATCGGAGGCGGACACCTAAAATACTCTCCTTGTAAGTTTGCTGATTTCTGGCTTCCTGGGAGGTGTATACTGAATCAATTTCGGTTTAATAAATTCTGAGTGAGTTCGTTAGTTTCTTAGCGTGAAATCTTGCAAGCTAATATTGACCCACTTTCTCATACACGATCGACATGAAACTTAGCACACATACGTAGCTCCGACGACAATACATTTTCACTAAAAAGCATAAAATGATTTATGGTAAAAAATTTGTTAAAACATTTATTAAAATGTATTAAATCGGAAAACAATTACATTATTAATAATTGTTTCCTCTTTTTAGTTATTTGAATAATAGCTTATTTGAATTATTTACATAAAACATTACCACGCTTCAAATCCACAATTTATCCCTTATTCCCCCGCGAATCCTCCACTTCCCCATTTGCACCCCAATGCAACAAATACAGAGAATTCTGCAACCCCCATAAAGTCCAAAAAACTCACCTAATTGCCAATTTCCCAAATCCCCGCCCTGTCTTCTACACCATAACAAGCAATGACAAAGCAGTGATTCGGACCCCAATTTTATTATTCCCTGGAAATAGAAGGTGCACCCCCCATTTCCAGTTACCCACCCCCGGTTCCCTAATTTTAGCGAACATCCCCCCATCGCGCGTTTCATTATCAGCGAAGCGCAGTTGGCGAAAAATCGCCCTCCTCCGAATCCAAGGTCCGTCGCCGCCGTAATTTGGACTTTTCAGCGGAATTATAATCGCGGAACAGTAACGGCGCCCCGCCATAATAAATATCCGGCGCCTTTCTCGCGGAGGATCGTCCCCCTCTCACCGTTTATCTCTGTTTGTTCACGCACGATCCACGGAAAACTGGCCGCGAGCCTGTGTTCCCTCCTTCCCCTGTAATTTATGCGGGATCGATAGTCGATTCCGCCGGTACAAGAAGTTTTTCGTCCCGGGAAGCTTACGGACGCGGAAGATTTATCGCCATCGTCGCCAGCGGGTTAATTGAGGGCCGCAGCCCCGATGCACCCTCGATCTTCATTCCCAAACTTCTTTTCTTTCGTTCCTCTCGAATATTAACGCCTCCGGTGGCGCGAGTTTTGAAAAATGCGCGCTTAAGTCGGTCAAGGATTTGGGAGCGGTCAACCCTGCGGGGAAAGTTTTGTGCGAGGAAGGGAAAGTGAAGTTCTTCCTTGGTTTTTCCTTGGGAAATAAATCTTGGGGACCCTTGGGCAATACCTTCGATGCTTTTTAGAAATATTTGTTAAAGGGTTTTATTTTTATTGTATTTAAGTTGGAAAGGAAAATTGTAATGATCGAAGGTAAATTTATTTGAGCTTTCTTTTGGATAAAGTATGGGTAATTTTAACGGAACGTAGAGAAGACTTTTCAACAGCGTTAGACTTTTCAATTTCAGTGCAGAAAATGAATATACCGATTTGATATCCTAAATTTGAATGACTGTGTACCCACTAATGGGACCATTTATCTAATTCATTTCCCATTATTCTTGTGGAAATGGAGATGAGTAGGAACGAACTTTTCCTCCACGCAGAAAGCTGTCCTCCATTTGGAAAAGTAATCGTGAAGTATGAAAGAGTGATAATAGCAGAGGTAACTAGGGTCTACATTCTTGAATCACGTTTATCATCTAACACTGGATTGAAGTTGCATCGCACGTTATGTTAACAAATGTTAGCCGGTAGTTAAACAGTTTGACCGAGTAATGTTTTAATTCCAGAGGAGGGAATGTGTTTTGAACATTTCCCAGCGACGAGAGAAATAACTTTTTACAACCACGAGCTAATTTCGCCAGGTTTTCGGAATGTTTTATAAATTTCATTACAACTATCAGCGAAGCGCGTTCGAAAAGGCCGAACTGATTGAACGCGAGAGGAACGCGGGTGAATGGAGGTAAATGGTAGGAATTGCTCCGCGCAGATGGGGATTCTCGAAAAATTTAAACGTCGCGTTATTAATCTGGCGCGTAAACAGGGGAAATCCGCCTGGATCGGGGAAATGCGAAAATGCGTCGATGTAAAGCGTCGATAAATTGTTAACGACTGGTTATATTTATTTTCTAGCTACGCGATTATTGTCTACGTCGGGCCAGTTTATGGGCGCACGTGGCGTTTGCATATAAATTAGACGATTAACGCGTGAGCATCGACATCCGTATTGATGGCATCACTTATGTGCATTCGTTAACAAAATCCAATTTGTTGGCTGTGAGAAATTGCTCGTAGGTTTTTGTAATAAGCGCGGCAGATCTGGGCACTTAATTCTGCAAGTTTTCCTCGACTGATTCACGTGTAGTATTGCCACGTTTTCAGCAACAGAGTTCAAACTAAGGATCTATTAATCCTTGGTTGAAATCATGTATGGGAGGAGTAAAGCCGCGCTCCCACTTGTGAAATGCGTGGGATGGAGTAAGATTAAAGTCACATTTGCGTGTAATGAAATGTAGGTATGTGGGGGCAATTAAAGCCACGGTCCCACGAATACTAGTCACGCCAGAGAATACACCTAACCACGTTCCCACGTGTGGCATCTGCACCCCAAATTTAAGTACAAAATCTTAGACAGAGTTGAATAAGTATACTTGTTAAATGTCTACCATCTCATTCACTCCCTCTAATCTCACGGTGCATCTTTTCTAGGTGGCGTAATTCAATAGAGAAGTCCCACACGTGGGGATGCGACTTAATACTCCCCGTAAAATAGTTCTATCTCGAGAAATCACCTGTCTACTGCATTCAACTTCACTCTGCACTACTGCTACTGCTAAAAAATGTAGCACACTCGCCACAGAGATCCCACACGTGGGGACGCGACTTAATACTTCCCGTAAACTAAGTTCCATCTCCAGAAAGCACCTCTCTACTGCCTTAAACTTCACTTTGCGCCACTGTTGCCACTAAAAAAAGTAGCACAACTCGCCACTGAAATCCCACACGTGGGAACGCGCCTTAATACACCCCCAAAGTTGTTCCATCTCCAGAAATCTCCTTTCTACTGCCTTCAACTTCACTCCGCACCACTGCTACGACTAAAAAAAAGTAGTACAACTCGCCACAGAATCTTCACACGTGGGAACGCGCCTTAATACACCCCCAAAGTCGTTCCATCTCCAGAAATCTCCTCTCTACTGCCTTCAACTTCACTCCGCACCACTGCTACGACTAAAAAAAGTAGCACAACTCGCCACAGAATCTTCACACGTGGGAACGCGCCTTAATACAACCCCAAAGTCGTTCCATCTCCAGAAATCTCCTCTCTACTGCCTTCAACTTCACTCCGCACCACTGCTACGACTAAAAAAAGTAGCACAACTCGCCACAGAATCCCCACGCGTGGTAACGCGACTTAATACGCCTCCTGAACGCAACCATCTCTGAAACCACTCCGCAGAGCTTGCACCACGCGAAAAGTCGCCTTAAACGGCCACACAGGTCCCAGCCAGAAAAACGGCCGTAGCACAACTCCGCAAACCCAGTCGACCGTGATATTGCGGCCTAACAATATCCAAGCCCGGGTCCGGCAAAAAGAGCGGCTCGGAATTACAGTGCTCGTCAGAGTGAGCCGCGTGTCTCGTTGCCCCGAAATGCTCTGCGCCTGGACAAGGTACAAATGAAACGAGCCTCTGCTCGCGGATGACGCACAGGGTTTCCTGTTTGTTGGCCCATCCGGCCTGGACGAGAAGCAGAGAGCCACAGACACCATCTACCTACGTGTGTGTGTGTGTGTGTGTATCTAAACGAGAGAGAGAGAGAGTCAGACTTCGCAAGTTTGAACAGATTGCTCATCCTCGGACCGTCTTCCGCACGGATGCCCGGAGAACCAACACCCGTCCTTCGAAGTTTAATGAGAGATGATCAAATTGCGCGACGCCAGACGGCTCTGCGGGTGTAGAATCGATTCCCGCGAATGCCCACAGCCCCGAGATTCGTTTGTTTCTTTCGTCACACGCCGTGGCGTATTCTGAATGGGCGGGCTGATTGCGTTGGTCCCCGAATCAGACTCCTCGCTTTTTTCTTCCTCCTCTATTTTTTTTTTTTAGAGGCGGAGGGGGGTAATTCCGCGGCAGTTCTGGGGTGGAAGTTGGACGTCGGTGATTGTGTTCGTTCAGTCGGGTTAAGCTGGGCCTCCATTGTTGCAGCTTCGCGGTGGTAATTACCGCGTTATGGTGTAGCGATCTCTGCTTCCTGCTGGATGGTCGAGAGCTTCCTTCCTGGGCAACTTTCGGGCTGAAAATTCACAGGCAATTTGTGGGAGTTCTCGCTGTTCTTGGTTAAGGATCCGGGCAGGCTGACGAATATTCGCACGCGCAGGATTGTGCATTACAATTGAAAAGTGTCACGTTAGTCTTCGAAATCTGAATTGCTGAATCTGAAGTGTAATAATACGATTCTCTTAGTTTATCTTGGTAAGTCTTACCGTATCTCTGGAACCCTCGTTCAAGTGTTCAAATCAACAGAATACTTCCCGTAATTATTAACCCTCAGCCAAGTATAATATTCCAGGAAACTTAAAGAATCGAAGAAATTACATTTCCACTGCTCGAAAAGGAAGAACAGCAACCTTAATATGGGTCAACATTGACCCAGGCTCCATCTTCCACGCGATCACCTAAATCAACCGCGGTTTTAACCCGCGTTTGAAAGATCCCACAGTCGACGAAGCAACCAACCACAACCTCCTCCATTAAAATAAACCGAACCCACTGTTCGGCTCTCAGAACCCGCCACCATCGATCGCTCCCGCTGGTCTCCGGGCGAAAGACATTTCCAAAATGGGCCACGTCGAAGCGTCAGCCGGCGGAAGACGCCGAGGGATCGATCGCCGGTCGACTCTGCGCGGGACATTATCGCCGAGGATCCGTCCCCGCGGTATTTATGGAAACGATGACGCGAAACGTGGAGCCAGAGGGAGGCTGGCGCGATAATGGAATCGCCAGGCGACCAGTCGACGCGGAAATGTAAAAATCCCCTGGCAAGGCACCGAAACCAGGCCACCAGAAGAGTTACAAACGATCCTATCCCATTGTTTCGCCCCGTCAGCCGTGCCGATACCGTGATCTTGTTATTTGTCCCGGCGCATCCTTCCATCGCGGGCCCAACTCTTTCGCTCGGGAATAACGCGTCTCCGTTTCTGCCCCTGATAAGTATTTTCTTACCATTCCTCGTTTAATATCTTGCCAGTTAAGCTCGTCCTTATTTCCCTTATTCGAGACTGCGCTCCCCGTCAGATTTCCCGCAAATATTTTCTTATTTTCCAACGCTACTGTTTACAGACGCGCGTTGTACTTGGCGCTATTTCATCGTGGCTGTCCACATCGTATGCTTATTGTAATTCCTACCTACCGGCTGTCAGTATTTTCTTCGGTCCCGATACAGTTACCTGTTGTAAATTCTCTAGTTTCCATGTTTGGTTTCCTGTATTTTCTTTCTACGTTCACGTGCTTCTGGCCTGGTAAATTTTTCCGTTGCTTTGTCTTTTTCAGTAATGGAATATGTTTTCGAAATTTTGGTAGATGCGGATGGTGTGCTTTTGTTGTTGATTCTCTAATTTCTGTCGTTAGTAGCCTCCCATTTCAGCTATTATCGTTTTCCTATTCCCGGCACGACCTCCTCGTTATCGTCACTTTCACGTCCACCATTGCCTCCTAAGTCGCCGTTGCTGCTTAGGAGAACGGTTCGCTGTGGGAAATGGTCCCAGGGAAGAAAGAGGAACGGAGGTGGATTCCTTGAAGATTCTTGAGGCTCGAAGGTAGTTGCATTTGAAGGATAAAGGGAAATACAAAGAATGTTGACTTTTGCTTTGTTCAAGTTTGAAACAAAAATCGTTTAGAAATATTGAAATACCTAATGTAAAACAATTATTATTGCTTGTTTTTCTCAGATGTCTAATTAGGGTGTGGCAAATGTATATAAGTGTCTTGAACGTTGTTTCTTTACAATAAAACAAGAGTGTAAAACTTCTTAAAACGAGGTTTCTTTACAATAAAACAAGAGTAAACTGTTAAAAAGCTATTTTGCAATTTTTAAAAATTTTTTTAGAATAAAACAAGAGTGATTTCGGCGCGTTAGTTCGGTCAGTGTAAACTGTTAAAAAGCTATTTTGCAATTTTTTAAAAATTGCAAAATAGTACACTCTTGTTTTATTCTAAAAATACGGTCGATAACATTATTAAGTTGTTTCTTTACTGTTGGACTAAAGTATTAAAACTTAATTTTCTCGATAAAGCTATTTCGTGACATTCCCTCTTCTTGTCTCTTATTCTTTATTTACCTTCTATGAGTGTTAGGCAAATTCGATACACAAAATTGTACATTAGTCGATCAACGCCTCGATAAATACTATTCCCAGCTCATTAAAGTGCTGAAACGAAGTCACTGGGTTCAAAGTTTATCAATTGGGCCAGGGAATCGTCCACGCGCGATAACATTCCAGCTCCTCGTTGATACTCTCGTTCCACTTCCTTTTTATAAAAAATCGAGGTTTTTAAACGACTAGAAGTGTTTCTAATGCAAGGAACTATTTAATCGACGAATTCAACCGGGAGGAAGGGACTAGTGCAGGTCACTGTACCACCAGTTTCCAATTGCTTCCCAATACGAACAGTGTAATCCATAGTTCCATTAAAAATTCCAGCGTCAATGCAATACAGAGCACGCTCTGCCACGAATATCCTGGGAAAAGTGTATTTTCCAACATTGGGCATGACATCCTTGCAAATTGCAGGCAGCCATATTGCCCAAATAACGTTAAACCATTGATAGATGTTTGCGAGGAAAACGCAGCCGTTGTACCGCGTTTTTTTTTATAGCGATACCTCGAAAAAATAGCAATTAAAAGTCTCGCGTTGTCCACGCGTCCACGCAATGTACAGGGCAACCCGTTTGAATTCATAAGTGATTATATTATCGAAGCTGATTGAACTGGAGAAGCCGGGTTAAAGTAATTGGAGTGGGAGTAAGTTTGCTCCGTGGCACAGTGCGGCACTTGAATGGGAACTTGGGACAAAGATAGAGGAATAAATACGATGTGGTAATAATTCATTTTATACTCAAAATTGTTCTATCTAAGTTAACTGAGTTTTATTACATAAATATGGGAATTAAACCGTTCTTTTTGAACCTGCTTTTTTAAAGAAACTTTTTTTTTTTAAATTGGAAATTAAAATTAAACACGCCTCTGTTCACATTAGCAATATTTAAGGTACTACAAATACTATTTTAAAAAAGAATCACAAATGCACGAGGACGCTAATTTCTTAGTGTTTAGGTTATAAGAAACAAAT
The DNA here is from genome assembly GCA_963971345.1 of Andrena flavipes. Classification (NCBI taxonomy): domain Eukaryota; kingdom Metazoa; phylum Arthropoda; class Insecta; order Hymenoptera; family Andrenidae; genus Andrena; species Andrena flavipes. The sequence continues at coordinate 76,696,297 of OZ020480.1, forward strand.
GATAATTATTGATACTCAATTGGTTTTTGAGGTATTATATTTTACATTCAAATTCTTTATTTTCGGACTAATGGTTATATAGGATAACTGCATCAAAATTGGACATCGATTATTTCGATTTTAGTCCATTGCCTGCCGCACCGAAAAATTAATTTACTACAAAATGGCGGCTGTTCAAATTACAATATCAATTTTCGCCACAAAAATCGCTCATTTTTCATCTGTAAAATAAAAACTACGCAACGCAAATGAAAAAAATTTTGGTTACCGATTCTGAAAATGTACTTTCAAAAAAAAAAAAACGCGTTTAGAGATTTAAGTTAGGTTTACATCCTAACATACCTGTACTAATTGTAAAACTCGCACAGCTCCGCCAATTTTGGTCGGATCAAATTGAAACTTTCACACAATACCTTTGAAATGTTGTACTTTAAAAAATGTCAAAACCCCAAAATCCCGTAAAAACTCTTCCTCCAGAAAAGTGAAATATCTCCAAATCTCGTTACATTATACCATTCTGTGTAAAAGAATGTACCAACTGCCATTTAAAAAATGCACCAAATCTCAAAATAACCTCGGCACCCCTCCTCAACGAACTTACACCTCTACGCGATCAAATATCCTCCCTCCGACTCCTTCCCCTCCCCACTTTCTCGGCAAACAGGCTCACCAGTTCGGTGCAGCTTCCGCGATACAGGGATTTATATATCGAAACAGGTCGTCCGGTATAATGCATTATGTTATTATGCAGCGTTTTGTTATTGCGTTGCACCGCGCGCGCGGCAGTCACGTTGCCGGTGCAACGGCCGCGCGTCAGATTGTTGTACACGTGGCCACGTAAACCGCGATAACCGAGCGTGTAAACTGCGAGCATGTAAATCGCAATGCGCGATTGTGTAAATTAATCGGGAATAATGCGAGTGACGCACGCATATTCGCGTAACCGTTGCCGGACTATGATTACGTCATTATGGCAGCTAGTGATTACGGTATCTGGGAACAATCGACGTCGGGGCCCGTATTGTCGACGATCCCAATATTGTTAATAATACGGCCGAGTGATCCGCCAACCCCCTGCTCCGCTGTAACGAGTGTGCATCGGAATTGTCGGACGATTACGCTCCCCAAACACGATTACGAGATGTCGTAATCGAGGGGATCCGTATCGATGGGATTGCTGACTGTGCAGACGGGCAGAGGAAAGTTGGTCGGTTATCCGTGTTTAGCTGATGTTGGGTAATACCGTGCACGTGATCAGAGAGATTTGTAAAGCTTGAGCTTTCGTGTCTGGATCCCTGACTCCGATTTTACGTAATTAGGGGGATTCTCTTAATGGCTTCTTTCTGTTAGTTTCTTTCTCGGGTTTGATATTGTTTTTCTAGATCGTAGATCATGATTTTAGATATGTGGGTTCTGTAGGACTCGTTTTCATGTTTTCAATTTTGAGGTGTAAGGAAGGAGGTATGAGAACTCTCGGCATTGCTCAGCAATTGGGAAAATAGAAACAAATTTTTTTCCATAAACCGGTAATAAAACGTTTCAAAAATATATTCTCAAAGTTATAGGTCGAAATTCAACTCCGTATTGATATTATAGCCTGGTGAGTTGGAAACCACGTTTTCAATATTGGCGCCTGGGATAACTCAAAAACTATTTGACTAATCAACTTCAAATTTTGCACACTTTTAGTTTATAATACCTATTCCTCTGAATTTCAACCAAGGTTTAACCAAATTATTCACTTTAACCACGGTTTTTAAAATTTGCAATTTTTTACACCATTTGTGGTTTACATTCTTTCTAATTGAAAAAAAAATATTGGTCTGTGTTACATCTCGAAAAAAAAACTGTTTCAGGTACTATTCCTCCTGTATTTATTATAATTTTACTGTTACAATTTTTTTTACTTGTTATAATGTTAAATTAAGTACCCTTAAATTTTTTAAAGGATTAGCGCATTGGTATCTTTGCTCAAAATTACTACAAATTTATACAGAAATAAGCGGTTTGTACGGGCTTCTCCCCTTAAGGAGGAAGGGAGTAGGTGTCGTGAGTCAAAGACTAAAGGACGCAGAGATAGAAGAACAAAGGAAGTGCTCTTCTAGTGGAGCTATCAGTAACCCGAGACGCGTGAATATAGTAATATCTATGTATATAAAGCGGCCCCTACACGGTGATATTGATATACTTTGTCTTGAGACATGTCTCTCTGTCACGTGCTGGCAATGTGGAGAGAAGAAGACAAAGACACCCTGCCTCGAGACACGTCTCCAGACAAATCTCATTCGTGTGGGATGAAGCTACAGGATGAGACTTGTCTTCAGGTAAGCCTCGAGACGATAGTTGACGAAATTGTGGTCAACTACCTAAATTACCAATTACATCAACTAACGTGTAATCAATTACACAATACCATTTCAATAGTAATTCGTAACTTGTAATTAAATTAAATTTTGCCGAACTCTGTGCTACAGCACTAAAAATTACCACCGCAAGCTTGATCCCGCCAAGAGCAGCCCGCTAAAGGTAACCCTTCGCGCACGAATGCACCTCTGTTCGCCATGCAAATTAACGGTATCAAAACAGTTAAACTGCCAAGTTGGAAACGATTCAACGACCCTTATCAGAGCCCGGTGTAGCGTTTTCGACACGACCGCGGACCGAACGTCGACGAAGGCTACCCCGCCAGACCGAGCCGCGCGAGCTTCCGACTGTTTTCGTGCGCGTTCCACTCGGCTTTCCTGCTCCCCCTTGATTTTTCCGTCGGTGACCGTTTGAATGTGAAAAAGAGCCGAGAACAGGGGGAGCGGCGTGCGCGATGGTATGCAACAGTAGTCGCGTCGAAAAACTTGGGTCGAGTGTGCTCGTTCGGGCGGGCGCGCGGAAATTGCGGCAGTTGAATTATGACTGGTCGGATCAAAGGGACGAGAGCCGGGAAACGAGGAGCGGGAAGGAGGACGGGGGTGGACCTCGAGGCACGCTCGACGAATGGAAAAAAAAAGGGGTGACGCGGCGGAAACAAAAAACGCGAGGTCAGATTCCGTTGGAGTTGCGTCGTTGGTTCTATGGGGGCTGATTCAATTAACGTTTCAAGCATTTCGCAATGAATGCCGCGCCGCCGTTCTGTTCGATTGTTTGGTCAGGTCATCAGCGCGGCGACTCCGCGTGCTTGATGTTCGATGGTGGTATCGAGAGAGATCGCGAAGTATGATATCGTAATAATATAATTCCCTGGCGGTATTGGAAAGTATTGTGTGGGGTCATGGGTTCTCGTGGAGTATGATAGACTACTTAGCATAGAATGGTGCTGGCTACCGATGCTCCTCTATCATAGAGTATCATAACGCATTGTAATATGTCATAAATTATTAAAGTGTACTATGAACTATCATAGAATATCATAATTATCATAGTTATCGCGAAATATCGGCTAGCATAAACTATCATAGTCCATCATATGTTATCATAATCTATCATAAATATCATACTCGGTCGTGAACTGCCACAATACTGCACACGCTATCATAATCTATTATAAACTACCATTTTCTATCACACGTTATCATAATCTATCATAAATTATCCATTTTCTATCATAGTCTATCACAATATACCGCAAACCTTCACGAATGACCGCAATCCATCGAGAATTGGGTATAGATACATCATTTCGCTCTATCATAAGTCATAATTTTCCATTATACATTATCATAATCCATCATACGGTGTTAGACAGTGTCGTGGATATAGCAGAAATTATCATGCTCTACGTAAAAGTATTATAAACTATCACAAAGTGTCAGGTATCATCACAGATTATTATCATAAACCGTGAAACTAACCGCCCACTTCACCCCAGCGCTTCCATCCGCTAGGAAATTATCATACACTGACCTCGTTCCCGCCCCCTGCTACTCATTTTTCCACCAGTTTCCACAGTCACAGGCTTACCGCGCCCGCCTTCGATAATTACAGAATAATTAGGAAAGAAACTGAGCTCCGCAAACAGCGGGAACTTTCCGACAGCCGCATTTCACCCGCGGACCTATTAGTCATCGCTATTCCGAGGCGCACGCGAGATGAATGACGCGAAACAAGTATCTAGCGCGGGAACTCCCGACGCGGCCGTTGCTCTTCGGACAGCGGCAGCCCGGTCGATGGAGAAAAAATATTCCCCGGGCCAGGGGGAACGGTGAAAATTGAATTTTAATGGGGGAGCCCTGTAACCGTGAAATAACAAGGAAAATATTGTCAAAGTCTCAAGGGCACAACCACATGAATGCAATTCCGAGAGGATATTCTGCTTTTTAACATCCACCTCCGGTACAGTCTACCCTGGCAACGTTGCCGCCAAGTGTCACCTGCGCGTTCTCCTTGAAATCATCCTCAAACCCCATTTCTACAAATTCGCTACCAGCAAGCTTGCCCTGAGAATCGTCATTCGACCAACTTTTACGTTACACGGCTTTTCAATAAATTTCTTGTCGGAAAGGTATTTGCTCCACGGCAGCTTCTGCTCAGTTTCAACCCCTTGAAAGGGAGTGCACGTGTGTACGCGGGATCCTGACAAATCGACTATCCATGACGAAGGCATGAACTCTTAAAAAGCACTCCACTTCCAGGGTGTACCTTCAGAAGTGCACGAGCAGTCAGCCCGCGCCTCATAGTCTGTCACGAACTGTTCCCGTCGAGGAGGATATCTCACTCGAAAGAGGATTCCTCTGTGTGTCCTGAAATCTATATCTGGACGTCTGCTACCGTGACATCTCGGACAATCCAGCGGACTGTGATCAACGAACGGAAAAGAGATTCACAGTACCGTCTCCTAAATTCCACTATTTGCCTCGCGTAACTACCATCGTGATAATTATTTAATAAAAAAAAAAAAAAGAAGATCAGAAATTCCTGTCCCAAAATCTAGTTCTTCGATCTCCGGAGTCTTCCTATTCCCATGGTGCATCTGAACTGTAAAATGGCCCGGATATTGCAATATTTGTATGCCACGGGTTTTACAGCACTCGCGAGATTTGTTATTTACGCGAAGGGGGAGGAATAACGAGGGTCCGGGCGCGGTTGTAAAAACGAAACGGCACGGGCGGCGATAATCTAATACCGACGATCATAATCGGAACAAAAACCATGCATAATGGTGGATCGTGATTCTCTCCGGCCCCCTCGAGTTGACAACATTATCATCTCCTGCCCCGTTTCCGGTCCCTCCCGTGCGTTCCATCTGGTAATTGGATTGCCGCGCAACCGACCGAAAACCGGGGGAAAAAGACGTGAGAGAGAGAGAGAGAATTGTATCATAGGAAAATACAAAGGGAAGCTCGAACTTCCGGAAGGATAAACCGCGTATTTTATATTACCGTCGACGTAATTCCCGGCGAGAGCGCGGGTGGAGTGGAGAGGAGTGAACAGGGCGACAAAAACGAAGAATACGCCAGTGTGTGCGAGGGTGGATGACGCTGAGGGTGTGTAAGTCAGTGTGTGGAAAGGGTGAGTGCAAAGCGGAATGTTGGGAGAAGAGACAGGGAATCGAATGTGAATGTAACGTTGTGTGATCTATAAATGTTGAGTGGAAAATGAGTGACTTAAGAGAAGGTGAGTGCGTGAGTCAGTGAGTGATTTCTCGAGTTGAGTGCGATGATTGGAGATCAGGAACGAAGGAGGGTGAGTAGAGAGTGAGTAGGACGTGAGTGCAAAATTGAGTTACTGAGTGAGTGGAGAGGAGTGAACAGGGCGTCAAAAACGAAGAATACGCGAATGTGTGCGAGGGTGGATGATGCTGAAGGTGTGTAAGTCAGTGTGTGCAAAGGGTGAGTACAAAGCGGAATGTTGGGAGAAGAGACAGGGAATCGAATGTGAATGTAACGTTGTGTGATCTAATGTTGAGTGGAAAATGAGTGACTTAAGAGAAGGTGAGTGCGTGAGTCAGTGAGTGATTTCTGGAGTTGAGTGCGATCATTGGGGATCAGAAATGAGGGAGGTTGAGTAGAGAGTGAGTGGGACGTGAGTGCAAAATGGTGAGTTACTGAGTGAGTGGAGAGGAGTGAACAGTGCGTTAAAGACGAAGAATACGCGAGCATGTGCGAGGGTGAATGATGCTGAAGGTGTGTAAGTCAGTGTGTGCAAAGGGTGAGTGCAAAGCGGAATGTTAGGAGAAGAGACAGGGAATCGAATGTGAATGTAACGTTGTGTGATCTAATGTTGAGTGGGAAATGAGTGACTCAAGAGAAGGTGAGTGCGTGAGTCAGTGAGTGATTTCTCGAGTTGAGTGCCATGATTGGAGATCAGGAATGAGGGAGGTTCAGTAGAGAGTGAGTGGGACATGAGTGCAAAATTGTGAGTTAGTGAGTGAGTTGGTTAAGTAAAGAAAGAATGATTTATTTAATGAGTATTTGGAAGAATAACGAAAGGATGAATATAAGAGCGTGTGATAAATGACTACTTACGTAAATCACTGAGTCGAATGCTTAAGTAATTAAGTTAGTATCTACTAAAAAGACGATGTAGCATTTAGATGTCCTGCTGCTTACGACGAACCCGTATGATTGAACGAATCCAAGTGCAAAGGTGAACGAAGAAGTGTGACGAAAAAGAACGGGCGCGCGAGTACACACGCGAGTAAGTTAGAGAAAGGGGCCTGGTAGCTGCGAGTGAGTAAATGAGGGTGCGACCAACAAATACAAAAAGCTGCGTGCGCGAGCGAATTTCCATAAGCAAACAAGGGTAAAAGAGAGCGAGGAAGAGACGGGAGGATTGAGTTTAAATTATCGAGGTTGAGTGTGAGGTAAACGAGAGAGGTGGCTAGAGGGTGGGTTGCCAGAGGACCAGTAGGGGTTGGGCGGTTTTCATCGCGAAGCACCACAAATGGGAACGCAAATATTGGAGATAAACGCGCGAAAACGTTCAGCGAACGCCGGGGCTGTTTCTGCGAGCCCGCGATTTGTCATTTTTTGCGTACACCCGTTAATTCGAGAACGGAGATCGCATCGGTGGATGAAAAATTAAAAATTATTTGGCCGGTTATCTGACCCACCCCCGGTTACGACACTGGCAATTTCGCGAATATTGCGCGGCACGCTGGACACGATAAACGCGCCATGACCGCCCGATGAGATCCAGAGGCTCCAACTCGAAACGCAAAATTGCATCGTTAAAAATATTATCGCGATTTACGCGATTACTCTTCCATGCCAAAATACGACCCGGATAAATAACGAATAAATCTCTGTGGAATCGTTGCGGAGAGGGTTTAGAAGTCTTCTAGGGATTATTGGGGAATTTTACTGGAGTTGAGCTTGAAACATGTCTAGAATTAGGCTAAGGATTTATTTGGAATAAAATTCATTTTGGAATCCTTTTAAGGAGGTTCGATACCACATTTGCGGGGCAGATGGCGAGAAGGGTAAGCTTATGCTTATACATGGGAGCTCTGCAGTGATATCAATCTTAGATAAAAAAAATTGTAGACAAAAATGTTATTTACACGTCTATTTCTAATAAAATTATTACTACACGGTTTGTTTTGGAATTCAATTAAACAAAAAGTATGTTTAATGCAGAATGCAGATAGAAATTATTTTCATTAAGAGTAGCGTAAAATATGTGAGTGAAATGCGGCAACGTCGCTTTGCTTCTATCTTTTTTTTCGCTTTCCATCTCACTCTTCTGGCGTCCTTTTGGTAGTGTTTTTACCAATTTTTACTGTATGCTTTGTACAAGTATACATTGTATAGATAACTACGCAGCGTACAGCGTTGCCACGTTTCAAACTGTTCCTTCAGCCAGTTCCAAAAATACGAGCACGTTGTTGTCTATTTATTTAATTATCTAATAAACCGGACGGATTTTCTTTTTTCGAATTTCATAGGAATACTTAAGCTTTCCACTGCAACATTTTTGAAGACTTTCTCACTATTTTTAAGGACTCTGTAACATTTTATAGAAATTTTATCGCTTTTTATTTCAATCTTTTCAAAACCCGTGCGGTTAATCGACTTGAAATTTTGAAACAATGCGGACTGCACTTTGAAAATTAGATTAAAACACTTTTCAAAGATTTCTGATTATTTTTTCTTCAGTATCGAAACATCTTAAATATTTTAATAGAAATGCTGCTAAGAATCCCCTCGAATGTAGGTCCTTTTGAATTTTCGTAGAATCTGATTACAATTAAATTTAGCACCACCCAAGAATCTTATTAACACCCAGAACAATTTTTGAACCACTGCCATTCTCACCAAATGGATCCAAACGTTATGCAAAAAATCATAGGTCAATTTCAAGGTCTCTAGAATATATTCCAATAGATTTTTAATTGACATTTTATCTCAGTTTTTGCAAAAAAAATTCTAGATTACCATATGTCCAGAAAACACGAAGAAACTCTTCAAAAACTTGTAACTTTTACAAATTTCAAAATCAGAAACTTAAAATCTACAGAATTGCTGTTCAGATATAATATTTTGGTAAAAAAAAATAATTTGTAAGCCAGCTTTAGAAAGATGCATTTATTTTGCGTATAGAAGGCATATTGCCGTTTATGGGTGGCTCACACCCAGAGTGTCAACGAAGGGTTAAAATTCAGTATAAAAGCAATCAGCATTCGCCCCACAAATTTCCCGAGATTTCACAGTGTAATTCTTCCCCGAGTCACCATGGAATCCATCTAGAATTCATGCTGGAAGCTCTCCAGAATCAATCACCCCAGGATCTTCTTCGCACCACCCCCTGTACTCGCTTCATTTTTCTAGTTCCTTTTTTAACAGGAAATCTGTTAAGATTATTCTTCCCGTGAAGATCTTAACAGAACGCTCTCATTTGTCTCTCTTTCTCTTCTTTCGCTCTGCCCCTCTGCCCTGCGCGTGGGCTTATCGCTTCAGGAAGAGCGTGTTAGATAATTTATAGCTGAACAGCCGGTAAACGGGACAAACGACTTTATCACTAGACGAGCGGCGGCCACGGTTTCTTCATTTGCATCAGAATCGGCCGGACTATAAATACACGTGATTTTGTAGATCGTAACGCGCCCGATTAGCCGGGGGAACACCGGGGCTCGCTGTAAATTTCGTAACTGCGCGAACTGCTACAACTCGCTCCTGCATCGCTTAACAACTGCCCTCCGAACTACCCCATCGCGTTTTTCCCGACCACACCCAATGTTTTACCTTACGACTCTGTTAACGACTGCTAAACCCCAGTTCGCTTTCACTGAGAAACTTTTTATGCACAGCTATCGCTAGGAAGTGACAGAATACAATTTAGACAGTTGTACTCTTTGAAGCACGTGACGAAAGGAGATTGGAGGAAAATAAGTCGCGAGAATATGGACAATGGTCGATGGATTATCTAATAAATAACGATGAAATTGGAGATAATGATAGTTGCTCAGGGTACCTGCATTGGAGTCAGCGAAATCTTCGACAGGCATCGATACCTATCCATTCTAATGATCACTAATCTACTGGATGAGCCTCAAAGCAGACAAAAGAAGTGGAGACACGAGAAATCAGTTCGTAGTAAAGCAATCAACGATCACCAGAGAAAAGTAGAGCACAGCTCGGCGAACAATTGGAGCGACGTTCTGCGCGCGACTTCGTTAACCCTTGCACAATGGATAGCTTGACCGTATGTCGAATGCAGGGTGTGGTTGACTCATCATTTCATTCGTAAGCACCTCGAAACAGGCTGTTTAAGAAATTAGAATTTTTTACTTCTTCGAAAAGTAATTCTAGTAACGAGTGACTAGGTACCTAATACTTTGGGGTGGGTTCAAATGGACCCTGTATCTTGCAGGCGAGTCTTAATTAGACATCATTCCATGTATAATCAGCTCAATGAATCTTAGAATACTCAATGAACACGTTCGTTAATTAACTTGAATGATTGAATGTATTTTTCCCATTGTAACTTCTGCTATCTACGTACTGGTACTTTTGGTACTGGTACTTCTATTACTGATACTTTTGGTACTGATACTTCTGGTACTGATACTTTTGGGACTGATACTTCTGATACTAATGCTGCTGCTACTAATACTTCTGGTGCTGATACTTCAGGTACTGATACTTCTGGTACTGATACTTCTGGTACTTATACTTCTGATACTGATAGTTCTGATACTGATACTTCTGGTATTAATACTTCAGGTACTGATATTTCTGGTACTGATACTTCTGGTACTTATACTTCTGGTACTGATACTTCTGGTACTAATGCTCCTGCTACTGATAATTCTGGTACTGATACTTCAGGTATTGATACTTCTGGTACTGATACTTCTGATACTGATACTTCTGGTACTTATACTTCTGGTACTGATACTTCTGGTATGTGATACTTCTGGTACTGATACTTCTGGTATTAATACTTCAGGTACTGATATTTCTGGTACTGATACTTCTGATACTTATACATCTGGTATGTGATACTTCTGGTACTGATACTTCTGGTACTGATACTTCTGGTACTGATAATTCTGGTACTAATGCTCCTGCTACTGATAATTCTGGTACTGATACTTCAGGTACTGATACTTCTTGTACTGATACTTCTGATACTGATACTTCTGGTACTTATACTTCTGGTACTGATACTTCTGGTATGTGATACTTCTGGTATTAATACTTCAGGTACTGATATTTCTGGTACTGATACTTTTGGTACTTATACTTCTGCTACTGATACTTCTGATACTAATGATCCTGCTACTAATACTTCTGGTACTGATACTTCAGGTACTGATACTTCTGGTATTAATACTTCAGGTACTGATATTTCTGGTACTGATACTTTTGGTACTTATACTTCTGCTACTGATACTTCTGATACTAATGATCCTGCTACTAATACTTCTGGTACTGATACTTCAGGTACTGATACTTCTGGTACTGATCCTTCCAGTTCTATATAATACTTCTGCCCACCAGCTCTTCCAATAATAATTCTGTCAAAGCGCTGATACTTTCAGAACAAGTGGGAAGTTTGTTAAAAAACTATATAACCATACTCGAAAGTATCCTAAACCTGATCCAACTCGACCCACCTGTGAAACGATCCAACGATACCAACCACCGCTCGCTAACGAGAGGATTTCCACCAAATCAGGGCAAATTCCCTGGAATTAACCGCGGTAATCGTCGTCAGGTAGACTGCAAGAGGGGAACCACCACTGCAGACAATTTCCATAGCTCTGGCGACACTTCGCCGCTGGGATTTCGATTCTAGATGTTTCAGAGGCTTTTCAGGGAATGATAATGGGTCAGAGGTCGACGTACGCGGATGAATTTTGGTAAAGTCACCGTGTTTTACGAATTATGAGGGAAGTTTAAAGAGGATGGGATAGCTTGAAGTTTATAGCGGGTGATTGGCACAGTATTCTTAGTTTATCGTTTCTAGAGAATATTCTGCATCTTAGGGATTGATGGTGATAGGGGAAGAATATTTCTGCGGAGAATAAGTAGATCTTAAACTTTAAAGTCAATTTCTCTTAGGGTGAATAATTCCGTAAGAAAATCGAGAAATGTAACATTCTAATTCCCAATTGGAAACTTTTTTAAAAATATATGCTAGTTTCATAGAAATTTCTACTTACTTCTAAATGCAAAAATAACCTCACACACACTTCTTTGTAATACGCGACTGATTGAAATTAGTACTGAAAAATTACTGACCTCAAAACTAACATATATAGCTTGGCACCCCACGATTAATTAGTCTCCTAAAAAATTTCTAAAGAGTTCTAATATTTACCCGCACCAACCGTTCCAGCATGCGGTACAAAATGTTTACTGTATTTTCCCAATTCAGCAGCCAAAAATATATCAAAACCAGCTGAAATATTGAAAAAAGTTTTTCCACCGCAGGCCTGTATTATTAATCCCTGCAATTACTCTGAAATGGAGATTCTTGGGAAACGGATACTCCGCGCCACACACACACACGTCGAAAGCCTGATTGCAGATGAATTAAACAACCCCCCAGCAGCCAATCGCGGCGCTCCTCTTGGTTTCCCACCATTCGAGCGCGATCCCATAAACTGCATCTCCACCTCGAGAGCCCACGCGAACGGAAATAACGGAACAGCGCCGGAACTCGATCGATTTCACCTTTTGCGCGGCCAATACCAGCCACCCCCGCCCGGCGCTCGCCTTTTGTTTCCCGCCACAGAGTTATTCCGAGCCCTACGTAGCTCCCCGATATTTTACGATCCGCGCAGCGATCTAACAACGAGCAAATTCTCGCTCCATCATCCACCGCACCGTTCGGCTTTGGAAATTTCATTCAATTCGACGGATCGCTGTACCTCCAGGCACGAGAGCTTCTTAAGAGGGTCGTCGCGGAGGGTAGAAACATCCAGACTTTCAAAGCCAAGCTTTTCTTACAGTCCTCTATTCATGACGTCCACGAGTTCCTTCTTTTTCCATCGACTGTCTTCGACTTTTCTTAATTCCAATACGCGTTAGGTACATGGGGTGGAAGGATCTTTAAGGGAGACACTCGAAGGGAAGGAGGATCTTGTTTCTTTGGGTTCAACCAGAGTAGTGGATCTGCTCCAGGTTTCTTGTAACACGCAGGATGGAGAATGAATTTTTAGTATGAATGTGGAATTCAGTGGAGTATTTTATTACTAACGAGGGAAGGTCCCAGACGCTGGAAATTTAAAAAATTATGAAACTTTGGGAATATGTAGAGCAGCGGTGAGCAACCCTTTGTTCGAAGTGGGACACAAGTGGAAAGCTATTATGTTACGTGGGCTGCAATATTAAATACATAAATTTATTTAAGCCAAGAATTTTAATTTATGCCAATGTTTAAGGCGGGCCACAGGTCAGCGGCCCACGGGCTGCTCTTCACTGATGTAGAGGATATAGTATAGGTAGGAATTGCGGAATTATTTTGCTACCTAAATCCAATTTAAGGGAGTGAAATTGACATCTGGAAAATTCTCTATTTTGCGATTTTGTGTTGTAACTTGCGAATTGTAAAGCCTCGTTCACATTAGTCAAGTTTACTGACTAATGTGAACGAGGCATAAGGGATAGAAGACAATATTTCGGATAAAAGTTACTTCTTTTAATTAGAATTATCATTTGGTAAAAAATTGTTCTTCCACTTCGCGAGTTATAACCCAAAATCGGAAAATAGCCGGATCTTCCAGGAATCAAATTCACCCCCTTAGAGTAAATTTATATAGAGTAATATAAACCTATATATCCCCAGAGTTTTAAAATTTTTTGAATTCCCAGATTGGGGATCTTCCCTTCTAAGCCTTGTTTTCTCCTGAGAAACTTAAATACCAACGATGCCTTAAATCTTTTCAGTTAAAAAGCTACAGTTACCCCAAACAGTACTGCGTATTCAGAACAGAAATAAAATTGCCAGCATTTCGATCACGCTGCAGTCAGATTCCTCTGAAAAAGTGAAACTTGATGCCACATACCTTTCCTCGCAGTTTTCTCAGTCGCCTATAGACACTTCAGCACTCTGCAACAGAAAAATGCCAAAGTATAAGTATCTCCAAATAAGAATAATTCTTAAACAAATTACTATAATCCATCCCCTTTATCTCAGACCGCAAAACAAAGACATCCAGAGATAATGAAAACAAACCAGCTTGCCTGCCATCGAAGCTACCAACCATCGTACCAATAACTGATTCGAATCCATAAAAGTCAAAGAGCTCTCATTACATCGACGATCGTCAGAAGATAATGGTAATTCACTTTCATCGCGACGTATCGGTTCCCCCGAATCGGATTAACGGCCTTTCCATCCGCGGCAGGAATTTTTATTGAGATTCGACTCTCGATATTAAAAGAATAAAAAGCAGGGAAAAGAAGGAAGAAATGTCGATGCCACCGATGGTCCCAGGGGTGGATTCTCCCCGGCTGAACGTATCGACGTTTCCACTGGCCTAGGCGCGTTTCCACGCCGAGGGATTTGCACTCTCTGCACGGTTGTGGCGTGTTTTCACTAGAGATGGGATCAAGTTCAATATGTACTCACAAATCCGAGTCATTTCCAATACAAAAGTTTCACTTCGTGGGTTTCGAATACTACTCATGAGAGGTGACGTTTCATTCTATGTACTTCGAAGTAATTGGGTTATACAAACTGGTACCTGAAGAGTTCTAGAATGTTCTTGTAAGTACTTTGACATTTGAGAGAATTGAATCTCGTAAAAGTAGTATTTGAAATCTAAAAGACAAAGCACGAATGACATAATTTCACAGACTAGAAAAGTCCTGGTTAAAGTACTCTAGGGTAAACGCACCAATAAACGAACACTTAAGGCCAATGAATGAACATTATTATAAAATTATATTTGCAGTGCGATTGATTCCACGTGCTGCAAAAAATGTTTGGATATGGAGCAAGAAATTAAAAGAAGTCTCTACTTAATTAATTGCTTATTTTAATAACTTATTTTACCCATTTTAATAAAAAATGTCCATTCACTGGTACGTGTTCAGTTACTGGTACATTTACCCTACTTGGAAAGGGTTCGATTATACTTGAAAATATTGTTAACATTTCTCAAAGTACTTAAGGAGAGTTCAAACCTACGTCGTCGAGGTTCGAGTCTACTTAAAAGAATTGTTTTTCTTTTCGAAGTACTCGTGAAGTGTTCCATTCAGATTCGAGTCTACTTCCAATATACATACTTCAAGCCATCACTAGTTTTCACACTTCTAGCTCCTCTGTTATTATTTTATTATACCTACTGTGAATGGGTTAAAGGAGAATTTTTTCAAAAGCTCGCCCCACTAAAAGTGTGAATAATTATCGCACGCGTGGTTCGACAATTTCAATGTATTACTTATCAAGTTATTTTGGGTTAGGTTGCAAAACGGCATGTATGCTGAACCTCGCCTATTTATCACATAAGTTTTTTTCTTTTTTTTTTCTCTTTTGTTGTTTATAATTTTATGTGATGAATAAAGACGAATTATTATTATTATTATTATTATTTCCCTGTTTCAATTGGACTTCAATTTCCATTTTGAGCTGTGTTATGGTAATCCTCGGTCGTCAGACCTATTTTTTTAAATCTCACAGTTGTCACACTGGACCGATTTGATCCAAGCAAAGCTGCTTTTAAAAAACTATCTGTTAACCCTTAAGTAGGCGCATGGGGTCATTGTTTCTCAATACATCTAAGAAATGTTCAGTTTTATTATAATGAGATGTCTTTATGAGATGATGTTATTATAATGAGAAGACTTTATTTGAGTTTTGTATTTTTTGTAAAAGTAATAAATGTTGATTAACAAATATACTTGTTTTTACTTTTCAAAACCTTTTGATTTACCATAAATATAAAAAAGCAGTTGGGGTCCCTGCTGACCCCATGCGCCCACTTATGTGATTTTGCCAGTGCGCCTACTTAAGGGTTAAATTAAGTCGCAAAAATTCTAAGACAAAGGTTGAAAATTCTAGAACACATATTCACCTTTGAAAATCAACATTTTTAAAACATCATCAGCTTTAAACAATAGCACCACGTTCAATGATACCTCAAAGTTAAATCGTGAGTTATCTTGACCCAGTATAAAAATCAAAGATTAAAATACTCCCCTTAAACAAAAAAAGCAACAGAAATGGGCCCCTCATATCTCCCCTCGTGGTTTTCAGTAGCAAACAAGTATAAAGCAACAATTAGTTTCGTATCCTCGCGCGAGAAAACGTTGAAATATTAAGCAAGCATCTGTAGCAGCGTCGGGGCGCGCGAGGCCCCACCGCACCAGTTAAGGGTTAATATTGAAACGGCTGGCGCGTTCGTCCACCGAACACGAGCGGCCCTCGCAGTCGCTCTCGCGTTCGCAAGAAACGGGACTTAATTACTCCGTTCACCGGTAAATCCAATGTAAACGCAATTACGAATTCACCGCCACGGGATGTATCCTTCTTCCTCCCGAAATTCTCTCGTTAGCCCCGCGCAGGGGCGGACCGCGCCTCGCGTTTCCTCGTTTCCGCGTCGGTCGGACGTTGAGCAGCCGAGCCGTGGGGTCGTTACCCAACCGTGATCTTCGGGAGGGGGCAGCGTGTTCGCCCGGCAGCTGACTAATTTTATTAAATTTCGAACATCCCCGGGACGGGAAGAAAAACGGCTCCGCTGTCGTTTCCAGTTTTCGACTCCTGGTCCCACGTGGGAGGCGGGTTTAAGCGCGGGATGCTGCATGCAGATTGGGGGTATAATTTTGGGGAGAGAATTTGTTGTTTCGGCGCGGTGATACCGTTCCCAGGGGTAGGGACGGAGATATTGCTTGTGTGTTTGGTCTTTGGAATTGGTTTCGTTAGATTCGGTATTGTTGGGACTTGCGGAGTAGCAGTTGGGGGGATGGGGACATGGTGGTCGCTGAGAGATGCTCTGCTTAGGTTAAAGCTGCGCTTCCGCGAGCGGAGTTGGAAGGGTTGGGGAGACAGGGAGGTGGGACGTTTTAATGGAGATTCTTGAATGAGGCACGCTGCGTGATTTGGGAGAGGTAGTTTAATTTCTAATCAGTCACAAGGAATCAATATTCTTTGTAGTTTTGTATTCCGCAGAGCATGCACACGTGGGAATGCGGCTTAAGTACTTAACTTGTATGCTCGAGTGAATTCAAGTGCGCTAAACAGGCCAAACTGTGCACACTCGAAATAATTCGAGTGGCGTTGTATTTTACATAAAAAAAAATTGAGTTTTTGGCAGTTTTTTTCAAAAAAGAAAACTGTGCGTTAAGGGCTCGATGAAAGCTGCTCAGAAATATTTTTTTGGGGGGTTTATAGTGAAGCTGTGATAATAGTAAAATTTTCAGTCGTTTAATTTTGGGAATTTTTTAAAACAAAACTATTAAATATATTTACTTCCAACTTTGTGGATTTATTTGTCAATCTTTAGAGAATAGGAGAAAAAAATTGTATGCAAAAATAGTGGTTATATCCGGAGTTATAGTGCTTCAGATAGAGCGCCTTACAAAAATCATATGGGCATTGTTAGCACAAAATGAGCCGTTGTAGGTGTCTGAAATAGAAAATTTAAAAAAAAAAATTGTAATCTGTATAAATGTCGCTGTCGCCTGAACAAGATTATAAGGAGAAATACTGAAAACTAAAACAGACATCGATTTCTGCAAAAAATTCTGTTTTTAAGTCCCAAAACTCTAATTTTGCAAAAACCGACTTATTTTTAGTACCGGCAAGAATGGGGCATCTACTGAAGATATACATATGTCAAGTTTGAAGTAAATCGGGTGATTGATTTTTGAAATATCACGCTGACCAATTCGAAAAACATGGTTTTGAGAAAATCGCGTTTAAAGTTTTAGGTAGTATTCTTCTTATTTGATTTTTTTTTTAAATGTTGCCTAAATAAATACAAATACAGACATAAAGTTTTAGTTAATACAATTTGAGTTTCTCTTAAAAAAAATCCCAAGTATCGCATTCATTTCCCTTAAGGTTTTGCAAAGATGAAAATTTAAACACGAGTGATTCTGAAGAATATTTATTATTATTCACAATACCGATTACCAATCCCAATTATTAGTATCACTCCCTAAGCTGCTCCCAAACGTCGAATGCCCACAGCCTACCGAAACAAGAATGAAAATCGGTCCCAAAAAGAATACTCCTTCCCTCCGCCCCTTGAATCCCAAAATGCATATCCCACGCCCACTCCTCAGCCCTCCTACGTCACTCATTAAGGAAAGAAGCTTCCGAAGCGATGCACGCACATTTCCCAGATCGCGCCGTCATAAATCGCCGCCAGGCGTAGGAGCCTCGCGCAGCAGCGCGGCCCGCGGAAAAGCATGGCAAAACCGTCGCAAAACTGTCGCAAAACCCAACACGCTGGCGTCCGTCATCCCCTGGAACGAGCCACTTTAATTTCGCAAACAGAGGAGCGCCGCGAAGAAAATGCTCCCAATTCCGCGCGTCTCGGCCAGAGACGAGGGACAAAGCAAGAAGGCGAGGGGGGGGGGGGGGGGGGGGGGAAAGCGTCGGGGATGGGCTTAGGGAGTTTGTCGGCAAGAAAGCTTACGAAAAAATTTTCATTTTCCGAGGAAGCGTGGCGGAAACAAAGGGAGCGGCCGTGTCACAATTAGCGAAACAACGTGCCGGGAATATCAGCTGGAGAGCGCTGCCGAGGCGCACGCACATTGCGAGGGGCGAAAGGGGGGGAAAGGAGCTTTCCTTTGCTGGCGCGCGTCTTTCGATTACACGCAGCTCTCCGAGTATTCGACTCTTTTCAGGCTGTTCGAGGGGTTGGAAACCCTTCGGAACGGGTTTCTTTGCAGTGACTGATTGTGATTGTGTAGCCCAGTGACTCGGGTGTGGGTCCTTCTTTTTTGGTACTCTCTCGAGGCCCACACGAGCGCCTCGTGCTTTGATGGGGTGTCGGATGATCGGGGAGAGAGAAGGTTCGTTTTGGAATTGGTATGATAGTAATATTTATTAACGGGTAGGGGAAAAGTGTCTAAGACGATCTCCTTAAGGCGTGACGAGTTTCAAAAATACAAATGCACATTATTTAAATAAATGTGGAGTAGTTTCAGGGAATTAAAAAAAATTCTGATACTTTGTGAATGTTTAGGGAATTTTCACCCAATTATAACGCAATTTTTGTTTGCTGTCGAAATCACTGTAAGGTGATGCAATTGAAATCTGAATATCAATGATTATTTTCAGATTTTGTGTTATGAATCGCGAAGTGTAAAATAATTTTTTTACCAAATGATAGATCTAATTAAAAGAAGCAACTTTTGTCTTGAAATTCTTTTTCAAATCTATTACAGTTCGCGAGTTATAACACAAAATTGGAAAATAGCCGAATTTTCAAGGGTTTAATTTTATTTTACTCCCTTCGAGTGAATTTTGATAGCAAACAAGAATTGCTTTGTAATCAGGAGGAAATCCTCTACATATTCACAAAGTTTCAGAATTTTTTTAAATTTCGGGTTAGGGATATTCTCTTGTTAGATCAAATTTAGCTACCTGATCCATAAATATGCCAATAGGCTTTAATAATAGAGATATTTACATGTAAATTATTAAACATTTCATGGTGGCCGTGGGGTTTTGGTGGGTCCCGAGGGATTCCCCTCTGGGGGCGACGGGGTGTCTTTTGAAGATTTCCCCACGTTAAAAAAATATTAATTTATAAATATAATTAACAAGTTTTTTATTCTTTTTTTTTCAACGTGGGGAAATCTTCAAAAGACACCCCGACGTCTCCAGAGGGGAATCCCCCGGGGGCGCTTGGGTAGTGTGGCATTTTTACCGACTAAAACCCCACGGCCACCATGAAATGTTTAATAATTTACATATAAATATCTCTATTACACTGTCCAACAGCCATTTTGGTCTGTAACAATCAATATCCGTTTTTCATAGACTTTTGTGCGCTGAAAACGAATCCTAAAACCGTTTGTCGCCATCACCCTCAGTTTTTGAGAAACTCCATTTTGAAAAAAAATGCATATTTTAAACTTTGAACATCTTTTGTGTTCAAAAAGTAATCATTATTCGGTTGTTTTTTTCGTCAAATTATTCTAGAACTCTCGCGAACACAATGCTACAAGTTATTGTTGAATTATAAACATTTAAATATATTTAAACAACGATCAAATGAAAAAGGACCTCCGAAATGCAGCAATTTTTGCAAATGTGTTTCTATATATTTCAAAAACTAAGGGTGTAGGAGAAAATCTAATTACTCCACGCGACGCAGCAGACATTTTTCCTCCAAAAACCATAAACAGAAGTAGTAAAACCCCTTTCGTTTCCAAGGCAGAAACGAAAGAGTTTGGCAAAACGTGCGGCGGAGCCAGTGGTACTCAATATGGGCCGCTTAGCGTCACAGAGTCGCGTGACTACCACTGCCCGCGCCGCACATTTCGCCAAACTCTTTCCTTCCCGGATTGTAAACAAACGGTGTTTTCCAACTTCTACCGAAGCTTTCCCGAAGAAAAATGTCCGCTGCATCGCGTGGAGTAGTCAGATTTTCCAGAGAACTTACGAGAGACTTGGAACACTCTTTCGCCACTCTTCCAAAATCCCAGATTACCAATCTCACAAATCTCGAAAATCCCAAAATTCACCCCACCATTTTCAGTCCGACTAACTTCACCACCACTAATTTAAGTCCAGTGCCTCCACCATTATTTTCTTCAAAACCCCCTTCCTCCTTTCACCCCACAAATTTCAATTCCATCAAAATCCCAAAATTCACCCCACCATTTTCAGTCCGACTAACTTCACCACCACTAATTTAAGTCCAGTACCTCCACCATTATTTTCTTCAAAACCCCCTCCCTCCTTTTACCCCACAAATTTCAATTCCATCATCTCCAGCTGTATCAGATCCCAGCTCAATGCAACTGCGGACAAAAGGCTACCCACGAACAGCTGCGAAAACCTTCTAAAACAATCTAAACAACCATAGCTCCCTCCTTTCCAATTAATCCAGCCATGTTTTTTAAAGAGAATCCGTCGTTATCGGCACGCCGGTACAAAAAGCGGGAATGAAATCGTAATAAAGTTGGCTAATTTGTCGCCCCTTGCCGCGGCCCGGGTCACGCACGGCCGTTAAGCACGGTTTCCGCGTGCACGATGCATCACGAGCATCGCCATCTCCCCGTTCAGGCTCGTACATCAGCCAAGACAGCCGGCGAATTTAACGGAACGGTAAATAGGGAACGATAAACAAAGTAAGAATGACGCGACACGGGTCCCCGCTTAATTTTACTGCCTCCAATTTATCCCGACGATTTTCATCTCGTTCCGGCGTCCCCCCTTTTCCCGCGCTTTCCCGCCGCGGGATCACGCCACCACGCGCCCGCGGTTAATCCTCAATTTCAGGCGCACCGCCGGGCTCAAAATTCCACGCTATCCTGTCGCTCCTTTCTACTTCGCGCTTCGATCGTTAGAATCACTTTTTTCCAGGCGGAAATGTGTACACCGATCGAGGCCGTGTTTGGTATGCATGACTCAAAGGTGTAACGAATAGCAATTTTAGCTGCGGGGCTGAAAATTTCAACTTTTTTCTCTCGTTTCTTTTTTTTTTGTTCTTTTTTTTTTAGCCTTCGGTGCTTGCTTTGCCGAGGGTGAAATGTGTTTGGAGGTGGAATGTTTGATTTGATCGGGGTGGCTTTTGATGTGGGCTAGTGTGGTGGTTTTACGAATCGAGACTCGAGGGAAGTTAGGATTCGATGGAGTTCTATATTATAAAGGTAATTGAAGAGGATTTGAGCTTCTATGTGGTGGTGTGCAATTCGATGCACTTCGACCTGCGTTATCAGGATTGAATAGATAGAAAAAAAAAGCTTTCAACTTAATTCGCCACGATGAATTGCGATTCAACAAGATTCAATGGAAACGGATACAGTTCAACACTCTTTACCACGTTTCGACGGGGATTAAACGCCAGTGGATAGATCTAGACTTCAAGCACACACTCTCCGCCACGACCCGACGAAACTCAATCCTCGCGCCTACTGTTGAGTTTTTGGCGGATCCTCACAATTCGCTGCCCTTAAATCTAATCCCACTTGCCTAGACACAACTCGCTAAGAACAATATAAGGTTGATGCTGGAATCATGAAAATGTAAATCGAAGATGCTCCTAAAAGCTGGACTGACCTTGAAAAATTAAGAAAGGTGAAACAGGGGAAAGAAGAAAAATTAGGGAAAGAGAATGACAAATTTAATTATCTCTATTATATGAAATTACATTATATTAAATGAATGATAATAGAGTAATGATAGATAACAATTAGAAAAAAATTAATGATAATAAATAAAATTAATGATAACACTATTGAAATCACAACAGTGGGTAATTAACCATTACATTTATAATAATCTTGCCTTCCCTCGCTCTGAACCTTTTCTATGTAAAATAAATACCTTTTTTCCAAAGCCGACTTACAAATTATTATTTTTTTCTCAAAACATTATATCCGAGCATCAAATCTGTAGATTCTTAGCTTCTAATATTGAAATTTGTAAAAGATACAATTTTTTAAAGATTTTCTTCCCTTTTTCTTGACATGTGATAATCTAGAATTTTTTTACAGAAACTGTGATTAAATTTCGATCAAAAAACTATTGAAATACATTCTAGAGACCTTAAAACTGACTCACGATTTTTTTTATGACGAATGGATTCTTTAGATGAGAAAAGCAGTCGTTCAAAAATTGCTCTGACAATGAGTCACCCAGGTATGTCAAAGTTGATTAAAAAAGGAGGTGTGTCAACGAAGGGCAAATTTGATTTATTATCATTAATTTCTTTCCAATTGTTATCTATCATTAATCTATTATCATTTATTTAATACAATCTATTTTCATATAATAGAAATAATTAAATTTCAACACACAATGTTCCCATTTTCCTTCCCTCATTTTCCTTCCCCTGTTCCACCTTTGTCGACTTTTCAAGGTCAATCCAGCTCTTGGTAGCATCTTTAATTTACATTTTTGTGAACCCGACGACCTACACATTCGATCAATTATATATAAAAAAAAATCTGCGCGATCCCATCATCAACCTTTCCTAGTCAGCGTGCTTCGAGTCAAAAGCGCGCGATTCCACCGCGACTGCACTCGAGACAACGCGCTTCGGACTCGGCTGATCCAAACCGGAGCCCAGCATCCACGAACTCTCGCGGGAGAAGTAATATTCGTCGCGATTTTTCAGCCCGGAACCGACGGCGAATAAACATTTCTCATGGTTTTAAGTTAATACAACGCGGCCGAACTGAAGCCCCCACCCCTCCCCCGGCGCGAAATCTGCTTACTACATTTTCCCCCCAGCTTCTTTTCCAGCGGCCTGTACGCGGCAAGATTAATGTCGAGCCCCGGCAAAATAAAATAAATCACTTTAATTTGTCGACAACCCTCGCCCGCCCCAACCGCGGACGTTTAAACCGCGCTTCTGCATATGTAGGCGTCGCGAGCGAACGCTCTCGATCCGACGCCGACTTTTTTCAGCTCGTACATCAAGCCTGCTTCCAGCCCTCGGCTCATCCGCCCTCTTCCTGGTTTTTCGCGCGCTCGCAGCCCGGTGCACGCGCTGGCCGCGCGCATTTGTCGAGCATGAAGGAGCAATGCCTGGCGCTGCACGGTGGATCGAGCCTCGATAAAGATATTCAACGATTGCGAGCTCTTTGACTTTTGCGTTGGTTGGATTTTTACGTCGGTCAGGGTGGTATGTTTGCGGTGTGCTCTGTTTTTTTTTTTTTTTTATTGGAACGTGGCTGAGCGTGAAGGAAAATCGATGGGGATGCGTGGAAGTGGTTGATGAAGTATTTGGAGTAATAATAGGTGGGGATTTAGGAGATCGAGGGAATCTGGGTTGAGTTAAGTCGGTTAAAAATAGGTGAAGATTTAGATTCAGAATGTTTGGCAGGGATGGGTAAAATTTCTTTTAATCCTTCGCTGGCACTCTGGGTTGTGAGCCACGCGTAAGTTGATTTTGACGCTTTGAACATCTTTTGTATGTAAAATTAATACCTTTTTTATAAAGCTGACTTAGAAACTATTTTTTCTCTCAAAATATTATATCCGAGTAATAATTCTGGAGATTCTTAGCTTCTAATATTGAAATTTGTAAAAGATACAATTTTTTAAAGATTTTCTTCCTTTTTTTCTCGACATGTGGTAATCTGAATTATTTTTTACAGAAACTGTGGTTAAATTTCGATCCAAAAACTATTAGAATACATTCTAGAGATCTTGAAATTGACCCATGAATTTTGGCATAACGATTGGATTCTTGAGATGAGAAAGGCAGTCGAATAAAGGAAAAGTGTCTTTTATTTGATACGTTATTTAAATAATTTCTTATTTGGATAATGCCCAACTCTGATTGGGTACTTTGGTGAGATACTTTTAGCGAGGGAGATGTTGGAGAACTGATTTTGAAAGTAGGGGAAGATCTAGATTCCAGAAAGTTAGGTCAGGCTGAGGCTGGTCCAATCAAAATATGTGCAAATTTGCAGTGGCGAACGCAAAAAAGTTTCCAACATTTAAAACCGCATAACTTTTTTAAAATAAATCCAAACAACTCGAGTTTTTTTTGAGAAGGTAGAAGGATTAGTTTGCTAAGTGACGTGTCTCGTCGTTTTGAAAAAAATGCACTTGGTCGGAATAGCAAAAAAAAATATTAAATATCATATTTTAAACTTTTCTTTGCGACCCTGCAATGAAAATTCAAAAACCGAAATTAAGTTGCATACATGCCTAAAGTTTCATAAAAATCGGTTAACATTGCTCTGAACTATAAACGCTTAATAATATAAAAATCGCGAAATTACAGAAATCAGCGATTCCAAAAAAGTTATTCAATTTTAAAAGTTGTAAACTTTCTTTCCCCCGCCACTGTATATTCGCAAGGAAATCAAGGTATTCCTTAATATTTTACACACCGTACCGCCAGAGTAAACTTTGCGTTAGGTTAACTCGATTAAAAATCAGAGAAGATTTACATTCCCCGGAATATTAGAGTACTTTTGTCGATAAACAAGTGAAAGAACTTCCGTTCTTAAAAGACCATCCATCTCCCGCAGAACTTTGTGCCCAAACAAAATTCCACCGTGGCAACTTTCTTCCCAAAGCCACCCTTCCTCGCAAACCGACAGAAAAACATCCCCAACCTTCCCCGGTAAACACTACACACTCCCTGCTCCAATTACACGGCGAAAAAACATCCGAATAAAGAAGCACAGCGGCGCGGAGAAAAATTTCCATAATGATCCATTCCGCTGGCCCCGGAGCACAGAGGCTTCGAAGAGCCTCGCGGACGAATTGCGCGCACACCGGCCCGGCTGAATTAAAGTTACATAATTCATAATTCTGAAACCGCGGCCGTTCCAAACAAAACCGACACGGGCACTCGGCGAAACATAATAAAAACAAAGTGCGCTTAAAAAACGGAACGCGAGGAGGAAACGGCACGCATCCGATCGCAGCGGTTTCCATAGCACGCGTAAGCGTTTAATCACACTTCAACCGCGACCAAACAGCGACACCCACCCCTCAGCCACCCCCTGTGTTTCCGAGCTCGTACGTCAGGGAGCAAGGGAGCGTCCCTTTTTCTATATTTGCAGCGTCAGGTACACACGTGTACCCGCGCTCCTTCCCGTTGAATATGCAATGAGAAACGCGCGCAGCGGGGAGCCCCGCGTTTTTCACCCGCGACTTTTCCAACCCCCGACTCCGTCATATCGCCCTCCACGCACTTTTTCGCCCATCTGCCACGATTTCTCAGAGGAAATCCTGAGGGGTGGCTGGGCTCCGAGGGGAACGGTTGCGATACACGCGGAGGCAGATTGTTAAGTAGCAGATTGCTTTGTAATGTTCGGGGAGAGTCGTGGAATATAGGGGGAAACGTAAGACAGCAGAGTCTTTGTAGCTTGCTGTTTGGAGGTCAATTCGCTTTTCTCACGTGGAAAAGGAGCGGAGGAGTAGGTGATTTTTAGGGTTGTTTGTAAGAAGGTAGGGGAAAGGAGGGCATGGTGGGGTAGAGAGGTAAGATGCGGTATCGTAAAAGAATATAATAAATATTGGTCGAATTATGTAGCAAAGGATAATGTATTAACTTATAATTATATATTGATTCATAAAAAATAATTCAAAATTAAATTAGTTTCAGCGCACTGGTTCGATCAAATTTTTTAAATTGACCGAACCAGTGCGCTGAAACTAATTTAATTTTGAATTATCTCATATATACGGTCGAAATTCTAATCAATTTATTGATTCATAAAAACTTAATCCTTCGTTGATACTCTTTTATATGTAAAATAAATACCTTTTTTCAAAGCCGAGTTACAAACTATTTTCTCTCTCATAATATTATACGCGGACATCAACTTTGTACATTTTTAGCTTTTAATATAGAAATTTGTAAAAGTTACAATTTTTTTACGATTTTCTTCGTTTTTTTTTCTCGACATGTGGTGATCTAGAATTATTTTACAAAAACTGTGATAAAATTTCAATAAAAAAATTATTGGAATACATTCTAGATACCTTGGAATTGACCCATGATTTTTTTCATAGTAATTGGATTCTTTGGATGAGAATAGCACTCGTTCAAAAATTGCTCTGGGTGTGAGCCACCCAGATGTGTCAAAGTTGATCGAAAAAAGAGGTGTGTCAACGAAGGGTTAAATAAAAGGTATAATTATCCATTTTTTTGCATGTTTGCTGCCCCTACGCAACTTGCAATAAACAAACTTTATGGCCCTGATATATTGGTTCCCAAAGAATTTGAAAAAAAAAAATTGTACCTAGTGGCAAAAGTTATAACTGTTAGCATAATTTATTTGGATTGTTAGGGTTGTCGCTAGATAGAGCTAAAATTGTAAGTGCCAACTTCGCTGTCGTAATTCACAGTCGTAATATTTTTATTTCTCTTTAAATATGTGAAGATGGTATACGCTGAAGTTCTACACTTCTACTGCGATAAACGATCAAGTTGAGATAAACGAATGGTAAACGAGGTATAAGTGAGAAAATTAACAGACAATGCGCTTTTTATTTCTACTGAAAATTAATTACTCTCACTTACATCATTTACCATTTTAACTCCTCAATTATCTTCCCTTGATATTAAAATTCTCTTTTTCAGCTTATAAATTGTATAGATTGTTGACTAGAAGAAAAAAAGAACTTCGCTCTAATATCTTCTAGGGTGGATGTACCAATGAATGGACATTTTTTATTTAAATGAGTAAAATAAGTTATTAAATTAAGCAACTAATTAATTAGAGACTTCTTTTCATTTCTTGCTTCATATCCAAACTATCTAAATTTTTGCAGCACGTGGAATCAATCCCACTGCAAACATAATTTTACAATAGTGTTTCTTCATTAGACTTAAGTGTTCATTTACTGGTGCGTTTACCCCATACAGATATATTATTACCAGAGCACTTTTGACCCCTAATTTCAAAAGAAGCTTTCATATCAAACTTCAATTATTTTCTTGTACTCTAAAAATTCTTATTTCAAGCTTCCAAAAAATTAGTGCGAATCACAAACAATTAACAAAAGTAGCCTCGTTAGCCTATCTCTGTTGACTCAAAATAGGACCTAAAGTAATGACTCCCAAAAATATCTAAGCTCATATTTTCAACTGTCTGCTCAACAAACTCAACACCAGCCTTTAACTACAATATTTAATCCCTACAACCCCCACTAAAATAATCCTATTCTTCTCATCACTAACAATCTAAACTTTCCTTCGCCACAACGTACATCCCCCAAACCAGGATCACCAATTCTCTAACACACAAGGAATCTATCTTCCCCGTTAACCCTACAACTCTCCCCACCTTCACCCCCGAAACCAACCACTCTTATAACAGGATTTAAAAATTCCTCGAACGCCACTTTCGCTGCCACCTAATCCCATCTGTCCTCCGGGTGCTGAAAGTTTCTAGCGCACTCGAGGAGGTTTAGATACTGCCCCCCATAATCCCCGTCGGCGACCAGGGCGACGGAGTCGGAAAACTGCGTCCAGCAACGCCGAGAACGCCTGGAATTCCTCGTTGGCCGATCCACTTTACGAGCAGCCCCGCTATACGAAATTTTCGCGACCCCAGCCCCACCCCCTCCGCGCACCCCTGTCCGAGCGGGGGCTGGTCGAAGGAAAGAACAGAGGGGTTTCATCGGCGGACCAGGCATTTCCTGGGTGAGCCGGAGCTATTGAAACGCGATCGACTTCCATCGTCGCGGGAGAATCGGGGACGCGAGAGCGAAACGACGCGGTGAATTACAACGCGCGACCGGAGGGGGGGGGGTGGAGTGGGGGCGAAAAGCTTCTTTTCGGGGTGCGCGCTCGCTCGTCGGGGTAATTCGAATTTATGGGATGATTCCAGAGGGGAATTTCGTGTAGCGTGATACACCGTCTTTATCGAAACGCGCGGGTACGCTTCAACGTCTGTAAAGGAAATTTGTAATTTATGGAGGTGGATTGTGCGGTGGATGACACTGGATTTTGCTGGCCGGTGTGGTTGTTCCTCTTTTTTTTCAGGGGTGTGCGAAATGTTTGCGAATAAAGGGTGGATGGGGTTGGTGGAAAGGGGTGGTATTCTGCATCTCTGCGTTGGGGTGGCCTTGTGCAGTGGTTGATTGTAATAATGTATCGAGCTTTGTGGAGAAGAAGTCTGTTGGAGTTGTGTTTTTGAATTTGCACTCATTGTTCCTTATTTCATGGACTGAATCTGTCCCTCGGTGTAAAATTGATACAGTGGAATAAGATTGATGGAACGACTAAGTAAATAATTATTTTTCCATATTTTTATATTCAAATGGATGAGTTAATTTTCATCTTAGATTCCTCACAACTTTCGCATAAAATAAAACGAGGTGCAGGAGATATTGCTTGCTTACAAGAATCACAAATAATAGAACATTTATAATATATATATAATTTATTAGGGAAAACTGTGTCAACATGACTCGAGGGAGGAAAGAGGGTTGAAATAACTATCTTCTCGTATTAAGAGATGAGTCGATCTTGGAATAGGTGTTCTGTTTGATATTCTTCTGCTAAATCGATCTTTCATATATAAATACTAGGGGTTACCTTGCATTTACAAAAGTTGAACATGAAATGTGCCTTGAAGACCACATTTCATTCGCCAAAAGTTTGTATCCTGAAAGGGGATGATTCTGCACGAGGGTGTAAGTAGAAAATCTATTTCCTTATGAGATAATCAATTTTAAAAACTCATCTGGTAATCAAAACACAACTCTGACTATGGTTCAAATGGAAGTGTAAAATTCTTCTGCAAAACTACATGAAATGTGTACGAAAACCATGTTTCCAACGAGGCTTTGTTCCCCGAATAACAAATCCGAAAATCCATCGAGGCTACACGCAGTTCCCTAACAAAAGAATTAAAATAAAACAGAATGCTTCGATCAATAAAAAGCTATTTCAAAATTCGACTAATTTTTCCACAGTGATTCATTTCATTCCCATTTATACTACGTACCAATATCGAAAGTTACATTCTCCGGTATTAAAGAAATACTGAAATTCGTCTCTTTTCAAACTCAAGTGTAAAATAAGAGAATAATTTCCTATATCTTTGACTCATATTTTCATGTAAACACCTGCCATTACACCGTTGCATGTTTACCACCAGTTCCTTGACACCCTGCATACGCGCCCTCCAACAGTGAATAAATTAAAAAAAAAACCTCCTCAACCCTCGACTTTCGTCCACTAAAAATCATCCAAATAGCACGCAACCGTCCAACGACAAGCGTCCTCCAACAGTGAATTAACTCTAAAAAAGAAGAACACTCCGACCCTCCACTTTCGTTCACCAATCGTCCACACACCCAGAAGAGCCTCCCAAATCGTCCAGCCTTCCGAGAATAGGAACTCTCCCCTCGTTCCAGCGCGCTCGGAAAAAGAAACGTGGACCAACGGGGTCCTGGAAGAGCGGATTCGTCGAGGGGTTGCTTCGAAGCGTTGTTCGCTGAGGCAGCCCAATGGGGAGTGGAAAAATCAGCCACGTCGAGGCACTCGGACCTTGTTGCGCGTCGAAATATCCACGAAACAGTTTCGAAGCCCCCGCGATGGCGAGTGGCTGGATATTACCCTAAATGTACGTCCCAGATGGCATGATAAATGGCCACGCGAGCGCGGGCAACATGGTCGGCTCGAGCGCGAACAACGGTAATAACAACGAAGACGAGAAACGTCCAAAACCCATACACGGATTCGGCACAAAACCAGGGCGTCATGTGGCGTGCTTGTCGATAAACAGCATCCCTGATACTGATACATCCTACCTCCCCATCAACCACCCCTCGCTGTTGTTCCATGTTCTAGCTGGTACGTATGTGCCATAGAATTTTCCCTTCTTCCATTGCTTTCACATTTTCTGCGTTTCATGGCTGATAAGGTTGGGGGATGTGAATATTCTTCTTTTCCATCACTTTGTTTTATTTCTTGTTACCTACTTGTAGTTTATTTTTTAATACACTTGGTGGGGTGGAAGTGGGTTTTTTAAATTGATTAGTAGATTTCATAGTTATGTTGAAAATAGTGTAGGTATCTTCTATTTTATGTTCTAGGTAGTATGTATGTGTTATAGAATTTTCTCTTCTTCCATTGCTTTCACATTTTCTGCGTTTCATGGCTGATAAGGTTGGGGGATGTGAATATTCTTCTTTTCCATTAGTTTGTTTTATTTCTTGTTACCTAAGGTTTATTTTTTAATACACTTGGTGGGATGGAAGTGGGTTTTTTTAAATTGATTAGTAGAAATATTTTTTGAAAATACTGTAGGTATCTTCTATTTTATGTTCTAGGTAGTATGTATGTGTCATAGAATTTTCTCTTCTTCCATTGCTTTCACATTTTCTTTTCCATCATTTTGTTTCATTTTTTGTTACTTGTAATTTATTTTTTAATAGAGTTGGTGGGGTGGAAGTGAGTTTTTTAAATTATTCCATTGCTTCCACATTTTCTGTGTTTCGTAAAATGCGAAATTTTTTAGATAATATATGGAATTATTTTGAACCAAAATGGCGGCTGTGCAAAGTTGAAGCGTCGATATTTGGCAAAAAAATTCTCGTTTTTTCGAGTGTAAAAAAAATTCTAGGCAAAGAAAAGGAAAAGCTCCCGATAGCGCTTAGATTTCTAATCCTAAAATAAGCCTGCAAAGCCTCAAGTAAATCGGTTCATTAATTTTTGAGTTATGTGCGTCACCAACTTTAAAAACGCGATTTTGAGAAAAACGCGTTTAAATTTGTCAACTTTGATCGGATCAACTTGACACTTTCAGGGTATATTTTCAAGATGATATAAAGAAAATATAAAAATCGAAAAATAGATTTTTCCAAAATTTCTAGGTAAGTAATCCTCCCCCTTAATTATCTGAATAAATAGTAAGATACATATTAGCACTCCACTTCCAGACAGTAATATCCACAATATTCGAGTTTAATCCTGCCACCAAATACGCGGAATATTCCTGCCGCTTTTAACTAAATTCCGCAGTCAAAGAATATCGTCTACTCCAATAAACAGCAGCGTTTTTCCATTACGCGCACAAGCAAAGTAAAAAGCTACCAACCCTTAGTGTCGCCATTCTCATTATCCACCTAGATTGCCTAGAAACTAGCAAAACAGGCACTCCAGTATGTAATTACACCCAACATACCCTCATCCCCGGTATACAGCCATTTTCCTTCCAATACGGCAAAAAATCGACCAACGAGAAAATTCCCAGCGACGAGTTTTCAAAAAAAAAAAAATGGGGGTTCAAGAGCGAGAGAGGGCTCCATTACGTTGGTTATCGGCAAACCATAAACGATTACGCGCGTATGGGAGCACGTAGCCCCCGTGTCCTCGTCGTCGATGGCTGTACACGAGATTCCAATGCGATCCACTCCCCTCGAAAATCGATGCAACGACGCCTCTGACTTCGTAAACCGCGGTTATTGCGTAACCGTTATGATCTGGAGTGTCTCGTATAACGTCGCGGATTACTAGACACCGGGGAGGGATGCATTCTCCACCCTGGACGCGTGCACGATCCCGGAGGATCGTAAAAGGCATTATCCGGATGTCCTCTCGCGAGGCACGCGCCTGCCACTTTTGAATTTCGCGCGCTCCGTGGAGACAGCCACGGGCAGCGCGCGTTGGATTTCGGTATTCTAAATAGGTATGTAAGCACGTTCTCGGATTTTTATAGAATTTATACACAATTTCTGTTGAATTTTTGTGAATTTATATACAACTTCTGTTGAATTTTTGTGAATTTATACACAATTTTAGTTGGATTTTTGTAAATTTGTTCACAATTTTTGTTAAATTTTCTGTGAATTTGTACACAATTTCTGTTGAATTTTTGTGAATTTCCACACAATTTCTGTTGAATTTTTGTGAATTTGTACACAATTTCTGTTGAATTTTTGTGAATTTATACACAATTTCTGTTGAATTTTTGTGAATTTCTACACAATTTCTATTGAATTTTCTGTGAATTTATACACACTTTTAGTTGGATTTTTGTGAATTTATTTCGTGCAATCTATATTTTTGTATTTAATATAAAATTCATACGAAATCTGTTTCAGAATTATCACACAATTTCACGGTTAAATTTTATTTATGAGGTTTCTTATCATTGGCACTCAACAATTGTACACAAGTGGCATTTAAGCATACACTTGAGTTATTCCACCGTAGATGCTTTGGTCACGAAGCAAAATGAGGGAACTACTCTCTGCGGAACTTTTTTAAACTGTCGCGTACATTCCGGTTGTTTACGAAAAAAAAAAAAAAAAAAAAAAGATGCGAGAATGTGCAGGAGGGAGTGCGAGGGACAGGGATGCGGATAGAAGTGGATGATACGGAGGGGAAGTAAGAGGTTCGCTGTGAAAGAGGGCGGAAACGCGGAGAATTTTCAGATTGAAGGGAAGGGGAGGCGCAAGATATTCAGACTCCAAGGGATTCGTGAATCCGTAAGCGAGGAAGCGTAACGAATTCACGAACTCAAAGGGACGTGAGTGCATGGAACTCGGGCGGCTCGAGGGAAACGAGTTTTGCAAAAATTCACCGCATTAAAAAGGAGCATGCGGAGGTATTAAGCGTGCAACAAATTTCAGAGATTCAGAAGGGGTGGCTGCAACGATACGTAGGATGTAGAAAGAGCGGGAGAATGAAAGAAACGCGAAAATGTAAGGAAATTTCGAAAGAAAGGTGAAACGAGAGAGGAGCATTCAAAGGATTTAAAATATTCAGGGGAATAACACCCTTGCATAGGAAAAGAGAAGCGAAGAATGCAAGAAACATTTAAGAGCTTCAAAAGAAGACAAATAAATCCTCAAGTTAGAAAAAGTACTGGAGGGATGGAAGAAGTAGAAGTTCAAGAGAGTTGAGTTTCCCAACACTATGAGTTAACATTAAGAAAAGAAAGGAAAAATAAAAGGATTCAAAGGAAACACAGCAAATTCTCCCATAATTGATTGTTTTGTTTGTTTTGAAGTTATTTTATACTTAACCTACTTATAGTCTTAACAAGTCTTAAATTATCAATTATTAGTTGATGGCGTATTGTTTCGAATTTAAGAATTAATAAAGTGACTATTTAAAGCGACAAACTATATCGTCAAAAATTAATAATAAAATCATTAATCTGCAATGTGAAAACGTACCTATCTACTTTAGCACAAGTGATCTCATTTTTGCTCAAGTAGAATTTAATTTAATTTTGTTTCATTAAACAATGAAACATTCTTATCTCCTGGTACAATGACGTGGCAGTGAATTTTGTTAAAACTTTTCAATTATTCAATTATTCAATTCCTCTATCCCAAACCCTCTTTTCGAAACCCCCATCAATCACAATCAACTCATTTTCAATTTCTAATTCTCCTGCTTCTCAACCCCAACACCAAAATTTTTCAATTGGTCAAGAATATTAAAACGAAAGACAGCAGACGTAGAAGTGGAACAAAAA
Source organism: Andrena flavipes (assembly GCA_963971345.1). Classification (NCBI taxonomy): domain Eukaryota; kingdom Metazoa; phylum Arthropoda; class Insecta; order Hymenoptera; family Andrenidae; genus Andrena; species Andrena flavipes. The sequence goes on from OZ020480.1 coordinate 76,729,782, forward strand.
AATCTTCGATACAACAAACTTCAGATATTCAAAAAATACTATTGCAAAAGCAACAATCGCAAACCAAGACAAACAAGACGCTACAAAACATCTATAAAAAAAAAAAAGAAAACTCAAGAGCCTCCCCCATAAACCCCCTCCCTCTTAAAGAGTGACACCCAAGCATCCCCAACCCCGGGGAGCAAAGGGGACCAGCGCCCAAGCTGCATCCACCCCCGCCCCTCGAGATGAGATTCAAGATCAAAGGGTATCCACCTCTCTGCATCCACCTTGGCCGCATCAATTGTCCCCAGACACAGAAGCCAGGTATCTAGATGGTCGAGTAATCAAAAAACGCCTCCTTAGCGGCAGCTCCCTCGTCACGGGCCCGTGCACCGCCGAAAAAGGGGGCGTTTAACCGTGGAGGGTGTCTCGAAGCTAGGGGATGAAATCGCGCGAGGGGGTTGGGTGCTCGATTTCGAGCAGAGGATCGAATTCCTCCAGCAGGAAACGTTCTGCCTGCCCTTTGCCCCGGCCCTTCCACCTGCAGCTTCGAGGGCCCTCGAAGGGGGGGGGGGGGCGAAGGATGCTGGGAATTCCACGGCAAGACAACGAGAGGGTGGCCTACGCGTTTCGAAGCGTCGTCGCAGGCTGCGGAGCGTGCTGCAACACGGCTGCGCGTCACCGCCGTAGGTTTGTCTTCCGGGATCCCGGTGTAGACGTCTGATCACATTAATGGATTACCATTCGACTGTTCAGCTCCGCTCGGATCCAGCGAGGCCGGTGGTAACTGGCGCGCGGAGGCTTAGATCCGCGGATCAGAGACCTGTTGACGACCTCGCGACGACTCGTGTTGTTTGGGTAATGAGTGCGGCGTAATTGGCGCCGATCGTTGTAATTGTTACTAACGCCCTGTTAGATTATCATGCAGCGCGTGAGGCGGGAGATAAACCGACGAAATTGGAGGCTAAGCGCCGATCTATAGCTGCGCTTCGTGGAGGAGCTCTGTGGCTCTGGGAACGGGAAATTTGCTGGTGCGTGGACGAATGTGGGGTTCGAAAAGGGAGCCTGGTTTTCTGAATTTTGGGGGATGTTGCGTAGCTTATTTATTGCAGAGAATTTCCGGTGATGTGATTACTTACTTAGTGAATTTATGCAACGAAATTAGGCGCAGGGGTGGTTTTCTTTGAAGCAGGTTTCGTGGGATGGGCGTTGAAATTCTTGAGGCATGGTGCGTGATACAGAAATGGGTATCGGGGGTTAAATTGTGCAGGGGAATAATGGTAGTTTATTTAAGAAGAATTGAAGGACACCTGTGATTGTATGCAGGGCTTGAAACGGTTCCGAAAATAACTGTTTATAATTGTTATATGAAGGTTCTGATTAAAATGGTTATGGAGAAGTTATATTTTCAATACCTGTTATGTAGAACAGAAATTTCCAACTATTATATCTGTTTCTGTTACGGTTCCTATTTCCATCCTCGTATCGGTTCCATAAATGTTATTATTTCGGTTCTATATTGGTTCCGAAACGGTTCCAAAATTAATTCTTGTATCAACGTTTTCCTAATTGATATGATTAATTATTGTAGCTGCAGATATATGTGCGTAATTTTGGCAAAATTCTTATAGAAACAGGAGACACTTTTAACTTCCTATTTTGAATAATACTGTATGTGTGAAAGTAAACAAATATGTAGCTAATTTATTTATTTCAACGCTTTATTAGAATTCATTAATTTCTCCTTTTTCTATAAGGATTTTGTCAAAAATTTCCGTAGATACTTTTTTAACCTAATTTCCTATACCTACGAGTACTTAAATGAATTACATAATCCTTTAAAAGAATTTAATAATTGAAAAAATGCAATGTAAAATAAGATATGTATAAGGTTAGAATATAAAATCTTACAAATTCTTATACTGGGGGTGTCATGGGATAAAAAATCGCCAAAATTACTCTTACATAATTTAAGAATGACTTCTTTTCACAAACAAAAATAAAGGAACCGAAAACCACAAAACTGCCTCATTTCACAGAAAATCACAGAAATTTTCAAACGACGAATTGACTCATCTTCCCCAGCTAGCAGACCAGAGCAACCAACCCTCGCGTGTCCCGTGTTTTAGCTCCAGTCCAGCCACCCCCTGATCAGGCTAATGGATTTCAGCTTCGTTGATCTTGATCAAATAAGCCTGTCGCTTCTACTCAACGCGAGCCTGTAATATTAATCTCTTGATATTCGAAATCAAACCCCCGCACCCTCTCGGCTCGCCCCGACCGCCATTTCTCCACTTTAATCGTTAAATTCCGCGTGGAGGAGAAATCTCCCGCAGAAGTCCAAGGAAAACTTGCCTTAAGGTACACAACCACGCAGCCCTCACTTGCAAACTGCGCTCTTACAGATATTCTGTTTTAGTTGACGCTTCCAAACCCCCCGCGTCATCATTCACCCCCTACGCACAACCCCTCCGCAGCCACCCTCCATGAATCTTCGTCTCTGCAACCCTTTCGTTTCGTTCGACCACATCTTCCACCCTAATCCTGGCCAATTGCCCTCGAATCGACCCGACCCTCAGCGGGATTTCTCTTTTTAACCGTATATCAGCCGATTAATGGGGCGAGCGCCAACCCGGGAGGACTCGGTGGAAACACGAGGACACGGTGCTTGAAATTCCACGTCATGCTTGGCTCTGCTTGACAAATGAAACAGGTGAATATCGAAATTTTAACATGGAAATCATTGTCGTTTAGTGGAGAAATCAGCGGTTTTAAATACTTGAACAATTAAATCTTCCTTTCCATTTTAATTAAGTGGAATAATTGCGCGGAGTACTGCGGAAGGGGCTTTGATTCTTTCCAAAGAATGCATAAAGGTTTACTTGGAATCTCGAAGAGAAGTGTATTTTTAGACAATTTTGGTGTGTATGACTCTTTAACTCTTATGTGTGCGGAGAACGCCCATAGGCGTTCAGGGACTGTGGTTAAGAGATGCGAGTAGAGGAATCCCGCACGCGAAGTACGCTTGGCGGATTAAATTGTCATGCGTTATCAGAGATAGGAACTTTTCGAGGGTTAATATGATTGCTGAAGTGGAAGACGATTTGTGTCAGATTTTGTGCACTCACAATGATAACTTCTATGTTTCTGAAAGTTTATTAGCAATTCTTGCACGATTATAATAACTTTTTATGGAACATTATAAGAAACATGAGTCTAGAATAACACCCACTAAAGAAGATTAAAAGTAACTCCAGTAGTAAAGGCGTTAATGATGAATTTAATATTTTACTTCAATTTTAATGCCACTAAAACTGTCCAACAAAATTGAATTTTTTTTCTACTCTGTAACATTCAATAGTCGTTTTTTTTATAGATTTTTTTAATAGAGAAATTCGATTTGGAAAATGATGCAAATTTTGAATTTAGAACACCTTTTGTGTTCAAACATTAATAGTAATAATAGGCTATTGAGTGTTACAGACCAAAATGTAATATGTGCAATGTGTCTATGAAATGTTTCTGTGTTGCAGGAGTGGAAGTCTTTCAGTGTTACTTTTCCCAGCACGTCAGCACGGACAAATCTCTTCTTTCTGAAAAATCCAAAGTCTTTCAATCCTCAAAGCATTCCTAGCAATCTCGGAAGTAGTACCAGTAGAAAGAAGCTTGAAATAACAGCTCTGCCCCCGAAAATCTTCAATCATTGGCAAACGAATCATTTAATCGTTTGCTCGATCCCTCTCCCAGCTCGATAGGAGAACCACGTATGAACTTTCTTCTGTATCATTAATCTCCACTCTGCCCCAGAATTGAGTCGAACTCATTTACCAAGTCTTACTCGTGGCACAGAAGCACAGCCCCGAAGGAAGGAAAAAAGCCGTAGCTATATACACGTTTGGCACAGTAAATCGAGAAAGCAAAAGGATTAAAAGTTTCGAGAAACTCCTGGGAAACAATACGTTTTGCGAAACCCTTTCAGACACCTAATCCGCTCCTTAACTCCGACGCTCGATACCAGGGGGTTGGTTTTCCAAGTTACTTATAAAAGACACGATACCCTGTTGAAAAAACTATTCAAAGGGAACACCATCCTGATGAAATATTTAAATAACCGAAGTCTACGTTTACTTACCGTAATAAGCAAAGATATACTGTTAGCTTCTCGATGAACTATAACAATCTTATTTTAGCCAAGTAAAATATTCACAGAGAGACGAGACCATATTGTGCCGAAGCTAATTAATTATTTTATAAGCAAAGGAACACTGCAGCCTCCTGATAAATTATAATGATTCTCTTTTAACCCCAGCAAAATAATCACAGAGAAATTATACACCATTTATTATTAACGTCCTTCATAAACCAAATTGCAATTGCAATATATTACCCCTTTGCATCAAGCTACCTGGACCCTCTACAAAAACGAAATCCAATCGCGCGAATCAACCCCCGAACGCTCCACACCTTCCACTGTAACCTGTGAACCAATTCCAATGAAAGCCAATTCTTGTTTAAACAAACCGCGGGGAGGGTGGAAGGGATGAGCGTGCACCTTGGCCGAGGGCTCCTTTAACCGTACATTTCCATTCGCTGTTTTCACAGTTGAAATAACAATATATTTTAGCAGGCCATTGTCCCGTGGAGAATCGGCCCGAGGATCAGCTCCACTGATATCTCGATTACGCGAGCGTTATCAATAATTCCGATTCATACGGTCGGCGAAGCTTTAATTTTCCGAGGGCGAACGGCAGTCAGGGAGGGTGTGGGGAATCTTAATCAACCCCCGGCCGCCGAAAATCCCTTTTCGACTCGCGAAAGCCGCCTCCTTTCAAACCCACCCGCACCCTTCCCCTATCATTAGCCATTGGCCCCGAGCTCTAGGCCAAATTTTAATGAGAAAACTTAACGAGAGAGCGAGAGCTGCTCTCGACACGCGTTTCCGACTACGATTATGCATCCGGCGTGTCTAAAACTGTGAATAAGAAAAGGGGCGAAGGCGGAGGGGGAGCGGAGGAATTTATGGCAGCGTTTGGAGAACGTTTAGCGATGGAGATCGTGAAATCGTTATGTGCAGGTGTGCTTGTAAGATTGATGAAATGTGGGGCGAGGTGATTGTTTGACGGCGGGTGGTGGAAATATATGGAATATTGGGGGATTGGGGGGATTGAGGGTTGGGGAGATGAAAAATTTAAAGGCTTAGAACTCGGGGAGCTGAGGATTCGTCAGCTGAAGATTTGGAGGGTTGAAAACTTGGGAGGCTGAGGATTTGAAACGCTGAAGATTGGAAGAGCTGAGATCTAGGAGGGCTGAGAGTTCTGGAGGCTGAGAATTGGGGGGGGGGGCTGAGAAGTCGGGGACCTGAGAATTCGGAGGGCTGAGAATTCGGAGGGCTGAGAAATCGCGGTTCTGAAGATTTGGGGGTTGGGAACTCGGGAGCTGAGAATTTGAGGGACTGAGAACTCGGAGAGCTGAGAACTCGGAGGGTTGAGAACTCGGGGGCTGAGAACTCGGAGGGTTGAGAACTCGGGGGCTGAGAACTCGGAGGATTGAGAACTCGGGGGCTGAGAACTCGAGGGCTGAGAGAACTCGAGAGCTGAGAACTCGAGGGCTGAGAACTCGGGGACTGAGAACTCGGAGGGTTGAGAACTCGGGGGCTGAGAACTCGGAGGGTTGAGAACTCGGGGGCTGAGAACTCGGGGACCAAGAACTCGGAGGGCTGAGAACTTGGGAGTCACGAACTCGGGGGCTGAGAACTCGGAGCCTGAGGATTTGGGGGTGGAGAACTCGGGAGCTGAGAACTCAGGGGGAAGCTGGAAACTTTGAAGCTGAGGATTCGGGGAACTGAGAATTCGAGGGGCTGAATATTCGGGGGAGTTACGAATTGTGAAATACTGAAAACCCAGGAGCACAGACAGTAATGTATTTGATTGTGTGTAGAATTTAGAAATACTGCCAACTTACATATTTATGGAATCTATAAACCTAAATAGAACATTTCAAGACCCCCAATAGATTCACTTGAAATTGAACGTGAAAGGAATTTCTCAAGCAACAGAATTTCAACAAGGATCGCCCGCAGTAGTCAAAAGTCAAAACCCACAGTCCAAACCGCGTTACTAGTCCGAATGTGTTGCTCCAAACAATAGCTCTGCTATACTGCGCGAATAGGACCGTTGCTAGCGATGGGATCGAACAACTCGCGTGTACTAAAATTGCAGATCAACAATCATCGAAGTTCAAACTCAAGATCCAAGACCTCGCAATATCCCATTCCAAACTCAAAAACGAATTGAATCATTTACCACATGTCTCCCTACCCGCGAACAAATTAACTAACAAATGAAAATTTATTTCTCCAACATTTTCCTTCGAATTACTTCGAACCTCAACTGGCAGAAACGATCAAACTCGCGCCCGACTCGAGCCCATCACTAGCCAGCGCCACGCACAGCGCATTTTACGGCACAAAGCCCAGTTGAATTACATTTCCAGCAACAGTCTATTCGTCGCGAAGTTCGGGCGAAAAGGAGGCTAAGAGAGGCCCGTCCCCCGCTTAATTTCCGCTTTAAATGCGAAACAGAAGGCGGGCTGCAGCCGAACGGGGGAAGATAAAAAACCGAAATCGAATGAACGGGGGCGACAACCTTGTAAACTGCCCCACGTGTTCCCAACGACAAACTTTCCTCTGCAATTAACTAAAAAAAAATTCACTTCCACACTCGCCGATTCTGTAACTCGCGAGCAAAACCCAAAGAACGCTGTAATCCTTCCAAAATAAATCGTAATTATGGAATGCAAACCGCAGAAATATACCCAACCATTATTACAACATACGTAGTGATGGGTATAAGCTGAAAACATTGAAAGAGTCTAAGGTGTAAAGTGGAATATCGGTTTCCGAAGATTCGCCTCGAAACTTCGGAAGCTTGGCTACCGAGATCATCGACAGTGAACAGGGAATCTCGATCGCGGCGCGAATGAAATTTCACTCCGTCATCCACTCGATAACACTTGCGAAAGTTCGCGGGAGAACTTGGTAATGAGGGAACTATGCAACACTCGAGCCCCTCGTTTTGCTCCAATTTTGGGAACAAATAGGGAACATAATCTCTGGTCCTCGGAATTTTTCGTCGCACGAGTGACACAATTTGAATTAGAAAAGAAATATTAAAGACTCCAAAAATTCCTGGGCCTTCGTTTTGTAAACTTGCGACATACCCTGTGATTAGTTCGCTTATTTATCCGGCAGAGGGAGAGCATTCATACGCAATTAATTCGAAATTAATTCAAAATTTTCATACTCACTCGACGATCAACCGTTCGAAATGATTCCCCGCTGATAATTAACGTGTCGTTGCGAGCAAATATTTTAATGCCCCCAAGTTCCATGAATATTAATAAGGAGAACGTGAATTAATGATTCCCCAAGTTAAACGTTTATATTATGAACGTCGAGATGTAATTAACTGACATCGTCGAAATTGTGTTTTGATTATCCAGAATTCTCCACCGTTTCCAAAAGCGTTTCCGCGCCACACGGCTCGTTCTGCTTTGCGCTTTACCGCCGGAGAAAAACTGCGGCGTTTCCATGGTAGGCACGAAAACATGTCTACTGAAATAATTACAAGCAGAGGCTGGAGTTCTAATTTGGTAAGTATTCTGCGCGAAAATTAATCCACTCGCTGAACATGCATGTTAAACGAGGTAAAAACGTGACTCCGCGAGAAGAGAAGAGTGGTGGAAAAGCAGATGCTTGTGAAAATAATTAAATGGAGAAAAATATACTCTAAACGCAACTGTGAAGAATTAAATCCTCAGAAATACTAATTGTAGGTCATTAAAATTATTTATTAACATTCCCCCCCCATGTTTCTGAATTGAAGGGGGGGCTTCCCCTTTTCTAATTCGCGGAGCCCATTTTAAATGCTCTCTGCCCTTACATTTCCTCGAGGTATTTTTCGAGCCCTCAGCCAGCCCTCCGCCGCGCAATCTTCGCCGGCAGAACTTCTTCAGCCCCTTCAACTTCTACATGCCACGCATATCCAAGTATCCATCCGCGATTCGGGATCTAATTGCGGACGGTTTGCATTCAGGCCCAGACACGAGAACCCGTGTAAACCTTCCACCACCCGTCTCGTGATTCAGCGAGCCGCCTTATTTACGAGCTGACGGCTGCTCAAAATTTCCCCTCGTAAAAGCTCGATCCCCTGTCGCGTAGCCGTGCCCACGGGCTTCTGGGATTTTTCTGACGCCTCCGCGCAATCCTCCTATCTCTGACGCTCGACGCGTTGGTTAAAAAGACGTTGCGTGTGTCGAGACGTTAGTGGATGAGTGATAGAAATTTTAAAATTAGGATGGTAAATATTTAATTGAAATAGAAGTTTATAGATGTTTACTGGGAAATGATTCAACTACATTTGACGAGTGCTAGTACTTACTTATTTACTTATTTTTTTTTCTATATTAATTCTGTATTATTCTATAGGAAAATTTAACAAAAATTAAAGCAGCCTAATCGGATTAGTTGCCAAATGTAATTGGCAGAATTTGGAATTTTGACTGATCGATTTTGTAAAATTTAACAGACTATTTTTTGACAAAAACATTATATACACTTTTCTGTATTTTTAATTCCCGGACTAAATCTTTGCAAACTATATTGGGAAATATTCCGAGGGCGCCATCTACTAAAGTAAGCTCTCTAATCAGGTCATTCGCGTTACAGGACTGGTGTCACACAAGTATTAATTGAAATAGTGCAATAATGTTTTGTCATTAAATAGTCTGTTAAATTTTACAAAATAAATCGTGAAACAGTCGAAATTCCCAATTCTGCCAATTACACGTGGCAACTAACCCGATTAGGCTGCTTTAATTTTTGTTAAATTTCCTATAGAATAATATAGAATTAATACAAAAAAAAAAATAGGAAATATATAAGATCAACTTATGTACTCAGGATCTCCTTAATTTTACCAATCACTAGGCACTAATGGTACATATTTAAACACTAGTTAACCCCCAATATCTCATCGAGTCTGAACCTAAATTTATCCCGAAGAACACAGTTCAACCCCAGGAAAAGCTGGACTCCCAGGCAGAATGCCGACTCGAAACCCTCGAAGAGACCCCTATCCCCTTTTCGCAAGGAACACCCTCCGCCAGAATCGCTAAAAGGTTTCCACTTGAAGGCATTGTTTCGCCCGTCTGAGCCAGCCTCTGCCATTCGAGCAATTTTGGAAATTAAGCGATCTTAATAACCCCCGAATCAGGTTCAACAGCCACGTAATTGCAGAGCGAACGCTCTTGATGGCCGACTGGGCAAGGGGTTCCGAAGCCTTCATCGCGATTGAAAGAACTATGCAGTCCACTATGCATGGTTGCCCTTGCAAAGGGGTCAGCCAGGAATTCGCGAGCTTTTCGAGTTTTTTCGAGGCAGCCGGTGCTTCGAGCGGAAGCTCTTTACTCTCAAAGAGACAACACCATCCCCCGATGGCAGTATTTTCTACAAATTGGAAACCCCGTGGACGTTCGATTGACATTTCTTTCTAATGAAACTTCGCTTGGAAAAAAATGGACACTAGGGGTGGCTACAACCTTGATCTCGGTTAATATTTGGCGAGAGACTCGATGGTGTTCCCTGACAAATAAGGGGGTGGAAGGTCGCCCCAACTGCATCTGGGTCGCAAGAAATTGGGCCACTCAAGGTCAACCCCTCAGCCGTTCATCACTCCGAGCATAACTTCCGTTCTCGACCCTGTCGTGGACCTTGTACAGAGGTCGAATAATAATGTGCCACTCGAGACAATTAGGGGATCGCGTTCCTGGCCAGTTCTGAGGCATTAGCCGAGTTAGGGTGGGGGTGAAACTTGACAAATGATGGGGGGGCCACGTAATGGGCATTTAATGTGGAAATATTGCTCCCTAAATGAGTGACTTGTAGGTGGCGAACCTTGAAGTACCCTCCTCGTTTCTGGAGATAGAAAGGGGTGCGTAAATAATTCAAGGGAAGTATTCAAAGATTAAAATTACAAGTATAGGTATTTGTAGAGTTCGGAAAAAAGTAGAATCGGAGAGTCAGCGTTGGGGGAATTGGTAACGCGTCTGACCAGTAATGCAGAGGCCCCGCGGATCGCGGGTTCGAGTCCCATCGCCCCGGATATATTTTTCGTCGACGAGTTCTATTATCCGTGCAGTGTTTTCACGCTTAGAACACACTGGATACCTTAATTAACGAGGAACTTGAGGTACGTGATTATCTAAACTATTTCGACAGTTTCACGACGACTTTGAGGGTCTTCCTTCCCAGAATTTCCATAGCGATCGACCCACCGGAAACCACACCAGGAATCACCCACCCTCCAACTCCGAGAGTCTCGAAGGAACAAGATATGCGAGGGGAAAAGACGAGAGAGGAAGAAGCAAAAAGGAAGGAATCCAGTGGAACACACACAGTCTATTTGAATTCCAGCAGGAGATCCGTTTTAACGAGAGTGCCTTTATTTCGTTCGCGAGGGGTCGACGAAATTCACGGACACCTCGGGAAGAGTACGGCGCATCCAGAGAATGGAAGAAACGAGGGAAGTTTAAGAGCGACACGCGCGACGACGGGGCCTCGACGAACGCCTGTTGGACAAACGAGGGGGGACTCAAGCAGCAGACAGAAGGATGGAGCGGGGCAACTAGGGGCAGGTGGGTGAAACTGAGAGGAAGAAGGAAAATAGGGGATGCAAAGTTGGTGGAGGAAGACGGCAGTTAGACGAGGAAGAAAGGCGGCAAGGGGGATTGCAATGCGACGAAAGAGAAAGAAAAAATTATATGAGGGAATACCAGGTTGTAAACAAAGAAAGACAGAAATTGGGGTGCACAAATTGGGAGCGCAAAAAGGAAGGCAGATCGCAAGACTGTGGACGAAGAGAAAACGGGGTGCGATACCTTGCAAGAGAAAAAAAAAAGAAAGGTGGAGTAAAAGATTCCAAACAAGGAAGCCCGGAGACTCGAGATGCACAAATTGGGGACGAAAAATAGAAGACGGTAAGAGATCAAAAGGTTGCAGACGAGGAGAGACAGAAAAGGGAGATGCAAATTTGTAGACCAAAGAGAACGTCTAAGAGACGAGCAGAGTGACGGAGAACTGGAGGGAGAAAGGGGTTGCAAAGGTGACAAACGACCACCAAGAGAGGACAGCGGTACACAAGGTCGCGGGAGGAACGAAAGAAATACATCTGTGTGCAAGGTTACGGATTACAGAGAAGAAGCACGCTGGAAGATATATAAGGGTTCTAAATGAAGCAGAGAGAACGCCGAAAAAGGAAAATGGCGTGCACCTACGCGAGGGTGGGTGAGAGAGGGAAAGATTGGAGGAGGAAAGCTTGTGAATGAGAAAAAGAGACCTCGGGCGAGGGGTGGAGCAAGCAAAGGAGAAAGAGAAATAAAACAGCAGAGTAAGCAAGGTCTCCAGGAGGATAAGGGAGCAAAGTGGCGGAGTTCAGTAGCTCGTTTCACCGTGGTACCGTCGGCTTTAACATAAAAGAAAACGGCCTTAACTGTGCCGAACGATCTACTCGCGCGCCAGGAATTTCGAAACAATTTCGAATAAAGGGTCGCGCTAAACAATCGACCGGTCGGTGTCGCGACAAGTGCCTCGCCAGGCGGTTCTTAAAATTCATTCCCATCCAGAAGGCCCTTAACAACGGCCGTGAAAAGGCAGCGGCCACAAAAGAGCGGCGCCAAACCAACGGGCCACGCCATTCGCTCGTCGAAATGCTGCGCAACGGCGGGGTCATGTTTCTGCGATGCAATTCGGTGCAATGAATTTTCGCGATGGCCGCTAATTGATTTAATGCACGGCTACATACATATTAGCTGCGAAATGATCCTTGCAATTCGATCGTTGCTAATTAGTCGGCTTAGTGTTGCGTATCAGTGGAATCTGTGTAATGCACGAGGGAAAAAAAACTTTTTTCGTCTGTGGGAACGAGAAACTGAGGTAAATGCGAGTAATAAGGCCCACCTAAGGATCTACGATTTTTTAAAAAAAAACTTGTGTATATTCTTGAGAACTTTTTTTTTATAGAAATCTGTGGACGTTAAACTATATACTGTAATATTTGTTACAATATATGAACACAGCAAATACGAAAATTAATAGGTTTTTAAAAACCTTGTAAAGGGGTTTGGTTTGTGTAGTGCAAGTAATAAGGTACACCTAAGGATCTACGATTTTTTAAAAAAAAACTTGTGTATATTCTTGAGAACTTTTTTTTTATAGAAATCTGTGGACATTAAACTATATACTGTAATATTTCTGACAATATCTGAACACAGCAAATACGAAAATTAATAGGTTTTTAAAAACTTGTAAAGGGGCTTTGTTTCGTGTAGTGCAAGTAATAAGGTCTACCTAAGGATCTACGATTTTTTAAAAAAAAACTTGTGTATATTCTTGAGAACTTTTTTTTTATAGAAATCTGTGGACGTTAAACTATATACTGTAATATTTGTGACAACATCTGAACACAGCAAATACGAAAATTAATAGGTTTTTAAAAACCTTGTAAAGGGGTTTGGTTTGTGTAGTGCAAGTAATAAGGTACACCTAAGGATTTACAATTTTTTAAAAAAAAACTTGTGTATATTCTTGAGAACTTTTTTTTTATAGAAATCTGTGGACGTTAAACTATATACTGTAATATTTGTTACAATATCTGAACACAGCAAATACGAAAATTAATAGGTTTTTAAGAACCTTGTAAAGGGGCTTTGTTTCGTGTAGTGCAAGTAATAAGGCCTACTTAAGGATCTACAATTTTTTTAAAAAAAAACTTGTGGATATTCTTGAGAACTTTTTTTTTATAGAAATCTGTGGACATTAAACTATAAACTGTAATATTTGTGACAATATCTGAACACAGCAAATACGAAAATTAATAGGTTTTTAAGAACCTTGTAAAGGGGCTTTGTTTCGTGTAGTGCAAGTAATAAGTCCCATCTGTTTAGTAAGTACAATTCGGGAAAACAAAGACATCATCCTCAGGTGTGAACCTAATGCAGTTTTGGAATTTGAAAAATACGTTGCAGCAACGTTTTTTAAGGGTTGACCATTGAAATGCTGCGATATTTAGCACCAGGAATTTTTCTTTTTCACAATAAAGTTGATTTTTATTATAATTTCTCAAAAATTCGTCACAGCCCTTTATAGATGAATAGTTTAAGTGTCTTTGTAAATAACAAACAAATTCATTTCTCACAGTGTCTATTTTATTTGTTTTTTCCCACTCTCCCCTACCTTAATACTCTGTGAATTAAATTATCAACTATGTTTTCACACCTCCAACTCAAGAAGCTTCTCAATTTTCATTAAATTTTTCTGGAAACGCGATCAGAGATATGCTAGCTAAATATTAAACAGAACTGCCTTACTTCTAACCCCACTGAGTTTAAAAAATTTCGAAAATCTAACAAATTCCACCATCCTCCACCCACGAATTTCGTGTCTATTCTCGATCTAGGTATTTTCATCATCTTATCCCCGATCTATCCTCTTCCAGTTCAGCATTACAAGCCGCTGATTAACCTTGGACGATATTCACCTAGGTGTTCCTCGAGACTTCGAGGAGAATGCACCCGTGGGCGCAGAGTCGCCTGGAAGTTGCGTCGACGCGCGTTGCACTTGCCTGCTGGCGCATAATCGCGAGTCGCGTTACGATCTCGGCTTCCGATAGGGACTGACTTCGTCGTCACTTTCTCTGATAGTCATTGGATTACAGCTTTTAGCCCGGGGAAATTACGATTCTCGAAAGTCGTTGGAGGGAGTGTTTCGAAGTGGCGATTTTGTAATTGTTTCTAAGCGAAGATTCCCCCTGCTTGCTGCAGGGAACGGAGGCTGGCTAGTTCAGAATAGGTGGAGCTCGTTGTTAATGCAACTAGGGAAGTAGGTCTGCCAGTGACGCGATGCGTGAGCGTCGTTTATTAATTCAATACAGCGTCCTAGTGACGATGATGGAAACTGCACCGATTGCCGTGAACGATTCATGCGCACTGTCTATAGCCTCCTATCGGATTGACTCGATGGACTGGATCAATCACATTTCTTGCGATCGTTATTAGAGATTCTGTTTCGTGCATAACTTAGACTTTAACGAGCTTCCGCGCAGTGATGGAGCTTGTAATATTGACGAAACTGATGCAAAGTTGTGAGAGCAGCTGGGTCAGAGCTTGTGAGATATTTAACGTAGTTTCGAGAGGAAACGATATTCACATATTTTTCTTTGTGAACATTTATTGCAAAATCTTTACTGTTTAGTTAGTATCTATGTGAAAGAAGAAGAGGGGTTTGGATTAAGTCTTCTGGTTGAAATATTAGGGCCTGGTATTATTTAGTCTACTTTAAATTACACACCAAGTGCCTTTGACGTGACTTATCTTGCTACTAGCGAAGGAGCTTTAACAAACTTCAGCAAAAATTTCTTGAACAAATGAAAATTACTAAGTTTTGGGACTAAAATTATTGTGAAAATTTTGAAGGGCAGGCTTTGGAGAACTTTAACTCTACCTACTGATATTACTAGAAACTAAAGAATTTACTTGTGCAATTGTAAGTCCTTTTAAATTGAAACCTCAAATATTCCGAGACTTCCAAAACCTCCTAGTCTTCTCAAAGTTTAAAAAAATTTCGCAAATTTCTATCCTTGCCCGAAAACTCAAATTCCGTTCACTCCCATCACTACCTGACAGTCACCATCCCCGCGCAGTATCTCCGGCGCTACTTTCACCCCATTTTTCAGTCCCGAAAATCCCAGCAAGAATTTTGCGAAGCGGCCGCGACCGCAACAGCGGTGGATAACGAGCCGCGTTTCTCATAATCGTAATCGCGGGGTGGCGAGGGGGTGCGTCCCGCCGTTGGGCAAACTTCTCCCGTAGCATCAATCCTGATAACGCATTTAAGCTTGGCTTAATCCAGATTGTTATTTCTTTCGTCGGTTATTAGGGAAGTGGCCGACGAGGGGGTGGAGGGTGGACTTCGTGGCGGGGTAGTTTCGCCCCGCAACTCTGCGTTACATCGTGTCTAACAGTACCTTTCACCCCCAACCCCTCTGAGTTTAAACTTACGAAGATCATGCACAGGCTGGTGCAGCCAAGAATAAAGTGATTCCTTAACGCAAAAAACGAATCGAAGATGGAGAATAAAATTCGAAAATTAGTCCGTCACAAATAAACCGAAATTGTCAAATTTCTCTCGAATGGTGCTTTTCTTTTTGTTCTGGAGAAAATTGATTTAAGAGTAGAACGAATTTTTAATCACGTGTTACTCGCAGAGGGTGTATTTTGGAACTGGATTGTTGCGGAAACAAAGCCTTGTGTAGGGGAATATTATTCTATGGGGAAGTTAAATATTTGCAGTACTTCGACCCTTTGGGTGGCATGGAACACGAATACGTATAGACGTCGAGCGGTGCAGCCTGTGCGGTAAACGCCCATGAGCGTTCATTGAGCGTGTTTAATAGATGTGACCAGAGCATTTCCGCACGTGGTGTGCGCTGTGGTTCAACTTCGGCATAGAGAGGGTTAAAGTCACAAGTGGGGAAGGGAATTCTATTTTTGGATATTTCTTTGGAGTAAAAATGTGTACCTATTCCTTTTCCAAAATTGTAATTATTAGAGTGGACGTAGGTAAAAGTTCGCACCATGCGAATTTTATTGTTTGAGTTGTGGCAATTGCCAATGGTGATTGACAGTGAATTGTCAATCAAGGTAGAGTCAGCAGTGTCAGCAAATTCGTTAGTTCTGATGTCAGTTCTGATTCTTAGTTTTAAGAATCAATATTATTCCTATAAATTAATTAGTAAATATCTTAAATAATATGTCGTCTGAAAGAGCTGAAATTCTTCTATTCAAAAGTAATAACAGAAGTTTTCAGTACTCCTCAAAGATAACAGGATTGGTTAAACAATGGAACAATAGCTGTGGGGGCAAGATTTCGAATGCAAACTCCCCATTTAAAAATCACCTTAGAAGTAAATAAAGCAATGAAAAGAAAATCTGAATGAGAACGCACAAGGGAATAATTAGAAAAGCAAAACAAAGACCAAAAAACAACATCTACTTCTGAAAATTTTTCAAAAGAACCAAACAAATCTGTTCCAAAAAGAAAAAGAGGCCCAACCATCAACGTCTATGGGAAAAATAATTTGTCCTGCGTGTGAAGAAGAATACACTGATCCTCTAGAAGACGGGAAAACTCTTTAGAATATAAAAGTTTAAACAGATAAGTACGGTAAATAAAATTAAATAAAATAAAATCAGATAAAACAAAACAAAACGAACATTTCGAAGTAAAAATATAATTTAGTTATCTCCCTCGATTACATAACAACGTAACAGACCTCTGTTATTTAGCACTGCCAGAGGACCATAAAAAGACCGTTAGAAAGTGTTCTCCGTTTCATTGGCGCCACGTGGAGATCGAGTAGCGGTATCTAATGAAGCGCACGCGTCGTAAGTTGCTCGAGTAACGACATCATCGGACGGCGCAATTCGCTCGACGAAAGTCAGCGACAACTTGCTCCAATGTACGAGCAAGCTTCAATGTTGACGACGATATGCATCGATACTGCGGGTTCAGAGACCAAATGCACCGTTTGCAAGTTACATAACGAGTGCGGAATACTTACCAGCAAGATAGCATCAAAGTAGCCTCATTAGATTAACAATTTCCTCTGCGCCACGTGGCGAACTTACAGCATAGAATTTCAGTGAAATTCAATCGCCTTCAAGCATCCCGAAAATATCAATTTAACAAATGTTCGCAAGCGACGCCTTTATTATTCCGTTTGCAATAGCAAATTTTTGAACTCAGAAGGGGAAAGGTAGCAGAAACTTCGAATCATTCGAAGCGCACAGATTGGAAAGCTCCGAAGTCTGGTCGAGTTACTTTGAAAATATCCATTCTACGGTACGCTTCCTATTTCCGAGAATGTGAAGTCAGAAAGTTCGGAATATCGGAAGGTTTTACCTGCGAGCAGATGCGGGCGTCTGAGGATTTGTGAGCGACTGTCCTCGATAATGAATACTTAAAATGTGTGAAAAGTCCAAGGTAAGCAGGTTATACTCGAGACGCAACGAGTTCAAAAGATCTTCCCATCGGCTTTGAGCCCGAAGAAACCGGAGCTCGACTTCTGTTTACGTGTACGAGTCCCCCTCCTGCTTTCCGTCCCTAATGCCGAGTTCTGTGCGGGGCGCGGGATGCGCAGCGCCGCGTTGCCATCCCGAGGGGATTATACGGTCGTTTCGAGGGGAGACGCGGGGAGTCGGTGTACGCGTGCGGAGGACGGCCCCGCGATCTGGTCGATCGAAACATTCGGGATCGCGTAAAATTCTAGGGCGGGCGCCGAAGTTCCCGAAGGAACAATCGTAATGCAAACATCGCGGGGAGCTGGCAGAAAACTGGCTGTTCAAACGAAACCCCTTCGCCGGGCCGGCACGGGGAGGCCGGAAAGTGTTTGGAAAGAAAGCAACCGCGAGACGTTATCGTTTTGCGTGACGCGCGGCGAACAGCAGGCTCGGAATAAAGAGACCGAGGAAAGAGGATCGTCCGTGGGACGAAGTTTTTGTTGTAAGGGGGGAGGAGGATTCCCTTCAATCGGTTCGTGGGAGCGAACGACACCGAGCGGGAGACGTTTTCGCAGCCTTAATAGGATGACGCCCACTCAAAACTTCTCGTAATATAAGAATCTAATTATCCGCAGGCTGGACGGACGTAAATTTCTCCGGCGAAGAATCTGGGAACTTGGAGCAACTGCGAGACGTAATGGGCTTTGCAGAGTCCAAATACTTGGGAGGTAGGGAGCCTCGGAGGTGTGGGAGAACTTAGGAATCGGGTAATTCGAGGTTCGATGCGATGGAAAATTGAAACGTTGAATTGAAGGGGAAGGGGGTTCGAGTTGAGAGCCCGGAGAATTGGAAATTGAAGGATGGGGGATTCGAAAAGAGGGTTTGGGATTGAGGAATTGAATAATTGGAAAGTTGGGAAATTGAATAATTGAAAAGTTGGGGAATTGAAAGTTGAGAAATTGAATAATTGAAAAGTTGGGGAATTGAAAGTTGAGAAATTGAATAATTGAAAAGTTGGGGAATTGAATAATTGAAAAGTTGAAGAGTTGAACAATTAATGTGCGGAAGAATTGCATAACTGGCAAGTTGAGATATTGAATAATTGAAAATCCAAGGAATTGAATAATCCAAAACGGAGTAATTGCAAAGGAACAATCACAAGAATTGAAACCCTCAAGAACTCAGAATACAAGACCTGATGAATTAAACACTAGAGAATCCAAACAACAAAGATCTGATTATGTATCCAGAAACCACGGAACCACGAGAACTGAAAAATTCACAGCATCACATCCAAAACTAAACAATATAAAACCTTAAAAACTACAGTCTCCATTAACTTAAAATTCCTACCAAACGCAGCATTCGAAATGTTAACCAAAAATGCTCTCATATCCCGCCTAATTCCCTTTTCCTCCCTCCAACTCGTACTCCATAAATTCCCTCCATTTCTCACGCCCAAGTTGACTTAAGCGTAATACGAGGCGTGTTCCCGGCGATAACCCGGAAAAAATCTCCAAGATTCCACCGAAAAACGTGTTTACATTAAGGGCGCGGCGAACACAGCCCCGAGGCATCGAAAATACATCATCCCACCGCGCGGTAGCAGAGCGACAACCACGGCTCCATATTTTAAGACGCGTCACGAGAAGCGCATAAAAACACGACGCAAGTATGCATAGCGGAGTGCAGCCGCGTGTACTCGGCCCTGTTGAGCGCTTCCACGTTATATCACCCGGCAGGAAAGTCGTCGGCGAGCGTTGAAATACGCGTGGGACGTATCTCCCCGTATGACGCGGCCAGTGACACAACGCTATCGCGATGCTGACCGCGCGCCGCTGTTCATTAAGCCACGGATCGCCCCGAATCATCGAAACCGGCGAGTTTCCATGGAAGCTAAGCGGGCGTCAACGGTCCAACGAAAAATCGCGGCTTGAATTTGGCGCGCTACGAGCAGAGGCGCACAGGATTGTCGCGGTCACGTCCCCACAGAAAATGTCGGTCGGGTCCGTGCACGCTACGGATGCAGCTTTGACACACATTTGTCACTCGACTTCGCCCGTTCCCTCGTTTCACCGGCCGCGGGACTCGTGCCACCGTGTCCTCCTTCGTGACTCGCTCACCCCAATCGAAACTGGCTGCCCCGTCCTTCGTAAAACACACCTAACGCGATACTGTTTACATCTCGACCGTAACACGCGCCGGCGGCGTGCTTTTCATAGCCTTTCGGCGTAGACGTTATAAACGAAACTCGGATTTAGACAGCCACGGTGGTAGGAAGAAGGAATCGGCGTTTCGAGGCGGGGATACCCGCGGGGTTTAACGAGGCGGTTGTAATACTTGAAAATTAGATGCTGACTCACCGGTGCGCCGGTTGTCCAACGACCTTCCCGACTGTCACGTTGCACGGCTCGCACAGCTACTTCGGGCACGGTTGGTGAATTCCGTAGGTCAGTAGGAAACTGTTCACGGGACGAGGACGAGACACACTGGACGCGCACTAGGAACACCGAGGGGGGGGAGAGCACGCGCTCGCGGCGTGCGTGTTTCCCGTGGACGAGCAGAGAGTGGAAGCGAACAAGCGACCCGCACGGCACGAGATCCGACAGCCGACTGACTTCACGCGGATGCTGCGGCGAGCGTGTTGCCACGCGTCCCCTGCTTCACGTCGCGCACCAACCCCCCACCACTGTCCACCGTGCTCGGTCTCTCTCGGTCGCACGTGGTGCCGGCTCGCACCCTCGCGCTCTTTGGGGGATTCTCGTTTCTGCACGTGCGAGAGCAGTCGACTCCCGGTGACTTGGGTTTTATTAAACACAAGAATTTAACGCTGACTGAATTCTAATAAATCCGCGGCCTGAATAATTGTCCCGAAAGGTCGGGGTTCGCGATTTTTACAATCCTGAATTTAGATGAACGCGGTACGCATTGTCGCCGGCTGTCGAGTTTCGAGGCTTGCTTATCTGATTTCAGGTGGGTTACTTTGAGGTTGGGACAAGTTTTGAACGAAAGATTAATTAAGGAGTGGGAAGTTTTACAGTTAAGATTGTGTCAAAGATGTTGCGAAGTTTGCTGAAGGTAATGGGAATGTGTTGTATGGTAATATGAAATGTCTTCTTGGGATACGTTCGTTTGGGTATCTTCAAGATTTAAATTCTTGAAATATGGAAGAGTTGTAATAAAACATTAATAGCTTCTTGTGTAACACTTGCTCCTTTAAAAGTCTTTTTAAGGAAATGAGAATGTTAGATTACAAGGAAAGCTTATATTCTGTGAATTTTATCAACATAATTATTATTATTATTATTATCATACCCAACCTTTATTCAATTTCAATGAACCATGTGATTCTTGAACATAAATGCAAATATCTTTTTGCAAAGAAAAGATGCGCGAGTGATGTGCGCAATATCCTAAAACATCGTTATTTTTATGTGAAACCCTACTTCCAAAAAATATCGAAACCCCATTTTGTTTTCGTTAATAAATTTATTTAGATAGAATAAATATGTATTTTATTAATAATTATGTATGTATTGGTTCTAGTAATAATATGTCAGACTGTTGACGTAAACGAAGCTCATTTAAAAGCTCATTTTCAGAAGAAAATATGTTTATACAAAGTACAAAGCTACAAAGTACAAATTATTCACGTTAAACTTGTATTAACGAAATATATTTAAAAAAATATAGTTTAAATAGTTTAAAAGTTCTAATAAAGTTAATTTTATAATTATATTCTTCATTAAAATGGGGTAAAGTAGTCCTTTTCGCTTTTTCTTTTCAAGTTGAATTTTAATATACCTACCCTAAGTGTATTTTAAGTATTGCTATTCGTAATTTACCAACAGTAACGTTTAAATTATATTATAAATCTATATCCACACATTTTAAATGAAAGGGAAAAATTTTATTCGACTTCAATCTTTTTTCCGCTCACTTTAGTTTCCAGTAGCCCGGAAAATCAGCCTAAGGAATTTATGTTGGACCCTCTCAATAGAGCTGACGTATTGCTTGTGTCTCGGGTTCCAAATCACCGACGCATTACATTATGTGCCAAAGATTAATAGATCATTATTATTATTATCAAACATCTTTACTGCAAAACACAGCAGCTAACAACAAAAACAAAGTAAACAAGGACAAAAGCAAAGGCGAACTTCAGTAATGAACTGTTTTCAACTTAAACTTAAACACTAACTTAACAAAGACTTAAATCAGTGCAAGAAAATTATCAAAACAAAAGAAGATTGCCTCCCTCCATACACTCCAAGAGTTAACTACCCCCCTCAACTCACTTTCATCCCCAAGAATCCCCACAAAAAAGAAACCCTAAATTTCCCCCAACCCTCGCCCCTCTAAAACCCCACAGAAATTGTCTTCCATTTTTCAATTCTCCCCGCACCACTGCGGCCAACAAATCCGAAAATCGAATCCAGCAATCGATACAAAGCCCTCGGGCAACCGCACGTGTCCAGCTTATCTGTGTCTCGTGTCCTCTGGAGCTTTCAGCCCGTTCCCTCGATCCGCGTCATCCACCCTCTCGTTCCATTTCGCCTCGCGATCGCTCGCGCTCTCTTCCTCTCCCGCCGCGGCGTCGCCCACCCCCCGCGCCCTTTGTCTCTAAGCGCCGCCACATTTCTCACCGGGACGTTTTTCCCTCGTCAAGCGTTCCCGCGGACACCCTTCGCCATCGTCTTCCCCTATTCGGCTCATTTCGCCCGCGCTCCTCGCGACGCCTCATTTTCCTCGTAATCGTTTCACTTTCTTTTCCACCGCCCATTTCATAATAGTTTGTCCCCGCCCGGCAGCGGTTTGCTTTTCCATGCTCCGCCGTAAACGTTCCAGCTACTGATTCGTTTCGTTTCGCCGCGCGGGTTTCCCCTTTTTTCCATCCCCCTCCCTTCTCTGACCCCCGCGACCTCGTCCTCTTTGGTCACGGCGCGCGCAGCGTTCTGGGAAGGCGCGTCGCGTCCGCGTCGTTGCATTAGCATAAACTTCTCTAAACCCCTTTAAGTATCAAAAATTCTAGTTGCGGACGCTTGTGGGAGCCGGAACGCTGTGAGATCGTGCTTGTAACGGCGGCTGCTTCGCTTGCCCCACTTTTCTACCCCGTCTGGTTTTAAGGGACGTTTGTTTAAGGGTTGAATGTCGGATGAAGTCTGAGAAGAAGTCCTGGGAAGTGTGGCTACCTTCTTATCGAGGATGCTCTGTAGATCGCGCGGAGTTAGGGGATTTTTTTTTAGCTGCGTTTTAGGAATTGTATGCTACTCGCGGGGACGTATCGCTCTTCGAATTGCGAACTTCAGTGGCCGTGATAAAAATTTTAGTATCAATATCCTACCTGTTTTACTATTACCGCCGTTCCCATCGTTTCTCCTCGTTCCGCGTATTTCTCCAGTTACAAGCTATTCTCTTTTATTTCACTTTTCACGGCAACGACCACGTTACGCGACCTTAAGTTTTTATCCGCGCCACGAAGTAAACCTTAAAACGGTGAAACAATATCTCCGCCGCGGGGACCAATTAAAGGAAGGATATTAAAAAAAAATCAAAACATCTTCAGTTGCCTAAAAATCAATTGCACGGATGCAATCAAATAAAGAACAGCAGGCTATGCCGCCCTTAATCTTAAGGGTTTTACTTAAGAGGGGATTCTACCTTGTGGGACCGAAAAGTAGGTGAGTATTTGTGAATTTTTTGCACGAAAACTGTTCCGCAAATTAATTTGACATTTGGCAGGCTGTTTTATAGTATCTTGAACTATTGTTCTGAATTTTTTTGTGTCGGTAAATGTAGACGCTTGGCAGATACAGTGTGATGACTTAGAGCGTTGAAAAAAGCTGAGCGTTTATCGAAAGTACTCTAAGGATTATCTGAAACCGAAGAATGAAAATAAATTTTTAATCTATTTGAATGTGGCTACCTGCTGTAGTAGATTTTTTGTCGCATCTGTTACAGTTCCTTTTTTATTTAAAAAAGTTTTTCCCGATTTCTGGGCGGAATTCGATTCATCTGTTTCAGAAGATGCGATTTTAACATTTTTTTATTTTCCTTAATGCATCTACTGCCATAGATAGCCATATTCCTGTAGATTAAGAATCTTTTTTCTTTTTGTGTTTCTGATAATCCTTAGGGTACTTTCCATCATTGCGAGTATCACCCGATTTTTTTTAAAATGTTCTCAATCAAAATTCTATATATATCTGCTATATTTTTTTATCGTCGCATAGAAATGTAGAATAATAGTTCAAGATACTATAAAGTAACCTGCCAAACTTCAGATTAATTTGTCGAACAGTCTTTGTACAAAAAATTCACAAAGAAACACCAATTTTTCTGCATTTCTCTTTTTTCAATCAACTTTGACATACCTGGGTGCCTCACACTCAAAAACAATTTTTGTACAACTGCCATTCTCATAAAAAAACTCCAATCGTTGTGAAAAAAATTATGTGTCATTTTCAAAGTCTGTAGAATGTATTCTAATAGTTTTTTTATCAAAATTTTATCACAATTTTTGTGGAAAAATTCTAGATTACCGTATCTCGGAAAAAAACGAAGAAAATTTTCCTAAAAAATTGTATCTTTTACAAATTTCCATATTAGAAGCTAAAAATCTACAGAGTTGTTGTTATACTTATAATATTTCGAGAAAAAAATTGTTTACAAGGCGGCTTTGGAGAAAAGCTATTTATTTTGCATACAGAAGCTACAGATCGTCAAAATCATCGTCAAAATCGTCAAAAGCGTCAAAATCATCGTATGGGTTTTTCACACCCAGAGTTTCAACAAAGGATTAAAGCTAGAATCTCCCCTTAACCCTTAACAATTCCCACCCCACGGCACAACCCCCATTCAACCCCCCTGAATATCACTAAAAGCAACACCTCGTCGTTCCACAATATCCAACATCAAAATGACTTATCCCATTTCCTCCAAAAAAAAACCACCCCTCGTCGACCCTTGACCCCCACCGGTGACCCTCCACCACCTGCTAGCAAACACCTTCGCCCTCACCCCAAGAAATTCCACGTCCACCCTGCGCGTACATCTCTCGATTTATTTCCTGGCAATATCTCGGACTCGCGGCGGAACCCCGAGCCTGGAAGACCACCGAGGGTGGCGGAGGGTGCAACGGAGGAGTCTGCAGGCGAGGACGACGCCGACAACGCCTGGGCGGGGAAGCGACTCGCGAGGGGCTGGAGGCCCGCGGCGAAACTTTAATTTCTTACGAGTTCGCGAAAGTCTTTCCAGCCGCGACGCTCTGCTTGCCACCTGGCCAGGAAGGGGTGCACACGAAACCGAAAAGTTTCCGCCCGCGAGCCGTGCGCATACATATAAACGCGTCTATACGCGCGTGGCGCGTGTACAGCGTTGCCAACGAGGACGACAGGGTCGGACGTGGAATTAGCGAGCAGCCAGTGGAAAACACGCTGGTAGACTGTAAGAGGGAGGGGGCGAGAGGGGGCGGAGGAAAAATACTCGCTTAACGGAAACTTCCTGACAAAGGGCCTCTTTGTTGCTAATCTTTCGAAATGTACACCCTCTGCTGCTTTCGCTAAGCCCCAGTTCTGCCTGCCGCGATCGTGTATTTCCGATTTTATCGGGCTGGCTGAACAGAGGGACGCCTGGCGTCGGGCTAATCCCCCAAGCAACGCGGTTTTTCCAGTTGCCTTTGGAGACGGTGCCACCGGTAATTGCATGCAATTGGATGTTCATTCGCGGGGGATGCTCGTTTAAACCAGCGGGTTTGGATTTATGAGTTCGACTTGCCTTTTCGGCGAGGGATGAAATTGTTTGGGGAAGATGCTCGGAGTTAGCGAGAGAAATGGGGGCTGTGGTAGGGGAAGATGGAGCTGTGGCTGGATGGCTGGAGGAATAGGTAGAGGTGGCTGTGATTGGAGTGGACCGTTTTAAATAATACTGTTCAATAGCTATTTTGGACTGTAACTAACAATCAATTGCTGTTTTTTATAGACTTTTGTGCGCTGGAAACGAATCCGTAAATATTTACCTTTGAATAGGTATTACTGTTTAAATACAAGAGGTGGTCAAAGTTCAAAATTTGTATTTTTTTCAAAATCGAATTTATCTCAGACAGAACAGAAAAAAGGTTAACTTAGTTGGAAAAGTTGAGGAGGTGGACAATTGAAAAGTTGATAAATCGAATAATTGGAGATTTGTGGACTTAAGCAATTGAAAAGTTGAGATATCGAACACTTGAAAAACTTTAAAGTACGTCAGGCTGATCTTACGATATTAGTTATTAGAGGAAGTTATTTTGAACACAGATATATACTTTGAAATTGAGGAGCAGACTTTGTTTCTTTGGAGAATTATAGATTTTAAGGGGAGGATTGTGGAAGTTTTCTTGAAGATAATCAGATAAATAAATAAACTTATAAATAAAAAGAGGAAGCACTGTTCTTTAATTTTCAGTTCTAAAATATCTATTTAGTATCGTTAGCATTTCAGAAGTAAGAAAACTTCAGAAGTGGAAACTTGGGAACGAAATCCACTGGTTCCATCGATGAAGAAACATTCGAAGCACGAGCACATATTTGAAACTTATCGTGTGCCAAGATCCAAGTGACAGAACACGGACAATATCAGCCACACTGTTTCTTCAAACCGTCACGTTTGATCGATCACATCACTCGTCCACCTGAAACTTTGTATACTCGATCTTCAGGCTGACGTCGAACATCGTAAGACGTGCAAGAACGTCGAACCAGCAAAAACAACAAGTTGAATTTATCCGAAATACTCCATTTATCTTCTAATGGCAACATTTCACACCATCATCGTCGAGGATTTTTCTTCTATAAAGTAAAGGAGCCACCCTCTGAGTGCATCGAGAATCATGTTCCCCTGCACGCAGGTCAAGTGTCACTCACGTCTCAGTTGCACCCCTAAAAATACTCGTAAAGAAAGAGAAGAGTATCGTAAAAGTATCGTAGGAAAAGCAACGAACCAGATTTAAACTATAAATTTAAAGAATTAAGAATTGTCTTGTCAGATGACCAATTTCTTCAGAGCCTCAAAAAGAAGGTGCATCAAGAGGGTGGAGCGTGGAGGTGCATAAATATGTATAAAATATCGCGTATCATTATAGGTATAATACTCCCCTCCATCACGATGTTCCATCTTCACCCGCGTGCTACTTGCACCCCCAGCAACCCTCACAAAAAAGAATCCCTCTTTTCAACATCCAGACACAACAGAAACTTTGCTACGAGAAGTTGGCAGTTTAATAATTTGAGTAAATTGAGTTATAGATAACATTAAAAATAGGTAAATCCGGGAGAGTTGGTCGAAACAGTTGATTCCTGGATAATTAATTATTCCGAACCTTAACACGCTTTTACATATAAAAAAACTCGACCAACTCTAACCGATATTCTGAGATACATATTGATACAAATTAAATTGTTGTTGATGAATAATATTTGGAGCTGCCATCAACTAGCTGCAAAGCCTTCAACTGCATCGACTAAATTGCGCGAAACTAAGATCCACAAAAAGGGAACGAACCACTCGTTTAACGGTACAAAACAAGCGTTACCAGGGAATTAAGAAATGTTCCGTGAAAGGAACGATCTCCTCTGACTCTCAAAAAGAGGGTGCTTCTGCGAGGGGGCGTATAAATATGCATAAAAGTCGTCGGAACGCGTATCGAGTAAAACAGGGAGCAGGAACGCGGGGGGTGAAACCACTTCGCGCCCTGTCTTGCCCGTGTTTAATGAAACGTCCGCGATAAAAAGTGGAAGATTATGGTTGTACTTAGCCGCGCGGCCGGCCGCGATAATTGCAGTGGCGAGGGGCGAGCGGGCGGAAAAGAAACGAACGAGCAAGAGACGGGAAATGATAAAGTTCGTAGCTGCATGGAAGCAAGACGAGATTAAGTGACTGCTATTACGATTCTAAAACGCTCGGGGGGGGGGAGGAGGGGGAGGGGGGGTGACACGTTCCGGGTAACACGCGGTGGAAATATAAACAGCAGGTAGTTGATGGATATTTTATGGAGGCGTGATTTCGTGGGAGCTGTGATGGACGTGGAAGTGTAATTTGATATTTGGAGAATTGTTAATCAATTCTGTTACTGAACTCGTACCAATCACTGTAAATAATATTTGGAATTCGCAAATTTTAAATTTCCAGGCCTCCTGACATTTTGTGGGTAAAAGCTCATACAGCACGCTTCGTGGCGGCAACGTTGCAGGATGGTTGCAGTAATCTTGCAGTGTTGCATGGTTGCAGCGCAATGTCGAGGTAACGTTGCAGCGACGTTGCCGTGCAACATTGCAAGGGGCGGACTTGGAATTATAGCTGCATAGTTGCGTCAATGTTGCGTTGCAATATTGCACGGCAACGATCCTGCAATATTCCTGCAACGATCCTGCAATATTTCTGCAACGATCCTGCAATATTTCTGCAACGATCCTGCAATATTCCTGCAACGATCCTGCAATATTTCTGCAACGATCCTGCAATATTTCTGCAACGATCCTGCAAAATTTCTGCAACGATCCTGCATTATTTCTGCAACGATCCTGCAATATTTCTGCAACGTTCCGGCAACGTTTGGCAACGTTTCCACGATGTTGCTGCAACGTTCCTGCAATGTTGCGACAACGTTCCTGCAACGTTGCCGCCACGAAGTGTGCTGCATGAGCTCACATAGCAGTTAATGGTAGGTGAAAATAAAAACACTTGATGACAGGTGTTCAATGAGGTTGCTCTAGTCATAGGGAACATGTAAGTTAATATTTTTTAAATTTTTAACCACTTGGAATATTACTAGACTTAAAAAAGAATTTTCATACTTGGGTCTTAAAGATTTCGAAAAGTGATTTGACATGAACATTTCCATCCTTGCATTCCTAGCCCCGTAAAATAAAATTTGTCAGCTCACAACTTTCGAAAGGTGTCCAAACTTCGAAGATTTCTGGAGCTCAACGAGTTTTAAGATTCAGACGATAGTCGAAGCAATTCGACGAGTCTCGAAGTCTGTGACAGCGATCATCGACACGCGAGCATCCCGACAGGAAGTTTTTATTAGAAGCTGTGCCAGTTAGGTAAAAATAAGACGATCGATTCACCTGCAAAGAAAATGTCAGACCATTCGGTGCACCTTCCTACATAAATTATTGAATTTCAAAAGGTAGACGTACCCCGGGACCGCTGCAAATAAATCTTGCAATATGTATCGCAGCTTTTACACGCTCAGACCTTTCACCTAAAATTACAAATACTTCCTTCGTCAATTACTAAATCCATTAAATAATTAATACACCGAGGAACGTCTGTCGCTTATCAGATAAGGAAACAACTACTATCTACCACGCATCTGCTTCCTTAAATTAGGTACAGAGACTGTTTCTCTGCACCCTCATTTTTTATTTTCTCCCATGAACTTTATTTTAAAAAATGTTTCTCAATTCTTACTTATTATTGCTCATAAAATCATTCAGTACCTTCTACTTTAATTCTAGAACTTTAATTCTAAAATTTATATAATTGCACCTCCCACGTTTAAACATCATTTCGTACAACACCCCTAATTAAAAATGAATTTCCAAACCCCAAAAACGAACCGCACCAGACAACTCCAAAACATCCACCGAAGACGTCATCCGAAATCAGACCTGAACAAATGATTTTTCCAAGCATCCACGCTCGAAGCGACCGTCTGAATTTATAATCTGCCAGCGCGCAGCGGCCACGTTGTTTTTCTAAACCGCGCGCGGCCTGAATTGCCGGGTATAATGCTCCTCCGCGCGGTCTTCGTCCAAATGAGCAAGTTAAATCAACTGTCAGGCTGGTCGGATTAATAATACTTTATCTCGCGAGACGTACGGGCCGGCATTAACCGCTCTATCAACGCTGCGAGCGAAAGGAGAAGAGACTCCCGCCGGGGAGTGGCCCGTTGGAGAAGCAAGGCCGGCGTAATCCCGCGGAGGGGGTTCTCGCCTGGAAAGCTGCACGCGATTTTCTATTTTATTCCCAGCCAGTAACGAGCGGTCCTTTCCGCGGCGGCATTGTTCCTTTGCAAAATAAAAAGCCCCGATTGCGCGGCCACGCGCAAAATAGCCGCCGCGGGCTGGTGTTGCGCGCGCGTTGGCCGAGCGTGAAACTCGAATGAAATATGCGGCTCCGGGTAACACTCTGCTCTTAGGGAAATATTTTGACACCGGGGGGTGGGCGCCCCGACACCGGGCGAATGCTAATCTGCGAATGCGCGAATACCAACTACAGGTGGGCATCGGAGCGTTGCGTCGGAGGCGTGGATCTTTTGCATAGTCCGTTGTTGGCTTGCAACCCGAAGTGGGGGTGATTTAACGTGCTTGGGAAGCGAAAGGTTGAAGATAACACTTTTCAATCTTCTGCTGCGCTACCTGCGACTGTGTGTAACTGCGAGTTCGGTGGCTGAATTTGCGAAATAGGGCGAGGGTTGTAAATAATAGTGAATTCCTCGAGAATGGTAATCTGGGACCTTTTGTTTATTAGTTATGAATTAGTGATACCCTGTCGAAAGGAAGAAAGGCACTAATTTAAGGGGGTAAGGTGAAAGTACTAATAAATGGACGCGTCCCAATACCTGGACACCAGTGACGTTTATATTTTTCTTAAGCTTCGTAGAAAGTTTAGAAGCATATTGTTGGGAATATATGTTATTTTGCTACTTGATCTCTTGTATAAAAAATTAAGAAAGCCCTGGATGTAAAGTTTAATATATAAAACAGTCTTTAAATATCGAAGATGCAGGCATTTGAATTCTGCGTATATAGGTTTCTTATGTAATTATTAAGAAATGTACAGTTAATTTTTAAGGTGATAATAATCGTTATGTAATGTTTTTCTGAGATAAAAATAATGTACAGAATCTTAAGGAGTTAGGTAACTCTAACGACGCGGAAAACTAGGTAATTTGTAAGTGGCAGTAAGTAAAAGTAAACCACTAGTAAAAGTAAACCAGTAATTTGAAGTAAATTACTTCAACGATTAATACGAAACTTTGTATTTTATTTAAGTGTAATTATCTGAATATTGACACCTCTGTTAAAAAGGTGTTAATTTATTTTTAGTCCATTTTTACCTTAGTGGACTATTTAAGCTTCAGAAAAATCGACTACTTTTTTTTTACTGATTTTGAAATTTTTATCCTTAATGGAAATTTGCAATAAAATTTCATGAAGAAATTCAAATAAATGTCGATGTTATAACAGCGAACGTAATTGAGTGCACCGTCCAGTAACGGCCTCGCAGAGGCGTATTGGCACTTAACTTTGAAGCCGGTTGTCTCGAAACACAATTTTCAGAAACGGTGTGCATCGTAACTCTCGAACCAATGAATATTTTCACTTAAAATTTTAACCGGAGCTGTAGAATTCCATTCTCCATCGCATATAAATTCCGCGTCGACATTGGATATTTGTAAAACATTTTATAACCGATTACAGACGATTTTCCCGTGAAAATATGGAGAAAAAAAATTGATTCCTGTGTAACTTCCACAATTTTTATTCAAACTCATCGGCAAGTTTCCACACTGTAGATATTTGTTTACAGAATAATCACCTCAACGCATTTTGCTTTCAGCTGATTAGTTCACCTGAATCGATATACACCAGTCGCAACGGCGTGATTAATAACTTCGACAATCTTCTACATTCCAACGATTATTTTTGTTGATAAATACTCGCAAACGTGCCCACAATAGATTGCCAAAAGCGCGACTGTAACGATTATTCGGTATGAAAGTAATTTAACGTCAAAGTTCGTCAAAATAATCCACTTCCCCCTTAATATAGAAAGTAGAGCAACTTGCATGGTAGACGGTAAGCTGCATTAATCTATTAATCGAGGAAGCTCGTACGACTTCCATATCCTGTTAAACTTATAATCGATCTGTGACGCTTCGTACCGTTGGCTCGGAGCACGAAGAAGCTCAAAGGGAACGGAGGAATAAGATTAGCCGCCACGGTTTGTCAAATTGCACAAGGAAATAGGTGCGGCTTATCAGCTGTTAGAACATCATAAGCTCGACAAGAATATTAACCACACGCCCCGCCACGTCCGACGCATCTTTCCATTCCATCCTTCTTCGGCCCCCCCATCATCCCCCCCCCCCATCTTCTAATTATCACTAATTACACGTCTCCGCGAGGGTATCGCTTAAACCGGCGAGCTTTCCCTTTCTCCCACTGTTAATAATCGCCAGTTACAAGTAATAAATTAAAGCTCCGCTTAATTACGAGCTCGCGTGTCATAGCCACTGCGCCGCTGTGTATGCAACGATTTCCTGCGCGTGAGAACGCGCAGGGGGCGAGCGGAGAACGGGCGGCTATACGGGGTGATACCTCGTGGAAATAACAGCTGATAGCTCGGAGGGAAGTTTTTTCTAAACGAGCCGCTGTTTTTTCCGGGGCAGAGCGGGCAGAGGGTTGTAATTTGGTTGTTAAGCGGAGGGGGTGGAGCGGTGGCATGTGTAGGGGTTTCGAGACTTGGTTAGTTGCGTTTGAAGCAAGGATCTCGGGGAGTAAAAAGGAAGAAGGAGAAGGGAGTCGTCGGTGAAATACTTGAGAAACATTTAGAGGGATTTCTGAGTGAGTGCGTTTTATTGAAGATAATAATAGAAAATGATTTTGGACTCGTCGAAGGGTATAAAGATATTAAAATTAAATTCAGATTATAAAATTCAAAGAGGATTGGAAATTTATCAATTTTCTTGTGAAACTTAGGTAACGTCAATTTTTAACCATCACAATTCAGTGAATCTCCACGTAAACAGAAAACTATTTTAAATCTGCTGAGAATAGCCCAAAAGAATTTCTATAAAGATTAATTTTCAAAGTTCGTATTTTCAGCTGAAAATTGAATTTCGAATAGGTATTTTCCGTGGCAGAGATGAAAGAAATGCTTACAAATGCTTATTACGTGAAAACTAACGGGGAAAATGAAACAGAATTAGTGGTAAACAAGTGGTTATTAATAGAATGAATGGTTTTATAAACTTAAACAACAAAAAGTAATCAACTTCTATTCATAATAAAAAAATTATAGGTATTAAAGGATTTTATTAAAAATGCACTAAAAACTAAAAAATAATTGTTTTCTTGTATAGCAATTTCGATGTTTTTTTTTTCACTTCAAATAAAATCGTGGAACAGGGTATTTCACAACAAATTCAGTTCGACGTTTGATGGTGTATTACTAAATTGCCTAAATATTACTAATTTGCCAAAATAGCCCAAAAGAATTTCTATAAAGATTAATTTCCAAAGTAGAATCGATTAAACTTTGTAAATTTCTTCTCCAAAAAGCTAAAATTCTTCACCCCCTCCCCCTTTAATCCTACGTTTTCCCCAAGAATCGTTCCTTTCCCAGCCACCCTGTATCGCTCGGGAAGCGTTGGAAAAACGACGAAAAGGGAGGAAAGCCGCCTGCCTGTATCTGTCTGCGTGCGTAGCGGGGAGGGGCGAAATAAAGCGTCGACGCGAGCGCTGAAACGTTGTTTGCGCGGGCTTTTTTCATCCGGCAGGATTAATGCGTAAACCGAGTACCTTATAAAGAAGAGGTGGACTGTCCAGGTGACAAATTGCCGGTGGGCCCCGACGTTGATTCAACGGAACACACCTTTTTCTGACCCTCCAAGGGCGCGACGGCGACGCTCTCGGGAAGAGAAATCGCCTGGCGGCCCGGCGGAGGAATTAACGAGGATAATCGATGGGGGAAATTGAATTTCCTCTCCTACCGCTCGCTTCTTTATTTCCCGCCACTGTCCCCGCGGTGTGAATTAAGGGCACCCGGGTCCGGGCGACCTTGGTACCTTCGACCCTTAGCTGGCGGGGTGGAAAATCTTCCGAATGACATTTCCTCGCGCGAGGATAGAAAACTGGTTGCAGTTTTAGATTCTTCGGAACGTAAGACTTTATTCGTGCCACTTGTAATTTAGGTGGTAATTATTTATTGAAGGGAAGTCTTCGTTAAAAGTAGAAATATATTACAGGTCGGTTTAATTTTACTCTGTGTATAGAAATAAAAATTGGGGCATGTCAGGAGCCATCTTCTCGGTTAGGTAACAATGTTTCCACTTCGCCAGTGAAGGGGTTGAGTCGATACTTTGTTGGGTGGTATTTAATTAAGTGGAAGGGCTGGGATATTTTAGTGTTTTAGTAGATGTGTCTTTGATTCTGATTGGTTGAGTGAGAAGCAATCTTTTGGAGCTTGAATTGTACTGGCACTTTTATTGGTGGTATAAAAGAGTAGGTACACTGGCTTGGTTGGACTTAATTCGAATTTGATGGATCTTGATGTGCTTCTAGCCCGGATCTCTACTTAGTTCCAAGACAGATTTAAGGGGCTGGCCACTGTAACGATCCGAAATGTAAGGGTGGTTTCGGGAATTTATTTCAACCAAACAACGCGAGTAAATCAATTTATTGCTTAGTATTGTTAATAGTGTGTATATTAAAGGGTAAGAAATTTTTTTTTCAATCAAATTCATAAATTCGTTTCCTGTATACTCTTCGTCAAATGGTTAATTCGAATTCAAAAAGACAATAATATTTAGAAACTAGAAGCCTGCCTTTAAAAGGTCAAAATCTCAAAAAATTACAAAATGGTGGACCACTGAAGAAAAAAATCACGTTTTCGGTATACAAAATTGGGGAAATGTTGATAAAAAAATAAAAGCAAGTCGTTAATTGAAAAAAGCTGATCGTCACGTATTAGCGACAGGTTTTCCGTACAATAAATGCCCGTATTTCCCATTAGAGGGACGTATACTTTTCTCTGTAAAGTGTCAACGCTTTACAAAAAAAACTTCATTCTTGTCAACGCTTCACGGAAAATACCATATCTCCGTCAATTTTGCGAATTTTTTCATAAAATTCTTGAAACGTACGTCTCTCAGAAAATGATTTTTTACAGTGGTCTGCCCCCTTAATGCAATATAAATGTATGAAGTAATATTGAGGTTTACAATTAAATAGATCTACTTAAAGAAAAGTAAGAATTCTATGGGAGATAGTGGTGCCTAGAATCGAGGCTTAACAGGTGATCCAATATCAGGTTATTACTATAACCTTTCTAGTAATCAAGAACCTCCAAGAGCCACTCTCCTCAGCCACCCCTTCCACTCAGCCCCACCCACGACTGTCACTATTCCTTGGTACGCCTACAACAGTTGCAACCCTTCCAGAAATTACTACAAGTCCCAACTAAGTTCCAGAGCAGTTCTTAATGAACTCCGTAATTCACACAAGCTTTAAGTACACTAACAATATTCCACCGCCCCCCTCCCCCACAATTAGTCCCATAAGCACCCTGTTAAACAAAATAGCAGTCCTTTCTTTACTTGCCTGTTACAACGCGATCCTGGGCGCTTTCTAGCAGACGACTGCAGCGCTGCTCTTGCAAACGTTAACTCGATATCGGTCCATCAGTGGTACAAGAATATACCAGCGTTCGATAGATCGATACCGAGGTCGCATCGCCCCGAAGACGTCTGAGGGCGGATTAAACGCAGCGATTTCTACGAGGCCTAGTGAATCTTTAACGAGAACTATATTCTCGGAGACGATCTCATCGGTTCAGGGTAAATATTATTCACGGTTATTCGGCGCGGATACACGACGTGTTGAAACAGTGCATCGACCCTTCGAATGAAACGAGAACGCAACGAGGCGGCAGCCACCCCGATGATTCCTATCCCCCGTCGACTTCGAGCCCTTCCTTCGACTCTGTCTCACAAAAATCACGGAAATATTCATCGGGGCTGCGTAATGGGATTGATACCACACCGACCTACCCTCGTTGCGATGTACGGGGGGTCTTAAAAAGGGGTGGTCTTAACTGGCGCGAGGTTTATGGATCGAAAGTGGGGAAGGGTTGAGGGAGAAGTTTCATTATTTGAGTTGCGATTGGGAGAATTAGAATAGAAGAATAGAATGTGGAATTTTTAAAATTTTTGAAATTTCAAAATTTTAAAATTAGAGGAATTTTTTGAAATTTCAAGATTAGAGGAAGTTTTGAAATTTTTAAATTTTAAAATTAGGGGATTTTTTAAATTTTTCAATTTTTAAATTAGTGGATTTTATAAATTTAGATAATCCAACTGCTCCCTTCTCGCAACGAAGTCTTCAATTTTTATCTACTTTAACAATCTTCCACTCTGATCAAAAGTGAGAGAAGGGTTGAGGGAAAAATTTCATTATTTGAGTTGAGATTGGAAGAATTAGAATAGAAGAATAGAATGTGGAATTTTTCAAATTTTTGAATTAGTGGAATTTTTTCAATTTCAAAATTTTAAAATTAGGGGAATTTTTGAAATTTCAATATTTTAAAATTAGTAGATTTTTTAAAAATTAATATTTTAAAATTAGTGGATTTTTTAAACTTTAATATTTTAAAATTAGTAGATTTTTCA
The DNA here is from genome assembly GCA_963971345.1 of Andrena flavipes. Lineage (NCBI taxonomy): Eukaryota > Metazoa > Arthropoda > Insecta > Hymenoptera > Andrenidae > Andrena > Andrena flavipes. The sequence goes on from OZ020480.1 coordinate 76,765,312, forward strand.
AATTTTTCAATTTATAAATTAATGGATTTTATAAATTTAAGTAATCCAACTGATCCCTTCCCGCAACGAAGTTTTCAATTTTTATCTACTTTAACAATCTTCCACTCTGATCAAAAGTGAGAGAAGGGTTGAGGGAAAAATTTCATTATTTGAGTTGAGATTTGAAGAATTAGAATAGAAGAATAGAATGTGGAATTTTTCAAATTTTTGAATTAGTGGAATTTTTTAAATTTCAAAATTTTAAAATTAGGGGAATTTTTGAAATTTCAATATTTTAAAATTAGTAGATTTTTTAAAAATTAATATTTTAAAATTAGTGGATTTTTTAAACTTTAATATTTTAAAATTAGTGGATTTTTCAAATTTTTCAATTTATAAATTAATGGATTTTATAAATTTAAGTAATCCAACTGATCCCTTCCCGCAACGAAGTTTTCAATTTTTATCTACCTTAACAATCTTCCACTCTGTGTTCCTCAATATCTCATTTTTTAAATTATCAAAATTCCCATATCTCATTTTTTAAATTATCAAAATTCCCATATCTCATTTTTTAAATTATCAAAATTCCCATATCTCATTTTTTAAATTATCAAAATTCCCATATCTCATTTTTTAAATTATCAAAATTCCCATATCTCATTTTTTAAATTATCAAAATTCCAATTCTACAAAATATCATAGCATTACAAGAACCTATCCATCCCCATATTTCATTCTGGAATATCCTGCCACCTTAACTTCCCAAACTACAGGTCGACCCAATAAACAGTGCTAAAATCACTCATCAAATTTCAATCACTCATTACACACTCGTTTCTTTAACTTCCTTTACTTAACCCCTGCTGAACCCCAAAATACATTTCCGTATTAACTGCATTTCCTCCCTTTCACACCCCGCAGCAAAGTTTCCATCGACCCCTCTGGAGTAGACAGTACATATGCCCTTAGAAGCTCTGGAACCTAGGAACTTGTGAAACGGCGGGGATCGCAAGTGTTCTTGGGTAGACGCGCGATCGATATGAATTTTGAATAAATGCCGCGCGATAAACGGCGCGGCAAACGCGATATTATTCGGTGACATGAATATTATAAGATAATGAATTATTTAGCGGGCGCTTCCGCGTCGTAATGTTCCGTAATGCAGTCGATAATGAATATTTCAGCGAGTCCGACAGCAGTAAATGTTTTTTCCGTTAATGATCCGCGGCGCTTTGTTTAACTGTAATATTCAGCAGCCGTGATGCCTGACAAACGATTTCCGCGATAACGCTCGTCGTCCCTCGATCCGATGATAAATATATCGATAATAACGCCGCCCCCCCCCCCCCGTATACGGGCACAAATATTTCCGCCCCCTGCCACTATTCCCGGCTAAATATTTCGACAATAATGTTCACGCTGGGAAATTAATATCGCCACGAGCGATCTCACGTTGCAAATGCTTCGATAGCATCTGTAATGATGCCTTTTTTAACGATAAACTCTCGACCGCAGGAAGGTTTACTTGTGTAGGATGCTGTTCGTATGGTCCATTTAAATTAGAGGGAAATATGATGCTGGGAGAAATTTGATATTGGGATTTTGATGGTGGTCTGGATTTAATGTAGCGCTTTGGTGAATATGGGGGAGTTTTGTGAAATTCTTAAGGAGTTCTAAGCATTCGGGCTGATGTCAAATTTTGACAAGTGAAAAGTTGAAGTTAATGATTTGTAATTGTAGTAATATAATAATGTTTTGATGTTCGGGGTGTTTTAAGTCCACGAGAATTATAATTTGGGACCCTAGTTTATTAATTATGAAATTTCAAAGGTGTATTACTGAAAATTCTATATATTTAATATGATGGACAGAATGAAGAATATGTTTCATTTCGAAACTTCGTGTTTCAAAGTAATCCACAAATTCTACTACAGAAAAGAATTCAGATCATTAAACTTAATGAAGTCAAATCAACCCATCCTTAATTCCATTTTCAGACTTAAACAGATTTTTATGACATAAAGAATATGTGAAAAGCTTTCTTAATTTATTCTTTAACAATAGAATATATTTACAAATTTTGGCGACGTAATAAATGTGTGTAATACCACGTGATAATTATGCACATTCAAGATCGAAAAATGGAAATTCATTTAAAAAATTAAAAATTATGTTTTAGAGACTTCCAATTGGTTTTCTTTTCAATTTAGCTTTTTGGATAAATGAGTCTTAAACGTGTTATTTTAACTCCAAATTTTTTCTGCAATTTTCTAACGCGTTTGAGAAAAAATTAATACTAACATTATTAAGTAATTCATTTTCCACTGAGTACACATTCGGGGTGTAATCTAAACTAACTAATCCGGATAGTAGAAGTGGTCAGTTTTGGAATTTTCTTTTCAAATTGAATTATAATATACTTTAAATTTATTTCAAGTTATTGCTATTCGCCATTTATCAATAGTAACATACAAATTACATTATAAATCTATTTCCACACATTTTTATTAAAAGAGAAAAATTTTATTCAACTTCAAACTATTTTTGTCTCACTTCTCCCCGGATTATTTACATCTTCTGATGCTCCAAACCGAATCACACGATTCCCCCGAATACTCCACTTAATTTTCCAAAATACTCCACAAAATCTACCCCCAAAAAACCGCACCCGATACAACTATCAAAAACTCTTCAACCACTGGCAGATTAACGAGCAGCTGATGAGCAGTCACCGCTTGGACTCCCGTCCAAAATTCTCCCCCCAAAAATAATGATTTCATCCAAGCCCTATATTTTTCTTTATTCCCCACAATTTTCATCCCACACCCGTAAAAATTGGGTTAGGTTGCAAAACGGCATGTGTGCTGAACCTCGCCTATTTATCACATAAGTTTTTTTCTTTTTTTTCTCTTTTGTTGTTTATAATATTATGTGATGAATAAAGACGAATTATTATTATTATTATTATTATTATTATTATTATTATTATTATTAAATTCATTTGCAATTCTGTTATATATAAAGGATGGCTCGGAACCTTCTTCACCTGTGCCTTTTCCCTTAAATCCGCCACTGTCTTCGACTGAACACGATTTCCAGCCGACCTGAGGCACCGATGAAACACAGGAAGTACACGACGCACCAACACGACGGCGACATTCTTCGATGGCCCATCGATCGCAGCAAGAAATTCGCGTTACATTCCGATCAGGGGAGGACGTTCATTTCCGTGCGCGGCCGCGGGACAATGAACGGTTAAACGGATCTTGCCTGCGGGCCATCCAACGTCGGAGCGACGTGCATACACGTCTGCCCCGCTGACGTGTACGTACGTCGTCGGTTGTACAACGGAGTGTACACCAGCCGCTACGTGCCCCTATAATCAGATGCAGCAACGACCATTCAATTAGCCCAGGCCCTGGCAATACATTCGGTAGCGCGAGCAAGGATGCTTAATTTACATGGCGTCTCGCGACCACGTAAAGGTGGGTCGCGCCAAAAATTATGTTCCCCTGCTTGGCAGCTACCTCCCAAAACGATATCAACGACTGAGGATCGAGTGGGAGTGGAAGAAAGTTCGTATTTTCGACTGAAAATTGAATTTCGAATAGGTATTTTCCGTTAAAAGAATAATTCTTTTCAGATAAAAGAAGCTCTTCCAGTGACGCGAGACTGGAAGAAGGGGAAGTGTTCTACTGCCGGGAAATTCAGAGGATATTTAATAACGGGACTGTATCTGGGGTAAATTTGCCTAAATTGTACACATTAAGTAGAAATGCTTATTACGTGAAAAATAACGGGGAAAATGAAACAGAATTAGTGGTAATCAAGTGGTTATTAATAGAATGAATGGTTTTATAAATTTAAACAACAAAAAGTAATCAACTTCTATTCAGAATAAAAGAAATTATATTGAAGGATTTTATTAGAAATGCACTAAAAACTAAAAAATAATTGTTTTCTTGTATTGCAATTTTGATGTTTTTTTTTTCACTTTAAATAAAATCGTGGAACAGGGTATTTCACAACAAATTCAGTTCGACGTTTGATGGTGTATTACTAAATTGATTCATATTCTGTTAAGAAAAATCCTGCTCCACGATTTTATTTAAAGGGGAAAAACAGCATCGAAATTGGAGTAGAAGAATAGAATTATTTTTTAGTTTTTAGTGCATTTTTAATAAAGTCGTTTAATATAAATTTTTCTTTTCTAGTTTTTAACAAACAAAGAAACAGAGGATCGGAGCTGAAAAGGGGTTTAAAAATGATTTATTTCCCAATATAATAGTTATCCATACTTTGCAATGCATGAGTTGTCATATTTTCCTGTCTATTTTCTTGACACAATTTACAAAAGCAGCTTTCATTTTCATCGTCTTTCTTCTTCCTTTCTTTCTATTGTGTATTGATTTTGGCAGTATTCTTTCTCTTACGAGTTTCTTTTGCTGTTCTGTTTTCTCTAGTTATGATTTTCTTTTTAGCCTCTCCCAAATTTTCTAAAATAAGACGAAAATCATGAATGACGAAATTGCGGTAAAGGCTTCATTTTCGAGAAAAATGACTTTGAATCTCACCTAAATATGCGCGTGCCCCTCCAGCGCCACCAATGCCCGCGTAATTAGGTGAGATTCAAAGTGAATTTTCTCGAAAACGAAGCCTTTATCGCAATTTCGTCACTCTTAATTTTCGTCTTATTTTTACCTGTATAATCATCCCCTAAAGTATCGACCACAAATAAAGGAACACCCTACGAATAAAAAACTCAGAATTTTTCAAACTCAATTTTCTCGAATTCAACTCAAAAGCGCATCATACCGCTTTGATAAATCAATGCCCAAGTGAAGACCTCCACGTACACCAAATATCAAAATTTTCTAAAAATTGCCAAACCCGAAGGTCCCCTTGTTAGGTTTAAATAAACAGCAAATGTACAATTTAGGCAAGTTTACCCTACTCTCCAGGGGCGATTTGAGTACAGTCTAAGTTGCAAATAGCTTTTAACAGTTATCTTGACCGAACTAGTGCGCCGAAACCACTAATTGCTTATTTCAAAAATACGTTCGATAGCATAAATACCGTTAAGGAACTAGTTTCTGATTAGTTTAGAGGGTTTCCCGCTTTAATATTTATTTTTAACCTAATAAAACATTAAACCATAGACTTTTTTTATACTAAAAGTTGAATTAATGTTTAAACTTCAAGGAAAATTTTTAAAAAGTTGAAAATAAGTATATAATTTAATTATTTATAAGGTATGAAATAATAAGGTGACTAGGAACTAGTTTTTGATCATCTAAAATTAACACTACTAACTGCTTTCACAGACAACACCTATGTTTTTGAATTATCAGTTTTTATGTTAGTAATTATTTCAAGCAATTATTTATTGACATAAACTCAAAAGAACGATTTATTTCATGAACTGATCAAAAATTAGTGCCTGATCAAGAACTAGTTCCTTAACGGTACTTTATTTCTAAGTTCCTATGTTCAGAAACCATGTAAATGTTTTGAATATTCTCCCCCTTTCTATGAACATCTACCTCCATCTCGAAACTTACAGGGAGAAAATACAGAATTTCTACAAAATATCATTTCCGCAAAAGTGGCCCACGTAAGAGCCCTTTAGCTAATAAAGGGAAACTCTGTTGCACCTCCCGTAAGGTTCAACTCACCGGAGCAACAGCCCAGGGAGTAAAGCACCCGAGCTCGGGGCTTGATGCAACCATTGATCGGCTCTTAGATTCTATCAAGTAGAAGACTGAATTAATAAGAAGGTAATAGGAGTTCGCACCGAAGCTCGCTTATGGAGGTCATCCAACTGATGGATTACAATTCGGAGTGTTATTAGAAACACAGTTATCGCTTCGTTCTCGGTGGCGGATTAATGGGTTCCGTTGGAGGTACACGGTGGCCAAGAAGAACGGTATTCATTAGCCGGGGAATTAAACGCGGACGGGGCCGATTCATCTTCGTGCAAATGAACGTTCATGGGAACAATGTAACCGATGGATAATTCGCTGTTCGCGCGATTATCCGACATCCGACCGCGCGCAATGCGGCTGGTAAAAAGTTGGCGGTGAAATTTAATCAGAAATCCCGCAAACAAAATTCCCCCGTCCCTGCTGGCTATTGTCCTTCCTCCGCGCTTGCAAACAGGCTTCTACGTTTCGAATTCCGCTCCGATGCATCGCGGCCTCGCACGATAATAATTCTCCGCCCGCGTTCCACGGCTTTGGATGTTTTTACGAGAGAACGGCTGGCTTCTGCGAGGCTCGCGACGGAGGAGGAACAGTCGCGATGCTCCGGAAGACTTTGGCAGAGTGGAGGCTTCGAAGGGAGTGGGGCTGGTGGGGGTGTGCAACAAGTAAGCCAGGGGCGGGAAATTTGGAAAGGGAGATCCGGTGTCAAGGGAAATTCGAGAGATTTTGGAGAGCGGTTAGAGATGAGTGGAGGTTTGGAGTTTCTTCGAAGTTATTTCAAGATTACTTTGGGGGAGCTTCTGGGTTATTTTGAAGACACTTCGGGGGGGTCGCAAAATTTCTTCGTGATTGATTAAAACTGCTTGGGGAACACTTTAACCCTTGACTATGTCAAATTTTTAATTATACGGATTAATACTTTAAATATTCATCGTTAAATATTCTTCTGCACGCGAAACGACAATGCTGCAAGGTAAATGTTGGTGAATCATTAAATTTTACGAGTTATACTCCATAATGACCATAACGAGCTCTCGAGGCCGATGAAAGGAGCAAGCTTCCATGTATCCTCGATAATACATTTAGAAGCTGAACTGATCTGTAATATTTTCCATTTTCCGAATTTTCTGCTTAAGTGGTCATTCTGGTTAGACAGGTTTGAAAAAATTGATTTTTTTTTTAAAGTTGTAGTCAAGAATGTACTGTTAATTTTTCATGGAATAAATCCGATTATTTTAGCTTCTAAGCTGGGCGTCGATAAATGAATACTTTGGACGCGTTTTTCTCGAAACGTCATTTTTCACATCGCGAAGATTAAATCTGAAAATCTATCGAACCGATTGCTTTATAAATTCTACTGCTTATTCTGCACACCTATAACTCTCGCAAGAACTACAACCAAGTATTTTCATTGAGGCTAACCTACTTTTAAAATCGAAAATAGCAAAAGAAAAAGCCGAAAAATATTTTTCGACTTTTTCTTTTGCTATGTTGCTAATTTTGAAGATAAATCACTAATCATAGTCCGAGCGATAGCGACAGACGTACAGATCAAGAATCTGTTTGGACTTTGGCTTCAGATAAATCTAAGAACTAAAATCGCTTTCACGAGCGAGGCATGAGTTTCTAAAGCATTTGAAAATCAATAATTTTATGACTTTTATATTTTTTATTTACTGTAGAAATGTAGTTTAATAAATAGAAAAAGTTTTATTCCATTTCTATAATTATTTTCGTCGCAATGAATTCCTGTTAATCGTTGGATTATTAAAAAACCTTAACTGATCAATTTCATCTGAACTTATTTGTAATATAAATCTAAAGCTCCACAATTATTTCCTCCATTTTTCAGTTTATAGTGTTGATCAGTGTTTCCGAGAGGCTGAAAGGAATTCACACTCACCCCATAAATTGTGCCCCAACGTCAATAAGCAGAATGAACTAAAAAATTCACAAAGCGAAGCGAAGAGGAAAGAAATAATTTTCACCGGTGCACTGTCCCAGCAAAGGGCTCCATTTAATTAGCCCCCTCCCCCCCCCCCCCCCCGCTCCCCGCCCCCCTTTCGTTGTCTCCGTTGACCGAGAACGAAGAAGAAAAACAGGGAAACAAAGCCGGTGGCGGAGCTGCGTGGATTACACGGGCGATTCTCGCGGAATTGCAGCTGCGTTACGGCATAATAATTCAGGACTAATTGCCATGGACGGCGGAATGACTTTCTCGCGGCGACCTCGGGTCATTCGGGGCTGGTCGGATTTTTACGATAATGGGAGCCGTTAAATTTTTACGCCGCGCATTAACGACGCTACCCTGATGCTTATGAATCACCCTTCACACCTAGTTGCCACTGCTGGGAATACCCTGTCGCGATAATTCCTCGTTCTGACCGCCACGAACTTGTGCCACGTGCTTCTCTGAATCGCAGAAAGGTGTGTAAAAGAGAGGTGTCGTATCTCAGGGATAGGCGAGAAATGGGAGACTGAAGGGCAATATAAAATATTGGTGGTGAGGTACTTATTATTTTGGTTTTCATTAAATCTTCTCATTAGCTTCGTAGGCAATTTATGTGCACAGCTGGAAGTGTGCAAGTGTGTTCTGCAAGTGTGTCTTTAGATTAAGGGGGTATTCATTCTTTGGGAAGGATGCAAAAAAAAACTGCACAGTTTCCACCGTTCAGCATTATTCACGCGTATTTATTAACATTTCACTTAGTTGTGGAAAAAATTTCAGCCATATATAATAATGATTAATGGAGATATGTGTCATCTCGTAAAGAGTGTGTAAAAAAAAAGTTGCCTCATGGTACATTATGATTCCGGCTGCTCCGCTGATGCAAAACGAAAAAACCAAAAGGATTCTTAATCAGAAAGAGAGTGGCTATAGCTGGTAGCAGTTTTATGAAAAAAAAATAAAAATTCACAAAATGGCGAGACTTTGAATTTAAACTCATCTTTTTCTTACGTCTTTAATGGCCTTAAACTTGTGAAAAAAATTACTTCGCCTTGAATTATACATATATTTTCTGGAGGTGTACGAAAAAACTCAGTTTTGAGAAAAATCCATATCTCCATTAATTATTATTAGTATATAAGACTGAATTTTTTTACAATTTACTGAAATATTAGTAAATACCTGTGAATAATTCTTATGGGTAAAAATTGTATAGTTTATTGTGAGTTGTCCCTAAACTGAATAGGGGATCTCGTTTCTCTAACCCACTCAGGGAGACTAAGTAAGTGTATGTTAACCCTCTGCGGGCTATGGGGGTATACATATGTTCGTTGTGGCGGGAAACGCCCCACAGGCGGTCAGAGGCTATGGTTAAGAAATGCGAATAGGGGAGATCCGCACACGGTGTAGTACAAATGGATAATATCCATAGAATCAAATTACTAGAACAGTGGTTCTATAGAAATCAATGAAATCTTCACGCACTGTGATTGTATACCTATCCTTGACCTAGTGGTCAAACTGACCAAGTCCATTTTTACCATAATAGATAAATAAAAATCAATAACAGGAAAAATGTACTTATTTTGCAGTAGCTTTCAATTATTACCTAGTTTATTCTCATAGATTGAACTTTAAATTTGCATTTACTTTACCAACAATCCAACGATACCTGTAGTTATGAGAGATGAAGGCAGCAAAGTTATAACAATTTCCTTAGAGTACCTTGAATATTATATTTATCAAGTTCGAAAAGTCGTAGTGCGCGATATTGAGTTTACAATTATTATCACACCTAAGCCCCAGTCACTACACACATATAACACCTATTGTATCGAAATATGTGCAGAAAATGTGTACTTCCCCCTGCTTTTAATTTAAAATACCAAACAAAGTAAAATTTCTCAGAGCTTTTCATTGAATTTGCAACGTTTTCCACAATTATTCCGCACAGACCAGGTCTCCTTACATTTACAACCGTCCATGTACGTGTAACTTTTATTTAAAAAAAAATCATTCCATCAACCACCCACAACGAAAATCGTAAAACACGGATTACGATAAGTTCCTTTCACACAAGCTTCGAAACAACTTAACGATGTCCGAGCCAAAGGGTATAATTTATTATTCCCAGAACTGCGATGACGGGGAACGCCATCCAGCAGTGATGCCCGATCTTCCATTATGACGCCATTATTACGCGGGATTAATTAAAATCCGAGGAAATCCCCCCGGGGCTGATACGTTTGCCTTCCGCGGGAAATTCGATGCGGAATCTTCGGGTAATGAACTAACCATTATCGAGCGGGCAAGATGAACCGACCGGCCATTATCGGGCCATCATTGACAGCTATTTGCTATCTGGCGCATGATTATTCATCATCTTGGCTAGGGCGCCCGGATGCCCCAGCTTTGTCCACTCTGATTTATCCTTGATCGATTCCACTGGCTGGCCCAAGAAAGATAATTAATTTATTGTTCCGAGGGGGACGGTGCTCTTCCTGGATGTAAATTACGACTTTGCTGGGGGGGGGGGGGAAGGGGTGGTCTATTTCGGAATTATAACGACGGGCAGCGGAACTTTTGCAATTTACTCCGCTTGTTAGCGGAAGTGGACCGTCTGACGTCGAAACTGTAATGATGGCGGGTGAAACTCAATTCCCTTGCTGTTCCTCTTACTGGACATGAATTTTACCTACCGCGGTGGCCAGTGCGTGGCTTTTGCAGTAATGATTTTACAGTGGATTTGCAATTAGAAATTTTGGAACCGAAATACGGTCGATGGTTAAGCTCGCACAGAGCGGGGAAGATAATTACATTGTCTCGGAAGTTTCAGGCGAAGTCAATGTTCGCCGTTATCCTATCATCTAGTGTCCTCACAAAAAGGCCAATTCCAAGCAAAGTAGTATATTCGGGGAGCTCAAGCTGGCACGATAAAGAGGCATGCAATAAAGTCTCGTGGAGGAGAGATTAATCCCATCAGGATAGCGGGGTGGGGCTTTCGCGCAGGAATCTCTTATAAACTCGTTTCCCGCGTGGACTAGTTACAGATACGTGAAACCATCCCCACTTCAAACCAAATAATTCGTGATGCACTTTGTGTGAAGACAGGGTGTTGTGATACACAAGCTTATTTAGACAAGTGGTACTTTATTTTTTTTTTTTTTTTAAATTTATCCGAAGAAAGGGGTGTATTGTTTCCTTAAATTCATTAGAGGAAAGGGGTGCCTTAATTCTTTAAAATTATTAGAAGAATGAGGAGCGTCACTTTTTTAAAATTATCAGAAGGGGTGCAATATTTCTTTAAAATTATCCGAAAGGGTGCCAAATTTCTTTAAGATTATCAGAAGGGGTGCCTTATTTCTTTAAAATTATCAGAAGTGGTGCCTCATTTTTTGAAAATTATCAGAAGTGGTGCCTCATTTTTTGAAAATTATTCGAAGGGGTGCCAAATTTCTTTAAAATTATCAGAAGAATGTGGTGCGTTATTTCTTTAAAGTTATCAGAAGGGGTGCCTTATTTCTTTAAAATTATCAGAAGGGGTGCCTTATTTCTTTAAAATTATCAGAAGGTGTTTCACTCATTTCTTTAAAATTATCCGAAGGGGTGCCAAGTTTCTTTAAAATTATCAGAAGGGGTGCCTTATTTCTTTAAAATTATCCGAAGTGGTGCCAAATTTCTTTAAAATTATCAGAAGGGGTGCCTTATTTCTTTAAAATTATCAGAAGTGGTGCCTCATTTTTTGAAAATTATCCGAAGGGGTGCCAAATTTCTTTAAAATTATTACAAAGGGTGCCTGATTTCTTTAAAATTATTATAAAGGGTGCCTCATTTCCTTAAAATTATCCGAAGGGGTGCCAAATTCCTTTAAAATTATTATAAGGGGTGTTCAATTTCTTCAAAATTATCCGAAAGGGTGCCTAATTTTTTTAAAATTATTATAAAGGGTGCCTCATTTCTTTAAAATTATCAGAAGGGTTGCTTAATTTCTTTAAAATCATCATCAAAACGATGTGTCTCACCTCTTCAAAATCATCAGAAGAAAGAGATACTTTATTTCTTCAAACTCATCAGAAGAAAGCTCACTTAAGATCAAAGTGCTACAATCCCCTCGCCTATTTACAAAATAACGCCCTAAATACCACAAATGCACATCAAAAAATGGCCCAACTTCGCACACTTCTCATCCGCTTAACTACCACCTCTACAACATTCCACGAATATAGTTTCACAGCAAGTATTCGTTATAAGCTCACACATGGTCCATATCTACGGTCTATAACCGAGGTGTCGACGAATCGAACGCCCTTCTCGCGTAGTTTGCTCCACTGTGACAATTGAAGGGACATTCTTTACCTCGGTGTACATGTAATCAATTAATGAGGACACCACGAAGAGGGGGGGATCTCCGTTAAACGGAGATAAGCTTAAGTCGGTTACCGTTACCCATTGCTCCTAGTCTACAGTGGTATCCGCTATCCATCCTGCCGTCTCTATACAGCAGCAGGGCCGACGGGTACATTGTTGTATAACTCGGGCACACCGTGCTGTATCCATGGGCGGTTGTGTAGCCCCTCGAGGCTGTTCGTCTCATTGTTGGATCCTACGTCGGAATTGCGACGGGATTTGCATTATCTTCCATTAGAGAAGACTCTGTTTCAACGGGCAGGGATTATAATAATCCTGCAAAAGTGTACACCGAGAAGCAGACCGTTTCTGAATAGCGGAACGAAGCACGTACATATGTAAGTAGTTGCAATGTGAGAGGGGCCTTGAGAAAAGGGCGTTTCTCATTCGGCTTTTCGCGCGTATCTGTTGCACCTTCTGTCGCGATCTTGCGAATCCGAGGGGTTCTAAGGAGCTCTTATGGTGCGAACTTTTACCTACATCTATTCTACTTATAAGGAGAGGTTCCAAGGTGTCCGCCTCAGATTTCTTTGAATTTTGTATATATTTTAGAGAACCGAAAAAAAAACATATACCTGATTTTTTATAGCGGCCCGTTTTTATGTTTAGGGGGTGAAACCAACCCCCAAAGTTATAAGATTTTCAGGTGTTCACCTCCGATTGCTTTGAATTTTGCCCTCTAAAACATATCCAAAAACCAAAGGAGTGGGAGGCGGGCACCAACTATTCTTATGAACTTTGGGGGGTGATTTCACCCCTTAAACATTCAAGCAGGCCAAAATAAAAAGACACGTATTTCTTATTTTTCAGTCCTCTAAAACATATCCAAAATTCAAAACAATCGGAGGCGGACACCTGAAAATCTTATAACCTTGGGGGTTGGTTTCACCCCCTAAATATGAAAACGGACCGCTATAAAAAAACACGTATATCTTATTTTTCAGTCCTCTAAAACATATCCAAAATTCAAAGCAATCGAACACCTGAAAATCTTATAACCTTGGGGGTTGGTTTCACCCCCTAAATATGAAAACGGACCGCTATAAAAAAACACGTATATTTTATTTTTCGATTCTCTAAAACATATCCAAAATTCAAAGCAATCGGAGGCGGACACCTAGGAACCTTTCCTCGTTAGTACTTTTTCCAAGAGCAGGTAGAACTAGTGCTTTTCTACTTCTTCTGCTAGGTTTCCGAAGATGATGCAGACCTACTACTACTTTAGGTATAAAGTCGTCTAAAAACCACGTAAAACTATTCCTACTAGTACTGGGTTTCCCAAGCACTACATTCTCCAACATTCTACAATCACCCACTTCTACACTCTACTAAACCAAATATTCCTCCTCCACATCACATACATAGGTACAACTAACCCACCAAAATTCATACAACACTCAAATTCCTCCACCAAACTCACTCAGAATTCTCCCTCACACATTACTCCAATTCCTTCACATCCTACATTCACAATACTATTTCCACTTCCCAATATTTATCAATCCCTCCCCCATTTCCCCAAAAACAACGCTGCACCCAAATCCACCCCTTCGACGACCAAACGCGACTCCCCCAAAAGTGAAGAATGGAACCTCCACTTCGACTCCTAACCGCAAGAGTAGTATCATCCCCAAGCGTCATCCCTCACCCTCGCCCAACCCCTAATAACAAAATCTCTCCGAGACAGTCGCAGGAACGATCATAAATGAAAGAACACCCCTCGCGCTAAAGGCTGCGCAGAAGCAAAGTGACCCGTCTGAATTGTTCCTCCAATCTGCTCCGCCTGAACATCTTCGCGCCGTGCAACCAGTTACACCATCCGATATCCACGCGGGCCAGGAGAACATTAAAATTAAAACGCTTCCACTAGAACCTCTCGAAGCACCGGGAAGAAGCCAGTCCACTTCAAAGGCGGGAAACCTAATTTCCCGTCGGCCGGGGGACGCTTTTATTCCTCAAACGCATCTGAGCGCGCGATTCCACGGGAGTGGATCACGGAGCCAGCATCGAGAATACATTCGACGAGAAGACGGAAAGTCGAGAGCACTCATCGGCTATCGATCTCCTGTAATTTTATTAACAAGCTACTTAAACGAGGGAGGAGGAGGGGGTGGGGGTGGGGTGGGGTGGGGGATCCCAAAGCGCAGACCTGCCGCAATCCCATTGGCTGTTGCATTTTTCCACGATAGCCCGGCTTATTGTTCGACCCCGATTCTGAATCGCTGCTTCGATTTAATTGAAGTTGCTTCGCGTAGGTGGGCGAGAGGAAAAAGCGGTGGAAAAATAGAGGAAGCTTCTCGTTCAATCGAAGGGGACCGTGGGGGGTGGGGGGGTGGGGGGGGGGTGATCGATCAAATCCTAAATCAATTACGGTGTTTCGTTTCGATCTGCATTTTCTCGCTATTCAACCGTGCAACGGGAAGCATACGCCGCGCGACGACTGCTAGGCGCAGAATTTACGTCCGAGGAAAATCTGTCGTTTGTTTCGAGGCGAGCAGATTGAACGAATCACTAGGCGATATGATTCGCCGTGTCGATAGATCCGCCACCGTTTCGCTGCTCTTTTTCGGCGACCGTGTTGCGCGGTAAACGAAGCATTGTTCGACGACGGTTTGGAGGGATTTGTTGACTGGTAAGGAGGAATTATTAGGCTACAGGGGGGATGAGATTGATTGGGAAATTGTATTAAGCGTTTGGACTCCGAGTAGATGGCTTTTAGGAGCAACGAAGTTTAAATTAATGTTCAGTAATGGAGCTGTTAAATTGTGTAAAAGTGGGAAGATTAGTGCTTGATGGAATTACAGTAGGAGTCAAAAGAAAGATAAACTGTGAACTACATAAGCAGGTAATAATAGTATAATAGAAAACACTGTCAGTGTTAAAAATCAAATTGTACATATAGTATTCCCATTGGCACGTAGAATATTTTTTGATAATTTTTATTTTAATTTTGGCACTTATAGTGTTTTCTACAAGGATTCTTTGATTATGTATTAAAGATTTGGTGTTGCACATAATAAAGCAGTGATTCCAATATAATATATGTGTATTATAAGTCGCAGTAATACTTTTATGCAGGCATGGAATAAAAATGAATTTTTATCTTTTTTTTTACCACACCATAGTAAATGAATTATATACGTTGGTTTTGTGAATGTTCTCTGTTTATTGAGTAATAGACCTCTGTTAATTTAACGAGCAAGTTAAAGTGCAAAGAGTCAAACCACCTTTTTCGTCTCAGTAATAATTCAAGAGCCCGATATTGGACAGACAACTGCTCCAACCAATTTAGCTACCCAGAGCCAGGTTTCTTCTCTCTAATCCTAATATCCTAATGGCTGCCGCCAGCAATATCAAGACGAAGCGGTGGAACACGATACGAAACAACTGTTGGATGCTCCAACACTCTCCACGTGTACAGGGGGTTCCAGAATTACGGGCACACAGAACAAATATTCTACTAAAAGCTTCGATATAGGGTGACTGTACCTAATATCGCACATGTTCCTAATACCTGTACTCGTTATATCCCGCAAATTAGGCTCTAAAATTTATCGATTATGCACTGAATTAGTATCTAAACATATGTGGGAAGACATACTTACAGATCAATAATTACAGAAAGGAAAGTGTTTTAGTGAATCTTAATAGTGTAAAAATTTATTGAACTACCACTATTTTGCATGACATTCGGAGAAGGTGAGCCTAATAATTCTGTGAATGCAAGAATATCTACTGGAAATACCTAATTAATGATGTACTTAAGGAATTAAATCAATTAAAATATTTTTTGTATTGAAAATAGCGTTTTCCTTTTACCGGAGAACAATGGTTTGTTATATATGCGGTCCCGAAATTTGCGGAGCAACCGAAATAAACTTTATTTGTCCAATATGTACATCTGAACGTAAAAAAAATATTTTAAACAATCCTATTTCCATATTTTTGCAACAGAAATAAAATAAGATTGATAAAAAAATAAAAGCACATGTGAAAATGACTTTAAAAACCTATATACACATGAATTAATCAAAATTTCTCGAGTAGGCGATATTAAGTACACTTTTTTCAGGACTCAATTTTTTTCATGTGTTACGTTATTTGAGTCCTAATTAAAAATTTGTAGGTTTCAACGACTCTCATTTATGCTGCATGAATAATTTCTCTTTACTTTGAAACGAATTGCATGCAAAAATACCAATTAAGTACTATTCAACTGCCAGCGATTTAACTTTTGTAATTTTTAGTATCCCATATCAAAACACACCAACCAACCCTTCAAAAAATTCCAGAGCTACAAAATTACTGACTTCCCAAAACCTCAGCATTTCAAAACTAAACACTCACTAAAAAAATAAAACCCCCAAAACCACATTCCTCTTCATTCCTCCAACTCCAGCTCCCAATGCACCCTAAAATACCTCCTCACCCTCCCCACTCGAACCCAAACACGACACTTAACGCCTCCATCCCATCGCAGGCCTCTAAAAACCATTAACCGAAAACCCGGCGGCCCCGAGAAGAATTAGTTCCCGAAGCCCTCCATTCATCAAACCACCCCCACTTCCTTCCTGCAACTTCCATTATTCACAGAACCCTGCACCCCTTCTTGAAGCACCCAGTACACAATCCTCCTAATTGAATTCGGGAGATCGTGAGATAGCCGAGCACCGCGAGTGGCACCTTGCAATAGCTCTGCTCTGATACTTCTTTTCCCTCTGCTCGTCAGCAGAAGGGGACAGAAGAAGCATCACGCGGAACTCCTGCAACCGTCAACCTTTTCCGAGGCGCGTGAGGTCGCGCAGGTTTGCGCAACGCGCTGCCATTCTCTCAGCGGACGGGCAGAGTAAGCCGCGAATGCATTGCCGCATAAATTTCAGGCGACGGATTTTTCGAGGCTCCGGCGCCGCGGCATCTTGATAGAAACGAAAATACGACGATCTTGTCTGTGACACGCGCTTTGGGGATGAGGGGCGTTGGTGCGTTTACTAATCGCCGTCAGTTTGTTGTCCCGTAGACGCGGAGACTGTGCGTGATTAAATGAATTAAAATTGTGTGAAAGCAAATGGACTGTTTTTTTTAGAAAATAATGATAAATAGTGGGGGAATAAGGGAGCGGTTTTGATGAAATAAATGTGTGAAGTGAGTTATCTACAATGTTATTGACTTGTCAGGTTGGATGGACACAATAGGAGCTAGTTGAATTTGTAACTTGTATGATAATTCAACTACGTTTTTTTTTAGTCAGAGTTTAATTAATTGGCGCTGACTTCTAAAATATTTTTATTCTTTACTTTTTAGTGTTTTTTTTTGAGTCGCTAATTTTTTTTAATATTTTGCTGGAGGATAAAAGTAACTTAGTATGTACTTTTATATTCAGAATTTGCTATTTCATAGAATTTGAACGTAGAAAGTAGATATTTTGGATAAAGAAATGAAATTGAATTTTATTAATTTGGGATTTAAGGAGGCATCTTTAAACTGGCAGAAGAATTTTTTAAAATTGGATAGTTTACGCTGGAATTGGGAAAGACGTTCCAAATGAATGCGACGTTGCCAGATCTGCGGCTCCAATTCACTAAGCTAACCATTTTAATATTTTATTTTCGTATTACAATTATTTATATTAACATTGAACTTTCTAAAATATATATACACGATGTTAAAAATCTATTTCCATAGAATCACACTACTTTATATTTACCGTTCATTACCCAACTCTAATGTAATTAACATAGTAAGTTAGGAGCTGCCTTAAGCCAAAGAATCTATTCAAAATTAAAAGTTACAGCATTCAGGCTAAAATATCCCCCTACAATAGAAGATCCCCTCCCACGGTACCTTTCTCGAGTTATCAAGAGCAAAGAGCGTATTTCAGTCCTCATTGTTAAGTGACTCACCCTGTACAAGCGTCCCGTTGCGCAGGCAGCCCGCTCCATTTAAACGGCGACGTTTACTACCGTTACATAATGTCGCTTCCAATGTCCCGAGCTAATTAAGAGGCGTCTTAGCGAAAGAAACTCTGGAATCCGTTGCAACGAGACCCCGGTCTTGAAAATTCGTGGCGAACAATTAACCGTACTCCACTTTTAAGCGCATTCTTCGCTCCGAGATTGCCATTCGAGACGCTTTGTCGAATGCAAGCTTCCCTTCAACTAATTGCCAACCCCCCTCCTCGCATCTCGAAACTCCACCGAACTTGGATCGAAAGTTCGTCGATCGGACGTCACCGTTCCACGTTTACCTCCCCCCGCGTTTAATTACCTCATCTCCATCCGCGATACTCCCTCGAAATTTCGAAAAATGTCACCGTTTGTTTCCCCCAAATTTTAATCAAACCAAACACCCGCAAAGATCTCGCGTTTTTTAATCACGGAAGCTTCGCGGCTCCCATTTTCCAGAGTCTCAAAAGGACATTACCCGCCCCACCGTGACAAATAAAAATTCCACGCGCAGGTATGAATATTAAAAGCGGGACATTTAATTATACCGTGCAATGGAAGACATATGTTAAAGGAAAATTAATGGCACGGGTCCGCTGATGAAACAGAGCGAGGAGGGAGGGGCGCGGAAAAATCTGAAAGATACATATGACGAGCGTTGGTATCGTAGATTCTCATAACGCATGTCCGCGCTAATCCGCTTCCCAGGCGGACTGCGTGGCTCGCTGGAGAGGGCAAGTCTAGCGAAGCGGGGGTTTTCGGGTTTTCGGCTGATGAGAGGTGTCTTTGAACGAGGCGCCCAAGATCCCAGGCGGGGGAGTAATTTTTCGAGGCAGCGTCGCGCGGATGGTAATCTACGGGCGAAGAAGGAGGGAGATTGCTGGGCTGCTCGGTCGAGATGTTTCTCGATTCCGTTGCAACGGGGAGGCGTTCAGGCGGGAGTATCCTTCAGCGTTTTCCGACGAACCGGTCGTTTTTACTCCTCGAGACAGGATCAGCTGGAGCGTTCTCTGGCTGGTCGGAGGCTGCAGGCGCGCGGATTCGATTACAGCTTCTTGAAAGGGAACGGCGAGCTCTTTCAAAGTTCCGGCGGCTCGGTCGTCCGGGATGGGAAGCCTTTGCCTCTCAGGCAAATCGTTAATCTCGTAGCTCGAGTTTTTATTGCGAACGCGGGGGCGTAATTACCAGGACGGTCCTTCCGCTGGCTTTGGTCCGAGGCAGGGTCGAGGTGGCAGGCGAGTTTTAATTGAACTTGATTGTGTATTGTCGGTCTTCTGGGTGGGGAAAGCTTTCGAGGATATCTGGCTGCGATATGGGTGATTTTTAGATGCTGCTTGGTGTGGTTTGGGAAGGTTGTCTTAGGTGTTGCTTTGTTGCAAGCTTCTTGTGGGGATTAATTAGCGTGGGGTGTTGCTGTGTGATTGAGCAACACTGGTTAGTGTTATTTATTAAAGGAATACTTGGTGATTCGTTGTCAGGTGTACATACAGTGACTCACAAAAATATTCAGACACTGGACTATGGCTAACTTTGTGACTTGATATTTCAGTTGTTTATGAAGCAACCGTCTTGGTTACTTTTGCTAACCATAAGTCACTTATTAATGTTAATAAAGATATACGATTAATAAGGTAAGGGCGGGTTATGAGTCCCACCTGTCATTTATTCTTGGTAGGTCAATCTACAATACTGGTAGGTCATTTATTGCTTTACGAAAGTGTCATTCGAAGAGTTTCCGCGAGATTAATCGAAGAATCGTCACTGGATGTCTCAGGGTCCTAGGATTCCTTAAATAGAGGCCTAGGGGCCTTGAATTCTGAAATAAGGATCTCAAGAACCTAGGATCCAAAAATCAAGGTTTTGAGAACCTAGGCTCCTAAATTAACGCTCCTAGGAACCTTGGGTCCTAAAATAAGGATACCAAAATCCAAAACTCTGGCAAACCATGACTCAAGAAAACTTTCACAGACCAAGTACAATCGCTTCTGTTAACTTCAATTAACCCTCAGTCACACGCTCGTAACCGCAACTTCAGACGATTGAAACGTTTGTCTACGCAGCACCCACGCGAGACAACGCGACGTGTCCCAAAACGCAAACGATTAGGCTCCCCTGTAAGCGGGCAGAGGGGGGGTTGAGTTTGCGGTGCCCGAGTGATTGATCGCGAAGGGTGGCCACCCTCTCCATCCAGGCTCGCAGGCGGTGAAATTTCGAGACCGTCGAAACCAGTCGAAACTTCGACGCGGTAAATTCCAGGCGGTGTTTATTTTGCCGTAAGCAACGTCGTTCTTCCGTCCATTGGGATGCGATGGTGTTCGCGCCTCCGGGGCGAATTTCCGCGGTGCGCGGGAATTATGCAAGGAAACTGCGGGCTGCACTGGTTTCGATGTACTTTGGCACTTAGCAGGCCACGAATAAACCACGAGGAACGAGTAACGACCCACGCAGCTGCTGAACCGACCGACATGAGTAACGGCTTCAAACCTGCTGCCCCCTCCCCGCCCTGGTAGCACATAATGCACTGAAGTCGGACTTTTTAGCGCTGTACTAGTGTTATGATGTAGGGGAAAGGCAGGTGCAAAGACTCCCGAGTCTGATTGGCGTGAAGAGTTTATTAGGGAAGGCGATTTTATAATTAGAAGTAGCTCACTGATCAGTGTGTTGATCGAGAGAGGTTTAGAGCGGGGTTGGTTGGAGTTTTACAGAATTTTTTGGGGTTGGATACGAGGGATTTTGTATATAGTGGGCTGGTGGAGTTGGAGATCATGAAACGAGGTGCCAGGGGTGTTGGATTCTGGAGTCAGTGTCTCAGGGTCCTAGGATTCCTGAAGTAGAGGAATTCTGAAGTAAGGATCTTAGGGACCTAGGATCCAAAAATTAGGTTCTTGAGAACCTAGGCTCCTAATTTAACGCTCCTAGGAACCTTGGATCCTAAAGTAAGGATCCCAGAGACCTGAAGTTCCAAAAAAACCCTCTCAGCATCCTAGCATTCAAAAGTCCTAGCAGACACCTAACTCTACTGTGGAGTCAGTGTCTCAGGGTCCTAGGAATCCTTAAGTAGAGACCTAGGGATCTTGAATTCTGAAATAAGGATCTCAAGAACCTAGGATCCAAAAATTAGGGTTTTGAGAACCTAGGCTCCTAAATTAACATTCCTAGGAACCTTGTGTCCTAAAATAAGGATCCCAGAGATCTGAAGATCCAAACAACCCCTCCCAGCATCCTAGCAACCAAAAGTCCCACGCAAAGACACCTAACTCTACAAACCCCAGTTACCTCTTACAATATCCCTTCTTCTAAACAGCCCAACCAGTTCCTCACAGCAGAATCCATCCACCACTGTCCACCGTCCCACATCTTCACCTATCCCACTGTTATTTCTAAACAAGCAACGTAACAGTACATTACACGCGCGCACCGTCACCATTTTTCACTTCAACCCGGAAAGAAGATGTCGAACGTTAGCCAAGAGCCGATCAGCGCGGCAGAGCAAAGGTTGTCGATGTCGAAACTCATCCTCCGGTTTATCGACACACGATCGACGGTAAATCCCCCTCTAGCCTGGCGTTTCTCTTCGTTCCAGGTAAAGCCTTCACCTGGGCGCTCTCGCAGCTGTCTCGCAGCTCGGCTCGTCGCATTTTACGCTACGAAGCTGGGCTGTCGTCTCGAGTGTTTACCTTCTCATCAACGTGCAATCGTGGAACCCGAGGCATTATCGCCCGCGCGCTATCTCGGCGCGTTATCAATTATTCCCGCGATCAGACGGAATACGATGGGACGCGCCCCTTTGATGTCGGATCCCGCTCGCTCCGCGCGAGAATTTTCATGAATATTTTGAGACAAGGGGGCCTTGGAAGGCTTACGGCGCGGATACAATTGAAAGATGGACGACACCTTGCTCGCATGCATTTTAAAGCTGCGGAATGGGATTTCTCCGCCGAACACCTGAGAATTCCTTTTTCGTCCAAGTCGCTTCGAAGATTGCTGGAACGTGCGTGGTTTAAGGGTTGAAGGTTCTCTGAGGTTAGGACTGTATCTTCCGCGGGGGGTATTTAAATGTTTCAGAGGAATTTCAGGTAGAATGCTGAGGGTAGAGGTTCTGGATACTCTGGAGGATCCTCAGATAGGTGATATGTAGGTTCGACTTGGCACCCGTTACTGTGCACGACACTCTCGATAATTTCTGAGCCGACTAAGTGGCTGGACTACTATTTAGTGCTCGTAAATGTGCTAAGTGCTTCGATATATATGCGAAGAAGTTTGAAATGGAATATGTTGGTACTGTTAACGGAAGACGATTGAGATAGTCTATTTAGTTATATTATACTATAGTGAATATTGTCATCAAATACCTGGGAATTTAATTTTTATACAGAGGTGATAATAAGGGCTTGATTACACACCGAGTGAATTGCAATTTGGTACGAAAAAGGGAGAAAAAAAATATAAAAGGGTGTCTTGTTAACTCTGTCCACCTCAAATATCTCTGTCATTTCAAGTAATAATTGAAAATATTATTTACAAAAGTTGTATGCTTGCCAGGAAGATATAACATGGTTGGAATGTGTACCTATTTACTTAGTTTCCCTCCAAGTTGAGGTATGAAGGAGATTTAAAAGATTTAAACCCAAAAGTTTTTAATTCAATATTAACATAGGTGTTTTAAAAAAAAATCATAAACATTAGTTTCTCCGGGGGCTGTTACACGAGAAACTCATCTTAACACTCTCAGTGGTGCAAAGTTTTGAACAATGCTCCTTTTTCTAAATGGTATGAAAAAGCTGAAAGATCTGCTTTGAAAACAAACTTCAGTTTACTCCGGAGCAATACCTGCGCTGCTTTCTAGAAAAGTATCTACGCGATAACCGTACGCAGGGTAGAGTTCCTACAGCGTGAAAACACGCCCATGGCGTGAAAACACGCCCACTGCGTGGAAACACGCCCACGCCAGAAAACTGAAAGTTGTTCTGCTTTCAAAACAAACTTCAGTTTACTCCGGAACAATACCTGCGCTGCTTTCTAGAAAAGTATCCACGCGATAACCGTACGCAGGATAGAATTCCCACGGCATAAAAACACGCCCACGGCGTGAAAACACGCCCACGCCACTGTGATTGCAAATACTTCAAAATCGCGAGAAACGTAGCGACGCAGAAGAGCCTTCCCCTTTGAAACGAAGATTTCGTTCCGCAAACGTTCCGCCGCATCGCCTAACGCACCGAGGGTACTTCAGCTTATAATGTTGAGTGATTGAACCGGTATAACGCGTTTTCTTGCGAGAGTTGGCGGACAGAGTGCATCGATATCGATTTATTCCGCCGACAGAGGAGGACTCGGGTTTATTTAAGGCTGGATACGACGCTGATGCCGCGCGACGATGTTTTCACTCGTGAATTATGTAAACACGCGAGG
Organism: Andrena flavipes; assembly: GCA_963971345.1. Classification (NCBI taxonomy): domain Eukaryota; kingdom Metazoa; phylum Arthropoda; class Insecta; order Hymenoptera; family Andrenidae; genus Andrena; species Andrena flavipes. The sequence goes on from OZ020480.1 coordinate 76,788,705, forward strand.
CATTTCTAGCGACGTTTTCGCCAACCACGGGCTCAGGCACTTTCCTGGCTGATTGAACCATAAGTGCGTGAGCATGCACCCTGGAAGTGGATTCCTCTTGTAAAAGAATATTTTCCCCTGTATCGCTTTTCCATCATAAACATGAAGCTATTAACTCCGCCCACGAGTCTCGCTATTCCTCGCTGTAACTGGTGTCTTGTAAAGCTGAAACCCCACGGCGCGCGGCTCGGCGACTTTCGCGCCGTGGGATCGCACCTTTACAAGACACCAGTTACAGCGACCAGTAGCGAGGCTCGTGGGCGGAGTCGAGGGGCGGTCCGCGCATGCGCAGTGGGAACCTCGCTACTGTTCGGTACAAGTAAACATAACCTCGTCAATATTTCTCTCTTGTGATTCCCTCCCTAATCAAAAGAATACAAAATGAACTTGTATAATATAGTCTGTAATCAGTATATGACTTTTACACAAAAGTCACATGTTCAACTACCATTACCAGTCCTGGCTCGAGCCTGGGTGAACTTGCCAAATTGCGTCCTACATTTATAATGCATTTTTTTAAGCTTTTGATGACCTTGCTCTGAATTTTTATTCGTAGCTTCAAACATTGGAGGAAGTGTTTCCCTATTTATATGATTAGTAGAGCCTATTGGGATATGTTAGTGCTACTAACTCAATTTTGAAAAAATGTGGGTTAGTCTCATTTATAGTACAACTTGTAATATTTCATTTGAAACTTTATTCTAATAAATGCCAACACTGAAAATGCCTCACGCCTCGTACCAACTTCATGCCTAATTTTCCCTACAGAGATGAACCCTCGCACCGTCGTCGAACGTCCAACAACGTAAAACTTTCCGCCAAAAGTCAAAAAGATTAAGTCCCCCCCATTCCTCGTCAGCCAAAGAACCAAGTAGCTCGACGTTCCGCCCAAGTCACCCCGTATATCTCGTGGCAGGGGCCAAAGAAGGCTGTCTTAGCGCGGCGTGGCAGGCGGTAGCAGCAAAACTGCAATTTGCAGGCCGCTAACGAATGCACGGCGGCCCAGCGTCAGAGTTTCCCGAGGATTTCGCGTTCCCTCGCTATCGCCTCATTGTTGTGCACCACAATGGCTGCCGTCCGCGAACAATGTACGCTCGCGTGTCGCCCGTGTCCCCAGGAAGAACTCGAGACTCTCGCGTTCCTTCAGCCACCCCCTAAACCGCCCCTGCCCGCCTTCGCGCGCCAAAGGACAACAAACCTGACGCCTGCTAAGCCTCTTACCCTCCTTGCCCCTTGCAACAGACACCCAACTCCCGCGAGACTTACGTAAGCTCACCTGGACGTCCAGGGCAGAGGAACGAAACGGGAGGGTGGCGTGAAAGCTAAGCACAAGGGGGAGGATGTTTGCCGAGGAGCGCTGGGATAAGAAGCTCCTAGCCTTAGGACTCGCGAGTGGCCAGCCAGGGACGCGTTTCTTTCCAAGGAAATCCTCGATCGGCCTCGACTTGGCCACGGATTTGCCCCGAGAGCCACTTTGCATGGATAAAAGTGGATGTCGGGGCGAAACGGGGCCAGCGGAGGGCTCGAGTGGGTGGGATCCACGCGGGGGACGCTGGGGAACTGGGTGAGGGAAGTTTGCGAACACCAATTTCTGGTTAACCGGTGTCGCGCGCCAGGGCTGATGGGAAGGGGTGGGTTTAGTGAAATTCGTGGTTCCTCCAGAAAATCACCTTGTTTGCTTGTCCTTCTGTTGGATTATTCCGCGGTATGATCGTTTCCTGTTTGTCCTGGGCGATGAAGAAGTAGATTTAAGGGGCAAGATAGATTTAAGATTTGTGGGAGTTGGTTGAACTTCGCTTGGGGTAAGGATACATTGCGCATGGCTCTATTATGGCGCTGAGGTTGTTTCGTTGGGAAATAAGCCGACAAGCTAACGGAGACTGATAACTGATAACGATGTACCTTTGGAAAATTGTGGACTTCAGGTATCGAAGAAAATAAGACGTCTACCTCACGGAACAATGTTACAAAATTTCTTTCAGGAGGTGCTCCAAATATTTCTCATTTTTAGTCGACCCTGGCTCTTGCCCTCGGATGGATCGAATGATCGCCTGGGTTACCTAGTTGGCACTCGCATTAGAATATTCTATTGCACATGTTTTGAATGATGCTCTTTTTCTTAGAACAGTGCAGAATTCATTTTCAATTTCACGGGTTTACCTTACTGCTATTAAGGTAAATGTCCCAATACCTGATTATTGCATTTAATATTTACTTTATTCATAAAAGAACTGTTTTATTCAATTACTAAAATATTTAATAAAATATATTCGTGTACATATTTTTCTTAGTAAACTTGTAACACTCGTAATAAAAATAAATTTACTTGAACTCTCCAGTTTGTTTACTGATTTTAATTAATTACTTATAGAGAAGAAATATGCCAAAAGAAAAAACTATTGTGTTGTTTTTTCTTTATTTAATTTCTATTTTAATTACTTTTAATTTTTTTTCAATATTTTACCAAATTATTCAATCCTACATTGGTTTTTTATTTTTTTTTTTATGATAAAGTACACAGGATGGCCCACATAATTGCAAAATCTTTTTTATATAAATCGATTTGTATAACTGAAAAATTCTCAAACGTGTTTCCGCCGTGTCTTAAATGTCCAGGTATTGGGAGATTTTTGCTTGGGTCCAAAAAGACCCAGCACGGCCAGCTAACACCTGATAAATATACAAAGTTGTATTTATGCAGATTTTATATATTTTAATATAGAATGTTTTATAATATAAAACGAAAGTTTATATTTGTGTGTTTGTCTGTCGCCTAAAAACTTTCGAACCCTAAATTCCGAAGGCACGAAATGTGTCTCAGCTCCGTACCTATGCCTCAAAATGAATCTTCCTATTTAAAAAAAAAAATTATAAAATCAGAATCTAAATTCCGAGCGAAACCGGGTAGTGAAATTATTTTCCGCGACCAAATCTAGCACATTTTATAAATAAATGCCCCAAGTTTATGAAATAAATCCTACGCATATGTTAATCTGAGAATTCTGAGAAAATTCATTCTCTGGTGTCTTGACAAAGGTAAACAAGTTTTACCGCGGGTCAGAAGTGACCCGGCTCTGCCCCTCGTCACGCGATTAAACTTACTTTCGACGGATTCCCCAGGCATACCGTCATCGTCGCTCGCGCAGGGAATTTCGTCGGCAAGGGGAACAATCGGCGGAGAATTTTCCGCTGGACTGAATCATTCTCCGAAGTGTCAGGAGAAAGGAGAAGCATTCCGGACGATAAAGAAACCGCGAGGCGATGTATTTCCTTTGGGAGCGCCGCCACCGAGCCTCGATTGCAGCGGACATTTGTTACTGGTCAGTCGCTTTCGACGAACAGCAGAGACTCCCGTTGGTCCCCGTGGAATACTTCCCGTCCTGCCCTTCGCCCAGATGGCGCTTAGCGGCCGCTACATTTTTCAACGTGTCACCATCGGCAAATTAATTTACCGACAGAGTGCCCTCCGCGAACGTGTCCCGTTTCTCGACCGGCTCCTTGCGAGAACGCCGCGGAGGTACCACTGCAACCGACAGGAACGAATCGTTCGCGAAGAAAGTGAAGGAAAATTGCTTCCACATGGCTGAGAATTATTCTGTTTGATCGATTATGTGTTTTGTTTTAATGCGGTGCGAAAAGAGTTTGAGGTGGATGAACATTAGGAAGCTGTCACGTCTCGGTTCCAACATGGGATCGTGACTTATAATTAGTGCTCGCCAGCGCCACTAGAGGGCAACTCTTTCTCGCAAGTGCTAGGTTGTAGTCTCGTTCGTATATATACAAGTTCCAAGCTTATTACACTCGGGCCCCCGCGTTATGAAAATGTATTTAGTATCAATTGAACTTTATGGAAATTGTATTAATATTAATTCGAATTCTGTAAATTTGAAGGTTGTGTAGATTTATTTGATATTTAATTTAATGTAATAGAAATATTTAAATTAATTAGCGGTTAAATTAATTAATTGTCGGATGTGTATATAAGTAAATCCCTCCTGATGAAATTTGGTTGACGGTCCAAAGACGAAAAGATCAGCACACCTATATAATATAATATTCCTTTCCTTCTCTCGACCCTTAAAAAAACGTCAATTCACCTACTCCACACAAGTGTGTTGTTGTTGTTAGTCCACTGTGCGTGTTAAATCGGCGGCCTCCTAGGGATTACGGATTAGGAAGTGGGGAAGAAGCTAAGTTCAAAGGGGGGGCGGCACTGTCCAAGCAGGAACTGTGTATGTTGTTGTGTGGTGTTTTTACAAGCAAATGTATAGATAATACCACTGAAATTAGAGATGTTATATTACTGGTGGTGATCATCTGGATGGAATTGCTGCTTTCTTATTGTTTGAAATAATAATACCCCTCCAGCCAATATTGTTCCGCACCATCCCGTTTTAAAGTTTAAAGCTCCAGAACAGTCGGCTCGCTTCCCTCGTTTAAACCCCGGTCTCTGCAAAGAACTTTATTCCCCCGTATTTCCAGTATTAAAAACACAATTCGATGAAACGGCCAGAAGGATCGCGAATTAACTACGACAGGGGCTGCAAAAAGGCAGCGTGTGACCCGCGCGAAAAGCGCTTCCTGTCCAGTGGAAAGGGTCGAGAGTCACTTATGCAAATATCAGCGAGCGTTAAACGATTCGACGCGCCACGGAGAAACGTTTTATCGAGCGAGCAGAGAGAGGAAAGTAACCGTTGGCTGGATTGCTGCGAACGTTCGTTTAAGGTCAGTCACTTTTAACGCCGACAAAGTAACCCTGCCCCGCGGAATATCCACCGCCCTCTCGCGCTTTTAACACCCCTAACTCGCCTCCTCTTTTACGCCCCTCGTTCGAAGTTATGCCTTTAGGCTCTCTGTTTACGCGATGCATCTGTTTGTTTAACGTCAGCTTATAACGAAGCTTATAAGGCCTTTCTGGTCCGGTCAGAAGGACTCAGCAGTTTCATTTTTTTCGCTCCGTCTAATTTGAAAGTGGTTAACATCCCCGGGAAACGAACTCGGGAAACTGTCGCAGAAGTTGACGAGATTTTAGTCGCGGAAGCGTGATTGGCGCGGGGAATCCGCGTCGTTACTTTCGACAGGCGGGAAAGTAATCTTCACGGGGCTACTCGTGCCGTTTTATGGACAGAGGGCGCTGGTCCAGTCTTTTGCACCACCTACTCGAAAGTTATAAGCTGTTATTTGCCGCCGTTTTAATATCGCCCCCTCTCGAACCCGGCTTCTCGTTTTTCACTTGACTCGCGGGCACTCGGGGCTCGCGCAAATAGAATTAACCCTGCGATGATTATTATTAAATTGATACTTATCCCCGAAAGTCACATTTATGGTCCAGCAGCTTCCGAGGTTCGTGATAAAAATAAATACAAAGACGGAGGAGAATGTGACGATACGTGCTCGCGTTAAATTTCGAGGGAGATTCAGAAGATGAAGCAGCGTAACGGGGGTGGAAAATGTGAGGGTGGTTAAACAAAATTTGAAAGATGCGAGTGATTTAAAAAAATCAGACACTTCTATCAAAAATAATTCTTTTTTAAAATATACATATATCAAAGAAATTTGGAAGTTACTGTAAATTAACAACTTGTTGATGGAAAAATGTGAAGTGTTCTGTAAAATTTAATTTGAATTTCAAAGGCACAATAAAAAATCATTTCTACCCTGAAATCTATTCACAATACGTTCCCTGTATTTGAGAGATTCTCTTTCGCAACGTCCGCTAGCCAGTTCCCCGAAATTATTAAGCGGATAAAGTCGAAATGAAACAGCGCCCACGGAGTTGGTAATGACGGAAGCACGGTTAATTAGTACTTGTGTAATACGCGACTAAGCACGATCGACTGGGATGTTTATCGTGCAGCTTTCAGCGACGGGCAAAAAGCTACTCGCGAGCCGACTTCCCTTTCCCATCGCCCTCGAGGGCTTCATCCCTCGCTGCAGATTATTAGTTCAAACGTGAATTTTGTTCGTCCCGACTCCGTAACAAATTTTACTGAAAATTCGCGCAGGTTGCAGAGAAGGATCGTTCGCAGATTTGCCTGGAATTTTCAATGCTATACCTTTAATTCGTTCCAGTAATTTGGAAATAAGCTAAGAAACTACTACCCTTAAAAAAATTTATATATTTCGCGAACCAAGAAATACGAGCTATTACATTATTACACTGATAAGGCCTTACTATTACAACGAAGATTGAATTTCACGGGGTTGCAACATTCCGCAGGCTTCGCGTGCACGATAGTAATTAACGCAAACTAGCAGTTGCAAAACTCCGCAAACAAACCAATCACGAATCGATCTCCGCAGAACCTGGCGTATACGTTAAATAGAAATTACTACACAGAAATTAGAAAATAAAAGTCCGAAAAATAAAAATCCCGCGATTCCCTACACTATCTTTGATAAACCCGGGAAAACTGCAAAAGGCTTCGCGAACTCTTCAAAGGGAAAATGTAATTTCATCGAAAGGGCTGCTCCCACCCCCCAGCGACTATCGATCAAAGAGCGGGCGCTTCTTATTACCGAGTATCGGATTGATCGAATGAAATATCGCCGGGCCACTTTTAAAAAGTGGCGCGACTCTTGCCCGGACGCGAGAAGCACGTTGAACAGTTTGAATTGCGAAACGTTAATTGCCAGGCATCGGGGTAGGGGGTTGGTTGGCGCGGGAGCTCGAATCCACTTGATGTTCATTAGGGTCAGTTACTTTTAATGGCGGGAAAGTAATCCAGGGGATTACTTTCCGTCCTCCGCCTGTCTGCCCGCGAGCTTTAAGCTCGCGTCATCGCGCTTTATTATTTAGGAGACCGGCGTGACCCTTCCGCGAGACCCTTTGCCTGTACACTTTCCCTACGGTGCTCCAGTTGCTGAAAATAAACTCGGGCTCCTTCGCCGGCGCGGGGGGTAACAAAGGGAATCAAATATTTACGGGCCCCTCGATCTCATTACGCCTTCGTCTGCTTCCTTTTATCAATATTTGGCGAACGAACGAACGGAGGATGTATCGATGCGAATTCAGACGCAGCTGTAGTTTCGGGAAGGGACAGCTCGAAGTGGAAGCTGCTGGACGTAAAGCATCCACAATTTTAAATCCTTGGACACCGTGCAGTGTGGAGGTGCGTTATGAAACTGATTTATGCCACGAAGCTTGAGTTTATAAATATTTTATTTGTCTTAGTATGAAACTGTTTTGTTCAGGGAAGTTTGTATTTTAAGATTTGGTAGTTAAGATTTTGTTTAAATTTAAAACGCAACTGTAATTTACCGGGATTGTAATTTTAAGAACTGTTGTTGAAGTGTAGTCTTGTCAAAGTTTTCTGGAAATTTATTTATTTATAAGCGAGGGAAGATCATTATTTTAACTGGTGTGAAGGTTATTAGATTCTTGACAGCTGCAATAATTTATTGGAGAGTCGAAAGTATTGATCCTGGGAAATTTTTTTTTTTTTATGTTTCTGTGTTGCAAAATTTGAATTTTGGAAATAATGTCTTCATTCCAGTTCATACGATAACTACACTTATATAGATAAAAAAATTGCGTTTTTTGTTTCAGATGACTACAACGCACAGGATTTCGCTAAATGCTCAAAAGTCAAGTATCTAAAGTGTTCGATCCACAAATTCTTGTATCTTAAAATGTTAATAAAGGAATGTAGGTTTTAATGTTACCCATAATTTTTGCTGAATTTATCAATTTTTGGTGCGTTTCTTTATACACGTGCTATTTGCCGAATATTTATCTGATTAATTTGATTTTTATAAGTAATGTTTAGTATTATATGACATTCCCAGCTGCTGAAAAACTTTTTTGCAATATCAACAATTTGTCCTAATTTTTTGTCTTGTGTTTTAAAAAAAGTACCGAAAAGTATCTTCGTGATTTTTTGTATATTAATTGAGGGAACATTAAACTTTATATTAACGTTAATTTCAACTGTCCGATTTTGTCCGAAATCAGAATCATGTTTGCCAGTAACAAATTCTTTTTCTAACCCTTTCCACTACCACCACTGTAATTTGAGCACATTCTTCGAAATTCGATTAATAACCGTACAAACTTTGGAATTGTAATACTCCATACTTTTCCTTTAAAAATTCCCAAATATTTGCCTTAAAAGGGTGTTTTCAATACCTGTGCCACCACAAAGTATTAAAATAGAAGAAACATTATTCCCAATTTACTCCAAAATTCCCACCATAAATATATCAAATTCGATCACCCGTCAAAATTCCTCAAAACTTCGCGATCAGATGATTTTTTTAATTTCGCAATTTTATAGCTCGTTGAAGGTTTTAGCCACGTTGGACGCCATGTTTGTTTGCAGGCAACGGGCAGCGGATCCTCCAGGACTTGGATCCAAGCCCTCGACGATGCACGCGGTAAAATTTACCTCAGCCCTCGGCCCCTCGAGCTCTTTGCTCTCGTCGTACCCTTCTATGGCCACCCCAACGGTCTGACTCTTAACCGATAATTAATTAATCGCTGCATCCCCTCGGCCAGAGTCTACGGGGATTGATTCTCGTTAGCGCGTCTAAGGCCACTGCCGGGCGGAGAAGGGACGAGTGGCTGGCAACTATTCCCCGTAAATTGGAGTCTCTGATCTTTCTTCCCCGGCTGGCTGGAATTCCAACACCGCGGAACGGGCGAATTCCAAAGGGTAAACTTTTTCAGATTTCACGGCGCGAAACGTTTCGCTGCTGCCTACTGCGGGCAGTACAAGCTTTGTGATGGGGGGATGGTGGTGGTGATCAGTTAAGGGTGAAATCTGGTCGAAATAATTTGTCTGAACTAACCGTTGGGAATAATTATTTTTATTAATATCAAAAGTCTTTATTGCAAAGGGAGGAGTATTTTCCACGGAGTAGATAAAGCACAAAATTTTGGAATCACACCCCCCGAATTTAAGGCACTTCCTCCACTATTAAGGGGGAGCCTGGTGTAACTAGCTGAAAATCGAGGCATTTTTCGGGAATTTTTTTTTAAAGAAGGATATTGTATTATCAGATTTAGGTAGACAGAAAAAAAAATTATTAAAAAAGAGCAGCAAATAACAGAGTTAAACGGGCTTATGCCCAGTTCTTTGGCGACGCAATAATTATTCCACTGCGGGCAACGTAGCGTCTTTTGGTTTCATCTGAATCCAAAAATCGAACAATTTTCGTTTACTTTATGAGTGCACACACAAATCATATAAATTAATTACTTAAAAAATGCAAAATTGAACAAATGACCTTTTGAAAAAAAAAAGAAATAACTTTTTCCAACAAAATTTTGCCTTAAATGTGTAAAAAAAAGTTATTTATTTAAAGCTCAAGTCGATTGGTCGAATAATAGATTTTTGGAGTTACATTGCCCGCAAATTGTAAAACTGTCATTTCGAGAAGGACACATTTCAAATTTTCTGGTACTCCGTAGCAAAACCGAAAAACGAATTTCGATTTATTCAAAAAAAAAAAATCAGTTTCTTCGCCCCGCTACACCAGACTCCCCCCTTAAAACCTTCCTAAAGATCGACCGCAGTGACGAAGGGGGACACTTTTCACCAAATAGAAGGCAAACATCCCCTAAACTACTTGACCAAAAAAATAACTCCCTCCCACCAATTAATTTATTTTTTTAAATAATCCCCGAGTGTAATTCCCCAGTGATCCAGTAAAGGAACAGAGCTCCGCTCTGCCGCCCGCCTAGATACCGTGGAAATGTCAGATTTTTATTCGCTCCCTGTCCCCAACCCCTCCACGCGCGATGTTCACAGGTCGATGTATGCACGCGTGTAGCAGCAACTCGGCCCAGAGAATACTTTATCGTGCATGAATAATGTATCCAGCGGCGCTGATAGCGCTCGGCCCAACATTTAGGCAGCCTGGGCCAATATTGATACACGCTCTCGACGTGTTTCCTCTCTCTTTCCCGCGCGTGCCCGTGTACACGCGCGCTTTCGCCTTGTGCCCCCCTTGAGGGCCAACGATGACCAACTGCCGGGACAAGTTACAACTGGACCCAGTCACTGTATCTGTATGGGGAGCGAACAGCTTGTCGAGCAACGTGGCTGGTCAATAACGCCCGTTTGCTCGTTGGTCTAGGGACCTTCCTCGCTGGTCTAGGGAAATTCCGGGCAAATGGAAGCTGGATATGGGGTGCGGGGGTTTGGAACGAAGTTTTACGAGTTGCTGAAAGGAAGGGATTCAGTGGTGCGCTGTGTGTGGGGGTTAAAAGTCTTTGCTTCGATACTAGATCACATTAAACCCCGAAACTAGTTCATCGCTATCCCCTGGGGGCTTGGGAAGGCTCACTGCTGCTTCTATGCCTGTACTACTTCGAGGATCAGAGTGTGCCAAGGTGCGGAGGCGCTTTGGCATCGTGGGGTGTTGTAGAGGGTGGTGAAGATCAGATATGATGGGTTGTACTTTGGAGGTATAACTTTACACACCACTCTGGTGTGGTATAAGTACATAGGTGCTTCTATTTCATCGATTATAGATCTGTTGTAACGAGTTCTGTTCCAGTGGAGACTAGGATAGGTATAGGGTAGATGTCCCAATTACCGTGCCTTTATACTTATAGAAGACGTACGAAAAACTCGCATAAATAAATAAGGAAAGATTTTTTACGGTAATTGGGACAAAAACATGTATTTTTATTTCGATTGAAAAAATATGAAAAATTAACATTTTCAACCCGAAAAATGCCTTGATAAGGAGAAAAGTTCAAAACACCAGTAAAAAATTTCACCAAGCAAAATTAAAGTAATAGAAATCAGTAATTAAATACTTCGTGACTCAAAGCACGGTAATTGGGACATCTACCCTACCTAGGTACACCTTTTTAGATATCTCACCCGGTGTGCTATTTTACTGAACAAAATTACTGAACAGGATCAATAACACTTCGTGGTCAAAAATTGGACACATGGGGTTCACTGCACCCCAGCGTTATTTTTGAGTTACCATTTTCGTATTTTTTAATCTGTTACCTTTGAGTGATAATTTGTAATTCTCACACAATCCTGCTCTAATAGTATTTTTCTAGAAATGTCAATTTTCGTATGATGAAATTAGTAGTTGAAAAAATATTTGTGGAAAGACGCGATTATTCTTATTAAAATTCACAAAAATTTTAAATTTCAATATTAAGGTCCAAAATTATTGGGAAAAAAGTACCTAAGGTGCGATACACCCCGCGTGACCATGAAGGATTAAAAACAGCGCAAGAAACATTCGATGCAGTTTCTTCGTGGAACCTGATGGAAAACCAGTTTCAATTATGTCTTGAACGGACCACCCCCTAAACGCAATTTACGAAGGAACAGTTCGAGGGCTTCTAATTCCCCGTTAGTCGCGAAGCCCGCGCAACAACCAGCAATTAGTAGCTGCAAACAGATGCTAATTATAAAGTAACTGGGAGAAAACGGTGGTGGGTATCGCGTCGATTGTTCTTCTAACGAGATTTCGACGACCGCATTCTCGACGATGCAACCAACCCCCCCACTCGCCCCTCGCCGCGGCGACTTGTCGATTGCTAATTAATTGGCGTGCTAATTAGGACAGGCGTGGTTCAGGCGTTTGTACAGTCTCGCGTGGAAACGACAAGGCTTCGATTCCATGCACTATGTCTTGATTGCGATTCCCTCCCCATCAAACGTGTGAACACGCACGCATCTTATGTAATCAGCGGATAATTAAAGTGAAAGTGCACTTCACACGAATTGAATAAATATTATACAGAGACACTGGCGCCTATCTAGAATTATCCAGAAAAAGTACAGTAGTTCCACCGAAACTTAATCAAACAAAAATACTCGCGGTACGTTCGAACCCATCACTACCTCCGTCAAAACATGCCCCAGTCTGAGGGGGGATAAGTTCGCCTTATTAGTCTGACGATTACCTTAGAAATCTAAAAACAAACTGCTTTATTGAAGCTTCACCGTGAAATTTCAATGAAAACTGACATCCATCGTTCGCTAGACACCTCGTTCCCGAGAATCTCCTAGCTCCACCGCGGAAATTAGTTCGTATTTAGAAGGGTGGAGGGGGAGGCAGTTCGACACAGCCGCTAATTGCGCGCTGTTCATTTTCCCGTGGCGTTATGAAGTTTTAATAATCGTCAGCGCGTGGGATCTGTAATCGCCCAGCGGCCGCGCTACAAATTGACGATCGCTAATTAATTAACGCGCCAATTAGGACGATGCTGCGCGTCCCTCCCTACGGCCGCGGAGATTTCGACAGCGTGGAATCCATTAGCATCCAGCATTGATAGACACGCGACGCGTACCAGGGGGGGGGGGAGGAGGAGGAGGGAGGGAATCGGTGACTGGGCCCGAATTCGGACTAATTAATGCGAAAGGCCAGATGGAAACGCGGGACGAGCGGAAGTCGCATCGGAACGCTGCGCCAAGCATCGTACCTGAAGCGATGTAATAAGCTGGATGATGTTCGGTTGATATGGAGGGGACGCTCTTGGCTGACGAGGCTTGGTGGTCTCCTTTATGGTAGTGGATGGCTTTGAAGTAGAATTCTTGGGAAAAATCACGATATTGGCAGGTACTAACAAATACTGGTACTAATAACGACTATATGGGAACTGTTAAGTATGGACTAAAATTTGAAAACACAAGGTAAATTAAGGTGAGGGAGACTAGAGGGGAAAATTGTAACATAAGTAAAATCTTTTGAATGATAAATCTGGTAACCCACAGCATGTGAGAGCTGCTTGACGATATTAACACCGTCGGCTTTAGTGACACAAACGAGCGTTATGTATTCATTTTGTGATTATAGCCCAGAATTTTAATATTTAGAATTTACAATTTACCTCGGACTGGGGCACATTGTAACAAAGGTTCAGATTTGTTTAAGCTGAAGCTGGATGTCTAAGTGTCCAAGATTTTGACACGTACTTTCAGGCAATCATTTCACCACATATATAAGTAGTAAATCGCGCAAATTATTTCCTGATTGAGGAAAACACTTTCGAGAAAAAACTCTGAAAACTTTTTTGTTAGAATCTGCTCCGGTCTTCCATAAATTATGCGAGGGAGGCTACCCCCTGACAGTCAATCTCGAGGAAACATATACCCCCAAAATAGTTGTATATGTACATAATATCTTAATCGTGATAACGAGTATTTTTTTAACTCTAAATTACATCGTGATTATGAAAGTGGCGTAAGTCAAAAATTTAAAAAAATTGAATACATCACTTATTTGGTAATGTAAGGTGGTAATTTTTGTAGACTTTTTATTTACACCACTATTAAATATCCTAATTCCCTTCTTCTTTCAAACCCTTTCCTCCGCCAGTAATCTCCAAAAGCTTGATTTGGAACCCACAAAGCTTCCAAGTGCTCTATGCCCTGATAAATAACTCCTTCAAATTCCAAATAGAAATCCTGCCTTTTTCCTTTCATCCACAAACTATCCCCAAATTTTCCTAGCAACAGTGAAACCTACGAAAATTCAACAACACCCCGAGTAAGTAACTTGCTGTTCACAGCTGAAAAATCCCCGGCACGAATGATACCAGCGGCCCTGCAACGAGCGATTAACATTTTGACAGGGATATTTATCGCGGTTTGTTTATCGTATTACGGGGGTCGGCGGTAAACCGATCCAAATGAAACGAATCAGGAGGGAGGAACGGTAGCAAGCTGTGCACGGCGGTCGACGAACAATCAATTTTCAATAAACCGACAGGTAAATGTATTTACAAACGATTGCGCGCATAAATCGTGGGCGCGGAGCAAATTGCCCCTCTCCGAGCCTCCATCGAAACAATTCCAACACCTAAGCATCCGAAAGGGGATTGGATTAAAACCGGGAAATTTCGATAGATTCCACTGGTAGCCGTCCACCGTCGAAACACCTGAAAACGCTGAAACGCTAAATCCACCGAAGTGTCGAATTCTTTCGACCACCGCGACCAACGTGCCGCGACGCCAGGCCAAAGCTTCGACGCGGCCGAGCGAGAGATATCGTATGTTTTAATATCATACGCGTATTACAATCCCTTTTGCAACCCCCCCTATCCCTCTCGACGCATCGGTATTAACAAAAGGAACAGGGGCGACGCGAAAACTCGACGATATTACTCGCCGTCGGATTTAATACGCAGGCTAAACAAAAACGCAACGAGGACGGCGGAATGCACGGGCACAAATGCAACGGTGCATGCCAGGGAACACGGCCATCTGCGTGTAATTAATGTAAAATGGAAATTCCAGACGCGGAAAGGAGACCCGTCTGCAATTTAATTAGCGGCCCTGTCGATCGGCGGGAAAACTAAATTCGTCGGTCCGTACTGTCCACCCCTATTTGTCCCCCTCCTTTTACCCCCCCCCCCCCCGCCGACCCCCTCCGTTTCTCCTTCATTTTTACGCTCCGCTTTATATCCCCCGATAATCTGGATATTTTATCGACGCGCAGCGAAAGCCTCTCGTCGACGCGCGTCCGGTTATAAATACTCGAAACACTCTAGCTCGCGTTTAATCGTGTGACGCGCGCCGCGCGGTTCGTCGAGCTTCCACTCCGAACTCGTATTTTCCGTGACCGCGCCGCCCCCCTCCCCCCTTGTATTTTTCAATGTTCGACGGGGTTGTTTCAGGGGCTTTCGAATCGTCGCGCGCGGTAGGTCAGGTTCGCGGAGGTTTTTCGAGGGTGGTTGCGATATTCTAGGTAAGTACTTGGAGGAGAGCACGAACGAGCCAGGTCATCTTTGCCCCCGCGGAATGCAGGGATTCCTTGGGTTCCGTGGGGATATTAATCACCGAGTGATCCAATTATTTGGGGTCTGAGATATTGGAAAAAGGGGATTTGCGAGTTAAATGCTGAGGGAGTGTTTTAAGATAGCTTCATGGGTTTGGGTAAACAGTGGGATCTGTAATCTTTTCTCTCAAATTCAAAAAACAATTCCTGCCCCCTAATTTTAAGGAACTAGTTCTTGATCAGGTATTAATTTTTTATCAGTTCGTGAAGTAAATTCGTTCTTTTAAGCTTATGTCAATAAATAATTGTTTGGAATAATTACTAACATAGAAAGTGATAATTAAAAAATATATGTGTCATCATTTGCACTGTTTAAATCTGGCGCCGACTTAGAAATATTGAGAGTCGTAGATTAAATAAGGTCAAAATTATTTTTTACTGTTTGGCGCATTTTTAATTTTTTTAAATTTTTTCATTTTTATATTTCAGTTATTTCAGTTGTATAACTACATTTATTTAAGAAAAATAGAGGTGGGCCTACAAAGAGAGCTGCTCGTAATAATAAAAATGAAGTGGATTAATGAATCAGATTTCTTATTTTTGGTGTAACTTCAAAACTACTGATCCGATTTTGATAATTCTTCCTCCACGATCTAAGTTGATCGAAGCTAAACCAAATGCAACAAGTTTCACGAAAATCGGTCCAGTAGTTGCGGAGAAATTCGCGGACAAAAATAGCACGTACAAACACATCGAACTGAGAACCTCTTCCTTTTCGAAGTCGGTTAAAAATGAGTCTACCCCTTTCATTCTAACTCAATAAATAAATAAATAAAAATCGATACTTCAAATTTGTTGCAAAATACTCCAAAATTGATTGGTACCAATACAAGATTTGAAACAGTACTTCGCGTTCTTGCTTTCACACTTTCCTATTCCTTAAAACATCCCCCAAGTTCCCCAACAATTCCCGCCCCCACCTGTCAATTTCCCACATCCCTAAATTCTTACCACAGTACCGAAACCCATCGCCAATTCACGCCACAAATTTCATCCACAAATCCCCCCGCAGATTCACCACGAAACCGCGCGTCAAGTCCTTTCAGCCTCCAACTCACCCCTCTAGCCGCGAATATTTTATTCAAGGGGAACACGGGGGGATGAAACGTGGTGGGGGGGGGGGCGGATGGAGAAGCCTTCCAAGACGGCGGGGCGGAGGAGGGGACGCCGAGCAGATCGGGAGGAATTAAAAAGGGGACGGCGACGTCGTTGAAGGGTTAAAGAGGCCGGCGTAATTGGTAATTAACATTTATTAGACGTCCCATTGAGAGCACGCCGCCCGCGTAATTTACCTTTGCCCCGGTGTGATTGCATTATTTAGAAGGGGAACACGCGATAACGGCGTTTCCGTGACGCGCGGCTAATTATGGATAGTCCGTTTCACGGTCGTTTTGCAACAATTTTGGACGGGGCACGGGGGGGGGGGGGGGGGGGGGGGAAGGGGAGGTAGGTCCCGATGTCGAAATATCGCGTCAAAGAGTGGAACAGCCCATTGGCCTTTCATTCAAACGCAATTATAACGGGCATTAAAACGGACGCCGGCCGGCTATAAACAATGGCCAGGGCACGTTTCAACAGCGATTTGCGTTTCCTGTGCCCCTGGCGGATTCATCTCCGACCCCTTCCCCCCCCTCCCGTTCCGCCAGTCGTACTTCCGTCGTCCATTTCGCCCAGTTTTGTGCTCGTATTCATCCGATTTTCCGCGTTTTCATTCAACCGCTCTATTCAACTGACCTGCCCCCATTTACCCCCCCCCCTCCCCTCCACCCCTCCCCCACCCCCCGCCCCGCGCACACAACTCTCTTGCTTTCGCTGTCGATCGAGTGTTATTATACGATTACAACACTCGGCGGCTGTTTTATGCCCGTCGACCATCCGCCGAGTAAAAGCTTAACCTTTACTGAACTCGCAAACGTGGAGCAAAGGCAACAGGGGAATGTGCTAACAAGGGAATTTGGAATTTTCAACTTTCTCGCAGAGCAAAAGTGGCGTGGAGGTTGATGAATAATTCGCGAGCTTTGCGCTGATGTAGGATTACGTCATCCACCAAGTAGAAGCTCAAGCTTCCTTAAGCTTTCGAAATTCGAATTCTATTTTGAAATTTTTAAATTCCTTGCGGGAAGTGTAGGAATCTATATTTTTATTAATTTAGACAGGTATTAATTTAGATTTTTAGGAATTTAAGTCTTCATCTATGTTTTTAGTAATTTAGGTATTAATCTATATTTTTAGTAATTTAAGTATTCATTTATATTTTTACTAATTTAGGTATCAATCTATACTTTTAGCAATTTAAGTATTCATCTATATTTTTACTAATTTAGGTATTAGTCTATATTTTTAGTAATTTAAGTATTCATCTATATTTTTACTAATTTAGGTAATAATCTATATTTTTACTAATTTAGATACTAATCTATATTTTCCTAATTTAGATATTAATCTATATTTTTCTTAATTTAGATATTAATCTATATTCTCACTAATTTAGATATTAATCTTCATTTTTCTAATTTAGATATTAATCTATATTCTCACTAATTTAGATATTAATCTTCATTTTCCTAATTTAGATATTAATCTACATTTTTTCCTTATTTTAGATATTAATCTATATTTTTCCTAATTTAGATATTAATCTATATTCTCCCTAATTTAGATATTAATCTACATTTTTCCTAATTTAGATATTAATCTATATTTTTACTAATTTACACAATAATCCACATTTTTCCTGATTTAGATATTAATCTATAGTATCGCATCAATAATTTTCAAGCCTTTGCGCCGACATAATATTACGTCGTCCACCAAATATCAGCCCGACCTCCCCTAAACTTCCAAAAGTACTACGAAATCAACGTACCTACATCCCAGCAACGCGCTAAAATATGGCGGGAACAGGTGAATTGCGTTACACTGATCCCCGTCCCGCTTTCGCCCGCTCCGCTCTTCCCGCTAGTACCTACGCTTCCGATTTCGCAATATCCGTGCAGTCGATGAACGCGATAAAAGCTGCGACCCCGTGGAATTATTTGCCGAGAAATGCGGGGCGTCCGAACGACGCGGGGACGAGGTCGGCGTCCACGAGCACCGTAATTCATTAGACGCGCGCCAATACGCAGGAATAACGAGCAATCGCGATCTTGTCTCCGACAGCTTTAAATGCAGCTGTATTTAAAGTCGCCCGGGGTAAACCTGGCTTCAGTTCGTACGACGATAGCTGCAAATACTGCGGACCTGTTAATCGAAGGAGGACGAGCTAACTCGCCACTTGGGAATGCCCTTCAAAATTCGAAGAACAATTTAATTTCAAGTGAAACTGTGGCTTAGAAATTCGTGATTCTGTGATGCGGAGTCCATTTGGACCAGAGTTGAGTATTAACTGATTAAAGAATTATTTAGATAACGGATGGAACAAAAGTTACTTTAACTTTGGATTATTCGAAGAATAAAGTTGATTGCTTTATTCGACAAAGAATAATATATATATTTTTTCTTTTTAATTTTTATTCGTTAGTCGAAATTTTATTTAAGTGAAAATTTTGTCCATCTCTGATTTGGACCTATTTTGAATATCAAACTATACGTGTTTTATTTTAATAAGTAGAAGGCATCGAATGAAATTGTTAAAATTTGGAATTAATTATGAAATAACTGTAATTTTGTGACTATTATCTTTTCTGTTCTGTGAAAACTGTTATAAAATGCAGTGTATTGACTAAAACTATTATCGCACAAATTTTTGCGTAAATAAGAAAGTTTTATTTTCTTGAAAGTAGAAAAAGTTCTAGTTAAACAGGAATATTTATTCTACTCTGAAAAAGTTGAAGTTGTAACAAGCAGATTTCCTGGACATGTTGGGTAGACAGATGTGAAGCTGAAACCTTAAACCGTTCGGTGAAAATAATTGTATAAAAGTCGCAATGTGCTTTCTCATCTACATTTATCCTGCTTTTAATTCCTGAAATAATACTATGTAATTAAGAAAATATTCCTAACTTTCATATTTTACCCTTTAGTATTTATTCAAAGATGTATGACCCTTTAGAACTTTTATTAATCGAACATAAAATAACTGTTAAAGCCGAACTCTTACAACAGACTGAAAGTTTCATGTAGAAACTTAACTTAAAACAAAAAGGAAATTATTTAAAACTCCGATAAATGACTTTTATTCATTAAAGTTGACAGTTTCATTCGACACCTGCTTATTAGTATTTCTTCGAAGAATAAAATTATTTTAATAATTATTGCGTACAACGCGTCAAGGGTTAATTAGCACCTGATTGATTTTAAGCCTTACTCTTAAAGCCAGTAGACACTGGAAATATTTATTGCAACACTGGAATAAACACGTTATCTTTTATACTTTTATTATTTTTATTATTATTATTATTAGGAAAATATTACAGCAAAAATATGTAGCTCACTAAAATCTGTCCACAGAAAGCTCCTTTTTCATGTAAATCGATTCTACAACGTGACAAGTAATCCGGTACAACCTCGATTAATAATTCTCGAGATAGTCTGTAATTTTAATGAAAGTTTCTAAGCTCCTTAGACGTTGGGACTGAAAAAGAGAGAGGGCTGTGTATCGCGTTAGTAAACACCCCCTTGTCCATTCAAGAATATGAAGTTTCTTATCCGTGAACTATTAATCAGAGATGGTCAAGAAATTATTTGAAATAAAAATTAGTGCACGAAATTTTAATTTCAAATAGGTAATTTTTTGCCCAACTCTGTTGTTTGTGCACGAAATTTGTGTCTCAAATAATTTGTTACCCTGACTAACAGTTCACGAATAAGAAACAAAAGAGTTGTGCAAAGAATTATTTGAAATAAAATAATCACACATTTTAATTTCAAATAATTGTTTGCCCATCTCTGCTGTTAATAAGACTAATCAAATTCCACTTGCAAATCCACGAGTCCCCCCCTCGAATCTCTAAAAACCCCACACGAGTTGCGCAATATCCCCAAGCTCATCGAATTTAGAAACGCTACAGCGTAGCGTCCCGAATGGTGAAAGTTTCAAACGGTCCAGGAATTTCGCAATGGCTCGTCGAGGCCCGTGATTTCTCTTTTGTCGGGGGAGAATCCTCGCGATCCGTCGACCTCGATCCCCAGCAGATTTTCCGGGTTTCCTCCACGCCCCCACCTTCCTCGCCGTGGGTCACGACAGGCACCCAGTCACGAAGCGTATTTTCGCGAGCAAATAAAAGCGAAGCCAGGCCTCGCGCTCCCGCGAAACCCACTAGTGTTTGGAGAACCGCGAGTATTCTTTCGTGCAAATTCTGGTTTCTTCCTTTTCTCAGCGATGTGGACGACCACAGAGCGCTACACGAAATTCGGCAACACTGGTTGCCTTAAATTTATAGCGGAGAACTCTGTGGGGATGAAAATTTTGCGAATAATAAAGCGTTCCTTCAATTGACAAAGATTTAGACCTAAGTTCGTTCTTCTTGCTTATGAAAATTGCAAGCCCCGAACGTAATATTAATTCTATGATTTTCTTTAAATAGTAAGCCATGGAGACAGAAGCTTTTCAATTTCCTTTCGCAAGGGAGTTTTTAGTTTCCACTCAAGCTGACGGTGGAACGGTCCCATTAAAAATTACCAGACTATTCGACGTGGCCGGATGTTCGGAGGTCGTGGAAATTTTCTACGTACCGTTCATGGGATTTCCGCCACTCTGTGACATTTCGTGGGGGCGTTTAAGAACCATTAGGATCAGGCTAGATTAACGAGGTAGCGACCAGAGTCCATTTGCCGTGCATTTAATTGACCGTCGTCTCCGCGAATAGCCGCAGACGAGGCTGAATCATCGTCAGCAATTCTCTTTGCATCGCTTCCTGGTCTATTGTCGCAATAAAATGGCAGAAAGGTCCCGGCGGAAAGATCAACGAAGACAACGAACCACATTGAAGATAGTCTTTCGAGCGATTATTTGAGAAGAAATTGGGGCAGATCGAGGTGTAAGAATATTTAAAAAAAAGAACACACGGAGTCGTTCTGTTTAAGTGGGCAGAGAATCTTTTGTTTGAAATTGCTGGGTAGTTTTGATGAAATTTCTAGTAGGTTAGAAATTTCAGTGTGAATTTTTCTTCCCTATATTATTTCTCGTCCACTTTTTTTAACTTCCCTTGTCTCCCGGTTCTCTGTCTCACTCTTCTGTGGTCTCGCTCGCTTTATATGTCCTTTTATGTTTGATAATGTGTCGGGGTTGCTGAATCTCGCCCATTCGTTACTTAATTATTTCTGTAATTTTGTGGCGAATAAAAACGAATTATTATTATTATTATCTACCTTCTACCTTCTACCTTCTACCTTCTACCTTCTACCTTCTACCTTCTACCTTCTACCTTCTACCTTCTACCTTCTACCTTCTACCTTCTACCTTCTACCTTCTACCTTCTACCTTCTACCTTCTACCTTCTACCTTCTACCTTCTACCTTCTACCTTCTACCTTCTACCTTCTACCTTCTACCTTCTACCTTCTACCTTCTACCTTCTACCTTCTACCTTCTACCTTCTACCTTCTACCTTCTACCTTCTACCTTCTACCTTCTACCTTCTACCTTCTACCTTCTACCTTCTACCTTCTACCTTCTACCTTCTACCTTCTACCTTCTACCTTCTACCTTCTACCTTCTACCTTCTACCTTCTACCTTCTACCTTCTACCATTCTAAGCTTCTCAATATATATTTTTGTTATTTATTTCTTTATTATTACGGGTAACAGCCTTTAAAGACATTTTAATCAAATCAAACATCATGAGTAGGGGAGGAACAAGTAAGATAACGTTAAGATGAAGATTAAAGTACACAAATAGCAGGGAAAACGACAGAAAGAAATAAAATTACAATTATAAATAATGCAACTTAATCATCCACAGTACGCAGAACTGAAATTCTAAACTTGCGAAAAAGTACAAGCTCCAATATTTTAACTCTACACCCACAACCTTAACACTCTAATCCTTCACCTCCCCAATATCCCTCAGCATAATTCCCACCTCCCTAGCCAACACTGAAATAAAAAAAGAACACTGAACACTTCTGCTACAATGGAATCGAAAGTCCTCAACATTTCTCCAAAAATCTTTCAAAAGCAAGACCTCCAATGCTCCACAACACAAAACCTGCAATGACACCTGAATTAAGCTTGCCCCTGAACAAGAGCTTCACTTCCCCAGGGCCCCACGTGCTTCGAAACAAGTCGCTACATAACCTGAATCCCTTTGCGAACACAGCATCAACTTCCCTCTCCATTTCTCCTGCCCAAGACTAAAAAAATCTCCGAAACATCGCCTTCGCAATCGAGACCGGCCCAGGCGTGGCCGCCAGCGCTTCTCGCCGAGGCGCGAACTTTTCCAAGCGGAATCCACGCCATTACCTTCCGCGCGCGTTACGCCGCTCCGCCGGTGAATTTAGCTTGGCTGACGGTTAATCAACGCACGTATGCCGCAAAAGCGTCCCGAAGGAAAGTTCCGCGGGATGGCCAGCGCTCGCATGGTTGATTACGGACCAGTATCATCGCTTTGAGGAGGACGGGGGTGGGTCGCTTTAATAACTTCGTAACTCTAACTTACGAATTGCTGGAACGAGGCCGGATTACCGACCAGCCACGGCGATTTCCCGGCGACGTTTCTTCCCGTGGAATCCCCCCCTCTTCGCCACCCCCGTCTCGTCGCTGGAACGGAAAAAGTTGCAGGAAGCCTCCGACTGCACCCCTAACCGACCCCCTTCTAGTAGGCTATGTAGTTCGTCCCTTTCTCCCGCCCTTTTCTCGTCCCTTCGATCATCGGGGCTGATGTAAACTAGTAGTAGGTTAAGTGGTGGAAACTTGTCGGGGTGGTCGACGAAGATGGTTTGACGGTTTCAGCGTTAAACAGATGTCAAGGTTATCGGAACTAATGGTGTCGAGGGAAAGGCCGGAGCAGTGGCGGATTTAAGGGACTTTCTACATTGATCGTTTGAGAAATGAAGATATTTTTAAAGATTTTTTTTCTTAATAAATACAACGTGTAATGAAATAAATCTTTTTTGGAATTTATTAAGCTACTTTTCTATTATACAAAAAAAATAAGAATAATTTTTTTTTTTTAAATCTGTTTCATATGTTTTTTATAGAGTCAATGTGACACCTACAAGAAAGAGGAATTTGAAGAATTTGCCTCCTACATAGCACATTCATAAAATCATTAAAATCAAACACGTAAACTTAGTTATCTAATTTAGTAGATATAGGATAATACATAGGACATTATAAAGTAGTAAAACGATCTGAGAAGCAGTTAGGATGAATAAATTAGACTGTCTCTGGATCTCTACGAAGCACGAAGGACTTTCTAACTTTACCTAAAAGGTAAAAGACACGTGGAACTTCAAATATTTCAACATAACTTGAGAAATGAAAAAATGTTAAATAGGACGTTTTAACCAAGGAGGGCAGAATAGTCCACTGCCCTCTTAAATCCGTCACTGGTCCAGCGGAATGCTGATAGGTGTTTTAGATGCGATTGTGTGACTCCTATGCGTGAGATAGTAAGAAATAATTCTGTTTACCTTTCGTAACACCACTTCCCTGCTCCCTCCTTCAAATGCAGCCCGGAGTCTCTTAATATAGCCTTCTCTGGCTACCCTGGCTCGACTCCATCCCCCGAATGCAGTGACCTACCCTAAGACCACAGGCCTAGCTCACCCCCTCCACGCAGTCACGTAAACATGCCCCATATTGCCACTCTGACCACGGGAATGCGCGAGTACGCCACGAGTCCTTATTTGTAAACATCTCAGTCACGCTTAACACTCGGAAAACTCTATCGTTCCCGCGATATTAACTTTTCCCGAGGTCCTTCACGCGGCGGTATCCAGCCCGTGCGGATAACGCCCATGTGCGTTCAGTCAGTGTGCCAAACGAATAGGACGACGCTATATCCGCACGTGACATACGCTCAGGTCCCATCTATGTGACCGCAAAAATTGGAAATTCCAGCATTCGAAATCCAGAGTTTCGAATTTCCAGAATTTGAAACCCAAAATTTTGAATTTTCAGAATTCGAAATCTAAAGTTTCGAATTTCCAGAATTCGAAACCTAAAGTTTCGAATTTCCAGAATTCGAAACCTAAAGTTTCGAATTTCCAGAATTCGAAACCTAAAGTTTCGAATTTCCAGAATTCTGGACCCAAAGTTTCGAATTTCCAGAATTCAAAACCCAAAGTTGGAATTTCCAGAATTCGATATCCGAAGTTTCGAATTTCCAGAATTCGAAACCCAAATGTTCGAATTTCCAGAATTCGAAACCCAAATTTTCGAATTTCCAGAATTCGAAACCCAAATTTTCAAATTTCCAGAATTCGAAACCCAAAGTTTCGAATTTCCAGAATTCGAAATCCAAAGTTTCGAATTTCCAGAATTCGAAACCCAATTTTTCGAATTTCCAGAATTCAATCTCTGTTTGTTTCATTTACACAAGTTTTGTATAAGCTAGACACGAATGAAAATTTAGATAGATATTATCAACATTCTTCCAAAAATATAAATTTTGCAATATTTTAAGAATTCTCGAGAAATATAATCTAATTTCTCATTTCTCGAGATGCGAAAAATATCGAGAAATCCGGAACACTATTTAGAAACGTATGTACGTAGCTGGAGGATATCGACGGAGTGGAGATGGATCGATGGTGGGGGCACTGTGTCCGGTTGAAAATAGCAATCGAAGTAACTTTTCTCTCAGCTTTAATAGTCCCGAAAGTGTACTCGATGCGCGAGTAAAAATACAATTCGTCTAACTCCCGTAGAGCGTCGCTGCGCGCCTTATCGTTAAACGGGCTCTTAGCAGTAAGCGTGTCGCCGATCGCGAGCATCTGTAAACGTCGTTACGAAAATACGCGGCTGTAAAAAGTAACGCTGGCGTCCTAGTAGCGCGCCGAGTCGAAGGGTCGCGTGGGTTCACTGCGGAATGCTCGGGCCATCGCCATACACCATACAGCGAAGCCGTGATGCGAAGAAGTACAAGAAGCGATTTTCGTAACCTGTAAAATAAGCGTCTTTGCATGTGCGGAGCGTGTGAAGTATCTCTATACGCACTGGAAGCTCTGCCACACGCGTAAGAAAAAAATTCAAGCAGGTGCTTCTAAATTAAAAATAAGTGAAAATATGGAATAAAATTTTCTGACGTGCCGCTTTCACTTTCACTTTATTTTTTAATTTACATTGTTTTCGGCGATCGAGGGAAGATAAACTCGCGAAAATTGAAACTGAATTTATTCAAAAATCGAAGCTTCGGTTTAAAACATTTTATTCCATTTTTTTTTCGACTAATTTTGATGCGTAGAGTCACCTCCCAAATTTTCTCCTACACGTATCAGCAGAACACCCGGCATAATTAACATCGAAGTAGATCCGAAGCCGCTGTTGCTAAAATCGAGCCAAGTGGTGTGATCGACGGAGTGATTTCAAGCTCGATTGAAAGATCAACGAGGAAGTCCCCGAGGGCCTTCGAGTCCTCCGCTGAAATCGCGTCGAGAGGCATCGATTTTTCGGCGATCGATCCGCCCAAGTGCCCCGAGCAGCGCTGTTCAAATGCCTCCGCGTCGAACAACGAATGTCCTAGGGTAAATAGAAACAACTCCGGTGAAGCCGTTCCGTAGAGGGGAGCTAGACCGGTGGGGGTTGAACGCGAAGAATTCCGGCAAACAGAGGAGCGCGACCTAGCCGACCTTTTAATCCCTCCCCACTTGCAATTTCTCTGTTGCCGACGAAGGAGAGAAAGCACTCGGGGAATTTTCATCCTCGCCGATAAGCTCTATACTTTTCCTACGATTACGCGGGTGTGTGTTTGCGCGTGGGTAACTCGCGGGTTGAGAGGAAAGCGACGTAACTCGAGGGCGTCGCCGGCATTTTGGTTGCAGAAAGAACGGCGGCGGTTGAAGCGGTTGGCGACGATATTTTGGCGCAGGGAATAGCGTTCGAGGTTTATGGGCGCAAGCTGTGCTCTTTTGGATGAAGTTCTCTCGAGTGATGTGGTTCTAAGGGGGTTTACTGTAGCTTCTAAGTTCTCGCAAGGGCTGAAAGAGTTGGCAGAGGTCAGCGACTCGCCGCCCCTACTTCGTCTTAGAGCTTCCTCCTGGTACAAGCTTCAGCTTCGCCTTGAAATTTCCTATGCCACATCAATGGACCTCCACTCGAGCACTTGCCTAGGCGTTCCCTGTTATATTATAGAATTCCCCTCCAGAATTCCTTTGGAGGGTTCCGCGCGACGCCCTTGGACCTTCCAAGCCTTTTGGACTTTCCTTGGCCATGTCTTTGGAGCTCCTCTTTACTTAGAAAATCTCGTTCTTACCTTGTTGAAGCTTCCGGCTGTGGAAGGACACCCAGAAGCAACGCTAACTTGCACCCACAACCAATTCGAATAATATCAACACGATTTCTACGTGGAGTCTGGTACGAAAGCTGCTCCCAACTCAAGATTCTTCCTTCGACAGAGACTTAGGGTGGATGCACCATTTGTGGCCATTTTAAGGTATTGTACCAGCTTTGGCCACTTCTTGAAAAATATAATGTTTTTCCGTGTAAGTAATAAATTTAACCTTATATTTCTAGCGGTATACTAAAGAAAGTAGTAGTGATGTGAAATTCTCCACGTAATAATGATCTGGAAGCTATTTAAAATTAAGGTGATTATGCACGTGGCCAAAAACAGTGCAATTTAGGTACACGAATAAGTAAATTTGAGTCAAGTTGACTCAGAAAGTGAGTATCCCATTGCTTTGAGTTTTGGATTTATTTTAGAGGACCGAAAAATAATTATTAATACGAGAATCCCCAATAATAAATAGATAAGTGAGCATAATAATTATACCTACTAAAGAATAAATTAAGTACCACTGTGTAGGTTATTAACAAGCCAATATAGTTTCGTCCTGACCGAATTAAGGGAGCCTAGGAAGGGATCCAGCCGCTGAAATATTGGTTAGCAATACTCGTCGCTGTATTAATAACGATATTTCGGTAGCCTTGAAACAAAGAGAGACGTAGACCGCAAGTTCCCCACCGGAGCATTGAACGTGACTGAGGCCAGCGAGTCAGGAGTCAATAAGATACACGTGTTTTTTTATACCGGCCTGTTTTCATATTTAGGGGGTGAAACCACCCCTCAAAGTTATAAGATTTGCAGCTGTTCGTCTCCCATTGTTCTGGCCGAAATCCAAAGCAATCGGATACGAACATCTGAAAATCATTTAACTTTGAGGGGTGGTTTCACCCCTAAATATGAAAACGTACACGCTATAGAAACACACTTATATCTTATTCTTCGGTCCTCTAAAATACATCCAAAAATCAAAGCAATCGGAGTCAGACACCTGGGATGCTCTCCTTGCCAGTAACATATATTTACAAGAAACGAGCATGCAAAAATAAAACTCAGTTCATTTACTTAATACGATTTAATATTTTCCGAACATATTAAATTTCTAAACTAAATAATATTAAAAATAAAAAAGCTTAAAAATAAAAAATTCAGAAAATTAATATTATCATTGTTTATTACTGACGGTTATAATTTATATAAAGATGTGAAGGAGTTTCAGTCCAAATAATACATTAGTAAAATAAGAATGAGAATTCCTGTGACTCGACTTTTGGATCAAAATCACCAAATTCCCGTGCAACGGTCAATTGTTAAACGCGCGATATTACTCGCGTAGCTTTCCTCTCGAGCTAACACGCCCCATGATTAACCACCGCCATGATTGCGAAACTATCGCCAGAATTCTGCGACCTCATGTGCTCTTACAGGTGAACGCCTCGTCGCCGCCGTTGGCGATCTCTTCCGCCCGCAGCATCTCCGCAAGCTCGTTCTGAAGGCTCCTGGGAATGTCAAGCTCGTACGCCTGCCGATGATGGGTCAGGAGGCTCCTGGTGGCCCTCAACGCCAGCTCGCGCAGCGTGTAAATGCGCAGCGTGATGTACACTCTCGTCCTCCCGCTTTGCTGCAGGCCGGGGTACTTGGTGAACCAAGGCTTCGGGAAGAAGACGTCCTTCTGATTAACCACGTACCTGAAAACCGTGTCCTCCTACGATCCTGAACCAGAAACCAACGCGCTAATCGAACCGAAGCTAGGCACACGAATCTAACCGGCGACGACAGCAATCTTGGCGTTAATAAAGTACTATTACAAACAGAGCGAGTTCCATCTTCCTAGAAATACCACGATCCCTTGATCGCCTTGCCTCGAAGGGAGAAAAAGTTGATGCAGTCCTAATAAGGGATTTTTTTAAACTGCGCGGGAATGCTTCCAAGCAGCGAGGAAGGACCCGGCTAGGCTAGGGCAGGAGAATTGAAGATGCGAAAGAGAGAATCCAAACAGCGAGGAACACAATTAAGCATCACGATGCCAGAAACATCACAGAGGTTGGAGGATGCAAGCTCTATGCCTTTGAAAAAGATCTCCAAGTTAGAAATTTGCAAAGGTAAAGCTGGAGGAAGACTAGGTCTCGCAGGCCTGGGATGAATAACAGGATGTGAGCTGAGGAGACGCAGTGGTAGAAGGTAGAGAATCCTCTACAAACCTGCACAGTTTGAAAAAACAATCTTGTAGGTTCTAATACACCCCAACTGAGTGATTGAAAGCATCCACTTCCTAGATGTCCCTACCATCCTCTACCCAGCACTTAGAATTATCCGTACCCGGTGCACGCTCGCAGCAAAACTACCCCCGAAGCAGCTGGCACAACCTTGTAAACCGAAAGTCAAGCGGCAAAGTGCCCCGACGCCAATAGCGTCAGCGCGGAGGCCCCGACTCTTTCTCCCTTCGATGCTCCCTGCCGACCTCGGGGCAGGTTGTCCCGGGCGATTGTCTAGAAAGAAGCTTCCGTCGCTCGACGGACTTCAATCTCGCTAATCGAGACGGTATCGTTGCCTCCGCGATCTTGCTGGGACCGTTCGAACGAGAGAATGGGGGGATGAAGGAGCAAACAACCGTGTACGGCTGCAGGGATCCTCGGTCGCACCCCGTCAGACGCAAAGAATAGGGTGACGTTGTTGCAACGTTGCCAGGAGAAATTCCCTACGAGGGATGACGTCACGTAACTCCCACCAGCACTCTACAGCTACCTCACTCGCATCACGTGACTCGAGTGACGTCTACCGTCTCCCACTCTCTCTAACTCTCGATCTACATTTGGCTACGGTACGTGTTATGACGTCTATATACTACTTTCCGCGTCTTCCCTGGAGCCTGGCAACGCCGCGTTGTTGTAAAGCATCCTACCTGTCACGCGTCTCGTTGTCGACGAAGATCCACGGGTGGGTGACGAACGTGTTGATGTCCTTGGTGTCACCGGGGGTCATTATACCGTAGCTGACAGCTTCGCCTTGGTAGTCGATCCAGTAGAGGGTCACGTTGCGCTGCGTGCTGTTGATGAACCTGACAAAGGATCTGTGGTCGTTGTTGATCGAATGCAGGGGCTGCTGCTCATGGCTCTCCCCCATCTTCGCTGCGTCTTGTAACCTCGATCGGGACGGAACAGCTTGCGCTAGGACCACCGCCTTCGCCCCTTCTGCTAGGACCACCCGACGACTGAAAGCAAGCAAAACCAACGGGGACTGGGATTAATCGGCCTGTCCAGTCGAACGACTCTGCGAATCCTTCGGTATGCAGGATCGAGAGTAGTCTTTTGAGCCTCGGGCCTCCTGGGGATCGGAGAAACCCGAGGAACCGAAATATCGGCTTCGTTTGGAGGGACGGTGCATTGAGACCAGGCGGGTGTTATTTTGAATTCGATGGGGGTCAGGTTGCTGGGGTCATTGGGGTGTAATGTGCTCAGTGGGAAAAGTTTTGTTAGTGTAAATTATTAAAGGTAAATCACGCTTGTGTGAGCTATTGCGTCGCCTGTTTTTGGAGATCACAAGAGATCACTGGAGAAGGTGTGATTAAAGGTTGCATTTGAATAAATTGAGGCACGCGCATAGTAACAATAACAATGTAGACTGTAGGTATTGAAAAACTGAATTTTGACAAAGGTGGCTATGGTAGTTAACAAATGTGAGTCCGTAATGAGTTGTGTGAGTCCCTCCAAGGTATACATTGGGACTGATTTGGGACTCTCTGGTAGCTACAAGGCTAATTCGAAGATTCCCTTTAGGGGTGGAGTTTTGGTAACGCACTCGTAGGAAACATTGTCTATTGGCGGAAATGATCTGGTTGTAGGTGGTAACTAGCTATAGGATAGGGAAATCCTGATGAAAGTGTTGGGGTATCCGTGAGATGGTTGTCGCGAAGCCGTTTGTTTATTGTCACTATACTCCGAGTCATTTTAGAAGGAACTGATTGCACGCATGTAGAATGAGCTCATTGGCTCCGAGGGAGCGTTTGTTTGGGATATAGCCAACAGTAGCTTGTTTCACAGGTCTGAACTTGTCTGTTGTAAGTTCCTTTTGAAATGACTCGAAGTATATGATCCTGGGACCTTTGGCCCTGACTTGGGCTGATCGCTTGCGTTTCCGATACAGTGAACCTTTGAAAATACAAGGCGGCCTTGTAGCTTCTTGGTGGTCAGAGCTAACGCTCAACAACGCTCTGAACTTTGTCTTTTGGTTAGTAGCTTCAGACTTAACCCCGTTAAGTTTTCAATAAATTATTAACCTGTGTACATTAGAGTGGATCTTTTCGTATTTCTTTACTCCCACCATGGTTCCATTAAGAAAATAATCCTTGAAAAAGTTTATTGCAATAGGACAACAAGAAAGGGCGCCGCCCAGGCCTTGAAGTTCAGAATTCATCGATTCGTTTCGATTTAAAGAATCCATTAACGAATAATTCTAAACTTCAAAGGCTGGTCGGCACCCTTTCCTGTTTTATTCACATTCCTGTTTCCTGGTTATTTTTTAATGAAATGCTAGGGAGTGACAGCAAAAGAAATCAGATGTTGAAAAATAAAAGCCACCCTGATTTGTATGAATATATTTCCACGCGCACATTCACACTCCTTTACCTCTATACAATTAAATTTTAACGGAAGAGAAGGCAGCGAAAATTTAAATAATGAAGCACACACAAATATAAATTCCGTGATCAATAATTTTAATAAGCAACTCACCAATACGACGAATTCTATCTGGAAGTTAAATCCATTCGCCAGCACAACTATGCGAATCATTGGCTCGGAACAAAGTTTAACAGTTAAAAGAAAAGCGAAGAGATAAACACCGCGGATACTTCGCTCATGTTACTCGCGACTGTGCGACGAAGAGTGCTGCAAGTTCGCCCTCTTGAATGCGGCTGGACCCGCTCCGAAAAGCTTACGTTGCATTATCGTAGCGGCTTGACGAATCAGGGAGCAGGTTTGTTATGAGTAACTTTACTATGTGTGCGTTTTTTCTTCTTCTTGCTTGCCTCACTGGACTGTACGTTAATTCTCGCTTTTACTAATTATGGGTACCAGATTTTCAAGGTATAATTGGGGCTAGTTATGCAGGAAGCTACCAATTTCCAATGATCCAAGTAAATTTTGTTTATTCTAATTTCATTTATTTAAAAGTTAAAATTATTCCACATCTTCTGTAGATTTGTGGGCTGGTATTGTTCAGCAAATTTCAATTTCAATTTCATCCATATCAAAGTCAAGTGGCTCTGCATTGAAGCCCTCAATATATTCAACAATCCTATTCTCACGATTTAAATTGTCATAAAAATTAAAAAAGCTGCGGGAATGAAGTGCATCATTTCTTGTAAATTTTTTTCGTAAAATTGCCATTTGGCCATAATATTGGCGGTTTGGAAGTTTTCTGCAAAATAATTATAGCTAAGCCTAAAATGCAACTATAGCTTGGTAGTTTTAATAATTTTATAATATTAGAGTTATTTTTTGCAAAATGAAGATCACAGAATTATGGGATTCGTACTGTGTTTAACTAATTTTTTATCATTTTGAGGGTTGATAGCTTCAGCTTGGCAGCTTATAATAAAAATGCAAAATATTATAACTAAGAGGCTCACAGCGAAAATGACCCTTGTCAATTTTTGGTGTTTCCCGGGAAAATAGCATGTTAAACTTTTCTGCAATAAATTTTACTTTCCTCTTTTAAATATTCATCACATTACGCAACACTGGCGTGAACGTCATTTATAATAATATCGCAGAAGAACTGTATCCAACTAAATCATAAACTCATGGACCACGTGACATTTGACAAGGGTCGTTTTTATAATGACCTCCTCGATTGTTAAAATATCAGGCACAATTGACAGATATACGCTCGACAAGAGCTTTCCCAGAATACTGCAAGCCGTAATGCATTGTTAAGACGCAATGCCAGCGTTGACACAAAATAAATTTTATATAATAAGAGACCCGCTGAATTATTTGCTACGTGACTCTTTGATGGGAATATCGCTGCGTCAGCATAGGAAATAGAATTCCAGAAAGATGAACCAGGACGTCGCAGCCTGAAATGCTTGCTACAACTTTTGTTTACAGTCGAGGTGTCGCGTGACAATCAAATGTCGAGATGGCGACACGGGGTTCCACGAACGAGTTTCTCTCCATTTAAATCAACAGTTCGACTTATCGTTCCGCATCTTGCGAGGCATGGGCAGTGGTGGATTTAAAAAAAAAAGGCCCAGGTAGCAAACACTCCGAGGGGCCCATTTTTTAGGGAAAATGAAGAGTTAGTTTAATACTTTTCAAATATAAAAAACTCACATGTATAAAACTTGAAATAACTTCACAACACTTTTGTGCAAACAATTTATCTTTTCATTAAATATAACGATGCAAATTTTAATGAAAAAAGAAGACCTTACCCCTATTTTCCAAGGATTTATATAAAAAATATAAGGAAACACAAGATGGCAGTTTGAAGTAATAATTCACCACAAAATTTGAAGGAAATATTTGATTTCCTCAACCGAAAACATTGAAACTATTTTATCATCGGAAAAACTGCGGATAATTGCTAACAAAACTTAAATATACACAGGTATATTTACAGAACTTTACGCACTTTTAAAATGAGTGTTGCACTGTTGCGACTCTGGGAATTATTGTTAAAGCACACATTGCATACCCCGTAGCAAATAAAATTTTAATTACGGAACGTAACAAGGGATTTCGTTTCTTAAAATTCAATGGAATGAACTGAAAGTATCGTTAAAACCAGAGAAGCTAAACCAGGCGCGCCAGGTTGCAATAACTAACCCGCGATTGTTAAACAGAAACAGACACCCATTATGCAAACTTAAATCCATGGAAATTCGAACGCGATGAATTTCCTCGCGTGACTCCAGAAACCATTGGTAGGAGAGGGTTTGCACGGATCGGAAAATCGATCACGTGTAAACAATTTCGGTGACCAAATCGTCGAACCAACACGGGGGGCTCGCGTGCACGGTCAACGTATCATAAAAAAAGCGTCCGAATATTTGCTCAGCGATTTTTCCCCCTGCGTTTCTGCGCGCGCACCGTCCGAATTCCCGACGGGAAAATATTTGGGCGATGATACACCGGGCGTGAAATCCGATGAAACCATAAAACACTGGAAAAAAAATGGTAAACTAGACGCGACGTTTTGTCAAAAGAAAAAAAGAATGGAAAAAGGTTTGTAAGTTTGTTTTGGAAAAAAATAGATTTGGAAAGTGTTCGAAGTAAAAGTTTCTGGTACACAGTTTCAGAAGTGGAATTCAGAGGGAAAGTGGAAACGTATAGTTTTTTAAGGATTTTGAATCAAAAGGGGTGGGGAATGCGAAGAAGCAAGGGTTGCGATTATTACCCCGAGGTGTTTGAGAGTGGGTGGCTAGTTTTGGGAGGAAAGTGGAGTCAGGGAACACAGAGGAGGTTCAAGGACCGCCGAGTGGTCTGGAGTCGCTAATAATTCATTTAAATAATATATCCGACGTTAACTCGACGGGGAACGCGTTTATCTAGGCGAGGCAATCAATCATGGGGATGGTAATCAAATAGCTGGCTACGTTTCCTGACGGTCTCGTTCGTCACTGGGAGGAACGCCGGGAGCAATGGGAAACGAAGCCACGCTGCGGGACTATAAATATCGCTTACCTATTATGCGACGTTCGTCGCGTCTCTCATTTAAATTATAACGATTTCGCGGAGACCGCTGTCTCGAGCGAGTCGATCTCCCTTGGCTTACGAGAAGCGGGGATCGTGTCTTTATCTGATCGCGAGTAACTTTAGGCTTGAGTTACATTCGGCTTCAAATGGGACAGATTAATTTTATAATTTTTAATTGAAAGTGATATAAGTGTATTTTTTGGAAAAAATTGGTTAAGGTAGTTCCTAACCAAGTTGGGTTAATAAACGATAAATATAAAGTAGTGTACTATAGAAGTAATAATAATAATTTTTAACATCATGTATATATATTTTAAAAAATTCGATGTTAATAAAAATAATTGTAATACGAAAGTAGAATATTAAATTGGTTAGCGTAGTACACTATGCTAAGTGTAAAGGAGAAGTAAGATTGAAATATGAATAAGTTTGTTATTATTAGTTATCTTAATGAAGTAATTTATTTTTCATACTTGTTTATTTATAAATTCATTATAATATAAGGAAGTAAGTATGTTATGAACACATGTATGTCTGCACTTTAATTATTATTTTTTACATTAAAAATACATTTCACAAAAGCCAAGTTTAATTAAAATATAAATTTAAAATTGCTATTGGTTATATTTTTTATAATAGGTATGTTATTATTGAATGCGGCGCAAGTAGATTTGTAGCTAAAAAATCTTATATTTTCTTCAACATATTTATTGATTAGCATTGCATAATGAAATTTAACAAGTGTATAATTTTAAAAACATTACCCGAATTGATTAACGCATACGAATATTTTTAAATTGATTCAAACGCAAACCCTTAAATATCTCAAGATGTGAATAAATGGACTTATACCACTTTCAAAAACAACGGCTCAAATAACTGTATTAGTATGTCGAAGAATAGTGGGGTTTATAAGAAAATAGTAAACTAATGCTTCGATTATTATTAGACACAAAATTTCTGAAACACTAAATAAATATGCGAATGATAATAACTTTTAAAATATTCTCAAAAGCCAACTGAAAAAAATTCTACAAGTAGGTAAAGTGTTAATAACAATGTGTGCAAAATGTGAATATTATAGCATTATTCATTTCTTCAAAATAAATTCCCAAAATGACTAGACGAGAATATCCTCAGAACCCTGTACACCTGAACATTTTTAATATCTTAATTCACAGATAAACAATACAGATTCTGAATTTATTCTACCACTATTTTCACCATCGAAGGAAGCTCTTGGAAAGCGCCAGAGAGATTTGCACCAAGTTCGATCACTCGAGGGGCAAGAAAAGATCGCCGAAGGAGAGGCGAAGGAGCGTTTTTAGGAACAGCAAATAACCGAGCACCGAAATTTCGCCGGGAATATCAGGGGCCCCCTGTAAAATCGCTCTCCCTCGAGCGGGGAACGTACCCGGCACTCCCATCGGCTTATAAAACTGCAAAACAATGGCGGGGAACGCCGAAACTCCATTACGGCTTTTCCCCAGAAAAGTGGAAGCCCGTGAAAGGCACGCGACGACCAGATTTCTGTTTGATAATACGCGCGTAGTACGAGCGAGTGATCGATTTTCCGCTCCTGCGCACCTCCTGGCCGTTTGATAAAGGATATTAAATTGAAAAATGTCCCGCAGCTTTCTCTTCCGACACTTTTCCGTTTCGTTAACTCCCCGCCCGTGCGGTAATCGGCGATTTTCTCGCAATTTTTGTAACCCGTCGCTGCCGGGGGTCAAGTAATTCTCACCTCTACTGTGAATTTATTTTTAAAAAGCTGCTCGCCTTGTGAATATTTTAGATACAGCGACAATTTTGCTTTCTACTTTAAAGCATAGATATATCTTTCGTAGATAGAAAGATTAATTATTAATTTATCAAAAGGTATTAGGAGCAGAGGTTTAGGTCTATTTATAGGAGGGAGGTCGTAAAAGCTGCAGGGTCTCAAAATTTACAGCTTGAAGATTTCGAAACAAGAGGTCTGGAAACCTTTCCTCCCGAAAAAAGTGCAAACCTCAAAGCTGTAAACTTTGAGACTCCCGCACTTTTTACGATCACGCTATATCCTTCTAGGTACAATACATCCTCAATGCTGATGCACCCTGCAAGCCCCCCCCCCCACCCCCCCTCTTCGTATGGTCCAGGCCCATGAAGCTGCTGAGTTGTCTAAAAGCAGGGATGATTATGAGCAAGTAACGCACCCTCTCGTTAAACTGATTAGATGACAAATCTTTTTTCGAATTTTTGAACGAGTGCCATTCTCATCGAAAGAATCCAATTATTACGAAAAAAATCATAGGTCAATTTCAAGGTCTCTAGAATGTATTTCAATAATTTTTTTATTGAAATTGTATCACAGTTTTTGTAAAATAATTCTAGATTACCACGCGTCGAGAAAAAAGGAGAAAAATCTTTAAAAAATTGTATCCTTTACAAATTTCAATATTAGGAGCTAAAAATCTACAGAATTGTTGGTCGGATATAATATTTTTATGAAAAAAATCATGGATCAATTTCAAGGTGTCTAGAATGTATTCCAATAATTTTTTTATTGAAATTGTATCACAGTTTTTGTAAAATAATTCTATATTACCACATCTCGAGAAAAAAAGGAGAAAAATCTTTAAAAAATTGTATCTTTCACAAATTTCAATATTAGAAGCTAAAAATCTACAGAATTGTTGGTCGGATATAATATTTTTATGAAAAAAATCATGGATCAATTTCAAGGTGTCTAGAATGTATTCTAATAATTTTTTTATTGAAATTGTATCACAGTTTTTGTAAAATAATTCTAGATTACCACACGTCGAGAAAAATGGAGAAAAATCATTAAAAAATTGTATCTTTTACAAATTTCAGTATTAGAAGCTAAAAATCTACAGAATTGATGCTCGGATATAATATTTTGAGAGAAAAAAATAGTTTCTAAATCTGCTTTGAAAAAAGGTATTCATTTTTACATATAAAATGTCAGCGTCAAAATCAGCTTATGGGTGGTTCACACCAAGAGAGTCAACTCTTAAGTAGCCAACTAGCTCCAGCCTAAGTAACCTTGAACAGCCACTTAATTCCATCCCACAAGCAACAACACCCACCGTTTAAACTACCCAATACCAAATCACATTCCCCTACACCCACGTCGCACCGCTCCGCGACACACGTATCTCCACCTACCCCTCATCTCTCAGCACTCGAATGAAACAGGAATGACGATTTACGTCACGCGCTTCCTCGTCCCGTCGAAGGCAACAGCCGCCGCCGTCGTCCCCAACTATCGAAACGCCTCGCTGCTCGTCCCGACGATCGATTGGACGTTTCATAAGCGACAGCGACGTAATCCCCGCGGTTCTTAGCGCGACGGGGTGGTCGTAAAAGATCGTCGCGACTGCACGCGTCGGAATTACGCGGCGAGACTTTACGTCCCGGCGTTTCATTAAAACTTTTTCGCCTGTCGCCTATCGATAACCGTAAAACAGAGAGGGGGGGGGGGGGGGAGCGGTAGAATCGACCGGAGCGCTTCCGTTTGAACGTGGACGGTGGGACGGCGTCGCTCGTGGCCCGAATTAGCGATGACAAGGGAAAGGGGGCGAGATTTATGCCGGCTCGGCCAGCTCGCAATAAGAAGTTATTCCGTATATCTTTCGCGATTTATCGCGATCCTTTTCCCGCGGGATTCCAACTTTAGCAGCGGAGAAACTTTCGCCGGTGCCGCTGAGTTCGAGCATCACTGCTCCACGGATCGTTAGGACGGAAGTGTGGGTGTACCGAGCAATAGCCAGGTTTGCGGCCTGGGATGGAGGCAATCGAGGCTGTTGAGAGGTCTTTGGTGGCTGGATAGCCGTGAGCAATGATTAGATATTAGGTGGATGGGTATTTATCGAAGTGATCGGCAGTGGGACGCTGTTTTCTGTTTGCGCAGGTATATTGCGGGTCTTAATAGTGGTTGGGAGATGATTGTAATGGGTGTGTCAAATTTGTTGGATTTTGGGAGGAGAGAATTGGTGCGGGAGGGGGAAGGTGTTGAGATGCAATCTTCTTGGGTTTAAGGGGTTATGTCTACCTGCAAAATTCGGAGAAATGGATTTGGGGTTTTTGACATTTTTTAAAGTACGATATCTCGAGAAAAAAGGAAAAAATCTTTAAAAAATTGCATCTTTTACACATTTCAATATTAGAAGCTAAAAGTCTACAGAATTGTTGCTCGGATATAATATTTTGAGAGAGAGAAATATTTTTATGAAAAAAATTATGGATCAATTTCAAGATCTCTAGAATGTATTCCAATTATTTCCAATAATTTTTCAAAAGTATTGGGTGAAAGTTTCAATTTCATCCGACCAAAATTGGGGGAGCTGTGAGAGTTTTAGTATAGGTATGTCCTGGAGGATGTGAATCTAACTTAAAACTTTAAACATGTTTTTCTCGAAACTACATTTTCAGAATCGGTGATCAAAATATTGTAGGTTAATTCTATATATAAAAATCATGAAAAATGAACGATTTTTGTGGGGAAAATCGATATATTAATTTGAACAGCCGCTATTTTGTAGAAAATTAATATTTCAGGGTAATGAACGATTAAGGACAAGGTAATTTAATATACTAACTAAATTCCTTCGAATTTTTCATTTCGGATAAATCAGGTCAAAATTAGAGTGGCCATCACCGATATCTCTTTTATTTATTTACATTTTACATTTTGGAATAATTACTACGAATAGTATAAGATCACTTTCGAATGCATAAAGGTTTCTTTAAAAAAAGCCTGCAAGTTTTACCCCAAAAAATTACCGAATAAACATATTTTTTAAGGGGAGATTCCGGTCTAACGCGCCTAAAAGTAGGTAATTTTTAGGAATTAATTAAAGAAAAACTACTATATATAATTTAATGGGACTTGTTGCATTGCATTAAGGATGTCTTAAATTATAGAAATCTATTTTTCATTTTATAATTAATCATTGCAGACGGCACTGGACAGTTGTTAAAGTCGAGGCGTCAAAAAATTATATAAAACCTGTACCTCCAAAAGTTATTATCCGATTCGACTGAAACTTTTTTTATTTTAAAGAATATACTTCTGGCAACTGTCGTTCCACTTCCGTACATCTAGATTTCCTACGCGTAAGACGTAAGTATTTCAAATTTCATATACCTACTTGTGTCTAATATTATACGTCCGATACATTCTTAAAAGGAAATGTGTCGAAGAGGTTTTCACCGCACTGGGCTATCAAATACGAAGTGGAGCAAGCTGAAAAACAGAACCCCTCGTAACGAGCGAATCGCCCTACTGGGACGAATATATCCGCGCGAGGAAACTTCCCCCAGTCGCCTTACGAGATTTTCCTGTCTCGTCTAGGGGGAGAGGTGGCGCGATTCGTGTCCAAATTTGAATATGGCCGCGGTATATCACCAGTCGTATCTCTCCGAGTCCCATTGCCATGCAATTCTGATAAATTCTAGTAAAATGTTGAATATCATTTCGTCGAAACCCCATTTCCAAAAATCGCGAAGAATCTCCACAGCAAAATAAAAAAAAAAGAAGAACTTAGGTTTTAACTAGCGTGACTTCAAACGGATAAACGAAGAGTTCCACTCACTCCAGAGGTAAATAAAACCAGCCTGGACAACCTAACGGAAAAATTTAACGGACAAGTGAAGCACAAGAAGACCGGAAGCTCAAGCAACGTCCAGCTCTGAATAAACAACAAACACGGTTGCGACGGCTGGGAAAATTGTTCATCCCGGCGGAGGCGATCGATAGCCAGCGCTAACCACGACGTCCCGTCGAAAACGTGACGTTCGAACGTCCGCGGAGACGACGGAACCGCATTACCGTTCATCATTCGTCCGTTTTTTTCTTTTCTTTTTTTTTCCTCGCGATCTCTTCCTCGCCCCTGATGGATTAGAGTTCTGTTGCGGTGCGCGGATGTTCGGTGATACCGGCGCTGGGACAGGGTGAAATTATGGCTGAAAGTCGCGGTTACGCGGCACCCGCGATAGTCTTTGCGTAATGCGATTCGTAATTACGGGAAGATGGAGACGTCTGCGGCTGGATATTTCCCAATCGTCTCCTCGGGGACGTTGAAGCTTGATAGAGCCATAAAAGCTTGAAAGATTGCGTCAGGAGTGAGCAGGAAGGATGGAGGGACGCGGAAGAAGCAGAAAACGATGGACCAGGCTGCTGAAGACCCATGAAAACACGGAGTAATGATGCTGCGTGGAGTGGATGTGGATCGCGGTAGCGAGAGATTGGAACAGCCAATCGGAAGGAGATTATTTATGGGTGGAATTTAGAAATACGGTATCGGAAATGTTTGTTAAATATTCATAGTGTGGAGAGGTCTATTGTGCTTGGAATATTGGCGTGGAGGTGAATGTTTATGTCCTCGTGTACGTGGAATTTATTTTATTGTGGAAGGGGTAGTTTGGAAGGGTGTTAGGGGGGTTTGTTGACGCGAAATTGTTTCACGAAGAATCGGAACAATAGTTCAAGATGCAATAAAACAGCCTGCCAAAGCTCAAATTAATTTGTCGAACCGTTTTTGTACAAAAAGTTCACAAAGAATTAAGGATGAATTTCAGTGACAATCTTAGCCAGAAGTTAATAAATATCTAAGATGTTAATCAAGTATCTGGAATTTTTATTACAATTTAGTTCGGTTTAACGCAAGATTTCAAAAACTTTGGTATATTATTTCTCTTTTAATTTCGAGAATGCATGTTAAATTAAAATTTAAATAATTTAAAAACTACTGAATCAATTTTTATAAAATTCCGCGGGGAGTTTTACTATTGCAGAAAAATTCAATTCTCCAAATTTAAAATATTTTCGCTTATTTTTAATGTTACTGAAGTTCAACCTTAAGTGAAATATATATCCATCTGCTATTGTTACGATTTGAACTCCAGGCTATGAATTTTTTAAATACTTAGTTGTTTGCTGTGGCAACTGCAACATCATTACTTAATAACGGTTATTACCTTCACGTGAATTCTGTTTGGTCTCTTGCTATTTATTAATTTGTGCTGATGGAAATATTTATTGCATCGCCCACAATCGGAAAGCCACTATTCACAATTTTCACAGTTACGTGATTGCAGTGAGCACACACTTAATAAAGAATCGTGCAATATTTTCTCTATACTAGTAGTTACCTACTAAAAAAATGTTACGTTAATTTTCCTCTAAATTTCCTTTAAGAGAGTTTCAGGAATAATAACTTCCTAAGGCAGCATTTCTCGATGTACTCTCACTGCGACGGTTTTGTCAGGCATCCCCTTTTTATATTAGACTTCAACCTGGTCCCCTTTCGTTTGGAGACACCCTGTACGGAGAAGTGCTTGATGGATACCCTGTCAGAACGATAGAACAATGTACACCGTACAGATTGGAGGGAAGACGGAGTATTATCCGATGGGAAAGAGTTAAGCCGTAATCTCGGCCGACGGGCGTGCTCAATTAATCGATTCTTCCGCCATAATTGAAGCTTTTTTGCGCAAAAACGATCCGTTATCGATGTCTTACATAAATTTATCAGGGGAGCGGGATATTCTTCCTCAAACGTGCCGCTGAACGAGCGCGCGGCGTGTGAAGGAATAGGCATCGCTCCAAATGATGCACCTCTTCCACGAATCTTAATAAAATCAGTAGAAGTATCAGATTTTTACTTCGTCACATTGGAAGCTTCCTTTGGAAATTTATTTACTTATTTATTTATGGGTAATCAATTTAGTAGTAAACTATAGTAGTCGACCACTTAAAGCTGAACTCGAATAAGTTCTAAAAAGAAAATAAACAATCAATGTTATAAAATATATAATATGTATTGAAGTAATTCAAATGTGTTTAATGTATCACTAAATATTTTGGGTTGGTATAAAGGTTCGGGGAAGATAAATA
This sequence comes from Andrena flavipes, assembly GCA_963971345.1. Taxonomy (NCBI): domain Eukaryota; kingdom Metazoa; phylum Arthropoda; class Insecta; order Hymenoptera; family Andrenidae; genus Andrena; species Andrena flavipes. Next base: position 76,830,493 of record OZ020480.1, read on the forward strand.
ATTAGCGTTAAAAATAAAGTGTCTGAATGCTTTAATAATCGATTAACTCTAAAAGAGTACCTTTTTTAATTTGAAATTCAAAATAGGTTATGTGTGCATTATAAACTGAAATTTATTTTTAAATATGTAGCAGCAATTGTAAATAATTAATCATGACAGGAATAATGCGCAATTAAAATAAGTTCTTTTAAAAAGTTTATCAAAATTTTAATAAAATAAATTATAGGTAACACTTGGTCGACTTTTAACGTTCATTGTGAATGCAGTTAGCTGCAGAAGTCGACCGCTGCGGTCGACTATTGAAAATTGAAAGGGAATGATGGTCCAGTTACCGACCTCCCATAAATAAATAAATTATCCCATTTTTTTTTTAAATTTTTTAAGCATATATTAAATTTTTTATGCTTTTTCAGTGAAATAACATCATTCTCCAGTAAAAAATGCTTGCAACTGAATGACATTTGTCGTTTCTATTCAAAGCGCATTTATGCTTCTCGTATTGGAAAACAGCAATGGCACATGTAGAATCAAAATTACTTTACAAATCACTTTAAAAGCATTTATTTTTTTTTACCTATGAAGAGCGCTTTTTGTCGTATTTCAAAGTTAAAAATTCAAAATATAATATAAAATTGTCATTTAATAAATGCTTTATTTCAGTACTTATTTCTTTACGCTAAATAATAAAAGTTGTCGACAACTAAGAGGATGGGCGACTACTAGTGTTCCACCCTATAATAGAATTGTTAATAATATTATATTCACAAGCTCTTTCAATATTTGAAATTATTATACGAAATCCTAATTTAAAAGCTTTCTTCGAAAACACAGTGTTTCTATATAAGATTATATCCACGTGGATTTTTAAAATTTGAATTACCTAACCCAGACCTAAGAAACACTTTGATTAAAAACAGAAAATTCTGTGAAAATCTGAAACTGATCGATGCAATCAATAACAGCATCCATCGGAAAGTTTGTTAAGCTTCTAGGAAGGTTCAGTGAGTCCAGCAAGGACCGAAGCTGGTAGTCATCCTGTTTTCAGTCACGTTCGTTAAGGAACTTCCGGTAAATACGGATTCACGGCATGGAAAAGATCGCCTAAGTTCGGCCACTCGTTATTTCCAATTCGAAGGGAGCCGCCCTTACTGCTGACGGCCATTTCGCGGAGTTAGTTGCAAATTACTGAGGAAATTACAACGCTGGCGGTGCCTGACTCGGCTGTGCGCAATTTAACCGGCAAGATTGCCGAAATCGCTAGATACTATCTTCGTCTGCCCCGCAGTGAACGTTTAGTTCGTGGATTTCAACGAATATAAGCTATTTACAATAAAAAATAAAACCTCTTCAAAAATATATTAATGTACAGCCATTTAGTATCATTAAAAACCTTGAAATAGTTGACCAGCTACCTACGTCTGGAACAATTTTAAAGTATAGAAAAGAAATATATAAATAATATATATTCGAATGAACTTTTGCAGAGAGATACAGCTTAAAATTGTGAAATCAATGGTATGATTTTATTTACAAACAAATGATTAGTAGTTTAAAAGATATTTAATATCGAAGACACGAAAGGGTTAAACCTTTTACAGTGCAAGTCTCTATAATAGCGGCTATAGTACATGATTAACGATCCCTCGAGTAGAACGAAGGGGAATTAAAAGCTTTCTTCGTCACCCAAGAATGAAATAAGCTCCCAAAGTATGATCAACCTTTTCTTAAATACCCTTTACACATATTCCTCTGTATTACACTTTTATCACAAATTTTCATTCCCTCGAAAACATAATACTAATCAGGAACAATAGAATCTGGGTCAATTTCGACCCACCATCCTCCAGAGGATTAATCCACTAATTCTCAGACACCGAAGAAACGAATCGAGGGTTTCTAGACGGGAATAGCGCGCACAGAGCAGCCTTAATTTCACCACGGACACATGCAAAACGTCCGCGGAGGGAAAGCGACGCGCAATCTGCCTGCTCGCCAAGTATTTACTTAGGCCGAGGCACGGGAGAACGCGAGATTGCGGCGACGAGCCGGCCTCGACGACAGATGCGCAGGTACTTTATTACGTTTCCACGGAGGACCCGGTTCCTCGCTTAGCCGAAGAAACGCGACAAGTATTGGACTCCGCTGCTGAGACACCGGAGCAAGATGTAAAAGGCACGGGCATCGCCTTTGAAGTGAACGTGAATCTCGTTGTTTGAGATTTTATGAATACGCGCAGGCGTTTATGAATTCATTTCGACACTCCCTTTCTTCAATTTCCATTTCGTTCTCAGCTGGAGCGATACGTGCGTCGAAAGGTTTGCCAATTTTGCTCGCGTGTATTTGCTTTTGAATTCTCTGATATATATTTAGGATAATATGTAGGGGAGAGTTGCCTACAACTTCAGATATTTTAATTTATATTTTATATTTGGTACTAATTTGAACGCAAATGACTATTGGATATTGCAGCTTGATGTTTTACCTTTTGTTTAGAACAAATTGATTTGTTATTAATCTTTTTCTCACATACTGTAAAAGGTACGATTTAGGCAACCGCAATTCTCCTGAATTGTACCTCCATTAAAAATAGTATTAATAACAAATAGAGAAGAAAATATTCGATATAAAGTAATGATTATTATATAGTTACATATACATATGTATATGGATCACAAACATACGAGTTCTCAAATCCTACTAGTACTATTGTAGTGGTACGATTTAGGAAACATGATTGACTTATTTATAAATATCAGTTTAAACTTTATAATGAATGTAATATGTACTTAAAATGAATGTAAGATATTCTACGTTAAATCCCTTTTTTAAAAAATACAAAAATACAGGACAAATTGCATTGTTTGATTATTATCAGCTAAATTAAACTGGTAAAAAGTTACAACAATCGTACCTGATTTTTTTAAATGCTTGTAGTATGAACAAAATAGGGTGGAAGCTCAAAAGGTTTTGTTTCTATTTCTTATTTCGCATTTACTTGGTGTTTTTATTGTCAGGTGTCGTTTACATTCATTAATTACTGAGGAATTGATGAGATACGATTTAGGTGAACAGTAAGATATTGGCAACTCTTCCCTAGATACTTTTATTCTTCCATTTGGGGGTTTTGTTAAGTTTCTCAATTAGTCTTCAAGTGGCTTGGCTTCGGGTCTGATATGTACCTATTTCTCAAATTTTCTAGCATTTCTCTTGTGGTTTCTGGGATAATATTTTATGATCTAGGATACGTAACTTTTGGGAATAATTCCTGTGAGGAATACTACGTTAGAGTTGCTAAGAAACTGAAGTGGAATTCAAGTGGTACGAGTAGACGTGAGATTCTTAAGTAGTACGAGTCAACGATTAACACCTCATGAGGTCATTCCTACCTTCTAAAAATTTTCTAACCACAGTTACGACTCCACCCTACATAGTTTAAACATATGAGCAATAAAAAATATGAGAACTTGTGATGAATACAAAAATAATTAAGATTACTAGTAACTATACATATAATAACACTTTCTTACCACAGCTAATTAATTTCAATGCATGCTCCAGTTCTCACATTACTTAATTTTTAACCAATCTTACATTCCATGACATCGTTTAAATATCCAAGCTATAGAAAACAAGAAAACTTGTGCTGAATACAAAAATATTAAAGATTACCAGTAACTATACACATAATAACACTTTCTCACCACAGTTGATTAATTTCAATGCATGCTCCAGTTCTCACATTACTAAATTTTGATCCAATCTTATCTAAAATACATCTAATCAATATACTGTCTAATTTTCAACACCACCAGCTATCTCCTACATTTCTTTTACGTTTTCAATTAACACCAAGAGTCACCCTCGTGTCTTCGCGTCACAATTTTCTAAAAAACCTCTCCCTATCTCTCCCAACATTATGCATATTCCTATCTATAAAATGGAATCACAGCTCCCTAACAAAATGAAACACTAGCACTATCCACTTTCCATCGATACCCACCTCGATCGATCCCATAAATACGAACATCGTTCAGGATTCGACTAAGCACTCCAATCCCGGTAATCCACCAAGATAATATTATCACAATCCGCACATAACTCTACAGCATGAGCGCAAATATTTCAGAAATGTCCCCTCGCAACGAACACGGCCATAAAAGTCCATTCCATAACATTTCACAGTAACGCGAAATCCAACGCAGCACGTCGAGTGGAAATAGCACAGGTTCTTCGGCGTCGCTGAATATTTTTCATGGAAAAATCGAGGGAGGTTGGTTACAGAGGGGGAGAGTAAGGGCGGGGAGAGTCGTTTCTCTGCGCAAGCTAACGTATTAAATTTTGTAATTAATATTTTTCATTTCGACATCAGCTGCCTTTATACGCGTCTCGTTCCAGTCGTATCGCCACGCTCGAGTTTAAATTTCGAACGAGGCCGAGTGCCCAGTTAGTCCATCGTGGAATTTCCTGCCATTCTATTTTTTTTTTTTGTTTGCCGAGTGTATTTTTTTTTTTGCTTGTTTCCCCGTCACTCGTCCTCGTTCGGCGAAACGTTCCGTCGTTCTCCGAAACTGAACGCATTTTGTGACTAAACGAGGAATGGTCGCGTGTTTCGCGGTAATGCAGGGAGACTTTTTGGCGCACGTATTCCTTTTTATGATTCTTATAGTGGACAGGTGAAATGTGTTTGAGAGACTCTCATTGTGGAGCCTGTGGGGATGTTATGCTTTCTGAATTATACTTTTGGTGGGAAAATAGACTTCGAATTTTCATCCTAATATACACATTAAGGTGGCTCTTATTTATACGTGTTGACATTTTTTTTATGGAACGGTGCCATTTGATAAAATTATAGTCGCTGAAAAAGTTTATCGCGATCGGATAACAGAAAAGATCGCCGATCATAAATTTTAAAATTCATCAATAGTTTAAAGAATTTCTCAAAAATGGTAAGTCCTATCGAAATTTTGTTCAAGTAACATTAATAGAGCATTCAATTTTCTACATTTATTGTAGATATAATTTTTCCGTGCTTCCAACCATTGTTTAGATAATATCGTTATAATCCCGCCACTTGCACGACGTGACGTATTGTTTATACACCCATCTCTCTATATTCAAACGCAATTATCTGAAAAATGGTTAGAAGCACGAAAAAACACATTTACAATAATCGTAGCAAATTGAATGCTCTTTTAATGTTATTTGAACAAAATTTCGATGGGCCTTACTATTTTCGAGAAATTCTATAAATTAAAACCATTGATGAATTTGTCCAATTTCAATAATCTTTTACAGGGTTTATTTTTTTATGAAATGGAACCATATTAATAGATCACAGGTTGAAAATCAGGTCCATCCTAGTTAACACAGTGCAGCTTCACGTTACCCCGCTTCCAAGCAAACTCTCATCCTGATCTGAATCGAAATCAACCTCCACCTCCGTCGTTGATTTTTCTCAGGCCAGGCCCCTGAATTCACTCGACCCTTTTCGCAGAGCGGCCGTTTAACAACGTCTAGGACGCCGAGCCAAGGCACTCGGTGCGCCATTCAGACGGTGGAAATGATTAACACCGGGTAGTAACTGTTTCTATTTGTTCGTTGGCAGCGCGGGCCAATGATCTATGCCGGCGATTACAGGCTCGATTCCAGGCACGTAGCCGTCTCTACCGCGCTTTGTGGCCGGCCGTAGGTTGGCAAACAAACGAAAACGCCCGTTGTATATCGATCGAGTTCGCGCCCGATCGCGGGAACAATGGGGATAATTGAGCGTACGAATTACGACAGAGAGAGGATCGCAGGCCGCGCTGCCAGCCGATGCTGGATACCAGCGGGACCACGGCAATTAGGTCTACGACAAAGCGACTAGAAGACTGGTATTTGCAGAACGCGACTATTCCCATTTCACGTGGAAGGGGGGGGGGGGGAGGGGGCGTGGGGGGATGTAGGACACTGTAGCGATTAAACTTCTGGGGGGTGTAAATTTGAGGGTAAGCGCAGGTGCGCAGGTGGAGGTTAGATCTTCGGTTGGTGGTGGAATTTAAAGATCCTGGGGTCTTGTGTTTTTTTATAATTCGGTCGGAATAGGGTTAGGGGTGCTTTAGGGTATCTGACAAGGAGAGTGTTTTAGGTGTCCGCCTCCGATCATTTTGATTTTTGGATATATTATAGAGGACCGAAAAATAAGAAATACGTGTTTTTTTTTATTTTTCCCCGTTTTCAGATTTGGGGGGTGAAAACTGCGTTCAAAGTTAGGGTTGAAAAATCATTTTTGTGGAATATCTCGAGAACTATTAGAGATATGACTGACTCACCAGATTTTCAAAAACTCTATTTGTTTAAATAAGACATAAAAAAAACCCTAACTTTGAACGCAGTTTTCACCTCCCAAATTTGAAAACGGGGAAAAATAAAAAACACGTATTTCTTGTTTTTCGGTAATCTATAACATATCCAAAAATCAAAATGATCGGAGGTGGACACCTAAAATACTCTCCTTGTGAGTAGTTTTTGGGGTTTTGGTGAATTCAAAATGATAGATTGGGGTGTAAGGTATCAATTCTGTTACTGTAGCTTGGTATTTTCAGTCGCAGCTGTGCAATCGAGGACCTTGCAGCAAGAGGGGTGTGGTTACGTTTTTCAGTTTTTGAGTTATGACGTGTAATATACGTTAAAAAAATTCTAGATCGTCGGATGCAAAGCAGATAACAAATGAGAGATTTATTGCAAATTTTGAACCTGCATCCGTTACTGGTTTTGTGCAATACGAATGCACAACTACGTCCCATCTTATAAACAGACTTTTTATGGGATCTCAAACGTGTGTTGACAGGGGATGAGGATTTTTTATTTCCAGAAGAAATGTCAATTATTTTTATTGCAGATTTGATTAATAAAGCAATAATGAATCAATAGATTGTGTTCTTTAGTGCGCATAGTTATCAAAAAACAACCCTTTTTGTACATTTTGGAGCAAATCAGGTGCAGCTTGAAGTTTTCAAAAATCAACAAAAATAGAAATAACAACCTACCAACTCAATAACTAAGTAGTATTTTGCAATTAGTGTTTCTTTTTAATGTTAAGTCAAAGTAATAAGTTTATAAAAGATTATATGACCGAACCTATGCGCTGATATCACTTTTTGGTTTTTAATATTCTAAAAATACGGTCGAAATTATAAATTCTTGATTCAAAGTAATAATTTTATAAATAGTTTTTTCTACTTCACTCTAAATTAGTAAAGCCAGAACTGCACTCTTCGTTTGGTGCTGAATTTGGGATATTTGGGAGTGGATCTTTGAAGTCTCAGCTGAGAGCTGAGATTGCAGTTTCTTCAATAAATAAAAGGTCCCTGTTTGAACGCTTTAGGTCACATTCGGTTACTAACGCATACTCCATGAAGCTTTTCCAAATATTTCCACTTAAATCACCCCCATTCATCCCCTGAACCCAGCGTCAACCTACTCCTCACTTTTTCCCCAAAAAAATCTTTTCCACTTCACCCCACTTTCCTCGATACCCTTCAATTTCAATCCCCGCAAATCCACCCCCCACCTAATTCTAATTCCCCACAACCCGCAACCCTCGTTATAAAATATCCATGAAACCAAACAATAAAGAATCCACCTGGATTACGAAAAACCCCGTCCCCCCTCCGCGGTACCTAGTTGTTAACCTTTCCCCCATTATATTTAATACGAAACGAGTAAGTTCGAACTACCGAGCGCAGTGTGCCCCCATTTACACCATAGATCGCGTGCTACCAAGTAAAGACTATCGTAATCCACCGTACGGGTCAACAAACTGCGAACGCGTTAACGAATACACGCGCGCCGGAACATGCTCTCGAGCAATTTGCGCGCGGTTACGCAAACACCGGGGCTGCGACATTAAAATAATACGGACGAACGGAGTAAGCGCGTTAATTGGAATAATCACGGCGCGTAATCGTACGTCAACACTCGTTAACTGGAATTGCGGACCAGTAACCAGAGGCTGGGGGCGCGAGGGGACGCTCTGTTTCCGCTGGCGAGACCGCGACTCTGCTCCCGTTTCGCCTCGCGCGAGAGGAGTTAAGATGTTTCACAAAGCAACTGTCGAAACTGGGTAACAGGGGGCTTGTATATTCGGAATAAGTCAGGGACTTCAATATCGAGTATACCGTGTATAATTCGTCGTCCATTTGAGAATTTATGTGGATGCAGACAGGTACTTTTCCAAATGAGAGGATGTTGAAATTTAATTGTTTCTTGGGATTGGAGAGTATTAGCTTAGGGATTGCGATACCTAGATTTTTCGGTAAATCGCGAGAAATATCCTGTAATTTTTATCGGTGATTCGCCAATTTTTACCGGTAATTCGATAAATTATATATAGCGCATATATGAGTTTAATAATTCCGTTGACATCTAGTGAAAAAAAATTCAATTATCTAATGGAGAACCAACTTTAATCCAAAAGAAAACTAAGAATCTGCATCAAGTTATCAAAAAAAAAAATGGACGTATTTTCAAGTAGAAAAAGTAAGGAGAAAGTATATACAAATGGAATATGATTTCTTTGAAAGTTTTTGTCTAATGTTTACTCTTATTTTTTACGTAATTTAATACCTTAAAAAATACCAGTTTTGATCGAAAATTTTATTAAATTACTGGTAATTGAAAGAGTCGGTAAATTTGCAATCCCTAATACTAGCATAAGGGAACACTGAAGTAAACGAATGCTCGTTCGCTCTCCACTTCGACAAAATTCGGGTCTGAAAGAGCATTAATTTGTGCTCGGTAAATAATTCGCTGACCGTTTCGAAATGCTCGTTTCATTTTATAAACGAATGCTGAATGTGCGAAGAACGTTTGGCAAACCATTTTGATTTCGCTCTTGCAATAAATTTGTAATCCTCCAACGACTTTCCCTTCTTCTTCTTCTTCTAGAAAAATGAAACTTGCAACCGCAATTACAATTTCTTCGTCGAACATCGGTTCTTGTCACGTACGGATAAATAAATAATTCGTCGATGCTTTGGACTAAACGCACATTCATTGTACTGTCAGAAGTATTTCTGATGTATTCAATGTATTTCATACGTTATCTGGTGAAAGGTATTATTTCCTTCGTGGTGTATACAGAGGAATTGAGTACATAGAATTTTAGGTGGACTTTGAAGCTCCAATATCTGCTATAAGTTGAAGATGAGCTTGTAGAGATCTTTTAAATCTTAGAGAACTGTATGTATGTAATCTTCATCTTCGACCTATTACTTTTCAAACCCACAATTTTTGTCTCGATAATTCCTTCTTCTTTTAGCATCACAAAACAATTGCAAGTAAAACACGGTCACAGGAAACAATAATGATTAACATTTAATAGCACCAAAGACCTCCACAAAATCACCACTAATAAAATCACAGAATCCTAACATCCTACCACAGAATTTAGATCTCCCTTCCCCGGAATTCCAACCCCCTGCGTCCATCACAACTCAAGCAAAATTCTTCTGAAATCCCATCAAGCCTCATCGAACGCCGTTGAACCACCAAATCCCCGCAGAAAACGATCCCATTAATCCCCTTAATTCCTCAACTCCCAGATACCAGGCGGATAAAGTGAAGAAGCCCATTAATTCTCCTCTGCGGAAGTCCAAGCGCCGAGCAAAACTAACCAGCCACGGTATCCTGTCTCTTATCGGACCTATTCTTCTAATTTCCACCCGACGAGGCTTTCCACGTGACGCGAGAGCGTAGACGCCTGCGAGCGGGCGGTAAACCGTAAAGGCGGGTTCACGCGTGTCAGTTCCGTGTGTCTGTTGACACTCGGAACCAGCGTTTTCCAATTAAATTTTGCCACAGAACCTTCAATACCCGTTAAAATTTAGCGGAAACCCCAGCTTCAACAGTTTTTTTTTTCTGATTTTTTTTTCAATGTGCTGACTACGGTGCAGCAGTTCAAATTTTGCTTTTAAAGTGTCAGGTATAGCTAGTGTCCCTGATTTCTCGATATTTTTCGCATCTCTAGAGATGAAAAATCAGATTATATTTCTCGAGAATTCTCAAGAAATTAAGAAAATATTGCAACATTTATATTTCTGGAATAATGTTGATAATATTTATCTAAATTTTAATTCGTGTCTAACTTACAGAAAACTTGTGTAAAGGAAGCAAACAGAGATCGTCGAATTCTGGAAATTCGAAATTTTGGGTCCAGAATTCTGCATCTTTTGGGTTTCAAATTCTGGAAATTCGAAACTTTGAATATCGAATTCTGGAAATTCCAACTTTTGGGTCCAGAATTCTGGATCTTTTGGGTTTCAAATTCTGGAAATTCGAAACTTTGAATATCGAATTCTGGAAATTCTAAGTTTTGGGTTTCGAATTCTGGAAATTCGAAATTTTGGGTCCAGAATTCTGGATCTTTTGGGTTTCAAATTCTGGAAATTCGAAACTTTGAATATCGAATTCTGGAAATTCTAAGTTTTGGGTTTCGAATTCTGGAAATTCGAAATTTTGGGTCCAGAATTCTGGATCTTTTGGGTTTCAAATTCTGGAAATTCGAAACTCTGAATATCGAATTCTGGAAATTCTAAGTTTTGGGTTTCGAATTCTGGAAATTCGAAATTTTGAGTCCAGAATTCTTAATCTTTTGGGTTTCAAATTCTGGAAATTCGAAACTTTGAATATTAACTAGTAACACACACCACTTGAACTAACTAAGTTTCTCGAGAAATACTGTAATATATCAAGAAACGAGAAATAAGAAATTATAAAATTTCTCGAGAAACTCTCGCGAAAGAATTCTCGAGAAACAACACTACAGCTGTTTCACTGGATAATTTATATACTTTTTAATGTAACTTTATGTAATTTTATTTATATATAATTCAAGATTAAGTTCAACATTTCCCGGAGCCCTAAACTTCGTATCGCGGAACACCAATTGGGAAGCACTGTTCCGAATCAACTGAAGCGAATTGGCACAAACGGCAGTGAACCGTCACGGTACTTGTGCACGTGGACCCGCCTTAATCCTATCGCGGAATGTGGCGCGGAGGGGATGGAAGCTCGCCCGGTGGCCGCTCAAAGGGGCTCCACGGTCAAAGGGGCCCCTCGAAGCCAACTTCAACCACCGCGAAACAAGAAAAGTGCCTGCCCCGCGGGGCGGAGGGACAATCGAGAGCTTTGATCGACGATTGGAGCTCGTTTCGAGGCTGATAGCTCGCTACGTGCGTGCAAACATTCGCAGCGGCGCTAGCCCGAAAAACCGATTAATGGCGTGCAAATTTGCTGAACTGGGACGCACACGTCAAAGGTGGTGCACGCGTGGTCACGTGCCCCGGGGTGATGTGGATGCTGCGTGCAGTTTGTTTGGACGAGCTGCGCGAAAAGAGGCCGACAACTTCCTGTTGGAAGGGAGAAAACGTTTTGAGTGTTTTGAGGTTTGGTCACTTTCTATTGTCAGCTGGTTTGAAGAAGCTTGAGAAGAAAATTGAGGTGTTATGCCTTGGATGATGGCGTCTGGGTCTATTTTGTTTTGTGACGTTTATTGTGACGTTCTACGCGCGAAAATACCAAACAACTAATTATGTTTTTAGATTATTTACGAATAAGATTTTATTCTGTTATTTGTATCATTAGGTTAACCCATAAATTCGAGCTGAATTTTGTAGCCGAATTTAGATTAATATTACAAATATATGATTTTATGAAAATAACGTAGATGGTATTAATATTATTGGAGCTGGAATATGAAAATTCAACAATAAGAGAGATAGTAGAGGAGGAGTAGTATAGTTCTGGAAGAAAAGAAACCCAAAATGAAGGAAGAAGACAAAACGAAAACACAATTTTGAGAAACACCTACACACTTACACATGTATCCCCATTTTGTGGCGAAGAGGCAAAAAATAAACCTAATTACTACTATTATATAATATTATTATCCTTATGCATCGACTTCCGATTGCTCTGTATTTAAACAACATTTAATGAAAGCATTACTTTGTAAGTACCTATTTTACAAAACCAGATTAATAAAAATCCATATTGGAAAAAAAACCAATGTAGTTTCGATACCTTTAAATTATTACTTGATTCATTGTAACACGGTGAACTTTGAATTCACATTCACCGAAAATCCTGAAAGGGCACGTTTTAATTTTTGAAAATCATGAAACATGCACTTGGCGAGTTTTAAAAGCCGGGCCAAGCAAACGTTTGAATACGCGATTAGAACACAACTGTACCATCTGTCCCCTCTACCAAAGTACACGGACCAAGTTAAACAACTCACGGGATAAACATGACTGCCATAACACATCCTATCCAAACCAGCCGCATGCAATATTAATTTACTCGCAGGGGTAACGAGTAGCTTGCCTCGCAAGACACTCCGCTCCACAATAGGTAGTAAAGTTCTCCGTGGGAAGTCGTAAAGGATGTTTAGGGGAGGATTTCCATGGGATGTAAGAATATTATTACTATTGCTATTATATAAGTTTTCTCTCGTGAGCAGGTAAGCAGCTCCGAAGTTCAAAGCTCCCTTCTTACTGCCTCTCTTCTTGCTGCAACATCGGGCGTCTCGAATTGTTCTTACTGCAGGAGAGCATCGAAACAGAGGGGCATAAGATAGGGGCTGAATAGGGGTGCGTTCGTGTTTCATTCTGTTTCGCTCGCTCGTTTTCTTTTTTTTTTTTTCCTTTCTCCGCGCTGCGGCAAGGAAGAGGATTAAGCGAGCAAAGGAATAATGCGAATGCTCACGGCCGGGAGCCTTTCGAGGTAACATAAAACGCTTGTGTAATCCGATTTCCAGTGATAATGCGATTTGTATTCGGTGACAGCGCGGTGGCAGCGACGACGCGCGACGCCTAGCCATCGAACATCCGTTCGAGGAGTGCGGAAAGCAAACACTCACTTCGGGGAGTGCGTAACGTCTTGCGAGTCTCGAGGCAGAGACGGGAATTTAGCTCGGTGTTTGGGAATACTTGCGTTTGTCCTTTAATAGGGGTGAGTTGGTTTTGAGTTTTAGTTAATGGCAAGAATGAAGGCTTCCATTCAACGATCTTGAATAATCGAAGTCGTTAATTGATAGGTCTGTCTGATGTCTGAATTAGGTACCATAAATTAGGGGAACATTGGCAGTTATTTAACATGTATTAAAGAAGGAAAAAGGCAAAAATTTTATACATTTTAGAATATTACATTTGACAGAATACTTAACCCTTAACTGTTATACTGTTTTTTTTTTCAAATGTAACTGGTATATTGGGGTCGTGGCAGACCCAAAATAAAAAAGGACACAGAAATTTGTAAAATCGACACTAGATCAACCTCTATGAATATTTTGTTCTCGGGTAATGTATAAAATAATAGAAACGTAAAAATTTAGACTAATTAGTAGTTCAGTTTACAAACTTAGACAACCAAAATTTTTGGCCCACAGTGATTCGAGTATAGGTACTACATGCTGGCTGGACAAAATTATTTTTTGGTGGTATTGGGTTTATATGGGGTTCAAATTGTTAGAAAACAAAGGTGATTCATATCACCGTTTATTATGTCACTAAAAATATTAATAGAAAAAAACTAGAAAGTCTCTACTTTCTTTTAATAGTATCACTTTTAATAGTGATACTCGTTTTAATAGTGATTCAGAGAAAGCTGATTTCAAAAACCAGGTTTTAAACTTCAAAACTCAGAAATTACAGGAATAAACATAATGTTATAACTGATAATTATAGTTAAAGAATAATACTGTCGTTATTTTATATATTTTTATTTTATTGATATTTTCAGTGAAATAATAAACTGAGATACGAATCAGGTTTGTTTTCTAATCATTTGATGAACACCATATAAACTCAAACCCGCGAAAAAAAATTTGTCCAAGTAGTATGTTGTATATTCGAACCACTGTGCGACTCCAAGATACCAGTTAAGGTTTAAAGCAAATGTAATAATGTTAATTTTAATATTATGTAACAAAATATTCCATAAACATGCCAAACAGAAACCAGAACTCGCAAGTACTCGCATTCGCCGTTTGATAGACAGTAGATGGAACAGATTACATATCGCCAAATCTATCGCTCTAAGTAGCATAATCCATTCTGGATCAGACACAGTGTATCACGTGAGTATAGCACACGGCCTCAACAACACAATACATGCTATTCCAGATCGCTATTCCTAACAAATAACACAACACTACATTTCCAGAACTTGGAAATTCGATGAGCTAAGGGAAGGAAATATAGAACTCAACTAACATACAATCATCGAAGTCTCGATTCCAGATAAAATAAATTACAAATCCCCATCCTCAATTTTCAACAAACCATTCAATTCACACTCAACTTTCCAACAAACTCAAGGAGCAAACCTACGAAACAAGAAGTATCCTTGAGACGCAATAGCCAGTGCGTGAAATCCCGGGGAATTCTTCAGGCATCGGGCTGCCCACAAATTCCACGCTTGTCCCCGACAAAGGGGAAATTTACAGGAATTTCAATTCACAGTAAACAGCCCGTGATCCCCCCCATTGTTTGCCACAGGGCTCTCAGAACAAATAAGGGTGGCTACACCGGGCAACGGGGGGTGAGAGGCTGCGGGAGGGGGATGAAAAGCTCGGAGGAGGGTCGCTTCTCACCTTCGCGCGTGTAACGCGAGATCCTCCGTCGTCGTTAGCGTGCTTCTGTAATCGCGCGTTCCGCCGCTCATTAAGGCGGGTTCACACGTGTCAGTTGAGTGACGGTTTTAGTGTTAAAGAATATCGTTTCCCAGTTTTGAAATGGACCAGTACACAGTTCTCCATGTCAGTTCTTCGCAATGAAACAAAGGGACCATTGACACTGGCAGCACTAAAATGTCAATGAACTGATACAGTCGGAACGATATGAATGGTCCCCAGAGGTAACAAGAGGTAACAAGAGGCACTCTCCGCTTTAAGATACTTTTCTACACCGCTATTAAAGTGGGATCGCAACTTTACTCATTCGTCTGCTTGACCAAAGCTAGCACACCTAACAATAAATGAGACGTTGTTTTTGAAAGTGGTATAAGTCCAGTTTTTTGGAAAAAAAAATGAGTTATTGGAAGTTTTAGTCAGATATAAATATACTCTTTTTATAATTATAATCACACAGTCAGTGGTGTACAATATCCTCACAAATTAATAAACAGAAGTTGTACTGAAAAATATTATCGCAGGAATATTTTTTTAAAAGTGGTATAAGTCCATGTTTTGGAAAAAATATTTCACTATGCTAAGTGTAAAGAGAAATAAGATTAAAATATGAATAAGTTTGTTATTATTAGTTATCTTAATGAAGTAATTTATTTTCCATACTTGTTTATTTATAAATTTATTATAATATAAGGAAGTAAGTATGTTATGAAAACATGTATGTGTTCATTTTAATTATTATTTTTTACATTAAAAATACATTTCCCAAAATCCAACTTCAATTAAAATATAAATTTGAAATTGCTATTGGTTATATTTTTCATAATATATTATTATTGAAAGTGGTATAAGTCCATTCGTTTATTTTAACGAGTTTATAGTTTTAAAAATATTACCCAAATTGATTAACATATGCGAATATTTTTAAAGTGATTCAAACTCAAACCCTTAAATAAATGGACTTGTACCACTTTCAAAAGCAACGGCTCAAATAACAAATGAATTCCTCCCAAGTAAATTCTCGCCATCTCCCAACCACACATGCGAACCCACCTTTATTCAGCCACCGTTGATCCGCGCCCCCTCGCGTCTGCGCATTAGCGCCGTAGCCCGCAGCTCTCCGAGCGAGAAAAACGGGGGAATCGCTCGGCGAAAATGCCCCATTGAGCAGCAATTTGTAAATGGGAAATGCATTACGCGTAAATATTAAGGGCTGCTCGATCGCCCCGCTTGAAAGCTTCCATTGTTCGCGGCAGTCGCGAGCCAGGAGCGCGCGACGAATGGGGACATTAAACCAGTGGCAAGTCATCCTTGCGCCTCTAATGTAAATGCGATGCACGCCTTCGCAGGTAAACACAGAGCGTTTGTGGGTATTCGTGGGATATGAATAGCGGGCACGGATCGATCGCGGGAAATTAAGTTGGGGGGGGGGGGGGATGAGGGGGCAAGATAGAAGTGGCAAGCTGGAGCGAGATAAGGAGGGCCAGTAAGCGAAGGACACTTAATAAAATCAGAGGGAAATCCGGGGAATCAGAATGGAAACTCGAGATACCGCCATGCTAGGCGCTGGACCCACGAATTAAAACTGTTTCTGCTATTTTTCAGAGTAAATAGAGTGGAAAGTCTGATGGCTTGGGTTTAAGGTAGATTCTTCTGCTTTGCTGGAGACTCGATGTCTCCATTTTTCCGGTCTTGAATAACTCTACTCGAGCAAAAACAGAAATTAGGAATTTTTTCAAATATGTATCTAATAAATAAGAATAAAATTATTTATTCTTGTTTCACATTTTTGCACTAAAATACACAGCTTAAGGTTCATGTAACCAATACATCAGGCAACAGATTAATGTAATTGCAGGTTCGTCGAGGTATCTAGGATCAACCGTTCGAGGGCGATTTTCCTAAGTCTTCACTGTCTGTTAAGAAGGGAAGTAGCGGTGGAGCCACAGACGCACGAAACAGAGGGAAGCCGTTCGAACCGATGGGCGATCAAACGTGGCGTTAATTAGTCCCCGTTGGACGTGATTTCGTGAATTAACCACGGAACTGCTCCGCTGGCGTTCCTCTCGAATCGAACATCCACCCGATTCCGTATTCGTCAGACCGCAATGTCTTTGCAGCTGCAAGTGCACTTGACTGCCCGGCCGCCCCTTGTAATTTGCGACCTGTGATCTTCGGTCTCGAACCGCCCGTGCCGCCGTGCACGTCCCAATGCGGATTTCTCGATCGCGGTATCGCCTTGAACGGGAACAAAGGTGGTCGCCGCGAAATTTCATTGTTAACCGATTCGATCGCCGGAGGAATCCATTCAATTCCCATTCCCCTCTTCCATTCACCAATTTTTGTCGAATACTTCTCTTCCGTCGCACGTTAAGCATCGTATCATTGTACTACGACTTTATTACATTATATATTTCTGCCGCAGTGGTGAAAAGAAAGCTTCGATTGTGAATGGTAACGGAAAGAAGATCGTGCCGTTGAAAAGAATTGTATGTTAATATTTGTATCGTATGTAGTTATATTTCATTGCAGTGACGCACTCGGGATTTAATCTTGGGGAGAGCCGAGTTGAAGGGATAAAAATTTTTATAGTGTAAATTCGGTAAAATTCGTTAGGTGCTAATAAAATTTATTTAATGAATAAAATTCGGTTTTCTTTTCTCTTCGTATAGTTCTTGAATTACTTCAGTCGTGGTTATATTCCTGCAATATATCTGCAACGTTACGGCAACGTTTCCACAATGTTGCCGCAACGTTACTGCAGCTACCATTTAAACCTAAAATATTTCCGTTGTTTTTGATGATACGAGAAAATTTCTAAGGGAAAAAATGTTTGCTTCAGAGAGAAAATTATTCTGAAGTAGGCGATTTTTTCTCAAGGTTATATTTCCCGAAATTTCAAGATCGTCGATGGTTTCTTTTTAATGGGATGACGTATTTTCATTACTGTAACGTTACAGCCAATAAAAATACAAATTCAACCATGTATAATATGTTGTCCTTTTTGTCTAGCAATCATTTTTTTTATGAGACATTTTCTCGTATATTTTAATGTGTAGAATGACACAGAGTGGAAGTTGTAGTACATACCTACAGTAGCGGACAAAAAGTGACCACTTTTTCGAACCACCCTACGTCTATTACTTTTTAATATGAACCTAAAATGTGTTAACCGGTTCAATGTCATATAACACTTTTGTTTGTCAGTTAAATAAATTCAACTTTAACTGAGTTTCATACAGCTTTAAATTCTCCATCAGAATATGAATATTAAACATACCACAGTCCCAAATGTATGCTAAAAAAAATAACAAAAATAGAAGAAATCGAGAAAGTGGTGACTTTTTGTCCGCCAGTGTAGTGTTACAAACTCTAATGGAATTTGTCAAAATGAGCCTTCGTTTTTGAATAATTTGAGTTTAAAATTTTGCACGGTAGTATCATTTTAATTTTTGGATATGTTATAGAGGACCGAAAAATAAGAAATACGTGTTTTTTTATTTTCCCCCGTTTTCAGATTTAGGGGGTGAAAACTGCGTTCAAAGTTAGGGTTGAAAAATCATTTTTGTGGAATATCTCGAGAACTATTAGAGATAGAGGAATAGTGTCAATGAACGAATTTTGTGTCTTTGAATGCGAAATATGACTGACTCACCAGATTTTAAAAAACTCCACTTGTTTAAATAATACATAAAAAACCCGAACTTTGAACGCAGTTTTCACCCCCAAATCTGAAAAAGGGGAAAAATAAAAAAACACGTAGGTATTTCTTATTTTTCGGTCCTCTATAACATATCCAAAAATCAAAATGATCGGAGGCGGACACCTATAATACTCTCCTTGTAAGACGCTACAGGTCGCCGGTTCGCGAATCCCCTTGGGAGTAAAAAAATTTCTATGATAAAAAGAAACACAGGCTTTTTACTTCTATAATTCTGCCACTGTTATTTATATTTTTAGTCCTACTCCCCGAGACGTTGCAGGAGGCGGACATAGGAATATTGCTGCAACGTTGCGTGCAACATTTCAATCTTGCACTGCAACGATCCTGCAACTTTACCGCAACGAGAGTATACTGTATGGATACAGGGACATAGAAGCTTAATATTTTGAGTGAGAAACACTTCGAAGGCGTGAGAAAACACCCGCCTCAAACACAGGAATCATTAACAAACAAAAGCAACAAAGGAAAGAACAGTGTTTCTTTCAAAGAAAGAAAAGATTGAATGGAACGCATAACGGAGTGGGCAGATACCGAATGTTGCAAAAAGCGTCTCCACTAGCGAATGCCAAACCTCGTTTTACCCACCCCTTAAGAACAAAAATGAAGATTCCAGTTGTTCGCGTCCCATTTTTTTTTTTTTTTTATCTCTTGAACGACGAAGGCAAAGTAAATAGGAACAATCCGAAGGGAGCAATTACAGTTCCGTCAGCCTCGGGTCTATACAAGCTGCCGAGCAATTTGTACTAATTACTTGGACGGAAGGGCTCGAATCGACGTCCGTATGCCGGCTGCACCGTATTTGCCGTTGCTCCTACAGCTTGTAATCTTCCTACTTGTCAAATATCGTGCAGACGATCGTGTTTCCATTGCCGGAAGATGGAATGGCCCGCGCAATCAGGGGTGATTAGTGTCTGGTTTCAAAGGAGGAAGCCTTCCACCGGGGTCCCGACTCTGTTTTCCCCGTTATGCCGGCAATTTGCAAGTTATCGAATAATACAGCGATCGTTACGCGTATAAACAACCATTCGCGCTCCGCCTCCAAAATATCCCAGCGTCGAGGCGGCCTCGAATTTCAAATTCCACGGTTGACACGCGCGGGGCGCAGAAAAATGGGGCGATATTTCCGCGGCGATCCAGCTGTAACGTGATATTTCGAGATTTTTTTTCGCTCCACTTCCCAAATCCACCGGGGTATCGAATTTCGCGAATCCTTTCTTGCGACTTTTCAAAAGCCCACGTAACGGGTTAATTAATGGAAAATTGGACCGTGTGTTCTCTTGCTGCGGAATCAATTCGTTACAGGTATGTACTCGATGCATGGCTTCCCGCGTTTACGTACCGATGGGAACGATCGATGAAACTGCCGATGGGTATCGAGACGACGGGCTCGCGCCATTGTGATTCGTTTTAATTACTTTCGTGCGTGGGAACATTGTTTTATATTATTTCGCAGGGGGGGGCGGGGCGGGGATGATGGGGCGGGTTGGGCGGGGAGAATGGAAGAGCTTAATGGGAAATTTGATCGTCGTTTCGCACGAATAACGGTTGCCAATCGCGGAATAATTATATTGAGAGTGACCGTTCCTCTGTTATTATCGCGTTCGGTTGCTGGTGGTTGAAGGGGGTTGCAGAGTTTTGAGCTTTATCCACAATGGAAGATTCCAGCTGCGCAGGGGGGAAGTCTCCAATGACTGAATTAGGTCTGGGATTGGATATGCAGGAACATTCGCGTTAAACATTTCACCCACTCTTCTCTTCTTTTGACTTCGCTGTAATTCACATTGCAGAAGAGGCAGAAAAAAAATTACTTCGGTATTCCGAATTAGCAACATGGCATTAAAACCTAAAATTTCATGTCGCATTCTCTATTCTCGAAATAATTGCAAAATTTAAACGAAACCATAAAATGAATATTCAAATGGGTAGATTAAATGTTTAACTCTAAAGTTTTGACATATTTTGAAGTTTTGCAAATTGACGTTTTCTTAGTCTGCAGATTAAATTGAAAATGCCAAAGTGGCGATTCGTCCAGAAATGTCATCGGTCAACAAATCATTTTCCTCTATTAATTGCGGTGCCACAGTGTTCGACGTAACGTACAAAAGTCAAATATCCAAAGTGTTCGATCCACAAATTCTTGTATCTTAAAATGTTAATAAAGAAACGTAGTTTTTAATCCTACCCATAACTTTTGCTCGATTTACCAATTTGTTGTAAAAAATGGCGCTAGAAATTTATTCCAAATCTCGGTGCATTTTTTCAAACACGTCCCATATTTGATTTGTAAAAGTTGTGTTTAATACTGTCATACCTTCAAAACTGCCAAGTCAGTTTTTTACTATACTAACAATTTGTATGAATATTTTATGTTAAGTGTTTATCAACTTCGAGGAGACTTTTAAAAAAATTACCAAAAAGTACCTCCGTGATTTTTTTTATAAAACTTTAGGGGACATTAAGCTTTATATTCCCCGTCAATTTCAACTGCCCGAATTTGCCCAAAACAGAAAAAAGTAGAAATCATTATTAAGACGTTCCACAGTGTTCGATGGGTATAGGGAAATGGACAACTTTTGAAAACTCTTTTTTTTTATAGAAATCTATGAACATTATACTATAAACTATATCTTGCATAATATATAATAAAAGCAATATTACCTGATGGGCCTTATTACACGCATTTACCTTACATGCATTCAAAAAAATTTTTAAAAAAACTTATAACATCAAAGATGTATAAAAATAGTTCTTTCATAAATAAATATGAAATTTATTTTCAAAAATTTTACTCTAGTGGGAAGTTATCAATTTCCCATCGAACACTGTGCGGTGTTACAAATTAA
The DNA here is from genome assembly GCA_963971345.1 of Andrena flavipes. Classification (NCBI taxonomy): domain Eukaryota; kingdom Metazoa; phylum Arthropoda; class Insecta; order Hymenoptera; family Andrenidae; genus Andrena; species Andrena flavipes. The sequence continues at coordinate 76,851,731 of OZ020480.1, forward strand.
ATAACGTTAATAGTTTTTTAAATTCTCCGGTATTCCAAATTACCAACAATATTCCAAATATGCTGCGCTTCAAAAAGGTTAGGGCTAGCTTCACGTCGCCTTTTCGAAGCGATATTTACGCAGTGCTAAAGAAACATTATACCACACCTGTAACGCTACACAGACGAGACGTTGCAAGATGCTGAAAAGTATACTAAAGAACAAGCAATCTAACTTACTTAGGACCGAGCTACACCTCCGCAATATCGCCCCAGAAAGGAACACAATGCCATCCCCGCTACACTGTCGACACAAATTGAAAGGCAAGGATCTGGCGCGCGTATGCAAAAATTCGCGCTGGATTATTGCTGGGCGAAATTTATGGAGCCACGCAGCTCGCTGCCGCTCCGCGGACCGGGCTTTTCGGTGCCGCGGACACTCGCGCGTCGCCCGGCGAGATCGAAATTCGCATCACGGCGCAGACGAGGGAAGAAAAAGCAGAGATAGGGGCGCGGGTATGGGGAACCGAAGAAAATGATGAACGAGACAGCCTCCAATAGAGTTTACGGATACACGACGGCGGGCAAGCTTTTTCCAAGTTTTCTGGTTCGCGTGTAACGATATCGATGAACCCCACGCGCCCCCCACCCTCGATAAAACGATCGACGTTTATTTACCGTCTCGTCGCCCCACCGAAAAGATTCTACTACCAGGGAACGTATTGTACGTACCACCGTAAACCTGTACCTGCACACTCGCAACCGGCAACACAAAAGCTCATCGATTCATCGAATGTCCACTCGCTCACTGTCCTATAGAAATCACGTAAATTTTGGCCCCACTTTTTCGGTGCCCTTCCACGGTGGATAGACGCGGTCTGATTAATTTGCAACGGTAAGGAAAGAAGTGGCACGGTACTGGAAATATTTATTATATTACTGGAATAAACTTGATAGTGATTATAAGTTTTTTTAATTGACTTCAAAAAGGAGGAGGTATTATGTATTTTTTTTTTTATGTTTGTCTCTGTATAACTTCTCTGCATATGAACCGATTTTGATATTATTATTTTTTTTTTTTTTATTATTTGAAAGAGGGCAATGCCTTTTATAGAGCTTCAATATTGGCCAAATAATTTACCAGTTCTGGTTAATAATAAAGACTATTGTCCCCTAATTGGTATTAGTTTATGTAATTGCGCGCATAACTCCTTGAAGTTAAAGTTAAAAATAGAAAGAAAAATTAAAACCGACTGCAAAAAAAAAAATAAAAATGCACTAAAAAGTAAAACATAATTTTTTCTATCATTTGCACTGTGTAAAATCTGGCGCCGACTTGAAAAGTATGAGAGTCGTAGATTAACTAAGGGAAAAAATTATGTTTTACTTTTTAGTGCATTTTTTATTTTTTTGACGTCGGTTTTCAATTTTCTTATATTATTAATAGTAAGGAAATATTATTGCAAAAGTTAGCTTTGCCAAAATTATCTTTCTACTAGCAAAATACCCCCGCGCTTCGCTTCGGGCCTAAAAAATATTGAGAGCTCCATGAAAGCACAGTTCATCCCTTTTCACCACTCCCTTTGGGAATTGATTAGGGAAAAATCCTGAAATTGTTTTTTTTTTTTTTTTTACATTTATGTAGGTTATCTTCGTGAGTTGATATCTAATCGGGAATAAGAGATATTAGGCAATAGGGGGAGTCCGAGAAAATATATTTTACTTCGTTTCACACTCTTTGGGAATGGAAGTTCCAAAAATCCTTTCCTCACTTATTATTTAAAAATCATTATTTAAAAAAAAAAAGACGTTAGAACCTTCCTCTCGTCAAGACGAACAAAGTGATGTAACACACTTGTGGTTACACTTAATATTTACTGAGAAACCGCATTTCAAAGTATGCAACTTCAATTTTATATAATAGTATAGATATAGATGAAAATTGTGGGTACTACGTAAATTTGAGATGCAATAAATATTTCCCAATAGTGCAAGTAGATTCTCTGCTGAGAACTTGGAAGTCGACACTATTTTCTATCGCGTAGAAGTTACTTGAATTTAGAGCTACCCCCTACTCGGAGTAAGCAACCTTCCAAAATTTTAATTAATTCACAACATTAACAGAACACCTCTACTCTGACTCCAGTAGCTCCCAACTCTGAAACCTCGAAGGGATCCCTTCCAAACCCGCCCTTGAATTTCGAATTCGTCGGGGTGCCACGGAGCACAGGAAGAACCGTTTCGCGACGCTCGCGTGGCAAATGGGAGCGCATCCAAGGAGCAGCGAGAAGGGAAATTCAGTTTCTTCTTTTGAACGGGGTCTGATTCGATAAGTTGAACTCTCCCGCCCTCCGCTCCCAGCGAAGTTCGCCGGTGGAAGTTCGGCTTGTTGAACTGTTTCGTAAACAATTTTCATATTTGATATCTCGTTACAGAATGAAAACCAGGCACCGGACAAATTGAATTTTCCCTCCCTCGGAGCACGGTGTTCCGTGGCGCAACTTTCCGCCACCCGCCGCCAGCCCCTGGCGCAGACTTCGCGGCGCGCGTAGAGCTTTACCGCGGCGATGCAACTTACGTAGGCTTCCGCGACTCGTGATTAAAGAAAGTTGTTACTTTTGCCGCTTCTATCGGGGAAACTCCACGAGTTTAGAGGCTGAGCCGCTGCAAAGCGAATTCTAACCGGATACAAGCCGTCCTACGTCCAACTTGCCGCAGACTTCCGTCGTTCTTGGCCGAGGGGACCTTAATTACCGTTCCAACGGAGTTTCACCCTTTTTTTAAAACTACGCTCCGCCAGCTCGCAACTTTAACGATACGTTTTCATGGCTCGCGCAGTCTTCGGTGCATAGGTCGTTCGATACCGGTCAAGAAATGAAAAATAATCTTGGGAGGGTGTACCTTCTGCCCTCCTTCGAAAAGGGAATCCCATTTTTGGGACTAAAAGCATAGACAACTTTGGGTTTTTTTTTTTCTTAAAATCTAGCGATTTGATTCTCCTGAAATTTGGCCAATGTATTCTGCACCTTCGAAGAAGTTGCAATTCCTTTTATTAATTTTTAAGAATAAATATATATTCCCCTCATAAGCAAGGGGTGGGATAAATAGACACTAGGGTGGAACGAATAATAGGGGCAAAATATTTTTTTATTATTCAGGAGTTCTAATAGTGGGCAAAAGTTGTTTTTTATAATGGTATTTAAGCTGCCAAAGCTTGAACGTGATCAACAAATTTTTTGAGGTGCCGCAAGCCCTTCAAATATTAATATTTACTGAAATATTACTTTTTGAAGGGTTTGCGGCACCTCAAAAAATTTGTTGATCACATTCAAACGTTGGAAGCTTAAATATCTCTATATAAGGCAACTTTTGCTCACTATTAGAAGTCGTGAATAATAAAAAAATACTTTTCCCCTATTTTTCGTTCCACCCTAATAGACACCTCGATATTTTCATCAGCTGTAATAATAGAAAGAATATTTCTGTCAAAAATGCGGTTCCCTGCAACGTGTTCGCTTTTTGATATCATTTGAATTACATATAAAATATATTCTGCATGTCATCATAACTGAGAAAGATAGGTGGCTTGCTTTAGGTGAGACACTCTGTTCGGAGAAGAAGGTGACAAGGAATGGTATCGTATTTTTCGTATTTCAATGCACGCAGACCTGGAGACGTAACCAAGGGGTGCACCACCCTTCTTCGAGGTAACGCGAGACGCACGACCTCGTCGAGTTTCCGTAATCAGGCTGCAGGAGGCTGGACGGGCAATGTGAGGATTCGGTAAACTCGATTCGAGTGATACTTCGCGGACTACTCGTTAAGGTGGCAGCTATCGAAGGAGCTAGTCGAGGGCGATTCGGCGGGATTCCCTGCGGGAAGCCCAGCAAAAACACTGCAACTGGATGAAAACTTGGTCCTGGGAAAGTTAATCGACGCTATTTTGCGAGGCTATGCTTGGGAAATGTTCTCGGAAGTAATTATGGAATTTTTGAGATATCAACGGGAATTGGAGAACTGGAATCGTTTTGTCAAGAAAAAAGCGGTAAACAGAAAAATAGGGGATTTAAAAGATGGAGTTTCAAAAGCATTTTACTTTGCAGAGGTTGTTGCCAATGCAGTCATAATTTTTAGCTTCTGATACCATTTGAAATGCGTCCTAATGAAGACATAATTAGAACACTGTAAGTGCCAAAATTGGAAAAAAACTTTTCAGTGAAAAGTGTTCTACGCGCGAAAAATGATAATACTATAATATAAAATTTGATTTTTGGTACTTGTAGTGTTTTCTACAAGGACTCTTCGATTATTAATTTTCCATTTAATTGTAGTAAGTGTTGCACACAGATGTCACCACAAAATTTCAATTCTACGAGTGATTTTGTTATACCATATGGTCTTAAATTGAAAAGAATTAATTTTTAATTTTTAAGCACACTTCGTTGCCGCAACATTGTGGGAACGTTGCAGCAATATTGTGGGAACGTTGCAGCAATATTGTGGGGACATTGTCCTGCAATATTGCACCGCAACATTGCCGCAACGTTACAGCAATAATTCTATGTCCGCCCCGTGCATTGTTGCGCGACAACGTTGCCGTAACATTGCAGGAACGTTGCAGCAACATTGCAGATACGTTGCAGCAATATTGTGGGGACATTTTCCTGCAATATAGCACCGCAACATTGCCGCAACGTTACAGCAATAATTCTATGTCCGCCCCGTGCATTGTTGCGCGGCAACGTTGCCGCAACGAAGTGTGCTGTATGGGTTTTAGTGTAGCATATATATATTTACTATAATAACAGGAAAGAAATATATCGTACAAACTGAAATAAACAAATCTTCTGCGCAGCCACTTAATATTGCGATCTCTGCCCCAAATTTCAAGCTGCTCGAATATTCGATTACCCGAACAGGTCTAATCTCTGGACTCACTGACTTACTGTACACATAAGCCTCTTGGGCTACGCCAGGTGTTAGCGCAACAATAGTACGAATGCAGGCGTCCCTAATCAATTCTGACCCCCAACACCTGAAATCTACCTCGGCCATCTAAACCCAAAATTAGGCTTCCATGTTAAATTAAATTTCCACCCTCTTACGATCCGAAATTGAAGTGTGAACTGTAGCAATGCCGCGAGATTTATGAGTGTCGTGGAATTGTTCGCCCCTCCGCGGGAAGTTGGGATCTTCCACGGCTCGATGGCGCAGAAAGTTGTGGAAGAAGCAGCCCGAGCAGGGGGGGGGGGAAGAGTAGACACCGCCGAAGTCGTTTCCTGGCTGCTCGATAGCTCGACGTCGAGTCGATAAATTACAGAGATTCAGCGAATCGAGCAACTGCACAATGTATCGGAGAGGCAACGATGGCATCGTGCATGAATTACGCTTTTCCATGTTTCATGGAGCATAGAGCCGATGCGCGCGCGCGCGCGCGCAGGCACGTTGCATGCGACTGCAATTCCGTGCAGGTTCGCGATGATGGGGGGGGGGGGCTCGTGGACTTTTATTAGATACCAGCCGCAGAAAGCACGATTCCCTTCGTATCATGGGCTTTAATGAACGACACCGTGCCGCCAGTGGCAGCTTAAAATGAAATTGCATAGAATTTCAATTTCCTGGATGGGCTGCTCCACAGACGCGTTATTATGTCAGCAAATAGCGATTAGAGAGCACCGCGAGCAATGTACTTGAGGGTTGAAAATGTGTGTGGAGGATTTTTTGTTGATGTGGGATATCGAAGGTGGAGAAAACAGCTGAAATCGACTGCACAAGCGAGGCATGAATTTTTAACCATGTCATCAAAATCGTCTTCGAAAGCATTTTGAAAGCAATAATTTTATTACTTTGATAGTTTTGATTTACTCTAGAAATGTAGTTTAATCAATAGAAAAAAATTTTATTCCATTACTATAATTCCTTTCTTTCATACAAATAAGGAATCTCTTTATATTTTTTGTTTTTGACCCCATGTTCTTTTTTTTATTTTTCTTTTGACAAAATTTGTAAAGATAGTTTAAATCTCAATAAATATGTAGCAATAAACTAAATACTAATAAAATTTGTGGGTTCTTTGTAAAAAAAATTGACGAAAATGCCTCGTCAGACCAGAATAGGGGTTTCAAAATTCGATTCAAAATTCTACATTAATTTTTCTGTCTTTCGCCGTGCCAATTTATTTCCTAACCTGTAATTTTATAAGGTAGGAATAGCTACATATAAAATTCCGGCACGTTTAGTGTTAACTACTAATCTCTGCTAGTCCTCCGAATATGAAAGCCACTGTATAAAAGTATTCAAGGTCTCCTTGGAACGGAAGACTACTAACGACACTCGAAGCTCCCAAACAATTCAAGCCAGTCGGAGGAATCAAACTCCTACGATTGTACAACTTCGCGGAACATCCCCCGGTTTCTGCAAAACAACCACCGCGAAAAAAAACCCACCCTCCCAAATAGAAGCTGCAGCTTCGAATCCCTATTGCCCATTTTCATCGTACCGAGGCTCACGCGTAATTTTCTGCAGAAGAACCAGCACGACCCGCGCCACCTGCGTTCCTCGACTTCTCCATTATCCCGTTCACCTCCCCCTAAATAGCCGGGGCCATCAACGAGCAAGTAGTTCTCCCTTAATCGATTCCGTTTAGCCGCGGACGGTTTGTTTCCCTGTAAATACGCCCGACGACACGGGTTATCGGGTAAACACCGTCGAACCGACGTCGAAAATTCGTTTTAATTCCGCCACTCGGCTTCGAGTCTCATTCTCAATATTTGCGCGTAAACATCGCGCAAATGGGAGAAGTGTTGGCGGTACGTAGACGCCGCGTCCCGAGCCCGAGCCAGACCCTATCGCGCTTTACCGCCGTTCCCGTTGTTGTCTCGGCGGGGGAACGAGCTTCGATTCGATCTCGAGACGGTCGTACGTGCTTGAGCCGCGAGCACGGCTTAAAAGCCTCAAAGTAGCTGTCGTATAGCTGGAAGAGCTCGTAAATCGGCGGACGAAACCGCGCTCCATCCTGTCAGCGTCGACGCCATCTGGGGGGACGTTCCCGGCCGCGATGCGACAACTTCGTGACCGTTCGCTCCCTGGAGGAACTCGTATATACCGGGGATTGGTAAACTCGGCTGATCGCCATTTTGCAGGGTAATGGGGGTGAAAGGTGGTGAGAAGAATAAATAAAGGGGGATTCCTTTTATTCTACTGGGAATGGGAATTTTTTTAAGCTTGTCTCTTGACAGAAGGATGTTTGAAGCTTTGTGGAACCTCGGAACAAGTTTTTACTGGGAATATAGCTTCCCTAATCTCTTTTAACGCGGTGTGTTCACTTTCAAAAGAATTCAAACCTTCGCAAACTATTTCAAACCTTCTCAAACCCCTACAAACCATTTCAAACCTTCTCAAACCCCTACAAACTAATTCAAACCTTCTCAAACCTCTCAAATTTCTCCACCCACGCCACAACCAATTACATAATAAAGCTCACTCTCAATTCACCTTCAAACCAAGCTCAACAAACACCCCTCCGTCATCGCATCAATTTTTTAAAGCTTGTCTCTTGACAGAAGGCTGTTTGAAGCTTTGTGGAACCTCGGAACAAGTTTTTACTGGGAATATAGCTTCCCTGATCTCTCTTAATGCGATGTGTTCACTTTCCAAAGAATTCAAACCTGCGCAAACTATTTCAAACCTTCTCAAACCCCTACAAACCATTTCAAACCTCCTCAAACCTCTCAAATTTCTCCACCCACGCCACAACCAATTACATAATAAGTAATCAGTCTCAATTCACCTTCAAACCAAGCTCAACAAACACCTCCCCGTCGTCGCGTCAGTAGCTTTACTAAAATCCTTACTCGCCCCGAAATCTTGCAGCGTTAACACCGATAGATCCGAAAAGTAACGATCAGAGGAGCATCCTCCCGTGCGCCGGTGCTCGTTGCCTCAACTCCGAAGAAGTTGCGGATGAAACAGTTGGTAGTTAAAGCCAGAGTCGCGACCGAGTTGCAGCTCCCTTAGCTGGCAACAATTTCTCTCTCTAAACGGCATTGTGGCGGAACGTTCGGTATATTCTCCGCGCAATTCGGAGGTATTTAGCTGCGGATCCAAGGAGGCAGATGGAACGCAATCAACGGCGCGGGAACAGTCGGCTGAATTATTTTAAGTAGCGAACGCTTATGTCCCGAACGCGTTCATGCATATTCAGCCAGGCGAGAGCCAGGATTATGCCCGGGGACTGGCGAAGTCTTGCGCCTCTGATTATTCGATGGGTAGCAGGAAATTCAGTTTCGAAATCGAAGGAGGCTGGCGCGAGCGCGGGGCCATCCCCCTCGAGCTTCGCCTTGCAAACTCACGCCGGAACACCGCGAGGAGCTCGCTTGAAATTCGCGAGCGTTGCGCGCATCGTTCGCGAAGTCGGTTCGTACGATTGTTTATTTATTCGGCTATCGGAGGGAAGAAGTTATCTATCGCTGTCATTTATAACGATAAGAATTGGGAGGAACGTGAGCCAAGTGAGAAGAACGAAGGAATTTTTCAAATTTGGAACCTTTGCTTGTAGTTCGCCCGAGAAAGATGTTGTAATACTGCCGATTAGAAAGAAGGAAGCTCCCCAAGCGGGAAACACGATGGAATTTTCGGAGATATCGGGGCAGGAGGCGGCGCGTTCCACCCGTCAAAGGAGGAAATCACGTTTCGTTCTGACTCGCTCGGAGTGTTCTTAGAAATTGGGCGAATCGCGGGGTGTCGTCTTTTTCCTCCATCGACCTCCCGAGGACAGCCTTCAAAGCGTTTCCGGTTGCTTCTCTCTCGACGCGCCCTCCTAGAGAGGTCTCTTTGAAACGCGTCGAGGGCATTTAAACGGGGGAGGAACGACGGAAACACGCGAGCAAACGTCGCTAAAACGAACGAATAAAAACCCCCACAGCGAGCATTTTTGCAAAAAAAAAAATTATCTTACCGGAGAAAGCTGCTCTAGCAGCGGAATTTGATTCTACTTCGAGAAACACGATTCCTTTAAATACAGAAGAAATCGTAGTTCACTTGCGAAGGGGTTGCGGGAGGGGGGTCACCGATTTCCCTCAAATTTGGTATGCTCTTAGAGTAGAGCATGTGGAATAATTCCCTAAAAGCGTGGAGCGCAATTCTTAAAGGGTTTCGAGAAAATCTAGATCAAAGATTTGGTTTTCCACACCTTGAGTTGCAGTGACAATTCCTTTGTATAATTCATCTAATAACTCCAAATATATTTCCACTACAATTAGTTACTTAAATATATCTCCTCACAGAGAGAGCCATAAAAGTGATGAGTAAAAGAAGAATATTATTAACTAATTTTCTATAAATCTTTTTTCTATAATTTTTTTTTTGTAATTATTTTTAATCATACTATGTACTAATTGTATTAATTGTTAGCTCTGTATACTAAAGGGTTTCCCGTTAAATAATAATAATAATAAACTAATTTCACAAAATTTCGAATACCATACCTCGCGAATTTCACAGCACAATAATACACACAACATAAATTAACTATTTGCAAAATTTCATCGAAATCGGTGAGCTAAAAAATTCCGCCCTCCCCTTGTGAATCAGTCTGTAGAATCAGCAACCAGAAGAGCCTAATCTTCCCCATTTGAATGAAAATAACAAACAAGTATCGGCTGGAAATTAATTGTAAATAATTCAACGGTCACTTGATGATTCTCTTTCGCTGGGAAGCACCATCAGATTCTATTGCCGGTAGGAAAGAAAGAGGGGGTGGATAAAAAGAGGAAAATCGAATGTACCAGGTGCCGGTGCCCTTTTATTCGAAGTCGGCGTGGTGACGATGGAACAGGACCCAGTGAAAATTCCTGGATAGACACTCAGCGAAGTACTTGACTCGATTATGAAAATGTACCTTCCCTGCCCTCTGCTCCCTTTCGCGCCCGCCCTTTTTCGCCCGTCCGCAGTTTTCAACCTCTCTTTGATCGCGACGTAAATGTCGCGGATTCGTTGCAGGATACGCGGCCGCTCTTACGATTAGTCGCTATAAAATTAATCCGTTTATCTGTCGCTCGCCGTCTACTGCATTGGCTGCGCTCCCTCGGGCCAGTCCAACTCCAACTATGCGACTATATAGCGCGGGGATTTTTATGCAAATGCGCTTCGGGGCTGTAGGAAGCACTGGCGAAATGGAGAGGACGTTCCAGTGGAAGAGGGGTGTGGTGTGGTGGAAGTTGGTAGCTTTTTATGCGGATATAGTGGGGAGGAAATTGAATCGAGGAGCGTGCGGGGGTAGCTTTTTTGGGTTTCGAATTTGATCGGTGGAATCGTGGAATTCGAAAGCTGGTCGAGTAGATTTGGAGATTCAAAAATGGAGATGGGAACTTGAAATTTGGAATAATACTCAGACCTGACTCAGTAGTCGAATTTGCGAAGTGGTCGATCAGATTTGAAGATCTGAAGATGGGAAGATGAAATTAGGGATCGGTGGAATTTGGAATATTACTGAGATTTAACTGAGATCGACGAGTGGTGGAATTTCAAAAGTGGTTGATCAATTTTGAAGACTGGAAGATGGTACCGAACACTTGAAATTCCTATAGTTGGAACTTGGAAACTCCACGAGATTCCAAGTATCGATCCGCTCCACTTGAGATCGAAATTTCAAGTGTAGTTATTAAATTCAGAAATCCACCCCGAGGAATCTGAAATTTCAAATTTAACCAATAAAATTTGAAATTTACCCTCCACCCAGTGCAATTGAAAATTAAATATTCCCGTAGTGTTCCCCGCTGTTCCTTTCAATTAAACCACCCCCCGCCCCCCGCCCCCCCCCCATTAAAAAGCAATTCCCTCGCGAGTGAAATCGCTGCAGGAATACAGAAGCGTCCCTCCCTTAATACACGGTATCGAGAGCCGATGCTCGGTGTCGATAACAGACGAGAGAGCTAAGCAAGAAATCCCAGGCAGCCCGGGGACCCCAGGGCTAGTTATAATTTTCCAACAGCGGAACGGTCTCGCTGAGAACTCATCGTTTCGACTACGCTGCTCATTTCTGATTCTCGTCGCACTTTTACCGTCTAACGACGTGAAACGACGAAGATGTCGGCCGGGGGGAGGGAGGAGGGGGGGGGTCGTAGTAGGGGGTAGGATTCTTGCCTTCGCCCCGAGTACTCGAGTACTCCGCGCAATTTCCTGCCGCCCCATGGGAACCGGCGCTCTGCTTTCGCGAGTATCGGGATGCCGCACCATCCCCCAACGAAAAAAGAAGACACCCCCGGTGGGGGAGGCGGGGCAAGGGGGCAACAGGCGGAAATGTAAATGAAAATGATAATGTCGAGAGTACGTTGTAACAGCAGCGCCCGGAACAAGTTTCCCGAAGCGCTTTCGACGCCTCGCGAGAGGGTGGCTCGGAAGGGTTGGTCAACTTTCTACGTGAGCTGATTGCATGGGCGATTACTGTCGTTATTTATATATTTGCTTAACTGATAATAAACGTTCCGGGTCACGCAATATGTCAATACAGAATATGTATATCAATACATCAATGTCAATTGAATATATTGGAAATGATATCACTATTTATGGGTGAAGGTTGTACCCTGATGTGCAAGAAGAAATATCGACAGAAGTGATATGATAGATTTAATTTTAATTTAATTTAATATGTATACGGGATAAAGACCCATTAGTGTACAAGAGAAATAGAAAAAAAGACAAAAAATGACCTAAGAAAAGGTATAATAAAAAAGACATAAATGACCAAATTGTATCCTCGCGATAATTCCCTAAGTTGTAATGCAATTTAATTTACCAATATTCAAATGCTCGGTCACAAGTATTTCTCAATTTACGAGCATGGAAAGGTGCGTTCACCATAAAGTACAGTGGCCTTCGTGTTGAGTACCGGCGTGTGTACCACATAAATTTTTACAGAACAAGCAAACTTTGCGCATAAACCGAACAAGAAGTTATAACTCGACCCACGGTGCACGCGTCTGTATCACTATGTCCGTCGTATACATTTCTTTGACGCGAAAAGGGATGTGCCAGACGTGTCTGCGCCTCGAGCTGCATTCCCCCTTTTTCCACGCGCACGTCCGAGCGGGTAGCCCGCTTACGGGGCAGCGGAACGGCAGTGGTCTAGTTTTTTCTGGAGGAGCGCGAAGTAAGCGATTCCGCGTAACCTCTTCACTAAGCGAGCGTTCAGGGGGACATCCGGGACTTTAAAGCAGTGCATTCGGTGAAAAACAACGGCCTGGAAACCGGCGCGCGAGTGCTCTCGTTTCCGCGAACGCCTCTCCCTCCCCCCCCCCCCCCCCTCGCCCCTCCTCGCGTTTAACCGAGCAAAGAGGAGGGCCGAAGAAACACTCGTTACGATCTGGCTGCGAGCTGGCGGACTGGAAGCGTAGTACTACGTGACAGAGTGCATTCCTTTGTAGATATGCAGAGCTTTTTCACGTCCAGTGATTTGAAGAGGAATGTAGGAAGATGTTGGGTGATACGTGCATTGTGATTTACTGGTATTTGACGAAGAATGTCGTAGGTACTGCGTGATAGAGCATTCTTCGTTTGTCACATTTCTTTGCAGAAATGTAGCACAATTTGATTGGCGAGTGTTAGGAAGATATGGAGTGGTACGTGGATTGTGAATTGTTGGTATTTAACGATGAGCATAGTAGTACCTATGGCAGAATGTATTACTTTGGAGATATGTAGCTTTTTTGCGTGTAGTGGTGGTTTGAAAGAGGAACGCGGGAAGATGAGCGATATTGTGGATTGTGTCGGTGAATTACTGTCGGTGAAAAATATATTCCTGGGGCGATAGGACTACAACCCAAGACCAGCTGGTCCTCTGCGTACTGGACAGCCGCGTTAACGATTCTCGCAACGGCGGAATGCGTGGTGTGACGCGTAATGAACAAAAGTATGGAAAATGAAGTCTAAAACTCGTAGCTCATTTTTTAAATGTAATTTTATTTTTTTTATCAATCGATGCATCTTTACATCCTATTTAAAAAAGTATTAGGGTACTTAGGTCGAAAACTGATTACTTCAGATCAGATTTTCGAAAAATGTGATCTAATTACAATTTGATGATGGTGTAGTTGATTATACATTATTTTCTGTAATCTTTCATTTAGATCCGGGGTGACTAATTGGTGGCTCGCGAGCCTCTGGAGGCCCGTCCGCCTTGCTGCCACGCTGAACGCCCCCCTCCCCCTTCATACCGCCCAGACTCTGACGATCGCAATCGATTCCTGCTTCTTTTCTTCTCTTTTCGACTACGATCATCAGAGTTTAGTTGGTATGGAGGGGGCCGTTCAGCGTGGCAGCAAGGCGGAGGGGCTCCCGGTGACTCACGAGCCACCAGTTAGTCAACCTTGATTTAAGTAATTAACGAAACCAAATGATCAACTACCTAAATTAATAATTACAGAAAATAATGTGTAATCGACTACAAAATTACATTTTAATCGAAATTTGTAAGTTGTAATTAGATTAAATTTTGCCCAACTCTGGCAACGCCGCCTCTCCGATCTGTCGAACTCTACCGAAAACAACGGGAGCGCCACCTATGTGCCAATCGCACCATAGGCCGTTCCCGACCGCCGAATGCCTACATCACGATTATCCGAAGAGAAACCTAGTACGTACATACTACGTGGGTTCAGTGAGCAGAACCTCGCTCCTAGTCTTCTCACACTTCTCCCAAGAATCTTAATGCACAATCGATACCTCCCCAGCAATAACAGAAGCCCCGCGAGACGCCCGTGATATTCGTAAATTCCTCGCCCACAAGAGCGCCATTCGCTGAAAACTTCCAGCCCGTTGGCATTATTAATAGCCCGAAGTGAACGGGGGGGGGGGGGGGGGGCGACGTCAGATCCCGAGATCTTCCGCTGTAATCATTTCGACCTGGTAGAACTTTCCTCGTTTCGCGGCTGAAAATTTCAGGCGAATGCGAAACTTCTCCCCCCGCCGCGGAGCCCCCCGCCCCGGATATTTTCAAATTCATAAATGTTCGCGCGACACCTCGACCTTGGGACCTAGGGAATTTCATTTAGCAGCCATCTGCCGAGGACACCCCCGGGGGAGCCGCGTCCCTTTCGCTTCTTTCACGGAAAATTAATTCCCCGGGCGGAAAAGAAACTACCACCGCTCGGTCCAACCGATCCCCCCCCCCCCCAGGCATCAGGTCAACTATTCACCCCCGCGCAGGAGAGGGGTGGAAAAAAACAAGGGAGGAATCCCGCTGATCCCCGAATTTTTTATCAACCACGGAGCTTCGGGGCTGAAGTTCACGGGGGATGTCAGCTGTCGAGGGGGAACCGATTCGACCTTATTGGCGAATTCCAGGAGGGAATGCCATCGTGCTCGCAGCGACGGCAAGACCTTCCGCGTGACTTTCTCCGCGCGGGATCAAGACGTGACGTATCGTCGAATTCCCTTTTCAGGACTCAACGGGGAAGGTTCAACGCGTCACTTTGTCAGGATTACTAGCCGCGTTCCCTGTCATCTTCCCCGCTTTACGACTGCGGGGGACTGGCTGTCTGGCGGCGGCTAGGGAGCATCCACTTGTCTAGTAACATTTCATTTAACGTATGTACATACTTGGAGGTATAGGGACGCAGAGACAATGGCACCGTAGAGTGTCTTCTATGGAGTCAAGAATCCAGGGATATATTCAGCACACTTTGAGTGGTAGGGACAACTGTGTGCGTTCGTTTAGTAGACACAGCGTGTGCGGAGAACGCCCATGGGCGTCCGGGGACTGTGTATAAGAGATGCCATTGGGGGTGTCCCGCACGTGAAGTATGTTCAGTGGTTTCTACTATCAGAGATATCTTGAGTGGGTCCCAGGTTAGTTAATATATTTTTAGAAAGTATAATACTCAATTCTTCGAATGCTCTTCCCTTCAATTTCCTTTCCGAAGTAGAGATTTTTAGCAGAGGTTTTCGCAATATAGGAAATTGCTATCACCGGATAAGTTTTCACAGGAAAATTGCATATTTTCCTATTGGATGCTTCTTTTACGAAATAGAAGTTTTAAGAGAGGCCAGCAGAGCGTTGCAAGCGCAACAGTTGCGTCGATGCACCCCAAACTGCACCACCACAAGCTGCAAGTGGGAGCACGTGACTACTAGGTGGCAAGGGTGGTTGCACAGAGATCGAGCAAATTCCAGAGAAATTTCACAGGAGGGCTGATCGTATTCCCCGCGTCCCAAGGAAAAATATTCCATTCAATTTTCGCGCAAGCTTCGCCGACAGAGACATTCGTATCTCCCCACTCCTCCGCCCCAACCCCAACGCCAGCGGAGATTTGTCTGGCCTCTTTAGCTTCTCCTTACCGCTATTATCTCTATTCTCGCCCCATCCTCCGCTTCCTCCTGGATGCATTTCATTAGGGAGGCCCGTCCGTTCTCCTTCCGCGAAACTTCGCGTCCTCGGGCTCCCCCCACCACCCCCTCGAGCACCGATGCTCAGATCGAGTGGAGGAAAACCGGGCGGATTCAATTCAGCGGATCCCGCCGAGGAACTCAAAAATTATCCCTCGCGATCAGCTTAGATTTGCAGAGGGATTCCCGATAATTCGAAGGGAATCCCCAACCGGCGGGCGAACGTTCCCGAAAATTCTGATTTTAATGAAACTTCGTGTGAATGTAGGGTAAAGCATATTGGAGTGTCCAAGGAGCAATTTTCTTTCTGCGGGAATTCACTCTGAGGGGGTGAAATCAGCCCTTAAAGTTATCTCGTTTTTTTAATATAACTTATGTGAAGGTGGGAGATGGAACAAAACTTTAAATATAAAAATTGTTCAGGTTTCTATGCTCCATCAGACTACTGAAAAGAAAGTAAAGTGGTATCTAAAAAAAAAAAAATAAAAAAACTCGGTAAATTTAAGGGATGATTTCACTTCATCCCTTCAAGGGAAATTTCCGCGGAAAGAAATTGCTCCTTACATACCATAATATGAAAAAAGGAAGCGGAGGGGATAGCGATCACTTTGTTCCGAACAGAAACTCCTTCCTTGCTTAAGTCTACATCCCTTCCTCCATAATTCTCACATTAATTAACACACGAACCCTTAAATCCACCTTATTTCCACCTCAGCTTCGCGCACAGACTGCTGAAATATTGTCCCACGGCATTTTCCACGAGTCAAGACCCGCAAAATATCGTTTCCAGGATGTTAATTATCGAAGGGAGCCGTTCCTTCTGCACAGCTACCCCGCGGAATGCCATCGAGTCACGTAGCGCTGCCGGCCGTTTCCACGTACAGCTCGCTTCGAATTTCGAAAGCGCCGGTAACACGGTCGTGCCCGCTTACGGGGAATTCTCGAAAGGTTTGCAGGCGCCGTGACCGTGCGCAGCTGGCGCAAACTTAAGAGTTTATCCGCTGCAAAGCCGCAGAAACGGCCGCGTTGAGTCTCCCTCCCAACTCTCCGCATGCCACACCCCCCCCCCCCCCCTCCGCTGCACCTGCATCGTCCTCTGCACTCTGCAGACGCGAGCGCACGCCGCGCGGAATCGTTTTATAAGCGATTAAACTTCGACTTATCGGCGGCGCTAAGGGAGCACCGCGCGGCAGTCGTTAACGAAAGATGCACTCTGCGCCCCTGAATATGCAGCCGCATATGCAAGATGCAGCGCTCTTTTGATGGGAAACTGCTGAAGGCAGGTAAACGGAAATTGGAAGGGCACGCTTTTTGGGAAAATTGGAAATTTCAAGGTATTTTTTTATTAGCGGCTTGTGAGTTATGTTCGTCACACAGCGTTAATTGTGGGTTTACTGAGGTGGTTAAGTCTGTTAATTTAGTAGGAAGACGGGTGGTAGTAGTACGTCTAGTATTGTGAAGTTTAGGGGCTGAGATAATCGGTGGACTCGTACTATAATAAATTTACGTGCGCACCTGTTCCCACGCGCGGAAAATTGGAAATTGGAAATTGGAAAATTTGAAATATTGATGTGAGGCTGGGTTTTTTCTATTAGTAACTTCCTGTTATACTTTATCATGTATAGTACATTGTATAATACCTATGTGATTGTGACGAGGGTAGTGGAACGGGTTGGTTGGTGGTAGTACAGAAAAGGAGAGGAAAGGAAGGTTGTATTTTACTCTGAATTTGTTTTTGTGAACTCAACGGAAAAGCTTCCCTAGCAAGCCCTGCCTTAGTCTCGGGGATATTAGAAGCTAGAAGAGAACAGGTATATATACAAATCAGTAGTTGATGAATCACTTGCGAGAAAGCAGGCTCGGTCGAAATGCCATCTAGCGGCGGAGTCGGAAGTATCGTTGCATGATATTAGAAATTTTTTAAATAACTTTTCTCTAGAGACACTATAATAAGAGTCTGGACACGAGAAGGCCAATTTTGATTGGCCCGAAATTTTTCATCTATTCCCGCTGATTTTTAAATCTTAACTGTAATACATTTTTAAAAAAAAATATATATTTGAAAATTAATAAAAAATATTTTTTGTCATACTATTCTAATTGTTTGTAATATCTACTTGCCTGAACATGTACATTTGAGTGATGTAAAGTACATGTGAGTGAAATGGTGTATATCTCTTTCTCTCTCGTAGGATTTAAACCAAACATCGCGGACAGTGACTCGCGTCCAAACTCTTATTATAGTGTCTCTACTTTTCTCGAAAACGAGGCCCCATATATTATTATATTAATATCACGGAACAGCTGGCGTAACTAATATACATATAACACTATTTCTTGAGAATCGATATATGCAGATTCATTTTCTCAAGAAGAAAGCTTCATGCAATTCAAAGCAGAGCAATGCCGCCTGAAAATTCCCTCGTCATTTCACATCGCGAAACGGCCGGCTCCCTTATTTGACGTAATTCAAGCATATAATGGCTGGCTGGGCAGCGTTACACAATGCCTTCGTAAAATCGTGCGCTTAATTAAATACAATTTCAATGTTTCAGCGGCCCGCCCCCCGCCCCACCCCTGTCCAACAACAAATATATATCATTTCAATTTGTATGCAAATTAACGCGTGTATTTTGATTATATCAGCCCGACGTTTATTACCGCGTCGCGCGACTCCAATTTATCCACACCTTTTTCCCTTTCACTCCCACCCTCGCCGCGTAACTTCATTTTTCTGTCCCTCCTTCGTTCGATACCACCACCCAGCCACCCTCCAATCTGACATTGCGCCAGTTTAATAAATATTAATTAAAGGGCTTTTTAATTACGCTAATGGAGTCGCCGATCCGTGATCCCCGCGATGCGATCCAATTGTGCGCGGCGATTTTAATTTCTATAATTAAATGAGAATCCGATGCGCTGGCGTTTTCGAGTTTTTTTCTCCACCGATTCGATCTCGAAACAGGTGGAAACGACGGGGAAGCGTGAGGAAAAGCGGGGAAACCACGCGAAGGCTGGCTCCGAATTTTCCCGCGGGGTCACGAGGGGACGAGGGCCCTTGGAAACGCACGCAATTAGAAGCTGAAACCCCAGAGATCCGCCGAGCTTCTGTTGCCCGCTGCGCCCTGAGACGTTCATAATTGCCCGCCACCCTGCGTATTTGCGGACGTTAATAAGCGTGCGAAGCGGCCCCGAAACGCGCAACCACCGGTCGTCCCTGGAGATTAAATGTACATACGTTTGGGTCTGCGCGGGGGGATTTTAGAAAATGCTCGAGCAGGGAAAGTGTCGATGTTGTTTTTTATAGATAAATAGATACCTGAACTAAATGATCGGGCAAATTGAGTATGGACTCTTTCAATGCTCGAACAGTGCATTACACCTTATTATTCAGGTGTAATGCACTTTTTGTTCCCTACGCATTATTCCTAATAATAGCGTGTTTGTTTATACTAATAGTATCTTCGCGAGGTTCAGATGCACCTGAAATTTTCTTTTGGAGGAGCTGCACTTAGAAAATGATTGCGACCTTAGGAATTTCAGAAATTTCTTGCTTTATTAGGCATTTAAACAAAGGGGAAAGGGGGTTTGTACTTGGTGAAGAGGAACCGTCTTGGAAAGTTAAGCTATCAGAGTATACTAGAGGAGTGCCAAGCAATAGTGAGGTCTTTGATGCGCTTGCGCAAACAGAAGAGGGGGAACTGTGAGGTGGGGGAAGCGTGGAAGCACAGCTGAGACCAGGCTCGGCTAAAGATTTTTGGGGCCCGGGGCTACCAAACCTTCAAGGCCTCTCTGTGATTGAACAGTGGAAGAGGGGGTTAATGGGCAAATTACTTAGAATGCTCCCCCCCCCCCCCCGGAAAGTATGACCCGGGGCTGCAGCCCCCTAGCCCCCCTTTAATCCAGGCCTGGCTGTGACTAGTTTCGAGGTCTGGCGATCTAGTATCGAAGCATCGCCATTGAACAGACCCCCCAGGGACTTCTTTCTCCCCACTTCCTTCTTCTGTAAATCTCACAACTGTTCGGTATACCTATACCTACCCAAGTTGCAAGTTGCAAATTGCAAATTATAAGCAGTTACAAGGAAAGCCACGAATGGTTACGAACGTAAAGCAAACAGCTTCCTCCCATTTGTATCCCCTCCCCCCCCCCCGCCTCCCCAAGCGCCAACTACATAGATTCACCCATCAAAAGGCAACCCACCACCACCTTCGCTCGTGTGCAACGCCGGTGCAGCGGGCCAAGCATGGTAAAAAACGTAAAAGCGTAAAGCTTTCGTGTCCCGGCGATCGAAAGTTGAATTTATTGCCGGCTGCACGCGAGCCCCTCTTCAAGATCAAAGGGCGGATACGACTTAAGTGCTTTTTATCAAGCGGCCAGCGTCGGATCGCTACGACACGAGTACTGCGAATGTTCCTCTTCGATTTTTCAGACATGTAATGGTGCTACTTAACGGTGTGTCTTCGGGAGATAACGTCTTATTAGTGCAAATTCTTTTTCAGAGGACAAAGGGATTATTGAAGCTACAGGAAGACTATTACTGCTCTCGTTAGTAAAAATGTCCTATCTAGCATTTTGAAACAACCGAGAAAACTGAAGATTTATCATTTACTTCGTACCGTCCTTATTTTCCTCCATTTTTTTTTAATATTTCATTATCAAAATTTTGTTTCAGGAACCTGTTTATTTGTTATTAAAGGACAGTTGGAGAAACAAAAGATAATCTTCGTTAAAAAATTTTAATTTGAAAAAGTGTTCCTGTCACTTAGAAATAAATTCCCAAAGATGTTGAATTTCTTGACCTTCCCAATGTGGTCTAACCACCAAAAATTTGGTTAACATATTAAATTACGTAGTCCTTGAACAAAAGATTTTGGTTTCTGTTGCTTTTTTTTTAATAAACGAAAATTAAGTGGAATTGTGGCCGAAAATCGACATTTTACGTTTGAACACTTATCATTTTGTTCTAAATATATATTTCCAAAATCCCTTCGTCTAAGGACTAGATAATTTAATATACGAACTAAATTTTTTTGAATTTTCGTGGTCACCGCAAATATCTAGGAGATCGTAAATTACTTTGTTGTTAATAAATATTTTTTAACGCCAAAATTCGGAGACCTCGCTAAATGTACTACCTCTCAAACAAAAAAAAGTTTTTTGAATAAAGTTTCATAGTTTCTGAGAAAAAAATTCCCAAAAATCACACCCTTAAACCGAATTCCTCGAAACTTTCCGCCACTCAACATATAAACATCGACGCACAATTTTGAGCCTCCATTGACTTCAAAGATGCTTACACAAGTTCCTCACGCCCCGTTAGCGTCTTAATTCCACCCCAAACACCCGACAACTCCGCAAAGATGCATACCGCGCGTGCGTAAGCTGTCGCGAGCAGCAAAATCGGAAACCACCGTTGGCAAATAAGGGGAATGGCCGACGTGAGATCGAGACGAACGTTTGCTTTGACGCGAGCTAACATTTCGCTGTGGGGGTGGTAGCTGCGAAACGGACGCCGCGGCGCCCGATGTTCGACGTTGCCTTTTTGTTTGCCTCGCGTTGCCGCGCACCCGGCCAAGCCCTGTCGCAACTTCCGACCGCGGAATTCCCCGTGTTTACTTCTCGAGGATGTCACATTCGTTTGCGAGCGCGCCCGCAACGCTCCTCTTAAGAAAGTGCAAACAGGCGTTGCCAGCGCGCCACGAGCTCGCGTGTCTCAAGCATCTCCCGCGTTTGACGCTCGTCGCAGCGAAATGACGGCTAGTCCAGGCGGGGGGAGGGAGGGTAAACAGAGAGTAGCGAGTGTTGTTGCTGAGTTAGAGGGAAAACCGTGTCGAGCCAGCAACGAAAGTGCTGTATACACTGGGAGTGGTTTCTTAGGTCTTAATTATGAATACGTTAATTGGTCCGTTTTTAACTTTGTAGAAAAATTGTATAAGTACCAACAGCCTATAAATGTTTGACTGAATAATATATCCGCTTAAAGTTGTGGATATAAGAAGATTTAAAAACTACAAATCTTACTATTCATTATTATTATTATTATTATTATTATTATTAAACGGGAAGACCCTTTGGTATACAAAAATTAAAACATATATACACAGAAATTTCTATACAAAAATATAAAATAAAGAAAAAAAAATAAAAAAAGACTTATCCATCCAAGGACATTATCCACCCAACAGAGCGCAAGTAGAAGTTTAAATTTCTGAAACAAAATAAAGATACAAAGCACCATAACTGTACCGAGCAGTACGGAGGACCCCACTGCGCGTGCGCCAGGCAGTGGGCGGGCCGATGGGCGGAGCCATCCCCACCACTCCACGTCACAAGTTCTACAGAGCTTTCCACTTTCCTTTCTCCTACTCTGACGTCCACGTGCACAACAGGGAGTCTTTCTATCGCTAGCTACCATCCAATACACCTACAGAATCCCACACTAAAACGCGATCCGACCACCAGCGTCTCCCAAAATCGCCCGGAGCACGCAAGCAGCCCGACGTCCCTCTCGAAGATGGAGCACAGGGTCAGGGTGGCCGGCGCATAATAGACGAGCGTAAACACACGTTTAAATTAGCGTGCGACACGCCGAGGCAGGATTTCCGAGGGCCTGCGGTGGCTGGCGCGCCCGTAATTTTCAACAACGCGACCGTGGTCGCCTGATCCCGGCCAGACCTCTGTGCCCTAGGAAAGGACATCATCAGCGCTGAGGTCAGGCCAGACGCGGACGTCCGCGGCGGTAAACGCTGGACCGCCCCGCGTGTTACCCGCACGGGATAACGCGCGCACCCTCTTGCTTATAGAGCGTTAATTAATTTCGCCAATTACATCCAGGACCAAAGCGACCTGTCTACGGGCCGCGCGACGTCGGCCTTTGTGCAACGTCGACTTTGGGTATCAGGGATGACTAGGGCAAATTAACGCGGGGTCCGTGAAAGGGAAAGACGGAAAATAGAGCAACGTGGGATCTCGGGGATAAGCAGGTTCTGCTTTGAGGAAAAATTTGGTGAGACACTGGCGGGGTAGGGGAGGTGTGGCGGGGGGTTGTATAAGCTAGTTAATTGGTTGGGGACTCATTTTGTGTCAATGAGTCATTGTGTTTTGAATCGTTGAGGGTTATTTGTTAGGGCACTGTGTTGGAGTGGTGGTTGGTTCTAGTTTGCTGAAGGAAGAGAGTTTCTTTCTGAGTTGTTATTAGGGGAGTACTACAGTTTTTTGGGTTTAGGGTAATATTTTTCTAGGGACAAAGAGGGTCGTGTTTCCGCGTGATTAGTAGGATATATTTACCATCAAGCAAACTGATCCAGCTAAGCCTACCTTTCGCATAATTACTTGCTCATTCTGGTAACCTACCCGAAGATCAACTACCCTTAAGTATCTGTTTACAAAGGCAATATTTGCATTCCTCTACCATCTCTGGTACATAGGGTGTAAATCTTTGCTAAAACTAATATCCTCCAATGACTAGCACCTCCCGTTCCGCGTCACCCATGTGATCCTGTTAAGCTTCCCTTTTGACTGATCATTTGTCCCTTGCCCAGATCTAATGTGCCTTAGTTCACCTATCCTCAAGGTATACCCCTTTCAAGTTTATACTATTTCCACCATTTTTAACAGCTTTTGACAATTCATTCTCCATTACCAAGTGATCTGCTCCACCCGGACTTCACTTTTTCTACCAAGGAATCATCTATTCTTAGGGTACTTCCCTTTGCAAAGACATCACTTGAAATTCCTTCAACACTAGTACCCCATACACAGCAAATGTGTATTAATTCGCCACTTTCAATGACTGGTTTCATCCACTTTCCATCGGTTACTGAGTTATAACCATTTCAATTTTCACTGATTTTACAAGCACTTTTATGGAAAGAGGCGATCTTGATAGATAAAACAGCTGAAGAAATGGTAACAATGTTTTCAATTTTTTTGTCCATGTGGTATATGGATAGATGAAAAAATCTACCGAGTTTCAATTGTTTTAAAGAAATAAATAATAACTTAAGAAAATTGCGAATTCAGAGGATTTTCACTACCAAAAGTTTAACAAATAATGTTTGAAAAAGCATTTGTAAAGTGAAAAGTACCATGCTGGGAGTAAAAATAAGACTCCAACTGTCGTTCGAGTTCCTTACATCTAAATTTACGTAAATATTCAAGTATTTCAAATTTCGTATACTTTTGTCTAATATTGTACGTCCCATACATCCTTAACAAAAATCCCACATGCAATCCTTCGCCACTTACACCCCGTACGATAAAAATTTATACCAAATACACGTTCCCGAGAACTCTGTCCACGTACTCCTCCACCAACGATATATCCAATCCCTCGAGACCTCCCCACCGCACATAATGCTTCTCCCCCAAATGAAAGAAACCCCTGGAGAAATGTGTCGCCCAAAGACAAGCCCGTCAAAGTCGGCCCCGTCGTCGTGACGAGGGCCACGTCCACGGACAACAAACCCGCCGGAAGCCGCGGATATATCCGTGCGGTCGTTGGCCGGCCGCAAAACCGCGAACCGTAACTCAATTAATCCGGATTGATCCGCTGGCACACACAAGCCTGAGTAGCTTCTATGTGACGGCATAAACAGTGGAGGGCCAACGTACAGGGCGGGCTAAAAACATAGTCGTCGAATCCGCGCGAAATTTCTCATGGACAGGAAAATTAGAGTCCGCCACTGGATCTTAATAGAGACACGGACGGCTAACCCAATTCATGAAACCTAATTATATCTAAAATACTAAATCAGACACGGGATTACTTGAAATATTTTCCTCGCTGGATATTTTCCATCTACGTACTTTGATATTCTGGGATCATTTCTATTTAGATTTCTATTCAACTGTAAGTTTCTTGATTTATCTTTACTGAATCTCAAATCTTGTCGATATTATTATTATTATTATTATTTTAACGGGAGTATCTCATTTATACAAAATGAAAATTACGGCAAGGTAAATTAATAAATTGATAAATTTTGAACTAAACAAAAATTAAACGTTAATTTCATGAATATGTCCATGATGAAAGATATTTTATTGATCTTCAGAGTTCAGAAGTCTATATTTCCTTATAATAAAGGCTTCCGAGACCTCTGATGCTTTTAGTTTATAGACCTAAAATTTTTTTGTCCTTTCTCATCTATTTTTCCGAACAATTCTCCCCGAACTCTTCAACTCCCTTTTTAGATCACCCTGTACACGTGAATCCGAGAACACGCGTGTGGCTGTGGATCGATCAGGAGGCGGTGTCCTCGTCGACGACGATTATATCGCGTCGCGATAATGTCCAAGACGGCTGCACGTCACAAGAGAAATATCGCTGGCCACCCACTGACGGATGCAAGATTAAGGGAGCCCGAGGATTTTTCTAACTGCATTAGCTTCGTCGTCATGGAGTTTATCGACCTCCAACGCTTTGCATTCTACAAGCTCCCGTTTTCTATAGAAATCAACGTGACCATGAAATACCGCAATTTTTCTTTATCGCGTGGAGGAAATAATCACCTAGTCATAGGGTGCTTTTCTCAAGAAATTTGGGACAATGAAGGACCTGTGATAAATACAGTAGAGTCCTGAAAGTATAAACTACTTTCTAATAAACGGTGGAGAATCAATTGAACAATAATTACAGTGCAAACGAAGCCCCGCTTTTGAAATTCAAATAGCCCCGCAGAGAAAAACAAAATTTCATACCCAGGTAAACACCCTTCAAGCCTGAACGAAACAAAACTTTCCACCCGCGGACTTCCGAACAGCCGCAAGAATTTCCCGCGCCGGGAAGAAGGGGGTGAAGAAATCACACAGAGCTGGAAATCGCCCAGTTCCTCTTATGCTAATCGGGCTAAATAAAAATCGCCTGGTGGCACGCGCAAATGGGGGCAAAGTAAAGGGTCCCGTTGCTCGAAGGTATAATATCCCTTCCGTAGGGCTTGCATTAGGAAAATAATCTTCCCGGTACGAAAGAATACCTAACCCGTCGTAATTCAGGCAACCCCCTCCCCCATAATCTCCCCCCTCGATCCTCTCAACGTGGGTGTCTTGCGCTCTGTTTAAAAAGAAAAAAAAACGAAGAGAAGGTAGTAAAAGGAGCGAGAAACGTCGACCCCCGTATGCGGCGCGGAGGCTGCCGTGCGGGGGGTCGATAAAGAATAAAATAACGCGTGTGCGTCCAGAACGTACGCTTTAGGAGTTCGCACGCGACGCGCGATAATTCTTCTGGCCCGACAAAATCGCCCGAGACGAACACGGGTAAGAGGGAACGACACGAGAGGACCCGTATAATAACGCTGAAAGCGCATTTTTCCTGAATATGTAACTCCTGATTACTGGGCGTCGCCGAACACACTGCTAATTTATTTAGCTCGTGCACACGAGCTCTGTGCCGCTCGCGAGGCAATTGGCGCGCGGGAGGCCGCGCTTTGAAAAATTGAACAAGGCGTGTTGTTTCCTATACAGTACTCTTTATGAATTATAAGTGAGAGGGAAATTGGAAGAATTGTCTTGCCGTTGAAATTGTGAGAGATAAAAATGGGAGCATACGCGGATGGAAACGAGAAGCAGAGTGGTGGGGAGCGTTAGACGCTGTAGTGGGCGTGGTCAGCGGCGCGGTGGGGATAGCGGGCGCTGTGGAGGGGAGTCGGACTCCCGTGGAGGGGATAGCGAGCGCCGTAGAGGGGAGTCGAGCCTCCGTGGTGGGGGGAGCGTCTCTGAGTCCCCTTCGGAAGCCAACTGATCTTGTTCGGACTGTAGTTGGTCGAACTACGTTAACGGGACGAATCCAACAGGTATTCTACGCTGCCGGGAGTCAATAGTAATCAATCTGATAGAAAAGCGATGGAAGTTAACAGCAGCGTGTAAAAAATGACACGGGAACGAGGGATTAAACTGTTGATCTCGATGAAGAGGCATCGAAACTATACCATTTTCGAAGTGGTGGCCATCGGAATTACACACGGCCCATTTAAACGTAACTCCGGGCTCTTCAATTGCGCCGGAATGAACCGAACCGAGTGTAACGCCGAAATAAATTGCTGCTGCGCCACGTCGACCCACTAAAGCGTATCGAACTTCATCGTTTTCGAGATTAATTTCGACCATTCCGAAAGATGCTGACGCCGGCGAGTTTGACGTATCGATTTGGGCGGGCGGGTGTCTATCGGGTGGCGAAAAACAGTGGGGATCGACTTGAAAGTTTTTGTGGGTGCTCGTTTACAGTGGAGTGCTAAGTAGGCTGATCGAGTTTGTTATTAAAAAGGATAGGCGTGGCGAATTCGCGATAAGCGGCCAGTTGCTCGATCAAGTGTGGACGATAAATTGTGGTGCTCGTATTAAACCGTAATAATTAATTGAATAATCGCGGGGTCAGGTAGCAAAGCTCCCATTTATTAAGGCTGAGTCATAGACCTGCGCATCGCTGCACATTCCAGCCTCATTTTCGGCCGAGCTCGACGGTCAATCGTGGAGTGATACTGGTAAAACTGTGGAGTATCGTTATTAACTGTTTTGCGTCCTGTTCTCTTGCTCCGAACCTCTGGATTTAATATACAGGATGATCTACAACTATAAGAACAAGTTGAGGGGTTTATTGAATTCAGGAAGATGCAAGAAGAGGGGTGTATTATTTTTTTTTAACAAATACAGCGTGTAAATATTGGTGATTTGTGTAGAAACACAGTTTTTATTAAGAATCTTCAATTTTTATTGATTTATATTGGTTTCTTCCGCTGATATCACTTTCTGCGGATTTCTTCTAGCATTCAAGTGGATTTGAAATCGTTCTATGGGATGATTTCTGAGTCCTCGAATCGCATATTCATTCTACGTGCGGGTACGTGACGAAGAATCATCGGAACGCTTGGAACAGGGGAGAGATACAAATAAAATCGAGGAAAAGACCAGGTTTCATCTTTGACTTCGACACGACGATTTCGAGCAATCGTGTCTCGCCTGGGGATATATCTATTTCGGTGGAATAAATTCCTGGGAAATATTTGTCGGGCTCCAGTGGCCCCCGAGAAAAGGAGATATTCGATTCCGCGAGGACACGAGGTTCCAGCCAGAAATTCTCAAATAAAGGTGGCCCCGGTTTCCCATTTACACCGGCGACGACACGCGGGGCGAATTCGCGTCCAAATCGTATCGCAATGAATCGTCTAACTCGATCCCGCGCGCCTCGGCGAGTGTTCTTTTTCTCTTTAAAGGGAGAACGATTTCTCGACAGTCAAACGCCTTCGCTGTTCTCTACTTGGAGGGTTGTGAGTAAGAGACACCGATCTGGGGTCTTTATTGTAGAAATCACTGTAGAGACATTGAATGAATTGAAGAATTGAGAGGTGTAGAAGGAAGTGAAGAAATCGGCAGATGTGGAAAGAGTGGAAGGAATTAGAGGAATACAAGAATTGCAAGAACTCGTGCAAATGAAAAAATTAAAAGAATTGAAATAATTGAAACAAATGAAAGAATTGAAAGAATTTAAACAAATGAAAGAATTGAAATAATTGAAAGAAATTAATTGAAAGAATTGAAAGAATTGACAGAAAATAATTGAAAGAATTGAAAGAAAATAATTGAAAGAATTGAAAGAATTGAAAGAATTGAAAGAGAATTGAAAGAATTGAAAGAATTGAAAGAATTGAAAGAGAATTGGAAGAATTGAAAGAATTGAAACGATTGAAGGAGCTCATAAATGTACAAGGAATAAGTGGAATTAAAAGAACTGCAGGAATTGAAATACTTAACACATGCAGAAAGAAACGAACAACAAAATAATTGAAAAACTGAAAGAAGATTACTCTGCCCTCCATTCTCGATTACCCACGACATTTACCACCCCCGTTCTAAAACTTCAACCCCTAGATAAACATAACACTGTCCACCTTTAAACTTCCCATCCCCCTATCAAGCGGAATTGAAATTTTTCACATCGAACCCTGCCACGGCTCACAAACGTCGTCCACTTCACGTCCCCAAACGCACACAGAACATAGTAAATCAACCTTCTGTTTCTGCGCAACAGTATCTTCATCCCGAAGCCCGGCGTATCACGCATCGCTATTTGAATACTCGAATCAGTTTGCACGCCACTTGAAAGCACCAAAGCACGCGTTATTGTACACGTCCCCGCAGATTGTCGTTCCTATAGAGTAAAATTTCAAAGCTCGAGTGTGCCCTAATCAACCAGCAGTTTCCACGGGCTTATCAATACCCCATTAAGCGGAATCAGTGTTCCGCGTAGCTTCGATCAGAGCGCTGATTGACCCTCGGAATACGCACGCCGTTGCAGAAACGCGGTGTGCCACGTTCGACGGGTTCTAATTCTGGAGCGTCGGCGAATTTCCGATCTGCTTAGATCGTTCCATACGCAAGCTTAGACGTAGACGGGCCGCGATTAATTCCGGCCCGGGTCGTAGCATCCGTTTCGATTGCCATTAACGCAATTCTGGTAAACGCCCGAGCGAAACACGTGCACATATGCAAATTCGCGAGTTTCTAACTAACCAACGAAACGAGGCACTCCCCGTCGTTCAAGACTCTTTCAAATCAAATCGAGGAGAATATTGGAAATAAAATTTCGCCAAGAAACCTCGATCCTAGCCCCACATTTTTCCAAAACGGAGAAATTTTATAGAAACCCAAAGAAAACAATTTTTAGATGTAAGTAGAAGTTATTATAATCTACTTCTAAAAATTCACGTTGAACTTCTAAATTGAGGGGATAAATATTTTCCATAATCCATATTCAAAAAAGAAATAATTTTTAAGCACCTCTATTTAGTATCAGAGTCTATCCCTTAATCTTCCCTTTCTCTTTCGCTTCTCCCGATTCATGCCGCCATGTAAATTGACCAGGATTTCATATCCAGTCGATAACGAAGCCGCGAGAGGGTGATCGATGGAAAAAAAAACCGGGTGAATAATCTCCGCGGAGCGATTAAGAAGCTTTAAAACGTTGGAAACGTCGGGGCTCATTTTGACCGTGGATACCAGAGTAAAAGCCAGGCCTCGGACAAAGGCCGAATGTTTTCCGTCGAATGGCCGTCGGCTTTAATCCGATTTGATCGCGATCGCCGATGGTCAACGGCGTTCCGCCGTAATCAGGCCGGTTTATCTACGATCGGTGGGCTTTCCATTCGTCACCCCCTAATTCCGCGATAAATACTGCAACATTAGCGGTTTGATTTGCCGTCCTGTCGGGATTCGCTTTATGACGGCCCCTGGCTTCCCTTCGTGAGGCTATCCACCCATTCCCTTCTATTCAACCTAGGAGGGAGCAAATGTGGCGTCGAGCACGACTAACATTCACCAGGGCGCCCTAACGGATCGAGGATGAAGATTGATACGATATTCGGCGGGGAATGTGTAAAGTGGGCAGCGATTGAGTAGCGGGGTGGGTGTAGCGTTGTTGGATGTAGAAGGGGAACAGTTGAATTTGGGGAGAATCTTGCGTGGAAATGGAGCAGTTGAAGATACTGTGGTCGAGTGACCGGTAATTGGGACTTGGGGGAAGGTAGGGTGGCTGGGATAGGAGATTTAGGCTGCTGGAAGTCGTTATCCCCACCAGGGAGGTCCGCCCCCCACTATGACTCTTCATTATCCCCACCAGGGAGGTCTACCCCCCCCCCCCTCCCTCACCGCTATGACGATCTACTATCCCCACAAGACTGGTCTGTATCTCATTGACGCACCAGTATCCCCACTACTGTTCGCTAGAACCGTGATTTCTGAATCACGAGTGATTCGATCGCGTTCTTTCCCAATCACGGTGATTTTCACAGTGATCCGTGATTTTCCTGATCACTTTTGAGTAATGCAGGCAGAACAGTGATCCGTGATTTTCGTGATTTTCGCTTCTATTTGGTGCAGGCAGAACAGTGATCCGTGATTTTCACGATTGCTTCTAATTTTGCACACGCCTAATTTCTACTTTCTCTCGAAACATTTTCTAAATCCTCACTGTTTTTATAGAATCTCAGTTGTATATTTTGAACCAATGTTCTTAATATATTTAAATTAACGAATATTTCTTCGCATCAGTTAAAAAGTATAATGTATATGTGAATACTTTAGCGAATCAAATCAGTGCGTGCATACATTGACTATTTATGAATGTACATTCTATATATTCGCTGAATTAGCACGCTTTGACTGTAACAGAAGCTGTATTGAAGTATTTTATAAAAAATATTTCAATCAAGATCAAGAATTACGATCACAGTAAACAATTCACTGAAGTTAAAAAAATCACGGTCGTGATTTGACTTCAATCACGGTCGTGATTTGACTTCAATCACGGTCGTGATTTGACTTCAATCACGGTCGTGATTTGACTTCAATAACGGTCGTGATTTAACTTGAATCACGGTCGTGATTTAACTTGAATCACGGTCGTGATTTAACTTGAATCACGGTCGTGATTTCACTTCAATAACGGTCGTGATTTAACTTGAATCACGGTCGTGATTTAACTTGAATCACGGTCGTGTTTGAACTTGAATCACGGTCGTAATTTAGCTTCAATCACAGTTGTGATTTGACTTCAATCACGGTCGTGATTTCACTTCAATCACAGTCGTGATTTAACTCCCATCACAACCGTGATCGTGATTCCGCGATCACTGTGATAAATCCCTGTTAGTAATTTTGCACTCCATCCCTAATCCCCGCCACTCTACTGTTCCTACAGCACCTTCGCCTGAAAGCTCACTCCAATTGCAAAGGCCTCCTGCACCACCCACTTCTAAGCATCCCTCATTAAACAGATCTCACGTTAATTTTAATTAATTAATCTTCCATAAACATCATACAAAGACATCCGCAAAGAGACATTTACAGCAATGAACCTCTGCCCCACTGCGACTCCCGCAACGCTCCCCGTAAAAACTGATAGGACCCGGCTAATCCGAACGGTTGGCGGTATATTAAGAGAACGAGCCGGGGAATCGGGATCTCGAGGGTAATCCAATAACCATCGCGGAATCGATGCCTTCCACCGATTAAGCTTCCGCGCCGAATCGACGCGGCTCCACGGACACTGGAACACTTCGGATGCGATTATCGAAAGTATCCCCAAAACGGCTGCCCCTAATCTCGTTACCTCGATACACCTCTTTTGTCCCCGTGGCGCAGTCATCGTCGAGTCGGAAAAAAGACCTTCCTTTCACCAGCTACCAAGCTCCGTGTTTACGCGCGGGGAGGATTACGAGGGGGTGGGGGTGGGGGGGCGAAGGTATTCGAATGAGCTCGAGTTTTAAAAAAAGGGATGAGGGGTGTAAAAAAAATTTGCCAGCCCCGTTTTATTTCGTCCACTCTGCACCATCACTCGAGAAAGCAATATGACGCAGCTGCCTCCGCTTTTTTAATTTCGTTTACACCCGGGCGAAAGGCAGAGAAATGGGGAAATAAAACCGCGACACGATATTCTAATAATTTCGCGATTGCTTTCGCCGACCGTTTCTACACGCCCGGCCCTACGAGCATCTGCCTCCAGCCAAGAAAATTACTTTTCCCTTCGCCCTTAGATGTGAAAATGAAACTGCGAATTCCCGTGGAATTTTGTAAGAGCGCCTAACAGGTTGTACAGGCTGCTTCATATGGGGTGGTGGGTCGGTTGAGAATAAATTGTGTTGAACTGGATTTCGGGTCAGGTAAGTATGTTTACCTAAAAACAAACTGTCGATTGAAGATTCCATCGTGTTTATATGCATAGTTCACTTTGTGATGCTTCTTTTGGAGCAACCTGTAGATAAGTAGAACCTAGTCTTTTCTAGTGCGGTTATTAAACTATGAAAAGGAACTGGAGATTGAAGATTCTAACGTGTTTATACGTAGGTATACTTCGCTTTGTGATGCTTCTTTTGGAGCAACCTGTACATAAGTAGAACCTAGTCTCTAATGCCCATTTTTCTTGTACAGTTCTTAAAATGTATTAAAAACTGTACTAAAAACTGTACTAGAAAAGTGGGCATTAGAGACTAGGTTCTACTTATCTACAGGTTGCTCCAAAAGAAGCATCACAAAGTGAAGTATACCTACAGTACAAACACATTAGAATCTTCAATCGCCAGTTTCTTTTTAGAGTTTAATAACTGTACTAGCAAAGTGGCATTAGAGATTAATCTGTGTTTAATGTCTTTGAATTTTAAATTTCCATATTTGGAAACTGCCATGTGTTTTGGAACTCCCTGTACATTTGAATCGAACCCCAATTCCTCCCACCTCAATTTCCAGAGCTTTTTCTCAATTCCAATATTGGTGTAAACACACCAACAAACATTCTGACTGCCAAGTGTTCAAATCCACCCTCCGCACCCCAATCAACCCTTGAAACCCCAGCTCACAAATCAATCTACGAAAACCCTAGCTTACAAGCATATCATCCCAAGAATCCAAGAAAAGGAGAACGTACAACGCGCCAATCAACAAAGTCTTTCACAAGAATTCATTTAAACCAAGCCCACCACTCCAGCTTCTGTCCCACCCCCCCCCCCCACCCCCCGAAGCCACAGGTCGATCCCCGGTCGACTCGGCTGCCCCATTTCCGATGTTTCCTTTTCACCCAGCCCCGTCGAATCGCAGGACAGGGTCGAAAGAAAATTCCGCGCGCTAACGAGGTGGTGGAAAAGGTTCAACCACCAGTCCCCAATCCACAACGCGTTCCGCCGCCCTCTGTACGGCCGGGAACACCGACAGTTTCGAAGTCGCGGGCCGAATCGCTTTTGAGGCCGGCCGACACGTCGCTAATTTGCCCGTAACGAGCTGGCAAAATGAAAAAGACGCCTGCCGGGGCGAACTTTCGGCTAATGTTACCAGCCCTGCACGGGAAAGCAAGTTGGGCGGGGGGTTGAATGGGGAAAGTCGAGCGCGATTTACGCCAGCTAATTTCCAGGGAAGCCGGGCTTTTCCGAACGCGGAACTAAAAAAGAGAGCTTCTGCATCCGCGCGCGTGTCAAAGGAAAAGAAGGACGAAAATATTCGCCATAGAAATAGGACGCTTTCGGGGGTGAGTTGCGGAAACCCTCTCCCAAATGTGCACGCCGCCAGAAATTTGAAACGAGGCTTGTCGAGGCCAGGCACTGGATGGAAATCCGCGAGCTCCTATTCTCCGTCGATGCCCGCGTCCCTGGGTTCGCGATAAATTTACCGAACGTCTTCGAGAACGTCTCTTTGGAGAGGGAAATTAGTAGAATATGTATCGAAGAATTTATTGGTTTGTTTAGTGAAGTCTCGTTTGAGGGGTGGAAAGGGGATGTTAAAATCCGGGGGAGTTGGAGGGGATGGAAACTATGTAGGGGTATTATATCCACCACTGTTAATTTTTGGAAGATGTAACTTAGAGATGGGATCATAACTTTTAATTTCGAGAAGCAGGAAGCACGCATATTTCGAGATTAAAAGGGGAAGAAATGGATAGGTGCCATAAGTGACTTTCCTTTTTTTCCCGACGTTTTCATTGCACTTTTCTAAAATGCTCCTCAGCAATCCTTCGGTTCTGGTACTTCCTCTTTCGCTTCCTTTTTCTCCAGACCGAGCACAGTTTCGGGGACACATCCATTTGCGAATTGAAACAGGATACTCGGTCGCGCATTGTGCACGCGTGCAGCTCGGCGCACAGAGACCGAGGGGAACACATTTCGACAACTACAGTTTGGGAAACGAACGGCAGGTAAAATACGAAGTTTCCCACCGATGGAGTTCTGAAACAGTGCCGCCCGTCCACCCCCCTCGATGTCGGGAATGCACATCCAGCGCGTACGTGCAACTCCCAGCCCCCCTATTTACATGCTTCTGAATAAGCGTCGAACGACGGCTGACGCGCGGGACAGCGTCGAACAATGTCCCTCCGCGTGTCTCCACCGAGAGAGGAGAGATACTTTAATCTGCCGCTGGGAAGCTGTAACTTCTTGCCCTCTCGAGTCGTTTGATTAACGAAATAAAGGTTTAAAATGTAATTTTTCTTAGAAGATAAAGTGTAGGAAAATTATTCTAAATCCCACTTATTTTCAGAAATGAATTTTCAGTTAGTTCAAATGGTGTGTGTTACTAGTTAATCGTGAACATATAAACACATCTAAAATCTGTAATAAATGTTAGAAGTTTCGAATATCCAGAATTTGGAACCAAAAATTTCGAATTTTCAGAATTCTGGACCTAAAATTTCGAATTTCCAGAATTCTGGACCCAAAATTTCAAATTTCCAGAATTCGAAACCCGAAGTTTCGAATTTCCAGAATTTGAAACCCAAAATTTCGAATCTTCAGAATTCTGGACTCACAATTTCGAATCTTCAGAATTGTGAACCCACAATTTCGAATTTACAGAATTTGAAACCTAAAGTTTCGAATTTACAGAATTCTGGACCTAAAATTTCAAATTTCCAGAATTCTGGACCTAAAATTTCGAATTTCCAGAATTCTGGACCCAAAATTTCGAATCTTCAGAATTCTGGACCCACAATTTCGAATTTCCAGAATTCGAAACCTAAAGTTTTGAATTTTCAGTATTCTGGACCCAAAATTTCGAATTTCCAGAATTCGAAACCTAAAGATCCGAATTTCCAGAATTCGAAACCTAAAGATCCGAATTTCCAGAATTCGATCTCTGTTTGCTTCATTTACACATGTTTTGTGCAAGTTAGACACGAATGAAAATTTAAATAAATATTATCACCATTATTCCAAAAAATATAAATTTTGCAATATTCTTTTAATTTCTTGAGAATTCTCGAGAAATATAATCTGATTTCTCATTTCTCGAGATGCGAAAACTATCGAGAAATCAGAACACTAATCGGATCGCCAAAAAACGTGGATACTTTCAGGATGAAGAACTTTCAAATTCTACAATGTAAAGATTACCCAACCAGTAATTTATCTCATAGTTTTTGAAAGTTTTCAAAGCTTAAATTTTTCAAAATTATCCACGCGAAGGAATTTTAAAAACTTGCAGAAGAAGATTTGAAGTGTACTTAATCCCCTTATGTTTAAAAAAAAGATCCTCCTAGCGATTGAAGTTTTAACTTAAATATGCTGTTTGATCTCCGTCAAATTAGACTTAAAATCGACTTTGGTAGCACGACGGTAGACTAATTCTCCCCCGGCGACGCGGAATATCGAGAATTTACAAGGGATTTCGCGTAAGAAGCTCCTCGAACAAGCTGGAACGGAGCAATCGTCCACTCGAACCGAGTTAGCCCGAATGAAATAGCAGCGGGGGATATTTGCATGCTCGCGAGCTGCTTGTATGCATATGCAGCAGCATCGAAAAGTACTCTCGACGATGGCCGTGTCGTCCCTTTAAATTGCACGGACGCGTCCTTGCCATCGCCGAGCAAACGATCGGGGCTGAGGATGCGGAGAGCCTGTCAGTGAAAGAGCGCCGAGCTCGTTAAAGGGGGCGTCCTTAATATTTTCCTAATAATCTGTTATCAAAAACAGACGCGTCGAGGGCCGTCGAGTGTCGTTGGGGGTGGGAGGGGGGAAAAAAATTTCTCAAAGTCAGGCGAACTCCTCCATATTTTCCTCCACCCTGCTCGTTACCAAAACACTTCTGCTCTGGATCGATGGAGTTTGTGAAGGGGTGACGATGATTAAAGGCTGATATTATTAACTTTAATTTGGTCTTAGAAAGAAAATTGCTCAAAAACCGTGGTCTCTTTAAAATGGCACAGAATTAGGATTTTGCTTTTTGATTGCAATGGAAGTGGTACGTGGAGGAATTGTGAGAGGAGGGGATATTAGATCGTCTATCAAGCTTTCTTTCTATTTGTAATACTTTTTCATTTATCTGTAAGTCGAAATTGTGAGTCAATTTAGATGAAACAGAAATTAATAGGCAGCGTTAATCTTCTAGTTTATGTTGTGCTAAAATAATTTATAATCTTCGAGATATAAACACCGCACCACCTTACCCCAGTGTTAGTCCTTCCCATCCATCAAACAAAGTTCCCAAACATTTTCCCTACTTTCACCCCAAGAAACCCTCAAAAACTCTTTTGCCTTTTCTTCTAATCCCTTTACCATTACATTAATATTTCTCACCATCACTCCATCCTAGACAAAGATCATTCCCATCACGCTTCCCCCTCCCCCTGCTGTAATAAATACCCCCCTCCCCACAAAGAGTATCATTAACCCTCGACCAACAGCTGATACCATCAAGCACACGGGTCTCTATATCTTTGCATAAATTACGCGGGAAATGCACGTTCCTGCATTAAGCTCTTACTCTGCGATAGGGTATTAAGTTCGCCAGAGGGAAAGAGGAGTATATCGGGGGGGAGCAGGGGATGCACAGAAGCGCGATAGGTGGCAGAGGGGGGGCGCGCAGGGGGGGACAAAGGATAGCTGGAAGGGGATTTGGGGGCAGAGTGGGGATGAAAGCAGTCTGCCTGGGAGGCAAACCTGATTTTCAATGGAAAAGTCGACACCCGAGCCCTCTGCGCGCGCTATCGATGTCAGATAAACAGAAACAGAGCCGCTGCTTTGCGGAGGAGAGAATTCAAGGGCCGTGGGTGGTTATCGAGGCGAATACTATACTC
Organism: Andrena flavipes; assembly: GCA_963971345.1. Taxonomy (NCBI): domain Eukaryota; kingdom Metazoa; phylum Arthropoda; class Insecta; order Hymenoptera; family Andrenidae; genus Andrena; species Andrena flavipes. The sequence continues at coordinate 76,888,640 of OZ020480.1, forward strand.
GAATGCTGGTAGGTGGAGGAGTCGACGTACGCTGGCCACGTTTCCTTCGAGCACCACTTCGATTGGCCCTACCTCCACTCGATAAACATACCAGGGGGTTGTTTCCATTTTCCATGGCATTGTATTGGGACGCCTGAGGGTGGTTGAAAGTTTAAGCAAAATTAGGCGATCGCTAATTAACCAGTTTGCTTTCTAGGAGAGAAGAAGTTGTTTATTTTTTAACGGGGCATGGCGTGGTACAATTATCTTCATTTTACGTGGAAGGATTTCAATGGCAACAGCTTCGTTTTAATTAGAATCATTTCCTTCTTTTTAAATAGAATTTTTTCTTTGCTTATCTTGCACCAGAGACTTCTGTAGTGACGATACAGTAACCTAAGGTTGAAGATCATTCAGGATCAATGAAGATCCATTAAAACTATCGATAGAACTGCTTCGGAATTCAAAAATAAACGGAACCTTCTCTGACGAATATAGCGACCACTTTCGTCCAGCCTTATATTAAACTATATTACTCATTTATTAGTCATCACTGTCTTATCTTTAAACACAAATAATTCTAGGTCACTGCGAGATCAAAATCTAATACAGAAATATAATCCACACAATGTTGGAAAATTGTTAAGATTTAAAATCGCCACGCCACTGTGTTAAAGCTTGGAGTATTTTAATGTTAGAAATTTGAGATTTCAATGTTAAAGCTTGGAGTATTTTAATGTTAGAAATTTGAGATTACAAGGTTAAAGCTTGGAGTATTTTAATGTTAGAATGAGAATGTCCCCCAGTTCCTTTACTCCAATTTTCTCTATTCCCCCACTCTTCCGGTTGCCATTTTTGCAATTCCAAACACACAGGTCATATTATAAAATCTATTTCTTCTAAACTACACATCTGTTGGACATTCAGAAAATACCAATTAATTTATAATCGCGCAACCAAAAGTAGCTACTCCAGTAGACTCTTTGAAAAATGTAATCGAACACGAAAGTGTTGCGCGGATAGCGTTCTCGAATCGTTTCCAAGAAACAGCACCCCGAAGACGTATCGACAGAAACGTCCATGGGAAGGTAATACGCGAACGGAAAAGGTGGGCGGCTGGGGATTGGGAAACGCGGGGTTAGGGGGAAAGGTAACGAGAGGCGGGAAAACACGAGCGCTTTTGATCCTGTTGCATATGCATACGAGCATTTCGCGTATGCAAATCTTTCGGCGGCGACAATATTGTTTTCGCGATATCGACACCCCGCAAAGCCACGACGCGCAGCCAGCGACGAGGCGGCCAGATTTCCGCTGGATCTTGAACCGTGGGGCGCCGATACCGATGCAATTTCGATGCCCGCCATCGGGCAGCCTCGTTCGCGAAACAATCTACGCGAGGAATCGATCCTGGCGCGGAATTAAAAAGCTCCAGGGACGTCGAGCCCTGGGGAATACCAAAGAAACATTTGAATAACCAATTACCCCGCGTAAACCACTTATTTCTATACCAGAGCTGCAACTCCCAGCTGGCTCCGGTTTCGGAGCAAATATTGCAAACATCCTTGAACAATACTGTAGACGTTTTCTGGAAATATTCATGGAAAACCACCGGGAAGTATTTGCATATGGTGGAAGTGCCTCGGGCGCGAAAACACGCCCGCGCCACTGTGTTAAAGCTTGGAGTATTTTAATGTTGGAAATTTGAGATTTCAAGGTTAAAGCTTGGAGTATTTTAATGTTAGAAATTTGAGATTTCAAGGTTAAAACTTGGAGCATTTTAATGTTAGAAATTTGAGATTTCAAGGTTAAAGCTTGGAGTATTTTAATATTAGAAATTTGAGATTTCAAGGTTAAAGCTTGGAGTATTTTAATGTTAGAAATTTGAGATTTCAAGGTTAAAGCTTGGAGTATTTTAATGTTAGAAATTTGAGATTTCAAGGTTAAAGCTTGGTGTATTTTAATGTTAGAAATTTGAGATTTCAAGGTTAAAGCTTGGAGTATTTTAATATTAGAAATTTGAGATTTCAAGGTGCTTGTGGAACTATTGAATTTTTGGGGTATTTGATGTTCAAATTTTAAAAATTATCGCAGCTCGAATTTGCGAGACAGGAGAATAGGAATTTTATGCTCGTTGGATTTCAAGATGGGGAATTTGAGAAAATATTCTCTGTTGCCCGGATGTTAAAAGAAACGAACCCGTGCCTTCGTTAGTGGTGCTTTTACAAGGCAAATTGCACGCATTCGGGCACAAGAAACGAGCAGCCCCTTTGGTTCTGCAGGAGAAAAGGGGGACGTTAAGAATTCCCCGCGGGATTTAGAAAGCAATTGCGCCACGGCGAATTAGAATGCATCCTGTGTGCGGCACAGGCCCTTTTCTTCCTTGCAATTTTTACAGCGCGGAAGGATCTCGCGAAGCAAATGCGACTCGTCTCCATGCAAATGCACCGCGGCTGGACAGGGACGCGCGAACAGGACAGAGATTGTTGATCATGGGGACGGGGAGACCTCGACTCCCTCGATACCAATTGCACGGTTGCGAATGTACAAGTTGGAAGTACCAATCAATTCGATGTCCAAGTGCAATTGCACTAAAATCGTGGGATTTATTTGGAAAATGATTTGTTTCAGGTATTTACGAAATATCAAACATGATTGTGATAATTATGTTCGGGGATGGTGGAGGGAGAAAAGTAAAAGAAAGGAAATGGAAGAAAAAGAGAGGAAAGGAGAGGAAGAGAAGAGAAATAGAAGGAAAACAAAGAAAGAAAGGAAAAGCAAGGAAAGTGGCCAAAAAAAAGAAAAACAAGGGAAAAAAGAAAGAAAGGAAAAGCAAGGAAAATAAAGAAAGAAAGGAAAAGCAAGGAAAGTGAAAAAAGAAAAAGGATAAGAGAGGAAAATAAATGAAAGAACAAGTGTGAAAGTAGAAAAATAGTAAAAGGTTGTTTAATTCTTGAAGAGAGCTCTAAACGAATGTTACCATGATTTGCAATCGTGGATTTTAGGTTACCAGTATCTCTTCCATTTCGTTTTCATTTTCCGCTCCATGTCGGAACGTTGAAGCATGGTATTTTGCGATAAGTTGCGAGACATTTCCATGGAGAAACGCGAATTCAAGCAAATCCAGACTCCGGTTTAGATTCGATATCGCGGCACCAACGGGAAGAGGATTCGAGGGACGAGAGCCGAGGGCGGTGCTGCATAAAACCGCGATGAAATGCAAACGAGTCGCGCAGAATGAAACGGAGAAAGAAGCCTCATGCTTTGATTCCACGACGCACAGGCATCGAGCCGGGGATTCCAGTCCTAAATCAACCACCCTAACCGAGATCCCGCGAAATCCTTAAACGAATTCGTGAATCGCAATGCAGAGATACCTTCCGTCGATCAACCCCGGTGGCGAAATTTTTCCTCCAAAAACTGATTCTCAGCAGCTTTGGTAGTGGAAAAAGAAGACACCGCTACAGTATCATAGGTAATACGTAGGTGTACCATGCAATAGTGACATTTGTAGGTGTTAAAAGAAAACGAGAAGATAAATCTTAAGCCTCCCGGACTCCCAATCTATTCTCCACGCTCGAGTCCCAGTGGAGGGGGCCAATAGCTCCGCCCACTCTTCCCCTTCCCTTCGCGCATGCGCGCTGGCGACCCCACTATTGCTGAAGCTACCTCTAGCGGAGATACGTGCGATTCTCTCAACTGGCACTGGAGGTGCGAGTAAGATCTTTTTATAGAGTAACTTAGAGGGCATACTTCACTGGTAATGCTAATATCCCATAAAAATAGCCTCCTAGAAGGTGTGACTCTCTCGCCATCGATCTTCCCTACGATCTCCAAATCCAGCCCCGTAGTTCCCCGAGCCTCTCGCCCACGGCGAAAGTTTCCTCGCGCGCTTTCAATATTACAGCCAAGGAAATTACGCGGGTCCCACGAGGAAGCAGTGGTGGAACACATCCGTCACGGACGTCCGGTCGTGCGCGAAAAGTCGAATGGCCATATTGAATTGCAAAGTTTTCGCGGGTTTTCGAGTTCACCGTGGCCGCCGGAAGACGGACGACAATTGCTCGGCTCCGCTTCATTTTCCTACGGCCGCAGCCCGAGGAGCTTCGGTCCTCGGAATAGAAATCTCGGCGGAACGGCCGTCGACTCTCTCCCAGGAAGAACAACTTTGTCACCATCCACCGTCTGCCCGCCCGCCTCGCCCCTCCATTCTTATTCGATTCTTATTCCTGTTCTCAGTCGGTCCGGCACGTACCCGCCGGCTGCGACACTCGCACGGGCTTCCGGTCAATTGTCGCCGCCGATAGGAGGACAGAGGAATGCCCTTCTCAGCCTCCACCGCCCCCCTCTTCGCAATGTGCACCGTCGACTTTGCAATCCTCGGCTGCTTTCATAGCATGCGACCTGTTTATCGTCTTATTCTATGCGCGTATACCCTTTAACGTCTCGGTGACTGATTTCCCCGGTGTGCTTTATCAAAATCCCGTCTAGCATTCTGCTGTTTTACACTGGGCGATCTGAGTCTTTGTGAAGTGAAAGGTGGAAAGGCGAGAGTAGTAGCTGAAAAGTCATCGCTTTGGGGGCGTGTGGGTGGAGCGAAGAGATAAAGGCGTAGAGGGTCCCATGGAGGAGGGACTCAAGGAGTAGAGGGACCCAAGAACTAGGGGAACTCAAGAAAGAAGTAGGGGATTCTGAGGAATAGTGGGAACCTAGAAATACCGAATTCAAGGAGTAAAGGGTGCCAAGGAGTAGAGGGTCCCAAGGAGTAGGGACTCAAGGAGTAGAGGGACCCAAGAACTAGAGGAAGTCAAGAAAGAAGTAGGGAATTCTGAGGAATAGAGGGAACCTAGAAATACGGAATTCAAGGAGTAACGGGTGCCAAGGAGTAGAGGGTCCCAAGGAGTAGGGACTCAAGGAGTAGAGGGACCCAAGAACTAGAGGAACTCAAGAAAGAAGTAGGGGATTCTGAGGAATAGAGGGAACCTAGAAATACCGAATTCAAGGAGTAAAGGGTGCCAAGGAGTAGAGGGTCCCAAGGAGTAGGGACTCAAGGAGTAGAGGGACCCAAGAACTAGAGGAACTCAAGAAAGAAGTAGGGAATTCTGAGGAATAGAGGGAACCTAGAAATACGGAATTCAAGGAGTAAAGGGTGCCAAGGAGTAGAGGGTCCCAAGGAGTAGAGGGACCCAAGAACTAGAGGAACTCAAGAAAGAAGTAGGAGATTCTGAGGAATAGTGGGAACCTAGAAATACGGAATTCAAGGAGTAAAGGGTGCCAAGGAGTAGAGGGTCCCAAGGAGTAGAGGTTCCCTAAAACTAGTGTCCCCAAGGTGTAGTAGAGGGACCCAAGAAGTAGGGAGTCCCAAGCAGCATTACCAGGTTCGAGAGAAAAAGAAGAGAAAAAGAGAAAAAGTGAATAAGCTTTGAGCGATAGTGGGGGTAATGTGACGTCATAGTATTCCCCTTGGAAGAAATTTCTCCAGACAACGCTGGTTCTCAGGATTAGAGGGATCCAAGGATTACTGGGGTCAGCCAGAGGTCATGGTGGGAGAAGTCTCCATCAGAGACCTTAGGTGGCCATCTGCATTCGTTCTGACTATACCACGCAACACTCCGCACCCCACCCTACAGATCTACCAACCCTTCCTTACCCATCCAGCGGTTCCAGAAACAACTGCACTATAGTCTCTAAACTTCAACCCGCGATCCGAGCGAACACAGTAATGCTTTCCACTGTTCCCTTTCACAAGGTAACATTAATCAGCCCGTAGATTCGCGGGGCAACCCCGTTCAAAGTATCGTTGGAACGAGTCGAGATATCGACGGAGGCAAGGCCCATCGAAAATTACGGGAAGCAAAATAGTTTGACGTGCGTAGAGGGGTGGGAGGACTGAGACGGAATCCATGCTGACGTCGAAGTATACCCGAACGTCGGAGGCTCAATTTCAATTTTCCACCCTTCGGATGCAGACTGCAGCTTGCAGCTTACACTGGGATCATTGCTTTCTCTGCCCTCTCTCACTGTGTAAGCGCGTGTACGTGCAACCCGCCCGGCTCTGTACGCGCGCTATCGACAGTCAAACGCGTCGGAATGCACCCCGGACAATATTCCAAGAGGAGGTTCTTACTTAATGGCTAATAAACCAGCCCTCGATAAATTCTCTTGCCTATGCCCCTCTATTCTAATATTCTCCACACTCCCGGTTCATTCTGACCTCGCCTCTTGACTACAGCACTCGCCCCTCTCTTGAATATTCACCTCGTTCCGCCTAGAGGCCAATTTTCTTTTATTTCCAGCCCATCCGCTCCTCCTTTTCCGTCCACCCTTCGCGTGCTTCCTCTTCTCAACACCCCCGCGAACGATTTTCACACACTCGCCGGAGTCCCGTGCTTCGCTTCGCTTCTGTAGCAAAGTGGGATGTCGATGCGGAGTATTTTGAAGAATTTGTAGATTCAGTTCTGAGGCTGTAGGGTTTTATTGCGCGGTGGTGGGAATCATTTTTGAATTCGAGGTAGATCCAGCGATGGGAGATCGAGGGATGCGCTGCGTCTGAGGAATATCCAATGGGAGTCTACTTTCCCTCGCCCTCGAATATGCTTCTCGCTGAATACACCTCGGTCGTGTCGCCAGTGAATTCACTTTTCCCATTGTTCGTTCGAGGAAACCGGGAAAAGAGCGTCGTGATATATACCACAGTTCGACAAGGGTGATTTCTTTCTTTTATTACCGCGAATGATGCAGAGACTGGTGTCTCTGTAATCTGTTGACCGAGTCTCTGCTATTCACTCGGGGACTTTGATTAATCTGCTAGCGACGCGCATTTCAAACGCGGACGGAGCAGTTTTCTCGATAAATGGTGATTCGAAAATGGGTGGTAGGTTCAAACGAGAAACTGCCTAGCGATGGTACAAGGCGGAGGTGAGAACTTTTGGTGACAAAGGATTCAGTAATCTTCGCAGTTTCTTATACTGTTTTTCAAGTGTGTTTTGGGAGTAAAAGGGTAGATGACCCAATATATAAAGAAACCCGAGGATTAGGGTATAGTGCCTATCCGAGATATTGTGACTTAGGTGCGAAGTCCCTCAGCGGGATCTTAACCGGCACCCTGCTGGGTGCTGGCCGCTAAACGTACCCCTCTACTACCTCTTGCAGGACTGTATTTAGAGAAAATCAGGTCAAAATGGGGGCCCTAGGGCCCCAAGGCCTTAGTCTTAGGCCTAAGTCACCATATCTCGGTTAGGCACTATACATCAAGGAGTATAACGACCCAAGGATCAGAGAGACTCTAAGAAGTAGAGAGATCCAAGAACTAGAGGAACCCACCAAGTAGAAAGGCCCACCGAGTACAGAGACCCAAAGAGTCGGGGAACCCCAGAAGTGGGAGCCGCTGTTCCCCCGCCAACTCGCTTCATTCTTCCTCCGCCTTGATTATAACTCACTCCACATCCAAAAGAAAATCTCGCGCGTTAAAAGGCATACACTCCCGCCCCACCCATCCAAATACCGTCGGAGCCATAGAATCATGTAAAACTGAGGAACAATCGCGCAACTCCATTCTTCCAAAGCGTTTCAATGAATGGAATCCAGCTGAGCCAGCTCGCCATCGATTACAGCCGGCTCAAAACCGGGCTGTTTAAAAGCGTTTCATTAGTTAGACGATAATTCAGCCCGACCAGGCTATTGTTAGACGTCGAACGCCTCGGGATGACCAGAGGGGTGGCGCGGAGGACGTAAAAGGAGAAACTACGACAGGATCAATATTGGCTGGTGGTGGTATTTGTTTGGGACGCGACTCAGACGCGGATTGCTACGTGAACGTCACTGACAGAGTGAAAAGGAGACGGTCCCAATCGATTCGGGATGGGACTCCCTTTCATTAAACCCGAAAAACGTCTTCCCGTCCCGCCGTTGCCGCTCAAGGCAACCGGAAAGTGGTGAGAGGAGATATAAAAGGGCTTGGAATGACCGCGGGAACGCGGTGATCGAATTCCCGAGGAGAATAGATATTCCCAACGAGTCAACTTTTTGCCCACCCTCTGCCAAACAATGGAGTAACGAGGGGAACCAAGGCGAAATCATAATCTAGGGAGTTCTGATGGATCGAATTGATCGGAGCAGAAACTCTAGCCTCGTTTCTGCCTACAAACCTCTCCAATAATTTTCTCTGTCACATTTTAGACATTTGATCTTTTAAATACGCACTGGATATATACAGTTGGAACAAAAATTTGTAACATTTTTTAAGTGAAGTTCAAAGACAGTGTAAATAGATTTATTCGACCACGTTTCGTTCCACCCTTCGGAATACATTCATACGTCACTTGTTTCATTTCCATTTTCATATGTCCCAACGCTATCCATTGAAGAATTCCTTTTTCCATCCAGAAATACGAAGATCTATTTGCCAAATAACTTGGAATGATTTGTTCAGAGGGTGGACAGGTCGCAACGCGACGGTGTCGTTGTACTCTTCACCCCCTTCGACCCCAGAAACCGGCAGCATAAACAAATAAAGCCCTCGGCCCAGTTCGGGCCGAGGTGTGACGATAAATATTAAACAACCGCGATTTTCCATGTCATTAAAATTCGTAACGACGTCGTGTAAACAGATTTCGGGCGATTCTTCATGAAAATTTATAGCCTCGGCGCGATACTCGGACAAAAACGCCGATGAATAATCGGAATTAATGGCGGCGGGCCGACACCGCGTTTCGAGGGTCGCGGGAAGCTTTCTGGGTACTGCCGAGCACAGATTCCCTCGTCGAATCCAGGAGGGGGAAGAAAAAAGGAGGACCAACCACGAGAATCTAATGAGCCGATGGGGATCTTCGTTAAAATTTAATTAACGCTCCCCGGATGCCTCGTATTGCTGCAAAACTCTTTCGACAGCGAAATCCTGTCGGGGAAAGAGATTTGCCAATGAAAGGATCCCGCTGGATTCTTCGAGGTCCACGCTCGAGCAGTGTAATGGTTAATGGTTTCAAGGATTCCTTTAACGAGGGATGATTTAAAGGGTCTTAGAACGGATGGAATGGAATATTGTTTAAAAATTTGGGAGATGTGCAAATGGAACCGAGGGATGACGTTGTTCGTGGTGGTCAATCGTTTATAGGAAACCTTCTATTTGCGGAACTAGACTAACCCTCGACGTACGGCAACCAGTCACACTCGACGGACATCACGTTCCCTATATGAGAGCAAACACCGTTAGGAAGTTGAATTGAATGAAAGAGAAGCAGTTGGAGAATAAGATTCTGAAACAGTTGCTAGCGTTTTATAAATTATCAATCAGTGTATAAATCTTTTTATCCTATTCAAGGAACTTTAGACCTACAAAATTTAAAAAAAAATTGTTGGGTGAGGGATTAAGGTTTTGGAATGATTTCGAAATTAAATATAGAAAGGTCCACAATAAGAATCTTCTTGATCTCCTTCATCAAAGATTTTAATGAATATTTTAAGAATTTCATAAATTCACCAAGTTTGAGAGTTTGAACGATTCCGAAATGGATTATGGTCTAGAGGGTCCCATTATTATAATAAGGACCCTGAAGAACCTCTGCAAGGAACTTCCTCCATTACTACAACATTCGCAGACCTCCACCCAGCGAAAATAACCCAATCACTGCGTGCTGAATGAAAATGATGAATTAATTAAAACTCTCCACTGTAAATACTCGCCTATTCTAAACACTCAAGCTACCACCCAAGTAGCTAGGTCCTAGAAGCCTTTCCTAGCTTCATCCAGGACATGGACGAAAAACAGGAGGAACGATGAAACTGGGGAACTGATAGGGAGACCAATTAAAATTAGGATGTTGCAGGGTGTAACGGTTTCGACGATCGTTTCCTCCTGTCTTGCCCGATTTGCATAACAGTGGAGGTCCCGAGACCCACTCTCCGCGCAAGGATACCGTGGTCTTTACTTAAGCAATTTCATTAACCGCGGACCCACTTCCTCCGTCCCTCCACTCGGGATAGAAGCTAGCAGTTGCGTGGCGATCGCGTAACTATCCGCCTTCTTTCCAAACACCAAGCATTCCGCGGAAATCCCCGTGTACCTGCTTTCGCTGGATAATCGTCAGTTTCAATTTCGTGGGAAATTCAGCGGGAAGTCGCGCGAGCAGCTAGCTAAGGCGCCCAGGCGCAACAATTAGGAGGTGAAGTAGAACACTGAGACACGGGGGGGCCAGCAATTTATTTCTCTCGCTGAAATCTGAGGGGCAGTGCGGCTCTGGTGGAAACGGTGCTTTGGTGGATTTTGGGGTGGTAAGTGATCGTTGGGTAATAGGGGTGTAGATTTCGAGGGTGGTTTCTTTATGTAGTAGACTTCTTGGTGGGACAGAGGGTTTTTGGGTGGAATTGAATTGGTGATGTAACATAAGATCCCTGGTAAGGTGATCTCAATCTCGGATGGATTATCTAGTTGTCATAGTTGGAGCTTTAGAGGTGGAATATTTCCTAGTTTTCATAATTGAGGGGTTTAGAGCTGGAATATTCTTTAATTTTCATAATTGAAGGGTTTAGAGCTGGAATATTCCTCAGATTTCATAATCAGGTTTTAAAGCTGGAATGTTCCTTAGTGTTTTCTAATTGGAAGTTTAGGGCTGAGATATTCCCTAGTTTTCACAATTGGAGGTTTAGAGCTAGAAGTATTCTCCAGTTTCCACACTTAGAATTCTAAATCTGGCCTACTTCCTAGTTCCCACACTTGGAATTCTAGAGCTCTAATATTCCCCAGTCACACGCTTGGAATTCCAGAACTGTAACATTCCACTAGGATACACCTACTAAACATGATGTAACATAAGATCACTGATAAAGTGATCTGAATCTCGGATGGATTACCTAGTTATCATAGTTGGAGGTTAGAGCTGGAATATTCCCTAATTTTTATAATTGAATATCTTGAGCTGGAATATTCTCTAGTTTCCCTACTTAAACACTGAACCAAGCTTTCAATTTCAATAAGGAAGTTTCGCCCCAACTTAGCTCACCAATTAATCCCTAACGATTCTCTAACGATAGCCCCCTCTATCCCCCTAATTCCATACATAGAACGTCCTGTCGATTCGAGACTCTTTCACTCCAGATCAGAATTACCAATCCTCTAAAACCCACGACGTCCGTACAAAGGTGTTAGCAAGGAATTAGAGATGCGATGGCGAACCGCGGTACCTTCGATGCACCGTCTGCAGGCCACGTTGCGAAATTTGTTTCGAATGCATTCCCGACCGCTATCAGAGCCAAGGATCAGGTGCACGAGGAGGCTCGCCGTTACGCAAGCGTTCTCAGCACACGTCGGGGCGCACCGTTGCAGGATCACCGCGATACCCAGCTGTTTTTGATTCATCGTGACTGGTGGTGTCGCTGGGAAGAAACGTATCTCGCCGTGTCATCAGGGATTTGGAACCAATGGGACCCGTTAGACACCGCACTCCGGTGTATCGTCTTGTAACAGTGGCACAGAGGTTTATTACCGCTCCAGCTAGGATGCAGAATCAGTTTGGCGGAGCGTCGTGTCTTGCGGGGGAGTGTAATGTGTGTGTTAGCGCACGAAGGGGGAATAAGAACTGGGAAGGTTGTGAAATATAGTCTGGGGGGTCTTGAATTATGTGGAGCCTAATGTTGCTGATTCTAAAGACGTGGTTATGTGTTTTCTTACGAGGGGTGTAGACTTCCGAGGAGTTATGGTGGAGGTATTAAATTCTAAGTGGAAGGCTCTATTCTGAAGATCCTCAACTCGTGAGTTCTGATACTGATGATCTTCTAACTCTGTAGCTTCAAGGATGCGGAGTATTTAATTAAGTAGATACTCTCAATTATATAGTTATAATTGCCACATCAGTGCTTGCTACGTCGGATGATCGCCAAATTGGTGTCCCGCAACATTGGCAATCTCCTTGCCAGTGTTACCTTGAATCTGACTACGCCTAAATTGAGGATCCCTCAATTTTGACGATCTCTGTGTTAGCGCACATTTCGAAATCTGTGGTCTCCAACGCTAACTAATGATAAATTCTAGGATATGGATTACACTGCATTCCGAGTCTCTCGGCGGCATGAAAAGCCAATCGATGGTATCGACACCGATGTCCCAAGAGTTGTTGATATAAATTCACATATCCCTGGAGTCCCAACTCGCGCATTTCGTCTCGGTCCACATCTATATCATCTTTCACAATCTCAGAAATCCTGACTATCTACTTTTACGATCCGGATCCTGTCAATATCAACCTCCGCGAGACCAGCATTTATGCCTTAGAAGATATTCCTGGCAATCTCTTACTGAATGATGTTGGGACAGAGTGATGGAATTATAAGATTGAGATAATAACAAGAACGTAACTGTGTATGAGCCTAGACACTACCCTCTATTGCTTTACTAGATAAAATTCTCTGGTAACACTGTCGAGACTGCATAAGAATTCTGGAACTTTATTAGAAACTCATTCAACTATCTAAAAAACTCTCTAATTTTTTCAAACCTTAGTCTTTTTCTCAGGTTTCTATTGTACCTTTCGCCTTATATCTTAGGATTTCTTAGAGTTTCCTATTGCAACTTTGCACTACCTTAACTTTCCCACCGTCTACCTAAGAAATACGTTCAATTTTCTATTCCAACTTTGCCTTCTTCTACCTTACTCTTTCCCTCAGTTTTCTACAGCAACTTTGCACTACCTCAACTTTGCCTTCTACTCCCCTCTTCTCCTCACTTTTCCACCACAACTTTGCCCCCTTCCACTCCTCTCTTCTCCTCACTTTTCCACCTCAACTGCCCTCTTTTCTTGAATTTTCTACCACAACTTTGTTCCTTTCCACTACCCTCTTTTCCTCAATTTTCCACCTCAACTTTGCCCCCCCCCTTCCACTCCTCTCTTCTCCTCACTTTTCCACCTCAACTTTGCCCATTTCTCTCCCTTCTTTTCTTGAATTTTCTACCTCAACTTTGCCGCTTTCCACTCCCCTTTTTTCTTGAATTTTCCACCACAACTTTGTTCCTTTCCACTACCCTCTTTTCCTCAATTTTCCACCTCAACTTTGCCCCCCTTCCACTCCTCTCTTCTCCTCACTTTTCCACCTCAACTTTGCCCATTTCTCTCCTTTCTTTTCTTGAATTTTCTACCTCAACTTCATCCCCTTACACTGCCCTATTTTCTTAAATTTTCCACCACAACTTTGTTCCTCCTCCCCTAGTCTTCCCATCACTTTCCTACTGCAACTACACGCTACCCCAACTTCTCTCCCTTCGACGACCCTCTTTTCCTCAATTTTCCACCGCAACTTCGCCCCCTTCCCCCTTAATCTTCCCTTCAATTTTCCACCTCAAGTTCGCCAGTTCCGCGAACAACTATCGCGGAAATCAGCGGCCCGCCATCGCCCGGCCTCAACCACGAGGCACGGTCGCGGTATCGGTGCACGCGCAATTCCAATGGAATGCAAAGTGTACAACTTCTTCGAGATTCGATGAGCGCCCGTGTACCGCGGAATACCGATAAAGCCGGCGCGGTCGTGCAAGTATTCTTGGCACTGGGAATCGAGGATGGAGACGTGATGGAAGCGGCTAGAAACGTTTGCCAAAGGAGCTGATGATCTCCGTCTCGTTGGACAATAAAGATGACAATGCATCCGAAATTCGCGGTGCTTTACTACTCCACGCGAATTGGACGCGTTCCACCCGACCGAAAGATTAAATTCTTCCACCCAAAGCACCTACTGATCCGAATTTCCCCTAACTTCTCCTCCGAACTATCGACCCACCCCTCCAACCAACCACCCCCTTCAACCAAACCGCTACATTAACACTTATTAGCAAACACAACCACTACTATACGCGAATTTCGAAATTGCGTGAGTACAACTTGCAGTAAGTGAGCTTTTAACTGGAGTTATCATTAATTAACACGGTGAACGGCGTCGGCGTGTTTTCGCGCCGAGGCATTTCTACCCTACAACATTTTCTAAGGACCATTAAAATTATTATGACTCTGTGATACCTGACTAATTTAAAGAAACAACTATCCAAAACCTTCCACCAAACGGTGTCCACGCTACCAAATTCCATATTCCAGGACTCGCAGCGCTCGGAGAAGGTATCCAGACGTGGTATTCAAAACGAGCCGTGGGGAATAAAAATCCCTCTCGCTCTGCTGTTTCTCAATCTTTTACTGGGACCGGGTACGTGACCCGTGTACTCGCCGCGAATCGGTAAAAAGTAATAGCAGTTTTACCGGACGCGCATGCCGAGATCGATAGCGAGAGCTTTCTCGCCTCTGTCCAGCGGCATCTGCTACTTTCCGGTTCATCTGCGACGCTCGCGCTCGGAGATCTCCGAGCCCGAAGTAATTGCTCGTTTCTACGATGAACAGCGGAGATAGAGGAGCGAGAGCGGGGCAAGATAGGCGGCGTGCATTAGATATATCAAATCCAAGCAGATTTCGAGAACGAACGGGCCAATTCCCAGGTAGCTCATTGCGAGGGGTATCTACAGGTGCGTCCTTGCCCCCACGGCTTCATGCCCGCCTTGGGACGTGTCGCTGCGTGCTGGAGGTAAGCACACAACGAGGTGATCAGCCGGATGCGATCTTCGGTAACGGTTAGAAAGGGCCAAGCAGATTATTCGGCTGCCTGATAATGGATGAACGTTGGAGGGGAATAAGGTGGGTAGAGGCGCCCAGGTGGGAAGATTCGGGGTACGATATGGGGGGCAGACAGTCGCGAGCATTTCTGATTAGTGAAATCTGGGATTTGGAAAAGAAACCAGGGAGATCTGACGACTTCGGAATTTGAATATTCGAAATAAGTATTTTAAAAATTGTTGAGTTCTGGGATTCATTTACACTCGTCAATTTTCACACATTTCAACCCTTCGTGGTTACACGGGGTGGGTCGCACCCCAAGAGAAATTTTTGAGGTCAAAATGTGACGCCTTTAACCCTTCGGGGTCACACGGGGTGTATTGTACCCCAAGAATAATTTTCGAGTTAAAATGTCGCGCCTTTATGACTTCTAAAGGAGATATATCGCAACAAAAAATATATAAAAAAAATTAAAAAATCGCGTTTTTCCCACGACCGTGGAAAATCGCTCATTTTCAACTACAAATTTTATCATATCAAAATTTACATTTCTAGAAAAAGACTATTAGGTCATTATTTTATCAATATTACGAATGCACAATTATCCTTGAAAAGTTAGAAGATTCAAAAATATCAAAATGGTAACTCAAAAAATGACGCTGGGGTACAGTGAACCCCGTGTGACCAACTTGTGATTATAAGAAGGCGTGACCACGAAGGGTTAAGACTTCCAAAGGGGATTAATTGCGAAAAAAAATCGCTTTCTTCACAACCGTGGAAAATCGATCTTTTTCTAGAAAAAGACTAAGGTAAATGTCCCAATTAGCGACCATGTCCCAATTATTGACACATTATCCATTATATTTAAATGTATTATTACGAATGTACAATTATCATTGAAAAGTTAAAAGATTCAAAAATACAACAATGGTAACTCGAAAATGACGCAGTTCTACCAAAACCCCCAACCTTACGAAACCAGAATCCAAAATTTCTATATTTCCATTTACTCTCAACCCTTTCCTTTCCACTTCAATTCTCCAATTTGAAAAATCAAACTAAATACCAGAACGCCGACTAAAATCCATTCCCAAATCTAAAGGAAAAATGAATCTCACTAAATTCTCCCAAGATGATTCAAGATTCGAATACCTTGGCGCAAGATACCAATCCTCACAACCCCTTACCAGTATTATCGCCGATTTGCACGCACCCCATTGCATCCATCGAAACTTATCGAGCCACCCAAAAGTTCCAACGAGCTCCCCCTTCCCGAGGCACAACAATCCAACCAATCACCACTTCGCTAAACAGAATCCCCCGACCCCTTCCCATCAACCCCCCATGTTTTTCCGACCTTCCATCTAACGAGAGCCGAGCGGTCTGTAACTGGCGTGGAGGGTGCTGAAAATTCAGCGAGCTCCGGGCGGGGGCCGAGTGCACCGGTCAAGACGTTAGCACCGGGCGCGGAAGGAGAATCGGGCTCGGAGAGGGGTCTGAAATACGACACGGCGAGCACAATGCGCCTTGGTAATCGGGCGAGCGAGGCATGCGGGCCATTCAGCGCCGAGGAACTAATAACACAACTCGGCGAGTTCGGCCGTCGCGAGAGCCAGCCCCTTTGGGGAATTTCCTTGCGCCAGCGGTCGGGGGCTGCTGCAATTCACCCTGTGCCCAGGAATCGGGTCCACCTAGCGTGTCTCCCGAGCAAATAACATCTTTCGACGACGTGCTCTGGGAGAAATATCGCGGGCCAACCGTGGAACCAACGTAATCGCCCGCGGAGGAACGAACGCCGGTAGCCAGTGCTCCGCTCTATTGCTCACAATCAGGGGGACCGCGCGAAATTTTGGAAATAAAATGCGAGCTTTATGGTATCTGGTTGTGGCTTGGAGGGGGAGAGAGGATGTGATAAAGGGGGCTTGTGTTGGGTGTTATCACGCCTTTATTACGCTCGCAATTGTGTACACATTACAAAAAATATAAGTTGGAAGTGAAAGAAGAAGAAGAGAGAGGAAATCATAATAATGCAAGTGTAAGTAGGTAAGAAGGCGAGACGCGGCTTTGATAGCTTTTCTTAAGCCTGATCTGGAAATTTTCTAGGTTAAGGAAATTTTAAGGTGGGGTAGAGTAGATTTTAATTTTAGTTAGGGGTTGATTAGCGAGAGAGCACTGAAGGTGACTAGTAAAGGAACGTAGGTTGCAGGTGCAGAGATTGATAGAAGGTGCAGAAGTGCCCGAGAATACTGTGGGGGTATCGGGGAACTAGATTGGAGGTCGCGGGCGATCTAGTATCGGGGTTTCCTGAAGAAAGCTCCTCTATCGCTCAGAAGCAAACATTCACTTATAAGTAGTGAATGGAGTTCCCCGATTTGGAATATATTTTTTTTTAAGTACTCACAGTAAGTAAGAAATCTTGGAAATTAGGTATATCTGCAAAGGACCTATTTCACTCGTGAAACTATTTAAGAATAATTTACTAAAACCAGGCATCTATGTTTTTTGAAGTGCTGAATCCGAAAATAATGTTATTTTTGTGTAAAAAAAATTCCTAAGGTAGTTCACTTATTAAGAAATCGGTTTTTGGAAATAACTCAGAAAGGAAAGGCCGGAGAATTTTTTACATAGACAATTTCAAAGTTAACGTGGGGAAACATGACGAAAACACTTACAATTTTATTAAAAGGAGCCCAGATGTGGCCCCTGGGAGTCAAAAAACAGATTAACATGAATTTTGAAGTAAATTGGTGCGAGAAATCCGAAAAAAATATTTAAAAAATCCTCCGGCCCTTCCCTCTTAAATTACATTTCAAAAACCAATTTTTTATTAAAAGAACTACCTTAGGACAATTTTTTACACAAAAAATAACGTCGTATTCGGATTGAGCACCACAAAAAACCTACAAATACCAGATTTCTCCGTTATTCGCGTAGCCTTCAATAACATAAGTAAAACAGGTCCATTGCAGATGTAATTTTCAAAATTTCTTAGTTACTAAGAATTCTTTAAAAAAATATAACCCAAATCAGGAAACTCTATCTAAATTACCACTACCTCCCCCATTAATAACCGCAGAATAAACTAAGAATTTGCCACCCGATTTCACAAATACATCTACCCCTCACCCCGCCTATACTCAAAGTATAATTTCGTTCTTCGAAATGCGGAGCACGGCATAACACCGCCGCTTGGCCATTACTACCACCGAATGGCAACGTTTTATCTAGCCAAATCGAGCGTGGCTATTCATCAACATCGTTGCACCCGCCGACGCGAATTCCCACGAACGAATTACTCGATTCCATTCAGCCGTGTCGGAGATTTATCGCCCGACGGCGTATAATTAATAATTCATAGGAAAACACTGGTACGCTTTTAATTCCAATAAAATCACGCGGACGAGGCTCCGGCTGAAATTAATTCGCCCCGGCATTATCGCGGCGGACAAAGGCGGCCCGCGAAAATATCGGGGCCACCATAGCCATCGGATACGCGAAACAGCCCCGAGAACCTAATCGAGCGTTAACAATCGCGACACCTCCCCTTCAACGACACGCAAAACGCCGGCCAATTTGTCCCTCCAGTTTCCTCCGGCGTCCGTGGAATTTCGTTGGGCAAAGGCCTGCGCGCGTCAGACTAGATTATTGTTATTCAAATGGGAGGGGATCTAGGGGGGGACGGTGGCCGATCAATTTGCGAGGCATCGTTTATTCTTGGCAGCGGGAACTGGCTTAGAAAAATCGTTAGATTTCTTGATTTGTAACACTTTGACTGGCGCTGGCGTGTTTTCACGCCGAGGGTTGTTATTTTTTTAAAGAAAGAAAGTGGGTACATGGTGGGAGTCTGAATCAAGGTGGAGTGAAAACTAGTTTGGAATTCTAGTCGTGATTCGTAGATATAATAAAAGGTGTTCGAGACTCAAAAAGGTTGGGAAACACTGTTCTAGAGTCTAGAGTCACACAAGTTTGAATTTTCTAGGAATATCGTCGACAAAAATGAGATATGGAAATATGAAAGGTAAGTAAAAAATAGGGAATGTCATAAAACAACTTGATCGAGAAAATTAAGTTTTAATACTTTTGTTCAGTAAAGAAAGTTCAATGGATTTAATTTTCTTGTAAAGTAATTTCTTGTCTTACCTTGACGACAGAAGCTTATGCTTACAAATAGGGAAGAAGCGGCGACTATCCGTATTTTGTTCCAGTGCAGAGTGGACTTTTCCTGTTTTTAATCAGTAGGTATTTATATCAAATCTTTAACGTTATCTTACGGGGTATTTGAACTTGATAACTCTTTGTGATTCGATAATTCAATTGTTCCAGTTCCCACCAACAAAATATGCTGCACATTGCAAAATTGCGAGAAATGGACATTCCCCGTGTATAGAGAGAACTAAAAAATGTTGAGAAAAGTGCGGTTTATTTGAGATTTATAATTGAGGCGATACAATGGATGCGTAACGAGTTCGTGAATGTTGTCGAGATACTACTGCTCTGTATAGCCGAGCACTCGGGTCGGTCACGAGCGCATGAGTGTGTGTATGAATTATGCGAGGTGTTGTGTGGAAGAGTAAGTATGTGTGATGTCGCGAAAAGTAAATAAGAAGTCAATCAGCTGTTCGAGAATGTTGTAGTTGCATTGCGACTGATGTGTGTGAGAAAGAGAGAGAGAGATGATTCTGCCGAGACACCCTGTTTTTTTAAACGATTTTCCCTTTACTCTTCATATACATATACAGTGGAGTTCCTACAATCAATACAGTACTACACAAAAGCGAAGTTTATTGACCTTTAAGTTTATTAACCTCTTTTCTTATTTTACCGTGCATTCTATTTTCAAAAAAAAAAGCCTCAAAACATCCGCTACGGTCGCCCTGTATATAGGAATACCGAGAATCGGACAATGCGCAACGTTGTCGATGGCGATCGCTGCGTTTGTTTTTTGTATGGCAACATCTCTCGGCGGCAGTCGTCGCGACACGCAGTCTTTTGTCGTTAGCAGTTCTTAGAGCTCCGAGCGCTCGCTATATCCAAAATATATACACATAGGGTAAAGGACTCAATTACTGTCACCTTAAGCTATTTTACTTAAAATAACGAATAAATAAACGTTGTAAAGTCACACACAAAAAGAATTATGTAATTCAATCTATAATCTATATATAGATTATATACTGTAGTTTATTTATTCTTTATTTTAAGTAAAATAGCTTAAGGTGACAGTAATTGGGTCTTTTACCCTAGTGTTAAGCTACGGGTTTCTTTATTTAACTCCCACCTTAGTCCACAACACTGCCTTAAGAAAAATTAAAAATATTTCAGAATATCTTGCACCACACGACGTGTTAACTGCGATATCACATTTCACATTTCACTCAACCACACGCATAGTACCAGAGATTCCATTCGACTCTAGGAAACAGCAATTCCAATCCCCTACCCACGTCTAATAACTGGAATCTCGCGATTAATTACACCATATTCTTCCCGTTCCTTATCTCCCTAACTATATGACGCTCTGGAAATCGACAGGAAACGCCGGGGGCACATTACGCGATAAGGCTCGTGCATTGCCGCCGCGAGGAGCGTTCCACGCGGCGCGGGCGCGACGCACAAAGTGCCATCAAATCATGCTCGTCCACAATTGCAATCTATCAGGTGCGCGTCAGGTATCACACCTTCGCCAGGGAATAATTTATTGCGATCCGGCCGGGGCCGGCCGACAATATAAGCAATTTCGTGCGTACAATGCGCCCAGCCCCGCGGGCTCCACCGATAAATATGAACAGAGTAGTAATAAATTACGGAGGACGATTAGAGGGAGAGAGGGGGAGCGGAGGTGGGCGATAAATTAACGTGAACGCATGGCACAGTGTATCAACGATGTGTCTGGCTGGTGATCTGCTCGATCATACGATAGATTAATCCTTTTTTCATTCACCGTCGGCTTAGTGCAGTGCATGCTTCTACATATCAATTTCTTTCACCGTTTTTCGGGTATGAGTGCTTTTATTTGGGGATGGAGGGATATAATTGTTTTAAAATTGAATGGGAGAAATTTGGGTACGTGTTTATTGGGAATGCCGAAGAGGTAGTTTTTTAGATTTGGAAAGGTAAAAGCGGATTAGATAGAAAAAATGAAAAAATTTATCTAAGTAATTTGTTTCATAGAGAGTTGAGCATTATTTCATTTTTATTCGAATAAAGAATATTCGTTATTCTCGAATAACTTCATTTTATTTCAATTCTTATTCGAGATCGTTAGAACACAAATTTATTCATATAATGTCCAATTCTGATTTTGAAATGCGATGGATAGAGTGTAATAAGAAAAAGGAAGGTGTTAAATTTAATTAATTCTGCGTTTGAAATTTGATGATATTCATACATTCGATGAAATAATTTTGGTACACCCTATGTAGTGAGATAAACTAGACTGCATTATCGTCACAGCGTGCTCCGCGATGTGCAACTGCACTTCCAGAGGGCAGCAAGGATTTGGCGGATAGAACGAAGCGATAACGACTATACCTCGTTTAATTAAAAAAATATAACGAGAGGATATGATTAACGAGGAGAGAAGAATTGTTACGTATCACGGAAATGCGAATTGTAACTTTTATATTTCCTTTTATCACATCATTATGCAATATATTTGCATTATTTGTTTTATAAAAATATTAGAGAGGTAGGAAGCGTGGCAACGTTAGCGGGAATGAAAAATTCGAGAAGAAAAAAGAAATCCTTCGAGCCGGATTCGAACCAGCGACCTATGGATGTCTCCAGGAACCAAACAACTACAGTCCACCGCTCTACCAACTGAGCTATCGAAGGTGTTACGAGGATCTTCGCTTTTACCGTAAATCACCTGCGACTCGCCATGTGAATGCATATATATCAAGGTCATTTACTAAAAACATCATTTATCCCCATATAAACCACGAACCAACAATAATTAATATCCCCTAAACCACCACAATCACTCTCCCATGCAAACAAAAAATTTCTCCGAATATCGAAGTAAATCAAAGTTCCTACTTCGCAGTTCAATCAAAGCTTAACACAACCTACAATTTAAACAAAAGAAACCGAAACGAAACAAAACACCGTTAACCCGTTTAACCTTAAAAACTCCAGCCACAGAAGCCCAGTATAAACAAATAATTCCACCTACGTATTAAACGTTCTTACGCTAACGAGGAAAGCGACTCGTCGTCGAAGGTATACAAACGACAGCGCATTCCAACAACTGTCAAGATTCATCTATTCACATGCGTCGTAAGTAAAGCTAGGTGGTAACATGACACTAACGCGATGGCACCGAGTGACACAGTGATACGATTCTGTATCGCGAGTCGACCTTGAGTGGACAATGATTGACGGAAACCAGTGTCAGAGCAGTATATCATTGCAACGGGGATATGAATCGGCGATAAATCGACGGGTAACCTAAAAGTCACTCACCCAAAGTGCAGGCCGCGATGTCTGATCGTTCGGAGGGTAACCGCTACGCTCCTTGGCACCGACGTCCACAAGATCGGCCGACGATGATAACATTTATCTCGGGCACACGTCACCGTTGTCCAACCTCTCGATGAGATTCGGGGCAGATTTGTTTACACGCACAGCACTTCACACTTTCAACACCGAACGCTACTTGTCCAACGTTTTCCGGAAAACTTTCGGAACGTGAAACCCGCGTAGACTGCCCGCGATCGCTGCGCGTGCCGCCATCTCGCGGCAGGAACTTCAATTTCCATTCGATAGCGTTCGAGTTGCTTTCGATTCTCGAATCTTTGAACGAGGCACGTGAAAAGTAACGATAAATTGGAATGGCCTTGAATTAAGGGTGAATAGTTAACGTTGAAATTATCGTCTGTATTATATTCCTTGGGCGATGGTGAATTATTCAGATTGTTGTTTTTGAACGTTTCGAAGGGGGTTTTAGAAATTTGATAATGAATGTTCAGGTGGGCCTGGCCCCCTCTAGGAAATATCGAAATTAAAGCTTGTAAAAATTTTAACTATAGGTTTGCTCTTGCTTTTAATAAATCACAATTTATTTTGTCTACTGCATTTCTTTCTGATTTTAAGAGTTTTTCTTTCATTTCCCGAGATTAAATAATAAATAATTTTTTATTCCGGTAACTCTTTGGTTTAGTGTTAAATAAATATGTAGGTAAATGAATGTTATAAAATGTGTATGTATATAAAGATTTCTACTTACAAAAAGAAGAGAGAACGCGCTAGAGGAGGTGAGATGGGGCCAACTAGACAAAAATCCTAGCTACGCCAACGAGGGTTCGCTTGATTCGTCGAGATTGAGGTTTATAGCAGAGTTTTAGGCTGATTATTAATGGAATATTGTTACACGGGCCAAGTTTTATATTTCTGAGTGATTTAGCGTGAATCGTTAGTATTTTAATTCACTTTTGGGAGTATTTTACGAGGAGGACACACGACCGTGTAACGCACGGCTTGTACGCGTTCAAACTGACGAGTCGCACGCTATTGGTTGATTTCTTAACGTCTTTCTAGCGCTAACGTACTGAAATGGCGGGAAATTTGAAATACCAACTACGTTATTCCTGAAAACTTTAAATTCTCTCTATTTATGCACAATATAATTACCACACTTTCAAATATGTTTTAATACTACGTAATCTTCTATTCATAATTCGTACTTTCGAATTGAGAAATTGATGAATTATGAAGGAATTGAAAAATATAGAACGAATTTACTCCTCGAAGAATAACAAATTTTTAGCCAAATATTAATCGAATTTATGCTCATCCAAGCTTCCATATTAAAGCCTTTATTCCCTGCGACAGGTAAACTGTTTGTGCACGCGATACGTTATCTGTAACGGCACCGTAAATAATGCGTTAGAACTACTACGCAGAAAGTGGTTGCAAAACAAGCAAATGTAACATAACCTATAAAGCAGTTAAACAACTACCGAAACAAAAATGTAAGGATCTCTGTAATGTTGAAACTTATAAGGTTTCCATGTATCCTGTAATGGGAAGTGATACTAATTAGTTAACTAGTAGAAAATTAAGATAAAGCAATATCGAAATGTATTGCTTTAAGGGCACGTTACAAATGGATGCTTTAAATAACTATCCCTATTTCTAAGCTTGGAACAATGTAACTATAATGGATAACGTAACGCAACAGAGTGTTACAATTGCACATTCACTTAACCAGGATAGACAGATGATGAGAAAAGAAACAGGACCGTGGTTCGACGATCGTCACATAAATGAGAATGAAGATGAGCCGCTACCGTTTGAACCGTGTTACTACAAATATCGGGATAACGTAGGTAAGGGACACGATAACAAGCTTACTTTTCCGTAGAAAAGTTCTGTCGTTCTTGGTTAACGATTCTTCTCGTAGCTCCAATAGGTACTTTCATCGATATATCAGAAAACGTACAGTGGTGGAAAGACACGTCCGTTACGAATCTAAATGCGCAACTGGAATACCAACAGGAAGCAGTTACCCCGTCGATTTATCCGCTAACAAGTAAAGGACAATAATGTTGTAGATTCTATAAAACAGTGATGAGCAACCCATGGGTCGCTTTTGACCCGCCAGACACTGGCCTATGGTTCGCCTGAACATTTGCGTATATCTTTTGAACTGTAAAAGATATCAGAATTTTGTATAATTATAATTTTTGTATGAGCAACTATTCTCGAAAATGAAAATTTTAAAAAGTGATCGTTGTAATCAAATCGCTGATGAATGATTATATAATTGTATTAGAGTAGTTTTGAATATTGCACCCAGTATTGACAAACTCGTTTATGAGAAATAGAAGAGAGTATCTTACTAAGTAAATTTCAGTAGTTATTTAATTTCATTTAGTTAGAAAAATATACGTACGAATACTTGTTTATGTGGGTATATAGTACTGTGTATATATTACTAATAAATAGTAAATCAAATTTAGAAAAACGTTTTTTTGTAAATCAATGTTAGAAATAATAATTTCAGCCCATAATTTAAAATTCTTTGATTAGTATATTTATGTATTTAATATTGCGGCCCGCGTAGAGTAGTAGGTTTTCACTTGTGCCCACTTCGGTCCAAAGGTTGCTCATCACTGCTATAAAGTAGAGCCTGGGACTATTCGAATAATTTAATATTCGAATATTTTACAAGTATTCGAAGGCTATGAATAAACTTCGAATATTTAAGTCTTCGAATATTTGAGTATTCGAATATTTAAGTATTCGAATACTACTCAAATATTCGAATACTACTCAAATATTTCATTATTCGAGTATTTAGTTTGTCAGAGTGGAATCTTGTAAGCTAATACATAACTTGATTTATAATTCACACCATACTATTTGAATGCATCAGTATTGGAATACTTAAATATTCGAATACTTGGATATTCGAATACTTAAATATTCGAATACTCGGATATTCGAATGATATTCGCCAAATAATTGAGCAGCCAAAGTATTCGAATATTCGAATACCGAAAAATTCGACAAATAGTCCCAGCCCTACTATAAACCACAAAGTAACAAGTTAATCTTCTGAATTTATAAATACTTACTATTCTTCAGATCACTCAACAAACGTTCAGTCAGATCCATTACAACAAGATGAATCGAACGTGAGGAAGTCTGTGAAACCTAAGCAATCAAAGAAACCAAAAACCATAAAGGAACGTAGAGAACCCTTGAAGCGTACGAAGCATCCAGAACTATGGAAAGTGAACTTAAAGAAGAACGCCAGGCTAAGAGGCGAAGAGTATGTCGGAGTTGGAGGTAATTCATATTTGTTTCCGAGAGGAACGTTCGCGTGGAATGTATCTACTGTTACAAATGTTATTTATAGGAAAAATAGTACCTGCGAAAGCCATGGGGCCTCCTTGTAAATGCCGCATGCGTTGCTCGGAGAAGATAGACGAATCGGCACGGGAGGAGCTGCACAACATTTTTTGGAAAACCTGCAGCTGGGAGCAGAGGAAGCAATACGTCGCGCTGTCGGTCAAGGAATCCCCGAAGCAGCGAACTCGATGTCGCGGAAATGTGAAATCCGAACACCGCAGGCAGGTCACGTTCACCTACTCCCTTTTGTTGAAAGGGGAGTTCACCACAGTGTGCAAGTGCATGTTTCTCAGCACGTTCGCAGTGTCCGAGAAATTTGTGCGCCACGTGATGGACAAGAAAAGGGCGTCGCCTGGTGGAGTTATAGGGCCGGACCAAAGAGGCAGGCATACGCCGAAAACGAAAAAGAGCGAATGCGTTAAGGAGAGAGTGCGCGAGCATATTAAATCCTTCCCAGCGGACAAATCGACAAATCCCAAGGATCGCACGGGGATGAGATACTTAGATTCTAGATTAAGCATAGCTGCGATGCACAAACTTTACGTGACACGGTGTAAAGAAGAAGGTTCTCCGGACAGTGATATAGTTAAGGAGAGTTACTACAGAGAAATGTTTAAGACGGAGTTTAATCTTGGTTTCAAACCAGCGACATCGAAAGAGAATAAAGTATTACCAGGTGTTACTGATGGCAAAGGTACAATAAGCACGTAATTCCTGTATATTTCCCTAGGATAGGTGAACGATTCCATATTAAGACAGATTTTTATATCAGATGTTCCAGTAATATTTTTCTTCCCAATGTTGCCATGTATCGTGATAAGAAATATATTTAAATATTTTATATGTTAGTCTTCAGAGGATGCTAGTACAAGTACTAGTATATTTTATCTTAAGAATATTAAGGAAGATTGTATAAGGCTGTATTTTATATAACATTTTACGTAATCTGTTTAACGATTATTATTATTATAAAGTACTTTGAACAGACTCACAATACAATTGCTATTCCATTTAAATATATGCACGAATATAAGCATATAAATGTTGTTACTAAAGATAAAAAATATTTACACGTAAGATCATATGCTACAACATTCGTTACAAAATATGTTATTGTCAAGTAATAACAGATCTATGTTTCTAGCTGCTACGCTTTAAACGAACAATACATCGCAGTTTAACATTTTAAAGGCGCTATATATATATATATATACAAAATATACAAAAAAATTTCTTAAAAAAAAGATAGACAACGCATTTCTTACGAGCTACATAATTGGAGAATGAAAGATTGTATGTAAAAATGTATCAAATCAACACGCGTCATCACCATCGCCTAATTTCCTTTCTATAACTTTAATCACTGTTTTTGTATTTCGTTCGTTTCCGCTTTAACTGGTGACAATATTCCGTTCCATCGTTATCGGTCGATTTTAGCTTTTGTCTGGAAGCGAACTGACTTCCAGGCATCGCTTCGTCGCGACTTCAACGGCACCGATTAGAGCTGACCTCAGGCCATGCTGCTCTAGATAATGAACCCCAGTTATGGTGGATCCTACAAACAGCAGAATGGACGAACACAAAATTAAGCAGAGCTCAACTGATCACCGACATATTCTGAGGAATCTCCTAAATCTATACAACACGTAGAAATTAGGGCTGGGACTATTTGTCGAATTTTTCGGTATTCGAATACTATTCGAATATTTAAGTATTCGAATACTATTCGAGTATTTAAGTATTCGAATACTAAGGTATTCGAATAGTATGGCGTGAATAATTCATCAGTATTCGAATAGTATTCGAAAAGTATTCGAATAATAATATTCGAATACTCAAATATTCGAAGTTTATTCGAATAGTCCCAGCCCTAATAGAAATATAACTGCTCCACAATTCTTAAACCTCAAGATATATTTCATTTCCGAACCTGCTGGTGAGGTCACGTCGTCTTTGAGTTGTCCTGGATGAGAATTCGTTTGCATAACCATTGCGCCAGCTCCAAGAACGGTTTGGGCTGCCAACTTATAGGCAATCGACCTCATGAGACCCATCTTCACGCCCCCGTCTGCTAGTGCCTCTATCATCATGTACACCTGAATGAAAAACAGATGTTTCTTTACAACTTGAAACGGTTTATAACTGTTTAAAACTGTTATATGAAGCTTCTGATTAAAACGGTAATGATTGTTATGAAGAACCGAAATCGATATTATAACAGTTTTCAAGTCCTGGACTATAAAAATACCGCTGCTTTAACTTTACTCACATACGCAGGTCCAGAACCGGCCAAAGCCGTGACGGGATCAATCATGCTCTCGGATATTTCTTCGCAGAAGCCCACAGAACAAAACAGTTTCTCTGCGATTTCTGCTTCCTTGTCACCAGCGGATGTCCCACGGGCGAATACCGTTGCCCCGCATCCAACGAGGGCTGGCGTATTGGGCATCACCCTTATTACTGGCGTTCCTTGTGGCACCGCCTAACATCAATGTAAATTTATAAATACCGTTCTCCGTGCACAATACACTAAGGGGAGGTTCCGGTCTAGAGTCCAAAAATATAGGTGATCTTTAGAAATTAATTAAAGGAAAACTACTATATATAATTTAATGGGACTTTTGCATTGCATTAAGGATGTTCTAAGTTATAGAAATATATTTTTTGTTTAATAATTAATCATTGTAGACGGCACTGGGGAGTCGTTAAAGTCGAGGCGTCAAAAAATTCATCCAAAGTGGTGGGACCTGTATCTCCAAAAGTTATTATTCGATTCGACTGAAACCTTTTTTATTTTGAAGAATATACTGTAGGGGCGAAACCAGAAGAAAATTACAACAATTACATTTATTTTAGAAAATAACGATACTTGAAGTTTCAAATCACTTTTTCCCTATATTTTTCATCCTTTCAACGCCTTTAAAAATTATAAATTTTCAATTTTTAGTAATTTTTTCTGGTTGCCTCCCGAGGCAGAAGTATATTCTTCAAAATAAAAAAGTTTTAGTTGAATTGGATAATAATTTTTGGAGATACAGGTCCCACCGTTTTTGAGAACACTGTTCCGAGAAACACGCGTTTAAAGTTTTATGTACGTGAGTGCCGAGTGGCCGGGTGTTACTTATTTAAATGCCTATAACTTCGGGAATTTTACGGATTTCAACAAATCCTTTTAAACACGTATTCCTAAAAGACTAAACATTCCAAAATGAAATAAAAACAAAATTAATTTTTAGACCGGAACCTCCCCTTAATTCAAGCGCGTGAGTTTCAGCATCACCTTCTCCAAATACGCCAAAGGGACGCCCATGGCGATGGACAGTAAGAGTTTGTTATAATTCTTCAAGTCCGGGAGGATTGTCGGGATCACTTGCGGCTTCACCGACAAGATCAGAATATCGCCGTAATCGACTACGGGTCCATTCGTGAATACAGTGTTCGACCCCATTTCCTAGAATCATGTCGCAGCTATTAATGAGTGAATCGACCGGCTATGCAGCGGCCAGTCGTTGTATTGGTAAACGGAAAAAGTTTTCAGACAATCGCAAACGCCAGGCTCGCAACACAATTCATAGACTTATCGTGAGTCGGAGATAAGGTGCGATATTGGAAATTTTCCTAGGCGCGATAATGATCGAAGCACAAGAATCGGTGTGGCGCCCACGTGCAATTAGCTTAATTGAGTTTCAAGATTTGAATTTCACGGGCAGGCAGGCTCGCGCCCAGTCGCGTGATTTTTCCAAATAAATTACAAGCGATTTGAGCAATCACGCCGATATTTAAGATACGGTATCTTTTAATTACAGATCGAGGCTGTCATCGGTGCGACGATTATTAATGAAGCCCGTTAAATAATTCGCTGGATCACGACGGCTCGGCTCAAAAGCAATAAGTGCTTCGGTAAACAAGATATGCTAATAAGTGTACATATATAGAGCCGATTACGCGTGTATTTCACAATCGCTGGATAAGTTTGCCGAGACAACAAAAAATATTTGTTGTTTTGCGATTTCTTTCTGGCCTGAAGCAAACACCGTGACTGATAACGCCGACAATCGGCTGATTATCTTTTATCACTTTTATCTGCGTATCAGGAATGCAACGATGACAAATTAAGCCTCGACACAACAAGAAATTTATTATTTCCACGCTTACAAAACCGTGACTGAACTCACCTTGAATGCGTCTATGCTGCTGGCGTCGTTCGGGAGGCAACTCGCCAGTATCATATCGCCCTTGCTCACCCCTGCGGATTTATAATTCACGATTAAATGCGTCGATTCGCGAAAACCACGAATTTAATTCACTGTACAATCGAGGTAGTCGAATACTTGGGTATTCGAATGGTATTCGAATACTTGGATACTCGAATGGTATTCGAATACTTGGATATTCGAATGGTATTCGAATACTTGGATATTCGAATGGTATTCGAATACTTGGGTATTCAAATGGTATTCGAATACTTGGATATTCGAATGGTATTCGAATACTTGGATATTCGAATGGTATTCGAATACTTGGATATTCGAATGGTATTCGAATACTTGGATACTCGAATGGTATTCGAATACTTGGATACTCGAATGGTATTCGAATACTTGGATATTCGAATTATATTCGCCAAATAATTGTGCAACTGAAGTATTCGAATACCGAAAAATTAAAAAAATAGTCCCAGCCCTAGTGTCGACGACTTACCAGCACGAATGAACCCCTTAGCCAGAGCCTGGGCCATTTTACCGCCCCCGATGAACCCGATCTTCAACATCTTCGTGTCCACGTTCAAGGAAATCCTCTTTCTCTTCTCCTCACCGTCAGCAAGAAGCTGATCACTTACTATTACAAAAATACGACAGACATTGCAACAA
This sequence comes from Andrena flavipes, assembly GCA_963971345.1. Classification (NCBI taxonomy): domain Eukaryota; kingdom Metazoa; phylum Arthropoda; class Insecta; order Hymenoptera; family Andrenidae; genus Andrena; species Andrena flavipes. The sequence continues at coordinate 76,918,923 of OZ020480.1, forward strand.
AGGTACTTTGGAAATTATCAAAAAGCATAGAGATTCACTTTTTTCGCCACTTACTATATGTTAATTTAACGCGTTATAATCACTCGTACTCGTTTCATTAAAGCAGCTTGGTATTTTTTTAGAAGTTATTAGGCTCGGCTTGGAATTAAAATCAAAGCTTCTGATCGACACTGCGCGATGAGGGCTGCTGGGTCGCAGTATTTGAAATTAAAATCAAAGCTTTCGGTCGACACAGTGCGAGGTTGAAGCGCGTGCTGGATCGCAATATTTGCGAAGGAATCGGCGCTACTACTTCTCGGCCTTTGCCTCATCTCTCTAGACCGAGATTTCAGTACTTTTCTTCTCTTTTTTCTCATGTAATCGTGAACGAGATACGAGCTCGTTACGCGACCGAGAATGCCCGCGAATAAACCGCGTGCAACGATTTCGCGGTCTCGCCGATGAATTATCGAGCATTTCCGTCGCTTTGCGGAAGAAATACGAGCAAACATAATTCATTGTATCGCGGTTTGTGACAAGTCGAAATATCGAACGACTGGCCGTTAAATCATTCGTGGCACGCTTCGGTAAACTGGCAGTGGCATTACGTAATTGCGGCTCAAATCACTTTCGGCTGAATGAACACGACGGCGGTGGGAGGGGGAGCACTTAAAAAAAGCTTATCCAATTTATCAGTTTCCTATAATTATTCTAAGCAGCGCTGAGCATCTCTCGTTAACTTTGGGTTAGGTCCCGGTTAACTCGCAATCGCCCCTCGGGTTACTGAACGATAAAATCACTTGTATAAATGATCCTCGAGTTCTTTCGAAAACTAGTAGCTGACCGAAAGCTTGGGTTAGGTCTAGGTTAAATCGAATTCAAGCTCGAACTACGGAACATTAATCTTTGGTATACTTAGATCTCTACACCTCGCAGTCCATTTGGGATCTGGGTTAGCTGCGACGAAAAATTAAGTTACAGTAATCATTAAGCATACTCAGGGCCCCCTAACTACTCCTAGCAGTCGATTCGAGATCTAGGTTAGGTCTCAGTTTATATTTAAATTGCAGAGCTGTGCAGATCTCTCATTACTGCTAGCCTTCTCTTGGTGATCTCTGCTAGGTCTGGGTTAGCGCTCTATAAAGTCATTCCTCTGTATTATACTCGTTATCTACGTACTACATCTACTATTAGCTCGTCTATTAATAAGTTTCTGATCACGTTGCTGCTTCAGGTGGATGCAAACGAGCGTGTCGCTCGCACGTCCGTAAACAGTATCACGTGTGATAGGTGTTACAGGTTGATTTAGTGGAATCACGTTCCGGTGTGTTATCACGTATCGTTTGATAGTATCGCCGTACTTATTGAATGGGTCTAGGTATAATATTTGCGGCCGGGTTACTCACCACTCCGCACGTTCAAACGTCGACGGACACGTCGGCTTAACTTCAAGAATTCCATTGTTTTTAGTCCTGTAGTCATTTTCCTTCCCTTTCCTGTCCTCGCCTTTTCAAAATTCGAATAAAGGAACCGTTCGGTGGACGCAACGTGCTGCCTGGTCGCGTGTAAACAACGCTCGGGATGATAAAGCTAGACGATGAAAATAGACGTAGAAGAGCCTGAAAATCATGTGTACATTAGGATTTCCTCGAGGCCCATAAATTCGTCGAAAACGCGCAATTAACGGTACTCGAGTCGCTTGCCAGCAAACAAACTTGAGCGTTATAAGCGGTGCAAATAAACTCGAAAGTGTGTAATCGGGATTAATGGAATCTACAGAAAATTCTTTCACACCCGTGGATTTTAAACTTTCTACCGTTTGCACGTCTGATACACAATCGAATTATATTAATCGGCTGAGTTAATTTACCCCGTACACTCGCGAGCTTCGATTTCGCGGGCGTTGAAAAGAGAATATTAGAAACAAGGCTTACAGTCTTCTAAGAATCCAATTACAGCTCTACTATTAAAACACTAAACACTACAGAATTTCTTAAAAATGAAATTATACTAAAATATATTAAAACGCGTAAGGTATATTTAAAAAAAAAAAACACCATAAATAATCCCCTTATATTGGCACTTACGCGTTTTACATACTGTAGCCAGATCGTGTCGGTCGTTCCTTGATGCAACGGGTATCTACGATTATCGGAGCAACTGTTCCCCTCGAGATTGCATACGGCGTGTAATAGATAATGATTGTTTCGGCCTCCCTTATATACTGGCGACGCTCGCCCCGTGGTGCTAAAATGCGACTGACAATTATTGTTCATGAAACGCGGAAAACTACCTATTCGGTCGCGGCCAATCACAATCCAAATATAATTGTGTCACCCCCTTATCTGATACAGTGCCTCGGCGAGCCGAGCGGATAGGACCACGAGTGATCTACGGTCAGGTATAGCATCATCCTTGCGTTCGAACTTGCATAGGTGCACAGGCGAGGGTGATAAGACACCTTGCACCGACGATGCATCTCCTCGAGAGGTTCGGTGCACTTTATGTCGGCGAATCTTCGCCTGGGACACAGCCAAACGCAAAAATGACGCAATCCCTGGAGAAAAGTGTATTTGGTAGATTCACGTGGGGATGTTTCCTCCGCGGGGTGTTGTTCTTGCCGAATTGATTAGAATGTAACGAATTAGCGAAGGATCGCGTGCTCTCGTGATTTGTGAAGTGTTTTAAACACTGACCACACGTAAACCGCGATTAACGGAACTATAGAATGATGCAGAAAGGTGTTGATAATGTGGACCATAGATGTCAGCAGGGATCCGATTGCGTGGAGGTGTAAGTTCGTAATAGGAACACGATTTTTGGAGCTGTGTGCGAAGAAAGTTGTTTGCGCGAAAGAAGGACGAATGGGGGAGAGATATTTGTTTTCGGACAGACCATAGACGAGGTATAGAATAGACCTAGGATCTTATGGACTTTCGAGGTAAAAATTTCTCTTCACTGCCTTACCGACTTAGTTATTTGGGACTGATTGTAGTGCCCTCTGCTCATGAACGACGGTCAGTTGAAGAACTATTCCCCGAAGTAGTGTAGAGGAAAAGGCGAAATGTCTGTGGGAAGCATGTGACTTGTTTGCGATTGAGAATGAAACCGTCGAAAGCATTTCGGTATAAAACTCTTCGCGCTAATTCGGTCGCATTTTGCGCTCGAGTCCAGGCTTGATTAGTCTTCCAAGGATTTTAATGAAATTATCCGACTTGAAATTAGAAGGGAAGTGTAAATAATCATATTGCAACTTTCGAATTTATTTAAACAATACAGAATGCTCAAGTTTCTATACTTCGTCTGTGATAAGACTAAATTATTCACGTTTAGAATGATGATAATTATGTAATCGCTGTTTCCGATGCAGTAGCAATGTATTATTTCTCCATCTAGCTTTGTAATCTTAAAGCATATCTCAGAATTCCGTGGGCACGGAAGGAAGCCACTTCTCAGAGGATAAATATCGTTTTTCTGAAATATACAGGGTGATCTTCCGCGACTGGACTCAAAGAGATGCTTTCCGGTACCGCGTGGCGAAAAGAACACCTCGCGATGCCTCACTTATACTAAAAAAAGGAATATGTCTAATTAAATTGGCACTATAAAATGGGTTAAAAAAGCAAGAGGGGTACATTTTTCTTTACTATAATTCCAAAGTTGCCCTCTCCCCCCCTTGGAAATAGTCTTCTGGCGCTCCTGTTTGGCTTTCGATCCTCGAAAGGGCTGAAATACCCATTATAAGTGAGAAATGTTCAAGTTCCGCATTTCTCATCAGATCATTGCGAAAACGACGCCAATCGATTCCTTATGTTTCTCCGATGAAAATAACACCAAGAATGGCGTAATTCGGAGCATAATGAAGGAAACCACGTGAAAAATTAGTTTACATAATTTCAAGCTAACTTCATCAAGAATAGTCCGATTTATTATTTACATACCCAATGTCTGGCAAGTCGGACTATTATTAACGATGTTAACAATGGCGGGAGGATCACCCTATATATTCTGTGTATATTCAAATTATCCACCATTGTCAAGATAACGTGACAACTTTGCATCTTAACATATAAAGCAGAAAGCTTCTATATATTTGTGTGTTTGCCTGTCGTCTAAAAACTTTCTAACGATAAACTCTATGGCCACGGAATGTGTCTCAGCTGATTATGCCCGACCAATCCAGAGGAATGTGACCATTTCTACAAAAAAAACAAAAGAAATTTTTTTTACAAAACCAGAATCTAAATTTCTTCACTCAGGTCTCGTCTACATGTTATTCTGCACGGCAAAAAGAATCTATGTACTTTGAACTTTAAAAAACACATTCCAAATTTTACGATCCGCCCCCAATGACGTAGCAGGTATTGTATGCACGGGCGATGTAAATGAATCGCCAAAAATTTCAATACCAATTAATTCCGTTCCATCTCGAACTTTTCATGCGTTACATAAACCAATCCCACATTCAATCGTTCTACGACAAACAGCGTGCGCAACGCAAATGCCACAGTTATTTACATAGTAGATCTCTTAGTTAAGATAATCTATTCACCAACAACTTTAAAACGCCCTCTTCCTTAAGAAAAAAGAATCGTGGCTCGATACGATAAACTCTTGCCTTATCACTCCGGCATACGCTTATACCTAATTCGCACTAAGTTGAATATTATTTTCCAAGAATCCATCAGAATTAATTACAATAATCATCCATTAACCACTCGACTACTATTTCCATTCGCGATCGCGAAGTGGCATTGGAAAGCAATTTAAAACCAACGCGTCCGACGGTGGCGGAGGAAACACGTTTATTCGAGAGTCGCGTGTTCGAAAGGTTTTAAGGTCGTTTGACAGCGAGAGTCTTCGGCGATTCCTTTCATTGTTGGTGCGGCGCATCGGCAGCGGTTAGTAAGCGACAAGCGGTCGAGCAGGCTGCACGTATCCGTTCTGGTATCTCCCACCGATTCATCGTCCCCGTGGGGCGACGTATGTTTACGGCTGTTTACGATCGATCTCCCCGAACAAGCCCGAGGCTGTAAATACGTTTATCTAATCCACGCTCGATAACTTTGACCAATAGTATCTACGGCCCAGTGGTAATCGAGCCCGCGATTAAATCGGTCCCTCTGTTGCGTAATTCCAAATTAATGGGCAAACTGACACAGCTCCGAAGAAAATGGGATCGGCAAAGTGGACCGTAGCAGTGGACCAGCGGAGGGAACAGTGACGGGGCGAAGCGTCGTCCCGCTCTCTTTTACGAGCTTGACGTTTCGCGACAAAACGGAGGGACTGTTGACCGCGCCAGTACGATGCCTTCCCAGCTGAGCAAGTTCTTCATCGGCGCGTCCTGCCGGGAGTACGCGCATCCTTGGACCGATTCGTGCATCAGCACCACTGCTGGCCTTGGGCTGCACGCCCTGCAAGAAAGCTTCAGAATATACTCTACGGTTTACATAGTACGATCGCCACTTCTTCTTCCCTTCCTCAGGATCCCCCTGTTCTGTACTTTACCCCCCCCCCCCCCCCCATACCCCTTTAAATGACACTGCAATTATAACAATTATTCGCTCCATAATCTGCGTATAATTAACTACAGCGGAACGGCTTGTTTATGCAACGAGACTTTATTTTCAGTCATTTATAATGCATGAAAACATAATTCCTTCGCTATCCGGTCTCTTTCGAAATGAACCACGACTCGGATTACTCTCGTCGAGCGTCGATGCAGGAAATTTTTTCTTTTTAAGTTTTCGCTGTTTGCTTTCAGGTTACGCTTTTAATGAGAGGAAAGATACCGTCTAAAGGAGATATCACAAAGACGATTCTGGGTATCTTGCAGTCGACGGGCTTTCTATCCTGGAGCGCTTTCTCTTATTCCATGTTCATTTGCTCCTTAAGGTTCGTAGGTATTCGTTACGCGAATCGATACCGATTCACTCGGTAATCTCGCATAAAATTACGTAGCATCCTGTTCGCCGGTTACGGTTCCGTTGGTTTTACGAGATACATTTATATTTCGCTTTGTAATATTTAATAGAGAACTATATGTTTCAGGCGAATACTTGGGAACTTCAATATTCTGACGGTCTCGTTCCTTCCATCCTTTTTATCTAATTTAACGGCCATTCTCGTCGAGAGGCCGTCTAGGCGCACCTTACTGTGTTTATATGTATCTAACATTGTGAGTAGATTAGATTTAAAGTTCTCGCACTTTGTGTTAACATAACGGATTTTATGTTACACGTATGTATCTCGTTGTCGTTAACTTTTACCAGGCAACGGAGACGGTGTTTAGAATGGGGCAGGCGAGGGGATACTATTCTTTCATTCCACACGGCGAAACGTATATTTTTGCCACGAGTATAGCATTGCTGCTCTATTTCTTTCGCGTGAAAACAGATAAGCACGATTCCATTTATAGAATACTTAGGTAGGTACTCTTTCGCTTTTTATCGATCCTGTAATTACGAGGTTTTTGCTAGATTATAGTAACGAATGATTCATTTCCATTAGCATTGTTGTTGGAAAGTACGAAAGTGCCGAATACCTTATCCGAAATAGCTCGGAAGCATTAGCGTGTCCTGCTACTGGATGTACTAAGGAAGATTCAAATGAGACACATAATGTAAATAAAGAAGTCCGTAAAAAGAATCTTAATATATTCATGAAATCGCTTGAAGCGTATAAGAGAATTATCGAGTGGGTAAAAGCTCAAGGTAAACATCTTTCTTGTCCACATCCTCATAGCTGTGTTCACTATGTATTAACGGTATGTATACAAATAATTAAAAGTAGCATCAGAATTTATTCGTTGATACAAACCAGTGTTCTTCAACCGATGCTCCGCGGAGATTTCCGGATTGTCCGCGGAAAATTCTGCCCGAATCGTGTAGCCACTGCGTTAAATTAAATTGAATTCTAATTGAATTTCATAACATTAGATTTTATAAATAAAATACTATCTACTTTGGTTTCTCTCTTATTCTCTCTATACTTCGCAGGTGTGAAAAGGTTGAGAAACGCTGTTATAAACGTGCATTAATTACATTCACCTTTACTTGCAGGGTGGTTTAAAACTTTTTAGCTACGGTCTAGGTGCTCAGTTAGTGCTAAACTTCGTCTTTCAAATAAGAAAGTTGCTCTCCAAGCCGCAGTTACTGAAGTCTATGATCTTCAAGAAGGGTAACTTGAGTCTGGCCATGTTCCTAGGGGGTTTCGCGGGACTTTACAGAGTAATTATTCTGCATTCTAAAATTATTCCGCTTTTAAGTAATACTCTAACGATCTTCGATCTATTTCAGCTCCTGTCCTGTTCGTTAAGGAGATTATTGCAAAAGGATTCGTCCTCCCTTGCGGTCCCCGCTGCGATTATAAGTGGCCTAACATTTATGTTCTACAATAACACCACGATAGCTTTGTACTTTATGTGGAAAACATTACAGGTATCTTTTCAATACTACTCTATCATTACATCGATGTTTCTCTTATATTACACAAATTCTCTCCAATTTAGTTATCATGGAATGATCTTGTGGAAAAGAAAATAGTACCTGAAGTGAAGTGGTTCGTGATATTTCTGTATTGCTTTAGCACTGCAGTACTCTTCCATGTAGCAATTGTGGAACCGCAAAACTTACGATCGTCCTACTGGAAGTTTTTGTGTTCGATATCTGGGGACAGGTAATAAGCATTAAAGAAACATTTGTACTTGGACACACATTCTGTATTTTCATCTCAACGTTTTACACAATTGCAGAATCGCGGTGATGTCTCGAATACCACTGGACCAGTTCGGCTTAGAATCGAGTAAGCATCTCGAAGCAGTGCTCAAGAAAACAAATACCTCCAATGTGAGAGATTATATATTTTAATTTCACAATTCAATTACAAACAGTTAGAGGTATATGAAATTTTCGTATCAATTCTTTGCGTTATATATATTGAGAAAGGCGACCAAAGAAATGCAAAACTGTATCGTAAATCGTTGCGCTGTTAAAGCTTTCCGAGTAACGTCGAAATGATAAAAAAGAAATCGGTTCTATATGTTCATCGTATAATGTGAACGCGTGAAAGTGCCAAGATTTTGTATATTGTGATAAAGAAATATCTTCATTCGTGCTGTTATCAACGTTCTTCCTCTAATTAAACTTGTGATCATGGTACATTTATATAAATAATTGTACAGAATGACGAAACTGTTGCTATAACAAGTGGGTGTTACAGGATACTAATGTATAAACGATATTGTGGTATAGATAACTGTAGAGGTATATGCAGATCCATGTATAAAAATTTACAATACGTAAAGCTACTAGTTGAAACTATGTAATAAGTAGTCAAAGAAATTTTTATGCTAGTGAATTTTGATACATTTGTATAATTTATTTGTTAAGTTATAAAAATACATTGTTGAATTACTTCCCTCCTTATTTTCATTTCTTCCACGAACCTGCCAATCATAAATAGAATACTTGAATTTACGATATACATCTAATACGCTATTTTCTTTTCTTAGCAGTCTCCAATGCTCTATTCACTATCACGTCCGCATTCCTTCGCTCGTGTTTCCGTTTCAAACGTTTCTTCTTCCGCAAGATATCGTCCCAGTTGATTTGGCTCTGCATTTTCAAGTCTTCGCTGTCTATGACTCCCGGGATAATTTCGGAGTCCAAAGTCGACACGGTACGCTTTCGTGGTACCGTTCCTAGTGGACGTAACATTTCCAGCAAGTCGACTTGCCAAGGGAGTAAACCAACTGGACAATCCACCCAACGATGATTTGCTAAAATAGTTTTAATTCCTCTGTCATCCTTGCCTGTTTATTATTAAATAAAAAAGTAACTCCGTGTACTCACCAAGAGCTAATTTCCATTGAGTATTTCTAATTTTTTTATCGGTCAGGAATTGCGGTACTTTATTTTTAGATTCGCTTTGTTCGCTATCTGTATTCATTCCGCTATCGCCGTATTCTTTTTGAATATCACTAAGAGTAAAAGTCTTTTTCTGTTTGTTCGACGCTTCGCCGTCAACTTTCCCCAGTGCGTAAATGTTCGCTAAACTTAGCAACAATTCTCTGCTCTGTTCGTCTATTTTCGGACTGATCAACTCCAATACAGGGAAAATGAATTTAATATAAAATTCATTTACGTTTAATATAAGCTTCGAGACGAAATTGGTATCGGTTAAACAAGGTAGTACTACGTGTGACAAATCGAACCACAGAACACGTTTCAAACGCGGATGCGCGAGATGCGTTTCTTCCTTCACTTTGAGTTCGAAAGCCTTCGGTGACAACTTCTTCTGGTCCTCTTTTAACTGATACTCCAAATTTCGAGATATACAGTGGGCAGCATCCAACTTCAAGAAACCGTAGGATATAGAGCTTATCCATAACGAGGCTAGCAATCTCTTGTGCTTATTCTCCTCTTCGTTATCTATTAATCTGAGCAACTCGAAGACCACGGCTTCCATCATTCCTTTCTCGAGTAATAGGAATATAATATCCTTCCAGAATTTCATCATATCCAGCGGCAATAGGTCGTCTTTTAATTCATTCTCGGTACTTTCTTCTTGAACAAAGATCGAGAAAATATCTTCGCTCGGTAAGAATGCTTCCGAACTGAAGAGCGCATCGCAAACTATATCTTTCTTATTAGGAACAGACTTCTTATTAAGATATCTAGAGATTTCAGATAAAAGAACAGTCCTCGCTGTGAGTAATGTGTACTTTTTGTCCTTCGTTATGCTGTTACTAGCAACCTCCGCGTGATTATCTTCATTGCCTTTAGTATTGTCTTCCGACGATATGGCGTACAAACGCAAATCTTGTAGCGTCTCCCTGTTCGGTAAAATGAATTTATCAATACAACTACGCTATAATTCCTTCGAGGGGATGAAAGATTATAAATAAATTGATTAGAATTTCGACCGTATATACGAGATAATTCAAAATTAAATTGGTTTCAGCGCACTGGTTCGGTCAATTTAAAAAAAAAACTTTTTTTAAATAATTATAATAAAAGCTGTTTTGCAATTTTTATATTTCCGACGTTTCGGTCATTGATCGTGACCCTTATCAAGGAAAGTAGAACAAAAATGCGTTTGCCTTTAGGTGAAAATTTTCACGTAGCCCAAGACGCGCGTTGAGCGCGTCGGTTCGAACGCGACTGAGGCAAACAGTATAAACAAAGCAGGAGATTCTAGAGGTTGAATATAATACGGTACAAATTGAATTCAAAAAGTGAAAGAAACGGTATTTCGAACCTCGCCAACACGCCGTCAAAATACCAATGATGTGGTAAAACAGAAAAACACGAAAGATTATACGCACTCCAATTCTGAATCTGGAATATCCGTAACCAAATAATAACCAGCATGAATGTACAAGCTGACGGCAGTCCAGAGCTCGATTAAATCGCTAAATTCTTGTATCTCTTCCTCGGCTTGCTTTACGGACTCGTCGGCAGCGATACATTCTTCCATTCCCTTAGCTTCTGCTCCCCAGTATTCCTCCTGTAAACATGATATTTAAGAAGATGCCTTTCCCCGATCGTTACGATCTCCCCGGAGGTAATCTTACGTGCAGCCAAGTTAGTAGTATATTTATAGCTATTCTAAGAACACCGATGGACGGCAATTCGTATCCGTGGGCAGTGTCGTGCCTCAAGCTCACTATCCACTCCGGGATATTGAGCTGCTTCGCGATCTGGAACAAGGATGTCTGCTTCGTGTGCCCTATGTTAGATATATGATTCAGAAATCTCATTATAGTGGTCGAGTACATCAGGCACAGATCGTTCTCGTAACTGATCGGCAGTTCCCCGTTGGCGATCTTGGGAGTCCATTCGCGGTCCCTGAGGCAGACCTGCATGATCGAGAGAGTGCAGTCGACGCCTACCGGCAACTTCGGCATCCTGAAAGCATTCTCGTTAATACCACTTACAACTTTACGGAGCTTTCACAAGAGCGAGCGAATCACCTCGCCTTCCATGCGAGCAGCATCTCGTACGCCTTGGTTTGCTCAGCGGTGTCGTTGGAGTAGATTTCTTTGTACACCTGGTGCCACTCCGTTCTGTGGAATATACGTAGTTTTCAATAGAAATTATGAATATACGAGGATCGTTACGCAGTTACTACAGTACTTACAGTGAAAACCATGGCACTTGCTTCGAGCCTTCCTGTTTCACAGAGAGCGCCATGCTTGACCACGTGCGCTTACAATCTCCGCCGTCTTTTCATTGACCGCGTTGGGCATGTGTGAGGCAGGACCGAATTAAGGTGTTTGGGGCCCGGGGCTATCAAATTATCGGGGCCCCCTTGAACAGCGGCGGGGGGATTAGTGAGCTAATCGCTTAGAACCTGCGATCCCCCCTTTAATTCGGGCCTGGTGCGAGGCAATTGGGCACGCACCAACACGCTGTGTTACACACACGTGCTCGCTGTGCTGTAAACTAGACTTCGGAATATAGCGGAGCGGCCGCTGCGCAGGTGACGAGAGCTTTTGAAAAATATGGCGAAACAGATACGAATGGTACTGATAGACCTCAGTGGGACGCTGCACGTTGATAATACAGCGATCCCAGGCGCAGTGGAGGCGTTGAACAGGTGGCATTCTTTATTCAGTCTGTAAAGATAACTTTTACGATCTTCGCCAGTGTCGCCGCGCATCTTGCATCGCGCAGCTACCATTTATTGGCGTGCTTTTGAGTGAAACGAATTCAAATTTCAAATAACTCTAGTGTGTTATTAATTGTGATGCAGGCTTCGAGGCGCTAATATACCAGTGAAATTCGTCACGAACACAACGAAAGAGTCTAATAGCTTTTTGTACAGCCGATTGAAGAAACTCGGCTTTGAAATAAAGAAGGAGGAAATATTCAGCTCCCTGGCCGCGGCTAGGAAATTGATCGTTTCGAGGGGACTGAACCCAATGCTGTTGATCGATCCCGCCGCTTACGAGGATTTCGAGGATTTGGTGAAAGAAGAAGGGAAGACTAATGCTGTGGTAGTTGGACTGGCGCCGGATAAATTTCATTATGACGAATTGAATAAAGCGTTTAGGTGGTCCTGGTTGCTCTAGATCGAGTGGAATATTCTGGATTTATCAGAGTTCGAAAGAGTTCTGGAACTTTTCAATAGGCTCTATTTGAGACATGGAATGTGGAATTTTTTTAAAAATGTTCTCACATTAGAATTGATGAGGTAAAAGTAGTTGAAAATAAATGTTCTAGTTGGAATTCCACAGGAACAGATATTTTCTTAAACGAAATATATAAATTCTAGCAGAATTTTTTTAAAAATAAGAGTTCCAGAAGTTTTTCGATCCCTGTGTTTTATACATTTTTGCAATTTTATTCCTAATTTCAGATTGTTATTGGAAGGTGCGTCACTAATAGCGGTTCACAAGGGGCGGTATTATAAGAGACCAGACGGTTTAGCTTTGGGACCAGGCGCATTCGTAACCGGATTAGAATATTCCGCCAATGTCAAGGCGGAAGTGGTCGGCAAACCCACCGCGGAATTTTTTAAAGCTGCTTTGGGGGACGTGGCCCCTGAGGAGGCAGTCATGATTGGCGATGTAAGAAACTGGATATGTGTTAAATTCACTATTTGCAATTACACTAAGTGTTTGATAAAAAATGTTGGGAGAGTAGTTTTTGATATTTTGGACCGTCCTTAAATTACGTAAGGGTAATTTTGGCGATTTCTTACCCCCTCCTCCCCCAAGTATAAGAATTCGTAAGATTTGATATTCCACCCCATTCCTCTTTTTTACGTACTTAATATTTTTTACATTGTATTTTTTCAGTTATTAAAATTCTTTTAAAGGTTTGTAATTTTGTATAATTCATTTAAGGGGAGGTTCCGGTCTAGGCCCCTCCTTGCAAAAGTAAAAGGAAACCGGATTTTATTCTTTATATAAATTTTTACAATCACCTAATGAATTTTATTAAATAAGTTTTTCTTAAAAATATTTTTATCCGCTCAACTCGGCTGCCCCAAAATTAAATCCTGAGTGCGCCACTCTTTAAGACCCTCTGTATTACTTGTTCTTCGTTAAATTAGGATGTCCAAGATGACGTAGCCGGTGCACAAGCTGTTGGTATCAACGGTTTCCTGGTGCAGACTGGGAAATACCGGGAAGGAGATGAAAGGACGATCACACCGCCGCCAACGAGAGTATGCAGCTCTTTCACCCAGGCTGTGGAGCATGTCCTCAACAAGGAACTATAAGTCTTCCCATTAGCAAACGAGAATAGAATGCACGCAACAGTTGTTCTGTATTAAATTAGACGTTTTATTTAATTATCAATAATCCCATAATGGTGTACATGATCTGGATTAATTTCACAATATAGGAATTTCAAAATACAGAGTAGACAGTAATTACAAAGAAACCAGCGCGGTATCGTTCGTGATATGAAACATTAGATACCGACCTCTTTGTCCTTCCTATTCGACGCCATCGGAAAATAAGTTCTACCGCCATGTGTTCTTGGCGTGGCGACGACAAAATCGATGAAAACCAGAGAATGTTCTAAGTATTAAACGAATATCGTCTCGTTGCGTAATCGTCTGTAGAAAAGTTGTAGAAAATTTCATCTACCGTGACAATAGTGACGTTATAGTTTAAAAATTATGTTTACAAATTAGAACGAAGCTGCTCTAATCGGTTCCCGGATACTTTCGCCTCCGAACATCGTAGACGCCTCTATTTAGACTCGAGACGATATTTCTTAGATTCGCGTGTCGTTCTAAAATAACGAGGGGGAAAAATTAATCGTTGTAAATTGTTTCGAATTGCTACTAATACGTGGCCTTAATTAATAAATATATTACGACTACTGTATCCACTACGTTATCGTTAAAAGCAGGCATACAGAAAAGATTTTTCTTAGTCTCTCTCTTTAAAAGGAATCGGTGCACTGCGAGAATCTCTTTCAGTATAAAATTTGGCACCGCTCTGTTAGTTGTTCTCTCTATATTATAAGGGCTAACGAACATTTCCTTTACCTCCGGAACGTTTACAGGCCCGTTCTCTAAAAAGACAGGGTGTACGAGTTTAGTTTTGATTCGACGTTGCCCTCGCATCTCGAAAGGTGCGATTACGAGAGTCCCTCTCGCCTTTTCCCTTCAACGTTTACACATTAATACTTCCGTTAGCGAACAATTTGTTATTTGCTTAGTGAGGAAGGCTCGGTTATAATTCTTTTTTTTTTACGAATACTGTATGAAATGCACGCCTCTCGTCTATAACTACATTACCCACGCGTGGAGAACGCCGCGCAGCGTGATCGAGCTCAACGAATTTCCATCGAATTATGCGAGTAACGGATAGGAATCTGATACGGACGAGAAACGAAAGAACAGAATCCATCGCGCGATAGAGCGACGCGATAAAATTATCGGAACGTCTCATTCGATCGTGAAAGTAACGAATAATCGACGACCGTATGCTGCGTCTGGATTACAACGATAAAACCTAATTTAAAATCTAAAATTAAAGCACGCCAGAGTCCCACCCAAGCAACTCCATGATTATGCATCGCAACGGTGTAACTCACGATTCGTGGTTGGTTTTAAAAGATCGATGGATCGGCTCGCAATTGAAATGCCCTCTACAACTTATAATCTATGATCAGGCACATGTTGATTTCCTGTCGCAATAACGAGGGTCGCTTGGAGAATACAATTCGGTTGAAATCAGGCGATGAAATCCGACAACGAAACGCTACTGCTTGCAATAATGTGCACAGAACGCTGTTACACCAGCATTATTATGAACGAAACTTAACTACCAACGCACAATATGTTCCATGCACTTTCTTTTTTGGTAGCCATTCTCTTAATCAACGTTGTCTCGGGACGAATCAACGAGACAGACGAGTAATAAGCAGTTGTAAAGAATCTCTACGCGCGACGGAACTAAGTGTAACGAAAGCTTAGCAAATAAATAGAACTCGCAGAACACGCAGCGCATTAAAATGTAACAATGGAATAGTCTCTAGATTTGTTAAAAAGAATCGGCTTCTACGTCGTCTTGCCAACGCAAACGTTACAACACTTAGGGCCGTATTAATAAAGAACAGTATATTCTCTTTCTCATCTTTCATTTATAGAAAAGTCAAGCGTCTGCCCGAGCCCCGCGGGATCGCCGTAGACGCTCCATTTTTCGGTACAACAGTTGCTTTAATTTCATTTATACAGCCCATCACCGTGACCGAGGGACATTTACTCACATCGCATCCGTATATACAAATTCGTAGGTTTCTAGTAGAATGAATAATTTTTAACGCAAGGATCCAACTACGTACTCTCTTTATCTGTTAAGGGGCATCTTCCAAGGTCAGATTCTGCCCAATGTAGCTAATATATCAGTTTAACTGGCAACTATACTGTATTTATATCCATTTCGTTCTCCCCGGCCCGCGCGAGACATCGTTACGCATCTCGCGGATAGAAATTTAATTAATGGAAGTCCCACTAGAGACAGAATTCGACCTTACGCCGAGGACAGGTATACCGTTTACTCCCTACGACTTTACCGATAGGAAACCTTGAACTGTTAATTTGGCTGTTCAATCGTAATTTGATTAGTAGTAAATTGACATTTCCTTCTTCCCCTCTAATCCTTTCTTTCCCCTCTCAGGCAAGGCAGGTGTGCGGAATACTACTGACGCGTGTCGCGGGACGCATACATAAACCGTTCGCTCAATAAATAGATGATCAGTATCTTAACTTGGGAGGGGGATTAAAAATACTACTACTTATAAATTATGAAACACAACTAAGTGGTATTATACACAGAAGTAGTTGAGAGACACGACATTTAGAAATAAGTATGAGACTAACAGTTTCCTGGGCCGCGCGATCTGTCCCCTTACATTTGTGCTTAACTCTCTCAATGGTAGTTTCGACGTGGGAAGACGATGAAATGGCTGACGGCAAGCATTTGCTACTTCTACACCCAGGTACAAAAAACATACGCCTCTAAAAGCAGACTAAACGAAATTAGCATTCCGCGTCGCAGGATGGCTTTGGCCTCGGGATATATGAATATACAACTGTGAGCAATCCGCGGTAATAATTCCGCACGTTATTGCCTTCGAACCGCGCTCAAGTACCCCGGCGCGTGGCCTGGCTTTTACTCATCCTCGGCCGCGGTGTCCAGCGGGGCGTCCATCGAGAATCGATTGAACACCTCGTGAAGAGGAGGTAGCGTCAGGTGCCACACTCTGCAACTAGTCCACATGTCTTCTGTTATTCTGAAACCCGTCGAATACTTTATAGCGATTAATTCAGCGGCCAGCGATAAATCAGAAAGATCGTACATACCTTACCATAGTGAAGAACCAGGCACACTTCAGAGATCCTTGTTCTGACGTGCCCAGCCCTAACTATTTTACAGGCCGATAGTGAAGCGTTAAATCCGCTGAACTTTTCCAGATGAAATGCCTGACCTGGAAATTCAACGAATAACGTGGATACGACTCGAAGGACTCGTTACTTCTCAAGTATATTGGTATATTGTTTCCGAGAACGTACCGTTCTTAAATCCATAGAAGGGTCCAGAACTTGGTCGTTACATAAAAGTTCAACCTTTTCTTCGGCCAGCGAAGAGTTATCAGCGTTCGAATCTGTGTTCGTTCGGTCCCCTGCTGGAGACCCACCGGAAACTGTGTTCCCAGTGCCCGCCACCGATCCGGAGTCGCTTCCTGCGCCGAGCACTTTATCGCATACATGCTCCGCCACTTTGCGAATTTGTATGAAATCATTCGCGATCAAACGATCCCTTGAAAAATCGAAATATAGGAATTATGCGATCTATGAATCTACGGAATCTCCGAGAGAAAATATCTTGTTACGTACTTCTTTAAACTTTTTATACCGGACGTGGCATGTGGAAGAAGGTAGAAAGGTATTTTAATAAATGGTGGAAGATTCTTGTTGTCCACAACGATGTTCACTACCCATGATGGTACAGTTTCGGTTAATAAAACCCCTTCTGTTTCCCCTGCAGCATCCTTAACTAGTAATCTATACAGAGTTCTTCCTCCCACTTCGCTGAAACAAGATCAAATTTTTATTATTGGCGATCTAGTAAACAGGATGGCAGTTTCGATGGTTATTAAGTACCTAAATATAACAGGTGTATGACTAGGTACTGAGAATGTCTTTCCTCCTCTTATGTGTACAGGACCATTGCCATCGTTACCACTTCCCTCGTTCTCATCGTCAGCGTGTAGTCTCCACCAGTGCTTGAGCAAAGCTTGTAATAAAAGATTCCCATAATTCACTGGAAGAAGAAAGTAATATTCAGAGAACAATGAAAGCTATATTAACAGCGATCAGAGCAAATTTATCGCTGTTCGTAGTTCCCATTTCCCTCTGCTTTTGTTTCTTTTAATTATTTTTCTTTCGAACTTCCTAATTGCTTGTTCCATGCTTGTGTGACTGCGATTTGTGCTTCTTATAACAAAGGGTTCATCCCGTCGATATACTTAAATAAATAAATAAAAAAGGGAATAAGATTTCTAGGAAACCAAGCGTTACCTTTTTGATCGACCGCATCATTTTCTGCGAGGCCTGTTTCTCTCGCAGAGACCCACGCTGAGAAGCAGTCGTTCTCATCCTGACCCAGATGAATGGTCAACATCTACGAACATGCGAATATTTATTATTACGCTTCGGTGGCCGAACTCCTGGTGTTTTAATCGGTTTAAGTAATTGTATAATTATGTACCCCAGTTTTAAGATCTACACTGAACCAATTTGGAACGTACACCATGTTATTTCTTTTCTTTATCTCCTGCTCGAAGTCTACCCTTCCTAAATCCTCGACTTTGCATGCCTTCAATACATCGTACAGGGCCACATTCTCCTCCGTATCTTTCGTTAAAACGTATCTGCGATCGTTCAGAACGTGGCAATGCCGTATCGCAGGGCCGCCCAGTATCTTTTGCGCAGGGTCTAAGTTCTCCGCGACGTTCGATGTTACTCCGCTATCGGAGTCATAGTCGTGATCAATTTCGAATTCTTGCCAATCTTTCTGGCTTATGGACTGCAACGGGTTTCACAACATTAAGTCACTTATACTCCCGACGGACGTTTAATCTTGTTTGTAACACGCTAGATCATTACCCAATTGTTTATCGTAGACTCGCTAGTCGCCACCCAAATGCTAGACTGATCGGGCGTCATGGCCATCTTTAGCACAGGCGCTTTCTCTTCGCATATAATGGTGTATCTCTCGGGATAACTCAGTTCGGTCATTACGACTGTCTTATCTCTACCTCCCGATATCACATGGCTGAAGGTGTCTGTCGCCTAACAATCACAGTTCCAATTTAATAAATCCGCTCGAGCCGCGCTCGAACGCGCGCTAACGCAAGGAATAACATGTTACAATTACCAGCAATGCCCAAACACCTTCTTTATGTACCCTGAACGTTTGAATACACCTCTGCTGCCCCAGAGACCATAACTTAATCGTCCCGTCGGAGCTAGCGGACAGACACTGGGTACCGTCTCTGTTTAATACTAACGCTTTAATATTATCCATATGACCGCGAAGCTTCATTAATTTACTGCAACACCTCGGATCCCATACTCTCAAAACTTTCTCCGTACTACCGCTTACGATAATCGTACCGATCTGATTCATGGCCAGGCTATATATCGAGTCTTTATTCCCGCTAAGAGACGACGCTGCAAAAACACCAGAACCGACTGTAAAAAAGCAACAGGACGATAAGAAGCGACGTAGAAATTCCTTTAATAATCTCTTCTTTACTTGTCACCGTGTTGTTGCTTGCCGTCAGAGCCGTCAACGTATTAACGTCCCATAGGAAGATCAATTTATCTAAACCCGCGCTAGCGACCTGCTCTCTGTCTTTGGCGTACGCCAGAGCCTTCACGTAGTCTTTGTGTGTCCTCAACGTAGACATACAGAAACCTTTGTGGGCATTCCATACTTTCACCGTCGTGTCGGAGCTGGCCGATATCACTGCAAAACATTAAAGTATTAGCCGTTATTCGTTTTCGACGAACCTTAAGTGGTATAACGCCAAGTTACGTACGATTCTTGCCGCCGCAACATAATACTATATCGTTGACCCAATCGGTGTGATGCTCCATGGACTGAATGTACGGCTCCTTCATATTCTTGCAGTTCCATATCCTTATAATACTATCTCTACCCGCGGAATAGAGCCTATTCCAAGCCGGATCGTACTGCAACGAATTCACTCCAGCCCTGTGCCGTTTCTCTACTTCGTCTCTTATAACCATGGATACCTTCGGTGAAAACAGAAAGCGAAGTATGTAGTCTCGAGAAGCGGCGAATCTTAAGTAAGCTAACGACCTTTTCGCAGAATTAATAGTTAAGCATTTCTGAAGGAATCTCCCTCTACGCGAATTATGCGTTTCTTTTTCTTTTAATTTAATAGATAGAATCGTCAACGTTCTCCCGAGACTCGGTCGTACGCCGATGCTGGGTCTCGCGAGACCCGTCGTCGTTGGTAGAAAGGAGGTTGCCCCTCCTTGGGGCGAACGATGCGAGGAGGTGTTGCTGAAAACGGTAAGACAGATGTGCCCCGCGGGCCAAGTACCTGGACTTTCTTTCGGGCGCTCTGGCCCCCCGTCTTGTGAGCTGCCATTATACCGCGAACTGTTCCGTGGCTTCGGGCGAAACGATGACGACCGGGCGTATTCGAGGTTGCACGACTATGCTGCGGCGCGTCCACGTTGCGGTGCCTCGAGCCCACGTAGCAGTCTCATCGCCGATCACTCTGGGAACCTTGCGCGATCGTGCGTGGCTGCGTGTCTCGCGCTAGCAAAAAATAATCCAGCGCACATCACGGCCCGAAGCTCGCGGGCAGCTGTCGTCCAGTGATTTCCGGCGACGGTTGCTTGCTCGCGTTCATGACCGTCGGAACCAGAGCCCGTTGTTCGCGTAGTCCTGAACGCCGGTGTCGATGAGCTCCCCGATGTCACGCACGTTGAGTTACATCACGTTTCACAGCATCCGACAACGCTTCGACTCCATTGTTGTGATTGAATAAAACCGGATATATCGGTTGATTCTGATTTCGATAAAGGGGGGGGGGGGAGAAGGTGGATACTCGCAGGTGTATCGGGAATGTACCGTGACTCCTGCAAGCGTAACGCGCACTGAGGGGAAATGATTAGATGAATTTATGAATTCGGAGTATCGGTATTTTCAACAGCCGCACGGGATGTTGGGGGCCAATGGTTGAACGAGATACGGTTGCGGGGGCGAGTGACCACCTGCGATTATCGGCCAATGGGGAATGGGGATCGATGGGATTGAGTGGCATTTGGGCGAATACGCGTTTGTTGTACTTTGTGGGAGTACGGGGATTGGTTCGTTGTTGGGGTTCGTTAGATGGATTTTGGTCGATCTTTGGAAATTGGAGTATGTGAAGTTGTTGGTTAACGAAAAAAAACGCTGTCGCCTTTGGCGCTAGAAAGAGAGAGGGTGTCCCTCGTGTATATTTTTCTCTTCTTACCGCCGTCTACATTTTTAATCGCTATGTTTAATATTAATTCTAAATACTAGTGGCGTTGTGATGATATTCTATTCCGAATCGATAACGTCGCGTGCGACACGAAAGTGATATATGCATCTTTCAAACGTATCTACACTAAACCTAGTCTATGGCAGAACATAACTCCTTAATTTACGTATTCATCGCTAGATGGTACTTCTGTTCTATTTCAAAGCTAATTTCAAATAGAGACACTATAATAATAGCGAATTCAGTATCTTGCACTGACTCTGTGCTCGTACCAGAAAATGACTTGGATTAGTTGATTCTTATAGAGCTTCCTCGTTTCTATCAGAAACAACTAATCCAAATTATTTTCTGGCACCGGTGCAGAGTCAGTGCGAGGTACCGAATTCGCTATAAGAGTCTGCTCAGCACCGTAAGGATCGATGAAAGGCCAGCACCGTAAAAACCGGTTTTGGCTAAATCCTACGAGATAGAAAGAAATATATACCCACACAGCACAACGTCCCAGATAGCACAACGTCTGGTAGAGTCTTAAAGACGTCCAGAAGGCGCCTTAAAGACGTTTTAAAGACGTCTTGTTACAAATCAAGACGTTCAGACCTAAAATAGACATAAACTAGACATCTCTAAGACGAGGTGTGCTATCTGGGGTCCGGCAAAGTCCCTGGAACGTCTACAGACGTCCCAAGGACGTCTTGGTACTGATCAGGACGTAAAGACGGTCTGAATGTCCTGATCAGTAACAAGACATCCCTGGGACGTCTGTAGACGTCTGTAAACGTCCCAGGGACTTTGCCGGACGTTGTGCTGTGTGGGTACAATTTCACTCTTACCCACTCTTATATTTATGGCGGTATTTTACTCCTGTTTACTCCACGCCAGGGATCGGCGGAAATGTTTCCGCCCTATCTTATCCTCTTTATCAACGCCAAGGTTGAATCACACTCCACTACGAATATCCTACGATAACTCATTTCCGATGGACCCTGAGTATGGGTAAATGTAAATCGGATAACTGCGGGTTATGTATGCCGAAACGGTTCCCGCCGATTCTCCGCCAGTCGCGGCGTTCCAAAACACATCGGGCCGCCGACTGGCGAGAGTCTCCCGCACTAATTTCGTTCAGAAAATCAGCATCCGGCTCCGGTACGCCCGTCGAAGAGGCTTGAGTATCCGTCAGTCGAGCATCGCCATTTTTGTGGTGTGAAAAAGTTTCTTGACTCTCGGCGGCGGAGTATCGTTCGCCAGCTGGTGAACGGGCGGCTGCATCGACGTGTATAACGTCCGCCAGCGAGCTCTGCGTCATGAATCAGTCACGGAATTTCACTTCGCTGTTGAATCCCAGCTACTTGCAAAACGCGCAGCAGAATGCTGCGTCTGCGAACGCGGCGGCAGCCGCGGCCGCTGCGGCCGCAGCAGCCGCCGCAGTAAGCGCCGCGATTGCGAATGGAACGCAGATGAACCCGAATTCACCAAATTCAACCACGGGCAACGCCAGGAAACGCGAAGCGGAATGTACGTATTACCTATTATCCTATTACCGCGACCGCTCCGCCGGGAGCCGTCGATATCGGAGTCCGTAACGCGCGACCTGATTTCCCGTACACAATTCGCTCCGCCGCACGCCGCGATGTACCACGGCGTGTACACTCGACGATTCTCGCGTAAACACTGGTCATTTCGGAGCAACGCGTTATTTTGGGGAAACGTCTCCTTTACCTGGCAGATTTACTCGCATTGTTTTCGATATTTATCAACTGCGAGTGTACGCAAACACCGTCGCAGGACTGTTCGACTAAACGAGCGGCGCACAGGCGGAGGCTCCGATTAGTATTTTCCGGAGTCGCACTATAGGGAACGAGGGCTTGTTCGTGTAAATATAAGGTGCATTCGTTGTCCTTGGTAGGGTACAGACGAGTAATTCACGATTTTTCCAGGTGACGTTAAGCAGGAAAAAGAGACGAAAGAGGAGCGCAAGAAGAGGAGGAAAACTAGATGGGGCGGTAGCGAACATGACAAAACTTTTATACCGGGCATGCCTACTGTTCTGCCGACAAACCTGACTCCTGAACAGGAGAAGGCTTACCTATGTAAGTTTATTCCTCTCGTTCCTTGGTTATTTCGGATTAATTATGTTGTGTATATATGGATATATATATATACATATATATACATGGGCAGGAAGCGATCTAAGAATCGTGCTTCTGCGTACGAGTATCCGAGACTTAATTTCTTTAGTACTGTAAAAGATGTAAGTATGTATATACCGTTGAAAAATTTACAGTTGCCAGAGGTAATCGAGCTTCCAAATACTTTCGAAACAAGCGAGCTTGGCAATGGGGATTGCCAAATTCGCCGAATAACGAATACCGGATATTATCGGAGTTCGGTAGCTTACCTTCGCTTCGTTGCGTCGAGTCTCTTTTTTCCGATTTCGTCCCGTCGGATATTTAGAAAAGGACTTAGTCGCGTGTACATAATGCCTCGTTAAACGCTCCGCAATAAAGACGTGATCTTGCGGCGGTACGAAAAGTCAATGAGATATATACGTGAAATTTACTGGAACTTTTTACCTCAGGGATTTTGCATTAAACATAAGCGATTACCCTACAGTTTTAAGACATGCTTACATTATAGAATGTATATGGTTATGGCAAATTGGCAATATCTAACTGTTGGGGTTTCCGCCCCCTCTAACCCGTTGGTTTACAGTTCAGCTGCAGATCGAGGAAATCAGCAGGAAGCTACGCACTGGAGATCTTGGAATACCGCTTAATCCTGAGGAAAGGTTTGAACGAAACTTACATACCAAAAATGACCATTACATATCTACAATACCTATCTACTGACCATTCAGCAGCCCGTAAATACACAGGGGCCTTATGATATGGCTCCAATGCGAATTAGTGCGGGATACCGATGCCTCTTTGAAATGATCGGGCTTCATTAAAGCCTCCACGCAGCACAGAAGATGAATTTTGATAATATTGGTTTGCCCTAATCAATTTCTTTTACTAATTCATTTTCATTAAACACTGCTACGGCAACCAAACGTATTTACTGGCGGATGTTGATCGTTCGCGGCGATGAGGGGTCGTCCTTAAATTACGCAAGGCTTTTTTGGGGGGAGGGGCTCGCGAAGTTCTTACGTTTTCTTACAAAGCGACGAGGTAGCGTCTTACGTAATATTTTTTAACTCAATTTTCAATAAATACAAATTCTATCATCAATGTTCCCGAAAAGTTGTTTTAGTTCGAATTTCCCAAACGTTAAAAAAAATTTAATGACTGAAAAGAATTCAATGTAAAAAATATTACGTAAGAGAGGGGTTGCAATATCAAATCTTATATTGGGGGAGGGAGGGGGTAAGAAATCGCCAAAATTACCCTTACGTAATTTAAGGACGGCTCCTAAATGGGATTCACGCCAGCGTCGATAATCGAACGTTACGGAACTAAATGTTTTTAATTTGGATCGGACAACGCTTCGAAATTTTACTCGTAGATACTCTATACACGAATAATTGTGTTCCCTGTACATTTGTAACGTTCGATGCAGCGAGATATAATAAATCGAAGGGTAGCTATAGTAGCAGTGTTTAACATACAGTGGGTATCCTAGTCAATATATATATATATACATCTCTTAAATAGTTAAATATTCTTGCACATGTAGGGAAATTCTAAGGTGTTCCTATGCAGACTGTTTCGCACAAGTGAATAGGCTGCGCGTGATTATCATCTTCTGTAATAGCAGATTACTTTGAACTTGCCAATGCCCGGTAGAATAATGAAAATTCATGCATGGGGCACCTTGATATACACTCTCTTCGATTAGGCCGCCGTGACTCTCACGGCACGTCGAATCTATTGTTTAATATCATAATGCCGCAGGAATATATCTTTATCGTTGATCGACTGCAATAGACTTCTGCCCTCCCTCCTTTAATTACAATTTTAATGAGCAGATTTCAGGAAAGCAATGAAAATCGATAAAAGTTTATAGTCGCTAATGTAATAAGCATAATATTATAAAGATCAATCTTACGTTACTTTCAGGTGCAACTCTTAAATAAATACACGTTAATTTCTCTAATAAATTAATTTACTCCAATAGGTTTAACTTTTCTGATTTTAGCTGGAACCATTATTTTATATCATTGTGTTTCATTAGTATTATACAGTACAGTAAGATATACAAGCTGTTATGAACTAACCCAAAAAAATTGTTTCCTAATAATCACAGGATCTATCTCTTAGCAGCTGACATCATACCGATATCTGCCGTGCACAAACGCGCAGTCTTCCAGTGGTTGCCTACTGAATAGACTTATAGCAATGCTACATTTAACGCTATTATAATTTTTTATCCTTTGTTTCGATACCTTGGCACCGTTGGGAAAGCTTTGAGAGAAATCAATCTTCTTTAAATAATTACAGCTTATCGTACTATCGGCTGACAACTTTGTTTAGTTATCTGGACGAATCATTTCATCACTTTTTTTTAGCATTGCCCAACTGAATTCAGAACTATCGAACGTCCCCCTTAAATATAAGTAGCGTCTATTAGAATCTAACGATTTCTGTTCTCAATGAATTACCCACCTGTTGACTAAACAAAAATATCGAACGCCTATATACAAGTTGTACTTGGTAGATCGTTTAAGTTCAGTTTCGTTTCTTTCGTTCCGCAAAGGGCGATATTTGCTTGAAATGTTACCCCGCGGAGGATATTCTCCTTCCAACAAGGTCAGAACGTATCTCGCCTTTTAATAACTATACATCGTAGAAAGAAACGACTAAAGTCTAATAATCCCGAGAAGTCGATCCCAATTTCTAATTTGCCTGCTAATAATCAGCAGTTCTTTCCTCAGTTAATCACACGATCGTATATAGTAGGATCAGGTTGCTTGTACGCTAGTAACATCTTGACGCAAACTTTGTATCTTGACGGAGGCTTATCTTTTTGTTTTACAGATCACCGTCCCCAGAACCCATATACAGTAGCGATGGTAAACGGTTGAATACAAGAGAGTACCGTACTAGACGTAAATTGGAGGAAGAACGTCACAATCTTATACAGAAGATTCTGAAAATTAACCCGGAATTCAAACCTCCGCCGGATTACAAGTAAATCCCGCTTCTTTCTATGTCGATAAATAATCTGCATACGTTTCGAAGGGCGTGTGAACTATAATACTTATTAATTTCAGGCCTCCTATAATACGAGTTCACGATAAAGTAATGATTCCTCAAGAGGAGCACCCGGACATTAACTTCGTTGGCTTGTTAATTGGCCCTCGTGGAAATACTCTGAAGTGTAAGTACACGCGAACTACCTTCGACTGTAATTACGCGAGTCTCGCGCAACACGTGTAAACGGTTCTTCGATATTGCAGCAATGGAGAAGGAAACCGGGGCTAAGATTATAATCCGTGGTAAAGGCTCTGTGAAAGAAGGGAAAGTTGGGAGGAAAGATGGACAACCTTTGCCTGGAGAGGATGAACCTCTGCACGCGTATATTACCGCTAATAACTTAGACGCTGTGAAGAAGGCTGTCGAAAGAGTACGTCTAATTTACTGTCATCGAATGACTGAATATACATAAACGAATTCTATGAAAGATACTAATTTTCCAACAGATTCATGAAATTATACGACAAGGTGTCGAAGTACCCGAAGGACAGAACGATTTGCGACGCAATCAGCTCAGGGAGTTAGCTTTACTGAACGGGACATTGCGCGAGAATGATGGCCCACGTTGCACTAATTGCGGCGCCTCGGATCACAAATCGTGGCTGGTTAGTAGATCCTTTTCATGAATTAATAATACTCCACTCTTCCAAAGGCCAGGTTAAAAGAAAGGACTTCGTTTTATCTTCTTAATTATTGCAGTGCCCAGACAAGCCCAACGTGACGAATAACATAGTATGTTCGAGTTGCGGCGGAGCAGGTCACATTGCCCGCGATTGCAGATCCAAAAGACCTGGTCAGGGTGGACCGGCCGCGGCTGGAATGGGAGGAATGGGTCCAGGCGGCGATAAAGCTAAGATAGACGAAGAATACATGTCCCTTATGGCTGAGTTGGGTGAAGGCCCGCCACCCGACAGATCTAAAAGCGGGCAGCAGCGTCAACCGAACCCGAATCCTAATTACCCTGGCCTGTTCGATAGGTAAATATCATTCCTACTTATTAAAAACTCTCCGTCTCTCGGTGGCTATAACGAAGAAAAGTAAAACAGCTTTTACTTTAAGGCCGAAATAAAGCGAATATTTGAGTTTTATTTTAAGAAAGTATAAGCATATATTGGTACAGAATGTTCTTAGAAATACTCCTTGGATATCGCTATATTTTTATTACAAACGTAAATATTTCTCTACAAAAAAATTACCAAATGTTCGTTAAATGTTGCTCCTTTGAGTGTAAAATATTTTGTAGAGAAAAAATATCACAATATTATTCGCGGCTTCCTGACTATATAGGTATAATCTCTTAATGCAATTCTATCGCCCCGCTCCACCATTCATTCCTCAACACTGGGCTTGATAATTCGCGACTATCTTCTCTATTACTCTATAAAAAGCAAAGTAACAAAGCTGAACGTCGCAACTTAACCGCGGCTATAAACTCCCGTGACCCTCTTTTTCCAGGCAACAAGCACCTCGCGCTTTGATGGCGGCACCGGCGCACCCGCCGCCGCAGATGATGCAAGGTGGCCCAATGATGCCTCCGCCGGGAATGGCCCCGCCGCCGTGGAGCCAAGGTGAGGTGAACAACATGAACGGCATGAACATGCAGTGGCAGCCTCCAGTCAGCATGCCCCCTCCGCCTGGCGTGATGCAGCCGCCTCCGCCGCCACCCGGCTCCACGTCCCAGCCGAACATCCCGCCGCTGATGCCCTGGATGGCTGGGAACAACCAACCACCGCCACCTGGACAAATGCCGCCGACACAGATCCCACCGCCTGGCATGGGCATCCCGCCGTGGCAGCAGGGGCAACAAGGACCGATGCGCCCGCCTCCACCCGGCACTGCTCCTCCGCCGGGGTACCCTGGATGGCAACCGCAGCAAATGGGCGGATGGCCGCCTGCCGCCCCCGTCCCACCACCTCCTCAGCAACAAACCCCAGCTCCGCCTGGCATCGATCTCAACACGTTGCCCACGTTACTTGCGCAACCACCTCCGCCGCCGCCTCCAACCAGTTAGTGTAAAGAATCATCCGACCGTTTAATTGAATCTTCTTCATCCGTACAATAGAGAGAGATATATATATGTATATTACATTTGGTCGTGTCAGTAAATATAGATTGTAATATTGGACTGGAGCACGGAGATAATTGTTACATTAGTTCGAGTGATCGAAGATTTTGAGTAATCTTTTCGTCGCGGGACGGCTTTATCGTTCGCGATCGGGGAAGGATAAAGCCGCGGATATTTCTTTTAATCCACCTTCACGGACCACGGCAGTGCGCGCGGGGCTCGGCGGCCAGGCCCTCCGGCTGCGCATCGCAACCGGTAACTAAAGAGGATGTATGTATAGGTTTGGTTACCATTACTTTCGATCTTATCGTATGTACCTAAAGCTTTCCTACGAGTGTAAATGTGAGCGACGTATGCCAAACGCATTTTTTAAAATGCCCACACCAAGCACGATGATTTTTACTTGTACGTCTCTCGATACACGACATCGTATGTTGTGGCTAGATTATGATTTACCTTGAAGCCCGCGAGTATGCAAGCATAGTATGCGTAATACTATGAACAACGCAGTGCGCTCGCTGCTCTTTATAAGTATTATGATCAACAATTGCTTCAGTACATTACTCACTGTGACGCGATGTGGGACTCCGCGCAGGGTGGGTCGCCCTGATATTGTCTGTAGAGAAAGATGGATTAAAGTAATGTTTCCGATGGATTTTGGTGATAGATTAAGAACTTTTCGAAGTGGAGAGGCGCCTCGGAGAGTCGGTGGTGATTTTTGATTTATTAATTGTAAGATCGTAGTACAGTAACGTACTGTAATAATAATCTATTTTTCTCTACAGATGATAATATTGCCGTGAATCAAGATGGTGGTATCGGGCGACTCACCCTGTACAGAAGTTATTGTAACTTTGTCACGTATTAAAATTGTTGCGATCAGTTTTCTATTAAGACTATCTGATTAGCTTTAATCGATGATCAAGGCAATTTTCAAGCCCGGCCATTGCTGGGTAATATGATGAAGCATGAGAATTATTCTTCGTACACCCGATCAGTTGTCAATTTTTAAATGTCACTTAGATTATTTATACACGTTAGTATAATTTCTGCAAATATTTTTTCACTCGATGGTGAAACACGTTTACGGTACACCGAACCGGAGCATAAATGTATGACATTGCAAACGTCCAAGCGCAATAATTTCGTATTAATGATTCACTAGTGAGAATAAAGGTGATCGATACCTTGAATCAGAAAGAATTCGCTTTGTATGAGATAACATTACCTAGTATTGCGTGTTACGTTTAAGATACAAAAAAAAAAATAGTTTGTCAAACTTTATGATAGCTTAATGTGTATGTTAACTACACAATAAAGGTACATACTATACAGGAAAAGCTGCGTGTTCTCTTTTATTGTAAACAAAGTAGCATAAGCTTCGTAAACATGTTTACAGTCACCTGAACTGTTTTGATTTCCGCTGAACGCGTAATTATGAATATGCGCGATGAATATTTAAGCGAGAAATCCACCTGGAATTCACTTGGATTTCCGGCTTTCGCATAGCATCGCATAGCTTAGCTTCCCGGCGGATTTCCGGCTTTAGCACAGCTTTCAGTTGGATCTCCGACTTTAGCATAGCATAACATAGCTTAGCTTAGCTTTCAGGTGGATTCCCAGTTTCACGATTCTCTTTCTCTTTAGTCTGGACACGAACCAGAAATTTCAATATGAAGTTAAGCAGCTGCTCTCAGATGGAGTTGCGCTGTTCAATAAAAGTGCATTTACTCTGTGATGCAGTCCGTGCAGCCGCAGGTATCGCGAAAGGGAATGCGAATTTTTATCAATTTATCCACGATTCTTCCATTGTCACTGAATAATTCAATATTTGGGCGACATTTACTTCTACTACCGTTAAAAGTTACGTAAATCCAAGAGTTTATAACGAAACAAAGACTGAGTTTGAAAGACTGGAAATATGTTGGAAGAGGTTGCAAACAGTTGGGCCATTGGCCTGCATTCTTTCCTAGATGTTTCGCAGTTCACGCCAATGGTCTCGAGCTTGTGGGACAGAGAGACGTTTAACATACAGCCACTGAGCGACACGAAAGTAAAGAAGTCCGACGTACTTCTCGGCCACTTGATCCTATTCTGGGTCGTATTGTATCTGGCGTACGAAAAGTGCCTTGACGTAAGTCCCACGGAATTCCCATCGCAGGCTTCTGCGTTGCCTTGTTACGTTAATTAATGGACTCGTTAATTGTGCTCTCCCCGGGTTATTTACAAAGAGCATGGATAAACGGTAACAAGCCTTACATCTGATACTTTCATTTATTAACACAGTCGCTGCTTCGACGTATGCGCATACCATTGATGCAGCGGAGTAGAATAACAGAGGCTGTGTGGAATTGTGGATTTTGCTTCGGTAGCATTTGCTATCTAAAATCGCCCTCGATCAAGACGCTAGACTTCTTCTCCGGCGGACAGGGAGTGACGCACGAGGAGCTGGGCGTCATTCTGCACAAAAGCTTTTATTTTCACCAGGCGGGCGTAGAGATTTTCTGTCGTGGCGCTTGGACGAGGGGCTTGGCGAACTTACTATTCGCGTCGTTCATCATGAATCCGTATCAAGAAAAGTAAAGCAGCTTTTACTTTAATGCAAATCTATCGCCCCGCTCCACCATTCGTTCCTTAACACTGGGCTTGATCGTTCGCGACTATCTTCTCTATTACTCTCCAAAAAGTAAAGTAACAAAGCAGAGCGTCGCAACTTGTGCTAACATAGTCTTCTTTTTACAGATGGTGCACAGTGGTCAGCGTTTTCTTATTTTACAAAGCAGTCGACACCATTCTGATAAATACTTGCAGAGTTCTGTTGTGCGTGTCTCACTTTAGCGGAAGGAAACTGCTGCCCAAATTATTGTTCGGTATTCATTGTTTCAGCTGGTTAGTACGTTATTAGCCACGCGAATCTCTCAAGTATTTCTATAATAAATGTTTCTTTCAGGGTGTATTTATACATACTGTTTGTGCCTAAATTGATGTTATGGCCAGAGAAGACAAATTATATGAGAGCAGAGCTCGGTTTATGGCTGTGGTTTATCGCGGAATGTATAGATTCTGTAATATTTATATATTTATATCACAATATTTCTTCGCGCTTCTTCGAAGCAGATTTCACTTACCGTAAGCTTTAACGCGTAGGTGTGGCTGAGACTTTTAGGATGTGCGAAAGCAACGTACTGGCTTGAAATCTGTTTATTCCCTCCACCGACTCGGGAAGCAATTGAACTCGCTGGGATACAAAGACGACATAGGGATTCGTTGAAAAAATTGGTCAACAGAGCATCGAAGAAGACTGAACTGTGGCAAACTATGCTTTGTAAGTATATTCGAGGGCGAGCATCGGATTAGTCGACTCTGCTAGCATTGGTAACAATTTTAAAATTAAAACCAGGTGCGATGGCTATTAAGAAAAAGATCAAAAGAATTCGACAAGCCAAGCGGAATGATTCTGAATCGACGCTAGACTCCGCGGACAAAGAATTATTTCAAACAGATGCAACGGAAGACGCGAGCAAGGAACAGAACGATTATTAACGTAATCTGCATTGCAAACTTGCTTCGTATTAGGTGTTGCGAAGGGAGAACTAAAAGTGTATAAATTGTTGATAGTTCCTGCGATATACTCGAATGACTTATTGCCTATACATGCTGTTACTCAAAATTGTGAGCCTTAAGTCGAAGTTAAAACAGATTAAGCGGAGGTTCCGGTCTAGAGCCCAAAAAAATAGGTGATCTTTAGGAATTAATTAAAGGAAAACTACTATGTATAATTTAATGTGACTTTTTGCATTGTATCAAGGATATCTTAAATTATAGAAACGTATATTTTTATTTTGTGAGAGAGCCTTAGCTCAAATGCCTATAACTTTGGGAATTTTACGAATTTCAACAAATCCTTTTAAAAATGAAATAAAAATAAAATCGACTTTTACACGGAACCTCTCTTTAATTGAGCAACTGCGATGGAGATTTATTCTTTTTAAATGGACTCTTGCATTTATAAGCGCAAAAAACTACAAGAACACGCTGTTCCTAGATATATAAAGTTTTATTTCCGATCATTCTGGACTGTGTCGATAAAATATAGTACATGTATGTATTTAGGCTGAATTGTTCCACGATGTTATACAGTTCAATGAAAAGTATTATAAATGAATGTTATTACGAATAAAATTGTGTATTCAATACAACGCCTGGCAGCGTACACGCTTCGATAGTGTCGTATTTCTGAAGATCGTTAAACATTCGGTTTAGAAACTTATACGTAAAATGTTGTATTATACAAATGTGTATAATACATTACATCCGATTCGACGGTAATTAATATTAAAATTATCCAAGCGACTGTACTTTTGTGACAATGTCTGAACGCAGGGAGATGCTCTATTTTCTCACAGATCTGTAAATGTACGTCAATTCTTGCCATAATTAAAGAATTACATGTTATTCTTTCTTTCTCGTGAATAGGAGTTACAGGGTTTCTCGAGACAAGCATTAGAAAAGCTAGAAAATGTAACAGGACTTATCTTTCATTTCTTATCGATTAACTGAATTTAGTTTTTTGGAGGATCCTTTTGTGTTGTTGCTACACCGATACAAAAATATCGAGTGGCTTTCAATAACGAAAGATCCCAGATGTCCGCCTCCGATTGCTTTAAATTTTGGATATGTTTTAGAGGACCGAAAAATAAGATATGTTTTTTTTATAGTAGCTCGTTTGTTATAAACTTCAAAGTTATAAGATTTTCAGGTGTTCGTCTCCGATTGTTTTGACCAAAAATCTGAAAACCTGAAAATCATATAACTTTGAGGGGTGGTTTCACCACTTAAATATGAAAACCGGCCGCTATAAAAAAACACATATATATTATTTTTCGGTTCTCTAAAATATATCAAAAATTCAAAGTTTTCCTTGTTAGTCTGTAGTTTATTTAGACGATAAATGTGTCTCTCTGTATTTCTATGGTATCCAAATAACAATGCAACTTTCCATTTGACAAACACAATGCTACTAACGTAATACCAGATCCTGAATAAGTACTGAAAAAAGACAGTCCTGTTACGTTTCTTCGTAACTCTTACTTGTTAGCGACTGCTTCGTTCGACATCACCCTGCTGTAACGTATAGAGCTGAAATTATCTGGAAGGTTCGTCTGAGAAATAAATATACAGTTCCACGCAGCTGATCATTATTAACAAACGAAACTGTGTGTAAAAAGTGACGATACAGAATTGAGTCCATGGTAAAACATTAATCATAAGTCCGATCGATTGTGCGCTACACAGAACCCGGTTAACTTGCTGCAACGATTAAAACTACGTTTAATACGGCAACAACTTCCTTTCTCCCTGAATGCGTGTGAATCTGTGTGCTGAATAAGGCCTTTCCATGTGAATGACACGACCGTTAAAAGTTCAACACCGTTTATAAAATTCCTCCTCCCTCTACGGGAACAACATCCTCGATGATCTCGTGAACGATAGACAACTGTCTATTCCATTACGTAAGTTTTATAATCGAGCTTATAGACACACTCACAAAATATCTTGCCATATTGTTTTTATCGTGTGTGTAATGGTTATTTATAATATTTATATATGTATATCGTTAAACTGTTTCTTTAACTTACGTTGAGTAACTATCACTGCTCTTACTTCCGTAATAACGTACAATCAGCTTTTCTTTTCTTCTTTTCTTCTTCTGGTTGTCGTTAACCACCTCTTCACGCATTCACACCGGCAACTTTCACACATCCTCGAGCGCGTAAAAGGAAGAAAAGAAAAGTACAGAAACAGATGCAAGGTCCACGTGTAAAATGACAAGCCGATTTCTTTGTTCCTTTGTTTCTTTCTCCTCTAAAACGGGATCACGTTCAAGTGTGTTTACATTGATCTCTGAGGCTGGACACTTTATAGAACAGGGCACGCAGTTCGAAATTGAAAATCTCTGGATATCGTTGTGATTACAGCGAGACGACTGTCAAGATTACATACAGCAGTTACGTAGTCATAACGATACTCCAAAAGTTTCAGCTCAACCTACGCATCTTGTT
Organism: Andrena flavipes; assembly: GCA_963971345.1. Lineage (NCBI taxonomy): Eukaryota > Metazoa > Arthropoda > Insecta > Hymenoptera > Andrenidae > Andrena > Andrena flavipes. The sequence goes on from OZ020480.1 coordinate 76,952,758, forward strand.
CCTTAAAGTCGGGAATCCACCGGGAAGCTAAGCTATGCTATGCGACGCTATGCTATGTCACGTTAAGTTTTAAAAAAATTAGCTTCGATACATTATTATGGAATCGTTTCCACCAAAAGCTACGTTAAAACATAGCATCGCATAGCATAGCTCAGCTTAGCTTAGCTTAGTTTCCCGGTGGATTCTCGGCTTTAAGCTCCTGATTACAAGCTTCCCCAACACTTGCGACCCATCGTACATCAAACGTAGCCTTGTCGCTAACTCCATCGCTTCCAAGTAAAATCTCTGCGCATTACAACCATTAATAACAGTACAGTTCTAACAATGTATACCATCGAGTAATCCATTTGCTAGGCTTCTCCGAGCCACGTGTACAAAATTGATAAAACGTTCCTACTTGTGATGGACATTCGTAGTTTGTCGCTCGCAGGCGACTGAATCCGGGGCTTCGAAGGCTGCGATCAATTACGTATCGATTAGATGGGCTGATCAATGAGCTCTACGATCAGCAGCCGATGAACATCACGAAAGAAAACAAGAGTTTTCAAGCGGCAGACTGTTGCTTTTGCCTTTAAGACGTATCCTGACTACTCACATATACACTTAACTAGCGACTTACCAATCAGATTCTACTTCTTTTTCCACTTTTTTTTTTTTCATTTTTCTCCGTTTTTCATTTGGCGAGGGCAACGGCGAGTCGTAGACACGCGATTGCTGCCCGTCGAAAGTAAATCGTAATTTCGTACCTTAGGAAGACAGTAAATTATTGGAACGCGATCGTACAATAAACAATTACGCCTTTTACTTTTTTTTTTTTGCTTAGTTCGCTTCTTTCCTCGTACACGCTGCGTAAAATTTCTAATGAACGTTCACGGTTCGTCAGTGGTGCTGGAACGAATACAATTACATACGAAATTTATCTTATTACAAACATATACACGTTTATATGAGCAATAAAAGTTGAGTCGGTTAAACTTTCTTAGGCCCAATCCCGTTTCTCTTTCTCTCTTTCTCTCTCTCTCTTTCTCTCTCTCTCTCGCTCGCTCGCACTCTCTCATTCTCTTTCACACACTCTCTCTCTCTCACTCTCTTTCTTATCCCACACTCTGCGCTTTCACGTGGATGCAGATATTTAGAATTTGTAGTTTCAACGAGAGGACATGCACCTTCCCTCCTTCTCCCTTTTTTTGTTCGTTTGTTTTATTTTGTGAAAATATGGCCCCATTGTTACAGGCTCGATGTAGTTTCTGGGAAACGGTTCGATATTCTCCTTCGTTTTGTCTCTTCCTGAGTCTGCAACAGGCTTCGTTGAATTCTATGCCATCTACATTAAGTGGATCATGATCCTTTCTTCTGGCGTGCTTCCTAATTAATCCTCTCCCCGTTACGTTTCACTCAGCTCGTCGTTGATCGTTCTTCGTTTGAACCTCGAGTTTCGATCGGCACTAAGAATGTAGAATATTAACGCTTCGGTCCCATTTTAAAGATTTCTTGCACCCTGTACAACGAGACGCGAGACTCGACTGGAAAAGTTGCATCCTCTATGATCCCCTCCACAAAGCTGATCAAGACATTAGCTCCGCTTTCGTCTCATCCCCGAATACGATCTATCAGCCTAGCATCGATTCATTGCTTTTTTTTTATAATGCTTGATGCTCTCGATCAACCCTGCGGATGATTCAAAAATGTAATTCGTTTCATAGTTTCACCTCACGAAGGATCACAATTGTATTGCGAATGCAAGTGGCATAAAATTGAACCCTCTTAGATCTCCGTATTAACTCTACATTGTGTATGTGTTTCAATAAATTGTTCTCTCCTGTAGTTTTAGTACCTGCTTCTTTAAACTTTGTAGCTTTTCCTTCATCTGCAATATTAATAGTAAAACCACGAGCTGCTATGCGCTTGCCACCAGTGTCTCTGTAAGGACGTATTTCTCGCTCTCTGGAGCTATGAATTTTCTGCGTGGGAAATTAACAAGCGTCGAATCATCCGAAATTATAAGGGAATAATACAGGTCCGAGAGAAAAGAAAGTACAATGTATATACTAGAAATTCTTAGCTCGTACCAGAGATCAAGAAATGCATCGATCTTCATTCTCCGATCAATGAAAAATTCTATCACCTCCGCTCTGTATTTTAACCAATTTTTTCCATGCGCACCTTAGGAGATCGCAATAAACTCTCCGAGTGCTAACGAAGAACAAAGGTAGACCCGGCGCTACAGAGATTTACTACTGCGATAAGTAAACGTGTTAACGAAGAGATCAAAAGTAGAATTGAATGAACACGTACAGCTTTTCATTAACACTCAGAGAGCTGAGATTCTCATCTTTATCTTGTTATCTCTATGTTCTGGTCATTCGTGTGCATATGGCTCTGCGATTAGTTGGCCATCGATCGTTTAATTTAAAAGTCGAAGACTCGCCGAGGCTTCGCTCTTTCAGTCGTTAACACCAGGGACGTGAAACCCTATTACATTCAATGTCATTCAAACTGTATCGTACTGCAAACGAAACGTACGATGGATGCTTGGATATATTCAAGTACACTGCGACAGAATTAATCACACGTCAGAAACCAATGGAGGTTCGTCCAAGAATAGAAATAATTCTCGAGGTAATCGCAAGGTTCCCACTGATAATAAAATCTGACCAAAGCGATGGCGAGTAATTCCAACGATGGCAGTACTTCAAGAATCCTGGTGTACTGGACCGTTCGGAGCAAGCGTATCGGTGATCGGAAGTGACTCCTGTCGACGCGGATCCTCCCGCGGAGCGCGCACAGTGCGAGTACACCGAAATTATTGACAGTACGCGTGGGCATTGTCCTTCGTAAAAAGTCCCTGGTTAACGTGAACGCGTTTTATATTCGTTTGTCCCGCCTTGGCGTACGTGTATCAATGTGTATATGTATGTGTGTACGTGAGCGTGCGTTGTACGTGGAGGTAACGAAGAAGTTAACAATTGTCTCTCAGAGGCTTGTGATGATGTGTGGCTTGGCAGTGGTGGAGGCGATCTCGGACAGTCGCACGTCGATGGGAATGCGATCGTCGTACAGCGTTGGCGCCTGGAGTATGATTCCCGCCGTACCGACGACTACGGCTAGTGTAAAAATCCACAGGAATAGCCTGTCGAGCACCATCGCGACGTACTTCCAATCTTCTTTCACCTGAAACAAACAGCTTCCGTCAGGGACTCTGCAAAGGCTCAGGGAGAAAGATAAACTTCTTGAATCTCTGTCCGATACATCGGGAGTCGTATAAGTTTCTCAAGTTTCACTTCCTCTAATTATTAGGGCAGCGCGTGGAAGATCTAAACTGGGCTCGCACTTGGTCTGCGTGGCATCTTGCTGAGATCTGTGTTCCACCTAACTTAAACTCGAGTCAGTGGTGATTCCTAATTGTTTTATCTATTCCATTGGAAATGTCTGGTCACTTTAATGGAAAGACTATGAGAGGTAGAGTTCACGTACTCTGGTGGAGTCCTCTTCTCTCTTCGTATGGTCAGCAATGAAACGGATGCCTTCGATGGCCTTGTACAGTTCTGGGCAGTGGTGCCAATGATGAAGCGTGTTGCAGAGAGCGTCGACGCTCTCCTCGGTTGGGAGTTGGGGTGGAGGAGCAGCGGTGGCCGCTGGTGAACCGTGAATGCGGCATGTGCTTCCTAGATTCACAGCTTCCAATTCCCTGAAGTTCAAAGCACTTTTACGTTAGCTCGCAGCAGAGTGTCTGCAGTCTCGTGAAATTTTGTGGTGGAAAAGTGCTTCGGAACTCGGACGCAGGGGAAATGATTTGAAATAGGGCTGGGACTATTTGTCGAATTTTTCGGTATTCGAATACTCGAGTACTTGAGTTGCGCAGTTATTTGGCGAATATAATTCGAATATCCAAGTATCGAAATACTATTCGAATACATCAGTATAATACGGTTTATTCGTAGTATTCGAATACGTGTAAAATATTCGAATATTAAATAGTCCCAGCCCTAATTTGAAACCTGTCCTTCGTGGGAATAAGTTTAGGGTTTCCAGTCCTCTCAAGTAGTGCGTCTGTGCGGATGCTTGTCAGGTAATAGACGAGACTACGTATTGGAGGAAGAAGCCCAGAATAGGATAATGGTCTGTACTTGCGCATACCGAGGGTGTAATTCGTCCCGCGAATCGAGACTCGGGAATAGAACGGAGGATTCAACCAGCTCCGACGCTGAGGTCTCCACGAACATAGATGGATCCCTTAATTCGAGACCGTTGCACGTTCTGACCATTACACGCTGACCGTGATGGCCACCCATGCTACGTTTGTCTATCTGGTACTGCGGCCTGTTAAAAAATTCACCAGAAATGTAATAATCACAGTTGGGAGCAGAAAGATATATTAGTAGAATTCATTATGTATCTCTGTGTCTCTTACTTTCATATTTTTCTAAGTGTTCTACTTCGCTATATGTACTACAAAGTATTCTGAACAAGATATACTGATTCTTCAAGCAATTCACAGCATGTCGGTGAATCGAAAGCTTGTCGAAGCTTTGATTATGTCGAATAGTTTACTTTCTGGAGGTTGGAAATGTAATTACATCGGTTGTACGAACAAGCAATTCAATGACTATGACAGTATTCTTAAAGCAAAGACTTCTTTATCCGATACCATTAGGATACAGGGTGAGTTTGCACAGGTGATATAGTTATCGTAAACAGTGGTATCAAGCATGTTGGTAACAATCCATAATCCCTATTATTTACTGGAAACATTACAAATTGCAATAGTGATTACAAAGTCCAAGCAAAGTGCCATGATATAGTGCCGAACTGTGCGTAAAGTTTACATGGAATTGTCAAACTATCGGTGTTAGTATTTACAGTGATCGGTGCAGGATTCTATTTCTTTAACGAAGAGAATGGGTGTCGATAAGTTACACTCCCTGCCCTCGTGAGAATTCAAAGACCGATAAAGTTGAATTTAGACTCCCCGCATTTGGACCAATCGAAGCAATGTCCCCTCTCTCCTATTAGCTATTCCTTCCATCGATTCTCGCTTCTCATCCTCAACATTCTCATCCTCGACACAATTTCTTGTTCTCGTGGATTTAAGAAGTTATTCGATTACTTCAGTCTTTTTATTCGGTCCAAACGAGCACTTAGTACAAAGAGACACTTTCCCGCAGACCCTTGCCAGAAATTTGTTGCGAAACACAGCCAACATTACTACTACGCTAAACACAAGTAACAGAAGTTAATCCTTGACATCTAATACTGAAGTTAATCCTTGTATCTTTAAATATCCGTGCAGCTAACTTAATACAACTCTTGAAGTATTACATTCCAGCAACCCCTCACTGTACGCGATATAAAATCCAAGCCTCGATATCCTGTTTCTATCAGTCTTCGCGGTTCAAGCCCCTCTTTTCACTGCTACTGTACACCGAGGCTAGTGAACCGGGTTACAGAGATTCAACTTCGATCTACTATTGTCGCTTGAAGTTGAAAGCACCGACAAAAGTGCCTCTTCGGTGAATGCCCCTTCGGACCGACCAAAAAGACCCATTTAACTAAAGAACGGCGCTGAGCGTTCAACAGGTACAAGGCAGACTGTATGTACAGGAGGCTTGTCAGTCGGCGATCTGGCGGTAGCCGGAGATCGGCGTGTTCGATCCGACCCAGCGGACAGAGAATGGTTGGCAGTTGTGTTAATGGTTGCAGGGACGAGCGTGACGCGAACGTGTCACGCGCTAGGCCACTAATGAACGTTCTAATGCTGCTTGGCAACAGGCCCGGGCGGCCGGTCCAAATGCCCGTAGAGAATCATATCTTGCCTGGAATCGTAATCGGTTCTCTTCGAAGACGTATTATACCTGCGCATCACCAGTAGCCTTGGCAGAACATGGATAAAAACACGACGGACCCACGGTGCCATCACGTGCGTCTGTGGCGACCGGAAGTGAACATTGAGGACTACCACGGTTACGCATATACTGAAACCAGACGTCACCATTAAACCCCAAAGAAACACTTTTCCTATAAGTACTCCATCGCGTAACATGCCTGCGTACGATTGAACCCGAGATACGGGTAACCTTGATTTTACATGCACTTTGCATATCATTGGTTAACCCTCGCTGGACGGATGCTGGGTCCATTTTGACCCGCTCTAAATAGTTAAATACGTTACTTCTCGAAGGGAATTTTGGCGAAGCGCCACGGAACAAAGCGCAAAGGTACGAAGAGGAAAATCTATATATAATTGATGACCGAAGCGCAGCGGTAATTAATTATTATTAATTTCTTCGATTCGTCGCGCTTCGCTAAAAAGTGTGATGACTTTAAGGGTTGCTAAATTAATCTAAGACAGTGGCGCACCCAGAGGGAGGCCAAGGGGCTTCCCCAAAATTGGAAAAGTGGATTTTATTCTTTAAATAAGTTTGTATAATCTCCTAAGGAATTTTATTGAATTTGTATTAGAAATAGTTTTATCTATACAACTCGGCTCCCCCAAGATTAAATCTTGAGTGCGCCACTGATCCAAGATCAGAGTCTAAGGTAAGAGCTTATTCCGAGGGGTGTATTAATGAGACTATGGGTTTAAATGGACCCTGAATCCAGTGCGCAGTCAAGCTATCTGCTCTATTCAAGGGTTCAGCTACTGATCCCCCAGTGGTTCACGGACCAAGGGTGGCTTTTTGTAAATGTTAATCATTGATTGTACCTGAAGGTGTCTAGGATCATGGTGAAAAGGACGAATTTACCGAGAAGCGGTACCACGAGCGATGTGGGCGGGATGATTTCGGCCAGCAGGAGGAAGAACACAGTCAGCGACAGTAAAATCGAAATTGATAGGCTGACCTGAAATATCAAACGGCAGTATTAGTAGCATTCTGCTAGGCGCGTATCTTGATTGAAAGGAGGAAGGGAAACGGGAAAGTTGCGCAGTGGAAAAGGAGAAACGACGCTCGGATCGGATTTAGAAATTGAAGGGCACACACGGTCAGGCAACGCGTCTGCGCCGCAAAGAGACAGAGGAGGTCCTCGAGGGCTAAGTAGAAGATGAACAAAACGTTCCTTTCATTCCCACGTGACACAAGTATCGTAAGTGTCTGGGAACGTGTTAAGGCCGTGTCATTGCTTCCGCTAATGTCGACCGAATGATCTGCACACGCGCAATCTGGGACAGGGATGGGGAGGAACCTAGGAACATCTTACTTTCGGGACATTCCATGCCAACTCGGATAGATTTCGGAGTAGGTTTTCGTAGATTGCTGAAATTTGAATATGTTGTAGTCTTCAGTGATATTTAAAGGTACCTCAAAGGATTTTTCAAAATTTTGAAAACTGTAGATTTTACAGCTGTTTGAACTTTTGAAGTGCTAACTTTTTTCAATACATTATAGCTACGGAAGTAGTAAACGGATGGAGATGAGCTTCACGGTGCTCATAGAGAAGACATCGAAGTTTTAAGAAAAAATTATCTCAGTTTATCATAGTGGATGTCGACGGAATTAATAAACGCATATATGAGCTACATTGCTATACATAATTAATCGAATTTGAGGGTATTTTTCGCGATTTACCGGGTTTGCAATCCTTAATTATCTTCTCATAGAAAAATAAAAATTCTAATATTATAAGTAGGCCTAATATCTTTTTCCAATATTATAAGATCTACTATTTTCTTATACTGTTACAAGGTGGCTTATAATCTTCTTCTAATACTACCAGAAGTCCTACTACCCCCCTGCAGTAAAGATAAGAGCAGTTAACGTTCTACAACAACCGAATCATTGTCCAAGGAAATGTACTTCCAATCTTCCTCCATGAGAATTCGACAAATTACTTAACGAAGAATACCTTTCTACCTTCCCACCGTTGTTCCCATCTACCATTTCCCACCCCTCATCTCCGAGACGCTATTCGTCGTTGCTATTCCACCCTTTTAAGGCGAAGCCACAGCGGAACAGCAAACACCCCCTAGTTACGTTTGGTACCTGGGATGCTTAAGAGCCCGCGATTCGGTCGAATTACATTGCCGAGGAAGGAGGGAGATGGCGGGGTATGAAGATACCCCAGGATGTTTCGAGATACGCGAGTGTGTACGCGCGCACACGGACCTGATGCTCGTAAAGATAGACGTAACACGAGATTAGAAAGTTCGCGGTGCACGAGGGCTGGGTGTAGGTTTCAAATCGGTAAGCAAACGAGAAACGGAGGACAAAGGCCGATTGGAGAGGGCATTGTTTCGCCGCCTCCCCCGCATTGATCTAAAGTAGCTGCCCGGGTTTGGACTTTAAAGCCCGCTCCACACGCTCCCGCGACTCGACACGTTGCGTCGATCGAGCGTTGCTCCTGCTTACCCGGGGGCATTTTCTCAGAAACTGTTCCCAGAATAGAAGAAATAAATCAACGAATTCACGTGACACGTGACGTTAAGTGTAAATTCTACGTGGGAGTCAATTTACAGAAAACGAAGAGCAACGGAATTTAATTAGAGCCTTCGTTATTTAATTATTCATGTCTAAAGATTCGGGGTCCGGAACTCCCGAGGCGCTGCTGACCTTTGCGCCGCTGGTCGCCGAGTTGCCGTGCTTCAGGCGTTCCAGACCTCGAACCTCTAAGCTTAATAACTAAACAACGAAGCCCGCAACCTAGTTTCGTTACTCTTCATTTGCATCTTAATTCGTCGCGTAGAATCAGCCATTTAATTGTCTAGTGTCTATTGCCCAACCCACAACGCCCAGGGGAGAGCGAAGCGTTCAAGTGTGGACGCGGCTTAAGAAAGGGGAATCCCATCTTCGCGCGGGATCTGTTTCAGAACGAATCGAAGTGTCGTTAAGCGGCTGCGAATGGCACGCTGACATCTGACCTTCTCCCCTCGGCTTTTTTTTTCACCCCCTCGCCCCACCTCTCTCGTTGCCCTCTGCCCGCCTTTTTCGAGCCAGAACAATACGACTGAATTATAGAGGGGCACACGGCGTGAAGTGGGTATCGGCTCGAGGTCAAGAGTCCACGAGGAATGGAGGCCGAGCGGCATTTACAGGCTTGCATTCCGACGTTGGATTTTGATATTCGACCCTCACCCACCCTGGAATCCGTTCCGATCGAACGAATCCGCTTCCGCTGAAATTTCCCCTCGCCGTGGAATGGCTGTTTTGTGCCTTCGGCACGGTTCTTAGGTCGCTTGGTCGTCTTACCTTGCTCGGTTTGGTACTGGGGCTTCAGCGATGGGAGGTAGGGAACGAAGAATTAGGAATTACTGAGACTCGGTGCCTGAGAAAGTGGGACATTGGGAGGATTATTACTATAGAACTATTTCATTCTACTCTTTCATTTCGTTCCAAGGAAATAATCAAAGGGTCCCTCACCTTCTCGCCACTGTCGCTTGGCAGGTAGAAGACCAACACCGTGAGAAACGAGATACCCATGCACGGTATTATAAGGTTGACGGTGTAAAATAGCGTCTTCCGTCTCATGGTGATGTTGAACGTGATGTCGAGGTAAGGCTCGTCGCAGCACGTGTAAAACTTTTCATTTCTGAAAACGGGTGACAGGTGACGCTTCCAGGATAGGCAGATGTGACTATTAAAGAATCATCTTCGAAATTGCGTTTCGAACGCGTGCGCAGCGATATTGTATCATCCGCAGGCTCGGATGAAGATGATATACCAATCTGATTATGATTATCCTTGCGCGATGTCTCGCGGATGGATATCTCTTAGAACTAAGCTGAAAGCACCTCGCACCTGACAGCTGAATAAGATTATAATTTAGAAACTAGCGACTCACCTCACGGCTGGGACTTCGAGGATGTCCCACTCAACGGAAGTGTAAAACTCCGACAGATCGACGCCGATGTCGACGACGTTGCTACCCCTGATCTCGTCGATGTGTCGAAGATCGACCTGCGAAAGATTAATCATGGTAAACTCTGTAATTTTATCTAAAAGTAACTTTATCGAAAATAAAAATAAATAAAATAGATATAACTTTATTAAAAATAAAGATAAATGAAGTAGAAATAACTTTATTAAAAAATACTCCCACCTTTCTAACTTAAAATAAAAATATATTAGACTAAAATGTTATTTAGTAAAGTGTCCATTTTTTAGTAAAAATACTTCTTTCGTTTTCGATATTCTAATTGATGCCCAATTTCAGGTATTCACTGGGAAGGTTTCACGTGATAATTATCAGTGGGAAATTGACGCGGGCGTATCAATTAGTAAATCGAGGCAGTTATCTTTGATCCACTCGTGGGCCGTGATGCCACTCGATGTTCCTGATATTTGCGTCCATTTCTGCCCGCTAAGTCGGGGTTAACGAGATTCCTCGGGGAAGCTCCACTAGAATCCTTGATTATTCCTTCGAGACGACCCTCGAGGGGGCGGAACTGGCGCGATGCAGCGGGCAGATACACAATCTGTTGTCCAAAGTTTCATAATTTGCGCGGACGTTTGGGATACATTCGTCTTTCAAGCGCATTAAGCATCCGCAGGAAACATACAGGGTGTAAGAAAACGACGCACCTATGAATCTCAAAATCGAAACCGAATTTTTCCTATCTCAAAGTATTCCTCTCGACGAAAGGATGAAAAGTTGTGAAGGAAGCATCTCTAAAAACCGAACCGTTCTCTTGCAAAAGGCTCTTAAAGTTTCGACCAATACGCGCGAGGCGGAGAGTGGGGGAAGCGCCGCGCGCTCCAATTGGCCGAAACTTCAACCGCGTTTTGCCAGGAAACGGTTCGTCCGATTCGCATGGTTCTTTTTGCACTTGAATCTTCTTTTCAAATAGAACACACAGAACTAATAAAACAAACATTTTTTACATTACAATACAACCCTTCGTGGGTCTTCCTCGAATTCATAAAATCCCTGACCAGTGCCCCGCTTCACGCTCCGCGGAAGGTGTGTCCGAGCAGGGAGAATGGATGAAAACACCAGCTGCGATCGTCAATAAGTCACGTAAAGCGATAACGTTCGAGTTAATCCCGTTCGCCGCGTCACGTTTCCGCCTCTTTAAGGGGTTTCCAATACTTGTCACAGTCCAGAACGACGGAATCTCGGGGATTTCTGCTCGAATAAAACCGATAACAAGCCATGAGAGCCGGCTGCGAGAAGATGCTGCCGCCTGAACGACAGAACATCGACGGTGCTCGGTTTATCGTTGCAGTCATCGTTGATAAAAGCTCCCCCCCCACGTAATCGTCTTTCATGGTGCATGTCCATTCCGCGAGGTTGATCGATCGTTACGCGCTTCTTATTAAACGAACCCGATGGATATCCCGTGGCCGATGACGCATGGGCGACATTCGCTCGCGCACGATGCATTATTCAGCGTCACGCGTGGATATTCTGCTGCGATATTTCAAAGCTGAGAACACGTCAGAGGGCAAGACAGTCGCTGGGGGTACAATGGGGCGAAACGATGCGGCGTGGGCCACTTGTGGATGCTTTGCGGCTGGATTTCTTTGGTGGAGAAGGTTCAAGGACCTCGATCTATGGAACTCGACACTTGGCAGTTTGAATGCGACACCTGGGTAGTGGGAATACTCGACACGATGCTTCAAGTGTGCCTTCCAGTCGGCCGGGAGTTCGCATCGAGTCGGAGAGCTACTGTTGCATGACGATTGGGCTTGTGCTCTGGTTTATGTGAATTAAATGGAAGGAGTTAAGCTTCTGGTTGTAAACAGAAAGCTATTCCAGAGTTCTGTACTTAACACACGGTGTATGTATTAGACAGAGAGTGCTGAGCAAATGGACCTGGAGGTAACAGAATCTTGCAGGATCCTTTCAAAATGTCTCTACTTTCAAGATTCAGAAGCTTCTGCAGTGAAAGGCGAAAGGTATCTTCATTACTGAATCACATCAAACGATGTTAACGCCTGTCTATTCAAGTTTACCCTGCTTTCTGTGGTTATTTCAAAGATATCCTGCTCGCAGCGAAGTTAAGGGGAGAAACTGGTTTATAGGGTCGAGATTTTTTATATTTTTTTTTTTTGCTTTAATCGATTGTAATACTGTTAGAGAATGTATTCCTAATGTTTTAGAGTGCAATTCGAAGCATTTCGAAAGTAATGCGATGCGTTTTGTCAAAACAACATTTTTCAAGCTGGCGGGAAAAAATAACAAAAAAACTTTCGACCGATCCACTTTTCCCGAGGATTTTGAGTTAAATAATGACTAATCATCGCCGATGAACTAAAAACATTTATGAAAAAATTAAGTTGTACCATATTTTTGTATAAAAACTTCGAAATTTTTTCCTCAAAACCGTACCTTTTTAGTCCCACAATTTTGTCAATCTTAGACTTTTTTTTAGTTCATCGACAATGCATTAAAGCCTCTATTTTATCCCACCATTTCACAATTGAGCGGTATGAACTTGAAAATTTTCAACTAATCTTTTTCGTATCATCTAAATATATATTAAAATACCCTAAAATTTTGGAAAGACCGATTGTATTATTCTGTGTTAAAAAAATTCGCAAAAATCACCTAAATAAATACAATACAAGGCTTCGAGTATTACATTCTAGCAACCCTCCAATCTACACGACACAAATTTAAACACACAATTATTTCTAATTCAGCTACCCTATTCCCACCACCGTTCTCATTTTAAAATTTCTTTTCACCCCTGAATCTTCCCCCACTACTATTCAATATGGGGCTCAGCAGTCCTCGGCGTGGGTGAAGAAAGACTCAGCCACCGTGGTCCGAGAGTTTAACGACCAACATTACAACTTCCACTCCCCCTTCTTTTTTCCCTTTTCCTCAACAAAAAATTCTTGGACGATTCCTGGCACTCGCTCCGCGAGCTTCTGCGAGTCACTGGCAATAGCACGAGAAAGGAGGAACGTTACCTGGAAGCCGTCGTAGGTCCAGGAACCGAACTTCATGACGCACGTCTGCTCGTCGAAGGGGAAGTATTCTACGTCGATCTCGCAGGAAGACTTGTATATCGCCGGTGGCTTCCACTCGACCCTCCCTGTGTAATTCAGCGTCGCCTTCGTCGCCAGCGTCACCTCGAAATTACCGTCGGCGCTGTGTCCCGTGCACCGAGAAAACAACGAGAGCAAAAGACGGGAGCCGCCTGATCAATCGGCCGCGTCGTCGTGCCCCCTGGATCTCGGGGGGACAACTGGGGGGTCCATGCACTTTGAGAAATTCGTATCGGAAAACTAATAACAAAAATATGGAAGTAAAGGAGTCTACTATTGCATAAAATAATTGTACAAGGCTGTAGTTGCTTATACGTAGACTCCGAGGGTTGTGTCAAGCATGGAAGCCATCATCGGAGAGGTAAATAAAGTTTTCTTGCGTAAAAAATAGGGTTTGATTCCATCACCGTAGAGATTCGGATGTGAGACATATACCGCGTGCGGATATTCTACAGTTGTATCTGCTAAGCATACTAAGCGAACGCCCTTAGGCGTTTCCCGCTCGTGCCGAGTGTAGTGACTAAATACGCGAGTTTGGAAGTTTATTCCGCTTGGTGGTAAGTGTATAATTTTATTAAACAATGATCTTACTTGTTGTACAAAACTATATCGGGCCTCCATATATGATCGGATGGCACGTGCAGCATCTCCACCCCACCATATTCTTTGGGATCCCATTTTAACTTGTAATCGTACCATGACTGCGAAGCAAACATCGAATCAAAATTAAATATGATCGAGTCTCGAGGTCTACATCTCGTAGATTGATTCTAGGTGCTGGGAAACGTTCGTACGAACGCAACGCTCCTGTCGAAACTCGATGAACCGTGCGACTACTCGCTTAGGGGAACCCCGGTTGCGATATTTTGGAAGAATAAACGGGGACGATCGAAATCGCGGATAACAGGGCTGGAGGAAGATCGTGGAAAAAAAAGAGGATAATTGACAGTCGAAAGGAAACGTTGGGGGGCGGAATTGCACGGCACAGAGATCCGCGTGCTCCGATTACCGCGGCAGGCATTCGCTCTTTCAGCGTTTTCCACGACGAATTGTTTCTATTGAGCGCAGCCTGCCAACGGCAGAAAGACCACTTTGTTCGCGGGGCTCAACAGTTTTGACGTCTGCCAGCGTCCCCGCAGATCAGACTTCCAGCAAGATTAATTAAAGCGAAAGGGACGACGAATCGTGCCGCCGATAGCAGCGTGTCGCGTTATTCGAGACATCCTTCTCGCCGAATGCTGGGGGAAGCATTCGGAAACTTTGCAGATCGAACGGGAAATATCACCCTTTCTCTCAGGGGTTGTGCCTTACGTAAGGGTAATTTTGGTGATTTCCCACCCTCTCTCTCCGCCAGGATAAGAATTCCTAAGATTTTATATGTCTTTAGTTATTAAAATTCTTTTAAATTCATTTAACTCGGTGTTGGGAAGTTTAAACTAAAATTGCTTTCTTTTTTGATTCCCAAAAAATTAAGTTTTTTTCAGCAGTGGTGTGCAAAAGTATTCGGCCACCCTTTAAAATCGCATAACTTTGTTAAAATTAATCCAAACGACTTGAGTTTTTTTGAGAAGCTAGAGGGATTAGTTTGCTAAATGATGTGATTTGTTGTTTTGAAAAAAGTGCACTTGGTCCGGAATAGTAAAAAAAATAGTTAAGGTCGTTTTTTAAACTTTTTTTGCGAGCCTATAATGAATCATTTAGCAAACTAATCCTTTTAGCTTCTCAAAAAAACTCAAGTCGTTTGGATAAATTTGAAAACAGTTATGCGATTTTAATGGGTGGCCGAATACTTTTGCACGCCACTGTATAAAGAATCGAACGTGGGAAGGTGAGTAGAATACCCCACGTTTACTCTGACAAGTGAAACCTGGCGTTAGATTCGCGAGGCAAGTAGTATAAGACGGCGTTTGCGTAGACAAGTGGAGCAGGAGTGTGCTGTTTCAGATAAGTAGTAGAGTCAGCCGTTGCAACTGGTCAGACAAAGAGAATGGGACAATTGATTAAACAAAGGGAATAGAGTTGTACCTGGTGAAACTAGGAGTACAGGATCGCGGTTGTTCAGCCAAGGGGAGTAAGACCGTGGTTGATCAGACAAAGGGAATAAAATCATAACTAGTCAGCCAAGGAGAATAAGATCGTAACTAGTCAGCCAAGGAGAATAAGATCGCACCTCGTCAGACGATAACAGTAGTTAAGTAAAATAAAAATACTCTACAACTTCACACTTGACAGCTCCAATTTCCATAAAATTTAAGCAACAATGGCGATGAAAAGAAATTTTAAAAGTTGTATGTACGAATAAAAATACAAAACTTGAAGTATCAGGTACATTCTGAGCAATCTGCAAAGTAATCCCCCAATCTGTGAAATATGAATATTTTAATTATGCTATCTTATTTCCATAAGTGTTTACAACTCAAACTTCCTTTCACAACTACTGTAGAAGAACAAATCCCCCACAGTTTCTTCCAAGGGGAAGCAATCATTACCAGCGTACTAAAACACAAATCCCTCCTCGCACCAAACTCCTACACCAACACCGAAGCTTCGATAGTTGCACAAGTTACTTCGCACGAGTCTACCTCCGCACAGGTCAATTCGGACGCCCAATTTCCTTTTAATCGACTCGACCTTTATTTAATCCCGACGACGTGCATTCACGCCGTATTTGCGGGCCATTACTCGATCGGGGCAGCGTCGCCGGCTAACGGTCGTCGAGTACATAGCGTCGAGAGCCGATATCAAATAGTTGGCGGTTCGTCGAAACGCCGCGAGCAAAGTGGTGGTCGCGCGTATATTAATGGAGGCAAAGCCACGCGTGACTGTCGCTACAAAGGCTGGGAGGGAGGGTCGGATTTCTCAGTGACCCGCTAAAGCTTTGGTTTACGTTTCAGCTTCACGTGAAAATCACCCCCTCCATCGATCAATCCTATCTTCTCAGTTCCCAGAGAGATCTGGGGGAGAAGAGGGTGGATCCCCCAGTAGTGGAGAATTATTCGAGGGATTAGCGAAGTTCGCACTGGAGGAACGTTTCTCAAGCGCTGTTTTCAACTTTCCAACCCGCCCTCTGGAAATATACAGGGTGCTTCATATTCGATGGAGGCGAAAGGGTGTTGGTTCTGCTTGGAAGAATTTGCCAATGAAATGTGCGAAATGAAAACTTTGACTTTCTGCTGAGTTCAAAAGTAATCGAGTAGAGTTTTAATCACAGAGGTACTTGAAAAGGTGAGGGGTAAGAATATAGAATAAAATGTTCCAGTAACTCGTTTGATTTTCAAAAAAATTGACTGCGAGCACTTTAGTAGAGTTTTGGACGTGTCTGGTCAGACAAGTGGAATAACCCAATGTATATCCGGCCGAGCGCGGTCGAACTTGTCTCGTAAGTAGAATGGGACTGTGTTTGTCCGGCAAGTAGAACAGGACAGGCGTCTATACAAGGGGAACAAGACCGTAAGTGGTCAGACAAACGACCACAGCCCGCTAAGTGGATTAAACTGTGATTGGTCAGACAGGCATTTATAAAACTCATAAAGAGTTATTACAGGACACGTCTGGCGAGCTTGAGATACTGAAAAATTCAATTTCACAGGGAAGTATATACAGGGTGTTCTAAAATTGGCGGAAGGACCAAAAATCGATCAACTTCTCGATTGAACTTAACTTCAGCTGGTCACCGAGAACTAAGGAAATGGAATAAAAATTCCTGCACGTCAAAATGCTCCGTCCAGAAGCGGAATCGGTTTTGAGAGACGAGTGCCTGCGTTTGAGTGGAAACCGCGGGTCCACGGAAGCATGGAATTCCTGTCGTCGATAATTTCCTTCGGGTACCAGGATGTTTCCAGCTTGCGTAAAATATCAGCTACAAAAAAGGCAGAGGAGGGGGTGGGACGGGCATAAAACCGCGGAGAGAGAGAGGGGGGGGGGGGAGGGGGAACGAATCTTACGTAATCTAGCATTCGAAAGTGGGTTGCACGGTTCACCGGACTTATTTTGCGACTCCCGAGCGGAAGCTT
Source organism: Andrena flavipes (assembly GCA_963971345.1). Lineage (NCBI taxonomy): Eukaryota > Metazoa > Arthropoda > Insecta > Hymenoptera > Andrenidae > Andrena > Andrena flavipes. The sequence continues at coordinate 76,969,700 of OZ020480.1, forward strand.
CTGGCCGATTTTCGTTTTACCGACTCCGCGCTGCTCCACGCGTATTTATACGTCCGCGGTAGACAATGGCGCGTCTCGCGACGCGATCATGCGTCCTTCTCGGCTGCCTGCACCTCCCGGCAGCGGCAGATACTCGCGACTGTAGTTTATTCAACGAGCCCAGTCAGCGGAGATAAACAAAATAGTCTGCGTGCTAAATCATTGCCTGGCGAAAGCTGAACCACGATTACGCAAAAATGCGTAGCTCTGGTAATTTCTTTTAGGGTTCGGAATTTTTTTTAACAATTTTTTTAAGAAAATATTTTAATAATTCTGTTTAGGGTGACTGTGCCTAATATCGCCACACGCTGTATCTCGCAAAGTAAGCTCTGAAATTTATCGGTTATGCGCTGAATTAGTACCTAGACATATTTAGGAAGATATACTGTAATTACAGCATCGTGTGATTAATATTTACAGAAGGAGAAGTGTTTTGTAGGTTTCAACGATTCTAACTTATGCTACGTGAAGGATGAATAATTTCTCTTTACTTTGAAAGGAACTGCATGCAAAATATCAATTATTATTCAATGGACAACGATTTAACTTTTGCCTGGCGATATTAGTCACCTTACTACTGTGGTTTAATAATTTGACTGGTGATTTTCCCTTATTTGTTGTTTCGATAATATTAGTGTATTTTAAGGGTTGTTGCCCCTCAATGAATTATTATATAATAATGATACATTTATTTAGAGTCACTGACTGGATTTGTTGAATTTAATATTAGAATTTACTATCATTTGATGCACGTACCTGCTCGACCCACAGGTTCGTCGTCATGATCTGATTCTTCAGGTTCTGCAAAGAAATTCAAGTACCAGGTTGATGAAAATTTGCGAGATGTTCTTTTTAATTTTCCTAATGTTCTTCAAAAATTTAAAACGAATTCACTAAACGGTTGCTGAATTATAACGATTTTAATTTTCATTGATTTCACACGTACTTGACGGATGAAAAAATGTTGAAGATATGATACCAATGTTTTCAATTTTTTTGTACATGTAGTATATGGATAGATGAAAATATCTACCGAGTTTCAATTATTTTCATTGCACCGTTTTAAAGAAATAAATTATAAATTGAGAAAATTGAGAATTCAGGGCCTTTTCACTGCCAAAGGTTCAACAATTAATGCTTTTTAAAGTGAAAAATACCTTTCTAGGAGTAAAAGTAAGACTCCAACTGTCGTTCGAGTTCCTTACATCTAGATTTACTATGAATCAGACCTACATATTCAAGTATTTCAAATTTTATATACGTTTGTCTAATATTGTAAATTTAAAGTTGTTCGCCGCCCTTTTCAGGGGGAGGATATTTAATTTCGCGGACTTTGCCTATTTGCGATGTTTGCCTATTGCCCAATTCACTTTGTACAGATGAGCCTCAAAGAAAAAATGAGTCTAAAACGAGATCTCCCCCGTTCGTCGATCTAGGATTCTCAGCCGAGCAGCTTGGCAACTTACAACGTCGATCAGTTGCGAGAGCTTGAGCTTGATCTTAACGGTGAGGGCGTCTGTGACGTTGACCACTGGACGAACCAGCTTGTTGTAGTTCGACAGGAGGTCGTCGTACAGTCGCTTCGCGTCTGGGTTTCCTGAGCATCCTGGAAAAATAAACGATGCAAGTGTAGTGCGGTGAAGTACCTCGATGCATTGTCGAGGAAATATATATGTACTTTTGCAATCGTGGTCAAAGGAAAGTTTGAACTGTGAAGGGTAACAGGAACAAGAATTCTAGCTCAACTCTTTGCACTTCAAGCGTGCCTCAGCTTGCAAAAGGAATTTTGTAACAGTGGAAGAATTCGTGGCTTCGTAGAATTAAATGATTTATTAATTTTGAAAGCACTGTACTATATTCTGTCCTCTTCCAAAGCTCTTCATGAAGCAATATATTTGTTTTCGATTTATGACTCACTAATGTAAGTTCGAGTGCCAAGGGAGAAAAATATTCTTCCATGATTTGGGGATTTCTAAGTATATTATTATTAACATTTTTATTGCTCTAAGAGAGTAGTTTAAATATAAGCTTGACGGAGATAAAGAAGGTATCTCTAAGTTAAATATATATCAATGATAAATATTATGTGAATAAAGTAATTTGTATCAAGAAGTTATCTCTAATTTAAATATATACCAATGATAAATATTATATAAAGAAGTTATCTCTAGTTATCTCTAATTTAAATATATGCCAATGATAAATATTATATAAAGAATTTATCTCTAGTTATCTCTAAATTAAATATAGCATACCAATGATATCAGCATAAAAATATGAATGTTTAGACTTTCCATTCACCACCACTGTAAATTAAATTTTAATGACAAATCACGCGCACGTGTAAATTCTTTGAATAATGCCCTATCACAATGAATTTTCTAAGTGAAATCTACAGATACTTTCCCAACAATAACTCCAATTAAATCAGCTTAATGGTCATTACCAGGACAAAGCGTTCTTTCATTCAAAATCAAATTGCACGTTTAATTCTAAATAACGCGAAGCATCTTTGATGATGATGGGCGACTAGGGAAGCATAAATGGAACTAATATAAGTCATATTCCTCGAGCGCGAGGGGTTAAACGCGGCTACGAAAGAGGGATGAGCAATCTGAGAACACTTAACCCGCGAAATAGGAGAGCTACGCAACTTGGTCCGCGATGTTTCTGTATTATTCAACTCTCTGCTTCGCGTGTGCTTTAAACGGCGTTGAACCGTGGATACAGAGGGGCTCGCTAAAGTAAATTTCACATCGTTTCTGAAATCTTCTTCAGCGTATGCAATTTGCATCCCTAATGAACCACGATGACGACGCGTTATCCTGATTCGAAGACACTAAAGCGCTATTCATGACGGCAATAAGACCATCTTGTTCGCCGGCTGGCGATTCCATCGTGGCGCACAGATTTTTATTAACGGAGCTGCATAATTCGAGATAATGAGGGGGACGTCACTCGGTAGTAGATTTTAGCTTCCGCGCTAAATTACCGTCAATTACTATTTGCTGGATGACATCGTGGTGTAATTCTGCAGCGTGTGATATGGATTTTCTGTAAATGGTTGCAAACGCTTTCTGACACCTCTTTGAGTCTTCTAAATGTGCAGTCATTTTTGCTCTTTGAACTTCTAATTTTATTAAAAAATAATCAGTGCCAGCATCTGCATTTATATTTCATGTTTCTTTAATTCTTTTTCTTAAATATTATTCCAGAGATGAATCTTAACTTATTTGTAGGCGATTATAATGTTTCGTGTACTCTTCTATCCTATTAATAATTAAATAATACAGTGTGACCGAAACGTCGGAAATATAAAAAAATTGCAAAACAGCTTTTATTATTTTTTAAATTGACCGAACCAGTGCGCTGAAACTAATTTAATTTTGAATTATCTCATATATACGGTCGAAATTCTAATCAATTTATTTTTAAATAATACAGTACTAACTTTCACGATTCTACGATCGAAATTACAACTTCTTTCAGAAGAAAAGCTTGACTCAAAATTCGAGAATTCCATCACCTTAGTTTCCACCTTTTTTTACCGCACCGGTACTCAAAAATCGAAAAGATCTGAAAAATTGAAACAATCTCGAAATTGAAACGCTTTCAAAATCGGAGCGATCTCAGAATCAAAGCGACACCTGATCCGCAATTAAAAGAACAAACGCTTACACGCCCGGGTCGCTGTTAATAATTCGATTACCGCGTCAACAGCGAGGGATGGAGATTTCATCGGCGATTTTCGTCCCGTATTAATTCCCGGCGTTAATCGAGTTCCACGAGAACGACCATTACCGATTAAATTACACGGCAGGGCGGAGATCGAAGGGCAGACAGGGGATCCCCGCCGTTCGCAGCATCCCGCGACGATGATCTCTGCTTAACGTTTTCATTAATTCGGTAATAGATTCCCCTGGCACCCGCTCGCAGTTATTATTTATCGCCGCCGAACGTTATATTATCGGTGTTTTACGAGGTTCCTGGAGCGGTACCAGGATGCTTCATAATACGCTTCAACGATACCAGGCGATTTCAATTTTGAAGCGGTGCCAGGCAATCTTTACGATACACCCGCGCGCACGTGCACGCGTCGCGGCGTCCACCCCATGGCGATACCCTCGCTCCGCTGATGCTACCCCTCGTGCGAGTTATAGGCAACGGAAGCATCGAAACAAGAGAATATCCATTACTGTTTTAACAACTTCGGAACGTCGGCCCATTGGTTCGTTGTATTCTATCGGGTTGGGGAAAGTAATGGCGGGTTTTCACCCTGCTAAGATAAACAGCTTTAAATGGCTCGCGCGTAACTGTTTACGATAAATTCATTTTGTCAGGCGTGGTGCTTTACGTTTATCAAACACTTGACTTTGGTAGAAATCTAGGAGTCGATATTCAAGTACAGAAGAATATTAGTTTTTTTAATGTTGGTAATTTTGTTTGTGATAGTGTTTTTTTATTTTATTTCTCTTCTTTCTTCTTCTCTTTGACAATTTGTTATTTTATTTCACTTCTTTTTTTTTGTTCTCTTTGAAATTTGTTATTTTATTTCATTTCAATTCTCTTCTTTCTTCGTCTTCACTTTGATATTTGTTATTTTATTTTATTTATTTTATTTCAGTTCTCTTCTTCTTCGTTTTGATATTTGTTATTTCATTTTATTCCACTTCTCCTCTTTCTTTTTCTTCTCTTTGAAATTTGTTATTTTATTTCATTTCATTTCTCTTCTTTCTTCATCTCCAATTTGATATTCGTTATTTTATTTCATTTCATTTCTCTTCTTTCTTCATCTTCAAATTGATATTTGTTATTTTATTTTATTTCACTTCTCTTTTTCTTCTTCTCTTTGGAATTTGTTATTTTAATTCATTTTATTTCTCTTCTTTCTTCATCTTCAATTTGATATTCGTTATTTTATTTCATTTCATTTCTCTTCTTTCTTCATCTTCAAATTGATATTTGTTATTTTATTTTATTTCACTTCTCTTTTTCTTCTTCTCTTTGGAATTTGTTATTTTAATTTATTTTATTTCTGTACTTTCTTCTTCTTCTCCTTGGAATTTGTTATTTTAATTCATTTTATTTCTCTTCTTTCTTCTTCTTCTCTTTGATCTTTGTTATTTTACTTTATTTCACTTCTTTCTTCTTCTTCTCTTCGATATTTGTTATTCTATTTTATTTTACTTCTCTTCTTTCTTCATCTACACTTAGATATCTGTTATTTTATTTTATTTCACCTGTGTCTTCTTCTTCTCTTTGGAATTTCTTATTTTAATTCATTTTATTTCTCTTCTTTCTTCTTCTTCTCTTTGATAATTGTTATTTCACTTTATTTCACTTCTTTCTCCATCTTTTCTATGACATTTGTTATTTTATTTTATTTCTCTTTCCTTCTTTCCCCTTCTTCTCTCTAAAAACCTTCATTTTATTTCATTTCATTTCTCTCCTTTCTTCTCCTCCATTTGATTTAATTTCTCCGGTCCCCATATTATGCCCTCCACGTTATTAAAATCTACCAAAGGATTGTCACTCCCATAACAAATAAAAGAATAAATATTAATTTCATCTCTGTTCCATTCCACCTTGATTTCCCCACTGAATACACAAATACCTTCTTCCTTTCATCCCGGTGCTCATTACTTCCCCCATCATTTCTTTTTAAAGCGTGCCATTATACCAAATACCCACCACCGATCCATTCACCCTTCCTTCCCCTCTTCCACGCACCAAAACAAACAGTCGAACGAACCCTCAATTAACTCCTAATGGAAATTTTCACAACCCCTCGCGAAACAACCCTCTTATTCGCCCTGGGACAAACCCTAATGGAAATTTCACTGCGGATAAACATCGCGAGCCACCGGCTGTTAAGATACATTCCCATCAGCACGAATTCCGCCCGCGAACGTTACATCCCTTCCGAAGCCTTCATCCCCGTGTCTGGTTAACCCCCCGACGATCGAGCCCCGATCCACGCGCCCTCCGGGACCGCGCTCGGTTTTAATCGTCGGGACGGGAGGGCTGGAATCACGAAGAAACACTATCGGAGGCAATCAGTCCGCGAGCCGACGTCCGTGAAATTGTTGCTCCGATGTAGCGGTCCCGCCAATAAGAAACCGCCGCTATATTACACAGACGATATTGCATTTCGCGCGAGACGGGATTGCTCGATGAGCCGGACATATCGAGAAATATCGAGTTCCGGCGGCAGACGTTTAAAAGACACTTTATTCGCGGCTCGAGTATCCACTTATTCGATGCTCGTTTCCTGGGAAAGCCCTGGCAACGGATTTTCGACGGGGGAGAGGGATCGACGCGCGGAACGTAGGAAGAAAACGTATCGCCGAGGCAACCACGAAATCACTTGTGTACGTACGTTCCCGTTTCATTTTTAGCATTCGATATCCACTCCACGTTTCGAGATCGTGGAAGGCACGTCTCTGCGTTGGTTCTGCTCACATAGGTGCGAACCCGAGTGGCTATCGATGTTTCGAGGGTACGGTTTGTTTATATTTAGTTTCACGAAACATTTCATTTTTATGGTAGTAATATTCTGTAGGATCGTTTTCGCTTTTCTGGATTCTTTGAACATTAGTGGCTTCCTTCAGACATGTGCACAGAAATGAAATGTGAAAAGTTCTGGTTTTGAATATTATATTTACCTTTTTTTTAAAAGTTGAGAGAAAAGTTTTTTGGTAATTTAGATGTGGAATTAGTGAATCAGTGTGATTGGTTAAGTGATAAGAGTCACTGGCTTTAGTCAGTGCTTGGATATGCTCAACAGGCTGGATGTTGGCATGGGCGTAGATTTAAAGTAGAAGGGGATCGTAACTGGTCGGCCGAGAGGAATGGAAGCACTGCTGCGAAGACAAATAGGATGGGAGCGCGTTTAGCCGAGCTAGTAGAACGAGGCGACATATGGCCAGACAAGGAGAGTAGGCCTTGGCTGATCAGAAGCTACTGGAAATATTTATTGCATCCACCGCAGAGCCAGGTGGTGTGCAACATTCTCGTGGCTGCATCATTGATAAAGTCACAATCGCGCGGTATCTTCCTAGTATTAATAGCAAATAGGGTTTAGAGACGAGTTGTGTTAGAAGATTCTTGTGCAGGGGAGTAGAAAATTTTTATGGAAAGCAAGCTAATTACTAAGTTAGTAGAGAAATTTTAAATAGATAGATTTTGCAGAAAAGGGCGGTAGGAAAGAAAACAATTGGCAATTAATAAAATGGCGGCACTTTGAAGTTTAACTATCAATTTTTTCATGTGTTTTGTATCTTTTGCGGACTAAAAAAGCGAGAGAAAACCAGATTCGGTTTTAATCGGTTTAATCTGGATATAGACAAAGTCATCCTTATTAAGAATCATTTTGTTTTTTTATTTCAGATGAGCAGAATATGTAGCCGGAATCATGGACATCATGGACACACTTTTTTTCTGCCGAATACGTTCGAAAGCTTGCAGTGCCACAAATTTTAATTATTTTTCTCTAATAATATTTGTGAACATTACTGAAACATGGATAAACATATGATCCAAATTGTGAAGGGGAAGTTTGTATAGAATCTTCATAAAAAAATACTAAAAGTTGTGTAAAAAGGGCGCCTCACACTAGCATCCCTCTTAAGTTGGCAAATAATTTTGAAATAGATAGATATAACTTCTAAACTAACAATTTTAAAACAGATTAAACTTCCGAGCTGGCAAATAATTTTGAAATAGATAGATAAAACTTCTAAACTAACAATTTTAAAACAAATTAAACTTACAAGCTGACAAATAATTTTGAAATGAGTAGATAAAACTTCTAAACTAACAATTTTAAAACAGATTAAACTTCCGAGCTGGCACATAATTTGGAAATAGATAGATAAAACTTCTAAACTAACAATTTTAAAACAGATTAAACTTCCAAGCTGACAAATAATTTTGAATTGAGTAGATATAATTTCTAAACTAACAATTTTAAAACAAATCAAACTTCCAAGCTGACAAATCATTTTGAAATGAGTAGATATAATTTCTAAACTAACAATTTTAAAACAAATCAAACTTCCAAGCTGACAAATCATTTTAAAATAGTTAGATATAACTTCTACGGTAACTAACAATTTTAAAACAGATTAAACTTCCAAGCAGACAAACAATTTCAAATCAAATAGATATAACACCTAAGCTAACAAAGAACTTTAAAACAAATAGATCTCGAGTTAACACCTAAATAACTTCAAAGCTCCCCGAACCTAAGTGCCCCCTTCCCTATCTTCCAATCCCATTTCCCCACACCCTCGACACTTTCCTCCACCCACCCTGAATCTCCCACAAACCCCACTCAGCGTCCACCAGCGAAGCCAAAAGCGTGCAAAGTGCCACTCATAAACCGGAAACCCCTAACCCAAGCCCAACCCTTATCAACGAACCGCGACTGATGCTAAATACTATACATAAAACGGAAGCACGAAGCACCTAATAGCATCGTCGCAGCGAATCCGTAACGTTGCTTAATCTGCCTCGTAACTTTTTCCGCGTCTGACATCGTTCTAAAGTAAGTAACAGCCCGTCCCAGTTCACCGAGACGCCCTTCCATTTATAATACACCCGACCTCGAGCGCCTGACATCCCTCAAACTTCCTACTGGTCGAATAAACTACTATTAGCTCGGTCCGCGCGAAGTTTCAATGAAAATATTCCCTGCTTCCCAACTGTTTTTATTTATTTTATTCACTGGACTTCCTCCGACATTTCTCAGGCCAGCGTTACGCAATTGTTCCCGCATCCCCTCGGCAAACAAAGGAAGGCTTCGCGCCATCCGCGATCGGCGATTTCATATGCACCAACCCGATGAATTTTGCAACGCTCTCGTCAGACACGTCCAGCCACCACGCGACTACAAAACAAACGCCGGTTGTTTCGCCATGATACCCCGGGCCGAAACTACCCCTTTACAACGAGTGGAAAAAGGCCAACGTTCCCTGGACGTTGACGGCGGCCATTGTCCGTTCGCGCGTGGACGATGAAACATTTACATCTGAATGGGAGGCAAGTCGGCGCGATGCATATGCAGCAGGCAGAATATCTTATATGATAGCTTTTCTGCGGGGCATCGTATTTAGGGGTTGTTCCCGGCTGGAGAGCTGCGGAGCTGGACCGAACGGCTATCAGAATTGCAGAATCTAGGATCTAGAGTGATGTTTGGAGTCCAGAATTCCGGGATCTCCGATCTACAATAGGAGATGGAATCTGAAATGTAGATCATGGGTTTGCATGCACGATTGGATTAGTTGTGGTAGATGGGACTCCGTTTGGGTCTCCTTCGGAGGAACAACACATCCCTTGTTCCGGTGTTTACGGGTGAGACGGTTCCATTAGGGAGATCTCTATCTTCGGGGATGCCCTTAAATTACGTAAGGGTAATTTTCATTTGGGCAAAAATGTTGTTTAAATAAAAATTTGGAATTGCGAATGAAAGTTGGAGGAATTATTGTCGAATGGTAAAATTAACTTTATATGTTAAATAATCTGAAGTCGAAGTACAGTGGATGCACCATTTGTGGTACATTAAGGTATTCAAAATTAAATTAGTTTCGGCACACTGGTTCGGTCACTTTAAAAATAATAAAAGCTGCTTTGCGATTTATTTTATTTTATTTTTTTTATTATATTTCCGATATATTATATTTATTATATTTTATATTAAGGTATTGTACCAGTTTTGGCCACTTCTTAAAAAATATAGTAATAAATGTAACTTTATATTTCTAGCGGTATACTAAACAAAATAGTAATGATGTGAAATTCTCCACATACCTAATAATGATTTGCAAGCAATTTAAAATTAAGATACAACAACTTTTATTTGATCCTTTATTTAAATAATTTTTTATTTAGTTAATACCCAACTTTTTCCCTTTCCTTACGTAATATTTCTTACATTGCAATTTTCTTAAAGGTTTCATATTGAATATTAAGTTAAAAAAATATTACTCACTCCCTCTCATCCCCTTGTAAGAAAACTTAAGAAATCCGCGACACCCTCCCCTCCGAAAAGCTTTATGTAATTAAAATCTAAGGACGACTCATTAGAATTTATACCCAACAGATTGTGGAGTTACAAGGGTTGCTCAGAGGTGCCAACAAAATACTTGAAGCTTTGTCTTAAGTTAGGCAAGTGGGCATATAGAAATTGTCTTTTGACCAGCACGATGAGTATGGTGTTATTCTACTCGTCTGGATCAGTAAGTTTCTATTCCACTTAGAGGCTTAACGAAGCTTTCTATTCTACTTTGGTTATGCGCGATCTTATCCTACTTGTCTGGATCAACACAGACCCACTCTACCCGCCTGACTAAACACGAGTCTAATCTCCTCGCCTGGCTAAGCGTGAACCCATTCTACTTGTCCCATTAAGCACGATCCTGGTCTCTCTGTCTGGAAAGGCAGAGTGGTTCTACTTATCTGATTATGCCCTGTATACTTTACTTGTCTGATCATATACTGCCTCTTCTACTTGTCTGATTTTATATATCCCTATTTTTTGTTATATTGTGTTTTAATTTTGTTATAACTTGCTACACAATGCTGACGAAAGGGAAGCAACCAAGTATTATATTCTGACAACCCGCCAATCAATGGACTATAAATTTGAAGACAGAATTCTTATAAACTTCACTTTTATGACCCTTCGAAGTTTAAATTTTCTTTTCATCAGTACTAAATCATCCGCAACTCCAACTACTATTTGCAACTTAAATATAAGTTGACCTCAGTGAATCTCATTAGCAATAACACTAGAGTACAATTTAACAGATTTAAAGATTTGACATATTAATCCACTAAAAAATTCTTCCCCTCTACAATATTTCAGTCTCAAAACTAAATCCCTATTTCCTTATCCCCATCCAGAGAAATAAAACTTGAAACTCACCTAAGAAGATCGCAAAGCTACTCGACGCATCAACACCCAATTAAACATATCCGGAACCTTATAATTTCGCAACAAGGAAACAAGGAAACTTTTCCACCGACCCAATACAATTCAAAGCCACCGTCAACGAAACCAATCAACTCATTAACTTCCCGGAACGCCTTCTCCCCGGTGCTAAGACGGGCCATATCCAATTACGCGAGTATTTACAGCGTCGGAGTCGACGGTGAAGCCGAACAAGGGCTCGTAAACCCTCCCCGCGTTTCGCGAACGTCAACGACCATCCAGGCTCCCCGGCGATGGTGTAACAGCCGCGAAGGGGCGAGACACGCGAGTCCTTTATCGCTGGATAGATTTATTGGACTTACCTGATATGAGCACCAACACTATCCACATGATCCCCACCAGGCTCTTCATCATGTCATTGTGTCACGTCCGACTCATTTCTTCTCGCCTCCGTGCTCCCCGGACCCTTCAGTTCTAGCACTGGAACAGGGAAAATGTTGCTCGATGGAGTATATATACCGGGACGATGCGCCTTGAATAAGTACTCACGGCTGGAGCGGCCTGCACGTTCCAGCCGTGATCAACGGCCAGTGATCTATCACGTGTCAATTAACGGTGCTGGCTTTACCGGTAACGCGAACGTTTATTCTTACGCTAGAAGAATTGTGTACGGCACTTAATCTCTTGCACTGCAATTATGTCTCCCAGCCACGAAGGTGAATGACTAGTGATAATCGTTGAACCCTCGTGAAGGTGGAAGAGACTCCGAGACTTGCAAACAGAGATGGGCAAAAAATTATTTGAAATAAAAATTTGTGTGCGAAATTTTTAGTTAAAAATATTTGTGTACGGAACTTTTATTTCGAATAATTTGTTGCCCATCTCTGAATTTCCGAGTTCGGTATCTTTCCTTGTAAGCAGAGATGGGCAAAAAATTATTTGAAATAAAAATTTGTGTGCGAAATTTTTATTTCAAAAAATTTGTGTACGAAACTTTAATTTCAAATAAGTTTTTGCCCATCTCTGAATTTCCAAGTCCGGGATTTTTCCTTGTAAAGCAGAGATGGGCAAAAAATTATTTGAAATAAAAATTTGTGTGCGAAATTTTTATTTCAAAAAATTTGTGTAGGGAATTTTAATTTCAAATAAGTTTTTGCCCATCTCTGAATTTCCAAGTCCGGGATTTTTCCTTGTAAAGCAGAGATGGGCAAAAAATTATTTGAAATAAAAATTTGTGTGCGAAATTTTTATTTCAAAAAATTTGTGTAGGGAATTTTAATTTCAAATAATTTTTTGCCCATCTCTGAATTTCCAAGTCCGGGATTTTTCCTTGTAAGCTGAGATGGGCAAAAAATTATTTGAAATAAAAATTTGTGTACGGAATTTTTATTTCAAATAATTGTTAGCTTATCTATGTTTATAAGGAAAGATTCTGAGCTCGGAAATTCGAAAAATTGTGGGACTTTGTGATTGTGTGAGGGATTTCCTCCTGATTACTTTAAGGGGGTGAAATTGACCCCTTAAATTCTGGATATTTTCCGATTTTTTGTTATAACTTGCGAGCCGTAAGAAGTTTAAGTTATTAAGTGATAGTCCTAATTAAAAGAAGTAACTTTTGTCTTGGAACTTATTTCTACCTCTTACAGATTGCGAGTTATAAAATAAAATAAAAAATAGTAGAATTTCCGGGGTTAATTTCATCCCCCTTTTTTTATAATTTTCACCTCGAATAGATAAACAAACTGTAAATATAAAAAGTGTGTGTCGTGGCGAGCTTTACAACACTATATTTTTTAAAATACAGTTTCACCACATTTAATTTTCCAATATTTCTTAATTAAGGAATAAAGTAGAGCTTAATAAACTTAAGAAAAAAGCCCAGATACCCAGCATGAGTGTCTGGTTGCTCGATAGCCATCAAGACTTCCGGACACGAGTACACATAGATAAATACACACACAACAGTGCGCAGCCCCCACCAGAGGGGGAGAAGAAACATATATAACAACATATGCACAGTCAAGCTCGCTGTTAGAATCTGCATTACTGGCCAAGTGCGTTTCCAATTCTCCCAAAGTCGACTCCCATCTCTTACTTTTTTCCGAATGTCTTTAAAGAAGAATTAAAAAAACACAGCAATTAAAAAAAAAAGAAAAAACCAAGTGTCATCTGATTAACCCCTGCCATCAGAATAAAACTATTGTTAGAAATATTTAGAGGAAACATTTTTATGAAATTTTAAATACGATGAAGGTGATGAAGTTAGCTGAAACACCCTGTACATGGAAAATTGATAGAACCGAAACGCAGTGGAACTTTTCTTACGAGTATGTGTTTTGTAAGAGTAAGGTTTGCTGGATTGAGCGTTCGAGGGCACGTGTTACATTCGTAATCACGCAAAAAGATGATTTATGAAGTAACTAATTACAGTTCCCAGCGAAACAGCGAGACTATTTTTGCGCTTACGATATGCTCACGGTAAGATGACTATCAGTGATTAATTAACTTCGGTGGACACCGCCACGTCCCCACCTCCTCTCGACAGATAAGGGATTCAATTTTCTTTTACAGCAGAGATTAATTTTATCGAGCGAACGAGCACGGAGGCACGATTTCCTGAATAAACTTTGTCACGTCGAAATTTTTAATTAATCTCCTTGCCGGATCACGGGTACCGCTCACCAGATCGTTCCCTCGAAAAATGAATACCAAGATACATTCGCAATTATTTTCCACTTCGGTCTCCTGTAAATTCCCCAATTTTAATACCGAAGCACATACTTCTTGCTGGACTCATAAAATTTCTCTCCTTTTATTATACGAAGCCGATCAGTTTATTAATCAGGCCAGGTGTTAAAATAAAATCCCCAGAATTCTCATTGCAATTGCCCTGAGTAACGAAAAAATTAAAATTTAACAATGCGTTTACAGCTGTTAATAGTGTTAACGAGCGAAGCAGAGCAAAGGCATCCATGTTTAACGAGTTTAATACCCACGAGGGGGTAAGTAGAAGAGGGTTAATTCGCGAAGGCTTCAATAAGTAAACAGAAGCAGCGATACAAACTCCCCAGGCATCTCCAGGCTTGAAGGTTAGAAAGTAGAACTATTAAAGCAACTTCCACTGCGATAAATTGAACCCTGTACTGCCACGTTACAGGAACATAAAAGAAACTGTCCCTTCCACCCTCGTGCTTACAGTAACAGAAAGGAAAAAGGAAAGTATTTGCTTCAAAGGACCAACTCGCTCGATGCACCGGAAGCTTTTATCGACTCCGACCTAAAGTGATTAACTTCCACGAGCTTTTTCTGTATCTGAATATTAACACAGCGGCGAGAGCTCGAGGCACCTGCAGCTTTCAATCCCTTCCGCGTCGTTTCTCAAACAAAAAAATCTAACCGATCAAAGGGAGCCACGGCGCCTAGCCTGTCCCTTTGCCCCCGTCTTATCAAAGACAACGGGAACGTACTCGGTGATCGAAACAAATAAACCGCTCCGAGCGCGAGCGATTGATCATCCTCCACTCGAACGGTATTCTTTCCCCCGTGTCCAGCTCCGTGGAAAAACGGCTGGGCTGCGGTTGTAGTGGTCGCCACGAGGCAGAATTCGCAGACGAACGGTCGGTTCGATCCGTTTCGAAGCCACCGCAACGTTTCCAGAGCCACGTGCACCGCAGAGCTGCGGGCTGCAGTCGGTGCACTCGGTTCTCGGGGGCGGTTCCCTACAGGGTGCTTCAAATTCACGGAACCACGAAGACGGGATGAAACGCTGCGGCTCCGAAGGTAGATCTTACGAAGATAATTGGAAAACTGAAGATAAACGTGGCCTCTGTTGTGGAGTAGTGCAGCTCGCGGCGGGAAACGCCCATGGGCGTTCGAGGAGTACGGTTGACATACGCGGTTATAGGTGTCCCGCACACGGAGTAGGGTTGAAAGTTTGAATCTTAACTTTAGATGCTGGAGCAGCGTAAGAGATTTACTTGTATGTAAATAAATAAATAAATACCGTTTATTTTAAATTCTGCTGTGGATAAGGAATTAAATTGAATTTTAGTAAAATTGTCCTGTGATTTTGAGGGTTGATTCTTTCGAAAAGGAAGCTTGCGGCGGGAAACGCCCATGGGCGTTCGAGGAGTACGGTTGACATACGCGGTTATAGGTGTCCCGCACACGGAGTAGGGTTGAAAGTTTGAATCTTAACTTTAGATGCTGGAGCAGTGTAAGAGATCTTCTCGTATGTAAATAAATAAATAAATACCGTTTATTTTGAATTCTGCTGTGGATAAGGAATTAAATTGAATTTTAGTAAAATTGTCCTGTGATTTTGAGGGTTGATTCTTTCGAAAAGGGAGCTTGCGGCGGGAAACGCCCATGGGCGTTCGAGGAGTACGGTTGACATACGCGGTTATAGGAGTCCCGCACACGGAGTAGGGTTGAAAGTTTGAATCTTAACTTTAGATGCCGGAGCAGCTTGGGAAATCTACTCGTATGTAAGTAAATAAATAAATACCGTTTATTTTGAATTCTGCTGTGGATAAGAAATTAAATTTCTTTTCCGGTAGTACTTCTTCCTTTAGGGGGAAGCTATTCAGACTATTGTGTCAGGAAAACCCTATCACGTCGTTGTAACTAAGCTTTGTATTGGGCAATGCCCGTTATTTTTAATAATAATAATAATAATAATAATAAATTGAATTTTAGTAAAATTTTGAGTGATGATTCTTTCGAAAAGGAAGCTTCCTAGCAGAAAATTGTATTCTATTGTTTCCCCCCGGTTTGAAGAGCAGATTTCAACCGAACCTGTACCGAACGGCGTGGGAAGGTGTAACAACGATCCCCGTTGATTTGTCGCAGCGCGTGGCTACACCTTTTTTCACTTATCCGCTTACACAAAGCCCCAGCGACCGATTGCCCGCGAAAAAAGGGGAGCCGGGGTCGTTCGTCCGTGGACCTAGCTTCTGGAATCGCATCAAACACCAACCCCTGCAAGTGTATCCGTTGAAACGAAGACAGATTCCACCCACGCGCGTGCAATCGTCCGCTTTGATGTTCCCTCGCTGGATGGACGCAGCGTCGTTCGAGGATGAACAATGCCTTCCGCGAGGGACGCTCTTCGAATGCCTACGGGGCGGTGGAAGAATGTGGGTCAGTCTTCTTGGGTCGATTTTAAGATAATGAAAACTGTTTCGAAGGGATGGAGATCCTGCATGAGCTTATATTTTAAATAAACCACTTCGTAGCGTCTGAGGTTGTGTATTAATTAACAGTGAATTAATACCAAAGCGTCTCATTAATTATCCATTTGAATAAAGAAACTGAAATTATGAACAGTAAATCGCGTGCGGAAATCCTCCGCTCCCATTTGTTCGCAGTGCTCACTGAACGCCTATGGGCGTCACCCGCGTGTGGTGATTAGACTTCTATGTGGATTCGTCGTGGGTTAAGTGACGGTGGTCACCAAGTAACTCGAAGGGAGTTACAGCACCACGTAGACGTATAGTAAAGTGTTCTTCATCTTGTGGATAAGTCGAGAGCCTGGGGGTCCATTCAGCACACTTTTTGCGCGTTAGTAGGTTAAACCCCTTTTCTTTCTCTTATAGGGCCAGATGCCCCAGAATAATTTCAACTCCACCCCCATCACCCCTCGGGGAACTGTTGTAGACATTACGTCGCGAGGTACACGTTACTTCGAGAGGTAAACATTACTTCGCCAGGAAGTAGTTTAAAGCCCTCGGGTGTGTAAACGTGTGACCAACTAAATATGGCTCTACACTCCGGGAAGAGGAACGCGTTTGGTCACTTGTGACCGCAACCTAATGACCCGTGGCTTCGTAACTTCTGATCACCACGGAGGACATCCATTCGGTAGTCATATACCTCGGTCACGGGAAGATGGCCCTCTTGAATCCTTCGGAATCTCGACTTCCACGCAAAGTCCACACTTGTCGATTTAAAGAACCAGTGTGGCAAGGTGGGAATCAACGGTGGCAGGCGACTGACGCTGCAACAGCGGCCAATTCGCATTGGAAACGTTCTTCCTTGGGGAAGCTTCCTCCAGGGAACCCCTATCAGTATTTCGCTACTCTGACACGCGCGAATCGACGTGTCGAAGGGAATCGAGGACTTGAAATGGTAAGCGACGTAAGTGCCAGAAGTGAATTCTTTTTTATGAATCAATACGTGATTTTATCATCACAACTCTATCTTGCGACTGGCTGAGAAACTTAAATATTCTATTTTTGGGGCTAAAAACATAGCAAAATTTGGACCACATTTTTATGCATCTTTGAAGAAGTTGTAGTTTCTGTTTTAATAATATTTTTGTAATAAATACAGGAGTTTTTATTAAATTACTATGATTTCGGCGCAAGGTTCGGTCACTAATACAAATTTTGAAGTGACCGAACCTCGCGCCGAAATCATAGTAATTTAATCTATACGGTCGATATTAAAATTGAATAAAAATTTTTTACAGGAGTTTTTGTAATAAATAAATTCTCCGAAGATGCATAGAAACCTGGTCCAAATTTCAGATAAATCGAATCCTCAGTTTTTTAAACAAAATATCTCAAATTCTGCTTATAGGTATCTCCACAATTTGCATCTTTTTCTACTGAAAAAAATTCTTCTCTAAAGAATCTTCTAAAGTGGGACTCAGGTTGTTCCTTTCAACGCTTCCCAGAGCTTAGCCCATAGATTTCACCACGGAGGAGTGTTCGAATGGAGTATCCATTGCCTTTGAACGTTTCTTCTTCCTTAAGTGACTTTGAAATTTTCCTGACGAACGATCGATTCGTCTGGAGCGACCACCTCGAGGAGTGAATCACGTCCTAGCGCGAGTGTCATCGTTCGCTCGAAAGGAGTCGCGGCGAGACTGCTTTAATCCACTCTCCCAGAGGCTCCTCAGCTTTTATTCCCAGCTGCAGGTTATTTCTGCAACGTGGCCCGCGATCGATAAGCACCGAACTCGTCCACGTCGAGATATACTTGCCGGTGATACGGGACCGTGGCCGTCTAGGCTCGGCCACGTGTGGCTGCTGCTTCAACCTCTCCACTGTGCCGGAGTGAAGTGAGCAGTGGAAATTTCAACGAAATTGACGAGCAAGGTGTGTTGGAAAGTTTAGAGTTCCCTGTTTGCGAAGCTTCCTGTTAAGAAGAGTGAACGGTAAATTTTTATAGCGCTGTAGCTATTGTTTTTGGAACTAAGGGTTGGGATAAGTTTGAATTTAATTAGGTATAAATCTAATTTTTAGGCGTCTGCTTCAGATTCTATTGGTATTTGAATATGTGTTAGAGGGTCGAAAAGTAATAAATACCTATGTGTTATTTTATTTTCAAATTTGGGGAGTGAAACTACCCCTCAAATTTCGTAAGAAGAGGTGCAAAAGTTCCTATTGTTAGTTTAAAGAATATTATAACAATGTGTATATCCAGTTGTATTCTATACAATGTTGTAATATTTTTTAAACTAGCAATGGGAACGTTTGTACCTTTTTTATGAACATTGAGGGGTGCTTTCACCCCTAAATATGCAAACAGGCCAGAGTAAAAAAAACACGTATGTACTTGGAATTTTTTGGTCCCCTAAAACATATCCAAAAACGAAAAGCAATCGCAGGCGAATACTTGAAAACATTACAAAATCAAATTTCACTTTTATTCACATTTAACTTTACTTTCTCCCAAAATAAGATACCCAAATTCCTCCACAATTCACAAGTCCTACAACCTATGTAGCTTTTTCTAAAACTCCAAGCTGCCAATTTCAAAATTCCACTTTATTTCAACACATTTCCAATTATGAGTAAAAATTTCAACATCTCAGGTTTCTCGCGACACAGGCAGCTGAAGAATTCCTGGGCGAAATAGGAAACCGCGTGCAATCCCCTAGTCAGAAGTTTCCACAGCGCATCGAGCAGACCTGACAGGAATTTTTACAAAGTGCGGGGGACAAAGGGGTGCGGGAACAATTGGAGCCGGGCAATTAACTCCAATCATCGAAGCGTTCCTGCTGGAAATTCGAGTGAGAGGTGCAGCAGCGCCCATTAAATCGCAGAAGCTACTCGAAATGGCAGCAGGTGCCCGTTACTCATCGCCGAAATAAGATTTATGAATTCAATAATAGCGGCGCATCGCCCCTGGGAACAATTAAACGCGGCGCAATTGTACGGCCGCAGTGCGGTTAAATATCGCGATTAGTCGGCGCTGAAATCCATGGTGGGGCAGAGTCGAGAGACGAAGCGTCCGAAAAACGAGGGAATAAGAGCAACGAACTTGGGAAACTATATTAATCAAATAAATTAACTCCAAGATTCGCAAAAAGTCACACAAAGTGATTAAAAAAACAAAAAACCGTGGCGTAAATTAGCCCATTAAGTCAATGTTTCCCAATTTTTTTTTGAGCCATGATCCCCTTTTATGATATTTAAAATATTCAAAAAACCTACGTTCCACCTATAGAAACTACGATAAATTTAATTAGGTAAAGGGAACAAATTAAGAATATGTATATCAGAATCTAATTCTAACTTAATAATATTTAAAAGAACTTCCCAAAAAACAATTCGCGACCCACAGATTGGGAATCACTGCATTAACTGAAGAAGACGAGTTAACTCGTCACTTGTGGACTCCTCTGTTTTAAATAAAAAGAATCAACTCTTTATAAAAATTAGAAAAGTCTTCAAATTTTTTTAATTTTTAATCTATCTTTGAGTTTCAAATATTCCTTGCAAGCACTAAATAAAAATACCTCTACTGGATCAATTGCAAGGAATTTGTAATGCAAAAACTTAATTCGCGAAGCAATGCAATGCACCCTCGCGCAACGGCGTCCGAATATTTTGAGAGCTTTTTCCGAAGCTTCTTTTAAAGTCTCCAATCCCTCCTCGAGTCTCCGAAGCTCTCCTGTGCCAGCACTGGTCGCGCAACAAACATCTCATTGCAAATTGCGGTAGGATCGAACAGCAGGGTCGAGATGGAGAATCAACTCGTCATCTTATGATCGTCGCCCGATTCCTCGGCCAATGCCCGATGATTTATCGCCCCGTGCCTAAGACCTCCATCCATCAGTGTCCGTGGGTCACAAAAAAATGGCCGTCGACCCGCAACTTGTCGATACTCCGTTTAGCCATCGTGATTACAAGCTGCCTGTACCCTGGCTAAGTGTGCTTTTTAACCGATTCCACCGCACTGTTTTCTTCCACCCTGTATACTCCGAGAAGCCACACCCTGCGGAAGCCCCGGAATTTAAAAGAACCTTGCTGATTTTATTAAAGCTCCTAAAAATGAAGAACTAAAATAATTTAATAATATTCTGAGTTCGAGAGTATTTTCAAAATAATTTCTAAATGGATATTTTGCAGGCTTTAGGGTATTTGAGGAAGTATCGTGGGGTTGGGAGTGGACGTAGGGGTGGGAGTAGGTTTTTCAGTTCGAAGAGCTCACAGACACCAGGAGCTGTGAATTTTCCATGAAGCAGCTGGGGAAAGCTGGCGATCGATCTTCGGCCCATCGATACTGGATGTATCTACCACGCGACGTCGCGCCCACGGCGACGAATAATTAACCCACGGTTTATTTATCGCGCTGGTTCGGGGGAGGATAAACGTGACTGGAGCAAATGGCAAGGTGATGGAGGGAAGTGGTTTCGAATCGTTTGCTGAGCTTTTCCGGGTGAAGCTTGCGGAAGATGTCGTTGGGAGGGTTGGAAACGTGTTGTTTGGGGATGGCGGAGAGGTTAATCGAGATAGGGAATGGGGCAGAGATCTGGGTTGTAGAATCTTAGCTTTCTTTTCTAAGCGATACACGGTTAAATATTTACGAGATCTTATGTATCAAGATCTTAGCCGAAGAATCCTTGATTTATTTTTTGAGGGGTCAACTATTACTGTGGAATTAAACGGCCGGCTGACCTAATATGGTGGCAGAATTCTGTATAGAAATGAACTGATATTTTCTGTGAATCTAACCCAGCTTTACCCCAGCCTAAATATCCGGGGGTTATCTGAAACTGAAAACTGAAACGGCGTTTTACTTTGCACATATGTAGCTTCAATTTGATAAACGAGAATCTAAGTTCTATAATTCCTTAGTGACATAAGAAAATTGACGCAAAGTTGGATCGCAAAAATCAAATGTTCAGACATTTCAATTTGAAAACTTTCTACTGTCCACAATAATTTTTTTTTGTTTTTTGTTGGTTCGTCAATTTCAAACTACATATGTATACAATAAAACGCCCTGTCATTTTTCTGTTTCAGATTGCCTGGTAGATAAATATCATACACACCAAGGGACGGCGAATTTTACGTGGCGTGATGGTCAATCATTAATAACTACAATATTTATGGTTAGAAATTAATAAGAAAAAAACTGTAGCTTCCTCAAAGATGCATCAAAACATGGTGCAAATTTCAGATGAATCGAAACGCTGGTTTCTAATAAAAAAAATCCCAAATCTTGCTATGTTTTAGCCTGATTTTACAACGTTAACAGGCGACAGAAGCAAAATTGCACCCTCACATATTATATATGAATATTTTCGCGGTCAGTATAATTTGTACGATAAATGGGTAACATTTATTCTCAATGAAAATCATTAAAAAATTTTTTTTACAATAAAATAATATTATCATTAAAAAAAAAATCATATTCTCTTTTTCTTGCATTATCGCCATGCAAAATATATGAGGGCGCATTTGTGCCAATGACGCTGTTATGGATGCAACCCTCGACTCGACCCCCTATCTCAAAAAAGGGTAGAGATATTTTTTTGAAATTTGGTCAATATAATTTAGACCAAAAAAATATCACGAAACATCAGCTCTCCATGGCTTCTCAAAAAAAAGTTATCTCAATTTAAAAACCCAAAAGTTACAATACCTATGCTGCCTGACGAGGGTTAAATAAATGCAGATGTACCAAGGAACAGTGATAGACCTTATCTGTAGAATCCTCCCTTCTAAGTCATCCACCATTCATCAACACTTAAATAAACATAGCTACACCAAACAATAATGAAGTTTCTATAACGTGTCAAGTTCCCAAGACTCCCTCGTTTCCCAGTCACCCAGTATAAAAAAAGAACCCCTTCCAACTTCCCCCCCCACAAAAGAATATTCCAAACCCCGACATCCTCCCACCAAACGCCAACATCGCACCCCAAAAACACAATATCCCCCCCCCCCCCTGAAAAACCAGCACACAGCCCGGCAAAAACGCCAAACAGCAAGCTTACACACATATAAGTCTAAACCTTAATGGATGCCCCAGGTTATCCGTTCTTTAACCGTTCGTCGACGCCAAGGATCTCCTCGCGATTTCCCACCCCGACCAGGAAATCCTGTTCCGCGAAAACAGAAGGGGGATAAGTGGTCGACGGGGTAGCTGCCACCAGGGGGCCGGGGGTGTTGGGTCGAGCTTACATCCGGCGAGCACTCGTGGAAATTTCAGATTCGACGAGGACACGGTCGAGGCTGCCAGCGTTGGATAATAATTAATTTTCCATGAGGCAAATGGATGCGGGTACGTGTTCCCCCTGGAGTTTCCACCCCGCCCCCCTCAGCGTGGAATGGATACTTACATTCTGCATGAACTATCCGCGAGGGCGAGGGGTGGTGAGTTTTCGCGAACACGCCGAGGTGTTTACACGGGCTGCGGCTTTATAAAATATACCAGCGTCGAGAAGACGCTCGAAAATGGAGCCCACTTCGGTGTTGAGCGGTGAAATGCTCGTGTAAGAACGTTTCTATAACGCCCCATCTACGTTCCGGCCAGCGTGCTCGTGTGGGAGCCACTTGTCTTACGCTTGTGCCCTGATTCGTGGATTGGATTTCATCCCTCGAGCTCGGGGACGAGAGGAGGGAACGCTGGTATCGCTGGGCGATAAAAGGTTTGATGACCTTTGGGTTGTGCAGCTACTTTCGAAGCTTGCGAATGACTCGTGGGGGATCTGCAACTTCACTTTTGCGGGGTCGTTAATGTTGTATGGAGGGGTGGATCGAGAATAGTGGAATGGAACTGCTCGCAATCGCTGAGAATTGCTGCGTACACGAAGCTACTTATATTCTGAAACTCGTTTTATATCGTGTTATCAAAAAATTCTGTTTCTTTTTTTAATGCGTGGTGGGAAACGAGGGGTTTTATTTGGAATTTTTTTTACAGTTGTATTTCTTTTTAGAAAATACACATTTTTGATATTTACACTGTTGTCCTAGCTCTAGTAATTTTCAAAATATTTCTATCAAGTTTGAGGCCTGCTTTCACCCCTTCTATTTATAAAAAAATTCCTGTCAAATATTTTTGGAAGAACTAAGAACTAAGAAGTTTTCCCTTGTGAGTTTATCTTTGAAGGGGATGCAGTGGAAAATGAAAAAACCCTTGCGGAAGAAAATACACATTTTTGATATTTACACTGTTGTCGTAGCTCTAGTAATTTTCAAAATATTTCTATCAAGTTTGAGGCCTGCTTTCTATTTATAAAAAAATTCCTGTCAATTATTTTTGGAAGAACTAAGAACTAAGAAGTCTTCCCTTGTGAGTTTATCTTTGAAGGGGATGCAGTGGAAAATGAAAAAACCCTTGCGGAAGAACATACACATTTTTGATATTTACACTGTTGTCCTAGCTCTAGTAATTTTCAAAATATTTTTATCAAGTTTGAGGCCTGCTTTCTATTTCTAAAAAAATTCCTGTCAATTATTTTTGGAAGAACTAAGAACTAAGAAGTTTTCCCTTGTGAGTTTATTTTTAAAAGGGATACAGTGGAAAATGAAAAAAACCCTTGGAGAAGATTATCAATTAGCAGATTCCCATAAGCTCGATTAAAGCTAGGAAGAGCAGGTTCCAGTGCTCCAGAAGGTTACTTACACCCTTCCGTGGGAATTATTTTCCCTCGTCTGATCTTCGAAATGGGATTAGACACCGCGTAAAACTTTTTCGAGGAACGTGCAGCCTAGCGCGCAGTAGTTACGGGCTTTTAGCGCGTTTAACGAAAACGAATGCAAAACGAGGGAACGAAATGAATTTACGGCTGCTCGTATCGTAATTCAACCGCGTCACGAACGAACGCGAGACATTAAGTTCTTGTTCCGGGCTCCAGCCTCTGCTCTATGATTCTGTAGTGCGCTGTACGCACTTTAAAGTACAGTTCTAGTTAATGGAGATGTACAGGTAGTTCATAAACTAATGTAACACAAATGTACGGCTCTGGAGTGTTTACGTCAAATTTTCTGGGAACTGTCAGGCACAGCTAAAAAAAGAATTTTCTAACCCTTGATTAAAAGAACAATTCCTCGTTATTAACTCTTCTGGGGTGGTTTATGCGTGGGTCCGTTTGGACCCCTAACTATTGTTTCACAAAGTATTTTCTTTTCATCTTATTTTATATTTTGTTTCCAAGGCTTATGCTGGGCGGTGTTACTTGTGAACATAAAAAGACCCGGGCACCAGGAGGCGGCTTTGGAGATTTGGCTCCTCTGAGCTAACAAGCGTCTGCCGCCCTTTTGGTGAAATATCATCAAATATTTTAATTGAAAAGTGTCGAGTCAATTTTAAAATTAATTCAATAGGGCAACTCGATTATGAGTTATGCGGCTGTTCTTAAATTACGTAAGAGTAATGTTTGAAGATTTTTTAACTCCTCCTGAAGTATAAGAATTCGTAAGATTTTAAATCCCACCCCCTTCCTTACGTAATATTTTTTACATTGGATTTTTTCAGTTATTAAAATTCTTTAGAGGTTTATAAATTTAGGGCGTCCTCCCCTAAAGAGCCCTATGTAATTTAAGGACCACTCCTATTGTTAATTTGCTACCTAAAAAAAATAAATATGATTTTAAATCTCACCCCCTTCCTTACGTAAATTTTTTACATTGCATTTCTTCAGTTATTAAAATTGTTTCAGAGGTTTAAAAATTCAGGACTAATTGTATTGCTAATTTGCTACCTAAAAAGAGATAAATACTTTAAAGGTGTCTCGAGCCCCTTAAATTTCGTTGCGAGGGAAAATAGACATTTTATTTTAGAATGCTATAAATCTTGTGACTGGAAGAATAAAAGATTACAGGCATAAACATTTCACCGCCTTTGCCAATTTCTTTCTCCCACAATTTATTCAACAAGCCTTGTATTTACAAAACCACCCCCGCGTGTACCACCGACCAAGATTTATAATATTCTTAACATCTTCCAACGATCCCGAGAAACGTGCGTTCGACATTCCCATCGCTCGCAAACATGAGAAATTTATACAGCCGAGGGGGGAACACGCGGCAGAAGGAGAGCTGATCACAAAAGGGGGCAGTCCTCCGAGAAACCTTTCGGTACGAAAGCAAACGGCACGAGTTTGCCGTCGAAAGAAGAGAAGACTCCGCGACTGTGGCGTAAAAATCGAGAGAAACGACCACGGAAAGCGGGGATCCTAGCGGCGATCTCCTTTATTCGCGGATAATTGAATATCAGCGGAGGTGAAGGGGGTGGGGGGTTGGCGGAGGAAGCGATATTCCGTGGGAATCCTGGCATCGAGAACTGTCGGCCTAGGGGAACCGATCGGGGCCCGGGTTTCACGAGAGAACGCTTCCCACCAGCGATTCAGACTCGTGGAAAATTAAATATCCACGATCCAACCATCCCCGTGCGCCGCGGACCGCCGGAACTTTCTCCGATCCAATGACGGGGGGAGAATCGATGGATGTTCCCTCCGACACTTTGTAGAGACCTGTCGGGGCTAGTTCTAATTGCGATTGGAAACAGTATTCGCTGGGTAGATTATTTTCTTTCCTGGTTCGCAGACTTTTTAGAAAGAGCTTGTTGGATTTGGCAGGGGAAGCAAAGTCGAGATTTCGGTGATGTTAATAGGGGATGTTCTGGGGAAGACAGTTTGCAGGGTACAGTTTCAATTTTTAATGAAAATAATGTTTGGTGTAGAGAAGATCGGGGATAGTTGACTAATTTTATTTAATTGTTGTATTGTGGAATAAATTATGCTGCGATTCGCCATATTGAAGCATATGAATGTTTGCAAAAACTTGTGTGTTCTGTCCATTGACATTGAGCAAATATTTTGCATTCTTCGTTATGTAAATATTTTTGTTTCGACTATTTATGAATTTTTGTACACTAAGTGCTTCATGGTTTTTCGTGAATGTTTTGTGGAAACGCGATACATTGGCTATAATTTACGGTAGTTTATTTTATTACGGCCCTTAATATGTTAATAATGTTGGACGAGGTTACTTGACTAAGCATAGGGATACCACTAATAATAATTGCATTTTTTATCCTGAAGATACAGTCGAGTTTTGTTGACTTATTCGTCTCACTACACTAAATACAATAAAAAGTACAACCTAGACTCAATTAAAAGGATTTTCAAAATTAAGCCTGAATGCAGCAAATCAACAAAATACCAATGGTGTATTTATAAAAATTAGAAATGTAAAAATTAGTTTCTAGTCTTTTTGGGTGCGATGGAATTCCTGAAAGTTATTTATGCAAGATTCTTGGGAACTTGTCCATCTTAACTATGAATGTTCTAGGGAAGACCCTTTTTTTAATAACACTAATACAAAGACCTCTAATTTTAAAGGAAAATAAGATTCATAAAGATACTTTTTTTCTAATTTTTTTCTTTTCAAAATTGCTACCATTTATTCTTCCATATATCAATGATATCAGATTCTCAAAATTTGTCAATTTTAGTAATGGATTTTCCTACGAAGACACTTTCATATGCAAAGAGTAGATAAAATGAAAAAAATAAGAATCTCCAATTTTCGTGATTTTGGGATTTATAGCATATTTTGTTGTCGACAACCGGGGCTACGGAACAGTCGAATCAAAAAGGAATACGAACTTCAAAAGCCCCCGTAAGATAACGTTAAAGATTTAGTATAGTTAACTTAAAACACTTAATTTTCTCGATATATCTGTTTTGCAACATTCCCTGTTTTTTCCTTCACCCTTCGTGTTTAGAGTAGCAGCCATTACTCAGCGGTAGTTTGCAAGTTTCGCGGGTAGAAATTCGGCAAGTATGATCCACGATTTTTCTTCTGTATCCCTCGAGGTGGAATCGTTGCCAGATTTCCCAGCAAAATGCGGTCGAGCTGCGTATGTGTCACGCAGGATGCAAAAGGATCGCTCGACTGCGTCAAACTGCTCTCGTCCAATGGCGCAGAAACCTGTTCAACCGTACGGGACGCGATAACGACGATTCTACGATACAAGAAGATCGTGCTTCGCATGATACATCGACTAGCTGCCGGCCAAAGAATTCGAAATACTGAAAAGCTTGGAAATAATATATCAAAACCTTAGAATTCCTTTCCTCCGCAAACCATCCTCCATTTTTTTTTCTTCCTTTCAGAGCCAAGTCTGAGGGAAATTTGAGTTAGAGCTGGGTTTAATTTCTATTACAGTAGTTGCGAGCTGAGCTGCTTCAATTAATTCTAGTTCAAGTTCAAGTTGGATCTTCTATAAGTCTAAACTACCCCAGGCTGAAGTTCAAGTAAAGTTTAGTATAGTTTTAAAGTGCTTCCCCCAATCAAAGTTTATATTAGGTCGAGCATGGGTTCAATCTACCCCTAGTAAAAATTAAAGTTATTTCTAATATACTACCCTCTTTAGTTAAACTGTTTTATATAGCATCTTTTAATTTTCTGAGATATGTTGAATTATTTGAAGTTCCACACGTATTTTACTTTTTAAGTAAAGTTAGAAAACTCTACGTGCTTCGAAGAGATTTATAAAGAGTCTAATGTATTTAATCTAACTTCTTTCCAGATGGTTAAAATATTCTATTTAAAACAATTAATTAATTACAAAAATTATATTAGGCTGTTACGAAATAATGACAACGTGTTTTAAGGGCGACTCCCCACCCAGAAATTTTTGAAAAATTCAATTTTTATTTGAAAGCTTAAGGTTTGTAGAATATTGTGTTAAAACTTTTTTTTTTATATGTGTAGTATTAAAATAGTTACAGTGAAAGCTGTAACACCGCGTCAGTTCAGGTAAAGAGGGGCTTGGAACTGCATTTGGCAGGAAGACGCGTTTATTGTAGCAACATTTTTCAACATGGCCCACACTATATCTCCGAAACCTTTCATCCCATTTACTTATTTTTCTTTTAAGTTTAAAACACTATTCTCAGCAATGTATTATAGGATTTTATTGATATTTCAATTACTCGACTTTTTACAAGCATTTCAGTTTAAATTTTTATGTAAAAAATTAAAGTCAAATCTTCAATCTGCTACAATTTCCAAAATAATTCGAATTTTTAGAAGATCCTACGCCACATGGAAGATAATATATATCTTTTTCGTATTTCCTTCTCAAATAATCCACTCATTCTCTGTAATTTTGTACAATTTCTCATAAAAAAAAAAATTTCTAGCAAAATAAAGATTGCTTCAAAACTACATAAAAAAAATCCAAGCCCAATATTTTCATTTATACGAGCAAAAAATCTTTTTAGTGTCTTCGAATGAAGGCAAATTAAAATCTTTTTAATTTAAAAATTAAAATCTTTTTAATCCGAATGAAGGCAAATAATTACGATACAAAGTAACTAATAAAACTTCACTTTCCTCGGTTGTTTCAAAACCCTAGATAGGCAATTTTAACTAAAGAGGTCAGCATAAATCTAAACTACCCGTAGCTAAATTTCAAGTAAACTCTAGTATAGTTTTAAACTACCCCTAGTTAAAGTTCAACTTATGTCTACTACTACCCCTACTTAAAATTAAATCCAGCACACGTCCTACCCCACTGCTGCTTAAAATTCAACACACATCTGCAACGTACACCTCAGACCTCAGGCTGGATCCCCCACCTAAGTTAGGTCTGAACAGATTACTACATCCGCCCCGCCCTCACGGGTCATCCCCTTGTCAGTTTTAGCTGAAATCTGGGGCTAGCTCGAACCGGAGGCTGTTGGAATCACGATGAAAAATGAATTCCAACCGTGCCTCCTGTCCATCCGTTTATTCGTCCATTAGACCCCCGAAACGGTGCAACAACGACGACGATGGCCGATCCACGAAACTCGACCCAGTCTCTCAGGATTTACGGTCCCCCGTAAATTGAGTTTCGCCGGGCGGACAGGGCCGCGACAGATCGTACGGATGGGAATGGAAACGTCGATGAAAAATACTCGCCGTGGAAGAGCCCTCGGCGAGGGGTGGAGCGGGGGGGGGATACTCCTTCCTCGCCGCTTCGACAACGGATTATAAGCGGCCGCGATTTATCACGCGGTGCATCGTAAAATAGGTGGCGAACAACGGGGACGCCGCGCTCCTTGTCCCATGAAAAATATCCCACGGTTTTTCCGCCGCGTTCTCCTCGAGCAATCGTTACTCCGCGCGATCAGGGGGTGGCCGGCGCGGCGTTCAACTCCGTGTCGCGGGGAGGACTAACAAGATTAGAAGATTTAGCTGGACGAGGGTGAAGTAAATCCTCTCCCAATGCTATTTCACCCCGCCGGAGACGATGCGCGGCAAGTTTTCTATGATTTATTAGACAAATGGGCGAATTTGTCTCTCCCGATTCGATCTCGGCTCGACACTCTTTCAGCTTACATCGGATTATCGGGAAATTTTTATAAAATACTGGAATCTGCGGGGACTGTTTGCCCTTTATTTTAACACTTAGGTATCTGCAGTGGAGAAATCTGGTGTAGGGAAATACACCCGCGGGGGAGTTTTGGACGGTAAATTTTTAGGAGAGTTTTAACTGAAATAAAAGATAAAAAGGGCTGTCAAGATGTCTAGTTATTTATAAAATATGTTACGCAGGGAAAGTGAAGCTTTATTCGTATCTTTTTAATTTTTATATTGTTAAAAAACGTATACTGTAGGGGATAAAAATGTTAACACTTTTTGATCCACTAGATTTCTATTAGTTTTTATTGTTAACTCGAAATTGCAGGGTAGGTAGTTGAATAAAAAATCACCAGAAGTGATAACTCCATTTATATATGTAAAACTTTTGTTTGTCAGTTGAATAAATTTAACTTTAACTGGGCTTTACGAAGCTTTAAATTCTCCATGAGAATATGTATTTTAAACAGATACCACGCTTCTAAATTGATGCTGAAAAAGTAACAAAAATAAAAGCAATCGAAAAGTGGTATAACTTTTTTGTTCACTAGTGTACATAATATTATACATGTTTATAGTACTTGCAAATATACTTTTTTCCTACCTAAAAATCGTAAATTTATTACCACATGTAAAACCAGTGATTTCGACTAATTTGGTAGCTCTAGTATTAAGTGTTAATGGAGAAACTCCATTGGTAGAAGTAACCCTGTCAATTGTATATAGAAAATCACACAAAAAGTGAATTACAGAACAAAGCAATACCCACTTATTTTTACTGATTTTGAAAGTCTTATACTTTATGAAAATTTTAAACAACATTTCACGAAGAAATTTAAATAATTGTCGAAGTTATAGCAGCGAACGTACAGGACTATCTCCAACGATTAATAATTTCGACAATTTTATACATTCTGATTTTTTTTTTCAGTAAATACTCGCAAAAGTGCCCACAATAGATTGTCAAAAGCACGACTATAACGATTGTTGGATATCAAAGTAATTTAAGAGGGAACACCACTGTGACAGCCGGAAAAGTAAGCCATTTTTAAGATTCTTTTTTCGGGAATAATTTACAGTTTTCATAGAAAAATTGTATTACCTACATTTAGCAAACTATAAAATAGAAAAACATCCATAAATATTAATATATTAATTAATCTTCTAGCCCCTCAAATTTCAGGGTCTTGATTTCTAGAAATCAAATTTCATTTTTGCTGTTCCATAGTTACAAATTCGACCAGCGCACCTGAGGGATCTAGAAGATTAATTAATATATTAAAGTTCATGAATGTTTTTCTATTTATTTAGCGTACTAAACTTTAGTAATATAAATTTTCTTTGAACACTGTAAATTATTCCTAAAAAAAAAAAGAATCTTAAAAATGGTTAAATACTTTTCCGGCCGTCACAATATTGTTCTCCCTCAACCCTCGGCAAAAACGTCCGCCCCTACCGCAGTTTCCCAACTTCTCCTCGAGTTCCACTAAAAAAATTAAAGCACACCCCGTGTTCCGCAAATACGCAACAGCGTTTATCAGCACAACAGGATTCTCGCGTCGATCCTCGAGCACAGTGCGCGCCAAGTGGTACACTCCGAAATAATAGCGGCGGCAGACGTGCAGTGGAGAAACGTGGAGATGACGGTGACAGTGTGTGACGGGTGACGCGACGACGGCCTAACGCGATTCCACGGACCAGCGGGTCCTGATAATATGCGGAGCAAGTCGTATTGCGGCGCCGGGGGGGTGGGGAGGGGGCGCAAAAAACACAGCGGCGTGGGAAGGGACAAGGGAATAAGGGAAAAAGGTAAGGCAGAAACGGTCGGTCGGCTCGCAAGTAGGTCGCATCTCACGGCTCAATATCGCCGAATACTCTTTTGTGTCCTCTTCTAAATTG
This sequence comes from Andrena flavipes, assembly GCA_963971345.1. Lineage (NCBI taxonomy): Eukaryota > Metazoa > Arthropoda > Insecta > Hymenoptera > Andrenidae > Andrena > Andrena flavipes. Next base: position 77,001,170 of record OZ020480.1, read on the forward strand.
GGTTACGAGGGTGCCGCAGCCGTTAGCTGCTGGCTGCGGCTTCTCCGTCTTCTGCTTCGAGTGCGCGGCCCACCGGAATTTCAATATACCAATCTTCCCGCTGCGACTCGAGCCCTGTGTACACTAGTCTCCTGGAAACTCGGCGATCCTCGTCCTGATCAGCCGTCCCCTTGTCGCGTGCGGAGGAACGGCGGGATATTGGCGAGTCGTTTAAATACAGGGTGTCCCCGTGGGGCGCGGGAATTATTGCAGGGGTGGATTCGGGACACAGTGACGAAAAGAGAAGTTCGGATACCTACTGTTGAATTAATGATGTTTTTTTTTTAAATTGAAACTTTTTTAACAACATTTTGTGACAAGGCGTTGATTCTAACCCCTGAAATAAATTCTTTTTTATTTTCTGATGTCGTGGAGCGAACAAAGAAATAGCCCCTTTTTGGTGCCACGATTTTGGAACTGAATTTTGTGCCAAATGATAGATTACGATGAGACATCAATCACGACAAATTTTCAAGTTGAGGTAACAATTAGTTTCCGAGATATGGGGGGTGAAAGAAGTGAAAATTCATTAACTTGTCAGCCCATACGTTTCGATTTATAGACTTTTGAGTCATTCCGATAATTTAAACAATTATTTTCAGGGTTCTTTCCGACTGCTAATAACGAATTTGAACTTAGATTTTCAAAATTCGCGAAAAAAAAATATAAATCTCTGTGTAGTAGGTGCGTTTTTAATATATCGTCCACAATGTTGAATCGGCCATTTAATTTTTTTTTCGTGTATTTCGAAAATCTAAATTCAAATTCGTTAGTAGCAGTCAGGAAAAACCCTGAAAATAATTGTTTAAATTATCGGAATGACGTAAAGGTCTATAAATCGAAACATGTTAATGAATTTTCACTTCTTTCACCTCCCATATCTCAGAAACTAATTGTCACCTCAACTTGAAAATTTGTCGCGATTGATGTCTCATCATAAGCTATCATTTGGCACAAAATTCAGTTCCAAAATCGTGGGTCCAAAAAGGGGCTAAAAAAGGCCTTATTTTTGGGTCACTCTTTATATTCATTCACTGGTCATTGCCCAATTTTTTATTTAAGCCTCTGCCAAATTTTTAATGGAAGTTGTGACTATTAAACATTGCTAGAATTGTGCTCCGGGATATCTGACTTTAGCAATAAAACAGCTCGTTTATAGAAATAAAATTTAGAGGATTAAATAACGACTTTGGAATACTAATTTTAACAGACATTCATCTTAAGTGTTCATCCACCCTAGTTTTCGTTTTGTTTGCATTTTGCTTAAGTGTTCTCAATTACCCCACTCTCCCTTAGTACTTCATCCCCTAAATAAAGCACCAAGTACCACCAACCTTAACTCATTACTTCCTCATCTAAAATCATCTAAAAAATACCAGCCTCATCCAAAATCACAAATCACAAGTGTACTACCTCTTACCCACATTTCAAATATGGATAATCATAAAAAAAATTGCCTCCAACGATAGACATATCTCCATATATCAGAAATGCAAACGTCCCTAGCAGAAGACTGGAGAGTCGAGGAAAAGCACGTCCGCCTGTGAATCCGAAACGCGAGGCAGGAGTTGAACAGGCCAGGCGAGAGGAAGTTCCTCGCGGAGCCCGGCTGCTCGAGGCGAGCGCGAGGAGAGAAACGAGTTTTTTCGCCGTCCCGGGCAAGCACTTTCCTCGTATATAACAATAAGAGAGGCGTTAGGGCCCTCGAAACTTGTGACGCTCGCGAGAAGAAAATCTACCGCGCTTTTGTGACCATCAACCCTCCCCCTGCGCCACCCTCCCGCAACTATACATCGCAGCCCGTGCACGCGATCCACGCTTAACGATATCAAGCTCGGCGGCTGGTTTAAAAATACTCCGCGCTTCGGAAACTTCGGCGAAATACACCGCTCCGTGGAACGTTCATCCTGGATATCCTCGATCTTCCGTGGGCGCTACTAAGTGCCGATAAGAGGGAAGTTTATTCCCGCTAATTCTCCGAGATAAGGCAGAGAGAGGGTGCAGAGCGTTGGGCGCGCGCGTCCGGCCTACGCCCAGGCATTATTCGCCCGACAGGGTTCGGATGGATTTTCGCCTCTTACGGGATAAGGATTTGACATCAAATATTTACGACGGGGCGACAAGGCGGGGAAGTTCGTCGCGGAGGGTGTACGCGCGTCACGTTCAGCTGACAGCAGGACGAGGGGCTTAAACTTTCGAGCGTGTAACGGCCGTCGGGTCGCTCCGAGCTACGGCTTTGCCAAGCAACTTTGACGCTTCGCTTTTCGTTGTCTCCTGCAGGGAATAATGGCGCGGCAGGGGGAGGGGGAGGGGAAGGACAGGCGGGGGTGTATGCAAGATGAGGGGTGCAGTATGCTCGTTCGATTGCAGCCACGTGCATTCGATGGGGACTATTTTAGCTTCTTTTTTCGCTAATGTGTGGCGGTAACTTCCGACTCCGCCGCTAGATGGCGGACCGGATGATCTCGCTCTCTCGCAAGTGCTCGCTTAAGGGGATTCTCAGATAACAGGCCACCCTCCCCAAATTTGGGATTTTTTTTATATTGCATTTTAACTCTTTTGCGATGTAAGGAGGCATTTTTAAACTTGTAGATTTTTTATGTTGATTCTTTGTAGTATTTATTAATTATTGTGGAATCGTGTTAACCTCTTGGGACGATGATGACGTCAGGTAGCACCTGTCACAGTAGGCTGATTGCAAAAAAAGAAGAAAGATTCTTCTGAACTGAAATTTTAATTTTAGTTTTTATTTATAATACTTTTTTTTGTCGATATAAGGAATAGTATGACAAATTTGTCTGAGGGAAAAACTTACTTTTTCTGTCAAATGATATATAACTCTTTCAACTTTTCATTTTTTTTTTCTCTTTAAAGTGGACCTATCTCAGCGTAAATTATTTAGCTTTAAGAAACTTCTATCTTTTTGCAATCAGACGACTGTGATAGGTACTACGCGTCCCACTAACAGGAGTTATATACTTGATCGAAGAGGTCCACAATACTTAATAAATAATAAGAAGGATTGAAGTAAAAAATATTTTCTGCAAGTTCAAAGATACATCCTTATATCTCAAAAGAGTTTAATCCAATATGACCAACAATTTTTAAAAAGAAATTCTTAAATATCAGTTTACTTTTGTAGCTGGTACAAAAAAAAATTGTAAAAATATTTGGAATTTTTTCCAGAGGCCGCCATTTGTTCAATTTTGCATTTTCTAAGTTATGAATTTATACAACTTGCACTCATAAACTAAATAAAAAGTGTTCGATTTTTGGTTTTAGATGAATACAGTAGCCCGCATATATATCACCATATTTCATAATAGATATCTAACACTTCACTGTCCCGACAACTCATCATTCTCAATAACAAATTTACCATCACCACTGTTACACGATAAGCACATCCTGCTTCACAGAAAACAGTCTGCGCACCAACTGCTCAATTTACAACACAAGTAACACGCGATACCTATTGTTTACAAATTAAACTAGCCTTCGTGGCCATAAAATCTTCCGCATAAAATAAACAAATCCGACCATTACTCGGACACAAGCTCCTACCAAACCCCTGTTTACCTAATTAAATACAATTGAAAATGGACAAAATATTACTTGATTCGTTCGTCAATAGGTACTCCACGACTCCAAAAAATGAAAAATAATTTATTTCAATTAGGTTAGAATCACGATTCAAGCAACGCCCTGGTCACAAATTTTTGGTAAAAAAAAGTGCTTTATTTCAACTTAAAAAAAAAAACAAAAAACAATTGTAATTACATGCAACTGAAAATGGACAAAATATTACTTGAAATAATAAATTGTATTTATCTTGAATATCACGAGTCCAGCGTTAGACACAACCTAAACTATTAGCTAGTGCAGAGGGAACATCAGTTATTATTTATTAAAACTCCGTAAAATCCCATTCCTCTTTACCCCACTCTCCCCTACAGTAGATTCAACGAAACACCTGCCCATACCTCAACTCCCTCGAGACTTTCCCCAAAATCTACAAACCCGCCTAATCATACACAGTCTAAAATCTAGATCAGCTGCGTCTGAGGATCTTCCACACTCTACACCATTCTTCCTCCATCAAACTGCAAGCGACGCACGCGGAAGTGCGAGAAAATCGCTGACGCGAAGTCTCGGGTCTTCGATATCGCCGTGGAATGCACGAATCATACTTCTTCTCGGCTCTGAAGCACAGTGTCAAGAGAATCAGCCGGGCCTCGGGAGCCTTTTCACCCTTAGGTTGCCGTCCCCCCCGATCCCCGCCCATGAAATCTTCCCTTTTCACCGTCGCCGGGAGCCGAGAGCGCGGGGAATATCTTAACGCGCGGGCGATTGATTCGCTTATTGGACCACGTCGAAGCATAGATACGCGCGTGTATGCCCAGAATGGCCTTCGGATTCCAGGGCGGGATCGTGCCGCGCGGGACGGGGGATGGACCGTCGAGTACGTTCCTGGTGTCGGCGGGGGAGGGACAGGGCATATTGGGATTTTCAATTGAACAGACACGAGCGTCGTGGAATTTAACTGGGTCGAAAGTCGAGGAACAAGCGATCCTCGCGGAATGGGGGCCATCTCGCACGGCGCTGGGGCCAGCTGGCCGATGCGCATGGATTACGCTTGGTCCTCCCAGCATCGAGATTGCGCGTACAGTAGGCACGTTCGATTCTAGCCACGCGCGCTCGATTAGCGAAACACTTCGCGCGGTTGGGGCTTTCTTCGCGAACGTCACGCGCGGCTGTAAAGGCGCAGCCACGCGTTCGGTTGGCGAATGCCGGATAATGATTGTTAAGTAGGCATTTGGCGAGCAACTAGGTACGTGGGGGATTAGATTGGTTCTGCGATGAAATGGATTTCGTCGTTGGCAGTGACCACTCAAGGAATTATTCATGGAAAATTGACAATGGATTAAAGAAAATTATTTATAGGTGTATGTGAGTACAGATTCTTTGATATTTAATTTGTTTATGCTAAATAAGTAAGAAAAAAAGAGTCATCTTCCAACGGACTCAAGTGTCGGCCGTTACTATTTGAACGCGCCGACTAATAAATTTAATAGTTCACGCAATATTCTTATACATACATCTTTCCTTGATAAAGGTCCAAATCTGGACCGAAACGTCGGAAACTCTATATTTTATGGACTAGTGAATAGTTGCAAAACGACTTTTTAAATTTTAAATTTGTATAAAGTGACCGAACCTTGCGCCGAAATCATAGTAATTTAATCAATACGGTCGATATTAAAATTAAATAAAAATTTTCTAAATAAGTAAAGAACACGTCAAAGGGAAAAATGAACTACTTAGAGTAGATGCACCATTTGTGGGCACTTTAAGGTGTTGTACCAGTTTTGCCAATTCTTAAAAAATATAATATTTTTCCGTGTATGTAATAAATATAACCTTATATACTAAACAAAATAATTATGATGGGAATTTCTCCACAGAATAATGATCTGTAAATGAATACAAAAGTGAAGGCAAATGAATACAAAAGTGAATAAAAAAACTAAATAAAAAAATAATAATGAAATGAATTATAAAATAAAAAATAAAGAAGTGTGATTAAAAATCATAACTCGACCATCTCACCTTTCTGCAGCGAGAGATGGTCTTCTCGTTAGCTTTGGGAGGAATAGTTAATATGGCAAAATACTTTGGCTGCATTGTCCCTCAATATCTCTACTATCTTATTATCCCAAATATTAAATGAAAAATAAACTTAGAAGTATATTTTAAATACGATTGATTCTGTACACCGCTGTTTGACAAAAGAGATTAAATGTAACCTCAATTTATCTTTTATAGATTATAAATAAAAAAAATTCACAGAAGGGAGTGAAATGACGCTATTCGTTCAACTGTTTGGCTTCTAGAGAAGTTATTTGTCTGCACTTTAACGCATTTTAAGTGGAGAGTCTGAAATATAGCGCCTTCGACACGACTGCGTCTCCCGGATTTAATTTATGAAAAATCCTGCTCCACGATTTCATTTAAAGTGAAAAAACACCATCGAAATTGCAGCACATTTTTAATATTATAAAAATCGTCGCATTAATCGTCGCATTAATTAATCCAGAGAATACTAATACGCGAGAAATTGATTTCAAATGCCTAGCGACGATAGGCGATTTTCGCTGGCAATATCAAATCAATTTGAGTCCGAGTTTATACGAGCTCTGTTAAAGCATTTAACAGTAAAATTGAAGGCATTTCACGCTCATATTAGTTCTTCAATTGACATTTGCATTTATTTCGTCAAATTCAAAAATATATTTTTGTGATTTTATCCATAAAATAATTCCTGACTAATAAAATTATTCCCTTATTCCTGTGCCCTGAATCCACCCCACATCCTACAAAACACTCTGTACATCAAACAACTAAGATAGAGAAAAGTCCCTTTGCAGTAAAGTTCTCCGAGACTCGCTGCTGCTCCTCCAGTGACAGCAAAGCTGCGAGCTCCCTTTTCCCACCTCTCGTTAGTAGAAGCTGTTCAGCTAAAAATTCTCAGTGGTAGACGTTTCGTCGAGTGCCGCGCAGATCGACAAATTCGAATCGCCGTTTCTCGACGCCGGATGCTGTAGCGAAAATCCAGTCGATCCCCTCGTAGAAGAATCGTTATCAAAGATTCATGGAAACGCGCTGCCGGGGATGGTTCTTTATTTCGGGAGTGACATTTCGATCCCCCGCTACCCGGGCGCGCCTCATTAAAATAAGATTCTATTTGCCTGCGCGAGGGGACAGATGGATGGATGATCGGGGGGGGGGGGGGGGGGGGAGCAGCGTCAGGCTCCTGGGTGAAATTGAATTTGACGACGCGTCATGCTCGCGGAATTTCCGTGAGCGGGAATTAATTGGACGCTCGGAAACGAATCGATCTGACCCGAGCTGCCGGTTCTCCATATTTGCAAGTTAAAGTTCGCGCGGCTAATTGTACATCGACCCCGGCCCTCGTCGGAAAACTAAGTTGCCCGGGGATCGAATTGCCGTTTGATTCCGTCGGGCCGAACGTATCCCAGCCACTTTCGGGGGGTGTCTGCTCCTCGGGACGATGCGGGGGATACGCTCGTCGGGTTTTTACCGTCGATGGGATCTCAATTAGCGCGAGCGCGCCGCGGTGTCCATTAGCAGTGGGTTAGTCGGTCGGTGATTTGTTTCAGGCGTTTCTTGCACGGCTGTTGGATAGTCCACGTATGTTGGGGAAAGAGAACGGGGCTTTCGAAACAGGTGATACGTTTGGGGAATGACGCGTGTAGTATTTTCGGGAGAACAACGGGTAATGTGCTCTCTTCAAAGATGTACTATGCTTCTTATTTATGGGAATAAAACGCGTACGGTATTCTACGTTCCTTCGAGTTACACACGTGGTACGACGTCCCTTCCAATAAAACGCGTTGTATATTCCACGTTGCTCCGAATAAAACGCGTAGAATGTACTACGTCCCGCAACCATGCTTCGATAAGGAAAACAAATATAAAAAAAAAGGTCTTCGTATATTACTTTTGGATATTTTTAGGGGTTTATAGATCTTAAAGTACTGGAAGTCGTATGGCATTTTAAAAAGACGAAGAGAACTCAGCAAGTCTTCAGTTGTGAATTGCAAACATTTTTCATTTTTTTTTTATTTTTCTGTGATGGCTTGTGTTCCTCCAGGTATGTAAAATGTTTTTGTATAATTTTTTACACATTACGTAGATAAATTTGTTGGAGTTCTTCTCATACTTTCTGCCAGAAGATATCCTAACATCCTAAAAAATGCATGTTTGCATGTATTGTGTTTGTAATATTGAAAAACACATTACGTAGATAAATTTGTTGAAGTTCTTTTCATACTTTCTGTCAGAAATGGTTATTTAAACACTGGTACAGACGCCAGTATTCAGTGAAATTTTAAAATTATTAACATTTATTGTACCAAAATAAGTGTTTTTTTTTATCTTATATATTTACGTTAATAGTAAGGATTTTAGAAATAACTTGTGCCTCGATTCTTGTCCAATATCGTCCTTAAACTATTTTCCCTTAAAATTTACAAATATCCCAAATAAAAAGTTTTCAAAACCCAAGTTTAAACTGCAAACAGTAACAATATACAATTAATTTCAGTGATATCAACCCAACACTTAACTATTAAGTAGGCGCATGGGGTCATTATTTCTCAATACATCTAAGAAATGTTCAGTTTTATTATAATGAGATGTCTTTATGAGATGATGTTATTATAATGAGAAGACTTTATTTGAGTTTTGTATTTTTTGTAAAAGTAATAAATGTTGATTAACAAATATACTTGTTTTTACTTTTCAAAACCTTTTGATTTACCATAAATATAAAAAGCAGTTGGGGTCCCTGCTGACCCCATGCGCCCACTTATGTGATTTTGCCAGTGCGCCTACTTAAGGGTTAAAACCGATTATTAAAACCTCTCTAATACAAAAGTTGAATCACTAGACGTAAGTCACGTGCGGAAATCCTCCACTCCCGTTTGCTCGTAGTACTCGCTCAACGCCCATCGGCGTTTCCCGCACGGGCTGCCCCCATATATGGGTTCACCGGCCGCAGACTTTTTTCTTTTCACCACAGCGTCCAAGTACCTCTTCGCTGCACCTCCCACGCGCTATTATTCGGGCATTAAACCGAGCCTCGAATCTGGCCAGCTCGATTCACCGGCTCCATTCACTGCCACGAGGATTAGTTACACGTCGAATGGCCACGGACACAAGACCCGAGGTCGGCTCGATCGACCGGTCGCGTGTGACCGTGGGCAAATTGCGCTCGGACAACACCGAGCCATGGGTCCAGGAAATTTGCCAAACGGGTCGAGGGATCCGCGAAGTTGCAATGAAAGTGACGGGGCTGCCCGAGGTCCCAGCGTCGCCGAGGCGACGTTTAATTGGACGATATTTGCCGAACGCGTGTAATCACCTGTTGCACGCAGCGACCGCGCGCTAATAGAGGCCCAGGTGAAATGAATTCGCGGAGGAGGCCGTTGGGAGACGCTCGTGCACCTCAGCGTTGTCACGCGGGAGCACTTTGGGATGAAAACTCATGGACGGTTGTACAGAAAATTCATAAAGAATATTTTGCGACCCAACAAGGTGTAATCTCCCCTCAATGGGAGATGTAGGATTTTAAAAATAACTTCTGTTTCGATTCTTGTTCAATATCGTACTTTACACTATTTTACCTTAAAATTTACAAGTACCTCAAATAAAAAGTACACCCCAAACCAAACCTCTCCACTTCCAAAAGTTTCCAAATCCAAAGTTAATATAAATAAATCGATGCATCGTTGGAAAATTAGATTTAAGATCTTAGTGTGTCATAGTGACACCTAGTCTGGCTATATTTCCTTTCTTCTCTGTGTAAACTAATGGGAATGTGTCCTGTTTAATAATCATGGTGATCACTAAGGGTGTTTTAAGGATGTATTGGATCTGTCTTCAAAATGGTACCAAGTTAATGCAAATTTGTAAGATTGTCCTTTCTAATGTTTCTGGTGTGCTTTAAAATTTTTAAACAAATTCACTAAACGGTTGCTGAGTTATAACGATTTTAATTTCCACTGATTTTATAGGTACTCTTATGGAAAGAGACGATTTTGACAGATAAAACAGCTGAAAAAATGTTGAAGAAATGGTACGAATATTTTCAATTTTTTTTTACACGTAGTATATGGGTAGATGAAAATATCTGCTGAGTTTCAATTGTTTTCACTACACAGTTTTATAGAAGTCAATTATAACTTGAGAAAATTTTGAATTCAGAGCATTTTCACTGCCAAAAGTTTGACAAATAATTGTTCAAAAAGCGTTTGCAAAGTGAAAGATAGCTTCCCAAGAGTAAAAATGAGACTCCAACTGTCGTTCAAGTTTCTTACATCTAGATTTCTGATTTACTAAGACGTAAGACGTAGATATTCAAATATTTCAAATTTCATATACTTTTGTCTAATATTGTACGTCCGATACATTCTTAAATAATATATAAAACACCCTTATGGATCGCTGTATTTTGAGACGAGTATAGCTAAAATACCAGTTGTGTTTGGATTACATAACAATTACGAAAATCTAGTTTGACACTATTGTGTGTCACAAATTTGAAAAGAGGCACTCTGATTTCGTATGAGAACTTTGCTCCAACGTGGTTCTGTAATTTATTTAGAAACAACTGTGAATTTTCCTCAAGTCCCCACAGTTTTACAAATGCACTCCGAAAAGTGGCTAAAATTTTCGTGTACCAGCGTGGAAATCTACCGAGACGAGAGCATTAAGTTGTCCCGAAGCGGTTGAAGGGTCCCCGCATCTCCCGTGGAGCAGAAATCCAGCGATTAATACCGATGCACCGTTCGAGGAAGCTCCTCGCTCGCCGAGAAGCGCGGATGGTTCCATCGACCTTAAGGAAGTTAAGGCACTTAAAGCAAATCGTGATCTACGAGGAGCTCGCAAGGGGCTCGGCATCGAGGGAGCGGCTGACTTGGCCCGAGACACCTCGTTCGAGGCTCGCCACTAATTAAGAAATACACACTCCCCTTAATACCCGCTCTAACAACGCGACGACGCGTGCTTCAGCCCAGCCCCTCTTTGTCCCTTTACCCTCTTCCCCTTTTTCTAATTCCTCTATCCTCTCGATTGAAACCGTAATTCGCTCCTCACAGTGCTCGTTCAAGCCACAGAACTTCCTCTTACTGAGGAGTAACAAAAAGAAGAAACAAAAAAATTTTGAAAACATGTTTCTTTGATAAAAAGTTGAAGAAGTTAGTTGAAATTATCCAGAGAGAAGTGTATAATCTTCTTTTTATAATACAACAGGGAACGTGGAGAAGAATTCAGCGACTACCACGGGAGAATTTGAGGTTAGAATTGCAACTTGTAACTAAACTTCCATTTTATCCAATTTCAACCTACAATATACATTTGTTCACGAGAATCTTAGAAGAATCTTCTGCAACAAATGTAAAATTCGTTCCAATGTAGATGTTTTACTCTCCCAAAGTAGTGAGGTGGACAAACAATGGCTGCCATAAGCAGTGCACCGTGGGTCAACTTCGCCCCAGTTTTCGCCTAAACCAGTTCGCCACGCGATTAACGCGAAACATCCCTCGATATTTCGAAACCGTGGACAGCAGAGACGTCGACAGTGATTTGAAATTACAACGAGATCACAAGGGCGGTGAGAATTATTTCGACGACTGAGAAAGGGCGATCGATCGTAGCCGCGGTAATGAAAAACGCCGTCCTCTCGATATCCCCCCGGATATCGAAAGGAGGGTCAGAAAAAAAGGACGAGCTGGCCGGTGGAACGAGAAACGAGTCGCGTTGAAGTAGAAAATAGAATGCAGCAGCTTTGCGTTCAATTGTTTCGCCTGAATTTGTTTTTCCGCCTCGCTAAAGTTCGCCCCCTCTCCTTGCCGGGGCACAGGAAATAAAAACGCGACCGCTCTGGTGTGTCGTCGGTGGGAAATAGTGAAATAAACGAATAAGTGACGTATGAAATCGACTAGGGTAAGCGTGGGTATCACTGCGGATGCCAGAATTACTGCGGATATTCTAAAACAGATCATACTTAATGTTGCAAAGTACTTGATAATTTTTGATAAAATTATTTTAAACTTATTACTGATAATTATTAATAAATATGTACAGCGAAGGTATTATTATTTCTTTTATCGTAGTTTGAAATTCGTCAAAGCGAAACTTCGGTCAATTATTCCAGATATTACAGTCATGAATACCTACTAGAAAAACATTTATATTTTTGTTATTAACAGTAATACATGTACTTAATGTAGCGTTATTGCTCGATAGAATAATCTATAGACCTATTAATTTTTTTATGGAACCATTAAAGATCTACCTTTCTTTTAAAAAAAGAAGGAGGAACTTTCATTCATTTGAACGCTGTATCGAGGCTTCTAAAATTAACATACCTTATAAATCCGCAATTATACCTTCACTTACCCTAGGCGGGTGGAAATAAATCCGCGCTACGCGAATGCGCGAATTATAGCGACGAATAGCTTTCTGCCCACGTGTATGTTGGATCCTAGCTTTGTTTTCTCCCCTATTTTTTTCCCCTCTTTTTTTTTGACCAGAGTCCCCTTTTTCCCAACCCCCGGGCATCGCGGTTCGTCGATTGCTCCGCAATTTTGCATATCGACCACCGACGGGTATTATTTGAGCGTCGACACCGAAAAGCTCGTTTTTCCAAGCTCTCATTGATGGACAATCGATCAGTTCGCCGGCGATGTGACGAACCGTGAAGCTTCCTTTCACAAACACTCGTACTTTTCGCCGCTGTGCCAAACAAGGGGCGTTCGCCCCGCTCGCCCGATATTTTACAACGATTTTTGGTTAGCGAGAAGCTGTTTGTAAAGCTTCTTGGAAGCTGGAGCCTCTTAGGTTTGACTTCCGAGGCGATATGGACCTTCGTGTTATTCTTCACTTTCAAAAGTAGATACCCCCTCGCAATTGCTTCCCTTGCATAGTAATTCTACACGAAATAAATGCGTCGCGAGGAGCGAGTTTCTGCTGTACGGCGAAGAAATTTCCATAAAAATGAGTTTTGTGGAACAATAAGAGTTCGCTGAGATACTGCGTCGAGTCCGAGTGATCGTGACAAAGGAGGAGCTTCTACTGGGCAGGAGAGTTAATTGAATCGTAAGGGAACGATTGTCAGAAGCAGTCGACTATATTTTAAGGGACACTCAGGTGAAAAACAACTACCAATTATTTTACTCACCAACTTTTGGAAATATGTATTTTAATATTAAATCTTCCCTGGATCTGAATTATGTAAGAATTAATATAATAACAAAATTTGTTCTCATAATTTAAAAACTATAGGCACTCTAAACAATTAATTTTAAATTGGAAATAACTCTGATAAAAATATAGTTTTCGAGCTGAAATTTATTCTGCAAGGATGTGGATTTTGTAATCTCATCATTTTTTTCATTTATCAATTTTTATTTTTAAATTATGAAAACAAATTTCGTTACTACATATATTAAATCTTACGCAACTCAGTTCAGCGTAAGAAATAATGTTAAAATACCTATTTTCAAAATTTTATCTGGGAAACAACTGGTAGTTGATTTTCACCTGAGCGTCCCCCTTAAAGCGGCGTGTTCCTCGGTACGTGCCGGCGTATTGGAAATAATTTTTGAGACACAGGTCGACCGGAGGGCGACGCGCTCTCGCAGCGTCGTTTGCAAGGCGAGAAGGGTTTCGAGCACCTGGCAAGGCGGCGATGTGCTCTGGAAACAAGAGGACACGGCGTTGCCTCGCGCGTTCGCGCATAAAGAGATGAAATTTCGACCGTAAAGGAAGGGACGCGTCGCCTTGGGACTGTGAAAGTTTGAACAGGACTTTTGTCTCTCCTCGAGAATTTCCTTTTCTGCAGTCAATCGCCGGGTCGGGCTTGTTCTGTCGGCGAATCGTGAAACGGGGACGGAGGGCGACGAATGCCGAGTAGCGAGGATGATACAAAAGCCCCGCGTGAGAAACTTTACATACGAGGTATTGGATCTTCGCCGAGCAACCCACGTTTCTTTTATCTCACACTGGAAGTGGATATTAAAATATAGAAAAGGTTTCCTAATTGCGAATGATTGATACAAGTAGGATTTCGCTTTACAATTATACACGTGGGAACGGGGCTTTAGGCGCGATTTTTGCAGCGAATCTGACACGCGTGAATGGGCTTTTATCTGCTTTCTACGTACACATATTGCGTTAGTAGGAACGCGACTTTAAGTGTTTGCTATAATTCGTGTCGCAACATGTGGGAACGTGGCTTTAAGGGGTCTTTCCACTGTGACGCCTTAATAAAAATTTACCGCAGTTTGGAATCTTTTATTACAAAAAGAATATGTTTTAAAAATACAAATCAAATTTTTTATATTTTGTTAATGCTTGCTTTTTCCAAAATAGGTGGGAGTAATATGCACGGTAAAAGGACGCCTAAAAAAATAAATAAAAAGTTTCTACTCTCAAAACAATAAATGAAGAAACTTCAATTTCGTAAACACATTCTTTTTGTAACAAACGGTATTTTTTTATGGCGTTGAAGGTTTTGAAAAATCAATAAAGAGATTAGGAAGTTTGAAACAGATTTGTAAACGCGTGACCTCCAAAGTTACGAGTCTCAAGACGAGTTCACCAGGAAACATTTTCGTTCCGATCTTGGAATCGATTGAACGGTATCGAAATATTTTACAGCAGCCAGGAAGAAGGATGCCGATAAGGATCTGCAAGGGCCACGTGTGCAGATTGTAGAATTTCGACGTGTAGAAAAATTGCGCGCGCGCGCCGTCAAGACGGTTTGCATTTTTTTTTTCAGTCGAATACTTGGAGTTAACGATAAGGTCATGCTGACGTCGAGATAAGGAGACCCCGATTGGGAGAGAGATCGCGTGCTCGGCAGAATACGGGGCCACGAAACGTAATGTTATCAGGTGGGCGCACAACAGCTGCACTAAATTTTTTTCGCCGACAGTTCTACTTTTCGAACGATAACTCGTACTAGCACGCGGTCGTGGACCGGCTTAGCACGATGACCTATTAAATAATACGACACACTTTGCCCTACCAACACAGCGCACGCGTGAAAATAAATTTTTATAAAAAAAAAGGAAAATATTCATAGCCCATTTAGTTTCCCAAAAAAATTCATAGCTCAACCATTTTCTTAAAAAAAAAAATCTGGAAAATAGGTATTCATAGCTGGGCTATATGACGACTGAAAAGACAATAAAAATATGAAAATCTGTTTACTTAGTAAACACTGCACAGGAGAAGTTTAAATCCCACGAGAAGTACAATTTAAATATCAACTTACTAATATTATTTGCATATCCTCATCTCCACCACTTGCATTTGAATTTTTTCACAAAATAGAACGCAGAGAAAAGCTATTAAATAATATGACACAGTGTGTCCCATCAATATGCACATATAAAAAGAAATTTACTGTAAAAAAAAAGTGGAGAAAATATTCATGGTTTAACTATGCAGTTTTAATAAAGCTCCCAGGGATCAACTTTACCAAAGGATTCATCGAAGTCAGTTTGCTCGGCGACCACAGGGCACGGAAGATGTTTAAGTAGCACAAGGAGGGCCGTTTAAATACCAACCTACTGATATTATTTGTGTATCCTCGTCCACGCCTCGTGCATTTGAATTTTTTTATAAAACGCAGTACAGAGGAAAAAACGGGGAGGGGATTACAAGCAGTAGGATAAGTTGGTACAAGAGAGGGAGAGAGAGAGAGAGAGAAAAGAAATTGCCTAGAAGCAATCTCTTGATGGATTTTTTGATTAAATGTCCCGCGTAGCAAAGCTCTCGGGGCGATGCATACAGATACATTTTTTTTCTCTCCTTCCCCCGCGCATAATATTCGATAATTTCGACCAACAATTTCCCCCGCTGCCCGCGGCGGTGTCTCTCGCGCGACCCTTTGACGCTGCCAGCCCCGTCCGGCGTTGTTGCGCTACTCGCGGTCGCGTTAATCTCGCGAGGGACCGGAGGGAAGCAGGTTGAACCGAGAAAATTGCGGATACAGACGCCCGGACCACGGACAAAGACGGAAAGGTCCATGAGAATTATGTCCACCGCTCAAATTATTCCCCGTCGCGACGTTTAAACGCGAATTTACATAACGCTGTCGCGCTTTAAATTGCAAATAACACAGCCAAGCTGCGTGAAAGTACGGGATATGGAGAGGTGGACGGCGAGAGGCGGGGGGAGATGGACACGGCTACGTTAATCGATAAATTTTCGACGGTTCTGAGAGGCACAGAGGCTGAGAACAATGGGGAAGGGGAACGAGGCTTGCTATAGTCTGGGCGAAAGACTTTGGCCGCCCGAGGTTGCCACCACTTTACTGGCAAGGTCCTCCCACTGCATTCCTTAGTTTTTTAGCTGAAATAGGGGGAAGCTAGAAACAGTTACGAGCTTCGAGAAACTAGTAGCCAATGGGGAAGGTGACTGCAACTTTTTGCCACCCGTGGCGCCACCAGTACACTTGTCATCGGTGTTTTAAATAAATACGTAGAATGGAGGAATGTGATAAAAAGATTTGACTGTTTAAATAGTTAAGGATGTTTATTATTGTTAATGTCGGGTATTTGAGTTAGTGCTTTGATAGAAAACTTGTACTTGTGTACTTTGAAATTAAAAAAAAACATGTAAATTTGTGATAAAAAAAATTTGAAATTGAGTAATCTTAGGACAATAGTTCAGACTTCAGTGTACATAATTTTCACCTTTTGTTTTCATTTTTATTTTAAAACCAACAGCCAGCAAATAAGGAAAGAAACGTAAATAAATACAACTTCTAATGTTATAATGTCATTTTAGTTTGACACGTGCTCTGTGGCGCCATCTGCGCCGAGTTTGGCGTGCGCTTCCCCATTTTATAGTCGTCAAGAAATACTTTCAGAAAAGAAGAAACCCACGTTCCGAGCTGAATTACTTGTTGGAACTAATCGAACTTCAAAATCAGTCGACTTCGAAACCCCAAGGTACTGAAACTTCGATTAACTCATAGCACACCTCCGCCACTGTTATTAATAAATCACAAGGTATACGTAAACCTCGTTGTTGTTGTTTGTTGCACACCTGAAGCTTGGTGGTAGGTACGTTTTCCGGGGGCGTCGTAAATATTCGCCTCGCCAAACGCCACTTTGGCGAAGATTAGAAATGACGGAACAAGAAAAGTTTGCCCCGGAATGGAAAGTCGGTGGGGCGGGAACAGGAAGATTAATGAAATATTCACGAGATTAGTTGTATCCGCGCAGAAGTTTAAGCGTAATGTATTCGATAGCTGCGATCCTGCCCCGTGTCGTTTCTCTTCCGCGTCCAGTTGGTGGGGAGTGGTTGGCTTTCCACTGGAGTGGGGGTGAAACTCGAGCAAGCATCGAAGGGCGGGTCGCGAAATAAACCGTGGTTCGCGCGACGTAACACGGTTCTCCGATATCCGCGATGAGCACCTCGCCCACGCGGCTCGATATAAGTTCGAAGGATCGTTCTCTCGTTTCCCTGCAACTTTTTTTTACCCTCCCCATTTCCCGTGGAAAGTTCACGGAGCCCCCTCGGGGGGAGCCCGTGATAAGGGTCGCGCTTAACTTTCGCGGATGCTTCTCGGAACGAATTCACTTCACGCGGCCCTTCGGTCGTTACATCGAAACGAATCGTGTTTCGAAATTTGATTATCTGTTAAATTACAGGTATCTATGTTTGTTGATACTCTGCTCGCGTGAGCCATAAAGTATTTTAAAGAGGAACTGTACCATGGTATTTAGCTTAATGGGACTCTAATAGTTGATAAATATAAATATCACATCTAATTTCATATTACAAATATTGCGAGATGAGATAAAAAAAAAGCGTACCGATATGTACGAACTTTAAGAAAGGAAACCACATGCCTCCGTGGCGCAATGGGCTAGCGCGTTCGGCTGTTAACCGAAAGGTTGGTGGTTCGAGCCCACCCGGGGGCGATTTGTTTTTTTCTTAGAAATTTGTTGAAAAATTAGAAGATTGGAACATCTGCGATCACAGGAATTTATTATTTAGCAGATATTTCTAGCCTTTTATAAAAAAAAAAATGTGATTTCTAAATTACGTCTTTACTTCGTATTCTGAGAGGATTGGATATTATAAAATCCGTTCGCTAACGGATACAACTATTCGGTATACTACACGCATCGATACGGGTTTATGAAATATTCACGTGATCGTCTCGCAAATCTTTTATAAGCCACGTCCGCGTTCCCTCTCCCATTGGTACGTGCACTCGTAAGTTTCATAATATCCAATGCTCACCTGTGCGCCGGAGACGCGCATTCCCTTCGCCCAGTACCTACTTCTGAAGAATTGCGTCCCATGAAATTATAAGATCGATATCGTTCGACGTGAATTATACCCGCCATTCCATTCACGCGCGATCAGTCTTTGTAAAGGTAATCAATGACTTAAAGTTCAAAGAACGGTGCGCGTGCCTCAGTCCGCTGCGATTGAATATTTTTTTTTGCGACTGGATTGTTAGATACTCCTAGGTACGAATAAATGAAATAGGCGTTGCGATATTTGCAGTGGAAAAAAGTGTTCACGATTTAGAGGGTAATTTGTATTCACTAAACCGAATAAAAACTGTTCGGTAAACATTGGATAGTAAAACAAATGCATTTAAAGTTACCAGGATTTTTCGGCGAAGCAAGTGATTTACTAGCTTCCATACATCGCTCACAGTGTGAACATCGTTTTTGTTCAATTTAGTGAGTGCATACATATTGGCTACCCTGTAAAATTTGGGCACGCTTTTTTTATCTGCTGTTTCGTGAAGTTTATTTACGCTGTAGGTGGTGTATTGATAAAAAGAGCAGTACTCTTGTGTAGAGTGCTTGTGCGGTGTGCTGGCAGTGAATAGTTCACTCAGTTTCTCACTAGAGGGCTACGGCGAGCAACTCGATCTCGCAGCTGAAATACTACGGCTATGGTGATATCTTGGGAACGCGAGACTGTCTCGGCAGTCATTCAGTGGGTGTACTACTGATCGATATAGCAAATGATGATAATAGGAGATGATCCATGATTAAACTCCGCTCCCTGATTCCATCACTAGCAACGACGATGGTCAGTGGAATTTCTGATGCTAAATCTTTTTTTTTTATGTTCATTTCTAAAAATAAATACTGCCTTTATATAATACTTTAAAAACGAAGAATTAATGTTAATAATTACCAAGATGGAAAGAGATTCTTTTTTAGTAAATTTAAGAAACTTTTCGGAACATTAATATCTTCCAAGTAAAATACAAAGTTGATGATAATTATATATATAGCTAAAGTAAGAGTGTCTACGGAGCTCGTACTTTTGCACTCCATAAATTGTGTATACATACTTCCCAATACATTTTCTAAACAAAGCGATAAGAAGAGGTCGATGCCATGTTACGTACTCTTTGTTTACATCCGAAGAACACACTGACCACAGGCATCGAACATATTTCATAATGAAAGTAATAGCATGGACAAATTCCAATATCTCCAGAACAAAGTGTTTTAGCATAAATATACCTTACTACTTTTCTCCTCAGAATTCGCTATTCTTTCAAATTTTACAATAAAAAATAGTACATTCCATTTGAAAAGAAAGACAAAATTGATTTCTAAATCTCAAGAGTAGTGTTCCTGATTTCTCGACATTTTTCGCACTCGAGAAATGAGAAATCAGATTATATTTCTCGAGAATTCCCAAGAAATTAAAAAAATATTGCAAAATTTATATATTTGGAATAATGTCGATAACATTTATTCGTGTCTAACTTACACAAAACTTGTGTAAATGAAGCAAACGGAGATCGAATTCTAGAAATTCGAAATTTTGGGTCCCGAATTCTGGAAATTCCAACTAATTTTCCTACACTTAAGTTTCTCGAGAAATACTGTAATTTCTCGAGAAATGAGAGATAAGAAATTATAAAATTTCTCGAGAAGGAACACTACTCACCAGTTTCCATTTATAAAGAAACAATTACTATTACCTTCTCCACCTTTTCTCAACACCTTTTACGATAAATCACTTATCTGCTTTGCTATCTTTAGATTCCCAAACACCTAATACCCAAAAAGTACCTAGACACATCCATTGAACACGTCCCTGAGCGTTTTATTCACCATCTAGAACTCATAGTGGCTAAGAAGCCCGCTGCTTTCAGCACAGTCACTGTACCAGCGAAATTCTATGGACCGGGATCGCGAGGCTCGGTAACGAGTGTGAACGGCGCGTAGCAGGGTGACGGCTGGGCGATCGATGGTAAGGTTAAAGCAATGCGAGTACTCACTCGACGATCCTGGGAGCAGGCCGCGAAGGATGCGTCGGATTCGTTCGTCCGCAAATTCATCGCCGCGGTATTACGCGGTTACGGTGCACACTCCCGACCTCATTTAACTCGCAACTGGCGCCGGGAGACGGGCCACCACGTATGCACGCGCGCCAAACAACATCTGCCGTTGCCGCGTGCTCCGACTCTGGCTTTCCTTCGAACCCCACCGGCCTGCTCACTTATCGCCCACCCTTCGCAACCGCCCCCTCCGCCGCTTCCTTGCCGGTAAGTCCGTGGCTCGGTGTGTGCACACGTGGGCTCGCCGAGGGCCGAGGCCTCGGGACACGTGAGACAGGAATGCCGATGGAAAAGGGACGAAAATCGGATTAGGACTTACATAGAGACGGTCAAGTGTGATCTGGAAATGCGAAGGGTGGCGAGGTATCTAGGATTGAAAGCAGGAAGGATCGGGGAATCAAGTGGAAGGAAGGCGGGTCCGAGGAATCGGACGGCGGCCATTTTACGGGATTAGGTTTAAGAAGATGGAGGCTATGAAGCTTGGGTGTTTATTTAGTTAGCTCCAGTGGAGCAGTGGCCCTGGCGATCCGATAAATTGGGACACTTTTCCTGTGTTACGGGGATAGGAAGAGATGAGGATGGAGATAGATTCAATTCACTCTGCAAGGGACTACTTTAGTACCCTTCGCTCATCTCACATCTCAGATTCTAAACTAGGATTAAACTGCATCTTACCACGAAATTATTCTATGTTATGGTCAATTGTGTTTTAACTAATAAAAATTACTTTAAATGCGAAATAGAGTTTACACTTCGGAGGAGAAGGGACGAGTAACAGAATGGTGATCCAAGTGTCCCGTGGACGGAGTTGGGCATTAACGAAGTAATATCAAATATAAGTTACATTAACTTTAATAAATAACAGATCAAATATAAGTTAGTTAACCTGGGTCAACTTTATTCACCACGTGATGAATAATTTTTATAACTTTCATTCGTTATACAAAATTTATTTAAATCAAAATTTTGCCCATCCCTCCGTCGGGGCCTTTTTATACCGGATGGTGGTCCCCGTGCACTAAGAATTTTTAAAAATAATTCTACAAATGTTGCATCCGGTGAATCCAAAATTTACATATAGTTTCAGGTTATATAGTCTTTGTAAAAAAACACCATAAGTGCCAAAATTAAAAGAAAATTGTGGGAAAATCTTTTACGTCCAAATTGTAATACTATAGTATAGAATTTGATTTTTGGCATTAATAGTGTTTCCTGCAAGAACACTTCAATTAGTCAAAGCAGAGACAATCACAGGTTTTCGATTCTTTTTAGGATAACACCCTTGTTGACACAAAGGTGGATCTTCATCGCAGATAATAGGTTTCTTAACACCGTTCAAACCTACCAGCAACAAACCCCGCATTATAACTTTCCCTCCAGTCGCGCATTATAACTTTCCCTCCACACTAAATTGGGCATTAATTATGAGACGCCAAAGTGGGCCTAAACGAGCAGCGATTAAGTCTGCGGCTGGATCAGCCTCGCCCGCGGTACAACAGCGAACTTTCGTCCACGAAATAAAGTCCGAAGGATGGCGAGGAGGTGGAAAGTGATTATCGTGGCAAAGGAGATCGAGAAGACCTATCGTTGAGCTGCAGGCGAGCCTCTTGGGCCGGTCCCTCGATACACCGGTCAAAAGAACAGGGGCGAACCTCCTCGTACAAAGCTTTTGTCCGTTTCCAGCCAGCCTCGACTCTCTCCTCTTCAGACGGTAATTCCAAGTGAACGTGGATTCCACGCCGCTCGACCGTGAGTTCGATCAACTCCTCCAACGATTCGTATTTCATTCCAACCCCTTCGCTCCAGCTTCCCAGCTGTTTCTTTCCGCGGACTGATGGCTTCCTGCGATCCCGTTGCGAGAGATCGTCGATTAATCGTCGAGGCAAAGTGTTCCGCTGGCTCTGCCAGAATTACGAGCGCAGACTCCGGGGGTGCTTGATGGGGTAGTACGTTAAAGGTGATCGAAGCACAGTTTAAGGGAGAAGCTGGATATCGTGAAGCTGGGATGATAATAAATGGATAGAAATTATTGGAAACTGGGACTGAGGTATTAATTAATTAAACTTGCGGGGGAAACAGCTTGGAGGATGAAAAATTGTGTACGAAATGATGGACTTTGATGCTAAATTCTTGGATAATAGGTAGAGCTACTAAAAAATAATTATAACTTTATTTTTCTTTTGGTAAAAGCATGAAAGACTGAACGGTTTTTGTCTGCGAAGTTCAGTTTTATCTGAGTCGTTGGTTTTGAAGGGGGTTTAAGTTCATTTATTCATACATTGAGATATTTTAGGGTTCTAGTTTGAATTTTAATGTTTTTAAAATTATGAACTTGTTAAATTTTATTATGCAATAATAAGCAATAAAAATGTTGAAGAAAATAAACGATTTTTTAGCTACACATGGACTTATGCCACTTTCAATAATACCTAATCATATTATGAAAAATATAACCGATAGCAACTTTAAATTTATATTTTAATTGAACTTGGCTTTTATGAAATGTATTTTTTAATATAAAAAATAAAAATAAAAATGAAGACATACATAAACAAATATGAAAAGTAAATTACTTCGTTAAGATAACTAATGATAACAAACTGATTCATATTTCAATCTTACTTCTCCTTTACACTTAGCATTGTGAAGTATTTTTTCCACAACATGGACTTATACAAAAAAATATTCCTGCAATAATATTTTACAGTACAACTTTTTTTGATTAATTTATAAGGATATTATACACCATTGACTGTGTGATTATAAATATAAAAAGAAGATATCTATATCTGACCAAAACTACCATTAAATCATTTTTTCCAAATAATGGACTTATGCCACATTCAAAAACAACGGCTCATCTTTTATTTAAAAAAAAGTAGAAAACACGATAATTTGGGGGCTGATTTCACCCGTTCAGAGTGATTTTTCCTAAAAAAGAAATTGCTCCTTGAATACTCCAACATGTTCCACGTTCACACGAAGTTTGAAGTTTCGGGTTGGAAAGGCTCCCTTCCCTTTGGAGAAGATGGGCAAGGAATAATTCTCAAACGTTTACCTCGAAGGCATGAAAGGTGCTCGTGGGAATGACTTTAATCGCGTCTCGAATTCGCCGACTACCCCCAGCAGCCTCGGGACTATTATCGTAAATTAGCCCCGCTTCAAAGTTGCTTCGACCATCGAGTGGGCTTATTGTTGTGGGCCAGCCTCCGTTGTTTTTAATTTCGCTCCAGTTTTATTTGCGCGCGTGCAGCAACTAATTACCGATAGTTGGCTAGTTTCCAAAGTCCTCTGGACAATACCGTCTGCTTATATCCCAGTGAATTTATCGTTAGTGAAGGAACAATCCTTCTTATTCTTCTTCACTTCTAAACGGGGATGAAGAAAGTGTCATTATTGTTATAGACATTTAGAAACTAACGAACTTGTCAAATGGAATAAGATGCTATTTTTATTATAATTATGCTATTTTATATTTTTATTTTGGTGAATAAAACAAAATTAGGCTCAAAGCTCGAAGAAATTTCAATTTCCCTGCGTTCTTTTTGAATTTTTGTAAGAAGAAAGGGGTGTACCATAAGTGATATAGAAGTGTGAAAAGTTCAAGCTTCAAACTCAAAGGGAATACAAGGATGGAGATATTTTTACTCGGTGAACTGAAAGCCCCAAATTTCATTTCTGCTGACTTCTTTTCCACTTCTGAAGGGAAAGGAGAAGAATGTGGAAGGATTCCTATATACATCTCTGGGAAGTTTAAGATTAGGTGGAGAACACTTCAGAAATTCACTCAAAACTCGAAATTTCACTTCTGCTGACTTCTGTCCTTCCAGAAGAAAAGGAAAAAGAAGCTGTCACGATTCCTATACACCTCCGAAAAATTCATTTCAAAGAAAACCAAATGCTGCTAGGGTAAACCAAATTTAAAAATCATCTGTTTACAAATGGACTATAGTTGCACTTTTAATATCCCATATTTTTAGTTACGCGTATTAAGCAAACATTAATAACTACAATTCTTATTAAAAGTATCCTGTCATTTACTGAGCTTCTACACGTTTTGCATTTTATAATTGTTTCTTTAAAAATTACCACAAGAATAACTAATTATTTCTACAGAAATTTCAAGAAAAATAAATTTAAATGCAATTTCAACAGTTATTTTGTTGTCACACATAAATACATTCAAATATTAATTTCAAAGGTCCATAAATTCACCAATTCACTGGTTTACCCTGCTCCCCCCTAAATAATTCAGTGGCAGACGCTTCGAAAGTGGACTCAAAGCTCCAACTCTACCCCTCTAAAGTAAAACGAAGGAGAACGTTCCACCAGTGCTATACTTACGCTTCCCATATAAAACTCTCATCAACAGAAATCGAATATTACCACCCTTTAGCAATGAACACCCCCGAAGTGGACTCCATTTCCATGTCCACCGACAAAGGCGAACGGGAACTCTACAATTACAACACAGCCCCCAGGATACATACTCCAACCCGCCCCCAAACTCGAAGCGGCGTAACACAGGTTGTAAGTAATTCCCACACCTGCGTAGTTGGCGCAAGGCGGAGGTTCGCGGTGGGTGGCTCGTTTTCTGTTAATTCCATCGTCGGAGCTAATCCTTGTCGCACCAGCGTACAGAGGCGTTAATGAGGTGTGTTAATTAGAAGGACGCTCGATGGGGCTGCGCGCAATTATGTGGTTAATCCAGGCACTTTTTGCTTCGTCGTTTACGCCTCCTCTCTCTTCTCCCTTCATCCGCCCACTTTCTTGATTAACAAGCTCTTCCTATTCGTTTCTTACCAGCTCTTAGCCATTCTGTCTTTTTCCTCTTCCTCTGCGTATACACATAGATAGAAGCACGCGGTTTCTGGCTCGAAACAAGGTGACTGCTATCCCCTCCACTCGTTGCGCTGTTGCCGCGACGAACGAGACAGGCTGCGCATGCGCGAGGAGTGACGAGGGAACTTCGGTAACCAGAGGATTCCGATTTTTTTTTTTAATTTTGAGGGTTTGTAGGGAAATCTCAGTAGAAGTATCAGATAATTTTTACTTTCTGCTACTTTTTGGGTTTTTGGGGTGAAATCACCCTTTCTATTTTTCTGTACTTATATATATTTAGAGGAAAATTTTTAGAATGAAATTTAATGGTCTGTAAAAGTATCAGTTTAATATCTGTTGCGGGGAAGGTGTTTTTATCTAATCTACTTAAAGAGATTCTACCGTGGATCAGGAATGTCCCAGTTCCTTTTTTCCTCGATCCCCTCTTTTCCTTCCTTCTTGCTGTTTACTTCGCTCCCCTGGGCATCGATCAAAACTGGAGGACTTTTTTTCCTTGGCGAACTTTATTCCTCCTCTTTTTCTAATCGACCACGTAGATACTACCCTGATCCCCTTACCGCCCTCCTAAGTAGAAGAATCCCCAGGCCCTGATACGGTGAAACGAGCTGACGTGCTAGGTGGATTATCAGGGCGGGCCGATGATAACCGTGGGAGTATAGTTTCCCTAATGATCCATGTATCAGGTAGAGTAACTGGCCGAAACTTCACCTCGTTATCTGGGGAACTTGTAGCCAGCCTGACGAGCGAGGCACAGATAAAGGGAAGTTGAACTCTGCTCGAGGTGAGGTACGTGTTCCTCGCGTGGAATGCTCGGGGATCTGCGGGGCTGAGTGGCCACACTCTTGGCGGAGGATTTATGGCAAAAAAAGAGTGGTGAACTCTTGCGAGGGGAGAGCTTAATGGAGTTCCCTGGGTAGGGCGGAGTTCTGGCGGGAACAAGGGCGAGGTTTGAAATTCATGGAGTCATGACGACACGCAATCTTGGATACTTTCACGTTAGGTAATAAAATATTCGATATCTTATTTCTTGTGAATCCCATGCTATCTCTTTAAATACTAGAGCATTTCTATAACGTATACTAGGTACTGTTTGAATTGCTTCGAGTCTACAAACATCCCCTTAATCATCAAACACTCGGACACCTAAGAACTTGTAGGTATTCAACAAATACCTACAAAAAATTTCACAAAATGTTGTAATAATAAATATCTATGCGTAAGGCCCCAAATATTACGAAGAACTCTTCGTGAACCGCGGGGCCATGTAAAAAATGTTATAATAATAAGTATCTATGCGTAGGGACCCAAAAAATTACGAAGAACTCTTCGTGGACCGCGGGGCCTTGTAAATTTTTTTATAATAATAAATATCTATGCATAGGGCCCCGAAAAATCTAATAAGAGCTCTTCGTAGACCGCGGGACCTTGTAAAAAATGTTATTATAATAAATATCTATGCGTAAGGCCCCAAATATTACGAAGAACTCTTCGTGAACCGCGGGGCCTTGTAAAAAATGTTATAATAATAAGTATCTATGCGTGGGGACCCAAAAAATTACGAAGAACTCTTCGTGGACCGCGGGGCCTTGTAAATTTTTTTATAATAATAAATATCTATGCATAGGGCCCCGAAAAAATCTAATAAGAGCTCTTCGTAGACCGCGGGGCCTTGTAAAAAATGTTATTATAATAAATATCTATGCGTAGGGCCCCAAAAAATCTAAGAAGAGCTATTTATATTTAGCTACCCCTAAATATAAATCAATCGTGATCATGTTCTGCTCGATTTCATTTTTTATAGAAAGAAACAAATCGAGATGGTGAGAAGATCATATTTTCATAGTTGAAAAATAAGCTCCACCCTACTAAGAACTCTACTATAAATTAATCAACCTCGTACAACACTTCGAGTCACGCCTATATAAATAAAAACGTCAACCCAAAATTATAAGACAGATCACTGAGGAAACACCAGCTACAATTCCATTGTCGTTACCAACAGTTTCTCGTCATTACCCAGGTCCCCAATAGAAGGGGGCGTAATAATTGTCGCAGCGGGTCGATAGCTGCCTGTTATCCCCCGTAATTCCACCGTTCGCCCGCTCTAATTTCGATTCGCTGCTCCTTCCGCGGGGCCCAGGACAAAAAAAAAGAGCACCGCGAGGAGCCGGAGGGAAGCGAACCATGGGACACAGAAGCCAACTCGAGCGCGAATATCCACGGGCAAACACAGAAAACTTTTCCTCCTCCCCTCTGCCTCCCGCCCTTAACACGTCGCGCCTTTATGAAAATCCTGTTAAGTTTAGTCGAGCAAAAGCTCTCCGAGCCCCTTTTTCGGACCGCCAGCGATCGAGATCGAAAGAAAGAGGACTCGCCTCCGCTGGTCTTCGGCCAGTTTTTACCCCTCACGAGCCTGACTCGCGGTAATTCATCCGCCATCTTCTTGCACCCTCGTCCTCGTTACAGGAACGAGTGGCATAAATCGGAGGAACTGAGCCTGGAAATGGATTCCTCGTTCAAAAATCTGTCGAAATTGTGCAGCGAATTTTTCGCGTAGCACTCTTCGTTTCGGAGAAAAGTGGCTTTAAAGTTCGGTGCTGGTACACGCACTCTGTAATGGCGGCGCAGTGGTTGTCAATCAGGGAGAGTAAAAGTGTTCTCATGGATTGTGAGATTTTAACTGGTTGTTTAGTATCGTAATCGATAGATAATTGTGGTAACTATTGTAAGGAATGGTTTCAAGAACAAGTTGAGAACCACTGCAAGCTACACCACACTTTCAAACCCATTTTCCTCCGAAACTAAGGCTTGTATGGGAAAAGTGTATAGCACATTTTCGACGTATTTTATGCCAAAGAATCGACCCCCGTATGAACCACCCCTCTACAATGTTCCTAAAAAAAATTAGAAGCCAAAAACCCATATTTTTTGTTATTTCTCGGCTCCTAGAAGCCACAGACGAGTGTGGAATCACTTCGACAGGCATCTGCACCCTCAACATCCTCTCAGGTAATTACCACACTCATCCCCCCAACTGGCAAGTAATTTCACAAGAGGGAACGACCTCTGCTCCCCAATAGAAGGGTTCCAAAATCGACTTTCAAATCGCGGGACGCCCAAAGAGTGTCCCTTCTCGATCAGGAAACGATTGCAATTTAAAAGTCATCGTCCCAATGCTTCGGTTCGCGGGCCTTAATAGCGAATCTCGCGGGGAAGGTGCACGGACATTTTCGAATGAATTCCACGTTCAACCCTTCCCCGACCCGGGCGATCCGTAAATTATTCGCAGCTCGGCGCGCCCGATCGAATCGCAGGCAAATCATTTCCGTTCTCGCGGTCGTCGATTCGCCAACTTTCGGCCGACCTTTTGTCCGGGTCTTCGAGGCCGAGCAGCCAGCTTCTCGAATAAAATACACCGCGGACCCAGGCTGGCCAATTATTCTCGCGAGCCGCGAAAAAAAACGGGGGTGGGGTGGCTGCGCCTGACAAGTGATTAATTCTTTCGGGCGGCGCAAGAAACGTTTTCGGGGGAAAATCGGCGTCGAAGATGGGACCGAATTTTGAGGTGAAAATGGCCCTTCTTTTTCTAGCTATCATTTTTCTAAACTCTAAGTGACGTTTTTAGGAAAATTTCATTGGACTCTCTTTATTCCTTCCTTGTCTTCTTTATTATAGTAAAAATGGAGTTAGTAATTTTGCAATAGAATTAAATTATTATTAAAAAAGGCGATTTATTGTAATAGTTTGAAATTCAAATTTGCATTTACCGAAATTTAATAAATATAGAGTTGATTAGTTTTAGTAACAAGCCATAATAATAATAATGATTATTTATATTAATACGATAACTGTATAATAGTTACGGTAATTATTATTGGGATAATAGTGATTATAATAATGATTATTATTATTAAAATAGACTAATAATATTCTTGCATCACTATTACCCCAATAATAATTACCCCAACTATTATACAGCGATAGTATTAACATAAAGGATCTAAAAAATTTTCTTCGAATGATGGAAACTGAAAAGCATTCCCACCATAAAAATCGATTGCCCAGCTCGTGCATGCGGGCGATGTTCCATCTTTGAGGGAAAGCGAGCGGCCCCCGTAAAACGTGATCACCGCGACGCGATTTGGCAGCCGTTTGCGGGCCGTATTTCCGCGAAAGGAAGCACCGAGCCGCGACAAAGGGCCCCGAGGAAAAACAGCAGCGGGGAATTGTCGAATGGACCCGCGAACGGTTAAGTTCGTTTTCCCTTTAAAGCTAATTGCCTCGGCGGGGGCGTTAGCGTTGCCCGTTCTAACGCGTGTAACGACGTCTGGCCATTACGCGGCTTTGCCCCCCCGGGGGGAGCCGGGTAAACGAAATAGAGACCCGAACGGCTCGATTTAAACGCCGACGACAAAATATCCCACGTCCCCGGCACGTTCGTTTCAAACGAACCCCTCCAGTCTCCCTCCGAAAACACTCGGAAAAAAAAACCCTCCATGCCTTCAGATACCGTCGCAAACTTTCATCACAATTCCCAACACGCGATCCCCGTGTCGCAGCGTCCAGAAAGGGAAAGTTCTGTGCATGCACGTATTGCTTCTGTCCGTCGAAGCAAGATGGATACTTCGGCCCAGCAGTGTTGCCTACTTTCCCCATTGTTTTCTTCTAGCCATGCAGAAGTTTGCCGAAGCTGCTGGTAGAGATCGATGGGAAGCATTTCGCTGCTGCAGCCTCCTCTTTCCACTCGTCACGGTTCGCCTCGGACGTGTTAGTGGGCGGCTGGGATACGCCTACCACGGAAGATCGCGTTGAGAAATTTAATGAAACCTAATGAAAGGAGGCTACCCCCGCGGTATTAAAGGTCCGAGTTCAATCCTGCTGAACGAACGCTCCGGCTAATGTAAGATCGAGCAAACCCGCTGGGGATCCCCTGGATCCTCAGCGCCGGCAAAAATCTGACGGTCGTTAAGGCAAATTGCATCCACTCGAACCGCATCCCGCAAAATGCAATATCAGGAAGGGAACAAGTGGTTAGACGTCAGCCTCCCTCGACCACCAACGAAATTAGGCTAAATAAAGGCAATGAGGGACCTTTGAGTTCGATTCCTTTTACTATTATTCTCGTGGCTGATTTTTCTCTTTTTTGTTTGGGAGATGGTATTGGGGGTTCGAAGGCTTTGTGGATCTGAGTGGTTGGTTGTGTTTCTTGTTGAGAATTCTTTCGCGGGAATTTCTCGAGAAATTTATAATTTCTTATTTCTCATTTCTCGAGAAATTACAGTATTTCTTGAGAAAGTTAGGAAACTTAGTGTAGGAAAATTATTATAAAACCTACTTGTTTTCAGAAATGAATTTTCAGTTAGTTCAAAATGGTGTGTGTTAGTAGTTTATTTTGAACATATAGACACATCTAAAATCTGTAATAAATGTTAGCAAAAAATTCGAATTTCCAGAATTCGAAACCCAGAGTTGGAATTTCCAGAATTCGATATCCAAAGTTTCGAATTTCCAGAATTCGAGACCCAAAATTTCGAATTTCCAGAATTCTGGACCCAAAATTTCGAATTTCCAGATTTCGAAACCCAAAGTTTCGAATTTCCAGAATTCGGGGCTCAAAGTTTCGAATTTCCAGAATTCAGGACTCAAAATTTCGAATTTCCAGAATTTAAAACCCAAAATTTTGAATTTCCAGAATTCTGGATCCAAAATTTCGAATTTCCAGAATTCTGGATCCAAAATTTCGAAATTCCAGAATTAGGAACCCAAAGTTTCGAATTTTCAGAATTCTGGATCCAAAATTTCGAATTTCCAGAATTCGATCTCTGCTTCATTTACACAAGTTTTGTGTAAGTTAGACACGAATGAAAATTTAGATAAATATTATCAATATTATTCCAAAAATATAAATTTCGCAATATATTTTTAATTTCTTGAGAATTCTCGAGAAATATAATCTGATTTCTCATTTCTCGATATCGAGAAATCAGGAACACTAGTGGTTGGTGTAGTGAAAATGGGTGACTGTGATAGGCTGTATTGAGGTTTCAAATTTTTGGCTGAATTTGGAGAGTGAAATTTTGGGGAACAAAGTATTGAAACAATTTGATTTTCTAAATGAGACTAGGACCTCAAAATCGGTGGTTCCTTCGACTTCTAAGTTAGAAATGGTGAGTATAATATGAGATTATATTTCAATTCTGAATTGAGATTATTCATTTCGATATGGAAATACTTTCAAGTTTCTAAGCTGGGAGTACTAGATCCAATATCAATATCTTTTTAGATTTCTAATTTTGCAGTGTTTTCTTTACTATTGAAATATCTTCAAATCCCTGAATAAGGGTCTCTAGTTCAGAACTATTACTCCACAGTGAGTGTACTCTCAGTTCCCCATGTCCACACTGTAAATTCTACCACAAACCCTCCACAAACTCCTACAATTACACACGAAACCCCAACACTAGAATCTCCCTGTACCCTCCCACCAAAACTACTATTTTAAAACGTACCTACATCCCACCCAAAATTTTCAGCTAACCCAAAACCACACCCTCCATTCATAAGTAAACAAAAGGGATCCCTTTAAACCTCCCCAAACACACCTCCCCTATTCCACAAATTACAACACCCCTCCTCCTTCATTTATAGAACGAAAAGCAAACACTCTAAACATCCTTAAACGCTGAACTTCCCTGAACTACACCACCTCTCCCCTTTCATTTACAAACCTAAAAACAAGCCCTGTCACCACCCTCAAAATCTCAATCCCCCAATAAACCTACAACATCCCTCCCTTCTCATTTCTAAAATAAAACACAAGCCTCCTAAACATCCCCGAGCGCTAAACCCCCGCAAACTACAACATCCCCCCATTCACAAACCAAAAAACAAAAGCTCTCTAAATATCCCCCCACTCCCCCGGAACGATAACACCTCCACCTTCGTCGATGAAACGAAACAACAAGCCCCTGGAGCATCCCCTCCCCAGCCAAACAAACAACGCCCTTCCCCCGACGCGGAGTGAACCTCCAGCCGCAGTTTCGCCTAAACAAGGGATCGATGCCTCATCGATGGCCAGCGACTCCGTGTGGCAATTATTCCCATCGAAGTATCCGCGTTTCCGGCGACTCTCCTGGACCGGCCACGCCGTCTCTCGTTCCGAGGGCAGCGTGGCCCGATGGCTGGCGGGTAACCGTGCCTGTGTGCGCGGTGCAGGCGTGGGCGGGCGGGGAAGCCGATGGGGGCGGAGGGGTCGTCGCTGTAAAAGCAACGACCGGAGCTGACCTGAATCCACCGGGCCGGGGCGATGAAAAGGGAGCAACAAAAGCCGGGCGCGGGACGAGGACGAGAGTGAAAATACGGAAAATAGGCCGTTGTGCCGGGGCCACCTTCTGCAACCATTTCACGGAACGTCGATTCCTGGGGGCCTACCTGCCCGTTCCTGGAGAATGCCTAAACCCCCTGCTCCCGTGTGTGTGACGGCTAACTAGCGGGGCTTTCTTCGGGTTCGCCCGGCTCGGCCACTCCCCGCGCGGGGATCCCCAACCTCGCATCTGGGTGCTGGCTAGTTTTTGATCCGCTGCTAACGACGTAGCGCGGGGGACTTCCCGAAGTTCTGCTTCAGACGATTTCGGGGGGTGGATCCGGGTGGAATATGTGTCACGGTGCGGTGAGGATGAATCGGGAGGTTACGCGGGGACGGGGGAGTGATAAAGGGAGGGCTTTGGGAGATGTGGGTGTATTTGGTTATTGATTATGCCAAGTGTAATGAGTAGGATGAGGAAGTGGGGTAAGTCTGGAGGAGATTGGGTGCTGATGGGGAGTAATCCGAGGGGAAGGGGAGTATTAAGAGTATCAAAAGCACTACCGACGATTCACGGAGGAAGACGCAAAGTTCCCTCGTCGATATCTTGTCCCTTGAGTCGAATTAATTATTGAGTTGAAATAACGTCGCGAAACACCAAAGAATATCAGCGAAAATTGCGGAGTCGATGATCAGTGGTCGACCAGCCGCGGTGTCGGGGAAAACGAGAACGCGGGTCGTTTCCGGGACGCTGTCCAGGGAACGGTATAATACCCCGGCCGTGGAAATCGCGTAATTAATATGTGCTCCAATTAAATGCGCGACGCTACGCGGTGTGCTCGAGTGTTTCTCTGTGCTCTCGACGAACCATTTGTCCATTTCGACAGGCAGAGCGGATAATTATTTCCATGCGGGGAATCATCGTCAACCGGGCGCCGTTATCGCCGTTGCCCGTCGACGTGGCCGATCAAGCGCGGAATAATCGTTCCCTCTATCGGGCGACGGAATCAAACGGGGCCGGTCTCTCGTCTAAATTAATGCTCGCCGCTTGGACGCCTGGCCGCGCTCCTTTCAAACGTATCCGCGCGAAGCTTAAACCTGCCTTTAAGTAGATATAGAATATCGGAGGCACTGAAGCCTGGGGGATGCTGGGAAGCTCGATAATTGATTGTTTAACTTATAACTTTGATTTAAGGGAAGCGAAGAAGGCAGGTGTACACGGAGACTTTGAAAGATTGTACAGTGGGTACGCTGAGCAGTCGTGGAGTCTCCACTGCGCATGCTCGGTAGGGGAAGTGGGCGGGACCATGTTCCCCCTCTACTCTGCGAGGGGAAGTACGTAACCTAATAGGCCCAAATTTCGTCCCACATTTGTATTTGACACTGTGGAAGCTGTATGAAATGTTAGAATGAGCTGGAACTTGGCATGAATTTTCTTTGAATGTTTCTCTATACACCCACGAATCGGAAAATGTAATTGTATAATGTCAATGCGAGATAATAAACAAAATGTGAGATGTGAAAAAAGTGTTCCTCTATGAAAATGTATGTAAAACAATTAATTATTTTAATGTGGCAAATAAAGGACTTCTTTTCGCATGGAATCCGTACTCCACTGTTCTCGTTTCGACATTTACAAAAGATTAAACATTTTTAGTAAAATTCTTTGAAAATCTATAAAAGATAATTCACTCCTGTAACTGTTCACGTTTCAGACCTTCTTACTTCAAACAACAAATTTTTAGAAAATCGATCTCAATTTTTTTTAGATTTCCGGGGTCGAAATTAGGACAGCTGCTGGGTTATAGTGTCTCTAAACCATAAGAATCGGGAAATACCCTTTCCACTAATTTGGGTACGAAACTCAAATAGGAATATTATCAAAAGTGAGCTCGAAGTTTATTATAAAAATGTGAATTTTAAATAACAAAAGTGTCCAAGGAATTGAAATAAAAAGTATCACAGAAAGCATCATAGCCACAAACTCCACTGCTCCCTCGTGACACCCATCAATTCCCAAAAAGAAAAAAAAAAACCATTCCCGGATCTCTGCGACGCTAAAAAATTCCCCAGAAAAATCTCCCTACCTCCGGCAAAGCGTCCACCCATCCCCGACCACCGACGAGTCCCCAATTCGCCGAGCAAACGACTGTCAACGACGCAGTCGCTGCGTAAAGTGGCAATCGATGTCGAAACCACAGCGAGCGAGCTACCACGCGCCGTACATATGTACCACTGGTGCGTTTTCTTGGCAGCCTAGCCGACGGCTGACCGCAATAACTTCGGGATCGCTTACGAGGAATCAGCCGGCGTGATTTAATAAAACGGCCGCTCGGTCCCTAAGCTCCGGATCCAAGGTCCGGAGAACTCCACCGAGCCCCGTAAAAAATTTTATCCCCTGTTTCCCGGGGAACTCTCTGTCTATGATCGAAAATTGTCGCCAGTTCGGTGCTCCCGATCCCGAAGAATCCCGGGGCTCGGGGTTATAGAATAAATTTCGCCGAGAGGGGAGCGTATCGCGAGACTACAAGGTGGATAACCCGAGTTATTTCTCGCGGGGGGATCGAAGAGGGGAGAGATTCGGGGGACGAGCATTAGGCTGAGACAGGCTCATCCAGCAGCGAATTCGCTTTGAAAGTATAATTCCGAGCGGCCGTAAAATCGTGCCTAGGCTCGTTCGGCCTAATGGGGGCGTCCGCGCTTTTCAATTTGTTCGAGCAATTTCCGCTCCGCCATCCAGCGTCCCTGCCTTATTCGGATACGTGTCGAAAAACCCACCCCCCGCCTGCACCCCCCGGATGAGTTACTCGGGTAAGATTCGACACCCCGTTCTTTCACCTTCCTACGGGTATATCTCCCTTCGGAATTAATTCTCGATAATTATCGACGGAATTAATTCCGACAGCGTCAGTTTGGGGAGCTGATGGGGTAGCGAAAAGTGGGAGGACGATTTGTGTGGTGGAGATACGGTGGCTTAAGCTTGCCGGATTATTAAGTTTCTGTTGGATCCTGGTAATACGTGGATTTAGCTTAGAATTTCAAATTGAAGAGTGCGGAGTCAATTTCAGTAATGTCACCGGTACTTTATGGATACTTGAAGGGACCTCTGAAATGGCCGTGAGGGAGAACCGACTCACCGTAGGCTGTGTCGACACGGCAACGCCTGGGAACGCTGCTACTGGACGGTCACCTGTAACAGGGGGTAGAATAATGTATTTTCATCTGGAGACGTAGGGCTGTTTTATTATTCATTGGGTGAAATATTGTTTCTTGAATTACATGTATCTTGTCAAGTCTATTCTTCTTAAGGGGGAACACCACTGTGAAAGTTGAAAAAAATGTCGATTTTTTTTCCTTCACTTTCTTAATGTTTAACTGTTCAAAAATATTGTCTGAAAAAATCAAGTTAATATTCGAAGAATTGACGAAGATACAGTGCATTTTGTGAGACGCGTCACGATGCCGTTCCAAAAGCGCTATGTATCTTTAAACGCGATTTTCTCGAAACGACATTTTTCTAACTGATCGAATCAATAGCTCTGTCAATTTTTATCCGATCGACTTGAAATTTTTACAGGATCTTTAAAACAAGAGTATCTTCAGTTGTACGTACCGATTTTTTGATCGAAAACATACTTTTTGAAATACGCTCGAAAAACTATCCATTTTTTTGCGGATTTTCGAAACTTTTTCTTCCCAAGTGCGCCATTTTTACAAAAATAATTTTTTTTTAAAAATCGGTACGTACAACGGAAACTACACTCATACAGATTATATTAAACCAAAAAAAAATTGATTTCAGAGTTGCCGTTCCAAAGATATCGTTTCGATAAGCGACCTATGTTTTCTTGTCAGGGGTGTAGGAGATTAACTGTATATGGAAATCTATGTATGTTTTTCTATTACTTTTTTTTTATAATCTCTTAAGACATTATACTAAAGATAGGTAATAACAATTTTATAATAAAACTGTAAGTTATTCCTTAAAAAAATCTTAAAAATGGGCTCATTTTTCCGACCCTCACAGTGGTGTTCCCCCTTAAGGGGGTACTCCACTGTGAACGGCCGAAAAATCAAACTATTTTTAAAGATTTTTTTCTCAGTAAATACAACATATAATGAAATAAATTTTTTTGATATTTATTAAGCTACTCTTATATTATACTAAAAAAATTAAAAAGAATATTTTCAATGTGTGTTACTTGTTTTTTTACACCGTCAATATGGCACTTAAACAAAAACAGTGTGTTCGTGGTGCAGGTGATTTCCCGACTTGGGCTTATCCGAAACAAAAAATTCGAAAAGATTCTTAATCTGTATGAGTGTCGCTATCGTCCGTACCTCAATTAACAATTTTTATTGAAAAATAACCGAAATTTTTCTCGGGGAACATTTGAGAAACACCATTTTGGGGAACTTTTTCCTTCAAACAGGCGCCATTTTGTTATTTTTCAATAAAAATTGTTAATTGAGGTACGGACGATAGCGACACTCATACAGATTAAGAATCTTTTCGAATTTTTTGTTTCGGATAAGCCCAAGCCGGGAAATCACCTGCACCACGAACACACTGTTTTTGTTTAAGTGCCATATTGACGCTGTAAAAAAACAAGTAACACACATTGAAAATATTCTTTTTAATTTTTTTGGTATAATATAAGAGTAGCTTAATAAATATAAAAAAAAATTATTTCATTATATGTTGTATTTACTGAGAAAAAAATCTTTAAAAATAGTTTGATTTTTCGACCGTTCACAGTGGAGTACCCCCTTAAGCTTCCCCTTGATATTCAGATACTACCCCGTCGATACTACCCTTAAAATTAATATTCCAGCTCTAAGAATTCTGGGGAAAATTTGGGAGACCAAAGTCTGCTAGGTAATTCGAAATGCCGGACGCGATTGCTCTCGTGGAGGACTCTCGCAGCTGGGGGTGAAACGTACGTGTTCCTATATCGTTCTTAATAAGCCACTATATCACGAAGGGTGCATTACATACAGTGGGGGGTAATGGCCGGTGAAATTGCGATCGTAACACGGCACGAACATCATCGTTACGCGGTTTGTTTCCCGACAAAACATAAATCCTGCCCCGGGGGTGGCTCCTGCACGATTTTGCTGCCATTACCTCGCTCCTCCCGCCCCTCCGTGAAGCCTGACGTTCGCTGAAGGGTGGCCGCCTTGAGAACGGGCGGGGGGGAGGGGGGAGGAACCGCCGAGCGTTCAAAGGGCCCGGAAAGTAATTCCCACTGTATCGATCTCGGGGCTCAATTATGCAATCGTATCCGCGAATTAATGGAATCAGTCGGGCCGACGAGTTATTTTGACCGCGGCGCTCATCAGCGGAAGAGTAATTAAAAATGAAACGCGATATTGACGCGTATTCGCCGGGGTCGCCCGACGGGTCGATGATGCGCATTGTACGTACGAGCGGTAGATTTATTCGACGGGCAAGGGCGTTAAGGTTCCCGGCCCTCGAAAGCGCATTAGTGTTTGTTCGAAAGGAACGCGATAAGGGTTCATTCTTAAATTACATAATGGTAATTATTTGGCAATTTCTTACCACCTTTACCTTTCCCTATATAAGAATTTGCACAGTTTTATATTCCAACCCCCTCCCCCTCTTATTAACGTAATATTTATTACATTGCGGTTATCGGTTATTGAAATTCTTTTAAAGGTTTATATAGTTCATTTAACTCGGTTTTGAGCGTGCAAAGGGATATTGTTTTTTAGACTGGTCGGCTTGAAATTTAGGTAAAATGTAAGACGCTACCTGGCTTCCTATTCCCCTCTCTCTTTGGAAAGCGTAAAAAATTCGCGACACCCTCCATCCAAAAAAGCCTTGCATAATTTAAAGACGACCCCTAAGGGAGTCGTGATCGATGGGTTTCTTTTTGGGTTTCGAGGGAAACGTTTCTGCATGTTTCATAGCGTGGGATTAGGAATCCTCATAAGAGGGAGCCCGGAATAAGAGATTCAGAGGGTCGACTCTGGCGACGTTGGTAAGATGACTGGCCAGTAGCGTAGAGGACCCAAAGATCGTGGGTTCGAGGTACTTTTTTTTTCGTGGCTTTTGAATGTATAGGAATTACGAAATCTAATTAAGAAAATAACTGTGTTATATATCGGGTCTGATTGAAACAAGATATTCTGAGTAACTGTTATAAGGAACATAAATCCGAGTGCGCATGGAATGTCACATATATAAAGGTCGCTGAAGGACTTCATATTTCTCATGTACCAGAAGTTTGACAACTGCGACTTTTTGTAATTGCCACTTGTCAATTTTAATGAAACAGGGCCCATATTTATATATCAGAATCCGAAACCTTGCTTCTATCCACGTGTTTAACAACCTGAATAGAATGTTCGTCAGAGTTTGAAGAGAGTTTGTTCAGATGCGAGAAATTTAAACGTGCATATAAAGCCTTATGACGCAACAGAATACAGCACACATTCGTTATAAGCCCTCTCCTTTAAAAGTTAATAAAATCATTTTGTCCTTTTTGCAAAATTTTTTATCAATTTATACCAAAGTAGTAATTGAGCGACCTATAATCCTTAATATATATTAACAAAATTTAGGACGAAATTATTGAAAACTATTTCGAAGCTTCTAAGAGAGTCAGAATTTTTTTTACAAAAAACTTTGATTTTTTACCATACATATAAGTACAACACTAACCGATATAAGCCAGAACCCTTTTCCCTCATAACTGTTTCAAGATTATTTCGGATGTTATAAATGTTTCGAGATTCGAAACCAATATCAACTCTTGCCTACAATACAGTTGGGGTTTTCTGATTTTCTTGTGTTTAGTACTGTGCCCCTTTTCCTCTTTCACTGTTAGTTTCCTATGGGACAGACCGTTCCTTCTAGTGTTCTCCATTCAACCTCCACATCAACTTTCCCTTTCGTCCGTGCTGTTCCCTATTCAACCACTACATCAACTTTCCCTCCGTCTACGTCTACGCCGTTCTCCATTCAACTTCCCCTCCTTCTACACTGATCTCCATTCAACCACCACCACTATCCCAACTTCCCCTCTTTCTACACTATTTCCTATCTGTCGTTACCATTTTTCAGGCATTTCTTCCGTCTACACCCCTTTCACTCCATAAGTACCCTTCCGTCTACACCCCTTTCACTCTATAAGTACCCCTCCTTCTACCCTACTTAAACCCACCCCTCTATCTTTCACCTTTCCTCGCCTTTCCTCCCTCACCCCTTCAATCTCAGTAAAGCAATTCCCCTCTATCATTACCCTTTTCCCATCACTCCTTCCGTCTACACCCCCATTTATCCTATAAGTACTCCTCCCTCGCCCCTTCCACTGTGTTTAAACCCTTCCCTTCTTTTTCCACCTTTCCCCACGTTTTGCCTCCCCTCTGCCTCCGCCCTTTCAATTACAGTAAAGCAAAAAAAGTAGGGAGAAAAGGAATAATAAACCCGAGGGGATCTCACACGTACGCCCTAAATTCGACGCGCGAGACACATTTTATCCCCCGTCCCACACACCCTCCCCCGATCAAGGGCGCAAGCTTGTATTTATTGCGGGCGCGGTAGAAAATCGAATGAAATCGAATGAAGGCGAATCAGTGCCGATACACCGGCAGACTTTATATTCAAGAACATGCACAGGCAGCTCGCCCTAATACAACGTGCCACGGCTGCGTCGCGGATAACGCGTAAGCGCCGCGCTGCGGGTCGATATTTCTCATTTTCCCTTGTATCTCCTTCTGAACCGTGTTCCGAGCAAGGGTCTTGTAGGGGCGGCTTTTTTTTTCACCACGTGTCGGGTACACTCGAGTTTTTCAGCACGAATGTGGACACGAGGAGGGTGGACTTGTGGAAAGAGTGGATCCAGCTCGGTGTGGTAATGTTTTCAATTGTGGAGTTGGAATGGTAAACGACGCGAGTGCCAGAGAAATCGGAAATTATTTTTCTAGTGGGAGGGGATGATATATTCTGTGCTGAATACGATGGTAGACGCTGTAAGTGCTGGGATTAGTTATTTTATTTCAAGGTGGAGACGAGATAAGGAGGAACAATGTCGCTGTGGTTGAAAAGAAAATATTGTAAATTTTCACTTCTGGGGATTACGTCAATGGTTACAAATTCAAATCCTCTATTTGCTTAGGGATTTGATAGGAATATTGTAAAAATTCTATTACTTCAGTTGTGTATAGGTATACCGAGCTACGGAGACTGTTAGGATATAAGAAAAAGGGTG
This sequence comes from Andrena flavipes, assembly GCA_963971345.1. Lineage (NCBI taxonomy): Eukaryota > Metazoa > Arthropoda > Insecta > Hymenoptera > Andrenidae > Andrena > Andrena flavipes. The sequence goes on from OZ020480.1 coordinate 77,041,524, forward strand.
GTAAAAGAAAGGAAGATGTAGGAAGTAGAGCTGTATATATATTCGAATAATTTCGAATCTGAATAATTTCTTCCAATAATTTCGAACACGAATAATTTCTTTGAATATTTCTAATTATCTGAATATTCGAATACTACTAATTATTCGAATAGGTATTCGAATACTACTAATTATTCGAATAGGTATTCGAATACTACTATTTATTCGAATAGGTATTCGAATACTACTAATTATTCGAATAGGTATTCGAATACTACTAATTATTCGAATAGGTATTCGAATACTACTAATTATTCGAATAGGTATTCGAATACTATCTACTAATTATTCGAATAGGTATTCGAATGCTACTAATTATTCGAATATTCGAATGCTACTAATTATTCGAATATTCGAATACTACTAATTATTCGAATATTCGAATGCTACTAATTATTCGAATATTCGAATGCTACTAATTATTCGAATATTCGAATACTGCTAATTATTCGAATATTTGAAGAAATTACTCGAATTTTCTGGTATTCGAATACTTAGATACTTAAATATTCGAATAACACAAAATTCAAATAATACTTAGGCATTCGAGTATTCGTTACAGCCCTAATAAAAAGCATTTGCTTCGATACTAGTTCGCAAACCCCGAAACTAGATCCTGTTACCCTCCAGAGTGTCCACTGTAGATTAAAATTAACGCAGAAAACATTCACCTTTCATTCCACCTTATACTCACTCCCTGCTACCCATGATTACACCTACACATACATATTCACTCTCAAACAACTAGATACACTCTCCAACAAAACACTTTCCCACAAATTTCCCGAGTAACCCAAATCCACCACAGTAATTCATCCCACATAAAGAACTCACCCCTTCGTTACCATTTCCCCATCAACCATATCCACCCACCCCCTTCAAAAACAATGTACTCAACCCTCCCAGGGTTCCCTGCGACGTTCGAGCCCCCCAATTCGCCGAACGACAGCGGAAATAACTGAGGAAGGAATTCGGTGCAGCGCTCCAAAGTCCTCGGAGGCTTCGAAGGCAAAGTCGAGGCGCTCTAGATTCTGTGGCCCCCTTAATCTCTGGAGCAACATTATTTCGGAGGGGGGTCATAGTCGCCGGAGCGAATCGCCGCGACAGCACCAGGATTCCCACCCAGCGGTGGCAACTTCCCCCAAGTCCCCGGTTTCTCTTGCCCTGAAACTCCAAGTCCGAGAGGAAAGTCGTTGCAGGGGTGCTCAACCTCTCCTCCTCCCCCTCCCCCCTCGACTCGATATTTTCGTCAGAGCTCACTCCAGTCCCGTAGCCTCCTCTGGAACGAGACTCCCCCGCGTAATTTGTCGGCTATTCGCCGTCGCCGTAAATTCGCGCGTGTTTCCGCCGTGGAAATATATCCGGTGCCCCCCGTATCGCGATAAATCTGCGACTGTGTATGGCGTTTAACCGCCCGGCTGCATGTGCGCGTCCCCCCCAAATAAACCACCCCCGGCTCGTTGATCGATTCCTCGACTTCTCGGGGTTGATTAACGCTTCTCACCCCGAGTGATATGTACCCTTGGTTGTACAGAGTTTTCAAGTGTTTTGCTATGGATACTTTTTGCGTGAAGCACTAGGAGGGTCGTTCCAGTGCAGAGTTGGGCATTATTCGAATAATTTTTTGTTCCAATGATTTTTGAAGTAAGATTTATATTGAATAAGAATTTATTCGAATAACTTCATTTTATTCGAAATTTTTATTCGAAGATTCTTTGCTTACATCATTTACCATTTTCACTACTCGGTTCAGCATAACTTTCTGGGCAGATTTCTTGGTAACTACCTACCTCTTTTTGAAGAAGATACAGTGGGGGACGAAAGAAAGTTTACAACTTTTAAAAGCGCATAACTTTTATAAAATTTATCCAAAGGAGTTGAGTTTTTTTGAGAAGCTACAAGGATTAGTTTTCTAAGTGGCGTGTTTCGCCGTTTTGAAAAAAAAATGCTCTTGGTCGGAATAGCAAACAAAAATAGTAAATGACACTTTTTTTAACTTTTTTATTTGTAGATTGAAGTCAGTTGTAGAGATGCCTAAAATTTCATGAAAATCGGTTAACGTTGCTCTGATCTATAAACGCTTGAAGATCGCAGAATTAGGTCGAAAATCGCAAAATTCACGGAAATCAGTGATTTTTGACTTTATTCTGCGATCTTTAAATCTATTTAGCTCAGAGCAACGTTAACCAATTTTCATGAAATTTTAGGTATCTATACAACTTACTTCAATCTACAAACGGCATTTTTTGAAATTTCATTACAGGTTCAAAAAAAAAGTTTAAAAAATAACATTTACTATGTTTGTTTCAAACCCGACCAAATGCATATTTTTCAAAACGACGAAATACGCCACTTAGCGAACTAATCCTTACAGCTTCTCAAAAAAACTCACCTCGTTTGGATTAATTTTATAAACGCTATGCGATTTTAAAAGCTGTAAACTGTCTTTCATCCGCCACTGTAAATCTTATTCAATTTTACTTAATTTTTTGCAAGGCGCAAAAAATATATCCCCAGTGATGTGGAGTTTGTTGATTTGCATACATTAGCTTCGTGTGTGGTGTCGCCAGCCACTCAACCCAGAGCTAAGCCCCTCTCCCTTCTACTTCTGCGTTCATCTTGCCCTAGAGACAACGAACCAGTGATACTAGAATTACTAAAACAGCAAACCTTTGTGTCCCACGATTTGGTGATAAATACAGGGTGTTTCAAAAAGGTCTCACCTAGCTTTACCAGTGTACTAATTGCAATGATGAAAAATTCTACCTTCACCTCCCCTAGTGATACTAGAATCACTAAATAAAGTATAAACCTTTGTGTCTCACAAATAAATGGTAATAAATACAGGCTGTTCCAAATAACCTCATCCAACTTCAGCGGTGCACTAATTACAATGATAAAAAAATACACCCCACCTATCCCCCTCGAGTCTACTTCACCCTTAATCATCCCCTAGCGATACCAGGATCGATAAATAAAGTGGCAAACATTTCCGTGTCCCACCGTCGAGTATAAATAATAAATATATTTCATACCAAAGGAACTGCCTATCTAAACACACCCTCTACCCCCGGACCGAGCGCGGGAACACCCCCGAATAGCTTCTCGCGGCGGCGACACAGTAAATTTCCCTTCCAAACGATCACGAGCGCACAATGAATATTTAAACCGCTGCAGGCCCGGGGGATCGGTGGAATCGACGGGAAAAAGTCCGCGCGACGAGGGAGGAGGAAGGGGAGGAATAAGCGTGTATAGGCGCGTTTCGAGTGGAGTGCAGCCGAGGGGTTGAGCACTCCGCATTGATTCAGGGAAGAACAGCCGCGACTAATGGGCTCTTCTTAGCGCTGAAAGGTAAGCAACCGACGGGGAGAGGTTTTACAATATATTTGCGCGCCGCTGGCGGGCTGCCGGCCCTCTGATCCTCCCTCCCAGAAACGAGGATTTCCAAGCCTTTTCACCAGCCACTTCAGCCGGCCGAGCATCCGCGCCCAGACCTCTGATTATGCGCGCGTCCAAACGATTTCGCGCGCCTTTTCGCGCTGATTCGCGGCGGGCGAACTCTCGGCGAGAGCCAGCAGCTCGCGCGGAGACCGCCTCGAGGATAACGGTGGTCTCTTAAGTATTTCAGTGCGGGCACCTTTGCCCGTGCGAAATGAATAATTGACAAATATTTTTGCGCAGAAACTGCAGAGTGCAAAATACTTTTTGGCAACTTTTGCGCAGAGGGGGGCGATGAAATAGAAAAATATTGTGACATTGTGTATTATTCTGGGTTAATAATTAATGCAAATTTAATTATTTAGGCTGTGGTATCGGATAGAGATATAAAAAGATAAATTACAAACATATTTTAAATCTTGTGAAAGAAGGTTAAAAAGTACTTTTACATATTTCGCCCCCTTCAAGAAAGGCTCGTGAATTCGCCCCTGAGATAGGCTGAGGATTTTGAATTAATTAATTTCTGAGCTTGTGAATTTTGAAGAGCTTCTATGATGTAAGTATAATCGTTTTATGACTTTTGCTAAGTGCAGTTTTGTAAATATATGTATTCACCCTCCACCCTTGAAGATATAGAGGGGAGCAGTGGACCACCCAGAAGGGGGTCCAAGAGGCCATGGCACCCCCAAAAAGAATGGGCTTTTAAGAATAAAAGAAAACTGGAGTTAATTCTTTAAATCAATTTTTATAATCACCTAATGAATTTTACTGAATTTGCATTAAAAATATTTTTAACCCCTCAACTAGGCTCCTCCCAATATTAAATCCTGCGTAGGCCACTAGTTGTTTATGCCTTAAACCTTCCTTACAATATACTAAAACTTTTTGTGAAAATCCTATTAAAATTAGTCCACTAATTTTCGAGTTCTCCACATTAAAATAAATCTAATACAGGGTGTCTCACCTAACTTAAGAATCCTAACTCCATTCTTCCTATAATACTAACAAATTTTAAATTTTAAACCATCTCAGTATAGAGAAGAGAAGAAAAAAATGAAGTTCGAAACTTTTTCATGAATCACCTATTTTAATAATTAAAATTCTCGAATTAAAGAGTTACCTATGTTTCCAAAATTCCGAACGATGTTGATATGATCAGGAATGGTGAAAGCACAGAGTGCATCATCGATCCTACGAAACGCTCCTCCTTTCGGCGATCCAGATTTGAATAAACGAGAGCGAATGGAAAACGTGGGACAATCGTGTGGCAGTGAGCACGTTAACGCGCAGGAAACGGACGACGGAAATCAGTTTCGTGGGAGTAACGAGCGCGGAGGGTTGGCGAGCCTCTTCGCGGGAATTAAAGCGTTCCCGTTCGCCAGGGAAGAAGAAAGTGGGACTGCGAGTGTTAGGACAGAAGCGGAGCGAAATGTGGCGTGTTCTCGGAGGCTGGTATTGTGTGCTTTATATTTCTGAGGAACCCTCTCAAGACGCTGAAGGCGAACGAGTCGCAGACAGTTGTGTAATGGACGCTCACTTCGCTGAAAAAAAAAGCAACGTGAAGCGTTTGCATAATAACGGCAAACGGCGACGAACATCGAGGAATGGTGTTGATAATATCTTTCGCGCATTGTAGATTATGTTTTTTTAATTTACAAACAACGTCAATCGGTATCAAACATTGAAAAATCAAGTTAATAAGGGTAATTGAAAGGTTTAATTGGAGGTTTGTACAAAAAGTAGTGGAAGTCTAGTCAGAACATTGTCAAACATTGACAAACACTCAAGCAAACATGGGCAAATTTTATTTAAATAAGAAATAGCTGTTTGAAATAATATTTTGGTACATTATTTTAACTACTGATGTTTGAAAATATAGAAAATATTTATTTGGGTACTTGAAATTATAGTAATTTCAAATAATGAACTATTTCATTATTTTTTATCTCAAATTTGGCGAAAGAAATAATCGTCGAGATAATACAACTGAAAGATTTTATTTCAAGAAATTTTGCAATATTCTCTCCTCAAGAAATTCATCAATAAGAGACTTTTGTTTGAGACTGTTGCAAAAGAAATAATCGTTCTACTGGGGTGAAAGGTGGAAGAGATATATTATTCTTCGGGAAAACTACTCTTATTATTGGATAATCCGAAAATTAATTACGATGCGATTGAAATACATCAGTTGAACCTATGGAATGAGTATTTCATTATTTTATTATCTTAGATACAAGATAATAATTTTCAAAATTATTCCTCGAAATAAAATAACACAATTGTATTTCGAAAATCAAATATTTATCAAATAAAATAATCTGTCACTTGATATAATATTTCAAATGTCATTTTAAAAGTATCCAGGTCTCCACTCAAGAGTCAGATTTATCATGATAAATCAACCAAATCAACCAAAAATTGTTTACTCAATGCCAGTTGCCAAATACAGAACTTTGAAATACTAAGAAATATAGTCAAACTTAATAAATCATTTAATTCTATAAATCTCGAAACCTTCTACTTTTTCTAGATCTAATATTATCACCATGTTAATTAAACCTTTTAATAATCCACGAAAGCTCATTTTCCCAAGAACTATAAGCAATGACCATTTCGCTCTATTATTTTCTAATCAACGTTTAATATTCCATACAAACATATACAAATATCTAATGCCTTTCTGTCCCAGAATTTATCCCCGCTGCTTTCCACGCGTATCTTCTCGAGATCCGTCTGATCAATGAGTCTCTCGTTCCCCTGAAACGCCAGCGACCACGGGTCGACGTTAAATAACACGCGACACTCGTGACGGTCCAATAAAATATTCGATACTTTGCATAGTGAGAAAGTTCCAGCCAAACTGTCGTCCCGAGTTTCATCCCCCCAAGTGAAACTAACTAGAGCATTCGGAAAACAGATCCACGGGGAGGGCACGTAGTCTGCAAGAATATACAGAAGCGAGCTGCCTCGACTCAGACATGCCTGGTAAATTATTTATCCATCCAATAGGAGGATATTGGATCTCTTTCTCGGGTATATGGGATTACCATCCTCGAATCGGTTCAGACAGTGAGAAAATCCGTCACGAAGGTGTAGATTGTAAGTGTGAGAGGAAACGTGCATGTTAATTAATTTAATTACAAGCTGGGAAGAAATATATTAATTTTTAATTTTCTTTGGTTCAAGGACTGATAAATGGTAATTATAACAAAGAAAGGGGGAAGATTAAGAAATCCCATGTTGAGTGCACAGTACTCTACGATTAGAAATGAAAATAGTGAAGGAGTGAATTTTTAAGTAATTAATTTAATTACAAGCTGGGAAGAAATATATTAATTTTTTAATTTTCTTTGGTTCAGGGACTGATAAATGGTAATTATAACAAAGAAACAGGGAAGATTAAGAAATCCTATGTTGAGTGTACAGTAGGGGAGACCGGGGCTAGTTGTTACACTTTTCAGTTTTTTATTTTTTATTTTTTTTGCATTCCATATTTAATACTATCAATGACTCTTACTTAAAGTACGTTCTTTCCTCTACCGATGACCGCTATGGAATGTAATTAAACGAAAACCATGACTTTGAAACAAGCCATTTTGAAAGTCGAGACATGTTGTAACAACGTGCCCCGAGTAGGGGCAAGTTGTTACACAATACGGGGCAAGTTGTTACACAATTAAATTTTACAAAACGAGGCTTATTATGAGTAATATAATTATATTTTCTTGGACAAAAGTAAATTTATTAATGTTAAGAATTCTTTTACAATAAATATACAATAAAAAATCTATTTTAAAAATAATAAAAACTACTGAAATCATTATCGTCAATTATCGTCGTCCGTTTCGTACGGGGACTCGCAATTAATGCACACGTAAAAGTGATTCTTTGGTTTTGCACACTTCTCATGTGCCCACTTTTTGCATTCTATGCACTGAATCCACTCTGTGGATTCATTTAGCGGGAAACTACTATAGTGACTCGTGGTAACTAAAGCATTAAATTAATAAATTAATGAATTAATTACTAAATACAATGTAACAACATGCCCCTTTCGCTCTGTAACAACGTGCCCCTTTTCGTAGGTAACAACATGCCCCTTGTCTTGTGTAACAACTTGCCCCTTGTCGTGTGTAACAACTTGCCCCGGTTGACACCATTGTGTATAAACAGCTATAAGTTCATACCAGTTGGGTGTATTCTTATGTTCGTGGTGCTAATCTGTAGCTAAAAGAACACTGATTCAAACCTGGTAATAGTCATTTACATACATTTATCTGTCTGTTCGGTAGAAAAGATTCAAGTAGAAAGAGAAAAGTTACTATTAGTACCGAAAACACAAAAAACTGTAATAAAGTGACAACGCGTGAACCGATTACAAACACACAACATATACAAGTGTGTATGGTTGAAACACATCAGTCACTTCATCGTCGAAGAGATAGTCCAAGCGAAAAAATTTTAAACTGCTTTGTAACAACTTGCCCCTGTAACAACTAGCCCCGGTCTCCCCTACTCTACGATTAGAAATGAAAATAGTGAAGGAGTGAATTTTTAAGCTTCTATTCTTGGAGTCAATGTAACCCCCGTGCGGAGAACGCCTATATGCGTCCACGGAGTGTAGAAAATGAATAGGACTGTACGACTTCCGCACATGGTGTGCGCTGAAAATTTAATACTCTTCGAGTCACTCCATGGTGACTTTTAAATAACATACCAAATTCTTGTGCATGTTTAGTCGAAATCAATTTTCATTCAATTTGTGTCTCGCTTTAATTGTGTTTAAATTTAAGAGTGTTTACAGTGTAACCACCCCCTTTATTTTAATTATCCCTGAATTTACATATATTTTCCTACAATAAAGACGAATAACAATAAAAAAAAAGTATCTGCCATATTCCAAATCCAAAAATTCAATACATATATTTTCCTACAATAAAGACGAATAACAATAAAAAAAAAGTATCTGCCATATTCCAAATTCAAAAATTCAATACACAGAAAATTAACATAATTCCGAGTCGACAGCTAGCATCCCCACTCAATACCCACCCCAATTAACAGTAATCACCACCCCACCCCAGAGAGCTAAAAAGTCCCCCCAAAATTCAACCATTCGCACCTTTCAATCGCGAACAATCTCACCCTCGAGGATCCTCAAAACGTCCCCTAATTAACCGAACTCGGCCTCCCCTTAAGTCTTAAATCCCCCCACCTGCCCCTGTAGCGGAGTCAACGAGCCGTCCCCGACGACTTGGACGCGTTTTCAGACGTGAAACGCCGGCAATTAACGCCACTGCAGTAGCCTGCTTCTCGGATTAAGGCCCACGCACACATATCAGTTCCGTGACGATTCAGTGCCGTCACTGTCAGTGGTCCCTTTGTTTCAGTGCCAGTAACTGCCACGAAGACTTACAGTGGCGTATTATATATATTTTTAATTCAAATTCAATAAAATTCTTTAGGTGATTATAAAAATTTATTTAAAGAATAAAATTTATGTTTCTTTTTTTTACAAAACCCCTTCTTTCAAAGGGTGCCTGGGCTCTTTGGCCCCCCTCTGGGTTCGTCACAGGACACGCGTGACCAAGGGAAGGCCATTTTTGTGCCATTTTTGTGCCATTTTTGTGCCATTTTTGTGCCATTTTTATGCCATTTTTTTTTTTTTAGAATGAAGTAGCGTGTAAAGGAGATTTGGTAGAGGGTTTATCTCAGAGAGATTAGTGTACACACTTCGTTGAAAGTTTAGCGTAGTGTTATTACGCCGTTGTTCGTGTTAATCTGGCGTTATAACACGTAAGTGCGTTAAGATAATTGATTTCGATCCGATAACGACGAATTATGCCGCGATATTAATTGGGAATTGATGCTGCAGCTCCGGGCACGGGGACTCGGGCTTATCGTGCTTCTGTGTTAATTCTAGTGGATGAATTCATAGAGGGGTTTAAAAAGAGAAGGAATAGAGAATGATGCTCGTTTGAATCCGTCCCGTGTTTCCCGGTCACTCGCAGAAATTTCAGTGCGCTCGGAGATAACAATATTTCATAATTCAATGGTGCAATTAACCCTTTGAGTCCCGGAAATTCCGAAACAAATTTCTTCGCGTCAATATTTATTAATTTGTTATAATTTAGATCCTGCACATCGTCCGGATTCGATCCAAATATACATAATTTATACATAGATTGCCCGGATCCAATGGGTTAATATTCCACAGAATTCTTAATAATAGAAATGTTATCCGGACCATTACAAATTCAAAGGTTTGTTTATTAACAATGCCGAGTCCGTGGCAGGGAGCAGGTTGAACGGTGTAAACAGAGCAACAATGATAATAGTGAAACAATTCGAATTAACGTAATTGTCTGTCGGATTGAGAATCAAACCACAGAGCTCCCTACTGTAATCGAAAATCCAATGTCTGACCATGATCGCTATCAAACTTCTAGGCGCTCCCTGCGCCTGACGTCTGACCACAATCAGTCAAAACTACTGGGCAGGCGTCAAGTCCTCTTATCATACAGTGCTGGTGAAAAGAAAATTTAAACCGTGGAGGGTAACAGCTAGAAAATTTATATTTTCAAATTTCTATTGCACAGATTGGAGATTGAAATATTTCAAATTTCTATTGCACGGATAAAATATGAATTTTAAACTTTCCTTCGATCACAGGTGATCTCCAAAAAACAATATCACCATAAACCTACAGTTTCCCTAAGCAAAACTCATACTTGATACAATGAAATATTAAGTTCCTTACGCAGATATAATAATAATTCTTTATTGCATCAGTAGGCATTAAGAATAATAAGATAGAAAAGGCATTAATAAATATATAATATAAGAAAACAAGAAATTTAAAAGGATTTTAAAACAGCATTTTGCTGAATTCCGCCCTTTGCACCACAAAAAAAAAGAAAAAAAAACAAAACAAACTAAATCTGTACTACTCAAATGAAATTTGTTGGTGTAATAAAGACGTATTATTATTATTATTATTATTATTATTATTATTATTAAATAGAAGATAGTAACGATAGATATTAAATAAAATATGTAAAAGTAGAGTGCAAAAGACTGATTTCTACCTCAAATAAATATTCCCCAAGAACACATGGCTTCCCCAAGCAAAGGGACAACTCGACACAAACACTTAACAAACACTTTACAGAACCCCTCGCGTGAATTTAAACAGAAGACCCTCCACCCTTAAAAAACAATGAACACCGACTCGTTACTTCAAACTCTTCAGATTAGAAGACAGAGGTACGAGCAATCTTCAACGAAAACAAACAACCCCCCACCCCCACCCCGAGTGAAAAGAAAACATAAAGTCCCCGCGTGGAACGCGGCTCATTATGAAACGCGTGGGAAACGAGGGGAAGAAAGCCACCGAAAAGAATTCTCGTCGTAATTTAATTAAACTGTTGTAACTCGTCCCGAGCTTCTCTCAGCCGGCACGCTACCTCTGAATTCACAATGTAGGGTGGTAGGTCCAGCCGTGGCAATTATTCCTGGACCTCCTTCGAGCAAGACGCCTTGGAAATAAGCACAAAAGGCCCCGCAAAAAATGGAGACGGCACGGGGGGTGGAAAGAAGGGCGATAGCAAACAGAGCAAAGTTAACCCTTAGCTGGTTAGCCCAATCTTCGTTTCTACTTGCACAGAAAGATTTTGACTCCTTCCTCAAGGCTAAGGTTTCGAGTATTTTCGATGGAGGTATTGATAGAAGTGGTGCGAATAAAAGAAAGTAAAATTATGAGTAGTTAATTTGCAGCGGCATCGTGGGGCGCGTGAGACACCCCTCGTTAGTTAAGGGTTGAAAACGAGGTGGGGCGGAAAATCACATAAAGTGATAATTATTTTGATGGGCTAATTATTTTAATTTTGGAATATCGAGGAAATATCGATGGCTTAGGGCACAAATTTTTATTCGCAAATTTGCCACCTTTTGGTGACATTTGAGTTTCTGTAGGCAAGAAATAGTTCTTAATGTTTCTTTATGCTGTATAAAAATTGCATTTATATTGGCTTCATAAATTTGTCAAAATTAATATTGATGTGACAAAAAAATTGCCACTTTTTCAAACAACCCTAGGTCTATTACTTTTTAATATCAACTTAAAACTGCAGTATGTGAATAATATACGTATTGTGGAAGAGAATTAAAAGTTGTATAAAACCCAATTACAGTTGAATTTATTTAACTATCAGGCAAAGAACCTACATAACAATAAACAAGACAACACATTTTTAAAACCTACAAAAAGTTACCACTTTTGGACATTAATAAAAAAAATCTAATATTTTGTAGGGGCACCTTTTGCTTTTAGGACAACCTAAAAAGCTACTAAACGTGGTAACTTTTTTGTCGGCTCCAAAAATGTTTTTAATTGACAGTTAAATAAATTCAACTTTAACTGAGTTTTATACAGCTTTAAATTCTCCATCAGACTATGCATATTAAATATACCACAGCTCCAAATGTATACTAAAAAATAACAAAAATTGAAGAAATCGAAAAAGTGTATGTCCCCGAATCTTAAATACCATTGCATCTTTACACCTGTTTTTTTTTAAAGCACTAAAAGTGGACATACAATATTTGTGCCTTAAGCCATCGATATATCCGTGAATATAATGTTGCAAGAGATCAGTGGACTGATGTGAGGGAAATCTAAAGTTGGCTATAAATTGGTACGAAAATATGAAATATCAAAGCATCGTGCCAAAAATGGCACTCACACTGCAGTGTCAAAAATAATATTTTGGCTGTGGGAGAAAATATACACATAAAAAAGAAAAATTAGCATCTCACCCCTAACTTTACCAACTTGACATTTTTTTTTTAATTTTTTTTTCATTTTGCATGAGAGAAGTATGTTTAATAAAAAATAAAAAATAAATCCCTTTGATTAGTATGAAACCAAATTTGTTATTGGCTCTCAACGGAAAAGGGTGGTGTCTTTCCTGAATTTACCCTAATTATTCATTTCACTCAATTATTATCCATTTAATATAAGAAACTTCCCATAAAGTACTATATTTCTTTTATATCCCAACAGTTTCAGTGCCCAATCTCCATAGTTTATCAGTCCCCAAAGCTACGGTGTTCCACGGCGCTCGACTGCGAACTTTCATCCGTGTATTTCTTTCATCCAATTGAGAATCGACCTCCGCCCCTGCCAGCAGTCCCCGGGAACGCGTCTGAAGGCGCCCGGTGCGGCAGGCGTCTCCAGGAAATTAAAACCCTCAAGAGGGCGGTGAAATAATACAACTGGAAAGGAGTTTCGGACCGTGAAACCATCCAATTCTACAGCTTTGAATTCGTTAAATGGTTTAACGGTCGCGGTGTTTTCCTTGCCTGATCGAATGTCGGAGCCTGGAGGGACGAAGGGCTGATACCTTCTGCTAATTGTCACTGAGAGCGAGGCAATTTTGCTCGGTTTGGTATTTGGAATAGTTTCTCGACGTGTGATAATGATCTGGCTGGAAATACAGTAATTCAGAATTTGTTCACGAAGCACTATTTTCGCTATCAGTGCTATCAGTGTCGGTAATTTTACTCTTCATGTTTGAATTAGAGAGAAAGTGAATTTATTGCTTTAAATAAATAATAGACTCACTTGTTTCGATTTTACTCCAACTTCTATGAAAAAAAAATATTCAAATTTTCTTGATTTTATATAATTCTCGAGAAAATATTTGACATGCAATATAAAACAAAAATCTTTTAGACGATAATGATATATTTTTTATAACAAATTAACAACGCAGTAGCTTTATCAATTAATAAGTTTTTTTATGTTTGTGTGAACGAATCTGTGAGCGACTGCATATTGGGAAAAGTGACTTTGTCAATGGAGCGGTGCAGAGTTTCAGAGCAATATAGAGGTCGATTCGACGGCTGCGCGTTTTTACGATGCACGGGGATCGAGATGGATCGTCGTCAGAGGCTCATATTGCCTCCGCGGAGGACGTTAAACGCTTAATCCCCCGAGATATATACCCGCGACGTTCCTCCGCGAAATTCGCTTAAGAAAGTTTACAACGTAACGAAGTTTCGGTCGAACGAAAGAGTCGGAACTGATCCTAATTAGGGAACCTCCTGCCGCTCCCAACGTCCACCTCTAATTGGAATTTTTTAGACAATCCTGAGAAAAGTTAACGGCGAGCTCCGTTACTTCCCGAGTCACTAGGGACTCGCGTCACTCCCCACTCCCTTTTCAAACCTTAACAATCACTCGTTAAAAAATTCAAAACTCAGTGGACGAGCCCGTGCGTCGAACGCCCATGGGCGTTCGAGTTGTATGCTTCTTAAACGCGAATAGGGGTTGTCCGCACATGAAAAGGTGTTCGAATTCCACCGACGAGGAGGGGTGGTATTTTTCGAAATTTCTTATGCAATTGTATTTGTTCGATAAAGAGTGATTCATCAAAAGCTTGCAAGATCGACGGACTATCGTGGCAGTCACAGTGCTAACGAATCTGTGAAACGAGGAAAAGAGGAGAGAAGGCTGAGTGCGGTCGACAGACTTGCAGAGGAGCTGAGAATTCGCAACCCCCATCCCCGGCACGGTTGCTAACGTCGCCCTTTACGCCCGCGTCTGTGTATTCGGAACACTCGTAGCAGATAAACTGCAGAGGAGAGTTGACAAGGGAGACAAGAGGGCACACGCTTAGACCATCTACCCCCGAAAGCTTTATGCCTGCCCCTCCCCCTGCCCCTCCCGACCACCCACCACCACCTGGGGCAGCGGCGTTCGAGGTAGGTATCCATTGTGAGCCGCGGAATTTCTTCTCCGCTGCAGTTGCCTCGAAACTAAATTATCCGGCGCTAATGGCGGAATTAACCCCTCCCCTCGGGGCGTCTTGGAGGGCGCATTCGACGGGCGACACGTGCAAAAAATGTCTTGAAAAGCGGAGGGTCGCACTCCTTTTTTTTTCAACACTCGCGTGTTTCGAACTGGCTGACCTGTTTCTCGAGCTACTTAGACACTGGCGCAGATTTCACCGGCCCGTTGTAATTTCGTTTAATTAAAACGCTGCCACCCCCGCGCCGCCCCTAAGTGACTGATCCTGAAGAATTGATGGCGGTTGATTTAAACCGCCGGGTATTTGTTTAAGTAACCGATAATTCGGGTGCAAATTGATAACAAATTTTTAGTTTACTAGAGGAAGATAAAACGAAGGGGAAGAAATATTCAAAATTCAAAAAATCTGCAGGGATATTAAGATACTGGGAATTTGTTTAAGTGACAAATCCTTCGGGAGGAAATTAATGATAAGTGATGTCACGAATTTATAGCTTACCATCCATATAGCATCGTTGCATTGCAAGATTGAAATGTTGCACAAAATGTTGTCGCAATATTTCAACGTTGCTGCAACGTTGCCATCACATTCCCGCAACGTTGCAGCAATAATTATATGTCCGCCCCGTGCAATGTTGCGCGGCAACGTTGCAGCATTGTTACAGCAACGTTGTGCTGCAACCATGCAACCTGGCAACGTTGCTGCAACGTTCCTGCAACGTTGCCGCAACGAAGTGTGCTGTATGGGCAGAGGAAGAAGAAACGAAGGGAAACGAAGGAGACCAAAGGGGAAGAAATATTCAAATTCAAAAAAATTTGCAGAAATATTTAGATACTAGGAATTAGTTTGAGCGACGAATGCTTCGGGAGGAAATTAATAATAGGTGATGTCACGAAGATATAGCATACCAGAGGAAGAAGAAACGAAGGGGAACGGAAGGGAAGAAATATTTAAATTAAAAAAAATCTGAGGAAATATTATAATATTCAGTGGATCCAACAAGAAAAATGTACAAAGTATAAAACGACATAATCCCTTGGGTAATCATGTTGGAAGAGTGAGAAGGGGGCATCCCCCGAAACAAAATCGAGCCTAACCTGGCGGCTGCGGAATCGATGGGAGCGGTTGGAAACCGAGCATCCAGGTTCCGCGATAAAGATTGTTAAAAACGGGACGCTGGTTAATCGAGCCAGAAATCCTGACAAGGGGTGGATCCATTGAGAGATAACGGGGGAAGGAAGAGAACTGCGCCTAGGGGGAGAGCAATTTTATTGCGCCCTTGTGTCGCTTTATGCAATTACGAGTCGTTGTCGGGCCATCGTGAAAACACGTCGTTCATCTTGTCGTGCCCGCGCATACTTTCATCCGCCCCCCCCCCCCCCTCTCCCCCTCGATGCTGCCCCGTGTAATCCAAGTTGCTTTTGTACACATCTCACCAGCGACGGGAGGGGGACGCGTTCTTTTTCTCCTCTGCGAAGAAATTGAGACGACGCCCATGATGACGCCATTTTCATCCCCCTTTTACTCGCACAATATCCCTTAATTCATCACCTGCTTCGAATAAAACGTTCCATCGGAATTAGATGACTTTAAAGTATTCACTGGCGGCGGCGTGCTTTCGCGCCGGGGGCCTGCACACTGTAGCACGATTTGTGGCGTGTTTTCATGCGGATGGTGGTGGAAAGAATGTTTAAAAAATTTCTATTAGGGTGGGTAGATTAGGGGTTGCTCAGAATACACTAGTGATAGAAATATAATACGTAAAACACAGTGTTAAGTTTGTTACGCAAATATGTAAAATTATTAATTTTAACCCTCGTACAACGAATGTAGGGTCATTTTGATTCAACTCTGACAAAGTCTATCAGGATGTTAGATTTGTGTTGGCAATGGCAAAATGTAGTATAAGATGCCTAAATTGCAGTAACATTATTTGTAAAAATACTACAGGAGAGATACCTATTTTATGTATCAAATGTACATAAATAATGTTTCTTTTATGTACTTTCTGTATTAATAAATTTTAGTTGATTTTAGAAATTTTGATTATTTAATTCATTTTATATTCAATTTTTTCGTGCAACTCTTGTACCATAGAAATGTTGTTATGGGTCAAACTTTATTTTGACCACCACTTAAGGCATTAAGAGCAAAAACGGACTCACCCACATTGAAAAAAATAATTTTTCCTATTTTAAATGATTAGTACAGCCTATTGAATACATTATTAATACTACCTTAATTTCGCAAAAAATGTGCCACAAAGAAGCCCCTTCTCCAAAAACCCAATACCGCCATAAATCCACAGTTTATCTGGGGAAAACTGAAAATTGATACAATTGAATTGTCACACATCGCAGCTCTACCATGGGATCGCGCCTGTTAGTGCTCGCCAGCGCCACCAGAGGTCTAATCTTTCAAACTCCTTTCTCGCAAGTCCTATGTTCCAGTCTCTTTCGCATATATACAAGTTTCAATATAGGAACTGTAGCGACTTAGGTGTGTGTCGAGTGTCGGGTAAGACAAGACCCCGCTGAGTGAAAACAAAACTTCTTTCACCTAACTCCACTTATATATCTCGTATAGGCCCTATAATAATTATTATTATTCAACGGAGTTCCAGATGTTACAATAAAATTGAAATATCTCAGTGATATAAATATAAAATATATGAGATAACTTTCTCCCGACCACCACTATGTGTTCTAAAAACCGCCGAAAGTGTGTAGTGTGTATATTCTTCAAAAATATTTCCTCCTCAGTGCTGTGGTCTACTAATAATAATTAATCAAAGCTTCCGGAGTAAAAGTTATCGCTGAGAAGAGGGCCTCCCCGGGCAACTTGAAAGGAATATATATATATATATATATATTTCCTTAGAAACTTCCTCCACTCAAAGCGCCAATACTCATCCAAAATCTTCCCAAGCGAATCCAATACATCCCACAAGACTTTCAACCTTGATCCTCCACTAGTAGACGAAAAAAAAGAAGAGAATGCCACACACACCATCTCCCCAAGAAAACCGCCCTCAAACGAGCAGAATAATTTTTCCACGCCGACGATCGCCCTCTAATTCACAAAGCGATCGTCGATCCCCGGAGCAACAATATCCCGTTTCGTTGCTCGTCTGCTACCCGCGAGGCAGCCCGGGGAAACAAAGGGGGATGCGCAGCGGACAAAAGAGAAACCTCGAAGAATAGGATCACGGGATAGAGACTGGTTTAGGGGGTGGTTGGTGAAAAGAAGGTGAAAGAAAAGGGGAAAAACACAGCTAAATACTACGGTCAGGCGACTAAGGGATACGCGAATGGTAACGTCAGAAAGAAGCTGATCAATGACGGGGGGGGAGGGGGGTTGCGAGGTCGCCCGATGCATAATTTATCGTGCCCCTTTCAGGAAGCTCGTTAATGCACCTGGAAACGCGGGATATCCAACTTGGCTTCCTGACCGTGCCCCACTACGCGTCCACGTGCAGTTAACCACGTCCTTTCGGATACAGGGTCCATTCGGACCCAGTCTGAATATCAAATTAATATTGCTTCTTAACAGGATCAAAATTCCAGGTCATAAAAAAATTGGAAATTAATTTATATTGATACTGAATATCGATGCCGGAAAAAGATAAACAAAATGGGCAATTATTTTTAGATAAATGAAGAAGCTACGGGTCTAAATGGACCCAGAAAAGATCCATCTTTCGAGGGTTAAGACCGTGCGAATGAACTCGACGCAGAAACCAAGGATACTAAGAGGGAGAGGGTTGGTATCTGCTAACACCATCTGCTGCGCGTGAACCCCTGCCACTCCCCCCTGTACGCGGGGGTTGCAACGTCGCGCCTCCAGAGAGAAATGAGGAATTACGCGTCAAGACTTCACGCGTCCACGTTACTAGCATGTTTATTGTGATTTGTGAACTTGTACGCCGCGTTAGACGGCGGTGTTTTACTATACCGCGCTTTTGGTTTTCTACGAGGGGCATTGGGGGTTCTTGAAAATACTTTTGGTGGTTCTTTGATGGACTTGGGTTTCGAGTATCTCTTTTAGTATTAGGTCAATGCATATAGCAGTGATTCCCAACTTGTGGGTCGCCAAGTGTTTTATTAAATTAGAATTATATTCTGAAATACTTATTTTTAATGTGTTTTCTTTACCTCATTAAATTTACCTTATAAAGGGGATCGCGACTCAAAAAAGATTGGGGAACACTGACATCTAGCATTAAAGTTCCTCTGTTTATGGTGGACAGACAATAACACTCAAAAATCTAAGACTCAAAAAATAAAATATTTAAAAAGAAGAAAGTATTTTTATTGACACTCCCCTACGCGAAATTACAATTTCACGTGCACCAACCCTAGTATCTCTAGTGTCCCCCGATATTTCGTAATACTTCTAAGTAGTTGTTACGTCTCCTAACCGAGTTTCACCGGTTCGGATAAGTGTTGTGTTCTTTAGTGGCTTCGCGAAGATTTCCAGCGGCGATAAATCGCGGCCGCGCGTAAAGTGGAATCTCCATTGACCGCCGACGAGAAGATATCGTAAATTTTGCGGGGTGGGATCGGTAGAGAGAATTAATGGTTGCTCAGCTGCGGAACACGCGCGTATCTTTCACGGAAGGGATGAAAGAGGGGGAGCCTCGCAGACAGCGATATCGCGGGGGCTGTTCTAAAGCGTTGATCGAGTTTCTATGAAATCGGAAGGGCTTCAATGGGTATTATTATGGCGCAAGAGAGGGGGGGGGGGTGGGGGGAGCGTGGCCCGTAACGACGGTAATTCCGCGGGTCGATAAGCGACGGCGGCGGCCTTAAAAGAACGGAGATAAGCAACACGTGAAAAATCCTTTGGTGTTCACGTGGCATGCGACCGTCCAACTCTTATCGAGACAGGAGCTTCAGGAAGCTACGGTGAAAGCTTGCGCCTCTTATCAGCTGCCCTCTCTAAACTGCGATCGAAAAATGAAGAGGGGTTTTGACTCTTCCACCCTCCGTGAAAAAAATTCTACTTTGCCTTTCAAATATCCGACGTGCCGCGCGATGGTTATGGGAAAAGGAAAGAAAGTTTTGGGAGAATTTACAAAGGAACGAAGCATTCTCATGCCCTTCGATTCGACCTTACTAGTTTCTTTCAAGGTTCTTTCGTCCCCGTATCCCATTTTCCTACGAGATGTGTATTTTCTAAACGTCGCCCGGTGCCGTGCCAAAAATTTCGTGTCCCACTGAAACGCGCATTTTATCCAACGCCCGAGAATTCCCCAGGCATGAGCGAATGGAGCCCCCATATCACTGAGCGAGCGAAACGAGACAGACTCGAGCGCTACTTTTTTCACCCCCTTTGTGCCCCGAAATTGCCCGGCATTCTTCGCGCGGCGCACACTCCGGTGGAGCCTAATCTCGCAAAACACCTTCCCTCCGCGCCAACAGGAGCGACCTAAAGGCATTCCTCAAAGACAAGCCTACCAATTTTAGAAAAAAAACCTCACTCAAAAATCCATTGAAGCTACCTGTACACTCGAAGCGTGCCATAAACCGGAGATTCTCCAAATTTGTATTTAAATAAAAATTCCGAGTAACTAATAAAAGGTAAAAGATTTATTCGTCGCGTGTCGAATAAATTTATTTAAGTGAGACTATTATTTAAATAAAAATTTCGCCCATCCCTGCCATAAATCGCTCCCAAAAAACAAACAGAAAAATCTACCACCGAGTAATCCACCCCCGAAGCAAAAGAAGAAAAACCAGGGGAGGGGCGAAGGGGGGGGCGCAAGCACGCCGAGGAAAGCGGCACGCAATTCCACTTCCGATTCCGCGGGGTTTCTGCTTCCGAATCCCGGAAATCGCGGCCTCGACGACGCTTCCGGCCGTCCGCCGGCGAATCTTCGCTGCAGGCTCGCGTGAAACCACCCCCTCGCGCCCCGCCCCGCGTCGTTCGAGCCGCGACGCTCTCGGAATAGTTAAGCAGGGGCTGTTAGCGCAATACGGAAATATATGCGGGGCCTGCAGCCAGCCCAGGCTTCCTGGTTGCGGGGGTGTGCGGGGAGGGGTGGGTCGGAGAGGGAGGTGTGGAGGGGCGGAGGAGTCCAGTCCACTGCGACACCGGGCCGGGTCAAAGAAAAACTTTAATTACCGCGTTTAAAGCCCCCGACCGTCTAGGGTTGAACGGGACCGAGCCCCAGGCTGAAAACTACTTCACCCCTTTTATTTCGGAGCCCGTCTAATATCGGCCTGCCAACGGGCAAGAGCGGCTCGACTTTAATCTCACCGGTGACTTCGGTAAAACTGACGTCCTTTGATGTCTGGAGGCTGACGGGACAAGGGGCAGACGCGAAGGAGCAATGATACTAACGGGGCTCGGCTGAATGAGCTACTTAGGGGTTGGAGGGGGGTCAGCTGGGGGTCGCCAGCCAAATGTCGTTGTTACGCTTAGTAATAGACGGGGGAGACGTTTTATCGGTTGATTTGACGGAACGCGGAGGTGATTCCTAATTCTCGGGGTCCGGACCAATGTGCCGGGAACGTAATTTCGAGGTTTTTCGAGTAATTCGAGGTGATGCGATTGTCGTGGGGTATTTATGTGGATGGTAGTGGTCAGAGGGATGCTCTGTAGTCGTAGGAACTTATTCCCGGTGAGAAATGAGAAATTTTATCTCCGATACCGGCGAAGACGGAACCAAGCCCTGATTACACTTTTTTCCAACGAGCAGAGTGCTGTTCAAACTTTCAGCTGCTCCGCTCGTCTGGGTGGAACGCCTTACACGCTTCTCGCATCTTCCTTGCAAATATACTTCAAGGGATATTGAAATTCGAAGGAGAATTAAAATTTTATTAGACGTCTTTCTGACGGGGACATGGGGGTGTCTTCCCCCCCCCCCCCACCCCACCCCCGCCCCCTCTGTTCCTTCGCCGTCTGGCGACGGGATCGTCGAGAGATCGACAAGCCCCGATCGATTTTCATTACCCGTTCGGAGATTTATGTAAAATTTATCGGAGGGGGGTGGAATTTCATTAAAAACACGTTTCCTGCTGGTGGGACGGTGGCAGGGCGCGCGGGAGGGCGTTAAGGTGTCGTGGAAAAATATATAACCAATAACTCGCCGTCGCCCACCGTGGAAACAGGCCGGGGCATTAAAGAAGCTGATGGGCCAAAGAAGTTAATTGCGCGTGACACAAATTGTGTCCACGGGAAAAAGGGATTAAAAGGCTTCCGTTAAATAGGTTGTCGCTGAAATATAAAAAGGGCTGGGGCGGATAAAGGAACTGGGTTAGATTAGGTCGCTCGTAACGAGCACCAAAACAATACCAGAACCCTTGAATCTTTTATCGATCAAATTCCCCGATTAAACTCAATCATCGAGCACTCGTTTCGTTTAACAAATCTTGACTTGGGTCTACCAAATTTCTTTTAAAAAAAACATGCGTTTTAACTGTCTACGGGGCGAAAGCAGATATTCAGTTGACGCGAGAAAAAGTCCCTAGGAGGAAAGGTAAAAGACCGATCGAAAATAAGAGCAACGATTTTGAGATAAATAAAAATTAGCGAAGGTGTTAAAAAATTATAATACGGATATCCACGTGACTATTAACAACAATTAGGTGTCTGAAGCAAGCAACAACGAAGGCCGATAAATTTCCCCCATAACCTAGTAAAATTAACGCGACAGTAGTAAATAACCGGCAACGATACAGAAGCACTTGCATCGGTAGCACTGATAAATCCAACAACGACGTTTAACCAATCATCGTGAGCGTTGCCTAGGGAATCGGGATTATGTTCCGGGACACGTGACCGGGCAACCCAATCACGGGCTGGGAATATTTACTGTCGCCGTTAAACTGAGGAAATTAAGCAACTTGTGCTTGAACGGTAGAAGAGAATTACCTCTACGCAACAATATTTAATCATCCAAGACAAATCGCAGGGAAATTGCTAGCATTCCCTGCAAATTCGAAAAATAAAAAATCCTAGGGGCATAAATAACTGGCACACAAAATTCTCCCTCGTTTCTTTCACGTCAGGTAGATCTAAGTGAGCATATTTGTTATTTAATTATATATCGTTATATTAACAAAAGAACGGGCGTTGTTCAGTGTGTTCGGTGCATTTACAATTTAATTTGAGCTTAATTTCAGTGTGGTTCATCGTCGGGGGACGAAAATCGTTTCCCTATTGTTTATCGCGGATGAAAATAAAACGCGATTGTTGCAAAGCCACCGTGATGAACGAGTAAACGAGGAAACGATACGGGAGGGGTAGGTGGGGGTGGTGGGTGGGGGGGGGCGAAAAAGCAATTTCAACCGCGTAAAATAATCCTTTTAAGTCGCCCGCGCTACACGTTTAATAATGGCGCACTTAATACGCGGCAATGGCCGTGCCTGACGCGTATGTAAACTAACCACTCGGCCACGAGTCCGTCGTTAATTAGAAACTCGACAACACGAAAAAAAAGAGAGGAAAAAATGGGATATTCCCTCAGCCGCGGGACTCCATACGATCGGCGAACGGCACCTCGTGATCAAAAACGGCGGAAAATTCAATTTATCCCGAGAAATTGAAAGATGTCCGATCAATCCCATTTCGTACTACTGAACCGTTATTTCACTGAATTCTTTCCTCGGAATACCTACGTCGAATTCCGCGAAGAATATCTCCGAGGATACGTACTTCGTTGGAATACCTTATCACGAGCTACGGAGCACTCAATCGCCCTTGAAATTAAATGTTTCTATTCTTAAAGCTAATTTCGAAGAATCCTCCGAAGTAGTTTCAAAGTTTCTACAGTTAAGATTCGAGGTATCAAACTATCGAATCTCGTCTTATTCGAAATTATTTGCAACGCTTAATAAGTGGGGCAACCAGTTTGTTTGGATAACCTAGATAAACAACATTACTTATGAACACTTCTCATAGCGGGAAGTAATTCCGAAATTGCAGCAACAGTCTAATCGCATCGCACGATATGTGCCTGTAATTTTTACGCGAAAGAAGAAACCAGAAATCGAGGGGAACAGGGGGTATCGATTCTAAAATAAAAACAACATCGAGCCTCCTCCTCTATTCCTCCGTGGAGTACACTCGGCAATTAACGGCCTAATTAATGTCGTTAATTAAGTTCAAGTATCGATGTGGCGCGACGAGGGGTTGCAAAAAGTGTGGGTGGACGTGTCGTGGACGGGGCCAATGGTACAGATAACGCCCGTTTCCACGCAAACTTTCAAATGGCCGTTCTTTTCGCGGTGTAAACACGAGGGCGTTCCAAAGATCCACCGTAACTGGGTTAACCCTGACAGAGGATTCAGGACGCAGCGCTTTCGACAACTGGGAATCGTGTGGTCGCCTTGTGTGAGAACCTCTTAATTCCCGATCGTGTATTTACCTCTTTGAAGCCAGCAAAGGCAATGGAAATATAATAGAAAGAAGGAACGAAGGAATTATTCTCGATTCGAATCCTAACCCCACACCGTGTGCGGAAATGTCCTAATCACATTCTCCAAGCACAGTCTTTAACCGCCCATAGGCGTTCCCCGCCGCATCCACGCCAAGCAAAGAGCCAAGAGTCACACTATCAACTAAACAACCCACAACAATTCACGAAAACGAGAAATTCATCTAGAAGCTTTCATACCACAGCCTATATCGACGTTAAAGTGTCGATCACCAGCCCACGGTATCCTCCTTCTTGAAATAAACGAAAGGGCGGTCGGGAAATTCGTAACTAGGTTAATCTTGATAGGTATGGAATTCCCCGCGGGATTCCTAAATCAGCGACGGAGCCGAGGAACGCCGATAGATCGATAATCTCCCTCCCTCCCCCCCAAAGCCGTTATCCGCCGAGCGGGCCGCCCGTCAAGATCGAGAAAGTAGCGAACGATCTCCGTTAACGTGAATCGCGCGTAATCGCTTTCCCGAGCCACTCCTCTGGTCCCGGTGTTTCGAACGTTTCGCATTTTCGCGGCATAAACACGAGGGCGTTCCGCGGAGAGCTCGCAACTAGGTTAACCCACAGCACTCGCGCTGCGAACGTCCGACGAAGAGGGGCGCGGAAATGGGAGACGAAAGAACGGGAAGAGTGCGAGCCAGGAGGGCAAATGTTACTCACCCGCTGGCCAGCTGATCGGGAATGACGACGGCGACGTCGCCGATGACAGGTTATAACCTCCGATTCCACCGTGATCGAGGACGCCTCTCGACGGGTCGACACGCCGTGATGTCATACGCGACCGTGAGAACGGTACGAGGAACCAGGGGAGGGAAGGGGAAGAAGGGAGCGGGCTACGGGGACCGTAAACGCGTTATCGACTCGACGACTGCGGATAACGATGTGCCACCTTCACTACACCGTTTAACACGAGCGCGCACCAAACGAGACGAGAGACGACCGTACGACAACAACGACGAGGCGAACGGGCGAACGGTAGGAAACGTTTCCCTGCTTCCACCACCGACACCGCCCTCGCGCCTCGCCACACTGACGGTGGCGCCGCGCACGCGCGACGCCGCCTCGGGTCTGCGCATGCGCACACCTCGGGTCCTCCGTGCCTCCACGTCGCGATCGCAGTGTTTAGAGTATATGGCTTTCTGCGACGAAAATCATAACTTAGCGTTTGTCCCAAATTCTTTCTTCGATATAATTTCCAAATTATCGTATGGTCTCTGATATATCAGAAATGACGTGTATTTTGTTTTTGTGACAAGTGTTCGTATCTGATGATTGTAAGTCTAAGTCGTTCTAGAGAAAAGTAAATAAAGATTAAGAATTTCTTAGGGGAAATTTACTGCACTTTTAAATTTCCTGCTTTAGAAGCTATTCGAGGTTATGTAACTCGCGCTTTCGTGTGCGATGGGAGTTAATCGTAGGTACATTGTACAGTGTTGGGGTTTTAATGGTGAAACGATTTTGGCAGGCTAGTTTTGAGGTGGAATTTGTTTCGTTTGCGATCCTCCTGGATTAAGCAAGGGTTAGGTGAGGTTTACCTAGGGTGCTTGTCGCGTTATCGCAAATGAAATCTAGCGGAGATTTTAAAAACGATGTCTCCTCGGCTTCCGCCCACCGGGGGGAATGCAAATCGACAGTAATTTGAAGTTAGCGCGGGCGACGCTGATGCACGCTGCTCTGTGCGCGCGTTATCTCGTAGGAGGCACTTTTGGATTATGATGAATGGAGATTGTTTCGCTGGCGTAGGAGCTATAGCTTTGCAGTATATTAATCGCTCAGCTTCAACTATTAATTATATAGGAAGCCGTCTCTTTCGTTTCACATAACGGATCTTGAACGACCTTGCGAGTGTGCCGTTGAACCCTCTCGAGAAACAATCGCCAATTGGGCTTCGGGATAAAGTTCCGCTGGATGAGAGGAAGGTAACCTTGGGGTCTCCTAATGCAGATTCGATTAAAGTCCGCGGGGCACGAAAAAGTTTTCCAATCAGAACGGAACGTGCTCGCGCGGACCTTTTCTTTTCTCTTCTCAGCGAGGGAGACAATTGGCGAGCTGGACGGGGGAAGAAAGTAGTCCAGTATCCACAAGATATCCTTCCCAATGAATTCTTCCGAGGCGCGGTAAGGGATTTTATAACGTCGCTGGCTACTTAACAGTTCTCCACTCCACCCGTGGCGATTTCTTTCTTCCTCGGATCCTCGAAACTTCGAGCCAGAGAAATGAACCGCGTAAGGTCATTACAGGTATCGCGAGTAGTAGAGGGCTTCGCGGGAGATAAAAGAAGCGAGCGCAAGAAATCAATCCACCAATCACCCAATGTCACTATTGCTCGGTACATTTATAACGCGAAGCAGTAGCGACACCTCCGACTCCGCCGCTAGATGGCATTCCGACCGATCCCGCTTTCTCGCAAGTGCTCCCTCGGCTCCCGGTTCGTATATATATGAGTTTCGTTCTATCTTTTAATATCCTCGGATCTACATGTGTCCACTAGCACTGCAAAAAACTATATGATAAAGTTTGGTAAGGGAGTTGGACTACTTCGGAAAAATATCCCTGAAATTTTGTAATTAACAATGATCTCATTACTGGAGCTATGTACCTAAGTGACACGAATATTATAAGAATAATAATTGCCCTTTTGTCGGGCCATCTCCCACCTGAAAAAAAAAGCTTCTATGTTTCTCTTGACAAAACAGACAGAATTAATTGATAAAAATAAATATTCCCACTATTATTATTTATCACATAAATGGAAAGTCGTGTGATAAGAGCGGTATAACTTTATTATAGCCGGAATTATAGATTGTTGTTTAACCACTGATATAGTAGAGAAAGTATTCATCATGGCGCTACTCAAAGAGTGAATATTACAAAAAGGTATCAAGTCAGACACAGAAAAGTACTTTAGTGGCTGAGAGAGAAGAAACCCCACCTTGAGCGTACTAGGCTTAAGCCAGACTCATCAGGAGATATAGTTGAAGGATATGAAATCAGTTAACACTGTATATATATTATATATCTTTTATAAATATGTATTCCCAAGAAGGAGCAGGTGCAGGACAAAACACCCCACCTTTCCTTTCCTCTCCTTCACTCCTACCTACCCAAAGCAATCATTCTTCAACGCCCGCCAAAAAGCCAAAACACTAACCCCTGTTTTTTTAAGGTGATATAGAAGAATATTAGATACTATAAAGCTTCCTCTGAATATTCAGCAACCCCACAGAAAAAGCCATTCATCATCATCGTCTGTTCTTATTAGCACACAGGCCTCGTCCGTGGAGGAAGTTGCGTATAAAAATACATATGCACCGGATCGTGTACACGGGACAGGCAGAAATTTTTGTTAGTCAGTTCGGCGGGTTTCGCAGGAAAAAGGACGGCCAGGAGTTGGCTAAGTACGACGGAATTCCCTCGTAACAGCGAGAGGTACAAATACACAAGGCGGCCGGCGCTAGGCGTCCCGACGCTCGTTTCCACGGGCAACGCGCGCCGATGGATCAAACCGTATCACGTGTTTCAAAGCCCCGCGAGCCAGCTTTATCGAGCAGAGCATTTAGTTCCGTCTGAGCACGACGTATCATGATTAGTTTTACAGAGTTTTACGGTCGGCCCCGGCGTCACCCCTCGGAGGTTAGAGCAGCCGCGATCCCGCTAACCGAATCGCAACTTCCCGCCTGGGCCCGCCGAGCCACGGAGTAAGTAATTGCAATGCTCCGCCCGGGGAGAAGTGGGATCCATTTAAAAATAAGAAAACCATCGATCCGGCCGTCGTTGATAGCCTCAGTCCTACCCTTTAATTGGGGACTTTGGTAAACCGAGAGCCACAGAAACTTCGCCCACCCCCCTTTGCTGCGAGCGATCCGAGGGGAGTTGAAATTAAATTTCTCGATTTCCATCGGTTTAAAGTTCCTCCGGTTTCAGGGGCCCTCTGTGATCGTCGCGGAGAGGGGGGGCAGTGATTACTTAAGAAGTCGACTGATCGAGCTGCAACGAGGATTTCGATGGGACCGCACGATTGAATTCGGTGTTTAAGATCGAGGGAGCGAGAGGGGAGCGGGAAAATCGCGGACGGGGTGAGAAACCTCTGATACTCGATGGCTACACTCGGGGCGGATGGTTCTTCAGGCCTCTCGCCGGCGGAACGACAGGCGATATTAGCACTGCTCGAGGAGTACGCAAATGCGCTGGCCATTTACCGCAACACCCTGGAAAAACCACTGGGACGCGATAACTCTATCCCGGTCGACTGCATCTTTTCTGGGGACGAGTACGTTGCGCACTGATACCTTCGGTAGAATCGTAATGGTACCGTGGAGCGAGGGAGAAAATGTTGCGCGTTAGAGTGTAAAAGATATCTGATGTTGGGGTGTCCGAAAAGTATGGAAGCAAGTTTTTACTGAGTCCAGCGAGTTGCTAAGTTCTTGGCAAGTATTCGTAATCTATTTGCACAGTTCTGAGGGATGTATCTACAATTGTAAATTATATTAATTAATTTGGAAGCTTCGGATTGATTTTTTAATTTTTTTTACTAATCTCGGTTGACTTTTGTTAATAAAGTGTATAAATTTGGTGCATACTGTTTGGACACATTGTACACGTTATCAAAGAAGAAGACTGGCACCTTGCGCGTGTGGGCATGTTGCAGCGACTTGGACGTATCGAGTATGCAGCTCGATCTCGATGACATTGCGAGAATAGAGGATGCGAAGGAAGAAGCTGCGTCCGCGAAACTTTACGAGGACAGGTTCGAGTCACTTGGTTGGGTCACTGAACAAGTTCTTTAAAATTTTTAACACCAAGAAATTGTAGAATTAATAGTGTTGAACCCTTTACAGTAGCACCTGGATTATATTAATCAATTACCATTTGTTTAATGAAATTGTTGTACCACGTTTGGTTTTTGTTGCAAGTAGGCTCTCTTGCCTGATAAAGCTCCTCAAATAATTAAACCTTCCATTGCACGATGTTCCACTGTTCAAACCCTCTCAAAGCAAACTCCCACAACAATATTTCGCAGCTCATACATAAGAAGCATTGTGGAAGCCCTGATAGAAGAGATCAGCGAGCGTGGAACCTACAAGATTTTGTCCGACGAGGTGGAAAAGATAACAACGCGGAAGAGAGAGGAAGAGGCTCTGCTGGCCGAAAACGAGAGGCTGGAGAAGCTAGCAGTAGAGTTGCAAAAGACGATCGCCGAGGAGAAGATCGCTAACGATGAAGAGAAGAAGCGGATTCTGCGAGAACTCGCCGAGGAACAGGTAGTGAATTCACGTGGCACGTGGTTTCAAACGTTTCTAACTATGGTAACGCGGCATTCGAAAACGGCACAGAGGAGTCTAGAGAAGCTGGAGCTAACCGCAGACGTGGAGCTGAAGTACTTCACCGCCTGGGAGGAAGCGAGGTGCGAGCAGATCGCGCTGCATTGGGAGATGGAAATAGAGAAGTTGGAGAAAAGACTGAACGAGTGTCGCGTCCGTGAGAAAAATGAAAAGCGTGTTCATCAAGAACGAATGAAGTTTCTGATGCGGGAAACAGAGGTGAGTGTAAAGTAAGGTTAGTTAAGCGGTAGTGGGGTCTCCGACGCGCATGCGCAGGAGATTGAAATAGCGCTGAGTGGAGTAAGCGATCTAGTATGGAGGCTTCACTGAGTAGACCTCCATGGATGTTCCTCCTTTTCCACTCCTCCTTTTAATTCATCCTAAAATATCTTTTTAAATAGAAATATCGACCGCAAAACTAAAATAATTGTTATCGGCGCACTGAATCGGTCAATTTAACAAAATTATTATTTTAAAAAACTTTCCGAAAAAGCCTTTTTTTAAAATAATACTTCAAAGCTGTTTGCATCAGTTATATATATCGATTCCGACGTTTCGACCTTCATTTAGATCATCTTCAAAGGAAAGTTAAACTATATATAATGTATTGCGTTTGCTATTTGAAACTAATGTCATCGTGCACAAGCAACGAGTGACTCGCGAGTCGGCTGGAAGAAGACTGAGGTAAACGTCGCAAAATATCTGCTTCTAGAAGGTGAAGGAGAACAAACCGTTGACACATAATCTAAAAACCCCGAATTTCAAATTTGAAGGAAATACTTAGTTTCAAATAGCAAACGCAATACATTATATATAGTTTAACTTTCCTTTGAAGATGATCTAAATGAAGGTCGAAACGTCGGAATCGATATATATAACTGATCAAATTGCAAACAGCTTTGAAGTATTATTTTAAAAAAAGGCTTTTTCGGAAAGTTTTTTAAAATAATAATTTTGTTAAATTGACCGATTCAGTGCGCCGATAACAATTATCCTAAAATATCGCTTTACCTTGGTACAGTGTGGGGATTTTCGACAAAAATAAAAGAATACATGCAATGTGGTAATAACTCACATTTGTATATTAAAAGTTGTTCTAAGCTAACTGAGTTTTATTACATAAATACAGTAATTATTATTATTCTTTAATTATTTATTTTTACGTGGAAGACCCCTATTGCTCACAAAAAAAATTATAAAACCACATTACCGCTGATGAGAAGTCACCCATTATACTTCGAGAACAAAAATTTAAAGTGCAAAGAGAATATCGCAGCCAAACAAAACTAGGAAATATTGACCCGACTGCGGGAGTAACCTTTCACTCAATCATCATACCATTTTCATTCAGATCTCTAAGCAGTTCAGACGTAAAGACATGTACATTCCGTGCAAAGAAATCCATCACCTCGATATAAGTATATATTCGCCACCGTACAAATTCTACAAATTCCATCCGTTGATATTGTTGATTATTTCGATTTTTGTCCATTACGTACCGCACTGTGCGAAGCCTCGAAAGGTTTCGATTTGACAAACGTTCTCGAGTTCACAGAATTTCGAAAGGAAAACCAAGGAGTGGGAGGACCGATACGTTCGCGAGAAAGAAATGTACGGGAACGAGATCCGCCAGCTACGTATCGAGATAGCGACTCGACAAAAGGAACTTGACGAACTTAAAGACGAGGTAATCAATCTTTCCTTCCATACAGTAGAATTTAAAGACACTCTGGGTCGAGGAATAATATGAAAAGACTCTTGATTATATAAGCATTTATAAAATATTTAACCCCATTAATTTATCCCTTTAATATATCACTTCCCTGTTTAAATGGTATTACACGATTCCACTTAAGGGGGTAGATTACCCTCGATAGCCCTAAAACGGGCCTTTTTTCAAACGCAAATTGTAAAGTGATAAATAACAGTGGAGACAATTGTTTTTTTTTTTTAGTTTTAATCGTTATTCTACGAACTTTAACACAAAAAAGAAATTTATTCACATAAAAGTTGTGAGTAAAAACGTAAAGGTGTGTACACATTTTTGTGTACGTATTTTCGAAAAAAATAACACAATTTTTATGATAAAAAATACAATCTCATCGATTTCTTGTATGAAAAATATATTTTATCTTTTTTTTAAGAATTGATCTCGAAAATCTGCTCCCGACACATCGTAGGGAATGGTTTTCTGCATCTCTCCTTAAATTTTCATCGAAATCGTTGGAGCGGTTTTCGAGATTTTATGTTCACCACTAAAGGGTGCATCACGTACACACCTTTACGTTTTTACTCGCAACTTTTATGCACATAGAGCTATTTAGACTTTTCTCGTTTCGTGTTAAAGCTCGTAGAATGACGATTAAACCTAGAAAAAGAAACGTTCTCTCTACTATTATTTATCATCCACAATTTGCGTTTGAAAACAGGCTTCTTTTAGAGCTATCAAGGGTAAATAACCCCCTTAATTTCCCTCGCACGACTCTCCCAGTCCCAATTCTTTCACTCCCATTCGAAACACAAATCAAAGAGTGTACATCCAAGTCAAATTAGCCAAGAAAAATAATCGCCCTCTCCAAGCTACTCGCTAGAAACCTGTGCAAACGTAAACACTACCCGCGGGAAACGATTCCTCGGCTGCTATCGGATCCACGCTCCCCTTTACCCCGAGACAGAGGCAATGTAACAGCCGAGCTCATTAAGAAAGAAACGGCCACCTACCCGTGCTAACGCAAGGCTCGTCTCATTAAGTATTCCGTGTGTTGCCGTTGATTTACTGCATCGCGACCGTGCTAAGCCTATTGGAAATCAAGCACGGTAGCCCGCACCTGTAAGCTTAGAATCTACGTGCAATGCGGAAATTCTGCCGGGAAATCGATAACTCGTGTCAAGAACCTGTTTGTGGCTATTCTAAATCGCGCGAAATTCCATGAGCTCGGGGAAGGGGTGGAAAAAGAATTCGTGCCACGCGATTCAAGGCGACTTACAAAATCCGCGGACGACGCCCAACGAACAAATTCCTTGTTCGCGGAAACGGACGCGGGAAAGTGGGCGACAGGGCGAGCATAAAAATGGGAAATTTGACTTATAGGATTAGGATCGTTCGAGGCGTCCCGGTGCAAGCTGTGGGCGATAGAAAGTTTATCTCGAGGAATTTAGCCACGTCGCTTTTAAGCAAGTATCGTTCGGCACCGTTTAGAATTATTTATTAAGGTAATTTAAATTTATTTAAGGTTTTATTTGTTCCACTTGTGCTTCGTGGAAATATAGAAACAGTAGGATTTATTTATTTTTTACAAAGACGTCAGCAAAGGTAATCATAAAGCTTCAGTTTTCTGGGATGTTTTGAAATGCTAGATGGGACTCAGTGTTAGACTCTGATCTTATTATTACCGAGAATCTTCATTTGTTAATTCAAACTTTTATTACAGTGGCTCACAGCCAGAATCGTACACTCCTTAAAATCGCAACACAATTTTAAAATTGGTCCAAACGACTTGAGCTTTTTTGAGAATCTGAAAAGATTAGTGTTTCGTTGTTTTGAAAAAAAATTGCAACTAGTCGGAATAGCAAAACAAAAAATTGTAAAGGTGGCTCAAAACCAGAATCGATACACTCCTTAAAATCGCAACACAATTTTAAAATTGGTCCAAACGACTTGAGCTTTTTTGAGAATCTGAAAAGATTAGTGTTTCGTTGTTTTGAAAAAAAATTGCAACTAGTCGGAATAGCAAAAAAAAAATAGTAAAGGTGGCTCACAACCAGAATCGTACACTCCTTAAAATCGCAACACAATTTTAAAATTGGTCCAAACGACTTAAGCTTTTTTGAGAATCTGAAAAGATTAGTGTTTCGTTGTTTTGAAAAAAAAATGCAACTAGTCGGAATAGCAAAAAAAAATAGTAAAGGTGGCTCACAACCAGAATCGTACACTCCTTAAAATCGCAACACAATTTTAAAATTGGTCCAAACGACTTGAGCTTTTTTGAGAATCTGAAAAGATTAGTGTTCCGTTGTTTTGAAAAAAAATTGCAACTAGTCGGAATAGCAAAAAAAAAATAGTAAAGGTGGCTCACAACCAGAATCGTACACTCCTTAAAATCGCAACACAATTTTAAAATTGGTCCAAACGACTTGAGCTTTTTTGAGAATCTGAAAAGATTAGTGTTTCGTTGTTTTGAAAAAAAATTGCAACTAGTCGGAATAGCAAAAAAAAAAATAGTAAAGGTCATTTTTTCAAATTTTTTCTCCGAGCCAGTAATAAAAATCAAAAAACCCGTTTGCTGATTTCGGGAATTTTGCGATTCACTTAGCAAACTAATCTTTCCAGATTCTCAAAAAAGCTCAAGTCGTTTGGACCAATTTTAAAACTGTTATGGAATTTTAAAGAGTGATTATATCTGTGAACCACTGTACGTATCAAACTC
Source organism: Andrena flavipes (assembly GCA_963971345.1). Taxonomy (NCBI): domain Eukaryota; kingdom Metazoa; phylum Arthropoda; class Insecta; order Hymenoptera; family Andrenidae; genus Andrena; species Andrena flavipes. Next base: position 77,074,999 of record OZ020480.1, read on the forward strand.
CGATCCTATCACCCAAAATCCTCATATCCTAATTCAAACTTCAACACTAAACTCTGCTATTATCACCTAAAATCCTTATTTTCCTATGCGAGTAAACCTACCGAGCACCGTCTGACTAAAAGTACGCGGTGAAAACCGACCCCGCTTCCCCGAGGCAAGGCTTAAAACGCACCGCGTCCGTTTGCCAATTTTCCTTCCCCCTCCGATCTTCCCCCGAATCGATGCACCCCCTCGGCCACTTAAACGGTGCACCGTTGCAGTATCGCGGCAACCAGGAATTCATAGACACGTATCTGGCGGAAAAGGAAGCGCTGAGGAGAGAAGAGGAGGAGAAGCAACGGGCGCGGAGGAGCGCGATCAGGATTCAAGCGTGGTGGCGGGGCGTTATGGTGCGCCGGAAGTTGGGCCCGTATCGACCCGAGGAGAAAAAGAAGAAGCGACCGGCTAAGACGAAGAAGTAACGCCTCCTGTTTGACTTGCCGCGTGCAAATACACAGGCAAACCTCCCCTCGAACGAAACAATATTTATCCATCCCTGTGGCAAGGGTTGTCTTTTCCACGTACACCCCCCTGTAATCGTTACAACGAAATATTCGATGCTCTACTCCTAAGCGTTCACTGTACCGCCACATTTATTCGGCAAGCGGGCAATTGGACGCAACTTGTTTTTCATTGGATTAGTTGCGCGCCGTGCCTGAGGAAGTGGGCGAAATTCCAATCTCTATGGTTCGTCACGTGGTGGGAGGCCCAGGGATTGTTACCCAGGGAGCAGTGTTCACGCAAGAACCTCATTTCCCGTGCAGCACTTCCTGGGATCCTGCGGTGTTCAACGGCGCATGGAGCACCGTAGTAGTCGGCGCGGCGAGGCACGAAATCCTTTCTATCTTTATAGAATACACGTATAAACTTTCTATAGGCGCGTGCATACGGGGTGTTTCGCGTAACTTTATTAGCGGGTATGTTTCTGCTGTATTTTAAATTTCATGGAAATGTTTTCTAGGAGAGTTGCATAGTTGAGGTGGGCGTATAGTGGGAATAGGTTTATCATGTTGGAGGGGGTGAATCGAATGAAACTTTATTCTTTTAACGATTTTTAAAGGGCCTTAGTGAGCTGGAAGGGCTTAAGCCTCGTTCACATTAGTCAAGTTGTATATCGAGGTAAGTAAAGGTGGGAGAATCTCTACTTCACTGGAAGCTTGGAGGGACTTGAAAGGATATTTCCAGTCAGGTTTATATTGTTAAATAGTTTCAAGATTTTGAGTCAAGTATCTTGACTAATGCGAACGAGGCTTTACTGTTGTAAACCGTTGGATTCGCTTTTAAAGTGGCTATGGAAGGAAAATAGAATATGGCATTGGATTTAAGAAAGCAGAGTTGACCTTTTTGTCTCATTGACCCCTTCCAACAAAAGAAAACTATTTTTTTTATATGCTGAACTCATGATTACATGTTATTCAATTTTGTTTCGAATAAATTTCAATTCCTGATGATTTAGGTTTTTTATCGCATGTTTTATTACAAAATTTTTTATATCTCCCTCGCCCGTTTTTCAAGCAAAGGAATTCTCGAAGGTTTAATAGCCCTGGGTCCCAAAAATCTTATTCCAGCCCTGGACTCCACATAGCTATGCAACTTTTGTAGGAAACATTTTTATGGAATATATAGCAGAAATGTTTCAGGGGATGAAGTTAGGTGAAACACCCCGTATAATATACAATCTCATTCCAGTTATATGTGCTCCTTTCTTGGAATCCAAGGGTATCGCGGATACGCCATTTCAGCCTCCGAAGTCCCTACACTGAAACGCGAGATTGGTATTCTTATTTGGCGGCAAATTCGGGAACGTGAACTTTGAATACCACTTTTGCAATTACAAATCGAATACCTTGCAAATTAATTAAAAGAAACTGATAGAAACTTTTCAAAAACACCCTTCAAAACGTCGAATACTGGAACCCTACTCAAATCCACATTTCTGGGCCTCACCAGTGACGCACTCAGAATTTAATCTTCGGGGGGGGGGGGAGGCTAGATGTAGGGATAAAAATATGTATAATGCAAATTCAATAAAATTCTTCAGAAGATTATAAAAATTTATTCAAAGAATAAAATCGAGGTTTCCTTTCTTTTCACAAAGCTCCATTTTTGGGAGTTACCAGGACCCCTTCCCCCTCCCCCACCCCTCTGGACGTGCCATTAGTCCTCGCTATGGGGGCCCAAGTTTACCAATCCAATCAAACACCGGGGACCAATTCGTCAAAGCGCAATTTCCGCGGTCGAGCAGAATAAGCATCCAGAGTTTGGCCTACCAGTTCTGATCCAACACCTCGTGTGTACCTATGTGTTTAGCAGATAAAGTAGAATATACACCTCGCCCAGCCAACTGTGATCCAGCATCCTGTGTATACATATTTAGCGGATAGAGTGGGGAATATGTTCGACGCAAATGCACGGTCGCTGGTCGCATAATGGAATTTCGTTGCAGCGTAGTCGCAATGTGTCCAAAGCGAGGGACGGGACACGACGGTACCAGACGGATAAAAATCCTACCAGAGGACTCTTTTCCTTTTTTTCTGCACCCCCCTCCCCGGCTGACGCAGTCCCACCGAAAACACGCAGGCAGCCTGCCCGCGCGACCAGCTTCGCTCGTCCAGAAAGTTTTTACTCCTTTTTGGTAGGTTCCTCCGGGGTGCGGCCGCGCGAGACGCAGCCGTGTCGAATATGTCCCTAAGTAAATAGTTGTCACCCTCGATACGTTCGTTCGCTTCTAATTCGAATCAAATCAATTTCGCTAAAGTCGATTTAAGAAAATTACCAAGGGCTCAGGGCGTATTTGTATGTAGGCTGCAGCCGGGGGCGGCAAATTTTGCGAAATGGTCAATTTTGAGGGGCGGCAAATTTTGGGGAGTAGCAAATTATGGGAAGCAACCAATTTTGGAGAGCAGCAAATTTTGAGAAGCGACCAATTTTGGAGAGCGACAAATTTTGGGGAGTGAAAAATTTTGGGAGGCGACAAATTTTGGGAAGTGACAAATTTTGGGAAGTGGCAAATTGAGGGATGTGATAATTTTTGGGGAGCGGCTAATTTTAGGAAGTAACCAATTTTCGGGAGGCGCATATGTTGGAGAGCGACAAATTTTGGGGAGTGAAAAATTTTGAGGGGCGGCAAATTTTGGGGAGTAGCAAATTATGGGAAGCGACCAATTTTGGAGGGCGACAAATTTTGAGGAGCAGCAAATTTTTGGGGAGGAGCAAATTTTGGGAAATCACCAATTTTGGAGAGTGACAATTTTTGAGGAGCAACAAATTTTGGGGAGCGACCAATTTTGGGAAGCGACAAATTTTGGGAAGTGGCAAATTGTGGGAAGTGATGATTTTTGGGAAGCGGCAAATTTTAGGGAGTAACCAATTTTGGGGAAGCACATATGTTGGAGAGCGACAAATTTTGGGGAGTGAAAAATTTTGGGAAGCGACAAATTATGGGAAATAACAAATTGTTGGGAGCTAATACGATCGTAGAGGAAGAACTCCTTGACACTTCGACCGAAATAGGAAATTAGTATCTACTTTTTATTTCCCCGAAGAGGTTCGAAAGTACACCCGAGTGTCCCCGAATGTTTGCTTTATAAGAAACGGAGTATAGAATTAAAAGAGAAACTTTTGAAACTTTCTCAAGAGAAGTGATAAGTTCGGAAGGTCTGACCGACTTGGAGGGACGTTCGCCCAGAGCTCGCGCCAGCGTTAATGATAGTATCGATGAAAAATGTCCCTCTTGTAGCATCCTCCGACCTCCAAAGCTCCACGGCGGTACTCGCCGCTGTTTTGTCACCGAGAGAAAGTCCCTGACTAGACGCGACCGACAACGACGACCCCGTGCATTTTCCTTCATGAGAAATTCACGAACCCTCTAACCTACTCCGTTTGAAAGCATGCAAGCTCACCCCCCGTGACCGTGCGCGGCCAGCCACCTCCTTAGATTACGATATAAGGAATGGTTAACGCGATGTGGCGGTGCACGCACCCGATAGTGCACACCGCATATATGTAACGCTTCCCTGACCCAGCTTCTCTCTCGTAATTCATCGCCAAATCGAACGGGCCTCGATTCTTCGCGATAAAAAAAATCAGCGACACAAGCTGACTCGATTTCTCGCAGCTCCGATTGAAGGGAAGCAAAATTCACCTGTGGCGTGTGAACTTAACTGAAGCCTTAGTTATCATCCTTGGAGACAATCGTTACGCCTCAGTGAAGCAATCGTGATCCTTCTTTCTCTGTCGTTGAATAAAACGATCTTTAAATTGTTACACTGACAGAATCATTTGTAAATCGCGGGTTTCGAATGACCTAGTTTTACCCGTGCTGAATTCTAATTCCTACCACGCATAGCGTTACGATGTGTTTCGAGACTTCACCGGTAACGTTGCATTTGACAAAAATTAGGTGATAGGTCTATCCTATACTTAGTCGATGCCTATACCTCGTCTGTAATGGTAACCTTTACCGGATACCTACAACTGAGAAGTCTCCTTCGAATATTTTTAATTGTTTGCAGTTAATAAAATAGTAATAATAATTTCGTGATACTCGTACTATGTATTTATGTCATATTATACTCGATAAAATATTAAACGAATGCCCCTGCAACGAACGATTATTCCGGAATATTTTACAAGACCTACTTTTACCACATCAGTTTCATTGAATATTTTAAATCGTCAGATATAAGTGGCAAGCTTTCAACATTAAAGCAGTTATCGATGTCTACTGTTTCTGTCATTCGTATCATTTAAATTAATTTGCCTATTTATTTCAAGATTCGTTCGCGAAGGAGACTGCGCCACCTAACCTAACTCTACTCGAGTGTGATACGTACCTAACCTATTTAATGCACGCTGTTTCCCACATACGCCCCCCGGTGGCGCTGTAATCCGTTATGTTGTTCGACATATTTAACCACTAATTAGTATTATTCCCATTAAAAGGACGAAAGTTCGCGGCACTAATGAAATATTCCGTATGACCAGCACATTTCACCCCGTAGGCCCACCCGGCGCCGATTCTAAAGGGCCGTTTACAAGAACAAGAGTCTCGTATTAGGAATGGCGCCAAGGTGTCGCCATTTTCATAAAACTTTACCAAGACGGTAAATCGAGAAGGCTGTCGGGAGGAAGAATTCCTCGAAGGGAGTGCGCGTGTCGGAATAGAGCAGGAAAAGTCGCCAAAAAGCAAGAATAATGCGCTGGCCGTAAGTATATCTTCCCTCCGTGCTATTTTCCGCCGATTTGAATCGCTTTCTGGCACAAAACACGGAACCTATGGCATGGGACTTCCGTTTAATGAACAGGAACAGGAAGTTCCTCGCAATCTGAAATGGCAAAATAAAAACATCCTGTGTCGAAGAAAATTTCGAAAAATACGCACGCTGCGTACCGGAGCAACTAGGCAAAACTGAGTAGACTGCGCCCGTTCGATCGAATTCGAGTCAAATTTTCGTTTTCCGACCTACTTTCGATCCCGGCGATGCCTCAAGGTCGAGCAACGCCGACGAATTACACAGTGCGAAAAATGGAATGGTCACGGCTAGCCCTATTTATATTGAACACCACCCAACCGATACCAACTATCATGGATCATTTGATTTTAGTGTGCGTCACAGAGAACGGGATTAATTTCGATACACGAAAATGCAAGCTGAAACTATTTGCACCAATGATATCGAGGGTTTGGACTCAGACACCCTTATTCCTGTACGTACGCAACACTCGTCGCCGCGCCCACTTACCCCTGATCCCTCCGTAGAAGCGTTGCTCTCTAACACATTTCGCAGGTTGAAATCCTATCGTGCGACGTCTCTCATCGCGGACGACCCCAAGATGCCTTAACGATAGTGGAACTGGGGAAGCAACTTCTCTTTAGCGCGAAATACGGGGACACCGATACCGTCCGCGACCTGATGTGCAGAGGCGCGCCGTTCACCACGGATTGGGTACGTATCTTAACGGTAGAACCGCCGTCGACGGTAGCCGGCTTAACGGAATCCCTCTATTTCCAGCTGGGCACGAGCGCGTTGCATTTCGCCTCTCAGAACAACCACACCGATACCGCGGAGGTTCTGCTAAGAGCGGGGATCTCGAGGGATGCGAGGACGAAAGTGGACAGAACGCCTCTGCACATGGCCGCGTACGAGGGCCATCATCAGATGGCACAGTTACTTCTTAATTACGGCGCCGACGTCGACAGCAGAGACATGGTAATTGAAACGGAGGTTGCGAGAGTAGAATTGGTTTATAGTATATTTAAGAGAAGTAATGTTCGCAGCTAAAAATGACTCCGTTACACTGGGCAGTGGAGCGAGAGCATATAGAAGTAATGCATATTTTGCTGGAGCACGGAGCTGACGCGAATGCTACTAGTAAATTCGACAAAACGCCGATTAGTCTGGCACTGGAACACGATAGATTAGACCTGGTAGATATATTGCAGCAGGAAAGACAAATCGTTGGCCTGAGAGCTCATCAGCAGAGCGAGGCGAACTCGGAGGAACTCGAAGTAGCGACGCATAATCTGATACAGTTGGAATCTGAGAGAGAAGAGGAGCAAAAGTTCGAACTCTCGCACCAGTCGCAATCTAGAAGAAAGATTACGCAAGGTGTGTTTATTAATCTCTAATTATTTTAGATGTTAATCGTTGCCAGGATTATTAATCTCTCTTCGTTATTCAGTGCAAATGGGGAAGAAGCAACGAATGATCTTCCAACAGATCCACATTGGAACAAACATCGACGCCGATCAGGAGAAAGAAGTGGAGGATATGGACGAAATCAGCAATGCGAATAATGTTAATAGCGGCAGAAAGCGCAAAGATGTTACAGCTGTCGGGAGTGTGAACAAACAGTTTAGGTTATTAGAAGCTCACGGGATCACAATGATACCTGTAGATAACGATTCGTCTATCGTAGAGAATGCAATGGAAAGTGGAAGAACAGTCGTTTTGACTGGTATGGAATATTTGAAAGTAATAATGTAAATTCTACCGTCCGTGGTCCCTTTGACATGATCTATTTTTGCAGAAGCTGGTAAACTTGCTTTAAATTTAACAAGGAACTCTCCGATAGGTGTGAAACGGCTGCAAGTAACCGGGAAGAAGGGGACTCCTAGGAAAGTGATAGCAATTAGAGCAGATCAGATTTTAAGTCACAATACGTCTACCCTCTCGTCCAGAGGGCCGAACATATTGAAAAGATCTTCTGTGGATAATAAGGCTGGGAAATTGTTTATCTCGTCTATTTCCAACGCCGCGGCCGTGTCAACACCCGCGCAATCTAAACACATCATTTCTTCGCCGGAGGTACGAGCTTCGAAACTTGAATAGAATTTATTCGCGATATCTCACGATTATTATAATAAATACTTTCGTTCTTTCACTGATTTAACAGAACAAGATTATTAGCTCTCCTACGAAAATGGCAGAACCAATAATTTTACAATTAGACGACGACATAGAAGAAATTACCGAAGATGCTAACGCGGATAACGAGCCAGTGATGGACATTGCCGTACTGAATAGACAATTGGCGGAAGCGCGAAGGCAAGCGGCCGAGTACCGTAAGCGACTTCAGAAGAAAGAGGAGGAGGCGGAAATATATAAGCAGCAATTGAAAAACATTACAGCGCAAAGAGCGTCTAAGTGATTTTGTATGAGTATATATTTTGCATTAAGCTTTCATTTTACGAGTAGCCCTGCTTTTTCTATACGAAAACTTTTTACATACACGATTCTCAGCTTCGCGAGAGACCTCGATTGAAAAAAAAACTTGTGCCCCATACGCTCTCGCCCATCTCTCTTTCTTTCTCGACATCTGCATTGCAAAGCATTGTAACAATAGTACTTACGCGAGCTTTTTCATTACTAACTGCTTTTTGTAAAGTGTACCCGTTAACGATTTACAAGATTCTTCTCGTTTCTATGTCGCAAAATACTGCGTACACGTACCAGAAAGTTTAATCATTTTTTAATTCAGCCTGATTCGCACGGGAAACGAATGCTTTCCGAAAGCGTGCGAACACGCGAGACGTTTAATTTGCTTTCCACATAATGTCTCCTAATAAATCGTAACGAATCTCCTATTTTATACAGTGTCGCTGGTTTCAGAACAATTCACTTTGCACGCGTCAAGTTAGATATCGGTGTCTAGGGATGTTACGCGAGTTCACTGCTCTAACTAATTCTGTTACGAAGTACTATTAACGTATAGTACTTTTCGAAGCTGTATAAAACTTTCGTGTCGAGCATATATTGTTAGGCAAACACCGAGACTAAAACCGATACAGAAATTAAGTAATAGATACTATAGAAAAAATAACGCGTATTTTTAAATTATATACGATCTATTTTGTACATAGTAAATTTTTATATATATCGTAAGGTTGCATAATAATTAGAAGATGTTTATGCAGTATTGCTAAATAACTAGTTACACGATGGGAAATAAAGCAGAAAATTTCTATAAAGTTTTGAAATTTTATGAAGGGGAACTTAATATAACAAACGTTTCCGAACTATTTATATTTTGAAGAGCAAAGGGTTGATAACATTTCGCGAGAAGAAGTTTATCGTGTACATTACTTACGGGTTAAGAGATAAATAACAGTTTCGTTAAAATTCCCCACTGTGTCGAGGAAAGAGATACTTTTTTACGGGACAACTCGTTTTGAAGCATAAAATGTGGAAAGCAAATGGACTTCTCGTCGGTGTAAATTAAAATTCCTTTAAAAGGCTAGGCGCGCATCGGTGGGATTCTGTTGTCGCGTTGTATGTTCCCGTGCAGAAAGAAGGAATTTTGTTCAAAAGATTTCTCCCACCAGTTCCGGCACGACGGACCCTTAACTCAAACCATGTTTCGCGAAAGGATGAATAACTATTTTTTTCTTTTTTTTTTTTAATCTACACGGTGCTATATACTCTGATGAGATCCCGATATCGAAACCGTTTAATTTAAGAAGACAGGACAAAGTGAAATCATGTACAGCGGACGAAAAAAGAAAGTAGTCTACTCAGGTACAAACGATGCAGTGTATAAAGTACGAGGGGGGGATCGAACAGTATCAAACATCATCAAAAAGAACACAACCGATTACATAATACTAAGACTTTTCTAGTAATATATGTTGTAAATACAAACATTTATACATATGCTGATAGAAGTTGTTGATGAAAAGTTACGAACTTTCATTCAGAAATAAACATTTTATATTTCACGAGCCGTTTGTACTTATCCCGTCGCATAATTAAGGATCAACGATCCCACGAATTAAGCCGGGAAGCTAAGGTATGCTATGGTATGTTTTAACTTAACTTTCGGTGAAAACGATTCCATAAGAATGTATCGAAGTTAATTTTTTCAAAACGTAGCATAGCTTAGCTTAGCTTCCCGGTGTATTTCCAGCTTTATCATTAAAAAAATCAAACATACCACACATCGACTTCGATTCCGACCTGCAACAGACCTGCGTGGTGTTCGTCGAATGATCTGCCAGGCACACACATCCCAAACCCCGACAACCTTAAACAATCACCCGGAAACCCAAAAAGCCCCATAAATCATATTACAAGAATCACCAAAGCGCTACGAACCTAGCTGCATAAAAAGCATTTACCATCGATCGAAGTTATTTCTCGCAATTCCTTCGGCCACGAACGCGATCGATAACCTCGCGGAGCTGCCTCCCGCGCTATCGATTTGAACGGCGCCCGCGGCAGCACCGTCTACCACGAAAACTTTCATATTTTAAAAACTTTGCTTATCGATCAGTTCGATGGATTTCCGTTTCGCCCTGCCGTGGCAGGGAGAGACGGTGTTTCGCCCTGGTATTGCTCTCCGATCGTTGGATCCAGAGGCTGGCTAGGAATAGCCGGGCAGGGTTAAAGTAAGATCCTATCGTTTGCTGGGGGCTTAATGGTGCCGGGACAAGGAGTCCCGTCTCCACGCTCGCATATAGGTATACAGGCTCGTCCGTGTTTCTGGCTCGCGCGATCGATCGCAGCAGTCGCACAATCTCGGCCCGCTACGAACGTCGCGCGTGTTTACCGTGCGTTTGATGTATAGGCGGCGTATAGTAGAAGGCCATGTAAATGGTAGTCGTAAACAGTGCGGATAGCGAAACGGAGCGTAGTACACGGCCGTGTCCGCTACAGCCGCGCGTTTCTCTACTCGGGGAATTCGTAACGGCCGCGAGTGTCCACGGTGGACGGGGTAAGGATTAGATAGAAAAATATTCTCCTTCTCTGTATAGTCGGCACTGATCGATCGAATCGTTCGGCCCCCGCCTGCCTCCAAGTCGCACGGAACTACGCAGAACTACGTCATTCGGCGAGAGCATCGTTCCCGACGGGGGGAGCCTTGAAATCTGCGCCCCGGACCTTCCGTCCCAAACTTTTCGCGCTCTTTCGACGTAATCGAAATTCAAAGGTGCATCGGGCAGAGCTCACGCGTGGATCGCTGATCGGCGGGCTGGCGGGGGTTGCTCGTTTAGTGGATAGGGGTGGCGGCGGGGACTCGGAGCTGGATAAAATTTTGGGGCAGGATCGCGTGGATGGGCACGGTTTTTGGAATAGTGGGAGGAAAGTTGTATCGTTTAATTTCGGGGGGGGAGGTAAAATAAAGAGGGTGGGAAAAGTAAGTTGGGAAATGATTTTTTTTTAAATAGTAAATAAATGAAATGGCAATAGTTTATTTTAAATCCTGAGATTCGTTAATGTATGCGATAGGAATGGCACAAGATGAAAGAATTCTTGTATGCGTTCGTGCGTTTGGTAAGAGTAGGCTTCCGAAGGTTGCTTCGCAGTTTGTTGCATCGTCGAGGCTAGTTACTTCGCATTTCTAAACAGTATTTCAGGAATTTAATACAAATCAAATGCTATTTTCCTGCGACGATAATGGAATCAGATCTGAAAATAACCAAATACCACAAGCGATATATATTTCCTCGCAATGGTCTACGCGTTCCCAACGAGTCGCTACTTTCATTATCCGATTCGAGTATATAATTTCTGAAGGTCGAAAGCTCTTTACGTACTGTTTACAATTTTTTGTATCTTTGCTGAATCTTCAATGATCCATTCCCAGCGTAAAATCTGAATTGGCGAGACTGAACAGAAACCGTCAATAAACAACGCGCCATAAGTCATTTATGAAATAACCGCCACAACTTCTGAACTCCGATGGTTGGATAAAAAGAATATTCAACGGAAACACCTGTTACGCAACAAGAAATGTACATTGCACAGAGCGTGTAATGTCAAGCATCGAGAATGATTTTGTCCAGACCTAACGTCAATCAAAGTAACTTTTGGGGCAGAATCTTCTTAGTGGCCAAACTCGCCTAGAAACCCCCAGCTGACCTTGGTTGGTTCGTTAAAAAACAAAACTATCGTTCCACTTCCCTTCCGTTTGAGCACGCACACTCATACCAACGGATTCTTTGTCAACCTCAACCGAGGCATGCGGTTCAAAAGTGGCGGCCACCCCTGCGTGGCCCAGCCTATAGCCTAATTACCAGCTAAACCTCCTCGCAGCGAAAAACTATCTCACGCCCATCGGCACCGAATCCGTGAACCACGTTTTACGCAGCTCCGAGTACAGTGCATTAAAGTCGCGACGAGAGAAAAAAAAGGTAGCGCCCACCTCCCACCGCATAAACGCGGCTTAAAGGCTTGCAGGTAATCGTGCGTCGCGTCGCGGCAGGTTGAGAACCCCCCAAATGTTTCGCAGCCCGGACCCGAAGGCGATGTCCAGTGCGGCGCGCAGCAAGGAACAGGGCCGTTTTCGTTGTTGTTGTCGCCTCCGCGGTGGCTATTACTTCCCGGCTGGCTGTGTACCCTGTGATCCAACAGTGACGCCGATCCTCGCCGGATAGAACGGACGAGGCGGCCAGCGAACGTGCCCGGGGAACGCGATACCCCGCGATTACGTGCATCGTTATTATTGCGCCCGAAGGTGCGCGCGCGCGCGCGCGTCGCGCGTGCACACACTACACACGTCGTGTATACATTATATACTCGAGAGGCGCAACGATCTCTCTCAACGCCTGCTGTGTATATCCCCCTCTCCCCCCTTCCCATCTCCTACTCTCCTATCCCCCGCTCTCCCTCCTCCGTTCGCGCGCGTGTGTTTGCGGTGGTCGAGCGCGCCGTGATATGTGGAAAAGTGCGAAGTGAACGAAGAACGGCAGAAGAGAGAGAAGAGCGTGCGCGGGCGCGCGCCCGTGTGTGTGTGCGTGCGAAAGTGTTGGCTTTTCTTGAATGCCCTGCTGAACGTTCCGGCCGAAAACAAAGTGGAAATATACGACGGGCGGACGGAGCATAGAGCGCGTGTGTCCCCCATCGGCGGTACGGGCGGCTAGCCGTCGTTTTCTACACCCCCCCCGTGTGTGTCCCGACCGCCCGTGGCCTCTCTCGGTGTTCCTCTCCTGGTTCCCTCCTCGGTTCCCTCGCGAGCGAGGCGCGCGCGTGTGTGCCCCATTCGACCGAGCGTTTCTCTCGCGGCGGACCGACGCGCGGCGGGGTGTTAGTGGCAGGTAGAGAAGCGTATCGGCTCGCCGCGTATAAACCGAAGGAAGTCGGAGGCGAGAGCGGGAAGCGGCGTCGGAAGCTGGCTTAAACAGGGGCCCACCTCCCCCCCTGTCCACCAACGTTGGCAGCGTCGCCTGGTCCTTCGCGGGGCGCAAGCTGTTGCCTCGGCTGCCACCACCAGACGCGGTTTCACGAAAATGCGATACGAGTTGTTAGGCCGCCTAGCGTAGTATATCGCCTAGCGGCCACGGGCCCAGAGAGAAGCGGCGGAAAAATGGCGTCCGATAACGAAGCCTCTTGCGCGAGTGACCCAAATTTCGCGGTGATCTGCTCGTTTCTGGAGTGCTTCGGCAAATCCTGCGGCGTCCTTTATCCCGATATCGCGCGCCTTCAAGAGATGCTCGAAAACACGCAGGAGGGTGAGTAAACTCGAGCGTGCATACGTGTATGGGTAGGATGGAGTGAGAGAGCGAGCGTGAGAGAGGGAAAGGGACGGACAGTGTGCCGGAGAGAGAGAGAATGACTGACCCGCCCCCGCGAGGCCAAAAGTCTCGCGTGCGATATTATGCGTGTGGGTTTTTTTTCTTTTGCATCCTACGTCCCGACGCTGGTTCCCCCCTTTACGAATTCTCTTTCTTTCTTTCGCGCCCCGTCCCGGTTACGGTTTCTGGGGGGCCGATTAATTCGTCCACGGGTAAACACGATACTCATGACTCTGTTTTCGTTCCCGTTTTTTCTTTTACCATTCAATCGGTGACACTGCTCTCGCGGATTCCCATCTTCCGTTTCGATTTAGCGGGCTTCTGCATCGCGGGGGAATTGTTGCGGATCAGTTAGCGCCGCTCGGGAATCACGATTCATCGATAGGCTTGGATAATATTATTGACAGGCGAGTTCGATTTGTTCCTCAACGCTGTTGTTATTTTCTCCCGTGCTGCCACCTCCCTTGTTGTCAACGTCGGTCACACGTGATTACAAGCCTGCGAACGTGAACCGTGTGTTCGTGGTTCAGCGTGGGGCCGCGTGTGGAATTTCTTTTTACGCGGTGATTTTCAGATTGTTTATGTTATTGATTATCATTCGATTTTTTTTTTTTTTTTTTTTTTTTTTTTGAGGTTTTAGACGCGGAGATCGAAGTGCTGTGTCGGCGAATAAAATTTTAGAATTCTCCGAGATATATAACCGTTTGCGATTTAACGAGATTTCTGATTGACTGAGACGAGTACTGGGCTGTTCGCCTTGTTCCCTTCGAGTAATTCCCTTTTCTTTGTAGTACCCCAACAACTGGTAGATCTGCACATCAAATTGTTACGCAAAACTCGCAAGACAGTGTCGCCGGAGAAGTGGGAACGAGCGCTGGTGAAGTTCTGCCACACGTATTCGAACCAGGATGGATGGGAGCTGGAGCGGTTCGGTTACAAGAAGGCCCGCATTGCTGTCAAACTACGCTTACTTAAAGTATCTACACGATTACTTTATTATAAAGCTTGAGTTTAGTTTTTCAAAGTTACGTACTGAGCGACTGCCAGGTTCAATCTGTTCTACATGAAAAGCCTTTGTCGTTGCAGGTTCTTTTGGAGACGCAGTTCGATCTGAATCAGAAGTTTAAAAACGAGGTGAACAAAGTGGCGGCCAGAGAGCTGCGCGTCGAGCCTCTCGGGAGAGATAAGTCTGGCCTGGCGTATTGGTGCCAGCTCGACGAAGAGTGCAATATAAGGGTTTATAGAGAGGATTTAGACGAAGAGAATTGGGAGCTCGTAGCTAAGTAAGTTTTGTACTTGCGTACGTTTCATGCTTTTTTCGAGCTTTCTTTTAAATGTATTCCAATATAGATGCTTAGTTAACGTTTTGTTAACGCTAGGGATCGGGAAGGTGTGGTTAATCTTATAAACACCTTGTCGGACGGTGAGGTCGGACCTATACCTATCAATGAGGATAGTAATAGTTTAGAAATATCTGAGAAACCTATTATTGACACGGGGCAAATAACGACGTCACCGAGTCTGGAGGATGAGGCTGTGCAGGAGAACGGTGTCCACGTCGACGGTCAGGAAGAGAAGGAATTAGAGAAGAACGAGGGCGAGGATTCCGAGGATGATCAAGACGACACGAACGACGCGGACAACGCGGACGACGATATGGACGAGGACGAGCTAACGGACGACAGTTCCAAACAAAACACGGAAGACGAGGATTCTCAGGAAGCAATACAGAATCAAGCGATAGAATCAAATTACACAGAGAGCGCTCTCTTAGTATCGCCAGCATTGAAGACTGTAAACGGCAAGGTTGATACGTTGTCGGAGAAAGGTACAGTTGCTTCTCAAGAAAAGGAGATGCACGCAGCTCAAGAGACAGTCGCTTCTGGTGTATTCGATAGCAAACCCATAGGAGCGTATAAATCCGAAGGGCACATGGTAGTGAGTAGTTCGAAAGTTGACGCGGAGGAATCGATGCCCCTGAAATCGATCGGAACACCAGTTATCACCTCCCCTCTGAAATTGGTAAATCCCTCCGAAGCGAAACAGGCGTTCGAAGAGAAAATGGCAGCTGGAATAACATCGATCAGCGCTGCGTTAAATATAACAAAGAAACACGAGGAATCAGTGGAACAGATCGCGAGACCGCTCGATAAATTGCCCGTGAAGAACAGTCTCTCGTTTCCATCCAGCGACATGCCAATGACGCACAGCAAGTTGTCCGTCAAGCCGATAGACCAGTTGGCCGCGAACCTCGTCAGGATACAGTCCGAGAAGCTCGAGAAGCCGAGCGGGATGAAGTCGTTGGAGAAGATAGCGGAGAACTTGGCAAGGTCCGGGAGCATCGTGGGAAGCGTGGTGAACGGGGACGACGACAGATTGCCGCAAGATTTCTGCGCGAGAAGTCAAGCGGAGAAGGCCAACGCGCTCCGGGGGCACAGGGGCATGGATCTGTCCACGTCGCCGAGAGGCTGGGAAGTCGCCAACGAGCAGAACAGGCCGATGGATTTCTCTGGGATCGATCTATCTAGTCGAAAGTTTAATAAGAGCATGGATCTACCCTCTCCTGGATACAGAGCGCAGGATTTCCAGCACAGAGAGATGGATCTGAGCACGAAGAAGCTGAACAAACCGGAGGTGGCGAACTTACAATACGACGCTCGGGCTGTGATGATGCGTAACCACGCGATGGTGGCGGACTTGAGTAAAAGGCAGATGTCGTTCACCGCTTACGACATGCCGTCTGGCCCGTACCACAATACCGCGAGGTTACCGAGCAAAGAGGATCACAGATTACCGAACTACACGATACTTCCCGATCCGAGTAAGATAGCGGCTCTGAGGATGAACACCGCTCCGGTGAAGCGGCCGTTGGAGGGAGACGATCTGCAGCAGGATATGCTGAAGAGGATAAGAGCGGACGTGATACCTATCCGAGGGTCTATGGACAAAAGACCGATGATAGGTAGCAACTGGAGGGACGAGGTCGGCGAAGCCATCGAGGAACCAGTGATGATGATCCAAGGCGAAGGCTCCGGCAGCGATTGCGACGCGGTGAACCCTGTCCTTGGCGAGGCAGTGGAAGAGCCGATCATTTTTTTTTACGGGGAAGGTTCCGGCGAGGAGTGCCAGACAGGTAACCCCGGCGACGACGCGGCTGACAATAAAGAAAGCACGGAATCAAAAAGCGAGGCTGACTCGGCTACTTCGTCTTTATCGGCGAACAAAACCTTAGCCGAAGATAGCCTTACGAACGAAGTGTCCGCTGGGTCTTTGGTAGCCAGTAAAGGTAGTATAAAGTTGAACAGGAATTACCCTCAGTCCAGCGATAGCGTGAAGGGTAACTGCCAGGTGGGCTCCACCCAGGAGAAGCCGAAATTCAAGCCGACGCTGGGTGTTCAGATCATACCTAAGAACAGTAGTACTTCCGTGAAGAGGTTGTCCAGATGGGACGTGGGTAAGCCAGGGGAGAAGACCGAATGCGACAGTAGTATCATATCAAACGAAAGAGACATATCACCGAAGAAAAGTGACACCGACTGCGAGGACTCCGCTAGCGAAAGCCAAGACGTTAAGGTAGACGGGAACTCTATAAATATCGAGGGCGCGTCGTCGCAGAAGAGAAGCTCAGATCTCGGGGATCCGCAGGAGGATCCGGGCGAGAGTTCTGCCGAACAGAAGCAAAGCACCACTGTCCAAGGCTCCATCCAGTGCGATTCCTCTATTTCTTTGTGCCAGGCAGATACTTCGGGGGCAGTTGAATCTCGCGCAGAGACCACGCCTCGCAAGGACGCTATGCAAAATATCTGCGACTCCGATAGCATAGCCTCGCGCGAGACCGATGCTAAAGAAAAGCTGGACAACGAATGCAATCCAATGGCTACGTCTCCGCCAAGATTTTTTTTTGGACCCAACTGCATTTCGTACACCTCGAGGTCAGGGATCTTCGAGTCGCAATCCGATCACGTAGTTTCCACGACTATACAATCGAAATCAGATACCCTGCAATACGAATGCGTGTCTTCCTCCAAACCTGTCGAAGACATGATCACCTCGTACAAATCGGAGGATTTCGATGTAACGCAGACGAATAATAACTCGCTGAAGGTCAAATCGTACACGTCTGAATCCGACAATTCCTCCTGCGAGAACGATAGTACGAGTAAAGTAGAAAGTGTCGAAGGACCAACTAACACGTGGGAACAAACAGTCTCCTCGAAATATTCCATGGAACAGAATCGCGCAGCGCCGAAAGCGGAGGTAAGTCTGTCCAACTCTCAGCCGACACTGACGGTCGAAGAAAACTTCAAACCGTGCACCGCGGACACCGCGCAAGATTCAATATCCAGCAGCGAAACTACGACGAATGAATATTCGAAATCCGAAGGAGCGAAAACTCTGGACACTGTTCCACAACCGCATAGTACGAATGATTTAAGTAAAGACGATCTGGATACGAAAGCGGAGAACACAGTCGCCACGCCGTCTGTAACGCAGTTTAATTTATCTGCCGAATCGATGGAACACGAGACATTGGAGCAAGGGTGCGGTAAATTTGAAAAGCAGTTGCAGAATGAAAAGTCAGATTCGGAGAGCGGTGCTGTTAAAGCAGTGACGATACCAATTTCTTCGTCCGAGGACGAAGCTGACTGTAAATCATTCGACGCGCCGATGCTTAAAGAGAACGAATTGAAAACAGATTCAGTGTCTGTTAATAATTCGTGTTCGTCGTCCCTGGTTCAATGCTCGCAGCTGGAGGCAGAACAGGAAAGTGATTCTTCTGAATCGAATCATGCGAATGGGGCTGAACTTTCTACGTTTCAAGAAATGGACAGTTCGGCGGGAAAGGAAGCAGAGAATGTTTGCGAGAAGGAATCTGCTTCGTTCACTGAGAATTGCAGTAAACAGAACGAGAAGAGCGATAGCTTTTCAGGGTTCGATAGTCAAGAGGAGCAATCGATAGACACTGATAATGAGAAGAGCGAGAACCAGGTTGGCTCTGATACAGACTCGGCGTATGTTAATTGCGACAAAGACAAGATTGACACGTTAACGGATGTTGCGCAAGACGAGGTATCAGGAAACTCCGAGGAAACGAAAGAGAAGACAGCAGTTGGCTCGGTTATCAAGAACTCTGTGCCTGATGTTAATACTGAATTAGATTTTGCGGAGAATTTTGCTGTTACTAGTTCCGAGTCGATCGAACAGTGTAACAAAGACGCGTTAGTTCCTACGATAAGTAGCTCGGATGACGGTTGCACTCGTGACAATTCGCCCGACGAGGGTGTCAAGGTGCAAACGGATTCGGAGAAATCGTCCTTTAAAGATGAATGTCCTATTTACAATGTATTACCAGAGATAGTACCTGACACAAATAATTTTAAACCATCCAAATCTGATGCTGTTGAGATTACGAAAGAAATGGATTTATCTAACTTAGTTGAACCTGGCAATGAAATCGAGGACGCTGCATCGAAGGATCAGAGTCCCTCCGTTGACGAAGAGTCGAATGGAAATACAGTTGCCAGCGATCAATCGGTGGAATCCGAGGGATCTACCAAATTGCACGAAGAGGAGAGTTCCAGCGACAATGTGTCGCAGGACAAAGATGCCGATGGTACTTCGTTAGAATCAGGTGCCTCCTCCGTCGAAGGTAACAAAGGCGATGCATTGGCCGTCCCCGACGCAGAAGAGACGGAGAACTTTGTAAATATTCAGCAGGACTCTCCTAGTAACACGGTGGAGCGTACAGGTTCGGAGCAGGATAAGACAGATCGGTGCAACGACGTTAAAGATTCTGTCGAAGAGAGCATTAAAGAAAATCAGGAGCAAGATTCTACGAATAATATAGTAAAGAGTGCAAATAACTCGGAAGAAGAAAACAATATTACCGAAGAGCCACGCACGGAGGAAGCAAAATTCAACGAAGTAAATGCAGATCCTTTGAATCCCGAAGAATCAGCGAGCAAAGTTAAGCAATCTTTAGTTGCGAATTATGATAGCGGTGATTCGAATGACGGCAGCGACGATGTTTTCGAGCCTGTTGCTACAGAATCTCCCGAGACTAAAAGTAACTTGTTTGGCAATTTAGAAGCAACCGTGGTTAGCAAAGAGCAGAATGAAAAAGAAAGCCTTGAAGAATCAACCGCGAACATCGATGTACTAGCCAATGAAATACAAAGTACATTTGTTAATGATCAGCAAACAGGATCGCCGATAGAAAGCAATATCGAGGAAACGGAGGAAGTTGAGTGTAAAGTAAAACAGATAAGTAACGAAGAAACTGTTGGGAAAGAATACAACTGCAACGTTTTCCAATATGGTACGAATGATAAATCAGTTACATCGGTTAATGAAAGCAGAATCGCCGATAGCCCCGCGGAGACTGGGATAGCAGAATTGGCAAAGACAGAGGCGTCGCAAGATCTTTGTGAATCTGATTCTGGGAATCTGTGTAATCAAGTGAGCAAAGAATGCGTGAATTCGGCATTAATTAAAACGAACAATTTAATGGACATGGTGAAAGCAGAAGACGAGAACAAAAGTTCAGTTCCAGTTACAGAGAAACTAGCGAGCTTGGTTCAAGAACAAATAGACGACTCTAAATCGGAATGTTCCGAAAAGAAAATTGGAATTCTTGAAGGGACGAAAGCGGGAATCGAGCCTAACGACACGAATAACGAAGTGACTCGTGCGAATTCAATGGAGCAGCACGTTAAGTCTATAGAAGAGAAGCTGGCAACAAATTTAGATAACGATATTAAGTTCAACAATACTAAAGCTATGGAGCATGTCGGAGAGGAACTCTCGCTCGTAGAACCTTACAAGAAATTGAAGGAACTCTCGCAATTCGGCGACAAGGAAAATAAATTCGATATGAACTTGCAGGAAGAAAGTCACGTTAATAAAGAGTTGTCGGAGGAAGTCGACGCGTCCGTTCACTCAGTACCAAATCTTCTGCCATTGAAATTTGACAATATATCCTCAGGTATAAATAAAACAGAGATATGTAAGAATAATATCTCGGCTATATCGGAAGGCTTCAAGCCCATAGACAATTGGCAGTTCGTAAACTTTATGTCCGAGAAGCCAGAGAACTTGGACGTTATGGAAAATCACGAGAAGCGCAACGAGTCGCTTAGCGTTATAAATAAAATGATAGAAACTCTGCCCGAAAGCGTCATCCCGAACGCGAACGACAGCGCAGCAATTTTTAGCGAGCAGGTAGCAGCACCGGAATCAGCTGTTGTTAAAAACGATTCTAAGAAAGAGGCTAGTAAAAGATTAAGCGACGTCTCTGACATTCAAGATGTTCCTCCGTTGAAATCGAAGCCCCCGTACGTAGAGTCTAACGAGCAAGTATTAGAGAATTTAACAAGTTCCGAAGTGCAATTGGATAAGAGTTTGGATAGCTTTAAGCAAGTAGCCGTGCCAGTCGAGGAAACTAAAATAAGCGGAGATGTGGTATCCGACACCGGGGTAGCGCAATTAACGAAGGATGATTTCAGCACAGTTTCTAACGAAGCAGATACATTGAAAGAAGCTCGACAGAACAGTGACGCGGATAACGACGAGGAGAAAGAAAGCTCAGAGATCCAGAGCGTGGATATAAAAGAAATCTCCTTAACGTCGGATGACTCTATGGGAGTGGACAACGAAAACATATTTAATACAGCTCCCGAAGAGGTTGATCCTTTGGCGTGCACCGATGAAGATACTTTAAGAAAGCTGGGCGACGAGCAGACAGACACGTGTGCCCCTAAAATAGGCATACGAGTGAAGCCTGTGTCCGAGCTCGTTTACGAGGGATGGAAGTTGGACTCTACGGAGTCTCCAAAAGTGTCTCGTAAACGGCGAAACAGCTCCCACGACTCCAACTCGGACGACGGAGGCACGAAGCAAGAGGAGGATGAAATGATGGGTGGCAAGAGGATAAGGCTACGCGGGAAACGTATATCCGACAAGCAGCTACGGAAGTCTATAGAGGAGAGTCGCGTGGTGACGATAAGCTCCGAGGACGAGGCTGTGAAATGTAGTCCCGAGAAGTCGGACGAGCTTGAGATTAAGGACGTTAGCGACGACCAAAGCACCCCCCACCTAGTTGCTATCGAGAGGAAAGCGAGAGGACGTCCCAGAGGAAGGCGGCGGCGCGGGTACAGGGGAAACGCGCGTGCGATTCGTCCCAAACACTCTGAATATCGGGGGAATAAAGTCTCAGAGATATCGCCTGAGATTCGCCTCGACGGAGCACAGACTAACAATGATTCATTGAGCATGACACCGATCTCGCAGAAGAAACGGAAGAAAAGTGAGTATTTACGTTACGTTATGATTTTAAATGTTTTTAGTAAGGGCTTATTGTGATTTACTGTACGCAAAAAAAAATATTATTCATAGGGAAAATGGTTTTGGGCCTCGAGGTAGGAAGAGACATCGCCGAGGTACAGTCAGCAATGGCACTGGACGAGACACCAGTCAGACAGTCCAGACGAATAGCCCAGCAAAAGATCAAGGAAGAGGCGGATAAGCGGAGAATCGAGGAGGAAGCTGTAGTCGAGAGAAAGGATAAGAAAGACTCCACGGAGAAGAAGAAACGAAAGAAGATAAAAGTACATTTCTATTCCGTGCGAACGTTCGATGGATGTTGATGCATTGTTGTAACTCTTGTAACTTTTCCAGCCTGAAAGCGAGGAGGAGATTATAATAAAAGAAATAGAGAAGGAAAAGAAGTCTAGCAAGAAGCGCAGGAAAAGGAAAAAGAAGAAGATGCAGTCGAAATTTAACGAAGCCAATCCATGGCAGAGCTCCTCGGGTTCTAGTAGCGACGAAGAGAATGAGAACGACGAGGAAGACGACGACGAGGAGGAAATAGAGAGCGAAGGTTCTCTGCTTTTCAAAAGTGACCATGAGTTTTCGCCAGAGAGCGATCTGGAGAAGGATCAGGAGTCCGAGCCGCTGAGAAGAGCCAGAACCGCGCAGAAAGGTATTACGTAGCTGTTTGCAGAGTCTCGGATCTTTTAGACCTACGTATCTTAACCAGTAAACTATTTTCTAACCGTAGCTCAAAGTGATGTGGAAGAAGCAGACGACGAGTACGCTTGCCAGAAATGTGGCAAGGCGGATCATCCAGAGTGGATACTTTTGTGTGACTCTTGCGACAAAGGCTGGCACTGCTCGTGCCTCAGGCCCGCTCTTATGCTGATACCCGAGGGTGATTGGTTCTGTCCTCCGTGTCAACACGTAAGTATACAATCGCCGTAATAAATTCAAACAAACTTTAAACATTCAACGAGCGTGAAATTAATTTCAGAATCTCCTTGTGGCTAAATTACGGGAGAGTCTAAAGACGTACGATCAGTTAGCAAAGAGACACGAGAACGAGGTATTAAGGAAGAAGCGATTAGCCTTCGTGGGTATCAGTTTAGACAACGTGCTTCACAAGAACGAGTCGCAGCGTCACCAGAAAGGATCCAAGGCGTCTAGCCAGGAATCAGACAATGGTGTGTTTTATACTAGTTCTTACAAAATTAATACTGCAGACGAAGAGTTGTGCTTGTTAACTACACGACTGTATATTTCTGTTTACAGAATCCTCGTCTGCCTCCTCTTCCTCGAGCACAGAAACTTCCAGCAGCGAGGAGAGCGAGCCCGTGTACCAGTTGCGCGAGAGGCGATGTGCCAACAGGTACAAATTCAATGACTACGACGCCATGATCAATGCAGCGATCCAGGACGAAGTGGAGGCCGTTCAGGGGGCTGGGAATCAAGGAAGGGGGAAAGACATCGCCACGATAGTTAACGCGGAGAAAGAGGAGGCTCAGGTAAACTGATTTCTCACGTAGTTGAACGTGGCGCTAAGTCCTTTCTGTTTCAAGTTTCTGTAACGATTCTCTTTATCCAGCTTCACTTTAAGAACGAAGTGTTGAACATGGAGGAAACGCAGGAGAGTAAAGACAATGTAGAGAGGAAATCTGAGAAGGACAGCGACGAGGAATACAAGATCGAAGGGGACGACGGTATGGACGAGGAGGAAGAACAGCAGAAGAGAGTGGTGAAGAAGTTCCTGTCGCGCAAGAAACATCGTAAATTGAACAGTCTCGATATCAGCAGCGAGGATGACCCAGAAAGCGACGAAGATTTCAAAGGCTCGAGTTCGGAGGAGGAGGAAGACTTCGATGATCATCTGACGTCCTCTGACGAAAGCACGTTCGCTGATGTAAAGCGACGCAGTAGAAAGGGGGATCCACGATCGGTGCGAAGGAGCACCAGGGCCAGAACTACTCGCTACGAGGGAGACTTCAGTGAGTACAGCGGAACAGATTTCTGGGGTTGTAATGAAAAACACCGCATGTCGCATCTTTTCAGTTTGGAGTTATTGGCGTTCAAAATTCTATGTAAACATGTTTTTTTCTTCAAAGCGTTGTTTAGGAAATGTTTAATGCAAACAATAAGTCACATAAGGAAAGTAATAGTCTTATTTTTAAGAAAACATGAGCTACCAGGAGACAAAAGAGGAATTCTGGTGTATCATACAATAGATCTTCGGGAAAAATAATTTTGGCGAGAAAATTTACACGAGTAAATTTTGCATGTAAGATGTAAGATCAGAAAAAAATTGTGAGAGGTGGTTATTTAAGTAGATTAATAAAAATAGAAAATAAAAATGATCATACAAGAAAGATACGTATAATCTTTGTATTCTCCAATTTTTGTGGACTTACGTTGTTTTGCTAAATGCGTATAAATTGAATATTGGGCTTCGATTAAATTACATTATTTTTTGAACATATAAAATTTGTTTTCGTGCATTTTTTCTGATAAAAACATAAATCCTTTATTTTACAGCTGGATTAAAGCATAAACTAAAATTTTTTGAAAGGCCCCACAGATTTGTTAAAGCTACTTTTATTGTCGTTTCTTTATAAAATATAGAAACTTCTAAATAACGGTGCTTCTTACAGTAAACGATGACAGCGAGGAAAGCGACAGGCCAAAGAGGAAAAAATCTCGGTCCACGTGGGATTCTGATAACGAAGACAGTGACAATTCGTGGCGACAGAGGAAGAAGAAGTAAGATGCCGTGTTCGTCTAACGAAACATAGGTCGCTACTGTGCTCTAATAAAACTTTGTTCCAGAAGTAAAACTTTACCACCGTCCAGATACAAGACGCTGCCGAAACCGAAGAGCAGGAAGAAAAAAAAGAGAAAACGCATCATCGAATCTGACAATCAAAGCGATAACGACGACTCAAACGACGAGGCAAGGATCGAAGCGCAATATGAGACGCAGCCGCAGTTAGAAAACAGCGAGTCTGTAATGTCCGAAGGGTTAGATGTGAAACTCGACAATGGGAATGAGATTAACGAGAACAGGGACGTTAACGAGACAAACGATGGTAATTTGGAGGAGATGAACACAGAAATACCTGATGTACCAACCACTTTGCCATTAGTAGTGCCGCAGCAAAAGAAGAAGAAAGTAAGTTTACCCATTTTACCGTTCTTAACTTCTTTTTAAACACGTTCTCTTAATTCTGTTATAGGAAGTCACGCAGAAATCTAAGAAGGCACCATCCATTCGAAGAAAAGTAAATTTCATTTCATTCTACTTCTCTTTTCCTTTAATAGACGCGGTATTCAGGTCATGCAAGTTCCATTGCGTTTTTAGATAATCTACGGTGGTCTTCCAGACGATAATAAACCGGAGGAAGAGAGTGTATTAGGTAGACGAACTCGAGGGAGGAAGATCAATTACCAAGAGGAAATAGCGTCAGACAGCGAAGAGGTACAAAAAAAATGGAATTAAAAATCAGACACCGTAGAAGTATATATTGATATTTCTCGTAATATTCTAGGAGTTGAAGAAAGCGTTAAGGAGAACCGGAGAAAGCGAGGACGAGTTCATTGTGAAGGAAGGCGAAGACGTAGACGAGGATGTTGAGAAGGATTCAGATTCAGGTAAGTTCGAAAGCGTTGTTCCTGGATCGAGTTGATCTATTCAACGATGCACTTTCCATTGCTATCGATAACATTTCACAGGCGACATCTACAATCCAAAGAAAGATGGTCACAAGCAGAAAAACAAATCGCCAAAGAGTAGGAAACCTCGAAAGAGCAAAAGTCCAGGAGCTAAGCGAAAAACGAGCAGCGACGGTGCCCCGAAACAGAGAAAGAAACCGGGCCCAAAGCCCGGTAGCAAGAACAAATCCCGGAAGCAGAATTTTCTGATCGGTTCGGTGATCCAGAAACGAGACGATCAAGAGACGGAGAAGGACATCATGGGGAATGTGATGGACAATCCTATAGGAGAGATGGACTCTAAAATTGACGACAATCTTTCAGAGAACGTGGGACTGACCGGCACTACTATGTCAGCGGCAGGTTCGTTCACGGGGGACGTGCCAGAGGGTTCCCTGACCGGCCTCGGACCCGGCGAGCTAGCCGACTTGGACGACGAGCAGCTGGAGCAGATGATGATGGAGGACGAAGAGTACGGTAGGCGCCAGTTGGAGCTAGCCGCCATCGAGATAGCCAAGAAGAAGAAGAAAGAGGAGAGGGAGGCAAAGAAGCTGGAGAAGGCGCGGCTGAAGGCATTGGAGATATTAGCGGCCGAGAGGCAGAGGGATCCGAACGCGCCGGAAGGGATCGACGGCGAGGTACCAAAGAAGAAGAAACGGGGCCGACGTAGCAAGGCGGAGATACTCGCGGAGCAGATGCGCCGAGACGGCGCGCCTACCCTGAACACCAGTTTGCCCGTCGCTGTGCCGCAGAGCATACCAAGTAATATACCAAGTAGCATACCAAGTAGCATGTCGCCTAACGTCAACCCCATTATGCCCACGATTATGACGCCTGACGCGGAGAGGATCAGCGAAGGACACATTCCCATGTTAACCGGACCAGAGGGGCACATCTTCAGCCCCGACGGGTCCCCCATGAAACCTAAAAGAAGAGGACGCGGCAAAGGTAAGAAGACACTCGCCCTGGAGGCAGCTAGAGCCGCGGAAGCAGCAGCGAAAGCCGCCTCTGACGTAGGTTTGATCGGCATGGGCACAGACTCGAATCCAGAGATGAAGCCTGGCGACATACCGAACGTGCTACCGACGCCAGGAAGTAGCACCTCCGGCTCGGCACCGTCCACGCCGCCAGCTGTGATCGTCACCACCCAAGGTCCGCCGCCATCCTCGCAGACCCCGACCCCGCAGTCCGTCTACCCGTCGATGCCGCCCAGCAACCAGCAGCAACAACAGTCTTCCGTGATCACCAGGATGCTGCAGTCCCAGCCAGTGTCCAGCAGCCCGCAATCGTTCTCGGCTGCAGCGGCGGCGATGGGGCACAAGTACTTCGGCGGTCCGAACGCTGGCGGGCAGATCATGGCAGGCCCCAGGACGGGCTACGAGATGCAACCGCGCGGGAGGATACCCTCGCCGTATAGGCAAGCCGGTCAATCAGCCATGCCGCCCCATTTCGCGGCGGTGAGATCGGGAACACCGCCGATGAGGATGAGGGTGCCTGGCCCGCAGATGTATCACACCCCCCACCACCCGATGGATCCATCTCCGTCGGGCGGTGGACCGATATCAATTAACAATCGAGATCGTAGCTCTCCGCTCGGACCTGGGCCGGCCATGATCCCGCCAGCCGCCGGGAGCCCTTTAGCGAAGGGCGGCCCAACACCTCCCCCACCGCCCCCTTATGTCAGGGGACCCCCGCCGTTGTCCAGGTTCGCGGATAACCCGATGGGCCCCAGGCACCAGATGCCACCTTTCACGAACGCCTCCCCGGTGAACCACAGCATGCAGCAACCCTCGCCTCCCCCGAATCGACCTCCCGGTAACTTCTCCCCCTATCATCCACCGCCCCCGCCCAACTATCATTACGGTGCCTATCCACCTCCGCCGCCCATGTCCACCGCCGACGACGCGGCCGCTTACCAGGGCTCTCCATACCCCGCCGACCACTTCTCATCCCCCGCGGATAATCAGCCCCCGATACAGGCACCGCCGCCACCCCAGCCCCATCCGCCGCCGCAGCAAGGGCATCCGAACGACGCTGGCCCCGGGAACAAGCAGTACGACGAGGAGGGCACCGGCGAGTTCGGCGGCCTGGTGTCGTACTTTAGTAGCCAGAGGGAGGACGATCTTGATTCGTAGCATGAGTGAGATCTTGGCCAACCCTGAATCGTTAGGTAGGGGCACGGTGTTAGGGCGGCGCATCGGGGCCGGGGCCAGGTTTACATTTTTCAGACAACGGCCAGGTAAGATCGCAACTGTTGCTCGAGAGGGACAAGTACAAGAGCGAACCAGCGCGTGGAAGGATAAAACGGGGAGAGGGATCGTTACGTGTGAAATGTAATCGTAAATAAACAGTAGGTATTATAAACGTATGCATATACGGGATATGTGTCGGGGGCATTGAAAAGATTTTTCATGATATAACGAAAGAGTATTCGCATTAACATACGACGACGATGTACGTTCTAGCATTATTTTATACACTAAACGCGTACTTGTAACATGTTTTTAAAACGTAAGGGACAAGTAGAGATTAGTAATCGTCTTCCTCTTCGACCTCTTAAGCAAACAGTTGTCTGATTGTCTTTGCACTTTCAGAAGTGAAACGAACGAAAGAAAGGGACGGATATGCCGGGCGGTGATCGATAAATCCATGGTTGGCCAAGGGAATAACGGAGAGGGGCGGGGAAATTTAATGTATCGCTATGGAGCCTATTTCCTAAGAGTTGTAAGCTTTTTGTAATTAGTTCGAGTTTGATTAAATTTATATAACGAGAGCGAACGACCACGCGCGTGTAGCCACGCAAAAGCATCGAGGGGGAGTAACGATGGAGGGTGTTGCGGTTTTCGCTAGAGAAAGGGATTACACACGAGGAACACACATGCACGCATACACGCATACAGAACACGTACTACACACAAAGATCTGACCAGAATTTTAATCTATTATCCGTTTATTAGTATTCACAGATGAAAATTCCGTGCACAGTTACTTCCGGATCCGTCGTAGATGT
Source organism: Andrena flavipes (assembly GCA_963971345.1). Taxonomy (NCBI): domain Eukaryota; kingdom Metazoa; phylum Arthropoda; class Insecta; order Hymenoptera; family Andrenidae; genus Andrena; species Andrena flavipes. Next base: position 77,103,078 of record OZ020480.1, read on the forward strand.
GTAGATGTCCTTTCCCCGGAATAAACCTTTTGCTGTTCGAAGGGAAAAGTAAAACAGAAAGTCGGTGTTTTAGTAGCGATCCGAGAAGAAATGGCGAGGAGAAATGAAACGGGGGAAAAATGAAAAAGAAGAAAGGCGAGGAATTATTGACAAATTCGGACTACGCGCCGTTGTTACGTGTATATATGTAAATACGATAAGTCCTTTAGATTATATTACATGTATTATATATGAAAACACAGTCACGCAGAATAACTATTAACGAGACAAAAGAAGAGGACGGGAAACGAGTTAGTGCGACGGGCACAAATGTAATATTTAAATTAAAAGAAAAAAAGAAACGAAAGGAAACGGCATCCGATTATAATAAATTAACAAATGGTGTGAAGACTACTACTATAATAATTATTATTTATAACGAGAAAAAAAAAAGAAAAGATTAAGAATTTATGATAGGTAGTATATTGTATTTTACAAATTTTACTTGAATAATTATATTAAAAGGAAAAAGAGGGAGAACACAAAACAAAACATTGAATATATAGTTATATTAGAGAACAGGAGGCTGCTGAGTCCAATCCTAAGAAAGTGTGCGAGAGTGTGTGTGCGAGAGAGAGACCAGACGAGTGAAAGGGGGGAAGAGAGAGAAGAAAAAAAAAACGAGGCGTGTAGATAATCGGCGAATAGTTTGAAATTGGAGAAATTTTTATTATTTCTATCGTCGCGTGCAATTGAGAAAGATGAGAAGTTTACATAAATATATATGTACCTACGTGCGAGATTTATATGATTTTGTCAGGCATGTGCAACCGTATCGACAGACTAACAAAATCTTTTTTCTTATTTTTTACTTTCTGTATCCTTTCTTTTCTTTTCTTTTCGGACGATCTTTCTAAGACGCTTTTTCAAGCTTTTAAGGAAAAGGAGAAATAAAAATATATATAAATATATATTATTATATATACATACGCAGATGGTTATATATGTATAATAAACTGTAAAAGAATTCATTATTGTACGAATATTTCGTATTGTAAATCACTATGTATTTGGCCCAAAGGTCACAGTTGCTCGTGCCTATAGCGAAGTCTCAACAAATTCGTTTGCTGAATCCTCTTCTTAGACCGAGCGCCTCGAGGGGGTGTCCCTAAACCGATGCTCCCTCGATTGACGAAGAAGATTCAGTATATGGGGAACTGATTCGATCAAGTGATTCACTGAACAGATACGATTACGCGCTAACAGATATATATATGTGTATATATATTCGCGGGAAACGAGAGAGCGAGCACTGGTTTCACTTCTGTTTCTATTATTTTGTATTCCGTTCGACGACGCGCGACAGCCTCCTGCTCTTTGATCGAGCCGCAAAGCTGGTAGTGTCTTTGCGCCACAAAAAATCATGTATCTGTTTAGTTATCACACGTACGTGCATACCTAATATAAATAGAAGTTATATAAATAAATACAAAAAAAAAAGGAAGGAAATACATTATCTTAGGATTAGCTGCTTGGGATAGTTTCCTTTTAACTCGAATGAACGTTTAAACGAAACCGAATCGAAACGATTCTACCCACGATTCTTACACACCGCCGTATAACGTAATAGAGAGAGTTTCAAACTATCGCTAATTTTTATTATTTTTTACACACACCTATAACGATGATAACTTCTTTCGGTTGTATACCGTTCAATGTACAATCTCTCCTATCGTCTTCTTTGAACGTAAACGTGCGTCTTCGGACCGATCGTAGTTAGGATGCGCTTCAAGGAAAATGCGAACTCACGGTTTCTATGAACTATCCACTCCTCCAATTCTCGAAACCCGATCTTTGGTAAAAAAAAAAGAGAGGAGAAAATAACGGAACTATCACCGGTTGAACACATATATGTATATATATATAAATGGTGACGTTGAATGTTTCATATGTCCGAAGACTCGTTTTTGGTTTTCTTAAATCGTCTTGAAACCGCTGAATAGAACAGAAAAGATGAAAATTAACAATAAGATAACGCGAAATCGATTTTTTCAGAAGATATATATATATATATATATATATATATATACATATATGTATATGTACATTCGTATATATTTGTATTGCTTTTATGCATGGCACGTCCGCATTTAGTGGAACCCTCGTATATTTCCTACGAAATATATTTGTGATAACACAGTGAATTCGATCTCAAAACCTTGGATAAACGTTTCTTAAAGCGTAAATCTAATGTAACACTCGGAACGGGTGGCGTTACGTTTTCTTTGCATGTGTACCGAACATTTCTCGCATTTATGAGTGTTTCCTTGAAACGTAAACTGACGAAGTGTCTTGGGACAGAACAGTAAATGTGGTGCAGTTTAGCTTTTCTTTTCATAAGGGTCTAGACCAAACGCAATTATTATATTACATGTTGTAGCCTAAATACAAAACATTTTGTAATAAAATTCAATATATTGAAATAATATTATAGGGCGGTTTTCTTTCACTTCTAGAGCATTCAGCGGTATATCGAAATAATTCGTTTATTCGTGCCTCTGCGTTGCTTCATAATAATATAAAATTTTTGTGTCACATTACAAAAGAAATATGCGTTATAGTCGACGTGTTCTTAAAATCAAAAATCAGATAGCTATCCGCTGTTCGACGTAAAACCAATAGTATTTTCTTTTTTTTTTCTTTACAAACGTTAGTTTCGCGCGAATTGTGTGTGAATCTTTTACGTAGCCCTTGGGAACGTCTACGGGCGAGAAAGTATTTCAAACTAATGTCTAGCGTGTCGTCGCGTCGAACGAAAAGAATATTTTAGATCCGTTGTGCAAAGTATTTTATAACAAATACAAGGATCTTGTATCGTTTATACAATAATTGTACTGCAAATAAGGGAACTTAGAGCGAGACTTGCAACCTAAGTTGGTGTTTTGGTATATAACACTGAATATCATTTAACAATCTTAACTTTATTATGAAATACTTTGTCGCCAGCCGGCTTCACTTCACCGAATCTAGCTCTCCTCTTTTCTATTCTGGCTTCCAATTCTGCCTGAAAATATAACGGTAAGCATTACGTGTCACAGATGCGTTTAATATCAAGTGATATTCGATCTATTACCTTCTCCATCAGAGTGGAAACAGAGGTGCCGAACCTTTCCGCTCGTTTCTTTAAAACTTCGTACGTCGTGTGCTGCGAATAAATATAACGAATAATAAATCCAAAAATCGTAGAGTATTTTAATTCGAATTAAACGGAAGTACGTACCACAGGCGTCTTCACGGACGCAGCCGATTTACTGTTCTGGTTAATAATACTGAATCTCGCAGACCTGGCTTCCTTTTTAGCAGCTTCCGATAAGGGCATCCCAAATTTCTTGGCCCTCATTTCTAGTCTCTGTTTAAAGGAACGAATTTACATTAACTTTACGTACTTCACCTATGATCCGAACTCGTTACCTCTTTGATGCCGAGCTCCGACAATTTAATAATCTTCCTCTCCGGCGGCGCGGTTTCAGTTATTTTCGTGTCGATTTCTGGTTTCTCCGCTTGCTCAGTCTTGGCTTCTTCGATTAATGGTTTGCGGTTCAGAACTATTTTCTTCACGCTCGCGTTACTCTCCGTGGACAATTTCCTTTTCTGGCTTACTTCCTGCGAATCAGGCTTACTCGAGAGCTCCTCTATTTCTTCGTCCTGTACAAAGATACTCGTTAAAATTCTAATTTAACCGTTACATCTGCCTTTTCGTATTATTACTTACACCGAGGACCGCGTCTTCGTCTAAGATCTCTTCCGCCGTCTCGTCCAAGGATAACGCGGAATCTAGTAAACAAAGGCATCGGTCTATCAATACGTAACTCGGAAATGGAACGACGTACTCCGAATACGTATTCAAAAGCATATACCACCATGAATCGCTAGCTGAAGCCTCTCGACTAACTCGTTCTTGTTACCAGTGGTGGTAAGTCCCCTCTGTTTCAATTCGATCTTCAAGTCCGCGACCTGTTCGCAAAAACGTTAATTTAAAACTGCGTCGCAACTACGTGCCCGAGAGTCTCGATAACAAGAAATAGAATTTCTACGATAGATTCTTCCCGTAACGTAGAAATTAACGTAAACATAATCGTTCCTTCGGCATCTCCTCCATTTTTGAGGTTAGCTTTCCGGGTACGTGGGATATTAACAATTAGGATACACGCGAGTTACCTTCATTTTCGAAAGCTCGGTTAGCCCTTTCTCGTACGACGAATCTGCCATGGTGCTTCTGTATTATTTTATCTCAAACTGATGGAACTTTTCGGTTTCCGATTTACATGTCACAATTCGTTCACTGGATAATCTTCGAAAATCGGAGCGGAGACAGATCGAATCGAATTGCACGCAACATGAAAGGTTCGATATCGCTGCTCCGTCGAGCGCGGCTTACTCCTGATCGATCGGGTTTCGATTGTAAATAGGTAGCGTGCTCGTAAGCTGAAACTATCAAACGTGCTACTACGATGGAGCGTTTATCTAGGAAGTAAGTAACCCTCGCGCAGCGAAGTGCAATTGTAACTAAGAATTTGAAATGTCTCTATATGCTGCGTAGGCCCCCTTCGATGTATCGATTATTATTGCGACATAGCTACCAAACCTAATAGCGAATTTGATACCTCGCACTAACTCCGCACTGGTGCCAGAAAATAATTTGGATTAGTTGTTTCTGATAGAAACGAAGAATCAACCAATCCAAGTCATTTTCTGGCACGAGCACAGAGTCAGTGCAAGATACCGAATTGGCTATAACTTTCAAACGCGCGGCGATTCATGGACCTGATTGTAACTCTTCATTCCGTAAATCTTGATCTACTTCTGCGTCTATTTCATATTCTTCGATTTCATTTTCATTGATAATGAAATTGTGCAGAATACAATATTCCGCTATGATTCGATTCCCTAGTTGGAAATCTGAAATGTCTAGATATTTGAGTCTCAGAACTGCTAAAACATCGCGTCGTTCAGCGGAACTGAGCGGAACGATGGCTACTTCATGGTTGGGGCAAACAGTTGTGTGCGCTGAACGCACCGTTTGATAGTTGATAATTGCTAAAGTTGACAATGGTAGATGATTCAACGAGGAAAACATTAAGTAACATTCCATTATTACAAACGAAAGCAGGACCTAGGGACAAGGAGTTATGGGTGCAAAGATTAAAGGAAGAATACGAAGCTTTGATTAAAGTAAATACAAGTTTGTTTATTACTCCATATGGCTCAGATTATTGCTGAAAATCTACCGCTCCGTCGTCACACCTTATAATCACAAATTGCTCGCACATTTCTCAGTTACCATTTTCGTAGTCTCGTAATTTTTTTTTCGTATTTTGAATCTTTTAACTTTTCAACGATAATTGTACGTTCGTAATACTCGTACCGTAAAAATGTAAATTTTGATATGTTGAAATTTGTGTCAACTACGAATATCAACACTTGAAAGACGTAGATTCATAGCGGATTTATTTTTTAGTTGTAAAATTATTAATCACGTTATTAACTGTCCTCAAATTCTACAACTCTTTAGATTACGTATTCCTACTAAAAAAAATCAAACTCTAATGGGTAAATATAATCTGATAAACCATTTGTGTACAAATGTTAACACTGTATCTCATCTTTTCGATTTTTTTGACTATTCATTTCATACATTTAGAACTAAAGTTAGTAATCATATTTGTAACCAAGTTGCTGCTATTTTTGTATTATATTGGCTTTTTCATGTTTTATCTCTATTGCGTTTTATATTGCTACCAAATTACGCATTATATATATACTGTTGTAATTTGCATTTATCAAAGGGCTTCCGTTTAAATAAATAAATAAATTTAAAAAATATTGTGGGAAGCAAAGTTTTTTTTTTTTATTAAAATTCAGAAGATTGTAAATTTTATTATCAAGGTCTAAAAATTCACAGAAATATTGGCAAATACGTATTTTGGAGTTGCGATAAACCCGTGCGACTACGAAGGGTTAACGCACCATTATTTACATTACAGAAACTAATGTAATCGCTGTTTAATGAAAGTAATCTTTGCACGTTTTCCAGTATGTTAAAAATAACAAAGAATCGGATAACGATTGGTTCCGCTTGGAATCGAATAAAGAGGGGACGCAGTGGTTCGGCAAATGCTGGCATATACAGGATTTCTTGAAGTATGAATTTGAAATTGAATTTCATGTAAGTATTGTTCGTTAGTAGGCACGATTGTTACGAATGTTTTTCTAAGAAACTGTTAAGTGTATTCTTTTTCAAACTTTCAGGGTATTTTAGTTCACATTCAAGCAATAAAAATGAAGATATATGAACACGTTCGGGAATCGCGAGCTGGAGTCGCAAATTGGCAATTGTAATGGTGGCCCCATTTCATCCCTGAAATAAAAAACCACGGATTTTCTTATTTCTAGTATAATTACATTGTCGATGAACCTAAGACATTGATAAATAAATTGAATCGAACAACTCTTTCCATAAATAGTACAAAATATCTTGGGCCAGAATCGTAACTTTTTCTTTCAAGTCCCACCATTCTGCCAACTTTTAACTTTTTTTTCGTTTGTTAGGTTCATCGGCAATGTGATTATTCTAGAAATAAAAAAATCCTTGGTTCTTTTATTTCAGGGACGAAATTGCAATCGCCAATTTGCAACTTCGACGCGCGAGTCCTAACGAACATCTTCTACTGAACACTTTGTAACATAAAAATTAATTTCTATTGTTTGAATGTGAACTAAAATACCCTGAAACGCTTAACAGTTTCTTAGAAAAAATTCCCAAGAATCACCTTATTCCTAGCATCCTAATAGAGATTAAGATTAATATTATTGGTATTCCAGATACCTGTTACATACCCGACGACAGCGCCTGAAATCGCTTTACCAGATCTGGACGGTAAAACGGCGAAAATGTACAGAGGTGGGAAGATTTGTTTAACCGACCATTTCAAGCCTCTGTGGGCGCGCAACGTACCAAAATTTGGGATTGCTCATGCCATGGCGCTTGGAGTAAGTTTCCTATTCATCGACGAATCCTCGAATCTCCATTTTCACGATTTTACGAACTTAAGAAATTGTGTTCTTTTAGCTGGGACCATGGCTGGCGGTTGAGATTCCCGATCTCATAGAAAAAGGAGCGGTGGTGCATAAAGAAAAAGTCGAATAGCCATAAATCGTAACACAGCAAAGTGAATATATCGAAACTCGTGATTGTTAACTGAGATTAACGTACTTGTTAATATATTTGAACAGAATACAGAAAGCTTCGCTAACGGGTATATTTTATAAATATTTACAGTGCTTCGCATATTATTTACAATTATTTATCTTCGTCTATCTTAATTTTCTTAGTTTCTTTTACAATCTCCTCTAACTTGTACAGATCCTTCAGCGACACCTCTCCGGTACCCCTTTTTATAGGCTTCGGCTGCGACGCGTCCGGCTTCCAACCAAGTAGATATATCACTTGAAACGTAGCCGGTATAAATGGTACGCCGTCTTCTTTAGTCTTCCCATACAGCTCCTTGTATATCGCAGCAGCTGCCATCATAGTATCTCTGTTCAAACGTAAATTTCGATTTCTCGCTGCGTTATTCTCAGCCATTCCTACAAAGTCAAGCCTTTGAACATAAACAAATCAATTCGGAGTTACCGTAACGCGAGAATTTTAATCGCTACCTTTCAAATCCCACATTAACTCGAACATACTCGGATAGCCGACGACCATTTCATCTGTATCAATAGTCAGCATCGTAAAGTTGGCCCTCGTCAACAAACCTCCGATATCCCTGATGTCCGCGAACGGTGAAACGTGCGCCGAGATTCCGCCGTTCCTCTCCAACTCCGCCAGTTGTAAAGAACTCCTGGAAAGAAGTAAAGTATAATATAATCTTACGATCCTGATATTCGATACCTGTGTCGATTACCTCAATTCGTATAACGTTTCTCCTCCGAACATAGCTGCCATGAAGACGCCGTCGTTCTTCAAGCTTTCGTTGATACTCCTGAAGCACCCCGGTAAGTTGTTCACCCAGTGGAGGCTCAGCGCGCTTATTACCAGATCTAAACTCTCCGGTTCGAACGAGAAATCTTCTTCGTCCATAACTGTTCGCGTGACTTTAATTCCTTCCGCAGTTTCAGCTTGGCTTAAGAAGCTCGAGCACGCATCGGTCAAGATTAATTCCTCTACGTAGTCTGGCAGTATGTGCCTCGAGACGTGGCCACGGCCACATCCTAAGTCAAGCGCTCTTTTGAATTTTCTCTTTATGTCGAACACTCTATCCGATAGCCTGTAACCTACTTCGTCCTTGATGTAGTCGTACAGATTCGCGTCAGAGGCTTGGGCCGCACGTTCCCTTTGGAGTTGCTTGGCATTTCTGTCGAACACGTACATCACACTGTCCGCTGGTAGAGCGTAGTTCGACGTACCGGTGAATATGCTTCGGGCATTGCTCCGACTTTGAGCGTTCAACTCCAGTCGAAGTACGCAACGTTCGAGCAAGTGTAACATTATTTTGTTTTCCTTCAAACGATTACGTAATGATAATATTCAGGCGAATTTTCTGGGCGTGTGCTTTTCATTGAAAAGATTGATCGTTTTCGATGGGTCTGCACGACATAACCTATAATGAGATGAAGTAAATAGAGAAATCGGAGCTCGGTGGATTTTCTTACAAATCGAGTCACTGTTAGAAATTGTTGATTTGAATAAGTTTCAGTTACTTGATAGTATATTAGTAGGAATCTGTAAATAGAGTATAATAAATTTAATATTCTCTTTGGTATTGGGTATTAAGGTTATACAATTTTTATTAATAATAAATAAAAGAGAATTATTTTGTTAGGGGATATGAGTAGGGCTGGGATTATTTTTCGAATTTTTCGGTATTAGAATATTCGAATACTTCAGATGCTCAATTATTTGGCGAATATAATTTGAATATTTAAGAGTTCGAATATCGAAGTATTCGAATACCGATGTATTCGAATAGTATGGTGTGAATTATAAATCAAGTTCTTTAGGTTCATCTTTTTACAAGCATTTATTTAGTTTCAGTTGTGAGTTCGTTAATTTGTCAGGGTGAATTAATTCTAAATCTTGTAAGCTAATAACGTGATTTATAATTCACACCATACTATTCAGTATGAATACATCAGTATTCGAATAATATGGTGTGAATTATAAATCACGAACTCATTCGGAATATTTGAGTAGTATTCGAATACTTAAATATTCGAATAATAACATTCGAATACTCAAATATTCGAATAATAACATTCGAATACTCAAATATTCGAATTATAACATTCGAATACTCAAATATTCGAATAATAACATTCGAATACTCAAATATTCGAATAATAACATTCGAATACTCAAATATTCGAAGTTTATTCGTATCATTCGAATACTTGTAAAATATTCGAATATTAAAATATTCGAATAGTCCCAGCCCTAGTATAGAGCCGCTATCCGTAAAATCATTAATCTAGAGAGCATTAAAACCCCGGACACTTTTACCTATTTCTTATATTAGGTACGATATCCCAAGATACAAATTTCTGTAAATTATAGAGTGTAACCGCAATCAAGAAATAAACATAAAATATTTATGTTTATTTCAACCCGGAAAAAACCCGGATTACTACAGAAAATCTCCCCGGACGTCTTCGCACGCCCTAAAAAAAAAAGAGGACAAATCCGGGGAATCCCAGACGGATGGCAGCCCTATATGAGTATAAAGTAATTGAACAGCAAGAAGTACATTTATTCTTGCCTTTTTAATTTTGCAATATTCTTGGAATACAGCTGAAATCAAAGTTCTCTGTGCCCAGATAACATCTCATCGTTACATTCTAGTTATAATGAAAAGTATCGTATTTAATTCTAGACTGTAACCGAAGATGGGTGCGAATGATTTGTATCTAGCAACGGTTGACTATCAAACAATAAGTTACCTTACATTCATCGTATATTTTGTGCATGCATGTCTAATATTAGGAGATTCGTGAACTGCCTACGCTCGAATGTATAGACCTCTAATTTTTAACACGATATATTATTCCCGACGTGCGCATAAAAATTAGAATCTTAAAATTGTAATATGATATCTTAAAATAAAATTTCAATGCCACAATTATTATCACACATGTCTTCGGTGGTAATGAAGCACATCAATGTCGACAAGTAGCGCACGATGTTGCTTCAAACTCAAGGTACATCCAGCGAGATAGAAATCGATAATAAATGCACCATTGTCCGTCTAATCAAATATGCGTACTAAGATCCTAGAATATTTGCTATTCGAATAAGAACAAAAATCACCATATTTGTTGTGTCATGTTTCATAAATAAATCGTGAAACTCGAAATTATCATTATTAATCGAATAAAAAGAATTTTATTTCCGTAATCAAAGAATAAGTATCGCTTTAAACAGTTTCGAGACTGCGTAACGTAATGTAAAAAATCGGTATAACTTTTAGATGCGTTTTAATAATTCTAAAAATATACTATACAATTAATAAAGCGATTATTGTTTTGGTTTCGGAATAATATAATAAAATACTTTTAAGAATATCGAATTCGTGGTTCAGTTTTTAAGGCAGCACCCACTCGGACGATTCTGACGCGATGCTTAATTACGAATATATTTGTTGAAGCGCATCAGTGAAAGGTGATATGATCGATACAAACGATATAAAATAAGCGCTAATGATATTCAAGTACGTATCGTTTAATACACAATGTATATATAAAAATTTAAGAGCCACGTAGAAAATACAAGTGCTACCGTAAGTTTGTAACAGCGAAAGCGTAAAGTCCTACACAAGCTTATTTAACTTTAATCCTATGGTGAATATGACGAAGCTGATTTTTTACGAGGAAGATTTGTGCGAAAGTAACCGAAAGAAGTTCAAGGAAATGTAATTTTTCGGCTGTGAATGTAAAGATTCTAACTTCGGCTTCAACGTTTGTCTATTTCTTTTAATCGCGGCGGTAATTATAAAATTTATTTTACAACCGATTGAATGAGCTTCGATGTGAATGTTAATGCTATAATTAAGTACAAATATTAACTTCGATGCAGAAGTCGTTCATGTACACCTACTGATGTGTGAAATCGAATGTAATCTTCGCGGGTCCTGCCTTTTAACACGTTAAAATTTACAAATAATGAAAATGTTTCGCAACCGTGGAGAAAGATATTAAAAGAAACGTTCTATATAAAAGTCTTATTAGTAGAAAAATTTGTACAGTTATATAAATCACAATAAAAACAAATATCAATATATATTTAGAGGCACAATATATAATATTACACCTGAAACCTAGGAAAGCTTTTTAGAAATTCGTTGCATATTCGAGAAAGATGTTTAAACAGTAAAAAAAAAAAGCAATTCACTATTGTTCGTTACAAATAAGCATGAGAAATGGTACTTGCATTCAGACAAATCACCTAATTAATAGTTGATGAAATATAGATAGCGAAATAATGATATGAAAGCAATTATATATCTCTAACATATTTAACATAATTATTGAGACTTTGCGTTTTAGAGCTGCGATTAAATTGCCATAAAAATATTTTTCCTTCTTCTATAATACAATTTAATTTTAGAACGCGGCCGAGTACTTTTTAGTAATCAGCTGCGAAGTGTTGGAATTATATACTTTATACTTTCTACGCTCGCATGAACATGCAAGCGAACAAGTATACTAGTTTCCACTCGGGGAACATACAGATTCGCTGCAAGGGTACGTGTCTTAAATGAAGATGAAAAACAGAAAAGACGATCAATCAGAGTGTGCAAATTAAACGGGGCAGGTTTTACGAAGATAATATCGAAGCTTAAAACCCCGCGTGGTGAGAGTAACAAAGCCTCTTTGCTTTTCGAAAATCTCAATAATTGGCGATGTTAACGACGATTACTTTGGCCTCAAACTATTCACGGGAGTGGGTAATGCGAAATGTGCTGACGCCGCAAGAGTGGTCGCAGTACACGTAGGGGCAGGAATATCACCGATAATCGCAGTAGCATTCGTTTCGCTCTTGTAACGAATATTAGTATATTCCCGGCCTAAATGCAGAGATTTCTGTAAAGATAACAAACACACAGAGGATGAGTAAGCGAGGAGAGATCGCAAAAGCGTAAATGAAAGCAGCGCTCGATATAATTACCTGTTCTGCCTGCACTCGCTGCGAAACAGTTTCTATGTAGTGCAGCACAGCGAGGTAAACGAATTTATACTGCGCTTCGGTCTGGACCATTCCCGATCTTTGCGAGCGTACTCTTTGAATCGTTCTCTGAATATCGATCTCGCAGTCCAGCCCTGCAAGCAGAAGATATAAACTGTGAGTGCCGCGCGGTGGAAAGAATTTACACCAGAATCGTACGATCGATTAAATTTACCATGTCGCTTGATCTGATCAAGGATCATATCGATGACAATAAATGTTCCGGTCCTGCCAATTCCAGCGCTACAATGCACAAGAACTGGCCCTATATTTGACACAGCTTGACCGCTCGATGCGAGAGAAGCAGCGATCGATTCTTGCCTCGCGTTCACATCGTGGAGAAAGTTCAGTACGCAGCCAGGATCTGACGGGACACCATGATCGGGCCATGCCTGAAACCAATTTCATTTCATGAAATCAAATGAAGCGCTGTCGCAATAACCAGCAGGGTTCGAAAGAGTTTTGGAATTTTTCGATAGGTTCGATTTGAAACGTGGACCGTAGAAGTTTTTTTTAAAAAACTTCATAACAAGACACTCACTTGAAAGTGGTAGTGATAAATTCGTCTGGACTCCGTGAAGCACGGTTCGCTTCCATGTAACAGAAACTCTCGCAACGTGTAGTCTGCCGTTGAAGTACGAGACAATGCGCGCACCTTCCATTCAGCCCCGTACTCCGCGACTTCGCCTTCCTCTGGCCAATAACGAGCGCATTTATTCTAAAATACACGCACACTTTTAGAAAATGCACTTAGAAAACGCGCGTTCAAGCGACGCACCTTTCCCCTTTCCATCTCTTTGGTGGTCATAACGATCACTCGCGTGTTCTCTTGGTACACCATGTGCCAGAAGTCTGGTATTGTATTCGGGAGGCAGCCTTGCGTCGCGATGTAACATTTATTGAACGAGCCACCGTCCCCGCAAGTGCTGATTCCACCAGCCTGTCCGTCTCCATCCTCGTTCTGTATACATTCGTGCGTCAATGAGTTTCCAATGCATATACGTAAGATAAATTTCACATTATCCAGATAGATTTACCCTAATGTAGTTGGCATTAATGTAATCAGCCCCAGGAACGTTTAGATCGACCTCCTTCAAACGCACCCTCGTGTGATCAACTACAGGAAAGTGATTTAGTAATTGAAATGTATAGGTAAGAGTAGTGATGGGACTCGAAGCACTTCGAATCTCTCACGACTACTTCGAAGCTTAAAAAACTCTTGAAAGTCTTAATTGTCTTCGAAGTCTTGAAACTCTTGGTTCGAAGCGCCTCGGTGCCTCGCCAAATTATATAGCTTTCGACCCTCGAAGAGGTTTTAATACCATTAAAAAGTGAGAAATGCCCAGGATTTCCGAATTTCTCATCAGATATTTGCGAAAACGACAAATTCTTTATCGTATCGATAGGGAAGTGACGCCGATATATTCCTTATGTTTTCTCGATGAAAATCATACCAAATTTCATGTAAATCGGACTATTTTTAACGAAGTCAGCTTCAAATGATATAAATCAATTTTTTATGTGATTTCCTTTATTACGGTCCGAATTACGTCGTTCTTGGTGTTAGTTTTATCGGTGAAACATAAGGAATCGATTGACGTAGTTTTCGCAAATATTTTCGAAGCAAGAGTGTCAAGACTTCCAAGATTTTCCAGAGATTTAATCTTTAAATCATGTTCGAAGCGTTTCGAAGTTTTCGTCATGCATTGCTTCAGATCCCATCACTAGGTAATGATTCAACAGCAAAACTGAAGACTATCTTACATGGTAGGATATTTTTGTACCGATTCTTCGCTCGGTTCTCCGGGCGTAAGCCTTCCTTTCTGGAAAACAAGTGGCGGCACTCTAACTGCTGCAATGACTCGAACTCTTCCCAGAAGCCAGCTTTCCCTTTACCACGCCCTGCACCTCCTTCGTTACTTCCCGTAGCTCCGTTCCAACACAGCCACCCGTTGGAGCAGCCGTTTTCTTTATGCAGCTGCCTCACTCTGCTCTCAATGCCGCTGGCATTTATGCGAGTGGCATTAAACGGTTGCCTTGAATGTGGCGCGAACGTGTTATAAGAAGATATTTTTACGAACATATACGAACGCGATAACGTTATTAAGCTTCCTACCTCAGATGGACAACGCTCCCGCTTGTCTCAACCATCGGATTACGCTTGTAATGTTCTATCAGATCACTGAGACTGTCAAACTTATCGCCTCCTCCAACATCGTACTTATTATCCTACAATATTTATCGGTTTTCAGTAACGAGGCGTCGGCCTTCGTTTTGTAACTCGTTATTAATTTGATAGATACACATTTAAAGTGATACGTATAATATAAAATATGAAATGTAATTAACCTGAGATCGTATTATAACATGTGTAACACGATCGTCTGTGCGCACAGATAATACAAAGTCACCAGGTTTACTTTGGGATTCGCGAACCAGAAAAGATCCGTTTTTACCTCGCTCCAGCATTAAACGTTCTGCTTCTTTGGCTGATAAATGGCCATGGAACCACCTTTACCCATATTTTACTATTAACACATACCATGCTATATGCGTGCATTCAAAGTAACAGTAACAAGAAAGAGTGTTTCCAAAGCATAACAGAACTTATCATAATGTTCATTTTTGTGAGAATGGCGACTAGAGAATTCTGCCTCGAAATCAAGGGATACCTTTCGGTCGTTGGGTCCGCGCAGTTTAACGGATATTTCAATTCGATAATTTCCCCGTTCTTTTCGCGCAACTGTCCGCCGTTTTCCATATAAAATTGCACGAGTTCTGACAGAGTCGCAAACTTCTCGCCGCCGTACAGATCATAGAAGTCTCCGGTGTTTTGTATTTTAATATGAGTCACTTCGCCGTTCCGTCTGAGGATCAAACAAGGATATCAGACATTATACAATAACGATTTTACCACGACACCCGTGAAATGTATATAATCGCACGAAGGGATATCTTCTGCGTTTACTTACCTAACGGACAACGTAAAATCTCCGGGATTAGATGAACTCGGACGTGCTAAAAACGAGCTATCGTAACCTCGTTCCATTAATAAATGCTCTGCTTCTAAACCCGATATATTGGGATGAAACCATCTGTAATAAATATTTGGTCGTTACCGTGCGAATATTTAGTCGTCGAAGAGGTAATTACACGATATACAGGGCTAAATTTTTGAATACCACCTTGGTTTACGTAAATATTAAGGGGGACATAAAAAGAGATTCCGTCGAGTTATTCGAACGCGTTATAGGCAAGAGATATTTTTTTTACTCGCGAATATCAGAAGCCGAAGATAGGAAATAGATTTTTCGTAGAAATGATAGTGGTAGCATTAAATTGATAATGCACGCAATAATTCGTCGATTTAACGATTACGATAGAATTCGTAAAAAGGAGGATATAACTAATAAATAGTTTAATCCGTTAATGCTCCGTAATCATCGTAAAACGTGATGATAAAATACGTGTAAATAAGTCTGGAACGCACGTTGGAACGGTAGAGGAATACGTGAAAGTGAGCGATCCAGCGGAAAAGTAAATATCCGTGCTGTAAATATCTGTGACAGATGCGTATATAAATTGGCACTGTTCTTATCCATTTTTGGACATCGGGGATTCGACGGCGTTAAATGATTTAACTGCGCATACCTTACCTCTGACTGTGTTCGACTAATCCGCGGCTAACACTGATAAATAAGTAGGCCTGTTCCAGCAAACGTCCGTGAATTATGATAATTACATATTTTTTATGCAAGTACAAAAACGTGCCTCACCTGCGGGATGCCATGTCGTGACTCCGGCTATGACCACCTGGTTATTAATAATTCATTACGATTCATCGATACTCGCGCTTATAATTCGCAATTGTAATTGCCCTCCTAACTCAGCGCACTAGCTACACATCGCCACGGTCTTTGACATATTCACTTTGCGCAAAAACAAAAAGAAACCGAAAGCACTAAAAGATTCTGGCATAGAACAGCGCTTTTCAGATTAGGATATTAAACGAGTTTTCGGGCGGGCCGGCCGCCCAAACCTAATGCTGGTTTCATAAAACCGTTGGAGCTTCCGAAGCTTACCGCTAGAAGGCTACGAGTAGCGGCTTGTTCTCGCGTGTTCTGGGTAGATACATACAAAGAGGATTGTGTTCTAATTCACGCATACTGCGCATGAAATTGGTGGCACCGTATTGGTGGCATCGTACGATTCCGTAGAATTTCTCTCACTTACCACCAATACGATGCCACTTCCGGTGCAGTGGCTGCGTTCAGCGGAACAAACCGCTACGTAGCCGCTCACTTTGAGCTCAACGGTGATCGGTCCTGGTTCCGCTGAACGACACTTGGGAGGGTGGGGATATTTGTAGCAACTCAACACGTTCCGTAAAAGTAGCGGAGTTTATCTACGCTCGAAAAAATGGCGACCGCTCACTAAACGTGTTGAGCGCTCAGCAACCTAGCGGTAGCGTTCAACGAAAAATCCGCGAGCGGCTACGTAGCGGTTTGTTCCGCTGAACGCAGCCAGTGACTGCTTCTCCTTTGAATTTCTGCGATAGCTGCACCGCTCGCTGCACCGGAAGTGGCATCGTATTGGTGGCAAGTGAGAGAAAATCTAGGGAATCGTACGAAGCCACCAATACGGTGCCACCAATTTCATGAGCAGTCTGCGTGAATTAAACACAACCAAAAGTAGAAGCAGAAATATGCGATGCAGTTTAGGCCACTGATATATAACACTGGATGCGGCATCGCCTCCTACAGCGTCTGAAGCCACAAAGCGGGCAGCCATGTTTGAGAATGAACAACATGCGCCACCTGAATAGCGTCTCAAGAACTACGCAGCTTTTCGAAAGCTTCCTCCTTGCTAACGCAAAAGTTCTATATTTATTTGTAGTTTCTGAAAATTATCCAAATTCTTATACTCCCATTAGTATCATTCTTTCGTTAACATTATTATCGGCGCAAAAGTGCTTTCAATTTTCTGAAATCCGAAGTGAGAAATTCAAACGAGTCGATTATTCACAGAACAGCCACGTGCACGTGGCGCTATGGTCGACGCCACAGAATTTCGTATAATAGACGGGAATACACTTTCTCGCAGTGTCTTTCTCAACACAAGAGTGGGGTTAACAAGTTTGTGTTCAACAGTCGTGTGTACATGCACGTGACGTCGAATTACATGTGTCAGTCACGCGGATGATTTCTTCGTAAGACAGATCGCGCTGTAATCAGTGGTTAAGCTGGGTTGCCGATTAATACCACTTACGATTCTGCCGGTTATGAACGATATTTGATCTCTGTGTGCACTGTATAGTTGCTACTTGTAGCTAGTACAAATGCAACTCGCGATTGTTAGTCGGGTAGGAGTCGCCGGGTGTGCGAGTGTTTAATAGAACCAGGTAGAAAGTTTCTTTAAACCGAAGATGGGTCAACATGTGTCGAGGACCGATTTCGAGTGGGTTTACACGGAAGAGCCGCATGCGTCACGGCGAAAGATAATATTAAGTACGAATACTAAGTGGCACACGTGTCCTTCGAAAACTACTTCAACCTATCCGTGACCTTAGATATTTTTTCTATCAATTATCAATAAAGTGACGAGGAACAGTGACACCAGTCGATAACCGCGAACGCAGATGCGACTGTCATAAAATATCTACATTTTCGTAGACCGATTAAGAATTCTTTCCTCGATCATTTTATTATGAATATCACGTGCCGACTTATGTTAATTAAATCGCTTTCCTTCCAGGCAAGTATCCACAGATAAAGAAACTCTTCGGATACGATCCAATGTTTAAATGGATAGTCACGGGGATGGTGTTAATCCAATTTATATCCATGTTCTTCGTAAAAGACTTAAGCTACCCGATGCTGTTCCTCGTGGCGTATTGCTTCGGAGGTGTAATAAATCATTCCCTTATGCTAGGTACGTATAAGCAATTCCAATGTGAAACACATTCCAAGATAGTCTGCTTCCCGAGGCTTCTCACACGTATCCGAGAAACTATTTTACACGGAGCTTTATCAGGCTGTGTTAGTATTGACTTACAGACCGATGCACCACTTCCAGTGAAATCAATTATCAATTCTTATCTGTCGAGTGTATTATTTACACAGTAGATGTGACTCATTGTAAAATGATTTAAGATATTATAACAGAATTTATTTATTAGTTTCTCCTGGTTGTAAACGTGTAGTTTAATAATGAATATTGTTGTCGATAAGCGTTAGGATTAATTAAATTTACCACTTTTAGCGATACACGAAATAGCGCATAATCTTGCCTTCGGACATGCCAGGCCTATGGCGAATAGGATATTCGGGTACTTTGCCAATTTACCTATAGGTATACCAGTGTCCATTAGTTTTAAGAAGTATCACCTTGTGCATCACCGTGTAAGTATGAAAGAATTATATTTTAAACTAGCAAAATACCACCACACTTCATTTTGGGCCTAAGAAATATTGAGAAGTCCGTGAAAACACATTTCATTGTTTTTCACCACCCCTCCTGCTTTGGGGATTGATTAGGGCAAAATCCTGAAATTGTTTTTTTTTTTAACATTTATGTGGGTAATCTTTGGGAGTAAGAACCAAGTTGATATCTAATTAGATCTAAGAGATATTAAGCAATAGGGGGAGTCCGAGAAAATACATTTTGCCCCGTTTCACACCCTTTGGGGATGGAAGTTCCAAAAATCCTTCCGTAATGGGTCCCTATGGATCGAGCCCTCGATTTATTCCCGCCGCGTTGCTATTTCGCAAGCGAGAAGCGCTCGCCCAGTCGCCGCCTGGCGGTCGCGTCGCGAACTACTATTATTTAAAAATCGTTATTTAAAAAAATTAAAAATGTTTGAACCTTCTTCTCGTCAAGACGAACAAAGTGATGTAACACACTTGTGGTTGCACTTCATATTTACTGGGAAACCGTATTTGAAAGTGTGGAACTTCAATTTTATATAATAAAGTATAGATAAGCTGCTTCTTATTACAACAAATAATTTACAGTATCAAGGGGACGAAGCATTAGATACTGATTTACCAACGTTGCTAGAAGCAAAATTATTTTGCACGACATTGGGGAAATTTTGTTGGATAGGCTTGCAGCCGTTTTTCTATGCATTTAGACCACTGATTGTCTATCCATTGGCACCCACGCTATTGGAGTTGATAAATTTAGTGATACAACTCATTTTCGATGGGCTGGTTTGGTACTTCCTAGGTGAGTCTTTATGTAGAACGAAATTACTGTTTTTACCGTTACTTATCGGTTTTATAAGTAACGGAATATTAAGAGGACCGTCCGGTCAAAAGGCACGAGAAATAGGTGATCTTTAGGATTTTTTCTTTGAAAAAGTATATAACTTGCAGTAAAAAACTTTATGACCTTTCTTTGTTCGTTCTTCAAGGATATAAAAACTTCTTTTTTTTTTTTATTATTTTCCTGTAATGGTTCGAATTTTACGTTGCGCTCAGTGCAACGTAAACTCGAGAAAAACGCGTTTAAAGATTTACGCGAGTGCCAAGTGACCGGGTTTTACCCACGCGTTTGCCGCTACTCAAATGCCTATAACTTCGGGAATTTTACGAATTTCAAAGAATCCTTTTAAACACATATTCCTAAAAGGTTGAACATTCCAAAAATGAAATAAAAAATCGATTCTTAGACCGGACGACGGTCCCCTTAATGTATCTTTCAAATAAGGGCTGTACTTATACTTTAATGCTATATTATTTTTTTTTAATTGTTTAGGTGGAAAAGTATTAGTTTATTTGCTTTTTGGATCTGCAATGGCGATGGGTTTACATCCCGTAGCTGGGCATTTTATATCGGAACATTACATGTATAGGAAAGGCTTCGAGACGTATAGTTATTATGGTCCATTAAATTGGATTACATTTAACGTTGGATATCACAACGAACATCATGATTTCCCAGCGGTTCCTGGTTCGAGGCTACCAGAGGCAAGAGTCGCTCAATTTTAAGCGTTTTAATTCGTTGAAAAGCGACTTCTTCGACTTACTCCATTTTTCTTAGAATAATATTATTTCTATGCTTCTCGTAGGTGAAACGAATAGCCTCCGAATTTTATGACGATTTACCACAGCATACTTCTTGGGTCTCTGTGCTGTATGATTTTGTTATGGATCCTGAGATAGGTCCATACGCAAGAATAAAGAGAAAGCACAAGGGGCTTAGTTCCTGAAGCCTAGAAACTTTTTTAGAACGATTAATGATTAGCATCTGGAACTTAAAATTATGCGTATGCCTAATGCATCGAGTATTATTATTAATTTATTATGTTATATTCAGTATTAATTGGTAGCCATATTGCTTTCTATTGTTGGATACATATGCTAATGCAACGAACGTAATGAATTACAAATGCGAGGAGCTTCGGAGCGTAAAATTTCCTCGAATCTCTGTGTTACGTTGAAACATAATAACTTTCGCATCGTTGCGTATCCAGTTTGAAAGATCTATAAAATTATATCGTCCCTGCTCTATCGTTACAATATTTAGAGCGCAAGTGAAAGATGCTAAACTAGCGAGAATTTTTCTATTTTATGATGCCTGTAAATAACAAGTGTAATAAAGGAAACTATATATCTAACATGATAAATAAACCAAAGATACGTGCGATGATATTTTCTCAGCTGCGCGCGCATGGTGGAAGCACAAATTTCACAATTTTGTAATCTAGTCATAATTGAATAAATTCTTTATTACGAATGATAGCGCTTTAATCAAATGAATGTGTATTTTAAGGGAGTAATAAAGTGAAATTATTGGGTCGTGTTAATTACAGTATCGTGAAATCGTAACGTTCAATACTTTATTCAATCGATCCTTTAGTTAGGTAACGAAACTCATACATTCTTTTTGCGTTCACAATCTATTCTTTCGTTCGTGAATTTTGAATTATCTTTTGATGTTCTAGGTATTTCTAAGCTACCAACTTTACGCACTTTAAGATTCCTAGCTAGTAACATTAATGCGTGCGTTCAGTGTTGCGCGATTCAGTGGTGATTTTTAATGAAGCGCACTCAGCTCGCGAGTTAGTGCGGGAATTTTAAAGGATTCAACTAGGGTGAACTTTTGAACTATACGTATATTGTTACATTGAGTAAACTGTTCGTTAGTCTGCTGAAAAGATTGACCTGCCTTCTTATAAATTACCCAGATAACACAATGTCTGGTAAATTCTTAAAGACGTCTTAAACCGGTCTTGTTACAAATCAAGAAGTTCGAACCTAAAATGGACATAAACTGCACGTCTCTAACGGCCAATTTCTTCACCTTCAGTAATCTTCCAGTTGGAGTTATGTTCCACATAACTGCCAAATGATAGGATCCTATTGGCTTAGAGCATTTAAATACTCTAAGTCAATTAGCCGTTCACTGACCGGAAGATTACCGAAGATGAAGAAATCGGCCGTAAGACGAGTTGTGCTATCCGCGGCGCGAATCAGAACGCACCCCCTGAGTCTGCTGAACGCACCTTCTGCGTGATTGTAAACCGTACCCGAACCAGGCAACCAACATCCGTTCCACAATCCACCGATTCCAGTCACGTATGACGTACCCCATTCTGGAACCACCTTTGGCAGTCTTGTATGCGCAACGAATTTTTTTCACGTTTAGTAACTAACAACGGGCAAGCAGGAAAGTGGTTATCGATGTTTGTTTAACGTTAACTTAACGACAGCAATACCAGTATCTCGCGCTAAGCCAATCCTCCGATGCTTCCGCGTTCGATACCTCAATAATAAGAAATAAATGAAGCGGCAACTCGACTCCTCGACTCCTCGATCTCCTCAGCATTACCGCTAGTGTACATTCCTTAAATGAGACGCGAACGATGCCAGCACGCGTTCGGTCCCTTAATTCGCGACGCGCGTACACCGAGATTTGAAATAAAGGATCGATCAGGCTCGAGGCCAGCGATCCGCGTCTCGTCGGCTTTCGCATAGGCGTCGATACTTACTTCTAACGCCTGTGACAGAAGGGAAGCGATAACAAGATAACGCTCGCCTGTTTATCGTACGATGGTTTCTCGCTCCGTGAGAACCTACGACTGCGTGCTCGCGCTCCGTGCAACGCGTCTGCAATGGTGCATCGGTCTAGCCGTGGGAAAAGTAACGCGCACGTGAACGGCGGTATTGTGTACACATGTTTGTCTGTAGCACGGTAAACAGAATGGGAAAGCAAGAGGGCTCTTGTTGGTGGTTCGTCAAGGCCGTGAAATGGATACCAGTTATTTTCATCCTCACCATTGTTATGTGGTCCTATTACACTTACGTGGTGCAACTATGTTTTTGTAAGTGTCTTAGTCACGTAAAAAAAAAAAAAAAAAATTTGTTTATGCACTATATACATCGTAACCATTATTTCATTTCCCCACCAATACGCTCGGCTGAAAAATATTCCCTCAAACGCGTGTCGGGTAATGGTAGCTTCTTTCGCTAACACCTCTGTAATGTTTTACAAACATGGCCCAGGTGCGGCGTAGCTCTATTCGGACGCTGGTATTTTTTAGCCGAGCGCATAGTATTTTAGAATCGATCCCTGCGTAGCGGAGGTATATCGATTCGACTAACTATACTCGAGCTCATTTAAGAAGGAACTTGCCGACCAACGAGTTTAGATCGGTTCTGCACATGTTGGCGACGAAACAAATTACTATTGGCCATACCACGAACAAACGCTCCCTCGGAGCCAATGAGCGCATTCTATATGCGCGAATTAAGTTCCTTCTTAAATGAGCTCGAGTATAGATAGTCGTCGATTATAGGATATTGTATGAACGGTGCTACAACCAGGGAATTCTTGATTTTAACGAGAATAACACTCGATCGTGTTCAAAGAGAATTTATTTCCTTCTGTATTATATTTCGAAACGTGTAGTTTAGGGGATTGTAATTTTCAACGTAAGGCTGCGCGTAAAAGAATGCGTAGAATATAAGTTCCTGGTTGCATCGCTAGGTATAGAATGCCCTGTATAATCAAAATCTCTTCGGCTCGTTTACATGTGCTAATAGTTTCGTTTTTCCTTTTTTCAGATACGATAGATAATTATGTTCAGAAAGGTACATATGTTTTTGTAAATATCGCTAAATAATACTAGATGGTATTAAATTGGAGTTAATAATTCTTTGTTTGTTACCAGCCTTTTACTTGTTTTTCTATCACGTCTTGTTTCTATTATTTTTGTGGTCCTATTGGCAAACCGTCTTCACGGACTTATTAGAAATACCAAACAAGGTAAGAATCTAATCCGTGTAGCGATCGTCGAATAAATACAGACAGTGTATTAACTATGAGTTATTCCATATAGTTTAGAATACCGGACGTAGAAATAGAGAAGTTTCAGAAAGCTGAGACAGAGGAGAGCCAGAGGCAAATATTAGAAAGATTTGCGCAAGATCTTCCAGTGACGAATCGTACTCTAAAAGGAGGTAGAGTAATCGCACGATTATCCATCGTTCGCGGATCACCGGGGACGTGTACGTTTCATAGAAATCACTTGTTCCAGTAATACGCTTCTGCGAGAAATGTCAGTTGATTAAGCCAGATCGCGCGCACCACTGTAGCGTGTGCAGCACGTGCGTCTTAAAGATGGATCATCATTGCCCGTGGGTAAACAACTGCGTAGGCTTTCACAACTATAAGTTTTTCTTGCTGTTTCTGGCGTACGCTCTTCTTTACTGTATATTCATTACCGCTACATCTTTAGAGTTCTTTATACGTCTGTGGAAAGTAAGTACAATCCTCGTATACTTGAATTAGCTGCAGTAGCAAATTAGCAAACGAATCGACGTATAGTTTACGATTATACGCTGTCGTGTATTATAAGATTGCTATGCGCGCCGCTTGTTTACACCAGAGATGGGCATTGTTTGAATAAAGAGTTATTTAAATAATGTATCAAGTAAAAGAGACTTTATTTTTATTAGTCGTCAAATAAAAGTAACTTTGGGTCATTCAGGGTTTCCCGATGAAAATGATAGCAAACCTGATGTGGTTTGAACT
Organism: Andrena flavipes; assembly: GCA_963971345.1. NCBI lineage: Eukaryota > Metazoa > Arthropoda > Insecta > Hymenoptera > Andrenidae > Andrena > Andrena flavipes. Next base: position 77,127,376 of record OZ020480.1, read on the forward strand.
ATAATTAACGATATTAGGAGTAAAATTAATTTGCAGGATTGAAAGCCCGTTTCGTTAACAGTAATGCGATTTGAAACTTTTTTTGCCAATTTAATCGGGAGAAGGCAAGGAATCTATTAGTGTCACTTTCATATTGATACGACGAAAAATAAAGAAATTCTGTTTCTGTATAATCGATAACACATCGCCGAGTAACTTCGCGCTGCAGTTTATACGGGTGAACGATAGAATGTCGCTCGGCTTGAAAAGTTCGAATATTTGAGTATTCGAATGTTATTATTCGAATATTTGAGTATTCGAATGCTATTATTCAAATATTTGAGTATTCGAATGCTATTATTCGAATATTTGAGTATTCGAATGCTATTATTCGAATATTTAAGTATTCGAATACTTGAATATTCGAATTATATTCGCCAAATAATTGAGCAACTCGCCCGAATTTAATATCGAATAAAAATACGAATGAAACTGAGAAAACCATTCGAAGCTTAAAATGAATTCCCGTCGAATAAAGAAATTATGCGTGGTCGTCGAATAAAAAAATGATTTGAGGCGCTTGCGAATAAAAATAAGCCAAAGTTATTTTTATCTGATGAGTCTCGAATCAAATTTTCGTCTTTTATTTCGAAATCAATTTTTTATTTAAAAATATTCTTTGCCCATCTCTGGTTTACACTTACAATAATGTGAATATTTACTGCATAGTCAGAATTGGATGGAATGGGTAAATATCAGCTGCTGTTCTTATTCTTTGTGGCACTGATGTTCGCTGTCAGCCTAAATTCCCTTTTCTTCTATCATTGCTATCTCGTTATACATAATAGGTCTACGTTAGGTAATTAAAACCCATTTCTATATGAACATTTGATTCGTCTATCTACCTGAGACCATTTACATCATACGGCGTAATGTATTTGTAGAGGCGTTTACACCACCCATGTTCCGCACAGGAAAGGACAAGGATGGTTTTAGCCTTGGAAAGTACAATAATTTCCAAGAAGTATTCGGCGATAATCCTAAACTATGGTTCCTTCCTGTTTTTACTAGGTAAGCTGATGGAAGCTATTCGAACGCTTCGTATTATTTAACATAAATCTTCTACTTCGATAATACAATACAGTTTCTCTTACGATAAGACTGTGAACCATTTGCACAATATACGAACGTAAAGGGTTTAATGTATCTACCGCAGTCGTTCAAGCATTTACAGTTTATGCTTACATACGATATGCATACATCGTGTAACGTAGAACTTACTGTGAACTTATGAATATTAAGTGTCGCATACCGCCGAGAAAGTTAGCACGTTCGAATATTAAATGTGGACCGTGCATAGAGAATCAATATTTAGAAGTAACACGAACGTATTTCAGCCTGTAGTATCACCTATCGTATTGTATTCTTCTTTTTTTTTTATGTACGCATTTCGAATCGAATAGACATCATAGCACGGTTTCATGAGAGAGTAAGTTATCGTTTCATAGACGAGATATAAAAGTGAAGAAAATGGTGGAAATGGGAAAGTTTACGTGTATTACTTTGCATAGAAATTGTATAAACTGCCTTAAAAATCAGACTCGTTAAGAGAAATCACTGAGTCGGAACAGAATTCTACATTCTGATCGATTATGCCGTGTTAGTTTATGTTTCATTTCTTCAGAGATAAGTACATTGATACGGTAGCAATTGAATTACTGTTAAATCGCGATGGGTGCGTTGAATGTGTTCTAGTCTTGGAAATGGTGTCACCTATCCAGTGCGCGCTCAGCATCAGGGCACACCCAATACATACGACTCCATGGGCAGTACTCGAAACAGGTCAGCATTATAGAAATCTCAAGCGCCGTATGTAATGATAGTTGCATATAAAACTTTACTATGGAACTCGTTAGTATCATTGATTGAAAGGCAGTTCATATTTAAATCGCGCGAGCAGATCGATCCGGCATTCGAATGCTTTTCAAAACGAAACATTTTCTTCATATTTTCTTTTCCTCTAGATTCATCCGTTACTACATTTCATTCGGAGACGTACATCTTCTTTCATTTTTCCAAAGGATTTTCATTTACTGTTTATTTTACACAGAGTTCCAGAGTAATGAAGACGCATACAAATCGCTTCCTGGATGCATGCGACTGTTTATTTCTATTGCGTTCTCATTCCTTTTTCCTAACTTACAACTGTAGCAGAAGGAACAGCTGTTATAAAGTGTGTTTGTATCTTACTAACATTGATACTTATTTTGTGGTAACGTAAGACTAATGGAAATTATAACTCGGGGTCACCGTAGCTGTGCGTATTTAACACTTGCTGTCTGTTGATCGTTGAAATGCGTGCTTTGCAGTTTTATTGACGATTACGGTAGCGAACGATGCTAAAATTCCGATGGAGAGACTCGCGATACTTTGGAGAACATTCGCAAATCTCGTTTCAGTTTTAATTTCCCTCCGCGCGCTCTTATTTGAAATGGTACTGGCCGCGTGCCATGACCAACGACACTTACGATTACTGTAATATTTACATCGCTGTGTACGATAAGATTAAATCTGTACCCTTGTATTTAATCTGCAGATAATCAGTAATTGAGCCGGACTTTGAAATAGGTATTAGCTTTATTCTTTCAAAATCGATATTTAAAACCGCATGCATTCTTCGTAGATGCATCATATCGTGCATTAATGAGATGATATTTACTCAGTATAAATTCCTTGCAATTTTTGAGAGGTATTGTGCATTTGGTTCTTACAGATCGATACTTATTGAATTATTAGATGTGGCGTAACTATGATTTAATGTCGATCGTAATGCGTGGGGCATTATGAGGACGAATTAGGGACGAATCAGGCAAACGTACAAAAATTCCAAGTGTCGAGACAGTTTGTAGCTTATGTAGGCTTTTTCAGAGATAAGTAGTTACGCTACCTCTGAGTAGAAATGGGATTACATCAAGTAGAAGGTAGGGTGTGGGTTACAGTTTTGGCGATGGGGTAAACTTTCCTGAACGGCTGTGCAATGAAGACACGCATACTCTATTGGGGCAAACTGCCCAACAGTGGGGTGATGAGACCGAGCTTGACTCTCCACCTCCCTATGGGTCCCAAGCAGGTATTGTATAGTCTGAATCAGTATGTCGAGGCAGTACGATAGTCTACGTGCATTAGCCAGATTCATGTTACAGTATCCCTAGTAGGAAACCCACATTAGCTACAATTATTTCCTACGTTACATTCATAGAGAACATACGCTACTCCTCCGAGTAAGTCGACACACTTCTATGAACCGACATCCTAAACCGTCTTTTCTTTCCTTATTGATAATCATCGCATCATTCGACGGAAGGTAGCACTCATTTTAGAGTATCTTAAATATCATATATGCGCGTTAAGTGTACTTACCGTAAACTCTTTTATTGTATGCTATTCACGTTGATTTAATGGAACTGTATAGTGGTTGAAGGGAGGGGTATATTATAGAAGTATAATTTTGCATTTATATATCGCGCACAGTATTCTTTATCCATTCGGGCTGGGACGATTCGAATATTTCAGTATTCGAATACTACTCGAATATTTCAGTATTCGAATACTACTCGAATATTTCAGTATTCGAATACTACTCGAATATTTCAGTATTCGAATACTACTCGAATATTTCAGTATTCGAATACTACTCGAATATTTCAGTATTCGAATACTACTCGAATATTTCAGTATTCGAATACTACTTAAATATTCGAATTGTATTCGAATACTTGGGTATTCGAATTATATTTCCCAAATAATTGAGCAACTGAAATATTCGAATATTCGAATGTATCGAAAAATTCGACAAATAGTTCCAGCCCTATTATCCAATAATATAATTCTGATCGTGAGACTATTAATCAATAAAGAGTCTACTATTCGTTTCTCGATGAGAACGAGTCAGTGCCGCTAAGTCAGTGCTTTAACGTAGCAATCAGGGGATGGCTGCGTACTTATAAATAAATAATTACTTGGTAATCGGTGTACATTTTTTATAGTGCTTGGTACAAACGCGTAATTTGTACAATGAGTAAAATAGGTAGACGCCTAAATGCACAAGGATTATATACGATATATGTCAATGGACAATGTTACGTTCCTTACTTATGTATTTGCTAATGTACAGGAGATATACATATAAAATACTATGTATGAGATACACGCGAAATACTACTGTCTATTACCGAACAGAGCTGTAATAAAAAAAAAAAAAGACAAATAAAATGGTAAAGTTGAAACGTTCTATGTATTTGTGGTACATAAAACTTCTTTCTATATTAACGCTTTCTCTACCATCGATTTATGTTTCAACCAAGTCAAATACTACGCATGGATGTAGAATTATCTCTTTAGACACGCATGTTCTGTCGGGTGAGATTAATTTCTGGATATTTAGTACACTTGTAATTGTATGTTCGAATCTAGTACTAATAAAATTAATACTAATAAAAGTCTAATCGCTTATTATTGCTTGTTAATTAATGGAAAAGCATGGCAGTCGATGTTTATATTTTCCAGAATTTTATTACGCTTCGAGTGTATCGCTCTTTAACTAATTTAAATTACAGCTTAATGCTTCTGTGAGTGCATCACGTATATACTCAATGCTTAAGTCTAGTTTCTGGCTGCAGGTCCACCATTGATCAGTTGACTTTGGTAGAAGGAGCTACAATATTGGCACTTGGCACTGGGTAATGTCAAATACACCTTCAACTACGTTTTGATATTCCATTGGAAACTGTTTACATTGATGAACTTCCTTCGTTGTTATATATGAAATCGCAAATATAGCTTAAGCGAAGCACCAATTAAAGAATCAACGCACAAGATGGGAAGTTTATCAAAGTTCATTAATTGTACTAACATTCTGATTCTACGATAACACGTTTGGACTACTCGCAAATGGTGTGAATGCGAAGTAACCGAAAGACATTGCTCCTGATGCATAAAGTTAATTTCAGACGCAGTAGAATTTTTCGCGAGCGGTGTACCAAGAAGAGAGTTGCTCGACTTGACGTACACGCAAGCAGCTTCTATAATCATAGATGGCAAAATTGTGCACTGTGTCGTTGCATGCTATTTCTGTCTTAACGGGTTACAGAAACTACCATTTCACGCTTCGTTTCTTTGCGCCACTAAAGTGCGGCAAACTAAGTCATTGCGATTACTAAATACTTAGCGAGACTTTTATAACTCTTTGTACTTTTATGCCAGATAACTTCGATAATTATGGAAACTCTATAAATGTGTTTATATAACAAATCTCTGTAGCCAATCGAAATTGGTGATCCTAAAACTAATTAGATGCTTCTTAAATATTTTACAGCACTGCTGTGATAGGTCCGACCGCAGATGCCAACGAACCGCTGGTGACTGCAACCGAAGTAGTATGACGCGAGAGTTTAAAGTTTCTTCACCTTCGTTACGAGCATATCTTTGTTACTAACACAATTTGGTTTCGCAATCTTTTGCATTTATGAGATTTCATTGGGATTAAGCTGTCTCTTTCAAAAGAATTTGTAACGCTACCCTGTTGATCTCGTTAATGAGTTGTGAATAGAACCAGTTCCTCTCTTTATAGATCTGCTTATACGTCGTTCGATACTTATCGTTCAAATTCTTTTTTTTGGATTCGATCGTCCGACTATAAATGCGAAGGGTTGATGTCGAGACCACCTTCACGACTATACAATTGGAATTTTCTTCTACGTATTCTATATATTACTGATGATGGGAAGTGCAAAGTGATTTGCATCTAACTTTTAACATTTCGTGTATGTGTGACATTATTAACGGTACAATTATTATTGCGTATGATAGCGTATGTAATTATTATGCTGCATTGCTGTTGAAAATTTATATCTTTGGAATTTAGGGTGTGGAGAACAGATATGATGATAAATGTAAACTGTTATAACTGAAAGAAACTATTGCCATGAATTTAATAATATGTACAATAAAGAACTAGGGCTATTGGAAGATAATAGAATATCGTTTTCAGAAAATTATTAATATTTTAATATAATTGTCGGGATAATAGGATAATTAGGCGAAATACTTTTAAACTGTACAACGTATATATTTCATGCATATCGAAGGTAAAAGAATGCGTACAGTTTAATGGCCTGAAAAGTTAATATAATTACGAATTTTAAAAGCATTGCTTTCATATTTATTGAAATAAAAGTATTTTCTCTTCTTTACGTGTCTGATACTTCGATCACTAATGATTTCAGTATTTAATTATATATTTCAACATATCGTCGCCGAGTTTCATTTTTTAATACAGTAAACTTCTGCCACAACGTATTTTGTATTTAAAAGCTACTTTACTTCGAGTTTAAGTTATTTTTTAACGGAATTGTGAATAATCTATCTTATTTATGAGAGAATTATGTAACGGAACTAGCATATAATTTGTGTAATTCTAATATACCTATATCGATGTGTTTAAAATTTACCAAGCCTTGCATTTTCATAGTGGTATTGTGTTCGGTGTAAATCAAAAGCTGAGGACTAATCAATGCATTATTATTAATTACAAAATATTAAATACGAAACGAAATTTTCTTTATTTTCTGCTTTCTTATGTACATGACATTTGTAATAAAAATTGTGTAAAGAACATGTATGTAGCTTTATACAGATTTCAGTATTCTTCCCTTAGGCGGCGACGAGAAATAAAAAGATCGTTCCTACAATTTATAGCCGAATTTCTCCACCCAACTTAAACCTTTTACCGAACTTGATTTTGGCCGATACTCCAAACCAACGTACCCGCTGTAACCTTCTTTCTCCAGGGTGGAAAGAACGTATTTATAATCTATTTCTCCCGGAGTATCAGGCTCGTGTCTGTTTGGAACTTGAGCTATTTGCACGTGACCTATAAATCACAGAAGAAATTAATTACCTAAATCTCTAAATTCATGTGTTAAAAACAACGGTGTATACCTATGTAAGGTAAAAGTTCTTTGATGTTGTCTGTAATATTGCCGCAAATGTGTTGCAGATGAAAGACGTCAAATAGTAGCTTCAAGCTTGGACTGTTTATCTTCTTTACGACGCTTAAACCTGAACAGAACATTGTACGTTAGCAACAACGAGAATTACTTACTTTACAGAATCTTTGTTTTGTGAAATTACGAATGATTACCTTTCTGAAAGCTATTCATGTAATAATTTGGCACTGCGATATTATTGATAGGTTCGATGAGGCCGACGATCCCTTCCTTTTGAAACTTTTCAGCAGCGTACGCGAGATTCTTCTCATAAACATCGTCGTTGGTGTAATTTGCCTCGCTCACCTTGCCCGACATTACATGAATCCTGTTGAGAGAAAGTTAAGGGAAGAATTTGAGTAACATTGTATGATTTATCGGTGTACAAGATCCTATTACCTTTTGCAGTTTAAAGCTTTCGCGTACTCTATTGTTAAATCAATACTCTTCTTGAAGTTCTCTTCCTCCCCGGGTATCGCTGCAAATCCCAGTTCCCCTTTCGAAACATCACCTATCGCAGTAATACGCTTATAAATATTCAGAATCGACGGAGCCATCTTTTGTATCGGTCTCTTCCATTCGTAATTGTTAAATACCTGTGTATACGTTTATGAGAATTTGTTCGATGCCTGCGTTCTTTTTAGCTTCCAATACTTCCTTGCTAGAATGGCCAAGAGGAAATCCGCTTTCCACTGCTTTAAACCCAGCGTCTTTCGCCAACTTGTATCTTTCAATGATGGTTGGTGCCTCCGTAAACATGAAGGACAAATTAGCGGCAAATTTTAGACTCATATTTGCTTCTTCTTCTGGAACAGAATCGTAACTGTAACTGCTGACTGGTATGATATTTGTGATATTGTAGGATTATATAACTCCATTTATAAGAGGAAATAGTAGATAAGAATTGTTCTGTTATCAAATACAAATAGGTATACTTCAACTTACAACACTTTATAAGTATGCAATCTTTCTATATACGATTATACAGCTACAAGCATCTCCCTTTTTTACTATTTAAGATTTCTATCAATTATTATCAATATCGGCCATGGTATCAATTAAGGCTGGGACTATTTGTCGAATTTTTCGGTATTCGAATACTTCAGTTACTCAATTATTTGGCGAATATCCAAGTATTCGAATACTATTCGAATATCCAAGTATTCGAATACTGATGTATTCGAATCGTATGGTGTGAATCATAAATCAAGTTGTTTAGGTTCATTTTTACAAGCTTTTATTTAGTTTCAGTTGCGAGTTCGTTAGTTTGTCAGGGTGAAATCTTCTAAGCTAATAACTTAATTTATAATTTACACCATACTATTCAGTATGAATACATCAGTATTCGAATAATATGGTGTGAATTATAAATCACGAATTCACTCGAAATATTCGTGTAGTATTCGAATACTTGAATAATCGAATAATAACATTCGAATACTTGAATAATCGAATAATAACATTCGAATACTGAAATATTCGAATAATAAGATTGGAATACTGAAATATTCGAAGTTTATTCATAGCATTCCAAGTTCTAGTATCAATAACCATCAGACTAACCTCGATTTCCCAGGACCAAAATAATTAGGAATTTCCTGGAGTGACGTGGAAACTTTTATCAAACCATTCGCTATCTTAATTGAAGATCGACATCTAGGATTAAGTAATTGAAAGTACATGTTAAAGATTCGTTACATCTGATCTTCGTTCAGTTGGCTTTGTTTGCCGAGTATCTGTTTCAGAACTGAATCCTCCAACTTATAAAATATCTTACACAGTAGCAGTGGAAGTAAGGAAAACTACTAATGTGTTATAATTAGAATTTTATTAAATACAGTAGAATTATTAAGTGCATTTATGTTTTAGAAGAAGTATAAAATAACGTACAAGTCAATTTAATTCACGGGCTAGTATGTTTACGTTAAAAAATGTAAAGCTGTGTAACATCGTACGCATCGTACGAAAGTGGATATCTCAACATTGTTACAAATGCCTCTCCTGCGCGACAAGTTTAATGCACTGAAAGCTGACGTAATGTAACATTTGTAAACTAAACGGAAAAGTTGATGAATAACGTGATTGTGATTATCAATCGTCATCGTCGCGAACACCTCCGCTTGGTACTTTCGGACCTCCGGCGCGTTTTGCCATAATGATTTGATCGACCTTGAGAACGGTACACGCGACACCAACAGCGTACTGCAGGGCCCACTGTTTCGTCAGGAACAGATCGAAGATTTCAGCTTCGACCGCGTCGATGAGAACCGCGCCTTTGTTCTGTAAATGAACGCTTCGGTTAGTAAGATAATTTGGCGAAACAATAATCACAGGTAAATGTATACGTACATCAATATCGAAGCCGTGATTCTTCTTGCCCTCCTTATGCGCAGCGTAAAGTTTCGATATCAGCTCGTTAGCGTGGCATCCACTGTTTTCCGCCAAGGTTTTCGGGAATATTTCCAAGGCGGTTGCGAATCTACGCGCCGCGTACTGGTCGAGGCCAGGCAGGGTGTCTGCGTACGTAGCTAGTTGCGAAGCTAGTTCGATTTCAGTGGCACCCGCGCCAGGGACGAATTGTCCGTTCCTTGTTATTCCTTTGAACGTATTAACACCGTCATCGATAGCACGCTCGATATCGTCCATATAATTTTCAGTGGATCCCCGAATGATCACAGTACTGACTCGGCTGTCGGTGCTGTCTATTGAAAATTTCACTACCATGGTGTCGCCCACTTCGTTGATGCACACCGAATCCGCGTAACCCAACTCTTCTTTCGAAGGTGGAACCTTGGGACAGAAATTATCAATTAAAGATTCGTTAATATCAGAAACTATTACCGTCGAAGCGAGTTATTTACCACTTTAGGGAGCGCGGTAGCGCCGACAGTTTTGCACAATCTTCTAACGTCAAACTTGCTAGGTATGCGAACAGCCATTAAATTATACTTGTTCATGTAATGTAAAGCCATGTCGCCAAACTTTCCACCAGATACGATCACGGATGCTCCGGTGTCAGCGATTGATTTTATTTGACTCTCTAACAAGGATTCCTCGCCGCGAGAGAATTTCATCAGCTCGTCCGCTGACTTTATTAAAACCGTCCCTTTCGTTTCCGTTTGCGTGACGTCCACAGCGCAGGTATAGACAGCAATTTTTGCGTTCTCCTTCTTCGAAACGTCCCCTTCTACTTGCCTCTTGAATACCATTCCCTGAACAACTTCGGAGCTGGATAGCCCGCATCCAAGTATTTTGCAGACGCGTACATTGTCTACGTTGAAAGTTGTTTTCTCGGGTAAAATGGACACGCAAGCTCGGGTGACGAGGGAAGTGAGAGCGTCTTCGTTTCCATACTGTTTGCTCATAATGGCTGTTTTAATTCCAACTTTTACTTGCTTCTCGTCTCGGTAATCTTTTATTTCGTAGCAAATCAATGTCGGCAATATTTGCAATACTTTCTCCAGCGAAGCTTCGTATCCTTCGACTATCTCGGACGTAGTAATTCCCTGTTAAGGAGGATATTTTAATACTAGTTTCGTTTTATTTTGTGGTATTAACGGACGATGTCACAGGCGAGGCATAAGATAGACCAAACATCCAATGTAAATTGGTCCCCGAAGGTTCGAATTCCATGTGCAACACTGCTAGGAAAATCTGTCCTTCGCAACTTTGCTACATTTACGGGAGACGTGAAGCGATATCTACGATTCGTGATTGGGAAGTGTGGAATATTATACTTTTATCGAATTCGCGTCTTTTGTATTTAATTTGAATATCCCAGAGTGGATAGCGACACGAACTCCCGCAGGATGCTAGATCTGTCTCGCACCTCGCCTGTGGCAGTGCTTAAAAATTTTACCAAACGGAGCAGTTCCTCCGCAGCTTCGAGCAATGCTCCGGCAAAAATTATAACAAAATTTGTTCCGTCTCCGACTTCCGCCTCTTGCATCTTCGACGCTAAAACCAATAATTTAGCAGCTGGATGTTCCACCTCCAGCTCGTTGATAATGGTCGCAGCGTCGTTAGTAACAAATAACTTCTCGATGTGATTGATGACCATCTTATTCATGCCGTTGGGACCGTAGGCCGTTCGCACGGTTTGCGCGAATTGCTTGCATGCTGTTATGTTTCTATAGACTGCTTCCTCCAAACCTGAGAAATACTAAGGGGAAAACAAGGAATTTGTGATTATCAGATAGACTGAATTCTAATAGTTGGGGAAGCTTCTAGCTGGTAGTACTTAGAAACATCAAAGCAGTGGGATTAATGACTCCAAAACTTAAATAAACGTTCGTTCATTTCTGCTCTGAGTTCATTGGAAAATGAATAGTTGAAATTAATACCGTTACATTCTAAATAACTGCACATGTGCAGGCAAAAGTTGCGAGTAGAAATTATACGATCACCCATAAATAAATATTCAGGTATTTAGAAATATTCAACTTGTAGAAGGTGGAAATAGTATTTTATCCGAAAGTCTCTGATACTCCAAATCGTTTCATTGCAAATTTTTCGCATACATTAAACTGACAATTTGTAGGCTACAAACCGGCTGCGAGTAATTTGGGGAGTAAGGGGATTAAAGGAGCGTAGATTGTTAAAAACTAGCGCAGCTTTTAACGTGGCTTAAGAGTTTATACATGGGTTGATCATATTATGCCTATAAAAGGTAACGTGTCATGGAACATTGTATCCCATCCCTTTGGGCCAGAAAACATTAGTTAGTCATGGTCCGGTAACATGGTTCGAAGGCATGTATAACGGGCCTCGTGAAATTTTATCGGTGATGTCTGAAACTTACGCGGGCTCCGTCTTTGAGCATTTGGGCCATGCCCGGCGCCTTCGGTACGTGTAAAGCCATGTTTTTTTCTCGAAATTGAAAGAGCTTTCTCTTCACGTGCGATTCACAGTTGATACGCCGCTTCAATTTTCCGTCAAAAATGATAGAGGCGAGATCTTTCTTCGGAATCGGTTACTGAAGCGACACCTTCAGTGAGCAGCGGAACAAATTCCCCTAGACGAATATTTCGCTGTTTTGTTTCGTGTCTTGAACCTCATTAAACTGATCAAATTATGAACAAATGGGTGCGTTCAGCAGACTCATAGTGAATTCGATAGGCACGCATTCGGGAATTCTGATGGTTCGAGGGAATTTCTATGTGGTTCGGTGTCCGTGGAACCCTGAAGGACTCTGCTCGGGAAACGTGTGAAGTTAATTAAACGAAACGTAACGAGTAACTCAGAGCTCAATAAAATTTATTAAACTGAAATAAATTTAATTGTGAAATGATTCGGAACTAATTAGGAGCAGAACGAAGATATTATAGGATTGATCAAAGTTGAATTTATTGCAACACGTCTGGACTGTAACAACGTCGGTGATCAAAAGCGGGGGGAAGAAAACAGGCTTCTTCGTACATTCCTATTTTATTAATACATTGTTTTCGAACGTTAAGGAAGGAGACGACGACAAATTTATAATATTGCAACGTTCATCCTTAACTTTTTTCTAATAAATTTAAGTTATTTACTTCAAACTTCGCGCTATAAGAGCTTGCATTAAACGCCGCTAGAGCGAGCATCGCAACAATGGATGATTTAGGCCGGTATTCATAGTCGTTAGTTATTCTTAAGCAAATCCAGCTCCCTGATTTCCCATCAGGATCGTTCGCGCTCCTAACCAGAGTGCATGGAAAATGGTTTGATCAGTCCGGCCTACGCTCCGTGACGCATGCGCAATGATGCCGTGATGACGTCAAACCAATCAACGCCAAGATGGTAAACGAAACGGCGCCACCGTCAAGTTAAGCCAAGCGACGTCATTGGCTGGGCTAGCTTGACGGTGGCGCCGTTTCGTTTACCATCTTGGCGTTGATTGGTTTGACGTCATCACGGCATCATTGCGCATGCGTCACGGAGTGTAGGCCGGACTGATCAAACCATTTTCCATGCACTCTGCTCCTAACAAACGCTGGCCTCTCGCGTTGCCGCAGCCCCGGCTCGTAACAGAATTTTTAAAATTCGTATCCAAACTGAATACTGAATTATTCAAAATCCTGTATTATCTACTCGTGCATCTCACAGATCAGATTTCGGTGAATTACTATCAAAATTCCCATACAGTTTCCATAATTTGGTAGTAAAAAATCTCGAACACCTTAACTACGTCAAACCCCTCAAAGCTTCAAGCATCCAAAGTTCCATAAACACTCAATCACCTAATACACACTGAAAATCGATTATCACTCAAGAAAAAAATTCCAGATAAGTTGCAACAGAGATATATTTTATTGTAATCATTGAACAATGTCGAAGTTTCCCACATCATCTCCTTGAAGCTTCAGGTATTCAACCTGAGCAAGTTCCACCCAAGGTGGTCGCCAGTAGTTTAGCATTTGTAAATCTTACAGAAGTAAGACAACCGAGTGTCGCACCGGAGGTCGTTCAGTCCACCCAAATTATTGACAGTCTTTAGGCTCCCGCAGTGTTCGATGCCGTTCACATTGTTAGGCTCGCCCGGTAACCAATTATCGTAGCCAGCCGCTTCCAACGATCCGCCTGACAGAGTCACCCAATCGTACGTGCTGAACAGATCGTGGGCACCTACCCAAGTGCTTTGGATATTCTCTTTTTTCATCCAATTTACCAGCATCGACCCCTCTTCATCCGAGTTTATGACGACTAATTGACCTAATCAACAATGGAGAATCCTCTAATTAACCCTGTAGCATGAATGGCTGATACCTCGATCAGATTTGGGTGTGCCGATGTTCGCATTAAGTTACACCTGGAATTTCCTTCGTGGGGTTGCTGCGAGGAAATTTGAACGGTGGGGAATTAAAGGGAATAGAGATTTTAGGCTTGGAAGGTGATTAAGTATTGAGAAGAAGAGGAATTTGAGTGCTTTGGGGGAGTTTACGTCTGGGCTAATTCTAAAGAAGAAATTTGGTGATCTGAAGGAGGGTTAGGTATTCATACTCTACCGACCAGTAACCATTAATAGGTTTTTTGCCCCCGACGCTTACCGGTGATCACTCGGCTGCAAATACATACATCCCTGACACAGGTAAGCGTCTGTGACAAAAAACGATTATTAGCTATCGGTCGGTAAACAGTTAATGGTCACTTGGATCGTAAAACTTAAGTTTCGAAATGGATAAATAGAGATAATCCTTCGAGATAATTAGTGATATCGAAATGATGAGTGCTTATCGCATGGATCGCGATACTTGGATTTTCTGGATCGATAAGATATCAGTGTTAATTTCAGAGATGGGTATTATCTCGATAAAAAATTATTTAATTAACGAGTCGAATAAAAGCCAATTTATCTATATTCGTTATTCGAAGCTTCGAGTAACACGATTTATCTTTATTCAAAACACCATTCATTTATTCGACGGCGAAAAATAATTTTGTGTATTCAAAGTGTATTTATTCGACGGTGAAAGCTAATTTTTTATACCGAGAACTTTTATTCGAACCGTCGAATAAGGTTTTCATCTTTATCCGTACGTTGTTCGACTTTTATTCGAAGTTATCAGTTCAATAGATATCAACCCTCAAAATAAATATGTAATTCGCGTGACAAGTAATTAGTAAACCTCCATATCACGTTCGAAATCTAGTCCCAAGGTCCCAACCCCTTCCCCCTTTTTCTGTTCTTTATCCACCTAAAAGACCTCAAAATCCAAAGATACAAATAATTTGCATCACCTCCTTCGCTTATGCAGGATTTCCGTGCCTCGTTCCACTGCATAGGGCGCTTGTGCAGCTTGTGGGTCGGCTGGCCAATACCGCCCGTGCAGCAAATGTTTCCGTAGTCCCTGGTAGAGGTCAGATTCATCGGCTCAAGATCTTCATTGCAAAAAACGAACTGGTGTAGACTTATCGCGTTCAACAATCGTGGTGACGCGATTCGAGGAAGAAAGAATAGTGTAGAAATATTTTCGGTTTGTTTTTAGGAAATAGACGACACTTAATACTAGTAATTGCTGGGCAAGGTCGGGGATAAGGCCAGACACACACTATCCGTTCGGTCACGCTCCCGTCTGGATCAAAATCACATCATTGACCGTCTACACTCGTCCGGCTTGATAGTGTGGACGTTCAGGGATGTAATTTTGATCGAGACGGAACCGAGTGTGGATCTGGCTTAATTACTCGATATGATATGATAAGTGAGTGTTCTAACGGGGCATTTTGATGGCCAAGTAATTCCCAACTTGGGGATACTGTGGGCCAACCAGAAATGTTACTAGGGTAAGATTTGTTTGTTTGTTTTTTTGGCAAAGTGGCCACTGGCCAGTGAAAGCCCACTGGCTATTAAGTAGCCGGATAATTTTATATTGCGATACTTTTAAGCGAAATTTTTTGTCTGGGACACAGAATCTTTTTTGAACGGATTTTTATAATTGAGAATGCTGAAGTGTTTTAAAGAGAAATTGAAATCGATTAAACCATGTATGTCATTGGATGATGGTAGTATAGTAGAACTTTAATTATATTCTAATTAACGCGACAAATATAATAATAACGTGTACCTTCAGAGGCGCTATATACATTTTCGGTGTTGTTCATTATTTCCATCGGGTCGAAGTTTTGGATAACGGTGTCGGTCAGATTTTGTTCTGCATTGCAAAGCACCCCGCTTGAAAAAGCTACAAGAGTTAGCGTCAGCAACAGTATGTCCATGGTAACCTACAGACAGAAGTAATGTGAGAGAAATTAATACGCGGAGGGAGATTGGTATTAACTGGTATTTTGAGTGCTATGTGCTAGATCAGTGCATTCACTGCGGGGGCGCTTATTGACGATCAATCTGCATTGTTGTGAATCACGAACAGGGGATTTCCGCACGGGGTGCACTTATGTGACACAAATACAGTACTAGAAGTTGTTGCGAAATTCATTTATTACAGAAATGTAGCTCACTATCTTGGCCAAAACAAGTTAGGTATGAACTATTTTATCAATCATGATACAAATATTTCTCACTACTGTCAATTCATAAGGGGCTATTCGAGAGCGTGGTTAAATTAAAGCGTGCTTAAGCGAAGTTAAGAAAACCTGTTTTATTGACGCACAGTCTAGCCAAATCCTATGTACAGTGCACGACCTCAACCTCTTTCCTCAAACACTTCGTGCATACTGGTATGCATTTTATTCTTCCTTCCCCTATTTAGGGATACAGGCTCGCTTCCTTACCCTCTTCCTCTCCTTACATTATCTTATTCTATCTTATCCTACTTATATTTTTTAAGTTACAACTAATCTTGGTTTAAGCAAGTCATCCGTTTTATCGCCACCGATTCTCTTAAAAATTACAGCATTTGCCGATAACCTTGCAAAAACAAAGTATATTGAATTTTAAAGGCCAATATCAAATAGTTTTCGAAATATTTAATGTTAAAGTTTTAAAAATTGAAACAAAATCGGCTGACGCGTCATCATTTAAACTACTTAAAGTGTAATATCTCGGTCATTTTTAAAGATAATGCCTCCGTCTTGGGCTTATTTTAAAGCTGAAGGGATGCTTTCTCAACCCGCATATAGAATATTTTGTTTATTGTTAGTAAACTTGACAGTAATCGATGTCAATGTTTCAAATCGCGATTTGACGGTCCAGCTTGAAAAAAGTTTCATTCGATTCGTTCAGCCTACAGCTAATAAATGCGTTTTTAAAAAAAGTGGAGTATATGTATTTTGTGAATCACGTGAAATTATGAAAAGGTTTGAGTCGTTTATCGGGTTTTGAACTTGGTTACAAAATATAGGACTTTGAATCGTGCAATGAAACTAAATTGTGTTAACGAAACTCTTCATCGATTAATAACAGTTCATGCTGACGTTAATTTTCAAAATTCCATACTCGTAAGCAGAATATTTCGTACGTGAAATTTGCAAAATAAAACTAATGACTGAAATCCCTCGTGTATAATATTTCACTTTGAACAAAATCCCTGACATCGAGTGCAAGAAGTGATCGATTTGCCTGCTTGGTATCGCAACCCTAGGTATCGATACTAAAATTACTTGTATCGAAACGGAAGTATCGAGTATTTACTCGTATTTCGTTTCGCGCATTGAGCGCATGGAATTGGTGGCATCACTCTAGTGATTTTGTACTCCATCCCTAACCGTAACTTCGCATAGGGAAATATCGGCTTCATGCGATTCTGCCTTAAGGGATAGGCTTGCTACGAGAAACATTGATAAAATTTAGGAATCATCAGGAGAGACGTGGGGAGACGGTATTAATAAATTCTAATAAATTATTAAGATTCAAATATAGCACAGTAACGGAAGTTATTGTTAGTGTAAATTCGGTGAGTTAAGTTACACTCGAAACTTCTAAAACTAATAAATTAGAACGTAATGATTCGGAGGAATTTAAAGAGAGTACTTTGTTTTGTCACAAGCATTTGACAGAGAATTTCGTTACCCGCAACTGTTATGGATATGGTGATCACGAATCTGCAACAACAGCGGCACATTACGGAGCAGCTGCGTCGCGAAGCTGCTATGAAACGGATAATGGTGAGCAAAGCCGTGGAGGACATCATGAAATACATCACTGAGCACGAGCAGGAAGATTGTCTCCTGGTCGGTTTCTCGTCGCAGAAGTCTAATCCCTTTCGTGAAAAAAGCTCATGTACCATTCTTTAAGCTCGCGTGCTTAAAATGAAGGGAAAATCAATTTCAGCTCCCTTATCGAGTATTCGGATTTTGTATTTATGTCATTTAACATTCTTCTTGGAAAAGAAACCTTGTCAATTATCCCATGAATTATGTGCTTGAAGTAATCGAGGTTCTACGGCGCATATGTTTAATTTATTGTATTATTAGAAGTAGAAGTGGATGGAGGATGTTTGTATCTTTGATATTTAGATATTCATTCGAACGAGTTAATTCGATACGCCGCTGTTACCTTATCGCTTCCATGCGAGATGGATTCTATTTTTCTAGAAGAGAATCTCATACTTACCAGCCTAGAAAAACAACGAAGTATATATTCAGAGAATATTTTAACGGTCTAACTTGCTTATCTGTACTCGGAAAACTGGAGAACTATTTTGTACAATGTTGAACTTATGAAATGTTTAACTATAATTGTTACGTGGTAGAGGTGAAACAAAAGTAAACTTCCGACGTTGATGTAACTCGTACGATATTTAAAAGTACGTATGTTGATTCAATGACCAAATCGTATTTCCACAACGCATCTGTACAACCGCATGTACGTGTATTTAAAATGTCTGTATATAACAAAATTGATGTACTTTTGTATAATTTATATCGGTAACTATATAATTATACCAAGCGAGAGATTTGAATTCTAATAAAATGTTATAAGTATAAACTTTGAACTTATTGTAGCCTGATGAAAATAACCATTTAATAAAATTAGTGAACACTTAGAACTATTTATCCGATTCTTTACCATATAAGGTTGATTCTATTTGTGAACAAAGTATCTATAAACATGGATTGTATTAAAAGTCTTACAGGTCTAATTAACTATTTTAATTGATTACTTTGGAATTTCTAAATGATTGAAGGAGCTAAATTTGTAGTAAATTTTTTTGGAACAAAATTCTACTTTAATTCATTATGATAAAATTTTTAGTGTCGGGGGAGGGGGCAAATTTTTTCGTAAATTAAATTCTATTTTAATTCGTTAGGTTAAAATTTCTAATTGAAGGAGCTAAATTTTTCGCAAGTTCTGTTGAAATGTATATAATTTCATAAATTATATATCACCATTTGGTCCACGGTGTAGAATTAAAAAAAAAATTTATGTGTCAAGTACCATGTGACTTGATGTGCCCTCGGGATTGTAAACATAACCCAGAATTTGACACGCTTTTGTGTGTTTATTTACGAATGTCAACATTTTGAAAGAGATGCCAAAAAGGATTTACCACATAAAGATTCAAGTAAGATAGACGAACTTTCTTGCTCGAGTGGTAAAATATCAACGCGCGAAGTATGTATTATATTTTAAATATTCTCGCTCATTATTGCCCTCGATGATAATGAATATTTTAGTTTTAGACATCAGCTATGTTTTCTATCAGTTTGGTAACATTAGACAGTTACCAGTCAGCTCCGCTACCCGAGTTGGATGTAACATTCTCAGATTTTCGCGGGGCAATAATTAGACATGTTCCAGTTATTAGAATATTTGGATCTACCCCTTTTGGTAAATTGCATCGCAATTAGGGAATTCGATTCCGCGATCCCGGCTGTTTTTTGAACTCCAAAAATCCCGGAATTTGATATAACTACTTAATCCCGAGAATTTCGGGATTTTTTAAAAATGTAAATTACTTTATGAACACCCAAGAAATATAAAAACAAACGGAATAAATAAACATCGTCATTTCATAATAATAAGGACAATAACAATAATGATTTATTTAAATAATAATATTAAGTTACGTGCAACTAACTAAACTATATTTATTTTAACAATGATATTCTCACTTTCTTCACAATCTCAAAATTAGTCCCAAAATCCCAAGATGGACTTTAAAAAATTCCAGGATACTAAATAATGACCAGGATTGAATTCCCTAATCGCAATATATTATATAAAATTCATCGATGAATTACACAATGACTATACGTCTTCTTTCTTCTTACATTCAGGAATAAAAACATGTTTGCATATACACGGTGTATTCCCTTACATGTACGTACCATGTACGATAGAAAAGAACATAGACAGTTTCATGTACAAGCTAGCCGCAGCGATGGATTCTGCGATCAACGTGTCTCTGGGGTCTACGATGTCTAACGCTCAGCACGTTTATAACATTCAACGAGTTTCTGGAATGTAAGATACGACATAGGTTGCGCAGATTAATAGCACTCTATGACATACGATATTTGTTTCAGCCCTTTCTACGGATACCACGAAAAGGAACACCTGTTTTTTAAAATTTACTTCTATAATCCAGCGATGATTAAACGAGCAGCCGATCTATTGCAAGTAAATAATTTTCGTGTCTGTAACTATTAATAGAGGGTATTAGCATCGTAATAAGTGTATTATTTCAGAACGGCGTGGTACTGAATCAAAGTTTGCAACCCCACGAAGCTCACATTCCATTTATCATGCAATTTATGATGGACTACAATCTGTACGGCATGAGTTTAATAAATCTGAAGGACGTGAAGCACAGGCAGCTTCCGTATACAGAATCCACAGAACATTCTTTGAACCTTTCCGATTCGCAGAAGTACCTCCCCGCGTCTGTTTTTAGGCAGAGCACGTGCAAACTGGAGGTGGACGCGCACGCGTCTGCGATAGTAAAGCAAGAGATTCAGAATGGTTTGGATTTAAATCCTGGCATCGCAGCGATTTGGAACGATGAGAATTGTAGAAGAGAAGCTAAAGGTTTAAAGCATACCGAGTCGCAACTGTTGTATACGAATAGTAACGATAGAGTTTACGGTTCTACGGATAACGATATTTATCAAGAGGAAAGATTAGCACGGAGGCTGCAAGCTGTTTCACAGGTATTGTACACAGATTTGTTAGATTCTCAATGCGCTCTAATTAATTTCTATGCTTAGATTAGTGAAACTCGAACATCCGTGACGCCAAGCACGCTCAGTTACCCTTTGGAAGTAGGAAACAAAGAGGAAGAAAGTAAAAAGGAAGCACCTTTGAACAATGAATTGTTAGAGCTCGAGAAATCTTATTCGCCGAAGGAAAATTTGCTCCGAGAAGAAAGCGTTGACGCTAGTATCTGTAAGTTGTAACCAGTCTTCCTCAGGGCTCCAAATCTGAAATTTATCTGCTGAAATTATTACATAGTTCGTTTACAGTGGATACTGAAGATCTGCAATTAGTGGAAATGTTAGCTAATTTGGCAGAAGAAAGCGAGGACGAGAAGATCGTGGACAACGATAGTGTGTTAGGCTCTCAATACTCCACCTGCAGTAACGAAGTTAAAGAGGATAACGAAGACGATGATGTTGAAGATCTAAATATTACGAGCTTAGATTTAGACAGCCTTAGTTCATGGAATTCAATTTCTAAAGGCGCCAGTCAGTCAAGCATATCTGAAATAGAGACTAAGAATGCCGAAGGTAATAAAGAAACAGCTGGCACAGTTGAGAATAATACGGAAGATGCTTTGCTGAACTTTCCACAGTACGATGGTTCTACTGACTTGCTTCTAAACAATAGAAAGGAATTTTCAAAGAAGTCCGATACTCCCGAAATAAGCAAAGAAAAATCACTGTGTAAAGAATTACTTAATAAAAATATTATATCGAGCCAATTAAATTTCACAAATATCCAGAAGCGTAGTGACTTGTTACAGAATGTAATAGGTTTTCAATTCTATTTCAACGAAGACATAAAAAGAAAGATATGTGAAATTTTATACGAACGTTATTCCTCGAAGTTTATTGCATTTAATGCCGAATTATTTAGTAATAATGCACACAATTGCATGGTAAACGTGAAACTTCATCAAAAGCAAACACGTGAATTCAAGAGCAAGAGGAGGAAAGCAACGCAAGCTTTTAAACAGAATTCCCTGCATCCACGTTCCAAGAACATGCTAAACATATGCAAATTAGATCACCAAGACTTGGACGTTTATGATTTGGATGGAATAGAACTCGCGTTGTCATCGGGGGATTATAGAAATTTGAAGCATATAGTTAACGAAAGTTGTTCTAATCGCATTAGTCGCGGCGATTCACTTTCGATCGAATTGAAAGTACCTGCTCTCGATGGTAATACGATCGAGAGTTCCAGCGATTCTGAGTTAGATCAAGATCTTACTATTGAGAGGCAAGAGAAACGTATTTGTGTGTATAAATCGTGCACAAAGTCTAAGAAGAACGAAGAAAATTTATTTAACGTGTCGTCGAAAAAGCGACGACTCGAGTTTGACAATCCAGAGTTGGAGTCTCCCCATAAGCGGCGTAATACCAATTCATTGCAAGATGAATCGCATTATACGCCTAGCAAATCAAGGACCGTACAAAGCCCTCGCTCTTTATCAGGAAAATATACTCCTCTCGATGTAAGGATACTATCCCCAAAAACGGATAGAAACGGTTCTTTGGGAAATGATCCTGGTAGTTCGAAAACATATTCTGCGTCTGTTTGTACTACTCCCAATCGTAACAGTCGCCAATTGAGAATGAATTTGCTGCGTGAGAAAGTTCTTGGTTTGTCGCCTGACGTGAAACAAGGTAAGTAATATACAGTGGGGGACAAAAGTATATGGACACTTTTAAAATTGTATAACTTGTTAAAAATTGGTCCAAACAACTTGAGTTATTTTGAGAAGCTAGAAGGATTAGTATTATAATTATTCCAAATCTTACACATTCTACGTATATTTCTAGCACATTCCGTATGTAACGAAGCTGGAAGTACTAAAGGGACGCTTGTTTCTGACAAACCCAGCGATAGGTGAGTGTAACGAATACGGTTTCGATGTTTGCGAGAGACTAATTACAATTTTTCTATGTATCTTCAATGTGCGTAGCGCAGATGTAAATAAGGAAGCTACTGATTCGAAGAACAAAGAATGTAGTACATTAAACATAAAAGATAGAAGTAATAAAGAGGTTCGTAAACGATTAAATTTTTTGAATGTTAAAGAGAAAAAAATCGATCCTGTGAAAGACAACATCGATGAATGTCATTCTGAACATTTGCCTTTAACGGAAGAGATAATGAACGAGTCGCAAGAAAATATTATTACTAATGTTTCTATAATGAAATCCACTCATTACCAAAGTATTATGAAAACGTTTATGGGAGAGGATGAAAAGGTAAATGACGAAGATAAAACTTCAGATTTGGACATAGACAATTTCTCGGATAAGACATTGCTAGCGAACGAAGAAGGAAACATCGAAGCTCTGCTAGACGACGAAGAAGATATTTGTGACATGACATTTACGCAGTACCTTAGTAAGAAATTGGAATCAGAATCGGACGATGCGAATGTTCTATCGGTGGAAACCACAAGCGATACCACGAAGGATAAATTGATTACTATTACTACTAAATTTAATCCGCCGAGCAGAGAAAGGATTGTAAACAGTATGAAGATGTATGATATCTCGGGATGCAAATCAACCGCGCCGTTTTTCAGTAATAGGGTCGATCTTATAAAACAAAAAGAGAATTCCAACAAAACTAGCAGCATTAGCGATCCAGTTCATTTTAAATCCAGCTTGGAAAGAGTTACAAGTATTAAACTTTGGCGTAGAGTGAAGATAAATGAATTTTATCCTTCCGGAGCAAATATAAAGTCTTGCAATATAAAAAGAGTTCTCGCCGGATACAATTCAGTTGTAATTCAACCTCTCATTCAACCACCAACACCGAAATGTATCAAAACTTGGTTGCGAGCCAAAGAGTACTTACTGAAAAAGAGTAAGAAGCATTCAGAACCGAGAAGCGAGAATCCGAGTACTGCAAAAGATACGAAGGTAGAGAAGACACATTCGTCGGATTCAAATAATGAAAAGACCGAAGAACATAATACGGTCATTCAAACGATCACTGATAATAATGAACTCGCAAAGGTTCACTCGCAAACATCTAACACCTCGGAGTACTCGAGTGGATCTAATCATAGCTTGAATCCTTCGTTACAAAAGATGCTTGAAAATCCACTGTTATACAAGAATAAAGAAACGCAATATTTAGGAATTTCTTACGGACAAATTGAATATAGTATGAAAGGACACACCGGTAATGTTGCGGATGAAAATCTTCAAAATGCCAGAGGTCTGACTGTGGTAAATATTTGACTTTAGGAACAGTTCCTGTTCTTCTATGAAATAATAGTATATTTTAGGTATCGCTAACATCTTGTATTGAAATCGTTGCAGCATCAATATTTAACACTATTATCAGTGGAAGTACACGTTGTCACGCGTGGCAAACTTCTTCCCGATCCAGAGCATGATTCTATCGAAGCAATATTCTACGCTATTCACAACGATGTTCCATTGTCGTCACACGTGGAGCGAATGGAACATGGTACGCATAACAACAATGTCATTTGAAAATAGGGCTGAGACTATTCGAATAATTTTATATTCGAATATTTCGCATCAGTATTCGAGTACCTAATTTTTCGAATACTTAAATATTCAGATAGTATTTGGATACTTGGATATTCGAATAGTATTTGGATACTTGGATATTCGAATAGTATTTGGATACTTGTATATTTGAATAGTATTTGGATACTTGGATATTCGAATGATATTCGCCAAATAATTGAGCAACTGAGGTATTCGAATACCGAAAAATTCGACAAATAGTCCCAGCCCTACTTGAGACTAGTGATTAAAGAATTATATTGTTTCAGGCGCAATTCTTGTGAATCCTTCTATGCAGAATTCAAAAGTGAAAAACATCTACTCGTCTAGTACAACGTGTCCGACCTCGTACGTATCGAGCGAAGAGGATTTATTCAACAGCCTTGTGACATTGATCAGACACTATGATCCAGATATTCTAGTCGGTTGGGAGATAGAATCTCTTTCGTGGGGTTATATCGTGCAGAGGGCTTCGCGCATCAATTTTAACAACTTTATAAGGCAAATTTCGAGAATTTCGAATGTACCAAATCCCAAGGGACAGGAAACAGATAAAGATAATGTAAATGATATGAAAGTACCGGGTCGAATTATTCTGGATGTTTGGAGAATAATGCGACACGAGACAGGTAAAATATGCGCTCTAAAAACATTTCAAGAATGAATTATGAAGTTATGTGCACATCGTTTACAGCGTTACTGAATTACACATTTGAAAATGTGATGTATAATGTTATGCACGAGAGGATTTCGTGCCCCACTTTTCAAACGTTGACCGATTGGTGGAAGCATAAAAGTATTATGATACAATGGAGAGTGATCACGCATTATGTCACAAGAGTCGTAAGCACATTGAAGATATTGATACAGCATGATATTATTGGTTCGTATCAATATTAAGTTACATTACTTAGCATTCTACGTTTCGCTTCACATTTCATAATAATTCCAGGACGAACATGTGAACACGCAAGACTTTTCGGAATACAATTCTACGAGGTTTTCTCACGAGGCTCTCAGTTTCGAGTTGAGTCCATGATGCTTAGGCTTACGAAACCTGCGAACTACATTCCCATTTCGCCATCCGTACAGCAAAGAGCCCAAATGCGAGCACCGGAAGCTATACCGCTTATAATGGAACCACAATCTGTATTGTATACCGATCCACTGATCGTGCTTGATTTTCAAAGCTTATATCCCAGCATTATTATTGCTTACAATTACTGCTTCTCTACTTGTTTGGGTCGCGTAGAACACATTGGGCAGTAAGTATCGTATTAATACCTTCGCATTCTTCACGAATGAGGTCGAATACACGGATATAATTTTTCTTACTTTCGAAGTCACGAGCCTTACGAGTTTGGTGCAGCGACATTAAGATTGAAAAGATCAAGGGTTGAAAAATTAAAAGGGAAGCTAAACTTCTCGCCAAGTGGCGTAGCTTTTGTTAAGCCAGAAGTACGTCAGGGAATATTGCCACGTATGCTCACAGAAATACTTGAGACACGATTAATGGTAAAAGAGTCCATGAAACTCCATAAAAACGACAGTAGTGTACTGCAGCGCATTCTCCACTCGCAGCAGTTGGGTCTCAAACTGATCGCGAACGTTACGTATGGCTATACGGCCGCTAATTTCAGTGGAAGGATGCCTTGCATCGAAGTATGTCTGATGTATCATTCTTCAAAATATATCGAGTGTTTCGTCCAGTCAATTATGATTATTACTTCATATTTTTCTACGTAAAATCTTATCAATTAATTATAATTGTTACTTCAGATTGCTGACAGCGTTGTCAGTAAAGGAAGAGAAACATTGGAGCGAGCAATTAAAATAGTAGAATCCACAGAAAAATGGGGCGCACAAGTTGTTTACGGAGATACCGACTCGTTGTTTATTCTCTTGCCAGGAAGATCGAGGAAAGATGCATTTGTTATCGGGGCTGAAATGGCTGATACTATTACTGCGGCTAATCCTCCTCCTGTAAAACTCAAATTTGAGAAAATTCTACAGCCATCTTTATTACAAGTAACGCTTCATTCCGTCGTATTAATATTCAGTAGAGAAGTTAAAATACAGGATGTTAAGATATGTTTTATGTTTAGACTAAGAAGAGGTACTGCGGTTACATGTACGAATCCCCTGAACAAGAAGAACCTGAATATTTAGCCAAGGGTATCGAAACTGTCCGCAGAGACGGTTGTCCAGCCGTGGCTAAAGTAAGCTTAGTTGTAAAATATCAATTCGAAACACACAATTAATTGCATCGATTCTATATTTTAGATACTCGAGAAGTCGTTAAAAATTCTGTTCGATACCAAGGACCTTTCTTTGATAAAGCTATACGTTACTAGACAATTTGATAAGATTTTACGTAGAAAAATATCGATTCAGGACTTAACTTTCGCTAAAGAATTTAGGGGTTTGCGTGGCTATAAAGCTAGCGCTTGTGTGCCTGCTTTGGCGCTAACGCGAAGACTGATTCGCAAAGATCCCCGAGCAGTACCTAGGACTGGTGAACGAGTACGATACGTCATAGTAGCTGGTGCACCGAATCAGGCACTTATTCACTGCGTGCGGACTCCGATGGAAGTAATTTCAGACGAGGGCTTAACTCCGAATTCAGTATATTATATAACGAAAGCTATCATACCGCCCCTTAATCGGTGCTTGAACCTAATTGGCGTTGACGTTAATACATGGTATGATAAATAGTGAATTTCATATTTCTGCGTTTGTATTTATAATTTGCTGTTTTGAAGATTGATCGTGAAACTTGCTTGTAGGTACAGGGAAATGTCTCATCGGCAGACGCCCGATAAGGCGGTCAGTTTGTTCACGGACAATCAAAAGTTAACTATACGACAGTTTTTCAGTACCGTCGTGTGCGCCACTTGCGAGGATCAAACGCAGAGAGACATTTGTACAAACTGCATGGCGAATCCTACGCGGACAGTTACCATTCTACACGAGAAGCTGAGATGGTTGGAACGTACTCATTGCGAGCTTACAATGGTAAACCTAAGACTTTTGTGATTCTAAATATGAGTTTTGTAAGTAATTATCTGTGTTTCAGATCTGCCAGTCTTGCACTGGTTACAAGGATGACGTGAAATGTGAATCTTTAGATTGCCCGATTTTATACCGCGCAACCCAAGCTCGAAGAGATCTCATTCAAATACCTTATTTAAACAGTATTATCTGTAACAGCGCTAATTTTTGTACAGGTGAAAGCAGCACTGGGTAGTAAATTTATATTATTCTGTGAGATTGTAGTTATACTGTATATTATTTTTATACGAGAAAGAATAAATCATCGAGATGATTGCTAATACGAATAAAAGAATGAGATTCTAAGTGGGAGTAATGAAGACTTGCGACTTTAACGCTTGTCGAAATCTTCAAGCTTTAGGCTAGGGGTGGGTTTCTCGAAGCATTGAAACACCGCGAAACTTTCCGATACCCAAAAAGTTTCGAAAATTCGAAAGTTTGTTCTTTTTTCCGGGATTCGAAACTCGGATAAGGAAAAACATAGAATCAATGAGTAAGGAATCGTTCACGGCGTGCCTCGAGAATTTGTATATTGCTATATTTTTGCTTAAAAATGGTCAGTAGAGATTTATGTAGAAATTTTGTTCACTTCAGTTCTTAAAGCAAAATATTCCACATATAAAACAGAATCAGTAATTCAAATTTCGAGAGCTTCGAATTTCGAAAGTTTCAGATTCGAGTCCTGAGAATTTAAAAATTAGTAGTCCTCTATTGCCGCATTTATAAACCATTTTAACGAGGCGTCACCGTGATGAAAATGTTTGGCGGGAAGAACAAATACACCATTCGCAAATTCTGTTACACACATAAAATGTTAAAATATACAATTCACCAACGTAATAAACATTCTTTACCAAGTCCATATAAGCCAGTATTGAAGGGTATCGAAATATTAAATTGCACTGAATTTGTTCTAAGGGTGAATTCCACTTACCCACAAATCGCTCGTCCTTTTCATTAAGCTAGGTTTTCCCGTGCGCGACTGGACGCATCGTCAAGAATTCCAAAGTCGATTTTCTCGAAAATTAAGCGCGATAACAAAAAATTTTATTCCTTTTTCTCGACTTATTTACTTGTTATACATCGAAAAGAAAGAGTAACTTTTTTTCATATCGCGTTTCGTTTTCGAGAAAATCGACTTTGAAATTCTTGACGTTGCGTTTAGTCGCATACAGGAAAACCTAGCTTAATGAAAATCACGGATTTCGGCGTAAGTAGAATTCGCCCTAAATAGTACCAGAATTTGAAATCTCACAATTCGAACTTCTGATTTCTTCAAAATTGCCCAATTTGCGACGTGCGATTTCTTCAAAATAGCCGTCGCAATTTTGTTACAAAAGTCGCCCAAATTGCGATAAACCGTCCAATTTTTTGGCGATAAAGGCCAATAAATATGTACAGTGATCAACCGCGGTACCGAATTTAATACTTTATTTAACAAACAATGCTTACAGTAAAATAAGGAACTTGGGCACACAATTTATGCATTTCCTTAGCGCCTGCAAAAGAATGTTCTCGAATGCCTCTTTGTTCTGATTAACCCACAAAGAAAGCAGACTATATAGAGCGTCGTTACTCTCGCCGTGACAGAAGAATTTGCTCCCGGCTCCGCCGGCGCTGATGGTTGTCTTAAGTAGTGATCGGAAAATGTGTCCACCATTTTGGTAAATTTTGGTCAAAAGCGGAAGTCACAAATCGGCGGGCACTTCAGTATTAAACGAAGTTTGCTGCTGATCCCACTTTTCGCTCAATATTGTGGAATTCAATTGGTAGATGCAGTATCTCTCTCTTTTTCTCCTTATTTACTTCCTCTCTTTACTTCTGATTTTGACCCAAATTGCGTCGACTAACGGCCGATTTCTTCACCTCCAGTAATCTTCTAATTGGAGTTACGTTCCACATAACTGCCAAATGATAGGATCCAATTGGCTTAGAACATTTTAGATGATTACTGAAGGTGAAGAAATCGGCCTTAATAGAAAACGCGAAACACATTTTCCGATCTCTATCGGTAAGGAAGTTGGAGCCGCGACAATCTAGCAACACGGCACCCCACCTACGTACACTCGTATTCAGTGGTTCACGAATTCTCTCAAAAGGGAGTGCTTCGTAACGTTATTGCCTAAAAAATCTCAATTAGCCAATTAAAGTAAAAGAAATTTTATTGATCAGACACGAGAAGCGAATCGCCACGCAAACCTGCACTGCCATAGAGATACATGGGCCCCTGTTAGAAATCCCGAATAAAGTCATTTCGCGTATACGTTTTTCCCGCGCAGTGTTAGTTTGAAAATACGTGACTTCGTTATTTTACGATAAATAATTAATACTTGTCATTAAAACCTAATCCCCTGAACATTTCGATACCACCTTGCCCCCCACGAATCGCCGTCTCCGTCACTCATGGATAAATACATCTCGGGCCGTAACAACCGCTGCGCTTTGCAGTTAACAAGATGATCCTTCATTTTGCCGACGTCCTGCAGATCGCAAAATCGGCATTTCTACTACGATCGCGATCCTTTTGATTGCACGCCTGTAAACCATCTAACTCGTAGGATACTGTTTATGTCTAGCGACATACAGCATCCGATACACATACCTTGTACTTACCGCGACCTTACGAGAAAACGTTCATAAATTTCGTACGTATTATGCTGGCTGTTTTTTATTTACATCTATCACATTTATCGTTGATTTCGTGGATATTGCAATTGTATAAACATTTCGACGAAGAAACAATATTCCCGAACCTTATCTTGGTTTCCACTTACTATTCTCTACTCGATTAACACGATGTCGCGTGTCCGTTCTTTGTACGTTCCGTCGCAAAATGATCTTACGTCCGATTCCTTAGGTGTACGATGTCTACGCGCAGCAAGTCGCACAGCTTCAGAGTCTGCTGTTTCTGCAGGCTCTCGGAAGACAATGAAATCGAGTTCGGGAAGTTTTACAGGCACGGCGACATCGTCACGCATTATTACTGCCTGGTACGCATTTAACGCAGTTCTGCGGATAAGAGTTTCGACGCGTAAGGCGCGCAGGAACGTTCTAAACGCACGTTTGATGTTTTGTAGCTTCTGTCGTCGAACATGGAACAGAAAGGAACCGACGACCAAGGCATTTTGGGATTTCTAAAAGTAGATATACAGAAAGAAGTTCGTAGGGGAAAGAGATTGGTAAATAATCTTACGTAAAGTTCCTTCGATAGTCTTTTGAAATTAGTATCAAATTTTACTCCATTTTCTGCCTTCGATGGCTTCTCTGTCTGGAATATTTGCTAAGAGACGATCAAGGATTATTTGAGGCAGCGAGAGCGACAACGGACCAATCCGAGTTAAAAAGAAATTTTTTTATAGATTATAGGAATAATTGAATTAATCCGTTGCTTTCACTGCCTCGTTTAACGAATCTCTCTAATTAGTGGTGTTGATTTTTTAAGGTATGCTTCTACTGTAAGAAAAATGGTGCCACTTTGGGATGCTGCAACGTCAAGTGTAAACGAATATTTCATTATCCTTGTGGGCTAAGGGCTGGAACCTTAAACCAGTTTTTCGGTGAATTTAGGTACGTCGCTCTTGGTTCTTACTCTTCTCACTGTTTAAATCTCGAAGTAAACTAACTACCGTCTCGTTAAATTTCAGGTCGTTTTGTATAAATCACAGGCCGAAGCAGAAAATAGATATTCAAGTGAAAGATGAAATGGCGAAATCCAGCGAGGTAGTATGTTACATATGTTACGATAACGTAGATCCTAGCGACGTAATGAGCATGATCTGGGCCCCGTGTTGCAAGAAGAACGCTTGGTTCCACAGGAAGTGTGTCCAAGTAAGACACCGGCGATCTCTCGCAGATTCTACGATTAATTTAAGCGCGTAGCAATGCGTATCCGAGTACAGACATTTTGTTTCAGCAACTTGCTGTGAGCGCTGGATACTTTTTCAAATGTCCCCTGTGCAACGATAAAATATCGTTTCAGAAAGCCATGCTAGAGTTCGGTATTTTTATTCCGAGTCAGTGAGTAGAAAATGAATCTTGTATATTTCAAGCGGAATCTATTAGCAGCGACGATTAATACGATATCTCTTTTCCAGAGATGCCTCTTGGGAGCTCGTGCCAAATGCGTTTCAGGAGCTTTTGTACAGGCACGACCAATGCGACGCTCCGATATGTCTTTGCCCTAAAGGCAGAAAATATACGAGCTTCAACGCGTAAGTGCGAAATAAATAGCGTATAGGTGCTGCATCTATTTCCGAAATATGTTTCCGCAGTAGGTGGGAGCTGGCGCTTTGTCGAACTTGCGGCTCGCAAGGGATTCACATGGCCTGCGGACGACTTAAATGGGGCAATCCTATTTGGGAATGCAAGGAGTGTACTTCCATATTAGGTGAGCAACTTGCGGATGTTAGATCTCCCGTAATTTAACGATGAATTTAATTCCGAACGAATGTTCTCGTTTCCACAGGCAAATCCAATGGAACTACTAATGTAAACATAAGTACATTACAGTATGTATTCGCTCTTATCGCTTTGTCAATCTGAAGTATTTAAGGTCGTAGAAGTGTTAATACGAAATGGGAATAGCGTTGCGCATTGTGATACATTTGTGTCTCTTTAATTAGGAATGATTCTGACTCGGAGGCCAGTGACATTTCTGTTGGTAAAGATTCACCTATACCGTTCGCATCAACGACGCCGGTTCTCCGCTCTACGCCAAACACGCCGCAAATTAAGCTACGTCCTGGTCCACGGACGTTCAAGTTGAAGCAGCTCAAAGCAATTAATGAAATGCTCAGGTTAGTACGAATGATATTAGAGAATATGCCACGAGTGTGTTATGCTAACGGAATTGTATTTTATTCGCCAGTATGCGATTGAGCAATAGTAGTAATTCGCAAGCTACGCAGAATATGGTTGCAACTATACGCCTATCCCACGTGGAAGAATCTACAAGTAACAATGGGGCTTCTCCGATTAATTCACATTTGTTATTATCGAATTTAAGAACGCGCGATTGCGAAGAATATTCTGTGTCCGTGCCTGAACATTCCAAGTCGCTATTAACTTCGTCGAGTAATAATTTTATTACTTTCGACAGTGACGATGATGTGGAGGTGACTATGCTCTTACATGGTGTATGACACTGATATTGTATGAAAATGTTATATATTTATATTTCCTGAGAATTTTGGTCATTTTCAAACGGCTATATCTTTGCGAAAAATGGTCGAAAAAAATATTTAAACAACGCATTTTAACGCTTGAAGTTTCTAGTTTTCGAATTAAGAACTCAATTTTCTTTTCTCATTCCTTATGATACTGTTTTATCGAGACGACGCGCAGGAAACGAAGTTTCAGAAACTTTTGCCTAGTTTGAACGTATGCACGGGCGAAAAGAATTTTTTTTCGGTAAATCCAACGAAGAACTCTTATAGAGCAAACATTTCTCTTTAATTTCGTTCTTTGGGGTTTTGTTGTATGATTTTTATTGAACGAGTTATTCCCGATCGAAGCAAAAAGGGTACTTTTCGATTTGAACACCTATAACTCGCGAACTTACGATCGTGGACAAATTTTCATGATTGTTTTGAGAAGCTAAGAAAGTTTCCTTTTAGAACCTTTAGTTGCCAATTTAATGAGGTTTTTTTTTTAATCGTATTAAATCTATCGCATAGTCATGTTTACATGGTGATAAAGTATTTAAATGTTTCACAGATTACTAGCGAGAGTTCATCGAACAATACGCTTGCTAGTGCCAATAGAACACGGTCTGGCAACATTATGGAAAACAGTAAAAAGAATTTTAGTTCGTGTACAGTGCCGAAGTTATTGGAAATACATAATTGCGAAAAGCCCGGAGACAATAGTTCCATGACGAGTAATTTAAGAATTACTAAAACTGTCAGTTTGAATGAATCTAGTTTGCAGGATGTGGAGAAACCCAGTGTTTTAGAAGAGATAATAAACCTGGCCCAGAAGGACGACGAATACGATCATGCTGATTCCCTTTCGAACATCCAAATCAGCAATGTAATATCCTTGCCACCCGAAGAGTTCGAAATTGTGTCCTCCGTTAAGGAGGGGGAGGGAGTTGACGACATTGAATGCTTGACGTTACAAAGTCAAAATGACTTGTTGAATAGTAGTCGGCTGTCTCGATCGCTACCCCAAAATGGTAGTTTAGATTCGAAGTTGAAAAGAAAAATTGACAAGGCTACGTTGAATGCAACCACTTCGGTAGATAAATCTAAGAAGATGAGAAGGAACCTGATCGCGCACGAACTAGGACAAAAGTCATCGTTCACGTTTGTAGACGTTAATAAGAATAGCTCGAACTCTATCATATCTCTGGATAACATTTCATCTCCGACGTTTAATAAAACTGATGCAAAAATAGATAAGAGCACGAAAGAGAACAAAGCTTCGGCGAATGTATCTAATTCACAATGTAGAGATAAATCGTACATCGAGATCGATGGTGATTGGGTTCCGAATAAAAGCGCAGCATTCGTGCGTGCGTACGGCGCAAAGCCTTCAGCGAAAGATGCCGCATCGAAGCATAGAGAGAAAGACCATAGTAACGGTACAGTTGCATGTAGTACGAACGACATAAATGAAAGCAATAAAATAGCTGGAAACACGAAGACGGAAGAACTTGCGAGAAATGTAAGTAGTACTTAATTTTTCCTTATTAGAGAAGAATTGTCTTCTTGATTTTCTCTTTTATTTATTACTGAAAATAGCTGTGTTGATAATACTGATATGACCCTCTGTACCCTGTGGAACAAGTTATATCTATGTAAAAATTATCGAACTAGAAGTATTCCTTCCTATACAAATTTTAAAACAGAGTCGTTAACCCTTAAGTTGTTCGCCCCGTTGACTCACATAGCTTTTACGCGGTGAGCTTTTTTCTTTTACTTTCACGCACCTTATAGCATTCTTTTATGCGCAATGCTTCGTAAATGTGCCTTGAGTGGGTAGTGTTATGTCATTTCCTACGTGGTCTTTCGAAACGCGATGTTAAATGTGTAACGAGAAGTTTTTCGCGCTACTTATGAGATGACCTAATATACCTAACTTAGAGACGGGCGTAAAAGTGTTTGAGAAATTGTCTGTAATGCACCGCAGTTTAAGGGTTAATTCTGATGAAAAGTGGGGTACGGGGAATGCGTTGTTGTGTGAATTTCCCCGTACCTTCTCTTCAATGTATAACTGGAAATTCTAACAGTGTGACGGGGATGCAGGCACAAGTCCTGCTGCTCGATCAGGAAAGAGGAGCCTCGCAAATGACACAGAGAAATCCATCAAACTGGATCGCTCCCATTCAAGATCGGAGAGATCAGATACAACAGATCGACGCAGATCACGAAATGATATTGAGATGTTAGTATCGTGAACCATGTTCGACATCTGTATCATATCGGCATGCGTTACGAATAGTAGCATGTTTCATTTTTCTTACAAAAAGTTTCCAGTTTGCCACGTAAAGAAGCACGTTAAATCGTTTATGACGAATATTAGCACGTCTGGTCTCCACGAAAAGTGTTACTTTTCGCGGCAAACCGCTCAAACGTGCTAGTTTTGGCAGCGAAAACAGAAACGTGATAGTTTTCGTAGCGCACGTCGATATATCGAGACAATCTGTTTAAATGAAACTTACCAATGATTCGTCTGAGTACTTCCATTTTAGGGCTGGGACTATTTGTCGAATTTTTCGGTATTCGAATACTTCAGCTGCTCAATTATTTGGCGAATATAATCTGAATATCCAAGTATTCGAATACTACTCGAATATCCAAGTATTCGAATACTATTCGAATGTTATTATACTGAGATATTCGAATAATAACATTTGAATACTCTAATATTAGAAGTTCATTCGTAGCATTCGAATACTTGTAAAATATTCGAATAGTCCCAGCCCTATAATCTATTTGTGTAATAAGGGCACGTTACAAATCTGTGTGAATTGTAGGGCAGCCGTTTCAACATCTAATGTATCAAACAGCCTCTCAAACAGTGTTCTCCACCAGAAAGAAAAAGAAAACGGAAACGAGTGTCATCACCCTCGATTGACATCGGAGTACGTACATCTGCGCGACCTTAAATTTCGTGTATGCAATTCAAATAATTTACAGGTAATTATAAGTATCCCTTTATCATTATCAATATAGACTTGTGTTTTAGAATATATATATATATATATATACGCACGATCAATTACCCTTTTACAGATGATCTTATACAATAAGTATCTTGTAAATATCAATATGGGAAGTGCAACAACCACCCCAAAGACGAATACCAGGTTCAATAATGCATCTACGCGGAAGGCTATCCAACAGAAGCCCTTTAAAGCGCAGAATGAAACTGTCTCGAATTGTAAGTTTGAAGACAAATACAGCTTGCTTGTTACCGTTCAGTCTGATAATTATCGCGATGACACGAAGGAGAACCTGGATCCAGTAACGCCGATCTCTTGTAAAAGCGTAGCGGACAATTTATCCACGAGCGCAGCTTTGATAGCGAGTAATTTAACAGTTTCTGCGAGTAGTAATAATCAAAGCGACGGTGATAATCCGACAAAGTCCGTGTATAATGGGACTAAAGTAATCGATGATAATAAGCGGCGCTGCGGAGAGGATGCTAATTTAATTAGCAATACTGAAAGCATCTTCGACACGGAGGAACCTGTTAATGCAACTCCACACGCGACCGCCAATTGCACCGACAAACACTTCAGAAGTATGAACAATGTAAAACGGACTATTCAAAGTCTAAGCTCCGATCTCGTGGCAAGCAGTATAAGTGCAACGAAATTATATCAACGTGGCTCGCGTCTCAACGATCACGCGAATTGTAAAATAGAGAATAGAAGTAGGAACGCGAGTGGAACTCGTTTCAAAGTGAGTATCGATCTGGAGAGGATAGAAGATTTCATCGACGATAATCCAGACTTGTTCGACAAACACAAGAGCGAGAACTGCAAGGAAAGTTTCGAGGATGCGCGTCTTTTAAAGGGGCAGAATATGGCGGAGAGAATTAATTTATCGAGTAGATCTGCGACGAACTCGGCGACGGATGGTTTGAAAAGTTTTGGAGATTTAACATTGTCTTTGCCTAGGAAGAATGAAAGTAATGAAGATATTCAAGATCTAATGGGAGCGGACGATTTGGTCCAAGAAACGAGAAGCATGAATAATTCCATGTCTCATAATCCGACATATAATTTGAAATGTACTAGTATTTTTAATAGATAACACAATATAAATATATATATATACACATATATATATATATATGTGGGTGTGTGTGCGTGTGCGTGTGTGTGTGTGTGTGTGTATATAGGCGAAAGTAGTTTATAGCTTATGAAGGCACTAGTTTAAGATTATTAAAAACTGCATTCGTAAAAACTGGCATGAATAGCAAGTAATACCATTAGAACTACTCGTGAACATTTGTAAAACATACCCACAACGCAATAAATTTATTGAATTATTGTTTCGAAAAGTATACTACTTAGTTTTCAATTCTATATATACAAGGTTTGAATTTTCAACACATTCTACTTGGGCTTTTTTATTTTCCAAGATTTCGGCACATGTATTCTTTTTTTTGTTACGTTTAATTACTTATTTAAGATAAAAAAAATAAACATAAGTTTTTTTAAAGATGACTACGACATTTGTAACTCCTTCCAAACAAAGACATAAATTAAAATAAATAAATTTCGGAGGCGAGATTTTAAAGCAAACTTGGGCGTAGCACTAATTTTAATTTACATTTAAATGTTTATCGTACAAATGAAAGAGAATTAGTCATGCGGAGTATTCAAGCTTAGCAAGCAAATAAAGAAGTGATAGCACATTTGTGGAATTTGATAAGTACTCTACTAAGACAATGTATTAGAAACGTATCCTTCGAAGTAATCTTTATTGAGTCAATTGCTTCAAATCTCTGTGGTAAAAAGATTTTAGTAGCTACGACCAAAAAGTGTATAAAATTGCGGTTCGTTTTGACAATTAGGATGGATGCACTTCTTTTTCTCGACAGGTCTTGACGAAGTTGGCTGTTCGAATGGTATGCAAAGACTTTTTGCACCCATTAGTAGTATTTCAGGCCCCTCCTTTGTATACTCTCTACGAAGAGAAAGAAGTATTTAAACGTATTTCATACAAATAGAAACTCAGGCTGGGACTATTTGTCGAAATTTTCGGTATTCGAATACTTCAATTGCTCAACTATTTGGCGAATACAATCCGAATATATAAGTATTCGAATACCGAAATATTCGAGTAGTATTCGAATACTGAAATATTCGAGTAGTATTCGAATACTGAAATATTCGAATAGTATTTGAATAGTTAAATATTCGAACAGTATTCGAATACTCAAATATTCGAAGTTAATTCGTAGCATTCGAATACTTGTAAAATATTCGAATATTAAATGATTCGAATAGTCCCAGCCCTAATAGAAACATATCAAGAGCTTAGTGTACTATTTACCGTACTACACTGTCAGCTTTAATGCTCTCTTCGCAATCTGTTTCTCCACAAAATGGTGATAACACTAGATTCTTTTTATTCAGTTCATCAAAGAATTCATCAAAATCATCTGCTATCTTGATGTGCTCATTCAGATTTTTTCTTGCTCTGTTAAAAAAAATATTAACCATTTAATAAAGCAAGTAACCAAATGAGTATTTCTTCCCAAACTAATATTTACCTAGCCAGCATGCTTGACTGTATATCGGCCAGCAATGTATGCAAAGCAGTGACCACTTCGGCTCGCTTGGCAGTCACCCTTTCAGAAGTGTCTCTGCGCACAAATGTAACTTGATTCTTCTCCAAGTCTTTCGGGCCCAATTCAATCCTCACAGGAACGCCTTTCAACTCCCAATGGTTGAATTTCCAACCAGGAGTGCGATTACTGCGATAATCAGATTTCACTCTGAGCGCTTTATCTTTCGACAGTTCGCTCAGCAATTTGTTACATTCAGTGGACAAAAGTTCTCTTTGCTGAGGCGATGTACTCGCTGTGATACCGCAAGGTACTATTACCGCTTGGATACAAGCTACCTTCGGTGGAAGTACTAAACCTTTATCGTCCCCGTGGATCTGTAAACGAAGGTTCTGCGTTTAAAGAATTTCACTCGACAGCGATAAGCACGTACCATTATCATAACGCCAATCGTTCGAGTCGTTAAACCCCATGAATTCTGATAGACGAGTGTCTTCTCGTCTCCTTCCGCAGCACCGTCTACTTGAATATTAAACATTCTTGAGAAATTTTGACCCAGGTGGTGACTCGTGGCTCCTTGTATCCCACGACCACTTGTCGGGATGAAAGCCTCCACTGTAGTAGTATAATCACCGCCAGCGAACTTCTCTTTTTCAGTCTTACGGCCTTTAATAACAGGAACTGCTAGCAAGTCTTCGTACACTTTAGCGTACATATCTAATATTGTCATTACTTCTTCATCGGCCTCAGCTTTAGTGCTAAACGCGGTGTGCCCTTCCTGCCACAGAAACTCTCTTGTACGCAAGAACGGTTTGGGGTCTTTGAATTCCCATCGCTGCAATAAAACAGGACATTGTTTTCTATCAATTACACGTCGGAACACCTCCCAACGTAATCGTTATGTAAATTATATTTACCACTACGTTATTCCATTGATTGAGTTTCAGAGGAAGCTCAGTATCGGACCTCAGCCATTTGGCGTAAGCGGGATACATTACGGTTTCTGATGTGGGTCGTATGGCAATGGGTTCTGCTAAATCTGATTCCCCGCACTTCGTGACCCATGCGACTTCGGGCGCGAAGTCTGCGATGTGAGTTTTCTCTTTCTCCAAGACTGCTCGCGTAACGAAAATAGGGAAATAACATTCCTGAACACCCAGCTCTGTTATTTCCTTGTCGATGTAATCTTTTATTACCTTCCAAATGGCAAAGCTCCACGGGCGAAGAATGTAGCAACCTGATACATCGTAATATTCAATCATACCGCTCTTGGTGATAATTTGGGAATACCATTCGAAGAAATTCTCCTCTTTCTTCACCTCCAATCCCAGTCTCGTTCCGGTTTTAACACTGTCTATATCCTTCACGCCTTCGCTCTTAACTATTTCTTTGCTCGAAGCATTCTTTTGCTTCTCAGTCTTAGGAGCGTCTTCTTTTTTCCTTTTTCTAGATGTCGCGTCTGGCTTCGTCGGCTTCCACTCCTGACCGGTTAACGTTTTATAGTTAACTTTCAAATCTAACAGAATTTTTACTTCTTGGTCGATAATGCTCTTTTCGGCTTTAGAATCTTTCAATTGTCTTACTTTATCTCCTTGCTTTTGTACGCCCTCTGAAAGTTGAGCAGCATTAGCTTCTTCCTCGTTCGCTATCTTAGTCGCTGGAGCAACAGGTGGTTTCCACTCTTTTCCAGTCGCGGCTTTGTAGTCGGCTTTCAACTTCAGAAGCGCCTTTACTTCTTCGTCAACGATGTCTTTCTTTGCCTTCGAAGCTTTCAACTGCCTTACTTTATCACCTTGTTCCTGTATTTCCTTGGATATTTCTTCGCCACCAATTGCTTTGCTCGTTGCATCCGTTGCTGTTTTATTAATTACTTTTGGCGAGGCAATATTAGTTGGCTTCCAGTCCTGCCCAGTCGCAGACTTGTAGTCCGATTTTAAAGCTAGAAGTTTCTTTACTTCTTCGTCGATAGCAGCTTTGTTTGCTTTCGAAGCTTTCAACTGCCTTACTTTCTCCCCTTGTTCTTGGATTTCCTTGGATATTTCTTCGCCACCAATTACTTTACTCGTTGCATCGGTTGCTGCTTTATTAACTACTTTTGGTGAAGCAGTATTAGTTGCCTTCCAGTCCTGCCCAGTCGCAGACTTGTAGTCCGATTTTAAAGCTAGAAGTTTCTTTACTTCTTCGTCGATAAGAGCTTTGTCTGCTTTCGAAGCTTTCAACTGCCTTACTTTATCGGCCACCTTTTGTGTTTCGATAAACAATGTTTCAACGCACAAGCCTGTCGATACATTGCTCCGTGCTACACTCTCACTTTCTGTTCCCGTCCAATCTATACCGACTTTGTTTCTATACTCGGTCTTCAAGCTTGCAAGGCGCTGCATTTCTTGATTTATCTTCAGCTGTAATTCCTTGACCTTGCTCTCTTGCTGAACGATATCTACGGATAATTCATTTTTGTTCGAACTAACAGGAGCTGTTTTCGGTGATTTATCCGAAGTCATTCCTGGTTTCCATTCCACTCCTGTACACATCTTGTATTCAGCTTTTAAATTCAGAAGGCCTTTTACTTCTCCGTCAATCGTAGCTTTGTCTGCTTTCTTGGATTTCAGACTACGTATTTTATCCCCTAGAGCGACAATCTTTTCGTTGATCACATTTGCGTCTTGCGTCATATCCTAAAACAGACAATCGCGTAAATTTCAAGACACATATTACTAAGTTACGATCATGAAATTATAAGATAGAGCATACATTTTTCTGAGGGGGCTCTTTAACGGAAGTTACTGGCGCAGCAGCGGCAGGAGAAGCAGTTTTCGTTGTGCTCGTGGTATGTCCATCGGGTACGTGGAACAGAATTAAGGGTTGTTCTCTGGAGGAAAATGGACTGGCAGGTGCATAAGGCACGTCACAGCGGAAGAACCCTTTCCTCTGTAACTGAACTATTTCTCCTTTCTTCACACGTTTCAGTTCTACTTCTCCGAGCATTTCTACCTCTGTCTGAAATGTTCATTGAATTCGTAATAATTATCCACATTCATAATCGTTATAAAACACAAACACCTACTCTCGTGTTGTTCGCAATAAAATCCTTGAAATCGTCATCTTTCCCCAAAACTGGTTTACTAATAATATGATCGAAGTAAACAGCGTAACATGGAATTAGATC
The DNA here is from genome assembly GCA_963971345.1 of Andrena flavipes. Taxonomy (NCBI): domain Eukaryota; kingdom Metazoa; phylum Arthropoda; class Insecta; order Hymenoptera; family Andrenidae; genus Andrena; species Andrena flavipes. The sequence continues at coordinate 77,168,464 of OZ020480.1, forward strand.
AGCTCGACCACTATCGTTACTTTTATCAGACGGCACCGCCAACCACGTGATTTTCAATGTATTCTTGTAATCTTTATTCTCTAAATTCAATCGCGCTGTTACTTTCTTAACGACACCATTCTCCTTCTCGATCTTTTGTATCAAGATGTTGCCCCAATTAATAAAGGTAGTATTCTGCCCTTCGACCAGCATGCTCGCATCATCTTTTTCTATGTACAGCGACGGAGTTGCTAATACTCGCTTAGTGCCCTTCGATGGATCTTTCGGATGATTCTGAACAGTTAGCCATTCCTCTTTTGCGTTACTTATGTGCACCGGTACAAGTTTATCAGAATCTAAGGCAGTATACCTGAAAAATGACGTTATACAAATGATTTCTATATTTCTCAATGCGCAATGATAAGTTTTCATATCGCGAGATACCTAGTGACAATTGGATCGATGACCTTCTTGTTGAACGCCCATATTTTATCCCACTCCATGAAAACAACAGACTTCGAGCTACCTTGAGCAATTATAAATTGCTTCAATCCTTCGACGGTCATTCCTCTCCTTAAAATACCTCTCACGGTTGGGAATCGTGGGTCGTCCCAACCATCGACCAGGCCTTCGTTGACGAACCAAGTTAATTTCCTCTTAGACAATACCGTGTTGGTCATGTTCAAACGCGAGTACTCCCATATATAAGGGCGTCTCAATCCCAACGCATCGATTAGCCAATAAAATTGAACATCTCTGTCGTGATACTCTGTCGTACGTAGAGTGTGAGTAACATTTTCAACAGCGTCGACAATCGGACAAGCGAAGTCGTATATTGGATACACCCTAGCGAAGAATGAACAAATGTTAATTTTTGTCAATCTCTCAAGGGGATGTTCGACAGTGTCAAAAACTTGATTTATTTTTTACAAAAATTCGTAGATCAAGGTTTTAGGAATTTTATAAATATAGTCCGATGTAAAAAATTCGGAAGATTGACGAAGTTATAGGCATTTGAGTGGAACAACCCAGGTAACGCCACATTCGAATTTTGCGAATTTTACTATAAACCAAGCGGCATTCTATTCAGAAAAGATAGTACTTTCGGAAAATGCAATAAAAAAATTAATTTTTCGACTGACTAGTTCCCTTAATCTGCAATATATACTTGTATTTTGTTCCAGTTCGAGGATGTGGCTCCGGTTTGCACCGATAAATCGTGGGATCCCGTAAACACCCATTTGCCGACTCGTAATCAATTTTAGCTCTAACGCAGCATTCCTGACCTCTGGCAGTGCCTTGCTGCATTTCATTCCATAGCTCAAGATTCTTTTCAACAGCTGAAATGATTAACAGAAAACATCTTATTAGTTTCGAGAATTCTTAACGCAACGCTCGCACGATCTTCCAGAATCTAACGCTTACAATTATCTCTGTTCGATGACTTTAATTTCTGATCACGCTGTTCCTTCATTATGGGAGCGGGAGTATCATCCACGTACGCTTTTCCCTCTTTTATTAGTTTCGTACAGTAATCCAGCATTAAATCGAAGTAATCGGAAGAATGCGTGAAACGGTCCGGTTTGATTTGCAGTAGCTCCAAGTCTTCCAAGATAGCTTTCTCAAATTCCACGTTCTCTTTCGCGGGGTTCGTATCATCGAATCTCATGATAAGTTGCCCTTGAAATGCCTCGGCGTAATACTGATTTAACAATGCTGCTTTGGCGTGACCGATATGCAAATACCCGCTCGCCTCCGGCGGAAAGCGTACTACGACCTATTACAGGATCAAATCAGATTACAAAAACACTCCTTGAATTCTAAAATCAACGTTAAAGATACGAACGACTCACTTTTCCCATCTCGGCTCCAGGTAAATCGATAAATTTACCTTCCTGTTTCCTTTGTCCGCTCTGCTTAACAGGCTTTTCTGGCTGCACATTATTGCAAACAGGCGCCTTAGCGTTCTTCTTAACGGACGACAATGCGTCCGAGACAGTGGGCAGTGAAAGCATCTGTTTATACCATCTACTTATATTAACGAATTGTTTCTCGAACTTCGCTAAGAAGTCTTTATCCAGAAGACTACAGAACACATAGATATCGGCTAACGTTAGCTTCTTGGAGACCAACCAGGTGGTTGTCATCAACGCGTTGTCCAAATAACGCAGCTCTGCCTCCTTCGGCGGCAGAGATCCCAGAGGCCCGATCGTGAAAGACAACCAGTGATCGACTTCAGTTTTCTCACGAGGATTGATACCGCCTGAGCGAAGTATGTAATACAAACGAGCAATGCATTAAAATTGGCACGCTAAGTTGAGAAACGACAAAGGCGGATCGATTAGTTTACCATATAGATCGGTGTGCGTAGTTCTACCGAAATAACGACCGACATCGAAGCTCCTTTCTCCTAACGTTTCATTCCGGGAATTCGTCAAACGAACATTTCCGTCGCCCTTCCATTCGTCGCACCAAACCACCTCGATCTTCTCTGTCTTCTCCGAATTGACTACTTCTGCTACTATCAGAGCATCTATAGAAATTAAAGGTGTATTCGATAATGTCATCGAGTTTCAACCGTCTTGAGTTTCGCCAACGATTACATCAGAAAGACGTTGTTTAACGTGCGACTTCGTGTTATCGGTATTTAATGCGCGCTCGGCGATTAGCAATTACAAGTACGAGAGTATGAGGAAACGAAGCGAGGCTAAGGCTTTTCAAAAGGAAAGCGTGTTGTAGATATTATACTTTACTCTGTTCGGCAAATTTTTTCGGACATCTGTTTTACGATTTCATCAAAACAAGCAAAAGTCATTGGAGTGTTTGAAGTAACAGGTGTTATAAGACAACCTACCTGTAGGAGGATTCTTAGAATTAACTGTTAGCTTGTAATTCATATTTGTATGTTAGATCTCGGCTTAAATAATAACATTCGTGAATATGTTCACGTAGGTTAGAACCGCTCTTCCACGTGCACAAGTGTGTCGCTGATGGACACATGGACATGTGACACAGCGACAGTTTGTGCGTGTGTCAAGCGCAGATATATATATATATATATATGCTATGGATTAGAGATTAGGGTGGAACGAAAAATAGGGGTAAAATATTTTTTTATTATTCAGGAGTTCTAATAGTGGGCAAAAGTTGTTTTTTATAATGGTATTTAAGCTGCCAAAGTTTGAACGTGATCAACAAATTTTTTGAGGTGCCGCAAGCCCTTCAAATATTAATATTTACTGAAATATTACTTTTTGAAAGGCTTGCGGCACCTCAAAAAATTTGTTGATCACATTTAAACTTTGGAAGCTTAAATACCACTATATAAGGCAACGTTTGCCCACTATTAGAAGTCATGAATAATAAAAAAATACTTTTCCCCTATATTTCGTTCCACCCTATTAGAGATGCTTGAAGCTATTTGAAGGGGTTTTGACATGATGCGCCACCATCGTTCGATCGATGTACTTTGCTTTCCTTTGCCCCGCGAATCGCGAACATGCAAAAAGTTAGCCCCTCATTGGAAAATATATCAATTTCTATTTTATGCAATCGTTTGTACATCATTGTTCATTAGTTTATATTATTTGTTCATCAACAGATGATTTATAATAAATTGAACAAATTTGACTGAATTTTTTTTCATCCGACCCCTCATTTTACTTTTTTTCATTATTCGAAGTTATCGCTAGATTAAGCGTGAATTTTCGTGTTTGCAAAAAATTAACAAATGTACCCAGATAGCACAACGTCTGGTAAAGTCTTAAAGATGTTCAAAAGACGCATGCGCCGTTGTGGGACCTAGTGATGACGCAATAGATATTCTTAATAATAATCCTTGTCAATAAGTAATAAAAATGAATTAACAAAGATGTACAAATGATTGCATAAAATAGAAATTGATATATTTTCCAAGGCTAACTTTTTGTAAGTGAGCATCCCTACTTTGCCTATATAATTTTGCCACCATTTGCCACGCCAATTGACGCCGAAACGCACCAAAACGAGTGTACTTATATATATAGTTGAGTAATTATAAAAAGTGTTTCTTGGCAAAAATAGTTAAATTGTGCAGCGTGTTGTATTTACGCAAGTAAATTTCCATAATGGGCAAATGTATATTTTGTGGGAATTTAAGCAACAATAAGAAACATGCAACATTACACAAGTACGTAAAGATAACGTAACCTCTGATCAATTTTTAATAGTACCGATGTATTTCTGTTCTAATTTCCGTACGATTATACGTAGATTTCCACGAAATGAACAATTACAGAAAGAATGGTTGAAAATAATCGGTCTGGAAGGATTAAGTACTCGAAGCAGTACTTTATTATGCTCGGAACATTTTACGAAAGATTGTTTTGTAGTGCACTACAATAACAGGAAACGTTTGAAACCAGGAGTTGTGCCTACAATTTTAAATAAAGGGGCAAAGTTTCAAGAACCGTGGGGCGTTTTGGTTGAAACAAATTGCAGAGGTAAAAAAGTGTTTCTTCGCTCATAAAAATTATTAAAACTAAGTATCCATTTTAAAAATATACATATAGAAATTAATAGTTAATGTATTTGAATGTTTTTTTTTTAACAAGTTTTTCTTTTTGTTTTTCACAGTTATATCTTTTTCAGATAAAGCTCAAGATGTGGCTACAATTTCTGATAAAGAAAAATATCAACCACGGAGAAATGTTTTGATGAAAATCAACTGTACAGGTAAGAAAATATGTTTACATTTTTTTTATACCTCTATATTGGCTTATATAATGAATATTTCAGATAACGAAGATGTTGGGCCATGTTCAATAATTAAACAAGTCCCAGAGGCAAGCATAATAATAGAATGCAGTGACTCTACTACAAGGAGCGAAGATATACGTAAGTTGAAATAAGTTTGAAATACACTATTTAAGTTAATCTATATTTATAAAAGAAGAACTCCCGACTGACTGATTCATGATAATTTCTCTGGAACAACTGCTCCTATGACCATGAAATTTGGTAGGTAGGTTCCTCTAAACCTCTAGGTCAGGCCTGCCCTTTATGCCGGGTTTACACCAAGGCAAACAAGAACAAAAACATCATTCGCGAACGTTTTTTTCTGTTTTTATCGTGTCCACACCGCCGCAAACAACAAAACATTCACATACGATTCATACGCTGAGTCTTGTTAATGTTTGCGGTGGAATGGACAAGATTAGAACGGCCGAAAACGTTCGCGAACACTGTTTTCGTTCGTGTTCGCCTTGGTGTAAACCCGGCATTAGGGTGCAAATACCTCCTCAAGTTCTGGGACTCGGACAACAGACGAGCGTCGAACTGTTGCGGTGCTAACCACAGCGTGGGCTGCGGGAGAACCGCAAGACTGCATATATAGCTGGGCCTTACGCGTTTGGGCGCACACACACTCTTGCAGTTGTCCCAAAACCCACGCAACGGTTAGCAAACTCACAGTTCCGCGCTCGACTGTTGCCTGGGCCTCAAAATTTGAGGTACTTGCACCCTAAAGGGCAGACCTGCCCTAGGTGCTAGCTAAGAAATTTTTTTAAAAACTCCAACCCCTCCGTGAAGAAAAGATATATAACGCGGGCGATACCGGGAACTTTAAGCGAGTTAGACATATTATTAAAAGAAAATTTGAAGATTTATTATTGATTCATGGGCTAAACTCTATGTATAGTACTAAGCATTATTTCTCATTGCAGTCAGTCCAAAGTGCCTTCCACTGGCAAGTGCACAAAAGAAAACAAATGTAACGAAGGCCAACAGTAAAACCCAAACAGCGCGTGAGAAAGTTTTCCATGACCACCATTATGAGGACACTCCACGTAATACGAGGAGAAAATTGAACGATCTCCGAAGAAAACTTAACTCCGTAATGGGAGAAAATAGAATATTAAAACAATTAGTCGGACGTACATATATATCAGTTGTGTCGCGAGCTTTCGGCGAACATATATACAGGGTGCCCCGAAAGCACTGGCACTCCAAACTTAATAATTTAATAACGAAAAGTAGCTAAAGCTCGTATGACTCCTTAGACTTTTGAAGAAAGAAATAAAGAATTATTAAAAGCTTATTGTCTCAAATTTTTTAATTGCATTATTATTCCTTTCGACAGAGGCATCCGGGGACTTTTTTCCAGGGGGGGGGGGCAATTTTGGGATTTAATTAAAAATTTAAAATCGAAATTTAAAAATATTCCCTTTTTTAGTATAAACTTAATAAAGATCAGTTTTGAAAAATAAGTGATATTTTCTCAAATTCCAGGGGGGCAACTGCCCCTTTTGCCCCCCCCCCCCCTGCGGACGGCCCTGCCTTTCGATTTGTATCAAAATGTTATCGTTATCGTGTTCAAAGTGTATCACCCGTTAAATAAATAATAGGTAAAGTATCGAAGTTACCATTGCATTAAGGGCGAATTCCACTTGCGCCCAAATCGCCCGTGATTTTTATTAAGCTAGGTTTTCTTGTACGCGACTGGACGCAACGTCAAGAATTTCAAAGCCGATTTTGGCGAAAATGAAGGGCGATATGAAAAATAGTTACTCTTTCTCACTCGTAACAAGCAAATAAGTCGAATAAAAAGTAATAAAATTTTTTGATATTGTGCTTTATTTTCGAGAAAATCGGCTTTGAAATTCTTGAAGATGCGTCCAGTCGCGTATAAGGAAACCTACCCTAATAAAACTCACGGGCGATTTAGGCGCAAGTGGAATTCGCCCTAAAAGTCCTCTAAAACTGCATAAGCATACCTATTTAAGCAGCAATTGATTTGAGGTATAATAAAAGATTTACAACGGTTGCATTTATATTTATATCTTCTCCAGCAACTGGCCAATACTATCACTTCTAAAATTCGCAATACCTATCGATCGTCGCGTAACAAATTCTACAAACTGAATCAGCCATCGTTCTTTCAACAAGCTTTTAATATTAAACATCAAATCGTTCGTTCTTCCCGCTTTCTCCCGCGCCTCTCCCTTCGCGGTTACCTTTCATCGCTTTTGATTGGATTGATCGCGCCGTTACGCCGATCCCATTTCGCAACGATCTTTCGGTAACCGCTATGCGCCGCTAGGTTTTTGCGCGCATGTAGGCACGCCAGCAGGAAATAGTGGACGCTCATCGATTCGTCTCGAAATTCTCTCACGCTCCCGTAACAGCCTCCCTTCGTTTTTTTCCCCTTTTCTTTTTCCCACAGGGATATCGAGCGGCGGCCTCCGAGAAATGGGAATTATTAATACGCTTTTAATTTAATCCGCCACCTACGCGTAAGCGCGCCGGTGCACGGGGGGGAGGGGGTATAGAGCTGATACAGGAGTATACGCGAAGGTGGGTCGGTCACCTGGAGATAACTGTAAAATGTCATCAACGAATGTGTGTCAGGCATGGATCTGACGCTCCTCGGTGACACTTGTGGGATCCGTTGTCACGCTAATTATGTACCGTCGGCGTTAATTTGATCGGAAAGAAAGCGGCTACCTTCGAGATAACGACATCCTCTCACGATTCACTCGAATGTACGTAAATACATCCGTGCTAGAACGGAACGCTCGTGAATTGTCAGTCGCGATAGGTGCTGGCGTATTTTTCTCTCTCTCTCTCTCTTTCAACCTACCAGCCGCTCGTATGGCTCGAACGCGGTTTGAATTTCGGGAAGGTTTATCGGCGATAGCAGTTTCGCTGGTTTATTCGCCGTTTATTTGTTGATACCTTTCCGGGCACGTTTTGTAATCTCATGATTGCACGACCGACTCGGAGAAAGATACGCCTGTATGCGCACGGCTTCGGAGATATTGTTTGTATGCCTCGAGGAAGAGATAGGAGAGCATATTGGGTGTATCGGAGTTTCGTGACGGCTCGCTCTATTTTTCACTGATCTTTTACGCGAGCCTTTAATTGCTTTCCTTCGATACCTCGAGTACGTTCAAGTTGGATGTCGTCGCACTTTTCTTCAGCGATATTTCGAATTGACGTCGAAGGGTAATTCTCATGCTACTCTTGCGAATATCCAGGCATCTCTATGATTTCTATTCGGTTTCGTTCGTTTTACCAATGCTGATTTATTAATACGCTTTTCGCTTGCAGATAATAATACGGGTAACATGGAGGGACCAGAAGTAACGTTTCTATTTCAATTCGGTTTAACCCGTGATACGGTCACCGTCGACAGCAGCACATTGACGCTCAAGGCTCTGAAGGAATTTGCCTGCGACTTTATAAACACCAAGTGCCCCGAGCACGGTTTAAATCATTTGTTCGAGCGATTGCTTCTATTCAAGCATGATTATAATTCCACTAATATCCTGCAACTTATTACGAACGCCACGGAGGTTGTCGACGAGACTTTGGTGGAGATTGTTTTGACTGGTACATATTACTTTTATTTAGTATAACGTTCGACGAGTCGAGCGACAGCTATAAACAAAGATGACAGGTGACGGCGTTCAGACAGAACAGAGATGGCAATAGCAAATAGTCAATAGCAATTTTGTTTACAGCTGGTGACTCGACTAGGGCTGGGACTATTCGAATAATTTAATATTCGAATATTTTACAAGTATTCGAATGCTACGAATAAATTTCGAATATTTGAGTATTTGAATGTTATTATTCAAATATTATTCGAATGTTATTATTCAAATACTATTCGAATACATCAGTATTCGAATATTTGAGTAATCGAATGTTATTATTCAAATACTAATTGATTACTGATGTATTCGAATATTTGAGTATTCAAATGTTGTTATTCGAATACTAATCGAATACTGATGTATTAGATTATTTCATAAGTATTCGAATACTACGAATAAACTTCGAATATTTGAGTATTCGAATGATATTATTCAAATACTATTCGAATACTTAAATATTCGAATGGTATTTGAATACTTAAATATTCGAATGGTATTTGAATACTTAAATATTCGAATGGTATTTGAATACTTAAATATTCGAATGGTATTCGAATAGTATTGCATATTCGAATGGTACTTGAATAGTATTGCATATTCGAATGGTATTCGAATAGTATTGCATATTCGAATTATATTCGCCAAATAATTGAGCAACTGAAGTATTCGAATACCGAAAAATTCGACAAATAGTCCTAGGCCTAGACTCAACTCGTCGAATAGAATGTAATAAAATAACCATCTGGTTTTGCTTTAGCACAAGTGCCAAATGAAGAGGTTCCCCTTCGCCCCCATGCTTTAACCGTTCACTCTTACAAGGTCCCCACGTTTTGCGACTCTTGTGGTGAAATGTTATTTGGTCTTGTTCGGCAAGGCCTAAAATGCGAAGGTACTCGTAACGTGCAGTACGATATTATGTTGTTTGATTAAAATGGTGTCAGCTGACAAGAGCGTTTTACTTCGCAGGTTGTGGAATGAATTATCATAAAAGATGCGTTATTAAAATACCTAACAATTGCTCACACGATGCCAGTCAAAGGCGGCGTAGTTCGGCGATGCTGAACGTACCGAGATCTCCGAGTCAGGGATCGACTAGTAGCTTGACCAGCATCAGTGATGATAATCATAGTACAAATAATACGCCGAATGTGAGCCAAAATAATAGCACTTTGGTAGGGCTTTAGACGTTACGCAACTTACGATACGTTTCACTTCTTATAGTATTGTAATAATCCCTTATATGTAGACAATACCGAGTATAATGGCTCCGAAGCAATCCCGCTCTCCTTCGTTGGGAGGTAGACCGGTATGGGTCGAACGAGAACTTGCGACGCGTATTAAAATCCCACACACGTTTGTAGTACACACTTACACTAGGCCGACCGTATGCGGCCACTGTAAAAAGCTGTTAAGAGGTTTATTTAAGCAAGGCCTACAATGCAAAGATTGCCAGTATAACGCGCACAAGAAGTGTATCGAGAAGATACCTAAAGACTGTACCGGAGAGAATCCGCGAGACAATACAGGTTTCGTTTCTGTTGCATCGTATTAGCTAGCTCCGATTAATAGGCACAGTTTTAACAGAGATCGTTTACACAGGTAATGAGTATCCTGACAGTGGCGTTGGTAGCGAGCCAGAAGGTAAATGCGATGGTAGAAACGAAGAAGGTGACGGCGACAGCGATGCTGAATCTCCGTCGCCGCCTCAACACTCTTCGTTCGCAGCGGATGAAACAAAGGCATCCGAGGAGTACACTGTATAAACGCTTTTATGATGGTCAATGTAAAATAGAGTAAGGTCTTTCTCACGTTTAATGTTATAACTAATAATACTTAATCTTGTAGGATCAAGTTCCAAGCAGTGATGATATTATTTACGATGAACTTCAAAAGTCACGGCCGTCGAGGTGAATTGTGCTCTCTTAGTTATTAGATCTTAATGTTTAACATTGTATAATGCGTAACTTCATCGTAATAGTTGCAGCTCCACGCCGAGCAATAATATTCCTTTAATGCGTATAGTGCAGAGTGTGAAACACACGAAGCGACGTGGTTCGAAGGTTTTGAAGGAAGGTTGGATGGTGCATTTTACGAATCGTGATCCAGTGGTAAGTGATAGATATGTTCGTGTATGAATACGCGCATGTAGTAGAGCTGGGGCTATTTGTCGAATTTTTCGGTATTCGAATATTTCAATTGCTCAATTATTTGGCGAATTTAATTCGAATATCCAAGTATTCGAATACTATTCGAATATTTAAGTATTCAAATACATACTGGTGTATTCGAATATTTAAGTATTCAAATACTGGTGTATTCGAATATTTAAGTATTCAAATACTGGTGTATTCGAATATTTAAGTATTCAAATACTGGTGTATTCGAATATTTAAGTATTCAAATACTGGTGTATTCGAATATTTAAGTATTCAAATACTGGTGTATTCGAATATTTAAGTATTCAAATACTGGTGTATTCGAATATTTAAGTATTCAAATACTGGTGTATTCGAATAGTATACCCACGGAATGAATGCATAATGTTCGTTTGTCTCACTAAAACCGACGAAGTATTAATATCGTCAAGCAGCTCTCGCATGCTGTGGGTTACCAGATTTGCCGTTCGAAAGATTTTACTTATGTTACAATTTACCCCGTGTTAAAACCTACCCCAGTCTCCCCTAATACTGAATATTTATGTCTTTAGAGGAAGAAGCATTATTGGCGTCTTGACACGAAAGCTATAACATTATTCCAAAGTGAGAGTAGTTCCAAGTATTACAAAGAGATTCCATTAGTTGAAATATTATCTATCGAGAGTGCCAAAACATCACGTTCAAGTACGTGTTTAACAGTTACGTTGATCTTTCTGTATTAGAGATATTAAGTCAATTATCTTTTAGGCACGATGCATTGTTTCGAGTTTAAAACTGCGAACATTGATTACTACGTTGGGGAGGATCCTTCTTACGGAGACAATTGTAGCCAAGTTCCTCCTCCAGAAAGTGGTATCGGAGCTCATGTAGCTAGATCATGGGAAACTAGTATTAGACAAGCGCTTATGCCTGTAACTACTGTATCCAGCAGTGAGTATCTTCCTTCTTCGCTTTCTTTGTACGTAAAAGATTATAGAAAGAAGCGCTGACGATCTCGCGTTTCCTTAGATCAGGAACAATCCACGGAACCCGAGGAGAATATTACGGATATGTCTCAGTTGTATGAGATCTATCCGGACGAAGTGTTGGGCTCCGGTCAATTTGGCACAGTGTACGGAGGTGTTCATCGTAAAAGTGGCCGAGCAGTTGCCATAAAAGTGATCGACAAGTTACGTTTCCCTACCAAGCAAGAAGCGCAACTGAAGAACGAAGTCGCTATTCTGCAGAATCTCTCGCACAGCGGAGTGGTGAATCTGGAACGCATGTTCGAAACTCCGGAGCGAATATTCGTGGTGATGGAGAAGCTGAAGAGCGACATGCTGGAAATGATACTGAGCTCCGAGCGCGGCCGCCTCAGCGAAAGAGTGACCAAATTCTTGATCACCCAGATATTGGTGGCGCTGAAGCATTTGCACAGCAAGAACATAGTGCACTGCGACTTGAAACCCGAGAACGTGTTGCTGAGCAGCGACAGTGAATTCACTCAGGTCAAGCTGTGCGACTTTGGCTTCGCGAGAATCATAGGAGAGAAGAGCTTCAGAAGGAGCGTCGTCGGCACTCCCGCGTATCTGGCTCCCGAAGTGTTAAGAAACAAAGGTTACAATCGCTCCTTGGATATGTGGAGCGTCGGTGTAATTATTTACGTATCTCTAAGTGGTACGTTCCCATTCAACGAGGAAGAGGATATTAACGAGCAAATCCAGAATGCCGCTTTCATGTATCCGCCCACTCCCTGGCAAGAAATCTCATCCGATGGTATGCAACTTAATTATTTAGAATAAAAACAAATCCCAAGATTCCTTTGACAATAAAAGATATTGCCTCCTTCCAGCGATCGACTTAATTAATAACTTGCTGCAAGTGAAGCAAAGGAAGCGCTTCACCGTGGACAAGAGCTTGCAGCATGTGTGGCTTCAAGTAAGCGCGAAATGCTTTGACGAAATCGTAGCTAATTCTAGCGCGGGATCGATCCTAATTATGCTCGCGATGTTTCAGGATTATCAGACGTGGTGCGACTTAAGAGAATTAGAAGCTAAAGTGGGATATCGTTACTTGACTCATGAAAGCGACGATGCCCGGTGGCTGGCGTACAGTAGCCAGCGTACATGACAGAACTCTCCGCCTACATTGAACATCGAAACATTGCCAAATAATCTGTCGATACACAAAGGCTGGGCGCGCTGTGCCCGGGCCACGATACGGCGTTTTATTCGTGCCTGACTTGAACAAGTTCACACAAGGGAGTACAATTTTATCTGTCACTTTAAATGTTAGAATAACTGATGATAGTAAAGAACACATCATTAACGAACGTATCTTCCAAGATAATTTTACATAGGGAATAAGGACTTTTACTTAAATGACATCTCGATCAGACTGCAATATGTAAGATAAGGCACCGAACAAATGACTAGTAGAGAAGAGCGCGCAGCGATTGTTTATATAAATGTTCTAAAGCGACTCGAACGATGGAGTTGGACGTGCTTCGATGCTGTGAAGAATTCATTGCACTGTTTCGGTATAGTTAACCAGATATTCCATGAAACAGATATTCTACGTACGTACGTAGCACGATCGCGGCACTAGTAACAATTACTTCTCTCCTCGCGAGGCAAGTAATCGTTCCGTGCCCTTTTATCACTTTAATACACTTCTGGATGCATAATAACATTTTACAGATATCTTTAAGTGGTAATATACAAGATATTTTCCAGCTTAAATATAGAATTCAAGGAGTAGCATGTTTTATAACTGCACAAGCGTTTGCTTACAGTTGGAGCAGATAGATTAAAATAATATATATGTATTATATACTATATCTCATTTTTTTAACATTTATCTGGAATCGGGAGACGGATTATTATCGTAGAATCTTCTTCAACGCATTTAGATTTTCATAGATTAGACGGATGTATAAAAAATTACGCTAGTTAGAAGAAGAATTTACCGAGTCGCATTTTCTCTCTAAACTTTCCAAATTTCAAAACTTCGATGTCTGTAATTCGTGTCTTACGTCGCGAACAACTTGAATTTACCAGGGGACGATCGTGAACAACAATGAACTCTGGATTATTTACTCTTATGTGATATAAAATATTAAGATCTTAACGCGTACGATACGTATGAAAAATGTAGTCTTCTTATGCTTCCAGTTTCGTATAACGCAATGAATCGTACAGATATTTGATTCTATTGATCGTAAGAGGAAAGAAAGGATTAGTGATTAAGTAAGCGCATTTCAAATGATAGGAGAATCTATCATAAATATTCCGAAAGATGTTCTACATACGGTTATGGGCATAATCGCTATTGTGATCAATTTTCTATTAGAGAGTAGAAAACGAAATTTGTTGATATTATTGGATCATTGGAAAGTGATGGAGGAGAAGATAAGTTGTATATTTTACGTATGCTTGCTATTCCATTCGTATTATTGAACGGTAGCTTTTCTGTTCTTCTCATTGTTCGGCAAGGAACAGTGAAGAAATATTCCAAGATCACCTTATAAAAGACGAGAGAACGTATACTTCATTCTTCTACTGTGTTCATTCCTCTAATTATACTTTTTTCCATTAAGTGGCACCTTTTGTTACTTAAACCATTAATATTAATGGACACGCATTCCTTCGCAATCGAAAGATATATTTTCCATGGTTCGGTACTTAAACATTTGAAAGAATGTACATCGTACAACATATAAGTAACTAGCTAATTGAATTTGTCTCGAAGGAGATCGATGGCACGTTACTTGTAATACTAACGCGATAGTTTTTAATATTTTTTATTACAGCAATGTTTCTAACTACTAGCGATAGTGAATTATAGAAATAGGGTAAGCTGCATACATAATAAGGAGGCAAGAAGTATTCAGAAGAAATTAATCTGAGATTCGAGAATCAAATAGGTATAAAGAAATGTAATCTCCAACTACTTAATTATCTTCCAAAGACTGAGTTACTCTTGGATAGCTATATTTGGCATTTTAATAAAATTCACGTCTTTGCCCGGTGGTACGCAAACATTCTGAATGCAATGTATTTTAGAGTAACTTCCTCTTTCCTTTCGTTAGATTTTTATATTTTTCTATAACGGACAGATTATTTTAATTGCGCCTCAGTTAAGTAATTGAATCTCATACAATTTATTTAAAGCTTCCGATCGCAAAGTATCTGATTATATTACTTTACGTTGCGCTTCTCACGTGTATGTATTTAATTAATATATCACCGAGTGTACGGTTACAGACGGTACGCGGCCTATATTCTTAAAAGTTTATTTCGAAGGAATTGTTTCTGTTGCGTGGCGCATGTAATGTGCTTGTCGTAACGTCTATCCTTGTGATTAAAAGATATTTTATTAGACACCGTAATGGAGTTAAAAGCGCTAGATCGAAGCAGTTAGTACTGTTGACACAATATCTCTTAGGATATTAATACAACGTGCGTTATATTTTATAATAAATTTTCAAGACGTATTGTACTTTTAATTGTACGTAGAAAAACTTGTGCAATGTCGATAGGTATGATTATACTTATAGAGTTCTTTGCACGCAAAATATGGTATCGGTACGCATTAGGACTGGGATTATTCGAATAATTTAATATTCGAATGCTATGAATAAACTTAAAATATTTGAGTATTCGAATACTATTCGAATACTCAGTATTCGAATACTGAAATATTCGAATAGTATTCGGATACTTGTATATTCGAATTACATTCGCCAAATAATTGAGCAACTGAAGTATTCGAATATTCGAATACCGATAAATTCGTCGAATAATCCCAGCCCTAGTATGCATGTTCTCGAAACATTTCCTGCACAATGTGCACTGAATGTATCTTTTACTTATATGATTGATGTAAAAACAAATTTATTTGTATATATATATACGTAGTTTATATATTTTTAAATTTTTGTATCGCTTAAAGCATACGTAACAATTCCTTTTTACATGGGTGTTTAATTTTACAAAAACTAACAACGTGTTACGTTCGAGCTGAGTTTATGTTACAGCCACACGATTAACAGAGAAAAAGTACTTAAAAGAAAGACAGTAATAAATTGTAACGGACGTAGGTTATAAGACTAACAAAATTTTCATAAGAATATTAAAATGTTAATTCATTATTGTACTTATTATAATAATGTGAATAAATAAATTATCAATTACAGCGAGCTTTGCAACGTTTTCAAGATTTATAGCCCATTGTAAATATACTCCTGCAATTTCTGGGAAATTAATCATGCGTTTAAAATGGATTCTTAGCAGATGAGAAGAATGGGAAGCTTTAAGAGAATTTGTTTAAATTGGACGTCATTACAACGCGAACATAATCTTTCATCTTGTCCTCGTTAATTCTAACAGAACTTCTACCTGAAATAATAACATCCTGGTTTGTGTCGCGCTCGTGTCTAAGCACGTCCCGTCCCCTCAGTCGTAGCATAAACTTAAATCGAGTAGATACTTTTTCGTTTAACCGTGGGTTGGAATAAATTATCATTTCATATTTTTATTGTACATCATTAATCAGTAACAATGCTTTTGACAAATATGTTCACGACTGCGTTATGTTTAGAGATATTTTTGTGGAACGCTAGTTTGGCAGAATGGGTAGATATGCCGCAGTTCTCTGACGAAAAAAAGGTATACAGGTAAGCAAAGAAATGTTACGTTAGAAGATAATTAATTACTTTATTAAAAAATGTTTATTTCACCCGTTCGCAGAATGCCCTCGACAAAGCAAGATCATTATCATAAATTCCCCCAAGCAACCACGACAAGTCAGTTTCCTTTCGAATACCAAAGTATGGTTCCCGAAGAGTTGGTAACAGAAGAAACAGTAGTTAACCGAGGTGGAGGAAATCTCTCTTACGAATTAGATCCTATTAAGGAGTCTGGAAGTCGTGAGAAGTTCGACGAGAAAGATACACTTGTAATTAGCACTGAGAAGTACGACGAATCAACGGTTGAGGTAAATACCGAAGTCTTCTGGTCGATATAGATGTTCAGAGTAGGGCTGGGATTATTCGAATAATTTGATATTCGAATATTTTACAAGTATTCGAATGTTATTATTTGAATATTTAAGTATTCGAATATTCGAATACCGAAAAATTCGACAAATAGTCCCAGCCCTAATTCAGAGACTGGAATGTTATATTCAGTGCTTGGTACATGCTTTCCAGGAAGACGGTACAAAGAAGAGATACTCTAACGAGTCTTCGCTCTCGAACGACACAGAAATTTTGAACTTCTTGCCGGTGGATGTGTTCAAAACTGTGCACCGCATTTTAAAGTCACAGTCTACGTCTAGCGAAGGGAAGATGCTGTTTCTAAAAGCATTCGAAAATACCTTAATGACTGAGATAGGTATCAGAAACTTAAGGGAAGGTTCCGGTCTAGAGGCCAAAAAAAAGGCGATCTTTAGGAATTAATTAAAGGAAAACTACTATATATAATTTAATGAGACTTTTTGCATTGTATTAAGGATATCTTAAATTATAGAAACATATACTTTTGTTTTATAATTGATCATTACAGACGGCACTGGGGAATCGTTAAAGTCGAGGCGTTGAAAAATTCATCGAAATCGGTGGGACGAAAATTCGAAAAATGAAATAAAAAAATCGACTTTTAGACCGGAACCTCCCCTTAAATTAATGAAACACCGATCAAATGCAACGAACAAGTACTCACTCGCACTCTGGTTTTTTAGAATCTAGACTTACGCGGACTGTGACAGGTGGCAGAGAGAAAAGAGGCGCCGAGCACTACGATCATGGTCATGATTACCATGAACACGACACAGGATTTCCTTCTATAGAAGGCGCGCTGATGGCTATTTCCTTTCTCACATTCGCAGTGTATCTTGTTCGTCTGGTTATGGTAATTAGTGGATCGATCATGATACTTAGTATCTTAAACAACAATCAGCATTCATCCTTACGCATTACGATTCTCCTCAGCTCTTATTCAGAAACATGAACAACCCTGCACCGACTACTACACCCACTCTATTCCTCGGCAGGAGAAAAAGATCTGTAAATGCTCTCGACGAGGACACGGCTAAAATACTCAGCTCCGTAGAGAGGTTTTCCTCCAGCTTTCAATGAACTCACAACTGTATTATATTAGACAATTTATTGTAAAGGACTATCATAAAACAAAGTAAAAAAAAAAAACAACTATGCATCGACTAGACAAATGGCTCTAACACTAATCACATTAAAACCTTCACAGCCAAAGAAATCCTTTGCCTGCCCATTTCGATTCATTGTAATACATGACCATGGAGTTTTACGCAGCCTAAATTTTACAATTTAGCTTGCAAAACTGGTTGAGATGTAGGTAGCAACGCCAAGCTACGATACGAACCCGGTGGTCGTTTTAGCGAGAGACTCTGCAGCTCTTCCAGAATTAGCCCCAGTCGGGCTTTATCAATTTGGTACGTATTTCGGTTTTCGTATGGACTTAAAATACCTTGCAGTGTCAGATTCTGTACTGTTGTGTTATATAAATCGAGCGACAATGAATACGGGTGTTGCCCCCATTCGTTTCCTTCGAGAAACGCTTCTTCCATTCGTCTCTGCACTTCGATCGAAGCTGTTTGTACCGTTGCATAATTTGACTTCGATTCATCCCACTGTAATTACGAAAGAGTTACATTTAAGCGTACGCACGTTAAGAGTGCAGAACGCAATGAAAATATTTTATTCACCTCGAACAGGGCAAGACATGTAACGTATATTGCGTCGATGAATGGCAGTATTACGTTATGTAAAAGGGAAAATACTTTTAGATCTTGTGCCTGCACGTGTGTATCGTTGAGGATATTTACATAATTCCGCTTCGATAAGAATTCTAATGTCTCTTCCCATTCTGATGTTAATAGAGATTCTTCTTCTACCAGAGGTATCGCAAATTCTGTGCTCAGTAATGTTCTCAGTAATGCGTATCGTTGGATGGCGACTCCTTGTATAGAACAGCAGAAGAATATTTACTTCTTTTAAGGGGTCATGCCTAGTTGGCAGTAGGGCTGGGACTATTCGAATAATTTAATTCGAATAGTTTTTCAATATTTTACAAGTATTCGAATGCTACGAATAAACTTCGAATATTTGAGTATTTAAATGTTATTATTCGAATACTTCAATATTCGAATAGTATTCGAATACTTCAATATTCGGATAGTATTCGAATACTTCAATATTCGGATAGTATTCGAATACTTCAATATTTGAATAGTATTCGAATACTTCAATATTCGGCTCGGAGAAATCGTGCTCACCGCTAAAAAAAGAATAGCTTCCGAAAAAAGTGGCTGTTATAATTAATATTTCCCTACAACAAAATTACTGAGAGCTTCTGAATATATGTACTTTAAAAATAAGCAAATAGTTGTAAAAAATATATATTAGATATTCCACAAAAAATTCCCGAAAATCACGTTTTTTTCGCCTGCCAACTAGGCATGACCCCTTAATATGCATAGACAATGACAAGTCTGTAAGTGATTTCATTGTTACCAAGTTCAGCTCCTTCCATTCCCACTGACAGCGTGACAAGAGCTGGCTTGAACACGAACGACAAAGTGGGATTTAAGTAAATTGAAATGTTAATAACTGAAACAGCAGTTTGCATAGTTTCCTCCGATAAGGTGTGTCCCTTGACGCGTGTTTCGTTCGTTACTTTCGTCGTCTTGTGTCTTTCTTTGAGCCTTAAAACTTCTGACGAATCAAATACAAGCAATTCTTCGTGAGGCTTCAAGGTATCTAATATTTCTTCTCTCGTATTGTTCGTATCGTCTGACCTAAATAAAATTCATTCTGTGATAACACAATAGTAAAGTACCACTACTATTTCTCAAAGTGGACTTCACCTTCCTGTGCGTATTGTCGCGTTGAATACTTGCAGAAGATTCTTACACCACAAGTAATCGCTGATTAAAGTGTCATATGTATAAGGATCATCGGGGTAAGTTTGGACCCTCTCGTTGAACAGCAGAGCAATTACGTTGAAAGGCATGAGAGTTGTGTTTCTCTTATGCGAATCTATTATACAGTAGGCTAATTCTTCGATGACACTTGGCGGTAGCTTAGCGTAAGGCGATAGTACTCTCGCTTTACGATGCTGCATATTTAAAAATTGACACGCGGAAATGGGCTGGCTAATATTAAAAAAGACACGGCCGTAGGCGTAAGGTTTCTGTAAAATAGAGAGGGATTGGAAGAGACCAGCTGTAGATTCTTTCGGTTTCGGCACTCCTAAAAGCTCGTACGTGAATAACAATTCTTCCGGGGGTCGCTCGTAACTAATACTTATAGGTATAAAATGTATATCAGGCACGTTGGCTTCTAATAAACTCTCTAACATGATTGATAAAAGACCTGAAAGCAAAACGATATGTTAATACTCTCGCTAATCAGTGGTGATGAGATCTGAAGCGCTTCGAATCTGTATATATGACGAAAACTTCGAAGCTTAACGAGGTACCTCATTGTTTTATTTCACCATTACTTTAAAGCAGTCAACTACGTTTGATTTTAATTTTTTTCTATTGACAAAATTTGTAAAGATAGTTCAAATATCAATAAGCATGAAGCAATAAACTAAATAATAATCAAATTTATGGGTTTTTCGTAGAAAAAAATCCGGAATAACGCGACGAAAACGCCTTGTCAGACCAGAATACCCCCTTAAAACTTTTGAAAGTTTTAGCGAATCCCGCGAAAGTCCCGCGAATCGGCGGTGGACGTAAACCTACTAAGACTTCGAAGCAAGAGTTTCAAAACTTCCAAGTCGACCAAGACTTTCAAGACTTTAGGGACTTCCAAGATTTCTAAGAATTTCGAGACTTCTGAGTCCTTCCCTATCAAGACTCAAGACTTATTAAGACATTCAAGAGTTTTAAGCTTCGAATCACGTTCGAAGTACTTCGAAGAATTCGTCCGATATTCAAGACGGATTCGAAGCGCTACGAATCCCATCGATACTTATCAGTAATCGTCGTAGCGTCATTAATTCCAACATACCGAACTTTGGTACTATGCTCTTCAAGCTTCTACTTCTAGTGCCCTCGATAAAAAATTCCATCGCTCTATCGCTATGCTCCACGATAGACATTATGTACGCCCGAAAAACCCTTTTATACAGTACGTCGTCCGAGAAACGACGCCGCATATAAAAGGCTCCAGTTTTTCTCAGCAATTCCCCTATTATATACATCTGGTAAAAGTCCATGCCGCTCGCAATGTTCGGAAGAGCCATGTCGTACGAGAACAATATATACGACAGTAGTATAAAATCCAAATAGCTCCTGTGCGACGGCGCGTAGACGTACTGCACCTGAGAAATCTGCATCTCTTTCTTCATTCCGAATATCGCGCTCTCGTTGATGTAAATGCTTAAGAAAATTCTTTTCATCACTTTGGTGATGATTACGCCTGCAACATAGAACTTATCGATAACGTTCGATCGCTTCGCTCCCTTTTTTTTAAGCTTCGAACCTTACCGAGCCAGCGAACGGTCGCTAAATGCGCTTTACTAGCCATCTCGTTAACCATCACCCGAGCTTCCCTCTCGACCACGCTTACGTCCACTTTGTGCAGCGCAGCCAAAGACGCGATCGCTAGCTTGACTCCCCGATTGTTTAATACAGCCTTCATCATTTGACTCCTGGAATACTTGGACTCCGGCGAAAGTTTGTGCGGCAGCAACGGTTCCATAGACCGAGAAGCCCATACGATATCGCAATCCTTACGTCTGGCCAGCAATAGGTCCACGAATTCTGGGCAGTGTTCCATTTTTGCAGCAGGATAACTACAGCAATGCTCGTGGGATCTCCAGATTCCTTCGCAGCTGAACGACTACTGTTATAAGGCCACTAACGGGATAAAGTCCAAAGCTCAGTCTCCCTTAATTTGGAATTCAGATGACATTAATAAACTTTACCTGGAAATCCTGTTTACAATGTAAACACTTGCATACACGTATGCAACTGCATGTGCATAGGTTACTACCACAGATAACAGTGCACACCTTGGTTACTGCACACGGTTCAGCGAATCTCATACGCCTGCAATAACAACTACTCTGAACGCTCCGAGCATTCCACCTTCGTGAGTCAATTTATCATTATCCTATAATAAAAATTCACAGGCATATCCGTCCCTGATAATTACGATCCGAAGCATAATTTCAATATCGATTGCTCGCCCAGTTCCACCGGCCTTAAACTCTCAATGGCAGTTGTCGAAACGGAATTCTGACGTTAAATACTTCCATCGTCGGAATACGATACATTATAATTAATCGGATTTACGTTCGCAGGTTGTAAAAGTCTCTGAAAACGATAAACTCCTCCGAACATTGAGAATTCAATTGATCCGCTAATTGGACAAATTCGAATGTGCGTGGCAATTAAATTCGCGCGCAATTGCGCCGAAGGCAGTGCCTGTGTCCGACTTAGTTCTGAGTGCCGCCGCGTGGCGCTGCTCGCGCTCACTTGGCTCCCTTTCTGCCTAGCAGTCGTCTGTACTCTTGATTTTAAATGAGCGATTGCCTTTTTTAAAGTCTCCCTCGCGTGGTTTGCGTGCTGCAAATACTGACCGAATGACTATGGGCGGCGAAGAAGGCCTAGGCGTGACCACCGGTCAGCCGAATCTTTACAAGCAGGATCTCTCGAAGCTAGTGAGTAATACGTGCGCCGAGTTGCCTCAATAATCTGACAAGCTTTCGTCATATTTCTCATAACCTCAATCTTTTCCGCCAGCACATACTGCAATACTCTTTGCTCGCATTTACTTGAATGAAAATCCTCACTGACACTTCTTCGGGGATGTGGTAGCGCGTTTAAAAGCCACCCTCTGTCAGGAGAGTTCCTTTCCCTTCGTTCTTCGTCGTTAATCACATCTGGAGTTAGTTCGCGTTCACTTCGTCGCAGTCATAACACTTCGCGTGTACTTGACTTTCTCGTAGAGTTATCTTGTTCTGTCTGTAACGGGACGAGTAGCTTTGCTTTGGCCTCTGGGAAAGATAAATTTAAGAGTATGCACTCGCCGAAGGTTTTGGTTTTGAACGATGGATGCGAGGTTGGATGTTAGAGAGGAGGTTTCTATACGAGATTGTTCTGTTGTTTAGGATGTTAGTAAATTGACCGCATTATCACGCGAGGTCATCAGTAGACAAGCTACGATTAATATTGGTAAATAGAGATTCTATTTCGATAATTAATTCGGGGAGAACCAGGAATCCTGTGAAATATAATGGAACTTTTCTGCAGGTACCATTGGTCATGTAGCGCATGGAAAGTCAACAATTGTGAAAGCTATATCGGGAGTACAAACTGTTCGGTTTAAGAATGAATTAGAGAGGAACATTACAATTAAACTTGGTAAGTAGACTGAGACTTCTAGATTATCCGGAATGAGCACATGCTTCCGAGGTTTGCACTTGTTCGACGGGTTCGATTAACGCTCCCTGCGAATTTAACTTAATTCTCCTAAATCGCATGCCGTTTTAAAGATTTAACTGCTTGAGACTACTGGCTTTTCATAAATAGTTTCGTAGAAAATAATATCTCTGATGTAAGTTGTTTAGAGTGTAAATAGAAGCTGAAGATTCTAAAAGAAAAGCGATAAATACGTGGACTTCTTGTGTGAAACTAGGAATATAGTTATGTATTAGAATTAAACTCATTTCAATGCATATTAAAGAAAGTCTAACAAGGGAAGATGCTGAACCTGGAAATTCAAAGAATTCTGATACATTCTGAATATGTAAGGGATTTCCTAGTGATTACAAAACAATTTTTGTCTGTTGTCTAAATTCACTCTAAAACGGTGGAATTCACCCCTGAAAATCCGGTTATTTTCCGATTTTGTGTTATAATTCGTAAACTGTAAAATAATTTTTTACCACGTGATAAATGTAATTAAAAGAAGTAACTTTTGCCTTGAAACTTTTTTTCTATCTCTAACAGTTCGCGAGTTGTAACACAAAATCGGAAAATAGACGAATTTTCGGGGGTTAATTTCACCCCCTTCGAGTGGATTTGGGCAGCAAACAAAAATTGCGTTGTAATCAGGAGGAAATCCCCTCGATATTCACAAAGTTTCAGAATTTTTTGAATTTCCGTGTTCGGGATCTTCCCTTACATTTAAAAAAATCTTAATGTCTTAAAAAAGTGATTAGTCAAGCATGCCCTTGCGCCGATAGAGTTTTACTCTCCGAAAGCAATAAAAATATTTCAAATTACATTATTACTATAAAAAACTCAATTCGAGTAAATGAATGTATAAATTTAAATCTATTTGAAAAAAGAATAGAAACACCTGAGATACTCTCTACCAACGACTACTAACTTATCCGAAATATCTTAACAAAAACATTTGTCTCGTCTCGATTTTGAGAAAAGAGCAAAAACATCGTGTTCGCGTTTTGCCACGTAGATGGCGCTGCGGGCGTTAAATTTTTACGCCATTTTGTTATATTGTCTTATTTCCGGCTCGCGCGCATGGAAGCTTGTCTCATAGTGTCGAGATGTTGGATTACGTTAAAAAATAACGGTTTATCCGCCGTACTATGTAGCAATTTTAAATCTACATTTGCCCTTTTAATTTAAGGTAATAATAACGCCATGGTTCTGTTATTTCTCCGAAATGTTCACGATGTTTGAATCGGTATGTGTACGATGTTTAAAACAATGGATGAATGTTCGAAGTAGATTATAATTGTTTCGCACAGCCCGACGAATTGTTTAACGATTGCGAAAGCGTACCTCGTAACGCGAAACAAAAATCGTTTCCGAGTAGACAGGCTGGAACGCGATGGAACTCGCGTAGCGATGATAATTCTAGGCGTATAGACACGTCGATTTTGCAGAGCTTAGAATTTTAGAAAAGTATCGATTCATTGTTGTTAACAGCTAGTCTTAATTGTTATTAATGTTGTTGTCTGTCGAATTGCGTACGCATTGTTGTGTAAGCCGAGGTGGGAAGAATTAAAGAGACCATTGATCAAAGCATACCTTAATAAGAATTGCTACAGTTTCTTTTTATATTAAATAAGAAGACGACATATAGAAAAGTGCTTGTTTGAATATGAAGTTCGAACAGAGTGTTGCAAATGTAAGTATAATGTTTCTTGTATTAGTGACACGCAAAGGTAAGTATAATTATGCGTTAAGAACTTCTTAAGTATTCAACATATATGGATCTTTTGTATTTTTATACGTATGTGTTAAGAACTTGCTGCATTGTAAGTATGTGAAACGTAATAAAGCACAAGATTCTTTAACGGTGAAACTGATGTGCGTTCTACTTGTTGACACCTCGAACATAATATATTTATGTTACATTACTTTTAGCTTGCAAAGCAATTTAGAAACGTTTAATCGTAGTTTTATGTAAATATAACTGACATATTCGTGCGATAAGTCTGCGCGATGAAAGATGTTAACGTTAATACCTCGAACCTTCGTACGAAGAACGATAAAGGAGACTCGCGTAATGTACGCTAGGAAGTATCGTAAATACAGAATAATATAGGTAGAGAGAAGTTCCGCGGAATTGTAATTGAAAAGATTCTTGTTAAATCTACCGATGGATCGCTTCGTCGGCAATTGGGATTCGTGGCGTAGTTTAGCGTACGCTGTAGCGATAGCAAAAGTATTATTAAGGTATGCTTTAGTCGGTTAGTATTTAACGCGTCTTTGGAAGCTGTAAATAAACCGCTTCGTAGTATACTTAATATTATCTCGCCGAACGGTTTCTTCATACGAGGCATTTTCCTTCGCGCGAATGTTTTAAGAGTCGTATCGATTATCTCGCAATATACAGAGCGCGTGCGTCTTGCTTGCTAAATGAGAGAGAAGAACGAAGAGGATTCAAGGGATTTTCGAAAATACAAGTTTGTACGTTAGTGCTAAGAGAGAAGGGAAGGACGATTATACAAGTTAAACGAGACGCAGAACAATGTGACCGGAGAGAATGACATCCTTTAAATGTTTGGCATTACAGACGTTCATGCAGAGGACGGTACCAGAGGGGAGCGGGAAGAGAGTCTTGGCAGCACGAACGACATGTCTCCCATGCGCGATAAAAGGCCAGCTTCTCCAGGCAACGTTCATCCATCCGTCAAGCAACTGAAGTACGATGAGAAATCGAGCTACCCTGAGGAAGGTTGTAACGATAATGGCCTGTCGACAGAGCATTTGACTAGCAGCAATGCCCTCTCGAAACAGGACGCGGATAGACAAGCCAAGAGTAGGAGCAAGCTCAGAGAGAACTCGGATGGCCCAGGGAGTCGTGAAGCTAGTGTAGAAAGTACAAGACTGAATAAACTGAACGGTAGTGATAGGACTAATGCCAATGACAGAAGCGATAGTAATATTGACAAATTAGAAGCAAAGTACAAATTAGAAAATGTTAAGTTAAAGGAGCTGAAGATCGTACTGAAGGACATTAAGCACGACGGTGCGAACGCGAAGAACTCGCCGGTGGACAGTAATCTGTGGGAGGTAGAGAAGATCCTTGGAAAGAAAGTGAGCGGGAGCACGCTGACGTATTTGGTGAAGTGGAAAGACTGGGGGCAGGAATACAACACGTGGGAGCCGACGTCGAATTTAGTAAATTGTTCGGATATATTAAGAAACTTCGAGGAGGAGAGATCGCAGCTGCTCGATCGTTTCAAGAGCAAGGTGAACTTTTACCCGACCAATCAGGACGTAGAGGAATACTGGAACCAGCTCAGACATAAAGGGGAATCGCTGGCGTTCATTTCTGTCGAGCAGAATGTGGTATTCACTAGCATAAGAAACTTCTTTAAGCAGAAGTTCGTTAGAAATCGTAAACTTGAGAAGTTTAGTAAATACGGGATCCTTCGTATGTTACTCTGCGACGCGAGAAGAAAGCAGCTGCAGTCGCTGGAAGAGTGGGAGATCGGGATGAATAATGTCACCAAAGGTAAACCATTGATACGGGTAGAGAACCTAGTGGATTTGGAGGAGGCGCCTCAAGACTTTTATTACATAGACGAGTACTTACCCGGCGCTGGAGTTATAATACCGGACGACCCACCAATCGGTTGCGAGTGCCGAACATGCGACTCTAAGACAGACTGCTGTTTCACTCAGTACGCCGGATACTGCCCTTATACGTCAACGTGTAAGGTTCGAGTCCCACCCGGGACGCCGATATACGAGTGCAACAAGCGATGTACTTGCGACATAAATTGCATGAATCGAGTGGTGCAGCGCGGCACGCAGATGCAGCTTTGCATTTTCAGAACCGCCAACGGAAGAGGCTGGGGCGTGAAGACATTGCGAGCGATCAGAAAGGGGACATTCGTGACGCAATACGTCGGCGAAGTGATCACCAGCGAGGAGGCCGAGAAACGTGGCAAGGAGTACGATGCTGCTGGTAGAACGTACCTCTTCGATCTCGATTATAACGAGACGGAGGAACAGTGCCCGTATACCGTCGACGCTGCTATGTACGGAAACATCTCTCATTTCATTAACCATTCCTGCGACCCGAACCTGGCTGTCTACGGTGTCTGGATCAACTGCCTAGATCCGAATCTCCCTAAGCTCGCCCTGTTCGCTACCAGGGACATCAAGCAGAACGCGGAGATTACTTTCGACTACACGTGCCAGTCCTCTAGGAACAGCGAGAACTCTATAAAGCAAGATGTATCGATGATGGCTGATCGGAATCCAGGCATCACTACGGAATCTCAAGAGAAATTTGAAATACGACCAGAGACCCCCGAGTCCGACACATCGACCAATAAGACTTTGTGCAAATGTGGAGCACGGAGCTGTAGACGATACTTGTTTTAAAGTTTGTTTTCTCGCAAATTCCATCATGTTATAGCTGTGCCCCGATGAAAAGAAGTCGGTCGAGATGTGTTACAGGGGCAAGAGGTCTCCCGCCGCTCGCGTAGGGATATACTATTCGGGCCCTAGAGTTTTGTCAGCCGACTTCTTTTCATCGAGGCACGGTAAGTTTAGTATCGGATGAAGTTAAATGAATACTGATTTTAGTTTCAATTGTTTTAGCGATCCTGTAGGAAATAGCGTACGCTTTGCAGGATTAAACTATTTATATAAATTACTAGAATCAAAAATTATCAAGTATAATGTATTGTTTAGTCTGTCAGACATCATTATTTTCTTTCCCCCTTGTATTATGTTTGAGTATTGAGCTGTGGTTAGGCGAGGTGAACAGAGATCAGTGTCTTTACGAATAATGAACGCCGGTGCAAATAATTTTTATAGTTACATGGATCGTTAGCCGGCACATGCGTCGTTTAAAGGTGACTCGAGCGAGGGAGCTTGAAGCCCGAAACGAGAATGATATTTTATGATTCTGCATAGTTTATGTCATTGTTTCGCACGTTCTGAACACCTCGATATGTTCATTCACTTAGACGCAAAGTGACTTGCTTATTGTTTGATGCTCTTAATTTAAGTATGAACGATTACTGTGACTCTCTATACATTATAATAATGTTTGAATAAAGTTCGATTGTTTGTACTGAAAAGTAATTATACAACGCCGAGAGAAACTATTTTTGTTAAATGAATTGAATGTTGCCAATAATGAGTACAGTGGGCCTACATGATTACCGATGAGATGTTTCCTAGATGTGCATATTTTTATTCGAACGGAAACAAAGCATTTCATTACCGCAGTTGTAAAGGCCTAAGAATCTACGAGCGTATAAATTTACTAAAAGAATGCGAACGTGCGCTGAAGTCTGGATACGTTTCATAATCCCTTAATGATTATTTGTCTTGTGGCGTTCGTTGCTGACGTAAAGCTGGAACAGGCACGTCCAGTAATTTAGTCGAGTAGCGAGTAATTCAGCAATTTACCGTTGTTTTACGAAGCTACTCGACTAAATTTTAGTGTCCACACACGAAAAATTACTGAATTATTTGCTACTCGACTAAACTACTGGACGCGTCTGAACCAGTCTTTATGCATTGAAATTGCTGACAATTTTAGTTTCGCTCTTCTATTATTTTTCGATACTAAGGAAATATATTTCTTCATTTCTACTTATTTTCTTTTAGTACTAACGACACAATTTTGTTCCCCCACCCCAAGAAACGAACTATTTATTACTAACACAGTATTGATCAAATGCTACTCTCATTGCCACGTTGAAATACAGAATATTGATTATTACAATTATTGAAATATTGTGACTTTTTTTCAAGCTACGATAACACACGGATCAATTATGTCAGTCGCTGTATGCGCTACCCTTTTATACCACTCCTAGAATTTTAAGGATAGAACTACGGTGCTTGAATTTCTAGCACCTTTTTTTTCTTACATACATGTTGATGCATTCACTTTCATTAGTATGTACGTTTCCATTGAGAGTTTATTTCTTGCTCGTTAGGTGTACGCTTTAAAACATTTGTACAACATATATTTAGCGTATCTGTTTTACAAGGTGATTTTTGTAATAATATACTCTATCTTCTTTGTATTAATGTTTCTATGAAATTACAATACTGCGCCATTCTGCCGGATAAGCATTTAGTTTTTCATTAACCGATTTCAAAAAGAAGGAGGTGATAGATTCGAACCGTTTGTATTTTTTTTGTTTGTCCCCGCATAACCGATTTTGATGATCTTTTTTTTATTCCAAAGAGGGCGATGCCTCGGTGGTCCCATCTTACACTGCATCAACATTGGCCCAATATTTTGCCAGTTCTGGTTAATAACAAAGACTATTGTCGTACTAATTATTATTATTTTATGTACGTACGCGCATATCTCCTCAGCATGTTGTGTCAAAATATATATAAAATTAAAAAGTTAAAAATAAAAAAATTAAAACCCACTTAAAAAAAATACACTGAAAATTAAAAAATTTAATCCACGACTCTCGTCATTTTTAAATCGGTGCCAAATTTACACAGTACAAATGATGAGGTGCCGACTTAAAAAATACGAGAGTTGTAGATTAAATAAGGGAAAAGAATTACTTTTTAGTTTTTAGTGCAATTTTATTTTTTTGAAGTCGGTTTTTTTTTTTTTTTTTAATGGGACATAAATTTGTAATGGAACTTTTTAGACGGTACAGTTTCGCTCGACGATGCAACTCATTTTATGGATGTTTTTTATTCATAATTAGAATTAATAGAAATGTTTGTGTACCTGTAACAATTTCGGTAAAACTTCAAAAGTTATTTGTTCACGATGTTACACGTAGACAGTCAGAGATGTGTTCACTATTTTCTATTTAACTAGCTTTACAGTTGATTAATGTTTAATGTACTAACAGTCAGAGGTCGATGCACAGCGCTTTAAAGTACTAAATTGGCGTAACTAGTTACGGGGCTCCCCCAAATGCGGATTGGCCCCCCACCCCCCAAAACGCGGAATGGCCTTTCCCTGGAAACTATCGAAAAAAGTAAAATACATTCGTCTGTTCGTAAAATCCTATCTGAAAAGAAACATACTTATTTGTTTTAAAAAATAAAAAAAAAACAATCATATTACGTTAAATTATGAATTACAACTATTAGAATTAAGCTGCTAAATGTAGATATATGTAGTTAACTCTACCTGTATAAAAGAGAGAGAGGGGGGAATGGGACCTGCCCCCCCCCCCAAGACAAAAATCCTAGTTACGCCAATGGCTACTCAAACTTCTTAGTCTAAGTTGCAGACAAATCAATTCGTTTAGGACTTCTTGAAATTGCGTTAAAATCGGTCTCTAGTAAATTCAAACTGAATGCTTGTCAGTGTTATCACAAATCCGTTGCAATACGTTTATCATGTCAGCGGTTTAAAACTTTGATTGTTCACGGAACGAACACTTTGATTGAATATCTTTAAATTATTTAAAATCATAGGTGTAAGGAGCATGTAATGTTCTCTTTGTGTATATGCGAGGCATAAACAAATAAATGCAAATTACTATACCCATGCTTGATCCCTTTTTTCAACGCGATAATTGCTCTCACGATAGGCTACGCTTTAATTGGGCCCCTGAAAATGAGTGTCGTATTCAATCGAGAGATCAGAATTGGCTAGCAGAAGAATTGTACTCGGCTGAAGCAAGGCCAGATATTTCTTTAAACTGTTTCGTTTCAGGGTATGCGAACGCAAAGATTTACAAATGCGATAATGAGAAATGCCCGAGGCCAGCGTGTTACATATCCGGAGGGTCAAGCAAAGATGATTCGTTCCCTTGCCTGCGCCAAGTTTGCACCGGACGGTTTCAGCTGGTGCGCCATGTGTCCTTCGTCGATTGCCCGGGGCACGATATTCTTATGGCAACTATGCTGAACGGTGCAGCTGTTATGGACGCAGCTTTACTCTTAATTGGTACATAGTTGATATACACTTTATAAGATTCCAAATAATAGAACACAAAAGAGCGGTCCACTGTGACGCGACACTTTAGGGGGGATCCCTATTTAGGACGCTAGGAATAAGGTGATTCTTGGCAGTGCTGGATTTACTCTTAGGCTAACAAGGCTGAAGCCTAGGGCCCCTCATTCTAAATATTTTTTCCGAAAAATTAGCATTTTTTTATCAACTTGTATCTTTAATGTTTATTTACGTTAATGTTATATTTAGTTGTGATATTCAATCCATTTCTACTGAACACTTTGTAACATAAAAATTAATTTCTATTATTTGAGTGTGAACTAAAATGTCCTGAAAGTTTGGAAAAGATCCGCTCGACAGTTTCTTAGAAAGAAAATTCCCAAGAATCACCTTATTCCTAGCATCCTAAATTGGGCTCCCCCTTAAGATCTTCAAGGATACTAAAATCAGCGGAACCTTATTTGTAGCTGGTAACGAATCGTGCCCTCAGCCGCAGACCTCTGAGCACTTGGCTGCCATTGAAATCATGAAGCTGAAGCACATCGTAATCCTGCAAAACAAGATAGACTTGGTGAAAGAAGCTCAGGCGAAAGAGCAGTACGAACAGATCCTGAAATTCGTACAAGGTATTCTGCTCTCAACACTAATCGCCTGAATTATTACACCCATATATTAACAAATCATGCTTCCTTTAATCAGGCACAGTGGCCCAAGGAGCGCCTGTTATACCAATATCCGCGCAACTGAAATACAACATCGAGGTCCTGTGCGAGTATATCACGAAGAAGATTCCAGTACCTTTAAGAGACTTTACTTCAGAACCGAGATTAATCGTGATCCGGTCGTTCGACGTTAACAAGCCTGGTTGCGAAGTGGACGATCTGAAAGGAGGTGTTGCTGGAGGAAGTATTTTAAGAGGAGTATTAAAAGTACGTGAGAACTTTTCCTCTTCCATTCAGACAATAAAACTTGATTCATCCTTTTGCTTCGCAGGTGGGTATGGAAATCGAAGTACGACCTGGGCTGGTATCGAAAGACAGTGAAGGGAAGTTGACCTGTCGCCCCATATTCTCGCGCATAGTATCATTATTCGCTGAACAGAACGAACTGCAGTTCGCTGTCCCAGGTGGTCTCATAGGTAAGTTGCATCATAAATACTCAAAGATTAAAGAACGTGAAAAATTGTCTCCGTGTGAAATAAATTTCTAGGCG
Organism: Andrena flavipes; assembly: GCA_963971345.1. Lineage (NCBI taxonomy): Eukaryota > Metazoa > Arthropoda > Insecta > Hymenoptera > Andrenidae > Andrena > Andrena flavipes. Next base: position 77,200,593 of record OZ020480.1, read on the forward strand.
TGGGGACAAAAATCGAGCCAACACTGTGTCGAGCGGATCGTTTAGTGGGTCAAATTTTGGGAGCTGTGGGGGCTCTGCCGAAAATATTTATTGAACTCGAAATATCGTATTATCTCCTCAAGCGACTGCTGGGAGTCAGAACAGAGGGCGACAAGAAAGGAGCAAGGGTAAGGGTATCGTGCGAAACTGTTAAGGAAATACCACTCTGCGTCATTAACGGTGAGATTGTTCGATGAATAGGTACCGAAACTATCGAGGACCGAGGTGCTGCTGGTGAATATTGGATCGTTGAGCACCGGAGGTCGCGTGTTAGCCACGCGTGCTGATTTGGCGAAAATCAGCTTGACGAATCCCGTGTGTACAGAAATCGACGAGAAGATCGCGCTGTCGCGTCGCGTGGACAAGCATTGGCGGCTGATCGGCTGGGGCCAGATATGCGGCGGGCAAACCATAGAACCGGTTATAGATCGAAAATAATCTCAAACATCGCGGGAGCGAGAATCCAATATAAACGGGGAGAAAGAATTGAACATAATTTCTACGTGAAATGTTGCTTGGAACGTTTATAATAAAGTATAAAATACACACTATCCGAGTGTCGCGTGGAGCATTATTCCTAAGGTTCCCATCACCCTGTAATAAATAATCAAAGAAGGAAGCTGTTAATAGGCGTTTCGTTTGTATTAATGCAAGGGTAATTAATACGAAGCTTGTTTTACCGAATCTGATGTAATTACGAGTGCCACGTCGTGTCCCACAGAGGAATAAGTTGAGAGGAAGTAAATAATTAAATACTTTATTTTAGTTATGTCAAGTTAGGTATAGATACAAGTCCCGGTTGAATGTATGAAATTGTCATTGACACGCAGGCCAGTACTATCGGTGAATTGTTCGCGTCTTGTAACAGACGGTGCAGTTCGATCGGTTGTAGAAATGGGCCGTCTTGTCTGAAATAGAAATGGAAAGAGTATTAACCGCGTCAGATTTTGAAGCAGAATTTTAATACAGAATTAACCTTCCGGCGGGCGCGCTATTTTTCGTAACGGGAGTGGGCGCGTCGTGTGCCAAGTACACCGTGAAAGAATAAGACTTATTATTGTAAAATAAACATTATGCGGTGAATAATAATTGAATAATAATTGTTACAAAGTATCGTAAAAAAAAATCGAAGAATGAGAAAGAAAGTTATTCATCAGATTCAGACTGAGTAATTGTCGCGTACTTTGTACACGAGCGCGCCCCCCGGAAGGTTAAGGGGCACCGATGATCGGCAAAAAATGGTAGGATGACTTTGCAGGTGATTTTAAAGAAATTTATCAACGTTATAAAAAAAATATAACATACAATGGGAGACAAAAGTATATGACTGAAGTAAGTTGTATACACGCTTAAAATTTCATCAAATTCGGTTAACGTTGCTCCGAGTAAACATAAAATCTCGAAAATCGCTCCAATGATTTCAATGAAAATTTAATGAGATATAGAAAACTATTCCCTACGATGTATCGAGAGCAGATATAGTCGTACCAATTTTAATATCCCCTCCAAAGTTATCCCCCCATTTTTTGCCTATCATCGTGGCGTTACTCCTTAATAAACATTAGTTACCTTATTACAACCATTCGATAGAGAGGGGGGCCAGGATTTGCCTTTCTATAATTCTGCGTACTGGAATAAACGTTGTACGATATCTTGTATCTACTTTTCTTCCTCCTGACAGTCTTTTCGGGTGCGGACTTGATGATCCTAAGTTTACTAAACACTTCCTCGAGACTCGCAGTCTTTGGTCCGATAAGTGGACTACGCAGCTGTCCAACCACTTGCACTTCATTGCAGTCTTCGATCTCATCCTTCTCCTCGTCGTCGATAGTAATCGTTTTCTCCTCTCGCCATTTAGTTTTCAACTCTGACCAAGAAGACGTTCCCGGAAGCACTTTGAACGACGACTGATAATAATTATCTTCATTGTTGTAGTTCGACGCGTACGAGTTTTTGTAATAGTTTCGCGGCCAATACCTTTGACGAGGCTCTGGATGCGGCACATTTCTACCTACGCTGCAGTGAACTGATGTATCCTCTACTCTTTGCTGGAGAAACCTTCTTGGTAGCAAAGGATTCGGACGAACATTGTGATAAATCTGGTTCCGAGTATAAAAGTTCCTTATCGGGTTATTTGCGTTTGGTACTTGGAAATTGTTCATTTGCACCGATAGGAACCTGTTTTGGTGAATAGCCGTGCTATGATTCTCCAGAGCGACGTAGACGTTTTGGAACATGGCACCCCTCTGGTGCCAAAAGGTATTCTGGCTGTAAGCAAATGGGAATCTATTGGTGCACGGGTACTGCGGTTCGAAGTTCGTGTACTCCCTGCGCTCCATGGAGAAGTAGTTTTGCGTAAAAATATTTCTGTTATATACATTTGTTGTTAAATTCTGATACATGGCAACGTGTGGATTCCTTCTCGCATTATTGCTGGCAGACGCGCTACTGGGTCGTGGCGTATTCTGATTTACGTTGTTATTCGTGTATTCCGAGCTTTCGCCGTATCGCTGCCTTCTGTCTGATTGATGTAATTGTTTTAATTTTATTACATCGTAATGGTAAACAGTCTTCTGAGGTTTTATACTGTGCGGCACGTAACCCCTTGAGATCTTCACTGTAATCGTGAACAGTTGGGCAATGTTCGGAATTAGATTTAACAACTCCATTCGTGTCATTGGCTGTGGCACTTCTTGGATCTCGTCGTCGGAAAGTTCGATGACCTAAATCGAAAGGAAATTACTTTTTATTTATGAAGGTGTACAAAAAAAATGGAATTTTTATTTCCGAGGACTATTTTCTAACATTTAAATGTTCAAGGGCCTCTAGGCCCCTTTTCCCGTCATCCGCTCGAGCTCGAACTTTACACAGATTTTTTTTTAATTATTCTGAAAGGTGCCCCGAAGAAAATGTCGAAAAAAAATTTACCAAGAGTAAATACGAGTCACCCTATTCTAGATATTACATATATTACCTCGTGTTTTGATTTTTTACACTCCGATTCCTCGTGGGCCGGCGAAGATGCTTTATGCTTCGCTGAGCACTGCTCAGGAGTTTTAGTGTTAGATTCGATTATAGAAATGTCGGAAGATAACGATAGCTTGTCGGTTCTCTTGGGTAACAATTTCACGTTTCGTTGTATGCGCGCTGACCGCCAACTCGACGCTGAATTATTGCTCCCAATGTCACAGTTATTCAAAGGTTCCGTGACGATCTTGATATTACCCAACAAGGTTTCATCCGATATAATCTCCAGTTTAGAATTCCGCTTCCTTTTACTTTCATCGTTTTCTGCCGCCTGCGAATTGCTATCTAATTTTGAACAATTCTCCGCTGTATCTTTACACTTGGCATCTCCGCGTCGAGTCTCGGTATTTTCTACGGCGCAAAGAAGACCCTCCATAACGTTATGTACATCGTCTAGTATATTCAAGCGCCCCGTCGCGTCTTTACAAATTTCTACGCGAGAATCATTTGCTTCCGTATCGACTGCTTCCCGAATACCAGCCTCCTTCTCGTCAGACTTATCTCTACAAACGTTGGCCTGTTGCTGAGAATCGGCCATCCACAGGCCATTCTCAGGCTCGACGATCACCTTGCGCTTCGCGCTAGGACTCTCGTCGCTTTTCGTACTCTTCTCTGTGTCATAAACAAAGCGTTGTATACGATAACCGTAACGTACTAATTGACTGTAAACTCTATACTCCTCCATTGAACACTCAACATTATCGATTACAAGTTCGTAAGCTTGTTGAATGGACAATGGGACATCGTTCCATGTAAGTTCCAAACAGTTCTAAAACAAAATAGTGTCTTACTTTCTCCCCGCTATATTAGACGGCAGATCCAATTCTTTGGTAGAAATAATACATTTAAATCGTACGATAACATACAGCTTCTAAGAGAAACAATGCTTCCTCTGGTATCAAATACAAGGCACAGTTTTTCTCCAGGCCAAAATTACCCCAATCTTGCCCCGAGTATTTCTTTACTCTCGCCCTTTTCTGCGCGGGCAACCATTCGGCGCTAGCCAGCTGAGAGCTACGGTCTACCCTTTCTACGGCTATTAAATTCTTCCGAGCCTTAATGCTCTTCTCGATCTGCATATTCTGTAGCCACGAATCGTCCGGCTCGAATTGTTTCATTCCAGTCTTTGGAAGGGTTTTCACGGACCTCTCGTATTCGTCCCAAGCGCTGTACTTAAGACCCTTATTCTGCAACAGCTCTTCCGCTCTGTAAAAAATCGACGCATACAGCATTTTGACTCGATAACAGCCAACGTAGTTCGTACCGATAGAACGCTTACGTTAACACATTGGTGGGTAACTTCCCCTTTTCCTCCGTCATGTTTCTGCGGCTGCTTCTGCACAATTGGAAATAGGATTTTAATTTACCCACAGACGTTCGGTTCAGAATCCATCAGAGTTTGTTACCTGCACTGTTAAAGACGCATTAAACCTGCGGGAAGTTCCGAGTCTGCGAGATCCCTGTTTTCGGAAACTATGCTTTCATAATGAGACTCGTGAGTGTCCTAAGATTGACTAACGTTAAATTGTATTACCACTGGCATGTGGGTTTCTCAGGGAGAATGCAAGAAGCGTGTAACAGCGCTGGAAATATGCCGGTAAGTGCGCAAAGAGAAATAAGCAAAACGTCCGCGCGAATGTTTCGGTATGTCAATAAAGTGTAATTTGTGGATATATTTTCATGATTTCTACATACTTAAGTGCGTTAATTACGTCTCATTTTGCTCTTTTACAAAGATTGCCGCAACGTTACAATATATACACGGTGTCCCACGGTAGAAAGCGGTTTTTTAGGAACACGGATAATAAACAATTTTTTTTACATTTCGAGCTCACTAGGGTATTTCTTGTAATAAATTTGGCACTATAGTTGGGATACCCCCACCAGGGGTTAGAAACAGCAGCAGCAGCGCGCTTTAATTTTTAATTAACATACATATTTCTATGTGTTTGGATACTTCTGACGAAAATAAAGTGCATTATTTATTTAAATATTCTTCTAAAACCCAATTGCGGTAGTAACAAAGCCGGCGCGAGGCGGTTCAGCGCGTTCCCCGGAACCTGGCCCCGCAATTTAAAATGTCCCTAGATAGATATTTATTATAAAATTTATTTAAAAGGCCCCGCGGTCTACGAAACGCTCATCGTAAATTTTGCGAAGCTCTACGCATAGATAATTATTACTTATTACAAAATTTGTTTAAAAGGCCCTGCGTTCCACGAAAAATTCATCGTAAATTTTGCGGGGCCCTATGCATAATATTATGATAATTATTATTATAAAATTTATTTAAAAGGCTCCGCGGTCCACGAAAAGCTCATCGTAAATTTTGCGGAGCCCTATGCATAGATAATTATTATTATAAAATTTATTTAGAAGGCCCCGCGGTCACCAAAATTCATCTTGAATTTTTCAGGGCCCTCCCACACAGCACAACGTCCGGCAAAGTCCCTGGGACGTCTACAGACGTCCCAGGGACTTTGCCGGACGTTGTGCTGTGTGGGCTATGCATAGATATTTATTCCTATTATAAAATTGAGAAGTATATAAATATTCGCTTTTTTGGCCCCGCAGATTAATGTATCCCGGTTCCGCAAAATTTCACGTCAGCCCTGGTAGTAAATTCAAGAGTAATAGTTCGCGAGCATTTCATATGGGACACCGTGTATACACGACAAACGGGAAAATAGTTTGCGATTAGAAGAATATACCCAGCGACTTCACTAAATATAAAACCATCTATATAAAGCCTTATCCTTTTTCTTACCAATATACGTGTCCTTAGTACTCTCCTGAAACAGATGGATATCAAAATATCTCGCAACGAAACGCCTATTCGGTAGAATTTAAATACACCACTTCGGGCATGTATACCGATGTTTACCTCACCTTCAAACCCACCGTCGCCATTGGGCAGCGGCAAAGGAATAGAGTGGAACCGTCCAATTACCACGGAACATCGGAGAACTATATTTGGAAATAAAAAGAAATTCCGCTACGCGCAATGTAACTGTAATCGGTTTTACCCGACGTGGGGGCCTACAGTTGCCGCGTATGACAGTAATAAAATGCACGGCAGATCCTGCGGGGGAACAAGCAACATTTCCGCGCATCATCGATGGTAGGTGTAGGCGATTCCCATGGTGCGCCCACTCATTGTTAACGCGCTAATGCGAAAGTAAATAATTGGGCGATCGTGTGTGTACACAGGCCCCGAGTTAATGTTAGTGCGAGGCCGAGATGAGCCTTTGTCGCGTAGAAATGATTGTAATTCGTCGCACAGACTTATTGGGCGTTACAGAACGGTGCCTTATCGCAGGATGCGCGGCGCACTGATATCTCAGATTATGATCGCGTTGTCTCCCGGATATCAGTGGCAACAAGCTGTCAACTGTCAGTTTTAAGGCGCGAGATATCCTCCCGATCGTTACACTTTAATTCTGTAAGTGATAACAGCTACGATCTGGAAAAACGCCGAACAGTGTTTGTGCTCTAAATAAATAGATTCGTCATTTATAGGCGGAGGCGTTAAATATTTACCGTCGAACCACAGGATTCTGTAATAAAGTAGTTCTAAGCTCTCGAATTGTTATTCTCTCTGTAACACAATTAGTGGGAATAAAGCGATATTAAACTGCTTTAAAGAATTTCGTAATATATAAAGTTTCCTTGGATATTAACTCCTTGGAATATTTATTTCTAGTTTACCCCGCTTTGTAAACGATAAATACCAATTCCGTGTGTTCTGCTTCAGACAATTAGAAAGATGCTATGGCGTCCACAGGATCGCATAACGGGGACGGGGATGTCGAGAGCGATAAGTTCGAAGGATCGAAGATCGATCGGCACGGGTTCCTTCAGGATTCCAACTGCAGTACGGACAGGTAATATCTCGATAAACGAACTCTAAGTATCGCAGGATATTTCAAAATCGCGTTAATAAAAATGCTTCTTTATACGCCGACGCACCAGCCTCGGGAAGCAAGGAATACCACCCGAGATAATGCTGAGGAGAGAGCGGAAATGGATTCAGATGTTAAACAACTGGAGTTACTTCATGAACACGAACTATCGGAAAGTCAGAGAGCGATGTCGAAAGGGCATTCCGCCTTCCGTGAGGCTTCGAGCATGGTTGAACCTCTGCGGAGGGCAGTTGCTAATGGACACGAATCCGAATCTGTTCGAGGAGCTGGTAGAACGATCCGGCGACCCGAAGTACATAGACGATATAAAGAAGGATCTCCATCGGCAATTCCCTCATCACATAATGTTCATCGGCGAAGCTCCCGGGCAGGAGGAATTGTTTAAAGTATTGAAGGCGTATTCGATTTTAAATAGCAAAGTTGGCTACTGCCAGGCTCAAGCACCTATCGCAGCATTCCTGCTGATGCACATGCCAGCGGTGCAAGCGTTCTGGTGCCTCGTCGCGATATGCGACAAATACCTTATCGGGTATTACAGTCAAGGGATGGAAACGTTACTGCGAGACGGAGATATCCTCTTCGGCCTTCTCAAGAGAGTATCTCCCGTCGCGTACAAGCATCTGGTCAGTGGGGATTAAGCTCTGTCGAATCGTAGAGAATTCGCGACACGTTTAGTTATTCTCGTTGATTTGCGCAGAAAAAGCAGAAGATGGAACCGATCCTGTACATGACCGAGTGGTTCCTGTGCGTCTACACGCGAACACTGCCATGGGAAAGTATTCTACGAGTGTGGGACATGTTTCTCTGCGAGGGCGTTAAGATTATATTTAAAGTGGGTTTGGTATTGTTGAAGAGCAGCCTGGGTCGCGCTTCCCTGGTTAAGCGTTGCCCGACGGTTTACGAAACGCTTCAAGTATTGAGGAATCCTTCTCAGCATATTCCGGACGAGGAAACTCTAGTTTATCAGGTAAAGTTACGAGGCTTCTCCTTTGTTACGCGTGTTTTATTAAACGGACGCGACGTTGCAGGTTCGAAAGTTAAGCTTAACCGAAGAGGATTTCGAATACGAGCATCAGCGTCAAGTGTTGAAACGGAAAGCGGCGGAACAAGCGTCTCTCTCCACTACCAATCGGTCAGACTGATTACCAAGAAATATATAGCGCGTAAACCGAGTAAAGAGCTTACAGGTATTACTCCAAAGTGTGCCTTCCTTTCTACTCTTCATACTGTACAGGTCATGAAATTTATACTTTTACAAAAGCATAGAAGTATGCGTAGTACATATTACGAAGCACCTTCTTTATTACAAGTTTAAATAACTCTTAAATATATCGATACGTGCGCGTATACATTCCCCAAATAGACGAAGTAATATTATCCCTATTTTTCTCTACTGTAACAGATTTACGAAAGATTTGCACAATATTTCTAGATGTTAGTATCGTCCGATGCTTGTATTATTTCGAGCATATCTCTCTAGCTGTTAACTTCATACAATCCTTATCGGTATTTATGTACAAAAGAGAAAATTGTATAACATTACATTTTTTAAGAATAAAGTTTAGTATATATGATAATGTTATCGAACACAAAATTGTTTTTGTTCAGCTCGATGTTGTTTTTGTTAAAATTTAAATACATGTTGTGAATATATTTTAGCAAGACCATTCACGTTTCATTTCAACCCTGCTAATTCCGGCCGCAGAGTTACGTCGATTCACGCCTATTAACGCTTATAATTGCAGAAGATAATGATTCTAATCCACATTGTCTAGTCGCATATATTCTAAGCTACCTGACGGAGTCCACGTGGCGCCCTTTAAATTTCTCCAAGAGATTGTATCGATCGATAGCGTTCGTGACGACGTTGGATAAGTAAAAGAAATCGTCTTGAATGCCCCGCGAGTGAAGTATGTCGAATTGGGGAAGTTTCGGTAAGAACAGAACGCTCATCATGAACACAATCGCCATGGTCACGAAAGTGCTAACAGCTACGAATAGCGGGCTCGACAGCTGTGTCTGAGTAGTTTGCGCAGCTTCCTTATTGTCAAACGCAGCGGCCGGCTATAAAGAACGACAGCAATTTCATATTCAGAAGGTTAGAATAACAGTTAATTCTCTTTTAAAACAAAGCTGGATTCTCGAAAATTGTACTCGGTGTTTCTGAAAGTGTAGACCATAACTGGCCGATAGAACTCATGGAAAGAAACAAAATAATTCTAATAAACTTAGGGTCCTCGAGCTCATTGTCTTCGGGCGATGTTTATTCAGCCGACAAGTTAATAGTTCCAGTTACAACAGTAAGTTGCGTGGAATGACTAATATCAATATCAACTGAGTGACCTCGGAACGAATATTTTGTAAACGATAGGTCTTCGTTTGCTTACGTTTTCGCTAACATACTGAATCATCCTGACTGGTTTCAGTATTTTTTTCCCCTTATGAGTTCTATCGTACCATTTAAGGGGTCATGCCTAGTTGGCAGGCGAAAAAGAACGTGATTTTCGGGAATTTTTTGTGGAAAATCTAATGTATATTTTTTACAAGTATTTGCTTATTTTTAAAGTACGTATATTCAGCAACTCTTAGTAATTTTGTTATAGGAAAGTATTAAAAAATGAATGAATAACAGACACTCTCCCGGAAGCTATTTTTTTTAGCGGAAACACGATTTCTCCGAGCCGGTCATCTGAAATCGAACAGTGAAGAAGATTCTGTTAATATGTGAGTTTATCTAGTTCGTGAATAAAGGATTTTAGTTTTGATGAAAACTGAATTTCTAATTCACGAAAAACGAACAATTCAGATATTGAAAAATTGTTCACTCATTACTAAAAACATAGCTTCCGGGAGAGTGACTGTTAGTCGTTCATGTTTTAATATTTACCTGTAATAAAATTACTGAGAATTGCTGAATATATGTACTTTTAAAATAAGCAAATAGTTGTAAAAAATATACATCAGATTTTCCACAAGAAATTCCCGAAAATCTCGTTTTTTTTCGCCTGCCAACTAGTAGGCATGACCCTTTAAGGGATAACGCGACTGTAGCCGCACAAAACGTGGCGTACTTTTGAGAATTGTTTGTGGGTAAACAAAGAAATAAGCCGAAAATCAATTTTTTCTCTTAATTTTTTCAAAAAGAAAATAGCTTGAAACTACTTAAGATGCGTATAATAAAGACGACTAAATAATTTTTCGACTTATATCTTTGTGTACCCACGAACAATTACCAAAGCTACACTACGTTTTTGTGCCGCTATAGGTGCGTTACCCGTAACGGGACTAGGCAGTAGAAAAGTCAATTTTTATTGCATTTTCCGAAAGCACTATCTTTTCTGAATAAAATGCCGCTTGGTTTATAGTAAATTTTGCAAAATTGTAGATTTGGCAGCTAAAAACGTCGAGTGACAACCTATAGCGTCGCCTTAGCCCAGAATTTTACGAATTTTACTATAAGCGACATTTTATTCAGAAAAGAAAACGATTTTTAGACTGCCTAGCCGCTTTAAGTTGAGCCACCCTGTACTTATCGAGCGAGCGGTGGTGAAAATCGGTACTACAATTGATTACTTACAATCGTCTTATAACCATGATCCTTTCTAAGCTCTGACACGAAGGTTTTCAGTGGGAAGAAGTAATATTGGTAGAGCGGCTGCTTGACTGGGAACTCCACATGAGTGTCCGTAACTTGAGGGACTTCCCCAGTAGACAGTGCGTTAGTTAACGAAGACAGGCCCATCGTCGAGCCCTTTTCCAGGGCGCTCTTGTACATCGCTGCCAGTTCAGCCCGCGTGAACCCGAGCATTTCCGGCTCGCTGACTTTGGTGACGGTAGGAGGCTGAAAGAACAATCACGTTCAATTCTCTATCCATTAACGAAACGTCCCTATCATTATCTAACAACAACTTCATCATTTCAGCCACGAACACCGTGATTACAGCTAACTGTACTCAGCGTCTCTTCGCGATATACCGGGTGGCCGGATCAGAACCGATCATCGTGCTTCGAAAGGGCAGGAGCGAATGTTTTTGGGAATTAACGCAGCGATGTTCCTTCACCTGATAATACTGTGATATACTCTCCGAGTCGACTCTGCGCAGATCGATCTTCTCGCTCGGCAGAACATCGTAACGAGGGAACGTGTGGTTCCTGTACCTCTGGACGTTCTGCCGCGCGTTCATGTTGATCCTCTGCACCGCGTACCCCTGCTTCTCGTTGCTCTTGTAATCGTTCAGCCTGTCGTAAACGTTTACAGAGGACGGCACGTTGAATTCTTGAAGCTGGAACATCACCTTCTGGAGATACTCCCCGCTGGACTCGCCGCGCGCTGGCGTCCTCGCGTCGGCGGGCTTCAGCGCGATCAAAGCGAGGCAGATCAGCTTTATTCTACGTGTCGCCTTCATCTTGCGTCCAATTATCGATTACCGATCGTCGTATAACATTCGCATGGTAGTTAACGACGACGATTATTAACGCTTCCACCACTGGAAGAACTCGTTCGATCAGTGGCACCGCGGAGGCACAGTCAGGCTAGATTACTCGTGAATTTTCTCACGCGACGAGGGAGCACTTGTAATTGCTTTGCCATATTTAAGTCTGGTGCTTCTGTCAGGTACCGACGGAATTTTGGAAACCGAAGAGAGGAGCACCGTTCACCGTCATCTTTATTAATCGTTAAGCCAGTCCTATGTATAATTAATAATCAGTGACCGCAGTGCTTCCTTTGCCACTGAATATGCAAATTCCACGATCGTTCTCTTTATCTACGCGAGCTCTACTCCATATCACGCACGAGCGCGGGGACCACTCGCGACTCGCATATTCGCAATTGTACTACCGGGGATGGACTGCACGAGTATCCTCGGCCAGTTTATTCCCCACCAAGCCTTTAAAGAATCCTCTACTGGTCGTGTACCCGCGAGCGTCTATCAAGGCACTCGTGAACCTGTCATAAGCTAGACGAGCGCGTGTCGTTAGCATGTTTCTTACTGGATTGACGGTTGACATCCTAAACGCCTTATATCCGCCATGGAACGTACGATTTTTAATTTACGAGCTGTAAAAGCGCCGCGCTATTTACGGCGTAATTTACGATATTCCACCCCGCTTCGCGAGCAGCAGGAGTTGTTCAGGGAGATTTATTATTAGCCGTGAAATTCAATGTACCGCCGTTACTCGTTTCGGCGCGCGGAAGGAAATGTCGAACATGCGTGCGACGATTTTAATGGAAGGGGCTCCAATGGGGATAACGGAGGATTCGAAGCTCCTTCCGCGCTGTTCCGTTATGGGACGAGCTTATTTCGCCGGGGTTGCTGGGTTTCAGGAGCATAACGGACGTACCCGAATCCGCGGGAATTACCGGACGGACGAGTTCCCTCCCGAATACGTGACACTTCGGGGACACGAACACCGAGCTAGGAGGGCGCTCCTTATTCCGTATTCTCGGCGAGTCGTTACGCTCGGATGGATGATTATTACGTGATTCGTAAGGAAAATGAGAACAGTACAGTAAACCAGACCGGCGGGGATGTGTGACGAGTCCCAGCGCGGCGACAGTTTTGAAAATTGTCTCGAGAAACTTTCTTCTTACATTCAAGTATTGGGAAACCCAGTGGAGGCGTGGCTTAGATTTCAGCGCTGTGGTGCTAAGTTGGCAAACTATTGGAAGTAGGTCCGGATCCCATCAAACATTTCGAATAAGTATTTATTAATCGAAAATGTAAAAATTTAGTGTTCAAAAAAATTTAAAAACACTCGTTTTTCACAACGTGTCTATATAAACGCTGATAATCATATGGACTTCGACGGATTTCGACCTACTCTCAGTAGTTCAATTTTCTGCCAGTAGTTGGCGTATCGAAATTCTGGGTTTCCCAATACCAATTGTAAAGGGAACGATATCGATCTGACATGTTTAGAAATTTTAGAATTTGAAGTTATTCTTTGTAAATTTTTTTTAATTTTTAGGAGTCGTTTGTAATCGTCGAACCCCTGATTGTTAGCTGGCTATTAATTCCGAGGCATGCGAGGTCACGACATCCCTTGTGGGAAGTTTAATAGTCGTGTAATAAGCACCCAGGTTCAAGTCAGGTATCATTAACTTCGTTTAATCGAAATGCGCGCTAGAAACCTGATTTTCTTTTGTTCCAACAGTCACGTCGGATTGTTTCGTTCCGCCGCTCCGTCATTTAAAAGGAGCCTTGTACAGGGAAGACGGAGACGGTGACGTTTGCGTTCTGGAGGTCTCATGGAAAATAATTAAAAAGGATGGGCTGCTTCAGCTAATTGGATGATACGAGTAAAATGTGCAGTAGAACTGTATTCTAGCGGTTCTTAATCTTTTTTTTTACCGTGGATTCCCATAAAAATCCTAAGTACAGCAAGTCTTTATTTGAAATTGCGCACTAACGGCCTTCAAATTTGAGAAGAAGGGAAAAATAAATAGTTACGAATTCTGCAATATTTTTATTGCAATGGCTCCGTACGATTTTAAAATAATATATATACATCGCGGCCCACGGTGTCTGCAGACTATAATTTAAGAACCGCTGCTGTATTTAAATAACTGATCACTTAATTAAGCTTTATTTCGCTTTCCATATACGCGGGGCCCTCTGATCTCTAGCACCGTCGCAGGAAAAGTTCCAACGGAGCGGTTTAAAAAATGGCCCCCGCCCAAGATTAATCGTTCGTCAAGTTATTATGCAAACGAACCCAAGCTTGCAGCGGTGTACCTATCGCGCGCACAACAAACCATTGAGGAATCGCGGTCCGCTGAATGGATCTACGAGGAGCCGTTAGACGACAACCCGCGATTTCCCTTAATTATCCGTCGTCCACCGTGGTTATCCAGCCATTATTACCGATCATAATACTCCTGTCGTTGATATTTTTTTTCGGCCAGCTGAGGAGCGTGCATTCCTCGCCGTTGGAATTCGACTGTCGTAATTAACTTGGAATTCCGCTCGCTCTTCTCCGTCTTCCTCCGTAAATAACGACCGAGAAATACTTTAACGCCTCCATCGTGCTGAACGTTAGATTTTTTTCTCAAACGGAATAAGTAATGACAATGCTCCGCGCTTCTACACGCATTTAACGGTGCATCGACCTACGAAAACGAACAGTTCCCCCGATCGAAAGCAATCATCACGAGCGTAACCGATACCGAAACGGCCTATGCCCCTAGAAATACCTGTCATTCCGAGACGAATTAAGGTTAAGTACAATCATTCGCCGGTCGATATAGTATAATTTCCCGCGCTACCCACGAATCACGCCTGGAATTCTATGAAAACGCTTAGGCTCGCAGTCACGCGAACGTTTGAGAACGTACCGTAACCTCCTCTGCCATAAATTCGACACTGCTGGGATAAAGCACCATTGAAATCAACATTCGAGCAGAGATTCGTACAGAGAATTCTCCAAATTTCTTAACGAAACGCAATATTCGGTACTTTAATCAAATTCGGGTAACTTTGAAGGTTAAACAGAAGGTAAGACAGAGGAGAGTAGTGGGGGGGAATAAGGGAAGAGCTAAAATCGCAGAGTAGGTATATGGCTCATTATTCTGTCGTGTATTTCCTTTCACATCGAGTGCACCGTTACCGATATCGCTTTACAATTTTTTTCCTTCTTTTCCTTTTCATACAAAAGAGACGATTCGATGATCACTGCCGTTAACATCGTTACCTTATAAGACTTAGAGCGTCTTTGTTACACGTCGTGTCTCGTAGATACAATAATATATATAATACATATATATATATATATATCTTTGTCCTTAGCGTAACCATCCTCTGTAAATAATCGAATATCATACAAAATCTAAGGCTACACGTAATTTAACCTCGACTCGCCGTTGTGTAATGTACGAACGTAACATGCTAATGCGACACGCGGCTCAAATTTAATCGTCCGTCAATGTCCCGCGCAAATTTACAAGAGTCTAGCTTGTGGAAATAATATCGGAGACGGCGGCGCGGCGGTAGGCCCTCTGTCCGGAGCGTGCAAGTTCCCATTCCCCGATCTTGTTTAAGCGATTTGAAATCGCGCGCGTCCGTCTCCGTCGCGCCTGCGCGCGCAGCAATCCCCCACCACAATTCGCGGAGGGGGATCCACGCTGCCGCGGTTAATTTGAACAATCGCGCGGGCCACCTTCGACTTGGACGATGAAACTTCCGTTAGGCGGCGATGGGCACCTAAAACGGGTAAATATATTCGTGTAAACATAGGCTCGTCGTCGCTCAGTATCTCACTCGACTCGACACGATCAAAGTGTACTATTCGCGGTTCGCGACTGACATTAACTTCCTCTTCTTGCGATCGGTGTAATTTACTCGTCAACGGATAATGACAGCTGTCCATTATGTTTACTCGAAGTTTTTACCGTTTCAGGTTAGTACCTAAATAGGAGGGATACATCGAGGGAAAAGCTGCCGAGTGTCCCCGAAGTTGACAGCTCCGAGGTTTCGGAACGAAAGGTTCTTCCAGACCTCTTTTTACAAAACCTCAAAGCTGTATACTTTGGGACACCTGTAGCTTCTACTACCTTGAACGTGATTGGTTTTAAACGAAGTTCTTTGAATTTTCAACGATCAATCGAAGCAGGATTCGTTCCCGATAACTTTGGACAGTTCGTCGCGCGATGGTTTTAGGTTAACGGCAGAGGTTCTCCCAGCTGGGCTGCAGATTTCCGATAGAGTGCGCGGGAAACGAAGAAATGCAACCGATATGGTCCTCGAGCAGGTGCAAACGGATCGTTGAAGGTAAATGTACATTTGCGAGTGGCGCCTATTTAATGGCGACGGTGTACGCGAATACACGTCGCGACGTATTGAAAAGGGAAATGGAACCGCGGTAATTCGTAATGCATTCTTAAATACGGGCGCAACGGAACCTACATATTTGTACATGGTAATACGATACAGTAACGAATGGTCGCGCGTGTATTTACACGCCGAGTCTTCGCTTGACGGGTGGTCGTCAAACAAGCAGAAAACAGTTCGGTACAGGCTACTCATTGAAAATTAGTTTAACAAGTCTATACAAGTCGCTAGAGGCTAGATAAAATATTTATTGCTACGAGGGAGGAGGTTAAGCGATCTCATTGAAGCCCGACGCAAATCCGCAACAATTAATCGTAACGAATACTTTCGATAATACTTGTCCGTAGTATCCTTCTAACGTACCGTCAGCATACTTCCTCCGCGGCAAGGAAAGATCGCTGTGAATATAAAACATACCGGGTAAGCATTTCCACTGCAAGCGGATGCGTTTAGAAAAGCACGAGACTTTTTCACTTCCAAGTCCTTTCGAAATATATCCGCTTTGTAGGTCGAAACGGGGTACCTTATATACAGGGTGTCTTAAAAAAATGTTACATCGAGGAACTACTATAAACGCAACGGTATTTGCCTTTGGGAATTTTAAAATTAAGTTCTTATGTTAATAGAAATAAATAGCTTGCTCTCACTTTCGTGAAGTTTTCGCGACTTTGATGCGAATCGGAAACCAAAGAGAAGAGATTCGAATGAAAAGTGATAAAATGTTGACCTCTCAGCAGCTTTAAGAAACCCTGTATATATAAAATTATCTTTCCCCCGTGTTTTTACTACGAGTGTGTACCGTTTGGAAAAAAGGATAGTTACAAATGTGTGTAACGTTAGTCGCTGATTACACCGAAAGATTAATACATATATATCGCCGTATCAGTCGTTAATTATAGAGTATTAATATTCCGACATCGTGCAATCACTTGAACGCAAGTAAATTAGGCTAGATCGTAAAACTTAACGAAGCTCTGTTAGTTACAATCGCAGCGCTGCAGTAAACGGTCTCGAAACACGCAACGGGTCGTCATTTTCGCGGGCTACTTTCGCCCGGCATTTACGAGTATCCTGTAAAAAGTCTTTAAAAAATCCAAGTGTATATATACATCCCATGTATCAAATGTAAAGGTTGTCGGGGGATTATCGAAATCAGCGGTTAATGGAAAATCACTAGTTATAAAAGTACAAGATCGAGTGTATATAAAAGAACTGGCCAGCATCGCCAGTTGTACAAAAATTAGGGGGTTCGTGATTAGATCACATCTTAAAAATCATCAGTCGCATAGAATATCACAGGAACGTTAGTAGGTGCCACTGGATTTGTGTATACTGCTGGTGTACGCGAATGTAGAACGACGATGAAAGAACTTTAATACCTGCTCGCTTCAAAGGCTCGAAGCCCTGCACGCGTTATTAACTTCGCGATTCGCTCGGGAATTCATTCTAAGACAACACTTCGTGCACACCAAGTCGCTCGAAGCCTACGCAGAAAAACCTTCTGGGACTGTGAGTAGCGGATGAAGCATTGTAAGAAACTTAAGAATGCCCTTGTCAACGATCTTATTCAATACCATTTCGAAATTCATTCCGTGTATCAAAATTGTATAAAAGTTCTCGTTCCAAGCATCTCGACTTCCAAGCGAAATAGAATATTATTTATTAAGCGAGCAGAGTGAACCTCGCCTTTCGGTTTATCTATTATGCTTGGCAAGTCTTCTATTCCCTTGTTTCCTTAGTGTGATAAGTTTGTGCTGCCACGATGCTAGAGACCGGACTAATTTCACCGAACAACAGTCGGGCGCATCTCCTTTAAAATAGCGAGTCCTTTTCTGTAAACAAATTTATTTCAGCTTCGTATCTTATAATTATTTGTCGAAGTGCAGCACAATCATATTCACAATATCATGGTTCACCGTTATGGCAATACAGCATAATTTACAAAGTTCTACGCTAGGTCGTTCGAGTACTACGGTTAACGTTGCCTCCTCGCTATCGAGATTGGATTTTCTTGAATGGCATCATAGGCTCTTAGGTGACGGATGCTTGACCACCGTCACCCTGAGCGCAGGAGTATTTTCTTACATCTCGCACGAATTACTGTCCGTTAGAAACCGCCGCCTCCACAATTACCGATACTCTAGTCATACAACAGACGTCACGCACACGTTCTTACGGGGCACGCTCTATTATAATTTGCACTACAAGTTCCTAGCCAGTTACATAGAGCCATTTACCTCGAGACGGATTAAAGTTAATTCCAGATCGCCGATTAATTCGTAACGTCGCTTTCTCATTTAAATAAAAGCCAAACGCATTGACACAGCCCGATGCAGTAATAATGTGTGCCGCAGTAACTTCCCTTCCGTTTGGCAAATACACTGTTATTAACTTTAACTTATGCCCGAGGTATCTTTTTTTAATATAATAGCGCGTTTCAATGTGCACCTTAGAAAATAACAAGTTCGCTATCCTAATCGAAATATCAATGCGGCTGAAAAGAATTGGACACTCGAAATCTTCGTCTTCGAATCGGGCCGTACCCTTGTGACAAAAGTAAAGAACGAAAGTTTCTGTAGATCAATTTATAACAATGCTTTTAATCCTTCTAATTCATACACTATCTGCAAAAATGTCGATGTTTCCGTTATACACGTACTATAATATCAAGACGCCCATCGAGAACAATAAATGCAAGCGATTATAAAACCGTGGTCGCAATTCCCTCGATTGCACCACT
This sequence comes from Andrena flavipes, assembly GCA_963971345.1. Lineage (NCBI taxonomy): Eukaryota > Metazoa > Arthropoda > Insecta > Hymenoptera > Andrenidae > Andrena > Andrena flavipes. The sequence continues at coordinate 77,219,150 of OZ020480.1, forward strand.
TCTCGTTACATTTATTGTTCTCCGTGGCGCATTTCTGTGCGCACGTGCAACACGATCCCCAGCTTTGCGAAATAAGAGTTCGGGACACTTATTAGTTTTCCGTACGATTCTTATTAAATAATTAAAAACCGCAGTCTATAAATAACAGTTATTGTTCTGTACTTAAACATCACTTGTCCTCTCACTGGTAGTAGTAATAACAATATAAATTAAAACAGATTCGTTACATGATCGGGCGCTGCGCTTGCGAGTTTTATTTCAGAAAATATAACTTTGTGAATTCCCTCGAACGAAGAATAGTTTAGTCCTTTCCGCATACAATGCCTGTACTTCCGACAGGTGCTTGTTGTGCGCGTTAATTTAACTTACAAGAAATTACGCCGAACAGAGATTTCAGGTGTATTCGTCGCACAAAGTGTTTAAGAATCTCCACCGTGCTGAAAGTATTCTCTAAACTCCACTCAAAGTTAATGCGAATAAAATACAATGCCACGAGTATCTATATACAAATATAGAAATCCAGAGAAAAATACCAGTGATTATAAAAACTTCTGCCTAATGATCGTAATATAAATTCATGATTGGTGCCAGTAAAATTATTTACAGCTTGTAGAAATGTTCTCAAAAAGCAGGCCTAGCTCAATGTTTATTATCTTCCGAGACCTCGAACCGGTGGAAATTCACGTACACTTTGCACCGTTACAGGATACTTATACGTACGAAGTAAGCGTGTCACGAACATAAAACGAGATATTGTCACATCGTTCGTTAATAATACAGTAAGCAACAGCGACAGGCGATAGACAACGATATAATTACAGACGGAGAATATACGTATCTGGGACTCCTATCAATTACAACGTAATCGAAGCGCCAGCTAGCAATTAATTAGTCCTCGAGTAATGAGCCGGTTATACACACATGTACATCGAGTAGGTGCGTGCCGTTCGGCACGGAAATGGAATGAAACTGATTCGAACGGTGAAAGGAAAGAAAAAACAGTTTGCCGACCGAGCGGTATGATAAATCAAATTTAACGTGATTGTCCCCTGCCACAACTGAGTGGCATAGCAGCGCACGTGCCGGAGTTAGAAACTTGACTAGAAATGAACGAGCGTGCGAAGGAATACAATGTATGGTAGTGATTTTCGCGAATTTCCTTACACCAAAGAATCCGTTTTTTCTTCCCTTATCTATAGTAATCTCGTCAACTCGCTTTCTCGTTTCCGCCGACGCTATCCACCGTGCACCAGAACACTAACAGCTATAGGCAGTTCTTGGGTAAAACATAAAACCTCTAGCTTTTCGGCGCCGTGACTAAACGTGGTTTGTAGATCGAAAACTTAAAACAGTTCCTTGCGAAGACGGCTACTAGAAAAACAATGCGTTCGATTAAGATACGAGCAGCCCAAGCTTGCTTCTCGACTTATACATGGCAGTGGTTGGGGAATCGATCGACTAAATGAAAACTACGTATGTCTGTTCGTGTTCTCAAGTGAAAATCTACGTAGCTCCTACCGTAAGCCCTCCAATTATCCGTAACATTTAGTCTGGGACTTACAGAGCACACTCGCTGGCACGCCACACACACAGAGATATCCCTAGAATTTTTCTTGCGTATGAAAAAGTAAAAAATGATTCTCCCACGTGTGTTAAAATTCACAGCGGTTTACAATGCCGCGTACGAACTAGGTACGCGCTCCCTTTCTCTGGCGCGCTCCCCGACTGAATTAGAGTATCAGTCTTTCTTTCGGAGAGAAGTCAGCGCCGGGCGCGCGGCACACACGCTCCTATGTATATATGACACCCTTATCTTACAGATAAATCTTCCACGCGTGCGTGATGTGATTGTTAGTAATTGTAATGTAAGGTAGATCATATTAGCGTTTGATCTCTCCTTGTCACGGTAGAATAACAACGCGCGTCGGTAGAAACGTTTGGAAGAATTACAAGAGTCCAGCGATTCAAACCATATGAACTTTACCATCTACATTTGACCGTGCTGAAAGAAACTTGTTAAATCATCGATACGCTGAAATTAACACGCTGCTTGGATCCATAGAAGTTGTTCGCCTTCTATGAATCGTAATATCAATATCGTATAAGTCGACAATATCATATAAACATTGGAATATACAAAGACACGATCAATGTTAGATCGTAAGTTATATGGTCCACTTATCAGCATATTCATACGTCTTATAAATACGCCCGGTACTTCGCTCAGTCCACCAAGTAGCCGTATTTTGTTAGTAAAAAAAGAAGCACTTACTTTGCTGGGTCAGTGCTCTCTCCTCGACTCTTCCGTTTCAATCACAAGATATTTTAACACACCGTTTCCGTGCTTCCTTTCTCTTGGCATTGTCAATAAAAATAAGTGATCGAGATAGTTTCACAGCGTCGCTGAGGGGTCATCACTGTACTACACTTTGTAATAATTTCATTCGTAGAATCCCATTGAACTGATTGTACGAGTCAGTTGAAAATTGTCCAGCGTGTCACTGGTTGCTGAATCAGCGAACGTCCTTGGTGCAACGTTACCTGGCAGTCCGTGCACAAGTAGCTCGGGTTTGAAAAAGTTTCTAGCTCCCCGTGCACGCGTCAGTCTAACGTACAATGCTGTCATCGTTCGCCGATACCCCAGCGATTTCTTTGGTTAGCCCAATACATGTTCTCTTGAGCGTTCGTACGTTTTCACTTTCCTTTTCATACGTCGAATGTCTATTACGCACATCACCAAACATCATTTAAGGTATCTGAATCTTATCGTGGCATTAAGAGGTTGTCTCCTCGTCCGCCAGATTGTACAGATCCGAGTAATTCACGATAGCACGGTATAGAAATTCGTATTGCGCCTGAAACGTTAACGGAAAGATTAGCTTTGCATAAACGCGGTAGATTTTCTCGCGCGAAACTCAAGGGTACGTACAAAGGTGCTGATCATGCCGTGTCTCTGCGAGCGCAGCTTCTTCGTCGTTGTGAAAATGTCCACTCGTTTCTCGGTTCGCAGCTGCTGAACGAGTATGCTGAGAGCAACGAACATCGAACTCCTGTCAGACCCGTAACTGCAGTGAACCACCAATGACCCGCTCGACTCCGTCACATTCGTAAGCGTTTGGTTCTCAAGCTCGATCAGACCGCGGGTCACTTCAGGTACTTCTCCTTCCACTGTTGGCCATCCGTGGTACTGGTACTGCGTTACCACCACGTTCTCGTCGGTCTTCATGTTGGAAACGGAGAATTCGCGGCGAGTGTAGTACGGGCAACTCTCGCTCTGATTGTATCTAACTCTTATGTGATCGTACACGGCTTCGTCGTCGGGCCAGTATCGTGGACACTTCCGTGGACCTTCGTTCAGCTGGAAGAAGTTCCATGTTAGAAAGTTCTCGTAGGGATTACTAGTGGAATGTGAGGGAAACATGTTCGCAGTGCATATTTTTTATATTTCTTCTTGAACTTTAGACTAAAACTTAACGACTCGTTGAATATAATTTTACAATTCTGAACCACCCCTAATATTAATCGAGTCATCGCATTTAATGTTAGAAATCTGGTATACAATTTAGGGACAGAGTTGGGCATTATTCGAATAAAGATTTATTCGGATACAAATTTATTCGAATATTGCCCAACTCTGCTTAGGTGTCGTCCTCAAGTTACATAAGGTTTTTTTTGGGAGGAGGAAAAGGGTCACGAATTTCTTACGTAATATTTTTTAAGGAAAGATGAGGGATGGAGGAATATAAAATCTTACAAATTCTTATACCGGAGGAGGAGGTGAGAATTCACCAAAATTACCCTTACGTAATTTAAGAACGACCCTTTAATATCATTCGCTTTCTAATATTCTTACCCACGGCCAGCGACCCAGACATACTTCTCGCTTGGCTTGAAACGAAATTAATGATTCCTACGAAAGATAAGTTGCGTGCCATGTGCAGTACCTACGCAACATTGAGACCGCGAGACATGAAGAATATAAAACTGATCGTAGCCACTCCCACCTCTTAAGAAACCGCAAGTTTACTCACATCGGACAGCATCACTATCGTACAAATTCCCTGTTCCGAAATCATCCGCCAGAAGTCCGCTATGGTGGTCTCCAACGGGTCTTGAGTGATAACGAACGACTCCGAGTTATCGTAGCCCTCTATAAACGAAGCGTTTATATACGTCGAGTGCTCTCTGCCCGGCACAGGCGTGAGTATCACCCGATTCCTGTCGTACGGTATTATCAATTCGCTTCTGTTCTTGCTCTTGTTCTCTTCCCCTCCGCCCACGGAGAACGACTTTCTGTCCTCCAACACCGAGTTGATTTTCTACAAACATACCTACGTACAAGCGCGCGCCCTTTTACCACGCCGGGAACATACCAAATCTAACTATCCACTTACATCGTACTCCTCTTCCATCCTGCACTTCTCTTTACCATTCTCCCTCTGCCGCAGCTTGGCGACGGTGGCCTTCAGCTGCGAGGAAGATATCTCCGTGTCGCCGTACTGCGCCATCTCCATCAGCGCGCGGTAAATGAAAATATACTGTTTCAACGATTGCACTAAGAAGTTCCGCTGGTGTCTCAGGTCGCAGACCGTGTTGAAGATCGACACCTGGCCCTCCTCGGCAAGTTGCTGCAGCAGAGAGTCCAACGCCACCAGTGTCCCCGTCCGGCCGACCCCGGCGCTGCAGTGCACCAATATCGGCCCCTTCTCCAGTGAGTACGCCTCGTTCACTCTCTTGATGAACCTGAGTATCGCGTGAGGGTGTTCAGGCGCCATGAAGTCCTTCCACACCAGGAAATGGTACTGGACGATGGTGCGCGTGTCCCGTTCCCCTAATCGGGACATCTTCAGTTCCCGCACCACGTAGTCCGAGTAAGCTCTCTCGCGGATATGCTCGACGGTGATGTCCCCGACGTTCTTGGTCTCCCCCTTGTCCGGCCAATACTTAGCGCACTTGGTCTTGGAGTACTCCTCTAGGTTGGTCAGCATGAGTATCAGCTCGAGGTGCTGCTCCCAGATCATCCTCCAGTAATCGCAGACGGTGTTCTCCATCGGGCCCTGGGCGCAAATGAACTTCTTCCGCTCCTTGTATCCCAGCACGAAGTTAGCGTTTATGTAGTCGGAGCCGCAGATGCCGTCCATCTGCGCCAGGCGTATTCTGGTCTGGTCGTAGCACTTTATATCAGGGTAACGGTTCTTGTAGAGATTCTCCCGCGCCTCCGAGGCCCTCGTGGTGCGATCCGTGAATTTATCCGGTAGCAGCTCGAACTCGTGCTGGAAACCGTAGTCGGAGTCTCGGTGTCGCTCCAGGTAGGACTGAAGCAAGTCGTTCCTAGGAATCGGCGGCATGTCCGGCGGGCTTGCTGCGACGAGCTGATGCCTTCCTCTGAGACTCCTGCATAGGTGCCTAACAGAAAACACGTGTTAGAGCTTGTGCACGCGTCGCGGTCGGAAGCACGCTCGCCGAACGCTTCTCCACACCTGAAACTATTCCTCAGCGTGATCACCTCTTCCCCCCTCTGCTGCGCGCGCTTCGTGTACCTGTGCAACACGCAGAGCGCGATCAGGAGGATGAAGATGATCAGGATGAGGGCGATGGAGATCTGCAGGATCACGCTGAGCGTGGTCATGTCCGGTGACGCCGCGACCCCGGGCTCCGAACCACCGTAAAGAGGATTGAAGTAGTTGCTGTAGGCTGGCAGAAACTTGTCTCCCTGGTCCCCGAACACTGCAAAACGAAAGCTCGCTGCACCGTTCGACGTAGAAACCGCGACATGAAATCAGGAATATTAAATCTACCGATCACTTCGATGAATCCAGTGTAATTAGCCTTCTCGTCCAAAAAACCGTCCTGCGGTAGGTAGAGCGACAATTCGAGCGACCCGTCGGTGCCCTTCGTCTTCTGATTGGCCGCATTGTCTCTTTTCCTCCTCGCTATGTTCTCCGTGTGGTTACTATCCATCAGAGCAGCCAGTGTTGTCACTGTCTGCTGGGTGGTGACTGGTACCGCCGTCGTCGTCATCGGAGTAGTCGTTGTTGTCGGAGCAGAGGTGGTGGTCGTCGTTGCCGGTGTCGTAGTGGTGGCTGGCGTGGTGTTCAACGGCGCCAGGGTCGTTTGAACTTCAGGAACGAAGTGTAATACCGGCGGGGTGGCTTTCGGCCGAAACTCGATGCATTTATCGCACATCGTGCTGCCGTTGAACGATTCCCCGTCGCCGAGGAACACCTCCGACATCAATCGGTCGCTGTCGAACGTCTCCGCGACGTAAGCGCCGCCGGAAGGTGAATTGTGGGCGTACTGGTAGGAATATATATCGATCTCCTCCGGTGGCGGTAGATCGCTGACGCTCTTCTGAGGCGCCAATTTGATCAGGTAAACCCGATAGCAACATATAGGCCCGTTCCTTTCGGTGATACGCGGCAGGTAGAGCTTGAACAGCTGTTTACCCTGGTTCTCGATCTTCCGCCACGTCCGCATGTTCAAGCTATCTCTATCCGGGACGGTGACAGGCGTGGTGCAATTCCCAACGGCGTCTCTCCCTTGTGTACGGGACCTTGTTACACCGTGCACGCGGACCTTTCGAGCAGAACGTTATTACTCACACAAAACGCCTGGACTCGAGATGATCGAGGGTTGCGAAGTACGTACCGTGTAGTTTGTATTAGGCGGTATCTGGTTGTAGTGCGTGCTGTTCTTTTTGTGAACGCTCCAATTCTGCGGCCCCCAGATCTCGAAGTCGAGACGACCCATGTCGTTCTTGAATTTAGCGGCGCCGGTTAATTGTATGTTGTAGCGCGTAATAACACCGTTCGGCTTCTCCGGATGGATCCACGTAATAGAGATGAAGCTGGAGCTGCTTATGTTGTCGAATCGACAGTTGACGGAAAGATTCTGAGGGGGGCTGGCCACTGAAATTCAAACCAGATCGGATTAATACATGGTTTATAGAATACGGGAAATGATTTGGTTACGCGGAACCATTTCACCTCCGTCTAACGTAGTGCCGTTCACTTCGATGCTCCAGTTCCCACATTCCTTCGTGTACTCGCTGCACGCGGCGATTCTGAATTTGTACGTAGTCGCTGGATCAAGATCAACGAATGCGTACACGGTGAACGGCTGTGCTGGGTAGACAGCCTCCCTTTTCTGGTCTCCGTGCGTGGCCATTAAATTGTAATAGTGGACGTGTTCCTTTAAGTCAGCCGGTGGCACTGTCCACCCTATCGTGATGGAATTTTCTGTGACACCGTTGACAGAAACTTTTGGCACAAATATAGGATCTGCAATGAATCTTGCGAATAAACTGCTCCGTGGGAAACAGGAATGCACGTACGTAGGATCGAAGCCTTGCCCTTACCTTTCTCTAGAGTGGTGATCCAACGTGGGTCTAATCTAACGTGCGAAGTACCCACGGTGTTCATAGCAGCGATTCCAATCTGATACGCCGTACCATTTTTAAAGCCTTTCAGAACGTAGCTGGAATTACCACCACCGATCTGTTCCGTGTAATAATGGTACTGATCGGTCCCATTCTCCATGGTCTGAATAAAATACTTCTTAATCGGCTCGTTGCCGTCGTTCACGGTCCAATTTAAAAATATACTCTCCGCGCCAACTGCCTTCATGAAATCGATGCTGACTTTGGGTACATCGATCACGAACAGATGCCTGAAAGCACTGATCTCGCCGTTGTAGTCGTGCGCTTTGCAAGTATACGTTCCGTTGTCCTTGCGCGTCAGACTTGAGAATTCTAAATTTAATACGGTGTACGTTTCGTTGATCTGCGTCACAGTGGTAAGATCTTTCAAATGCTCCGTACTCTCCGAGTCGTTCCCTTTCACCCAGGCGAACTGGGACAACGGATAGCCGTGTACGTGGCACGTCAGATTGGCCGATTCCATCACCTTCGCCCTGACGTCTTCTTCCGTAGTTATTCGACCCGGCTCTAAAGCAGAAACAATCCTTCGTTAGACACGCGACTACGAATTAACGCGTTCGCTACGATTAACATTCACCGATAATTCTGATATGAACGTCTTTCTCCGTCACTTCTCCTTCTACGGTCTGCGCTATGCACTTGTAGTCTCCGGTGTCGTTCCTGCTAGCTTGCTTAATGTCCAAACGTCCGCCGGATTCGAAATCTTTGATGGTGGTGAGATTCTTTCCGTTCCTAGCCCACCATATGTGACCCGGCACGTTAATTTTGCAGGTCAGCGAGGGCGTACTACCAGCCTCTATACCCTCCAAATCTTGCGAAGCTGTAATTTCTATATTCGTCGGGTTCTCATTCTTCTGCTCCGTGGTTTCTACATTTTCTACACCTGCGGAAAAGTATATATATTTCACCTAGATCATTTCAAGTAGCATAATTATTGACCTTTCGATATTAGCGTTATATTAATGCAAACAAACATTGAATAATACAAGCAGCGTTAGTTTTAAGTATTTTATAAGTCGGAAAGTCCTTGCCAAGTAACGTGTGAATGAACCGAGTAGTTATCTCGTTAAGTCATTAAAATTGTAGCAGGCGAGTCACACGAACCGGGCAAGTTTTGTCTTAATGGTTGGAGTAACCCGGCCGCTTTAATATCTTTTACTAAGACTTCTTTCCAAGGAATATCATTTAATTATTGAATTAATTATCCAGGGTATATAGAAGCTTCGCGCGTCGGAGCTTGGATCCTTTGCACGGGTCTCGAATTCTTTATTTACAGAAGAAAATATTCCTTATCGCGATAAGATCGATTACTCAATGGGCAGTGATATTCCCCGGCATTAAGTGTCTTCTTTATATTACACTATCGCGTTACGAGATTAGATTGTATTTACGTACCGTGCAAAAGTAAACATACGACGGAAAGAATACAAATCCCTTTACAGTCTCTCATTTGACTCTTCCGCCGGTTCGAATTAATCAATCGCACGTACAACGATTCCGCGATTTCGAATCGAACCCTACCCATCCGCGAAAGCGGTAACTCGATATTGCACATACGTAAATAGACGAGGTGAATATTCCTAGTAAAAGCGTAAGTACGTAAACAAGTGGGGAATATTTAAATATCCGAAGTTTCTCTAATGAAACTTCGCTGCCGATCCACCCGCTTCCTCCCTAAAATCAATCATACTCCCGCAATTGCTCCTAAGGATCATTAACCTTCTTAACGAAGTAATCCCACAATTTTTCTCATTGGTGCCAACGTTTCAAACGCATTCCGTGGCGGTGAAATGAAACGGAAATCGATCGAGCAGCAGCGCGAATACGCATCAATCTTAACCGGCTAATTCTCCGTCATAACAAAGGTATCGAATTATGTAGGGTCCTTGAAGCTGCATAAAAGCTCTCGGAAGGTTCCAAGAAATAGAATAGGTACACACTGTGCGCTGTCTGCTGTACACCCAGCGACACTGTTCTACCTATCACTTTTTCCCGCAATTGCTCTGCCACGAGAGGCCCGACCATAAACAGAGAAGAGATCGCGTAGCGAAATGCGAGATAAGGGAGGAGGGCGCGTCGAACGATAAAGGATTTAAAACGATCTCGACAGACCGGTGCGACGTACGATGTCGGTTTCTGTTGTTAATCAATCCTGCATGGCGGGCATCTCGCGCACGCTATTTCGTTCGACTCGATCCGCGTTCGATTTCCGTCGGCGCGTTTGATCGTTGCACGGGGATTATTTAACAGCGGGAACAGCGGCGGCGATAGCGGGACAGGGCGATGAATGACAGCGGCAGGGAGATCGTGCGTGGAGCGACTGGCCCCGCTTATGCATAAAACGTTTATCGCAGCGGGCTCGGCGCGGCGCTGGACGGGATAAGAGCGGAGGAAGGCCACCGTGTCGCGTGCGGCTCGGTCGCGGGTCCGCTGGATGGAACGGTCGCAGGACTTACCGGGCTCGTCGAGGCCGGCGACGATCAGCACGGAGAGGCAGAGTACCGTCAAAGGGACACCCGACATCGGTAGGCCAGCTCGGGGAAACATGGCGTCGTGACAACCGGGCGTGAGCGTTGTGTATCCCTGGGCCCTTTTTCTCCCCGCTTCCTGCGAGCTTCGTGCACCGCTGCCCGATCCCCTTTCACAATCCCATGACGCGCGGGCTACTATCGCGTATCGTCCATTTGATATCCGCGGCCCTCCGGTTCACTGTTTCATATCACGCCCCGCACCTTACGTGCGACGCACTTATCCCGAGATGCTCGGCCACACTTCGCGAATCTCAACCCCGGAGCAGCAGCGCCTGGCGAAAACTCGATCACACATTAACGCCCGACGCGTGTGTACACACGTAGGCGCCTACACGGCGAGCGGAGCGTGCGGCAGCGACGTCTGCGGAGGTGCGCTCGAACGAGGACGCTTGGGGAACGCTGGCTTGGTTATCGACGGAGATGAGATTGCATTCTGCATTTAACCCTTGCTATACTGTTTTTTTTTTTTTAAATGTAATTGGTATACTGGGGTCGTGGCAGACCCCAAATAATAGACACGGGAATTTGTGAAATCGACAGTAGATCAACTTCTATGAATATTTTGTTCTTAGGTAATGTATAAAATAATAGAAACGTAGAAAGTTAAACTATTATTATGAAATTAATTAGAAATTCAGTTTACAAACTTAGGCAACCAAAGGTTTTGCAGCGAACTTTGAGTGCTTGGGGTCATAACCGACTCCAGGATACCAGTTACGGGTTAAAGCATTTAGGCGGCGCAGGTGTGCGGGGAACGCCCGTCAGGCGTTCGGGGGGCGCGGGCGAGAGACGGGGCTGGGGGAATCCCGCACGCGGCAAGTGCTGAGCGGTTAAATTATTAGTGTCAAAGGTTTAATAGGTCTTTTACCGTCACTTCGATAGCTCTGCGTAAAATGTAACGAACGATTTCGGTGTTTATATTTAATTTATTGAAAATTCATAGTTGATTCAATGCGCGCTGGTAGTGAAGGTCACTTTCCAAATGGCGGGAAACTATTGGGTGGAATTTCAAACAAAAAAAACTCTAAATGCTACTGTTCGTTCAATTGTAATGCTTCGGAATCGGAAGTAGCGTGAAGCGGTTGCTATTTATGTGTATACAAAGCTTAGAGCTTTCTTCGTCTTATCCTGTGCGTGGGAAATATTTAAAAAGACCGCCTCGTATATAACTCGCAATTATCACGATTAATAATGTAAACGGGTAGTTTTATTAAATTTATTAAATTTCTATGTACTAAATAATATTCCATCGTCGTTATTATTGCTTCCAGGAGCGTCCGGAGGCTTTTTTCCAGGGGGGTGGGGCAACTTTGGGATAATAGTAAAGAAAAATATACCCCTCCTGCTTTTTTTAACCCATTTTACAGTGCCAATTTAATTAATGATTTAAACCCGAAATTTAAAAATATTCTCTTTTTTAGTATAAACTTAATAAACATCAGTTTTGAAAAATAACCGATTTTTCTCAAAACCCAGGGGGGGCAACTGCCCCTTCTACCCCTTCCGCCCCCCCCTTCATACCACCATGATTGCTTCGCTTTATTATCGACGAAGCTTGAAATCGTTATTTTTACGTCGCGCCCTCCAGGTGGCTCTCCATGTGTGTGACCGGCACTGACATGCACATATTCTCGCCTTCGTAAAATGTTCTTCGGCCTGTTTGGTTCTCTTACCTTTATTCTTTCCTCCTCGTGAATTTCGGGGCAGCGACAACTGCCATGGCCGAGTTGCTTTTAGATCCGAACATCCGGGGCTGGGTGTTCCTCCCGATTGTTGTGATCACGTTCCTCGTAGGTATTATTCGGCATTACGTATCGATACTCGTTGCCTCGCAGAAGAAGGTCGAGGTGCATCAAGTCCAGGACAGGTGATTTAATTTTTTACCTCATATTTTCGAAGGAATTAAATCAGAGAAATTCAAATTAATCTCCTTCCACAGCCAAGTGATGATACGCTCCAGGCTACTCAGGGAGAACGGCCAGTATATCCCAAAGATGGCATTTATCAGCCGTAGGCATTTCTTTAATAACGAAGAAACAGGGTACTTCAAAACGCAAAGGCGAGCCCCGGTGTCGCAGAATCCTATGGCCGATCCTAACATGATGAAAGACATGTTAAAGGGGAACGTAAGTAACGTCTTGCCGACGGTGCTCATAGGTGGCTGGATCAATTGGATGTTGTCCGGCTTCGTTACGAGTAAGTTCGCCCGAAAGTAACGCTAGCGAGCTTCGTTCGCCTTCGCTACGATTCTAAGAACCAGAATACTCGCGTTTCAGCTAAAGTACCGTTCCCGCTGACGTTGCGCTTCAAGCCGATGCTGCAACGCGGAATAGAATTAGTTACCCTCGACGCGGCATGGGTCTCGTCCGCGTCCTGGTACTTTTTAAACGTCTTCGGGTTGAGGTCCATTTACACGCTCGTTCTCGGAGAGAGCAACGCTACAGATATGTTCAGACTCCAGCAGGACCAAGTTTCCGGCGCCGCGATGTCCATGCCGCCGGATCCGAAGGCTGCTTTCAAGTCGGAGTGGGAAGTATTGGAGATATACGAGCATACCTGGGCGCTGCAGGGCGTCGAGGCGGATCTCATAGGCTCTCAGAGGACAGAGACGAGTGAAAGTATGTGAACGTCAAGGACAAAGAGCTGTCCGACGTTTTAAGATGATTTTGTAATCTCTATAAGTTGTATGTTACAGGTAGTAAATGAAAGACAAACAGTAACATCTATATCCACAGATATAGCATGTGCCATTTCAGAAAAACTAATCGAGGTTTTAAGTAAATATTAAATGAATTACTAGTTTTAATTAGCACAAGAAATAATATATTATTTATAATTCTCCTCGAAGCGTCGCTTCGTGTTTCGATACACATTTTAATCACATCTCGGTAGACCGTCACGCCGTTCGTTCAACGTGTACAAAAGTTGTCTATGCCTATAAAAATAGCAACTTATTTTCAACTACTACACTCTTAAGGTACAAAGAATGCATCCGTATTTAATATCCATCAGTCATTAAGCAGTATGTACAATAAGATGTATTATAATAAATGTTTGTTTTATATATTATATGTATGTTACGAAAATGTAATGACAACGTTTTGAATCCTTGAATACATTTTATGTATGATATTGAATCATTAAACCATACATTATTAATTACTTCCTACAACCGTGGTCTATTGCACGAGCATTTGCTCGTATAATATGCAAATTTAAATGCATGCGTTCGCGATAGTTTATGCATATCGTATATACGAAACATGTTTATTATATATCATCTACGTTGACGATTTCAGGCTCTCCATTTTGGGATATAAGTCTGTTCTACGGTGATTTTCACACGGCATGTTCTCTCGTATTTGTTGTAAAAGATCCAAGTGAATCTCCGCTACGGCCACGTCGGTTTTGTCGCTGCACTGCGCTATCACTGTTCCCCAGGGATCTATGATCTAGTAAGGTTTTCATAATTCATGTAAATAATGACGATACGTAATGCTTTGAACAGTGGATCGAAAAAGTTCTGTGCAACATTTCAAATTGAAAATTGAGTAAAATTGACTACGAAGAGTTAAATAAACACATACCTAAAACTAGTACCTAATAGTTTAGAATTTTTCTTTATAATTCAAAATTAAATTAGTTTCGGCGCACTGGTTCGGTCAATTTAAATTTTAAATTTAAATTGACCGAACCAGTGCCGAAACTAATTTAATTTTGAATTATCTCATATATACGGTCGAAATTCAAATCAATTAATTTTTCTTTATCTTATGAAAACTTTTTTAATAAATATTCTAATGTAACTTGTTTCCATGGAACTTTTATCTAAAATATGTGTTCCACGAGGACACTTTTCAAAGAAGTTCCTAAAGGTAACATTTTTATCAATAAAAATTCATATAAGAAACATGTGTTCTAATAGAATTCTTCTAAAAACGAGGGTTCGAGAACTTTTCCGATGCCTGGTTTTAAAATACATATATCCTAGTAATATTATTTACCATGGCGTGGCCCCAGCTCACTCGTTTCTTGTTATGCGTACCAGTTTGAGCGGCGGCCACGACGTAGCATTGAGTTTCTATCGCCCTGGCACGTAGCAAGACTTCCCAATGCGCGGCACCTGTTTGGTACACGAACGCCGATGGGTACGTCAAAATCTCCGCTCCCATGTTCCTCAGCGCAAGAGACAATTCAGGGAAGCGCACGTCGTAGCACTAATTTCATCGTCAAGTACTCGCAACGTTCGGTAGGGAACGATATTACTCTTTTCTTCAAAGGATACGATGCTAAGCGCTAATTTACCAACTGGCGTCGATACGGGTGGTTCGATGCTTCCCCCCGGTATAACGTAATCGGATTCCATTAATCGAACGCCGGTACTTTTATTATCCATGTCGTACAAATGAGCTTTACGATAAGTACTAACGATTTCACCTTCGCTGTTTATTAAAATGTGAGTATTGTGTATACATTGTTTATTATCCGGTACCTACGAACGAAATTCAAATGAGAAAGCTGAAAAATGAGCGCCGCGAGCCACGAAGCGTTCTAAACTATCTCACCGCTTCGTGCAGCCCACCCAAAGACAGCCAAATCGTATTCGCTTTAGCAATTTCTTTGTAACTCGCCACGGTCGGCCCGTTCAAAGGTTGCGCCATTGCTATCGTATCCTTCTTATTATCCGCCAAGTAATCGCAAGCTTCAGGGAAAAATGCGATCTATCGAATATTTTGGAATAATATGCGATCATGGTCGGTTTCAGGTAATCGAAATTCTCAGCGTCTTTTATACTTACGCAGGCCGACCGAGATTTGGCTTTCGCGGCGAGTTCGCTTACGGTTCGCAGATTCTTTTCCTTATCGTTCGTCGATGTCATTTGACAAACTGCGATTAATGGGTTCGCCATCGCACTGAAGTGCCTTCTGAACTGTTCTCTGAAAGAATGTATACGCATGACCGTGAGAGATGACGGAGCGAGTAATGCCGTTATCTTGTTTATAATTTTATTCGAGGAAAATTTGCGATATATATATCTAACATTTACGATGAAACATTTGAAAGATAACAATTTCTATCGAACCAATACAAATAATACATTACGTTTAATTTGATGGTTTATTCGATGCGCATTATTCTTATTTTACAATTATTACCTGCAGCACTTGGCACTAGCAAAACCGATAACAAATCGCATGCTTATCATTTATTTACTTTACAATATCATTTCGACTATAATACTCTTGTAAATACGAAACGGTGTAAAACGGTACACGGTGTATTAACGTTTTCGTCGATTGTACTAACACGTGTTCTTTTAAGGATTGAAGTAACAATTGTTATAAATTATTAATTATTACATCTATACGCAAGGTAAGTACACGTGACAGTAGCCTTCAAATTTCCAATTATTCCTACGTCGAGCGAGAATCGTGTTAGGTTAGGAAAAGGGGGCGGGGCCTAGGGTGTAGTTGAACTGCGCGCGCATCACGTGTAGCCCGAATTCAGACGCTTGCGTATTATTTCAATTAGTTTCGAATTCGCGGTCGTTGAGTTACGTTGAGTGCGAGTCGGTCTTTTGGAAAAATGTGGTGATTACTTGTGCTTTGAATGAACATTCCACTTACGCCCAAATTGCCCGTGGTTTTCGGTTCAAAAGTTATGGAAAATCTGCTTAAATATGGAAGAGAAATCTGTGAAAGGGCCGTTATCGGAAAATACAGGTTTTTGAATGTAAATTACGACTCGAAAACGGGAACATATAATTTATGATATTCATTTTATTACAAAAACGGAAAATTCTTGCGGTCGTGGACGCAGGCGATTTGGGCTTGAATGGAATTCGCCCCTAGTTGTGGAATTTTAATGCGATTGTTCGATTAACGTTACGGGTGTTAATAGTGATTAACACGATAAGGAGATTCGGTGACCAAATTTCCTCAGAAGTGGAAGTGAACGGATGTTGGTGGCGGGAGTTATGTATTCGCGAGAAAATAATTCAACTGGTATAAGTAAGTCGATTTTTACTATATTTCTTTGTGCTTCTGATAATCATGGTGATATCTAAGATCAATGCTTTGATGTTTTACTTGCTACATTGTGTTATATTGAAAATTCACTTTATTTGGGAAAATAGTTTTTCCTTCAGCATATTTCGTTTCCTATATATATATGCTGTAATGATTAACGAAATTTTTAAAAGTCTTTTGTAAGAAAATCACTCGAATGCGATATTGGGAAACTTAGGCCGGTATTCATAGTCGCTACTTATTCTTAAGATCGTCTTAAGCATGCTGCATCCTCTACTAACCTAGTAGACTAGTAAGGGATGCCGAATGCTTAAGACAATTTTAGTCTTGAATACCGACGACGATGAATACCGCCTTTAGTGGAGACCTGGCTAAGATTTCAGCGCTGCGGTGGTAAGTTGGCAAACTATTGAAAGTAGATGCGGATCCCACCAAACATTCCGAATAAGTATTTATTAATCGAATAAGTAAAAATTTAGTGTTCAAAAAGATTTAAAAACACTCGTTTTTCACAACATGTCTATTTAAACATTAATAATCATATGGACTTCGATGGATTTCGACCTACTCTCAGTAGTTCAATTTTCTGTCACTAGATCGCGCATCGAAATTCTTGGTTTCCCAATAGAGTTTCCTTTAAAGTTTCTATTCTTTTGCATAGTATAGTACATATGTAGGAATAAAAAATTTATATAGAAAGTAATTTTACCACTGTGATGATTGAATATAAAGGAAGTAGGGGAAATTTGAAAGAGTCGCACATTTCGAGCAAAGCAGTGACTTAAGGCAGTTGTAAGATCTACTTACACTCGATTCCGAGAACTTTCGTTCGCACCAGAGACGAAATATCGTTGCTGTGTTTTTGAATGACGAGCAATATATAGAATTACTTCTTCGGTATCCAGTTCTCACATTCCTAAATAATCCGATGTTCTTTCCTCCCGCCCAAAATTATGCTATTCATCGCCAAGCTATTCTCCGAAATCGAGCGTGTAAACGGACCTTTATTTCGCTAATTGTGCGTGCTCCGCTAATGGGGGGGTGTTCCTAAACCTACGCAAAATAACTCCGCCGGCATAAGACGCGCCAATGGTTTTCTTTATTCTATTTTATTAAATCGTCATAGTATATAATACACAAGTGAAACATTCATTTATTAAATTCATCCGTTAAGCAGAAATAATTGTTCTCCTTCGTAGAATTACGTTACTTGTTTCGTTAAAAAGTCGATAACAAAAGGACAGTACATGTCTCTACGGAAATTGTCACCACTTACTAGTATTATCCCTTCGAGGACACTCAATAAATACTACTTGTTCTATTCGTAAATGCATCCATATCGTTGTTATGGAATAAAAAGACGGAAAATCATACTAGGGTTCGGGGGAGGGGAAGGAAGGGGTCCGTAAGGAGAGCAGGAGGAGAGGGGGGAACTAGTATGCAGAACACAAGACTATCACGCACTCGGATCATTTGTTCGACGAGATGGAGGTGGGGGGGGAATAAAAAAGAATTATCTCGAGTATCTGAACAAGGTGTGAAGGGGGTGGGGGCAATGACGTAGGAGACGAAAGGAGGATGAGACGTGCGGGGATGGGGAGTATCGGGGGTTTTCAGAAACAACGTCGTACCAATGAAATACTCTCCTGGGCGTGTAAGCTGCGAATGTAGTCGCGGTTTTGAATCGAGACGCACGTGTTTTCTCTTTTCTTTTTTTGGAACGCACACACATACACACACAGTTATTTGCCTTTAGTGGCTCGTATCGCCTTGCAAATCTCGATCCACGGGTGCCCGTAGGAACTGCAAATGTCACAGACGTTCGACGAGCTTGACGATGGTTGACTAGGTTGGTGGCCGGGTGTGCTCTGCGAGGATGATCCCCCTTTCTTCGGCTTGCACGTGGACGACGAGAGGTGTAGAAAATCCACCGACTGCGGCAGAGAGGCGGACGAGCGTGTCTTGCGCGACGACGGCAGCGTCGACGAGTTGTACGACGACGAGGAGTTCGAGGATGGCAACGTCGAGGGCGATCGCTCCAGCGATGGAGATTTCGTCGCCTGGGCTGACCGGCTCGAAGGCGACGACAGGCGGATACACCGTAGGAGGTTGAGTCAATCATTGAGCAGACCCTGGGACACGCTGAGCAGCTGCTCCTTCAGAACGCGGAAGGATGGTCGCACCTCCGGGCAGTGGGCCCAGCACTTTCGCATCACCTGCAACGAATTCATAGGTAGACTAGGGAGATTCCATCGGGGAAATCCGCTCCACGGATCGTATTAGCAGACCTCGTAGACTTCCTTGAAGCAGGCCTTCGGTCTCTCCAATATGATCCCTCGCTGAACTCTTTCCACGACCTCGGTGTTCTTTAGGCGTCCGTAAGGCATCTTTCCGCAGGTGAACACTTCCCACATCAGCACTCCGTACGCCCAAACGTCTGACTTGGAGCTGAAGCGGGTGTAGTTCAGTACCTCCGGTGGCGCCCACTTGATGGGGAATTTAGTGCCTCCGCTACTGGTGTACTGATCATCAAGCACATACCTGCGAACGGTTTAGCATTGTAAGTTTAAGAGGCACTAGTAAGAGGACCTGGAAATGGTAGGAGTGTTCACCTCGCTAATCCAAAGTCGGCGACTTTCACTACGTTTTCGGAGCCCACCAAACAGTTGCGCGCAGCGAGATCTCTGTGAATGTAGTTGTGCCTTTCCAAGTAAGCCATCCCTTTGCAGACCTGCGATCAGAATTATAGGGCTAGTTGCATGTAAACCTTTGTGTTTCTATTGGAACATCGACTCTTACCTGTATACACATATCCAATAGAAGGCCAACGTTCGCTCCTAATGTTGCTTCGTGACGATGGAGGTAGTTGAGAAGAGATCCATGTCGCATGTACTCAGTGACAATGTATATCGGCCTATCTTTACTGCATACGCCATACAACTGGACCAAATTCTGGTGTTGGAGTTTCCTAAATCAGAAAGAATCCGATGAGAAATTATCCTATCGTTTGCTTTCGAACCTTCAAGCTTCCCTGCCGACTTACGTCATCACTTTAGCTTCCTCTATAAAATCATCTTCGGACATAGTGCCTTCCTTCATCATTTTAACAGCGACATCTATAGAACCACGCCACTTTCCCCTTCGCACGACTCCAAACTGTCCAGAGCCGAGTTCCTCCAGCAAATGTAGCTCCGTTGGATCGATCTCCCATTTGTCTACGAATAGAGCAGACGTTAAGCGTTTACGTAACTTATTTTAATTCTGAAAATTTACTTCGAATGGGATTACGAACCATGACTAAGGCCAGCGGTTGCTGGTACAGGGCGATCGCAAGGGCTAGTCTTCAATCTGCTGGCCAATCCCCCGCTGTTGTGCCTGTGGTAGTTTACCAAGTCTGGTATAGAGTCGCAGCAGTGCTTCTCGGAGAAGTAGAACTCTCCCCTAGTGTTCTGCTTAATGTGATAGTGTTTCACGTGAGGATGCGGGCTGTAACGATAGACACGTCTCCTCAGCATTCCTCTTCGGTGAAGATTTTAAAGATACAAATTAAAGTGCTTACACTTTAGTGTAGAGGGAAAGCGTGTAGAGCCCTTTGGTAGAAGAATTACGAACAACGAAGCATCCTTCTTTGTCCTCCTGCTTGAGCAATGATTCCGCGCGTTGCCTAGACATATCACCCACGTACCATCTGCAATTCAGACCGTTTATTAGTATTTAAAGATACCGCGTACCACTCCTCAACTGAACCAAGCTCTTACTCATATTTCTGAAGACCCAGGAGCTCCTTCTCTTTCACATAGTTACTTGGGATGTAACCGATGGATCTGAAATCAGCAAAATGGTTCCACCGTAGAGATATTCCACCGAGCTAGATCAGTTTGCTAATTATTAATTGGCTCGCGCTACGGAAACTGTATGAAAGTTCCATAAGCTGTCCTGAATGAATGTCGGATAGAGGTACTTAAGTTTTAACGAGATCCAATTAGCGATTATAGGAACTAGGGCTGTTAACGAGTTTCGGTGTTTCTCGGATCATTCGATGGGTTCGCTGTTACGGTTTCGTATTTTCACGTGGGATTAGCATTGCAAATATCACGCACATTTGCGTCGATTAAGAGCACAGTAAATATCGGATCCTGTCCCAGGTCCCCTCGTGTTTCCTTGACACAAGCCGCGCTTCCTTACGCCGGTGTTTGCGAACCAAGGCTGTATCTCGAGGATCCTCGACCACTCGGCGCACGACAAACACAGCTTCCGCGTATAATCCGCTTTTGGGCATACTAAGTAGTCGTTATGGAATATGAAGTGATAGCTGGCGAGAGAGAGAGAGGGGGGGGGGGGGAACTAAGCCTTTAAAAGCACTCAATTTCCAAATATGTACTATGCTCACTGGGTGCGGAAGTCAATTTAGATGCATCGCGGTGACAAAATCCAGTCCATGTTCATCTTCAACCGCAGAAGCATAAAACTGTTAGCTCAGTGCCAGGGGTGGGGTTGTTTAATTCAAATCAGAAAGCAGCTGGGACATGGGATTCCACTTCACTGAATATGCAACTGCACTTGTGTCGATGCCAGACTAACTCGTGGAACTGTTCGCTGCGAAAGCAGTGTAAGGAATTGTTGACGAAGGACAGGCTCTGCTACTTATCCAGCAGAGATTCGATTAAGGAGATAGAGGAATAAGGAAGGTGAATCTTAAATGGGGAAAGAAGGAGTAACGTTGGCTAGCTTGTCCTATCGGTTGAGCGTCGAATAACATTCGTTACAATTAAAACCCTTTCGGATACATTTATCCTGTTCCTCTTTCGTCCGTAATCCTGTACTTTAGCTCTCCTATGGTAACAGTACTATTACATACCCATGCTCGTCTTTGACTTTCCACCAGTGCTCCTGAGAATCATCCAGCACCTCGTACTCTGCACCCTGAAATAACAGAAACTCATTTGCCTCTGGCGAGCACTGCGTTCCTAGAACTGCATCTCTCCCTACACTCTTCCCATGCAAGAACGTACAGCGAGCTTTGTATCATAGTTCTCCAAGAAAGTGGCGCATTGAATCCTCGGTTCTACAGCGTGATCAACACAAAGTGGTCAATAGGATTATCTTCCATATTGGTGGGTCCAAAAAAAGTATTCGATTCGGAGGGGGATAGCTTGCTTTGGGAATCGATTATCGTGAGTGGAGAGGTCAAGGACGTTTCAAGGTCAACCTAGTTCTTTTCCAAAAAGGGCTACATTTTTTATCCTAAGGGTGTCTATCGCTTCCAAGGTGAATTTATCAATTTAAAATTCAAGGTCACTCAAGGTCATTCAAGGTCACGAAGGAAGGTCGATAGCGTAGGAGTCTAAGGTTGGGAGTGGAAACACCTGTCGCGGAACACGACGATGCAAGGCGCATTTTGGAAATCACTCGCATCAGTTGCTAGCTACTCCAATTTCGATCGTTCGAATAACAATCTCGTCGAAATTCCACGTCGATTCCCTGTCTCTCCCGGTGATCCCTGCATCGTGGCTCGACCCAGTTCCTCCTATCGCGGGAAGCCCTCCGCGGTACATTGATTCAATGCCACGGGGACTTAGATGAAATTGAACGAAAACTCGAGAACGTTCCCGACGGATCTCTTGAGCGTTCTGTCTTTCACGGCAGAACCAAGCGCATATCGATTTATCGTCGAGGGATAGGTGCTCCCTCCCATCGACCCTTCAACCCTTTGTACACCAACGTATTCGCTCGTCGATGGGGATAGAGATTGTTCTCTCGAAGATGGAAATTCGGAATGCGAGGAAGCATAGGCAGATCTCGATCTAAGCTCTTCCGCTATTAATAGCAAAAATTATTTTTGCCGCCCTTTATAAATAGTTTAAAATATAATTAAATAGTTTAAAATATAATTTCTGACAGTGAGTGAACTTTATTTTAGGTATTTGTTGAATAAAAAAAGTCATGTGTTTTATAAAAAAATTAATATTCAAAAATTACCAATTAACCAATTTTGTCGCTCCGCCCAGTTGCCCCTTTTTGCCCCCCTCCCCTCCCCCCAGGTCGAGCCCTGAGCATAGGATACCGATGTTGAAACTAATAATTCACAAGCTTCTGCTTTTATAAGCCCTAATGATGCCAGTGTGTAACTGCAATTTAAAGTTTAATGCGAGGCGTACTCGGAGTGGAAAGGGTCAAGGCGCACACGTACGCTCGCGAGTGCCGTAAAACTTGGCAAGTGGTCCGTTTATAGTGGCATAAAGCAGCGCGCGACGGGCAGTAGCGCTGTCCGAGTATCTAATGAGGATCTGCGAGCAGTTACTCCGCATATTAGAGGACAACCGGTATCCACAGGATTCCGTGGATGCCCGCGCCGAACTCGGCGATAATTCGATCGAAACGGGACATTATCGAGACCGTTATCCGACCGCAGGAATCAGCGGCGCGAGAGGCCCATCCTCCGTCCAGGGATTAGAACTTTAATCGCGTTAGAGACCTAATACGTCCTTGCTTGTTTGGCAACTCCCGTCGTTCTCGCCGCGCGCTCTAGGAATTAAGGATAGTCCGCGAGCTTTAATCGCATCGAGAGCTTTCCCTAAACTCAAGTTGGACGTGGTTGGATGCAGTTGAACGTCATCTGGAAGTGGAGATTTGCGCGATTGAAAGTAGTCGGGGTGAAAGCTCATTATTCTGGTGGGAGTTTAAAGCAGCTTTTTAGGGATTGCTATTCGATGCGATTCGCCGTGGTTTGATAAACGTTCGTGTGGGTTGAATTTCATGTGATGTGAGTGATGCACTTCGACTGGGCGTGGTTCTATGTACAGTAGAACTTTAGTTCGACTCTTCTCCTTTAAATATTGTTCGATTCCGGTTTTTGTGATTTGAGGCTGGGGTTTTTTTAAAGTTTTGGTTCTTCGCTTATTTAAGCACAACACTCACTTTTAATTGGACTTCGGGTTTGATGAGGTTTGGTGGTGTGCTTTCTTCTTGTGTGATTTCGTACAGCATACTTCAGTATATTATTTTATTTTTAAGTGTAACAGAACCAGGGACAAGGTTTGGATATTTTTAGATTATTGTAGGAATAGGTTTCGTAATTCATATATGTTCGGCAGCCACGAAAAAAACGGACCTCGGGTGGTGGGACTCGAACCCGCGATCTTCGGGGAGTCCTTTGCGCTACTAACTAGCCGCCTTACCAATGTCGCCAAAACCGAACCTCCGAGATCTCTTGTTCCGGGCTCCCTTTTACGTGGGTTCATGATCCCACAATATCATCAAATATTTAAATTTAAAAGAGTCGAGACACTTTTAAAATTAATTCAATATAACAACTCACGTTATTGCGAATTTGCTGTATAAAAAAAGTGAATTGTTTTTTAAAGTTGTCTCGAGCATCGGAATACGAAACGAAGAAAATCAGTTATTTATCCTGAAAGCCTGAAGAAGTATCGAGGGTCAATTCGCAGCGGAATATCGATAACATCCCGTTTAAACGCAGCCTGAATTTCCATGCCAATGGAATTTTAGGTTCCCCGCAATGCAATTAAAACCGCGCTGTACAAATAACTGTCGGGCTAGTTCGAAAGCAATTCTTTCGCGGCGGCACAATCGCACGTGAAACGCTGCACGGGTTTCCCAGAGTCAATAAATTCCGCTCGGTGCAAATTAACAGCTCGATATTCCTCCATCGATGGTTTTCTTCAAAGGAACTCGAATTGAATCTAGCTTACCTTCTCGAGAGATAGATCGCCCCCCACGGTCGCTAGAAAAGGGTACAGAGCCACCACGACCTTCGTTCTCATCATTATTTTATCCTAAAAGATCGATTATTAATTTAAACTCAATCGAGAGACACTGATTCTATTAATCAGCTGGGAAAGTGTCATTGCGAAAGAATCGAGGGTTTTACCTTTATCTTAGAAGACGGGGTCCCAGGCGTGCCCCCTGGCATTATCGGAGTTGAGGGGGTTCCTGAAAAATAAAAAAACCCCAATTCAGTGATCGCATAAATTAATTAATTAAACAGCTCGAACGGTTATTTCACTTTCATAAACGTCGAAAAAATATACGGACATTTCCCTAAACAACTAATTTTTAATTATACAAAATGAAAAGTGCTATTGTTCTCAACTTTCTCTGGAAAGAAAGAAAGTCTCGCTTCTTTCGTTAATGATAATATTGATAATCATTGAATGTAGCGTGGTTTTGCAAGAGAAACTTTATAACATGCATCGTAACGAGCTCGTGTTGCTCACAATGAATTACTAACAAAGCCCCGCAATTTTTCGCAAAATATAACTCGCGGAATGGAATGAGTTTTTAAGAGAGAGTAACTGGCTGTTCGTATAGCTTGCGAGCACGGGAACGGAATCCCATCCTCTAAATCTTAATATCGTTGTTGGAAAAGCTCCCGCGATGTTCGAGACCGAGCGAGGCACGAGTAACGAGGCATTAATTTCTCGCTGCGTTTCCACGATAAATTTCGAGTGGGCATGGGGCCGCGATTTTGGTTTTTAATTAACAGAGAATCCATCGATACCGGTCTCAGTTAGTTATAAATCCGAGCCGAGCAGGAATTAAAGCGGATTTCGTTGCCCGACCGCTACCAATTAACCGTCTCCGTGGCTAGGTAGTAATTAAACAAGGATTAAGAGTTATCGTTTCGTTTGCTTCCGTATTGCAAGTACAGACTGCAGACTTTAGAAAGAATTAATTTGTGGCCCGCTCGTACTAAGTCCTTTGGCCAAACGTTTCGCGATGCTGTGTCTTCTTAATTAGAATCGAAGATTGCAAATCGTTATGTAGATATAATACCGTCGACGTGCGTTCGTTAGGTAGTCGAGGTATAGTTGAGGTGTAGCTGCTACCGAGATGAACTATCTACTACAATCATTTGGGTATCTATAGTTGTAGTATAGTAGAATTATAGTATCGGTATAGTTCAACTATAGTCGAGAAAATAGTCGAAACATAATTGCAATATAGTTGTGGAACAACCGATATAGAATTACAGTACAGTCGAGATATAGTTGCAGTGTAATACAGTTAGTAGCGCACTCAGGATTTAATCTTGGGGGAATCCGAGTTGAACGGATAAAAATACTTTTAATGCAAGTTCAATAAAATTCATATTTAAAGAATAAAATCCAATTTTCTTTTCTTTTTACAAAGCTCTCCAATCGTGGTTACATTAATCTCAATTTTCCCTTTTCTTTGGGGGAGGTGGGAGAGGGGGTACCAGGTCCTCCTCTGGGTGCGCCACTGGATACAGTAATACACAAGTGTCTATATACTACGTACATTCGTACCTCGCAAAACATGATTTACCTTGACGTCAGCAATATCATGTGTTGCAAATATCCCGCGAGCACCGTCGCAAACACAACGCCGAAGAATCCCTCTCAACCAGGCAACTTTTTCAGTATCGTTCTCATATCTCTCCCCAAAACACGTCGTGACAACGGGAATACTAAAAGAAACGCGAATTCCCAGCTCCGAGCGCGGAAAAAGCTGCCGTTGGACGTTACAAGAAACGTTCATTCCGCCCCAAGATCGGACGGGCGAACGGACGTTCAGCGAATTAAACGAACGCGCCTGTTTCCTCGCGGAATTCAATCCCGCCGGAGCCAGTCCCCCAGTTCGCTTCTAACACATCCCTCTCAAATATCACGGACAAGCCTGCGTCT
This sequence comes from Andrena flavipes, assembly GCA_963971345.1. Lineage (NCBI taxonomy): Eukaryota > Metazoa > Arthropoda > Insecta > Hymenoptera > Andrenidae > Andrena > Andrena flavipes. The sequence continues at coordinate 77,244,816 of OZ020480.1, forward strand.
CAACTTTCCAAGAAACACTCGAACGGGTCTAACGTACTCCCGATTCTCCACCAAAAACCGCCCAGCAACGCGAACTAATCCACTGCACGGGAACGAAGCCACAGCCCCGGTCTGCACGCCAACTCTACGGGTATTTCATGCTACAACAGTGTCCCGTGGCATCTCTGCTAATACGCGGAAAATAATACTCCCTTTTCCTACGTCCGAGGCAGCGTCCGATTCTTTGCGCCCGCGATTACCGCGCCGCGTAACGAGCGAAGCTCGCCGTTCGCTCGTTAGCCGGCTGATCCTTTTACAGACTATACACATTTTATGTATATTCTCCCGGTGCTATAACCCAGTCGGACTTCTCGAGAATCCCCTTCCGACGCGGTCTCTCCCGTCGAACTCGCCGCTCCGTTCATTTCTTATTCCCTCGTCGACCTTACGTCGCACTCGGTCGATTACAATCCCACTGATCGAAGTAATCGTCGTCACATCTGCCACTCTATCGGCACTCTGCCACGGATTCTATCGGCGCGCTAGTGAAAGTGCCGGTTCGAACGCGTGTCTGCACTGTGGCCGGCTTTCACTCGCGATTGCACTCGATCGAATTACTCGAGGTGAAGGGGGGGCCGAGAGAAGAACGGGGCGACGCACAGATTTGGATTGCCGTTTGGTAGAACGCGGCTTCGGGTGGCAGGACGCGCACCGGAGTGCAGGTGCGTGCACCGTGCGCGCTCGGCTGTCGGAATATCAAGCGGCGAGCGAAGGACGATACCGCGGCTAGTCTCCACCCTGTCTAGACAAAATCAATGCGACCTCAACCTCCTGCATCCCCTCCAGCACCCCTTAGACCGTTCAACGTCCCCACGTGCGTGCCTGCTGTGTCCCTCTCTCGCTCTCTCGCCGAGGCCCCTACTCCGTCGCCCTTCCGAACTTCCTCTTCGCGTCGAGTTTCATTACCGGAAGCAGTTCGTTCCTCCCTGTATGCGCGCGCGTGTGAGAGATCACAGAAATGGAGATAAGCAACGTCGCGTCTCCTCGAGCCTTCTTACAGAAGCTTAGTGTCTGTTTTAGCGTTTTTTTTTTCAGTTTTTGTGTTGGTATCAGGCGGGCGTGGAGTGTGCAGGTGGTATGGGAGCTAGGGAGAGGTATAGTGTGGTCGTGGTACTTGGTGGAGCGGTAGAGTAAATATGTTAGAGTGTTGGTAGGAATGAACTGACAAGGGAAGACTCCCAATCCGGAAATTCGAAAATTTTTGAAACTTTGGGGATATGTAGAACTGTAAGAATTGTAAGTTACCAAATGATAGTTCTAATTAAAAGATGTAACCTTCCCCCGAAAACTTTTTTTATAATACAATATCGGAAAATAGACGGATTTTCAGGGGCCAATTTCACGCGCTTGGAGTGAATTTAGGCAGCAAAAAAAAAGCGTAATATATATCTATATATCCACTATTTATCCACAAAGTTTCATAATTTTTTGACTTTCCGGGTTGGGGATTTTTTCTTTGAGAAATATTAGATAATGATCTGGACTTAGTGTATTGATGTATCGATGGTTTAATTCACGATCTTGAAAAATTTCCCAGCTACAGATTTGTCTCCAAATTTTCTTTTTCTTTTGGTAGTATGACAGGGCTAAAATACTGAACGGTGTTTTTTTTAATATATAAGATTTTCTTCTATCTCGCAGCGTTACAATTTATATCAAAACACAAAAATGTGAGAACTTTGAGGGTTAATTTCACCTCTTCAGAGAGAATTTCCACAAAAGAAGAAAATTGCTTATTACATACTCAAATATACCCTACATTCACACGAAGTTTCATTAAAATCAGAAGTTTCCTTTGTGAGCGCCTCTCGCGGTCATCCGCCGCGGTAACAACAGATGAAATGGAGGGGATAGCGATCACCTTCTTTCGAGGCGCTACTGTACTATACCGCGCAACGAATATCGGATTTTTATTTAGTTTGCGAGAAATACGAGCGATACTTTGGGTGGGGGCGCGGTGTAGCAAGGAAATGTAATTTGAATTTTGTGCCTTCCGCGGCTGGTTGCAGCAGCTGGGGGTGTCGGGATAGAGTGCTGGCGATTTTTCACTGCGGGACGTGTTTATTAACGCGATATTTATGGACGGTTTCGTTGGAGCAGGAGGAGCTGGGTAACGGGAATTTAGAGAGATTGATATTGAATACAGGAGCACGTAGTACCAACTACGTGATTGTTTAGTGATTTATGAGGAACGTGGTACTAAGGATCGAGAGTACAGAGCACGGAATACTACGTTTTCGGTGTTCTCAGTATAGTTTCAAGTTACGTGAATGTGGAACATTAAAAAAAATTATCATTTTCACATTTGTTTTAAGTATCCCATCATAACATTCCATCTTTTGTGAATGTACTACAAGTATCAATATGCATACAATTTTTATACATAAAATTTTATGCATAAAATTTTTAATTTTAATTTCCTACGTCTTGCACAAACCGTAGTACTAATTCTAAGTAAATCAATATTCCCACAAAAAAGGTACCATCAAGTAAGCTATATATATTCACTATTCAAACAAACGTATTACTCTGTAAATTACACGAAAAACACATAAAATATAGTACTATCTGAACCACACCGATTAGCGCTTCCCCCCTCACTAATCTCCCGTCATACCACACCGTGACTAACGGTTCCCTATCAGATGAATAGGGACGTCGATATTCGCGATATTCCATTCGTTTCCTCGCTTTGTTCCCGAATTCACAACGTTATATCGGTCACCCTTTTTTTTTTGCCCTCGGAATATAAACATTCCGCTCCCAAAAAAAGAGAAATCTGAAAGCTCGACGACGCGGAGCATTGGTCTGAAAAATTGATGAACCGCGAGTTCGACAGTCACCTTTCTCCTTGCGCCGTTCGTACAGCAAACAAAAGAATTAAACACGCCCGATAGAATCGCCAAGATAATTGCTCGCTCGCCCGGCAAAATGTTCGCTAGAATCGCAAAGTTCAACCCCCCTCTATCGATACAACCGAGCGGCGAATAGGTGACCCGTTTCTGCGGTCCCGTGCCGAAACAAACGCGTATAAACAGTATACTCGGATAGAGGTAATAAAAAATGAAACGGACGATTCTACAATCGCAAACGGTGACAAAATAAGGCGGAAGTGAAGAATAACAAAATCGCGGTGGAGGCTTAGTTTTTTAGTTATTAAGGTTTAAGAATTCGGCCAACGAACGCCTGACGCACGGCAACTCAGCGCCCAAGCTACACGCGTTGCGTAGGTCAGTGAGGCCGCGCAGAGTCGCCGCGCACGCCGCACAGTGGTACGCAATGACACTTTTTTCAAAACTGTCTACAGGTCGTAATTTTTACAGTAAACTTGCCAATTTTTTTTTAAATTCTTCGCAATTAAATTCTCTATCGAACTGCCCGGCCCGAATGTTGAATTTCGTTATTGATTTTTTTATATCTAGTGAAATATACTGATTTGAAAATAAAATGTCAAAGCTGACATAATAAACCGGCTGATAATAGAAAATTTTATTCGTTTACTGAATTATAATATTGTGGAAATCATGAGTATATTCTGGGAAATTTGGGTTCACAATTTTTTCTGTGGGGAATGGAAAAGATGATAATCATCTAGCAAATGAAACGTTCGCAACGTTACGCAGGTTGTCCTTCGCGAAATTCGATTCAAGGACGACCCCACCGACGCCAATTGCTTTCTTTTAATTACCCACCCTCGATGCGCATAGTTTCGCCCGGTGCTTCGCATTCGTTTCTACCGTTTGTCCGTGACCCGTTAATTCATTACAAGGCCGACGATTCATCGTAACGTGGAGATTTCAGGCCTCTCGTTGAAAAGAGAGGCTCGCAGCGGGGCGAGGCGCTCCCTCGGCGCAAATTGTGAAAGAAAAATCCCCGTTTCGCTCGAAACGAGTTTCCCTCGGATTTTCGTCCGCCGCGGAAACTGGGCCACGGCTCTTCCGCTAATTCCCCGCCACGTTATTCCCTGGTTTATTAATTCGCCGACGAAGCGGGCCAAGTTTCTTAAATGATAACCAGAAGATGTTCTACTCGAGATGATTATAATTAATTCAAAATTCTCGTTCAACCGGCGCGAGTGGAACGTGGGAGGCGGGTCAGGTGTTCGCCGAATTTTCACCAAGACCCCATTGAAATTGAAGAAAATTATAATAAAAACTTTCGTGTCACTTTAGAGTGAAAGGTGATACGAAATAATTTTTATTGCAAACGTATCTCCATCCCTTCAAGCTTGCACACTACGTGCCACGGTGGAAATTCAGCGATAATGGGAAAAGCATGTAGATCGTAATATTTTTCATAAACTCAGCTGTTTTTGGTTTCATTTTAATCTCGACAATAAATTTTGAGAGATATCATTTTTCATTTTTCTTTGAACCAACGTGTCACTTTTCGCTTCCAATAAATATCGCTGAGCCACCAGGGGCTCACGTGGCACGGAACGCGTTAAAGGAGTTATTCGGAATGCATGTTTCGGCTGCCCCACCCTTTGTACCAAGATTACGGTTAACCAAGGAGATCCCCTTCATCGATTCGTGTTTACCCCAAAACCATATGGCGCATCCATCTGCGCTCAGCCATCGAAGCCACCCACCCCCCCACTCCGCCCACAATTGTGCAACCACGGAACCAGAAACACCTCAATCTTCCCAAAGTTCGTGGAAGCGATGGAGCATCAGGGAAGACGGAGAGTTGGAGGGTTCGAAAACCGAGATCTGACCAGAGTTGTGCCGGGGATGGAAGCTCGCCCTTTGTGCAGCGATGATCGATACCCAATCACCGGATCCATCAGGATATCTGGACGTAGTGGTCACAGGTGGGGGAAGATGCTCCTTATCATCGAAGCTCGAGGATATCCCTTAGCTGTCTTCAGTCGTCGTCCTTTAAAGCTTTGGAATCTCGATTCATTTCTTTTAGAACCTTCCTGTTCCACGTGGAAGCTATTGCTTGATTTTAGATGACTTTCAAGGGTCGATAGACTTAGAGGTTCTCTAACATTGAAGATTCTAGCTCCTTCCTCCACCTTTTGTTCCCTTCCGAGCAAGTGTATTAGGTGGAACAAGCAGTAGCGACGTCCAGACTGCGCATGCGCAGTCAGACGGGCCACGCCTACTTCTCTTAGCTCCGCCCATTTCTCTTAGCTCCTCCCACCAACCTCACTGTACTTCGATCTTCCTAAAGAATTCTTTTCCTTTTTCTCATGAATGATAGACAGTGGAATCTCGATAATTCGAGTAGCCGTTTATTTTGGATTGCCGAGGCTCGACTGTGATAGATGGCGCTGCATAAAAAGATCGTAAACACAAGATCATTACCGCCGGTCCTTTCGTTAAGTAGCGAGATTTATGGAACAGAGGGGGATCATCGATCATTCTTTTTTCCCTTGAGACGAAGGGAACCTTGAAGAGGGTCCCTCCATTGATCTCGACGCTGGTCCATTATACTTTTTTCCATGACGGAACGCCGGCATGTGTATCCCGCTTGGTAAAGAGCGGCTCGCTTTTCGGATATCTGGGGCGCACAAATCAACGTATAATGATCCAGGCGGGTCGGACTTTAGCGCCAAAGCCGGAGGATTTTCCTTAAGGGAGTCGTTATTCTGGTCGCGTCTGTCCTCCCTATCCGCGGGTTTATCGTACATTTTTAACGGCCGTTGAATACACACCGAGACAGAGGGGCGGTATTCGAAATTCACGAGGCGACGCCTTTGCCTCGTCATTTGAGAGAATCGCGGTGGGCGGGGAAAGAGACGCGCCAAATGTGTACGAGGTGTAAAAACAAACGTGTAAAAAATCCAGGAGAATTATTAATAATGGGCTTTATCGCGCAAAGCGCAGAGTAAAATTATAACATTTGATAAAAAAGAATTGAACAGAAAGGCTATTAAATCTAACCTGAATTGCCTAACTCTAAATATATAATTTAAAACTTTAATTACAAGGGTTGAATCGTTTGACGTATGTGGTGTGCGGAAATTCTCCAGCCCTATCTGTTCATAGTACTCACTAAACGCCCATCGGCGTTGTCCGCTTATGCCGCGTGTACTCGTCGCCGACGAAGGTTTAAAAGCTGAGTAGGTCGGGGTACCCACGCGAGGATTTCGAGGTATCAGCGTTCGGTTAGAGACGAAGGCAAGCGGGCGCCTGTAATTGTGCGGGCGAAATCCGTGAAATTCGCTAGAGAAAGGAAAGTTTAAATCAGAACGCCGACTTCCACCCCCGGAAGACTTCCATCTCGTCTCGTTCCCGTATAATTGCTGTTAAACGCCAGCGGGACAGTTACGTGCTCGTTGCGGGAATTGGATTTCATTGAGGGTTGATTGCGCTTTTCCAAAGCAGTTAAACATCGCGGACACTTTAGTCAGAAATTGCAACCGAGACAGGAGTGGTATAATCATGGCTCTATAGCGCGCATAAAAACGGAGACGTTTGAAATCACAATTACTACTTCCCGTCCCTAGCATCTCCAACAAGAAAGGAACGAAGATAAGTTGCATAGCTTCAGGGGCCACGATACAATACCGAGTTCCAGGAAGCTCGGACGAATTTAGCCTCGTCGAACATGAGTCATAAATTATACAATTCCCGCTTCATAATTCGCCGCTTTACACACAACAAGAAATTAATAAAAGCAGTCGAATCGATAAAAGCAGAGTACGTGCCAATGGACGCGAAAACTGATCTCAAAATTCCGCAGATGAGAATTTATTCTCGCCTGGAATGTAGTCCGTTTTTTCATAAATGCCATTTCCGTGACGGTTCAGTGCTATCAGTGTCAGTGGTGTTTTTGTTACCATGGTAAAATACTTAGAAGGGATACAGCGAGGTCGTAAATCTGCGAGAGTTCCAAAATTGGCAGCTTTGGAATTCTTTTGGAGGTTATGGTTTCTCAGACCTCTTCTTTCAAAAACTGTGAGACTCTCGCAGCTCTCACAATCTTGCTATATCCCTTTTACGTATCATACTCTCGTGTCACGCATCTCTCTCAGTTACTGGCACTGAAACAAAGAGGCTATTGCCACTGACGCCACAGAACTGACACATGTGTATCCGCCGTAAGGATTCGTGAAACCCGATCGAAAATCGCCGCGGGCGTTTCCGGGGCCTGGGCGACATTACCACCTTGGTGGGTACACAAAAAGCGATTAATTACCGATCGTACGTGGCCGAGTGCCTAGCCGTTGCGCGTGTAGTGGAATATTGTGTACAGTTTGGCCGCGGGCGTGCATTGTGCGCGAGCAGTCGCGCATACAACGCCGAGCCCGTGGCTCGGGCGCTTTGGCCGCGTCCCCGTAAAGACGTCGACGCCGAGTAAATACCAGCTGCGCGGAGACAATAGGGAATTTAAAGCTGTTACGCAAAGTAACTAGATTTCCCTCGGTACGCGGAGTGGGGATGGGGCGACGTCGGGAGTGGGGGATGGATGGTGTTCCGCGCCTATTGTGCAAGCATCACGCGTTCTTTCCCGTTGGTTCGTTGATTCCCGTGATCGTTGAGCCGGGTAATTGCTGAAATTTTAATTACGCCGTCTCGCTAATCGAAGCGTTCCTGCGAGCGCAGGATATTCGAGTGTAGGTTCCAACGATGGTAGTGGCGATGTGCGACGGGAGACACGTATTATTAATTTAAGTGGAAAGTGTGGAACGTATTAGTTAATGCCACGGTACTGCGTGATATAGAGGGACGTGTTGCAACTCTCTAGCTGGATCACTCGTGACCCGTGCCATGAGTCACCTCCCCCTTTTTTGTTTCTTTTAACGATAAGATGCTTGGATGAATCCAGGGAAAGGACTTCGCAGGTAGTAGTCTCGTTTAAAAGTTTAGTTCGAAGCGGATACAATAGAAAACGTGCTACTGGTCAGAATTGACTTGGTGGCTACTTTACGAGGGTTAAAGAGCATGGGACTTATTCCTATGTAAGTGGCGCAAGATTACGTGTCTCGTGGGAACCGATCTTTCTACACAATCACGAAGGAATACCCTTTGAAAACATTACGAATCTGTATATAAACTCGCACAATGGCTGAATTACAATCCCTAACCAATCAGACGCCTCGAAAACTCAATTTAACTTCCGAACGGGCCATCTGTCTTTCCCCAGGAAATTAGAAATGGATTCTTGTCTCGTCCTGCGACGGGTGAAGTGCTAACTTGTACAGACAGTTCATTCGGTTGCGACTGGGTGCCTTCGATTGGTAATCGATTTCACATGGTTGCCTTTTTTCTTCGCGAACGTTTCCATAGTATTTCGTGCAAATATCTATAGTATTTCCTGAACATTTTGGGGCATTGCGATGCCATAGCTTCTCGCTTAGAACATCAGCTTCGACGTTCAGATTAACCGAAATTAAGTCGAGCCTACCGAGGCTCTCCGGCCCTCCCGTTTATGTAAGTTCTCAATTAGCGCACAAACCGTCCAAGCAGCTCGGCTGCCAGCCATTTCTGTCGGAATATTTGAGCTGGGGTAAACGACCACGCGCTCCAGCCACCGTAGAATCTCGTAGGAACGTCTAAATTGTCGGCGTTTCCGCGAGATCAGTTCATAATCGTCAAGGATCCACGGATGAAATTTGAATCCCCGACGAACCCCGTTATCACGACCCACTGCCACGTTTAATTTCCTCTACGCACTCGCGGGGAAAGTGGTGCTCAAATTGCTCCGTGCATTCATTCTTTTGGTAGTCGTTCATAATTCCCTCGATTTTCGTTAATTATCCACACTAATCTGGAGGCTGTCCTCTTGCTTGGGTCTTCTGTTGTTAATTGTACCGGTAACGAGGGTCCTCTATATAATTATCTTCGCTCTTAAGCCTTAATTAGTACCACTCCACTGTGCTGCCCCCTTCATCGGCGTATCGGAGAATCGACGATGGCGCCGGCACTTCTGGGGACATTTTTGTAGCACACAATGCTTTTCGATGGGTTAGTAGTAATCGAGGCGTGTCCACACGGGGTGTATCGCACTCCAGAATAAATCTTTGCCTATATTTCTGTACATTTTTGGACTTTTTTTTTATCCAATGTAAAAAGTTTATGAATTTTAACTAAAAAAATCGCGTTTGTCTACAATTATTTTTGAAACACAAATTTCAACGTATCAAAATTGACTGCATATTATAATAATAATAATAATAATAATAATAATAATAATAATAATGAAATGTTTATTGCATCACTCCGAAATGCACATTCTATAAAACAATCTTCATACAGTGGAAGTGAATGCTCGCTAAATAATCGAGTGATATTTACATTCTTTATTTATCAATAAATATTCCCAGTACTATTCAGTTAACAGGTTAACGTGTTTGCATGCAGTATTGGCATGACTGTGCAGTGCGCAGTTTCGGTAACAGTTGCTTGTATTGTAGGCCAATAAATGAAGACTAATCGTAGAAAAATCCACCCGTTATGGATGTTTCCAATAAATGCCCCTCTGGCGATAGTCGCGCGTTATCGATCCCAATGGACATTTTTAATAAGCAGCAACTAATACAGGGGTATGTGGACTTTCAATAAACCTCTGCAGATAAATGCACACCAGCACAAAATACAGGGCGCTTCACTAACTATGAACATCTGAATAAATTATTCCCGTTGTTGTTGAAAATTTGAAGAAATTACTAAAAGGGGTGCTTACGGAAATTAAAAAAAAATATGAAACTTTGGGGATACGTAGAGAATATATAGAAGAGTATTGCGCAATTTTCAATTTTTTTAAATACAATTTAAATTTAAGAATTAAGAAACGAACTATTGCTTCGATTCCATGTAACTTTTGTTGGAAACACTTTTCCATAGAGCGAGTAGTTTATACAGATAATTTGAAGCGAAGTCAGGTGCCTCGACCTCCCTGTATATGTGGCCATTCTGGGCGGTTCGAAGTTCGATTACGACTCACCTCGATCTCCCTGGAACTAGTTCCCGACTGCAGACTCCGATAAATCCTGGGAGTTTCAAACTTCCGAATGCCCCAAGTATTTTACGTATCATAAACCCCAGTTCTTCGTAATAGGGTCCACGAAATGCCCCCCCGTTGCCTATTTTAATAACCCTCCGCGAATGCATGGACCAGGAGGGGATTATTAATATTCGGAAGTAGAAGGAACGACAGGGAATCGTTCTCGAGAGCCAGAATCGCGTAACTTCATCCAGCTCGGTGACTAGCGAGTAGGTGGGGGGAAACGATCGGGGGGTTAAGCCCCTCGTGCATCTCGAAGAGAGGATCAAGAGGGCAAACGATGGTGCTGGTGCATCGGAACTTGTGCAGATCTACTGGTTATTGCGCTGGGAGCATCGATCTTACAGCTCCCCCCATTGCACTCGCACTTTCCACCCCCAACTTGTCAGCGGACGCTGTAATTTATCCGGCATCGGATGGAACCGCATGAAAATGTTTCGTTCAAAGGATATTCTCTTCCTCCATAAATTTTACGAAGGTACTGAAACGATTCAAATTTTCCGACGACTAATTTCTAATTGAGGGGTGGGGTGCATCCTCAACGAAACATTCTCTTCCCGCAAATTTTATGATTAATATTCAGGTTGCTTCTCTTTCTTTGAGTAATAAAGACGATTAACGAATAACAATAATAATTTCTACCAGAGAAGTGCGCAAAGCACCCCGAATTCCTCTACAAAGCATTCTCCTCCCCACAAAATTTCCGAAGCACTAAAAACAGTCCACGACAGTAACTCCAATTTCCCCACCGCCTGCTGCTCCCCCTCTATTTCAATTACCCCGAAACAAACGCCTTCCTTCGAGCTTCACCCCCTCCCCCCTCCCCGGCACGCAAGAAACCCCCCAGCATCCAGCAATATGTCCGCTTCAGAGCGAACTCTATCGTTCCGAGTGCCACTGTACGTCTCCTCCACTCGCTCCTCGAAACCGGAAACACGGCTGCTGCAATAATCCCGAGGACAGAGTGGGGGGAGGGTGGAGACTCAGGTGGGAGGGTTGGTAATGTATGCGTCTGGCATCGATCGCGTGACTTGGACACCTTCGAGAGACTATGCGGTGGATTCGAGTCGAACGAGACGAATCGAAGGATCCTCTGAACAAGGAGACTGAGAGGGGTGGGGGGGGGGGGGGGGTAGGGGGTTGGGCACTCGGCACGGTGCCCGCGGAGGAAATTGCAGTGTCGCGTTCTGCAAAAATGCCACCGCCCCCCTGCTGCTGGATTAGTTCCAGATCCGGTGAATATTAAATCGCGCGGGGGATGTTTCCCCGCCACTAGGGGACCTAGTTGTTCCTAAGTGTGTCTTCTGGACGAATTCGAGTGTCGAATGCATGAGTTGCTTCTGAATAGTTATCGACTTCCGCGGGTAAGAAGGTAAACAGTGGCCAAATCCTGAAACGCTTGTTGTCAACTTCGAAAGTTGATTGCTGCTTGGAAGAGTCACTTGGATTTATACGATGCCTTTGTGGAACCAATTTGTAGTATGCACATTGGGGGTTGAGTCTAACGAAGAAACGAAGAAAGAATGCTTTGATTCTTTTTTTATTATTATTATTATTTACGGGAAACCCTTTAAATTACAAGATAACTTGATTAAAAATATTAAAGCATAAATAAAATAAATAAATAGGTCGCAATTTAAACTAAACGCACTTTTTGAAATTAATTGCGTCATTCTCGAATTTAAGTAGTTGACTCCACATTGTTGTAATATATAAATGTTGCAAAGAGAGATATAAGTAATAACGTGTTTATTCGAACGATGTAATAAATATTTCCCACTACTCTACCTATGTTTGGCTGAATCTCGCCCATTATGCATTAGTCTAACAATCTGATGGTGTAATAAAGTCCTATTATTATTATTTTTATTGTATTGTTATACGCTCATTGAAACTTTCCACCATTAAATGTTTTTGTAATCAACAAATCATCTTACAAGTGCTAGAGAATCTTGAAAAGCGAAGCTACACGCGTCCCATCATACACCGAGCCTCTCACGAGCTAAGTCTCAAAGCTGTTCAGACGCTGGGAGCTCCTCGGCGTGTTTCCACGCCGACGTCAACCAAGGCACCACTTAGTGTTCGTCGCGTTTCCCAAAATTCCTCGCGAAAAAGTAGCTGGTGGAGGAGAGCTCCTCCATGGCCCACTCGGGCGTTCCACCTCGGCTTTTAATAACAATCCGACAGCCCTTAATCTGGATCGGTTCCAACTTGTTCGAATACTAAGCCGCGCGAATGAAACACGAAATCGCCTTTCGTTCGCGCTCCATCCCAGCCCCCCATTCTCTTCTTTCATCCGCCCGTACGAACCTGCATACGTGCGATTTCGCTTAAGAGAGATTAAAATTTTCCACCCTCCACGTCTACAATCTTCATAGTTCCACGATCCCTCGATTATCTGCCTCTGTGAGCCCTCTGCAGACTGTCTGCTCGAGTGGGGATTTTACGATAGTTTCCTTTTTTTTTGCGGCTCAAAGTTGAGTAATTTTTGGGAGACTAGTAAAAAGTGTTAACGAAATATTTTTGGATATATATGCTCAAAGTATTTGAACCACTTAAAATGTAGCAGAGTATTTAGCATTGTTACCGAGCAAAAATATTTGTTTTTCTTGGGCACGGTGAATTTTTAATTAACTGCCTTCTGTTTAATGGAAATTCTTCAATTAACGTCTTGCCACGCTTTTTCTTCCGGGAAGTTTATCGCCGAGCATTGAACTTGCATCGGGACACCATAATTGGAGCTCGCGGAACCTGTTTTCTCGTTTGGTCTAGTCGATGCTCGAGGAGCCTCTGCGTGGCTGTTGAAAGCGCAGCCTCGGCCATCGTTGCTGTAAGAATGTCGATGATTTCATGTCCAACGAAACCTAAATTCCATTTCATTGCATGGATTATCTGTTTGCTACGTGGATTCCATGTGAAGTTGATTTGTGGATGATTCAGTGGATGTAAAAAACAAGTCACTTTGCAAATAAGTGAAGGAGGTGTTTACCAAAGGGCGAGTTTGATGATAGATAAGTGCAGTGGTGATTAGACAAAGTGTGGAAAATGATATTATTGTAGTATATTTTTAGATTCTATTGCACTTGGATTTATAGAATTATAGAGAGGGTATATATTTCAAAGTTTGAAGAGAAAATGTAGGAATAAAAAGATAATTTTCCTAGAAATCGTTGCTTCAGAGTTATAATTTTAAATACCAAGAAGTAACTGAAGATAAATTTAAAAATACGTACTTAACTTATGAGATAATTTAAATTGACTGAACCAGTGTGCTGAAACCATTTTTAATTTTGAATTATAACTTATGAGACATTACTTCTTTTCTTTACCTTGAGTATTTTGAAACTACGAGAAGCTTTGAATTTTAGAAAGTATGCTTTCTTCTTTAAACCAAGAAAGTTTAGTTCCTGTTGATCCTAATCACCTTTAGATTTGAAAAATTCAATTAATTATTGCGTATTAGTTCTACCCACTGGTCCCAATATCTTCTCGTTCAATGATCGATTGATCGAGGCTGTCTAAAAGAGGATCGCTGAGAAACATCGGCCAGTAATTACACGTGACTAATTAATCGCCTCAATTAACGACGACGTGAGAATGCAGAGTTAATGATCCCCAGTCAGATAATTGATTCGTTTCCAATATTCCATCCTTTAACGTGGCGTCGTCTTCAACCCATATCGCTAATTAATTCTCGATGAGCTGTCCGGATGAGAATTAAATTAATTTCGACGCGTGCAGAATTATCATCGTTTATACTCGAATTCTCTCGCAAGATATATAAAATAAAAATCGCGTTTGCCCTTCGGCGCATTAAGTCCCTGAAACTTCACTGACGTAACAAGTAGCAACAGTGATTTTTATTGTTAAATATCTCGTAAACAATTAAGTATCTACACTGTCGACCTAACAACGTTGAAATATTTCTTAATTCCCTACCTTCCTACGAATTTTCATGAAAATCAGTGCGTAACACTTCGCGCGGTTCCCTCGCCAGTGTCCGCCGCGTCTGACCATGCAACGACCGAGACTACTTGCCCCTTGATTGGGCCACCAGCCGTGACAGAAAGTATCGCCACCTGGGGCAGACACCCGAGGCGAAGCTCCTCGACGAAATCTGGCGGCCGAGGAACAATACAAAGGTTGTCTCCGCCGAGATCTAGAAGCACTTGAGCGCCAGACTCTGTTGGAAAGTCCGACCAGAGGCATCTCAAACATTAGCACTGCTCTTGACATCGAGTATCCCTAATAATATACCATGAAATTCTAGGGCTCCCGCGACGGTCCTAATTTCTGAAAGCGTTTGCGCATCCACTTCAATGGGCAGGCGGCCGTTCAGCAGCTAACGAGACACGCCAGCTCGTTTGAGAGATTAACTCCTCCTGGAGCGACGATTCTTCGGCGTAACAAGCGGCGGAAACGCGACTAGCTTCATTAGGGGCGTGATCACGCCTTGATCCGCTAATTAAATCCCCCGAAGAAAGGTTTATAACGCTTCGGAGGGTGGAGTAACGCTTCGACTGAACGTTTCGAACCTCAATTACAGCATTCCCTTGATATATATATACGAGGATGGGCCCCATCGACGTGTTTATAAAGAGGGAGCATATTTCTTGGCATTCCTTCATCAGTTTAAACCCGCAGAATATTTTTAACAGTTTGTGACATCGCAGGCACGTCATGGGATAGTGAGTGTTAGTGCTAGTTAGCGCCACCAGAGGTCTAATCTCCCAAACTCTTTCTCGCAAGTGCTAGGTTCCAGTCTCGGTCGTATATATACAAGTTCCAAGTTTATTAAGTCTGTCGAATGTAGTCCTCTGATGAGTCTCTGTCTGATGGACCAAAAACGATTATGAACTCCCCCCTCTTCTTTTCCCTTCTCGAACCTTAAAACGTCAATTCACCTGCCCTGCACAGTATTTTACATACTTCATTGCGAGTAACTTTTCGGGCCTTCTTAGGGATCCCCCTTCTCGTTCAGGAACGGCGGTTCTCCGGACTTTTACAGTTTCTGATATATCGACCCTTGCAAACTTATCTTGCAACATTAGATAGTCAAGTTTTAGAACACTTCGACGCTCTTACAGAGGAGTTAACCACCAAGTTTCCTCTCATCAATTATACACGTGTTGTTCACCCCCCGGGGATCGGGTTCAGATCCTCCACCGTTGACCTTCGCGATCACACACAGCGAAAAGATTTAATTGCGGGTAAAGGAGGGGGCAGACAATTGGGGTGCGCTAAAAAAAAGGCTTCCGAAGTGTCACGTAACCACGCTAAACAAGCCCCAAGGAGGGAGAGGTAGGGGAGAGGGGTAGGCGGGGCGACGCGACGTTCGTTTTATTCCCGTCGTAAACCGCCCGCGGGCATAAAAAGCTTGAGTAACCGTGCATTTCGGCCGGAACAATACCGCCGCCGGAAATGAATGGCCCGCTGCCCGCGGAAACTGACCCAACTGTGTTTGCCGCGTTTCCTTGAATATAGAAAACTCTCCTTCGTTCCTACCTGTAGACGAAGGGAGGGGGTGGAGGGAGGAAGAATGGTCGGTGAAATTTCTCGTTGGACAAGTATTGTTTCTCGAATCTATTCTTCCATTGTTTTCCGATTTCTCAGACGACGTTTAAGTACACAGCTTTAGTCTCTCTATTTAACTTTCAGGTAACTGATAGCTTTACGTGTTTAATATTTCTTGTACCCCACGGATTTGAACATGCGGGGTACTGCAACCAAGGAGTACTATTATATGAAAAAAAAAAAATGGCTGTTTCTGAAATGGGGCGTATCGCAGCAGAATTATAATGAACAAACTGGATATTTCGAATGTTAGAAACTTGGGGTGGTGTGTGTAGTAGAGCGTGAGAAGAGGGTGGAAAGTTGGATGGGAATTGTGCATTGCAAGGCAAACGTTTTTTTTCATGAGAGACTGTTGAAGTTTTGGATAGTTGCATCGTGTAGGGGAGCTTCGGAGGGCGGAGCGTCCGCCCCTCCGCGTGTCGTGACGGTATCTAGAGTGGGGGAAGTGCTCCGCCCCCCGAAGTAATTCCACGCGATCCAATTGGCTGACACTTTAACCCCTTTCCAACTGAACTCTAACGCAGTTCTTTTTCAATTTTGGCACTCTCATCGAGCAGAATATGTGGGAGCAAAAAAGAAGTGGGAATATTTTACCGATGGGATGTATATCCCCCGAGTCAACAAAAAACATTTCAGATGCATTCATCGCAAAAGCTTTCAGGCGAAGTAATTATTTCGTAGTCGTTACGCCAACGATAATATTTGCATTCGTATTTGCGAAGCGAAGATTCCTGCTGTTCCCGTGTTCCCATATTCACGCGCTTATCGATTCGGTTTCGTGCGCCCGATTTTGAAACCTTCCACCCCCATTACACGCTGCGAATTACCTCCATCATTGCTGTTGCATCGCGAACAGCAAACGTTGCCAGATTTCACATATATCCAGGGAGGTCGAAATGTCATATCTGATCACTGGTTTCGCTAAAATTCCAGACACGAAGATAATAAAATCACCAAGGATCTTATACACTCCTTAGTTCCACGTTTCACATTCCTCGTATTTTCATTTACAGCAGCAATTTCAACGAGAAGTTGAGAATACGCTGTGATTGAAATGAAAAATAGAATGCAAGTGCAGAGTCGGATTTACATCTCAGGGGCCCTAGGCTGAATATTTGGCGGGCCCTCGGTTGAATTTAAAAAAATAAAATGACGCTGATTTGATTTTTTTTATCATAATACTCGTATAATCTAAATAAGACTTTAATTTCAAAATTAACATTGAATATCAAAACTAAACATAACATTAACATAAATAAACAAAGATAATATAAAAAAAATGCTAATTTTTTGAAGAAAATATTTAGAATGAGGGGTTCCCAGCTAAACGGGGCCCTAGGCTTCAGCCTTGTCAGCGAGATCTCCACTGCGCATGCTCAAATAGAAGACGGACGAGTGGGCGGAGTCGGAGATGGCGCCACAGGGCAATTCTTTGGACGGCAACGCTGAGTACTAGTTTGGAGGTTCAACAGGCGATCTAGTACAGAGGTTTTACTACCTTTTCGCACTTTTAACTTCTCCATCATCTCCCGCAAATCTCACTATTACTCAGTGTACCAATAATATCGTATACTCTCATAATTCCATCGAAATTTGCAGTTAATTTAAGTTCTTCGCCGAAGAGGAGCGGGAAACTCCCAGCTTGTATCTCGGTCAGCGTTGTTTGCGCACCTCTTCGGGCAGTCCTCTCGTTGGTTCTTCGCAACCCTTCACGACATTTGCTTAACTCGATCTGTTTGTCTATCGTGAAACGGAGACCGTCAGTGCACCCACGTTATGTTTGATCGATCTTGTAATGACGGAGCTCTGTGGATGGATGAGCGTTCATGTGCACTTGTCTGTTCTACCGTGTGTCTGTATCACTCCGATTCTTCTTGGATGTCTACGTTCTGTTTTTTTATTTATCTGCACCAATTGTGTTCTAATTTCTCCAACCCTACTACGTCCCTCGGGTCCTTTTTGACTGGACTTTTCGACTCATATCCTGTGTTCCTCCACGATGAACATAATTGAGAACTACGGAACTTGTACTAGAGACTCCGCTGCAACTGGCCCAGATAAAGTTTACCGTGGCCATTTGAGTAATTTTATGTTTTGTTAGCCGATTAATTGAGCACGTTAATTGGGCTGTTTGGCGACGGGTAATTTCCCGTTTTGTTGCTCGATTAATTGACCGTGTCGACGCAGAGGGCTGGTCAGATGTAAATGGGACGGTGCCATAGTGTTCGGGCATAGTTGTTCCGGTGCTCCATGGGGCATTGATTGCATCGAGCCGCTCGACCATAATTCAGCGCCACTTCCATGGAACGTTCAAGTAACGTACACTGATGACCAAAAGAAAGCTTAAAACTAGCGATGAATTAACACTAGTCCGTGCGGAAAACGCCTGTCGGCGTTCAGAGAGTACTGTGAGCAGATGAGCCCGACTGAATCCCGCACTTGACAAGGGGTTAAATGTTGTGTTGGTATTTTTGTCCAGTTCTGGCAAACCCCAACCAACAATATATAAATTTTAAGATACTATTCTTCCCAATGGAACCATATAAGTAACACAGGGAGACAAAGAAGATTTCTCCTTTTTAAGCTTTTGTTCAGTTCCAAACACTCTGATCATAGCAAATTCAGGGGAAGGGCGTTGAAAAATGTTTCTCACGATGTCCCATAAAAAGGGACGTCTATTTTGAAACCATACGCGGCTAACCACGAGGCAGAACCACACGCCACGTCACAGGACGCTGGTAGTAAAGCGGGATATTGAGGTGTGGCGGGTTGACGGCTGCGAGAGGCAAGTGAAAAGCGCGGAACACTTTGCTGGGGGAAACTGGAGTGGTGGAACGTTGAAATTTGTGGCTCTAGGAAATTCTGGGACCCTGTGCTAAGGCTTGACTCATTTTCCAACGGTCTTGGCTCACCTTTCCTTCGCCACCTTTTATCTCGACCGTTTATCTCTGATCCTATGAATAGGAATGACTGGAGGGTAAATGGATCCTTTCGTTGCGTTCAAGGATATTATCAGTCCTATAACTCGATTGATATATTCAGCAGCCACTCCACTTGTCCGCGCAGATCGTAGATTTCACGCTGACACCGTCACCATCCAAGTCACTGGCAAATTGTCCACGTGATGTACACATAATTGCACTTCAATTAAGCCCCTTTAAGACTTCAACTTCGCGTACAGTGCAGTGGTTTCCATTCTGTGCCTCGCCAATTGTGTTCAATCTGACTACTCAGTTATTTAAAAGCGATAAAAAATTGCTCTGTGATGCTAAAAGCAATAAAAATATGTTTGGAAGAAATACAAACTAATAAGATTAATTTTCACTTTCACTTTCTTTCAGCGCACTTCTTCCATAGTCCACGAAAGGAAAATTTATTTTCCTGTGAAATAAAATTGCAAAACTAGTCGCGACACACAGGTTTGCGAATCACTGCTGTATAAAATACATACAGTAGAACGTCAATTATCCGAGCCTCGATTAATCGAACCGTCCACTGCTGGCATCATCGCTACCAGTGAAGCGGTACCGATTGATCGATCGATTGACTTTTACGTAATATAAATTAACGCGGTAGTACTCTTGCATTTAATAAGCAATTTTAGGTGCAATTCCTGTAATTATAAACTGTGTAAAGTACATGCATGCTTCATTCTCCGAACCGATACGACGGATGAAACGAATGTTGGGTGACCCGAGTTTCTCTCTACAAACTGTTTAAAGCATCGGGAAAGTTGATCTGCCGATTTTCATCGAGCGATTGGAGCTATAAAGCCGTTTAATAGATTATATGATGAAGCTCGATCGCGATGGATTATCGGGGCACAGAAACGAGCGCGTCGATACCGTTTGGAGAAGGAGAACAGTTCGCGCGGTGTGGAGTGGTCGAGGCAGCCTACTTGTTGCCACCGGATGAAGCAATTGTCGTAGGAGAGCGAGCTGGAAGGTCCCGGTATATCATTGCGCTCGATCCAATCTGCTTCACATCAGAACGACAGTTTAAGGTTGATCAGGCGCGAGTTAAAAGCAGCGAATCACTTAATCCCGTTACAATCAGTCGTTTGCATCTGCTGTTATTGTCACGACTTTCCCACGATGTAGGAAGTGTCCGGAGCCGGGGCTAAAATTGCAGCGGACAGTCGATGTTCAAGATTTCATGGCTTTCGTGATTTTAAGCAGATCAGTCATGGTGGGTTTCTGTGGCTTTTTGGGAATTGCGTGGACGTTGTGGGTAGCTGTGTTTGGGTTGCTGAGATTTTGATTAGGCTCCTAATTTGTGGGAAGGGGTTTTGTGGATTTTAGTTGGATTGTTTTTAGTATTTTAGAGATTTGGGGATTCGAATTCTAGGATTGTGGACCTTTTAGTCAAATATTATTCGCAACTGTATCAAATTCTTGAGATTTTAATTAGCTTCCTAAATTGTAGAAAAGGGTAATGAGATTCTAAGAATTTTAACTAAATTTTCTGATTACTTCAGGGCCTTGAAATTTCAAAATTCTAGGTAGATTACGTGAAGTATAATCAGACCCCCCACTATTCTAAATCTTCCACTCAAATATAATACTAAATAATACAAAAAATATCACTAAGATTCCCAAACTATAAGAACTGTTGAAGGTCCAAGAATTTTAGAATCTCCAGACTCCAAACTTTCAGTTAGATTTCCTTAGCCTTAATCACAATCAGAGCCCTAGAATTATACACATTCTACCGAAGCATCTTCCACACCTCACCACAATCCCTGAAATTTCAGTGCCTCTAAATATTCCAAATTTCCCAACACCGAAAAGAAATTTAAAATTCTAATCAATCTCATACACAAAACCTCGTAGATAAATGCCATCTTCATAAAAAAAAAAGAAGCATATTTATTACAAGGACTCACGGTTAGAAGCATACCAGTTCGACCGGATATCGACTCGAGGCGCGGTGAAAGTGCGACTTCTTAGCGCGTCTCCCGTTTCAGAAAGCAGATACTTGTGCGAGCCGCGGTGTCCAGGAGCAGCGGACGCTTTCGGCTTGATTTACAGCGGCGCGATCGCGGCGCATTCGAATGTGAACGGCGATCCGCGGAACGTGACTGGAACGCCGAGCCTCGGCGTGCATTAGACCGCCCGAGGAGCGTGAAATTATGCTCGAAAGAACCCTTCCACTAGGGTGCAACCGAACTGCTTCCTCAAGTCGAGTTTCCAGCCATTTATCGCGATTAATATCCCACTGTGAAACGAGATTGGCATAAAAGAGATGATTGGAAATTTTTTATCTTCTTCCAAGCACTCCCTTTTATAATATTCAATAAGGTAAAGTAAACACATTAAAAATAGGTATTTCAGAATATAATTCTTACTTTATAATTCCAAGCAAAGAAAAAAAATAACCGTGGCGATCCCACAGAAAACATTTCGCGATCCACAGGTTGGGAATCACTGAGTTGTATCATTAGTTCTGGAACTGATCCACTGTATTACTTTCTTACTTCAGAGTGTTGGATTTAACGAGCACGGTATTGAGTAAAAATAAGTTTATGGGTAATTCATCCTTTTCAACTTCCCTTGCCATTACTACTGCAGGAAAACAATTTATACAGCAACAGAACGAAAATCTGACTATAAAAGCTTGTTCCAAAAATAATAAAAGAAAGAAATCATGCTGTTACGGGTCAAAATTGACCCGGCGTCCGCTGCAGACGTCGGACTACCCATCATTACAGGTTTTCTTGTCTTTTACTGTAGTTTATTACATTCTGAAGGAACGGAATTAAATGCTCAAGGTCACTGGAAGCACCCCGCCCCGTTGAACATATAAATCAAAGTGTTTTAATCACCAGCGTCCGAATGAGCGATACTGTCACTGACACAGTTCCATTGTTAACCCCTACTTCACCGCGACAGCTGACCCCTGTTTGACACACATTCCCACCGATAAACTAAGCAAAAGAAAACGGAAAACTAACCGATTACGCGAGTCAACAGTGAGCTCTCCGGTTATCAAACGCCAGCGAGGAACGATTAGGGATAAACGCAGGAACGTGACATCATTCCGCGTAGGCGTTCCTGGAAAGGAGAACGTCGCGAGCAGGTCGCATAGTCCCATGGAGCCTTGCGCCATTCCTCCGATCAACAAATTGCACAACCCCGCGAATGATCATTCGCGACACCTTGGCCCATACTCAAAGGATCGACGGAAAAACAGGGATCGGAAGTTTATGAAAACAAGTAACTCCTCCATGCGTGCCGAATATCCAAGCTTTTTATTCTGCCACTACCTTACATCCTTCCCCAAATCCAGGATATTTATCCCAACAAGCAGTTTCATCGTTACGTGTACAGCATCGCCAGAGTAGGCAGACCAAACTCCTTCCTGTCAACGTTGCTCATGTTATTGTTCCCAAGGTGGACGGTCCTCAGCGCGGTGCAGCCA
The DNA here is from genome assembly GCA_963971345.1 of Andrena flavipes. Classification (NCBI taxonomy): domain Eukaryota; kingdom Metazoa; phylum Arthropoda; class Insecta; order Hymenoptera; family Andrenidae; genus Andrena; species Andrena flavipes. Next base: position 77,266,806 of record OZ020480.1, read on the forward strand.
GCGAAGGCTCCAGGATCCACGACAGCGATCCTGTTATCCGACAGGTCGATCTTCTTCAAGCCGGATAGCCCACTGAGCATCGCAGGCTGAACCTGGTCCAGCTGGTTCTTCTTCAGGTCCAGCTGTTCCAGCTGGCTCAAGTCTGAGAAAGCACCAGCTTCGATATCGGAGATCCTGTTGTCCTGCAGGTGCAAGATCCTCAGGTCGATCAGTCCCTTGAAGTCCACTCTGGAGACGTGGGTGAGCTGATTCTGCTCCAGGAACAATCCGTCCAGTTTATGCAGTCCTCGGAAGGTTCCGGGCTGAATAGTGGCCAGTCGGTTGTTCTCCAGGTGAAGGCGGCTCAGTTCGGGCATCTGGCTGAAGCTACCAGCCTCTATGGAAGCGATCTTGTTGTCGTTCAGCCAGAGGAACATGAGCGAGGAGGATAATCCTGAGAGCGAGGCCTTGTCGATGGACTCGATGTCGTTGTGGCCCAGGTACAGCCACATTAGGTTCGCCAGGCCAGCGAACGAGTCCCTGGGCACTTTGTTGATCTTGTTAAAGATCAGGGACAGGGAGTGAAGCTGCTTGAGCTCGGCGAACAGGTTGGCTGACAGCGGCACCACGTTGCTGTCCAGGTCCAGTCGTTCCAGCTTCTCCAAGCCGCGGAAGGACTCCCTTGTCACGACGGAGATCTTGTTGCCGAAGCTGAAGCCCAAACGAGTGGTGGTCAGGTTCTTGAAGGCGTTCTCCCTGATGGCTAGGAGATCCAGGTCCTCGATCTCTAGCTTGTCCTCTGATTGCTGCTGGGTCACCTCCACTAGGACCCCTTTATTGTGGCAGACCGTGTAGCCATTAGCTGGCTTGCAAGTTGGGTCACCCTTGGAGGATGCAACCGCGCAGGACAGCAGGAGGATCGTTGAGAAGAACGAGAATAGTTTCAACATGTTGAGGCCGAGTTAAGAGGATTGAAAGCTCGATGGCGACTGAAGAGCTGGAGGGTCGGAGATGTTTATATGCGTTACTGAGTGCATATTGCAGGGGCGATTAGATAGAAGCTGACCTCTGACGGGGTTATCGAAGGAGCTGCTTTCATTCTTCTTGTGGAGCTGGGGTTCTCAACCTTCTGATGGTATCTCGCGGTTTAGGGCGATTAGCTTGTTAGCACTTTGTTGTGGTAGTCGGCTCTTGGGGACTTGGGTTGTACACTTGGGGGACGAACTCTTTTCTTCAAGATGGCGACGGTTTAATTGGAAGATGGTGCATTGTAAATCAGAGGTTGAGGTTAGATGATATTCTTTTCTTGGGGATTTCAGATTTATCCAGAGGAAGGAACTCTTTTTTTGCAAGATAGGGATGTTTTGATTGAAATATGGTGCATTGCACATCAGAGGTTGAGGTTAGATGGTATTTTCTTGGGAACTTGGGATACGCCCTTGAGGAAGACAACCTTTTCTTCAAGATTTTCTTCAGATGCTATTCTTTTCTTGAAGACTTAAGATTCAATATTGAGGAAGATAACCTTTTTTCAAGGTGGCAACATTTTCTGATCCTTTTCCTCTATTCTCCACGTTCCTTTTCTTCCACTCACTGCTGTAAAAGAATAACACGACTTCGACATTGAAATGGAGCCTCTGAAGTTGCATCGATCTACGTGTATAATCCAGGAGCTCATTTTTCCTTCCGTGGGGGACGACCTACTTCTCCCACCTGCGCGAAACGGCCGCCTTGTGCTTTTCCAGGGTAATTAAGTGATCCGAAACAAGGCTAATTATTCCAGGGGCTATGCCGCACGGCACGGGGACACTCGTTCGGTAAAAGGAAGAAATGGGTGCCTGGCTTAGGTGGCGGAAGCTTCGCAAATTTTTCCATTCCTTCAAATATCGAAAGACCCATATTTAGATACCCATAGTGCCGACCTCTATCATAGCTCGTTATTATAAAGATTCCTAAAACGCCGACTAACTTCACTGCGGTTAATATATTTATTATAATATACGAATAGAATGTATGAAAATATATGAAACAAAGAAAAGGATATTGACCAGAATTTACTGTTTCTCTTTTTCTTAATAAAATATATATATTTTGTAATTAATTTGTTTTCATGTTACAAATGGACACTAATTATCAGTAACATTAATAAGAATAATTGGCAATGATCCTGTAACGAGAATTTATTTTACCGTCGATAATGGTTATCGGTAATCAAAATAATTTAATTAATATTAACCTTTATACCTTATACCATAAATTTTAAAATTTGTCTTATAACAGTTATGACGTCTGGAGTATACTGTATCTCCACCGCCTACTGGGAGAGACGGGCGCACGATGTAGCGTGCAGCACGCGAACTGGACACCATGCTGTTTACGAGTATGCTAACACAATTACTGTTCGACACGTATCTTTAATGATATAACGATTCCAATTAGAACATATTTTTGGCGCAGGCGCACAGTGGGACGAGAATGCCTTATTTATTTGGACATCGGCCAAAATTTGAAGTGTCGAAATTCTGTTCTATAGCTACATTAAATCTTTATTAAGTGCTCGTAGCGTTAGAAAACACAAAGATATAAACTTTGTATATGAATCTGACCAGTATGAAAATTTCAGTCTTTTTGTCTTTCAGTTGCACCACTTTAAACAATTATTGCCTAAATCCTATTACTTCATAAGTTCTCAGTATTTTACATATTACCGAGTATCGTATTATTAATGATTTTCTACAAAAAACATTCTGACGAGTTATAACACCAGATCGGAAAATAACCGGACTTTCGTGCCCACGTGAGAATCGAGCATCTTCGACGTTAACGTTTAAGAAGAAGACCCCCCACGAGTTCATCCTAATTCGTCGCAGCTTACCCATCAAATGGGAATGCGGCTTGACTTCCGCCCCGATTCTAGATCGATGTACTCCCCTCCGACGCGCAAAGTTTAACTCGAGGCTTTATTAGAAACCGTCGCGGCAAGGAAATATCTCGATCCAGCATCCACGTACCAGGGACGACCGGAAATTTACCGGCGATATTTCTCGCTGAGTATCGGCCCCTCGTTTCCCTCCATCTTGAGGAAACGCATACTTCCTCCCCCTCGGTCACTTCCTGCCACTCCATTTTTCCCTCTTTCCACCCTCTATTTCCCTTCTTTCTCCGCTGCTTTCCCTCGAGTTTCCCCAATCCTCCCGGGGGAAACGATTTATTCCAGACACCCGTTTCTTGCTTTTATCGAACGGGTGTCCCCGCACCGGGCGGCACGGCCCCTGGAATAATTAGCCTTGTTTCGGATCACTTAATTACGCCGGAAAAGCACAAGGCGGCCGTTTCGTGCAGATGGGAGAAGTAGATCGTTTCCCGTGGAAGGAAAAATGGCCTCTTGGATTGTGCGGGTGGATCGATGCAAATTCAGGGGCTCCGTTTTGATGCGGAAGTCGCGTTGTTGTTTTTACAATAGTAAGTTGGAGAAATGGGACGTTTTGTGGAGGATAGAAGAAACGGTGGACCCGCAGATCAGACTTACAGTTGTCGAGTTTAAGTCCTCTGATTTTCAATGCAAATTATTCCAAGAAAAACGTGGCCATCTTGAAGAAAAGAGTTCTTTCCATACCCAAGTTCCGAATGTACCGAAAAAGAATTAAATTTTGAAGGGGGTATTTGTAAAGATTTTTTTCTCAGTAAATACAACATGTAATGCATAAATCTTTTTGGTGTTTATTAAGCAACATGTATTATACAAAAAAATTAAAAAGAATTTTTGCAATTTGTTTTAATTGTTTTTTTACAGTGTGAATATGAAAAATTCCGAAGTATTCTTAATCTGTATGAGTGTCGTTATAGCTCTTAGCTCAATTCTTTGCAATCAAAAAGATTTATTTCATTATGTGTTGCATTTACTGAGAAAAGTACCTTTAAAAATAGCTTAAGTTTTCAGCGGTTCAAAGTAGAACGACCTCTTAAGGAGCGAAATTGTTTTTGAGAACCGTTCGAAGTGGGATGAGTCGTGTTTTAGTCAGACAAATAGTTGGAAGTTTCTATAGAATCATATCTCTTGGCCCCCCACTAATCTATGATTCAAGAAAATTTCAAACTTGCAACTAGAATCTGCAGAACCAATTTTTCCAAGTACCTTTCTCGATAAATAATCTTCCTTAATGGGTTACGCCACCCTGAGATACTCAAAGTAGCACCAAATTAGACAATTTGTTTTTATGACACTAAAAGGTTGAAAATTATTTCTACACATCTTATGTTTAGGACATGCATTAACGAATATATCGTATAAATATTGTACAGAAATATTAAGAAATGGCCGAGTCACGCGTTGTCCAGTGAAACTCCTCGGAATCACTTTCCTCAATCACCTATTTTTGGGACATTGAAATCCGGGCGTCCCCTCAAGGAAGCATCAACAAAACCTCCCACGCAACCGAGATATCCTCGTCTCCACACCCCTCAAACCACAAGTAATCGCACCAAGAACAAATACAATTCCAACCCGCACCAGCATCGCCACCCCAAAAGCAGGTACCTCGGCAAAGAAAACCACCCCCGTTTACGCAATCCCCCAGTTTCCATCCGCGCCAAGCGAAAAGGAATCAGCCGTGGAATCCACTCGATTTAAAATTCCTCCACCAATCAAAAGATTCCCAGCGAACCCCTCCCCCCTCCGTTCTCAATATTCAAAATGGACGACGTCTGGGGACAGTGCTCGAAAGCTTTCCACGAGATCAGACACGAAACGGTGAACGCTTGCGCTCGCGGTGGCGCGCGACAAAGAACCTCGTCGCGCCCTCCCCAGTCTAAATGGATTGAACGCTCGCTCACAAAGGGAGCGCGCTCGTGAAAACACGCGCGCAAGGTGGCAAAGGTCCGCCGCGCGAAATGTGTCAACGAGCACTACCTATCCCTTCCACGGGCGTCTATCAATCTGCCTGTCTGCTTCTTTGGCGAATCTCCATCGCGGGGTCTACGCGTCGGGGGATCACAGAAATCGACGTCTGGGTCAGTTTCGACTCGTAATAAGCGCGCATTCTACTTTGCCGGTCGAGAAGAGGCCTATTTTCATGAATTTTTTTTCTTAGGAATCAATGCACGGATTTTAATTTTTTTTTTTTTTTTTTTTTTTAATAATGGTTATTATTCTTTGCTATGTAGTGGCTTAGGTAAAAATGTAGTAGAATACTATATATTCTTTAGTACTGTTGACAACTTTAGTAAGAGGTCGCGGTAACAAATGTGGACCCGGCTTTAAGTCATTCCTGCCACTGTTGCGCGAGGTGATGTTACGCTTGGGTCCAAAAAGACGCAGGAGCTGGTCGAGGGTTAATTGGTATTCGTAGGGGGCTGGCCGAGACCAGGAGCGTCGATTACATTTCAAATTCGACGTTTTATCGTCCGTGACATCTTTTCGAGCGCCGATAGGCCACTCGACGATGCCAGGTACGTCGTAGACGGCTCTCAAGGCTGTCGCTGGTCACTCCCAACTGTGCAACTTTCTATGGTAGCGGGTGGATAGCCCGATGGAGGTTGCATTTCGTTTGAGTCTTTGAGTTTTCTTGGTTTAATGGCGCGTTGGGAATTAAGAGCCCAAGTTCTTGGACGTGAGTGGGGTGTGTGCGAGTTATTCTAATTTGGGCGCTCGTTGAAAACCGTGGCTTTAGGGAGTCTGTTCGTATATGGTTGAAAGTTTCTTTGTGGTTAGTTCGTAATGGGAATTTTGAAGATTTTATTGATTTATTGATTCCTTGGGGACTAGAAGTCGAGGATCTTTGAGTTGGCTCATTAAAATGTGAGTTGTTCTAGGTTGGACGCTCGTTGAGAACTATGACTTGAGGAAAACTGTTGATGGATGGTTAAAAGTTTTATTTTGTTCAGTTTCTATTCGGAGTTTTGATGATTTTTTTCGTTACTCGAGGACCAAGAGCATCGACCCTGGGAGCTGACTGTTTACAATGTGGCACATTCTATTTTAGACGTCCGTTGAGAACTGTGACTTAAGGATGACTATTAAAAGTTTTACGTTGTTCGGTTTCCAATTGAAATTTTGAAGATTCTCTTCATACACTGATTCCTTAAGGTCTTAGTGTTGGCTTTTTATAATATTATTCAATCTACTTTGGTCGCCCGTTGAGAACCATACCCTAAAGGTGCGTTCAGACCAAACGAACAAATTCTCGTTCGCTCCACATTTCGACAAAATTCGTGCTCATTTAGTGTAAACGGCAATCTTTATTTGAAACTTTTCATTACTTGAATTTTGTAGAAGTACTATATTTCACAACAGAATCGCTTAAAAATCAATGCACCCCGAGAATAATCAGAAGAAGCCCCCCAAAATAACGCGGATCACCTTTCCTCGTGAATTCTTCCGCGGAACTCATTGAAATTCGTGTTCGGTAGCTTGCGAATGCGAATAGCTACATGGAGAATCCGCGGCCTCGAGCGTTAGCGTTCGATTCGCGCGTTTTCGAGTCGCCAAGGCCGCTCGACACGAGGATCAGCCTTGTTAATGTCGTTTATAATTCGAGGTTGTACAACCGGCTCTTTATCTGCCTCGCAAAAGTGGCAGATGTTCGAGCAACGGTTTATTGTTTCTCTTCGTTTATTTCGCTCGAGAACAATTATTTTCACAGAGGACACAAATAATAAGGATAATAATTTACGCGGAATGTGCGTTCCACGTGGTTGTTTGTAGACGATTATAATTATTTTTAATGTAATTATTATACTATAATTATAATATGTTATGATTAACATAATTACTATTAATTATAATAATAATTATTATTAATAATTATGTTAATTATGTTAATTAATATAATTATACTAAAATTTAATTATTGTTATATTATTATGAATTAATGGAAGTCTAGAGTTTATACAAAAACGACTTTTGAGAAATCCGGTTTTCAAATTCCAGTATTAAAAATCGGTTAAACCGGTTTTCATTTTTGTTGAAAGAAAACAATTAAGCAGTAAAAAAAATATTCATTTTAATTTTGAAACATTTCAGTTTATTTAATATTTATGCAACTTCAAAAATATAACAAAATATAAATTATAAATCATTATTTCATTCAGTATTTTTCTTCTGAGACTACCTCTTCTACTACAATATATTTGTGCCCGGGGCGATTCCAAGTCAAAATGTTAACGTTTTTAATTAAATAATTAATTAGTCTTTGACTTTACATATTAATTCTACCATCTAAAATCTAAAATCGGATTTCTCAATTTAATTTTCCTTTAAAAAAAAAGGATTTTTAAACCTGTATTTAAAAGTATAAAAACGAAATGTCGGTAAATAAATTATTTGCAGCGTAAAAAAATTACCATGTAAATCGAAAGATACATGTAATTCTATGAATATAAATATCCCTAATTATCAAACCAATTACCACGGAATAAAAGAAATTAGATTACACAATATTCTGCGTGAAACAATGGTGACACCTGTACGAAGAAGCTACAGCTGTTCCATAGTTGCTGCACCTTATTCTTCGCCGTTTAGTAGACAAAGGAGGGGTATGGAAAGCTCGAAAGAACCAGCTTCCTCTTCCCAACAAAAGAAATTAATATTTAACAATTCGCTCCAATTCTATTTCGCGACATCAGGCTCGCAGCTTCGTCTTTTATCTCGAGCCCACGGCTTCAATGAATATTTCCCGTCCGCTTCGGAATAAATTTTCGGGAGGAAGAGGCGCCGGACTAATGTGCCGCCAGCGTCCTCGATCTTTCCCCGACGGAAAGAATTCCGTGACTACGCGCAAGGACGATCCGCTCGCGAGAAATCCACGGCAGAGGAGTGAAAGTCGTCGGTCGGACGGGCGAGAAGAAGAGGCATTCCATTCGATGGGTATCGCGGATCGCTCTATGGATCGTGGAAAGAACACTTCCGCGCCCGCGATCGATTGCGAAACGCGGCGAGCTATGAAACCCAGGCAGTTGCCGCGCGAATGACTGGCTCGATAATCGCCAGCGCCGCGCACGTACGTGTAATTGTCGCGCCAGCAATTTCCTCCAAACGAGCCACGAGTCCCGCTTTAATCGTTTAACGTCTTGTTTTTTTTTTTTCATCCGCGTGGTTTGTCTTGGTGGGATTTCGACGAGCGTAGGTGTGGTGAGCGGTAGAGAGGCTTGGAACGCGCGTGATTGTAGGGAGAGCTGAGTAGAGGGGCTCTGTGGGGATGGGGAGAGACTAGTTTCGGGGTTTGATGAACTAGTATGGAGGTTTTGCTATTTATTTGTTGATTGAAGTGTTTAATTCTTTGTCCCACTTTTTGGGGCCTTAATAAATTTCACTATTGCTTGGTAAATCTTGGGTTTGATGGATTTACAGTTGTCTGCAAACTCAAAATTTGGATACTTATGGTAGAATATTAATTCCTATTTTAATTCTTTTAAAAAGGACTTGCTTCACGTTTTCTATTTGTTTTTGTAGATTGCTGGGGATGCGAAGTGACTTGTTTCGGGGTTTAGTGAACTAGTATGGAGGTTTTACTATTTATTTGTTGATTGAAGTGTTTAATTCTTTGTCCCACTTTTTGGGGCCTTAATAAATTTCACTATTGCTTGGTAAATCTTGGGTTTGATGGATTTACAGTTGTCTGCAAACTCAAAATTTGGATACTTATGGTAGAATATTAATTCCTATTTTAATTCTTTTAAAAAGGACTTGCTTCACGTTTTCGATTTGTTTTTGTAGATTGCTGGGGATGCGAAGTGACTTGTTTCGGGGTTTAGCGAACTAGTATGGAGGTTTTACTATTTATTTGTAGATTGAATTACTAAAGGGGAGGATCATTTAGATTGGGAATAAAATCTGTTTTTTTTTCAGATTTTTTGTAGAAAAATCTACTGTACCAAATGAGTTCAGGTTTTACATATATCTGGTACATGCGATGAAGAAAATACACATATCGTTTAAAATACATATATTTTTATAAAAATACTGGCATCGGTGTGGGAACGTTTCTCCATTTATTTAACCGCTGAGCAAAAGCGAAAAGCCGCAACGGAATTTTAATTATTATTAATACGAACATACAGCGAACCTGAAAAAAAAACAGGAAAAACCATAATTCAGGAAGATTTATTATTTAAACACAAAGGAATGCATTTTCTTACGCTCTTTTTTTAAGTTTCTTGCAAAAAAACAATACTTCTTAAAAAATGTTGTTTATTCCTAAGGTTTAGCGTATGGCCATACTCATAATAATTAAAATTCCGATTCGTTTTTTTTTTTGTCTGTTCAGCAGTTCTGGACTGACAGGGTCAGCAGTTTAAAAATAAATGAAGAAACGTCCCCACACCGATGCGAGTATCTTTATAACTATGTGTTATTTCGAGTAAAAAATATATGTAAGCAGATGTACGTAAAACCTGAACTTATTAGATTCATCCATATAAAATCTGTAAAAAAAAATTGGTATTCCCCCTCCAAATAATATTCCCCTCTCCTATAACGTTTATAAACCTCACTATTACTTGTTAAACCCCTGTATAATCGCTTTACAGTTACCCGCAAACTCGAAATTAGAATAATCATTCCATAAAACCACCATCAATTTCAATTCTCTAAAATAAAATAACTAGTTTCACACTTTCGATTCGCTGCTGCGTATCGAATGCACATTCGCAATTAGACTGAATAACCAAACTCGCCACCCGACCCAGTACCAGCCTCCCACAAATGCAAACAGAGAAGACATTTACCGGCAAGATCGTGACACACGGGGAACAGAATCGCAGCTCTCCTGCCACGCCTAATGTCAAGATCGCAGGTGCCACTGGCCCGTGTTTTTCCACTCGTCGTTGCTGCACGTATTAATTATGTGCCGGGTGTACAACCCGCCCCCGTTTCAAGGCATATAGATTTCTGGCGGCAAACGATCGTTTAAACGCCCCCTCGAATACAGATCGACCGGGCGGAACACGGCCGACCCAGACCCCGGGTGGATATAAATCGCTAGGCAACCGGTACACGCGTACCGCTTGCGTTATTAATCCTCCGTACAGCCCGATCAACTTTTCCTATTCTCGGCCAGGTCAGTCGGAGAATTAGTTCGGGAAAAAAAACGCCCGCGGGGATGGGCACTGGATTCTTTTTTTTTCTTTCCTTTTTTTTAATCCCGTGGAAATAATTTTTTTCCCGTCCCCTGAGAAAGTTTCGCTTCGCTGTCCAATTTCGAGTGAAATCGAACGCGACGTGGGCGTTTCGAGCTGATTGGAATCGATGGACTCCGAGAGATCGGAAGCGCGCTTTTAGCGAGCGTACGGCGGCGAAAGTGGGCGATGCGTGGTGGTTTGTGTTGTAATATTGATTGTGCGAAGGATTTCCTTAGTGCGCTCGTATTTTACTGTTAGAATGCTGATTTTATGAGGAACGGTTGGGAGTGCGAGGTTTAAACTTAGGGGAGCGATTCGGGGCGATAAAACGGATCGAAAATTTGGGATGAAGCTTTTTCGTAGGACCCTTCGTTTTTGGGGGAATTGATTTTGAAAGTGTGCGCTCGCTTGGATAGATATCTGCGTCTTTAATGGAGAGTTTCTAGAGAACGAAGCCTTGGAGAGCGAAATGTTGTTCTACGGTTCTTGTTCGGTCTATCGAGACGAATCGATTGCCATGCTTCAGTGTTGGAAATAATGTTAGCGCGAGCAACAAATTAGTGAAATTCATCTGGAACGGTCAAAATTTTCGAGATTACTCTTCTAACTTTTGTGATGACGATCTCTGTTAGAAATATTTTCAATGTCAATTTTGAACCGTGCACTTGATAAACTTAAAAAATTATTCTTCCTCCTCCTTCTTGAAAAGAGAGAAATTTTAACCTTTCACTGGCGAGTGCAGGAGTATAGAGAGTACAAAGCTAAAATTTAATAACTTAGATCGTAAGATAAACCGTCGAAGAGTGACTTCTCAATCGATAGAAATTACCCGGTGAGCTGACATTAGGCGTCGAAAAGAAGGGAATTCTGTGCTTCTTATGAAACGGATAGAGGCTCGATCGTGCTCCACAGCCGCGCCGTGTAACCTTTTGCATTTTGCGCAAGCGATATTTCAATAAGAATACAATTGCACGGGCTGCTTGGATGCTTTCCCTTCAACTGAACCGAAAAACGGCGAAAAACACGAGCAAGAAACAGCTTTACAGAATCACCGACCCTTTAAATCTGGCCGAGACAATAAAGCAAGCAAACTTTTGTAATTATTCATAAATCCTGACACGTTATAACAGCCGATCTTTGGTTTATCCAAGGCAGAGTATTTTCCAAAAGGAGCTCATTCTTTTCGGGAAACAAAAGCCATTCAAGAATCCTGGCGATTATTAACAATGTCCCATTAACCTAAACAAATATAAACAGCTCTAAACTCTAACGTGAAATTCGATAATATTTTATAATAATAAATTTCGAACCTAAATTTTGCCAGAATTACTCGAATTCGAGGCTTCCCGTCAACAAAAGCATTTTCCCATTTCGCAACCTACTTTGTTACCGTCTGTGCAACTGCATACATTACGCATTTAAATTCGAACGATTACAAGTGGCGGACGCGTTTACTGTTTACCATTTCCCGTCCATTTCGTGTATATAATTAAGCGGCATTATTAGATTAATAAACCAAAGCGAAATTAGATTCCGAGGTAGCAGGGTTTCCTGCTCGAAGCAACATATGGTCGACCTTTCACGACCGTTTTAAATAAACACTTATCAGTCCCTCCTATCGATAGCATATAATTTTATCGTGTCCTATCCATACCACGTAATCAGCTGCATTTTAACTCTTAATTGTTTAAAGTGAGACACCTACACTTAGGAATAGAAAAACCAGGGTGAACTTTGAATTTGATTATTTTTTCATTGAAAATATTTTTTCAGTGGAAAATCTTCATATGCATCTTAAAATACATGGTGTAATGTAACAATTGTGCAAATTTAATTATAAAACTAAGAAGATCGAATGTGATAGTGCTTTTCTCAAAATGGCACTTTACTAAACGGTAATCAATATTTCTCGAGAACTACTGGAGCGATTCAGTTGAAATTTAGAACAGAGATTTCCGACAGAATGATTCAGTGTTTGTGGTAGGATATTATTTTTAAACATCATAGTTCATTTTTTATCAATTAAAAAAGGATGATTTTCTTACTGTAAAATCACACTTCTTCATTCAAATGCTCGCTTTTTTGCGAAGAATTGGTATTTTTAAAAAACAGCTGCGACAAACTTTAGAGTATTTTATGTATTTTAAGTAAAATTTTGCTTCTTTTGTTTTAGATAAACATTATCGGAGATATTTTGCTTACCGCGGAAGCTGTTCTGAAAAAAAACTACCTAACAGAAATTATTATTACACGTTCAATCTTCTAAGTTCTATAATTAAATTTACAGAATTGTTAGATTAACGTATGTGCTTTAAGCCGCACAAAAAGATTTTTAAATTAAAAAATATTTTCAAAGGGAAAAAAATTGTCAAACTCCGCCCTGGTATGTTGCCATTTAAATCCTTTCCTCGTTCAGAGCACCTCAGCTTTCTCCTTCGGTATAAAATTTCAAGCACCTGCAAGCAACAATTGTCCGTCTGGTACCTGTGGCTCCTGCGAACGAGGCACTTTCGACACGAAAGCTCCTACCAATTCCCAGATTAAATTTTAAATTAAAAAAGACACACCTTAGAGGATCAGAAATTTCGAACGAGTATGTAACGATGGTCGAGGAGTTATTCGACGCTTTAGTCACTCCCCCGCCTGCGAGATCTCATTCTGATTGATATACAGAAGATTTCACTGGAAAGTTACGTATACAGGTCGAGGAGGAGCAGATCAACGACCTGAAAAGTAGCTTCCAGACGAGCGGACGTATTTCTATGCGAAAGTGGAGGATACGTCCGTCGGTGGGTGAAGGAAAGGTGTGAAAAGCTGCTTCGAAGGTACAAAAAGTTAATTAGAACGTACCGGAGTTGGCGTGGCCATGCCCAGCAGCGCTGTTGGTCGCTGAATGGACAGCGTTGGTCGCCGCGTTCGCGACGTGCTTCAGCGCGCTTATCACCATCATATCTCCTATCACACTTGGATCACAACTATCAGATACCACCTACGGATCACCCACGATCCCCTCCACCTCCAGCACCACCCCTAGTCAAATCCAGCCCCCCAAAAACTGGTCCTCAAAGTTCACACTCCGAATCCACCGAGGATCATGACCGATTCCTCACTGCGCATCCCGAAAACCCTGCGAATCCATGCTTCAGACCCCTAGACTGGTGAAACAACGCTGTAAAATAGTGTCCTGGAGCAGCACTGCCGGTTTCAAGGGATACATACGAAGAGCGAAGGAGTTAGGCCGCTTTAATTAACAGAATTCTTGAGTTTCCTCGGAGATTCACGTTCCACCACTGTTTCACCGGGTTCTTTGGTCGGGGAGGGTGATTTATTTCGGCGGTGTGTTGTTCCTGGAGGCGGCAGGTTGGCTGTGGAGGGTCTATGGGCTTTGGAGAGGCGGCGCCGCGCGCGAAAATCGTCTCGAGGATGGCGAAAGAGCGCCTCGCGAGCGTCGTCTGGCGACTAAAGTGCGGCCTCAGCTCGCATAGACTGCGAAAGGCAGCCAGGTCTCGCCTCCCCTCCCTCTTCTGCTTCCTCGGCCTTCTTCGGAGTTTCACCTTCACGGAAGTCTCGGCTGACGCGAGTGTAGGTGTCGGGACACCGACGGATCCACTCTATTTCACCGCCAGAGGGGGATGACCTGGGAGCCGTCACGCCTATGGCTTCGCGATAATCGAATAGCTCGGGCTCTGGTTCCTTCGGCATTTCGACCCAGTTCGCCGGCGACACGAGGAGTCGCCGCGGAGGAACCGAGCTTCCACGGGTCGGTTGTAAGAGTTATTGGGGAATCAAGGGGGCATTGATTGGTGTTGTGCCCGAGGTTGTTGATCTTTTTTGCTTTCGGTGAAGGTGGTGATTGAGAGAGGTGAGTTGCTGGAGGACGGATATTGGGGTTGTATGATTTGTAGTGGAGGTGTGGAGGGATATTGGTTGAGGTTACGGCTGTCACGAATTATTCGAATAATGTAAGTATTCGAATAGCTAGAAGTATTTGAATAATTCGAATATTCGAATATTCGAATATCAGGGAATTAAAATATTCGCGTATTTGAATAATTAGAAGTATTCGAAAATTCGCATATTCGAATTATTAGGAGTATTCGAATATTCGCATATTCGAATAATTAGGAGTATTCGAATATTCGAGCATTATTCGAATAATTAGGAGTATTAGAATATTCGAGCATTATTCGAATAATTAGGAGTATTAGAATATTCGAGCATTATTCGAATAATTAGGAGTATTTGAATACTCGAATATCAGAGAATTAAAATATTAGGAGTATTCGAATATTCGAGCATTATTCCAATAATTAATAGTATTCGAATATTCGAGCAATATTCGAATAATTAGAAGTATTCGAATATTCGAGCATTATTCGAATAATTCGGAGTATTCATATATTCGAGCATTATTCGAATTATTAGAAGTATTCGAATATTCGAGCATTATTCGAATTATTATTCGAATAATTCGGAGTATTCATATATTCGAGCATTATTCGAATTATTAGAAGTATTCGAATACTCGAGCATTATTCGAATATTCAGCAGCATCCGAATAATTTAAGTATTCGAATATTTGAACATCAGAGAATTCGAATATTCGAATAATTATAGGTAAACAAGATTGAAATTTACAGTACTTGCAAATTTAAATGAATGATACATTCAGGTTTCTCTACAACTAAGATGTAGCATATAGTTTTCTACAAATACGAATACAATTCTTTTTTTCGTGAATCTGGATTATAATAATGCAAAAGATAGAAATTTTTATGAGGCATTTGGGTTATGGCAATCAAAACAAATCAAATTTCGTAAATAATTTAAAATCAGGGAAGATTTCTTTCTCTCCTGAAAAATTTCATTTTTGGCACTTAGTGTTTTCTACATGGACTCTTCAATTATCTGTGGTAGTATAGAATTTAAGTATTTTAGAAAGGAAAAGTCAGGAGGTAGTCATTGTTTGACAATGAACTGGGTATCCAACAAAAATTATCAAAAATTAGGGGTGAGATTGGTATTGTATTGAGGATGCTGGGCTTGGGTGTAGAAGGCGTGGAGTT
This sequence comes from Andrena flavipes, assembly GCA_963971345.1. Lineage (NCBI taxonomy): Eukaryota > Metazoa > Arthropoda > Insecta > Hymenoptera > Andrenidae > Andrena > Andrena flavipes. The sequence goes on from OZ020480.1 coordinate 77,281,967, forward strand.
ATGAAAGAGGGAACAGGAGCTGTTGGGGTTGGATGATAGATATTGGAGGCGTGAAGGGACAATGACCTGCAGTAGACTGTAGAGTTAGATGAAAACTAGTTTCATGATTTTATAAATGAAGAGTAAGCAGGTATATATTAGAAGAAATTCGTTCCGAAGGATTAAACACAAGAATTATTAAAAACTGGGGAGGGAGGACTTCCTTGTTGTTGGTCTTCTGAGTACAGAAAAGTAATTAAATCACGAATGGGTGAATTCTTGCTGTTGAATGATTAAAATTGGCCCTGTAAAGGATCAGTGACCTGTAGATAAACTGTAGACTTGGATGGAACGGAATTTAATGGTTTATAAATGGACCGAAGCTAGGTAGGGTGTTAGAGGAAGATTGCCTTGATGATCTAAGAGTAAAAACTATCGAAAACTAAAGGGGGGCTTGATTGCTGTGGAGCAGAGATTGTTGGTCTTCTGGCATGGCTGTAGAAGGTAATTAAGTCACTATGGGGTGAGTTGGTGGCTTGGAGGGAAGTTTGAGTTGCGTTGGAGACGTAGGGGTTGAATGATTGATATCCGAGGTGTGGAGGGACACCGAAGGAGACCTGCGAGGGCACTGACCTCTAGGTAGAATGTAGAATTACGTGGAAACTAATTATCCGTGGTAGCAGAGAATTTCAGGGTTTCAGGAATGGAGAATGAGGAGGTAGCCATTGAGGTACTTTGAATGGGGTATTAGAGGAAAATTGTTTCAATAAATTAGAGGTAGGAATTGTAATGCTCTTGAGTTGAGATTATTATTCCTTTAATTTCAACGTAAAGTGTACTTAAACCTCAGTAGAAAGAAACGTTGATGACTTTGGAAACTAGTTCCCTTGAAGCTCACAAATTTATATAATCACCTTTAGGAATTTCAATAGTCATTAGCTGAACTTTGGGAACTATCACACAGGGGTTCTCCTCAAGATCCCAAATTTAAATAATCACCCATAGAAATTTAGATGGCCATTAACTAAAGCCTAGAAGAGCACTGACAAACCTAGAAAATCTGACAAAGTGAAAGAATTTTATTAGAAGACTAGAAGAAAGAGACCAGCTTGTATCCACCAGTTAGCTACATGTACACCATAGACCTCCCAGATTCATATTTGCACACCGACGAAATTGTTGGAGTACAATGGAGAACAGTGGCCCCATTCGTGCCAGCAGAACCTGGGAGTGCTTGAGGTGTCTGGTTTGCAAAGTTTGTCACGAAACTGGAGTGTCGAGGTGGAAATCGGCGGAGGATCAAAGCATTAAACTTCCAGACCCAATAAGATACCAGTTTCTGGCTGCACGCCGGTCAAACGGTACGTCGAATCAAGTTTCACGCGCGCGTTGACTCTAAAGGCGAGTTTGCTCTTCGCCAGTCGTTGCCAATCAGCCTCATCAAGGATTCGAAACGTCGGTGGAGCATCTCTAACTGCTGTTACGTGGCTGCGCGACAGCAATTCTAACCGCAGACATTTCAGAGCATCGAGTAATTAGACACAGGAAACATTTAATCAATATGGTCAGAATTCGCTCTAGCTGGCTCCAGCGATATATTTAAAATATGAATATTAATCATAGATTGTTGAGAGGACAAGGATGTTTGCATTCAGGGCCTGGAAAAGGCATTTCACGTTAGCTATAGTCAAGCTAGAAAGTATTTGGCTGCTGCGGGTCACTTAGCTGCAGAATTAAATAAGCTATAGCTACTGTGCCAGTTTGTCTCTGTTTGAAAGGTCAAGAGAATTCTTTTACAAACATTTGGATATCTTGAATACAGTGGTAGGCGGAGCAAAGGGACGAGAGGTGCAGTGGTGGGGGAAATCTTAAGGCTCAGTGGTGGGGGAACTCTTAAGGCTCAGTGGTGGGGGAACTCTTAAGGCTCAGTGGTGGAGGAATCCTTGAGGCGTTATGGTGGGGGAAGTCCTATTACGTAGCGGTGGGGGAAACCTTGAGACGTAACGATGGGGGAAGTCTTGATGCACAGTCGTGGGGGAAGTCCTAAGGCGTAATGAGGGAGGGGAAGTCCTAAGGCACAGTGGTGGGAGAAGTCTTAAGCAGCCAACATCCACTGTTCAGACTATAAGGAGAAGCAAGGAGATCGCCCGCGTGGAACAACGAGCTTGTTGGTCCCCAGAGCTCGCGATACACCGATAATCTGTCGTTGAATCCCACCAGTTGCACTAACGTCACACGATATTCCACGTCGAAATTCAAGCCTCCGCGTCCACTCCGCGGGGTCTTTTCGCTGGAACTAATACGGTCGCTCGTCGACTTCGCGTGCGGTCGGTGAACGGTGCACCGGCGAATCGAGTTTCATTTACACACACGCTTCTGCCCGCATCCAGCAGGTGAACAAATCGAGGAACAAGAAAAACATTACACGGCCACCTACCACTTTTGCAACGCCCTTTTTTTCTTCGCCGCTGTTCACTGTTCGCGCCTGGCAGCGCGATCTCGTGAAAGCGTTCCCTCCGTTCAACGTTGAAAGCAGTTAAGGTACACGGGGAAACGTTGATTTAAAATTAGAAGCCTGGGATTATGGGAAAAAATATGACAGCCACTCTTTTTTCCGTCGTTCGAGACGAAGTTTCACCAGTAAAAGTTTTTCTCTCGTTGGGAATCGTAAACCTTTATTACGGTCTTTCATTCGGAGCTTTGTACGTCACGTGATAATAGCAGCGCTAAATCTCCCCCTTTTTTTTTTATTGTTCACTTCACTTATCGTAAATTTCTCATCGTCATAAGCCATGAAGTTACAAGGTGCGAAATATGGCGCGTATGAAGCACATGGTTAATCAAACTGAAAGGGTTCCAGCTGTCACGATTGGTAATTCGTTTTTCACCCTTTCGTTCTTTGTCTCATAAAGTTCGTGATAATAATAATAATCCAGAATTAGAAGAGGAATATGTGCAACGGTGAGGGGATTTGGTACCAGAGAGAAAATTTAAAATAAAACCTTAAGAAAACAGTTTCGAGTCTTCCGACTACCAGGCAGGTGATTGCGTTAAGCAAAACTCATTTGCAGGTAACCAAGTTGCCAGTTTGCGGGTAATGGGATCAGGGCTTCGTTGTCCACTTCGTCACCCTAGTATATCCAAAGGCCGCTCGGAAACCACTTCATCTCCCACGAGATTGCAATTCGTATTTCGACCCCTTCGCCGTCGTGAATTTCACGCGAGCCTGTAGGGTTGCGTCAAAGGTGCCAGCAAACGCCATTCTCAAAGAAAATACGGAAGGTCGAGGGAGGAAAGCTTCTCTGGGAGGAGAAACAAAGAGCCTCTGCCCCATATTCAGCTGGGGTTTTCGGGGCTGAAGGGCAAGGATCCGCGCCACGAGTGGCAATTCTCCGCGGAAAAGCTGTCACCCGTCGTCCTTGCTCGATCAGATCCTCGGTCGATCCTTTTTCCAGGGAGTCGTGGGCCGAGGAGAAGTCCCGAAGCTCCTAAATAATGGGGGACGACGCCTCAGTGGAGGGCGAGCTCAGCACTTTACGACGGGCGGCTAGCTCTGCCAGTCTCATCAATGTCCAATTAAGCGCAAGAAGATCACCGTCGCTGCTAACGTCTAATGCCCAACCGCTCGATGAACAGTCTTCCGTCTGGATAAGAGCTTTGGGCCACCTAGAAGCGCTCGATGGACAGAAGACTGTCGAGGGTGAGGGACACAGAGGGAAACTCAGCGTCTTCATGGTTCTGGGGGGAAAACAGAGTCCTTGGTTCCCCGGATAAAGTACTCTGAATAGCACCGAGGCTCGTAGGAAGATTTAACAGCGATGCTTCGATACTAGTACGCGAACCCCGATACTAGTTCATCGCTATCCCCTACGGAGTTTTACGCAATAGGGAGCTGTTTTACTGGATTCTACATACTTGTACGGCTTACTACTTTTGTATTTGTACATGCAAAAGGTAGAGAGACGTAATATTAAGTCGACCCCTTCCCCTCTTCACAAATTAAACACATAATGGCGTTATATAATAATTACTATCTGAAAACAGGGGAAGCAATGTAATAACAGATGACCACCCAGAAAATGATCGCTAAGTGAGTTTGACTCGCGCACAACGTACACGAAGTCAACTCGGCCGAAACCGATCGGCCGCGGTAAATTTTCTTGACGCCTTCGCGGGCTGAAGTTCGCCACCCGGAGGCGGTGGTTCGTAATTTAATTTGCGCTGCTCGCCCTCGCCTCCGTTCCAACGCGACTCGAGTTCTCCTGTCGCGTTTGTCCCGGAAATTCGGACGCCCGGAAAATCGAAGGTGGCTGGCGTCCGTTTACTAATTTTTCACGCTCGATCGCGATCAGAAATGGCGGCGCCGATCAGCGGGACGAATAAATAGTGTACAGAACCGAATCAGTGTTGCAGGTGAACCGAATCGCAATTGAACGTGGGCGAAGGTAGAGAATCTACAAAATGTGTATACAGGGTGGTCCATAATGAGCGTTCAGCAATGCAAGCGAAGTATCAAAAAGAGAACCCAATCTATAAAAGAAGATTGAAAATGCAGACTACAATCTGCATTTACGAGAAGCCGCGATAACCAAGAATGAAACTACAGGGCGTTCCAAAATTTTTGCAAGCGGTGCAACAAATATTCATCGAGAATCAGCTCCCGCCATCGACGGAACTTTCCCATGGAGGAACCGCAACCGTTCCACATTCCCCAATTTTCAACGCTGCCGAACTACCCACCGCGAGTATTTGCTTCCGCCGATGTTTGAATAAATCTTCGACGAGTACGGGCTCGTAAGGTGGGTTCGCAGAAACGCGACAGCCGAGGAACTGGATGTTACCCTCCCGGAGAACTTGCACCAGCGAAAATTCCGCGGGGCCATTTCTACGTGATTCATATCCCGCGGACGGTGCGAGGGGGAGGGGCGGGGCGGCTGAAACAGTCAGCAAATTTAATTGGACGTTGACGATGCATTATATTCCGTTCCCGCCGCCGCTATTCCGCTGGGAATTTTACTCGCTCCTCCTCTAATTTCGAATTTCAATTAAAGGGAGGTGAAATATTTGCCCCCTCCCCCCCCATCTTCTCCGCTTCTATTTCTATCCTAAATTGCTCGACGATTACTCCCTCGAGCAGCATCTCCTTGAATGCGCCTTCCCGGACGGGAAGGAAGTGGTGCCATTTATTCTCGGCACTGTTTATCTCCGTTTCGAATTAGTCTTTTCCTGATTAATTGATTTTACAGTGCGTAGATTCTTAGGGGTACGTAAGGAACGAATATTTGAGTATCAATGGGAAAAGGACTTAATTTTCTGAAACACTGTTTGAGGTCTTATTAATGATAGGTGAGGAAGGATTTTGAAAATCCTAAAGCGCGACAGGCTAACGAAACCACGAAGAACGTTCGATGTAAGAAAACAGTGGGAGTATTCAGCGTAGGGACGGAGCAAGAGCTGCTGATTGCACAGTTTCTGGGCTCCGTTGATACAACCGCTTCTCAATAACTCCTCGTCGACTGCCTTTACAGTGGCATACAGGACCGAGGCCAAGATTCGTGCCGTCCAAGCAATTTTTATTAAAACTGTGCGCGCGACGCGGGGTGGGGGGAGTGTATTGTGTGTCACGAGGCGTGCCATTTCCTCCCCTATCGAGGTAAAGTGGCTCCAACCCCGGTCACGGAAACCCCGTGTCGCTTCGTAATTGCTGACTACCACTGCCGAACAAAAATTCATCGGGGCAACGTGATTTTTAATTATCACGATGCGATGTCGTTATTTATATTGGAAACAAAGAGGCCACTGGGTACAGCGAGCTGTATTGCTGAAGTAAAATGGATTAACTAATGAAAAATTCACCTGCTCGAGTGAAAGGTTTGTCATAGCACTTCTGGTTACCAAAAGCAGAATTATAATTAAGGTGGATTCAATTGACCAGTCAAGATCAGCGGGCGTGGCTAACCCCTCCACACTGGCCACTCCCATTACGGAATGACCACGCCTACTAATCCACTTTACCCAATTTCCTTTGCAAAAGAATTCCTCAGGCATTCCACAGTTTGCGATCCTATATACAACCTCAACTGGAAATTTACATGTATACTTCCAAAAGCAAACTGCATCACCGAAACCATTGCAATTTCGAGCAATCCTAGTCGAGCTCTTTAAAATCATTCACACCGTTGACTATCTCTTCACGCTTAAAGGAACTATGGAAACGCAGCCGGAAAAATTTTCCCGACCCGAGAGAGAGGAAAAAAAGAGGAAAACAGACGAATTGGAAAGTTAATCAAGTCGCAGAGGCGAACGGGAGCGTATCGAAGTTATTCGTCTCCGTGTTTCGATGCCCGGAACACCTGGCGCGATAATTTATCGAGCTCTTTAACTTTCAAGTTTCGTCCGCCCCGCCCCTTTCCCCCCCACTCCGCCGCAGCCGCGTGAATCACGTGGATAAAGGTTCGCCCCGAATATTCCGCGATTTCAATCGCTTCAACCGTGGCTTATTTCACCCGATTCAACTCGCGCTCCCACCACCACCCTCGACCCCTTTCATCGTATCGAACAAGATCGCGAATTTACTTTCCATTTACGCGACGGAGAATAATGCCTCCTTTGACGGGCCACTGTTCGCCGGGGGGGAAAAAGAATTCACGCTTCTCTGAGAGCGTGCCGCGTGAATGGAGCGAATACAGAAGCTCGGAGATAGAATTGGATGGGAAATTCGCGAAGTCGAGGGAAGGGCACCTATTTTTTTTTCAAGCTAATGAAGAGACGCCTGGCAACGTGGAAGAAGCTGGAAAGTTAATTAACGCTTCCGCGACTGACGACGTATTACTGCGCTCTCTGTTTTGTGTCTCGGTAGCTTTTAACGCGTGCTTCCTTCTTTCAAGCCCGATAGTAACCATCCTCTTTGCACTCTTCCCTCGGTAAGCTGAAACGTGGAAATTGCTCGCGTGGTAAGGTGGTAGTTTAATTTCTGGTCCGGTATTCCTCTTTCTTTGTGGTTAGTTCTACTGTTGGTGGTAGTATATTTATGAGGAGGAATAAGAGTATAGGGAAAAATTCATCTCCTTGAGTTGTGTATTTATCTAAATAAAAATTGAAAGTAATGAATAATAGATAAACGATTTTATTCGTTAAAAAAAGACTTGAATTATTACAGCCTCGAATAAGGAATAAATGTTTTCCATTTACCTCTCATTGGAGTAGAAGATACTGTACGCTTGATCTATTAATATAGTCGCAACAAAGAAAGGGAACAGGAAACGTAGTAGAGGGGAGGGCCGGTGGGCGTGGCCAAGTGGCACGGTGGGCGTGTCTAGCCAGCCTAGTGGGGGTAACAGCTCCAGCAGCCAATTACTCTCGCTAGTTTCAAATGCCACAACTCGAAGAGGACATAACTACGAATATGATAGTAACAGAATAGTCAAACTATCACCGACCAATTTAGCTCCACCCTCCGTATTACTCCTCCCGGATTAAAGCCCCCAGGACAGCTTAAAAGGTGATACTTTTATACAAAAAAGCCAAGTAGAAACCTGAAACAAACTTCGCCACCCGTTTCGCCCGCCGTTCGAAGTCCTCCGCTCGAAGGAGCGCGCTTCGAGGGCCCGCGCCCGATCCAGAGTCGGCGTAATTGCGAAAATATTAGTGGTAGGGCTGGGCAAGATCGTTGGCAAACAAGTTATCGTATCGTCGGAGGGAAATCGGCCGTCCAAATACGCCGAATCGATATTCAATTACGGGTGTATCGCCGCGGGAGTGCGCGATAAGAGGCGACCGAGGAAAGCAGCTTTCACGGCAGAAATATCGACGCCGCGGCCGGAAAATGAGCCGCGGAACGCCCCTGATACTTGCAGCCCTGAAACCCGCCCGACAGGCCCCCTCGCTCTCGTTGTTTATACACCCTCGACGGGACTATCGAGTACATCGAAACGCCATTTTAATCGCCCAGCTCGCTCTAACGCGATGAAACTGCAGAATGGAGGCACTCCGAAAGTCGAGTCTACGCGAACATTCTGGACCAGGTCAGGCGAGGGTGGGGGCTCTATTGTTTGGTTACTTTTAAAGTTAATTACTTATTTGTGAGGGTTCCTTGTTGTGACTAGGAAAGAATTGGGGGGATCTAATTGAAAATTTTGGAATTAAATTCAACTATGATTTAAGGGTTTAGAGCATTTTGAAAATGGAAAAATGGGAAAAAGTTGTTTTCCTTTAAATTATAGTTTTAGTCACAAAAATACTCCAAACGCGATTTTCTCGAAATGATGATTTCAGAATCGGTGTGCTGTGTGCTCAGTTATAGATTTTTTATTTTCGTTATTTTCTCAAAAAAAAAAAAAAAAAAAAAAAAAAAAAAAACTTAAAGATAGCTGCTATTTTTAGAATCCAAAGTGGTGTAACCCCTTAAGATACTACTGTGTAGGTGTACCAAGCAATGGTGAGATTTCTTGACTTTTCTTAAAATTGGGAAGCTGTGGTGGACTGAAAATCATGTCGATCCTGGCCTAAATCTTCCTTTTGTCTGTGTTCGCTGGAGCTGTCACTATTGCTTGGTACACCTCTGTTCAATTTAACAATGGACCATTTTTAGACGTTGTATCGTCCTTGGAAAATATTGTTTCCGATCGTATAATGGGTTTGAAACTGCAAGAACCTTTTTTACCTGGAAATACCAGCCCCTCTTTCAGCCGAGCAATAATTAGCGATTGTTAATTATTCCGAGAACGGTAATGGCGAATCGATACTCATTGTTATTAATTACCGCTCGTTCATGGCTAATTACGATGCCGCTCCCCTCCGGTCACAGGGAGGGACTGGCTCGAAACGGAAAACAGAGGTGAAATAAAAAATATGTAACCGATACAAAGGAGAGAACGAGTGCTCGGGTATTATCGTTAATCGTTGCTAATTAGCAACTGCTGGTCGCAGCCTTTCTTTCCGTCGAACGTAAAGGAGGTAGGCTCGAAAGTAAAGTTAACAACAGATGAGAGAAAATGTACGTAGGAGGGTGGAAGGAAAGAGTTTTCAGAAATTGCACGCTTTTTAAACCACCACCGATCGGTACCTAATCGTTCGGAACTAATGAATACCTGATTATACAGCTTGCACCGTCGTTAATTAATACGCCCCGCGGTGCCATTAATTACCTCTACTTTGGATCAAGCGTGCACCCATTGATATTACTACCGAAGCGTTATTGAACACAGTCTGTACGCTTTAATGAATTCCAAAATGTTAGTAAAAAGGATATTATCGAGCTGCAGATACAAAGGAACGTGATTATGTATCGATAGTGTGATAAACAATGTCTATCGTTTCGGACAGGTGTCAAACAATTTGTTGTACTTGATTTTTTTATCATTTTGAGGATTGATAGCTTTCTGCATAACTAAACCCAATTAAAGAGTTATCATAAGGAATACAGTTTATTTGTCAGGGAAGGGTGACGTAAGAATTTAATTAATGTATAGACTGTTCCTCTAAAATGTTTACAGGAAAATACTGGTCGCTATGTTCCTCTGTGCCCCGTCGCCGGCTGCATAATCAATAAATCGAATCCTATTTATTATTCCAGCGGCGTCGCTCGTAAATCCATTTCCGATGGCTTTACGCCGAGAAAACCGATATTCAGTGATTATCAAATTGTAGTAATCCAATCGCGACTGCACTGAGTTAGGGGGACCTTTTTTTAGCGCCTTTTGAAAGAAGTCACCGGTGTCTTTCTTTACATTTCAAAGAAAAGCTTTGCCTGCCAGAATTCCGTATTTAAAAGGCTTCAAAGTAAAGTGCGAGCGTCTTAAGAGTTACAGTCAGAAGGAAATCAAGTGGCTGCTAAGGTCAGTGAGCCATTACCCCCACTACACTGCTCTGCTATCCCCACCGCGAGACTCTATTACCCCCGCCACGACGTACCTACTACCTTGGCCCCGCCCACTGCACTCTAACCATCTAAGTGGGCACTTCGACTCTGTATGGGCGATCAGATGTTTAATAACCTATACCTGTTACCAGTCACCTTAAAAATATTACCTAGAATCCTCGACCTGCGAACAAATTAACTTAATCTCACAACGTCCCTGATGCAAAACTCCCAAAGAATATTCCTACGTATTTCATTTACATTGGGAACTACAGTAACCCTATTACCCCCGAATAATTTGAAGACGCATCGCTAACGAAATTAACCAAACACCGCTTCCACTCTCGCGACCAAAATACCTTCCTTCCATACCCAAAACATCGAGCAAGGATACCCACGCATTCGTCATCCCCACCACGAATAGCACAGAAGCGTCTACGTGTGGAGGCAATGGAGGCTCCATTAAACCGCCAGCCATTTACCACCCAGGAGGGAGAGGGTGCACATCGCGACCCACAAGCACTCAAACACGAGCATCCTTGGGGTTGATATATTCCATTTCGCAGGATGGAGCGAGCTTCGCGCAGGATTATCCCCAGGAATCGAATTATCGACACCCTGGAGTGGGTGAAGGTTGCGAGGGAGCGCACGGGTAGGAAAAAAAAGTGGCAAGGTGTTGCCACCGCTGGCATTACACTTGCTAATGGGCGGAGGTTGGCAGGGGGAGGGGGTGGGGTGGGGTGCACGGTCGTGGCCAAGTAGTCGAGAGATGCTTCGCGTCCAAGTACGAGCAGCAAGCGTACACACGATCATTAACCCCAATTACGTAGTGCGCACGACGGGTCCGAGTGCCAGGCCTCGGTCATAATGAGCTATCTGTGCGCTCGTACAGTGACAGTTAGGTGGGGAGGGTGCGTGGATGACGTTGTGCACGCGTGCGCGAGCTTTCGTCCTGCACGGAGCGTGATAATGATGCACCCTTGCCAGCTTCCTCTTCTGAGTCGTTAAGCGAACGACGGCTCCGCAGAAGTCGGGGTTAAAAGCTGGCGAGTTGAGTTATTTGAGTATTAGGGTGATTGGAACCTCGTGGGAGGTGAAAGAAGACTTCCGCATCGATACTAGATCGCTTGGAAACCTCGGAACTAGTTCAGTGGGAGGAGTCGCGGAGGTGGCGCCATCTACTGTTCGCGCATGCGCACTGGGGACTTCGTGGCTGCTTGGTACACCTGTAGCACTGTTCTTGGAGGACTTGATATATTAATTTAGAGAATTTTTTACTCACTTTGCTTCCACTTACATTTGCTATTGGTTGATTTTAAGAGGGGTGGTTCAGGATTTTCTAAATTATTTAGCGAGGTTAGTTTTCAAGATTCATTAATATCTGTTTTGTGTTAACCCAGAGAAGGCAATGAAGAAATTAAAAATTGCTACGTTTCAAAGAAGGCTGACAAAGTTCCACTGTTACCTTCTTAATTTAAGAAAAATAGATAACCTTCAAATCCCATAGGACAATCCTACCATTCACAGAAGACAAAGCCTCCCAAGTACTCGTCATAAAATCCTCAATCTTGTCTCCAATCTCACAAATCGTCGAAGCAAATTCAAAAGCCTTAGCAACACGAGCTATATTTTAATATCAAGACTTCCACGCGAAATTCCTCGCCAGTCTCATTCCACAGGACCTTGGGTCGTACAAATCGCTTTATCCTTTCGATAAATGGAATATCGGTGGAATAAATTACGAGAAAACCTCCCAGGGCCTCGGAGGGCATATCAAGGATCTCGATTTTATTAAGCGATCGAATAAATAAGACAGCCATGTCGCGTTCGGTTCATGAAAAATTTGCCATTGGGATCCGGATACAATGTACTCGCGCGGTGTCAGCCTTGCTAGGTTCACTTGAAAATTGACGAGTTTCTCCTTCGGAGGATCAAAAAACAAGGACATTTTCAAAAATGTATAGAGAATAAACTACCACATGGATTATTCTCAAATTTTGCATACGTATTCCCCTAGCTTTTTGATAACAGACACAAATTGTTTCATGGGCATGCAATAAAGGGATATATTTTCCACAATCTCTGAAAATTCAAATCGAGAGCTTTATTACTTTTTGGGATAAATAAAATAAATCTCAATTTATAAAATTTTAAATCTCTAAGTTTTGCATATCTACATATTTCCTAGCTTTTTGACAGTACACCCAAATTGTTTCATAGGCATGGAATAAAGAGATATATTTTCCACAATCTCCAAAAATTCAAATCGAGCTTTATTACTTTTTAAAATAAATAAAATAAATCTCAATTTATAAAATTTTAAATCTCAAAGTTTTGCATATATATTTCCCAGCTTTTTGACAATACTCCCAAATTGTTTCATGGGCATGCAATAAAGAAATAAATTTTCCACGATCACGGAAAATTCAAATCGTTAACTTGTGATATAACTTTCAAAATGAATCTCAATTCTTAAAATCTCAAATCTCTAAATAAACAAATAGACTTTTGCAAACTTGAAAAATGTAGTTCCAAGAAAAACGGCTGCAAAGTGTTTAAAATAATTCTTGCGCACTTACAGAACTTCTGTATTTTATTCTCTACAAATTCGTAAGAAGCACACACGCTTTTCGGGCCTCCGAAGGAGAAACTTAAGCCGACCGACGCGGAACCACCGAGGACAGAGGAATCGATAATGTCTTTATCGCAGCTCCAGCCAGCGATTGGATGGACGTTCACGCGTGGGACCGGTTTCGTTGCCAAGGTTCGAGAGGCGAAGATTATCGGTTAACTGTACCAGCCCCCCCTTACCGTTGCTCGTGATAACGGTAGAGAGACCGCGCGAGTGCTCGATTCTCAACGATCGATGCTGCAATCGCGCCTCGCGACGCCGATGAAAAACGACCAGCCCTGCGAACTTACTTGCTCTCGACGGACAGCCAGTGAGAAATGGTACGCGTCTACTCACCTGCAACAGAAAAATATCGGCTCGGTTCAGATAAATGGGCCCCGGGCAACAGAGAATCGATGGTGGTCATTAAAAGATTCAATTTCATACGATTGCGAGCTTAATAATTCGAGAGATGCTCTCAAACATATATCCCCCATTTCACTGTTTCACATGTTGCACAATGAACAAATACGGGGAGAATATGGAGACTCCGATATCGAATGAAGGGATAACAAATATTTGATTGGAATTGGAAGTAGGTATGGCAGATATTTAATTAATATCAAAAGGGGGGGGGGGCAACAGATATTTAATTAATACCGAAAGAAGGGACAACACGCGGGAATTAAAACAGGGACTTGGAACTTTAAAAAATTGTACCAATTTCAGAGAAGTTTTGTAAAGTACCTGCCACTAGTGCTGGTACCTATAAAAGGGGGGAGGTGCGAGTACTCGGCTGACGCAAGATAAATGGTTCAAAGTGAAACGATTCCAGCTCGAAGCCATAAAGGGAACAGTTGGCGTGCTAAGTCTTATCGCGGGACGACGCGTTGACAATTTCAATTTAACGCCCACTATCGATAGGTACGCCATTCGGGAGCGAAACCATACGCCGGACCTGCTTCCTACAATTTCGCCAGTGGGGACGCGCGTAATTATCGTTCACGTCGCGTACGAGTGGACTGCACGTTCCGCGAAGCAGCTAATCGACTATTTGCGTGTATCGATGCATCATCAACGAAGCGATTCCGCTGGCCGCGAGGAAACGTAGGTAATACCATCGGCGGGGCGAGTTCCCAACCACGTTTCAAATATTAACCGTATTTTCCAATGGCCATCCGGGGGATGATACTTCCAACGATGATACTTCCTCTGTTTGGCTCTCGATGCTGCGGTTACAACGCGAACCTAATCGCGTGCTCGTAGTGGTGGTAAATACAGAGTAATTACGAATTCAGTGTTCTGAGTTTGGAGCGTTACAGAGGGCGATTAAACGAACAGTTTTTCCGTTTACGGTTTTTCTCTACGACGTCGCATAGCAGAGATACAGGCCTCTGAAAGTGGAGTCCGCGAGCGCCTGGCGACAGGCAACCCGTAGGCCGCTTACAGCAGGTTGCCCGTCGCCAGGCGCTCGGTCACCGCAACTTCGGAGGCCTGTAACTTTCTTATACGACGTCGTATGACAAAATGGTAAAGGGAAAAAGTGTTTGTTTTAGCGTCCTCTGTAACATCCTGTGTTTACAATTCAGAGTTTTTAATTATCCGGGGTGTTTTAAGTTAATTAGTGGTTTTAGAGCGATTCAGACGGACGATATCGGTTGAAAATCCTGAAAGGCTGAATTGCAATCGCGACTTTCGGTTGATACGAGGGCGCAATGTGAGTTATAAAGCAGCCGCGGACATTTATTTCGGCGAGCAACGCCGACATGTTGTCGCGTCATCGAATTAACCCCCGATTATGTGCGATAGAAGGCTTATCTAGGATCGGGAATTAAATCAGATTAACGAGGCCCCCGCGCTGCTACTGGCAGACATTACGATCAATCCGCAGTTAGATTAAATCGGCTAGACATCCATTACCGGTAGCGAGGGCCGGGGGACGGGGAATTGGAGCCGATCTGTCTCAATAGCTTTAAGCAGATAGGATGTTCGTGGCGGCTGGCTGGAAGGCGGAATATTAAAATTACCCCCGTCATTCTTTGCTAGACGGCAAGACGGAGGAAGGTCGATTGACCCACTTTCTTCCTGTCCGTTTGTAAATGAAAAAAGTGGTCGATAGGGAATCCCCTTCTATACTTGCTGCGATTATACGAAGTTGGAGCACCTACTGCAATATCGACGACACCTTTTGGCGATGGAGATGCTGGAGAGAAAGAAAGACGAAAGCTGATCACTTTGTGTCCTTTCATCTTACTGAAAATGGAACCTCCATATTTAAGGCACGAGTACTTCGCGATCGATCTTCGCTTCGCAAGATTCTTCCCACTGGGAAATGGGATTTCTAGTGAAAACTGTTGATATTATTAGTTTATCTGGTTAAGTGTACAGGTGTGCCTAGCAATAGTGACATCTCTCAGCGAACAGAAGAGTGGGGGAGCCGCTTGGCAAACCTCCAATCTAGTTCATCGTTATCCCCACAGACGACTTTATCTAGTTTTTTATCTCCTGTTTGGACGTGCCTATTGGAGACAAGTTTGGAACCAATTTTAAGAGGAAACAATGGTGACTTAATAAGTGTCTCGAGTACAGTTTCCAACTTCCAATATTGTGACCTTTTGGCAGTAGTCCTCCAAAATTTAAAGATTCCTCCAATTCCTCCCAGTTATCCAAAAATATGGAATATTTGCAAAATTAAAACAGTATTGTATTCGAAGAGGGCATGAATCGATAACATTTTACATATTTAAATCGGCGAGCTCTTGTTTCCCATCTGTTTTGCGTTATTGAAAATACAACGTACAACGAGGCGGGCATTGTTAGAGCCTGTATCTCATTACCGCGATATAACGGTGCCCCCTTCCGTCATTATCATAATTGGACACGGAGGGAACGTGCTCCACTAATTAAATCGCCGACACGCGTAAGATGCACTCGGCCATCGGCCATCGATTATCGCGTGGTACGTGCAATTAATTACAGGATCCGTTATTAATTCCTTCGCGGGCAATGATCGCCTCGACAATTTCCTGACAGGTATCATTGCACCAGCTTCCCCACAAACATCTCTGTTACTCCTAATAATCAAGAAACTCTTCATTTCACTCTTCATGCTGTTCCACACAATAGAGAAGTCTTCACCGCGCATGCGCGAGTTCTAAGCTCCGCCCACAAGGCCCACTATCGCTTGGCAGACCTGTATCTCCTTCGCGCGGAGATCACTAAATAGCGGCAAGGCTGCTACAACCAGAGAACAAGCGACAATCACAGTTGTAGCTGATTTATGCGCGGAGCCCGCCCCCAAGAATATTCGAAGAACCGTCCGCGGAATGAAGTTCTCTCCAAGATTAAACCGCCATCGACAAAGTTCCAGCGAGGACCTCCCGCCATTCCACACCTTCATTCCTCGCAATTCCTCATCCCTGCTCATCCCTCTCGCGATCTCCTAAATACATCCCGTGGAATCTGCAATCCTGTCGTCACTTGGTCCTTTTACCATTCCTCTCGCCGAGCCCGCGCATTTTCATTCTCCGTTTGACTCCGCAGACGCTGGTCCTCGGTTCGCGAGAGCTCCTTCCCCGTCCCCCCCATTCTTCCTCGCATCGTATTTACGTTATATAAGCCAGAGGGGCGGACAATGGCGGTGGAACGCGGCGTCTGTTCGTTATCTCGTGCCTAGGAGAGCCCCAGATGCGCGCCTGCCCCGACAATGCTCAAGACCCGACAAAGACTTCTGGGCTCTGGCTCCTAAACTTTTGTGCGGTCGTCCTCTTTCCCCCCCTGTCCTCTTAATTCCTCCCAGCCCCCGCCCCGCCCCTTCCCTGTCGCTCCTCTTTGTTTGACGAATGCAACAGCGCACGGTGCGCGGCTCAAAGCGAGCCACAGGCCGCGCGGAGATGCATTTCGCGCGTAATTTAACTTGAACCGCGACGTCGCTACACGCGAGTCGCACAGAAGGCGGGGGGGAGTTCTCCTCGCCCTTTGCGCGCTTTGCTCCAGATGTCGACGGGACTGTGGCTCCGCGCGCATACCCTCGTCCATCCCCTGCGGGGAGTTGCTAGGACTTGAGGGAGGATGTAAAAGGTGGTTTTGAAAGTGTCGTGCAAGGAGGAGGCGGTGATTCGTCGGGCTAAAGGAGGCTGGGAATACGGATTTGTTAAGATTCCGTTAAGAAGACAACGCTCGGGGGGACTAGGCGGTATCTTAAGATGGAATGGCGGGCTATTCGACTCGCCTTTTGTCTTTGGTGTCTATTTTTAGTAATAGGATGCCAGTGCTCTCTCGAACGAAATTTATGGCTTGTCGCTTTCGCGGGCTCACTCGCTTACTCTTAGTCTCTCGCACTCGCCGCGGTAATTGCAGAAGGAGTAGCGGAGGAAGCAGTGTTTTCTTAAGGGAACGGAGGACTCGTTCCTTTACAGGGATGACTCTGTGTATTAAGCAGTTTTTTAAGCTCGTGACGAATTTTTTACCGAAATATAGAGCAATATTGTGAGTCATAATGAGATATATATAGAGTTGTATTATTAGATTAATATTTATATAATAATATTTGTATAATATTACGAATATTAATATAATAATAGTATTTCTCTATTATATCAATATTATAATATTATTACCCTCTTATATCGATATAATAATATACTTCATTTTCTTATTATAATATGTCATACTTATTATATTAAATATTAATATACTATTATATAATACAGAATAATATAATAATAGAGTTGTATTATTATATTAATATTTATATAATAATATTACGAATATTAATATATTAATAGTATTCCTCTATTATATCAATATTATAATATTATTACCCTCTTATATCGATATAATAATATAATTACTTCATTTTCTTATTATAATATATCACCCTATTAATATTAATATTAATATTAATAATATCACCCTATTAATATTAATATTAATAATATCACCCTATTAATATTAATAATATCACCCTATTAATATTAATAATATCACACTATAAATATTAATATACTATTATATAATACTACTGTTATAGATATAACATTACTTTTTCACGTGAAAAAAACTTGGCGCAGGGCATAGCCCCTGCGGCAGGCAATCCTTGGGATTGCAAGGAAAAATGCAGTATTAGCAACGCCATTTATACACATTACTATTGCAAACACCTCAACCTGTTGCTCGAGGCAGAAAATTTTCAAATTCAAAAAGGCAAACGCGTAGCTTCTGTAAGTACCTATTTGTTTGACTAGGGACTTCGGCTTGGCTAGCCGCGCTTCACGCTAGAAGTCTCGCTCTATGGCGAGGCCCCTGCGGCGGGCAACCCGTAGCATCGGAAGGAAGAATTCATTATTAAAGCGACTCCCAGTCCGCCGGGCAGCTCGCAACACGCGGAGAGTCCGCGCAAACGAGTCGTTTACTCGCCAGCGGACATTCCAAACTGCTCGCAACGGGAACTCCACTGTGCAGTTATGCAAACTCGGAGCTCAAAACGAGCTGGCTCCCGCGACAACAGCGGCTGCAGCTGCTGCGTTTTCGAAACCGCTCACGATCGATGATACTGATTCTATTGCTACAGGTCGGCGCGTATGGACTTGCCGCTTCGCGTAGGGAAATTTGAATGAAAATATCTTTCGCCATTTATCTATTTTAATTATTTCATTCTTTTGAGTCTCTGTTGCATTTCTCGAGTCGCGAGTTAGGTAATTTTGCGATTTCTTACCCCCTCCCTCAGCCGAATAAGAATTCGTAACATTTTATATTCCAATCCTTTATCCCTCTTCTTCGCGTAATATTTTTTTTAATTACATTTTTCCAGTTGTTAAAATTCTTTTACAGGTTTATATAATTCATTTAACTCGATTTCGGAAAATTGAAATTGAATTTACCTTTCTGGAACATGAATTATAGAATTTGAATTTATTGAAAAGCAGGTTAACAATTTTAGCGCCTTCAAAGTGATCTGACTCTGACACACTATGACTTTTATTCAGAAGACTCGAAGACTTAGAGGCTTGGCACATAGAATTCTTGTTGGACCGACCAAAATATACAATATATCAAAAGTTAAGCCAATTCCACTGTTATCCTTTTTCCCTGTAAAACTTGCGGGGACCTTTGGATTAATTTAGTGCTCGGATACACTTCGCTAGTATAATTATAATATATTAACCACAAAATGCTGTCTATTCACCGGCACGGAGTCGTATCTTATCAGCTGAACAAGTGTGAGAGCATCGACACGCCGCGGCAGATGGGAAATTCAATCGCGGGCTTAATTAAAATCAAGATCTCGCTGCGAGCGAAGGGCCGCGTCAGGAATACTCGACGGGAGCTTGAACTTTGTAACTCCATCCAGGGAGAAGGAACGATCCCAGCTTTGCATCCGACGACGCTCCAAAGTTGTTTAACCTTTGCGACAAACGGCAGGAAAGACTGCGGGGCCTGCGAAAGAGATTTAAAGCGCACCCCGGCTCACTTTTGTTGCGTTTCTCTCCATTCCACTCCCGCATTCCGTGACGTTTCGAGCACCCGTGAAAAGTACGCCGGGAAAAATTGCCGGATGAAACGCAAACATTCCTTGCTCCACTGCAATTATCCTTTTTCATCTCTAACTATGCAATATTTGTTGGTGCACGCTCCTATAATTGTTCTGTCTTTTATTTAAAAGCGTGCGCCAACTGATCGAAGCTCGGTATAGATCGACGAATGTTATTACGATAGGACTGATTGCGAATTTAAAATGAAATAATTAGAATGCATTTTATAGTTCTTTCTTTTTGAGTATTGCTCTTTGATTCGGTTTTAATTCTCCGGTAGAAGTGGGCTGGGTTGCAAGGCGGAGAGGAAGAAAGGGAGCAGGAAGTGGAAGATATTTTTCTGGCTGGATGAAGAACACCGAGGCTTCGACGCTCCCGGCATCACCCATTAACGCTCGATTAGAAACGTATCTTTCGTAAAATTGCCCGTCGAGCGTTACTGTTCGATCCGCCCCGGAATCTTCCTCTTCGAGTAACAGCAGGGCGGTGCCTGGCCATTCTTTCTCGCTTCCGGTTGCGTGCACCAATTTCCGTCGAGGGAACTGGCGGGAAGATTTCAGGGAAGGGACACGAGACACGTTAACGCGTTAGCAGAGAAGTGTTGTAAAGTGAGTAACGAGTTTCAAAGAATGGCGTTTGTGTTACTAATTTCATAGCGTACTTGAGAATTGAAAGAATCTACTTTTAGAAATTAGGAATACCTGTATATAGATTGTGTCTCCACTTGTGATTTTTAAGTTCGTACTAACTTTAAACTTAGGACAATGGGAGTTCTGCATCTGTATTGTAAATAATTGTTTACTCTTTTAAGGGGGTCGTCTTATGTGACGGTCGTTTTTTTTTTTTTGCTTTTTGGGGAATTTTTTTTTTGAAGAATAATGAAAATAGAATATCTTGGAATATTTACTACATATTTATTAACATTTGAACAGTTATTCAGAATATTTTGAAGTTAAAATATGGAGTGGAATTGACTTTACAGTTCTTAAAAGAGACAGGTGCCAGAAAAGAGTTGATCGACGGCTAACATGTTCATCTGAAATCAAAAAGTCACACGGCACATTGATTTGTAGACTTGTGGCTATAGCCGGTACTAGAATGAAGTCAAAATATTGGAAATTTAATGTTTGGCACAGTTTTGAAAACAAAGTTACGATTTTCGTATTTTTTTCTTTTTTAGCTTGAAAAAAAACTATGATAGATATGATAATGATTCTGGTACGGGTTGGGACTATGAATGTACCGAACGTACCATAAAAATTTGAGCGAAATCGGTGCAGTAGTTTTCCAGATATCGTGTCAGCCAATTTAAAGAATGCAGTTTTGAAAAAAAAACGGGATTAAAACTTCACCGATTTCGCTCAAATTTTGATGGTATGTTCAGTACATTCATAGTTCCAACCCGTATCAGGATCATTGTCATATCTATCATAGTTTTTTTTTCAAGCTAAAAAAGTCGAAAAAAAATTAAGTAAATCGTAACTTCATTTTCAAAACTGTGCCAAACATTAAATTTCCAACATTTTGACTTCATTCTGGTACCGGCTATAGCCACAAGTCTACAAATGAATGTGCCGTGTGACTTTTTGATTTCAGATGAGCAGGACAGCCGGAATCATGTTATCCGTCGATCAACTTTTTTTTCGCACCATTTTCTTTCGAGAACTGTAAAGTCAATTCCACTCCATATTTTAACATCAAAATATTCTGAACAACTGTTCGAATATTAATAAATATGTAGTACAAATTCCAAGATATTGTGTTTCTATGGTTCGTCAAAATAAATTCCGCAAAAAGCGAAAAAATCCAACCGTTGAAGTTAAATTTTTCTCTTAGCATTTTCTGATGGCCTTAGAATCCTTAGATCAATGCTGGAAGTTTCGGTTTTATCTGCCTAAAGAGTAACTCCAGGGATCCTAAATTCCTCACGTGTTCATCGCGAACGCTCACCACCGACACGTTCGATCGACCGAACATCTTTCGTTATCTGGACGCGGTAGGCCGATACACGGGATTGCTCCAGATGCAAGATTAATCCCGTATGATATCGAAATCCTGTTCAACGTTGCACGGCGACATATTCATCGCATTCGTCGTTACTAAATGGAGGGGACAGCGTGCTATCGTTTAATCGGATTCGTTTCCGGCTAGCTGATGAACTATTTTTCCGTAGAGCGAGCTTGATTGGGTATTTCTTCCCTCATCAATAGTGGATTCGACGTTTCAAGCGGATACGATTTCGGCGCCGAGCACTTTCAAAGGATATCTGCGACGCTTGCAATGAGCGGTATCGGTGCTAACGAATCAACATCCATCAAAGTGATTTTGTATTCGAAAGGAAGCTGTTTCTATTTGATAGCCAAAGCATTGGGCACCCAACTGCCTCTGATTTCCATTTAAAAATATCGACAGAAATTCAGTCACCTATGAAAACGCTTATTAGGTGGAATATAGATAGGTAATTGGGTCTCTAAAAAATTATACGAAGATAGGAGAGAATAGGGCAAGTTGATACAGACGAATTATCTCGACACTGTATCTAGTTCAATTCTTTACTACAATCCATTTTTAACTGTTTTCGTTTCTATACAGAAAAAGTAAATAGTTGCGTTCACTTTCCAGTCCGTCTTGAGACGGGATAGAGAATTTTATCACTCAAATTAAGTGGGCATCGCATTGAGTCCTTTGAAGGTTAGGTAATTTCCATTTTATTATTTTGTTTTCTCCGGGGCATGTTGATACAGAGTATTAATTTTCTCCGACTACTTTTAATTGGATTTTCCCTGTTATTTCTAAATAATGAAAAATAAAAAAATAATGCAAAAATCATAACTCGACCATCTCTCGTTTTTGGTAGCCTATAAAACCTATAAATAAAAAAAAAACACAGAAGGAAGCGAAATGACGCAATTCATTCAACAGTTTGGCTTCTAGAGAAGTAATTTATCTGCACTTTAACGCATTTTTACGTAGAGAATCTGAAATATAGCGACTCGACCAACTCTCCCGCCCGACCGCGTCTCCCGGATTTACCGAAGTATGTCCCAAATTGCCATTTCCATATCATGGTTGAGGCACCTACATGTACTCTCTCTAAACCCCTATAGCAAGCCACCAAAACCACACCTAACGACGTCCACCCCCAAGTCCACAGCTTCATCCCCTACTGAAAACTCCCCAAATCCCTCCACCCACGCATCGGCTCTGCCCCAGAAACCCAGCCACCCCAAGTCAGCATCCCACCCGACGTGCCCCCTGACTCACACACAATACCGCAATCATCCGGAAAGAAAGGGATCGTCAGCCACGCGTCCGTCTCACCCCCATCGAATCTGCTCGCGGAACTGAACGTCCAACTGGGTTTCCAGGCCAGACGCGTAATTCCGCGGGAGCATAATGAGAATGGCCGTAATTTCGGGGGGCGAGTCAGCTCTCCATTCGCCAGCAGACCTCTCCGCTCTCCCGATTTCCACATCCGCAGCGGTGTTCCCGGCCGTTCCGCGGGAATCCCGAGCCCGGCGGAACGTGGGCGAGGAAAAAGCTTCTCCTCGGAGCGCTGGAGCCGCGAGCGATACGGTGCGACGACGAGGGTCGCGGGAATGGCTCGAATCCAATCTCGATTGGGTCGAACAAGGGATGTTTAGCTAAGATCCGCGGAGTCGGCTGCTCTCGGGCGGGTAAATAGGTTAAGGGGCACTTGGCTGGTTGGAACGAGCCGCGGCGCACGGACGTCGACGGATCGCGGTGTATTGTGACGACACGTACGGACGGGAATCGTGTATACATATGCGCGTACACGGGCCGCCTTTTTTTTTACATCGGGAACACGCCACCCTCGGGCTTCCCGCTTCGATAACATCTTTTTGTGCCGCTGCGAACCGCGGGGCGTTCCTTGACCCGTCTCTGTCGCGCACTTATGCTGAAAAATGGTCCCCGGTCGTGACTTTTCCTCCGTTATTTCCTGCCTTCGCGGAGAGTGAAAGCTATAAGGTACTCGGAGGGATAATGGCACGTGGTTTGAATTTACGGCACAAAAGAGCGTGTTGATATCCGCGCGAGAAGCTGAGCTTTCACCCCTTCGCTTGCTAAACCAATGAAACATCGAGGAACACGCATCCATTCCCTAATTTAGACAAATATTCACGGTGGACTTGCGAACAGAGCTTCGAAAGCGCGAAAAAAATTCAAACCCCGATAGATGTTCACTTTTCATCCCCACTCGTGAACATGTATCGAAGCATTCACTGTAACTTCTCCAAATTAAACAGTAGCTAAGAACTCATCGTGTCTAAAGTTAAATCAGTCATACTGACATACTTTGTCCATAAAAGAACCACTATTTTCGCCCACACCAGAAAACAGAAACGAAAATTAGTAATCGCTGATGTGGAGCTCGGAGCCCCGAGACTTAATGAGCTCTCGACAGGCGTGCGGGAGGAAACACGGTAGGGCAGAAGCCTCGATAACGAGTATATAGGCGTTAAAGCACGGCTAGCTCGGTCGCTACCAGACCCGTAATGAGGAATTCCTCCTAGGGACATTTCGTCGGGCGCATCCTAGTGGCTTTGTAGCGCTGCTCTATCGCTGCTTTGAGGCGCGCAACGGCTCCTAATTAGGCCGACGGAGGGCGGGTCCGGCGAGTTTATGCGCGATTCCTTTCTTCGCCCGGCCTTATCTCGACACGCGTATTACGTGCACACGTTTCTTTCGGTGCCGGGATCGGTGTGGCGCTGTTTTCCCGCGACGAGAGGCGGAGGACATTCGGCGCGGATGAAAGGCACGGGGGCAGCGCGTCAAAGTACCCGAGGCATTTCTCAATTACACACCCTGCTACATCGCCGAAGGAACACAGAGGCTGGGGAACGGGAAAATGGGACGAACTGGGGGATTTATTAACCTTTGAGGACCTATTGTGGTGGTATTCTATGTTGTGTGGAGGATAATATTAAGTGCGGAGCGTGTTTTTGTTAGTATTGGAAACTTTGCAGAATTTTATTCACTAATCCAACTTAAGAA
This sequence comes from Andrena flavipes, assembly GCA_963971345.1. Classification (NCBI taxonomy): domain Eukaryota; kingdom Metazoa; phylum Arthropoda; class Insecta; order Hymenoptera; family Andrenidae; genus Andrena; species Andrena flavipes. The sequence continues at coordinate 77,305,965 of OZ020480.1, forward strand.
CTTTAATTGCGTAGTTGATTGATAGTTACTTAATCTTTTTTCCCTTCTAAATTATTTTTCTTTTCATCTAAACGTCTCTTTTAGGGGTTGTGGTTGAAGATATTTAATTTATAATAATAATTGATGGGCACTTTCGATTTTAAGATTGAAACTGCTTTAAATTGTGTAAAAACTGCGGAAAAAACGAAATTCGGGGTGATGGGACTCGAACTCGGTACATTCGGGAGTCTTTTACTTGACTAGTCGCGCTTTAACCACCTCGGCTACTGCTGCTCTCCTAGTGTACTTATTTTCCAGCCCCCTCTTATGTACACAGAGCTTTCCGATTCCACAATTACAAAAAATCGAGGAGTGCTTCAAACGAAACTTTTATTATTTTTACACACTTCAAATTGGTGAGAGAGAGATTCTGAAAAATATTTTATTTCACAAAAATGTAACTCCTATCCCTCTCTCTTTTTAGATTTTTTACTATTTTCTTTAGAGGAATAGAGACGTCGGTTTATTACAAAACCAACGGTGTATGACAAAGTGTAATTGATATAATTAGGAGAGGGGTAATAATTCAATTTTGAAGTAAAGATGAATATTTGATGGAAACGTGTTTGTAGAAATTGTTTAAGAAGAATTGTTCACAAGCAAATCGATAGTCTTTTGCTTCGAAACACAGTTTCCTGGACGAGCCGTCGACGATGGGAAAAAAAGTAGGCAACTTTCGGGCAAACAACTTTTTACGGGGATGTCAGACGAAGGAGCAGTTTCAAGATGAAAGTAAATGGAACACGGCGGCTGCGGTTTCATATGAAACTTTTCCCGAGTGGCGAACTTTCGTCCACTCGATAAAAAATTTGTCTCCCGCCCCACCAACAGGCCGAATCGTTAGCGCGAGACAAAGCTTCTCCTACGTACAGGATGTATGCCTGCAAGGCTACCCAAAAGCAATGAAGTCACTTTGGAAATGTGTGCTCGAGTTATGCCATCCTAGAATAGCATTTACTTTAATTACACAAACACAGTGGTGTAGCAGGTAATAATGTTTTTGGAAGTATTGCCCACTATTGTGTTTCTAATGTAAGAAGAGAACTCAGTTCTGGTCAACTGGACTATTGATCCTACAGAAACAGAATAGCATTGAATTTAAATTCAAGCGATACATAGACAAATTTTAGACACACAAATATAATTAATTAAAGTTATCTGAATTATAAAGCAAACTCTGCAAAGAATTACCAACCCTTTGCACTCCAATTTATTTACTAGTCAATGGACAACAAATCTTCAGTTTTTTTCCTCTACTTATTAAATATAAATTTTACTATAAAATGACATATTAAATTTAATTTTTCATTAAAATTTAAAAACAAACCTTTGGAATCGAAGAATATATTACACCAATTTTAAAATAAATAATTTCAAAAAGGGTTGAAGTGTAGTCAACCCCAATAATATTTATTTCCCATTACCATATTTCCTACCGGTAACGTTATCTATATTCACTTCCTTTTCCCCCTATTTTACATTCCCTATTTCCCCAATTTTTAGCATAAGAATGCTGAAATCCCCGAGGCAGCTCTAACAATTGTTGAAAGCAACGTGGCATTAAAATGCATGGGGAGAGGGTCAGGGGCCACAGAAGTCGTGCTAGGGTTAAAAGGGAATCGAGTTGGCGTCGTCCGGAGACCGAGGAGTCACCGTTTCCGCGTTGAAACGCTGAACTCGGCTGAATCCGTGGTCCCTTGTCAGGCGACCACCACTTTTACGGGATATTTGCAACCGCAACGGTCGATGTCAGCTCCCGATGGAATAACAGCGCAGCCGATGCAAAAACCCTCGGCAAATTGGCGTCCCACGTCTACGTGCAGCCCGTGTGTACATTTCAAAAATCGAAGGAGCACTGTTGACTTTCGAGTCGCGGTGGTCCCGCCCCTCGCGGCCAGGCAACCAGACAATGGGGGCTGATACCAAAGTGGGGGAAGCAGTGTTATCTGCACACGAAAATGTGCTGGAATTATCATGGAGGAGACGTTTGTGAAAGCATTAATTAATAAAAGCATATTGTTAGAAAATATTGAATTTTGTATCTTAAGTTGGAGGTGAGTAGGACCCCCTCGTGCGGAATTCGGTTGGTCGTATTTGCAAAGCGTACGGGCTGGACGCCTATGTGCGTTCAACGCACTGGGTGGACTGATTGGATATGCATATGGGGGATAAAAGAAGATTGGAGGGGGGAGGGGTTACGGTGTGGATAGATCATTTTCCAGATCCTGAGCCTGTGGAAGGTTATGAATGTGCTAACATATATTTTAATGAAAAAAAAAAAATAAGTTCGCCTGGTAGACATAGATTTAATAAAAAAAAAAATTATACACAAAATGTCATATCACGTACGTAGTTATTCAATGAGCCCACAGTTCGAGACTCCTTAACTTACATTTAAGAGATGGGAGGTTCATTTTTATCCAACTCATACTATACTAGACTTCCAAAGAAGCTTTACATCACAAAATACTATGAAATCTAAATTAAAAGGACATTCAGAAATATACACAATGTTACAGGCGTACAAAGCAATAGGGAGGTCTCCAATGCGCATGTCCAATAGAATGCACTGAAGACGCGACCTAGGTGGAGCCACTAGTTCACGATACGTGGTTTGTGGAACTAGCGAACTAGTTTCGGGGTTCGTCAGACGAACTAGTATCGAAGCATCACAATCCTCCGCCCACAAACCTCAGCATTGCTCGGCACACCTGCACACTACACACAAAACTCAGGGGTCAACCTTTCAGCTACAAATTTCACACACATGCATCGTAAAAGAGCAACGTCCTATCAACTGAACCTAATTGAAAAATTTATAGCGTTTGAAAAAAGAAGACTTTTCCCCTAGATTTTACTTTATATCAATGAAAAAAAAGGTATTATAAATAAAAACTAATATTAACCCTGTATGTTGAGTCCCAACGTAAACTATCTAAAATTTTGGGAAATTTTTATTCTTCTCGCAATCAGATGCTACACGTCACGCCATTAGGAATTAAATCGTCAAAGCGAGATTAATAAATAATAAGGATTGACATAGAAGATTTTTTTCTACAAGTTTAAAAATACCTCGTTATATTCCAGAAAAGTTTAATTCAATATTAACAATTGTTTTTAAACAAAATCATAAATATCAGTTACTTTTGGGGCTGTTACACGAGAATCCCCTTAACTCAAAACCGTCAACTATCATTTGCAATCCTTGTTCCTTGCTTCCTTGTTCCGGAGCCAAACTAAAGTCACAAAGAAGCGCATGCTGATCAATTTCAAATTTGGAACGAGCTATAACTAAAAGGTTAACCCCGATCTGCGTAAACCAAGTAGGGGCCTAGAGTGTTGCGAGGTCAGTAGATGTTGAGTTCGCAGAAGAACGCGTTCAGCACTTGGCAGTCCATGTCGTCCATCCCGCCCTCTTTGACGAGGGCCCCGCAGTTCTGTTGGCCACCGTAATTGTCAGGCTGAGGCCACACCGTGGACCACTTGTCGTAGCCAGCCTTCTCCAGGGACTCCCCGGTCACAGTCACCCAGTCACCCTCCTCGAACATATCGTGTGTTCCCAGCCAAACTTCGTTCAGGTTCGCCTGTCTTACGAGATTTAGCAAGATGGTCTCCTCCGCCAGCGAGTTTATCACCACCAAGTCACCTATCGAATTGGTCACTTATTCCACGGATTGCCGTCAGAAGGGGTTCAGAACTTATGGTGCTAACAGTGGGAGGTAACAGAGAGAGAGTAAGAACGTGTTGCCTACTCCACGGGGTGTTTCGAAAGTCCCATTGCAAAATTTACTATCGAATTCGACACCTCAGAATTCAGGAAAAGGTCGCAGAGGGATGCTGAACCGTTTGTCGTACGTGGTGTGCGGAAATCCTACTCCTTCGTTTGTTCCCTGTACTCATCGAACGCCTATAGGCGTTCTCCGCACGGATTGGGTACATATGCAGGTTTATCATTCGCAAAGGGTAAATAAAGGTAGGTCCACGATACCTGCATGCCAACTACCCCCATTGTCTCACAACTACCCCTCGTTTAAGCGGCTATCTAACTTGATTCTCGTCAGCGAAACCTCCCGATTCCTCCTCAAGCCTGCTTTTAAATAAATGCTTTGCTTCACCTCCTTCGTTTAGACACGCCTGGCGAGCCGCGATCCATTTCACCTTCCTCCGGTGCAGCTTGTGCGCCCCTACGCCGCGAGTGACGACGTATCCCTCCTTTAATGGCACGTTATTGGCCCTCCACTGTTTCCCGTGCACGTGGAACAACTGATTGTCTGCCTCGTAATTGTTCTGGCAGCTGGTGGTGTCTAATAACACTGGAGCTGAAAAGAGGGCGCACCTTGCTGGTCAGCTTAATCGCCGTTACGCGTGCTGATTAAAGGCCCCGCGTGTCGACCACGCTAAATTCTCTGGACTCGAGTTAAATGCCCCTTTTCAAGTAGTTCCTTCAATCCCAATTATTTGGGAGCACGGATCCCGGGGCTTCTGTGGTGCGGACGAAAAAGGGAACTGGATTTTACGCTTGTGACATTTTTCAAAATAACAATAAAAGTTGGTATACGCGTATTGTTTGATAATTCTTAGTTTTGCAGTTATAAGCTTCGACGAGTAGCATCGATCCTGGAAAAAATGCCCCACAATTTTATAAACACCTTGTGTATAGATGTTTTATATTGCTTGCGAGGAGTAAGGTTTTAAAATGCCAAAAAAGCCAGCTGACGTCTAGTGTGTCTCATAATAAATACGGCCCTGCTCATACTATCAGCCTAAAGATTCCATATGGCATCGGATATTTTTTTCACTTGTCAGAAAAAGTGAAGAGCAGAAATCTCTGAATTTCAATTTTTTTTTTTTGTTGAGTTTTTAATGAAAATTGAAAATAGCTTTAAACCCCCTCGCCCCCAGTGATGATTGATGGACACCAAGCCAGCTTTGAACCAACGTGACTGTACGTATATATGGAATTATAATTCATATTTAACGTGGGATTATAATAAATGCAGTTGATAAGTATTACCGAATTCGTTATCGCATTTTTCTGCGTCGTTACCGCACGAAGATGGCGTCCAGCTGTCTCCTTGATCGCAGTAAACTTTTAGATAACGTAAATGAACGTGAAATGAACACATATTTATGAATGCATAGTGATTCAAGTATTTATTTAACGCTGATGTATCGAATGTGTTATACACACTGTGCGATAATACACGCTAAGTGTGTATGAGTTAAGAAATTTTAAGTTGGTAGGAGATAAAATGGAGAATATAAATAAACTCAGTCATCTCTAATTTAAATCACTCGTCACTCCCTTTTTCGTCGACACCACGAGTTTAACGCTTCCACCTGGCGACCACGTGTCACAATTTTTTTATATTAATATTTTCCGGGATGCTTCGAATATCTCCGACTCGAGAGGGCGTTCATCAAAACCTAGCGCCTCGTGAACCGATGATTTATTGATTAATTAGTCGTAGAACGTGTTCCCGGCTCGTTACCTGAGTCTGCTGCTAGCACGTCACGGAGGATTTTTCCCGAAAAGCAGAGGATTATCAAGAAACTCTTATACATGGTGAGCGGGCCTCGCTGGACGTTCACGACCTATCGACAAACATCGAGAATGATATCGAGAAAATCTTGGCGAAGAAACTTGATCCGATCCTCTTGGCCTTCAGGCATTTAGTTTGGTAGAATTTCGTACAAGGCCTTTTTGCAATATAGTTGCTACTTTTTGTTAGGTAACATCCGCAAGAAGAATTAGTAAATAGTCCCGAGTCAAGCGAAATGATCCTTCAATTGGTATTCCAAATGTATTCATTGGCAGAATCAGTGCTGGTTTAAAAAAGATTGGAGATTTATAAATAAATCATTTATCATTCAATGACGTGTCTTGCGTTAAAAGGCCTTAAGTGTCGCTTTAGAGGCTCCTCTGAGACTTACTACTGGAATTTCGGATGTACTCACTTGGCAGAAACAACCAACATCCATTTGCGGCTATTTAAAGTTGAAGTCTTGATTTTTGCACGAAAAATCAGGATTTCCAATTTAAATAGCCGACATTTTGTTTTAAATTAATATCTCGGTAATTCCCTCCGTTAATCAGAGGATACATTAATATAGTAACGAAATCTGTTTTTATTTTTTATTTTAGTTAATCTGGTTCCGAATGGCAGTGCTCACCGCAAAACCAAATTTCTAAAAAGGCTTCTTGGATGTAGTTTGTTACATTATTATAAACATAAATATTTTTCAAATAAAAAATTACCAAATGTTCTTTAAATGTTGCTCTTTTAAGTGCAAAAAGTTCTGTAAAATTATATCCTTCCACTTTGCCAAAAAATATTCACAAACATTCGCCTCTCTTCGGCCGCCGGACTAAGTATAATAACCCCTTAATTTTTTTTAGAAAGCTGCCATTTCCTTATTTCTTACAATCAATCAAAAATCTTACTTCACAGTGAAGACAATCTTCACACTTAATATCATATATAATATATTTTATATTCGTATTGAAGTTGACACAAGAATTTTTTATTTTTAATATTCAAGTCGCTTTGGTGATGGGATCCAGCTGACAAGACACGAGGGAGACTCCGCAATTTTAATAAACCATGGTGTGCCTCCTTAAAGAAAATCAGAGGAAACCTATTAAGGTACCCAAAGTACAATTTACCTGAAAATTAGTATTTCATATCTATTTCCCTCATACTAACTCAGTCCTACTTAAAAAATCACAAAGAGACTCGTGAATATATCCAGAATACCAGGAACGAAGTGTCTTTACCTTGCTTCAAAGAAATTCTACCAACCTACCAAAAGACCAAAGCAAAATAATCTCAGAAACTCGATCGCCCCCCACCTCGACGCACGGCGTTCCTTATACTGACCGTAATTCCCCCATATATCCCCGAAGGATCTAGTGGAATAATCCCAAGGAGAGCGTGCACTGTTCGGTGACCGAGCGACTCGCGATTGAAAACCAAACACTGACGTGTCCGCTTCGCCAAGTCCAACTGAGCGTGCTATTATCGCTAGCGAGGCATTCTCGCGTTGTCTACGCTCCCCCCTTAAGCGTCTTCCTCCCCCCCGCCAGTCGGTCCTCCTTTTTCTTCGCGTCGCGCGTCGAGCAGGCCCGACCAAACTGGAATGCCGGCATTCCAGTTTTCCTGATTGAAGCGCTGGGACCTTGGATTGCGATGATTCTCGTCCGATCGCTTAATTACGCGCCGCACATGACTACGGAGATGCCACGTCGCCTGTGCAGCTCGCTGGGAGCAGCGAGCTGCAGGCGGGGTCCTCGAACTGCCACGCAAGAAGTCGCAAAGTGGCCCTCGAGCGAAGGGCGATCCTTGGTCGACTTTGCGCTTCGAGAACAATGCGGACGATGGTCTTTAGCGCTTTGATGCGAACGTTGTAGTTCGGTTTACGGGCTCTGCGTTGTTGGGACGTTGAGCAAGTGTGGTGGAAGGATTTTTGTGGCAACTAGCGACGGAATAATTTCGGCAGGTTTGTGTAGCTCGGTGAGTAGTTGGCGGAGGTTAAAGTTACTTATTGGGTATATTGCATTGTGGTACTGTAGTACTTGTTGGACACAAGTTTCCATAAGCCTGAGTAGCTTCAGTTTAACTTTTAATAATCAAAAATCATGTGACTTTGAGGTAAGATGTTGAGGTGGTAGGGAATGTTTATGGAAGTGAAGGTTGAATGGAAAAGGAGAAAAGAAAAGAAGTGTAGGTTTAATTGGCTCATCAGTGAGGCTTATCTAGCAGCTATATAAAGGCTTAGCTACCTGCCTTAGACGCGGGGATGTTAGAAGGTAGGACGAAACGGGTGTATAATAAATATCGACGCGCGTTAGGGAAAGTATATATATGTAGTTGTTTGTAAGAAAAAAATGAAACGTGCTGGGGTGAAGGATCCAATTACTGACACATTAAGTGTTGACGCTGACGTTATCTTGTAGTTATGTACTTAGGGTAAAGGAACCAATTACTGACACCGAACCAATTACTGTCACCTTAAGCTATTTTACTTAAAATAAAGAATATTTAAACATTGTAAAGTCACACATAAAAAGAATTATGTAATTCAACCTATAATCTATACTATAGATTATAAACTACAGTTTATTTATTCGTTATTTTAAGTAAAATAACTTAAGGTGACAGTAATTGGTTACGTGTCAGTAATTGGGTCCTTTACCCTATAGATTAAAAGTATATGTTGTTCTTGTTATTTAGTATTGGGTAATATATTTACTTAATGAAAAAAATTTGGTTGATGTTAGAACTTCGATTTTTATGTATAAATTCATCAACTTGGAAAATATATTTGGGGATCTATTACTGACACCCTTCAAATGTATTTGACTGAATTACTGTAATACCAAAATGTTTGAAACGCTTGCACCAATCACCGCCACCCAATTAATAAGTAAAAAGACTTAACGAAGCGTTGAATTCGTGCTTATATTATTTAAAACATTATATTTTATTATGTTAATAGAATAAATATTAAAATTACAACATTTTCTTTCCTCTTTCGCTAGTGAGGAAGTCATCGTTTCCATTTTCCTAATATTCGCTTAAATTTTTTTTATCGTTTTACTCAAATTAACGAAAGAAAAATTAAGTACTGTTTTACGTATCGAATAAATAACAGTTTGAATTGTATGCTAAATTTTTTTTATAAGATTTATCCATTATTTTCGTTAAACAGATTAGGGTGACAATAATTGGGTAGGTGGCAGTAATTGGGTCCTTTATTGAGTAGATGAGGGAGCACTTGCGTAGATGAGAGAGCGGGTTAGGTCGAGAGGCACCTCTGGTGGCGGAATCGGAGGTATCGCTGCGAGTTGTTGGTGGAAGAAGTGGGATTTGGATGAAGGAATGATATCTTTGGGTGACAGATTGTGGAAGGTTGATTTCAATTGTGGAACTGTAGGAGCCACTGAGAGTATGAAGATGTAGAATTAAGTTTGTTCAGTTGCTTTTCTGTTGACTATTGAAGGTTGAAGTCGAAAGATAAAGTGGGGACTACGAGTTTTTTTTTTTAACTTAGGGCCAATGTTTCTAATTAAGGGGAAACATCACTGTGGCGGTCGGAAAAGTAAGCCATTCTTAAGAATTTTTTTTTCAGGAATAATTTACCTTTAATACGCTGTCTTCAGAAATTATACAAAAAAAAAAAAAAATAGGAAAACATCCACAATTGTTAATATATTAATTAATCTTCTAGAGCCCCCACGCGATCTGGTCGAATGTGTAACTATGGAACAGTAGGTCCGAAATCAAATTTCATTTTTTTTTTTTATGTACTATATGAGTGTAGTGTCCGTCGTACGTAACAAGTTTCTAAATAAATTATTTTTGTAAAAATGGTGCGCTTAAAAAGGTAGGTAAAACAATTTTTTTTATGAAAACTAAATTATTCCCGAAAAAAATTCTTAAAAAGGTCGTGAATTTTGAAAGAATTTCAAAATAAATTTTACAATTTATTTTGAAATTCTAAAATTTGAAATAAAGGTACCGCGAACATTGAACAGTGAACAGGGTATCTAAACTTAGAGGGAATATTCAATTTACATACACACATATCTCACAGATCAGATTTCTGTAAATTACAGTTCAAAACCTCATAACTTCCCCTAATTTGGTATAACAAATTCTCGAACACCTTAACCACCTATAACACCTCAAAGCTTCAAGCATCTACAGTTCTCTAAACACTCAACCACCTAATACACCTTAAAAACCGATTATCTCTAAAAAAATTCCAGATACGTTGCACCCGCGATATATTTTATTGTAATCATCGAACAATTTCGAAGTTTCGCAGCCAATCGCCTCGGAGATTCAGGTACCTATTTATCCCGGGCAAGCTCCGTTCAAGTTGACCACCAATGGTTCAGCATAGGTTGATCTCACAGAAGTAAGGGAAGAGTAAGTCACACTCAATGTCGTCCATTCCACCCTCTTTGGTGAGGACCCCGCAGTTTTGCCGACCGCCGTAATTGTCGGGCTGATTAGGCCACACTGTGTTCCACTTATCGTAGCCAGCCGCGTCCAACGTTTGGCCTGTCAAAGTCACCCAATTGCCCTCCTCGAACTGATCGTGAACACCTAGCCAAGTCGACTCGACCTTCTCTCTTTTGGCCCAATTCAACAGCAGCGCCTCCTCCTCGAGCGAGTTTATGATGGCTAATTGACCTAATCAATAATAAGGAATCGTCTAATAAACTCTGTAGCACGAACGTCTGATACCTCGATCAGAATTAGGTGTGCAGAGGTCTGAAATAGTTACCCCTGGGATTTCCTTCTTGGGATGCTGCGAGGAAATTTGGACGGTGGGAAATTAAAGGAGGGAGACATTTTGGGCTTGGAAGATGATTAAGTACTGAGAAGAAGAGGAATTTTGATGATTTAGGGAAGGTTAAGTCTCGGGTAAGTCTGAAGAGGAATTGGGAGATTTGGAAGGGAAGCTAAGTTTGGGGTAACTCTGAAGAGAAAATTCTCTGAGGTCTAAAGAAGAAATTGGGTAATCTGAATCGGATTAGGTCTAAAGAAATTGGGTGATCTGAAGGGGGGATTAGTGCTAACTTGGTTCCAGAAAGATAGATCTCGAAATGGCTAAATGGAGATAATACTTAGAGATTATCTGTGATATCGAAATAACGAGTGCTCGTCTTGGATTGCGGTACTTCGATTTCACTGATCGATGAGATATCAGTGTAAACGATATATCAGTTACTTGCGTCACGAGTAAGTCAGAGGTCAGAGGCAACACAGAAATAGATATCTTTTGCTGACTTAAATAAATTACTGACCATACTCTAGATTGCGAAACTGACAAGTTATCGTTTCAAGAGATCCCAACACTCAAAATAAATATCACAAGAAAGGCACAATTCATTTGTTACAACACAAATTATTTATTCCACCTTATTCCGCAAAAATAACAAAAAAAAAAATCCTCTTTCAGATCACTGACCAGTTAAGGTAAATGGCCCAGTCCTTAAACAAGGCCCAATAATTAAAAATTGAGAAGAAATTTTATTAATAATAACAGTTTTGCGAATTTGCAACGTTTAAAGTGTTCGAAATATAATTGCAAAATGTATTAGCTTTATATAGATACAATTAGAAGCTTACATAACTGAATAGTTATATCATGCAAAAATATTATTGTACAGTAAAGCTTCAACAGTTTCAATCTCGCTTCTTACCTAATGGGCTCAAGCAAGCGAGAGAATATTTTTGTTAAGTATGTAATTAATTATTATTTTATAATTTTTGAAATAATACAATTGTTTTGGATTTATATTTTTATATTATATTATATTAATTACTGGGCCATACGAACAGTTTCATATTTTAATTAATTTAAAACTTTTCCTTTAACAAATGTAGATTCTTGTTACGTTACCTGAAAGTAGAAATTTTACGCTTTCGAATAATAATATTTAGTTATAATCTTATACTATTTAAATATAAAAGAAATTGCAATTACGTCAACTGCTTCCTTAACTGTTTTATCATTGGGCCATTTACCTTATCAAATTGCAAAGCCACCCCAATCACATTCGAAATCTTGTCCCAAGGTCAACCCCTTCCCCCTTTCTTTCTCCTCTTTATCCACGTGAAAAACTTCAAAACCCACGTATACAAATAATTTGCATCACCTCCTTCGTCCATGCAGGATTTTCGCGCCTGGTTCCACTTCATCCTGCGGTGGTGCAGCTTGTGGGCCCCTATGCCCACAGTGACCGTGTAGTCATCCCTCTGCAAGTAACTCATGCACCCCTTCGCCCCCTTGTGTAACATGTCGGGCGGGCCGTTCACGAAGAACACCTGCTGGGCGGCGTGATAATTAAAGTGACCGTTCATGTTAACTATCGATGGCACGGAATCTGGAAGAATGAGTCCCTCTTCGTGAACTTCACCCCTATATTTCAAGCATCCATGCTTCTCGCGCTGACAGTACGTTAGTTGAAGAGCTCCATCGCGAAAAATGGATTGGTGAAGACTTGTCGCGTGTGACACGAGTAAAAGTAATTAAGTTTGTTTACTAAACAGACGTCACTGAATACTAGAAATCGCTGGTCAAGGGAGAGGACGATTACTCGATATAATATGATAAGCGAGTGTTCTAAGTAGACACGATAAGACGCAATTAATTGTGTAAGAGTTCAGATTTGTTTCAATGTTCTTTGGTAGAGTGGCCTGTGGATGATTGTAATTAACACATCGAGGCCACTGGATATTAAATAGCTTGATAATTTTATATTGGCATAGGTACTTTTAAGTGAAAGTTTTTGTGAGCAACGGGGAATTTTTTCTTTTTTTTTTAATGGATTTTTAATATGGGAAATGTTGAAGTGTTTTGAAGGGAAATTTAAATTAATTTAACTGTGAATATCATTCGATGCTGGTAGTACAGTAGAACCTTGATTACCTTCTAACTAACATGATAAATATAATAATAACACTCCACAATGAACGATTCAATTCACAATGAATCCATGAAAGGTACAATAAGAGATAAGTTTGCTAAGAAATAAATCAAGAATTGAAACTGAATGTGGCACGAAAAGGGTAGTATTTATGAATAATGTAGTTCACTGAACTCTATTGGTATCTAAAAATATCGTGGCAAGTAAAATTGCCAAGAATTTATCTATACTTAAATCCCCCTTAAAATTAGAAGACTGAGTTTTTATTTATTTCAGTATTTGGCAGTTTGCAGTGATTAATGCAATCTAAATTCGTCGATGGTAGTGCACTGTTGTTCGCAACAACTCGTACGAGGCAAAGTATCTTCGGTATACTATCTCACGCGGGAAAACCCATGGTATATCTGCTGGAAATACCGAAACGCGCTCCTTCCTCTTCAACAGACGTCGTGAGCAGGCGTTTCGCCTTTATCAATTCGTTTCACGATCTCAGGCCACAGAGTTCGCGGAAAAAACATTGCACAGGGTGAATCACCCGACTGGACAGGGTATACCTCTCGCTTGGTTCAGTGCTGCAGGAAAAAGTCGAATGGTTTTAGGTCTGATTTCCAGTGATCGCAATATTCCTGCAATCGCAGTGACGCATCTACAAAACGAATTTACTCGGGTTTTCTGAATGGAACCCCAGGATTTTTTTATGTAGATAGATTCTGTGAAATGTGCTGCTTATAAAAGTATTAGGGTAACGTGGTTGGGAAACGAATATATTCCAAGATATTTCGAGTTTTGGGATTGGCAAGACTTGCAACTGTTCTTGAAGCTTGAGGGGGTGAAACAGAGGGTGGGAGGGTGAAATTTGAATACTACCGAATATTAGGTGATTCTTTGGGGAAAAATGAATGGAATATGTAGAATATAATTTTTTCCTAAGAAGCTCTGTTTTGGAGAAAATTGATTTTGAAGATTCCTTCGAATTGCTTAAGTTTCTGATTGAATTGTACAGTTTTGTGTCTAGGAACTACTTAAATAGTTCTATAGCATATTGCACTAGTGGTAGAATTTTAATAATTTTGTCCCATAATATTAGTCAAACAAATGATCGACTAAATTATTTTTCGAGATACCAGTGAGTATTACTAAAGTGCTCAGAGAAATATGTAATAATTGCAGTTTTGTCTATGCGTATGAACAATTTTAATCACATTAGAAGTATTAATATTTTGTGCCACGTCAGATTGTTTTAGTTTTTTTTTTTTTTTTTTGCATAATTATAGTATTTATTCTTGATTCATCTTTCAAATCTTCTCCAGACTTCTACTGTACCCCTACCAGCGTTCGAATGACTACGATGCCTGGCTCGAAGTGTTAAGGACAGGCTTCACAAAATTGAAGAACACCACGGAATTCCCTTTTCCACCAGTGCGCATGAATTTATCAGCCAAATAAGCAGCGTACCTGCAGTGGCGCGAGTCTCGCGGCTGTTCTGTGTTTTCACCTCGTCCAAGCTCAAGTTAATGGTGTCGGTGAGATTTTGTTCTGCATTGCAAAACACTCCACTCGACAAAGTGACAAGAGTCAGCAGAAGTTTGTACATGGTGCTTTCACGCGGGGAATCAAGTGTCTAAAACAACCTACAGACAGAAGTAACATAAGAGAAATTAATACAGAGGGAGGCTGGTATAAACTGGTACTTTGAGTGCTAAGTGTTGGATCAGTGCATTTACTCCAGTGCGGGGAACGCTTATGGGCGTTGAATCTACATTGTTTTGGAATACGAATTGGGGATTCCCGCACGGGGTGTACAGGAAATGTTTGACTCCATGGACCGGAAGGGTTAATTCGAAATTAAGTAAACTGGTTTGCACAGTGTCATTTTATCTACCATAAGTTTCTCTTCAGGGTTGCGGATGCACTTGTGTCATTTGTATAATGCACACACAGTACTGGAAATATTTATCGACATTTAGATATTTATTACCAAAATGTGTAGCTCATTATTTTAGTAAAAACAAGTTGGAAGCGAATCATTTTATCAATCATATCACTATAAAAAGTGACGCAGTGAATATTTCCCAGTATTGTCAATTCGTAAGAGGCTATTTGAAATCGTGGTGAAAGTTGATTCTCTGTTGAATTACACTAATCCACCAGTGTTTAAACGCAGTTAAGTAAATATTTTCACTCACGATCAGTCTAACCAAGTGCTATGTACTCTGCAAGTCCTGATTCCTTTCCCTTAAACACTATGTGCATACCAGTCCACTGACTGTAATTTTGGAAATGCAGTTAACAATTCGTGGAGTTTCAGCAGGCAGGATCTTGACCCACCACTGTTGGCTAATTGGTTGTGAAGGTTGCAACGCTGGTGCACGAGAACTTGGAGGCGAGCACACTGGCGTCTGTGGTTCGCGAGATTCAACTGACCGTGCTACCATCGGCACGAGCTTCTTCAGAGTGCTCACATGTCCCCCTCTTCTTCTTTTCCTTTTTCTCTTATTTTCTCGCCGGTTCGTGTCGCTGTTTCCTCGTGCCGCACGCCGAGCAGCTTAGCAAGACTGGACACCCCACTACTTGAGTTCGTAATACGAAGACCTTCGGTTGTCTATTTTTAAATTGTGTACTTTTGGGGGACAGTGGATTCAAAAGTGCTTCAAGACGTCTCAACTCGTTCTGTCCGCTGTATTATGGTTACAGCTTTGCAGGATTGTAATTACTAAAGTTTCTCGTCGAAAAGATTCGAGTAGATTAGTGAGGAGGATAATCGCGTGACGAGTTAACTCGTCCTACAGAGTTCAATTTTTGCGTGACGAGTTAACTCGTCCTACAGAGTTCAATTCTTGCGTGACGAGTTAACTCGTCCTACAGAGTTCAATTTTTGCGTGACGAGTTAACTCGTCCTACAGAGTTCAATTTTTGCGTGACGAGTTAACTCGTCCTACAGAGTTCAATTTTTGCGTGACGAGTTAACTCGTCCTACAGAGTTCAATTCTTGCGTGACGAGTTAACTCGTCCTACAGAGTTCAACTTTTGCGTGACGAGTTAACTCGTCCTACGTGATGGCGAATGCGTCCCTAATTCTGGCAACCCTGTTCACGTCAAAGAACAACTGAATCGGTGTGGAAACCTAAGCACTGAAATGCTGAATCCCTCTTTCTCTGTTCTTTATACACCTAAAACACCTCAAAACTCAAATGTACAAATAATTTGCATCGCCTCCTTCGGTCAAGCAGGATATCCGTGCCTCGTTCCAGTTCATCTTGCGCTTGTGCAGCTTGTGGGCCCCTACGCCCGTAGTGATAACGTAATCATCTCACCACAGATGATTCATGCACGGATTTCAATTATTGCACTGACAGTGCGTTAATTGAACAGAAAATGAATTGCTGTAGACTTATCGCGTTCAAAAGCCGCGTGTAATACTAGCCGAGGAAAAGGAAGGAGTAGTGTAGAAATAGTCATTTCAATTTGTTTGGGAAAGAGAAGTAACTGGATACCAATTATCGCAGGTCAAGGGAGAGGATAATTAATTACTCGATATGATATGATTAAGTGAGTGTTACGAGTGCACATAATAAGACGCGACTTATTTCGTAAGAGGTCAGATTTGTTTCTCTGTTAGCCTGTGGGTCATTTGCGGCCATTTGAAGTTGAAATCCTGATTTTTTCGCGTGATTTTTGCACGAAAAAAATCAGGAATTCAACTTTAAATATCCGACATTTTGTTTTAAATTAATATTTCGGAAAATTCTCTCCGCCAACCTGAGGATACATTGATATACTGTCGAAATCTTTTTTGTTTTTTTTTTTATTTTAAATAATCTGGCTCCGCATGGCAGTGCTCACCGCAAAACCAAATTTTTAAAAATGCTTCTTGGATGTCTGTTGTTACTTTATTATAAACGTCAATATTTTTCTACGAAAAAATTCCCAAATGTTCTTTAAATGTTGCTCTTTTAAGCGCAAAAAGTTCTGTAAGAATATATGCTTCCGTGTTTTCAAAAAATCGATCACATAATACACACTGAAAATCGATTATCAATTCAAAGGAATTGTTCCGTAACGAGTTAACTCGTCCTACCCAGTTCAGAAGAATGTAAAACTAACGTGTTAACTAGTCATGCCCAGTGCAAAGGATTTTTCAAATGACGAGTTAACTCGTCATGCCCAGTGCAGAGGATTTTTCAAACGACGAGTTAACTCGTCATGCCCAGTGCAGAGGATTTTTCAAATGACGAGTTAACTCGTCATACTCAGTTGTGAAGAATTTTTGCGTTAATTCTTCATTCGTGGATCCACAGACAGGAAAAACCAAAGAATTAATTAAATTCGTTGCCCCAATAATCCAGGTTCTATCATTTTCCTAATTCGTTCATTTCCCTGCCACAGTTCTAGTTCGTTCTACAACAGGAAGGATAGCCAACGTTGAATCATAGTTACTCGAGGTTCGTTCACACTATTCTTCAGAATCCGCCGACTGGAAGAAATGAGACTTTCCACGGGAATCACGTGCGAAAGTTTCAGCAACTTTGAAAGTTGTCAGTGTCATGATTAAAATCGTCCACGTTCTGGCGATATCTAACATTCTAAAGTAATTCCACGGAATTAGAAAGGGGGAGGAGACAATGAGAAACTGATTCCTACGATTCTGCTGTAACCTCACTCCCTGCCACGCCTTTAATTTAATATCCAATATTTCAACCTTATCAATCGAAGCGGCGTGCATACAAACGATTCAATTCATCATTCCTACTAGCAGCTCATAAAGATAATCTCTTGCCCTGCGACAACCTCGCTTGTCGAACGACTAACCAGTACAAAATGCTGGAATATCGAATAAAACGATATAGCAACATCGAAAGGAGCAATTCTTTTCAATATAAAATTCAAAAATTCTTCCACTTTCGTGGTGCAATCGCCACTTAAACCTATCATCCACGATTCATTACCAAATTAAACCCTAGAATCCTATAGTAAACAATATATCGTGTTATTTAGTTCCAATTTTCTAAACATTTATTTCAAATTTTCTGTATGCGTAGAAAAATATTTTTTTAATATTTGAAAAAATACTTAACCAATATATTGTGCTGCTAGGGAACTGTCCCCAAAAAAATCATCCTGGAATTATAACCTCGAAGGAGTACCTTATATTTTGTATTTATTTATAATTGCATTTTTCTGTCCTTATTATTAATATTTTTTTATTAGGTATTCTCTGTGTTAGATTTAATAACAGAAAATTGGCTGACTCTCGCTAATAGGCGATGTAATGTAATAAAATTTGGTCCAATTAGGCTCGCATTGCTACAGCGCTGTTCCCATTTTTGTTAATTATATGCCGATGGGAAAATAACAAAGACTTCTAATTAACATCCTTATTATTATTAAGGGAAGTAGAACTTCATTTCACGACTGACAGGGAATTGATAGGAGTTTCCACCGTGTTCCTACCCACATCAAAGAACAACTGAATCGGTGTGCAACGTTAATTTAAAGTTCGACGTAACCGGGAGGCACGCTTATACACGCAAGGGGGATAGAATCCAGGAAGTTGGAGGTGCAGGGGCAGCGTGTAAGGGAAGAAAAATGGATTTGCAGCTGCGAATTGTCGCGTTCGTGACACCAACCGAACGGGTTGGCGGACTTTTTACGGGGCTTTTCCATTTGCGGTTGTTGCGGTTGCGGATCAGCCCCCACTGGGACGGGGTGCACGGCCGGGCCAACCCCCTGGCAGATAGATATTCGAACGCGCGCCAGTATTTAGGGTGCTGGCGACCCGAAAATCGAGGCTTCGACGTTATTAATGCTGACCTGGAAAACCTTTAATAATAAAAATATACAGTGGCGGGCAAAATTTTCTTTGCACCCTTTAAAACACCCTTAATAACTTTTTTAAAACTGGTTCAAACAACTTGAGTTTTTTTTAGAAAATAGAAGTTTTTTTTGAAAAAAAATTGCATTTGGTTGGAATAGCGAAGAAAAAAAGTGAAGGTCTTTTCTTCAACTTTTTTTACGTACCTTCAACTGTAATGAAAATTAAAAAATATCTTTGTAGATTTATATAAGTTGGATACATGCTGAAAATATCAAGAAATATGAGTTTAGAGGCTCCAAAATCTGCTATGTCTTTCTCGCAAATGAGTGTTTCCTAGAAACAGTAAAGAAGTGTTCCTAGTTTCCACCGAGAATACAATGGCAACACTACAGCGCAACATCAGACCCCGCGTTTCGCGAAACTCTGCAGGCTATTTAATATTCAGCCAATCCGCAAGAGTCAAGGGCGCAGCAACTCCGCGAAACCATCGCAGAAAAACGAGGAAGAAGTATTTAGAAATACAGCAGGCCGAGCATTAGCCAGCTGCTATTTCCATTCTGGCGTGTCTCGGTTATCTCTCGAAGGGAGATAGAAGATACTCTCTTCGGAGTCTCGTCATGAATATTCGCGCGACATGTCGTCTCCAAGCTGATAAATAAGCAGAACCAGACTCCACAAAACAAGACGAAGAGAAAGAGAGCCAGAACAGTGGGAATACACGATCAAAGCAGTCGAACGTCCCGGACAAGAGAAGATCCAAGAACGTCATTCCGCTTCCTGCGTGATCCCTGAAACGGATATTACCGTTCCGGAGCAACGGCGGTCGAAATAAGACGGGAACGAATAAAGGAGAACGAAGCTACCTTCCCTGGGAAAGCTGTCGTCCCAACTGCGCCAGACAGCCAAGAAACAGATTTTTTGGAGGATTGGGGATCGTAGAATGTCAGCGCGAGACAAAGTGAAATCATTCGATTTTCGGGAACAACCTACGGCGCGATAGGTGGCGCCAGTGAGGGGCTAAGGGCCCTTGGAACCCTCTAAAGAGGAGGGTTTTGAATTTTATTCTTTAAATAAATTTTATTCAATTTGCATTAAATCATTTTTTCTTAAAAATATTTTTACTCGTTCAACACGGCTCCCCCGAGATTAAATCTTGAGTGCGCCACTGGATACCGTTAGTTTCGGTATTCGTAACGTTCGGAAGAGAAGTCGGCGTTGGGGGAATTGGTAACGCGGCTGCCCAGTAATCCGAGGACCCCGTGTGTCGCGGGTTCGAATCCCAAACCCCGAGGCATGTTTTTTCTTCTACAAAAGGGAATAAAATCGGTGACGTTTGGGAATAGAGAAGAAATGGCGTCGAGCCGTGGTCCCAGATATCGAAAAGGTTCGAGTAGAAGGAGGAGGAAGAAAAGAAGGAAGTTCTAGGAAAACGGTTTCAACGGACGCGCGAAGAGAGGAGAAAGAAAAGCGATCGATGCGCCGCGGTGGAGAAGGGCGAAGGAGAAAGGAGGGGAGAATTAAAGAAAATTAGGAGGTGGCTGGGGAAGGGGGAGAATTCCGACGGTACGCGCTAAGTAGGGATTAAGCGAACCGCTGGACCGAAATTATGAAGAATATAGGAGAAGAGGCTTCGGGGGTCGCGATGAAGGGGCGGTGAAGGGGGGCAGGGGCTCGCCACCACAGGTTTTCCCTCGGTTCAATTAGTCGGTGAGTAATAATTTACCGCTTGGTTGTTTCGCCGCTCGAAAGATAAATGCCGGAGGGGGGCGCCTGGGCGTGGATGTAGCGGGCGAGCAGCGGAGAAAACGGTTGCAGCGGTCCCGGGTGCCTGAGTCGCTCTTGTCGTTATTTCTCGATGATCGATCGATTATTGTTCCGCGAGATTTGAAAGAGCAGGGATTAAGAGGGTGGCGCGGGGCCGCTGGGCAATTTGTATTATCGTATCGAGTGGGGGGACAATTGCAGGAGGAAACTCGGTAGCGACAACCGCCTTCCATCATCGAGAATAATGACGCCGATCGTGGCAGCTCGCAGCGGCATTGTTGCCACCTGGGGCACAATGTGGCAGCGGGAACAAACGTTCGGCACAATGGCAACGGCAGGGAATCGATGAATTCGCTTAGTAGGTAATGAGTGGACGATTACCTGTTGTAAGCGATAGGCGCTGCTTTTGACACGTTGCGACTGGCCGAGTTGTTACGTTCGGCAGTCCGGCTCGTTGGAGGGAAAACCGGCTCGCGGTGATGCGGTGGTTAAGGCAGGAGGCGTGGCCGGTCGCGGGACGGGGATTGGTATATTTTAGCGCAGTTTTGGGTTTGGCAGGTGTGAACGTGGAATTTATGTGTTCAAAGGAAGAAAGGATCGTGGGTTTGAGAGTTTAAGAATTTGGGAGCTGTTGAGTTGTGGATGATAATGACGCAGGGGTTCAAGGGTTCAAGGGTTCAAAGGTTTGAAGGTTTAAGAATTTGGGAATTGTTGAGTTGTCACTGATAATGGCGCAGGTGTTCAAGGGTGCATGGCTTTGAATTGAGTTTGGGAGTTTAAAGATTTCAGAGTTTTTAAGTTGCGGAGGTTGAGGTTCAAGTGATCAAGGGATCAGAAGATAAAGTTTTCATGAATTCAAAGGTTCAAATGTTCAGGAGTTGAAATGTTTAAAAGTTTAAGTCATCACGATTCCAAATTTCAAAGCTCCAGAGATTCGAAGCTTCCAAAGTTTGTAGGTTCAAGTGTTCACATGTTCAAGAACTCAAAGGTTCAAATATCCACGGGTTCAATTGTTTAAATGATCAAGATTCAAAATTTCAAAGCTTATAAAATTCAAACGTTCAAAGCTTAGGAAATTCAAACGTTCAAAGCTTAGGAATTTCAAACGTTCAAAGCTTAGGAAATTCAAACGTTCAACAGTTTTCAGGTTCAAGCGTTCACACGTTCAAGAGCTCAAAGGTTCAAATATCCACGAGTTCAATTGTTTAAATGACCAAGATTTAAAATTTCAAAGCTTCGGAGATTCGAATGTTCAAATATTTATAGGTTCAAGCGTTCACATGCTCAAGTCATCAAAGGTTCAAGGATCCAAGGATCCAAGGATTCAAAGAGTCAAGAATCCAAGACTTTAAACATTGATATATTAATAGGTTCAAAGGTTCACCTTCCGAACACTCAACCCAAATTCCAATGAATTCCAACTGCAACAACACAAGGTCCTCCAACATACACCTACCACTTCAAGCAGAAATTTCAATCAAGCAAAATTTTCAAGCCGAAGGTTGTTACGAAACCCATGATACATCCACGCCGAAATCAGGTCAGATCAAGAATGCTTCACTTGCTTAGTGTCTTCAATACCCATACCGAAATTCCGCCCGGATATTCTCAATCCAGAGCCCCGAATTTAGATCCCGCAGATTGCCACGCGTAACGATACGTTCCTAGTTCCCAGCGAGTTCTCTGGAAAATCAGCCAGCGAGATCTCTCTGTTTGCCGTCGACGACTGACAGAGGGGGGAAAAAATTCACTATCCTCCGCTGCAGATAATCTACAAAGATCTTTTCGGGGGTCCGTAAACGATTCGAATGTCTGGCGATGAAGGCATCATTGTACTTTGGTACAGCGCGGATGCGGGACCCGTAGAGATTTCATCGTTTCCACATCGCTCGGCACATTTTCTCGCAGTTCCGGCGAAAAATAGACCATCCCCCGCTGATGGCTCCGGGTAAATTAGTTACGGAAGTCTCTAACGTTCGCTGATAGGAATTTTCTCAGCGCGTTCTTGCGCAGGTACCCTTTGATCGACCAATTTTTATCACTTGGTGGTCGTTAGGTACGTAATCTATCGATATTGAATGTAGATAATGCTAGAAAGCTATCAGGGGATGTAAGTCGAAGATTCTCAGGGATTATGATGTCCCTTTCACTGATTCGATAGAATCTGAAATTTTATAAAAGCTGTTCTAGTTTTGGAAAATTATATATATTCCAAAACTTCAGATTTGAACTTTTTTACAGTAGAAGTTTTAAGATATTAAATATAAAATTAATATAATTGAAGAGTCCTTATAAAAAACCCTGTAAGTGCAAAAATTAAAAAACATTTATCGGAAAATATACTATTTGCCAAGAAAAGCGTAAATAGCCGGATTTTCAGGAATTAATTTCACCCCCTTAGAGTGAATTTAGGCAGCCAAAAAATTGCCTAATACATACATATATATCCTCTATATACCCCAAAGTTTCATAATTTCCTCATCAGTACACCTATCACTTTCAATTACCCTATTCTTAACCCCATCACAAATTATGCAAACTTACCCCCAACTCAAGTCTGCCCTAAAATTAACAAACACCCCAAGCTTCTTTCAATACACCCCCAATTCCTCCTCAAATAACTCCCCTCCAAAATCACCAAAAAATCACACCATCCACCTCACGCCTTCCTAATCCTCATCCACGTAACCTCGAGAGGTTTCGCCCGCCTGGAGCCAAGGAAATGCTCCGAGGATCTCTGCCTCATTGCGAGAGCAGCGAGGGGTTGAAACGCGGACGAGGAACAATCCTCAGCGGTTATTGAATAATATAGCCGGTGCGACGTACCTGCGAGATTAGTCGCGAAACTCCAAAAGGACCATCGGCAGCCAAAGAGTTTCATCACGCGATCCTTGGTCCCCGAGGCGCGCCTAAGCGAGGATGCAGCCGGGAGGCGGGGCTGGCTCGTCCTGATTCCCCAAATCAGCCATCGGTCGGACGCTCTTCCGTAATCCAAACGGCATTCACAGGGACCACGGCTCGCTCTGAAAAGGGCTGCCGCCCCCTCTGCCCTTCTGCAGCAGCCCTCGTATCCAGGCCGCGGGTAATCCGTGCGGGATTTCGCCGGCAACGTCAGAAACCTCGCGCTGCGCGATAACGCGGCGTTTCCGCTGGCATCCAGAGGCCCGCGGGTTCCGTCGCTCCACAGGAAACCCGTGATTTCATTCTTGAGCTAGCAGCAAGCGCGACCAACGTCTTCGGGAAGGGATTCGTTGGACTCTTCAAGGGTGTCTTGAGACGGGTTCCGTTGAGCGAGGGGAATAGCTAGGGATGTGGTGGCGTCACGGGGTTCTGATTTGAGTGGTATGGTGTTCTTGAGGGAGTGTTGGGTGGTAAAGGGTGGCAGAGCTATTGGTAGTTGGTGGAGGAAGAGGAGGATCGAGTGGGAGGATCCTTGAGATCTTGGTATGCTTTAGGTGAGCTTTTGTAGAAACTGCATGATTGTTCTTCTTCTTCTTTTTCTTTCTCCTTTGTTTTGTACGTTCCAGGGCTACTGTAGTGGGGGAGTTGAATGTCTGATGCTACTAGCAGAGGATTTGAATCGAGCAATCTTGCGATTAGTGTCCTCAGAGGAGCTACAATTTTTAGAAAAGATTCTGATTCTGATGTCTTTATTCTTTCTTTTGCAACAAAGTTTCTAAGTGAGCTTTTGTATAAATTTCATGGTGTGCTCTGGTTATCCTTCTTTTTATGGTTGAGTGCTGTGTGGAATAGTTGAGTGCTTTGGTTGTGCTACATACTAGGTGGACCAAGAAGAGGATTTGAATTGGGTATTCTCAGTGTCCCCGTGGAAGCTACAATTTTTACAAAATTTGTGAGTATAATCTCTCCACGCTTTCTTTTGCAATAAAGTTTCTAGGTGAGCGTTTGTAAAAATTTCATGGTCCGCTGTGGCTCCATGTATCCTTCCGTTCATGCTAAATGTTATATAGCAGGTGGTCCGACCAGAGGATTTGAATTAAATAATCTTAATATCACCAAGTAAGCTACACTATTTTCAAAAAATTTCAGATCATGATCTCCCTATTCTTTCTTTTTCAACACCTCTCGTTCCCCTAGGTTCCATCTCGCCTAATCCTCCGTCTCTTCAACTCCCCCCAAACTAAAGCCCCCGAATTATCGGCGATAAATTCGCCGACCAAGCAACTCGCAATCTTTACAACTTCAACTATGCCCCTCCATCAATAAAATATCCATCCCATTCCGAGCCTCGAATCTCCGCAAGTTCTCAACACCAATTTCTCTGCGCAGGAACCGAATGGGACAAGCGCGGGATAATCAACGGCGCTAAAATTCTACGAAACGGTCCGATCCGATTCGAAATGCCTCGGCCAGGGCATTAAGGATCCCAGTGGGCTCGAAAGCAGTGGCCAGGCGATCGTAATAATCCCAATCGGCATTAAAGTTCGACAGGCTAATGGCTCGGGGCTCGCGAGATACGGTCGGCAATACGGTTTATTGGCAGAAGAGCGCGCGGGACCGTTCATATCGAGTTTCTGCAACAGCGGCGACGATATTTGTGGTCGAGTCAGCTGCTACCCCCGAGAATAACTCGCGCCCTGCCCGATCGAGGCGAAGACCTGTGCGTGTGCCCCATTCTCGTCGAGAGATCTACGATCCCTCGGGAAATGGGGTTACCGACGATGCTTCCAACATGGCGTTTTCAAGTGTGCATGTAGAGAGGGTGATTGGGTATATAAAAATATTGGCTGTCAGGAGACGAAGGTGGCCCACCCACAACTATATGACATATCATTTAATTTATATAAGATATAAATAGAATTTTCAGAAAATACACAGGTGGCAAAAAAGTACCAATAGAATTTTTTTAAAAATAAATGTATGAATATTTTTTAGTAATATTTAGTAATTTTGACTGACGTTTCTTAGGCCCCACCTACAACTATAAGGGAATCATTTAATTTTTTTATAGGAAGTAAATAGAATTTTCAAAAAATACATAGGTGGCAAAAAAGTACCATTAAATTTTTTTTAAATAAATGTATGAATATTTTTTAGTAATATTTAGTAATTTTAACTGATGATTTTTAGGCCCCACCTACAACTATAAGGGAATCATTTAATTTTTTTATAGGAAGTAAATAGAATTTTCAAATAATACACAGGTGGCAAAAAAGTACCATTAAAATTTTTGTGAAATAAATTGTATATGTTTTAGTGATATTTAGTAATATTAATTGATGTTTCTTGGGGCCCACCTACAACTATAAGGGAATCATTTAATTTTTATAATAAATAGAATTTTCAAAAAATACATAAGTCGCAAAAAATAACCATTAAAATTTTTTGTGAAATAAATGTATATTTTTTAAGTAATATTGTTTCATGTTTAAGGGGGTAAGTTGACACCCTGGCCAGTCCGCCACTGCTGCAGAATTCTGTTAAATATGATACCCAACCATCAAGCTTTACCTGAGAATGTGATTCGAATCAATCCTGTAAAAAGGAATTTTCACGTTTCTTTTTAATCCACGAAATTTTGCGAATACAGGGAAATCTTTCCAGTAACCTGCTTGGAATAAGTGAGTTCAGAGCAAATGGGTTCTCAATGAATTGGCACAAGGACAGTTTGCACTGTGAAACATTTGGAGACCCAGGAGATTTTATTAGAGACGAATCAAGATCTTGGATAAAGCACACAGTACAGAGATTCCATGGTAGATTCTTACAAATTTCCCAGAGGACTATACCATGCCACGAAACTCCGTACCCGAGTACTAAATTCTAGCAATCCTCTTATAATTGTGGGATCAGGAACCTCCATAAAAGAGAGCTCGGAACACAAACCTCGGAGAATCGACTTTGGCGGAGTCGCTTAGGCGCTTGGCCAGTACACCGAGGAACCGCAGGTCACGAGTTCAAATCCCGTCGCCCGAGGTCCGTTTTTTTCCTACAAAATGTGACTATAATTAATCTACACTATTCACAGCCCACAAACCTGGATATCCAAACCCGCAAAACGCCCTTTAAAAAAAGAATCCACGACCCTCGCATCCTCATCCAAAAGAGATCCTAAACCACCTTGCTTCTTCCTCCACGCCCTTCAAAAGCAAACTAGGAATGATTTCTTGCCTGAATATTAGTTCTCCAGGCACTAACCTCCAACATTACCCCCCTTCAGGCCCCCATTTAAACGTTGTCCCTCGGTTTATCAGGCTTTAATCGCCAGACTGTCGCCCGCTGCCACCGTCAGACGACACGTTTTTTCTCGGCTTCGTGAACCCCACTCCAGCCGCAGAGGCTGTTGAACGCGATATTACCCTGGCTGTGCACGTCCTCGAGTCCCCGTATTATGCAAATGCTCAGTTAGATTCGTAACCGTGCGTTCTACCCAGGGCAAGTGGTTAATAATACGTCTGCGGTTAATGGGCCACGCCGGTTTCCGTTGACTTAGCCGCAGCGTCAGAGAAGACGGGGATCCTGAAGGCCGTGGATACGGTCGATAAGGGTTCAGGTTTTCTTCTCCAGGAAGTTCTCCGCAGCCCTCCCTCCCCCTGTCTGTTTGACTATGGATCAGACTACTGATTGCAGCCAGAACGTTTCGTGGAGTGGAAATGGTAGAACCTCGCGGCTGAGGGAAACTGACGGTTAAAACGGGTTGAATTTCCCGTAGAATTTGAATACAGGGGAGTCGAAATTCACCGACAAGTTCGTGGCAATTCTGAATTGGGGGAAACCCTTGACATACTCGATATTTGTGACATCTATACTTTTTCACTTTACTTGGGTTTTGGGATGTTAGTAAGTTCCCGTGTGGCAGATGCTGAGACAGCTTGGACCCAGGACTTATTTACTAGGCTCGCTTTGTTTATTTCTAGGAAAATAGCTAATTATAAATTATGGTAAGATTAGAGTGTAACAGAAAAGCCTGTTCCGAGGGGAATTATGTGGGTCAAAATGGACTCCGTGTACGCTGTGCGGGTGACTGATGAGGATTTCTGAAGTTTCCGCTGTCCACAAGTTGGAATTAAGTCATTCTTCCTAGACCTATGCCATGTGAAACAAAAACTTTAAATTCAGTTACTGAAGAACCATACGTATTAACTTTGGGTGCTACCAGTGTGCCCAGGTTATTAAGACTATTAATTCTGTTACGCAGACGTGCAGAAATATGAGTCTTAAACTTTCCTTCCTCCACTACTGTTTAATAATGCGTTTCACAGACAAGTCCCGAAGAAGCCTGCCCAGAAACTAACTAACCCAAAGCCCACCTAAGTAAAAAATCCGTCATATTGAAATACCAAATAAAAAAAGCCTAAATCCCCAACAATACCCCTAAACAATTAAAAATCCATCAAAATTGCTAAGACTTCCGAAAATTCCTCTAAAATATTAAATGGCCAGAAAAATGGTGACTCTGGTGGTGGAAAATTTCGAGTGCTCCGATCGCGAGAAACTCGCGAGCATCGATGCTCCATAGACACGACCCGTCCCAGCGTGAAACTCGACTCGACCCGCCACAGAGGACAGGAAAACGGCGCTTTCGATGGCAAGCGCTCGTCGCGACGAAATCTGTGGGGTGATAGAGGTCCGAGGGGCGAGGGGGCATCAGGTGCATCCAAGCGTTTTCAATAAGTTCCACTCGACACGAGCCGAGCAGTTCCAGAATCGCCATCGATCTCGAGGATCAGAGCCGCGCGATACGCTTTTCCCAGCGGGGAATCCGCCTGGCCGAGGCTGTTCCCGTAGACTCCAACGGAATTTCCAATGCGACTGATGGAGGACTAGCCATCGATTGGTAGGAGGGCCCGTCTGTCGTCGAGGAGAAAGGTCCGGCTCTGGTGAAAAGGAAGAGGAACAGCTTTTTGGGAGAAATGGGAATACGAGATCTTGGGGATGCTGAGGAATGGCACTGATTTTTTTTTTTTTTTATTTGCTCGAGGCGTAGAGTGATGAGTTTATGTTGACAGTGGGAATGGTAATTAAAATATTATAGCTTGAGAATTGTATAATATGAGAAGCGTGTGATGGAATAGAATATTTTTGATTTTTGAATAAAGTAGGGTAAAGGCAGGTAATATGAAACGGTACGTAACGTGGAACTTCAGGCAATCGTGTACATACTAGATTCCTAGACACAATAGATTATGATAGTGGCAATTGAACATCCATCATTGAAAGAGAAACGTTTATATTTTTCGTGGGGTGTAAAAGTTTCTGCAAAGTGCATCGAACAGTTAAATATTGTAGTGAAGGTATGTTACAAAATATTATTTGGATATAATTTATCATTAAATATGTGTGTTCTTGATTGTTCAACAGTAGTTTACCAATAAAGTTACTTTCTTCTTAGTGTAATTATTAATTTCTTGTCGGGACATGTGTGTACGTAATATGGAACATACCGAGCAACATAGATGAAGTTGATAATGATGATGACGTCGATGATGTGGAATGCTTATTTTGCAATGGTAATTATAAAAATAATGACGATGAAAAGTAGACCCAATGTATTTCCAATGTATTATTCACGTGCCCAACGTATAGGAGACGTAGAAAGCAGAAATGAATTCCAAAAATGATGTATATTTATTTATTTGTATCTTCTACTTAATAAATCTTCATTTTTAGTAAAATATAGGTAAAAATTTTTGAGTTTTCTTTACAAATTACCTAGGTGTTCCATATTATAATCCATTTTTTCGAACGGCCGATTTTCACTGTTTTCAATTTTTGTTTTTTCCCTATAGGTAATTGCACAGCAATTGGATTTTTTTACATTTGACTATGTAAATATGATTATGCGTTCCTTCGTTCCCTCATGGCAGTTTTATTATAAAACTGTTGAAATCAGATGTTCCATATTACCTGCCTTTACCCTATAATATTGCACAGTATAGTCAAATATGATTGCAAAAGGACTTTCCCCACTGTGTAGTGGCGGATAAAAAAGTTATCTTTTTTTATTTGTTTTATTTCTGTTATTTTTTTAGCATTAACTGGGAACAATGGTATGTATTTAATATACACATTCCGGTGGAGAATTTAAAGCTGTATAAACCCCAGTTCAAGCCGAATTAATTTAACTAGCAAACAAAAGTTTTATATAGCATTGAACGGGAGAACACATTTTTGGGGCTGGCGGAGGAGTTACCACTTTCATCAACTTTTTAAGCCGTCCTAAAAACAAACGGTGCCCCCAGAAAATATTAGATATTTTATTACTTTTCAGAAATAATAACATTTAGTCGACTTTAAAAGTGTACTGTCTTTAAAGCTATGTAAGGTTTTTGTTCATTAATTAAATCAATTCAACTTTAACTGTGTTTCATACAACTTTTAATTCTCTATCAGAATATGGATATTGGGCACATGCTGCAATTTCGAGTCTGATGTAAAAAAGTAATAGAAGCAGAGTGGACCGATAAAGTGGTAAGTAAATGCTTTATCCGCTACTCTGTGTAAACTTAAATATTCAAATTCCCATTTTAAAAACCTTCATCAAACTATTTCCAATTGTAAGTGAAAAATTTCTTCCAAGAAATATCTCCCACCAGAGCACAACAACCACCATCCAGCAAAGAAATACTTTTCCCCACTCCCAGCACTCGGCACAAGAAACAATGCTCAAGATGGAGGTCTCTGAACCCTCCTTCAAATCCACTGCTTAATTCAACGCAAAGGGAAAGAAACCTTCGGAGGGTCAGGCCCCGGATGCGACCCGTTCACTGTTCACTGTTCACTGTTCACTAGGCGACGGTTCACAAGCACCCACTCGACGTTCGCGTGCAACAGTTACGCGTGGATAAGCAGGTGCGCCGCGGTGCGCGGAGTTTCACTGACTGAGCCTGCATCGTTCATGGCTTTTGCGGCTAACAGGAACCGCCGTCCCCTTCCTCCCGCGCCTTTCTTCTACTCGCTGCCATTGGTCGGACAGGTCGAACCTAACCGTGGCAGCCTACCTTCTGTCCCAGATGTCAGGTTCAGGGACCGTGAGTCCCAGCGACTCTCGATCGCGAACTCGATCGAAAACCCCACCTTCCTCGATCTCTATCGGGGAAACGTTGCGGTTGTGAAACGAGGGAGAGGGGGCTGAGAATTTCGAGAATATAGAACGGCATTATAAAACTTAATCGCTTAAACACTGCTTTTAACTTTTTTTAGCTTGTCTCTGCTTTTTCTTAGATTAGGTTAATAGCAGCGGAACTTTACTGGATGACTTTTGCAGGACGATTCAAGAGTGCTTGGAGAAAATACTGTAAGTACCAAAATTAAATAAAAAAGTTTTTTTATCGGAAAATGTTCTTCGTGAAAATGGGACAGCTATGATATAGAATTTTATTTTTACGCTTAACGTGGTTTTTTGAAAGACTTTTTTTCGTATTGTAATTCGTTATGTGTGCACTGAAGTTCTTGTAAAGTTAAGTAGTGTTATTACTACATGGCGCTGGGCCTTGGGCCCCTCCTGGGGGCGGATACTTGATATTATATTTTAATTAATGTTTTACCAGCCGCCTTCACTGGTGAATTAAATGTGTCACAGAAGGAAAGGGACAAATGCATTTTAGTACCTACAAATCACAAGAGATGCAATGTTATAATAGGAAAAATGTAAAAATATTAATTTTTATATTGTACCTATAAAAAAATTTTACAAAAACCTGCCAATTTTCGCCCAGTTTACATGGTACTTCAAATTTAGGAATATGGATTTTAAACTTTCGATTGACCACCACTGTGGGTTCTCAGATCCTGGACGAAGAAGATCTGAAGATCTTGGAAGCTACCTCCAGTAAATACTGTCGGATCACAGCGTTTATCTATGAAAAAAAAAACACCCTACCTCATTGATAAAACTACCAACCCTTTCTACCTGTAATTTCACCACACTCAACACCACTAAACATTTTTTTATCTCCCAAATCCCCCCAGAACAAACCTTCCAAATTCCAATAACTCTTTAGGCCCAAACGTGGACATCGTGTAACAGGAATAAAAAAAAAAATCAACAAAAAATCCAAATAGAACATAGTTCAACATTGTAGATTAAAGGTGCACAGAAGAATCTAAGCCCAAGAAGAATTAAATAAAGGCAAAAAACTTAAAATATAACTGCAATTAAAATGCAACCCTTAAAATTAAAATGCAACCCTTCTCGAACTTCAACGTCCATTTCCCTCAAACACAAGAAGTCTTACAAAAAAGTTCACCCTCCTACAAGTTACACCAGCGAACTTCTATCACGGCGTGGTACACGCTGAATTGCCGTGATTATTTCGCGGTTACAGCAATTAATTGCCGCGCGCATGGCGGACGGTTTGATGCACGAGTCGCGGAGCGATCGTCGCTGCTCTGAAAACCGGCCGCCTAATGCCGGCGATTAATCACTGCTATCCTGGCGGGCCAACTAATTGCTCGGCTCGCGCCGCGCTCGCCCTGCAGCTCAATTGTTAGGTACACAGAGGGGGGAGAGCTGTCTCTCGACAGTGGAGCGTAGCGAGGGGGGAGAGAGAGAGAGAAAAAAAAAGGAGGAATTAGTCGAATTCGCCGGATCAGCGGAACGTGGGCTGCGCCGTGACGATAAGTCCGATATCGGGACCGCGTTCATTACTTTTCCATGATAACTCGGGGATCGTTCCCATCCGCTTCGCCCGATAGGAGCGCGCCCCTTTCGCGTCACTGACGCTGAATCGGTCGTGTCAGGTATCCCTGTGTGTGCTCGAGGGTATCGGGTAATGACGTAGTACTACATACGTGCTCCTGTGAACGAGGGTTCAAGGGAAGGAGATGCTGGCGCGAGAGGATGTGGTCGAGAGGCGTTTAGGGTAGAGTGTGTGGTTCTCTGAATGAAGGGTGGGTGTTGGGATGGGCGTACTATGTGCGTACGTGTTTCTTGAATTATGATTAATTACAAAATGAAACTTTTTCTTCTGTTTCGCAATATCCACTGGGTGAATCTTGTAGAATTTTCTGCCCCGAACACGAATCCGCAAAGCATTTGTCGCCATCACAATCAGTTTTTGAGAAATTCGATTTTGAAAAATAAAAATGCAAATTTTCAACTTTGAATATTTTTTATGCCGAAATGGGAATAGTTATTCGGTTGCTCGTTGCGTCGAATTATTCTATGAATCCTCCCGAATACAAGGATATAAGTTATTAGTGCATTATGAACATTTAAATATGTTTAAACAACGATCAAAGGGAAATGGATGCCCGAAATGCATTTTTGCAGATTTCTGTCAATTTATTTTCAAAACTAAGGGTCTGGGAGAAAATCTGACCATTCCACGCGATGCAGCAGACAATTTTCCTTCGGAAAGCGTCAACAGAAGTGGTAAGTCACGTTTTGTTTTCAATACAGAAGCGAAATAGTTTGGTAAAACGTGCGGCGGCGACGGTGGTAGTCAACGGCGGCGCGCGATCCACTGCCGCTCGGCGTAACGCAATCGCTTAACGCGCGTGACTACCACTGTCGCCGCCGCACGTTCTACCAAACTATTTCGCTTCTGTATTGAAAACAAACCGTGACTTACCACTTCTGTTGACGCTTTCCGCAGGAAAATTGTCTGCTGCATCGCGTGGATTGGTCAGATTTTGTCCCAGACCCTTAGTTTAGGAAATAAATTGAAAGATATCTGCAAAAATGGGTCTATTTCGGGTGTCGTTTTCCCTTTGATCGTTGTTTAAACATATTTAAATGATCATAATGCAATAAGCATGTTTTGACTTGAAATGATAATTGTAGGAAGACTTACAAAAGAAGATCCCGAACCCGGAAATTTAAAAAAAATCTGAATCTTTGTGAATATGTAACGCAACTTTTGTTTGTTCAAATTGTTTGTCAAATTCACTCGTAGACACAGTGACGAAATTTTGAGATTTTATGGCCAAAATCACAAAAATTAAAAATTTGAATTTTACAAATTGAATTTTCTTATTTTACGCAAGTTATAACACAAAATCTAAAAATTTTCAGAGGTCAATTACACCCTCTTAGAGTGAATTTGGGCAGCAAACAAAAATTGCGTTGTAATCAGTAGGAAATTCCCTACGTATTCATAAAATTCAGATTTTTTTTAATTTCCGGGTTCGACATGTTCCCTTGTTAGTTCTACGTGGGTTGACCTCGACGAACAAGTTGCACTATGGGAGCAGATCTCAAGTTGGACTCAAGAAACACGTAGCAGTACATTCACAGTTCTCAACACATAATACTGCCCTGTCAACACTCCACTCCGATTCACAGAAGCACGTAGTACTACGGATTTGTATTTTCATTTGACTAAGCGCGCCGAGCGGGCCTCTTTCTACGTTTATATCTCGCCGATCCCGACGTTCATTCGTTAATGCACTCCGGACAGCCGAGATCGATATCTCCCGGCCGGTTTACCTTTGCCGAGGATTTGGCCGCGTGTTTGTACGAAATCGGTGCGCGTCAGGCCAGGATTGATTTTATTCATGACCTTCGCCACGGAAGTACTTTAGATGCGGCGTACGGGCCGGGAGGAAAAATAGCGGAAAGTTTTCCATTTTAGATGGGCCGCCGATAAAAAAAGAGGCACGTATGCGACGGCGACGTGCCTTTGAACGCTGCCATTTCGAGGACGCAGGGTGCAGCTCGGGTCCCGCTAAAACAATTCAATCCTCCTTCGCCATCGATTTATCTCCACGTCTCAATCTACGCAGGGAACCAACGCAAACCATTCACCTCTGGAATCCTTCATTGCTTCCAAAACAAAGGAAGTCTTTCTATATCTTAAATTTCTTCGAGCCTCTCCAACTGTCTCTTCAACCGTCACAATTTATTATTCTAAATAGCACGCCAAGGACTGCACGTGGGACACTACTAAACTTAACAATCAATTTCCTGTAACTAAAATCGTAGAAATATCAATTCCCCTGCAGGAAGTGTAGGGGACTTGTGGGACACAGCCTTTTGTCGAGACTTTTGGTATTGTTACCCTCGAATGGGGTAATTTTGACTTTAAAACTTTTGGAATTTTGTTTTTGAATAAAATTCCTCTGGTAACTACTGCAGAACTGGTGTTATTCTCAGACAAAGTGGCTGGGATAGTTTTAATTGCCCACTTTAAGATACATTCTGTCTGAGAATAATATCTTTTATGCAGTAGGTGCTAGAGGAATTTGTTTTAAAATCTAGTTTTGTGGTCAAAGTTGCCTCGTAGGAGTTACCGCGAATCTTACGTCTTCAATCATCACAACAGTACTATTCTAAAGTGATCACTCAAAGTCACGATTAACCTTTAACTGCTGAGGTGGGGTCTCATTAAATTAATATACCTGCTAACTGAAGTCTTAAATGCTTCGTGGCAAGGAAATAGTCAAACTTATACTCTGTAAATGGAAATAAAAATTAGTTTGTCAGTCCCCGCACCACTTAAGTAACAAAATTTCCACCTTGCCAGAAAAGTGTTTACGGGGCTATGCAGTCGAAAAATCGATTTATTTTTTATTGCAGTTTTTGCAAATAACTGCTACTCTTTGTGAATAAAATACCGCTTGGTTTATTTTAAAATTCGCTCATTAAGTGAAAGTTCTTCAAAACGTAAAAGAAAGTTTAAACAAGCTTTGCTCGAAATTTTTTCTTCTTGATTCTCAACGAACGGATGTTCAGATCGACTTGAAAAAATTACAAGATGTGTAAAACAGGTGCCAGTTTCCGTGGAACCTCTGATATAGCGGGCCAAAATTCGAAATTGTCATTAAAAAAATTAAAAAGACACGGTTTCTTAGTAGCGCACAAACAACGGGACTAAGCAGTCGTTTTGCGTGACAAAAAGCATTTTTCTTTTACTTTCTTTCTTTTTCTTGGCTTCGAAGTGACTTAAGTAGACAATCTTTTTCCGTGGGAAAATTTTTCTTGTCTGTTTTTTATTTTTGTTGGCTTCAAAGTGACTTAAGGCAGTCGTGTTTTTTAGCTTTCTTTTCCATTTTGTATAATTTTTCTTTCTGTTGGTTTCAAAGTGACTTAAGATAACAAGGCAGTGTTTATTTTTTGTGAAAAAGCTTTCTTCTCTATTTCGAATCATTTTTTCCTTTTTCTTTTTGTTTGCTTCGCTGCAACTTAAGGAAATTAGGCAATCAATTCCGGTGAAAGAAAACTCTCTATTCTTTTTTCCTTTTTAAATCACTTCAAGGTCAACCAATATACGTATCCAATGCCCCAAAATGAACAAGCCCCAGTCTCTATCTAGATCCATACCATCCTTCCAGACGAAGCATCGACCTGTCCTAAAAGTCGCCGTGCCTGTGACGTCAATCGACCGTACGCCCGATTAAAAATGCAACGAAGTCGCGCGTCAGGAGGGCGAATTTCAATCCCGACGCGAGACAATGCGATCGAACGAGGAAGGAATTCCAATGCTCCGCGCAGGAGATCTAAATATGTCTGCACGGTGAAAGATACCTCCGCCGTGACGCGTCGCCGCGGAGCAGAAATAAAAGGGAGAGATGGCCGTTATTTCATAAACACCGCCGCCGGGACACGCCGGTGAATGCATTTTCGCTGCTCCCGTTTTTAGGGAGAATTCGGTTACGTCCCAGAAGGGAAGCCTGTACCTCGCTTTACCGAGAAGCCGTTGGATGGTTGCGTGGCGCGAGGAAATAATTTTCCTCGACGAAAATGTGTCCCGATCTCGTTAATCCGCGATCCTCGGCGTCGGTCACGTGACCTGCGACGACTTACGACGCGATAGGAATACTTGAGTTGCTTCCTGCTAGGCTGGCTCGAGACACTTTCGTTAGCGACTCTTTAGTACCTGCACCTGGCTTCTCGAAACGTTTCTTGGTGGTCTTTGGGAGTTTTTTAACGGCAGGGAGCATAAGGGAGAGTAAAAAAATGTTTAGAAAATTGTAAACTGCTGCTTCTTTTGTAAAATAATTTTTGTAGGCGGTAAAGGAATTGTTTTCGTGTGAGAAAGTGCAGTGATGTGCAAATGTTTCTGGCCAGATGTTTTTTTAGCTTTTTTCTGAAGACCTTGATTTTGGAAGAAGAATTGAAAAAATTATCTGGCTGAGAACTTTTGCACGCCACTGTAATTGTATTTAATCATTGCAAACAGACAATTTAAATTAGATTATTTGTGCAAGGTGTTTGAAATATGTTTGTAGCAAGCACAGTGCAAAATGTTTTAACAATTATCGGTTCAAAATTTTCTTAATGATTGAAACAGTTAAGTGATAACATGTTTTTTTTTTGTTTTAACACTTATTTTATTTTCCTAAGTATTTCTTTAAGTAACTTGCTTTTATAACTGAAGATAGTTTGAGAAGAAAAATAGCAGGTTTAGCATTAAAATTCAATTAATAAATTTGAATTTTATTCAATTAATAAATTTGAATCTTATGCTCCAATAAAATTAATGATTGAAACAGTTAAGTGATAACATGTTTTTTTGTTTTAACACTTATTTTATTTTCTTAAGTTTTCTTTAAGTAACTTGCTTTTATAACTGAAGATAGTTTGAGAAGAAAAATAGCAGGTTTAGCATTAAAATTGAATAAATAAATTTGAATTTTATGCTGCAATAAAATTATTACCAGAATCTTTATTATTATTTGTTATATAATTAACAGCGTCGATTCTCAGAACCATTGACTGTGTCGCTGCTATTATTATTACTACTACCACCACTACTACCACTGCTGAATGCACAGTTGAATTCTGAACAAAGCCGAGGAACAGCAGAATAATTATATATCCCAAGAAACTTATTACTTCCAATTTGTAAAGAATTAATTTTGAAAGCCCATCAAGCCCCCGGCACACCAAAGAATCCTCTCAAACAATGTTACTCGCGGTCTCTGAATGCTCTGGAGTGAAAACTGCGAGCGCCAATCGACGTCAATCATCTTTCAATGGACCCCCCTAATGACATCATAATTTCGCAGTTCGCGTTAATCTACACCCGAGAGGAAAATTAATGGAGTCTAAAAACAGTGTCGGCTGTAGCCGCCGGTGCTCCGACATCGATTACAAATGAGTCTCCCCCTCCCCCCCCCCCCCTTGTTGCCACAAAAGCAAGCTGATCAGATATTCCCAGTGTGCTTCCACAGAGTCGAGGCACGGTAATTCCAACGAAAATCCCTGCAAATGAATCAACGAGTGTTCTTCTTTTTCCGCGAGCGCGTGCTCGCTCGACGCAACGCACGCGATATTAAATCCGGGGGGTGAAAAGCGTCGCAGGTACTCCGGCGTTCGCAATTCGCGCTCGCGTTGAATCGTTAAGCTCGATTATATGAAAATCGAGCGAGACAAATGATATTCCTGGGGACTGGGGTCCCACGGGGATGATCGATCGTCTTATAATAGGGGGCGGGGGGGTTGTTTTGCTGGGACGCTTGTAACGGGGTTTTTCGAGAAGTGCAAGAGTTTATTGCATTGGGGAGGAAGAACTGGGTAATCTGGGTGGATTAAGTGTTTAGAGGGGTTTGATTAAGTCGGTAGTGATTAGTGTCTCTGTTATTTCAGGGATTATGGTTGACGCGGGGGTGGAAATTGAGGGCGCAGCTAAATCTTTATCAACTTGGAGTAAATTAGAAAAAACTGTTTATAAAATTACTGCTTTGAGTTAATATTGAGTGAGGGTTTATAATTTTTATAATTTTATAATTTTTTTTTTGTGGAAATGGTCACATTCGTTTGGATTAGTCAGCCAGAATGAGCTGAAGCATATTTCGTGATCCTAGAATTTATCGTTCAAAAGATTCTAGGCAACAGACATAACTTTTTTGTGCTTTATATATTAGGATTTGAGATAAAGTGGAGATATGGTGCTTTGGAAATTAATTTCGAGTGTCAAATGATGTAGCAATTGCACTAGAAGAAGTGGTAGGTAGGATAATATATAGAAAAGGCACAGAATTTCAATTTATGTAAAGTTAAAAAATCTGAGAGACATCTATAGATGTCCCACCATCTCAAAGGGGTAGTTTTTCCACGAAGGAACCGCTTTGTAGTATATTTATAGCACCAAATATTACCAACTTTACTAAAAAAAAGAAGTGACAGAATAATGTACAAAAAGGGCGCAATTCCACCCTCAAATACTATAATAATTACATAATAGTAATTAAGCTTAAAGCCTAACCTACCCTTGGCCCACTCGAAGTATTAAGGCAGGATACCACCTTTGACTGCGATTTTGGAGGCGTTTTTTCATGAATTTTTTTTGCATATATAGACTGCGCAGAAATAAAATCGGTTTAATTCATTTATTAATGTAACTTTAATCTGTAATTACACATTTTTTGAAACTGAAAAAGTAAAAAATAATCTCTTGTAGGTGGCGCCAAAATACAGATGTTAATAATACATCGGCGTGTTAGATTAATCTTACAATTTTCATCGGATTCACTTGAAACTTTTGACAATTCTTCCCCGTGGTATAATCTAATGATGTACGTAGGACTTTTGCTGTAGCGTTATTTTTTTTTGGTGCGCAATTTTATAAACTTTTTTACCCTAAAAAATTGCGCTTTTTTGTTAAAATGACCGCCATTTTCTTAAAAATCGATATTTCGTAAAATCCCTACGTACATCATTAGATTATGCCACAGGGAAGAATTGTGCAAAGTTTCGAGTCAATCCGATGATAATTATAAGAGTAATCTGACACGCCGATTTGAAAACATCTGTATTTTCGCGCCACCTACAAGAGATTATTTTTTACTTTTTCAGTTTCAAAAAAATGTGTAATTACAGATTAAAGTTACATTAATAAATGAATTAAACCGATTTTGTTTCTGACCAGTCTTTGTATGCAAAAAAAACATGAAAAACGCCTCCAAAATCGCAATCAAAGGTGCCTTAAACCACGATGAGACAAAAATATCGTGTCTCACACATTTGATTATCTTTAAATTATTTTGTGATTAGTTTCACGAGACACGTTCATTATTAATAATTTAATCACCTCTACTAGTCGATATGAATATACGCGTGAAATCTGTAACACTTTACAAACAATAATTAATCTACGACTCGGAGAGTAAATACTTAATTAAGAAAAATGTACCAATCGACCAACAACATCTCCCCACAATCTTCCACGCCCCACTTCCGACCAATTCAATCTCTCCATCGATCCCTCTACTTAATTAGCGATTAAGAATTTCACCGTGACACCCCTACGAGGTTCGCGCCACCGGCGATTAATTACCGCGACGAACTACAGGCCCTTCGCGCCATTCATCCCCCGAATGTTCTTCCATCGAGCAAGATGTCAGCCACTCTCCGGCGGAATCGTTATTAAGCCAAGCTCACCCCTTGGGTCCCGCCTAAGAGAGTGGCTCGACGCCGAGGCCTCGAGGAACTCATCGACCTGGCAAAAAGCGACGCTCCTTCCAGTGTCTCGCGGATCCATTAGAATCATCGCGCCCCCGTTCGTAAAATATTTGACGACACTCGCGAATTCAAGCCTCCCCCCCCCCCGCCAGCGCCAAGCTGCCGTGTCGGCTGGACAAATGTTTGCCATCGCGTGAAATTAACGTTTAGACACTCGATTAATTCACCCCTGCGAAGGGCTAACAGCGAAGTGAATCCCGTGTATTCAGCGTTTCCTTGGAATCTCATTTTCGCGGGGATCCATTCGCGCGGTAATGGATTCTGCGAGCTCCGCGGGCCGGAAATTCTGATTGCCCTGTTGGCGATTCTTTTCGGGGACCGCTCGAGCTTTTAATGATATATTAAAATACACTTTCAACACTTTTTGAATTTAGGACACCTACTCTGTGTAGAATAATTGTGAAAAACCTTGAATATTTATTGAAGAATTTCGCTTTAGTTGGTATTTGAAATTAAAAGCAGTGGAAGATAGAAAGTATCCATGAACCACTCACCGAAGAATAGCATGCAAATCGATGGTCGTCAACGTGTACTCACCTGAAACAAAAAGAAGATAATAGTTTAGAAATATGTTCACTATAGCTCGCGCAGTGAATCGAGTATAATACATGCTAGCCGGACAAATTTATTTTTTGGGTTTATATGGGGTTCGCGTTGTGAGAAAAATAAAACTGATTCGTATCACAGTTTATCGTGTCACTAAAAATATTAATAGAATATAAATATAACTAATTTAATAAAGGGAAAGAAACCATGTCACTAAAAATATTAATAGAATACAAATATAACTAATTTAATAAAGGGAAAGAAACCATGTCCCTAAAAATATTAATAGAATACAAATATAAATAATTTAATAAAGGGAAAGAAACCATGTCACTAAAAATAGTAATAGAATACAAATATAAATAATTTAATAAAGGGAAAGAAACCATGTCACTAAAAATAGTAATAGAATACAAATATAACTAATTTAATAAAGGGAAAGAAACCAAATCGACAGTATTATAGTTTAACTATAACTATAAGTG
Organism: Andrena flavipes; assembly: GCA_963971345.1. Taxonomy (NCBI): domain Eukaryota; kingdom Metazoa; phylum Arthropoda; class Insecta; order Hymenoptera; family Andrenidae; genus Andrena; species Andrena flavipes. The sequence goes on from OZ020480.1 coordinate 77,346,428, forward strand.
TGCCTTATAACTATTAATTTCTTGTTAATTATAATATACGCTAATCTTATTCACTGCTTGAATCATCCGGAGAACATTCAGTAGAATGTGATGATATCTCATCTTCATCAAGTGGAATTGTACTGGCAACTTCTCTTTGCAGAGCAGTTTCAGTGGAATTATTCGTTAACAACTCAATTATTTCTGGGGTTAGTGAGTTGAGCTTTTTTGGAGAATTTACGTATGTATAGAGTCTGAAATATAACAACTGTGCTGTCTCTCCTGTCGAGTGTCGCACTCGAAAACAATTCACCAAACAAAGTTTTGCAAGTTTTAGCAGATCGCCGTGGAACATGTAAAGTACTGCTTTAATAGTGATTCAGAGAAAGCTGATTTCAAAAACTAGGTTTTAAACTTCAAAGTTTAGAAATTACAGGAATAGACATAATGTTATAATTGATAAACTCTCATGAGACATGTTCCTGATGTTTTCAAAAATCCCATCTCTCGCGACTATTTCCAAAATTTATATTTTTTTTTTATTTACTGCTGTGATTTATGTCTCGTAATGGAAAAGTCTCGTGCAAAATTTCAAATTGGATTTGCACCTTTAAGGTTTTCGATGGCCCACTAAAAATTGATCAAAAAGCAGCATTGCAATATTAAATTACAAAAAAAAAGTTGAGTTTGCATTAAATTCCTCGATATTCCATTTTTGCCGAACATTAATGTTGCCTGCGTTATAAATGAATAATTCTAATGGATACCGAAGAGAATTCACTTTTGGGTAGAAATGGCGATTAGAGATGAAGAGGGGCGCTCAGGATGAACGTCCAAAAAGCCGCAGCGGTGGCTTTAACGATTGGCTGGCATGCTCGATGGCTCCCTCAATAGCACTTATTATTATAAATGCAACGGTTGGCCGTGTACCAGAACACCTGACCGATATTTACGGGGCCCGATAATCCAGCGGCGTGTAAAATGTCATAAAATATCGCGTCTCCGATGGTAAATACGAGGGGAAAACGGAATCGAGTTGGATGGAATTTACATTTCACGTGCGGGATGTGCAAAGCAGCGACAGCTTGAAAAATGTTTAAAAAAAAAAAAAAAAGGAAAAAGAAAAGCGTACCTTCGGATTAAAATTCAAAATCATTTCTCCTCTCTGCATATTCCTCTCCAAAAGTGGATAAAAAGTCCAACAGAAACTACAACCCATTGCAAACGAACCATGTAATAAAAAAAAAAGCTGACCAAAAGCCCCTTTGCCCGTGATGAAAAACGTGTAACATTCACCGCGTGCGGGAATCCTCCCCTTGCATTTCCTAGCCATATCCGCTGAACGCCTATTGGCGTTTCCCGCACAGCCTGAACACTCGTACTCTAAGGAAGAAATCTTTCATCCAAAATACTTTCAAAATACCAGTAAAATTATTTTGAAGATTCTCCACACCTTTCATATCTAACCTACCCTCTTCCCAAGAATACTAACAGTGTCCAGTTTTATTTAAAGTTTAACAAAACAAAAAAAAAGATTTCTTGCACTCAATGTGTACTTCTATTTAGTACTCGTCACAGGGAAATCAATATACGCCCCCGTAAATATTGAATCAGTGCGTTCATAATTCAGCTCGAGGCACGCCGCAAAATAAAAAATGGTCGGGGGCGGTGGTGGTGGAGGGAAAAAAAGGGGGAAAAAATAGACCCATCCGCGCGACGTGTTTGCCAATGGAATTTTTGTTCTGAATAAATTTTCGTGGTAACGAAGGACGGGACAGAGGCGGGTGCAGTTTGACGGGGCTAACAACGTGACGATTTCGTCAACCGGCCCGCGAGAGCGAGGCATTAAAAAAGTTCCGTCTGCCGTTCGTTAAAATAAAGAGCCGCATTTCGTTTAATGCGCTTTTCGGTCTCCGTTTTACTTTTTCTTCCATTTTTTTTTCCTTTCCCCGTTTTCACCTTTTCCGCGGGAGACTGTAATGGATTTCCTGACCAACTGTCCTTTATAAAAAATGAATACCCAGTTTAATGTTTTTTTCGCTGGCCGCTGTCGGCTCAACGGATACGTTGAATTCTCTTTTACGATTTATCGCGTAATACCTGCTACGTACTTTCTCTGAGTTTTCTGAAAATTTAGATTCTTTGAAAATTTGGAAGTTTTCCGAGGAATGGATTTGAAATTGAAGGTTCTGCATGTAGTTCTAAGGTTTTAGTTACACGCTAAGTATTTTGTTTGTAATAGGTAAGTACTATATTTTTTGATAACTGAACGTTCTGAACCTACTTAGTGAAATACTTTTATAAACTGAAATCTTTGAACGTAGTAGTGGATTCGTTTTTCAGTGATAGAATATCTGGATTGTTGTAGTATATTTTGCAAATATTTTGCACGTAGTATTACGGTTTATAGACATTTTGCAAGTAGTACTGTTTTACAGATACTTTACACGTGGTACTACGTTTTGTAGGAATTTTGCAAACAGTATTACACTTATAGGTATTTTGCAAGTAGTACAAACTATTTTTTTGCAGATATTTTGCAAGTAGTACTACGTTTTGTAGGTACTCGGAAAATAGTACTATGCTTTGCAAATATTTCGCACGTAGTACTACGTTTTGTAGTTATTTTGCACGTAGTACTACGTTTTGTAGTTATTTTGCACGTAGTACTACGTTTTGTAGTTATTTTGCACGTAGTACTACGTTTTGTAGTTATTTTGCACGTGGTACTACGTTTTGTAGTTATTTTGCACGTAGTACTACGTTTTGTAGTTATTTTGCACGTGGTACTACGTTTTGTAGTTATTTTGCACGTGGTACTACGTTTTGTAGTTATTTTGCACGTAGTACTACGTTTTGTAGTTATTTTGCACGTAGTACTACGTTTTGTAGTTATTTTGCACGTAGTACTAAGTTTTGTAGTTATTTTGCACGTAGTACTACGTTTTGTAGTTATTTTGCACGTAGTACTAAGTTTTGTAGTTATTTTGCACGTAGTACTACGTTTTGTAGTTATTTTGCACGTAGTACTACGCTCTTGAATAACTAATAAGTGTTCTAAACGCAGTCCCACGTTTCCAAACACTATACTCATGGAACGTGGAATATACTAAATATCTCAGTGGTGAAATATTTGACATACTATGTTATATTTTACAGTGCCTAAAGCTCGCACAGATACCAGTACCTTAACAGAGAATACCCAGAAACTTAAGGCAATTCTGCTTTTGATATCAAAATTTCGTAACAGCAAAAATTAACTCTCACCAAAGAAGCTTTCCTACAAGTTTCATCAATCACACGTTATTACGCGCATCTCCCCCCTTTTATCCCCGAAACAGGCAGAAAGAACACATGGTTTTTTAATTTCGCTTGGTCACTGGAAACTTTGCGGCCATACTCGCGCGCGTTCGTTACCTCCTCGTAATTTATTTATCACTAGCGTTCGCGCGCATCATCCAACCTGAAAGCACCCACCCCCTTCCCCTCTCCTCATTCATATCCCGAGGCTTTGGGGAATATTTAATCAAAGCAGCCCGCGCGTCACAGCCCCCCCCCCCAACCCCTCGCACGATTGCATAATTATTGAGACGCGACCTGTACCATTCGTGACCATTTAACCCCATGCCAAATCAAAAATCAACTCAAAGTGATACAGGGAATAATTCTTCAAAAATGTGCTGAAATGAAAATTGTGTGCTACTTGATAAAAAATTATCAAAATTTTCCATTTTCAACTGCTTTTGAGGGATTTGAGTGATTTCATTTTGTTTGATAATGTATGAATTAAATTTGTTTACTTTACAGCAGCTAATAAATATATTCGTAATGTCATTAATATCGTGTGATTTATTTTACAATAACTACATTCTAAATCTGGATTCATTTGGAGATTTTTAATTATATCCAGAATTTAGAATAATGGCGAAAGTATGTGGTTCCATGTCCAGTAACTGGGGGTAGGAAAATATTGAATATTTTGATTAGAGGTTTCCTCCACTACTGAAACTGAAGGTAAATAACTATCCTCTTCTTTAGATAACATTTTTTATACCTCATTTCGCCCGGTGGCGTATAACCGATGGAACGTAAGCAAAGGGAACGTAAGGCGAGTTTGCAAAGAGTTACCCACCCCCTGCTGGCTCCTTTCAATGACTCGGATATAAATTGGTGCGGTGGGCTAATTTCATGGCCGGCGATCGTCAAAAGGTTCGTCCTTTCAGACCCGTTCTTTCTTGTTCCTCGTTTTATTAGTTGAAATCTGATGTAATCCCTTCCACGAGGCGAATCTCGTTCCAGCAATTACAGTAGTGTTCTTTTGATACCAATAGAGCGAGAAGGAAATAAAACCTTAATTAACAATCCCGCTCCCTTCATCGATCCTTTGTATTTATCTTTCTAGAAAATTCCGACAAATAAGCAGAAACGGTATAGCAAGCCAAAGTAGTTTCAGTAGTATAGAGTAGAACAAATCAGACAGTAGTGCAACGCGAGTTTCACGCGACCGAATGATGTATCCCCGACAAGCTTAACTTTCCAGTCCACTATTTAGTCAAAAGTTCAGGTCCAATTAGTCCGTTAATTATCTTACAAATATGAATCCCGCACACAGCCGTGCGTAAACCGCCGATGGGCGTTCCGCGACCACGCTCGACAGACGTAATTGCTAGAGTTCCGCACACGGCGTGCGCTCGCCGATTTCTATTCAAAACCGAAATGATTAATGTACATTTACAAGTGCGCTAGGTGGTAACAGCTCAATTTCCTCTAACTTCCCCCGGCCCCTACACTCACCCCGTAACACTGGCACATCGAGGAACCCAGACCACCTCCAAACGATTTCACGAAAGTATTAAACAGCCAATCAAACTTCCCCTTCAAGGCCTGCCCTTCTAAAAAAAAAAAAGGAAGAAGAAGAAGAAACCCACAAAGGGGCGCTGATCACAAGAAAAGAAGGAAACCCTCGGATAAGCTGGCTGACGTCTTCCTCTCAGACTCGAATGGAGCTCGTTGAAAGGGCGGCAGCGAAGGGGTGGGGGGTGGCAGAGAGGGGGTGGAAAAGTTCCAGAATAGGCTGGGGCTACTCAGCGGGGCGCACACAGGCCGTGGGGAGTTGAAAACGCGCGTTTATCTATCCCCCTGGTCGTCGGTGGTCCCTTTTATCAGTAGGCGCGACCGAGGCTCGCGACGTCAGCGCGAGCAAAAAGGCTCCGATGCCAGGGGGCGAGGGAGGGAGGGAGGGGGCCGGAGGGGTAGGTCCGCCGGAGAACGGAAGTATCAAGTTTTAACGAGGTCCCCCGTGTTCGGATACACGACTCCGAGGGGCACTTCGCAGACACAAAGACGCTGGCTGCAGAACTCGCCCAGAGCAGGTTTCTCGGACAGAGAGAGGGGGATGAAAAGTGTTCCACTGCGAGATACACTGTCCTCTGAATTTTTTAAACAGGGTGGTGGGGTGTGTGAGCTAGAGTGAACAGAATTGGGCAGCACGGAACAATATTGTGGCTACCTTGAATTTTCCCAAATCACGAGTCCCCAACTACTACCACGTGGAGTTGGCTGGTTTTTGGAACTGCAAGTGAATTGACAGTATTGTGGGAATGACAGTTCTTTGCGAACGAGTGGAACGTTTCTGAGTATGTCAGGGAATTTTAAACGTGGCTGAAAACGTGGTGTTTGGATGTTTCGACTTTTTATATAAAAAAATATGGTGATAATTGTTTGCTTTTTTGCAGTGAAGTTTATTTAATGTTAGGGATATAAAATCTTTTGGACGACAAATCTGGCAACCCACAGCACGCGAGAGCTGCTTGGCGATAAAATATTGATACTTAAGAGGGGACTCTACCTTTGGGACTGAAAAATAGGTGAGTATTTGTAAATTTTTTGCACGAAAACTGTTCCGCGAATTAATTTGAAATTTGGCAGGCTATTTTGGAGTATCTTGAGCTATTACTCGGAATTCTTTTGTGACAGTAAACGTAAGAGCTTGGCAGATACAAAGTGATAACTGAGAGGGTTGAAAAAAAGCTTGGCGTTGATCGAAAGTACGTTAAGGATTATCTAAAACCCAAAAATGAAAATAAATTTTTAACCAGTTGAATATTTACTAGCATTGTCGGTTTTTTTACAACTAATTTCTATAAAAATCTTATTTATCTCGGTTTTATAGTTAATGGACTTACATTGTTTGTCTGCTATAGAAATAGCAAAACTTTGAAATCGATTATTCCGCGAATTTTTCAATATCGAACCTTCTGCGTTTGACACATCATTACACAAGCTGTGCGCCAACTATTTGCAAAACTTTAAGGCAATCGATGACCCAAACCTCTGCCGTGCAATTTTCTGTTAAATTAGTATCCAAAACTACCCTGCTCTCGAGGTGGAAGTGGGATCCAATAATTGCAGTGAGTTTCTACAACCCCTCTACTTCTCCCCACATCTTCTCCCCCCCTCCCTAGCACATACCACCCCCGACGCGAGGACTGTTTACGCGGAATCTCCCGGATTATTAAAAGCCACGAAATCGTCCGCTGGAATTAACGTCTCTAATCGCGGCGGGCTCCCCACCCCCTCCACTGAATAAAACATGAAATTGAAGCGTCCAACCGTGCTCCGCGAAAGTTTCCGACGAGAATGCAGGGTCGGAGACGAGGCCTCTCTATTTATTAGCGCGGTTCGACGATATCTTCGAGTGCTCGTAAATTTCAAGCAGCTGCCCCCGTTGCCCCGGGATAACGAGGTAAATGGAATTTCCAGGGAAGCTGGCAGGATGCGCGCCCCGGCTTGTTTGCATTTTTCGTTACCGAACAAGCGAGCCGAAATAGCGGAGCGCCGGGAGGAGAAGAGAAGGGAAACGGAGTCGGCAAGTGGGGTGCAATTAATATCGCGTTGGATGCCAGCGGATATTTAAAACCTCTCGAGGGTTGAAGAAGGGGCTGAATCGTAATTCCGAATTTCATAAATCACTGTTGCGTTCGTCCGGAGAGTAATAGGGGAGGGGGGCGGGTGCCGTGTGTTTACAGGTGGCGCCACGGTGGAATATTTAAAGCGGAGCGGAACGTGTACGGGGATAAATAAAGTCGGCCGGGGAAAATATTATTCCGCGGATAATTCAGCGGAAAATAAACTTCTCCGCTTTGAATGCAACGAATCTGGAAGAACGCCGGGGGACGTCGCGGGGAGGAAACATTTTCCTCGGGGTGGCACGCGAGATTAAGCCCCGCGAATAATGGCTACTCACCCCTGGCCACTCTCGCCCCTTTCCCACCACCCTCCTCGCAGCCGTGGCAAAGCTGTTTTACATTTAAATCAAACCTCGTGTCTCGGAATCAATTCGAGCCGCGGCCCCGGGTGTTTTACAATTTAAATACCCGGATCCAGGCGGGGAATAAAAGAAGATCGCTCATAAAGCGTCCATTAAGTTGATGGCCGTCGCCTTCCGGGCTCCGTGGATTCACCCCCCGGGACGACATTTTGTTTCTGATGGGAAATGGGTGGAGGGCTCTCTCGAGGGGGCTTAATCGCGTGAAAATTAGGGTGGTGGTAGATGAAGGCAGATGTTGGGGGTGGGTTGGGGAGGAGTGATATCAGGGGTTGCGTTTTGGGGAGCAACTCTTGCGGATTGGTTTTGCTGGGAATATTTGGGGGTGTTGTATTGTTTAGAAGCTGTGGATTAAGGGTTTGCTTTTGAATACTAAATCAATCAACGATGGAGTTATCTTTTTGGGGAGCAACCCTTGAACTTTGGTTTTGCTGGGAAGATTTCTCTGGTGCCAGGCAAATGAGTAGGTATAAGTCAGAATTATTAATTTTGAAGGAGTACACTTGGAATATTTAAAGTGCTATGTAAGATCAGGTGTTGAATTTTGGACGTGAAAGTTGATAATATTCCTTAGTTAAAATGTCCTATTTAGCTTTTTTTTTTTAATTTTTCAAGATATGTTGAAATATTTAAAGTTCCGCACGTCTTTTTTTCTACGGAGGGCAGTTTATGTTAACCCTTCGTTGACACACCTCTTTTTTTCGATCAACTTTGACACACCTGGGTGGCTGACACCCAGAGCAATTTCTGAACGAGTGCCATTCTCATCCAAAGAATCCAATTATTATGAAAAAAATCATGGGTCAATTTCAAGGTCTCTAGAATGTATTCCAATAATTTTTTTATTGGAATTTTATCACAGTTTTTGTAAAATAATTCTAGATTACCAGACGTCGAGAAAAAACGAAGAAAATCATAAAAAAGAATTGTAACTTTTACAAATTTCAATATTGAAAGCTAAAAATCCACAGAGTTAATGTTCGGATATAATATTTTGAGAGAGAAAATAGTTTGTAAGTCGACTTTGAAAAAAGGGTCAGCGAAGGATAAAAAGAAACTTTCATTATTTTTAACTTCGATTCACAAAAGAGAACAAAATAAAACTATTTACGATATAGGTGAGATATTATTTATACTCATTTGCCTGCCCACCAGAAATTTAAGGAAAACCGTATTCTTCGCAAGCTAAAAATGAAGAGTTTCCATCTGATTTTACGAATATCTTGAAACTACATATTTAGTGGCAGTACCACCCCATTTGACGATGGAATATTTAGTTCCATGAACCATCCACAAGCCCTACACAGTAACCTAATATTCTTAAGAAATAAAATTCCCAATACTCTCCTTCCTCTTTTTACCTTCGTGACTATTAAACCCCGTGCTTTGATTGCTGCAGGAATTCAAGGAAAGTTCAATGAGGGCCCCCCTCGACCATCAACTGAGCAATACAAGTCGAACACCGTGGGCGTTATCGATTTCGTAAGAGTATCCACGACGCCGAGATTCGAGCATTGCGTGGAACCTGAGAAAACTTCACCGGTTCGACGCTGCAAAGTTTTACGCGAGGGGAACATCCGTATCCTAGCGTCCTGAAATGCCAGCCCGTGGCCCCCGCAGCTCCCCTGAATTCCGTGGAAAAATCACTCCGCGTAAAGGAGGCAGTCTGGTGTTAGCTATATGCCACGTGATATCCGGAAAGTTGCAAGCCTCTGGAAAAGCCGGTGACAGGAACTCGCGGAAACTTTTCACCTGAAATTAGGTATTTATGTAGAGCTGCGCGTGGCAGTTCTCTATATTGGCCTGGCAACCAGCTACCGAGCTCTTCTCTATCGAATATGGGGGAATAAGTTGGTTAGAAGCTTTGGTGAGTCGTAGCCCTAGGGTAGTTAAAATTTCAGGACACTGGGACACTTATTTTAAGGAGCTTGGTGTTTAAGAAAGGAGAACTCTTACAATTAATGTAGAATTCTAAGTTTATTTTTTTTTAAGTTTAGTTTTGGTTCCTAGAACACTGGGACCTGTGCTTTAGGAGCCTAGGACACTTATTTTAGGAATCTAGGTCCTTAGAAAACTAGAACTCTTATTTTAAGATCCTTAAGTCCCAGAGCTTCTAGATTCCACTAAAAGTTTAGATCCTTAGAACACTGGGGCGCCTTATTTTGGGACCCCTAAGTTTTAGAACACTAGGGTCCATATTTTCGGAACCGAGGTCCTTAGAAATCTAGAATCCTTATTTTAGGATCCTAGGACCATAAGAATCTAGAAACCTTATTTAATTATTTTACCCCATTCCATTATTTTAGAACCCTTAAATCCTAAGACAAGTTTTTTAAGAAAATTTTTACCTAACCCTAACCCCCTTCTCCTACAACCTAGACCCCTAAATCCCAGTGCCCTTGAAAATCTTCTCCACGAATCACGATCCCAGGAAAGCATTCAGCACAGTTTCAAATAAGTACAACCCTGCGACAAATAACGAAGAATTTCTGCGAGGCACAGCGCACAGCTCTCTTTCCGCGCAAATACATCAAACTTCCGCGTGGATACATGTATTTCCGCGGTCACGACTGAATCACAGACCAAGGGATTATTCCAGAAAGAAAGCCTCGGTGGGCATTGAATGGCCGCACTAACGGGGTTAAAAACAAAAGCGCCGTATTATACACGGAACGGTACACGGCGAATATTCGTTAGAAAGTAATGAAAAGCCGTTGTTCGAATGCCTGCCGCTGGAAAAATCGCTGTTCCCCTCCGAAAACCAGGAAAAACGCTTGGAGTGACGGGCACAAAAAAAGAGAGAGGAGAAGAGTAAAAATAGGGGAACAAGAGACGCGTGAGAATTCCGGTGAATTTTCCGCCGAACCATCCCCAGCCGACGATATTTTAACGTGCACGCCGCTGGTTTACACGGCATCGCGGTATCATATTCGATCGGAGAGCGGGGGCAGAAGCGATGATAACGGATGAGGGAAATTGAAAGATTGAAGGAGACTGTGGTGGAAGAAGGAAACATTCTGAAGACCCAGTGACACAATGCGGAATAGTGGATATTAAACTAGAATTCTTACTCCTTGCAGCTCGCTATCTTTGTAAATTTCGAGTGTAAGATGAAAAGATATTCGTACAATAACTTGTAGATTTGTGTACATTAGAAGTGGTCTTCCATGCTTTTATTCCAGCAGGAACATCTTCTGCGATTTCAGTGAAAAATTGTTACACGCAGAAGATTCTCGTTATAAGCTCATTCCGACTCTGCGTTGTATGCACGGTGCCTATAACGAGAGTTCACTGTATTCAACACCAAATTCACAGGTTTTCATCGACTGCATCCACTCTGTCGAAAATAATTGGAACCAAAGGGTACATCAAAAACACCAATCACAATGTTAATCTTACTACTTACTTGCCTTATCGACTAATGAGGGGATTTTCGTTCGTTTTAAGTGACACCTTATGATGAGACGTCAATCACAATAAATTTCCAATTTCAGCCGAAAATTAGCTTCTGAAATATGGAAGGTCAGAGATAAAAAAAAACAGCTACTACACAGACATTTATTTCTTTTTATCTTGACCCACTGTGACCTCCCATATCTCAGAAACTAATTACCACGTCAACCTGAAAATTTGTCGCGATTCATTTCTCATCATAAATTATCATTTGGCACAGAATTCAGTTCCAACATCGTGGGACCAAAATGTGCCATTTTTTAGGTCACTCTTTTTTCAAATTAGCAACAGATATTCTTCAGAATTCCATTCAAAATTGGCCCACGTATATTAGGAAGCAAGCGAGGACATTCAAAGCACAGAGCTCGAAGAAGAGATTGCAGGGAATCTGCTGATACTGGAAGTTGGACGTTAATATCGAAGGAAGTTGGGCAAATTTAGAATGGCCATCGAGACGCAACAACGCATTCGAGTGAGCCATTCGGAACGATTCCGACAGTAATACGACCATAAAACCGACCTCGTTGCTTTTCATCCCCAAAGATTATCCCCCAACCTCCTCCCTCCACTATTGCGGGGCACACGGGAAATTCGTCGTTTATGAGCTCCCCTCCCGGCCAGCGTGCCCGAAAGTTTTCCTTAATAACGTCATCGTCCTGAAACATCGTCGAGTCGCGAAGAAAAAGAGGGGTGGGGGATGCAGCCACTTTGCCTTAACCAGAGCCTCGATCTGCCATTTTGTTCACTCTTGAGGCCACGAACAACCATCCTGGCCACCCCTGGATCAAACCCTTGCCCCGTAAATTTTCTAAAGCTTCCGAGAGCTGAGATGGACTTAAGTGGAGGAAAAAATAGATGTAGTAATTATTAATTTATGAATTAAATAGCAGGGATGCTTCCTCTTCTGTTAAATTACTGGAATATTGAACTCAATGAAATTTGCCAGCGCTGAAGTTGACTTAAGTGGAAGGAAAATATTAAATAATGAATTAAATATTAAATAGCGTGGATGTTTATTTATTTATTTATTTAAGTTGAAGATCTTACTAGGGGTATTTAAAAATAGTAATCATTTTAAAGGGACCACCCTGTAGGATAGACAACACAGATAAAAAACTCACCCTTAACTTTCTCCACAGCGATTCCCTGAGGTTTCCATAGATAAATCTTTACAACCCCCTTTAAAGAATTCTCAGCCAATAGAACAGAGCTTTCACGCTGAACTTTCAGCTTGGTATCTGACCTGTCATAAGTTCTTGCCCAGCTCACAGTATCCGGCTCACTTTTAGAATTCGAAGAAGTTCGAAACTTCATTTCGAAGACTAGAATCTAGTCTACAAATTTTCATAATAGCAACAAACTAAGGAAGAACTTCTAATTGACTATATATTAATAAGTATTCCAAAAGAGATACAAGGAATTTGGCGCACTTTTTAAGAAGTTCAAATTGCAATTCTCTTACTCAAAATTTAAGGGTGGATCTGAAGAAACCAGAAACTTGTATCATGTATTGCAAAAAGCTTGGTAACAATCAAAGGAAAGATGCAAGGAACTTGACCCACTTGTTAAGAAGCGCAAATTGCAATTCTGTTACTAAAAATTTAAGAGTGGATCCGAACGATCCAGAAATACCAAACATTCTACTACTACGAACCTAACGTCGAAGTTACAACCCCCTCTTCATTCTTCCTCGCCCGAGAGAAAGGCGTGCTACCCTCGACTTCGACCGAAGCCGATTCAATTTCCGCCCCAAGAATTACCGCAGATATTTCCCCGTCGCGCCCCAACTCTCCGATCGAAACAGATATTTCTTCGTGACACACAGAATCGGCGACTAGCTCGACGTAATTATGCGCTCGAGGGGCCGAGGCGGGCCGACGTTGTTCGACTTCATTTCCGTAATTGATGCCGCATAAAGCCCGGCCCCGGAAGTTACGTAACTTTCGAGGGGGCTCCAGCTAACGAACTCGTAATCGAGGAAACGAGACCAAGGAACGTTCCTCGTCCCCGTCAAGGATCGTATTTTTCCCCCACCACGGCGTGCAAACGTTGCGAGCGAAAGGTAAAAGGGGGCGTTAACCCTTGGACAGCAGATAGATTCATAGTCGACAAAGTCGACTCCACTTTAACCCGTAATTTCATCCGGAGACATCTTGGAATAAGCTTCTATATTAGATTTGGATCTTCTTACCATCTGAAATTCTTATTCTATTACTATACTGATAGGACCATTTAGAAGCTGTGCAGATGTTACGAATAATATAGGTAAATATTATGTCAGGTAATTGTTGGTTTGTTGGTAAAACTGAACAAGCCTATTTTATTCAAAAATGAGATTTTTATCTGAGTTAACTATTTTATAAGTAAACGGAAAACGTCACATCATATATTTACTATAGCCGAGCATGCAAAAATAAAACTTAATTTATTTATTTATTACGGTTTGATGTTTAAAGAACTTGTTAAATTTCTACAAAATTAAAAATAAAAAATCAAAGCAAAATATTAATATTATTTATTAACTGATATTAGTTATTTAAAGATATGAAGGAGTTTCAGTGCAAATAATATTTAGAAAAGAAGATTTTTTTTTCAAGTGAGAAGTGAGAAAATAGTGACCATAATAATTAGATCTATTTTCTCCAGTTTTTAATTGTGTTAATAATGAAAGATGCAAGTAGTTTGACATGCGGTGATGGGTCAGAATTGGCCCCGTGTCCGCCATTGGAGGATTAAAAAGGAGGAGTACATTTTCTCTGTACAGCGAACGGGGAAAGTTACATTTTCCCGTTGCTTCGGGGCAGAGCTCGGCGGAAAGGCGAGCTGGGGACGAGACAGCGAAATGAAAATCGGCAACAATAAGCCAGCCAATTGAAAGCCATCCAATATGAAGCGGGCGCCGAAACGACTATCGGACTCGTCACGAGCAGATCCCATGTCCCTTTTGTTCCATCCCCGCCGACTTTTGCCTTTTTTTTTTGCCTCTTCCCATTCTTACTTTTCGCTCAGTCGAAACGTGGGCAGGAAGGACACGCCAATTTCCAGGCGCTTTTTTTCGCGGTGCACTCGGTGCAGCGTGACGTGATTGGGCGGAGCTTTAGTAAACGTTGAGGACAATTAATTGGTAGCGTTGGTCTTGCAATAAAACTTTGGAATCGTAGATTCTGAATTCGGACACAGAGCTCAGTTATAAATACGCTGTGTACTGAAAATTTGCAACAGTTGCACCCACGTATGAGCGTGCAATGCGAAATTCAATGACAATTGTTTTTGCGTTTCCATACACGCATTCTGTTCGAAAAGAGGATGAAGTGTTGAAAAGGAACTATACATCGCAACAGCACCGTTTCCCTGTAAAACGCTGTTGAAGTTTCAGCCAATGAGGTCGCGCAGAGTGGTCCCTGGAGGGCGGAGCGTCACTCCCACTCTGCTCACTGCGGCCGCCCACGCTCCGCCTTTAGAAGCAATTGAGCGCCATCTGATTGGCTCAAACTTCAAAAAGCTTTTAACGGAGAACGGTACACTTGCTGCACTTACTTCCAAATAATTTTCTTATCAGCTTATCAAACAGAATAGGTAGAAATTAAATAAACAAATTAAGAAAACCTACATTCTGCGGCAGCGAACGATTATTAAGTCTTAGGTTATCTTTCGCCACATAATTTCCATTTTTCCAACATTTCTTGTAATTTATCGTTAACATTATCACTACCCCTTCCAAACCACCTGCATCTTAAGCTCCGCCTCCAAAAAATTCTACAGCAGCAAAGGACTATTATATCTCAGGTTACCTTTCGCACCATAATTTCCATTTTTCCCACATTTCCTTCGTTTTCTTTTCTTCTACAACATATAATTCCCCATATGTGCACACAGCCTTTACTATCGTCACTGCCCTTTCCAAACCACTTGCATCTTAAGCTCCACCTCCGCCAATCCCGGCGTCGCGCTAAAGAAATCAAAGTGCCGCGAGGAAATTCGGAAAATTTCATATCCCAGCGGTCTGGCCCGCGATTCCCGTCTCCCCAAGGCCGGTAAATCGTGTCGAGCCACAAATCTCATCGAGAAACACGGTTCAACCGGTAATTTTCAGGCCTGGCAGCTCGAGAATATTTTTCCATCAGATCCGAAGGTCTCTTTGCGGGGCTCGCTGAGAGCCGCGAAGAGATTGCGGGTCGCCAGAGGGGCGGGAGGGGGCGCGCCCGCTTTGAGGCGGTGCTTACGTTCCCCCGCCTCCCCCCGAACGAAAACCGCTGCGCTCAGAAACGCTTGGGATATTGTTGCTCGGCCAGCGGAAAAACCATTTTGTCCCCGGTACACTTCGACGGCCGAAATCGAATACACCGGGTCCCGTGGAAAACTCAATCCACCCCCGTCGCTCGCGGTGAATCGAGGGGCGGGCTGGGGGCGGGGGGAGGGGAGGGACACGTTGTAAATCGCCAGATCGCACATAATTTCCCCTCGTAATTCAATATTAGCGCTTCACTAGGCGCGCACGATAACGGCGGACATAGGATTAATTCTAACGCCCGCGGCGCGATTACAATATCAATTTGCGCGGAAGCGTGTTATCCGGCCTCGCTACTTATTTAATTCTGCCGTCGAATAAAATTAATATCCCAGCTACGCGGACGCTGGCGAGTGTTATCAAGCCTCGAGTTCCAGAACTGCCGGAGTCATAATTAATTAACGCCGCGGCGAGAGGCGGTGCCGCGTGTGCTCGGGCGCTGCCCACAAAGGACGTTTTAATTAAGTCAAAAGCGAAATATCCCCGTCGAACTGTTTGCTTTAATGTTCGACGCTGAACCGGGGCGAGATTTCACGCAACGTTTCCCCCGGTGGATGGGAAGAGGGGCGGAGGGGGGTGTTTCGGTAAATAGCGAAGGCAGGCTAAAACGTTCCAGAAAAAGTGGCTCGGAAAGATGTCAAGGTGCCTCTGAACGCGGAAAACGCTGGCGAAATGTCGCGCGGCCGAACTGGGTCACGGTGCACGCACAGATGTCGTAAATAACTGCTAACCGGCCGCGGAAAAGCAACCTGTACGCGTTTTCCAGAATCTCCGGAGTGGAGGGATCGTGTAATCGACCGAGCGGGGAAGGGTGCGAAAACTATGCCACCAGTTGAACGCTCCAGCTCCCATTTCGGGGGGAGAATTTTTATAAGGCGGGTTAAGGGATGAGGGATCCGTGCAGAAGCTGCGATCCTGTCGACGAATGTGCGGTAGCTACTGGGAATATTTAATGCACGAATGTAGTTGCACGGAAACGGGGGCTGAAAGTACATGGAAGGAGAGCACCCAGAGGGTGGGAAGGGGCACCCCCTCCCCCAAAGAAAAAGACTATTAATGTAACCACGACCAAAGTAATGCAAGAGCTTTGTAAAAAAAAAAGTAAAGTGGATTTTATTCTTTAATACAGTGGAGCACAATTATTAGTCGTACTAATTACAAGGAGAGGTTCCCAGGTGTTCGTCTCCGAATTTTGGATATGTTTTAGAGGGCCGAAAAATAAGAAATACGTGTTTTTTTATTTTGGTCTGCTTAAATGTTTAAGGGGTGAAATCACTCCCCAAAATTCATAAGATTTTCAGGTGTTCTTCCCCGATTGCGTTGGTTTTTGGATATGTTTTAGGGGACGAAAAATAAGATACACGTGTGTTTTTATAGCGGCCCGGTTGGGAATCACTGTGCTAGATTAATACATGCGAGATCAGTGAGAAGTAGAAAACCTTGTGAATTTGAGAGTGATGCAGTAAATATCTCCCAGTGGCTACAGCCACGGTGATATTAGTCGAGAATTTCCCAGAGTCTTCGAGTCCAGCAATTTGCCGCGGTATTCAGCGTCGCCGGTGCAAATTGCTATTGTCTACGGCGTGGTGCCTGGAGACCAGTGAATTCGTCGCGTTGCACTCGACGACTTCGGTGTAATAAAGCGAGCAGTGGTCGCGAAGCGGCGCGCATCCGCGGCATAATTCGTCGGATTTACCTGACAACGCGTCTGGCACCGGAGTGGAGGGCACCTGGCCTTAAAGGATGTCCCTTGAACAGCCGCGACGCTGCTCGGGGAATCTTTATCATTCGAGGAGGGGGTATTCTTAATCGCGCCTGGTTGGATCCGCACTAGGTCGGAGGCGGGTGTAAAGCGGCTTTAACTTATTTGCTGAGCACTTGAAGAACGAGGTGCATGTTAATGGATGCTAGTCGGGCGAGGAAATCCTCGGGAAATAAATACGGAGTGGTTGGAGCGCGCGACGGGATGCTGATGGAGCATCAGCGTTACAGCGGTAAGTTGTAATTACGGCTTTGGAAATTAGCCGTTACGGGTGGACAGTTATTTGCGATGTTTCCTGTTGCTTTAATTACTGACGAGTTGTTTATCGGGTAGGTTGTGCTAGGCTTGGGAACGATGATGGTAGGGGATTTATCGTAAAGTGAGCTTTTCTGTAGGGTAAGTGTTATCTCCTTTGATATTATGTGGCTGAATTATGCATTTTTCGATGTTGTGTAGTAATGCGTTTTTGGAGATAACGTAATAATGCGACTTTGGAGATCACGTAGTAACACGTTCTTGGGAATCACGTAGTAATACGTTCTTGGAAATCACGTAGTACTACGTTTTTGGAGATCATGTAGTACTACGTAGGTATTTAGAGATCACGTAGTACTACGTAGGTATTTAGAGATCACGTAGTACTACGTATTTAGAGATCACGTAGTACTACGTAGGTACTTAGAGATCACGTAGTACTACGTAGGTACTTAGAGATCACGTAGTACTACGTAGGTATTTAGAGATCACGTAGTACTATGTGGGTATTTAGAGATCACGTAGTACTACGTAGGTACTTAGAGATCACGTAGTACTACGTAGGTATTTAGAGATCACGTAGTACTACGTAGGTATTTAGAGATCACGTAGTACTACGTAGGTACTTAGAGATCACGTAGTACTACATATGTATTTAGAGATCACGTAGTACTACGTAGGTACTTAGAGATCACGTAGTACTACGTAGGTATTTAGAGATCACGTAGTACTACGTAGGTATTTAGAGATCACGTGGTACTACGTATTCAGAGATCACGTGGTACTACGTATTTAGAGATCACGTGGTACTACGTATTTAAAGATCACGTGGTACAACGTGTTTAGAGATCATGTAGTACTACATATTTAGAGATCACGTAGTACTACGTATTTAGAGATCACGTAGTACTACTACGTTTTTAGCAATCACGTACTTGCTACCACGTTTTTAGAGATCACTTACTACTACGTTTTTGGAGATCACGTAGTACTACTATGTTTTTGGAGATCACGTAGTACTACTATGTTTTTGGCAAGCACGTAGTATTACTATATTTTTGAAGATCACATACGACTACGTTTTGAAAAATCAGGTACTAAATACTACGTTTTTAGGGATTACGTACTACTACGTTCTGGGAAATCACGTAGTACTACGTTTTCCCATTTGACATACCACTACGTGCTTAAAGAACGCGCCCTACTACATTATATCATCACGTTGCAAGCCGTCACAAGAAATTCAATCCGTACTAATCACACCGTATTCCATGCTGTACGAAATCACTATTTCCCAAACGCAATCTACAATTTCGAATCATCGTAGCCAAACATCCCCAGACACATCAAGGACCTGATAATTAAAACCCACCATCCAACAGCGAGGCAGTGCAAACAGCAAAAAGATCCAGCACCAGTCACCCCTTCCCCGGGCAACGGTTCCAGCGAACAGGGAAACGAATTCGAAAGTGCATTCAAACATCGTTCCGCCCCAGTCCCTTCGCGTTAGTCGGCAGCGACGTCGATGCCCGGAATTAACGATCTTTTGTTAGGATTCGGGAATCGCAGCATCAGCGCGTAAAACGGGCCGAGCTCGGAACGCGCTGGGGAGCCGTGCGCCGCTTCCGTTTCGCGTATCTTTCATGCCCATCGGCGCAATTCGGAATATTACTTCCCCCACGCACATGCAGCCGAAATAAAATGTCCAGGATCAAATACGTCCCTCCACCTAGCCAAGTGACAGAATTACAAGCAGATTTTCCGATTCTCGGGGGATGATGGCTGCAAACAAGGCAAGTTAATACCGGGAATCCTCGTGCATCAGAAACATGAAACGTGGTAATCCGATGACAAACTGGCGTGGAAAGTAAAGGCGATGCTTCGTATAGAATTAATTATATTGAATGCTGAGTAACTGGGCTCGGATTTAGTTCGTTGACAGGTGAAGGTTGTTTAAACGGAGTTTAAATTTCGAGTGTAAAGAATTGATATTTCATGGGAAAGGAATTGATATTTCAAGTCAAAAGAATTTGAAATTTCAATTGCAAAGAATTGATATTTCAAGTGAAAAGAACTGAATTTCATGTGAAAAGAATTGAATTTCAAGTGAAAAGACTTGAAAGTTCAATTGCAAAGAATTGAAATTTCAATTGCAAAGAATTGATATTTCAAGTGAAAAGAATTGAATTTCAAGTGAAAAGAATTGAATTTCAAGTAAAAAGAATTGATATTTCAATTGCAAAGAATTGAAATTTCAATTGCAAAGAATTGATATTTCAATTGCAAAGAATTGAAATTTCAATTGCAAAGAATTGATATTTCAATTGCAAAGAATTGATATTTCAAGTGAAAAGAATTGAATTTCAAGTGAAAAGAATTGAATTTCAAGTAAAAAGAATTGATATTTCAAGTGAAAAGAACTGAATTTCAAGTAAAAAGCATTGAAATTTCGAGGGAAAAAATTGAAATTTTAACTAAAAAAAACTGAATCTTAAACTTCATCTATAAAGAACTGAAATTTCGGGTGGAAAGAACCGAAATTTTTCAACCCCCACTCATTCCGTCTATTTCTTTGAGATGAAACAGGCTAACCCTCTACATTATCCCGAAATTCGTCGAAATATCTAACAACGAAGTTCGAAGAACTTTCATGCACAAAGGTGCAGAGAATGAAATGAACAGTCGAGGTCTCTTGATCGAGGTTCGTAATTTTCGGATGAAATTAACGTCCCGCCGATGTTTCGACGCCACGGAACGCTGGAGGATTGGGGCCAGCGGGCGTTTTGCAAGTAAATAAGCGACACACGACGAGGGAAACGGAAAAGGGGTGCCGCCGTGTGCCTGGCAGCCTATTAAGCTGACCTGCTTCCCCTTAGCCTGGCGCTGAACTCGAGTCACCGTAACGCCCCGTCGCCGGGACCTCTTCAAGACCCGTTTTCAGACTAGAAGGGAAACTACTCAAAGACGTCTGAAATGAGACGGTGCTCTGAAAATGATAGAAGCAAACACGAGGCGCGCGATTTAAGTGAGGGGGACACCTCGCCAGGGCATGAAACGACGATGAAACTTTCAAATCCCAAAGCTGCGAGATAAAAAGGCCCTTTCTGCGAACCTGTGAGCCATCTGCATTGGTGACAATGCCTCTCCGGGCAGAAAATATCGGGCAGTGTAATTGAAATGGAATCTGACAAAAGCCACCTTAGTTTGAACCTTCGAGGGCGGGTAGTTTGACCATTCGATGGATGCAGGGTCCATTTTGACCCACCATTTCGTTCACATGCAGAATATACAGCTTGGAATGAGTTTTCAAATTAACTAGATTTAATTTAAATAACATCAGTAACGAGTAACGTATGTGACTTGATATTTGGGACGAGGCAATATTTCCCATGTATCACCAGGTCAGGGGTAAGCAGTTAAAAGGGGTATTTTTTTATGCACAGGACTTCAAATTGATGTGCAAAATGCAAAAATTATTACTGTAGTTAATATTATTTCTTTTATATATATTATTGTACTTAAAACTTCCAAGTCCTACTGCATCAAATACACTCCACTTTGCTTTTCTTTTCTGTCCTTTTCTTTCACACGGTTGCTTTGTTAACTTTATTAATTGTATATGGTAAACTAAAGAATCTAAATAAATAATAGTAATAATAAATGATAAGTTATAATCTACAGGGTGGACCAATAAAAATTACCACCTTGAATATTCCCAGAACCATGGAAGTAAGAGAAAAAAAAATTCAAATAAAATCAAGGGGTCATAATAATCTCGTTTCTTCGATTCTTCTCTTATTTCACAATTTCGAAGATAGATACTCGGTGGTAAATCTAATAGCCCACATGGGATAATACCAAAGTTCCCCATCTTCTCGAAAAGAAGAATAAGGTACAAAGAACATCGACCTGCCCCTAAAAATCCAAAGAATAGAAGAGAGAAATGGAATTATAGCAGGGGATGGAATTATAGCAGCCCGACGAATTCTATTTAACCACTTGTTCCCGGGTCTCGTCAGCGGGTCCGCCCGTGAATTATGAGCGAGCTCGGTGCACTGTCGCCGCACGCGTGCATCCGCCGCATCGACGATAGCCATCGGCATACGGGATGCGTATGCTAATGGTAACGAGATTCCCGGGGCGACAAAGAGAATAAAGGACCGCCGCCCAAAGGATAACGGCGTAAACGTGCCGCGTGCAATTAAACCGCTCTCCATCAAAGGCACTGGACGTAATTAACGCCGCTGTTAGATTATATAAATATTTGTGCAGAAAAATGGCGACCTCCAAGGGCGAGGGCAGAGGAAAGTCGTTCGATGAGGTGGACTGAAGGATATTCGAACTCCTGGGCCACGTTCCACTCACTTTTTCTTCCTGCCCATAATTATACGAACTATGTAGGACCTGGGGCGACAGAGAAGACTCGAGGGTCTGTGGAACTAATTGCCAGGATGGGGGAAAAGTCAACAGAGGAGCGAGACATCGCGCCCCCTTGATGGGGATGCAGACGGTCCTTCGAGGATCTTTAGGGACTTGTTTCTTTTTACTTGGATATTATCGAGCTGGGTATAGGTACTCTATTCTAATAGCTGTAATTATTAATTAAGATTGTGACTGCGGGGTGCTCGTAGTGGAGCTATTGTTTTGACCCGGGTATTCGGGTACCCGGGTACTCGGGTACCCGGTGAGACCCCGGGTAGACAAAAATTACCCTGGTACTCGGGTACCCGGTGAGACCCCGGGTAGACAAAAATTACCCGGGTACTCGGGTACCCGGTGAGACCTCGGGTAGACAAAATTTACCCGGGTACTCGGGTACCCGGTGAGACCCCGGGTAGACAAAAATTACCCGGGTACTCGGGTACCCGGTGAGACCCCGAGTAGACAAAAATTACCCGGGTACCCGTAAGATACTCGACTACCCGGGTACCCGTACGATACCCGGGTACCCGGGTAGACAAAAATTACCCGGCTACCCGTGTAGACAAAAATTACCCGAGTATCCATGAGAAACCCGAGTAACTATATTTCGACTTTCGATCATTTTCGGCTAACATCAGTAATTTATTTATTTATTTATTTATTGAACGGGAATTTCCCATGGTATACGAGGTTAACACAAAGTAATACACCGAGTTTGAGCTTACATAACAACATTAACTAAATTATAGAGTAAAAAAAAATCATAATTAAAAGGCTAAACTAAGTAGTGTCATACTAATAATTGAACAGATCTAAACAGTTCCGACCTAAATAAGTTAAGGGACCCCACGAAGGGGCCGATACCGGAAAAATATTGATTCGCAATAATCAACGGAATGAACGGAATAAACTTCAAGCAATTGAATGTAGTATCGTACGGGTACCCGGGTAGTGGGGTATTCTACGGGTACCCGGGTAGTCGGGTATCCTACGGGTACCCGGGTACCCGACTAATTTTTTTCTACCCGGGGTCTCACCGGGTACTCGAGTACCCGGGCGGGCGGGTAGTAAGAGCTCTAGCTCGTAGTGGAGGTAGCAGTACGTTAATTTTTTTCTAACGCGCAAGTAGAGGAATTTGAAAAATACATTAGGTACAGGTTGTAGCAACATTTTTTATACGTTGACCACTGAAATCGCGGTTTCTGTGCGACTTCTACGATATTTAGCACTCTATTCGTGCTAAAACGTGCACACGAACACCAAGGGTTTTGTTTTTTCACTATAAACTTGATGTTTAATATAATTTCTCAAAAATTCGTCACAATAGTTTAAGTATGTTTGTAAATAATAAACAAATTCATTTCCCACAATTTTGTTCGCTTAGATCTTCTCCCCTACCTATCTCACGCTGATGGAACGTCCAAGTGACGAGTTAACTCGTCTTCCACAGTTACCAAGTAAATAAATAAATCCCAATGCATTTGAAACCGAACCCTTGCACTCTGAAATATCGTTGCACTCGCGAGAACGTTCCGAAAGAAATGTTCATCAATCTTTTCCGTTTGGCCGGGCAGGCGCGTTTCAATTGATCGAAATTGCGGCCCCGCCTGATATCAGCTGCCTTTGAAGATGCCGCAGTGGCCGCGGTCTCGCCGCGAGCAGCGGCGTAATTTAATTACACCCCCGTTCGGAATTACTCGACTTTCTTGGTCGCCAGCTGGAGCGTGTAGCTCCGCGGTACGATCGGGTATAATGCGATGCGGAGGGCCGCGGCATTGTCTTCCAACAGGGCAGACATGCATTTATGTATGCAATACCAGTCCCTACCGGGGCTCTAACGCCGCAGCAACAGCCACAAGCATCGGGACGCTCTAATACACGCTGTTATAATTTATAGCGCCCAGCCAGGCCTCCTCTGCCTCGACCTACGGTGTTCGATACATCATCGCCCTGGCTGCCGCGATATTGATTTACACCGAGAAATTAATAGTCACGGCCATCGATCCGTCGCTTCATTATCGCATAGTGCCTCCACGAATAGTTTTCCTGAGCTTCCTAGCGAGGAATATTCTGACAGGAGTTGGGAAGGTGGATGGAAGGAAAAGGGGGGAGTAAAGTTCTGTGGGTAGAGTGCAAAGGTTTTACGGGGAAGATGTTTCTTTATCGCTGGATTTAGGGATGCTGAGTGGTAGGGGAGAGTTGATACAGTGATCCTCGTCACTATTTTTTTGCACCATATCGAAGCTTATCCTTTGTTATCTCGAGCTCAGTGAAAGGTGGCTGATTTGTAACGAATGTGAGCTGCATAAAAATTTAGGTTTCATTTGTGGGGGATGATGGTGACCTTAATGATCTTGGTAGGAACAAGGATGTGGATTTTTGAGCCTTAATGTGGGGGAAGTTAGAGCTAAACGAGGTAGAAAAAGACTGTGATAGGTACTGTAGGGTTTTTCAGTCTCAATTATGGAGGTACTATTACTGGGCGGAAAGTAGGCTCCTGGCAGGTGGTGCACTCGCGGAGAAGCTCCGTCTGTGTACATTGTAGTAAGTAGAAGATCCCGCTGACAACAAAAATACGTGTGCTCTGTCTTTAGGAGTGAACGCCACGAGCCTTCTTTCCACACAGTAATAGTAGGTACCCACGTATTAACGCCTAAAAAATCACGTCCCAGTTTCTACATAACAAGGGAAGTTCGACAACTGGAAAATTAAAAAAATCTGAAATTTTGCAGGAATGTAGTTCGAGTGATGATAACAACGTAACAATTTTTTCATTCGACCATAAAACGCTCCTAAGGGTGAAAACACTCCCTCAAAAAATTTGTGAGTTTCCAGATCATCGCGAATATCTACCAAACTGTAACGAATATAAAAAATAAGTTAAATTCAAAATTCTATGGTTTTTTATGTCATATAAATTTTTTCCCAAAATTTATCCCCACCACTTTTTCTCAACATAGATGTCTTGCGTCGTGTCGCGTTGAGTAGCATTCGTGTCAATTTACAATTAATAGCTCCAATCCTTTTTAATTCTATATATCTCCTGTATTATATATCCAATTGTTTTCGTAAATATATTTCACCATCAATATTAATCCCACAGAACCTTCCCAGTTGAGGCGTAAAATCTCTACGATATCGCAGTCCCCTTCCACCATATTCCAAATTCCGCCCCACCGAAAAGTCCAAACATTCACGCCCCCAAAACCGTTCCGGAACAATTCCATTCGCCGCGATATCCGGAGGGATTACATTCCCAATGGATCGACGCTCCCGGGCGCGATTAAAATCCCGCACCCTCGACGCGGCCGTTATCCCCCTCCAAAAAAAAAAAATAAAAAGCTTCAATAATCTTGCACGGATCGTTAGTTTCGCGGAGGAGCAGGCACTACTGCGCCGCAAGTTTTCAATCTGACGGAATGCACTTCCTCCCAGCGATGATCGTGTTAATCTCGCGGATCCGCGTAACGCGATCCACCCGCGCCACATCAAATGCAGCCGACGCGAGATCCAGATTGAGCACGCTCGCGGCCTTTTTTTCCGTGGACGCGGAACGCCGCGAGAAACAGGGGATGATGCGGCAAGTGTTGCGCCAGGCCGATGCAAAGCGTCCCTGTCCCTGATCTAGGCCACCCCTCGGCCACCCACACCCTGCTAATGGATTGCGGGGCGGTTCGATAGCAATTAGGATGATATCGAGGGAGCCCCACGCTCTGAAGGAACCTCGTGAGCCTTCGACGTAATTGCTCGCGAGAATCCAGGGGGATGCTTCATTATTTTATTAATTATTTCTTTTGTGGCAATTATCAGGGAGTTAGGGAGATTCTACTTTGGTTCTCGAATGTGGGAATTGTATCTGTATTCTTCGAATAAAAATTTATTCGTTATTCTTGAATAACTTCGTTTTATTCGAAATCTCATATTTGGGGGTTGAAGGTAGAATTTTGTATATTTGAAGAGACCTTGTAGAAAACACTGTAGGTGCAAAAAATGAAATTTTTCAGGAGAGAGAAAGGACTTGACTGATTTTAAATTATTTACGAAATTTGATTTGGTTTGATTGCTAAATATAGTTAAGGTAACAGGTAAGTTCGTTTTTTTATGACGGACTTTTCTGTTCAACATGAGGCTATTTTGTGGAAAATTAATTTTAATAAATAATCTCGTTTCAGACGATAGCTGAATATAAATTTTCATTAATTATTCGTTTCAGATGCCTGCGAAGGACAGAATTATGGAAGACATCTTCGTGTCTTCGTACAGATATGTCATATTAATTGTTTCGAAATAAAAAAAAAATTTTAACTGTAGTTAAAAGGACAATAAAATTAAGATTTTAGGAACTTAAACTTACTTTCATTGCCCATAAAAAAAAAATGAAAAATGGCCCCTTAATATAGTCAAAAGTATTTGCAAAAAAACCTGTACCTTATTTACAAAGGGAAATTACCATTGGCACGTGGGACATTTTCTGATGAAAAATATTAATTTCAGCACCTGTGTCACTTTGCAAACGGTGTTGTACGTCGAAGAAGGGATTAAAGATGAGCAGAAACTTTATTGCAAGCATTGCTACGGAATGAAGGGAGAGCTACTTAGAGTTTCTCCTTGTGCTACTTAATTATTAACTCGTCAAATTTCTACCAGTTCCAAGTACCCCTCTTTCTACCTACGACAGGGGCGAACGCCCTGTTCGGTGCAAAATGAATTCATCATCCCATTCGCTACAGTTTTAATAAGAAAGGCTCTTCATTAATTTCACGCGTAGCACGGGGAACTATCAAAAGTTCGGCGCAAGTTTCGAAACCTCCGTTGCCAAGTATTCGCAGTAATTCAGACTTCCAGACGAATTAACTTCCATCTAATCCTAACTCTCCCCCTCCACTGGCCAACTGATTAATTCCTCGAATTTTCATTAAACTCTAGTATTTCTGCTATGATTACAGTAGAAGGAGAATGAAAATTTTCTAGGTAGCGATGGGTATCGACACACTTCGAGTCAATTCAAACAAGTGAAGTTAATCTTGAATCACATGGAACGTCAGTCCATTTCTAAGAATTTCAAGTCGTTCTAAGCCTGCCACTTGTTTTCCAAAGTATAAGCTGAATATGGAAGGTACGGAGAATAATGGTACCAATGTGAAAGATTGAAAATTAATTTTTTTCTATTCCAGTGTGAAACAGAGTAGTTTCACAAAGTGTCTTCAACTGTTCACTAATTAAATGAACAATAATTGCTGAAAGATTGAACTGACTGACCGCCTCTATCACTAGCTTTCGGTGGGTCAAAGTGATGTCGCGGAGCTTTGATCGTCGCACTTTTGAAGCTGGTAATTGATAGGAATCGTCGCCCGACGAATTATCGACGTGTCCGACCGGTGAGCTCCAATCAGGAATGTGATATGGTGCGTACTGACCCGCCAGCTTGTAGCCAATTAGACGGATGCTTCTACATCGCGATCCCCAGCGAACCCTGACCTCCAACACGTCGACCACTCGATTCCGCCTTCGAGCACTCGATCCCATCTCTCCCTATCGTGTTTAACGCGGGCTGAACACGATTTGGACGAGGCCCGTCTTCCTCCGAGGATATCGAGATTCAATTCTGACGAGACGAAGGATTAGCTCGTGTCCTGGGAAACAATTGTCGTTCCAACTGTTCCCTCCACTCTTCTTTGTGAAAAATTGATTGGTAGTATTGGTACGAGCATTTGTAATTCGCTAAGTTGAGGTAGCAAAAGAGGGTGAAGAGCGGCAATCAGGATGGAGGGGGTAAGTAGATTTCCGGGGAAACAGTGGAGCAGATTCAATTGGTTGACTATCAGCGGTGGAAGTTAAGGAAGGATCGTTGTCGTAAACTTGCACGCGGAATTGAGTTTTCTATTTTCCCGCTGGTTGCCCCGTTCGAAAATGATCACGGACCAGTACCATCTTCGCGCAGTATCCAGCTCGATAGCGAAAATAAAGGGCACCATTGGAAAGGGGCTGGCAGCCGTTACGGGGTAACGCCAGCAGCTTTAAAACTCCCCCGCGTGAAATCTATCGCGACCCCTTTAACGGTTTATTAGGTTGCATAAAACCTTATCGGCGTTTTATAGCGACGGTTAAAGAGTTACTGTCGAATATCGATTCCCAGAGCGTTATCTACCTCGCGGAGAATGTATGAGCCAATGGGACTGGCTTATACAGTCCATCGTTTCCGCGCAACCTGTACCGCGAACGAGGGATTTCATGGGCCACGATTTTTAATTCACGGGTGACCGTTGTACTCGCGCGAGTACAGTAGGGGCGAAAGGAAGTGGACGCTGAAGGGTGGGGAAGGAGATATCCCCACTACTGAGTTTTGATGATAATAATAATAATAATAATAAATCATTTTTATTCTTTTATAATAGAAGATAAAGACGCAGTGGAATTAGAAATGCAGATACTGAATGGGCGAGGCTCAGTGATGCTGTTATTATGCCTGATCCGAATTTTGATGTTGCCACAATAGAGTTGCACTACCCCCACCATGAAGTTGTGCTACCACCACCACAGAGTTCTGCTACTCCCACTACAGTTTTACTATCCCCACCGCAGAGTTCTACTATCCCCACCACAGAGTTCTGTTACTCCCACTACAGTTTTACTATCCCCACCGCAGACTTCTACTATCCCCACCACAGAGTTCTGTTACTCCTACTACAGTTTCGCTACCCCCACCGCAGAGTTCTGCTACCCCCACCACAGAGTTATACTATCCCCACCACGGAGTTCTGTTACTCCCACTACAGTTTTACTATCCCCACCGCAGAGTTCTACTATCCCCACCGCAGTTCTATTATCCCCACCGCAGTTCTACTATCCCCACCGCAGTTCTACTATCCCCACCACAGAGTTCTGTTACCCCTTCTACAGATTTACTATCCGCACCGCAGAGTTCTACTATCCCCACCGCAGAGTTCTACAATCCCCACCACAGAGTTCTGTTACTTCCACTACAGTTTTACTATCCCCACCGGAAAGTTCTACTATCCCCACCACAGAGTTCTGTTACCCCTTCTACAGATTTACTATCCCCACCGCAAAGTTCTACTATCCCCACCACAGAGTTCTGTTACTCCCACTACAGTTTCGCTACCCCCACCACGGAGTTCTGTTATTCCCACCATAATTGAACCATATTGCTCCCACTAGTTTTGATACCGCCACAGAGTTCTACTCCTGCTGCTCCCACCCAGAGGTTTGCTACCCTGATCCATCGAGGAAGCCAATAAGCACGTTCTTCCTGCTTCAAAGGGAACAAATGAGCTATCCTGGAGTAGAAAATGAGTGACGTTTAAAGTGATTAAAGGTGAGGCAGTGAACAGGCAACTTATCAAGCTTATTACTACATAAAGTGTTCCAAAGTAGTGATTTTCCCTACTTCTAGCTTCTCCAGTGATAGAACAGGGTGGAACACAGAAACTAGTATACAGTGCACTTGATCAAGTGCTCCAGCTGGAGCATTAAGTTTCCGTGGGGATCATGTTGAGATCAGTTCAGTAAGAAATCTTAGGAACAGCACACAGTAACTTCACCATGCGGCGAAGTACGATCCAACCGGAGGAGTTACGTGGGCAGCAAGACGATGTTGCGTAACGACCGCTAACTTCCGCGGAGGAAGTCGGACAATGGGAATCAAGGGGTTGTACCCTACGGGCAGCTGGTGTTCGTGTAACTGCTCTCAACAAATCCTTATTTCCCCCTAACGAGGGAGAGACAGAGCAATGGCCAGGCCTTATTGCATCACGTCCTCGCTTTATGTCGAGGTCTCGCGTGATCTCGCGTCGCTGGGGCGGTCCTTTGTGAGGGAATACTTGAAAATCCAATGAGAATTTAGAAATTCCGGCTCGAGAAAAAGATGTTGTTCCAGATTCTTTCATATTTCATCATATTATTTTAAATTCTTTCATATTCCTCTACATTCGTTTAGATCTTTTAATGCTCTTACTCAAGCTTTCATATTCTTCAGTATCTTAGTAGATTCTTACATAGTCTCCCGCATTCTATGATATTCTTTTCATGTTCTGCCATGTTTTCTATATTCTCCCATATTCTTTTCTATTCCTCCACAACCTTCCATATTCTTGCTTTCTTATTTATCCTTCCCCTCCATCCTCCTGTATTCTTCCACACACTTTGTGCGGTATTCATAGTCCTTGCTTAAGACGATCTTAAGAATAGGTAGCGACTATGAATACCGGCTTTCCACATCCTCCAAATTTCTGCCACAGCTCCCACACCTCCCATAGTCCTCCGCAATCCTCAATATTCCCCCAACTCCTCCTAAAATTTCATCAAAAACCCACTTCGATTCACACCCACCTCCACAGCTTACAACCCACACCCAGCCCACATCTACCTCCGCCTAGAATCCAAAATCTCGAACCCGCTTGTACCGAAAACGCGTCAGCACGGGTACGCCACGCGGAATAATCGACGAGCGCCATTTGGACGAAGAAGTTGAACCGTATCGTGCAAGTTCGCGGCTGAAGAGGATCCGATGGAAAAAGTTGAAGCGCGGCTGCCTATTGCCAGCAACGGTTTCCTCGAGTGTTTGACGAGCGATCCTGTGTTCCCCGTCGACTATCGTTCTTTCCCGAACTCGCAAGCATATGCACAAGACCGTCGATTCGAATGCGCCTGGCGCAAGTACCCCGAAACTCCGCTAGGTTCCTTTAGCCACGGGGAATTTTAGATTCGATTTCGGCTGGTTGCTTTAAATGGTAGTCGATTCCCTTCGAGAGGGCAGTTGACTTGATTTGCAGCAGCGATCTGGCGGTTCTCGCGCGAGCGGAGCCTGTAAAAGGTCTCGTTCGATATTCTCCCAACGGGACAGAAGCTTATTCCACAGCAGTCGCTTATAGGGCCGCGATACAATGGAACCTGAAGTTCAATGAGAGGTGCTGTTTCCTTCAAATTGGTTACAGCTTCGCACGAAGTGGGGGTTGTAGTTGGAACGAAGTCAATTGGCTATTCAAGGCTATTCCTATGTTCATGAAGACTGGGATAGTTTATTCTTTATTGCGCAGAATGATTGTAGTAAATGTCAGAATATTGTTCTATTGAATATAAGGTGGATTTGAAACGTCCTCAAATGGGGCTTCCTGAGTGTCTTGAATAATAAGTAGAAATCCGTGAGCTACAGTCGAAATAAGATTAATTAGAAGCTCAATCACCACTACTCATTGTTTCATCTCAGATTACCTCAGCTCTTTGTACCCGAGAAAATCAATTCGCATGAAGATGTAGAGTGGACTCACACATTGCAAAATATAACACTCATCACTGACCCGAGGAATCTTAAAAATTCCAGTGACAACTTCCTGCAATCATCCCCATATAATTAAACAACAAAAATTTGTTCCAAACGTCACATGTGGATGAATTATCACGCGATAATTGAAAACACAAGAGAATCTATTCAGCCAATCTACTTCGGTTTTATCTGAATTATTCCGAGGATCCAAAATTCCAAATAACCTTAGAAATTGCTTTACATTCGCGAAGAAGGAACTGGAACGGTAGGTGAATCCATTCCCAGGAGCCAGACACACGTCGCCACGTAACCGAACTCCTCGGAACGCGCTAAATCCCACGCTAATTTGGTTAGACCGAGGGCCGTGAAGTGTTAAAGCCAGGGACTGGCCAACTTCTAAGAAACAACCACCGCTGCAAGGCAAATCGACCCGTTGCTCGAGCGAGCGAGGAAAGTAATCGGATGAATCGCTCTCTGGAAATTGAACTGCTGTGTTCTCGGGGGATGCAAGCTGCTTAGACTTTCAAACAAACGCCTGCTTTACTTAACTCCATTGTACAACTACGTTATGCTCCCGAAGGACCGCGGTTAGCGTCCGGAAAGCCTGTCGAATCGGTCGATCCTGATTACGGACCAGAGGCAACATTCCGCTGCTTTCCTCTTTCTTCGAACCCGGCAAGAAACATGTCTGATCGAGTGAGATGATTAGTGTATCAGACAATTGGATTAAATAGCGATTACTATTAGTTGAGGAAATAATACTATATAGCAGCTGACAAGGACCACAAAAATTGTTACAAAGAAAAATAAATGATTTTTTATGCTGCATAAAACTATGTAATCGAATTATTTAAAATTTGTGATGGAGGGCAATCTTTTATTTAAATTACAAATTTTAAACAATTCGAGTACATAGTTTCAGAGAGCATAAAAGCTCTTAAGTTTTCATTGTAATAATTTCTTTACATCTACTATAGTTTTCAAGATATACAGAAATGTAGGAAATTACACATTAAATTTTAGGGATTACATACCAGGGTGGAACAAAAAATAGGGGCAAAATATTTTTTTATTATTCAAGAGTTCTAATAGTGGGCAAAAGTTGTTTTTTATAATGGTATTTAAGCTGCCAAAGCTTGAACGGGATCAACAAATTTTTTGAGGTGCCGCAAGCCCTTCAAATATTAATATTTACTGAAATATTACTTTTTGAAGGGCTTGCGGCACCTCAAAAAATTTGTTGATCACATTCAAACTTTGGAAGCTTAAATATCTCTATATAAGGCAACTTTTGCTCACTATTCGAAGTCGTGAATAATAAAAAAATACTTTTCCCGTATTTTTCGTTCCACCCTATTACATACCCTTGACATCTCAGAAAAGAGAGTCATTTTTATAATTTCTTTTTCGTACAAAGAATCTTCCTATTTGAAAATTAAGATATACACCTTGTTGCGCATAAATTAAGCTGTATTTTCCTGTAAAACAAATTTGACATCAAATCAAATTAAGTTCTCCCAGTTACTCAGAGATCGAAGGAGTGGATTTTACTTTTAAAGGGACTTGTGGAGGGGAGAGTGGCACTGGACAACCTCTTATTTTTCTTCAGACTATACCAAGCGACGGGATTGACATTCCGTGGCCCCTTTTTGTTTCCACTGTTCCTGTTTCCTTTCTGCCTTTCCGAGAGCAAGCTTCGGTAGGCGAAATTTTCACAAAATCGTAAACAACCGAGCTCCGCCGTTCCCGTGAACAAACGCAGCGCAGGAATGTCGCTCAAGGATTCCCTTTCGCTCGATCGCTTCTGTTTCACCGAAATATTAACGTCCCCGGAGGGAAGGTTACGCGAGGGAGGAAGAAGAGCCGGCTCCGAGGAAAACAGGGCAATATCGACGCGATATCGCCGAGGGAAACTTTTCCCTTAGATCACGGATGCTCGACTCCGAAAGCATCCCCCCGCGATTTCGGGGCGCACCGCTTGGAAAAACTGTCGTGGCCGGGCGTTATTTTTCGGCACGTCGAACTGCTCCACTTTCCGCGTCCTCTCTACGACACCGGCGGCTCCTATCGAACGACTGATTCTCCGGATAATTGACATTGTCTTTGGCTTCGTGAAATTGTAAGGGAATCGGGGAAATTAAACTATCTTTGAAACTATCCTTGCCTTGGAATATTCTGTTCGCGGGTGT
Source organism: Andrena flavipes (assembly GCA_963971345.1). Lineage (NCBI taxonomy): Eukaryota > Metazoa > Arthropoda > Insecta > Hymenoptera > Andrenidae > Andrena > Andrena flavipes. Next base: position 77,379,386 of record OZ020480.1, read on the forward strand.
TTAGTTTGAAAACAAACCGAGCTTGGCGGTGACTTTATACGGAATGTTTAATAAAAGGGGCTGACTTTAGAAAGATTGATTTTGGGATCAAATTATTAGAGCCACAGTACGAAATATGTTCTTAGTGTTTGTATAAAAATGAAATTAGTCATTAGACAGGTAATGGCCCACAGTGTTGCCAAGTGTAGGATTCCACTTTGCAAACAACAATTAATACTTCAAAAAAGAATCGTCAGAATTTGTTTAAATATTATTTGTTTTGATATAAAATGGTCAATTTATGCAGGGGGCATATATTTTTTAACACCCCGTATGGAGCTTTTTCAGCAGGAGAAATCGAAAATTTATCAGACCGTAAAAGTGTCGAATTTTATATATATTGACATTTTTATTTATTTTAACAAATTCAAAATTTTCAGTTTTGTTATTTTGACCATAAAATCGCAAAATTTTCCCAGTATACGCCCCTCGAAGTGTTAATAACCCCTTGCAAGTGCATAATGGATCGCAGATTATTTACTATGCATTGGTTCGACGAGGAAATGTTGAATAGAAGAAAATTCTATACGAACCGATTGTTGAGCGTGCTTGAGAGTGGACGATGGGGTTGTTGTTGGCCTCCGAGTTGGTGGTCTGCGGTCGATCGGTTATAGAGGCAGTCGTGGAGGTGGCGATGGTGTTTCCAGATGCCGAGCTGAAGCTTGAAGAGGACGTGGAGGACGGGTTGGTTGCGTTTAACGGCTTGGAGGACCAGGAGCTGCAAGTATCGCAACCCTCCGCTGAGCGTGTCGACAAACGGCAGCAGGACCAGCGTTTACCGCTCCATAGACCGGCGTGATAACGGCCGCTCAGCCCCGGATTCTCGCTGCACACTGAAGAACAGAAACAGGCGTGATTAGTGGTGGTGGGGATTCAGGGAAGTGGAAGGTCGCCCACGTAAGAGGGGCTTTAAATCCTTAAAGAGTATCTACTCTTGAATTCGGTTCAATATTGCCATAGGGTCACTTCAGGGACAGTTTAGTGTGACCTTGGGGTGGGTTTATAATTTTTTCAAGGTCAGTGTAGGGTCAGTTCAAGGTGACCAGTTTAGGGTGAGTGGGGAGTTGTTTTAAGGTGAGTTCAAGGCTTGATGCAGATTTCCGTTTTTTTTTTTAATATCTTTACATAGTATTGTGAACGACTTAAAAAATGGTTTAGTTAAAAAATTACTGTTTTTGGGAAGTTATGGATACATATCCGAAAGTCTCCCGATTTTATACGGTTGAACGGTGAACCTAAAAACTCGCGCTACGTTCAACTAATTCACTTCTAATTTTCTTCCAAAACAAAATTTTGATAAACAAATTAATACAATTTTTAGGTTGATGTTTCTGATTTTATCTTGGTTTTTCTAGGGAAAATATTTTTTCTTCTTTTTGGAGGGAAATAGTTTCCGGCAGCTCCCTGTAAATTGTCATTCAAATCGTCGGAGCGTTTTTCGACATTTTATGTTCACCGTTTTGGAAAACGTAGTTTCTGGGAAATCGCGTTTAAAGTTGGACATCGTTATCCGATCTCGTATGCAGGCTCCTACATTTTTTACTGTAATTCCTTCAATTTTTGGAATTTCGGGTCCCGGTTGCGCTTGAAATACGTAAAAAAGATGTAGCTAACGGAATATGCAATCATCCTAAAAACCAATTTTCACAAATTTTGAGAGTAGCCTATCCCCTTAAGGGGGGCGACCTTTTCGGGAATTTATTTCAACCAAACAATGCAAGTAAATCAATTTATTGCTTAGTGTAGTTAATAGTGTACATATCGAAGGGTAAGAATTTTTTTTTCAATCAAATTCATGCTAGTCACGTTGACAAGATCCAGGCCATATGGTTAATCCGAATTCAAAAAGAAAATAATATTTAGAAACTAGAAGCCTGCCTCTATTACGTGGCGATCAAAAAATGTCAAAATTGTAAAAAATTACAAAATGGAGAACCACTGAAAAAAATCATGGTTTCGAGGTACAAAATTGGAGAAATGTTGATCAAAAAAATAGAAGCAGATCAAAAATTGAAAATACTATATCTCCGTCAATTTTGCAAATTTCTTCATAAAATTTGGAGAGAGCATTCTTGAAACGTACATCTTCCAGAAAATGCAAAAAAGAAAAAATCGGTTTTACAGATATTTTACAGTGGTCTCCCGGCTTAAGGCCTCTTCAATGTGACCACGAGGTGAATTCTGAGTTATTTCAAGGTCAGTATAAGATCACGGTCGTCACAAGAATAATTCAAAAATAACGAATCACCTCAAAAATATTCAGAGTGGCCACAAAGTCAGCTTAGAATCACTTCAAGAATGTTTCAATATAATCTCGCAGGCAACAGAAGGCATTTCGAAATAAATTGAAGTGAATATCCAAAGCAGTTTACAGTTTACAGGATAACCTTAAATTCCTTTGATGTTCACTTTAAGATTCCTGAGCATTACACATATTCAATTTTAAAACTCGGAAAAAAAGGTCGTACAAGATACCTCTTATCCCGAAAACCACACCGCAGGCATCTAATAAATCCACGGCTCTTCTTCTGCGGAGAATGTTCTTTACGATAAAATCGGGGAACAGATGGGCGAAGTTCCCTCTGCCCACAACAGCGGAGTTTCTTCCCGCCAACTACACGGGAATCCTCTCTTCGCCGAGGCAGTTTTTGTAACTAGTTCTCGGTTCAAATTAAACTGTCCAAGTCCGTTTACGCGGCTACCACTGTTACCTACTTGCGAATGCACCGATAGGAAGGAAAAGGCAAGCTTTCGCAGCTCCTTACGCCGTGTATATAGCCGCAGCGAACATAATTGGGTCGCTCAAGGCTACCCCCACCACGCCGCCCGGCCCTACGCCCCGCCCACAGCGCACTCTATACCTCGCCGAACGCATCAACGCCGCGATACTTCCTCCAATAATAGTCTAGCCAAGGAATTATTCATCGCGCCATTATGCTAGAAATCAAACAAATAACCACCTTAAAGTTCCAACGAGTTCACGACGGATCACGAAGATGTTTTCTTCAACTTAAAAGCCACCTTTCTCGTAATACCCACCCACAACCAGTTACGTTTCTCGACTCCCCAGTGGAACTCCCTAGGAGCGAACCAACGTGCCGCAAAAACAGAGGAAGCGTGGGGAGTCTTCTATACCTAGAGGGTAACAGTTACGTTCGATTAATAACTGGAAGAATCCGATGAAAACGATCGCCAATAAAAATACACCGATGCTCCAGCGAAGTTTATTAAACTAAAACCCCTAAACACGGGCAAGCTTCTCGGCACGCTGGTTCCATCGAGATAGACCAATAACCATTACTCGCTCCGGCGGGAAAAAAAAAATATTGAAATACCATTTGTCCCCAGCGACAACGTCCAATTTATTCGACGCGGGGCTTCGCTGGCCGCGGTGTATTTGACAAATTATCCACCGCGCTCTCCCCACTCCACCTGCTGCCATTGCGCATGAAATATCACCGAAAAATCCTGTTACACCTACCGACGTTTCGTAAAGAGAGTTCCACACGGTCGTGGTATGGAGAAAAAAATGGAAATGAGCGCGTCTGACGAAAATGGTGGACGTGAGATTTTTGCAGTCATGTGGGGAAACTTTGGACTCGATTTTCTCAAAAAATTTTCAACTCTGCGTTCTGTAATTTTGGTATATTGTTGTACGGGGTGTGCACTAAGTGTGTGCAAAGTTTGAACCAAATCGATGACCCGAAATTTATACCCCCTCTCCTATGCCTCTATAACTATAATACTTTGCAAAAAGTGAGCATTAAGTGGTAACTTTGAGAAACGTAGGTATATGATAGCACTCTGTGGGGAGAAGATGGTGATCTTAGTTTTATGGTGGACTAAGTAGTTAATACAAAAGTCAAAGATTATAGGACTTTGACCTTGAAAAGGAAAACCTCTTCTTGTTTGATCTTCGGATGGTGGACAGTTCAGGCGATAGCAGACGACACATAGAAATCGGTTCCTACGTACATTTTGACTTACGACGCGGATTTTAAACGGCCTTCATTTTTCAGAGAAATTCTATTTTTTTTTTATTTTTCCGATTTCTGAGGATTCCTCTACGCATATCTCCGACTCTTGGGTATTTTTCTATCTACTGTTCCGATTTCTCAGGATTCCCCTATCCATTTCCTGATTTCTGTGGATGTCACTACCCATTTCTACAATTTATAAGGCTTCCTCAACCCACTTTACCGATTTCTGAGATTTCCTCTATCCGGCGGTACTACGCTCGGGTCCAGGCAGACCCGGGCCCCGTTGGCGTTGTATTTCGGAAGCTCAACGACCACCCCCTTCCCCCAGCACAGGGAAAATTTTTTTAAGACTGCCGCCGCGACCCTTAGAAATCCGCTTGGAGCCCCGTTGGAATTGAAAGAGATTTTTCGAGGAGGATCTCTTCCCTCGGAGGGGGAATCTAAGGGATTGTTGTTGGTATGTCTGAAACACCGAGAACGACCAATTTCCTTTGGGGGATAGGGGTCAAGATACTCGCTAACGAGGGAGAAAAATTAATTAATCTTAGTGTTTCGTTGGAGTGCTTCGCGGGGGCGGAACTGCAATAATCGCGCTGTCGGAGGGTTGCTGTTGGCGCGGGGTTTCCTTTGGGCTGGAAGCTACGCAGGGGAGGGGGATGTCGGGGATATTGCGATTGAATAGTTAAAAGAACGAGCGAAGTGTGTCAGAACGTCGGGAGTTTGGAATCTTGAGTTGAAAAGTGGAACAAGCGCGCCATTGGTCAGACAAACCAGTAGTAATGGTCAGCCATGGTGTACTAATGACGGTAGTCAATAGGGGGGCTGTTTTACACAAGTATAACTATATTAGTTTGCAAAGAACAGTGAAAGATAGAAGAAACGGAGGTATGAAGTGTGTCAGAAACGTTGAGGGTTTGGAATCTTGAACTGGCAAGTAGAACAAGTGCACCATTCGTCGGACACGCAAGTAGTAGAGGTCAGCCATGGTGAACCCAGCCATCTCACAGAAGTATTTTGCAAAAAAAAACACAGTAAAAGATAGAAAATATTAACTGATATAACTATTGTTTGTGTCTAAAATCTATATACATAAATAACAATTTAATTATTACTTTATGAAGTCTTTTGATTAATGAAAACTACTAAAAACGGACTCCAAATTCGATAATAGAGATTTTACTTATTTACAACAAAAATATAACACATGAACTATATATATATATATGAGAGAGCTTATTCAGAGGTATTTCTGCATACATTTACAAAATACAAAATCTTAATTTTAAGGGTTGATGGCGGGGAGTAACTTGAAAAATTTGAATTCTTCTACCATTATTTTTACACAGTTTTATAGATATAAAAAAAGATGCAACTTTTGTTTAAATTTCTTTTCGATACTTCTCGCCATTCTCAACATTCTCACCTTCCACGGAAAAGAAAATTGCACATTTTTTCAAGGGTTTATTTCATCCCCTAAAATCGCGCACAAAAAAATAGGGTTGTGATACGACTGAACTCAAAGTTGCGAAATATTCTGAATTTCCGGGTCGGCGAAATTCCCTTGTAAGTGGCAGAAGCTCCCAAAGTGCGACCCACTTATTTCTAAGGCACCCCGCGTGAAATAATTGAATTTTTGCGGAGTGGAACTGGGACGAATTAGACAGGACAATAAATATCACATGCGAGAGGCTGTCAGGAAAACTTCTGACCCGTGAACGTCTTACGAGGGGACGTTTCACATCCGAGAACGAGAAGTGGTTGCTCCTCGGAACACGTGAAAGGCTATTCAAGCTTCTTGCGCGCGGCAACGATCATCTTGAAGAGAATGCCGCGCGAACGTTTCAAACGTACGCCAGCCGCCGCATGAATCCGCGACTTCTTCAGAATTTACGCCGCCTCGTCCTCGAAAAAAAAAAAAAAAAAAAAAAAAATGGGACCAACTCGCGGGAGCGACTCGTGGGCTCATTTCGACAATTGAATCCGTGTAATGAACGCGCGGGACTTTTCAAAGCTGCGAAGCTCCATAATTGTGGAAACAATTTAACAAAATGTTGGAGAATATATTGCATACACTTTCCTAAATTACTTTCTGCCAAGTGAAACCCACCGTTTTTGGCAGATTTCTGCTGTAAAAGGAAAGATCCTTTACAATGCTAAACAAATTGTTTAACTATATTAATTTGTACTAATTTTCACATTAGTTTCAAATCTTACAATCTAAAATTCCTATCTGTTTCAGGAACGAATATCAATAATAAGTGACACGTGTAGTTTGATGCTAATAATGGATTCTAATTTACCCAGCAGCCACCAAACGAGCACTAATGCCTGAATTGCCCAGAAGCTCGTCGAAGTGGATTGTTGGCGAGAGAAGAAAGGAAGGAAACGTGGCAGAATCCATTCACCGACGCAATTAATCTTTATCAACGCCAACTTGCCGCGACGGAAGCTCTCGGCTGCATGCATATGCATTCGCCCTCGTGGCGAAAAAAATTCCAAAGGCTCAAAGGGACCGATCGATATCAGCCCCGAGGGATTTGTCCGCGGAGACAATATCGGCGGGGAGCATCGCACGCGACAGCCACCCCCGGGCGGACACGAAAGCGCAAAGTAGTCTGCTTCTGCTTATTCCTCTTTATCCGCCTCCCTCTCTAATTACACCCTCGTTCGTTGATCACTCTCGCCCCCCCCCCCCTTCTCTCCTATCGAAATTCACGGGTATTACGCGTCGATCGTCTCGTTCGACCGCCCGTTGGTCGATAAATTTCGCGAGGGCTTCGAGCGGGAAGTTCTACGCGAGAAACGTTAACAAAGATCGCCCACCTAGTCCCGAGAGAAAGAGTGACACGAAATTAAGTTCAATTACGCTCCGTTTGGGGAAACTTGGAAATTTAGTAGTTCTCTGTGGAGTTCGCGGACGGAGTGCAATTTGGAGACTCGATTTGATCATAGTTTTACTCCTGTCCCACTCAAAAGACCGTTCGCTTCAACTCCCTTGTTACTGCGCTCGATAACGCTTTGCTGGGGGAAGACATTTCGAAATTTAGTGGTCCTTTTTTGAACGCACAGGACGGTGGCTCTCGGACTCAATTTGGTCGGAGTTCCAAGCAAGGTGGCTTCTGTCCAACACAAAAGACCGACCACTTCAACTCTCTTGTTACCACGCTCGGTAACCCTTTGTTTGAGAAGACATTTTGAAATATAGTGGTCCCTTTTGGAAACCGCATTAAAATAGACAGTGGCGGTCTGAGGAATTTAATTAAACCGAAGTCTCTTATTGGAAATAAAAATATATTACCTGCGAGTCTTTTTAATCAACCAATTTGTCTTGGGATTGTCTATGATTTTTTTTATATTTTTCTTGTTAAAGAACAAGTCAGCGTAGTAAAAAAAAATACATTTATGTACACATAACCACTTAACAGTGAACGAATGAATTTTTGCACCGACCTATTGGTTCCACTAAAAAGAGTAATCGTGTTCTAAAATTTGTTTCCAAAAGATTAAGGACACTGGTAAATCTCGGTATTATTATTATTATTATTACGGCTTTATTACTCATATTAAATAAATAATGTAAAAGTTGCTAAATGGAGTAATGAATTTTTGTGAGCCTGTAATGAAAATTCAAAAAACCCAAAATTGGTTAACGTTGCTCTGAACTATGATCGCTTAATAATCGCAGAATAAGGTCGAAAATCGTGAAATTCCCGGAAATCAGCGATTTTCGACATTATTCTGCGATCTTTAAATCTATATAGCTCATAGCAACGTTAACCGATTTTGATAAAATGTTAGACACGTATATAACTTACTTAAATCTACAAACGTGTTTTTTGAATTTTCATTACAGGCTCACAAAAAAAAAGTTTCAAAACCGACCTTTACTATTTGTTTTGCTACCCCGACCAATTGCAATTTTTTTCAAAACGACGAAACACGTCACTCAACAAACTAAACCTTCTAGCTTCTCAAAAAAACTCAACCCGTTTGGACCAACTCTAAAAAAGTTATGCGATTTTAAAAGTTGCAAACTTAATAAATAGAACTAAAGTTACCCAAACACAGTACGAAGTGGATAAGGCAGAGACATATAAAAGTATGAATTTTAACCTTCCTTCGAACCACCACCGTAACTTCCTATTCCGTTAAAATCACATAAAATCCCAGAATCCCTGCAGAAAGCCCGAGAAAAGCCCCTCAAAAATTCCCAACCCACCCAAAGAAATCTTTCTCCCTCGAACCAAACGAAAGTACAACCAATCGAGCTTCCACCACAAGCAACGTCCAACGAGCTCCTTCAACTTGAAAATACCAAGTATCACTTCGGAATGATCGCGACAAAGATAGGAGGGAAGGAGGAGAACAGTGAAATAGAACGTATTTTTTCCTGTCTGGGAATGTTGAAGCGAAACTGCAGCAAATGAGAATGGAATATATTTAAGAGACGCGGGTTCGAGCTAGGGCTGGGATTATTTGTCGAATTATTCGGTATTCGAATATTCGAATACTTCAGTTGCTCAATTATTTGTCAAATATAATTCGAATATCCAAGTATTCGAATACTATTCGAATATTTGAGTATTCGAATACTATTCGAATATTTGAGTATTCGAATACTATTCGAATATTTGAGTATTCGAATATTTGAGTATTCGAATATTTGAGTATTCGAATACTATTCGAATATTTGAGTATTCGAATACTATTCGAATATTTGAGTATTCGAATAGTACCTATGGTGTGAATTATAAATCAAGTTGTTTAGGTTCATTTGTCAGGGTGAAATCTTGTAAGCTAATTTGGACCCACTTCACACCATACTATTCGAATACACCAGTATTCGAATACATCGATATTCGAATAGTATTCGAATAATAACATTCGAATACTGAAATATTCTAAGTTTATTCGTAGCATTCGAATACTTGTAAAATATTCGAATATTAAATTATTCGAATAGTCCCAGTAAGAAACGCGGAGTAAGTCTCGCGGATATTAAGGCGAGGCTGGATATGACGCGCCGAGATAGCGGAAAAAAGTTGAAGATTCTATTTCCGGGCATGAATAATACCCCGGCACTACCCTCGGATGAGATTCTCGGGGAAACTCGTTAAAAGTTCGACCATCCACTAGGGCGGCGACAAATCAATCATCCCGGGCCCAGGAATCGGGGATACGTCAGCGATATCTTGGATCGACCCCGTCCACCGATTTCTGACGCCACTTCCGCTCGTGAATCAACCCCGAAACTGAGAACTGATAGTCGAAGAAGCTGCCTGTCGAGTTCTGCGACGGTGGCAATATCTCTGGGCGAAAAATTGCCCCGTGGATCACTCCGAGGCTGGGTCAAACTCTGGTTGAATTTCAAGGGAGGGATTGAATGATTAATGTCAGTTAAGGCGCCGAGTGGTTCGAGATTTTGGAAAATATACCTTCGAGTTTCTTAGGCCTTTTCTAAGGATCTCTACTGCGGAGAAGTTCTTTTTTAATTCGCCTCGAAAATATGAAAAGGTGGGAAGAGGAAGGCTTCGTGTTTCTCACTTTGAAATTCTGAGTTCTTCGAATTTTACAACAGAATAAGAATTATCACTAATTCTCATAATAGTTAGGCTACAGCACAGAAATTATATATCGAGGAAAAGAATCTATTTCAGCGATTTCGCGTCATTTGATAAATATTGACCCATTGGAGTTATCTTTAGCGGCAGTTACGAGTTGTTGACAAAACACCAAGTGCAGCATGGAATTATTCTGATTTTCATGAAGTTCAAATAGCGAGGAGGAATAAATAAAGTATGAGAGTAGTGTAGTTAGTGCTTTGTCGGCAACTGATAAGTGAGTAACAAATATTTCGGGGAATAAATTTCTGTAGAAGGATATATGTATATAATTCATACATTAGTGGCCTCGGATCGATGAAAATAAAAATGACGAATCGCAAATAATGAATATGAAATATCCAGATTAAAGAAATCATCGAAATAGAAGAAAGACAGGAACCTGTGTAAAATGTTTTAGGTTGATCAGAAACTGCTCCCTTTGCATCTTAAGTGACCAGGAACTGGGTCCTTGACGGTACAAGAAAATAATATATTTTTAAGTTTTTGGTGCATATTTTTATCAAATTAAATAAAATCGTTTAACCTGTTTTTATACATAATTTCACTTCCTCTGATTTTGAGTACCAAAGCGAAGCACACACTTCTACTTACAATTTCTTAATTCTTCGAGCACAACACCAGAATTTCATTCCCGTGAAACCACCCGTCCCAGCGTAGGTATATCGAAAATTATCGAAAAGCAGCGCACGGGAACGGTTGAACCGCGCATTCGAACTTGATGAATAGAGCACCGAGCGGCCAAGTATCATAGACAATAGCCGAGTGCTCGCTGGAACTTCGGGACTGACAGTGTAATTTCAGCGGGAAAGTTTCGAGCGATTTTCGTTCCACGGCTCGTGGTAACGTTTCACTGTTCACGTGACTGTTACAGCAATATATATTACTAGTTACGCATGTTCCGTGCAGCAGATGACATAACTCCTAGTTGTTTTAATTTGATAACGAATCATGGCTGATAGGTTTAAGTGGCGATTGCAACGTGAAAACGTAATCGTTCGATATTGCTTCATTTCATAATCCGCAATTCTGTACTCGGAAGTTGAAGTGCAAGGGGTTATCCTTATCGAAAATAAGAGATACATGAAAAGAAGAAAGGGGGGGATATGTGGGAACTATTAAAAAGCTCGAACCGATGGTACCTCGCTCAGTTGTGACGCTCGACCGGAAGTTCTCGTGCTTAAGCGTTGCTACCTTCGCAACCAATTGTCTAACAGCGGTGGACCTTCGAAAATAACGGTCAGTATACTGGTATACGCAAAGTATTTGAGAAAAAGGACCGAGGTCGCGAGGACAGTGTAAAATAATTCGTACCCAACTTAGAGATGGCCAAGATAGTAAGCTACATTTCTGTAATAACTGAATATCGCGATAGACACTTCCGGTACTGTATTTGTGTTGCATAAATGCACTGATTTATTACTTAGTACTCAAAGTACTATTGACGCGCGGAAAGAAGTCCCCTGGCAGGCGGTGCAGTCCGCCGCTATGACGATTCGTTTTTGTCACCATCTACACAGACGGTGGTTCGGACGGAGCTAGCGGCGGACTGCACCGCCTGCCAGGGGACTTCTTTCCGCGCGTCAATAGTACTTTGAGTACTAAGTACTAAATCAGTGCATTTATGCAACAGAAATACAGCCGCTAGCTCTGTCCGAACCAACGACTGTGTAGATGGTGACAAAAACGAATCGTCAATGCGGCGGACTGTACCGCCTGCCAGGGGTCTTCTTTCCGCGCGCTAATAGTACCGTTTAGTACCAATCTCCCTCCGTATTAATTTCTCTGACATTACTTCTGTCTGCAGGTTACCATGGACAAACTGTTGCTGACGCTGACTCTTGTAGCTTTTCTAAGCTTTGCAAATGTAGTGCCAACTCTGGCACGCATCGCTGACTCGAGCAGGAACAAGATACAAATATTGAGGAACAGTAACAATCCCCCTACTGTAGGTACGTGTTATTATTATATTTATCAAGTTAGTTAAAAGATAATCCAAGTTCTACTGTACGATAAAATTATCAGGTAGGGCTGGGACTATTTGTCGAATTTTTCGGTATTCGAATATTCGAATACTTCAGTTGCTCAATTATTTGTCAAATATAATTCGAATACTGAAATATTCGAATAGTATTCGAATAGTATTCGAATATTTCAGTATTCGAATGCTATTCGAATATTTCAGTATTCGAATGCTATTCGAATATTTCAGTATTCGAATGCTATTCGAATATTTCAGTATTCGAATGCTATTCGAATATTTCAGTATTCGAATGCTATTCGAATATTTCAGTATTTGAATGCTACTCGAATAGTATGATGTGAATTATAAATCAAGCTCTTTAGGTTCATTTATCAGGGTGAAATCTTGTAAGCTAATTTGGACCCACTTCACATCATACTATTCGAATACTGATGTATACATCGATATTCGAATAGTATTCGGATAATAACATTCGAATACTGAAATATTCGAAGTTTATTCGTAGCATTCGAATACTTGTAAAATATTCGAATATTAAATTATTCGAATAGTCCCAGCCCTATTATCAGGCTACTTAATATCCAGTGGATTTTCACAGGCCACTCTTGCAAGAGAACAGAGAAACAAATCTGACCTCTTACAAAATTAATGGAGTAATTACGCCCGATCCACATTATCGATACGGTCGCGGCTCGGTCTCGATCAAAATCACATCCCTCAGCGTCCACGCTATCAAGCCGAACGAGTGTGGTTGCTCAGTGATGTGATTGTGATCGAAATTAGAGCTCTTACTGTTTGACCCGTCGGGTACCCGTCTATCCGAAACAACTTCAAGCCATTGAATATGGTATTGTTCGATTCATTTCTGGCTAACATCAAACAATACCACAGACAATACAACATTCAATTCCTCGAGTGTTGAACGTGATAAAACTAAACCAATTCTTCGTTTCTTTTTTTGGCAATACTTCCAGATTCCATGATGGAAGCATTTAACCTGCTGGGTGACCAGGTGGACCTTTGCAAAGGGCAGAACATCGACTGCGTGAGTGACGTGCCGAGTGATTACAAGTACACTCCGGGCAAAGGAGCCTACAAGTTCCACAACACATCTGCAACGTGGAACACGGCGCGGAAAATCTGCTTGGAGGAAGGAGGTGATGCAAATTATTTGTATATGTGGGATTCGCGTTTTTTTAGATGGGTAGAGAACAGAAAAAGAGGGAAGGGGTTGTCTTTGGGACCAGATTTCGAATGTGATGTATAGGTTTTGTAATTTGATGAGTGATCAATGATCTATGAGGAAATCATTTGATATCCCAAATTTTTTTGACTGAATTCGCAAACTTCAAAGCTCCCAAGCTTCAAAGCTCCCAAACTCCCAAGCTCCCAAGCTTCAAAGCTCCCAAGCTCCCAAGCTCCCAAGCTCCCAAGCTCCCAAGCTCCCAAGCTCCCAAGCTCCCAAGCTCCCAAGCTCCCAAGCTCCCAAGCTCCCAAGCTCCCAAGCTCCCAAGCTTCAAAGCTCCCAAGCTTCAAAGCTCTCAAGCTTCAAAGTTCCCAAGCTTCAAAGCTCCAATGATCTATCAGGAAATCATTTGATATCGTGTTATTTTCGCTCGGGGAATCAGTAATTTATACTTTAACTATTTGGTGGCTGAAATTTAAGTTTTGTTATGCAAACGAGGACAGTCATTCAACTGCGTGGCATTTGGGGATTTTACCTTACTTGTCGGGCGAATTACATATTTCTTTTGAGCTATGAGAACTCTTGAATTGATAAGTTGTCAATTTTGCAATCTAGAATATGGTCAATAATTTACACCAGCAAAACGACTGTGCTGTCCCTGACCTCTGACTCACTCGGCACATCGTTGACACTAACATCTGTTCGATCCGTGATATCCAAGTGATCACTAATCGCTACTGTTGAGATCATCCAATTTCTTCTTGAGACTTATGAGACTGTTCATAGACAAGAAGTAGAATAATAATGATTCTTTAGGAATTTATTTTAGAAAGAACATGCATATTTTTATGCAAAGGTTTTTGTATTCAGACGAAGGACACTTATATTTGCTTTTCCAATGCATAGTTTTTAATTTATGGATGTAAAATGAGTGTATTTTTAAACATTCGCCCTTTGTCCCAGATTAAAGACTAGATAAACTATTGCACTAATTAAATCTTCGTTTTTTCTTTTTTTATTTCACGTAACTCAGTTACGAATAATATTGGTCACCGCGGAACGTGTTTCAAAAAACATTTCCCGGGAAAACAGTTGTAATTTTGCAATAAATAAGTACTTTTAGACCAAAGCCTAATGTAATTACATGTCAAAGTATCCCTCGTCTGAATACGGAAACCTTTGCATAAAAATATGTATGTACTTTCTGAAATAAATTCCAAAAGAATCGTTCTTCTTCCTGTTGACTACGAATAACAACTTAACCCTATTCAGAACCCCTTCTGGTCACCGAGTTCATCTTTAGACATAACCCCATTTCCTCTTCAGACTTACCCCACACTTAAACTCCCCCGGACCCCTAAAATTCCTCATCTTCTGAATAATTAATCATCATCCAAGCCCAAAATGTCTCCCTCCTTTAATTCCCCACCGTTCAACTTTCCTCGCACTCTTCCCCACCCCGGAAATCCAAGGTGTAAGATAATTCAAACCTCTGCACGCCCAAATCTGCTCAAAGATTCACACGTTCATGCTACAGGGTTTATTAGAGGATTCCTTGTTGTTGATTAGGTCAATTGGCCATCCTAAACTCGGAAGAAGAGGCGGAAATACTAGTGAATTGGATGGAAAGAGAGGATAGCGATGTCTCTTGGCTAGGTGTTCACGATCAGTACGCGGAGGGCGATTGGGTGACTTTGAAGGGCGAAACGTTGGAAATGGCTGGCTACGATAAGTGGAACACAATCTGGTCGGACCAGCCTGACAATTCCGGCGGCAACGAAAACTGCGGGGTCCTCGTAATAGATTCAGACGATGCGGAGAACACGGGATTAGGCGACGTTCCTTGCGACTGGGAATGGACTTTCTTCTGTGAGCTCGACGTATGCTGAACCATCAACGGCCATCTTGGATGGAGCTTGCTCGGGATGAATACACGAAGCTTCAAGTAGATTCTCCGGGAAACTTCAACGTTATTCGATGTTTACAATAAAATATTTCACTTGTACAATTTATCTGGGATTTTTTTTCGTAAATGATAATCAAGTTTTAGTGTGAATTAGCTGGTTGAGGATTTAAGGAGATGTTCGAGATTTTGTACTACAAAATAAAGGGGACTCTGTGCAAAATTTTATAGAAATTGTATCGCTTCTCCCATAACAGCCTATGTATAAGAGCGCAACTTTGATTTGAATTTTCTCAAAAACAGTATGATATCTTCCTTTAAAAGAGTCGTTGCAAGATTCTTCAAAAAGTGAGTGGTAATAAACCATCCTCCTGGGACAACCCAGTGAGCCAAGGAAATTGCAAGAACAGAAGCGTAGAAGAAATTAGAAAAGTAAGGATAAACTCACCAGCACGGATGGCACGAATCCACTCGGCGCGGTCCTGCTCGCGGGCTGCGAGAAGGTAAAGCGTGTACTCCTGGCCAGCTTCACGGTAGCCCACCTGGAAGGGTAGCCCCGGCGGTATACCACCTCCCCCGCCGCCGCCACCCCCGCCGGTCCCCGCCTCGCTGCCCGCCACGTCGCCGCCGACGCCGCCGACGGCGTTGCTCCCAAGGCTCGCCGTCTCAACCACGTGGACGCTCTCCACCGCGATCCTACCTCGTTCCTTGCGACGCTGCGACATGCAAAAGACAACCGTTCTGTTAGCCTCGTTTACGTCGTCGTGGATGGGTGGCGCGGTTGTTTGGGGAGAGTTGAAGGACACTTAAGAGAGAGCAGAGGGTTGACGGCAGAAAGTAGAGTACAGTGTAAGCAGGAGGGTAGTGAGTAGAGGGTGGACAGTAGTGAATGGGCGGTATGAAGCAGACAATAGAGAGTAGACAGTAGGAGGTAGACAGTATGGACTAGACAGTAGGGGATGGACAATATACAGCAGGCAGTAGAGAGTAGACAGTGCAAAGTAGATAATGCAAAGTAGACAGTAAAGAGTAGGGAGTAGAGGGTAGACAGTAGAAACTAGAGTGGAAAGTAAGCAGTAGTGGAAGAACGGCATAAAGTAGACAGTATAAAGCAGACAGTAGAAAGTAGAGAGTAAAAAATAGATAATGGAAAGTAGACAGTACAGAGTAGACAGAAGGAGGTAGACAGTATGGAGTAGACAGTAGGGGATGGACAATATACAGCAAGCAGTAGAGAGTAGACAGTGCAAAGTAGATAATGCAAAGTAGACAGTAGAAACTAGAGTGGAAAGTAAACAGTAGTGGAGGAACAGCATAGAGTAGACAGTATAGAGCAGACAGTAGAGAGTAGACAGTAAAAAGTAGATAATGGAAAGTAGACAGTACAGAGTAGACAGTAGGAGGTAGATATGGAGTAGACAGTAGGGGATGGACAATATACAGCAAGCAGTAGAGAGTAGACAGTGCAAAGTAGATAATGGAAAGTAGACAATAAAGAGTAGGGAGTAGAGGGTAGACAGTAGAAACTAGAGTGGAAAGTAAACAGTAGTGGAAGAACGGCATAAAGTAGACAGTATAAAGCAGACAGTAGAAAGTAGAGAGTAAAAAATAGATAATGGAAGTAGACAGTAGCGGGTAGACAGTAGAGGGTAGACAGTAGAGGGTAGACAGTACAGAGTAGACAGTACAGAGTAGACAGTATAGAGTAGACAGTATAGAGTAGACAGTATAGAGTAGATAGTATCGAGTAGACAGTAGGGGTGGACAGTATAGAGTAGACTCCCAGAGAGTAGAAACTCACAATTTCTTTGAATTTTCACCCTTAGGACCGTTTTATTGCCGAATAAAAAAATATTTACGTTACTAGCTTTACTTAAGCTACATTTCTACAAAGTTTCAGATATTTTTAAATTTTCCATTTTCCCAACTTCCCTTGTCAGTAGTCAGTAGAAAAAAAGTACAAAGTAGATCAAAGCGCCCAAAGTAGAGAGAACGACGTGTCTGAAGAGCCACTTAAGGGTGTACACAAACAGCCCCCTTCCGTTTCCCCTAAAAACGTCCACCATCTTGTATCTCAGAAAGATCAAATCCGCACAAAGCTTCAAATTACCAAAGTATACCTCCTACACTATACAACAAATAATGCCAGCACACAATCCCCCAAATATTCAGACCAACCAATCCCACAAAACGCTCCTCCTCCACAATATTTACGCATTCATCCCCATCTGGCAAGTTGGCTCGCCCACCGCCCACGATCCGTACGGGCTGATTGACAATGCCATTCGATTTTTCGATATCTCCGAAACCGCCAGAGAAACGAAACCGACAGGCGTATTCCCATCGTGTCAGCCGTGCATCTCGACGTGCATTTATCAAAGTGGGGGATCTAGATTGCGTGTACGAATCCTATTTCGTCGGATACGCGCGTTATTTGCGCGAGTAGAATGCAAATGCTACTTAGACAGCGCCCAGGCAATGACGTCCCTGCTAATATTTGGATAAAAGCTTCGCCATGCGCTGCTTTCAATGGCAACGATCCTAGACAGAGCTCGCAATCCTGGGGACGCTTCCTGAAGGCTATCGAGGATCGTCGAAGGGGGTGGTGGAGCTTGAAGGAACATTGAAGCAGAATACGTGGAAGGGAGAGATTTCTATGTCATAATCGAGGTTGGATGAACAAATCTCCTGCTTCGTGTGAATCAGAAGTGCCTAAGATCTTAGAATGCACGCGGAGGAAATAGATTCAGTACATAGACTACCTAGATATAGTGAGATTGTGGAGGCTGCGAGTGTCCCAAAGTTTATAGCTTTGGGGTTTGGAATTTTTGGGAAGATGAGGTTCCTAGATCTCATGTTCCAAAACTATAAAGCTTCAAAAATTTAAAGTTCCAGAACTTTAAAGCTCCCAAATTTCAAAAGTCTAAAACTTTAAAGCTCCCAAATTTCAAAACTCTGAAACTTTAAAGCTCCCAAATTTCAAAACTCTGAAACTTTAAAGCTCCCAAATTTTAAAGCTCCCAAATTTCAAAGCTCCCAAATTTCAAAGTTCCCAAATTTCAAAGCTCCCAAATTTCAAAGCTCCCAAATTTCAAAGCTCCCAAGCTTCAAAGCTCCCAAGCTTCAAAGCTCCCAAGCGTCAAAGCTCCCAAGCTTCAAAGCTCCCAAATTTTAAAGCTCCCAAACTTTAAAACTTCAAAACTCTAGAGCCCCAAAACTTTAAGGCTTATAAACTTCAAAGTTTCATAACATCAAATTTTGAGACACTCTCAGCTTTTACAACCACGCTATATTCTTTCTAGATACCTACTATACATGGTTGCACGTAGCATATGAGGGAGAGACGCTGACAACTGTGGAATAATTGTGTGGAGAGCCTGGGGCAGTTGAAAATGAGTTGGAGAGCAGAATTAATAACCAGTTGTTGTGGTGCAAGTGTTTTTTTACTCCTCCTGTTCCAGAACCCAACATTTCTACATAAAATATTCCAAACAAAATGGCGTCTGAACCCTACCAATCGATTTGAAGAAAAAAAAAATGGATGATATAGTGTCATGGCTTCTTTCTCCGCCGTCTTATCTTTCCTTCATTTCGGGATTCCATCCCGAGCAGAATTCCTTCTCCCCCGGGCGATAAAATCGCGGAAGTTCTTGTCAGAGCATCCAACTTGGGTCTTCCGTTTCACGCTCTCTCTATTATATAATTCCCTTCGTCCCTCTCTAAGTGCTTCCATTCGTTCCTTGCCCTTCCCTTCCCCTTACCTTTTCCTTATCCCAATGGCAAACGAACAAGCTACTGGATTTCAACCCCTTCAACCCCTTTACGTACTTAAACCTCAAGACTGTACGCGTGTAAACATTTTAAACAGTCTCCTGGTCATTCTTCGGGAAGCTGCCAGTTATCTTTCGTGGGAGTAAAGAGTTTCGAAGGAAAAGCTTCGATTAATACAGGAAAAATAGTTTATTTTAGATAATTCATCGAATGCTACTGTACGAAGAAAGATTTCAATAGTTTCCTGGAAAATCGTTTAACTAAATCATTGCCTGATTTGTGAAGCTTACATTTTCATTAGTTTATCTAAATATGAGACAACAGACGCCACAAAGCGTGCATTCCATAATCCCCTAATTCAAACAATTATGTCCATCCATTAGCTCGCACAACAAATACTCCACTGTGCCAGAAATACCTCCCGCAACTAAATCCACGAGCATCCCACTTATCGTCTCCTCTCCACAAATAACGACCTCCCATCTACTATCCAAAAACGAAACAACACCAGCTTAAATCAAGCCAAAATCTGAAACAATTCGTAACTCAGACAGCAAATCGTTTAGAACGATGGAACAAGACATTGTATAACAAATTCGAAAATGTCCAAAAGTAACTCTAAAATTCCTTTCCCACTGTCCACGGGCGAAGATGGATCAATTTTGATCCGTATTTCATTTCCGTTAGTAGAAGAATATTTACAATATATATGCTTGTAAATTCTATGCAACCGTTATGTCAAATAAGTTAAATAACGAGTAGTATATTTGTAGTTATAACCTTACAACTAAACACCATAACTGTATAAATGAATCGTAAAATTAATATTTGAGAAAATTCGTTTTCTGATATCTACCGAAAAAAAATCTACTGCGAGTAAAAAAAACGACACCGTCCCAGCGATTAAAAACCAGAATCATAAAAAGAGGGAAGAAGTGCTATACTGTGAAAAAGATTGAGTTTCAGACAATCATTGATCAAAAATTAAAATTCAAAGTGAAAAGAAAAAAATCAGAACTACTCTAATTTTACACCTATTGCTTTCCAACGACAGCAGTTAATTATTTGAGACCACAAATAATCCTCTATTTACATAAACATGCGCTTCTTACAACGAGCTTTATTTTTGCAAAAAAAAAAAATCCCAGGAATTATGTACCGCGTTGCAATAAGCGATCCTCTAATTGTTTCGAGCAGCGTAGTTAACCCACAATACAGTCCTTGAAAGCTTCCAGTTTATCCCCCCCAACGCGCTTAGTCCCCCTCGAAAATCGTCTCTTCGAAAAACGCGTCGCTTGGAGGACAAAAAAAATATTACAAATTGCAGCGCGATATTATATCACTTTAACTGCGACACGCCGCTGTCCCAGCACGAGCAAGCCTCTCCGATCCACGGCCAGAATCGTAAATCACGGGGTGAAATTCGCAAAAACCAACCGCCACCCCCTTACCGCGGCGGAGGACGCGTTTTTATCGCCCTTTCGGCGAAGAAGCGAAACATCCACCAGCAAATAACGAAGAATAACTTGACAACGCGTAAAATTGATACGGCAGTGTTTCATCGTGGTGTCCCCACGGGACGTTGAATCGTCGCTAAAAGGGGCTGGTGCTTTCCTCTCGATCGAAGAACCTCGATGACAGGTCCTCTAACACGTTTCACTGGCACTCGGCTGTCCCGTGTTTTCCATTCACTCGTATTCCATCAAATATGTGTCGTCGGAAGCAAGAATATTTTATGCTTCAATGTTTCTGTTAATATTTTAGAGCAGTCGCAGTGATAGTGATAGTGATATATTTATTACATAGATTAGAAGCTTGTAAATCTGGGGGTTGTTATGAGTATTCTATTATTTAGGAGCTTGAAAATATAAGGATTGTAAAAAGTATTCTATTATTTAGAAGCTTTCAGGTTTGGGGGTCCTATTATTTAGAAGCTTGCAAATACTGGGGGTTGTTATGAGTATTCTATTATTTAGAAACTTGCAAATACTAGGGGTTGTTATGAGTATTCTATTATTTAGAAACTTGCAAATACTAGGGGTTGTTATGAGTATTCTATTATTTAGGAGCTTGAAAATATAAGGATTGTAAAAAATATTCTATTATTTAGAAGCTTTCAGGTTTGGGGATTCTATTATTTAAAAGCTTGCAAATCTGAGGGTTGTTATTAGTATTCTATTATTTAGAAGCTTGCAGATCTGAGGATTCTATTATTTAAAAGCTCACAAATCTGAGGGTTGTTATCAGTATTCTATTATTTAGAAGCTTGCAAATACTGGGGGTTCTATTATTTAAAAGCTTACAAATCTGAGGGTTGTTATTAGTATTCTATTATTTAGAAGCTTGCAGGTCTGGGGGTTCTATTATTTAAAAACTTACAAATTTGAGGGTTGTTATTAGTATTCTATTATTTAGAAGCTTGCAAATACTGGGGATTCTATTATTTAAAAGCTTACAAATCTGGAGGTTGTTATTAGCATTCTATTATTTAGAAGCTTGCAGATCTGAGGATTCTATTATTTAAAAGCTCACAAATCTGAGGGTTGTTATCAGTATTCTATTATTTAGAAGCTTGCAAATACTGGGGGTTCTATTATTTAAAAGCTTACAAATCTGAGGGTTGTTATCAGTATTCTATTATTTAGAAGCTTGCAAATACGGGGGGTTCTATTATTATAGTAGAAAACAGTAGAAACGTATAGTTTATTGTATTAGAATAGTATTGGATACAGAATGATATGTGGTTTAAATAAATGGCAAGTATAATCGAAAGACGCGACGTGAGGACTGCTTCCTCGCGCTCGCCGCCATAAGAATGACGACTCGTCCTCGCTGCGAACAACGCCACGCTTCGCGCGTGTTTTTTGTTCGCTCAGTGGCGTATTGATCAAATATCAATCGGGCGATCGGGCCCGACTAAATCTACTACAGCTCGGCCTATCCTGACCTTTGGATTGTCCTCAATCCACGGTTACTTTTTTTTTTTATTTAAATGATATAGTTTGTATAATTCTATTTTTTTTTACACAAAACTTAAGTAACTTACTTGTAACGCAAAATCTTAATACTCGAAATGTTAACTTAAATGAAACTTAATTTTAGGACTGTTTAAGAATTTTACAATAGATCTTATTCTAATTCGGAATTGAGCCATGACTTCATATTTTCAGGTGAGCACACTCCTTCGTAAGGTAGTTGCGTGATTTGATGTCCTTCTACATCAGTTACTACATAACGATCATTTTCCAGGACTTTCTTTATTACATACGGACCTCTAAATTTTGGTATCAACTTCTTATTAACTCCAGGTGTAGTGTCTACATTTTTTATCATAACCAAATCTCCAACCCTGTACTTCACTGGTTTTTTTCGCTTCTTATCGTAATATTCTGTGTTATATTCATTCGCGGATGTTATGTTTTTAACTGCTTTCTCTCGTAATTGTGGTAAATCGCGTTCTTCATTACGTAGCTCTTCCAAAATCTGTCTTAAATCATCATTAACTTCTCCCGTTTGATTAATTCCAAAAAGTAATTTTGAAGGGGTTTCTCCGGTAGAACGGTTTATGGTATTATTCAAAGCAAATTCTGTTTCGGCCAGTACATTATCCCATGAACAAGTTGTTTTTGACAACTTTGACAAAATAGAGGTAAGAGAGCGATTTATTCTTTCAATCTGTCCATTAGCATGTGGCGTTGCTGTTGCTATTAAAATGTGCTGAATACCATTTTGAACTAAAAATTCTTTAAACTTTGCGGCCGTAAAAGCGCTCCCACGATCTGAAATGATTCGTGACGGTTTACTATAAGTGTTAAAATAAGTTCTCAAATGTCGTATGACCTCTTCTGCGGTAGTGCTAACTGTCGGGTAAAATTTGACAAACTTAGTAAAGGCATCGATTACTTCAAATACATATTTATGACGGTGCTTTGTTCTATCTAAAGGACCATAGTGGTCGATGTGTAAAGTATAAAAAGGTATATTTCCTTTATCTGGACAGTGTAATTTACCCTCTACACGATTTGCTATTGTCGCGTAAGTAATACATTTGAAGCAATTTTGTATGTGTTTCCGAATCTTTTCTTTCACTCTAGGAAACCAATAAACTCTAGATAAATATTCACTGGTTTTGTTTATGCCCTGATGGCCTATCTGCTCGTGACTTGTTCGTATTACATTTTCTTCCATGGAAGATGGAACGTAAAATAATAATCTATTCCTAACTTTCCGATAAACTAATCCATTGTTTAATTCAAAAAATTTACTCTCATTCTTTTCTAATTCAGTTCTTACTTTGATTATTTCGGCGTCTTGATTTTGTAAAATGGATAAATTTTGCTCGAAAGTGTTTTCAGTTATTAGGTGTACGGAATATTTCCGGCTTAATGCATCAGCATGTTGCATTTTATCACCTGGACGATGTTCCAGGGTGTATTCATAATTGCGTAAGATTAGAGACCAACGCATGATCCTTGGGTTTATTTCCTTTCTCTCTAAAGTTAATTTTAAACTATTGCAGTCCGTGAGAATTTTGAATGGAATACCCTGCAAGTATATCCGAAATCGTTCCAGAGAATAGACTATAGCTAAAGCTTCAAGCTCGAAGCTGTGATAATTTGCTTCCGCCTTCGTAGTCCGGCGACTGAAATATGATATGGGATGCAACTTGCCATCTTTTTGTTTTTGCAATAATACGGACCCGAATCCGTGCGAGCTCGCGTCGCAATGTAATTCGGTTTCAGCCGATGAAGAGTAAATGGACAGTATTGGTTTGGAAATTAATGCCTCCTTCAATGACTCAAAACAATTCAACGCGTTTTCATCCCAATTAAATTCTCCTTTTGACTTTAATAAGTCATACAAGGGTTTAGCGACTAAGGCGAAATTTTTTAGAAATTTCCGGAAATATGATACGAGTCCTAAAAAGCTATGAAGTTCTCGGAAGTTCCGCGGAATGGGATAATCTATAACTGCGTCTACGTTTTCTTTACTCGGACGTATCCCGTTAACATCGATTTCATAACCTAAATAAAGGATTTTGGTCAGAAGGAATGCACATTTATCAAATCTTAATTCCAAGCAGTTCTGCACTAGTACCGTCAGCACCTCTTTTAAAATTTCTAAATTTTCTGCAATGGTTGTTGTGGCTATCAACAGATCGTCAAGATATATTAACACCTTATTTGCCAGCAACAAAGGTTGAAAGGCGGCGTTTATAAACCGCATGAAACACGATGGACCATTTGAAAGACCGAATGGCATTCTAAGATATTCATATTGACCCATAAAAGTAATAAATGAGGTGTACGGAATAGCAGATTCATTCAATCTCACATGATGGAAGGCATCTCTTAGATCGAGCTTCGTAAAATAAACTTTATCTTTAAGATTGTCAATCTGATCATCAATCCTCGGAAGCGGAAAATTATCGCGTTGTGTTATTTTATTCAGATCGCGGTAATCCACTGCCAATCTAATACGTCCCGATTTTTTTTTAATTAGAATTATAGGGCTACAGTACGGCGAGGTACTTGGACGAATTATTTTTCTCTCCAACAAGTCATTAATTATTTCCGCAACGGCCTGTTTTTCGGCATAAGAAAGCCGTCTTGCGCGATAGTAGAAAGGTTGATGATTTGGTTTAATCACTAAGTTCATTTCCAAGTCAGTTACAGGAAAATCTGGTCTGACAGGCTCTACATAATATTTGTTAACAATATCAATTACCTGTTCCTTCACTTCCCATCCTAGATCCGTGCTCACCTGTACAGTCGTATTATGGCTATCTTCTGCCACGTCTATATGGAAGATTTCAGGTACGCTACCTACGATGCCGTCTTCCGGCAATCTTTTCTGAATTACTACCTTTTCATCAAAAATCAAACGAATTAGCTTATTCGATATAAAATCTCGACCCACAATACAAGCTCGAGTCATCGTGGTGCTGACTACAACATAAAAATTTATCGTCAGTTCGGTATCTAATATCATAACATTTTGCTTTAACCGACCTAAAATTTCAATTCTACTCTGATTAGCTCCTACAAATTGCAAAGCAGAGGTGTATGGTTCAATATCTGTATGAGGGGGTATCAAACTTACGTTTAACATTGATATGGGACTTCCTGAATCAATTTCGGCTTCGACATTACCTATGGTTAACGGTAAAAGAATTTCGTACGGCGGAATTATCTTGTTTTCTGGCTCGATCAGATGCAATGGCGTCTTCTCCGCCGCGTTGGCCGACGATCCTCCCGTGGCTGTTGCGCTGCGTCGCGGGCAATCTTTTTTCTGGTGCTCTGCCGATCCACAAAGAAAGCACGTCCCCTTCTCCCTTTTCGGCTTCTTGCACGTGGACGCGACATGCCCTGCCTCGTTACAGTTGTAGCACCTGGGAATGGTGCCCTTGGTACTCTTCGCCGTAGTCTGATCCTTATTTGACAGATTCTTCTTATTGTTAGAGGAAGACTCTGTGCGACTAGGGTCTCCCTTAGATTTATTTGAATGATTAGGTTTCATAACGCGTTCGTAAATTTTCAGTTTCTCCTTCAGTTCCTTCAATGTTTGGGCCGCATATAACGTCATCTTCTGACTCGCCTCCTCGGGAATACCGTCGACTATATACTGAATCAGGGCCTCGGTTTCTATCGAACCCCTGGCAGCTATTTCCTTCATCACCAGAAAATATTCTTGAAGGGATTCTTCGCGCTTCTTTTTCCGGTTACATAATAATTCGTGCAGCTGAGCACTATTTATCTGCGTCGAGAACTCAGACAGCAATCTGGACTTCAAAATTTTCCAGTCGGAAATACCGCGTTCTCCGCGCAAGAAGGTTTTGGCTAACCCAGCCAGTGACTTTTTTGCAAATAATAATTTTTGTAATGCGGACCAACCCAGAAGTGCAGCGTTGTCCTCGAAGTCCGAAATCCACGCCTCAACTGGATATCCGTCGTCACCGTTGAATGGGCGAATGGTATCTTCTATATCTCGAAAACTCATTGTGAACTTCGGTGGAGGACCGGTACTGGCAATTGATATGTAGTCTTCTGCGTCTTCTGTCCCATCTTCGTTGGGTTCTTCTTCATCTTCCGATGCGACGGCGTTGGTTTCTGCTGCCGAATTCAGACGTTGAATGTCCGCCAAACTTAGACAAATCCGTTGAGCGAGTTCCTGGATAGTTCCATCGTAATCCAATCCCAAAACATTGCATATGGCAACCAGATCACCAAGTGAAAAATTTTCCGCTGCCCATGAGATTTTGGTCCGGAACTGGGGTGATTGCTCGTCAAACGGAAATCCCTTAAATGCACGTAATCGCTTCCTGTTCTGCCGATCACCTTCCTCGAGGAACAGAAATTTGTGCAAGGTCACAATCTGCTTCGTCGGTGCCTTCGCAATTCTCTCCTTCACTGCCGGAATGTCGTTCAAAGCAGCCATAATTTCGTGTCTTCCAACTTAATAACGTAACATAAAGACTGCACAAGTCACACGAAAGCCGCACCACAGACACGCGGTTGTATCCAAAGTACACGCAGATCGAACCACCAAAAGCACGTGCGTCGTATTCCACGGACGGCACGAATGGCACACACTGGTTCGAATCCCACTTCTGAATTTATAGTAGAAAACAGTAGAAACGTATAGTTTATTGTATTAGAATAGTATTGGATACAGAATGATATGTGGTTTAAATAAATGGCAAGTATAATCGAAAGACGCGACGTGAGGACTGCTTCCTCGCGCTCGCCGCCATAAGAATGACGACTCGTCCTCGCTGCGAACAACGCCACGCTTCGCGCGTGTTTTTTGTTCGCTCAGTGGCGTATTGATCAAATATCAATCGGGCGATCGGGCCCGACTAAATCTACTACATTATTTAGAAGCTTGCAAATTCTGGGGGTTGTTATGAGTATTCTATTATTTAGAAGCTTGCAGATCTGAGGATTCTATAATTTAAAAGCTTACAAATCTGAGGATTGTTATTAGTATTCTATTATTTAGAAGCTTGCAAATACTAGGGGTTGTTATGAGTATTCTATTATATAAAAGCTTGCAAATCTAAAGATGTTGTTGTCAGTATTCTATTATTTAGGAGCTTGCAAATACTAGGGATTGTTATGAGTATTCTATTATTTAAAAGCTTGCAAATCTAGGGTTTGTAATGAGCATTTTATTGTTCCGAAGCTTAGAAATCTGAGGATTATAGTAAGCTAGTGAGGATTACAGTATTACTGAACTTTGCAAATAAAAGGGTTCGCTTATTATAAGCATTCTATGAAAAAGTTGTAAGCTCTAATGGTGGGTCACTGGCGACCCCCATGGCAGTGAAGGTCAATCTCGATCCTCCGGCAACCTTTTCTCCTATTCCTCGAGCATTCCACGCGATTTCCACTTCCTTGAAAGGCTTTATTGTTCCCTGCGAAACAGCCCAACAACACCACCATGGTGTCGTTAAGTTGGTCGTCGGTGGTAACGGCTTGAAGCTTGAAATCGCGAAAGGAAAATCGGTGAGGAGACTCGTTTCGGGGTCTAAAGGGATGAAAGTGGCTCGGTGTGTCTGGAATTTGGCCAAAAGTTTGATCATCTTTTTCTAGGGGTCGTTCCCAGCGCGTCCTCCTCCCCCTGCTTCCCACCCCCCCTGAGTGGAATACTCGGAACTAAATCTACCACCATTTTCAAGGTAAAGGTGAATCTTCCCAGATTCATCTGTGTACATAAACCTCGACAAGTACACCTTTTCTACACCACTCCGCCCACGCACGCGCGACAAATCGAACAATTTTTATCCTCGTGGATCTTATTGGAAACAAGCCACCTGTGTGTACTAAAGCACAACGAAAGGAAGACCTAACATAACTGGTAATACGAGGGGGTAGCTCTTTCCGAATGGTGGAAATCCGGCGAGACAAATCGAGTTTCCTCCGTCTATGGAGGGATATTGGCTGCGTATATACGTACATCCAGAGGGATTTATGCAATAATGCAGCCCCGGGCTGGCTGTGTACGTGGCGCTCGCGCGCGCGCGCACGAAATTTTGTACAACACCGCGCGGTAATATTCTCAACAGGTTATTCGGTATTTCGCCATGGTCCTCCCCGCGATAAATCGCATTACGTTTAATGCTACCCTCTTGATGGCATTTACGTCGGCGGATTAAAAACTACGGGACGCGTTACCGGCGCGGTGGGAACAGGTGACGGGAATTATCTCGCGGATGGAAACTAAAAACCAGCGGTGGAAGCGTGCTGAACGGTTTTCGCGGATAATGAATTTCAAGCGGGAGCGGTGCAAGCTGGAACGTGAGGAAGAGGGGAGGCGTGCTTCGATACTAAATGCAAAACCTCGAATCTAGTCGTTGAAGATCCCAGAGAATCGCTGTGGGGTGGAGGTGGGTGTTTAAACTGTGGTGGGTGATGAGAATAAGATAATTCCATCGGGATGAATTATATGTTACAGCTTATAACCTATAGATTCGTTGCTTAAAATAGATTTGTCCTTCGAAGCATTAACTTTGTTATGTAGACATATAAAAATGTGAGAGGTAAACTTCCTTTTTACCACCGCTGTAGCTACTTTTCTACCTTCTATTTCGGTATATGTATGTATAAGAGGCTTCGCTGTTGGTGTGTGTACCTGTATTGAAATAAACCTCGAATCGATACCATAGTCAATCTTATCTCCAGAGAACCCTGTCTTCATCTTCTATCTGATTGTGAGTATAAACTCAGAAGACCACTATTGCCAGATATAAGGTTACCAACATAAAACTTAAAATTTAAAACTTCATCCTAACGCCATCGTTATCCCCATGTGCCTCTCCACCTTCTGATTGCTAGTATAAACTCGGAAGACCCCACTATGGCACAATACAGGCTCACCAACTCAATACTTGATACTTGAAACGTGATGCTTGATACTTGAAAGTTGATACGTGAAACTCGATACTTGAAACTCGAAACTTGACACTTTAAACATTAAACTTGATACTTGAAACTTGACACTTGACACTTGACACTTGACACTTGACACTTGATACTTGACACTTGAAACTTGATACTTGATACTTGATAATTGAAACTCTATACTTGAAACTCGATACTTGAAACTCGATACTTGAAACTCGAAACTTGATACTTGAAACTCGACACTTTAAACTTTAAACTTGACACTTGACACTTGACACTTGACACTTGAAACTTGACAATTGAAACTCTATACTTGAAACTCGATACTTGAAACTCGAAACTTGATATGTACTTGAAACTTGATACTTGAAACCTTAACCCGAATTCCATCCCTAACCCCATCCAGCTCTCCATCTTCTGATTGCTAGTATAAATTCTAGCTCAGAACTCAGTATTGCTCAATACAGACTTACCAACGTAAAATTTGAAACCTAACCCTAATCCCAGCGCTATTCCCACAAAACTCGCACCACGAAGTGAAGTCAACCCATAGCTCCGCCCACTTTCCCGCCTCCCGCCTGCGCATGCGCACTGGAGACCTCGCTACTGTTCGCAACACCCACACAGCCCTTACCCGACCCTAACAATTCGCAATAAAGAAGCCTCCAGTACTCAGCGACCACCCCAACCGTACCCTGCCGACAATTTTCGAGAAGGGTAGCCAAAGCTCAACCCGGAAGAACGACCGCCGCCTGAAAATTTCATTTAGACCGCTCCTAGCGACCCCCACTGACGTCTTTATTAGATTCGCCCACCGACTATCCCTTAATTACCGACGTCATTCTTCGATAGAGCAGCCGCTTGCACATTGCTCCCCGTCCCTCTCCGCCCCGCACCGGGCGGGGCTCTCTCTCCGCCCGCCCACGCGGCTCGCCCGTCCGCGCGGCCGTCGAATTTCGTTCATTAAATGAATAATCACGGACGGAGAGAGACAGGGGGATGAAAAAGGACCGCGGGAAAGAGCAGTATAAAAGGAAAACGCGGTGTTCTTTCCCGCGGGAGCAACTTAACGACCGGTCCGCGGAGCGCGGCCTGTGAAAAAGCAAAACAGGAAAGACTCGGTGCTCGTTTTCTCTCTTTATACAGCCTCGCCCGAATCCGCGCGCTTTTGTGAGAGAGGGGGAGGGAAATAAAAAAAAAGATCGCCCCCGCGTTTGAATTACTCGGTCCATTCGCCAGCTACTCGCGGATCTCCCTTTCCCTTCTTTTTTCACCGTCAAGAAGTAACAACGAATAATGAGGCTGGTTTTTAATTAAATGCCGCGCCTTTTTCCCGCCGTTCCACTTGCGCGAGCGGCCGGGGGGGTGGTGGGGGGAGCAGCGTGGAACGGGGCCCTTTCAGCGGGGCAACCAACAACAAATGCGCTCCCAGAGGCTTGGGAAAACCGATTGGTCCGGTCGGTGGTTTTCAGAGCGGAAATATTATCGAGAGATCAATCCCCCCTGCTATCCTCCCCCGCCCCTTCCGGTGGAAAGGATACGATAATGGCGTGCAGGGGCCGCCGAAGCGGGCAGGAGGGTCTGAAGGAAATATCGCGAAAATAGCGTTTCGATTGTCCTCCAGGAGGTGACTCGGTGGTTGTTGAAAAATGTGAGTGAAGTTAATTGCGGATCTTTCGAATCGAGGGCCCGGTGGAAAACAGGCATCTTACCTACCACTGTTTTATGATTTTTTTATACTACATTGCAGGAAAGAGTTAAGGGAAAAAAGAAACGAAAATTTATGCATATGAGCCATGTGCCTGCTTTCCAATTTTCTGCTAGGGGAAGTATTGACGAGTTCTGCTGGAGGAGAAAACGGAGTCGATCTATTTTTGACTAGATTTACTACCGAGCTTTTTTGAAAAAATTTTAGGAAAAAAATTATTTTTTTGTGAAAATCGTCACATTCATTTGGATTAGTTTTATTAGAAAGAATTGTATTTTAAAACTTACATTCCTATAGATTACGGTGACCAGAATAGACTTACTGTTAAAAATGTTAACTTTACTCGACAGATATGTAAAAATATGAGTTTCAAAAACTGGCTTTTGACGTTCCTAACACGAAAATTCAGATTTTAATGAAACTTCGTGTGAATGTAGAGCATAATGGAGTATGCAAGGAGCGATTTCTTTTTTTGCGGAAATTCACTCCGAAGGGGTGAAGTCAGCCCCCGAAGTTTCCACGTTTCTTCATTTCTTTAATATAACTTTACAACGGTACTAGATACAACAATACTTCAAATACAAAAATTGTTCAGTTTTGCGTGTTCTATCATATTGCCGAAAGAAAAAAAAACTATATTAAAAAAAAAAATCACGAAACGTGATAACTTAAGGGTTGATACTCCTTCAGGGTGAATTTCCACAAAAAAAATATTGTTCTTGCTATTGTTGTATTGTTCCCAAGAATTTTCATCGAGTTCAGAATCTTCGAGTTGGGAGCGTTTCCTTGCCAGAAGAATTCGGAATAGTAGAACAAAGAATTATTTTTCAACGAGTTCAAGCCACTGATCCAAAACGAACGTTCATCCTCGAGCAAGGTCGACTCGCAAATGTCACGCTCGCCGACACCCTGATTCCGTTCAGAAATTCATTAAACCAATCACGCCGATGCCAAAGGAGCCCGAGCGCAATTTGTCACGAGGGTCGGGCTCCGATAAAAAGAACCATCGGCGAGGTATCGATGCCAGAGGAGTGTTTAAAAAGTAATTTAGGATCGAACGCGAGGCTGCTGGTAACGCGAGCTTCGGGCCGAGAAAGTGGAGGACGATTATGAGTGATCGTGGAAGATCCAGAGGAAGTGACTTACAAAGGAGACGGTGTCAAATTGATGTCTCACTTTTCGATGAGACTCGTATCGGTAAGAGATACCCTTAATGTGTTTCCCTCCCTTAATTTCTTTCTCAAAAACCGAAAGAAAGATTCTTCACCACCTGATTACCATGCATGAGATCATAGCCGAGTTGGGTCTGACAATGTTGAGGCTTCTTCTGCGGTAGAAAGCTAGGAAGCGGAGTTAGTAGATAGAATAAACTCTGCAGACGATGAACTCGTACAGTGCGCCCAGCGAACAAATGCGACTGAGGGATTTCCTCAGGTGGTAAGCCTTTTTTCATTCTTTTTTTTCTTAGAAACTAGGGCCTATGGGTGAGGAAACTAATATGGTGAGCCTCTTTTCAGACACGAGTGTAATAAAGAAGTGAGACATCAATTTCACTTCTCCTTGTTAGCTTCACCCCAAAGGGGGTGGGACTGGGATCTTACCTCCACGATGCACGTTGATGCCTTCAACTTGTGAAAGTCCTACGACGCTCGTTGATAACGCTCCTCCCACGTGGAGAGCAGCGTCGATGGGGAACACGGAGCTTCTTGCCGCAAAGGTCGAAGAAGATGCACTCGAGGTGATTCAGCGATCAGAGTTGGTCCAAGTTTTTCACCGATATTTTTGCAACCCCTCTAGATCTTTACGTACGTTTAGATGATGGAACTTTGCGGGAAGATTCAAAAGTGGCGGCTGGAGAAATACGTCGAGGGTTGTGTCTTATCCCTTGGGTTTTGGAATGGATCCCGAGATTGTGACGTGGTAGCTCGAAGATCCCTTTTGTGTCGGGGTGGAAGCCTCGGTAGATGAGGATTGATTGGGATCAGTTGCGTGCTGGTTTCTGGTGGGTTGCTCGATCCCTCCTGCAGGACCTCCCGATGGGATGGGGAAATTTCTTTAGGGGATTTCTTGGTAAGTTGTTCGAGCCTTCTTCTTTTATTTCCTGATGAATCGCTCGACCTTTCTTGTAGGATCTCTTGATGAGCTACCGGATTCGATACCGAGCTACTCGATCTTTCTCCCAGGACTTGCCACTAGGCTACTTGACTGTTCTAAAACCCCCTAGAAAGTTACTCGACCTTTCTTCCAGGGCTTCCAGACGAGTTACTCAACTGTGGAATCCTCGTGGATCCCAGATACCAGCGATCGAGCCTCCACTTCAAACTTATCGCCTCGGTCCAGCAACTCCAAACTGAGTCGATAATACTCGGAACGAGTAATCAAAGTCTCATCTGCCTCTTTCCCGGATCCCAGTACCCTTTCCACGAACTTTAGCTCTCAGTAGGTACCACTACCTCGCACCACGAGCCGTCCAAAAGATCCTCCAACTATTCACGGCTGCTTTCGATGCTTTTGAACTTCAATTTGGATTTATCTGGGTCTGAGATCACGATCGATGGATCAGACTTGAAACAGTGGCCCAAGTAGCTGGGGACCTCGAATCTTCGATTGATTAGCACGGGTGTAAGAAGTCATAGAGGGAGCACGTGAAATGGGAAAGTCTGAGGTGTAGAGTTCTTTCTTAAAGCAAAAGCTGTCTTTCTGAGGTGACAACAGTCTTCTTCAAGTAAAAGTTACTTTTTCTTTAGGTGCAAGGCTCCTTCTGTGAGTGGGCGCTACCATCAAGGTGGACACTATTCTTCGAGGTGTAAGCTACCTTCTTCAAGGTATAAGCTACCTCTTCAAGGTGTAACTACCTCTGCGAGGTGTAAGCTACCTTCTTCAAGGTGGAAGCTACCTCCTCGAGGTGTAAGCTACCTTCTTCAAGGTGTAAGCTACCTCTTCAAGGTGTAAGCTACCTTCTTCAAGGTGTAAATTACCTTCTCCCAATAAGAACTCCCTTCTGGAGCTGTAAACTCCAAGCAAGAGCTACCTTTCCAAGGTACAAGCTACCTCTTCAAGGTGGAAGCCACCTTCTTCGATTAAATGCCGCCTTCTCGCCTCTGCAAACTACCTTGCCAAGGTGCAACTTCTTCAAATCCGCCTTCTCAATGCAAAATCTCTCCACCAAAAGCTACCTCTTCAGGTACTTTCCGCCTGCCTGACACCTTCGACCTCCATTCAAAGCACCCTTATCGAATCAGAGCGCCTCCCTCGGAAGGGCTCCACGCGGAACGCAACTGTCTCAGTGACAATTGACAGGACTCGCGGTGCTCGCGAGGCAGAATGGGCTAGCCCGATACGAACGAACGAAACGCTGAGCGCGACCCCGAGGACGACCACCGACTGAACCGCGGAGCGTGAGCAACTCGCGCGACCGCGCCACCGAAAGAAAGAGCCAAGGGAAACGCGGTGGAGGGGGCAGCGGGCGCGGGACGCATGCGTCGCCCGCTTTACACATGGTCCGCGAGCACGTTACATCCACCCTCGTCGCCGGGGGTGGCCCCCCACCCCCGTGAAAAGTGGCTGGTTGGCCGACACGGGCTGCGTTACCTGTATACGCAACTAACTACCGCCCGTTAACCGTGACCGATGTGTACGGAGCGACGCATAAGCGCACGGCGATGTCTCAGGGCAAATCTACGCTAATCTACAGCAGTGGGCGAAAGAAAGTCCAAACTGCGACTGGTAATCGTGATAAGATAGCTGCATTAGAGAGAATTACAGTGGTGCCCGGTTAAGAGGGCACACTCGGGTGAAAATCAACTACAAGTTGTTTTACAAATAAAATTTTGAAAATATGAATTGTTATATTATTTTGTACGCTGCACTGAATAATTTAAGAATTAATATAGTAACAAAATTTGTTTTTATAATTTAAAAGAATCCCTTATCTCTTTATTATTAGATACACAGACTGCAGAAAAAATTTCAGCTCGAAAACATCAGTTTTATCAGAGTTATTTCAATTTCAAAATGAAATGTTCACAGTATGGCTTATAGGTACTTGCGAGGAGAGGTTTTCAGGTGTCCCCCTCAAATTGCTTTGGTTTTCGGATATGTTTTAGAGGGATGATAAATAACAAATACGTGTATTTTTTATTTTGGCCGCATTCGCATATTTAGGGGATGAAACCACCAACTTTTGTATCTCTTCTTATGAACTTGGATGAAAATAATATTAAGATACATATTTTCAAAATTTTATCTGGAGATCAACTGGTTGTTGATGAGTGTCCCCACTTTTTAATTCCACTTTTTGGAGTTACTAGAATGATTTGGAAACATATTGCTTTGGCAGTAAGGGCCAAGATTTGACCATTTTGTATCATCCCCACCACTTTTCTTTGTGTACCCATCTTCATCCTCAAGCTTCACCTCCTTGAGCTCTGCCCAAAACAGATGGACGAAGAAAGTGAAGATATATAAAAATTTAACTTTCCATAATTTTCATCCTATATTTACAAAAGTTGTACGAATTGATTGCTCATGTTCTGCCGATGAAAATGAGTACAAACACGACATAATTCAGACTACTTTTAGGGCCTAGTGCGAAGGAGCCCATAGGCGTAGCCAACCTACTAAAGTGACACCCTCCCTCCATCCTACCGTTAATTGAACCTTCGTGTAGCAACTCTATACCCCCAATTGCTCTAAACGAAGAGGGACAGGCGAGAAAAATGGACATAGATCGCGGTTTCACTTCGAATGGGGTCTGAAGAGGCGTTCTTGAGTGAGCGAAACGGTTCCCGCCCAAGCGCCATCCAGCCAGAGCCACGTTCAGTTTCCCAGAGAAAGCACGCTGCTCGCTTTAAAGACCTTTGGCCCCGTCACCTGAGCCGTCGCCGCTCCACAAAACCTCTCCCCGTCCAAATGCACGCTGGGAAACGTAATCGCGACGAGCTTACACCGCGACGAGTGTGCTTTCACCGAGACGGAGGACTAAAGGCGACGCGGCTGAATCGGCTGGAATTCGCGGGGATTCAATGGAGGATCGCTCCAACGGGTGGCAACGGTTTGAATCGTCAGCAACGTGCCACGATTGCTCGTTGACGCGAATAGAGCAATTATCGAATCGCAAAGTACGTTTCCCGAAGGACTTTCAGAACAGCGAACAGCATTCACGGATCTACCGAGCAACAGCGACGCTTCCGACCGCGCATGCGCAAAGAGGCACGTGACAGAATGGGCGGAGCCGAGGGAGGGGATAGAATCGAAAAACCTCCCACTGTCTCTTTTCTTTCACACAATAGTACCTATATTCAGCTTGGGGATACTAAAAAGCAGAAGTGAGGGGATATGGAAGACTTGTGTTCCATTTCTCCGAATTATTTATCGATTTTATATCGCCACTTGCTAGCCTTAGTAAAAAGTTACAGGAATTAGCTCTGCTGAAGTGTAGGGATATCAAAAATTTCCAATATATCGATATATCGATACACGACACATATCAGAGATGAGATATCGATATATCGGGTATGTCGATATTTCTCATTTTACTAAAAAAAAAGGTAATATTAATTCTTTAATATTGTTTATTAACTTTTATAATAAAAAAATGAGATCGTTTGCTATCTGGATTTATTGATTTCCATATATTTCCATTTTATTTTTCATTTACCTTAAATAAATTAATTGAAATTTCCACGAAAAGTAAGCAAATTTTATTTAAAAAAAAAAATTTCGCTACTGGAGTTACAGAGATTTAATTCGGAGGAAGAGGGTTTTAGTATGTGAAAAGGGGGTAGATATTTATCTGGGTTTCACTACGTGTCCACGCTTCTATTTGCTAAAAAGGCGCAGAAGATAGAAACATATGTGTCTTTGAATTCTAACGAAGAAATAGTCGACACTCACCTCCCCATCGCCGTCGTAGTAAACGAGGGATCGCCTGGTGAGAATGAACCAGCGTTGCTTGTAGTTGACGGGGGTGAAACGCTTCTTGTTCTGGGAACGCTTCACCATGAACCCCTGCCTCACCACGTCCCCGCTTTTCGGCTCCAGCTTCCCATCTTTCCCCGCCATCGCCGAGGGAGGGCCACCCTGCGGACCACACGCAACACACGTCCTTATTAATTTCCACTGACGTTAATTAACTTCGAATGGAGGTGAAAAGAAAGTTTAAAACTCATATAATATTTATTGTAATTAATACTGTGTTCCACGCGTTATTCTGGGAACACACAACTCACGAGGTATAACATTTTTCGTTCACAGTTTAAATTTTCCTTTGACCACTACCGTAGGCAGAGATTTGCCAAAACGATGGAAAAGCAATTTTTTTAGGCTACTTCTGTAGGGATAGGGGTGAACTAGTTTCGAGGCTTCGCGGGTGATCTAGTATCGAGGCAAAGCTTCCTTTCTGTCCCAGTCCGTATTTATAACTCCTGCTTAATTTTTACAAGTATCAATTTACTGTGGGAATTAGATTTCTAGTTGGGCAATCGTTGTATAAGTTACGAGTCTCGAGTTTTTGAATGAATCGTATCGTTGAATTCCATGCTCGTTAATTGTTTCCAGCCAATTGAATCGTTTCGCCAAACCCCGCTCTCACTTTTCTGGGCGTTCGCGCAACCTTGAGCTTTCCTCAAGGAACTTTAACTTTATGAAGCAGCTATTACGCAAGTTCCCCGATGAACATTCAATTATCCCTATTCGATTATCCTCAACCAAGTTTCGCTTTGACTTTTTCATTCGAGGAAATAGTTTCGCGCCTCATGATAACGCGGAAACACGGACGAATGTTGTTCGAATAATTTCAATGGCACTTTTCGTTGACGTACTATAAGTAGTACTTTATTTTGTTTAAATTTTATCCAAGAAAAGAAATTCTTAAGTACAGTCATTTTCGTAAGATTTATTTATTTCGAAGTTAACCCTTTCTTCGATTTTGGAAAAAATATATTTTTGGAGTCGTGCAAGTGATAATAATAAGAGAAAAATAATAATAAAAAAATATTTTTCCGCCATTACGATTATGATTACTTTAAAAAAAACGCGGAATTAGAACTTTCATCTATGTAAATGTTTAGGAACTAGGATATGTATGTTTCATGATAAAATAGTTACATCACACTACAGGCTAGTTAAAACAAAAAAATTAAAAAGAAAATATATGTTGCATATTTGCAACAGTATGCAACATTAAGCCACGTTCGAGTTTGGAGAATGGAATGATTCGTTTTTATACGAGAAAATGGTACATGGAAGCGTAGCTTACAATATGTACGAGACGTTTTGTGTCGGCCTTGTATAAAATAGTAAAACATTTGGGACACGAGGGGTCTCGAAGTACCTCCTATCTCGTTACGAGTATTCTGTAAGTGGTTCTTTGAATATGAAGACTTCACAGCCTCTGGGCCACCATGGTAGCCCAGCATGACTCGTTCACAAAGAATTCCCATCTAAAATAGTGAGCCAGAGGAACGACTTCGAAACTTCAGCTGCGCTATCGCGAAACGAACCTGGACCGTCTTTCTTTGTCATAACAAGAATTAAAAGCAACAAGGCTTCCATGATCCCGAATCGAATCCAGATTTTTATTAAAAAAGGGAACACTTAAAACACCCTCTAATAATGTTACAACTCTTTCTAAAGTAGTAGGACCAGATGGTCACCCTGTAGCGTGCGATTAAATTCATCTACTCAGTTCCATTTGAAAAACCCATGAATCATTTCGAAATATTGGATAACGTAACTCCTTCAAAATGAACACTTTCTCGAGTTATTAAAAAGTACGAAACTACCCAGAGGACCGCGTTAAAAGGAGTAGTCAATACACAGTGGAGGAGCAACAAAAACAATTGAAAAAGAGGACATGTCTCGGACCAGGAAATTAATCGTTCCTATTAAAACCAGCTTCCTAAAACATCAAGGAATGTATAAATGTTTTGCATCCGAGTGGGTGTTATCCTCCGGTTGATTCGTCCTCGGGATCCGCCATTTTCGAATGCTAAATACGTCCATCTAGTCCCACGGGGCAGAACTCGATTCGGTCCCAAAAATTCGAACGCATCAGCGCACAAAAAGAAAAACACGAAGTTCCCGATCG
Organism: Andrena flavipes; assembly: GCA_963971345.1. NCBI lineage: Eukaryota > Metazoa > Arthropoda > Insecta > Hymenoptera > Andrenidae > Andrena > Andrena flavipes. The sequence continues at coordinate 77,417,572 of OZ020480.1, forward strand.
CGCGCAACTGTTAGTAAAAAAGTTTGTATACCAGCATTCCCGAGCGCATCCTCTTCAATTTCCAAAAAGTAACAATGCCCAAGAAACGACGAAAATTGAGCAAAGTACCCGGAGCATAAAACAACGAAGCACAGTCGTCCCATCTGATCGCCTAATACGACTGACAATGAGCCTCCCTCGTGAATAGCTTCGTAGAAATCGAGAACCGCGAAAGATGTCGCTGAAACCACGATATCGCTTTGAATTTCCGGCCGTCGAGTTCCGCAACCGCGATATGCTCTCGCGAGAACGCGGCATTATTAACCCAACCGCGGGCCATGAATTGCATTTGATTTAATCGTTCGAGATTTATTACACCGAGTAACGAGTAACGTTAAGCCAAGGCGATATTCCTGGGTAATAGCTGGGAACCTACATTCGCTTTGATCTATGGATGATACGTGTTATTTATAATATATTACCCGCTGCGTAGATATGCACCCGCTATCAATTCTAGATACCCGCTATCAACTTGCCAACTCACAGAACTTATGCGATACTCTATCGTCGAATATCTCTTATTATTATGCTCTGCGCTTTGGACACACGCAGCTCCGCTAGAAAACTGAGTTTAATAATGGGCGCAGCGAGAAGAATGAAATTTTTAAGGGATCCTACGCTGCGCATAACCGTAAGAAATTAAGGCTGCCTTCCAATAGACTTCGGTGCGTTGATTAGAAAGTAACGGAGACTAAGACGACGCGACACGAGCTTTGAAACTACAGGTTGGGAGCATTGAATGTTACGGTAGAATATATCACACGCGAGAAGGCAATGGGAAGAAAGAAAGCCAGCGTGCGAATACCAAAGAATCGAATCTAATAACAGCGCGCCACGCAGGTGTACATAAAAGCAACGGAATCAGAAAGCTGACGCATTCGTACACCGCTCCTCGCTTAGAGATACTTAGTTTAAGAATCTCGAATCCACGGAGGAAGTGTTCGAAACAGAGGATCGAAAGAATAGTAACACGCGATATTTTCGTATCGAGAAAAACGCACGTGCATTCGACGAAACAAACCCCTTTCCCGAATTCACCGATAAAGCCTCCGTTTGAATTTCTCTTTCTACTCCGCCAGACTATCGACTCGCGAAGCCTGCCTTTTGTCCCGCAACATTGTTATTTCTCGCCGAACTAAAAGGCGTTCCCCTGGCAAACGCGCGGCACGAACTCAGCGAGGTATCGAGCTGAACGAAGAAATCTCCCCGCGATTGCCAACGGGCAACGGGGCTTAGGACGGGAGCGCGACAGTTTTTGTGGTTATCCTGACACCTAAACCGTCCGAGGGTTCTGCTCGGCAGCCGCGTAGCCGGCGACGAGGGATTCTCCTGCGGGGGGACCGGTAACGGGGAAACGGACTCACCATGCACCAGGTTACCGCTACCACGCCGCAGTTGCAACGCTTGTCAGGGGCATGACCGGTGCCCAAACAAAGAATTCACGTGGAACGGACGCATACACACACCGACAATCTGTCAAACGTAGACGTCGCCGGACGATCCACGAGACGGGGCAGGAAATACCTCACTACGTTAGTAGAGCATTTACCCGAGGAACGGCGCGAACGCGGGCACAGCCTCCCGGGGCGACGGTGGGAATGCTTCTCGGTGATCAGCGGCGCCGAATTGCTGGCGAAACCACGAAAATCCCCGGCCTGGGTTCGACGTCCGCTGGCGTTAACGTATTAACTGCCCAGCCAGAGAATACCTGTTGACTCATTTTAAAAAAACAAGATGGCCGACCCGAAGGCTGCGCTGCGTGTTGTTTTGCTCGTGCCCGAGCGATATTTCCTCGCCGTACGCGGGCGCGCCTAATTCGTCCTAACCGAGGGTGAAAACAGAACGCCACGAAACCTAGCTTCTGAGAATTTCACAGCCGGAGGTATGTATTAAAACCATCGTTAAATTTAGTTAAATGCTAACCTAATACGCAGTACCGTAACGTCGCTTTAAGAACTGAATATTATAATATTATCTATATTATAATTCAGCGAGATAGTATTTTCGAACTTCTGGGACATTATAGTCCCAGTTGTTTCGACGAGTTGTTTGTTTATTTCGTGCGAACGGTGCGTAAATTGTCGCAGGTGAAAGCAGAAAGGAGCGACGGCTGGGCGCGAAACTGCGCGCCTGCGCGTCGTGGCTCGGTGCGTAGACAGTTTGACAACAGTGCTTCCTTCGGTGGAACTTAACCTGCGTTGTATGTCGCGGAGGAGTGGCTTGTTGTTGATTTCGCTGGAGTAGGAATTCCCTTGGTATTTAAGGACGATTTGGAGGGTCGGAGATGGCTGCTCCCGAGGCGATACAGGTCAGCTCGCTACCGTTGCCGCCCGTTCAGTACATCAATTTGTACACGGATGAGAATGTACGTCGCGGGAGGGCACCCAGGCCACCGCCGCCTATACACGACACTTATTCCATGTTCGGGAACGTGTTTAATGCGGACGATACTATTATCAGGCCTCTAGAGGCCCAGGGGATCAAGAGGCTGTACCCGCAACATTTCGATCGTCGAAGGGAGCTCAAGAAGCTCAATCACTCCTTGCTGGTTAACTTCTTGGATTTGATAGACTTGCTCGTCCAGTGCCCCGACAGCCCAAGGCGGGCAGAGAAAGTGAGTATATATTAACGTACTATGTATTAACGTATATGTTAATGTTCGAGGTAATTTCTTCTGTCGTTTATAGGTGGAGGACCTTAGTCTCTTGTTTATTCATATACATCACCTGCTGAACGAGTTCAGGCCGCATCAGGCCAGGGAAACGTTAAGAGTCATGATGGAGCTACAGCGCAGGCAACGCATCGAGACTGCGCTCAGGTTTCAGAAACATTTAGACAAGGTACTACGAGCGTGGTTTTGTACTTTGTACAATTGTAATGGGGATATTGGGCTGTTTCATATTACTTCGTGTTAGAGCTGTTCGAGTAGCTCGAATATTTGAGTAGCTTGAATATTCGAGTAGCTCGAATAGTCGAGTAGCTCGAATAGTCGAGTAGCTCGAATATTTGAGTAGCTCGAATAGTCGAGTAGCTCGAATAGTCGAGTAGCTCGAAATTCGAGTAGCTCGAATATTCGAGTAGCTCGAAATTCGAGTCGAGCCGGGACTCGGTTTCCGAGCCGAGCCGAGTACTTGAATGAAGCGAGCAGCTGGAAACAATCGGGTGGCTCGAACGATCCGCATATTTCGTTCATCAGTCGCTACCTTCACTATGCAATCTACTCGATTTTCAATCGAGCCGCTCGGTTCTTTCGAGCGCTCGGCTCGGATCGGTTATTCGAACCGAGTATATCCCGGCTCGCTTGTTTCGAGTACTCGAACAGCTCTGCTTCATGTAAATAGTGTATCATCTGATACATAGATAGAATTGTTGTTAATTATCAGTTATGAGTTAGAAGAACGTGGCGTACAGATTCAAGTTTAAGAAGGAGTAAACAAATAACTATTCAATGCGACTTATTTTTTTGCCGATAGTTTCCTGTTCAACAGCTGTCTGGACTTGTAACATTCAATACCTGTTTGTTATATATATTCGTGTACTGAATACGAATCCACGAACCGTTTTATCGATCAAAGGGAAAAGGACACATCTTCCGATTTATTTAAAAAACTAAGGGTGTAGGAGAAATTCCGATGGCTCCACGCGATGCAACAGACATTTTCCCCCCGGAAATCATCAACAGCAATCGTAAACCACGTTTTGTTTTCAGTACAGAAACGAAATGGTCTGCTGCATCGCGTAGAGCCGCCAGATTTTCTCCCAGGCCCTTGGTTTTTTAAATAAATTGGAAGATACCTGTTTAAACATATTTAAATGTTCGTAATGCCATAAGAACGTATATCGTTGTATTCGGAATGGTTCGTAGAATAATTTGGCGGAACAACCAATTGCGTAACTATTACTGTTTGAACTCAAAAAATGTTCAAAGTTTACAATTTACATTTTTTCAAAATCGAATTTCTCAAAAACTGAGGGTGAAGACGATAAAACGGTTCACGAATTCGTATTCAGCGCACAAACATCTATAAGAAACGAGTATTGAATGTTACAAGTCCAGACGGCTGTTGAACAGGGAATTATCGGCAAAAAAATATGTTGCTTTTTGAATAGTCACTTGTTTACTATTCCCAAGCTAAAGTGTTACTACCGCCTTAGGCCTGCTCTAGTGATAAAACTGTGCAACCCCTAAATATTATTAAATTTCTCTAAAATTTGGCATAGAGATCACTTAGATGAATAGAACCAAGGGGGCAAGCAAAGTTATATGAAAATAGCACCTTTGGAAAATTGAAACACTCTAGTTGCATATGGTATAGATGAATTTCGCTTCAGGTTCAAGAAATCCTGCAGCACGCGTTGCAAATGCTACCGGACACTTCGGAACTGGATTCGAAGCTGGCGTTAAACACGGACGCTATGGAGTGTGTGGATAGTTTGGGATCGGAGCAACAGACAGCGGATCCGTGCAGCCCGTGCGATCGTATTATGTGCAAAGTAATAGACGATATGATCTCGTCGAATGGACTGTTTTAACTGATTAAGTAGTCGTAGGTTCTTATTTTTGACGTTTGTCTTGTATAAACCACTGTAATTATAAATGTACCATATGATGTAACGATAATGATTCTTAAAGCATAGATAGTTTATTTATTAAATGAGTAAGAAGGAGACTGTTTTCAGTTAATCTGTATAGAAAAAAAAAGACAGTACGATTTAGGTAGATGTTTCTTTATTCAATTAATAGTAGTGTAATAAATTTGATAAAGTAACTTTTACATGCTTGAAAGGATAGTAACTATGAACATTTGTCTTGGGAACATTACAGTACATTGATACGTAGAAGCAAGTTTTTGTGTGGCTGCAAGGTTGAAAAATTAGCAACTATAACACGTTTGGATTAAATATTGCTCTTTGAATATATAGGTGACCTTTTTGTGACTGGAGCTTTCGCAGTGTTTAGAAATATTTTACGTTATCGGTAGGGGTGTGCGAGTACCTGGAATTTACCGAAATTTAGAAGCAATCAATCGTTTGAATTTATCGAGCTGCTTGAAATTGGCTAACTGTTTGAAAAAAAATGCGAACTACTTGAAAAACTCTAACAGCTCGAGTGTTCGAGCCCTCTTAAGACTTCGAATTACAAAGATTTTCGAATTACTAGAATATATTCGAACGGATCTCCAATTTTCGAGTTACTCAGAAATATTCGAATTACTCGAGTTACTCGAATATTTATGTATTTAATATCAAATACTAGTTTAACTATATAAGACCTTAGTAACTCAAAATAATTCGAGAATTTTCGATCGAAAAATTGAATTCCAAGTAACTTGAAATAATTCGAGAATTTCCGAGCTGAAAATTTATTTCCAAGTAACTTGAATTCGAGAATTTTCCGCTATAATAATTTTTATTATTCTTATTATATTATTATTATTATATAATTAATAATAACAATAATAATTTCCAAATAACTCGAAGTAATTTGAGGAGTTTCGAGCGGAAAATTTATTTCCAAGTAACTTGAATTAATTCAAGTAATTCGAGAATTTCCGAGCTGAAAATTTATTTCCTAAGTAACTCGAAGTGATTCGAGAATTTTGGACTGGAAAATTTATTTCCAAGTAACACCAAGTCTTACGAGGGGTCAAATACTCGAGCCGTTTGAGTTTTTCGAGTAGCTCACATTTCTTTCAAACAGTTCGTAGATTTCAAGCAGCTTTGAGAATTCAAACGCTCGACTTGCCTCCACCAACAAATCATTAATTCGAAATTCGAGTACTCGTACACCCCTGGTTATCGGGCATAAAGAATACAGCATATGTTGTTATGCAATAGCAATGTTTATTAAGTTAAATGATTATATTCATGAATGATTGTTATTACAGAATTTTTGTTCGACAGTGGATAGGAAAAGGACAAATTTTAGTTTTAAACTCACCTTACAAAACAGCTACCATCAATACATTAAATAAAAGACAATATACAGCCGTGTATCAGCTCCTGAAAAAAAGGATTACATTAAAATCTCTCCTCCTCCGTGATCCTCCTCGATGGACCCACAAGCATTCTGCAATAAAGAAAGTGATTAATTCCACTGCGCCTGCACTCTTGAGTCATTAGTCACCGCGCAGCATCTGCAAAATAAAAGCTGTTATACGATGAGTTATATCTTCTTCCCTCTGTAATCAAAGAAACTCTCAGGCTTGCTAGGTTTATAGAAAACCTACTGCGAACGATATTCCACGTACAACTACTAGTACAATTGTGTCGAACAAACATATACTTTTAATAAGCTAAGACAGGAACGGTATAAGTATGTGCCAGCAACATTAAAATACCATTTGCATGTATAAAGGACACATACACAAATAGAATGAAGTAAATATAACGTTTACTACGCTAAAGATCGGAAAATAGGTGTCTCGCCTTTAAGTTTCTTTGATTTAATCAGTCGTCCATGGTCACGTCCTTCGCTCACGCCCCGGGCAGTTGCTGCGGCACGGTTCCTGTCGACAAAGATATAACAGAGCAGGATCAAGGATGGCAAGTAGGAGGAACCAGGGGACAAGGGAATACACTTTGATACTATTTTAACGTCCGAAATTGTCTGTCTTTTCCAAATACGCGTGACACCAATGTCCATGTCATAGCACGAGCCAGTCATTCTACAATTTCAATTTTCAAATATTCGATCTTCGATACATGGCATTCTTTGTCGCAATGGCTGATGTTTCTCTTCGATCCCTTCGAATGGCTACCACAATGCCTTCGCACATTTGTTTTTCTCTTCGTTAGTTCAACGCTCTACTGCTTGTCGCGTTATCCGCGATCGGTGCTTTCTTCGGATTTCACTTCTTCAAGTTCATTACGTCGTTCTTGACGCGTCTCTTCAGTTTCAGGAACTCCTCTTCTCTCCGATCTTGCCGTTTGTCTTAACGATGCGTACAAAAGAATAAGTAACGAACGTCTTACAACACCATGAGTATATTACGTCACACGAATGTCCTCTTCTTTGAATGTCAGTAAACTTCGTCGAGAGCCAGTGGCTACTGGGTTTAATGAACAATCGATTCGTACAATCTTGCATTTTGAAACCAGCGTACGTACTTAAAGCTGTCACAAAAGAACACTTTACACTATGCTTATAGAACGAAAAAACTTTATACTTTCGTCACTTGCTTTCAAACCACTCTCTGTAAATAATCACTTTTACATTCCCCGTTTGTATGTACATTTTACAGGCTCGTTCATAGTCTTTTATATTATTGCAGCTCTTGTGGTTCGGGTAGTTAGTAAAAATTTTTTCTCCATGTGCCACGGCCTCTTGGCCTGTAGCCACCTCGGCCACCTGACCTATTTCCTCGAAATCTACCTCGACCTGCGAAGGAACAGAACGAATGAATACGGTCGTACTTCTATGTACTCCGCAGACCTGAGCATTTTTGAAATCACATTATTTGAAATATTGTTTTAAAAAATATTTATTTTAAATATTATTTCAAGTAACAGGTTCTTTTGTTTAAATAACTTTGAAAATAATTATCTTGTATCTAAGATAATAAAATACTTTTAGCCGTATTATCTTGACTCTTTCTTTCGCCAAATTTGAAATAAAAAGTAATGAAATAGTTAATTGCTATACGTAATTTAAAATAAATCGATATTTTCTATATTTTCAAATAACAGAATAGGAAATAACGGACGGAAATATTATTTCAAATATCTATTTCTTATTTTAATTTCGAATAATATTTGCCCAGGTCTGGTACCCCGTTTAAACAAAAAGCAATTAATGATTCTAAATACCATAATTTGATGATATGTTTGAACTGTATTTTCCACTAGGCGGAGTATATATTTCCCTCTTACTTTTATCCTCTTTATTACGCTTATTCGAGTTACTATCGTTGCCAAATGTAATCGGTGTGTGCCTCTTTTGGGCAGACGAGTTCTTATCATTCTGGAATAAAGCACAGCAAATTTCAGAGTAACGTCCAACGTAGAGTACTTCCCAACAGACTTACGGGGTTACACCACTTTGGAGCCTAAATAAACTAGCTATCATTAAGATTTTTTCGGGTGGAAAATGATAAAGAAAATAAAAAATATATAACAAAGCATTTATTGCACAACTATTGAAGTTCACGAAAAAAAAATTTGATTCTTTCAAACAAAATGGCGTCTCTGGAACCAATCTGGAACATTTTCATTTTCCACGCGATATATTCGTTATAAATATGTACCAGTTTTGCGATATATTAAAAATTGATCTTGCTACGGACACTTTTATACTCAAATTCTTACGTAAAAAATGACATCTTCTTTCAAATGTTCACCATTTCCGTAAAAAACATACTTAATAAAATCCTTACATATTTCTTTAGGAAATATCACGTAGATAATAAAAATGTTGGATTTTTTGCTTTAAATCCAACTGCTTTGCAATTATCTCGCACACCAATTTGACGCGCCCGAGAAAGAAGCTTACGTGGGAGTTGGAACCGGTCCCAGCGACGCCATTTTGATCGCAGAAAAGAAGCAAAAAATGTTTCCGCGTACTTCGATAGCTGTACAATAAACGTTGTTATAGAATTTCATTTCCTTTATTAATTTCTCAAAAATAAAGTAAGAAATCTTAAAGATCAGCTGCTTTTTTTAAACTCCAAAGCGACGTAACCCCTCGATTCTTCGCTCGACACTCACCTTCTTATCGTTGATCGTCGTTTTCCATGAAAGATGTATAACGCTCTTGAAGCTAGGCGGCGAATGAAACAGATCTTTGATCAACGTATTAATATTATTTGTCGTCTTCAAAGCGACAACTTTCAACTGATTCTCCTCTGACTTCAATTCCTCCTCGGACTTCCCACTAATTGCTTCCCGTAGCTTTCTAATATAACCTTGAATACCACGAGCAAAATACTGTAACCTTAATCTGAATTCCTTGAGCTGTTCTGGATCTTTCAGTAAAAATTCCGGTGTTTGTTTGCATAATTTATGGAAGGCATACATAAGACATTCGACGTGACTAAATTGTAGTTTCGGTAGCTCGGTTATTTCTGTAGCTGGTGGAAGTGGCATGTACGCCTGGAATTATAGAAACGTAAGTTATCCGTAGGGAACATTAAATATCTCTGGTCTAGCTAAACAGAATCGTTACTCACTATAAGAGTATTGTAAAGCTGCTGCACTTTCTCTTCCGGCTTTTCGATCGTCCCGCAGAATACAGCCAGCTCGGCAAGGATCTTCAATAATTCCAACTGCACCTCTCTACCATCGGGCGCAGTGATCAAAGAGAGATGCGGCAATACTTGTACGCAAATGTAAGAAACGAATCGCGACGAATCTATTTGAGACTGTAAACAAGAAGACACGTGAAGAAACAAGCACACCTTTGTTTAAAAGCGATAAAATGATACTCACGCTGAAAAATGGAAGTGCGTGTTTAATACATTGTACGAGCCTGTTCCATTGTTCGACATTAGTGTGCTTGAATGTTTCGGATAGTTCTGCTTGCTCCACTGTGATATCCACTAACTCCTGCTGTCCACTAACCGTCGAACCTAATCTAGTCCATGCAAGAATTTCCATGATACTGTGAAACTCGATCGCGGTTACATCCTGCGAGAAAGAACATTATGAGAATCAAAAGAGAAACAATGCGTTCGACATATTTAGTCTGAAGCCGGTTACACGCGTAACTGCATACTTGACTGGTACACTTGTACAAATTTATTGAATCGAGACCCGATTTTCAATTCGGGATTCGACCCCTGATTCAAGACCTGTAATTTTTTCGTCTTTATAATTACACTTTTAAGTTGTGATTTTGCAGTGCGATCAGATGTAAGAATTGTTAAGCAAGGAAAATATTCGATACTAAGTAGCTTTACTACTCGGCTTAGCCTGAAATTTAGATTCTGATTTTAGATAAAAAAAATTCTTTAGTTTCCTTTTTTGTGAAAACTTCGAATATTTGAGTATTCGAATGCTACTCGAATATTTGAGTATTCGAATGCTACTCGAATATTTGAGTATTCGAATGCTACTCGAATATTTGAGTATTCGAATGCTACTCGAATATTTCAGTATTCGAATACTACTCGAATATTTCAGTATTCGACTATTTAAGTATTCGAATACTACTCGAATATTTCAGTATTCGACTATTTAAGTATTCGAATACTACTCGAATATTTCAGTATTCGACTATTTAAGTATTCGAATACTACTCAAATATTTCAGTATTCGAATAGTATGGTGTGAATTATAAATCAAGTTACTAGCTTAGAAGATTTTCGAATACATCAGTATTTGAATACTTAAATATTCGAATAGTATTCGAATACTTAAATATTCGAATAGCATTCGGATACTTGGATATTCGAAATATATTCGGATACTTGGATATTCGAAATATATTCGGATACTTGGATATTCGAAATATATTCGGATACTTGGATATTCGAAATATATTCGGATACTTGTATATTCGAAATATATTCGCCAAATAATTAAGGAACTGAAGTATTCAAATATTCGAATACCGAAAAATTCGACAAATAGTCCCAGTATGCAGTTACATACGTAGCCGCCTTAATTATAAATCAATGCGAGACCTACTTTCAACACTTTCTTGCACTCCGAAATTAACAGATCCTCCGGTTCCTTCGTGATAACATCGTGCCCCACTGCTTTCAGTTTCGTTGCCAGAAACTTGATGCAACGTTCGCGCGTCCCATCGTCTCCGTTAAGAATTTGACTAAAAAATCTGCTTATCGTACCTAGAAGTAACCGAAACGTATAAATAGCGACCTCCCAACGATATCCTTAAGCTCCGAAATATAATAGTCGTATATATATCTGTACCTTTGGGATCAGTTTTCATGAGAGACATAACACTGTTATGAACTATAGCTAATTCCGACGCGTCTTGAGCTTGAAGCATCTGAGCTAAGATATCCACGATCGTAGCTGTGTGCTCCTTGTTATCTTTGCACAGCGCAGGTAAATCTTTAATAGCTTGCTTCCTGATCTGTAAATAGACCGTGCACGTTTATATTCGCTATCTATAGGTGTAACAACCGAACTATACGCGTGCCAAAGAAACCTACAGCCATATCGTCATCGTCGCACAGATCTAAATGAGCATCTATAGCCTGGTCAGCCAGTTTTGGAAAATACTTAAAAAACCTCGCGATGAACTGCGACGCCAGTCGCTTTTCTTTCGGCGAACCCTTCACTGCCGTAAGGATCTCCAAGTATTCCTTCTCATGCTGTAACGTACAGAAGCAACAACCTTAGACGACATTATACATATCCGCTGCTTCCCCCCCCCCCCCCCCCTCTTCCCCGCCCAATTATATGCGCAAAAAGGTGGATCGCGTCTGAACCAGAATTATTCGAAGCGCTTCGAGATTTTGTAATAGCCGGGATCTAAAAGCTAAGACGCAACCGCAGACGCTGCCGAATGCGACGGATCGCCGAAGCTGGACGGGGGCCGAACGTGGTTAATCGGTATAACCAAATCGGTACTTTACCTCAGCCAGCTTGTCTTTGGCGTCAGCCAGAATGCCAAAATTTTTGTATAACTTCTCGATACTGTCCGTACTCATGTTAAACTTTTTATGTAATCTCTACACTTGGAAACACAAGACACATAAATACGATCATGTACTTGAAAATCAGAAATCTAGCCGGCCACGCACCACGCCAAGAAACGACAAAGATGGCAGCGATTCCATCTGTATACATATATGTCCGGAACACAAATGAACATGCCGTGCCGCGGCGCCGCGGCGCTCGCGTCGCCAGTGAAACGATAAACGTTATCGAAAAAAAATGACGATTAGTTGTTCCTTTGAATTCCTGTTCAAACACCGAGGAAACTCGTGCTTTGCGATTTTCGAGCAAATATGTGTACCTAGGGTAGATGTTCCGATTACCGCGCTTTGGCGCCGACTTGCTCGCGAAGGAATTAATTACTGACTTTTCTTGCTTTAATTTTGCTTGGTGAAAATTTTTATTGGTTTTTCGACCTTTTCTCTTTATTTTGTTCGGGTTGAAGATGTTGATTTTTCGTATTTTTTAATTGAAATAAAAATACATGTTTTTGTCCCAATTACCGTGTCCTGAAAAATGCGTTGTCCCTATTCCCGTGCCCCTAATTACCGTGGAACGTTTCTTGAATAGCGTTCCCGCGGTTAGGTTATGTCTTTCAACTGTGAACTGTTCAAAACATTTTTTGCTCTACGAGAGGTGTTTTTATGTAATTTTAATATTACCTTTGCATTACAATAGAAAAATATGGAAATATAAATTTCTGTTCAACCGTTCTGGGAAACGAAAGTAAGGTTAGTTGTAGCAGTTACAGAGGGAGCCAGTTGGCACTGAGGAGCACGGTAATAGGGACGAGCGTTAAATTCCTGTCCCTATTACCGAATTCACTTTAAAAATACGAAAACGTTTCGAAAGTGCTCATTTTTGCTATTTTTCGTTAAATTTGAATTTTGTACGATATAATAGACACTTTGCATAAGATAATTATCAATTTATTCACTTCTGTAAAGTACGTGTTCCTTGTTCTAAGGTTCCTTACCGTCTCCGGTAAGGATTTAGGTAAATCCATCGAAATCTTCGTATGGAGTTTTGAATTTTTTTTACTATGCTTTAATTGTTTAAAAATACAACCCTCTCGCGTGTAACACCTACATTAATAGTTTAACTTAATTAAAAAAATTGATTTCCTTATTTATTTATACGAGATTTTTTGTACGACTTATAAGGACATCTCTCCTATATCATGATTCGGAAAAGAAATATTCTTACGTTATATGTACAGCACGAGAGGTTTATAATTACAAGTATTTAAACATTCACTTATAGGAAATGGAGTTTCCCAATTTGGAATATATATTTTAAAAGTACTCATAGTAAAAAACTTTTTAAATAGAAATATCGACCGCAAACCTAAAATAATTGTTATCGGCGCACTGAATCGGTCAATTTAATCAGTTAAATTGACCGATTCAGTGCACCGATCACAATTACTCATAGTAACTAAGAAATCCGGAAAATTATATCTGCAATGGCCCTATTTTATTAATCATATTCGAATTCAGCCCCACAAAAAACATACAGATGCCAGGTTTTAGCCAATTATTCTCGAATAAGAGGCTCCTGCGGTTTTTCGCATAAGCCTTGAGGCAATATTAAATGTTATTGATAACATCAGTAAATCGTTTACTTTTAGCAAATCGAGGAAAGAAATGCAGTTTCTAGCTAACAAGATTAGTTATTGCAGCCAGGATGAGAATAAACACTTGCATATAGATTTCCGTGAAAAAATTTAATGTCTTCATGAAACTCTGTATATATATATAATTTTTATAAAAATATCCAAGTATTTTCCATTGAGATTTACAATTTCTCCGTAAGTTCTGGCACAGCCTTAAATAAATCAGCGACTAATCCGTAATCGGCAACATGGAAGATCGGAGCGTCCGGGTCCTTGTTGATCGCCACGATCGTTTTCGAGTCTTTCATGCCAGCAAGGTGCTGAATCGCCCCAGAGATGCCCACAGCAATGTATAAATCCTACGAAAAAAAACACGTTAAAGTGGGAGATACTTTGATAACAGAGAGTCGGTCCTAAGTTTTACTTACAGGGGCAACGATCTTCCCTGTCTGTCCAACTTGCAGATCATTGGCCACGTAGCCGGCGTCCACCGCAGCTCGAGATGCGCCAACCGCGGCGTTAAGTTTGTCCGCGAGCGTGTATAGGAGCTTGAAATTATCGGCGGACTTCAGTCCTCTGCCCCCTGAAACAACAACCTTGGCGGACGTCAGTTCTGGTCTATCGGACTTAGTCAGTTCTTGCTTAACGAACTCTATCGAACTCGACTTATAGTCGCCAGTAGGCGCAGGGTCGCATTTCGCGCTGCCACCTTCCAAAGGTGTCGGTTCGAACGACGTGCCCCTCACCGAAGCTACTTTCACCTTATCCTTGGACTTCAAAGTCTGAATCGCGTTCCCTGCGTAAACCGTACGAACGAAGGTGTCCGGGGATTTAACTCCGATGATATCGCTTATGGGAGACACGTCTAATTTAGCTGCAACCTTGGAAGAAATATACACCCATTGGTACAAAGAACTCTGTTAAGCTTAGTTTCTAATTAGAAACACTCACTCTTGGTAGCAATGCTTTGCCGAAAGCAGTCGCTCCCGCCAAAATATGAGTAAACTTGTGCTCATTTTGTGCGGCAACGATTAGAGGAGTTAACGCCTCTGGTAGAAATCCTTTGAACGCATCGTTGTTCGCTACCAGTACTTTGGTAACTCCGCTAGCTTTACTAACGCTCTGCGCGACCGCATCGCAGTTAGTACCAGCGACTAGGACAGTTATATCGCCGCCAATCTTTTTGGCTGCACTTATCGCGTTGCTGGTAACGGGCAACAGGGTTTCGTTATTGTGTTCCGCGATTACTAATGTAGACTCGTAGCGTGCCAATGAACCGAACTGTAATTATCGATGCATTCATTAAATTTTATACAAAGTTACTCGATAAAAAATCCGTCTATGTGTCTAGTTTACCTACTAACTCAGGTTTATACGTATGCAGGTGTACGAGTGTGTACAGTGGATTGTTTACGCGATGTTTTTCGACAGATGTTTCGGTAAATCAGGAATGAATATATGTATTATTATATGAAAGAAGTATAACGAAATTGTGCGAGCAGTGGGAATTATTTATTATATCCCTTTTTCATGAAAAGTTAATTTCAAAATTCGAGTGATTCGTGAATGTCCGGTGCATGGTTAGTACATGAAACAGATGAGAATCGGAAATCAAAATCTATTCTACTCACTCTGTTACAAACTCGTAATGTTCTAAAACACGCGTGGAACATTTTTCACGATAATAATTCTGGAATATCGCTGGCTAATTGATTCCTAAATAATCGAATGAACTTAATTCGTGTCTAGAGATAAGGTTCAAAGTCCTTTCGTACGGGGATAACGAGTAATACTCGTTCATATTTGCGCATGTATGTAATACGCGGTACGATTACAAAACAGCAATGTATAATAAATTATCAGCATTTTAATTTCTCCTTCAAAATGCATTTGTTAAAACATAATATCGCGCGAAACATATTCAACGTAATATGTTTTAAATCACCCGAGTACATAAGAATTGATATAAAGAGATAAGCGTAATAATTGCATTTTGTCTAAACTGTAACATCATTTGTTTGGAATATTGTTAAACAACGTAATATTTTTGAGATTCGTATGTAGTGATTTTGTAATTGTTGGTATTGTTGAGCGGCCGCCTGGGGAATTTTGTGCCTCGTGGGAATTTCTGCGTGGTTCGGTGCCCGTAACAAATAACTCAAAACTCAATAAACTTTATAAACTGAAACTAAATTAGATTGCCAAATGATTCAGAACTATTTAAAAATAGAACGACGATATTTTATGGAGATCAAAACTAGATTTATTATAACATGTCAGGATTGTAACAAGGTCAACGACGAATTGCAAGGCGAAGAAACAAGCTTCTTCGTACGTTCCTCTTTCTATTAAAACAATATTTTCGAGCGCTTAGGAAAGAGGTGAAGACAAATATCTGATATCGCAAAGTTCATCCTTAACTCTTTTCTAATAGATATAATGTTTTCAAGCGTTTAGGGAGTAGGCAAAGATAAATATTTAACATTGCAAAGTTCATCCTTAACTATTTTCTAATAAATATAATTTATTTAGCTCAAACTTCGCGTTTGTAGAGCTTGCGCTAAACACAACTAGGGTCGCAACAGTAACGTGCATCTAGTGACATTTTTCAATGGACACCCTGCCAGGAAACAACACAGTGAAGTTCTCGTTCACTTCGTGAGTTGCTGCAAGAGCAAAATGGTAACTTTTAGGTTATATCGCCGAATCCGATGTCATCTTCGACATCCTACGGATTATATTAAAATGATTTTTAGAAAATAAAGTCTGAAGTGCTAATATATATTCTGATCTGTTTCAGTCGGCTCACAAGACGTTTATTATCAAGCGAAAGCTTGCCAAAAAGCTGAAGCAAAACAGGCCGATTCCCCAATGGGTTAGAATGCGTACTGGCAATACGATTCGGTAAGAATCCTTCAAATATTTTATTCTACGTGTGTTTCGTTCATAATAGTCTTATCAGTTTATTATTCCCATTCATTGTTTTTCGAATATCAAGTAACGGTGATCTGGAAAACATACTGAATACTTACGAATTAACAACATGCGCTCTAACGATACATCGTTTAACAGCCTCTACAAGTAATTCTGCAAAACACATTTACTTCGTATGTGTGATATGATATATTTTATATTTCAGATACAATGCGAAGAGACGTCACTGGAGGAGAACAAAGTTGAAGCTGTAAATTAATTACGACTTATATTCGCTTCAACTCTACTATTGCACATTAATTGTTCATTCCTAAATAAATTCGATACATAACCTCCAATATGTACCTTTTTCTCTCGATACAATAAACCCAATTTTTTTGGACAATATAAAACGTCTTGCACATTATTAATTAAATGCCTAAGTTTATTTTTACATCCACTATACATTTATAACGAATAGTGTACTTTGCGATTGCGCATTTCAGTCATCCAATCCTGCAGCATCTCGTCGCCAGTCTTAGGAGCAGGCAAATAATAGTTTTTGGGTGGTTTTCCTTCCTCTAGGCGTACAAAGTAATGACAGTACTTGTAACGTATTTCGCCAGGGCGTCCCCTGCCATGGCGACGTAATCCCTTTAGTACTGTACCTTTCGTCGCGAAAGATTCCGCTAAGGACAGAGCAATAAGATCAGAGTTCTAAGAGAGCTTCGAATAATCGATATACTCACCGACCCATAGATTACTCTTAAATTCAATGTTATGTTCCTCGACAGCCAGTTGCTGCGCTTCTAATATGACTTCCTTCGCTACGGCTGCGCCTTTCTTCGACATGAAACTTAATTGTTTAACAGCCTCGTCTACAGTCATGCCTCTCACGAAGCACGCGATGTACCACATTTTTAACGGGCTGTACTTTACGTTCGCTTTCATGTGGCAAACGTACTGCGAAGCGTGTAAGGATGGTATTATTCTTGGTGTGATAACGAGCGCGTAAAGGGACGCATTAATTTTCGTAGCCAGAAACTTACGCCGGGTCGTTTCTCTTCGCCTGGCTTTTGAGGAGTAAAAATTACATCGTTGTAGCTAAGGAAGTGCGTAGGCCCTTCGTTTAATACCACGGGTGATCCATGAATATTAGAAGACGGTATGGCATAAGGTGATCTTAATACACCGGCTAAACAATTTGCGTTAGTCGCAGTGAACATGCCGGTCGATGCGAATCGCTGAGCACACTGTTTTATGGACTGCATTTTCTGTGAGAAACATGCATCGACATTCGAAATGTTAATAATAATACCGGGGCAGAATAGATGTACTATAATTTGTCTGTAATGCAGTAAATATTCGAACTTCGAAGAGGCTAAAATACATCAAAACATAACCTCTAATTAAGAAAAATATCACAGATAACGTAAACAATCAAAACTGTACCTGTTTCGCTAAATATCGGTCATAAATATTAAAGAATTGTTCGCGTAACTTATAAACGATAGTTCACTGTAAATCTAAAAGAAAATGCGCCGCGCGCGATTACAGCAAAGAGAAACAATTTAATAGTAGTATCGGCAACGCATACGGAATTGTCAGTTCTCTTCGAGAATAGGTTAGAGTACTTGTGTCTCGATTACCATGGCTTTGATACCGACTTGCTCACGAATGAATTAATTACTTACTTGTCTTGCTTTAATTTTGCTTGGTGAAAATTTATAGTTGTGTTTTGAACTATTCTCTTTATTAAGACATTTTTTCGGGTTGAAAACGTTAATGTTTCATATTTTTTTAATTGAAATAGAAATACATGTTTTTGTCCGAATTACTGTGCCCTGTAAAGTGTCTTCTACCTATTATTTTGCACCCAATTGCCGTCTTTTGGGTAGCGTAAAGTGACCAGATATTTTCTGTTTCAATGCGGGACGAGGAAGGAAGCAAGCTAGCAAGAAAGAAAAAAGGTTCACAGACCCGTGAGGAGATTGTTTTTGCAGTTTATAAAAGCATACTTAATACATAAATACATTGAAACAGTAGAGGAAACAGTAACTTTATGCCACTTCGAAAATGTAAAAGGTTACATGTTCAATGCGGGACACTTCGCGCCTTTTTCAGTGCGGGACAAAGGGCTAAAATGCGGGACGTCTGGTCACTTTAGAGTGGCGTTCTCGCGGTTAGGTTTTGTCTTTGAACTTTGAACTGTTCAAAATATTTTTTTCTCTACGAGAGGTGTTTTTATGTAATTTTCATTACAAAAGAAATATATGTAAATATAAATTTCTATTCACCCGTTCTGAGAAACGCAAGTAAGGTTAGGTTGCATCACATTCATTTTGAATCGATGTCGGAATCGAATTTTAAAAGAACTTCAACAATCTGTGCATTACTGTTTTCAGTTTGCGAGGAATTGCAATGAATAAATAGAGATTAATTTCTGTTATATATGGGATTTACTATTCTATTACATCAAGAAGTAGGTATACATGTATGCATCGGACACGTCTGACTATTTTCGGTGCTAACGAAAGAGTGACGATGTACAACGACGTCTTTATACAGGATTAAAATGTAACATGTTTTTATTAATAAAATTATTCAATTATACAAAATAGTTTCTTAATTAATAATGAAAGGATCGCTCATATTTTAATATAGCGGAAAGTGAGGCGCAGTAGAAGACGAAAATAAGCTGCTGAACAAGTACACCTTATATCCTTACATCATTAATTATACCATACACTTGAGGCGAAAGGTTTCTTACTAGTAGTCATGAAGGTAAACATATACCCTTTTGCCCTACAAAAGAAAGAAGTATAAATTAAACTTAACGACTGAATACAAAATTCCCAGATAGCACACCTCGTCTTAGAGACGTCTAGTTTATGTCCATTTTAGGTCTGAACGTCTTGACTTGTAACAAGACGTCTTTAAGACGTCTCTAAGACGCCTTTTGGACGTCTTTAAGACTTTACCAGACGTTGTGCTATCTGGGTTGGTATACACCCAAATTCACGTAAAGGTATACAAACTGAAACTAACAATGGACTGAGATAGAGGCCACCCATGGTTGTTTCTCTTGGAATACCAACCACTGCGCGACTAGGGAATCCCTGTGGGTTGCCAATAGATTCACTGTAATAGAGGTAGCTGCGTTCGTGTGAGCACGTCCAACCTGTTTAATAAAACGTGTCTTCACTATTACAAGCACTAAAAACCCTGTTCATATTTCGTACTCTGCAATTTTTCAAGGCAACTTTCCATCTTTCACATTTGAAAAAAATAGGCTAACATAAGTCATTTTTCTGTAGGGGGATGGTTCCAACATTTCGTCAGAATTCAAGCGCGAGGCTGTTAAAAGTTTCGAAAATCTTCCGTCTTACCGCTGAAGTCAGACGGGCAACCTGATTGGGTTGTTCCTTCGTTGGCATAGAAATCGGATGTACCAACCGCGCGGTACATTCCCAATTGACCCGCATTTGTGTGAATAACTTGAACATGATCCGCGTGCGAACGATCTACTCTGCCGTCAGGGTCTTTGTCTTCGAACATTAAACCGACTGGGTCAAGAGCTGTAATTAAAATTTCGAGGAACCTGGTTAATCTTCTTATATCACAACTGGCTTAAAGTACCTGGCGTTGCCCGGACTTCTTATATGTATCTATACATAGTATAAAATAAAATCCCCTCGACCTAATTGGAGCTAATCTTCAGAACCCTGGGCGGACTGCGATGCGCCCATAGATAGAGCATGTTCGAGGAATACTTCACTCAAATCGTCACTGCTCGACGTTCGCTTGCTGTAGGTTAATATGAAATCTCCACAAAATTACCTTTTATACAAAAAGGTACAAAAACGAGCGCCAAGTATACCCCATCAAAAAGAATCCCATTTAAAAACATTGCCGTAAATTAATAGCTTTACAAAACTAATGATATACACAAATTGCGCCAATTATCAGAATGTCTATTTATATAAAAAAATGTATTAAATAATATTAAGCAGATATATTTTTATATAAATAAAAACTGCTCTTTGAATTGGTGTTGCGAAACTGAATAAATATGTATAAATTACATTAAAATCTTTTTCTTTCTTTCTTGGCTCAGTGGTGTCTTGTCTTGTTTTATTTTATTTTTTAAGCAAGCCAATTAACCTTTTTTTTTGGTTTCGCAAAGTATTTGACTTCCAAGGCCGCGGACATCTAGACAAATGTCTAGATGTTATATTTTATCATCACATTATTAAAATGTTCGCGATATGAGTAATGGAACGTATGAACACAGCATTTCAGCTGTGTATATGTAGTTGTGTCATGTATTATGTATTATTTATTCTCCTGTGTTTTAAGCAGGATGGCGTTCAAAAGCTTATCGCTTATATTGCCCAACGAACTATAGTTATATATCTTTTTCCCTCCTCTCTCTCCCTTCGGGGTCCCAGCAGCAGCGGATGAGAAAGGTGGTGGTGGTTGTGTTTGTGGTCACCCATCTTTCCCCAGTACCCGCCCGGTGATGCTTTAACTTCGGTGAACTAACGACAACGGGTGTTTTCCATCATGGCTACGGCCGCTGGTTAGTATCTTAAGCGCAGTTCGAAAGCACCTTTATGTACTTGCAGCTCATTTTGATTTTACATATTTTTTTATATTGTATATTTTCTTCTATTTGTTTTGTGATTTTTCATATAAGTTAATGCTCTCCGCGAAATGCTCTATAAAACGATGAAAACCGCATCACAATCCGTCCAGTGATTCCCGTGATTAGCGCGAACAAACAAACAGTTACCAATAACTTCTGCGACCGGACTATCAGATTGCTTAAGGACTCGCGCCGCCAAGCTCGCGATGTGTGCGCCAAGAGAGAAGCCGACCATTTTCAATTTCTGTGTGTCCAGCGCCGCATTTAATCGCATGGAATTTAGAAATTTGGCTACATGATCCGCCATTTCCGGCACACTCTTCGCAACTATCTCGTACGATGGGCTATTGATTGCTTCCCTCCAATCAACGATGATGACGTTGCAGTCCAACTGGTTGAGGAATGCTGGAAGCAGATCACATCATACTTGTCGCGGAAATTTCTGTTGTCCATTGGCGATAGGACAATCATTTACGTTACCATCGCGAATTGTGTTGCAGGATTTTAAAGGTTCAGATTCCTTATAGCCGTTAATAACCACGACGGTTTGTCCGTTTGAATCAAATCTGCTTTCTGAGATGTTCATTGAGTCGTCAAACGGTATTATTCTTCCATCTCTTTCCTCCCTGAAATGCAGAGTATATTCACTGGTGATGTTAATAGTTGATAGATCAATTACCTAATGAAACTTAATTCAGAGCATACATTATTCCAATGCAGTGCGGCAGGAGACCCTAAAAGTTGGCGAAAAATCGAAATACAAAAGAATGTTTACACATCCGATTTTTTATCCCTGGTATAGTTGAAATATGTGTACACAATAAAATGTATATCCACAGCCTACTACAACTCTGCGTTCCTTACCCGAGTCGGAATTGCCCTAAGGGTACGAACCTACACGCACAGTAAGTACTATAGAGTTTTCCTCATCCGTTGCATGCTCGCCGCTTCATTGGCTTCGAGCGCCCCTTCCACGCGGCTCGTAGGAAACGCTACGGATGCTGGGGCTCTCGGACCGCCCATCGGGGCATCGCTGTTATAGATACATATAAGAAACTCGTACAACGCCGGGTACTTTAAGCTAGTTATTTAATAATTCGGGGGTGATACTCGTATGAAACCGCAATTGAGTGCCTTCAAACCATTTCAACTGGTGTCACACATCTCAAATTAATAATTTTACATATCCACTTTTGAAAGCCACTTGTCTTTTGAAAAATAATTAAAGAGAATACTTCTAACCTTGTGTAGAGCTTGAAAACGATGGAGTTTACATCGACCTTCGGGAGATTAATACCCTCTAGAATTTGTGGATCATTGGGAAGCTTTATTCGATACAACACGCCATCTCCACTAGGGACGATCGTGTGATTGATCTGCATCAACGTTGTGAACAAGGTGTGATAGACTGGAAATAAATTTCACCCTGTTAAAACGTGCCTCCACATCCCCGTGTTTCGAAATATTGATATATTGTCTGTGTACGAACGCAGAGCCGTAGCATTTGAGGCAGACATGTTTGATCCGGTTGATGCGAACCACCACACCGCACAGAATAAACCGCAGAGTATTAATTAAGCGTTTCGATTGAATAAAATTCAATTTATAGTTTCAATTGAAACTATATAATAAAATGTGCCTGTATAACAAATAGGTAATATAACTATAAGTATTACACAATAGTTCTTAATTCTATATTTGTATATCGGATTGCAATTTGCGCCGAAAATGGGGAAAAATTATCCCCTCTTAATGACAGATAATTTAACATATTTTACGTTCACTAAATTTTTCTTTTAACAATTTTTTAACCACAACGAAGGGTTGGATGCAATAAGGGGACTATCGCTCGAAATTGTGAAAAAGAATTGTCCAATCGCTAAGAAAAATTGGAAAATTAAATGTTGTTAAACTGTATTTTAAAAAATATAGTCTTGTATAGCTCGTCACGGCACACATTTTTTCTATTTACAGTTTTTTTTATCGAATCGTTAGTATCCGAGATAAAAATTATAAGCTAAAAAAATTTCTTCGACCAAAATCATTATTTCTTTAAACATAAATTGCGATAACTTGAGTAAATATTAACGGATCGTTATGAAACTTGAAACATAAAACTCAGAAAACTCTAGCGAAGCCGTAAAATATATGCATAAAACCGTTATGTTAAAAAATGTAGTAATATTTAATTAAAAAGTAACACGGGACATAACTCATGTTTTTTAACGTTCACCATTAAAAAGTATCGAGGCAATTTTGACATACAGATAACTTGCAGCGACAAAATTTTTCCTTAATATACAAAGAAGTTTTTCACCAATTTTCACACTGATTAATAAATAATTGTAGAAGATATGACGATATATATAAATGTCGCGCGCCCCCAACAGTCAGCAGCTAAGTACTGCGCTACTTACCACTAGCACAGGGGTGTCGAACTAGCGGCTCGCGAGGCGCAGTGGCTCCTTCTCCTCTTGGTCTGCTCCGTGGAGCTGATGAAATTGTCATCTGGGTGCCGCACTCCCACCCTGCGGGGTCTCGTGCAACGCCTGGAGAAAAATAAGTGGGGGAATCGGCTGACCGGGGACCCGACTCGTGCGGCTCTCGAAGTGGGGAAGTTCGTCACGCCTGCACTAGCATTACACTGCAAAGACATGACTTTCTCATTATTATATGATTATATATTACAAAAAAATATTGCGATAATATTTATTAACATTTTTATTACAGTATTTACACCCAATATTATTGGCTCTTTTATAAATTTTTCTTTTTCTCCTTTTTTTCTATACTTCCTTTTTCATTTGTTTTTGCTTATCTTGTCTTTTTTGCACACTTTATTTTTTACAGATGTCGTGCTTAAAAATTTGTTGCCGAAATCTTGTCCACTGGACGTACAATGCTCTAATAAATGTTCTAAGTCTTTACGTTTTTCAGGAGTCACTGCTACTCCGCCAGCCAATGACGCTTTTTCCAAATCTTCTTCTATCCTCTTCTAGCTGCTGAAATGGCGAGGGGTCACACACAGTAAAATTTCCACACGACCGAAAAATAAATAAAGTAGGAGATCAGCTTAGTCGATACTTTGTCAGCAACTGATAACCGAATATCGATCATTTCTGCAGTTAATTTTCGTAGAAGTACTTACGTAATTTTATATAATTCATACATACATTAGTTTAGCTCAGTTCGATTAAAATAAAAATTATGAATCGCGAATGATGAAATAAGGTACCTTTTATGAGACACTGTCCCTTTTATGGAACAGTTTCATCAATACTGTAATTTTAATATAGTTTTAGGGATTATTAGGAATTACAAAAATTTGTTCAATACATACGAATCAGAGACCAGAAATAACAGTTATTTTCTACATTTTTCGAAAAAAATCATTGCGAAAAAGTTAATTTTTATTCAAATGGAAGTCAGTCTTCATTAAATATTGCATAAATTTTCCGAAAAATGAAGTGATTAAAAAATATTAAGACTTATCTGTTTTGGTTACTGATAACCATTATTGTCGACAGAAATATTTTTTGGTCACTAATCACCATTATCATAGACGAGTTATTATTGACTAAAAAATATTTCCGTCGACAATAATGGTTATTAGAAAGAAATTATAACATTAAACACGTCGCCAGATCCGAGAAATTTGGGTAGCGGTCGAGTTAATACCGATAGGATTCAACGATTTACTTTTTAATTTTTTTTTTTTAATTTAAATCGTTATATAACATGTGTAATAGATTATATGATAGCCTATAGATTGTAGAATTAATAATTCTACTCAGTTTCCGAATTTGAATAGAATTTTAGAATTGAATAAGAAGTACAGCATTAAATTATTCTGATTTCCGCAATGCTGAAATGGCGAGGGGTCAAACACAGTAAAATTTCCACACGACCGAACAAATAAATAAAGTAGGAGAGCAGCGTAGTCGATACTTTGTCAGCAACTGATAACTGAATATCAATTATTTATACAGTTAATTTTCGTAGAAGTACTTATATAATTCTATATCATTCATACATACATTAGTGACCTCAGTTCGATGAAAATAAAAATTATGAATCGCGAATGATGAAATATACAAAATAAATAAATCATCGAAACAGAAGTGTTTCTCGTGCAACAGATTGTAAAAGTACTAAGTAGTTGTTTTAATTTGGTAATGAAGCGTGGCTGATAGGTTTAGGGGGAGTTCCCTTAAAGCCGGAAGGCACCTGATCCCGCACATTAGCTATATCGGTGACATTTCAAATGCGACTGGACCATGTTGAGACATGATCGTTGTTTGTTATCACCTCTACGATTTACACGAAAGAACAGCTCAATAGCGTTTGAAATGTCACAAATATAGCTAATGTCCGGTATTAGGTGCCGTCCTGTGTTAAGGGAATTCCCCCTAAAGGGCGATTGCACTGCGAAAGCGGAAGAATATTTAATTTTAGATTAAAACGAATTACTGCATCGATGTTGCTTTATCGTTTTATTTGATATTCAGCAATTTTGCACTCGCAAGTTCGACGAGCGAGACAGATGCAGTGGAAGGGGTTATCTTTATTATTTTGCGAACGCGGAAATTGTTTGCAGATCAATGAAAAAATGAGAGAAAAATAAGATGAAGAAATAATGGGGGTGGGGGGATGTGTGGGCACTATAAAAAGTTCGAACCGATGGTAACACGATCAGTCGAATCTGACGACCCAAAGTTCTTCTGCACTTGCTGCGTTGCTACCTTCACAACCAATCATCCAACAGTGGTGGACAATTACGGTCAGTACAATGGTCTGCACAAACTGTTTGAGAAAAAAGGGCTGCGGTCGCGCCGTGTACATAGCAGTTGGTGAGGCTGATCGTGAATGTCAAATGTTTACTTAACTTCGTTTTAGCACTGGTGGATTAGTGTAATTCACCAGAGAATCAATTTTGACCACGATCTCGAATGGCCTCTTATGAATTCGCACCATTGGGACAAATATTTACTTCGTCGCTCTGAAATTTTCGCAGTACGGCAGAATTTTCATAGCGATATGGTTGATAAAATAATTCGTACCCAATTTGTTTTGGCCAAGGTAGTGAACTACATTTCTGTAATAAATGAATCTCGCACTAAATACTTCCAGTATTGTATTTGTGTCACATAAAGGACACAACAAGTTCACCCCGTGCGGAAATCCCCCGTTCGTGTTCCACAACCATGCAGATTGAAAGCCAATAAGCGATCCCCGCAGTGGAGTGAATGCACTGATCTAGCACTTAGCACTCAAAGTACCAGTTAATACCAATCTCCCTCCGCGTATTAATTTCTCTGACATTACTTCTGTCTCTAGGTTACCATGGACAAACTGTTGCTGACGCTGACTCTTGTCGCTATTTCAAGCGGAGTGCTTTGCAATGCACAACAAAATCTGACCGACATCGTTGACATTGAAAATGATTCCTCCATTGCAGGTACGTGTTATTATTATATCATCGGAGTTGTACTGTACTACGAGCATCCAATGTCACTCAGAATTTAATCCATTACAATTTCTCATTAAAACACGTCAGCATTCTCAATTTTAAAAATCCATTCAAAAAGATTCTGTAGACGTCCCATGGACTTTGACGGACGTTGCGCTGTGTGGGATATCATACCGAGTAATTATCCTCTCCGTCGACTAGCAATTATTCGTATTCAGTGACGTCTCTTTTCCTAAACAAACCGAAATTACTTCTACACTGCTTCTTTTTTTCCTCGAATCGTGTCACAAGCGACAGTTGAACGCGATACGTCTACACCAGTTCGTTTTTTGCAATGGGGCATTTCAATTAACGCAAACTATCAGCGCAAGGATCACTGACGCTTGCTATAGACAGGTCGAGGTGGAGATGGCGAAGTCCACGAATAGGGTTCACGAATAAGTTCAACTCATTCTTCCAGAGGGTGACATCGTGGAGTATAGCAGTGCGATGTATTTCAATCAGGCGCGTAAGTGCATACCAATTGCCGAACTGCGGAGTGGCTACGTGAACACTCCGAACATGGGGGCCCATAAGCTGCACAAGCGCAGGTTGACTTGGAACCAGGCACGGATATCCTGCGATAATGAAGATGGTGACGCAAATTATTTGTATATGCATGTGGGTTTTGCGTTCTTTTAGATCAGGCCTGCACAGCGAGCCTTTTTCAGCACCTAGCGGCAAGCAACCAGCCGTACGCCATTACTAAGGGTAGCATCGGTGAGGCGAACTGCAGTAGTGTAGGTGCGGGCTCGTAGCCGCGTAGCGTAAGTATATATGCTTGGGTTCCTTCTGGGGCCCCAGTGCAGAGCATGTCCCGCAATATAATTCGGTGGGGTCACTGGGGCCCCACAAGGAACCCAGCCATATATACTTACGCTACGCGCCTACGAGCCCGCACCTACACCACTGCAGTTTGTCTCACCGATTCTACCCTTAGTAACGGTGTACGGCTGGTTGCTTGCCGCTAGGCGCTGAAAAAGGCTCGCTGTGCAGGCCTGTTCTACGTGCTGACTACGAGTGACCGCTTAACCCTATTCAGAACCCCTTCTGGACACCGAGTTCATCTGTAGACCCCATTCAGATTAACCCATTTCCTTTTCAGACTTACCCCACGCTTAGAAAACTCTCCCAGTGCACTCAAATTCCTCTTCTTCTGAATAATTAATCACCTTCCAAGCCCAGAATGTCTCCATCCCCCCCCCCAACCACTCCCCAGGATATTCCAGGTGTAACATAACTCGAACCTCTGATTTCTCATTGTTGATTAGCTCAATTGGCCATCATAAACTCGGATGCGGAGGCGCTGGTACTATTGAATCGGATGGCTGAACAGCATATCTATGAAGCTTGGCTAGGTATTCACGATAATTTCGGGGAGGGCGACTGGGTGACTTTGGATAGCGTACCGTTGGGGAAGGCTGGCTACTCTAATTGGTTACCGGGCGAGCCTAACAATCGGTACAATGAAAACTGCGGGACCCTCAAAGACGCGGGGACGCATAAGGGATTGAACGACCTTTCATGCACCACCACCGAGCCTTACTTCTGTAAGGTATACATATGCTAAACTACTGGCGATCATCTTGGGTGGAGCTTGTTCAGGATGAATACCCGCAACTTCAAGGAGATAGTGCGGGAAACTACGACATTGTTCGATGATTAAAATAAAATATATCTCTGTTGCAACTTATCTGGAATTTTTGTTCTTAAGTGATACCTAATCGATTTTCAGTGTGTATTAGGTGCTGGAGGGTTTAAGCAGCTAACTGTGAGATACATGAGTAGATAATATAGGACTTTAAATAATTGAATACTCCATCTAAGTTTGGATACCCCGCTCACAACTCAATGTTCAATGTACCTTCATTTGAAAATTTCAAATTTCTAAATTTACTGCCCACAAATCCTTTCAAGATTCGCGACCCTAATTGAAAGTATGCCCTAAGTCAGGACACTCGTGCTTCCCACTCTCTTCTTCAACTTGAACACACCTAATTCTACACGTCAGTGTCGCCCTTAGACCATACCGACACGTATATGTATGTATATACGTACGTATGTATTAACACAGACGCGGATTAAAGGTGGGCTAGGGGGGCTGCAGCGCCTGCGGGCCTCACTTTCCGGGGGGTCCCCGTTTTAAGCCTGCAGTTCTAAGCGATTAGCTCACTCTGTCTTGATTGGAAATGTTGTATCAAATACATTATTATCATTTCTATGCTGTCTTTAAGAATATATTTTACTCTTTATTGTTGTTCCTTTAATTCCCGTGTACTCTCTTATTCAACCCTTTATTACCTTCCTCATCCCTGGTAAGTATAGTCAAGGTGGTTTTCCGTATCCGTTGGATGCCCGCCGCTTCATTGGCTTCGAGCACCCACGCTATGGATGCTACACTGCGTTCCACATTAGAGCACACTGGTTTCGCGCAGGGATTGGGAAACCAAGAATTTCGATACGCCAACTAGTGACAGAAAATTGAACTATTCAGAGTAGGTCGAAATCCATATGATTATCAGTGTTTCAATAGACAAGTTATGAAAAATGAGTGTTTTTAAATTTTTTTCAACACTAATTTCTTACTTATTCGATTAATAAATACTTATTCGGAATGTTTGGTGGGACCCGGGCCTACTTTCAATAGTTTGCCAACTCACCACCACAGCGCTGTAACCTAAGCCACGTCTCTACTAAGTTTCCCAATACACTGTCGATTGGTAGTAAACCGGCAGGGAAATTGCTACGACCAATCGCGTGTGTCAGATCCTAGGGAGCTGCGCAGATCGGTCGCAAATCGGTAGGGGCGTCGGTTTGCTCTCATATGGAACGCGGTGTATATAGTGTCCTCGGACCGCACAACGGTCCGAGGACCCGTCCTTGACGGGTGTATATTGCTGTCCTCTTCCTGAGGGTGAACCGAACGACCTTTCCGTAGAGATTTGATAGAGTGTCGAATCTTATTGGCTATTGCGACACGCGTCGTGCAGAATGGATGGCGGACAAGTCGAGGAATACAGGCTACAAGATTTTTTATTCTATTTAGCGTTATTCCACGGCCATCTTTACATGAACGAATTACTTTTAAGCCATGTTTAAAGGACTGAATAATAATAATAATAATAATAATAATAATAAGTCTTTATTCTTTTCTTTAACATACTGAAAATCGATTAGGCATCACTCAAGAACACAAATTCCAGATAAGTTGTAACAGCGATATATATTATTGTAATCATCGAGCAATGTCAAAATTTCCCACACAATCTCCTTGAAGCTTCAGGTTTTCATCCCGGGCACGTTCCACCCAAGATAGTCGCCGGTAGTTCAGCATACGTTAATCTTACAGAAGTGATACAACAGAGCGTTGCACCTTAAGTCGTTGATTCCACCCAAATTATTGACAATCTTTAGGGTCCCGCAGTGTTCGGGCCCGTTCCCATTGTTAGGCTCACCCGGTAACCAAGCATTGTAGCCAGTCTTTGCGAACGATTCGCCTGTCACAGTCACCCATTTGTGGTACTCGAACAGATCGTGAATACCTAACCAAACCTCATTGACAATGGCTCTGCTCATCCAGTCCAACAACAGCCTCGTTTCCGCAACCGAGTTTATGACGACCAATTGACCTAAACAACAATGGGGAATTTTCTAATAAACCCTGTAACATGAACGTCCGACACCTCGATCGGATTTGCGGGTGCAGAGGTTCGAATTAACAAAACGATCGTAACAAAACTTGGATTTCAGCCACTAAATAACTAATATCGAAATTACTTAATCCACGAGCGAAAATAGCACGATATCAAATGATTTCCTCATGGATCAATGACCACATATCAAATTACAAAATCTACACATCACCTTCGAAATCTAGTCCCAAGGTCAACCACTTCCCCCATTTTCTGTTCCTTATCCACCTAAAAGACCCCGGAACCCACATATACAAATAATTTGCATCACCTCCTTCCTGCATGCAGATTTCACGCGCCTCGTTCCAAGTCCGTATGAATGTGTGCAACTTGTAAGCCCCCAGGCCCGGAGTGACCACGTAGTCAGCCCTGATGTTGCTATTCGTGCACACCTTCTTCACGACTTCTGTTTATTAATATTTTTGCCGTATACTATGGAGTAATGTTAATGTTCGCTTAGATCTACATTGTTCGAGTATTAATAAAGAGTGGTAAACGCACAGATTTTTTTATATCGTAGTCAATCAATATTACTTTTTATTGGGGTCCACGAGCACCTCGCGTGGATACTTGTGTTTTAAAAGTCTACCTGGGCGCTGCCGGGTTAAGGGGGAATCCCAACCAGACGCCACTAAAAGTTTGGGATTTTTTTGTTCGCTTAAATAAAAATATTGGGCTTGCATTTTTTTACATAGTTTTAAAGCAATCTTTATTTTGCTAGAAATTTTTTTTTTATGGAAAATTGTACAAAATAGATCTCCGGAGCACTGCAAAAAAAATTGAACCACACTCCCGGGAATGACTGGATCATCTAAGAAGGAAATACAAAAGAGATATATAAACTGGAATATATTATCTTCCATGTAGCGTAGCGATAAAAAATCCAAGCCCAATATTTTTATTTATACGAACAAAAAAACCCCAATTTTTTATTGGCTTCTGGGCGGGGTCCCCCCCCAATGATGCCAGATTCGGGACGGGAGCGCTCGAGAATTTCCCCCACCTCGCATGCACACTTGCATGCGCCGAGCTCGCGGATCGAATCTGGCATCACTGGTCCCCCTTTAAGTAGTCTGATAATTTTATATTGGGACACTTTTAAGTGAAACTTTTTGTCAGGAACACAAAATCTTTATTGAATGGATTTTTAAAATGGGGAATGCCGACGTGTTTTAAAGAGAAATTGAAATTTATTAATCTAAACTTTAATTATCTTCTAACTAACGCGACAAATATAATAATAACGCGTACCTGTGGGTTTGCTAGTCACATTTTCACCGGTATTGTTTATTGTCGTCGGGTTAACGGTGTTGATCAAATATTGTCCTGCATTGCAAAGTTAAAGAGAAATTGAAATCGTTTAAACTATGAATGTCATTAGATACTGGTAGTATAGTAGAACTTTAAATATCTTCTAACTAACGCGACAAATATAATAATCACGCGTACCTGTAGTGATGCTATTCACATTTACACCGAAGTTGTTTAATCCCATCGGGGAAACGTTGTTGGTCATACTTTGTCCTGTATCACCAAGCACTCCGCTTGAAAAAGCGGCAAGCATCAGCGTCAGCAACAGTTTGTCCATGGTAACCTACAGACAGAAGTAATGTCAGGGAAATTAATACTGCGGAGAACGCTTATTGGCGTTCAATCTGCATTGTTGCGGAACACGAACGGGGGATTTCCGCACGGGGTGCATTTGTGTCATTTACGTGACACAAATCCACGAGCATATAAACATGGAGGAAGCATGCAATAGGAGAAAATGTAGACGGTGATAGAAAGAAAAAAATACATTGGGGACACCCCCTCTCTTTCTAGCGCGAGGGGTGGCAGTGCTTTTTTTTTTTAATGTTAGAAAGAGAGGGGGTGTCCCCAAATGTATATTTATTTCTTTCTAAGCAAATCCAGTATTTAGTGCGAGATTCATTTATTACAGAAATATAGTTCCCTACCTTGCTCAAAACAAATTGGGTACGAATTATTTTATTAATCATAACGGTATAAAAATTCTGGGTTGGTATCGCGTAAAATTCAGAATTTCAAAATTGATTCCTTCGTGAATTACACTAATTCATCAGTGTGTAAACCCAGTTAAGTTAACATTTTTCATTCACGGTCAGTCCAACCAAGTGCTATATATACTGCCGACTTCAGCGCTTTTTCTCAAACACTTTTTGCACATCAATCTACTGACCGTAATTTTCGAAACGCAGACCGAGAATCCCGCTAGGTAGTTTCAGCATGCAGGAGCTTCTTGCCCACCACTGTTGAACAATTGGTTGGAAGGTAGTAACGCTGATGCACAAGAACTTCGGGTCGAGAGATTCAACTGATCACGTTACCATCGGTCCGAGCTTTTTCATAGTGTCCACATATCTCCCCCCCCCCCCCCCCATTTTCTTCTTCTTCTCGTATTTCACTCATTTCCTCAATGATCTGCAATCAATTTCCACTTTCGCAAAATGATATAGATAACCCCTTGCACTGCATCGAACTCGTTCGTCGAACTTGCGAGTGCAAAAGCATCCATAGCATCTTCTACGTGCTGTATGCCACGGATATGGAAACCTCTATTTAGTTACGTCAATGCAAAGCACCAAGTACAGCATTAAATTATTCTGATTTTTCCCAATGTTGAAATGGGCGAGGGGTCAACCGCAGTAAAATTTCCACATAAATAAACAAATAAATAAAGTAGGAGGGCAGCGTAGTCGATGCTTTGTCAGCAATTGATAACTGAATATCAAACATTTCTGCAGTCAGTTTCCGTAGAAGCACGTATGTATATCATTCATACATTAGTGACTTCAGTTCCATGAAAATAGAAATTACGAATCGCGAATGGTCAAATATCCAAAATAAATAAAGTGATAGAACTGTTTCTCGTGCAACAGGTGGTAAAAGTACTAAGTAGTTGTTTTAATTTGGTAATGAAGCGTGGCTGATAGGTTTAGGGGGAGTTCCCTTAAAGCCGGACGGCACCTAATGCCGCACATTAGCTATATCGGTGACATTTCAAATGCGATTGGACCATGTTGAGATATGATCGTTGTTTGTCATCACCTCTACGATTTACACGAAAGAACAGCTCAATAGCGTTTGAAATGTCACAAATATAGCTAATGTCCGGTATTAGGTGCCGTCCTGTGTTAAGGGAATTCCCCCTAAGGGGCGATTGCACTGTGAAAGCGGAAGAATATTTAATTTTAGATTAAAACGAATTACTGCATCGATGTTGCTTTATCGTTTTATTTGATATTCAGCAATTTTGCACTCGCAAGTTCGACGAGCGAGACAGATGCAGTGGAAGGGGTTATCTTTATTATTTTGCGAACGCGGAAATTGTTTGCAGATCAATGAGAAAATGAGAGAAAAACGAGAAGAAGAAATAAGGGGGGGGGGGATGTGTGGGCCCTATTAAAAAGCTCGAACCCATGGTAACACGATCAGTCGAATCTCACGACCCGAAGTTCTTCTGCACTTGCTGCGTTGCTACCTTCACAACCAATCATCCAACAGTGGTGGACAATTACGGTTAGTACAATGGTCTGCACAAACTGTTTGAGAAAAAAGGGCTGCGGTCGCGCCGTGTACATAGCAGTTGGTGAGGCTGATCGTGAATGTCAAATGTTTACTTAACTTCGTTTTAGCACTGGTGGATTAGTGTAATTCACCAGAGAATCAATTTTGACCACGATCTCAAATGGCCTCTTATGAATTCGCACCATTGGGACAAATATTTACTTCGTCGCTCTGAAATTTTCGCAGTACGCAGAATTTTCATAGCGATATGATTGATAAAATAATTCGTACCCAATTTGTTTTGGCCAAGGTAGTGAACTACATTTCTGTAATAAATGAATCTCGCACTAAATACTTCCAGTATTGTATTTGTGTCACATAAAGGACACAACAAGTTCACCCCGTGCGGAAATCCCCCGTTCGTGTTCCACAACCATGCAGATTGAAAGCCAATAAGCGATCCCCGCAGTGGAGTGAATGCACTGATCTAGCACTTAGCACTCAAAGTACCAGTTAATACCAATCTCCCTCCGCGTATTAATTTCTCTGACATTACTTCTGTCTCTAGGTTACCATGGACAAACTGTTGCTGACGCTGACTCTTGTCGCTATTTCAAGCGGAGTGCTTTGCAATGCAGAACAAAATTTGACCGACATCGCTGATACTGCAAATGATACCGCCACTGCAGGTACGTGTTATTATTATATCATCGGAGTTGTACTGTACTACGAGCATCCAATGACACTCATAATTTAATCCATTACAATTTCTCATTAAAACACGTCAGCATTCTCAATTTTAAAAATCCATTCAAAAAAGATTCTGTGTTTCTGGCAAAAAATTTCGCTGGTAAGTACCTATCCCAATATAAAATTATCAGGCTACTTAATATCCAGTGGGCTTTCACAGACCACTCTACCAAAAAAACAGAGAAACAAATCTGACCTCTCATAAAATTAATCGCGTCTTATCGTGTTCAGTCAGAAGACTCAGTTATCATATCATACCGAGTAATTATCCTCTCCGTTAACTAGCAATTACTCGTATTCAGTGACGTCTCTTTTCCTAAACAAACCGAAATTACTTCTACACTGCTTCTTTTTTTCCTCGAATCGTGTCACAAGCGACAGTTGAACGCGATATGTCTACACCAGTTCGTTTTTTGCAATGGACCATTTCAATTAACGCAAACTATCAGCGCAAGGATCACTGACGCTTGCTATAGACAGGTCGAGGTGGAGATGGCGAAGTTCACGAATAGGGTTCACGAATAAGTTCAACTCATTCTTCCAGATAGCGACAACTTGCAGAATCGCAATATGACGTATTCCAATGGGGTGCGCAAATGCGTACAACTTAACGAACTGCCGAATGGCTACGTGATCCCTCCGTACATGGGGGCCCATAAGCTGCACAAGCGCAACAGTACTTGGGACCAGGCACGGAGATCCTGCAGTGACGAAAACGGTGACGCAAATTATTTATATATGTGGGTTTTGCGTTCTTTTAGATGGATAGAGAACAGAAAAAGAGAGAAGGGGTTGTCCTTGGGACTAGATTTCGAATGTGATGCAGTGACCACTAATCACTACTGTTGAGATCACCCAATTTCTTCTTCAGACTTACCCCATGCTTAAAACACTCTCCAAGTACACTCAAATTCCTCTTCTTCTGAATAATTAATCATCTTCCAAGCCTATAATGTCTCCATGCTCTCTCCCCCCCCCCCCAAACTACTCCCCAGGAAATTCCAGGTGTAACATAACTCGAACCTCTGATTTCTCATTGTTAATTAGCTCAATTGGCCATCATAAACTCGAATGCGGAGGCGGCGGTACTATTGAATTGGCTGGGTGAACAGAATGTCATGGAAGCTTGGCTAGGTATTCACGATCCTTCCGGGAAGGGCGACTGGATGACTTTGGATAACGTACCGTTGGAGGAGGCTGGCTACAATCGTTGGGTACCGGGCGATACTCTGATGCCAGATACAAACTGCGGGATCCTCAAACGTGTGGTTAATGATGGTGGATTGGACGACCGCAGATGCGACATTACTCGGCCTTACATCTGTAAGATTCACACATGCTAAACTACCGGCGATCATCTTGGGTGGAGCTTGTTCAGGATGAATACCTGCAACTTCAAGGAGATAGTGCGGGAAACTACCACATTGTTCGATGATTAAAATAAAATATATCTCTGTTGCAACTTATCTGGAATTTTTGTTCTTAAGTGATACCTAATCGATTTTCACTGTGTATTGGGTGCTGGAGGGTTTAAGCAACCAACTGTGAGATACATGAGTAGATAATATAGGACTTGAGAGAGCAATGATGAAAGATTCGGGACGGGAGCGCTCGAGAATTTCCCCCACCTCGCATGCACACTACGCCGGAGCTGCGTGTGTGCATGCGCCGTCCTCATTCTGGCATGACTGCCCGAGAACAGCGCGAGTGACCATGACCTACGCTAGATCCAGGGACACGCGATCGATAACAGAACGCGTGGTCCGTCGCGCGCCGCCAGCCCAGGAGGATATAGCTGGGGGAGGTCTGATAATACTACCCCCGGGGAAGACCCCGATTAGGTGCTGTCGGAGTTGCACGAAGCGCAGGGGGGAGAGTTGCGAAGGTATCTCTACCCACACAGCACAACGTCCCAGGGACGTCTACAGACCGTCCCAGGAACGTCCCAGGGACTTTGCCGGACGTTGTGCTGTGTGGGTGATGACAGCGTTGCCATTTTGACTAGATAGTGGCCTGTACTAGAGATAGCCGTGCTCTTACCGATGATATGTCATTTTCATCAACCAATCACCGATCGTCCATTACCACATGCGTAGTATCATGTAGTATCTTCTTCTTATCGGGCAATAGTAAATAGGGGAATTCCGGGAGACGCAGTCGGGCTGGAAACAAAGAGTAGGTATAATAAGAGGCGTCACTCGACAAGGACAGAAATAATCTGGGGAAATCACTAAACAACCAATTTAAATGCCCATTCGGCAATGATCGGTAAGCTTCGGCAATGATCGATAAACTTCGGCAATAATCAACTAATTGTGGTAAAGTACATTTAGTCGATTTGAATATCCCGCTCGAAATAGACAACCAATTTAAATGCCAAGGTCAAGCAAGGACTTCAAAGGTTCCGCCCGGAGTGACGCCTCTTATTATACCTACTCTTTGTTGGAGAGTTGGTCGAGTTGCTATATTCAGAGTTTTTTTTTTTTAATGTTAGAAAGAGAGGGGGTGTCCCCAATGTATATCTTTTCCTTTCTATTGCCGTCTACATTTTTGCCTATTGCATGCTTCCTCCATGTTTATACGCTTTAAGGTTCAGAACAATTAATTCTCTAGAAATCAACAGTTTCGACCAACTCTCCAGCCCGACTGCGTCTCCCGGAATTACCCTACCTTCACATACAAGTTTTCCGTCCATTTTCCAATTTCGAATTTCCCGCCGGATTCGAACATCGCTATCGCCCCCTTGCGAAGGCTTCCGAAGGCTACGTTCGCGCGACAATTGTTGGCCCCCTAATGGCGAAGAGGAGAGGCGCCGCCACATCGGTCCGTCGCAGACGTCGCCTATGTGACGTTTCCTCGGTTCCATTTAACAGAATCCTCTATCTGTTTTAGCGTGTTCGTGACGTAACTCATACCAAATTGCTATGGCGGAGAATTAGTGGAGCGATTGAATTTATTTACCATTCTGCCCCGTCATTGCGTTAGGATAAAGTTTGCTTCGGCCGGAAGATCATGGATAGCAACAAGGACGAGGCGGAACGGTGCATGGAACTCGCGGAGCGGTATCTCCGCGAGAAGAAGTACGACGAGGCCGAGAAGTTTGTACGTAAAGCACAGAAACTTTATCCGACGAAGAAGGCGGAAGGTGAGACCCCCAACTTACAATATCCACGTCAGTCTTCCCCCGTCTGTGGCACATTAATCGATTGCCTTCTATCCACCTCCCCGTGCGCACCGTCACCACCGGAACCGTCACCTCGCCGTTTTACACGGCACTCCTGTCACTGTATCGCACCCGATTAATAACACCTCGAGCTATCCAGGCAGGGTTCGTTAACCTCGTCCGAAATCATTTCGTTGCTTATCGCCGAATTTTTTAAACTGAACGCCCTCTGCTCCGGCCGAACGATATCCCTAGCTTCCACTCGCTCCCATCATCGGATTCCGTATTCTTCGAGTCTGTTCGCAACAGCGGTCCCAGCGAACAAGCGGAGAATGCGATACAGATAGATCTATCGACGCGGACATCGCCCTCACGTAACCGACTTGTATTCGCAGATGTGTTAACGAAAGTGACGATGCTTTCGAAACCAAATCAAAAGTCTGAGTCCGAACCTACCGTTAGAAAACGTCAGACGACACCTAAGGAAACATCGTACACCCAACCTTCTAGCGATTATACAAAGGAACAACTCGAACACGTTAAAAGGTACGGGTGTCAGACAAATTTGTAAGGCGTAACAACGTCGACGGAACGAGAACTTTGGGACAAGCGAGCCTAACGAGATTTATAAAGACGGTCTCGCTTCGCGCGCGACGTCGATAGTACTATATATAATTAACGGAATAAAGCGAACGCCCCTGGTATCGATAAGCGTATACGTAAAGTTCCCTCTTATTTGTAACATCTGTATCGCGAAGAGTAATCACGATCGATTAATCACGTTTCCCACGTTATTTCGTATCAATCGCGTACGCACGTGCCTTCGAACCGAAATCGATAAGGCGGACGTAATTCGTTTGGTTGCAGAATTAAGAAATGTAAAGATTACTATGAGATTCTGGGTGTAAACAAAGATGCGACCGACAGCGATATCAAGAAAGCGTACAAAAAGCTGGCGCTTCAGTTGCATCCGGACAAGAACAAGGCTCCGGGCGCCGCGGAATCCTTCAAAGGTAAACGCCGCTTTGTAAAGTAGATTTGTACATCGTGTTTCATTTACGAGTAACGATACGCGTGACTTCCATCGCAGCTATCGGAAATGCGGTGGCAATTCTGACCGACGCGGAGAAGCGGAAACAATACGACATGTATGGCCCCGAGGAGGAGAGAATGCAGAATGCACAGGGCCGTCAAACTAATACACATTACAATTACACGAGAGGGTTCGAAGGTACTATCGATGTTTATGGGTAGATTTATTATTAATGTCTTTAAGATTTCTATCGCTAATTTACGGGGCGATGAATTTCTTGCAGCTGACATTACGGCGGAAGAATTGTTTAACATGTTCTTTGGCAGCGGTTTTCCACAACAAGAGTTTTATATGAGACGTCCTGGCGGAAGGTGGATGAGGCAGCAAGACGTTCAAGCTCAGCATGCTCATTCTCAGGTACGCCGACCAGGGCAGATGTTCTAGCCGCTGCGCGATACGTATTTTACGGGTACCACGATGTTTAAGAACTAATCTTGATTTTTAGCAAGCGAACGGATATACCACATTCCTTCAGATGTTGCCTGTCCTGTTATTAATATTATTAACTATGATGAGCAGTTTGTTTATATCAGATCCTGTATATAGCTTGCATTCTAACGCGTAAGTGTCTTTATAGTTTATGACGAATATGTATGACAAATGATTGGCGGATGAAATATTTTATTAATTAATACCCTTGCGGGGACGTTTCGATCTCACCGCTTATGCTTTAATCTCTTGGCTGTTATCTCTGATACAATCTAAATTCTAAACCTAGCGAATGGTCTGTGTGAGAGTGATTATATGCACATTCTTAATTTGTGCGCAGAAAATATTCTGTACTGAGAACGACTCAAGGATTAAAGGTGCCATACTATGTCAAAGAAAACTTTCATACTGAATATCAAGGCAGCTTGCGTAGGCTAGAAATTTCTGTCGAGGAAGAGTACCTGAATAATTTGAGACACGCCTGTTATAGAGAGAAGAGCTACAGTAAGTATCCCATTCACACTGTCGTCCCATGGTGCCCTGGTACGGTGGGGGGGCATGGATTATCTATGATTTCTGGGAATAACGGAGCGCGCAGAGACGCGCAAATATTTGTAAATTTCTTTGATCTTTAGGGGAAACAATGATGTGGAAGGCACGGAACTTCGGGGATCAAGACTTGTTTCTCAAAGCTAAGAATATCGATATGCCCTCGTGTAAGAGGGTACAAGATTTGCAAGCAGCATAGCGGCACCGTTTAATTGAATAGAACTTTGTTGTAGATAGGTGTATATTATATTCACACGTGTGTAGTTATATTATTGGATGAATCGAAGGGTATCGGACATAATATAGGTGCGCATATATTATGCTTCTTCGCATCCAAATTTGTAAATGATGTACTTGGCCCGTCATGAGTTTTTACATGGGCCATTCAAGCTGTTTGCTCCATACTCAAATTGTAAATTGTTTGATACACGATCGATCGCAATAGCGTGCATGGCGAACCCTAGCATGAAATATAAATTATCGACATATAATTTAATCGAGTTAACGTATAATTTCAATTCGAACGGACCGAAGGTCGCGATTTTACGACGAGTATGCTACACGTTCGTTTCACCTACATGTAACGCTAGAATTATTTATGTTACACAAGGAAGTACCGATGGAGCGGCATAATCAGTGGCAAACGTGATCTCAAAGCGGTCACGAATGCTGGCGGATTTCTAACGTTAAAATATTTCGATTCTTGCCGCGTTGTTTCCGCCACTGATCGAGATAGCGCGATAAAGACAACTCGAGAAATTGATTAGCACCGATACAAATGATTTTCACGGACACGATTGTTACGTTGAAGCTGCTTATACACGACGAGACTGTAGGCGACGGGAGAAAGTTTAGACGGTTGATTGAACTTTAATTATAATCGCGTAAAAGAAAAAAGTATATGTCATACGAAGAAAAAAAAACAATATATGCTAAGTAAGGTTCATTAACATTACGAGGTAACGAGTTAAATTATTGCTTGCATTTCTTTCAACGAGAATCAATTGTTTCGACTTGCGAGAGTCGAGTCCGCTTTTCAAGGCCTAAGTTGGTTTCCTTGAACGCTCGAATTTCATTCGCATTTCTTTCCTGCGTAGAAAAGCAAACTGGCTCGCAGTATTAATACCCGAGATCACGAGAATACAAATAATTATCGAAGCTCCGTCTCGATTACATTCGGAAAAGGCGTTCTCTTCGAGTGGAACAATGTCAGTTACATTACTTCCGCTATGCAAAAGACGACAGAGGAAGTTCGCGATAGATTCGCTCCACTTCCGAGATTCACGTAACTGAAGCCACGAGAGGGGAAGTAACCGCAGGAAGCATTACTCTTACTCGTGAAATGGTAGCGAGCGATGGTTAGCGAGGAATCGCAACCCATCCTCGCGTACGACGAATTTTTATATTAACGCAACGCTGAAGAGAAGAGGAAGAGCAGAGAACATTTTCTACACTATCAGCCATCCACGGGTGTCCATTGTTATTATTATACAAATCACAGTGTTATCGTTACGAATAATACCGATTGTTATGCCTTTTTAATCGTCCCCCCACGTCTGTAATGCCCGAAATCGTAGGTTCCTCGAAATATTCATTGCGAGCTCTATCTTCGAACCGCACATATCAGATTTCTTTCACGATTCGGTCAACCCGCATACTTTCAATGGCACTTAATTATCGGAATCATTGTATATTGTATATCTAAAAGTATTTTAATTAGCTTCGAAATAAAGAAACTTCGAGAACAGTCGTCACTCTATGTACGCTCCTTTCCATGAAGAGTATACCGATGTACAGAGTCGAAGAAAAAGTAACACTCTTGAGTTTCCACGAACACCTTCTGACCACTTATTTCGTAGAACGTTCAGAGATAAAAAGAAATCTCGTGTTTCCAGACGAAGAAGGTCCACTGGTACAAATGCACAGATTCCTGAAGGCTTGGATCGTTACTTTTCATGCACCCTGTATGTGTCACGTACCGTGACCGTAGAACAATGAGTCCTCTTAAAACATTTTACTTGCTCGACAGCAGTTAATGTACGCTCGTTGTGCAAATTATCAAAGTGCATTTCGCGTTGTCATCGTTCAATTTGAATTCTCCCGCCATAACTTCGATCAGTTTTCATGGCGTCACGGTTCTTGAGGTTCTTGACTTTGACGATTTCGATGTACATATTTTTAAAACACTTGTTCAGGTAAAGAATATGCGAAATAAATGTTAGAATTAACCTTACGGTAGTTTTTTTATACGTGATTATTGCAAAGATTCACGCGTAAACGATACTCCAGTCCATTCGAATCGCGCGGGTACACTTTGGCGCGCGCTGCCGCGGCGCGGGAAAAATGCGCGCCGAGCGTGAATTCAAATCCTGGCGACCTGGAATGTCCATAATTATAATGTATAAATAGTCTTTAGCAAGTGAAAAGGGGGCGGGGCAGAACGAGACACCTTGCGATCATCTGTAGACGATCAATATTATTGTGCAAAATGTATGGACTCGTTATAAGCCCGACGAACGGGCCTGACGGCGGGCGTACGGCGCGTTGTGTCAGTGGCGCGAGTGAGAAAACCCGAGAGGAAGCGAAAGAGTCTCTCGCTCGACCTCGGGTTCTCTCACTCTCGTCCGAAGGCTTCCAAGAAATAGTGGGGATAGTCGCCGGGCGTACAACGCGTGGTAGAAACGGGCTTATAACGAGTGCCTACTGTATATTGAACGTTTTGGGGCTGCTTACGGTCAATACCCGCCCTTAGCTTAATGTCAAACGAAAATTAGGCGCAACAACCTGTATCATTAAAAAAAATTCAAATTTAAAAAAAATATGAGAGGATTAGGGATAGAAAAACTCATTGATCACTATCAGAACATTCTTTTTTAAAAACGAAGCGTACATAATGTACACTAATTTCCTAATTCGGTCCATAAAGGCATTTTCCCTGCTAAAATTGCCAATATTTAAATAATTCAAGAAGTGTTGAAAAATTTAAGAAATTTTTGTCTCCTTCGATTCCTTCAGCCACGCATCAAGCAATTCGGTCTCTCTTTCCATCGAATCCTCTGCTTCAGATTCCATCACTACGATTCCATCACTCGAAGTACCTCTACAATAATGCAAGGCATTATCGCGACAACCGTACCATTAAATTACACCGAATGCATGCAAAGAAATTCTTCTTCCGATCTGTTCCTCCTTCCAAGAAATAATTGTTAGCCAAGGTCGTCGCACTATCCTAAAGAATATCCTCGCTCTTCGAACCACATCTACTTCCCTGTTTATATTATTTCCTCCGTTATCGCTTCCCGCTCGAACTTTCCTTCGACGACTGCGCGCGCATGCAAATAAGCATTTCGAACACGATCGCGCGAAAGCCATTCTTTCAAGCTGCCCTCTTTAATTCCCACTATCAGCCAGATAACGACGACTCGCAGTAGCAAAGATCCACAGAATGTTTCAGCGTGAATCGTCGCTACTTAAATCCCCAGCTGCGTCATCGAATGTTTCAATGATCTGGAGTTGTAATCCTAAAAGCATCGATTAACAGTTTATAATCTCACGTCGAAAAGTCAAGTGTCCGCGCCGATTTCAATTGATACGAAGTATTTAAAACGGAATGTATCGTCCGATGAAACCAGTGTTGGAGAAAAAGAGTCGGCCGATCGTTCGCTTGCCGGGCAATTGGTTTTTCCAGTAAGCCCAGTGGCGTATTTAGTGTAAGCAGTGCCTAGGGCGAGCGTGGAATTTGCGCCCCCCTTCCTCCCACCCCCTCCCTCTTCCCATGCATATAATTCCAATTCCATCTTTTCTGTTCTACTTCTTTGCTAAAAGCGTTCACCGCACAAAACATTTTACTTAGAATTTAGATAGTCCTTTTAAAG
Source organism: Andrena flavipes (assembly GCA_963971345.1). Lineage (NCBI taxonomy): Eukaryota > Metazoa > Arthropoda > Insecta > Hymenoptera > Andrenidae > Andrena > Andrena flavipes. Next base: position 77,461,000 of record OZ020480.1, read on the forward strand.
AAAGTGGAGCTGAAGGGCGGAAGAGGCAAATGAAGCCGAGAAGCGCAGCAAGTTCCTTTCGAAGCTTCTCTAAAGAGGCATGCGAAATACAGGAATTACAAGCGTAAACTACCAACATTATCCATCCAAATAGATTTATTTAAGAAATAGTGTATTTCTTTCGGCTTTTTCGCGCCCCCCTCCTCCCCTGGCATTGGCGCCGTACTTGCCCCACCCTAGATACGCCTCTGAGTAAGCTACACAGAGCCGACTCATCTTCTTCACCTCCAATTGAGCGTACTTACTCCAAACATAACGGAGCACCATCTTCTGCCCAAACCTACGCGATAATTCGACCAAATCGCATTGTGCGTTCGACCACGTTCGACGATTAACGCGCGTTGCAATGTCGGCGACAGCATCGATACCCGTGGTGATCGCCTGGCTTCTCATCTTCGGTTCTTTAACCGCGACGGCTCAACTTCTCGACGACTTTGAAGACAGTGATTTCAATAATAGACCGATAATCGGTGAGTATCGGATCGAGGAGATTCACTGCGTTGCTGTGTAAAGACAGCATGCTAGTGTAACTGTGGTTTCGCGTGTAACGAGGCGAGGTAACCGAGGATTTGGTCACTGATTTCTATCCAACTTTTGCATATAATTAGAGCACAGTAGAGTAATAACTAGAGCGTGTGCGAGAACTGTCGGGAATTCGATGGTCGGATCGGGTTCTTGAGAAATTTTGAGATTCCCGAGTGTGTGGGGATTCTCGAAAATTCCCAGGTCTCGATTGAAAATTTCTTTTCGTAAGAAAAAGTCCAAAAACAAATAATAATAATTCTTTATTGCACCAGTGGACATTGAGAGTAACAATAGGAAGAGAATAAGATAAAGTCGTAGAGATAGAAATTACATAACATACATGTGTTAGTAAAAGTAGAGTACAAAAGCCAAAGTCCAGTTGCCAGCTGTTACTAGTTTTCCTTCTCGAGAAATTTTATAATTTCTTATTTCTCATTTCTCGATAAATTACAGTATTTCTCGAGAAACTTAAGAGTAGGAAAATTATTATATATCCCACTTGTTTTCAGAAATGAATTTTCAGTTAGTTCAAATGGTGTGTGTTACTAGTTAATCGTGAACATATAAACACATCTAAAATCTGTAATAAATGTTAGCAATACATACGAAGAATCGCGCGATTTTCTCTTCGTATCGCCAAAATTTCGAATTTCCAGAATTTGAAATCCAAAGTCCCGTATTTCCAGAATTCGAGACCCAGTTTCGAATTTCCAGAATTTGAAACCCAAAAATTCGAATTTTCAGAATTCGGGCCCCAGAAATTTCCAATTTTTAGAATTCGCAACCCAAAGTTGGAATTTCCAGAATTCGAAATTCAAAGTTGGAATTTCCGGAATTCGAAACCCAAAGTTTCGAATTTCCAGAATTCGAGACCCAAAGTTTCGAATTTCCGGAATTTGAAACCCAAAGTTTCGAATTTTCAGAATTCTGGACCCAAAATTTCGAATTTCTAGAATTCTGGACCCAAAATTTCGAATTTCCGGAATTTGAAACCCAAAGTTTCGAATTTCCAGAATTCGGGACCCAAAATTTCGAATTTCCAGAATTCCATCTGTTTGCTTCATTTACACAAGTTTTGTGTAAGTTAGACACGAATGAAAGTTTAGATAAATATTATCAACATTATTCGAAAAATATAAATTTTGCAAAATTCTTCTAATTTCTTCAGAATTCTCGAGAAGTATAATCTGATTTCTCATCTGATTTCTCAACCAAACTACTGAATTATAATTTGCATGATTTTCATTTAATTCCACTGTTGTAAAGGTATCGTAACGCAGAAATTAGGCAGACATCTGAACAAACTGTACGATAATAAGTACAGTAGCTACATCGCCGCGTCGTACGTGAAATTCGTTGAGGGCGCTGGCGGGAGAGTCGTGCCGATTTGGTGAGTATCGTTGCTGCCCTAGATCGCTCTTCCCTCGTTTATTATTTCATCTCTTATTGTACGCGATCGCAGATCACAAATCTCAATGTTATTGGAAAAGCTTCTCTGCGGAGGAGAAATAGTGTCGATGGTGATATTCAAATATTTTGATACAGAGGTCTCTTTCTTTATCGTGCTCCACGAATTCTTGTAAAGTTTAGGGTGTCTGATTGAGTTTGGATGTTCACTTTCCCCTTCTTTCTTCCGTCACTCGACGAATTAATTTTCGTCGAAAATGGTGGAATTCAGCTGTAATAATTATTAGAGTGTTAATATTCCCTTAGGATCGATAAGAGCAATGCGTACTACGAAGACATCATGGGGAAAATAAACGGGTGAGTGGAAGCTAACAACAGCGTACGAATTCAAGAGCGACATCAACACCGAAGAACGATAAAAAGAAATGCATATAAAGCTTATAGGGTGTGATTCTACATTCCAAACTTCAATTCTTTAATATCGCGCTTCGTTTTCGAGAAAATTGACTTTGAATTTCAACTAAGTACGCGTTAAAATTAGTGGCGCCAATTTAAATATTATTTTATTAAATATTTAAAATTAAAGTTTAAAAATATTCACTTCTTTAATATAAACGTAATAAAGATTAATTTCCGAAAGTAGGCGACTATTTTTCAAGCCCCTGTGGACGTCCATGCTCTTATATAATGTTTTTCTTTTCATAATGATTTATGTTTTCCACAGAGTTCTGTGGCCAGGCGGAGGCACTAGTTTGACTGATCCCAGCGGCTACGGCGCTGCAGCGTCTAAGATATACAAGTAAGAAGAATCACCAAATAACGTTCCTCTCGCTCTCTCTAAATTTTAGCGGCCACCTTTTAAACCATCCACTTACAGAATCGCGAAGAAAATGAACGATAATGGCACTTACTTTCCAATTTTCGGCACGTGCATGGGATTTGAGTTACTCGCGTCCATCACCGCGGATGGTAAACTGGATATGCTACCCTGCAACAGCCAAGACCAACAACTTCCTCTAGAATTCAAGCAGAGTAACTATATTTCTTCTGTTCTTATCTTTTAAATGGAAATTCATCGAACTTTCACATTTTACGTTGTGTTCAGATTACGCCCACAGCAGACTGTTCGGGGAAGCCCCGAGGGACGTTCTGGACATTCTGGCGAGTAGAAACGTCACTGTGAATTTTCATAGTAAATGTGTCACAGAAAAAGTAGGTTTCTGCTCGTTCCGCACAGACAGGGTGATTTCTCGTGCCAAATTCAGTTGATAATACACGCGGAATTAAATTTTTAGGACTCCATTTTCGAGAGAATTGAATTGACTAAAGACCAGGAGAATATAAGTAGTAACTTCAGCAGAAAAACGGAAAAGCTTCTGATAGCTTTTTAGATTAGATTGGCCCGATTAGATTTTTAATCATAAAATAAACCTGCAAAGCCTCGAGTAAATCGGTTCGTTAATTTTTTAGTTATGTGTGTCACCGGCTTTGAAAACATGATTTTGAAGGAAACGAGTTTAAATTTTACCTATTTAGTTAAAATTAAAATTCCCTATTAAAAAATAGGGAACACCTATTTTTCAATACCTATTGGTCGGATTAACTTGACACTTTCAGCGAATATTTTCAAGATGTACTCCAAGGAAATAAAAAAGTTGCAGAATCTATTTTTCAAAAATATCTAGGTAGGCGTCGCCTACAATTTTCTACGAAAACAATTTTTCCTTCAACTTGCTTCCCTGCAAAATTACAAAACAGTGGCATGTGCCTGTTTTCCACTAGACCCCTCAATTTCCACTTGTCTGTGCCACGTTGACTGATCAATTCTGCCCAGTTTTACTTAACGAATATTGAAATTCGGAGTTCCTCGAGAGCGGAGGAGTTTTTAATTCGAAAATTTCGTTCTACATCTTCGACTTACTTTTGCATCAGGAATTACTCCCTTTCCAGTTGTGCATTAATTAATTATTAAGGCACTCTGCACGAAGACAAGTTATTTAGAAGCGCGACATTTAAAATGCGACATTTCAGGCACTGAAGACTGCTGGCGCGAAGTACAAGTTCCGCGTGCTGTCTTTGAATCACGACTGGAAAGGGGTTGAGTTCATCTCCTCCATGGAATCTGTTGATTATCCATTTTACGGGGTGCAGTTTCACCCAGAAAAGAATGCGTACGAGTGGAAATCACCGTCACGTATTCCACACTCGAAGGAGGCTGTTCTAATCAATCAATACTTTGCGGATTTCTTCATCAACGAAGGTACGATATAATACACAGAGAACTAAGTGCTCTGTGCAAGGATGTTACTAATTAGAATTCGTTTGTGTGCAGCGCGCAAGAACAGTAACAGATTCGAATCTAAAGAGGAAGAATCTAGGAGCCTGATCTACAACTATTCGCCTACTTACACTGGTGCGAAAGGGTCTTCGTTCACGCAGTGTTATTTATTCGAGGGGGGGGAGGGATAGCACAATACCCATACAGCACACTTCGTGGCGGCAACATTGCAGGATGGTTGCAGGAACCTTGCACTCGCTTGCGTTGTTGCATGGTTGCAGCGCAATGTCGATGTATGGTTGCTGCGACGTTGCCGTGCAACATTCCACGGAGCGGACATAGAATTGTTGCTGTATAGTTGCGTTGCAATGATGCACTGCAACTTTGCCGCAACTATGCCGCAACTATGCCGCAATTTTGACACTTTTTACAAATATTTATTTTCTATAAGTTGTGACAGGTAAATTTACACAAAGTCACTGCTAATCGAATAATAAGGGATAGTTATTTCTTACCCAATGATATAACTATCAGTGTGATACAAAGGATTTTAGGGAAGTCTAAATTTTAAGTGCGCACTCTAGCCCCACAATACTCTACTTGTTCATAATCATTTTCCGTATCCTTTCCTTTATCCCTGCATATGACACTGGTATAATTAAAAATTCAACCTAAATCTATCATCATTATCAGTATTATCGCCCGAATTACCGAAATAACTCAGTGACGATTATGGTATGTCGATGCGAAGTAAGCTAGCGTTACAAGTAGGGCTGGGACTATTCGAATAATTTAATATTCGAATATTTGAGTATTCGAATACTATTCGAATATCGACGTATTCGAATAGCATAGCATGAAGTGGCTCCAAATTAGCTTACAAGATTTCAACCTGACAAATGAACCCAAAGAACTTGATTTATAATTCACACCATACTATTCGAATACATCAGTATTCGAATACTGAAATATTCGAATGGTATTCGAATACTCAAATATTCGAATGGTATTCGAATACTCAAATATTCGAATGGTATTCGAATACTCAAATATTCGAATGTTATTCGAATACTCAAATATTCGAATGTTATTCGAATACTCAAATATTCGAATACTTGGATATTCGAATTATATTTGACAAATAATTGAGCAACTGAAGTATTCGAATATTCGAATACCGAAAAATTCGACGAATAGTCCCAGCCCTAGTTACAAGTTAAGCTCAACGAGGTCTGTCTAGACATTCCATTCCAATAATATCTATTTAAAAACATCGAGATCTACTTATCCATACGCCATCTCGCGATTATCGGTAACCACTTATCGCATCTCCCTCGCAAGCTGATTCCCCGTTTAAGTAACCGTTTATCTGGATAGTGGTCAGCTCTGTCTCAAGGTCCCCGAGAGGAAAGCGGTCCCAGGCTGCCAGGTGAAATGTCAGTCGATGCACCCACGTGATTTCACCGCGATTTACGTAGCGGCGCGTTCTAGCACGTCGCGGGACAGCCTGTGCCACATCGCTTATAGCCGCGAGTAGCCGATCGAACCGCGTCGAATAACGTTTAACCATCCGCGGTACCATTTCATTACCGTTCGCTTCGTCCCGCTGACTTTTAACACGGACCCGTGCCTTGGTGGAAATTCAGATATTCGGTCTGTAAACAGTGAGGAGGAAAGTGGATCGCCGTGATCATTTGCAGAAAAATAGTAGTCCTGTTATAGTCTCCGCAATTTCAGTTTCTCCTCGCTCTAGTTTGACACTTCGGCACTGAATTAATTGAGAAATACGAGTAGCCGTTGAATGAAGGTTTCGGTTAGAGTGAATTTCGCGGACCACGTGCCACGGAACGTGTTAAACAGGAAACAGTAATAATTAATTATCAAAATTTGTTCGGTTACATTGGTGATAAATATAATACGAACGTAGATATTACATAATCGAGGAAAGTGTCTATCGCGGCAGGAAAAATACTTCGTTAATCGCTTCGCAGGTGGCATCAGGTAGGATTCTATTCCTTCTAATATACGGTCTTTGTTTTCCTCTATCTCCTTCGAACACAGTGCTTGTTCTTTCATCCTCTCACGATTTCCTCGAGCCTTTTAATGTCACTGCTGTAGCTCGTACAAATAGTGATAAGTGCGTTGTTCCACGGCGATTACACGCGGCTTCACTGACCTACGCCACGCGTGCAGCTGACCGTCGAATTACCGTTCTCCAGGCGTTCCTCGCCGGAATCTTCGAACCTTAATAACTAAAAAACGAAGCGTTTATCCCAATTTCGTTACTCTTCAATTTCGACTGATTTTGTTACATAGAATTAGCCATATCATTTTCTATTATCTTTAAACACTCTGTATATTTTTAAGCACCCCTCTTAGGTTTTTAACTTGTTATCAGGGACGGATTAAAAAGCGGGGGATGTAAATATTTTCGGAATAAAACATACAATGAAATAGATAAATCTTTAAAATTGACAATGAAATAATGATTTACAAATAAATAATATTATAAGACAAACATCGAAGAGTTTATTTATTTTAAAATAAACTTTTAGTGCGATTTATAATTATTTAATAAGGGAAAAAAGAACCAAAATTTCATTCAATTCTTTTTTTTTTATAAATCGAAGCCTTTTAGAAGGCTTTGAAGTACGTTATCGTGTACTTTTTTCTTCCTCAGCTTCTGTTAAAACAGCAAAAACCTGTGCCCCGCTTTCTACACCCTAATTTCGATTTTTCTTATACTCTCTTTTTCATTTCTCCTGTAATGCGTTATAATTCAAAGTATTTGCAATAAAGCGGCTTTATTGTTATATTAGTAGACTTTTCGTAAGATCTCGCGCGGGGGTCGACGTAAGAAAGTCGCGTTCCACTTTCTCTGCTCGGTTGCCCTCCGCCAGATGTAAACATTTCACTGAAATTAAGGATGCGTACTCGGCCAGGCGCCGCGATTTCTCGCGCGACTCTCGAACGATCCTGTCGCGCTACGTTTTCCATCCTCCTGGACGTTGGCTTTTGCTCCTGGTTGCGCTTGCTCGTTGACAGATCGGCATGGAGGCAGAGGACGAGCTGGCCTGTGATCGCGGGGCCCTCAAGTTCGACGAGGCCTGCGTCGACTTGAGAACCGAGGATGAAGATTTGAACGCGTGGCTCTACTCCTTGTCGGCGGACTGCGCGACGGTGAGTTGCGCGGAGATAAAAGGCAGAGGCCTGGTAACCGAGATAACGCCCTTTGAAAATTTTGAAAATTCCTCCGCGTTGTAGAAAACAATTTATTTATTTAGTTATAAGGGAGAGCCCCTTCGTTTTATAATTGGTTGCACGGTCGAGACTAAATATAAAATACAAAATTGTATTACAGTGAGTAATATTTTTTACTCTGTCTTACAAAGGCAAAGTGCGATGTTAAAAAAATTCAGCTCGTTCATAAAGTTGATTCATCGACGAAATTTCATAATTCCATTATTGCAAAATGAGTGAAATCAGTTAATTCCCATGCGATGATTATTCAGTGATTATTTCTGATCACGAAACGACCCAGTGAACAAGTTATCTGAGATTCAGCGTGGATTTAAATCGAACACAATTTAGAGCAGGGTTTAGTAGATGCTAATCTAATCTTAATCCACTCTTTGGTTCACTGTTGCCATAATTCTGCTCCACAAAACCACGCGATTTCCACAGAAATCTAGCCGTAGGTATCATAGTTGAAGATTTTGAAAAAAGTCCTAATACTTTTGTGCAGTGCCCTTACACCCGGATCAAACAGATATCAGCATTTTCTAGGAGCAAAGTGACGATCGACACAGCAAAGCCAATGTCGTTTAGAGTGATAGATGCTGTGGACCCCAACGAGCACGTTTCCGTCCAAAATACGAGGTACGCGTTTCAATTAAGACGAATTAAAAATTTTCCAACTAACAAGGAATTTAAAAAAATTGTAGTTCAACTGAAAAAGTAATTTCCTTTATAAACTTTAAACAATTTCATTACACAGTTTTATAGAGCATAAAAAGCATTCAATTCTAATTGTAACAATTCTTATATCTAGTATAATTTTCAAGGAACTTATACAGGAAAAAATTCACCCTAAGAAACCAAAAAGTAGCAGGGAAATTATTGAAGTCTCTTATAAACTTGTAAAGTTACGAAAAATGAAATCTTCGGGTTACCAAAGTTAAGAAATTTAACCTTATGCAACTAACTCCCACGCGATTTCCATTTCTCTCGTCGATACTACTGAAACCTGCGTCATTTGCATGATTTCGTGTTCCAGCAACGTGGTCTGCGAGTTGTCGCCAAACCTGGGACAGTACGGCGTGTACGAGTTGACAGTGGCGAGAAGTGATTGCGATATAAAAGTCGTGGACGAGCCGACTTACCCTTACACAGGTAAGACATCGTTTCGAGTGGAGACTTTATTTTTCACTGAAATCGTAGTGCGTGGAAATTACGGTCGATCGTTGATAACCCAGTATTGATGCGACCATATCGCTGTACGATCGTCCAGAGTTCCGCAAACAGACGTGTTTTCGAATCAAGATTTAAAAATGTATCGATAAGGGATATCTGTCCGCGCTAACAGTGCGAAGTCAATAGTTAATAACATAAAAAGACATTACTGTTATTAATAACTTTTTTTTTAAATATATCCTTATGTCTCTTCATTTAAGAACAAACGTGCAAGTGATGATCCGCAGCAGTCATAGATTAATGATTCATGAAATGAAAAGTATATTCGTTTTGAAAATGCAAAGTTATTGTACAACCAAAGCTTGTGTTTTTCAGAACTCTTCGTTATTTTTGGCGTGTTGCTGCTAGTCCTGTTCGGTCTGTCGGGTCTGAAATCGTTATGGATGGTGTGCAAAAAAAGATACACGAAGCGTCAGGTGGGCGAGGGGACGAAGCAACCCTTGAAACGTCGAGTGAAAGCTATCGACACGGTTCGAGGGTGAGTCACCAGGTGGAAAAGTGGGTAGCCATTTTGCGAGGCTAATTCTGCGGGGCTAGCGGTGAACTAGTTTCGAGGTTTGGTCAGTGATCTTGTATCGAGGGTATACAATTATTTCTAATGGAACCATTTCATTTTTAAACTCCTTTCGACCACTACTATAGCAACCGTTCAGAGTTAAAGCTGATAAATTTTTAAACTTTCTTCTAAACTACAGTATTTACACAGATTTATCTGATGTCACAGGGCAAGCACCCTGTTCATGATATTCGTCAACGATGGATCAGGTGGTTACAAGATCCTGGGCCACGCGACTTGGAACGGTTTGCTGCTCGGGGACCTGGTGTTCCCTTGCTTCATCTGGGTCATGGGGGTGTGCATCCCCATAGCCCTGTCCAGTCAGATGAAACGCATGATACCCAAGACCACCATACTCTATGGGATCATTAGGGTAATCAGGAATTCCAACTTCAAACTCCGCGAGGTGGTAGAGAATGAAATTCTGAACAAGTTTCCCTGAAGAAATTTTCCGGTAGGACGTGTTATAACAAAGATACAGCGCTTTGAAGATTTCAAAGACGCCATTGCTGTAAGTAGATTGCATACATACAGGGGCAGCTCGCTAACATTTTTCAAACGCTTATATCTTCGTTAATCGACGTGCTAGAGAATTTTTTTTTAGCGCAAAGTTGTGTAGAATTTAATCCTCTATAAGCTCCCAAAGTTTGAACGTTCTCCGTCCACGTATGGAATTTTGCGCAACGTAAATACATATATACCGCTCAGCCATCATTCGCTGAAGTTTCATGGATGAATCTAAACAAGTGCCCCATAAAGAGATCTGTTCCCCTTGCGATCATTGAATTTTGCATTTCCAACAGAGGAGCCTCCTGCTGTTTCTACTTGGGATATCCTTGAGCTCCGCGTTCCGTGGTGCTCAGCTAGAAAGCATTCGCGTGTTCGGCGTTCTCCAGCGTTTCGGCTTAACGTACTTCGTCGTTTCCGTGACGTACCTCTGCCTGATGTCCAAGAGGCCGACGAGGGTTCAGGTAATTGTTCACGCGCCTTTGTCGAGCGATTACCAACAGATTTGAAAGGGACTTTCGTTCTCCAGTATCCGATGTTGCGCCACGTGCAAGACTTCCTGCTGTTGCTACCCCAGTGGTGCGTGATGTTCGTCATCCTGGCCACCCATTGCGTCCTCACCTTCTGCCTGCGCGTCCCCGGATGTCCCACGTATGTACGTGTAATTCGATGCAGGGCCTACCTTTCCGCGCCAAGTGATCGAACGAAATCTCCCTAGCGGTTACCTTGGACCTGGGGGCCTCCACGAAGACGGCAAGTACGTGGGCTGTGTGGGCGGTGCGGCTGGTTACATCGACAGGGTGGTACTCAAGGAGGCTCATCTGCTCTACTTAAAGAACGTGTACAAGTCTGGGCCGTTCGATCCCGAGGGGATTCTGGGTACGCAGGGTTTGACGATGAAGATAAAGTGTTCTCATCTGCGTAATATGATTAAACTCGTGGTGTAAAAGGCTATGCGGCGATTCTTCGTGGTACAACGCTTCGAAATTGTGGAATGAATCCCACCCTGTATATCGCAGGGTAATTCTATGCGGCGAAAATGATTCCTTAGCTATTAATATTTAAAAGTTCAGGCGCGGAACGCCTGAAGCACGGCAATTCAGCGGCACGTGTTGCGCAGGTCAGCGAGGCTGCGCACAGCGGCAGTTCAGCGGCACGTGTTGCGCAGGTCAGCGAGGCTGCGCACAGCGGGCGTCCAAAGGCGAGCCATGTCGCAATTTCGACTCGTTTTGCTTCTGCCACTAGTTCGTCTCACTTTTTGCATAAAAATAGCCGCTTTCATCGATGCCACTTACGTCTGTCGCAAACGAGATTCAAAATGGGTCGAGTTTCTTTTTTCAAGGTACTCTGACGTCAACGCTGCACGTGTTCCTCGGCCTGCACGCGGGCATAATCATGATGTCGTACAAGGACTGGAAGGAACGGGTGGTTAGGTGGCTCGCGTGGGCGGTCATCTTTGGTTGTATGGGATGCGCCCTCCACTTCACCAACGTGATCCCAGTGAACAAAAGCTTATGGTATATACTATACACAATGGTAGTGGAAGGAGATATCACCACTTGGTCCATTTTACACCCCACCAGAAATTTACGAGACACCAATTTCAAGATACAATTCTTCGGTTTAATGGCAACTATCTTTTCGCTAATATTGCTCAACATTTCTGCTCCGTGACAGGTCTCTGTCGTTCGTGCTCGTGACGACGTCGTTCTGTCTCGCTTTTCTGACGGCGTGTTACTTGCTCGTGGACGTGGCCAAGGTGTGGAACGGAGGCCCCTTCCGAATATCTGGTACGCGTAACTTTCACGCGATTGCTCAACGCGAGTACAATGTATTTCAAACTACTTGTGTTGCTTATAACGTATTGATATCACCACTGAGAAAGGTAGAGAATTTAACCCTACACTGGTCTGATTAATTGCAGGCATGAACGCTTTGCTGCTGTACGTCGGCCACTCGGTGTGCTACCGAATGTTTCCTTTCCACTGGCGCATCGGCGCCATGGAGAACCGCGCCGTGGTCCTGCTGGAGGCGATTTGGGGTGTCGCGCTGTGGACGATCATCGCGTACATCATGCACCGGAAGCGATCGTACATCACTCTCTGATTGTATCGTAGATACCTGAGCAGTGAAACTCGAGCTGCAGGGTGCTATTTGAATAATTGTGCGGGAAGAACATGACTGGTGGGTGAAGGAAGCTACCGGAGGGCCCAAGGTGGCTTCTCATCTTCATGGTTCGCGTTAAATCTTGTGGTGGCTGGTGGAATGTAGGGCTGGGACTATTTGTCGAATTTTTCGGTATTCGAATATTCGAATACTTCAGTTGCTCAATTATTTGTCAAATATAATTCGAATATCCAAGTATTCGAATACTATTCGAATATAAAAGTATTCGAATACTATTCGAATATTTAAGTATTCGAATACTATTCGAATATTTAAGTATCCGAATACTGATGTATTTGAATATTTGAGTATTCGAATACCATTCGAATATTTGAGTATTCGAATACTGATGTAGTCGAATAGTATAGTGTGAATTATAAATCAAGTTCTTTGGGTTCATTTGTCAGGGTGAAATCTTTTAAGCTAATTTGGAGCCACTTCACACCAATACAGCGGTATTCGAATAGTATTCGAATACATTGATATTCGAATAGTATTCGAATACTCAAATATTCGAATAGTATTCGAATAATAACATTCGAATACTGAAATATTCGAAGTTTATTCGTAGCATTCGAATACTTGTAAAATATTCGAATATTAAATTATTCGAATAGTCCCAGCCCTAGTGGAATGTTGTCTCCTGACTGTCTTGAAAACTATATCGCATCGAGGTTGCTCAAACTCACTTGGTGGTTGCTCCAAGAGAATTTAAGGGGATTCAAGTTTATTTGGGGTAGGCGGGGTTGTTAATCAAGGTCACGCGAAGGTCGATCAAGGATACTGGAAGATAGCTTGAGGTCCATTTCAGAGGAAGTCGATATTTCAAGGTCATTTCAGGGGAAGTCATTGGATCTCATGGAGACTATTGCAAGTCAATGGCAACCCACGCCACCACATAGCTGTTTCAGGAGTTTTATTTGACACGCCACAGATGAATCAGTTTATTCCACGAGAATTCATCCGTCGGCCACAAATAATTTTTTTAATCGAAGGCCTTCATTCTTGAGGTCCTCCGAAGCTCGAGCCGAGCGACATTATATCGCTCGCCGTCTAACCTGTCGCCTGGAGTATCCCGGCGATGTAGCATCGATTATGCAGAAACAGGATTTCTTTACTTTTCTTTGTATAAATATGAAAATGATTCTGCCGGTTAAATTGAAAGAAAATAATTTAAATCGGAATACTTTGAACGAAAAGGGCTTTCGATTCTGCAAATAAATTTTATGTGTGATATCGTGAATAATGATAGTTCAAATTGTGTCAGGTTTGGTATCTTTCCATCTTTCCTTTTTACACTCTCGAACCTCTCTATCTTTTATTATTCCTACGTTCAGTCAGAGATGCCAGTTCGAGGACGGATTCCCTCGAGAATTTAAAAGTATAAAAATATCGGAGTATAAAAATATGCGATATTAAAAGTGCAACTACACTTCATTTATAAACATATAACATTTTTAAATTTATAATTGACATTTCTTTGCCTAATGGTCATTCACTGGTAATTACTGGTTTTTACACCACATTAAGACACTGAGTTATTGTCTCAATTAACAGGTAAGTCGCCAAAATTTTTTAATAGACTATTTATGTAGAGTCGCAGACTTAGAACTTGTCCGGAGAAGCTTTTTGCCTCTCACTACTGCCTACGAGGCCGACACAGGCGATTGCTCGTAGAGCTTTATCTGCCGGTTTCCCTGCTCGTCCAATAGCGAGACGTGTAAAATGTAAACACTGCAGGTGTGCAGTGTATCGATGACGGTTGATAGAGAGGCGGTTAAGTGGGGAGTCGAACCAATCGTGTTAAGTGTTCTAATTATAGATTCAGTATAATGTAATTAAATATTATCGAAAATATTGGTGATATGAAAAAGTTGTACGACGTAATTGCGGACAATCACACGCAGATCGATTGAACGATACTTGAATATTATCGAAAATATTCGTGATATAAATACTGTTGTTACGAAAAAGTCCGAGGAGCAGACTTTTAGGCGTAATTGCTTCAAAGAAAAATCAGCTGTTACAGATATCATGAATGTGCATCTGGCTAGATAGATATATTTTTTAATTTTAGAGACGAAGATTTTGTATTCCTGGGAATGCTGAACCACGTCGTTCCTCGAGTGCAGGGCAAGAATAGTTATGCAGTTTAACATTTCTGTCACCTATCAGATCATTTGAATATATGAAATGTAGGTTTACAAGGGAAGAGTAAAAGTGTAACAGATTTCTACGATTCTATTCGCGGATTTCGAGTGAAAATCGATTTATGGATCTCACAATTGCAAGGAAACAATTTCTGTCACTATAAAAAACTGCCATCTCCGTACTCACGAATGAAATAAATATAGATGTACAGATATAGAAAAGTAGTGGAAACTTTCAAACAAGATTTTCCAAACAGATACCAAGAAGAAGATAATCACCGTCATCACTGTTTCCAAAAACCGTCGGAACCGTTCCACCTGATTTACAATTAGAATTAATTGATTTAAAGGTTGACTGGACACTCGAGAAAAAAATTGACGAAACAAGTGATAAGTATCATCGAATTTTACCAAAACTTTCCCGTATATAGATCTCCACATTTGCATAAGTGCATACCGAATGCATTAGCCACGTTCGGTTCTACCTATATATGCGAGCACTTCTTTTCTGGCATGGAAATGTAAAATCAACAACGCGAACGAGAATGTCCGACTCTAATTTCCCTTAATCAATTATCAATGATTTACAAACCGAATTTCTGGACAGTAATAATTTTATTTAGGTCCTTCAAACCTGTCATGCGATGACATTTTTCTATCGTGATACCGATAACGATCTTGCGATGCTGCGCGGCGTTTTTGCAACTCCGGATGCGATAAGTTTTCAAAAACTCGAGTGCTGAACGGGAAATCGAAACTGTGGAATCAGCAATTAAACACCCGGTGTTCAAAGTTCCAAGTCCCAAATGCTCCTGTGCCTACATATACTGCCTACCCTGCGTTTGCTCATGACAGTCAGTTAACAAGTCTGGTGGTGCGCAGTGGTTCTGTCCGAGGGACATTTTCTATTTACCATAATCTTTGAGCAAGATTTCCATCGAGTAAGTATTAGTATCCGTAGAAAAGACTCAGTTCCCCGTAGAACTTCGGTACAGTGATGATCCGAGAGTGGAGGATCTTCTGGATTGTCCCTCCATAGGATTCGTTGCAAATCCCAATCTTCGGGGTGTACGCGAATCTGCCGGATATTCGCAGAGAAAACTTACGCGTAGCTATGCCAGCGAGTGATTACATCGGCGAGATCATTTTTAAGATTCGGCACATCGTGTTGTAGATCGTTGATTGAGATTCCGAAATTGGTGCGATGAGAGCCATTAAAAAAGACGCGTATCCTTGTGGTCCAGCTGGTCTCTCGCACGGCTGCGTGGCGAGGAAGATAGAATGGGAGGATATTAAAAACCAAAAAGTGATATCAGCGCGTAGGTTCGGTCATATAAATATTATATTATATAATTTTATATGACCGAACCTATGCGCTGATACCACTTTTTGGTTTTTGATATTCTAAAAATACGGTCGAAATTATAAATTCTTTATATAGAATGGGAGGGTTAAAATTCGGAATACGCCGACTTGGAAAATTCTTTTGTTCGGACTTTTCTAAAAATACTTTTATATTCCTTTTCAGATACACCGGCGAAATCATGCGCTCACTATTACTGTTATTCGCGACAGTAGTCGCCACTGCTCAGGCCAGTTCTCTCTTCGATTTGGGCAATGAAGAATGGGCGACGTTTAAGGTATACAAAGCGTTTAAATTTTTATTCTTTGTATGGGGCATTTTGGGATTCAGGAGAATATTTTTTAGAACGATAGAAGCTCGGTATTTGTATTGACAAGAGTAATCGTAAGAAGTCACGATATCGGCAACGTTGACAAATATAAACGCGAGCAGAGATGATGCAAAGTTAGACATGTTAAGTAGAAGCAGTGACAAATATTTAAAACCTAGTTTTCCTAACGTGTAAATTTTTAGGAGAAAATTGTACAATTCTGACTTATCTAATTTCGTGTTTTGCTACGCCTATCGTGTAAAATAGGGTGAGTTTTATGCTCTTAGATAAATCGATTACTCGAGTAAATATTATTATACATTTCCTTGTACTACATACAGAGCGTACCGTCGATAATTAAATCTGACCTTTATCAGAACATATTTTTATCTCCCGATAATGTCTGCAGAATGAGCGATCGATCTCTTATTTTGTATTTAATACCTGCCAAATATCAAAGTCCGAGTAATGATTATAAAGATAATGGTGGAGTTCCTAATTAACAATCATCTCGTTAATAACTTCCAGGCGGAGCATGATAAAAGTTACAAGTCTGATATAGAGGAGAAGTTAAGAATGAAGATATATATGGAAAATAAGCGCATGATCGCCGAACACAATAAAAATTATGAAATGAAGAAGGTTTCTTATAAAATGAAGATGAATAAATTCGGAGACATGGTAAGTAAACGTTTATGAAACACAGATGGATGTACGTATAATGTAACGGTTGCGTTTCAGCTGCACCACGAGTTCGTCAACGCAGTAAACGGTTTCAACAATTCTATAAGCGCTCAAATGAGTTATCAGAGTAAGCCCGTGGGTGTTGCGTACATCGAACCAGCGAATGTAGATATACCGAATGGTGTAAACTGGATACCCCAAGGTGCTGTTACAGCTGTTAAAGATCAGGGCCACTGTGGTTCGTGCTGGGCGTTCTCTGCGGTAAGTTTCGACACCGATAATGCCTCCATTATTAAGTCAGTTTCTTCTAAGAAGCAATGTTCACTTGTCTCAGACCGGAGCTCTAGAGGGGCAACATTTCCGGCGAACAGGTGTCTTGGTTTCTCTGAGCGAACAAAATCTGATGGACTGCAGTGGAAAGTACGGTAACGGTGGATGCAAAGGAGGATGGATGGATAAATCTTTCCAATACGTTAAAGACAATGGAGGTATCGATACAGAGTACAGCTATCCGTATGAAGCCAAAAATAACAATTGCAGGTAACTGCGGTAGCGAGAGCTATCTCCTAAAGGTCGAAGCGAAGTACAGTATTGTCTCCGTATATGCTCGGTCTTATGCACTCGATACGGGCTCGCCGCTATCCCCACCACTTTTGTCTCCCCTCTTTGGCCAGAAAGGAGCGAGAAACGAACCCTCGGAATTAGGGCTCTGTACCCGATACGGGCTCACCGCCGGTCCCGATCAGCGAGCAAATACGGAGACAATACTGTATATTTTACGCGTCAAATCGTTAGATGCTTAACAGCATAACAGCAGCGTCACTCTTAATCGTCTCTTAAATTGCAGATACAAACCGGGTAACCGTGGTGCCTCTGCTGTTGGTTTCGTAAATATGCCTCATGGAGACGAAAATAAACTGAAATCAGCTGTCGCTACAGTAGGACCAATCTCTGTTTCCATCGATGCTTCGCAACATTCCTTCGCGTTCTACTCTTCAGGTTGGTCTATTATTAAGAGCAGCACATCGGACTTCGGTACGATTTAAAACACGTGATCTCGGTTTCAATGCGCTCTCGTCTGTGAATCTATAGGGATCTACGACGAACCTAAATGCTCCACGAAGTCGTTGGATCACGGCGTATTAGTAGTGGGATACGGAACAGACAATAACAACCGGGACTACTGGTTGGTGAAGAACAGTTGGGGATATAAGTGGGGCGAGAGTGGATACCTGAAAATGTCCAGGAACAAGAACAACCAATGCGGTATCGCTAGCGACGCCACTTACCCACTCGTAGGATCTCAAGGATAGTTTCCATTGTAAAGGTTCTTGAACAATTCCGAGGGTGTACACTCAAACGTGATCGAAGTGAAGAACTCTAGACTATGATATTACTTATGTTAATGATAAGGGTCGTTCAGGTATTTTACATTGAAGTTTCTGTTTGTACATTTGTTAAAGAATAAATTAAGAAAGCTCAGTTTACCCGGGGTTCACTTTAACCCGGTCTTTTCTACGAGGTCGAATATACTGAATATAAAAACTGTGCAGGATATACCTACACTTAAAATAGGTATAGATATTTGCACTCTGCCATTTGCCCGTGTTCTGCTGCACCTTAAGACCTCGATTATTAAAATTCCAACATTATCTACTCACGTATCTCACAGTTAGGTGCTTAAATCCTCAAGCACTGAAAATCGAATATCACTCAAGAACAAAAATTCCAGATAAGTTGCAACAATGATATATTTTGATAATTTTCAATTTAAAGTTTTCGACGGTAAGAATTAAATAAGATGGTATCGGCGCACTGATTCGGTCACTATACAAAGTTTATTTTATTTATTTAAAAATAAAATAAAATACCTCAGCTATTTGTCAATAATTATAAAGAAACCGAAACGTCGGATTTTGTATAGAGACCGAATCAGTGCGCGGATACCATCTTAAATGATATATTTTATTGTAATCGTCGAACGATGTCGAAGTTTCCCACGTCGTCTACTTGAAGCTTCAGGTATTCATGCTGGTCCAAGCTCCACCCAAGATGGTCGCCGGAACTTCAGTGTATGTTCATCTTACAGAAGAAAGGCAGCAGCTTGTTGCACGTTAGGTCGTTCATTCCATGTTCAGCTACGAGTGTCCCGCAGTGTTCGTTGCCGAACGCATTGTTAGGCTCGCCCGGCATCCACTTATCGTAGCCAGCCGCTGACAAAGATTCGCCATTCAAAGTCTCCCAACGGCCGAACAGATCGTGAGTACCTATCCAGGCAGCCGCGGTGACATTGTGGTTGCTCAACATTTCCGCCAGCATCTTCGCCTCCGAATTCGAGTTTATGACGACCAATTGAGCTAGTGAAAAATGGGGAATTTTCTAATAAACCCTGTAATTTGTACTTTTACCCGCTCGATTTGCGGGTGCAGAGGTTCGAATTAAGATGCACCTGGGATTTCCTTCGTGGGGGTGCTGTAAGGAATTTTGAACGATGGGGAATTAAAGGAGGGAGACATTTTGAGCTTGGAAGGTGATTATGTATTCAGAAGAAAAAGAATTCGGGTGCTTCGGGGGAGTTTCAGTTTGTGCTAAGTCTGAAGAAGAAATTGGCTGATCCGAAGTAGGGCTGGGACTATTCGTCGAATTTTTCGGTATTCGAATATTCGAATACTTCAGTTGCTCAATTATTTGTCAAATATAATTCGAATATCCAAGTATTCGAATACTATTCGAATATCCAAGTATTAGAATACTATTCGAATATCCAAGTATTCGAATACTATTCGAATATTTAAGTATTCGAATACTATTCGAATATTTAAGTATCCGAATACTGATGTATTTGAATATTTGAGTATTCGAATACCATTCGAATATTTGAGTATTCGAATACCATTCGAATATTTGAGTATTCGAATACCATTCGAATATTTGAGTATTCGAATACCATTCGAATATTTGAGTATTCGAATACTGATGTAGTCGAATAGTATGGTGTGAATTATAAATCAAGTTCTTTGGGTTCATTTGTCAGGGTGAAATCTTTTAAGCTAATTTGGAGCCACTTCACACCAATACAGCGGTATTCGAATAGTATTCGAATACATCGATATTCGAATAGTATTCGAATAATAACATTCGAATATTCAAATATTCGAAGTTTATTCGTAGCATTCGAATACTTGTAAAATATTCGAATATTAAATTATTCGAATAGTGCCAGCCCTAATCCGAAGGTGGGTGATTAGTGGTCACTTGGATCGCAAGACTAAGATTTCGAAATGGCTAATCAGAGATAATGCTTGGATGTTATCAGGGATATCGAAATGACGAGTGCTAATAACACGAAAATAACACGATATCAAATGATTTCCTCATACCCCTTCCCCTATTTTCTGTCCCTAATCCACCTAAAAGACCCCGGAACCCACGTATACAAATAATTTGCATCACCTCCTTCCTGCGTGCAGATTTCGCGCGCCTCGTACCAAGTCGCCCAGGGATTGTTGTGTAGCTTGAAGGCCCCCCAGTGCTGAAGAATCAGGTAGTCATCCCTCACGCTGCCACTCGAGCACACCATCATCTGCTTGCATACCACGTTGCTAAGTTGCGCTTCAACTGTTGAGTAATTTTAATGTTCACTTAGATCTACATTGTTTGAGTGTTAATAAAGAGTCGTAAGCACACAGATTTTTCTATATCGTGGTCGATCGATATTAATTTTACTCGGGGCCCGGAAGTACTCCACGTAGGTACTTGTGTTTCAAAAGTCCACCTGGGCACTGCCGGGTTAAGTAGCCTGATAAAATTTTATATTGGAATAGGTACTGTCGAGCGAAATTTTTTGTCAGGAACACAGAATATTTTTGGAATGGATTTTTAAAATGGAAAATGCTGATGTGTTTTAAAGAGAAATTGGAATCGATTAATCTACGAATGTCACTGTATGCTGATAGTACGGTACAACTTTGATTATCTTCTAACTAACGCGATAAATATAATAGTAACGCGTACTTTCAAAGGAGGTATCATTTTCAGTGTCAGCGATGTCGGTCAGATTTTGTTCTGCACTGCAAAGCACTCCGCTTGAAATAGCGAGAAGAGTCAGCGTCAGCAACAGTTTCTCCATGGTAACCTACAGACAGAAGTAATGTCAGAGAAATTAACTGGTACTTTGAGTGCTAATTGCTAGATCAGATCATTCGCTCCACTGTGGGGAACGCTTATTGGCGCTAAATCTGCATTGTTGTGGAACACGAACGGGGGATTTCCGCGCGGGGTGCAAGGGGATTGTTCCACTCCAAGTGTCGTCACGTGAGACGTTTGAATTTTTAACGACCGAGTGGTGGCATCCAATTCGGTTCACGCAACGACTTAAAAACTACTATTAATTTATCATTTGTAACTATTCTGGAGGGTGCCACGAAGAAAATCTTGGAAAAAAATTTCACCGAGTCTAAATAAAGCCACCCTGGTATATAGTCTCTACGGGGAACTGACAATGAGTCCTTTCCGCGATCACTAATACTTACTCAATGGAACTCTTGCTCAACGTCTATTTTAAATAGCCAATATCCCTCGGACAGAACCACTTCGCGCCGTAAGACTTGCTAGCTAACTGCCAAAAGCGAACGCAGCACTCAATTTTTTGATAACTTATCGCTTTCGCAAGTTTCGCAAGAAAGTTATCGGTATCACGAAAGAAAAATGTCGTGGGATGACAGGTTTCAAGAAATTAATTCCTCGAACGCAGCGAGGGAAACACTTCACGCCAGGCAAAATCGCTTCTTTCCCACCCTTGTCACGCGCGATACTTTTTCCAACACCTGCATGAAAGCTGTGTTTTTGAAAGCCTGATGAGCGATTCGTAAAAAAAAAATATGCAAGTTCGATTGCGTTTTTATTGAAATAAAAAGAAAGAACGCTTTTGCAGCTTTTGCTATATTGGGAGTCGTGTGGTATCCCGTATCACCATCACTCCCATTATCACTCATTTTATCTTTTAATGAAAAGAGGTGCTGTGACAGTTGCAATGTCAAGATCTTAGAGCATATATACGTGGAGGTATTATTGCCTTAGAAAGTGTCGGCAACATCACGTGAGAGAGAAAGACATGTGACACTGGTGCGAGCGAGAGAAGGATGTGCAAAGATGCCAGATCGGGGACGGGTTCCCTCGAGAATTTCCCCCACCTCGCGCATACTACGCCGGAGCAGCGTGTCCGTGAGCTCCGCGCTTCGGAGTCCAACTCACGGGCACGCAGCTCCGGCGTAGTATGCGCGAGGTGGTGGAAATTATATCGTTCTACCTATATATGCGAGCACTTCTTTTCTGGCATGGAAATGTAAAATCGACAACGCGAATGAAAATGACCGACTCTAATTTCCCTCAACGAATTGTGAATGATTTACAAACCGAATTCCGCGACAGTAATAATTTTATTTAGCTTCTTGAAACTTGTCATCTCTCGACATTTTTCTTTCGTGATAAGGATAAGATTCTTGCGAAGTTGCGCGGTGATCTTGAATCGTCGGATGAGATAATGTTATCAAAAAATGTGGAGTCAGTAATTAAACACTCGTTGTTCAATGTTCCAAGTCCCAAATGCTCCTGTGCCTACATATACTGCCTACTCTGCGTTCGTTCGTGGCAGTCAGCTACTCTCGTGGTGCGCAGTGGTTCCGAGAGCCATTCGCTAGTTAAAATAGTCGTTGAGCAAGAGTTCCATCGAGTAAGTATTAGTGGCCGCGGAAAAGACTCAGTTCCCCGTAGAGACTATATACCAGGGTGGCTCTTATTTATTCATGGTGAAATTTTTTTTTCAAGTTTTTCAGAATAATTATAAATTTTTCAAGTTTTTCTTCGCGGCACCCTCCAGAATAGTTCCAAATGATAAAAAAAAAATCTGTGTGAAGTTTGAGCCCGCGCAATTTCTTGTTCAAATCCTCTTTTTTTTTTACAACTCGTTCTCCAATTCTTTTATCATTTCTGGTGTGATCGTAATGGCGCATTTATTAAATATTTTACTCCCTCCGTATTAATTTCTCTGCCATTACTTCTCTCTGTAGGTTGTGTTAGACACTTGATCCCCCGCGTGAAAGTACCATGGACAAACTGTTGCTGACGCTGACTCTTCTCGCTTTATCAAGCGGAGTTCTCTGCAATGCAGCACAAAATCGCACTGCAGGTACGCGTTACTATTATATTTATCGCGTTAGTTAGAAGATAATCAAAGTTCCACTGTACTGCCAGCATCCAATGACATTCATAGTTTAATCGATTTCAATTTCTCATTAAAACACATCAGCATTCTCAATTTTAAAAATAAATTAAAAAAAGATTCCGCGTTCCTGACAAAAAATTTCGCTTAAAAGTATCTCAATATAAAATTATTAGGCTACATAATATGTATCCAGTGGACTTTCATAGGTCACTCAGTCAGAAAACAAACAAACAAATCTGATCCCTGGTAAAATTAATCTCACTTATCATATTATATCGAGTAATTATCCTCTCCTTTGACAAGCGATTAATATTGTTCAGTTACGTCGCTTTCCTAAACAAACCGAAATTATTTCTACGACACTCCTTCTTTTCCACGAATCGTGTCACACGCGACTATTGAACGCGATAAGTCTACACCAGCTCGTTTTTTGCAATGGAGCTTTTCAATTAATATTTTGATTCTTCCAGATTCCGTGCTGCCGAGAACTAATGTGCTGGGCAGCCACGAGGAGTTTTACAGTAGGGAGGACAAGTGCTGCACGCATAACGTGCCGCGGGACTACAAGTTCATTAGAGACAAAGAGGCTTACAAGCTGCATACGTCCATGTTGAATTGGAACCAGGCGCGGGAAACCTGCATGGAAGAAGGAGGTGATTCAAATTATTTGTATACGTGAGTTCCGAGGTCTTTTAGGTGGATAAAGAACAGGAAACGGTTCAAGGGGTTGACTATGGGACTAGATGTCGAAGGTGGTGTGGAGGTTTTGTAATTTAATGTGTGATCAATGATCTATGAAGGAATCATTTGATATGGTGATATTTTTGCTCGTGGAATAAGTACTTTTTATATTGATTATTTAGGGCGGTATTCACAGTCATTGCTTATTCTTAAGATCGTCTTACGCACGCGACATCCTCTACTACTCTACTAGGTTAGTAGAAGAGGCTTTTTTCGTACTTCCCGATGATCTACAAGGTGCAGATTCAGCACGAAGCTTCCTCGGCATTAAAGATGCCGTAAAAAATCAACAACCTGGAAAATTCGATAATGGGTTGTACCTATGGCCTAAAATAGATATTATGTGCAATGTAGAAGCCGCTACAAAATTGCACAAGTAGGTAATTGTAGTTACCTCGGGTGTCCTATTATACACATAGGTCATAAAACTACACGAAGCTTAAAAATCTAGTAATTAATAATATTATTTACGACAGCTAAACGGTTGTGTTCTGTTCTTCTCAATACATAACAATCTTCCAAGCTGGAAAAGTCTCCTTCCTTTAATTCCCCACCGTTCGCATTTCCTTACTACACCACCACGAAGGAAATCATAGGTGTAACTTAATTTGATCCTCTGCACCCGCAAATCCGATCGAGGTATCGGACGTTGATGCCACAGGGTTTATAAGAGAATTCCTCATTGTTTATTAGGTCTGTTGGCCATCATAACCTCGGAAGTGGACGCCGTGAAGCTGACAGATTGGATGAAGCAAGAAGGTGTCCGTGATGTTTGGATAGGTACTCACGATATGTTCGAGCAGGGCCATTGGGTGACTTTGACAGGCGAACCGTTGGCAAGGGCTGGCTACGATCATTGGTACCCGGGTGAGCCTAACAATGCGGGCGGCACCGAACACTGCGGGACACTTAAAGTTGAAAATGGAATGAACGACCTAACGTGCAACAGAGAGGTGCCTTTCATCTGTAAGATGTTCAAGTGCTGAAGTACCGGCGACCATCTTTGGTGGAACTTGGACCATGCTGAATACCTGAAGCTTCAAGGAGATGGTGTGGGAAACTTCGTCATTGTTCGACGATTACAATAAATTATATCGCTTATGCAACTTATCTGGAATTTTTGTTCTTGAGTGATAATCGATTTTCAGTGGGTATTAGGTGCTTGAGCGTTTAAGCACTCAACTGTCATATCGATACGATGAACAGTAAGGAACGTCTTAATATATTGCAATGAATATTTTACCCTCAGAAAAAAAAGAATTTTTTATTCTTTATCGTATCGATATGGTAATGACACCGTTGGATTCCTTATATTTTTCCGATGAAAATCATACCAAATTTTATGTAAATCGGACTATTTCTAACGAAGTCAATTTGAAATTACGCAAATCATTTTTTCATGTGATTTCCTTCTTTATGGTCCGTATTACATCGTTCTTGGTGTTATTTTCATCGGCGAAACATAAGGAATCGATTGGCGTCGCTTTCGCAACGATCTGATGAGCGAACTGGAGAATTCTCACTTCTTAATGGGCATCCTTGTCTCTCCGGGGGGGTCGACGTCTTCGACCCGAATCTCCCGGAAATCTACAGCTCTAATTCCTACCACGCGTAGCGTTATAATCTGTTTCGAGACTGCACCGGTAACGTTGCATGTGACCCTACAATGGTAATGGAGTCCTGGACCTCACAAACCGGTGACAGTAAATGCATTGGGTGATACGTTTATCCTATATCTCGTCTGTGGTGCCAAGCAATAAACTTCTCGAAGATTGGAACGCTCGCCGACAGTGAAAGGCTCAAGGCGAACTTTACAAATAATTTATTTTACACAACTTACATAAATAGCACAATGACAGATCGAGGTAACGACAGTATCGATATACAAGTACAGATTCGATCGGTTACGTCTCGTCGATCGTTTCTTCTCTTCTCTCTCTAACGAAACCAACGGGGAAAAAGAAAAAATGACACAACGAGGGGGGGTCGAGCGACCGACCATTCGCGTAAATCGAGCGCGCGTTTCCACCGCGCCGTCGCGGTTCGGGACCTCGTTCGTTGCGTGCCCGTCGACGAGAGTCGCGCGACTATAGCGACTCCCTTCGCGATTCCCAGGAACTTGTTCGTCCCTTGGCAGACGTGCGCGCACCGTGGCGATTAAAAAAATTAGGACAATCGGGGGAACATATTTGTAAAGGGTGGGGGGCAACGAATACAGCGGATGAGGGAGCGATTCTTTAAGGGGAGGGGGAATCGTCGATAAGGTAGAGCGCGAACATCGACGGCCGTCGCATGAACGATCGCCGCGGATCGTCGTCGTAAACGAAATAGAAAATAAAAAAAAAAACGAAAAAGAAGAAGAAAAAGAGAAAACACACTAGCAATGTCATGTTTCCTAAGGTGATGCCCCGTCCTTGCTCAGTAGTCAGTTGCGTCGGGACCTGAAAACACGAGAAGAGCGCTGTTTTTAAAAAGAAAAATCGTAGGAAGGTGGAATTAAAGACGAACAAGTAAAGACGATCTATTCACTTCCAAGCGAAGAATCGTTCTTCCCCTTCGCTTTGGAATAACTCCCCGTGCTTTCGAGTAATTTGCTCAATTTCAGTTTATTTTTAAAATGCGAAATTTATATCTAGAATGGCTAGTTTCGGTTGCAAAAATGCGAAGGGTTGTTTCGTTGGTGGAATGAAGCTGACCGAGGCAGTGAATGACGTTAATATGCGAATTATTCGAAGCGTGGATCACTTTGACGAACAATTTTTGGGAGTTGCTATTGATTGAGATCGATGATCGATTTTCGAGAAGCTTTGATCGTTAATGGAATACGATTTTCATTAGTTCCATGGATCACAGTGATCGCCTCATTCCGAGGAACCGGTTTCTTGATCCATACCGAATGATTACATCAACGTGCACGGTGCAATCGCGCATGCGTGCTCGCTGCTGGCGCATGCGCAGTGTGGCTCGAGAAATTGAGCCCGAACGGTGGCCGCTGTTTAAGGGGCGTTTTCAGGAATTTATGGAGAATAAACTACGGACTGGATTACTCTAAAATTTCACACACGCGTTCACTGGCTTTTGGACAATCCATACAAATTTTTTCACCGATTTCTGAAAATTTTAAATCGATAGTTTTATTACTTGTCGAGATACTACTTCGTGGAATCACGGAAAATGTAGCTTCGAGGTAAACGATTTTAAGATATATACAATGATTCTTATGTACTGACAAAATCTGTGTGTATTGCGCTAATGTCAATGAACATTTATGTACAATTTGGGAACAATCCACTCAGTAGCTTATTTTCTATAAATTCCTAAAAAATATATATGTTTTTTGTGCCCCGAAGGAAAAACGCCCCTTAAAGGAAGAAGGAGAAAATTGTTTAGGGCTTCATTATTTGCATCTTTCGAAAGAGGCAGCAGCAGTTCACAAGTAGCTCACGGAATGTTGCAAAATTCTTCTGTAACACTTTTCTCCATCTTGAAAAATTACATCGATACCTGTATGGCAAGCTGAATCGCTGCGGATGCAATTCAAACACAAATGCATGCAGGGAACAGTTAACGGAGCTACCTTTTTATTCCCGATGTATTCAATCGTTGCTTATAACTGAATTAGTTGAAAACTTGAATTGCGGGAGAAAATGTGTACCCACCACTCCAAGATTCCTGTGAAAGCTAAATTATCTAATCTCATAAGTTATCAATCAATCGATACCTTCATCGACCATGTCTTAGAGTCACACTTCCATTGACAAATAAAGAAAAATGTAGAAGCATTAATTCTTAACATCTCCAACTCCAAAAAAAAACATTCACGGGGGGGGGGGGCAAAAAATAAAAAGGAAAAACGAATGCACAAGTCAAGCATTAATCCGCTCCAAAGAGTAAAACCGTGTCACACGTGTCGAGTCGACGTCGTTCCTTCAGTTCGACGTTGGTTAGTAACAAATTCCAACCAAGAAAGAAAATAATAAAAATAATAAAAAAACAAAGAATAGAAATTTCGAGTCACGCAGGATCGACACCATAATCGCGAAACGGATGCTCAAACGAAAACCAAAAGAAAAAAAAAAGATCACCCGTGGACCTGGACGTTGGTGGCCATTTTTGGCGAGCGCAAAAAAACGAAAGTGGTGCTGTTGTACAGAAGAGTAAGAAGAAGAAGAAATAGAAGGAAACAAACTGAACAAAGTGATAAAAAAAATAATACAGAAAAAAATAAAGAAAAGTGCAGAGTGATGTACAGGGTGTTTCAGAAAAAGGGTTGCAAACTTTTGGGGCTCACGATGCTTGTTGAAGCAAGCGGAAAAGTCTTGATAAATATATTTCTGTCCACTATCGGCACTATGATAGTAAATTTGCAGTTTGTTAGGTAAACAAACACTGTTTACATTTGCATTTCTTTATAAAAAATAATTTACGTTCGCGTTTAAATGGAAATGATTTGAAACACCTGCTGAGTATCTTCCTTATCTCGGTAAATATTGTTATCGGGACAGATACTTATTAGCCCTTTGCACTCCAAATAATTCGAATCTCTTATTGAACATTCCACTTGAATACAGAACTTTAAAATGGGAAAAATTATTACATAGCGATTGTGAAATCAATAATTTAATTCTATCAACCAAAAATTCCCTCTCTTTTACTAGGTATTTTTTATATATGCAAGTCGCTTTAACACTCCCGCTGCGTCACTTGACTTAATACCCACAATATTATCCGCAACTAATTAAAATTCAATTAAAAATACCAGATCTCTAATTCTCCATAAAAATTTCTCAAATTCTCTTCAACTTCCATTACAACGAGTAAAATGGTAAAAACGAGCATACACCGATCACCAGTATCCCCTCACTAATCACGCAGCGAGTAAGTTAATTCAACTTTTTACATGCTATAAAACAATCGACCACAAGTCATATGCCATGTGCGGGACTCCTCTAGCCACGTCTCCCAACCACACACTCCGCACGCACTACGCGCGTTCCCCGCACCCACTGCATCAGTCAAACCCCAGCAAACCCCATCAATCAAACTTCCCGCTTGGAGTGCAAAGGGCTCAGACTTCTCCGCTTCTTCCCCACCCATGACGACCCCTCTAACGTCCCCGTAACCCCTTCCTGAAGCACCCTCGCACAGAATATACATACACATATACTATACATGATATGGGAACGATATGTACCGATAGAAAAAAAAACCACGTAGCCTGTAGCCCCCCGGGCAATAAACGTCAGCCCAGTCTTGCGAATCTAGAGAAAAGTTGCGCGAGGCTCGTCCGTGGACCGGTTGCTCGCGGCCAAACTCGCGGCCTCATTCGGCACCGGGCCATCAGCAGCGGTCGTTTCTCAAGGTCACATAAGCGGAGGGATTAGGAGAAATTAAGGGAGAGTCGATTTTGCCGGCACCAAGCGCTACGGGCACGCTCTTCGTGCTCTTGATCCTCGGGCAGAGCACGTTCACACGGTAAGACCACAGTGGCCGCCTGCTCTCGAGGACCTTGAAGGCCTGCGAGGGCAGCACATCGTGGTCGTTGGACGTCGGCGACTTGCACGTCTTCCACGATTGGTAATAGGGGTCGTCCTTGCAGATGGCTCTTTCTTGCCTGCTCAGAGGGTGTCCATGATCCCTCCCGGCATCCCCATTTTGGTCGGGTAGCCTCGGGTTCGTAGTCACGTTGGGGTGCTCCGCGTCGTGGAGCCGCCGCCACGTTTGCTCGCAGAGGGGCGAGTAGTCGGGTGAGGTGAGCCCGCTGGAATAGTTGGAGCAGTAGTTGTCATCGTAGTTGAAGCTGTTCTTCAGCGGCAGGCTGAGGTAGTCCCTCCTGGAGGGTTGGTCTGGGGTCTTCTCTATGTCCTCTGGTAGAATAGAGTCGTCGTTGAGGAGCTTGAATAACCTGGAGTGTGTCTGGGTCCTCTGGTACTTCCTGTTCATCGTGGAGGTGCACTCCGAGTCTGTGTCCACTTCAGAGATCATCCGACTCATGTCGGACGTCACGCCACTGTCCTCGTCGTCAGTCTCGTCCTTCGAGTTCTGCACGCTCAGAAGGTGCCTTGGTTCCTTTGTTGGCTCCTTCTCGAAGTCCTCTTCCTTCGTGTTGCTTTTCGAGGAATCGCTGTCCTCAGACTTCTCGTTCTGGGCCACTTTTGAGTTTGCACTGCGCAAACTCAAGCTTCCTGGATCTTTGCACTCGGACACCACCAATTCTGGCTTGAGAATGTTCTTGTTGTAGTCAAGTGTTTCGAAGCTGCTTTCTTTCATATTCGAAACGTGAACTGTGTCCTCGGCTGTCTGAATGGGGTTAGCTTCTTCGCCTAAAGATTCGCCATTGGGGATAGTTTTATTCGAGGTGTCTGAGCAATTCTGCTCCTTGTCCCTGCTTTCTTCCTTCCTAGCGGAAGTCTTCCTCTTCACGGTGAACTCTGTTTCAATAGTCTCCTCGCAGTTCATCCGACTCAACCTCGTTGGGATCTTCCTCAGAGTGAAGTTCACGTGAGGCACCACTGTATCCTCGTTCTTTTCTGCCTTCCTCTCATCCACCTCCTCTTTCTCCGCCTCCTTCGAGTGGTTCCTGGGCCTCCGCGTATCCGCCTTCTCCCTCTTGACAGTAAAGTCCACGCTGGTGTCATTGTCCACCAAGAAGTGCGCTGAAACCTCCTCAGTCCTCTTCAGGCTCCTCTGCTCCTGAGCTTTGACACCCCTAGTCTCCTCCTTGCTATACACTCTCTCCGGCTTCACAGTGCTGTCTCCAACGATCACAGTGGTCACGTCTTCGTTATTCTCAGACACGGAGAACTTGAACCTGAGTGGCAGGCTGACGCTGACGGTCGTGGTGTCTTGTTCATCGGGAGGATCGTCTGTAGCCTCGAAAGAAGTCTTGTTCCAGCCACCTCTAGGCTCCTGTGGCCTAGGACTCTCAGCATCCGCGTGCTCCACGTCTTCGTAAATAACGCTCAGTTTGTGAGGGAAGCTCCCACTACCCGCTTCCTCAACTTGCTCATCCACCTGCTCTTCCTTTTCAGAATCGCTATTATTCTTCTCCAACGTGTTCTCAGAATCATGCCCACCGTTAGGGGCCTCCTTACCACACCCAGGCCTCGCCCCACTTTTTCCGGCATCCTTATCGAACCTCCCATGAGGATTCAGCCCCAGGGAGTACGCCATGTAGGAGTCAGAATCCTCGCTGTCCGACGTCGTGTCCTCTGAGACCCTGTCGCTCTTTGAGGTCTCTATGACAGACTCATTGTCAGATTGGGATTCCGAGTCGCTGGAGTCGGTGGAGTCGCTAGTGTCGATGTAAGTGTAATTAGGCACAGCTACGTTCAAGCTCCCATTTGCACAAGGCTTCTTTTCTAGGTTATCAGGCTGGGGAACGTTGGCCTCAGGCGCAGTCATAACCTCTGGTATCTCCTCCTCATCGGTGATGTTCATTGCAGTGGTGCAATCGCTGTCTTTACTATGAGTACTTGGTGTTCTAGACACGCTGTTCCCTCTGTCACTATTCCCTCTCCATCGAGGGAGACCATTTAAACCATTCAACTCAGCAATGTCCTCCTGAGCTTTGCCCTCGTTGCTTTTGTCTTCGGGAATACCCGCTGGCTCCATCTTGGGTACTATGGTGCTGCCCCCTTGCCCATTGCGAGTGTAGATGGCGCTGTGCGCAGGGGCGACGCCAGATGGCGCTAGTGCGCCGGTGCACGCGGTTTTGTCGGTGTTAAGGGGATTTACGTCGAACTGAGGGTATCCCGGATAATTCTGATTGTAAATAGGGAAGTAGATGTAGGCTGTGTGGTCAGGATGGGGGTAGGAACCGTTCGCGACGCCTGGATACGGAAGGGGGTAGTAGCCCCACCAACCGCCATCTGGCGACCAGAATGGCGGCGGGCAGGGAGGGAGGAAGACGCCCTGCTGATTGCCAGGCACGTTATTCTCTGTTTGGCAGGTGTAATCTGCTTGACGATTTTCTTGCGTGGCTATAACAAAACAGCACAATGCATTCAGACAATGTGTTCAACTGCTCCCATTGGGGAAGTGTGGTGTGGCTCTTCCCCTCTGCCCCCTTCGCAGGTCCGACCTGTTCGCTGTTTCGAATTTGGTGCGCGTTCGCGGAAGACGGAAGAACGTTGCGGTAGACATTTACTTCGCGGGCTGATTACGACGGAGCTTTCTGTAAGCACAGTGCGCCTCGCGACAGCTGTGCAAGTATTGGAACTCTTGAAAACTCTTGTAAAACTTTCATTCACTTAACAATTGTAAATAATTATATTATATCATACGTCGTATTTGCTATATAAAAAACTGAATAATTTCGTCTGTATTAATATATAAAGCAGAAAGTGTTTGTACGTTTGGCTGTCACCTAAAAGCTTATTATGCCTAGCTAACCGAGATGAATGTGACTATTTTCACCCCAAAAAAATAAATAATTTCTTTTTATAAAATCAAAATCTAAATTTCCGACGAAGCCAAGTAGTAAAGCTAGTTTTAAATAGACTGAAGGAATTTCTGATGAAGAACTGACTCATTGTCAGTTAACAGGTTAATGATCTTTGACTATTTCGCAGATTATTATGAGTGATAAGCTAAAGTAACATTTTCAATTCTGAAGAAGTATGATTGATTTCTTTTTAGGCAAGAAGCATCTTTGAACATAAAATTGTGGTAATCATGTAATCAGAATTTTACAATTTTTACAATTTTCCCTCCGTTGAAGCTCGAATGTATATACAGATGGGCGAACTGGCGGCAGCGACGCGAGGCAAATGTCTAATGTGGCCGTACTTCCGCTAACTCGAAGTATATAGACAAGCGAGGCGACACGAAACTGGAGCATCCGACGGCATTGATAAGCGACGTGTAATCGGTTACGAGAGAAAATTAAAAAAAAAATCCTGTGTTCAAAGGAAACCATCGAAAATTTCGCCGATGACCACCGACGGGAAGACATTCCCTCCACACGAGCGACTTCGCGTGAAAAACCACGGCTGTGCTCGACGAGGAAAACATGCGAATAATATTCTGGACGTAGTTCTTGCGTCGAGGGATCACTCTTCCTTTTATCTATCAACAGTAAAAAACTGTCTGTGCTTCAATCTTGAAAAAGCGTTCCCTCGAGAATACTGGAGGAATATTATCTATTTACTCGTATAAACTATTTGAGAATTCACTTGAAAACGTAACCGAAAATTAATTTAGCAATTTATATTATTCCACTGAATATAACGCGAAGCAAATCCTTTAAAAAATAAGTGAC
The DNA here is from genome assembly GCA_963971345.1 of Andrena flavipes. Taxonomy (NCBI): domain Eukaryota; kingdom Metazoa; phylum Arthropoda; class Insecta; order Hymenoptera; family Andrenidae; genus Andrena; species Andrena flavipes. Next base: position 77,493,684 of record OZ020480.1, read on the forward strand.
TTCGAAAAATAAAATATTTACATATGTCCGACGTTTCTAATATTCTTTTCCCCTCCAAAATGACCCAATTCAAGCTAACATATACCACGAGCATAGCACTTCCCTAGGAACATTCTGTCAAGATCGGCGTTCCCTCCTCCAAGTCCAAAATATTCGTGATCCAGATACATGCAAGTGACAACTCGTGACCATGATTAAATCCCAGCGATAGTGAACACGTGAAATCGATTAATGATAACATGCAACATTCCCGGTTAAGTACCCAGTCCATTCCCAGTAGCTTGCCATACTCCGGTCCGTTAAGTTCCGCGAAATTATTCCTGCGCGGCTAACGTCATTCTTACAAAACAAATCGACCAGAAAACATGGTCGGGCAAAACAATTCGATCATCCATCTGCCGCAGACTCCTCGCGCAACGACCTCGATCAACCACTCGCGTTCAACAGCTCTGAACAGCAACCGTGACGTCGGTTGCGGAGGATCGCGCGAATTAATTATCCACGACCGTCCCAACAGCGGGGACGTTTTGTTCTTTTTATAATCCTCGTGTGAATCGCACGTCGCAGCAAAGTCTGCCTCTAAATATCGTTCGGTACGTCATCATGATCGAGGCGAGTCCCGATCGAAGGGGAAGGACGCGAATCGTGTCGGACGTCCCTCGGACCGGAAGTCGGCCAGAACACCAAGGAATTTTCGTTTATTCCTGTGAACACAGGATTCGGGAATGTCCCAGCGACGGCACGCAACGATTACTTCGGCGTTTCATTAGAATGCGAGGACGCTTGTCGCTGAACGATTAATTGTACTGCGTCTTGCCGAGATATAGTGAATTGATTTAGCTGTTTGGGACTCAAGTGGAGTTTACGGCGATATCCCTAGGGATGGGAATCAGCGGATGTGTTAATTACAAGGGAACGTTCTCAACCTGAGGATTCTGATCTTAATGAAACTTACTGTGAATGTGGAGCAGACTGGAGTTTGCAAGCAGTAATTCATTTGGAGGGAGTGAATCATCCCTTAAAGTTATTTCATTTTTTTTTTTAATGTAAGTTTGCAACGTTGTGAGATAGAAGAAAACTAAAGTTAAGGTAATACTTGTGATATTAATAATAGTAAAAGTAATTTCAAAAGAGAATTTGCTCCATGCATACTCCAATATGCTCTTCTCTACATTTACATGAAGTTTTGTTGGAATCAGAATTTTCGGTTTGGGAAGATTGCCCTGTTAGTCAACTATTATGGGGATGAATTGATTTGATTGGAATACTTATTGCATCACTGGGATATTTGATATATTATCGCTTATAGTTCACTTAAAGTTTTAATGAAAATAAGTTGAATGCAATAAATATTTGCAGTATCGTGGTAGTAGCGAGAAAGTGAGCTGAATATATCCCTAGGTTCTTGAGTCGAAATAAGACACTTAGGGGTATTTTGACTTGGCTACATCAGTATACCTCTGCAAGGCACTGTACAGAACGATTGGTCAATAGAAGCTGTTTTTTTTTTGCGATTAATCTCATGGACGAAGTAGCGTGTTTTCAGTATCCTGAATTATTATGAATTATTATTACTATTATCGATTATGAGAGTGTGTATTCGCGGAAAGGAGCACGATTACGACGGTGATGCGACATTGAGGAGGATTACTCCCGCTTGTGGATACTCACCGATACTCTCTGGCGCCGTCATCGCTTGCAGTATCCTGAAGGACCTCGAGGGAATCGCGCTGCCCATGTATTTCTTTGGCTCTAGGACCTGCTGCTCGCTGGGTGGCAAGTTCGCTTGTGTTTCCTCTGAAACATTACAATTTTGGGTAATAGGAATGGGAATGTTAACTGGTCGAAGTTCACCGGACGAGTTAACTCGTCGAAGTTCGAAGAACGAATTAATCCGTTAGTGTTCGCGGGACGAGTTAACTCGTCAGATATCGCGGGACGAGTTAACTCGTCAGAGATCGCGGGACGAGTTAACTCGTCAGAGATCTCGGGACGAGTTAACTCGTCAGAGATCGCGGGACGAGTTAACTCGTCAAAGATCACAGGACGAGTTAACTCGTCAAAGATCACAGGACGAGTTAACTCGTCAGAGACAATCTGTATGAATTTTTCCTAGTACCCACCAAATGTCTTCGAATTTCTGTTCACCCTCTTGTTTATGGCGGATTGGGGCCTCGGAGCTGCAACACACATGTTTGATAATATTTAAAACTATCTTCTTCGCTAATGGCTTTACCATTTTCTATTCAACCATTCCCATAGATTTCTCTTCCTCAAAAGAGTCAAAAGATCAAAAGAATCAATGAAGAAAAAAACTCGTAACTCACTTATTGGCGCAACGGGAACGTCACCACCTTCCGTCATGGTTTGCAGGAAGCGGAATGCGCGCGATGGGATCGCTGCACCACGATATCTGGGATCTTCCTCCTGGTGGAGGAAACAGTCATTGTCCACTGCAGAATGGAAAGAGAAGACGCCAAGTGAATCAGGATGAACAGTGAGAGAAAAGCTGAAAAGAAACAACGTTCACGAGGCACTGTCTTACCTTGTTCTTTGACTCTATTCATCAAGATCCTATCGTCATCAGACAGCTGCAGCTTGCGAATCTGTTCTGGGTCGACGTCGTTCGTTGAATCTGTATCGGTGATCTTCTGGAGAACACGGAACGATCGAGATTGAAGCGGACCTGAATCTGGCTGTACAATTGGCACTGGTCCACGTTGCGGTGCCCTGCCAGTGATTATTGAAGTTCAGATCACTTCAGTTGCTTGTCTTATTAGCTAGCAACGTGAAGTTAGCTACCCACGTTATACTAATCTTATTATAATAATTTAAATTTCCGCACTATACTAATCACCTTATACTAATTTAGATTTACACAGAATTATATAACAACTTACATCCTCACAGTCTGGTTCTCCGCGTTAGGTGTATTGTTTCTAACTACCGGTTGTGAGTACCCAGCATTCGAAGTTGGCCCACCAACAATTTTCTTTTCGCTGCCTTCCACCATGACGGGGATGATGAAGGCACCACCCGACGATTGTTGAGGCTGAATAGGTGTCGCAGGCTGCTGCACCTGATTTTGCATCTGATTCGGAGCAGTCGGTGGTCCCCATCGCTGCTGATGATGCGGACTCGTTTGCTTGAACTGGTGGTGGCCACCCTCGCGATTCACGTCGAACACTGACGGTCTGTCCTCCATCTGAATGAATTTAAATATGTCAATATTCATTTCATCTTCATGGAGATTGTTAAAACTGCTTGGAGTAAAAGTGGTGTCAAAATGAATTTAAGTTTTTCATCATTTTTTATGGAGGCTTACACGAATGGGTATCACGCGTTCCGGCTGCTGACTCTGCGCGCTCTGAGTCCCCGGGGGACTCGAATACGGGCGTTTCTGTTGCTGCTGACTGAACTGCTGCGGCGGCTGTTGGTACTGATACTGCTGAGGCTGCTGGGACTGCGGCCTCTGCTGAGCTGGCTGCTGTTTCTGCTGAGTCGGTTGCCACAGCTGCGGCTGCTGAACCGACACATAAACCGGCGGCGACGTCGGGCTCTCAGGTGACGTGCTCAGCTTGCCCGCGCCCGGCCGTTTTGCCCACTCCGGCAACTCCTCCTGAGGCTTGTTCTTGTTCTGTAGCCAAGGCGTCGGAGCTTTGGCCAGGGTCACCTGGGTCGGGGTGTTGGGGCTCTCGGGGGTGGACGGCTGCACCGAAATCGTCACCGTTGGCGTCACTTTGTTGAACTCCGGCTGCTTCTCTAGACCTACAATTTTGGAGGATCTAAATTTATAAAGTACAACTATGATTTGCGTCGACGTGTTATCACGTTTATAGGTATTTTCTTACTTAAGGAGGCATTGCTTTAAATCTTGCGCCACTTAAAGCGTCAAAAATCTCTAAGCAACTTGAAATCTCCCCCAAAAGAATTTTTTGGAAACGAAAATCTTCGTTTCAAATATTTCTTCCAGTATAAAAATAAAAAAAAAAATGGAATCTTTCCCAAAAAAATTTTTTGGAAACGAAAATCTCCATCTCAAATATCTCTTCCAACATAAAAAGGAAGAACCTCTAATCTTTCCCAAAAATTTCTTAGAAATGAAAATCTCCACCTCTAACGTCTCTTCCAGGATAAAAATAATATATCCAACTTTCTCAATCTGGTCTATTGCAACGCACCATTTGACGGAGTCTTGCTGGCAGGCGATGTGGGAGGTGTCCTGTTTCCTGGTGGCGTCGGCGGCGTCCTGTTACCAGGAGGTGTCTGTGGTGTCTTGTTGGCGGGTGGAGTCGGGGGTGTCCTGTTTGCGGGGGGTTGGACTGGAACGTTGGTGGGGAAGACTGGGATCGCTACCTGGGGCTGAATGAACAGGTTTACCCCGGCATTGGGCGGCGGTGTTGGCTTCGGTTCGAGCGCTGATTTGGGTGGACCCTCGATGCCCTCGTCGTTGGCATTCTTCGCCACCCTTCTCGCCATTCGAGGGCTACGGATCTGGGATAGATCTAGCTTGCCACCCATCCCTGGCGTGTAGGTAAAGGGTTTCTTATCCTTCGTCAGCATCGCGTTCTGGATAGCGGCTGGAGGTTCGTAGGCATCGTTGCTAGCGATCTGCGGCCTTCTTATCGTCGGCGCCTACGATTCCGCGTGGAAAATAAAGGCAGACGGTAATTTCTATTTATAGTACCTCAATTGGCGAAAGTGACGTCCAAAGTCGTATTGATTATATTCAAAGTATCTCGTTGGTTCATGTGGCGCTACTATTATCTCTCAAGGTCAGGAGCGACCGTTAATGACTGTTGTAGAATTGATAGAATCGAGAAAGTTATCCTCGGGAATACTCGACCTCTATATATCATGATTGTGATATTTATGATAACTTATGATTCATGGGTTGCGAGGGAATAAGTGGGCTGAGTTTGGCGAAAGTAGCGATGGATTCAAACACACCGCGAGTATCTTTGTTTGAACGAGGAGTTATAGAATCTGGGAAAATGAAGCTTGAGTATGGAGTAGGCATTAAACTTGATATGAACAATAAATAGACGCCTTTTATAAACAGTTATTGAAATAGAAAATTATATATCATTTGGAATATGTACTTACAAGTTGTAAGTTACAACTCGTTCACTTTATCAAACTCAAAAAGCACTACAAACAAAAATGCTCGCGAGACGTTCTAACCCATCACTATAGCCACCGAAACAGTGCTCAATTGAACAAACACTGCCCCTTATCCGATTTTTCTTCCACCTCACTTAGAAAACACTCAAAAAAAATGTGATCACAATGCAACTCTTACCATGACGAATCTTCCAAAACACAGGGAAAGTGAGACCAAGGAAAATAACTGTATAAGACACGAAACACAGTTGCCCAGCTGGTTCGCGCGACAAAGGAAACTTTGGTGTCGTCGTCACTCAGCGGTACGTCATTTCGACGGGGGACAAAGATGTTCGCTCGCGACGGGGCACAAATGCAAACTGACGACGTGCTCACCTCAGCGGTGTTGATCCTCATGGCGGGCACCTGGCCGGGTGCTGGAGGCGGGGGCGGCGGTGGAGGTGGCGCGGAACAGAGTCCTGGAACGATTAGCGTTTCAGTGGAATGCTAACGAGGGCCCAATTACCCGGGCGCTCCACTTTCTTTCTTGTGACTTCACACGCTCCCGGAACGAATCTCGTCTGACGATGATTTAGGAATTTAGAGTCGAGGGTCCTTCGCCAAGACTTCGAGCTTGCTTTATTACCACAGCGATAATCGTTTGTTTTGTGACATTCGTGGAGGTCTCGTGGACGACCTTTTCTAATTGAATTTTGAGTTTGTAGAATATTTCTCTATTTTGGAGAGAAAGTGAGATTGTGGAAAGAATGAAATGATTTTGTATTTTTGATATATAAATAAAACAGTCTGGAGAAAGTGTGAAGCTCGTGCTACTATTAATTTTGGATAAGGATTTTTGACAAATACGAACACCCAAGAATACTGTATAATTAATACTATTGTGTATCATACAAGTTCAAGGAAAATTTACTGTTTCATTTAATTCGTAAATGGAAATCAAGGGGAAGTTGTACTTTCTCAGTAGGAATTTAAAGTTTCTGCTCATGTTTAATATTTTCTCAGGTGTCGAATGTTGTGTGAAATATAGTGGTTTCATCGTCAGAAAATTTGGAGGCGCGGTTCATGTTTAATCTTGGGTGTGCAAACATTCCACTGTTGCGTAAGATTTAGGTATCGAAGATATGCCTGTTCCTCTGCAACTGGTCGGGGTCTGTTTTGTGTAAATACAGAGAAGTACTCCCGCATATTTGTGTTATTTTCGAAGACACGGAAACCTGGCGAAGGTTGCATGATTCTAAAGTACACAACGCAGCGCGGAGGACACCTCTGTCGAGGCCATTTTTTAAAATTTATGTTCCTTTTTGTATACTGTCTATAGAATAAAAAAAAATAAATTTATAGTTTATACTCAGCAAAATCAGCAGCAACAATTTTGAGGCAAAATTTTTCTTACTTTCCCTCGAATTAATTTTGATTTTTGATAATAATTTTGTAGCATAGATATATTTAATTTAAATTTCACTCGATGGACATCATTCTTTTTAATTTTGCAAAAGTACCTTCACTGACTACTTTGTTCCACAAAAAGGTAATTTACAAATTCAGGGTAAATTCACCAATCGCCCCTTAAATAATTATTCAAAATTGACGCAGATATACGCACCTGTCACTGGACCGTCCGAATTCCTGCAAAGAGAATATATTTCAGTAATTAATCAACTTTGATTATCAACTCAACCCTTTGCGGTCTTTCACATGGGAAACATTGAGAATCAAATGTGGAAGAAACATAAACACCAATCTTTGATTCTTGTAGTCAGCAAAACAAATTTCAAAAATTCAAAACACAGAGGACACTGATGTGTAACATTATAAGCCACATGTAACCGCAAAGGGTTATTTTACAGATTCATAAATATTCCTCAATTAAAGTACACAATCCTCCCACAATCTCACACAATCTTAAACCAAAATACATATTTGAAACATCCCCAACTAAGAAACACACAACCCACCACAATCTCACCACTACTAAATCACAAAAATTCGCATACCCACAACTTCCCGCAGTCTCAAATTTGAGTAGACCATCCAAAAAGCCTCCCAAAACGACATTACTCCAAAATTAAAATAAAGGTTCCCAACATCTCCGTAACAACCCCAAAATGCTCTCCAAAACCCCTGCATCTTGCGGCTGTAAGAAAACTCGAGCCTCGAGTATCCTGGGACGGGAATTGCAGCCCGATGATTCAGTTGCTCGCAAATTGCGCGAAAGCCCACGTGGGAAACGCAAGGAAAGATAGTGCGGCGAGACTGCATCGAGCTCGGCACGGGCATTCCGAGCTTATCTGTGGAACGCAGTTGCTCGTTGAGTCACGTCGCTGGTATCGGTGTATTTTCGTCCACCTACGTGTGCCGTGCAATATTTTCGAGCGTGTCGGTGGTGCACGGCCGCTGTCAAAACGGGCCGTTTCGATGACTTCGCGATTGCGTCGGCGGTCGCGTTCCAATTAGCGTTTCGAGGACGTGAACGCAACGAAAGCAACGGTCACGTTGAGCAGAGCAGTGTATCGTGTCGGTTGACAGAGAACGTGGGAACGCGGATCAAGAAATTTTCCGCTGGTGGGTTATTTTCACAGCGGTCGGGACAAAATCATATAGAGGGAGTTCCATTTGAAGGGCGCCCCGCTATTTTGGAAGCTACATAGATAATCCTATTGCGGGAACAGAGAGTATGTGCTTCGGGGTACGAATAGCGATTGAAAGATCTAATGATTCTATCCGAAAGAGGTGATTACTTCGCATGGTACATTGTGGAAATTGAGTATTCGGAGGAGATTGTAGGGTGGTGTTTTTTTTTAATGGGAGAGTCTAAAAAACGAGGGATTTTTAACGACAATGTTCATGATCACATGCTTCGATACAATGTGGCAATAGGTAGAATGGACGCTGCTGAAATGATATTTTTAAATAATTTCAGCAGGTGTGCCAAATGGATCTCAGATACAAGGTGAAACCATGTTTCCGCGTGCAATGTACTTTGAACGTGATGCACAATTTATTTGGCATCGTGGGACATGATAGCTACTGATTCATGGATCCCTGTATCGTGGATATGTATATTGTGGAAACTGTGAGCGTTCAAAGTGTGGATATCTAATTTATGGGCATTCACACATGAGCACGTTGAGAACTAGGAACGTCCGCAACTACGGATGTTTGTAAATATTGACGTCCGCGAACTGGAATCTCCGCAACTAGGGACGCCAACAACTCGGAGCTTCCACAACTAGGGACGCCCGAAACTTGGGACTTCCGCAACTAGGGAGACCTGAAACTAGGAACTTCCGCAACTAGGGAGACCTGAAACTAGGAGCTTCCGCAACTAGGGAGACCTGAAACTAGGATATTCCGCAACTAGGGAAACCCGAACCTAAGAGCTTCCAAAACTAACACCTTCCGAAACAAGATATACTCGCAACTAGGGATGCTCAAACCTAGGGACGCTCGCAACTAGGAACTCCTGATATTGGAAAAGTTCACAACTAGGGAAGCCGCAAGTGGGGAGCGCGCAACTAGGCGACCACGCGTGGAAACGTCCACAACTAGGGTCATGCATATTTACAGCCGCCCCAACTACGAACATTCAAACTGCTTTTTGAGTAATCAGGAAACGAACAATTGTAAGCGACTGGCAATCCACATTCTCACGACCGCGAATTATCTCGCGGTGACTCGACCACGGTCTATCATCTAAATAATCCTTTTAAGGAAATCCTCGCTTCTCCGAAGGTTGTCTCGCTTAATTACTTCTCGTATCAACGGTGGCCATCAACTTCCGACGTTGCGACCCACGTTCTGCGGTTTGCCGTACAGTCCAGGACGGTAGAAAATGTCGAGCTCGAGACTACACCTCAAAACATTGGAAGAAGTTCAAGACAATGGCTTATTTTTGAACCAGCAGGAAATAGCTCGAGTTTTCTTGGATATGTACTGGGTGGTCCAGCGAATAGTCGCCATCTTAATATCGCTGTGGCTGTAGAAAGTGGAAAATTAATTTGAAAAATCTCTGTCACAATTTGAGGACGAGAAGGGCAATTTTTTTTTTTTGATATCGGAAGTTCTAAGAAGACATGTGGAAAAAGAATTTATGTTTTGTGAAGTAATCCTGATTTATATTTTGTGAGATTTCTGTGTGATCAATTTTCAACCGATTTCTGGAAAGAAATATTATTTTACTCTTGTTTTTTTTTTTAATGACATGGACGTCGCGATGTCCATGACATGAAAGAGTGGCCAGGAGTTATTCCACTGATGAAACATCAGTTATTTTTACAACAGTTTCAAGGAACAGTCGACTACTATCTGCTTCATATTGATAGTCCCCTATTTTTACTGTTCTCTAGGTGACTGAACCTTTGAAAACGATCAGGGTACTGTAAATTCCAAGATATCAGTGACTGAAGATTGATTGGTCGCTACATCAGGCGCAGATATGAAGATAGCTGACGGCTCCAAAAGTTTCCATTTCCTATTTAAATTGTGATGAACCAACGAATTTATATGCGAACTTATAAGAAATATTTCCAGGTGCGATATTTATATTGTACTACTAGAGAATTTTATGAGACTGAAAAAATGTGACAGTTATATTTTTTCTTGAAGATACATAAAGTTTATGTAGAAGAAAATTTTTAATAGATGTAATTAATTCCCCATGTAATTCAATATTTCTTCACAAATATTCTTTAATTAGAATCATTGTAACTTAACAACAAACATGCAATTTCAGAATAACAGTTCGAAAATAAATGCAAGCAACACCCAATATTTTCTGGACTCGAATAAAGGAACGATTTCCTCGTTTCGCAAAATATACTTCGTTGTTCGAAGACCCGGTAGACATCTGGTCTGCGCGAAAATCCGCCGCTTTTAATAATAGAAATTTTGGAGAAGAGCGAGGAACAAATGGCGCTTTTATTTTGGCACCGTGATCACGGCACGTGTCGATTATATGAGCGTTTGTACAGGCTGGTTTAAAGGTGGATGGCCAAGTTTCAAGTTCATAAAGTTAATAATATTAATAAACCTTGCTACCAAAATATGTCATAAATAAACGAAGGAATATTCTTGTTGGTACCACGAAAATATTTGGAAACGATGGCAGTTCAAAATATCCCAGGAATTTTTCAAAAGCAATTTTTATTATTTCTTTGTGGTAACCAAAAACTATTTACATCCAGAAAGAGATATCTTCTTTCATGATTAAAGTGAGCAACAGCAAGATGGAAAAGTGGGCGGAGCCTCGATGTTCCTCCAATCCCTATCACAAATTTTATGAGTATGATTCATGATTTGTCACTTGACTGTCCCCCTTTCCCACCTTCTAGCTATCACTATTGCTTGGTTTACATCCTCATTTCACAAAGCATAAGAAAGCATAGGTGCTTATAGAAAGTTAACAAATTTCCAAAACCCTGATCTCGAGTTTGAAAATCATTCGCAGTCGTTGCTGACGGTATTTTCGCGAGGACGATCGTCAGAAGCACGAGTGACCGTAAACGCGTCGATCTTGAGTGCAGACCGCCACTAAATTTAACATTGAATCAGACGCGTGACGTCATTGTTAGCGACGTTGGAGCTGGGAACCGTAATTCCCGGCGGGTGGTTCGACTTTCTCGGAAAACCCATCGAACGTTTCCACGGCTGGCTGTGCGTTTGAGAAACTAGACGCTCCCTCCCTGCCACGATGTGAAGAATAAACGGTGAATAATCGAACCAGGCTATTTCGTGCCTCTATCCGACAGTACGGTATTTCTATGCAGGCATAGTGCCTGGGGTCTACGAACTTCCGTGGGCCCACGAGGGAAAGGGAAACAGTGGAAATCAGAAAATTTATTTTCGGCAGTATCGATTTACCCAAACGAATACTTGATATAACGAAACGGTGTTATGGCTGTGAATCGTTGCGAAATGGATTGTTTAGAAATCTTTCCATAATATCTGCACTGCTGCCTCGCCTTGTCCCTATGACACCTTTTCCAAGTTTTCCAATTCGCATATTCTCCAATCCTATTCCCTTATTTCTCAATTCCCTTGTTTTTCAAATTCGTTATTTCACAAATCCAAATTTCCTTATTTCACAAATTCTCTGTATCTCAATTTCTTTGTTTCCCAATTTCCCGATTTCCTTACTTCACACTTTCCTTATTTCCCAATTTCTTTGTTTCCCAATTTCCTGACTTTCCACTTTCCTTATTTCCCAATTTCCCAATTTCCTGACTTCCCACTTTCCTTATTTCCCAATTTCTTCATTTCCCAATTTCCTTATTTCCCAATTTCCTTATTTCCCAATATCCTTATTTCCCAATTTCCTTATTTCCCAATATTCTCCGTTTTTCTTTTCCCCCTATTTTCTTACTTCCCATTTCCCATATTTTCCTATTCCCTTATTTCCCAATATTCCCCGTTTTTCTTTCCCCCCTATCTTCTTACTTCCCATTTCCCATATTTTCCTATTCCCTTATTTCTTAATTTCCTTGTTTCCCAATTTCCTTATTTCCCAATATTCTCCGTTTTTCTTTTCCCCCTATTTTCTTACTTCCCATTTCCCATATTTTCCTATTCCCTTATTTCCCAATATTCCCCGTTTTTCTTTCCCCCCTATCTTCTTACTTCCCATTTCCCATATTTTCCTATTCCCTTATTTCTTAATTTCCTTGTTTCCCAATTTCCTTATTTCCCAATATTCTCCGTTTTTCTTTTCCCCCTATTTTCTTACTTCCCATTTCCCATATTTTCCTATTCCCTTATTTCTTAATTCCCTTATTTCCCAAATCCTCATTTCCTTATTTCCCAATTTCGTTGTTCCTCAATTTCTTTTTTCCCCAATTTTCTTATTTCCCAATTTTCCAATTTCCCAATTTCCTTATTTCTTAATTTCCCAATTCCCACATTTCTCTATTCCCCTCCACCCCTCTTCTTTTATTTCCCTATTTCCCTCTTCGTTCTCTTTCCCTATTCCTTTATTCCACCGTTCTAAAGTTTCCCTATTCCCCCATTCCCTCTCCTCCTAATTTCCCAGCATATTCAAAACCACTGGCGCCCATTCATTCGCTTTCCATCGATTCCACGTCGATTCCCCAAAAGCCGAGCTTTCTCGGAAAAGCTCGGTCACGGCGAACCAGCAGCGACGCGATGTCGCGACGCTCGGAACCCGGCCAACAACCGGCCGTGGTGCGTGCAAGTGTATTTAGGTAGATACGCGAGGCGCGGTTAAATTTAGCGCCGGCCGACCTGCGCGTTACCGCGACGCACAAAATGCTTCCGATTATCTTATTTTTAGGGTTCCGTCGGCCGCGGTTTTTCCGCACCGCGGCGAATACACCTGACGGTCCCCGATCACAGCAAATTCGCGGGATGACCGACTCTCGCGAGTACACGCGAACATTTCCTTCGAGTTATGGAGGTCTAGACTGACTAGAGGCCAGGCTAGGGGGTGTGGGAGCTTGGAGGGGATGTATTTGTTGTCACAGAGCCCTTCTAAAGAAGTTTTTTACTTGTAATGATAAACGTATGTGGACCTGGAGATTACTTAGGGATCTTCTGCACAGTCACAGAATCATAAATTTTATTTTTCTGGAGAGAAGTGTTGAAATAACACATCATTTTCCCCTCGATTTCAGTAAACCACCGTGCCAAAGAAAGAAGGCTAGAAAACTCGTCAAAAAGCTGCTCGAATTCCAACTCTCTAAACCGCAATCCATTAGTCGAATCGCGAATTGATAGACGAAAAACGATGCGAAATCAGATGCGTTCCACGTGGGAAAGTGGCGAGTTTAAAAAAAAAAGACAGACGCGAGGCGATTGTCCTCGAAAGAGAAAGCGTTGGTCCGCAAAAAGGGGACCACTCGTGCGATGTATTACGTCGATCCACAGTGAATGCCTCGATTGTCGACCACACCGTCGAAACTGACCCCAACGCCTGCTGGGAGCACAGTAGAACCTTCATATACTATAACCTCGATACTTGCGTGCAAGTCTTCTTTCACGGTCTTCCTTCATCTCGTAGACGAGTATTTGACAAGTTAAGGAAACTGGAGATGAAAATTAAAGGTTCGGTCTTTAATACTAATAAAAATGACTATCTCAAAAATTAATTTTGTGCAGCTGTACCTATTTATTCAGCTTTTCTGTTCATTCCTAGCTCTAGAATATATAGCCTGTCAATTCTCATTCGAACCACCCTCTAGAATACTGAGACTATATTTGACAACAGTCTCCAAAGTCATCCATACTTTATCCATTTTGTTTCTTTGCTCACAAGAGTACAAACTTCAAGAGAGCGATAATATTATCTTATCTTGAAGCCACCCTTTCAATCTTCAAATGAAGATTGCTCTATATAAGGCTACTTCCAACCCACCTCCACCCTCGAAATTCAACACTCAACCAAAAAGGGTCTCAGTATCCATCAGAAGAACCCATGCATAAGCTTGACCACTTCGAAACCGTAATTTTCAATCTCTCAAATTCCATCACCCCCATATGAAGCTACTTCAAACCCACCCTCCCCTCAGAACCTATAACCCACTCAAAAAAAGTGTCACAGCTAGGGAATTCAATCCCGGTCATTATTTAGTATCCCGGGATTTTTTAAAGTCTATCAATGGATTCTGAGAATAATCTCGGGATTAGGAAATAGAAAAATTCAGTAATTAAAATGATTTATTATGTGCTAAAATTCTAAATCTTTATTTAAAGTAAACGAACTTACTTTCTATTATTAGTCTGAAACATAAGCTAAAATCATTTTTAGCAATAGAAATAGTAGAACAATGGATAATAATAAAGTCTCAATAAGTAGATAACATCAGTAAACCATTATGAAGATTTTTGGAAATGCGAACGAAGAAACAGCAAAGGTTTCGAAGTACCAGAAAATTAATATTATTATTTAAATAAATCATTATTTCTCTGTTTATTTATTCTGTTTATTTTTACATTTTTTAGGTGTTCCTAAAATAATTCACATTTTTAAAAAGACCCTAAATTCTCGGGATTAGTCATATCAAATCCCGGGATTTTTGGAATTCAAAAAACAGCCGGGATCCCGCATCCCGGGATTGAATTCCCTAGTCGCAGCACACAAACACGCAAAACTCACCAGCGCGATAACACTAAACCTCAGAATCGTGAATTTCAATCTCTAATATTTCACCACCCCGTACAAATTTCCCCCAAAAACCCGCCCCCACCCCCAAAACCCAACACACCTCCACCCAAAAAGTAGCGCAGCATCCCTCAGAAAATTCCATACGCAATTTCAAAGTAAACAATACCCCAAATCCTGCAGCCCCCTCACTCTGCCCAAAAATTGATTACCAACCACCCCTGCCTCCCCCAAACGATCCCCCTGGATTTTTCGCAAGATTCGTAACACTCGTGTCCCAGTAAAATTCCGAAACCGCTCGCCGCGCGCGAGTTCACGTTCCCCAAAACGACCGTTCAACGGGATGGAAATACACCGACGGGTTTCTAGGTCCACCGCCTACGAATCGTCCAATTTTGAACGTCTCGAAACCTTGCTCGACCCCTCCCCTCGCCCACCACCCCTCCCCGCCACCACTCCGCCCCGTCCAGCGGCTATTAGCATCCCCGCGGGACGTTCTGGTCGTGGCAGGGATCGAGCGATCCTAGGCGAAACGACGCGCGACAGGGGCCTCGTCATCAGGGAAATTCGCAGGTGTGAATGACCCCCTTGGTGCCGAGGGGCAGCAGGGAAATTTGTTGTTCATTGCCACGTGCCGTGGCCGACTCGGCGTGTATTTTTAACGCCCATCGTTCTTCGACGTTGGCTGAAGCAAGCGTGGCGAACGATTCAGCATCCTCTTCGATGCGGGATAGAACCCCGACACTTGTCACTATTATTATCATTGTTCCAGGGAGTTTGTTGCCGGCGATCACTTGGGAATTTCGCGGCGGTCGAGGGAACGAGTTTTGGTGGAGAATGGTGGGCGTTGAGGGATTTTTGGGAGCTGTTTGCTGTGGAGTTTTGTGGATTTTTGGGGCTTTTTTAGGTATGGAGGGTTTTGGGGGTGGAAATGTGGGGGATTCTTTGGGGAATGTGTGGAAAGTTTTAGTTTCTAGGGGAGGAGTTGAAGTAGTGGGCTATAGATGCTAAAGCACTTAGTCACACGTTGGAAGTGTGATCTAAGACTGGATCGCGCGTGGGCGATCTAGAGGATCGAGAGGAGTCTGGGCCAACCGCGAAGTCACACATTAGTTTGCGAAAATTCAAGTCGCGTTTCACGTTGAGAAGATGGGAGGAGTTTGAGAAGTGCAGGAGTAATTGAATTTGCTTACGAATCTCCTAATTCTCAAGTATTTCATAATTTCGAATACACAAACTCACATATACACAGATTCATAAACGTCAAAATACCTAAAATCACGAATTTCCAAATCCCCAAATTCTCAAACTCGCGGATTTTCAAATCTCCAAATTCTCAAGATCAAGAATTTTTCAAATCCTCGAACTTCCAAGCTCATGAATTTTGAAAACCCAGAATTCTCAAGCTCACGAAATTTCAAATCCTCAAATTCTCAAACTCGCGAATTTTTAAATCGCCAAATTCTCGAAGCTCACAATACCCAAAGTCCCGAATCTCCGAATCCCCAAATTTTGATATTTCCCAATACTCAAGCTCACGAATATCCAAATCCCAAGGTCACAGACCTCCCAATACTTAAACTCACGAGTTCTCAAATCCCGAAATTCTCAAAACTCTCAAAACTCTAGCATTCGAATACTCAAACTCACGAATGAACTTTGCAAAGTCGATGATCCTTTGGATTGTGGTTTCAGTTTGGCTGGGGTGAGGGGATAGCGTGGGAGGGGTTGATCGAACGGTCTCGATGCATCGATTATTTCATCGACTGCCTGGTGAGATTACTCATCCGCGTTGGATATAGAATTCCGTCGTGGGTGGCGACTATAAACAAGCTTCTGAGCTTTCCCTGCCTCGATTCATCGAGTTTGCTCCTCCATTCCTCCGAAACACTGTCTTCTGCCTTTCTTCCAGAGTTATGCAAAATGTAATCTAATTACAAATTACAAATCACGATTAAAATGTAATTGTGTAATCGATACTTGCTTTTTGATAGCTACTTGCTTTTTGATTTTGGCAGAAATTCTCTTTTGGTTAGACTACCAATAATTATACCCAATTTTGAGTTACTCGTAACTTTTTCTTCGGTTCCTTTGAGTGCAAATAGTGATTTTAGGTTTTCCTAGATCTGTTGTTATTTAATATAAATTCTCTTGATTTTTATTTAAATTTAATTTCCCTCCCTTCATCCACACCCCTTCCCCGATATCCGCTAATATATTCCCATCACAAATATTTCCCTCTTCATTTCTGCCTGTCAAAAAATAAAAAAAATCTTATCCCTACCACAGCTCGCCACAAAAACATTTTCCCCATTCTCCACAATTGCTCCATAAATAGCACATACCCAGTTAACCCAACACTGATTAAGTACACATTCGTGGGGATCTCGAGTACTCTTCAGACTCCACCTCAGCAGGAGACTGGCAGACTTAAATAACATGATATTCCTCCTATTTGCAATTTTTCCAGCGATTTGCATGAAGTTCATTCTAATTAGGAAGCTGATTCTAACAACGACCGCCAAGCAAACATGAATGACCCAAGTGCTCTCGGTGGTGAATCTGTTAATCGACCATAACGTTTTCCTCCTCGACGACGGAATATAGGTCGAGTGGTTCTTTCTCGGAATCGTCGCGAGGCCTGTCGCTCAGATGGCCATCCTCGAGGAACGAGTTCCAAGTCACTTGCCATTTTTGCTTCGACATTGTAACCAGACAGTGATTAAGCTGACGAGAGTCAGAAAAGGAAGAGAAGAGGGGAAAGGAGCCAGTGAGCACCATGATGACGAGGCGAAAAGATCTCGACCTTTCCCAACCCCCGTCACGTGCTCCAAAAAGCTCCCGCTATTTTCGTACAATCTGGAAACAGAGAAAATCAACTGCGCAGATCGCCTCGGTCACCGAAAAGGAGGCAAATATTGCTTAAGCCGCTTTTATTTAGGGTTCAGAGATTTTTGAAAGGGTTTAGGGATGATAAGATATATTTGAGGGTTTTAGGACTTCGGGGTAGAATTAAATAATTAATTTAATAAAAATGTCAAAGGTTTTTAGGATTTATGAGGACTGAGGAATTATTGAATATTGAAGATTGTTGATGTTAGGAATACTGTAGGTACTCACGAGCACCAAATTGGGAACCAGTTTTAACTATCGTACCATTTCTGGCAGTCACAGACGCAACGAATCTATTGGCTACAACGGATCAGAGTTCCCATCTCGTTAGTCAGAGGTAAGTCGAATGGAGAGTGCAGTAGTGTAGAAAATAGTGAAGCTGAGGATTCTTAACTTCAAATTCTTCAGTTCGCAAACGTTTCGCGCGTGGGAGCATGAGTTTAGGATACTTAAATTTAGAAATTTAGATTCACGAACCTAAATGTACGTACCTAAACTGTACCTAAATTTATAAAATTTCAAATTTCTGAGCTCAGGAAATTCCCAGTTCCCAAGGTCTCAAATCTCGCACTACTCAGGCTCACAAATTTTCAAAATCTCAAGTTCACAAAGCTCAAAAGTCTCAAGCTCAAGTATCTCAAAATCTCCAAGTTCTCAAACTTCCTTATACCCAAGCTCACAAGTTTCCAAATTCCCAAGGTCTCAAATCCTCCAAAGCTCCAAATCAGCAAGTTCTCAAACCTTTCAATATTCAAGCTCACGAATTCTCAAACCCTCAAGTTCTCAAACATCTCAATACTCAAGCTCACGAATTTTCAAACCCTCAAGTTCTCAAACCTCTCAATACTCAAGCTCGAGAATTTTCATACTCTCAATAGTTAAGCTCACAAATTTTCAAACCCTCAAGTTCTCAAACATCTCAATTCTCAAGCTCACAAATCCCCAAATCCTCAAATTCACAAACCTCTCAATACTCAAGCTCACAAATTTTCAAACCCTCAAGTTCTCAAACCTCTCAATTCTCAAGCTCACAAATCCCCAAATCCTCAAATTCACAAACCTCTCAATACTCAAGCTCACAAATTTTCAAACCCTCAAGTTCTCAAACCTCTCAATACTCAAGCTCACGAATTTTCAAACCCTCAAGTTCTCAATCCTCTCAATAGTTAAGCTCACAAATTTTCAAACCCTCAAGTTCTCAAACCTCTCAATACTCAAGCTCACGAATTTTCAAACCCTCAAGTTCTCAAACATCTCAATTCTCAACCTCACGAATTTTCAAACCCTCAAGTTCTCAAACCTCTCAATACTCAAGCTCACAAATCCCCAAATCCTCAAATTCACAAACCTCTCAATACTCAACTTTATGAATTTCCAACTTCTCAAGTTCTCATATCTCCCAATACCCAAGCTCACGAGTCTTCAAATCCTCAAACTCACAAAACTCCCAATATTCAATCACACGAATCCCCAAATCGCCAAGACCTCAAATATTCCAATACTCCAACCCATGATCTCTGAATCTCCGAATCTCCAATTTTACAAACCCCCAATACCCTAATCCCACAAATCCGCTACCCAACTTGACAGATCACAAGATATCCAAGCTCACAGCCCTCGTACTACTCAAACCCATCGAACACGAAGCTAACTCCCAACTACACCTCTGTATCCCTAGCGAACGAAGTCTAAGGAACCCCATCGGTGGTTCCTCCGAGTCTTCTGGGCTAGAAAATGTTGATAGGTACGGGAAAAGCCATTCTTACCCCACGAAGGTCGAGGTGCTCATGTCGGATAATCTTTGGTATCCGCTGGACGATACGAAATCCGGTGTCCAGGGTAAGCTCGCGCCTACTCGTGCCGCTTTCCACCAGCCGACGATTGGAACCGGTTCTCTCTGGCCGTGTCTGTTCCTCGGAGGTCCCGTGAGCGTATGTAGGAGGTGGAAGGTGGAATATATGGAGAAAGGGACGAGCAGCACCGATGCCGACACTAGCGCGCGCCCGCTGCTACTGCGGGCAAAAGATCTCCTGGCTCGATCATCGCGCTGCGCGGCCACCCGCCATTATTCCGATTGGGCGATCCTCGATCTTGGATGGCGCGTACGGATGAATCGATGTTTCGGATCACGCACAACAAGGGTGGAGATTAAACGGCTGGGACGGTGGAACTTGGGTGGTTTTGGAGAGGTTTAAGAATTTGAGAACTCGTCAGTTTGAGCATTCAGTGTTTTAGGAATTTAGGGATTTGTGTGCTTGGGAGGTTTGAGTATTATGAGGTTTGTGAATTTGAGGATACGAGGACTTGTGAAGTGGAGTAGCGAGAGGTTTGTGAATTTGTATATCTGGGGAGTTAGAAGATTGGATATTAGGAAATTTAAAAATTGGTATATTTAGGAATTTTAAGAGTTGGGCGTTTGGAGGTGAAAATTAATTAGATTCGATAGTATTATGTTCTTAGACTTATGTTCTTAGAACTAGGTACTACTTAAGTATCTCCTCAGTTCGGCTTCTTCAATATTCACACCACAAAAATAGACTTCTAAATACAAATTTCTTTTCTTTTTCAAATCTATCACAAACACCAAATTCCATTACCTGGAAACTGTGAATTAGCAAACACCACTCTGCCTTTCTTCCACGCAACTGATTTTGCGTCAATTCCGCGATCATTGAAAGCGAGATTGGTTCCATGCGATCGGCGTCGCGCTCAAAGAAAATAATAGCGTCCATAAACGGCGGCAGGTGGTTTCTCGACAAACGAACCGAGCGCAAAAACGCTTCCTGATCCTTGTGTTACACTTTCGTTGAGATCCTGTCGTTTCTTCATCGATAGCCAACTGTGACGAAAGTAAACGCCGCCAGGTTAAAGCTTGGAAATAAACAATAATGCGAATCGTCGCTTTCTTCTCACCGGCATGCGCAAGAAGCCCTCGATTTTCTTCTCGCCTTACGCAAAAATGGCAAAAAACACTGGCTGCGTGTCCAACCTAAGGAAAACCTCTGAAAGGACGTCGAAATCGAGTTCGATCGACCGAGAACATCTATTGCGATACACTGGCACGGAAATTAATTAATTTCACTGGCGGTTAAACAAGAAATACGTTTAATCACGAAACCTTACAACAGTCGGGGTATGACTTAAACCTAAAATAACAATAATAATAGCGTGTCGTCGTTAATCGAGTATTTTTACACTTAATAATTATTTCTCATCGATTTCAACTAAATAAAAAGTAACGTTAATAATTATTCGAACGATTGTTTCTCGAATCCATAATTATATTAACAATATTAAAACCCAGTAGCCCTATTATCCACTTACTATTCTCTCAAATTCAAAATGATGTATACCTACACATTTATCCATCTGGAAAAATGGATAATAACATTAAACAAAATTATTACAAATACCAAAATCGGGCTTTTTACAGTTCCATATATTCATCCACCAGATTTCCTTTTCCTCGGAAGAACAGTGCTGTAGCTCAAATCTTTATTAATAAAAATATCACCAGGTGCTCCTTAATTTTCAAAATCCCCATAAAAACGCTCTCCACACAAAAACCGAAGCACAACTCCTCAGTCCTCGTTCGAGCAATTAAAAACGCTCCAATTTGCATCACCCAAATTCCTTCAAACTTCTCCCAAGAAACCTCTAAACCTTTCACTGAACTAAGGGTGCTAAAAGTGATCAACCCCAACTTCCTAGACTCTGCCAGACATCAGTGCCCTATCAAACTCCTTCTCGTGCTCAGAAGTGCTCAGCATGAAGGCTGGGAGCGTGAAACCAAGTACCCTATCGTAGACAGGCCTAGTTTCAGCGACATATTCATAAGCTTCAGCTTCCTTCCTCTCCTCGTTACTGCCAGGACCAACAGCTTCTCCCTTAACATCAACGTTCTCACTAGCAGAAGCTTCTGGCTCGACGGGAACCTGATCTTCAATGACAATTGACCTGGGGACTTTCTTCGACGTCTCTACTTCGGTCTCCTTCGCCTCTGAAGGAGCAGTTCCTTCCCCAGTCTCGTCAGACGTAACAAACGCGCACTCCTCCTTCCTAAAACCCTTGTCATCCACGCATTGGTAGCAAGTCATCTTATCCCGCATCATTTTCTTACAATTAGACCTGTCCTCCTTCCTAAACGCCTGCAGGAACTTCTGTATCTCCGCTTTCTTCTTGAACGCGTCGTAGAAGTCCGCGTCAGGCTTCTTGGCGCCCGATTCCGTGGATGTGGACCCCTTCGGTTCCGATCGCGCCTCGCTGGGGTCCGAGGATTCGCGGAACGGCCGCTTGGCGGCGCTGGCGACGCTGGCGCTGGCGTAGGGACTCTTTTCGGTGGAAAAGGAGTAAGTGCGGTCCTTGTACGAAGGTTCCTGGGACTCTTTCTGCTCGGAGGCTTCCTGAGACTTGTCTCCAGACTCGGTAGGGCTGCCAAAGGACTTGGACTTGGTGTAAGAGTAGCTTTTGTCAGCTGGTTCGTATTTATACGAGCACTGTTCGGAGTTACTTCCCGTTTTTGGGTCCTTGCACACTTTACAAGTCATGGAATCCTTCTCCACCTCCTTGCAGTTGCTTGGCTCGATGCTCTCAGCGATCCTCTCTGACTCTGACTTGGACTTGTCGTAGTCAGAAGAGTCTTCCACTTTGGGGACTGACCTGGACTCCTCCGAGGCAGATGTGTAGTAGCTGGGCCTTGTATCATCCTCTTTGAAGTATGAGCTGGATTTGGGAGGTTGAGGTTTATCGTAGAAGCTCTCAGGAATGGAGTAGTCCCTGCGGTAGTCTTCGGACTCGCTACCTAGCTTCTCCGAAGCCATGTCACCCTGGGATCCTGGCTCCTCCTTGGAGGAGGAACCTCTCGGGCCCCCGAAGCTCTTGGACCTGCTGAATTTGTACACTTTGTCGTCCGGCTGATAGGTGTAGGAGCATTTCTCGTAGTTTCCGCCAGTTTCTGGGTCCTTGCAGACGGTGCACGTCTTCGAGTCCCTCTCCACCTTCTTGCAGTTGCTAGAGGAATCCTTGGACTCTTCGCGCGACTGTTTCTCAGGCTCATCTCCGTCACTGCGGCGCTCCTTGACTGGCTTGCTCTCAGAATACTCCCTACCAGCCTCTTCATCCTCATCTTCCCCAGCCATTCTTCGTTCAGGATTCTTGAAGGAGCTGGACTTACTATAAGCGTACGCTTTCTCGCTTGGCTGACGAACGTAGGAGCACTGCTCGTACTTCCCGTTGCTCTTGGTGTCCCTGCAGACCATGCAGACCATGGAATCCTTCACCACCTTCTCGCACTCCTCGTCCCTCTTCCTGTACTGCGCTGGGACGCCATCTGTTGCTTCAGAGAAGAGCTTCTCGTTGAATCTGTACGGACTGTCGTGCTTCCTGTAGTCATCCGAGCCTCTGAAGCCGGAGGAGCCGCCGCTGGACCTTCTGCTCCTGAAGCTAGAGGGCGTGCTGACTTCTTCCACGTTGCTGGAGTCTGCCAGGGGCTGGGACACGTAGGAGCACTGCTCGTAGGTGGCTCCGTTCTTCGGGTTCTTGCATTTGTAGCAGACCATGCTGTCCTTGGCGTTGGTGTCCCTGTTGGTCTTCCTCGCCTTTATCTCCTGGCAGTATGGGACGCCAGATTTGAACACCACGTCCCTGTACTTCTGGGCGTCTTTGTCCGTGACAGTGTAAAAGGGGGATACTATCTTCTTAGAGTGCTTGTTCTCCCGGGGCTCTTTCTTGATGGACGCTAGCCAGTCTCTGGGACCGTCGAAACGCTCCACGGAGTCGAAGATGGGGTGCTTTCTTCTGGACTCGGAGGAACCGCTGTAGGATGGAGACTGGTCAGAGGTGAAGGTTTGGGGAACCTCGTCGTCCAAGTAAGTCCATGGGCGAGGAGGGGAGAAGGATTTGAAGCGCTCCTCCTGGAACTTCGCGGTTGCCGAGACCCACAGGATGCTCAGCGCGAGGCACACCTGTTGGGGAGAAATTCAGTCGGGGTATGAAGAGACTTTTCTGGTGGTGACAGTGTGTCACAGGGTGGGTAGGGTTGAGGATGTTGTGAAAAGGTTATTTGATCTGGGGAAGAGGTATTTCTTCTGGAGAATATATTGGAGGGAAGTCTTATTGTGTTTGTTTTGGAGAATATAATGGAAGAAATTGTTATTTTACTTGTTCTGGAGAATATAAGGGGGAAACGTGTTATTTCACTGGTTCTGGAGAATATAATGGAGGAAGTTGTTATTTTATTTGTTCTGAAAAATATATTGGAGGAAATTGTTATTTTATTTGTTCCGAAGAATATATGGGAAGAAATTGTTATTTTTTCTGGAGAATTTAATGGAGGAGGGAGAGTGTTATTTTATTTGTCATGAAAATTATAATGGAGGAAATTGTTACTTTATTTGTACTGGAGAATATATTGAAGGAAATTGTCATTTTATTTTTTCTGGAGAATATAATAGAGAAATATACAATCTGGAGAAAAATACAATTTTCAATTCTGCACTAAAGGCGAATAAATTTCTTCGATATGCTAGAAAAAGGGATTAGACAATGGTATTGGAATTTTTCAAGGTTAGACGTCGATCCCTTCCCTGCGAATTTCGTTCAAGAGAGGCAAAGGGTATTACTGCTGTACTCAAAAATAAGTCTAAAAGTAGTAGCAATGAAAAGTAAAGGGGCATTATAATAGTCAAAGTAATTTTAAAGAAAATTGTAGCAATGAAAAGAATTACCAATTATCTTCTAAGTTTCTAAACAGCGAAGATTACAATCGAATTACAATATTAAAATAACTTTGCAAAAATTACCACTCGACATCGAATACAGTAAAGTTAATAAAGGCATTTTGATCAATTTCTAAGCAACATAAAGTAGTGAAAATAATTCCTAACTACTTTTTAACACAGCTTGAACCACTAATAAATTACAACAACGCTAGAAATTTCCAAAAAAAAACCTAACAGAGAAAAGAATTACATCTTTAAACTAAAACAATAAAGTCTACGAAGGAATTCTAATAACAAAATAAATTCATAATAATTAATATAAAGTAGTAAACGGGCTCATTAATTGAAGAGTCCTTGTAGAAAACACCATAGGTGCCAAAATTAAAAAAATTAATGGTAACATTATAATATAGAATTTTATTTTTGGCACTTACAGTGTTTTTTACAAGCACACTTCGATTACTTTTGCAAACAGTCTGTACCACGATGGAATTTATAAGAAAAGTGTAGCAAAGAAGAAGCTTATTAATCCCGATTGAAAACAGTAAGGACAACGAACCTTATAAGACGCCATAATGCTGATTCGCCAGACGGTGAAGCTTAGTACGTTTCCGGTTCCGGTTCGGCGAGCCACATCACTTTCCCATGAAATGATCGCTGCGCTCGCTGGAAAGGCTTTATATCGACTTAGAGTACCAAAATGGACCACACCCCACCTTCGCTCTCCGTCAATCTACCCAGACTCAGTGGGCACACCGATCGATCAGAATGATTTGAATCATCGACCGTGAAACAGTGACGGACGTTGTCTGTCTGTCCGTGGCGACTGACAAATCTCCATTTTTGCCTCATTAACACAGAAAAAAGTGGTGACAGTAACTACGCCGCTCTGATCCCCAATCAAAACACAAGGGGTGGTCGATTTCTCTCGAGGAAGAACTTGAGGAAGCTTCTGAGGAATCGAAAACATTTATTAACTCACTTAAAGAGGTTTTAATAACAGTAATAACAGAATAGTATAATAAAAAATAACAATATAACTATTTCCTTATTTTTAGAATTTTAACTAAACTTTTGAATTTTAAAATTGTTAAATAATAGGTATATTTTACGTTTTAGTTTCTCGTCACTCGAGTAATTCCTGTGATTTAATTTCTGCTAATGAACACTTGCAGAATAATGAAGAAGGGTGCAGATTTTTAATTCAATCCACATTTATTTCTTCTTTTAAACTGAATTTTTGCAAGAGATAAGTAAGACTAGTGGGATGTGTTCGCTAAGGGTAGGTGTAAGTCCAGATGGAAATGGAGGTCCCGGGTGAAAAGGGCGATCCAGGGTCCGTCACTGCGACGGAACGTTACGAATCAGAACGACACAGCCGAACGATCGCTAACTGGCCACTTTCATTTATGCAACTCGGTTACCGCGGCCGACGAAAAAACGCCTGGCGACGGACAATAACCCCATGGAGCACGAACGATATCGTAGACGAGGCTTCGCCGCGAAAAAACCCTCTCCGCTGAGTAGTTTTCTTTCAGACAGAGAAACTGCTAATCTTTGCGCTCGCAATCGACGCACCTCAAGCGCGACCTCAGAGACGCCGCCGTTTTCACGATTCTGTTTCGAAGTACAGATTTTCCTTCGCGGAGGCTGTGGAGCAAGGAACTTTGAGTAATGTGGGACAGATTTGTTTAGGAAACAAATGTGCAAATCTCTTGAATAGGTAATTAATTGGGGAATTAAAATTGATTTGAAAGGGTAAATCTTTGCGTTTGAAATAAAAGAAGAATGAAGTTTCTGGGATTGGTCCCTATTTTTGGGGGTGGAGATTATTTTGAGGAAGATAAGCTGGAATTGTAAAATGTGGTGGTCTTTGGTAAATAAATCGAAGAATAGAGAAATAGTGACTTAAATTCTTATTTTCCTAATGGATTGTGGAATAAATCATATTTCAATTTAATGAGTCCCTGATATGAAGTGAAGAAGGAGATCGATTTGGAGTGAAATAATAGAAAAGTTGACGTAGCATAATTATTGAAAAGGGAAAAGAATTTTTAACTACAAATGAAGGAAGAATCTATTCAAAATTCGAGAAGATGCTCTTCCTCCTCTTTGGATGCTCATAACTTATAACTTGCCAGGTAGCTCAGCTAAAACTACCCTTCTTTTTCAACAATAATCCCCAATCTCTTACTCCAACTAATCTACAACCTCGAATTCATACAAAAGCAAACAATACACTTTAATTTCAACAAACACGAAAGACGAAGCAATAATTTTGCAATTTGGAAACTCCTAACTCTCTACCTCCACGCTCACCAGCACTCTCCATCCACTCCAGCGAACTTTTTGTTAGAAATTCGTTAACACTCCGTGCGTTTCGCCGTAGCCTTCGATAAATAATCCATAATCGAAGGAAAGGGGCACTGTTCGTTAAAAGCCAGATCGATTCACGATTGTTTCCGGGAGTCGCGAGAACCATGACGAATCTGCAAAACGTGCGACCGAAGTCGAGCTGGTTATGAAATGCGAAATACAGTAAAGGGCCCCATCCACGTATCGATACAACAATGCATACACGTTGAAAGGGAATCGTGAAGCATCAGTTCAGTTCTCAGGCCTCAGTTCTCCAACGCGATAAATATTTAATACAACAAAATGCCCACAATTTTCAATCGTGAGCAATTTTAATTAAATTCCAAATTTAACGTAAAGATATCGCGTATGGAGCCCTTAACCCTTCGTGGTCACACCTTATAATCACAAATTAGTCACGTGGGGTTCACTGCACTCCAGCGTCATTTTTTAGTTACCATTTTGGTATTTTTTAATTTTTTAACTTTTCAGTGATAATTGCACACTCTTAATATTCATACAATTGTGTTTTAACAGTCTTTTCCTAGAAGTATAAATTTTGATATGTTGACATTTGTATTTGAAAAAATATTTGTCGATAAAAATGATTTTTTTTTTGTTAAAATCCACTAAATTTTTAAATTTTATTATTATTAAGGTCTAAAAATTGTAGGAATTTTAGCAACCCCGTGTGGCCATGAAGGGTTAAGATACTTTATAAAGTGTTCTTTTTTTAAGTTCATCCCCGTTGTGGGCTTTTTATTAACAATCTTCGAAACAGACGACTACTATCGATCATTGTACAAGATAAATAGGTCGCCCATCGTCCATTGACAATTTTATTATTTATCACGAAAATGCTTCGACTTTGATTTGTCGTCGAATTTTCAGTTTTGATTTGTTGGGTGTTCATTCTTTGAAGGGGAAGTTACGTGGGTAGACGGAAATGTGTGAGACACGGGGCGGATTGTTCTGTTTCTCGAAGAACGCGTTCGTGGGGGCTGGTTTCAGCTGCAGCTTCGATGCCATCTTCTGCAGCAGGATCTTGTCGTTTTCCGCGCTCTTGGGCTTCTTCTTCTTGTCCTTCCCTTTGTCCTTTGCATCGGTTCGTTTGCGGTAGTAGAGCACCTCGCCGACTAAGGTGATCATGGCCAGGGCGAGACCGAAGAGGGTTGCGATGAACACCCCACCTGAGGGTTTCATTTAAATTAACCCCTTGCCTTGAAATAACGTCACTGAAAGTTCGTGGATTTTTCTTGCATTTTGAATTTTTTTTATTATGTTTTGGTGAAGAAGCTTGAATTTAAATTGTAAGGCAAGGTATTAATATTGACTACAGTGGGTGTATTTGTTGTTAGGAGCCGTGAGACTAGGGACCATTTTGTTTTCTTCGAAATGTGGTATTAAGTTTGAACCTCTTGAAAATTGAAGCTTCAAAATAGTAAGCTTTAAAAATCTTCAGATTGAAGTGAATTTTGAAGGATATAGTTATAAAGGCAAGTGTGTACTTTTAGCTTAGAAAATGAAAAAGAGGAGGAAGGGTGGAACAGTGAATGCAGCAGCTATTTTGTTGAGACCTTCCTCGTTTACATATGAGCCATTGTTTTTGAAAGTGGTATAAATCCATTTATTCATACATTTAAGGATATTTAAGGATTTGCGTTTGAATCAATTTAAAAATATTCGCATGTGTTAATCAATTTGGGTAATGTTTTTAAAATTATAAACTTGTTAAATTTTATTGTGTAATAATAATCAATACATGTGTTAAAGAAAATAAACGACTTTTTAGCTACAAATGAACTTATACCACTTTCAATAATAATATATTATGAAAAATATAACCAATAGTAATCTTAAATTTATATTTTAATTGAAGTTAATTAATTCAGTTTCAATTAAAACTGCCTTACCCAAACTTTCCAGCGTGATTCCCTCGTTGTCATCAGCGTCCGAGCACTGCGCCTTCAACGACTGGTTCCAGTACTTGGACGTCAGTGTCTCGAAGTACCTGTCCTTCTGCAGATCAAGAATCCTACAAAGAGTCCCCTTGCACTTCAAATTCTCTTAATAACAAAGAACAAATCTCTGAAAAATGTCTCTCAAACAACTCTATCACCCCTACAACCCTCTTTGAAGCTTCAGAAAAACCTAAACGAGGTATCCCGAAGACAATTAATGATCAACAAAGAGAAACAAGAAAGTGAAAAATTCTGTGGAGACTTCTGAAGGTACAAAAATAAAATGAGACCGAGTGAAACGATTTACAGTGGATGTTGATTGAAAACAGAGTTGCGCAAAATGTAATCTAATTACAGATTACAAATTACGATTAATTACAATTACACAAATTACACAATTACACAATTACATTTTAATCGTAATTTGTAATGTGTAATTAGATTACATTTTGCCCAACTCTGATTGAAAAGCAGTACCTTCTGCTTATTTCCTCCTGGAGATGACTCCCCTGTTGAACAGCAATGGCGTAGGGCTGCTCGGCGAACACCTCGCCAACTTCAGTCAGGTTGCAGTTCCTCGTCACTTCGTACTTGATCTCCGACGATTCGTGGATGAACGCGAACTCTGAGGTCTCGCTTTCAATCACCTGAGGGAGAGGAATAAGGAAAAGGGGTTCGATGTCTAGAATTTTCTCGTGATGACAAAGGATCAGTACCTTACGAAAACCTCCGAGGGAGGTATTCACAGGGCCAACCTGCGTGATCGCCTGCAGAATATGGCCGTATTGCTCTTTGATGGGGTAGTCCCAGACGCGGTACTCCACCTGGTCGCTGGTGCTGTTCAGTGTGATCTCCTTCCACACGCTGGGCATAAATTTGGGGAATTTTAAGGGGAATATGAATGTTCTGTTGGGTCTGAGTGTGGCGAGAAGGGCTAGTGATTGTATCGCTAGTTTTTACTACCCTGGACCTTCTCCTAGGTGGCCGGGGTGACCTACGAGAATATCTCCACGTTGAAAAAAAAGTTCTGAGTCTGGTGATTTAGGGGTCCATTCTACTGTGCCGATCGAAAACGAAGCCTATTTTTAAGATTTTTTTCAAGAACTATGTATGGAGTTTTGTCATTCGAATATTTAAGTATTCGAATATTATTACTCGAATATTTAAGTATTCGAATATTATTCCTTGAATATTTAAATATTCGAATATTATTCCTTGAATATTTAAGTATTCGAATATTATTCCTTGAATATTTAAATATTCGAATATTATTCCTTGAATATTTAAATATTCGAATATTATTACTCGAATATTTAAGTATTCAAATATTATTACTCGAATATTTAAGTATTTGAATATTATTACTGGAATATTTAAGTATTCAAATATTATTACTCGAATATTTAAGTATTTGAATATTATTACTGGAATATTTAAGTATTCAAATACTATTACTGGAATATTTAAGTATTTGAATATTATTTCTGGAATATTTAAGTATTTGAATATTATTTCTGGAATATTTCAGTATTTGAATATTATTACTGAAATATTTAAATATTCGAATATTATTCCTGGAATATTGAAATATTCGGACATTATTTTTTTGTCAAATGTTTATGTATCAGAAATTAGAAATAAAAAAATCAATAAAAAGCCAGCTGAAATTTTACCCAACTCACGTGTACAATTTATCCTCAGCGTTCTTCATGTTCTTGAAGTACTGGTGAACGGCGGAATTCTCTACAACGGTGTAATTTATTCGGGATTGCCTAGCGAGTTGCTCCAGCGATTGCACGGGCGTCTGCATAAAAAATGCAGGTGAGCCTCGTGAAGCTTTGAAAATTAATAAATGTGTTTATCAAGGAAATTGAAGGAACCTGCATCCTCTCTACTGTCAGGAATGCAGCCAGATTAGCTGTGAACGTGGCAAGCATTAGAACCACGAACAGCCAATAAGCAGCCACCAGCGTTCTGCTTGACAGAGCTTTGGGAGCTTCACCCCCTCCTTGGGGCGTGAAAGATGTCAACGCAAACCAGAAGCTCTCCTTCAGCGTGAAATCCCTTCGAACAAAGGATTATCAAATAATTCGAAACTACTTTGCATTAATTTTCACTTAAAATCGTAATCAAAACCGTATTAAAACTTTTCCAACTAGAGAAATATTTGAGCATTCGAATATTTGAGTAAATACTGGAATGTTAGACGAATATTTTAGTTTTCGAATGTTATTAGTCTAATATTTCAGTTTTTGAATATTATTGTTGGAATAATTGAGTATTCGAATATTAGTACTCAAATATTTAAGTATTCGAATATTATTCCTGGAATATTTAAGTATTCAAATATTATTACTGGAATATTTAACTATTTGAATATTATTACTCGAATATTTAAGTATTCAAATATTATTACACGAATATTTAAGTATTCAAATATTATTATTTGAATATTTAAGTATTCAAATATTATTATTTGAACATTTATGTATTCGAATAACTCGTCTATTAGTGCTCGAATGTAATTACTAGACTACTTGAGTGTTCGAATATTATTCCTCGACTATTTGAGTACTCGAATGTTATGATTCGAATATTATTACTCGAATGTTATGATTCGAATATTATTACTCGAATATTTAAGTATTCGAATATTATTATACTTAAATATTTGAGCACCCGAATATTTTTAATCGAATGTTTGAGTGCTCGAATATTATTAATCGAATATTTAAGAATTCGAATGCTATTACTCGAATACTTGAGTATTCGAAAGTTAGTATCCGAATACTTGAGTGTTGAAATTCTTACCGACAAGGGTACGGGTACAATCGTTTATTGTTCCTCGCGCTGTAAGGGGAATACTTATCCAGTATCCAGATCATAATCCCCGTAAGTGTTAGTGCCCCGACTATACTCAGCCAGACTTCCACCTTGAGCACCGTCATGAACTTGAACAGGGATGGTTTACGAACAGGCTTCCTTATCACTTGCAGAGGAAATTAATAGTATTATAATATAAACACAGACTCTCAAAAAAATAATTACAAAATCAGACATCTGTTTACCAATCAGTATACCAGACTGCTCAAAATAAGGGGCCACGAAGTCGATGACCTCCTCGCGTTCAGACGTCATCGTCAACGCTGCAATCACGACATCGGTTTCCTAAACCGAAAAGCACAGTTTTTAATTAACACAATGAAAATTTTAGACAGATGGGAAGTAAAAATTCCTCAGCCTTGGGAATATTATTTCGAAACCGAGTGCTTTTACAAATACAGTCATTCGTGCAGGGAAGTACGGCGGGCAGCAGACTATCAGGTACCTATGTGTCAATGTAGTTTCTATTTTAATAGTATTAAATGTATGTTGATCATTTATTTTGAAAAATAAATTTTCTGCTTTATGAGATTTTCTAGAAATTATTCCTATTTGTATTATTTCCAACTTGTCTCGCTTTTCTGTATTACACTACTAAAGGGGTAGGATATTGATCTCACCCCCTTCGCAAGGTCACCGATCAGTCCATCCCACTGTCCATTGGGCAGCTTTTTCCCAAATTGTTGATCGGCGGGGACAACGAGCTCGTAATCGAACTGCATCTCTTCAGCCAGCTTGTTCATGAAGTCTATGCAGTATCCTTCCCATATTTCCTTGCCATTTTCATCCTTCATGACCCGTCCAGTCAATGGGTCTTCTTTAGGCATCGACCAGGGAATTGCCTGATCCAATTTTAACATCCATCATTAATTATGCAGCTATAAATGCTGCAGAAGTTTAACGACGATACTCGTCTTTTCCTCGATACTAGATCGCCTGGCAAACCTCCAAACTAGTTCACCCTAGTCCCCTCTTACTATCACACTACTGTTTGATATATTAGAGTTTCTACTACTTACAACAGCAGTTCCAATTCGAAGGAACCTTCTAGCAGGTTGAATCTTCTTCCCTTCAACTTCCTTGATCTTGGTGCGCCTCGTCCAGCTGGCAAGGGGCTCCAAAGTCCCATCAACAAGAGTCTCCAAATCAATCTCAACTTTGTACGTGATCAATCCTTTCTCTGATAAATACTCGAATGTGTCGTTTCCACCCAACTTCTAAAATCAAAAATAAAATTAAATTCAGCAGTACTGTATTCCCTAGTATTTCTAACTTCTTCAACGGATCTAAGCTTTGAACAAAACTCACAGCTATCAGGTTCTTGTTGAAAGCTTCCAACGTGGCGTTCGAAACGGTCTGAGTCTCATTCGGCGAGTTGCATCGACCAGTTTTTGGCCCCACGTTGATTCCTGACTTCTGCAGCTCGGTCATCAGGCTTACTATGAGGCCTATCAATCGTTTGAAGTAGTGGGAGAACACCTGCATAGGATATTTTTAAATGAAAAGCCCTATTAATTCGGATAAAAGAACCTAAGAACAGAAACGAAGCAATAAAGTGGAATGAGAGATCTAAGAATTTTAAAATACATGAACTTCGGGGGAGCAATTGCAAGAAGGTTCCCCTATCAATCGGCAGCAAACGTCCACCCTCATCGACAAAATGGTAATCGATACGTTCAGTTGTGCGTCACCAGTGATGTACTTGAATTCCCTGTAATTATGGTCGGTGAATGCCAAGTTCCATATTTGTTCTCTTTTGACCAGACCACCTTGGACAGCCTGGAACATTTTATTCCTTTCAAGTTACCCGGAAAGTGGACGAAACTTTGAAAAATCGTTCGAGTGGCTCACGGTTCTGAAAAGCTCCTCCATTTTGGACGTGCTAGCGTAGATCGTGTAATAAGATGGCGACGGCCTCATGCTACGTATCTTCGACACCGTTCTCTCTGTGAAGTCGTCGATGACGACCAGTCGTATGATCGAGTTGCCGATCAAATAATAGAGGCTCTGATTCAGTTCTGGAAGAAGAGAGTCGTGTGGCGAACAGCTGCCATGGAGGTCGACGGGGAGGCTTGCAAAAGAGAGATGAGAAAAGGGACGTTGGTACGTACCCCTTTCATCTTCGAATATCAGGCCGACGTCGGTGGCGTTCTTCAACATCAAAAGATCATCGATCGCCTGCACGTACGGATATATCTTGCAGTCCCCCCGTTTGTATATTATTCCGTTCTCGTCAGCCAGGAACCGAAGCTTTTCCCAGCCCGTCCATGTCATGTCGAGTATTATACTGATTCCCTTAAATAAGGCAGCACATACTGCAAAGGTGATTTTAACGAAACGAGAGTAAGAACAGGCCGCGAGTACTTGCGGGCGGGGTTGGTGGTAGCGATCGCTTGGTTCCTTGGGGATTTATCTAGGTGCTGGTGAACTTTATGTATTTGAAGTATTAAGCATTTGGATGTTTAAGTATTCAGAACTTTAGGTATTTGGGTCCTTGGGTAGTTGGAGTATTAGGTACCTGGAAGTTTAGGTATTTCTAAGTTTAGATACTTGGAACTTTAGGTATTTTGAATATTAAGTACTTGAAAGATTAGGTATCTCGAGCTTCAGGTACTTGGAATACTAATTTAGAACACAATGTATTTGGAACTTCAGGTATTTGGAATATTATGTAATTGGAACTTTAGGTATCTGGAACTTCGGGTATCTGGAGTATTAAGTAGTTGGATGTTTAAGTACTCAGAACTTTAGGTATTTGGAGTATTAGGTACCTGGAAGTTTAGGTATTTCTAAGTTTAGATACTTGGAACTTTAGGTATTTTGAATATTAAGTACTTGAAAGATTAGGTATCTCGAACTTCAGGCACTTGGAATACTACGCATTTAGAACACAATGTACCTGGTATTTGGAATATTATGTAATTGGAACTTTATTTATCTAGAACTTCGGGTATCTGGAGTATTAAGTAGTTGGATGTTTAAGAACTCAGAACTTTAGGTATTTGGATCCTTGGGTAGTTGGAGTATTAGGTACCTGGAAGTTTAGGTATTCCTATGTTTAGATACTTGGAACTTTAGGCATTTTGAATATTAACTACTTGAAACATTAGGTCTTTTGAATTTCAGGTATTTTGAATACTAGGCATTTAGAACACAATGTACCTGGAACTTCAGGCATTGGGAATATTCGATATCTGGAGATTTAGATAGTTGGTACTTCAGGTATCTAGACCTTCAGGAACTTAGAATCTTAGGTACTTGCAACTTAAGGTACTTGTCATCTTAGGTACTTAGAGCTTTACATATTAAGAATTTTAGGTACTTGAAACTTCAGATCTTATCAGTTAGGTATTTCGAACTTTGGGGACCATGAATATTAGGTATTAGGAATCTCTATGTACCAAGAATTTTAGACATTAGGAATATTAATAATATTATACTACTAATAAATATATTAACTATGAAGGGCCTAAGACCTCCACAGCATTACTACTTCCTTAACCTTTTTCGAAACTGGCCGCCAAGTTCATCCTATCCAATTCGATGGTGGATATATGTACGGTGATTACTTCGTCGCCAAAACTCTTCTCTGCCTGGGGGACAGCATCGTTCAGAACACTCAAAAGTGATGCATCTGGTTCGTCCACCACTATCACTGCACAGCATCACAAGCAATCAATGTATATTAATCACACTTCTGATCGAAGAACAGAAACATCTGTTTCCACTAATTGATTCACAATAAGTTTTCAATTTGTTTCCACACATTTCCCGTCGCATAATGTCCCCGCATCACGTATTTGCATGAAGCACGCGACCTCGTTACGTTATATTTTATTCGAACCGATTCGATCTAATCGTTCAATTATCTACACATTATACCAAGAAATGTGCATGCCAATTAAGGGAAGCTACTTTTTTACTGTAATTTTCTGTAATTTATATCTTTCGGAGGACACTAGAATATCCTGTACACAAGTGTTCCAGAAGTAACTGAACAAAATTTAAGAACCAATTCTGTTGTCACCTAGAAATATATTTCTCCAAATTTTTTCCATCGAAACCTATATTTCCCTTCTTTTGTTTCAAAATCATGATAATAGTGGGCACTGAAAATATTTAACTTTGTCAAAAATTATTCCAGAATTCTTTCCCCTGAATGACAAGTGCCTTTAATTTAAAGAAGGAAGGTCTTCTGTAATTTATGACTATTTATGACTATTGTTATATGCTTTTGGAACACCCTGTGCATCCTATCTGAAGCAATTATCGCGCAACTATATCTCCCAGCACGTGTTTCCCATCTTTCCCCATTTCCATTTTCCCCGGTGATCATCCGCACGCCTTCTTTTGTGTGTCAAAGGCCAGGGAAACGCGAGGATGGTTGCAGGAGATGTGGAAGGTTTTAGACAGACGTTTAGGGAATGCATAATTCAGGTGATTGCATAGGCAGGACTCGTATCGGGGACGAATGAAAGTTTCATACGAAGCAATTAATGATTAAAGAAGTACTATCGATGAACCTAATGTTTACAGGCTTCTGTGTCCCCAGGAAACAGCTCTACTTCACTGTTCCACATTTAGAAACCATAAACTACTCGATATGGATTTCATTGAAAAATAATACTCAGAGTCGAAAGAATCCCTACTTTGCGAAATTAAATATTAACACTCTGAATGGCGCAAAGTTTTAAACAATTCCCTTTTAACTTTTGTGCGAAGCGTGGAAAACTACATCAAACATTTAGGAACTCTTGGATAATGGTCGCGAAAACGCGCCACAAACACGGCATGGAAATACGTCGACGTCAGTCGACGTGAGGATCTTTCCGTAATCGTATGAAAAACAATTCTAATCCCCCGTGGCCTCTATTATCAATGTCCCTTATCTACAATCATTAAAAGTTGCTTTCATACTAATTTGATCCAACTATTCACAATTATGGGGTGTGAAAAACTGAACAATTTTCGAATTCCATTTACTTCCTTCAGATTTCGTATCTACTTCCTGAAAATAATTAGTAAACCTTTGTGTGTAAAAGGAGTCGTCCGCATAATAAAATAAAATAAAATAAAATAAAATAAAATAAAAATTTACAACGCTATTTATTGACATAAACTAAAATAGAACCAAATAGAAACTGAAATTATGAAGACTATAACTACTACACGTATACTTTTCAATAATCCAAAATCTCAACTTTTACCATCACTTTTCATAGCCAAAATAAAAATGAAAAATCTAAATTAGCCACCAAAAACGTCCCCAAGCACACTAGGTACCCTGGAAACTTTTAAAACCCATCAATCTATCATAAAATTTAAAACCCCTCAGTTCCCCGGTGCTCCTACACCCCTTCAAACCTCATCAAACCTCGTCAAACTCCAGCAAACTCTATCAAACCAAAGAAACTCCTGAGTCCCAAGAGCAATTACAAAACGAGCTACCAAAATCTTTGAGTGGGACTTCGAGGAGGGTGCCGCGGAGGAAACTTACGCATGGTCATCGGCGTCTGAGAGACGGATGGTCCGCAGAGGGTGCCGAGAAGCAGGACCAAGGTCTTGAGCGTCGCGGACATCGCGGAAGGCCGTGTCGGTGTGCAAGGATGGACGAGCGACGGTCACATATCAACGGAAACTACTGGAGAACCGTGGAGAACGACGTCGACGGCGACGCCTGCGCCTGGGGCCCCCGCTGACTTATGAATATTGCACCTGTGCCTGTGAAATCGTGGTCCTTCTTCTCCCACGGTGATGTGCGCTTCGACTGTAAGCGGGCAGGCCGCGAATCACACGGGAACAAAGAGCCTGGCAGCGATGTGACATCCTGACGCGTTATGCCGTCCACGGGGGCATCGATTTATCGGTCGACGGCTGCCAAGGATTTTCGAGGTGAACGCGCGGCGCTGG
This sequence comes from Andrena flavipes, assembly GCA_963971345.1. Lineage (NCBI taxonomy): Eukaryota > Metazoa > Arthropoda > Insecta > Hymenoptera > Andrenidae > Andrena > Andrena flavipes. The sequence continues at coordinate 77,530,640 of OZ020480.1, forward strand.
TCGATGCCAACCGGCGAAACGCTCCGTGGCTTTCTGGTGTGTTTCGTTTCTTTGGCGAGACTCTTTTCCGCGGGCGAGCTTTGATGGAGGGTCCTCTTGTGTGGTGCGAGGGTTGCCCGTGGAGGACCGAAGTCGTCGTTTCGTTGTTGAGGGTGTTTCTTTATTTTTCTTTTGGTTGGGTCATAGAGCTTGGGGAAGTAAACAATTCTTGTATTTAAAGTTTTGCTGTAAAGTTATATTATAAAAGTGGAGAAACTTTAAGGGTGGTAATTTTAGGGCTGATTTTAGCCCTTCGGGGTAAATTTCTGTGGGAAAATATATCTAATCTGCTCTGTGTAATTTTAGGGTTGGGAAAGCTTCCTGGTGAGGCTTGTTCTTTTTTTATTATCTGGTGGAGGAATGGCCCATGTGGGACCGAAGCAAATTTGGTAAAATTCTCTAATTGTCGAGAACCTCTTCAAGGGAGATATCTACTTGTGTAGCTTAAGGCATTGTTGTATTAAAAAAATGGAGACAAAAGGAAAGTTGCTCTGGACAAGAACGATTTTTGTTGCCCTTTATATTCAACTAGCTTTACTACTTGGTTTCGCCCAAAATTTAGATTCTGATTTTATAAAAAAAAAATTTTTTTTGTGAAAATATTCACATTCATCTGAACTAGTTAAACATAATGAGCTGGGAGTCATGTCGTGACCCCAGAGTTATTAGGCAACAGACAAACACACAAAAACACTTTCTGCTTTATATACATATATTTAGATTATAAATAATTATTTTAAAATGTATTTGTTGACAGTAAGAGAAATTTGGTTGTAGGTATTTGTTGAATAACAAACACTTTATAAAAAATTTAATATTCATAAAAAAACAGTAAGTATGTAACGAAACAAAATAAAATATATAGGTCGGAGGTAGCTACCTATGTTTTAAAATCTAAATAAAACACACCACCCTTATAAAATATTTTAAAAGATAAATAATAAACAAGGCGAGCACAAAATCACAAAATACATTAAAAAAGTTTTAAAAAGCATGGGTGATTTAAACACAAATTATAAGTGTGTTACTAAATTCAAACATATATTATCTACTTTCTTACCGCTTTTTCAAAAAGTACTTACTTTTTCATTTTTCATTAATTTTAATTTTCTCTTTCTACCAATTTCGCGGCTCGGGAAGAAATGTTGCCCTGCTTGCACCTCCCTAGATCGGGACCTACCACCGCATAAATTTCCCTCCTTCGTACGACCTCTAAAATCTACGTTAAACTATACTAACTATTATAGAGATACAGGCCACTAAATACCAGTGCCGCTAAATAACTCGTTTGCACAGTACACGCTTCCTAACACCCTCACCCACATTCCGCCATGTCATCGCGCTAACGACACCCAATAAGCTAAGGCTTCGTTAGAAACCACTTTGCCCCACACTTGCAACAATACACTCACATAATCCGCCGCCAAAACCACCGACTTCTCGACCGCGTTATTCCTCCTTCCCGCATGCAATAAATGATCGATACGCATATTATTGATTCGTTGCAGGCAACGTGCGATTGCATCACAGGGAGGAGGGGGAGGAGGGTGGGGGGCAGTGCCACCCATTACGGAAAATAAGCCTGTAATCACGAATGCCTCGCTGAAAACTCCAATTTCCCGATCGATAATTGATTATATCGCGTGGAACGGCGAGCAATTTTCGACGCTGCAGAATTCAATTCGCGTCCCGTTTCCGTAGCCGGCTATTATCACGGCTGAACGATAAAGTCCCTCGTCGGGCCGCGTCCAGCCGCCAGATCGCTCCATCGAACGTAGGGAATTGAATCCCGGCGAGCGACGCGTGGCGGCGAGGACGAGGGGAGAGGACGGTTGGAATCGGTTTCTCGATCGCTGAATCCTGGCACGACGGCGTCACGTTTTCCCATTATCAGTCTTTCCCATCTCTCTTCCCTGATCATGGTCTAAGGTTGATTAATTTCCATGGTTGAGGAAACCGGCGAATCGACGGTGCGCGGTCACAAAGGATAATGACGCGAGAGGATGGAGATTGACCAGCGCAGATGTTCCACGGGAGGCAGGTGAAGCGAGATGCTTCAATAATCTCGCACTATTTTTAAATGGTACCGCTGCTCGTCCTTTGTGCGATCTTAGAGCGACTCGGGGACTCGAGGCGTTCGCTTTCACGCTTTGTTCTTTCGCTGGAGATAGAAAGGGTGTGAGGAATTGCGGTGAGACAGGTTCCAGTGTTGGATATTTGAGAATACGATCGTTTGAGGCATTGGGTGTAACGATTATATGTTTGTATGGTGGGTCTGTGCGGGACACGCCGATGGGCGTTCAGGGAGTATGATTTAGGAGTACCACTGGGCGGTCTCCGCACGTGGTATATGGTGAATGTTTCAGTTTTGTGCTGAAAGGGTTAGGCACAAGTATTTTTATTTGAATGTAAGTGAAATTGATATGGAGCATGGATTATGGAAGAGGTTAGTCTTCTGAGTCGCTTAAATACTTCAAAAATTGAGCGCAACGTGAATTTTAGCCTTACACCACTCCTAAGTCCTCTTTGTTAAATACATTAATCGACAAAACTCTGTGAAGCTTCGTTCTCGGACTACTGTAGCGCCTCCTATTCATCTATTCCATTAACGTGTTGAATTAGTATTCCCACGAAATGGCAGGGGAAACTATTTACCATTTGCGGTGGGATATTGGAAACGGTGCAAACGACAGGGGGCAGCACAATTTGTTTGCTGGCTCTGTCCCTAGACCGAAGCTTGTATTTTTGCCCGACAGGTGTCGCCCCGTGTGCGCCAGAGGTGCGTACGAAACGACAAATCTGATTACGCGTTCCGTGCGTTGCATTTCGCTTTATGAATCGGCCAGTCACGTTACGTCACGCGCCGCCTTGCATAATGCGATGCGAGATCTTATCGCCGCTTACGTGAATAAAGATTGGTACAACCGGAGGAGCTGAATAGAATTGTAGTCGATAAAACAGAAAGTGACCTCATCGTCCTAAATTTTCGTTCGCTCTGGCGTGACAGATCGCCGCGTTAAAGGAGAAGTCCTCTAAGCCGAAGCCGATCTTCGGCGACCAGGATCGATACATCTGCTCACGCTTGAAGAGGCGAAGGAATTTTATGGAAACACGAACGCGTAAACAGGGCAATGGTCGAGATCGAGGTGTTTAAGACGGGTCCTCGTAACTGTACCCACAAATCGCGATTCCTTCGGCGTTCCCGTGCCCGAATAGATCGTAAAACGGTGTTTGAAAAATACCGCGCGGCACGCCTGTTAGCATGGCAACTTTTCCAACGCGCTGACGTATCCGAAGAGTGTCGGTATATTTTTCTTGCATAATTTAGTTCACCAGACGCTGCACTTCTTTTAATCGGCGCCGATTTTCGGACCGAAATACTGCTCCACTTTCGCGAAAAACCGGAGGCGTAACGCGCGATACCTTGGCGTCACAGTAATCATTGTACTTTCGAGGTTATAGCTCCGAGCCACGGTAATGCTATTATTTTTATTATTATTACTAAACGTCCTTATTACACAGAGGATAAATAATGAAAGGATATTTTACGCCGACAAGTAAACTGCAGCGGTTATACAATGTTTTAACGTATCGTGTTCCCCTTCGATAATAAAACTCGAACCGGCTTGCACACGCCACGTGCGGAGATCCTGTGGCAGCATTACCTAACCACACTCACCGAACGCCTATGAGCGTTCTCCGCACGGGCACTACTCGGCCCAACTAAACGCATAATATGCCTCCATAGTAGTCACTTCCGACTGTTCATATTTCAAGGTTTCCTGCGTCGAGAAAGGCAGCTTCGTTTGACCGGGACGTAAGATTTGCATAAATCGGGCGAACGTTTGGTAGACGATTTAACTACCGTTACGGAAGAAGCTAGACGAGGGCAGGCACAGCGGGAGAGAGAGAGAGAGAGAGAGAGAAGAAAAGGAAACGCGGGCGCGCGCAGGAGCGCGTGCGCTAGAAACGAAATGCACGCGTCAAAACGTATTACAATTTCACGCACGAAAAGTTGCACCGAAAGGTTCGTGGAACGCGACGGGTGCAACGGATTGCACCCGCGCGCGGGGGAATTACGCGCGGCGTTCCCCGGGACGGAGCCGCGGTTGCATTTCCAATAACGTGTGACGACGCTGCCACGAAATTCGGATGAAAGTAAGGAGGGACCGGGAGAGGGGGGAGGGGAAGATACCTCCGCCGACGCAGGAAGAAAGGAAGGAAAGAATGGAATTTTATTCAAGAAGCGCTCTAATGCGGGAAGTCCTCGCTCGGCGATTTCCGGATGCAATCGGCTGTTTCCGGCCTCGGCCGCCCTCCCGAACTAAAACCATTCATACGAAGGAGCGAGAAGGCTGGATGGTTGGAGGAGAGGGAGGATAGCGAAGGCACCGAGTGCGAGGGAGAGGATTCGGCGAAAGGGGGACGGAAGGAAGCTTGGGGCGAGTGAATGAGAGAAGCGTCGGGGGAAGGGCGAGGGAGGAAGGGAGAAGGAAAGCGTCGCGGCTGGATACGGCGGAGGGGCGGGAGGGGAATACGCGAGAGGTAGGCTCGGCCGAATCGAGAAGGCTGGCTGGCAAGAGAGTAAGGAAAGCGAGGGAGCGGACTGGCCGGCCGCGCTGTACTTCGCGGAGCACTCGCGGCGACGAATCGACAGCAGATGTGGCCAGTTAGCTCTGTGCAGTGTGCTAGTCCGGATCTCGGTGTGCGGTGGATATCCACGCAGTCGACAGCTATCGATACGCTAGCCTGACCCTCGGCCGCGGCGAGGGGCCCGCGGGTAGATGCGAGCGCAGAGGCTTCCGAAGTATTCGGTGACAAGTCGCCTGGCTTAGAAGACGGAGATACAAGCCAGCCGCGCGGTGCGCCGTGTGCCGTCCGCGACCTGTACACACGAGAGATTGTTGGTAAACCGGGGATCGGCGGATCGATCGTGAACGGAGAAGCGACGGGGGAATTTAAAATCGAATGGAACAGTCGGTCGCGCGCCAGCACCAAGAACGCAGTGACCGTCGTACCTGTCCGTCGGTGGCCGAAGACTCGCCCGATCGTGGCACGGGTAGCAGTGATGTGGCAACGTTGCCGGTGGCTCGCGAGCGGAGGAGTCAGTCGTCGCTCGGCCGTTCTGTCGTAGTCCGTGTCTGACAGTGCGGCGTCGCTGCAAATATAAGCCGCGAGGGAGGGCCCGTCCGGGCCCGGGGGCCGATAGTAAACCGCGAAATTCTCGCACCGCCGCGCGGCGGCCGCCGCGATGACACGTACGAGCGGATCGGGCACCGCGAACACCGAACGGACAACCGTCGCAGAGACACGTTGCCGTCGCGCGTTACCACGATAGCGTGCGTGCGCGCGCGCGCTCCCCTGGTGTGCCCGTGATCGGGGCGCCCGATATCCGCCTGTAAAATAGCCCATCGGTGGAACGAGACCGCGCAACGAGGAGAGCCGCACGGAGAGAAAGGATAGGGATAGAGTTGACTGGCTCCCGCGCGGGGGGAATACAAGTATAACAGTGTTTTCGAAGCGTATCGTCGCCGCTGCTTGTGTCTCTCGCTCCCGAAGCCCGCTCTCCAACGGTGGGAACAGTTCCTAATAGTGTGTAAGTGCGCGCGCTCGCGCGGCTTCCAGCATCGTACACCTCGCGGGGGGAACGTCGGGAATCGAATGAGTGCGTGTGAATCGTGACAGAACGCGTCTCGTGTTGCCCCTACGGAGAGTGTGTACCAGCGAGGAGAGGAGAGAGAGAATCCCGTCGGGACTTTACGCCGTCGTACGCGGCCCCTCCCCGCGCCGCACGCGCGCGCTCGCTCTCTCTCTATCACGCGCGAACCTTCTCCATCTCTCTCTCGCCGCAAGCCCATTTATCTATCCCGTATCGGCCAGTACGTGTGTCCGACGTCGTCGTCGTCGTCGTCTCTCTCTGTTGCGCGCGTTGTCTGCCGCCGACCGTGTACACCGAACGGGCTACGTGTGTGCGCGCTGGCAGAGTTTTCACTGGCGCGACACGGCACGCGCGCTCGCCACACCGCCACGACACGTAAACGAAACCGGCCGTCAGGAGCGAGGGAGAGAGAGTTGAAGAAAAGAAAGGAGGAAAGACGGGGACGGAGAGCGAAGAGAAAGAGGGGCAGAGACAGAGAGAGAGAGAGAGGTGAAACACGGGAGTGTCAAAGATCCCGAGGAAAAATCACGGGGCATGGGAACAGTGTGTGCCGTGGACTGAGAAACAGTGTGCAACCCGGTCGCGGTGCCCGGCGCGCGTGTGTGTACCCGTACCCATCGTCCAGCAGGATCTTTCTCGTCTAGCCGGCTTGCATTTCATCCGGTGTGTGCCCCCCAGTGTGTCCCTTTACCCGAACGAGGAAGAGAGGTTAGGTTAGGCTAGGACTCTCGCGTCACCCCCCCTCCCCCTGCCGCCTATATCCGTCCTTGTCCCTCCTACGGTGTCCCTCCTCCTCTCCCCCTCCCCTCCCATTTCCCCTCTCTTTCTCTACGGCCGTGCACGCGAAGAGGAACGCAGCAGCCAAAGCCATCGGGCAGCATCAGCGGAGTAGAGCAGAGCGGTGCCGAGGAGAGGCAGCAGACACAGCAGAGACCGTGTGCCGACTGGGTCACCGCCACCGCCACGCAGGGCAATCAGGGGATAGAGAAGGAAAAACGCAAATGCCGATCGCCGGTGGGATTCTTGTCGCTGGAACCGCGGCTCATTGCCTGTCTTCCGCCGCTGGCATGCTTCGATTCCTCGCTAGACTTTCAGGTTAGCACGCAATCTCATCTCTTATGCCGAGACCGAGGGGGTAGAAAGAATCTCATTGGCACGCTTGCTCCCGATCATTTCTCTCTTCTTTTTTCTTTCCCCGCCTCCTTTCTCCTTGGTTTTTTTTTTCTTTCGGTCTGGATAGGAACGTTGCAGGCGATATAGCGACGGGGGCGCGGGGGGTGGGGAGGGGGGGAAGGGAGGCCCCGATCGCCTCGTATCGCCGGCACGAACTATATACTCGTCGACGAGACACGGCTACCGACGGCCCGTTCCCGATCGGTCGCGATGCTCGGATGGACGGGGCACGCGTGACTGTCGCGTTTTCTAATGACAGCCTTCCGTGACAGCTACGCGTAGATTCGTCTCTTATCGGCACGGCTGTCGGTCGCAGTTGTGTTCTTTAGGCGATCGGCGCTGCGTGTCCGTGGCCACGTTCGGGCTAGAATCCCGCGGAATAGAGATTCCGCCTGCGCCCCCGTCGCCGTTTGATCGACGAGGGCCGGGGAATCCGTGCTCGTGCACCGATTCCGCAGACTTTCGAGTCGGTGCGCCGCTACCCCGGACCCCGCTCGCCCCGGTTAAATGCGAGCGTACAGCGAGCGGACGAGCGTAGACAGAATAAGAGGAACAAAAACGGGGAGACGGCCTCGCTCGTAACGCGCGCGCCGCGGGTATTAGACAGCGCCGAGCGTGTGTATCCCCCGTGCACGGCAGAGGATTGACGCGTATCGACTCGAATTTCCAGCGTGTCGCGTGAAATTAACCTTCCCCGCCGTCACCCCGCCCTCTAATCCCTAATACATGACCTCGGCTGATCCGGCGTACACCCGGTACAGTCTGCGCCCGCTTAGCAAGCTTTCCCTGCGATTCTCTGTCGCCTCGGTTCGTTTCGGGAACTCCTCCCGCCGCAACGCGGAATTATCGCGGAACGGGGATTGGCCTTGTCTATGTGTAACGAGTGACATCGAGTTCTGGGAATGTTTTCAGGCTTACTATTAGTCACTTTTTCTCGGGCGATTATGCCTTATTTTGGGGAGGTCTTCCGGTATGAGCTGGAGTTATCGTGAAAACGATCGCGTTGCGGGAATCGTGGAAGATGGTCGCGGTAACGCGCGATGCATTTTGCACTGGGCGCTGATAAGAGCTCGCCAATCGGGATTAAGCTTATCTACGAGCGATTCTTTGTAAACAGGAAGGAAATGTGTCGGAGGCTTTGAACGTATTGGTGATTGGTTATTTGTATTGACTAGGTGGATTTGTTTGATAAAAAGGATTGGCCGCGCGGTTCTTAAAAACGTGGAATCGATGCAGGAATTTTATTGCACGTTGATACGAACACTCGCCGCTGGATTTATTATACATTCTCGGTCACCTACACAGATATTCGACTGCATGTTGGCTACTACCACGTTCCGATACCATAGGTCAGTTCGGTTCTTTCCACATCATAAGTTGGAAATATGCAATGAATATCCGTAAAAATATGCAATGAATAAGGTACTCTATAACTCTTTCAATACTGTAGACACAATGTAGATGCAGTCCCTGGCGGTGAACGCCTGTAGGCGTTCACTTGGTATACTTAATACATACAGCTAGAGCATATCCGCACGTGGCGTTCGCAAAGATTTAACTGAATCTTTGCCATTTTCAATAAGATCCTTTGCCTATACTAATTCAAACTTAAATCTCAGGAATCTTCCACCCTTCCTCCCACAAAGTACCTCGACGATCCTCAACCTCGCACCCACACCTCTCCAAATCAAAATCCACCAAATATCCCTCGCCCTATCAGCCCCCTCCACCACCCCCTCGATTATACCCCGGCCAGACGGCGGTTACTACCTCCACGAAAATAAATTTTGCCCAGTATTGCCGGTTCATTCTAAAGGCGCATAGAATGATAGCTATTTCCGTTAAGGCGAGAAAAAAAGCCCAGTCCCGGTGTCTGTCTCCGCGGGCTTCTAAAGATAAAGCGTCTGCGAGCGATTCGACCAGAAAATCGGCTACCTCCCCTCGCGTGCACCCCTCGATCGCGCTGGATCCCGCGGTCGTCGCGGATCGACGAAACGATTCACAAAAATTGGCAAAAAATTGCGAACCCTGGCTTCGACAAATGGGGGGAGAAACGTGGAATAGTCTCGATCGGATTTATTCGAAATCTCGATCGAGGGAGGCTAGGAAACAGACGCGGATGTTGACTCACTGCCACTCTCACTTTTGCCCCGTCGATTCCCATCTCGCATATTTGCGCGCCGATCGCGGGCTCACCTTCCGTCGACGCGCTCGCGCACGCATCCGTGCTCGTCGACGACGAATTTCCCCCCTTCGGAGCTCGTTTCGCGACGTTAGAGGGGCCGAGGGGTGGACAGAGAATTTTAGATGGTGAATTCTCGGGTGTTCCCGTCGGTGCGCTCGCGCGCGCGCGCACGCACGCTCCCGACTGTCGACAGCCGGGGTCTCAGACACTTCTATTTATATTTTGATGTATCTGCGCCCGATTTTTGCGTAGAGGTTACTCATTCACTCGTCGATGAATTAAGGCTACAATGGGGCGACCTGGAGGAGGGGGGGGGGGGGGAGGATCGGTTGTATTCTGCTCGACGGGCGTGTCTCTCTCGCGACTCGATTCAATCGAAACACGCGCGTGCCTGTGTACCGTTGTTTCTAGGTGTGATGGAAGGTGGATTCTCCTTGTTTGCCTGGGAAATCGGTTCGCTGGTAGGCTGCTTAGATGGGAAGGTGAATATTTGGTTAGGCTAATAGCAGGCTTCGGATCTGCCTCCTTTCTTTTTACAAGCTTTTATTTAGCTTCGCTGGTGAGTTCGTTAGTTTGTCAGGGTGAAATCTTGTAAGCTAATTTTGACCCACTTCCATAATATCCGATCCACTTGAAACATTGCATAGGTACGTACGTAATTCCGATGACAATACAATATTTTCGATAAAAAGCATAAGATAATTTATAGAACAAACTTTTTTTAAAACAAGCTTTTATTTAAATGTATTGAAGAGGAAAATAATTTCGATACCGGTTTGAATGACTGCCTTAAAATAAAAGCGTGGATCGAGTACCTATATTGAATATTATAAGTTATGCGAAGAATAATTAATGAACGGTCTATGATTTTCTGTATTTTTTCTTCTTGACTTTTAATCTGATTAGATCTTAGGATGGACTTTGAATTTGGGAATCGGACTGCTCGCAATCAAGTCAAATGCGAAAACTAATATATCAAAATATGTAGAGCATTATAAATATTTATATAAAAAGGACATTTTAATATTTACGCCCCACGTTTTTATTTCTAAGGCAGTTAAAATTATTTTTTCCCTCTTTAGTACATTTGGATCTAAGAGTGTTTCTAGTTCAACCTTTAATCGTTTAATCCCTTCGCTACTAAAGGTGACTACATATAGTCACTCACAGCTACGCTAATAAAATAGCTACATAAACTAATAAACAAATAGTGATAGCTATAATTTCTTTAAACAGTACAATGCCAGCTATTCTAAGTAATATCTTGAAACAGTTCTACTGGGCGTGCGCCTAGAGGTTAGCAGCGTTCTGCATTCCCGTATTGCGTGTGCGATTTTCAAGTGGCGACTGCTGTTGCGAAAGGGTTAATTGGCGGTACTTTGCACCTCTGTAGTGTAATATTCTAGGCCCACTTACGTGCCTTGTAACTAGGAAGTCATTGTTGTACACTTGTCGCGAGTAAAACTGAAGTGGCCGAGGAGGTCCCCTTTTTCTTCAACCCCTTCAATTTCCCTCACAGGGGCTGCACAACTCCCAACTATTACTTACAACACCTTCGATATTGTATCAGAAGTACGAGGAGTAGTTAAATGTTTTCCCAACAAGAAGCACTCAACTTCGAAAAATACCATTTCTATCTATTTCAATATACATTTATATTTATTTACTATTACTATATTTATTTATCATTTATATACCCCGTAAGTACAAGAATTAAGCACCGCGAAATATTTCAAGATTAAATATTTGAGATTAATTAAATAGGGGCGCGACAGCGCCGATAATCGCGAGGGCCGTATTCTCGCGGCTCGGATCGATCGCCGATTAGCGTGAAATCTCGGCGGGGCCGGCTCTATCAATCGAATGATTCACGGTTTTTCCGGTCGATCGCGATCGGCGGCCGATAAAAACGGCCCCGCGCGCGCGCGCGCGTTCGACGTATGAAATTTCGCGGCATAAAAGACCGCCAGAGTGTATTTCTGTCCCCATTAGCAAATAGCACATGAATTATACATGGCGGTCTGTTAATTAGCGGCGATGTGTTATGTGTCGGGTTTATCGAGACGGAAAATTAAATGGTTCGATACGCGCGCGCATAGAAACCGAGAAAGAGAGAGGGAATGTAGCCTGTGGGTGAAACTGTCGGAGGGGATCCTGTCTGTTTGCATAGAAGATTTCTTCGAAATATTCCTAGAATTCGGTAGGATCGACTTTTGGCAAGGTTTGGTTGCGGTTTTCAAAGGGCGATGGCTGAGGATTGCTGCGGATTAGTTTGGATTCGACGGAGCAGGTTCCTTGGCTTCTGCTTCGTACGGAAATACGTCTGCAGGATGTTTCTGATATTAATGAATTTTTTCTATTTATTTTCTCATATTAAAAGATTCTCTGTTCTCATTTTGCCATCAATTATAGTTGTGAGAGCGTCATATTGAACACCGAACGATCAGTGCACATTGGAATCGTAATTAACTCGTCAGCTTCCCATCCTGTTTCTATGGCACAGAGGTTCAGAGCCGATCGTTTGTGGAATTCACGAGGTGAAAGGGCGATTTCGGTTCGTCCGCTAACGAGGATGCTCCTATGACTATGCTAGCTGTGTATCCGGTATCGCGTCCGATCTCGAACGGTGAAAATCGTCGGCGCGAACTGTGTCGCATACGCGCCTGCGACTGTCTACCTGCTCGTCGAACGGCAGGTCGTAAAATCCCTCGGAAATCGCGTTTTCCATCCCGGAAAGCCTGTCGAGATTGTATTTCACAAAATATTTTCCTTCCTGCTATTATCCTCGCTATTCGGCGATCTTTCTCCCCTTTCAGGGAGCATCTTGAGGCTTATTTTGCTTCCCAGGGAGGCTTGATCCTCTTTCAAAGCTGCTCATTAGAACGAATTAAAGTCAGGGGTTAAAGGATCGACGGGTGGGGAGAATTTTGATGGATAAACAGTTTCTGAATTCGATGTTGTCGAGTTTTTAGTTATTGAATTAGAGATTTGGAGATACTTGATCACTTGAGGGAGGTAGAATTGAATTTCGAGGAGGTAAGTTAGGTGTTTTAATATTTGGAAATTGTTCGAGAGGAATTCTGCTGAAAAATGCGAAGTCGAGGCGTGGAATAAGATTTCTTTTTTGAGATTATACTCGCTTCGATGGCAGTCCCTCTTTTTTTTTTTTTGGGGACCAGAAATAGGGCTACTTTCCTCATCGAAGGGTTATGATGACATATGAAAATCATCTCATCGTTCAGAGGAGGAATTTAGATGGTAGATTTTAGATTCTATAATTCTTCAGATTTCCTCGATTTTATATTCTTTGGATTCCCTAGATTCTATAATATTCTGTTCAAATTCCCTAGGTTTTATATTCTTTGGATTCCAGATTCTATATTAATTGGATTCCTTAGATTCTATAATATACTCTTCGGATTCCCTAGGTTTTATATTCTTTGGATTCCAGATTCTATATTCATTGGATTCCTTAGATTCTATAATATACTCTTCGGATTCCCTAGGTTTTATATTCTTCAAATTCCAGATTCTATATTCATTGATTCCTTAGATTCTATAATATATTCTTCGGATTCCCTAGATTCTGATAATCCCGATACTCTTCAGAGTCCCTAGATTCTATGTCTATTCTCTAAATTCCCTAAATTCTATAATACGCACTTTAAATCCCATATTCTATAATATACCCTTCCTATATTCCTTACATTCCCTAAATTCTATAGTCTTTAGATCCCGCATTCTAGAGAGATACGCGCAGTGGAGGCCCGTGAATCTATTCCAAGCGCGACGGCCGAACGCGGAGGAGTAGATTTCTTATGGATCGGTTAGAAAACAGGACGGTTTTCGTGTCAGAACGAAATCAGGCCGCGGCGATATATCGCCGCTCTTAACCCCGCGGTGCCCTGCCGCACGAAACTTTATTTCCACCAAGCCTACCACTTCCGCGGCTTTTACACCCTCAGGGACTGCTGCATTGGACGCAGTGCAGGCGGTCTGCTGCACCTGATGCGCCAAATAATAATACCAACCGCGTTGTGCAACCCTCGAGCTACTGTCGTCACGCTCTGCCCGCCGACACACTGTACAGGGCTGGGCCACCTGAAAATGTATTTGTCGCACGTTAATTCTAAAAAAATCAGCCTTTTTGTAAGAAACAACCGGTTGCACCTTAATTAGGTGCATTAGGGAATCATATCACTTCTGTAATACTTTTATATATACTTATTATTTATTTATTTCTTAAATACTTCGTCTCATTTACTCGCGCATTAAATAAATAAATATTAATATATAATATACGAGGCAGTCAGAGCAAAAACGGACCAACCCACATTAAAAAAAATTTTTTTTTCCTATTTTATATGGTTAGTGGAGCCTATTGGAATACGTTATTGCTACTTATTCAATTTCGAAAAAAATGTGGGTTAGTCCGTTTTTGCACTGACTGCCTCATATAATACTTTAAGACTTAGCCTAATCGAGGTAAAACGTGAAATATTATTACATTACAATATTTCTTCCCTCGATGTAGGAATCTTTTTCTTTAGAGGAATCCAAAATTCTAAATCATGTTTTTGGGACAACTAATATTTGTTACAAAGTCCCTAGCTATTTGGTCCATTAAAAATTGTCTACGATTCAACAGAGAGAAGTACAGAAGACTATTCTTCTCGAGAGGAATTCCTTTAGGTCAGTTTGAAAGTTAGGGTTAGAAGGTTGAAGGAGCTTCAATATGAAATTGATCCTAAAGAATAGTACAGTACAATAGGATACCTTTTAGCCGGTACATATATTTGAAAACCCACCTGATTGTTTCTCCTCTTCTCGTAAGACCCTCCGATTGCTACCATCCCCCTTTTCAAATCTCCAAATATTTTAAGAATTCTACAAAAAAGAAATAAGCAACTCCTGCTGCCAGGTACAATCCAGAATCACATGATAAATGTACAGAGACCGAAATCGTTAGACCAGCCCGTGATTGCAGATGGCAATCCTGAAATCAGACAGGTAGAGCCTTGAAGGGACCTTGCAGCGAGCCTGGCGTCCCCAAACACGGCTGTTTCTCATGCAAACGACTCGTTCGCACCTCCTCCAATTTCACAGCGAAAGCGGTCGCGCCGACTCGCCCTCCGAGGAGCCCCCCTGCAACCCTCGCGAAGTTATGCAAATTCCGAAGACTTTCGTGTGCACGTTCCGTCCGTCTTTCCTTGGATGGCAAGTGGACCCGAGCGATCCATTCTGCCGCGACACGATCTACGGGCGCACGAACGCTTTTTCTCCATCGGAACAGTCGATGCTAATTCGCCTCTCGTGATCACGAAAGCCCTCCAACCGTTGTCCGTGCTATTATCGAGGGTTTTCGAGGTTATCGCCAGCCCTTTGACGAGAGAAGTAGTTGAAGGGAAGGGGAGGCGGGGTGGAGATGCTATTAGAACGGTGATAAATTGCGCTGGGAATTATGCTTCTGGGCTAATGACGATTGCAGGCGATTTTGTCGCGAGCTTTTGACTTCTTGATGCAGGAGATTCGATGATTTATATTCTTCTTTAAGTGTGCAGGGGTGGAATGCGAAGTTCAGTTGAGTTTTTATGTCGAAACTTTTCTTGAGATTTATGGGGTAGATTGTTATTGTTCAGTGGACTATAGAAGAGTATTCTGTTCATTGTTTTTTTTTTTTTTTTACTTGGACTATATTGGGTAGTATTCTACTGACAGAGTAATCTGTTAAGCGCTACTCTATTAATAGAGTAAGTACTCGGTTATTGTTCAGGGATCTGTAGATGAGAATTATATTGATGATTATTTTATTAATAGTTTCTTCTTTTGTAACTCGTAGTCTATTGGATAAAATTCTATTGATACAGTTCTCTGTAGGCACTACTCTGTTGTCCATAGAGAATTCTATTGATACAGATTGTTATTAAACAGTGTTCCACTGACACAATATTCTATTAAGGGATCTTCCTAAATTGATGAAAAAGAGCACGTTATTTGAGATTTTTTAAAGAGAATCTCTCAAATAATATTAGTTGGTAACTTTGTGCCTATATTTGTACATATTTAGGCAACATTTAAAAAAAATTATTTAAAAACAAACGGTAGCGTTTTTCTCAAAATGGTGTTTTTCGAATTGGTTAGCATGATATCTCAAAAACCAATCACCCGATTTACTTCAAACTTGGTATACATCTTCAGAAGATATCCCATTCACGTTGTTACTAAAATTAAATCGATTTTTACGAAATTAGACTTTTGAAACTTAAAATCCAGCTGATGTCTGTTTTAGACGCTGCCATTTTTTTTTACTTTTCAGTATTTCTCATTTAATCTAGTTCAGAGGATAACCACACTCATACAGATTACACAAATTTTTAAATTTTCTATTTCACACAAGTACAACGGCTGATTTTATGCTAACCAATGCGCATATGATTTTTGTAAGGCGCTCTATTTGAAGCGTTATAACTCCTGATATAATCACTATTTTTGCATTCAATTTTTTTCATATTCTCGCGAGATTGATAAATAAAGCCACAAAGCTGGAAGTAAATATATTTAACAGTTTTGTTTTAAAAAATTCCCAAGGTTCAAATCATGTAGGAAGACCCCTTAAACAGTATTCTCTATTGACCAGTATATTCCCCATCGACAAACTACTCTATCAATGCTACTGTACTAATAGAGTACTTAATCGATCTCTATTTCACTGTTATCCACTGCACTATTGATAAATCTCTCTTTTGTCGACTATTCCATGACTGAAATACTCTATCACTCATCCATCGCTAGAATCCCCCACCCACCGCTATTCCAAAGAGAACCCACCCCCTATAATCAGCAATGAAAAACTACCCTTCATCGTTCAGCTCTCCCATTGTCCCAAACGGTTCATCGAACCCCGAAATCAGAACAGAGGACTTGATTCCGCAGGAGAGTCGATGCTGCTCGGTAGCTGGCAACGATGAATGGAGTCAGCCGAGGGGAAGCGTTTTTCCGATTTGATTCAGATCGCGCCGCTCGCGAAATGGGAAACACGTGTCGCGGGGCCGAATATCCCGCGTGAACCTTTAAAAATAGAAAAGCCCGCCGTGCTCGTCACAGTCGCACGTATACGTGTCCCGGACGCTAGTTAATAATCTCGATTTCTCAAGGCCGTTCCAAGCAAATTTTTCACAGGCTGCGCGCATCTAGGACCTCGACTCGACGGTGAAAGCAAATCCTCCGCACGGCCAATTCGAAATCCGTTCGTTAACCCGCCAACTGGGTCACTTTTCGATTAAAATCCTTCCCTCGGCTACATGCAAAACGATTTTAATATCAACCTCAAAAATGAATTTCGGTTTTAATTTCTATGACGAGTTAACTCGTCGTAGTCAGAGTGGTAGTTACTCTAACCACCCCATTTCTCCACCCCTTCCCAGTTAAACAGCGTCAACGCGGGGTGGCAATTTCTCTCAAATCGCTCGCGTTTCGACGCCCCGTTTCCTGTCGCCCGGCTGCATTTTCTGTTTTTATATACCTCCCCTTTTTCCATATGTCACGTTCGTTGACGTGCGCGGGCGGAGGAATGGGCGATATCGCGATGGAATGACGGCCTAAAATTTAATTTATACACAGCCCTGACGTCTTACGAGCGACTCGCGTGATTCCCCCGATCGACGTGGAAAAGGAGCTTTCTCATTCACTGATCGAGGGTAGATCCCCTGGAGAATGCTTCCCCCGCCTCTTGGCTGCTCAAATAAGCCTTGCTACTGCTTGCCGCCCCTGTGACACTAACTCCTTTAATTTTTGAACCCGAGAATTCACCGAGCACAACAAGATGAAAATTTAATCCAAAAGTTACCTAGAGAAGAACAGCCACTCACGACCAATGACCTCATCCACGCGTGAAACGCCCATGTGCGTCCAAAAGCACGCTCGGCGTATAGCACCATAGGATTTCCGCACGCGACATATGTTCGTCAGTCGAGTTCCATCATCCGAGGGGTTAATCACCTCGGATCAAGATTCCGAGGTTCCACGGGTCTCTAGATCACCCGAGATTCATCCGGAAACCGTAAAGTATCAGTGGGGCCTTATTTGACTGACGACACAGACATCTGGATCCATTTGGACCATTAGTACCATTCCTGTTTATCAATTTCTCAGTGTCTCTTTATTATTAAGGAGTCTCCGCTACTCTGTCGTTACGTATATACATCTGGGTCAAAAGTGACCCGGACACCTCGGTCCGAGGGTTGAAGCAGGATTCTATTTACGCCCAGGACGGCCGTCAGCCGCTGGTCGGCCTCTGTGTGGGTGAAGCTCGTGAAACGCGGGAGGACATCGGGGCGAGGGACCGAGCGACAGAGACGAGTGCACCGTACGAGCGGCGCAGAGAGAGGCGAGAGAGGCGAGAGGGAGAGAAGGGGCTGACTGTCTTACGAGCGTCTGCGAGCGTATCCCGCCTTGCCGGCGCGTATCCAGGAAGTGACGTCAGCCAGGCGACGTTCTTATGAATTAATTTGCGGAAATCGAGCCTCCCACCTACCCCTTTCTCCCGCGTGCAGATCCTAATCCTTGCGATTGCGCAATCCTAGCTACGCCCACGCGGCGAAAAGTCCGCGCTACTAGACGCTACGCGAGTTTCATCCGCTCAGCTGGGAGAGTATAGTTTCCGATGGAGTATGGTAGATTGTGGAGACGTTGGGAGGAATCGCGAGGAATCTGGGAGGAACGATTCTCCTGAGGATGCACGGGTCCAAATGTGTTTTTGAACGGGCTTTGAGGCAGCTTTTCTTGGGGCATATCGGTCCGCAACCTAGGTCTGTGGAGTTGGCACACTCGACATATCCCAATTCAAAAACAATGAGAAATGTTCATGGGGATGCTGATGACACATTTTTCAATTTCGTCGGAAGTTATTTTGAAGGGTGAACTAACGAACATTTTATTGTGGGTGGACAAATGAAAACTGTTTCTATTTTATCAAAATTTGCACTTGGGGTGCCAACTTCACGGACCTCCGCAGCCTGGAGCAATGAAATTCGTGGGGTCTTAAGTTGGGTGGTTTGTTGGTCAAAGGGTTAGGGTTAGGGTACTGTTTTTGAGACATCACTATGTCTCTATTAGGCGCTATGCAGGGGACTTTGATATAACCCCGCAGGGAAAGCTTGAAAGGTGACAATAAATGAGGATCTCTATTTTTTTAAGGACCATTTTTCATAGGTTAATTGTATCTACTTGTTAACTAGTGGCCTCGTGGTATTGCGTCAACTTTTTAAAGGCGTCGATCTGGTGAATTACTAAGCAACAGTTCAGCTGTGGTTTGAAAAGAATTGGTGGAATTGCGGTGGATACCTACGTTATAGGGTGCCGTTAATTACGCAATTAATTTATCTCTTACTTTGTATTACCTACATCGATTCCCAAACTTAAATTCACCATTATTTAGGTCTACTGATTTTAACTCTGTGGAACTCTGTCGTTAAATCAATCCTATCTTTTTTTTTTCCCCCACATTTTCCTTTCAATCTTCCTGCTCACCTCCTCATCTGCTCCTCGAGCTTCTCTAACTCTCCACCTTGTGAAGATCCCCACAGACGAGGCGTTGCTCGAAAAACTGTTGCATCCTCGAGGGTTTCCCGTTAGGATAGCCTGCATCGACGGAATCGGCTTCCAAGAAGCGATTTTGCATCGCAAATGAACGGCGGAGGAGCGTTGCTGCCGCGAGAGACGTCGATGACTGTCCGCCTCACCCACGTACCGCCAGGCGATGAACAATAGTTGAACGTTGACGGCAAGATCCTCGCTGTTGTCGCTATTTTAGGCGCGTCGCCGAACCAGCGTCCACTGCGCGCGTGATATTCGGTTTCGGAAATCGGCCTGTCGGGCACATAGAAGAGTGGCTAGAGATTATTCAGCGGAGGTTGTCGATCGGGAGTTACACCCACGCTTGGACAGCGAGTGCGTAGTCCTTGGTTGTAGCACGAATGACTGATCGAGGAGTAATTAGCGATCTGGTGGGTCGTGGTCGTTTTTGGCGCAGTTGTCGGTGAATTGGGTGGTCCGTTTAATGGGTATTCAGGTTTGTGGGACCTTCCGCAGCTATTTCAGAGATAGAGGAATGTGTTTAGGGCGAGGTTTATGGGAATTTGATGACTTTATTCTGAGTTAAAAGTAGGGTAGGTATTCTTTTTGGTCAAGTCCTTACTTGGGTGTTCTGTCTTTCCGGTGGGAAATAGTTTGTGGATCTTCAGGTTTATGGGACCTTCTTCAGGTATTTGAGAAATAAAGGAATGTGGTTAGCGCGAGGTTTATGGGAATTTGATGACTTTATTCTGAGTTAAAGGTAGAGACTGTACTCCTTAATTGGGTGTACTATATGTTTGGGTAGGGGATACTTGTGGATATTCAGGTTTGGGGGACCTTTTTGAGGTATTTGAAGGCTATAGTGATATGTTTGAGGGTACCACTGGGAATTTGATAACCTTGTTCTGGATTAAAACTAGTCATCTGTGTGGTCAAGTCCTTACTTGGGTGTCCTATGAGAGAAGTTTGGATATTTTCTAGATATTCAGGTTTGGGAGACCTTTGTGAGGTATCCGAAGGCTAAAGAAATTTATTTGGGGGATGTCTATGGGAATGTGGGGGCTATGTTCTGGATTAAAATTAAAGTCATTTGTTTAGTCAAGTCCTCACTTGGGAAACTTGTCCTGTTCTATGGGAGGAATAGTGTGTTTGGTGGGTATTCAAATTTTGGGGACTTTTATGAGGTATTTGAAGGGGATGTCACCATAGTCTATTCTAATCGTAACGTTTGAAGTAAAGTTCAGAACAATTTACTCACCGCATACCTACACATCTTGCATACATTACTGAAGAAGTAGAGCACCCACTAATCACATCTCGCCCAAGTCAAATACAAGAACAATCATATGTTAGAACGTCAGACACCTACATCCACTGCACGCCTTAATCGAAGCCCAAAGCGTCACTGATTCGATGGACCCCCACATTCGAGACAAAGGCTGGAACGATCCATTGGTCAGACACCTACGTTCTATCTGCTCCACGTCTTGATCATTTAGAACAGTCTTACTGGCTCTATATCTATATCTCATCGCACTACATATTATAAAGACTAAAGCATTGTAGGTATTATTAGTTGAACAGTAGAACGTGTAAGTTCCCCCACAACTCTAAACATCCTCATACGAGACAATAGTTCGTTGAGCTATATAAGTGTGTAGAACTTGAAGTGCCATCTTCTGGAAGCTAGAAGAGAATAAATACCTTAAACATTCTCATCTATTCAAAATCGTACGCGAAACCCAAAACGTCACAAATTAGACATCTACGTATCCCTACCGTTCCTCCCCATTTCACTGAAATACATACCAAGACCCACTGCGACTCAAAAAGCACCCTCATCCACTCAGCATCCTTAGCAGAGCTCAAAACCATACCGACATCCACATACGTCCATTGAACCACGTCCCCAGCAACGACTGCAACGACCCAG
Source organism: Andrena flavipes (assembly GCA_963971345.1). Taxonomy (NCBI): domain Eukaryota; kingdom Metazoa; phylum Arthropoda; class Insecta; order Hymenoptera; family Andrenidae; genus Andrena; species Andrena flavipes. The sequence goes on from OZ020480.1 coordinate 77,551,202, forward strand.
TCCGTTACACGCCCACCGGCAGCGTACCCCCACATTCCTGCCAAACTCCGGAACGATCTGCTCCTTCGATATCCACGCCTATTATCCGGCCTTCACACTTCCCCAAAACAGGGACAATCCAGGGCCCTCGTAGCGCCGTCAAAGGAGCTTGGATTTCTGCCGTTTGTCGTGCTGCACACCCCGATCCGGAGCACGATAGAGCACGCGGTGCTAGGCAGCACCTGGACCCGTGCAGGAGAACGGGTGCCGTCCAATCCCTCCCCTGTATATAGATGTCTCGCCCGTAACGAGCCACCCAAGGGTTGACGTGCAAGGATGGCCCTCGGAGTCGGGCGCGGAGGGGCATGTCGATGCAGTTCGACTGGCAATACCGACGGAGATCGGTTGGCAGAGAGGGTTGGCCAGGTGTTTAGGCCACCATAGAAGTAAACCACCCCCTGCCTGCGCTCCCTACTTGCGGGATAGAGACCGCACGCTCCCTATGGCCCCTGTTCCTCCGCGTCTCCGACGCACCCTTTCGCCCTCCTTGTCCCTTCTTCGCTCTCTTGCTCTCTTCTGGATGGCTCCGACCTCCCTCGGCCCTCTATTGCTCTCCAGTTTCGACTGCTCCTCGTTGTACCGGGTGTCGCGTGGTGAATCGCGATCTTGCGAGTGGCTGAAGTGAGCTACTTTGTGGTGATGATGCTTCGGGGTGGTAGGAGGTGTTCTGCTGGGCATTGTGGTATTGGGTTAAGGGTAGAGGTATGTTGGGAGACTGTTGTGGAGGGATATAATTTTTGGTAGTGTTATGCGTTGCCGGTGCCGCTAATATGTTTTCTCCTATGGTGTATTAGCTAGGAGCTTGGTACAGCTCCGTAGGTGTCCCAAGCAAGTGACATTCAATAGAAGTTAGCTACTATTATGTAAATAAACATCCATTGTGTTTCACTATTACATCTTTGACTTGGGATACCTATGAAGCTCTACCCAAGCTTCTGAGCAGGTCTATATGACACATAAGGTGTTGGATATTATACTTCCATGACACAAAGGACTACCACCAAGTCCACCAGAAACCAAAGTCACCACTTGCTGATGCTTAATAGCCAACTGACCAACCGTGCCTGAACTATCCACCAACAGCTCATTCATCTAGCACGACTCCCACAATCCTCAGCAACCTTCAAACTCCCATTTCTTTTAACCATCACCTCCGCAACCCAGAATGCGTCGGCCACGACCACCAGCGGGACGAAATGGCCCCTCGGTGAGGCAATTTTCCACGATTCCGATCCGGACCACCAACTCAGCTCCCTTTCAACGACCCGCCGTCCCTGGATGACCGTCCAACGCCCCCTATTATCGGCGGGCAGCGCGGCACGGGGTTCACGCGGCTCGTCCCACGGCTGCAACGGTGTTCGCGGAGCTCTGCCCCTCTCTTATTGATCAGCTCGAGCGGGATCGAGTAGGGAAACACGGCGAAGGGCGACGAAAGGGGCAGCGGATCGATATCCCATTGTGGCGTTGGCGCGATCGAAGCCACCCGGTATAGGAGCGATGGACACCCAGGAGCACGAGTGTCCTAGCGGCTCAAGCTCTGTAATATTACACCCTCGGGCAGCAAGCGACGGCTCGCGTCTCTCTGCGTGCGCGAAACTCGTCGCCGTGGCTGTTTGTCCACCACGGCCTCGAACGTCGGTGCTGGAGGTCTCGTTGCTCGTCTGCGTCTTGGCCGCCGTCCGTCGTCAGCTTCCTCCCTCGCCTCGTCGATTCTTCCTTCAATCCTTGCGGCAACTTGGGCAATGACCTCTGCTGTAAATAAGTAGTTCCTCTGTAACGGCAGTCGCTCTAGACTGGGTCCACCTCTTCTCTTCTTACTTTTTGATATTTTTCTAGCTTGATCTTCAGTTGATTTATAACAGCTGAACCATTATTTAAAAAAATATGAACCTGCTTGGGTGTAGTGTTAACTTGAGTAGGAATTCTAGTAATGAAGCTGCTCTGATGAAGTCGAATTCTAGGGGGAAGTTAATTTGAAGCTTTATTTGTTGTAAAGCTTGAATCTTTATTAGAAATCACCCGGGGCACCTGATTGGGGGCTGAAGTAGATGCTGTGGTAATTTCTGTTCTGAAAAGTGTTTAATAAATATTGTATCAGCTCTCATAAAGAGTCACAAAAACTCAAAGTTCTGTGCTTCTCTGTTTTCCACTAAAATTGCCGGATCTCTATCAACTTTCTTTCCTCGAATCCTCGATGCTTGAAAGATTGATGGACGCAGAGATGTGGGCACGTGGCGGAGGACGATTCTCTGGGAGCGTCAGAGTGGCTAAATTGGCGGTGAAATTAGCATGCCTCGCGGCAGACGTCTCGTCGTCGATGATATCATCTTTTTTATTGCAACCACAGTCGACCTATTGCACCTCGACGTCGTCATCGTCGGCGATTTGCACCTCTTCTGCGCGGCGGAACGCGACGGGGCGGCTAATTATTGGGTTGTGCAACGATTTCGCTCGTGTCTTTTAGTAGAACGCCAATTCGCGTTGCTTTCCACTGACCTAGTAAAAGCTTTCGTTTTTTGATATTGAAAATCTCGCCAGGTAAAATCACAGATTTCGAAAAACAATTTTATAAACTGGATCTGTCTGAAATTGAAAAGATCGGTAAGAATACACGAATTCTAAAAGATAAACTCTTCAGTTCAAAGATTCTACCACTGTGCGTACGCTGTGTGCGGAAATCCTTCACCCTATCTGTTAAACATGCTCCTTGAACGCCCATCGGCGGTCTTCGCACGACGCGAACGTGTATGTAGGTTCATAAGCGTAAAGGAGGTTAGGATTTCTTTCATGTAGATTGGGGTTATACATGTGTACTGTTAACTTCTCTGGGTTCTCAGTTCACATGAATTGTACTGGAATTTTAACACTAATTAAGTTTTAATGTCTTTGTAAGATAATTTGGTCAATCAAATTGGGGGCGTGGCATTTCCCCCATTCCGTCTGCCGTTGACTACGAAGAGGGGATTAGAACCATTACACACAGAATTGCTAATCAAAATTTCAACAATTTTTTTAATATGTTCCTAGTAAAAAATTCAATAAAAAATTTCTCAATGAAGGTCCATTTTATGGCAAGTTTCCTAACGACTCTTAGCTAAGTAAGCCATCTGAAGGAGAAAAGTGAATCTGCGATAGCTCGGGGGTGTCGGGAGCCACGCCTCGAACAGATCCGGTGTATCGGCCGAGATAAGGTTTTATTGCGTCACGTGCGGCGAAGCCGTTCATATGCTTTCGGGTTAATACCTTTCCCATCAAATGCACCGTCCCCTATCGAGGAACAAGGTATTTCGGGATTTCCCCCGGCTTAACGGAGTCGAGATAAACGTTATCCTATCGAGTGTCTTTAAATCCGTGTTCGTTCGCCAATGAACGAGGTTCCCTCATCGCTAATTGCAGCCAATCTACTGGCAACCAATTACAGGAATCCCGTTACACAGTGTGAACCCAAGGATAACTATACTCCAACACAAATCTAAAAATCAATTGAGAATAAAATTAGAATCTAAAACTCTGTGAAACGTTCCGGCACGTTGGTCCGTGCTTCCGTCAACGATTCGGGGCCATTCTTAAATTACGCAAAGGTACTTAATTTTGGCCATTTCTTATCCTCTCCATCCCCAAGTATAAGAATTTATAAAATTTTATATTTCAACCCCCCCTCTCCAAGTATAAAAATTCGTGAGATTTTTTATTCCACCCCTCCCCCTCCTTACCTAATATTTTTTACATTGCATTTTATCAGTTATTAAAAATCTTTTAAAAGTTTACATAATTCTTTTAAATCAATTTCGAGAAATTTAAACTAAAATTACTTTTCTGCATAACATTGATGATAGAATTTGTATTTATTGAAAATTAGGTTAAAAAAATATTACGTAAAATGCTACCTGACTCGCGTAATTTAAGGATGACCCCTTCGCACTCAAACATCAGTTGAGTTAGGTCTGGGCATATTTTAAGTTCCTCCTTCCATTACGGAGTTAATGACAGCTGATAAGATTTCAATTTTCATACACCGCCCGATAAAAACGCTAAAAGTGCAGTCGTGTGAAAGTGGAATGACGATAGCAGGTCCGTTGAATGGCCTGGGGGGGCGTGTTTTATAGCTCGGCGTAGTATTCGATTGGGGGTGCAGAGACGCGACAGGCAAAAGCAACGAGGATCGCCAGGGTCCGATCTAGGGGCTCATAAATCCGTCGCGTTTTCATGCACTTTATGGACTGGCAACGTGCCGTTTCCCTTTTAAATTCCAAATTATCGATCGCCGAAATCTATGAGCCACCCCTCCGTCTCTCTCGCGCCCGGTAGGAGGGTGGATCGTTCACGCGACGACCGTAAAACCGGCGTGGTGCATAATAAAAGAAAAATGTCTGCATTAGCCATCGGCACGAGACAGATTTTCGCCCGTAGATACGGGGAAATATACGAACCGGGCTGCTGTTGCACGCACGCGTGGAATTGAAACGAACGACCGCACCAACTGCGGCCGAAAATCGTCAGGCGTGCTTCGAAGTGGGGACTCTTGGCATTGAACGCTGGATATCTCGTTCACCGTTGCGTTTACGAGGGAAATGTGTAGGACTAAAGTTGTTGGGAATAAAATTTGGAAACTTTATCGTTGTATGCAATGTTTCGATAGGATCGATTATTACAGAGATATTATAATCTCTAGTGGCCTATAAAAGAAATGAAAGGGGATGAAACGAGAGACCTAAGTAGAGTATGAAGGAGAAACGATGAATGAATGATTCAATCAATGGTTTTATTCATTTATTTAGAGGATTAGACGAAATATTGAATTGATGACCGCGGTTGTTGGACAAAGAAGATGGGGAAACAAAATCCATGAAGTACGAGGCACGAGCCGCGTGCAACCTCACGCGTACCTACACCCTGACCGGGACCACGAAGGCCACGCCGAATATCGATTCTCGCCAACACTCGAAATGGATATGGAAGCCTGAGGAATGTTGGAATTTTCTAGCCTGGCTGCGAGGAACCTGCATCGACAGCTCTCGTATCCGCCCTTATCCTCCCAAACCACGAACTCTTGGACCCCAAATATCGAAATCCCAAAGATCTCTGACCTCCATTGAGGTGTGGGCTATGAAATTACCATTTCTGCAATCGTGACTTGCATCGTTTCAGTGGTATCTGTATTCTGTCTGTCTTTTTGCGATTGCAAGATGAAATTGTGATATTACAAGTAGACTTCGCGGGTTTCAAGTGAAATTCTAAAGATTGGAATCCCAAAAATTGATATTTCAAGGATTGAAATCTCAAATATCAAAATTACAAAAATCGAAATCCCAAATATTAATGTCTCAAAAATTTAAATCCCAGAGATCGAAATTCCAAATATTAATATCTCAAAAATCGAAAACCCAAAGATTGAAATCTCAAAGATCGGAATCACAAAAATGAAAATCTAAAATATCAAAATTTCAAAAATCGAAATCCCAAATATTAATGTCTCAAAAATTGAAATCCCAGAGATCGAAATTCCAAATATTAATATCTCAAAAATCGAAACCCCAAAGATTGAAATCTCAAAGTTCGAAATCACAAAAATGAAAATCTCAAATCTCAAAATTTCAAAGATCGAAATCCCAAATATTAATGTCCCAAAAATCGAAATCCCGAAGATCTCAAAGCCCCATAATTTCTAAATTCTAAAATTACAATTTTTTACTCGCGACTTTTATAAAACGCCATCATCCCATTAGTACCCACATCCCCTCTGTCTTCTTGCGATTGCAAGCTAAAATTGTGGTATTCTTAAACGGAATTCGCGAGTTGCACGTGAAAAATGGAAATGCACTCGTGTAGAAGGGCTGGTCGGCGAGGTCTACGATCGGAATGCGACGATAAAGTGTGACGGTTCGCCGATGGCGACATGTTTTCCTAGAGCGCGTGGAAAAGTACGCGAGAAAGCGGCGCAAATGGGACATCGTGATCGACGAGACGCGCGCGCGATAAGGAAATGTCCTCGATTGGTTGCCGTATCGATTCACGGGGAACGATAATCGCAAGGTACAACCACTTGGCCACACTATTGGAAACTTTGAAACGCGATGTAACTTTTAACCATTGGAATCACTATTCCTTATTTCTTCTATTGATTAAGTATTTTCTTTAATTCTTTTAATTACCAATGTAGTTTTATTTGCTGGGTTTTTCAAATTGACGCACTCCCATTGCTGGAATTACCTGTAATTAAGCTCCTCAGCTTTCTTCATTCGCCAACTGTCTGTCCCATGAGTTTGAGGGAAATTGTGGCTTGTCCTAGTTTGTAGGGACGAGGAAAAATCTTGGGCGAAATCGTTCGGAAAAGCATCGGCAGCGACGACAGTTTGCCGAGTAGCGTCGCGTGTCAGCGATTCCTCGCGTTCGTTTTTGTCGTCTGGCGGTAAAAATGCCCGGATTTCGGAGCAGCATCGATCGCGTGCACTGTACACACGGGGTGTTAGGAAAGTAAGGGTATTCACAGACGAATCCATGTGTGAGGATTCGTTTGAGGAACTGATTTTGGAATTCTTCGTAACTTTAGAATTTAAAATCTCCGTATTCTACTCGAAAAGACGATAAAAATTTTAAAATGAACCATGTGCCGCAAACGAACCGTTTTCTGGCAAAAGGTTGTTCAACTTTGGGCCAATTAGGCCGCGGGGAGTGGCTCCTGTGGGCGGAGCGTTCCCCCTACTTCGTTGAACGTCGTGGCGCGTGGAGGGGATGCAAGCAGACTTTCAAACCTTTCCAAAATCCAGGTACTACACAGCTAAAGATTTCTTTTTCTTCAAAATCGCTTTCTCAAGTCCCGTGGCTTTCTACGCACTTTCTTTGAGTCCCTTTTATTAAATAATTTAAGCTACCATGATGTAAGTGTCGCTAAATGAAATCATTCCTCATTATTCATCATTCCAAACGAAGTTCAACCAACTCTACATGAAACTTGCAATCCCAATAAACGAAAGTAATAGATACCAGCTTCTCCTCACAATATCAGTGCCACGTACCAGCGATAACCAGAGTGGAGGAAGCGCCCCGCCCCCAGAAGCCCCTCCCAGCGCCGCAATTGGCGGAAACTTCGGCATACTTTTGCCACGAAACCGTTCCTTTGCCACCTACGCTTCCTTATCATTTTTTCATCGCCCTGCATCCAGCTATCTACCTAAAACCAAAATAAAAAAAAAAAAATTTACCTCGGACTCCCTCCTCACTACTCAATTTCACCACGTGGAGCATGCAAGAAAGCGTCCACCTTCTTGCATTTACTTTACTTCACCCCGCAGTCCCGTGATCGCTACTTCGCCCTCACCCTGTACGTGCACCGAGGCAGACCGCGGCCTCTCCTTCATCTCGTTACATTTATAGACTTACAGAGAAGACTTTCGTACCGCGAGACGCACGGCCGAGCGCCGAGACGTGTCTCGTGCGCGTCGCGACGCGACTCACATATTAGTCATCCATATTTCCGATTAACGAAACGCGTGCCTCCGTCTGCGGGGCGGGGGTGGGGCAGGTGGGGGCGCCAGGGCGCTAAAAATACCTGGGCGATACTCGGAAATATGCAAAACCACCGGCGTTCCGCGCCAGGTATACGCTTGCCACCACCCATTAACGCAACTGGGTCAATGGCGTTTGCTGCCCGTTTTGATTTACGATCCCACCCCCCCCCCTCCTTCTCCCACCCCGGGGGATGCACCGCGCGGAGGTTGACCACCCAGGAACAAATTGGCGGCGTGAGAGCACTGGGCCCGATACGTTTCCTGGACGACGTGCCTCGAGTTCTGCCCCCTTGTTTCCAAGATGGAACGCAATTATTGTGGGTTCTGGGATTCGGGGGGTATTTGGGAAGGGCTTAGCAAGGTTTAGGATGCAACATTGGAGAAGATTTTTTAATTCTTTATTCACTGCAAATGGGAGTATCGCAACTGATGAATTATTTGAAAATAAAATTCGACTTGTAGCCCTGTAGAGGTCTACCTAGCAATAGTGACAGTTCTAATGCGCAGGTCTTCTTGTTTCACGCTGTCAATTCTGTGGGGATCGCGCAGATTAAAGTTGAGTGTGCTGGTGGATCTAATGTGGAGGCAGTAGATACTGTTAATTAACTAGAAGCCAAATATCTCCAACAGACTTTTTCCTCTATCTTCTTAATTTCTACAAAGTCCACTATTGCTTGGTACACCTACACTCTGCGATCCACTTATCACACATTCCTCATCATTTATTAATCAAAGCCACTTTAAAAGTTCCATTGATCACACCAAACCTATCCTCAAAATTTTTCTTCAATGAACCCCTTCATATTGCAAGATCCAACCTCTCAACGCTCATCGCCGTGCGGAAATCCTCCACTCTCGTACACCAAGCACGCTCCCGTAACGCCCATAGGCGTTCGCCGCACGGACCGCGCCAAATGCTCACATCCATCCGCAACGGAGGATTACCACCTTAATCGGTGGTACGCTTAACAAGCTCGTCCCCCGTGACTCAATGTCAGTCAGAGCGTATAATGTACAGTTCGGCTTCGTCTAGAACCCAGTCTCCCTTTCGCGCGGAATCGGGCGGTTTATCATCGATCGGAGGAAGATTATGCCCGACGCCCCGTGGCCGGGCTGCGACGGGGGGCTCATGAATATTAACCCCGAAAGTATAAGCCGAGGAATCCTTATCGATGTATATCTTATAATTCCTCTGCAATGACCGTCGCCGGCGTACGATAATGTTAATAACACGGCCGGGGTCGAAATTATGGTTTCTCCCCGGCTGCCTTTCCACCGTGAACGAGAAAACGCGACGAGCACTTGTACCGCTAGATAGCATCGGGTGCGGGATGACTCTGCATCGATTCGTGCATAAATTAAGGCGCGCGGGGCCGACGGAGTGCCGTTAAGCGGCGGGGCAACCTCGACCGCGCGCGAAAGTCGTCTTTCGACCAGCCCGCCGGGACGATTACGTGGCCCTCGTGTCATGCGACACATTCGACGGGTTTTTATAACAATGACGTGGGTGCTTAGTAATCGAGTGGGACGTGACGGGTCTCCCACGAGCCCGAGGAAAGTTTTCGGGAACCAAACGCGAGGATAACGTTCCCATAAGCTGGTACGCTGGACGTGGGAACGGTTGAGATTCGTAATTTTGGCAAATGGATCGGTGGGGGACTTTGAAATTCGGAATGCGATTTTTTTGCACCTGCGTGTTCTACTTGATGAGAGGATTGGAAGTTGAAAAGGAAGCGTTGGTGGCAAACGCACCGTTTTGCTGTAAAAGAAGGTTAAAGTTTAGGCCAATTAGATTCAGCGGAGTAGCTTGTAGGGGCGGAGCGTTCCCCCCACTGTGGGTTAGCTTTTCGGAGCGTGGAGGGGGAAGCTGCGCGAGGAAGTACTGATAAGGAGAGGTTTCTAGATGTGTGCCTTCGGTTGCTTTGATTTTTGAGTGTTTTAGAGAACTGAAAAATAACAAATGTTTCTTAATTTTTACCCGTTTGCCTATTTAGGGGCTGCAACCACTCCCCAGAGTTCATAAACAGATGTACAAAAGTTCCTATTGCTAATTTACAGAATATCAATACAATATTCAATAGAAAGTAGCATCCAAGAAATTAATCCTTTAGAAGTAGTTTTTACAATTCTATCAAACTCATTATTATTAAAAAATCCATCTTACATACTTTAATATTTTTGACGTCCACTACCAACAACTTAATTCGCCCATGCAACTGCCACCTCGCAAGGCCCGCCGAGAGCAGTTGAAAAAACTCGAAATCAATCAGCTGGACCCCAGCGAAAGTCCCACGTTTCCCCACCACGCTTATTGCGAACAGTACTTTTAATTGGCCTTCCGAGAAGCAGCTCCCTTGTCGGTGAGCTTCTCGTTCCACAGCAATTTGCTTCTCGTTCCGACGGAGGAGGGCTCCCCGCGTCGACGTCCCTCCGCGAGACAGAAACACTGAATCAGGGCCCAAAGGATCCGCGGTAGGTTTCGGGAACCCACGAGAAGCGTTCCGCGCAGGTAGAGGGGGCACGCGGCGAGGGGACCCCCGTTAGGGGCCTAATCTCTTAAAGACAAGGCAGATTATTCCGCCTCGTTCCGCTCGCTCCGAAGAGTCAAGAGTCTTCGCTGGCCCCTTTAATTTCCCCGCCGGTCCCAATTATGGCTGCCGGCCGCGGTAATGCCCGTCGACGGTCCTATACACACCGATCGAACGTTTCAACGACTCCTCGTTGGGCCTCATGCCCCCCCATCTAAACCCGAAGTGAATCTATGCTGCCCGGAATGGCCGGGCCCTCTCCCTGGCCCCCCTATCAGACGTTTTCAATTAATTGGATCGTTGCTGGCGAAAAGAGGGGGCACGGTACAAGCACCCCGTAGATTACGTTATTATGACACCGATCATTAGGGGTACGAAATCATGGAAAACTAGTTTCACCTCTCGCTCCCCCAGAACATCAAAACTCGCTCGACCCCCTCTCCTCGACGGACCAAGAAATCAGAGGGGCCTTGCGACGGGGCTCCCTCGGGTTTCCCACGTGCATGCATTAACGGGGATCGGCGAGAGGAGAATCGAAGTGGATTAACGATCGGAAGAAAGGAAAGAAGCGGGGGCCATCGGCGACTCCATCGAGCTCCCCTCCCCCCCCCCCTCCCGCCCCCCTCCCTCCGCGGCCGCCGACGGGAAAAAGCACGAAACGGAAAGTAGATTAAGGCCATTGAATTGGGTTAGCGGGGCACAATGCGGAATAATAAAGCGGGGCGCACGCGGCGGCGCACAGGACTCGTCGTAATCGACAAATGAAACGGAATAAGAGGATTGGCTCCTCGGACGGCAGTCATCCTGAACAAGATTGGCCTGGACCTACGGGGGGGATTAGGAGGAGGAGGAGGAGGGGAGGTCGGACGGGGTGGTTGGCCCCTTGGTAGCCCCCAGACGAGATGATGGGAAGAAATAAGGAAGATTGCTGCCTCCCTTTCTCTCTTGCCGGGCGTCCACTTTTTATTGTGCCCTTTCTCCTCCTTCGCCTCCTGCCCCCTCCCCCTTGCCCGACGTTTTCTCTTTCTTCGGGCTGTGTGTGTGTCCTGGCCGGTCGGCTATTGTCGCGGGGCCCACCAGGGCGGTAGCATAATGCCGTCGTTTGTCAGCGCAGCTCCGTCTGTCCAGGCTCTCCTCTCCTCGGCCACGTGATTAGCCGCGGCCAGCGGCATTGAAAACGGGCACAAACACCGCCAGGAGCTCGTACCAGGGCGCGTCTCTCGCTGGACCAATTACCCTCCCCCCCCCCCTCCTCCTCCCCTTGTTCCTTTGAGCGCGCTACAAGCGGATTCGCGACCCGAGGGTCTCCTCCGTGGGCGATGCGCGCGGCTTTCGGGATTCCTGAGGGGGTGGCGAGTTACTTGGACCATTGGTGGACGTTGCCTTCTATCCCCCCCCCCCCTCATTTTCGAGGGTGGTTGGTATTGTTGGCTGAAGGGTGGTGGTCGTTAAGAGAAGTTTGTAGGTCCGATGGGTGGCGGGATCGGGGAGCTTTTTCGGGTAGAATCGATTGTGATTGCCATGGGGGAGGAATTGGAAGGGCAGGTTGCTGGATTCTCGGGGGGCTCGGGTATTGGGTGGCTCGTTTCTGGGTCATTGAGCTGAGTGGTTGTGCGGCGCAGGGTAGCTGAGTTGGATGTTGAGGCTTTTAGATTTATATTGGTTGGTACAGCGGTAGGTGAGCTTCGATTCTGCTGTGGGGGTACTAAATCCTCCTTGATTACTCTGCATAGGAAGTTAAATAGCTACTAGATCTACTGCATTCACAATTCTGTAATTCTATTACAGTATTATCTACTCGTAGGATCTATCTATGTGTATCCCACAATCTGCCATCTTCAACCAGAGAAAGAAACCTCCCCTAGTAGCTAGCAAGCCCATTGCATCTACTTTAACTACTACAGCCCATCACGTAGAAGTCTTAAACTCTCAGAAGGGTTTCCTAGGGTCCACGCAAGTTCTTCAACTGTATCCCATAGCTCACCATCTTCTACCAGAGAAACAAACATCCCTCACCAGCTATCAAATCGATTTAATCCACAACTCCATCCTCACAACCCCCCTCATTACCCATCAGAGCCCATCACACCCAGCTCCTAAACACTTAAAAACAATTCCCAAGACCCACACAAACGCTTGGTCCAAGGTACACACCCGTGTGTACCTTCAGAGCGGTTCATCCAGCGAGGGCCTGGCCGTTCGTCAATTTTGCGGCGAAAATTGATCGAGGAATACAACGTGCCTTGCCGCCTGCTCCCCCGGCCGTGCTTGACAAAAAACCATAATCGTGTGCCGGCAGGAGGAACCATCTGCGGCTTCGAAAATCATGATGCGGACCATGTGCCGGCTGCCAACGATACCCTTCCAACGTGTAAGGGCTCCTTCGTAACCTGGCTGCTCTCTCCTCTCCCTCTTTCTTCGCTTACCCTCCACGCAAGTCGAACGGCTCGTACACCTACACGTGTTCCATTGCGCGCGCGTGTTCCCCGCGCGCCTCCCTTCGGAGGCCAGGCCTCTCGACGCTTCCATCGAAACCGCGACGAAGAATCGTCGATAATCCTATTCCGCTTTTTGCTCGCTCTCTTTGCCGCGTCTGGCTGAAAACGGCGAGCGGAGGCTCTTTCGGAGAATATTCCTGGAAAGGGGTGTAATCGGCGGTGGGACTTGAAGGGGAGGGGGTTGATCGAGCGTGGTAACTTAGGTGATGGTTATTTTATTGGAAATTTTATGCTCTTCGAATGTAATATGATTTTATATTGGGTGGGAGGTTTCGGGGGTGTGAATAGTTGAGGACCTTGCGGCTAAAGTGCAACTAGATCTTTACCAAGTTCGAGTAAGTTAGAAGAAACGGTTTATAAAATTATTGATTTGACTTAACATTGAAAAGAGAACACTAATTGAAAAATATATATTTTCACATAATAAGTAGGTAGTAGTTATTGAGTTGATAAGTTTTTATTTTTATTTTTGGTTAAAAATATTCATAACATTTAATATTAATATTTCTCTTTTTATTTATTTCCAATAATTCGCTTAATTGTTATCGGATTTGCATCAAATGATGTAGAATTTATTTCTCGTATATTACACGTTGTAACTCAAAAATGGGGTGCACAAAATTGTAGTCAATTACCTAAATTAACGATTACCGAAAATAATGTGTAATCAATTACACGATTACATTTTAATCATAATTTGTAATTTGATATTAGATTACATGTTCTGTGTTGGGGGAATTGGTAACGCGGCTGCCCAGTACGCGGAGGACTCGTAGATCTTTCAAAAATTAATATTTCAGTAAATATTAATATTTGAAGGGCTTGCGGTACTTCAAAAAATTCGTTGACCACGTTCAAACTTTGGCACCTTAAATACCATTACAAAAGCTTCTTTTGCCAACCATTAAAAGTCATGAATAGTAAAAAAATATTTCGTTCCACCCTAGTCTCCAACTATGCATACTCAGAAGCTTCCACAGTGCGAATTCAATGTGCAGTTTGCAAGCTATCATGACTCGAAGCGTTCCCATTGGCTCCCTGCTGAACCAAGCTCCTCCCACAGCGCCCCCCACTCCCGTAGCTCCGCCCACAAGCCTCACTATCGCTCGGTACACCATAAATCATGCCCCAAATCCTTCCGCAGGGACCTGAAATAGAAACCACCGGCTTATCGCCCTCTGCAAGGCGGTTTCCGTGCCGACCTCGGCTCTCATCGACCCGTAATTAAGCATATCAGCGGCTCGAGCCGTGTTCCTTCCTAAAATGCGCACCCTAATCGGCCGCCGAATCGCCCAGTGACACGGAATTCTCACGGTTGGCGGGAACGCGCTCGTCCTAACGGGCCCTATGAACGCGAAACAGCGATATCGGCCGCCTGCGGGGGTCGGCCAATTAACAAAACGGATGGAAACGGTTTAATTACCGAAGATCCGCACGCATCGCTATGCTTCGAAACGCGAATTCTTTCCGCTTCCCGCTGGAATTGGGCAGCATTTCGGACGGTGCTATCGAGGCGCCGTCTGTATTATCTTGTTCCCTGCCTTCACCCTGTATCCGCCTTGTAAAGTCTCCGTGATAAGCTATCAGGCTTGTTTCCTTGCTTGAAGAGGCAGGCAGGCGCCACGTGCAACGCGACGGGGCCACCTGTCGCGTACAATTTCGCTATTGAGGCCGAAACCTGCGCCGGGGGGAATAATGGAAACACTGTGCGTAGGGTTACAACGAGGAGTCTTCTTTTGGGGACGCCAACCAGCGATGTTTTAAGCTCGAAGAAGCTTTCGACTGTTCGGGTGGCTGATGTGGATGTGAGATTGGAATTGAGCAGTATTGCCGGTGGAAAAAATGTTATTATTATCGTGGATAAATAGTCCAGCTAATTACGTTTCATTAACCTTGCAAAAAAATTGAAGCGTATCCTCTGTGCGGGTATCCTTCGGTCGTATACTTTAAGCATATAACCCGAACGCCCATCGGCGTTTCTCGCACTGATCGCATACACCGATTGAAGGGGCACATACGTATTTCGCGGTAAGCAAAAGTGAAGATATTTGAAGCTTCATCCTTCTCGATTTCTTTAACTCTGCTCGCGAGAATTAAATTATCCATGTGCATACACTCTGGGCGACGAACGCCTATGGGCGTCCCGATAGCATGCTTAACAGATACGACCATAGGATTTCCGCACGCGGGGTACGAAAAGTGTTTCGATCCCTGAAATCGGATCTCCATTGAGCCCCTCGTTCTCTGGGATAGCCCGTGATGACATGTATCTCCGATCTGCCAACAGGCAACGAAGCAGAATCCTTCTTCTGCGTCAGAAAAAAAAAAATAGCCGATTGTGGCTGGGCCGTAGCCGTTTATTATGTCGCAATTCGAAGGAGGCCGTAGAAATTAATACGCCGTAAAGGGGGCGCCTACAATCTCCTCCGGGGCCCGTCATTGTTTCCGTGGGCGCGTAAGAATTCTTTCGGCTTTTCCAGAAACTCATTGTCCCGCGCGAAACGAGAGAATCGGGAACCTCTATTCATTACGACGGACAATAACCGCCGTGTCTGTTCGTTTAACTTTTTTTTCTTTTCTTTCCTTTTTCTCTTTCGCGTCCCTTTCGTCGTGTGTGACGCGCGGGATTCCGCAACGAGTCTCGCGCCATACCGATCAGTCGTGTCTGGAAACAATGCGAACTGGCAGATTTTGACGCCCTACTTCCCCAAGCGGGGGATAACGATGGGTGTTTTCGTAACCCGTCGATTTCGTTTTCGTTGGGCCTGTGACGAAGATGACGAGGGTAGAGGTAGGTGGACTTGGTGAGATGATTCCTTTATCTGAATGAGGAGGGACCACCAATGCGAGTAGAGATGACTCCCTCATCTAAATATCTGCTAGGGATCTTCAGTGGGGGATAAATGATTTCCTCATTGGATTTTAGTGGGGGTCTCTGAAATAGGGAGAGTTGACTCAGATAATATAGGTGGTAGGAATCTTTAGGGGGGGGGGGGGGGGGGCTACCTAAAACGGTCATAACAACATGCTTCTTCGGGATTTTTTTTTTTAGAAAAAAAAATCGTTAAACTTTTATTATTAAGCATTAGTCTATTGGAAGCAGTACATCTTACGGATATTTCAGTATTTTTTGTAGTAAAAAGTATTGAAAGGTTTGCGGTGACAACTGTAGCTCGGTGCAGGGTCATCCAAAATTGAAAATCCGATCTTTTTTATTTTAGATTATGTCTGAAATTATCTAAACGCATGTCGGGCCCGATTTTGGAAAAATTATTTGGACACAAAATGGCGACTGTGCAAACTTGATCGATATTTGGAAAAAATCACTCGTTTTTCGAATGTAAAGTAAATCTAGGGAAAGAAAGGAAAAGCTCCCGATAACGCTTAGATTTTTAGCCCTTAAATAAGCCTGCAAAGCTACTTGGACGCGTATAACTTTGTCAACTTTGGTCGGATTAATTTGACACTTTCAGGGAATATTTTCAAGATGTTATACTTCAAGAAAATATAAAAATTGATTTTTCAAAAATTTTTAGGTAGGCTTCCCTCTTAATTAGGGTAGAGATGACACATCTGAATAGGTGGTAGAGATCTTCAATAAGGGTATAGATAACTCCCTCATCTAAATAGATGAGAAGTCTCCAATCGTCCTCCATATAGTTACAGATAATTCCTTCTGAATAACTCTAGTAGAGTTCTCCAAAATGAGTCTACAGCTGACTCCCTCATCTTCAGTACGAGTTTATACTTATGTGCCAATAGAGAGGTGTCCATTGCGCATGCACAAAGAGAAAGAACACCGTAAGCCAAGCATGCCCACATTGCCCATACCTCTTCTTAACTCCACCCATGAATGTCACTATTGCTTGGTACACTTGTACCCCTACTCAGTATTAATAGCACTGTTCCGAGGTCAATGCATCTTCAAAATCCAAGGAAGTAACAACGATTTGCGGTAAAGCGAGCCTCGTGCTTTTTCAACACCGTATCTGTTTATCTGCCAAGTAACGGAAATCGACCATGCCAGATGTCCTTCGCGACGAGCGTGTTAAGAAAAACTGCGAATAACCGTTGTTTGTTCCTTGGGAGCAGAATATAATAGAAAAAGAACACTCGTTGCCGCTGTTATTCATCGGCTCTTACCGCTGGGAGTCGGATATCAAACAAAAAAGAAAAAAAATCAATTCTTGCGTAACCAAGGACATGCACGCGTCGAGTATCCTTTGTCTCAGTTTTTTGCCTTCTAACAGCAACATCGTGTGTTCCGACCGTTACGAAGAAATGCGTTGTTATATAAGTAAAATGAAAAATACCGCCGCGTCGTGGGTTTTACAAATCTTCACAAATTGACAGCCGGGATGACGTAAGGAAATGTCAATTTAGAGAGACAGAAGCTGCTAAAGAATGCTATATTTTGGTTTAATATATCTCAGCACTTTAGTGGGAGATGTTAAGTTCATTTCCTTAAGGAAAAAAAACAGTAATTTTTACAGCACTTGTACATTTTCCTTATCCCAAGGCCTCAATTGCTCCCGCATAATAAACTGGTCCTCCTCTTTTTTTTTAACTCTCATTGGTCGCATCGCCGCGATACCATGTACGCCTGGAAGCCTTATTGTTTCCCTTAAACTCGAGAAGGGCCATACGCGCATTAGTCTCGTTTCTATTTCACGGGACATCGTTGTCCATTATCTTCTATTATTCTTGGACTGTGGATGGCTTAATTTGTGAGTACAAAAATTCCAGACAAAAACTCTTCAATCATTTATTTAGAAAATCTTACCCCTATGGAGGTCAGCTCTGTCAGATGTCACAACCACTTTCTCCCACCTCAGAAACCCTCCGTGGTTTGAGAAAAACTCGTTTATTTTTAAAACCCCATCTTATTAAATTTACACTAAAAAAGTGAATATTTTTAGTTAGTTAAAGGTGTCTCTCCCCCGCTGGAAAAATTCTCCGGACATTCATGACTCCAACTACCCCTGTTTCTATCCAAATCTTAACCTTCTAAACCGGCAGCCACCATCCCCTTTTACTTAAAAAAGAAACACCCTTCAACTACTCCTGTTTCTACTCGAATCTTAACTTCCCACCTCAGTAGACCCCCAACTACCCCTGTTTCTACCCAGATCTTAACCTCCCAACCCAGCACAACCACCCCCTCCTACTTCACAAAGAATCACTCAAGCCTTTTCCTCCATCCTCCCCTATTTCAGCTCAAATCCTAACCTCACACTTCTGCCCCCTCAGAAACCCCATTAATCCCACAAAAAAAAAACCTCCAACTACTACCTAAATCCTAACCTCCAATACCAGCACAACTACCCCTTCCATCTCACAAAACAATTATCCAAAGCACCCTTACCAATTCTCCAAAAAATCCACCTCCACCTTCGAAAAAAAAATTCCCCAACTAGAACCCCGTCCGACCATCAGCCCACCCGCGCCACCGTCAGTCCCAAAAGTCTCTCAGCGCGCATATCCGACTCGCAGCCGAAGTTGGCGCAAAAGGTGGCCAGGGCAGGGACACACGGAAGCCTTATTATTCCCCCGAGGAGAGAGAGAAGCAGAGAGAGCCCTTCGGCACGCATTAGCCTCCGCCTCGATTTCGGGGCTACGTTTCACGTGCGTGGCCGTGTGCGCATACATAGTCGCTCGCGCGCGGGCGTGCGAGACGGGCGCGTGCCCCGGCCAGGCGCAAACGAGCGAGCGTTGCGAAAAACAGGTAATGGCGTTGAAGTGCATTCGGCAGCTGCACGCCATGAATACCCTTGTGCACGAGGCGAGGGAACATGTGCGAGCAGCCCGTCTACTTTGGACCCATGCCCGCACACACGACGCGCGGCGGACCCGCTTGCGGCCCGCCGCGGCCCCGTCGAGTGGAAAAGATACGTCCTGCTCGTCTATCCGGCCCTCCCGTGGCTATTATGCCATCGAGAGCTGCGTGGTTTTTTTTTTATCTCTTCATCGATCGACCCACGACCGACACGTTCCACTCCTCCGTCCCCCCCCCCTTCTTCCACCCTTGCTGCTGCTGGCCGATCCGCGACCCCCTCGCGCCCTGCTCGCGAGTTAGATCTTCGGACCTCTGCTGAAGATGATCAGTGTATACATATTTCTGCCTAAGCAGTAGAAAATAACTGTTTACTTGTAAAATACGTGGAGCAAGGAAAAGAAACTTTCATTCATATTTTTTTAATTTTTGTGTTAAAAATATATTAATATAATAATAATTATATATATAATATTTATACTACTAGAAATTTATTGCCAAATTCTAGTGTTGAGACGTGTAACGTTTACCTGCATTGAGGATAAGTGCATACCTAAGGGAGGGTTTCGAGGGGGATGGTACAGTTGACTTCAGTTATTTAGAATTTTTGGAATAATGAATCTTTGGGTTTATAGTGTTTTTGATCAATTTTACTGTTATGAGGAATAGTGCAGGGTAGTAAGGGCGCTGTTAAAGTATATGGTAGATTTAATTTTGATCAGAGATGTGCAAAAAATTATTTGAAATAAAAATTTCGTACACAAATTTTTATTTCAATTAATTTATTGTACATCTCTGGTTTTGATGAGACGCGATAGAGTTAGTGTAAGTGGAGGATAATTATGGCAGTTGACGTGTGAAGTTTGTTCTACAGGGGGGGGGGGGAGGTTTTGGAGCCTTTGGAGGCGCCTGCTGGATCTGTGGTTTTGGGGGTAGAAAAATTGATGTTCGAGTTGTGTTGTGGGTATTTTATTGGGACACCTATATATTGGATTTTGTCTATTTAGATAAAGTAGTTTGGGTCTGTGGAACTGTAAATTGTCAGCTTTGGATTTGAAACTCATAATCGAAAAATTGAAACTCATATTTTCATGCTTCTGTATAACTAACTTAATACTAGGCTCTAAGTATCACATTGTCATCACTGTTCATTTCTAACAACCCTCGATATATGAGATATATATTTTAAAATACAACTCTTTGTATTTTTATTACATTTTCACAATTTAAACTTTCTGTTTACCAATACTACATCTAAGTTGATTGTTCTGGCACTACCCTATATAAAAACCTTTTGAATATTCAAATCGCACTAGCTCTAGAAATCCCAATTGATTTTCAAAAATTCAGCTAATAGATAAAAAGAATCCCGATTACTTTATCAAATAAAAAATCAGAGGCTACGAACACTGCAAGATTATTAATTACATTGAAGAATGGAGGGCAACCTGTTACTGGCAGACGGGGTATTGGACAAATTTAATTAGGGTAGAGCGGCTCTAGGGGTGGAAAGGTAAACAGGAATCGTCGTTAATGGGACGATAAATGTCCTTTCTGGGTTCGTTGGCCACAAACGACGCTTTTTATGCCGACGTGCCACGAGCCCTTCTTCAACCCTCTCTCGACGCGTCCCTTTTTCTTCTTTATATCTCCGTGAAGTGGGCCACCTCGTTGATCTTCCTCTGGGTGAAGAGGCGCGTGAAGCGTCCCTCTTGAGCCTAATCTGCGTGAGGTATCGAGATTATCCTATCGTCGGATGTTCATATGAAACCACTGGCGTGGCGAAGAGGGAAGTGGAATCGTTTCAAGCCTTAGCACTTAAACTTGAATTAAAATTAATAAAACACCCCTATTTTATTTCATAAAAAGTTATCGCGACCTAGAATCTCAAAGAAATAACTAGGTTGCTTGTAATATCATACAATTTTATATCCAAAACTACATTTCGCAAAAAAAATAACATACACAAGAATTTTAATTCTTAAAAAAAAAAAGAAAATAATTTCCATTCAGATTTAATTATTTTTCTTTAAGAAATCTCTTGTACGATTTGTGCCACGTTTCAATTGACACCCACGCCATTCCAGGGTACATTTATTTTTTTCTGTTAAAATCTGATCAGTTGTCTTGAAGAATATAAATCACCAAAAAATTCTAATAATAATCGTGCTGCTGTGCAAATCCATTTCACTTCCTTCTTCGATGAGAACAGTGTCTCTGGTGGCGTGTCTCCAGCGCAGATTCCCTTTCCAGCAGCCAACAGATACTCTGCGATAGTATCGATAACGATACGTCTTCTTCGTCTCTTCTTTCCACTCGAAGGGCTCCTGGTTCCTTCCCCTTACCTTTTCTAGTGGGCCACCTCACTGATACTCTTCAAGACTAGCATCCTCGCGACACCTCGCTGGTGGTCATCCTTCAGGGTGGTATTCGAAATTTTATTTAAATAAAAGTTCTCCCCATCTCTGCCTATGGAACTCCATGGAATATTTTGTAAATAGTTAAGTGACGCAAGCTTCTTCTAATCATTACAGTAATTCCAAACCTGCAACCTCCAAGTGCTTCCTGGGGTGTCCCTCAGTTTTTTTTTTAAATATTATTAAGTTAGCATTATATTCTAAAATACCTATTTTCATTGTATTTGCTTTACCTTATTAAATTTACCTTACTTTATATTTGAGGGAGGTCGCAGATTATTAGGATATTATAAAAGAGAATTGCAACTCAAAAGAGGTTGGGGAAAACAATTCTAATCTAAAACAAATTTTTCCTTCAACCCTTAGAAATCAATTAATTTCACACCTACATATACACTGCTAGTCGTTCCACTCGTTCACCATTATACCAGTGAAAACCCCGCATATGGCGATTGCAGGTTTAATTGCATTTTAAGTTACGACGCCATTAAATACATAATCAGGGGGCAGAGCAATTAAAATTGGGGTAGCGAAAGCCTGCCTCGCGGCGTGAAATGTGGAATAATATTGCTCGCTGGTGATTAACCAGACAGATCGATTCCCGTCGATCGTATCAACATGGATCCATCTGCCAGCTGGCTGGAACCGGCTGGTTCTGCTCCCTCTTTCCCTTTTCGTCTATTAAGAATCGCGACGCGCAGTTGGCGAAGAGCAGTTTCCCTCTCGTTCTGGAAACGTTCATCGTCTGACGTAATTCCTCCACGCAGGAACTCGGAAATGAGGGTGAGGAAAGGAAATTCAAAAGCAGTCCAGCTCACGATTTCAGTGGGCTAGGAAATCTTCTGTGAAATAGAAAAGTAAACTACCTTTTTTACCTTCTTAATTTAACTTTTTATTTCTTATTTGTTCTTTTGAATTTCAATTTGCAATCTACTCTTGCATAATTATTTCTCCACCGTCTTAATGAACCTCCTCCACGCCACCCCTCAACCCCCATTTTCCCAAACGTTATACTTTAATAAAAAAAACCTCCTGCTTTAATAAAAGAATTCAACTTATCACATTGACTCTCTCAACACCACACCACGTGCGGAGCCCCTTCCGTCTCATTCCCCAACCATGCTGCCTGAACGCCCCACGGCGTTCCCCGCACGAGCTCCGTCCACCGACCATGCACTCAGTTTCATGCCACTAAATCAGTAATTACGCGCTCGGACTCCTTCAGAATCGGCTCTACTTTACTCATTACCACACCCCGGCTCGGTTATTACTATAAACCCTGAAATAAGGGATCGCGTCTCGCCTTCCCCTCGCTTCGTTGCTCCTCGTCTACAGTCCGCTCCAAGGAGCGTCTAGCGGGGCAAGGATAGAGGGGTGGAGGCAGAAGGAGGGCCGCTGTACATTTTCATAATCTCTCGGCGCGATTCGATGGCCAAAGCCGCACCGGTTCGTACGACCACGCATATGCCTCGGCAGAAAACCGTGGATCGCACATGCTCTCACTCGGGGCACGTCCCATTCAGACGGGCGCAGCTGCCCGACTCTAGGGACACGTCGCCGGGCACGCGCCTCTTGCCCTCCATAACCTGTTTTTTCAAAAATTCCGCTCCCCTCGGCGCCGAAACTCGAGCAGAGGCCCTCCGTGCCTCCCCACCCTCCGCCATTCACCCTTCCTCCATCCTCCTCGAGCTCTTTCACCGATCGCCCATCTACTCTCTCCCTCTGTACAGGGCGATCCAGAGAACGGGCCCGGGGACCTCCGCAGATTACTCGATAATCGATGGAAAAGTAGATTTTGCTCCACTGTACTTGCGAGTGACCACGGTGTTTTTTCCTTTGCCGATTAACACTCGATTTGGGGAACTATAATTTTGTAAACCCCAAAGAAAATTTTGGAAATGTGTAGTAGTATTAGATAGAGGCAAAAGTTTATTTGCTTATTATTAAGTGTAAAGAAATTTTTTTTTTTTTACTGTAGCTACTTGTAACTTTTCACAATTTTTACAGAAAAATGGCAGGGGGTCATTGATAACCAAGAAAAATACTTCGATTCATCCCCTAACGCCTCACTGAATTTTACTGTAGTGTAGTGAGTCTTTCATTTTTAATACTAAATTTATTTCCACAAATCGACCCAACTTTTCCACCGATCAATAGAATAGTAAATCGAGGGAAGAAGTTTCTCTGACAAAAACGTAGGGTGCCTCGTTCCTAACCAGCACGCGAACCCTCGGCCGGTTGATACAATAATAATCGCACGACCTAAAAGCCCGAGGACCGGCGAGGTTTCGTTAATTGGTGATTAAGAGTGACGGGCGTCTGAATCGCGCTCGATGACGCGGCGGTACGCGAAGAGGGTCTTTAGAGGCGCGACGAGCACCCTCTCGAGGTGCCCTCAGCTGTCGACTGGGGAGAACGTCCTGCGCTTAAATGCCCCACGACGCTGCGTTTTAATTACCCTCTACACCCCCTCTTCGTCCGTTCGCCCGTTGCATTATTTACGAAGCCGCAAGGACGATTGCTGGGGGGTGGCGGAGAAGGGGGCCGAGGGAGAGAGTCGCTGGCCGATTTGCATGCGTCGTCGTCTTGGGGGGTGAGCGTCCTCCGAGCAGACAGAGCAGCTGCCCCGTGTCTCGAAATCTCTTCGACCCCCTGCGCCACCCTCGAAATATGTATTTTCCTGCTCCCTTTTGGGGGGATACTGGCTGAGTGAGGGGGGGGGGGGGGATTGAATTGGAAAGAAAAGGGATACGTCGAAGGACAGGAAAGACGAAGCAAGGAGACACCCTGGCCTGACCCCCCTCTTTGGGGCACTTGGGGGTCGCGTGCGCCTGCGATGCTTATACATCTCGCTGTGTTGGTGGGCGAGATGTATGCGGAGCATAGTCATGGGATTTCAATTTTCTTTGGACATCGTGGGGCACTGGGAAGCAATACTGCAGTGAGCAAGGCGGTTTTTTGATCGGTAATCAATTTTGATTCATCGTAGAAGTATTATAAGCCTGCAAAAGTGCTGATGGAAAACAGTAGAAGCTTTTTTTCATCTGCCATTACTTTTACTGTTATTATTAAGGGAGATCTAATTCTTATTATTATATCTTAACTATTATTAGGAGATATTTTAATTTACTAATTTCTCGTATTATTTTAGCGTATTTTCTTTTATATGTTTATTATTCTGGGGAATTCTGAAACACCCCATATCTCATCAGACTAAGTAGGAATGATAATACTCATAATTCTCTTTTCACACGAGTTTCAGAAAACAATTAAAATTCTCTTTTTGCACGATTTGCTGGCATGATTACAGTGCGAGCACAACCCTACATTTTTCATATACACGGTATCTTTTTTTACACGATTTTTTCAGTATTGTATCTAAGAGAATTAAGCGTGCACGCCTCCCACTGCTCGTATTCTTCACCATCTTGCTCTCCACCCCGGTAGCACCCGCTCCTTCTGTTGCGACGGCACCCCTTGGCTTACCCGAGGCTGGCTTAACGCCTAGCGTTTAGGGGCAGCTGGTAGCACGCGCGGGGGTGGCTCGATGGCTCGAGCCACGATCTTCGGCCAGCATCCTCCACGATTTCATTCCCGTCGTATCCTTCTCGGTTACCGTCGTTACGGATCAATTGTAATCGAAATTGGAATCTCTGGGGGTGACTTCTCTCGCCGGGCAACCCCGTGGCGAGAAGGGTGACTCCTTGGGGGAGGATTCTTCTTAGGGTGTCGTGTCTGAGACGAATGGAAGTGTCTTTACTGTGTTGATATAGTTCTGTGTAATTTATAGGGGCTTGCGAGGTGGGTGGCACGGGGATGAATTGAATAGGGGTGTTTCTCGGAGGATTTTGGGTTTAATGATATTTAAGCAATTTGGTAGGAAAGTAACGGTAACTTTGACTTCAAAATTGGATTTTAAAACTAATTCCTCTAGAATCTGTCGTATAACAGGTATGATTCTCAGATAAACTGTATCTTCAAGTAGACAATTAAAGCTATCCAAGGTACTTTGTTTGAGAATAATATTTGTTACACAGTGGATGATAGAGAAATTTATTTTATTATTTTAAAATACAGCTTTGCGGTCAAAGTTACCCCATTTGACGGTATACAGGGTATTTAAAAAATAGTAAATATGAAATGTTAAGCATAAGCCCACGAATCAATTCTTCCAAAGTAAACATCAATTTTAAATTTTGCTTTTGCTCATTTGTAGCACAAAGTCCCTTAAAAAGCACCCTCCTCCCATTTCACTACATACTCATCCCCACGTATTTCAGAAATCCCCAAAGAAACCCCCGCCACTGCTAAAGAATTAATCCACGAGCATCGACCCCCTTGGCAAGCCCCCTAAATCTTCAACCCCCTCTGCAACACCTTGTCGCATCCAACAAAACACATCTGCAAGAAGCTATCCACAATACAGAATATGCCACAAGTAGCCCATTCCCAGCCACCCTTAGTCCCACCAATAATGCAACGCATCAGCCCCCCTCTGGCCAACCCCACCCTCCGGCCATCAGATAAACCAGGAAGGGAAAAAGGTGATCGAAGGAGCAGTTACTCTTAGCCTCTCAATCGTATCGGGATGCAGGCTGCTTCTAGTTCAGCTGGAAATAAGGGGGAGACGGGGGGGGGGGCACGGGGGTGTAGAGATCAAAGGGGGTTCAAGGGGAAGGGAGAGGTTTGGTGAAACTGGCCTAGACGCGATCGTTCCTGTCCTATCTCGCCCCTTGCATCCCCCTGTGCCCGCAGACTGGAGGTTTTTTCAACCCCAAAGAGGGGGGGGGGCAGGGGGCAACATACTCGGACTTATGAATTTCCGTGTTTAAACGAGGCGCAGCTGATACCAGACCGGTCCCGGAAGGGCCAGGAGGCTTGCTTCTCGCTTTGGAAAATCCTGCCCCCCCCCCCCCCCCTTGGACCCCCTTGTGCCCCCCAATGTCGTCTGGAAGCTGCAGCTTTTCGGTGACACGTGACCAGACACGCCCCAGGATTTCTCGTATAATTCGAGAATCGCTGTCCTGATACATTATTGTAAGTCTACGGAGGGGAGGAGAGGGGGGGGGGTGCACACCCCGTGTCGACCGAGAAGGTGATGGTCCTTTTTGGGGAGGGCGCCTCCTCGAGCTGGCAATCCACTTCATAAATCCGGGGGGCTTTGGGGGACGTTGAGTTGGAAGTGTGACTGGTGTCTTGTTTTTTGGGGATGCTGAGCTGAGGGTTTCGGTTAGGGGCTTCTTCTGTCGGTTCTGTGTTGTTTGGGATTTTGGATTTTCTCGAAGGAGATTCTGTTGCACTTGGAATTCTCTGGATTTGAGTTATGCTTGCTGGGTGGGGGATTTTGAAGAAATTTTGTGTTAGTGGGAATTTAGAATTTCACTGATTTATTTATCCCTGTAATTGAGATTTTTTTAATTTGCGTTACATTTGTCCAGGGTTGGAATTTTGGTGAAACGTTGCGTCACTGGGAATTTGGAATTCTTTTAATTTAATTTACACCGGTCAGGGGTTGGGATTTAGAAGAAATTTTGTGTCACTGGGAATTTGAAATTCTCTTGGTCTATCTTAATTTTCCCAGACTTAGAATTTCAAAATTAACTTCCTATCACTAAAAATTATGAATTCTATTAACTCTTCAGTATATTTCTGTTCCTTTCAATTCACCTAATACATTCCTAAACCCATTACTTCCTCGACCTGTTAATTCCTCCAAACCGCTTATCTATCCTTCAAATCCCGAACCCTCTTTTTGCAACAGCCTGTACAGGCGAGAAGAGAATTAACGCGCATTGTTTGTGGAGCACGGTTGGCGTTGCGTAAACCGCGTATCCGCTTTCGTCCGTCGAAAGGAAAGGTATTAGACGTTTCTAGGATAGTGGCTAGAAAAATCAGACGCTCTACAGTGCAACTCTTTCAGAAGATATCAATTTCCATCGCCCCCATTAACCTACAGCAGAAAATTCCCTGGCGAGACACAGAACCATTATCTTAATCACTGTAACAACAGACAACTTCTTCAGAAGAGAAAAAAAATATTTTTTCCAAATTTTCTGCCAACTTTTATAAGATGGAGAAGCACCTGCTCTCGATTTTCAGCTTTAATTGCCAATCAACATCGTAGATATTGTTGAAATTCTGGTGAGAATTCTCAGGATAATTGTTTACGTGTTTATATTTTGAATTCTAATAAAATTAATGGCAATGGGAACGCAGAATTTTTGGGTCAATTCTCCTGATTTGGATTCACTGGAACATCTCGTTTTTTATTTTGAAATTACGTGGACTTAAATAGGATAAAATTGAAATCTTACTAGAAGCTGTGCGAGGAGCTAGGAAACCTTCTTCCACTTCACTTTCAGCTTTCGGAAATCAACTTTCTCGGTGCAGTGAGTGATAAATGGCAACAATTATTTCCTCAAGTTATTACTGTCACGTTTTTCCTCGATCACTACTACAACCATTCCCTTCGAGTTTGCTTCCTGTGCCAGCGTTGAAGTCACCAAACGCGAGCCTCTTTGGTCGCTGGTTTCACTGGAATACCTGTTTGACTTCATCGTTTCTATTTAAGTCACTAATCAAGATTCAATCAAGGAAGAATTGTGGAAATAATTACGTATCATTGAAAATAGTTCTTACATTCTTGGGAAGTTGAAGAAACATTGTTTCCTCGTTCTTATGTACTACTTTGTAGCGTGTGTATTCAAAAAAACAAGGGAGGAAAGATCAGAATTCACTTTTGCCTGATTTTTAGTGATTTGTATTATTTTGTAGCTCTTTTGGTGAATTAAGATTTTAAAGATTCAAGTGGAAGATTACTCTGAGTTACAAAAGAAAAGGGGGAGGGTTTTGGGGGTGGAATGGAGATTTAGGAAGGCAGCTGGAAAAGTGATCAGAGTCCAGCGTGGCCTCAGAACATTCATTCATATTCAAGATCTAAATAAGAATGTTCCTTTATTTTTAAAATTGTTTAATTAATTTTTTTGTTATCATTTGGCTTTATCAGTTTCTAGTATGAAGCAAAACAACCCAAAATTTGGAACCTCCTTTACTCAGAAAAATTACTTCATTTGCAACATTAATCTTAAACACTATTAACTAAAATAAAAACATAATCAACACTTTTGATATTTTTTTAACTCAAAATACCACCAGTACTCTTTAACTCAAAAATCACCAGCATACAAATTGCACCCCAAAACATATTTATACATAAATCCGAAAACACATAATCCAATGCCACGAAGCACCAAATTCAATTTAGGCAATTATTTAGTTTCCAGTAGATTCAAACTATCATAAATCAAAATCAATGGATCCCAAGGATTTGGGAAAGGAGGGATTTCGTAAAAACTGCTGCAGACGTAATTTTATTTATAACTAGGCGACACGACTGTTCCCGTTGCAGCTGACTTGATGTGTACTGTGACTTAAAGTGCGGCCCACGTGGTCTGCTCTTGATAATTGGCCATTTCCCTCGTCGACGGCCCGTTAAACGCCTCTGGCTCGCTCCTCTTCGCCTTCCTGGCGAGATCTCGTTCTCGCGAGAACCACGAGCCTCCTTGAATTTAGGTTATTTTCTAATTGCACGCGCATTACAGTCACTTCCGCTCCAGAGGCTGAACCTCGCGTCATCTCCACCATTTCCACCCCACCCCACCACCTTCCCCTTGGATCGATGACCAACTCTGAATCAGCGCTTATCACGAAGTGATTAAGTGGCTTGGGATTTTTATCGATCACCTCGAGACGTCGCCTCGAGATAGTTGAAACCTCGTGGAACGGATATGGAGTCTAACCGATGTTTTAAAAATTGAAAGACGAGGACTTTTGATATTTTAAAAGTTGAAGGCGGGGACTTTTGATATTTTAAAATTTGAAGGCTGGGACCTTTGATATTTAAAAGTTGAAGACTTTTGATAATTTAAAAGTTGAAGGCAGGGGACTTTTAATATTTTAAAATTTGGAGGCTGGGGTCTTTGATATTTAAAAGTTGAAGACTTTTGATATTTTATAAGTTGAAGACTTTTGATATTTTATTAGTTGAAGACTTTTGATATTTTAAAAGTTGAAGGCAGGGGACTTTTGATATTTTAAAAGTTGAAGACAGAGGCCTTTTGATATTTAAAAGATGAAGGCGGGGACTTTTGATATTTTAAAATTTGAAGGCTGGGACCTTTGATATTTATAAGTTGAAGACTTTTGATATTTTATAAGTTGAAGACTTTTGATATTTTATTAGTTGAAGACTTTTGATGTTTTAAAAGTTGAAGGCAGGGGACTTTTGATATTTTAAAAGTTGAAGACAGAGGCCTTTTGATATTTTAATAGTCGAAGGCTAGACTGCTTTTAGTTTCAGGGGGTAATGGAAATTTCTGTGGAAATGGTTCTTAATTCGTTGTGATGATTACAAATTACACTACTGGTCACAAGTATTAATTAGGACACCTGCTGTATTTACAAAAAAAAGTATATTTGGCACAGATTGAATACTATCCCCTGCTTTAAATTTAAAATACCGAATAAAGTAAAATTTGGGAGAGGTATTCAATTTTAATTATTCCACACAGAGTGGGTGTCCTAATACTTCTGAACAGCATTGTTTTGTTTTCTTGTATTGTATTGAATTGATTCTCAGGTCCCTTTAGAATAGTTTCTGAAGCTTTCCTCTGCTCCCTCTCCAAAGAAGGTTAAAGAAACTTCCTAGTTGCTCAACAGAACCAACTCTATTCCCATCTCCTATAGCACTTTTCATTTCAAAAGTACCGAACAAAGCTAAACTCTATTCCCATCGTCAATACCACATCTCTTTCAGAAATCCTAAATTCGTACAACAATCATAATCAAGTTCACTATTATCCACTACTATTATGCTCAATTTCACCTTTGTCTCAAAGTACAAAGCACCGTGATCCTCCAAGAAGACACTACATCCATACAAATCATTCCTGCCACCTTCCAGAAGACTTCCTCCTCGATGCCACCGTTTCGGGTGAATCAATCTTTTTATCATGCAAACCCAGGACACACCGCGACTCCCACCGACAATGTCCTCGTGAGAGTCACTGGCAAAACGCGTCGCTAATTTCCTCACGCAGCGAAAAGTGCTGCAGTAGAACGGTTCAGTGACGATTGACGTCACATTTGACGCAAAAGACGTCAGTTTAGTGTGTCACGTTCAATATGCTAATCAAAGGAGAGTGCCAGCGGAGACTGTTGCGTTACACGGGCGTTAATTGCTAATTTTCCAGCGCGAATTCCACGCGAATCGCAAAAACCTCGCTTGGCATTGATACCGGCGTGACTAGAAAAATGTAAATTGTACAGGAAAAGCAGATTTGAATTTCCATTCGACTAATAGCTGGATACTGGTGCTAAACTTTTTATAGCTACTTGTATACTTTTACCAGAAAATTGGGGAAGGTCAGAGATAATCGAGGAGAAGACTTTGATTAAGGGGTTGGGCCATTTTGGAGGTTCAAAAAAAATTGCGAAATTTTCTTTTTCGACTTTATAGTCTTGAAAACGAGATACAAGTGGTTTCAATACGAAATGAAAGATTTAAAATGAGTTTACAGTCGATCTGGCAATGATTAAAAAGTATAAATATGCGAGGGTGATTTGAAATTTGGAAACGTCGCGGCCTGACAGAGAAGAGGTGTATTAAGAATTTTTAAGTATAATTCATTCAGTATTTAATAATAATTTTTAATTTTTTAAGAATAAATAATTCTTTAAGAATTTTTCAACATTATTTAAATATTAATAAATATTTTAAAAAATTCTTACTATTATTATTCAAAATTATCCGCCTCTCAAATCTCCACACTTAATTTCTGCACGTTAAATTCTCGTTCTGGTTTGCAAAATATTCGCGTATATTTTTACTTTTTAATAATGACTTTGACTTTTAAGTTATGATTTGAGCAATGATTTAATCTTCTAGTATTTGTCGCGCCTTCGAACCGGTCTCAATTTGTTTATTACTGTGGCGTGGGTATATTTAGAGGTTCCACGAGGAAGCGAGAGAAAAATCCAGACCAATTAACCTGCTCTCTGCCGTTCGAGATATCGTGGACAGCTTACGACACTGCCATTACTGGGACAAGGTCGCCGTGGAATCTGGAATGTCTTCTGGTTCGCTCGGTGCGATCGGACATGTATCGAAGGATCGAGAACCCTATATATTAAAAATGAAAACGCGCCCAAAACAATCTCAAATTTGGAAACGAATCATTACAGGACACCAAATACAATCTTTTCCAGAAAAATTCTCGTTGAGTGCAATTTCTTCGAGATATCAAGCCTCATTATTCTGTAATAAAAAATACCACCGCATTCTCGGAACCTTCCCCTACAAAATGGGTATTTTGGAAACCCAGATGGATTTCCAGAAGGGTCTCAAAAAAATTCAAACGTTTTAAGCAATACCTTACGACTCTTCGAGTCTCTGTATTTTTTTTTAAACATTCTCCTCAATGTTTTATCAATTTTGGGAATATACATTTTACGCAGGAAGGTTCAAGGAACGACGTGGTATTTTTTAACGCACGACTTTCGCGCGATTTTTGGTTACTTGGGGGGAGGTTATAAGGTCGTAGGTGGTTTTAAATATCGGGGGGTAAATATTGTTCGTGGTTTCGAGGGTTGTCGCCTTTCCTCGAGGGGGGTGGTTCGGAACACAGAGTGCAGCCACGATACCTTTGTGGACGAGGGCCCTGGCAAGGGCCAGACGGCGTTTCCACAAAGTGTCAGGCTTTTCCTGGCTCGAGGAAACATCGTGCCCCTCCCCCTCGCGTGCGGCCATTATGCCCTGTTTGCAAGTAAAATATTTGCCCCGCCAGACGAAATTGTTTTGCGCCGTGCGCCATTGAAACCATCTGCCGCGATTACCCCCCGATCGATGGATCAGGTTGCGCCACGGGGCCCGTTTCCGTTTTTCGCAAGTTTTCCACCGCCGCTTTCGACTCTCGGTCATTGTATCCACAGCTTGTGCGATCATATTTTCCCTTCTAGGGTACGTTTGTTTCGGAAGGTTCATCGAATTTTTCAGGGGTGCTCGAGAGGATGCGGTGGATTTCAAGGAGTTTTGATGGAATTCAGGAAATTGGTGGGGGAGTAATTGAATTTTTTAAGGGGTTTTAATGGCATTGAAAAAAATGGGGCGGTATTTAATTTTTGTGTGGCAGTTGAAGGGGTACAGTAAATTTGTGGGGTTTCGGGTAAAATTGTAGAATTTGGGAATTTTTTAGGGAGTTCAGTGGATTTGAGATGGTTTTAACAGAATCAAAAATTAGGGGTGGGAGGTTATGGAATTTTTTACTGATACTTGAAAAGATACAGTAGAATTGAGTAGGTTTTTATAGGATTTTAAAAATTGGAAGTGGAGGGGGTAAAGATTCAGGGGTTAGAGGTTATTTTGTATTTGTGACGTTTTGTCTTAATTATTGGATAATTATTTAATATCTCGCGATTGTGTATAGAGGTCGATGGGATATCGCGTTTCACTTCCTTTTTATTTTTAATACCAGGTAGAAACTTGTGAAAGTTACATAGTAGCGTGCTAAAGGAGCGTTACTTTTGTTCATACAGCTTATCAGTTTCGAGAAAAATGTGCCTGATCAGCGTTGAGTATCTGATTCACATTATTGAAGAATTGAGGGGTGTAATTGGGACGCTATAAATTCCCTGGAATCTTGAATGTGAATCTGCAATCTGACGTTCTAAATCTGGATCTTTCGATTGGGTTACACATTTTACATTTTTTGTGGAGGAATATGTAATCATATAAAATTCCAACGTTAACTTCGCTGGGCAGCTTACTATCTTAACGTGTAACGCCTCGTCGACCCATTTAATCCCCTGGGAGAAATTCAATTCCACTCTAATCCCACTTTTACCTAGAGAAATACACAACCATATAAAATACCAATATCCAAAATCGCAAAATTCAAAACTACCCCTCGCCAGAACCTCTGTCAAATTACTCAAATCTTCCTTCCAACATCCATATCCAAAATCTAAAATTCCAAAAATCGTCTCTTCCTACTCCTATCATCCAAAATCCTACAAGGAAAGAATAAAAATTCCAAAAACCACCTCAAACTATCCGAATTCTTCTCCAGCTCTCCAGATTCTACCAGCCAAACCAAATTTCCCACTTCAGGCCCCAAATACCACACCAAAACTCCAAAAATTCAAAAAACCATCTCAACCTTTCTCAGCCA
Organism: Andrena flavipes; assembly: GCA_963971345.1. Lineage (NCBI taxonomy): Eukaryota > Metazoa > Arthropoda > Insecta > Hymenoptera > Andrenidae > Andrena > Andrena flavipes. The sequence continues at coordinate 77,584,192 of OZ020480.1, forward strand.
CAACAATCTATCCACATCTTTCTCCAATTCCCTAAACTCCCACTCCCACTCGAGGCGCCTAACCCAATACCTCAAATTCCCAAAAACCATCCCCCCATCGCCCACCCCCGTTACTCATCACAATCCACCTTCACAGAAATTCCCCGACATCGGAGTCGCCAAAAATTTCACGCGTCGCGTGCCTGCAGCGCCGCAAATACGCACCCATGAACGCCAGTGGGCCCGCAGGGTGGAGTCGCGCGTGGCCGCTTGCCACGTTGCGTGCCCACGCGCGCGCGCGTTCTACTACCTACCCCCAGGACGACGCGTCTACCCCCTCTCTCTCTCTCTTTACGTATATATGCAGTAGCAGTGCTGAAAAGAAATTTTAAATTTTTAAACTGTGACCTGGGTGAGAAAAATAATAAATAACATATGCCCGCATGAAAGTAAAAACCTGAATTTCAAACTCTTCAATTGCTCCAGAGATGGGCAAAATCTTTATGTGAATAAAAATTTCAAATAAGAAACAAGATTTTTTTACCTTTTATTTCTTATTTAAAATTCTTCTTTAGATTTTCCCATTTCTGCTTCATCCCCACTGCCACCAAAAACCTCCCCCCCCCCTCCTTCACTCTCTACCTTGCATTTTCCTCGGATTTCCTCGTGCACGCAATAAAGCCCACATTATCGTCATCAGCGTGCACACACATACACGTATCTCCGCCGAGGCACGGCCCACGTACACGGTTGCACACATCTGTACGTGGATCAGCCGGCTAGATGAAGCGGAGAGCCGTCGAGATAAAACACACTGTAAACGGCCGGGGTCTGGTCGGATATTTGGTTACAGGGAGGCGGCGGCACGTGCGCCGTAGCTCCGGGCCAGGTGGTGGAGCTCGTGCCGTTGAAGGAACAGAGGAGGCAGCGGGGGTGGGAGGCCCAGCCGAGCCTGGTGCCGTTGGAAGGGGAGCAGGAGGATGCGAGGCTGTCGCGGCCAGCCCGATCGGGGAGCTTGTCAGTTCACCGGTGGCGGATGGCGAGGTCTGCTGCAGCGACAGCAGTACCACCAACTACCACCACCGTCCTCACCACCTACGACTCGTCCGCCGTTGCCACGGCCATCGGCCCGCGCAGCAACAGCAGCCGCACCACCGACGTAGGTGTCACCAGCGAAGGGACGGCTCAGAAGAAGGGGCCAGCGAGCAGCAGCGCGTCGTCGACGGGGAGGCCGACGATGAGGCTTCGTGCAAGGCCCAGCCCGCCGTCGCTCCTCACCGGGACATGCACCAGCTCCACCACATCCATCACCACCACTACCACCATCACAGGCATCTCCGCCACCTCCACCAGAGACTGCGGGACGACAGGCCGCCCTGCGACCGGGACGACGACACCGCCGTGGACCGCCTGTCCCCAAACGAAGCCCACCACGCGGATGATACCACCGCCGCCGTCCACGATCACAACCCTGCCACCGTCACTGCCATGACGAGAGGATGCAGGATCCCGCCCTACCTCGCCACTCTGCTCATACTCTCCTACACGCTGTTCGGCATAGCAGGTTAGTGGACCAGCGTTTTATATTCCCGCAGATATAGTTGCTCTATTTTGTGCGCCACTGTGGATGCAGAAAGTTCAGTGACGAAGGTGTAGGGATTCAGTGCTGGGTGGAGAGAGTTCTCTTCTTCTGGAAAAAAGGTGTAGGGGTTAAATCGCACCCGAGAGTGCTGGGTGCGGTTCGACCTAGGCTGAATATCAAAGTGGACGTGTTAGTTGTTGTTCGTGAGATTTGCTGGATAGCGGAGAGTTTCCGAGCAGAAAGAGGTCAGAATGTAACGTGGAAGATTAGTTTGAGGTGTATAGGAGTGCAATTATGATGAGGGTGTGTTGTGAGAGATTATTTTAAGGTGCATAGGGTGGAATTATGTTGAGGATGCAATGTGGAAGCTTGGTTAGGGTGTAATTATAATCAGGATGTAATGTGGGAAATTATTTTCAGGTGCCAGGATATAATTGTGGTCAGGATGTAACGTGGAAACTTACTTTGAGCTGAATAGGGTGTAACTGTGATTAGAATGTAACGTGGAAAATTATTTTGAGGTGTATAGAGTGTAATTTTGAGCAGGATGAAAGGTGAGAGATTATTTTGAGGTGCATAGGGTGTAATTATGATGAGGATGTAGTGTGGGAGATTACTTTGAGGTGCATAGGGTGTAATTGTGATTTGAATTTAATGTGGAAGATTATTTTGAGGTGTACATGGTGTAATTTTGATCAGGAAGTAATGTGGGAACTGAATTTGAGGTGCATAGGGTGTAATTGTGATTCGAATTTAATGTGCAAGATTATTTTGAGGTGTACATGGTGTAATTTTGATCAGGAAGTAATGTGGGAACTGAATTTGAGGTGTATAGGGTGTAATTGTGATTTGAATTTAATGGGGAAGATTATTTTGAGGTGTATATGGTGTAATTTTGATCAGGATGTGAGGTGAGAGCTTACTTTGAGAAGCATATGGTGTAATTATGATCAGAATGTAATGTGAGAGCTAATTTTGTGGTACATATGGGTGTAATTGTGATTAGGATGTAATGTGGAAGCTTATTTTGAGGTGCATAGGGTGTACTTATGACCAGGCTGTAATATGGAACTTTATTTTGAGGTGCATAGGGGTGTAATTATGGATTTTACTTAAAATGTGCTATGAAACTATCCGCTGTTTCAACTGAGTTTGTTTGTGCTGAGATTTGAACACGTTTACAGTGATCCACAAAGTTTACATACCTCTGCCAGCTATTACACTATAGTTGACGGTGTTTGAGCTGATGGAAATTGAGCTACAGGGTTGCGTACGTTATGTTTGAGGGTGTTTGGAGTATCGTGCCATGCTCCTTCCACCAACGATTCACTGAATTGATTAGTTAAGAGTGTGTGTCATTCTTGTTCAGTGAATATTGTGACCAGTGGTGTTCTTCGCGTGGTAGACTTTGCAAAGCTGGTTATCTGTGTACATAATTGATTAATCTGAGTTGCGTTTCATGGAAAGAATCCCCATTTTGTGTGGCTTCTTTCTACTTTTCCTTGTTCAGACTTGAGTCAAATCTTCTGTGATTCTTTTAAAATTTGGACAGGAGTTGGAAATTGGGTCTTCCAAAAACGTGGAATTGAGTATTCCGAGTTCCTTAAAACTTTAATTTCTTGACTTATTTTCAAGTTTTTTGGTATCTAGTTAATGTGTACACCTCGCTTTAAGATTTTCGTACAATTTTAACCCCTCTGCCTAAATTTCTCACTGCCCATGGAAATACTTATCACAGAACAGAATTTTATCTCACTATAAAAACCAAGAACCTTAAATTCTGTAAATTAAAAAGTACCAAATTCAAGTACCCACAGCTCCAGACACCACTCGACTTCGAAATTCCCCAAGAATTCAAATTAGCCACTTCCAATTAATTCTTCAAATATTCCTTAAACAGAACAAAACACGCAACGTTACACTATAATCCCCACACTGCAAAAGTATTTTATTTCTTTCAAAAGTATTTTTTAAAATTCCTTCAGCTCACGTTAACTTGCAAAATTCCAGTAGATTCGGCTGAAAAAAACCACTCGAATTGCTTTGAGATGAATCGACGCTCTTTCCAAGCCACGCACAAAGCGATCCCCATTGTCCCTGGCCCGTAAAACCCGATCCCAATTGATCGCGCGCGTGGCGACAGATTGCGACAGTGCAACGCGTGCATCGGTGCAACACATACCGCGCGCAAATTGCTCGATTTTGAACACATGGTATTCAAAACCTGCGAATCCCTCTCGAAAGGGGGCGAAGGTGCCATTGGACGACAGAAGGGGAGGGAAAAAAATGCAACTTGCTAATAACGAACCGCGGGAATTGCACCCATGCAAATTTCCCCAAATGACAGGCTGTTGCGCTCGGTTCAACGCCCCAGTGGCTCGTCCCACCGAACAGTAACAATTTTCAAAAAAACAAAAAAAAAAGAACCGTACATGAGTTCCGTCCACGAGGGGCATTACTTTCTTTTGAATCGTGTATTGACTCGACCATTACCAAAATATAAATGATGGTAATAAAAAAAACTGGCAAATTTGCACGGAAATATTACAAAGAAATTTTTTTCAAAAAGTTGCACAGCTCGAGGGGCCGTGAGCACAATGTTTCATCAAAATTAAGGTCTCCTTTCAAAAAGGTTATTCTTCCTCTGTACTTTTGACAGAGGCACATTAATTACCTCCTTAATAACAGAGATCGATACTCAGGACGTTCGCCGCGTGCGGGTCTCCTCCACTTACATTCCCTAGCCACGCTCTTCGAACGCCCATTGGCGGTTCCCGCACGGCCACCGTCCAACCAACTCAATTTCATTCTACTCGGTAGTTCGATCAATTCGATCATCGGTAAGCAATTACCTATAATCTTCGATGATTTTTCTGCATTTCTTGCAAAAATTCGTCACCTCCCACCTTGAAAATTTTTCATTTTCACAATGTTACCTTTTCTCTAGAAGGTGGATGGTTGGTCGCGAGGTTCGCTGGTCAGGCACGCGCAGACATTGTCGTGCCTGCGCGGCAGATTGCAGAATTATAACAGGTGACAGATAGAGGAGGCCCTTAGACGGGCGGATGCAACGTGCTCCCGCAGCCCTGTGCACACTGGAACGCGAGGAGCGCGCCGCTGCACCTCGCTCCTGCCGCCTTTGCGCGCAGCATGTGCTGGTGTCCCCGAGCTTCGTGTCATACACTGTGGAATGCTCGATTTGCCACAGGATCGCGGATTTCTGGGATGCCTGCCGGCCCTTTTTGCGAGGCTGGGTCTCGAGCATTCGGGGAAACCACTTGCTCCGATCTGGGCCGGCTAAGGGACGCTCGATTGGTTATTAGGAATGAGAGATTAAGGGGAAAAACGGGGTGAAAGGGCAGTGACACGATACTTTAGTGTTTCCACGGTGTAGATAGCAATTTTGAGTGATACTTGGTATGTTAAGCGCGGCAGGTGTTTGCCTCGGTAATTTATTTATTTAAACGAAAGCCCTTTGATAAATATAATATACAACAGTATATACGTAGAATTATGAAGCACAGATTTATTGCTCCACTCTGACTTTGGGGTGGATTTGTCTTTTTACTCTTTTATACGAATTGAATTTAAAATAATATTAATTATACTAGTCATTATTAAATAACCCATTAAACATATAGTCAAGCAATAAAATTAAATAAAATATACCCAAAATAGAAATAAAGCTACTTTCCTATAACAATTAAAATCTTTTTTAAAATTTTCTCTCTTCAAACCAAATTTACTCAATTTCAAATTACTGAAGGTTTACTAGCCTCCTGCATAACTTGGCACAATTCTAGTAGAACTTATCTCAAAACATGTGATTAATTATCCTGTACACTAAACACCACCTGACCACTAATATATCAAAATCCAAAAAGCATCAAAATCAGCGATGAATCCTTCCACCCGATTGCTAACAAAAAAATTGGATATCAAAAGAACGGTTTCCAAAGTTAAATTTTTTAGGTGGTCCCAGGTTTAAAATATAAGGGGAGGGGGTGGAATCGAGCAGGAGCACTTGGGCCCAGCCCCGAAATACGGTCGCCCTTTGTGCCGAGCGAGGCCTGGAAGCCAGTTCGGTATTTCTAAAGCGGCCCATTCGACAATTCCTCTTCCCCCGTGCCGTTAATGGGATAAACGATGGTTGGCCTTTAGTCGTTACACAACTTAATCGAGTAAATTCGCCGACGTCGCCGCTTTCTCGCCCAGCCACCGGCATTGATCCACGGTTAACAGGACAAAGGGGGCCCTGTTCAATGTCCCTTGAAGGGAGGAGGGGTGGGGGCAAGGTCGATTTTTTCGTGGTTAACGTTCCACGTTGTTTCCCGTGGATCCTAAACATTCGCTTTGAAAACGATTGAAATCAAATTGTCGAGGGTTTTTGGAGTCGTTGAACCTTTTTTTTTTTTGGAAGAATGGGATGTTTCGATATAAATTTCTAGAAGCGTAGGAACTTTATCGAGGGATGAAAGGTGTCTCAGTATTTGATTTTGTTTCAATATTAATTACTTGGAAGGTCTTCGTACGCTCTGTTTACTGTGGAGACTCGATAATCCGAAGTGAAGGCCCAAAATGTCTCAAACCATGGAGATTTTTTATTTAAACGTAGATGTTTCAGGGGACTTTGTGGCAGAAGAAACTCGTTAAAAATAGAAATTCGGATTATCGAGACTCTGTTGCACAGCCAACTATTACCATTTTTGGGCCAGTTAATGGAAGCATAGTAGTCTGCAGTTGATGGTTTTATTCTAATTTCTTTTGATTTCTGTCCACAGACGCCTGTTCATCGCGGTCGACGCCGAAGCCGCGGCCACCGACGCCGACGCCTCGACCGAATATCACATTCCACATGTACACGTGTCCACCGGATTATGCGGAATGGTACTGTCTGAACGGTGCCACTTGTTTCACCGTCAAAATCGTCGATTCCCTCCTCTACAATTGTTTGTAAGTACGCCACACGATTCTGTTTCTTTCGAACCCTTTCGCGACGTAAACTTCTACACGCGATCGTGTACCCCGTGCGGGAAACGCCAATGGGCGTTCGAGGAGCACGGTTAGAGTATAGGGCTGGTAGATTCCCGCACGCGGCGGAGTGCTTGTACTTAAGTTGGAGAAGTTAATATCGTTGGCTACTATACACTTGAAAAGTTGTTGGGGGAGGAAATATATCTAAATCGTGGGATACTTTAGGAGGAATAGAGAAATGATGGAGGAGAAAATTTGAATTGTTATGAAATACAAAAGTATTATAATTTAATAAGTGGAAAGTTGTATTCTAGAGTCTGTGGAAGATAATGGGGTGGATTTGTCAGCGTAGATGAAGGATATGGCGAGTAAAAGTTTGTAGTAATAGGGTTTAGACAGATATATGGCAGTGTTAGAGCTTCTTTCTTCAAGTTAAGGCACGAATGTTGGGGTACTGCAATGTGTAATAGACTTAAGTACATTTTAGTGTTGCTTTCGCTGATAATCAGCGGATGTCAATCTTTGCAGGCTCAGGTACTCGTGTGTTTATACCTGGGTTAAGTATGATTCCGTATTTTCGAAATGGCGTTTGTAACGGTGGATGCAGGATGATTTACAGCCCTGTAAAGTCATTGTTGCCGGCCATTAAGCTTGACTTTTTTCCGATATTTGCCTTCCCTGCGAACGTTGCTCTGCTGATGGCTTTGGCGTTGGAGAATTTAAGAGGGAGTGTAGGATTTTTAAGGAAATTTAAGATGCTTGAGGAAATTGGGATTTTGGAAGAAATTTAGGATCTGAAAAGAAATTTTTGATATTGAAGGAAATTTAGAATTCTAGGAGTAACTTGGTATTTCAGATTAAATTTGGACTTTGAAGAAAAATTGCCATTTTAAAGGAGAGAAAATTTAGAATACCTGAAGAAACTTGGAATTTCAGAGAAAATTTAGAATTCCAAAGGAAGCTTGGAAAATCAAAAGAAACTTAGGATCTCAAAATACACACCTACACTTAGAATTTCAGCAAATCTAGAAATTCCTAAGAAATTAATGATTTCTTGGAAATACAAATGAAATATTTCGAAACCCTTTAAAACTTCCAAAGTCCACTGCACAAGAAATCCCTGAAATATTCCCCAAGCTCTGCTCGCAGACAGCAGAGTCGCCAGCTAAACGCAAAGATTCCACGGAACATTATAGCTAGATTAAAATCGACAATGGCGAGTCCGCGATAAGATAAGCTCCTTCGAATCGACGCTTCACGAGAAACAGAATTATCTCACGATAGAATGATTGCGACATGCCCGTGCTATGCCTGGAACTTCATCACCGCAGGGACGCCTCGAAATCTTACGTAATGAGACACACCTTCGGTAAATACGACCAGGTCTGACATATTAGACGAAAATACACGCGACCAACTGACACTGCCGAGACTTACCAGCTGAGAGTACTTTTCTAGAAAGCACAAAGAACCGTTAAATCGTGAAATCAAAAACTCCATGGGTCACGATTTCCCACTTTTTACCACTCAGCTGACTAATCACAAAGCTGATGGATGCAAACACTGCTTGCCTTATGCACTAGACAGAAGAGGGAACCTCTGGTTCGGTTAATAAACTTTCATTACACAAAGTATGAAGATACATTGTATATAGAATTTAAAAAATCGTGCTCGCCATTTGGGATCTTTTTCACGAACTTTAAAGTGTTACATTAGTGTTACATTAATCCAAATTAATATTAGAAACTTCTAAGTGTCCCTAACTTGTCATTAGAGATAATATAAAAAATTCAGAAGATGATATATAGTATGCACTTTACAAATAAACATGCAAATAATCACAAGACACTATAATCCCATCCTCACAACCCCTAAACATCTGTTCATGCTTCCACAAAGGCGCACCTTACACCCAGCAGCCTCCATTTAACCCTCGGCCACGGTGCAGGGGCCTTTTTAGACCCAAGCGTGAAGTCACCAAACGTAACAGTAGCAATAAAAACTCTAGAAATAAAAAAAATCATTTTTCTACTGGTCCCCTAAAAAACTACACATTTTAATCCGCCAATAGAATACTTAATAGGCTCAAAATTGACCCAAGCATAAGGCCCCGGAACACGATAATAAACACTCCTAAACAAAACCTTAGTTATCGATAATAAAATAATTACACAAATATTGTGTGCCTACTTTTTATGAAATTTGAAAATTTTTTAATTATAAAGTACACTTGCACTTTCAAAACTCTTTTCCCGTACAGCGATCGCTCTAGCCGTCCACCGTTCGATTGTTAACATTTTAATATCGACGCCGCGTGGAACCTAAACGATCCTCGGAAGAACCTCCAGCACTCGAATTCCCAGAATTTCGAAATGCCCCTGACGGATGCCCGCCCGCGTGCGCACGGCCAATGAAAGGGATCCGGGGGATTTCCTCGCGACGCCTGACTTTTTTCTCGCTCACGCGCGCACCCTTCGTCACGCGGGGTTGTATCTGCCGGCGGCGTGGCTGGAACAATCGCGGGGGCGGAAAGGTGTCGGTAAAAGGACAGGATCGTTCGTCCTTTTCGCCACCCCGCACGGACCAGTAATCCCCGGTTGCGTGCCGTCGTCACGTACGACTCGGATTCCTACGGGACTCCCATAGAAAAGCGTCGCAAGGATCTCTCGCTTTCTCCCCCGATCATGGACAGACACGTCCTCTTAACTGGTCGATCCTCGCCGATTTGTGAGCTTCGGGCGCAGGTACCATTCAAGGTCGACGGAGAGGGATCGCCGCCTTTGCAAAGCAGTTTCGAACGATTCTCCACTTGCTTTTCTGGTTATGGGAGGCTGTAAAGGAGGGTGTTATTTTGGGGGAGGTCGAGGGATTTTTAGAAAGGAGGTTGTATATTATGAGGCTGGGTTGTAAATAGTTGATTTAAGTGTGATAGTATTCATGGAGCAGGTTCTTTAAAGGGAAGAGGAAAAGTGGGCGGAGCTAGAGTCCCCTCCACAGCGCGTGAACTAGTTTCGGGGTCTCTGGCGATCTAGCATCGGGGCAAAGTTCGATCTCGCTTTTCTTTATATTTCTACGGAAATGGGGTCATTTTGACACAAATCTTCATTCCTTCTTTACTGCTTAGTGTATTATTTGGACTGAAACTTCTTTATGTCTTTAAATAACTAATAAACGTCAATAATAAATAATAATTTTTTTAATTCAATTCTTTTCGTTGTAGCAATTTAATGAGTTCTTGAAATAGTAAACACTAAGAATTAAATGAACTGAGTTTTATTTTCGCCAATTTACTAATCAATTTAGTCAATTTCACCCAAATTTACTTATTCGTGGCACTTTACAAATTCCTTATAAGGGTTACTTCCACTGTCTTATCTTGGGTCTATTTTTACCCCAGTGGTCTCATTTGTCCAACTTTGCTTCCCCTCTACTTTTGTAAACTTACTTTACTTTTCATTTCTTTGAGGATTCTTGTAATCTCGAGGATAATAGAACTTTCTTTGACATTATCTTAAATGTGTAAAGTGTAATATATTGAACCGAGTACCGTAACTACGCTCACACTGAAGTTTGAATATTCTATAGTCCATATCACACATCAACGATTTACAGGTGATTTTTAGTGGTTCAATTAACATCTGTATATTAATTTAAAATAATTTTCACATAGTTAGACATACTAAAATATTTTTTACCTGCTTTTATTAGACGACAAGAGTTCATTCTTATAAAATTCTATAAATGAATGTTTAAACTCGTCTATAAAATAAAACACCGCACTGATTAATTACCTATTAATTCCCCCCTATTAAAAATCACCCGCCTCGTCATCACTTCTATAAATTGAGTATTTAATAAACATTACTTATCAATTTTTGGCACCCGTAGAAAAAATTCACCGCCACTGCTCTAAATCCCCATAGAAACCCACCCAGAAGCTTTTTACCTCAGCCCGCACCTCGGTATTCCCTGGCGAGATCTGGATTGCCGGCTCTTAAGTCATTTTTCACAGAACAGCGGCCAAGAATTGCCCACAATTCGCTGTAAAACGCGTCGAAGGCGAGGCTGGGAGATTGATTCCTCTCTCGGCCGCGCCGCTCGCGCTACTTTTTCCTCGTTCGCGCTCCCATTATTTCCGGTGGGACGAGCAGCAGTAGTTCCTCAAGCGGAGACGGAGAAAATTCCTCGTGGAAAGTGCTGGATAACGAGCGTTTCCACTTTCACGAGGGGACAAGACACTCCGGAGACACGATGGCGTCCGCCGCCCCGTTAATCTCGGGCGGAAGCGACGCTCCGCGATCGCGTAATTCAGCGAGGCGCGCCCCCCACAGCTTCGGGCCGCCGGAGTTGGCGATCGGGCTCGGAAAAATCGACGATTTTCACGGATCTCTCTGGGGCGCTTGCGGTACTTGGGGCGCAACGGTGGACACGGTCGCGCGCGTGTTAAAGAATGACGTCAACTTGTCGGGGAAAGAGCCAAGGAAACGAGATTTACGGTATCCTGAGCAGATCCCTTTTTTCACCAGCTCGCTGTAATTACGCGCCGGACTGCTTGGGAAATATACTGGAAGGCCGTCGATCGAATCGATAAACGGGCAATGAAAGTGAACCGCGAGTAAGTCATTGCACCGTGCGTCAATTCTTTTCACTGCCTTGGAGTCGTTTTTGAGACTGTCACTTGGTTTATTAATAAAATAACAAAGTCCACTTGTTTTTAAAAATTCAAGGGTAATTGTAGAAAACACTGGGTGCCTAAAATCAAAGCTGTCAGGGGAGAGAAGAAACTACACTGATTTTTAATTATTTACGAAATTTTATTTGTTTTTGATTGCCAAATGAGCTTAAGTATAGAATAACCCAGTTACAAAATTTTCTATCTTTTGCATTAATATCTTTTAGTATCTATCGCCATTAACTTTCACTTTTATAACTTTTAGTCGCTATTGGTAACTTTTTCACAAAGGAAAATTGCTTTAAGAATTTTTCAAAGACTTAAATCACATCTCGTCATCACATAAGTAACTTGAAATGCAGTGGCGCACCCAGAGAAATTAAAAAATCAAAGAAAACTAGATTTGTTGTATTCTGTATCTTAGTATTTATTTTATTTTATTTAATAATAACTCAATACAAATGATGGAAATTAGACGAATACAGAACTACTTATAATAGACTCAGAACTAGATTATCGTGTCAAGACTGTTCGGACTAAAGTGCTGCTTTTAGAAAGAATTGCGTGTATTATATAGATACGGTTTTCAGTAAGTTGGAAAGTGGGGTTGTCCCGAGTTTAACGGTCGGTAAGGGATGAGGCATAGAGATCAAGGTCCATGGATGAGTAATAAGGAACGGATGAGGTCACAGAAGAAAGAATTTGGAATGTTTACTATAGCTATCTGAAAATGTTGGTTTACGACACCTTGCGCCATAAAATTGTTCAACGGGAAGTTAACAATTACGTAAAAATAATTACATTACAGAAAAGAAATTTAAATGACGTTGACGAAACAAAAAGACACCAATATAGTTCGATAACAGCAAAATTTATTGCATAAATGACAAGAACACTAAAGTTAGAAGTGGTTCGTATAAAATAAACAAAATAAATACTAGAAAAAAAAAATAAAAAGTAGGTGTTCCACCTCCACTACCGAATAGTTTGCAGGAAACCATTCCCTGCCAACGCTGATACTGACTTACAGTACCGGTCGAGAAACAGTGGCAAAGTGAGAGAAGATATTGTATTTCGTCGCCTTCGTGTCGCTTTGTAGCGCCGAACGTCGTTTATGATTTGCCGCCATTTCGGTCCCTCTCGCTTATTCCAGGGATGTCCAGAATAAAGGGAAGCCGAAAAGACTCTCCGACAAAGGCGATGCTCGGTCGCGAATCCTTACCTTAGATCAAGACAGATCTGTATAGTCCGCTTGTAAACTAAATAATTGATCGGCGGCAATCTTTGGGGCACCGGCACCAAGAGCGGTAAATAAATAAAGGGAATCCACCGAACTGAAGATGGTTTGCTACTAGAAACAAATATAGATTTAGTACCTTCCACTTGAAAAATTCAGTTACATTTAAAACAGTATTTCAATAGCCACGATTTTGGTGTTATATATTTCTTATAATAGTCAGCCAAGAACTTCTCACGAATATAAATGAAATCGCGGCATAAATAAATTTTTATAATCGCCTAAAGAATTTTATTGAATTTGCATTAAATAAATTTTTATCCATTCAACTCCTAACACCTAAGTGCGCCACTGTTGGAACCTGAGGTGGGTCTAATTTGACCCGGTATCATAAAGCACAGGATCAGCGTTATTAAAACGTTTGGTCGCGTGGGAGCAACGGAAGCGTTATCCAAGCGCTCGGCGATCGAGAGAGGCGGATTCGCGCGGAAACGTTTGAAAGCAAGCATCGAACCCTATCAAGCTATCGCCTATCGAGCGGAGGTACCCAACAAATAATTAACCACGACACGAATCGTCCAGCGAGATACTCTAGCCGGCGAGGCATCGCGATCCCAATTAATCATACTTTCGACCACGATCGGGCTCCATTCGGCTAATTATTCCGCTCGAAGGGCGAGCGATCGTGATGGGTACCGTTGGACGAAATCGACCGTGGGAATCCTTTTAATTATCGCGTAATTACGGGCCCTGTAAACCGATATATTTGCGGGCAACGTTTTCCTCCTCCTCCTCCTCCTCCGTCTCTCCCGTCTCTCTTTCTCCTCGCCCCACCAGCCTTTCTTTTTTTCTTTAATAATTAAGTGTACTAATTGGGTGGTTCGAGCGATGGTGTACCCATCTGATTAATGCCCGATACTAAAAGCGGTTCGTGCCTAAAGAGTACGTTTTATGGCTTCCTGGATTTCGCGCGGCGTTTCGCGGAAGTTCCTGCCAGCGTTCAAGGAACAATAAAGCCGACGCCGCGTTCCACTCGCACTCTGCTGCGCGGGGCCTGTCTGGCGGCGCTGTACGTTTCCTTTTTTCTCACCACGTGTAACCTTTTTTTTTTTTTCTTGCTTTGCAGATGCGCCAACGGATATATCGGGCAGAGATGCGAGTTCAAGGATTTAGATGGTTCCTATTTGCGTAAGTGTCATACGCTTTCCATTGATTCGGATGTTTTTGGCGGCGGCGGGGGTTCTTGGCGTGGATCGTGCTGTGGGGGTTAGTGGAGGGGAGGCTCGTGAACTTGAATGGTGGAGAAATGAAGTTCTCTGTTTTTTTTAAGGGTTATTCTTCGTTAGCATTGTAGACAGCAGGTGTGCTTGGGAATTTTAGTTTGGAAGTGGCACGAAAAATGTTGAGAACCTCTGCGGTTGAAACTTTATTATCATTAATTGTTAGAATTTAGGTAATACAGTTTAGGTACTTTATATTTTAAATAACAGAATTTGAAAATGTGGTTAACGGTGGAAGATTGGGGGGGGTGTGAAAAATTTTGAGGAAATTTAGAATTCTTAAGAAATTTAGAATCTTTAAAAAAAATTTAATTTTGGGGTATACAATATTTTAAATGACATAACTTGATAATGTAGTTAAAGGTGGAAGATTGGAGAGGGGTGTGAAAAATTTTGAGGGAAATTTAGAATTCTCAAGAAATTTAGAATCTTTGGAAAAAATCGAAATTTTGGTAGTATACAATATTTTAAGTAACATAACTTAATAATGCCTTTAACACTGAAAGTGACTTGATGTAAATTTACCTAACAAAACTAAGATAAAATAAATATTTCAAAACCTTAAAAAAAATCGAGATTTTGGGGGTGAATGCCATATTTTAACTGTCACAACTCGAATATACATATTTCTTTTTTTTTTTTTTTGGAGAAACCATTTTTTTAGAATCTACGGGTTTCATATCTCCTCACCTCAGAAAATACAAAAAAAAAATTGTATTACCTTCGCAAAATGTAGCAATCAAGCTTTCTCGCCCCCGCACCCCCGAAGTACAAAGGGTTGAACTGTGTCTCTCGCACGTAGCAATTTCCTAAATCCTTGCTCAGCTGAGTGCTCCCAGAGGACACAGTTCGCGCCAGGAAGCTTGAAAGCTTCGCGAGTTTCTCGGGATGGATAGGCCAGCAGACTCGCGATCGCACAATTAGTTGGCATTGAATCTTCGGGGCATCGGAGCGAGTCTGAGAAGCAGGAAGCGGTGTCTGCGATGCCTAAAGAACCGATCTTGTGTTACAGCTTCCCGGCAGCGTGTAATGTTGGAGACAGCAAGCATCGCCGGCGGTGCCACGATAGCAGTATTCCTGGTCGTTATCATTTGCATAGCGGCTTACATCCACTGTAAGCGAAAGCAGAAGGAATTGCGGTCGAGGTATGCGTTCGTTTACCTTTATTCTGCCTCTGTACGCTGCCTATTCTTCCCTAACGTCTGGTCTGGCTAGAAGAAAAAGTGGGAAGAAGAATGGCGGACAACCAAAGATTACTATAGTTCTTTTACATTCGCTCTAGTCACTATCCACTTACGTTACATAGTTCAGCCACTACTCTTCAGTGGAAGGTAAAACAGATAAGATTAGATTAGATATGGATCACTAGAGTACTTGAATTTTATTAAACTTTACTACCAAGTGGAGTAGAAATAAAACAAAATTTAAAGGGATGAAGTGGTTGAGGCCATTTATCGCTGAGGATTTGCAGAATATCATAGCAGTCTGCAGTGCCGGATTAACCAATAAGCAAACTAAACACGTGCTTAGGAGAAAGGCTCTATTGAATTTTTCTGAATTTTAAAATATAACTTTTGGTAGAAATACTCCTCAGTCAAAGAAATGCCTCAAAATCTTTTGAGTGCTTAGGGCTTCTAAAGATCTTAAATCTTGACAGTTTGGTACCAGTTCCAGTAGAAGGAAAAGTGGGAAAAAAATGATAAGCATAGGGTGTCAATGGTTGATTGAATTCAGACCAACGTCAGGGGACATTTAACATTCGAATTTCACATTAGACGTTATTTCTGTGCCAACAGCAACTGCGTCGACACGGTGGATGGTCCTGGCCGAGATCTGGAGCTGAGGCCGTTTAGCAACCGCAGCCGCTCCCTCATGATTTTCATGAGCAAGAATCCAAATAGCTCGGTAAGCGAAGAATACTCTATTCTTCCTCTCTAACCCACACGGGTCAAAATTGACCCCGTATTCACCGTGCAAAGAACAACCCCAAATCTCCAATTTCACCCTGCAATTATCATCCTCCACTTCCCAACGAACGATATCAAGTCTAAATACCACTAAGCCTATTCCCCAAATCGGTGCCATAGAGTCCGCGCGGAGAACGCTCACAGGCGTTCACCCACCGTGCTTAACAAATACGAGTGAAGGTGTCCCGCACACGGCGCACCGCTCGCGACATTTACCAAACGTTTACCTCGCATTAAACGTACTTCCTCGTTTCCGCAGGCGACTATAGAGCAAACAAGGATGCCAGGATGGAACTGCCCGGAAGCGGAGTCCATGAGGATGGCGTCCATCAGCGAGGGCAAGCATTCGAACCAATGAGCACGCCCTGTCTAACGCGAAATTCCACGGACCCGAGGCGAGGCGTGCACCGTGGGCAACGTCGACGGAACGCGTCCACGGGAAGAGACATCACCGCCTTCACCCGCCACCGCCACCACCACCCCGCTTTCTGTCTCCGTCCACGGACCACCGAGTTTCGCGAGAACGTCCCCCAACGAAACAAACGTCCCCCGAGGGCCCAGAGAAGCAGCCTACCCGGAGACCATCAGCTTCTACCCTGCTCCTCACTCGCTTCTGCATCCCCAGTGGTAGCTCGAGCCTCCAGCCGCGTCCACGGCGACAGAGGAACCCTGAGGAAGGTTCGCCGAAGACCACCAAATCTGATGGAGCCCTATCGAAGCTCACGGAAGATTGCAAAGCTGATGGAAGCTCGCAAAGCTCGTCGGAGCAGGACCGGCGAAGGGCCTCGAGCCAGAAAGCCAGGAGGAGCGGAAGGCCGCAGGGGAAAAAGGAAGTGCGTAGCCCAAACTTTAAATAGCTGGACTTTACGGAAGAACAAAGGACACGTGGAAGAAGGGAAGCTTGAAGATACAAGCTCCGAGTGTCAGTGCTAGTGGTAGCGGAGCAGCGCCGTGAATGATTGTTCCTATCCTGGAGAGATAATAGTTTAGAACAGACAATAATGGCCCCGACGCGAGGGCCTACGGGCTCGGGGGTTATTCCTTTCGAGCGACCCATTCGATGGAGAAAATTGTCGCGGGGGAAGGATGCTTTCCTTGGTAATCTTCTTTTCTCCTCCCCCCCCCCCCCCCCCCCACACTCAACTTATCTTTTCTTTCTGTCGCCTATTGGATTTCTGCTTTAGCGTTCCCCCTTTGTTTAATCGATGGTCGGAGTTCAGCACAAGTTCCTCGCGAGTCGACGCCACTCAAGCGGAAAAAAATAGAACGGTCCGCGTGCCAGGAAACAGTAGAGGCGCTGGTAGCGTTCGTTGGCACGCTCTGTCGCGAAATCACGTCTTTTTTCACCCTGCTCTGCGCTCGCGAGACGGCGGGAAATCGACAGCGGGGCTTGGGGGATCGAGGAATTCGCTGGCTGGATCGCTTCAGCGTCTTGAAACGTTGACCAGCCTCTGCCGAACACCTTTGGGAAGGTGGCATAAATTCTGGTGGCTTCTTACCTTCTCTGGGAAGCGGGGAGGAAAATTCTGGACACTTTGGTACTTCAAACTGAAGACAAATTAATTTTGCAACCCTAAGTTTCATTGGTCTACCTTCTCCAGAGTTAGTTCTCAAAAATCTCCATTAAATTCGAGCTCAAAGTCCTCTAACTTCAACACACTCTTGCCTTATTTTCTCCAAAGATTTTCCACCCCCTAGCCCCGTCGAATCCTCGAGCTACGCTGGGCGCAGAGCGTTCCGCCTCTTCTGTACATAGTTAAAACGCGTACAACTCGTCCGTTCAATGCAAGCCTATTTATTTATCGAAGTCCTGTACGTTAATTATACTTACGTTTGTACCGTTTCTTTCGCACAACACGCGGTAATTTAATTTATAATTTATCGACGAGGAGAGAGAGGAAGACGCTCGGGGGCGTCCTCCGTGCGGCGCGATCCAGAGAGGAGAGTCGGGAGCCACGGTGTTTCGATTGTTCGTCGACGAACAAGACCGCGGCGGTGTGTCGCGGAACACGAGCGGGGGGCAACGACGCTGGCCCGTGGACGGCGACGGCGGGGCCCCCTCCGCGCGGCAGAACTCGGCCCACGTCGCGCTCTCGCGCTTGTAAATAGTAAATTATCCGTTGCGTAGAGCCGATCGACTCGCTCCCCGTGGTATTTATCTGACGGTTAACCGTTGTAGCGAACGAACTACAATCATGACGCTCTTATCAACCCCTCTGACCATTAAACTCCTCTTCAATACATTGACGAGTTCGACGGCAAATAAATCCACCGGGAGACGAGTCGCTCGGACGAACGTGGGCCGGTTTGCTGGCACGGGGTTAAGACTCTGGGCGAAAGGAGAAGATTCTCGAACCTCTTTGGGTGCTTCCCCGAACGCTCAGCGACACGCGAACGGTATCTCGCGTGCGGAGAACGCGCGCCAGGCGTTCGGTGGATACGGTCTACGAACGGGACCAGGGAACTCCCGCACGGGGCCTGGGCGTTCGGGGGTTTTAGTGTCCCAAAGAGGTGTGACGCTTTGCAGATTCGGTTGCGCCTCGGGGATAGTCATCTCTCGGGGGTTTAAATGAAAAAGTTATCGTAGCGACAACCCATCTGCAACGTCTGGATAGCCGTGGCGCCACGTGGATCGTTGCCCCCCGGCGATATAGAGACGCGCGATAAGTTTCGCGTGGCTGAGACGCCCTTAAGAGAATCTGCCCTGTCGAGTCGACGGTGATTTGTACATTTGTAGATACGTCGCGGAGCGATGAAAGCTTCCAAACGCTCTGGAACACACACACATACGTGGTACGAAGGATGATCGTCGTCTAAATTCGTCCTCGAACGCGTCGCGATCGTCCCCCGTCGATCGACGATCCCCTTTCTCGCTTTCCTCCCTCGCTCCGCCTCCCTCCAAGGCCTCGCACCCCTCCCAACCCCCAACCCCCCCCCCCCTTTCCACCTGGCTGGCCTCGATTTTTCGGTTCGTTCTAGGGGCAAACACGGGCGATCGAGGGAACGAAAGGCGGAGAGGGCGCGGACGGGTCGCGACAAGATTAATTAATATAAAAGAAAACGAAGAAAAAAAAAATGAAACGATGGCCTAAGAGTGTTTCCTCGCCCGATTACGAGCCGAAAATTCGTAATCAAGCGGCGAATGTAATTTATAAATAGTCCTATAATCGACGCCGGAGAAACAGCGTAACTCTTAATTTAATTTCCTCCGATCCAACACCCTCCTCCAAACTGTGTACCCCCCCCCCCCTTTCCCCTCCCGCGTTCTTTCTAATCGCGATGTTCGTCGTGTACTTTGTGTACTTTGTGTACTTTGGTTCCTAATTTATTCTTACTTTCGTAATTATTATAATTATTACCGCTAATCACGGTCATTAGTTAACGATCATTAAGCATTCGTTTCGTCTCTACTTTCGTTTCCTTTAATCATCGATCGACGATCGATTAATCAGCTAGTATCCCTAATTGCTATCGCGTATTTCGTTTCTACTTCTACTCTGTTTTTTTTTTTTTTGTTTCTCTTTGGTTTTCCCTCTTCTCTTTCTTCTCCCGTTTGGTTAACGATTGTACGTATTAAGGGCACCGGGCGTTTATTATTTATGCGGAGAACGAGAAGCCGGAGAAAACGGGGAGAGGGCACCCGAGCTGAGCCGCGATCGAGACGACAGCCAGCGAAAATTGGGCGGCACGGGTTGCCCTGTGGTCGAGGGAACCGCTCGCCGTTGCTCTGCACAGTTCCTAAGATCCGCGGGAATTTAATTTCGGAAGACAGATCGGCAAGCTCGAGTGACTGCGTTGGAACTTGTCGAGCGCTAATTAATCCAGTCACTCGAGCGCGATCATTCGAGCGGCGAGTGGTCGATCGCGGGACAAGGCGTGCCCCTAATTCGAAGTTCCACACGATCTGCGAAGAACGTAAAAGAGAGACGTCACATTGTAGCGTCCATGGTCATCGCGATCGAGTAATTACTCGTGCTCTTCTGATCCCCATTGGAGGTTAACGTAAGGAGCATGCTTGTTCCTCTTTTCCATTCTCAACGCACGAGTAATCGTCCGATCTCGGTGATCAGCAGCGTGCATAGACCAGAGCGGCCAGAGTGGCATTTTAGTGGATCGGACAGCGCCGTAGCCGTGTATCGCGAAGACGAGGAAGAAGGAGAGCCGCGGAGTGGGGGAAGGCGTTGCGTCAGACGCGAGGGGAGGATGGTGTCGGTCGGACGCTCCGACGTCTACTTCGGGACGAAAGAAATATCGGAGAATATTCTTTGGCCCGGGGCAGACCGCCTCCATCCTGGGGAACAACGATCCTCGCACAATCGATGGGAAAAAAAATCGATGGTGCGCCGGAACCACGAAATTCACGGTGGCACGATCCGTCTTGCTTTTCGATCGATTGCGTCGCGATCGCTCGCGCTTCCCCCTCTCTTCTCTTCTCTCTTCCCTTTCCCACTGTGTTCCAAACCTTCCCCCACTGCGCTCCAACCCCTTCACAATTTTCCCAACTCTCCCCCTTCCCCTTCCCTCCCTTTTCCGTTGTCTTCTCTTGTCCCCTGTCCCCCACCCTCCCTTTCTTTTATATACATATACGAATATATATAAAGATACATATATATTTCCAGACCGGAAATCTTGGCGCTCGGAGACACGCGCAAGGTCTCCGCGGATTCGCGTGCTACGCTTAAAACGACGGCGGATGGTAGGTACCCCGTCCGACATTAACCAAAATCCGTACTCCTCCTGTCTCTCGCGCGGTGCGTATGCCTGTTCGTTTTGTAAATGTACCAAAGACAATGTCGATTAACTGACAAATAAGTAGTTTATTTAATGAGAGTAATAATAATAATGAAGGCGGAAGATAGGGAGAGAGGGGGAGAGAGAGTGTGTGCGCGTGCGCGTTAAGTATGCGAGAGATGATGAGATCGGGAAGAAGATTCGAAAAGCAGGAATTTAGAATTCCCGCCCTTGGGCGGTGGTGCGCGCGCGCGTCGGCGCGCTCTCTCTCTCGACGCGGAGAGCGATTGAACGATCATTAAATGCGGGACATATATAAATGAATAAATAAATAAATATATATATACATATATAAAAGTTATTCTATCCAAAGGAAAGCTGCTAAAGTGTCATTTAGCTAGAGAACGAGATTGATCACCGGATCCGCAATGTTGCATCGAAACATTGTTATTATTTTTGTAAATGAAACCATGTACATGTGTATTAACTTAGCGTGCTCTGCGTATGGAAGCTTACGATATGTTGATTATTATTATTATTATTGCTATTATTATTATCTATTTTTATTATTATTATTATCTATTATTATTATGATTATGATTATTATTATTATTATATTGAAAGGAATAAAAACTTGTAATCTTGTTTCCCGAAATGTTTAAATAGCATAAATATCGAGAGATCTTACACGTTAACTAGATTCACGACTGATTCATTGAGACCAAGTGGCCAAGCCGCTATCCCTTCCGTACTTTCCCTTCGACGATGGTGATATGGAACGAAAAAAATAGAAAATTATAATAAGGAGAATTAATTTTCTGGAAATCACGAATAGGAACAGAATTCTTATTTAAAATTATTCTTCAATTCAACTCGGTAGCATTAATACCTCTGAAATATTATATTCCACTAATACGGAATCAGTAACGCGATCGTATATTAAAACACGCCTTAAATCTTTGCGAAAGAAGCACGCATTCCAAGCACGACAGTTTTCTGCAAAAGTACTCGATTCGAATTCCTCTAGAACTCCCGCCAAATTGAATCTGAATAGCATCTCCCAATACAATCTCCAATCACGCATTAAATTATCAAGAACAACTAAAAAACTAAAGCAGAAATTAACAACGAACAAAAGTACACCTGATAAACGTAAATAATTTCCTTAAATAAAGTACCTACCATATTCGAGGATTCAATTATCCTGTCCACCGCGCAGCGCTACTGCGCAGGCTGCTTGACAGGCTATTAACACCGCGTGCACCGAAAAGTGTCAGTTTTCACGTGACGCTCCAGGGTTCTGGTTCATCCGTGTGTCGCGTCGTTAAGGCAGTCGCGGTTCATCGGTTCAAACACTTTCTATCTTGCCATCGAAGCGTGTACAACCACTGGAAACGAGTATTCTAACGTTCGTTAATGCCCTTCTAAATGTACTGGGCGTGTTAACGCGTTAATCGCTAGAGAACCGTTAGTGGATTCCAGTTTCATTGTGCGCGCGCGAAATTCAAGTTCGTCCAGCTTACAATGGCGGCTTATGGAACGTTCCCGTCAACCTCTCGCGAACCTCCCGGCCCCGTAAGTCCATACACCTCCTAATTACTATTTAACCTTCCTTACGCCGATAACGAACGCTGTCCCGAGCCCAGGCGTACGATCTCGTTCATGCGGACAGACCTGAATCTCACGAATATTCAGTCTGACCGACCGATGTCTCGTTTCACTGCATCTTTCCCCTGGGTAGATTCCGTGTTCGAATAATGCGAAGTAATAAGAATTCTTCGAGCACGTTTAACGTAGAATAAGGCAGAACTATTGTTCGACGATTGTTTGTAACACGAATGATTCATTTCTGATTGTGAGTCATACATTTAACGATATGATTTTGTCGGGAATCTTTGAAGAAACGATACTTAGAAAATCAATTTTTCAATTTATTTTATAACACAACGATCTTCATCCTTCTTTTCGAGATGTTACAATTTCTTCCCTGGCGGGCGTTTAAAGTAGAAACATTCACACGAAGGATTAAACGCAAGAAAGTCTTTCTTGTCCCTATATCATGCAGCATGCTTCCTTTCACGTACAAAATGTCTTCTTTGGTTTGTTCGAAGTTGTTAACGCATTCGTTAGCATGTTAATCAATTGATTAACTGGAAACATGCTTCCAAACATTCATCTAAATAGACGTGGATAATATATACATACATGATACAGTCGCGCTCGAACCGTTTAGGTGTTGACGATTTGAACGCTCAGCGCACGCCGCGTGCGGGATTCCTCTATTCGCATCTGTTAAACATAGCCGGTGAAAGCTAACGAGCGTTTTCCGCGTCCATAACGCTCAAAGGGTTGATCTTCGAAAGGAATTATTTACATGAAACGTTTCGCGCTTAACAAGTCACGCGTCTGCAACGAATAAAAAGGGCGTAGGCGACGAATTATCAGTCGATCGAGTTAATGTTGCGAGTGGTGGGTTTTAAAAATCGTCTTAAAATTCCTGGTCGCCCGGGATTAATTAATTATAATGAGCATTCTGTCCAACAAATGGCGGAGAGATTAGAAATTCAACAAAGCATCAACGTAAAAGCTCCATTTAACTAATATAAATTAGTTCGCACTAAAAAATATCACAAAATTCGTGCCGCCTGTATTAAAGAAAACAACGGGTTACACTTTAAATTGCTTGGGGATCTGCGGCAAGAGTTTGTGCTTCTTTAAGTACCCCTTCCAGAATTCTGGGGTACGCATTTGGAATAGTCCGGTGAACTGTTGGGTGGTCCGATAATGGAGGGGTCCGTTCGGGGTCCATTTTATTACACTTTGCACCACCTCGTCGAATTTGTGCCTCGACAGGCTCAGCAGCGCGGAGATTACACCTTCTTGCTGCTCGTCCGAGCCTAATTGAACGAAAGATCGTGAGATAGCAACATGGCGTTCAGTGCCGACTGCGAAATATATATTAAATCTAAATTGAACAGTGGTACCTTCGCCAGAATTTATCAGGTCGCATAACTGCTCCACGATCTCGCCAACTGAATTGTCCTTATCGTCTATTGGGAAGGCACGCATAAGATTGCCTGCAATTATGAGAATAATATTAATTCTGAAACACGCGGTATGAAATTGTGAATCGAACGTAATGACGACGAAAGGAATAGCTATATAGCTTAAAGATGTATTAGGAGAGTCAATCTGGGAATCCACCTGGAAGCTAAGCTATGCTATGCCATGCTTCGTTTTCAAAAAATTAGCTTCGATACATTGTTACGGAACCGTTTCCATCGAAAGCTAAGCTAAACCCGAGCACAGCTTAGCTTAGCTTCTCAATGGATTCCTGGCTTTAACTTTCGAACTAAACATAGCACAGTTTAGCTTATCTTTTGGTGGAAACATTTCCATAAGGATGTATTGAAGCTAATTTTTTAAAACTTGGCATAGCATAGCTTAGCTTCGAAGTGGATTCCCGGCTTCAACATTCACATTTCGTTAAACGCGACACTTACCAAGCAGGCAAAATGCTCTGTACGTGCTAGGAAGTTTGTTATTAATTATCATTGGCAATAGAGCACTCCGAATGACGTTCTTATACGTCCACGTCGTGCCCTCCTTTTTCGCAAGAAGTATGATGGCCGTTTCTATCTCACTGTGACACTTCTCTGTAATATAAATTCGATCTAATCAATCTTCTCGTATCAACACCTCCATTCTCCCTAGACTATGTTATGAAATAGTACAATATTGATTTCTGTATATGCTTAAAGACTCAGCCAACGAAACGCTGCACCGAATTAAGAATTTAAAGGTATTCACTCACCTTTTAGAGCTGTTAAGAGTGTTTTCATCAAATCGCTCGGCAACGTTCCCGTTGGATATTTGTAGAATATCGTTACTAAATTCTTCAGAGCATTAAGCTTAGGAAAATCTGTTGCTTGTTGCGCACCGATAACATACGCCATGCATTTTGGCAGCAATTCTGTAAACGTCATTCGGTAAACATGAACAGGTTTCTAAATTATTAAAATTACTTCGCAACTAACGTGGCTATAAATCGTAGATGAGTTATGTACCGTTATTCGTTTCGTTATTGGGAAATACTTCTGGCCAACAAGTGAATACTGTATACAAAACAATTATCGCATTAAGTCCCAAAGAATACAGAGCATCGCAACAGAATATCCTTACTTTTTCTCTGTCTTTCTTAATTCGCGCTAGTACGGCGTACATCCTGGCAAGGGACTCCAAGACTGATTTCTAGACATTCAAACATATTATCAATCCCATTATTACATTAAACCTGATAAGTTAAAGCGATAAAAAAAGAAAAGACATTCGAACCTGTGTCATCTGGTTAAGTCTGAAGAGTTTGTACTCGATGCCACTCTGCACGAGTTGGAAAGTTACCGGGTCTTTCAAGTCAAATAATAACGCCGCGATTCTTTGCTGCGGCTTTGTCATTAATGGCGCAGGCGGTGTGTGACTTTTATCCAAAGTGTTGCACTCCTGTTCCGTGCTCAAAAAGTCTACGATACCTCTGAAATCGCACGATACGTTAATACTCACTCCACGTAAATCGAATCCACAAGTATGCTACGGTACTAACTTCGCTATTATACGAGGGCTGCACGAACTCTTCAATTTCTCAATCACATCCCAGTGCACAGAGCTTTGCCACTCGTCGTCCACGAGCCTTTGCAACTGTTTCTTTACAAACTTATCTACAGGATAAACACACGCGCGTTTGTAACACCTTGAAAATAAATAATCCGATTGAAGAGGAATCGTAATCTTACCTGTTACCAAACGAACGTAAATAAGCTTCTTGAACTGCTTCTTGCAGCTTTTGCTCGGACATTTAGTTTTACTAATATACTGTTGCAACTTTTCGAGCGGGCTGTGCGGCTCTGTCTTACATTCCACGGTAGAATTAATTTCAGAAGCAATGCTGTCCATTTCTTCCTTGACGTCTGGGAACGTTTCTTCCTTGAGGTCTGAACATACTTCTTTCTTCAAGTCGTGCTCGTAAATGTCGATTAGATCCATGTCGCCAGGCTTCAGCACCAAGTCACTCGAGTCGCACGGCTCTTCATTCTTTACGATGTCTTTGTAATTACTTTTACTAGATTGCAAGTCCGATCGATTGCACGATCCTTCTTCGAAACTATACGTTTCACTGACGCTCAAACGTTTGTTCGCTTCTGACTCGCCAGTGTTTACTACGCTACTGGGTACCCATAATTCATCAAGCTGCTTATTGACGCTGTTCTTCCACTCATCCTTTTCACCTTCAGTAGTCGCTTCGATCGAATCCGCGGAATTGTTCTTGCATTCCTGTTTCATTTCTTTCAGTTCCATCATTTCTTGATGAGAATTGCCAACGCTGGATTTAACGAACGTGCGTGAGTAACTTCCTAAACGTTTACGGAATAATTGTTTGACATCTATGATGGGTGCTTCTTCGACGTTGCTATCCTTCGTAACATCTGCTGTTTCAGGATTCACTGCGTTTAAACGATTCAGTTTTAATTGTTCTATCCTGCTGTCGCATTCCTTCAGCGACTCCTTACTGCTATCTTCCTTCGCCGCTTCTCGCGCAACTGGAACTTCACTTGGATCCTGAATTATACTCGTTTGTTCCGCCACTGCGCTCGCATTGCCGTCGATATTGTCAACAGCGACACTGGGTGCTTTGATTCTTGCGCTCGTTGTTTTTATTAGACACTTCCTGACTCGCAGACCTTTCAACGGGCTCTTCTCCTCCACTGTCGTGCTTTTAGGAACATGTGCGATGCGTGGTCTCTTCTTCTTGGGTAAATAATCGTCCGGCTTAGTAGCATCCGTTTCGATAGCCAAGTGGTTTTCTTCTTGAGAGACACAGGAGCTCTCGAGCTCACAAGTTTGTAGTTCCTGGTGATCGGAAACGTTCTGACACGGCTTTACAATTCTACTGTTTTTCTTCAGGTTCCTTAGTTTCTTCAGCAAATGCTGTCGAGGGCTAACCTTCTTCTGCTCCTGATGTTCGCTAAACTTCTTTCTAGAGGAACTTGTGCCGTACAAGGTAGAAGTTGTTGCGTGAGGAACCGAACCATTGAACCTAGACGTTTCTATCTCATTATCGTCCATCTTCTCAGCGTGCTCGTCCGAATCGAACAGCTCCGCGTTAAGCCGTGCTTTTACTAGTTTACTAGACTTCACCACTTTTACGGGAGACTTTTCTAGACACCGAGAGCTCGTCCGCTTATTCTCGACGAAGAACGACACATTCTGCGCGGGACTCTTTCCCCTCGTCGCATTTCTACGCTCCACTGGACCTGAACAAGTATCCACATCTGTTTCAAGCTGCACCAGCTTACTCGACTCAACCGAATCCGACAATATCCCCGAATCAGTCTCGCCCCCGACTGATTTAACCGATTCAGCCGAGTGCTGTATCGCTTCCACCGCCTCAGCTTCATCCGTGTCTGCGAAGAGTGTGGAATGCTTTGGGATCTTCGATCCACTAGCCTTCTTACGTGAACTCGCCACCTCTGTGCGCATTGCCTTCTTGGACTCGGTACTAATATCCGTGTTCGCAGTGGCGTCCTTGAATAACTCCTCCGACATATTCATGTCCGAGTCGCTAACCAGCTTCTCTGAATCGTCACTGTCGTTTAGCAGAGCGTCCGATTTGTCGAGAAGCATAGAGTGTCGATACTTACGTTTCTTAGGCCTCTTTTTAATAGGACTCTGCTCCCTTTTCTTCGCAACCGGCTGCACTCTCCAGGGACCGCTGTACCCGCTTTGCAATCTCTTCTTAGGCTTCACCCGAGGCAATTGAGACTTGCTCGCGTTCTTATCCTTCTGCTTCTTCGTATCGACATCCTCCTGTTTCTTATTACTGTACATGTCGGCCATCCTCTTCCACATCTCCATCATATTTAATTGCATGGAGCTGTTGATGTCGTACATGCAACAGGCACCGGGGCGCGCGTGCTGCCAGCAATTGCTAGCTTCTTCCGCCTTGGCTTTCCGAAACTTTTTCTTTATCTTTATCTCCAGAGTGTCGATCCTCTTTTGTAACGAAGAAATAATTGACAACGAGGATGCGACTGCTCCCATATCCTCGCAACCGTTACTCTGGTTAGCCGCGCTGGAGTTTGTCAGGGGATTAACTGGCGTCGAGCCAATGTAATAAGGGCTCTGATTCATTAACCTCGACGGTTGAGGGAAGTTCTCGCAGTAAGCTGTATGGTTCAACGCCATTGGCGTGTGGGGAGGTAAAAAGTTCGCGGATATAACTTCCACGTGGTTGTGTTGGTTTTGTAAATGCAGAGGAGTTGGCGGAGGTTGAGGGGTTTCCAGTCTCGGTGGATTCTCAGGCTTACACTGTTCGCTGTTCGTATCTAGAATCACAGGCGATGAATGCGTCGAGGTTTCTTCTACGCGTAGCAACTGTAAACTTACCGGACGATGCTCGTAAAGGTGATGGCACTTTTCTGGGCGGGGATGAAATTTGTTCGATAAGCTTCGGGCACGAGTTCGTCATGATTTGGCAGATTTTGTGCAGAGGGGGTGGCTCTATAGAGACTTCGCATTTGGCACAAAATAGGGGATATAAATTGTCTTTCACGTTGTAGAATTCATCGGTCATCACACATTTCTCTGTGACTTTTGGCTTCGGAGGTATTGGTTCCTTAATGGGCGTCGTGTTTATTCCGACATCTTTTGTTGTTACTTCTATAAAAGATAAAATAGTAAACAAAGAATCGCACAGTGGTCTGGATGCCTACTTCTAGCGGCAAAAATTCTGATTCTTCTCAAATTTCGTGATCAAGGGTTTTCTCAGGTCGGAAATTTATAGCTAAAATTAAAATGCAAATATATTTTCTATTGTATAATTCGACTATTTATCGTAAATTATTATTGAAAAAAAACACTATTATTATTAACAAAAAATTCGTGGCTAAAATTAAATATCACAGAACGTTTCATCACAAAATTCAATTAAATACTTATATTTTCGTAAAAAGCACACCTGCACTAGAAAAAAAGAGAAAAAAGAATAAAAAAATAATCTGAAAAAGGAAAGGTATGCAGACTTAGAGCTCTGGATTTGTCAATTCATACAAAAAGAATTACATTGTAAAGTTGAATTCGGGTCACCCTCCAGACCACTGTGAATCGCTTTAAATTCCGTTAAAAGCCATTCAACTTACTGTTGCTAATACCGCTGCTGATATTAATACTGCTACCGCATCCCGTACCAACTTTCTTCTCCAGCTTTTTAATCTTCGCGTCGTAAGCCTTCCTAACATTCTTCAATTCCTGCTCCAATTCCTTAACTTTCACTGGAATAGAAAATCTCAGGGATACAAATCCATCGAGACAATAATTAATAATCAAGCATCGCACCGCTCACCTTGAAGCGATGATTTCTCCAAATCGTACTGCAGAATCTTGTCGTCCTGTTGACTTTCGACATCCTTAATCTTACAAATCAATTGCTGTATATACTGTTGATCCGCTGCTGCCTTCAATTTCTGATCGTTCACTTCGGTCGTCGAAGCTTCGATCTTTTTTTTATACTCTGTATTTTGCTGGAAAAGGAACATCAATTCGAAGTAAAAAACAGATGCTACCACGTGGATAACAAACCATATCCCTTTGTACTTACAAGCTCCAATTTAATAACCTTCGCTAGCGAAGAGTTGTAGTTGCACGTTACTTTCTTCGTCTGCTTCGTCGCCGCATCTAAGTCCGTCTTCAAGCGCTCGCACTCTTTTAGCTTATCGTTATACTGTTTAATCACTTCGCTGAAAGAACAGAGTTATGAGATAAAATCCAATGCGAACGAGGTGTAACGAGAATAAAAAATTCACGCGTGCGACTCACTGCGTCCCGCAGAGTTTATGCTTCAGCAACAAATAGGATTGCGTTAATTTTTCCAAACCAGCGTGATCATCCTGCGAGCAGATAAATAGACGTACACATGCGGGGATCGTAAAAGCGGGGGCTTAAGAATGCTGAATAACAGCAATGATTTTTATCTTTGCGGGCGGATCGGTATGTAAATATATTTTGTTTAAATGGCATTGGTGGGAAATATTGCGTTCGAAGTGTTCCGATCGCATTTTCGTTTTAATCGTTATGGGGCTCGCAGGTTGTATAACCTCAAAATAACCTAGACGATCGCTGTTACTGAATTCGATTAGAAGGGAACGGTTTAAGAATGAAATACGCACTTGGACAATTCCGTTCGTTTTCGGATCCTGAGGACCGTTATCCATGTCCACTCAAATGACAACAAGTACTATTTATTCTAATGTCATTTATATTGACAAACGTCGAGTGGATAACACGCTTCTGCGGCGTTCGTTTTGATGTTTATAGTTCCGGTTAGCGGTGCAGGATTCCCCTAGCGTAAAAAAATCACTGCAGGCCCAGGCACGCGAAGTTGGTAGCGAAGTGTGTGTTTGTTTGAAATTGGTACCGAGTCGAATCGATATCGGATGACCGATAGGAACGCGTGCTTTGGTAACCAATAGGGATGCTGTATTCGAATCTTAAGTTTACTTAAGAATCTTATTCATTCTTCGTTTAATACTGTCATGTAATTATTCATTAATTACTGTATGATTAGATTAGAATTGTAGCATTATCTCGAATTCTTCTTATCATCTTATCATTTGTATTGGGCACAACTGTGTTACGATGAAGATGTAAATTTAAAATTTTGGAACGGTAAATCGAGGCTTTGAAACGTGTTCTTTTGTTCGGCTGTATTAGTTTCGTTTCTATTCTTGTCCCACGCTTTAATGATAGGAGTGACTTTGTCTAGTTATGGCATTC
This sequence comes from Andrena flavipes, assembly GCA_963971345.1. Lineage (NCBI taxonomy): Eukaryota > Metazoa > Arthropoda > Insecta > Hymenoptera > Andrenidae > Andrena > Andrena flavipes. Next base: position 77,614,439 of record OZ020480.1, read on the forward strand.
ATGTCTGTCGACTTTACGTAGATGAACGTTGCAGAATGAAACTGATGGTTATCGAGGGAAGGCATTTTCCACGGGCGCAACTGTATCTAGCGAATATTTTTGCGCTTAAGGTTGAGTCTACTAGGTGGCCTCAGTGATGCGTCCAACTAGTTGGACCAGAACGAGATGCATTTTTCTCATCCCCCTCCCGCCCATCTTATCGCATCACTCGCTAAATACATCGAAGCCGAGAGCAAAAAATACACGCTAGATTAAGCGAAAGTTGAACAAAGGGACCTTAGACGCAGGGGGCGAAATAAAATCTCAGTTATCGTTCTTTGTTAACAAGACAACGTTATATCACTCTACGTCCAAAGTAACAAAGCATCATCTACTTCTACCTACACACATAAGCCTAACGAGAATATTTACGATACAATCAATACCATTAGATAACGTTAGTTAATGGCCTGCGACTTAAACGGAAGTTTAGTTACTTTTAATCCGCAACTTGCACAATTTGCTCCCCAAATCACGATTCCTACAGAATTAAGAGGGACCCCCTTTACCATAAACATGTATTTATGCTTCGAAGAAAGTACCAGCCTACCATAAGAGCGGACAAAGTAACGTTCCAAAATAGTAAGAAGCTGTAAGAATTGCGGAAGCCGTTCCCCCTCGATATCAATTCAATTAAGCATCAATTCCATCCCAATATACAGGGTGTCCCAAATATCCACGATACCTCTAAAAAACAAAACCCTTTCCACAAGACCGTTTCGTCTCCCTAAAATCTGAAACGTCCATACATCCAATATCGTCTCATCCCACCCCTCCCCCGTTCGTGCCACAAATTACAAGACACCCTGTAGCCCCAAGGGCCAACCGGATCAGACCGATTCCGTGGTCGACCGCAGAACAGGGGAAAATCACAGGCACGTTCGAAGCGATATTTCCAATCGTTGCGAGTCCGATGGCTGCCGGTGGGATGCACCGTCGGGTCAAGTGAAACCAATTGCGAAGTTTAGCAGGAATCAATTGATGCAGCAAGATCGGCGGACTTCGGGAACGGGGGGGGGGAGGGTCCGGGCAAGGGGCGGGGAGGTGGACGCGCGAACGTAGTTGTGTTCGTTGTTAGAGGAAGTCGGAGGCTCGTCTAACGACGTACGCGTTAAAATTAAATCCAGCCGGAGGCCGACGGCTACGTCTTGCCGACGGCGACGACGACGGCGACGTCGCGACGAGATGCGTCCTCTAGCTCAGTCTCAAGAGCACACCCCGGCTGTACGGGTGTATCCCGATCCTCGGTGATCATTATATATATATACATTATTTTTTTTTTTTTCGCTTAACCGATTCTCGCTGGATCCTTGTGACTCTGCCGTCGACCATCGTCGCCGCTATCGGCAAACCCAGGACGCTTCCCTTCGGCGTTACGTCCTGCTTCGCAATCGGCGGACCCAGTTGGTGCGGAATTCCCTAGCTGAGAGTAACACGTCGCCCGTAACCGAGCTCTTCTCTTCTCTCTGTCCCTCCCGCCGCTTCGCCCGAGCACGAGGTAATTAAAACGAGAAATACGAAAACAGGTGAAGAAAAAAGCGTCGGCGCCCGTGGCTGGCGTTAGGCGCCCCGTTTGACGTCAATGGACCGTGTCCCGATTTTTTCGCGGGTTGGTATTATTGGCACGGGTGCGCTGATATTTCATGCCGTCGATGGACGAATTTGGTTAGGAACAGTATTTTTGTTTCGCTTCTTTTTGGGAGGCTTCTCGTTGCTGCTTCGTTGAATGACGGTTAGAATGCTGGAACGAAAGCTGCCAATTCATTATGGGTGACTTGGGATTTATTACGCGCTCGTGTTTAAATTAAGTGTCGGTTACCTTTTGTGGAGATTATTGGGAAACGTTGGGAGTTTCGACTGCCCTTTTTTTTGTTTCGGTGGGGGGGCTTAAGGGGATGGATTTTTTATGCTCGATTGTTTTGAATGGGAATACTGAGTGGGATGTGTTGCGGGGTATTATTGGAACGGAAGGTCGATTTGTTTCTTAGATTTTCTTGAATGATCGTAGGACGAAGTTCTGCACAGGGTGGGGAGTGTGTCATCGAGTCACTAGCCTTGATCGGCTGCCAAATAATTGATAGGGAAAGCGTACTGCTGTCACATTCTCGCGCTAATTTTACCGGCGTGCTATCTACGACGCGCAGTTGACAATTGTCATCGCTATCTCGAAGCGTACCTTTAATAGTTCGTGCAGGAAAAATCATGGCCCGACCATAAACACAGTATCTTCCCCGTCTTAACATTCTGACAGCAATATGTCCAATAATGTACAAACAGACCAATTACACCAGGAAATTAGAGGTTAAAAAGAAGAATGATTAAGATAACACATTTTCTTATCTCCCCCAACGAAATTCAATAAACATATTCGTTCTCTGAACGATTTTGCTACAGAGTTTCGAGCTTCCAAACTTTCGAACTTTTTGCAATCAAGATGGCGCCCTATGTTAGAATCCACTGAATTATGATATCGATATTGATATTCCATGGTATGGACGCTCGGTACTTCTATTTTCTGAATATGATATGCTTTCAAGGATTCGTGCGCTTGATAAAAGCTTATTGTGTATGACGCACAGATGGATCGAGATGACGAGGACTTCGGTGAAGGTTTCATCACGGAATCGCACCCACTCAGGCCGACGCATCTCTCCGTGCCTCTCGGTGGCCGATCCGATTCCAGAGCACCCAGTATCAGCAGCAGTGTCAGTGATCTGGATGTCCCAATTTACACCCGAGAAACTACTATACCCGTTTCCGCACGGAAAGTAAGTACAACCGTGTGCCATTGAACCGTATTCCTCCGACCGCTGGCCGAGCTCGAAGCGTTTACATAAGAAAATCGTTTTTCTAACCTCTGCCCGGTGGTAATCTTTCTGATACGCGAAACATAACCAATAATTTTCGTGACGTACGAGGAAGCTGTAATAAATACGAATGAGTAATTGATGCGTGATATCGCAACATTTTGGCATAGAATAGCTACAATGTACACACGAGCACTGAACGTTTCGAAACTCATTTATGTATTACGTACGTTCGGTGTCTGTGTGAGTGAAAAAAACAGCACGCGAGGCATAGTCTGATCTTGAAACGCGCGTGCATTGTGGATGAAGTAATGGGGGGCCGAAGGCAGCGCATGCAAACGTGATTGCATTCCGCGTACACGCGTCCACGCAGAAAAGCAAGCACGTCGCGGAAAACACGCTGTATATTTAGAAAACTGTCGAAATTGTATCTATTCGTGGCTAGACGTAGACACGCGACGCCTATTCAACAAGTACGTCGACGCGGGAATATACGGGGTGGAACTTTAGGAAGTTATTCTAATCATCTTAACCTGTTAACTGGGGAAGACGAGTTGATTTGTCATTTGAAAATTCCTTCGCGTTGGGTATGACGAGTTAACTCGTCAGTTTAAAATTTCTTCGTGTTAGGTAAGGCGAGTTAATTAGTGATCTAAACAATTTCTCCGTGTTGGGTAAGACGAGTTAACTCGTCATCTGAAAATTCCTTCGCGATGGGAAAGACGAGTTGACTCGTCATCTGAAAATTCCTTCGAAATGGAAAAGACGAGTTAACTCGTCACCTGAAAATTTCTCCGTGTTGGGTAAGACGAGTTAACTCGTCACCTGAAAATTTCTCCGTGTTGGGTAAGACGAGTTAACTCGTCATCTGAAAATTTCTCCGTGTTGGGTAAGACGAGTTAACTCGTCATCTGAAAATTCCTTCGCAATGTAAAAGATGAGTTAACTCGGCATCTGAAAAATTTTTCCGCGTTGGATAAGACGAGTTAACTCGTCTTTCCGTATCTTAAGAAAGAAACAATTTTCAGGAGCCACGTTTATAAGATACTTCTTCATCGTTAAGATGAGTAAAATTTGCTACTAAAATTTGTCCACCTATTTCTCTCATACCCTGTATAACGCTGCGAATATGGGCATCGACTAAAGAGGGTTTCGGGCTCGGCCAGCTGAATTCTACACGCTTAAATGTATCAATATATTGTTTATATTCCAGTATAACTTAAAAAAAACCTTTATTATCACAAATAAAATTATCGAAAAATTCGAAGACAGTTAACAATATTATCGATGATTCATTGTTATAAACACCGACGTGCTTCGGAGTGTTAAAATGTCGAAATAGCGTAATTGTGATTTACAATTGTGAAGAAGCGACGCTTTTACGATCTGTTGAGTCCGTCTCGACACTCGGAAGTGAAAGAGCTCGCGCAGAATTCCTTCAAGTAGCAATTCTTGACCTTGCACACCACAGATCATTGATCGATTCCTCGTAGCGAATATCGTTGCCTTCGGTAATACTTTCTTGATCGGACGGATCTGTGTGCGATTTCTGCGAATGACGCAAGAGGCGTTCTCAACTACCGCACGTAGATACGTACTTGACCCTAGTTAATAGAATTCTAAGCATTCAATTAATATGCCCTTAGTACCTATCGGGTAATTAAACGATACTTATCGCTGGCGAATCGGTATCGTACCAACGTCATATGATAATGCGTTTCGAAGCGAATGCAAATGAAAACACGGATATTCTTCAGGAATTTGTAGAGAGTAGACTACCGATTAGATTGCTCTCAAATTTTACATACACGTTCATTGGGGTTTGGGCAAACACACACAAATTGTTTCACGTTCGTTCAAACAATAGTTTCTGAAAAATATCAAATTAAAAATTCATGAAATGACCACAAGGAACTTTTGTCTTATCAATAACAGACAAACTATGGTAGATATTGTTATAGGGCTAGTTCATGCAATATAGGGACATATTTCCTACAAGCTCTACAAATTTCAAACTGATAGCTTCATTAGTTTCTGGGATATCACGTCTTAGAAAAACGTTTGTATATTAGTAACTTATCCTCGATAAATTCCTAAAAAAAACACCCATGTGTTCTTGCCTCCGAAGGACAAGCTTCTTAAAAAAATGCAACGCGTAATTCCCCTAGAATTATGACGATTCGTTGCCTTTTTAGCGTGACACGCCTTACCGAACAATATCCGCGGTTGAGTACACGGGTATTAAAAATAACACGTCAAATCTAAAATAAACGGCGATAAATTTCCGCGGCGCCGAGGAATGACGCGCGTATTTTAAACAGTAGCGCTTAACCGTCGTCAAAGTATCATAATGTAACAGTTCGAAGTGCGGACTGTTCAAATACGTCGAGTTTAAAATGTCGAGTGGATAAAGCAAAAAATCATTCGTGCGAAACTCTTTTACCAACAGCCCCTATTTATTTGAAACGAGCAGTCTGCTTATGCGTGCGGAAGGTTAGAATCCTTCGTGATGTCGCCAACAGGTGGATTTTCCCTTTCGTCGGCCCCTCTGCACAGGGGCACTCTATGGGCAGTCTTATTGACCCAAACAGTGGTTCTTCCGCCCTAGTTCCACAATGGAAACTACCACGTATAGTAACATTACACTGGTAACTATTTCTTTAAGCCTGTCGACCGCCTTATCGATCCTCGAAAGCGGCGAGCATCTTGATCGATAATATTCCACATTTTCCGCGAGCGACTATTCGATTGTTCGCACGTAGCCGATGGTTTGAGAACACTTGCTAACCTAGCACGCGATTGGTCGCCGCGGTGGGTGTGCACAAGGCACGTCACCTGTCTGCGTTCCCCTCTCCGTCGAGGTATAATGTCGTCTGACGCAATCGCACATGAAAATTACGATAGTACGAACCGGTGGCATATCCTTGGGCAGGTATATATTTAATTCGCAACAGAATTGCCCGACATACGTAGCCTTTTACTTATTCAACCGTCGCTGCAACAACACACTTACATGGAAACAGATCGAACGTTGTCCTCGACGCGCGACGAGCCCCAGTTCTACTTTTACGAAAATGTATAAACGCTTGTAATCGGTGGAGATTCTTATTCGCTCGCGTTGGCCCATCTTTATTATCACGCAATGGTTAATTGAGATCGTACGACGCGTCGGACATATATTCGAGCTATACGTGCCACGTGACACGTTCCCAACGACATTTGAAATTCTTACGTTACGCACGGCACGTCTTACGCGGCGTAAATTTCTCGGTAGAGTTTACTCGTTTGACTCACGGACATATTCCTCGCGACTGTTGGCTCAATCGTCGTGGAAACTGACAGGAGCGCTCATAGGGGAAAATTTCATTTAGATATTTCGCGTCGGTATAGCATATGTAGGTTATAGTTCATGGCTGGATATTTTAGAACGTCACTGGTTTAAACTAACGAGGCACAATTTGAAATGCAAATAATTGTTTTGCATGAGCACGTGACGAAGGAAATGACTTTGAACTTCTTCCACGCGTTTACTTTACCGAAGATAACGTATTCGTATTGATAACATCGTTTAGTAATTTCAGAATTTTTTCTTGTTTTTTTTTTTCTTATTTCGAAGTTGGCGAGCCGAGGGACGACGATAAGATTACCATTAAATTTGAATTCGTTGGATAAGAGTGCTAAAATTAGAATATTTGTATACTATGTATGTAATAGCACGTGAAATTTACAAGTTCCGAAATATTTTGTGAACCGTTATTTGAACGAAAGATTATGAGCAGCGGGGGAATATTAGCGATCTCTTATTATAGAACGATCCTATTACCCCTACGTGCTCGAATAAACAGACTTCTGCTGTGCAGTAGTACCCCGAATCTCACGTAGTGATTGGTTACTGAGTAACAGATGGAAGTCGAACCATACTAAATATACCATTGACTTTGTGATACTGACCAAGCCTATCATTCCGTCCGAAAACCCTTAGGGATTCATGGAAGCAATTACTTTCCAAGTATCTCACAACAGTAGATTAATAAACATCTATACGTTGAAGGACTTATACAATCGGCAATAGCTTTCAGTTATTATCTAATTTATTGTATCACATTGAGCTTTAAATTTGCGTTTTAGTCATACATATGCATCGGTATTTCCTTAGAATCCGCGGTAAACATTGTAATTAATTGAGAAAAGTGACTGTGGCAAGTCAAGTCCATTTCAGTTGCAGTGATAAAAAAGTATTTCGCACTCGGTATAAAAGAACAAATATGCCGAAAGAGTACCATTCAAATTCCGCCACAATTAGCATTACAATTGGAAGGAGATAAATCTGAGTAGCCTGTTTCATACGGGACACCCTGTATGCATACAGTACACACACGACGCACGTAGGTGTGAAATAACGTAAGTCGAGTGGACGTATATAGTCTCGTGGTAGCGTTAAAAAAAGAAATGTAGAAAAAGGCAGGGAAAGAGAGGGAAGGATTCTTGGGGGCTCGCCATCTGCCGAGCAGTGACGTCACCTAGGTTGCGACGAGCGCGAAGCCATCGCCCGTCGCCCACGCCGAAGCGCCACTCGTTTTTACCTGAGAGATAAGATAGCCAAGCGCGTTCCACTACCTGCGCGACTATACCCGCCCCATTCTTTCCCTACTTCGGTAAACACTCACCGCCCAAAAGTGAATTCCATCCGCCTCTCCCATTTACGCGATACAGTTATTTACATACCTGTTTTCATGGAAAGAGGTTAGGTCGCCGCACGCATCGAGTGCACTCCCGCTCTCGCGAAGAGAACCACTTTGTCCACTTTGTTGGTACATAAGTAGATCCAGACATAAGTACCATCTTGAGAATAGTAGAATAAAGTTAGGAATAGTAGACAGTTTTTTTCATGACAAACATAACCTTTCGAGGAACGTTCCGAGTTCCAAGGTACACTTTTTTATCATCCGTTCGATTGCACGTCGTTTCGAAAGAGCTGGATTTTCTGAGATGGCGCGTTTGGAGGTTGTAAAGGTCAGTGAGCAAGGTCGATGAGCTATCCATGGTTATCACCTTTGGAACTATCGTTTCTTCGTTTATTTTAGGATCGTGGTGTACGTGGGTTTTAGTCCGGAAAACGTTCGCGCGGTATTGAATACGCGTTATAGGTAGTTTAAACGATATCGATCTACCAGTGAACGTTTGTCCTAAATAAGAATCCGTGGCGGCGCAGGCTCGACATAAACAGCCGAAACTGGAGGGCCAGTATGCCTCGTGCATCACGCGCGGTTACGTGTGTTCTCCGTCGAATAATGCCGCTTAATGCGTCGCCACACGATCGAGCAATGTATAAGAGACGCATTTAGAGAAATTCCGGAGGGTTAAGGTTTCTTTGTTACTTGAAAGTTCGGTAGCAGAAGGATCTGTGATCGTGGTGATATTGGCCTGGTGAAACAATATCCCTAGGACGTGTATTATTACGTAAGCCCTGGCCTTGATGTGACTGGAGGCTCGCGCAGATACGGGGACCTCAGAATCGCCATAAATGTAAGATAATGTTACGAAATGTAAGCGCGGTGGATAACATTTGAGGTTATTCGCTTTTCGGTGTACGAAAATGGGTGTATCAAGGGCAAAGGTCATTTTCAGCTTGAATTTCTAGTGGGGGAGGTGGTGTTAAAAAAAACACTATGAAATGGAATCTTCGTGATTATCAGAATTGCAAAATAGTTGGAATCGTTATATATCTACATTTAAGTTTAGAATGTATTTCGTAAGAAAAGTGAAATCAATTTTCAAATGTACATTAAATTCGAATGCAATAAATCTTCACAAAAATCATCTTTTCCAAAGGATACTTTGTATCCTTTTATATATATATATATAGTAAGTTCGATAAACCGCGAATAGTCACCAGAAGTTGGCACGCACTGGGTAATATAACAAGGACTATTGCAACTGGTTTTCAACCTCCCAGTGCTGCCTATAGAGTAAATATTTCAGGTTAGGTTAACCCAGTGAATATATACGTAGGTTGAAACTCATGGCGTACGCGATGTGCGGAAATCTTCCAGTCTCATATCTCCACGATACTCATCGAACGCCTATAAGCGTTTTCCGCACGAGCTACATATAAAGGGTTAATATCGACCAAAAATTGTAAATTCTGCACCATAATTTCAATTTTTCTTACATATATATCTTTCTCTCTAGCATTCCAATTCACTTTCTTCAACCGAGCCCTTATTATTACTAACATATCCCAAGCATCATTGTTGAGGTTCGAAAAAGGCCCCACTAGTTTCGTCATCCGGATCGTAATCGTTCCCGCGGGATGCAAATTGATCCGTGGCACGCGGGGTAGGGGTGGTGGGGGATGAAGCAATCCTAGGTACGGGGTTGCAACGGCGGGTGGAAAGAAGGGCACGATGGTAAATTTTCGCGCCTGCGCTCGAAAATCCCAGCCGCGGGATCTCGGTCGTCGTCCGTGCATTTATCAGTGGTGTATAAGCGCACGAGGATCGAACTCTCTCGCTTAACGGAATAGTTGAGCCCGCGCGTTTCCTTCCGCTACGTCATCCACAGTAAGTACACACGTGAATACGCGCGCACACTTGCGTCCTGCCGAACCCTTTCCCGTCGACTCACCGCCAGACTCCACCGCTTCTGCCCGTAAGATTCCAGTGAATCATACGCGTTTTCGCGTAAATGTCCGCTGAAACGGTTATTACCTTTCGCGCGGATAGACGGTGTCGTGGAACGGTTGACGAGTGGCCTGTAATCGGCGGCGGTAAGCTGGCGCGCTGCGTTCGTCTCGAGCTTATGAACGGGGACTGTGATTTCTTGAAATGATTGTCGGTATTGGATGCGCGGATATATAATCGTTGCGGATACGAGGGAAAGGTCAGGTATCCCACTTGGGAGAGTAAGTAGATAACCGGGCGCTGGGGCGCGCTCGTGCGTTTTAGATATGGGGAATTGAGGCCGCGTGGGTTATGGGGACTTCTCGCTCGGTATGCGCTCCTAGGGATAAAATGAGGTTATGGGTTTCTAGGTTAAGTTTATAGGAATTACTACTCGGCATGTACCTATTTGGCGTGGCTTTTACTGAAATCTTTTGAGAGGAGATGGAAGGGTATCTGTGGGATTCGCGAATATTCGGGTGAGTGGTGTTATGTGGTGGGATGTTGATGGAAACATCACTGAGATTTTATCACTAGGTACTAATTAGTGTTTTGATCGTTCTGACGGGTTAGGCCAGTATCTATTCTTAGTAGATACCGCGAATTTGGTAGTGTGTTGTAAAAATAATATCTTGTAGGATTGATTATATGTACTTCGCCTCGAAGGGTTCGTTTTAAAAAAAGAATGGTAAAGATAGATGCCATGTCGTATTAAATAATCCGTGAAGAAAACATCTTGATAGCGCAGTCTGAAGATGTCATTAATGACTGCCACTCTGGCTATTAATTTAATCTACCCGACCACCAGTGACACACCGAATAATCACGGTTCACGACCCCCGTGTGTAATACTTAACAATATTATTTTCTTGGTATTGATTAGGGAGGAGATTGTTTATAGCGAATTTATATACACGCGAGCTCGGACTGTCCCGTTGATAACCCCTGCGGCCTTTACAATCGCCGCTGGACTGAATACAAGGTGTCCCAGAAGTGGGTGGTCAAAGTGTAATGAATAAGTTTTCCTAAATTCTCGAATATGTTACGTTATTCGCGTAGTAAATTTACAGAGTAATTCTTTACCGCAAAATAAGACGAAAATCAAGAGTAACGAAATTTTGTTGGAGGCTCCGATGTTTAAAAAATCTACTCATTCGATGTTGGTCACCCTGTAATTATGAATATCGGTCTATAGCGAAGCTTATGAGAGTTGAGAGGCAGGCCAGTCCTTGTGAGGTGTTTGCCCCGATACTAGATCGCCAACCCCGAACCTAGTTCATGGCTATCCCTACAAGATGCACAAAATTCTTATTATTAGTGTTCTATTCTTATCTTTATCTGTGTTGAGTACTAATAATAAAGAAATATAACGATGTTGTGTACGGGTAATATAAATATTAGGCGAGCACGATCATCCCCAAAATTTGACCAGCTATTTCTCGGACACCCTGTATATCCCTTACCATGTAGTTACTACAATGAACTCGCGTGGGATCCGGTACCACCGGAGCGCGTTTAATCTGTAGAATAAATAATATAATCTGTCTCCTTTTGTTCAACAATTGTGTTGCATCATACTCACGCGTGATTGCTGAAAGACCATTGTACGTACAGTACCATCCATAAGTAGCCGTCGTCTCGTAGAATCAATGCTCCCAGTCAAAAGCATACCCTCAATCACAAAACTCTAATTACAATAACATGAGGGACGGAGGGTCCATTTTGACCCATCACTTCATTCACACACCTGAAAAATAAGCTTCCCATATTAAATTTTGATCCTGTTGAGATCTAAAATTTTGAACTGCTTTAAAAATTAAGTAGAAATCAAGCAGGTATAGATATTATTTAGGGTGGGTCAAATTTGACCCAGTGTCTTCTAACCGAAGGTTGATGTAGCTATTACATCAGTATGTACAAATACGAGTATTAAATTATTATTGTTGTTAATGGTCTTTTTACACCCTAGTATTTATAAATTATATACCATATTCAGAATATTATTAAGGTTCGCGTGAAAAGTAGATGCCTAACTAGTATTACACACCCGCAGTTGCTTAAAATGCAGAAACGATTGAAAATATCGCAAGATTTACTAAAACTCGTTCCCGAGAGAGCAACAGTAGGCGTATCGGTTTCTACTCGTTGCCTGTGGCACCTCGGTCGATCAGAACTAGGATCGAGTGCACGGTTGCGTAGGTAGGCTGCTCGGCAGTTTCGTCACGGTTGCAAGCTGATCCGCGCGACCAGTCTGTCCAGTCAATTCATATATGGATCATGGTGTGTGTCAATCACGCTTCCATGGATGGTCCAGCGCCGTGGAACTGTCTGTCACATCGGAGCACGACTATTCGCGCGGAATTTTCGATTTCGTCGCACAGTGCAACTATATAGTATGAAGTCTATGGATCGAAGATGAGATAATCGATCCATGGTCGTCATTTTAAAACGTGTGAAAATTTGAGTTCTGGAGGTTCTGGTCCTCGAGCTCTTCTTTATTTTTAAAAAAGCAAATTATTCCAAGTACTTATTTTTCATGGTTCAAAAATGGTAATCCGATTTTGAGCACCCTCTGGAAATATAGGATTTAGGATTTAGGATAATATTTCTCTATCACTTTGAGTGGTATGGTTTCAAACACTCAGTCGCGTGCGGAAATCGGTTACTTCTATTCTTTAAGCACACTCGGCGAACGCCCTTAGGCGGTTCCCGCACGGCTCATACCGATCACAGTGAAGCGCACAGGATTCGAAGTTTTCACGTTAAAAATTCAACATGAATCGAGTTTATCTTGTTGTTTTTTTTGGGGGAGGGGGTGAATCAGGAGTGAACAGATTTCGAATGTTAAGATGCAATAATAAACAGAGCATAACTGTTTGGTGTTTCTTTTTGCAAGCAGCCTCACGATGGCGACAGAAAAGGACAAGGTACCGTCTAATAAACGAAACTAACGAACACTGTCGATCTTCTAACCCCCTTAACGCTTAACAATTTCACTTTAGTCAAGCAACGAGATAGAGGAGCAGGCTACGACGCCGACGGCTTTGACTCCAGCGCCGAAGGTAACGAAATTTTTCCAAAAAAATTCAATGGCAAACATTTTCGACGCTGCTTCTTTTTATCTCTCCTCTCCACTTGTTTGCTTTCTTTTTTACATGCAGTCTACCACGGAGGATAAACAGCCGGTGAGTACATACAAACGATAAATTCAAGTTGCACACTGCTGAGCAAAAATTTGGGGCCTATTGATATCGATTCACGAAATCTTGAATTGCTCCCTCCTTTTTTCTATATTACTCTCATTAGTCATCCCTTCTTTATATACTTTTCCGTAGTTGCTACATTCTTCCCCTTTCTAATTCCTAATTTCATAGAGCAATTTCAGAAATTAGTGAAAATCACAGGTTCATTTAGCAATTTTTTTCTTTTAAACAATGACTTGAATAGAAAATCTTGATTAATGGCATTTATTACACAGCGTTTGAAGATTAAAAAAAAATTGTTTTATTTTTAACCTCAGTTGTTTCTCCGATTAAAAAATCAAAAATTTTCATTTTCCACGTGACTTGAACTAAAGAACTACATACGGACATTTCGGAATGCCGAGTGTTTGAAGAAAAATTGTAATTTTTGGCAGAAGAATTTGGCTACAAAAATGTCTGTAGCTAAAAATATCGTAAAATCCGTGCACACTACTTTAAATTAACATAATAGAAAGATTCTCTCAAAGTTTCAAGTCAATCGGATGAATAGTCTCCGAGCTCCAGCACCGCCTTTTTGTTAAAAAATATTTTAATAATCTTCAAACCATGTATAACAAACGCCATTATTAAGATTTTCTATTCAGTTCATTATTTAAAAGGAAAAAATTGCTAAACAAAACCTACTATTTCAAGTGCGCCCAAGGTGGCATTTACCCTTAATAGTCACTCCTCCTTTCTTTACTTTTCGTAGTTTCTACGTTCTCCCCCTTCTAATTTCTCGCCAGTCCACTCCTTCTCTTCTGCCCATTACAGAGCAATAAAATTCCAGAACCAAATGGTATCCGTTTACAAATTTTCTCCTTCCTCCCCCTCTATTTCCCTTACCACTCCCCCCCCCCCCCCCCGCAGAGTAATTTCAGACCCTAATGATACTCTAGCGGTACTTACAAAATTCCTCGACCTTCCCCCTCTCCTCCCCACTTTCCTTATCTCTCCCTTCGCCTCTCACTAGCCTTCCAATTTTACTACATCCAATATCTCATGATTTCACTGTCCTCCCTCAGCCCCTGTAGCCGTCCCCGAGCCAACCTAATCACTAGAGTTCCATTTTCGGCCATGTCAAAAGTCCGATGATAAAAAAAAAAAAAATTATGGCCTGCGTAGACTGTCTGCGAGGCGCTACGAAATTTCGGTGGGAGAAGGTCACGTCTCTACGCTCCCCAGCCCCTTATCTTGCGCGTCCTACCCCCCACCCCATCACGCGCGTTATTGAAACTACGCGTGTAAATTTTTCGTACTTTTACATTCCGCCGGGTACGTTGCCCCAATTAGCAATGATTGCTCGTAACGAGCGGCTGCGCTGAAAATTGACAGGCAATTAGTTTTAATTGCACCGACGTTTGACTTCCCATTATGCGGGAGGGGTGGGGGGGAGGGGGGTAAGGATAATCTGGTACCTTTGGAAACCTTTTGTTTGATTTAATTCTGCGAGGTTTGGTGCCACGCGAAAATTAACACTGGGGATAAATCGTGACGATTTTTTCGTGGATATGGTATTAGTGGTGCAAGTAAAATTTTAACAAAATTTGATAATTGAAGTGACTGTCTGTGTTGACAGAAAAGTGTTCGTTTATCTTTGTTTCGTGTAGAAAGATTCACTGTTGCTTGGTGTCCCTTGGGAGGAGCGGTTGTGACAATAGGGGAAATTGAAATTGGATGACGTAGTGGTTGGGAGTGTTTGAATTGGGAGATTGAACCGTGTGATTGGAAAATTGGAGCTGTCTCGATTCGAAAAGGAGAACTGTGTATGTCATTTAAACTATCCAGATTAAAAACTAGAGCTGTACATCTGAAAAATTGAAACTGTCCAAATTGAAAAATAGAACTCTGTATTTCAAGAATTGAAACTGCATTGAAAAATAGAACTTATATCGCAAGAATTGAAACTGTCCAAATTGAAAAATAGAACTCTGTATTTCAAGAATTGAAACTGCATTGAGAAATAGAACTGTACATCTGAAGAATTGAAATTGTCCAAATTGAAAAGTAGAACTCTACATCTGAAGAATTGAAACTGTCCAAATTGAAAAATAGAACTCTACTCCTGAAGAATAGAAACTATCCAAATTGAAAATCAGAATTCTATAGGTCCAGAATTTAATCTATTTCAATTAACAATTAGAACCCCATTGGTCCAAACTAGTAGCTGCATATAGGTATCACCTAAGATTCAGAACTCCACGCCTCCAGAATTAGAACTGTTTGAACCAAAAACTGTAGTAGCTCTAAACAGAACTGGAGTTCAGCCTCGCCTAACCCAAGCCAACCTGCCGACTAAAATCGACAGGCTAACAAGAACGTCTGGGGTGGAACTGAAATTGACAATCGGCGTCCAAAAGAATCTTTCATCAGATAAGTGACACGAAACTTAAACCAACAGAAAGTTCCAAAAACATGGAAACGTTTTTCTTGGAAGTGTTTGCTCGTCAGGGATCAGTCCATTACAAATGGAGCATATTTCTTCGTTTCACGTTCCGTGTCAAGTTTACCCAGTTCGTAGAACTTCCTCTGGGGACGAGTGATAAGAAATCCACGCCCACTCCAACGAACCCCGTTTCGACTATCTCCAAAATTATCAACCAACAGTGGCTGATTTAACGTGCGGTCGACGAGGAGTTCAAGAGTGATTCACCCAAAGGGCAATATTTCCATTTTAGACCTTGAAGCAAATTTAAAAAAAAAAAAAAAAAAAATTATCACATTTTCAAAAAAAAAGTTGACCACGATGTTTAATTACAAAAAATAGCAGTCGTGCTATAGTCCCCATAATAATGGAACCCCGGTGACCGTGGGATATAAAAAATATATATCCACGCGAAAAGAATTTTTTCCCACGCAGGAAACGATCACCGCGAAGGAGGATACGTCGCTATAAATATTATTCCCGTGAGTCTGTTCGTCTCTGCGAAGAATTGATCGCGCGGTTGCCTAGTATCGGTTACCTTTCGTAACCGTCGGCACGAGGAACAAGGTATAATGCGTCGTTTAAGAGATCTGTCCAGGTTACGATGATGAGCGTGCTCCGCTTCAATATTCTTAATTGAAAAATTAGAGAACGACGCGTCCAGCATCGCCGGTAACTGGCTGCGTCCGGTTTTGCATCCTCGTTCGAGGCGACTTGCGATGTCGAAGATAAGCCTAGACGCAGTATCGTGGAAGATTTTATCTTAACTCCACTCAAGATCAAACATTAAAAAAAAACAAAGTAAATTTGATTAATAACAGTTGCTGATTTACTTAGAAATCTTTTGTTTTAATTACTCAGGTGTGCGTCACAGTTTCACCCCTGCGCGAAGGGTGAAACCCACAAAGAAGGGGCATCGTAAAACAAAAAGAAAATAGGGTTTCAATCTCTAAATAAATTTCTAAAATCAGCTAATGAATTTTATTAAATTTGCATTAAAAATATTTTTATCCGTTCAGCTCCCTCCACCAAGACTAAACCCGGATTGCGCCACTGAATTTAAGTAGGTTTCCACGGGTCACAATGGACCCGTGATCTGCCACGCGCGGATCAACTTAGGTGTTATTATATAACACACTCGACTGTCCCAAATCTCCATTAGCTCTCGATAACCCCGTTAATTGCATTTTGTCAATGGGACGGAGGTTATTATCAACCGTAATTTTATCGATGATAAAAGTGATGCGATTTATATTAAGCGATAACAGATCGAACGCGCTAATAAGTCGTGTCCACGTGAGAGCGGTCAAATAAAGCGTGCAGAGTAACTAGTATCCGATTATGCAGGTTATAGTTGTTGGAACGACAATTTTCAGATTATAGTACTATCCTCTTAATGTGGGATGGATGAAATCCAAACTCGTCCAGGGGACCAGTGTCTCGCGATGAAATCGAGACGCTGATAAATAGTCACGGACGCAAGGACGAGCTCGAGAAACCGCGATGTAGTGTTCGTTACGATATTCGCCGCTGCTACGTCCACTGCGTGCGCGAAACCGCGACAAACTTAATTCCGAACGCTTCGCTGGATCGCTGGTAGAACTGGCCGAGATTTCTTAATTTTATGAAATAGAAATAAATGGAAATTTAAAATGTAGTCTAAGTAAAAGAGGTAAGAAAACTGGAAGGTATTGCAACAAGCAGGTTTTTATTATTCTTAAAACTAAGTTTTAAAGATTAATTTTTAATTAAATCTCCAAAATGGAATAATGGACTCGGACAGTTATACCAACAAGTCAACACTTGTCCGCTTTATCTGCTCTGTCGTATCGGTCGAATCTGTAGATTTTGAAAGCTATTTACTCATCGAATGACGCGTCCACGTACTTTCTACTCTTCGGTAGAATTTTGTGATACGTATCCGCTAAGTCATTCGATCTTTGGACGGAGGGAAATACCGTTTCCGTTCGAAATTAGGGGATACGGGTTTCCGTGTTCGTTGGACGCCTTAAATAGTTTACTCGGGCACACCACAATTTCCGGTTTATGTACGGAGGAAGGTGCTTTGGCACGAAGATCAGCCGAGAGAATTAAATGATTTTTTAAGGTAATAAAATATCCTTTTTGCGGTTCCATGACAATTTATACGCGGTGCTATAAACTTGGAAGTGTAGCAATAAATGAGGGTTCCTATTCTTTTAATAACTACAGTGATAAGTATACTTCCTGACATAACACTCCCTGAGTATTGCATCAGTCCACTTGCTATGAAAAAGAATTATTCGAATCATAACAGTCTCCCATATCACACTGTCGATAAATTTAAAAGCATTGCAATAAACAGAGATTCGCCATTTTCCCCAAAAAAAACTCCCCTACAATTAGATGCAATTTCCAACATGGCGATCTCTGAATATTGCATCAGCTCGCTTGCATGCGAATATAATTATTCGAATTACGGTAGACCCCCGTACAAAGCGAAGCATACGGATCTCCCGCGTTGCATGGGGGTCTGCCGTACTTCCTTTCGCGCTTTGTAAAAAGCATTGTGGAGAGAAAGGACGGCTGCAACGAGGCTACGCCGTGCCTCCGTGACGAACAAAACGGTCCTCCGCTGCGCGCGACTCGCGACTCCTTTTTTTCACCACAGTTCTCGTCCCCAAAGAGAAATGCCTGACCTGGGTGAGAGGTTGCGTTCGCCCTGTTGTTTGTGTGCGCCCAATGGGATCCGTTGCGGTGGGGCAGCCAGCCTGGAGAGCTGGTTCGGTGCGTAGGGGGGAGGCTCAGATATGATACTGGTTTCGAAAATCGGCTTTCGCCCGCTCTCGGCACCGAATGTCGTCTCAGTAGGTTGAGAAACGCGACCGTGAAACGTACGATTCGAACCGAGTGCTTCTCCTCTTCCGTTCGATCCCCCGTTGGATGTACCATCGCGTGTGCGCGGCAGCCAAGTTCCCTTTTGTACAGTGACCGACAGGACCTTTACCGAATCGCCATGAGTCAGTCGTGGTTGCAGGTAATTGAATTTATGTTTTCATTCGGTGTTGATGTTAGCTTGTGATTGTTCGGACGATGCTCGAGCGATTGACTTCTGGAGGTCAGGGCTTGGGGTTTCTGTTATTGTCTACTTGCCTCTGGTGAAAATAAAGAATTCTTCGCTGGTGTATGAGGGATATGTTGTAGCAGGATATTGGTAGATGTTGGAGATAATGTAACGGGTGAATTTCGAGGAGGGAACAGTTTAGTTGCAAAGTAAGGATTGTTGGTGTTATGGCTTGAAGACAAAGGGGAATAATCGATTATTGATACAAAATTGAGAATGTGTTACTTAAAGGTATGATGGGATATACTTTAGGTACTTTGGAAAGGTATAGTCAGATGAAAAGTAAGATGCATAACTCAAAGGTTATTTTGGTTTCCGCGGGCTCATCGCGTACTGTACGGGAAATGTGACATGGGATTTTCGGTTCTTCTCTGAATGTGAGGTCTTTAACATCTGTTTCTTGGAAATCGTGTTTCAGTGGCCATCCATTCATATACTTTCCATGATTTAAGTTAACTCCGGAGCGTTCAAGCTGTGGAAAAGTCAAAGGGCGAGGGACTATAATTCAGAATTCACTTGGGATTCAGAATTATCTTGAAATCTAGAATTCCCGTAGAATCCAAAATTTTCTTGAGATCTAGAATTTCCGTAGCATCTAAATTTTTCTTGAGATCTAGATCTAGATCTAGAATTCCCTTAAGATCGAAAATTCTCTTGAGATCTAGAATTCTCATGGTATATAAAATTTTTTGCGTCAGATTTAGAATTCTCTTGGAATTTGGAATTTATTCGAATTGAAATTTAGAATTCCCTTAGGATCTAATATTTTCTTGAGATCTAGAATTCCCTTAAGATCGAAAATTCTCTTGAGATCTAGAATTCTCATGGTATATAAAATTTTTTGCGTCAGATTTAGAATTCTCTTGGAATTTGGAATTTATTCGAATTGAAATTTAGAATTCCCTTAGGATCTAATATTTTCTTGAGATCTAGAATTCCCTTAAGATCGAAAATTCTCTTGAGATCTAGAATTCTCATGGTATATAAAATTTTTTGCGTCAGATTTAGAATTCTCTTGGAATTTGGAATTTATTCGAATTGAAATTTAGAATTCCCTTAGGATCTAATATTTTCTTGAGATCTAGAATTCCCTTAAGATCGAAAATTCTCTTGAGATCAAGAATTCTCATAGTATGTAATTTTTTTTTTGAGATTTAGAATTCTCATAGAATTCAGTAATTGAAATTTAGAATTCCCATAGGATCTAATATTTTCTTGACATCTAGAATTCTATTGAGATCTAGAATTCCCTTAACACCTAGAATTCTCTTCGAATCTAGAAATTTATTCGAATTAGAATCCCCTTCGAATTGAGAATACACTCGGAATTCAGTTCATGGCAAAGAGTCACATTCAAATTTTATAGCAGCAAGCGATGGAGGATCAAGGTGTTTCATAGCTCGCTTCTAGGTATAGAAACGTAGTGGCATTCTTCGAAATCGGCTATTGTACTTATTCCTGGGCACCTGTACGAATGTTATTAGCGTCTGAACGCTAACATTCGATTCGAACGTCCGAAGCAACGTCTAGGGGACTTTCGAAACGCGGAAGCGCTCGTCTAGAATATACCGGGTGACCCAAAAATCAGTTCGCCTATGTTTATACTGAGTAAACGAACAATAATTTTTAAAAAAAGATCGTTTATCGTACATTGACGATAATTTTCAAAGTGTTCTTCGTATTCAAAGCGCCGAAATGAAAATTCTCCTATTATCCATCAAAATTTCTCAAAAACGAAATTCTCCAATTACAACAAACGTGTTACATTAATATTGCAGAATCTTACTTCATTGGCACACAAAATCAATTCTCAGGTTTTCAACCAAAGGCAAATGCAATTTAACAATTATAGTAAATATTGAGTTAACCAAGTTTTCAATCTTGAAAAAATGACTTAAAAAGAAATAATCAAACCTGTAACTTTCCGAAATTTGAGTGGCTGATTTATTTGACCCGTCACGCTTTTTTTTAGCCGATCGGGGCTCGTAAAATTTACGAGAAACACGTACGCCCATGTTCGAAGCTTAACCTATGCGCTGCTTGTCCTTTCGTTTTAAAATCCCAGATAATATTCCAGGAAAC
Source organism: Andrena flavipes (assembly GCA_963971345.1). Taxonomy (NCBI): domain Eukaryota; kingdom Metazoa; phylum Arthropoda; class Insecta; order Hymenoptera; family Andrenidae; genus Andrena; species Andrena flavipes. The sequence goes on from OZ020480.1 coordinate 77,634,799, forward strand.
CGTCAGTGCCATTGGCTGACAAAATTCTCGCGTTACATGCTGCTCTTCTTAAGTACCAACTGTATTTTTCAAGCAGGAAATATCCATCGACGTCAGTCGTTAAGAGGATCCACCTCACCTCGACAAATAACACTAGCTGACGAATTTAAAATTCAATAACATTTCTCAACCGATATCCGCAGTTTACGTTCCGAATCGTTTCGCAACTCGCTGCTAGCAAAATTCCCCGCTCGTAGGTGAAAGGGAATTGATAAACGAAGATGGCATTAATTTAAAGCTATGCTGAGCATCCACACTGGGCCAAGGTCCCATCTGCCATCGGTTTCTGGACATAAAGCGAAGAGTGACTGAACGTTCGCTCCCTATTTTTAACATCCCATGTCTCCACTTCTATCTGCCTTATCTCCGCCAGACAGGCATAGACACAAGCATTTATTCGATTAAAAAATTTAGTCCATTGATCGCGTTGGGCTATTTCCAAGTTTAACAACTGGAAATATACATTCAAACATAAGTAGTAACTTCCAAAAGTAAAAAGGAAAGGGGGAAGGAGATTTATTATTTACAATATTCTAGTGTGAATGTACTTTAAAAATTATAATAATAATAATAATTAATCGTAGAATTGTACCATTACATTATTCCCTTAATCTTCATTTCATAATAATAATAATAATAATAATAATAATAATAATAATATAATTGTAATAATATCTTCCACTAATTTTTTTAATAAATTATAATTATTATACCTATTAGTTTATTCCAGATTTCTGTTAATATTCGAAAATGTAGCAAAACGGTTATTAGTACAAATCACTTACCAATGCTGTTCACAGTGGAGCTTCGATAAACAGAGTTCCGCTTAACCCAATCTCCACTTAAACTGATGATTCGATTAGAGCCACTGCAGCGTTGAGATTCAAAGATTTCGTAGTGAATATATACATACGTCTATATTAGAAGGGTTAATTGGGGGTTATGTTTTGAAGATTTTAGGGTTACCGTCATATTTATAAATAGATCTATATACGTTTTAAACCGGCTTGCCGTACCATTCAGCTCTCCCCAGCAATAGTGCACATACCTTCGGTTTAAAGGCGCATTCACACATATCAGTTCCGTTTAGCTGCTGTAGTATCAATTTTCAATATTTATTTACGATTAGTTATAATAAACTCAATCATTGAACTCCAACTTAACAATATTTATTACATAAGGCAGTGATATGCGACCATTATGAACTAATAAAATTCTTTGACAAACAATTATTATATTATAAAAAGAACAACGCTTCCTAACGACGTATACCTGCTAGGGGAACAAAACTAGTAAATATTAACGCTAGTAACTATTACGCCACATCGGCGGCATTCATAAAGATGAATGCTTGTTACGATATAATAATTCATAAACCAAACGACTGCTATCATTTATATCCCCCCAGTTCAGTAAATAATCACTTCGATGTCGGCGAACTTCTCTTCCTCTTCGATAAACGTACTTATAATTTGAGCTAAAAATACTAGGATTCATGAAAACGGTCGAAATTTTTTTATCTATTGAACTGAAAACCAGAGATGGACAAAAATTGTATTTGAATAAAAATTTCGAGTAACGAATAAAAGTTGAAGAAATTATTATCGAGTGGAAAAATTAATTTTATTAAATAATTTCTTATTTAGTTAATGCCCAGCTCTGATTGAAACAAACGTTTCCTTGAAAAGTGGAAATAGCAAAGTAGAACTTCCCTTCGTTACATTTCAGTACTAATAGACTTAGAAAAATATTGTTAGGGTAAACCCGGGAGACGCGGTCGGGTCGGAGAGTTGGTCGAGTCGCTATATTTCAGACTCTGTACATAAAAATGCGTTAAAGTGCAGACCAATTCCTTCTCTAGAATCCAAACAGTTGAATGAATAGCGTCATTTCGCTTCCTTCTGTGTTTTTCTTGATTTATAGGCTTTAAAATGTAAATTGGGGTTACATTTAACCTCTTTTGTCAAACAGTGGTTGTACAGACTCGTATTTAAAATATACTTCTAAGTTTATTTTCGTTTAATATTTGGGATAATAAGATAGTAGAGACATTGAGGGACAATGCTGCCAAAGTATTTGGCCGTATCAACTCTTCCTGTCAAAGATAACGAGAAGACCATCTCTCGCTGCAGAAAGGACAGATGGCCGAGTTATGATTTCTTTATTATTTTTGTTTATTTTTTTATTTTTTATTATTATTTTATTATTATTTTTGTTTATTTAGTTTATTTCTTCACTTTTGCATTCATTTGTCTTGCTAATCGCCAGCAGGTAGTTCACATTTTCTTTAATGTATTCATTACTTGTTTAGCGTAAACAAATTAAATATCAATAAATTTGTAATTGTATTCACTCATAAATAATTCTGCTTTATCGTTTGTTAATTTTCCATGGATAATTATGTCAGTGGCCTCTGCCAACGACGAAAACCGTTCCTCCCGGCACCTCGGGAGAGGTGGTCAGATGTCATGACTTCAGTTTTCAACCCGATTTACAGTAAATATTGTCTTAAAGCAAATATCGACCATATTTTCTGAATCAGCATAAAATTCTGAATACATAGGTTTGTTCGGATAAAATAAGTAATGTCTATATTAGTTTTAATAGCCATTTTATATTAGGTCGACCGCGTCTCCCGGGTTTACCCTATTGGGAATTGAAAAACCAGGTGAAGGAACCCACTATAATCTTCCAGTGAAATACTTTTATTCGATTATTCGAATGACGATGCAAATTCAACACGATAAAAGTGCTCTCCTCAACCTTTCCACCTTCGAGCTCTCACCCTTAAGCTGTAAATCATTTTTTTTATCGCTTTCGTATGCAGAAGTTGGTTTTGCAGCTTTTTTTAAGTTTTTATTGAGACTTATGAATACTTAGTGCAACTTACAATTACAGGGGGTATTTTTTCCTAGTACCTAGTTTCACCTACTCGAGGGTAGCTTCTCTTAGCGCCAGATTTTACCTAGTCGGGGGTACCTAGTTTATACTAATCGAAAAAACCTTATTCATATATACGGTACTCCAGTTGAGAACCATGATTGGTATTCTGTCCATTATACCAGAGATGACGCAAACTGATAAGTAATGCAAACACGCAGTACTTTTTAATATCATGCATATTAACTAAACATAAATAAAGATCGAACGGTGGTCGCGGTAGAAAAAACAAAGTGCACCATGTTGGAATTTCGGTTTCGCAACTTCAAGGACCGTAATGAGATTTTTAAACGCCATTACGCGGACATGCGCGGCGTTCCATCTCCAGCCATTGTATTTCAAAGTGGTTCGAGGAAGTGGAGGAAATTCAAACTATTCGAAAAATTCTCCAAGGTCTGTTTCCCCGGGGAAATGTTTTGTCTCGCGAGGAAAGAAAGTCTGTTTGTTCGAACGAACCGATTTAGAATCGAAATAGTTGATACATCCCATTCGGAGCTATTATTTATTTGAGAATACCAGAATTGAAATTCAGAGTCAGTCCTGCTCTGTTATCTCCGTTGGGCAATGTTTGTTTCGAAACGAGATACATAAGAGTCTGGCGCTTAAATTCGAGTGGACTAAAATTTAGTTTCTAAAAATAGATTCGCCTATCGTTTTTGTTGACACTTATTCAAGCTTCACTTTCAAATTTTCTATCACTAGAATAAAAAAAAAATTTATCTTGTTCTAAGTGCATCCTCTTGACCCTTGTGTGGAGAGTAATCAAGATAGTGGAACTGAGATTCGTGTTATTGATATTGATATTATCGCGTGTATCTGCGATATGAAGTGTATACTATACAGTGGGAGCAGAATCGATTGGCCGCTCAACCTACGTTGTAGTCCTCTTCTACCCCCACTACTCCGCCCATCGCCTCGCTGCGCACGCGCGCAGGTTTAATACGTACATGTACTCATTTAGCGAAATAATAGCAAGTACAGTAAGCTTGAAAGGATTTGTGAAAGCTGCGGGAATTCCAAAGTTCATAGTTTTGAAATTTTTAATTTTGGATGGTGGGGGTAAGGTTCCCAGACCTCTTCCGAAACGTCAAAGCTGAAAACCAATATTTCCCAAACTTTTTTGAATCGCGATTCCCTTTTGTAATATTCAAGTAACCTGAAATCCCATATAAGTTAAAGTAAATTTAAATATACTTCGTGACACACTGGTTGGGAACCACTGCTGTAAACCCTTCTAGGTACTGTAACTAACAAGCTTAACACATCTAGTACCACACACGCGGTTATCTCACCTTTAGTAATGCATTTATTATTCTACATCATTTAGGAACAGTAATACAGTAATACTTCCAAAAGAAAAGTACAAGTTCGCGTTGGCAGTCACAGGTGGCCCCTACGGCAGTCAACATATATATTAAGTAACATTACAGTTTAATCACACATCTACAATTCAAAACATTTCCCGTGAAACCACTATACAAACACGAAGTTCAAGATTATCATACATAAAGGCGAATTCACATACATATATCAGTTCCCCGATGGTTCAGTGCGGTCAGTGCCAATAGTCTCTTTATTTCGATGCCAGTACTTAACTCTCGCGTACAAATGTGCACTGCATCGTTACAAAACAGAAAGCGATATTTCTTACCACTCAACTGTCACGATACTGATACATGATCTGTTTATTTTGAAAGTGGTATAGGTCCATCTTCCGGAAAATTGCTAATGTTGTACCTACTTATGGTTACAAAGTGAGGTTAAGTTTTCGTAGGAAAGTTCTATAAATAAGAGAAACTGAACTTACACCACTCTCCAAATAAGTGGCTCATGTGTGAACCCGCCTTAACTCTACATTTCGGAGTCGCTGAGAAATTTTTATCATCACTATTATTACAATTTATTATTACTATTATTCCCAATTAAATACGAAGAATTCACGTTGTTGAATCCTTCGCCGTTCGAAGCGAACTTCCCTGAATCGTGAACTCGATCAATGCCGCTTATCGTGCCTCAAAAACATTCAATAAAATCTTCACGCGCCCGTGTGTGGTGTCTCGTAGCTATAATTAGGACGCCGAAGGCTCGCCACGGGGCTGGTTACGAGAGGCTCGCCATCGCTGGCCAATTAGCGCGGCCGGCGCATGGCACGCCTCTTTCTTCACCAATCAGCGCCCACGACCCGATCACACCGGAGAGCGGGAAAATTTCACTGCCCCGCCACACCGTAACGTCTCCCGTTCCAGAATTGGCGTTCCGACGTCACACGGCGGAATGGAATTTCGTAATTACCACCACGGCCACCGGCACCGGTACTGCTGACACTGTTCCTCCTCGATCCGTACACCGTGTATATGCTTTCGAAGCTACAGCCTTGTGTCCGCGCGCGCGCGTGCGTCTGGACGCACGATTACCAGCGGCCGCCCGAAACTCGCTTACGAAGCGATTTCCTCGGAATCGTGGCCAGTCGGTGTCGTCTTCTTGAAATTAATCCTCGAGCGCGTGCCACTCGAGTCGGAGAGAAGATTGCCCGACTTTTGAACCTTGATAACGTGTTTAACGAACCGCGGATAGTCTAGGGGATTAACTTGAATCGAGCCCCCCAACGTGACGTTTTACGATCGCCGATAACAAAGGAATCCTTCTATATACTCTGCGCCGAAACTATCTAGGGGGTTCGACGACTTGTTACACGATCTCGCTACGCTATTGGCGGACGGTTTACGTTCGTTGATTCGGAAACAGATAGCGGTGGTTGACCTTGAATCGCGAGGAACTGATTAGAGAAATGTAGTATCTCCGGAAATCTGTTTCAATATTCTAGATTAATATATCTCTGTTTTGTTATGATTTCGGATATTCGATAGGTTGCATTCCTTTTACCATAGAGGGAAGATGTTATCGTAAGAGGTGGCGAAAACGTTGACCGCTACTTTTTGCTCTTTGGGTAGGAAAAAGTTGGCTTGTTCTTTTCAGCCGCGGCGTTGAATTTTCGGAAGGTCCCCTACTGAATCTTGGCTAGACTCCGAGAAATCAGCAATTCGGTGAAAGACCGCACCGAGGGAGAGCACTAGAAGCCAACTGTGGCAATGATCCCCACATGGAAACATGACGTCCCTAATAATATTTCATAATGTGCATATTCATGAAAAATCGAAGATCGCGTGAGAGTCGTATTTTTTTTTTTTTATCAACGCTCCTCGAAGAGGTTCTCTGTGCAACTGTTCGCGGTTAGCTTTGACTTTGTCTCTAGCTTAAGTCGTTAATTATTTATGCGATATACAGGGCGGTCCAAAAGTCCTGGTACATACGAATGATTCCCATGGAATTCTCTTGTGCAGGGCTCGGGGAGAGTTTGCTTTGAAAATGCTTGGCACGGCACAGTGGTTCTCAATGCAGACATTGGTTGCAATAATTTGTAACGAAAGATTTTTTTTGGGAATTATATACATTAATTGTAAGTTTCAACCTTGCATGTAGTTTGCTTTACAGTGTTAAAGACACCTGTGTATAGAATATTTGCGATAGCATTCATTGCGAATTAAAAGATTTGGAGTATTTGTTAGAGTGAGAAAAGCTATCTGATCTGTTTAAGCTTCCTAAGCTCCATAAGCTCCAGAGCTTACGTTCGACAGCATTAGCATACACTCTGTTAAAAAATATCTCTCCTCACTTCCAAACGATTTTTATCGGTGTCGGGAAATCCTCTACAGTTTGCTCCTAGCATTACACTGAGTTTGCTATCCTACACCGCATTCAGAGAAACTTCTATAAAAGTTCGCGAAATGAGATATAAACGAAAAGTTAAATTCGGTTTGCGACACTTGCAAAAATTTTCGTGAGTATCAAAAAGTTTTCAAAATATATTCGTTTTAATCTAACCCCGAGTGTACATCGATTTTTTTTTTATTATTAACCATTTATTACTCTATTAGAGGAGTACAAGGGAACTCAATAATACTTTGCAGACAATTAGCGCATTTAAGCATTAAAATAAATGTCGGGGCTGCAACGTAACCACTGTTAATAGGCTTAACCGTAATCAAATGAAATTATCGGGAGCTCTTTAAACGAGGGGACACTTTGAGAAGCACTGGCCGCCAGTTTTCGTACGTGTGTGCGTGCGCCGTATCGTCTGCAGCGCGTACGTGTGCGCGCCTGTAGGCTGGAGCGGTATAAAAATGCGTGGCGGGGGTACCGACCCACAGAGTAGTCTTTGACACGTGTTTGAAAACATCGGAGCAACTTACTTTACATAAGACAGTCCGCGCCAAACGTTCCATCTTCCAAGCATCGAGTTGGTGTGATACCTCTGGAGTCAGTGAATGAAACAGAACACTTCGATGACTCTGAAAGCTATCGACATTAAGTTACCGTGTTTCAGGAAAGCGGTAAGACACACGCTAACCCTCCTTTCGCTATACATACTGCCGTTCCAAAGTATCAGGACACCAACCCCCTGTGACATAATCGTGACAAACGTTGAAAATTTATCGAAGAACACTAACAAATTTCACTGTATTCGGTATTTTACATTAAAAGCAGTGAAAAGTATTGGATCTCCACCAAATATCACATTCTCTGCGAACGCAACGGGTGTTCTACTAGTTATGAACGACAGTGTATATACGATAAAGTAAAAGTGTTTACTCTGGCCGGTGCGAAAACAGTGTTTCTAAAAAGAAACGCGTGAAATCTTGTGAAACAATTTCTTCGAGTACATCGAAACAACATCCGATCGTCCTGTTTAAATTTGTATCTAGAAGCGCTATATGTCATATTCCATACTGAATGAGTATTCAAATTGGAAGCATAAATTGAAGCGATAAACTTGTTTTCATTTATTCTCTACGCGCGATGCGCATTTTCTGCGAATTTTCATATCGATATGGAGGTGCGTCGGTAAGTTTTCCGTTTCGATTGCGCGCGCTGTTGATTCTGATCGGTAATAAAGGTACGGTGCCAATGGGACTGGACGATTAAAGGACGCTTATGCGTAATAGTTGAACGTTGGTTATTATGATGCTTCCAGAAGTGTGAGTCCACGCGTGGTGTGCTGTTTAATAAAGATGTGTTTAACTAAGGATTAATTCTGTGTGTTGCAGGGTCTAAATGGGCGACTAGCGTTCGCTATCGCGGCTGCTGCGCTCGGATCATCCTTCCAGCATGGGTACAACACTGGTGTCGTTAATGCACCTCAGCAGGTATTTCGCAAGAAACAGTAGTCAGCATTTTCCTCGTACCTCTTTCCACCGATTCGCGATTCGACTTTTTTCCCCTTATCTATCCATCGCGATCTATATTACCGACGGGGACTGCTTCGCTAACAAGGTGAACGCGTAACGGAATTTTTTTACCGATCCGCTATTAATCGATCGACGTTAATCGAGTGATAATTGGCTGATAATTAATTGCGTCGTTGGTCGTCCGCTGTGCATTTGCACATTGCAAATCAATGCCTGAAAAAGGCTCCGCCCTCTCGTAACTGCTGTCATATGCACTCTGTTGATGTAAATAGCAATATCGTTAAGTGGCTCGCTTACGTATCGCTAATTTTGGCAATTATCATGCGAGCTTAAACATGTGCACGTTGCTTATAAATACTAATTGTAAGTTTCAACCTTACCAATTATCACCTTATCAAACGCACAATTCAGCCGAGGACAGTCCAATTGGCGTTGGTTACATTTGAGCACCTAAAGCCGCGTTCCTGCGTGCGCCATAGGGGGCGCTTTGATATCTGATTGCTACAAACGTTATTATTAGTCTAACGCAATTAGCAAAATGCAAAAGATATGTTTTTCAGCATTTTTCTTTGCTATTTTCAATTTTAAAAGTAGTTTAGACTCAATGAAAATGCTTGATTGTAGTTCTTCCGAGAGTCATAGGTGTGCAGAATAAGCAGTAAAATTTATAAAGCAATCGGTTCGACGGATCTTGACATTTTATCTTCACGACGTGAAAAAATGACGTTTTCAGAAAAACGCGTTCAAAATTTTCATCTGTAGAGGCCGAGCCTCTGTAGAAGCTTAAATAATCGGATTTTTTCCATGAAAATTTAACAGTACATTCTTGAGGATATGTACTTCCAAAAAATGTTTTAAAAAAAAATCGATTTTTTCAACCCGCCTGACCGGAATGAGCCCTTAATAAGTAACACGAGTAGCGTCCTCTGGGTCAAATTATACCCTGCATCCGCCATGCATGGACTTATTCCGAATGATAACACTTGCCAGGATTCTTATTAACCAACGTTGTGTCGCAGCTTATCGAGGACTGGATCAGTAACCTGAAAATGAACCGCACCGGTCATCCGACGTCGCAAGGAGAGGTGACGATGATATGGTCGATCGCGGTGTCGATATTCTGCGTGGGCGGTATGATCGGCGGCTCTCTGGTGGGGTCGGTAGCCGATCGTTTCGGCAGAAAGGGTGGCCTGTTACTGAACAACGTCCTGGTACTCCTCACGGTCATCTTCGAGGGCTGCGCGAAGTCAGCGAAGAGCTACGAGATGATTATCATCGGCCGGTTCCTGATCGGCATCAACGCCGGCTTGAACGCTGGCCTGGCGCCGATGTATCTCTCCGAAATATCGCCGATTCACTTACGTGGCGCCGTCGGTACGGTTTATCAGTTAGTCATCACCATGTCTATTCTGGTATCGCAGATCCTCGGGTTAAAGCAAATATTGGGCACGGCCGAGCAGTGGCCGTTGCTCCTGTGCCTCACGATCGTGCCAGCGATCTTCCAAGTCGCCACGCTTCCGTTGTGCCCCGAGAGCCCCAAATACCTGCTGCTCAGCAGGGGCAAGGACATGGAGGCCCAGAGAGGTACGTGTTTTAATTACTTATCAATTCATTCTGTGGAATTGGTGCGTTACCCATAAAAGAGCAAACAGGACAGTGGAAGAGGGAAGGTCAGTTTTAGCGAAGGTGGTTAAGGCGCAGGCTTGACTTTGGTACTTCCGAAGATCGCGTGTTCGAATCCCATTGGGGGTGGTCCTTGTCTTCTCGTTTTTTTCCACTAAAATTGCTTCTTTGTTTATCGCATTGGTAGTAGGGCGGGGCTATTCGAAGAATTAAATTTAATATTCGAATATTTTACAAGTATTCGAATGCTACGAATAAACTTCGAATATTTGAGTATTCAAATGCTACGAATAAACTTCGAATATTTGAGTATTCGAATGCTACGAATAAACTTCGAATATTTGAGTATTCGAATGCTACGAATAAACTTCGAATATTTGAGTATTCGAATGCTACGAATAAACTTCGAATATTTGAGTATTCGAATGCTACGAATAAACTTCGAATATTTGAGTATTCGAATGCTACGAATAAACTTCGAATATTTGAGTATTCGAATGCTACGAATAAACTTCGAATATTTGAGTATTCGAATGCTACGAATAAACTTCGAATATTTGAGTATTCGAATGGTTATTATTCGGATGTACATCAATATTCGAATAGTATGGTGTTGAAGTAGGTCAAAATTAGCTTACAAGATTTCACCCAGGCAACAAATGAACCTCTAAAGAAATTCTTAATTTATAATTCACACCACACTATTCGAATACCTGGATATTCGAATTATATTCGTCAAATAATTGAGCAACTGGAGTATTCGAATACCGAAAAATTCGACAAATAGTCCCAGCCCTAGTTGGTGGTAAGTGCTCTATCGTTGTCCCTTTGCTGTTTTATGGGCATTTAGATAATAAGAAGTGTGAATTAGTTAGGGACATTTTTCCGCTGGCTGATAGAAAAAAAGCTGCTGAGTATGTTGTTGTATATTATAATAAAACGCTATTGTTTCATTTATCTCTTGGATAGTTCAGTATTTCGAAGTACTATTACGGATATAGAATCGCTTAATTAAGGAACTATATTTCTAAGATCTTGACCTTTCTCAGGGTCAATAAGTATTTAATCGTGTTATCGGCAAAGATTACATTACTCTGATTAAAATAGAGGAAACGAAACACTACCCTCTATATACCAAAGCAACGTATCGCAGAAAGACAAAGCGCGTATTAATAATCAGTATTCCCCAATATCGAGGCTGGATGACGTTTCCCTCGATTGATCGTAACGAGCCGACGGTCACATTCGCATTATTTGGAGCGAAACGTTTATCGGTGACGAGCTCTATTGTTGTTGCAGCTTTGTCCTGGCTCCGCGGCACGATCGAAGTTCACGACGAGATGGACGAAATGAGGGCGGAGTATGAGTCAGTGAGGCTGGTGCCAAAGGTCACTCTGAAAGAGCTGTTCGTGAATTCAACGCTCAGGATCCCGTTGATCATCGCCATCATGGTGATGTTCGCACAGCAGCTGTCCGGTATAAACGCCGTGATGTTCTTCTCGACGAAGATCTTCATGATGGCGAAGCTGGACCAGAACTCCGCCCAGAACGCGACGATGGGCGTCGGGGCGATGAACGTCATCATGACATTCATCTCGCTGATCCTGGTCGAGAAAGCTGGAAGGAAGCAGCTGCTGATGATCGGCTTCACGGGGATGTTCATTGACACCGCTTTGCTCGCTATCTGCCTCGCGTTCGCTGTAAGTGTATCCCCTTTCTAGGCGAAAAGCTCTATCACGAGTAGCCGCACTGCTATTGCCCAGCTGCTCTGCGAAACACTTCCATAAGAAAGATTAACAACCTCTGTCCTGCTTTATCTTCATTCATATCCACTCTAGAAACCCTTGAAACTACCGAAGCATTGCTTCACCACATCCATTCAGTTCGTTACAAGTGTACCGATTCTAGGTCAATTGATTACAAGTGGTCGGCAATAGTAGCTCGCATCATCCCATCCTTGATACAGAGACCTCCAGATCTAAGGAAACTTTGTAGGTCAACGTAGACAAACTCGTAACGCGACGCTTTTCCCTTCTTCCAGGACACTTCCAGCACGGCGGCCTACTTCTCGATCGTGCTGGTGATTATGTTCGTGGTGCTGTTCGCCACCGGGCCAGGTAGCATCCCTTGGTTCCTTGTGTCCGAGCTGTTCAACCAGTCCGCGAGGCCCGCGGCGACGTCCGTCGCCATCGCTGTCAACTGGACGGCGAACTTCATCGTCAGCATCGGCTTCTTGCCGCTGCAAGAGGCGCTGGGGGCGTACGTGTTCATAATATTCGCCGTGCTCCAGGCGTTCTTCGTCTTCTTCATCTACAAGAAGGTGCCCGAGACGAAGAACAAGACCATGGAGGAGATCAGCAGCATGTTCAGGCAGATATCGTATCAGTAAGAGCGCGGCCTCGCTGCAACGCGCATGAGGAGAATTGATTTCAAGAGAAACTTGGAGGTGGAAACTTTTTAAAGGAACGTCTTGTTCATGGATGAGAATGAATCGAGCGTGAACGGGTGACTTTACCCACGACCGAATGACACACGCGTCTCTGTACTAGCAATTCACGCGTGGCCGTTGCGTTTTAGCAAACGTTGAACATAATTAAAAGGAGAGCACATTTCTTTCTTTCTTTCTTCTTCTTTTTTTTTTTTATATAAGCGAAACACTGTTTCGAACATGTTTGTATTTTAACGTAATGACGAATCGAACGAATCCAGGTTAAATTGTCACGAGCTTTTACTTTGCATTAGCTGTCGAGTCGCGTGCATACGCCTTCGAGGGGGTTTAATTGTAAACTTAAATCTAGTTCCTATTGTTACTGGCACAGTGAACTTATCTCGTGACAGGGAGGAGAGGGTGAGGGTACCGGGCCATGGCAGACTCGAGAGTTACGAATCGATGTTCGTTTATCGTGAATTCGCTCGTCTCCTTTTAACAATTTTCCCTTTTGTAGACGCTGTACCGAGCCTCGAATCGGAGGCGTTCTAACGTTACAACGTGTACAAGACTAATTTAGTTTTAGGGTATCGAACAGAGCTCAACTGTAGAGGGACAAATATTTTATCCATGGAATTATATATATTTTTGAAGACAATGGAAACATTCTGTGAATGATTGAGAAGTTATTTGAAGAGGGAAACATCTCGCCTCGCGGCTCCTCGCGAGTAGCTACGGGAATCGATCGATCGTTAATTCTCCTCGCTTCCTGTGGCGCCACTGTGCTTCGGAGAAAGAGAAAAGAGTCTCGCGGAGGGATAATCAATCGCCGATGCTATGAAAAACATCATAAGTCTAGTCACAAGGATGCAAATCTTTATTTTCTTGTTCTCGTGGAGAGAACACCCCGGGGGGAAATTCCACTGTCGCATACTTCTCGTATATTTTCTCGTATTTGCCGGAAGCTCTTCTTTTCTCTTCTTCGAAGCGGAAAGCTCAGCTCGTAGCGACACCATTATTTCAACTCCTCTGGAGACTCTGGCAACGCTCGTCGGGACTCGCGAGACTCGTGTTGGGAGATTCGGGAAGAATTTCGTTTATAACGGACAATTTTTTCTTTCTTTAGAGCTTTGTCGGGCGGATCACCGCGGCAGAGAGTTTTATCGGGACGAGAATGAGAGAGTAACAAAGCACTATATATATATAACAATTGTACATAGAAATATTACGGTAGAGTAGCGTCGTATAGTGTATAGAATAATTATATTTATGTATGCATGTAATTAGTTGACAGTTGAGATACTGTAAGCCGTTGTTATTATATTTATTAGATATTTAATTAATTGTAAACCGCAAACAGGAAACCATGCTGAAGTACAGCCGTACACGCGTAGCTTAGGAGGGCAAGAAGCATGGGTGACGTTGCGACGTTTCGTAATCGCGGATCAACGATGTGACATACTTCTTTTTTTTTTCTCTCTTTTCTTTTGTTATTTATCGTGTGCATCCTTGGATCCGTATAATACTCAGCATACATAGCTATATTTTTTAATACTGAAGACACGCGTGTCTACGGTGTGCCAGTGAATGTTACGAAGGACATGTAATATCATCTTCCCAGCGATATTGTTAAAGAGATCCAGCGCGACAAAAATGCTTAAAAAAAAAACGACTGTCTCGTGTTTTGATTAAATTTTTGAAAATATAAACAACGAATGATATACATGACAGATGTGTGACGTTATTCGAGAGAGAGATAGCGTTGGTAACATTTCAGACACCGATAAGTGGAGGCAACGAACGATTACGAATTAAATAATTGCCGGATAAATCGAGCAGCGAGGGCGAATATTTGTTCCTCGTTTGCCGATCATCGATTACGCCAATTCCATCGACCGTAGTCACGAGGCACACCGATACAGAGTAGACGTAACAATAACATGTGGCAGCAATGATCGTTTGATAAATACTGTTTATTGAGTTTAACGAACAACAGGAACTGTTCTATTCGAATCGTAGATTCCATTGAATTATTCGTGCCTGAGAATTGAGCGCATAACGAGCCTCCACTGTTTGTAAGTTTGAACTCCGTTGTAACTCGTAGGCGATAGAACAAAGCTACAGTCCGAACGAAATCAACTGGCCGTTCGAAGTCGCTTAAGGATCCCCCACCACCGTCGTTTAGCTCCGCCCACCGCGCCATCTGTCGCTTCCTCGTGGAAACTAGCAGAGGTCGCGCTTGGCACGATTTATCGTTAAAGTTACGTCGGGCGTCCCGTTGATTTTGCTTCCACTGTAGAATGGTTGCGTGACGAACGGTAGCGGGAGGAAATAAACACGGAAGTTTCGCGCGGAGAGTGTCACTTCCCCTTGGCTGACGTGTATGAGTGTGGTTTTCGTTACGTCCAAATGAAATTTCGCAACGGGCAATAAAGCCGTCTGTACACATTTAACTGTAACACTTAAGGGAGAATCAAAACGTCTTTATAACCGAAGTTTATTGCGCACATATGTCGTCTTAGCAGAGACACCGTATTTAGTTGCAGAATGGAGTGCAACGTGTCTGTAATTAAGTGTGGAACCTTTTCGTTCATCGATCTGTACGTGGTACAAGTCTCTTTTGCGGTACAATTATAGCATTTAGCTGTTAGCTTCTTCTTTTATACGCAAGCACCCTTTGGTCAATCGTCTTCTTTCTTTTATAGAGGTCGATCATACATATCTGTTGTAAGATGCAGCGGGGCAACACGCGAACATCGCGCGCTCAAACACCCGCGTCATTTCTATAACCGTTTGCATCGAGGATTCATCGTCTCGCGATCATTTCGATTATTTAAAAACACAACATAGGTCCACCCTGCTTCACAGTTTCTCATCGGACATTACTGTGGATATATGTAACGCATTATAGACTGTGACTTTTGATGCCAATATACAAATTATCGAAATAAACGATTTTATTGTAACATTTACCGATTACGAAGTGCGAATTCAGTGGATGTAATTATAAGATAAAGATCGTTAATCTGAATTGGATTGGATGTTAAATATCGCTATTTGCCCAACGCGCGAGGCGAGCCGCGCACGCGCGCGCGTCACGCGCGTGGGCAATACGAAAATAAATATTCAAAAATAAATAGTCTGTAACGATGTACGAGCGCGTTATCGGAAATCTTCTAAAATTATCGCGCAATTGGCAGAGATGGTGCCCAATAATCCAGTAAGGAACAAGCGGTGGGCGTTTTTGGCGATCACGATGCGACACACTTTCTCAATTTTCTTTCCCATATTCGCATTGGCATACCCTCGTTACTATTCTTACGAACGGTTTGAAGAGAATTGCGCGCAAATAACGAATTTGGTAAAGAAATCTCGTTTGCTGCGATTTGTACAGGCCGCAGCCATTTTGAATGTGAGACGAAAAGGAGAATTACTTATAAGCGATCGGATACTTTCTCGAGGCCAAACGGGTACTGTCGACTTTTTGTCGATGCCGCGAATTGTACGAATGGGAGGGAATAATGAACTCGAGCAACCATCAATCGACGTCGATGTATCTGCAGAACGCAGAAACTACCACCGCGGGAATGATGGCGCTCGTGTTGCGTAACAAATATGGAAGACGCAGGTATACACTTTACTATATATGTTTAAATGGAACTAGTAGTATAAAAGTTCATTTAAAAGTTAATTCTTACAGTAAACATGTTGATAATACACTTACACTCAATACTGGAATATGTAAGAGTCTGTAACGTGGACAATTTTACTCGGTTTGGCACTTTAAGAAAACTTAAAATTGAGATCATTGTTCATTGTAGCGTTGCAATTTGTTACACAACATTTTCTCTGCATATAGTTCATCGATACTGTGAAAAATGGTAGACAACAATAAAATGTATACCTCTGTCGGCCATTACTATTAGTTCGGGTATTGACCGCTAGTGTCACAGATTAATTTTAAACTCCCAATTGGCGCGTGCGTTCCTCGAGAGTCAAATAATATCCTTGCCATTGAACATCTCATCGTCACTCAATTCTCAATCAATATCACGCCACACCATTCTCGATTATTACTCGTCCAAACTGTTTCATCGTAACAAAAGAAAACAAACAAATCCCTGTAAAATTCGACGGCTACGCCAGTGCTAGCAGCGCCTCGCGCGGCTAAGCGCATGCGCGCTCCTTCGTTACCCCAAACACGTTAAGATCGTGTGCCGCTTTGGAGGGCGTGCGTTCGCATTCATTGACGTTCGTCGATGTAGAAGCAGCTGATCGATGGGAAAGGCGCACGGCAGTGTGGTGCTTCCGTTCGCCACCGCGAGATGTCGGGAGTCTACGATGCTATGGGGGGCAGAGAGAAACGCCGCGCGCGGCTCGCATCGTCCGTCAGAGTAAACACAAGCACGAACACGGGCCAGAGGCACCTCGTGCGCGCTGCCAGTGGCAGATACATATCCTCGCCGAGTGTTTTAAAGGGATTGACGGTGAACGCGACGGCCAAGCGACGGATCCAGTTGCGCTGTTCTAGGGGCGAGTGTTCGCTGGATACGAAGTTCGCGTTTCCTCGCGGGGGGGTGGGTGGGGGGTGGACAGGTGAAAGGGGGTGTGATGATATGTGACGGGGACGCGGAGCGGCGGTGAGGCCGAGCATCGTCGGTGAACGGCATTGTCAGGAGCTCAGGACGCTTAATGTGCGCGGTGCGGGCGCGTGGCACGCTCGAGGCGGCCACAAATGAAGAAGAGGGAAGCCACGGCGAGGGCGGTAGAGAGGGAAGATGTCGAGTGGCTCGGCCCCGAAGCTCGTGAACGGTGAGAACAGGAAGGAGAACGTTGTTCACGGTTACGAGCACGGGGACAGGAAGGTGGACGAGAGCGGCGCTGCTGGCAGCACTGCCTCCTCCATAGTTGTTCTCGCTGGTAGTGCTGGTAGCGCTGCTGCTATCGCCGCTGGTGCTGGCACTACTGCGTCTAGTGCCGCTAGTAACGCCGGCAGCGACGATGATAATGGCGGTAACGGCCGCCCGGCTGATAGTAGTGGTAACGGTGACAGCGGCAGTAACAGCGGTTGCTGTGTTACCGGCCTGACCGCCGGGGGCGTCGTCGGCAGCGTGGAGTTTCGCGACGTAAACTCCGAGCCCGAGACACCGGAGCAGGATCACGAGGCGTTCGACGAGCAGGGGGAGGACGGGGACGAGCTGAGCGACACCGAGTACCGCGTACCGTGCACGGGGACGTGCTGCGTCGAGCCGCCGATCGTCCTAAGCCTCGCCGCCGCCAGCGACGCCGCGGACGCGGCCAGCACGGCCGCCAGCATAATCGAGCACGACGATCGAACGACAGCGGCCGTCTCTGCCGCCGCCTGCTACGAGGACGACGAGGACGAGGACCGCGAGGAGGAGGACGACGGCAACATGGTCGCGGCGATGAACGAGCACCTGTCCACCACGTCGGCCACAAGTGGCGTACGGAGCAACACGGCCTCGACGGCCAGCGGCGCTGGAAATCCCCTCGCCAATCAGAACAACAGTTGCCCCCGCAATGAGTTCGAGAATGTCGACGAGGACGGCAAGCCGGCCGCTGGTATACTCAGCTTCCCCTGTGACTTCGATCACATGTACGCGAGCATGACAGACGGCGGTGCGCCCGCCACCGCCACTTCCACGCTCGGCGTCAGCCCCCTTCGCGGCAACGAGCCGCGCCAGAACGACCTCACCGAGGTGAAACACCTCAAGGAACTGTTGCTCCTCCATCTCGACCTGATACAGCAGCAATCGGAGCAGATCGTCACTAAGGACAAACTGCTGGCAGCACTTCGACAGGAGAACGAAACGGTACTCTTTTCTCCACATGCCCCCCCCCCCCACTCGGAAACCCCCCCCGTCACCCTTCTATCCTTATCTAGCCGCTCAGATCCGCTCCGGATCCTCGGTTATCGTTTAACCGCGTCCGCGTCAAAACCCGTCCCGCGGAACGCGTATTCCAAAACACCCGCGCTTATGCTCGCACGCAGAGATGCCAGATCGAGGACGGGTTCCCTAGAGAATTTCCCCCACCTCGCCTACACTACGGCGGAGCTGCGTGTCCGTGAGTTGGACTCCGAAGCGCCGAGCTCACGGACACGCCGCTCCGGCGTAGTATGCGCGAGGTGGGGGAAATTCACGAGGGAACCCGTCCTCGATCTGGCATCTCTGCTAGCACGTCAGAACTTACGACTCCTCCTCTCCCTCGCCGCGGCGGACTCTGTTTTCCCGGTTCTTGTTTCCCGTCCCTGCCATTGGTCGCCCGAGCCGTGAAGGTCAGGCGAAACGTCGCCGCCAGATGGCGCAGCTACGCGAGAAGTCGGCACCTTCGAAACGAGAAGCACGTTACACGTTCTGCGTGATTCTCGCGCGCGTTCCACCTCGGCGAAGAACGTTCGTTGTGGGGAAATGGAAGGACCTCTGAAAGGATCGAGCAGTTTCAGGCGACTAGAACGATAACCGTGCAAGTCGATGCTGCGCAATTACTCCGATATACGTGCCTGAGAGATTCCGCTGGCGATAATGCCTGGGATACGGAGGGAAACCCGAGCCCGACCGACCTATCGTTTGTTGACAGTAAATAAAGACGCTTAATTGAGTACCGTAGATCTCTCAAGATAGTTTACATCCTCGAAACTCGTATCTCAGGGCCGAGAAACCTTTCTCTACTCGCCAAACTTAGGTTTCATTCTAATTACATCTTCGGAGTACTTAACGGTCAGTTTTAGGTAGTCGAGCTAATCGGTGCGATCGAATCTCACAGCGTTTGACGACTCTCGTCAAATCGCTATTCCCGTCACGGAATGTTTCCGACGAGCGTACAATTAAGAAACTCGCGCCGGCGGCATTTATATTCCTGCTATTCTTATTTGTATTCCAGCTGAAGCTGCGTTTGGAGCGTATGGACAGACGTGTGAATCTGCAGAAATTACGATCGGAGAGTAACGAGAATTCCATTGCGTCCGAGCACGGGGCGTGCTCGCCTCCGAGCATCAATTCTGTAAACGTGCCATCGACCAGTGACATTCATAGGAACGTTCAGCCTGAGAACAATAACTCTCAGTACAACGAAAGCTTTAAGATACGTTTGAATACCAGCGGTGGAGTGACCACTGTCAAACAGGAGCCGAACGATAACCAAGGCAAGCACGAGACGAAAATAGAAGCTGGTAGTGATATTAGATTAGAGTGGGAGGAGAAGAAGAAGAGGAGATCGGACCCGATACCATTGTCGGGCTGCAGTAAGAGGAAAAGGGGCATCTCGTGTTCGTCGACGATCAGCAACGAGACCACCTCGACGGTACAGGATAAGGCGCTTAGCCACGAGCCGGGCAGAAGGGGAGACAGGAAGGGGAAGCTGCTGGCGAAGAAGGAATCTTTCCTCGCGACGGAGGAGCATTATTACACAGCTGTAGGAGATCCTAATTATACGTTAAGTTTAAAGGAACCTAGTCCGGCGGAATGTGACACCTCCTTGGAAGTTCCGAATTGGAGAGTAAAGATATATACGAGCTGTTATACGATGGAGGGGACTGAAAATTTAGACGATGAAATTTTTAACAAGAGGCATTTAAAATTGGAGAACGATGAGAGGCGAAGGAAAAGATGGGATGTACAGAGGATAAGGTTCGTATCGCGTAATATCTGCTTTTTTCTTATTGTAAAATTTAACAGCCAACTGTTGTAATCGATGATGTTTCCGTCGCAGAGAGCAGAGACACATCGAGAAGTTGAAACAGAGGCAAGAGCGTCAGAATCACCAAGCAACGTGTTACAATACCAATCACACCGGACCCTGCCCCTCGGCGGTCGAAGAAGAATCTGTGTCGTCGTTATGGCCTGACCTAGAACAAATACAAAGTCTTCAAGTGGATCCCCAATTACCTGTTACTGCATTTGGTGCTCCTATTCCTAGTTTTACTCCAAGGTAAATAGAAACGTAAATAATGCCGAGACTGTATTGTATTTAATTGCCTACGATTTTGTAATTGCAGCGAGTTTTCTCTGCCTTGGTCAAACATGTCGCGTTCGAGCAGTCGGCGTCCTAAACGATCAACAGGTAGAAGAAAAGCCACTAGGAGATAAACTTTTACAACAGTGGACAGGACTATCTTTTGTCTTATAATTTTTAATCTTCGTTATAGAGACTTGCTCCCTTACACCTCCGTCTGTTCTATTTTCTAAAACCGTATTCTTTTTACTGCGCAAAATAGGGGCACCAAAGATATTTTTATTACCTTTTTTAAAATAGAATTCTGGAAAGATGACCGCAACCGATAGGAGTACCTACTTCACTTTCACTTCTCTTTCTCTCTATTTTTCTTTTTTTATTTTCCACGTATTCTTCAATAGAGTGTTTATTCGCCACCGAAATCTCGTCGGAAATCGCCGATCTCGCGGTTCGTTGGAATCGTTGGAGGGGGGGATCATTTTATTCGTGCAACTGTGTATATTCTCGCAATTTGATAAGAATGTTGTCCATTTATTTGATTTTAATTAGTATTTATTATTTATATCTATGAAATCTCATTCGGGATCGTACAAATTATGATAATCAACTCGAACATTCAAATCAAATGCATTTTCCTTCTCGCAATGAATTGTACAAAGATCGAAATCCAATTGACACGGAGTACAGTGAAGATTCTTTTGTAAATGATTAATATCGCACTGGAACGAGCGGTAACAATCAGTTTCGAACTCTTCGTAGCCCCTTTTCTTTCGTCTCGAATTGATACAGAGGAAGAAATTATTCGTACCTACGGAATTTTCTCGTAACTATTTCCAAAAAAAAATATCAGGGGTACAAATGTATTTATTGTATTACATATTTATTGTTAAGGACTAGAATACTCTTCAACGGTGAAAATATGTAGTTAATAGAGTAAATCCTACATCCGGACCAGCTCGAAACCACATTGAATCAAGTTCGCCATTCATTTCCTTTAACACTGCGCTGCGAGTACAGTTCCAAGTGTGTCGCAGATATTATGGAAAATTTCTGCTTCTAGAGGTAACGGTAATAAATTTGATCCACTGTGGTTTTGCAACGGTTTATCATGTTTTCATTGCAATCTATTCCGATAAGTATCTCATGCGTCCATTGATAAATTATCTCAGCTATGTTGCACCATCTGCGGACCATTTTTTGTAGAATAATTAAACGTAAAATGTGTAACTATCTGTGGGAGATTTGAAAACACCTCTAGACACACAGCCGTTGTCTTCCTGAAACGCCGAAGGTCCATCGAATGAATTTTGCTGCGCGTTCTCGGCGATCCGACGTGATCCGACGTTTTAGATAATCATGCGAAGATAACGCGGAAGATTTGTCGGAAGTAATCGAAGCCCGGAGCTAGTGGGAAAATTGTAAAAATGAATCTAACGGGTCTAATTTAAAAGCTAAATGTACGACAGCGTTTTAAACTGTGGCAATTTGAAACGCATATTTTTCGTAACTCCTGCTCCGAGCGCCGCTCTCGGGGCACGAGTTTTGGCAGAGAGCAGCGACATGTAACGAGGTTCGGAGAACCACTTGTTTTAACGTGGTAAAGATATGTATTACGAGTTAAGGGAACACATAGATCTCGGTGAATTAACGTAAAACAATTATAACGTACATGTATCGGCCATGTTAAAATCATAAACCAGTTATGCAGGAGATTTATATATTATTTGTAACTTTACCGTTTTTTATTAAACAGTTGAAAAGAGAAGGAAAAGGGGTTACGATTATGAAATGAACTTCGTAGATCGCTTTCTTAATTGGGAGGAATTAAGAATCATTATCGAACGACGATCGTCTTCTTCGAAAATTGCCAGAAAGTCACGCTTAACGATTCGACCGATTCTCCAGGAACGTTTGCGATTTATTTTACACCGTATTCTATTCCTTTTTCTTTCTTCCTTATTTTTTTTTTTGCTTTTGTAAATTCCACCATTGCATGTAACTGCAATTCTTAACCGAAAATTTTGATAGAGCGCACCGGCCGTGCGCGTTTAGTTGTATCATCCTCTATTTTATAATCGACATATGCGACGAGGTACTCGATTCAACCGTCCATGAAAAAAGTATCAGAGTTTCATGAACCGAAATGCTCGACAACTGAGCAATGAATGACACGGCGAACATAGTGATTAGAAACTTGTAAATAAAGAAACATCTTTCCAATTAAGCGTCAAGTTTTCGTTCACACGATTTTATTTAGGGCGATAAATGCTACCAGCGAATCAAGCGACCTTATTTTTTTTACATTAAAGGAAATAGGCGCGCGTAGCATCTCACACGGATATTTTCAAAAAGAATAGCGCGGTAAACGGTTTACGTTCGTAATTCGTTCGGACCGAAATTTCGTTAATTCGATTTCCCGTTTTTTTTTTTTTTTTTTCGAAGATTCTTTCAAAAGGGTAAAAAATCCTTCACTCCTCGTTACGCTTTCAATTTCCGTTCTTTTATTCAAGCCTACCTTAGGTTACAAGGTAGAAGTTATAAAAAATGGATAGATACTGTCCATTTTTTACAAATCGCCAACATTTCAGCACACTTTGGAATTAACGAGATTTCGACCGCCTATGTGTAACAAATAACTTACAGGATCTGTATACATATATGTGTATACGTCTATGTATT
The DNA here is from genome assembly GCA_963971345.1 of Andrena flavipes. Classification (NCBI taxonomy): domain Eukaryota; kingdom Metazoa; phylum Arthropoda; class Insecta; order Hymenoptera; family Andrenidae; genus Andrena; species Andrena flavipes. Next base: position 77,657,728 of record OZ020480.1, read on the forward strand.
TCAGTGTGTATATATATTTATACTGTATAACACACAGACGCAGGTATAAATGGATGTATATGTATCCTACTTGATTGGATCGATATACGCATACCTTGTAACGACACATCGTATATATCGATCTATATCATGTAATATATGCGGGAATATATCTATTATATTATGTACTATATATAAAACACTATACTATATAATATAATACATATACCGTTGCTGTGCGTACAGGTCGTCCCAGAACGCATCCCGAAATCCTACAAACTTCCAGTTCCCTAACGTCGCGTTCGGTTAAAACGGAACCTCGCGTTCTTAACCTCTACCAGGCGCTTTTAGCCGCTTCGAATCGATCGGAAATGAACAGGCGACTCGATCTCAGGGTCCAGTCGCGGCTTACGGAACGCCCTGTGCGCAAAGCAAGCTACACTTTAGAATTAAGAGATATTGAATAAATAAGATTATTTCGTACAAACGAATGCCTCGATAAATGCCAACGATCAAGCACCCCGAAATATGAAGACCCGAGAGTAGTCTTGATAAGCGTACGATGAAATTTTGCAATGGAAGGAGTATCGCGAGGCGATACTTTCGGAACCGTGCGTTTCTGTTTCCGGGATTTGTGTTTACGATTAGAAGCACTTTCTGTGGACGATAGAGGGCCCCGACTCGTCGTACTCCTGCTTCGAGATCCACATCTGCTGGAAGGTGCTCAGGCTGGCCAAGATCGAGCCGCCGATCCAGACCGAGTACTTCCTCTCCGGCGGCGCGATTATCTTGATCTTCATCGTAGATGGTGCCAGTGCCGTTATTTCCTTCTGCATCCTGTCCGCTATACCCGGATACATGGTGGTGCCACCGGACAGCACGGAATTCGCGTATAGGTCCTTGCGGATATCGACGTCGCACTTCATGATCGAATTGTAGGTGGTCTCGTGGATCCCGCAAGACTCCATGCCGAGGAAGCTCGGCTGGAACATCGCTTCTGGGCAACGGAAGCGCTCGTTACCGATGGTGATCACCTAAAATCCAACCGTTCATTTACGCTACTCCGTGTACCGTGAGATTCATCGGCAGGAAATGAAATCTTGTAATCGCGATTATTCCCTCGGCCGGAAAATTATTCAATCTCCAGGCCCGAATTTGCAATTTTTATAACTGCTTTCTTGGATCGACGAGATTTTTTCGAGGCTTTAATTTTAATCGTTAAGTAAATTTGTAATTCTTACACCTTCCTTTTGTTCCGAAACGATGAGATTGTTTCTTTGAAACTTTCAAGAGACAATTTAATCGCCGTGGAAATTACTTTTCAGGTAAAAAATTCTTCGATCTTTAAATTTGCCATTTTTACACCTTCTTTTGAATTGACAAGATTGTTACATTCAAGGGCGTCCGTAGACTTTTTTTCAGAAGGGGGAAACTTTGAAGTGACGGTGAAGAAAAATATAGTAATGAAAAAACGAGTAGTCCGCTTGTTTTCTTGAACTTATTTTGTAGTGCCAAATAAATTAAAACTTTAAATCCGAAATTTAAAAATTTTCAAAAGCCAGGAGGGGGGGACTGCCCCTTTTGCACCCCCCTCCGGACGCCCATGGTTACATTGAAGGTTTCAGAAGGTTTTTTCATTTGGTTTCAAGAAGGTTTTACAGATAAAAATTCGGATTATTATAATTACTTGTCCGTCAGGTAGTTCGTAGCTCTTTTCCAGCGCGCTGGAGCCAGCAGCAGTGGCCATTTCTTGCTGGAAATCCAAGGCGACATAGCACAGTTTTTCCTTAATATCCCGAACGATTTCACGCTCAGCGGTGGTCGTGAAGGAGTACCCCCTTTCGGTTAAGATCTTCATAAGATAGTCTGTTAAATCACGACCGGCCAAGTCCATACGCAGGATCGCGTGCGGCAAAGCGTACCCTATATCGAGGAGGAACAATGTTATCATCCTTTTAACACATCCCCTTTCTCAAGCATTTTAACCTTTAGAGGGCCACTATAGTGGCCACCTAAAAATTTGAGTACTTCACCGGCCATTTTGGTTATATATATATGCATAAATTCTAAGTAAATAAAATTAATAATTTCAATGAAAAAATCCCGGCCCTCTAAAAGTTAATATTGTCAAATCTCGTACGCCGCGGTAATTCCCAAGAAGCATTTCATCGATATGTATGCAAGAAGATGGCGCGTACCCTCGTAAATCGGCACAGTGTGCGAAACTCCGTCACCGCTATCTAGCACGATGCCCGTGGTGCGCCCTGAAGCGTAAAGCGATAACACGGCCTGTATAGCAACGTACATCGCCGGGGAATTAAACGTCTCGAACATGATCTGCGTCATTTTCTCCCGATTTGCTTTAGGGTTCAAGGGCGCCTCCGTCAGAAGGACAGGGTGCTCCTCGGGAGCGATCCGGAGCTCGTTGTAGAACGTGTGGTGCCATATCTTCTCCATATCGTCCCAGTTCGTGACAATCCCATGCTCGATCGGGTATTTCACCGTTAACACTCCCCTCTTGCTCTGGGCCTCGTCTCCCACGTAACTGTCTTTTTGACCCATGCCAACCATGATTCCCTGTGCAAGTTTTCATAGACTTTTTTAAAAAGCATCTCAAGCGAATTTATTTCGTAAATACACGAGGCATTTAAACTGCTATTTATCAACTCAAACGAAAGAGTTTTATCCCTCCGAGTTTTACTTTACACAAGAAATTGAATCTCGGACCATCCGCGTACTTCGTAATTAACTTCCCTGCGTTAGCTGAAGGCGCACGAGGGATTAGCTGTCGCTAATACCCGCGAGAAGATAAGGGCTAGAAATTTGCTTTACCTGGTATCGGGGCCTCCCAACGATGGAAGGGAACACCGCACGTGGGGCGTCATCTCCTGCGAATCCTGCTTTGCACATCCCCGACCCATTGTCGACTACTAAGGCAGCTACGTCGTCGTCGCACATTTTAAGATAGAGATATCTGCTCGTCGTATACGAAAGGAGATTAAATTTACTTGTCGAGAAGAGCGAGCGATTTGTTTGACTAGATTTTGTACTATCTTAACGGTGCGTTGACTCCTCTAATATTGTTCCAGCGGAAGGATGGAGCGGCTTTATATCAAGTCCCCCTCTTCTTCTACCTGCGCACGTCCATGCCTGTATTTTAAGCAGCTCCTTATACATCGGCGAACTGACATACGTTTCAGATAACGTAATTGCTTTTAACACCCTTACGATCTTGGAAACCTTTCGTCGACCTCTGTGCAAAACCTTTACGTAGTACTTGGCACGTCTTTTATTTTTATATTCGTATGACGTAGCTCAGATGACGGGAAGTTTAGCACAGGCGTTAGGTAATTACAATCGTATAAATTACTGAACGGAATTCATGAAGTTCGTATAACAGTACTAATATTCCAGCTAATACAGAAGTTAAGGCGTATAGCTTCGCGAGAGGATCTAATTGGTTTCTAAGGTATGCCAATTAAGAGAATCTTATTGCAGTGCATACGCACACGGCTTGAATTAACTAGAGCGTGTAATGTATTTCCTTGTCTCCTCGAATCCATTGAATACTCTTAACCGAATGCAATTTAGACCGCCGGTGTAGTTCGTTTATATTTAAGATCGCGTAAATCCTGCTTATTAATGAAAGTGAAAACCAGCTTCCCAAGAGTTCGTTGAACGCAAATGAATTTGTTACAGAAATTATGGGACGTAATGTGTTACGGGGCGGTGGGAGGATACGTTTGTAGAGGGAAAATATCTTATTTATTATATAAACATCTATGTACAGCTAGTTTACAACGGTGAATTTAACAAATCGTTTAACTGTTACGCTCCTTAATCGCGACTTGACTTTATGCTTTAACTAAGAATAAAATCTTTCGTAAAGGAATCGCGATAACGAAAAGTGTTTTTAATTGTTTAGGAACTATTTTAAGTGGGATTAATAATTTTCTTTTGTTATAGAATTTAACGAGATATGTGTACAATGAGTTTCCATTGAAATTATCGAGCACTTCTCTTATTTTCAGAGATGAGTGGCCGAAATCTATGAAGCGAAACATTGTCGCAATGTTTGCTTCGATTTAGATTGCTTTTATTCCGGTTATATAAGTTAACATTGCCTCCATATTTACAGAAAATGGAAGTTTCAGTTTGCTAAGTCTCTCGGAATTAACGCATTTTAGGAACTCGCTGTTCCGTAGAATGGCCACCACGCAAAGCCTCATTATAATCGGTGTATTACATTCCTTAATTAACTGTTCGACTAATCCTTATAATTAGGCCGTGAAATTAAGTACCTAGTTTGGGTTTAATTTGCTGTATATCCTATTTCCAAACCGTTCCTTTTTTTCGAGTGGAGGAAAATAAAAAAAAAGAATCGGGCGCATTAAATACCGTACTCGTAATTACAGAGTTACATATCTTCGGCTACGATTCTATGCGGTAGCATACGGATGCAAATAAATATTTCCACGGTCGCATACTCGCTTCGCGCCCCGAAGCTCCTTTCCTCCGAAATGTACAGGTCCTAGTGTCCTATATTTACAAACAGTACAGTTCCGATTAGCACGCCTCCTCCTGGCGTAGCGAATTTTATTTGTCCCAAAGACCGATCTCCTTCATTCTGGTTTGGAAATACTTCTCCAACGCGTTGGCGCACCGGTAATATTCGGTGTCAGGACTGTTGTACAGGCGACAGTTGGTGAATATCCGTGTCATGTCCGCGATGAATAGTCTCCTCGTAACGTAATACCGCGCTTTCAATCGGTCAGTCATAGTTTTCAGGTCTGAAAAGTAGAAATCAAGTCACACGGCTTCGTTCCGCGCAACTGTAATTCGAGTCTCTTGTCTTACTCACCCATGGGATATTTGATATGATCGTAATAATCAGGGACATCGTTCTTGTCCACGGGTTTCAGAAACGGCCAGGCTGTGCTATGATTCTTCACGCTGTTCAAGACGTTCTTCAAAACGTTGTACAGAGAATCGGTAATATCCAAGCACGCCTCCATTGGCTCCGGCCCTTGGGTCCCTTTCGCAACTCCCCTCGTTCTTGTCTGAGCGTAACTCTTCCAGCCAGTCTCGCGGATGCCCGGAATAGACTCGACGGGGATTCCCCTGACGCCTTCCTTGAAGCACGTCAAGCCGGGGTGCACCTTTTGTATCTCCTGCTGCCTCTGATGGATCAGCTTCTTAATAATCTTCTTCTGCTTTCGTATGACGGCCGTGAACTCCGTGTACACGATCTTGGCGTTCAGCTCGCAGTGCATCAACGTCGCCCGTTCGTAGTCCTTGATGTACCCTTGGTGCATCGACCGCGGCAATTTAATGTCTTTACTGAACCCTTGCTTCTTAAAGTATCCGATCGCGAATTCGTCAGCGAACGTAAGGAAGTGCAATATGTTGTTCTTTATGTGGTAATCCTTCAGCATGTTCATCAGATGGGTACCGTAGCCTTTGACCTGCTCTTGGCACGTAACAGCGCAGAATACTATCTCCGTGAAACCTTGCGTGGGAAACATACGGAAACAGATGCCACCGATCGGTCGGCCATCTTTTATCAGAGCTAGCGTCTTGTGCTTCCTGTAAAGACCAACGCTGTTACAATTACACAGCGGCACGCGACCGCTGCGCGGAAGATGAGCAGTTCTACTTACGGGTCAAAGACTAGTTGAGATATATACTCCTTCGGCATCCTGGGCAGCTGGTGGCTGAACACGTTGTGCAGTCCGATCAACCAAAGCATCGTCTGCTTGGAAACCGGCTGCGTCAAACTGTTCCCAATAACGTGGAACTCTATGATCTTTATACTCTCCTCGATCTTCGCAGTCTCATCGCGAGGGGCATTTGGTGGGAATACTGCGTCGGGTCCGCACATATAATTAGGATCGTTGATAGTAGCCACGATCTCAGCGACAGTCTCCTCCGGTAGATCCTCGAAAACCTCTTCGTTCTTCCTCCTTTTCACGTCCGACCGCCCCTCGGAGTGCGATCTCTTCTCGTGAATCTTCTTGATCCCAGGACTGATATTAATCGTCGTATAATTGTCTTTGTCATTCGGCGTGACCGTGACTTTCTCGAATTCCCCGGTCCTTCTCCCTTGATTCGCCTTCGACTCCAAAGCGGTTTGCAAGTAAGTGGGAGGCACTTGCTTGAACTCGGGATCCCAGATCGGTGAATTGTCCGAGTAGATCTCTGCTTCCAACATCGAAAGGAATCTGGAATCGGAATAATATCTTTAAACAACGAAGCGATATAATAGAACGACAGCTAAGAAAAAGTGTCTACGCACTTCGGGAAATGTGTTAAGACTATCACTCTCTTCTCCGGTGTTAGTTTGTCTCGCTCGCTGTGGCATTTGTCCAACAATTGCCTGGACACCGGCTTGAAAACAGCTTGGACGAACGTTCGCCCGAAAACTAAGGACGTGTCGTAATGCGGCAGAGAGTCGCAGAACGCTGGGATATGGCAGAAGACCAGCCAGCGCGTATGATTAATCTTATAAGCAGGAGCGTCCTCCGCGCTAATCGTGCCTCTCCTAGCGCTGAGCGGATCGAAATTCCAATGGTTCAAACAGTGCAGGAACATCTTTGCCAAATCGCACATAGCTTGCATGTCCCTCTGAGGCAAATGTCCGTATTTGTACGCGACGAAGTTCATCACAGCCTTCGCTATCGAGGGCCTCTCGAACGGCGGCTGTCCCAAAGGGCCTTCTATCGTAGGCTTTGTTATAGACTGTATACATTTCCTCAGTAGCTTGTACAGATAGAAATAGACTTTCTTCGTGTCGGGGTCTTCTTCCTTCTGCAATCCTAGGGAAATATTATCCGCGTCTATGACCATGCACAATAATTTATTGATCTCGTCCTCGGACTGATTAGTCAAGTGCGAAACGTGGTTCTCCAGAACGTGCGTGCAGCTTTTGCAAGGATCGAAGAAGTTTATAACAGGCTGCTGCGTATCGGTTTTTGGCGATTTGGTCAATAGCTGCGAATTCTTCCATCCGATGCACTTGCATTCTTCGACTTTACAAGCGCTGTAAGTGGCGATCTTCAGTATCTTTTTCATTTGCGGCAGATTCAGCATTTGCTGCTTCCGCTGCTGTATCCTCTGAAGATTGTTCTGCGGGCTGCTCGGCTCCTGAGGCCTGGCAGCGGTGGGTTCCCTACTGTTTCCTGCATTCTGCGACGTGCTGGTCACCGGCTGACCGCCTTCTTCCGCCGGCTGCGACGGCGCGTTGCGAGTTGCCTCTTCGTTGGACATGTTTTCGCTAGAAATGAAAGAGCCACTTACCGTAGACGCGTAGAATCATCGAACTGAAATTAAGGTTTGAGATTAGAAGTATTCTTTATCATATTTGAGAATCGGGTGGATTTAAATCTGGTTTCTGCATGAACGCTGTTAAGGAGAAGAATGTAGATTTAGTCGGTATGCGTTTTTTATCTTTATTAAATGTATGTTAAGGGTACAATGCTGTGTTAAACTTACATTACAAGGAATACACTTTAAACGTTAAAATTACAGCTAATAATAATATTCTAATACCTTCGACGACGAAACGTCAAGCCGATTGTTTCATAGAATCAGAAGAAAGAATCGTGAAACAAACGTCACATTTGGGTGTCAAACAAACTATACCAATTGTTTACAAATTCGTAAACATGTACGTGAAATATACAAGATACACTTGAATGACGCTTCTGCGCGAAGAAGTAACCGCCATCTACTCGATGAATAGAAAATCTTATTCTTTTACTGACACTAGGGAATTAAAGTATTATCTCGACCCTGGCTAGGCTTCTCAGGGTGTTTCAATTCACGCATACTACGCATGAAATTGGTGGCATCGCATTGGTGACATCGTACGATTCCATAGAATATTTCTCACTTGCCACCAATACGATGCCACTTCCGGTGCAGCGAGCGGTGCAGTGACTGCTTCTCCTTTGAATTTCTGCGATAGCTGCACCGGAAGTGGCATCGTATTGGTGGCAAGTGAGAGAAATTCTAGGGAATCGTGCGATGCCACCAATACGGTGCCACCAATTTCATGCGCAGTATGCGTGAATTGGAACACTACCACTGATAATCGACGGATTTCGGCCTACTCACAGTATCTCTATAAGACTCAACCAATCCAAGTCATTTTTTGGAACCAGTGCAGAGTCAATGCGAGATACGGAATTCGCTATTTGCGACGATACAGGTTGTTCCGATCACTCCCTGGAAGATCACTAATTCCCCCAGCGCAAGCGCGTTGCTGGAATTGTTTAGCTATACCAACCGTGAGAAAGGATAGCATAAAATGTTTCTAGATCGATCTTACAAGCCGGTACAAGTCAATACTTTATCCGCCGCTACAGCGCGGAAACACGCCACTGCCAGGCAACTGACGGAGGCTTTTGATGTGAAAACACGTCACTGCCAGGCAATGAGTTGATACCGAACAAGATTCTAGTTCTCTCTTCTCGAGTAGGATTAATCTCCAATAACTAATATTATTTTCTACCAAGTGTGCTCGCAAAATTAATACATTCCCATATCGATTTCAAACACAACTTCCGCCACGCTTTCCAACGATCGTTCGAATTTACGTCCGATGAAATTTCCACTGAAATCAGCCTCGTAGAAAGCCCCATGGATTTTTAAACCGCATCCCAGACCCGTAGCGAGTGCGAACTGGTTCCTGGTAACGTACCGACTTTCCGATACGTGTTCGTTACAAGTCACGAGTGGAAGATTTCTCGTATTCCATCATATTGTGCAACGCCTTTCGTTTTATCGGGATATATCTACCATACTGTACAATTTATAAGTTTCTCGTACTTTTAAGAATCGGATAGACCTTCGGACCGTGGAAGCAAGTTAACCATATTTTTGCTCGCACGAAACCGCACAAGACTCGAACTAATCGAACATTTTGCGACCGTCGAAGTACGGAGAAAGTAGAGGTGAAAGACACTTGCGTAGTTGGAGAAATTATGGCCACTTGGGACGGCTCTTATTTCGGGCCGGAGGATCAAAATTATTACATGTACTCCGACCAAAGTGTTTCCGCCCCAGCAACAGGGAACTGGCCGTATTTTCGCAACAATGTAAATAACGATTATTTAAGAAACAATCGAGAGTTTTACGCGCAAGAGGATACCGCGTTCAACCAGAACTGCCCGAGCACTTTCTATCGGACAGGCGCTAACGTCGCGCCGAACCTGCTGCCTGCGAGCAATAATTACCAGGAGCATTTAACCGGCGCCGCTGGTAGCTCCCAAATACCGAATAACGCGGAGTATTTTCCAACCGCGGTCAATCCCCCACGGTGCTACGCGCCCGCAGATTATTGGAGGAACGATTACGATTCTAAAGCGACTAAGGGTAGGCATAATTTCACGAGGAAGGCAGACGAAGGTGGGACCGGCGCGAAAAGGCAGTCGAGTTTGCACGCCACGGCCGAGGAGTTCGTTCCGAACAGTACCAAGGTCGACGAGGGGAAGCCCGAAGCGCAGTATACGAACGCTCCTTCGTCGATCGATAGCACGGATCCCTATGCCAGGAACGCGAAGTCGTTTCCTAGAGGATCGGACAAATATTCGTCGTACGATGTAAATAAGTACGAGAGGAAGTACGATAATAAAAGAAGCGCGAACTATAAGCCCAAAGAGGGGCACCAGGAACAATTCCACAAAAGAAACGCGTATAGAAACTCTTATCAGCAACAAGGCAGAGGTTCTAATAAATTTCAAGGGAATAAGTATTATACTAGTAGGCATTATTCGGATAAATTGCAAGTAGACGCGAAAGACGCGGGTACTTCGGGCAGGGATACGACGGATAACGATAACGCTTGCAACGACGAAGAAGCCTCCGCGTCGAATGTAAACGTGGACGAAGCTTCTGCGGGTACGAATGCGAGGTATCCGAGCAGAAGTAGGAGATTGCCGAATGAGAATAGTAATAAAGGAGTACAAAGAGAGGAGAACGTACAAGCTAACGGATCGAAACAGAGTAGCAATCAATTCGGTTATTATAATTCTGGTCCCAAGCAAGCGTATAATCATCGTAAGAATCCGAGGACTTACGCGTACGGCGATAGGCAGAACAGAGAGGAGACTGGTTACAGAGAGAAGAGGCGTAATTATCAGGGATATAACGGGACTTGGGAGAACTCCGGCAAAGAAGAGAATTCCGAAGCGAAAGAACAAACGCACGGGCAGGAGGATCGCAACGAGTCTAGGAATCCTTCCAGCTTTGGAATGGATGATACGAGTTTGGGAAACTCACTGGAAGTTAGACTCGGAGCGAAGGAGACGAAAGAGAAGAGGCATAACTATCAAGGGCATAATGGATTTAGGGAGCAGAATAAGGGAGATAGGACCGAAGCTTTCAAGGAGAAAGATAGGAGCAAGAATTACTTGTTCGAGAACAAAGAAAGGGGAAATGAGAATTGGAGGAGCAAGAGAGAGAATAACGAGAGGAGTGTTCAGAAGCGGGGACAGAATAAGAAGCCTTCGATCGGTAAGCGCGTGGTTTGAATAGGGCGGAAGTTTTACGCTTCTGTGATAATATTTTTTCGTTTAATCACTGTTTAGATGACGATGCGAGCCAGAGAGAGAGATTAACGGACCAGTTGAATAGAGGGCAACTCGAATGTTTAGTCTGTTGCGAGTACATCAGGGAGCTGAATTATACTTGGTCTTGTTCCAATTGCCATCATGTTTTGCATCTGAAATGCGTGAAGAAGTGGGCTAAATCATCGCAAGCGGGTGGGTAGATGCATCGAAAGTAAGGCTGGGACTATTCGAATACTCGAATATTCGAATATTTTACAAGTATTCCAATACTCAAATATTCGAATATTTTACAAGTATTCGAATACTCAAATATTCGAATATTTTACAAGTATTCGAATACTCAAATATTCGAATATTTTACAAGTATTCGAATACTACGAATAAACTTTGAATATTTCAGTATTCGAATACTTGGATATTCGAATTATATTCGCCAAATAATTGAGCAACTGAAGTATTCGAATATTCGAATACCGAAAAATTCGACGAGTAGTCCCAGCCCTAATCGAAAGTAGTCCAACGTCGGGTTTATCAATAATCACGAATAATTTCCTTTTTAGAGAATGGTTGGAGGTGCCCCGCGTGTCGGAATGTGAGCTTAACGATCCCGGAGGATTACCTTTGCTTCTGTGGTAAGACGGTAGCGCCTGAATGGAATCGTAGAGACGTTGCGCACTCTTGTGGCGAGGTCTGCGGTAGAACATTATCGAAAGACACCTGCCCTCATAGGTGTACACTCCTGTGCCATCCAGGGCCTTGCCCGCAATGCACAGCGATGGTGGCACGGTACTGCGGTTGTGGCAAAACATCGCAAACGGTGCAGTGTTGCACTCGTAAATTATTACAGTGCGATGCTGTATGCGGTAAGGATCTGAATTGCGGCGAGCATAAATGCGAAAGCAAGTGCCATCATGGAGAATGCGCGAATTGTGAGAAGACGATAGAGCAAGGTATGGAAATGTTAGAGCGTGATCTACAGGGTGCCCCAGAATTCAGGGACAGTCCGGAATATTCAATATCCTGATGCAATGTTCCGGATTGTCCGTAAATTCCGGGACACCCCATATAACTCAATTCCGCGGAGGAACCATATGCCTATTTATAAATCTAATTTCAGCGTGTTACTGTGGTAAAAACAAAAGGGAAGTAACGTGCCAGAAAAATGTCCCACTCGTGTACTCGTGCGAGACTACTTGCGATAAATTGTTAGAGTGCGGTAATCATACCTGCGCGAAGTTGTGCCACGCAGATTCCTGCGAGTCTTGCTCTCTGACGCCGCAGAAAATTACAACCTGCTGTTGCGGGCAAACGCCGTTAGCAGAGGAGAGGCAGACGTGTTTAGATCCGGTTCCTGTATGCGACAAGATATGCTCTAAGAATCTAAAATGCGGTCAACCTAGTAAGTACCTCGAAGCTAACGAGTAACATTCGTTCGGTGAAATGCGGTAGAGATTGGAAACTAAGCCCGCTCTTTTGTAGATGATCCTCACAAGTGCAAGGCGAATTGTCATCAAGGTGAATGTCCTGTTTGCGATCTGACCACTGACGTTAAGTGCCGTTGCGGGAACATGGACAGAGAGTTGGATTGTAAAGACTTAACGACGAAAGCCGACGACGCCAGGTGTGAGAAGAGATGCATAAAGAAGAGGTCTTGTGGCAAGCACAGATGTAATCAACTGTGCTGTATAGAGGTGGAACATATTTGCCCTTTGGTGTGCTCCAAGACTTTGAGCTGCGGCAGACATAAGTGCGAGCGGAGTTGTCATAAAGGTATCGTACTACGTTATATGTGTAGGGGCGGATTTTGAGATTTGGCGCCCTTAGGTAAACCAGTATCTGCCGCCTTTCCCGCGAAATATCAAATATAAATTTCAAAATTAATTCGGTATGGTTGCTCCGTATGAATTATTGATATTCGATGTGTGAATTGCTTTTAAAGTTGTCTCAAGCCTCTGTGATTAACTTTTCCCAATTTTTTTCTCTCAAAATTTGTCGTTTCACATTTTTTTTGCTCCCCAAAATTTGTCGCTTTCTAAAGTTTTTCGTTCCCAAAAATTTGTCGCTCCCCCAAATTTATCACTTTGCAAAAATTGGTCGCACCACCAAATTTATCGCTTTACAAATTTTTTCGCTCCCAAAATTTATCGCTTTTCAATTTTTTTTCGCTCCCAAAATTTATCGCTTTTCAAATTTTTTCGCTCCCCCAAATTTATCGGTCCCAAAAATGTCCCTCTCCCCAAATTTGATACTCCGCCCCTGTGTGATATTTAATCGATACGAAGACTATAAAACCACTTGAACCCGCCACGTTAACGCAGGAAGGTGTCAGCCCTGTTGGCGCAGTAGCTTCGACGAGCTCTACTGCGAATGTGGAGCCGCCGTGATAGTTCCTCCAGTTGCCTGCGGCACCAGAAGACCCGTCTGCGACAGGCCCTGCTCTCGCCAGCACTCTTGCGGGCACGAAGTATTGCACAATTGTCACAGCGAAGCTACATGCCCTCCTTGCACCGTTCTAACTCAGAGATGGTGTCACGGCAAGCACGAGCTGCGAAAAGCAGTGCCGTGTTACGTTACCGAGATTTCCTGTGGTTTACCATGTAACAAGCCTATATCGTGCGGGCGACATAAGTGTATCACGATTTGCCACTCTGGCCCGTGCGAGAAGCCAGGACACCAGTGTACTCAACCGTGCGCCACCCCGAGGGAGATGTGCGGACATATCTGCGCTGCCCCGTGTCACGAGGGCAAATGCCCAGACACACCGTGCAAGGAAATGGTGAAGGTAATTAATCGAATCACCCGATCGATGCATCGCTGCTTTTGTGGTGTCCTCATATTCCATTTATTGGCTAGGTCACCTGTCAATGCGGGCACAGGACTATGTCACGTGTTTGCGCGGAGAATTCGAAAGAGTATCAGAGGATAGCCAGCTGCATATTAGCCAGTAAAATGGCCGATATGCAACTGGGTCATTCGGTGAATTTGGAAGAAGTCTTCGGTCAAGGGGCGAAGAAGCAGAACCAGTTGAAGACTCTGGAATGCAACGACGAGTGCAAGATAATAGAGCGTAACAGGAAATTGGCGCTTGGTCTGCAAATCGTGAATCCGGACCTGAGCGCGAAATTGATGCCTAGATACAGCGATTTCATGAAACAATGGGCTAAGAAGGATCCACACTTCTGTCAGATGGTACACGATAAGCTGACAGAGCTGGTTCAGCTGGCGAAGATCTCGAAGCAGAAGTCGCGCAGCTATTCTTTCGATAGTATGAACAAGGATAAGCGTCATTTGATTCACGAGACCTGCGAGCATTTCGGTTGCGAGAGTCAGGCGTACGATCAAGAGCCAAAGAGGAATGTTGTTGCCACTGCCGTGAAGAATAAGGTAGGTGTTCGGTAACATCGAATCGCGTTACATTCCCTGATTTGTATATTTATATAATTTCGTTGCAGTGCTGGTTGCCAAGCTATAGTCTCCTAGAAATTGTACAGAGAGAGAATGGTCAGAGGAAAGTTCCAGGCCCGATGCTGAGTACCACGAAACCCAATGGATCCGTAAAGTAAGTTGACCGTTCGATACTCTCTACAAAATCTACCGGCGGTCCTTTATTTCCGCTTAAATCGACGATCTTCTATCTTCTTTCAGGACGATACTATCACTGCCTCCAAAAAAGAACCAAACACAATCAAGCACAAAGATGCCAGAACCAGAAATAGACTATTTTGATTATCAAGGGTAATATTGTTATCTGTGTACCGTGTACAGTGTAAGTAATGTGAATGATATATAGTTATTACAATAATTTGGGAGGGACATGTTATACGAGTACAATCGATCGACGAAACTTTTAATAATTCTTACGCGTAGAATGTGGATGCTTGTGTGATATTATATTCGAGTTGGTTAAGCGATTCATGAAACACGAGTGTATAGAAATTGTGGAATTAGAAAATAACAAGGACGAGGGCTATTAATCTATGGAGCTTCTTCATTGCAGTTTAATCGCGTGGTCTCTCTGTTCACTGTTATAGATAGGAGTGTGCGAGTACTCGATTTATTCGAGTGTTTGAATTTTCCGAGCTACTTGAAATCGACGAACTGTTTGAAAAAATTGCTCACTATTTAAAAAACTCTGCAGACAAATTTTCAAATTCATGGGCGTTCGCGGGGCTTGGGGGGGGGGGGGCAGGGGGGCAAAATGGGCAGTTGTCCCTCCCTGGCTTTTGAGAAAAATCGCTTATTTTTCAAAACTGATCTTTATTAACTTTATACTATAAAAGGGAATATTTTTAAATTTCGGTTTTAAATTTTTAATTAAATTGGCACTGTAAAATGGGTTAAAAGAACCAAGAGGGGTATATTTCTTTTTACCATTATCCCTGGAAAAAGTTTCCGGACGCCCCTGCGTTCGAATTACTCAAAATTACTTCTTAGGTTTCGTTAAACTAGTATTTGCTAGTAAATGCATACCTGTTCGAGTAATTCGAATATTTACGAGTATATTTACTTGGAAATTAATATTCGAGTAATTCGAAAATTTTACGAGTTGAAAATCTATCTCCAAGTAATTTATCTCACGAAGGTTCGAATATTCGACCCGTTTGAGTTGTTCAAGTAGCTCGCATTTCCTTCAAAAAGTTCGTCGATTTCAAGCAGCTCGGAATATTCCAGGCACTCCTAGTTATAGATAACAGCGCTTTCTCGTTTCGCGAACGTTTCTTCGCTCGAGGCTTTAGAGAAACCAAGGCGAAGCGGTGTAATTCGATGTATCGGGGCAGATGTTAAACGGCATTGTAATCGTAATAAGAAAAACAGTTCGAGACTTATGACACTTTATTGTGTTCATACTTTTTCTTTTTCACATTTGTTCATCTTCATCACCATTTGTACGCTTGTTAAGTATCATGACAATATCGTAAGATGGAAAAACAACAGACACACATCTATACACCACGTCATACTAGCGATAGTCCAACTATTATCTAACGTAACGTTACTCCTATTAGAAAAATCATGGTCCTAGATAAATATTATTCGGAACGAAATGAAAATAAAAGCTCGCAGAAACTGAACGTCGCTTCTGGTTAGGCTAACGTCAACTAACAGAAGGCATTTATATAAAAATGCTGCGTAACATAGACGAACATATATCGATATCTTATTTCGTTACATTACAACTTTAATTTCCACTCAACTATTGTTCCGGACTTTAACGACGACTAAAATAATCCAACGTTTACTGTATTACATAAAAAAAAAAAGAAGTTTCCCAGCAATTTCTGGTACACACGTTTCCGCAAAAGTTTCACCGATTTTATTACTGTATTGAAAATAGCGTAGGTACTTTTCGCAACGATTTAATTCTTCATCGATAAAAATAGTGATTTATTACGTATAATTTTTGAACAGCATTTATCAGTTTAATTAAAACGATACCATCTGTGTTATTGTACATTGAGTCGTATATAAATATCCATTTATATTAATAATTTCGTAGGACTACTCCGCGTGGGTCGATCCTTATAAACATTTAATGTAGGTAACATAAATATTTGGCACATCGAACATTGATGACGTACTGTTATATACTAAAATCTATTGTATCCTCCTAAACAAATAGTCACCGAGACCTTTCATGCTTGTGTAAGTATACATGGTCTTTCGTTAATATCACAACGGAATGTCAATGGATCCAGCGAAACATTTCCCATATAATCCGATTAAAAGAATTAAGTGCAAATAATTTAGACGTGCTGACGCAGAGGAACATTGATTTACACATCCTTTCACTCTAATAATACGCATAGCATATACAGATCTCTTTACCACAAGAAATGTTTAGGAAAGCTTAAGAAAGAGCGAACGGCAAAGCTTCGCGATAAGAAATAATACATAGCGGCCAGTCTCTTTGTCTCGTAAGGTAAGATATTGTTATTCGACACTTACATAAGCGTAAAAGGGCCTCCTATTCTACACACAAATTATGTATCACATGTAGGATCACAACACTGTTACGATTTGCATTTGCAGATAAGTTGATTACACATCAGTTATAAAGAATTTCATTTGAACATTTAATAGTAGGGCACTTTGAACTTGAACTGGTATCGTTAACTACTAATTTCATCAATTGGTGCAATAGACGTAGAGTAAAAAGTTTTCTTACTTATGAGTGATTTATCTATACTACTATAAATATTACTCTTATTTACAGATCTCAGGTTCGCGTTCTCGTTAAGGGAACCGTAGGTTTCCCTTTTGAAGATCCATTATACCGCCGCGACGATATGAAAAGACTTTATGCTCGACTTCAAACACAGTTTCTTTATAAGAAGTTGATAAAAAGAGCAAGAACCTAAAACATTATCAGAATAATACTTCTTGAAACTAATCTAATTCGAAGAATAGAAACGTCTCTCGATCAAAATATATTCTTTAGAAGAACATCTCTCGTGTAAAGCTTCTTTAAAAATGTGATATATTTATATATTTCTTTTTTTTTTATATATATATAAGTCGCTAGAACACACGTTCTTATTTGGAACAACATACTGATCTATTGCTATATTTATTCGAATAACGCTTTACTAGACTCGTCAGTTTCCCTTTCGCCTGTAAAAGTACGATGCCACGGTTCTATCTCGACCCCTACTTGATTGTAGATATAAAAGAAAAATTGTTACGTTTCGCACGGTGAAGTCAATTAAGATATCTTTCTGAGCTCTCCCTCGCTTCAACAGCTTTCTTTGAAATATTGATAAATGGAATATCGTTATTCCATTCTGGAGTATACAAAAATGATAATAGTAAAGGAATAATACTACGTAGTATGCTCTCACGAGTTTTCTGAGCACAAGTAAGAATATAAACTTTTAAAAATACTCGCTTTGGCATTACAACTCTTTGATCCTCGGACTTACAAAAGTATATTGCTTCATATGTAAGGATTGTTACCCCGTTTCAGGTGTACGTTATAGGTAGGATAACCGCTTAGGTACTGGTGTCGTGGGCTCACCGATGGTTGCTTAGTAATACTTGCCATTGCCCAGCCCATTATCAATTCTATGCCTCTGCAAATAGTTTGATACACGATCCAGGGCCACGGTTTAGGATACTGCGCCAGGATTGGCCGCGTACCATATTTCACAGTCTCAGCCAGAAGCCCTGGAAGTATGAAAGCAAAGATATTTTCCAATTAGTTAACGATAAATAAGGAACAGCACACACAGAGTTGGCTAAAGGGATGTTTTAGATATTTGTTTAGAGTATGAGGTTTCATATTATCCTGGTACTACTAGTTGGCTCTGGGGAGTCCCCTGACTCTAGATGGCACAGATAGATATATCTCCTGTTTTCTAAATTGTAGAAGTGTCCGAGGATCCGAAAACGTCGGGAATCGGATGGTCGGGGCGGGTCAGGACGACTCTAGGGCTGGAACTACTTGAATAATTTAATATTCGAATATTTTACAAGTATTCGAATACCGAAAAATTCGACAAATAGTCGCAGCCCTATCGATTCGGGTTCTAGAAAATCAAGAGGACCCGATTGTCGTTTCGTAAGAAGAAGTGCAGAGACATTGTTCTCTCGGGAATCCCGAAATCCTCGGGATCCCGTCTTGATCCCGAGAAACATTCTCGTCACAACCCGACACGATATTTTCGGGTTCTCGCAACAGGTCTATGAATTACCATATGGGCCGAAGATACGTGCAACGTCGGTGACGCAGAGAATAATTCCCAAGATCGCAGTGGCGTAGGTGACGTTCAAAACTTTTCGAATTTGCGACCTCCTAACGGCTGCGGTGTTCGCTTCTAGTATGTGCAGAGGCGTGTCGGTCTTGCTTCTATTCACGTACGCGATGTGATTCAATATCGAGTAGAGCGTGAAGTCGCTATTCTGCAAGTACATTTTTAAATAAGCAACATGATAAATTAGAAATATTTTATTATATAGGGTGTCTTAGAATAAGTGGGAGATATTTCAGGGCTGTCTTCAGCGCATCTAGACAATAAAAGAACATATGCTCTATTTGACTTTACTTTTGAGTAGGGCTGGGACTATTCGAATAATTTAATACTTGAATATTTTACAAGTAATCGAATACCGAAAAATTCAACAAATAGTCCCGGCCCTTCTTCCGAGTTGTAGCGAATTTTATATCGCAATAATTCTTTCGTTTCAAGAGCATTACGTGTCACTAAAACAAAGTCAAATAGAAGATATATTTACACGAACTTCTTATCGTATAGATGCGCTCAAATCACTCCTAAAATATTCCCCACTTGTTCTGGGATGCCCCGTGAACTCTCAGTAAACTACGAGTACCGTTACTTTTCCATCAGCCGCGGTATTCTCAGGTAACAGATTAGTCTCGACAGTTATATCCTCCGTATCTTCCTTCTCCTTCTCATTCTTCCATGACAGATTCTTCTTCCGCGCCTTCCCATCGTCCGTATCTTTCTCCTTCTCTGTCATCAACGCTGCCTTCTCGCTACAGTCAGGCTGGTCCGAATCGGACTCAGATTTCTCCTGTATCTCCATCTTGTCAGGAACTATGCTACGCCCGTGAGTGGGACTTCTACTCAAAGTTCTAATACTTATGTCGCTACTTCGACGGCTTAGATCTAGGGGCTTCACCTGGACGAGCTCGGAGTTACGTCGGAAAGGAATCTCCGAGTTCCCACGAAATCCGGATCTTGAAATGATATCGTTGATGTCTGAGTTACGCCTGGAACCTGAGGCACAAGGGAGAAGCAAGTTAAACATTATTTTTTTCCCATCGCTGCGCATACATTTAGCTGCAGGTTTTCTCTACCTGCCGGACTGACGTCCACAACTTTGGGAAACTTCGGATGGTCGCTCGGTAACATTCTCCTGGGCGTTCGGTTCCCGAAGTCGCTGTTCCGTTTCAGCTTCGAAGCGAACTGGGAACTTCTGTTCTTCTCGTGCGAGAAATCAGAGCACCTTCTGAGGTCATTAATGCTCCTCACCGGCGTAACATTCTCAGAGTGTCTCCTCGACATCCTGTCCTGCGACAGCTTCCTATCGTTCAGTGGCGAATGCCTAGGGCTGAACTCGGAGCCACGGCGACACTCTGATCCTGATCCATCCTCCTCGTTTATAAATCTAACGCTGCACTCGGAGTTCCTGCGAGAAGATCTGGACGCGTCGCTGCTGCGCCTGCTGCCCATGGAGCTCCTGCGACTCGGGCTGGACACCGTTATTATGGGCAGAATGGCTGTCGACGGCGTAGGCGTAGGTGGTCTGACGTACACTTCTGGCACCGTCGATACTGGGATTGCCGTCTCATCTTGGGACGATATGCTTTTACAAGGTGACTTGTCCAGTTCCTTCTGAATTTTCTCTTCTTTCTTAGGTGGTTTCAAAACTCTCTCTATAACGTCAGGCCTCGCCATTATTAAAACTGTATCGTCACATTTACTCTTCGATCGCTTACCTTTGACACTTCTCTGCGTGTCGGTCACAAACGTCGCAGGCTCTAGTTCCTCTACGTCCTTAACTTTTGGACCGAGCAAAGTAGGTACCAAGGCAGCGGCAACAGACGATGCTAAATTACTATACGGCGCTAGCATGGCCAGTTGCATGATACCTGAACGAACGTAAACTAGTTTCATAAGTAATTCCAGCGATCAGTTTCGCCGACGAAAGGAACTGAGCGTACTCGCACGAACCTTTCTGATGCGTGTTGGAATTGTCTCTCATCAACATGCTGCTTGGCACAGTTTGCAGTAAGTGCATTACTTTGTAACCAGCGTGCAGGAATGTCAAGTATAAAAGAATACTCCAGATAAGGAACACCGTTTGCACGACGTACTTCACCATGTAACAGTTATGAGAAGTGAGAGCGATGTTGCTCGCAATGACAAAGAAAAAGTGCCCCGTTATGATCATACTGAGGCATGATTCTTTCTGTATTTTGTCTGGTCCAAATTTCAGCTGGAAATTTGTCGAGTTACACGGCTAGTCGCTTCCTTACGATATCCAAGATTCCAATCGTTAAGCTCACCTGAGTTAACTGCAGGAACGCTAATTGTATAAAGCTAAACGCAGAAGTGACGCAGGGGAATCCAACATCCCACACTATCGATCCAAGAATCTTGGGCATAATGTCCTTAAGATTATACGGATCTATGAAAAGACAAGCTGCTCGGGAGGCTCCGAGTATACACAAGAACATATTAATCGTCGACATAAAAGGCCTGCTCGATATCAGGGATCTGGAAACAAGGCGTTAAGTATGCACAACTTTGTCGCGCCGCTCAGGCAGGGTTCGAGGTCTGCGTGTACCTTAAATGTAGAATAGACAAAAACGTGTAAAATGCGAGTACAAAGAAGAGGCACGCAAAGCCGTATGTGTGTAAAAGGAAAATCCATTTCAATTCTTCGTTTACTGAAACCAACGATGGAGCGATGACTAGTAATCTGTCTAACACTGATGACGACACCGACGGTGTTGATAAATTCGAGATGCAGTTCTGTCCAGGTATCGATGTCGACGATGTTACGTTCATGCCTTAATAAAGTAGAAGCAATTGTCTAGCGTTAGTTCTTCGAAGTGGAATATCCTGAAATCTTTACACTGTTCGCAGAATCAGAAATACTTAAACTATGACTGATCGACAAGGAGGAATGAAACCGATCTTTAAAATTCATTAATACTACTGTTAACGTGTCCATAATGTTTTAAGTACTCTCTGCTAGATTTCTATCGACGAATACTTTCAAATAGCTGCATAGAAGTAGCGGCTACAGTATTGCAAAAAGGGATAATAAAAAGAACTGACCATGGGTCCAATTAGTCAGTCTATCCATAATCTCTGGTTTTACATCCACAGCACATCACTAATTCTTATTCTGATCCTTTGGATTGTAAGGGCAGATGGATCGAATGTTTCTGAACTGCGGGAGTGAGTTATCACAAGGACGAACTTGGAAATGTGGCAGCAGCAACAGGCTTTGCCTATAGAACAGGCCGAGTTGCACCCCTTCCCCAAGTCCCATCCCTTTCTCTCACCCTCCTGCTAGAAATATTGATTTTACTCGGAGGATTGGAGGGAGAGTTCAGACTGTCCTGAGCTTCGCGCTCGTCAATTGTTTATCTTTAGAATTTAAATGGAGCAGCGCTAAATTTATCAATTTAATCCTGCCCCATTGTTTATTATTACATTGTATTCCTCCGGCGCGCCACCCTATCATTCAAAACTCTCGACTCTGTATTTTTAAACAATCTACTCTATACTACGCTCACCCTTCCTATTTATAGAAGTCATCAATCCCTTCAACCGCAACGCGGAAAACGAGATTAAAGTTACGGGGAAATTAAATGAAGAGCGAGAAGTTCGTTTCCCTTCTGAAATTGCTCTTTAAACACCCACTGCGAGCTCGTTGGCGAATATTTTATTAGCAAGGGTGACTCGCGTCTCTGATATTTATCTATTTTTTTTTCATGTTCTCCAGGGATGATCGTATCGGTAAGGAGAAATCGTTTAAATCTAGTCGCCGGGAATGAACTCTTCCATAATAAATCGTCGGTGCTGGCACGAGCCGGATCTATATTTAGGTGGAAATCAATTACGTTTCTATCATTCGGTGAAATCCGTCGGGGACGGCTGAGCGAACGCTTTCTGATTCCAATACAGCGTAAAGTGTACCGATCTCTGAGGCCAGACGCGTACGCTGCACGCTGCGAAACACTATGACGTTTAAAGCACGTGATTTATTGAAATTCAGTAGTATTGATCCGAGATTCAAGAGCACTGGCTATATTTAGTATTATTCAAGAAGCTTCCAGCTCATAGTTTAAACGTTAAATTAAACAATAGACGAAGGAAGAGTTGGGAAAACGAAGCACTCTTTATTACAATAGAATATGTACACTCTGTTTGTATTTCAATCTTAATCTTAAACGCTCCGCGCATCGCAAATATACTATTATCGACACGAACAGTTGAAGCAGCAGAGACAAAACTGTACCCAACTGTATCGTTAAGAATCAACGAAGTAGAGAGAGTTAGAAAATTTTTATAAGATACATTCTTAAGAGTAGATGCTGCGACGATCAATGAAGATGGCACGCTCTAATCGCGATTAATTGCAGCAGCAGAATTATGGGGCTGAACACTTCCGAGTATTCCAGCGTGCTTTGCCCTGAAAGTTTTTTACAGAGGAAGTATTTAAATACAAATATCAACAGCAGTAACATGAGGCTCCAGACTACTCGTGGAATAGCGATCTTGATGATTCCTTCCATGCCCATTCTTATGAAGATGATCGCGTAGAAATAAGTGTTCAGTCCATCCGCGACGAACAGCGGCGAGAAAACTATCCACCATCCTGTGCTACCTAAGAAGTAGTCTTCGTCTAGCTTAAGGGCCAGTAATATCGTGAAGATGGTCAGCGAGATCAGATTTATCCACATCTCAAAGATCGTCAAGCCCAGCCAATGCACCAGCTCGTTCAACGAAAATATCATTTTAAAGAGTTACTCGTTTACTCTCTCATTTATCATATCGCGAACGTCTTTATTCCTTGTGCTTAAGACTGCCTATCGAGAACTTTCGGAACACCCGGATGTGTACAGTGGAGTTGTTCCTGTTGATCGTTTCATAGTCGGCGCTGTCGCTGAGAGGCTCGAAGTCATCTGGAAGAAGGTGTGATGTTTAAAAGCGTGCAGAGGCAAGTTCCTAAAGTCAAGGGTGTCCGTAAACTTTTTTCCAGGAGGGGGCAACTTTGGGGTGACGGCGATGAAAAATATAGTTACTATTATCGTATTCTTGAATCTTTTAACTTTTCAGTGATAATTGTACAATCGTAATATTTATACAATCATGGTGTAATAGTCTTCCTCTAGAAATATAAATTTTTGTGTGATAAAATTTGTGGTTGAAAAAGAACGATTTTTCCGGTTGTGGGAAAATTCAATTTTTTAATTTTGTATATTTTCTTTGTTGTGATAAATAGCACAACATTTTAACTCTAAAATTACTCTTGGGATGCGATACTCGCCGCGTGACCACGAAGGGTTAATAAAGACCAGTTTTTAAAAATAAACGACTTTTTCCAAAAGCCAGGGGTCGCAACTGCCCCTTTTGCACCCCCTCTGGATGCCCATGCCTAAAGTCTTTCTGTACCAATGATAGACGTAGTAGAAGTCTTCACGTCTAATTCCACTCCACCATAGTGGATCTCCCTCAGCTGCAGCGCCAAATTGCAAGCTCTAGGTACAGCTGCGCCAAGACCGTGTATGATCAGTTCAGAGGCGCCGTCGCCAAGAAGCTTCTCGCATCTCTTCAGCTGCGCCTGAAATTCCAAAAGCGAAGCAGATGAATTAAAATCCACAGCTTAAGAAACTAACAAACACTTGAGTGTTCGACTTCTACAGCTGAGAATCCACCGGGAATCTAAGCTAAGCTAAATTATGCAATGCTGTTTTAACGCAGCTTTAGGTAAAAACAGTTCCATAAGAATCTATCGAAGCTAATTTTTTTAAAACATAGGGCTAAACTTCTGAAAACCCCCATGCTCCGAATTGGCTAAAATTTTGGAAACAGGTTCATTTTGCATAAAAATAATGTTTGCGAGAAGGATTTTAGGCGACTCGTAAATTTGTTTAATTTCTTTTTATCATTTTGATATCATTCTCTACCTTACTGACGCAATATAGTATAATGTAGAAAACTTTTAAAACAAATAATTACCGAACTCACATCGGTTCGCCAGTATGCTTTACGCGCCCGCAAGCGGGCGCGCGACCCCTCCCACATCTAACGCAAACCAATACTAATATCCGGAACAAGTTGAAAAGTGGAATGCGGATGTGTCGGAATAAGTCTTGTTCATTCAGAAGTACAGTCTAACTCTGTAGTCATTTAATTCCTGTTTCGTGCTCGGTCATTTTCTTCGCAAGGAAAAATAAATTTATGTGATTCATTTTTACAGAAAGACCTAAACTTGCTGGTAACGTTGAACCACAACGAACCGAACCACGTGTTACATCGTAGTCTCAACAATCCCGAAACCTTTTAAAAACAATCGAAAACAGCAGGTTCTGTGGCTTTAGACGTGTCGGTAACATAGGAAATGACACTTATATGATAAAAAAAAATTTCGAGTCGCCAAAAATCCTTCTCGCAAACATTATTTCTACGCAAAATGAACCTGCTTCCAAAATTCTAGCCAATTCGCAGCACGGGAGTTTTCGGAAGTACAGCCCAACTTTCTCCAGCACCCTTGCAAACCGCAAATACACGGGAATGCCTGAATTAGTTTAATAAATAATTGCGTCGGAATCGCAACTCACGCGTAAGAAAATAAACGCGTATCGCGAGGGAAGCCGGCGAAGAGTCGTGTCCCCGTTTTACTATTGACAATGACAAAAGAGAAGGTTATATACTCCCTGGCGAATATCACCTTAAAGTTGGTCTTGTTCGTTACGTACACGTCCCCGTCCCGTTTCCTCTCGGGTCCGAACGGCTGCCTTTTCTTCGCGATATAGTCGCCGGACATTAACTTCTCGCGCTTCGCAGCGTTACTCGCCCTCGAAGGCCTCTTACTCGACACCGAGCACTCGTGGACATCGGCCATTCTGACAGATTCCGCACGCTGAACTCCGTTGATACTCTTGCCGCACGTAGGGCCGCTGGCGATTGGCACGAGGCCGCCTTCCGGGCTGATTGTTCCGATTCTTTTCGCGCAGGATAATCGCCGATAATCGAGGAGGATCAACAACAACCGGGTATAACCTCGACGATCGGAGGCATCGATTGATGGGCGTTTTGAGGGCGATTTAGTGCATTCTACCGGAAACAGAACGGCATTCGTTTCGCCGCCGAGAGACACCGTGCCCGAGCGCGATGAAGGAGCCCGAGGTGGACCCGAAGAACATAATAAAGAGCAGGGAATTGCTTTACAGGCTGATGATCAGGTTACACATTAATGCCGCTCGGCTTTCTATATCTTCGCGACGCAAACGGGGACGGTCACGTTTCCCACTTCCGGTTCATCGATGCTAGCACAAATTCCGTGGATGATCGAACTTCTCGATAACGCGAAATGAATGTTTCAGCCAGTTGTTCTACGACGGACACCAGACACTGGCCGTGCAGCTGTCCAACGTGATTCAGGCGGAGCCACCGTGCCCTCCGTCCGACCGTCTGCTGCACTTGATGCTGATCGGGCTGGCGCACGAGCCCGATCGGTCCAAGAAGGACACGACCAACTCGTCCACGTTCGCCTCGACGTTCGATAACACTCTCGGGCCTGGATTAGACCTGGAGTTCGAGACCGAGGCGCAGACGCAGGCTCCGGAGCCGGCTCAGTACGAGACCGCCTACGTTACTTCTCACAAAGGGAATTGCAGAGCCGGAGCTTTCTCCGCGGACGGACAATTGATAGCTACTGGCTCCGTCGACGCTTCGATTAAGATTCTGGATGTCGATAGAATGCTAGCTAAGTCCGCGCCGGACGAAATGGCTCCGGGGGACCAGACCGGCGGGCACCCGGTTATAAGGACGCTGTACGATCATTTGGAAGAAGTGACGTGCCTGGAGTTCCACCCGAGGGAGCCTATTCTCGTGTCCGGCAGCAGGGACTTCTCCATTAAGCTATTTGATTTCAGCAAAGCCAGCGTTAAGAAAGCGTTTAGGACTATCACCGACGCCGATCAGATAAGATGTCTGTCGTTCCATCCGACGGGTGATTTCTTAGTCGTCGGGACTAATCACCCGGTCGTCAGGCTGTACGACGTTAACACGGCGCAGTGCTTCGTCTGTAGCATACCGAGCCACCAGCACACCGCTGGGATAACCAGTATTAAATACTCGCCGGATGCTAAGACTTACGCGTCGGCTGGGAAGGACGGCAGTATTAAATTGTGGGACGGTGTGTCGAATCGATGTATAAACACTTTCGTCAAGGCCCACGATGGCTACGAAGTTTGCTCGGTGACGTTCACGAGGAATGGAAAGGTTTGTTTTGTATTTTCGGTTTGGTATAATCGAACGCCGAGTTCGCAGCTGCAGTTATGTAATTGTTGTGATTTTGAATTTCAGTACTTGTTGTCGTCGGGTAAAGATTCTTTGATAAAGCTATGGGAATTGTCTACTAGCAGGTGTTTAATAGCGTATACAGGTGCTGGAACTACAGGTAAAGGGCCAAGATATTAAGTATAATCAGAGTGTATAAGTACGGCGTTAAGTTAAGTTAAGGGGACATTCTACTCTCTCGGATGAAAAATCGGCCACTTTTCGGTGATGGTTTTCATGATGAAATATATAGACACTTAACTTTGTTGCTTGTTTATTTCATTTGTTTATAAAAATATTTCGCTGTGAAGTTGACGATTTCAGAATTTGACCATTTATTGGCGGTTGAAATTTCGGATAGGGCTGGGA
The DNA here is from genome assembly GCA_963971345.1 of Andrena flavipes. Taxonomy (NCBI): domain Eukaryota; kingdom Metazoa; phylum Arthropoda; class Insecta; order Hymenoptera; family Andrenidae; genus Andrena; species Andrena flavipes. The sequence continues at coordinate 77,684,693 of OZ020480.1, forward strand.
GAATTCGAGTAGTTTAATATTCGAATATTTTACAAGTATTCGAATTCTACGAATGAACTTTGAATATTTCAGTAATCGAATATTATTCGATTACTATTCGAATACTGATGTACTCAAAATTAAAGTGGATCTGAAGTGGATCAAAATTAGCTTACAAAATTTCACCTTGACAAATGAACCTTAAGAACTTGATTTATAATTTATAATACATCAGTATTCGAATACTTGGATATTCGAATTATATTCGCCAAATAATTGAGCAACTGAAGTATTCGAATACTTGGATATTCGAATTATATTCGCCAAATAATTGAGCAACTGAAGTATTCGAATACTTGGATATTCGAATTATATTCGCCAAATAATTGAGCAACTGAAGTATTCGAATACTTGGATATTCGAATTATATTCGTCAAATAATTGAGCAACTGAAGTATTCGAATACTTGGATATTCGAATTATATTCGCCAAATAATTGAGCAACTGAAGTATTCGAATACCGAAAAATTCGACAAGTAGTCCCAGCCCTAATTTCGGACGACTGTATCCTGGGAAATAAAAAATCCAAACATATTTCTAATTCGCAGGAGTATGCTAATCTCGTTTTCCACGAAAGAACAATTTTGGAGCAAAATTATTAAAATGCCGGTCGATAAAAGTTGAAAGTACCGCAAGAATGTGGAAAAATATTAAAAATCTGAAGAAATTTGTGTTTAGCGAGATATCCATACTCCCGCAAATTAAAAATATGTTTGCTTTTTTTATTTCCAATGATACAGTCGTCCGAAATTTCAACCGCCAGCATGGAGTCAAATTCTGAAAACGCCAACATCACTGCGAAATATTTAAGTAAACAAACTAAGTAAAATAAACAAACAACAAAGATTGTTTCTCGTATTTCAATAGTGGTATAATATACCCCCTGAAATTCGAAACCGTTAAGCGTGTATTTCAATATAAAAATCATCACCGAAAAGTGGCGTATCTTTCAACCGAGAGAGTAGAATCTCCCCTTAATCAGATTGTTGTAACAAGTGTCGTGGTTAATGCTATCAATTGCTACCTTTCGATAGGCAAACAAGAGCACAAAGCGCAAGCTATTTTTAATCACACCGAAGATTATGTAATGTTCCCCGATGAAGCTACGACGTCCCTGTGCGCATGGAACTCTCGAAACGCATCTAGGAAGCAGTTGTTGTCGTTGGGTCACAACGGGCCCGTAAGACTGATCGTTCACTCGCCGACTGCTCCAGCGTTCTTGACGTGCAGCGACGATTTCAGAGCAAGATTTTGGTTTAGAAGAATGCCGACTCATTAAGCCTAGCAATGAGGACTCGGAGGACGGACATTTGTTTCGAACAACCCGACAATTTAATAGACTCTGTGGTTTTACGTACGGTTACCGAGCAGAACGATATTCAGGAAATTAAAGAGAAAAGAAAAAAAAAAGAGAAAGAGGAACAGACATGGAATGATATTGTGAAAGAGAGAATCGTAAATCCTCTATCTCGGTCGGACATTCGGCTACCGTGCCTTGAAGCGTGAAAAAAAAGTTTACCGCTAAATAGTTTATGTTAAACTGCTACACGATCTAATTTTCAAATCACTGTACATATTCCTTTCGCCTTACTTTGAAGTAAAAAGGACGACGATGTCGTTTTCTTTTGATACCAATCCGCATCGATGTCAATATCACTAATATAGAAAATTCGTGTGACAAGCGGCGGTGCATGCGCGCCCATTAAATCGCCGTACGATCGGAAGCGATCGTTTTCGAGCAAATAAATCATCCTCGCGTACCACGCGTGCAGGTAAGTAGCAGGCGAGGAAAAATCACCGCCTCACCGGTACGCGGGGCAATCCCCCGACTCGGTGTTCGCAAAGGTACGAGCCAGGTACATTTCCTTTTCTTTTTAATAACACCGGAAATTCAGTAGGCGAGCTAGTGCGTTAGGGAGGCGACGGGAGGGAAGATTAGTAGACGATAGTACCGTATTTCAGCGATAAGGTTGAGAACAGATATTACGGAATAATGTAACGGTTAAATAAGAAGCAGGTAGAAAGGAATCGAAGGAATTTTAAAAGCTTCCCCCCGGGTTGTAGGAGTCGCGTCGCTACGCGTCGAATTGCCGAATTAATCGCGAGGCGGCGCTCTGAACTCCCGCTCTACGTTTGACGATGTGTCACGTGACCCACGCTAACCGCCATCTTTGCTTATCGTATAAACAGTGCGACCGGGCTCAGCACGAATTCTTGCCGAGAAATCGCGCTTTTTCCCAGTGTTTTTGAGTGATCCGATCGCGAGGAAATGTCCGAGATCAAGGCGGAGAGCAAGAACGACAACAGCATCGAGGATGCGTCGAAGGTAAGCGTACGGGAGCGGGTGAAACGTACTCGTCAAGCCGAGTTTTCATGCTTAGGCGGCGTGCGTGCTCCCCTCGGGAATCCGGGGGGAAGACGCAGGTCGTTCTCTGGAAAATTCGACGGGACGGCTTGCCCCTAGGCGTGCATGCCACGGCGTGGCGTGCGATCGCGGGCTGCCACGGCGCCGTACGCGGGAGCCGCGGGGGCTGCCTTATTGCGCGTGGCCACGGTCTCGGCGATATTTCAAAGCTGCGCCGTTTGTCCTTCATCGGCAAAGATGGTGGATGTTTTTTTTTATTTGTGACTCCCGTGACCGGGAGAGCGGTCGCCTCGGGCCGGGGCAGGCGGTGGACGAAAAAGGCGGGAAACGGGCGACGGCGGGCGGATTACGTGCCACGCGGTTTTCCCACGAAAAATACGGGGCCCCCCTCGGGAACATCGCTCGCGGCTGCAACGCTAGAAAATACGTATCGACTCCGGCAAAATGGCGGGAAACTTAAACAAAACTTTGAACGCGTTGGGCACCGTGTGGTTCAACGGTCCTCGGTAATCTTATCGGCGACGGCGTGCAATTATCGTGCTGTGCGCGCTTTTTTTGTTTCCTTTCCCTCTCTCTCGGTAGCTTGACGTAATCCTCGAAACGATCGCGGCTTCGTTACCGCGATATCGGCGACGCACCGTTCGGAAAGAGAGAGAGAGAGAAAGAGAGAGGGAGAGCTCCGGATTCGCGGGAGGCCCGAGTAAAATGCGACGATGTGATTGCTTTCAGGACCATTCCGCGGAAGAGAAACCTACTCCGGCGAAAAACAAACGAGGAGGCACGAAAAGGCTCTCCACACTCGAGAGGACGGCCCAGGAAGGAGAACGGCTCACAAAGGTGTGTGGTCCCGTTTCGATGCTTCGGATTATATCGCTGGGGGAGTCGGCGTACGCTCGAGAGTCCGAAAAATCTTGTTAAGGTCCGAGGGGCCAAGATTTTTCACCCCCTTCGTCTGCTTATTTCCCTCCATTTAGCCTCCCCGTTCATTCTGGCTGCCTACGTGAGCAGAAAGGGCGCTGGAGTGGGACGGGGAAGGGATGGAGTGGGGGCGGAGGGGAAGACACTCGAGACCGTGGTGGGGGGAGCTCCCGACCAATGGGCTGCTTTGCCGCCAATTATGAACAGCTATCCGTAGATTCTCCATCAGTCATCGTATTCTTTGTTTTTAATCCGAATAGTAAAGCTCACCTCGTAGTAATTCACCCACCGCAACTTTCTCTCATTTCGATTTTACGTTTCCACGTAGATTCCGAGTCTTTTATTCTCGACCCCTTGTCAAAAAGTAAGAACAAGCCCCGGAGCGACGATTGAAATTTCCATGGAAGCGTGACTTGACGTTTCGTTGCAGGACCTGAACGCGTCCGTTGGTGAGATGGAGGGAAGGAGGCGCACACGCAGCTCGGCGAGGGGGCTTGCCTCGTCGACACCTGTGCCATCGCCGCCCAAGAAAGAGAAGAGGGACACATCGTCGAAGGGCACTGGCCGTGGACGCGGGCGTCCCAAGCGGCAGGAGAAGAACAACGAGAACAACACCGACGAGGAGGCGGCGAACAATAAGAGTGAAAAGCATTCCGAGGAGGAATCTATGAAGATGGAAGTGGACGAGTCCAAGGAGGAGACGGAGAAGTCTGCGGACAGTGAGGACAAAAGTGCTGCGAAGGCGGAGAGTAAAGAATCTACCGACAAGACGCCGGAGTCAAACTTCAAGGAGGAGAAGGCGTCGGAGGAGTCGGAGAACTTCGCGGAGGAGAGCAAGAGCACCAGTGTCAGTGAAGAGAAAAAGGAGGAGGACGTAAAGGACAGCTCGGACTCGAGTCAAGACGCAACGGACGCGACTGCGCAAGCACCGCCGTCATCATCATCCGAGTCCCAAAACCCCTCTAACACTACTTCCACCGAAGAAAATAAGGAATAACCTCCTTTCGCCTGTTTACCAACTTCATGTAAGCATTCTTTTACAATTGTTTCTGTAATCTCTGATCGGTCTTGGTTGGATCTCTTGTCGAACGATTCGAGGGGGGAGAGAACAAGAATGTTTAGGCCTCTCGTAACGTCTGGATGTGAAAATTCATAGAAACCGCAATATACAGTACAACGCTCTAGACTGATCGTCAGAAACTAATTGTTATTGTTCCCTGTCCGCTGGGACACGGGACGTATTAACTTCCTTCTTAACTGCGCCCCGCGCATTCTCGTTCTCTTTCGGACCAAGTAGGAGTACGTACGTTATACCGAGACACTTTCTGTGAAATTCTGAATCGGCCGCCAATGTTGTCGCACGGCTATAGAGAATATTACGGAATCGTAGAGAGCGTCGTTGAAAACGTAGTTTTTTCTAGCTTCTTTAGAAACGAGAACTGTTTCCCCCCCCCCCCCCCCACCCCCCCACGTTTTTATATAAAAAAAAATATTCATTTTACTGCAGCAGGTACCAGGGCGGCGCACACATTGGGGTTACAAATCCAGTCCCCCTCGTCTATTTTAACAAATTGACACCTCCTCGCTGATCGTCGTTCTAATCAGAGCACGTGTGTATCTAATTTTACTATTCTCGTTTTTTAATTGGGGAAGGCGGCGTGTATTCGGGCGGCGTTTACACTGCGTATCCGCCGTCGGGTGCCGCGAGGCGCGTGCCCCCCCCGGGCCCGTGGATGTATTCGATATGGTATTGAGCGTACCATAGAGTAGTTGTTTTTAATTCAAGTTTTACTCCGTGCGTGGGTGTAAGGTAAGCCCGTGGCACTGGTTGGCGGACGATAGCAGGGGGAGGTGTAGAGCATACGTTGTTCATGTACAATGATAATATTATTGTAAAATATATTTAATATGGACTTATATAGAGAGACAAGTTGTTTTCAAATCAGAGCTGAGGCAGGAGCCTTATGAGTGGAGCAGCCTTCGATTCAGATCTGATATGGAAGTAGCTGAAATTAATTCGTACATAGCAAATTACTGTAATACCTTATCTTATATAAATAATGACTGAATGAAATGGAATATATGAGAATTTATGGTGAAAACGATTTCTCTCTTAACGTTTTTTTTTTTTTTTTATTTACTCTCTCACGGAATGCGGAAATAAAATTACCGAGAAACGCGGTTTGCAGCGGTTGATATCTGTTGTTATCCTTCCTTGCGCAATGCTACTAATATTAACCGGTCTGTCGTTTATAATCTGTCTTTTAATTTTTATTATTACTTCTTCCTCTCTTTCTCTATTTCTCTCGTTTAATCTACCTTCGTACTTTTGTAACTAACACTTTAACGAAAGCGCGTTTCGTCCTTTACCTATCGAATGGGGAGCAGGAAAGAAGTTTATTGTAAGATAGAGGTGTGCGTATGTATATCACGCGGCACGTTCGACGTCCTTGCGATCTGTGAATCTTCTTTCTTTCTGTTCATAATGGTCCAATATTAAATATGTTGATATTATTGTGTATCTGAACGGTTGTGAGTGTACAGATAGATTATATATTTCAATGCACTTATAATTAAAAAAAAGAAAAGAAAAAAACAAACATAAAAGGGATTTACACATCTCTTAACGTACACACATATGGGACGACAAATCTGAACGTAGAACGTTCCTGGAGCGTTTAAGAAACGTGTGCAATCAAGAGAAGCAATCTTTTTTCCCAATCGCCCTTCGATATCGTGTGCGAACGAAGGGCGACTCCGGCCCGAATGTTCTCGGAAAGAAAAGCTCGACAGAGGGTCTCTCTTTTTTTTTTTAGCTCGTTTATCGGATAAGCCCTTAATTCGGGGTAATGTGAAGTTTGTAAACAGAACGGAAGAAAAAGAAAAGACAACCAATTTTAACAGAGTCGCGTGCGTACATCCGATCTATTAATCACCGATGTGGTTACAAGCAAAAAAAAAAAAAATAATAAGGAAGAGAAATATGGGATTTGTTAGTGTCCGTATACTATTTTCTTTTTCTTTTCCTTATGGTAATAACGAAGTATATGACGAGACGAAGCGTCGCTTCAATAAGATTGAAATCAAATGCGATACGCGTGTACATAGTTAAGGTTAAGTCTTCGTGTGTGGCAATTGATCTTATCTCCGACAGTTTAGCGTGAACAGGAACGGAAGTTCAGTGTGTGCAAGCGTTGAGCACCGTGTTACATAAGGCGCATGAAAGTGTAGCATTCGAACCTGTGTTCCCCGCTATTCGAAATCAAAGATATATGGAATTCTACATTATATTGCATTACGTAATTGCATTAAAGGTTCAATCATTTTTAAGAGAGTAAATGGCAAACTTATTTTATCTACGCATAAGTATAAAAAGCATAGGCGGTTAGCGTTCTGTGGGAGGAAAATGCCTACGAGGTTCGATATTAGAATTTTTACGATGTATTTACGATTTCTCAAGAGCGTGTTCGTCCTTGCTCCGAGTGATTTTATACGGGCCGGGGGACGAAATAGTGGTGGAACCGAGCGAGGGACGATTCCTTACGCAAAAACAAGAGGAAAGTGTGGAGTAATATTTTCTCGTTCGAGGCTTTGCTTTTGGGAAAATTATTTCCAATTTATTTACTTTACTTCGCTTCTTTAAATACTGCAGAAAGAATTCATTTTAAGGTCTGAAAGGTAGATATGGTAGTCTTTCGAAAGTTTGTGTTTATACACTGAGTAAATAGCTTCGGGAAAGATAAAGGTTACGCTCGTAGCGATTTTCAAACTCGATAGTCTCGAAAGCAAAGCCACAGCAGAAGAAATTATATATATGCACTTTTATTTTTTTTTTTTTTTGCGAAGGAGTATCCTTTCCTCGATTGCACTATGATTCTATCCCCGCTCCGTGCTCCTCGGAAGAATTCTGATCGAACGTTGTTTACCCCTTTTGTTAATGTAGTCTGCGCGAGTCCGGCTAGGAATACGAAAATGATGGAAAGCGTGAATGAGATAAATCGTCGTTCCGTTACGTTTTCCTCCTGCATTCGTCGGAGACTGCGCAACGTTCGTGGAAATTTTTGTATTAGATTGCGTTCGAAGGATCGATTTTTCATTTCCGATCGGGACCGTTCCGCCAAGGACGTTTAGATATATGCGAGCATTCGATGGAAATTGAAATTTCAAACACTCTCGGCCGAAGTATTATATTTTCTTGGGGTCCGTCGATTCTTATCGAATTTCGAATGAATTTGTAATACGTTAATACGAGGAGAATAAAACGATGGAAAATGTTCATTGAATGCGTTGGATCTCGCAGGTGTCTGAAAGGTTGTCAGTTTATGATCCATTCACTAGCGGCTCTGATGTCACAGCCGCGTATTTTCTACTTTTTTTTTCTTCTGCTGAGCTGGCTGATTGGAGTTTGGTATAGTAGTTGGAGAGGGGTACAGCGAGGTTGTAAATCTGCATGCTTTATGCCGCAGTGTTTTTGCATGATTTGGTCGGGTCACGTGTACCGCTGATAGCTCACGGTAGTGAAAAATTCAGCGTGGGAAATCCGTGGTACACGCGGCACGAATCGTGATAAATTTGAGTGATCGCACCGCTTGGTGTAGCGACCCTGACTGAGGCTTTTAGTCGTTATCTTACTGTTCCTTTGCCTGCGATTACGCACGAAACATATTTACTTAAGCGTTACGCCGATTCTACGACCGCGCTGTGCCTGTTGGAGATGGCATACGATTTTTTGTTGAGTATTGAAAGCTAAGGTCATTGATAAGAACAGTGACTGTAGATGTAGGCAGTGAGTGTGATTCTGCAGTCGCGCGCCACTCAGTGTTTCGTCCGAAATGGATGTGAAGTTATCCAGAGAATTGAGAACCGACAGATGGTAAGTTGCCAATGTTTAAGTACCTAAGTTTCTTATCATTTTTGTGGTCTTGAAAGGAACTCAGAAGGGAAGATCCCGAAGCCGAAAATTCAAAAGATTGTGATAAAGATTGTGAATATGTAAGGGGATTTCCTACTGATTACAATGCCATTTTTTTTACTGCCCAAATTTACTCTAAGGGGGTGTAATTGACCCCTGGAAATCCGGTTATTTTCCGATTTTGTGTTATAATTCGTGAACTGTAAAATGTGTACTATTAAATTTATTACTTTTAATACCTACTATTTCCATGGCGCATGCGATGTTATCGACCGAGAGTGAAATTCGATTGGAATCCTACTAGCGGTTAGAATTGAAACTAAATATGGTACCACAGACCAGATATAGGATAGACTCATCATGCACTGTAATTTTCTGTCACACCCAACGTTATCGATTCAGTCTAAAATAAGATTGTAACGCTACGCGTGGTAGGAATTAGAATTTAACACGGATAAAACTTAGATCATTTGAAACCCGCGATTTACAAATGATTCTGTTAGAGTAACAATTTAGAGATCGTTTTATAAACCTATTCCGTGCAACGACAGAGAAAGAAGGTTCACAACGAAACAAGAACACATTCGCCCTTTAACCTTGCTTTCTATTTCAGTTTATTTAACGCAAAATAAATTTATTGAACATAAAAATTTATACAAACAACATTATTTGTCGAAGATATGCTTTTATGATGTAACGTGGAATACCTCGTTAAGGAATTGTAACTTGGTATATTTCAATAAGGTGCTGAAGCAGAGAGGACTTTAAAAATTGTCGAAAACCCATCAGTTCCAGGATCTCGCGAAAAGTTTCCAACTTGCACATCCTTCTATCTTAACACTATACGCGTGCTTTTGGGTCGGGTAGGAACAATCAAATAACATTTCAAGTTACATATTTTATTCTCACATTTCACCAATGTATTGCAACTCAAACAAATTCTTATACAATCGCAGCTATCGGCTCGGTTCTCACCGATTACCAGGTCTCACCGCGTGGAGGTTACTGCGTTTTGAGACCCGTAGAGAGATAGATGGAATCATAGTTCCGTCGATCTCCCTTTACATGAAACCCTTAGCCTACTAAACCAAAGAGATGGATGGAAACAAAGATCCATCGATCCCTTCGGTTCAGATATCGAATCGGAGATGAGGAACCAACAAAAGGTTCATCCCGAAAAAAAACTCTAATCCCATCCACCCTCCATTATAATCAACTCATCGCGTCCCGCATTGCAAGCAATGAGGGAAGCGGCAATCTCACTCTACTATTTAAAAAAAAATCCGCGGACGCGAAAGAGATTTTACAATTTCATAGTCTTAACAGAGTATGCTTCGGTATATTAACCCTTCGGACTATGATTGCAATATACGGTAAAAGGCTACTAAAATTCTTTCAAAAGACTTTACTTTAAGGGTTAACATACACGCGTGAGAGAAATAGACGAGAGAGGTTCTCGTCGATCTCTTTGCTTTGCTCGATGCTTTCGAGTGACAAACAGATTCTAAGTATCTCATTGCAGAGATAGAAAAGAATTGACAAATGCACTTGCGTAACTTTCGAGGGATATGCGAAAGCTAAGAATCTCCCGATTGAGATTGCAAATGAGACTAAACGCGACATTCACTCTCGATGCACGGGATTTTCGTTTCTACATGTCGCGTGTGGCCGAGAACGAGCCATCTGAGACTACAGAGCGCATCGACTTGGAAGCCCGGTATAGAAGCCCGGTATTCGACAGGATATAGAACTCAGAATGGTCATGAACTGGCGCACATCATCGACTTTCAAGGGTCTTCTGTCTAAAGCCGACAGACGCGACATTCACTCTCGATGCACGGAATTTTCTTTTCTACATGTCGCGCGTGGCCGGAACGAGCCATCTGAGACTACAGAGCGCATCGACTTGGAAGCCCGGTATAGAAGCCCGGTATTCGACAGGATATAGAACTCAGAATGGTCATGAACCGGCGCACATCATCGACTTACAAGGGTCTTCTGTCTAAAGCCGACAGGCGCGACATTCACTCTCGATGCACCGAATTTTCGATTCTACATGTTACGCGTGGCCGAGAACGAGCCATCTGAGACTACAGAGCGCATCGACTTGGAAGCCCGGTATAGAAGCCCGGTATTCGACAGGATATAGAACTCAGAATGGTCATGAACTGGCGGGCATCATCGACTAACAATGGTCTTGACTAACAATGGTCAGACGGGACGCGACGCGACGCGACGCGACATTCACCCTCGACGCACCGAAATTTCGTTTCTACATGGAGACTCAGGTAAGTACTACGACTTTAGACACTCGTAAAAAGCCGTGATACCAGCACAGTCTGTCGCGCTCTACAGTCGAGCAACACCATGCTCCAAATCGAAATCAGTGGTCGAAGGCGAATTGTATTTCTAGAAAAGTGCATTTGGCACTCTTATATGTAAAAAGAACGAGACGGAACAAAAGCTTATCGCTCGAGTTACGCAAGTGCATTTTTTAATAGATGTCGCGGACGCGAAAGAGATATACACTTTCCATTCTCGTCTATGTCTCTGTACGTATTGGTTGCAATATTTAGAGAGAAAAGGCTACTATGTTCTTTCAAAAGATTTTAATTTAAAGTCCAAAGGGTTAATAAGTGTATACACGCCGCGGGGTATATAGGGGTGGCTCTAATTCGAAAAAGGAGTAGCAACTTTTGGCCCTCTTGTATTTTAAACGCGCCATTTCAATTATTTCAGATTCCTTGCTCCCGGAATGGACTCGTTGGGCAAAGTCTTTTTGTTTGCATTTTGTAGGATGCATATCCTACCAAAATGCACTGCGTGCAATTAAGTAGGATGCTTACCCTTCCAAAATGCACGCACAAAGATTACTACCCAGGAATACAAGGTACTCGTGTCTACAATCGCATGCAAGTAGGCCCTCTTTAGGGCCTATGCTGCAGGCCCTCTCTAAGGCCCACGTTTTAGGCCCTCTCTAGGGCCTATGGCAGGCCCTCTCTAGGGTCCCCATTTGGACCCTCTCTAGGGCCTACGCGCTAGGCCCTCTCTAGGGTCCATTTGTTGGGCCTTCTCCAGGGCCCACAGCTAGGCCCTCTCTAGGGCCTAGAATCTCCTTGGCAAGTCTAAGCTGAAAATTGAAGCTAAGCGAAAATTTGACTCTACATCCGCGATAAAAAAGCAATTAGAGCACCGGTGCTCTTGACGAACTTTATATGCGCAGAAAATTGGCTCTACTTTCGCGAAGAAAATTCAACTGGAGCTTCGGTGCTCTGAACAAGTCTTAGATTTGTAAGACGCAAAAATTTGACTCTAAATTCGCGGTAATACTACTCTAAGTAAGAGCCACGGTGCTCTGCAATACATGGACGCGAAAAAAGCGGGGACTCTACGATCGCATTACAAATTTTTCGCGGTGACTCTACTCGACCCGATCGATTCGGTTACTTTATGAATTATTAATCGGAATTGTCAAAATCGCGAGCAACTGATTTAATTTTCTGATTTTAAAGCAGACACATGCATGTCACTATCTACGAGTACCTTGTATGATCAGCTCATTTGATTCTGCTCTTTCCAACACATATGCGCGGCGGTTAGTGGCCTATTTCATATAACTGGCATTCGTTTTAGGAATATTTCTGCAATATTTCGTGAATATGGTTTAGAAAAGAGCCACGTCACGAGGCTATTGCCTAGACGCCCTAAGCCATACTCGCGAAATATTGCGTAAGTGTTCCCAAAACGAATGTCGACCATGTGAAATGGGTCCCTGCATGTCGCGCATTTGTGTTAGAACGGCCAGAATCGAAAGAGCTGGCTACGCTACGTTTTCTACAGAAACCATTTTATTCTCTTGCATGCACCCACATTCAAAGAATTATAAAGGGACTTATCGTTCGCTGTCATCAAGAGTACTGCATCTCTGCAAACTCGAACCCCTGACCAGCACCCCTGGGACCAGCAACTCTGTGACCAGCACCCCTCGAACCGGCATCCATCGGACCAGCACCCATCGGATCAGCACCCATCGGACCAGCACCCATTGGACCAGCACCCATCGGACCAGCACCCATCGGACCAGCACCCATCGGACCAGCTCCCCTCAGCTCAGCACCCCTCAGCCCAGCAGCTCCAGTTGGACTCGTGCATGACTCTACTTTCGCGGTCAAAAAACTATTAGAGCACCGAAGCTCTCAACTAGTTTTACTTGCGCAAAAACACTGACTCTACGATTGCATTACGGGCAATCACAAACACTATTACTGAAACAGACAACTGTATTTAAGCAAGTTCCAAAAAATTTTCTTTAAATTTCAGGCAGCCACATGGAGCGCCACGCAATTCAGACATTTAGAAAAATTTCGAGCAGCCACATTGGGCGCTTAATGATTCTTAACATTCATAGGAAAAAGGAGTGGCCCCTTTGGGCGCCTAATACTTTTCAATTTTAATAAGAAAAGAAACAGCAGCGTCTATGCGCGCTTAACGATGTCTAATCACAAAACGGAAGAACAGCAGCCTCCTTGGGCGCATAATAATTCCGAATTGTAACGTGAAAAAAGCAGCCTCGTCAGGCGCTAATGGCATGGAATGCCAGAAAAATGTTCTAATTCTACTCTACAATGTTAGTAATCCCGAGCCCGCCAACGAAATTCTGAGTGAATCTGTTAAAGAATTCACCAGAAAACTCTTCGGTGAATCCCTCGGCGAATCCCTCGGCGAATCCCTCGGCGAATCCCTCGGTGAATCCCCCGGCGAATTCTTCGATGGAACGCTTAAAACTAGTGTTGCCTGTCCAAGTTTTCTAAGTTACATGCGGTTACAATTTCTTTCGCATATTTTAGAGGTACGCTTGCAATGCTTTCGAGTGACAAACAGATTCTAAATATCTCATTGCAGAGATAGAAAAGAATTGACAAACGGACACGGATTCGCCGTCTCCGTCTTCGGAATCATATTTCCGGAAAGAAAGAAAAGACAATCGAAAGTAGGGAATATAAAAGTCACTATGACAAGTGTTTAAAAGTATGCTAAATGAGAAACGGCATGGTGCACGGTCAAGCTAATTGTAAGAGAAAGCAAAAGCAAAAGGTGTCACTCTCGACAAGCAAGCCTACCTCTACCCTTAAATTTAGCCTATCGCACTCTTTACAATGAGCCCTAGTGGCATAATCTATCGCAAATATCCACTTGCGTAATGATTGCAATGTACGGTAAAAGGCTACTAAAATTCTTTCAAAAGACTTTACTTTAAAGTCTAAAGGGTTAACATACACGCGTGAGAGAAATAGACGAGAGGTTCTCGTCGATCAACAAAGAAGGAAAGACTTCTTTTGGAGCTTCGGTGCTCTGAACAAGTCTTAGATACGCAAAAATTTGACTCTAAATTCGCGATAATACTACTCTAAGTAAGAGCCACGGTGCTCTCGGGTGAGCATGCAACGAGTATTGAATGGCGCAATTCCTACCACCCTGCTGAACGAGTCGAAAGGGAAAAGCGCACGGCATCTCTCAGGCGATCCTACTTGCTCCGACGCGTGCGACCCGCCAGGTGTAACCGGTGGGAAACACCCCGGCCGAACTTACTGTGCGTAGTTAGCAATCACAGCCCGAGTGACCTACGCAGGCAGCTTCCAAACGGTACACCCCCTACGCCCGAAACCTTTCCCTTTCGACAAGAACAAGGGATGAAACTGATCCACCCATACACATTCCATGCCTAGCTAGAGCATGAAACGAGTAATGAATGGCGCAATTCCTACCACCCTGAAGGAGTCGAAATGGAAAAGCGCACGGCATCTCTCAGGCGATCACTGTTGCTCCGACCACATGCGAACCTGCGAGCTCCCCCAGCCGCGTGTACCCTGGCTCAAGCCTACTTACGCGGAGATTGGGCAATCGGCCCGAGTGACCTACGCAGGCAGTGCACCAAAAGGTGCACCCCCTACGCCCGAAACTTTTCCCTTTCGACAAGAACACCAGGGGATGAAACTGATCCACCCATACAGATTCCATGCTCAGTCGCTTGCTTCCAGAAACGGAAACAGCGGCGACCTCCTCATAAGAGATGAGGAGCCAACGAAACAGCGACAAAGCTAATAAAATTCTGTAACTACTTGGCAACTGTACATGAAACGCGAAAGAGAGGTACTCTTTACAATTTTATAGTCTTAACAGACTATGCTTCGGTATATTAACCCTTCGGACTGTGATTGCAATATACGGTAAAAGGCTACTAAAATTCTTTCAAAAGACTTTACTTTAATGTCTAGAAGATTAACATACACGCGTGAGAGAAATAGACGAGAGTTTCTCGTCGATCTCTTTGCTTTGCTCGATGCTTTCGAGTGACAAACAGATTCTAAGTATCTCATTGCAGAGATAGAAAAGAATTGACAAACGCACTTGCGTAACTTACGAGGGATATGCGAAAGCTAAGAATCTCCCGATTGAGATTGCAAATGAGACTAAACGCGACATTCACTCTCGATGCACGGGATTTTCGTTTCTACATGTCGTGTGTGGCCGAGAACGAGCCATCTGAGACTACAGAGCGCATCGCCTTGGAAGCCCGGTATAGAAGCCCGGTATTCGACAGGATATAGAACTCAGAATGGTCATGAACTGGCGCACATCATCGACTTACAAGGGTCTTCTGTCTAAAGCCGACAGACGCGACATTCACTCTCGATGCACGGAATTTTCTTTTCTACATGTCGCGTGTGGCCGAGAACGAGCCATCTGAGACTACAGAGCGCATCGACTTGGAAGCCCGGTATAGAAGCCCGGTATTCGACAGGATATAGAACTCAGAATGGTCATGAACTGGCGCACATCATCGACTTACAAGGGTCTTCTGTCTAAAGCCGACAGGCGCGACATTCACTCTCGATGCACCGAATTTTCGTTTCTACATGTTACGCGTGGCCGAGAACGAGCCATCTGAGACTACAGAGCGCATCGACTTGGAAGCCCGGTATAGAAGCCCGGTATTCGACAGGATATAGAACTCAGAATGGTCATGAACTGGCGGGCATCATCGACTAACAATGGTCTTGACTAACAATGGTCAGACGGGACGCGACGCGACGCGACGCGACATTCACCCTCGACGCACCGAAATTTCGTTTCTACATGGAGACTCAGGTAAGTACTACGACTTTAGACACTCGTAAAAAGCCGTGATACCAGCACAGTCTGTCGCGCTCTACAGTCGAGCAACACCATGCTCCAAATCGAAATCAGTGGTCGAAGGCGAATTGTATTTCTAGAAAAGTGCATTTGGCACTCTTTTATGTAAAAAGAACGAGACGGAACAAAAGCTTATCGCTCGAATTACGCAAGTGCATTTTTTAATAGATGTCGCGGACGCGAAAGAGATATACACTTTCCATTCTCGTCTATGTCTCTGTACGTACGTAGGTCTTTACAATTCTCTTACTTAAATCAAAACGCACGATTTCCTGAAAATCTTGCGAAAATATATTAACCCTTTGAACTTTGGTTGCAATATTTAGAGAGAAAAGGCTACTATGTTCTTTCAAAAGATTTTAATTTAAAGTCCAAAGGGTTAATAAGTGTATACACGCCGCGGGGTATATAGGGGTGACTCTAATTCGAAAAAGGAGTAGCAACTTTTACGCAAGTGCATTTTTGAATAGATGTCCAGACCGAACCAAGCTCACCGAATGTGAGTTTGGCTTGATCTGGACCCTTAAACTAGATCGTAGGCTTTAGCTTGATTCCGTTTCGAAAGTCTCAATGCTTTGGGAAACGTTACCAAGGAGCCGAGCACACCACTTGGAGGTACCTACGAAAGTGACCCATTTCTACGAAATATTTCTGGTCTATGTTCGACCAATGCTTTGCGCATTTTTGAAAATTTGGAAAAAGTCTTATGGCTAAAGTTCATAAACTATGACTTATTGCTAGACTGGTTTAAATATTGTAAAGAGAGAGAATAGTAGAAGTAGCGAGCACAGTGACCAAGTAGTATCAATATCAACTGTCATTCTCAATTATTAATATTTGTATGAGAAAGAGCTGCAAGTAATATAGTTGAAAATCCATAAGAAATTAATGCTTTCCATTCTCGTTTTATTGAGATAATCTAATGACTCGAATATAATTAAACTTGAGAAGTGTAACTCGTATTCAAAGCATCAAGCTTTGATTATAAAATTCAAGAAAAATAATTTCTAATATTTAAAACACGATATTAGCACTCTGACCTCGAATTTGAAATTTATTGTTACTGTTTACGAGAACTAAGTATGTATTCGTGGTCACTGTGCTTGCTACAGCAATCATTTGTTCAATAGCATGCAGAAAAATTGAAAAAATGAAAATGTACCACTCACCGATCGTTGAACACAGTCTCACTGCTATCCATGCAGACAGGAAGCTTGATTTCACTGAGATCCGATCACTATCGCATGTAAAGTTCAACTGGCAGATCACGAAATCGGTAGAGGTTGTTGACGTTCTGTCTCGCTCCAACGACTCCCAGCTCTTCGAGAAAAGTATTGCTCGAGAAGTCTTCTAGATACTGGTTGAATTGTAGTGGAATCTTGTTAAGCGACCTCCCACATGGTCCAGTAATCGATGAAATTAATCCAGGAATCGAGATATCACGAAATAATATGCTCACGCGTTCACAGACATCCGATCACTGTCGCAGGTAAATTTCAACTGGCAGATCACGAATTTGGTAAAGGTTGTTGACGTTCTGTCTCGCTCCAACGACTCCCAGCTCTTCGAGAAAAGTATTGCTCGAGAAGTCTTCTAGATACTGGTTGAATTGTAGTAGAATCTTGTTAAGCGACCTCCCACATAGTCCAGTAATCGATGAAATTAATCCAGGAATCGAGATATCACGAAATAATATGCTCACGCGTTCACAGACATCCGATCACTGCCGCAGGTAAAGTTCAACTGGCAGATCACGAATTTGGTAGAGGTTGTTGACGTTCTGTCTCGCTCCAACGATTCCCAACTAACTTGAAATTCGTTCAGGCCAGAAATAATTTGATATAGCAATGTGCATTGCAAAATATGTACTTTTCGCAGCTGCAGCCATGTACCCTGCATTTTCTTGTATATGTCTTTCACTACTGGGGAGATTCCATATCTGGAGAGGTATCAAATGAAATAAATCATGTAAACCTATCGAAGAAATGCATCAAATAAAATAAATCATGCAATCCCATCGAAGAAATACACGAAATAGAACGACTCATGCAAAAATCCACGAAGGAATGTATAAAATAGGACAGATGATGGAAAACAATCGAAGAAATCAGTTAAGAAGGAAGAGAAATCGGTTTTGGCCTTGGCAGAATATTAACATTTTGAATGGCTTTTAACGAACCCGAAAATTTCATCGGCACCAAAAGAATAAGCTAACCTAGGCTAGGGGGCCGAGGGGGGGGGGGGCAGGAATGACCAGGGTTAAAACCGTGAAGAGGTCCCCAGGAAGTCCAAGTTGTCCAGTAGGTCCGAATGGTCCAGGTGGCGCAGGAGGTCCAGGATGTCCAGCAGGTCCAGCAGGTCCAGCAGGTCCAGCAGGTCCAGCTGCTCCACGTGGCTCGGCAGCTCCAGGGTCTCCGGATGTCCAGGAGGTCCACCAGCTCCACGTGGCTCGGCAGCTCCAGGGTCCCCGGAGGTCCTCCCGGCCCGTAGGACCGACGACGACTGAGTACATGGAGCTCCGTGAGCTTAGTATATACACTTCGAGAAACTATGTCCTCCAATCAAAACAAAGTCGACGGTTGATTACAACTGCGAAATCCATCGAATTCTTCGGCAAAAATGGATTTTCTGCTAAAATATCCATTCCAGTGGCTATTACTATGACAAATAATGTTAAGAACATTTGCACTAACCGGCCAGTATAAATTATTATTAACTATGATCGATACAACTCGAGATATGAAGCAATTAGTAAGCTTTGGCCTTGGATTTGCAAATGATTTTCTATGGCAATTGAATTCTATTTTATTCTCAATGTTTAATCGTTCGATAAATTAATGTTAATACTTATACATATTACATAGTATTATTTATACTGTATAAATACATTTTAGTTGAACTTTCTGTACTAAATGAATAGCGCTTCGAATCTACATATATGACGAAAACTTCGAAGCACTTCGCACATGATTCGAAGCTTAAAACTTTTAAATTCTTGATAGGTCTTGAAAATGAACATCTGGTTGTCAAAAATTAGCCAGGTTGATCGACCATTTTGAGAATTCTTTGTCGAGAATTTCTCGAGAAATATTATATATGCTTATTTCTTATTTCTCGAGAAATACTGTTTTTCTCGAGAAATTTTAGTCTAGCAAATCGTGAACGTATAAACACATGTACTATTTATAATAAATCTTATTAGTAATATTAGAACCTATATGAATTATAATAGAAAATCTCAGTAGAGAAGATTCTACATTATTGACTGCAAAATTCTTAACTGTAGAACTCTTAAATTCTTATTTAACAATTTAGAGAAATTGTATAACTACTGAATTAAGTAATGAGTTTCTTGCGGCTACGAAAGGAAAAATATCGAAACGAAGAGACAAAACTATTGTCTCCCTTAGAAAATGTTTGCAAAGGTAATCCAGAACCTCTTTAAAAAGATTCAAAAGACGCGTTTTTTCTTTTAATTCCAAGACAGATATATATAAAACGGCAAAGCAAATTCTAAGTAGCTAGACTTTTCGGAAAATATAACGGTAACTTACGGATACTCAAAATGAGGAATTACCATTGAGAAAACAATTCCAAAAATTTAGTTTCAACATAGGAAAAGATAAATTCCCGACTTTAACTAAGGAATTTCATATTTTTCAGTCCACTGGAAGGACACCCAATTTACCATAACTTTTGAATGTGCTACATACGATCAAGTCAACGTCCAATCAAAACGAAAGAAAATTTTCTATAGCTACAGATTTAATGCCCCCCCCCCAAAAAAAGAAGGAAAGGAATAGATTAAAAACTATTTTACAACAAAAAAGTAACGTTTCACTTTGCACAAATTTTGCACTAAATAAATAATCAATTATATTTAATATCTGTTTTTCCATTTATACAAGTTTTGTGCAAAGTGGACAGTAATGAACAAAAATTTTCTTGTGTTTTTGATAAATATTATCAACATTATTCTAAAAATATAAATGTTGTAATATTTCCTTGAATTTCTCGAGAATTCTCAAGACGTATGATCTGATTTCTGATTTCTCGAGAAATCAGGAACACTATTTATGACTGTACTACCAAGACTTTGAAGCAAGAGTTTCAAGACTTTCAAGACATTCAAGATCTATCAAGACTTTAGAGTTTTCAAGACTTTCAAGATATAACAGGACTATAGACTTTTCAAGACTTTCAACAGTTTTAAGCTTCGAATCATGTTAAAAGTGCTTAACAGTACTCGCCTGATATTCAAGACAGGTTTGAAGCGGTTCGAATCCCATCACTATCTGCGGGACTGTCGGTAATAGCGTGAATTTTTAATACTTTTCGGCGTACGATACGTGAAATGGTTCTACTACTCGGAAAGTACTACTAAACAATGTCATCTTGCAATTTATAGCCTACACTGTTTTTGAAGAAATACATACCATTTTTGAGTATGTATTTTACCGTAGCAAAAGCCTGCCTTTAAACAAGTCACACGTATACAAGCGTGCACACAACTTTCAGCATTTCAACAGATTTCAGAGTAGTTGCTGAGTTGGACGCTGTTGATGACCAGGGGCCGCTAAATTCAGTCCTCGAGTTATGGGTCGGTAATACAGTTTGGGTGGTGATACGAAGTCCCATAAGGTGATAGGTCTATTCTATACTTGGTCGATGCTTAAATATAAAGTGCGTGCCAGATTCCCTAATTTTTCACAAAGTGGGCATCTCAGTTACCGGCATTACAACTGCCAATAATGTCAAAACTACTAGTACCTTCAATATAGATCACTCGCTAGATGTCAGGACTATATAAATAACTGGTCTCCAGACACAATTGAAAGCTCGGCGTCATTTCCCTCTACAAACAATATGTGAAAGAAACAGAAGACCATTGTTGCCAATAAAGTAACGATAATTAAGTATCAATTGTTCTCGATAGAAACCGAATTCAAAGGCACTCTTCACACAACACTGTACCAGACACATAAAATGACAACAGATTTTCATTTCACAACGGCAAAAAAAAACATTTGCCACGAAGGAAATCGACCCAGGTACCCTTGGCTGGAGAGAAGCAACGAGGATGTTGGATTACTTGGGTCGAAGGAAATGTCACATGCTGGTGACAGACTGGTCGAACATTTTTATTCCCCGCACTTGTCGCTTCCGTAATGTCGCTTTCGTGTTCGATCAGATTATACGTCCCAAGCCTGAGGCGTCTGGTTCACGCGAAGACGGATACGACCTCGACAAGCTTGATCTTGATAAACGACACTTAATCGATATATCAATCAAAAATGCAAAAAAAGAAAATTCCATCAAACTTAGTTTTCCCATTTGTGGGCTCATAACCTAATATACCGTAATCAATCATTTAAGCAACCTTCTACGCCTCAGGTGAAACAATATTCGCGAAAGGATGCTGCAGGTCTCAACTGAATATTTTAATTTCATTCGAATTTAAAACAAACAACACTTCATTGCAACGATACCATATACTTGTTCTCTTTGCCTCCTCGAAATCGAACGCGAGTTCGACCGGAATAAGTCACACGATGTCTTCAAGCCGCCTTTCCACCGTGACACGATTATTTATCGTTCTACGTTCTTCGTTCCCAGCTCCGCTGTTTTTCTTCCACTGGCGATCGATTTCAGACTGCCTGGCGAATGGTTATTCGATACTTTTTATTGTCTTTGCAGGAGTGATCAGTCCGGGACAGTGGGAGGGGATAACGGTACGTGTCGTTCGATGAGAATTCGGCTTGAAACGGTGAAGATGGAAAGTGTATGGTAATTTCGGCCATTCCCAGAACATTTCGGGAAAACAGTATAAGTGCAGTAGATATACATAGTCGGTGGTACAAACCTACAGTGAACTCGTAAAATCCTACGGTACTTGAAGCAAACATGTTTTCGTCGCCAGAACAAGCTGAAAGAAACGTGCGAAGATACGGACTTTGGTAATCACTTTAGGGTGTATAAAGAACCTTTACTCTTATTTAGTTCACTACAGATACAGTCTGTGCGGACGACGCCGATAGGCGTTCAGTGGGTACTGCGTTTAAATGAGACTGAAGGATTTCCGCACACCACGTATGGCAAAAATTCCAACTCTCGTATTGAGAAGTTAATTTCAATTTAGCATATTCAGAACCCGAAAATGGGACTTGGGTCTTTTTCTCTCAATTAATGCTGTTATTTAGGGCGGTGTTCTCAGTCGCTTCTTAAGCTTAAGATGAGCTTGAGAATAAGTAGCCACTGTGAATCCTGGCCTTAAACAATATATTTCGAAGGTTATATTTCTTCGCGAATTCCATTTCAATTATCGACTGAGAGATCCTTCCATTTTAAAAAAGGAAAGATGAAAGGGATGTAACCGATAGGAGGTTAAGGCAACGTGATTTTTCTATGAATTTGAAATTGGAACGCTGTTTGCGTCAAGAACAATCAGTTTGCACGTGACGTCCTTAATCGTCGCGCTCTCATTCCCAGTTATCGTTAGGACAGCTATGGCGGCCTTGACTTCTTTGGACAAGTCCATCGGTACCATTCCACTGGCGAACGTAAACGGGTCGATGTTCAGCGGCTCCAGACATTCTGGCACTGGAACCCTGCTCCTCCTTTTTTGCATAACTAGGAGACGCGGCGAACTTTCTGGTGGAGAATTGGTAACCATGCACACAATAATTGTAAATCGCCCTAATATTCTGCAGGATTTATGGTTTATTGGGCAGCGGCGGATTTAGAGGCTTAGTGTCCTTGGGTTAACAAGCCTCTGCCGCCCTTTCCATCATCAAATATTTTAATTTAGAAAAGTTGAGACAATTTTAAAGTTAATTCAGCATGTCAATTCAACTATTAGTTATTGTTAATTTGGTACATAGAAAGAAAGTGAGACGTTTTTAAAGTTGCCTAAAGCCTTTGTGTTTGAACATTTTCCAATTTCTTTTGCCCCAAATTTGCGTCACTGGGACTTTACTTATTATACTATGAAGAAACAATAATGTAAAACCCTGTTTACAGGAGCTGGATGGGTACAAAATGCTTCGGATAAGTTAATCAATTTTAGCGCTAATTGTTAATAAAATATTAATAAATTTATATTAATAAATATTAATAAATGCCAATATTAATAAAATTAAACAATGATTAATCCAACTCCCCCTACTTATAATCTTTCGTTAAAATAACTCAAGTTAACGTTCGACCGATACTTACCAATATTTACAAATTTCCAAATTTACATTACAAGTGTTCCTATAACTTGAGTGACTCTGAACAATATTTCCGCTACTAGGACTTCAATAAATCAAGCATCGACTATAATATCGTCCAAACAAATGGCGTGGTGGGGGTAGCCCACCAGTGTCCCTCGCAACCAGATGTCGTTCAGCTTGAACGGGTTGCATTCACAGGAGCAGAGTGGGAGGACGGGTTTTCCCCGAATCTGGGAATACCCTTGGAGTTACGGTACCCAACATTTACGCACGACCTGCTCGTACGTTTACTGGATATGTAAGTCGAGGGCGATGCGACAGAGCTCTGACCATTGTAAGCCAACAAAAGGAGCTGTTTTAGACCGAGAAAATATAGTAAAGGGGCGCGGCTAGTTGTGCCCTACCCATCCGTCGCGATGCTTCTCGATAATTAAATGTCAGGTTGCTCGCGGGACGGGAAGAGGTGACACGGGCGCGTTTCCGTCGGCTGAAGGGTATTTTACGTCGGTTACGAGCCCGTCCCGTGGCCTTCTTTATCTCTCCTCGTTCCGCGCGAACAAACCTTCTGTGGTTGCTCCATTTCTAAGGTACACTGGACTGCCACAATGTCTGCGCCAGACAATACACCCTGCCGGTAGAAGTTTCTTATTCACAGTCATACGCAGGTCATACGAATTGTAAAAAAGATATTAGAATTTCTTTTATAGAAGGTGTATGGAAATATGTATATAGGGAAAAGTATGTAAAAATATCAGTTGTCAACCTTCTTTTGACCACCGCTATAAGCTGCTACCCATGCGTCTTTGCTTTACGGGAACCCCCTGGTCAAAACGCTCAACAAATATGTGATTTATTATTAATCCATTACAAGAAGAGGTTATGACATAACCTAAAAAATATTTTTGCCTTTATTAGTACACTCTTTATTAAGTTTATCCTAAAAAAGGGAATATTTTTAAATTTCGATTTTAAAATTTTAATTACACTGGCACTATAAAATAGGTTAAGAAGCAAAAGGGTCTCAAAAAGTTACCCCCCCCCCCCTCTGGAAAAAAGTCTCCGGACGCCCCTGCTGACATGCCTCGTCGTCGTGACGCGTAGCCACGCGCCCCTGCGAGTTAGCAACCGGACGTCAGTCTCCTCGAACATGTCCAACGTATAACCAGCGATATTAAATCGAATCGGTTTTCCAATAATCGCCCGTCCGACCGCAAATCTTCCTCAATCTGTACCGTCGTTTTCCATTGTGCTTTTGCCGGGGGATGTTTTTATCTTCACCTATTCGCTGGAGCTTAGCAGCCCTCGACCTGACAATTTTGTTTGCATTAAACATTGCAATTAATGTTTCATAAATTAACGTCACCTCTTCCCTGACCCTTCGGCGAATCCCTGTCCCGCAGGATTATCGAGACACCGTGACTGACCTCCCGTAAATTAATCGGCCTCGCAATTAGACCCGTGACGCCACTGATTTCGAGATCGCGCCCGGGAATTCGATTAAAGGCCCGGGGAGCTGCGGTCGCCCGCGACCCATTCTGCAATTGCGTCCACCGAACGAATAATCCTTGTTCCTCGACGTCCTCGTCGCCTGGTACGCGCCATTACCCATCGGCTAACGAAGAACAAGACAGAAATCGTAGGAAATGAAATGGAGATAACGAAGGCGAGTGAGATTCGCGGGAAGTTCGGGTTTTGTTGAAGAGTCGAAGTTCGTGATGGCGGTTCTACGGGCTCCTTTGAAAATGGACAAGTAATCACGGCTGGTCGGGGAGGGGGATGCAGCAAAAGGAAAACTGAAAAAGGCAAAATAAAAAAGATTAAAGTGAGAACGAAGAGTTTTTATTTGTTTAAAGTTTATAAATCTACTTGAATTTATGCTCTAAATACAGAAGTAGTAATTTAATTGACCATTGGCGCGCCCAGAGGGGGCCTAGGGACCCTACCTCCCCCGCTACAGAAAAAGGAAAAAGGAGATTAATATCACCACGTCTGGAATAATTCAAGAGCTTTATAAAAAAAAAAAATTAAAAATATTTTTATATTTTAGTTTCTAATATTCTTAATAATATAGCAATAAAAAAATCATATATCTAAATATGTAAATGTCATTCTTTTTTCAGTTAAAAAGTGTTACGCTTCTTTACCGTTGAAAAATTCTTTGGGGCCTCAAAAAATTTCTTGCATCCGGGCCCCTCCACAGAGAAAGCCGGTCCTGCAAATAAATTAGCGGTCTCTTTTAGGATCACTCTCCGAGTGCCACTCGAAACTGCAAAAAGATTCATTTAATTTTCTGGTACCTGTTGCTCAACACTCTCCGCACTGCTAAGTAGTGGGAGCTAAGTTACCCCACAAAGAATTATTAACAATAAGATCACTTAATATTTTAATGATCCTCTGTAAGAAATATATGGGAACGAAGATTTTTGTTGAGCTACTAAAAATTATTTCAAGGCGCGGTTAGGGCTTCAAAATATTTATTTCCTCGTAGTTACATGCACTTACATTTACGGAGTGCCGGTGGTTACGTATGCTCGGTGCGATCGCATAGGTCATTACCGAGTGTTAATTGCGACACTGGGGAGAATGCAGGCCGCGAAACCGCGAGGCACGCGAGCGCGGACGCAACGCGCGTGGATTCCCTTCACGTCGGATCGATAGTTCGCCGTTCGGTTTCCTCGTTTCCGCCACGTGGTTTCCCTTAAAACGACCATTGTCCCGCGTGGAAAATCGTGGTCGAAAGCACTCTATCCGGGCACAACAGAATTGCTCGTGACAGCAATATAATTATCCAGGGATTTTCTGATTTAAATAGAAGGAAACGCTTTATCTTCCGTTCGCTTCCTGCCTACGGGCATCGAAATTGGAAGCTCTAGGTTAGCGATTGGTATCGGTCCACACTGCTCGATATTTTCTATAAATTCAACGTCATTTTGAAAGTTTTGAAAATCTTGATCTCCCTTGAATTCACAATTTGGGATTGCAATACCGGTAAATCGCGAGAAATACCCTCAAATTTTTAACGGTAAATTTTTACCAAATTTTTTGTAATGTTTACTTTTATATTTCCAATACCTTAAAAAATTACTGGTAAATTAAACCGGTTTTGAATGAGAATTTTACCGAATTACCGAATTAAAATTTGCAAACCCTATTCACAACCCTGCATGTGCGTATAGTAGTTAAGGTATTCTTCACTTCCACGACAAGAATGCACATCAAGATTTCCAAGAATCGTCAAGATCTTCAAAGCCGTCGAGCCGATTCGGGGCCCACTAATTCCCAGCCCACTTCTGCTGGCCGAAACATCTCACAGTGGCGCCCTCTCAGTAGCGCACTCAGAGGTGGGTGCAAGGGACCCTGAGAAAAAGGAACAAGGAGATTAACGCGACCACGGATTTTACTCCTCAAACAAATTTGTACAATCACCTAACGAATTTCATTGAACTTTTACCCCTTCCACTCAGTTTCCTCCGAGATTAAATCCTGAGTGCGCCACTAAACCCTCTCAAACAAATTAACCGTTTGGTCCAAGTTGCCGCGCAACTCCACACTGCCCATTCAATCTCAAATTACATATAATCAAACGTCACAACTCCCACTCCATCGTCTACAAGCACCACCAATCAACCCCCCAGAAATAAGTACCATTTTCAGAACGAATCAAAACCATCGAAACCTCATCCACTAAAAACAACCCTTCGTCTCCAACGCAAACTATTGCAGATGCATAAAAAGAACCACGCTGAATCAACCCTCCCCCCCCCCCTCCCCAACCCCTCGTGGTTCATCCAAAGCGATCGCGGACGGCTGCAGCGTGGCATGCCGTGCGCGCGGGTACCGGGGATCGTGGATATTAGCGATGATATGTTGACACAGCTATCCCCGGCTTCCGGCTCGGGTTGCAGTGGCTCGGGGGCGCATCCGCGCGATTCGATTCTCCGACCTATCCGCCCCGGTAAGCTAATTCAGCAAGTGGACCGTGGCTACTCCACATTCGTTCTTCTCTGTTTACCCTTCGCCCTCCCGGCCCGCGCGAGCTCCTCGAGGTTCCGAGGACGCAGCAGACCTCGGACGAACCTAGGATGCACTTTTGACGGCCGAGTGGCTTGGTCTCGATGAGCACGCCCGGAAATCGGAGTGATTCATTCGGTATTTCTCCGGTATCCTCGGTGAATCCTCTCGCCAGGCGGTGTCTCTAAGCCGAGGCAGCCCACTGTTGCAGCGACCGTGGTCTTTGAAATGTTGGGAGGACTAGGGATGGTGGCTTGACAGGCCTTGGTGGTTGCTTCCAGGGGGATGGCGAACGGTGTTTCGTGTGAAAAAATAGTTGTGATCCTTGATGACCGTTGCCCGTTCATTTCGTTGGTGCGCGCTCCCTGGGGCTGACACGGGGCACGGTCTACACGGGGTCCGGGGCGGGTGCCAGCAGCTGCATGCTGCTACTTGACTGGGCGATCTGGAACAGAGAGGAGGAATTCTGGTGTCAGCTGTTGCTACGGAATGGAGGATTCTGGGTTGGGGAGGGTTGTTTCAGAGATTGGTATAAGGGGTGTGCTTCTTCTTCCTCTGGCCTGCTTTTGAAGCGAGTGATATTTCTTTTTGAGGATGGGGGTGGTTTACTGTGCCTCGCAGACGTATAGGGATTCAACTGGGGCACACTGAAGTGGTTTATGCGGTAGTGGGTGAAAGAAATTTTAAATTGTGAAGGGTGGGGAGGAGAAGAATTGGTTTAAAATTTATTTAAGATTTTTATCAATATAATACTTAAGGCCTGGTATTTTATTAAGTCTGTTATGCAGGAATATGAAAAGGTGAGGTTTAAAGTCTGGGAAAAAATGAGTTTTGCCGCTCTTGCCTAGCTTTAGTACTCGGCTTCGCATGAAAATTAGATTATGATTTTATAAAAAACTATATTTTCTTTATATTTTTGTGAAAATAGTCACATTCGTCTGGATTAGCTAGGCATAATGAGCTGGGACACATTTCGTGACCCCAGAGTTTACCGTTCGAAAGTTTTTAGGCGACAGACAAATACAGGAATACTTTCTGGTTTAAATATTAAGATTATAAATGATTATTTTGAAATACAATTTTTGATAGTGAGTGAAATTTTGGAAACAAATTAATATTCATAAAAAGAAAAAGTAACGAAATAAAATGATATATATTTAAGTAGGAGATAGGTACCTATTTTTCAAATCTAAAAAAAGCAACTGGTATAAAATATGTAAAAAAGTCGATAAAAAATAATTTATGTGTTTGATACCAAATTAAAAAAAAAATGTATCACTTTTTTATTGGTTTCTATTGATTTCAATCTTCTGTTTCTACTAAATCGGGTATTGGTTTTAATCTTTCTTTTGTCCACCATTGTAGAGGATAACCTTGTGATTTTCATCTGTTATAAGCCTGCACTGATTTTTTTATATTCCTCCACACAGTAGGATCTCAAAGTACGTATGTTCAGAAAGCATGCTTTATACCAAAGAGTGCTGCCGAGTTCACCCTCCGTTTCTTTTGTGCTCGCACCTCTGTAAGGCAGTGTGTATAGGCGTCAGAAGATAATGGCGGAGGAGGAAACCACCCCTGTTCCTTTCCGTTTCAAGAGGCAAAGTGGGACGAGTGGAGAGGGTGCCAGGGATCAGAAGGATGGCTCAAGGATCACGGAGGATTTACCTGCTGCTTCGGTTGCCTGTAGGACTTCCTGGCGTAGACCTTCAGCACCCTGCAGTTGCACGCGACGGACAATGCCACGGCCAGGCCCTGTTCCAAACGGAGCGTGAAACAAGAAACAGAGGGAGGGGTGAACGTTCGATTATAGTCAGACCAACTCCTTCCACGTTAAACTCTTCTTCTCTGCTTTAGGTACTTCCTGTTCTGTTTGAAAGGAAGAAAGTGCGTGTTTAGAGTCAGGAAAGAGTAGACTGCAGAGGGAGGAGAGTTGGAGAGGGGGTTACACTCCTCTCTGAGCGACGTCTAGTGTCACTTGTGCTTTCTCCTTTTTCTGGAAAGTTTTGCAAGTATTGCCTAGCATCCCCGAATGTTTAGACGCAATACTATATATACTCTGTATAAGGAAAGTACATTAGCTTTCGGTTATCCGCCTTCGCTTTTTTTTTAGAAAGATATCCACAGTCTGCATACATGCATTGAAGCAATTAAAGGTTGAAGTAGTAATTGAAAAGGGAAGGAGTGTGATGTACTTATTCGAGTACCGACAGATAATTTTTTCTTGTTTTTTGAAACACACAATTTTTTAAATTAATTAATTGTAGGAATAGGTTTCCTAATTTCTTTGTTTCTTTTTTAAGACCGAAAAAAATGGACCTCGGGTGGCGGGATTCGAACCCACGATCTTGCGGACCCTCTGTTTACTGTTCAGCCGCCTAACCAACTCCACCAAAATCGATCCTCTCAGGTCTCTTATTCCGGGCACCCTCTTAAGGGGCTTCCTGATCCGACAGACTATAATGTCAAAGACATGCGAATATCCACGTAGCATATGTTCAACATCCATTAAAATGCAATTTTCTGTTTCCCTTGGGAAGCTAGAAATATAGCCCCTGGATAAGTAGCTTGAAAATTTAACGCAGCTAACGCACCCAAGCAGAATGATGTATATAACAGGCGTCACAGTTCCAAACACACAGTTTGGTATATAGGCGTGCCTTCGAAAATACCAGTAAACCAGTGGAGCCCACGAGATTCCTCGCGGAAGTAAAGCAAAGCGTCTCCCGAGAGAAATAGCGCAGCTGTGTTCTTCGAAACAATCAGAAGATCGCTCCTTAGAGTAGCTTCATTACTTACTAAAGTACCCAGTGGCTCGCAAGTATTCCCCCTAATCAATTACTTTACCAACACCAAGGATCGCTTCCGACGGGTACTATTTTTCGACCCACGCTTTTGTGAGTATTTTTTAAGGCACCGATCACAGTCTGCTTCCAAGAATACTGGCCCTTGGGATGCAACCCTCCCTACACCCACCACTAAAATTTCGAGCTTCGCGCCGCCTTTTTGACTTCCTTTTATCACCTTTCCGCGTAGAATGAGAAACACTGTGAACGGGGAGGGGAGCGCTCGGAAAGAAGAGGAGAAGTGGAGGGGATAGAGATCACCTTACAAGGAAGCATCCCCACTAAATAGAAGTGTCTGCTAATTAATTAAATATTGATACTCTTCGTAACCTTAGCTAATAGTAAAATTATAGTCAATTATATTATTTTCTACAGTTGTATAATCCATACGCAGTTTATATTCTATTGCCACATTCCAGTCCCACCATAGGATCGCGACTTTTAGTGCACGTCAGCGCCACCAGAGGTCTAATCTTCCAAACTCTTTCCCGCAAGTGCCAGGTCCCAGTCTCGTTAGTATATATACAAGTTCCAAGTTTATTACTCTCGACCCCCATGCGTATGGAGTACGAGTCTAGCTGATAGTCCCGAGACAAAAAATGATAATTGCCACACAATCATCTCTTTCTCTCTCCCTCCTCGATCCTTAAAGCGCCGATACAAGGCTTGCCTGCACAAAACTACTCCATTGCGCCTTAACCCGGCCTTTTTTAAGCATCGTTCACATTAGTCAAGTTGTGTATTATTTCAAAGCAAGGTAAAGTTAAACAAGAATATTGGAATCCACTTTGAAACTTGAAAAAAGAAATCTGAAAAAGATTAATATTCAAGTCAAGTTAATAAAGTAAAACTGGTGTTCACGTTTGGTGATTGTGTTGGTTGGTGGTGGTGGTGGTGGTGGTGGTGTGTTGTGTTGTGTAGGTTATTTATTATTATGTTAGAGTTTCAAGTTACTTGAATTCAAGCGACTTTTTGAACTCCTCCAAAGTAACTTTGACTAAAATAATATAATGTTGAATTTCAAGTTACTTGAATTCAAGTGAGAATTTGAACTCCTTCAAGTAACTTTGACTAAAATAATGTTGTGATCATCGGGGCCTTAGAGTTACACGCCGACGTCGACGGGGATCAAGATTATTGATCTCTTTCTCGCTCAGAAACGGTGGTGTTTTATAATTTTCCCATTATCTAAGGTTTCGAACACTGTATACCAATATTTACTAAATCCTCTATTGGAAATATTTCCTCGTTCGAGGTAGAAACTCCCGTTCTTCTTTCGAGACAATTTAATAAAAATTTGGGCACCCTGTCCCTAGGCGAAATTTTACTACCCCCAGCATCCCCCTCGGGGCGCTCCTCTCGCCTTTACATCGACGACTGCCTACGACGAGGCTGCTGCTGGTTCGAGTAAAGGCGTCCATTCCGTTTCGTATGAATAATTCGCTTTTCGTTATGGGGCACGTGTTCCACACTCGCCCCGAAGCGCGTCCCAATTTCGCAAGTATCTTGCACCGACGTTTGCTGGCATTGTTCCTGACAAATTGGCCCGAGTGGAAAGGCGCTCCTGACCGTGTAACAACGCGAGCGAACACCTGGCAACGCTTCATAATTTATCGCAAACGTAGACGCGCGTTTACGGGCAGCTGTGAATTGTGCTTTGTAATTTTTCGGGAGAGGGGGTAGTTTTCGCTGCGAGCCTCCCGGAATTCGGGCAAATTGTTTCGAGCATATTGCAGGTGGGAGTGAAGAGGGGAGGGGGGATTGAGGGGGGAATTTTCCTGTTTATGAAAATTCAATGTACAGGGTGGAACAATGAGAATTAGCAAGTTGAATATCTCTGAAGATATGGGATTGAGAGAGAAATTGTTTTGACAAAATTTTGGTGTGAAAGTCGTTACTGTAAACTGGGGTGATTTTGCCCACTTTTCGGAAAAATTTTATTTTATTTTATTGCGAAGTAATTAGAATATATAGTGTTTTGTAATCGATAGCAATAATTTCTACAAGGTCAAACCAAAAAAAAAAAAAAAATAGAGAATTCAATCATATGGTATTTTTTCAGAGTAAAAAATTACACAAACAAAGTGTGGCCTTGTTGGATAAGTATTGTGTGGAGAATCGAGAAGGAGCCAATAGTAAGAAGAGACAAACATACATTCAGCGACGATATTTCGGCTTTTTTTAAATAATTTTTTTTTAAAAATATATGTTTTGATAATACTAGTCTTATGTATATAGAATAATGAGTTTTAGGCATTTTCACTGAAAAATTTGACGTGGGCAAAGACACCCCAACCGAGTGAGTAACTTTGCCCACCATGTTTTTGGCATTTTAAAAGCGTACATTTAAGTAAAAAATTTTGTTTTAAAAGCTTATTTAAATCTCCACGCCATCTGCCGTATAATAGTATTTTTCAAAAAAAAAATTTAACGCACTAGGAGTGCTAAAAAAGTTATTTGAAATTCAAAAGTGGACAAAGTCACCCCGGTTTACGGTACGATGGAAGCGTGACCCCTTTTGTACCAAAAAACTTCTCTCTTCCTTCAAAGCTTCCGGAGATATTCAAGCTGATAATTCTTATTGGTCCACCCTGTATATGTACGTGAGTTAGAAAGGCCCCACTTGGAAACTTAACTTCCTATATCACTCAGGAACCTTTAAATCTCAAAAACCTCTAAAATCACGAACCCTATACATATCTTCAATCAGCCCACACAACCTGTGCGAGAAACGCCGATAGGCGTCCACTGAGTATTACGAATAAACGAGAACGCAGTCTCTCCGCACACGACATCTGCATAATAGCGTCGACCCCGATTCTCAAAATATTAAAACTGCTACTAATACCCATGGAACCTTGCCGTACGAGCATTGATCACTCAGCGCGGGAAAATGAATTCCCAGTGACGTGGAAACGTTTCAGGGGCACGGAGAGATTGATTGGGCGACCCAAGACGGGGATGGATGGAAAAGAAGAGTAGGTAAGGAAGGAATGATGCGGACAATCATTCGTGAATAATCAAGGTGCGAAGGGGGATTGAATAATCGATAGTGGGAATCAGGTGGAAGAAAGGCCGGGGCTGCTCTGCTGGATGACTTCTCCTGCGAGATGGCTCCTTGAGAAATCCCTGCCGGTCGAGAGCACTCGACAACCGAGCCACCCGTTTACGACTCGAATGTCAATCGATGGAAACTTCCGCGGCCAAGTTCCCGCGCGGGCGACGAGTTTTTCCGCTCGCAGTTTATTGCGACTCCGCGTCGATCGAGGATCGCGACACGGGATGTCAATTTCACGCGACGGGGGCGTAGCGAAGTGACGAGTCAGGGGTTCTGCGGGGACCGAGTCGAAACTATGAAATGGACTCCGTCGATTTCGCTGTTGTAAACTTCTAAGGGGACGTTTTCTGAGAGGGATTTTGATAGGGGAGGGGGAGGTCTTCTGGGGGTGGGTTGTGTTGAGAGGTTTTTTGGAAAATCTTCTGGAAGTTAGAAGGGTGAAATAGGTTCTTGAGATTGAAGTGGTGTTGTGGGTATCGAGGGAAGGCTAATGGAGAAGTTAATGGAGACTTGGGTTTTTTAGGGAACAAAGTGGAAATTGGGAAAGTGGGTTTTTTTTTTTTAGGAGAAAATTTGTACTGTGGACTTGGAGCATGGTGGTTGGATGGAGATTCCTAAGGATCTGCAGATCCTAGTGTCAAAATGTGGAGTAGAATGTTTTACCAAATTTCAAGTTTAGGCATTCAAGTGGTAATTTTCTATGAAGATTTTGCCCAGTGTCAAAATAGGCCTTTTAGGGACTCCGAATGGAAATTGGGGACAGAGTTTTTTTGAATAAGGGGGTATTATTCCCAAAAATTAATTTTTTTTTTGATTTTCTAATAGTTAGGGTTTCGAAAATATGTCCCCAAAATAATAAGGCGACATTAGTAGAACTCCCAGAGTTATAGAAGCTTAAGGCCGCAGTGTGGTACGTAATCGTTCCCTCGATCCTTGAATCTAAACTGCAAAATCACAGAAAAAATAATTGCAAAAAAAAAACACTACTGTAGAGCCGACATATATATGCATATATTATCCAAACTAATTTTTTTTATAGTCCATAGAATTACTAAACATTACCCAAAAGTACAACTCATAATTTAAATTAATTTTCTTGTAATCACTACCCCCCAAAAGTGAAATTTTTACCAAATCTAACTGCCCAGTCCCAAAAGTCCATTCTACTTTGCTGATATAATTTTTTTTATAGTCTATAGAATTACTAAACATTACCCAAAAGTACTACTCATAATTTAAATTAATTTTCTTGTAATCACTACCCCCCAAAAGTGAAACTTTTACCAAATCTAACTGCCCAGTCCCAAAAGTCCATTCTACTTTGCTGATATAATTTTTTTTATAGTCTATAGAATTACTAAACATTACCCAAAAGTACTACTCATAATTTAAATTAATTTTCTTGTAATCACTACCCTCCAAAAATGAAATTTTTACCAAATCTAACTGCCCAGTCCCAAAAGTCCATTCTACTTTGCTGATCGAAAAATCCTATCTTCATAAATATTTTTCAAGAACTAATATACATATTTTAATGATTTCCTTTTTGTTAAATATTTATTATTCCCTGTTGCATAGAACTGCATTTTTCATATTTCCCAAATATAATGCATCACTGAGAACACAGGCTTCCCGCGGAAGTCCTCCTGAAACACGAATCCCTCCAACCCCATTCTTACCATCGCTTTTCAAATTCGCTCATCGATCGAATAGCCTTCGACGTAGTTTTAACGAGAAGCACCCCTCCGCCCGGAACTTTCGCCAACTCCCAAAGAAACTCGCGGCACGCTGCCCTCGCCGCGGCTAACAATGCAAGTTGCCGAACTCGTTGTCCCGGGGGCTGTTATTCCATGCAGATTTCGTTCAACCATCATCGATGTTGCATCGGTAATAAAGTCGTGCGCGCACTCTTTGGAAACTTAAAATTGACTTGGAAACTACCCCCGAGGGGGTGGAACGCGAGAAACGTTTCCGGAGCAGCGCCTATAGAAGTTGCCGCCGCTACGGCCAGAAACTCGTTACCCCGCTTGGATTCTTAATCTCTGGCATCCAGGGCCTGGGCTTATTAAGTTTTTCAAACGTTACGCAACAACGTCAAACTGTTTCCTGCTGCTGCTGCCTCTAACCAGCAAATTTGTCTGGATGGGGTGGAAGCTTCTAGTAGTTTGTCGGATTAAGAAGCTAACAGGGGTGGATTGTTAATCGTGTGTACTTGAATATACTCCCACTAGTCTACTGGATCTGTATTAATCGTCCGAGCTGGCTCTTATCGAGCTTGGTTCGGGTAAGTAGTTAACTCGGCTGCTACGTTGAGAAGATGATTTTTAGTTAAATCGAGGATATTGAGATGGGGAAGAAAGTTCCCTGTTACGCTTTGATTTTATCCACTTGTTGGATTTTATCTTTTTTCTTTTTTAGGGGTGGGAACTTTGGTCTTTCTTGTGATCGATCAGATTTGCAATTGATGGGAAACTGACTTGGGAGGGATTGATTAGGGTTCGATATTTGCTTAGGCTGATCTGCAGCAGGTGTGGAGTCTGGAGTTTTTAAAAAGGGGTAGTTTGATCTTCACCTAGGAAATGCTTCAGTACACCACTTCAAATCAGATTCACTTCAAAATTCAGTCCGTTTTCAGAATATCTAATTAAGGTAAATGTTCCAATTAGCGATCTACGCTCACGTTTTAACATATTTACACGTTAAAAATATTTATTGCAAATATTAATAGCCTTGTTTATGATGAATTTGTTGGAATATAATTATCAATAATACCTACATATATTATATTATGCACGTGTACCTATTTTTGACTTTCAATTCTCTCTTCGCCCCAAATAGTGACCTATTTCGGACCGTATCATTGATTCGTACATAATGCGTGGAACACAGAGTGATTGATTGGGACGTGCAAACTAATGTCCCAACTACTATCTGCAGTATTACGGTATTTTTATATTATATTTATAAAGAAGTGTCGTTTTTGGTATTTCATATGATTTGCTCACACTTTTAATGCTATGGTTAATTTTTATAGTTGCTAAAGCATTTTACAACTGTTGTTGCGAATAGTATTTTCGTCGATTACTTATACTCTTTACTATTTAGACATCTTTACTTTTTGGGGTTACGAAGCAAACTGAGAAAACACGCGAGATAGACATATGACGTAGCATCTCGTGTCAATAATAGGAATTCATACATTTTACTAGTACCGATTATTGACTTCCATAATTATTATGAATTTAATAAAAAATTCGATGCAATTGTTTTAAATAGTGAATTTACAATTTTTATTTTATTTTACCGATGCGGTCGACTATTGAAAATTGAGAGGGAATGATGGTCCAGTTACCTCCCACAAATAAATAAATTATCCCATTTGTTTTTTAATTTTCTAAGCGCATATAAAATTGTTGATGCTTTTTCAGAAAAGTAGCTTCATTTTCCAGTAAGAAATGTATAGTAAAACTGAATTACATTTGTCGTTTCTCGTGTTGGAAAACAGCAATGGCACACGTAGAATCAAAATTAGTTTACAAATCCCTTTAAAAGCATTTATTTTTTTACCTATGAAGAGATTTTACCTATTTGTCGTATTTCAAAGTTAGAAATTTAAAATATAATATAAAATTGTCACTTAATAAATGCTTTATTTCAGTACTTATTTCTTTAAGCTAAACAATAAAAGTGGTCGACTACTAGGGGGTGGCTGACTACTAGTTCAAAGTAAAATAATTGGAACTCCTTTGATAAACTGCTACTTGTTTAGTTTTCGGTGGCAATTACATAAAGAATTATGGATTCGTGGTGGTGGATTATTTCTTACCTGCAGGGAATGTCCAGTGCAGAACACAGCCCAAAGGAAAGGGACTTTCCAGACCCTGGACGCGACTCCGCAACCGGCCACCAATCCCACTATCATGCTGACCTTCAGGAAGAGTATCAGCTGCAACGCCCTCCTCCTCTTCATCTTCTCGCGTTGCTTGATCTCTAATTGCATGCTGCACGTGTATCTGGACACGATGGCTGCCTTGATTAGGTAATAGCCCGAGGAGAGCAGCAGCAGGACCACTGGCAAACCGTAGGAATAGATCGTTGCCTTTGTCCCTAGAAACCTGTGACAGTTTAATGCGAATTTCATATATTTGATAATAGTGGAAACGAAGAAGGGATGTTTATTTTGACGTACAGAGAGAGATACTATTTTCAACTACGAAAGGGTTTGTATTTTGAACTTTAGAAGAGGGTTTCCACTTTCAACTAGGGAAGGGACTTTGAATTCAAAAAGAAGTCTTGGCTTTAAACTACAAAAGGGGTTTTAAATTAGATAAGAGGTTTAAATTTTTTATAAAAAAGAAGGAAAAACGACAGTTTACCAGCAATTGAAGGGCGTCAGGTCCGAAATGTTCCAAATATCGCCCGCCTCCTGGATCTGAAGGAACACAGCCACGCCGAGGATGAGGAACGGCACGCCCCAGGCGAAGATGCTGTACTTTAGGTAGGTCGGCGGATCATCGCGTCGTGGGACCGAGGCGACGGTGGCGTAAAGATGATGACACATCGCGGCCAGCCAACAAACCACCGTCATGCGAAGGTACTGCAGACTCAGCCCCAGGGAAATGCACAGCTCCGAATCCTGTAAGCAAAGACAGAAGGGAATATTTCACTGGTCCACGCGCCAACTTCTCGCAGCCTCTTCTTCACCAGCCTCTGATGGAGGTCTTTTAAGAAACCGACGACATCAGACGCAAGTTCCGAGGGACTACCATTACTAGAAATTATGCCGGAACATTTTTCTCCGAGGGACACTGTAACTCGGTACGTGTGCTGTATAATTCCTTTGATGGATCGTCTCTTGTGTAAACTGTGACTTTATATGAATCTTAAGTAATTGGAATCCTTCTAAAGTGGAAACTGAAAAGGTCAGATGAAAGTATAGTCAGTGGACAACCTACCAAAGAGCCATTTCCACCAGTAATATCATCAAATATTTTAATTTAAAAGAGCTGAGACAATTTTAAAATTAACTCAATATGACAACTCAGATATGAGGTATTTCTAATTTGTTGTATGATAAAAAGTGTCTCAAGCCCCTATGTTTGAAGCACACTCATCACTTTCGGTGTTGGGGAAAATAAGTAGACTTTAAATATTTCACAACGGAAATTTATGCTATTATTCTCAACGAAAAAATTGAAAACATGTTGCTACCTTCTTCAATTTCTTCCGCCTAAATTTTCCCGCCCTAAGTCGCAGCCTATTTAGCCCACAAACCATCAAATTTGAAATACTATCATCTAAATAATGTCCAAAACTATGTGACAAATTTCTCATGTACCATTTCTCTAAACAGTAGACCTGAATTAATCCTCGATTCATTCCACCTCTTGATTCCCCCAGGCCTTCCATCATCCCCTAAAATTTCACTTTACAAGGGAAGCATTCATTCACCCCCTGAAGTGTACAAATTGTAGATTTTTTTCCGACGACACCCCGGAACAGGCTAAACCATTTAGCAGTCAGCTCGTGAGCGCCTCTGATCGCAGGAGATAAATCCCGTAGATCGCGTGCACGAGGGCGCAGCTGAGGAACCCGCTCAGCGTGCGAGGGGTCGGTAGCAAAAAATGAATCGTTCGCTATTTCCTTCAACGACCCACGTGCCGTTGGGACGCTGCAACCCACGCCGAGCGAGGCACCACGTCCGTGTGCGACGCATCCTAGCTCCCAGAGGGAACTCGGTAACGATCCCTGTTCTCCGTGGAAAAGGTATCGAGCAGCGTTCGCTTCTTGGTACACGAAGAAGGCGTGATGCACAAGGCGACACGCGGCCCTGCCTCGCGTACAAACTTCGGCCGGGGTGTTTAAAGAGAATGCGGGACCCGCTCCACCTATTCGATCCTCGGATTCAATGTCCTGTTGAGTTATCCATCATTCACGGCTCGTTTGCGCGAGTTTTTTTTGTGTTAAGTGGATGCCAGGCTGTCGAGGGAGGGTCGTGGCTAATGGCACCACTTAAAGGGGAGAAGAAGCTTTGAACTTGGGGTTGATATGCGAAAGAATCTGGTCGGAGGCAGGCTTTCTTATAAGGACGCAACGGGATGAATTTCAAAATTGATTTTCTCGAGAATGAAGCGCGATATCTAAAAAAGTTACTCTTGCTTTTCGAATTATTAGAAGTAAATAAGTCTATGAGAAGGAATAAGATTTTTTGATAGTGCGCTTTATTTGCGAGGAAATCGACTTTGAAATTCTTGACGTTGAATTTAGTCGGGTATAGTAGGTTTGTATAAAAATAAACTTTGGATGAAACCGGTTTTCGAATTCTACTATTCCCCAAAAAACGGTTAAATCGGTTTCCGAATTTTTACAAAAAAAAACAATATATAATTAGAACATTAAAGAAATATTTATACCACCTTACTTTCAAATTTTCCAACTTTTTTATGTTCATGGAACTACAAAAATATAATTAAATAAAATGCACTGCATACAAACCTAAATAAAAAAAATGTAAAATAACTAAAATCTGTGCTAAAATATAAATAATAAATCATTATTTCATTTAGTATTGTTCTGCAGGAAATATGAACTCGTGAAGATTAGTTTTACAGTAAACTATTACTACAATATGATTGTACTCGAGTTGATTTCAAATCAAAATATCATTGAAACGAAGAATAAAAGAAGAAAAATAATGGATAACACCGTCAGGACATTTCTTCACTTGACAAAAAGGTGAAGTTTGTATTGCTAAATAAAAATCTGAGTGTCCGAGCAAACGATCGGAACACGAGTGAAATATTTTTCATCTACGAAGTTGCATAAACAGTGGTGCGTAACACTTCGCGTAGTTGCTTTGTTAGAACCTGTTACAAAGAGTACTTTGATGTGTACAGTGATATGGCGCGGAGCTGATCGATCACAGAGAGCGTGGAGTATAGGTGCAGGGATCGGTGTTTCACTCTTTGTGTAAACTGACTGCAAGTTGAGGAGGTATCCAAATACTGTTGGTTGCAGCTGGTGCTCCAGACGATTTGACTCACGGTAATAGAGATTACGGATTGTGGAAGCTTAAATTCCTTGAGTATTGTTGAATCCTTGACTCGTGAGATGAAAGGGTGAAGAAGTTGGGGCTGAGGGGTTAAGAGTGATGGCTGTGGGGATGAAGAGTGTGGGTACAAGAAACGAGGGATGGTGAATATAGGGGATGAGAAGTGTAGGAACGAAGA
Organism: Andrena flavipes; assembly: GCA_963971345.1. Taxonomy (NCBI): domain Eukaryota; kingdom Metazoa; phylum Arthropoda; class Insecta; order Hymenoptera; family Andrenidae; genus Andrena; species Andrena flavipes. The sequence goes on from OZ020480.1 coordinate 77,724,476, forward strand.
TATGGGGTTGATAAGTGTAGGGATGATAAGTATAATCAGAATAAAATAAGGTTGATACATTTGGAGATAAAGAGTGCAGGAACAAGACAACGGGGTTGATGAGTAAAACAATAAAGAGTATAGGAACAAAGGTGTAGAGCTGATAAATATAAGATTGAGAAGTATAAACACAATAAAGTAGTAAACACGGGGCTAATGAATATGAAAACTAAATAACAGTGTATGGGATCGCGAGTGTTAGTGCTCGCCAGCGCCACCAGAGGGCTAATGTTTCAAACTCTTTCTCGCAAGTGCCAGGTCACAGTCTCGTTTGTATATATACAAGTTCCAAGTTTATTCCCCTCGACCCCCATGCGCCTAGGGCAGGGTCCGTCGGTTGTAGACGTATGTATAAAGAAACAGGGTGGATGATAAGAGTTGTAATAATGAAAAAAGTCCTCTAGAAACAAAGAATATTAATTAATACATATAACTTACAACTCAAGTGGAAATCAGACAGAAAACCAAAAGTCCAGTTACCAAAGAATCCAAAAACACGAAGTGTTACCAAAAACAAAGCAACATTGAACAAACCAAAACCGAAGAATAATGGCAGATTTAAAATAGCCTGAGGATCACAAAGGTAACACAGATGAAAACGTTAAACGTAAGAACGGAGGAGAAGTTTGTGGATACTACCAACGAACCAAGTACGAAGAAGTACAAACTTGCAAGTGTGGTCACAGAGAGAAGCCCCAGCGCCCCTCAACTACGAAAAACTATCAGCGAAGGAGGATCTCAGAGGAAAATTGGAGCCAAGGAAGAAACCGGAAGCCATCAGGAAAGGGGCAAACTAGAAGAGGCGCATTTACCGAGAGCAAACACTGTGAAACGCAATCTAGTTTGATCGCGATAGTCGAGGCTGTATTAGGTACGCGTACCTGCCTGCCTTATCGTTGAAAGGCTAGCGCGCTCCGCCGGATATCGAGTGTCAATATTCGAGGGATGGGTCGCGCCATATCGAGTCAACAATCCCCGGGCGCAGGTAGAGAGAGGTGTTCTTATCTCTGACCTGGCCATTAATATTCTGAGGCGAACTGCCAGGGCAGGGCTCTGTGCCATAAAAACAGCAATGGCGTGGAGGAATTTTTCGTGGCGCGTGACAGGAACCCCGCGACGACTGCTCTCCGTGCTCCGCCCTTCGTCTCCATCACGATCACGTACCAGCAATTAAATTCTAAAGGGGCGACCTCGCCACGGCGACGATCGCTTCCGAAGACGCTCCCGAGAATTTTTAATCGCACACCGTTAATTGCATGTGACTAAAAAATGTGTTACATTTTTGGAAATGTTTCTGGACGTTGACAGATGAGAAGAAAAATTCGAAGGTTGAATATTAAAAATTGTAGAGTTTATCTCTTATCACAGTTTATAGTTGCTTAAATGTTAATTTTCAATGGCAACTTTTTGTTTAGGAACAAGTAGAAACACATTTCCTTTCTCCAGTGCAATGTAATAAAATAGGAAATTCAATTTTGGTGGTCCAGGTCTACCGAGCAACACTGAGGTCTCCAACGCGCGTGCGCAGTGGCTGACGCGAGCCAACGCGCATGCGCAGTGGCTGACGCGAGCCACCGCGCAGCGAGCAAGCGGTTGCTCCGCGCAGCCCCGCCCATTATACCCGTCCCTCGCTTTTGAAACTTAAAACACCTGTCCGCCAGCTCTCCAAAGTTCGCTCCATCATCCCTCAGCGTTAAAATGTAATTTCGCCCACCATTAGCCCGTAGCAAAGCGATTTCACTCCTCAAGAGTGCGTTTCCCTGAAGTGCCTTCTTGAGTGGGTAGCTGTAAGTGGCGATAACGCGTGGAAAGGCTAAAGTATAAAGAATACGAGGAGCGACGACATCGGGGAGGGTTGGGAGGCGCGTGACGATGCTACATCCTCGGTTCAAGGGGCAACTCGGCCGGAATACTAGCGTTAATTACAGTAATTACCATTTCCCGTCGCGGTCGCGCGATTCGTTCCGCGGGGAGCCGTTTAAACGGATCCATTAAACGCTCTTTTTTTTATGCAGACCCGTCGTTCTTGTCCGGGTTCCGGCCGCAAATGAAATTCTCGGCGACGTCGGTAAATCTCGAACGACACCCCGTGACTTCCGTTTCCGCCATTCTGCGCGGCCATAAATTCTGCGGGACGCCATTTATTCCTGGCTTGGCTCGATAATAATCGTCCCATTTCTCGATCACGAAGGGACATTACTTATCATTATCTAGCGGCAGGGCTGCCACGAAATATTTAATATTTATCCGTGGTTCGGGGTGCAGATGGTAGGTAGTTTGTGTTAAGGGGTTGGAAGATAGGGATTTGTGTTGGCAGCTGGGGTGGGTGAAAGATTTAGGGTAGTGTTCGTATCTGGAAAGCGAATAATTTTGTTTTTTGGGAAATAATGGGTTTATTGTTAATATTGTGTAGGTGTTTTTTAATACCACTACTTGCGAATCTTGTGAATGTTTTATATTAGATCTTTGTTTAAGGGTATTTTGTTGAAAATGAAGCATTCGTTTTTTAATTAATTACAAAGAATTAAATCGAAGCTGTGACTTGTTCTTTGACGCAATGTATATTAACATCGTAAGTGTTAAAAAAATATGTTTTAAAATATGCAAATAAAAAGGCTGCTTAAAAAAAGTGTTTTTATCACTTAAAAATAAATTCCCAAAGATGCGATATTTCTTGACCCGACCAAGGTGGCCTAAACCCTTAAGGGTGGGTATGAACTTCGCCATTCCATTCAGTCATGACTGCAAAGGAACACTTTTACTTTAAACGAAGACTTTTTACATTTCTTTTCACTCCCGACGATCTACGTAGATTACCCCATCTTAAGAATTTTAAGAAAATTCAGGATTTGGAGGCAGAAACCAAGAACACCCCCGATCTTAATCTCAACAAATCTTCATCCACTTAAAAATAAAGGTAAAATAAATTCAGCATGCACCTCCGGATTTAAATTCGTAAAAAGTTATAAAATTCAAGTCCAGTACCTTTTTTCAAAATTCAAACATGCCCCTCGACATACTTCGCACAAATTACAACCCTTGGACAAAAGTTTAAAACTCAAAATTACAGAGAAATATTCCATCAACCCCCACCTGAATATTCCTCACGAATCCCCTGAGAAAAAAAAATCGAACACTTAACGAAGCAAGCTTCCTCCACTTCCTACCCGGGAAACTTGGACCAGTTTTCCCGAAAACCAACATCCCTGCGCCAGGCTGGCAGGGAACGAAGAACGGGATTGATTATGGCCCGAGGCGATACACCCGAACTCGTCGGGAATTAAAGAACTCGGACGACCCACGACCTAAATCGTCCCCCGAGCCATTGCTCGCGACTCGACAATTTCTTACGCCATTCGCGTTGCGCAATTTTCCTATCGATTCGATTACCCGGACCTGCTGGCCAGCTACATGCAAACACAATCGTAATTGTTTTAAAAGCGCGGTAATTCGAGCAGAACAGACCGAAGTCAAAGCCAATCGAAGCCTCGTTACTCGGAGAAAAATGCCCCTCCCCCGCCGCCGCCCCCGCCCCCCCTCGGCCCACCCTTAATTGCATTGAATTTCAAATGAATGCCCGCCCCTCCGAGGCAGATTCTTTAACGATCCCTCGGACAGTAACAGTTTCATGGCTCGTGAAATCGGTGGCATGCGTCATCCGCACTAGTAACGGCCCCTGTTTTATGCCGCAGTTGGCGGAGGGATATTACGGGAGGGGGTTCGGAGGGGGGGGGAGGACTGTATCCTCCTCGGCGGTCCGCGGTTTTACGAGTCGTCGAGTGGACCCTGATGGCACAATTTACATCTGGAAAGCCCCCGTGTCGACCAGCGTTTCACGGAGAAACGATAATCCTCCGTCCCAGTTTTCGAGGTGCTATCGCGTTTTGGAGTGGGGGGGAAGGCTCTGGGGGGATTCGATCTCTCGGAGGGGGCAATTAAAGGGCGAAGTATGCGTGGAAAGTGGGGGTCGATTGTCCGCGTGACTCGACACAGATCGCTCTGATTTACTCAAAAAGTCCCGCGACGATAAAATTTCACGATTTCTCGGGCACTGCGGGGATGGTCCGGGGGTTTCATAAATCCTGGGAAGGGAAGTTTGAAAGTTTTATTGCGAGAGTCTTATAGGAGTCTTTTCCTGGCCTCGAATGGGCCCATTGCAGTCGGGCTTTGAGAAGGATGGTGTGCAAGGTGCCTCGGAACTTTGAATTTGGGTTTGAGACATTTGTGGAACTTGGGGGAGGGGTGGGAAGCTTAATGTGTTGTGTCGATCTTATTTGCAGCCAAGAAGTAAATATTTCGGTTACCTTGTTCTTCCTGCTTTTCGATTGAATGTTGCATTTTCAAGGATTTAAAATATATTAAGGAAAAACAATCATTTCTGGTATATTGATTGATCTAAATATTTAAGGTAAGTTTAGTTTTTCACCTTTTTCAAATCGAGTGCATTGAGGTGAGATACTTGAACAGGTGAAAAAGCCCCAGAAGAAATCATAGAACGACTAATGAAACAAAAAAATACGGCAAAGAAAGTGAGAAAGAAAATTTTTTCTTCATCATCATCTGAATCAGATGATATCTAATGAAATGTCTTTTAAGAATGCATTTATGTTGTTTTTTGTCAGTAATTTCTTCAAGTTAGTTATGGGTTACTATCCATTTATGATATTCCCTTTAATAAATATTTTTTAGAAAATTAATGTATATTACTTTAAAAATAATCTATATGAAAATAAATCTCAAACCCAGAAATAAATATTTTCAAATTTGCTCAATCTTCAAACTCGCACAACTTCACTAAAATTAATTAAACTTGGATGAAACAAAGACCATTTTAAAGTTTGAACATTCTACTTTTCAATACATTAAACCACTTTTATCGAAATGGGTATCCAGCGGGTAAAATCCGCTCTTAAAAAGAACTGTACCAAACTGTAAAAATTTCTTAATGTAAATTTGTCACTTGCCACTGAGTGCAAAAAATATTTTTGGCAGTTTTTATGTGTTCTATCGGAAAGTGTGATGCGATTATCTTTAATTTGGTATAATTTTCGACCAAATCGGACATTCGCAACCCGAGATATTTGCAATTAAATGGATCCACCTTTTTGACAAATAGGTAAAAAATTTATCTGTCTATATCTCGAAAACGTATCCACAGAAAACTTTGTGGACCTTATTTTCGGAATCAGGGGGCCATTTTACGTAATAAAAAAATAGTGTAATACAGCCTGTAAATACACTAAACTAGTGTAATGACCGATTCAGTGCGCCGGTAACAATTATTTTAGTTTTGCGGTCGATATTTCTATTTAAAAAGTTTTTTAAACTAGTGTAATGTATATCTTCCTTGCAAAAAATTCCCAAAAAGGATAGAAGTTCCCTTAAGACAGAGGACCAAGTGGAACGTGGACAGTTTCGTCGAGCCACTGGAACCGATATGATTTTGAAAATTTTCGAACACCACTCCGCTTCGGTACCTCCCTGAAATTCACTAAGCTCCAATTCCCCGATGAGGTATTCCACGTCACATTTATCGAGGAGGACCAGGACACCGCCAAGCCTTTCCAGAAAAACGCATTGGATGTTCGGTCTCTTCTATACCTCCTCTGTGTTAATACTGACAGCCGATGTCGGCAACGGGGATAATCCCGAGCTCAGTCCTGAGTCACGTACCAAAAGGTTCTTGCGAGCTCTCCAGCTTCTCGCCATTCTACTTGCCTCCCCATTCGACGCCTCGGAACGATATCCACCCTTTTGAAGGAGTCTTTTCTCCCGTGGCTCCGCGTTATATCCTCACCGTCGTATTTCCGAAACACTGTCCTCTGCCACGCGGAATCCCACCTCGGATCTCCACTGTAGAGGAACGATACTTCGTTGGAATTATTTTACAAATCCAAACAAGCTGAAGGGATGGGATAAAGCTCCTCTCGCCGGGCTCTCCTCCGGAGAAATTCGTAACTCCTACGCGGAGTGTAAGAAGGTTTCCTTAACTAGGGGGTTTTAATTACTCGAGTGGGGTGTTTAATGTGATCCTCGAGGTAGAATGAGAATTTATTTCCTCGCGGATTCAATTCTCAGCTCCACCTCAACTTTCAACTGTTTCAACGTTGTAATCTCTATATTACAATCGAAGGCCGAGGGGTGCAGCTCCAGTTTTGACAGTTTTTTGAGTTATGACGTGTAATGTAGGTAACAAATAAAATCTACATCGTTTGGCGCCCGTTTGATGGAAATCCGATACACGCGTGGGCGATTTATTGCGAATAAATAAAAATAGAAATATTAATATTTTATTGTGGAATATTGTTTCGCCAAAAAATAGGAATAAAAGCTTACCAACTCAATAACAATTACTTTTTTGTATGAAAAAATAAATTTCTCGATTCGTGTTCTCTTTTTAATGTCAATTCAAAGCAATAATTTTATAAACACCTGTTTATAAAATTATGAAGATGAAGTTGTAGCCCTTTTATCGCGAGGTCCTCAATTTCCCCCAGTTTTTCCAAAGAACCTTGAGTTTTAGCTGCGTTCACAGGCTCGAATGTTTACAATAGGGCTGGGACTATTCGAATAATTTAATATTCGAATATTTTACAAGTATTCGAATGCTACGAATAAACTTCGAATATTTCAGTATTCGAACGTTATTATTCGAATACTATTCGAATATCGATGTATTCGAATATTATTCGAATACCGCTGTATTCGAATAGAGCAGTATTCGAATACTATTCGAATACCGATATATTCGAATACTGATGTATTCGAATAGTATGGTGTGAAGTGGGTCCAAATTAGCTTACAAGATTTCACCCTGACGAATGAACCTAAAGAGCTTGATTTATAATTCACATCATACTATTCGAATAGCATTCGAATACTCAAATATTCGAATGGTATTCGAATACTCGGATATTCGAATAGTATTCGAATACTTGGATATTCGAATAGTATTCGAATACTTGGATATTCGGATTATATTTGACAAATAATTGAGCAACTGAAGTATTCGAATATTCGAATACCGAAAAATTCGACAAATAGTTCCAGCCCTAGTTTACAATACTGCCTCCAAAGCGGTTTCCCTCGAAAACGAAGCTGCTCCCGCGTGTAGTTCGTCCCACAGCTTTAACTTGTTTCGAGGAGCGGAATCGTACGAGGTTAGTGCCCATTCTGTGTAAAAAAATGTCCCTCGAGGATGGAAAACCTGGCGCGACCAGAGGTAGGCGGGGAGGGTAAAAATGGAGTTAGAGAGCGTGGCCCATTAATTCCAGCCGCGTATATGGGCTGGAGGCAACAAAGGGGACTTTCCCCCGTCTTTCCACTAGCCAGACCAAAGGACTTTTATCGGTTTTCCCGTAACGCTTGATTACGTTCAGCTTTGATTGCGTTTCCGTCGCGAGCGTGGCGCGGCTTCGCAATAGTCCATCGCCTTCCCTCAAAATTACCGATCTCCGTTGCTTCCAGACTATTCAGGGCCTCCGTCAATATTTTCACAGCGTTCCCTTGCCGTCCGCCCAATCGGGACACGTTATTTTAACCGTCGACGACGTGCTGGATGGTCTTCGTTTGTCCAAGAATGTTCTTGTTTCTTTGACAATGTCATGGGTCATCCTGGACCCTCGTTTCCTCAGCTCTACCAGGTAACCGGGTCAGTATTGACCCACTCGAGTTCTCATCCTTTCAAGGCAACTAAAACACTGGGGTCATTTTTTGCTCAATAAACGTTGTTATTTTTGTATTTTATATCCTACTATTTCTACTACAAGGAAGATATAAGTCGTCGCTGATGTGTTTATCCCTCGCTCTTTGGAACTCGATAAGCTACCTGCCTAATCAAACCGAAGGCAGGGCTCGGCGTGTCCGCTGACGTCATCGCGTTACATCGTTTCACGTAGCTTCCGACATCGCAACTTAATGGCGCCCTTATCGATACTGAACCGCCTCGTATCGCCCACTATCAATAGCATAGTTATCGCGACGACGCTGCGAGACATGGAGCCTGGAAAACGGGGTAACGGCACAGAGGGGACCTACATCATCCGCCTAATTTGATCGCCCGCCCTAATTTCCCGCGAAACGATGTGGTGCGGGGAAACGTTCGCGTAAAAGAGCCCGCTGCGATGGATGTACCCTGTGATCTATTAAAAAAAAAACACACACAAACGTACACGGGGAATAAGAAAAATAAGTAGACATATATGTAGCCAGGCGCAGAAGCACGTCGACGAGGAAGATTAATACCGTGTTACGGCGCCAAGTTACGAGGTGCAGGGGCCCTGATGTACTTCCATTAAAATCTTCCACGGGCCGTTTACTAACCCTTATCTCCGTATTCAGGCTATATCCGCTCGTAAAACGCGGCTCCCTTAATGTGCACGGTAATACATCACATCCCGCGATTCATTCGCGCTGGATATGGCAATCTAGCGCCATCTTGGACGGGGGCGGGGATGAAAAACGAGAAACTTCGAGGTACCTTGGTTCATTGTACTAAAAATTAAAATCGCCCAAGGAGCCGAGATATTAAGGTTCTCTTCTGGCAACTACGCGATTCAGCCAGAGTAATACCTAATCGTCTTTAAGTTTTGCTTTATATTTTTATAGATCTCTCTGGTATTGGTGCTTGAAATTATTTAGTGTTTTAAATGTTTGTGTGTGATAAGTGTGGAATTTTTAAATGATCAACTAGGAGGACTCAGGATCTGATGAAGCAAATAGAGTGATGTCCCACTGTAAGTACCTTGATTCGGGAATAAAGCAGAGCTGTTATGAATATCCTATTATTCTGAGTATTCGTATATTTGAATATCGTAAGTTTCAAATTTAGTATTTGAAAAACAAATAATTGTGAAGGCCAATATGAAGAGAATAGCTCAGTAAAATGTGGAAAAATATTTAACGTTTACATTCGTATTCGGTGCAATCCGAAATTCGAATGCTGTGAATTCTTCGAATACTCCGAAGTATTCGATTGCTTTGAATTCTTGGAAGTATTCGAATGCTTTGAATTTTTCGAAGTATTCGAATGCTTTGAATTCTTCGAAGTATTCGAATGCTGTGAATTCTTCGAGTACTCCGAAGTATTCGATTGCTTCGAATTCTTCGAAGTATTCGAATGCTTTGAATTTTTCGAAGTATTCGAATGCTTTGAATTCTTCGAAGTATTCGAATGCTGTGAATTCTTCGAATACTCCGAAGTATTCGATTGCTCTGAATTCTTAGAAGTATTCGAATGCTGTGAATTCTTCGAATTATTCAAATATTGGAATACTCCGAAGTATTCGAATACTCGGAATTATTCGAATCCTCGGCATTATTCAAATATCCTGAATTGTTCGAATACCCCGAATTATTTGAATAGGTACTCAGAGTTATTCGAATACTCAGAATTATTCAAATAAGTACTCAGAATTCTTCGAATTCATTGAATATTCAAATACTCAAAATTATTTGAATGTTTGAATATTCCGAATTCTTTGAATATTCTAAGGTGCTTCGAAGGTGTCTTTTCAAGGCATCCCAGTAGGGTTCAACGGCTTTGTTTCTTTGGAACCAGCAATCACGTTCCTCATCGATGTTCATTGCGATCGTAGCTGCCATTCTGCGATTGTTTCGCCACATCTCAGAATTAGTTTTCCGCGGCGCCAACTTACCTCGCAACCGACTGTACGCTTGCAGCCGCCGGTTCCAGCTGCAATTAAGCGCGACGCGGCAACAATACGCCCGTTAGCGCCGATGTTTTCAGGCCGCCCCTGCTTTTACCGCTGGAATTCCGGCAGCCTCGCGCGTCCTTTGAGGTGGATTTTTATTACGACGTTACGGGGCCGTGGAAAACAGACGTTGCGTCGTTAAAATTGCACCGTGCCTCTCTCTTTGACCAGGTTACAGCTGCTTCTTCATTACTATGACCAGGAAATTCGAGGCTCCCGACGAAATCGAGGTTAGGGCATTGCGCAACGGTCACGTTTCTAATTTCCAAATTAATTTCTTCGAAATTTCTTTGTACCTGCTTGATTCGGTGATAAAAATTTCAGGAGAGGGGGAACTATATATCTTGGTTGAATTGTGTATTTAGAAGAAAATCCTATAGTTCTTGTCACGTAGATGGCGCGCAAGAGTTTTTGTGGGCGGAGCCTTCCCCCACTTTGTCTCCTTTCACTCTGTGCAGCTAGTGGGGGAAAGGCTCCGCCTCCAGCAGGAATTTTACGAGCTCCGATTGGCTAGGGGTTTAACAATCTTTTGTGAGTAGACGGTCCGCTTGTGATGTGTATTTTCATCTTCTTGTTTATGAGAATATGCAGAAAGAACTTCAAAGAAGCTGTACTTTACAGTGGCTACTTTTCTCGGGAGTAGTTATATATTTAGATCGCGTCTGCAATAGTTTCCCTTGATTTGCCTTCCGCGAACGGACAATTTCGACAGGAGAATAAAGCACGAAATTACACCCGAACTCCCTAATTTCCCACGGTTTCGTCCCCGACGCGCGACCCGACCCCAAGAAGGAATGCTTCTTGGGTTTCTTGGAGGAATTTCGAGGGCCGACTCTCTCGAATGCGCCGCGGTCCAATTAGGCGAAAGTTAGCGGGAAAGTTAGCAACGGCGAAAATCAATAATCCAAGCGGAGAGCCGGACTCGACCGCGGCAATCAGCGAGGATGGATAATTTTTTCCCTCCCCTCTGGCATCGAAAGGTCCACGATGAAAATCGATTATAGGGATTTAATTACTCGCCGCGTTCTACGGGCAGAAATTCAGCCCTTCTTTTTTTCTTTATTTGCTCGATGCCGCTCGTAAATAAAATAATCCAGCGCGGACACCGTCGTCGAATCGCACGGCGCTAGAGAGGGGCGAGAGAAAAACGCTAATTATTCTTTGCAGTGCGAATTACAGGGGTCGTATAAAGCCCGCGGCAGGAGTAACTGTAATTAAAGGGAATTAACTGCACTCGATTCGAAAGGAATAATTGATGGAACGACGGAGCTCGAATCGTTCTCGTGGATTAACGGAACGAATTTCGACGGCTTGGCGGATCCGATTCCACGCCAGTTTCCTACCACCCCGAGGATCTAAACACTCCCTCCATTTGTTTAATTTAACGAAATTGCTGCTAAAAAATTGATGGACTGCTTAGAAGTTTCTTGTACACCGCGGTACAGGGCGGTTTACTTAGGACTCGCCTCTGCCTTTAGGTGGTAAAAATCACTTTTATGTTTCATACTGTCAACAGGTCACATTATGGTTGACAGTCACGAGAGGGTTAAGCCTTGGTTAGGTTTACGCGGGGTCTGCGTTACATTTAGTATAGACCTGTTTCAGGTTTATGCCATGTGGGGGGGCTGTAGTAGCCGCGCGCTTATAGCGTCAGGCTACAAATCCGCAAGTCGTGAGTTCGATCCCCGGTGATGTAATGTTGTTTTTTCACCGTAGGATTTTATTGGGTACGAGTCTCATATTACTCTGATCCCCTCTGTGATGGATTTCCTCTCATAAAAAAAGGGTTTATATTCCATTTCTTGGTTTACGTTTAATCTAGGCCTTGAATTAGGATTAGAGAAGTAAAACAGGAAATTTAAACCTGTTATAATCAATCTCTTATCGTTATCAATCAGCTTTTCACTTTGCATCGAAGATGTACTTGAGGTTTACCGCAATCTATCCTATATCGACTCTTATCGATGCCCGGTTATTAGTTACCCGTGTCGAAACTTGCGCGGAACTTTCGAATTCGATCCATAAAGATCCACAGGTTACGGCCAGCCAGCCAGCCCCTCTCGGAGATGGGTTAATAAGGGGCGCAGCGGAAGCCGACGCGGCGGCGCTGCGGGTTCGCGAAGACTTAATTATAAAGGGGATTTAAAGCTCTCGAACGGCCTCGCTTCTTCGATCATGATAAAAACTCAATGGTATGGCAAATCTGTCCAGGAAAAAGGGAAGGAAAAAGGGCGTAAGCATCTTACAGTGGGGCCTGCACTGTTCTGCGAAACAAAGAGTGAACAATTCGGTTTCAATGGAGTGAAGGTGGCGGAATGTACAGTATAGGACCTTGATAAACTTGCAAGCGAACCCCGTCTGTTGCATTCGCGCAACACATGGTAGGAATGGTTGCTTAATTACGAATAAACGAAGTGAAAAGTGGTAGTTAGAAGGGAAGCTTGCATGTGTGACTATTCCTGCTATGTAATATAACATTTCAAGTATTAATAGGCAAGTGGGCGATGTGTTATAAGTGGGAATTTACTTCGTTAATTGCACCAACCTCGATAATTGTACCCACTTTCAGTGTGATAGATTTATTAATCCTTTGTAATAAGTGTATATTGTGACACCATTCCATGTTAACAAAATGAAAAATTTGTAATTTGTGGGTTGGAAGGAACTTGTTGATTTTGAAACTAGTGTGCTATATTTTTTCCTTTGTTCTGAAGTTTTAGAATACTTTTTTATTTCGTGAGAACTGCGTTGAGCAAAAGATCTCTAGTCAATGGACAATATATTTATTATTAGTATAAGTATCGATTTGTGAAACTGATTGTGAAAAATGTTAGAATGGAGGGCCAGGTCTTCGGTGAACTCTAATTTTCCTACGATACTTCCTTATACTCAGTATTTACGAGATGCTAAATTCAAAGGCTGGGGGATGGAAGACGCGATCTGTTTTCCGAGGGACCGACATTGCTTATGTATGAAGCTCCGCAGTTTCTACGTATAATCTATCGCTGTCGTCGATAATCGGCTTTCTAAATAACTGAATTCGAGTAGTCGACGTTTTACTGCGTGTGCACGAGTAGTTACTGCAAGTCTGGTGCTTTAGAAACCGTGGTATTCGATGCATAAATTATAATGGTCGTAGCAGAAATCTGTTTAATTGGTTTTAAGATAGACATGCTAGATATATTGAGAATTTCTTAGTCCTATGAATGATACTACTTGTTGTAGAAAATAAAATTCAAAGTTCGTTGCAAAATTATAATGAGTTGCATTATAAGTAGAAACAATATAAGTAAGAACTCGAAAATCTTAGAAATCTATTCTAAATCTAAAATTAGAACCCTGAATAATAAAATTTGAGCATTCGAATTTTTTTAATTTATTCAAATATTTCACAGCTCTATAAATAGTATTAATGTTCAGAGTTCGTTTTAGAAATGTAATGAGTTGAATTATAACTAGAAACACAGCAACTCAAAATGTTTTATAATTTTCCTCCTAGGTAATTAAATTCGAGTACTCAATTCTGCAAATATCTGCACTTGAAAATTTCTCAACTCCAAAAATAGAACTACTCACTGCACAAAATAAAGTTCAGAGGTCGTTACAGAGATGTAACTATGGTAGCGGCACAGCAACTCCGGACTCTCCAGATCCCACTTTCGGGATTCGATTTTCCAATCTTTGGTGTGCCATCTCTATACATATTTGCCCAGCAGGGTGAAGGATAGGAAGGAAAAGCGGGGTCCTTGTCTCGGTGGAAGCTGTCGAAACTTACCTGAACACCGCCTACTCCAACGATGAAGAGTAGTTGAACCATGAAGAGGGCCGCCAAGAGATTCATAAGGGTCGTGCCTGCCAGGCTCCTCAGGTCCGAGAACAGGCTAAAACACAACGAGAAATCTGAAAAATTAGGTAACTACGTGTGCTCGTTACGGTGACTTTCAAGAGACTATATTCTCCTTTTTCTGCAGGAAATAAAGAAAAACGAGACACGGGGGACCCAGAATTCTGGCGCGAGTGTCTTTCGTGGCGGGATGTGTCTCTGAAGTAGAGTGTGAAGTTGAAGTATGTGAAGTAGGCAGAAGAAGGCTTGTGCTTGGAATGAAGATATCTCTTTAAAAAGAATTTTGAAAAAAGCTGATTAATACTTGTAGAATCTCTGGAGACCATAATTAGAGACAGAGAATTTATCAAATTAGCAAGTTAACAATTTAACTTGTTAACATGTCAACAAATTAACAATTTAACGAGTTAAAAATTTAACAAGTTAACAATTCAGAAAATTAACAATTTGACAAGTTAATAATTCAGAAAATTAACAATTTGACAAGTTAATAATTCAGAAAATTAACAATTTGACAAGTTAATAATTCAGAAAATTAACAATTTGACAAGTTAACAATTCAGAAAATTAACAATTTGACAAGTTAACAATTCAGAAAATTAACAATTTGACAAGTTAACAATTCAACAAGTTGAGTTTTGAAAAATTTAACAATTTAACGAGTTAAAAATTTAACAAGTTAACAAGTTACTGAGTTAACAATTCAACAAGTTAACAATTCAGAAAATTAACAATTTGACAAGTTAACAATTCAGGAAATTAACAATTTGACAAGTAAACAATTCAAAAAATTAACAATTTGACAAGTTAACAATTCAACAAGTTGAGTTTTGAAAAATTTAACAATTTAACAAGAAACCAAAACAATTTAAAAGGAACTTTTGCAGAATTCTACCTATGCCAACATAGAATCATATTATATTTAAGTTAACACACTAATTAATCATCCCAATGTATTCCACACACTACTACATGTTACTATGGGACTCCGTGTCTCTCTAAATATTACGAAAGATGCCCCCCGCGATATTCAGACATAAACAAGCAAGTGTCTATTGTACTCCCACGCAAGAACAATTTGCATTCGTGCGCGAAAAGGGAGTAGCAGGCAGGGAGTCGTGAAATTCAATTTGCAGCGCGATTCCTGTCAAAGAAGCACCTTTCCCATATCACCCTTCCCATCGGGGGCGGGTGGGTGGGGGGGGGGGGGCGGTTTCATTCGACTCGCGTCAAACAATCGTTGAACAGTGAAATGGAGGGTGTATCCTAATAAACGGGACTCTATTTCGAGGGGAGCACGAAGGGCTGCGGAATTTCCTCGACTTGTGCCACACCTGTGCGACCCACACGATCCAAGAAACTCGAAAGTGGCTGTAACTTGCGAGCAAACTGCAACTGGGTTACGTGTTTACGCGAACTTTTCCTAGCGGCATCCAATGACGAATGCCATTCCTGGAGTGGATTCATTAGGGGCGAGTTCTTCCGCAATTACTCCTCTTTCGAAGACAGAACTTTTGTAAATCTCCTCGCGAAGGTAAGTCGTGGGTGTTCCAAGCAACAGCGATGTCCGTGGGAGTGACAGAGATGGATCGTGGCAGTACTATTACACTGAGTCCGCTTTTAGTTAATTGCCCTTTCATTTTCTTGAAAAATGGGCCCCCTAGCTCCTTATTTAGTTAGAGCCTTATTTAAAAAAAAAAAAAAATGAATTATGATTGTATCCAAATTGTCTTTTTCTGTATTTGTAGTAAACTACCTCTTCACTTTCCCAAAAAATGGGCCCCTGCCCATAAGGCCCCTTAGGGCCCTATCTTAAGAAATGAATTATGATTTTAAACAATATCTACATTTTTTCCTGTAATAATACACTATGTCCTTTTTTAGTAAACAACCTCTTCACTTTCCCAAAAAATGGGCCCCTGCCCAGAAGGCCCCTTAGGGCCCTATCTTAAGAAATGAATTATGATTTTAAACAATATCTACATTTTTTCCTGTAATAATACACTATGTCATTTTTTAATAAATAAACTCTTTATTTTCCCGAAAGAAATGGGCCCCTCAGACCGTTTGCCACCTGGGCCTTTTTTCCTGAAATCCGCCACTGAGTATAGGTACACAGTTGGAGGGGAACGGAAGGAGTTCGAGTCGCCTTTGTGCCCGGCATACGTGTTTGAAAGCGATATGGCGTAATTCCGGTGAAAGAGGGCCGTTGATGGGCGGAAAAGTAGGGGTTCGCACGAACTGCGCCGCGATTAATTCGCCGAGCGTGAATAATTCATAAATCAAACTCGCTGGCCGGGCTTGGTCAAGGTGAAACTGTTCCTGGCAGCCTGCAACACGCACTCCACACCCCCTTGGCCCGCCCTTTTTTTTTTCTTTTCGTTCTGTTGGGACGAGAGAGAAACGCTGGCGAGCGGCCAAATGGAGCTTCGAATGTCCCGTAAAACACCACCACCTCTTTTTGCTTCCGGAAAGGAGAGGGTATCTTTGATTGCGCCGATTAAACTTGCAGGGAACCAACTCTTCGTGGTCGTCTGTGGCTGCAGATGTTGAAATTTCGAGCTCCGCGGCTACTTCCGAGGACTTTGCACCCTCTCGTTTTCAGATTTGAAACAGCGTGAGCTTGAGGTTACACAAATTAAATTAACGGAAGAAGTTCAAGTTCATTTTTAAGATATTTCACACCAAAATTCAAATATAACAACAGTGAAGCTTCATCCCTCACGAAAAGAAGCTTTCGTAAGCCTTAGAGTAACAATCCACAAAGATCAGCAAACTTTCCCCTATTTTTAATCTCAAATGCTATATATAAAAATTTACTCCAAATTTTTGAAGATGCCTGGTGATGCCTGGGTAAAAAATGACTAGGTACTGTGGGTCCTCCTCTATAGCATCATATTTTACTTCTCCAACACTCCTTCGCTACTAAAACATCCCTCCCGAAGGATAAGCCCAGCATACCCCAAGAATTACCATTCTTAAAATTCAAACATCGAGTCCCCAAACACCATTTCCCCATCCAGCGCCTAAAGATCCGAAAAAGTCCACGGGAAAGCAGCAATTCACGAGCTTCCCAGCGTTTTCCATTTCAACATCGCGCTGCTAAAAAAGAAGATTACATTGCAAGCCTGCAGAAAGGAATGAGGCGAACGGCGGAGAAGAAGGACCATAGGGGAGGGGGGAGGGGGGGGGGTTAGATGAGAAAATACTAATCCGCCGTTCGGTATTTCGCGTCGGTAAGCAGCGATCCGTACGGTCTTTATTAAAATTCCTCCGATACGGAAGTCATAGCCGCGCGGAATTCGAATCGACCTTCGTGTCTTGTCGATATTCCCAGCGACCCGCGCACGTAGCTGGATTTCGCAAACAAACCGCCCTCGAAATAGCGCTCCAGACGGGGAAAGGTAGGAAGAAGGATGAAAAAGAAGCCGGGGGGCGAAATTTACTATTCCCCGAGCAAACTGGATGGCTCGTCGTGGGTTGATCAAAGTGTTCCGTCGTCTCCTTCGCTCTGTTTGCCGGATGAACTGTGGACAAGAACGTTCGCGTTCACCGAGACCGGAAATACGGACAGTTTCAACTCGTTCTCGTTATAATTCCGATGCTGTGCCCGCAGAGTGGAGACAGGGAAAGAAGTTTACGCGAGCGCGTCAGAGAAGAGCAGTCTGCGCGCTGGGCGCTTCGAGGGAGTCGTGGATGAATCGAATGGGAGGTGATTTTGAGTTTAGAAGCGCGTGGAGTCGGTTTTGGAAGTTGTAATTGACTATGGATGTGGTTGGAGGGAAGGTAAGATTGATTGGCGTGGTTAAAGTGGAGGGGAGCAATGCTAGGGAGCCGGTAAGGAGATGAGGAGCGTTTATGGTCAGACGCATAAACCGGACCAACGTGCCGGGAGATATATATGCTGGTAATTCCTCGCCGGTGGGTTATTTTGAAAATTGTTTCGAGCAAAAGTTGTTGCATTCGATGGGGACTTTAGGATAGCGTACGGGTTTCGAGGAAATATTACCCCAGATTGATAATTTATATACTTTCTTTATTTTTAAGAAGATTATTAATTCTTCTGTGTGCTAGCAAGGTAATTGACTTTGTTGTAATAAGCTTGATGAAGAAATAATTATTATTCAAATGTAATTGCAAAATGCATGCATTTAATTTTCTATCGCCAAAGGGATTCATTTTGCAGCGACAGAGGCTTTCATTAAAACACGCAGCAAAAATTGAATTTCCAGCATTCTGCGTTTGACGGGCTGTGTGAATGGAAACACTGTAGTGTACGTGGGGCGGAGCTTTTTGGAAAATCAACGTTGCCAGGTCGTTATTGGGGAAGGGTAACAAAGTTCCCCGTGGTGTCTTTACGACCGCGGGAACGTTTGAATTCTTCCTGCTCGGAGGGCTGACCTCCGCGAAAGTCCGTCCACGATTCCTCGTGCGACTTGTGAATAATTCATTCGGCCGAAGTTTCGATGGATCCGCAGTAGGGAAAGGGTGCCATAGAGATGGTGCAAAAAGAGTGGCCGTAAAAGTTACCAAAATTGTGTATTCTTAAAGGGGTATTTTCATTCGCAGGCGTGAAAAATAGTATTTCTTTGGGATTTTTTTTTGGGGCAAAGTACAAGTTCAATCAAAGCAAGCTTTTGATATATTGTTACGGGGTGTCCAGTATATTGTTAAATATTTTAGCTAAGAATATGAAATATTTTTTCTTTTATCAATAAAAACGTTCAGAAGTTACGATTTTCTATTTTCCAGCTTTCTACGACTGCCATTTAGAAAATGTTCTGGGAATAATGTTGATTCTAGTATCAGAGCTGAACGTAACCCTATTAAACCACTAAATGTCAAGATATTAATTGCAGATCAACTCGTTATCCCGATATTAGGTCATTAAGTTCACACAGTACTTGTATTACCTATATCTTCATAAGGGGTACTTATTTTATATCGGAAAAAATACTGAACAATACACTGAACACTCCACGACAACATATCAAAAGACTGTTTTGATTGAACTTACATTTTCCCCTCAAAAAATCCTAAAAAAGACACTAATAAGAGCTCACCATTTAACCAGTACTTATATCAATTTCACCTCCTCACGTGGCATAATTACACTGAAATTCGTCCTTCCGGGAGTGCCATCTCTCCCAAACACTCAGAGAGAGAAATGAAGACCCCCCTCTACCTCTCACAAGTGCATAAAATCTTTTTCAAGAATCATTCCTTCTCTCTTTGCCTCCATCCCTTCGAGGACAATCGATCAGAAGAAATCCACCCCCAAAATTCCCCACAGTAGATATCAGTTTGTTAATTCCCCAGAACTAGAGCTTCCTCTTCCTGCTTTCCTCGCAGCAGCGTTGGTTCCATCCCGCTCCCAGAATTAATTTCACAGAAATTCTTCAACGTTCTCGTCCCCTTTCATAATTAAGATCTCTTTGAGACGTCGAGGGAGAAAAACGAAGGTCACACGCTGCTGCCAGAGTGCATAAAGCCCGCGCAGTTAAAGACGCCCGTGGTGATTAAGCTCTCGCCGCGTCGATAAGGGGCGCGTCGCCTGCTTCCATCGATCTATCGATCAACGCCTCGAGGGCGCCGCTCCCGCACCGCTCCTCCACTGAATTTCATTTCTTCGCGCAACCCCACCTCGCCGATTCATCTAGGCGACAAGCTTTTTAAGAGACCCTCCGGCGTCGCGTCGATGAAAAAGTGTAGGAGGATCGATCGATCCGTGTATAAATCTTGCCCCTTCTTGCAGGGGAGAGTGGGGAACGGGAACGATACTCGTCCAATTGTACGATTGACGTTTCGTATTTGATGTGCTTCTCTACTCTAGTGCTTATGGTGGTATCGATAACTAACCAAGGCTGGGGCGGCACGAAGTGCCGAGAATTTGGATTAAATACGTGCAGGGTATAGGTGATACTGTGGCCGAGTGAGTCTTCATCGCGAATATGAATTAGTGGAGGTATCGGCCAGGGAAATTGGGTTCCTCGAACTTATTAGGCAGAGTTGGGCGGTAACTAAATAAAATAATTACTTAAATAACGGATCGGATAAAAGTTAATTTCACTTTAGATTATTTGATCAATAAAGTTAATTTGAGGAATAATTTTTTTAAATTTTATTCGTTATTCGAAATTTTTGGTTGAATACAATTTTTGACCGTCTCTGGTATTTGGTAGTTAAGAAAGTTCGCGTGGTTTGGTGTGAAAAAGGTTGCTGAATTTTATGGGGTAAAAATGCTTAAGGGGGTTACCCTGAAAATTTTCGAAAAATCTAAAAATTGAAGGTATTACAGTAGAAAATGTACGAGTCTGCATATGAGATCGAATCGCGATGTCCAACTTGAAACGCGATTTCTCAAAATGGTGAAATCTCGAAAACCGCTCCAACAATTTGAATAAAAATTTACAGGGAGCTTCAGAAAACTGTTCCCCTCCATGTATTGGGAGTACATTTTCAATATAAATTCTTAGAAAAAAGATAAAAAATATTTTTCCTACAAACAAGGAATAAAATCAGAAACATCAGCATAAAAATTGTATTAATTTGTTTATCAAAATTTTGCTTCCTGTACAATATGGAGACTGTCTTAAAATTGATAAAAATGCTTTTACTTTGTATTTTACGTAATTCACCTGTCCGGAATCGTGTACACTCAAAGAAATTACGTTTAAAAATTAAATAAAAAATTATCTCTATATTCATTTATTACTTCCGAATATGCATTTGAAGAACGGCCTAGTTTTGGGAGGGTAACCCACCCCTTAAGGGGAGGTTTCGATTTAGAAACGTCGAAAAATCGATTTTTTTATTACATTTTTCGAAGGTTCGACCTTTCAAATATAAACGTGATTCGAAAAATCCTTGAAATTATAAGTTTTTGAGTAATAATAATTCTTTATTGCACTAGTAGACATTACGAAAGTAACAAGATGATAAAAAAAAAAGAAATACATATACCTAAGAGAAAAAGATTGAGAAAAATAGTAGAGTTAGAAATTATATAATATATGTTAGAAGTAGATCGCAAAAAGCAAAAGCTTTAAATGCATTTTTCTTTAAAGAGTGTTGTTCAAACTGGTGGGACAAATATCTCAAAAAGTAATTAATCGATTCGATTGAAACTTTTTTATCTTGAAGAATATACATTTTCGCAGCGGACAAACCTTTAACATTTAAAAAAAATTGAAAATTTGTATTTTTGATGGCGTTAGAAAAACGAAAATCATAGGGGAAAAAGTGATTTCAAACTTCAAGAGTCGTTATTTTATAAAAAATGTAATTTTTGTAATTTTCAGAGATTCCCCCCTATAGAATTTCCTCCCCCCCATGCCCACTTAGTATATTCAATTCTCAAACGATTATAATCTCCTTCCCATTTTTCCCTTCCAAAAACTCAAAGCCAAGCTCCCCAAACGTCATTTGTCCCCTCATTACTTTTCGCAATGTTCCCGATTAGGGGTGAGCAGAGCGATGGAAGTTCCTCTGATCGATTGCACGCTATTCAAGGGGGAGGGGGGGGGGACGTTCCCGCGGTCGGGAGGCCACAGTCGAAGTTGATTAGAAGCTTGAATCGTGCGATACCCAAAGTTCCCGACAGGAGAAGCTACCGGTTCGATTTCTAAACGATGTCTTCGATGCTCTGTCTACAATCGAGACCGCTCCAAAGTACCCGCGTACCTGTCGGTTCGTCGATAAGCACAAAGCTCGTCGAGTCACGGCAGAATTTCCGGTCCCGCGGTCGAGTTCGATAGGTGCTCGACGAGCTGTCTACTTTTTTTCACTCCGAGGGGGGTTGTGTCTGATAAAGTGACTGATAACAGAGAAGCTGGGAAGCTTATCTCCGTGCTCCTGCGAGTCGTGAAAATAACGAATGCAAAGGTAACACGACTCTATTTTGCGAGCTTCCTGTCGAAAGAATTTTCCCTGCTGACTCTGGTCAGGTCCTTCATATCCGCTTTGCAATACTCGAGGGAAAAGTCAAAGTAACATTCTCAGATCTAAATTTAAGTTGTCAATGTTTGAGTGACAGAGGTGTGTTGCAAATAGTATAGAAGCTTGTTGGATCGCAGGATAGCAAGATGGTAGAATCGAGGAGGGGCGGATTTTACATGAAAAATTCAATCAAATTATTTTAATTGTATTTTTTCTTTTTTGCTTATTTTGTAACTAAATATTATTTCTTTTTTCCTTTATTTTGCTTATTTTAGTGTTAGTCCTCCACTGTTTCTTTCTGTCCTCTATGTACCAAAGGCTTTTCCCGTATAAATAAATAAAAAAAAAATATATAAGTCGAAAGTATAGAATAAATTTTTTTTTAATTTAAGACTGTTCTCGAGAAAATCGAGTTTGAATATTCTTCGAACGAAGAATATCCACAGTGTTTATCAATATTACGCTATTATCTATCTCTGTCCGCTTACAGTGGGCTTATAAATGAAAATAAGACAAAGCTCCAACTAAAAAAAAAAATAATTTTATATTTTCGATTTATCATTTTATGTAAAATCACCCTCTCCTTGGTTCCACCATTAACACTGGGACATCCTGTATTTCAAGTTGACTTACCCCTCGGTCACCCTTGGGTCAATTTTGACCCAGGCGCACAATATTTCCAATCTCTACAGTTGAAAGTATTAATTACTACAATAAAATAATCAAGATTCCTAAAGAAAGTTTCAAAAGCAAAGAAAGGTCTGGATAAAAATTGACCTCTGCCTTCCTCCCTTTTCTAAACGAGCTGCCTACCCTAACACGAACTCCCTCCTACGAGCACCCACCAAAGAAACTTGTCGAGCGAAGAAAAACGGTGCAAGTAACTCGAGTAACGACGGAAGCTAATCGAATTACTAGAGTCGGAACCCGAAGACCCGCTGCATTGTTCGATGGAAAGATCGTCAACTGTTGCCCAATTATTTGATACGATCGAGGATGCCCCCGTGATTTCGTCTGCCCCCCCACCCCGGCGCAAACGACGCGTGTCACGAGATTCAATTACTGGACGAGGAATACTCGATGGCAGAGGTGTACAGCACGGAGCATCTTCGGCTGGAGGAAGAAGTAACCGTGCGGGGTAAGAGATTAGAATAATCCGCTTCGATTCTGCGCTTTCGCTCGGCGGTTTCAGTTGAGAGTTACCGAAACGGATATGGAATGCCAGCGGCACAGTGAACTGGGGCATAAAGAACCGGGCGAGGAATTCGTGGTCCGGGAAGAAGCGGACGTCAAAGCGCGGAACGCTGCAACGAAAGCTCTGGTGGACGCAGGAATTCCTGGAGGAATCGAATTTGGAGTGGAAAAAGGCGGCAATTAATAATCGGGTAATATTTGATAACGAATGACGTAGATTTTTAATTAATTCCGTGACTGTCGCAGACCGTTGCCAAGGCTTGTAATTAATGTAACGCCGTCGAGTGTTTCCGTCTGGTTGGACGGCGCTTCGTTTTCGAGTCATTTATTTTCATTATGTACGGGGGTTGGTTGTCATGGGAGGGTAGCGAGGACCGTTGTGTTAATTAATGTCGCGGAGGGGTTACCATGGCTGTGGAAATATTATTTTTAAGTGTCGGCACTGGGAGGTTGTTTTTTTTAGTGCTTGCGGGAGGATTGATTGAAGTGGCTGGGTGGTGGGGAGAGTGTTGAGTAAGGAGAGTTCGATCGTTGATGATTGGGGGAAGAGAAGTGGCGGAGAATTTTTAAATTCAGTGTGTGGAGTTAGGATGCCGGGGTTTTGGAAGAATATTGGTGGGAAGTTTCTGTGTTGGGAGATTAAGATGAGAAGGATTTGAACTTGGACGCTCAATATTGTTATGGAATGGTATCCTTTACGGAACTTGAGATCAGAGAGTTCTGAATTCGAAAGCTCAGGATCATAAAGTTCCGAATTTTAAAGCTTCCACTTGGAAAATTCTGAATTCGAAAGCTCAAGTGCAGGAGCATTCAAATTCGAAAGCTCAGGATCAGAAGGTTCCATATTCCAAAGCAGTCAACTCGAAAATTCAGAATTCTAAGGCTCCTATCTACAAAATTCAGTTTTCGGAAGCTGAAGATCCGAAAGCTCCTAATTCAATAGCTATGGATCAGAAAAGCTCTGAATTTGAAAACTGAAAATCACAAAGTTCCGAATTCCAAAGTTTCCACTTAACAAATTCTGAATTCGAGAGCTCAAGTGCAGGAGCATTCAAATTCGAAAGCTCAGGATCACAAGGTTCCATATTCCAAAGCAGTCAACTTGAAAATTCAGAATTCTAAGGCTCCCATCTACAAAATTCAGTTTTCGGAAGCTGAAGATCCGAAAGCTCCTAATTCAATAGCTATGGATCAGAAAAGCTCTGAATTTGAAAACTGAAAATCACAAAGTTCCGAATTCCAAAGTTTCCACTTAACAAATTCTGAATTCGAGAGCTCAAGTGCAGGAGCATTCAAATTCGAAAGCTCAGGATCACAAGGTTCCATATTCCAAAGCAGTCAACTCGAAAATTCAGAATTCTAAGGCTCCCATCTAGAAATTTCCGACTTTGGAAGCTGAAGATCTGAAAGCTCCTAATTCGATAGCTCTGGATCAGAATAGCTCTGAATTTGAAACCTGAAAATCACAAAGTTCCGAATTCCAAAGCTTTCACGTTGAATATTCCGAATTCGCGAGCTCAAGAGCATAAACCTTTAACTACGAAAGCTCAGGTTCACAAAGTTCCAAATTCCAAAGTTCCCATCTTAAAAATTCCGAATTCCAAAGCTTCCACCTCAAGAGCTGAAAATCAGGAAGCTCCGAATTCCAAAATCCATGACGTGGGAAGCTCAGCGACAGAAGCCTCTCAGCACAAGAGCTCGAAACTGAAAAGTTACAACTTTGTAACTCGAAAGCTGCGCGTCAAACGAACTGACGTTCACAGTATGAATTGTTATAAGGTCCGGAGTGGAATATGTCGCAGCAGAAGCTGATCCGAGTGAATGCCACGTGGCGTACAGTTACACATCAATGCACGCAATCTTCTCCACCTGTATACCAGGAATGTCATTTCGTCGCGTGGCGAGCAGAAACACGTCGAAAATATTTCCATAAAGGTATTAAAGAAATTTCCATAAAACAGCGTATGTATGTACGACTTCGGAAGCCGAAGTAAGAGAGGGTGAACTTTGAGTACGATATTGCGTATCCAAGATGAGGTGGTCCCAGCTTCGTTTCACCTAACATACCCCGTGAAATTCGTATTTCACTTGCCATAATTTCATGCTGCTGGATCTTGCGTCTCAAGAATATTAAAATCTTCCTTTCGGAAGAGGACTTAAGAATCTCGTAGAGAAACTTTATCGTTAGGCATTAAATTCTAAAAACATGTGCTCGCTAATCGCTCAACAGACCACGTAGGTAGTTCGGGGATGAAATTATTTCAAATTTAAACCGTGTCTGAATCTTGGTGATTTAATTCCTTAAAAGATTTCTTCTGTAGTAATGCAGCCTCTCAACTACTTTATATGCCCAACAGCAAAGAAAAATAATGGCACGTCGAGGTTGCTAGCACGAACCCTTGTAACCTTTCGCGAAACGCCACGACATTAAACGCAGCCCCAAAGGGGTCGTGCAATTACACTACCGCGGCAGAGTGAACAAATCAGCGAGATTCGGGGGCATTGCGTTAGCGCATGCCCGGGATTAAAAAGTTCTGTGCACGAAGGCTTTCATCTTGAAAACTCACGACCAGAAAGCTCCGAATATGAAAGGATAAGATCAGAGAGGTAGGAATTTGACAGTTCGAGATTTGGAAGCTTCAAATTCCAAAGCTTCCATTTCGAGAGCTCAAGATATTAAGGCTCCTAATTCTAGTGCTCTCATCTTGAGAGTTCAAGATAATAAAGCTCCGAATTCTAAAGCTCTCGTCTCCAAAGCTCGAAATAATAAAGCTCTGAATGCTAAAGTTCAAGATTAGAACGCTCCAAATTCGGGAGCTTAAGATATGAACGTTCCGAATTTGATGGTTTAAGATCGGAACGCTCCAAATTCGGTAGCTCAAGATTATAAAGCGCTGAATTCGGTAGCTCTAGCTCAGAACGCTCCAAATTCGGTAGCGTAAGATTAGAAACGCTCCGAATTCGGGAGCTCAAGATCTGAACACTCTGAATTCGGTTGCTCAACTTCGGAAACGCTCCGAATTCGGTTGCTCAACTTCGGAAACGCTCCGAATTCGGTTGCTCAACTTCGGAAACGCTCTGAATTCGGTTGCTCAAGTTCGGAAACGCTCCGAATTCGGTTGCTCAAGTTCGGAAACGCTCCGAATTCGGTTGCTCAAGTTCGGAAACGCTCCGAATTCGGTTGCTCAAGTTCGGAAACGCTCCGAATTCGGTTGCTCAAGTTCGGAAACGCTCCAAATTCGATAGCTCAAGTTCAGAACGTTTGGAATTCGATACCGTAAGATTAGAAACGCTCCAAATTCGGGAGCTCCCGATCTGAACGCTCCGAATTTGAAGGCTTAAGATCAGAACACTCCAAATTCGGTACCTCAAGATTATAAAACACTGAATTCGGCAGCTCAAGACCTGAACGCTCCGAATTCGGTTGCTCAAGTTCGGAAACGCTCCGAATTCGGTAGTTCAAGATCAGAACCCTCCGAATTCGATAGCTTAAGATAAAAAACGCTCCGAATTCGATAGCTCAAGATCAGAACACGTGGAATCCCTTACGTTAAGATAAAAAAACTGCGAATCTTAAATCTCTTATCTCGAAAGCTGAAGATCAGAAAGCTCCGACTCCCGAATCTCCCATCTCAAAAGCTCCAGATCAACACTCTCCACCCTCGGAAATGCAATGTTTAAAAGCTGAAGATCAGAATGCTTCCAATCCGATATCTCAGGACCGGAAAGCTCGGCCTTGGAGGCAGCCGTTTCGGTGGACGGCTCGAGGGGTCGAGTGGTATAAATTACCCGAAGCTTTCCGACGCGTTCCGAGCCATGAAGCACGGACCAGGCCGCGAAGCTGTGAGCTTTTGAAATTCAAGCGACCGCGGTCACTCCCTGCATCCCTTCCGCCACCCTCTACGCCCGTTGCTTTCACTGGTGTATCACGTTGTTGCTTTATAACCTCTTTCCCTAACCCTCGTTTTCACCCACCTCCATCTGTTCTTTCCGCGGACCGTTTCTCGAGAGAAACGAATCCCCGCTTTGGGGGTTATCGATATTCCAACCGCGTTTCGTTAATTGCGCACTTCGTCCTCCCATCGACACGGTCACGTACGGCGAACGGAAAACCTCGGCCTTTAGCCACCGGTCCCGATACAGCGAATCCTTTTGGGGGCGACTTCCTTCCGTTTCCTCCCTCTTTTACCCTGAATCGACCAATCCGCAAGGGAATCGTTCGGACCTCTTTCTTCGCTGAATTGCGTACGAACGCTCGCGAGAATGGACAAGCGTTGGGCTGATCCATGAATTCGGTGCTTTCAACGGTATTCTTCTTTCGCGCCTGTGTTTGGTCGGTCCAAATTGAGGGAGAAAAGGTCAAGGGTAGGTGTTATGGAAATGTTTAGGTTCGAAACGTGTTGTATGGGATAAATTTATGATGAATTGTGGGAGACTTTGTGTCTTATTCTGTATTTTGATGAGTGTTTATGTGGGTTCTATTTCGTGGTATGTTTCCCAGGTCTACGCAATTTCGTGTTTTTCTACTTGGTTGAACCCAATTCTAGTTATTTCTAAGCGATTTTATTTAGGATTATTATAAATTTGAAGATCTTGAGTCGATTTTAGTTCAAACTGCTTAATTTTACTCTGGTCTATTATCACTTGGTTTTCACTGAGTCAAAATTACCCACAATTTGACTTTGAGGTAAAATACATGATGATACTTGAAATGTTAATTAAGTGCACTATTTTTTTTTTACAATAATTAGTGTATTAAATTATTTATGATTTTTGAGGTTCTTTAGACTACTGCAGAAAAAATGGCCAGTTTGATATCTCCTTTAAATATCGCTGGATCTGAAAAAATAAAATGATATTCTTGTAAAGTAATGTTGCAATTATGACCTGACGAGCCATTTTTTGTTTTGATATTTCGTTTAAGTAATTTTTCATGCACAATTACAGAGGAAAATTTTGCATGAGAAAATGTCATCTGTGTTATAAATTGTACATTTTTTTAAATTAAAAAATTTAGTCCTTTAGCCCATAATAACAACATTAGTTTACAAGAATATCATTTTACTTCTCAGATCCATCGATGTTTAAAGGAGATATATCATTCTGACTATTTTTTCTGCAGTGATCCAAAGAACCTAAAAAATTGTAAATAATTTAATACTAAAGTTATTGTCAAATTTTTTTGGTGCACTTTATGGACTAATAAATCATGTGTAATAAGTATTTTCTTCTATTTTTTGTATTAAAACCCCTAGAAAAATTCCTAAATCATTCATTGCCTCGATAAATGTCTTAATTTAACACATAGCTTTCAGACAGCAGCTGACTAAAAATTAACTACATTCTATCCCATTCCCTATTTCACCTCTACCTCCCTATCGTCTACTTACCCAGAATCCACTAGCAATCGGCACCCCCAAACTTCCGCAACTAATGCATATAATGAATACCAAAAGCTGCATCAAGAAACAAACTTCACCCAAGAATCCCCCGAATTAAACGGCGATATTACAGCACTCTGTCCGAAATTCCCTTCAAGACCCAAATAATCCCCAAACCACGGAATAAACTCCAGCAATCCGGACGGCCAGCACGTTCCATACGCGAGTATCGCGCGAATTTACGAGGCAGAACGCGTTCCTCTCCCTTTCCCTGAAACGGACGGTTGCTAGCACCGAAAAACGCTTCTCGTGCAAGGGAGCACGTTGAAAAATGATAGCGGCCATACAAGAGAAATCTCCCGTCGCGAAATATTACCAAACCTGAGCCAACGCCCCGATAGAATCTGCAAAATACATCACCACCCGAGGCTAGGGGTAAACAGCGTAGTTGTTGGCCATCCGGCAGTGATTGGCCTTTTGTTTTTTAAAAAAGATGAATATTAAAAAATAATGCTATCGACCGTATTTTTTAAAATAAACAATAAGTGTTTTCAGCACACTAGTTCGGTCAGTTTAACTAGTGCGCCGAAAACACTTATTGTTTATATTAAAAAATAATGTACATTATAACTTTTGTAATGAACGTATTCAGGTAGGTACCTTGTACTTTCATGCATCGAATGCGATCACTGTTTCGCTACTCATTGTTATACTACGCGTAAATAAAAAATGTATAACAAATTTTATGTTAAACGATTTTATTAAAAATGCACGAAAAACTGAATAATAATTATTTTCTTGTACCGCGATTTCGATGGTGTTTTTTTGCTATAAATAAAATCGTGCAGCAGGATATCTCATAACAAATTCATTTCGACGCTTCATGCTGTATTAAATTCATTCGTATTCTGTTATGAAAAATCCTATACCGGCCTCCGTTAATGTCATTTTTTGGAACGACAGGTTATGAAATATTGGCCAATAAGTGCCAATCATTGCCTTCGCCTGGCCAATAACTATGTTTTTTTGTAGGAAACGTATTTTCTGTAAATATTTGTGGATCCATCTACTATTTTTTTTAAACAATTTCTATTTCTAGATTATTAAAGTCGTTTACAGCTATTAATACTAATTGTGTTGTTAAAGCTATCAAAATAAGATTGACAATTCAACGCTTATATGAACCTCTGTCTTAGGTAACCAACAACTACACAGTTTACCCTTATAACTGTTGCACATAAAATGACTCGTAAGTTAACCAGCCACCGATTCACCGCGGACACTCGAAATTTCAATATCCCGCGATAACGCGCTCGGTCTTCCCTGTAAACGAAGCAAATGTTATTTCCCCAGATAATCCCGGCCAATGAAAAATCGAAGCCGTGGATGTGCTGGAAAAGCCGATTTCCGCGGGCGCCGCGATTCACCGACCGGCCCTCGCGATCTCCATTGCAAATCCGCGGTTTATAATAAACCCATTTCTCGCGGTGGCGGCCCACTACCTAGATTGCCAGGCTGATCACGTTTACACTCGAAATCGACCTCGATCCCGATTGTTTTCGGGTTCTCCATCCTGCGCGAAGGAGAATCGTAAGCCGCGTCCCCACTGAATTAAGCAAACATGCAAAAAAATTGATTATTATACCTTTTATTTAATACTTTAATCTTTGATATATATATTTAAATAAAAATTTGAAGTTATC
Source organism: Andrena flavipes (assembly GCA_963971345.1). NCBI lineage: Eukaryota > Metazoa > Arthropoda > Insecta > Hymenoptera > Andrenidae > Andrena > Andrena flavipes. The sequence continues at coordinate 77,754,288 of OZ020480.1, forward strand.
CCCTTACTCTCCCTGCCGGTTTCTATTCTCGTCTACTCTTAGGATGAACGAAGAGTACAAAAGATGTGGGGACGGTGGATCCGAAGAAAGAATTAATTAGCTGGGAATCCGAGGGTGCTTTCTGCAGCGTTAATCACGAGCAGCTTGCCCGGTGAATGGACGTAGCGCGGATGGGAAGGGAATTCAACGCGGCTTCCATTGTCCCAGGCCCTGACTCCTGTCCTGATAAACGGCTGCCGCGTCCTGGCCCAGATTTCGATGGAATCGTAATTGCAGCCGGCCTTTCACTGATATTCTTTTCACGGGGGAAGCGCGCGGTTCTTCTCCCACCGTTCCAAGCATGCGCCCCCGGGCGGGCTGCGCGACGGGTTGCCTGTCACGCGGCGTTAATGAGACAGCGTGGATTAATGCCCCTTTCACGCGGGAGGATACGATGATTCGAAACGGGGACATCGAATTCGCAGCTGCGGAAGCGGGGAGACATCGAGACGAGGAATTGAACGGAGGGATGAAAAGAGCTCCTCTTTCGTTAGAATTTGTTAGGATTCCTGGTTGGGGGGGAGTGGCTTTCCAACGAGGAACGCGATTTCATGGAGAAGCCGGATGAAAATGTTAAGATAACGGGGCTGAAGGATGACTGGAAAGTTTCGCGGTTGGGAAGTCTGAGGAGCAGGGTCTCGGGGGTGGGATTCAGATTTAAAGGCGGGATGTTCTGGTTTAAGTAAAGGGAGGTTTCAACGGGTCCACGCGTTGTCAGCGGAAGCTCGTTTTAGGGCAGAGTTTATGGGTAAGGGGAAATGTTCGTGGATCCTTTATCCCTGCTGTAGTCTATCGGGGAAAGTGTACCCTGTGGGGGAACAACGGTGCAGGCGTTCGGGGTGGTGTAAAGCTGGGGCTAAGGGGTGTTGGATATGTACTCTTGCGAATATCGATCAAGTCGATGTAGCTTAAGGCTGATTTTATGAGGGTGTTTACGGAACTACGTGATTCGTTTGGTGAAGGTAGAAGGAAATAGAATTTGCATTGACATTGAGGTTCTAGATCAAATTTTTTTAGCCTCGTATATTCTACTAGTCAGTAGGATGAAAAGTTGTAAAGGAACCATGTGTCGCAAATTAATCGTTTACTTGTAATAGAAGGTTAAAGTTTCGACCAATTGGAGCGCGCAGAGTTACGCCTTTGGGCGGAGCTTGTCCCCACTACTGGCGCCCAGATCTCTGCGCGCTCCGCCCCCAGATCTCTGCGCGCTCCAATTGGTCGAAACTTTAACCTTCTTTTACAAGAAAAGGATTCATTTGCAACATATGGTTCCTTTACAACTTTTCATTCCACTGACGAGTATAATCCACATACACAATGCAAAAATTGAATTCCAATTTTGAAATCGAAGCAAGTCTTCCGCTACATTTGTCTCCATCATCGATCATGAAAATATTGTCTTTTAACGCCCGCGGAGCAACTGGGAATACCATAACGAGTCCAACTCTCTGTTTACAATTAAAAGTCCGGAACGAGGACGTAACAATGCCGACTATGGAACCACTTGTAGCTCCCGCCAGCTTTCGTAACACGGATTTATTGTGCGCGAATAAAGGGCGCTATACGCTAGCGGCTCGTTATCGCGTCCCGGGGAGAAGTATACGGGACAATCGAGAAATATTCGTTTCGACGTAACTGAGGCACTCGAACGTGTATTGCCCCGTGTAATGTGTATTCGCTCTGCGCCCGTGTAAGTTGATTAAAAGCGGGACACAGCTGTCTCCAGCGTGTCGCGAGCAAGCGATTTATTATTTCTATGAAAATAATGAGACTCGCCGAGTTACGGTCATAACGCGTGCCCTTTTAAAACTGTCGTCGCGGCAATTTATTCTTCCTACCTTACGCTCCACTCTGCGAAAACATTGCTCTGGACAGGAGACAATTTCCATTTCACGAATCCGAATAGAGCGGGGCGTTGTAGGAAATATATTGTGGTTAACGAATGAAACAACTGAAGTAAATAGAATGAGAGGAAGTGGAATGCAAATATTTCTCCTCTTTCGATTATCTCCCCGTGTCTTTGCGTAGGGATACCGAGCAATAGCGAAGTCCCCAGTGTGCGTGCTCAAGTGGGAGGATACAAAGTGGGAGGGTACAAAGTGAGGGGATACAAAGTGGTAGAGTACAGAGTGAGAGGATACAAAGTGGGAGGGTTCAAACTGTGAGGATACAAAGTGGCAGGGCACAAAGTAGGAGGATACAAAGGGAGAGGGTACAAAGTGGGACGGTACAAAATGGGAGGATACAAAGTGTGAAAATACAGAATAGGAGGATACAAAATGGGAAGGTATAAAGTGGGAGGGAGGATACAAAGTGGGAGGGTACAAAGTGGGAGGATACAAAGTGGGAGGTTACAAAGTGGGAGGATACAAAATGGGAGGAGCAATCAGCCACGCCCACTCTACAGCTCGAATTCTGTGAAAATAATGCCCAGATCGGAAATTTATCAGGTTATAATATCGAAGCGTTCCTCCACCTAACAAATGTCACAATTGCCTGGTGCACCCACAGGTGATGACCATTTTCTACTGACACTATACGTGCCTTCTAGCACCGCACTATGTAATATCATCAAAGATCAAACACGAAGATACATAACTTTTGAACAGAAATAGCTCGAAGGTATCGAACTTTAAACGATAACGTCGAAGGGAACATAAAATGCTCCCCTTTATCGTCGAACGAGCGGAAAAGGGAGGAACAAGGGGGAACACCGCGACAATAGACCGGGCTGAAAGCAAGCGGAAACACGACACCCCCGACGGGAATGTTTTTCCGCGGGAACTCGGTGGATTTTAACGCGAACTCTCCGCTCGACGTCGATTCCTCAAGCTCGAACTTGCTGCCCGTCTGGCATGAATAATTCAAAGGTGGAACTGTCGAGCAACGAATGGGCTCCCGGGTGTCGTTACATTTACTAAATGCGCCGCCAACATTTTCCCCGCACGATTTCAGATTGGAAAGCGCGCGTAGTGAATATCACCACACCCTTATTGAATGTAACCTGTTTGCTCGTTAAAAATTTTCAGTCCACGAGATTTCTTCGGTGGCTCCCTGAATATATTTACCATGCAGCCTGCTTCAGAGTTGCATTACATAATATATACGACTGTCTATGTGTACTAACCACCAGTGACGTTAGTAGAAAGTTTAAAAAAAGGATGAAAAATATAGAATCATGATAGAAGCATTCGTAGCACTGAAATCCACACTGCGAAGTGGAGGGAGGCGTAGCTCCGCCCACTTTCATTTGGAGCATGCGCAGTGGAGACATCACTATATATAGATATAACTCATAAAAGCTACATTTCCACCTTTTAGAAAACTGAAGAATAAATAGTAGAGACATCGAAATAAATTAATTTTTCTTACGTGCAAAACAATTAATTTGAGAACCTTCGTTTTGGAGATCTCCAATTCTTTTTTTATCAGATATCTCTTAAGCAGTTGAGCTTCTATTTTAATATAGTCCTTTGAATTTTCGAAAATCCAGAGTTATAAAGGTTTGATTCAACATCAATAGCAATTTTAATGAAATCGACGCACGCAAAGGCGCTGAAACGAGAACGATCGTGGCATTCTAGAGGCCCGTGGTTTTCCCTCGATATTTTCAGCCGTCGTATCCTCCTTCGCCGGATATTGCGGGGTCCACGGTTCGATAGCCATCGAGGTTGAAAAGGTTCGACGTGCATCGGGATGGACAGCTTTTCCAGCAATGGAAAAGCATGGAATTATTCTTTATCGCGGCATTAAATCCGCCGAAAATCCAACGCGAATCCCCTTCTGAAAGCGTTTCCCTATTCCCTTCCAACTGGTCGGATATAAAATCACGATCGGTCTCTTGGCGTGCTCCTGATTGTATGGGACTGGGGACAATCTTTCCCCCCACGAATATCCCTGCCAATCCGCTGTTCAATTGTTTAAAAATTCATGAGCAATATTTGCCTTAACAACTAATAACCTGGCAGCAAAATTTTAATAACGCGGTGGAGTTGATTCTGAATCTAAATTTTATGGAATGTAAAGTACTGACTGCAGAATAATTTTCCCAACTGTTTGCATAGTTTGTTACAAGTTTCCAGCTCGTATTGTTGATGGAGTTTCTTTGTTTTCTAAGTGTCGGACACCATCGTGACTATTGCTTTGCAAATGGAAGATGAAGAAAGGACTGGGGACAACAGTTGGGGAAGAACATCTCGAAGTCGTTCCTCGAGGTGAATTAATAAAATCGCCGGGCAAAAAGTGCACGGAGAAGTTGGCAACTCGCGTTCAAACTTTCCCCCCCGTGTCGCGATAACGCGGCGACTTTTAATTCGCTACGACTCAATTAGTTTATTCCAACACCTCAAGGCTAGTTAGGAATGAAATTTCCTGTGTCCGATATCTGGGCGTTCCAAACTGCATGGTCACGGTTCTGAAATTCAGATGAACCCTGAGTCGACCTGGGATTTGGGAGGAACAAAAATTTTAGACTGAATTTTGCTCGAACTATCGCTTCTCTTCCGATTGCACCGTGAATTTGATTCTGCGCTCTAAAATGATTGGAAGAAATCGAGATATGGAAGGGGAAATAGGTTTGATACAGTGGATTATTAGATTTGAGATGGAAGTATGATTGTGTCGGTATATTTGGAAAGTTATGTCCCTTGTGGGAATGATTTGGATTATTTGGATTTACCGTGGGAAAGTTTTGAGCTTTCATGTGTATGGTATGTTTGGGTTTTTAATTACGTGTGATTCCAAGCTTGAGTTTTTAATTTTACGTGCTTCTCATTATGAGCTTTCAATTCTGTGGTATGAAAAGTTTGAGCTTTTAACCTAATATTATGGAACCCTCGAAGTTTTATATGCATATTGTAGAAATCTTGAGCTTTGAATTTTATGTTGTCTAAATCCTGAGCTTCCAATTTTGTATTGCCCAAATATTAAACTTTCAATACTATATTGCTCAAAATCTTGAGCTTTCAATTCTATATTAAACAAATTTTAAGCTTCAAATTTAATATTGCGTAAATCTCGAGCTTCCAATTCTATATTACCCAAATTTTGAGCTTCCAATTCTATATTCCCAAAATCGTGAGCTTCTAATGCCCCATGAAACAAAGTTTGAGCTTTCAATTCTCTGTTATCCAAATTCTGAGCTTTTAACTCTATAGCGTGACGACTTTGAATTTTCTATCGCCAACAACCCGCCCTCCTTCAGCTCATAAAAATTACAGACCTCCTATCTCTCAAGTAGGGCAATTAGCAACTTGATCTAACAACCTCACACCCCGACGACAACTTCCACCCTCGTCGGAGGGTCGCGCTAATCGTCGATACATTGGTCGAATGGTATCGACGAGAACGCTGCGGGGACCACTTGCATAGCTTCAACTTAAAAGCCTCTCTGAAAGTTGAAGCACGTCGACCATTTAGCCCGTGTGGCTGTGAATCCAGTCGAGAATGCCACTGGACCCTGGAAACGATCGATCAGCTTCGATTTCTATCATTCTGAGACGATATTGTAAAACTCCTTACTCTACAAGTAGTAGTGGCACTTCAGTCTTTTGCAAATGCTTTGAACAAAGCAGCAGTACCGAGTCTTCAGACAGTTTGCGTCTATTATCTTCAGACTATAAAGACTATAAAGAGTGTAAAGAGTATACAAATTATGAAGAATATAATTACAATTACGAGTATAATGACTATAAAGAATATAAAGACTATTAATAATATAATTAGTATTACGAATATTAAGACTATAAGGACTATAATAAAGTCTATAAAGATTATAAAGACTATAAGGACTATAATTGCTATAATGACTATAAAGACTGTAAAGAGTATAAAAATTATAAAGAATATAATTACTATTAAGAGTATAAAGACTATAATGACTATAAAGACTATTAAAACTATAAAGACTGTAAAGAGTATACAAATTATGAAGAATATAATTACAATTACGAGTATAATGACTATAAAGAATATAAAGACTATAAAGACTATTGATAATATAATTAGTATTACGACTATTAAGACTATAAGGACTATAATAAAGTCTATAAAGATTATAAAGACTATAAGGACTATAATTGCTATAATGACTATAAAGACTGTAAAGAGTATAAAAATTATAAAGAATATAATTACTATTAAGAGTATAAAGACTATAATGACTATAAAGACTATTAAAAATATAATTATTATTAAGACTATTAAGACTATAAAGACTATATTCACTATAAGAACTATAATAAAGTCTATAAAGACTATAAGGACTGTAATGGCCATAAAGACTATAATGACTATAAAGACTATTATGACTATCATGACTATCGCAGAGTATCGGCCCTATCAAGACTTCTAAGCTGTTCAAAACCTTCAAAACATCCTATTTACATAATTGTTCAATGTTCTAGCAAAGTGTTTTGGGATTTCTTGAGTCTCAGGTTTTAATTACCAGACGTTTTGTATCGCCTTCAATCCCATCGCTACTAACAAGTCCCTCCAACCCTACCTTCGCCAATAAACAGCACGAAAGTCTCGTTAAAAGTTTCACCTATAAAGATTTCAAATCTTCCTTCCTTCCACCCTCATTTAAATTTGAAAACGAAAAGGAAGTCGCAAATTCTATACTAGACGTAAACGACACTCAAAAGCACCCTCGAATCTTGCCGGCAACTCGATCCAAGGGGAAACGACATTGGCGTGAATCACTCGACAGACTTTATCGCCACGACGGTTCCCTGCTTTGATGGGAACGCGTAAATCCGCGAGAAACACCTTGGAATCCTCCTTCGATGCAAACAACCAGTATAGACGTCGATTGATCGTCCATCTTTCTCTGTTATTCTCCATCGTGCCTCTCTATTCTTTACTTTTCTTCAGCAGCTGTTACTTTTGCATTCAAACGTGGACCGCTGCTTAAATTCGCGGATCCTTCGAATAAAAGCACCTGCTAGCAAGATAGTCACCATCGTGTGAAATATTCAGAAAGCAATTACGATTCAATGGGATTCAAGCTAGACAGATTTTACATCCTCAGAAGCTGAGACTTTTCAATAACTGGGTTCGTAATTCGAAGCCTTGGAATATTGCCATTTCTGAGTGGCATTCAGCGAAAGAATCTATCCTTTTCAATTGTAAGTAATCGAGGTGGCTTCGCGAGTCGATTACCAAAGCTAAATACCAGAAAAGTTATTGAACATCAATTTAATCGACGCTTCTTTCGTGCGAAGTAGTATGATTCTCTCGGTAAATGGCAACGAGGGTTACTTTAATAGTCCTTACGGTATCTTCGCGCTCCATGCGTTGGTGGAAAATGAACGAGTATAAACAGCTTCTAACGAGACGGCGTTCAAATGGGCGAGTTTGCATTGATGTTAAAAGTTTGTTCACAGCCGCGCAAGCGAGGCCGTGACAATGAGCCTTGTTTGCCATAAAACGGACCAGGCACAATGAGAAGCCCACCTACGATCCCCAACTTCGTTCCGACCTGTCGAGGACGGCTTCGCTATCGCTTCGATCTGAATTTCCATTCACGAATTTCGTTTCGTGGAACTCGGCCGGTTGCCCGTGGAATTCTTATCGAATCTCGGAGAAAACCATTGCTTTATCGCTGGTTTCTGAAGGGTAGGGACCACTTTTCACAAACCACAATAAAATCTCGAGCAGAATAATTCGAAGAATTATTATTCCTTTTTTAAGAATTTTTTGTGGAAAATAAAATCAAAAATTTCTGGACCGGTTTTTGAAAAACTTTTCATTCATTTTTGTCCAAAATAGTCGGGAAAATTTATTTTACTAGTTCAGATTATTTCTGTGTAGAGATTCATTGCATTAGTAATTGCCAATTATTTTTATACGTAGTTGATAAGTGTTAGAAGAATTTTCAAATAACGAAAATCTCTATTTTCGAAAATAGAGACTTTTCTTCTTATTCTTCTTCTTCTTCTTCTTCTTATTATTATTATTATTATCATTAATTTATTTTATTTTTATTATTTTTATTATTATTATTATTAAGAAATTTCATTCTATATTTCTTACTACTTTAGAAAAGATCTATTTACAAGTATGGAGGTTGCCTAGTTACAAGTATCGGGGTTCCGCCGTGCAAGCACTACCCTTTCGAATTTTACCACACACCAAGAAACACTTTCCCCACATTATTCGTATGAAAGCAGACCATTTCGTGACCTACCATGATCCATTACGGAAAATATCTCGCTCAATCTGTTCGGAGATCGTCGAACCTGACGCACAGTGGCGAAAGTCCGCGACGGATTGGAGGATCCGCGGTTAATTGGGTCAGGAGCTGGTCGGCTTAACAATTCACTCGAATGGGGCCAGATATCGAGTGCCTTCGAGAGCATACCGGTGAAATCTTAGGGGAAGCTGCGATCGATCGACCGTGGTCACTCGAAATCGCGTTCCTCCACGGTAAAACCTCTCTAGAGTCTTCTTTTGTTGCCCCCCGTCTGCCATTGTAATCAAAGAAATTCCCACAGACAAAGGCACGAGATCGGTACCGATACAAACCCATCATCTCAAGATAAACCCGTACAAACTTGCAAGAGACAAATTACAAAATATCGAAGCACTCGAGTATCGTTCGGAGTGAAACTCGTTTCGTCCAGCTGTACCAAACAGTAGTGACACTTGTAGGAGCGGAATCGAGTCCAGATGATATTGATACTCGTAACTACTCGACAATATTGCAGGCAATCGATTTTGCAGGCTACTTTATTTCTTTCTATCGGAGTTGACGTCGTACCAAGAAGCCGAAGCATCGTGTTCGAAAGCTGTGCGGTCTTCAAGCACACCGTTTTCTTCCAATTCCCGTAACGAAGCTACCGCCGGCTTCTCCTAGTTGCCGCGCGTGTACAAGCGCGGGTAGGCGCGCGAATCTAATCATTAACGAGGGTGAAATATGCCAGCCTAAAAAGTGAGCTCCAGTCGAGTGCGGGCTTTCAACGGCGAAGAGGAGATCTCGTGAAAAATGAGGCCTGTGTCTTCAGCAGCGGACGCCGAGCGTCGTAAATATCCCCTTAGCCAGCGCCGCGATGCTGTTTCGCCCTCATTAATGTCTGAGGAACTTGGAGCAACTTACGATTTCGACCTGCCGCGGCGAGCAACGGGCGAATAGATCCGCGTGGCTGCACCACTGGGAAGCCTCCTTCAGCATTTGCATCGTGCAACTCGAGGGAACCTTGCGCGTAGGCTGATTCGTGATCCTCGATGGCCCTTGTTCAAGCAACTTCCAGTTTTCCGCTGGATATTCCGCTGTTCATTGATGGGCGTTAGACTTTCTTCTCGTGGCAGTCGAATATCAATTTGACTGGTTTCATAAGTCGACGAGCAATCAACGAGTGGCCACGGTATCGTAGATATTGATTGAATTTTCGATTGATAGGAGATCGATGGTATATTTGAACGTTGCTGGTGTGTCGAGAATTTAATCAGATCATAACAACTAGGGGAAGATTAAATCGGACTAAATATGCAGAGGTAGCAACCCTCAATGATCTGAAATTGAGTAAATTTAGTTCGAAGATTTTAATTGTTAAAGAAAAGTAGCTTTACTTCTATTTATTTTTTTCTTGTTTCTGTTATTGTTTTATAATTTTTTAAATTGGTTATTTAATCCTTCGTGGTTGCACCTCAGGAAATCTTTTTTTTGCCAATATTTCTGTTTAGTCTTTAGTCTAAAAAGTTTAATAATAAAATTTTACAATTTGGTGAATTTTAACCAAAAAAAAAAATCGGTTCTTTGCACAAGTATTTTTCCAACTATAAATTTCATATCATAAAAATTCTTACGTAAAAGCGGGAGAATCAATAGTAATATTGTGAAATACAGAAGTGGACAGAATTTCCAACACCCCTGACTGTCTTCCCTGAAGTCAGGGCCACAGCACTTACAGAGCATCAGTACTTCATGGTGCCTTGGTGCCTAGAAACACGAAGAAATAAGTTCTGCCCTGTGATAAGCGACGAAGTACACATCTGGCGGTTTGTACTCGCGGGGACATCGATTTACACACCGCAGGGGTGTGCCTCAGGTTAGTCACTACATCTTAGCACGTTACGATACGTATGAAGCTGCCGGCAGGAATCCACGGACACGAGGCGCAGGACATTATGCAGATTGGACGCGAGACAACCGACCTGGCGTGTCGTGGCCCTCGATGCGCCCAGATACGTGCAGTTGCTCGATGTAAATGCAGAACGAGTATCGCCTGCTAGCCGTCGTGTCGTGAAATCTCACGACCGTGTACGGATCATTTCGTAGTGCACTGAACAGGAATATGTCGATCGGCTACCTGATGGAAAACATTATGAAAACAGAATGTGTCTCGAACTGCATTCTGTTTCAGTGGGGCGTAAGTTTGAAGAGAGGTTGAAAATACGAAGCGAAGGAAGAAGATTCTAGTTGGATATTTGCTGTTATATAATTGTGTTTCATACTTGTTATCTAGTTGTTGTTTGCTGGTTTCCCAAATCATTGCCTACTATTACCATAGTTATCGTGTAGCAATTGCCTAGTTGCCACCTAGTTATTTCCTAGCCATTACCTAGTTATTTTCAGATGTTGCCTAATTGTTACCTAGTTATTACCTAGTTATTACCTAGTTGTTGCCTAGTTATTACCTAGTTATTACCTAGTTATTACCTAGTTTATACCTAGTTATTAGCTGGTTGTTACCTAGTTTACCTGTTCATTTTTTTTAAAGAAAGGTTGCGACCTATGGCTCCAGGGAAGGGAGTCATTACATAATAGGAATATTCTATCACATACTTTAATACGTTAACTGCGGAGCGTTGATTTTGATAAAAATCCTATCAGGGCGTGCACAGCGATTCCACTTTTAAACAAACCTGTTCTGTTTGAAATCGATCTACGTAAATACCTATTACCATCTTTCCTAACTTTGCAATTCCATCGGGTGAAGCTCAATGGTAACCTGGATAAATTGACCTCGGTAAACACAGAAAGTGCAGCAAAAACCGGCAGAAATCTTGTAGCGGGACCTCGATTATATCAGAGCAGTATTTCATCGAAATGTGTGCCGAAGAGATGCGGCACGCTCGCGCAGCAGCCGTAACCTCGTTAATTTCGTTTAATTTCGCCGACGCGCGCGCGTACATATTCCCGAGGATCAAGTGGCGCGAAGTTCGCGTGGAAGGAGCGCCTGTCGGATTAAATACAGCCCTCGAAAGGACTTAAGTGGCAACGAGAGGACAAAGAGGCGCAGGAACCAGCCGGGATGCCCCCAGGCATTTCGAATCATTTCGTTAGGAGTGCTCCACGACCATGGAATAAGGTTGGCCGTCGCAGCGCAATCTTATATGCCATTCCGAATATGCAATGCGGCTCTCCCGTTCACCCATTTTCCACCGTCCTACGCGGCACACGGGCAATTTTCGCCGCGAAATTCCGAGGAACGGGCATCCCACTAAGATCTATCGCACAATGGGAGCCCAAGAATCGGGGCGATAGAGGGGAAGGGCGAAATCGCTGTGTGATTTCGAGGCTTGGATGTTCAGAAGCAAGGGATGGCTTCGGCGTACTCTGTGGTGGAGGGAAGGTTTGTGTCGCGGTAGGCTTTCAAGGCAAGGGGAACGTGAAGATACAGCGCACTCTCGTTGCAGCAAAGTTGCAGGATCATTGCAGATACATTACAGAAAAGTTGCGGCAACGTCGCAGGAAAGTTGCTGCAATACTGGCGCAACGTTGCATCAACATTGTGGGAACGTTGCCAAATGTTGCCGTAACGTTGCAGAAATATTGCAGGAACGTTGCCGTGCAATATTGCAACGCAAAATTGATGCAACTATGCAGCAACAATTCTATGTCCGCCCCGTGAAATGTTGCAGGACAACATCGCAGCAACGTTCATCGACATTGCGCTGCAGCCATGCAACACTGCAAGGTTACTGCAACGTTGCCGCCACGAAGTGTGCTGTATGGGTAAACGGAAGGTGGAAAATTATTTATTGTATATTTAGGGAGTTGAATGGTCACTGTGGGGAATCGAGTTCGAAATAGTTGGAGTAGTGGTGACTTTCATGCCACACGGTATTTTTTAAAAAAAAATTTTTCGAAATCTTGGGAATATGGGAGAAACTAGTGAAATTATTGTATATTTTGGAGATTGAATGTTCAGAGTTAAGAGTTGAGTTTGAAATACTCGTGATATGGACCATTTGCTTGCCACAGGGGGCTTTCAAGGCGGGAAGATACCAGAAAAGAGTGGACTCCTTGGTGGATTCAGAGCTTAGAAGCTCAGAATCGAGAACTGAGTTCACAACACCCGAGATAGTGGTAACTTTCATCTCAAAATATAGCTTCCCAAGAAACAGGAGAGAAAATAGCAAAATCACTGTATAATCTAAAGCTTCAAAATTCACTATGGAGAACTGAGTTCACAACACTTCTGCTAGCGATGACTTTCTCTCACAGAATACTTTCTCAAACCATGAAACCCAAAAACGACCTCCAAAATCAGCAAACTCCCAATATCTACAATCTAAACTCCCAAAAATGATAAGAATACCAAAACGAGGCCTTATCAAAGATAAAAATTTCTCCCTAAAGACACGAAGAGCCAAAACAGAAAGTCCAAAGTCCTTCAAACTAGAAAGTAGAAAATCCTGCAAAGTAGGCAGCAGAAAATCCTCCAAAGAGGCCCCTGCGGCTTCGTTACCGAATTATATTCAAACCCCCATCAAAAACAGCTTCTACCTTCCAACACTAAAAGCAAGAAACAAAAAATTTCGCTGTTCCACAGAGAAGCCAACACCTCGCCCGAGAAAAATACTCGCAAAGGACACCCGATATCAGCGCACAGTGTACACTCGTCAGCGTGGCCCTTCTTCAAAGGACGTTTTCGCCGAGGTATCGATAGCGCTGGGCTAATTCAATCGCGAAACACTTTATGAGCCGCGTAAAGTGTCCCCAGGATGCTGCGACACCCATCTACCCTGCAGCGGTTCTTCCATGGCAAATGCATATCCCTCCATTAACCAGCGTCCTTCCACAGGGCGTCCTGAAACGCGTATCTGATTATTTACAGTGTCCCTCGAAACAAGTCAAAGAAACGAGAGCAGAAAAAATCATAGCTAGAAGACCAGCGTGCACACAGGGAGCTCGTGAACGCTGCAGGATCAAATATTTATTTTTCCAATCGCCGGGGGATCAAAGAGGTCCGAGCGATTCGAAACGGGTGCCAGCTAGCCGCTCGGCAAATTTGCCGCGTAATTTGCGATAAATACCGCGAGGAAACGAGGTCTGGCACGAGCAGGCCATGCCAAAACGATTAAGAACCACTGGTCTACATATGGGATGCGGCCAAGTGAACGAGGATGGAGGCTCGGGGAACGGGATCGATGGGACGTCGATCGCGAGCTCGCCCTTTGGGAAATCAGGGGCGCCGAAGGTCTTGGATGGGAGGTCACGTGTCTGCAGAATCGAATCTGATTATATCTACTTCGAGGAGCCCGCTTTTGAATCGTCATCCAAGATTCTAAACGCCAACTTATCTGATTTTAAAAGAATTTTTGGGTATTCCGGAGACGTGGGTGGGGATTCAATAGGGGTCGTTAGAAGTCGTTCGCTAAGTGGGAAGTTAGGCTCGCGGAAAGTTCAGAAAATTGTGCTACTTTAAGGGGAGTAAGACAAACATATTTTTTCTTGGGGAAATGACGCCTTGAAAAAATTCTGAATGCTCTCGAGAATAGGGCTGGGACTATTTGTCGAATTATTCGGTATTCGAATATTCGAATACTTCAGTTGCTCAATTATTTGTCAAATATAATTCGAATATCCAAGTATTCGAATACTATTCGAATACTATTCGAATATTTGAGTATTCGAATACTATTCGAATATTTGAGTATTCGAATACTGATGTATTCGAATATTTGAGTATTCGAATACTGATGTATTCGAATACTGATGTATTCGAATAGTATGGTGTGAATTATAAATCAAGCTCTTTATGTTCACTTCACACCATACTATTCGAATACATCAGTATTCGAATATATCAGTATTCGAATATATCGGTATTCGAATACATCGATATTCGAATAGTATTCGAATAGTAACATTCGAATACTGAATTATTCGAAGTTTATTCGTAGCATTCGAATACTTGTAAAATATTCGAATATTAATTTATTCGAATAGTCCCAGCCCTACTCGAGAACGGTGAGAGATAGCGAAATGAAGTTTAAACAAAAGTTGCATCTTGTTTTTATATCTACATAACTGCGTAAAAATAATTATCGAAAAATCCGTAGGTGCTTTTAGAGTACCCACACCACCAATCTTTAATTCAATAATTATTTTTACCTAGTTCTGTAGAAATAAAAAAGGTGCAACTTTTGTTTAAACTTCTTTTCGATATCTCACATCGTTCTCGAGATATTCCGCGAAAAAGAAAATTCCACATTTTTCTTAAGGGGTAATTTCACCTTGGAAGTTACGATACGCAGCGATGGAATTTTGGAACACGTTTTAATTGTTAGAATGACGAGACAATGTTATTTTCTAACGTTCATTCGGGTTTGAATATTTTCTTTAAGGGTGCAGCTTGGGAAATAAATATTTGTAGAGATTGATTCATATTAACCCTTTTTAACATACTTCAAAAAGTAGAAGGTTATAGATTCGACCCATTTGTATTTTTTTTTTTTGTTGTGTCAATATATATAAAAATCAAAAGTTAAAAATACAAAGTAGAAAATAATTCTTCCCCTTACTTCTGATGATCAATAACAGTATAAATTCTTCCCGTTATTTAGAATACACTTAAGTTCAATGAACCTTGTTTCTCCACTGATGTACTAAAATATTAAAACTTGATTTTCTCAATAAATCTGTTTTGTGACATTCCGTCTTTTTCCCCCGTTACTCTTCATTATAGTCTTCTCGTCTATATTTATTTTTGCTAAACTTGTTAATATTCCGAAACGGTTTTAACCATTTACCCGTTGAATAATTATATTGTAAATAAATGAACAACGTCAATTTTGAATAGTTACGAAGATAAAGCTGCTCGGCTCGGCAAAGTCGGCACACCGCGAATATCGACAAAGGAAGAAGAATTAATTACTGTCTCGAATAATATTCATCCGACGTTCTAAAGGGTATTATGCAGGCCAGATTCCACGTAGACAAAGTTTAAGGCGGTTTCTCGGAGAAAGGATGACCTCCAAGTGGAGAAGCCGCTAATTATGGAAGAATGGAAGGCAGCCAGGGAGTAAAGCTGTCAGTCTCGGCGCAATTTCTCCAGGCGATATTAAAACGACGCCTAATATCGCGGACAAGGCAATATTAAGAGGATGACTAAGGTGAATCTCGAAGGAAGGCTGATGCAAGGGGTATATAGCTTGTAAGCCGCTTACAAGCGAATATGTAGTGTCGCGGAGCGAAAGAGCCCCGCGTTTCCGTTTAAAAGGATACCCTGAACATAGCTAATATTTCCAGAGAACCTTGAAATTAGGGTACTTGTGTGGCAACCGCGATGCATGAATACCATTTGGATACCGTGAACGCTACGTCCCATGGGTGCACGTAGTAAATTCGAGAGTAGAGTGTAGAGTAGTGGCCAGAAGAAAGTTTAAATTGTGAACGATGACAGAAGTAAAATAATTTTTTAATATTTTAAAATTCATATTCCATAGGTTATAGGTTGTAAAATAGATCAATGATGGAATTGTAAGTAAAGCCTAGTTTTAATTTCAAAAAGATAAAAATAATTACGCCAAGTACATGAAAAAAATCGAGGACGGAAAAGAGTATTATTAAGTAAATCACAAAAAAGAAGAAACTCGATTGTAATCCACTTCCAAATATCAAATAGACTTGAAACTTAGTAGGCGTGATTTACAATTAGAATTAATAGATTTAATGGTTGACCGGGCACTAAAGAAATTATTTGACCGAACAAATGATATCACCGAATTTTATCAAAACTTTCTGGTACGTAGATCTCCACATTTTGATAAGTGTATCGCGAATACATACCGACTCGAGTACTGAAAAAATCGAGTACTGAGTGGTGGGCCCGTGTGCACAAAATGGGGAGTCAGTAATTCAACACTTTTTGCTCAAAGTCCACAGTGCATCTATGCATATAATGCCCGCCCCTGTATTCGCTCGTGGCAGTCAGCTGGCAAGTCTCGTGGTGGGCAGTAGATCTGTTCGAGGAACATTCAGTAGTTAAAATAGTCGTTGAGCAAGAGTTCCATCGAGTAAGTATCAGGGTCCGTGGAAAAGACTCAGTTCCCCGTAGAAACTGTATATCAGGGTGGCTTTTATTTACTCTTGATGAACTTTTTTTCATGTTTTTCTTCGCTGCACCCCCCAGAATAGTTACATAAAAAAAATCTATGTACAGTTTTAGCCCAATTGCATAAGGGGAAAAGGTGCCCCTGGGCCGTTGAATATTTAAATAATTATTTAACAACTCAAAAAGTCGACTTTATATAATTATCCTCAGGAGCATCTTTTATTTTCTATTACCTTTTCTCGTGTGACAAACGGTTTTCGAAAGAAGACCCAAAAAGTGGCACAAAAAAACTAATTTTTTTCTAATTTTGAAAGTTCAAATCCTTGTCGAACACTTTTTATTTATCAAGACCAGTTCCAACGTTGGAAATTTGTAATCTTAAAAATTGCACAATAGATTTATTTAATCTCTTAAAAATAGACCGAACCAGTGCGCCGATAAGATATACTTTTAAGTTTTACATATTAATTTCTATGACATTAATTCTGTTTGTAGATTACCATGGACAAACTGTTGCTGACGCTTACTTTTGTCGCTTTTTCAAGCGGAGTGCTTTGCAATGTAGCACGAAATCTGACCGAGGGTGGCCCCACTGCAGGTACACTTTATTATTATATTTATAGCGTTAATTAGAAGATTATCGAAGTTCTACCGTACTACCAGCATCCAATGACATTCATAGTTTAATCGTTTACAATTTCTCCTTAAGAAATTACGATTTCTCACGAACAGGGACTCATTCTTCCAGATTCCGAGCTGCCGAGAACTAAAGTGCTGGGTGACCATGTGGAGTATCACAATGACCGGTACTGCTTGCAAAATGTGCCGGAGGGCTACACGAAATTTACGAACATGGCCCTCAAGCTGTACCAACAACCCGCAGTGACTTGGAACCAGGCGCGGCAACTCTGCGCGGCCGAAGGAGGTGATTATTTGTATATGTGGCTTTAGAAGTCTTTTAAAGAAAATGCGTGAAGGGATTGACCTTGGGACTAGGGCTGGGATTATTTGTCGAATTATTCGGTATTCGAATATTCGAATACTTCAGTTGCTCAATTATTTGTCAAATATAATTCGAATATCCAAGTATTCGAATACTATTCGAATACTATTCGAATATTTGAGTATTCGAATACTATTCGAATATTTGAGTATTCGAATACTATTCGAATATTTGAGTATTCGAATACTATTCGAATATTTGAGTATTCGAATAGTACCTATGGTGTGAATTATAAATCAAGTTGTTTAGGTTCATTTGTCAGGGTGAAATCTTGTAAGCTAATTTGGACCCACTTCACACCATACTATTCGAACACAGCGGTATTCGAATAGTATTCGAATACTGCTCTATTCGAATAGTATTCGAATACTGCTCTATTCGAATAGTATTCGAATACTGCTCTATTCGAACACAGCGGTATTCGAATAGTATTCGAATACATCGATATTCGAATAGTATTCGAATAATAACATTCGAATACTGAAATATTCGAAGTTTATTCGTAGCATTCGAATACTTGTAAAATATTCGAATATTAAATTATTCGAACAGTCCCAGAACTACTTGGGACGTAATTTGATGTCTGATCAATGATTTATGAGGAAATCAATTGTTATTTTCGCTCGTGGAATAAGTAATTTTTATATTAATTATTTGCTGGTTGAAATCTAAGTTTTCTTATGGAAACGAGGACAGTCGCCCACTTTCGCGGCATTTGGGGATTGTACCTTACTTGCGACGCGAATTACACATTTGTGTTGAGTGTTGATATCTATTGAAATGATAACTTGTCAATTTCGTAATCTAGAATATCCTAGATAATAAGACGCTTAAAGTGGGTGTTCGTTTGTTAGCAAAACCTATCCAGAGATGTTTTTTTCGTACTTCCCGATGACCTATAAAGTTTAGATTCAGCACGAAGTACCCTCGGCACTCGAAGATACCATAAAAAATCCAAAACCTGGAAAATTCGATAATAAGTAGTACCTGTAGCCTTAAACAGATATTATGTACAATGTAGAAGCTACTGCTGCAGTGGTACATGTAGGTAATTGTGGTCACCTTAGGCGTCCTATTATACATGTAGGATAGTATTGCCTTGCTAAAAAATTAATAGTTAATAATATAAATCACGACAGCAAAATCAATCAGATAATACATCGTTGACACTGATATCTCTTTGATCCGCGAAATCGAAATATGTATCGCCATCTAAATCGAGTCATTTCGATATCATTGATAACCTCCAAGCATTATCTCTGTCTAAACATTTTGAAATCACAGTCCTGCGATCGAAGTGACCACTAATCACTCACCTTCAGATCAGCCAATTGATCTGACTTGGCCCAGATTTAAACTCCCCCACAGCACCCCGATTCCTCTTCTTCTCAATACATAACCATCTTCCAAGCACAAAAACGTCTCCCTCCTTTAATTCCCCACCGTTCAAATATCCTTACAGCACTATCACGAAGGAAATCCCAGGTATAACTTAATTCGAACCTCTGCAGCCAGAAATCCGCTCAGAGTATCGGATGTTCGTGATACAGGGTTTATTAGAGGATTCTCCATTGTTGATTAGGTGAACTGGCCATCATAAACAATAGTGGGGAGGCGCTATGGATGTTGCTTAAGTTGAACCAAACGCAGGTCTTGGAGGCTTGGGTAGGTATTCACGATTACTTCGAGCACGGTCATTGGGTGACTTTGACAGGCGAAACGTTGTCAGCGGCTGGCTTCGATACTTGGTTACCGAATGAGCCTAGCTATGCGAACGGAAACGAAAACTGCGGGTCCCTCAGTCTTCTTCACGACTCTAAACATTCATATGGATTTAAGAACCTCGCGGGCGACCATTGGCGGTCTTACTTCTGTAAGGTCAGGCTATGCTGAAGTGCCGGCGACTATGTTAGGTGTTCAATGATATTGCATTTTTAAATAATTCTTATTCATCGACACTTTGACACTTGTCTGGCCATGGCAAGACAATTTTTTTGTAATTTATTTCATAATACTAAAATGAATCTTGGTAGTTTTAATAATAAAATTGTATAATGTAAGAGTTGTTCTATGGGTTGGTAATTTTTTGCAATATAAACATCACAAAATTATGGGATTCGTAATGTGTTTACCCTTCCATAAGATAACTCCAAAAATAGGTCATTTTTAGGATTTTATTTTTAAAAAAAAAAGTATACGTCA
Organism: Andrena flavipes; assembly: GCA_963971345.1. Lineage (NCBI taxonomy): Eukaryota > Metazoa > Arthropoda > Insecta > Hymenoptera > Andrenidae > Andrena > Andrena flavipes. Next base: position 77,773,818 of record OZ020480.1, read on the forward strand.
CCTTGTTAAAAAATTTCTTAGATTCTATTTGTACATGATTGAAGATAATAAATATTTTTTGCATATTTTATCTAATACTGCTACCTGTTAACCAGTTCTTGGTGATATGCAAAACAGAATTATTATCTTCAATCACGTACAAACACAGCCTAAAAAGTTTTCAACACTGTGACGTTTACTTTTTTCTAAAATAAAAGCTTATTTATTATTTTTGGACTGATTTGATGTGGGTAGGTTTCTGGCTAACTTATCCCAATTGAAGTTGGCACACTTAGCTTCATCGTAAGTCATTTCTAATCGACTATAAGTAAATGTGAAAATGTAGGTTGCTTTTGTGCTATTATCTACGTTCCCCTTTGTTATACCTGATAAATGCATACCGTAGTCCAGAGTATGTAGTATCTACGCCTACTCACCTCCCACCTTAACTCCGCCTACAAACCTCATTATTGCTCGGTAATCCTGTGCAGGCAGTCAACGCGAGGCTATGCAGTAATCAAACAAGGTTTTCGAGAATTTCCAGGCACAAAACGAGGCTGCCTACATTCTCACAAATAAATCGTGACGGAAGAATAAACGCGAGGATAAACTCGGTTGGATCTACCCAGATCTTCCTATTTATCTGTTTCATGAAGGATGCCTCGTGCGTTAAATTACTACTGTACTTCACAACGGATCTCAGCTTTTTCTTATGTCCCTTGAGACATCACCATTTCGCTCAGACTTCCCCATTCCCCCTCCACTATTCTGCATTGGGAAACCAAGAACTCCGATACGCCAACTAGTGGCAGAAAATTGAACTACTGAGAGCAGGTCGAAATCCGTGGAAGTCCATATGATTATTAGTGTTTAAATTTCTTTGGACACTAAATTTTTACTTATTTGATTAACAAATATTTATTCGGAATGTTTGGTGATATCCGAAAATACTTCCAATAGTTTGCCAACTTACCACCGCAGCGCTGGAATCTAAGCCACGCCTCCACTAAGTTTCCCAATACCGCCCCCTCCACGTCTGCTACACCATTAATTTCGGATAAGTAAACCGAGCTTTTGGGGTTATTACGAGGTGACTTACAGGGGATTTAGGCCCGCAGACCACTCCGCTCTGCCTTCCTTCGTAATTCGGCCTGATCGAAACTGACAAGCCCGAGCTATTATTAGAAACGGGCAAATTTTATTGTAATCCTCGCGTGGTTGTTCTCGCAGTCCTCTTTAATTCTACAGGCTCGTTTATGAAATATAACTGTCTTCATAAACTACATTACCATAAGTGGATCAAGATATAATGATGTTTGTAGAAATAGTTAAGAAAGGGGGGTGAAAAACAAAGCAGCCAATGAGAATTGTGATGTCAATATTAAAACAAACTAGTCTCCTCAACGTGACACTTAAGTAATTTAAGGAACATCCAATTATTATCGCTAAATTCACTTTCTGGTGTAGAGGGGGCGGAAGCTCCTCCCAATGCCCCGCCCACTGCCACGCCCAGTGCCCCGCCCCTCGGTTGCGCAAGCGCATTGGAGCCTCCACTATCGCTATTACACTGACTAAATTCTCAATCATTCCGTAACCATCCAATTTCAACGACGCTGCAGTATTATTCCACCTGTTCCTCTCCATTATCTGCCCACAAAGGTCGGTAAGGTCCACCTTCACCACCAACGTATTTTCCAATCGAATCCCCGACCCGTCCCAATGACTACGTTCAACCGCCAAATTCAATATAGAATACAGTCGCTGCTGGTTTGATCTACTCGCGTTCAATCCCCGTCCGATCCACTTCGAGGCGGGAAAACAATAACAGGAAGACAAAGTAGTTTTCCCAGTCAGCGACAGAGGGACAGAGAGAGGACGCTTATCGTCCATTAGAAGAATGAACGACGGGTAGGTAAAGTTTGCGCACGGCAAACGAAGAAGGACGAGGGCTGACGCGTTGCATTAACCTTCGGCGGAAATGGCGAGGGATGAGAGCATTCTTCATGGGAGTGCCGGCAACGAATATCGTCCGGGCTTCGCGGCGCTTTATCCCTGAAAGGGATCGCGTCAGAAATGGTCCTTGCCTCGAAGAGCACGCACATCTGCTTACACCTTTGCTATCTAAAATATACACTAGCCTCGTCCTTCCATTTTTCACGCGAGAAACTAGCTCCCGCGGGAAGATTCGACGGGCAAGGATTCAACGCTCGGAATCGGCTCGAAGGGACTCGGAACTTTGACGGACGTAAATTGGAAAGTGAACTCCAAACTCTGCACTTTAAACGCACCTCCGAGCCTCGTCGGAATTTAAATCAACGTGGTACTTTGGTTTTGTTAGACTTCGCCGGGAAATAGGGTCTTCGAAGGGTAGCAGGAGATAAAGTCAATGTTAAGATTTCGAATTGATCATAATAATTACATTTTGCAAGCTCCTTTCTCTCATGGATGCAGCAGTGGGCTAGTTTTAAATAATTAATGAACACTTTGCAATATTCAAGCGGTGGATACGGAGTCAATTTTCGCGGGGTCAATTTTGACCCACCCTCTACATTGAAAATTGAAATAGTTTATTATCTACAAATGGCACGAAAGATGTGAATGGAGAAAATTCTGGCACGAGTCGAAATGGTAGTCGTCTAGCTTACTTTACACTGATATCGACAACCTGATACGTTCTACTTTGGAAAAAGAGTTCTTGTTTCGTGGAAATGGACTCGCAGCAGATCGTGGATCCTGATCAAGGGGAATAGGGGAAGCACGAGCGTGTCAGCGAAACGGTTACTAAAGACCTCGATTTCGTTCGAAGCGGAACCTGGATTAGGTCCGAGATTTGGCGCGCATCCGAGTTGCTCGAGCCAAGAAACTTCTCCGCCGGTGCTCCTTTGTCTGCGTGAATATTATCTCGAGGTAAGTGTATCTCCCATTAATTTCCCATTCTGCTCTTGACTCTTATTCACCTTTCGTTATTACACTCCCACTTCTCTCATCATCGTTTGCTGAAGTTCATAAAACGGCTAATTTGGGATCGCTTCATCGCAATTTCATAATCTCGCCACTTTTATACAGCAGTGATCAAAAGACAGTTTAAACTCTGAACGGCAGAAAAAAGATAAACCACTTCCATCACAAATAAAATTAAATTTGTAGGTTAAAGTTCCAATACAAATAAAATTAAACTTGCTGGATAAAGTTCCATCTCAAATAAAATTAAACTTGTAGGTTAAACTTTCATTACAAATAAAGGTAAATTTAGTGGTTAAACTTTCATTACAAATAAAATTAAATTTGCAGGTTAAAGTTCCAATTCAAATAAAATTAAATTTGCGGTCAAAGTTCCATTACAAATAAAATTAAATTTGTAGATTAAAGTTTCATTACGAATAAAGTTCAAGTTTAATATCCCTCGACTTTAATAAACCCAGTTATTCAATTTTTTCTTCATGGATTAAGTGATGTATGCAGTAACTCCTCGATATATGCACGCTAGTTCACTCAGATCGTGTGCATATAGCGAGGTAAAGGAATAGTTAGCGTCCAGTTATGGGATACTTGATTGCCAGTGTATTGGAAACGTAGAGCAGAGAAAATGGGATAGCTCGTGGTTTTCGATGCCAACCCCTTGTGTAGCGTTAATAACAAGGGTGTCGGAGCTACTCTCAGAGCTAAACCACGTGGATCGAGGGAACAGAGCGTAACAGAATATTAGGTTCTTAAGGTTCAATCTCCGCGGCTTCGAAGGGATCATTACGATCCTGCGCGTATGATTGAACGGAGCTGAGGCTCTTTCAGGCCGAAAGCCTCTTACGCTGACTGGGAACAAAAATCGCCGCGCCGATTCGCGTGGGGAGGAAAGATGGAAGGAAGAGCCGCAATCTCTCCCCATCTCGGGGTTTTTAAAGCCATTACTATCGCTCCCGTTCCCTCCTTTTAATGCTGAAGCCTCGGCACGGAAACGAGGATAGTGCACCAAGAACCGAATCAGGATTTTGGGGAAAGGGATTAGCGGGAAGGGGGAGCGGGTAAGAGAGTAAAGAAGATGGAGGGAAAGACAGATATCGAAATCTCCGACTGATTATAGTCTCGAAGAGCCATCAAGGTTTCTACTGTTCCTAAGGGGAATTTCGATTTTAGCGATTGAAAACTTTTAGGATTTCAGGATCTCGAGAATTCTTGACGTCGAAGCACTAAATATTTGTAGGCATTCGGCGTTTGGGAAGGGGCTATGGTGTTATTGGCAAGTAGGGTGCCCCTCGTTGGTTTCAGTATTTGTAGAGTTCAGAAGAGAGTAATATCGGAGAGTCGACATTGGGGGAATTGGTAAAGCGCCTGGCCAGTAATGCAGAGGACCCGCAGATCGCGGGTTCAAGTCCCATCGCCCGAGGTTTCTGTTTTTCTTCTACATAATTGTGAGAAATTATTTCAAAGAGGAATGTAAGAAGTCCCAATGAATAAAAATGGATTTATAGGGCCCTTTGAAGATTAATAATTCAATTATCCAGCAAGGGATAATTGGGAATCTAGGAGAATATACTCCTAAAGGTGGAGGAAGAATGAAATAAAATCGATAAATAGAGGAGGGAGAGGCAAAGATGTTCATCTCCTAGAAACATCCAAACATGTTCATAGAGGATCCTTTGAAGATTAATAATTAAAAATATTCAGCAAGAATAATTAGGATTCATTCATCCACAATAATCTACATAATGTCTGTCCACAGGTCGCTGTGAAAATGGGGAGGAATAATGAAACAAAATCAATAAAACTAGAACCCCCAAAGAGGTTCACCTGGAGACCTCCAAACATGTTCATCCTTCATCCCCACCACCAAGAAAGACTGGCCCAAGTATCCAGAGCTTCAAACCACTCAAATAAATCCCCTAACGCTCTGTTAACTAAATATTCAGCCACTTTCAAGTGCCCTTCTCAAAAAGTCCACCGTCAAACCTCATTCTGGATCATTTAACACAATTCTTTTCAATCAACGGAACCTCGACCAGGAGCAAAAAGAACCCTCACAGCCAGAGAGAGAAATACTAGAATCACAAATTTCACAAGGGAATATAAAGCTCCGCCCTCATTGTGCCCACGTCAAACTAATTTAACCAACTCGATTAGTGGGGACGAAAGTTCGGCCGCGGATTTATTCGCGAGCCATCTGTGAATCCCTGGGAATTCCCCCCCACAACCCGGCATATGTCCCCCTTGACTCCGGCTGACCTAGGCGAATCGACCACAGTTTAATTAGTCAAATTAAATCGAAACAGGAATTCGTCGGAAATTGCATGGGACGCGCGAGGGAACGCGCTCCCGCGCGCTCAGCCCCTGGTGCGCTGTTATTATGCGGTGGCTGGTCCGCGGCCTTGTTTTCCCTCCGTGAAATTAAATTATTGATCCCAGACAGGGCGGAAATTTGAAAGCAGTTACACAATGATACAGGGACGAAGAAATTTAAAAATCCAACGAATAAACTCATTCGCTCAGGCTACCAGCCGTTGGTTCTCCTCCTCTGTGACGCATGAATTTAAACGGCCACGCTCGCCTCCACTCGAATCGCGGTTCGTTTCCGGTCTGTTTATACTGCTCGCTGATGTTTGCATCGAAAAATGTAAAAGTTGAGTCACAGCGGCGGTGTTTGTACGCGCCCGGAGTGGGACAACGTATGAAAGCCGAAACGCCACGTAATTCGTGGGGGAATTATTTCTGGACGGCGGAGGTCAAAGCGAAGTGGAATTTGTAGGAATTAACGGCGTCGCAGGACAGCGAACGGGGAATGCTATTTGCCGGGATCGGCGTGCTGGTGGAATCGCCGGGCAAAGTGTGCTCCGCGCGGCGGAAGTTACTTTGCTGGGCGAGAAACGCCGGCGGATTTGTTTCACGAGTCGCCGCCGCGGTAGACGATCCGAGGACCTGAGGTTAATTTGTAGGAATTACAATGATAGTGGGCGTCGAAAGTAAAATGTAATCTGCAGAAATGATGACCCGCGCAGCGGCCTCGAGGGGACGAGGTTTAACGTAGGATTAGAATCTGCGGCTGTGTAATGTAGATGAAGGGGGGGGGCTGAGGTATGTGCTTCACGGAAAGTGTAAAATGTTATCCTTTTAGGTGAGGGAAACGGGATTGCGGCTCATTGGGGGCGAGATTAAAGACCTTAATCCGGAAAGTGGGGAAATTTTAACTATAAACATCCCCTTCACCCCTTTTAGGGGGAACTGAGAGTCGAGAAAAGGGAGCCTTGACATTTCAGGTCTTCAGTTTTTTTAATTCCAGGTGGTCTGTTTTTTTATTTTCAAGTGTCCCGATTTTCGAATTCTAGGTGTCCAAGTTTGTTGACTTTTAATTCTTCCACATTCGACTTCCAAGTCTCCAAATCTTTGATTTTCAAGTGTTGAGATTTTAGATCTCTAAGTCTTCAGATTTTCAGATTTTCGACTTTCAAATCTCCACTTTTTTATTTTCAGGTTTTAGTTTCTTTTATGTCTGTACTCATTTTCTTCAGCTTTCACCTCACCTTTGTCCCCTTCCAAGTCCCCAGTTTTTTGATTTCCAGATCTTCTGCTTTTTGAGTCTGACTTCTCGCGTTTTTTAACTTTAAGTTCTTTTTCGACTTTCAGGCCCCAAGTTTCTTTATTTCCAGATCTTTAGCTTTTTGAGTATCATTTCTCATTTTATTAAACCTTCAGCTCCCTTTTTCGATTTTTCGATTTTGAGATTTTTGATTTGTGGGCTTTAATTTTTGTATTTCCAGTTCTCGTTGTCTTCAACTTTGAGTTCTTCCTATTTCGACTCCCAGGTCCCCCTTTTTTCGACTTCCAAATCTTCACTTTCTCAACTTCCAGATTATCACTTCCCCCACTTAAAAAAAAATTTTCAGCTTCCAATCCTCCAGTTTTCCAACTTCCATTTCTCCTATCAGTGAATCTTACCAGCCCCCTAAAAGTATATTCATCTCCATTCACAAGCAAATATTCATCATCCCTCGCCCAATACATCCCCCACTTCTAAAAAATAATCCCCGCCAAAGCACGTCGCTCAGTCAAAGCGTTAAATACCACAATTAACGAAACGGGTCTGTAGCTACTGAGAAGCACAAAAACCACCCGCAACCCCATTTAATTAAAAGAAAGACGCAATTACCGCCTTGGAACGTTGTTTGCAGGGGTCAGAAGCAGAAATTAGAAAAATCAACCACCGATTTAGCAACTCGCGCGTGGCGAGTCGAAATGGGTGGCAGAGGAATCGTTAACTGTCGCCCGCCGACTCACGGTCATTTTCACCTGCTGCGTGCGTACCACCAGCTCCCCTGGAACGGCGAGGGGTGGCTAATACCAGCCATCACGTTCGCTCTGGCGCAACGACACCTTCATTTCTCGGTTTACGTTACGGAATAAACGCGAACTTACCGCAGAGCTCCTCTGGTATATTAATTACTTACGACACGGTTACGACTTTCCTGCGAGCCCCCGAACGCACCCTTGCTGGCGAAAGCTCGCGAGAAAAAAGCGGAAGGATCAAAAAGAATGACACCCTCAACTTTTATTTCGCGGCAACTCGGCTGGCTAATTGAAAAAATAAAATTTTCACTCACGAACGATTATTAAAATCTTTTATTCCTCTGCTTTTCATAGTCGGAGAAATATTATAGAATATTCTAACGGAGAAGATATTTATTATCGAATTTAAATGTTTTATAAAGAAGGGATTAAAGGCACGTTTGAAATTTTGCAAAATTTCGGTGTAAATAATAAAAAGAATATTTACAGAAATAGAACTTCATTTGGATACTTAGAAATCCACGGGGATTATTTAGTGACAATGCAGGAGGAGAATGAAATGGCTGACAGGGAACTGCGGTCAGCGAAAAAATTAATTTGAAAAAATAATGTTCGAGGTTGGATCGAATTCCCGTTTTATTATTCCCGCGCCTTCCTTTCCTCTTTGTTATCTGCCTCCGACATTCAGTGGGAACCAGTGGTCCAGTTGACGTTTCATTTCCGCCAATATGTATTTACTTTCCATTCTTTTAAAATGTATAAAAACAATACACGTGTGTGGCGGCAAACGGGCCACGCTTCCAAAAATACGGGAGAAACGTTCGTGGAGAAGCGGTGAATATTTTCGAATGGAAGGGAAAATGGCAGAAAGTCTAGTTGGTGTTGGAATCAGAGGGCATCAAGTAGAGTGGGTCGGTAATTGGTCAGACATCGCTGACTGACTGGGTACTGGCTGACTTGTTCTACTTTCACTAGTTCCAATGCAATAAATGTGTGTGGGGAGAGGTGAAGAAGAGTTTGAATTTGAAATTCTTAGTAAAAAATTGGGAAACGTCTCCAAACTTTGAAAATTGTTCTGCACTTCATTTTTCTTTGACATTTATTGATTTTCAAATCATCCTTTTTTAGTTCTAGGTCTTTTGCTTGTTAACTCCTGATTTTTCTTTTCTTCAACTTTCGATTTTTCCTTCTTCGGCTTCCAGGTTTTCGGTTTTTCGACTTCCAAATCTCCAATTTTCGTGGCAAAATCCATTTTGTACAAAAATTAGGTCGAGATCAGGAAACCAAAGTTTATAAAAAATTATATTTTTTGCGTGTTTATTTGTTAAAAAGAATTGTCAAATAAAAGATATTTAATTATGTACGTAAGATAAGATTCTTTTCATCGTTTTCCTGGTGAAGATCCATATTAATAAGTATTGTCAATAATTATACAAATATATCTACTTTCTGCTATATCATTTTATATTTTATGTTCAGAATAGTTTCACTTGCACATATTTTTTATGAAGCTCGATCAGAGATCGAAAAAAAATTTTGTAATGTTTACTCTAATATTTTAGGTATTTTAATACCTTAAAAAATACCGGTTAATCACCGGCAAACCGGTTTTGATTGAAAATTCTCCCGAACTACCGGTAATTGAAAAAGTCGGTTTTGCATCCCTAGTCCTCGCCCACTTCTCAGCCTCCGGCCCGAGCAAGCGTACCAGAAACCTCGCTACCGCTCCCTGCACCCACACACGATAATATCATCACATTTCCCTCCGCATTAAACCCCTATCAAAGCACTAGGCCAGCAGTCATCAATCCCACCTAAAGGTCACCTCCAGCTTCGCTCATTACATCAAATTAAAACGCAAACGCGTCCGCGTTTGCTCGTCTCCTCTAAGGCAATTCGCAGCTGAAACTCGACACAGACTCCTAAGTATATTTGCACCCCGTCACAACCCCGCGGAAAATGCGCCCACCGAAACGAGTCGCCCAGTTATCACCGCCGCTTTTTCACCCTGCGCAATGTTAAAACACCTCGTCACACCTGAAAGCTACAATTTACTTTGTCCACGTGAAAGCTGCGAAAACATCGGCCCCGCACTTCACACCTTTGCCGTAAAATTCCACTTTCTTGCACTCCGCGAGAAAACCTCATGAGAATTTCCTGCTGCTCGAAGGCTCGCGCTTCTCGCAGCAAGAACTAGCTCGGGGCTTGAAACAAGGAAACAAAGGTGATGGACGCGTGCTTAATTACCCCATCGCGTGAATTCTACTATTTTCAAGCCTCAACTTTCCTTAACAAACCACAGTAAACGATCTCGCTACTTTCGACAGGGGCAAAAGAAAAATTCGTGGATTTTTGATAATAAATAATCAAAAATTTTAAACATCTACTATTTTCTCTTGATGATTTTTTTATCTTCTCGTTGTTTACTCGTGCAATGAAAAAGTGAAGAATACTCGTAGAAAACACTGCAAGTGCCAAAATTAAAAAAAATTTAGCCGAAAATTTTCTACGTGTCAATGGTGATACTTTAGTTTAGAATTTGATTAAATTCCGTCCTTAAATTGTGTGGGGATAATTTTAGCTATTTCGTACCCCCTCCCTCCCCAGTGTAAAAATTCGCAAGATTTTTTATATTGCATTTTTTCAGTTATTAAAATTCTCTTATAGTTTCGGGAAATTTAAACTAAAATTACTTTCTTGGAACATTAATTCAGTTAAAAAATATTACGTAAGACGCTACCCCTCTAAGGAAACGTAAAAAATTCTCAAACCTCCCCCTCCCCCCCAAAAAAAAGAAAGCCTTAAGTAATTTAAAGTCGACTGCCTTCAATTATTATTATTATTACACCATTATCTTCCTCAAATCAAGAAACGAAAAAACACGATTTTTCAAAACAGAGTAGCAATAAAAAAAAAACAGAATTATCAAATTGACTGCTTGTATTTCGTGTAGAATCAAAAAACTGTGCAGAGTGAGGCACATTAGTGATCACTAGAACGTTTCGAGAAAATGTGACAACATCGCGTTGCCGATCGTGTTTTTCAAAAAAGTGAAGTGCTCCTGGACACACTTTTGATTTCAAGCAGATAATATCGATTACGCGATGAACTCAGAGTGACGCGATGCATCGGGCTGTTTACAGGAAATGATATCTCATCGGTGAATTAATCCAAATAGATCGGAGGATGTTCGTTTCACGGTGGCGGTATTAATCGCATAACTAATAGGTTTCGGGGGGAGGGGAGGGGAGGAGTGATCCAGTACGCGACATTTCGCAGCGTTGTGTCATCGATATGGGAATTAACTGCGCGGAATTGTATAACGTAATAATCGGCGCCAGACTGCTAATCAATCAGCGTGATAATTAAATCGTGCACGCGTCGCAGATTGTAATTCGACGGTTATAAAAGTCTACGCAGTGACGTAGGCGTGTCGTTTGCCCCGTGGAATCCGATGATGCATTTTATGCTGCGAGGTATTCAACGGTACGTAAAAATATATTTAACACAACATTCATAGAGCATTGTACGGGTTTGGAATAGCGGAGGTCTGTTAAAGTGTAGTTTACGTTCACCTTGGAATTTCTAGTAAAGCGTTTATGGTCCCCGAGCATTCTGCTCGTTAAGAAGATAAAAAAATGTGAAGGAACCAAGTGTGGCAAACGAACGGTTTAGCTGCAACAGGTTGTTGAAGTTTCAGCCAATTAGAGCGCGCAGAGTAGGGTTGGCGGTGGCGCAGTGGTGGCAACGCTCCGCCCCTAGAAGCGACTCCGCGCGACTTAATTGGATGGAACTTTAACAATCTTTTGCGGGGAAACGGTTCATTTGCGACACGTGCTTCCTTCACAACTTCGTTTCCTTTCTTCGAGGCGAATACCTAGAAACAAAGAACAAGTTTAATCTCGAACTTTGAGCTCTTAGATCTCCAGGCATCCGAACATCCTATTCGTAACTATTCTTTCTTTCTATTGAACAAGTCTATTGCTTCCGTCAAACATACATATATGAAAATTGATGAAACTTTAATCTAATTTATTATGAAAATTGTACGTCAAAGTTGCGGCGTTGCCACTCCACCTTACGCATAAAGCAGAGCAAGCATTTTTCTTCTGCAAAGGAGAAAGGAAAATCAATAATACCATGTTTACATAAAGTAATAGTAAAATGTGTATGTCGAACGATATCGAGGCAGATAGTTAATCCCACGTAAATTTAATAATCTGATCGAATCCTATCCGCTCGCCTCGGTAGCTCGCTTTATTCAAGACGAACGAGACGAGATACGATCGTGGATAGGAGTCATGCACGTCTATCGAGTCCCAGTAAACATACTTGGATCGAAGAAATCGAGTTCCCTTCGGGGGTTCCCTGAGCTTGGGCTCAGGCTCTCGATTCTATTGGATGTAACGGGAGTATAACGACATTGGCCGGACTATAGGACGTCACTGCGACTTTAACCTCGTTAAAGATAACGCGAAAATCAAGTTAAACGACCCTCACTATTTACCCCCTTCTCGCCCAGCCGACACACTGCAGGATGCGCTTAATTACAGGCCACTATCTCCCGCCCAACCTACCCCCCACCCTTTGCATTCCCTCCGCGGTGAACACATTGTTTAACGTAACTTTATTTTCTTCGATATCGTATTACGTGGCGAAGCAAAGGATTCATTAATTATATTATCGATATTCTTTTTCGGTGAGTCTATTGTACCTGGGGTTTCGTTAGAGGGTAGGTGTATTAGGGATCAGTGATAGGGCGGAACTTCGAAATAGGGGGAGATAATGGCGTTGGAGAAAATAAACCCTAAAGTGCTGAGGATTCGACTGATCGATTCGAGGTCCCCGGAGTGGACCATACGTAGGCTGGATTACTTTGTAGAGTGAATTCTGTGGGGATAGGGATCTCTCAAGTGGAGAATTAACAGGCGATCTAATAGAGGTGTTACTAGTCGCTAATGGAAACCTCCCACTCCTGATTGACTCCCGTAAATATTACTATTGCTCGGTTTAGGTATACTTATATCCCTATAATCTTGGAAACATACACCCTGCATATAATAATAAAAGAATAATAAAAAAAAACACTCCACTAACCCTTAAAGTTTAACCTAAAATATAATCTAATACCATTTATTCTTGGTATCAATTATCTATTCTAGAAACCCCCAATCAATGAAATATAAATTTTCAACCTTTGTGACTAATGAACTCACATATATGCTCCAACAGCGCAGTGCGGATAACGCCGATATGCGTTCAAGGAGCATTGCGAGCAAATGGGACTGGAGGACACCCGCACGCGACCTACTGCCGAGCGTTTCAATCTCTATAAACTCGAAAGGTTCGTGTATCATAATTCTCTCCAAAGTTCAAACTTTCTTTCGACCGCTAGTGGGTCGATATACCCAATCCTATTTCAGGGTTCCGTGGACCTTTGCGTCAGAATTAATACGAGATACTTTAAAACCTTACTTCTCCAAGATCTAAAAATACTTCAGTCGGCGCTCTTATCATATTTCTCTGCATTTCTCACCCCACCATAAATGCACCCTTCGCAGCATTATTAAAAATACCTGGCCACTGTGGGCGAAGCTAGAAGTTGAGACGTAACTCAAGCTGGGAGGGGGCGGATTAAAAAGACACGCGCCCCAGTGTGTGTGTGTAGAGGGGTGGAGGGGGGGGGGATGACTCCGAGGATGAAGAACCGAGCCGAGATTTCTTTTTGCTCGGCTCCTCTCCAGGAGACCGTCGTTCCAGATTTTTATGACGTATGCAGCGTGATAAAGCACACTTAACTCTGGCCTCCTTTTTTCATCCCCCCACTCGCATACCTGCAGCTTTTTTTTCAGGTAACACAAACCCCACCCTAGGGGGGCAGCCTTCGCTTTTGGAATTATAAAATAAATCCACCTCGCACGACCCACATACGACTCTTGTCCCACACCCCCGTCCACGTAAGCTGGACTAATTGAAACGTAATCCAGACTCGATCCCCGCTTTGCAGCAAGCTGCATTCTTTCCCCTTCGCGATGTAAATTCCAACGTCTGCTTCGACGTGCGCGTACGGATTAATCTATCCGTCGGCGTATTTACGTTTAAGTAGCAGGGTTTGGGGATCAGGGGTGAGCCTTTGGAACAAAGGTATCGTTCAGGAGAGTCTCTTCGTAGAATCCCAGCACCTGAGAAGGCTTCTAATGAATTATGTCCTTCTCGCGGTAGACACACCGTCACTCGTTCATAAATCTTAAAGGGGAGACTGCGGAGGCTTTGCTCCTTGAAGTGTGTTGTTTAGGTACTAAAATCCAACGAGTCTAGCGGAATCTAAATTTTAGATTCTAGAATCTACCGGTAGGGGAGACCGGGGATAGTTGACTAACGAGGTTAGTTTACTAATTCTATTTAAATGTTGTATTATGGAATAAATTATCCCGCGATTCGCAATATGACCAGCTTCTCATTTAACGTGTCGCCGTGACAAAAACTTGCGCGTTCTCTCGGAGAGAATGAAAAATCTAAAAAGGTCGGCGGGAAGTAAATATTTATGAATCTTTGTCCACTAAGCACTGCTTGGTGTTTTTTCGTGAATATTCTGTGGAAACGTGTAACGTTGACTATAATTTACCGTGTTTTATTTTATCTGGTGCGTGGAAGTTTTGTCCCTACGTCTCTTAATATGTTAACAATGTCGGACGGGGTTACTTGACTAACAAGGAGAGTATTTTAGGTGTCCACCTCCGATCATTTTGATTTTTGGATATGTTATAGAGGACCGAAAAATAAGAAATACGTGTTTTTTTATTTTTCCCAGTTTTCAGATTTGGGGGGTGAAAACTGCGTTCAAAGTAGGAGTTTTTTATGTATTATTTAAACCAATGGAGTTTTTGAAAATCTGGTGAGTCAGTTATATTTCGCATTCAAAGACACAAAATTCGTCCATTGACACTATCTCTAATAGTTCTCGAGATATTCCACAAAAATGATTTTTCAACCCTAACTTTGAACGCAGTTTTCACCCCCCAAATCTGAAGACGGGGAAAAATAAAAAACACGTATTTCTTATTTTTAATTTCTTGTAAGCATAGGAATACTAATAATTGCATTTTTTATCCTCAAGATGCAGTCGAGGCAAAGAGTTTAGCTGCTTGAGTCCACTTCCCCCACCACAATTGGCGTTAAATAAATTATCAAACGAACAGTTTCCAATTGTTTCTATCGCGAAATAAAAAGAATTGAAAACTAAATAAATAAACGTAAAAGATATTAAATTATACAGCATTAGAAAGGAATAATTTTGTCCTATTTTCCATCGCAAATTTCATTCCGATACCATTAAAAAAAAATACCCAACTGCCGCCAACTTTCGAGTCCAGCCCACTGTGCCCTTTGGCAACCGTGAGTACTGGGTCGCGCAGAAATTCTGCTTACTTCCTCGCTGTTGCCAGGGAATCGAGGGCTAACGGGGTTCTTGGCCGGTCCATTTGAAGTATGATTTTTGCGTCTTGGCTGGTCGCGACTCGAATCGACCAGGGAAATAGGGGAGAGTGGACGGTCTGGCGTTGAACGCCCAAGCAGAACGGCCGATCGGGAGAGGATTGTAGCCGGCCACGCGGAATAATGTGACGGTATGAATTATGTGGGCGCCCGTTCGGAAATTTCGCGGATTATCAGCCCTCGTCCATCCAATCGCGATTGTCCGTGGGAGGGGTAGCATGAGTAATAGGCATCGAATGGCGTCGTGTGTAAATTAACGTTGCTTTAATACACCTGACGCCCCTGTACAGCCATCGGCTGCGGTTGCCCCTAATTGGATGCAGCGCGCCCATCATCGCCGATAGTCCTCCTCGCCACGCACAAGAATGTTGGCAAGGCGGTAATTCGACCGAGTGGATGATGGTAATATTGATTTTAGTGGAAACTTCTGCTCCGGGGACTCGGTACGTAGGCTTCGTAACGCGAATATCAAGCTTCGGGAGAGTTGGACACTTCGCTGGGCAGAGGAGCAGCTAGGTTCGAGGAAGGGGCAATATTTCTTTCAGGGAGGAGAGATAAATAGTGAAAGCGAATTTTGAGTTTGTGGACGGTAGGGTGGAGCTTACTTTTCAACTACAAAAATATGGTCTTTTTGCTATCTTGATTTTTTCCTTTTTATAAAAAATAAAATCGGGAAGAATGGGAGCAGAATTGATCTATATTTAGGGGTAGCTCAATGATGGTGAGATTTTTAATTTATAGGTATATGATAATTATATGGAAGGCATTGGAACACTAGAAATTTTCTCAAATGCATTCATTTGGCCATTAAGAAAATTAAAACTGAGGAAAGGTACCAATGTGCCCCATCTGAGGCATAATTAAGTAAAAAGATTAGTAGATTCTACCCTGACAGTTGGAAATAGACACTGTGTCATGTCCGAGCCCCTGTGAATAATAAGTGTAACAAATTATCGAATATAAATGAAAATTCAATGTAATCTAGGTTATAAATTATTTATAAACAGATGATCAAATATTCTATTAATATATAACTTATTTATATATAGTCAACAACTTGTATCGGGGTAAACGCACCAATAAATGAATACTTAAGGCTAATGAGTGTACACTGTTATAAAATTATGTTTGTATTCCTGCAGAAATTGTTTGGATACGAAGCAAGAAATTATGAGCAGTCTTTAATTAATTAGTTGCTTATTTTAATACCTTATTTTACTCATTTTAATAAATAATGCGCATTCACTGGTACGTGTTCGTTTACTGGTACATCCACCCTGAATGTATAAATTAAAATATGGTCATTTAAATGTTGAAATTTCATAATTTCTATAATCGACTCACTTGAGCTACCTCTAAACATAAGAATATATTGTTTAAAGTTTTGATATAGAGTCTACTTATCTAAAGGAACAAATCAGAGTGGTAAGACTTTTAAAAAACATTTCATTTAATATAACCATGGTGGTGTAACGCAGAATTACTTCAGAAATTAATTTACATTTATTTTTTAATAAATTAATTTCAAGTTGGACACTGGGTGTCGGATGCAAAGTGGTTTTGAATGTTGATCATCTAATTTTAGCTGCAGTTGTGAGAAATTTGATGCACTTCGCTTAGTACCTACCACTGGTATCTGAAATTTTTTGCTGTAGGAACTCGATACGTAGGTTTCACTCGTGAATGCAAAGTTCCGAACGAGTTTGAATACTCCGCAGAATGGAGGCTTCCACCTTCTATTTTCACCTCCAGACGTGGGAAATTCGAGGCATCGCGTCCGTCGCTACTATTATCTCGAGTTTTTTCATAGAAAATTGTACCGTAGGAACTTGATACGTAGGTTTCACAGCGTGAATATGAAATTTCGGAAGTAGGGGTTGCGACTGTAGGTGTCAGATGCAAAGTGGGGGCTTCGAACCCTCTAGTTTCAGCTCCACATGCGGGAAATTTGAAGCATTACGTTTAGTACCATCGATGTCCCGAATTTTTTTAGTGGAACATTTTACCATTGGATAGGTTTCCCACGCGAATTGTATTAAATTTCGAAAGAGTTTAAATATTCCATAAAATGCAGGCTCCCACCTAATTTTAGCTTCAAATTTACCAAACGAGAAGCACTGATATCCCAATTTTTTTGCTCTCAAATTCTACTCAAAGAACTCGATACATTACTCCCCCAACCTTCAAATAAATTGAAAACTCGGAAAACAGAATTTTCACATTTCTTTCAACCCCTAATCCCTCGACTTCAATTACCTTCATTAATGGGGGATTTTTCTTTTCCGCATAAATCAATAGTTGAACATCAGGACAATATGTTCCCGAAGCCGCAGAAAGGAAATTCCAAAAAGCCGAAAACTTGAAATTTGTTTTTCTCGAAACGACAGTTTTACAATTGGCGGACCACGTAACTCCAAAAATATTCGATCAATCGACTTGACCTTGTGCACGGATATTTGTGAACATTTTTTTCACAGAGCTTAGCTATTGGTATAATAATACTGTTTAAATAAATAACTGTTTTTACACATTTAAGTCAACATTTCGTTGGCAAAAGTGAACTTTTTTTCAAGAAGCCACCATTTGTTCAATTTTGCATCTTTCAATTATAAATTTATACGATTTGTGCGTGCACTCACGAACTAAACAAAAATTGTTCGATTTTTGGTTTCAGATGAATAAAGTGGACGCTACAGTTGCCCGCAGTGGAACAATTACGTCAGCAACGAACTGAGCATACCTAAGCCCGTATAACTCCGTTATTTGCTGCTCTTTTTTAATAATAATTTTTTTCCATCTACCTTAATCTGATAATACAATATCCTGAAAGTTTCAGAAAGATCGATAAAATACTTTCTTTAAAAAAATTCCCCAAAAATGCCACGGTTTTCAACTAATTACACCAGGCTCCCCCATTAAAGAAAGACTTACGAAAGACACAAATCCCTAATACTTGAAAAATCTATCCCCCTCCATATGACTGATCTCCGTCGTTTTCAATCCCCGCATTCATACCCCCAATACATATCCCCCGCCACGAATCAAATATCAATCAAATCTCGCGTATGACGCACTCTCCACGTTGATCGACTGCAGACGCCTACTTACGAAGCCAAGCGTGCTCGAGAAGCGCGCGTTCCTAGTTGGAAAGTTACCTCGACACTTCGCCAGCGATAAGAAGTTTCCCCAGCACCCCGAAATTCGAGTAAAGCGCCGAGGATCGTGCCATTAGTCAATTATATTATTCATGATAGATCACCCCAGACGCGTGGAAACTTGCTGCCTACGTCTATCCATTACTCACGCCTGACGGACGTTCCTATCCGTGGAAATTGGTAAACCGCCTCAAACAGGAAAAGGAAAACTACCAGAAGTGCTCTAAGCCTCGACGAAACTCTCTAGATCGGTATCGTTCCAAAGGAACCCGAATTGCACGCTTCGAAAAAGAAGGAAACGGGAATATCTGTGCCCGAGACTCCGGGTTAATGATTCACACTGTTTCAGGATTATAATGCAAATCCATTTTCATCGCCATTCGAGTGGCGCATGGTTCGCCAGGGCGCTTCAAAGGTTAACGAAGGTGACCCTTCCTTTTCGCGAATTCTAGCTGGAGTGGTTGCAAAAGGTGGAATTATTTTGCATTTTAAGATCTTTTAGAAAAAATGGCCCCCAACTAGGTAGATATTCCAGGTCCGGAATTGGAGTTTTTTACAAAAAATTTAAAGTAGGATTAACTATATTTTGGGGGTTCCTAGTTGGAAGTGTCGAAGCAAAAATGATAGCTAGTTACGGACCTGGAATTTCTACCTAGTTGGGGGCCATTTTTTCTAAGAGATCTTCACTTTGGTGGCATAAAAATTTGAACTGGAGTTTTTCACAAAATTTTACAGTAGGATTAACTGTATTTTGGGGGTCCCTAGTTGGAAGTGTCGAAGCAAAAATGATATCAAGTTACGGACCTGGAATATCTACCTAGTTGGGGGCCATTTTTTTTAAAAGATCTTCACTTTGGTGGCATAAAAATTTGAACTGGAGTTTTTCACAAAATTTTACAGTAGGATTAACTATATTTTGGGGGTCCCTAGTTGGAAGTGTCGGAGCAAAAATGATATCTAGTTAGATGATATCTAGTTGATATCATTTTTGCTTCGACACTTCCAACTAGGGACCCCCAAAATATAGTTAATCCTATTGTAAAATTTTGTGAAAAACTCCAGTTCAAATTTTTATGCCACCAAAGTGAAGATCTTTTAGAAAAAATGGCCCCCAACTAGGGACCCCCAAAATATAGTTAATCCTACTTTAAAATTTTGTGAAAAACTCCAGTTCAAATTTTTATGCCACCAAAGTGAAATATCTGATAATTCAAAATTATGTAAAAATGGTAACTACCTATTCCATATTAAATTTCATATATCGAGGGTAAAAAAGAAGCAAAACTGCGCTCCATTTTTTCATAAACTATTAAGCTGTAACATACTATATATATTATGGACCATCCATGTGCAGAATTGGAAGCAAATCGATGACTCAGATTTCGTGAATCCTTTTGTGAAGGATATTAAATCTGAAGCTACAGAAGAGTGACAGAAATTGCTCAATTTCAAATGGAAGTTATGACACAATAAAAGCATCGTTTTTTTCCACTCGATTTACTAGACCCATCCCCTGAAAACCGCTACCATTATTTCTTTTACACTCGATACGTATCCAGGGCGAACTTATCGACTCGCGGCTGCCCCACGAGTGCATCCCCTTGTTCTCCCGCAATTTTACACAATACACCGGGAGAGCCGCGTCCTCGTCCAATTGTTCTTCTCATTAAAACGATGTGTGCGCACACAGCGCCTCGTTAAACGTTACCATTCGAAAATGACCGCTAATTGAAATTGATACACGTCCCGGGCAACGAGTGCATTCCGGCTACGTGCCGCGATTAAATATCGAACCGGTGATCGGCGATGCGCCGCGAATTTGTTCCACGTTTAACGAAATTCCGGCCGCCATTTCGGTTCCAATTGGAGGGATAGGCAGGGCAGAGTATGTGTAACAATATTGCGAAACCGCGGTGGATTCTGTACTGTAGTTTGGGAGAAAAACGAGTTCAAAGTTTGGACTTTCTATATACATATGCGCATGCGCAAGAAGGAAAGTGTATTAATAAGGGAAGTTAGCCAACCTGAGAATTCAGAAATTAGGGAAATTTGTGTGCAAGTAGAGTAGTTCGTTCGGTGCCATATTGAAGTTTTAAGGGGTGAAATCACCCCTTAAAAAAGTGCAGAATTTTATTTTTTATGGAATATCTCGAAAACAGTGAGAGACATCGAAAAGAAATTTAAAGAAAATTTGCACCTTTTTTATATCTAGAAAACTGCGTAAAAATAATAATCGAATTAAAGATTGGTGGTGGGGGTAACTTGAAAGTTGTAACTTTTGTTTAAACTTCTTTTCGATAATTGACACTTGAAAACTCGATTATTTTTCGATTTTGTGTTATAACTCGCGAACTGTAAAAGATAGTTTTTTTACCAAATGATAGTCGTAATTAAAAGAAATAACTTTTGTCTGAGAACCTTCTTTCTATCGAGGTTACAAATTTGCAACCTAATGGAGGTTAATAAATCTATAGGGGTTGCGAATTATAACGCAAAATGGGGGAATTTTCGGGGATCAATGTCACCCCCTTAGAGTAATTTCCAAATGTTCCTATAACTAGTTACTTAAATCGGTCTTCTCACGCGGTTCTAAATATTAATCAGTAAAAACTACATTTTTTAATTTTGAGACTGGATTTTCTCCGAAACTTTTGAATATTGCGTCCCCCGCATTTGGCACAGTGCTATACACGACGTGGACCGACTATCTACACAATTTCAGCCAAATCGGTGACCCAAAATTTATGCACCCCGTAGTCAGTATATTTTCGAAAAAAAAATTTACTGCACCAGGGAAGTTTGTACTCCAACTTCTCGCGCCCGATTAGAGCTCGAGAGTGTTTTCTCCTCGGTAAAAACGTTAATTACCTTCACTTTCAGCACCTTCCGCGCACTATGTTGCAGGAAGCTTCTAATGAAAGCCTTAGAGCGTAGCCTTAATGTAGCACCTACGAGGCAGCAAGGAAGACCGTCCCTCGCCGCTGGAAATTCCAGGGATTCTATCGAGCAAGGACTGCGAAAGAAACCTCACGCTGATAAGGGTGGGGGGAGGCGAGACTTTCGACGCTACGCTCCGCTGGATTTACCTCCTCGCCGGGTAATTTGATTAAAGGATGATTTAGCAGGAGATACGCGACGAACCTGGCTATATATATATATCTACTTTTATGTTGCACCTACGATCTTTAATATCCCGGGCGCGATTCCCTCTCCCTTATTAACCCTGCGCGCTTTATAGCGGGTGGCAGTAACTTACCGAAGTGATTTCGTTAAGGAAAACACCGCGACTTGAATATTGAGAGGGGAAAATTTAAACGCGGTGGAAAATTGAGGATCTGTCGTAAATTATCTTGTGTTAAGAAAGGAGTAATGGTCAGAGTTTCCAAAATAATTGCAAGGTTTGTATCGGCCAAGAGACTGGAGGTAAAAGTTTTCTCTTTATTTGTGTATGCTCCGCTTGATAAATGGACGGAAAGTTTAGAAAGAACCATGTCACGTAGTTGAACGGTTGCCTCGTAAGAAACTGTTGAATTTTCACTGACAACGGGGGACGGAGTGGGCGGAGCGCCACGCCCACAGGCGCCGCCCCGCGCGATCTAATTGGCTGAAACTTTAACAAACTTTTATAGAGGAACGGTTTGTTTGCGAGATATGGTTCCTTTTGAAGTTTTCATCCTCTTATCGAGTAGAATATATAGGCTTCTATTTTGTCATGGTTGAAGTTAATATTGTAATGGATTTTTTTTTAAAGAAAGTACAACATCTAAATATAAGGATTCGTGTAAGAAACTCGTGAACTTTACTTTTTTAATAGTATCTGTAATTTTGAAGGTTTGTAGACCTCGTGGAAATATTTAATTTCCGGAGTTCCGAATTTAGAATGGCGAATGAT
Source organism: Andrena flavipes (assembly GCA_963971345.1). Classification (NCBI taxonomy): domain Eukaryota; kingdom Metazoa; phylum Arthropoda; class Insecta; order Hymenoptera; family Andrenidae; genus Andrena; species Andrena flavipes. The sequence continues at coordinate 77,795,610 of OZ020480.1, forward strand.
GGTGTGGCTTGGCTAACGTTCGCTAGTTTCTGGCCAAAGCTGATACGTGTATATATCGTGGCTTAATTGATCAGCCGGCGCTCCACTTTATTTGCCACCGTTGACGATCAGAATCCGTGGATTTAATACCAACGGGCATCTAAAGTGTACAAGTTATGCATGAAAGCGGCGAGCTTTGTGCCAGCCGATACTTTAATCCTTTTATACTCGTCCGGTCCGCTCTAGCGGACGAATAAATCAAGCTTAGCTAACCGATTGAAACAATTCCGTTTCCCTATCGAGCCTTACCTCGATGCTCTTAGCTAATTCACTTGCTAATATGAAATTCATATCTGCCAATAAATTACGCGGCCAAATATTTAAATCACACCTTGGCCGCCTGTGTCCGAATTACAATTGAATTATCAAAACTCAGAAACATTTCTGGAGCCACTGGATTTGGTGACACCACTTTAAAGTTGCTTCTTCCAAAACGAAGAAATTAGTTTAAATTAAACTTTTGCGCTCGGACTGTTACAAATTAATACTTTTTGCGCGCAGAATTTTATAAATAAAACTTTTACACGCGGAATTTTAGAAACTTTCGCAAGTGGGATTTTTCAAATTAAACTTTTGCACATTGACTTTTGCAAATTAAATTTTTGCGGTTGAACTTTTACAAATTAAACTTTTATAAATTAATGTCGTTTCGACGACGAACTTTTACAAATTAAATTCATGCACCCGGTCTTTTACAAATTTAAATCTTGCCCATGAACTTTTACAAACTAAACTTTTACACGTGAACTACAATTTTTTATATAACAGAGAGAGGGCGAAAGAAGGGGCGGGGGAGAAAATAGGACCTACCCCCCACCCCCAAGAAAAAAATTCTAGTTACGCCAATGTGCGCTAGTTTACATTGAATGGTGATTGATTCGACTATAAGGGAACCGTGGAACCCCCGGCGAGGCGTCTAGAATTTCAGCCCTTATCTCGGACGCTCGCGGCGTGTATTGTGCCACGGCGACGCTCGCGAAATTCAATAAGTTATTACTTTCCGATGGGTTTAACGTTCCGCGGATACCAGGTCCACGCGATATTCCGCAATAAGGGCGGAGGGAGCGGGCGGAGACTTTATAACGGCGCGCTGCGCGCCGGAAATTGAAGGGAAATGGAAAGGCGCGGCCGTCTTCTTTCTCGCTCGCCGTTGGTCATCGTTATTTCCCCGTGTAGCTGTCGGTGAAATACAGAAAACTCCAAGAAGCCCCGATATTATCGCCAACGTCACGATTTCAATCGCGCCGCTGTCCACGTGCCCGAAGGCCGGGGCAGAATTTGTGAAAATACAGAAACTGGCGACGTAAGCGGATTAACAACTCGCTGGAAACGTGTTTTCCTTTACAGAGCACCGGTTTCATATACCACGCTTCGGTCGTGTCGCTCGACAAGACAAATAACAAAGTAGAAAACCTCATTGTTATCCTACTAACGAATCTTTTCTTTTTTCATGGAAAACCGCTGAAGTTCGAGACAATTCGTCAGTGTAGCGTTGCTAATGGGGGAGGAGCGTTCCCCCACCAGTAGACGTCGCTAGTGACGTCAGAGAATTGGAGGCGGAGTGGGGGATGCTGAAGCTCCGCCCACAAAATCAGCTCTCTGCGCTACTTTAATTGATAGAAGCTGTAACAATTTTTTATACTGTACGAATATAGGTTTAGCAATTCCTGTGTTCTGGAACCACGAAAAAAACGGATCTCCGGGGCGATGGGATTCGAACCCACATCATGCGGATCTCCTGTTTTTGCTGGGCAGACGCCTAACCAACTCCACCAAGATCGATCCTCCAAGATTTCTTATTCGGGACTCCCTTTTATGGGGGTTACTGATCCCACAATACTTTCTTTTTAACTTTGCATCTTGTCATTGAAAGACGAAGCACAGATAAAAGAAAACATTTTAATTTTAATTTTGCGATACCCATATTTACCACCACTATATTCTTTAGAATACTCCAATCACTTTTGAAGAAGACAAGCTAAATAGAGTCAAGCTAGGGTTCAAGATTTAATATACGCAAGATTTTTAATGAAATTTACGTAGATTAGAATTCGCGAAAAAATATTTTACACCTATTTATTGTTATCGCTAATGATCCATATTTAGACGGTGAAATCAGCCCTCAAAATTGAGGATGAATTGAATTATAGAGAAAATTAGACGACACTGATGTATTTTAATTTTTCAGTAACAAATTCAGCCACATTTGTTTAAACAATACATTAGAAAATAGTCAGTTTTCACACGTTTTTCTTAGAGATTGTTAGTCCAAAGATTACAGACCGAAAGGGTGAAATATTTAATAGGTGTCAAATATTTATCGAGAAGCGCATGTTTTTTCTATCAATGGAATTACTATATCAATAGAATGCTCTGCTAAACTACGACGAAACAGGGTAAAGGCCACCCTCCGTCGTCCAAACAGATTTCACGAGTGCAAATGCGCGGACGGACGACGGAGCTCGAGGGAATGGACAACAATCGAAGCTGAAGAGGGTGTTTAGCGGCCGCAGCCGAATGTGGGCCGCGCGATTAATCGGTCGTTCGTTGCTTTCTACTCGGAGCCACGCGCCTAAATAATTACACTCTGGAGAACAGAAGGCAGAGGCGACTATTAGCTGCTGTTCAGCCCTAATCGATTGCCTACCCCCTCTGCCACTAGTATTTAATCCCCCGAGTCTTAAAACCGACTATAGGGCCAGAAGCTATCTCGTCTCGGGCGCTGGGAACGTTTATTACCGCGGGTAATGGATTTGTCTCGACTTACCTGTAGGTAATGAAGGCGAAGACCAGCGCGACGAGGGACAGACTTCCGCCCAGAACCACGATGAGGCTCAAAACGCCGTCCTGATCGAACGAGCTGGCGATCCCCGTCGAGATCCCATTGGCCAGGCCGCCGTTCGATTGCGGGAAACCGTGGATCGCGCCCGTGTAAAATGTCTCCATTTCTCCGCTACAGTCGCATCTGGAATCAACCGTCCGTGGCGTTATTGGAACCGATTTGCGACTTTCTCAGAGGTATAATTTATTTTCAATTTATTTATATTCTTGGAAATTTAAACATGGTGTCTAAGCAGTAGTGGATTTAAGGAAAAACACCCAGGTGTTCTTACACTATTCAAATTTTTACACTATTCAAATTATGGGTAAGTACACAAATATAGTATTTAGATAAAATCATAATTTTTTTTGGAAGATGGAGCTACCACCCTCCTTTGAAGAGAAAATGGGTCCCCGGACCGAATTATTTCAATCGTGAGATGGAGATGGAGTCAATCCACTGCGCAGTGGGGATAGAGAGTGACTAGTTTCGAAGCTTGGCGAACTAGCATCGAAGCAGTAATATTTTTTCAATAACTCTCGTTAATTCCTCCTACAAATCTCACTATTTCTAGGTATATCTATACTTTCGCTCGTGAAAATTACTTATTACACTTATTATACTTTCAAAATTTATGAGCTTGGTGAATTATTTATAGCATGCAAATGTGATGCAACTATTAATGCAACCTTTAGACGCGACCAGTAGCGGGGGTTTGCCAGTCTATGTTCAAGGGGTTGTAAGGGGTATAAAAGAGTCGTGGAGTGGATAAAATATACAATCTTTATTCGATTATTCGGATCTTGACTTGCCAATGTAATCTACCTAGTGCCAACGTAGGGTGCACTGATTTATGAGTTCTATAGGGAGCACCAGGGAACACCGATTAAGATTTATGATCCCCGATATTATATGCTATTATACGCGTAAAACATCCCTCGATCCTATTACACTTTATGCATGGGTACTAGAGAATCATCGACTAGAAAATTGAAGTTAAATCGAGCGCTTTTTAATGGCCTCCCCCATTCTGTCGACACCTCCCATTCGAAGGAAAAAATTTGTGCTGAATAACGAGCCACATCGTTCACCTCAAACTAGATTTTACCAGGTTTTTCCACTTTTCTAAGATTATTCATAAGTTATATATTCAAGCATCGCGGATTGGGTCGTCTCCAATTTCCAATCGCAAACTGGAGCACCAGACTGCAAAATGAAAGAGGATATCTCGATTTTTTTCTATGAGAATTTTGATTACTTCTATTTCTTCTACGGCTTTAAACCAACCCGTATATATAATACATGTAATGGTAATAAACTATTGGGCCTGATTATTTTGTGAAATATCAGAATTTCAGAATTTCAAAATTTCAAACTTTGAAACTTTGAAACTTTGAAACTTTTAGATTTTCAAATTATCAAATTATCAAATTTTCATACTTTCAGATTTTCAAATTTTCCAATTTGTAGAGTTCTGAAATTTAAAAATTTTCATATTCCGATCAATCAACTCCCCCAATAAGAAATCTCATTCCAATAATACATATTGTAATTTTCACAGACCAATTACCTCGAGCAGACGCAGCTCAATTAAACTGATACCCGTATCGCAGGTTAATTAATTAATTTGCAACGTAATGAGATGTAACAATCAACTTCCTCCACATTCCCGAATTATTTAGCAACTAAACGAAGCATCACCATTAATTCGGAAAACCACGAGTCACCCTGCAGATACTTCAAATTATTCTGCATTCAAAGCAGATTCACCGATCCCAATATATTATAGAAATCGTTAATAACTAAAATCCCTCGCAAACATCGTAATATTCATAATTCGAATGAAACCATAAATCAGGATCCCGCTCTTCTCATTATTAATCCACGTGTTATTAACCCCAGCCCATTAATCAAGATTCCAATATTTAATCAAATAAATTTTCTGTGATTTTCGAACAAAAGATCTCGGCCGTTCCAATTGGCCATTTCATCTGGTCCGGGGAAGCATAAAATAGTTTGAAGGTCGAAATGGAACGAGACAGGCATTCTTTTCGCCTGTCGACTGCCGGGAAAAGAGGGGTTGAAAAGAGGGTGGCGGAGGGGGACAGGCTGGGAAAATTTAATTTGCGACGGAGTGTCGCGTATCACGGGCAAGGGCAAATTGAAACAGGCCTGGTAATTTCCTGTAAAGAGGTGAATCAAAATGGCGCCTGACACTGCCGCCCGCAAATTGCGGCCTCCTTTCCCCCTCGACCCCCTAAAATTCCGCATAATGCATCGCATTCCTCAATTAACTGCTCGGATCTATAGGTAACCGAAGACACCGGAAGGTGAATAGTTTCATCAGGTTTCGAAGATCGTCGAGTTTCCATGCTTGGGTAGAATTATTTTCCAAAAACATAATTCAAAAGTTTCGAAATTAAAAGGGTCCGTTTTGAAAGGGTGGTCCATTATGTGAGAAGTTACGTGGTGAGATTTTATCTGTTAGGAATAACAGAACGCGAGGAAAGTAGAATATTTGAAACGTAAATGCATTCCATTTGTAGGAAATCATGTAATGGATGTTCCCATTGCCAATTCAAACGATTTCGCTGGAATATAGAATTTCTTCGAGTTCTTATTTAGAATTTAGAATTTATTCTATCGAGAGTCAAGCTTCGCCTGGGCCTCGAGCACAGTTTTTCTCAGAAAGTATCGCTGCAACTACTACATACAAATTACCACGAACACAGGACGCAGAGTGAACTAACTTCACGCGATTAGCATCTGCTTCACGCTGCTACAATATTTCGCGCTCACGGTTTAGAGCAAAGCCTCGTCATAAGCTCTCGGTCAGACTATATTCACGAAATATCGGAGAAGTGTAAAGCAGATGCAAATCGCGGGGAGTCGGTCCATTCCGTGTGCATTCGTGGCAACTGGAGCGATATCTTTCAACCAAGTGTATATACACATTATCGGGCGTCCCTAACCTCGAATACTTTCCCCCGGCAATCGGGCTAAGATTCACGACTATTCTAGCGGCGTAGCTCGGGCGAGTGGCTCGATGATTGGTGGTTGGAAATAAGTTAAGGAAATAATCGTTTCAAGACACGTAAGTGCCGCGGAGTCACGCGATACGCCTACCACGGCAATCAGAGACTAAACTTCTTCAATATATCCTAAACTTCCGCGGAGGAAACTTTCCCTTCTCGTGTTTCTTCCAACTCGATGGCGACCGTCAAACTTATCGGAGGAACTCGCGTGGACTGATCCTTATTCCCAGCAAGAATACGCGTAAACACGAAAGCACGAGTCGAAGAGGGCAGACCCAAAGGGAATTGGCATAGCGTTTGTCCCCCTTTTATTTTTATTTCCCTGGCTATTTCTGCGAGAGACGAGACGGGTTGTCGATCAACGGAGACAGTTGTTTTTGTAAAAATAAACGTCCCCATATGTGAACGACGACCGACAAACTGTGCCCCGTCGTATTTCTCTATCTCGTTTCCACATGGATTCGGGAGTCGTTAAATGTGGTGACCTTATCGGTCGGCTTTCCGGCTCGATTCACGAGAACGCCCGTTCCCGTTTACAAACAAACTGACCGATCCCTAGAACACGCTTCCCCCCCGTGCTGCGCCCGTTAATGGCCCTGCTAATGCTCGGCCCGCGGCACGTTCGCCACTGTAAAAGTTCACTCTTTCCGCGAGCTACGGTCCGCGGTGAATTACGATCGAAACGAAAGAATTGCGCACGAACTCGTTGCACCGCATTCGGAATTTATACGAACGCGCGGGGAGTTTCGCGATGAAACCATCGAATAGATGTTAATTTTAAGGCTGCGAATGCTTCGTGCAATTCCAATCATTCTTTGGGAATTATTTTGTTGGATTTTTGGAATGATTGCAATTGGCTTTTCTGATTGCACTGGAATAGGAATTACGAAATTATGCGCTTTCGGGGACTAGGTTAGGGATATTTGGAATAACTTTGCTTCGGTTTAAGTCGGAATTAAGTCACAGTTAGATGTTAGTTAAATAACTGTGGTATAACCTAACTTAAGTCTCATTGTCAGTTAGATTTCAATAAACCGCAGCCTTAGATAAGTATATGGTATGGTGCATTATTACTTCTAAATTTATACAAACAATAAAAACTAATCTATCCCACTTGTTCAAAAGGATCTCAATTTCTTTGCAAGACCAATTTTTAACAGCGATCATTTCGAGTGTTCAACGATTACGAACGATTTCTTTAACTATAATTATTTACCTCTTTCTGGCAGCATTGTGATTTCAGCAAAAGCAACAACACTTAACACAAATAATCCTACCCAAATCCTTTGATTAATTTTCCCTTTTATAAATATACAACGTTACCATAACGAATCTACTGCACCTTCATTCTAAACAGTAACGTCAGATTTCAATGGTATACAAAATCTACAAAGAAACCCTGCCCGCTGTACAACACTCCATATTGGTGATGCGCGATATTGGTCTCAACTATCGATAATGCATATCGATAAATATTTTTCGTTCATTATCGATACATGAAATATATTACTCAAAAAGTATCGATATTGGTAATATCGATAATTCGATTCAAAGTATTAAAATGATAACAAGTAATTTAATTTTCTACAATTATAAAGCAAAAAAAAAATAAGAAAACACCCGCAACCCTCTACGCATCCATTCGGGCGATCTAGGCGTAAGTGGAGTTCGCCCATGGAGGGTGCAAAAAAATTATCGATATGCGGACCAAAAGTATCGATACGTGTAATTATCGGTGTTTGAAGTATCGATTAAAAATATCGATATTCTGACAGGCAAATATCGATATTTGCAGTTATCGATAAATATCGCCCATCACTACTCCATATCATCACTAAAATAAAATATACAATACTGGAAATATTTATTGCATCACTCAAATACTTAACGTGTATTCACGCCCACCTCATTTAGTATAATATAAATACCTATCCATAAAGAATTTTTATACGATTGTTAATTCCACCCCCACTGGCTTTTGAAAAAAAATCGCCTATTTTTCAAAACTGATCTTTATTTACTTTATACTAAAAAAAGGGAATATTTTTCAATTCCTCTTTTAAATTTTTAATTAAATTGACTCTATAAAATGGGTTAAAAAAGCAAGAAGGGTATATTTTTCTTTACCATCACGCAGTGGGGAAATTTTTCGATTTTATGGCCAAAACTACGAAAATGAAATTTTTGAAATTTACAAATTTAATACAAATATCAACTGAAGAACTATAATATGAGAAACTAAATTATCCGAAAAACAGCACTTACAAATATTACGAACAATGAAGATTTTTTTATTATTTATACACTTAAACCTATGAAATTAAATGCCCTTCATATTATTTTCAGAACTCTGGGTAACACAATATAAGTGTTTGAAGCAACTAGAAAATCTGGATTAATTCTTTGCGATCGCCTAACCTCACACGAACATAAACATTTGCGACTTTATACGAGCTTTGCATTAAAATATTTAACAGTAAAATTGAAGGCATTTGATGCTCACATTAGTTCTTCAATCGACATTTGCATTTATTTTGTCGAATTCAAATATATATTTTTGTGGTTTTGGCCATAAAATCGGAAAAATTCCCAATTGCGCATCATCTCAAAGCCCCCCCCCCCCCCCCTAGAAAAAAGTATCCAGACGCCATTGGAACCAGATACCTTCGTTAAAATAATTCTAATACCAACTATGTACTTTATCAGTCACGTCGCTTGGAAAATTGTTTCATAGCACGTAGATTTGAGAGAGATGCAATAAATATTCCCAGTGTAATTGTTTAGTAGTTCATTGGACTCACCTTACGAAGCACAGGAATCCTCGATCCGCCGAGAGACTCTCAAGTGAAGTCGCGCTACGGTACGGTCTGTCCCTTCACATTTTCCTGCCTGCCACGTGCCCACGGCGAACACGTGCTCCGAGGTGGTTGGAAAAGCGATCGCGTGTCCTTAAATCGCGAGTTAAACCATGCTCACGAAACGAAAGTAACAGGCCATCGGAATGCTCCTTGTTTCTCGCGTGTACAAACACACAAACATCCCCCCGCGGCAATTTGAAAGCTCGCTACACGATCGCTTTTGTTTTCCCTCGAAGGCCACCCCACACAACGAAACCGCTCCGCGACTATCGCCCGAAGGGAACACTTTCCCGCGACTCGCGAAACCGTCAACGTTTATCCGTGGATCATTCGCGATCCCTGCCACGGCAAATAGTCCCAAATTCTTGGGAATTTGACTGCTGGATGCCCTGACCGTTACTGATCAATCAAAGATGGCACTGTGCGCGACACATAGCGACGCGTGAACTAATGAAGCTTTCAAATACTTTCGCTGATTGTCAGTAAAACTGGGGAAAAAGTTTGCACGATTGATAGTCACTTTGTTGCGTTCGGGGAAGTATGGAGATTTGTCGAGGGTAATAGTTTTGTGCTGTGGAAGCAGCTGTCCGAAGGAATGAACTTAACGCGTGGTCACTGACTCGATCGTCTGACTCAGTAGCGTGCTGCGGCGCGTGCGATCTGCTCGAGCGACAACGGCGAACTGCAACAGAAACAGTTCGCGCTCAAGTCGCTTGCGCAACCGATGCCGCGCATTTAACCGACGAATTAGGCTTGGCGGGGAACGAAAATATTTGAACAAAGGGGATAAGCCGTTACGATGGTGAAGTTGCGAAACTGTAAACGCTTAATTAACTTTAAAATTTTATTGTAGCGCACGCTGACGACAAAGAAGTAAAACCATGAGTTTAGCTCAGATTTGCAGGAATTGCAGTTTTGAAATTTTAATAGATGATGCGCGAAATGTCACGCTCGTTATACTGCAGAAATACTTTCGCCAGTAAAAATGTTATGCGTCGTTTGACTTTAATACACTATAATCTTTGGGGTGATATATCATCTGTGCTTTTTATATTGCAGGTGGAATGAGAAATCTTTATTTTATAATACAAATTTTATGAAATCGAATTTAAATGTAGCTGTTAATTTATATACAATCTTTAATAACTGTTAATGTTTTATTTCGGGTATAGAGGGTTAAATGAATGGATTTTATGTAGTTCTTTTTTAAACAAAATCTTGTGTAACAAATTCTACGTGATTATTGTTAGACCTTTGATATATTACATTTTGTTTTTGTCAGTTTTATTAACTGAAATGAAAAGACGAAATTGATGGTGATAAGAGATGGAAAAATAACAAAAAAAAATAGAAAATTGGAATTATTAAACTTTAGTAAAAATTTAGAAAACATTTAAATAAATTAATTATATTTTTTACTCGATTCGAATTTCAAATTCCAGAATAATTATTTAGAAAACACTACCTGAATATTTCTACGTTAGGGATCCTAGAAATTTTGTCACATTTTTGTTAAAAATTAAAAAGTTATCACCAGTAACAATTGACCTGAAAGTGGCGGGAATAGTTATCGATACGAATAATCAAAATTATAGAATACACGTCTCCCAATAAAAAAAAACAACATATAATTGCTTGAGTCGGTAATGAACAAATCTCTCCCAACAGAATTTTCATGAAAATCGAATTACTTTCATCAATTTTTCATCAACAATAGAAATTCACGGCACGTTGTCCACGGTTATTTATTTCATTGAATTTAAATTTACACATTTGGTCGCTCAAACAATCGACACCAACAGCTGTTTCATTGCAATTTACGCGGCAAACTCGCAGCAGTTTCAAAACACATTTTCCAGTAATTGAATACAGAACCGATGGACACTGAAAACCACAATTTGAAAAAGAAGCAACGCTGTAATGTTGAAACGAAATAAAAGCAAAAGAGAATTCGCAGAGAATTGAAAGAGAATCGCGGGCAAGTGGAAGGGGCAGACGGTTAAAAAACAAATCTCCGTTTATTTCACGTTTCGTACATACAAAAAGTTAAAATCTCATTCTTATCTATAAAATACATATTCAGTAGAATAAAACGCAACAGTCAACTTTCAAATAGAGAAGTAACTTTCGATCTAAGAGTGGACACTTAAATCTGTGCACGCTTCGGTGAATATCTCAACACTTTCTCGATACAATTGAAAAGCGCCTTTACTAATTCCAAAGCCGAGAGAATTTCATACAAGCTCGACACACGATCGAAGGAATCGCATCGAGCCGCCTTGAGCACGCGACCCTCCGCACCACCGAAGAACAACCGCAATTCTCGTTACGGCAATTTACAACCATACTGTAACAACAATCTTCGAAGTCGGTGGAGGCGAGGTCACGCGCGTCTCTTCTCGTCGTTAACTTAATTAAATTTACAACAATTTACACGTCTATCACAAGAGAGTTGTAGAATTTATACAATGCGCTAGCCCTCGAAGGAGAATAAGCTAAAAGCCAGGACGAACGATCAATCCATGGGACTGTAGTCGTTGCAAAATTCTATCCCGTGATATGTCTCCGCTATCCACTCCAGCAGATACTTTATTTTCTGCGTTGCTTCGTCCGACGCCTTGAAATCCGAAATAGCTTCCATCACGCACTTCGATAAATGCTTCAATATAGGCTGCAAGTGCGAAAGAAGAATGTTATGGTTCGATGCGAAGAATAATTCTACTAGCAGGCAGTGCGAGAATAATAATTTACCACGGGCCAGTCTTGTCTAAACAGAGCTACGCATTGATCGCTGAGGGTATCGATATCTAGGATGTCCTTCTCGATTAATCTCTTAATGAACTTGCCAAGGAATGGCCAAGTGTCCTCTTTGCCGGACTGAGCTAGCAACATCACATTCCTTGGGCTGAGTATTCTATTCAAAGGAGAATCAAATTCCAAATCTTTCCAACGATTCATCATCCATATCTTCATGAATTTGTCTTGAACCTTCAGTGTGAGCAGGTCACTTCGATACGCGACTGTTAAGATAAAAAGGGATTATTAATCATAGCTTTCGCGATATCTAACAGGGTTACGGAAGATTAATATTATTTTTTACCTAAGAATAACGCGAAATCTGTACTAAGGGAGTGCAAGACCTTCTCAGGCCCCACTACGAGGTCAGCCCTTTCATTCAGAGTTTGATACAGGTTGTCCAGTATGGCCGATACAGATGCCACCGTCAGAGATTCTCCAGCATTGTCGAGTATATCCCAGACGCATTGCTTGAAGGATTGCAATTTAATAAGGTGGGGATTAATTAGGAGTGGGTTTGGAGAGAATTTCGAAATTCTCGAAACGGGGATTCGGAAGTTGTAAGGCTTCGGAACTCTCGAAACTCTCAAATTTCGAATCTTTAAACTCTTAAAACTCTCAAATTTCGAATCATTAAACTCTCAACTCTAAAATTTCGAATCATTCAACTCTCAACTCTAAAATTTCGAATCATTCAACTCTCAACTCTAAAATTTCGAATCATTCAACTCTCAACTCTCAACTTTCGAATCTTTCAACTCTCAACTCTAAAATTTCGAATCATTCAACTCTCAACTCTCGAATACTTACTCTCAAGTCATCCATGATGGTCGTAGGACAGACAGCGTTGGGATTATGCTTCTTCTCTTGAGCGCAATGCACCGGCGAGTTGTTCTTGAGGAACCTGTTCAACTCCAGCTCCATATCTTTCACGAACAACGAGCCACCCACGATATGTGACTGTATCCACTGGTGTATACGCTCCGTGGCCAGCCTCGTGGCAATTTTCACGCACATCTTCTTCACGGTCGTCGACGAATCTTCCGCCAACAGAGATTCTATAGATTTAGCCACGCGTGCCTCGCAAATCGCCGGTATGGTTGCTTCGCACTGGTCCTTCAATTCCTTGGACACGTTCGTGGCTAAAGTATTCATGTCATTCCCCAAGGACGCCTATAAAGACAATCACGATGTGAAGCTCGGAAAGTACATTTCTCGCTATTCTAAAAAGAAGAATAATCAAGAAGACTCTACTACTATAATATCCACCACAAATCACCTTGAACTCTGTAATACTGTTACTCAATGGCTCCTCCAGCTTCTCCGACTGCCTCTCGCTCATCTTTTTCTTCAAAATCTTCCTGAAAGTGTTGAGATTCGTCTCCCTGGACGACGTTAGCAACGTGTTGCATATATGCTTGACGCAAGTCGAGGCAACCCGCTCGGACACGAAGTCCACGGTTTTCCTGGTGGACGCTGGTTGTCCGTGAAAAAATGCTTCCTCCAATTGCAACTGTCGAAACATGGAAAATAAAATGCAATAAACTTTCTCAGCGACTATTTTCGATGAAATGGAATTGTTTTACGAGATGAGAGCAAAGAAATACGAGAAAAAATTCGATTTTTATAAATAAGGGCCACCCTAATGGGATACCTGCGGAGATCGATCAGCTCACCTCTAAATGCTTTATACCCGCCCTCCTGGCGGACTTCAGTTGGCTAGAGACAGGCGTAATGTGTCTGTTCGAATTGTAACTGTGTAGATTCACGTTGGAATTCGCTACGGACACGTTCAACCCAACTGGAGGGCAGCATACGCGCAGCGTTCTCTCATTGATCATTTCTAATTTATCCAAATTGTATTTAGCGGACGTAACAGGCACTACGGGCTCCTCTAAAAACGCATTCCTCTGCGCGTAATGTTTGTCGAGCTGCTTAAGGCACCGCAGCTCCTTCACTTTACACGTCTTCTGCCAAGTGGCGTACAGATCCTTCGGGAGATTTGGCAATTCGAACAACCAACTTAAAGTGGACTTGAGAAGCATCGCTGTTCTTTTAGAAATGGGACTGTCGGGCACAGAAATGTCGGACTGATTTACAGCGTTGTATATGGAATACAAAAGCTCCAGGATCTGTTTGTAATACGGCAATCGGAGCGAGACAGGGTCCAACATAGCCAAGTACTTTGCTACCCACGGTACGGTCAATGATAACTTTCCTAATGTTATCGCATTGTGGAGACAAAGATGCAGATTCATTATAGGCAGAACCTGAACGGAGAGCGTATTAGTCGCGATTGTCAACGCGTTAAACTTCGAATGTAAATACATATACGTGGGAAGTCACTTACTTTACTTCTCGCTTCCACCTGCGTTGCGACCAACTCTTTAAAGTTACTGGATTCTGACCTGTACGGCAAAGACACAACGAGGCCCAGCACTTTCGCCAGGAGTCGCAGGCTGGATAAACAAGTGATAAAGTTCTGCTGTACTTGTTCATCGACCGTTGTCTCTGTTGCAAATAGATTACGTTACAATCGTGTATTTAAATACGGGATTTGTATTAAATCACCCTCAAAATTTTCAAAAATTCAATTTCTGGATTTTTACATATGTATTTCGATAGACATATCTTTTTCGCGTATTTTAAGGCAACATTCAGTTTTTTTTTTTTTCTCAGTGAATACAATGAATAACAATGTTATTTTTCAATGTTATTTGGAGTTAAAAATCGCGATTTTGAAAAGACGGCGAGAGTGATTTCAGCTCACAGACTCATCTGAAATAAAAAAACCAAACTGATTCTTAATTATTATGAGTTACCGCTATCGCAGGTACCAGAATTATCCATGGAAGATAAAATTTAACAAAATTGCGCCCATTTAAACTTCAAGTATCGAAATTTTCCATCTCTACTCGAAGTTTGAATGCGCGCAATTTTGTTAAATTTTGACTTACGTGGCTAATTCTGGTACCTGTGATAGCGGTACTCGTAATGATTAAGAATCAGTTTGGATTTTTTGTTTCAGATAAGTCTGCGAGCTGCAATCACTTTTTCTTAAACGAAACATATAAGTTCCAGCAGAAGTTTTTCAAAAGTTCGAGAACTTTTCCGATCCCTGATTAATACTTCAAACAGTGGAATATTAAAAACCAAAATGTGATATCAGCGCATAGGTTCGGCGCATATAAAAATTATATGACCGAACCTATGCGCTGATATCACTTTTTGGTTTTTAATATTCTAAAAATACGGTCGAAATTATAAATTCTTTATTCAAACAGTGGAGTGCGTCATACCTGAGTCTTCTATCTCGCTGCCACTGAACTGAGTATCGTTCAACTCCATTATTTCGTGAACCAGACAATTCTCCAGATGAACATAAAAAATCGGATTAAAGGCGAACAATATGAAATCTTTGAAGAACTCCTGAACCCCTGGGAATGACGGCCCCGTGATTTGATTGTTAGAGGACTGCGGAGTTACCAGTCGCTTCTGAAGTTGGTTCAACTTCTTCGGATTCACATTCTTCAACGCCTTCAGGAAACTTATACTCTCGTCGTCTTCCGCTTCTGCCTGTGTATAATAAACGGCAAGTAAAAAACTGAGAACCAGCGAAGAATAGAAGCCACTTATGAATGTGAATCTTTAAACATGCCTGCTGTCTATTCTGTATGCAAGAGATTAAGAGCTGAGATTTGAACAGTCTAGCGAAATGATAATAATTTATAGCATCGTTGTGCAACGTCAGCATCCTTCGTATTTTACTCCCCAGAGCTATCTGGAATATCCACCCAGGCACCGAATGATTCTCCTCCCATATTCTAAATATCTCGTAGAACGAGTCTCTTTGACTTTTGAAAGTTTGAAAGGCAACGGCGGATGGGAAGTTCTGACGATTGTCAGTGTCGATTTGAAAACACACACTCAATTCTCCCATTGTGTGCGAGTAGCTGTAAAGAACAAACAAGTGCATTAGTTACAAGAGGCGGCACTGATTTTTAACAGAGTTTCCCTGCGAACATAGAAGCAAATGCGAAATTACAGAATAACATTTTTAATAATCTAACGCAGTATATTGTTGTTATTTTTTTAAATATTGGAAGACCAAAAGAATATTTTATACAAAAGTTGTTTAATTTGAAGGAGGAAACTTAATGGAATATTAGGATTTGGGTTTAAGTTATTATTTACAGAGATTTCAATATCAGAGTATTTTTTTTTTAAATGGAACTATATTTACTTTTATTCTTCGAACAATAATTTATCAGATATCTTTATGCGTAAAAAACACTAAGGAATTGAAATTTATTTTATTATTTTATTATTATTTTATTATTCAAAAATACGCCGCGTGCGCTTCGTTAAACGGATCGCGAAATGCGTAATAAAAATATATAATTCGATTTAAAAAAAAATGTATTGATATCGAAATCTCTGTAACGCAAATCCTAATATTCTATTAAGTTTTCTCCATCAAATCGCGCATCAGAAAAATAATAACGCGTGTACGAAATGTATTCGACCCACAAAAGGTGTGTTTCTTTTGTAAATTTTTTTATACATACTCGTTCACTCAAATCGTTGAATACATGACGTTGACGTCGACTAATTTCGATGGTTTCTAGGCTATGTTTACAATACACCTTGGAATTACTGTTCGATGAGAGAAAGCTTGTGCGATATCGTTGCACGTATCCGCAATCTCTTGGCCATAGAAGATTTTTAACCGTTATAAGGCTGTATTTTATGATACGCACATATTAATGTCTTATCGTCCTACATTCCAACCATCCACGGCTCTCGAACCATGCCGATCTAATGGCATCCATCTTGCGCTTAAGAGTTGGCAACTTGGCACGTTTCACCTCCATAAGCCTCGTTCACATTAGTCAAGTTTACTGGCTTCAAGTCGCTTCGTGACTTTAAGTTTTGCTAAGTTCCTACTTTAACATACGTTCACACTATTTAAGTTCTATTATTTCAAGGCAAGAAAAGTTGGAACACTCTCTACTTCGCTTGAAACTTGAAAGGATATTTCAAGTGAAGTGAGTAACAGGTTAGTTTTCTGATTTCAAGCGACGCGAAGCCAGTAAACTTGACTTATGTGAACGAGGCTTAACGGCCGACGTGTGAGGTCTGAAAAAACATGTTTACTCGGTAATATTTGGGAGAAAAACTTGAAGGCCTTTTTTTAAAGAAACCTATCTGTATTCGAAAGTGTACATCTTACACTACTTTTAGTAATTATTTCAATGAAAAATATAAATAAATAAAAGAAGTATTACATCCTCCAGAACATACCTATATACACTAAAACTCTCGCAGCTCCGCCAATTTTGGTCGGATCAAATTGAAACTTTCACACAATGCTTTTGAGATGTACTTTAAGAAAATGTCAAAACCCCAAAACCCATTTTTTCGGATTTTGCAACTGGGCATAACCCCTTAAACCAGAGAAGTTCAAAAAATTATTTGAAATAAAAATTTCGTGCTTATTTATTTTCCCCGAAATTTTATACCGACACAAATTTCTATTTCAAATAATTTCTCTGGTTTAAACCAAACGTTCGCCCCCCACTTCGGCAGAATTCAAGCAACGAAAAGTTTTAAGTGAAGATTTTGTAGTTTACACTAAATAAGCACGAATTTTGTGGAAAATTAATAATAAAAACAATCGATCTACTCGTAAAATATATATATTTATGTTCTTTCGATGTACAATCAGAAACTTAAATGTAAAATACCTAAACGTTCCTTATCATTAACATACGTTACACACGCAACATCATAGCCCAGAGTTCTTCACTTCGATCACGTTTAAGTATATCCCCTCGGAATTATTTACAGAACGTTTACAATTAAACCTATCCTCGAGATCCTACGAGCGGGTAACTGGCGCTGCTAGCGATACCGCATTGATTGTCTTTGTTCCTGGACATTTTCACGTATCCATTGTCGCCCCACTTAGGTCCCCAACTGTTCTTCACCAACCAGTAGTCCTGGTCGTTCTCATCTGTTCCGTATCCCACTACTAATACACCGTGATCCAACGACTGCGAGGAGCATTCAGGTTCGTCGTAGACGCCTATGGATTCACAGACGAAAGCGCATTGAAACCGAGATCAAGTGTTTTAAATTGTACTGGAATTTAAATTGCTCTTAATAATAAACTGACCTTCGGAGTAGAACTGGAAGGACTGGAGCGAAGCGTCGATGGCAACGGAGACTGGTCCTACTGTAGCAACAGCTGATTTCAGTTTCTCTTCGTCTCCTTCGGGAATGTCTACGAAACCAACATCAGAGGCGCCACTGTTGCGCATGTTGAATCTGCAATTTAAGTCGAGTTACGATTAAGAGTAACGCTGAAAAATTTCATAATTAAAAATAGGGTGTCACTACGCCTCGGCTCATTTTATTCTTCCTATGCTTTTCTTGTGTATTTCGACAATTCGAATCACACTGCGCCTCGATTTTCTTACTCGAGAATATTTCGAGGAAAAGAAGCAAGAGCTCAAACTTTACACGGATTTTTTTTTTAATTATTTGGAACTATTCTGGAAGCTGCCCCGAAGAAAATCTTGAAAAAAAATTTGACGGAAATATTTATAGACGGAATATTCCCGATACAAACATCTCACGACTCGACGCGCAAAATATACTTCGCTTTGACCTTCAGTAGCTAGCTCTCGCTACGGCAGTTACCTGCATTTGTCATCTTCGCCTTCGTACGGATAGGTGATCTCCGTGTCAACGCCTCTATTGTCTTTAATGTATTGGAAAGCTTGATCCATCAATCCTCCGTTGCACCCGTTGTTACCGTATTTTCCAGAGCAGTCTATCAGATTTTGTTCGCTCAGAGATACCAAGAAACCTGTTCGCCGGAAGTGTTGCGCCTCTAAAGATCCGGTCTAAAACAAGTGAACATTGCTTCTCAGAAGAAAACTCTCGTAATAACGGAGACGTTATCAGTGGCAAAACCTACAGCAGAGAACGCCCAGCAGGAACCGCAGTGGCCCTGATCTTTAATTTCAGTAACAGCACCTTGCTCTCTCCAGTCTACAGAATCCGGTAACTTTACATTCGCTGGCTCGACGTACGCAGCACCCACGGGCTCCCTCTGAGACCTCAATTGAGCGTTTATGGATTTGTTGAAACCGTTTACCGCGTTGACGAACTCGTGGTGCAGCTGAAACGCAACCGTTTACGTTATACGGACATCCATCCGTGTTTCATTAACATTCGCTTACCATGTCTCCGTATTTATTCATCTTCATTTTATAAGAAACCTTCTTCATTTCGTAATTGCCATTGTGCTTGGCGATCTTGTGCTTATTGTCCATATATATCTTCATTCTGAACTTCTCCTCTATATCAGAGTTGTAATTTTTATCATGCTCCGCCTGGAAGTTATTAACGAGATAATTCATTAATTAGAAACTCGACCGTCGTCTTTATAATCGTTATTCGGACTTTGATATTCGGCAAGGATTAAATGTAAAATAAGAGATCTGTCGATTATTTTACAGACTTCCTCTGTAGATAAAAATATGTACTGATAAAGGTCAGACTTAATCTACTCTGTATATACACAAAGATATCTATAATAACATTTAGTCGAGTAACAGATTTATCTAAGATCATAATATTCCCACTATTTTACAAAATAGGCGTTGCGAAACAAGGCATTAAATAAGTTAGAATCGTACAATTTTCTCGTACAAATTTACATCATAGGAAAACAAGGTTTTAAATATTTCTCACTGCGTGTGCTTCTATTTAACATATCTGACTTCGCACTATCTCCGCTCGCGTTTATATTTGTCAACGTTAATAATACTGTGACTTCTTACACAGCGATGCTACGCTTTCCGTTGTTAATACGTATCAGCTTCTATCGTTATAAAAAGCATTCTTCTGAAATGTGCGATACAAAGAACACAATGTAATCGATATACCTTAAACGTTGTCCATTCTTCTTTGACCAATTCGAAGAAAGAAACGGCCTGAGCAGTGGCGACAACTGCCACGAATAAAAGTAATAGCGAGCGCATGATTACGCCAGTGTATCTGAAAAGGAATATAAAAGTATTTTTAGAAAAGCCTGGATAAAAAAAAGTTTCCAAGTAATTACAGTGCTGTACGCGCGTTAGTTAATCGAAATTTATTTGCATCGCATTTAGTTCCGAAAACATCGAAGGGGACCAAGAACGCGCAGAATAAACAAAGGATCTAAACAGTTGATAAGCAGGGTTCAAATAATATACTCCATTGGCGTGGAAATAACGATTTCGCTAAATATTCTAAAGTTTCGCGTGGCTCGAAACAGCAGAAATTGGAAATGGTCGCATCGAACAGAGAAAACAACGAAAGTCTACAATCGCGAATGTTTTTCCGGAAAAGAAATCAGTGTCTCTTCTATATTATCACGAGAGTATCGATGTATTTATTCATGCAGAGAAGCGTACGTCACGCGAGAAACATCGTACACGCTATTTCAATTGATGTGTTACGCAAATCGTACGAACAAAGACGTTGCAGTGCGACGGTTTATGCTTGATTTGAAACGTTAAGTGTGTTTGGGTGTTTATTTCCGTTCCTGATTTTTGTCAACAAAGGGGTATCGATCCACGTTTTAGAATCTACCCACGAAATAAAGAGCGCGTAATAGATTATCTTTGCGTCTTACGGGCTTGGAACAAAGCGTGATTATATCACCTTGGCTAACGGTAACTCAAAACGCTTCCTGTGTGTAAACAGGTTTCGACGAGTGACGCATAAGTACTTTGTGAAATTTTCGACGAGAGATAAGGGGTCCGTTGGAAGAAAGGACGACAGGAGATTGCGTCTTTCTTCGGGAGTGAATACTTTTCAATTAAAACAAAGAGCAAACGCTGCTGAGGCTCGTTTAATGGCGAAGGACGAAGCGGATTCGTGAAAGCATAGAGAAAGCTACGGGAATGGTCGCGCGACCTTTCATCTTTTCTTTAATGCGATCGACGTTGCGAAATATTTTCGTGTCTTACCTGCTATGGAGATCGATCGTCGAGGAACAACGTCGAAAGAAGGTCCACAGCGTATCTCGTGTCGCTTCGGACTGCTTCGGACTAACGAGACAACGCTCTCTCTCTCCTCCTATATTCGATAGTCTATACCCTCCCCTTCCTCTATGTGATTCATCACCGATTCGTTTCTGTTCTGCGACAGGGCTTCCCAACTTCGGCGCTCGTCGCGACTCTAAGTTCCTACTTATTCGTTATGGAAACCGTAAACTGCGTTTATATACATATTCCACGGAAACGAGCTTCTGCTATTGCTGTCGCTTTACCGATAACATTAACCGTGGGAAGTGCGCGGCGAACGCGCATAGGCGTTCATTGGGCATGGTAACGATCCAGGATCTTCGATTCTCGCACGGGAGAGACGGTTTCTGGAAATGAACGTGCAGCGTCGAAATGATTCGACTGTTGGTGATAAAGGAGTCGATGGTCGATAAAGTAGTACGATGTGTGTGATATTTGTTTATTTTTTCGTATCTTTTGTTTATTATGTTTACTGAATTAGGTACAGGCTCGTCGAATATCAGGAATTAAAGAATGCAGAGTAACGGTGATTGATCGCATCGACGATATTGGTAAGATATTTTCGTATATTCGTCGGTGGGTTCAGTTAATATCGTTGTCGAGGGATTGGATGGGAACTGGGAGTCACTGGAGGAGTGGGATATCACGTTATGTTTTATCTCCTCACGTGAATCTTATACATTTGCCCCTGGCACTTTGTATAGTCCGATTTGAATGCGATCATCCGTTACACATACGCTGCAGTGGTCATGTGATTTTGATAATGTTAACAACCCACATTTCAATCGCATGAATATGCGCGTGAACGATGCAGTTTTATCGTGAGACCCATGCTTACGCAATTAGATGCACAGTATGTCCGATTTGTTCGTATAAACTCTATTATTTTTTAATTATTGAAAGGGCGAAAAAATGTTTCATATGAAAGTTGCTTGATTCGACGGAGGAAGCTTAATGGAATTGTTGGATGACAGCGTATTTTAACGTGTTGCACTCGTCTCCCTGCTACGGAATCCAACAGAATATTAGGATTTACGTTTCAGCTATTATTTACAGAAACTTCAATGAAAATGTAATATTCTTTAAGATATCAGTGGCGGATTTAGAGGTTAGGGGCGCCCCTCCCTTAAGCGAAAAA
This sequence comes from Andrena flavipes, assembly GCA_963971345.1. Taxonomy (NCBI): domain Eukaryota; kingdom Metazoa; phylum Arthropoda; class Insecta; order Hymenoptera; family Andrenidae; genus Andrena; species Andrena flavipes. The sequence continues at coordinate 77,817,380 of OZ020480.1, forward strand.
TACTTATTTTATATTTGCAAAATACTTATTTTAACTTAGAAATATGAGGGAAAATATGATAAATTGATACTAAAAGAACATTTTTTCATTTAGCAGGAAAATTTCTTAGATCTACGGCCCCCTCCCCTTCTCAAGAAAATCTTGGATTCGCCCGTGTAAAATATTCCGTAAATTATTGAAAAAGTCTTGAAATGCATAATAAAAATATATAGTCTATTTAAAAGAATTACATTGATATTAAAATCTCTGTAAATAATAGCTGAAACGCAAATCCTAATATTCTATTAAGTTTCCTCCATCAAATTAAACAACTTTCATATGAAACATTTTTTTGTTTCTTCAATAGTTAGAAAAATAATAACGTGTATTCAAACAAACCGGACATACTGTATATTCTAACGACTCCAGAAATATGCCGTTCGATTTTTCGCCCTAAATCTCGCATTTAATTGAACAAATTAACACACAGTCACGAGTGTAATTATCTCTAATTCTTTACTATTTTCATCTTGAACTTTATTCATTCTCATAACGGTTCATTTATGCAATAACTTGTGCTTGATCCGAGTGGAATCCTATGATATTGACTCCGAAATTAAACAACCCGCGAAATTTTGAAACGACAAACCTGCGCCATTAAACGCTAGGCGATTGTCCCACATTTATTCAATTGCGTATCGTCGGAAATAAGAATACTATTTCGTGGTTTAATCATGTAAAGTACTTATTATTCCACATCATTCGCAATGATAGTAATATAGCCCGAAGAAATGTACTTATTTGTCGTAAGTGTTCTAAAGAAAAATTTTAAGTTCGAGGCGGTGTCACTGCGACCCAGGGCCGTTTTGCCAAATTTGAGCGTCCTAATCCTTCATGTACCAAACGAATAATTTTTTAATAATTTTCATTCGAATAATACCTAACTCCATTTATCCCACTGGATAATGATACCCTGCCACGTCCCGAATGGCAGTCAACGTATTAATAAATACAGAAAAGAAAAACATTTAATGCGTAATAAAAATAATATAAACCAGTCAAGGCTACGTACACTGCATATTATTTCCAACAATAATAGTACAATTCTCTCAAACCGCCGATTTAAAATCCAAAATGTAAAAAATCTTTCGTTCCACTCAACCGGCTACTTCGAGGCACTCTATAGAGTATTCTTACAAGCTTCAGCATCTGATAGATGCTGTCGTTGCTGATAGTACACGGCTGGTGTTGACTTTCCAAAAAAAATGGGTTCGAAAAGAATAGAATCGTTCGATGTGTCGCCAAAAGCGCGGGAAATAATAGAATGGAGAGCCGCGAAGAGAAAACTATTACGCGAAGAATATTTGCGACAAATTCTTCATCCAACGAAACAGGAAGTAGTTGTACGTATCTGTCGGCACCTAACCTCACTTCCATGATTCCGAGGTGCATCTGGAAATACCATTAGATACCCACCTCAAAAGTTATCATTACCCGCGTTCAGTCCTCCAGATAACGTTTAATCAGCCGCTGCAGCCACGCGTAATGCATTTCGGAGTCATTTCCACGATCCCACGAAAAATGAAAATTATGTAAGAGCAGAATCATAATTACCTATTCACCCCGCGCAACGCCGCGCACGAAAATCTACCAACATCGATTTAACGATATCCTTGTTAACGAATATCCTCTAACGAACTTACAACGTCATTCCCATGCTTAGATCGACACGGCGGTGCAGAGGTTCGGCATTATGCGACTTACGCACGAGTACCAAGTGAAGCTAACGGGTAAAAGTTTCCTTTTCGGTTTCTGTGGCACGGTTGGATTTATTGTCGCGTCTATGTGTATCGTAGCAGGGATAAAGGTGAATCGCCGAACAAAGATATTTCATAAATAAACATTTACAGATTTTGAGAATAATTGAATCTCTTCTTGCAGGACCGTCGAGAACAAAAATACCGCTCCGGGCTCGTAAGTTACGCCGATAGGGAATTCAAATTCAATTAACGCTTCCTTCCGACTGGACATTTGTAAATGTAGTTTTGTAAATTTAACTATCTCATCCACATAGTACAATAAATGCTTAAACTACGATGGTACATATTAAAACTCGTCGAGCAAAACTATCATTGCTCGTATAAGATATTGTGCATTTTACTTTCGATAATCAAACTTTCAGGTCAAAGATTCTCAACTCGTAGAGGACTGGATTTTCTAAGTTTTATTCGCAGAACTTATAGTTTCTTATAATTATCTTAAAAGTATCCCATAGCGATGCTTCTTTATCCCCGATTACCGGTCTTCCAACTGTTTATCACGAGCGACAACAGCATCGTCAAATTTAACCATGTACGTTGTCCCTTTGTGCCAATGGGCCGTCACCTTCGCCGGCTACAAATGCGAAGGAATTCGTCAGTTAAGATTCCAAAGCTTCCCGGAGGATATCGGCAAGAATTATTACTCACGAAGCCACAGTCGCAGAGAATAGCTTCGACTATTCCGGCGATAAAGGAGGCGCAGTTCAAGCTTCCTTTATCTTTTGGTACCGATATGAACTTATTTACTAATGCCTCCTTTTCTATGATATAGTAAGTACGATCGTCGTCGTTCGCGTGCTCCAGTTTGTCGGCCTCGCGGCCGAACAGCGATTTCCATACCGTACCTTTAATGAAGAGCAGTATGCTCAGTATCTTTATTTCGCGTTTACCGCTCTTCTCGCGGACAACGAGGAGATCTGTTATTCTGTGGCCGACCTCCGCGCCTATTTCTGCCAACCTAACCAATAAATGCTCGCTTAATACATCAACGTTGGACAGCATCGATCGGTTACATACTTGGTCTGTAACTCTGGCACGGTGTAAACTCGATTCTGACAGTACTGTACCAGCTCCGAAAAGAGGAGCGCGAAACAACTCAGGCTAACCTCTCCTTTCCCTTTGCTCAACGACTTGTCGAGGATACTCGTTCGCGTTCGAACCGCCGAGATCGTGATGCTTGTCATTTCTAGGAGCTAATCCTCGTCGGTGGTAGCTCTTTTCTCTTGGGTTGAATTTGGGCGATGTAATCGGGTAACCGAATCGACTGCATCAACTTGGACGTGCTTTTCTATGCATTCGCCATCTGATGGTAGTACGAAGAGTTAGGATTCAACTTGGAGAACGATTTGAAATTCGAGGACTTATAGCGAATTCGGTATCTTGTACTGACTCTGTGCTCGTGTTAGAAAATGACTCGGATTGGTTGATTCCTATAGAGCTTCTTCGTTTCTATAAGAATCAACCAATCCAAGTTGTTTTCTGACACGAGCACGGAGTCAGTGCAAGATACCGAATTCGCTATTAGTAGTTTTATTGTTAAAGCTTTAAGCAGGGCCGGCGCGAGGCGATTTCAGCGCGGAGCGAATTCAGCGCGAGGCGAATTCAGCGCGTTCCCCGCAACTCACTCGGATCTTTATTATAAAATTTCTATAAAAGGCCCCACGGTCTACGAAAAGCTCATCGTAATTTTTGGGGGCCCCTACTCGGATCCTTATTATAAGATTTCTTTAAAAGGCACCAATGTCTATGGAAAGGTCTATCAAATTTTACGGGACCCTACTTAGATCTTAATTATAAAATTTCTATAAAAGGCCCCACAGCATACGAAAAGCTCATCGCAAATTTTGCGGGGCCCTACGCATAGATCTCTATTATAAAAAAAATTAAAAGTACAATATCCAGTGTTACCTGATATCAAAATCGTTTTTTTGCATTCATTTATTATCAACAGCGCAATACCTCGAAGCCTTTACCATAAATGCATACAACAGGTTCGCCTCTGAAACAATACGACCTCGATATAAACGATTCCCTTAAAATGAAATTGCATATTGCATTCGATATATTTGTTTCTTAAATGATTAACGTACTTTGGACCACTCCATAGAGTTAAGCCTTTCACATCAGTCACGAATGTAAAGGCTTGCTTCGACACCTCCACGGATAAATTGTCATCGCTATAATCATAACTGTACATGATCACTTGTTGGTCCATACCGACGCTAAAAATGTGCTTCTTACCGTGAAACCTTATTCCTAAAAAGATAAATCTTCGTGTACCGAAATTCCCTTCGTTGGATTTAAAAACTCTGCACGCGTACCTGTAATTTGAGCATAATGCGCGGTCGAAGTACTCCACTTCGATAACAACGAGACTCGTGCTTCTTTCTCATCCGCTCCACAGTAAATTTTAAAACGAACGAGACTAAACAAATTATCGTCGCCCCCAGTTGCCAATAAGTATTCATCTTTCCCGATCGTCCTTACGTCGTACGAATTAATTCCAGATTGATGCAAGCTAAACTTCTCGAGAAATTCATCGGCACAGTCTCGATATTCCTGAGCTTCATTTTCCACTTCGCTTAATATCTTCGACACAGTCTCGGTGAAATCAACGAAGCGACCAATTCCATCGGTGGACATGGTCAATGCAATTACTCTCTCTTCGTGTGCTAAGATGCTGACTTTTGTTATGCAACGATCACCGCATTTCGCGTGTACTTTTAACGAAATATGCTTGGTGTCAATATCGTACAGAAAGATCCTGCAATTTTTTCCGTTCCGATTAGAAGCTACAGGAGCTGTAGTAAATTATAGAAGGAGAAATATACCTCACAAATCCATCTGCGCAAGCAACAAAGAGCAACGCGTAACGTAAACTTTTGGTGTCGCGATAGATCTCGATGTCCATGTATCGCGTCTCAGGTTGCATCACGTAAGACTGATTATGCGACTGTTTCTTGCGGTTCCGGTCAAATCCGTACAACATATGAGACGCGACGTCGCAGCAAGATATGTCTGCGTCTTGTAAGACTTCTTCCCTGTTTCGTATATCGATTTCCCACACTTTTATCTGAGCTCTCCCACCCCCCGAGAAAACAAGATTTTTACCCGAGAAATTCGGTCGCAAGTTCGAAGAAGCTATGGATTTTATGCTGGAGATGTGGCCATCGAAAATACCCATCGTTCGAAAGTTACAAACATTTTTCTGTGAATCACTCGAGACACGTGTGATTCGAAGGGTACCATCCTCCCCTCCAGATACACAAATATTGTCTTCACCGATCTTTGATATGGGATTAATGCAGTAGACTTCCTTCGTATGGAAGCCATTCTGAAAATTGGAAAGTGGGTACTCGATTATCGTAGATACGAATTACAATGGGAGGCAAGAAAAAGTTACTTACTAATAACACTGGTGATTTTATAGAACTTAGCGGGAAGTCGAACGCGTGTACTTGTTTGTTACGAATGTAAAGGAATGTGATGGATTCGTCTATTATCATACAGTCCCATGATCTGTGTCCACCGCCGCAAGGGATTCTTGTTACAGTTCTGTGATGGAGCAGGCTGTATATTATGAATTCTACCTGTAAGGGAGACAATGCACTTTTTTAATAAATATTTATACGTGGCAACTTAAGGGGAGGTTCCGGTCTAAAAGTCGATTCTTGTTTTATTTCATTTCTCGAATGTTCAACCTTTCGGGAATACGTGTTTTAAAGAATTTATAATTTGACTCGTATATTTATCCATGTTTTATTATTAGAGCGAAATAATTAAAATTTGTGGCAGTGCAAGCGTTTGAACGCATTCGCTAAAAAGGCCGTCCCATAATTACCATAATTTCGGCTATTCTGTTCATTTGAATTATAGTCGGTACCGAAATAAAAGAAAAAAAATTGTATTTTTTGATCGTCTGAAGTTGAACAGTTAATATTTCTTTCAACATTCGCATACCTCCTTAAAGCCTAATACAAAAGTATCGTCAGAAGTTTCCAAGCTACCGCTGATCCAGTCCATCGGCATTTTCTCCTTATGCAGAGCGTGCAATTTCGTAGTTTCTCGTTTACTTATTTCATAAAACCTCAACATTCCATCTCGGCCTGCAGACATTAATTTCGAACCTAGGACTACGAAGTGCTGAATTCCAATCTTTCCATGAATCTTAGCGAAGGTTTGAATAGGCCTACGATCCACTTCATTCGCTTGATCGCGCGAAACAGACTCTCCCAGCTCGAAGACATGCATATTCCCAGCTCTATCTCCGCATACCAATAATCCTTCGTAAAGTACAGCTGCTGTTAACCAACGCTCTCGACTTGCTGGTAGCAAGCATGTTGACCGAACGGTTACCGATCCTACGTGGAACGGAAAGAAACATGAAAGTAACGAGTCGCTTGCCGAAGTCTAGACTCGTGCCATCGCTTCACACTTACCATCCATAGAGAAAGTAAATATTTTCAACTGTCCCTTCGATCCGCATGCTATCAATTTTTTATCTTGCAACCACTGTATGGAGAATATTTGCGATTCCATTATCTTCTCCTCAACGATCTGTTGCAAGCTTCTATCGTTCGGGCCATCAGCTGCTACGAGTATTTCACACAAGTTATCAGATAATTTATATAATGTTTGTATATTTATTTCTGTACCTTTGTATATCGTCACGTATCCGTCTCTCGATGCGAAGCAAACGTAGGATCGACACAAGGAAACTTCCATAACGCAGTACGTACTGTATCTCTCTAAGTACACTGACTCTGTCGGAGCGTCGTGCGATTTGTTAGAAACGAAGACGTGTCCGTCTTCGTTGAAAATCAGAAAGTCACCACTGCTCAGGCAACAAACGTATTTCGGCAAGGTGAATTTGTGCGTCTCGGGTAACGGTACGTTTCTTTGAATACAATTATTAGCCAGGGACCACGCGTAAACTGCACCATCAGCTCCACCGGTGAAGGCGTTTTTATTATCCTCCGACACATCGATGCTCCATATAGCTGTCCCGTGATGAGCGCAGATTTTGTTAAGCAGCTTACCGTCCAACGACCAGGTGCACATAAGGGAGTCCTTTAACGAGGAATGTAATAAAAAAATTAAAAGCGACTTGGAAAAAATAAAAATGCACTGAGAAGTGAAAAATAAGTTTTTTCCTTATTTAATCTATGACTCAATCTTTTTACACAGTGTAAATCTAGAGTGCAAATCTTTAAAAAAATGAGAGTCATAGCTTAAATAAGAAAAATATTAGTTTTCACTTTTCAGTGCATTTTTATTTATTTGAAGTCAGTTTTAATTTTTCTAAGATTTTTTATTTTTTACTTTTTTTAGTTATTTAACTTGTATAACTACATTTATATTAAAATATATGGACAGCCTACGAAAGGAGCTGCTCGTAAAAAAAGTTTGCTAAAATCGGAAGATACCAATAATATTAATGAAGCAGATTTCTTATTTTTGGTGTAACTTCAAAACTACTGAACCGATTTTGATAATTCTTTCTGCGTGACCTAAGTTGATCGAAGCTAAACTAACTGCAATAAGATTCGCGGAAATCGGTTCAGTAGTTACGGAGAAATTCGCGGACAAACATAATACGTACTAATACGTTGTTAATTGTGTTTTATTATATTACTTGCCTCCCCTATCGTAATTAGAGTTCCATTTCTAAGCACAGATCTCCAGACTCTAGCCGCGTGGCCAAACATTGTTCGTATTAATTTAATCTTCACTCGCTTCCAACTTGTGGCATCCCTTTCTTCATTTTCGTCATGATTCACCGACCATAATCTTACTGTCCTGTCGTCGGACGTAGAGCAAATTAAATGCGTGAGTGGGTCGTACATGACTGAGAAAATTACACCCTGCGGAAACATTGGTAGATTTAAACTCTCGAAATAAAGTGTAATGCATTTAAGGGGAGAATCTGATTTGGGATGTTGAGAAAATGAAATTTCAACGCGACGAATTCGAAATTTTTAAATTAAACTTTCTTTTTTTGAATTGTATAAACATTAGGGGTAAGCAGTCATGAAAACTTGTCTACGATCATGAATTCGTAAGTTACAGGTGTTCAAAGTGAAAAGTACCTTTTTTGCTTTGATCGCGAATAACTCGGTCAATAGAAATCATACAACAAAACAAAAAAAAACGAAATTAAAGAGAAATGTTTGTTCTATAAGAGCTCTTCGTTGGATTTACCGGAAAAAAATTCTTTTGGCCCGTGCATATGCTCAAAGTAGGCAAAAATTTCTGAAACTTCGTTTGCTGCGCTTCATCTTGATAAAACAGTATCATAAGGAATGAGAAAAGAAAATTGAGTCCTTGATTCAAAAAATAGAAACTTCAAGCGTTAAAATGCGTATTTTAAGTATTTTTCGCAGAGCCACAGCCATTTGACGATGACCAAAACTTTCAGGAAATTAAGTGTTCCTTTAATTTTGACGCGGAGTGTAAAATATCCCTAAAATTTTGGAAAGATAGAATTTACTTTCCTTCGTGAAAAAAATTCGCGAAAATCACGTTTTTCGGCAATTTAAACCAGTTTCTCCCCTATCATTGTAGTCGCCGAAGTACTAACATTATGCCCCTTTAAACGATGCAAAACGGGTGCAGTGTCGCTGCTAGAAGTGCGATCCACTTCCCATATCAATATTTCTTGAAAAACTGTCCCGCTAAATATTACCAAATCTCCGTTCTTTTTCCCTAAAATGGATCCAGCATATCTTTACACGATAATGTTAAGTCCACGAGAAACAATCTTCCAAATACTTGAATACAAGGATACAGAATACATTTCTCTTCGCAGCATATATCTCGATAGCCATCGCGAAGCGCATCGTGCGAATATACATTATTGTGAGCCGATAGAACAGCTAAAAGATCACGCCCCTGGAGCGTCGACCAGTTCGCCGCGATTATCCAATCTCTGAGACGCTTCCTCCTAATACCCTCTTCGATTCTGAAATACAGATTCCATTATAAACACTTGCGAATACTGCGATACGATACCTGACAAACTTACACCAACGTCCCTTCTTTCTTGCGGATAACAAACGCGCAGAAGGAGTTTGCTCCGAACACAGCCAATTTATTATTAGAACCTTCGACGATCCCGTGTATGTTATCCGGATAAAGGCAATCTATCTTCCCCTCTATCTCGCACGTATCGGCGTTGAAAATGTGTAACGTGCTGCCTATGCCTGGAGAGAACGATACCATGTATTATTCAAACTCCAGAAGGGAATTACCATAAAGGATACAAAGTGGAAATATCGTTCGACGCAGTGCTCCTCAACCTTTTATTCTTTCACGAGGAAATAATATACAAAATATGTAGAAGTTACAAAGTGGATACACAGAAATTACATTTATCTTATTTATGAAAACTTGTGCTTTGTCTCCTCTTGGAAGCAATGCGCCGAAGCACACTTGGCATCGTCGCACACCAGTTGAGGAACACTGGTTTAAGGAAAGTACTGATAATTTCATTTAATGTTTACTGCGACCTGAATAACATAGTGATAATAGATTTAAGCCGGGAATCCGGCTAAGTTGAGCTATGCTACGTTTTAACATACTTTTTGGTGGAAACGGTTCCATAAGAACGTATCGAAATTAATTTTTTTAAAACGTAACATGGCATAGCATAGCATAGCTTAGCTTCTCGGTGGATTCCCGGAGTTTAGATTCTGATTCCATCAAAAAAAATTGTGGAAATAATTATATTCATCTGGATTTACATTTCGTGGCCCGGGAATTTGCCGCCCGAAAGTTTTTAGGCGACAGACGAACCCATAAAAATCAGAGTTGGGTAAAATGTAATCTATATAATTACAACTTACAAATTACGATTAAAATGTAATTGTGTAATTATTTACACTTTCTTTTCTGTAATCGTTAATTTAGATAGTTGACAAAATTGTGGTCAACCACCTAAATTAACGATTACAGAAAATAATGTGTAATCAACTACGCAATTACGTTTTAATCGTAATTTGTACGTTGTAAAAATACAAAATAAATATAAAAATACAAGCTTTCTGCTTTATATATTAAACTAGTGATATTGGCACAGCTAATATTACGTTCAGACTAACCTACGAAAACTAACTGATCCACGCAACGGATGGCGAGCACGTCGGTGCACAAAAATTGCGAGATCATTTCGAGGATGGATGAAATAACCTTGCACTAAAGTGCAGCGCGCAGCGCGTTACAGTTACTCAACAAACACCTATATTCATCAAAATCTCCGATACAATCGTCTGAAAACTCATCTCCGTCCAGCTGGGCAATGAATGCCGACGAAAGCCCTCGAACGTCGGCGTGCTCGTCGTATGTAATCTTTGTCAGTCGCACGCGCGAGTCATGACTGGTGCAATGCAATTAAAAATCACTTCAGCCGACGTTGCGAAACGAAACGTAAGTACCGAAGAAACTAGCCACTAAAAGATACACGCGTGTCCCACGAGATTCGTATCCAACCTTTCGCACGAAAGCAAACGTTTACTTATCGTCGAAGACCGCTAGATAACTCCGCCGTGAAATATTTTTAAAACTCGTAATAATGACTTATTCGACGAACACGCGAGTCCATCGAGAATCCCTTTGGGTAGGAAATCAGAGAAGTCGTTAAGTTAATCACTGCTTAATGAGGAAAGCGATAATGTGGGTATTCGGCTACGGCTCGCTCATATGGAAAGCGGACTTTCCGTTCGAGAAGACCGTGGTAGGCCACATCAAGGGGTACGTCAGGAGATTCCATCAGAAAAGCACCGACCACAGAGGAATACCTAGCAGAGTAAGTATCTTCCGAACACGACTCCGTTTAAAGCATCTCCCGACAGATTTGGGAATGAAATTCTTAATATTAAGCGTTCTCGACGAGTTTTATAATATCTAAAAGTTCGAACCGTTTACGTTAAGCTACTCCGTAATCGGATTAAGAATCGTTTGTTTCCACAGCCTGGTCGCGTGGTCACTCTACTCTCCTCCGACGATCCCAACGACGAAGTATGGGGCGTAGCTTACAAAATATCCGCTCAGGACATAGACAAAGTCGTCACGCACTTGGACTACCGGGAGAAAGGTGGCTACGAGAGGAAAAGCATTCTTTTCTATCCGTCGCACTCCATCGACCACGCCGCGACTCATTCGGCGACGAACGACGCTCCTAAGGGCAATCTCGGGGGCGGGAGTTCGCCTCAGGAGACCTCGGAGAACAAGCCGTTTTATATTACTATATACATAGGCAACGAGGATAATCCGAACTTCGCCGGAGTGGAGGATATACCCTCGATAGCGAGACATATATTAGTGTCTCATGGTCCTAGCGGCGCTAACACCGAATACCTGTACAATCTAGCCAACGCTATGCGAGTGATAGCGCCGGGCGTACACGACGACCATTTATTCGCGCTGGAGCGGGCTGTAAAGTCGATGGAGCTCGCTGGGGATAAGGATCTGAAGTCGGATTAAAGCGCGCGCACAAATGAGGTGGATAAAGGGATGCTTCGTTAGAATGGTCGGTCGTTAGATGAATTTTTTGACGAAGGCTTTTGTATTTAACGTATGACAGAATAGAAGAAATTATTCGTAGTATTTATTCAGATGCGTATGTGGAGAATGTTTCTTTATGATTTCAGATGTGATATTTAGTCTGGTGTACTATGAATGAAAGTATTTAGCGTAAAAGGGCACAATATTGTATTGCTACTGACACGGTGTAACGTTCGCTCCGGTTGAAAAGCACGCTTTGTTATTTCTCGCGGACGGTTTCTTATTTATGAGCGGAAGCAGATTGCGGGTGAAAAGTGGCGGATTTGGAGGAAATGCCCGGGCAGCAAACGTTTCGAGGGCGGAGTTGGGAGAATACATTTTTAGTTGAAGGATCTTGAGTAAGAATTGCGAATGGAAGGAAATTATTACGAGCATACCCAAGAATTTTTTATTCAAAGAAATTTTCAGTTGAATAATTTTTTTTTCGTACAAAGTTTCATTTGAAGAATTTTTTTCGAATAAAGTTTCCTTTGAAGAATTTTTTTTCGAACATAGTTTCATTTGAAGAATTTTGTATTTGAATAAATTTTCATTTGAAGATTTTTTCATTTGAATAAAGTTTCATTTGAAATTTTTTTTATTTGATTAAAGTTTCATTCGAAGAATTTTTTATTTGAATAAATTTTCATTTGAAGAAAGTTTCCTTTGAAGAATTTTTTATTCGAAGCAATTTTCAGTTGAATAATTCTTTATCCAAATCTTATTTAAAATTACATAATTCGTTATTTGTATCAATAAAAAATGATGCGTTAGTCATCGAATAAAAACTTATAATATAAATTAAGTAAACATAAAATTATTAAATATTATAAATTTATTCGAATACTGCCCAACTCTATCCGAAGGTCCCACTTTTTTCGGAAAATGAAGAAGCAATTTTCTAAAAACAGATTAAGTTAAGAACTACAGAAGAAAAAAATCATAGTATTTAGTTAAAATCGTAAGTTTTTTTCTGTAGATGGGGCCCCGGGGGCCTCCTAGGCACTGGCCCATGCGACAACTGTTCATCGACCGCCCGTTAAATCCGCCACTGATGTAAACAATGCCGTTATGAATAACGAATGAATCCGAAACATAAATCATTTCCTCGACATTCAAATATATTTTTGTAATAACACCTCGTATATATTCTGAACTGACCAATGACCTCCCCGAAGGATTTCCCCCTGAACCACATTTAAACAATGCAAATGGATCAACGACGATTCATCGAAATTCAACCTTGGCTGGAGAAAGCCTTCGGCCTTCAATTTGGCGGCGCACAAATTATCGGGCACAGGTAATTCGCGTTTCCTAATCCCCTCCAAACGATACATGGCCTCGATCTCAGATTCCCGTGGCTTAAGATACCAATTTACGAGACAAATATATCGTGTCTCGCACGAGACAGTTATTCTATTATTTTTTAATTAATTTGTCATTAGTTTCGTAAAACTAGACTCTCGCGAGTTTATATATTTTCAAAAATCTCATTCCTCACGACTACTTCCATTATTTACATTCAGTTGTTGCCGAGATTTTTGTCTGGTGTAAAATCTCGTCGTGTATTCGCACCTTAACAAACATATCTGAAATATAATTGAAAACATCGCGCCTCGCGCGATACTATCGAAAATTCTTGACCTCGAGTGAACACGTTAATTAGAGTCCAATTGTCGACAATGATAATCCTGGATCGCGCGCGTACCCATTGTTAATTTATCGCTCGAAGCGAAATGAATCGTGCCAGCGGTAAGTTTGAATCCGATTGGCCGCGCGATTGTTTATGATTCGCGGAGGGACTATGTTTTCGTTGCGCATGACCGTGCGCTGACGCGTAATGATCAGCTGAACGAGCGTAGCTCCGCCATTTCTTATTGTCGGGGCAACTGTCAAACCGAGCGGTTCGTCCGCGGCTCTGTTTCCTATCTGTACGGGCGAACACGACAACAAAAGCCAAGATTGGGTGATCCATTGACGTGAAAGCGTTTCGGACGCATCCGGGTAAGTTTCCCCGTGACAATCCGCGCCTCCTCTCAAACCCGCTCGCCAAATACTCTCGCACCTCTAACGGAAACAAAATGGTGGTGATACGCGAAAAGTAGAGTTGTTACAATTTCCCCGTGTCGTTTAATAAGTACCGAGACACCGCTCCTCGGGGCTAAAACAGCGCAGCTATGATTTTCTCTCCAATCGCGACTGATTACACGGTGAACTCGATAAATTCCTACCCCTCGTACTTAACCAGTCATTGCTCTGGAGCTTGCGTCATTCCTCGTTCCCTGTAAATAATAACACCACTGGCCCACAGTCAGATAAGCCTTGTTTTGCACGGCTCTCGATCGTAAATTTGGGCAGAGTGCGTGTTTATTTTGGCGCTGACGTCTTATCGGGATGATTGAAGCGATAATGCCAGCGGTGGGGGAAATAAACAAATGGAACGTTCGTTTCAAAGTTCATTCAGCGCCAAAGTGCGTTGAACTGCAACTACGCTGCGTAAATACATAGGTAAACTATGAATCACTCCCCGAGTAATTTGTATATACTTTCCCTGAGACATTCTTCAAATTCTTTCTCGATGAGAATGTAAACAGTTAGGTTTTAGGAATTTTTAAGTTCGTCGGAGTAACCAGGAACGCAAATTTCTTTGCGCGTAAATTGGTAGAGATAGATTACAAAGGAGCGTATCGGGGATCCATGCTCTTCGTATGTAAACAAAGAACTCTTTTTGCCGAGGCAACGAGTTGATAGTAAAAAGTTTCGTGTGTCAGCTTGACGTCGCCGATCAACTTCGTGCGAGCTCGGGCGCGATCGTGGCTGCTCGAGCATCGCTCACCCGTGCGATTCAAGCAGATGCGAGTCAGTATCGCTAAAGTACGCGCTCGGCGAGCGTGCGTCTGCTCCTCGTGGGGCTCTTTGCTCTTACGTAAAGAAAAAAAAGAAACGTATATAGTTTTTTGGTGGTTCAGTGATCTCGAGGGACCTCCGCACTCGAAACAAGTCGTACGTACACAAACTTTTTATTATACCCCAGGAATTTCTTCGCGAACGCAATTTCCCGCCAAGAATGAATAATGGAACTGTGTATACTCTCTCGAGTCGAAAACTTTTTAAATCGATTCAGTAATTAATTTCCTTACATCAATATCTGTTATTCACTTTTCTATAAAGATATACATCTTTATCTTTTCGCAGTCAATATAATTCCAAAGAACTGGATTCGTGTGCTTGTAAGTCACTTTTAATATCGCGAATCGAAAAATTACGTACTTTCTGAATTAATTTTTTGTTCGTGAAATTGATTTATTTTGAATTTCCACGTTTGGCAATTTTCGAAGTAGTAGCCGCAGAAACATTTTATGGCACTTCAGTCAGAATTGATCGATCAGATTGAAAATTAAATTTACATCAAATCTACGGGTTTGGGTTTCTTTTAATCGCGATTTAAGCAGTCGAAGTCGATCGAAGGGAATCCTGCTCATCCTTAAATTTGACAGTTCGTTGCATCAGCCGTTCGATATCTTTTCTATAGCTTCCTTTCTTTCACGAAGCGCGTCGCTGACACAAAAGTTGTTTTAACTTTTAATTCAATGCCATTTCTTTTTCTTCGCGGCGGTGCTGCCGAAGGTCATTGCCTGAAAACTTATTGTTACGTCATTTGGCAAAGTAAATTATTTATAGAAGTCAGTAATCCTTATCTTTCTTTCAAACTCTTACGTGCCGACTTCTTTTTGTAATTTTTATTATTAAAGGAACGAATACTTTACTATAACTAGTAAATAATACTTGCACTATTTCTGTAATGTAATACATTGACTGTTGATTTTAAAAATATTCTATTTCTGAATAATCTCTTGTACCCTAATATTTCGAAGAATTCCTCGATCAGTTCAATTCCATACGTAGGATTGACACCTTTTTTACAGAAAAATAACGTACATTTGCTTTCGGGGGATATAAAAAAAAGTACGCTCGACAAGTTAAAAGCACATTTTAATCTTATTAGTTTTTATTTCTTCCAAACACATTTTTTATTGCTTTTAGCATTACAAAGTAAATTTTTATTATTTTGAAATATCAGATACTTTATTTTAAAGTACGGGTGACAATCGTATCCATAGGTATCCTACGTTATTGGATCATTTAAATAAGATAATCGCGAGGTTAAAGAACTATCCTCTTTGTTAAGCGTATTCCAGATATTTCCATAATCTGAAAGCTATTATACTCGATACCCCGCTGCACCTACACCACTCTGAACAAAGATACTACTTCTCTCTGTACATAATTTCATCACTAATCAAATCACGCTGCAAGCGGAATTTCAAACAATCGTAAAGACTATCAAAATCTCATTGCCCTCGCAACGACACGGATTCCTTTGTTCTAGCATGTTCGAATTACTTCGCGCGCAAAACTCCTCGAAGATCACAATGGAATTTTTTAACGCCACCGTGGTAATTAGAATCGACGGCAAAGGAAAACCTGGTTAACCGCAGACGGTTAATTTTATTTCCAGCTAAGTCCTTTTTCAGTCCATTCTTCGAAACTCTCGAATCCCGAATGACCCGTTTACGGCGCGTGGACGCAACCACGTACGCACGAGACAGTTGAGAATGTCACGATGGGGAGCGAAATAAATCTTCCCCGATCTCCAACAGCGCCGAGAAATTACAATATCCAGATTCTAAATCGAACGCATCAGTTAAGCGTTATATATATCGCGCTCCGCTAAGATTGTTAAACATTTAAACACGTTTCGCAGCGATAAAACAGATCCCTATCTTATTTATAAGCCTTTCGATGGTCTATTTACGTTTGTTAACCGTCCGATAACGTTTAAGCCGAGATTAACATCCATAACTACATATAATATCGATGTTATTTCGTCTTTCCAGATACAAGGCTAGCCAGCTGCGCCATTCTTGTTGTGTGACGCCCGCCTCATCAGCCACACTACGCACCCTTTGTGTTCTATCATCCTTTCGTTGTTGCCGTAGTTAGCTGTTGGTCACACATCGCAGGAATGGACACATCGGGCTTGCCTGTACCGGATGCAATCCACCCGCTGCTCGAACGACTCCAAGAAGCCTTGGTTCTCGAACTGAAGTACCAACCTAATCTTCAGTTACCGAGTGTATCGCAAGTAAGTGTACGCCCGGAGAGAACCCAGGGAGTGGTTCTCGCCTAACAGCGCGTCGGCGCCAGCGAGAACGACGGAGAGCGTTCGTCAAACCGGCAAAATCTTTCCTCGTTTCCTCAGAATGATGAAATAACTATCGGAGCTCGCGACGGATCTGCCCATGTTTTAAGATGTTTAAAAGTATGGTACGACTTACCGTCGGACGTGCTTTTCGTCGCCATCAACCTGATGGACCGTTTCCTAACTAAAATGAAGGCGAGGCCGAAGCACATGGCTTGCATCAGCGTGTCCGCATTTCACATAGCCGCTGTCCAGCTAGCACAGTCTCTGGACGCCGATCACTTGGTCTCTATTTCCCAGTGCAAGTGCACCGGCGGTGATCTAAAACGTATGTCGGAGGTGATACGGAACAAATTAGAGTGGGCGCCCGGAACTCGACCCCTCACATCCTTGACTTTCCTTCGGTTGTACAACGCTATGTTCCATGCGGTCGCGACGCAGTTGGGAGTGGGTGACATCTACAGCAGCATCGTTACGGTGAGTTACTTTATCATCCGTGGGAAGTCGTAGGATAACGGCAGCTTCAATGGCACTGAACGCGCTTATTTCAGGAGTCTGAGCTTCTCCTCAGATTGGAGATGGTTGCCTGCGATGGCAACTGTGCGAGCCTGAGGCCATCGGAAGTGGCGCTTGTTCTGCTCTGCAACTACTTGGACGGCGCAGTGAATCGGCTGGACAACAGCGCGGACTCAGGTGTATCCACGACCGCTGGGCCCAGCTGCGCCACTATGAATCCATCTGTAATACCAAGAAATCAAATGCTTAGACTTTTAGAGTTTGCCGTAGAGCTTCAGAAAATATGTAAGGTATTGTCGGAACGATATTCCAGCTGTTTTATTTCGAGGACAATCGAGCGATGGTAGATCGATCAGCTTCTCTTCGACAGATTTCAGATACAAGTTTCTTCTCTGCGCACGAAGCTGTAGGTGCTATATTGAGCAAATACAATGCCCAAGAGCAAACTCCTCACAGGCAAAGACTGATATGGAGATTGTCGTCGCGTACGGCGCGTCTTTTACGTCCAACTGATAAATTCACGTCTGTGTTACCTGTTATCGCCGAACATGCTCCAGTTCCTTCGCCAAGTAAAATTAGGTAAACTTCTGCATCTGTGTAAACAGATTCCCAACGGTTCGGTTTGGTTTTTCAATGCTTCTGTTGCTTGTTCGCAGGAAAAGTCGTAAGTTCAGTCGACGTCATGGGAACAAGAGACGTTAAGTGGCAGTATCGAGGCCTTAAAGTGAGTTGATTATAAATACGGATATTACGTTAGAAATAAGTATAAGTGATTCTCAACTGGTGGATCGCGAAGGGTTTTCTGTGAGGTCGCTATAGTTTTTTCATTAAGGTAGGTTTTCCTATAGTTTTCAAAGTCGATTTTCTCGAAAATGAAGCGGAATATAAAAAAATTTTATTCCTTTTTCTTGACTTATTTAGTCGTTATAAGTCGAAAAGAAAAAGTGACTTTTTTGGATAGCGAGCTTCTTTTTCCATAAAATCGACTTTGAAATTCTACCTTAATTGAAAACCTATCTTAATGAAAATGAATTCGCCCTGATTTAAAATTATATTCTGAAGTACCTGTTTCTAATGTGTTTTATTTACCTTATTAAATTTTCCATACTTATATTATAAACGCTGGCGCTTTTTCGCGACTTGAAAAAGATTGGGAAACACTGGCACATAGATCGCTAAGGATGGAAATAGAATGTATCGTGATTAACGGCCGCTTGATTTTCAGGTGCTGGATCAGATGTTCAGTGTTGTTTATCTGTCATACCGAGCAAGAAAGGATGTTTGGTTTTAGTTCGACGTTAGAGGTTCACATAGAAAGTACAAATATCGATGTATTTACTGTCGTACACGGCGAAACGTCGGATATCTCTTTTGTATCGTATCGTACCAAAAAGCAGAGGCCGAGATGGGCGTAAGTTCACGTTTCGTTGCAGTAGCATTCGTAACTGAATGATTTCTCTTAATTGTACCATACATTTTACAATGTAAGACGAGGATTTTTCCGTTCTAAAAATCATTATTCGCTAGTTTATCGCTTATTTATGCCGCGGCACGCCGGTGCTCGAGAACGCGAGAATGGGGGGATGGTACGAAGAACGAACAATGATCGGGACAGCAGATCGTATTTTTTAGTAATATTGAAATTAATGTGATACAATGTCCACTGTAACTCGTACATTACGAATAGAACCGTTTAACGTTTACGTATGTACCGTACGTTCGCGAAATTTGTTAAAAATGCGAGGCAATCCATTACGCGCGAGTATAAATAATGATAAGGGAAAGTCTAAAAAAAAGAATTATTTAAAAAGTAAATTATAAAAAAAAAAGATTAATGAAATTAATTAGAGCGGTTGGGAATGTTCAAGAAACATGAAATCCTTCGAAATTTACTGGGATCGGAATTACTGTTTGATGTTCTGTCGCGAGACTGTATTTAAATTATGATGTATCGTTTTTGAGAAAAAGACTACGAGCGAGTGTAAATAGGGATAGTCTTCTATCGGGTGTTTCTACGATAAAAAAGAAAGGCAACAACGCATTTATATCAAACAATATACTGCTCGACCCGTTCGCGCTCCGATTGCGCCTAGTTTTTCCAAGCGTTCTTTTACAGTCAGTATTTCTTTAAATCTTCTAAGCAGCTGCAGCGCGCGAGCTGCATTCTTCGATGTTGCGTCGCACGCAATTGCCTGCGACCCTAAAAGAAATCTACGAAACCAGACCGACACGGCGCTGGCCTTTTATCTGGGTCACACTCGAAATAATCCACAGACGGTTTAAATTTAGACAATCTTTCCTTAATGTTATTGGAAAAGTCTCGAAGAATGCAGCCGCGCGCGTAGCATCGCCGGGCGCAATTAACAGCGCGAACGGTCGACGGGCATAATCTTAAATGCTTCAGACGAACATTCTGAAAAGCAAAAAAAAGAAAAAAAAATAAAAGGAAAGCTGTCAGCTGTGAAAGTGTAATTACACGTAAAGTTAATTTAAAGTACATAGTATTACATAATTACATATAAGAGTAACGTTTCGAAGCCACGATTTGTGATAGGATTTTCTACTAACGTAGCTTTCGAATGTGGTGATCGTTATTAATTGTCTCGAGCATTTGAGATCCAAAAAAAAAAAAAAAAAATTGTGTCTGCAACAACGCGTTGCCCCACTAATTTTTTTTTCCTTTTCTTCGCGCGTCTGATCTTGCAATCTCACGACGTTTGGGGGAAAGCATGCGTGCAAAACCGAAAGAAAGAATACTCCGAATTAACTGTAGATAATTTATGTTGAGTGGGATACTTGCCCCGATTGTAAAGTATTGATACAAAATGGATTGTATGTAAATCACGGAAGGCATTGTGTTCTTACTCTACGCGAAACGCCTAATTTTTAAACTGTACACAGCTAGGAGTGTAGTTGTTGCATTATTACGTTGAAAGGCAATGATTACGTTCGAGGGGGGCAAACTTTCTTCTTTCCTTCAACGTGTTTTTATATTCTTTAGCCAGTTCACGCTAGTCATAAGTCGTATCTATGCCTTGAACTTTCATTTCATACTACTTCCGTGGAAATAGTTTCTTTTAAACGTAAGTTGCCGGAACGAGTACTTAGAGAAGTATACTTGGAATCACATATCTTAGGGTAATACTGGGACGCCAGGCTCATCCGAAGCATGTATTTGATCAAAGTCTGTGTAAAACTAGGGAATCGTTGTAAAAGCGAAGGGCCGTTGAACGAGAAGCATCGACCGTCTCGAATATTCCTTAGCGCTTATTAACCAGTATTACGTGCAATTTTCAAAGCTTTTCAGAAAACTGTTTTTCTCTCGTGATGAATCGCTAAAATAAGTTGCAACAGAATGAAGATTTTTATGTAATGAAAGATACAGTAAACTTCAGTCATTTTTTCCTACGAAATGTTTCTTTATTTTCTTTCTATAACAGTTGTGCAGCACGCATCGGTCAACCCTGTAAGTATACTATCCTTGTCGCATACTAAATACTTCTGTTATCAAAATTTTTTTAATGTTAACAATAGACTCTATTCAGGGCCCGATCTAATTCTTCCATTGCGCGCACAGTGCTCTGGAGGGTGGCCAAAATTCAATTTCTCAACTTGAACTTTACAATGTAATTTTTTTTGTATGAATTGACAATTCTCCAGAGCTTCTAAGTCCGCATGCCTTTCCTTTTGCAGATTATTTTTTGATAAAATATAATATTACGAAGACAAAATCGTGAAATTTTATGTGAATCTAATTGTTTTAATTACTCATTATAAAAGTTATAATAAGCATTTTTTAGTCGATGTACAAAGAGTGCAATGTTTATATCAATTTAAACATTGAGAAGGCTTGTAAAATAATGATTAAGAGTGATTAACGTCGGACTTTTCTTACATGAAAGCTTGCATAATTGTTAACAAGAATATGCAAATTCCAAGTGCAGTCACCTGCAGTCTTCAACTTTATGCGGACTCTTGGAAATAACGTTCGGGGTATTTAGGCGTCCTAGATACGTGTAGCTGCATACCCGCTTCAGTCGTGATTTGGAAGAAGCTGACGTCAGATGTTTTCAGTGCGTGTATATGTATGTATAATATTTATTTGTTTAGTTAAAGCTAATGTTAGAACTGGTGAGCTTTTTTACAAAAATATAAATATTTAATTGAATTTTGTGATAAAACAATAATTTGCACGGAAAAATTGATATTCAATTTTAGCCATGATATTTTTTTTGTTAATAATTTATGATAAATAGTCGAATTATATAATGGAAAATGTATTTGCATTGGAAAATTCGATATAAAGGTGTTTTTAATTTTGGCTCTAAATTTCAATCCGCCATCTTTTTTTTTAACCCATTTTATGCTTCGCCCGAAATTTAAATTCTGATTTTATAAAAAAAAAATTTTTTAGTTTCTTTTTCTAAAAATGGTCACATTTATCGGGATTAGTCGTTCATAATGAGCTGAGGCACATTTCGTGATCCCAGAGTTTGTCGCATTGTCGTTCGAAAGTTTTTAGGCAACAAACACACAAACATGTATATAGAAGCTTTCTGCTGTATATATTAATTGCAAGAAAAGGTAGAATTTTATTTCATAAGCATTTCATATGACAGATGGCATTGCTAATACACACACACCTAAGTACACATTCTTTAACTTCTAACATTAAATGTTAGCACTTCTGAGGAAATGCTTCCGGAGTCAATACACTAGCTTCACCTATCTATGCATAAATGTGAGTATTTGTATACATGCATGTGCAACTAGGGTTGCCACCCGTACTTTAAAATAAAGTATCCTACGTTATTATAGGTAAATGCACTCTCGAATAACAATAAAGTACGCGAAAATACTTTATTTCACAATCAATGATATTACGCGAAACGTAACGCAATATGGTTATCTTCTATCTGTTCCCACCACTTCAGCATTTACCGAGAGAGTTTTCTCTGTCACGAATGTGAAGTGGCGGGATGAAAGAAACAAGGCCTCTCTGAATCTAATAAAAAACGAATTATTTATATATCTCGATCCGAATATCGAGTGCAATGATTCCATTAAGATATTTCAAAATGATAAAAATTTACTCTGTAAAGCTAAAAGCAATAGAAAATATATTTGTAAGAAATAAAAACTAATAAGATTAAAATGTACTTTTAATTTGTTGAACGTACTTTTTTTTATACCCTATGTACGTTATTTTTCTGTAAAAAAGGTGGCAACCCTATGTGCAATTGATCCGATAGTACATATATGAAGTGAGCATTTTTCAGCTTCAGCCCGTATCTTTGGCAAAACAAACAGCGCTCGCCTGCCAGACTTATTCGGGGAGCCTACCACTCGTTCCTCTTAATACGTCTGAGTACACCAATCGCGCCATGACGTCTCCCATACAAATTGATGGAAGCTTAGGCGAAGGTGTAAGTATTTTCAGTGTCTCCTTCCCGAGACGACCTAGGTTACAAGATAAACCAATCCTTGAATTTTTATTATAAACCCATGTTCCATTGCATTCGCTTCCGATTAAAATTCCCGAGCCAATGTCTTCCGTCTTCTCCAGGGTGGTCAAGTATTAAGAATAGCACTTTCCCTGAGTACGCTGTACAAAATTCCAGTCAAGATCAACAATATACGAGCGGGCCGCTCCAAGCCTGGCCTCGCTGCGCAGCATTTAAAAGGTATACTCTCCGAAGTCGCTGGAATCCGATTTACGATCGGCGTCGCATAGATTTCTAATCCAGTATCGTTTCAGGAGTCGAATTGTTGAGAGACATGTGTAACGCGCGAGTTCAAGGAGCCCACATAGGATCGACGTCGTTAGAATTTAAGCCCGATTCTCTGAACGCGGATAGAGGGCACACGTTCGTCGCGGACACAGGGACCGCTGGTTGTATTTGTTTGCTAGCTCAGGTAGCCCTGCCCTGCGCTCTCTTTTTCCCTCCGCGAGATCCCGTTACGCTAATCCTCAAGGGCGGTACGAACGTCCCTATGGGGCCGCACGTGGAATACCTCACGGAGGTGTTGAGGCCGTTGCTTAACAAATTCGGGGCTGACTTTGATTTCAGAGTCGTGTCGAGGTATGTATACTCGGTACGGCGTGTTTCTCCCAAGGATATTAATCTTTTAATAATCAATGGAGGGGTTATTATCCGAAGGGAGGCGGAGAAGTGCATTTGTACGTAAACCCTGTGCAGGCTTTGAAAGCTGCTACGTTAATGGATCCCGGCGTGCCTCGTAGCATCGACGGATGGGCATACGTCGCGGGAGTTGTCCCTATTAAAGTACGTCTCTGACTCTCTCGTCCAACTTGCCTAGCATCGTGAGTTAATAAATCTGTTCGTCGCAGGAGGCGCATAAGATGGCAAGCGAAGCTAGGTCGATGTTAGTAGACGGGTTGAATAAGCGTAACATTCATGTGCCAGCCGTAAATATCGAAGCCTATAAGGAAGATAGATCTGTGGCTGTTGGCAATGGATCTGGGATCAAGTAAGATGCTTCGATAAGTCGGGAAGAATGAATTTGCCGTATTTAATAACGAAACGTAAACGTTACTAGCGTAGTCTGCACTACCACTAGTGAATGCATCCTCGGGGGTTCCGGCTTGGGTTCAGGAAGACAGGAGCAAGTGGCTCCAGGTGTGCAGGCTGGCAATCAGATACTGGACGCGATCTTGTCAGGATCCTGCGTCGACGAACACGCGCAAGATCAGGTATATTTTTTTTTAAATACGATGTTACTATAGCGATGTCTTTATCGTGGGCAGGGGGTGGACAGTCCAATGCTTTAAGCTTGCAGAAGGATAGACGCCAATGACGCCATCTAGTGTAGACGCAAAACCCCAAGATAAGATAATAGATGGTCGTTCAGATGATCGAGATATTATTCAGATAACGTACTAATATCTAATTAAAGAACTTGTAAAATGAAGAGACCAATAGAATAACATACAGAAATACATAATTAGTTATTACGAATAGTTACTGTAATAACTAATTATGTACTTCTGTATGTTTTTCTATTGGTTTCTTCATAAAAGTGTGTATTATTTATAAGAAAATGGTAATGAAATTGTTTCAAAGAATTTTTTTATTATATACCAGAATTACAGTCCATCTGTTGTTACATCTCGTACTTCCATAACACGAAACGCACGTTTTGCGAATTTCTTATTATTATTACAGAAGATAAACGGGCAGAGCCCAATACAAAGTATGCTTAATAACTATTAGCGGATTCGGCAGACACACACTTGTGCCATTTCGTGCTATGCCGGTGCTGCCTCGGCATAGTGCCAGTGTAGCATGTTTTCTAGTGGCGTATTCGGACGGTCGCACTGAGTACGAATTTTAGCCAATCGGAAACGAAAAAGTTTCGAATACGCCATAAGGTTTTCTAGGACCGATTACATTTGATTTACATGCGAGCAATCTTGTGCATCGTATTCGGCGACCAAGAACTACCCTGGTGTAGTGCAAACTTCGCATTCGGAAAACTGAATAAACTGCACGAGTGCAACTTTTCTGGCACTGCGATTTCTTACAGTGCAATCAGAGCAGACTACAGTGTAGCCAGTGTAGGATATTTTATAGCGAATTCGGCAGGAAATAACGTGGATTGGTTGATTTTTATAGAGCTTCTTCGTTTCTATCAGAAACAACCAATCCAAGTTATTTTCTGGCACCAGTGCAGTGCCAGTGCGTGCTTGCCGAATTCGCTATTAGTGTATCTCAACAAATGCTTAAAAATTTAAAAACGAAAAATGTTTATGAGTCCGAAGAAGAGAATCTGGATTTCGAACTTTTATTGTGATTTAATTATTATAAATATTTTTCAAACACATTTGGCTTTTTTTTAGTATTATTTGGCTTACACACGGTAACATATTTCCTACAAACGGTGGGCACAATGATAAATTTGATCACGTTCGTTCCCAATCACGGTGGTTGTTCACGGTGATCCGTGATTTTTCGTGAACATTTCTGATTGGTCGAGAGCATATCTGTTCTTTGCACGCGTCAATAACTTTCAGAAAAGGCATCAATGGCTGCGTTCAGCCGACACAACCGGTGAGTGATTTCACTAGATTTTACTCGCATCGACCAATGAACGAGTAAGTTCAGAGTAAAATCTAGTGAGATTACTCACCGGTTACTCACCGGTTGTGTCGGCTGAACGCACCCAATGTCTACATATTAACTCGTGTTATAATTATACAATTAATTAGGTTAAGGGGTCCATATTTCGATTTGAAGTGCCGGGATAAAAAGGGGGCCGGCCTTTTTCTAACACATCCTGCTGGACCATATAAATTACAAATTTTTTTTTTTTTTTTTTTTTTTTTTGGGGAAATCCAGAACGGACACTCCGCCCCCAGGAGAAGGGACGGAGTAGTGTCGGGCTCTAACCGACTAAAACCCCAAGGAGACCCTAGATCAGAAAAATATAGATTAGAAATACGAATAATTTGAAGTCGGTTAGACTATGAAACCAACTTACCTTTATATAAGATAATAAAATAAACGGATCCATTTCCCATTTTACGTTCCTTTACGTACGGTTTTCTTATAGCACTCCTGTGCTAGCTTAATTGGTATACAAAGTTGCTTGTTTTGTGGAATAACTCGGCCTCTCAAAACTTTGTTTATATAAGTTGCCACATCTTCTATATACTTCCTCACGCATATTTCGGCGAATGTCTTGAGGACTTGTGGTTTATGCTCTCTGCACGTCCAAAAATTAAATTTTAGCATACGTGGGATCATCCGTTGCAACTTCTTGCCTATTCTTTGGCGCGAGATATTATTGCCAATCATTTTTCCTAAATGACGTTTTGCAAGTATGTGCTGATCCGTAAAACATGTAGTTCCTTGCCTCTGTGATGACTGTATCTGGAAAGAGTGAAAACATTCTCTACATATTATTAATGCAGGTAGGCTTTTCTTAATACTTTTAATAATATCAGCAGAATTATTAATTTTAGTTCCTTCGATACTCTTAAGGGGTACTTCTTCCTTATCCTGAACCTCATTGGTTTCCTCGTCGTCCTCCTCGTCTGGTAAATATCCAGTTCCACTAAGTAATGTGTTGTACTGTGGCAGAAGAAAGGCTCCGCTATCGTCTTCACAATTGTATCCTGGCGAGTGTTTTGAAGTCAAATTGGTTATTAATAAGGACTTATAAATGGCCTCAAATTGGTAGCAGGTTGGCTTATTTGATCGAAAATCATGGCTCCTTACATTGCCAAAAAAATTTTCTATTGGATCCTGGTTGATGGTCCTCGTCGCGAAATTGTCAAAACCCATTCCTTCTAATTTAGCCCATAATAATTCGAAACCCTGCAAAGTATTTATGAGATTCTGTAGGCATGGAATATCTGTTGTAACTGGTTTCTTAGTTTTAGAATGAATAAATCTTATGCTTCTCAATTGTTGTCTTGCGGTTGCGAAGAATTCAGTGTGGTAGCTTTCCGCAGACCACGGTATCCTTTTGGGGTGATCATCTCCGTAATGGACACCATTTGTCCCGTCTGCAATTCCATTCATTAACTGAAGGAAGTACGCTGTATGGATTCCCTCAGCTGGCATCTTCCTGTCTCCAATACTCGTCTTCATCGGTCCTAAGATGGAAAGAGGAAATTAATAAATGTCACATTTATTGAAGGCATTAGTACAAGGTACACAAACGTTTATCGGGGGAGATAAATCGTAATACCTAATGAAAGAAATAACAAAACTTACCACTTGCTTTTGCAAGGAGGTCGACGAAACAGAACATCTTTTTACTGAAGACCTGCATCATATGTTTGACCTTCATTTTATTGATTTTTCCAGGATAAACATGCTGTTCTGTTAAGTCTGGCACGTGCCGCTCAATTAAATCGCCATGCACATCGATTTCATAGGCTGTAATAATGTGGTTCCAAGATGCCACTTTTCTATCCTCATCCTTCAGATGTGCATCAAAATCGATTTCAATATCTTTACTTAAAAAATTGTTCCGCATGCACTTCAGCACGTGTGGAACATCGTACAACGGAATAAATTCTACGTTGTCGATGAGGATAGTCCAATCTGTGAAAGAAGTATTGTCATTAGTCAAATACAGACATGTATTTGAAAGAAGATAAAGTACGTAATCAAAAAAGATACTTACATTTTTTAATTCCTTTCTGGTTTCGAATTTTGTCCGTATCTTGCTGCATTGTTTTAATTGCCTTTATATTGGAGGAGCCTTGGTCGCATACTGTTGCTGTTACTATAAAACCGGCTTCAGTAACCGCTCGGACAACCTCCTTGATACAGTAAATCAATTGTCCGTGGGTTGTTTGAGCCGTACAAAAATTGTACGCGACCGGGACTTTCCAGCCGGTTTGTATACCTCGCAGCATGAAGACCAACGCGTGGTCTGCATACTTTGCGGTACGATTTGTGCCCCAATCCTCCAGGCCAACAAGTTTATCCTTTTCGGCACAATACTGCACGTTCAGTTGTAATGCTACTTCGTCCCACATGAGTATACATACCTTATCTAGTGGGTCCATCATGCGGTTGGCCATTTCCTTTAAACAATCCTTTATTGTTTGTGTCACACCGCAATCCAAGCGAATGTGACTGAGCAGCTGGCGAACTCTTCTTGGGGCTGGAAGAGGAAGAAAACTACACAAATATCTATATGCGGACGCCGATCTCTTATAGATCGAAAGGCATAGGAGCCTTTCGTCTGAAGTGTAGCGGCGCCCATGCTTACGCTTACCTGCATTCCTGATGATCATATTGACAAAGTCACACTGCAGTGAACTAAGATCTTCTATATTTTTTATGAATTCCTCGGTCTGCGCATTCAGAACTTTCTTCAAACGATTTGCACATCTAAAATATATTAATTTGTTTATTTTTTAAGAACTTTCGTGTTTAGTTTCAAATTGAAAATGCTGTAATAAATGTTCAGAACAATACCGTAAGCTTTTGGTCCTATAATTATCCATTTTTTTCCTCGCTTGTAGCACGGCCTCATACATTTTTTGTGTGCTGCCATCTAAACGTTCCCGTTTCCATATCAAGCGTTTCGAAGGTCCAGCTGTAGTGACCTCATGTACATTTTCGTCTTGCGAACTGGGTCCAGGAAGTACATTAACGCTTTCTATCCTGGAAAATTTACATACGGTAGATTTCGGCGTTGTTGCAAAAATAGAGTTACCAGATTCGACGGCTACTGGGGAACAAGTTTGCCTATCAGAATTACTCCCTGTTGATTTTTGATACGAATCCCGAAATGTAATTGGAGAAAAATCTGCACTTGATGGAGTAATAGTAATTCCATGGGATGAATCTTCCTTCCTGTCCACATCAATTTTCTCGTCAATTTCCGCTGATGATGAACTGCTATCCGTTTCCTCAGGCAGCAACAAGGAAGGTACAGTTCCTTCCTTCAGTTTTCTCCGTATACTGCATTGGTAATCCTGGGGATGAAAATGTAAATGACAAATTACATACCGATTATCGTGAACCTGCTTGGGAGTTAAACCTATCAATCGCGGACTACGCGCTGCTTCAATCCATCGTGAAGCGATTATTGTACATTTTGGGAACCGATGAGAATGTTCCTGTCGTGTTGATGGACAATTCTGGACAGCACACTTTCCCTTGTCCTTGGAAATCCGCTTTGTATCCATTTTCTCTGCACAATTACCTGAAATCAGACTTAAACACAATACGATTAATACAATTTAAATTCAAAAATATACAATGGCGACCAATGTCGGCGTTAGTGGGCGTCTTAGGTAGCGTCAGTGGCGCCAGTCAAGGATGAGCAAGGAAGACCTGGCAAGACCGGAAGACCAACGAAGACAAACGCAACCTTCCTCGGAACAAGTGAGGGACGTGGGAGGGACAAAACGCTGCGCCATCTAGCGTAGACGCAAAATGAGATGAACTATGTTTCTGCATGAAACCTATAATACTGTCCACCCCCTGATCGTGGGTGTATCGTAGCTGGTGATATTCATGGCCCTGGCAAGCGGCACTTCTAGAATCAAACTCGGGAGCAAACAACTTACTTGCCACACCGAGACAGCTATAAAAGTGGCGGAGATCATGTTAAGCGACCGTGATCTTCGTTTCAAGCTGTGCGAGGACAAAGGCGTCGGGGACAGTACTTGTTATACTTTGGAGTGCGAAGGTTGCGGCTACCAAAATACCAATGCGGGATAAGTATTGTATGCTTCTAGTTTCAGCACTGTTTGGACGCAAAACGCGTGTATATGTCCAGGAGTGTTATTTTACTGATAGTCGATACTCTGGGGAGGATTACACAGGCGAAAATCTGGATATGTAAGACAGATTCGAAGCACTTC
The DNA here is from genome assembly GCA_963971345.1 of Andrena flavipes. Taxonomy (NCBI): domain Eukaryota; kingdom Metazoa; phylum Arthropoda; class Insecta; order Hymenoptera; family Andrenidae; genus Andrena; species Andrena flavipes. Next base: position 77,846,796 of record OZ020480.1, read on the forward strand.
GAAGTGATTTTAGTATCGACTATATAGTAGAGCAACACCCTGTATATGTAGCGATATATATGTTTCATTTCCTCGTTTTTACTCTTTTTAAGAATAAATTATGCATTGCAATCTAATATCCTTTCGGTTTATCACTTTCTGTAACTTGCGTGATTCTGTGACAGAAGGGAAACGAAATTCAGATGGTTTATTTTCGATCGTAATAAGTTTTGTTTAATAAGGAACAATCATTCCTGCTTTTGCCTGAAAAACGGTTCTATCGTCCGCAGGAATTCTGTCTCGAAGACTTCGTCTGAAAAGCGGCTCACTGACGCCCTGGAAAGAGTTGTTTACAATTTCAGATAGAGATACTCGAAAATAGTGATGGGACTCGAAGCGCTTCGAATCTCTCTTGAATTTCAGGCGAGTGCTTCGAAGCACATAATTCGAAGTTTAAAACTCTTGCATCCTCTTTGAAGTCTTGAAATATATGTAAATTCGAAGCGCTTCAGATCCCATCACTACTCGAAAACCACCGAAATTAACAATACCTAGCAGCCATTTTAATAGCATTTCTGTCTTCCGAATGCATACTGATGATATGTGATATTATTGATGCGTATTCCTCGGGGTCTTCCGCCATAAATCCATTCTGCGATCCCAGCTGCGTTTCTATTATGTCGGCCCTGTAATTATTACCGATTGTATCGTGAAACGTCTGTTTCTGTTCGACCGATTACAAGTTTCTAATAAAACCTTGGGCCGCCAGACGCGTGAACCACCATAATCAATCCCGCTGCCATGCATTCGACAACGCTGATGCCAAAGTGTTCGTTCCACATTGTATGCAGACCTATCGTTGCTTTTTGAAGCTCCGACGTAAGCTCCGAGTACGGTATGTTCAATTTGAACTCCACGTTTTCATCCAGCGCAAAGTGCTTCGATAAATCCTGCATATCCTTCACTCGACTCTGGTCCTCCTCGTTCCGACAGGACCCGATAAGAATTAATCGGATCTGCAAAGGTCAAGATTATTTTAAGATTAATTAATTCCTAAAGATCAGCTATTTGTTTGGGCTCTAGACCGGAACCTCCCCTTAAGTTAACATCGGACTCACCTTCTCCCACGTTTCTTCTTTAACGATCGACCGAAGCTCGTACAACGCTCTTAACATTAACGGATGATTCTTCTCCGGCCTAAATTGTGCCACGGAAACTATACGAATGTCGTCAGATTTCTTATCATCGTCTAGGAGTGGCAGTTGCGTTAAGTGTTTCACATCGCAAGGTGGATAAATCCTGTGCGTCTTTAACGGACAGTTCCAGATCGTATTGATGTGCTCCTCGGTCCACGAAGAGTTCACCATTATGATCTCCGCTCTTCTGCCGGCCCAACCGTACATCTAGAGCGTTCGCCAGAGATTACGATATCCAAGCATAATTATTTCACAATTCAAGGGTACTTACGAACGCGAACAATTTATAGTAAGCAATCTTGGCTGCGGATAAGAACGGATTTCTAGCTATGACTTTTCTGTTATTATGCGAGATTACTCTCCTGTAAACGTGCCTCAACATATCGGTCGAAATCGTGGGGTAATGAGTGTAACTCGCTACCCTACAGCCGCCAATATATTTGAATAACGGGTATGTGAATGCGTAGCCCATTGTATCGATGTAAATGTCTGAAATTATATTACGTTTAAGGGGGTATTTTACCCAAAAAATCTATTTTTTTTTTTGATTTTCTAATAGTTTAAGGTTTCGAAAATATTCCCCTAAAATATTAAGGTGAAATTTGGAAAACTCACAGAGTTATAGGGGCTTAAGGCCGCAAGCGTGGCACGTAATTTTTCCTTCGAACTTTGTATCTAAAAACTCTAAAAAGGACTCTACGGTCCTGATATAGCAAATTAGGGATAAGTTACAGAAATTAGTCGTTATCTACCGTAACTTCAGTCGCATAGGTCGTAACTGCATGAAAAACTTTAAACGCGTTTTTCTCGAAACAAATTTCGTAAATCGGGTGAACATTTTTCTCGAAAACTACTGGACCCATTGAGTTAAAATTTGACCCACATTCAAAGTGAATGTGTACCTATAACCCGAAGTAGAATTATATCAATAGTTTTAATACAAACACCCCCACACCTTATTTTACCTCAAGAAAATTCAAAAAAATCAAATATAAATATTTAAACAGCTGCGATTTCCGTAACAATGTCCGGATTTGATTGCATCTGCTATATGTGCGAAACCTCTGCTCCTGTACCAAATACCACCTTCAAAAACGAGTGTCTAGTCTAGAATACCCCCTTCATCAGTGAAATACTCGCTGAAGCTTCGCGAAGCTTTTATACCTGGTACGAAGCTGTTTAAAGCCTCGATGCCCAACCATATCGACCCCAAGCTTTGCCCCAGCAGCGTGAAATAAGGGTACCTGGTAGCTTCCACCCATTTCCGCTTATGAAGATACACAAACTCCACTTTGCGCTCCAGTTGGAAGTTAAATACTTTCTTCACTTTATTCAGAATCTGCTCTGGGTCGGCGTCGAGGTCCCCGGTGTAAACGACTATATGTACGTTCGGATACCTGCGAACAACGGAGTGTTAAGCTCTTTAAAAGTTAAGATGGACGTAGCCGCTAATTAAACTTCGCTCGAACCTAGTTTGTATGGCACTGATCGCAGCCCAGAGTACTCTTTCACCGCCGCCACCAGAATTACAGTACGGATGAAAGAAACCCACGACCGTTTCCTTGCGCGATCGCTCGGCTCGTTTCTTGGCGTACAACTTCCTCCAGGATATTAGCAAAACAGGCAGAGCGATGCAAATGCACAGTATCTTACAGATAGCTAGTACTAACAACATAGTTAACGATAATATCGTCCGGGTTCTGAAAAAGCAACAGAGCGATGAATATATGGGAAGTTTGCTACGATGTAAGCTTCCCGAGCGATATTCGTGGATCTTACAGAAAAGTATAAAAAGTTAGGTCTCGGTCTTGAAGGCGATCCCGAGTTCGGCGAAAAATTTTCTACATAAAATAGTCAGCTGGCATCCTTAATTAAAGCATATAATGATTTATTTACAGTTTGCCCTCGTTGTCCCGCGCAGACACCGGCTTAGGAAATAAATCGATGATTGATAAGGTTCGAGGAAAAATAGGTTTATTCGAAATAACTAATATTATATGTAAATTTCTACGTTTAATTATTTAAGTTTTTTAGATCAATCTAGCCATCGTTCCGTCAACAAAACTAACAGCTGCCACGAGCAGACGACGTTTCATTAAATTTTACTCGTAAACGTAAGATTTGATTTAAACGTTTATTGGCTGAGAGTTTGATAAAATTCGCCCAATCCGCGCCGAGGTCCAGCAGCTGATTTCAGTGGTGATCGAGAAGCAGATTTGAACGAATTTAATTTTAAAGTCACGAATAAAATTTAAACATTCAATTTCATAAGAACTGTATTAAGGTAAGTAACGCTGAAGTCTATACTCGGTGTAAATTGCACACTATATAGTGCGTGATTTGTACGCGTGACCATCTTAACAAAATAATAGCGACGCATTCTATTGACTAATTAGTCATCGCTCCTTTGTTTATACTTAACCCGAAAGTTCTGATTTCTAGGGCGATATTTAAGTCGCTACTTATTCTTAAGATCGCCTTGGGAATAGTGCTTAAAAAGTGGGCACCATCGCCGACGATGGGGCTTTACTTTTTAGTTTTAAAGAAAATTGATGGTAAAACAAAATTGTTTTTCGCGAATATTTCGTTATCTAACAGTTTTACGAGAAAATAGATATTATGAAATTTATAGCTTAGGAAATTCTCTGCAAAAAAGGTTGTACGAGTTTTTTCGTAGGAGTAATCATTCTCATTTATGACAGCTTACAAAGCTTCAACCGTCATACTTTTGACAAGGGAAGATCCCGAACCCAGAAATTCAAAAAATGATGTAGATTAGGTTAGGTTTATTATTTTCTGTGCTACATGTCAAAAGCAGGGTTGCCACCTCTCCGGTTTTGGCCCGGAAACTTCAGAGGTGTATATATTTATTTAAAATTATTACATATACAATTCATAATTAACTTAAAATATATATGTAACCTATAGTAAATCTTCGTAATTTAAGTAACTAAGTATTTTTTCAATACAATCACGTGGTAACCAAGGGAATTTGTTATCATAGAGAAAGCTAAAAATTTGATCACCTTTTTCCATAAACTCTTTCTCTCTTTCCCCCTTTCTAAAATTAATATTTATCATATTAGCATATATTGGAAATTTTATTTTATAATTATCCGATCCGAAGACCTCTGCTATATTTTCATTAGTTGCATACATTGCTACTTGACGTACACTTCCTGCCAAGATGTCATAAAATGTGATTTTATCATTAATAATCTCACTCTTCATGCTTTCTATTTCTTTCTCGCATTCATTCTGAAAATCACTTAGTTTGTCATTATAGTTATCAAACGCGGGTATGGGAATAAATATATCCTTCCTGAATAGTTCATCCTTGTTAACTACATATAAATTTGCAGCTCTTATCTTAACCATATGACGTTTAACAATCTTAATAAGATTTACATAATTTAGATCATTATCATCTAGAAAATGAATATCATCAAGTGAACCTCGAGGAGACAAACTAAATTCATATCTTTCTTTACATTCAGCCATAGCGCAATCAAGCGCCGTGTGATTTCGTTTGCTCCTAGTAGTAACATCGCAACCATATTCTAAGAGAGGCGTAATAACTTCTATATAATTCGTCCTACAAACTTTGTGAAGTGCTGTTTCACCATGGTCATCTGTAGAATTAACGCTAGCGCCTAATTTTAAGATAGGCTCGACAATTTCGCGACTGTACGATCTAACAGCCAAGATGAGTAGCGATTCTACGCCATGTTTAATCGTAGAATCGGCTTTGGCACCGTATTCTATGAGCAGCTCGGCAACATGTAGATGATTTCCTTTCGTAGCAAAGTGCAGTGGTGTATAACCGTGGTCAGAGTCAATGGTCCATACAGCATTAATAGAATCGCCACAAGTTATAACGGATTCATCAGGAGGACTTATATCATCTTTCGTTTGCGCATTTACATTAGCACCTTTACGTAAAAGCAACTTGACAATTTCTTTTTTACCGTTTCTAGCGGCAAGGTGCAGCGGTGTATAACCATACTCGCTATTAAACACAGCATTAACATCAGCTCCAGATTTTATAAGGTGTTCAGCAATTTGGAATTTCTTATCGTTCAATGCGATATGAAGAGGAGTTATACCATCTTTACCTTCTGCATTTATATTAGCACCTTTATCTAAAAGCCATTTCATAATTTTTTTGCTACCATTTATAACAGCAAGGTGCAGTTCCGTATAATCATCCTTACAAGCATCGATATTAGCTCCACATTTTAGAAGTTGTTCAGCCATTCCTAAATGGGGTTTTTTTAACGCGATATGAAGAGGAGTCGCGCCATCTCTTCCCGCAGCATTTACATCAGCCCCTTTACTTAAAAGCAATTTCATTACTTTTTCGCTACCGTTTTTAACAGCAAAGTGCAGTTCTGTGTAACCATCCTCAGTTTCAGAGCTATATACAGCATTAACATTTGCTCCGCAATCTAGAAGCTGTTCAGCAATTTTTAAATGCCTATTTTTTAACGCGATACGAAGGGAAGTTGTACTATCTTTTGCTTCGGCGTTTACATTAGCGCCTTTATTTAAAAGCCATTTGATCATTTCTTTGTTACCATTTTTAACAGCAAGATGCAGGGGTGTATAAGCTTCCTGATTGCCACAGGCATCAACGTAAGCTCCGTGTTTTAGAAGTTGCTCAACAATTCGCGAATACCCTCTTTTTACCGCAATATGAAGAGAAGTCGTTCCATCGCTTTGTTCAGCATTTACATTGGCACCTCTGGTTAAAAGAAGGTTTACAATTTCTTCACTATTGAAGTTAGTAGCAATGTGCAGAAGAGTTATATCGTCTTTATTGGTAGCTTCAATGCTTGCACCGTGATTTAAAAGTATGCCAATAATTTCCATTCTCTTAAGTACAACTGCGATTCGAAGCGGAGTGCTACCAGAACTATTTCTCGCATCGATATTAGCACCTTTATGTAGAAGCATATGGACAATCTCTATGTTACCATTTCTAACAGCAAAGTGAAGCGGAGTCTCGGAAGGATTTCCGTTTCTGCTGTTAACTTTGGAACCATTTGTTAAAAGTAGTTTCGCAATCTCTGTATGTTTCTCCTCAACAGCAGTACAAAGTAAAAGGTATCCATCTGCCGCGTCTGACCATTCTTGCGCGTAACATCGATCGCGAGAACTAATTATTTCTCTTACCCTCTTTATTCTTCCTTTACAAACTGCTTTCTTTAAACTGTGATGCTCAGATGGTGTATACCAAAGACCTTTCATTTTTTCGTATATAAATTGCTGATTCTGTGAAATAAATTTGAACTCGTGTCGGGCGACACGAGAGGCACTGCGCACAACTGCGCAGCGATGGCTATCGCGGGCTATTTATAGCGATCCTGCAGGGCGTGATCGGTATAACCTCAAAATCGGAAATAACATAACCTAAACATTTATAAATCTTCTGCTTTCCAAGCAGATTTTGTTTATTTATCTCTTTCTATCCGTATTTACGTCTTCTTCTTTTTACAGTTTCTTTCTCTGTCTACTTCCACTTTGCCACAAATGGATCTAGAAAAAAAAAATGTATTATTCATCAGTATGTTAAAGTACTTAGGAATCATCACATTTATCAATCAAAAATTTAATACTTCGAATAATAATAATATCGTGTTATTATTGATCCTCCATATTAAAATTTCAGAGTTGCATATATTTATACCTTAAAATATACATATATGAAACCTATATTAAATCTTCATAATTTAGGTAACTAAGTATTATTTCAGTACAATCAGGTGGTAACCAAGGGAAATCATTATTAAAGAGAAATCGAAAAATTATCACCTTTTTCCATAAACTCTTTCTCTCTTTCCCCTTTTCTAAAATTACTATTTATCAGACCAGCATACATTGGAAATTTTATTTTATAATTCTCCGATCCTAAGGCCTCTACAATATTTTCATTAGTTGCATTCTTGTCAAGATATCATAAAATGTGATTTTACCATTAATAATCTCGCTCTTCATGCTTGTTATTTCTTTTCTGCGTTCATTCTGGAAATCACTTGGTTCATCATTACAGCTATCAAATGCGGGTGAGGGAATTGATATATCCTTCCTGAATAGTACATCCTTGTTAACTGCATATAAATTTGCAGCTTTTATCTTAACAACTTTTACATCAACATTATGTTTACGATGGAAATAAAAATTAAGGCACTTTATAAGCATCCATAATGCGATCAAGTGCCGTGTAATTTTGTTTACTCATAATAGTAATATCGGAACCATGTTCTAGTAGAGCCCTAACAATTTCTTTGTTTTCATTCCTAGAAGCAATGCGAAATGTTGTTTCACCATGTTCATTTGTAGAATTAGTCATACCCATCTTTTGTTTCAGCATTTACAATAGCACCTTTACTTAAGAGCAATTTGATAATTTCTTCCCCACCATTTTTAGCAGCAAAGTGCAGTGGCGTATAACTATCCTCAAATCCAGAGGTATTATAGACAGCATCGACATTAGCTCCACATTTTAGGAGGTATTCAGCCATTTGGAATTTCCTTCTTTTTTTTAATGCGACGCGAAGAGAAGTCGTACCCATCTTTTGTTTCAGCATATACATTAGCTTCTTTACTTGAAAGCAATTTGATCATTTCTTCGTTACCATTTCTAGCAGCAAAGTGTAGTGGTGTTTGTATAACCATCTTTACTTTCAGAGGTACAGGGTTATCCGCTAAAGACTGGCGGCGCTCGCGCGAGTGCAAACGAGCGGCAACAACATCACACGCATACTTACTACTAAAATCGTGTGTATAGGTTCGTGTAGATGCCAGTAGAGAACACAAGGCGGTTTTGGCTTATAGCGAATTCGGTATCTTGCACTGACTCTGTGCTCGTGCCAGAAAATGACTTGGATTGGTTGATTCTTATAGAAACGAAGAAGCTCTATAGGAATCAACCAATCCGAGTCATTTTCTGGCACGAGCACAGAGTCAGTGCAAGATACCGAATTCGCTATTAGAGACACTATTTTGTCTGTCTGCCCAGATTACTTTACATTTCATGCAACCGACGGGGAAGAAAACGACAGCCTTTTCCCTCAGAAACTGATTGAGAATATTAGAATGCTTGTTGAACGACGAAATCGTGTTCTTCCAATCCATTTTCAGACCCATGTACGTTTTCTATCCTCTATTTAATTTTCAATCTCTACAATTTAAATTTTAAGCACATTTTTCAAAGTACTTTTTAATACAGTACGGTTTCGTCGACTATTCGTGTTAATTTTTTGCAACGTAAAAAGAAACAATCATTATATAGAATATAAATTTTATTCATTTATTTTGTTATAAATAAAACAAGCATTAATACATTAATAATAGATAATGAAATGAATTAATTCTAATACCATAACTCAAGGTTTGAATTTTCCCGCTCTATAAGATTTGGGAACAACCCAACAGAGGGTGCTGAATTGCCAACAACCCTAGAACAACCCTAGTGATCCTCTAGAGAGTGACAACGTGTATCGTCGCTGATTGGTTGCTGGGATTTAGAGCAAAACCGGAAGTAGACAGAGAAAGAAACTGTGAAAAAGAAAGAGACAGAAATACTTATCCTTGAGGTTCCCTTCAAACTCACAAAGTTTCAAAACAATTCAAATTTCCCCTGCTCGAGACACTTTCATCTTCTTCCTCGGCAGTATACGTGCCAAGGTCTGAGCCACAGGCTCCATTCCCGTTTACCGCGTCCCTGGAACACTAACCAAACCTCGAGCAATCTATCGCCGATGAAACGCATCGATAAAGTTGACCAGTGATTCAGAGTGTCACAGATGTGAAGGGAAATCCATTGTGTTGCCACTGCCCCCGCTGCGTGTACGCAGCTGGTTGCAGTTCGTTGGTCCGTAGCCCAATTGTTATTCTCGTCCAATTCCACCGTCAATTCGCGTGGGTTACCAAACGGAGATTCTACCGTAATACTCTCCGCAACTCTCTGTCAGAGTTTCTAGTCAGCCGTTTCAACGGTCTCCAATTGAAGTACTCGTAACGAAAGATAAGATACTCGAAACCCAATTTTGGTTGCTAACTCGGAGTAAAGTGTATCCCGACGGTTGTCAGCGCGATTAGTGACCACGAAAGTTTTCCGAGTGATGTGTCCTATTTCGGCGGTAGATAACCTGCGGGATATAGGGGATAGGTCCAAGCACAAAACAGACGTCTCGTTTTGATGACAATTCTTGCCCCGCTCCACAGGCTTCAGTGGTGCGTACGATTTCTGCCTACCCCGCCTTATACCGTAGCTCTCGATACCTGTCGATATTCTTCGATGCTTGTGACGCTCCTACGCTTCGGAAAAACTAACGCCGACTCGCGACTTAATTACCCGCTTCGTGGTATTTTGGGCGAGTTCGCGGACTCCTATCTGAGAAAACGAAATTATGCAGAATTTGAATGCACCGACCTCTCGATAATTGCTGCCCGCGATTAATCGTTTATCTCCGCGCGTGATTCCTCTGTGTGCTTCCCTTGAGATTATTCCAATTTACATGTGAAATGTCCGAATAAAATATAGGTCTGTTGACAATTCGAGTCGTACGTTTATCAATGCCTATCGTTTTGCAGGAAAGGATGGAGGTGATTCGCATAAAGGAACTGGCGGAGGAGAATCGCCAACCCGATAGAACAAATATAGGTATTTAGATATTTCTTCGGATTATTTTTGAGATTTCTCTTTAAATCTTCATCGAAACTGATGCTCTGTTGTTTTCTTTCAGGGGATTCTAATAAAACAGCAGAAGCCGAGCCGGCGTCTGCGAAAGATGGGTGAGCGTCGCTTTTATTACATTTATTCGTGGATTTTTATGGATTTTTCTACTCGAAACCTTGGCTCGCGTTGTTATTTGACTTTCGATTTCATGATTGACCGAGAACATACCTTTCGACGGAAGAAAATAAAGCGGAAGGCAGTAATAACTGCCTAATAAGCAATCGAATATTTGTCGAGCGAATAAGCAGGAAATTCTAGGTTTAAATTGTGTTTGGTATTTACGAGGTGGGGTTCCAAGGTCTAGCTTTATACATAATTATTGTCGCACATATGACGGACACTTTGAGTCGTTGTTAAATTACTATCGGTTTCTTTAATTATGCAATTGTTGCGGGCCAACGAAGGTCGAGTGACTATTCCTCGAAAGCGTTGGTTACCACGTAGTCATTGTCCGTTCGACCGTGCTGGAATCTAGTGGGAGAGAGTGCTCTAACAATCAGAAGTTAATAAATAAATTCAAAGATCGGGAGTACTAGCGATATATGTGCTGACCGATCAAATTCCGTACGCAAATAATCGGGCGATTGTTTTGAAGGGGAACAATGCTGCAGCGGGAGGGGAGGGAGGAGAATAGAAGAAAACGTTACCGGGCGATCGTATTTCAGAAAGCACGATGACTCTTCGTGGCGTTATTTTCTAATCAAACGGGCTAGATCCATTTTCGATATTTGATCTTCGATTGTTCTTCCGAGGGAACCGCGCGACGAACACGCTTCCGTCACCTCTGCTTTCAGTGTGACTTCGTCTCTCCGCCGCGACAAATTCGAGTAGTTAATCCTCTGATTTCTACGATTAAATCAGAGATCTCGACGCGTTCTTTGTGGAATATACGTGTAATATATTCACAGAATTTTTATCAAAATTTTCGAGCGTTCTGAATCTGGAAACTCACCGCGCGACAATGCAGAAAGTTGTGAATAAGTGGAAATATAAGCTTCTGAGTACTACTCAGAATTTTGGGTAAGTTTGTTCTCATTTTTTCAAATTTCAATTTCGAAAACAGTGCTCGAAGCCTTCGAATTATTTTGTTGTAAATTTTACCCAATCGGATCTCGAAGTTGCTTCCGAGGGCGTGGCGTTTCCCCCACTCCGCCTCCCCTCTAGCCGCAAAGCCGCGATACACTCACTTTTCAAATTTCGTACCACCTAGAACGCGTGAAACTAAAAAGACTGATCTTAAATATCCCCGTGAAGACTAATTCCGAGAACAGATCTTTGTATTAACAAACATCTAAATGCAAATACGTAGATTCAGTAGTGAAAGCCGTAATCATTGTTCTTCTATACGTTCTAATGCCACCCCCACTCAACCGAGAGTGACTCAAAACAATGATAAGCAGTCACGAGTAGCTCGATATAATTTAAAACGAGAATCAATTCGCCTCCCTATCATTTCCTCCATGATTTTTCTATTCAGCACTGATAGTACAGAGGGAAATGAATCCACCATTATAATCCAACATTCGAACGTTCATATTTGTTGGGACTTTCGGAAGAATTCGTCGTTCTAATCGTAAAATTGCGAAACTGCAGGAACTTCATTATCTTTAAAACTTAAAGATAAATAAACTGCATGCGTTTCGGGTGTGTAGCCAGGATTTCATTCAGGGAGGGATAATAAATACTGAAACAAATTTTGTTTCACAATTTAATTTATTTTTATTCTGTTACAAATTAATATAATTTTGGACGTTCGACTAATTTACTATTTTTTTGCCCCTCCTTCGCTACGCCCATGATGCGGTTAGCTCAGATTCACAAAAATCTCGGTTTCGCATCTCTGCCAATTCTCTAAAATGGAAATCTGCGGCTAGATCGATATTACGATTTATTTTTAATCTTCGCGCAGTGTATCGAAGCAAGTCGTAAACGGAACACGCGAAGGAAATTACACGGCAGAAAGATCCTGTCGATAGAACTGGAGCACGCCTTTCTCTCTCGTCGGCGTGATACTTATTTCAAGTGTCCAGGTGTGCATATCTTCCAGTCGTGGAGCGTGCCTCGTTCTCGTGGCATTTCACTCGGTCCAGCGACCCAACGACAGTATTCGTGACATTTTTGTCACCGAAAGTCGCCGGGACGCTGCCTGGACTCGCTTCGGAACAAGTCGAACGTGTCTGGTACGTTTCCTCGTGCCACTCGAGGCTCTAGTGTTCTAAGGGAAAGTGCTGACTCGAGACGAAGCAAAGGAAACGAGATAACCGACGTTCCACCGAGTTATCATCGGTTCGTGGTTGCAGGAAATTCCGTGCAGCGACAGTGTGCACGCCGCGACCGTTGGATATCGACAGATAGTTCGATTAACGTTAGGGCTCGAGGCTCTCGGGAGATCGAGCGAGACTGTACCACGGTCGAAAGTGAAAAGTGAGATTTGAAAAAGACCGCGAAGGGCGAGGTGACGGGAAGTGTTCAGTGCGATCGGAAATTCTGCGCGAAGTGTGAACGACATTTGGATTGGAAGTGGCCTAAAGAAGTATAAGTATCGTGTGACATGCGCGGCTTTGTTTTGTGCATACGTATTTATCGTGGGACAAACTTCCTGAAGTGAGCCATCGAGGTGCCGAAAGTAGGTGCGATCGATCGATAGACGACGGGAAGGAGAATCGATTGCTATGAACTTTTTCTTCGATATTGGAACTGACAGGTACCTAGCGCGTAGTAAGAATCTAGAATCACAGAAACTGCTTCGCTTAGCATCATTTTTAAACTTATGCAGTTTCTATTCAGCGATTATACAGGGTGGATTGGGACCAATAAGAATTACCGCCTTGAATATCTCTGGAATTATGGAAGGACATAAGAGAAAAATATCCCCTTCGTATTTTATTGGGAAAATGTTTCTCTTCCATGCTTCTGGGAATATTCAGTATGGTAATTCTTATAGGTCCACCCTGTGTAGAAATTACCAGTCACGTGTCAGACGTGACAGAAAGGGCCTGATTGCATTCGTTTCTCTTTCGTGAAAGCGAGTGGCGGCCATTCTCGAATATTAGGCCCGCGTAAATGGAACAGTTGATTCGATTAATTCAGTCCGACTCGACGGACGAAGGATCTGGTTTCGACTTCCGGTCCGTCGTTCTTACGACAACATTCACTCCCTTTGCTGGCGTAAGCCGATACTCGAGGCGTACTTGGGTATTTGGAATACCGAGTAATCGCATAACATCGCACTTTTTTGCGTGCAATGTATCGTATGTTTTGTATGTATTATCTTTCGCGTTGAGGTAGAACACAATCGTCCTACGACAGTAATCAGGGAGTGGATAAGTTTCAATGAAAGGAAATCAGTAACGTGACCTGTTCGCTTATTCTTTATTGCATTTTCTCTGTAATGTAATTCCTTATCACTTGAGAAGTACTTTTGAGCTCAAACTTTAATCTCTCAAGGTGCAAATCCAGGATGAAACAAAAATATCGTGTCTCGCATGAGATTTTAATTTCCATTATTATAATTTCTTTTATTTACATTTTGTTGCCGCTGAGATTTTTGTCTCGCGATAGAAAAGATGCTTGTAAAATCTCATCGTGGATTGGCACCTTTACAACAAAACCTTTCATTCCCTACCCACAGGTTCTTTTCGCTTCTTTATTCTCTTGTCAAGTGAAATACGCGGTAACAAAAGAAACTATTCCGCGTAATTACATAGCTCGCTATTATGCGCGCGGTAGTACGTTTCTGTAAAATTCGTAGCGGTTGAGTAAATAAAAAACAGCAAGACAAACATTGAACTTCGCATTCTTGCATCACTGTGGCATACAAAAGATAGACGATAGGCCGAGGTAATCCACAGGGATCTTGCTCGGCAGTCGTTTACCGCATAACGCGTCGTTCTTTCGATTTCGTTGCTGCCTGTCGTTCGTCGCGCGATAACACGCCCTATGCCGGGGAAGGCTCGCATATTGTTCCGTGCGTGAATCGAGGAGCATGAATCGGGCAAGGATGACGAGGTTCACCCTGCCTTTTGTGCATCGGGCCAAATCTGCGCGGAATAGTGTGCTAAATTACCGCGCTGGCTCCCCCCGTTGGTCACCTTTCCATGAGGACGGCGTGGACGAGAGCGTGGAACTGATCGGGTCAGTACTATATACTCGTATTTCTGGTGGAAGTTGGACTTAAGGGATAAGTGGAAGGATATGCGGAGATTAGCGGTGGACGATAGATTTCGAGGTGGTGGTTTATAACCTTTATTTAGTTTTCTCGATTCTTGGACACTAGTTGAAGCGATCTCGAAGTATTGGAAGGTGCTTCGAAAGTACGGCCGCGTCGCGGAGATATAGGGCTTCTTAGGTTATGTGCTTGAGAGGTATAATGGGAATTCTTAAGTTCCACGCTTGGGAGATATGATCGGAATTATTAAGTTCCATGCTTGAGAGGTATTATGGGAATTCTTAACTTCCACGGTTGGGAGATATAACGATGATTGGACTCCACGATTCTTTCCTCAAAAATAAAATCTCCCTCGGAAGATATAGTAATTTTTTACTTCCACGCGTGGAAAATATAATGGTAATTAACTTCCACGCTTCTTTCCTAAAAAGTACGATCACCCCGAGAAGCTACAATAATCCTTCGCTTCGCGTCGGAGATACAATAGTAATCCTTAACTTCCTCGCTTAGAAGATATAATAGTAATTAACTTCCACGCACTGACCCTCAACTTCCTCCCCTCAACGATATCGATTCGTACGATAGTGGCTATACATATCACTTTCCCGCTGTTTTCCTCGAAACAACGTCAATCATCGTATTAATGCTAAAGTATCAGATGATCCATCAAAATACGATCACCTTGAGAAGATATGAATTAAGCACGAAGCGTGGCTCTTTAACTGCAATCACTTCAATAGTGACGTCAATGAAGTCCGATTAATCTGTGCACGAATGCGTGGCATTTAATCGGCGAAAGCGTCATGTGCAGAAAGTGTAACGGGTTTTATTCTCCTCGCTCTTATTTCCTCATCTGCCCCGTGGGATACCGTCTGAAGGCGTGCACCGGTGGTCGCGTGTCTGCAACATGTTGTTTTAGCAATTCGAAAATACACTACCGTCCAAAAATATCAGGATACCTACTCTGTGTGGCATACTTGTGGAAAATTTTGCAAATTTATTAAGGAATTCTAAGAAATTTTACTTTATTTGGTATTCATAATTAAATGCAGCGAAAAGTATTTAATCTCTACCAAATACATATCACGTTTTTGGCAAATACAACAGGTGTACTAATAATTATGAACGCCGGTGCATCTTAGGAGAACTCTTTCTCTTCTCGATGCTTGTTACTTTCAATGTCGTTCAAATGTAGGTAATTCAACACTTTCCGCGGCACAGTGGAAATTCAGAATTTTCGTAGGATTATTAAAAGTGATAAGAAAATTAAATCGCAAAAATAGTAGTTGTGTAATAGCTCCCATAATTTCATCTCTCTTTTTAATTTTGATTTCAATGCTGAATTGAGAAACACATTTGTCTGTGGAATAAGTATCTATTAAGTATTCTGTGTCGGAGGTTGAAGAGCAGCGTACCATGTTGCAATAGCTTATAGCAACTAATTCGATTATTTATGAGGCAAATTCAATGACTATGTATTCTTTTTTTATAAACAAACGAATTATACGGAATGTAATCGAGGCTAGGATGGATGTTGTAATTTTGTTCATTACAAAAAATAAAAGTTGCTTGTCTCTACTTTGTGAACTGCGATTACGCGTCTAAACAAGTCGTGTGCAACGCGTTGCAATATCTGTGTCGGTCGTACAAGGCGCTCAAAAAGTACGCGACCAAATCCACTTTATATGAAGCAGTATTGATATTTGTTCTATTAATGTCAATAGTAATTGGAATTAATCTCAAGGAGTTAAATTAACGGAGCTCAAGAAAAGATAACAAATCTTCGAAGAAGTCACTGAGTCACACGCATTTATGTTTACACACTTCGTAGCAATGTTGAAATTAGTTGTAAGAGCCTTCCTTTCATGGAAATAGAAGATTAAAAGTAATAGAACTCAGAGAATTGTAAACACCTATTATTGTATTTGACATGAATAATATAATTCGAGTAATACCCATTCAAACAAAAATACTCGCGGTGCGTTCGGACCCATCACTACTTTGACCAAATAACGTCCAACCCTTGCCACCTTAGCCACTAAGGAAAGGGAGCTAAGGAAAGTAAGAATTAAAAGAATGTTTCTCTTTTTGGATGACCGAACACTAAAAACAAACCTCCCAAATAATTTTTTTTTAATCCAAAATCATTACTCTGCTGCACTTTCGAAAACCCCTATTTTGCGAATTGGCTGAACCTTTGGAAACAGATTCTTTTTTGACAAAAATGATTGCAAGAAGGATTTTTGGCGACTTGAAACAAAATTTTCACCATTTTAGTGACCAAAACTATTACGTCACGTTTCCTAAGTGCTTCCACTTATCCCCCAAAATCAAGTCACTCAAATCTCTATTATTTTCCATCACATCACTACCAATCATCACCCAAAATTTCACCCAAAGGAATTCGCCAAAATTTTCCACACTCCCCCACTTTGGTACATCCTATAGAATCCCTCGCAGATGAGCCAAGCGCCGGAACGAAGTGCCGTGAGCAAAAAGATGCGGGAGCAGCTGAGCTTTCGAGCTGACACACGATTACAGAAGTTATCAGTCGCTCGTCGATATCAATTCGAGTCGAGCATACCGCCTTGTGTTCGGTCCTCTCCCCACTCACGTCGCTGCGGGAGCTTCGACGACGGAGTTAGACAAACGCGATACATATACACCTAATCCCGGTCAGCACGCGGAACTCGTCCGAAATCCATGTCCCACTGGATCGCCCCGATCGCTCGGAGGAAATCTCAACTTCCTGCACCTGCACTTCAAAATTTCACAACGCTCGACGATCCACGAGGGGTTCTCTTGGCCGTTCGTGTCTCTGTTCAGCTGTTACCTCGTGGACGTTTATTTCACCCGAAGGGCGAACTTTCCTGGCCCATCTCTCGGCCAAAGAATTCGGCGTTTCGATAGTCGCTCGTTTTATCAGCAAACTCCATCACGTTCTTGTCAAACAATTGACGAAATTCGTGGAAGCCTGCTGGTAGTTCGTTTTTTGGTAATATCGTTGTAGTGGGGGTTTGTTGGATGATTCTTATCAGAGGGGGCGCGTCGGCTTATCGGTGTCCAAGGGCGTTCGAAGTTCATTCGAAAGCGTCGGATACACATTGAAATTCCCACCGATGTCGTAATCCAGCTGGTACCGATTTTTGTGACATTACGAGTATCATCAGCGTTGGAGAGATTATCAGTCTTTAGTTGGTCCTTGATAGAACGATGGACGAGGATACGCAGCCTTTGATTG
This sequence comes from Andrena flavipes, assembly GCA_963971345.1. Classification (NCBI taxonomy): domain Eukaryota; kingdom Metazoa; phylum Arthropoda; class Insecta; order Hymenoptera; family Andrenidae; genus Andrena; species Andrena flavipes. Next base: position 77,864,123 of record OZ020480.1, read on the forward strand.
GGTGGAATTATAGGGCGGTGGATACTTTTTGGTAAGCTTCGGGATTTGGAATAAATATAATACTTGGGTCTCGGGTTACCTTGGAGGGTTGGGGTGATCAAGGACGCTGGGATACTTGTAAAACAGAGATGGGCATAAAATTATTTGAAATCAAAATTTCGTACATAAATTTTGATTTCAAATAATTTTTTGCCTATATACTTAATAAATAGCAGTGTTTCAAAATAAGCGATTTTTTCTGGCGCACCCAGAGCCCCCCTCCCCGCAAAGAAAGGGCTTTGAATAAATTTGTATAATCACCTAATGAGTTTCATTGAATTTGCATTAAAAATATTTTTATCCGTTCAACTCGGCTTCCCTCAGGATTCAATCCTGACTGCACCGCTGTTTAGAATACCTAGACTATCTAGACCATTTAAAGTATCCAGAGCACAGAGTACCTACCTAAATCTAAATAGTATAATTGCTGTAGGTAGACAACGTACCTAGAGTACCTATATACCCACCTACAAATACCAAGAAATACGACTTTCATTGTCAATGCCACCGCAACAACCCCCTTAGAGAAAGCAGATAACACCGTGTAAATTTCTTCGTCTCATTTATGTAAACAAATCTACATCTCTTATCTCTCGAAATAATGGGCGATAACGATCTCATCACACGTATCGTTATCAGTAGGATCGTCCTTCGTGACCGGTATCTCCAGCGTCTAAGTAGCTAAAGCTCGATAATTAATTATAAATCGCGTACCTTACCGATGACTGTTTAAACGTGTCCAGCGTTGGCTTCTTTTAAAAGGGTCACCCTTCGCCGATGGAAAAAGTGTCAAGTGAAATATTGTTCCCCGGTACGATTACGTGTATCGTGTGTATTTTACATCGAAAACGTGGCTTGTTACATTGCCCATACAATCGCGCCAGTGACTACACAAAACAGTTACGTAAAGAAGATAAGCCGAGGAAATATTTCCCTTCGATACCACGGTCCCACTGTGCGTCTCGAATTGCCAGAAAGCGGGAAAGTAAACGTTGTTTGTACTGTAAAAACCGTCGCCGATAAGCAAAAATTGTGCCGCCATCGTATGCTGGACGCGATAATAGGCAAATGCATTTACACGATCTGCGAAGTTCGCTGGTTGTACGATAGTAGACTCACTTCCAGCCCGATAACGAGTACTTTTTTTCATGAAACTACCGATAAGCGATTCGCGTCTGTCATTACAGTGATATCTGGCTGCATAATGACACTCGCCTCGCTCTTGATTGCGAATTTAAATAACACTGGAGCGAAATGGGTAACGATATGATGAGAGCGAACATGTAATTAATTGTAATTAAAGATATACTGCATGGCGAGATTTGTTGCACCAATTTGTAGCGCTATTTATGAAGATAAAATGTTGAAAAGGAACCGAATGCTCAAAGTGAACCGTTCTCTTGCAAAACGCTGAGAAAGTTTCCACTAATTGCATCGCGCGGAGCTGCTTCTGTGGGCGGAGCGTTTCCCCCACTCCGTTCACTTGTACGGTACGCCGCGCCACTCAGCAGTGGCGGGAGGCAAGGTGGGGGAAACGCTCCGCCCACTTAAGCAACTTTGTAGACACTTTTGTAAGAAAATTATACATTTGCAATGTCTAATTCCGTTTCAACTTTTCAGCGTTTTATCAAATGGAATATGTAAATGTACATATAACAAATTTCGGTCTCGAATATCTATTTCTTTAGACCTACTTTGATCCAGATGAATCTTTAATTTAATGACTCACCTCTGAAACCATAAAAAGAATCTTCTTTTTAAGCTAATAATTTGTCCCCAATTCTAAATTTACGGTAATTATTCCCCCTCCAAAATTAGTCCCCCTCCAAAAATATCTTATAACCCCAGAAACCCAAAGAAAAAAATGGTCACCTTACCGTAGGCTTCTTATTCCGCTTTGTAACTTCGCCCTGGAAAAACCGTACTATTTATAGTCCACTCGAATGGAGATAATGACGTACAATTAACGATAGCAGCATTGTTTCAGGGATGGAGACGATGACGCCGATTACGAGGGCACGACGCCCTTGGTCCGCGTTCCACGGCCCCGTGAGACTGGGTGTCCCTCGAGCACGTCCTCGGTCAAGATTAAAATTGAGGGAATGAGATGCCAGAACTGCGTGAACAACATTGAGAGGACGATTGGCAGCCGCCCCGAGGTTACAAGTATCAAGGTGAAGCTGGACGAGAAGGCCGGTTACATAGAGTACAAAGTCGACGAAATTACAACCAGAGAACTGCTGGAGGCCATACAGAACATGGGGTTCGTGGCTTCTTTATTCGAGGATGAAAGTAGCTGTAACGAAAGCGAACTGAAGAATGTCCCTCTGGAGGCCTCCGTCAGCACATGCAGTATCCACGTGGATGGAATGACTTGTATGTCTTGCGTGAAGAACATCACAGGTTAAGAGAGAATTCTTCAGAGATTTCCTAAAGTACGGTAGCCGAACGAGTAGAGATTGTATATTCCTGTCGGTCACCTTTATTATTGCAGGCGTTCTGTCAGGAAAGTCAGGGGTAAGCGCGGTGAACGTCAGCTTGGAGGACAAAGAGGCTAAAGTCTCTTACAATGCCGACAATGTAACAGCTGAGCAAATAGCTGCGCGCATTGAGGAAATGGGCTTCAGTGCGTTCGTTAAAGAAGTAAACGGTAAGGCAGTTAGGACGACTGTGAACGCAGCTTCGAAGAATATTAACCCGAAGAACGTAGAGGTTCCGTTGCCAATGAATGGAGGGGGTGACTTGAAGGCCCAGGATAAGATGGCAAAGTGCTTTCTGCATATCACGGTAAGTGAAGTAGAGAACGCTGGAACTTAACAAAGGATCGGTGTGATCGCAAGGAAGTTCTCCTCCAACCTTCGTGTTTCTAAAGGGAATGACCTGTGCTTCCTGCGTCGCTGCCATAGAGAAGCACTGCAAGAAGTTGTACGGTGTACAGAGCATATTGGTGGCTTTGATGGCTGCCAAGGCGGAAGTCACATTCGATCCGGAGAAAATAAGGGCAGTGGACATTGCTTCCAGCATATCCGAGCTGGGCTTTCCTACCACTTTGATAGAAGAGCCAGGGACCGGAGAGGGAGAAACTGAGTTGAAGGTAAGTCGCTCTGACGTTATTCTAATCACCTGCTTTACGATTCCTGAAATTCCTTATTTTTCTGACTTCCCAGATTACAGGTATGACTTGCGCGTCCTGCGTCAACAAAATAGAGTCCACCGTGAAGAAACTGACAGGGGTCCATTCGGCCATGGTAGCGTTGGCGACTCAACGAGGGAAATTCAAGTACGACGTGGAGAAAATAGGAGTCAGGGACATCGTTGAGTGCATCAACAAGTTAGGATTTACGGCGACGTTGTTTAGTAATAGGGACAAGGAGAACAGAGACTATTTGGACCAGAAGTAAGCGCAGTGCTTTGTGAAACTTGAATGAAATAAAATCTGCAGGTCTCTATACGTTCTATCTTTTATTTTCACAGAGAGGAGATAAACAAATGGCGAGCAGCGTTCTTAGTATCTTTAATTTTCGGTGTGCCGTGTATGCTAGCCATGACGTACTTCATGGTAGTTATGTCCGCCGGCGAGAAATCCCACGAGGACATGTGTTGCGTGGTACCTGGTCTTTCTTGGGAGAATCTGATCCTCTTCATATTTTCTACGCCAGTCCAGGTAATTCTGATTAACCCTGTCCGCGATCGTTACAACTCGATTTCTAATCAACTTCAACGTCCACAGTTCTTCGGCGGCTGGCACTTTTACGTGCAAGCCTACAAAGCTTTAAAACACGGCTCGACTAACATGGACGTCTTAATATCAATGACCACCACGATATCGTACCTCTACTCCGTTGCCGTGCTCGCAGCAGCTATGATAATGCAGGAGCACATCAGTCCGCAGACGTTCTTCGATACTCCCCCGATGCTGTTGGTGTTCATCAGCTTGGGTAGATGGCTGGAGCACGTTGCGAAGGTTTGTATCTCCACGTAAAAGCTCTCGCCGCATTGGCGGATTTTTTTTATATTTAGCGAATCTTTGCAGGGCAAAACCTCGGAGGCCCTATCAAAGCTGTTATCCCTAAAAGCGACGGATGCCGTTTTAGTCACGCTGGGCCCCAACAGCGAGATACTATCGGAGCGGTTAATTAGTATAGACCTAGTGCAGCGCGGAGATGTGTTGAAGGTGGTGCCGGGCGCCAAAGTGCCCGTCGACGGCAGAGTCCTCACGGGTCACTCCACGTGCGACGAGAGCCTGATAACCGGCGAGAGCATGCCCGTGGCGAAGAAGAAAGGCTCGGTGGTGATCGGAGGCTCGATAAATCAGAATGGCCCTTTATTAATCACCGCCACGCACACGGGCGAGCACACCACTCTGGCGCAAATCGTTCGATTGGTCGAAGAGGCACAGACGAACAAAGCGCCCATTCAGCATCTGGCCGACAAGATCGCTGGCTACTTCATCCCCCTCGTCATAGCCGTGTCCATAGTGACGCTAATCATCTGGATAATAGTCGGATACGTGAACATCGACAAGCTGCCGATCTTGCACACCGATCAGATCAATAAGCACGGGATGAACAGGGAGGAGATCATATTCCAGTACGCTTTCAGGAGCGCTCTTTCTGTCCTGGCCATCGCCTGCCCTTGTGCTTTAGGCCTGGCTACTCCGACAGCTGTCATGGTCGGCACCGGGGTCGGTGCACTGAACGGGATTCTCATAAAGGGTGCCGAGCCTCTGGAGAACGCGCACAAGGTCAAGTGCATCGTGTTCGATAAGACCGGCACGATAACGCACGGCGTTCCCATGGTGACGAAGATCGGTCTCTTCGTGGACGAGAAGGTCTGCTCGTTAGCGAAATTCTTGGTCATCGTCTGCACCGCCGAGACGAACAGCGAGCACCCGATCGCGTCAGGTGAATGCTCTAAACGGTCGCGGGTTTATTGTATGGATAAAAGGTCCTGTGTAAGTTTTAATAAGCGTTTCTTCTTTCCAAGCAATCGTCCGCTACGTGAAGGAAACCATTGGCTCCGAGGCGACGGGCAAGTGCACCAACTTCCAGGCAGTACCTGGCTGCGGCCTCAAGTGCAAGGTGTCGCACATTACCAACACTTTCACGGACGCTTTGAAGTCCGAGAAGGTTATTAATTACGTGAACCAAGTGAAGAGGTCGTCGGAGACGTACACTTTGAACAGTGTACCTATAGATGTTGTGTCTATTGCCGGCGCCAATCAGGAGAGGCAGAATCTGGATCTGCAGTTACTGCTGAGTCCAGATTCACAGGGTGACCAGGATAATCCCGAGGACGTTTATGAGATATCTATTGGTAACAGGGAGTGGATGCGGAGGAACGCGGTGAATATACCCCAGGAAGTGGAGCTGAGGATGACGAGCGAGGAGGACTTGGGTCACACCGCTGTTCTGGCGGCTGTGAACAACGTGCTAGTGGCTATGATTAGTGTGGCGGATACTGTCAAGCCGGAAGCTCATTTGGCAATTTATACTTTGAAGAAGATGGGCCTGGAGGTGATACTTCTGACTGGGGATAACAGGAAAACCGCAGCTTCCATTGCCAGACAGGTAAGGGAGAATCGTGATGGGTGAATAATATATAACTCGCGAACTGTAAGAACTGCAGGGACTGTAACTTATCAAATGATAATCCTAAGCAAAAGAAGTAACTTTTTCCTGAAAACTTTTTTTCAAAAATAGACTTGTTCTTTGAAAGAAGAAGGCTTCCAAAAGTACAAACGCGGCCCAGAATATCGCAGTAATATATAATTAATCTGTGCATTCCTATAGGTCGGTATCAGCAGAGTGTTCGCGGAGGTGTTGCCTTCCCACAAGGTTGCAAAGATCCAGCGCCTGCAGGATCAGGGGCTGAGAGTCGCGATGGTAGGAGATGGCGTGAATGATAGTCCTGCCCTTGCACAGTCGGACGTGGGCATCGCGATATCCTCCGGCACAGACGTAGCTGTGGAGGCTGCTGACGTGGTCCTCATGCGAGTAAGTTGCAGTAACGCGCCCTGAATTCTCGAACAATTTATCACCGTAGGATAGCAACGTTCCAAACATTCCGATACTCAATAACAATTCCTTTAGAACGACCTCCTGGACGTCATCGCTTGCCTGGACCTATCCAGGAAAACCGTTCGTCGAATAAGGCTAAACTTCCTGTTCGCCAGTATTTATAATCTACTGGGCATCCCCATAGCCGCTGGAATATTTAGCTCGTTCGGATTCTTCTTGCAGCCGTGGATGTCGTCAGCAGCGATGGCTTTAAGTTCCGTGTCCGTAGTTGGAAGTTCTCTGCTACTGAAATGGTAAGTATCGAAATGGAAATGATGTTAACGCGCTGTTGTGGTGGAGAGGACGAAGTAAAGAGATACTTTCGATGTGTTCGCAGGTACATTAAACCCACGAAAGCTACCCTAGAAACTGCCGAATATTTAACAGCAATGCGCGCCCATTCCACAGCAAGAATGATCGATTCAGACACGATATCCCTCCATCGTGGTTTGGACGATTCAGTAATGCCGATCATGCACAGGTCCGCGTCTACGCTGTCCAGGTACGCTCACACGCCTTCTATGCTTTCAAAGCTCGTACGAAATTGCAACAATCCCACTGCTTGACGAGGCCCAGGACTGAATGGTTGTAACAACGGAAGGTGTTGGTTATACTTCTTAATTATAACATACTAATATCGAGGTGTCGGCTTCTCTTTTATCTTTCGCGCTTCCTCTATTTTTTTTTTTAATTATTTACTTCTCTTTTTTTGTTATCGTGCTAACGCAGAGATCGAACGTCGATCGCGTGATCGGCCACTGTACATAACACCACTAACTTGTAATACGTTGAACAGTTTAAGTAGCACATTTTCCATTTGTATTTGATCGCCTCGCGCTCGAATGAAACAGGCTGTGAATTTACAAATGATTTTACATTTGATATGATGTTTATTTCGAGTTGGGCGTTACCTAATGTTATCTTCCTTAACAAACTAATAAAAACTTTACGATTTAAAGTGTACTGTAAGACTGAGCACAACGAAAAGTTAATCAAACGGAGAAGAATGTAGTACGATTCTTGGGGGACCGTGGGTAATTCGCGGGGACGATAGATAGAAGGTGTTTTTAATCTCGTGAGGAATTGTAAATATTGTATTAAATGTAAATAAGTGGTTTAATATTAAACAGGGAATGTTGGTTCGTTGTTAATTATGATTGTATATCCATCTCGATTATTGTACAAAGAGATCTTGTAAATAAATACTCGTACTTTTTCAATAGACACATCTGCTAGATGCATTACCCGATCCTGAAGATATGCTCAACTCTTAGTTCTTTCGGTTTGTATATTCTTTTGCATGCCTTTGCAGCGTATAATGTCTGTAATATATCTCTGGGGGGTGGGTAAGCAAGCGTAAGTCTAACTCTGGTGAAAACGAGATATCGGCGCGTGGTGTTTTTCTTGTGTGTGCGATAAATGTTTGGCGCTTTTCTAAATGTTTTTTCTAATTAGTTAATTAGAAGAAAAAAAATTCTTCAATAGGAAGAATCATATAATTATATTAAATTTCTTAATCACATAATTGAGCAACTGAAGTATTCGAATATTCGAATAGCGAAATAATTCGACCCGCGTTCAAAATTTAACACCCGATCGCACATAGCACTTTAAATATTCTAAGCGTCTTCCTGCAAAACAAAGAATTCTGACTTACACTCATCTGCCCGCCCCAGAGATATACCGGCGTGTTGATTTGAACCACCCTCTTAGAATTGTATAATGTTACAGCAGAAAAGAAAAAAAAGGAATGTTCTGCGAATTAAAGCACCCCCCTCTGCTAATTTGACAGTGTGTTTGCTTCGACCTGCTTCCAGCAAAGTAGTATTGATGTGTAAAGTATCCTGTGACTAACTCCTCCACTGGATTCGTGTCTCACACGGTACTTAAGAATATCTTCACTTCCTGCAATGCTTGCGATACCTGTTACGTACGAAGGTACTTGAATTCTCTGACTATACCGCAACGATCGCTTCACTGACATTACTGTATCTAGATTCATTGTGCAACGCTACTCTGTAATTAATATAAAAGATATTTTACGTAACCGCATAATATTACAATCCGAAAAGAAATCCCTTGGAAAGGTAATACGTATATTGAAATTCATACGCCGATGTTCTAATATACATTAATTGGCTTAACACCTCTTTTGTGTTGCAAAACTCGATTGCAGGTTGTTCAGAAGATCCAAAGACGACGTAGAGGGCCGGCTCCTCGGCGAGGACATAGACGAAATTGATTTGGTCACGGATTTCTCTGGTTACAGGAAAAACGTGAAGGACCTTACGAGCATAACTCCTTTATGACCTGTAAGAATGTCTTCCACCGAATGTCTGGCTTGTTAATACGCATTTTATGAATATTCTCTCAGCTCGTTTGCTGAAAGGATTAAGTCTGTAAACTTTCGCCAAGCCATAGTACTAAAGCGTAGCCCTCGTTCCGAGGTCACGTCGGTACGCATTTCGCGGATAAGAAACTTGCATTCTTATTCTGAAAAGAAAATGAAATCGAAGGAGATACTTACTGCGGAGAATTCTAATGGTGCTTTTATACAAATTTACTTTTATCTCTTTTATACAAACTGCGTTAATAGTATTGTGATATTCGTCTTTGAATTAACTTAAACGAAGGTATCGATGACTTTCCATGTTCTGTACTTAATACACTTTATTAAAGACGCAATATTTATTTTATAAAAACGACAATATCATGATATATTTAAATATCGAAGAGAGTATTACGCAAGGTGATATATAGGTAAAAAGTCTCCGGGGACCAGGCTCTGGTTCGAGTACGCGTGAAAGACTTGAAGCGCACCAAAGTTTAATGAAACAAAATAAATATATTTTATTTTTTAGGACCTTAATCGAATCTTTACAGTCTCACAGCTCATCTAACGTTCCGGTTGGAACTCTTAAACCTCTATCGATCGCAAATGAAAATAATAAACCGTGACTAACTAGTTTACAGTCATACACTTTTTACCTATTATAAATATCCTTAGAACAGAATCTTTTATGAAAACATAAACTTACACGTCTGTGGAGAGAAAAAGCGAGTACAGTAATGCTAAAGCTATTTCCTTTTTTGGTATCAGAGCTTTAGTATATATATAAATATATATATATATTTAAATTACTTTTAAAGACTACCTGACAAAAAAAAATATTAAATCTGTGTATATATTTGTATCTTTTGTGCCACATCTTTACCTTAAAAATGTATATTAATGTATAGTAAATATTTTATACATATATATATGTATACATATATGATAACCTTATATCAATTAATTAAATACTTTTTTACACCCTTAAAAAACCTTAAATTAAAAAGACGGACGTTCGCAACGAAAACATAAAAGCGTTTGTATCGATCTAAATTATAAACTCGTAATCTCTCGAATGTCGCATTGTATTACATACATTGGTCACTCGTGTTAGCGTAAGATGGAATAAATGCATTCTGGTCTGTCAAGAAGTTATTTGACGCAACAGTTGACGTTGAGCTGTAGTAGCTATTAAAATCTTGTTGACCGTTTACGCTACTGTTAGCAACGTAAGGCATGATATCGCTCTCCATCGAATGGAACACGTTAACGTTCGAATTGAAGTTACTCTGTCCTTCGGAGAGATTCTTATGATAGTACGATTCTAAGTTACCGGTATAAGTGCACATCGGTTCGCTTCTCCACGACTGGACGTTGCTATTGTTCATCGAAGACGCATCGTTATTCCAGTTATTTGAATGGAAATTGTTGCAGAGGTTCTGATTCCACGAGTCGTTATACTGCATCGGACATTGCATATTATTCTGCTGCAACGTATCACTGCTGCTATTTACATTCTCGTACTCCAGGCTCGTGTTAGGCTGATTGTAAAGTAAACTCTCGTTCGGGTATCCGTAGCTCCGATCTTCCGAAAGAACACTTTGAGTGCTCATTGGATCGTAAGAGAATTGTGCGTCTGCTATATTAGAGATTCTATTAACATCCAAGTTCGACTTTGACTGATCAAAGTTCTGTACGTCGTTGAACATATTGTTACACGTTTGCGTATCGTAGCTCGTAAGCATGTGATTATAATTGCTATCGATCGCAGGACTTTGCTCGACGTGCGGATAGTTATTGCCAATTGTATTATTCGCGTTACTTTCTTTAAGCAACGCCGTAGGTTTCCACGTATCGTGCTTCAAATTTATCTGCATATTCCTGTACGCGTTCAAGTTTTCCTTGTTACGTTGATTCTCGCTGCCAATGTCGCGATATAAATTCGCAGCTGCCTCGTTGCTGTTTTTATAGTTTATTACTTGGGCGTTGGGAATGGATGCACACTGAAATTGTCCCGCGTTCGTTGTACCGCTCGTACTACCCGTGAGACTCGTAAACGACGGTAGATTCTTATTAGGTCTGAAATGTCCGTCCAGTTTGTATTTCAGGAACAAAATTTTTAACTCGGCTTCCGTAAGCGTCGAACAGTTCAACGACTGCTTTAAACTGAGATTCAGCTGTTTAATCTGGTGGTCGAATATTTCTTCGTTATGTTTCACAAGCGTGTTCAAGACAGATAACTTCTTAGGTACCTTCCGAAGCATTTCCATATCGTTCTGCTTCGCTTTCTGACTTACGCTGGTTTTCTTACGACACTGTAACGAACCGCATACCCTTTTCTTCTTGGCATTCTGTGAACATTCGCGTCGCAATCTTAATCTCTGTGGTAGTTCTTTATCAATAGAGTCTCCTGAAATAATATCAACATCTTACCGGATTCTTTTTCTTCTGCGTGACTTTATTTTCTTTGAGCTGCACCGCCCACTTTCTTCCTTTGCTTTCTTTGGTCATACTGGTATCTGAATTAAAATGACAATAAAGCGATTAGTGGCATGTATTTCTTTGCAATAAGTGAAGGGCACTGATGTTGAATTCTAGGCAAATAGATCTTATTTATATTAAGAAAGAATTAAAGAAAGATAATATTGAATCTTCTAAAATATCAGAGGTGGAATGAAGAAAATTATTTGTTAACGTTAAATTCTTTTTAAATATTCTTTACTTACTATAATTTATATATTAAAAATGATTTCTGCAAGGAACAGCTTAGTTTCTGTCATTCCCTGTTTCAAGACGAGCCACGTGAGATGCACGACGTTATATAGACGACTTTCGCGCCGACGTATTTATTATTTTAAGGCCCCTCTGTTGCCTCTTCACTCGGCCGCAAAGATGGAATCTTCGCCTGACCCATTGTTCGAAAAGTATTGCGAGAACTTTTGAATAATCGATGGTTGACTTCGTTAAATTATTGTGAATTCGTCAAAATTATAGTAACGTTTTATTACATGTTTTTTAGTGAATTTTGTCATTTCCACGACTGTCACTGCTGTCATTGCATAAGTGCGACAGTCTTTTGTTTCCCCTATTAGCTGCAGAAAATCCATCGCGGATTTCGGCGAAGTGAAACACGGCGAAGAAATTAATAATAATTAATTAATTGGCGTTGCGCTTCGGTCATCGATTGTTTATAAACTTTTCTCTTCGTAATTCGTATCGCCGAAATACGCGACGGCCTTGACCTCTACCTCGCCGAGTATTTTTATAAATCCGATTTTGACAAAAAATACTATTAAGGAAAGCCGAGAAATTAGTATGCGTAGAATATTTATTTCTTTTAGATCGTAGATGAGGGGTAAGAAATAATAACAACTGGTTTGGTACAAAATCATGCATATTCCAATTTATTAACTTACTCTAAGAAAACTGTTTACATAAATGAGAAACATAAATATGGGTTAAAAAAATAACACGGTTTAGCTCTATCTATAACAATTAAGACACTTCTTCCGCTCTTCGTTGTCGTACCTGAAAGCAAAGAAATAGGAGGATTGCCATAATAGTAGAATCACTTTGTAAGTTTAAGTATCGACAACTTACACAGGAACAGAGCAGTTCTGGCAATACAGCTCCGAGCAAGTGACGCACTCGAAGAGGCAGGAACTGCACAGAGGCTGGTCGCAGTAGGAGCATTTACTGAACATATTCTGATTTATCACTCGAGTGCATTCGCAGAGATCATACTTTGGACGAACGTCCTTGAAATATTAGAAACAGGGAACATTAATTTGCTAACTCTGGGCCAATCGAGTAATTTTCTGTGAAATTACTTTGGTTTACCTTTATAGCCTTGTCGGTCCCTAGCAATTCCAATTTGTTGTTCAGTACCATTTGCTTCGTACCGCGTTCACATTTCCCTTTGCTGGGGCTGGGTAACTTTGCTGGAAGCTCGTCGGCAGGGTTCATTTCTAGAGATGCGTTCAACTTTTGGGAGAGTGACTTGACACCTTCTTTCAACAACTCCATCGTTCTGCCTAGGTGGAACAGGGAAAGAGCAAAGTACAATGTGAACGTTTGATTGATAAGTAGTTATAACCTCTGTACCGTAAACAGTTTGCATGCGTTCCTCTTGGCAGACTCCGTTGTCGACCTGCTTCTGACCTATGTGTACCTTTAGTTGAGGCGGCAAATCGTATTCGAAGGGACATGGACGCTTCGGCATTTTTATCAATCTCTACGGCTCGATCAACAAACCAACCTCGGGTTTCGCGGCATTCTTATTCGATGAGTTTGATACCATCCAACCATGCTTTGTGTTGGACTTGTGTCTGTTATTATTTGAATATTCGTTACTGAGTGTGTTTCTGTTTGATAACCTATTATTTGTTATCTATTTATATAGTACAACGGTTTCTGTGGTTAACCTTTATAGAGTTTAGGGTTTCAAGCAGGAGTGGGTACGAAGATAATTTTTAAATTCGCGGAAGTCGAATTCGAAAGTTTGAAGGCTTCGAAATTCTTGCGACTCAAATTTCTGGAAACTCAAAAATCTCGAAACTCAAATTTCTGGAAACTCAAAACTTTCGAAACTCAGAAATCTCGAAACTTAAAACTTTTGAAACTCAAAACTTTTGAAACTCAAAACTTTCGAAACTCAAAATTTTCGAAACTCAAAATTTTTAAAACCTAAAACTTTCGAAACTTGAAGTGCTCATTATGTTCTGTACGTGGTATATGGTATCTGTCCTTGATCTGGCTTTCGAGAGTTTTGAATCACAAGAAAAGTGCAAATTTTCGAATTCTCTAATCTCGAAACTTTATTGGGTTTCAAAGTTTCGATGCTTCGAGAAACCCATCCCTGGATTTATGTTTTATCTAAATTACTCGTCCCGTAAGTAAGTCAGTAAATATATAAATAAATAAATAAATAAATGACTAAGTAAATAAATTAAATATATAAAAAAATTATTCTAGGTTTCATTGATACGTAAAAAGTAAAATTGAAGGGAAAGGTATTGAACCGACGACAGAGTTAGTAATATCTGTTTATTAGTAATGTTGCATTATTATTACTTTTATACATATTTGATATTGGCCATCAACAAATATGTTACAATTTTCATCTTCCCGCAATCTCGTGTTTTATTCGTTTGCTCGAGAAACTAACGATATTATTTCATAATAATACAGAATAATTCATAGTCATTGCGTGACAAAGTTACCAGTAGCGATCGTTTAGTACGATAACTGTACACCGTGCTCGTAGCTCGCAAGTAACCTATGCAGAGTGACGATCGAGTCACTCGAATCAATCCACAAAACTATAATCGAACGGAACGATTGCGATCGGTGTGAATGATACTCGGCTTGCCGCGGCGACTGTCCCCATTCTCGGAATAAAAATTCGTTCGAGGCCGCCGCGAAAGGAAAGATCGTCTCGTTTGTTTCACCGCGAGACACTCGAGCCACAATACGCGTACACCGTTGCCGTGTGCTTCCAAAAATCGAGCTATACGCCATAAAAAACAGAAGAAACTACTTCCCCTACTCGGAGTATGGGTCTCAGGGCAGGATATTTCATCTTCTTCCTTGTAAAAAAATAGTTCACTGCGAGTGCATTGAATTTGGCGCGCATCGCCAATCCCGCCAATGACTTTCAATTACTTCGCTGGCTTCCGGTCACCAGAGCTGGGCATCGTCAAAGTATCCCTATTCGCAATAAGAAATACCATCTTGCTATTTAAAATCCCTATAATCCCAGTTTAATTAATGTCTCAGAAATAAATAAACTGAAATATCATTCCAAGTTTCCTTATTTAAATTTTGAAAAAGATTCGCCCAACTCTGCTGATCGGTCTACTTCGCGATCATTTAACTTTTAATTTACTTTTTCTCAAAGTGACTTGGTGGGATTCGCTCTACTTATGGTTACTTCGATCGAGTGACGAGAGCTCTGTTTTAAAAGAAACGGAAGTGACGTACTTCACGATACATTTGACATCGCAGTGCTTTCGACTCGCGTAGTAGTTGGCTTGAGTTCGCCGGGAGTGTCGTCAGTTCGTCTGTGCGCGGTTTAGTTCGTTGGTGATTGAGTTGTTAAATCGACGCCACTCGAGCCGACGTAACCATCTGTCATCAGAAGTGTTCCTTGTTCGCAAAAGAAGCAACAACTGGTCTGTAACTTCGTCGTAATCGGCTGCAGACGGTGAGTGCCTAAATCATAGCTGTTACGCGTGCATTCTTGCTTCGAAGCTCTTCGTGGAAACCTCGGAGGTGGATTTATTCAAATGTTCGCATCGCGACACAAATGAATTGGCAATTTTAGCTTGTATCGGATTATTTCGGTAGGTGTGAGAGTTTGTTTCCACTAGAAAATCGAAGTAAGCTAAAGATCGCGCGGGTAAGTCGAACGAAACGGTTTATGGTAACAGCCCTGTCCAAAGCTGTTCCTTTTGGCAAACCTACTCCCTCCGTATTTTGTGTCCGTTATATAGTACGTGCTGCACATGGAGTGCTTTGTTAGAAACTTCCATTTCATGTAACTTCTTAATTGTCAATTTTGCAAGAAACTATGTAACGAGAAATTCTTTATAGTTATAAAGAGTTCCATTGAACGAAAACTTTCATTGTTCTAATAGAATTGTATATTTTGTGAATATAAATAGTTCAAATGGAAGTACTTAGTCGATCAAACAGAAATTCAATGACGTACAGAGAGGGACAGAATTATGGACAGGGCTGGTTGCAATGAAAAATACTCTTTCGGAGAAAACATGTTCGGACTCACAGCCGTTATTGTCAGTTGTCATGGACGTTACTAAATACTCGGTACATACAACGCGCAACTGGTAAATCGAACAGCTGTACGTCTGGGATCCACTTACCCAGAATATTGATTATGTATCTTTGATATGAACTGTTTCACTCGCGAGTCGCCTGATCTTCCTTATTGACCAAGCGCTCGGTCGGTAATTATTACCGAAATAATTTCCTCTCACACGCGTTATCGAATGATACACTTGTAACAAAAGCTCTGAAGTACATCGAATTTTAGAGAAATAAAAAACATTTCGAATTCTTTAAGTATTTCGCAGGATTGTTTTCGAATATTTTTTATACAACATGAATGTGGTTAAAAGTTTTTAGTGAAAGATTTCACACAAAACACACAATAATCGATACTCAGGATCGAAGCTCACTGGCGCGAGACAGGACTCGCTGGATCCCCTGTGTACAATTTCGATTTCAGAACCTTTCTCTTGTTCGCCCTCGAGATATGCCTTTATTCGAAAATGTAGATCGCTGAAAGAACCGTGAAAGGAGTATTTTCATTGGCTACGTCTATAAGTATTCGATAATTCGGCGCTAGGGATGTTTCTTCATTACGAACAGCCAATTGCACTTTCAATTATCGCGTCGGAACATTGATAGCGGCTGGTCATTCTCATACGGCCCTGGGTAACATTACTTTCTGCTCGTAACAATACTTTATTGCTTCGTTATCCTGCTACTTATTGTGCACTATAAGACTTAGAATGAGTTCCGCGCAGTTCTGCAACACTTTCGGTGACGATCGAGCTCCTGTTGCGTGTTTAGGGTTAGGTACTACGATTACTTTAAGGTGCAGGGCCGTACGACGAAATTACTACTTAACCCTTGCACTCGTACCGACTGTAATCCTACTCTACCTCATTCGTATCGAAATCGAATTTTACTATCGAAACCTCGGTACACAAAGTAGCACACCAGTGCCGCGGTTACATGAGTAGTAGTTATTAGAATCAATCTTCGATAAGATCGCGTCGATTTTAGTGATTTTAATGTATATTATTACCCACCGAGGAGTAATCCTTTGTGTCGATAAGGAAGAGTCGAAAACCGTGACAAAGAACAATAGTCCAAACATCCACCTCGGTCGGTAACAGTAGGCGTAAACGATAAGCATTTATGTACGAGTGCAAAGTGTGGGAAAGGGGCAAATGATCCGAAGGGAACTGAATGCTGCGGTGTTAAACGATAATAAACAGCACAGGGAACAGTATAGCGTGAAATGAAGCGTCTCCGGGTTGTCCTAACCGATTCGCTAACGACACAGCGGCCGACGTGGCGGAACTGTAAATCACGTTTCATTTCGACTAAACTTCACTAACTAATCGGACGTTGTTAGATCGAATTCGCTAGAAGATACGTCGACCTACACATCCAGACAACGCTTTCTGCTCCAGGACAATGTTCCCTTTCCGCTTCCCTCGCCGCTTCCCCATTGTCTACCCAACGGTTCGAGTCACACAAGGTCGTTAATAGGTAGGACTATCTCGTTATTCCTCGAAAAGTGATCAAAGCTCGAATCAGATTCTCACGCGCCCGCCATCCTTTTAACTTTTAACTTACCAACGAACTTGTGCAGCATAATTTTACGTCTAACACGATTCCGTCCTGAATACGTAATATCGGATCGTATATTTTGGTAACTAGCCCTATGAACTTTCCCCTAGACGTGATACGAATCGGTCGAACGAAATCGCGTCCCGAATTCGTGGCAGTTTAACACATTACCGACAGGGTGGCGAATGAAACAGCGCAAGTGGGATGTCTCGATTGAATGAGTTTGATTTGACTCGCAGTTAGCGTGAAGCGATAAGTGTCTACCGGGTGGCACTGAAACGTAAACGAAGATTAGTGCGGGTACCCTGTGCACTTGGAAGGAAAATCATTCCCTTTACAATTATTCTCGTGGTGGTTCGTCCCTGCGTCGTTCTATTATACAGAGTGTTTCGTAACAGGAGAGGCAAGCGGAGGCTGGTGATTCTAATAGATAAGTAAGTCGAGAATATGCAGTAGCATTTTATCGTAACATTCTTCATTTTTTGAGAAAATTGATTTCAAATGAAACGCAATTTTTTCAAAAATGAAACTTATTCCTTACTTCTTGACTTATTTTTTTATTAAGATCACCAGCCTCCGCTTGAACCGTCCGTTATGGAACACCCTGTATCAGAATGTATCAATTCGGTGACGTTCCAGTTTCGTCCTGCGGGCAACGTGAAACCACATTAATCACAGTGTCGCGGGTGGATGGTTAGGGAACAAAGCGTTTGGTTCGAGTCGAACGGCTAATTGGGAGCGGTTGTCAAGCTTGAGAGGTTGGCAGGGACCCCTTGCAGAAACGACATTACCGACGCGTTACCCAGTGGGTAATTAGCCTCGTTCCAAGCGGGGGGACACCGATTTTGCGCGTCAAAGCGAACATTGTTCCGTGAAATTTTTCCGTCAACGGAATTATCCTGGGGTCGAGGAAAAAATCGACTTTGGAGACGTTCCACGGTCGATCCAACAATAGGAAACCTCCCTTCACTAATCTGTATAGCTGGTAGCCTCATGCACCTGCATCGGGCGCTATTCGGTGAAAGTAGTGATGGGTTCGAACACATCGCGAGTATTTTTGTTTGATACTCCGTTCGAAGTATTCAATTGCTTAATATACATCTAATTCTTCATTGAAATCGTAGGTGGGTTAGAATATCTAACGTTCCCCATCGTTCGTGTCGATTTTCTCCTCGACCCCTCAGCAGTCGGTGACGGTCAAAGCGTGTTGGGTTAGCTCGGAGCGTTCCGTTCTGCCTCTCGCTGTGCACCGCATCGTACAGAGGTTTTCGTAGATATATACACATACGAGATAAATTGTATGAGATGCGTCAGAAGCGTGGTAATAATCTTAGAACCGCGAGCGACGAGAGAGAATATCTTACAATAGGTAATATGCGTTGTCGAAGCGCGACAATTGCAGCGGCGTGGCTGGCCTGTTGGCGCTCGCTCAAAAAATCCAGCGGTAAAACGCGTCGAAGCCTTTTTGGATGCTTCGACTGGCCCAATCATCCTATCGTTAGCATTATTATTATTAGTTATTAGTATTATTATTAGTACAGTTAATGAAATTGTTGCAAAAATACTTCGTGCAAATGTAGCCTCGGAGATTTCGATTACGAGTTAGTCCTGAGAATTCCTTTCTCGCCGATCGATTTTGATCGGCGTTCAATGTGACAATAGGTGTTCAAGATCTTGCTTCCTGTACCTCCGCCCCTCCCCACCCCTCTACCACATTTCTATTTGGATTTCTTGAGCAAGGCTCGCGGCAACATGCCCCTCCCAGTGAAAGCAGAGCGCGCCCGTGCGTGTTTACACATAACAAAAGGGTCAACAAGTAAACGTGCGATAAATCAATCGATTGCAAATCGCCTTTATAAATTGTATAAAAATCTCCTCTATCATTCCGCCCTAGCTTAAAATGCCTTAAGGATACGGTGTCTGGAATTCGTATAGATTCCTACGGTTCTCTATGCCCAGTCGACGGGACACAACTTCCCGCAAGCATCTGCCCGCGAGACTCTTCTCTAGTCGTCAGGAAAGCGCGCGTGTCCTCTGTGGGCGCATCGACAAACACGAGGAGGCGCTCTAAGCGTGCTGTCCTCTTTCCACGGGGCACCTGAACTGCGAAAGTTTGGGCGACACTCGAGGGTTGTTTCACGTGGATGGAAGTAATAAATTCCGTGGAACTCTTTCTTAATCCTCAGTGTGAAAGTAAAGTGAATTTCACAGTAGAACAACTGAACGAATCTCTACTTTACCAGGCGCAAAGATTCATTTGTAAAAGCGAAAAACTCTACTCTTTCTTTCTACTCTAACTTTAAAAAGTTCAGTAACTTAAATTCTCCCAGAACTTATCCCGCAAACACACCCAGTAGTAAACCCCCCGGCGCCTGGCTACTGCAACCCTCGACACAGAATAACCTTCAAATTCGCCACATTAAGTCCCATCCTCACTGTCCACCATATTCATCGAAACCCTTTTCAATGGATCCTGCGCGATGGTATTCGCGTTTCCTCGTCACCACATCACTAAAATCCACTGAAAAGTGCTTCCATCCGACGATAGCTTGCCAACGACAAAACGAACATTGAGAACGAGGCTTTAGGCAGTCTCAGTATCCCCGTGGAAGGGAGATCCAGCGTGGATGCGTTGCGTCGCTGTCGGGGGTTCACGCAAAAGCGAGTCGAAAAATAAATCGGAGACACGTGAGGGATTTAGCGAGTATTGTTGATCGTCCGTAGTGCTGCATACGCGCGACGAGGCGAGCTCGGCCGCGTTTCCAATACAACGGAAAGAAACAGGAGACAGAAAGGTCGGCGGGCCGATGTATCTGATACTCGTCGGGCCCGTTGATCATCCATTCACTCTAAAATTCACCGAATTATGTGCTCCAATCTCTCGTTCTCTCTCACACTCTCTCCCTTTCTTTCTCTTCACCCTTAAATTCGCACGATATAAAATCCTAGCTTAGTATGGCCGGTAATTTGTTTCTCTCGCGTCTCTCTCTCCCTCTTCTGCGTCATTTTCCTTCTCACCCCCCACCCCATTTTTTTTTCTCTAGTTAAGTCGTACCACTTACGTCGTACAAGTAGAGCTTCATATTTATCCGCGATTATTTAGTAAATAGATAACCGCAAGCTTACGACTAGATCTGAATTCATAAGTTTAGTGGTGTGTGTGTGTCTGTTTGTGTGTGTATGTGTGTGGGTTGCGTACGTTACTAGAGATTCGTCTTGACTATCTAACGACAACATTGTGTTTCCTACTATTACCATCGCCCCATTCGACCTCTTTCGTCCGCCTTTTCTTTCTCCTGCACACACGCCGAAGCAGTCACACTGTCCGCCACCCATCTCACTCTTGTATTGCAAAGCCCGGATCCGTCGACGCGTCGTAACAATTTCTGCAGTTGCACGAGCGTGCGCGCGTTCCCCCTCCCTGTTCCTTGAGATTCCCTACGCTCCTACGAAGTACTACATACACGCGATAGGGGGCAGCAGCTCGGCGAACGAGCGTTTAGCGCCTCTATCTCCTTTCTACCTTCAAGCTTCTTAATGGAATGTTTTAGTACAGAGTACGGATTATCGAATCCGTAAGAACGACTAATTCTAACCGCCTACAGAGCCATGTTCTGGCTTCCTCTATATACACCGCTTGCATCGTCGCTTGGGACTCGTTCCAACACCCTGGAGGACCCAATCGCTTAAGGAGGAATCGAAAACGGAGGATTCCCCTTACCACTGTCGATCATGTGTGAAAATCTGGCACTTAACGAGCTGCAAGCAAAAGGAGGCTGGAATGTATTGGAAAAAGATAGTGAATATACCGGGTGTCTTGTAAATAATGGTACAAGTGGAAGGGTGGTGATTCTATGTGAAGAAATATGGAGTGTAATATTTTCATAACTAATTTTCGTTGAAGCTTTATGTATACGTGAGGAAATTAAGTTCGAATTTGGGTCAAGCATCGAAGTTTTGGAGTTGGATGAGTTCTTCGGAGTAAGGGGTACGATTTTTCCCGAAGGATCTATGCAGATCCAAAGATTCACGTAGGAACGAGTCGCTTTTGTAGCGACGACGTGACAGGCATACCTAAAGCGAGAGCTTAAGGATCTTTGACATTGCAATTTTTGATTCCAGCGAACATTTAGGGATCGAATCCTCTCGCCTACGTCTATCTAGCCGCCACGACTTTAACACACTACATTCCCTGTCGTACCCTCTGCCGATAAGAGTCTTCAGATTCTTCGATTTAAAAGTCCCTAGAATGAGGAACTTTCGTGGAGATGTCTATGGTAGAATTATGGGAACTCGAAACACGGTTTCTCCTGTTACAATTTCCTAGCGAATTTTCCTGGGAACTTTCTCTGGGGATTATTTCACTGACGTTAAGAATTTCAGAAGATATCTCACGACCGACAGGAATCGACTTCGGATTATCGTCTATAACGAGCCTTCGATTAGAAAACGTCTGCTAGTCGCGTCGTTCCACTAAGAAGCCGTGACAAATTCTCGAGATATGTCTGAGTTAGTGTCTGTGTGTTCGAGAAAAACGTGTTACGATAATTATACTCTTTTTTTTTTATTTTCCTCCCTCCTCCTCGCTTACCTTTAGGTTCTACAGTTAGAAACGCTAGATATCCTATTCCTCCTCGCTGACTATTCTCCCCGCCACTCCCCCCACTCTACCCTTCCTTCTTATCATTCGCGCAAGAAGCAGACAAGAAGCCATACGCGTCTTAACGCTCGTAACTGAGAAACCTACTTACGAATGTACCTGTATATATATATATATTCTCATTTATTTATTTATATATTTATATTCGTATTTATATCTATGTATTATTAGTCTTTTGAAATGTTTTCCTCGTGCGTGCAAAAAATAAATCTCCCGACGCGATCGTTGCGCCGCGAGTGAATTTTCTTATCATCGTCTTTCGTTTAACTCGTCTCGTCCCTTCACCGGTGCCTTTCTCTCTTTCTTTCACTCTACTCTGTACCTCGCAACGGTCATAAAAAAAGAATAACTTCCTCTACAACCGCGCGTGGAACCTTCCCGTCCACGATCGCGTGCAAGCGTAGCGAGCAACGGCGAGCTCCTCAACGCGCATGCGCGCAGCGTGGCGAGTGGGGGGAGAGCTCTGGACTCCGCCCACTCCGCAGCTAGGACTCCACTGTGTGTGGGGGGGGGGGGGGGCAGCTACGACTAGATTCGAGGTACGGCGGGCGATCTAGTATCGAAGCGACACTTTCTTTCTCTTCTGCAATTCCACCTGCAAACTCACCGTTGCTCTGTGCACCTGTACGCTTTCTAACATCGAGTCAGCAGGAGAGAAAAAGGTCGAAGATTCAAAGATCCCTGTGTTGAAAGGGCGCCAGAGGTGGCTCTGGGAGGGGGGGGGGGAAGAAAATGTAATCGTGTTCTGTGCAGGGTAAACCGTTCGCAATATTTTTTTTCCTTTTCGAGAGTGAAAATGGAAAATGCCGGGGACGTATAAAAAACTGGCACGCGTCCTTTAAGCGCTAAATATACGCTACGAGGTTCTATATTTATTGCCTGAGGGGTGGATGGGGTGTAAAAATAGCTGAAAAACGTTTAATCGCGCGCGATCCTTGCGTTTCGCGGAGTTTCCATTTTCACCCCGGGGAACTAAGGACTGCGTTTATCGGAATGTCCACGGACTCGTTTCGCGGAACGTTGCTCGCGTCAGTTTGAGTTCTTCTCTGCACATGGCGTGTCGGGCACTTTGCTTTTCACGATGAAACATCGAGTTGTCGAAGTAAAACGGCGGTCAGCTTTTTGGGGAATTCAGGGGCCAGAGTTTGCGGATTTTTTTAAGATTTCTAGGAGGGGTAGTAAATTTAAAAATACAAGTGGTTTAAGGGGATTCGGTAGGGTGCTTTTTTTGGAGGTGATTGATATTTTAATCAAAGAAGCTTAGATGATCGATGTTTCATCGTGTCTTGGCTTTTAAAACGAGGAGAAAATTTGGGGAAAGTATGAGATTTTTAAATGGAATCGTTCATAATCCAGTCGATGGTAAGGTGAATGTCTCCATTATTTATCTGCTCCTTTTACCCCGTTTTGGCTTAAGAATTTTTCCTTTTTGACTTCGGCCTGGAAGATGTTTGTTTAGTTTTTCTTTGGATTAGATAAACCAATGACAAAGGGAGATTTTTCGAGGGAAGAAAATGGTGTATGTTTCGTGTACTAATTTACTTGTGTTTCGATCAAATCAATTTCGATATCGAAAGGGTCGTTGCCCTCGATAATTCATATTTCATATCACTTTCTTAGGTTTGAGTAAAGAATATTTATATATATATATATATATATAGTGATTGATGGGGCCATTCATCTTACACGGACGAACGATCGACGGAACACTTAACGTATCATATATGCAACGAAATTGTTTAAAGAATCGCTTTCAACGAATCCTTGTAACAAACAGAACCCTCTCAAGGAGGAACTGAAATTCCTAATAGCCTAAAACTTGAGAGGCCAGGGAAGTCAATTGAAAATCGATCTGGATGGAAGGCCAGAGGTATGTGGAAATTTTTCTTTTTCTTTTTCGTTGAATCCTCGACTGAAACTTTATCTTCATGTAAAGTTTATTCCCATAAAAAATTTAAATTTCCTCTGAATACTTCACATTTCCACGAAAATTTCAATTTCCATCGAAAATTCCATATTTCAGTTTTCATCGAATTCTCCACATTTTCTCGAAAATTTAAATTTCCAACGAAAATTTCAATTTCTAGTTTCCTACTGAATATTTCAGTTTTCATTCGAATTCTTCAAGTTTCCTCGAAAATTTAAATTTCCATATTTCAGTTTTCATCGAATTCTCCACATTTTCTCGAAAATTTAAATTTCCAACGAAAATTTCAATTTCTAGTTTTCTACTGAATATTTCAATTTTCATTCAAATTCTTCAAGTTTCCTCGAAAACTTCAATATCCAGCGAAAATTCAAAATTTCCATCCCACAGAAGCCCAAAATATCCACCCAAAGCATCAATTTCCCTCGACTTCCCCGTCTCGCGCGCTACCGGAACGAAAACGCTACTCAGTCATACACAACGGAACAATACGTACCAAGTAAAACGCTCTTACAACGGGGCGATCCGATGTCCACCTACACAACATTCACTATTGCACATCACATTGCGCGTGGAAACGCAAAATTACCAACGGAAATTCACCGCGAACCACCACGAAGACACAAAACGTCACAACTAGCGTTTCCATCTCCAGCTTCTTATTCGAGCACTTCGCGCACGAGTTGCCGCACGATGTATCCTGCTTGATGAACCACCACGTCCTCCAAGTCTCTCGAGCGCGTCAGCCCCACTGTGGCCTACTTTCGTTGCAGATGAATCCGTTTCCGCCAATACTCCCCTTCGATCTAGTCAGTCTTGCCAGAGACGATTCCGCCTAAAACCATCAGCTGCTAAAATTCCATCGGAGAAGCATCTATCTCCAGCATCAAACCCTTCGCAATCCCCTGTCTCTTCGTGCTTCATCATTGATCAGGGCTCTTACGCTTCTTCCTTCCAACCACATCCCTTCTTCCATCTTCTTGGAATTTAGACGTTCTCCTTTGTTCTCCCACTATTTCTCCTCTGCACCCTCGTTTCTTCGACGTCGATCGTCTCTGCATACGCGTGGAGTGGCCGCGCCAGGACTCACCAGAGCCTCTGCGCGGTTTCCCACAGGTTCTTCAGGCTGGATCGAAACTCGAAACGAAAGTTCTGCTAGTATCACGCTATGTTGTTGCCGCTCATGGTGGTCACGCACTTCTTCTCGGGGGTGTTCTGGCTCTCCGAGTTGCTGCGCACAGCCTTCGTCGGGCTGCCGGGCGTGGGCGTCGCGTCACCTGGTAGAGGGTTGTTGTTGTTGGTCGACGTGGAGCTCCTGCGGCCGTTCTCGCGGGTGGGCGACTTCACGTCGAACACCAGCGTGTCCGACTCGATGTCGGAATCGATCTGGAAATAGTCGAGGGGAATTGTATAGTTGTCCTTCTTTGAGAGTGGAGAAAATTTGGAATTTTCTAGTGGAACGTGATTGGGAAGATGTACTATAGTTCCTTTGCATGCACAGCCTGTGCGAGAACCGCCTATGGGCGTTCGGCGAGTGCGCTTAACGAATGGGGCTGCAGGCGTCCCGCACACGGGGAGTGATATGCGATGAGGATATAGTTGAGAGGAGTAGTTTTGCGCATTAGAAATAGTGGATTATTGCTTCGAGCTGGCTGGGTGCTAACTTTTCTACATAGGCTAACGCGTATTCTGTGCAGTTGCTCGCCTAGTTTTGGTCGTGTGCTCTAATTTATTCTTCGAGGGTGGTTCGAAAGTCGCTGTGCGATTGGGATTATAATTAAATAGGTTTCCTATTTAAGTCCAATGTTTTTCGAAAGTCACGGAAAAAATGAACCTCGGGAGCGATGGGATCGAACCCGCGACTTTGTGGATCCTCTGTTTACTGGTCAGTCGCCTAACCAACTCCGCCAAAGTCGATCCTCCGAGGTCTCTTATTCTGAGCTTCCTTTTATGTGCATTCCTGATCTCACATAATTATCCCTTGTACAGCAAATGTAATCCAACTCTGACAAAATCTATCACGATGTTATATTTGTGTTGGCAATGGCGAAAGATAGTATTAGATGCCCAGAGATGGGCATAATTTTTATTTAAATAAAATTTGGAATAACGAATAAAACTTAGAAAAAAAATGGTCATTTATTCGTTAACCCGAGTTAAGTTTATTCGATAAATGCCAAATAATTTTTTTCACTTATATTAATTATTCGAAATTTTATTTAAATAAAAATTTTGCCCATCTCTGCAGATGCCTAATTTGTAGTAACATTATTTGTAAATATCATACAGTAGATATACCTATTTTACGTATCAAATGTACGTAAATAATTTTTTTGTGTATTTTTTTATTACCTATTTACGTGGGATTAATTCATTTTATATTCTACTTTTTCGTGAAACTCATTTACCACAGAAATGTTGATAAGGTAAATGGTCCAGTGGTGGAAGCAGTTGAGATAATTGCAATTTCTTTTATACTTAAATAATATAAAATTATAACTAAATATAATTATTCCACAGCGTAAAATTTCTACTTCCAGATAGCGTAAGGAGAATCTACATTTGTTAAAGGAAAAGTTTTAATCCACCATTCGTCTTCCGAGGGTTATAAAATATCGATCAGAAATTCTTCCCTCGAACATCCCCACCCTCCGAACACTTGCACAGCGGCTTTTTAAACACCCTCCAGTATTGCTTATTTCGTTCTAACTCTGAGTGCATAGCGTGAATAGCCTAACTTGCCTTCTGAATGCGCTGTACAGTAACTAGTACCACGAACTACTAGTAGGATCTTTATGAATGGAGGGAAAGCGATCGAGAACTCAGAAATCACGACTTGGGGGGTATTAACGTGCCAGCTTCACCTTCAATAAACAGTTTCAGCGTGGATCGTCGATTCGAACAAGAACAATATAAATTATCGTGAATAAGACGGCGTCTACGTGAAGGAAGATGATGCACTACCTTGTTGAAACAGACTACCTGTCTGGTAGCTGGATGAGGATTGAGGAACAGTCGCTCGCTGGTGTCGCTGCCGCAGCTCGAGCTCTCGCTCATCTCCGTGGCGTACTTCCTGGCGGCCCGGGGACTCGGCGGAGCCGCCCTGCTCTGGCTCCCCAAGTTCATCGCCACGTTTCTGGAGCACACCAGCGACTGGATGTGCTCGCAGACTCTCCTGAAGCGTCGAATGTTACCTGAAAAATTTTGATCACTTTCAGTGGGGCGTCGTTATCGTTATTCTTCTTTTTAGGTTAGGACTTAGGTACTAAGTATATTCGGGGAGGCATCTAGCTAGGCTATGAGTTTGGTATTCTTTTTTGGACGAAATTAGGTGAAGAAATTGAAGATTAGTTCTCTTGAGTTTTCGTGGTAAAATTGAAGAGGCTAAGAAATTTCTTTTCTTTTTCAATATCATTATAATTATTATTCTTAATTACAGTGTTAAGGTGCAAAACTGAAGATAATAATAATAATATCTGGCGTGGAAAACTGAAGATATTAATAATACTAATAAAAAAAATATTAATAATAATAATATTATTATTATGGCGTGGAAAACTGAAGATATTAATACTAATAAAAAATATTAATAATAATAATATTAATAATAATATTAATATAATATTATTAATATAATATTAATAATAATAATATTATTAATATAATATTAGGAAAGGAAGGAATACTATTAATAATATTAGGAATAATATTAATAATATTAATAATATTAAGGAAGGAATAATATTAATAATATTAATAATATTAAAGAAGGAATAATATTAATAATATTAATAATATTAAGGAAGGAATAATATTAATTATATTAATAATATTATTATTATTATTATTAATATTTTTTTTATTAGTAGATATTATTAATATCTTCAGTTTTCCACGCCAGAATTGTAATTATTTCGAGAGAACTTTGCTCAATCTTGAATCCCTTAAACTTCTCGCATTTTAGAGGGTTCTCAGCGTCCTCAGTTTTATTTTCGAGGGGGATAGAATTTTTGACACTTCGATAGGGGTAATAAGTACTTCCGAAGCTACAGAGTTGCCCACCTCATTTTTATTCACTCCAAATCTTTCTGTCATTTTCAAATGGAGTCTCCTTCCCTTGCGAAACCCTTCGATTTATTATTTCATCAAATAATCGCCCCCATTTGTTATTCCACTTCACGTTACGAGACACTCTGTGTACTCTGTGTACCTTCCCCCCTTGGCAACGCAAAACGAGGGTGGTTCGCTCGTACGAGCGACAGCGGGGCGAAAGCAAAACACGACAACTGTAGAAATAGTACGCGCCCGTACACGCGGGCAAGGCATAGGGCTCCACGTGCCAAGGTAACATCGATCTAGTTGCGGTTGGACGGCTGCCAGACGGCGAACGCAGCCACCTTGCGATCTACCATTGTCCATGCTTTGCTTTCGCGGCTGCTTCGCGTCCTCCACTCTTTATCTCGCGCTCAACGCTATCCCACGACTAGCTTCAAATTACAAATCACAGAATTCGACCCTCAGATTTTCTTCCCCGGGTTGGGGAGTGAAATTGTGGCCCTCAGATTTTCACGATACTTGGCACAAGGTTTTCTGAGGAAAGAATATTCGTGAAATAGCTACTGTACTATTGTACAGATTTAATTTCAACAGAAGGAAAATATAATAGTGCTGTGGAACGAATCTCGAATTAGAAATTTCGGGATTAAAATTTTTTTGAAACCTTCGATTCTAAGCAATTAACAAAGTACCAGATGGAGGGCCATTCTTATTGTTTTTCTGCATTCTTTATCTGCATTCAGTCGTTGAGGATTTAAGGATGTATCGGACGTACAATATTAGAGAAAAGTATATGAATTTTGAAATATCTGCAGTGACTCCCGAAAATATTTAAACACTTTTTAAATTAGCATAACTTTTTTAAAATTAATCCAAACGACTTGAGTTTTTTTGAGCAGCTAAAAGGATTAGTTTGCTAAGTGACATGTTTCGTCGTTTTGTGAAAATATTGAAGGTCGTTTTTTAAACTTTTTTTTGCGAGTCTGCAATGGAAATTCAAAAACACCCTTTTGTAGATTTAAGTAAGTTCTATACATGCTGAAAATTTCATGAAAATCGGTTAATATATTATTATAATATATAAATAAAATATGCTGTCAATATTTCCTTAGTAAATGACAGAAGTGTCTTGACAGAACTTTAAAAAAAATCTCGAAATCTGCTTTCCATACGAAGTATGTTAAAAACAATTATTTCTATCTAACGATTTTTAATTTTCTATAATAATGATTTTAATTAATTAATTTTACTAAATACTTACGCATTATGGTACTATTTTTCGTTTTTAGTTACAATAAAAGTTAAGCTTAAAAATAAATAAAATTCGCATTTACCTAATCTATCAAGATCGTTTCTTTCCACAAGAGAAGAGTATCGTGTAAAATCGGTGAAAATTAAAATTATTATAACTCAGCAACCGTTTAGTGAATTCGTTTAAAATTTCAGGAAGATTCGAAAGAGCAATCTTACAAATTTTCATTAACTTGGTACAATTTTGAAGATACATCCAATACATCCTTAAACGACGAAGAGGGTGTGGACAGAGGGGGATGGAGTCGAGGTTCACTTACCACTCAGCAGGGTGAAAGTAATGGCGAACAGAGGTTCCTTCGATTGCTTCGAAATGGCACTGATGTCCACTTGGAAACGGACCTGCCTCTGGAACATGGCCGGCGCCGTGCTTCCTCTTTTGTATTCCACTCGGAAGGACATTGCCGAGCTCACGCTGTGGGACAGCTCCGCTATCTGTCGACCGAAATTTATGCCTTTCTCACTCGAGTCGCTTCCCTCGCGCGAGTTTCCCCCGGACACGCGTGAACAAAGAACGAGGAGATTCAGTAGACGTTTACCGATAAAAAAGCGTGAATCAAGTCGGCCTTTACGCTGGCCAACAGCTTCCCCTTCACGAGCACGGTGAACGTCTCGTCCTTCTCCGTGGTCATCAGGCTGCCGAACCACGATTTCTTCGTCAGCTCCGGGGAGGAGTCCGGGGTGAGGTGCACCTGTGATTTACAGAACGTTAGTTGTTTAGACAGTTGTAGAATCTTCTAATGGATCATCTCAGGTGTCAGATTTGGATTTCACCTGGGCTTAGTATTCCTTCTCGAGAATTTTTTTATTACAAATTATAGTATTTCTCGAGAATCTTCGATGTAGGAAAATTATTATAAATCACATTTGTTTTCAGAAATGAATTTTCAATTAGTTCAAATTTTTTGTTACTTAATACTTAGTTAATCGTGAATATATAAACACATATATGTTAGCAATGCAGTTTATAAACTTTTCTCTTCGTATCGCCGATGCTCTATATACAATAAAAAAAACATCCACTTAAAATAACAGACATTTTTCTACATCAGCAGATTTTGTCACAAAAGAAGGAAGCAGATTGGCTGCCATTGTGCTTTTTAAGAAACTATTTTAAAACAAAAAAGTAATGTTTCGCCTTGCTCACATTTTGTATTAAATAAATAGATTTATCAGTTATATTTAATATCTGCTTCTTTTCATTTACACAAGTTTTGTCCGAGTTAGATACGAATAAAAATTTAGATAAATATTGCCATCATTATTCCAAAAATATCAATTTTGCAATATTTTTTTAAATTCTCGAGAAATATAATCTGATTTCTCATTTCTCGAAATGAGAAAAAATCGAGGAATCAGGAACACTACCTGGGCTGTGCATGGGTGTCACTTTCCCTTTAAATCCTGACTCCCGGAGCATAAAATTAATGAATTTTCTGCTTTACTGTATAAACAGCAGAAATTGCCTCTAAAAGAGTTAAACTTGGAAGAACAATAGGTTCGAAAGAGTTTTGGAACTTTTTAATAGATTCCATTTGAAACATGGACATGGAGTATTATGTTATAATTTTCATATCTTTTATTAAATAAACAGATGAAAAATATGATAGTATATTCTTAAATAAAACTAATAGTTTAGTACTTTTCTTTATCTTATGGACCCTTTTTCAATAAATCTTCTAATACAACTGTATCCATAGAACTTTTATTATACAGCTTCTAAAATATCTGCCCCACGATAAACTTCTAAAAACGTTCCATATCTTCCAATAAAAAATTCCACAAAAACAGATATTTTCTTAAACGAAACATACAAGTTCAAACAGAATTTTTTTAAAAATAAGAGTCCCAGAGCTATTTCGATCCCCGCGACAGATATCGCCTCACAGTCACGCGATGAAAAGCATTTAACTTGAAATTGAATCGTACAGCAGGAATTTCTGAGAGCACGTACTAGCGACGAATGAAATAGCATGGTAGTTTATAAATACGTGCCTCCTCGGCGCTCGGGAGCAGCTTGCGTCGATGGAATCGTGGGCTACCCAGGAACGAGTTCTTGATGGTGGTCAGCCTCGATCTCCAGTGATGGGCTCCGGAGCCAGCGCCAGTGTGCGGCGAGCCAGGCGGTGTCACGCCGACCGCGACTACTGCGAAAGTAACAATCGTTTAGTCGTACCACTGCGTCCTCCTCGCTGCGAAGCTTCTTATCTCTTCTTCGTTCCACGCTCGATCACACAGAAAGTAGTACAGTAAGTCCTCGTTAAGAGCCCGACGAACGGGGCTGGCCGCGGGCTCTTAACGCGACTGGACACTACAGTAATTCCTCGTTAAGAGCCCGACGAACGGGGCTGGCCGCGGGCTCTTAACGCGACTGGACACTACAGAAATTCCTCGTTAAGAGCCCGACGAACGGGGCTGGCCGCGGGCTCTTAACGCGACTGGACACTACAGTAATTCCTCGTTAAGAGCCCGACGAACGGGGCTGGCCGCGGGCTCTTAACGCGACTGGACACTACAGTAATTCCTCGTTAAGAGCCCGACGAACGGGGCTGGCCGCGGGCTCTTAACGCGACTGGACACTATTCCGCGCGGCCACTGGCGCGAGTGAGAAAACCCAATGAGGGAGCGAGAGGAAACGAAAGAGCCTCTCGCCGGTTCCCTGGTTCCCCACTCTCGGCCGAAGGATTCCAAGAAGTGGTGGGGATAGTCGCCGGGCTCTTAACGCGTGGTAGAAACGGGCTCCTAACGAGGAATTACTGTACAGTAGAAACCGTAAATTCAGAGTCCCCTCTCCCCGATCCCATTTCCCTGTACGCAAGAAAGATTAGACAGCAGCGTGAATTACGTGTAACAGGCGAAGGCTCGATTAGAAACGATGAAAAAAAGGCACGCCCTGTCTACTTTTAATTATCGACCGTGAAACGCCTATGCGTCGCACGAGACGACCGTAATCTCGCGCACGCAAAAATTCACACGCTGACACAGTGTCGCAGTTCTAATCGAAGGTAGCGATCACCTTGAAGAATGTTATTTTCGTACCGGCACTTTCCTTTCTGGATTTTAAAACGGAAGTGTCCGCAGTTCTTCGCGGCATTTGCAAAGTTATTGTTTCGTGTTCGAGCACGATCGATTGCCTTCGGTTAATCGCCGTTACGGCTGAAGATGTCGCGCTGCGCCGACAAAGAGACGTCCCCCCAAGCTTCTCGACTGAAGGGCAGAGAAGACGAAGACGAGGGAGGAGGGAGGAGCCATTTCTTTCGTGAAATGGGCGCGTGTGCATTCAGTCGTGTCCCTTTAACAATCATCTGCGAGCGGTGTGTGCTCGTTACGCGGCCGTGGATCACTTGCATTTTTTAAGCCCCCTTTCTCGGGATAAAACGCGTGCTCAGACATCGAGGAGGGCTCCCACCGATGCCCACAGCCTTTGTCCCGGCTGTATAAACACTCTGGACACCTGCAACGCCGTCTTCGCGCAGCTTTAGGCACGTTTCAGTATCGCTGCAATATTGTTCTTCGTCACGTGGGACGCTCGATCGAGGATTTAAACGGGTGAAATTGTTTCCAGTTGAGAAATCCCGAATAAAATTCTCAATAGAATCCTAAATACCTCCTTAAACAATGCCTGATTAGTCGTCAAGGCTTCGGAGCCTTTGTTCCCACTCCCACCCTCGATTTTTGTTCGGAGCAATTATCCGGAGTGACAATTCGGCATTATGACGTTTTTACGTTCCTTTGTTCGACTTGGTTCTTCGATCGTTGGAACGCGCTCCATTTAGCGATAGCAGACGCTTTTAGGAGCGGGCTTCTCGTCGGGAATAAAAGACACCGGTTGGGGGATGTAACCCAGGCACTATTGAATTATCGTATTATCGGCCCGCTGGAAGTTCAATATCGACTTCGTATTTTGGTCGGGGCTATTGTCTTGCGTCGCGGCAAATTCCATTATCGCGGAAGCGACCGTCCGACTCGATGCCTCTGGCTTCCTATTTTTCCACGCGAAGCTTCGTATCCGCTGACGCGCGGGCACAAGACCCTCTATATCCGTGTCTCTTACGTAATTTGCGGGGAAAAAAATGTTGAACGGGTGGATATTGGGTTAGACGAAGATGTGGGTTTTTCTTTTTATTTTAGTGGGTTGCTGGGAAGGGAAATGGAGAAGTGGGGGAGATTTATTTTTGGCGTTGTTTGGAGGAAATGGTTATTTTTGGAGATAGGAGGGGAGGATTCGGGTTCCTTTGGGGTATTGATTTTGTGACGGATGAAGAATCTATTGGGATGCGATTGGAGAGTTCGGTTAAGGGTGATAAGGGAATTCATTGGGAAGTAATCGGAGGTGGATTTTATTTCGAGTGGGGGGGAAGTAGTTCTGTTCACTGCAGATCTTCCATTTTTAGATGAAGTTTAGTCGGGAAGTAATTATCGATCGGGGAGGTGTAAGAGAGTCTGTATGCAGGTGTTACGGTTTCTACGTTATTACTTTGAGTTCTGAAATAGAACTCATTCTGTTGAACATCTACTATTTCAGTCTACCGTAAGTCTCAATTTCCCAAGCAAATCTTCACCGTATTGGATATTGACTATTCTATTCCATCACAACATATGAGTTCCTAAGCAAAACTCACTCTATTTAACATCTATTATTCCCATATATCACAATACACGAGTTTCCAAACAAAACTCGGTTTATTAAACATCTACTATTTCACTCTATCACAACGCACTACTTACCAATCAAAACTCACTCTATCGAACATCCACTATTACACTCTATCACAATAACTGAGTTCCCAAGTAAAACTCACTCCTATTAAATACCAACTTTTCTACTCCATCACAACATATGAGTTTAAAACCAAAACTCACTTTATTTAACATTTATTATTCCCATCTATCACAATACAGGAGTTTCCAAACAAAACTCAGCTTATTAAACATCTACTATTTCACTCTATCACAACGCACTACTTGCCAATCAAAACTCACTCTATCGAACGTCCACTATTACACTCTATCACAATAACTGAGTTCCCAAGTAAAACTCACTCCTATTAAATATCAACTTTTCCACTCCATCACAAAACACCAGTTTCAAAGTAAAACTCTCCTCTATTATACATCTCCCATTCCACTCCATCACAACACATGAGTTCTCAAGCAAAACTCATTCAATCAAACATCCCCTATTCCACTCCATCACAATTCCTGAGTTCACAAGTAAAACTCACTCCTATTAAACACCTGTTATTTCACTCCATCACAACACATGAGTTTCTAATAAAAACTCACCCTATCAAACATCCATTATCCCACTCCATCACAACACAAAAATTCTCAAGCAAAACTCACCCTATTAAACATCCCCTATTCCACTCCATCACAACACATGAGTTCCCAAGCAAAACTCATCCAATCAAACATCCCCTATTCCACTCCATCACAACACATGAGTTCCCAAGCAAAACTCATCCAATCAAACATCCCCTATTCCACTCCATCACAATTCCTGAGTTCACAAGTAAAACTCACCCCTATTAAACACCTGTTATTTCACTCCATCACAACACATGAGTTTCTAATAAAAACTCACCCTATCAAACATCTATTATCCCACTCCATCACAACACAAAATTTCTCAAATAAAACTCACTCTATTAAACATCTATTACTTCACTCCATCACAACACACGAGGTTCTAATAAAAACTCACCCTATCAAACATCCATTATCCCACTCCATCACAACACAAAATTTCTCAAATAAAACTCACCCTGTTGAACGTCGTTTATCTCTATCCCCACGCTGGGCAGAGCCGGTGTCGGAGGAGCGACGGCTGGATTGGTGGTGTTCCCATTGCCCGCGATGGTCGTGATCGCCGACAGCCTGTGGGGACTTGCCGTCTGGCCCACATGCGAGGTCGGCGGTGCCCTGTGAGGGCTGAGGAGTCCCGCGACTGCGTTCGCGGCGTGCAACGGCGAGCTGCCAGGCGTCGACGCTTGCGAATGTGACGCATGCGTGTGGCACCCTGTGCTCGGCGAACGGCGGGCATTCTGTCGTGTGCTGCAAAAAAAAAATAAGACAATGAAACTTTACTAATAACAAAAAAAAAAAACACTAGGTATAATCAATTATTTATAAGTGTTGCACTATTATAAAGGGACTATGTGTGGGATAGAAAAAGTGTTTACTGATCAGCTTTTGATCTTCCTTGTTACACCTCGACAATATAATTAAATTTATTTCAATATTCCTAAATTTGTAGATTAGTAATGGGTGCATGATATCCAAGAGATTCTGGTCCCTGGAGAGTCAATTCAGGGCCGGTCTTCCCTATAATGCGGCTCGGGTGCAAAAAATATTTCGTGGCCCGAAAAATTTCTCAACTTTAAAACAGCACAACACCTTTCCACGAAAAAAGAAATAAACATTAACAAATTTAAATATATAGAAATTATATTCAAATTTATTTTTTGCCAATCCACGCATACCATGGTCCAAGTCGGTTTATAAAATTAATTTAATTTTAATCAAATAAAAAAATTTCGTTCTCATTTTTTTATTTTCTCAATTCTTCATTTTTCCTTCTTCCGGGGCCTTGGACCCGCTGCACTCAACCCCCTTTGGCCGGCCCTGAGTTAATTACACTGCGACACCTATATTTGCGTAGCACTCTTCGACGCAACACTGCAAATTCTAAACACTGTGCACTGCTAAATTCTACCAATACCCTACTGCCCCACTAATAAACAGCATCGCCAATGATCCGTATCAACAAGTAAACGCTACTAACAATAAGCAGCGAGCAGCGTACTACCACCGTAGCCTCGATCGTAGCAACGGATCAGATGGAGCGTTGGTCACTCGGCTGAAATCAGATCGCAGCACGTTCCGCGGGCATGGACTGGCGCCGATCGATTAACAGGGTTAGACAAAAGCCCGTCACCTGGTCGCATGAGATCGCGGGGCAGTGTTTTAATCGACCAATCGAGAACCAATCGTCCGCGTAGGCCTCGCACGTGCCGAGGAACAGGGTCGCGCCGAGGGAAAAACTCGACGGCACGTGCGGCATCGCGCACGCAAAGCCAGAGAGACAGAGAGGGCGACGTTGTCACGCGATCGCCAGCTTCGAGGTGCAATTGTGTTTCGCTTAAGCGAGCAACGGTTGGCACAGTGGGCAATATCTTTCCTTCGTTGGTAGACCCATCGACGGGGTATGGAATGGGAATAGATAATGCGAGTGGAACTCGAGCTTTCACGAATTTGGGGGGTGCGAGAAGCGAGTAATGGAATGAACACATTTTTTGGAAAATAACTGAATTTTCAGAGGTTAATTTCACCCCATTCGAGTGAATTTAGGGAGCAAATAAAAATTGCATTTAAATCAGGAGGAACTCCCCTTCATATTCATAAAGTTTCAGAATTTTTTGAATTTCCGGGTTCGAGATCTTCCCTTGCAAATTACAATATTAATACAGTAATTCCTCGTTAAGAGCCCGACGAACGGGGCTGGTCGCGGGCTCTTAACGCGACTGGAGTGAGAAAACCCAATGAGGGAGCGAGAGGAAACGAAAGAGCCTCTCGCCCGTTCCCTGGTTCCCCACTCTCGGCCGAAGGATTCCAAGAAGTGGTGGGGATAGTCGTCGGGTTCTTAACGCGTGGTAGAAACGGGCTCCTAACGAGGAATTACTGTAATTGTATTTGTAATATCTGTTCATCTTAGTTCATCTCTTTCTATTCTCTTCTTTGATATTTGTTATTTTAATTTTAACGTATTTGCCCGTTCTCTATCCACGGCGTTTCGTGTCATTCTAATGTGCCAAAGGGTTGTTACCCGTAATAAATAAATAAATAAATAAATAAATAACATGCTTAGCATTATATGGAGACTCATATTCTGTGTATTATCTTTGGGTGCGTAGAGTTCTATTTGAAAAAACATCCAGGTGATAAATAAAGGGACAGTTCCCTAGGAAATACCTACAAAAGAACTATAAAAATCATGGCACACTCCAGTCTCTCCAGCAAGTTAAGCTACACTTGTGTCTAGCTATAAAGATATCTTCACTGAAAACTTTAGTACACACAGACTCCCAGTATCAGTGAGTGAACAGATATCGTTATCTACACTGCTAGAAAACGTGGGAGCAGAATCTCACTGAGCCAACTGTCCCCTAATCCAGAGATTCGCCTTCCGAGCTTACCTGGACTGTCTTCTAGGCGTGAGAGGAGACCCGTGGCTGATCTCCCCGAGGTTGAGGGTTGTGTTGCCGTTCACTCGACACGTGTCCACTCTCTTCCTCGGCGGGTCTGCCTCCAACTGGCCAGCAGAGCCCCGCATCCCGCCCCTCATCACCTCCAGCTCGTCCTCGCAAGCCGGTCTCCTCCGTTTCCTCTCGAGTAGCAGGAAGTATATCACCTTCTCCGTGTTATGGCTGCGGGGGTTATTGAAAAGAACGAAGATTTATCCCGGGTCAAGGTTTCCCAGTGATCGCCGCAACGGTCCTCTTTCAGCTATAGCCGGAGCAGAATCGATTGGCTGCTCACGGCCGCTGATAAAGGTGATGAAGCGAGCGACGGTGATTTTAATAGAACTTCGTGGCCGGATGGAGAATCGAAATATAATTGGCGGACGCTCGTTAGTTCCGAGGGAATGTAATTACGAAATACCCTTTTGCGGAGAGAATTGGGACAGTGTTATGGGCTTGCAAGGGTTGCGGCGGAGGTTGAAGACTTTTGGAGTCAAGAGCTCAGGGTCGTCTTCACAGAGGTTTTTGGGCATTAGTGGTGTAATTAGAGGGGGAGAACTCATTCGGTGTAGCCTCGAGGTTGTCGCTGGATATAAGACTTGAGCTTGTACCTCTGCGAGGCATTGTACAGTAATTGGGGTAGAATCTGGACTGGTGGGGGATGAATTATTGACTGTAACTACTGGGTTCGCGTTTCATGTCGAAGGAGCTTAAAGTCGAAGTTACTTGTCAATAATAACGTACGATCGTTAATATCAAATATCTCATAGAGAATAATCAGATTAGATTCCGAAATTTCGGATGACCAAGCGTTGACTTTAATCACTAGATTTTTGTTTCATTTTGAAGAAGCTTAAAGTCGAAGTTACTTGTCAATAATAACGTACGATCGTTAATATCAAATATCTCCTAGAGAATAATCAGATTAGATTTCGAAATTCTGGATGACCAAGCATTGACTTTAATCACTAGATTTTTGTTTCATTTTGAAGAAGCTTAAAGTCAAAGTTACTTGTCAGTAATAATGTACGATATTTATTGTCAAATATCTCCTATAGAATAATCAGATTAAAGTCTGAAATTCTGGATGACCAAGCATTGACTTTAATCACTAGATTTTTGTTTCACTTGGATAAAACTTAAAGTCAAAGTTACTTGTCAATAATAATGCAGGTACGATCTTTAATATAAAATATCTCCTATAGAATAATCAGATTAGATTCCGAAATTCTGGATGACCAAGTATTGACTTTAATCACTAGATTTTTGTTTCATTTTGAAGAAGCTTAAAGTCAAAGTTACTTGTCAGTAATAACGTACGATATTTATTGTCAAATATCTCCTATAGAATAATCAGATTAGAGTCTGAAATTCTGGATGACCAAGCATTGACTTTAATCACTAGATTTTTGTTTCACTTGGATAAAACTTAAAGTCAAAGTTACTTGTCAATAATAATGCAGGTACGATCTTTAATATAAAAATCTCCTATAGAATAATCAGATTAGAGTCTGAAATTCTGGATGACCAAGCATTGACTCTAACCACTGATTCCCCATTTCACCCTACAGAAAGCTTAATATTAATTCACCAGCGAGCAAGGCACTATTTTCATTATTAAATACCCCGTAAATAATTGATCATCAATATAAATAATCTAAAATATGTGCAACATTTCTCGATTCCCTGTCTACCCACGAAGTATCATCGAACCCAACGAATGCTTCCTAAGGTTGCTCGATTTATGGTTTCTTTCCCTTCTGTCCATATCACGAAACTTGTTAGCTAGACACTCGGAAGCTCGCTTACAAGTCGAGCCGCGCGACTTCCCCCCACCCGGTTCGCGTGGTCGAACCCTCTTACTTGGGGCTGAGCAGCTCCTGGATGAGTTTGTCGCGCTCCTTGAAGCATCCTAGGCTCGCGATCGCCTGCAACACGTCTGGATCGATGGCCTCCACGGACGGAATAACGTGCGTCTGCACCACGTCCATCATGGACAGCTCCAGCTCCAGCTCACCCTTCCCGGCTGCCGTCACCCACACGTGCCTATTTATTTCCGCCAGCTGGGGGAAATCGATCATTCGGGGGGATTTATTGTTACCTGCTCGCAGCTCGTCAGCGTTCGGTTTTGGGAACGTTCCGTTGGAACATGTATTCGAGAGTGGTCAGTTTAAAGGGGAAGCAGTAATTGTCTCTTTTAAGAGTGCAACTGTTATGTGTGATGCTAGGGGTAAAATTGTAAATTTGTTAATTAATGGGCTGGGGTACTGAATTTCAGGGTTCTGCATTCTTGCATTGGAATTCATGAAAATTTAAAGTTGAGATACTTAATATGGTGGTCACGTTTGTATATTTCTTTCGACAGACTATAACTCTATTCTTCATTATACCTCTACTCTTCACTATATTTTTACTCGTCACTATATTTTTACTCGTCACTATATTTCTACTCGTCACTATATTTTTACTCTTCACTATATTTTTACTCGTCACTATATTTTTACTTGTCACTTGTCTCTACTCTTCATTATATCACTACTCTTCACTATACCTTCACTATACCTTCACTATATTTCTACTCTTCAGTATACCTCTACTCTTCATTATATTTTTACTCGTCACTATATTTTTACTCTTCATTATATTTTTACTCGTCACTATATTTTTACTCGTCACTATATTTTTACTTGTCACTTGTCTCTACTCTTCATTATATCACTACTCTTCACTATACCTTGACTATACCTTCACTATATTTCTACTCTTCAGTATACCTCTACTCTTCATTATATTTTTACTCGTCACTATATTTTTACTCGTCACTATATTTTTACTTGTCACTTGTCTCTACTCTTCATTATATCACTACTCTTCACTATACCTTGACTATACCTTCACTATATTTCTACTCTTCAATATACCTCTACTCATCATTATATTTTTACATATTACTTATTTCTTAATGCTCCCTATATCTCTACTCTTCACTATATCTCTACCACCATACTTTCTTCACTTCTGTTATTCTCAGGTTAGACAAAGAATCAAAGTGGAACACCTTGCCATCCCTTTGTGGAAGGAAAGTTTTTTTCATACTGAATTTATAATTAGCCAGCACCTTGGGCGTGGAATTGTAGTGATGGGTTCGAACATACCACGAGTCCCTCTCAGAATTCAAACAATAATCATAAACACGCAAAAGAAGGCTGCACTACTAGACAATAACACTGATCCCAAGAATAATAGAATTCATGAATATTATTAACAAAACATGTTCAAGTTGATTCTTCCCCTTCACCCAAGAATATTATTATTATTATTTTTATCAACATATTATTACTATTATATTTCATCAACGAACGTCTTACCGTTAGCCTCTGGTCAGGATCGACCTCGATCATCCCCTTGAGCAGATTCTGGCACTCGGGCGGCACGAAGTGGGGGATGTAAAACGCGCCACGCTTCACCTTCTCCAGCAGCTTTCTCAAATTGTCGTCGTCGAAGGGCAACGCACCCACCAGAAGCGCGTAAAGTATCACCCCGCACGACCAAACGTCCGCTTTCCTGCCGTCGTATTTCTCACCCTGGAATAGCGCGATTATTCCACGTTTTTCCACCCCGTTTAATTAAATCACCGACTGGTGGTGGCTCGTTTGTAATAACGGGCCTCGCTGGGGTTAATTACTGGGGGCTCGAGGGGAATACCAAATTTGTGAAAGAAAGGTGAGATTTTGTGAAAACCCGAGTGCTTTTTATTATTAACCCTTTACGCTAGCTGTGGGGCGTAGAATTATAGAGAAGTGGATGGATCTGTAGGTTTGTCGAACGATTTGTTTCTTGTGTTTTAAGGTGGGGTAAAGGTCGATCGGAATAGTGTTAGGCTTCGATCAGATTGAGATCAGACTTGGATCATATTTTTATCAGATTGAGATCAGAGTTTCAGATCTCCATTAAAATTCAATCAGACCTCGATTAGATCTCTATCAGGATTCATAAAACTGAACTCGGACATTAGATCCGACTTTGCCTAGCCTCTCATTGGAATTCAAAATACAGTAGCGGACAAAAAGTTACCTTTTCTTTGACCCACTCTATTTCTATTACTTTTTAACATCCACTCAAAACTACAACATGTACCAAATATACATATTCTGGTAGAGAATTAAAAGCAATATAAAACCCAGTTAAAGCTGAATTTATTTAATTAACAAACAGAGAAACCCTACATAACATTAAACAAGACAACCCCTTTTACACCCGACAAAAAGTTACCCCATGTAAAAAGTAATGAAAAGTCTAATATTTTGTGGGGTCACCTTTTACTTTTAGGGCGGCCTAAAAAGTTACCAAAAGTGTCGACCCCAAGAATGTGTTCTTCCGTCGAATGCTATATCAAATTTTTACTTGTTAGTTAAATAAATTCAACTTTACCTGGGTTTTCTACATCTTTAAATTCTCCACCAGAATATGCATATTAAATACATACCACAGATCGAAGTTGCTGCTAAAAATAACAAAAATAAAACAACTCGAAAAAGTAATAACTTTTTCCACTATCCTCAGCAAACTAAAACACAGTTTGCTCTTCCTTCCCGAAATTCCAATCTCCTAAATCAACTCTTCCAAATCCCCCACAAAACTTCATCTCCCCCCACCCATGTCCAATACTAAATACTCTGTATCTCCCACGACCACACCCCAATTCAAAAGAAAGTTTAACTCTAACCTTTACGTATTACCCTCGCATCACTGTTCTACTCTAAGCAACCCCCATCAATGGGACATAAATTCCAAGCTACAATTTTTCCCAATGCACCTATCTCCTCCCCATTACCACTGCCAGTCCAAACTTTCTTTTCACCGCCTATCGTGTCTGAGCAGCCACAGCGAGCGTAAAGGCTCGGAAGGAGAAAGCCGGGGATTAAAAAGTTGCAATCTTACTCGGATGACTTCAGGGCAAGCGTAATGAGGAGAGCCGCAGCTAGTCTCTAACATAGAGCCAGCCGGCTGCAGGGACGCCATCCCGAAATCGGCGATCTTAATGTTATTCTTCTCGTCCAACAACAAATTCTCAGGCTTCAAGTCTCTATGACTGTAAAAGAAAAAAATGCGGAGCCAACGGTTAACAGAACAGTGGCCCCAATTCGCCCCGGGGGGATTCCGCGTGGCTCGTACGGGGTGGGCTAATTTGAATGGCCGATCGATCGGGGGCGAATGTTTCAACGGTGTGTCCCCGCTGTGAAATTAGGTCCGTTTCGGTATTTATTCGATTGGGGTAGGTTCCCGCGGAAGGGCAACTAGGCCCTCGGGGGAGGGATCCCTCGTTTGCTATTCGCCTCGTTTTTCTCTCGCCTCCTGTTATTCAGCCGTCGCACCCGTCGCGAAATTAAGTGGAAGGAATTTGGCGTCGTGCACCGAGCGGGCGCGCTCCTTCGGCGGATAAACTCGATTCTTCCTTTGGATCCAGCTCAACGGTAGATTTAATGGGACAGAAGGAGGGGCAGAGGCTTCCATCTTCGATTATGTATACCGGGTGCTCGAAAATAGGGGTAGTTTTTCGTGTGCGAGTCCTTGGAATTTGAAAGGCAATTTCTGCTCTACTTTATATATAATTACAAATATAAATAGTATTCGTTTGACTACGAAAGTATACTTTTAGTATCACAGAGCCATGGGTGTTCGCAGGGGGAGGGGGGAGGCGAGAGGAAAAATCCTTTTGGCTTGAGAAAGAATAGCTAATTTTTAAAAACTAATTTTTATTAAGTTTACACTTAAAAAATGAATATTTTTAAATTTTTACTCAAAGCTGCCCCCCCCTCTCCAATAGTACGAAAAAAATTGCGGACACCCTTGCACAGAACTATTGTTCTGTCTTGGTAATCAGATATAGGTACCTCACTAACAAGGAAACTTCGGTAACCCGAATTTTTTGCTTCGGTAGATGTGTCAGTCAATTTTTTGGTCCTTCAGGGTGAAAACACCACTTGAAGGTTAACGTGTGCTTTTCCATTGTCTTGTGTACCGTGGAAACTAGAATAGACTTATAAAAAAATTGTTAAAATTAGAATTTAATGATTTTCTATGCTCCATAAAACTGTGCAACGAAATTGTTTAGTATAAAGAAACGTGTCCCAGCACAAACGGTTAAACGATTTCATTGCACAGTTTACGAAGCGGAAGAACATAAAAGTAGCAGGAAAAAATTGCCTTATACTTCCATTAAAATTACAATTCTATGAAAATGATTTTTAGAACACATATGAGCTACAAAAACTTTACCACCCTGCTTCTGAAACACCCTATACATATAATTACCCCTCTAAAGATGAATGCTGGCTTCTTTTTGCCCTTTCTTTTTCTCTCTTTATTTCTCTCTTAATGTGCGTCCGTTTTTCTACCTCATTTAGTAATTAATTGTACCAAAGGGTTGTGTAACCTAACTATTTGAATTAAAATTAAAAAATAAACTAACACGTAGTACTTATTATCAGTACCTACTACTTATTTCAGAATATACTGATTTCAGACTATAATAAACTCAGCTTATTTGCCAAAGCAACATTTTGTCCACCGCGCAAGGGTTGCCAGGTAAATCCCCACAAGAGCCACGCGGAAACCCCAGGCTTCCAATTGTTCGGACTTCGTACAGACACTATTCCATTTCTGATGGATCACGACGAAAGATCGCCGGCTACTCACCATATACTATGGCTATGACAGAAATCTAACGCGGAAATGATTTGTCGAAAAAACCTCCTCGCTTCCTTCGGCGTCAGTCTACCCTTTTTCACTAAATAGTCGAACAGCTCC
Organism: Andrena flavipes; assembly: GCA_963971345.1. Classification (NCBI taxonomy): domain Eukaryota; kingdom Metazoa; phylum Arthropoda; class Insecta; order Hymenoptera; family Andrenidae; genus Andrena; species Andrena flavipes. Next base: position 77,907,945 of record OZ020480.1, read on the forward strand.
CCGCCCGACACGTGCTCCAGAACAAGGTACCTGGAACAGAGGGAGAGAGGCATCTGGAATATCCAACGGTGGCGCGATTCGTGCCTCGCCGACCGTGCATTTCACTGTCCGCCGTCGCGATTAATTTCGGAACACCCCGTGAGAGAAACGCCTCTTGTCTACCGCGCGGATGCTTTTTAATTCTTCGTTCCGTCTACTCTTTTTTTTGGGACAGCTCGAACGAATACCGGTACGCTACGAACGGGGGCGAGATTAAGGTTCAGCGGCGCCACGAATTAAAGTTCAACGACTTCTCGAGCTCGAGGAGACTCGAGGCTTTCCTTTTCCGCGTCTGGCGGCGCGGGTGGTGGCAGACGGGGTTGCTGCGCGTACTCACAGGTATTTCTTGTTCTCGTACACGTCCGAGAGGCCGAGCACGTGGGGATGGTCGATCAGCTTCATGATCGCGATCTCCCGCTCCACCTTCATCAACACCGACTCGGACAGCTTCTCCCTGTTGATGATCTTGATCGCCACCTTCTTGCCCACCACGCAGTGGACCCCGAGCTTGACCAGACCTGAAGCGGACGAAGTGGGAGTTAGAATTTTTTTTTTAATTTTGGAAATAACGGAGATGTATTTAAAGAAGAAATTCTTAAGGCAACGAAGTGGGATTTAGATTTTATTTTAGTGGTGGAACTGGGGGGAACAAAGTGGAGAAATATTTTATGAATTACGTGGATGTGGTTTGTTTATTATTGCATTGATTTAATTGATCCCCTTTAGTTTTTTTAGAAGCTAGAAGGAAAATGTAATTGGTCGGAATAGCAAAAAAATAGTAAATGTGTTTTTTCATTTTTTTCTGCGCCTGTAATGGTAATTCAAAAAATCCATTTGTAGATTGAAGTAAGTTTTATACATGCCTAAAATTTCATTAAAATCAGTTAACGTTGATCTGAGCTATAAACGCTTAAAGATCGCTGATTTCGTGAATTTCACGATTTTCGACCTTATTCTCCGATCAACGTTAGCCGATTTTAATGAAATTTTAGGTATCTATAAAACTTACTTCAATCTACAAATAGATTTTTCGAATTTTCATTACAGGCTCCGAAAAAAAGTTGAAAAAAATATTTACTACTTTTTTGCTATTCCGACCAATTGCATTTTATTCAAAACGACGAATCACGTCACTTAGCAAACTATTCCTCCTAGCTTCTAAAAAAACTCAAGTCGTTTGGATTAATTTTAAAAAAGTTATGCGGTTTTAAAAAGTGTCCGAATACTTTCGTTACTCATTAAATGTCTGAGCTTCGAGGCATCACACTACTGCGAAGCAATCTGCTCTAAGTAGTATAATCGTTATTAGTCGTACAGCACCTCTACAAGAAATCTGTAATCCTCATCCAAAAATTGTCTTACGTGCAAAATTCATCTCGCAGTGTCAATAAGACGCACTTTTCTTCCCACCGTACCTATTTCAAAATCGATTCACCCCCCATTGATCAATCTTAGGCGAATAACGTGGAAAAGGGTCGTGGGATGTGTTTGTTCTGCTAAGTGCAGATAGTTTGCCCACTTTATCAACGTGTCTACCCCTTCTCACTGAGTAGGTTTCCATCGTGAAAATAAAATTCAATATGTTTTTCTCCAGGGAAGTAGGTACCTACATTTTTAATTTTATTTTTATTTTCAGGGGAAAGGGGCTGATTTCCCCAGTATTGGAAAAATGAGAATCTCGAGTTCTGGGACATGTTTGAGTTTCTTCTTGGAGCCTTGAATCACTCTCTTCAGGGACATCGCGGTGTGTACACACGGTGCGAACTCGACAGGCAAACACAACGGTTTCACTCGGGCGGTTTCGAGTTGCTTCCACTTGGCGAATCACGGAAACCTTCCGTGCAAGGACTCCCTGGTATTATGTACGACATTATGTACAACGGGTGGAACCAGGGCTCGCTAATTCCCCGGCAGCTGTTTTCTTCAAGGGAAGGATTCTTGGTAAGTCGATAAAAAGATTGGAATTGTAATATCACTTACTTAGATGAAATTTAATAAACAATCTTCAAGCTTTCAAAGCAATAATAATTTTCAAAGTTTATAAGAAAAGGTGATATTAATAAGAATATTGAAAATTGATAAGACTCTAAGGTCAGGTTTTAAATTTGATCTGTTCAGCATTTTGCATCCTCTTTCATTGAATTGATAGATAAATCTAAAGTGGAGCACGTACATTCCACGGAGTGGGCACAGAAACTTAATCGATTTAGTGCATTCAGCGTGGATTCTGAAATATTCCCGTTCCTCGCATAACATAGGACCAGGTTGTGGTATGCAACATGGTGTATCGTGCCGTGTCGTGTCGTGTCGCAAATGTTTTCATCATGAAATACGTGACTAGAGGCTACTAGCACGATACCTGCATTCAAATGTCGATTCTCGCTTTAGGATTGCCACGGTTGCATGATTTATCGTCACACTGTAAAAGAAGGTACATGCTGTTGCCTATCAGGAACTGGGAATTGGTAGAATTGAAAGCTGTAGCTGGGTATCGGTGGGGCCGACGGTCGATAAATTAGAAATCGGTGGCGTGGGAAGCTGTAGTATAGAAATCGGTAGCTTGGGAATTGATGGCGTGAGAGTTGGTAGCTTGGGAATTGGTAGCGTGAGAATCAGTAGCTTGGGAGTTGGTAGCGTGGGAATCGGTAGCGTAGAAAGTGTGAACTTGAGAATCGGTAGCTTGCGAATCGGTAACTTAAGAATCGATAGCTTGGGAGTTGGTAACTTAGGAATCTGTGGCTTGAGAGTCCGCGGCGTGGGAATCGGTAGCTTGAAAGTTGTTAGCGTAAAAATCGGTAGCATGGAAATCGACAGAGCAGAAACTGGTAGCGTAGAAATATGTAGCTTGGGACTCGGTCACTTGGAAATCGGTAGTTTCCAAATCAGTAACTCGGAAACCGGTAGCTTAGGTATCGGTAACTTGAAAATCGACCGCCTGGAAATCTGTAGCTTGGAAATCGATCCAAAAAAAAATTAAATCCGACTTTGAAATGATGAAAATGCACTAAAAAGTATAAAATATTTTTTTCCCTTATTTAATTTATGACTCTTATCTGAGTCATAATCTAAATAAACACTGTTACCTCTTCTGAGTTTCAAATGAACAAAAACCTACCGTTACTCATCATTGTTATCCTATAATTATCACCTTAATTGGCACGCAATTAACCCACTCGTTAATTTCACCAATATATTGAAACATGCACTTCTAAAAACAGGAATGTTTTTTACCGCAATAATATACGTAGTTCCTTTATTTCATTCATCAGAATATCAACAATTTAAGAATCAATTTATCGTAACCTTTTTTTAATTATACTAAGCTCCCACGATTGGCCAGAATTTTGGTAATTCATACACCCTTGTTTCCTTAGCCTCCCTCGCCGAATCGTTTCAGCGATTCGACGCAATCGCGGGGGGTGGGTCCAGTGGAAAGGAAAACGGTTTGGAGAACGTACTTTGATAGGAGTTACGTTGCAAGTGAGCCGAAAACTCGGCGGGACTGGTCCGGAAGCGTTTCGAGTTCTCTGGCCCCTCGATTACGGCCGTTTCTCCGCGTGTTTACCTACTCGAGATGTCAAACGACTTCCTCGACTGTTTTACAGGGCGCATAATTAATTCGCGAGCGCGCTCTCGCTCGTGAAATTACTTTCCAGCCGCGAATACGCCGATGGCTAATACAGGGCGCGCCAAAAGTCACTGCCTACCTTTCTCCTAGCTAGAGGAAATCGAATTGGGAGATTCTGTAACGTGGCTATATAATTCTGGCGTCTCCTTATCAGAAAATTGAACTAATTAAGTGTAGGTAAGCGCATAAGTATGCAATTATGCATTGCAGCAACATTGCAGGAATGTTTCGGCAACATTGCAGCAACATTTCAGGAATGTTTCGGCAACATTGCAGCAACATTTCAGGAATGTTTCGGCAGCATTGCAGCAACATTTCAGGAATGTTTCGGCAACATTGCAGCAACATTTCAGGAATGTTTCGGCAACATTGCAGCAACATTTCAGGAATGTTTCGGCAACATTGCAGCAACATTTCAGGAATGTTTCGGCAACATTGCAGCAACATTGCCGTAATACTAGCGCAACGTTGCATCAATATTGTGGAAACATTGCCAAATGTTGCCGTAACGTTGCAGAAATATTGCAGGAACGTTGCCAAATGTTACCGCAACGTTGCAGAAATATTGCAGGAACGTTGCCGTGCAATATTGCAACGCAACATTGATGCAACTATGCAGCAATAATTCTATGTCCGCCTCGTGCAATGTTGCACGGCAACGTTACATCGACATTGCGCTGCAACCATGCAACACTGCAAGGTTACTGCAACGATCCTGCAACGCGTAGAATCCTGTAGCGCTTACAGTAGAAACATATTAAAAAAGAAACTAACACGAGTTGAAACATATTCAAAAGGCCCAAGGCCATTTCCACCCATTCAACACAGCTCTGCGCAGCTAACGCTTTCCAAAACAATCCGCACGATTCGATTCGAGCAAAAGCAAATCCGCCGAACGCAAATGAAGTTTCTCGCGCACGGCCCCGCCAACAAAGCCACTCGCCTGAAATTCACCCTCCACCACCAAATTACACAGCGACTCTTGGTACGCTCTGAACTCGCAATGGCCGTGGAGTGGCCGGTGCTCGCGTCTCGCGCACGTTCGCGTGCTTAATTTTCGCTTTCCAGTAGAAAAGTGTCCCGCGAGTGTTGCACGATTACGGTGAACCCCGCCGAACGCGGAGGGGAAAAAATAATTAGCAATTCGTTCTCTGAATTCCTCGAAAGTCATCAACCTCTGAACTCCACTTATCGACGCTCGAACAACCCTCGCGCTTCAAATATAAAACAAAAAAAAATGTTCAAAACCTCCGGAACCGTTAAATTAAACCCTTCTACTAGACTAAGACTACTAACCCCGAGATAAGGTAGCAAAGAATCATCGACGCGCAGGCAGCGCGGTCCGGTAAGTTATTGGGAGGTAGAAACGAATGGATTCGATCCGTTGCCGAAAGCCTCGAGGAGTTATGGCCGCGTCGGGGCCGTTCGTAAGCGACGAACGAAAGGAGGAAATATGACGGTATAGACGGCGCGGAGCAGCGAGGAAAGCAGAATTTATAGGAGAGGCTAAATTGGCTTAAACCGCCTCCGAAGACCACAGCGACGCGATGTCTTTATCCATTTAAAAGCGGTCGTCGCAGACTCTTCCTCCCCTGCCGCCGCCTCCCCGCCCCTCTTTGTTCTCTAAGCAGATAAGCGAGCGGAGAGGAAGGGAGAGGGAAACCGGCGGGGAAGAGAGGAGGGTGGGGGGAGGGTCGGGGGAAAAAATATGATAAAAGAATGGGAGAGCTCGGTTGCGCCAGGCGATGGCGCAGAAGAATCGAGAGGGCCCTTCGTCGATTAATTAATCGAATGCCCCTTTCCGCGAGTCGGCTTTCACGATTTTCCCGGTGATTACTATTCCTCTTCCAATTTGCTGAGCATTTCATAACGCTCCAGACGGCTCTCCTTTGTCCGGCGATAAACACAGCCGCCGCGCCGCGTTCGTTACACACAATGATATCGAAAACGCCGCGCGCGGCGGAGTCGCGATTCACCGATCGAACGGGATGGAAATTAGCGATGGATTAGCCTTTGAACGGACGGCCGGAACACTTGAGCGCGTACCGCCCGGGGGTTATATCGGACCGGCTGGTAACCGTGTTTGGCGTCGGACATTTTTCTGAATCGGAAATCGACTCGTGAACGATGAGGTCGGAGTTAAGGGGAGATGGCTTGTTAGCGGAGGTGGAGACAGACAGGAGGAACAATTGAATTGATCGGGGGAGGAAATTAAGTTGAGCTTGGGAGCATGTACATTGTACATGGGTGGGTGGTTGTGGTAGGTTAAGGGGTGGCAGTGTATTGGATGAGGGAGAATTTTGCGGATAGGGGGCAAGGGGAAGTGGGTGGAGGAGTCGGGAGATGGGGAAAGGGGGAATGGTACTAGTGTGACGGGAATGTGGGAATTAATAGCTTGGGAATCGGTGGCATTCAAATCGGTAGCGTGGAAATCGGTAGCGTAAAAGTCAGTAGCGTGGAAATTGATAGAATGGAAATCAGTGCCGTAGGAACTGGTAGCGCGGAAATCGGTAACGTGGGAATTGATGGCTTGGAAATCGGTAGTGTGGGGATCGGTGGCGTGGAAATTAGTACTATAGTAGTACGAGAGCTTGGGAATTGGTGGCGTGGGAATTTTTAGCTTGCGAATTGGTGGCGTGGGAATCTTTAGCTTGCGAATTGGTGGCGTGAGAATCGGTAGCATGGAAATCGGTAGCGTAAAAATCAGTAGCGTGGAAATTGATAGAATGGAAATCAGTGCAGTAGGAACTGGTAGCGTGGAAATCGGTACCGTGGGAATTGATAGCTTGGAAATCGGTAGTGTGGAAATCGGTGGCGTGGAAATTAGTACTGTATTAGTACGATAGCTCGGGAATTGGTGGCGTGGGAGTTGGTAGCTTGTGAATCGGTGGCGTGAGAATCGGTAGCGTAGAAAGCGCTAACTTGGGAATCGGTAGCGTGAGAATCGGTAACTTAAGGATCCATAGCTTGGGAGTTGGTAACTTAGGAATCGGTGGCATGAGAGTTGGTGGCGTGAAATCGGTAGCGTGGAAACCTGTGGCGTAGAAATGGATATCATAGAAATGTGTAGCGTAGAAATCGGTAGCATGGAAATCGACAGAGCAGAAATCGGTAGCGTAGAAATCTGTAGCTTGGGAATTGGTATCTTGGGACTTCGGCCACTTGGAAATCGGTAGTTTTAAAATCAGTAACTTGTAGCTTGGGTATCGGTAACTTAAAAATCGACCGCATGGAAATCTATAGCTCGGAAATCGACCGCATGGGAATTGCTGGAATTAAAATCAAATGATTTGGAATCGGCAGTTAGAAGACAATGAGCACGACTGTTACTAACCAAATACAGATATCAGTACCAGAAATGTAACTTCATCAACAGAAATATAACACAAACTTCATCTAACTTCAACTAATAACTAAGCGTTATAAAACTGGTGCTTTGGAAGTCATCGTACATGACGGGTGAGCATATTTAGAGGGGGCCGATCCACGCACAGAATTCCGACATGGCCAGATAGAACGAAAATTCCATGAAGGGTGACGACTGGCCGCACTTCTCGACAAATCGGCGGACGGGAATTGCATTAGCGTCAATATAGGACGTTAAAGTGCACTTTCCCTAACGACTTGCATCACGCACGATTTACCGACATCGATGCTAGACATCACCTTCCTCCCCCCCCCCATTTCCCATGGAAATCAATCCCAAGCGCGTATACATCCCACGTGTTCTGCAACACGGTTCGCCCTAACAATGCACTGCAACCAATAACTCATTGATGCTTTTTACAGTATCGACATAAATACGAGTCCTGTCAAGTTTCAATTAAATTATTCATCACTTCTGTCTTCTACGAATTTTTATATAAATTTCTATAAGTGTAAATTTATATTTTGGTTTCTAATCTCGCGAGGTCAACAGAGCAAATATGTACGAGAGTATTTTTCGAATGCTTTAGGAAAATTAAAATATTTTCCGTGCACGGGATCACTTTTGCCAAGATTCAGGGTAGAGAAATGCAAGTAAACGTCAGCATGTTTGCTCGCGTCCGGACATTTTAGGAATTCTGCTAGAATTTTCATCAACGACACTTCTCTCAGAGTTTACCATTTATAAAAGAGAGCTATTGTATATGTATGTGGGGAGATTGTCTGGTAGAACGACTGCAAAGTTCTTGGGATTTTACGAAATTTGCCAGCGAGCCAACTTCTCCCTGTGGACAACCATTCAACCTACTTTGGCTGGCAAACATGCTCGAAAGATGGCAGGTTTTTATAACAATGTGACACAGAAACTTCGAGACCAGAAAGTTTTCGTTAATATTTCATATCGGAGGAACAGTCCTTTCTGTGCTTCTTCATTTTTGCTCGGGGTAGGTACTCTTTGCTTAGAAGACACCGGAATCCCTTAGCGATTAAAAAAGAAAATTCATTTGGGTCTTGGGGAACCGAAGTAAAGCAACGTTTCGAAATACAAATCACTGAGAGATACTTCCCACTATTTATCAGAAAGACAGAAAACATAAGTACTCACGATCAGCAATAGTGAAATAGAGTAATGGAGGTATGTAGCCTGTTCCTCTGACCCTCAGCAGCTAAATTACTCCATCTCAACTATATCTGGTGTTCCTTCTCGCGAAAGAATTCTCGAGAATTTCTCGAGCAATTTTATAATTCCTTATTTCTCATTTCTAGAGAAATTACAGTATTTCTTGAGGAACTTATGTGTAGGAAAATTGTTATAAATCCCATTTGTTTCCAGAAATGAATTTTCAGTTAGTTCAAATTGTAAAAAATGTTAGTAATACATCCGAAGAATTTCGCGATTGTAAATATATAAATTTTTCTTTTCGTATCGTCGATACTCTATATACAAAGTTTCGAATTTCCAGAATTTGAAACCCAAAGTTTCGAATTCCAGATTTCGAAACCCGAAGTTTCGAATTTCCAGAATTCGATCCCCGTTTGTTTCATTTACACAAGTTTTGTCTAAGACACGAATAAAAATTTATTATCAACAGTATTCCAAAAATATAAATTTTGCAATAGTTTTTTAATTTCTTGAGAATTCTCGAGAAATATACCTAATCTGATTTCTTATTCTCATCTGATCTCCCAACCAAAACACTTTTAAAGCTCACGACAACAGAAGACACTAAATAAACCATGAAGCTCCACCATAGAAAACTTAAATAGACCGAACTCCACAAATATTTAAAATTTAAGCTATTCCGATCGTTCCTCAAAAAAGCACAGGGCACAGAATACGTGATTTCCTCGATTCATTTCGTTCCCAGAGAGAATTCCAGCCCTGCAGTCGGTTGCGTCACGGCGCTCGAGGGCGAGGGGCTAACGAAGGTGTCCTTTGAATTTAAATCCCAGTTGGAAATAATTCCTCGATAAAGTCCTGACAGTACGGACGTGCCCCAGCGTCCGTCGAATTCGAGGGAATTCGATGAAGCGCGGGACCCGCGAAATATCGAGATATAATTCGATTTTGCCGTCGACCTCGTCCAATACGAAAAAAAACCCGATTCCCGTAAACGCATTTGCATACTGTCGGGTCATCGACCGAATGGCGGCACTGGATGCTGAATTTCAAGAGAATTGCCCCGTCATTATCACTGCGACGTCGCGTGGAAATCTGTTGCATAATTCCTAGGGGGGAGTGGTGTACACGGAGTGGGGGGACCTCGTTCGTTTAGGAAGCTTTCAATGCGATGATGGTATGACGAAGTTGGCAAATTTCAGAAAGAATTTCGGGCGAAGTACGTGTGGAGGGTTTTTATCTAAATTGAGGGTTTGTTCGTTATTCCAAGCTATGCTGAATAGGTTGTTTTTATTTATTAAAAACCAAAAAGTGATATCAGCGCATAGGTTCGGTCATATAAATATTGTTTTTATTTATTATAACTGGTAGGGAAAAGGAAAAGGAGGAAATGGGAAATGGGGGAAATGGAGAAAATGGGGAAATGGGAGATGAGAAATTTGAGGTGTATTAAATTGATTTTGAGTGAGGCATTCTTGGGTTTTTATTCTACTTATAGGTATGTAATCTTGTGAATACATTAGAGGACAAAAAAGTTACTATATTTTTGATTTGTTGTATTTTTGTTATTTTTTAGCATAAATTTAGGAGCATGGTATGTTTAATCTGGTGCAGAATTTAAAGCTGTATGAAACCCAGTTAAAGTTGAATTTATTTAACTAACAAACAGAAGTGTTATATGACATTGAAGGGGGTAACACATTTTTGGGACCGACAAAGAAGTTAGCATATTCAGTAATTTTTTAAGTTGTCCTAAAAGCAAAAGGTGCCCCCCACAAAATATTAGATTTTTTTTTAATGTTCAAAAGCGGTAATTTTTTGTTGACTTTAAATGTGTGTTGTTTTGCTTAATATGTTAGGTAGGGTTTTTGTTTGTTAGTTAAATAAATTCACCTGTAACTGGGTTTTGTAGAGCTTTTAATTCTCTTTCAAAATATGTACCATTGCATAACGTTAACAATGATTTGTAACAATTATATATCATAGAAAATAGACACAAGATATTTTATTAGAACTCTTGTTTCTATTTTCTATTAAATAGAAACAAGAGTTCTAATAAAATATTCTATGTTCTGATTATTGTTAAATATCATTGTTAACGTTATGTAATGGTTTATTCTAACACCTATGAATGATTATTTATAACTATTTAACACACAAGCAATAAGTTCCTGTATTTGATTTCAATAAGTCTTGTATAGTTTGTACGCTATAACATTTCTATGCTGAAAAACATGGCTGTGGACTCCAATATTAACAATAGTTTTAAAAAAAGTCATAAATATTAGTTACTTTTGGGGTCGTTACACGAGATTCAATATTAAATAAAATGTTTATTTAAATGTCTGTTTCTATCGTTTCCGATAATACAAAATCCTATTTTGCTTTGGAAGAAGTGTCTTTACTTAATTTTCTTCAAAATAATTAGTATTACTTTCGTCCTACCCCTGCAGGACAAAAGTAACAATGACAGCCACTGCGGAAAATTACCATATCTCTTTGAAAACTTATCATGGAAGGCTGAATTTCTGGTCAAATGATAGACCAAGTAACACACTATCTTAAGGCCTAATTTTCGTTTTTACATCTGTAAGAGGTAATTACGTTTGTCCCCGTTTTCCCCTAATAGAAGTAAGATGGTTCGAAAAAGTGGAACTTTGAAGATTACTTTGACTTTAGAGATAGAGATTTTTGTTAACTATATTCCCCCATTTTTTTTTACCAAATCTAACAATAAGTAATACTTTTGTACTTCTTGACCTGGTAGATACGCTGTTCCTATTTCCCAAATTAATAATTTGAAATTAATATAATCGCCATTTGGAAGAATAAAAGTTTCCCCCATTCCACTCCGAAGTGAATTTTCCTCCTCGAATCTTTCCTCCATCCAATTCAATGAAACTTTTCCCAATTACAATCAGTGCTGTGACTTCACCATCCCCACCAATTAAACACCCAATCAGCCAAAATCTCCACCCACATTCCCAGCATTCAGTCGCCAAACATTACGTGTGCAGCTGCAAATATTATATAACTTAAAATCAGAACGTGGCATTGGATCAATCCCGTTCGTATCGCGAGCAAATCGAATAAAACGAATCCAATTCCACCGGCGAGGGCCGAAGGGGGGTGAAAGTGCAACAGAAACCGAGCGCAACCTTTTTTTTTTGATTAATTTTTTCCCCGCCACGAGGCAACGTCGCTCTCAGGCCTCGCTAATTAAACTAATAGAAGCGTCGCTCTGGCCCTCGTCGCGCCACTCTTCGATCCCCGATAATCGTCGCGCGATCCCATCTCCACTTTCATTCGCCGCTCTTCGTCCAGAGCCGGCTGAAAATTCAGTCTCGTCGCGACAAGTGGAGAGGCTTTGGTGGTTTGACATGGATTCATCGAATTAGTATCGAGGAGCACCTTGACAGATGTGGGATCGTCGCCGGAGTGTGGCTTCCCTGCTCTACATATGCACAGGGTAGTAATAGAAATGTGGAGCGTTTTATGAGCTTCGGTTTTACGACACAGTGAATTAAGATTCGCGCGTAGTGATAGGAGATTCAGCGGTGACGGTAAAAGATTCGTGGATTGTGATGGTAAAAGGGATACCTACTTGGGAATTGCAGTTTTATTAAATATTTATGGATGCTAGGTATTGGATTAGTTCAACTGAGAGTTGGGCAAAATGTAATCTAATTATAATTTACAAATTACAGTTAAATTGTAATTCTGTAGATTATTACACATTATTTTCTGTAATCGTTAATTTAGGTAGTTGATAAAATTGTGGTCAACCACCTATATTAATGATTACAGAAAATAATGTGTAATGAACTACACAATTACATTTTAATCGTAATTTAATTACAACTTACAAATTATAATTAAACTGTAATTGTGTAGTTGATTACACATTATTTTCTGTATTATTTCCGTATTATTATTTTCGTATTATTTTCCGTATTATTTTCTTACACAATTACCGTTTAATCATAATTTGTAAGTTGTAATTAAATTACGATTAAAATGTAATTGTGTAGTTCATTACACATTATTTTCTGTAATCGTTAATTTAGGTTGTTGACCACAATTTTGTCATTACTTAATCAACTACACAATTATATTTTAATTGTAATTTGTAAGTTGTTGACTTAGGTGATTGACCACAATTTTGCCATTACTTAAATTCACGATTACAGAAAATAATGTGTAATCAAGTACACAATTACATTTTAATTGTAATTTGTAAGTTGTTGATTTAGGTGGTTGACCACAATTTTGCCATTACTTAAATTAACGATTACAGAAAATAATGTGTAATCAACTACAATTATATCTTAATCGTAATTTGTAAGTTGTAATTGGATTACATTTTGCCCAACTCTGTGGAGAACCCTTTATTTAATAAATAGGGGTAATTTTGTCCGTGATCAGTTTTCAAAATTCTTCCCACCCATCACTACATACACTTCTCCAAAACCAGAATAAGATTCTCTAACTAATTTTGAAAATGTGCCCCATATTTCTTCTAATACCTTGTATGTATATCGAGAAGCTAAAAGTAACTGAAAGCAGATTAGCAAAATCCTATTCTGGAATTTTGTAATAGGGTATACTAGAACTAGAGTACCTACAATATATATAGCACACTATAATAGAGTATATTTACTTATAATACAGTGACAAACAGAAAGTTTATAGTAATCGTTATTAAGTTCAATAAGAGCTATGCAACTAAAAAATTAAGATAACGTTCCATTAAAAAGAAAAATGAGCAGAGTGTGTCCTTTGACTCCTAGAAATTCCCCAGAAAAATTTACCGCACACTAAATGATTAGTAAAGCACCACCATCCCATTTAACGTAAAAAATTGAAGTTGATATCTGCTGCTTTCAAAGAAAAAAGTTTGTAGCATTTTATTTGGTCCACCCTGTATAAATATTTCCAGAAGAGTATCACAGAAAAGTTCCAATAAATTTCCTCTCTATTTCCAAGATACAGCGCCTGCGAGTCTCTATAAAAGCGTTATCAATCAGGATGTTCAATGGAGTGGAAGCTAGTATCCAATTCGATGAATAATTCGCGCAAAGAAGTCTATTTTCGAATCCAAGACCTGGCGCTGGCAACAAGTGTCTGCTGGGATTCGATGAAACTTTAACCAACCGTCTCGTTGTATTTTCACGAGGCCGTATTTAGCCCCCGTTTAAATCGAGATTCCTGATTATTATAGCCGGAATGCTTCAGGGACGCTCGAGCTCCACCCGAGGAAAGCGGCGGGATTAATCTTGGAACGAGCCGAGCGTTTGTTTACGCGGTGTTCCTTTCAATCGGGGATCGAATGCATCAAATATTAAACCCCCGGAAGCCCTTATTTCCTACCCCGGCCGGAGTGAATTCGATTTTTACCCTCGACCCTCGAAATTGGGTGGCTGGCTTGCCTTTATAGAGCCTTGGAAACGCTGTTCTTTCAATTTCTGCATGGAATATGCTGCGGCGACGAAATCACACCGCGTAGTTTCTGGAAAATATTTTCCGCGTTCTAAAAATGATAATTTTTCTAAATATCACGAGGTAGCTTGCTTCTCTTTAATATTTTTAAAATGGGGTTATTTTTCTTTTAGAGTTATACAATTTTAAATAACAACGAAATTTTGATAACGAGTTGGAAAAATAATTTGTGAATTTATCTCTGTTTATTATTCGTCATTTTATTTTTTTGCATTCAAATTTCATTTTTTGGGACACTAGAGTGGATGTTTGAAAATTAATTGTCCAAAATCATGATGAATTTGTGAGACGAAAGCGTTTGAAGAGTTTTTGGAGTTTAAATAAAGTTAATTCAATTGGTTAAAACTGGAGGTAGAATCGATTAGACGAGGAGCGTGAAATGTGTGGAAAGTGTGCGCCTTCTGAAGTTCGATTGGAGCGAAACAGCATTTGCGATACACCCGGGGCAATATCGCCGCATAGCGTTCGATCGTATCGATTCGTCGCGTCACGCCCTGCGAGCCAATTCTTGCATCTTTGAGCGCGTGTGTCCAGAATTGAACGCTTCTTACGCGCCGCACCGTAGTCGGTGAACTTTTCCTTCAAGAACGTTCATCGATTTCGCGCGGGGGACCCACCTACGGGGTGTGCAAAATGTAACAGCCACGCTTCTCAATCAATCTTCTTGTCTGTCAGTGGATGTTCACTGGCACACAAAATTGATGAGTGAAATTAAAATTTTTATGTAATCTACTTAATAACAAAAGGATGGAGAGTTCATATAAAATTGTATAGGTACTGCAAATGAAGCCTTTTCTCATAAATAAAATATAATTAAACTTCCGATTTATAAGAAAATTTAAATTGAACTTGAGGCGATTTTGCAATTTGTTTCCCCCTCCACGCGCAGGAAGAGAGGGCGGATTGGCTGACACTTTAACCAAGGCTGGATCAAAGGAGGGGGAGGCGTAATTTATGTAAAAATAATAATTGAATTATATTTTGTTTACTGCTTTTCTTTTGAAGTAATTAGAAATGGCACTAAAAGTTTACTTCAAAATATTTTTTAGATATTTGTCTTCTAATATTATTTATTTGTAAATCATTATTTTTCGGTATGGTTAAATATCATTTAATTTTAGTTAGAATAAATTTCAATTTTTGAGGATTTACATACTCGAAGATTATTTGTAGCATTTGAATACTTCTAAAATATTTAAATATTTGAATACTGATGTATTCGAGTAGTACTCTAATAGTATTCGAATACTTGGATATTTGACTTATATTCGCCATATAATTGAACAACTGAAATATTTGAATATTCGAATACCGAAAAATTCGACAAATTTAATAGTCTCAGCCCTAATAGAGAAAAGTATTGTGGGATCAGAAACCCCTATAAAAGGAAGTTCGGAATAATACACCTTGCAGTGTCGACTTTGGTGGAGTTGGTTAGGCGCTTGACCAGTAAACCCAGGATTCCCAAATTCGCGAGTTCAAATCCCATCGCCCAAGGTTCCATTTTTTCCGTGGCTATCGAACACAAGAATTACAAAACCTCTTCTACACTCTACATACAAACGAAAGTAGCAATTTAAAAGTCAAAATAAATTTTCTACCAAGCCTTCCTAAACATCCAGAATGTCTATTTCCTTCGCACCGAGTACGTGCATGCAGCAATTCGTACTTGCGCGTCGCAGTGGGACTCGCGATTTCATTATCTGCCTGCAGTGCTCCGCGCAATTCCGGCCGTGAAACAGGGTCTCGCCAGGAGATTAATGGACGACGCGGCGTGACACAACGAGTTTCCATGAAACAGCAGGACAGCCAGCAACAGAATTCCGCGTGCACAACTCCCCGGACTCTCGAGAACGAAAACTGTTGTTCCATACAACCCCGTCTGACGGAGAGCAAGGAGAGGATTTACAATCGATTCTTCGAGTGTGTTAAACTTGTGTCGCGTTTCCTCCAGTAGAAACCCGCTCGCACACCGAAATCGAATTCCCTTGTTACGCGTCCGTGTACTTAGAGGAGAAACAACTATCAGCCCCAAAAGACTATTCCCCTGTCGGCGGGAAACGCGGAAGAAAAGCAACGTCGTCCAGCCTGTCGCGGTGCTCGTTTAATCGTCCCACCTCGTTACTGTGTCGCGCGCAGACCTCGGCGATTGTCCCGCCGCGCTTTGTCCGCGCTCACGGGAACAGCCGCGGTCCTGAAGCGCGGAAAACCGGTGTACGCGCGGATGAAAGGCCCATTCTTCGTCGGACTGCTTCTTCGCGTTTCTGCCCCTCGTGGAAAAGGAAAACAGAAGACGGGAGGAGGGGGTTGACTCGGTTCCATGACACTTTTCCCTCGGCAGGCCTTGGACCACCTTTCAACCGCGCGATAACACTTTGCGACTACTTTCCGTCTGCTTTCCGCGGGAGGCAGGGAAACTAAAGGTTGTCACTGTGTTTACAGGTGGATGTGTGAAGTGTTCACCGTGAAGTTTCACTAGAACAGTGTTTCCCACCCTTATTTGAGTCGGAATTTCCGTTTATAATATTCAAATAACCTGCGGACCCCTCTCCCTCCCATAAGTTAAATTTAATAAGGTAAAGAAAACACATTAAAAATAGGTATTTTAGAATATAATTCTACCTTAATAATATTTAAAAAAAAAACACGTTAAAAACAGGTATTTCAGAATATAATTCTAATTGAATAATATTAAAAAACAAATGTAATAACCGTGATGGCCCCCAGAAATCACTTCGCGACCCAAAAGTTGGGAATCACTGGTCTGGAACTTGAAATTTGAGATTGAATTTTTTTCTTTATTTCTGTATATTGCGCTTGACGAGGGGATAAGAAGTTGTTAAAGAAGTACGTGTGGTAGAGGCACGGTTTTCTTGCAAAAAATGGTTAAAGTTTCTGCCAATTAGAGCGCGCTGGGTTGCCTCTGGGGGCGGGGCATTGCTCCCACTCCGAATCCTGCTGCGGCGCGTGGAGGGGAGAGGCAGTCATGGGAAAAAATTGATTTAAAATAAAAGACAAAAATTTTATTCGAGACTCATCAAATAAAAATAATTTTGGGTTATTTTTATTCGAAGCGCCTCAAATCATTATTTATTCGACGGGAATTCGTTCGACGGCCACGCATGACTTTTTTATTCGACGGGAATTCATTTTAAGCTTCGACTGATTTTCGAAGTTTCATTCCAGCTTTTATTCGAAAGTTATTTGAAGTTCGAAAAATGGAACTTCTTTATTTTTCGTCGTATCGATATGAAAATGACTCTAATGGATTCCTTGCATTCTCTCTATTAAATTGACAACAAAAAATTCAAATCGGACTACTTTTAAAGAGACGGGTTTTCAATCCTGCAAATTAATTTTATGCCTAGTATCGTTAATATTATCGTTTGTTTGCTTTATGTTGTTTTTTTAGGAGAGAATAGCTACTTTTTTTCACACCCTGTAGCTGTCCTCGATTACAATTGAATTGATACACTCGAGGACTTAGCAATCGATGATATTTTTTATGAATATTATCGATGAAGCGACACATAACAAGGTTCCGTGAAAATTGTTGCTTCCCTTTGACAATTGTGCAGTAGGACAGATGAAAGTATATTTACAATTAAAGAGAATAATTAATTATTCCCTCGTTGCAAGTACAGACTTTCTGGGACGTCGCACTTAGCAGTACTCTTAACAATTAAAATTCGTGCTCAGAAGCATTAAATTAGCCAATTACGCGTTAAATTAAGCGTGCAATCTATTGCCGAGTTAAGGGTGCAAAAGAAACAGCCAGACTGTGCTTTTAACTTCCGTAATTGCACGCTTCAATTGCAGACCTTCGTTTGCTCAAGTTTTTGCTTATTTTAATAAATCTACAGCTTCGTATTTCAACAAAACTACCCTAATTAATTCCGTTCACTATCAATTAGCCAATCTGTGAAATAAAGCATCACATACAATCGTCTCACTTCCTTATTGAAAGTCATAAATATCATAATTATCCCCTAGGTAATAAATAATCCCATGGAAACTAACAACCCCTTTCCACTTCCAAGCAGAAACAGAAAATAAAAAGTTTATAACATTCCTCCAACTGTATACTTTAAATTACACCGGAAATGACGCAATAAAAAATCGAATCAAGTGGACCAAAGTGTTAAAGCAAGCCCACTCCGAGGTACAATCACAAAACTCGGTCACCAATAATTTTCAACGAAATCGTTAGCGTGGATTCGATGCGTTTGCGTATCGATCCTCGCGTTTGCCAAACGACAGCACGTAATTCAGTGTCGCCAGCCTCGATTGGGCCGCATTGTGCTCGCATCTTTGGACGCTGAAGGTAAGAAGCAATTCGACGAACGACAATGAGGCACGAGGCTTTTCGATTTTCAATGGGCCCTGAGGAAATCCTCGTTGAAAAGGGTGTACATAAATGGGAGACGTTTGTCATCGTGTTTCCAAAGAGCGTTGCGCAACATTGTAGCTTGATTTACCTATTTTCAGGGACAGGATCTTGTAATTTTTTAGCAAAGAGCATGAAATATTATTAGAAGCTGACTTATGCCTCATAATTTTATTTCGTGACTTTAAAGATGGGGGTGGGGAATTCAAAGTGGTGGCAGAGTTAAAAAGTACCTTTTAAGTGCTCTTCGAAGCATTCAATTATCTTAAGTAGTTGTTGAGAAAAAAAATGGTAAAGTTTAGGGTTGTTAACCCCATATCACCCTAATGAGAGGGGGTAGAGATCTGAAATTTCTCTCAGTAGTTTTTTAGGGAAAGAACATTATTTGGGATATATATATATATAAATACTGAAATTGGTGCTGGGGCCATTTTTCTTATGCTTACTTTGCTAAACACTTTGAATTGGAATTTGATACTTTCTGGGTCCGAATGGATGAGCTTCTATAATTACAGGTGCAGCTGATTGCAAGTTAAATTTCAGTTGAGTGTAAGATTGATTTATATATAGAACACCATTTCTATAATTTGTGTCATAGGCAAGGATGGAAATTTAGCGAGGTGTTTAAGTGGCACTCGAATGGAGTAAGTCAACACCAAAGATTGTAGAATATCAGACCAAAATTTAGATTAGCTAACCCCAATCCTGACCAGTTTAGCTTTCAAATCACTAAACCCTTCAGAGACGTCAAGCCACTGACCATTTCAAACCCTTTCTCCAGCCCCCTCTATCTCATCAACAATGCAACCTACGTGCTCATCCAACTTTCACTCTGCTTCCCATGAAAATTTAACAGTATCGAGAGACATTCACTACCCACCCCAATTGTTCTACAACCTAAACAATATCCCACACATATTGCAGTCGAAACAACCCCTAAGTGCAACCATCCCACAATTTCCACTCGCATTGTCTTCACGAGCTTGCTACATTCTACGATTACACTGATAAGGAAACGTCCCCAATTAAAAAATTCTTTCTTTAACGAAACTTTATGCGAATATAGAATATATTGGAATATATTGAAATTTCTTTTTTGCAGAAACTCACTCCGAAGGGGTGAAATCGGCTCCTAAAATTGCAGCGTTTTTTTTTAATTTTAAAAAAGTATGACAAACTTAACAATTTTTATATTGAAAGTTTTTTTCTATCTCGCTCCGTTAACATCGCACGCGATAACATTAAGGGCTGATTTCACCCCTCCCAGAGTTTCGATAGCCGCGAGTGACCTCGCCAGCGAGTAGCGAATAAAGTAGCGGGGCCCTCGACTCCAGCTCGCCGTAATTACTCGCTATCGAATTTACTATCTCCATCGATTACACTGGGCAAATTTCACAGTAAACTTGTCAGCTAGTAACGAGCAAAGTCAATATTAGCTTGGCGCATATGAAGTTGCTGTTTCGTCTAGGGAAGTTGGAATGAGAACATTTCTTGCCGCGGTTATCTATTTTCAAAAGATTTCTTAGTCATTGCCTAGGGGCCTATGAGGAACCTACTTACAAAATTTCAGGGTCATAGGATCTGTGGTCTCAGTGATATCGTGATGAGTTAGTGAGTGAGTGAGTCAGTCAGTCAGTGGTATTTGGATTTTATATATTTCAATGGCTTAATGCGCAAATATTGTATGTCCACTTTTTGTGAATTTTGAATTTTCATATACAACAAAGACTTCTCGACTGTTGCCTTATGCTGTTTAAAATTAAAAATTTGCCAAAAATGATATTGAAAAAGTGCCATTGCGTGTTTAACCCTCCGTGGTCACACCCTCTTACACTCACAAATTGGTCACCCGGGGTTCACTGCACCCCAGCGTTATTTCCGAGTTACCATTTTCGTACTTTTGAATCTGTTGACAATTAATACTCAGACAATCATCCTCTAATAATATTTTTCTATAAATGTAAATTCTGATGTGATGAAATTTATAGTTGCGTAAAATACACTATTTTTGTTAAAATTCTACCACTTTATAAATACTAATATTAACGTCTGAATCCATAAAAATGCACTCGAAAATTACCCGTAGTGCCATACACCCCGCGTGACCACGAAGGGTTAAACCAGTTAAGTGTCCATATAACATTTATGCAACTAAGAATTTTCTATCCCCGTGACATTCCTCTAACCCCAGTCCATCGCCAGCAAGCCCGATTCCACCCGCACGATAAACAAAGTAACTCGGACGCCATCCACGATCGGCAACTTCATATGCACCGGAGCCAATACCTCCGGCATAATCCAGGATTGATTAAAAACGTCTGCACGCACCGGTCTGCCCCTTTCCCAAGGTCTTCTCCAGCCGATAGGGTCCGACATACTGGTGGATCTCCTGGGTGTTGGACCCGACGGGGCTCTCCTTGCCCTGCATCGCCGAGCCACCTTCCTCCTGGTCCGCCAGGTTGCTGGGATTCTCCTACAGGGACAGGCTAGCCGGTAACCCCGGGCCACCTTCCTTCCTTCCACGGCCCCGGGAAGACCCAACCGCTGCAGTCCCCTTTCACTCTCTCCCACTCTACCCCACCGGAGGCTCCTTACCGCGTCCACTCTCAGTCCCACTACCGCGCGTCGCAACGGTGGTCCGTGACTGCCAGTCCCCGCCTACCTGGCCCCTGCGCCGCCGGGCCCGCTGGCGCCGCTGCCGGTTGGTGGGGCGATCACCGTCGAAGGCAGCTCCGGGCCCCGCGTCCCCATCCGACGACACCCCCGTCCAGACCCCGTGCCAGCTTCCCTTCGGCGCGCCCACGTCGCACATGCACACCGCCCGTGTCACTCGCGCGACCTGTCCCTCGTCCTCCGCGGCTGCCTCCCGCGGATCCTTGTCATGGTGGCCGCCGCGGCAGCGACGGCAGGCGGGGGAAGGGGGGGGGGTGGGGTAGGGCTCCGCGGTCTATGCCCCGGTGTCTAAGAGCGGCGGAGGGGCCAGGTGCCCGGTGCCTGTCGGATCAGACGGGGACGGCTCGGGTTCGATACACGAGGTTCGAGTGGCATTGGACGGTGGGGCGCGGGGGGAGGAGGGGCGGGGGGAGGGGGGGCACAGCTCACGTTGCCCGACCGGCGGAAATGGAGCTGCTCCTCCGCGGAGGCCAGCTCGACGCCATTGCGAGCTGCACGGGCACTCCGCGGCCCCTGCGAGTCACCTGCACCACCTTCCCGAGGATCGACGTTCCGCGGAACGAGGCTCTGCTGACTGCTCAGTGCGCTCCGCGCTCCTCCAGCCTCCGGGACACTAGAGGACCGTACCACTGGCCTTCCTCACCGCGGCGGCCAGCTTCGTGGAACTTCGTGGAACACTGTTATTCGCTGGCACTGCTCGCGTTTCAACCGTGGCCCCGCGACGGCTCGAGGACTGGCGAGGAGGAACGAAGCGAGACCCTTCCCGAGCACCTCCACCCTACGCGCACTCGTGCACCACCACCGACATGTCACTGTATCCGGTTGAACACGGCTGGACGTTCCCCGGGTGTCGTTGGCTCGATGGACGGCTCGCCGGCGGCCGGAGTCGCGAGGTTTCCTTTTTTTTCTGCGAGGGTTTTCGTTCCAACCCTCGCACCGTTCGTTTCGCCAAGGATTTCAGCCCTTGTCGTTCGCGGATGACGGAGCTGACGACGAACCGCGGCGCTCCCAGTTCGATTACGTGTTACACGACAGAACACAGAGGGGGTAGGCAGCGCGCGCATCTTCACATCCGCCGCCACCCCTGCGGACGCCTCCCCCGACCTAGCCGACTCGGTGGAGGCTGAAACCGTGGCGCGTAGTGAGGGGCTCGAGTCGACTCGAGTCCACGAACAAATAAAGTTTCCAATAATTTTGGTGGGGATGAGCCTTGGACGCTGCTACTGGCAAATTTCGAGATTTCAATATATTCTAGGGTCTTTCTCAGGGATTCTCATTTATTAAAAAATTCTTATTTATTAAAAGTTACTATTTTAATATCTGAAAATCAGGGAACTTTGGGAGTTTCCAAGCTCCAATTCATATAGCCTTCCGTAACAAATCATTTCCCAAAAATTTTCAATTTTTATAATAGAAACAGGCGTCTGAATTGAGAATTATAGATAATGTATAATAAGTGTTAAAATAGGTACTGATTATTTTCCAATTTCTTTAACAACAACCAAGGAAGGTACTCCGCGTTCAGCCCCACTTTGTTCTGCAGTAAACCTAGTGATCCAGCGATCGAGGGGTCAAACCCATCACTGCGGATGATAGCTAGGGGAGACGCGGCTCCCTCGGTTTGTCGTGGGTGGTAGGGGTTGGCTCGGTGTGTTCTCGTCGGTACCAGGGTACTCGTTCGCGGTTCGTGTCTAGGGTGAAAAAAAGGAGCGCGAGTGAGATTTCGGGATCGATCGCCGATCCTCTTGGCTGGTGAATCTTCCCTCCAAGACTCGTTTCAGACGAAGCCCTCAGGCGGGTGGTTAAGAAAACGAAGGTCTGCAAAAATCGAGTGGAAAGAATCGTTCGCAATAATCCATCAATTATATTTCGGATTTTCAGTTGGAAATAGTATTTGTAGGCGTATATGCAAATGTACCGAGGAGTAGTGAGGTCTCCTATGCGCACGCGCAAGCAGAATCTCGCAACCCTCTCACTTGCGAGCAACTTGACCTACCCCTGTCCACTAGAATCTACAAATCTCCCAACGATCCTCAAACAATTTCACCGACTGACAGGGGAAATAATGGACACGTGTCATGGACACTTAAAAAAATGATTGTCGTTGAAATTCCATTACTGCGACCAAAAGGATTTCAAGGGGTGGAACCACAGAACAATCATTCTTGCACGCAAATGGAGATTCCATTGTATCCTAGAATTATTGCCTCTTCTATTAAATAATAATCGCTAACCTTTGCATACTCTTAAAGAATCCACAAATTTCCCTTTAAAGATACAGAATTTTTTTGGAAATCCTACAATCTACACACTATAGTATAGTCCTCTATCGATTTACCAACAAACCTCAAAATTCTTCTTCAAACCTAAATACATTTTTGCAAATCTTGCAATCTATACATTATAATATTATTTGCCATCGATTTACCAACAAACTTCAACATTCTGCTGCAAACCTAAATAAATTTTTAGAAATCCTACAATCTACAGTGTCTTCACACTATAGTATCCCCTATCGATTTACCAACAAACCTAAAAATTCTTCTTCAAACATAAATACATTTTTGCAAATCTTGCAATCTATACATTATAATATTATTTGCCATCGATTTACCAACAAACTTCAACATTCTGCTGCAAACCTAAATAAATTTTTGGAAATCCTCCAATCTACAGTGTCTTCACACTATAGTATCCCCTATCGATTTACCAACAAACCTCAAAATTCTTCTTCAAACTTAAATACATTTTTTCAAATCCTGCAATCTATATGCCATCGATTTACCAACAGATTCTAAAATTTTCCTTCAAACCTAAATAATTTTTTGGAAATTCTACAATTTACAGTTGTCTTCAGATTTCACACTATACTATCCTCCAGCAAATTCCAAAACTCTCCTCCAAATCAGCACAAGCAATACGAACCACAACCTACCCCCTCCGATTCTCACTAAATCTAATTAACATTCATTCACCGCTCAAATAGTGCTTCCAATAATCCACCCAGCCCATTACGAATACCTAATAACCGATTATGTAGATCGTAGCTACTAAAACGATACCTATTTTCGAGACCATTATACTTTCAACACTGCATTTAATAGACCACCCCCACTTTCCAGAGAAAACTGTTTACGCCCTCGTAAAAGCATCCGCAGCAGGGTGAAGTTTCCTCGCAGGGGCGTGCTCCCGTTGAAATTGTTTTCCACTGGCGAGGAGGATAAATTGTCATCTTCTCCTGGCCAGAAATTTGAAAATCACTTTGCCTCCCCAAACCGGTAACGAATTATTTTTCCGTGCGTGCCGCGCGGATCGATCCGCCGTTTGTCTCGAGCTCCCTCATAATAAACGAACTCCCTAATTTTAACACGTGAATTCGTGCCGCGGTAGCTGAAGTGCGCCGTGATCGAAGCTACCTCCGATGTTACGCCGTGCGCGATGAATTATTCAAGATGGAATCAGACAGGTCAAGTCAGGCAGCTTGGCGAGCCTGATTAATCATTTAGGTGGGGGGGAGGGGGTTAATTATTGACGAACGAGAATGTGGCAGCCTCGCTAGCCTCGCTCAAATTTCCAGACAGGTGCGTGCCCTTGCGCGAAATTTTTGCTGCATGGGCGAGTCAGGGTTGCTTTCATCCCCCTCGAAGTGAACGATGGGGGCTAATTCGTTTGTTTACTTTATTAGGCGTGGTACAAATTGAAGTATAGCGGTAGAACTACCGATCCAGTCGAAACGACTGGTTTTAAATTTTCGTTTAAAAATGAATTTGCAGTTCAGAAATTTTTCGTGATTTTTATTGAGATATTTAAAGAATTAAATTTATTAATTTCTCTTCCCCTTTACAACACCCTTTTCAAAGTTACATATATACTATACCTATAGATATACCGCAACCATGCATTGTGACATTTTTTTTTGGTTAGATAAAATATCGGCGAATGCGAGGCAAAATTCGAATAAACGTAAATGGTGTGAAATTGGATATTGGAGAAAAAATAAAAGCAATAATACCTGCGATCGATGCGGGAAATATGTTTGTGGGAATTGTACATGCAAAAAGGTCACTGCCCCCATTTGCAAGAATTGTCCTCACTAATAATAAATTTATTTAATATAATATTATGTATATATTTTTTAACAATATAAAAATTAAAAGAATATAAATAAAAATAAATAAAAATAATCAGTGATTTTGCCTGGACTGGTAGAAATAGGTGTACATTAATTATCGGTAGTTCTAGCGTTAATGATGAAATTCCTTTTCAGTATTCTTCTACGACTCTATCGATTTCTTTTTATTCCCCACTCGTGATTACATGGTTTGGCTATCTACATACATCTATTTCCCGTATACATGTTATACTGGTAGTATTAAGTGATTAAGTGAATAACAGCTGACAGCTGGACCAGGTTTTTGCACTCTACTTTTCCGGGTCACACGGCAGTAGAGACAGTCCAGTCGCTATACACATTTCAGACTTTATACGTAAGAGTACAAGCTAAATAATTGGAGTGTATAACCTTATTTAGTTATTTCCTTGTTTTTTTTTAATGTATACGCTGAAAAAGGAAACTGGAGGCTATATTTAATATAGAATATTATTTAAAATATACTAATATATTTGTAAGTTAATTAAGTTAATGACATCAAATCTTATCTTAAAAGCAATATTAACAATTCTTTTCTGAATCAGCAGAAGATTATAAACACATGAGGATTATTCTGCTAAAATAAATAATATAAGTACAAATGTAAATAAATGAATAAGTCTAAGGTATAATATTCACTTTATATCAGGTGAACCAACTGTCCCGGAATTATCCTACGTTACCTAATCTCAGTCTCTATTATTTTCTTACAAGCATTAACGTTTCTTTTTAATCTTCTTATTATTCTCAATGTCTCCTGGTGCAATAAAGAATTATTACTCCAGCCCCAGCTCTCTGAATCCCTCGGCAAGGGATTAGATGAATACTCTTTATTCGCCTCGAGTCAATGACGACTTCCCCCTTCAAATACCCAAAGAGGAAACCTAGTACCTATACCTACCCTGAAGAATTGAAACGCCACTGAAAAAGCTTCCACTTCGCCCTCGATTCCCCTCTCCAAGCTATAAAACCCTTTCTTTCAAAAAAAAAAAAAAAAAATGATATCACGAGGTGCTCGAATGAAGTTGCAACGACGGATCGCGAGGCTTTCGCTGGGAACCGCTTCTCCGGTGGCGGAGAAGCGAGACGCTCAGCTGTTAAGCGTCGAAATTCCACCAAACGGGAATCTATTAAACCCAGTTAACCCTTCGCGGCTCGAAAGGGACGGAGGAAGAGGAGTATGCAGCGCGGAGGGGAGGGAGCATTTAACGGAGGGCACTTTTCTCGATGAGACGTGAGTATAAATATGCAAGGAAAATTACCCCGAGCGTTATAGCGCGAGCCACCGGCGAGGACACCTACGGGGGTACGAATGCAATATAGATCGGGCCCTGAAGGGATCGGGGAGGGCCGGGGGAGAGAGGGACGACAGTCGGATGGCACAAAGGGGAGGGTGCAGAGAGAGGATCGATAGGTATATAGAGGCAGATAGGAACACAGGAAGCGTCTGACACCGGAAAGCTCCTGGGGGATGGCTTCTTACGAGCTGTGCCTGACCGACTGACAACCTCCCTTTCTTTCCACCACCACTTTTTAAATGAATTATTTAATATAAAACGACGCTAAAACGACGAAATATATCAGCTTCCAGCTTCCCAAAAAAATTCAAATCGTTTTGAGCGATTTTAAAAAAGTTATTCTGTGTTAAAGGGTGCCTTAATACTTATCTCCCCCACTGTAAAGTCACTTCACCAGAGAATCAAAACCACCCCACGCAAACACCTCCCAATTAGTATTGCAGAAATTAAAAATAACGAGTGGAAGATTATTCTAAACAGCTCTCAATTAAAATAATCTTCCACTCGTTATTTTTAATTTCTTGCGATACTAATTGAGAGGTGTTTGTGTGGGGCGGTTTCGATTCTCTGGTGCAGTGACTTTACAGTGGGGGAGAAAAGTATTAGGGCACCTTTTAACATAGAATAACTTTTTTAAAATTGCTCAAAACGATTTGAATTGTTTTGGGAAGCTGAATGGATTAATTTACTAGGGGGTAAATTTTGGATTGGGCTTGGAACATTTGTTTTTTTATTGTGGTGGTAGAGTTCTTGATGTTTCTTTTTGCTCAATTCTGACGTTGTTCAGTAAAGCGTTGCTCTGAATAATAGAAGGTTTTTAAAAAATTGAGAGGGGTTGAGAAAAATTTGAGAAGTTTGTAGTGGGAAATAGATAAGCTGAGGGTTGCTAAAAATTTTGAAGTTACTTTAAAGCTATTACAACCCCTAAAATTTTGAATAATTAAAATCTTCTTTCTCACCCCCACTCTTCCTCATACTCCCCTCCACCCCCAATAAAAACTGCGCAGACTATTAAATAATGTTGCTTCAAAACGCACAGCGCCGAGGAGCGTGTTAAATCTCCGTCTCCCCCACGTCGCGCTCCTTCGCCCTCAGTTTTATCGATTCAAGGCCGAAGTCAACATCCACCGGCATCGAGTAGAACCGATTTCTCGTTTACGCGATCGTAAACTGCGTCTTCCCGGTGCCAGCGATATGAAACGCGTACTTGTTTTAAAAGAGTTACGTTCAAAGGCGAGAGGGGATGAAAAGGGTGTTAAATCCGCGAAAAGGGCGATACAAGGGGTTGTAGTGGCCATTTTGTGTTGGCATGGAAATAGTTGCGGAGGAATCTTGGAGGAAGGCAGAGCGTGTTGAGCAGTCGAAGGCAACGAACACGTATCTTTTTCAGCCGCGATAAATCAAGTTTAAGGGGGTGAAACCACCCTCCGTAGTTTCACCCCTCTGGCGCTATCTGGGAAACTACTGCAGATGCAAAGAAGTTTCTTTAGACAAATGTTTCACGGTTCCGCGATGGAAGCCTCGGGAACTTGGACGCGATATATCAGATCCAGGATCCAGGATTTATTTTTATTCCCGATGTTCTTAGCGCGGGCGTTTGCGGCTCGTCGATTTATTAGCCACGACTTTTCGGTATTTATGGCAATTAGGGGGCTCGTGCTGCACGAGACAGCGCGCAGACCGCAGAGAGCCAATTAATCGCTCGCGGCTGAACCGTTGGAACTCGAAGGGTAGTCTCCTATTAGTTACCTTCGAATCCCACGCCACCCACAGGATCTCGGTGTCTGCTAACCTTAACACTTCACGGGCCAATGATTTAGTAGCGGATTTAGCTCGACGATATCGTGTCAACAATGGGAAACTTTAGGTATACCGGGCAACTGTGAGGTCTACAATGCGCATGCGTAAGCAGGAGGTCAAGTGGGCGGGGCTGGACCCTTACCAGTGCACTGTGTGAATTCTTTGGTGTTTCTTTTAAGAAATACATGTTTTTATTATTGTAGACTTCACTAATGATTAATACTCCTGTCAGTAATTAGTTATTATATGTATAGAGTAATATGGAAATAAATAAAGGAATAGAGAAATAGAGAAATAGAGCAGTAGAGAAATAGAGAAATAGAGCAGTAGAGAAATAAAGAAATTGAGAAATAGAGAAATAGAGCAATAGAGAAATAGAGAAATAGAGAAATAGAGAAATAGAGAAATAGAGAAATAGAGAAATAGTGGAATTGAGAAATTAAGAAATTGAGAAATAGAGAAATTGAGAAATAGAGAAATTGAGAAATTGAGAAATAGAGAAATTGAGAAATAGAGAAATAGAGAAATTGAGGAATAGAGAAATAGAGAAATAGAGAAATAGAGAAATAGAGAAATAGTGGAATTGAGAAATTAAGAAATTGAGAAATAGAGAAATTGAGAAGTAAAGAAATAGAGAAATAGGGAAATTGAGAAATAGAGAAATAGAGAAATTGAGAAATGGAGAAATAGAGAAATTGAGAAATAGAGAAATAGAGAAATAGAGAAATAAAGAAATTGAGAAATAGAGAAATAGAGAAATGGAACAGTAGAGAAATAGAGAAATAGAGAAATAGAGAAATAGTGGAATTGAGAAATTAAGAAATTGAGAAATAGAGAAATTGAGAAGTAAAGAAATAGAGAAATAGGGAAATTGAGAAATAGAGAAATAGAGAAATTGAGGAATGGAGAAATAGAGAAATTGAGAAATAGAGAAATAGAGAAATAGAGAAATAGAGAAATAAAGAAATTGAGAAATAGAGAAATAGAGAAATGGAACAGTAGAGAAATAGAGAAATTGAGAAATAGAGAAATAGAGAAATTGAGAAATAGAGAAATTGAGAAATAGAGAAATAGAGAAATTCAGAAATAGAGAAATAGAGAAATAGAGAAATACAGAAATAGAGAAATAGAGAAATAGAGAAATAGAGAAATACAAAAGTAGAGAAATAGAGAAATACAAAAATAAATATAAAAAGTTGTGATCATTGCTCACTTCTACTTTGACTTGTACATTAAATATGCTAATATGCTATTCAATGCTAAATCTTTTGAAGTTATCACTGTTTCTATAAACACACAAAAAATATATTCCCGGAGTTCACACAAACATACCCTTAGCATTTGCAAAATAACTAACTTTAATAATAGATATACCAATACAGTTACATTTCTCCCATCCAACGAGCTCAGAATAATGTTTTCCATCCTGCAGGATATTTTCGAGCCCCTCGTACAATTATCTTAAAATCTCAGAAGCTATCGCCGTCATTATTCAAATTCCTTTATCAGACCAGCACAAGTACTGTTTCCTCCGAAGCATAATTTATTTCGAACTCTCTTGCGTCCTCTCCGTTCCGAAAAGGGCAGCACGAGTAAGAAGGGAGGCGGAATGCAGTCGATAAGGGAAACTACAATCGCCGTTCCCACCCTCGAGGGATTCGCGTGAGAGATCAAAGGCAAGGGCCGTTAATTTACGTACGATTAACCGAACTCTCGCGCGCGTCCACGGATTTCCCATTCCGTTTCGCGAACGGTAATTAATCGCCTCGATCGCCGGTTCGAAAGAACGCCGAACGGATTTTAAAATGCGAACAGAGACCCGTGACCGCCTTTTTGCGACAGTTTGTTTTGCGAAGGGAAATTAATCGACTCCGTGGGAGGGCGGATAAGGGAGCATTAAATCGTTGCGATCGTTCCTGCCTCGATTTAGGGACGGCGATGACCGATATGAACATAGACTTTCTTAAAACTTCTTAAAATTATCTGTGTTCTTCTTTGAAACGACAGTTTGTCAGATTCACCCTGTGCGGGGTATAAAATCCTCCCCAACAACCCATTCCCACTTAACTAGCACATAAAACAGTAGATATTCTCGAGGGTACAAGTCTCCAAACATATTCTTGAGGAGTCGTTCTACTTTGATGTGCCGAAAAATGAAGATTTCTGAGTAAATGAAACATATAAAAAAATAAATCCTTTTGTTATTTATTAAGCTACCCTAATTTTATACAAATAAAGATTGAAAAGAATATGTATTTAATTTGTTTTAAATGTTTTTTATAGTGCCAAATTGTCATTTCAAAAAAATTCCCTGTAATAAAAAATTCGAAAAGATTCTTAATCTCGATGAGTGTCTGAATTTTTGTTGAAAAATAATAAAATTGCGCTGGTTTAAAAAAAATATCACGGAACACCCTTTTTCTCGATTAATTTTCGAAAAAAATGGTCAATACTGAGGTATAGGTGATAGCGACACTCATACAGATTGAGAATCTTTCTAAATTTTTTATTAAGGTGCCACTTTGGCACTATAAAAAACATTTAAAACAAATTGAAAAAATTCTATTTAATTTTTTTGTCTAATATAAGAGTAGCTTAATAAATTCCAATCAAAGTAGAATGATCCCTTAAAGAGACAGACCACTGTAATTTACCAATTACTAAATTATTATTAAAGTATTCCAATTTTCCCCGTAAAAATCAGCAAACTCAAAAATCCCACCCCTTCAACTCGAATTCGAATATTAACTAATAATTGCTATAGTTAAATAACAACAACCCTATGATACTATATACCACTAATATCCAAAAGCTATACGCTAACAACATCCCTACACTCTTGATTCTCCCTCACCCCCTCCAACCCCTCTGAAACCCCTCCGCAATCATCACATCTATGGAAGCGAGTAGACCAGTTTCGAAAGCGTTCGTTCGCCGGGTAAAAATGGTCGTTGTCGTCCAGTTATCCCCCCCAGCGGGGGATCCTAGTGGTTGTTCCCGGGCGAGTAGACGCAACGTGTTGCACCAGGAAGGGAGAAGAGGCCTGCTCCACTCGTGGCAGATCGAGGGCTCGACGCTGGTCGCGCGGTGGGACGCGCAAACAAAGTTGGAGGTTCACGTTTCGCCCCGTCCCTATTCATGCCCGCGCGGAACTCCCCGCGGCCGGAAGCCGGGCGCAGTCTGAAGCATCCTGCGGCATCGCCCAGGCCACGGAATCCTCATTGTTCGGCCACGCGGAAACGCTTGGTCCCCCGTCTGCGCGCGGGCTTAACGCGATCGATCGGGTTAATGATGGAAGTCACTCGGATTCGATGGTTCAACGCGTTCTTGGTTCTTCGCCCCTCGCCATGCTGTTATCCCCGTGAATATGCTGGAACAGTTCTGAGGGGAGCATAGCACTGTCTCGAAAATTGGATCTGCCTCGGGACCGGCGAGTTTCAACTTTGAAATCGGGTAATTTAGTCGGCGTGACGCACGGAATTGAGATGTTTGCAGAGACCTTTAGTGGCCAATGGACTTCAGTGTTGAATCGAGCAACAGCGAAAGAATAGAAGAGGGGAAGATCTCCTTCGTCGTTTATTGAAATCCCATCGATGAAGTGGGTGCCGTGTATCCCGCGTAGGTGGATCATATTTGCGTTGGAAATGTGATTCTTCGGGAAGAGGGAGATCTCTTCAAAGTTTGCAGATCATCCATCAAAGCATCATCCTTGGCGGATAGCGCTGACACTTCGATCAGGCTATGTAAAGGCAAATCATCGCGGCGAAGATTCCCTGAATTTCTTCCAGCAGATTGATTCACCCTGGGGTGCGATCAAATTTCACTTCGCGATGGCTGCTGAATAACTTTCCGGCGCCGCGATCAAACTTGGGGAACTTGTTTCGCGTCTTGCTCGGAAACTCTTCGGGTAGGAACGCGTCTTAACTACCTTCCAAACTTCCTGATGCACCTGGTCCGTTTCCCGGAATAATCATTTCTTTGCCAGAAGCTCTAATGTTGTGCAACTACTTAGCAGTATCACTTGAAGCTATTTATTTGAAAAAAAGAAAGAAACTTTAGCTTAACTTTAACTTTAACTTTAACTCAGAGGCTCAAAGGCACGCAAAAAATTATTCGATGTTGAATACAGTTAAAATTAAAGTAAAAGTTAAAGTTAAAGTTCAAATCAAGTTCAAGTAAAGTTCAAATCGAGTTCAAGTTAAAGTTAGAATCAAGTTCATGTTAAAATTCAAATAAAGTTCAAGTTCAAATCAAGTTTGAGTACAAACAAGTTCAAGTTCAAATCAAGTTTAAGTCCAAATCAAGTGTGAGTACAAATAAGTTCAAGTTCAAGTTCAAGTGCAAGTTGAATTGACAAATTTATTCGATGCTGAAGTTAAAACGCTCGACAAAAAAGAAAATTAACTTTAATAAACTCTAATGGCATAAAAAATCATGGGATCCGTTATTTAAATAATTTTTTAATTAGTTAATTCTCACTGCCCACCACTGCTCTAGCTACCTACTTTAAAAACGAATAGCACAATTCTCTCATAAAACTCCAGTATCTCCTACTCGCAATAAGTAAGCAAGTTTCTCAACAGTCAATTTGTTCAACAGAATCCTCGAATTTCCCCAAAATCCTAAACTCAATTTCGCCATTGCTGTAACTTCATCTCCTCTGAGTGTCTCGCTGCTTCGATGCAGCAGCAATCGTCGAGCCACTGTACAACAAGATGTCTTCGCGAGGGAGCAATTTGATACGCGGCCAAGGAACCGCGAGTGATTTTCGCATGGGTGTGGCCTGGAACTTTTTTCATTTGAGCGATGCTCAGCCGCGCTGCGTACAGAGTCCTAGTCGCGGCTGCTATTTTATGACTCAGACCGTCGAAGTTCATGCGAAAGTTTTTAAGTGGGCCGGGAGGATGATGGGGGTGGTAATACGTAAAAGGGAGGCGTGAAGTGTTAACACAGGCCAGAACAGCAGCAGACACTTGACGGGACCCCTCTTCCTATCCTCTCTGGCGAGCCTTCTTTTTTCTCCCCTCCCCTCTTCTCCCTTTGTTCCCCTTGCTTCGTTTCCACCGAACGCTTTGATGCCGCGTTCTCATCGGGCTTCTGCTTACCCATCCTGTCCTCCCTCGGCTTCTGCGCTCCTCAAACTGCCGTTACTTTGCATTCTCCCTAATACTTCTTCCTCGCGTGCAAACGACGCTGCTATTTCGTTTTTTCTCAAAGGTCGGCCGTCGTGGGCGATTTTTTCCTTCCGCGAGGATCGAAGGGCCAGGGACACGGTAATTTTTCGACTTTGAAGCTTCAGAGGGGGGTGGGGAATGAGAGATATGGGGGGGATGCCGATTTGATTAATTATGCAACGTTAGTGCTAGAGGAGGGGATGATTCGCAGTGCATTCTTCTGGCATTGTGAGATGTTTCAATTAGATATTGCTTTCAACATCTGCGGTGTACTCAGTCTACTCAGACTGCTCCTAGTTGCTCTATTTCCTCCTCTCGCTCTACTCGCTCTACTCTCTCTACTCTCTCTACTCTCTCTACTCTCTCTACTCGCTCTATTCGCTCTACTCTCTCTACTCGCTCTACTCTCTATACTCTCTCTACTCTCTCTACTCTCTCTACTCGCTCTATTCTCTCTACTCGCTCTACTCTCTCTACTCGCTCTACTCTCTCTACTCTCTCTACTCGCTCTACTCGCTCTAATCTCTCTACTCGCTCTACTCACTCTACTCGTTCTACTTCTACTAATTTTACTCGTTACACATTTTCCACTCGGTCTACACATTTTACTCGTTCCACTCAGCCAACCTCAACTTTCCCTGAAGTTCACTTCACGTCTACTCCACCCCCACTTCAAATCTACTCCGAGACTACTTTAATTCTACCACATAGGCTCAGCATTCCCATCAAAACCTCTCAGACTTTCCACAACCCACGCGGAACGTGCTCAGCGCCAAGCATCCTTCGCGACCAATTCAGGCTTCAAAACCACCAAATCGGCCGAAAAGTCGCGAGTGGGGGGTTGCGATCGTGCCCGTGCAATCGACACTTCGTAACCCATCGACGGCAACGGTACCATTCAACCCAGATCACCGAAGCGCGGCGCAGCTTCACCTTAGTTTGATTTATTCAGCTGTAAATGCGATCTCTATTAAATGTGTATCCGCTACGCGGACCCCGGAGCGTGGTAAATCACGAGGGTCTGCTGGCCTGCCCCCCCCCCCCATGGGACACAATACAAGCTGCCCCCGCCTCCTTTAAGTACGAAGTTCGACACGGCCTTACCATCGCGACGAGTTTATTAATAAATTACCACCGTGATTCCACTTAGAATAATGGAGGGAGAGGCGTCTCGGAATCGCCGGCTAACTGACACGCCGTCACCCGCCGTTCTGCAATTATCAAAATTACTCGCGCTCCTCTGTAGGCGTTAGCAAAGTTGCCAGTGCCGAATCAACAATAGAATGACAAGCCGGTGGATTAATTCAGGACGAGCCATCGGAAACTCGTTTTCCAAGCTTTAGATTTATGTACTTCGTTTTATTAAACGGTTAAGGCTTAAGGGTAGGTTTAATAAAAGCCTATTGACTTCACCTCGACTTCTACGTAAATCTTAACACATATCTGTAGGTATATGATATACAGGATATGACCAAATAATTTACTAGAGCTACCTGCGTAAATTGGCGATTTTACATTAAAATCCCGTAATTTTCATTATGAAAATACTTGTGTAGTTCGAGAAAGAAATAACCACTGACATCGCCGCTGGAAACATCGCCGAAAATAACAGGAAAATCAGACCCCATGCAAGCTGCCTCTCTAATTACGTGGGAAACTCATTTTCGTCCATTTCTCTGGGAACTAGGTACACACACAAGCTCTGCGATTCCTTTATCCCATCAGTCGCCGGGAGGGAATTTTTTCCAGATAAATTTCGCGGCAGTTTATTTTACGGGGGCCTGGTCAAAGGGATTAGAGAGAAACTCGGCAACGTTTAATCCCCCCGCCGGCTCGTTAAGTTAAAAAGTAAGGAGGCAGATAAGTTTTTCAAACCCCCGCAGCCCCCATGAAGTTTCTTTGCCATGGAAGAAGCGCAGCGCCGAGGATCCAGTGTTTTTCGCTGCGAGGGGGCAAAGGCCCGGATAACGCCGTACTTAATTTCCTTTCCCCGAGCGACGAAGATTGACTGGACCGAACCGTCTCGTCGACAGCAATTACGCTCGTTTTGTAATAACTCGATAATTAAAGGCGTGCGAGCGTGACAAGCCGCGAACGCACGGAAGAGAAACGCGAGCACTCCAGATGAAAGTAATTTAGTACGTTCTACATTCCGGTATCTCGCATCTGCCACCGCTCTTCTTCTTTCTCGCCCTTATCCCGTCCGTTTTGCTCGCTCGCGTCTTGCGGCGGAAGAGCAATGCGCGGGGGAAAGGGACGGAGGTCTGCTATCGGGGCTGGTTTTTAACGCTATGCGCTCGCGTTGCGAGGAATGCGCCCTGCGAGGTCATTAGAATTACTATTGGAGGGATGGATTCTCAAGTTCTTGCTGGGAGAGTGAATTATTGTACTTATATTGCTTTGTGGTGGTGTAGTACTGTCGTGTAGGGCTGGGACTATTCGAATAATTTAATATTCGAATATTTTACAAGTATTCGAATTCTACGAATAAACTTCGAATATTTCAGTATTCGAATGTTACTATTCGAATACTATTCGAATATCGATGTATTCGAATACTATTCGAATATCGATGTATTCGAATACTATTCGAATACCGATATATTCGAATATCGATGTATTCGAATACTATTCGAATACCGATATATTCGAATACTGATGTATTCGAATAGTATGGTGTGAAGTGGGTCCAAATTAGCTACCAAGATTTCACCTTGACAAATGAACCTAAAGAGCTTGATTTATAATTCACACCATACTATTCGAATACTCAAATATTCGAATAGTATTGGAATACTTGGATATTCGAATTATATTTGACAAATAATTGAGCAACCGAAGTATTCGAATATTCGAATACCGAAAAATTCGACAAATAGTCCCAGCCCTACTGTCGTGCAGGAGTTTACAGAAGTTTTTACAAGTTTCCACGAGTTTGGGTGGCATCAATTTAACTTGCAACCCTCGGTAACCCCATTGACTTTGAGGTAAGATATTGAATTGAGGTGGCAAAGGTAGGGGGTATTTATGTAAGTGAAAAAAAATAGCCAAAAAATACTACTTCCACCCTGCCACCCCCAAAATAATTAAACCCGCTCAAACCTCCCCTCCAAGCCCGAACCACCATAGTTCCGCTTTCCGCGGCACTAGTAGTCCAGTAATCCACTGAAATCTTTGCCCCTGGAAGCGGCAACACGTTCGTGCCACATCGTGCGAGCGGCAACAGCACGCCAATGGGCGCGCGTGCGCGCGATTACGCGTATCCCTGACAAATAACCGAACACAGCCATTCTGGCGTCCCCTGCGAGCCCTTCGACCGCTCGGGGGATGCTTGGGCACAGACCTCCGCCGAGGGAGAGCGCTGCTACGTGGAACAGGGGGGCACGGAGCGAACGGAGAGACAAAGAGAGGGCGACGCGTAGCAATCCGGAGAGACAGAGGGGCAAGAGGAGAAAGGCATACAGAGACGTCGGCAGAGGGATCCGACGGGAAGCTCGGAGGGACAGGGCAGGAAGGGGTGCGCCACCCCCCTTTGCAAAGGGCCGAGTCTTACCGCGTTAATTGCAAGTACTTCCCTCGGGGTACCGCAACGAGTATACAGTTCCACCCACCTTGCACGCTTCCACCCCCGTCATCCAGTAGGGTTTAAGGGTACGCGGGGACCGCTCCCCCCCACCCCTCGTTTTTCCCTTTTCATGCTCACCCGACTCCTTTCATTCCTCGACGGTGGTTAAAATATTAGGATTTCCCCGAGGCCTCGTGCGTTCGCGTTAGGGATATCGCGCGAGAACCCCCTCTCTCCCCTTAGCCACCCCCTCCTTCCCTTCGATTCCAACCCTTCTCCCCGCGTGGCTGTTTCTTCGGTGACTCGTCGACGGCTCGACGCGACGCTGCTCCACCCGATTCGGCCTCTCGAAAATCGTACCCCTTCTTTTCTTCTCCCCCCAACCCCTCGCACCCCCTCGCTTACTTCTTCAGGCTTCACACCCTCGTTTGCGTAGGAACGGTCCAAGATTCGAATCAAAAGGCGAGCCCCTCGCTCCGCGGTTCGAGGTAGTCGATCTCTTTCGTAGAATCCCAGCGTTTCACCAGCTCCAGCTGGTTCGAGGACAGATCTCGAACGATCCGCCACTCGTGGGGGAGGATCTTCGTCTGGCGCATTGTTTCGTAGCTCTTGGGGGGCATCGAAGGGGGGTGGAGTTGTCGAGGAAGAAGGATATAGAGTTTTAAATTTAATAATTACTGAGAATTGCTGAATATAGGGTAAAGGACCCAATTATTGACACCTAACCAATTACTGTCAACTTAAGTTATTTTACTTAAAATAACGAATAAATAAACTATAGTATAGATTATAGGTTGAATTACATAATTCTTTTTGTGTGTGACTTTACACCGTTTATTTATTCGGTATTTTAAGTAAAATAGCTTAAGGTGACAGTAATTGATTAGGTGTCGGTAAATGGGTCCTTTACCCTATGTACTTTTAAAATAACCGAATAATTGTAAAAAATATACACTAGATTTTCCACAAAAAAATTCACAAAAACCACGCCTGCCATCTAGGCATGGCCCCTTAAAGTTCCCTGATACCCCCGACTCACAGATAAGGCCCCAAGATGCCTACCGATGCGCCGTTTCATTAATCACGCGTCCGTGGCTGGAAGAGCGGGGCGAAAGTGGCGCGTGAGCGCAGAGGGGAGGATAGAAGATTCCTGCCGTGTCCCGGAAATGCGGCTTAGTCACCGGGGGTGACCATTGTGCTCCGCTGAGTGCACATTCGTGTAAAATCCGCGAGGAACGGCCGTGTCGGATGTCTGGATATCTGGCGTGACATCGCGATCGTTGGATTTCCTTTCGATTGCAGCGCGCAGGGGATGACGCTTCGCGGAACCCGCGCGTAACGATCGCCGTCGTCGCTTCGCTAACCCCTTGACCGAGTCCTTGCTGACAGAATCAAGGTGGTGGGTTACTTCAGTGGCTTCCAGGTTGATCGAGATGTCCAGTGACCGAGGATCTTGAGAGTCGATGAAGGGACTATGCGTTGAATATTTATTTATTCAGATGTGAGGTGGAATTAGAATTAAGGGAGGGGGGATGCGGGGTGAACGGAATCTGTTCACTGAATTCTAGAGTCACTTCTTGGGAAGCCAACCACCCCTTTTCGTGGTTGCACTGGGAGAATTTGGTTGTTTCGTAGAATTCAATTTTGGGGGTGTAGGTTCAGGTGTTCTTGTAACGATATTGTGAGGGAGGCTTGTCTTTTCATGTGGCTAAAGTAAATGGCTCAGTCGTGAAACAGTTAAGGAAGCAGTTGAGATAATTGTAATTTCTTTTATATTTAAGTAGTATATAATTCTAACTAAATATAATTATTCCAAAGCGTAAAATTTCTACTTTTAGATAACGTAACGAGAATATACAGTTGTTAATGGAAAAGTTTTAAATTAATTAAAACATGGAACTATTCATATGGAATATGAATTCATATTCCATAATGATGATAATGAAATTCATAGCGTGTCCCAGTCGTTAATTATCAGTGTCCCAATTATTGAATATATATTCAATTTAACTATTTCTATCCCAACAAGCCCACCAACCGACCCCCATTTACTTTTTTATTTTCTAGTTTTTATTTTCTAAAAAATAAATCTTCAAAACTCCATCAAAATTGCAATATCCAGATCAAGATTTTTCAATGCCATCGAAATCCCTACACAACTCCTGTCCCTTTCAAAACGGTCCCTATCGTTTCTAGTGATTCCATTTCTACTACAGGTAGCACAAATTCCTCAGACGCATAGTAGCAAGAAAAATTAACAAACGCGTTTGTGACGAGTCGCTCGCGATATCGCCTGCCAATAATTAATTCAAAAAATAATCGCCAGGCAACCTGGCGATCGATGAAACCGCAGCGTTCCGTGTTCCTCGTCTGATTCAACCTCGTTAGTTCCACGCGAGAGGACCGTCCCACGGTCTCGCGGCTATCGAACGGATTTCTTGCAATTAACATTCGTCGCGGATGCTCGAGTCGATGGGTTCTATCGCGATCCGAGCCCTTCTTCCGTGAAGCGTCGTCTACCGATTCCCTTTTCCCCGACCAAAGAGACATCGATTCGGGTTTGACGGCCGTCAGGCGATTTTCGTGAATGGCGGTTGGTCCGATTGCCTCGAGTTAATTAGCTTCTCTTTTTCCTAGAATGAATTCCGACTGGAAACCAGCGATAATGAAAAATTCAGCTGGGGAGAGAGAGAAACTTGAAGATGTATTGTAAATGAAAATCTCTGGGCAATATGTGGGGTTGTAAGGCAGGGTCTCACCACCTGAGGATTTTGAATTAAGTTTCTATGAATACGGAGGACTATAATTTAAATTAAAATTTATAATCGTTTTTGGTTCTTGGGAATTTGAATGGAGGGTGCTTTACAAATTAATATTTCGTCCCAGGATATTGAAAAGGATCGATTATAAGATTGTTGGATGCTTGCGTGGAGGTGCACGGCGGCCATTTTGAGGTGGGAAAAGGAAATGGCTGACACTTAACAAAGAATCCAAATGAAGCATATGAACTTATTTTATTTCTTAATCCTTTCGCTGTGGATTTCGATTATAGTCCACAAATTTAAAAATGTATTCTTCTGAAAAAACTTTTCT
The DNA here is from genome assembly GCA_963971345.1 of Andrena flavipes. Classification (NCBI taxonomy): domain Eukaryota; kingdom Metazoa; phylum Arthropoda; class Insecta; order Hymenoptera; family Andrenidae; genus Andrena; species Andrena flavipes. The sequence continues at coordinate 77,947,797 of OZ020480.1, forward strand.
TTATATTCTAAAAAATTTGAAAATTAGAAACTTTTTTTATTGATGTAAAATTCAGACTTTTCATGAAACGTTCTCAAATTTAAATACGCAGCGAAAGGGTTAGTACTAATCTTCAGATATCTGGGTTACATCTGAATTAGGTATTTTCATTTTATTGACTGGGAGACTAATATCAAGATATCTGGTCCTTATTTCTTCGATTGAAGATTAATTACAAGTTGCCGCATGTTCCTATTTTACTTATAGAGTTAGACCTGTTTTGCATTCTGTGCATCCTCCTAAAAGTACGATCCAACTAATTCACCAAGTGCTCCATGAATCACGATCGTCGCGAGTCTGTAGCTGGGCAGTTTCATAAAATTGAACCAGCGAGAAGACGTCGACGCAGAAATCAGCGTCAGCGTCTTCAGCGTTTATGGACGACGACCATTTCGAATATTAGGCTCAAGGGGGAGGAATTCATGGTCGACCTGGATGGCTCGATTGCTCGAAAGGGTGGTGGGCTTGAAGTCTGGTCAGACTGATCCCATAGACCTATTATTCTTCTCCCTGTACTTCATTTCAGCCTCTTTCATCCCTTTGACCAGTAAAATGGACCGTAAAACAAATCCCCTTTGCCCATCAAGCTTCTGCTGTTTAATTTAACTTGGACTTTGAGGGGATACAATAGAATTTCGCGAGGATTCTACTTTCCAATTATTTATTTAAAACAAGTAAGTATTACCAATTTTTACTTAAAAATGAACATTTAACACCTTTGATTTGGTCACGCAATCATTGTACGGACACCACGTGCGGAAATCCTTTAGACGTATTCATCACCCATACGATCGAACGCCTATAGGAGTTTCCCGCGCGTGGGGTGCATGCATCTTACTTCCATGCACCTTAAAACTTCCCCAGCCAGTTCTCAGTGTTCTCCCCAGCTTCAGAGTGAAATATCCCACGGGCACCAAGTCTCTCGTTCATTCGGAGTCCCTCTCACTCCAAATTCGCCTCAAAAGAGGAACCCAACGTCACCTTACAACCAATCAAATTTGTACCTCCACAATCCTCCGCACGAAATTTATTAATCCAGAAAGGGAGAGCCTTATAGCGAAACGCGTCGCGAGGAAAACAAACACAACTGCCACGGAGCCTTCTCTCAGCCCCCTCGAGTTGCCTCCTCCCTTCAGCCAACTATTCAGCCCGTAAAAAGTGCGAATATTGATTGCTCTCTCGTGTCGTAACAATCTCATTTCAGTCCCCTGACAGGGGCCACTGTACCGTCAACATTGCTCGACACGCTCGAATGCGCTGACCTCTTTATCGCCCCGTTATCATTGTCCCACCGCCTCAATTTGTCGATGGCCTCTGAGATACCGATTGCAGGGCGACGTTGTTGCCTATTTCGTTTCCCCCAGCGATTTTTCAGTGGAAAGAGGCGTGTGTGCTGGGTAGAAAAGATCACCGCAGAGAAAGGGAGGTGGAAAATAGTGAATAGGCTTGTCGAACCACCTCTGGATACCTCGTTCCTCTTCGACGGTTCCTCGGCACGCGATTGTGGTGGTAGTTCTGCAGGGAAATGGCGGTCGTGGTATATACGTGTACGGTTTCGAGGGGTGCAGGATCGGAGTCGATAAAAACGAAAGCAGTGACCCTCGACACGCTGCGGGTCAATCGTATCGACGCTGTTTCCGCTTCCGTCCTTGGCCTATTGCATCTTGTCAAGTGTACAGGATTTATTATTCTATTGCTGGTAATACGTACTAATATCTACAGTTTGAGATTCTGGCGGGATCTCGAACTGTTCTGAGTAACGCATATAATTCTGAGTAGTACATTAATATTTTTAATAAAATTTTAAAATCAACCATAGATTTTTTTTTTTAAATTTCTAGAAGTAATCACGAATTAGTATATATATTTAATTTAATGTTCTGCGAAATTCAATATACTTTAGCTATTTTCCACTTGTGGGGGAAATATACGTAAGTTATTTAGCCAATTATTGAGTATTATAGTTAACACGATTAAGGGGGAATTTTTAGTCTATTTTTTTTCCAGACACTATCATTTCGATTCATCTGAAATTTCAACCATGTGTTTATGCATCCTTGGAGAAGTTGTAGTTTTTTTTTTATTCATTTTTAATACAGAATATAGGAGTTATGCATCACGCAAAACAACGGACGACGAATTTTGCGCGGCGTGATGGTCGATCATGCATAACTAATAAATTTATGGTTAGAAATTAATAAAAAAAAACCTGCAGCTTCTTCAAAGCTGCATCAAAACATGGTCCAAATTTCAGATGAATCGAAACGCTGAATTCTTAAAAAAAAAATCCCAAATTTTTCGATGTTTTTAGCCCAAAGAATAGGATTCCCCCTTAAGGCGTTGTTTGTTAATTTTTTATGATAAAGTTAATTATTCCATCGCAGCTGACAGACTTTTTTATTTAGAATTTTTAATGTAAGGAAACCTTACTTTGTAGTTTTATCATTGATACCTATATTTACTTTTATCTTTAATATTTCTTCTGTTTTTTATTAACTAATTTTTCTAACCCTGTGTTTGTTTGTTCCTTATTATCTAAACTTTGGCATGTATTTGTTTTAAGATATTTTTTTATAACATTTATTTTATCGCCTGTATCTTTTATAATGAATCTGTTATTTACTGTTTTCTGATTGATTGGCTCGATACCCGCTTATCGTCCCCCGTTTCAGCGTTGCTTCCGTTTCCGTTCTCGGCCGACTGCGCCCAGTCGCGTGTACAGTTTCGAGGAGGTGAAACCAGCGAGGAGTGACTCGGTCATCTCTTTAATCGCGGGGTTAATGAATCGTGCTTCATCCCGTGGACCTTTCTCTGACTCAATCGATTGTTTTGTGGGGAAGATGTTGTAGGATAGCGGTGGGTTGTGGGATGTGTATTCGGAGGGTGTGGGTGACGGAGTGCTTGGGGTTGTGGTGGGTAGCGCTAGGGGGATTTTCGAGTAAAGTGGGCGAGTTTCGGAATGGAGTAAGGGAGAATGTTGGTTGGAGCGAGACGAGAGAATTTTGAAGTGAGATAAAGGAGAGGGGGAGTTGACAGTAATGTAAGGCAGTTGAAGACGAGTTTGACAGAGAAGTAGGGGGAATGGGAGAAGTTTTGAATAAAGTGGGAAATAGGAGAAGTTGACAGTAACGTAAGGCAGAGAAGGGGTGGGTTTTAGGAAAATAAGAGAGAGAGACTAAGTTGGCAGTAATATAAGGCAGTGAGGGGCGAATTTTGGAACGAAATAGGGGGGGGGGACTTTTTGAGTAAAATAAAGAGTAAAGAGCAGACAAATTTGAGAGTAATGTAAAGTAGTAGGGGAAACTAGGGTAAAGTGTTCTTAATTTGTTCTTTAAAAATAGAATATAATTAAAAATTTTGGTGACGTAATAAATGTACGTAACCCAACAATTCTTGGCAATAGTTACTCAATTTTCTATTTCTTCTCTAAACTTACAAAATAATCAACATGAAACCGAAGCCAAAGCTTTGCTATTAAAATTCAACTAATTTTTCACCAACATAACCGAGTCTTCCAAAAGTACAAGCAGTCTCTGAAAAAAAATCTATCCCGGAAGCTCACAGAAAGAAATGGCCACTTTACAGTAACATCATGCTGGAATAATTAACTATTTAACCGAGCAGAAACCAACAGAAGAATTCCAAAATAAAGCAAGGGATACCCTGCAATGAAATAAAACATCGGAAAGAGGCAGGAAATTTTGAAGTTGAACCGCACAGTGAACGAACGCAACAGTAAAACAAGTCGGAGTAGGTAATTCTCAGCTAAAGCACAGAGAGTACGTTGAACCCCCGAGTGGGTACGTAATTTCTGGTTTCCGCTGGGGAATTGTGATCCGGACGATAATGTTGGCTCTTTCAGAGGCGCCAGGTCGTTCGTGTGTGCTCCGCTCGTAAATAGAATTCAGGCTGAACGTGTGCTCCTCGTCGGGGCACAAAAGGCCCCCCCCCCCTCGGCAGGATGATTTTCTGGTGTGCATCCACGGGATGCGGGCGCATCATTCGTACGTTGATGTACTTAATGAATCACTCGTCTACTACGATCGATCCCTCTCGCCCTCCGTGAACGAGGCTCCCGGCACGTGGTAACGGAGGGAACGAAATATTTCCGTAATGGCCTCTCCGGGAGCAAGTTGCAGACGCGGGGCTGTTAAAAATTCGATAGCACGCTTGTTTACCAGAGGGAAGTTACATAGCAACAGCGAGACCTACATTCTATCGTAAATAAAGGAAGAGAAATGCGCTTCGTGCCCTCTTATCTGGAAAATGGCCTGCATCGTAGATTTCAAACTTGCACGCGTCCTTTTATGTACACTGTATATGCGCTCTGTTATACTTTAGCAAAGTGTATTCGATTTGTAATGGAAACATTGATGTCGGAGGGAGTATTATTCTACCGGGAACTATTTCTCTTGTATGATTTATGGAAACAGAAGAGAAGCTGTGTTATATGGACAAGTAGTGGTAAGGAGAGAGCTCACGAATACTATTGCTAATATTAACCCGTTGTGGTTACACGTTAGAATTACAAATTGGTCAGTTGGGGTTCACTGCAACCTAGTGTCATTTTTCAGTTACCATTTTTGTATTTTTGTCCAAATTAGATTACAAGATTTCACCCTGACAAATGAACCTAAAGAACTTGATTCATAATTCACATCATACTATTCGAATAGCATTCGAATACTCAAATACTCGAATAGCATTCGAATACTCAAATATTCGAATAGCATTCGAATACTCAAATATTCGAATAGCATTCGAATACTTAAATATTCGAATAGTATTCGAATACTCAAATATTCGAATAGTATACGAATACTCAAATATTCGAATAGTATTCGAATACTCAAATATTCGAATAGTATTCGAATACTCAAATATTCGAATAGTATTCGAATAGTATTCGAATCCTTGGATATTCGAATTATATTCGCCAAATAATTGAGCAACTGAAGTATTCGAATATTCGAATACCGAAAAATTCGACAAGTAGTTCCAGCCCTACTTTCCACACCGTTCACTAAAATTAGAAAATCCCTGAAAAATCCATTTCACACAAAAGTCGTTCGAAGCGTGCTTATTATTACCATCGAATCAATGTCCCAGCTACTCCACAGTTGGGCGATACGCATATGTCGCACGTGGAATCGGCCATGAAGCGTATTGTCCCTGTTTTCCTTTATTTTCGGTCAGCCTCCCTGTTGAACAGGGACGCCTGACGTCACCGTGTCACAGACCATTTCCCTGGCCGTCCCAGACGTCCCTGTCACGTACACTCTTCCGATCCGTCGCGTCGCTGGCACCCCGCGGCAGGCGAGGGCGTAGGCGGACGGAATAATTTCGGCCCGTGTATCTTCGACCGATACAAGAACGGGGCTGGCACGGCGAAACGGCTGGATTATACGCGCCGAGGCCCGGATCTGTCACAATGCATGCCATCCTAGTTGTTTCCGCGCGCTGCATAGCCGTGGACGAAGTCGAGGCATCGTCGTCGGGATTTTCGGCTCGCGTCGGGGCTCGTGCCTGCAATAATTACAAGATTGCTGGCAAGTGTCTAAATTGACCGATAGAGGAGGCTTGGAAGATGGTTTCGGAAGTCCCTTTAGAATCTTTGAATTATGAAACTATTATTTAGAAGCTAGAATGTAATTGGTGTTCTTGAGGAATTATTATTATTTTTATTTAACGTCACAGAACCCGGTATATACAAAAGAAAATACAAAAGGGTGTAATAAAGGAAAATGAAGACATTAAAACCGCTTGAAAATACTCAAGAGGTTCCTCGCTGGAAAAATGCGAACAGAAGTAACCAGCTCCATTCTCAAAAAAAAAAAAAAAAAGAAACAGAAGAGGAGAAGGGCAATACAGCAGCAAACTCACCTTAATTTTATTACATGGAAGTTCGAGGATCAAAGTATACTGCCCAGTGCCCATGGTTTCAGCCCTCGACTTCGAGGGCTATTTTCACCCCTTAGATGTGGACGATGCCCGATAAAAAAGCATAAGCAGGGGAATATTTTAAATTAATCTGAAAATCTGCAGAGTCTCGTACAAATCGGCGTGTGACCCTTAAGTGATGTCCCTTCAAAGCCCCTCAGTTGACTGTGAACCGAGTTTCTACAAAATCTTGAGACCCAAGGACAGAGTACATCTATAAGGTAATTTCTGGGACCATAGCTGGCATTCATGAGAAATTTCGAGAGCCCTCAGAATTTTCAAAGCCCCGCAGAGGCGCACAATACTCCAAGCAATTCGAACGCTTGCACGACCAAGTTGCTGGGAAGTTTGCGAGCGCGGAGAATACGGAATACTCGTCCCAGGCCGACGGCATTGTTCTACGCGCGTATTGTTCCGTGCAATTTTCCTTCCGCCTTTCGCACAAAGTACCCGCGAAGTGGCCCGGCAAATAATGCGCGGCGAGCAGAGAAGTCGGCGAGAAAAACGCCAGATGATAAACGTTTCGGAGCTTCCCACGGATCTAGTGCATACGTATGCATATACTCGGTCGTTTTGGAAATTCTATGTGAATTCCATGGAGTTTTTACAAGGTACAAGTTGCCTTTAACCTGTTATAGAGGAGAAAAGGAGGGGAGAAACTTGGAGGGAAAACAGCTACTTTAGAATCTTGTGTACATAATTCTCCTGGATTTAGGCACCTGGTACAAATTTCAAAATTTCTAATTTTCTAAATTGCTAAATTTCTAATTTTCTAAATTGCTAAATTTCTAATTTGCTAAATTTGTTATTCCCTAAATTTCTAATACCTAAATTCCTAAATTCCTAAATTTCTACATTTCTATATTTGTACATTTCTAAATTCCTAAATTTATAAATTTCAAAACTTCAAAACTTTAAAATATTATTAATAGCTTCAACCCGTTGAGTAAGTATAATTTACGAAGAATATTCTTAATATTCTGCTCCATACAAATAAATAAATGTAGTGTAGATGTACCAGTAAATTAACATATACCAGTGAATGGAGATTTTTTATTAAAATAGATAAAACAAGTTATTAAAATAAGCAACTAATTAATAAGAGACTGCATATAATATCTTCATCCATATCCAAATAATTTTTGCAGCTCGTGGAATCAATCGCGCTGCAAAAACGTAATTTTATTAGTGTTCATTCATTAGCTTTAAGTGTTCATTTATTGGTGCGTTTACCCTATGTGGACGATTCACGCTCAACAAAACACATTGAGCAGAGGTACGTGTTCCTCCAGAGTTCGACTGTTTGGCTTCAACGACAGCAATTAACTCTTTTCCTACCGAATGGTTTAAAAGAGAAATCGCATAAACGAATGAAACCAGGCGTTGCCTTTTCGCAAACACTGAAAGAAGTCAGATCTGAGCGACTTTCAATGGTAGTTTCAGTTGCACTTGCTACCGAGATAACTGGGGTACCCCCGCGCCTTGCCCGCGCGCCTTTCAGCTGAGAAAGCGGGTGGTCGAGGTTCAGGCGTTCGGCGGAAGGCACCTATGCGCGTTTCCCGAGAGAAAGTGGTGGCGAGTAGGGCTGGGACTATTTGAATAATTTAATATTCGAATATTTCATAAGTATTCGAATGCTACGAATAAACTTCGAATATTTGAGTATTCGAATTCTATTCGAATATTTAAGTATTCAAATACTGAATAATAACATTCGAATACTATTCGAATATTTAAGTATTCGAATACTACTCGAATATTTAAGTATTCGAATACTACTCGAATATTTCAGTATTCAAATACTACTCGAATATTTCAGTATTCGTATACTGAATAACAACATTCGAATACTCAAATATTCGAAGATTATTCGTAGCATTTGAATTCTTGTAAAATATTTAAGTATTCGAATTCTGATGTATTCGAGTAGTACTCAAATAGTATTCGAATACTTGGATATTCGAATTATATTCGCCAAATAATTGAGCAACTGAAGTATTCGAATATTCGAATACCGAAAATTTCGACAAATAGTCTCAGCCCTAGTGGCGAGTAGTGATCCTCCAAGGAGTGATCGGTATAATCGCAGTCATGTATCACGATCTGTGACAAAACCGGAAATAAACATAACCTAACCGTTCAATCTACCTTTTCCCATCAGGATTTCTGTCTCTTTCTTTTTTACAGTTTCCTTCTCTGTCAACTTCCGCTTTTGCTCCAAATCGCAGCAACCAATCAACGACGATACACGTTGTTCCGACCACTCTCTAGACTCTAGAGGATCACTAGTGGCGAGGGGTGCGTGTGCTCGCGCGACCGCGAGCAAAGTTAATCGTTCGAGATCGAGGGGTGGGGATCTGGAGCACGAGCAGCGTGTGCACGCGTCTGAGGCGACGAAACGAGCGTCGCGACATCGATGCGTCGTTGCGTCGGGGAACGAGGAGGCCTGGGCGAGAACGAAAGGGTAACGGGTAATTAGTGCGAGATGGCGATAAGGGTAGGGGGGAAAGGGGGAGTGGGCTGTGTTCTACAGCGTGGTTTTTCGTGGGCGAGAAAGTGGGGGAGTGGAGGAGAATGCGCGAAGCTTATGGGGGGAGTGAAGTGGGCATGGTGCGGGGAGGGGGAATAGAAAGGGGACTGAGAGCCATTGGTGGGGATAAGAGGGATTAGTAGGGGGGGTCGTAGAAGCAAATAGAGGGGATTAGAGGATAATAGAGGCGGTTGGAGGGGAGTGAAGGTTTCAAACACATTTACGTCGCCGTTTATACACAAGAAACTATAATCGTTCAAATTTTCTCGACTAATGACTCTACCCGTTATTCCTTAAGCCTCCCACTAAAGAATCAGCCGAAAATGACGTCGAGCAACGTGGATCCGTACAGTGTCCCAATACTCCGACCAACAATGCCCAATCAACCAGGGACGAACTAGGTTGGGGGGGGGGGGGGGGGGCAGCGCGTGTTTCTGGCCCCGGCGCCGATTTGCGGGGGGCGCCAAATGAAGTGTATAAAGTTTAGAATTCATCAATGGCCTGGTTTTAAAAATTTCTCAAAAATGGTAAGCCCTATCGAAATTTTGTTCAAATAATATTAAAAGAGCATTCAATTTTCTACAATTACTGTGTATTTGACTTTTTCGTGCTTCCAATCATTAATTATATAACACTGTTTCAATATAGAGAGATACACATTTTATGGTAAAGAATTTAAAATTTATTTATCTATTTAATAGGTACTTATTTATCCGTTATCAAACAACAAACAAATTAGGGTACCTTCCAACCATTTAACAAACACGTTTATTATATCCTTTTTATATAAATTGTGGACTCAACCTTTTAAGGTGGACAATACTTGCTCTGCGAACCTAAAACGTAGTTTCGTCCCTGCAATCAACCCGTGTGATCCTCGCGCGAGCGACTTAATAAAGGATCATCAGCGTCGATCTGTCTGCAAATTTTCCGAGGCGAACAGACGGCAACAACACAGTCGCACGGGCAGGGCTGGAAAAATGGGGAACGGAAAATTGGGAATCACGGTCCGGTCGGCGGATGCATCGGGTTCGGGGAGCAATCCGCTCCCCCATTGTTCCGCCCTCGAAATTTCTGCCTGATCACCGGGAGGCTGGGACGGGAAGGCGAAAAAAGAAAGGAGGAACGAGACGGGAGAAACAGGAAGTGGCGCGGCATGGCCCCGGGTTTCCGCGACGCTGTCGCCGCGTGAATAGTGAATAGAGAGCCGAATAGAAGCCACGGTCGTTCCTCCACCAATCTCTGGACCCTTTCACTTTTTAACCCAGTTTCCATTGTCAGGCAGACAGCCAGGTCGTTCCTGTCACACCCGCCGACTACCGAAACCGAGCGTCGTAATTAACGGTATATCGCCGAGTTCCTGCCTCACTCCAGGCCCCTCCGTCCCTCGCTCGCTTTCTTTCCCGCGGTTTCCCTCGCGGGGGACGCTTTTGCGACACGTCTCGCGCTGACACTTAGCGACATTCACGGCGGGGTGTCACTTTGTGGTTGAAGCGGCGGTGTTTTTTTGCTTTTTATTTTCGCGGAGGGGTCACTGGCATCATACCAAATGTACGGTATTTTTATGCATATTCCATATCGTTGCCGTGATGGACCAGAGTTGCTGGTATAGAGTGTCAATTTTTTCAATGTTTCAATTTTAAAAACGACTAGTTGATAAACGGTACAACATAATTGATGACTGAAGAGTTCCACGCATGGTGGCTATGATAGTTACATAGCGTTGGTGCGTAATTGTTACTGGTTGTAGGTATTGGTAGATTATATCGATACGTTTTAATTAATTTCCTGTGGCCTTTATGCAATGCCCTTGGTTCACAGCACAGATTACAATTAACACTTTACGCTTCATAAGTCGCAGTTTACACTTCACATTTCGCACCTGATAGCCATATCTCATTATTTCATAACACACTACTCGTGTGGTGCTTTAAGGGGGGTAAAAGTCCCCGAAATTTATGATTTTTTTTAAAAAACTGTTGCTAATATAGTACTCGACACTATTTTTCGCTGATTCGAATACAGCAGTATTCGCATACTTAAATATTCAAATAGTATTCGAATACTTAAGTAGTTCTCAGCTCTCAAGTTCTCAGCTCTCGAGTTCCCAGCACTCGAGTTCCCAGCACTCGAGTTCCCAGCACTCGAGTTCTCAGCTCTCGAGCTCTCAGCTCTCAAATTCCCAGCACTCGAGGTCTCAGCTCTCGAATTCCCAGCATTAGATGTCTCAGCTCTCGAATTCCCAGTGCTCGAAGTCTCAGCTCTAGAGTTCTCAGCCCTTGAGTTCTCAGCCCTCGAGTTCTCAGCTCTCGAGCTCTCAAATTCCCAGCACTCGAGCTCTCAGCTCTCAAATTCCCAGCACTCGAGGTCTCAGCTCTCGAATTCCCAGCATTAGATGTCTCAGCTCTCGAATTCCCAGTGCTTGAAGTCTCAGCTCTCGAGTTCTCAGCCCTCGAGTTCTCAGCTCTCGAATAGTATTCGAATACTTAAATATTGCATTAACTATTTCCTACTTCCCGCTTCCCACTTCCCACTTCCCACATACATCACACGTCACACTTATTATCACGAGCGATTGTAAGACTCGAGAGAATCGCTCGCCAGCCTCACAAGTGGCCAATTTTCCTTACGGGCGAGACGGCGTTGCGTAAATGGGGCTCGGTTACGCGATTACAAGTAAATGCAAGAAGAAAAGGCAGGGAGGGCACGGTCGAGCGCGCCGAGCGCGCGAAACTGCTGGCGCGAGGGGATTTTTCCGCTCGCGACACGAGTAGGCCACGATGTTCCTTTTGGTCGCAGCCCGACGATCGTTAGCCAAGAATCCGCGAGCCGGATCGCGGCCTGACGAACGCGAGGAATGATTAATATAAATCCTTGACGCTCCTTCGCGATCCCTCGAGCACGCCTTCGTTCCACGGACGGACGGGGCTACCTGTCTCCGTCCTTACGTACGTGTGTCGTGGGCGTGCCTTTGTGTTGGTTCACATGATTCACCTTACAATTCTCTGTTCTCTCTCTCTGTTTCTTTTTTCATAAAAAGCTAGAAGCTTGTGTAAGAAATGGTACTTACGAAACGTGATCTATTTTATGGAGTAGGTAGTTCTATTAGGAAACTTTTGCAATTGTGCGGACCTGAAAAGGATATCGGAACGGCGACGAGGAGAATGGGATTGTATTCCTTGCTTGGTCGAAGATACGTCGAAGCAGTTAACGAGTGCTGTTGATTGTCCGTAGGGAGGACAGAAATTTGTCAACAATACGCACGTTTCGTTTGTAATGATTCTATGGAACGAGGGTTGTTACGTAATTCTAGTATTTAACGATCTCGATCTTTCCAGTCACGACGAGGGGAACGCTCTCACGTTTCGGTCCACGTGTGACATTCAGAAAGATCATTGGTCGTACAGTAATGATATGCAGATGAAATTCTGGTACGGGTCGGATCGAAATAGAACTGACAAGTGGTTTTAAGTTTTTGTTTATCAGGCTAGTTACGTTGGCCATTTGTCTAGTGACGTCTTAGTAGCTTTGGAGAGATACATTTCTGTAGAGTTCCACGGTGTTCCGTACACTTCTGCAAAGTTCTCGAATGTTCTGGAGTGTTTTTCAGAGTTCTGGAATATTCTATACTAGTCAGTAGAGTTCTTTGAGGTCTTAGAGTTCTCTGCTCTCAAATTCCCAGCACTCGAAGTCTCAGCTTTCGAATTCCCAGCACTCGAGGTATCAACTCTCGAATTCCCAGCAGTCGAGTTCTCAGCACTCGAGTTCTCAGCGCTCAAATTCCAAGCACTCGAAGTCTCAGCTTTCGAATTCCCAGCACTCGAGGTCTCAGCTCTCTAATTCCCAGCAGTCGAGTTCTCAGCTCTTGAGCTCTTAGCTCTCAAATTCCAAGCACTCGAAGTCTCAGCTTTCGAATTCCCAGCACTCGAGGTCTCAGATCTCGAATTTCCAGCAGTCAAGTTTTTAGCACTCGAGTTCTCAGCTCTTGAATTCTCAGCTCTCAGTTCCTAGAGCTCGATTTCTCAGTTCTCCAGTTCTCAGCTCTCAAGTTCTCAGTTCTCAAGTACTCAGCTCTCAAATTCCTAGCGCACGAGTTCTTAGTTCTCGATTTCCTAGAGTTCTTCGAAGTTATCGAGCTCCTAGCGTTCGAACTCCTAGAATTCTTCAAGGTCTTCGAATTCCTAGGACTCGTAGAGTTCTTAAACACCTCTGAGTTCCTAAACTTTATCGAGTTCTCCAAGTGCCCCTATCCCCAGAGTTCTCCCACTTCTTAAAGATATTACACTCCTCAGAGTTCCCCTTAATTCCCCGAGTTCCCCCAAACCCCAGTGATCTTCCCCTTCCCACAATTCCTACACATCCCAGTGGCCCCATAGATCTCAGATTTCTAGAGTTCTCGAATATATTCGCGAAAGCAGGTGAAATTCTCCTTCCCTTTCGCACCCGACTCCCCCATCCGGCGGCACCACAGTGGAAATCGAAGCTTCGCGCCGCTGGAGAGCGGCAATTCTGTTGTTTATCCGCGGCTTTCCCCACTCGTGGCAAGTGTTTTCACCTCTTTAGTCTTTGCTCCGCGTAGTGCCGGTCCAAACATCGCCAAGCCAGGCAACCTCGCGACTTTGCTCCCTACGATCGGCCCCGTTACACACCCGAGAGAAAAAATTCAACTGTGCGCGCTACCATGTCGCGAATTTCGGGGATCCTCTTTCTTCTCTTCATCGTTGCAACGATTGCAATGGTAAACGCCAAACCGACGATATACAAGAGGAACCAGGACAATGTGTTCGAGCCAGGTGAGTCCAGTTCAGTGGAATCTTCAATGTTGAAATAGTGTCTAGTCTCGAATTTAAAATCACACGTGTCTATCATTTAAGTGTACAAGAGTGCTATTATTATTATTTCAATTGTTTTATTAACGGGTAATAAAACAAAGATTTAGCAAAGATACAAAAATATACACACGGTAAGGGATGATTAACCCGAGAATAAGGAATAGTTCACATTATCATCAGCTTACAAACTTTTCGCAATTAATTTTTTATATTCACTCAGTGTGTCACAAAAAAGGTCCTCGCAGTTACTTACGCCTACGATTAATGCAAGAATTCCCATTAGAGTGTGCGATGTGGTTATAAAATTAATATACTTCGAGAATATTATTAAGAATTTTAGTAGCTCTTAGTAATGCCTCAGGATTGACGTCTTATATAGCTTCCCTTTATTACTTTTCCCTGTTAATTGCGTGCTACGTTCCTCTTTTTTATCAAACACTCTGCAAAAAGATTGCATTCCACCATCTTCTCTCTGTTCATAAAAATAAAATAATTACTTATTATTATTATTATTTATCAACGAGGCGTAGTTCAGAACTATACCAAATATTTACAATAGTGTACAGATAGGGAGTAAAAAAGTCCTTATAATCTGGAATTATCAACTCTGGAATAATATTTAAGAAAAACCTAGGAGTTTCACATTTCACCTGCAAACGATTTTATAGAATATTTGTAATGTTTGTGGATCAGAAAATATAGAATATTTGCAATTATAAAATTTTGAAATTATATAATATTTGTAATTATAGAATTTTGAAATTATATAATTATATAATATTTTAAATATATTTTACACTTTCTGGTACCTCATAAAAATGAGAATTTGTATTCTCGAGTGCAGCTTCCCTTTGTATATTCTTCCTTTGTATTTCAAAGCAGCATTGTTCCAAAAAGTTGCAAGCAGATCTCGCCACTTCACTCCCGTCCCAAACGACGTCACTCCTTGGCGCAGCTACAACCGATTTCTTTCCCTTTCGCGGGGCTTCCGTTTCTCGAGAGCACTCGACGGTGTCCCGCAGATGAATCTCCAGGCAAAGGAAGCCTCGGATAACGATCTGGTCGAGAGGCTTCTGTAAAAATCGAAAGTTTCGGTTTCTCCATTCACAGCGGAGATCGAGGTCTTGGTCGCGCGTGCATCTCCGCGGAAAAACTTTCACCGTAATTGTTACCGCTGTGAATTATGTGAGGAGACGACTTCTTCCTCTTCTCATCCGTTGCCTGGGATCTGTGTGACATCTTTCTTTATTCATTTCCATGGTGAAAGCCACTGAATTTTTGGACCGTGTACTTATCGTAGCGCCACTATTTTCTTTGCATTCTTTAAACTTAAATAGGTTAAGACACTTTGACTGGCGTCGGCGTATTTTCACGCCGAGGCGTTTTTTCACTGCGCAAGCGCTAGGTTTCTGGCGCGCTTGCGCGTTTGTCTTCTGTAAAGCTTCGAAAGCATTGCTCTAGGCTCCCTCAAGTGTTTACTTTCAAAATTAGTCAGGAATTCACTTTCTACACTTTTTACAAAATTAAGTTAGCAGTAGCAATCGCTCTAAAAATTCTGACCAACTCAAAGAGGAGTTTTACAAAAGCTTGGTACACTCAAAGTGTCAAATTAATAATAAATAGTATTACAAATTTAATAATAAATTAATTTTATAATTCACTAAATATTAATTTGAATACGTGAGAGTTGTCTTGTGCGGTAGTAAAATAATAAAGGAAAGGAGTTGGCAGAGTAACAAAGTGCTATATAGGCACAAAGGCGTGATTATAGTTTGTCACAGAAAATTGTAGATCTACCTCGGAAGATGTGTAAACAAACATAGCCTATGACATAAGTCCCGATGACTAACTCGTCCACCGAGTGGTTCTTGAAGCCAGTTTGCCTTATTAGTCAAGACGAAGAGGCTAAGAACGGTTTGCAAAGTTGACGAATAGACAATATTTCCGTGCGCTGACGACAGAATAGTCATACCTCGAGAACACTCTATTCCTTCCATAGTTAACATAGATTCGCTAGATGCAATTAAATTGAAGTGGATCGAAATGGGTTATTGATAGTAGTGCCTCGTTAATTGAAACCGGAAACTCACTGTAAGCTAGCGTAGCCTGTTATGACGTTAATTATAAGGGCGACGGGGATGAAAGGTGACAAGGGGAGGAAAGTGAGATGTGTGAGCGACGGAGGACAGCGGCCATGGTTGACCAAATAAAGGGCGATCTTCTGAGAACCGAATTTCCTTGAGACGACGTTTGACAGGTGGGAATAACGGGAAGGTGACGTCAGTTTGCTGATTTGCTTAACGCGTGGGCTGCGATTATAGCGAGGCCGCGATCGCGAGTAGATCATGCTCCCGATGCAACTCCTAAACCCGCCGTGCGCGCGCACTCTCGGTAAAAAATGGTCACCAGGTATCCAGGGCAAGCTAGAAGGCAGTTAGAGGCTCTGTGGTATAGTTGACCTAGTAGTGTTATTTACTTAGTTGCGAGAGTATTGGAGGTTTGATGGAGAAAGAAACCCACCCCTTCGGGGTGTGCTTGTAAGGTTTTTAGCTTAGAAGTGTATAGTATTTGAAAATATATAATATTTGCAGTTATAGAATATTTGCAATTAAAGAATTTTGAAATTATATAATATTTGCAATTATAGAATATTTGAAAGGATAGAATTGTGAAATATTTGAAAATGTAGAACGAATACTTGAAATTGTAGAATTGTGAAATTATAGAATATTTGCAATTATAGAATTTTGAAATTATATAATATTTGCAATTATAGAATATTTGAAAGTATAGAATTTCGAAGTTATAGAATATTTGCAATCATAGAATATTTACATTTATAGAATATTTACAAGATAGAGTATTTGCAATTATAGAATTTTGAAATTATAAGATATTTGCAGTTATAGAATATTTGCAACCCCAGTTCTGTGATCCCCCTTTGATAGAGTCTAAATTGATCTTCATTGGGAACTTAATGGAGATTGAATGAGCTCGATAGTGTCAGCGTTCAGAGTCCTTACTTGTATCGTTGATATTCCAGACTAAGTGGCTTGAACCTTGGAGACATCGATAATGATATGGATAGCAGAATGTATAGCACTGACATTAGTAGTGGTAGAGTGTCTGAAGGCAGCTTCAAAGCTAATGAAATGTCTGCAGGGTACTTTAAAAAGTGGCGATACACCTTACGTTCTAAGGACCCCATCATCGACGTTAATGCGATCGAGTTATTAGGCTGCTGGGAAAATTGTGTTATCGGGTCATTAGTAACGTCATAGTAGTTATTGGGTCACTAGTGATATCGAATTATCGGCTTCTTAATAACATTGAGAGGTTCGACGATTGGTAGTATAGAGTTATCGTGAAAATAACGTTCCAATAGAAAATTTAAATGTTCGCGTAGTAGTGTACAATCGATTAAGCGATTCGGTGCTTCTATCCAACTAAACTTCCAACTATTTGCAACTATTTAGAGTTACTGTGCACAATCTTAATCTTAAGGAGTGGGCGAAGATTGATAAACTCGTTTCTAGAGTCGAATCGAAGATGGAATCGACTTGGGTAACCTCCCACAACTTATTGAAGTAGGGAAACCGATTTCCTCTCTTATTCCCTCGTTGAATTCAATGTCTAAGGCCGTGGACGCCCATAGTTGACTTTTTGGCGGAAGTAGTGATGGGTTCGAACAAATCGCGGACATTTTTGTTTGTTTCCAATGGAATAAAGCTTAGTATGTTCAATTGATTGTTCTTGTTATTTATATAACATTATTTAGATAACATCGTAACCATCAATCATAAAAACACAAACTTATTCCATTCACGCCAAACTTTTTATTATTCAAAATGAGAATAATTTTCAAATTCACTTTCATTAGTTTCTTTTTTCTCTTCTGCATATATTCGAAAATGAGTTCAAAATCTCATATCTAATTCAACTAATTAAATAAACGTAATTAAAAGATCATTCCAAAAACTTCCCCCACCACCAGCTTCATTATTTCTTCGCCCAGACTATAGCTACTTCATCCACCGCCCCCGCGACGATATATCTTCCCCCGTAATCTCTTATCTGGCCCGATGTTCAGGATCCGGAAAAGCGGATCCGTAAATCCTGCGAACGCCCACGTAAAACCGATCCAAGACGATAGTAGAATCTTTGCAGACTGACCTTGGCTGTCGTTATAAAGCTGAAGAAGTGGGAGGAGAGACGAAGAAGTAGAAAGGGTGGATGATCGCAACAAAGTGTGTGCTGCTGCACAAAGCACGATCGTCACGCGAGCTAGCAATTCAAAAGCATTTACTCATGCTGCAAGGTGATGGGAGAACACTGGACACTCAAAAAAAAAAAAAAAAATACCCCCTCAATCTTTACGACTGTGGGAACTATCACTTTCAACTCGCATCTAAATAAGAATATTGAATTATTGCAACTGAATGTTCTACTCTGTATTTGATGGAAGTGCTAAAGCATTGCCATTTAACTTTCCCCAAATTTCTCTGCGAACTTTCCGATATATGATAAAATCTACGCTAGGTAGAGCATCTCCATCTTCTGATGCGAAGAAATTAACTTGTTTCGAGGTTATTTGATATAAATTTAGCTAATTTAGAGGTTATTTGGTGCAAGTGCCTATCAATAGAATATACTTTCATAAGCGCTATGGTTACGATGGAAGTATTTGCTACTTGCCCCTTCTCAGTAGCCCGCAACTAGGTAAAAGGTAGCAAGTGGCACAGGTGTGCAAGAATTCGTTCCACGGGCAAATGAAATCGACCGTACTGGAACGCGCATTCCACGGTGTGTCGGTTCTCCGATTTGCCCGCCGGTATGATAATTAATCCGGGTAAATACCAGCTCGATCCGCGATCGAGAGTGACATTCCAGCTGGTGGGAATAGTTGCGCGAAAACGTTTCGATACGTTCACCGCGAGACCTGACCTTTCAATTTTGCATAGGTACTCCTGGTTACCTCCACTTAGCGTGGAATAATTAATTCACTACTTAGATACTATCCCCTTTTCACAGTTTCTTATCGCCATGTTGAAATCTGCATAATGTTGAAACGCGAAGTATAAATACAACCTTTGTGTACATATGCAAATTGATTGGAGTTATTAAAAGAAGCAGAAAGTTGATAGAACTATTAGTCTGAAATATTACAAGTCTCTGCTATGTTTTTTAACTTCAACTTCATAATTTGCAAGTTTCAAGCCTCTAGTAATTTATGAGCAATAACATTTCCATTGATCTTTACAATATCTGATCATTTATTCAGAGCGTGCAGATGTTTCGTTGATAAAGCGTATCAAAGCAATAATACAGTAATGGAATCGCTGAGTCGCTATTTGCAGGGTTTCGACGAGCAACGATCACAGATTTAATAGAGATGTCGAGTGGTGTTCGACGCAACAGCGAGTCCAAGCAGAAACCGCCGCTAGGCACCGATTTTCATTCGATTTTCACGCCAGCAGCCCATCGAGAGCCAATAATTAAACAACCGACGTCGACGTCGCCGGCAGACGTCTGTTTAACGAATCGATATTCGATTAAGAGTGATAAGCAAATACACCCCATTATATCTGCCGCGGGTGAACGCTTGATAGATCGCGATATCGTTCTTCCGCCCCTCGAGTCGTTTCTACGTTTACATCTGCGAGCGTCGTGCACTGTGTTCATATACGACGCCTCGGTTTCCCAAATCGCTGAGAATTCTCGAATATAAAAACCCGAATAAAAGAATGCGTAGGTACTACTTTCAGAAGATCCACGATTTTTCATAAATATTTGCCAAATATTCTTCTTTCTCTCTAAAATGTTGTAAGTACATGCGCGTACTCCTATAACTATACATTTTTATATTAACTATTAGGGCTGGGATTACTTGTCGAAGTTTTCGGTATTCGAATATAATTCGAATATCCAAGTATTCGAATATAATTCGAATATCCAAGTATTCGAATATAATTCGAATATCCAAGTATTCGAATACTATTCGAATATCCAAGTATTCGAATAGTCCCAGCTCTATAATAACTATATGAATGTTCAATGTGTAGTAACTTCTAACAAGGGAAGATCCCAAACCGGGAAATTCGAAAAATTATGAACCTGTGAATATGTATGGGATTTCCTCCTGATTACAGCGCAATTTTTGTTTGCTCCCCATATTCACTCTAAAGCGGTGTAATTGACCCCTGAAGACCCGGTTATTTTTCGATTTCACGTTATTATTATTATTATTATTATTATTAAACATCTTTATAGCACAACAGAAGCAGAAAACAACGACAAAAGTAAAGTTCAGTCAGAGACTGTTTTTACGGTAATAAAATGTTATAACTCGCGAACTGTAAAATAATTTTTTTACCAAATAATGGATCTAATTAAAAGAAATAACATCTGTCTTGAAACTTTTTTTCTTATAACACAATATCGGAAAATACCCGAATTTTCAGGAGTTAATTTCAATACTTCGAGTGAACTTTGGCAGCAAACAAAAATTGTGTTGTAATCCGGAGAAAATTCCTTACATATTCACAATGTTTCAGAATTTTTTGAATTTCCGTGAGTAATTCCCGAACATACCAAGAAAATAAATTTAAGTTGTAACTATACGAGTTTCCTTATTCCTGTGTTCCAGTGATGGTGCCAGTGTCCTCCACAGTGATCCCCCTTCCAGTGTACAAAATGGAGTATAATTTAGGATTCATATCCAAGGACAAGAAGACCCAGTCTTCGTTCAAGCCAGAGGGAGGAGTGAAGCTGATAACGAGTAAGTAGAACCTCGCTAATCAAGTCTCTAAATCGATTCAAACACGCGCGAATGTTGTCTTTTCCCAGTCAAGAAGAACCAGGAGAAGAAGACGTAAGGTAGCCCGCGAGTAGAACATCCTCCAATTGTGATTCCATCTGCAAGGGAGACGATAGATGCTTCTTCCACGTTTCCGCGCGAAGATCTATCATCGAGGTAGCAGCGCAAATTAGTTCAGTGTCGCGTTGTGACGTAAAAGATCATCCCTCTGGGCTGCAAGCTGACTATCCCCGCGAGTCCACTGCTTCGCCGAGAAAGTGGCGGTCTACATAGCTGCAGAGGCTTCGCGCGAAAAAAACTGACTCATTCCCCGGTTCACGTTAGTCGATCGTTCCCCGTCGAGCGTAATCAAACGTCACGAAGCCAAATTTTAGTCAAGATGAAGACGAAGTCTGTTAAGTTTTTGTATTTAATTCCGAAATATATAAAGCACCGTTTCTGATATTCGTTTACATACTCGAAAACCTACCAGACTCTATGGAACTCTCAAGGGATCGTGGTGTAAAAAAATTATGGGCTTTTATTTAACAATGTCAGAAATTAACGCAAATTACTTATCTACCTATCTATCGCTACGATATCTCCATTGCTTCCTCGGCTGAAACAGAGACAGAGAGAGAGAGATTGCGGTAAGAAGAGGAGCGCTATTGAGAATCCTGAAGACATCGTTGATAAACTTACGCATCTCGTTGAACATGAAGTCGTCCTGATATTCTTTGAGGAACTGCGCGGACCTATTTTCGTCGAGGAACAGGGAGTACACACGCTTCACGTCCTCGATGTGAACCTAGAAGTACGTTCCAATGAATTTCATTGAATTCTAAATTAAAGAAATATTACAGTACAAACTCTCGCTATGTGCTCATCTCAACTATGCGTTAAGCGTTCGCCGCCAGCTCCGAGGGCGTGCTTATAGCGAGTGTTTACTGTACATCCACGTTTGCAATATTATATTTACCTCGGTGCTCTTCCTTCGTCGACTCACAAGGGAGGCAGTTGTGATCAACTGAATGGCGTATCTCAGTGACGTCTCCAGCGCGATTCTAGTGAGCACTGTCAAAGCATCGTCAGCCATTTCGCAGTCCTCCTCCTCGCACCTGATCTTCAAGATTTCCTTCAAGTCTTTCTCTTGGTAAGGAGTCGTCGGCACGATGATCATACGGTCCAACAGATCGATAGGAATGCCGTGCGGGCTTTTGTAGTTCGTACCTCTAATCCTAGTAATACCTAGAAAATAGAAGACCCACGTATTAATTGAAA
The DNA here is from genome assembly GCA_963971345.1 of Andrena flavipes. Taxonomy (NCBI): domain Eukaryota; kingdom Metazoa; phylum Arthropoda; class Insecta; order Hymenoptera; family Andrenidae; genus Andrena; species Andrena flavipes. Next base: position 77,969,215 of record OZ020480.1, read on the forward strand.
TAGAACGTGTGGAGGCTGGTTTAGACGACGCCAAGATGCTGCGCGCGTACCTCTGTTCGTAGCCATAATTACAACAGGCGCCATTTCATTTTCGAGCGCTCGATTGAGGAATGAGAAGCACTCGATATCCAGCATGTGGACCTCGTCGATGAATAATACACCCGGAACGATTTCTGCCTTTCCCTCTTCGCGCCACTCGGCAACCTTCGCGTTTATCTGGTCCCGAACCTCCGCCTTGATCTCCCCCGTGTCGCCAGAGAATAACGCCAGGAATCCATGGGTCCTGCTGTTTATGACGTCGATTTCGTGCAAGGTCACTGTATGCACCACTTCCTTGCGCTTTTGTAATTCACCCTCGGGGCATTGCACGAAACGTGTTTGCGAGCCAGTCGCGTCATAGTCGCGGGCCCTGGTGAACGATCTTCCCAGCCTGTTGATCTTACCCGTGGCTTTGTCGATCGTTATCACGTCGCCGGCTTGCACCTTGAATGAGCAAGTGAGTTAAGAATCCTCTAAAGACAGCATTACGAACAGTGGCGAATTTAAGGAGAAAGGCACAGGTCGCAAATGTTCTGAAGGGCTCATTTTTTGGGGAATATGAAGAGGTGGTTTACTAAAAACGGGCTGAGTGTGCAGAAAAGTACAGAAATGGAATACAGTAGAGCGTCGATTATCAGAACTGCTTGGGACGAGGTGGTTCGGAAATTCGAATTCTTCGGATAATCGAACAGTTCGGAGAATGAAGCATGCATGTACTTTACACATAAACTTCGAATATTTGAGTATTCAAATACTGTAATATTCAAGTAGTATTCGAATACTGAAATATTCAAGTAGTATTCGAATACTGAAATATTCAAGTAGTATACGAATACTGAAATATTCAAGTAGTATTCGAATACTGAAATATTCAAGTAGTATTCGAATACTGAAATATTCAAGTAGTATTCGAATACTGAAATATTCAAGTAGTATTCGAATACTGAAATATTCAAGTAGTATTCGAATACTGAAATATTCAAGTAGTATTCGAATACTTAAATTTTCGAATAATAACATTCGAATACTTGTAAAGAATTCGAAGTCTATTCGTAGCATTCGAATACTTATAAAATATTCGAAGTTTATTCGTAGCATTCGAATACTTGTAAAATATTCAAACATCGAATTATTCAAATACTCCCAGCCCTACTGCACATCGGCCGCCCGTTAAATCCGCCACTGATAACGAACAACAAGCAGCGATCGATGCGCTTCTACTAACTTTCTCCTTCATCAAGCTGTCGATCATCTTATTCCCCAGGTCATAAATCGTCTCCATCTCCGTGGTCTTCAGCGTCAGCTTGCCAACCTTGGCGCCAACACCTGTAGCAGGTCTGTCCACCTGGATTTCGACTACCTCGCCCTCTATGATCTCCGTTTCCTCCTTAATCCTGACGCCGATGGATTTCCTGATCGCTTGGGTCAACGCTTCCGTTTTGCCCATCTCTAAAGAATATATTTCCGATCCAGCCATTGAGGTGAACGGGGTGTCCAAGCCCAAAGCTTGAGCAATGCCCATGGCAATGGCGGTTTTCCCAGTGCCAGGCTGACCGGCTAACAGTATAGCTCGACCTGCTATCTTGCCATCTTTGATCATTTCTAGGACAACGCCGGCGGCGCGGCGGGCCATGAGCTGGCCGACCATGCCCTGGGACACCTAGATTTAATCGAGACATTGGATGAATGTAGCTAATACACGAGAGCCTCGAATGATAATACGTAATAAATAAATCTATTACATGGCGAGGTTCCAAGCTATCGTCCAAGCCTAAGCCTCTGATATGAGAGTGAGCACCGATCCTCTCTATTCTAGTGATCTCCCGTACTTCCTGGACCTTTGCAGCTGCGACAGCCTGAAACAAGAACATTGCATAATTAATGCAGTGAAATAGTACATGCTTTTGGTTTACGCTACTGAGCTGTAGCACACGGAGGGTGATATGGATCAAACAAACAGTTACCATGGTAACTGATCTCGCCTGCGATGCGAAAGGAAATGTGGAAAGAAGTACCGGGCAAGTTAATACTGTTTTTAATCGAGGAATATAATATGTACGGATGAAACGTAGTATTACGGATTTTGTTGCTTTATATGTGCTTTAAGTTTGTATAGGTTAGCCGGTGCACGGGAAGTTGAGTAGCATCTGTGATACCATAGCATTGATGGCATTATTAAGTGTAATATTAGGATTTGAAGATAGTTACTAATTTCAATTTTTATGGACAATACGTACCGCCATGTTTACAGATTCTCCACGTGCTTAATCTGCGATATTAATCCAGCCACAACTGTTGTTGAGCGTTTTGAACTTCTGCAAGAAACGCATTTAAATAGTCATGAATATTTGTGACGTATAAAGGGAACTCGTGTGTAGGAGGTGAATATGCGCTGTTGCGAGTTGCGATCCTCGCGCTAGCGGCGTTTAACGCCAACTCTTGTAGCGCGGAGTTTGAACAGAATAGAGTTAAGAATGAACTTTGTATTGTATTGTATATTGCTTTTCCTTTTCTTTTCAAACTTATTCGGTTATATTGTCCAATGAAATATAGTCTAATTTCTTTTCCCTTCAGCTCTCTCTTTCTTTCGTGTCCCAGCAGCAGCGGTGCACCGGAAGAAAGGTGGTTTTCCTCAGTGCACCGCCTCGTGATGCTTAACTTCGGTGATTTAACAAGAACCGGTGTTTTCCATCACGGTCACGGCCGTTGGTAAAGAATGAACTTTAATATGTACATCAGAAATTTGTCTTCGCCTCCTTCCTTAATGGCTCCAAAACAATGTATTTATGAAAAAGAGGAAAGTATGAAGTCGTACTTATTGCAATAAATTCAGCTTTGATAAATTCCTAAAACATCTTCGTTGTGTTTCTTGTTCCTAAATAGTATTAAATCGTTTGACAATTAAATTCAGTTCAGTTTAATAAGCTTTATTGAGTTCTGAGTTATTCGTTATAAGACGTTTTGTTCAATTAACTTCACGCGTTGCGCGAGCAGAGTTCTTCAGGGCTCCACGGACACCGAATCACATGGAAAGTCCCTCAAGCCATCAGAATTCCCGGCCGGCCCCGCAACAGCGCATCCGCCATATTGGGCCCCCTGGAGAGAGAAGATTATTGTGTACCCGTCTTTTTGAATATTGTCAAATTTGCTTTATAAACCAAATATAAACTTCAATGTGATAAAACAATTATTCCATAAATTATAAACTCGCGCGCAAACTATTCATGCGTGTGCACTCATGCGGCACTCCCACAAAACTCCACACTGGACTAAGAAACTATCGCCACCTAGTGGCGTATCAGTGAATTAAAGCACCGTGTTTAATGTATGCTGAGGTAGAACAATTAATTTATGCAGTCATTTTTTGAATCTATAAGTACTTATAGATCTCTAAAGAATATTACAACTCATTTTAAACGACCCCGAGTAACTATATAGCATGCTACATATTTCGTATTACAATTTGAGAATAATATTCCTCAAAATCGTTGCATATTGACTTACAGCCTGTTAATTACTCCTGCATACTTTGAATGGAACTTTTAATTCCCTGATATCGCCGCTAGGTGGTGGCAGCGTCTCGTGTCATATGATTTGAACAAATTTTTAATACTCATAAAAGTAGTAGCAAAACAAAATGAATATCATTGCAAACAAACTAGCACTGCCTCCGTAACAACCTTAAACCCCAGGAAAGCAATTAATTGAACAATAAAGTATAAACAAATTAATAATTCCAATTATTTAATAACACACCAGACAACAAACCACATTCCACATTCAAAATCACATCTTCACGATCGAAAATCACACTCGAATAAAAACATTCGAAAAACTCAAGTATATAACAATAAACTAGGCAATACTTTTACCAGCCCACTATGGCACTCCCTAATACGAAATCCATCTCACTCAACATTTTCCTAAATAACATATCTCAATCTACGTGATCCCAAATTCCATAAACTTCAAATACCATCACTCCAATTAAAATCCCCTCACATTTCATCGAAAGCTCCAACTGCTCCGAAACCAACGGAAACCTAAAACCCTCCGATTCACGTTCCCCAAACCTGACTCCCTCCCAGAGTCAGTAAACACCAATCGCGAAAGGGGTAGTTTCGCCCGAGCGATTGCCGACAACAATCTCTCCGCCAGCAACATCCAGCAATCCCGCAACTAAATAACAAAACCTTCTATCCACACCAACAAGCCCGACCCGCGTGGTGCTAAGCGTGTCGGGAGAAATGGCCGAGGTTCTGATCACGAGCCAACGAATAATCTGCCCCGCAGAGGCGAGATATTATATATCTCGGTCGATCAGTGCCGTTGCGAAAGAGACCTGACTAATGCGTAATCAGCGGGCGGGCGAAGACTTCGAAGATTCTCGTCGGGTTCAAAGTGGCCCGTGACGCCGTCACCGTCGAGCCCTTGTGACCTTTGTAGTTTGTGGTGACCTTCACGGGAGCTTGGCCGTGGAACGGCTCGCCTCTGCGCCCACCCACTTGCTCCTTCGCCGCTGCGCTCTTACCACCGTCGTCACTCGTTATTTCGAGGGAACCGTAAGTCCACCGAACGCCTCCGGCAAACATTCTACCACCCGTCGACCACGTCCGCCGATAAACAGTAATTTCTCGCCGAGCTTTATTTCCCAAACACTTTTTCTCGCCCACTTTTTCCCGCCGCCTTTGTTCTTTCGTCATCGCGTGGTTCAACGGACCCGGTGGCACCCTAATAAAAGTGGCAATACCTCGCGCTGTCATTGACCTCCCCGATAAACTCCGTCGCGACACGCAACGTGCTGCTTCCCGTCCGCTGTGATGTCCCCTCGGCGAACTTGAGCTCGAGCTCGTGGCCGGGAAGGCAGCGCGCACACGGTGTCCTATCGATCTTGATCTTGATCTTGGCAAACACTACGCGATCCCGGTTATCGGTGTGCAATTCAAAGGTGAAACGCGGAGCAGTCTTGTTTATTGTAATTTGCACCCGCCGATCGCTATCCGCGCCTGGTTACTCGCGTAATCGCGCGTGACCGCTGCACTCGGGAGTTCCCTCGTTTCGTTGCAACCAGGAAGGTGAATTAAGCATTAAAAGTGCTTTCTTTCTACCAAACGTAAATTTAGAATATTTATTCCCCGTCGTGCGTATATTTCGAAGCCAGAGGAACGCTGCGTTAGCTCGATATCAGCGGCGTTAAATTTGTGTTATAGAAATAGAGATTGAAGAGGAGCCAGCAAAATGTCAAGGGAACGAGCGTCGAGAAGGTTTTACCGCATAGACAGCAGTAATGATTTGCTGGAATTTATGGACCGTGGGTACACGGCGCAGCACGAGAACCGATGGAATTTCGAAGTCGCGTGGGAGGCTGCGAACAAAGGTACGAGGAGTTTAAAAGGATTCGGAGAAACTGTAGGGTATTAATAATTAATACGCGATTAATAATTTAATTCTTTGTCTTTCCAGTCGGCGGTATATACACCGTAATACGTTCCAAAGCCTTCGTCTCGACGGAGGAAATGGGGGATCAGTATTGCCTCATCGGTCCCTACAAAGAGACTTCGGCTCGCACTGAAGTGGAGGAGGCAGATTTCCCGCGCAATAGTCCGTTGAACATAGCTGTCCAAGTTCTACGCGATCAGGGCTTCAAAGTAAGTCTAGACGATGTTGAGGAAAGCTCTAAATTTCAACTAGAAAGTATCGTAACTGAGATTGTTTATTATGCTCCGAGAATAGCGAGTTGGATAGAGTCCAAGTGCAAGGCCAAAATTAATTCAAGGGCGATAGGCACATGCCTCGCTCTAGTCTTGTAATTTCTGTAGAATAACGATGCACGCGGATTCTATTTCGTATTAAAATAACAGCTGTTATTGAGGTGGTAACAGGTACGTGGCTAGTGGACGGAAACCCCCAGATAATACTCTTCGATATTGGAAGCGCCGCGTGGAAGCTCGACGAGTACAAGCAGGAGTTATGGAACACCTGCAACCTTGGTATCCCTCATCTCGATATAGAAGCTAACGATGCGGTTATCCTTGGCTACCTTGTCTGCCAATTCATCTCCGAATTCAGGTAAGTTTCTTAACGTACGAGGGACTCTCCGTTAGCTGAACGCGAATCCTTGAACTTCAGGAAAGCTGCCGAAGGATACTCGGACGTCCCGCCTCGCGTGGTCGTGCACTGCCACGAATGGCAAGCCGGGGTCGGGTTGATCGCTCTCCGTACCAGGCACGTGGACGTCGCCACGGTTTTCACCACGCACGCCACCCTCCTTGGCAGATATCTCTGCGCAGGGAAGACTGACTTTTACAATAATTTAGATAAGGTATCGTGTATGGAGGTCAAGGTTTATTATCGGACCACAGACTTTTCCACTTCGAGCGTTATCCGAAACTATCGCCGAGGTAATTTCATCGAGTTCAACGGGGTTTATTACAGTTCAGCGTCGACGAGGAGGCAGGCAAGCGACAGATTTACCACAGATACTGCATGGAACGTGCCGCCTCGCACTTGGCGCACGTGTTCACTACCGTCTCGGATATAACTGGATTCGAAGCTGAACATCTGTTGAAGAGGAAGCCGGACGTGATCACGCCGAACGGGCTGAACGTGAAGAAGTTCGCGGCGCTGCACGAATTCCAGAATCTGCACGCTGTTAGTAAGGAGAAGATACACGAGTTCGTTAGAGGTCACTTTTATGGGTACGGTATCTGGAATTAGACCATAATCTAATCTCACTTTTCTCCGACGTTTCTTATATAAATCCCGTGTATTTTTAGGCACTATGATTTTGATCTGGATAAGACTTTGTACTTCTTCATCGCTGGGCGTTACGAGTTCGGGAACAAGGGAGCTGATATATTCATCGAGGCGCTGGCCAGATTGAATCATTATTTGAAATCGTCCAGGCCTGATATGACAGTAGTTGCTTTCCTCATCTTTCCAGCTAGGACCAATAATTTCAATGTAGAGTCATTGCGAGGTCATGCTGTAAGTCGATTTTTGGCCTGAAAGTGAGAGAGTAACGAAATGATTCTTTATCAGGGATTTTCTCGTTAAAGGTCACCAAATCGTTGAGAGACACGATCAATGATATTCAACAGAAAATAGGGAAACGTATGTACGAATTGTGCCTGTCGGGTCGCATGCCTGACGCTCAAGATCTCCTGCAGAAGGAAGATACTATCAAAATCAAACGGTAGTACTTAAACCCATGTTAGATAAATGTGGAAGCAAAGGGTTGGCGCGAACTTTCGCGGGGCCAGGTTCCAAAGTTGTGCGGGGTCAAAAGAAACGCATTTCTATATACTTCTAAATTTTATAATAATAAATATTTATGGATAGAGCCCCGCAAAATTTACGAAGAGCTTTTCATGAACCGCGGGGCCTTTTAAAAAAAATTTATGATAAATATCTATGATTTTTGTGGAGAATCTAATGTATATTTTTTAAAATTATATAGTTACTTATTTTAAAAGTATATAGATTCGGCAACCCACAGGGATTTTGTTATAAGAAAATATTAAATAAGGAAGGAATGAGAGCCACTCTTGCGAAAGCTATTTTTTTAGCGGTGAACACGAATTCTCCGAGCCGGATCATATGAAATCGAAAAGTGAAGAAGATTCTGTTAGTATCTGAGTTTATTTAAATTGTTCGTGAACAAAGGATTTAAAAAAAAAATGATTTCAGCGTTTAACGCAAAATCATGATTTTTCGATGTCTGAATTGTTCGTTTTTCGTGAATTAAAAATAGAGTTTTCATCAAAAACAAAAATCCTTTGTTCACGAACCAGATACTGTTCACTGTTCGATTTCAGATGACCCGGCTTTGAGAAATCGTGCTCACCGCTAAAAAAAATAGCTTCTGGAAGAGTGGCTGTTATTCCTTCATTTTTTAATATTTTCCTATAACAAAATTACTGAGAATTGCTGAATATATGTACTTTAAAAATAAGCAAATAGTTGTAAAAAATATACATTAGATTTTCCACAAAAAACTCTCGAAAATCGCGTTTCTTTCGCCTGCCAACTAGGCATGAGCCATTAAAGAGCTGAACCTGCCTCGCGGTGGCCCCGTGAAAGCCAAAGATACATATTAATAATTATTTGTATTAACTGTTTTAGGTGTTTATACGCTCTGCAGAGGAATGGCTTGCCACCCGTTACCACGCACAATGTCGTAGACGATTGGAACGACCCGGTGTTAAATTCTATCAGGAGATGCAACCTTTTCAATACTGTTAACGAGCGAGTCAAGGTAATACATTCATCATTTTCCATTTAAATTCCTGCGCATTAGAGGATTTATATTTTCTAGACTTCCAAGTTTTAATATAACGAACAATAAAAAAAAAAACAATTTTCCGACTGCCTAGCCCCCTTAATCCATCGAGAGTTAATGACACTTGCTTCGAATTGCAGATAGTATTCCACCCAGAGTTCCTCTCATCGACGAACCCGTTATTCGGCTTGGACTACGAGGAGTTCGTCAGAGGGTGCCACTTAGGAGTCTTCCCATCCTATTACGAGCCATGGGGCTACACGCCCGCCGAGTGCACGGTCATGGGTATCCCCAGCATCACCACGAATCTGTCCGGTTTCGGTTGCTTCATGCAGGAGCACATAGCTGACCCAATGAGCTACGGTATTTACATCGTGGACAGACGATTCATCGGCTTAGAGAACAGCGTCCAGCAGCTGGCCCAGTTCATGTTCGACTTCGCGCGCCTCAGTCGCCGGCAACGTATCATTCAAAGAAACCGTACCGAGCGCCTCAGCGATCTTCTTGATTGGAGAAATCTTGGCATCGTGAGTGCACGCGCTGAACTGCGACCTTCCGAGTTCGCTAATTGCAATTTATTCAAATTATGCCCCATCGTGGCCTTTGTTTCAGTATTACCGCCAAGCCAGAATGAAGGCGCTGGTGAAAGTCTACCCGGAATTGGCTTCGGAATACGCCGAGGGTGGTGTGGGTCGCTTCAGCTATCCAAGACCTATTAGCGAACCACCGTCGCCTTCCTCTTCCAGACACACCACGCCCGCTGCCTCGGTCCACGGCTCCGACGACGAAGACGAGGACGAGGACGAAGTTGACGACGAGAAGGAGGTCTGTAGTACTTGCATGATTTATTTCGAAGTTTGGGAGAATCGATTCGGGGCAGTGGCGCACTCAGAATTTTATTTTGGGGGAGGGCCGTTGCGCGACTCGTTGATACTTTGTCTCGTTCCGTCTTTTATAAGCTTGATTCAACTCCGTTCCTTGCCTTGTATACATCGAGCGAAGTAAGAAATATTCTCAGCACTTACTTGCTCAAACAAAAATACTCACGAGGCGTTCGAGCCCATCACTACTTTCGTTAAATAACGCTCCAATCTATGCATCCAAGTTATCAGCGAAGGAAATTATTCTTCTCGCAATAAATTCTTCTCGCAATCGATTCTCTTTCGGAATTAATTAAAAATTCTGTCTTTTGTTGTAGTTGCAGGAACTGCGCCAAACCGGCGGCAGATAAAAGGCTGGAACTATAATACGTACACTAGATAAATACGTGGAGACGTTGCGATAAGTAGTGCCAAAAGATTCGACTCATATGGTCCACAGTCCTCCATGAAGAGATAACCGCTGGTTCATCACCCCATTTACTCATTATCTCAATTTGCTCGTCGCATTAACTCCCCCCCTCCCCGTTACACTTTCGCACCGTGCGTTCACGCAAAGCTCAGACATGTCAAGTACATACAGAGTGTTTCGGAACTGTAGACACACGAGCAAACTCGTGAAAAGAAGCAGACTTTTACTTAACCAGCTACAAAGTCCCAGTAAACGTAAATAGGCAAAGTAGTTGTTCTTGGAGTATTCAGAATACTCATTAGAGATGTCTATCGCTGTAGGGTGACTGATATATCGAAAGTTCAAGAGTATTTGAGACTGACACGTGAATGTACAAACGCTGACGCAAGGGGGCAGCTCAATTATACAGGAAAGCTTTAAAAGGGAGAACTATTTATTAAAGAACTGAGTATGTTAAGAATGATTAGTTTAATGCCATTTTAAGTCCCTTCCCGCCTGCTCTATTAACCAGTTCACTTGCCAACTACAGTTCGGAGACAGCCTGTACATAGCAGCAGTATTTACATCACGCCACACACACGAAATCACGAAGAACAATATAGTCTTCCGCGGATCGAGACTCGCGCCGTAATGTTCCATGTATCGACTATACATATTGTTATAATTTTAAAAACTATATTTCATTGTTATGCATATGCGTATATGTAGTGAGTGGAATGTGTTCCTATTTGTACAGAAGTCGGTTGTGTTTTTACGAGAATCAGCGCGCGGATACCACGGCATTCGTAGATCTTCCTTAGCCGCTGGATGATCGTCCTGTGGGCGATCGATCCGTTGCCCTCGGGATCGCGCGTTTCCCCTCTGAAAATAAAAGCTTCTTTCCAACATACATGCTCTGTCGTAATCAGCAGTGGCGGATTTGGGGAAAACGCCCGGGCGGCAAAGGCTCCGAGGTGCTCGTTTCTTTTTTCGGGAAAATGAAGAGGTGGTTTCTTAAAACGGGCAAAGTTTAGTAGTTCAAAAGAATATAGTGTTCGAAATCGTAATTTCTTTTTTGAAAATGGGCCCCAGACGGGAGTCGGCCTCCCGTTAAATCCGCCGCTGGTAATCGGTCTTCTGGTTTTCTGAAAGCGGGAAAGGAGGCGATGATGTGCACCGCGGTCGGGTTCCCAGCGTCGGCTGAGAATAACCATGAGTCTCGAGTTCAGTTTGTAAGAATTATTATATTATTAATCGTTAACGTAATATACAAAAAGAAACAAAGTGCTAAAAAGTTACCAAATACTTCTTCTTAACGGCGAAAATCATTACATTTGGCGTCTCGAACGATTACCGAACTGTCTCTTTGCGTTCCCTGCGACTCGATTCGAAATAAATATGTACACGATTACTGGAACGAGCATAACATAATATTACATAACAATGTACGCCTTAACGCAACAAGTACAACAATATACAAAGAAAAAGAGAAAGAAGCCACCGATTATCTCTGCGACCGGTTAAAAGTATTTCATATAATGTCTTCGATGATTATTATTACACAGAGAGAGAGAGAGAGAGAGAGAAAGGGGGGGGGGGAGAGAGAGAGAGAGAGAGAGAGATAGAGTGGGAATTTTGGAATGGTTCATTACCAACGCGAACAGCTAGGCAAAATACAAGGGGGAGGGGGATGTATGGAGACGAGATTCGATATTTTCCACCTTTCGCGTCCGTCCACGGTTTATACATACGCTTACAACGATCACGATGTGTTACAAAATGCTGAACACCGAATACAAAATATTCTAGTCTTTAGAATACGCGATGATATACAGAATGGCCTGTAACACAGCTGACGCAACGGGATGTCGATGCTTCTGTGCGAAGAAATAGGTAAAAACAAATGTGGAATGAAATTTCCTTATCCGGGGATTTCACTTTCCAAGTTTGCCAAGCACAAGTGCACTTGACTCGCAAACATTCTCCGTAAACTCCGCAATCTTATCGAGTAAATATTCCTAATTTGTTAAAATTGAAATCTTTGTACCAACCGACTGGGAATCTTTGATCAAAAAAACATTTTATATGAAAAAAAAACAGGTTATTCCCCGGTGCATAAAAATTCCATTCCACGTTTTTGAACTATTTCTCCACGCAGGATCATCTGTTCACCCGTTCGTGTCATCAGTCACGAGTCGTCCTGTATTTCGAACGCGATCAACGCCTTCACCGTCGGCGCCGAGAGTCTGCCTCGATTTTATGGATCAGCTTCCGCAATGGAAATGATAAGGATCAGCGGTATCAGCAGGGGCACAAAGCCTCTATCGCGATAACCGATACCTTCTGATCCGAGCTAATTGATCGTATCGAACGACGCAGTACCCGCGAAAGGAACCCAGCTGCCGGGTGAACGCGTTGATCCGTGGTCGTTCAGGAATAAAGTCACCTCCGTAAAAAAAGAAAAGAGAATCGCCCTGCCGCGTCAGAGAAACCGTCCAGCAGGGAAGATCGAACGAAAAATGATTCCCAGCGAGAGCAATACTGAAGTTACAGAAATTATTCTCCCGCCGCAAGGCTGTTCCCTTGAACGCTAAGCCCGCCAATCAAAGTAACCGACAGAACGAAACAGCTTTGAGTCTAGATCGAAGATATGTTACACCGTTTATCAACGAAGATTACGATCGAAACGCGTGCCTCGCCGGTACGTTCTCGGTTGGTAAACGATGGCTGGGTCTGTTAAACCTAAATGGCACGTTATCTTTATACAATATTACATGTACGATGCTGAACGAACTTCACGCGACGAGGGGTAAGTAACTTAAATTTTCTGGAACGCAGAGAAACGAATCGCGCGAGGGGTGGGGGGAGGGGGCGACTCGAGGATCGTTACGCAACGGCGACAACACACGTGCTTCCACCTTAATACTTTGCAATCCTCCGGTGCGTATTCATTTCTAGTCCGGGCGATCTGCCGAGCCTTCGTCAATTCGGGGCACGGGATCCCAACCGAAAAATCAGAGGACACGACGCTTCGGAACATTGAACGTTTCCGTCTATCGACGTAACAGGCGTGTAAAAATATTTCGCGATCCCTATGAGAAAATACGCGGGTAGGACTCGGCTGTAAACGAAATTAAATACCTCGTGCCCGTCCGCTCGCAACAATTCCCGCCCCTTTACGTGACACGCCCAAGGAATTCTTCACCAAGTAAAATTAGTAGGAGGCTATCGTATCGATTTGGAAATATAAAATCACATACACTCTGTGGCTGCCATCCGCGGATGGGTCTACGAAAAGCCCTTTCAACCTTTCTTTCTGCTCCCACCTAAATGCGTCGGCTAATATCTAGAGACGTTCGTCTTTCGTACTGGCAAGTTCGCGTCGCCTCGAATATCTTTCGCTCCTCTCTTTTATCCTTTCGCTGCTGAAAATCGCGCGATTACAGTTCCGCCGAAGCTTTTCGAAAACGTCTGTGAGGGGGGGAGGAAGGAAGGGAGGCTCCTTTTTAGACCGTAGGTACAGACAACCTTTGGTTACACAACGAGAGAAGACTAATATTACGACACAGTATCGCGCGGTAGTCGATAAATATATATATAATATATATTCGTTTGGAAACTAGTCTAAGAGTCTTTAGTTAATTGGCATTTTCACGGCGTATGGCCTCAAGATACATGCAAGCTTCGCGCAGCTGATCTTACTTTTCATCCGGTGTGTGTGTGTGGGGGGGAATAGATTTCGAAATTGGCATGGTTTCAGGCGTCAGGATTCTTTCAAACCGTCTCAACATTATTTTTTTTTTCTTATTTTTCTCCTCTTTTTTTTTTGTTTCTCGGTCTCGCGGACCGCTGCTGCATAAATATTCTACTTGACTTTGGCTACAGACACCCTTCGGTACACGTGACGTACGACATTAAAACATTCTCGGCGCTCCTCGTCGGCGAAGAAAAGGAAAGCACGCTCGATCGCAGATTTCTTAGATCGACGAGCTCGACGCGCGGCTGGATTCAAGCTTCGAAATATCAGTTTCTAGGTCGTCGAGCGGTTCCCCTTCTCGGTCGTTAATTTTCTAAAAATCGACGCGCCTCGCGGCCGCGACGGACTAATTTCGAAATTCTCCTCAACTTTGCCTGCCGCTTCGCGCTTTCTTCGAGCTGCGCGCCGGTGAAGGATCGCGAGAGGTTCGAGATACATGACGGTAGAGCGAAGAAGCAGGATAGAGAGAGCGTACGGCGACTGGCAGAAGCACAGGGTGTCCCGTTTATCGCGAACAACTGAAGTACGTTACACGAAACATGTCTACGAGGAATGTTGCCAAAGTTTTCATTGACTAAAATAAATACTTTGTACCGTGCTTGTCCCGCTAGATTACCTCCGCTCGCTTCGTTCACGCGAACAAGAAGCACGCGGTTCCGTTTAGGAAGATATCGACGACCTTGTAGTGACTTTGGATGAGATCATCAAGCGCAACTCTCCTCTCGGACATTTTCTCATGGACTTAAGATCCATTTCGGAAGGAATGAAGACGCGGAAGGTGCTCGCGGTAATCTGGACACCCGGTGTATTTAATCACTCATGCGTGCCTTCGGCCCTTGCTGCTTCCTCCTCGCTGTGTTCCCTCCACCAACGACGCAGAAAGATAGAGGCGCGCAGCTTCCTCCTGGACGTCCCGGTCCTTTCATTTCCCACGGCTCGCAGAGATGGACGGATTTTACGTGTGGCTCGACTGCGTCCCCCCCATCCTCTGCTGCATCATGGTCAACAGCAGCTCCGAGTACTGCTGCATCATGTTGACCACCTTACCCTGATCCTGGCCAGCTAGCAGCTCTTGGAACGTGGCGGTCGCCTCGCTCACCGCCACGTTATCGCCGGTCGCCGACGATCCGGCGTTGAGGCTCTCGCCACCGGCGATCACTAACCGTAAAGTGCGCATGGTCTCGTTCACGGACGACTGGAGGCCGCGCAGCATCGTGTCCCTGTCGATGCAGGCCCCCTCGTCCTCCTTGTCTATCGTTAGACGCTTGTACAGCTGCACCACGTTGTCCGCCGTGCGCGTCAGGTCGTCGGCGATCGTGTTGCACAGCTGCGTCGACACTGCGGAGGTGAAAGGATTATCAGAATTGACCGGGGCGGGATGAAAGCTAGACCGGGAACGCCACGGGCGGATTTGGAAATTTGGCGAACTTAGGCTGACAAGAGTCTGCTACCCCTTAAGTGGAATATCGTCAAATATTTTAATTTAAAACAGTCGGGATAATTTCAAAATTAATTCGATATAGCAACTCACGTGTGAGTTATTGATAATTCGCTGAATTGTTTTTAAAGTTGTCTCAAGCTTCTTTGTTTAAACCTTTCCCACTTTCATTCGCTCCAAATTTGTCGCTCCCCAAAATTTATTGCTCCCCAAAATTGATCGCTTCCCAAAATTTGTTGCTCCCGAGATTTTAATACTCCCCAAAATTGATCGCTGCCCAAAATTTGTTGCTCCCCGAGATTTTCCCACTTCCCAAAATTTGATCGCTCCTCAAATTTATCGCTGCCCAAAATTTGTTGCTCCCGAGATTTTAATACTCCCCAAAATTGATCGCTGCCCAAAATTTGTTGCTCCCCGAGATTTTCCCACTTCCCAAAATTTGACCGCTCCCCAAATTTTGTCACTCCCCAAAATTTGCCGCCCCCAAGGTGCAGCCTACTTCGCCCATACACAAATCCGTCCCTGGGGAACGCGTTGTGGCTGATGCAACTGTTCTGTTCATAGATCTCTCTCGGATGAAGATCCTGTTGGCGATTTAACTGGGATAGAACATCTGCATGGTTTACAACGAGTTACTCGCGCGAGTGGACGTTACATGGTCCACGAGCATGTAGCATCCGCTTCGATGGTATGAGAAGGATGTGAACGAGATCGTGCAGCGTGCAGGTTACATCGACTCTAAAATCCGTAATGAGACCATGCTATTGTGATCGAGATCTAGAAACTCAGGTATTATATATCCTAACGATGAGGGAGCTAGTTTCTCGAGGTCTATGCGATGATCTAACGGTAATAACAGTAAGGTTTCGTGACTGCCTTCTTGCGTGGTCTCCTCGTGGTTCTCAGGACATTGTAGCTTCGAATCTTTACGAGACACTTATGTACATTATTTACAATATCATTAAATGGATTGCGAAGCAGTCGACAGTAGAGTCTGGGACGAGCAATTTCGTTCGGAACTGTGTGGTAACAAAGCGGGGGGCAACTTCAACACGTATGTTCGATGTTTGTGACACTATTGTACAAAAAAACCCTCGAGCATTCTGACAGTGACGAGTGTAGCGTATTTTATGTACAGCGGCCTACAGACTGAACTCTAGTCTGTACACTAAACTCCGACAACGAGATTCTGTCTGAATGTGGATTTTTTTTTTTTTGGTCATAGCATGATCACTTACAAATTTTTAACACACTCAAAGACTTATTATTTTCACAGGACAGCATTCTCAATAGGTGTCTTTAGTTTACCTAATTTCTTATCCGTGCCTACTGCAAGAGTAAAATCGTCAATTAGATAGAGAAATCGGTTTCGACCATCGATCAAATGATACAGAAATAAGGGTTGAATCTTCAAGTCCCTTTTCTCGCGATCTTGCATGCTTACACTTTGATAAGTGACGAGATGGTCGTGAACAGTGGCAAACAGAATGAGAATAAAGAAAGCAGAATAAGCGGCAAAGGGTTCTTACACTCAGCACTGGCTACATCGATGGCACGATCAGTGTCTTTGACTGGCAGCTCCTGAGGGCTGGGATCCAGCTGATTCCTATTGGTCGCCGATATTCTACTCGCGCTTTGCCCTAGCACGCTACTTCCAGCGCGACCGTTCGCGATCACCGTCGATGAGCCTGACCTCCTCACCGTTGTGCCAGGTAGACTTAAGCTGCGAGACGTAACGTAAATTAAAATGGAGCGTATTAATCTCTAACAATTTAATACATAGAAATCTGTAGACTATATCAGTAGACTATACAGTGGCGAGGAATAATAATTCCCCAGAAGGGGGGAGTGTGAGGGGCCCTGGCACCCCCAAAGAAAAAGGAAAAAGGAGATTAGTATAACCACGACTGAAGTAATTCAAAACTGAATTCATAAAATTCATAAAACTGAATTTTATTCTTTAAATAAATTTTTATAAGCGTCTAATGAATTTTTATGCCTTCAACTCGACTCCCACAAGGTTAAATCCTCAGTGCACCACTATTCCTTCAAGAGGAGAAAATGCACACAATTTTTTTTTAATAAAGTTCATAAATAAATGTAATTTCGATATATACACTTTGTAACTTTTATGTGATTTGTATATTTATGCTTGTGATATTCCGCGAAATTCTGGGAAGGGCTGCCGAGGGTGAGAAAAGGTTGCGGTGCATTGGGTGATACTATTGAAATGTTACAACGTACTTTGCAGAATGGTCGATACTGATGCTTCGAGGCCTCGGAGGCAGCGCTGGCTTTCCACCGTTTCCGTTCGACGAGGTGTCCTCCGAGCTCGAGTCTTCTTGGTTACCCACTTGACTTAGATTTACTGAAAAAAATATATAAAATTGAAGATAGGGCGCAAGCAGTCCAGAGCGGCAAAATTGGTAAAAAAGAAAAAATTAAAATCAGTAAAACTGAATAAAAAATTCAGCTTCTTGGAAAAGCGATAAAATGTAGAGGTAATATATGTTTGAATTTAGTATTAAACTGATAAATTGTTTTCAAACTATTTAATACTAGGGAAAGGTGCATGCCTATATTAAAAATCTTTACAAAAAGCTTTTGTTATTCAACAAATACCTACAAAAAATTTCACTCCCTGCCAAAAATTATATTTTAAAATAATTATTTATAATTTTAATGTAAAAAGCTAAAATTTTATGCGTGTGCTTGTCTGTAGCCTAAAAATTTTCGAAGCGTAAACTCTTGAATCCCGAAATGTGCCTCAAATGTGAAAAAAAACTTTAAAAAATCAAAATTTAAATTCCGGGGGAAAGCCGAGTAGTACAGCTAGTTAAATAAAAAGGGCGGTAAAAATCAAATTTGTCCAAATAACCTGAAGCCACAAAGAGAACTACTTAATGAGAGGTTCCGGTCTAAAAAACAATTTTTTTTATTTCATTTTGCAAATGTTCAACCTTTTAGGAATACGTGTTTAACAGAATTTGTTGAAATTCGTAAAATTCCCGAAGTTATAGGCATTAGGACATATTCAGTAGTTTTCCTTTAATTAATTCCTAAAGATCACCTATTTTTATGAGCTCAAGACCGGAACCTCCCCTTAAATCAAAAGCAGCACAGTTTTAACTTATAATTACCACTAGAATATGCTCCCTGCATGCCTCTCCTTCTAAGAACCGATGGCAAATTGCTGCCAGAGGAGGAGTTCGACTTAATCTGATGATTGATTTTGTTCTGCGAGCTGATCGTGGGTCTCATCAATCCGCTGATTCGATTACTTCCTGTCTGGTTGTTCCATCCCCTTCCGTTTCCAGCACCCACGTCCGATTCCGAATCGCTCTGCAACATAACCACCGATGAAATAAGCAATGCCTCTCTGAAAATCTTCAATTAAAATTCCTCGAAATAAAAGCGAACAAGTAAACTGTTACCTGATTCAAAACTCCGACGCTGCTGCTTCTAGTCATGTGCGAAGAATGATTCTTCGCGGAAGCGTGCCGCGACTGGTTTCCGCTAGTCGCGCTTCCTAGTCCACTTCTCGCCGAGGCGTTCGCGTTCTTATTACCTACTTTTCCTGAAACTGTTACCGACCGTTAACGAAAACTCCGATTCACCCAGAATCTCATCTAGATTTACGAATCGATTTCTACGCGAGGAATTAAGACTTTCATTCCGTACGATACACGATACACAATAACAATTAAACATGGCTATTAATGCGATATAAAAAAAAAATTAATAAAATAATTGTTCGATATTTTCTACGCGTAAGTGTTTGAAATTCATAAAAAGGCACAACTAACCTAAATTCAAATTCGTATTTAAATTTCAAATGCATCGGCAAGTGTTATCGATTAACGGTTACGCGTTGAAAATATCGAAGCAATGAACGATGTCGATAAAGAAGGCACTACGCTAGTCGGGGGTCGTTCCAAGACTTAAATCCAGAGGCTTGTCGCGACTGTGACATTTAGTAGAGGGCTGTTCGTACCGCCGAGAAATTCTTTCGTTAAAGAAGAGTGACATTGTTTCGTGGAATTGTTTTCGCGTGTCCGTGTTGGAAAGACCCTCAAAGACGTGGCACACAATGAAAGGGTACCTTGTATCGGGCCATGCAGTAACCTATTTGGCGGGCTGACGGAAAGATCACTCAGCGAGCAGGCACGGCGCATGCCACCCCCCTCCTCTTCGCTGTCAAAAACTTTTGACGAGATTCGCCCCCCACTACTGCCAACTGTCGACAACAACACGCACACACATGCACTAAGCTACTGCCTTCTTCGCTATTTTTTGGGGTTGGGGGGTATAAGTTTAGTATTTCGCCATGTACTATCTTTTTGGAGCCTCGTTCAACTTACCTCTGCAGCTTTCTTTTAATTTAATTACAATGGCTAGACCTATTTTCAAAATTGTGTTCTTTAATATCAAACCGGGTCGTCGGTGACGACTGTGTCGGTGTAATTGCCATTTTCGGTCAAGCTTGTTGGTAAAACTGAACAAGTCAGCGTTTCTCTATTTTTGGTAAAAGCGAATTTGAAGTTTAATGCGTTAGAATAGATCAGGTGATAATTGAAAGTACGCAAGTTTTTCCTTATATGGAGTTTTAGTAATATATTTAAAAAAATTAGAAAGTAATTGCTTCCGTTAATTTTTAAGGATTTTAAGATCATAGAATCATCGACTTGGTTTCACCGACAAACTAACGAGCTATTTTCTCTTCCGTGCGTGTCGAGAAGGCGGTGTACAGGGTGTCTTAAAAGTATGGAGCGAGTGCAAAGAAAAAGATTTCGCGTGCTATGAAATCTAACCTTAAAACTTCAATTCTTTGTCAAATTGGAAAACTATAAGACTTTTCGACTGCTTTTAGTATAAAGAACACACTTTTGAGACACCCTGTATACACAAACTAATGAATTATTGCATACTAAATATTGTCCTCTAAAAGTAAGAAATTCAACGATCGGCCATGATTAATTTCTGAAGCATAATTAGCGATGGGAATTCGAGTCTCCATGTATTTACATTAAATTTTTCAATCCATCAAGATAACTCGTCATTGCTAACTATATCTCCTTCACGTAGAATTTAAAATTACATTAAATGCGTAAAACATGTAAGTGTAAATTCGAGTTGAAGTCGATCATATTTCCCCACTAAAGTTCGTCACACAATTTCGTCTTTATTCCAAAAGAAACTAAAACAAATACGATCTACTTCACCAGGAAGGTTTGTTAACAAAACGTTATATAAAGACATTAGATGTGATGGAAGGAGGAAGCGGGATAGAACTAAATCGTAAGGAC
Source organism: Andrena flavipes (assembly GCA_963971345.1). Lineage (NCBI taxonomy): Eukaryota > Metazoa > Arthropoda > Insecta > Hymenoptera > Andrenidae > Andrena > Andrena flavipes. The sequence continues at coordinate 77,989,305 of OZ020480.1, forward strand.
GAAACATGCTGTCGATCGCGCATGCCAAACGAAAAACGATATTCATTGCTTTATGCGCTTGCTCGCGTGTCTTTATGAATAGAAAAAAAGCATTCAAACTGAAAAGTATATGGTTGCTGCTGTTATAAATAAAATGGCCAACTAACGTATCAGTCGGGCGATAATAACGATGCCATAAAAGTAACTGTACAGGTGGCAAAACGTCCACTTTGTAGATACAGAAAGAAACATAAACGGATATCTAAGTTCGTGAATCGTGCTGCTAAAGTGTCGTACAACGTGTGTATAAACAATTTGTACAGTAGCTACAGGCTTAGACGGTCGTTCCACGTTACAATCATATTTTTTATTCTGGAAAGTTGAGCAACACACATAACCTACATCTTCGAAGCGTGCCAAATTTGAAAAGCGACGCTCCAGAGATGAGTTCCGTGTGTTCTGTCATGCCGCATTTCCACCAAGGCGAACACGAACAAAAACAGTGTTCGCGAACGTTTTCGTCCGTCACATGTGAACGTTTTGTTCTGTTTGTGGCGGCGTGAACACGACAAGAACAGATGATAACGATCGCGAACACTGTTTTTGTTCGTGTTCACCTTGGTGGAAACGCGGCATAATAGTTCGTCGACTGAGAATGTTACGACATTCTGTGCGTAACTCGTTATGCACTTCGTTGCGAACGAAAGCATCGTGAAACTTCGACTTGAACAACGAGCTGCAACTTAACTACACAACGAGCCGGACCTAGGCAGCGTCGAGGCGACGTTATTTGAAATGTTATTTCAGACGATATGAATTAGGCAATGATATAAATTCCTACAAGATATAGTTGAATTATTGAAATATATTGAAATTTGAGTTGTAAACTGCAGCTAAACTGTAGGCAGATTAAAAAGGAAGATAGAAAGCAGAGCTGCTTCTATCAATTTACAAGTCTAATGAAACCGATAAGCTTTCATTAAAGTGTGCCAAATGTATGCAGTCTCCGCTAATTGCACACATTTCCTGCAGTTCACGCTTCGCGGATGGTGAAATGCTGATAAATAACTGCCGCGAGCATTCTTCCTTCCTCGATATTTGAAACTTTTCCTCTCTCGAATATATTAACCTCGCGTTCCATTAATCCAAATCTCACTATCCGAGCTAAACGAGTGAAATATTATTCCAAAACGTCACCCCGCGCCTTCGTTGCGAAGGAAGCTTGCCCAGGTCTGGGACAGAACGAGTAGAGAACAATCTCCTCCCCACTCTCAAGTACCTGCGTAAAGATGCTTGGATGGGAGGATAGCCTGATTAATGGTGGGCAATGTCTTAGTCCATTTCATGTGGCTCTGGCAACGCGACGCGGGCGGCCACATTCTCTTCGGCGAGTTCGTGCAGCTGGACGCCGACGTGGACGATCCACTTTCCATCATCGACTTGTCCATGGTGGACGTGTCCGCACAGTCGCTATCCTCTCCCCCGGAATGGAACCTTATATCCCTTCTGATCGCGAATCTACCGTCCCTTTCAGCCTCGAGCTTGGCGAAATTCTCGCTGGCCTCCTGGCAATGAGTTAGCCTCAAACACTTCTCCTTCATGAAGTACTGTTCCCTTCTGACTAGGTTCTCGAACTCCTTGGACAACAGCTTCACCGTCCCTTCGATGGCCCTGGTGATCCTCAGATCGACGCTGGCATCCAGATTGTCGATCCTCTCGTTCGTGGAGCGCAGATTCGACGCGCCCTGTAGCCCGGAAGCCTGTAGGTCGCAGGAGACTCCAGTGGGCTCCAGAGAGTCGTATGTCTCCTGCGTATCCTTCGTGGGGATTTCGTTCTCGAAGCAGCAGACGTGGGAAGCTTCCCTCTGGTCTTCGCTCATATCGCAGCTCCGATGCGAGGCGTCGTTCGGATCGAAGCCATAGTTGTCCATGGGTCCGCCAGCGTCGTAGCCGGGGCTCTTATCGGAGCGTCTGTTTTGCAGACTGTAGAACTTGGTCTTCGGATCTGGGTCATCAGCAGGTTGCAGGGAGTAGTTGGACGACTGTAGAAGCTGTTCAATCCTCTTGGAACTGTGCAGAGCCTCGCCTGACTCTGCTTTCGTATCAGTATCGCTTCTGACTACTCGAACCTCTGCTCGAGGCTTGCCAGCGTAATCCTCAGCTTCCTTGACACGAGGAGCCTGAGTCGCCGAGGCGTCCACGTTGTACTTGTTCCAGGCTGGGCGAGCTCTGTTCCTCATGCTTTGAGTCCGAACAGAGTTCCTTTTCGGTTTGGGCGGCTTGTGGGCTACGAAATCGTTCAGTATCAGCATCGACTGCGGTTCCTTAGGCACCTTCAAGCTGCTGCTTCTCGAAATAGCGTCGGACTTGGTTCCTATCCTCATCTCCACGTTCGTGTCATTTTGATCATTGAAATTGAACTCGTAGTAGATGCAGGTAGCCGGTCGGCTAGTATCCTCGGGATAACTGCTCTCGCTGTTCACCTTGGATATCCTGGTGTCCTGGAGGGACTTGGACCTGAACACTGCACGACAAGTGGTCGACTCGTTCGCCGGATCCTGGGTATCGTTAGACTGTTCTATCGCGTTGTTAGGATTCCCGCTGTACGTCTCCGAGTTCTGCCTCTTCCGCTTGTAATGGGAGTCGAAGAGCATCTCCAGGGGCGCGGACTTCACTAAGGAGTCCGAATCGTCGGTTAGAACGCTCTCCGTGCTTCTGTGGTCGACGTTCTCCTGCAGAGGGAACATCTGATAGTCGGACTCGTCCGTTAAGATGCTCTCCTGGCTTCTGCCAGCCTGCATCTTCCGCCTGGACAAGAAGAAGCTCGCGCTCGAGTGGCGGTCGTTGTCGTAGTGGCTGTAATCCAGGATCTCCGCGCTCCCTTTCGAGAACGACTCCACCGAGGCGTCGGACAGTATGCTCTCTTGAGATCCAGTCAGGATTCGCTTGGGGAATCCCGGGTAGTTTCCGTAGTTCCTGTGCACGTCCTGCTGGCTGTCCACGTGCATGTTGATCTGGTAGTCGCTGACACATCGGCGCGGCGGATTCTTGAAGTCCCCCTCCAGCGAGTCGTCGCTGAAATTCCCGTTCCCGTCGTCCCCGTCGTCGATGGCGTCGTTCAGCGCCTCCATGTTCCGCTCGTTCATCGCCGGCAGGCTCTCGAACGACTTGGCGATGCTCTCCATGGCCTCCTCGTTGTCGTTCAGGCCGATGAAGTAACTGCAGGATCTCCTCTTCTGAGCGAACCTCGCGAAACGGCTCACGTTCTTCTTGCACTGTTCTTTGAGGAGCTTCAGCTCCTCGCAGACCGGCGACTCCGGCAACGACTGGTTCGCCTTATTCAGCGACAGCTTATACTTTTCAGTTTTCTTTAAGGTCAACGTTAACGGGCGGGCCAGAGAGGGCCTCGCCCTATCGCTTATGCACGACGTGGTCGGGCTTTTCGACAAGCAGTTCTCGCCGGTTGGAGCGGTGTCTAGCTTAGGTAGCGCATTCCCCACACCCGACACTTTGTTAATGAGTTGCTGGGGTTTTAACGGGGGCTTTGGGTTCGGTATAGGTTTGCAAGGGTTAATCGGTTTCGTGTAGTGTGTCTGTTGACCGGGTTTAGTGTTACCTGTGCTCAGCCGGCTCGATCGGTGATGCTTCTCCGGTATGTGGCTGCTCAAGTCCGATATGCTTTGGCTGGTTCTTAACGACGATTTGTAGCCAACCTGCGGGTAAAAATGAACTTGAGCTCTGCTTAGGCGCTGCTTCGGTTAGCCCTTAGCAATTATGTTCCTCCGACTCTAGCTAACTAACTTATTTAAATAGTACCGAAAGAGTCAGAGAGCTTGTGGCACCTAATGAGAGTTAATGAACAGAGTGTTTCATGACGAGTGAAGGAAACTTTATGGAGTCCTTTCGACAGGACTAACAATTCTGTTATGCAAAGAACTTTTTCATAAAACACTCTGATATATTTCGCGATAAGAAGGGATGCGTACACTTTGCAATTTCCTCCTAGTTTCCTCTATTCTCCTCTGCAATTCCTCTCGCTTCTTCACAACGTCAGCATCGCCTCTAGCCTGCTTCGTTGCGTTCACCACAGCCGCATTACGCACTTTGTTGTTGCCCGCATCGCCTCCGCTAAGCCTGTTAAGAATCATTACACTTCATTAATCGAATTTACCCTAGGAAGACTCTGTTCGTTCCAAAGGAGCAGATACTCACCTTCCATGGAACTGGGAGCTGATACTGGTAGTCTTTGGACTCCTGTTGGTGGGCTCTTCAGCACCGCTGAGGGACTCGAAGGCGTTCTTCAGATACTTCTCGCGATGGCTTTGTTTGGCCAGCTGGTCGAACCCTTCGGAACTAGCTTCTGATAACATGGACAGAGGATTCCGTTCGGCGCTCGGCGTAGAGGCTCCTCCTTCCGAGTCCGAATCGTCTTGGCTTCCAGATGCTGTCAATTCGCTGGTTCGACCGCTTTCTCCGTTCCTCGGCTTCTTCTGTCGCCTCTGCGATCTATGAAATACAAGGAATCACAAAATTATTGAAACACACAGATCTTTTATATTTACATATCTGTAATTCTCGCCTTTGTCGCTATCTATATTTAACATCTAATATCTGCCGAAGCTCCTATAAAATTCCATAACGAACCTCCGAAGTTCCTCCACGTCCATGGCATTCACAGTGAACTGATTGGACACCGTGTCTTCGGGAGCAGGGTAGTACATTAACCTGTGAGACTTCTCAGATCCAGTGGTGCCATTCTCCCCTTCGGAATAATCCTCGACGTCGCCGTCGTGCTCTGTACTCTCGTGGTCCTACATACAACGCAAGCTGATCTCAAACCCCGGCTCACGAACACGGGCATTGCCATCTCGTTTACAAACTATTGTTATTGAACGAAGCGTGAGTCTAAAGTGTCTCGAAGTCGAGCGGGTTAGAGTACGGCAACTGCTGGCGGGCAAAACGTGTGAAGCGGCAAACAGAAATAATCGAGAGAAGCGATAATACGTTGGGAGACGAGTTGGTGCATCGATTGTTCCCGTTATTAGGCGTGTTTTTGCGTGTTTCTATGCTTGATTGTATATTACTGTCTGCTGCGATTGTTCGCTGCTGGTGTGCCTGAGGCGTCTCAATCGGATGTACCTCAAATTTAAAGCTGCCAAGACTGCTATCGTCGGTATGATGGCGACTCCTCGACTGACGTGTCATTTCCGTGATATTGCTACCTCTAGTTACAGTCACGTTACCACCGAGCACCTATGCCGTCGGTTGAAATAAAATAGAGGATCAACGAAAAAGGAAACCAAACGCGAGCGGGTCATTCCGCGTGAGAATAAAAAAAAAAAATGGCCAAAATTGTGTGCACATAGGGTGCGCGAAAGCTGACAGAACGAAATTAAACGACATAAAAAAAATTGTTGCATGATACACTCTCTCTGTTTCTTTTTCTATAGCACTGCCTTCGACTCGCGAAGACACTGGGGTAACGCTGAGGCAATATCACAATTATCTGGTTACTTGGGAATCAGTTAGTACCTGTTTCGTGTCGTCTGCTAATTCTCTGTAACTATCTGGGCAAGGTTGAAATACAGTCTCGTCCTCTTCCTAGAACCACGTCGTCGGGTGTTAGTGTACGAGTGCGATCGCCAATTAATTATCACGGTTATTCATTAGAATTCACATTATTCAGCGATATCAATGATCGAAACTGTGATTGCAAAGGCAACGATACAGGCGTTATTAGTGGACGGTTATCGTCGCTATTAAATCCAAATTTACCCTTTTGATGATTATCGTTTCCCGACGATAATCGCTGCTGCACTTGGTCTCGGTGCCACTGTCGATCGAGCTGTCCTTTGAACCGCCTCCACCGCCGCCGCCGTCGGAATCTAGCGCCCCGCGCGGCGGAGGGAACGGTATCACCTCGTCGCTGTCGTAGACGGACTTGACGGTTATGCCGTCGCCTTGCTGGACCCTCTGGGCCCATCTTCCTTTCGGTAGATCGACGCCAAGGGGCCTGACGTTCGAGCCGAGGCCCGTGCTTTCGTCTGTGTTCGCTGTGTTTATCTGCTTTTTCGCCCAGAGTGGCAACTGGCCCACGCTGAACCTGTAGTCCACGCCGACGTTCTGAGGTGTTGGATTGGCGTTTGGGTCTAGGAATTCTGGCGGCGGTGATCCGAATGTTTCGTTGTCTAACTGTATGTCGATTCCTGTGCCGTTCACTTGAGGTGGCCTCCTGTTGATTTTGTTTTAATATAGCGGACAGCTTTTGGGGTAGTTAAGGGGGGGACTGCGCCTTGTTGGGCCGAGAAATAGATAATACTTTGTGAATTTTTGGCACAAAAACGGTTCAATAAATTAATTTGAGGTTTGGCAAGCTGGTTTATTATATCTTGAACTATTGTTCTGAATTTTTGTGTCACAGGGAAAGAAAAAACAGGGCATATTCGACTTACTTCCCAGCTCTCATCGCCTGTTGAGCGAGTCGGGCCTGCATGGTGACGACCATGTCGCGCGGAACACGCCAGACGAAGATGCAGCCGTCGCCGCTGGCAGACACAAGGTTGCGGCAGTCGGGACTGAAACGCAGACCCGTCACCAACTCCGAGTGGCCCAGCATGGTGGCCATGCATTCTCCGCTGTAGTAATCGTACACGCACAGTGTTTTGTCTGTACACGAGGTAGCTACGTAAATTCCTGATGCATCTGAAACATGCAGATTACGGGAAGATGTAGATGTCGGAGTGTACAGGTAACATATACTGGAATTATGGGATTAGGTATATTGGAAGTTCGAGGTGTAGATCTTCCAAGGAATTAGAGTCACTTTGATCTTGAATTAGCCAGGTAGTTCGTAAAGGAAACCCATGGGTCACGTACAGTGGGGGATGTCCTTTTATGCGGACACTCTTTAATATTGTATAACTTGTTTAAAATTGGTCAAAACTACTTGAATTTTTTTGAGAAGCTAGTAGGATAGTTTGGTAAGTAACGTGTTGTGTCGTTTTGAAACAAAAAATCAATTGGTTGGAATAGCAAAAAAAAAATAGGAAGGGTTGTTCTTTTTTCCAACCTTTTTTACGGGATTATGAAATCAGCGATTTCGGAAAATTCGCGATTTTCGACTTTATTCTGCAATCTTTAAGCGTTTATAGCTCAGAGCAACGTTAATCGATTTTGATGAAATTTTAGGCATGTATACAACTTGAATCTATAAACGGGATTCATGAATTTTCATTACAGGCTCACAAAAAAAAAATGAAAAAAAGTGACTTTTTGCTATTCCCACCAATTGCAACTTTTTTCAAAACGACGAAGCACGTCACTTGGCAAACTAATCCTACTAGCTTCTCAAAAAAACTCGAGTCGTTTTGACTAATTTTAAACAAGTTATACAAACCTCACAGAACTGAGCATCGTATTCGTACCTAAAACGACTTTAATGAGAGATCCATCTTCGCCAACAGAGCCCTTGAACGTTTTGCTGTGCTTGCCAGTGGCCACGTTGTAGACCCTGATGTTCCTATCCTGGCAGGCAGTTAAAACGTGCTTCTGCCCGGAATCCACCTCCATGTCGTACAGGGTGGTTTTCCCCTGAGCGTTGTGACCCCTGGCGAACTGCGGCATCCCCCCTGGCGTCTGCAAACAGCAACCAAAACGATGTAGAAACCGAATCCCCGCTGAGCGTTTATCACCATCGCTACCCGCTAAACAATTAACCCGCTCACCGACTGCAGCTGCCTGAAAATAATACTCTTGTCGGCGCCGCAGGACACCATCTGTATCTGGCTACCTTGATTGCCCGGGCTGAAGTATCGCACGGCAGTGATGGAGGAGCTGTGGTCGTCCAGGGTCTGCAGGAAGTTGTACCCTTGGTCGACGCTGAACACGTGAATCAGCCTGTCCCTGGAGGCGCTGGCCAGCAGCCTGGGCGGCTCCACCGAGTATCTGGAGAACTTGGAGTACTCCAGGCAGAGAACCTCGGCGTCGTGCGCCTCTATCAAGCACTGCTCCTCCAAGGACGAGAGATCGTGGATCCTGATGTTGCCGGATCGATCGCCGGATGCGAGATGCTTGCCGTCAGGACTGACGCGGATCGACCTGACGCCGTTCCGGCCATCGTACGAGGCGTCGCTCTTCTCCGTAGAGCCGGCGGCAGCCAGGTCCAGGTCCTTCAGGTAGGTCAGCTCCGGGTCTATGTAGAGGACCTTCAGCAGCTCGTTGCTGTAGATGTTCCGCTTGTACAAGGTGTCGTTGGAGGACATGTCCTTCTCCATGTTCCACACGCGGATGGTGTCGTCGCTGGAGCAGGTGATGAAGCTGCCTGGCGGCATAGCGCTCGTGGAGTCGGTCCCCGTAGGGTACATCTCGACGCCCCAGATACACGCCGAGTGGTAGAGGAACGAGTGGGACTTGCCTACTCGCCTGATGTCCCTCACGTCCCACACGTAGATGCTGTGGTCGTTGTAGACGCAGGTCAGCTTGTTGTTCCCCTCGTCGAACGCTAGCGCTATCGCGTCCGGGTACCTGGCGTTCGCTGGGTGCTGGGACATGTGGCTGCAACGGATTTTTGATGGGTTAGCTTTAATTAATGGTAGGGAGGATTTTAGAGGCGGGGTGGTGCAAGTACCTAATGGACAACCCCTGAGCAACGTCCACACCGAGGTAATGCGTTCTGGGTAAGGTGGTGATGAACTGAAGGGTGCTGGGACTGAAGCACCTCACGATCCCCTCCGCGCAGCCGATGAAGATGTACTTGTCACCCACCGCCATGCAGTTCGCGCTGGTCGTCTGCAAACAGGCATTCCTTGATACTGATATGCACCGCGAGAAGGGGAAGTGCAACACATGCAGAGTTGGGCAAAGTGTAATGTAATTACAACTTACACGTTATTTTCTGTAATCGTTCATTTAGGTTAGGGGTGCGCAGGGAGCCGTTTTTAGCGCCTAGCTGCGAGCAACCCACCTGTCCCGTTGCTAAGGTTACAATCGGTGAGGAGAACCGCAGTAGTGTACGTGCCTGCTCGTAGGCTCGTAGCGTAAGCTGGATTCAAGTCATACCAAATGCACGTACACTACTGCAGTTTTCTTCACCGATTCTAACCTTAAAAACGGGGCAGGCGGGTGGCTCGCAGCTAGGCGCTAAAACCGGCTCCCTGCGCACCCCTGATTTAGGTGGTTGACCACAATTTTGTCAACTACCTAAATTAATGACGATAGAAAATAACGTGTAATCAACTACGAAATTACATTTTAATCGTAATTTGTAAGTTTGTAATTAGATTGCATTTTGCCCAACTCTGATTCATTTTCGGAGTTATCACGAGGGAATTTATTAATTAGCAATTCCAAAGTTTAATTTATATGCTCACAGGAAGCAATGGGGAAGGAATGTTACAAATTACTTCAGGTTTCCCCAAAGCAGTGGTTCCCAACTAGTAGATCGCGAAGTGTTTTCTGGGGGGTTGTCGCGGTTATTTTTACATTACGATTTTTAGCACTTATGACTATATTATATTTATGACGTAACACTGATTCTTCATAAATGAAAGGAAGGGAATATTTATCTTGACTTATATGGGGTGGGGGTCGCAGGTTATTTGAATATTAGAAAAGGGGATGGCGAGTCAAAAAATGTTGGGAAACACTGCCCCAAAGTTAATTTCCTTTAAAACTACATTTGTCTTATAATTATCATTGTTATTCTTATTATTATTAAGGGTCTTTATTACATAGAATATACTCGAAGAAGAGAACCAGGAAGAAAATAGCGCAAAGGCGAGGTTGAGTAGTATAACTCTTTATACATCTATGCAACAGCTATTCAACTTCGAGTTTTTCTTTCTTTTTCTTTTTTGAACAAAGATCCTGCCGAGTACTTACGCGAAGCTCCACCCATTTGTCCAGCAGCCTCCTGTTGTTAAATTCGCATAAGAGGCCCGTTTTGGTGATCGCGTACGTGGAGTCCGCCATATCCCCGCGGCCGCAGGCTACGTCCACGAAATCGTTGTTTCGCTGCTCTCCTAATATGGCAGACCGACCCATCAAAGGCACAGGTTCCTTATACTGTGCCAACAGAATTGCCTCTATTCACCACCTTCGCGTTACCGTTATTTGCCCCCTCCTGTCTCCACTATCTCGCCACCCTTTACATTTCACTTTACTTATCGACACCTCAGCTTTTTTTCCACCGAGCGAATGGAAAATGGAGAACGTTAATATCCCTCGAACATCGCTTTGAAAAAAAGTTTAATCGACGCCTCGTAACTTCAAAGTCTATTTCCTTTCGAGGTCTTCCTTATTGGAGGATACAGTGGGGACGAAAGTAGTTGGCTGCTTAAGATCGCTGCGAGTCGCTATCAGCACTATAACACTTGGCTACCCCCACCACTTTATCTGCGAGCTGTTCTTTACGAAGGGAAGTGTTAATATTGAAGTTACCAATTTATTCTAAATCTTCCAAAGGGCTCTGGCACCACCCCCCACCCCCAAGAAGTGGCTTTGTAAAAAGTAAAGAAAACTGAATTTTATTCTTCGAATAAATTTTTATAAACACCAAATGAATTTTAATGAATTTGTATTAAAAATATTTTTATCCCTCCAACTCAGCTACCCCAAATAAATTATCTACCCCAATAGATCACTCTTTCCTCGCCAAAATGTTTTTTTAAACTTCGTAAGGAACGAAAGAGTAAAAAAGGAGGTGGCAGCTTCTCTTACAGTGGTGTTTCGACCAATCGCTTCCATCCCAACTGTAGCTGCGTACCATCGTCCTCAACGCTTCATCATGCAGTCACGCTTTCCATGGCAAATCCTTAATTGACTATTCCCCCCATTCTATTCAAATTCCCTGCCGCGGTTCTCCGTTTTCCCATCTTTGTGCGCCGACCGTTTGTAAACGCGTAAACGCCCGCGGAGTAAACAAACAATCGACAATGGCCGGCTGCGATTTCGAAGGAGAGCGAGCAGATGGAACGATCGAACGGAGACAAAGAGAGGGAATTTATCGTCGAATTACCTTGGCGCTGCGCGAGTACTCGAGATACCAAAACTTCACGTGCCTGTTGCCCACGGTGACGAAGTAATTGCCGTTTTCCGCGAAGCAGACGGCCTTCACTTTGCTCGAGACTTTGTTCGACGCCACCTTAACATTGTTCCTCCAGTCCCAGACGTTGACGATCATATCGTGCTGAGAGCCCACGGACACCACGTACTTGTTGCTCGGTGAAAACGCCTTGAGAAACAGAAAACCACCGTGCCGCGGGCATGTAGAAACGTTGCGATTCCCTTGACTTATCGCGATCAAACTAGCCGGGAAATTTCCCCCATTCCCCTCCAAAAAGTTGAATTTGATTAGAATTGAAGTTGAAATTTTAAAAATTTTAAAAACGATATATCTGTTTAATATATATAAATTGAATTATCAAGGTAGAATTTATATTTAAAAAAAAAAACAGGGGCGAATTAGAGATGCGTATATTTATGGGAATAAATGTCCCCGCTTTCGAACTGCATAGCTTGGATCATGGTGCAAGGCGTTGGCGATTGAATTCCAGCTCGAGAGAGGCGTAAGAGATGGCAGCCAAGGATCGCTGTACTTGAAGTACCAAAGGCACGCAGAAGAACAATAAAAGGGTACCGTTGCCCCGTCCGCCGAGCTCGTGATTTCGTATTCACGCGGATGGTCCCCGCGGCCGACGCCTCGTAGAATCCAAGTGCACGTACGTGGATGCGCGTGACACGAATGCAACGTTAATTCCACGGGCGAGAGACACCGCGTTAGCGAGTTTGCTTTCGTTAGTAGAGCAAGAATATCGCGGAGGAATTGTGTATTACACGGTCGAGATATGGAAGAGGGAAAGGTATCCGTTGCCTCCTAGATCCGCGCCGCGTGCTCCTCCTCGCGGGCGATAAATCCATCGGAGCTGGCATTTAAACTGCACCGCTGCGGAGCGGCCCGCGTTCGAGCCGCTTGATAAACAAGAGATCCTCGTGATCCACCGAGATCCGAACCGCGGCCTGTGTTAGATTCGTCCAGAAGTGAAACTGCTCTCCCTCGATTTCCTACATTCCAGTCTCCCGGCTAATTGCTTTTTCATAGGCGTTTCGCTATTAGAAACGAAAAACGATCACCCCACTTTTAGCGGCGTGTAACCGTGTAAGATACGAAATTGAGTGCTTTCTACTCTTCCATATCGAAAAATGTAGGTAGAAGTGCACTACGTGCCGAGGCAAAACATGAACATTTAATGCACGGCATATTTCATTCCGTTTCAGTAAAACCAGCGCGAGACGAGAGCTTTTTCCGGCAGTTTGATACTTTCTCCAGTTGCACGCGTGGTTCTGGTTATTATATTTTTTATGAAAGCCACTGCTCTGTGGGCCTCTAGGTCCTAGAATGGTAGGACTATATTACTGGGACCCACCCTTGCTTGTCTTAGGATTTTAGGACGCTTAGTTTAGGATGCGTTTTAAATTCATTATCTGAGGATCCTAGGTCCTTGAGGTACTTTTATATTAGAATCTTAGGCCCCTGGGATCCTCAACTTTGGGCCTTAGGGCCCTGGGATTCTCAACTTTGGGCCTTAGGGCCCTGGGACCCTTAGAATAGGATCCTAGATTCCTACGACTCCTTTATATTAGTGTCCCAGACCCCTGGGATTTTCAACTTTGGGCCTTAGGGCCCTGGGACTCTTAACCTAGGATCCTAAGACCTTCGAACCCTTAGCTTTGGATCCTAGGTCCATGGGATCCTTTTATATTACCATTTTAGGCCCCCCGGATTTGGTACTGAGGGCCTTAAGGCCCTGGGACCCTCAACTTAAGATCTTAAAATCCTGAGACACTTAGCTCAGGATTCTAAGACCCCAGGACCCTTATCCTACGACATTACATTATCCTTCACAACGCATACTTGGCAAACATTAATAGTTCAAAATCCTGAAGTATGTAGGAACGATACCAAATATATTTAGCACCCTCAGATTAGTCACTATATCTCCGCAACGCAGAATACCAATAAATACATGTGTCTCCACTCACCACACAGTTGATGCCGTACTTGTGCCCGGAAAACTCAGCGATCTGCACGGCATTGTACGGATCGGAGATGTCCCAGACACGGACGTTCGGCATGTGACCGCACTCGCCAGTCGCCAAGAGTCTACCATCGCCAGCCAAAGCCAGCGACGTCACTGTTTTGCGGCAGGCGTTCAACACATGGGCCTGGGTGTTCTTTCGAGGATTGAACAACACCACTGTGCACCTGTAATCATAGGAAAGGACCATCATTAGTTTAATTAAATTGTCATTCAAATTCTTTTTCATTAATGGAATATTCCAAAAGAATTCCTCAGTTGATTAAATGGCATTTGGATTTATTCCGAAACGAGTAGGTGTAGTTATTTAGGTTTAGGTTATAGGTATACAGAGGGATAGTGAGTCTCCCAACGCGCATGCCCCAACAGGTGGCGCCACAGGCAAAGCTTCCATCCCCTCCACTCCACAGCATCAATTCAAGTGGAGACAGTTATAAGCAGACTGGAGGGGCGGCAGCCGAACTAGTATCGGGGCTTGGAGAACCGAAGACCACTCATATTCTCCTTCTTTTCTACCCCATTTGTTCAAGAACGTGTAGTTCGTACACAGCAAGTCATCGTGATAATCGCATCCAACGTGAAGAAACCTTGAACATAACGAGCCATATCAACTTCAACCACGGTTCCCTACGTTCTTCACTGAGGCCTCCACTCAAAAACCCCCCTCTTCGAGTACTTTGATCTTTCTGTATTACTTTATTTCAACCCCAAGGCCGTAATAGCGAACGACTGGCGCCAGTTATCCGGCCGCAGAAGAAGCTTCCTCGATTATCGTCTGCAGCCACGAAAACAAAGAACACGGAGTGCTCCCGCCGCCGATTCCTATCTGTGATCGCAATTACCGAGGAACAGAGAGGAACAGCGACTGGGATCACAGAAAGGATATTAATTATCGGTCGTAAACGGCACAATTGGAGTTCACATTGGCAAAGGGCAACGAACAATAACTTGATCCTGCCCCTGGCAGGTGCTCTGAGAAAATCGATGAGAGTAACACCAGTTGCGATTAGCCACTGAATTATTTGCAGCAATTTTTAGATAAAGTGTTAGTTAAAGTTTTGAAGCTGCACTCCAAATCTAAATCCCGAAGACTGTCCCAATCGCTTATAGTCAAATTGGCACTTCTTTTGATTTATGATTCACAAGAAACGTTGTTCCAATTTCATCAACATTAATCGCGATAAAAATCTGTAGCGTGTAGCATCGAATAACATAATAGTTGAATTTTAAATTGTAATAAATGTAAATAATTCCGGCGGGGTTTAGTTACGTACGAGCACACTAAAGGAAAAGACTGCTGTGAAAGTGAAGAGTGTATCCATGCCTTGTATTTGAATAAATCATTAATTTTTTATTCCAGATTACACGTTTGTTTCACATTTTTAAACCGCCTGCAATTAGAGGCGGGCAGAGAGTCCTGAATGTAAATAGATAACGAGCGGATCGCTGCAAGTGTTTCTCGCTAGCGTGCAATTGATCGAAAAGCAAGATTTGCCCCGATAACCATGGATGGGCCAGTAATTATCCGCTCGTAATGATTCCCGGTTGCAGCGCGGTAAAAGCCAGCCTTCAAAAGTACGGTAACTGTGCACTTAATTAGCGACGTTTCTGCTGAATTGTGTATAACGCTAGCTGCCGCGGATATGAGTTTTCGAGCTGCGGTAGGAACTAAAGTTATTGGAGGAAAAAACTTGCTCGAACGTTCGATAATTAATTGTGTGCAGCAAGTATTTATCTTGGACGAGTTGGATAATGGCCAACTGTAACACGGTGTAATATCGTTCGCTGAGAACGACCGAAAATTACATCGTGCATCACCAGTCGCGCGTAAATAACTCGCTTGAAACTATTGGGCGTTTCAAAACTAGTGGTATAATTCGAATGATAGTGATTCCGCGTGAGAAAATAAACTGAAAATGGCCTCAAGAATATTAGATTTGGTGACTATATCCCCGAGAATATTAGAATTTGGTGACTATACTCTCGAGAACATTAGAATTTGGTGACTATACTCTCGAGAATATTAGGATTTGGTGACCATAGCCCCGAGAATATTAGAATTTGGTGACTATAGCCCCGAGAATATTAGGATTTGGTGACTATA
Source organism: Andrena flavipes (assembly GCA_963971345.1). Taxonomy (NCBI): domain Eukaryota; kingdom Metazoa; phylum Arthropoda; class Insecta; order Hymenoptera; family Andrenidae; genus Andrena; species Andrena flavipes. Next base: position 78,004,482 of record OZ020480.1, read on the forward strand.
CCCTTGACAATATTCGGATTTGATGACTATAGCCCCGAGAATATTAGAATTTGGCGACTATAGCCCCGAGAATATTAGGATTTGGTGACTATACCCTTGACAATATTAGGATTTGATGACTATAACCCCGAGAATATTAAAATTTGGCGACTATAGCCCCGAGAATATTAGAATTTGGTGACTATAGCCCCGAGAATATTAAGATATGGTGACTATAATCCGAAGAAAATTGAATTTTGTGAAATTAAAATAAAGATGGATGGTGTTTCTCTATGTAGATTGGATTTTTGTAGTCACTATGTTGCAAGAAATTTTTAAAAAATGTTAGTAAAATTTATCGAATTATCCCAGACCATCGTAACCACATTTTATCTCGCGGTCTTTCAAGCGGAGATTAGCCACGCTCGTTTAAAAATCTTCGAGCACGCGTGCTTGTTTCTTGGTCAATTTGATAACGCATCGGTTTTACACGCGTGGTTTCACGAGCCAGTGACACTCACTTGCCGATACTTCAAGAATTTGCAACATTTACATCTATCAGAAGAGAATCGTGGGTTCAGAGTCCGCTATAGTCGGTCTTAAATTTATTTGGCTGCTCGAGGCTACCCCCACCACTCCACCTGTCGCTTCTGCACACTGAAATACAAGTGCACCTCTGTCTTTCACTCAGGGAGCCAAATCCTTATCTTCATCAAGAAATAAAACTAACCCTAAGGAACACATTCAAACGAGTTTCTATTCACACAAAATCAATTTCAATATGGGCCTTTCAGAAACCAAACAGATCACCCCCACCCACTTGAAAACTCCTCAATTATTCCTTAACTTATACACTATAATTAGTGCTTGACTTATCAATCTTCTCTCCTGTTTATTTTTTTGGCGCCGAACAATTTGTTTTCTGATAGTCCTGTGTGTAAATAGCCTCTAGTATCTAATTAATTTCGTACCGACTATTAATCGTGCAAAATATAGATACCTCTGCCGCGCATGAGCACCTCTGCGCAGCGTGTATCGAGATTCGAGGCACGCGGTGGTTTGCGGTAACGCGAAACGCAACTCGTGCGGCTCGTTGCATCTCGCTGTCCGTCGGGGCCTCCGTCTACCTTAAACCGCAACGTGTCAATAAACTCGGGCCTCGACGATCGGCATTTTCTTTCGCGTGCCACCATTTGTACCGCCATTACGCTAGCAAAACACTCGGTATAACGTAATCCAGCCGCAACGGGGACTGCTTCGTTTGGCGAACGGTAACGACTACCTCCATTTGAATGTTCCACTAGCTCCTGTGCGGATTTATGCGGGTTCGCGGAAGCGGAATATTGCGTCTGACTATTTTTCAAGGGAAACGCTCGGAATAATTGAAACTGGTACTTTGCAGTCCCAGTGATGACTATATAAGTTACCACAGGACTATGTGTGGATATAAATAGTAGGAGTGCGGAGGGGGCTTCGAGTAGTCACCGTGAAAAATTTTAAATTCAATGTGGGTAATTTTTTTAATTTCCCTCTATTTTTACCCAAATTTGCAAACTGAAAATTTTCATCTCACTCAATGTTTAGAGTATATAATAATGTTTCTAACAGAATAACTACCTTAAAATAATGTATCATCTGTCAAAGAGGGTGGAATAAAGATTCACTCCTCAATATTTCCCCCTCCATTGTTTTTTCCTCGCGAACGAGTGTCTCGAGCATCGCGAAAAGTCCTTGCGCAAGATTTAATCTCATTATTTTTAACATAGACCGTGAATTATGCACCCAGAGAGTGGTCTAGACCTCGCAGGCTCTCGAGGGTTTTTAAATCGCAGGGGATTGCGCAAGGGGAGCAAAACGGACGGCGCGAGTTTCGACGCGGAAGACAAGTGTCCTCGGCGCCTGGGTCCGTAGGAAACCTGAACGCGGGCCCTCTTGACATTCTGCTCGATCGAGTCAGCCCGATCAGACAGGCTGGAGGAGCACCGTCAGATGCTGGAGGGAACGGAGTATCGAGCGGGCGGAGTTTATTGACACGGCCTGCTCGACCGTGCAAACACGGTCAAACGCTATAGAATCTAGATATCTGGCAAGGATAATCCTACAATTTGGCGATCGCTATACAACAATCTGGTAATATTGCGAGTCTGAAGTTTTGTGATCACTTCTCTGCGAGGCTCGAGTCACTAAAGGGTGCAGCCTTTGTTTTCCAAGAGCTCGGGACACTTCAAGGTCTAAAGTCGTGGAAATTCTGGCTTCCACTCGTCTAGTAATTAATTGTTTAGGTCGCCGCATTCCCAGTGAGCATTCTAATGCGAGAGGTTTATCGTGCGCTGAGCTAAACACAATGTCGGGGTTTTTATGCTACACATTTTGCATAATGCAATCTTGAAAATTGCTAGAAGTCACGAAAGTCCGACTTCGGAAGATGTAATTTATGGAAATCGATGTAGTTCAGACTTAATTCCAAGCATTTTAAATTTGGTGACTATACCCCTCAAGAATTTTAAAATTTGGTGACTATAATCCCCTAAAATATAGGATTTGGTGACTATAACATCAAAAATATTAAGTTTGGTGACTATAACCTTGAGAATATTAAGATTTGGTGACTACAGCCCCGAGAATATTAGGATTTGGTGACTAAAGCCCCGAGAATATTAGGATTTTGTGACTATACCCCAAGAATATTAGGATTTGGTAACTATATTCCAAAGAATATTAGATTTAGTGACTATACTCCCAAGAATATTAGAATTTGATAACTGTACCCCCAAGAATATTAGGATGTGGTGACTATACCCTGGAGAATATTAGGATTTTGTGACTATAGCCCTGAGAATATTAGAATTTGGTGACTATAGCCCCGAGAATATTAAGATTTGGTGACTATAATCCCAAGAATTTTAAGATTTGGTGACTATACCCCCAATCTTAATGTATGATGACTATGTGCTGAAGAATTTTAAGATCTTGTGACTATACCTTCAAGAATATTAAGATATGATGACTATATCTTGAAGAATTTTAAGATTTGGTGACTATACCCCCAAGAATATTGGATTTGGTGATTATATCCTCAAAAATATTACATTTGGTGACTACATCTCCTCTCACTATATTTCTGCAAGGCACGACACGATCCAACAACCCATGAGAAGCAAGGCGAAAAGCTCAAAGTGGAGAAGCGACCCTTGTTACTCGCGCGGCTCGTTCAAACAGTCACGCGCGCGGGCTACTTTTGCGCGCGTCCCGCAAAACTGCGCGTGGGAACGCGCGTCTTCCAGCCCGCCGCGGACTGAATTCGAATCCCCCACACCGTGCCCGATATGAAAACAGTTATGAAAGGAACGCGTGGAAACGCCAGAGAAATCGTTCCGCGCCTACACTCCGCGTTTTTCTCTTTCTTCCTCTGTCGAGCATCGAACCCGCGGCAGACGGGGAAAAAAAAGTCGTGCTACGAATAGAGGGAACGCCCATTGGTAGTTGCCAGCCTGTATGGAGGACCTCTTCTACTTCTTTTACTTTTCAATTACACTTCTTCTTCGCGAGAACTCGGCACTCCTCCTTTTAGAATCTTCAATTTCCAAGGATGATTGTACAGGGAAGTTGTAAATTCGAGCGCGATACTTGTAGAGGATACTTGGTATGTAAATTGGAGGGTGTACTTCCTGGGGAAGTTTTAAACTGAAGGGTGATGCTACAAGATCTCAGTTTTAAATTGAACGATGATAGGTACTTCTAGAAGAAAGTTGTAAAGTCAGGGATGCTACTGCAACAGGGGATTTTTAAATTGAGGGTGATATTTCCTAGGGAATTTATACACCAAAGAGTGATACTTCCTGAGCAAGTTATAATCTGAAGGATGATACTTGTAAATTGAAGGATTATACTTCCAGAAGACAGTTGTAAACTGAAGGGTGATACTTCAAGAGGGTATTTCGAAATTTCAAGAGGATACTTCTTAGGGAAGTCATAAATTAAAGGGTGATATTTGTGGATACTTATAACGTGTATGTGATGCTTCCTAGTGAAGTTATAAATTAAAGGATGATACTTGAGGAAAGAGCCTTTTTAAATTCAGAGAAGATATTTCTTCCCAGGGAGGTTATAAATACAAAACGACACTCATAAGGGCTGTGATACTTCCTAGGAGAGTTTCTTACTCAAGGGTATCACTTTGCAAGAATACTCATATAAACTGTTGCCTCCTCCATTTCCAAGGTTGAACCACCGATTCCCTCATCCCGAGTGAAATGCCGGAGGAGATCCGAAGTGGACCCAGGGACGACTGTGAACGCGACTTAAGCATTTTCTAGCCTGCCAGGCCTCTCTCGCGACGAGAGGAGTCCGTCGGCGCGACGAGGCCGTGTGAAGGAGGCACACTCACCGTACCTACGACCTACTGAAACTAGCACGCTAGCCACGAGCTACGGAACATGAAGGCGAAGACATGCGAGTGCACGCTCGATGGAAACGAAAACACACCTGGACAAACGAACGCTCCTAGTCTCTTAAATCCAGCATTCACAGGAATTAACCAACCAACGCCGATTCTCGTGAGCTTTCAACGAGCAGCGGGCAATAACACATAACGTACATTGCGCGCGTAGGTCCCAGAAAACTTTCAACTCGATTATCTCCAAAAATACTAGGTCCTGAGACTTATGCTTTGGAGACATTATTACACAAGCTATCCACTAACTGTGTACAAAATTTGAAGGAAATCGATGACCTTGAATTCTCACCCCCACCCCTAATAATAAAAGAAAACATTTCTAAAGCAAGCTGCGCGGCAACGAAAGTTTCTTACTTAGTAGTCTCAAGAGAGAGCAAAACGAAGAAAGCCCCATATTTAGTAATTACAAGAGACGGTCATCAGCTTGTCTTGATGTGTCCCAACGGCACACTGGCGGAATTAGCGGCAGCAAGACAATCATTTCCGCTTGAGGAGCAAGCGTCTCTTGTGTATATACAGGATGAACAAGAAAACGAGAGTTTTGGCTTGTGATTGACGAAAGGTCGTTCCACTTTTCTGCCAATGTGTTCCGAGGCTTGATTCGTTTTAACACTCGGTATACGTTGTCCATCTCAGCCTACACTGTTGAGCCATTTAAGTCACTTAGGACTTATTAGCACCCGTACTCCGAGGGAAAAAGCATTCCCGAATTCAGTAGGTTATAAACTTGATGGGCTTGGCTTTGTCCAGGGTTCTTTGACAGTTGAGGATTGTCTCCGGTGAAAATGGAGTACGAGTCCATCGATTGGTAGAGATCAGCGCTGTTCTAAATAGGGGGCCCGGGTGCACCGTCGACCGACTTGTCAGGCACGACATCGGCCGGTTTCCATGCTCGATAATCGACCCAGTGACCTTTATACCTTGCAGCGACCTTACGTGTTCTTTGCCACCGCACGCAACCAGAGGCTAAGAAACGACCAGCGCCGCGGGCTTCTTCCTGGTGCATCGGTCCCCGAGACTCTCTCCTGAGAGGGGAGAGAGAGATTAGCGCGTCGCGGTAACGGTACGCTCGAATGGTAGGAATGAATCGTAGACGAAGTTGGAGGTGAGGTAATGAAGGGGGTATTTCCAGTTGGTCGGTTAAAAAAAAATTATTTTTATTGTTAGTGCGTCTGGGAAGGATGTAGAGACTTCTTCGATTGCTGTATTGAGATATTGGAAAAGTTATTTGGGAGTTTATGTTGGAATAGAAATTTTGTCTTTGGGCCTTAGGCCCCTGGAGCCTTTAATTTGAGAGCTAAGGCTCTTCGAACTTTTATTTTAGGATCCCAAGCTACTGAAACTCTTATTTTAGGATCCCAAGTCTTCAAAATAATTCTACATTAGGTCCCCCAATCTCCAGAACTCTTATCTTAGGACTCTAAGATTCTGGGACTTTTATCTTAGGTGCTTAAGGGGGGATTCTCGTGTAACAGCACCAAAGGTAACTGATACTTAAGATTTTTTTTAAGAAACTGTTCGTCATATTGGATTAAATTCTTTTGTGATATAAGGAGGCAATATTAAAAATAGTTTTTTTTTAAAATCATAAATTTCGGAGGATGTTACACGAGAATCTTCCCTTAAGCCCTTAGCATGCTACGATTAGGCCCTTCAACGCCTGGTACCACTACATTATTTTCCCCTACCACCCATAGGACCCTTATTTTGGGACCCTAGGATAACATGACCGATTTAACTCCCATTCCTATGAGCCTAGAACCCGAGAACTTAAAAACCGATAATCATTTTATATTAAAACCCTTCCCATAAGACCCTAAGGCCCCGAGGAATTTGTAAAAATAAAACCAAGCAAGCACACTCCTACAACAAGTACCGAAAAACTCTTTTTGGTGGTGCCCACCCTCAAAAACTTATCGCTCGATATACCACTTGAATGGGCCCAGTATCCCTCACTACATCTCTCCGCAGCACGGTAAGTAACGCGCCAGGCCCAGCCAACGCACACGCGCGACCGTGAAAGAAAGTTCGGCTACGTTGGCGCGCGCGCGAGGGAGAGACGCCCGTGCTCGCGGGATTCCCTCGGTCACGGATAAACGCGGACGACACAAAGGGGGCCCCCCTCTGGCGGCTGGCTCAGTTTCTACCTCGGCCCACGTGAATGGAAGAATGGCGAAAGTGCGATGAAGAGATTAACCGCTGGCTTAGCGCGAGCTCCGTCCAACGGAAAGAAGAAGCGTTCCGTCCGCGTCATCCTCCGTTCCCTGACTTCTATCTCCATCCCTTCTTCCCCCTGCCTCGCTCTATCTGCACGCCACGATTCGCGGACCCCTGGGGGATCCTCATTGTCTTCCCCTCGGCGCTATCAGTCGTCACTCCGCGTCCTCGTTCCACAAAAGTAAAGGAAAACCGGTATTTGACTTGCTGGAAATCTCGCTACCACTCTGCTGATAATTATAGCCACGATTCGGGGATTCCATGGAGGCCAAAGACGATGAATAGTGCTTTGCAGTGGATTCTGTATACTGGAAGTCGAGTGTGACCCATAATGGAATTTTCAGAATACGCTTTTAAAGCAGATACGGAGTTTCTTATGGTATAAAGTATCAATTTTTGTAAAATATTGACCCTAGGAACATTTTCCAGGCGATGAACCTATGTACGTATTCAGCCCGTGCGGGTAACGCCGATGGGCGTTCAATGAGTACTGCGAACAAATGGGACTGGAGGATTTCCGCACACGAACTCTGCTCAACGTGTCAATGTCAGTATTCAAAGGTTTAAATGATGACTGATATAAGTAATTTGGAAATGGAGGTATTTAGGTTGGGCCTTTTTAATAGAAACAGATTTTAAATTGATGTTTTGGTATCAATCATCCATTCTAGAGAAACCACCCAATTAAATGCTACAGTTTATTATCCATTCCCTCATTTTTATTATTGTACCCATTCTGCACACTCCATTCTCCACTAAAACGTTAAAATTCCCCACGTAGCCGAGCCAGGCTACGTATGGTTGCAACGCAGACTCGATTGCAAGGAACTATGCGCTGTTCTCGGACGGAAATGGGGTCGAGAGAGAGGTGAATGGACCAAAAGATTCTGTGTCGGAGATCCGCCTAGCCCCGATAGGTATCGACGACAATTATAATCGCTTCGATCGATGCCACCATGTCTCCCTCGTCTAGTTACATTTCCTGCTTGGAGAGGCTTCGGACTGGAGGTGTCTTGAATAAAATTCTCCGTCACTAAGGCAGGCATATACTCAACGAAATCTTTATACTAGGTATACGCAAAAATTTTGGTCCCTTTTTTTCGTTATATATAAAATATAATTTTGAAGACTAAGACACCAAACTTTAAAAAATGCAAAAGGAATTTATTTGATCTTTAAATGATTTTAGCAGAAACTTCTGTGTACACCTAATAGTAGTTTCTAGAGGAGTGACTACTAAAAGAGGTTCGTTTTTTATTTTTTATTGCTACCTTGATGATATTCACTTGATGAGAGTCAACTCACACTCAAGATGGAGTCTTCGTACTGTCTCGGGGTAAGATTTTGATTGATTGGAGTGACGTGATTAATTGTGATGATCATCAGTGTAATTAGTGAAGAACCAGAACAGGGCACCTCGACCCCCTAGTTGTAAGTGTTTACGCGTGCGTGAACAGAAGTTGGCGGGATCGAAAGTAGCCAGACGTTGCGTGCCGAGTTTCCTTGTCGCGTCCGGTTATCGCTGGAGCTGTTACCTCAGCGAGCCTTGTATCATCGTATTCAGAAGTGTTGTCCTTTCGTGTTCCTGAATTCCAATCTGGATTCCAATGGTCGCTTTGTGGAGCTACTGCTGCTGAGCAGTTGACTCCGTGAAGGGATGAAGGGACTTGAAATGTTGGGGAAGTTGGAGTGAAAGTGTACGTTGGGTCCACAGGAAGTTGTAAGCAGAGGTTTATCAGTGGTCCATTCAACGAAGAATCTTAAGGTGCCAGTAGGAAATCTAATAGCGAATTAAATCTCAAGACTACAGTTTTAAATTATAACTAGGGTTTTATTATTATTAAGGTCCATGGAAAGAAGAATCCTATGGTACAGGTACCAGAGGCTAATAGTGACCTAAATCTCAACAGCTTTATTTTAAATTTGTTATAATAAATTAATGGGTAATCTGATAGAGATTTCTAAGCATTTATCACATATAGACAGTGCTTCAGAGGAAGAAAAATTCTACGTATCAGTCTACTTTTATTTGAAAATGAACCCCGGCAGTCACATGGAAACCTAATAGTGTGAGGTAACCGCGTCCTCCTAATTCGAGAGGGATTATCGGTTCCACGATAATCCCAATTACACGCATTAAGAATAACCTGGATAGCAGCGATGCGGGTGCTGAGGCACTCTCGAAAAAATGGCGCTGTTTGACGCTGCTATGTGAATCACAGCTGCCACCAGTCTACTAATTACGGCTCTACTAATTATCGCATGTTCTGAACATCGCGTCTACAATTCAACGGACTCTGCGAGATTTCGACCTGGTTAAAAGACACTTTCCTGGTGGAGCATACACTCTACAAAGTGTAAATACATAATGATTGCAATATTCCTAATTAATTGTAGCAATAATAGACATTGGAAAAATGAAATCGAGTTTCCTTTCATTCCTACGTATTCTGCTGGATAAAAGAAGACAAAAATGTGAAGGAACCATGTGCCGCAAACGAATAGTTTCTCCACAAAACGTTGTTAAAGTCTAGCCCAATTGGAGTGCGCAGACTTGCCTTTGTGGGCGGTGCTAGTGACGCAGAGTGGTCCGGGCGGGAGTGGGGGAAGCGCTCCGCCCCCCGGAGGCAACTCGCGGCGAGTTAATTGGCTGAAACTTCAACTATCTTTTGCGAGAAAACGGTTCGTTTGCGAAATATAATTCCTTTACAAATTTGTATCCTCTGATTGAGCAGAATACTAATATTGAATAAAAATGTTAAACACTGTAAACAAACAGCTACTGGGGACCTTTTGAAACACCAACTTAGCCTTCCCTCTACTCCATGGATGCAGCATCAGTTAAATAAAGTAATCAAACACTTCTGTTCCCTAATCGTTGATGATTACAAAAGACATACTAATATTTCCTATTATGTACACCTGTTTTCCTCTCCACTTGGCTCCTCAGCTCGCATGTACTATAAACCCATCTAATCCAAAACTGATGAAACCTGAAGTCCTGCAAGGATCTCAAATGACATCAAGAATCGCAGTAGGATTAGTGACCAAGCCAATTCGCGTTTCCCAACTGGCGAGAGCATCTTTACAGAGATATCGCGACTCGATATCACCTATCGAGATACTCCCGCGCTTCCGTGTGCCGCGTTATGCAAAGTCTCGCTGGTTTCTTCCCGTCGTTCCCACGAATATCGGGGCCAGCCTTTAACTCGGCAGATTTGTAACACGATTCGTGTCTTTAACTCTATTCCCCTCTCTCACCCTCCTCCCTGGTCTTAATTACGATCAGAGCAGCCTGGCGTCAAACGTGGAAGCAGCAAACGCTATAAACCGTAATTGTTTTTTTTTTATTTTATTTTATTTTAGGAAGTGAAGTTTTCTTTGACGTAACTATATTGAACGAAACTTGGAACTCCTTGTAGCGGAGTTAGAATGCTTTAGGGTGAAATGTAAAAACTCGGGGATCAAATTTGATGGAAATCAAAAATTTTTAGAGCAGAAGATAATTATTCAAAGTACTTGAACACGAATAATTATTTTTCCATCACGAGGGACCTTCAGCTGCCCATCCACAACCATAGTTTCTTCAGTTCACAAAAAATTGAATATTCTTCTTTGGAACTTACTGTTCCTGGGAAACAATTATTTACAAAAAAAAAAAAAAAAAAAATATATGATTTATGTATAATTCACAAAACAATTCACAAGATACAAGCTAACTGTTTCGATATAGGTATTCTGAACGCACCCCACGAAATTTCCACACGCTATATTTCAATATTTCGATTTTAATCCTTCAAAATGAAATTCGTGCAGAATTTCAATGGAAGAGTGTTCACCTGCGAAGATCAATGATCTAGATTCAAATCAAAAGAGATACGATCTAACTATATAATAGAGAAGCCTCCTTTTTTTTTTTCGTAAAACGCTGAAAAATGGCGTTCGTTTTCTAAAGAAACCAGCCAAGTGACTTCTACTCCGCCGATTATCGCTGAATCATTATCGGGGCTCGTTATACTCGCAGTGATTTACAGTGATTATCCACGCATAATTTCACCGATCAACGGGTTGACGGGTTGCGTCGAGTTGCCGAAGGAAATAAATTTTACCGTCGACTCCTGGACTCGCTTTCACGTCGTACGTGCAATGGCGATCGCTAGCCATCGTCGTTCGGCTCTCCCCTTTCCCTCGTTCACGCGGATCTTTTAACCAGAGTGATTATCTTAAATCGCAGATCGATAGCGGTCATTACTGACGATCGATGAAGAGTGCATCGTCAATGACGGCGAAGTTTAGGTGCATCAGCGCGACGGTGTCGTGGATATCTGTTTCACATTTGAATGGAAATTCAGGAGAAGGATAATGCTTCCCTAGATTGTTTAGTGTTTCGTAACGGAGGCTTCGTGGTAATGGAACTTGGATGCAGAATGTTGTGGAAGGAACTGTGGAGGCTTTCGAGGAGTCGTAGATTGAAGTTTCGAGATTCTATTGGATTTGGAAATATTTAAAATTGGGGCTGAAAATTTATAGAGGATTGTAGATTGTGGTAGTGAGATGGAACGAAGGTTTGTTTAAGTTATTTAAGTCATTTTTTGACGAGATAACTTTAGAATATTTTTTTTTAATATTAGTTTGATGAATCAAATATGATCTCTATAGTATAGAAGAAGCCATTTAATTTTGAATTCAAGGAAGAAGGAGAACTTGCGAAAATTTGAAACTCCTTGTTATCTTCACTTAACTTAGCCAGTGCAGTCTTTAGAAAAATTACAGAAAAGGGGTAATGAGGCTTAAACAAGGGAAAGTATTTTTCCTTTTCATCCCTGTGGGACTAGAATACAAGGGGGGTTATACAATAGGGTGGAACGAAAAATAGGGGTAAAATATTTTTTTATTATTCATGAGTTCTAATAGTGGGCAAAAGTTGTTTTTTATAATGGTATTTAAGGTGCCAAAGTTTGAACGTGATCAAAAAATTTTTTGAGGTGCCGCAAGCCCTTCAAATATTAATATTTACTGAAATATTACTTTTTGAAAGGCTTGCGGCACCTCAAAAAATTTGTTGATCACATTCCTACTTTGGAAGCTTAAATACCATTATATAAGGCAACTTTTGCCCACTATTAGAAGTCATGAATAATAAAAAAATACTTTTCCCTTATATTTCGTTCCACCCTATTATACAATTTATCTTTAGAAGAACTGAAGTGAAGAAGAAATTTAAATAAAAGGAATAGGGAATTAGTGAAGGATCAATCTAACATTAGGAATTGTAAATTCCAAGCCAACATTAGGAATCGAGAGTTAGTGAATTCCCACTGCAATATTAGCAATTGCTAATCAGTGGATTCCCAATTCAATTGAACAGAGCATTAAAATCTCATGATTTCATCACTCAAAACTCCAGATCCCTAAATTGCCATCGTGGGAAGGACTAGAATACCACTGCACTAGTATCCACGTGACAGGAAAGGCTGTGCCAGGTAGGAGAGTGAATGGCGACGTACAGGATCGAGGCACGTCGAAGGAACCGATCAAAAGAGAGTAAAGAGACTGGTCTCGGACTCACCCAGCTGGATAGGCAACCAGCTCGCTGGTCGCGTCGCAGTCCAGGGCTGCATTGCTCGACACGGTCACGCCGAGCACACGTTCCAGCTTGATCTGCAACAAACGGGAAACAGACAATCGGTCATTACGATGCTTCCAGGTCTGTGCAAGTATTCCCAGCGACAGTCAAGCTTGTGGAAGTTAAAAGTGAGTGGAAAAAAAAAATATGAAATATCTTTGTATCTGTGCCAAATAACGCGCAGAATGTAGAATTTAATCAATGCGAGCACAGAATCTGCATTCTGCAGTGGCAGGGGCGCGAGGCTCCGCCCACTTGTCAACCTTCTGCTCGCGCATGCGCATTGGGGACCTCAAGTATTGCTTGGTACAGGTACGAGCTTAAACTAATTACTAAAACTGTCGTTAATTTATAAAAAATAAGACACTGCGGATGGTACGTGATTGTGTGTGTGTGTGTATATTTACTGCGACTTTAAACGTGAAATTGTTGTAGTTGAATGTGTAATTTGAGATTCCTTAATACCTAAGCTATCGTTAAACACAGTAATTCTACCCTTGTAGATGGAAGATACAGTGAATGGGTTTACTTTCATAAGCAATTTGCAACGAAGAAAATGACGTTTTATTTTTTTTAAAGAGACGTGGAAGGAGATACACAACGATTACGATAATAGTCCACCTTCCACGCTCCATTTCTATCGATGGTCTGTAGAAAACTACTGATAGTGTTCGTCGTTAGCCGCAACGTCTGATCAGCGAGATTAAATGTCCATCGGAACGTTGCACCTCCGAGGACAACGGCTGGAGCCTCGTTTTCTGGCGAGATAGTTTTCAGACCGCGTGGAAATCGCGCGAAAGACGAGAAAACGCGGCGTGACAATCGGCAATCGACCGGTAAGGAGACCAACGAAAGCGTTTCAGCGTGGCTAACGCGCGGCGCGAGCGGTTCCCGCGGCAGGATGTGCTGTGGAAAATCCGCCCCGCCACTGGGGCATCGATCTGGAATGCCTCGCGGAGGCGGAGTCTGTTAACACGCCGTGCTTCCGTTTCTTTTTATTACACGAGCCTCGGCTCAAGTTCAGAGAAACTCGTCCGATCGATATCAGCAACATTGTGCAGCGTGACGAGAGAGAGAATGGTGTAGTGGCTCGCAGGGATACGGTGATGTAAATCAGCGGGTGGCAGGGAGTATCGTTAAGGTGAGGGTAATAGGAGATTAGGGTAGTGGGAAGGGGTCCTAGGAGCGAAGAATTGTAAGATGAGGGTAATAGGGGCCTGAAGTCCCAAGAGCTTAGAATTCTAAGATGAGAATCTTGAAGAACTAGGGTCTTAGGAGCATTGAATTCTGAAATAAGGGTACTAGGGGCATAGAGTCCCAAAGGCTTAGAATTCGAAGATGAGAGTCTTGAGGAACTAGGGTCTTAGGAGCATTGAATTCTAAAATAAGGGATATAGAGTCCCAATGGCTTAGAATTCTAAGATGAGAGTCTTGAGGAACTAGGGTCTTAAGAGCATTGAATTCTAAAATAAGGGTGCCAGGGGCATAGAGTCCCAAAGGCTTAGAATTCTGAGATGAGAGTCTTGAGGAACTAGGGTCTTAGGAGCATTGAATTCTAAAATAAGGGTACCAGGGGCATAGAGTCCCAAAGGCTTAGAATTCTAAGATGAGAGTCTTGAGGAACTAGGGTCTTAGGAGCATTGAATTCTAAAATAAGGATACCAGGGGCATAGAGTCCCAAAGGCTTAGAATTCTAAGATGAGAGTCTTGAGGAACTAGGGTCTTAGGAGCATTGAATTCTAAAATAGGGGTACCAGGGGCATAGAGTCCCAAAGGCTTAGAATTCTAAGATGAGAGTCTTGAGGAACTAGGGTCTTAGGAGCATTGAATTCTGAAATAAGGATACTAGGGGCATAGAGTCCCAAAGGCTTAGAATTCGAAGATGAGAGTCTTAAAGAACTAGGGTCTTAGGAGCATTGAATTCTAAAATAAGGATACCAGGGGCGTAGAGTCCCAAAGGCTTAGAATTCTAAGATGAGAGTCCTAGGGGCCTAAAGTCCCAATGGCTTAGAATTCTCAGATAAGGGCACTAGAGATCTATAACCCCTAAGGATTAAAATTCTAAGATAAGAGGCCTAGTGGTCTAGGGTCCTAACAGCATGGATTCGAAGGTAATGGTACTAGGGGCCTAAAGTCATAAAGGTTTATAATTCTAAGCTGACGGTCCCAGGGGCCCTGAGTCCTAAAAACATCGAGTTCTTCCATAACCAAAAACAGTGAAGCAGACTTTTATTACACTCTCATCTAGCTTCTGAAGTGTTCCACTGATTTAACATGAATGAGACAACACTTACTCGAGAAAAGTCCCTAGGAAACTGCCTCTCTGACTGTCTGCCTTACCTTCTCCAATTCGTTCTAACGAGATGTGCTTCGCTGGAAGTGAGAAAGGGCTTGACTAGGCAAATTTGAAAGCAGCTGCCATTCGACCAAGAAGCTTCATAGCCGGTAGTAAATCAATCGATCATTGCAGATACATCGACCGCTAGAAAGCGATGGAACGCTATGAAGACCGCTCATAACGATCCTGAATTCGCCACTTTCCTCCTGGGGCAACGATGAAAAGACACTTGCGCTCTCCCTGGAACTTTCATCGATCATTCGTTCGTAATTACGACCCACTGTGCCAATTCCCCGTGAATCGACGCAGCGTGTCGAGAGGTCGCGAAAGCGAACGAGCTTTCTTTGACAGGGTTTGATTTCGTTGCACTTTTCCACCGTTTTCCTCTTCGCCAGGCGTTGCGATGTGAAATGTACTGGAGACTAGCACGCAAACGCACTTGAAATTAGTTTATGGGCAGTGAACTCGTGGACAGGGGTGCTTCGATAACCGTGACACTTGTGTAATAAGGTAATGCAGGGATTGGGGGAGGGGGCTGGTCGAGATAGCCCTTAGCAGCCAATTAAGTCAATTAAGCCAATTATTGATTTCCCAATGAAATATTAGGAATTGGGGATTACTAAATTCCCAATGAAATATTAGGAATTGGGGATTATTGAATTCCCAATGAAATATGGGAATTAGGGGCCTTTCAAATCCTAATGAAATATAGGAATTAGAGGCCTTTCAAATCCTAATGAAATATTAATAATTAGGGGCTTTTCAATTCCCAATGTAATATTAGAAATTAAGGGCCCTTGAATTCCCAATGAAATATTAGGAATTGGGGATTATTGAATTCCCAAAGAAATATGGGAATTAGGGGCCTTTCAAATCCTAAGGAAATATAGGAATTAGGGGCCTTTTCAATTCCCAATGTAATATTAGAAATTAAGGGCCCTTGAATTCCCAATGAAATATTAGGAATCTTTCAATTCTCTATGAAAAATTAGAAATTAAGGACTTTTCAATTCTCAATGTAATATTAGAAATTAAGGACCCCTGAGTTCCCAATGCAACATGAGAAATTATTATTTATTCAATCCTCAATCGAACAA
The DNA here is from genome assembly GCA_963971345.1 of Andrena flavipes. Classification (NCBI taxonomy): domain Eukaryota; kingdom Metazoa; phylum Arthropoda; class Insecta; order Hymenoptera; family Andrenidae; genus Andrena; species Andrena flavipes. The sequence goes on from OZ020480.1 coordinate 78,020,195, forward strand.
TAGAAATTGAAAACTACAAAATTCCTCACGTCAAATATTCCGAAGGTAATAATCAACGCCCAGACTTAAATTCCTCCCAAGGTCCTGATGAACCTTTCAATCATCATACCTCATTGCTACAGCTTCCAATACTATCCTCCACTCCACTACATCAAATTCACCAATAATTTCCCTTTCCTTTTCCACATTCCATATTTCTATTCCACCTAAAAAAGGACCAATAAAACATACTTATCTTAATTTATACTTGATCGATGACACGGTCCAACATAAACCCAAGCAACTAAACCCAAGAAGAAACTACCAACGAGTCTAAAGAGCTAATTGCGTCATAGAAGCTCAAGGCGATATTCGCCCAGCCCAGAGCGGCGATTCATTGTAAAATCCTGCTGCTTTACACCGGCGGAAGTTACCTGCGGCTTGTATATGGTCCGTGGCGAATCGAGATCTCAGCGTAGGCAGGCACTCGTAAGATCATGCGTGGCCTGGGCCTCGCGCGACATTGATTCGTTACGCGGTCGACTAGTTCGGTTCGCGTGGGTGTCTAAACGATATTATTTACGAAGGCATATCGCAAAAAAAAATCACCGACGGAATAACTAAGCGTTATTGTTCGAATTCTCCCATGTTGAACACCTTACGACCTTCCTTCGTCACACTTTCAACACTCTAGACACATACAGAAGCACGGTCCGTGCGAGAAACGCCTAAGGGCGTTCAGCGAGCACGTATACCGCCTAGGAATAGTAGCTTCCCGCACACGAAATATGTTCGTGCGACTGAATCTCAGCGAAGTGCATTGCAGTGGGATTTTGAGAATTTGTGGTAGCAGAGAGTGATCTTTAGAGTTATCAGAGAGTTATCCACTTCTGAGAGGCGTACATATGCGAAATCAAGATCCTCCAAGAATTATCTACCATGAAATTAACATTCAAAATACCTTCTACCTCACTCGGTACACAGTACAGCCTCCAAAGCGCAACTAAATATCAACCACCTTCATCAGCGTCCCATTGAAGAGATCCCACCACCGAATGCACTCCAGAATCCCCAAGTCAAATCGCAAATGAAGATGATTAAGCACGAGAGAAGCCCAAAGGAGCCTCGGAGCCTTCCACGTGCAAGCTTAACTTAGTTAATTGCCTTCGGACCAGCACCGGGCACTTCGAAATGCCTAATTGCCTAATTGTCCGCGGTGCAGGCTCCAGGGAGCGGGAACAGTTGCAACAGAGCGCGGACAATGGGATCTCGCCAGGCGACCGGGGACCTTGGAAGGGAATTTCGCGAGAGTGAGAAACGGAACACGAGCGTTTGCCAACGCGATCGAGCAGCGACGGACGTGTGTTGAAAGCGAATGAGAGACGGGGATCGCTTTGAGCGCGACCGCGTTAATGGGATTGAGAGAGCCTACACCTACCAACCGGCGATGTTTGCGCGCCGCCGGCCCATGGAAATCGTAACTCGCGCTGGATGTGGGCACGGGCGCGCGTGCCACAGATTTCTGTGTGGTATGGACATCTACGGTCGTCGCGCGAGGGGGCTGTTTCGTAACGATACCCCCGGCCCGCCGTTTCGCGGAACACGCCGCGTGGTGTAAGGCGAGCGTGGACGAAATGGAATTTTGATGGATAGGGACAGAGGTGAACTCGATTGATGATGTGCACAGGTGTTGAAAAAGTCGGTCGATTGGCGTTTTCAGCTGGAGATCGAGGAGGAAGAGAAGAGGGACGTTTTTGGTCTAAGACCGTTAGGCAGATTCATTAGTCGGGGTACAACCGACGGACCCAGAATGCCCCAGACGCATGGGGATAGAGAAGAAATAAACTTGGACATTGTATATTAGGGTGGCTCTTATTCTCGGCTTTTGAGGCATCCTCTAGAATAGTTTCAAATAATTAAAATAAATAACATGAATAGTTTCTGAAAATTTGGGACCAAAATTCGCATAAATGTCGAAGTATATGGACTCAAAATTGGGACTGAAATTCGCATAAATGTTGAAGTGTATGGACTCAAAATTGGGACTGAAATTCGCAAAAATATGGAAGATATAGACTCAAATTTGGGACCGAAATTTTCTGGAAACATTCATTTTCGTGGAAATTTCTTTTTTTTTTTATCTTTTTTACAGAATTCGGTACATGCCCCCCTTAAATATTTAAAAAATAATCTTAGAAAATAAAAATTCCATTTTTTATACGCCTTCATAAATAAAAAGTTTTCGAAAAGCATTTGAACTTTCAAAATTTGAGAGAAACAAGTTTTTTTAATTTTTCTCACTTTTTTTCGAAAACCATTTGTCCTCTTCGCGTTATCCGATCGAGCTCAAACTTTACTCAGATTTTTTTTTATTATTATTATTATTTGGAATTGTTCTGGAGGGGGGCCCGCAGAAAATCTTCTATATATATACGAACGAGGTTGGAATTTGACATTTGCGAAAAAGAGTGACGTGATATGAGTACCTACGTTGGGTAGAAATTTCGAGAATTTGAGATAGCGAAATTTGTGGAAAGTAGGGAATGGTGGGGAAATGAGGAATCATGTTTCGAATCTAGTCACTCCTTTGCTCCACCCAGTTTTTCCCCCTTCAGCTTGCGCATGCGCACTGAAGACACTCTTATTCCTCAGTATACCCGAAGTGGCAATCCTTACGTGGAATACAGTTATTTTGAATTATAGTAGAAGCTTTTTAATAGATCTTCCGAGTCAAAATTTTACTTTTTACTCCAACCGAGCTAAAGTTGAGTTCCATCGACAATATTTCCCGATTTATTAAGTATATTAAGTTAATTAAGTTAACGATACCTGCTTCGTTCATAACGTCGTACTCTTTGGTCATCATCGATTGCCCAATGTTCCCCAATCCAATTATACTTTAATCTCCACAAGAAAAGCCTACTTCGTCTTAAAAGAGGAACGTTCGAAGCATCGCGATGGTTGGCTGCGATATCTCGCGATCGAGATCGATGCAGCTGACGCGCGTAGCGCGATACCTCGCAGCTGGTCGATTATCAATCGAATAACGCGCGTTCTGCATGAAACCGGTTGCTCGCGACGCTTTTAGCGATGATCCAGCCCCGACGTCCTTGCGCGCCGGCCACGTTAATGCACGTTAATCGACTTTTTGCGCGTTTCCTCCTCCCTCCAGAACTATCCGTGCTATGCGCTGCTTTCGGCGCTACAGCCGCCGCGCGATCTTCGAACGAAAGGGAGATTCATCGTCGGGGATGATTCCCGGCATTTTTATCGCTAGAGGTGACGGGATGGATGACGCGACGCTTCGAGTCGACAGCGCAAAGTGGCCTCGTAAAAAGTTCGAAATCTCCTTTCTTGTCGGCCGTGTGGCTTTTACGAGCGCGGGCCGCGTTACGGTCCGTTGCAAAACGCGCTTTAACGCGAGGACGCGGAGAAAACGAGTCGCTGGAAGACTGCGGATGCGTATGCAAACGCGCGTGTTTTTTCTACGGTTCGGCCGAGCGACGTGTGCACGGCGTTTAGCACGTACGCGTTGTAAAGTCGCATTTAGCCGACCTTACGCACTTGCGTAACGGCGGCTACGTGGACTGGTAGACAATGGTAAATTAGCGTTGATAAGATGCTGTGCGATGACTTCTGCCCTACGTCTGCTGCGATTAGCAATGCAAATTGGATCTGGGGTTGCTGTTAGTGGGACGGAAGACTAGTGTGCTTCTTTGGCTTGTACGTGTAGAGTTCGGGCGTTTGTGAGTGGAAAATTTCAAAGTTCGGTTGTTATTTGTAGGAGCTATTGGGGAGGGCTATGGAAGGGTAGGGCTCTAAATAAGTTGAGTACTTTGGAATCCTAGAGCTTTGGAGATTTTGAAGTCTTGGGACTTTGAAATTTGGAACCACAAAACTCTGGAGATTCGGGAACTTAGAACTCTGAAAATTTGGAACTCTAGAGACTTGGAACTCTAGAAATCTCGAACTCTGGAGATTTAAAGCTCTAAAAAATTTAAGCTCTAATGATTTGTAACTTTGCAGATTTGAAACTCTGGAGATTTGTAACTCTGGAGATTTGTAACTCTAGAAATTTGAAACTCTAGAGATTTGGAACTCAAGAACTCTCGAACTCTGGAGATTTGAAGCTCTAAAAATTTGTAACTCTGGAGATTTGGAAGTCTAGAACTCTCGAACTCTGGAGATTTGAAGCTCTAAAAATTTGTAACTCTAGAATTCTCGAACTCTGGAGATTTGAAGCTCTAAAAATTTGTAACTCTGGAGATTTGGAACTCTGGAGATTTGAAAATCTAGAGATTTGGAACTCTAGAACTCTCGAACTCTGGAGATTTGAAGCTCTAAAAATTTGTAACTCTAGAACTCTCGAACTCTGGAGATTTGGAACTCTGGAGATTTGAAAATCTAGAGATTTGGAACTCTAGAACTCTCGAACTCTGGAGATTTGAAGCTCTAAAAATTTGTAACTCTGGAGATTTGAAACTCTGGAGATTTGAAACTCTGGAGATTTGAAACTCTGGAGATTTGAAAATCTAGAGATTTGAAAATCTCGATATTTTAAAATCTAGAGTCTTGAAACTCTAGAAATTTGGAACTCTAGAGATTTGGAACTCTAGAACTCTTGAACTTTCAAAATCCTGAACTCTAGACCTCCGCAACTTCAACACTCGAGTATCCCACAACTGTACACCGCCAACTACCCCCACAAATACAACATTACCAACAACTCATAAATTCACCCCCCCCCCAAAAAAAAAGACACCACACACCTCTTCATTCTCGTTCCAATTCCCCCAGTAACCCCACCCACCCGAATATCAAGCAGCATCTACAAAATGCTCCGCATCTCACTATCAAAGTGGTCGCGTGCCCAACATCCGTGCTGACGAATTTCTTTTCAACGTTCGACGTTCCTCTATAACAGACGCTGACAGGAGCCAAGCTCGCTGATCCGAGAACCATCTAGCTGGCAGCGAATTCGGTGCCGGATAATCGGTAGGTAATCGAACGTGCAGAAACCGTCGGGGAAGACGGGAAGGATCGCGAGTCGTGCGCCGATTCTTGGCAACCCCGGCTATCTATTACGCGGCACGGTGTGCGCATTGACCGAGATAATGAGAGGCTCGAGGAACGTTTTGTCGGTCGATACAATGAGAAGAATGCAGAAATGCACGGCCCGTTGCAGCGAGGCGGCAGCGTGCGTCCCTGGGAGCTTACGTGGGCACGCGCCAAATACGGCCACTCGCGATCTCAAACCCTTGCCCCTTTCCGTGACCAAGTACGTGACTATTCGTCAAAATACCTGGGCAGTGCCCACGCGAGATACGATGACTGAGCAGGAACCCTTTCGCGCGACGCGTAGACCGATATCCTTGCGGGAAAATGGTACCAAATGTCTTCTCAGTCCCTCGTTACAGAGTTATGTTTCTTACCTCGTGATAGCCACCATCGCACTGTGCTTTAGAATGCAAAGACTTTTTCGCGAAGCCACGTCAGGTTGCGTGAAGGATGTTCCACGGTCCCGCGGAGGATTTGGAAGGCATTCCTCCGTGGAAGAAGGCGAACGGAAGGGAGAGGAGCAGCGGACCCGCGAGAAGAACGCAACAGCGCGTGCGAGCCGCAATTTGCGAGGCTAACGCGGCGTCACGGTGCAAGCGACGGCAGTAAATAGTCGGTGCATCCTGATAGACCGTACGGTGACGTAACCCGTAGTCGATGGAAGACAAGGTCTCCTTCGCGTAACGCGAAGCCTTACGTAACAATGTGAGCTAGAGCCCGTCGTGTCTGAAGGATTGGAGCAGGAGATCTCGCGGCATGGATCTTAGAATCTTGTAGGTGGTATTTCAAGGGTAAGATCCTTGGAGAAAAAACAATTGTTTCATTTGGGTTAAGTTCTGTTGACTTTTGGATTCACTCTTGTACTGGAGCTGTGAGTGCAGGGAGGTTTTGTAGCTTGAAACTTGTGATTGCGGGGTTGGCGGTGCCTTTGGGGGCTGGTTGATTGAGAGGTGCCGTGGGAGAGAGGGAGGTTTGAGTGAAATGATTGTTTAGTTGGAATCTAGATGGAGTGGTAGAGCTTCTCTAAGTTGGAGTGATAGAACTACCCCAACTTGGGGCAGTAGAACTCCTCTAACTTGGGGGAATAGAACTCCTTCAATTTAGGGAAGTAGAACTCCTCTACTTGGGTCAGTATAACTCTTCCAAGTTGGGGCAGTAGAACTCCTCAACTTGCGGCAGTAGAACTCCTTAACTTGGGGAGTAGAACTCCTGAACTTGGGGCAGTAGAACTCCTCAACTTGGGGAGGTAGAACTCCTCAACTTGGGGCTGTAGAACTCCTTAACTTGGGGAGTAAAATTCCTCTAATTTGGGGGAATAGAACTCCTTCAATTTAGGGAAGTAGAACTCCTCTACTTGGATCAGTATAACTCTTCCAAGTTGGGGCAGTAGAACTCCTGAACTTGGGGCAGTAGAACTCCTCAACTTGGGGAGGTAGAACTCCTCAACTTGGGGCTGTAGAACTCCTTAACTTGGGGAGTAAAATTCCTCTAACTTGGGGGAATAGAACTCCTTCAATTTAGGGAAGTAGAACTCCTCTACTTGGATCAGTATAACTCTTCCAAGTTGGGGCAGTAGAACTCCTCAACTTTGGACAGTAGAACTCCTCCAAGTTGAGGTAGGAGATCTTCTCCATTTGGGGTAGTAAAACTCCCCTACTTGAAGCAGTAAAACTTGGGGAAGTAGAACTCCTTCAACTTGGGGAAGTAGAATTCTCCCTCTTAGGGCAGTAGAACTCCTCAACTTGGGAAAGTAGAACTCCTCCAACTTGAAGCAGTACAACTACTCCAACTTGAGGCAGTACAAGACCTCCACTGGGGGCAGTACAAGTTGGGTTAACTTAATCATTAAGATTAATAATTAGAAACACGTGTACTTCGATATCTAGCATGGGTCAAAGTGGACCCTGTCATCCTAGGCGAGTATCAATGCCTAGCCGCAAATCGGTAAAAGGTATGGTGTCCTACACGCTACATGATCTATTAAGTAGTATTCTCTAGTATTAGGGACAAAGGGAACGCCTTTGGTTGACAGAACAATGCCTGATTTCGTGTGACTCAGCGGACACCTCAGAACCTGGAAGAACCTTGTCTACAAGGAGTGAATCATTCAGGTTATTCCCCCCTACACATGAATCATCAAATTTTTGTCTGCTACACATCTCAGGGAATTGGTGAAAGTATGGAGTGACTGTGGCACCAGCCTCTGGATGCAATATCTGCTGGAAGACAGTTTTATTACAAGTATGATATCTTGATAGTTAGTACGTGATCTATGTAGGTCTCGAAGACCTCCCACCTAACTTCTAAAAGGACACAAGTGCTCGCGTAATAGGAGAGGTCCTGAGTGTAACGATTAAATGAAAGTAACTGGGAGTCAAAGTCCACTACTAGATTGTCCACCTCTGAACAGAGTGAGACACATGGAGCAAGCCTAGAGGCGCTGTTTCCAAAGGTCACCAATTGCATTAAGTTCACGGAGCCTCGCGCACGTACGCGTTACCATAGCAGATCGATCTAACGGGCTATTATGAGTTTCGTGCAAGACCCTTTCCGCGTAGCGGCGTGTAAGCCACACCCTGGTACAGTTATACCGCGTCGTCGAAGAATAAGAATAAGCGAACGGGCGGGCACACGAACGAACTAGTCTGCGAAAGGTGCAGGACGGTTAAACGGAACCGTCTGACACGATAAGCACCGGTTCCCCGCGTTATCTCCCGCAATCGATCGATACGTTCCAGTCCTAATCCTGGATCGAACGGAACGGGCAGGAACCACGGACGCATGCAGCAGTGCATTTTTCTAGCTCGTAACCTGTGATTATGGTGTCGATGGTGCCTCTAGGTCTCGTTGATTGAGAGTTTCCGTGGGAGACAGCAGGGCTTTGCGTGAAATGGTAGTTTAGTTGGGGAAAGGTCGCTTGGAGTAGTGGGGTCTAGTTGCAGTGGTAGAAGTCTTGTAATCTGGGGTAGTAGAAGTCTTTCAACTGGGGAAAATAGAATTCCTCAACTTGGGGCAGTAGAACTCTTCGAAGTTGAGGCAGTAGAACTTCTCAACTTAGAACTGTAGAACTCCTCAACTTGGGGCAGTAGAACTCCTCAACTTGGGGCAGTAGAACTCCTCAACTTGGGGAAGTAGAACTCTTCCAAGTTGAGGCAGTAGAACTCCTGAACTTGGGGCAGTAGAACTCCTGAACTTGGGGCAATAGAACTCCTGAACTTGGGGCAGTAGAACTCCTTAACTTGGGGAAGTAGAACTCCTGAACTTGGGGAAGTATAACTCTTCCAAGTTGAGGCAGTAGAACTCCTCAACTTGGAGCTGTAGAACTCCTCAACTTGCGGCAGTAGAACTCCTCAACTTGGAGCAGTAGAACTCCTCAACTTGGGGCAGTAGAACTCTTTCAAGTTGAGGCAGTAGAACTCCTTAACTTGGAGCTGCAGACCTCCTGAACAAAGGGGCAGTAGAACTCCTGAACTTGGGGCAGTAGAACTCCTGAACTTGGGGCAGTAGAACTCCTCAACTTGAGGAAGTAGAACTCTTCCAAGTTGAGGCAGTAGAACTCCTGAACTTGGAGCTGCAGACCTCCTGAACAAAGGGGCAGTAGAACTCCTCAACTTGGGGTAGTAGAACTCCTCAACTTGGGCAGTAGAACTCCTCAACTTGGGGCAGTAGAACTCCCAAACTTGGGAGGTAGAACTCATCAACTTGGGGTAATAGAACTCCACTTACAGTAATAGAACTCCACTGCTACGTACGAGTAATTGGAGTCAAGGATCACGGTAAATTAATCATTAGCAGCTAGCGATTTCTGCTCGTGAGCAGGTACTCATTAGCAATATGTCGGCGACTATAATTACTTATGAAAGTTACAACTCCTTCCGTGAACTTTGCAGAGCGTTTCTGGTGGTTTGCACGGTTAAGGTTACACGAATACTACCGTTGATTTACTCGTGATCACCGATAGACACGTTCAAGAATCTTTACATCCCTGAAATATATAGATAGACATAATCGGCGATCGAAATATAGGGTGACGGAAAAAGCAAATGAGGATGAAGATAGTATTGCACTAAAATATCTAAAGTGAATAGTCACCACTGTCTTACGACAAATAATCCTCAGAATTTCCACTAGCTACTCCAAAATTTCGAAAGCTTCTTCGAGAATTTACTTTCCCCAGTATGCTAGGCTATCTTTTACAGAGAGTTTCACGAAGCAGCGTCGTGGAATATGGTAAAGGGATAAGAGAGAAACAGGTCCAGTCGCGAAACACGCGTTATGGGAGGACAATAATACTTGGAGTTGCAAGACTTCGTTGCAACAGCTTTAATTTATGCCAAATTGCCTTATGTGGCGGTCTAATCTCGTTGACCACGAGAAAGCTGCGTAAACCCGCTACATATAGAATTCGCAACCCGCATTCACTATCGACCACCACGCGATATTCGTGTAACTACCATAAAATGTATTTGCACGTGTTAGTTAGCGATAGGATCTTTTGATCCCCGTGTTCAATGGGAGTTCTGAATTACAACGCGCGATCCTCTATTGTCTGCAGCGAGGTCGAGTTAATCATTTCACCGAGGATGTGAGTCTCTGAGCTGGGTTAGAAGGCTACCATTATTGGGTCATTAGCAGCTTTTTCCGTGGCAGTAAGAAAATAGTAATTGCTATCCAAGTTCAGGGACATTCTAATAACAATCACTGCTTCTAAAATGAGGTAGATTTGAATTGATTGTGTAACTTAATTCAACTAAGTTATTCAATATCAACGCGTGTGGAATGTTAGCGCTCAGCTTTGGAACTCTACAGCTCTGGAGGTTTGAAACTTTAGACCTTTGAAGCATTGGAACTACAGAACGCTGGAATCCTGAAACTTTAGAGCTTTATAACTCTGGGCTTTGGAACTCTATAGCTCTGGAGCCTTGAAGCGTTAGAACTCTAGAATTTTAGAGCTGCAGAGCTTTGAAGCGTTAGAGTTCTTGAACTCTAGATTTCTAGAGCTCCGGAGCTTTGAAGTGTTAGAGTTCTTGAACTCTAGATTTCTAGAGCTCCGGAGCTTTGAAACTTGAGAGTTTTAGAGCAATGGAAATTTAGATCTCAAGAGTTCTGGAACTATATAGCTGTAGAACTCGAATTCTAGAGCTGTGTTTTCGGAACTCTTGAATTCTAGAGCTCTGGAACTTCAAAACAACGGAATTCTCGAGCTCTGGAGCTTTGGAACTTTAAATTCTACACTTCTGGAATTCCTTGAACTCTGAGACTTTGGAACTTTAGGCCTATAGAACTCCAGAGCTTTGAAACTCTTCAGCTCTAAAACTTCAGAACTCCAGAACTCTCAACATCTGGAAGTATTATGTTTTAACACTCCAGTATCCTAATATTCTACACGAGCTTCCTCCACACCCCAAATTTTTCAAATCCCAAACGAACAATACTCCGCCGAATGAGAATTATAATTCTCAACTCCCCATCCTTCAAATCCCTAGACCCTAGTAGTCCCCCCGTTCCATAATCTTTGAACACGCACGCTCAAACTCATTCGATGGGCCTCGTCCCTCAAACCCAACCGTGTCGACGAGTTTCCCAGTCGATTGGTCAAAGGTAAGCCGTCGCAGGCTCGCGTGGCAAGCCTGGTGCACCGATCGAGCGCTGTTATGGCAACGCGTGGCTGTTCGCGTGCACTGGGTTAGCCAAGATAGCGCGATATATCAGAAAGCTTGAGCCGCGTGTGCGTTGGGCGAACGGTACACGAGCAGCAGATAAACTCCGCGAGTAGAAGCGAGGCAGGTGGTTACTGGGACCTGGTACACTTATGGCGTACCACGCGTCCCCGTTGCTGGTGAAAAGGACTGTGGGCACAACTATGCCACGATATCCTATCTACTGTTTCTTGGGCCTAGTTTCATTCTGAATGGGGAATGTTTAGGTATTGCAATGCGATGGCTAAGGAAGAGGGAATATTTCTGTAAGAACTGATTTCTGGGGGTGTTGAGTTCTGCTTAAGTATATCTCTGGAACCGGTTACTGTTTTTTAATAATTTTATTCTTAACATTATTTTATTTTATCTGAATTTAATTTTATTTTATCCTAATTTAATTTTATCATTGGAATTTCTCGAATGGGATAAGTGGTCTATGGTACATACGTTTCTTTTAAGAGTCTCTAGAGGAAGAGATAGGAAAGTTGTGAAAGTGGGCTCCCTCGCCGGCCAGCGAGTCCTGGCGGATCGGTTGATGCTCATTGTTGCGCATTAATAATAACGCTGCAACGGTTATTACCAACTCGAGACTGCTGTTTCGGAAGGATCGCCGCAGGAAGTGCAGGTGAACGGCTCCCTGGAGATAGAGATAACGACTGCGGCCGGTGCATCAGCCGGCGTGAGGATTTTTCGCATCGTATGAATAGACGCGGAACTGCGAATGCGAAACGGATGCAAATCATCCGAGGTACAGTTGCTCTAAGCTGCTATTAATTCGCCGTCTCGGTTCTTTCCAATAAAGGAGTATTTCCAACGGGGGAGGATATAGTAAATTCGTAATAGGTATCGTTTAGAGTGTGGACGTGGGAAAACTCAATTAAAGTGAGGAGAATTTCTGTTCGTTTTTAATTGGAACGACTACTAATCCTCTCGTTTCATTGCTTTATACCTTCCTTTTTCTACATTCGCTTTACTTTTTGGAAGGGAATACTATTAGTGATAGAAAAGATTTTTATTATATTGTGGTGCTATATTCTACTAGTAGATTAGTGGTGTAGGAGAGAACTAGTATTACATAGTGTTTTTTTAGTAATACTAGGTCTAGTGATACTAGTACTATGTTACTGATACTAGTAACACTGATCTACTAGGTCCTAGTAGTAACTAGGAATAGTATCACTGATCTACTAGGCCCTAGTAGTAACTAGGACTAGTATCCCTGATCTACTAGGTCCTAGTAGTAACTAGGACTAGTATCCTGATCTACTAGGTCCTAGTAGTAACTAGTATCCTGATCTACTAGGTCCTAGTAGTAACTAGGACTAGTATCACTATACTACTAGGTCCTAGTAGCAACTAGGACTAGTATCACTATATTGCTGATACTAGTATCACTATATTGCTGATACTAGTATCACTATATTGCTGATACTAGTATCACTATATTGCTGATACTAGTATCACTTTGCAACTAGTACTAGTATAACTTTGCAACTAGTACTAGTATAATTTTGCAACTAGTACTAGTTTCACTTTGCAACTAGTACTAGTTTCACTTTGCAACTAGGAATAAGATCACTATACTGATACTGCTCTTACTGTCCTATTTGTACCAGTATCAGTCACCTACTAATATCAACATAATACTACTTTTCGCGCTAATACTACTTCTATCTAACACCAGCTTCATCATATAAAAGTGCATCATACCTATAAAAGTGAATCAAACTTGTAAAACTAGCAACTGCCTTCCCAATCACTCTACAGAGTAGGACAGATTTAGAGAAGACCATCGATCCAAAAGACGAAGGTCGACGATGATTGAATTGCAATTATAGGAAGTGTCGAACCCACTGAGAACCTTAACGATCGTGCAACCAACGTTTAATGCTAAACTGTTACTCTGACACAATAACCGACGGAACGGAATGCAAATAACGCGACTGTAGGTAGGAACAATGCGCGTGTTAACGCAAAAGGGAACGGTGGTACGTGTACACCTTGGAACCGGTATTTCCTTATCACCCTCCGGCGAATAATTAGGCCCGCGGCACCTCGTGTTTTCTCAGGTTATTGCGCGCTCGTAATTAATCGCGGGCCCATTAAACGGGTTCCTTAATCTCCATCGTCGCGCGTACATGCATTTGCTCGATCCTTACCCGAGCGTCTCGCGTTAACCTTGCCAGTGGACCATGGACCACGTGGATGGTTCCGTCGAATCCGTTATTAATAATCTTATAATTAGCAGAACTTAAAACCCGCATTAGCTAATTACCGTGTGATCTCAGCCATCGTGTTAATGAAATCTGATGCATTCGATTCTACATTTTCATACTTCAGAGAGTCTGAAACGCCGTATACGATACACTATTCCACGCTATAGATTTTAAGCGATCTGTGTTTCTCGCGAATAGGTCCAATATTAGGTCACTTAATAACTAGGCTAACTAGGTTACTTCTCCATCAGAAACGTCCACTGTGAAATGAAAGATTTAAGAGGAATCAACCGACTTTGCTCGCAGTAAATACACATGACGTAATGTTGAACGTTTACTCGTTTCGTACGAGGGTAATTGCGAAGCTTTCGCGACGAGTTAGCTCGTCTTCCCCAGCCAACTGATTAACCCACTTCCTACCACCGTACCCATTTGGGAGATTGCGTTTTTTCGGACTACATCCACAATATATGTTGAAACAGCATAACTAAATCTATCCTGATTTTGGGAGTTTCTAAATTGCGGATATTAAATCAATCACTGTAAGTAGTTCTTGATGTGACTACTAGGGCATCCTAGTTGGACTTTAAAAATATTATACAATTGTAATGGGGGAAAAAGTGGCGAAGTATTTAGAAAGGAACAAAATCAAGCTTGTTGGCGTTTCATCGATATGTACAGGGTCTTAAAAAAGTGATGGTCACTGCTTTCAGTGGTGAATTTACCCCACCTTGGTAAAAAAAACTTGTCGCAAAATTGTTTGTAACATTGAAAGTTAACGTAAATTTTTTATTGCGACATATTCTGCTCGTTGAAAGGAGAAAAAGTTTAAAAGGGACTATCATATTTTGCAAGCGCAATATTTTTTCAAAATACATACAAATTGGTTTCATCCATGCCAAAATTTTATTTTATTTTTTTTTTAATTTTTAATGTTATAAACAATTTAGTGCCAAGTTTTTTACTTTTTTTTACAAGTAATTATCAAGTATTTTTACAAGTAATTATCCACGGGCGCCTAAAGGAAGCGACCATCACATTTTTAACAGCCTCACGTCGAAATAAATCAAGCCACTTCCTGGGAGAGCTACTCGATAGTCGAGACACGAACTCGTTAATCCGAAGGTACCAATAACGCTGGCGAAAGAGTGGAATGAATGGTGGTTACTCGAATTCGCCTACGATCGAGTTCCGATTGATGCTCGAAAGTGCACGCGTTTACGTAATCCAGCCGATGTTTCGATTAAAATGAGAGTTATCTCGATGATATACGACCCGTGACGCGAGCGCGCAACCCCGGCGATATTTTTCGACTTTATCGCCAATAATATAGCAGTAGATCAATTTCGTCGTAAAATTGAAATTCTACGAGTTCCGTTAAGAAACTTAAATAGAAGCAGCAAAATTTCTATTTAAATATTTAAAGATTGGCTTTGAATTTTTAAACTTTTATAGTGGAAATGGGTATCAGTGACCAAAAAGTGAATCTGAGAATTATAAGTCGTTGAAAATCGATACCGAAGAATTTATCATTTACGATTATCATTTAAAATTAACTAGGAGTACCAGGCAATAGTGAGATCTGTATAGGAAGAGTCAAATAGTCCTCCACTAGGGAGTAAGAGTATCGAAACTATCGTAATACCTACGAATTCTATGCCTCAAAATGAAAAAAGAAACGCAAATATAACAATTAAAACACTTCTGTTCCTCCTCCTTATTCTTACACAAAATCCCGCCTAATCAATCTTAGATCAGCCAAGGTGACCCAAAAACCATTTCACAAAAATAGATTTTCCGGCAAATATCGAATAAAGAATTTCAAAATGAACCCCTTCGGTGGCAACACAAAATAAGAATAATCTTCCAAGCTAATCACGTTGCAATCATACATACATCATAGGCCGGGATGCTCTCCTTGTCCCTAACAACGGGAGAACTGTTCCTAGACATCGTCAGGGCCATTTTCTACGACGACTGTCGGCCGTTTTCCAGAGTTTTCCCGCACGCGACGGTCCGCCTTATCCAGAGCTGTTGCGTGTCGCCTTTCTCGGTCACCGGGGATCCCCCGTTTCCCTCATCTCCATCCGTTTCCCTTGGACGATCTTCACTTTCCCCCCTAGATCCGCGGTCCAAACGAACCTTGTCCCTGGTCACGTGAATTCGCGATCCAGATCCTGCTTGGTCCCTAGTTGCTTACTTTCCCCCAAAACCCGAATCACGACGCCTGGACTCGAAGACTTAGGTTCCATCGAGATCTTGAGACCACTGTCACATGATTCCCCCAGTATTCGTCGAAGTCGAGGAATTAGAAGTTACCGTAGATAAATCTTTGATGTATCGATAGGCAGAGTGTAATTACAGACTGTTTCTTGGCTTCATGCTGGAGATTCGATCTCGGTACACTGCACTGGCTCCTAAGTCTTCCTGGTGGTTCGTGTGTAGGAAGGAAACTCCTTTGGTCCTCCTTTTACGTGGAATATAGTAGTGGAAAGAGGAACTGGAAGTTCCGGTCAGTTAAAAGTGTAGAGTAATTTGAATGTGAAGCTGAATTTCGTACACCTCAGCTGATCGTATACGCTTATTAATTCCTCCGTGCGGAGAACGCCCCATGAGCGTTCAGCGAACACGTTATACTATATACACTCGACGACTTCCGCACACGAGGACACGCATGGTGCGCTCTTTACACTGGAAGGGTCAATCCACTTCTGTTCTCGTGAACTCTATTGGCTTCTTCGATCGGACCTTCATTCCACGTACGTATATTGATTCGCGTTTAAGTGACTTTAAAAGTCTGTAGGTATACACACCGCTCCTGTAAACTCTGAATCGAATTCAGACAATGGACATATCGATACGCAAGTCCGTCCCACCAATTCTCTACCTTATCCGCCGATCTCTGCCTCCCCACATGTTCCTTGTCCATTAACTTCACCGTCCCGTCCACAGAGCCCTTCCACCGAACCACAACACTCGTCCCCACGCGGCTGCAGCGATCAAGCAGCGCGACGTTCCTCCCCGAGGAACCGTAATACGCGAATGCAGAGTCGAACGACGCAGACCTCGAAGGAAATCGGACCTCGGCTTACGTAACGGCTTGGTTTCATCGGCGAATCGCGATAATTGCTCGCGCTGGTCCTCGCGAGACCGCTACGGGGAGAGCGGATGGGGCCACGAAGGAAACACAGCGGGAACATGCACTGCGGAGGACGTCCGACTCTGAACTGAGGTGCTCGACGCTCCGCTCCCCCGCGCGACTATCGTCTACGCCCCCACTCCTCCGCTTGCGAGCACATCCTACCTGCCACTCGACCAGGCCTTTACCGCTGATGGCCATTCGATTTTCTCTGTCCATGTACCTGCCTCTGGCGCATGTTTCCCAACCCTTTTTTTGCAATCTGAATTTCTTTCCCGATTTTTAACAGGGCGATTTGAATTAATTTTTAAGGTTTTAACCCTTCGTTCGTACACCTCTTTCTTCGATCAACTTTGACATACTGGGTACCAGAGCAATTTTTGAACGACTGCCATACTCATCCGAAGAATCCAATCGTTATGAAAAAAATCATGGCTCAATTTCAAGGTCTATAGAATGTATTCCAATAGTTTTTTAATTGAGATTTTACCACAGTTAATGTAGAAAAATTCTAGATTGCCATATGTCGAGAAAAAACGAAGAAAATCTTCAAAAAATTGTAACTTTTATAAATTTCAATATTAAAAGCTAAAAATCTACAGAGTTGTTCAGATATAATATTTTGGGAGATAAATTTGCATATACAAGGTAGGCTATATAAATAAAAATATTCCACGACTATCCTCGATATTCTATGTAGAATCTACGTATTGGAAAAGGTACAGAGCGTCAAAATCATCTTATGGGTGGCTCACACCCAGAGTGTCGACGAAGGGTTAAGTTACTTTAGGTCTATGAATTTTTGGTGATATTATAAGGATTTGTGTTATGACTTTTAAGTACTTTCACTCTTGAAATCTGGGACGGGAAAGGTTAAAATAATTTCAGGGTCAATGCTGCTGCGTTCTTAGAGATGAAAATTCTTAGTGTTTATATACTTAGCAGTACTTTTAGTGAAAGCATTGTATTTTTATCTAATCTAGATATAAGATACCCATCACGAGTAAACGACTATTTCTGCTGAAACTTATTGTTAGTTGTTTGTTTTCGAGTGGGCAATAGTGGATGGGTTAATGGCACGTCAAAAACAAGTAACGAGGGTTTTATAGTTTCGAGGAGAGTTTCTGAAACATTTTGCTTCGCCATTGTGCGAAATTTTTCTCTAACTCCGTACTGTTATTACACGTACTCATAAAATAAAGAATGCACGATGGATGAAGGGTTTTGTAGATTTCTATTCTTCTTTGATGCGAGGAAAGTATTCTTGGAAGGATATGGCAAGCTTTCCCTTTCAATCTTCTTGATGGATTTGAAAGAGCTGGTGCGGAAAGGAATAAAGAAGAACTTGAAGTCGAAGCGCGGTTCTTGTGCCTCTTCCATGCAGTTTCTTCCCTTTTACTGCCTTTTCCTTTTACTCTTCGATATCCTGTCGAGCGTCCCGTTTTTCCTCGCGTATCCTTTCCATTTCTGCGGACTCAGAGAAGGCCCACGTGCACGGGATTTCAGCACGAACGACATTCCACGGTTAGCTTCTAGCCTCTGGAAAGGCTCGGCGATAAAATTCCCTGCGCAGCGCGGAACGTTCTTGGCCACGTTTGTTTATGCCAGAACGGTACGTGGGCACGCGGCTTGTCCTCGATCGCCTAAGGTCGGCGAATACGAAATTTCCACCCACAGTCGTGAAACGGAATTCAACCTCTCATGGTCGGTAGAACCGTCGCTGGACGCATCCTTAGCGATGCGAAAGACACTGAGCCGTGCGACGACGACAGTCGAGGAATTCGATACAGAAATCTTTGTGGGGACGACGTTCTGGACGGAGATTTGATATGTATGAGGAAGACGATAGTTTGCGGGAGTTTGGAAAAGTCGGAGTATGCTAAGAATGTCCACACAAGAATATTATATAGGTTCCTGGAAGTTGGGATGATGCGTATGTTTGCTTACGTGTGTTTCAACGTGCATGATTGTGTTTGAATGTGTTTGAGCGGATTTGAATGCGTTCGAGCTGGTTTGAGTTGACTTTAAACAAGTTTAAGATGACATTCAGCCAGTTTGAGGTGAAGTTAAGCAAGTTTGAGGTAAGTTTGAGCAAGTTTGAGTAAGTTTGAGCGAGTTTGAGGTGAGTTTGAGTGAGTTTGAGGTGAGTTTGAGCGAGTTTGAGCAGATTTGAGGTGAGTTTGAGCGAGTTTGAAGCGACTTTGAGCAGATTTGAGGTGACTGTGTTGAGTTTGACCGAGTTTGAGCAAATTTAACGCGAGTGTAATTAAGTATGAGAGTATGACCAAGTGTTCCCTCAATTTGCAACAAATCCAAGAGAGTTCTCACGAGTTACACCAGTTCCCACAAATTTTCCGCAGAGTTGAGATGGGTTCAAGAATATCCCCTAGTCGACGCGGACGGTACGGAGAGTAGACGCGAGCAAAGCGGATGCCAGAAGATTAGCGCGAGTATGAGCGTGACGAAACGCTGAGAAGTATCAATTTCCATACATTACGGCGATCGGTCGTGAAAACGACCGGCTCGCCGGTGAAATTTAAGAGAGAACACGCGGTGCTCGTAACTCGAATTCGACCTGGTTTTATTCCCATGGAGCTGGTAGGTAGGCTATCGATTCCCCCGCCAAGAAAGTAAATCTCCGAAAGCGAGATCGCGGACCACGATTGAAACGGTCTAAGCAGCCTGGCGAATCGCGAACGACCAACAGAACCAACTGAATATGCATGCTCGAAAAGACTCCTACGGGCGTACGAAAACGAATCTGGAATCCCCGGGACTTTTATACGGTGCGTGGGTTCAAGACCGACGAAAACTGTACCGCGATACCTTAGAACTCTTATGCAAAAAATAACAACCAAGACCAAAGTATGGTACACTAAAAGCAAAGTTTATTAAAACTTCCCATGGAATTTGTTTCCTACCTCTTGTGTTAACTCTTCCTGCAAACCTTACTATTGCTTGGTACACTATTGCTTCGTTTATCATAAAAAATTAAATACTATCAGTAGATACTGTCAACTGAATATAGAATTTTGAGAGTAAAAACTGAACATTGAAAATATTCCTTGTGTATTAAATCTGTCAGTGATATTCCTTTTGCAATATGATCTATGTACATCTGTTTTATCTTTCTTCAAGGTACACATAGGAGATATCACTTCTCCCTGTTCTACGATGTTATTCCACATTTTCAACAAGCATCAGCGAAAACCACTAATACCCAGTAAAATGTGGGAGTCGCCAATGTGGCAGATAAATTTAGTTGCAAACGTTACACGTTTCTCTGGCATATATTTCGCGATCGACGCATGAATACGGGGCTCATATGGAAATCATCGACGAGTTATTTACCGAGGTGATGTAACCGAGCGTGCCAGTGAATGCGCGCCGATTCGACAAACCGCCAAAGCCGTGCTAATTCCATGGAAATTTGCATAAGCGAGCAGATACCGTGCCGGTCGTATATGTATCCCCCGCGTAATCGACGTTAAAACAATTCCCGCGTCTCGTTAATGGTCATCAATTGCGTCACGCGTCTTCCAGCATCGATGTGTTGATGGACTTAACCGTGCTGTTGTCCTTGGGTCTTTTTTGACCCAATGGCGTTTCCATTTCTTTACAATTAATATCGTGGCCCCCGGGTCTTTTGTGACCCAATCGCGTTTTCATTTATTTACTTGATAGTAAATTAAATACCGAGTAATATTTAAATCCTTGTTTCTTTCTTTCTTTCTTTATTTCTTTATTTCTTTATATTAATATACGGGCGCGGGGTCTTTTTTATCCAATCGTGTTTTGTATTTCTTTAGTATTAATTTTAATTCTTTAGTGTTGATGGATTTAACCGTGCTATTGTCCTTGGGTCTTTTTTGACCCAATGGCGTTTCCATTTCTATACAATTAATATCGTGGCCCCCGGGTCTTTTGTGACCCAATCGCGTTTTCATTTATTTACTTAATATTAAATTAAATACCGAGTAATATTTAAATCCTTGTTTGTTTCTTTCTTTATTTATTTCTTTATTTCTTTATATTAATATACGGGCGCTGGGTCTTTTTTATCCAATCGTGTTTTGTATTTCTTTAGTATTAATTTTAATTCTTTAGTGTTGATGGATTTAACCGTGCTATTGTCCTTGGGTCTTTTTTGACCCAATGGCGTTTCCATTTCTTTACAATTAATATCGTGGCCCCCGGGTCATTTGTGACCCAATCGCGTTTTCATTTATTTACTTAATAGTAAATTAAATACCTAGTAATATTTAAATCCTTGTTTGTTTCTTTCTTTATTTATTTCTTTATTTCTTTATATTAATATACGGGCGCTGGGTCTTTTTTATCCAATCGTGTTTTGTATTTCTTTAGTATTAATTTTAATTCTTTAGTATTACCGACTCGCGAATTCACCTCTAACTCTTTTAAATCTGAAGAAGCCATAAATAAGTTATTATTTCCCCACCCCTTGGCATCGTGCACGTAAAGAAATCGAAGGAACAAACGATGGAACTCGCGCGACTAAAACGGAGCGAGCGAATAATTAATTCCAGCGCTGATCCTCGCATCCGTCGCGCGGAGGCAACGTCCCTTCCGCTTCCGCCGCTGAAGATTCTACGAGATTCATTATCGGCCGAGACTCGAGCGTTTTAATTATGTATTCCATTACTCGCGAGATCCGGCGACGAATTTGGGAACTTGTAGAAACCAGTGATCGACAGCGAACCCATTATATCGTACCGACGAATTATCTCGCCGGTGGCACACGCCTCTGTAACTGGACACTGACGCCCATTAATCGACTTGCCATGGAGAGAACGTGGGTAATTGACATCGTGTATTTGCATTTTTACAGTGCCCTCTTTCAGGAAAATATTTACAACGATAGCCTCCGCGAAATGTAAATTTTTTCAGTTGAATAAACTCTGTTCAGTGTGGAGCTTCTGTTTTCCTTGTACCAAACCTGTTGTTAGTGTGCATCGACAATCTGCATAGTAATAATACCTACTAAGGTAATTTTAAAACAAACTTTCCTTATTTCTACCTCCGAGGAAGTTACAAGTTAAAATTCCATTGCAACGTCTAATTCAGAATTCTATTGTTATTTTTGTTATTTGTTCTAAACTTCTTTGTATCAAATCTATCAATTTTTATTTATTTCTATTTATATTTTTATTTATATTTCTATATTTCTTTATTTCTTTACTTCTCTATTTCTCTATTTCCTTATTTCCTTATTTCCTTATTTCCTTATTTCCTTATTTCCTTATTTCCTTATTTCCTTATTTCCTTATTTCCTTATTTCCTTATTTCCTTATTTCCTTATTTCCTTATTTCTTTATTTCCTTATTTCCTTATTTCCTCATCTTCTTATTTCCTTATTTTTCTTTTTTCCGCATTTTCTCATTTCCTTATTTCCTTATTTCCTCATTTTCTTATTTCCTCATTCCCTTAGTTCCTTTTTTCCCTTTTTCCCTTATTCCCTTATTTCGTTATTTCTTTATTCCCCTATTTCCTTATTTTTTTTATTTATTTCTCTTACACAGACAAGACCCATTAAGTAACAAAAATAGAATTAAACGATCCATAGCAGAGACAAGCATTACAACTAAAAACAAAATATCAGATTATATTATAATCAGTATTCTAGTAAACGGTTCATATTTCACTCCTCCAGGAGAGAAATTAATTTGCCAGCGAGAAATTGCTCCCGTCCAACAGGGGCAAACTTGCAATTTCATAAACAGGTCGTTTAAGTCCGGCCTCTAAAGCCACGGTCTCGTTTATATACACCATCGTCCATGGAATGGAGAATAAAAAGCGAAGAGGCTACCAGGTCGCGTGATAAGAAGCAATTCGGTTAAAACCAGACGGGCAGCGAAAGCCCTGGAGGCGTGCAGGAAAGGAAAGGGTTGGTTGCAAGCAAAGGTGTGTCCCTTAGTAGCCATTAACCCCCGACGTAATAAGGACTGAAAGGTTTATCGAACCGCGCAGTAGCGAGATTAATAAAACTTGGCAGTATGAAACATTATTTCCGTCCATATTTTCCTGCAGTTTTCCTCATAGATAATACTTGCAAAACAGCTCGTTCTTGTAAATATATTCTTCCTCTAAATCGAAGTTTCAAACGGAATATTATTATTATTTATTAATGGGACAGAGCACAGTATATGCAAAAGAGTTACAATAGTGTATTGATAGAGAACATGAAATTATTATAATTGCTTATAAATCCCTACGCTGAGTTTCAACCCTGGAATAATATTTAAGAGAAAGAATGAAGAAAATAAAATAAAAATATAGACTGAAATTATTGCACGTGTAAGAAACTTAAAAGAAATTGACTTCGTTATATTCGAAGTGGGAAAATAGACGACCAAAGAATCGAAAGAATGCTGAGGGAATTCCTTTGAACGAAGAATTGATTAAAAAAAAAAAGAGGATTCTAAAATATACGAGAATTGATGAACAGATATGAAAAGGTTTCTATTCGTTGATTTCATACCACTGCCAATGAATCAACGAGCTAATACGGGTATATAGGTATCTCAAAGGATGGGAGATCAAAAGATCAGTCGCTTGGGAGCGTCGAGGAAGAACCACCGGTGTGTCGTACCGTTAGATAAAGCAGGAAGTCGCGGTGAAGCTAGTGATGGGCATCCGGATTCCCTCTGCGCCGCGAGCTTTCAAGCGGCGAGAGATCGAACGGAAATTCGAATCGCCACGAGCATTACTCCGCCACAAAAATGCAGAGGAGGAGGGAAGTCTCTAGAGACTAGGAACCACGTGACGCTAGAACTACCATCAAACAGATATCAGAATTCCAATAGAAAAATACGAAAAGGAAAGAAAGGTCCGGAGACGTTAGAATCCTTCGACCTTCGAATATGAAACCTACTCCTTGAAACAAATGCTCGGCTTATCAATTATTATCAATCTTCCACTTTCCATGTTATAGAATTCGTCGGTGAAGTTTGTGAGTTTGGTAAGTTTCGTGGCATTGCCAATATGGTGACATCGAGGAACCCTTCGGTCTCGCGATCGACTGGGTCAACAGTCGTCCAGGTGATCGAAACGGTGAATGGCATTGGCCCTTTCGCGAAAAAAGTAAAAGCAGAGAGTCGGCTGGCTGAAGTGTGTCGAACTCGGTCAACGACCTGGACAACACCAGCAGCTGCGATCAGTACACCTGTTCCACGGTTGCATCGCAAATGAATTTGTTGGGTCATCGTTGAAGCAACAGGGACGAGTCAAGGGACGATGTTCCTGAAGCTCGGTGAACCTGTTTCAGTTACATTTCCATCGGACAGTATGAAGTTCTAATAATCGCTATATCGAAATCTGACATGAGTTTCAATTACTAAGTTTCAAGTGTCGACTTTTGATAATCGATACATCGATATATCGAACTTTGATAATCGATATATCGAACTTTGACGATCGATATATCGAACTTTGACGATCGATATATCGAACTTTGACGATCGATATATCGAACTTTGACGATCGATATATCGAACTTTGACGATCGATATATCGAACTTTGATGATCGATACATCGAACTTTGACGATCGATACATCTAACTTTGATGATCGATACATCGACCTTTGATGATCGATATATCGAACTTTGATGATCGATATATCGAACTTTGATGATCGATATATCGAACTTTGATAATCGATATATCGAACTTTGATAATCGATATATTCTGACTAAATTTCCTATATTCGATCAAAAGCTTCTTCTTTATCGCCAAAATTCAATTAGCTTTCATGCGCTTTTTATACATTGCTGTACTGTTATAGATAAATAAAACAGTTTGGAGGCTTTCAATGACCGAATATATCTATAGAACGACAAGAGAACTGTTCGAATCCTGCCAGCGATCGCTGAGGCGAATAGTGAAAAGTGACACAGCCACGCCGTGATAAACTGCACTGTCGCGGGTAACCGATAATTCGCGACCGCCACCCACGCGATCGTTTACACACAATCGCGATTTTGGGCCCCGCGTGGGTGCTCCAAGCCTCTTTTCGCTTACAGTCGCATATGCAAAATCTACGTTCCACTTGAGCCAGGTTTATGTACTGTTGCTGTTTCAGTAATTCGAGTCTGGTAATAATAAATCATTTATCAGATCGCTTTCTTTTAACTAGACACAGTGTTCCAACCTCGCCCTGATACTTAAATCCTAATCGAAATTGGCTAACGTTTCGGCTGAACCTTGGAATTGTCCTAACAAGGGAACTCGTGTGATGCATATTTCAAAGACCTCGTGCATTGCAGATGTAAAGCTTTAATTGCTCCTGTACACACTATAAGCTCTTTGAACGCTTTGTAAATGTCTACGTGTTCAGTCAGTGAAGCCTGTGCTGGAAACGCCTATAGGCGTCCGCTGAATATGTTTAACAAATAGGAATAGGGGATTTCCGCAAACACGGTGTTACACTAGGCGTTCGAATCTCAACGCCGGAAGAGCTAATGCCAGAACTTAATACCCGGATGTTGTCTAACACTGGAAGAAACAGTACTGGATTTAGCTGACAGGGAGCGCCTGCAGCTGTGGTCTCGGAAACCAAGGCTCAGCTGGTAAAGAAGGCCATACGTTTATCGACGACCACTTGTTCCAGCTATCAGATTATGTGAAGAACATTGCACGTGATGTAATTAAAATTATAGATAAACTCCAGTCTCTTTTTACGACGATAATATCAGCTGGTTATAAATACTAGTTTTCCATTTTGCATATTACGACATCAGGAAAATACTGAAGGTAGATACATCACGGATTCGGGCGTACCATTATCGAATACATTGATATGTATATCGTACCTCGATTACAGGACACGTAATAGTAGTGGTTAGCCCTCAAATGCCAGGCAATGTGTTATATATAAGCA
Organism: Andrena flavipes; assembly: GCA_963971345.1. Lineage (NCBI taxonomy): Eukaryota > Metazoa > Arthropoda > Insecta > Hymenoptera > Andrenidae > Andrena > Andrena flavipes. The sequence goes on from OZ020480.1 coordinate 78,045,186, forward strand.
CGAACACTTATATACATGCTCCTATCAAGGTGAAGCATACAGGGCGGTCAAGGTTACTTCCCACACAAACCTCGTCTCTATTTAAGAGGCAGAAATTGTATATCAGCAACTTTACCCTTTCCGTCTCTCAAATCCAATGGGCGCGGTGCAGAGGTGAGGAGCACAGTAGTGGAGAGAGCCCTACAATTCGGAGGAAGGGGTAGCTACCTAATGCCCTCGAGCAGCTAATTCCACCCTTCCTAATATCCCTCGATATTACAACGATTCCCATTTTTCCTCATAAATCAATTCCACCCTCCGAATATATCTACACCAGTGACGCACACAGGATTTAATCTTGCGGGGAGCCGAGTTGAAGGGATACAAATATTTCTATTGCAAATTCAATAAATAATTTTGTCTACTTCCTCCGTTTTATATTTAAAGCTTTACAGCTATTTTTCTCGGTAGAAATGGATTTTACTTCCATTATTAGTATTACCTAATATTAAAATTCCTCCGGTGACGATAAAGAAGATTATTTAAGAAGTAAAATTCGCACTATTGTGAACTTTTTTCTTATTACGTTCTTATTGGGCTTGTCCCGTGAAATAAATAATAAATAAATAATGAAAATCCTGTTCCTTTCGTTTACAAAATCCTATCTCTGGGGGTACCAGTGTCCCTTGCTCTCCCCCTCCCTGGTTGCGTCGCGACGCTGACCTACACTGCCAAAGGCATCGTTAATAGTCCCCCAAAAAAACAACTCTGCATCACGAAAGCCTAAATATTTTACTCTACCTACTCCCCATGATATCACAACGATTACTCCAGCGCATGAGAATCAACATTCCCCCTGCAATAAAAAAAAAGAATCTCTCAAAAAATTAACAGTAAGACGCTATAATAACCCAGGTAAGTAGAGACAGAGCGAGAAGAAACGCGATCCGAGTACGCAGCTTCAGCTGAGCTAGCGCGACAAGTGCAAACGCACGCGCGCGAGTAACTCGATCCGCGGGGCAAGCAGCAACACCACCTCGCCGAGAGGGAAAGTGGCGCGCGGTGGATTTTCCACGAAGCGGCGCGACGCGAGGGGCCCCGAGAGGCGGCTGGACGCGGAATGCGCGCCGCAAGTGCGGCGCGTGCGACGGGCGACAATGCGCGACGCTCACGCACGCGCATACTTCCCTCGACGTTCGACGTGGCGAGCGCGATCGAGACACGGGGAAGGCGAGCGAGCCCTCCGAAGGAGAAGTAAAAAAGCACGGAGAATCGACGTGACGTCAATCGGGGGCTGCTGCGTCGTCGACGGGGGATGCATAATGCGCATCCGGCGCGCGTCGAGGAATCAGAACGGGCGAGAGTCGAACGCACTGCTATTGTCTCCGGTTATGTGACTTGCCGTCGGCTCTTCCTATTTCGAAGAGTTGAATGGAGGATCGAGCGCATCGGGAATGCAGTTTTTTTTTTTTGCGGCGCTGCTGAGAGGGTTATATATAGTGGTGTCGTCCGAAAGAAGGACGGGTTTGGGGTTCGGGATCAGATGATCGCTATCCCCTCCACTTCTTCGACTGCGTGTGAGCGACAGGGGCACTCAATCTCTGTCACGCTACGCGATGAGGGTAAAGGCAGGCCGGAGCAAAGCTGTATACAGTAGTGGTCGATTAAATTTAATTCATTCGGGGTGGAGGTTTTTTTTCGTTGTACATTATTATTATCAATGTTATTATTATTGAACGGGTATATTATCCTTTAGTTAACAATGATCAGAAATAAAATAAAAGGGATACAATTAAACTAAAATTAACTTGGAGTAACTACTTCTTTAGAGTCATCAAGTGATTTTTAAACATATCGGGGGTGTCGCAAAAGATATTAACACGACTGTTATAGTCGTTAGATTAGGCGTTAAAGTGCGAGTGCCAAAAGTTGATTTTCGAGGGTATTTCAAGAAAATTGTTTTCAATTAAAAAATCCGTACGCACAACGGAAACTACACTCATATAGTTTATAAAAAATAAAATAAAAAAAAATGATTTCGGACCTGCCGTTCCATAGCTACACATTCGACCAACGCGCGTGGGGATCCAGAAGACTAATTAATATATTAAAATTTATGCATGTGCTTCTATTCATTTATATTCTTTTTTATATAGTTTATTGAGACATTGTACTAATGGTAGGTAATAAAAATTTGATACGAAAACTAAATTATTCCTGAAAGCAATTAAAAATGGTTTACTTCCCCTTTAATAAACTAGATAAGAGTAATTCCGGCTTACCCTGTCCTGGATCCTGACGTTCTCCTGACCCCTCTTCAGGCTAGGAGCCCGCAGGACCTTGCTCGTGATTGGTGGTTCCATCATGGTGGTAGACTTTGCTCTCTCGTCAGGATTTCATCCCTGAAGGAGACTCTATGCTCTCACTCCATGGTCTGCAATCAGAAATGCACACAATTATTATAGGAAAACCTAAGGAATCTTGAAACACAATATATTGCTAAGAAATTCTATTATCACAATAAATTGCTAAGAAATTCTATTATCACAATAAATTGCTAAGAAATTCTATTATCACAATAAATTGCTAAGAAATTCTATTATCACAATAAATTGCTAAGAAATTCTATTATCACAATAAATTGCTAAGAAAATCTATTATCACAATAAATTGCTAAGAAATTCTATTATCACAATAAATTGCTAAGAAATTCTATTATCACAATAAATTGCTAAGAAATTCTATTATCACAATAAATTGCTAAGAAATTCTATTATCACAATAAATTGCTAAGAAATTCTATTATCACAATAAATTGCTAAGAAATTCTATTATCACAATAAATTGCTAAGAAATTCTATTATCACAATAAATTGCTAAGAAATTCTATTATCACAATAAATTGCTAAGAAATTCTATTATCACAATATATTGCTAAGAAATTCTATTATCACAATAAATTGCTAAGAAATTCTATTATCACAATAAATTGCTAAGAAATTCTATTATCACTACTGTAGGTTGATGAAACTCCATCCACGAATTTCCATACCTCCTACCCCTCAAAGTCTACTAAAAACCTGTTTCAACAACCACCGGATTCCAATACACATACTTCCCTCCCTTCCGATGCTTCTTCCTCGAAGCAAACGAGGAACCAACAAGCTCCCATTACTCAAAATCCAACGACTAATGGCGACAGAAAAAAATCGTGTGAAAATCGCAGATTCGACGGTCGCGGAGTATCGCAGGTCGCCGGGCGAAAGTAAGAGTAGAGGTGCGCGCGCTCGCGATCGTGGGAGATGGAGACCTACGCGAATTCCAGTTGGACAGGCACAGCTGGTGGTTGGAAACTCGAGGAATGGATAACGGTATGCAACGGGAGTTAACGGAAGATAATGCACGAACAGGTACAAGCGCGCTGGAGGATTCCTCGAGTGTCGACCTCGCCTCTCGATTTCCCTTGCAGACGCCTCTGAACGCTGCGCGCGAGCCTCTGTGCAAGCGTCTCAAGGGTTGGCGGCATTCTTGCCGCGCTTCCTCGAACACCTGGGTATACGCCGTGCAACCTTATACATCTAAGTTGACAACTATGCCACTGGGATTCCTTTATCCTGATTCGACCGAGAGAATTCACTCGTTCCACATGAGAAATTCGTAACCCGTGTTCCATTATCTCGCGTTCACTGGCGTTGGCGTGTTTTCACGCCGAGGGCGATTTTATCTACAGTTTCGCCTTGTTTTCACATTATTATTATTATTATTAATGATGTTAGGGGAGTATCCCACTTATACAAAATAAAAATTTCAGTAAAGTAGGTACAGGAATAAATAAATGTTGATATCGAGGTGGCGGTTAAATTAAACAGAAATTAAAAGATGACCGTCCTTATGCACTTTCATAGTTTCTGGAAAGTATTGTTCAAGAACTTTGGAATATTCACTTCGAATCGAAACTAAAAAGGAAACATTCCGAAACCGGAAATTGAAAAAATTCTGAAACTTTGTGAATTTGTAGGAAATTTCCCCCTGATTGTAACAAAATTTTTGTTTGTTGCCCAAAACCACTTTAAGGGGGTGTAACTGACCCCTGAAAATCCGGTTATTTTCCGGTTTTGTGTTATAACTCGTGAATTGTAAAATAATTTTTTTACCAAATGATAGATTTAATTAAAATCTTCCCATGTAAGCCGAGAGTTTGCTTTAGGACTTAGGTACTCGAAATTTCCAAGTAGAAGCGATGGTTTAGAAAGGGCTGACCGCTCGAAAGGGTGGTTCCAAAAAACTTTGCAGCCCTCCAAGCGTCGAGATTCGGTCGATTTTTCACGGTGCGTGGATGGCACCGTCGACCGTGAATCGCATGAGAAATAGTTTCGTGCAACGTGTACCGCGAGAAGGAGCACGGGTATGGCTTCCGTGTGCGAGAGGGAGGGAAGGAGAGAGAAAGGGGCAGTTTAGCGTGACGCGAAATCGATAGAGCACGATATTAAACCCCTCGTTTCTTATAGCTCTGTCAGCAGCTAATGGTCGGCGGGGCTGGCTTCCAGGAGACATCGAGATAGAATCTGCGAGATGGATGGGGCGAAAAACTCGTCCCGTGGAGCGACTTGTTCATAACTGGGGCACGCGGATTTTAGGTACGGGCGGATTCCTAATTGCATCGCGAAAGGCTGGGACGGGGCACGGTGTTCAGCACCATTTCAATCGGAAACGTTTAATTGCGGTGTGGAGTGTTTCCCTGGGAAAAGTCGGTGGATTTATAAAACGAGTTAGTCGACTATTAGAGCTGGGGTATTTTGGTGGGAAAAAAAAAAGGAAGGAACGAAGTATCGTCTTCCAATAATAGATATATTGAACTTTGATATCCGATACATTCAGTTGCAATTACTGACATGTTGAACTCCGATACGCGATGTACTGATTTCCGATAATCGATACGCCTAAGTTGGAGAACAGGCGTAGATACTGTGTTCCGGTAGTCGATGCTGCATCCAGCTCCAATAAATAATCGATACATCAAATTTCAATGTTTCGATACACGGATAATCAATACTTCATCCATATATGAATACATCGAACTTCAATAATCGATACATCGAACCTCAATAATCGATACATCGAACTTCAATAATCGATACGTCGAACTTCAATAATCGATACATCGAACTTCAATAATCGATACATCGAACTTCAATAATCGATACATCGAACTTTAATAATCGATGTATCGAAGTTTAATAATCAATCTATCGAACTATATTTAATGATCGATATATTGAGTTGCGATTATCGATATATCGACTTTCAATAATCGATACTTATTTATTTATTTATTTATTTATTTATTTACGGGCGAAGGCCTTTTTATGTCGAGTACGGAAGTAACGAAATATATATTTCCCAGGAGAATTAAGTTCCAGAATTTCCGGACAATTGAACTTCCATAATCAATAAACTGACATTCATTATTTTTAATTAATTTAATTTAACTCATTTAAGTATATCAACAGGATAAGCCCTTTGTTATAAAAAGTACAAATCGCAGCCACACAAGCATAAAAATAATTAGGAAGTACAACAGAAAAATAATTAAAAGAAACAAAGCAGAGAAGTAACCGCAAAAGAACCATTAATGACATTGACAAAAAAGATATAAAAGAATCATACTAACAATAACAGCAGCAAACATAATAGTAAAAGTTAAGGGGAATAGGAAATACAGAGCAGCGTGATTAAAAGAATCACAGGAATTATTGAAGAAGTCCACAGAGTCACAATAACGATTCGAAGTTATCAGAAATCAATAATTATTCTCAGCACAATGCTTCCCCTAATCTAACATTCCCCATTTTCAAATATCATTTCCGCAAAAACTGTTCATCCCACATCTATTTCAAGTCCCGCAAAATGATCCCCCAACTCTACCAAAAGCATCCAAATACACCAATTCCATCCCGAGAAGCCTATCATAAATACCGACCTACCAGAAACCGTGAAACGACAACGCGTTACCCGCGTTCCAACGCCGAAAGCGCGATCCCGGGCACTGCACCGCGCCGGCATATTGTAAGTACCCGCGGCTTACAAACTGCCTACAAATGTCCACGAACACGAGTCGCTGGCGACTCGAGCGCGAGACTTCCGAAAAACAGAGGACCACGACGCGCGCGCGTCACAAAAGAGGGAATGCGCCGTGATAGCGTGCGCCGCGTACGCGCATGCCGAGCCAATTACCGGGCGCGCGTTTTAGCGCACCGCGAACGAGAAAGAGCGGAGGGGGAGAGGCGGTTCGTTGTCGCCGGGATTTATGAGCTGCGAAGCTCGGCTACGGGGAACGGCAGCGCGGCGCGGCGCGCTTCTCGGTGCGCGGGCATCGTTAAACGCGTTTTTAACAGACCGCTGATGAGGTTTGTCCATTAATACGTATCCGATGTCGCGGCCACTCGCGACGCAACCCCGCCAACCAATGGCAAGAAGAAGAACAGGAAGAAGAAAAAGGGACTGGCTGCCAGCCAAATATTCGAAAATCGGAGGGACCGGAGCAGCCTGCCGGCATTTCCACGGGATCGGGTATCGTCCATTCGATGAAACTTACGGATTCGTCTACTTATACAGGGTGGACCACGTAACCCGATCACCTTGATTATTTCTGTTGCCACTGGAGAAATTTAAAGTGCCCTTTTTTTTTTACTCGCTTTGGTTTAGAGAGCCTCTAGAACTGGATATAGAGTACCTCGTTGCGAGTCACTTTTTTAAGTTGGCAGAGTGACCCGTAGTAATTTAAATGGAACCGTGTAATTAGCCATATTATGCTTTTTTATCATTAGAATTGAAGGTATGGTGGGAAAATGGATTTTTTTTAGAAATCTATTCCATATTTTTGGCCAATAATACCATTTACACATCAAAATAAAAAAATTATATTGACCCTTTGTTGACACACCTCTTTTTTGGATCATCTTTGACATCCCAGAGCGTGTAATTAGTTTTTCAATACTTTTTCACCATATTATGCTTTTTTATCATTAGAATTGAAGGTATGGTGGGAAAATGGATTTTTTTTTTTAGAAATCTATTCCACACTTTTTGGCCACTAATACCATTTACACACATCAAAATAAAAAATTTATATTGACCCTTTGTTGACACACCTCTTTTTTGGATCATCTTTGACATCCCAGAGCAATTTTTGCACGACTGCCATTCTCATTTAAAAAATCCAATCGCGATGAAAAAAATCATGGGCCAATTTCAAGGTCTCTAGAATGTATTCCAATAGTTTTTTGATCGAAATTTTATCACAGTATTTGTAAAGAAAATCTAAATTATCATATTTCGAGAAGAAGCGAAGATGATCTTAAAAAAAATTGTAACTATTACAAATTTCAATGTTAGAAGCTAAAAATCTACGGAGTTGATGTTTAGGTATAATATTTTCTGATAAAAAATAGTTTGCAAGCCGGCTTTGGAAACAAGCTATTTATTTTGCATATAGAAGGCGCAGAGTGTCAACGAAGGGTTAAATTTTGATCCCGTTATGATCTAAAATTTCCAATTCCTTTGAGAAGAAAATTTGAATACCTAACGTGTAACCCAAGTAGTTTGCTACTCAGCGTGGGTCAAAATGGACCCCGCACCGGCGGGGCGAGCGATAAGAATAATGGGTTCGATGGAACGATTGGGTGTCTATACGTTTTTCATCGACTCGCGGCTTCTTCCTGTTCCAACGGCCAGCTGGGTGCATCCAGCCTCGCGCAAGGGAGGCTGAAACTTGGCGCACGGTTATCTCCGTGTATATAATGAATACGAAGCTGGTATTATATCCTGGCGTTTGGCAGGCGTTCAAAAGGTGCCCTTTTGCGAGCAGAAAGCTGCTTCTGCCGATGGAGGGAGGAGATGAGTTCTATTTGATGTGTGCCTCGTCCATACGACCCGAATATGGAGGTACTTGTTTGCTCTTTAATTGGAAATATCCCTGCAGCGAACGAGTGCTCCCGAAATTATTCAATTCTATTCCAAGGACTCGCGGAAACACCAAGATTCTTAATGAAAAGTTAATCGAGTTCCATTAAACTTGCTTCGTTCTTCGTCCCCGCGATGCAATTCAAACAGGAGGTTAAATATTCCACCCCTAGTTCCTAGTGCCTCGAGGAAATGTGAATTTTAACAGGTACCGAAACTTCTCCGATAAAATCGCAGTCGAGAGAAGAACAGAGATCCGTCTTCCTCTCCTAAACGCCGAGGACGCAGTTAACGAGCCGCGGCGTCCTTCGATATCGAATGTCGCCGATGCCTATCGACACTCAATGATCGCAACGAGCTCGTCCCGCATGGTAAATGGTGCATCACCGAAGTGTCTATTCTTTTCGTCCAAGAGACAGGTCGTCGTGCCAGATACGAGCAGGCGGAATATTTACTCGATCCACTAGGCCAAATAATAGTGTGCTATTAATTTCGGCCAGGGCGCACGCGCGCTATTTAGTGCGCGAGATGGTTCAGCCACGCCGATTTCCGTCTTTACGAGCCACGCCTGCCGAACGCTAGGGGGATCGGTGGCGTTGCTCTACCGGTCCGGATTCGGAACCTGAAGGAGCTTCGGAATGGCACTTTGTATTTAGTATTGCTAATCGGTATTTATGATTGGTTGTCCCAGGACTGTTTTCTTTATTGTATAGTATTTTGAAAACCAAAAAGTGATATCAGCGCATAGGTTCGGTCATATAAAAATGTTTATATGACCGAACCTATGCGGTGATATCACTTTTTGGTTTTTAATATTCTAAAAATACGGTCGAAATTATAAATTCTTTATTGTATAGTATTGTATCCATCTGTTGTGCAATAAAGATAAAAAATAAATAAAATAGTAAAGCCAACTTAAAAAAATAAAGATTAAAAAAGAGGAACTAGCAGTGGTCATTTTTCGTGGGATCATTAGTCAATTCATTTTGGAGTTCTGAAGTTGTATAACCCATGGAACATTTTCCTTGATTAGCTAATTTATATGGAGTAATATAACTTTTGTCTTAGCACAGAAAGTATTAGTCAACATGTTTATCTATTATTCAATTTAAGTATCTAAATATCTATTATAGAGAGTTAGTTATTGTAATAGTTATATATGTTAAATATCTATTATCCAATAAAACAAAATCTTTCACAAAATAAATCTTCACCACCACTGGTGTCTAAAGTGAATTTTTCGACGAATTAATTTGACGCAATTCCCTTTCCTAAACCTCATTATAAACCTATTAAAATATCCTGGAGCCTTATCCTGGAGCATTTTCCTTGATTAGCTAATTTATATGGAGTAATATAACTTCTGTCTTAGCACAGAAAGTATTAGTCAACATGTTTATCTATTATCCAATTTAGGTATCTAAATATCTATTATAGAGAGTGAGTTACTGTAATAGTTATATATGTTAAATATCTATTATCAAATAAAACAAAATCTTTCACAAAATAAATCTTCACCACCACTGGTGTCTAAAGTGAATTTTTCGACGAATTAATTTGACGCAATTCCCTTTTTCACTTATCAAAACATCCTGGAGTCTTGTTCAAGTTAAAGTTCACTCAGATTTCGCTATAAGCGCGCACGTGCGTGGCCCAAGCGGGCAATAATCGAGGCCTGACGCGACCCAGTAGTTAAAACACAAGCACCGTCCTAATCTGACGACCCCACCGCGCGCATTAAATAGCAAGGCCGGTGAAATTTATTTCTTAATTGAAATCCACCTGTATCGGAAAGTCCCACGACACTTAGCCCAACGTGGGAGACGCGGAACGGGTACGATTACTTCATGGACCGGAACACCTCTGACCGTCTTAAGAAAGTGGTTACGTTTCGTCTGCGTTTTCACCAGAACGCATTTGCATTCCCCTGGATCGGAGAAATCTAATACGTCGAGAGGCTGCTTGCCTAGCTCCAGCTGGAAACATCACGATTCTGATCGAAAGATAAACCTGTATATGTATGTAACTTTTCTGTCTTCCCATAGATTGATTAATAAAGATTAATGAAGATTAATTGCTAAAAAATTTAAATATTAAAATCAAAGTTTTTTGACCCCTATACTTTTTTTCCCTTTTTGTAAATCGTTTAAGTTCGACTGATTCGATATTTTGTTGGGGCAGAGGGATGTGAGATACGAGAAGGAAAATTCTATCGACGATTGAAACAGGAAGCCGTGCAGCAACTTTCCTTTCAATTTGATGTCGCGACAACGTCGAGGGGATTTCGGTGGCTCTAATTACCAAAGATAATGCCCCGGCGGCCTAGTTCGCAGATCGGTCCCGCATTAGCACGGATTTTGGCAGATTTCCATTCGAGTTACAGCTAATCCGACGACCGCGGCCAGACTCCTCGCCCCGCGTTGCTGATTAAAACCGCGGACAATGATCCGTGGAGAAACAATCTCAAACCAGCGACTCGACGCTCGGAAACTTTTTAACTCTTGAAATACCTGGTACTTCCACTGTTCCTGGCAACAGTAATTTGGGGTCAAACCATCTGGAAGTCTGGTACTTGTAAAAATAAAAGAACGTAGGTAAACTAAAGAATGTAATTTTTTTTTTCAAGGATCACCATTTTCGAGATTTTCTTTTTAAACACCCAAAATCACTATCGTCGAAAAATCAAATTCATTTCCCGAAATTTGATTTTATTATCCGGAAGATTCCTTTTAAATACAAAAGTTAAATAAGAAATAATTCAGATACTGTGTTAGTGATTATTATCTTCGTGGTTGCATTCTCGAGGAAGTGGAACTCGAAAAAAGTTGAGTTGTATATCCTAGAAGTATCAAATTCCCAGGAATTCTTTAATAAATCAACATTCTTTTCCTATTACGATATTACGTGACTTTTTAAAACAGGAATTCGATTAACACGTGAGCCTCTCAGAAGCCAAACTAACCAACTCCGCTGAAACTTCTCAATTTCAATACTTCAACGGACACTGACAATTCGTGTTACTTAACTTACCAAATTTCTCTAGCTTTTATTGCGCATAGTAGATAAGATTAGTTTCTGAGAATCTCGGGCGTCGTCGCTGGATGAGAAGAAATTATCTACCGAATTCCAAAAAAAAAAACAGGGGACCGAACTTTGACCTCGCTACAGCTGACACCGAACTAAATTTAATCGTGAGCAAGCCTCGTAATGTGCCGGGCGATGTAGAGATACCAGGACGTCAAATGGTAGTTAAACGGTGTACATCAATTCCGCGGTAAACGTTGCGTACGATAATGTATGCGCACGCGCACAGAAAGGAGCGTAGCGAGCCGCTGGCTTATATTTTTCCGCGCTGCTAATCCCATTCATCGCGTTTAAACGGCGGTCATGGGATTACCTCGAGCGGTTTCTCTCCTTGGAAACTCGTCTACAAGAGTGAAGGAGCTTCTTTCCTCGGATGCTGGGCGAGCTTTCAATGAAACTGCACCTTGCGGACGACTTCTATGCGCGTTCGAACACGTCGCTACATCGGGGATTAATTCTTACGGGGAAAGTGAGCCTTCCAGTATTGCACCTGCTGATCCAGAAATTTGTATATATTTAATATCGAAGAAAAAGTGAAATTAATATTGTGAAATGTGTTTTGGGCAGAGATGGGCGAATTTGTATTTAAATAAAATTTCGAAAAAACGAATAAAAGTTAAAACATTAAGGTGAAACATTTACGTAGAAAAAAGTAGCTAACGGAATACGTAAACATTATAAAAAAACAATTTTCAAAAATTTTGAGGGTAACCTACCCCCTTAAATAAATTTTTATAATTACCTAATGAATTTTATCGAATTCGGATTCAAAATATTTTTAGCCTTTCAACTCCACTCTCCCCGAGATTAAATCCTGAGTGCGCCATTGGTATGCTGAATATATCTCCAAGTTTTGGAATTATTAGTAAGACACTCGAGACTTCTCCTAATTGTCCCCGAAGTACTTTTACATCGCTACAATTTCCCATTCAGAATAGTAATAACAATCTCTGTATCAGATTGTCAGTTTCCAAGATTCCAAGTTTACCTTGAACTTGTAAATTACACCTAGCTAACTTCCCGCAGAATCTTACAAGATCCCCAGTGAAGAGATCTCGAAACATCCAATGGCGCGTTTGTGTACAGCGCGTCGACACGAGCAGAACGGGTTTGAAAGAATTTTATCGAAAAGAAATGCGTGTCGGGCGGTGGAATAACGTGACATAACCGCTCCTAAATATAGAAGTAATGCGGTAAGTATAGACGCGGCGTTTATGTAACGCGCGTGCACAAGTTGGAGCCCGAGAATGAAGCAGGGGAGCGCACAATAACAAAACCGGTGCGAACGCACTGTATGTTTACTCTGGCCGAAAGGTTAACGAGCGAGTTTCGTGAAGACTGATCTTCGACGCGAGGGAAAGTTTCGCGGTATCTGTGCAGCGCATCGCGGGACTGATGGTTGTAACGCAAGATATATTTGGGGATATATCAATTCGGGGTGCTGGTAATGGAAGCTTCCAAAGAGTCAGCTGTGGGATGGTGGAAGAATATATTGATATATCGAAATATATCAGCGTATATACGAGTATATCAATGTATATCAATGTAGAGCAGAACACCGGAGCTAGTTGATACGTTATTCTGTTTTCAATTTTTAAAATTTTCATTTGATTTCATTACTTAATAACATATATTACAAAATATACTTTGGTCCTTCCTCTTCAATATAGAGTAAGTGAAACCTGCCCCTGCGTCAACTAGCCTCGGTCACCCTTATATCAGAGTAAATATATTCATATATGAATGTATATCAGAGTATGTGTGCATATATCAATGACCAGCAATAATTAGGATATGTGTATATATTAAGAAATATATTTCAGTGTATATTAATATATATATCAATGCATATATCAGCAATATATCGATGCATTTGACAATCCTATATCAATATACTCCAATATATATCAACTTATATTACTGTTTATTAATAAACATCACCATATATCTCTGTAGGTATACCAGTGCACTTTAGTATATGTATATTATTGCATATATCAGTAATATATCGTTGCATATGACCGTATATCAATATACTCCAATATCACTGTTTATTAATAATCATCACCATATATCGCTGTAGATGTACCAGTGCACATTAGTATATATCAGCAATATATCGTTGCATATGAGCGTATATCAATATACTCCAATATATATTAACTTATATCACTGTATATTATAATAATCATCACCATATATCGCTTTAGGTATACTAGTGCACATTAGTATATATCAGTAATATATTGTTGCACATCAGCGTATATCAATATACTCCCATATATACCGACATATATGACTATATATCAATATATATCACCATATATCGCTATATATCAAGCCATACCACAATATATTACTGTCTACCAGTAAATATTACTGCGTATCCAATACATTAGAACACAAATATATCAATATATCAGTCTCAGAGCATCCTCGCACTATCTCCGCGCAATCTTTCGACAGGCCTAACGAAGCCTCCGAGTATTGTTCGAAGAAGACCCAACTTACATCCGGAAGCCACGTGTACCAGCGAACTGGAGGAAACGAATTAACGCGAGGAGAGAAGTCACTGGTACTTCCGGCCACTGTGAATCCTCCAACGTGGCGGCCAAACGCGTTGCGAGAGATCACTCGTAGGCTTTCACCGTTCTCCGGAACAGGAAGCAGCTAACCCAATTCGACCGCACGCGAACGTCTCTCGTTATTGGCCCGCCGTGCGATTAAACACCGCGTAAACGCGGGGAACCGTGCGATAATAGCCAAGATTTGTAGCGTTCAGTTACAGCTAAGCGCAGGTTCGTTCCTTTTCATGCATCTCTGGTTTCTTTGGCCCCTCCGTGCTAAGATTTATAATCGGCAACTGATAATCGGGAGTTCAAGTGCACGCGTACCCGATCAATTTTCAAATTCAGTTATCTCGGATTTTCTTTTTGGATAAAATACAGGAATTTCCGAGTTCTGTGAAGTTAGCACCGCCAAGTGCAAATTTTAAAAAAATAGGAATTCATTCTTTGTAAGCTTGCTTTATTGCAAGTGATAGTAATTTACTTAGATCTTCCCACTACAGGTGTTTTCAAAAACACCTTCCTTCATCAAAACACCAAAATTACCTTCAATTTCTTACACAGCACAAAATATTCTAAAAAATACACAAATACCAAATACCCTAGTATTCTTATTAGACGAAAGTGTGCAAATAATTTCTGTTCCAAAAATCCCTTATACCCGCTAAAAGTGCAGATGCTGAAATTATTTCGATAAACCATCGAAGGTATATAACTACGAAAATCGTTATGCAGACCACCTTGAAGGCGTTCCTGCGAAATACCCCCGGTGCATCGCCGAAACACGCAAAGGTTTCCAGGTCAGCCCGCGCCTCTCTATCGGTTTTCGAAATCATCGATACCATTAGTCAGCGGCAGACAAAGTACAGAGGCGGCGCGGACAAGCGTAAATCTCGGCGGGAGCGATTTACTATCGCGTCGTCGCGGGTCTCGCGTATACCTCTAGAAACAGAATGGGCTGTCAGCAGCGCGTACAGTTAAACGTCGTAAAGGGAGCGTGAGAATCGTAATGACCCGCCGCCAGGAAAGCGGCGACGAATTGCTGAACGCTATATAATCGCTTCACCTACATGCCCGGCGATTGTCTGGCGATTGTCACGCGATACGCGTAACTGGAGTCGATCCTACGACTGCAATCGTATCTGTACCATCTACCACCTCTGGGCCTAAGGCCCCTTCGAAATACCACGAAAATTAGAACCTTTGAGTAGCAAAAAATTAAGTTTTTTCAAATCCGCAAAATACCATAAAATACAAAATTGTGTAAATTTCTGAATATTCAAATTTTCATTAATGCCTCAATCGTCCAAAATAAGATTTTTTCAATTTCTGAAAATTAAGTTGTCGTTTCCAATTTCCGAAATATTGAATTTTTTAAAATTCCCGCAAAATTGAAGTTTTCTTAATCCCTTAATTCCCCTAAAATAATTCTTTTTGTCAATTCCCGAAAATTAAGTTTTTTTTTTCAATTTCCGAAGTATTGAATTTTTTAAATTCCCGCAAAATTTAAGTTTTGTTAATCCTTCAATTCCCCCGAAATTTTTTTCAATTCCTGAAAATTCAGTTTTCTTTTTCAATTTCCGAAATATTGAATTTTTTAAATTCCCGCAAAATTTAAGTTTTTATTAATCCCCTAACCCCCTAAAATAAAATTTTTAAATTCCCGAAAATTCAAATTTCTTGTAATTCCCGATAATTTAAGTTTCTATTAAAACCTTAATTCCCTAAAAATATATTTTTTTTAATTCCCGAAAGATTTAGTTTTTTTTCAGCCCTCACACTAGGAAGACCCCCAATGTTAATTAATAGCAGCTCTCCACCACTATAAATGCACGTTAGGTACACAGCGTTCAAGTTCCCATAATTTTGCAAAATGCACCCTCCAGTACCCGAATTCCTGGTACCACGCGTTCCCCTAGCACGGCACGCAAATTCCAGCTCCGTTTGATCGATCACACGACCCGATGTCGCATTTGTTTCAAGGAAACAAGCGTTTCTAAAGGAGAAATGGGTCAGGCTACATGTTTGCTTACGACGTGCAATCGCGTTTTCTCGAGAGGGGTCCACGGTGCGCCGCGGAAGTAGACGGAATGCTGGGGGGGAGGGGGGCGGATCGGAAATCGATGGGACCGAGTGCCACGAATCCCAAACAAGCAACTTCCCTCAGATTGGATCACCTTGTGGATGCTGGAACGGAATTTCTCCGGCAAGGGACACGTGTTCCCCGTCAATTTGCCAGGGAAATTGAAAAGTTCACCTCGAGCCCCTTTGCCATGCACGAATAGGTACACCTTGCAATCCGCGCGGTAGTTTGTCACGCGGAAAGATCGCTGTTTTACATAACGATCTGAAGATAGCCCCGCTTTATCGCTCGCCAGGCGTCGCGTCTTATCGGCGTTGTCAAACGGCCGATAAAACCGTAACACCTACCTTCTGCTCGGTTTATCACTGATACGACGCGAGAATAATGAGCTGCGTCACCTTCTATCTGCACGCTGTGTACCGGGGTGTAAAGAAATAATTCATGGTTCAGACAGGTGTATTGATGAAGATCTGATAAAAAAAATGTAACACAAAATTCAAACTCGAATCCCTATAAAACTGGGTTTCACACTTCAGTTTGTTATGGAATAATAACGCAACTAATTTGCAAAAGCAATTGGAGAACATATACTAATTGTAATTACTGTAATTTCACACTGAACCAACTTTTTTAAGAACTATTATACTTGTAGGAGCATCGAATAACATTCAGATTTGAAGTGGAAAAGAAAGAAGTCCATGGAAAGCCTTTGATTCATAATGTGGTGGTCCGTATGGGCGTGGCGACTCCGCCCACTTTGTCCACCTTCTGCCCGCGCATGCGCACTGGAGCTACCACTATTGCTAGCCACACCTATACACATCTAATCCCAAAATTTCAAGAAAAATGAGAAGACTCGACTTCCAGAATATCTCTAGCAGACATTTTTTATCTTCTAAAGTCTATAGAATTTGAAAATTAAGTTATTAGACCAAAGTAAGTGTAGTTATAGAGTCCTGCTCTCGCGTTTTAGGGTCCCCTTGAGACGCAGAAGTACGAATCTCATTTACCGAGGCCAGGTTGTTTGCTCCTCCTATTCCATACTTTGTACGATAATTGGATAGAGACTTTTTGGCATTCGATCGCCAAAAGGACGTTACGAAACGATCAGTCACGCCGTTTAAGCTCATCTTCGAACAACCGTGTCTGAATCTCGCTGCAAGAGTCGCGCCCGTCCTTCGTCTATCCTTGAACTCGTAATTTTACGAGCCACAAATCCGTCGCGGTAATTTACGACACGCCCGTAATCACAGCACACCCACGTTTACTTGGAGCTTCCTTGAACCTCTCCTGGCGACGTCTCGTCACGATTCCGCTCGCTTAACTCGACTTGATATGCTTGGAAATTGGCCACGCTTCGGTGTATGGGACACTTTTCGATCGTAAACCGATCGGAGGTGTAACTTTTGAATCTTTGAAGCAATCCGAACACTGAAGAGATCGGACGAAGATTTTTCACTCCCACTTGCTTTGAGATTTATGATCGACTTTCGAGAAAGATTATTCCAAGTGGATTTCAGGTAACTAGATACAAATTCAACGGTAAATCTGTGAGCGGCAAAGGAGGCGAAGGGACGAAGGCCATTTGCATTCCCTTTTCGCTGGGCTGCGATTCACAGGGAACCTTTCTCTTTCATTCAGCCCACCAATTACGGGACAATGAGAAATAAATTACGCCGCGCGCTGAATTAATTTGTTCCCCGTCCATCTGCTGTATAATTAATTAGGTAATCGGCTCGCGACGATGCGCCGGGTTACAAGCCCTCGCCAATTTTCTCCTTAACCTGCCAGCGTTATCCTTTTATTGATCGACGGCGAGGTGCTTCCTAGGTTTTCATCTGTTGTTATTAAATTCATCAGATATGGACTCAGGAAAAGGGGAGAGAATGAATTCCAAATTTTACCTTGATGTCTGTTCTTTCTGTCACTATTATTTTTATTATTATTATATTTATTTTTATTATTATTATATTTATTTTTATTATTATTATATTTATTTTTATTATTATTATATTAATTTTTATTATTATTATATTTATTTTTATTATTATTATTATATTTATTTTTATTTTTATTAACAATTTGTTTGGCGTCGATTTTCCACGGAGAGAGTTAAGCAAAGCTTCCTAGACTTTCTTAACTTGAAGGAGGGCATTTCTCAAAACCTAACGCCACGCAAAGTGTTAAGGTAAGTACTAGCTTGATAAGATTTATCTACTCGGCTTCCACTTCCGACTTCACAGGGGTAAAAGATACTTTTGCAATCTCCACATGTAACACTTCCGAACGAGGTGGTGATGAATGAGGTGGTTATTAGTTATCACGTAGACACTTCTTTATATTAGGTGGGTGTAAGAGTTAATTTACTCACATTTAACTGATAAGTGTCAAAATGCAAATTTAACTAATTTCTTTTAATTTCATTAGGAGGACACTTCGAATTATTTTCTAGAAAAAGGTATAAAATATTTTTTCATATCTTTTTTCACTACACCTACTTCTACTTTTACCAGGTAATAGACACTCAAGGAAAATGCTTTGATTAAAAAAACTTAATACGCAATACAAACACTTCTATTCTTAGTCAAGGCTTTGGTTCAATAAAGAAATTCAATAAAAAATTGCCACTTGCAAAATAATTCACTAGTAAAATGTACACCACCGATGTTCTATTTATTTAAAAATTCTCTCCAATAAAATAGCACGAGCCATTCGTTTCTCAAGTGGTGCGACAGCGGTGGACGGAAGCTGTCGATGACTAAAGCTTTCGGGACAGCTTTATTTCGGGCGGCCATTTTTCTATCCGGAGGGGAAAAAGGAGAGCGCGAGATTCGCGGAAAAGTCGCACGAGCAAAACGCGCGGCCGCAGGAATTTCTCGGGCAGCTGGCTCCCGTTCACCGTTGCAGCTCGTTATATCTTTCTCTCACGCTTTGTCACGCGCGATAGATATATACGCGCGTGCACGGGATTGCGCACGTGCGATTTCCCTCCGCAGCGACCCATTACTCGCGAATATGTCGCCTTGCTTTCGTAACATTTTCGTATATTGAATTTTGATGCATCGGGCGCGATTGCTTTTCCTGTCGGTGTCGGAGTGTTTGGGTTTAATTTTTCATTCGAAATTGAGCACTCGGTAGAAGTGGGAGGGCAAATGTTATTGGCATTTGGGAAACTCAGATTTCTTGGGGTTTGGGATATTGCATCTGAAATTTGGAACGTGGTTGCCTTGGAATTTGAAGTACCTACAGAGTGGTATTGGAATTTGGAAATTGGAACGTGGGGTGAGTTTGAAATTTGAAATACCGGGTGTTATTGAAATTTGAAATACAGGGTGTTATTGGAATTTGGAATATAGAGATCTTTTGGAATTAGGAATATAGTTTTCTTTAAATTTGGAACACAGAGTTCACTTGGAAAATTTAAAATTTGGAATATAGAATTCTTTGGGAATTTGGAATATAGTTTTCTTTAAATTTGGAACACAGAGTTCGCTTGGAAAATTTAAAATTTGGAATGTAGAATTCTTCTGGAATTTGCAATATAGTTTTCTTTAAATTTGGAACACAGAGTTGATTTGGATAATTTAATATATGGAATGTAGAATTCTTCTGGAATTTGGAATATAGTTTTCTTTAAATTTGGAACACAGAGTTCACTTGGAAAATTTAAAATTTTGAATGTAGAATTCTTCTGGAATTTGGAGTATAGTTTTCTTTAAATTTGGAACACAGAGTTTACTTGGAAAATTTAATATATGGAATGTAGAATTCTTCTGGAATTTGGAATATCGTTTTCTTTAAATTTGGAACACAGAGTTCACTTGGAAAATTTAAAATTTGAAATATAGAATTCTTTGGGAATTTCGAACATAGTTTTCTTTAATTTTGAAACACAGAGTTCACTAGGAAAATTTAAAATTTGGAATATAGAATTCTTTTGGAATTTGGAGCAGATTTTTTTTTTCAAATTTTGAAATACAGATTTAGCTCAGAATTCGGAATATAGAGCTCCCCTAGAATTCAAAACACAATTTTTTTTCGAGTAGGTACATTATACACAAAAATTCTTGAAATATAGTCACCACCCTATTTAAAATTCCCTATTTAAAATTCCCCGTCCACTAGGAATTCAAAACGAACACACTCCCCTCCACATATCTCGCGATTAAACTTCACCCATTTATTCCTACCTTATCACCTACCATTCCCCAACAGAGCCCCCTGAATTGTGAGGATTCACACCGGGCGTTATAAATGACTTAAACCGTTCTCGTTTTAATGCCCTTAGGGGGTTATTAACTTAATAAAGGAAAGATGATAGCGGCAGAAATTGAAGCGCGGTTAAATCTAGGCTCTATGAGGCCGTTTAGAAACCCCACGTGTTCCGAAGTTTCCGTTACGCAACTAGGTAGCAGGAAGTCGCGGCTGGAAGGTGAAGAAACCACCATGGTGCGGAGAGGTGTTGACTGCCATACGGTTGATTGTCACTGTCAAGGTCCCATAGGGGAGACTGATTGCCAGTCGAGTGGCTAACTACTCTGTTAGCTGGCGCCTTTGATCTGATCTCTTTCCTCTCTGATCTAGTTTGTAAAACAACCGCGCGTTTATTCCATCGTGAAAACTTCCACGTTTATTTGACCACTCGTGACCAGAGCCTCAGAAATAAACCATCTCGCCGTCCCAAGCAATATCTAACGTTCCTTTAATCGATGTTTACTCCTGATTGACGTGGCAGACAAGTGTAAACAAAGTAGAACGTGCAACTAGGTCTGCAACTAGGATCTGTGTTAAATCTGGAGGTGGAATATTAGGTCGTTCAAATATAACTAAGATTGGTGTATAAATAAATTCGTACTTTCCCTTTTTATTCTGTTAACAATTTTTGAAGACTAAATACTTCATGCAACTCATCAGAAGGTATATTTATACTAACTCAAAACCTCACCAATTGAGCTCAGATTCTGCACACAACTAGTGCAAATGTAAAACGAGCAATTTTCTTACAACACATAAGACAACATTTCTGTGAAATTTGAAATATCCAGTCACCTCTAAATTTCAAATTCCCGACTTTAAATCTTCCGAAACGGAGTGCTGGAAGTCATAGAGTGGCTGGTAGGAAATGGTGAAAATGACTAGGACCACAGAGGGTTAATTCCTTGTTTCCCTAATTCTACTTTGATTTCCTAATTCCATCGGGAATTCCGCCACGTCGAGATCGATCGACACCAGCAGCGTGGAGCGAGCTGCTCCAGCAGCGGTTCAACGAACGCGTGCTCCAGGCGCGGGACAAAGAGTTGCAGGGGCAGCGGCGAACGCTTTGGAAAAACGAGACGATGGTCGCACAGTTTGTCACTGCCAAGGTCCCATACGTCGTGACGTGGTTTGTTCGCCTGGCCGGTGAGGTACGTCGAGGATGGACGCGATGACCGGTCCTCTTTCCCTCTGTCGCATTGTCGGTGGCGGGGACGCGACGAGACGAGCCGAGGAACGTGACCCGCGAGCCAAAGAGTCGGCGGCGTTCGCGCACCTCTGTCCGCGGCGAAAATAACCGTGGAAGGTGGAAAGAAGAGATGGGAGGTGAAAAAAAAAGGAATGGACGGTGAAACAAAGATGATGGAAGGCGAAAAGAAAGGATGAAAGGTGAAAAGAAGCGATGGAATGTGAAAAGAAGCGATGGAATGTGAAAAGTAGCGATGAATGTGAAAAGAAGCGATGGAAGGTTTTCATTTTTTCTTTTCAATAGCGATGGAATATGAAAAGAACCGATGGAAGGGAAAAATAGCGATGGAAGGTTTTCACATTTTCTTTTTAGAAGGGTTGGAAGGTGAAAAGAAGCGATGGAATGTGAAAAGAAATGATGGAATGTGAAAAGTAGCGATGAATGTGAAAAGAAGCGATGGAAGGTTTTTCATTTTTTTTCCTTTCAAAAGCGATGGAAGATAAAAAAGTGATGGGATGAGAAAAGTAGCGATAGAAGGTGAAAATAAGCGATGAAAGGTGAAAAATAGCGATGGAAAGTTTTCACCTTTTCCTTTCAGAAGCGATGGGAAGTTTCACCTTTTCTTTTCAGAACCGATGGAAAATAAAAAAAGCGATGGAACGTGAAAAGTAGCGATAGAATGTGAAAAGAAACGATGAATGTGAAAAGTAGCGATGAATGTGAAAAGAAGCGATAAAAGGTTTTTCATTTTTTCTTTTCAAAAGCGATGAAAGATAAAAAAATCGATGGAATGAGAAAAGTAGCGATAGAAGGTGAAAAGGAGCGATGAAAGGTGAAAAATAGCGATGGAAAGTTTTCACCTTTTCCTTTCAGAAGCGATGGGAAGTTTCACCTTTTCTTTTCAGAACCGATGGAACATAAAAAAAGCGATGGAACGTGAAAAGTAGCGATAGAATGTGAAAAGAAACGATGGTGTGTGAAAAGAAACGATGGAATGTGAAAAGAAACGATGAATGAGAAAAGTAGCGATGAATGTATAAAGAAGCGATGGAAGGTTTTCATTTTTTCTTTTCAATAGCGATGGAATATGAAAAGAACCGATGGAAGGGGAAAAGTAGCGATGGAATGTTTTCACCTTTTCCTTTCAAAAACGATGGACAGTTTTCACCTTTTCTTCTCAGAAGCAATGAAAGATAAAAAAGCGATGGAATGTGAAAAGTAGCAATTGAAGGTGAAAAGAAGCGGTGGAAGCTCCTGTCTAGAACTGATTCCCGAGCCTAAATTCCCGCTAAGCCAATTTCGAGCAGCCGAGGATCGAAAATGATAGCATCGCCGGTGATTAGATCCGCTAAAGCGCACGGATTAATCAAGCAATTTAGTGGAACGCGATATCAGCCTCCGTGATTGGTAGCGGTACGCTGGAGTGCTTAGGAAAACGGTTTATTATATTCTGCATGCTAGGTGCATGGATTTTTAAACTGTTAGAGGAAAGTATTCCTATGGTTAAGGAATTGGAAGGAATTTCCGCACCTGATGGAGGTTGTTCGTTTTGAACTTCGCACAGGTGTTAGTGAGATGTTACTAATTGGTGTAATTAATAAAGAAGGAGGTACCCTTGCGGGCTAAAATAATAAATAATGTAAGAAAATTGATTTGTTTTTATAGTCACGGTTTGTAAGATAAAGAAAAGTGAACTTCAACTTGGAAACCTTCGTCGTTTTTCTTCATTGAACTATGATCTTGGTAAATTGGACCAGAGATCATGAGCACTAGAGATAGTGCACTAATAGTCCAGTTATTGAAAGGTCGCGTTTCGATCATTAAACGCGAGCGCGCATTTATCAGGCACTCGAGATTGCCTTCATTCACTTCTATTAGCTGTAATTACGCTTCGCGAAGATGTCGATGCTAGATATTCATCCAATTTACCGTGTCACACTCCTCGAATCGATTTCGTATCCCCGCTCGAGATCCACCAGGAAATTGTATCTTTACAATTAAACAAACGAAACACGATCCAACACCTGCTCGACAGAAATAAATTTCTGACCTTCCGCAACGTTTCGCAATCATCCCACGCAACATTAGGAAACAAGGAAGCCACGCAGACGTCCATCAAAGGCGATCTAAATCTCGAAAAGCTGTGGGACAAAGTATCGATGATTCACCAATTCGATAAAATTCTGATGAATCAACTTTCTCAATACCGAACACTTACTGGTAAACACGAAATGAATCAGCGCACATTTATTAAAACGTACAAAAGCCCCTATAATCTTCCTCCCACAATTCTCTGCGCTTCCATTTCACGCGCACGCGCACAGGGACCGCGGAATGGAAACGCAACAAAGGTGACCGCCTCGTGGGCCAGCAATTTCTAACTTCCTCGAAGAACAATAAAATTGGAAATCACGCGAAGAAATTCAGACAGCTGGGACCAGACCACAAAGCCAATGAAATTGCAAATATCAAAGAGAAAGTCCCTTTCCCAATCCATCGCGAAATCGTCGAGATTAAGCCTCGCCTTGCGTCACTCCTCCAAGGTGGTTAATGCAATCTCAAGGATTATCGAGTTAAACGGTACCCCAGACAGAAGTCACGTTTCATTGCCCCCGCGTCTGATGACTCGCGAGGAGCTCAGCCAGCCACCTCCTCCCCCCCCCCCCACCGCTTTCCAGTCTCGTTTCAGAGATTGCATCGCGCGTGCGATTAATCGCCTCTAATTGACCGATCCTACCTCAGAGACGCGCTAATTGCGAGAAATTGAGGGAGATCTGGAGGGAAAGACAATGGAGACACGCTAAACGAGGAGACGACTCTCGAATCGCGATTTCTCGTTGGTACGCGTGTTCCTTGACCCCTGAACTTGGCAGAGACCACTCTCGCCTCCGGAGTCGTTAGAGGCAATTCCAGGGGGAATTGCATAGGTTTGCCAAGGCGAAGACTGTGATAACTGATTTCAAGGGTCTCCCCCCGACTTACTTTCGTGAGCTTCTTTGGGAAGTTGGGAGGGTTGATTGTGGAGTTTGAGGGTCTAGAAGTAGTGAACGTGGAATTTTGAGAGTTTAGAGGTGGTGGACGTTGAATTAGAGGATATAGAGGTGATGAACGTAGGAATTTAAGGGCCTAGAGATGGTGGACGTTGGAACTAAAACGTCTAGAGCTGATGGACACAGGAATTTAAAGATCTAGAGGTAGTGGACGTTGAATTTGAAGATTTAGAGGTCGTTAACGTAGGAATTTAAGGGTCTAGAGCTGATGGACAAAAGAATTTAAGCGTCTAGAGGTGTTGGACGTATGAATTTAAAGGTCTAAATGTGGTGGGCGTTTAATTTGAGGATATAGAGATGGTGAACGTAGGAATTTAAGGGTTTAGAGATGATCGACGTAGGAATTTAAAGGTCTAGAGGTGGTGGACGTTGGAATTAAAGAGTCTAGAGCTGATGGACATAGGAATTTAAAGATCTAGAGGTAGTGGACGTTGAATTTGAAGATTTAGAGGTCGTTAACGTAGGAATTTAAGAGTCTAGAGCTGATGGACAAAAGAATTTAAGCTTCTAGAGGTGTTGGACGTAAGAATTTAAAGGTCTAAATGTGGTGGGCGTTTAATTTGAGTATATAGAGATGGTGAACGTAGGAATTTAAGGGTTTAGAGATGATCGACGTAGGAATTTAAAGGTCTAGAGATGGTGGACGTTGGAATTAAAGAGTCTAGAGCTGATGGACATAGGAATTTAATGGTCTAGAGATAGTGGACGTTGAATTTGAGGATATAGAGATGGTGAACATAGGAATTAAAGGATGTAGAGCTGATGGACGTAGGAATTTAAAGGTCTAGAGGTAGTAGATGTTAAATTAGAGGATATAGAGGTGATGAACGTAAGAATTTAAGGGTCTAGAGATGGTGGACGTTGGAACTGAAGAGCCTAGAGCTGATAGACGCAGGAATTTAAAGGTCTAGAGGTAATCGACATTGAATTTGAAGTTATAGAAGTGGTGAACATAGGAATTTAAGGGTCTAGAGGTGGTGAACACTGGAGCTAAAATGTCTAAAGCTGATGGCCGTAGGAATTTAAAGATCTAGAGATGATAATTGTTTAATTTGAAGGTCTAGAGGTGATGAACGTGAAACTTAAATGTTTAGAAAAGTTAGACGTTACATTTGAAAGTCTAGAGTTGGTAAACATAGAATTTGATCACTTGGAGTAGAAAAGATAAAAAATAGTGGACACTATCCTAAACTAATTGAACGAAGGGAATATCGAAATGAAAGCAATTACGGCCTGAGTATGATGTTCAATGGTTTTCATTAGCCATGGCGATCTGCTGATATCATTACTGGTTTCTAATGGAGGTTGCATTACCGCGGTAATTGCACACCGCCGCGCGCGCCCGTCTTTGGTGGAAACAATTAATCTCCCTAGTCCGCATCGGCATTACGCACATTTACCACTGTTTAGCATAGTTTCCACAGTGAAAATATGCTTTTCGACGATACCGCGTCCATTAGCATACTTCCTTTTCCTCGGCGCGCACCGACTGTTAACGCTCTGATTAATAGGAAAATGATGGACGGCCATTACTGCGCTCCCGAAACGATCAGCGTTCCTTTCGATTCTCCAAGGATCCCGCCTGCGTCCTTCGATGCGCACTTAACGAATTTTAAATTCCTTTGTCGACGTTCCTGTACGTAGCATTCGAGTGGAAATCTGCGAGTTCGCTATACAACTTCAAGAGTATCCTTCGTGGAATAATTATGCAGCAACTATGAAAAAAAAAAAAAAAAATATTCACTGGAAGCTTCCTTTTCGAGAAAATCGAGTTTGAAACTCGTCCTTCTTTCAACCGAGTAACTTTCACCGGAGTAAAATCAACAGAAGTTGAAACTGTGGTGTAACTTTCTTTGAATGCACCCTTACTTTCGAAAAAATCCATTCGAAGGTGAAAAATAATTTCAGCCCAGTGCGCGTGTACTCGATAGATCTTGCGGCTCGATCTTCTTGTAATTAAATAAACCGTGCTATTCTCTTGCGAGCATATTTCATTCCACCTTTCCCAAAGTTTCACTGTTTAATTCTCGAACGCTTTGTGTAAATTGGAGTATTGGGTGCAGATTACTACTTTCATGGTTATTAAGCCAATATTATTATTCTCACGGAGTAGAAGCTACAGGGAAGCATCCACTGCCAAATATAATAAAGGCACGAGTGGCCAGACAACCAAGGTTCCCAGTAACAGAATGTAAGGGAACGTGGCTTGGATCTCGAAAAGCAGTCACGTAGGCGCGCTCGGTGTCCCTGAACGCTACGTCTAGCTATTCCACGCTTTACGACCCAAAGTAGAGTTGCACCATGAACTCTATCCCATGGGGTGGCTCCTAAAGACGTCGTATTGGCGTTCGACAAATTGGCCGCGGTGTGGTAATGCCTTCTTCCAGACGGTTTACGAACCGCAGCCACGTATCCGGCAGAGTCACAAATGATTAGGTCATCCCATAAGTTAGTGTCGAATTTTGTACGGAATTTAGATCAATGTTTTAAACGTGCAGTATCGGACAGAGTTAGAAATATTAGGTCACCTCATAAGATAGTATGGAATTTTGACCGAAATTTAGATAAATATTTTGAACATCAGTATAGAAAGGATCTCAAATATTAGGTCACTCCATAAGATGCTGTCGAATTTTGTACCGAAATTTAGATAAATATTTTGAACATACAGTGTAGAACAGGGTCACAAATATTAGGTCCTCCCACGAGTTCGTCACGAATTGTTCATAGAAATTTAGGTCACTTGTTGAACATACAGAATTTAGATAAATATTTTGAACATCAGTATAGAACAGGATCTCAAATATTAGGTCACTCCATAAGATGCTGTCGAATTTTGTACCGAAATTTAGATAAATATTTTGAACATACAGTGTAGAACAGGGTCACAAATATTAGGTCCTCCCACGAGTTCGTCACGAATTGTTCATAGAAATTTAGGTCACTTGTTGAACATACAGAATTTAGATAAATATTTTGAACATCAGTGTAGAAAGAATCTCAAATATTAGGTCACTCCATAAAATACTGTCGAATTTTGTACCGAAATTTAGATAAATATTTTGAACATACAGTGTAGAACAGGGTCACAAATATTAGGTCCTCCCACGAGTTCGTCACGAATTGTTCATAGAAATTTAGGTCACTTGTTGAACATACAGAATTTAGATAAATATTTTGAACATCAGTATAGAACAGGATCTCAAATATTAGGTCACTCCATAAAATACTGTCGAATTTTGTACCGAAATTTAGATAAATATTTTGAACATACAGTGTAGAACAGGGTCACAAATATTAGGTCCTCCCACAAGTTCGTCACGAATTGTTCATAGAAATTTAGGTCACTTTTTGAACATACAGAATTGAACACAGTCACAAATATTAGATTGTCCCATAAATTTGTGTTGAATATTGTACCGAAATTTAGGTCAATACTTTGAACATACAGCATCGAACAGGGTCATAAATATTAGGTCATCCCATAAGTTCGTGCGTAATTTAGCTCGATATTTTAAATATGCTGTATCGAACAGGGTCACAAATATTGGATCATCCCATAAGTTCGTCTCGAATTGTGCATCGAAATTTAGGTCACTTGTATCGAACAAAGTTACAAATATTAGGTCACCGCGTAAGTTACTGTCGAATTTTGTTCGAAATTTAGATAAATATTTGAAACATGCAATATTGAACAGGGTAACAAATATTAGGTCATCGCAGAAGTTCGTCTCGAATTTTATACCGAAATTTAGGTCAATATCTTAAACATAGGTAGCTTCGAATTTTATGAAAAAACGTAGATAATATGATTATTCTAATGGTAAAGCTACAGAATTACAAAAACGTGATTAACTTTGAAACTTTACCACAATATACATTATAGATGATAAATAAATGAAATTATGCATTCAGTTCACATTCGCAAACATCACCTGTGGAATGACGATATTATATAATATCTAATATTATTGTCTAAATATAAGGTGCATCAACCTCTTATCGTCCTGTGTTTAGAAAACGTATCGTCAAGTATATAAACATTGAAATGATCTATATAATACTTCCAATTTTTCCCTACATCTTTAAAATCAACCCTTCGACACCTGACACAAACTCTATCATCCCAAAACAGCTTCCTCCTCCATTTAACCCCAGAAGAAGCTACGAAACACCAATCCCGTTTCTTAATCAAGCCTCCACTATCCACGCGAAAATTTCATTTGGACGGCGCGAAATCCCGCCTGATGGAAGTCCAAACAGGGGTCTCGCCAGTTCAGGGTTGCGACAGAGTCAAGGCGCAGCCTTTCAGAGACGTCGAAGAAAGAAACTGTGCACGGTGAGCCGAACCCAGCCTCCTTTTCATCGAGCAGAGACGATCTCGCTGCCTCGAGAAGTGTTTGCTGAGCAAAGATTACGATAAAGAGTGCCGAGGCAACGTCGGCAATGTTGACGGTGCACTGGTGGGGTTCGCCGTCCTCGGATAACGAGTCAAACGCGATAGCGTTCCGCGAGGATAAGCGAATTAGGAACCACCTTGGTCGCAGTGTTTTTTATGATCCAAAGATAGTTGCACTCGAGCGTCGCGATAACTCGGGGCGTAAAAAATTGAAGGGCCCAGTGGAAAAGACCACCGGTTTATGATTTTAGAGGAAAGCAAATTTGGAGGAAAAATTATTTTCATGGAAAATGCGGCAGGAAATTGTAATTATTTTAAAGAAAGCAAGTTGGAGGAAAAATTATTTTCATGGAAAATGCGGCGGGAAATTTTAATTATTTTAAAGGGTACTTGAGTTAGATGGTAAAAGACAACTATTATCAAAAATTTAGCTGAGGAATTAATTATATTAAGTCGCATTTGATTTTTCCCAGCGCGAAGAAAATTTAATATTATTCTGCTCGATAGGTAAATGCTATTATTTTGGGAATTAATGGCACAAAGAAATAGAAATTTATGCATAAGGGAGGGTTGCCTATATCGTACCACTTAAGACATTTTACGTTATATTTCATATTTGGTACTAATTTCATCTTTTAGACCTCTACTATTATATCCTTAACCTTTTGTTCAGAACAAATTAATTTGTTATTACTCTTTTTATCACATACTGTAAAAGGTACGATTCAGGCAACCGGTCTCCTAAATCGTACCTCCACTAAAAATAGTATCAATAACAAATAGAGGAGAAAATATTCAACATAAAGTAACGATTATTATATAGTTACGTATACATAGGTATGTGTATGGATTAAACACAGGCCGCAATAACCTATGTATATGATATATGAATATAATCTATATAACATACGAATATTATTTATAAATATCAATTTAAACTTTATAATAAATGTAATATGTACTTAAAATGAATGTAAAATATTCTACATTAAACCCACTTTTTGAAAACTACAAAAATACAGGAAAAATTGCTAAAATAAATTGGTAAAAAGTTACATCAATCATACCTGATTTTTTAATAAAAAAAAATCATTAGAAGACAATGTCTTCTTCCAACCGACTCGCGTGTCGTTTGCTTATATAACGCTTCGACATATTTTTCATTAGCAAACGCAATATTATAAGAATAAATTTCGCTTTCCTGAAGAGGGTTCAAATCAAGAACCAAAACGTCGGATTTTCTTTATAATTATTGACAAATAGCTGAGATATTTTATTTTATTTTTAAATAAATAAAATAAACTTTGTATAGTGACCGAATCAGTGCGCACGATACCATCTTATTTATTTCTTATTTCGCATTTACTTGATGCTTTTATTATCAGATGTCGTTTATATTAATTAATTACTGAGAAATTGATGAGGTACGATATTGGCAACTCTCCCCTACCGTGCCCCTGAATTCTATGACACCGCGCGACTAGGAAGTAATATAGCCCGTGAATTGCTAAAACGCTGAAGTCCCCGGTGACCCGAGGCGCAAAATATGGCGCCGGAGGTAGGCTGAAATTTTAAGGCGCAGGAGGGTTAGGCGACGGTCGTAAAGCCGTCGAAAAATATTTTCCACGCGAATGATCGCCACGAGGGTCTCGATGATCGCCGAGGGAAAGCCGTAAAAGCGACCTGGAGTCGAGTTACCGTTCGAAAAGAAGCGGGGTCGCGTCACGGCAGAGCAGCGATGGCAAGCGGCGATATATTATTGAAACGCGGCGGGAATTATTTGGCGGTTCCTGCTCGACTGTAAAAGCGTTACGAGCCGGAGCTAGACAAATAAATTTCCTTAGGACCGGACGCGAGGAGACTGCGAGGGAATATAAACCTACGGATTATCGACCGGTTTTCCACGGCCCTTCCCGGCTCCTGCAGGCCTGCAACCCGGCGTGCAACGGGTCGCGTTGTTGGGTGACTACACGATGGAATTAATCGGGGTCCAGTGTAGAGCTGTTCAAGTACTTGAATATTCTCGTAACTTGAAATTCGAAACAAACTGAAACCCGGTTTCCGAGTTGCCGAGCCGAGTACCCGAATGAACCGAGGGGGTTGAATTATTTCAAGCGGGATGAAGAACCGAGGGGCCCGAAGGTATTTCTGTATATTGTACGTCGAACAGGTAGGTTAGGCAATAGGTTAGATAAGTTACATATTTAAAAATAAATTGATTAGAATTTCGACCGTATATATGAGATAATTCAAAATTAAATTAGTTTCAGCGCACTGGTTCGGTCAATTTAAAATTTAAAATTCTAAATTTAAAATTCTAAAATTTTAAATTGACCGAACCAGTGCGCTGAAACTAATTTAATTTTTAAGTTACATATTTGTAAAGAAATGGTATTTTTTAAAGTTAAATTTTAAAAAACGTCGCAGATTTAGGGCGTAGAGTGTAGAGTGGTGGTAGAGTGTCTACTGTATAGAGAGAACGACTAACAGAAAGATACATGGATGATTACGTAACAGAGCACATGTGCATAGATTGAGAAGCGAGATAAGAATTAATAGAATATTATTAAAATAAAGGAAAGTAATAAAGGTGTAAACAAAGAAGTGATAGAGAATAAACTTTAAATGTAGTTTCTCTCTTTACAGGTAAGATTGTAAATATGCGTTGTAATATAATATGATATAATAAAGAAAATAAATTTCTATATAGTTTGTTTTGAAAATCCTTTTGTTTGATAGATAATTGTCTTATATATTTATTTAATTTCTTGTGATTTCATACGCTCTTTCAGGAATATTTCCCCATCTTCATTAAAACGGATTACTACCGTGTTCTTATAAATTAAATTGTGTGTCTATTTATATTGCTTACTGCTTAAAAACTATTTATTTATTTATATCTGGACTGCGGAAGTTTATGCAAGTACGATACACCGCGAATATGCAAATGTGCTGAAAAAGGTAACGAGGGGTTATATTTAACCTCCTTTATAAAACTGGAGTATACTAATAATTATACTGTAATAATTATATATAGGTAATTATAATTATATGTAGGTAACTATTACATTATTAAACTTTTTAGCATATGAAACTATTAAATTTTAATGGCGAGGTTCACCAAGCTAATTTATAAACAAATTCCGTATCTGTAAAAAATATAAAAAATATGTGTAAAGTCGAAAATATATTTTGCTTCAAATAATTAAATCCGCTTAAAAAATTTAAGCTACTTGGTTCTATCCAAGCCGCTCGGTTCATTCGGGTACCCGGCTCGACTCGGTCGTTCAAGCCGAGTTAGGCTCTGCTTGCTTTTTCCGGGTATTGAACACCTTTAGTCTAGCGATCATTTTCGTTGGGTTATGCTGGATGGATCCCTGCTCAAGTGGAGATGAAGTAACCGAGAGATATCGCCGGAGGGGGAATAAGTGTTAATATTTTCTTGCGTTCATTTTTATAGTAAGACATTACGGAGCTCCTCGAGGCCTCTGTTTACCAGCCATGAGTATGCATATTCAGGTACGACGTGGCCACGTGTGTACGTTTACGTAAGTTGATAAAACTATCGTTAGCGCGGTGTGTACAATGTTTGCAAGCAATGAGGATAGCTGGTATGAGTCAGATGTATAAAATAGCGGTGGTTTGGGAATTTTATATATTCAGAAATTCTTGCTCCCAGCTAGCAATTCAACTAGTATTCCAAAATATCTACTCATAGTAACTAGTATGAGAGTCTTTTTATTTTTCCCCGTTTTCAGATTTAGGGGGTGAAAGCTGCGTTCAAAGTTAGGGTTGAAAAATCATTTCTGTGGAATATCTCGAGAACTATTAGAGATAGGGGAATAGTGTCAATGGACGAACTTTGTGTCTTTGAATGCGAAATATGACTGACTTACCAGATTTTCAAAAACTCCATTTGTTTAAATAATACATAAAAAAACCCTAACTTTGAACGCAGTTTTCACCCCCCAAATCTGAAAACTGGGAAAAATAAAAAAACACGTATTTCTTATTTTTCGGTCCTCTATAACATATCCAAAAATCAAAATGATCGGAGGCGGACACCTAAAATACTCTCCTTGTGAGTTCACCACAATTGATTATGGTTCATCATCCTGATTGAGTAAAACACTTTTGAGAAAAAATTGAGAAAACTTTTTTGTTACATCTGCCCCTGTGTCTCCCCTACATTCTAGTATTTCCATGTAACATCCAAATATCAACTAGTATCTGCTAGTATCTGCTATTTATAAGTATCACGAAATATCTAGAGATAGTAATTAGTACACTCTAATATTTCCTGCTGTGGACCAAATATCAACTAATATCTGCTGGAATCATAAAATATCTAGTGATAGTACACTCTAATATTTCCTTGTACCCATCAAATATCAGCTAGTAGATATCTATTAGTATCTGCTTCAATGCACGTTCCTTACATTTTACCAATAAAATATTCCTTGAAGAAACAACAACCAGAGAAAAAGACAGCCAAATATCTGCACGTTTAAGGTTCCCAAGGTAGGTATCTCCATTTTCGATAACTCGATCTGACGTCAAACCGCGATATTTCCATCGTTCCGCATCGAAGGAGGCAACCAGAAACGCGCAAGGAAATATGTCGCCGTAACGCCGATACCCGACGTTTCGACAGAAATGCAAGAAGTGTTGCAGGCCACTTTGTGGAATGCTCGCGGAAACACGCTCAGACGAGAGGGAATAAATAATTCTCGGCCACTCACCGCAAGCTTTCCGGTTGAATATCGCGTCCCGCGTAATCTGCAACACAAATAGCACCGAATTTTTAGAATAATCCACGCGTTTCAGCAATCGACTTAATCGCAACGCAGTTCCCTCCCAAACCATTCAATTTTTACCCCAAAGAAACGCGAGTATCTATAGAATAAAGTATTTATGCTATCGACCGTATTTTTTAAAATAAACAATAAGTGTTTTCGGCGCACTAGTTCGGTCAGTTTAACTGTTAAAAGCTATTTGCAATATTTAATAGATTTAATTTCCAACGTTTCGGTGTGTGTTTAGACCTTTTTTAAGGAAAGAAATTTTATATCGTATCAAAAAAAAAAAAGGTCAAAACACAGACCGAAACGTTGGAAATTAAATCTGTTAAATATTGCAAATAGCTTTTAACAGTTAAACTGACCGAACTAGTGCGCCGAAAACACTTATTGAGTATCTATAGAGCACGGAGTGGAACTCGAAATCAATACTGTATTCCCAATAATTCAGAGTTCTTCTCTGCGGTCATAATTTCTTTAAGCAATCAACAGTTGCATGTGAAAGAATATTCAGGAAGATAGAGTGACTTCCATATAACGGGACGAATAAGATCACCTGTTCTTGGATCTTCGAGCGTACGTAACGCACCAATTACAGAGGAAATTCAAGGGCAGTGCGACGTTCGTTGCAAATCTTGACGTCAGGTGACGCATGCACGAATGTTTATGCGCTCGCAGTACCCGACGGCGGGGAAGTGTGTGGAGAACGACGCAGCGCGAGTGGAACCGTGCCGCGGACTCGGATTTCCTGTTCACCTTGCGAGGAACACCCAGAGGCAGCCGTGGATTCTCGAAAATGGAAAGAGCCGCGGGAAGAGGCCCGTGAAAAGCTCGCGCAAGGACGAACGCGATCGACGGAATCCTTCCTGAATGATCACGGGCGATTACGAGGCGGATACTTTCAATGGCGCAGTAAATGCGAGGAATAGTAGAATAGTAGTGTAGTATGTTTAAATTGACGCGCGTTACGAAAAGTAGCACGTTTCAATTTTCTTACGAAAAACAGCACGTTTGTTTTTGTTATTACGAAAATTATCACGTTTCTGTTTTTGTTACGAGAACTACTTGGGATGTTTGAGCGGTTTGATATGAAAAGTAGCACGTTTCGTAGTGTTGCTACATGTAAAAATAACATGTTTCGTCTTTCGCTGCGAAAACTAGCACATTTGGATGATTTTATTTAGTACTAGGTCGGTAATTTATTAAACGTTAAATTACCGTAATTAAATTATGTAGATTAAAATCTTCATACGTGCTTCTTTTTAGAGATTAGATGGAGTTATTATTTATTAAACAATATTTTCAAACGTTGAATTCTTGGAAAATACACTTCAATAATTTAAAGTAAACACACGTCGAAACGTGATAGTTTCTGTAGTTTAATCCAAAACGTGTTATTCTTTGTGGCGAAAGAGGATAATGTGCTAGTTTTCACCGCAAAGTACGAAATGTGGTAGTTTTCGTGACTAAGCAGTCAAATATGTTAGTTTTCGCGGCAGAAGACCGAACGTGCTGATATTCGTCAGAAAGGATGGAATGTGCTTCTTTTACGTGGCAAACTGACACGTGCTGTTTTTCGTATGACAAATGAAACGTGCTATTTTTCGTAACGCACGTCGAAATTGTGAGCCACCTCATTTTCCACAGTTAACAGGTTGTACTTTGTAGGAAATGCAGAAATCGTAGAATTAAATTTGTGGAAATTAAGTAAAACTTAAGAACATTGACTTCTGCAACTTGAATAAGAATTTAAACTTTTAAAAGTTAAGTAAGAACTTCGAAATCTACAACTTTAGCAAGAACTTAAATTTACAGGTCTTAAACTTCCAGAACATAAACTTCCAGACCTTATACTTCCTGAACTTAAACTTCCAGGGTTCAAAATTCTAAAACTTAACCTTTTATAACTTAAAACTTATCGAACTTAAACTTCCGGAACTTAAACTTCCGGAACTTAAACTTCCGGAACTTAAACTTCCGGAACTTAAACTTCCAGAACTTAAACTTCCAGAACTTAAACTTCCGGAACTTAAACTTCCAGAACTTATACTTCCAGAACTTATACTTCCAGAACTTAAACTTCCAGAACTTATACTTCCAGAACTTAAACTTCCAGGGTTCAAAATTCTAGAACTTAACCTTCTATAACTTAAAACTTCTCGAACTTAAACTTCCAGAACATAAACTTCCAGGGTTCAAAATTCTAGAACTTAACCTTTTATAACTTAAAACTTATCGAACTTAAACTTCTCGAATTTAAACTTCCAGAACTTATACTTCCAAAACTTATACTTCCAAAACTTATACTTCCAGAACTTATACTTCCAGAATTTATACTTCCAGAATTTATACTTCCAGAATTTATACTTCCAGAACTTAAACTTCCAGGGTTCAAAATTCTAAAACTTAACCTTTTATAACTTAAAACTTATCGAACTTAAACTTATCGAACTTAAACTTCCGGAACTTAAACTTCCGGAACTTAAACTTCCGGAACTTAAACTTCCGGAACTTAAACTTCCAGAACTTAAACTTCCAGAACTTAAACTTCCGGAACTTAAACTTCCAGAACTTATACTTCCAGAACTTATACTTCCAGAACTTAAACTTCCAGAACTTATACTTCCAGAACTTATACTTCCAGAGTTCAAAATTCTAGAACTTAACCTTTTATAACTTAAAACTTATCGAACTTAAACTTCTCGAATTTAAACTTCCAGAACTTATACTTCCAGAACTTATACTTCCAGAACTTATACTTCCAGAACTTAAACTTCCAGGGTTCAAAATTCTAGAACTTAACCTTCTATAACTTAAAACTTATCGAACTTAAACTTCTCGAATTTAAACTTCCGGAACTTAAACTTCCGGAACTTAAACTTCCAGAACTTAAACTTCCAGAACTTAAACTTCCAGAACTTATACTTCTCGAATTTAAACTTCTCAAATTTAAACTTCCAGAACTTATACTTCCAGAACTTATACTTCCAGACTTATACTTCCAGAACTTATACTTCCAGAACTTATACTTCCAGAGTTCAAAATTCTAGAACTTAACCTTTTATAACTTAAAACTTATCGAACTTAAACTTCCGGAACTTAAACTTCCGGAACTTAAACTTCCGGAACTTAAACTTCCGGAACTTAAACTTCCAGAACTTAAACTTCCAGAACTTAAACTTCCGGAACTTAAACTTCCAAAACTTATACTTCCAGAACTTATACTTCCAAAACTTATACTTCCAGAACTTATACTTCCAGAACTTAAACTTCCAGGGTTCAAAATTCTAGAACTTAACCTTCTATAACTTAAAACTTCTCGAACTTAAACTTCCAGAACATAAACTTCCAGAGTTCAAAATTCTAGAACTTAACCTTCTATAACTTAAAACTTATCGAACTTAAACTTCTCGAATTTAAACTTCCAGAACTTATACTTCCAGAACTTATATTTTCAGAACTTAAACTTCCAGAACTAATACTTTCAGAACTTAAACTTCCAGAACTTAAACTTCTAGAATTTAAACTTCCAGAACTTAAAATTCTAGAACTTAACTGTCCGAAACTTGAATAAAAACTTGAAGTTCTAAAACTTAATTAAGAATTTAAACTTCTAGAACTTACGTAAGAACTTAAATTGCTACAACTGAAGTAAGAACTTAATCTCTTAAAACTAAATAACGCATCGCTTCAGGAATTTCTGTGCCCTATTCTTCCCAACGGGGGTATGATCTCGACAAAGAACTCTTCCATCTGGGAGCAAACAACAGCGAGTCAACCTGCACAGCTGGCGAACGTTGCAGAAGAGGTGCAGAGCCAACTGTCTTATCAACGTAAACACTGACGACAAGAAACTCGAGATAAGAAGCGGATATCGCTTTGAGGTCGCCCCTAATCGCAAGGTACTAGCCGAGTTTCGTGTAATGAACGACCATCGCGTAATATCCACCTGCGTTTCCGCTCAGCCTTCGCTCCTAGAAAGCGTCTGCCATACTGATGCATTAGCTGACGCGCGCCTGGCCTCGGCCTGTCGATCGCAATCACCCATCCACGTTCGATTTCTAGCAAACTGGAAACTATCTTCCAACTACATCAAATAGATAATCAATAAATAATTGAGTTATCTCATTCGGTTCCTATTTCGTCCATTCTTTGGCATTGCAAACAAAATTACTGCTACATTATCTAATCCTTAGAAAATATGTTGATGAGTTCTGGGTGTTTGTGTGAAAACACGAAGAAATCTTTGTTTTAATATAATATTGCGAATCCTCGTAAAGGCAAATCTTTCTAAACACACTTGAAATTTTCTCAGGGAGATTCTAATCTTGCATCATTCAAATGCAACGTCGTCCTCGCTTTGCACTATCTAAATAGAAGCTGGAGTTTCTCTGTGTCATCGTCGCTGCTTCAAAATCCTTCGAGTCCACCAAGAGTACAATTTTATTCTACGTTCCCGTTGCTAACTTCGCTGCAAGTCAGACTCCTCCAGTTCCCTCCTGAAGCAAAGTCACTTCGCCACCTGACACATACGAATACAAAAACAGTACTAACTTCCACCGACAGCCGAAGCATAAAAAAAGTAAAATAACACGCGAGAGAGTGACCTAGCAGAAATTCAAATCAAATCAGAGAATATCAAAAATTGTAATCTCCCTATCCCAAACACAAAATCACTTTAATCAAATAATTAACCGTAACAAACAACGGCAATTTTTTATTTATATATCATATCAGCTCCAAAGATTTCTTACATTCTTATTAATTCCGCAATGGAATTGCAACTAACTTTCTTAATTAAAGATAGCCCGCAACTTGATCGCAATTTAGAAATCCTTTTATCAGAACCAAGCCAACAGGATCAACTAATCGAGCGATTAACGCGCTAAGACGCCGCATCAACGATTCAGCAGCAGTGACCTTATGGATCGCGACGATAATTCGCATCGCTCTGCTCCGTGACGGGGCGATTTGCAGCGAGCCGCTGGAAGGAACCTTCGGTTTCCAGGATCGTGGCTAGAGAACAACGCGAGCTACTGTAAACCGGAGAAAACAGAGAGCGATTCAGCTAATCCGTCTGGAAAGATTGCACGGGCTGTTTAACAGGCCCTGTCATATTCCCACCGCCATGAAATCGCTCGTGATTTCTTGCCGCCGTTAAATAACGAGCTTAACTGTGCTTCGAGTTTTTGTTCGTTTAGCGCGGAGGCGTTAAATCGCCATCTGAACGCTCAGAGTTTATGGGGGACCTGTTGAGAATCCTAGGAATTTCTTTGTCGAGGATATTTTTAAATTTTACGCCCTCGGGGTAACATTTGTTTATGTCTACGTTACGGCACCCTTTGGGAAACAATTGACTACTTTTATTATAAGGTTGTTCCTAGTATGATTTGCGATGTCTTAAGGATGAATTTCAGTAACATTTAAAATAAGCGAAAATCTTTGAAAATTGAAGGCATCAATCTTTATGCAATAGTAAAACCCTCTGTAAAATTTTAGAAAAATTGATTCGATAGTTTTCAAATTATTTAACTTTCAATTTAACATGTATTCTTATGGGAAAACGCAATATTGAGAATATAACTACAAAATTAAGAGTGAAATAATAGGCCAAAGTTTTTGAAATCTTGTGTACAGAAAGTTCAAACACTGAACAAACTTGTCACAAAAATTCCGGTCAATTGATTCGATGGTTTTTGTTTAAATGAAAGAAAATGACACGGAAAACTGATAAAGACTCATAAAGATTATGTACATATAAGAGTTTTATAAATATAATTAAGATATATATGATCAACACTCACTAAATACAACACATTGGCACACTTTCCACTGCGTTTTATGTACGTAAAAAGGAAAATTATAGTTTGATTATTTCATTTGTAGCAGTTGCATTTCAGGTACAGTCCAACAAACAAGTTAATGACAAATCATTAAATATTCAATAAATTGACAAAATAACATAAAAAATAAGAACAAATTCAACTGACTTTGCGATAAAAAAACACCACTGCCATTTCTGACTGGTTTTCATCACAGGAAAAAGCCTTTTTAATATCTTGAAAATGGATTAACTTTTGGCTAAGATTGTCACTGAAGTTCTACCTTAAGATGCGAATTTACGATCAGATTTTATATGAGACAAAAATCTCAGCAACTAAATAATGGAAATAATCGAGAGAGATGAGATTTGTCTCGTGAAACTAATGGCAAAATAAGTGAAATATAATAAAATAATGAAATACTTGTCTCGTGAGATTAAAGTCTCGTGTGAGAGTTCAGAGATGGGCAAAATTTTTATTTAAATAAGATTTCGAATATCGAATAAAAGTTAAAAAGAATTATTCGTCTTTTTTTTTTAACTTTTATTGGAAATTCGAAATTTTATTTAAACGAAAGTTTTGCCAATTTTTGATATTTTTGACTCATTGTGGATTTGTACCTTTACAGTAGGCAACACTCAGTAGACATTTGTCTAGCTTATCTACTAGCTTGCCTAGGATTATCTATTATTGTGAGCTCATTTCTTTAGTTTCATAAATCTCCAAGCATTATCTGATATTATTAACACATTTTTTAGTTTTTCAAATCCCCAAGCACACGTTACACGTTTCTTCAATAACAAATCAAGATAGAACAGAGTAAGAGTGGAGGATATGTTTGCTGTAGACTCGAGTAGGGAGAGGAGAGTGGCTATAAGCAGCTAATTAGCTGTGGACCGACTATAACTCTGCATAGAAATACAGTTAATCTTGCATCTAGGTACAGATATAAATTCCAAGATTAATGAGAGGTCGTGAAAAACTTGAATAAACCTTCACTTAGCATAAATTCTACGAAGTAACCTTAACGTTAAGTCACCTCGGTCAGATAAAAAAATACCATCTTTAGGAATTTATTTTTAAGTGACAAAAATCACATTTTTCGATTAAATTTTTTGTAATAAGAATATAGACATTTCTGAATAATATATACAATTTTTTCTCGAGTTTAAAAAATTGTACTTCATTAAAAAAAAAATTAATAGGAAAAGGTGTTCACTTAGAAATAAATTTCCAATGATGCGGTATTTCTTGACCCGGCAAAAGTGGTCCAACCCCTTAAGTGTAATCTTACCCCCCGAAGCGTCCCCGGAATACTATCAACTTGCCCCTGGAAAGTGGGAAAGCGTCGAATCCAATAACACCGTGATACCAAGCCACTTGGTCCCCTGATCTTCCAAGCCAGCTTCCCCCGAGCCTTTTTGCATCTACGAAGCCTCTGGGAGCAGTTCACCAGCAACGTTTCCGTCGCGGTTTCGCTCTAGATGCGGCAGGGATTAAGCTGAAAAGCACCCGGCGTGGCTGCGTAACGCCGGAGGTCGAAAACGGTAGTAAAAGGAGCGGCGCTAAAAATTACTCGTTTCGACGGGCTAGGTGAAAGGAGATTAAGCGGTATAGAGGCTGTGCACGAGCCATCGTCGCCGTTGAGTAGCACTCGACACCGGCGACGCACGCACCTGGAAATAGCTGCAGCGTTAAATAACACCGTCTGCCTTGATACACGTGCGCGCGTGCACGGGTGTCACGAATGCAAACGGCGATCGAGGACACCCGTGCCCTATTCGTCTTTTTTTATCCACTTCGAAATCAAACCGCCCTGGGCTTTTTCGAGGTAACGGGGAGTGCTTTCGTTGCAATAATTCTGTGATTGGACCTTTTATTCAATCAATGTTAATTAATGGTCCATTCGTGACAATATTAACCCCATAAAATACACGGAATAAATTTTAGGAAAACGTTAAAAAGTCACATTTGTTTTATGTTTCTATTTCAGTATATGAATTTATTTTTTATTCCATCGAGTGGAATATTAGGGAGTTGGAATTTTGAGACTATTTGCAAGGGATGTATAATTACGGAGGTGGGTCTTCAGGGGTTAATGTATACTTTAGAGATATAATTTTTATATTCTTGTAGGAGGTGAGGAGATAATTTTTGTGAGCTTCCTTAGCAAAAGTGTGCTTTCTTCACACTTTAATTAAGCCAATTTTCTCTCTAATTTCTCGATAATTTTTTGAAGGCTAATTTTTGTTAAGGTGGAGATCGGAATAAAAATTCCTAAAAGTGGATTACACGAAGGGTTACCTAATTTGGGGTAGGGGAGACCGGGGCAGGTTGACTAATTGTTAATAACTTTGCACCGTAATATTCTCTGCTGCGGAAAGATTCTCTGTAGAAAGAAGTCACTTCGACTATTACATGCATTTATGCTCGACTCTGCAATCGCACGTTTTTTAACAGTTATCAGCATTTAAGGTCAGGCATAGTAACAGCTTACTAGCTGCGCCTCGCCTTTTACCGGAGTAATAAAGATGTTTAATAATAATAATAATTTGTCGAAAAATTGACTACGTAAGTAAATGTTTTTTCTTAAAGATTTTATTTTTTCACGCCCTATATAGTTACGATAGAATAAATGTTAAGAGACTATTTTAAAGTTTGTTTATTAAACGATCTATTGACATAGTATTTTTGTTTATACATAAATAATTGAAGGTTATATATATTATTGAAGTCAGAATGGGGTTGGTTGACGTTAATAACGTTTAAATTGTTATTTTGTTATTCATAAAGTGATTTTTATATTTTGTTTAAATTTCACGATGTTATAAGTACATTATAATTAATGTTTAAGTTGAAAAAATTTTCAGCTTATTATTAAAATATGAAAGAAAGAAATTTATATTTTATAATGAAACAACTCTTGTGACATTGTGTTATATTAAAATAATTGTTATCGGCGCACTGAATCGGTCACTTTAACATTTAAAGTGACCGATTCAGTGCGCCGATAACAATTATTTTAGTTTTGCGGTCGATATTTCTATTTAAAAAGTTTTTGTGTTATATTATTACCACTGAGATAAGTTATTGGATTTGGCTGCTTGACCAGCATGGAAAGTGTTAGAAAAACATTAAAATACCTTAATAATTGTCACACTGAGTCAACATTAATAATTTAATCAGATAGCCAAATGTATGCCCTATCAAATATACTAAATGGTTTAATGATACTTCTCCCAAATAATTTATTAAAAATCAAAAACTGAAAAACTGGCCTACCAGTCCCGGTCTCCCCTACTACAAATATACAGAGTGACTGTGAGGTCCCTGGCACGCATGCGCAGAGTCTACTACCGTCCCTAAACCCCGCCCACAACGCTCACCAGTTCTTGGCCGACCTGTACCTCGCTATTAACCCATCTATTCCACGGCATCCCTATCGTATCTACTCCCCCACATAACAAACATGCGAGTACAAGCAAAATACAAGTCTTTGGCTAAGCCGCCTCCCAAGAAAATCTCCTTAACACCGCGCGATCCAAAGAGCCTCTTCCAAATTCCCTGAGTATCCCCAGCATTCACTTCGCAGCGTTGAACAAAGCCGCCCCCGTTTTGTTTCCCCAGCTAAAGTAGATTCCCCTGTCCGCGACAGATCCCAGCAGCGATCACTCAGTCGGATTCCAGCGGCTCGAAGCGTGTCGCCCGTTGGAAATACCGCGAAATGCGGGGCACAATCTTCCGGTGGCAGCGAACTCTCGCGTCCGCCTCTGATGCAGGGGATTCTCCTGGCCTTAGTCAGAGTCCTCCGGGCTTTGTGCTTTGTCCATCTCCCGTGCACCACCACCGAAATTGGCCCCAGCTCGGGAATTTTATTCAAACGAGCACGGCGTACCATCTATTGTCCGGCTGCTTCGTTGAAAGATAAGAAAATCCGATTCCCGACACGTCGGCCCTCCCTTTTTATTTTCGGAGCCAGCTTTCGCGCTGTGCCGCTCAATTAACGCGCGGGACAGTGGAAAGTAACGCGCCTCCGCGCGAAATAAAGTCGTCCCGGGCAGCGGAGGGACGCGGAAAATGCAGAAAAAAAAACGAGAAAGCATTTTGGCGTTCGACGTGATTCACGTCGTGCCTTTAATTAACGTCGCGCTTTTTCAGCCACGCCGGCTCGCCCGGACCCGGAATAGATCCAATATTCGTAACGTCCCCCGCGGAAACGTCGCTTAAACTTTGGACGCTGGTGTCAGTAGCGGGCGCAGCGGACGCGGGGTCAATTCTGACCCGAGGCGGTAAAGTTCGATGCGATTCTCGGTTCTACGTGAAACATTCACCTTATTAAGATCCCCGGTTTGTATTTTTATGAAGGGATAATAGTGGTAAGTAAGGGAAGAGGTTTAGCGTGGGTCAAAAAGGACCCAGCCTCTATTTTAACACCCAAGTGGGACTTCGTAGGATTTCCATCGAGGTTGCAGGAAATTTTAAGGTCGCTTTAAGTGTTACCGTGCAGAATTTAAATTTGCACTCGTTCTTTTCGAGCAATCGGAACGAAACGAGCGTCAAACGACGCCGTTCGGCTTCAAGAGCAGTTGAGAGTTAAGTAATACGACTTCATCCTCTCGCTTTACGACATTTCCCAGCTGAGGAACGCCGCTCCCACTCGACGCGCGATAATTAGTCGGCGTTCTTTTCCGAGGCCTGCAATTCCTTTGGTCCGAGAGCGGTCGGCGAGAGATCGTCAAAAATCGCCTGGAGGGGCCATTGTTAACCACTCTCGCGGCCATTAATTGATACTTATCTGTAAACAAAAGCCTCGACGCGCCACTTGCGGCGGCAATTATTTCCAGCCGATTATACTTAATTATCGGTGCCGCGGAAAGAGAGAGGAACACTCGAATTACGTGGCTGCTTTCCTCCGCCGAGGGCGCGTAGTACACACTCCACGTGCTATTTTCGAATGTAAAACCCGAGCACGCCACTCT
Organism: Andrena flavipes; assembly: GCA_963971345.1. Lineage (NCBI taxonomy): Eukaryota > Metazoa > Arthropoda > Insecta > Hymenoptera > Andrenidae > Andrena > Andrena flavipes. Next base: position 78,089,353 of record OZ020480.1, read on the forward strand.
TACGGGATAAATCCACAAACACCCAGGGGAGGAGGAAGCGAGATTACAGCAGCGAACGGAGAGAGCATAAACAGAGTCGATGGCTTGGACCGTTAGAAGCTAACCATGGCTGTCGGGACGTTAGATTCCTCGCGAAAATGTGTTTCGGGTATGCGATAATATTTATCGTTTCGTGTGTTAACTTGTCAGAAGGCGGTGCGAATGTGGTTTAACGCGTTCCGAGGCTTCGAAATGGAGGAATACAGTAAGACCTCGTTATACGCTCGCCAGGCTAGCGCGCTCGCGAGTCTATAACGGGGGTGGGTGGAATATTTGCCCGAATCGTTGAAAATGGTACTTGTGATCTTTGGTACAGGGATGGTACAAGTCAGGCGTTCCATTTTTAAACGATTTTATTCAGCTTCGATCCTCTGTTTGTATGGTTCAAATCTGGCAACTCAAATGTAACCCATTTCCAATTATCTAATTGTCTTGAAACTTTGCAGGCGTGCGTAGTTTGGATGACAATACAATATTTTTTTAAAAAAAAGTATCCTCTAGTGGGGGAAAAAATTACCCAGTCATCGATAAATATAACCCATAACCACAAATCCAAACGACTCGAAATCAGCCACTCGTGTTCTTTACGAAAACGACAAAAAGCCGCTGAGTTCGCTAGTCGCATCGCGATTTGAAATTAAATAAAAGATCTTTCGAAAGAAGTCGAAGTTTTGAAATCCATAAACACTAAAAACTAGAAAATAAAAAGTAAATAAAAAAAATTATGTTAAACAACGAAGCATGTCACTTAGCAAACTAATCATTCTAGCTTCTCAAAAAATCCCAAGTTGTTTGGACCGATTTTGAACAAGTTATACGATTTTAAAAGTGTCTACACACTTTTGTCTAAAAATAAAAAAAAATGCTCGAAATCGGTGCACCTACGTGGAAGTTATGCGTGAACATACAAACATAATCCGTTTGAAATCAGTTAAAAATGAGTAAGTCTAAAGGTGCCATCCCACTTTGATTAATTACCTTTGCACAGATTATTATCTTGCAATGGACTGTCTGCTGACTAACCTCTATACCTACACAGTAGCTATAATCCCTATAAAAAATAAACCTGCCCAGCCATCAAAATACTATTAGAAAACTCATCCTCCCAATACTGTCTCATAGCCGAAGCTGTGTAAGATTCCACAGTCAACAGCCTTCCGTCAGAGAAACTACCAGAAACCGCGGAATCACCGAGAGCAATGAGCTCCTCGCACGGAGTGCATAGGTGTGTAACACGCGGCGCGCATAAACAGTGCCGCGTATTTTTAGCGAGGCCCGTGTCGGATTTCCCGTAGCACTCGATACAGTGTAAACTCGATGGCGCGTGGTACCCGCCAGGGGGATGGATGGTGGTTGCCATGCCTACGTCTCACCCTCGGCCCCGTCTCCTCGCTGTCTGTCCGTCCGTCTGCGGTCGGCTCGATACCTGACTTCACCCCTGCTAGCGCGCTTATTATATCGTTCATGGCTTTCCTGGTTTTGCTGACAACGCGGAACGGCGAGCCTTGTCGGAGTCGAGACGAGTCAGCCTCGCTCCGAAAGGCTGAAGAGTGTTTACGGGGCGCAGGGGTGAAACGGTGCTCGGGGGTCTTTGAGGTAAGCTCGTGGTTTGGGTTGCTTTTGGGGAGAGGAAAGCTGTTGCACTTGCTACTGATGTATGATACTCGGAAGACTCGTGGTTGCTTGTTCTTGCATTAGGAACAAGAATCTTTTAAACGCATGGAGCATTGATGAAGAATTTTCATTGCAAGTGTATAGGTGTGTCAAGCAATAGTGACATTTATAGGAGTTACTAAGTGGTGGGATATGAAGGGGAGTATAAGGAGTTTAATTGCCAGGTAATAGCGTTTCCGCGGTGTCAAAAAATCCAGCAAACCCCGAAACTAGTTCACGCCTGTCGCACTGTGAACATGTTTCGGGGTTTCGGCGCCCCAAGCGAGGTTTCGCCTATTTTCTATAGGACAACCCGTTTCTTCTTCAAGGATCTACTTTCTGCAGTCGTGGGGGGACACTTAGGCCCCGTTTCCAACGACCGCGAACCCAGAAGACTAGAATGGGCGTAATTTAGGGAGTATAAGGAGTTTAATTCCCAGGTAATAGCGTTTCCGCGGTATTAAAAAATCCAGCAAACCCCGAAACTAGTTCACGCCCGTCCCACTGTGAACATGTTTCGGGGTTTCGGCGTTCCAAACGAGGTTTCGCCTATTTTCTATAGGACAACCCGTTTCTTCTTCAAGGATCTACTTTCTGCAGTCGTGGGGGGACACTTTGGCCCCGTTTCCAACGACCGCGAGCCCAGAAGACTAGAATGGGCGTAATTTAGACGCGAGGCGGGCAGAGATCGCGTGTATATCGCGATCGTCCCACCCCCGAGAGATGAAACTCGCGTTGAAATGAATCGAGAGGGAGGGGGCCGAGCCTTGGTACGGACGCAGTGAAACCAGCGGAGCGAGCTAGCTCATGGTACAGAAATCTTTGCATGTTCTCGTTCACGCATCGACGAGCCATCGCGCAATAAAAGAATCCTCGTGCTTTCCCGTTCCTTCCGGTCGAACCCCGTCTCTCATTGTTTTCTGCCGTCGGTGGAGCACGCCTCGCGGGGGACACCGCCGCGCGCGTCTTTTTGCCGGAGCCGTTTCTCTATCACGAAACAAACGGTTTCTCGACCGTGAACGACCAGATGGAAAGCCTTTGTCACGTTCGCGTGGGAGCTTTAGGGGGTCAATGTCGAAAGGGTGTGAAATGAAATGCGTTCTCCGATATAACCCGCGACTCAACTTCGGTTTAAGTATGTGGAGCATGGTGCAGTTCCTTTTCTCTTTCTGGTATCGTACTACGACGATGGTAATCTGAGATTCTATTCGGAAGAATCTCTTTACTCCTTTGAGGCAAGATTTTTTTTCTTACAAGGGAAAATCCCAAGCCTGGAAATTCAAAAAATTCTGAAACTTTGAGAATATGTAGGGAATTTCCTCCTGATTACGATACAATTTTTGTTTTGCTCTCCAAATTCTCTCCAAGACGGTGGAATTGACCCTTGAAAATCTGATTATTTTCAGATTTTGTGTTATAACTCCTGAAGTCTAAAGTATCTTTTTACCAAATGATCGATCTAATTAAAAGAAGTAACTTTTCTGTTTCCAGTTTCGATACTAAATCATCAACCAAACCTCCAAACTAGAATATAATTAACCTAAAGCAAGACACGACCTCCTCTCTCTCTTCTCCTTTACCCTCCACTTTTCCATCTTCTACATTGAAACGCGCATTAGACACATTCACTAGTGCTACTAAGGTCGGTATCAGATATATTGGCCGGTGAGTTTCGTGAGGGGTATTCTCCCACCATACCGCTTGCCTGCTCGATGCTCCTTTTCTCAACGTTCTCGCTCTCTCTCTGATCGTCAGATGGTGGTGGTTGATTTCTCCTCGATCGCTGATCGGGAAAACAAACTCACCGGCCAATATATTTGATACCGACCTTAGTTAAAGTATCGGAAGTTAATCCACTTCATTCTTCAATAATGTACACGAAAAAAACGAACTTCGGGCGACGGGACTCGAACCCACGACCTGCGGAGAGATCCTCTGGATTACTAGCCAGTCGCGTTACCAATTCCCCCAACGCCGACTCTCCAATGTTACTCTCTTCCGAACTCTACAAATACCGAAGCCACCTGTATATCAATCGCACCATAGTCCATTCCCAAACGCTAAATACCTACAAAAAGGTAATCCAACAAAAACCAGTATCGACACTTTCGTATCAATAATCATTCCATCATAAACCACTATCCATTACTCAATTAACAGCAAGCACTCGCGACTATAACATTAGAAAAATTCAGAAAGCATTTAAATTCCCGCGAAACTCGCCTCGACTGGTAATTAAAAACTTGTATAATTAAATCGGCCGGTCCCCGGCAACCCGTTGCCCGGTTTTCCATCTCGAATACAATCTCTCCGCTCTAAAGGCAGTCGTTGAATCGACGAGACGGTGACAACAGACGAGGCTCCGTTAAAGAAACAACTAGACACGGGGACGGGTGGAAAAAGCTCGATGGCCCTTTTGCGGGCATATAGCGAGGGACTTGGCGAAACAGTGGCGGTTTGACGCGCCCGACGCAAGCGGCGACTCGTCCGCGTAGTCTTTCTCCGACAGTTTTTTTTATTCGGTGCGCGCGCTGACGCATCGTACGCGCGCACGTCTGCGCAGCGGAACGCGTAGCAGCGGCGCTATATAAGGGCCAGCGAGTTTTCTAATTGCGGGAAAGAAGATCGACCACCGAGCACCGATGCTGTCGATACACCTGCGTGCTAGATGAAAGTCCACTGTTTTCCTTTGTCCCGCGACTCGCCAAATCGCGTCAGAGCGAAATACGTGGTCAGAAGAAAGTTTAATCCGTGAATGGTAGCAGGAATAATGTAGATCCATTAGAAATAATTATTTTTCAAATTTACATCACTTAAATTAGGGGTTGTTCGGAATATGTAGACTACTTAGTATTATAATATTTAATTTTAATTTTATTAATTCATTAGTTCTATTATTTTCTTGTTTTATTGTTTGTCTATTTTTGTACCGACTTTTCTTTTTTCACACTGTTTCTTTGTTAACTTTATTAATTTTATATTGTAAACTGAAAGGTGTTTACCCGTGGAATAAATAATAATAATAATAATAACAACTTTGAAAGATGCTTTTGACACTACTTTATACATTGTTAGACGTTGGTTTCTGTATTTGTACAGTTCGGAAAATATTAATATCAGAGAATAGTAATGCAGAGAGGATCATCCGCCGAATTTCGTCATTTAAAAATTTCTCTAGCCTAAGTTCCACGATTTACGACATTCAAGTTTTTAGGAATATAAAATTCTTTAAACTTTGATTAATTATTCTTATTTTTCAAAAATGTCTATGCCCCAAATCTGGAGATCCGAATTCCGAACTCCTTCATTCTCAGAACGTAAATTCCGTTCTCAAAAATACCAAGGATAAATTGTATAAAATTGTATACTCAATTTAATCCCAATTCCATCTTCAACCCAGCAATTATTCTCGGGATGCTGGTCCCTCCAACTGTTTTCGCCCCACATTTCCATAAAACGTTAAACACACCGTGTCCACGGAAAAAGGTAGGCGGAAGAAGTTTCCAGGTGAACGTCTACAAAGGTACCCCCGATGGAGCAAGCACGTCCCTCATTAAAAATGAACGAGTTGGGCACGAGACAGGCGCACCGTGAAATTCGAAAGAAAGGAGAGCTCCGCGAACCTCGAGCGAAATACGGTGAATTCTGCCTCGTACGGACGGCCACCGAATTTCAACGCGAGGATAATTTCTATAGAATACCTCCGACGACCATTCTTCGAGTGTTTCGGCAACGCGCGCGTCAAGACCGAGAAGAAAATTCAAGGACACCGGGGGAATCGTTTGGACACTTGACTCACTGAGGAGAACGAAGCTTTCGCTCCATTATCGTCAAGAGTTTCCAGGGAAATTATTGATAAGGAATCTGATAGTGCAGGTTCTCGATAACATTAAGTAGAGTTTTATCGACAATATAGTAGTATTTGCGGAAACTAGATTTGTTACATAAGCAATTTCAAATAGTATTTCAAAATTCTACTTCTCCTTTTTAGGAAAATTGAAGAGTTTAGTGCACAATGAAGGATGTTTCAGAATTTGCAGAAATTGAGTTTTGAATAATAAAAAAGATAATTGAGTTAATTTTTCTAAAATTCTTGAAGATTGATATTTTCTGATATAGAGTTTTATAACATAACAATGTTATTTAATGTAATTATTTACCCGAGATAAATATTTTTTTATACAATTTGATCCAAAAAGGGGCACTTAGAAATTTTGAAAATTCTCCCTGGCATAGAGGAAATATATTTTTCGTCAATTAAATACTCCGTTAATATGTAGATTTCAAGTAGCTAAAATACTCTGAATAAGTGTTTAAAAATATTTTGTAACTCTGTTTTTATTAATTTCCCAAAAGTTAACACATTTGCAATTGCCCTCTTGTTGCAAAGTCTTCGCTCACAGAAATATGTGTTTTATTCACAGAAACGTTGCATTCGAATTTTCCTACTGCCTCGAAGATCGTTCAAAGGGAAGAGTTTTCGGGGCCCAACGTTTTATCGATAGGTAAGGCCCCGACGCAGAAATTCGAGTACGCTGATGCATAACTGGGTCGCCGTCGGCGGGCAGGTTGGTTAGAATGCAGTTTTCGATGTAGGCAGTTATCCCGCATTCTGCGCCTCCATAAACACACGCTGATTTTACGGTGTCGTGGCGTAACAGCGGTTTCATCGAACGTTTTTACCCATTCCATCATATTCAATCGCAGATTCCAACGGCAGCAAGCCTTCCTGGAATCTTTGGAAGTATTTCTACGAAATATCCTTTTACACTTAAGACTCCCATCTGATTCTTTCATAGTTTCCATTCATTCTTAATGATTCAAATGTGTGTTGTGGAAAATAAGAATATGTATCTCATGCTTAAACATTCATTCTTTGATTTTCGTGGTATTTTTTTTACGCCGTAAGTAATTTTATTAGAGTTATTTCATAATTGCTATATTTCACTCGTTCACTGATATAATTGGAAGGAAGAATACAATTAATATTCTACAGTACCCTTAAGGACTGTAAAACATTACTAATAACATATATTTCGGTATAATAATTCAGAAGTTTGCAAATCTAATTTAATTCAACTTTAACTTATTTTAATTTAGGTTTAATTTTCTCACACTTTGGGTGGAACAAGGTTTAGCGAAGTATCCTTTCAAGTCAGTGTAGTCTTAACAAAGTTTTGCTGAACTGCGACCGATAAAAAATTCAGAAGGTGGAAGTTTAATATTCTACATCAGCGATTCTAACCCTGTGGTCCCGGGAACCCTCGGGGTCCTCGATGAATATAATATTATTACTTTAAATTCATAAGGAGCCATTCCAATAAAACTATAATAATAGCAGTACAATTATTTATTTATTTCTCCCTTGGCGAGCAATTTCAAATAAATATTTGATTTCAAACCTTGACACTCCTGACAACAAAAGATATTTCAATTATTTAAATATGATTCACGGTAAAAAACTATTAAAAACCGCTGTTCCACGAAATTCCTAATGAAAATAAATATTATCTAAGTATTTAAATTACTTTAAAGTATAAAGTAAATAAATATTCAACATTTGCACATTTTAAAGAAGAATCTTATCGCGAGTTTGCACTGTAATGATTAGTAGCCCCCGCAACAATCAACCGTCAAATAATTCCATTCCTCTCTCCCAATCCCCACACAAGTAACATCCGCGCAAGCTTCGCGTTTCTCTGACAACGAGCATTTCTATCGTTTAAAATATTCATCCCGCGAGGGTGGCAGGCGAATTGGTAATTACAATTAAACGCTTCCAGCCAGCCGGAGTTACGTTTCCCTGCGCGAGCAGATTAGCCGAGGGAAAATTAATTGCACCGATGCACCGGATGCAGCCGATGCAGAGCGACGATTAAGCCGCGCCATTGAAACCAACAGAAGGAGACGGGCAGCGCGCTTTTTGCGTTTCTTTCGCGCGACTAACCCAAATAAACATTATTTTCTCATTCCATCGGTCCTCAACCACCGAAATAGTAACGGTGACGATACCGAACGACGATCGCGCCAATCATTGTTCGATGGTATTTAGGAGACCGCCTATTTTCAGACCGTTGGCTTCGTTTGGACGAGCCTTTGCAAACCTTGTCAAGTCGAAAAGCCGGAGCTGCTGTTGCGGTCCCCAGAGTCGCGGTTTTTAAACGTGTTCCTGAATGGGGGTAAGTTACTCAATTTTTCTTAAAGGGGTACTCTAGCGTAACTGTCGGTTTAACAACGCTATCTTCGGGAATTTATTTAACAAAAACTGTAAGTTTATACTGTCTGGCGTTTTAGGTGTATATTAAGGTATGTTTGAAGTAATACTCAGATTTTTTTGAGCTCTTTTATCGCATATATACATATTCAAAAAAATTATTTTCTTAAAAGGTGGTAGTGTGAGGACTGTTATAGTTATTCAAAATGAAAAAAAAAATGATTTTCTTCGTTATGGTTGGCGATATGCTTGGAACCACGGACGAGTTTTTATCTTGTAAACAATTAATTTTACGGGATGAAAGCAACTAAATTTTTAGCAATGTGAAAGGGGATGATTTACACTGGGAAAGTTAGTTGAAAGAGGATATAGTTTTGAATTATTTAGTTTATAATGAATTTTTGTTACTGTTAGAAATAATTTTTTTACATCACCTAATTCCTTTATAATTTTCTACCCATTTTTGTTGACAATAATTTGATACATGTTTTTGAATACTTTGGGACGAATTTGTGCGTCAAACTGACGGATGATCGTGTTCCATATGAGACCATGCCGGAGGTGAGCGAGACCGCTTGGAAAATCGCGAGGAATTCGATGACGTCCAACGATCGAAAAGGAAATGGGTGACCATGCGATGAGTTTCACTTTTGCTTGCCCACCATAGCTCTTCCACGATTTTATTCAAAATTAAAGTGAAACGTAGGTCCCTTGATTTTCACTCTCAAGAACTACAGAATCTACCTTCGATATTAACAAAACACAGAAAAGTCCAAAAACCGCAATCTTAAAAAAAAAATCACAAATTTCCTAAGAAAGTTTCAAACAGTGCCTAGAAAATTTCTCCCCAAATCCTCAAATTCCCTCTAATCTCGTAACACAACCCTTAATACAAATAAAAATTGCAATTTTCCAATCCCATCTCACCAATCAACCCTCTGCAGTCAATGTTGAAATGCATACCATAAATAGTGTGCGGAAATCCTCAACTCTCATTTACCCCCAATGTCCACTGAACGCCTCAGCGGCGTTCTCCGCACAGCCTGCATGCAACACCTGAACGCATGTGCGGGTTCATCGTCCGCAAAGGGTAAAGACTCTATCTGCATCTCTAAACTCTTCGCGTTAACGATTCCCAAGAGCAGCTGACTGCGGAAGGCAAGCCAGCGAGCGTTTCGCGGTCGTGCACTGTTGCAAGAAGCTAGAGAAAGATCGCGCGAAGTCGTAAAAATCGCCAGAACGGGGAATCGCGGCCTCCATGTTCGAGGCGGGCAAAAAACGCGGCGAACAATCGCGCGCCCGACGCGGAGAAAATTGAAAGCGGCGGGGAGGGGAGGAGGCGAAGCCGGGGAATCCAAATACGCGGAGAAAGGGTTGCAGGCGTCTCCGGGCATTCCCGGAACCATTTTCCCATGCACGTGCGCGGCTAGATCCGCGTGCGCGCTCGCCGCCCCGTGATTGCGCAAAAATCATTTGCATGACAATGAGGCAGGGCCGCGCGCCGGATAGTTTAACCGGTCGCATCGCGAAAAATGCGCGCGCGACACATGAAAGCGCGTCGCGTCGGGACCGCCGGCACTGTGGGAAAGCATGCCCATTGGGAACTACCGTGCCGCTGGCGTCGGCGTGAAAAAGCGCCGAGGACCGTTTCGACGCGCAGTTTCAACGTCCCGCTTCCGAATTTGATAGTAGTTTTTTTCAATCAATGGCAAAGGTTTCCGATGCTTTTTCCGGGCTACTATAATGGCCAACTAAGAATTTGGATATTTTGCCGGCCATTTATTTATTTTTAAGTAAATAAAATTTACAATTTTAATAAAAATATCCCCTCCCTCTAAAAGTTAAGGCTACTAAATATAGTAGAAAAGAATTAGGAAACTTGGAAAATTGAGAAAACAATTAGGAAAATTAGGAAATTGAGAAAATAATAAGGAAATTAGAGAATTGAGAAAATAATTAGGGAAATTAGGGAATTGGGAAAATAATTAAGGAAACCAGAGAATTGGGAAAGTAATTAGGGAAATTATTTAGAGTATTGGGAAAACAATTAGGGAAAGTAACTCTAGAGCACTGTGACACTTTGGAGTCATGTTGGAACCCGAAATTGAAATTTGAAAATTTCAAACTTCGCTTAACATTTCCGAAAAATTCTTCAGTACATATTTCTCTTCAGATATCTTTAAAGAAGATTTGCAGCATATGGTTTTCGCTGACAACAAGAAACTAAGCAAATCAAAATTTGTTAATATCAAATTTATTTTGATATTCTAGCGTCTACCGAAACATTTGCAGAGAACCTTATAAATTTATTATTAAAACTACTAGCACTACTTGGATTATCTTTCCCGAAACACTAATTGTAAGAGAAGTCAACTCACGAATCTATCGACAGTTACAGAAATCCCCAGTGTAATAGAAAAACTGATAGTCTACAAAGCTGTTAATTACCGTGAGAAACAATTAGCGCGCATTTATGGAAAGCAAATGCATTGTTCTGTCATCAACGTCGGAGGACAACTGTACGCTGACACACCGAGGAGTCACCCGTCGTTAAAGCAACCGCAATCGCGGAAACAACTTGGCCGATGATGCTTCTGCCACAGGCAGCGGAACCAATGGAAACGTTCGTCAGACTGTAGAAACGATTACAGTGTAGCTGGATCCACAGCTGCGCAGTTTGTCCGATTATCAACAATATGTGAGACGCGATCGAATTACCTGGTCCTCCGCACAAAGCGTATACTATCTATACGACTGCCCGAGTCAACTGCCGGCAATCGCTGTCAGATACCGCGACTTCAGAGATACGTGGATTCGCGCGCAATCATATTTTCGAAGCGACGCGACGGGAACTTTAACTACGCAATATGCGAACGGCGATCCTGCAATTTGTTTTTCTGCGTCGATTCAGGTATATTCAGGCAAGATTTCATGAATGAAAAGTGATAGCGAATGTCACTGCTAGTGTGTTAAATTAAAGCATACAAAACACAGCTTTTATTCCACTAGTCACTTCGTCACTAAAGTTAACGTAAAGTTAGTTTTTAATGGTTTAAAGAGGAAGATAGTGGAAGAGGAGTTTCCTATAATTTAAAGAAGTTATAGTAGAGAGAGTTATAGCTATTCAAACTTTCCTCAGCCTTTGATAACTCTTTGGATCGATAGAGGAACGTAGTCCAGTATTCATAATCAGCTGTAGTGGCCGTAGTTTCCAACAGACGCATACAGATATAATATGTGAACGTAATAATTCATGAACTTCGCGATGCAGCTATTCGCAACGATATCATTTTTTCCCTGGAACGTGACAGGAACTCCAACTACGCAATATGCGGAGGGAACTGTGTATCCTAGAATTCCTTTTTCTGCGTGGATAATGGAGACGAATATTCAAGCACATTTTCATGAATGAAAGGTGTCAGCAAATATCACTACTGTTATCTTAAATTAAAACGTATAGAGAACAGTTTCTATTCTATTATAAACTCCCTCGCAAAAGTTTATGAAAATCCATTTGCAATGGATTAAAGAGGAAGACAGTAGAATCAAACATGGCTCCGCCGGTACAATTTAAAGAAGCACGGTAAATTACAGCAGCTGGATTCGAAGCTATCCAAACATTCCTCATCCCGAGACGACTGTGGATCGATAAACGCACGATGTAAGTACAGTATTCGCAATCAACTGTCGCCTACTCTCCCGAGTTTCCACACAAACGCAATAATTCACTACTCGAAAACATTGCAGCAAAAAGTGGGCAGCTCTAAATTATATTAATTTAGTCTGTACTAATTTATTCAGAATTATCATTAAATTCAATGCTACCTATAACCTAACTTCGGCAAATTATGGGGCTGCCTCTACAAAGTCTACAATTCTGCAACTGGTAACTGTACGCATGCAGAAATGCGTTTGCGCGTGCCATCTACCTGCGAAGGAGTCCTGCGCCATGCGTTCCCTGTATCCCAGGACCCCCCACGTGAACCGAGCGCGTATCCGCGACACCATATGCACGAACCGTTGCGCGCACGGGCCAGACAGGCAACGATACATCCACACACCCGTGTGCGAACCGAGGTGTTCGCGAGGCACGTTAATTGCCCCGAGCAGCGCTCGATAACGACGCCAGATTATTTCGTAACCGAGGCTGCCACTGTGATTGTGGGCCGACAGCGATCTTAGATCCACCGCCGTTGATTACTGGGAAAGCACACGCGGTGTATCGCGGACGCGTCACTCTTCGATCAACGGTAGTAGATGGAAGACGAGCTCGCGTTATGGATATGAGATACAACTTACGCAAGAATAACTGGGGGATCGGGCTACGTACTGTAACACATTGTAGGTGGGAATGTTTTGACTGCGCGGGGACGCTATTGTCCATTGCTCAATGACTGCGCGTTTACTATTCTTCTGCGAGCATAGTATTCGCGAAGGAAACTAGGGAAGTGGGGAAAGAATTAGGGAATTGGGAACAAAATTAGAGAATTTTAGAAATTGGGAAAAGAATTAAGGAAATTATCGGATCGGGAGAACAGTCAGGAAAATTAGGGAATTGGGAAAAGAACTGTGGAACATGGGAAAAGTAGCAGGGTAATTAGGAAGAGAAATTAGGGAATTAGGAAAATAATTATGGAAATTGGGAAATGAAGCAGGGAATTTGGGGAAATTTATTAGAGAAATAGGGAAATTAGGGAATTGGGAAAATAATTGTAAAACTTGAGAAAAGAAGCAGGGAAATTGATTAGAGAAATAAGGAAATTGGGGAAAGAATCACGGAAATTAGGAAAATAAACATACTACCAAATTTAGGAAAAAAGTACGCAAAATTCCTACAACTAAAGGAAGTCAAGTGAGAGATTTTGAACGTCAGCAGACCCTCTAACCACAGCACCCTCGCAATTGCATGGATTGGAATCAAATCACCACCGCTTAATCCCATTCTCCCGTAGCATAAACCCAAAAAAAGACCTGTTCCAACAAACATCCCGTCCTCCCGTAAATTCCAAAGAAAATCCGCCCCGACAATGCCGTTCCACCGTATTACACAAAAGCAAAGGCACTCGAGGCGGTCCGACTAAATTCACTTCATCGAAGACAGAGAAGCAAAGAGGGTGGCGGCGTGAGCACCGGACCCAGGGAGCAGGTCGAACCCGGTTCCCCCGTCGAGGATCGACCGACGAGCGGCAGGTAGTCGACATTTTCGTTCTCTTTTTTACGGCTTGACAGCGCGCAGCACGTGAACCAAAGCAAGGTTACGCTAAGTATCGAGTTTCCGCGGAACGCCGAGAAGGATTCACACGAAATCCTTTCGCCGGGCGATATCGTCCGAGCGTCTCGCGCATCATTTTATTATTTCAGCAGCTAACCCGTGGCCTCGATCGGCCGCAGACGATTCGAGTGGCCCGAGCCGTGGAACCGAGCGTTGCCATTGGACGATATTCAAAAACGGTTGACACTGCCCGCGACGTCTCGTCCTTGTGCTCGAAGGGGAGCACAAGGCACCGACTGGCGAGGATTCTCGTCGCTGCGGTTGCCGTGGAACGGACGATAAGGAAACGTCGGACGTGGTGCGACGATAGATACGATCGGGATAAGGAGGATTCGAGTAGGATTCGCTACTACGTGGAAGGACCAGAAGCGGCTTTGGAGGTTACGATCGCCAGCTCGAAACGACGCGGCGAGGCTCGCAGGAAACCGTTCGCAGTACGCGTTACGATAGAATAAATCGGTTACTCACCGCGTACCCGATGCACGTCCACGTCGCCGGGCGCACCGCGCACTTTCCTCCGCGTAGAGCCGATATGGAGCTGTGGGGAACTCGCGACGGAACAAAAAGGATAACCGAACGAACAAACTGAACACGACCAGGACGAACACAACACACTCACGAGTCACAAAACAGACTGAAGCTCGCTCGCCTGGCCGGGACACCTCTACGTTGCTACGAGACCAACCGTCGCGAGCGTGGCGCCCTCTGGGGGCGAAGTAACGATTTATCGCGGCGCTGGGTAAGCGCGGCAAATTCAAACGTAGAATTAGTATTTCTCGTGTTAACGCGTGTCGTTGGACAGTTGGAAATTTAGATTTTTGGCAAAAAGTGATGGGGAAAAGTGGATTCTGGTATTTAAGTGTAGGGGAATAGTAGTTGTGCTATGTTCTTCGTTATTTCAGCTCTGTTTTATCCTGTTTTTAATTCTTCTTAAAATTCTTAAAATTCTTCTTCCGTTCAGGGGCGTTCGGAGACTTTTTTCTAAGGAGGAGAAACTTTGGGATGATGGTACAGAAAAATAGATCCCTCTTGCTTTTCTAACCCATTTTGTAGTGCCAATTTAATTGAAAATTTTAAAAATATTCCCCTTTTTTAGTATTAGCTTAATAAAGATTAGTTTTGAAATATAAACGATTTTTTTCTCAAAATCCGTTGAATAAAAGTTCCATCACTGATAGATATCGCGTTAACGCGGAGGACGAGTTAATTCGTCAGCTAAATAAATTTGCACTTTGAGTGAAATAAATGAACTTAATATAGTAAATTGTATATAATATAGTAAAGTGTTGATATAGTAAAATATATATTTTAAACTCATTATATATTTCTCTACCCTTAAATAATATTTTTATTTCATATCAACGACGTCGTATAAATATTTATAGGATTTACACAATCTTTGGTTGGGATTGTCTGCGCTCACATTATTAAATTAAGAGGTAAATACGGGAACATACAGGGTGGGGGGGCTTAAAATACAGCGATAGTTGAAAGAAAGTTTAAAATTAGAATAGTTACATCGATACCATTACTTTGTACGAACTACGTCTCTAATTAACTATGTTAAATGGAGTATGGGGATTCCCAAAATGGACCCCTGACACCAACGTAATAAGTACTTAAAGTACACTCTCTATATACATATATAAAGTTATGAATTTTAAACATTTATTTAACTACCACTATATTTCTTGTTTTTGGTAAGAAGAGAAATTGCTTTCAATAAAAAAATATAGTAATTTTAAACCCCTTTTAGAGAAACCCTGTTATAAACCTACATAAACTTTCCTCCAATCCAATATGTTACTCAGAAATGTGCAAAATTTTTATTTAAGTAAAATTTCAAATAACGAATATAAGATAAAAAAAAATTATTCGTCGTGTTTCGAATAAAATGAACTCGGATTAACGAACGAATGATGAAATTTTTTAACTTTTATTCGTTGTTCGAAATTTTATTAAATTCAATTTTAATAAAATTTAATTCAATTCAATTTTAAATAAAAATGTTGCCCATCTCTGATGCCACTGTATTTTATAATCATTATTATAAACGGAAGTTCCTTATCTTTTTTTTTAAATCTGACTTTGAAAAGAGTCAGAAATATTGCTGGAACTAATAACATTCGGGTATCAGGGTCACAATGCATTGCACATAAATTAACACTAATAAAAATAAAACTTCCATTTAGAATAATAGAAAAATACTGTCTTTAAAAATGATTCTTCCTCAAATATGTATTCCCATTGAGAACAATAGCGTCGAGGGACCCCCCACTCCGTCTGTACCCTTGCAATTAGCTCTTTCATATATTTTAAATCACAATGGAGGTTCGATTATTGTCGCCACGATAAATAACAATTATTTCAACACGTGCCACACGGTCACGAGTTTCCTAGGGTTCTGGAGAACGGAGAACCAGTGCAATCGTTCCGTCGACCCTCTCACTCCTTTTCCAAGGGCCACTTTGCCAATGTTGACGTCTTTAGACTTATAAACGGACGTGACTGAGTCCTCGCTGTCGCTGGGGTGATCCAGGATGCACGAAGGAGCCTCTGTAGTCACAGTCTAAAATATTTCACAGGAGTATTAACATAATTACAGTAATTGGTCGAAATTAGGAGTCCTTAATCCTTGTAGGGAATTTATAAAGTTACATGGATAAGTAAATTTGGGTGAAATTGACCCAATATCATATATATTTACAAGAAACGATCATAGAAAAATAAAACACAGTTCGTTTAATTATTACGGTTTAATATTTTAAGAAGTTAATAACTTTCTACAATAAAAAAATTTAAAAAATAAAAATTAAAAAAATTAACGCTAAATTACTGTTATTATTACTATTTATTATTAACGATTATTAGTTATTTAAAGATACCAAGGAGTCTCAATCCAAATAATACGTTAGTATTTGTGACTCGATTTTGGGTCAAAATGCCCCAATTTCCTGGGTCTGGCCATTAAGAAATATTCTTGAAATAAGCTGGGAATCCCAATGGTAACTTATCTGTTGGATATTTTAACGTACTTTGCTGCACAGCACCACGAGAAATTGCACGGTGTCCAGTTTGCTGTAAGACACATCGAATGTCAAGGTTTCGTTGAAGTCTGGCTGCTGATTCGCGTTGACGGGCTTGGTTTTCTTCTTCTTCATCTTCTGCCCTGTCCTTGCGTTCAGCATTAACACTCTGACATATGGATCTATGGCGACAGAGACATATGATAACGAATATAGAGGTGTACCAAGCAATAGTGACATTTCTAATGTATGTGACGTTCAAATTGAATATGGAGTGGTAAATAGAAACCAAACAACCCTCAATTACTCTTAACGATTCCTAGAAATCTCGCTATTGCACAATACACCTATATATACACCCCTGACTCTACAAATCAAATTTTTTAATTAAACTATTTAAATAATAAAATATAAATAAATTGAAAAATAAAAAATTTAAAGGATTTCAATGAATAAGTAAAATAAAACAATTCACTATAAAACCTCTACCCATCTTCAATAACAAATGATAAATATATAATATTAAATACAGTAAGCGGGGGTGAATTTGTAACTAATAAGGTCACTTTGTATTTCTTAATTTCTCTGTGTTATTCATAGCAGCAGCGCATTCAGGATTTAAGGATGCATCGGATGTAAAATATTAGACAACAGTATATGAAATTTGTGAAGCACATCAGGAAGATTAGAAAGAACAATCTTACATATTTTTATTAACTTGGTACCATTTTGAAGAGAGGTCCAATACATCCTTAATCTCGGGGGAGCCGAGTTGAAGCGATAAATATATTTTTAATACAAATTCAATAAAATTTTATTTATAAAAATTATAAAAATTTATTTATAGAATTTTTCCTCCTTTTTCTTTTTTCTTTGGGGGATGCCAAATTTTAAGTAGTCACAGTGTCACTCCTTCAATACGGAGTGACTTTGCGACCACTTCAAATTTTATTTCTCACTTAACTAAAAAAGTAATCATTGTTTTATTTTAAACTACTTTCGCGTGATATTTGAAAAATATCAAAAAGTGTCGCAATTTTTAATTAGTACAAAGTCACCCCCACTCACATTATGACCAGCAAAAACAATTAATCTCCACTCAAAAATGTGTAATTAATCTTCCGAACATTAGAACAGAAAATGTTGCTCAGAGATATTTAATAATTAAAATACAATACTTACTGAAATCAGCCAAGTTCGTCACAGCTGGCGTGAACCTGACGTCGCGCGCTCTCATAACGTTTATAGTCAGCCTCTGCGCTGTGGGCAAGTAGCTTACGCCTAACAGAATACTCCCGTACTCCTGCAAAATGAATTGTTCCTTTCGTCTACTTATACGCACGCGCGGAAGATTTTATATTCGCTTGCTCTGTGATAATACCAAATTGGACGGTTTCATTTTGAAATTGAACATGTGGATCTCCGGGCTCAGCAGAACATGCTTCGCCTCCTTCATCGACACCTTCAACGTGCACAGCTCCGTGTCGTTGGCGTACCTGTCGTGATCGTGCGCCGCGATGTCGAGAATCCACTCCTGAAAACAAACGCTGTCAGAAAACCAATGTCAAATCGCCATTTCTATGACAAATATCCACATTTTGTAAAAAAAAAACGACGACCGAACTCTTTATCCTTGTAAAAAATACTTGCACCAGCAGAAATTTAGTATTAAATTGTGATAAGTGCCAATCAAATAGAATACACTCCTCGTTATTAAAACCTAAAATTAATTAATCTCGAAATCGATAGAAATAAGAATGTAATATTATCTAAGTGTGCAATTAAATCTCTTCAATTTTTTTAATAAACCAATAAACTTATTAATATTACTTACTTAGTTTATGTATTTAAAATGGAAAGTATGGGCATTTGAGAATTTTCAAACCCACGAAAATATTTTAAATAAAATATAAAAATAAAAAGTAAAAGAAAAAAAGAGAAAAATAGAAAATAAAAAAATTAATAAAACAATGTGTTGGATATTTTATATAAAATATAAAAATAAAAAATAAAAGAGAAAAGAGAAAAGAGAAAAGAGAAAAATAGAAAATAAAACAATTTTTTGGATTTGATAATTTCCAAATCCCTCTGCTTTCAATTTTAAATACACAATACTTATATCTCAAGTAATTTCATTGCAAAATTCTCTCGATAATACATCACGATTCGTTTCGCAATTTATTATTTTAACTACCAAGAACTTAATTGCCCAATTACTAAAGCCATCGGTGGAAGAAATTTTCGTTATTTTCAACGAACAATTCGAGTGTACGCGCAGCCTTTATCGCGTACGCGCTCGGACGCCGAGTGACGCGCACTCCGCGACCTTGAATTAAATGCAACATCGAACCGTGGACGGTGACCAGATAACAAAGCAAATTGCACGCGTCTACCTTAACTTCGTGCGCCTTCACGTTCGCCACGACGAAAGTCTCTTTGAAAATGGGGCTCGCCGTGTGCCTGACGCCCCTCGTTCGGAAACTGTGCAACTTCTGCCGTTTCCTGTGGCTCCACGATTGCTTCATCACGTTCAGAGCCACGTACGGCTCCAGCGTGCAATTGTACTGCTTCGGAGGCAGGCCGGAGAGAGCCTGTGCACAGCGAAACGCATGAATTTCGCGTGGGAGCGTACCGATGCGTCGCTATAGTCTGAACGCGATCAATTGGCTGCTCAGTGCCACCCCCCACCACCGGGAACCGCGGCCCCCCACCTTTATACCGCGCTATAGTCAGCTTGCAAGCTTTAACGGGAGAACCTAGTTTAGAGCATTGAAAACAGTATTTTAAAGATTTTTTTTAATAAAGAAACATAAAGCCGATCTTTCCAAAATTTTAGGGACATTTTAATATATATTTGTGGAATACAAAACAAAAATTTAATTGAAAAATTTCAAGTTCGTCGAGCTGAATTTCACTCTGAAACATTAGTAATATTTTTTATATATATTTATGCAAAGCGAGAAAAAATTTAATTGGAAAATTGGAAGTTCGTCGAGCTGAATTTCACTCTGAAACATTAGTAATATTTTTTATATATATTTATGCAAAGCGAGAAAAAATTTAATTGAAAAATTGGAATTTCATCGAGCTGAATTTAGCAAACAAAAATTAAAAATTTCTAGCCTCTAAACTAGGTTCTCCCTAAATGGGGAATTAAATGCTAAGGATAATTAGTTTTTTAGACGATTAGAACCGAGTGAATGTGATCGTGAACCGAGACCAAAATTTCTCCTATTTTCTTTTCACGTTGCAGACAAATACCAAACGTAAGTTTTGAGAATGTCACAGGTGTTTGAGTTCGCGTTGATAAGGGCGATGAATCGTTCTGAATTAAAAGAAACAGATCCCCGAGGGGGGATTGAAAGGAAGTAGTGGATTCGTTTGAGTTTCGTAACTCGATTTCCATTCGAATGGTGTAGTGGTGACAATAGGGGAGCAGATAATGGAGGACCGTTTAATACCTCGATACCAATAACAAGCTTCCCGTTAATGGTGTCGTCGCAAGGCGGCAGGTACTGCAGGCTCATTGTCAGTTCCGTGGGGAATTCCTTTCGATTCTTCTCCGGCTTCTGCTTACCTTTCTGCACCAAGTTCTACGGTATAGGGAGGGTGAATTGATTAATACGTAATATTGGTGGTAACGTTGGATGTGGCGCAGGTAGAAGACAATTACCAAAGTGGAAGAAGTATTGGTACCCTCGAACTGACCGTTGTTAGGGTTCCAGGAAGTCCCTCCCGTCGCTGGGACCGTCTCGCTGATGGTACCTGTGTATTTTTTATCAGCTACAGTTAGGCCAATTTGCGGTGGATTGTTGGAGGCTTGTGGGAGAGTTGTGTACTTTTTGAAAGAATAAGCAGAGGGTTTTGAGATGTTTTGTGGTTGGGATATTGCTGTGGGTGATTTTGGAATTAGTGATTTGGGGAAATTGGGGATTTTTTCCGGAGGGATTTGGAAGTTTTCTGTTAAGGAAATTTAAGTATTCCTGGGGAGGAATTTGGAATTTTCCTCGGAAGAAATTTTTTCGAAAAGGGGAATTTTTTGGAATATAATACTATTGTAAAGAAATTTGGAATACTCCTCTCGAGATATTTAGAATGCTGCTGTAAAGAAATTTGGAATATTTCTCTGGAAGAATTTGGAATATTCCTCTGGGTGATTTGTAATACATTTGTAAAGAAATTTGGAATTTTCTTCTGAAGGAATTTGGAATATTCTTCTGGGGGAATTTGGAATACATTTGTAATGAAATTTGGAATATTCCTCTGGAGAAAATTGGAATACTCCTATAAAGAAATTTGAAATATTTCTCTGGAGGAATTTGGAACACTGCTACAAAAAAAATTGAAATATTCCTCGGGAGGAATTTGGAATACTCCTATAAAGGAATTTAGAATGCTCCTCTCGAGGAATTTGGAATATTCCTCTGGGTGAATTTGTAATACATTTTTAAAGAAATTTGGAATTTTCTTCTGAAGGAATTTGGAATATTCCTCTGGGTGAATTTGGAATACATTTGTAATGAAATTTGGAATATTCCTCTGGTGGAGTTTAGAATACCATTGTAAAGAATTTTGGAATATTCCTCTGGAGAAAATTGGAATACTCCTATAAAGAAATTTGGAATATTCCTCTGGAGAAAATTGGAATACTCCTATAAAGAAATTTGAAATATTTCTCTGGAGGAATTTGGAACACTGCTACAAAAAAATTTGGAATATTTCTCTGGAGGAATTTTTAACACTCCTAAAAAAAATTAAAAATATTCCTCTGGGGGAATTTGAAATATTCCTCTGGGAGAATTTGTAATACTCTTCTAAAGAAATTTGGATTATTCCTCTGAGGGAATTTGAAATACTCTTCTAAAGAAATTTACAAAATTATGTACTTTTCCACTGGACTAATTTAGTATACATCTATAAATAAATTAAAAATATTCCCTCGGTGGAATTTGGAATATTCCTGCATTTCACAGTCGGCACGAGTAACCCAATACTCCCCATTAAAGATGCAGAGGTTGCAATTGCAGAGTGACATTTAAAATGCATGAGCAGTAGATACAGACTATGTAGTAAGAGGTACGAATAAATAACTAAACATTATTAATGTGGTACCATTACTGCCGTCTTCGTACAGGCTACCCAATCTCCATGACCTGTAGCTGACATCGTTCAGCTTCACGTTTTCATTCTTTCCGCTCTTGACACGCAGCGGCACGCTTTTTGCTTCTCCCTCTGCAAGGAATTATTCATACCTTCGATTATGCAACACCTCGGCGACCAAGATGGCCGCCGCGCGGCGACTCTTCGAGGATTCGTTCGACTCGCTAATTACGTGCTTCGTTTAACGCGTACGAGCACAGTTCTAATTTCTACGGCGCTGCAATTTTTAAGCATCCTCCGCTCAAAGCTTTCCACCACGATCAAAGCACTGCAATAGACCAAACGCATGCAAAGTACGAGCTTGTTAATCTTCCGAGGTGACCGAAGTCACACAATTTCACGGAGTCTGAACGCTAATCGCGATTCAAATATACCGGCCTTCTAACGAGGACAACAGTGAATAATATACAAGTCCATTTATTCCATTTAAACGCTTTGACAGTGAGTACTGCCTTCATCGAAATTGTCGTAATAAAGTTAACCTCGAAAATTCCAGTGGCCTTTGGAATTTTTAAACTCATTATCTAGAACTAAGTACATAGCTTTAATACTCGGCCTCGCCCGGAATTTAACACAAAATTATTTAATTTGTGAATTTCCAATTAAATTTTAATATAATTTATATAGACACAATTACTTAATTTTTAATTTTCAATTAAATTTAACGTAAGATTATTTAGTTTTTAAACCCCCCATTAAATCTGAACGTAAAATATTTAATTTTAAATCTCCAATTAAATTTAAATATAATTATTTAATCTTTCATTCCCAATTAAATTTAACATAATTTTCAAATACATTTAACACAAAATTACTTAGTTTTCAATTAAACTTAACATAAAATTATTAAATTCTCAAACCTCCAATTAAATCTCGATGGATCCATCTTCCATAATTTTATTTTTTGTGAAATTAATCACATCCACCTAGATTATCCTATCATACCGATCCGAGGCACATCCTGTGACCCGAGAGTTTACCGTTCAAAAGTTTTTAGTCGGCAGATAAACACACAAACATATAAACTCTCTGCCTCCTACATTAAAATCTCAAACTATCTCCCTTCCTAATTAGCAACAAACTTATAATTCAAACCCCCTTCCCCAAAACTAAAAATTCCCCTGGCAGAAGAAGACCCCCCAGGTATTCTTAAAACTTACAAAGCAACTATCAGAAAATTACACGAACTCCAACAGCAAAGGTGCTTCAAGCCAAGAAATCCGCGCAATCAAATACAATTTATTCCAATCACTTAATTAGCCTGCAATCGCTATCAGTTCCCGGAAAGGCGACTGAGCCGCAGCTGTGAACCAAAACTGACGCGTTAAATATAGCAACGCCGGTTGATGGCACCCGCAGGGACACGGGTGTCGATAAGGAGAGCTGGTGAGTAACGAGGCCGGATTTGCAAAATCCTTTTATGCGGTCAGGGTGGGTGTTTCCATGATGGCGTCCTAACGGAAAGGCGGCGTGCATGTTTGCTCGCGAGATGACATAGCCGGTTACATAACGCCGCGGAGGAAACGGAGGAAACCCAGACAGTACGGGTATGGGTGTATAAATACAAATGCGAGAACAATGGCGTAATGTATCGGCCACGTATACAAGCGATTCACCGCGCAGGAATTCAAGCTTCCTTCCTCTCAGAAGAGCACAGGCTGAAAGGGAACTCCTACGCTGCTTATGCAGTTTTGGGCCCGAGGTGATTGTATTGCGATGGTAATTTCAGTGGTCTGTGGGTCAGTGGTGCTCGGGGGGAGATGGGTCACTGTGGAAGGGAAACATGCATTTTTTATGCATTTGGATATTTGTAGTAAAATCACAAAAGATGCACTGTTATCGTAGGAGAGTTAACCTTCACTCTGTGTACAAATAGTTTAAAGTTGACCACGCGTACAGGGGTGTAACTACCCCTCGTATTTACGGTGCAAAATGTGCAGAAAAAAAACTTTGGCTGGGGAAGTATTTATGAATTTTTGTTGATTTTTAAGAGGATAGGTGTGAAAAGAATAAAATACAAAAATTAAAAAGTTGTGAACAGATGAAGAAAAATAAGTTGTTATTTTTTAATCAAATGGTGTGTGAAACAAATTACAAAGAGCATTCCTAAGAATACTTTGGAAGCTTTTATTAGCTTGGGGTGTGTTTTCACCCCTGTACACAGAGTGAAAGTTAAAGCAAATAAAAAATGTTAATTAAAAAAATAAAAAAGGGTGTGCATTGAGCATAAAAGGAAACAAAAAGTCTCAATATAACTTCAAATTAGTAAATCGGTTACTGGATAACATTGAAAATTAATTAGCATGTATTAAAATAGAAAAAAAAACACAAAAATCTTATGCATTTAGACTTTTGAAGCACAATCACAAATATTAAAGCAAGTGTAAAAATATTAATTTTTATATTATGCACCAAGTTTACTGTACCACAAAAAATGAAGGAAACTCTGTAAATTGACCACAATCTGCTCCCAAAATATTAAAAAGCCCCGCAAGGAATTCAAAATATCGTCAATGATATTCTTCATCTCGATAAATAATCCACAACAGGTTCTGTTTAATCCAGCCATCTTTTCAGCTCCCACTTCTCCAAGTCATCCCACAAAGCCCTGCGCAATTTGCATAGGCACTTAGTTGGTCCACAGCACCTTAGCCTCGATACCTTTTAATCAACCGTAATCCACCGCGCATCCCACTTTTTGTGCGTAATCTCCTTTCAGTCATTTCACCGGTTACGTAACCGCGTCCCAAGGTCCCGCGTTCCGCGTAATAATAGCAACTCGCTGGATTATTATCCTACCACAAATCGTTGAACGCTGTTTATATCAATCCTACATCATCATTATACACACGCGTGTAGCATAATCAAACAAAGAATGCCAATAACAAAACGGACAAAGCAGCACAAAAACAATTACGACTTGATTCATGTAACAATAATCGAACCTGAGTTAATAAAGTAATATTATTAACTCTTTCAGCACTATCATCCCATATACGCACCCCACCGTGCGGAGAACGCCTAAGTGCGTTCACCAAGCACACTACAGGAATACAACTGAAGGACTTCCGCACGCGGCGTTGCGTTTAGAGTTCCACTCCATCTCCAAAGCCTCGAATCTAATCGTAAAATAAACTAAAGCTCCCCTCAAGCTTACCACCCCGATTAATCGAAACCAAATCGATTGCGTGGCCAATTATCTTTCTCAGCACGCGTTTCGCGTATACACAAGCACGTGCGCGCGGCAGCGGAGCTGGCAAACGCGTTGAGGATGTTAAATGTTGCTAAGCTGGATGCCTCCATATTTGATCGGCACAAAGGAGACAAGAAATCGGCTTGCATGAGACCAAGCAGCTTGTAATATGTATGCTCGAGGTCGTGGGTACCATGGTGTCCCATAAATAACCACGCTCTGTTAAATAAACGGTAAATGGACATTTCGTTGTTATCGAGCTAAAGGCAGTATACATCGCGATTAAGCGTACAGACTGTGTTTCGCGCGGCTCTGGGTCGTGGATTAATTGTTAGTCACTCCAACCACCTGTGCCCCACTTGCTAGGAGTTCTCCATCAGGGGAAATGGCCCAGCATGGGCTGCCTGCTCGCTATTTGCCTTATACGTGCAACGTATAAATATTCAATCTTCTTAGAAGGAAAGATACCGAACCCCGGAAATTCAAAAAATTCTGAGACTTTGTGAATTGGGGAGAAAGTGGTAAAGTGAGCTGAAAAAAATTTGAAGGGGAATAACAATTTTCTCTTTCAATAAAAATGTGTGGAAGTAGATTTATAATGTAATTAATATTGATAAATAACGAATAGCAATACTTAAGGTAAATTTAGAGTGTATTGAAATTCAATTTGAAAAGAAAAAATGCAATGAGGTAAGGTAAGCTGAAATTATACACGAGTATTATAAAATTTAAACTAGAACTTTTAAACTATTTTTTAAAAAATATATTTCGTTAATACAATTTTAACGTCAATTATTCTTTACTTTGTCACTTTGCACTTTGTTTAAACACATTTTCTTCTGAAAATGAGTTTTTAAATGAATTTTGTTTACATAATGTCTGTCATATTAGTACTAAAACAAATGCATACGTAATTATTAATAAAATACATACTTGTCCTGTCTAAATAAATTTTTTAACAAAAAGATTTTCTATTTTTTTAACACACTTTTTTTCAAATGGGCTTCGATAATTTTTGGAAGACAGGTTTCACATAAAAATAATGATGTTTTAGGATATCTTTTCTTTGCAGCTCAGTTTACCCCGGTCACTTTGCCCCGAATATGTACTCAGTGGGAAATTAATTGCTTAATGATATTAGGGTTAATATCTTATGGTTTTGTGTTATTAAAAATTGTGAACTGGGCCAGTTCCCCTAATTAACTTAGTTTTCAGATATAAAAGCGTTGCAAGATTTTTATTAAAAACAGAGGTGTGAGTTTTATTCGCGTACTATGGCTTCCGAGCGATTTATAAATAAATAAATTTATCTAGAGGTCTAAGTCTCCTAACACAGTTTTTCTGAAACTTTACAGCTACTTGTCACAAGTTTATACAAACATTAATAAATACTTTGAATCTAGGAAGTACCACTTCGAATTCTCTGTTAAACTTTTCCACTCCCAAGTCACAAATTTAATGTCATAAGTTAGGCCACTAAAACTTAAAAAAAAATACATATCTTAAACGCATGTAAATACTCACAGCCAACATATGCAAAGCAGAGACAACGAATAAATCAATATACTTATGCGGTTGGTGGAAAAGTTCGTTCACTTTACTCAACCAAACTTATTTATTAAAAGTAAAGTTTATTACTCAAAGTATTCTCCCTGTTTATCTATGACCTTTCACCACTTTCCTAACAAAAGTACAGATAGGAGTAATAAAAAAAGTAAAGAAAAAATATTTTATTACCCTTTATATATTCCCTACCAATCAGTTTTTTTTTTTTTTTTAAAATACTTCGAACTGTCCTAACAAAATTAAAAAAAAATTAAAGTGCAAAGGGTCAACTGTTATCCAAATTACAAAGTATTCAAAATGTCCCGAAAAGAAACAATCAAGCTAAGCTGAGATTTATCCAAGAGCACTCCAAATGACTCGGACGTGATTTTCTTCTGCAAATATAATACGTATTACACAAAGAGCTGCCTTAAGCCGTGCCACGCTGACAAAAATCACACCTCAGTGGTTGAAACAGTTTTAAGCGAGACAACACTTTACTAGCCGCCTTTGTCCCAAGCTGACCCGCGAAACGGAGGCGCCGTTTGAGTATTTAAGCGCAGAGCTTACTTCGTTTCCTGACGCACTCGTAGCCAAGGCATCCTGGTGTGAGAAAGCACGAGATCACGAGCAGGATGGCGACGATGCCCAGGGCCGCTACCACGACGACGAGGATTCGGCCCCAGGGGCCAAAAAGGTCATCGTACACCATTCACTGGAAACGCACGGTCAAGGTTAACTCTACTGGTGCACTCGTGCGCGTGCAACGGCGCCGATTCGTGTCATAATGATCGATCATCGACGGGGCTAACTGTGTTCTGAACTCTCCTGCTCACGGAAGCTGCTCGAGCACCTCCTCGTCACCTATCAGTTACGTTCGAGTTTGAAGATGGCAGAGGATCTTGGATCCCACTTCCGCAATTATTATTCGAAATGTATGAATATGGTCGTTTGAACTGAAAGGCGGGTGCTTGTAAAAATTTGGTTGGAATTTCTTGAATTTCTTCGTGTCATTAATTCGACACGAAGTCGAAGCGAAAAGGGATTAAACCACGGATCTTGAAACACGGAAGAAGGAAATTATTTGAATAAAATTGTTCTTCTTTTTCTTTTAGATATTTTTCTGTATAAAAATTCCCCAAGATTGCCTTATTTTAAGGGCGCCAAAGTAAGGAGACGCCTGAAGGAGTCACGCCACCCTCAAAACAGCACTAAATTCGTGAAATTTCGAGGTGAGGGTGCCACCTTGCATGGATGAAAATCATACTAAATCAGTTTATTTAGCAATTTTTTTCTTTTAAATTATGAACTAGAAAATAGAAAATCTGATTATGGCATTTATTACACATCTCTTGAAGATTAAAAGAAATTTGTTATACTTCTGTTGAAGATTAAAAAAAATTGTTACACATGTTTTGAAAATTAAAAGAAATTAATTATACATCTGTTAAAGATTAAAACAAACTTTGTTATACATCTTTTGGAGATTAAAAAAAACATTTATACATCTCTTGAAGATTAAAATAAACTTTGTTATACATCTTTTGAAGATTGAAAAAAAATTATTATACATCACTTGAAGATTAAAAAAAAGTTGTCATACATCTGTTGAAGATTAAAAAAAAACATTAATACATCTCTTGAAGATTAAAATAAACTTTGTTATACATCTTTTGAAGATTGAAAAAAAATTATTATATATCACTTGAAGATTAAAAAAAGTTGTCACACATCTGTTGAAGATTAAAAGAAATTATCATACTTCCCTTGAAGATTAAATAAAATTATTGAATATCCCTTGAAGATGAAAAAAAAATTCTCATACATCTCTTGAAGTTTAAAAACATTTTTTTTAGTCTTCGAGAGACGTATACCAACAATTTTTTTTAATCTTCAAATCTTCAAGAATAAACAAAAAAATTGTTTTAATCTCCAAACGGTGTATAATCGCATTTTCTATTGAGTTCACTATATCAATAACAAAATTGCTAAATAAACTTATAATTCTGATGCATCCAAGGTGACACCCCCCTTATCCCTCGAGCTTGAAAGTTGAAACACAGAAAAACGAGACACTTCCTCCCTGCCCCACATAATCTCAAATAAGAATCCTTATTTCCTTAAATTTTCGAACAAAATTCCCCTCGGATCTCCAAGAAACAAAACAGTCGATCAAAGCTTCCCGAGCCCCATTTAGAATCCTATACCCACACAAGCATATACCATATCTCGAGGATGCCAGCTTATCGCCGGCTGGCAAGCGATTATCGCCTATTTACCCCGAGTATTCCCTACCGCGAGACACGTGGACAGGCGCGGCGGGACGGTGACAAAATTGCTCGTGTCCACATCCAGGCGTTTCGCCTGTCGCGTCGCGCATCTGTCGCCGCGTCATAGAGGCAGGCGAAATGAGCCACGTTACCGCGCGCGTCGCGTTTCCCGCGCAAAAACGTCGTATTCCCCGCGTAGCTATACTCGGCCAGCGCGAATCGGAAATACCGTGACACTCGGGCAGAACCTTCGAGCGCTGTCTTTCACCCTCTTCCGCGCCCGTCGGGCGCGCTCGCGCGCTCGCGCGTCGTCTGCCCGGCTGCGATGGCTGCGAGACACCTGTTCGCTGGCAACTCGGCTAGCGAGCGCTCGCAACGGGCATATGGCTGGCTCGAATGGAACTTCGCCTCGAGTCACCGCTTCCGACGCGTTGCCACGACGCACGGTGCCGCAGGAGCGGGTACCATTTTCGAACTCGTTCGACACACTGATCCTCCGTGCCGCGGGAAGAGATGTGGTTAGTCGTACTGTCGCGCGAGCTTCACTGCGAGGAGTTCCGTTTGGCGCGGTGCCTCCGCTTTTGTCTTCCTGTTTACGCGCACGTAGCTGTGTGGCGACGTTTATTTATGGGGTGGGGGGACGGAGGGGGAATGGTAGAGATCGCGCTGGGTCCTTGAGAATCGGATCGATGGTGTTTGGGGAACGATACTCACTCGACCAAAGGAGTGTCCCATGGCGACGATCGGCAGGAGTAAGTTGGGTATCGTTCGCGGGATGGTGAGTGGTGGATTGAGTTTGTAGGATGATTAAGTAGCGCGTCCTTCGCGGCTCGCGACTCGTTGCGCGATCGTCAACTCACCGGCGAACGACAAACGCAACGACAGACTGCATAGGACGAGGAGGAAACCAGCAACGTGCTATCTACGTGCCCCTACTCCCGACGTCGACGACTCTGGCTATCCGGCCGGTAGCTGGCGGTACAAGACTCGGCGGTCTGGAAGTGTCCGAGGAACTTGGAAAACTTGGGAGGATAGTCCGAAGGTTCCTGGAGAGCTTTGGAGAAGTCTGAAAAGCTTTGGGAGCTTGGGAAGATTTTGGGATACTTTTGAGAGGTGCTAAAAAATTCTGGGAATCTTTGAAGACCGCTGGGGGCCTATGAAGACCTCGGAGGATGTATGATGACCTGTGAGGGCATATTGAGGTGTCTGGAGAACTCTGGAAAACTCTGGAAAACTTTTGAAAACTCTTGAAAACCTCGGTAGTCCTCTGAAAACTTCTGGAAACCTCTGCTGAACTCTGGGAAGGTCTGAAAATCTTCTGAAAAGCTCGGGAAAACTCGGAAAACCTCTGGAAAACTCTGGAAAACTTTTGAAAACTACTTCAGATCTCTAGGAACCTCTGGAGGTCTTCTGAACACCTCGGAAAACCTCTGAAAACCTCTGGAAAACTCTGGAAAACTTTTGAAAACTTTTGAAAACCTCGGTAATCCTCTGAAAACTTCTGCAGAACTCTGGGAAGGTCCGAAAATCTTCTGAAAAGCTCGGGAAAACTCGGAAAAACTTTTTGAAACCTCTGTAGAATTCTGGGAAGGTCTGAAAATCTTCTGAAAAGCTTTGAAAATCTCTGAAAACCTCTGGAAAACTCTGGAAAACTTTTGAAAACTACTTCAGATCTCTAGGAATCTCTGGAGATCTTCTGAAAACCTCTGAAAAGCTCTGGAAAACTCTGGAAAACTTTTGAAAACTACTTCAGATCTCTAGGAACCTCTGGAGATCTTCTGAACACCTCGGAAAACCTCTGAAAACCTCTGGAAAACTCTGGAAAACTTTTGAAAACTTTTGAAAACCTCGGTAGTCCCCTGAAAACTTCTGAAAACTTCTGCAGAACTCTGGGAAGGTCTGAAAATCTTCTGAAAAGCTCGGGAAAACTCGGAAAAACTTTTTGAAACCTCTGCAGAACTCTGGGAAGGTCTGAAAATCTTCTGAAAACCTCTGAAAATCTCTGAAAACCTCTGGAAAACTCTGGAAAACTTTTGAAAACTACTTCAGATCTCTAGGAAGCTCTGGAGATCTTCTGAAAATCTCTGAAAAGCTCTGGAAAGCTCTGAAAACCTCTGGAAAACTTTTGAAACCCTCTGCAGATCTCTAGGAAGCTCTGGAAATCTTCTAAAAACCTCTGAAAAGCTCTGAAAAGCTCTGGAAAACTTCTGAAAACCTCTGCAGACCTCTGTACACCTCTGCAGACTTCTGAAGGCCTCTGAGAACCTCTGATACCCCTTTGCAATAGTATGAATCCTCATTCCCCAGAAAAATATTTTGCACTGGAAGGTACTAAATTAGTAACAACCTGATTGATACCACGGGTCACTCAACTACACTCCTCGCAATAGTGGACGATAGACCAAAGTTGCATATGGGGCGAAGGAGAAAGGTAAAAGATATATGTCTCGCAATCTTTAATTTTTAGTAATCTTTACGACTCTCTTCACTGAACTTTCATGGTGAAATAGGTCTGTGTAGGGACAATCTGTAACCACTTCCTGTGAGACCTCGGTTAACGGTATCCATCCCCCCCTCCCTCTAATTCTGATAATATATTACAAGATTCTTGCGCAATTGTATATCAAGGTCGTAGGACCTTCGGATTTCAGTAAAAGTGGAAAAATAGAAAATAAGAATTTTCTCAACTCTTCTTATCTCATTCTAAATTTTGGAATATATGATTGAACAGATGTTGCTTGTAGAGTACCTAGGTGATTTAATAAAACCAGTCTTTTTGTAACTACAATCTAAAACTTTATTCAGGAAAGGAGTTCGAATAAACGTCTTTCGCATTCAATTCTAATCAGTAAAGGAACATCTTTCGTTTATTAAACAATAAACCGTAACGCACTATCTCCCCTTAGAGCGTTGATTCAATTTTTACCTCTACTTTCCATCACGCACTCACGGCAGACACGAAATACCCAACAACAGGCAAATATCCAAGAACATAGAAATTTTTGTGAACAATTTGTATCCCTAAAATCATTCCAAATTTATCCACCTAAAAAACGATCGCCATTCTACCGCCCGCATGTCCAAACCTGAGCCCTGACGCGTGGCTGTCGTCGGGGAAACGCTGGCTTGCCCCTGATAACACGTGGACACGTGTGTTCAAGCTCTATCAACAGAAGCGTTGATGGAGTGCCGATAGGCACACGCTGTTAAGCCGCATAATTATTTCGAGTACGCGCATTCTGCCACACAGGGCTAGACACTTAGATATCGAATTTTGACACTGGAAACTGTTCCTAAACTGAATCTGACCTGCTCGCAAGCCTGAGATTGTGCTTATTTTTCTGTTTTATTGAAATTTACACATTTCGCCATCCTGTACTTGCGTCAACGACCTTCTGGCTACTGCGTATATGTTAGTCGTGCAAGTTTCCAGCTCCGATCCGTGCGATTAATTATGCTATGTTAATCCATGGGTGATGTATGTTGCTTGGAATAACGGAAAACCATTTGTGTAGGTGTTTGAGCGACAGTTCGTGAATGCAACGTGATGGACTACTTTTAACGGGGGGGAGCATGACGCATGCACAAGTCTGCTGAACTAATTTAAAAGACAAGTGCGGTTGAAAGTACTTTGACGAGGTCTTATATTGGTTTTTGGGTTTTAAGGAGTTTCCTTTTTGTTTGGCGACGTTTTTGTTGTGGTTTATGTAGGGAGTTTCTAAAGTAGTTATGTAATACAACGTAGTGTGTAGTGGTGGCAAATTTAATTTGGCAAGATTTATTATTTAGTTGGGTTTTATGCACTGGGTGATAGTTGTGCATGGAAATTGCTGAGGCTGTGACTTTAGAGTTTGGGAAAGAAGATTCCCTTCTCTTAGGATTCTCGAAAATAGGATTCCTTTCTTTTGGTATTCTCGAAAAAAAGTTTCCCTTCTCTTAGTATTTTTAATAAAGAAGATTTCCAATTTTAGTGTTCTCAAAAAGAAGATTTCTACTTTTATTATTCTCAAAAAGAGGATTCTCTTAGTATTCTCGAGAAAAAGATTCCCTTTTTTTAATATTTTCGAAAATGTTAGTATTCTCGAAAAAGAAGATTTCTACGTTTAGTATTTTCGAAAAGGAGATTTCTACTTTTAGTATTTTCAAAAAGAAGATTTCCACGTTTAGTATTTTCTAAAAGAAGATTTCTACTTTTAGTATTCTGAAAAAGAAGATTTCCAGTTTTAGTATTCTTAAAAATAAGATTCCCTTCTCTTAGTATTTTCGAAAAAGAAAATTTCCACTTTTAATATTCTCAAAAAGAAGATTTCTACTTTTATTATTCTCAAAAAAAGGATTCTCTTAGTATTCTCGAGAAAAAGATTCCCTTTTTTAATATTTTAGAAAATGTTAGTATTCTCGAAAAAGGAGATTTCTCAAAAAAAGATTCCCTTCTCTTAGTATTTTCGAAAAAGAAGATTTCCACCTTTAGTATTCTCAAAAAGAAGATTTCCACCTTTAGTATTCTCAAAAAGAAGATTTCCACTTTTAGTATTCCCAAAAAGTAGATTTCCACTTTTAGTATTCCCCAAAAAAAGATTTCCACTTTTAATATTCCCAAAAAAAAAGGATTCCCTTCTCTGAGCATTCTCGAAAAGAAAATTCTCTCCTTTAAGTATTCCCCAAAAAACTCTCTTCTCATAATATTTTCTAAGAGAAGATATGGATTCTCAACAATTCTATCTACATACGCCTCTCAAACCGAGCTTGATTAAACAGTGGTTAGACGGTATATCATCGGACACAAGGAAGAAAACCTGTCATTGGAAATAACACCGATCAATGACCGTAGTAGTTTCACTTTTATTGCTCGATAGAGCAAACGCGCAATTTTCACCTTTTTCCGGAATGGATCTTCAAACGACACGAGGCTTTCACATCCCCCTGCAAACATACAAAGTAGTTTTACCTTTTAAAATTCAAATTTCATGTAATATTGAAATTTCAATCAATACGAAATATACAAATGCCTCGAGGAGCTCACTACGTCTGTCCAAGGAGTAAAAACAGAATGAACTGGTTCTGATTTCTCGAGATGATCTATTTAGATTCGTAACGCGATGATGCCTGACGCCAGTAGCAAACTCAGGTATTATTGAAATAAATTTCTTTCTTACTTTTTTTCATATTTTTCACTTCAGTGCATCGGATAATATAATCACTCAAAATTCGAAAAATATCTTCAGTCAGTCCAATCAATTTCATAATCAACACTGTCACCCGATTATCCCTGCGCTTTTCATTCACTCAAAATAAGAATATTTCATGCAAGAATATTTCGTGCCAATAATTTTTTCTGCTAATGCTTTCTCTATTCTCTGTGTACCAAAGGATTTCCCATAAATAAATAAAGAAAGAAAGAAATAACATCTCTCTCCAACTACCATCCACTGAATCACACCACATCATACCAAAAATCCAGTGGCGGATTTACTGTTTATTTGAAAATTAATATTTCAGTAAATATTAATATTTGAAAATTAATATTTCAGTAAATATAAATATTTGCAAATTAATATTTCAGTAAATATTAATATTTGAAAATTAATATTTCAGTAAATATAAATATTTGAAACTTAATATTTCAGTAAATATAAATATTTGAAAATTAATATTTCAGTAAATATTAATATTTGAAGGGCTTGCGGCAGCTCAAAAAATTTGTTGACCACATTCAAACTTTGGCAGTTTAAATACCATCATAAAAAACAACTTTTGCCCACTATTATAAGTCACAAATAATAAAAAAAAATTTCCCCTATATTTCCTTCCACCCTAGTATATACAAGGTGCCCCAAAACGTTTGCCACCTGGGCCTTCTCCCCAAAATCCGCCACTGTAAAAACTTCTACCCCAAAATTCCCGAAAACAAAAATCCCCCAATTTTCCCAGCACAATCCCGTACCTATCCAAAATTCCACCACGTCTAAATCGAAGCGCGCGCGCGAAAGAAGAGGGTCGAGTAGGAAAAGGAGAGAGAGTCCATCCCCGATCCATCGGCGGCCGTTCGGCCAGCCGGTGACCTCGATCGCCGGATCCACGTCTCCTTTCACTCGGCGACTTCTTTTCCGCGGGTCTTTCTCGCACCGTCGCTGCCAAGGAACGCGGTTCTTGCGTCGTACCCTACGACTAGCCTCAGTCCGCCGGGAGTAGGCTGGCCCGACGCTAGCTCGGGGCCTTAGATTTCACTTTCGTAGAGACAAAACGACGAGGCGATAAACCATACTCAGTGAACGTTCTTCTACCCGCCTGGTGGCCACCATCCAGCGACTGCCAGCGACCTGCTCCGCGGGTGACGCGAGGTACACCTGACAGACGGAAACAGAGGTCGACCAAAGAAAACTTCTCTGCTGGGACCAGTGGACAGAAACGAAGGTCGTCGAAGCTGAACTTCGGTTACCAGCGTGGCGATCGGTATCTCGGGACTCGCGAGGTCATTGGTCCTTGGCTCCTAGTAGCTTAGTAGACGTTCGTTGGCGAGGAAGTAGGATAGTGGCTTCGTAGCTTCGTTTATTATTTCCCGGGTGATCGGAGGCGAAATACCCAGTGTGACAAAGCTGGTGAGATAATTATGCGACGGCTGGAGACCTGATTTAAGACAGAGAAGACACCAAGATGTTGAACGCGAAGGACGTCCTAGTTAAGCTCTGCGTTCTGCTGATTTTTTACGATCGTGAGTGTTATCTAGTTCCTAAAGCGTCCTTCGCCTACTTCTGGCGAAATCCGTCTCTATGTGATGCAAGGGTCCTTGTTCATAGTCCGATTCAGCGGCGAGGAGTTTCTACATTCATGCGTTAACGAGCTATGCAAATTGTATTTTGACAGCAGTTGCGTAAGATGTGATAGAAGAGTTAATTAAATTGCAGGAATTTGGTGAGGTGCTTGGAGAAGGATCGGAGAGAATTCAGTTCGATGTTGATACTTGGTACAATTCTGTGCATCGAATTTCTTAGCACTTTCTGTTAGCCAGTGACGGACTGGGTCTGAAAATGTTGGTTGCCAGGAAACGAAAGGGGCCCACACTCGATTATAAAACTATTTAAATTTTTTAAGACATAAGTAAAATTTTCTAGAAATACATAAGTGACGGAAAAGTACGATTAAAGTTTTTGTGAAGTAAATGTATCCTCGGAAATAATTTTTTTGAATTTTTTTTTAAATAATAATACAACGTAAAATTTAGTTGCATGTGGTAATAATATTGGAACTTTTATTATATTTCCAAGCTACTAGAAAGCCATTAACAATTTTAATGTATTGTCTTATGTTTAAGGGGCCCACTAGGCCCACTTGACATCCTGGCCAGTCCGCCACTGATGATAGCTAAGAAGAGTAGATAGAATTGTGTAAAGCTTAAGGCAACGTTGATCGTTTCAAAGTAATTATGATAAGAAGAATAGATTGTAGAGAGAAAAAATTATTTAATTTGAAGATCAATGTCCGCAAGAGAATCTTTAACACTACTGCTGGTTTCACTGATCTATTTCACTTCTGTTAGACGCAGAAGTCTCTATCAGTGACGGATTTAACGGGCAGCCGGTGAGCAGTTGCCGCCTGGTTCCCTGCTTATAAGGCCCCGTAGGGCCCTATCTTAAAAAGAACATTATTTTTATCCAAACACAATATTCTTCTTCTGTACTTTTCTGTACACTTAGCCCGTTTTTAGTAAACTACCTCTTCATTTTCCCGAAAAAATGGGCCCCTCGTAATATTTGCCACCTGGGCCTTTTCCCTTAAATCCACCACTAGTCTTTAACCAGCAAATTTTACTTTAGAAATACATCTTTCTAGAAAGAAATTCTTCAATTTCTGGAAACGAGTTTCCCACAACATAGTTATCACTAATATGTTTAAAAAAAGTAGCAGATTTTCCAACTCAAAAAATATCTGCCCCATTTATTTACTTGCCCAAGAGTATCTCACATTCTTTTCCAGCTGAGGGCAACTACACCAACTAAATTACTTAAAAAATTAAAGCCGAACTTATATACCACTCATTATTTATTAAAGCTTCCACCTTCTTTAACCCCTCGCTCCCCACGAATAAAATCACATCAACAATCGTTTCAGATGCGACCTGCCTCATTATCCCGGAAGAGCTGCCCACGATACTTTCGCTGATCTACTCCAATATCCCGCCGATAAAAAAAGGTATGTACCCCGCGATTACGTCACATCCGTGTCACACATTTGTCCCACGAGCACCTTTTCCCGCGAAGTTTGTCTTCCACGATTCACCGTGCCTCTCCAGCGCGTCACGCGAGCCACTTTCACTGGCCGCGCGCCTCGCTCCTTCCACGCACAGCCAATTACCGAGACTAAATCTTCCTTTTTCCCCTGCTTCCCGCGACAGGTACCGATTCGAGGGTTGGAGTGGGATTCCGGCTGGGTGAGCACGCGGATTTTCAAATGCTGGTGGAGCTTGGACCGCAGACCAGAACAGATCCCATCGGCAATGCTGCTTCTGGCTCAAAGAGGCGTCGAGACGTGAGTAACGCTCTCAAGAAATGTCAATCGAGAGGCTAAATTTGTGTGGTGATTCTTATTTTATTGATGATTCCTGTGAACAGGCGATGCTCAGCGCTGCGATGAAAGGAGAACTTGGACCTCTGGCTCAAGCAGTCGCCAAGTATCAGCTGGAGCGCAAGCTGCAGAAGGAATTGGCGAGGTTGAAGGTGACGGAGGAGCTAGTGAAGGCTGTGGGCACAGAACAAAGTGACGAGAAGAAGGTGAGATTTTATAATTATTCTGCTTTGTGTTTTATGGTAAGAAATTGTGGAAGACAATAGGGACGAACTTTTACTCTGATATTTACTCTGTCTCGCAGACTGCAGCCAGCGAATGGTTGGCGAAGTGGAGCGATGGGATGGTAACGTCGCCCGAAGACCAAGTGTCGTTAGTTGGCAGTGAAGCGAGTTCGTTGGCTCCTGTGGAAAAGAAAACTGTACAGAGGATAGGGAGACCTCCACCGTCGAATGGTAGGAAAGGTACAATCTCGGACCTGACTAAACTGTACAAACCGCAGAGCGACGAGAAAAGCGAGTGACTTAGAGCATGTTGATAGTGCGAAGTAGTACTCTTCATAGATTCTGTAGATATAATGAAAACAAGTGGCTAAGTCAACCGACGCTGTCTGAGTGCCAATGGGTTTACCATGTAATTGCTAACTGCGGGGAAAGTGTGCCGCTACTAACTTTTTTTATACTAAACAAATGCAACGGGAAGAAAATTACAGTGTATGAAACTTTCATGTGCCTACAATAACTTGGAATAATTGTGTACTGTACATGAACATGTAACTATTCTATAGTAATAGAAAATAAAGCGTATGTGAAAGAATGTTCCTACTTTGAACTAAATTCAATTTTAGTTGTTAAGAGTCCCAACAATTTACTATAATTTTTTCGATGCATTTCCCCGACCCGCACTTTAAAAGGCCCCGCGGTCCACGAAAAGCTCTTTGTAGATTTTTTGGGGCCCTACGCATAGATATTTATTATAATAACGTTTTTTACAAGGCCCCGCGGTCCATGAAGTGCTCTTCTTAGATTTTTTGGGGCCCTACGCATAGATATTTATTATTATAACATTTTTTACAAGGCCCCGTGGTCCATGAAGAGCTCTTCTTAGATTTTTTGGGGCCCTACGCATAGATATATATTATTATAATATTTTTTACAAGGCTCCGCGGTCTACGAAGAGCTCTTATTAGATTTTTCGGGGCCCTATGCATAGATATTTATTATTATAAAAAAATTTACAAGGCCCCGCGGTCCACGAAGAGTTTTTCATAAGTTTTTGGGACCCTACGCATAGATATTTATTATTATAACATTTTGTGAAATTTTTTGTAGGTATTTGTTGAATACCAAAAGCCTTTTCTTCAAATAAAATATTTGGTAATTATTGAAAAACAATTTATAACTTTGATACTAAATTCAAACACGTATTACCTACTTTTCCACCCTTTTTCAAAAACTTTTACTTTTTTATTGATTTCAATTTCCTCTTTCTACCAATTTTGCCGGGCCCAAATTTGCCGCTCTAGGCAAATGCCCTGCTTGCGCCCCCTAGCTCGGACCCTGTGTGCCTCTGTAATTTAAAACGTAATTAAAGGAACCGACTTCACCGACTTTAGATAATTTCTACAAACAAACTATAGCAGCAGCAGAAGATACGGGTTTAGTTCCAAGCCTCTGCCGCTGTGGACACCGCGAGGACCATTGCAATGGTTCCCATGCGAAAGAGGTGAGGTGACGTGTACCCTATTTTCCAGTTTTCCGGCGGCGGTTTGGCAAAATGAATGCGTTTAAACGTGACAAAAAGGAGGAAGAAGATGGTAATTATAAATGAACATTACTCCACTCTCCTACTCCGATAAATTTCAGTTCCCAAGCAGAATTAACCGAATCGATCGTATTAGTGTGACAGCTACTTGTAAACAGGTTTGAACAACTACTCCCTACAAAATCTAATTTCTCTCCGATCGAGTCACTCCCTCAGCTAAATTCAAACAACCTTCGCTCATAAATACACAAATATATCACCACAGGGTGAAACAATATCGACGGTCCGTATTTTACGTTCCTTCGCGCGATTCTCTTTCCACCAGGTGGGGGAAATCCTTTCCAGAATCTGGAGAAGACTACCGTCCTCCAGGAAGCCCGCACTTTCAACGACACTCCAGTGAATCCAAGAAAATGCGCACACATTCTCACAAAGATATTATACCTGCTCAATCAAGGGACGCAGTTGGGTACGATGGAGGCCACCGAAGCGTTTTTCGCGATGACCAAATTATTCCAATCGAGAGACGTCGTTCTGAGACGGCTGGTATACCTAGGCATCAAGGAACTGAGCTCCTTAGCGGAGGACGTGATCATAGTGACGTCCAGTTTGACGAAGGATATGACGGGCAAAGAGGATCTGTACAGAGCCGCGGCGATAAGAGCGCTGTGCACCATCACTGACGGCGGAATGTTGGCGGCGATCGAACGTTACATGAAACAAGCCATAGTCGATCGTTCCCCGGCCGTCTCTAGCGCGGCTTTAGTTTCGTCTTTACATCTGACCAGTGTTTCTGGCGACGTAGCGCGCAGATGGGCGAACGAGGCCCAGGAAGCGCTGAATTCTAATAACGTTATGGTCCAGTATCACGCTCTGGGCGTCCTTTATCAGGCGCGCAAGTCAGACAAGCACGCGATAATCAAATTGGTAACGAAACTCATGAGGACCAGCCTTAAGAGCCCTTACGCCGCGTGCATGTTAATCAGAATGGCGTCTAAATTGGTAGACGAGCACGACGTGGGCCAGGAGATGTTGGAATTCATCGAGTCTTGCCTGCGTCATAAGTCGGAGATGGTGGTGTACGAAGCGGCGCACGCGCTGGTCAATCATCTAGGGACAAGCAGAATAGGCCGAGCTATCAGTGTCCTCCATTTATTCTGCGGCTCGCCGAAGCCGGCTTTAAAGTTCGCCGCGGTAAGGACTCTGAACAAAGTCGCTATGACCCATCCGATGGCAGTCACCACTTGCAATCTGGACTTGGAGAACCTGATCACGGACTCCAACAGATCGATCGCTACGTTAGCGATCACTACGCTACTGAAGACTGGGGCCGAGAGTTCGGTCGATCGGCTGATGAAACAGATCGCCAGCTTCGTGTCGGAGATATCGGATGAATTTAAGGTGGTTGTCGTGCAGGCAATAAGGTGAGATCACGATGCTTTCAGTTCTCAATTAACGTTCACTTTGTGGACAGGGGTACGCTAGGCGCCGGAATCGGCTTTCTTTCGGAAATTTGGCACCTAGTGTACTTCGTATTGGGACCGCGCATTGGAAAGCCCAGCTTGGGTTATTCCGTGCCCTTTCTTATGATGGGGGTTCCTGATTCCTCAGTTATCGTGTTTCTTTATTGTAGAGATGATGCTAATTAGTACAATAAGATTAAATCCGCACGGTTGCTTCACTTTCTCTGTTCTCCCTTAGAGCTCTGTGCCAGAAGTTCCCTCGCAAGCACGCGGTGCTGATGAACTTCCTCTCCGCGATGCTGAGGGACGAGGGAGGCCTGGAGTACAAGGCGGCGATCGCCGACACGATAATCGCCGTTATGGAGGGGAACGCAGAGGCGAAGGAAGCTGGGCTGGCTCATCTC
The DNA here is from genome assembly GCA_963971345.1 of Andrena flavipes. Taxonomy (NCBI): domain Eukaryota; kingdom Metazoa; phylum Arthropoda; class Insecta; order Hymenoptera; family Andrenidae; genus Andrena; species Andrena flavipes. The sequence goes on from OZ020480.1 coordinate 78,129,918, forward strand.
TGCGAGTTCATCGAGGACTGCGAGCACATCTCCCTCGCGGTGCGCATCCTCCACTTGCTGGGCCAGGAGGGGCCAACTTCCAAGCAACCGTCCAGATACATTCGCTTCATTTACAACCGCGTGATCCTGGAGAGCGCCAGCGTTCGCGCTGCAGCGGTCACCGCTCTGGCGCGCTTTGCCGCGGCGTGCCCACCGTTGCTACCGAACGTGCTGGTGCTCCTGTCCCGCTGCCAGTTGGACTCCGACGACGAGGTCCGCGACCGCGCCGCCTATTATTGCGCCATCCTCCAGCAACAGAACGATCCTACGCTCCTGCTCTTGGTGCAGCCGCCTCTTCTGTCTGTACCCAGCTTGGAAAGAGCTTTGCGCAATTACATGCGCACCAATATGGACGATGCATTCGACATCTCGCAGGTAAGCTCCGATAACCCGTCAAACCTTCTTTATTGGTGGTGGGTTCTCCCGCTCTTCGTCAACAACTGTCTTTATTTGTTATTTCCTGAAACTCTGCATCTCTTTCTATGCAATCGCATAACTTTTTTAAAATTGGGCCAAACGATTTGAGTTTTGTTTAGAAGCTAGCAGAATTAGTTTTTTAGGTGACGTGTTTCGCCGTTTTGAAAAAAAATGCACTTGGTCTGCGTAGCAAAAAAAAATCGCCTGTGCCCACTCTGCGACTCGTTTCATTCGCAGGTCCCGCCGGCGCAGACAGTGGAGGAGCCAGCGCAGGTGGAAGTGCACGCAACCATCAAACAGCAACAGCCTCGCCTGACGCGAGAAGAAAGCTTCATGGAGAAGTTGTCGCAGAAACCCCTCCTGTCGGTGGTGATTCGCGACCCTTCGATCCACAAGTCGTCCCCGGTGTTCGAGCTGACGGAGTCCGAGACGGAGTACAATGTCAAGTGCATCAAGCACGCGTTCACCGACATCCTTATTCTACAATTCGATTGCGTGAATACGCTCTCCGACCAGTTGCTCGAGGACGTCACTGTGGCGATCGAACCACCCGAGGGGTAACTATTCGCGAACGTTGGGACAAATTCGTATTGACAAATTTTTGTTACAATTATTTTCATGCCCCTAGCTATACGATCGTCTGCGAGGTCCCATGCCCTCGGCTACCGTACAACGAGCCAGGAACCACGTACACAGTATTAAAGTATCCGGAAGATGTTCACGCCAGTGTCGCCACCATTCCCACAACCCTGCGGTTCATCGCGCGCGATTGTGATCCTGCGACAGGTGTCCCTGATGCCGAGCAAGGATACAACGACGAGTATATGGTACTTTTGCTTCGTAACTAAATGAATATTCTCGCGGAACGATCGATTTGCTCCAACAGGGCGAGTTTGTTAAGAGACAGCTTTGTTTCGTTAGCTGGAGGACTTGGAAGTGACGTTAGCCGACCAAGTCCGCGGCATGGGGACCAAGGGATTGGATTTCAGCGCCGCCTGGGACGCAGCCGCCGCGAAGGGGTTCAGCAAGATGGAGGAGACCTTCGCTCTAGGCCCGTCCGTGAACAGTCTCGAAGGGGCGATTCAAAGTCTCACGGGCTTCTTGGGCCTGGACGCCGTGGAACAAACCAACAAAGTGCCAGCGAACGCTGCCGCGCACAATCTGCTTCTCAGCGGCGTTTTCAGGGGCGGCAAGGAGGTTCTTGCCCGCGCCAGACTAGCACTGTCTGACAACCAAGTAACGATGCAGCTGTCCGTTCTCTGCACAGACCCGGACGTCGCTGAACTAATCATCTCCTCAGTAGGATAAATCGCCGTTACTAGGTCGAAAATAGACGCGTACATGCATGGATGAATGCTTCCTACGAAAATCGATAACCTGTACCACAAGTTTCTTATTTCTAGTATTATAAGGATACTGTTACGTGAATCATCATGATACGGGGCCTGCAAGCCCCCATTTCTATGTAATACTTTGTACATATAATTATAAAAAGGCTCTTTAAATAAGATCCTCCGAGGTTCTATACTTCCATGGACGACGATCTCCTCTTCCTTTTATATTCAGGGTCAAGCTTCTCTATAAAGGGGCCCGGACGCAAGAAATATTTCGGGGCCCGAACAATTTCTCCACAGTAAAGAAGCATAACACCTCTTCACGGAAAATAGGATAATAATAACAACAGTAAAGAAAATAAAGGAAATAAACATTAACATATTTAAATATGATTTTTTATTGCCATATCGTTAGTAATATTAGATTATTATATTATAAATTATATTTTAATTTTTTTTAAGAGTCCTCGGACACCATTGTATCAAAGAGTAGGTATAATAAGAGGCGTCACTCGACAAGGATAAAAATAATCTGGGGAAATCACTAAACAACCAATTTAAATGCCCATTCGACAATGATCGGTAAGCTTCGGCAATGATTGATAAGATTCGGCAATAATCAGCCAATTGTGGTAAGGTACATTTACGGCCGATCTTTTCACCTTCAGTAATCTTCCAGTTGGAGTTATGTTCCACATAACTGCCAAATGATAGGATCCTATTAGATTAGAGAATTTAAATGCTCTAAGCTAATTGGTCGTTTACTGACCGGAAGATGACTGAGAGTGAAGAAATCTGCCATTAGTCGAATTGAATATCCCGCTCGAACAGACAACCAATTTAAATGCCAAGGTCAAGTAAGGACTTCAAAGGTTTCGCCCGTTTCCCTTTGATTTCGAAGCATCCTGCAATATAGGAGATGAAACCACAGACAAGATACATAATAGAGTAACATCCAATATTTCTCATACTAATTTCGTACGGAGAGCAGCGTTATCGATTCGGAATAGAATACCATCGCAACGCTGCTATCAGAGAACCGGCGAAGCAAGCTATTCCCTCGCTGGTTTCCTACTTCATCGACCAGGCTGATCTCACGACCTGTTCGGAGTTCAAGATTGTTTGGCTTCCTTCCGAAAATGGCTGCCGTGTTGGATGAAGTCGGCAAATCCGCCGAAAAGCTGGTAAACGAGGAGAAAGACGAGATCGTCGACGGGGAGGTCGAAACCGGCGCGGTAGAGGCGTCCAAGAAGAAGAAAAAGAAGAAAATGAAGAAGAAAGCTGGTGCGTTGTTCGGTTGCATGTTGGGTGTATCCTCGTCTGCTCGAGTCTCCCGACAATCGCGTGTCGCCTCCCGATTACACCCATTTAAAAACACTGCGCACAGTTTCAACCACTCAGAATCGAAACCGCCTACGTCGCAACATTATTCGTCACACTTTCGCCTTCCGCGGCGCAACTCCGAGTTTCCAAAGAAATATATTATCACCGAACGCGATCCGAATCAAGGACGATGCACCTTGGAACTCGCTTTGCACCTGTCTCCACTTCCTATTACCTCTCCGATCCGACGAACGTCCCTAGCAATTCGAAACTTTCGTTAGCGTACAGGGACTTTTTAAAAAATGCCCAGCCGCCACGTGCAGGGGAACATGTAAACATAATCGACTTTACACAGGCGCTGGCGAAGCAAGCGCAGATGTTCCAGAGGGGGAGGAGGACAAGGCGAAAAACAATACCCCAGCAGGTGAAGGTAAACACGCCTTTGAAAGCGACCACAGCAAAATGTTCATTTAACATGTTTCGCAGAAGCTGCTCCTGAAGCGACGGAGAATGAAGTCGAGACAGAAGAGGCCAAGAAAAAGAAGAAGAAACGCAAGCCTCGCGGGAAGGCAGGGGGCGTTAAGCAGCAAACCGATCCTCCGACTGTTCCCGTCTCGGAGTTCTTCCCTGACGGGAACTTCCCGATCGGGCAGATAATGGAGCATCCCCCTGCGGCGGGGATAGACCACAGGATGGCTAAGGATCGCTTCGCAGGGGAAGAGGCACGCGCGCTCGACAGAATCCAGAACGACATTTACAACGAAGCTAGGCAAGCTGCCGAGGCTCACAGGCAGACGAGGAAGCATATCATGCAATGGGTAGGTTTCGATGGTAGAAACGTTAGAAGCGTAGGCATTACCATGGTGCTTCTTCTGTTTCAGGTGAAACCAGGAATGACGATGATAGAGATCTGCAACGAGCTAGAGAACACAGCCAGGAAATTGATAGGCGAGGACGGTCTGAAAGCAGGTTTAGCTTTCCCGACCGGCTGCTCCAGGAATCACTGCGCCGCTCATTACACTCCGAACGCTGGAGACCCAACTGTTTTGGAATACGATGACGTTACCAAGATAGACTTCGGCACGCACATCAACGGTCGGATCATCGACTGTGCGTTTACCTTGACGTTCAATCCGAAGTACGACAAGCTGATCGAAGCGGTTCGCGACGCTACGAACACTGGGATCAAAGCTGCCGGCATCGACGTCCAGCTGTGCGACGTCGGCGCTGCGATTCAGGAGGTCATGGAGTCGTACGAGATCGATTTGGACGGCAAAACTTTCCCAGTACGTTAGCTTTTACCAGAGATGGGCAGGAGTTTTATTTAATTAAGAATCTCGGATAAGGAATAGAAGTTAAAACTATTATTCGTCAGATTATTAGTTAGATAATTTTTTATTTAGTTAATGCACAGCTCTGCCTTTTCCACTTAAGGGGACTAGGCAATTGGAAAATCGTTTCTTTTTATTGTGTTTTTCGGAAGTTAAACTTTAAACGCGTTTTTCGTGAATATTTTATTCTGTTCATTTTTTCTGATTGCGAACGAATGAAGGTTCGGATCGACTTGGAAAAAATTACAGGATGTGTAAAACGTGTGCTATTTCGTCGCGAACCTCTGATATTGTCCGTAAAAATTCGAGATTTTCATAAAAAAATTAAGAAGTCATGAGGAAGAATTAAGAAATCCGGTGACTTCTTAATTTTTTTATGAAAATCTCGAATTTTTACGGACCATATCAGAGGCTTGCGCCGAAATGGCACATGTTTTACATATCCTGTAATTTTTTCCAAGTCGCTTTGAACCTCCTTTCGTTCACAATCAGGAAAAAACGAAGAGAAAAAATTGAAAAAAAATCGATTTTTGCCCGAAACATCCCCTTAACCGAAAGCCGAAGTTACCGACTCTTAATTGATTCGCAGATAAAGTCGATAAGAAATCTGAATGGCCACTCAATCGCCCCGTACCGTATCCACGCTGGGAAAACCGTGCCCATAGTGAAGGGCGGCGAAGCTACTAGGATGGAGGCGAATGAATTTTATGCCATCGAAACTTTTGGGTCCACTGGAAAGGGAATCGTGCACGACGACTTGGATTGCTCGCATTACATGAAGAGCTTCGACGCCGGCTTCGTTCGCTTGAGACTGCAGAGTAGCAAGTCTTTGCTGAACAGCATTAACAAGCATTTCGGTAAACATTTATTTACAGAAACTCGTCGATCGCGATGATGTCAGATGATTCGATCGGGGAAAACAGCGATACGACGTGTAATACGTTTCAGGTACTCTGGCTTTCTGCAAACGATGGCTGGATCGCGTCGGTTGCACGAAGTATCAGATGGCGCTGAAGGATTTGTGCGACAAGGGCGCAGTGGAAGCTTACCCACCTCTAGTGGACGTGAAGGGCTGCTACACTGCTCAGTTCGAGCACACCATCGTTCTACGTCCAACGTGTAAAGAAGTTATCTCCCGCGGGGATGACTATTAAAATATGTCCGTTGTTCTTTAACCGTATTGTAACATCGCAGTGTAAAATCACTAACGATAAATGTTTATGATTAATAACGCGATATTTAATTGCAATCACCTAACGACACTTTCTATTCACCGCCTCCCTCCGCCATATATACTATGTATTATATATATATATATATATTCGTCTCTGTGTTTTATTTTCATAATTTCATCCTGGAATGTGGATAACAGTAATTGTTTACAATATGATCTTGAATCGTCAATATTAACATCGGGTTTAACATCTCTTTGCGACTCCGCTGGTTAGATAAATAGAGTGTTATCAATGTTGAATAAAATATATTTGATACTTCAATTATATCGATAATAGCCCTAAAGGCGATTGATTTGCGACAACCGTGGGGCAGAATTTGGTGCATTCAACGCGTCTGTCGTAGAGTATAAATGAAAACCATGCGACCTTCGTTAGTCAGTTAATTTACTTTCGCCGTTCCGTAGAATTGTACGTTGCGCAATTAATAACAGAATCGAGTACATTTAACGTACCGTGATCGATAGGAAAGCTGCTAGACTCCAGGCAACGATCGCATCCCTACAATACCGATCGCTGCCGATTGAAACAGTGTAACAATATATGTTCTATTACTTCCCTGAACTATGAACACTGAAGTGTAATAAATGTTGCTACGTCAACGTATTCAACGCTTTTCATTTCTCTGCTTCAGGCGAGAGACTCTGGCTGTCCAAGGTCACCATCTTGCCGTTCAATCTTCGTCTCTGTTATAATTCAATCTTCGTCTCTGTGAGATTTTTTTAATCGAAGACTTAGCGACAGGGGAGCACTTGTCTATTAGGTTTCAGACAGCTAAACTCTCTCGCCCCTACTATAGAATCTCACGAATGTACGATGGTCCCGGGGTGCTCGTTCTACTATTCCGCCTATCGCGATAAAATTATCTGTATTTACTCCTATATTCAGGTCTGGCCTCCATAGAAATTCAGGCACGATAATAAGCTAACGTTTAACACTTACATTTCGCGAATACTTTTTCCGTCACTTAATTCATGCATCCCTTTCTACGCTACTGTGTCCCTCCGCTCTTTTTCCTCTCCCCCCCTCCTCTAATTACACTACGTTACTCGAGCACTGTAACAAAATATCGAGCCGGCTCGACGAATAGTCAAGCCACCTATTTCTCCCACCAAGGCGCTCTGTTAAGGCCTGTTCGTCGCGAACCTCGACATTTCCTCTTCCTTAGCGACTGTTAAGCGAAGCGACGAGAATGCTACGCGCATCGTAGCCTCCGAACTCAGTCGGACCTTCAAGGACACTTCGTCCGCTGTGCCGTACGAGCGAACTCCCCGAGTTACGCAGTCGCGCAGGCACGATGGATGTCGGCCGAGAGATACATCGACAGCCCCGAGGAAAGATATCGTCGCCGCTTCCACGATCGTGCCTTCGGGGAGGGGCGCCCCGAATTCAACGTTACACGCGGTGTTCGAGCGCGCGTACAAATATAGATATAGAATCGCCCGGAAGACGGCGCTCCTAACGCTAAGGCTAGACACTATCTAATCGGACTGGAACGACGCTACGGAGACGAAAACACCGATCGCTCCCTCCCCACCGGCGCGTACGCGTCCTCTGACGACTTTGGAAGAGTAAGGCAATTCATCTACTTTTTACGAGATAGACCGCGCAGGTTTACGAAGCGTTACAGCCACGGGTAAATATATATATATATACTATCGGCGAGCAGATCCGCGCAGACGGCGAACACGGCGACGTTGCCTTCTCGCGCCGCCAGCGATCCTTCCATCGACAACGAGTTGCGTAATCCTTCTGCTTATTAACGAGCTCTTATCTGATTACGTATATGTATATGTTATGTACACGGTGGTCAACAGTTGCAAAACGCGATGAAACTACGCGGCGTTGCGTCGCGGGCGCGGATCAATCTTGCGGCTCCTCTTCAACGCGACGGCGTGGCTGTGTGGATGCTTATGCTTATCGCGTTACACGATCGACCTTTTGTTTTCTGCGCTTCTGTTTGTTCCCTCCTCTCGCTTTTCATTCACTGGGAATCCGTGCGCGGTCTCAGCTTCGCTCTCGCCGTCACGAGAAGGTTGCTCCGCTGCTCCATCGTCGGCTGCGACTGCTCCAACTGAAACAAACAGTTTTCCGTACCTTCCTTTTTACAACGGCCGTGGTGTATTCGTTGTTATCCTAGTATTTTTTTAACGACACAGATTGGGGAAGCTAGTTGCTGAAGATTATTATTACGGTTATACCAATTTTCACTGGGGCAAACCATCACCCCGGATACAAATTAATTAATTCGGGGTAGAATGACCCAGATACGTAACGGGTCAGGGGTGATTTTGATCCGGGAAAATCGTGACCAGGGCTTGAAACCGTTCCGAAAATAACTGTTTAAAATTGTTATAGGGTGAAAGCACTAGTAGTCGGCCACTTTTATTGTTTAGCTTAAAGAAAATAGTACTGACATAAATCATTTATTAAATGACAGTTTTATATTATATTTTGAATTTCTAACTTTAAAATACGAAAAAAGCGCTCTTCATAGGTAAAAAAAATAAATGCTTTTAAAGTGCTTTGTAAATTAATTTTGATTCTATATGTGTCATTGCTGTTTTAGAACACGACAAATATAATTCAGTTCTACAGAGAATAGTTGGAAGTTTCAGTTCTTCATAACAGTTATTATTTCAGAATAAAGGTTCTTCATAACCGTTTGGAGAAGCAGAAATCGATTTTGTAACAGTTTTCAAGCTCTGATCGCGATATACATACGACTCAAGATAGCTTTCTCTCAAATATGCGCTGACCTGCATGTGGATCAGGAGTCATATGACCCAGGTGGGTCATGACCCGTATACGGTTCAGGGATGTTTTGACCCAAGTAAGCCATGACCCAAATACGGGTCAGGGTCATTTTAAGCTACGATATCTGTTTAAAACTATGTATATCTTAATATATAAAGCAGAAAGTGTTTATGTGTTTGTCTGTCGCCTAAAAACTTTTGAACGGTGTCACGAAATGTGTCTATTCAATATCATTATGCCTATGGGTCTAATTTAAAGATTTAAGGATTTAAGGGCTTCTAGAATTTTCTAGAATATCAAAATTTACTTAATGTTAATATTCTTACTGGAATATTAAACTTAATTTAAGGACGGCCCCCTAGCTAATCCAGATAAATGTGACTATTTTTACAAAAAAATGAATAAAATTTTTTTGATAAAATCAGAATTTAAATTTCGGGGGCAAAGCGGAGTAGTAAAGTTAGTTTAGATATAAAACTAAACACTGCACATCAAATTCTTAATTAAAGAATATTAAATTAACCCTCAAACTGGTATCCTGAGGTCGGTCATTAACCCCAATCACGCAAAGTTCGCTGCAAAATATTTGGCTGTCTAAATTTGTAATTAATTTTACAATAATAATTTAACTTCTTACGTTTCTATTATTTTATACATTACTTAAGAACAAAATATACACAGAGGTTGATCTAGTGTCGACTTTACAAATTTCTGTGTCCAGTCATGTTTGAAAAAAAAACAGTATACCAGTTAAGTCAAAAGTTAAGTTTTGCGGTCAAAACCCAGAAACGACTCCGAGTGTCAAGGCAACCTTTCTACTTCAGTTATCCTGCCCCCCTTCAGTCATCGATATCTCCCAGATAATAGCACCAAACGCGAGCGAAGAACTCGAAGGAATTCTCCGGGAGAGTAGCGCAAAGGAACTCACAGCCATCTCGATGTGCTTCGCCCTTTGCTCGAGGGCCCTTTGCAGCGCGGTTCTAGGATCGTCCTTGTAACTTTCATCGCGGTTCCTTTCGGCCTCTCTCCTGGAGGCAGCCTCCCTCTGTTTCTCCAGCGCTCGCTGGAGCTCGCTCTTCTGGTTCAGCACGCTCCTGCCTCTAGAAGAAAGTGAAAACCGATGTCGGTTAGCTAATTACGCGGGCCGAGCGCGCGAAAATTGCCACGCGATAAGAAAAAACACGCGCCGGCACCGCGAGCAACGTTCCGATTGAATAGTGAGGGCAGTTAGAGCGTAAAAGTGGGTGGGAATGAGTCACGGAGGATGGAGAAGTTCGCGCGTCGCGGACACGCTGCTTAACACCAGTATGCAAACGATTTTCCCACCTTGTGTCTATAAACTTTATGATACTTTCTCGCACTCTACGCCCCACTATTTCGATCAGTTGATCACACATTCCCCAGTCCTTTCTCCGTATAGGGGAGGGTTGCCTGTATCGTACCACTCAAGACATTTTACGTTATATTTCATATTTGGTACTAATTTCAACGCGAATGACTATTGGATATTGTAGCTTGAACTTTTAGGTATTTACTATTATACGCTTAACCTTTTGTTCAGAACAAATTAGGGTGAAAGCACTAGTAGTGGACAATGTATCAGTAGTAATTCAAAATTAAATTGGTTTCAGCGCACTGGTTCGGTCAATTTATTTTTTGACCGAACCAGTGCGCTGAAACCAATTTAATTTTGAATTATCTCATATATACGGTCGAAATTCTAATCAATTTATTTTTAAAATGTATCAGTAGTTTACACTTTTTAGAAAAACATAAAATATAAGGTTTTTAGAAGTGACAATCTTTAGAACAAAGTGCAGTTAGAGAACTGAGAAATTGATGAGGTACGATTTAGGTGACCAGTACGATATTGGCAACTCTCCCCTAAATATACAGTTTCCTTGATAGCAATTAAATTACTCCAGATGGGGAATATCTCGCGCACTTACACTTTTTGGTTGAACAGCAACTCCCTACGAAGGTCCTTATGATTATTGGAGGTGAGGTACGGGTTGTACGGTTTCCTTGGCAAGATCAAGCCGTCTGGTCCCATGTGAGGAGCAGGTGGCGGCGGAGGCGGTACACCCAGCACCGGTGCCATGTTTCTCCCTGCAAAAACACGCCGCGCCACTAAGAAACAATTCGAGCAATACACTCAGCAAACTTCGATTCGCCCAGAGTGTTCCCAAAATATCTGACCAAAAACTACCCCCACTCTGAATCCTCCTTCTTTATTTAAAGCCCACTTAAAAAAAAGAATATACTTCCAAATAATCACCGAACGATCCAGAATGCTTGAAAAGTATCTAAGTCTACTTGGCACTCCGAGAATGATATTTCGATCATTCGATACGCACAATTTCGAAAATGGCTGAGCCACATCTGGGTCAGTTAGGATTCCGAGATCCAAACCGCGTGGCGGATCACATTCCTCCTTGCGGTAATTGAAACGCGACCCCAAACGGCAGGCAAACATTTTAAGAACACCCCCGTTTTCGCCGCGGACCACCGCCAGTGGGTTGCAGGGGAATCGCGGCTGTAATCGCTTGAATGGAGGGGTGGGACACAGACACGGCTTCCAGGGGATGCCACGAGTATGTACTTTTTTAGCTGGACTAAGCTACGGGGGCTTTGCGGTTTTATTCACCCTCGAGCACGGCGATTCGCGCCCTCACGGAACCCTCCTCGCTCATCGCGATGGATCGCAACTGAAGGGTTCCCGGCACGTACCCTATCAAACGGGCCAACTTTCTATATACTTGTCGCGCGGGGCTTCGCGTAGCTGCTAATCGAATAGAGAGCAGTACGCGGAACAGACCGTATTTTTACTTCTGCTGCTATCGAGGTAAAATGTAACGCGAGATACACTCTGTATATTTCTATGGGGCAAAAGAGGTACAGGCGTGCCGAGTTGTGAGAGTTTAGAGAAAGATGTGATAGGCATTGCTGCTAAATAAGAGTGAAACCCCGAAACTAGATCGTTGTAACCCCGAAACTAGTTCATCGATACCCCCCATTGAGTTTTCTCAGTGAAATGGGTTAGTTTTAGGGAAAAGGAGTATGTTTTTGGATGTAAGGGACTTTATCGGTTATTGCCCATCATATTGCGGTAGTTTTTTCATGTTTTAAATTTTCCATGAGTCATTATTTTAAATTTTACGAGTTCACTATGAGTCGGCAGGGGAAAATATAGGTGTTGCTAAGGGAAATTGGATTTCTATCGTAATAATTGCACACTGTAGCTACTGATTTGCATATTCCGCGTAATTATTGCGGGGTAGAAACTCGCGAATAAAAGTCGTCGAGACGTGCCCGAGTCGAGTTCTACGATCGACGATCAATTCCGCGGTTAACGTGCTGTGCTCAAGATAATTCCTGTCGAGAGGGGCGAACTTTCGCGAACAGATACTAGAGACGTCAAAAAGGAAGCGGATCGAATCGTTGTCGGCTGACTTTACGAGCGAAAAGTGAGTTTCATGGAAGAATGCTCATCGAAGCGGGACGCTGCGCTCTTCGTAATGAGGGGATCTTTTGCGGATTCGCGGAATTGGGTTCCTAGACGCCATCGGGAATGTACTGGCGTGCCATAAACCACGCGCCGAGTCGAGGGACTGCGAAACGAAAGTAAGGAGGTGTTTGTAGTGAAATTTTCTGATTTATCGAAGGGACCGGGTGAAATCTGGGTTTTTTAAACGATTTTATTTACCTTCACTTCTCTGTCCATTTGTTTGTTTGGTCCAAATGTTGTAACACAATTTCATCCCACTTCTACAAATTCAATATTTTGAAATTTTGCAGGCGTACATAATTACGATGACAATACAAAATTTTAGAAAAAATCAAAAAATGGCAAAACTCAAATTCTAAAAAGTAAATAATAAAAAGAAATCAAGTGAAAGGATTTTATTTAATTTGATAAAAAAATGCACGAACTTTTTAGTTATTATTGCATTTTTTATTAAATTAAATAAAATCATTTAACTTGATATTTTTTTATTATTTGAATTTTCTGATTTTTTCTAAAATTTAGTATTGCCATCGTAATTACGTACACCTGCAAAGTTTCAAATCTATTGAATTGGTGGAAGTGGGATAAAATTGAGTTAAATTTGATCAAAACTACTGTCACTTCTTTTAATTATTAATACATTTTTGATCAAATGAAATAAAATTGTTTAACTTAAATTCTTTTTTTTTATTATTTATTTTTTTACTAGCACATTCTTTCGACTAGCAACTTTGTCCTACCAAAAGATGTTACTGGAAAAATGCTTCAACGATTAAGTAATTAACCTTCAATTACTATCGTCTGTTAACGACGGTAGCTTTAATGGACCGAAGAAACTGAAGTTAAGGGGAAGTGTCGGTCTGACAACAGGCAATCTCGCTGAATAATAGCGTGTTCTTCGTTGGCATCGAGTCCGTCCTATATCCACCTCATGACTAGCATCAAGCTAATGGGTAATTAAGACACCGTTGAACAGTTCTGAAAGTGGTTAGTGGCGAAAGTAATCGGGGTTGCTCGTTTCATGCACCAACATCGACCTATTTCCCCACCTGTCCTTGGTCACGGTGACGCGCAAGCCACAGATGGGAAGATTTTTCACCAAAAAAAGAAAGTGTCGAATAAATAATTTAATTATTTTTTGTAAAAGTTTAATAGTTACCACAGTTCAGTTCGGTCGAATAAAGAAGAAAAAGGAAAGCAGATGGTCGATTGATTCGCGAAATCCACGAGCACAGGACGATGGATTTTTAATTTTTAAACTCGCAGTCAAATTTTTCACAAAAAAAAAACGAGGGTGCTGAATAAATCGATAAATCTTTTTAATAGTTTAACAGTCGAGTGAAGGAGAAAAAAAGGAAACAGCTGGTGGATGCATTTGCAAGCTGAACGTGCACACTCTGCACTGCACGGGGCGGTGCATTTGGAGATTTAAGTCCGCCTGGGCGATGGGCCCCGAAAAAGAGGGCCCGAAGGGGGGGTGCAGGAGGGGAGGGCGCGCGCGTAGCCAGGCAGAGGGGAAGAAAAAAATAAAAATGCAGACCCGGTCAGGATGTAATTTTGAGGCAGATGTGCGGGCAAGGGAGGGGGGATCGCTGCACCGCGAGCAGGCAGCAGCTGAAGTAGCGTGAGAAAATGCGGAGACCGCTCCGACAGATGATAATGACCCAAGGGTGAAGTCAGGGCCGTAACCATTTGGCGGATTCGCCAACTTTTGATAATAGCAACTACTTTTCCACTCCATTGTCGTATTTATCGAGCTTCTTCCCTTATTTCTCTTTGACGAGACATTCTTCCAACAACGAGGGGGGATTTATTGCCTCAGAGATTGTATAATACGTATTATTCTGAATTGTGGAGAATCAACGAATTGCAAATACAAAGAAAATATAGTAATAATAAAAATAATAAATAATAATTATATTCATCATCACTTTTTCATAAAATCTGATTTCAATTTTTCAAAATCTAAATTTCTTCTTTCCACGCATTGATTTAAAAATAGAACTGGGAAGCACAGTTATCCATTGGAAGAAAATATCAGTTACTACGAATGTCGTGGGTCACCGTTGACCCACGGCCGGTGACACGAATCGCGGAGAACTCTGCGATATAAGTACGATCATAGAGAATGCTTCGCGAAGGAGGTGAAAGCATCGCGCGGTTCAAAGTGGAGGAGGGCAGAGGGGGGGAGGGGAAATGTAGGAATGGCTCTCCGAATGGAAATGAAATGAGAACGGTGAATTAATAAAGACAGAAGAATGTCCCAGTGACACGTTGAAACGTTGGCTGCGTCTACTTCATTGATATTCAGGATGCAGGAGAGGGTGCGCGCGATATTGAACGGCCGGGCATCCTTTTAAATCCGCCGCGGTGGATTCGGTCAATGGGGGCAAAGCCGCACACCGACGACCGTGCCCGACAGATCTAATGCGCCGCCTTTTATAGCCAGTTAGGGGTCTTTATTACGCGGAGGATAGTCGTAAACAGCGATGAGCCGGAGATGGGGTTCCGTCCTCGAGGGAGCGCCGAAGAGGAGGATACGTGCATCGATGATACGTGACTCACCGTTTGTTAAACCGTCGCAGCTGTCAGCGTCGCTCTTCAAACCGTTAGTGATCACCTGAAACACACGTATGCATATCCTTGATTAGCCGAGGAACTGTTACAGTTCTGGATGGGGACAGGTTTTGTATTCCACGCATGGGTCGACCTCGGAGCTCGCTGAACTAGTTGCATGACAAATTGCGGGTGGTCGCTAGTGGGGGAAAATGGGATTCCTGTGACAGAGATTTCAGTGAAATTTCGGGGTGAATTGAGTGATGCCCTAGTTGGCTGGTAGCTTGGTACCTGGTAACTCTGGGATATTCAGTCATCGGTGCCTAGTACCCCAGTGCCTAGTACCTCAGTGCCTAGTACTCCCAGGGGCTAGTACTCCCAGTGCCTAGTACCTCAGTGCCTAGTACCTCAGTGCCTAGTACCTCAGTGCTTAGTACACCCAGTGCCTAGTACTCCCAGTGCCTATTATCCTAGTGCCTAGTACCTCAGTGCCTAGTACTCCCAGTGCCTAGTACCTCAGTGCTTAGTACTCCCAGTGCCTAGTACCCCAGTGCCTATTATCCTAGTGCCTAGTACTCCTAGTGCCTCTTATCCTAGTTCCTAGTGTTCATTACCCCAGTGCCTAGTACCCTAGTGTCCAGCATCCGAGTACCTAGTACCCCAGTACCTGATACCCTAGTGCCTAGTATTCCAGCACCTAGTACCCAAGTGCCTAGTACCCTAGTATCTTATCACTCTACCACTCTGCTCCCTAGTGCCCTGTATCCTATTCCGACAATACTCAAAACAGACAACTCCACTTACTCCGAACTCCAAACTGCCCAATACACATTTTAAAAAGAAAAAAATCACAAGTTCGTTCTCCACGGACGAATGAATCAAGTATCTCAAGTTTCCATCGCGAGTCGTCCCTCCAGTCCGAAAGAAGAATCGAAAGTCCCGATCCGCGACACGTTACACCGTTTCTCTCCGTGACTCGTCATCGATGATTTCACCGCGATACGAACTCGTTGTCGCTCGGGATACTACTATCAACTCATTAGCAGTTGCAAGTAACACGAGCGTAATGTGCATCACTAACAAGCGGAACAATCAATTTTCCACACTTTTTCTACCAAAAAAGAAAAATCTCAAAACGTCACCAAAATGGTCCTCGCACGGTGGATACCGGGTCAAGTTTGACACATCCCATTCGTCAAACTGCTACATGTTTCCCATCACTCATTAGCATCATATCTCATAGAGAATGTCAATTAAAATTAAGATTGCATTATGGGACAAAATGGACCCCGTATATTCCCTATCCAGGGGTCACTGCCCTAACCACTACAGTGAAACTTCCTCAATGGGACATTGAAAAGTGCTCAAAAAGTTGGACCGCGGTAATTCCAAGTAATTCCAGCTACTTTTCTCTTCTCTCTTACTTCGACATCGAGTCGAAGTATAAGTGTCTTATTCTACGTGAAAAGCCGTAAATGGACGAATATTTTATAACAACTTCTCCCGGGCCAGAGCGTATTTACCATTCTCAGTTATCGCAGGAAGTTCCGTCCTGGATATCAGCGGCTGATAGCGGTCAGAGTCCAAGGGAAAAACCATAGAAACCCGAGGGACATCGATAAACAGCCGATTCTTCTCTGCTAAGCCACTGTTACATCGCGATAGCGTTGTTTACATAAGTGTCAGGCGTTTAATTAACGACGTGGGCACAGCTAACGAGGCGGTGTTGCTCGACGGAAGTCGGCGCGCCCCGTTTGAAACGCAAAGAAACAATCGTAACGCTGTCGTTCGATGGGCAGGGGAGGAGTCAGCTGCGAGTGAAAGTGGGCGAAAGTAAATAGAATCAGGCGTAATCGCTGGTTTCGTCACAATTAAATATTGTAACATAACTGTCCGATCGGTGAACGACATCTGACCGCTGGAAATTCAAATCTAGCGCGGTTTAAGCACTTTTCACGCGTGGCGTATCTGAAAACGGCAACTAGGGTAAAGCAACCAGTGAATGACCGAATTGTTGAATTTATGGACCTTCCAGATTAATACTTGAATATATTTACGTATAACAACAAAACAACTGTTGAAATTGCATTCAAATTTATTTTTCTTGAAAAATAATTAGTTATTCTTATCGCAATTTTTAAAAAAAAGATTATAAAATGAAAAACTTGTAGGAGCCCAGTAAATGATTGTATACTTTTAATAAGAATTGTACTTATTTACGTTTGCTTTATACGCGTAAGTAAAAATATGGGATATTAAAAGTGCAACTACAGTGTATTTATAAACGTATAATATTTTTAAATTTTTAATTGACTGGTACTGGTAATTAATTGTACTATATTCTTCTAATGTTCAATTACGTGTGCTTGTGTCGGAAGAATGTTCTGAAGCGATGCCTCTAGACTCGCCGCTAGAGGGCGTTTCTAGTGATCCCTCTTTCTCGCAAGTTGTCCTTCGACTACCAATTCCTATATATACCGGTTCCGTCCTACCTCCTAATATCCCCGCGTCTCTGCTAGGTAAAGTCTCGTTTGACATTAATGAATTACTTGACTTCAACTAGTTTGAATTATCCAGTACCTTGAAACTACTTCTCCACTGTTGAACCTGTTATTTATTTACTTGACTTGAAATATCCTGTCAAGTTTCAAGTGAAGTAAAAAGAGATCCTTTCAACTTTCACTTGCCTTGAAATACAACTTGATTAATGTGAACGAAGAGAGACTAAAAAAAAGCTGCTATAGCAGCAGAGGCCCTTTCAGTACCAAAAGTTTTATCCATGCTCCATTACAATTCAATTGAGAAACGTATACATAAACATAAATACAGGATGATGTTTCAGAGAACTGGGTCGTGTTTACAGCTTTGCCAGGTTTGTAGAGTTACGACAAAATGTTGCGAGCTGAACTTGAATAGCTTAACGTTTTGAATGCCACAAAGGGTTGATCACCCATGACTCCTCGAAACAGGGCTGCTCATCATTCTGTCCCTTGGCGCGCGCCCACTTCCCAGCGACCCAGGGGAAAATGGCGACGAGGAAATTAGGTTCGAAGCCCTCGACCCCAAGTGAACAGCCAGCAGCGAATAACGAAGCCGCTTTTACCCTAGTTTTTCGACGCATTGTCGGCCCCGCTCTTTCACCCAAAGACAACGCGTCGCGCGCACATGCACGCCGGGCGAAATAGGCGCGAGAACACGCCGGGGGGGTCGCCATTATGTAAGCACGTTTTTGTAGGGCGCCTTTTGTCGCGATCTCTTTGATGGCGACAAGCTGAAGAGCTTCGTGAACAGGTGCGCGAAAAGCGCGGACTTGACAGCTTCCCTAAGTGTACGATCATCGTCTTCTGCCGTGGAAAGGCGCCTTTATGCGGGCTGCTCAACGAGCATGACAGCGAGACCAGCAGAAGAATTCAGATTTTTTGAAACTTCGCAGGTTTGGAGGAGGCCTTAATAGAAGTGCAACGCAATTTTTATTTTCTACTACTCTTCGAGTCTTCGGGATGAAAATAAATCATAAATGTTAATGTGTGCTTCCCTATTTTTATTTTTCTGTACATGTTGCTATTTTCTATTTTGTATTCCTATTTTTATTTTTCTGTAATTCTTGCTATTTTTTATTTCGTATTCCTATTTTTATTTTTCTGTATATATTTTTCTGTAGATCTAAAAAATACTTATACTTGGGGAGAATTGGAGTTTTATTGGGATTTATTATTTACAAATTTCCTAGTGGTTTGGTTTGAGTTAAATTTCTAATGTCTGCAAATCTTTAGATAGAAGATATATATATTCTGCCTTTAAAAATTGAAGGATGTTAAAGCGGACGAGATTTTCATACGAATCTTGGTTCCTTTTCTCGATTTTACTCCACCGAAGGTTGCATTAGAGTTTCCTTGAAGAAAGTTTCTCAGATTCCTTTACGTCCATAAATCCAAACTTCGCCAAAGATTCTACCTTCAGCTCCCAATCAAACTTCCCTCGCAATACATCTTCGATTTCCAACTTCCAATCCAAGTTCCATCACTGCTCCAAGCCATACCAACAAACCTGAAGAATTCTGAAGCACATCTACCTCCCCATCTCACCTCCTTCTACTTCCTTCAGTTCCAAAGCCCCCGTCCCAGTCACTCACCATTTCCAAACACATGTTAAACTTTTTTTCAAACTAAAAACTTCTATCAAAGATGCTTCCAAATCGCCGCAGCCACCAAGTTCTTTTCATCGAATGAAACTCGCAGCTTCCTCGAGTCACTTCGATGCCCAAAGTCGACCGCGTCAAGGTGCACTCACTTGGACCAGTCAGTTCCGAGTGGAAATAGGAAGGTAACTGGTGCGGTGCTGGTGGAAGAAATTCTGGGCTGGTCGAGGGACACGCGACTTTTCGAAGGCGAGGCGACAGCTAATTGCTCGTCGACAGGCGTGAACGCACGCGCGCGTGAAGCTCCCTGAAGAGGCGCGGAGGCTTTTTCCCTCTCGACTCTACGCTCGCCCCGCTGCGTGTTTGCGTACATACGCGCCGGTTAAACGAGTTACGATCAGCTTTGTCCGCGGGAGGGTCGTGAGCCCGGAAGGAAGTGGAAAATATTAACGTCTCTTCGGGGAATGGGGGAGCGCAGAGGCGCGTCCTTGTGTGCGGTTATACTTGGGGGGAGGATCGAGGTATGAGGGGGTTTTTTGTTGTAATTGGAATGGAGCGGTGGCAAGGTGGATGGAGGTTTCTGTGATCAAAGTGTGGGGAAGTAGACTGGAGAACGGGTTTCGTGTGTTGACACTTATGGTGGAAGGAAATCGGATACATGACAGTTCGAGTGCGGGAATATTAATTGATGGAGACTGCAAGTGTAAGGAAATCTATTTGCAGGAAACTTCAAGTGCTAGGAAACCAATTGGAGGAGACTTTAAGTATAATAAAACTAATTATAGGCAACTTCAAGTGTAAGAATACTAATTATAGGAAACTTTAAGTGAAGAAACACTAATTGCAAGGAATTCCAAGTGCAACGAAAAAAGTTACAAAAGAGAATAAATGCAAGAATACTAATTATAGAAGAACTAATGCAAGAACAGTAATTGCAGGAAACACGATGTGAAAAAGCACTAATTGCAGAAAACACCAAATGAAAAAAAAACACCAAATGAAAAACCACAAATTGCAGAAGACTCCAAGTGCAAGAACAGTAGTTGCAGGAAACACGAAGTGAAAAAGCACTAATTGCAGAAAACACCGAATGAAAAAAAAACACCAAACGAAAAACACCAAATGAAAAAACACAAATTGCAGAAGACTCCAAGTGCAAGAACAGTAATTGCAGGAAACACGCGGTGAAAAAGCACTAATTGCAGAAAACACCAAATGAAAAAAAAACACCAAACGAAAAACACCAAGTGAAAAACACCAAATGAAAAAACACAAATTGCAGAAGACTCCAAGTGCAAGGAAATAAATTTTTGGGAACTCCTAGTGCAAAGAAAAAAATTGCAGAGTAGTCTTCAGTGCACGAACACTAATTTCGTAAAACTCCAAGTGCAAGGAATTTTATAAAACTCCAACACTCAGCTCAATGAAATTCCATATGTCCCATTAGCAATGTTACTCATCGCAGTCTTTCCACGGAAACAACAGTATCAATGAAGGATTCTCGCGCGTCGACAGTTAATAGAGAAGATAATGTATTCCTACGCAACGCGGCAAAGGAAGTCGATGAGGTGACGATTACGCGTCCGTGTGGCGTGGCAAATACTACCGCCTCTCTCGAAACCGCAATCGCGATTTTTCTCGACTATCCCACCTTTACGAAATGCGTCGCCAGGCGTAAGCGCTGACGAGTCTTAACCACAGTCTAAATCACGATAAATCACGAAGGATCATATTCCAATAATAGAAATCACGAGAGTCGATCGCTCGCGTGGAAATATACATTGAGATGGGGCAGGTGTGACTTATCCTCAATGTGTTTTGAGAGTCTAACGTCTACATCAACGTTTCCTCTGAATAACAAACGATACGTAAGAGTCACTGAAAGGGTAACTGAAGGCTGAGTTGTGACTGGATTTACATTTTACATTCCATCTGAAATTCTTTAATATTGAGAATAGTATAATTCCTTTTCTATTTTGTTAAAACTAATTAGGTATCGATTAGTTTACTAATAATATTATTACTAATAACACACATTACTAATATTACTAATTACTAATAAATTATGTATAATAATTTTATTAGTAATACTTAATCAATATAAACTAATTGATATCTACTGATAATTTTAAAAAATATGATTATATTTCGCGCGTAACTTGAACCTAAATTTCAAAATGCACGAACCACTGTGCCTACTGCTCAGGCGCACCACAAATCCTGCGTGGCGCCATTGCGCAGGTGTAAAGGATATAATTTTCTTATTGTGATCAGGTCATGAAGGCTTGGTTCATGATAATTATATTTTAAAAGCGTAATAAGGGATGCTAATTGAGTATAGAGTACAGGAATGAGTCATATAGGGTGAGAATTATGGAGAATGTTAGAATAGGTCAGTTACAGCAAGGTATCGCTTTGTTCCCCAGTTTTCACTCGACTTCTCCTAAAAAGAACGCGTAACGGAAGAAATCGAACGTCGATGGGGGCTCGAAAGTGCCCGCGGTAGTCGACTATCGTCCTAACGAGCAATAATTTCGTTCAGCTCCGACAGGTTACAGGATAAAACTTAATTCAACGCGCGCTTTCACCGAAGCTTCCAACCGAAAGATCGTATCGTTCGTCTTCATTGTGTTCGTCCAGGGAAACTGGCAGAAACACGCTGGGTCTTCGTTTATGTGGCCCCGATGCGGAATAAAACGGCCCTCCGCCTCGAGATTTCGTCCCTCTGCTAGACCTTAATTGGACTGATTTCTGACTTAAACGATTCCGTAAAAGAAAGCTGAGAGAAACTTGGCAATCAGTATTTCTAGGGGGATCTATGGGTGAGTGTTTCTTGGGCTAGGGATGGGTTAGGTACTTTTATGCGTCAGTATTTCTGGGATTAAGTAGCTGTGGATAAATATTTTAAGGTTAGGTACCTCTGTTGATAAGAGATTATTTTTTGCGGATAGCTATTTCTATGGGAAAGTATTTCTAGGATTAGCTACTCCTGTGGATAAGTATTTCTATGTGAAAGTATTTTTAAGATTAGGTGTTTCTATGGTTAAGTATTTTTAAGGTTATGTATTTCTATGGGAAAGTATTTTTAAGACTAGCTACTCCTGTGGATAAGTATTTCTATATGAAAGTATTTTTAAGATTAGGTGTTTCTATGGTTAAGTATTTTTAAGGTTATGTATTTCTATGGGAAAGTATTTCTAAGGTTATGTATTTCTATGGAAAAGT
This sequence comes from Andrena flavipes, assembly GCA_963971345.1. NCBI lineage: Eukaryota > Metazoa > Arthropoda > Insecta > Hymenoptera > Andrenidae > Andrena > Andrena flavipes. The sequence continues at coordinate 78,151,778 of OZ020480.1, forward strand.
ATTTCTAAGGTTATGTATTTCTATGGGAAAGTATTTCTAAGGTTGGGCACTTCTGTAGATAAGTATTTCTATGCGAGAGTATTTTTAAGGTTAGGTACTCCTGTAGATAATTATATCTATAGAAAATCATTTCTAAGGTTATGTACTTCTGTGAAAAAGTATTTCTATGGTTAGCAGTTTCTATAAAAAAGTATTCCAAAGGTCAGGCATTCCCACGGAATAGTCTATATTTCTAAAGTTACGTATTCCTATGCATAACTATTTCTTGGGCTACGTCTAGGTCGTCTATTTCCATGGCTAGCCATTTTCCGTGTTAACCCACAGGGTATTCACTGAAACGGACAATTTCACTGTTCCGCGATGGGCACCAAATGCAGAAGACCGTTCCAAGGACGACAACAAGTAGGATTCGTTGCAACAGGAATGCGCAGTGTCGACGCATGGAATAAGCACAGCGGGATTAACGGGTTCTCGAGGCGGAGTAGCGTAAATTTTTAAACAAAACACCGCCGACCGTCCACGGGCGCATTATTCTCGAGACACCGAGCGCACGCACGAGTGCATCGAATTGCAAAACGCCAATAAGTATGCGCGTGCTTCTCTACGGCTCATATGCCCGATTGCTTCGGGACGAGCGTTTCAGCGCGCTTCAAAAGCGATCTGTTTCTTTCGCAACGCAGCACAGGATACGCATGCGCGACACGGCCGAAACCCAGCCGTATCTCTTACGGAATACTTCGACGAGTGTTTTGGAATGTAATCACGTGTCGCGATCCACGATCGAAACCCAACATCGTAACGCACATAGAAATACGAAGAATATCGCTACTAACGACCCAAGCACGTGGGGACCGTATTTCCAAGAAACCCAGTGACTTTTTTCCGCCACATAGATCGATACACAAATTATGATCGCAGCGAGTATTCTTCGGGTACGTGAATGTTCGATATAGGTTTCAAAGTGGCTGCTAATTGGGTTGTTTCGATCGCTTAGGAGGAATAAATGTTGGCAGAAAAAGGTAACTTGTGTTTCTTAGGGGAAACGACGAGAAAGTGATTCCTTTTTCAGCGATTAGTCACGGACGATGAAAAATGAACTGCGTAGAGTAAAGGGGCGAGAAAAACTGGCGCAAACCAGGAAGAGCGGTTGGCAGTCCAATGGGCGCGTGAAGTTTTTGCTGGGCAATTAATCGCGAGAGTAAGGCGATACGTTTGAATATTTGGAATCTGGGGAGACTGAGGAGACTTTCTGCTTCCCTTGGCCTGCTTTTCTCGATCGATGAACGAAAGGGAAAGACAAAAGGGGCGTAATTATAGGCGACAGTTGTTCGGTGGGATTGAGTAGTTCTGTGTTTAGTTTGAAACTGTGTTGCGAGGTAAAACTGAAAGCGTATTTGTGGATTGTACATAAGAGTCGATGTTGTATCGGGGCGGGATGAAAGTTACTAGTGTGCGGGAATGAAATTGATTTGCACCATGAAAACACTTTATTACACGCTTCTTTTGCTAGGCAAGTATAATTATCGCGACTTAATTAATATATTTGAAATGATTCATTACGGCCGTTATGCCTCTCACTTACCTAGTTTCACTTAATAGTGCTTAGAGAGTATTTCAAACTCTTTTAGTCGGGAATTTAATTTGGGATTATTGAAGCGTTCGAAACCCCGAAACATGTTCAAGTTCCAATATTTTAAAACTTCCCATAACAGAAACAAGACCACTTTGCCAGCTTTGCCTACTAATAATGACCATTTCAAACGGGTTTACTTATAAATTGTAAATAAAGGCTATCGAAACAGTCGAAACCCCGAAACATGTTCAAATTCCAAATTCTTAAAACTTCCAATAAAAAGAACCAAGACCATTTTCTCAGCTTTGCCTACTGATAATGAACATTTCACACGGTTTTACTTATAACTTCTAATTAATGGCTATCGAAACAATCGAAACCCCGAAACATGTTCAAGTTTCAATATTTGAAAACTTCCAACAGTTTGCCTCCCGACTATTTCAAACTCAGAAACTATTGAAACCTCCCAAACCCCGAAAGATGTTCAAGTTCCAGCGTGCTAAGACTTAGAAATCACTACCACCATCGAAACAGACAAGTAATCCAAAAGTTGAAGGAACTTGGGTTCCAAAAGAAGTTGATGCGCGTAGTAAAATTGCAGAAGGTTGTAACCCGACGCTTTTATCACTTGACGGAGCTTATCACGCAGACAAGCACTGGAGTGCTGAGCTGGACCGAAGTGGAAAAGGGTGTGTACCTCGTGATCCGAAGGAACCAGGCTGACACTGGAATTACCGCGTTTTTACTCGTCCCGTTTCGGTGCACGGAGGCGACGAGGTTCTCGAGAGTACAACTCGAGGCACTTGCCGCTCGTTCGAGCGCACCACGCGAACTGACAGGACGACAGCGCGAGAGACACGCCGTGCAGGGAGAATAAGAGAGAGAGAGGGCATGTTTGCTGGTCGTGTTCGTGTGACCCATGTGCGCTGTAACGGGTACCGACCCTATGCTCGAGTCCTCTAGACGCGCGAGCGCGCGTCTAATGATACACGGACAGTTCGACGATGACGAAGAACATTTCAGTACTCGACTACCTGGATCAGTTACAATTAAATATTCTCGCGCTTTGATACATGGACACTCGAGTATTTTTTTAATTTGGATATTATAGTATATTTCGAATATTTAGATGCTTGAGCAACTAAGTACTCAAAATACTCGGGTACCTAAGTATTCAAATATATTAATATCTAAATATTCGTACAGGATTATTGGTACTGAAGTAGTTGAGTACCAAAGTGGTTCGAGGATCCAAGTACTTCAAGACTTGAACATGCAAATACCCAAATACTTTAATACACGAGTACTCAAGTGCCTAAATATTCTATGGCACGAGTTCTCAGATATATAAGTAGTCTAATGCATGAGTACTCAAGCGCCCAAATATTCTAATGCACGAGTCTCAAGTACACGAATACTATAATACATGAGTACTCAGCGTCAAAATATTCTAATGCACAACTACTCAATTACACGAGTACTCAGTTCCCAAATATTCTAATGCACGAGTTCTCAAATACCCAAAAACTCTAATACACGAGTTCTCAAATACCCAAATACTCTAACGCATGAATACTCAAGCGCCCCAATATTCTAATGCACAACTACTCAAATACACGAGTACTCAGTTCCCAAATATTCTAATGCACGAGTTCTCAAATACCCAAATACTCTAATGCATGAATACTCAAGCGCCCAAATATTCTAATGCACAACTACTCAAATACACGAGTACTCAGTTCCCAAATATTCTAATGCACGAGTTCTCAAATACCCAAATACTCTAATGCACGAGTTCTCAAATACTCAAATACTCTAATGCACGAGTTCTCAAATACCTAAGTACTCAAATACATGAGTACTCAAATATCCACATACTCTAATACAAAAGTACCCAAATACTCAAGTACCAGAAATCTCAAGCATTCGTGTTCTCGAATCCTCAATCATTCCATTACTCTAATATACAGATACTCAGATACTCAGGTACTCAAACATCCAATCATTCATACACTCTGGTACTCCAGTGCTACACAATTCCAGTACTCAACCTCCATATCATCAAAAAAATACAATACCAATTCCTCACTTGTGCAAGGATATTAAAATATAACTAAAGAAAGTAACAGACAAACCCGAAGAGAGAAAAGAAACGTCGCAGAACAAAGTGATGCGTTAGCTGGTCGTGCTCATGTGACCCATGTGCATCGTAACGGGTACCGACCCCTTGGCCAAGTACTCCGCTCGTGCGAGCGTGCCTCTGATGATACGCGGACACTTTGACGATGATGAGAATCGTTTCATGGACGGAATTCGTGGTCGTGGGAACGTCTGAGTCGAGCACGCTTCGCTATTTCTCAATTTCGTCCCGAGCTAAACGAAGAAACGTTCTTTGGAAGCCAGGGACACGCGATGTGACATGGTTTCGGCGACAATTGAAAGAAATGAACAGGCCGGCATGAGAAACGAAGCTAGTATTTTCATAAAACCCGGTTCTAAATTAAAAGTCCACCATTTACCGTTTTAAGTCCCCAGTCATATAATATTTACATTACAAACGCATATTCAACTCTTCGTTTCATTCGCTTATATATAAACCGCTGATATTATTACCTCTTGAGAAATAATAAAAAATGCATACTGTCTGTGTACTAAACGCGAAGTTATTTGGAGATCGCTATTGTAAGCGGATGGAAGAGGCGATAAAGAATAGAAAAGAATGTCTGACAACCGCTGGCCCCGTTAGAGACAATTAGAGAAGGCGGTACCGAAACACAGAGCGCAACTGATGCCCCGTATCTGTTGGAATTGAGCAAAGCCAAAGTGCAGAGTCCCCAGATAGCCGACGGATCCAGTAACGAAAGCCTGTCTGACTAATCGTCTCCCATCGGATTAGTCACTGTCAAACGACGTTGCTGGCCGCTGCACAGAGGAACGGAGGAATGTCACCCCGCCGCGCGGGACGAAATTCACCGGTTTAAGAGTCGACGTCTCTATCTGCCGACCAGTTGGGAATTGAAATTACCAGGAAGCAAGGGATCGATACGTGAAAGTAGATCAAGGTGATACCGAGACTGGCTACAGTGCTAAATGGAAGTAAATTTGTACCACCAGCAGAGAAATAGAAGAAAAATTATCCAATATGTTTATTTTTCCCTCGCGATTAAATGATAATAAAATATAGATGTGTCTTGGAAGATAGGGACGAGTTGAAATTGTTGGAGATAAGGAGTCTTTTCGGCGGCCTTTATTTCCTTATCACGAAGAATGAGACTCCGAACGAAGGAGGGCCGAATAGTCTTTCTCTTGATATTTCGAAGAAAAATCTCTCAGAGAAGGATATTTCAAAGAAACATATTTCGAAGAAAAGTCTCTCGAAGAAGGAATTTCGAAGAATATTTCAAATAAGGATCCTTCACGACACTATTGCTCCAAAAAATTCCCCAGCAGAAAAAGATAAAGATTCACCACCTTCCCCTCCATTCTATTAGAAACAAATTGTCCGCCGCGCATCGCCAGGCCCATAAAATCAACAGATCCTGAGCACGCGCATTATCTGGCGCAATCGAGTGATTTCGCGTAGGAAGTAACGTACGGGAAAGGATTGCGCGTCACACGAGCGTTTAGTGCGTTCCTACGCACGAGAATCGCCGGTTCGACGCTCACTATGCACGTCCAGTTGGGGATTTCAGCGGCGAGACCGGTTCGTGAGATCGAAATCGAGACGGGGACTGGAAGCCCCTCCGGTCTCCTCGAGCTGGAGAGAAAAAAAAGCGACGCGCGATCTGCGTCGAAAGCACCTGCGCCGACGGATCGATGGACTTTCACTCTCCTCGCGATTCGAGGACCAGTCCGATCGTTCCTTACAGCCATACAAATCACCGGAAGTCCGTAGTTCAATCCGTGACGAGAGTGCATTCTGAACGAAGTCGAATGGCAAACGTTCCACCGCGACGTTTATTGATCGTTCTGTTACGAGGCACGCCTGATGGTTTACGAGAGATTCCGAGCTTTTTCTTGGCTCTGTCATTGATAATTGTAAAGTGATTTTCGATGGCACGAGCGAGCGTTAAGTGGGAGAAGAAAGTCAAGGTGAATGTTGCGGATGATGTCGTCATTTTATGAGCACCGTATCTGACTTTATTCGTGTTTTCAGTGGAGGCTATGTTTATCATGATTGATAGTCATGCGCGAGGTAATTAGTTTGCTTTTCAAAATTCTCTTTGGTATCAGAGTTTTTGAATGTATCGATGGTTAATTATTTAATGAAGGATCAGAGTTAATTAGTGTAAAGGTACTTAAGTAAACATATAAATACATACATTATTGTTTCTACCTACAATGGTATCGGCCGATCTGTAATTTGACCGATCCAGTGCGCCGATACCATTGTAGTTAGTTCTTACGGGCGAAATTTTATTAAAATTCTTTACTGATTCTATACTTCGAAGCGTGGATATTCTGGTGCTCAAGTACTTAGGTTTTTAAATATTGAAGTGCTTGGACGCCAGGGTACTCGTGTACTTGAGTACTCAAAACTCAAGTATTTAGTGTTTGAGTATACAAAATGATTAAGTACACGATACTTAAGTACTCAAGTAGTCAGGACTTTAAGGGGTCATTGTACTTTGAACCGCCGAAAAATTAAGGTATTTTTAAAGATATTTTTCTCCGTAAATGCAATATATAATGAAATAAATCCTTTTGTTATTTATTAAGCTACTCTTATATTATACAAAAAAAAATTATAAAGAATTTTTACATTTTGTTTTAATTTTTTGTTTACAGTATCCATATGGCAACTAAAAAAGGAGGTATGATCGCGGCGTAGGTGATTTCCTGGCTCAAGCTTATCCGATACAAAAAATTCCAAAAGATTCTTAATCGTACTTATGCGTACGTGTAAAGAAATGAGACGGTGAATCATAATTTAATACCTGCAATGATCACCACTTCGAAATAACACCATGAGTCAATTCTTGAAATGGAACTCTTGAATTCAATTCTGGGAATTCAACACTTTAATTCAACTCCTCAATTCAATTTTTGGAATTGAACTCGTGATTTGAATTTTTGGAACTGAACTCGTGAATTCAATTCCAAGAATTGAACTCTTGAATTCAATTTTAAAAATTGCACTCCTGAATTCAATTATTTGAAATGAACTCCTGAATTCAATTCTTCGAATTGAACTGCTTCATTCAATTCTTCGAATTGAACTGCTTCATTCAATTCTTCGAATTGAACTGCTTCATTCAATTCTTCGAATTGAACTCTTGAATTCAATTCTTCGAATTGAACTCCTGAATTCAATTCTTTGAAATGAACTCCTGAATTCAATTCCCACGACTGAAGTTCTGAATCAAATTCTTGCAAGTAAACTCTTGAATTGACTTGGCAAATTCAATTCGTCGACAGAAACCAACTCCGCGAAGTAAGAAGCAGGAAAACACGAAGTTCATATGTTAAATTGCGCACTTGAATACTAAAACGGAGAAATTGCAGAAAGCGCAGTTGATCGATTTCGTATCCGAGACGTTCATATACCACGCACGTTCGCGGCGATCGAGCGTGCTGGCTGCCTACGAAAAATCGCCTCCGAGCGGTGAACGGTTAAGGCGCTTTCGCGGCCGTCGCCGTGTCAGCGGGAGAAAATCTTAATGCGGGTAATTAGAACCGAAATATAATATACACCGCGCGACGAGCTCGCCGCGACAATGCCGCGCGCGAACAATAATGCCCGTAATTAGCGGGGTTATTTCGCGGAGAAATGGGCCCGCGCTCCGCAGCCATTTCCATTCGCTGCACTAGGTGTCCCAGGACACCGGCTATACAAAACAAGCCAGTCTAACAGCTCCATGAAAGTCCCACAGAAAGGACCAAAATAACCACGCTAAACGCGCGCCCGTGAACTAATCGTTCCCGAGATAATCACCCTCTTTCCTTCGCTCACTTCCCACATCGTACGCGTGACATTCGTTCCATCCTGTCTTATATTCCAACGACACATCTCTATTTCTACCTGCTCCTATCGTTCGCTGTCACTTAATCCCCTCTCCCCCATCCCGTCGATTAATTATCCTGGCTTAAAACAGGATCGAATCTACCCACGCATCAGCGGCCCACGGTTCGGCGCCTTCGAAGCCAGTGAGACGTCTGGGCCAGTTATGCGATCGGATTACACTCGCGTACTCCAGCTGAGGACGCCGAGGAATCTTTGGGATCTGGAAGGTCAGGTGTCGAGGCTCTCAGTATCGGCGCACGGAAGTCCGACATCCGAGCAGATGCGTCGGATCCCCATGCTGGTTGCGCGAGAGCAGAGATTCGGTTTCGCTTTTCCCCGATTCACAGGGAGGCGAGGAAACAAAGCTGCACCGACACGCTCGCTTTCTAAACGGTTGAACGAACCGTGCAAACACCTCGGGAATACAGGGTGTCCCTCAATAGGTGGTTCAACCGAGAGGGTAGAGATTTTATATGGAAAGGTAAGTGGGTATTTATTTCGGAGGATATTGAGTTTGAAGATGGAAACGAATTGTAGTCAGGTGCGAGTCTATTTAGTTGTGAGATTCTGCGCAGAATCTACTGCGGAGGGGAGGCTCCGCCCACTTCCCCTAATGAGCATGCGCAGTAGAGGCATCACTAGTGCTCCTTACGCTTATACTTTGAGAAATTGAGATTGCTTTGAATTTTGGATATATTTTAAAGTACCGAAAAATAAGATGTACGTGTTTTTTTATAGCGGCCTGTTTTCATATTTAGGGGTGAAACCAACCCCCAAAGTTATAAGATTTTCAGGTGTTCATCTCCGATTGCTTTGGTTTTTGGATATGTTTTAGAGGGCTGAAAAATAGGAAATACGTGTCTTTCTATTTTGGCCAATTTGCATGTTTAGAGGGTAAAACCAACCCCCAAAGTTATAAGATTTTCAGGTATTCGACCCCGATTGCTTTGGTTTTTGGATATATTTTAGAGGGCTGCAAAGTAGGAAATGCGTGTCTTTCTATTTTGGCTCTAAAACATATCCAAAAACCAAAGCAATGGGAAACGGACATCTGGAAACCTCTCCTTGTGAGAGTCTGCAGAATTTGTAAATATACAGGGTGATTCACCTAAGTGTGCCATATAAATTACTTTGTTATATGAAAAAAATTGTTCAAACAAAAGTTGTATGGTATCAAGAGGAGAATACAATGTAACAATTACTTTTTTGCTATTTTGATTTTTTATCGAGATATGAAGGTCACTCTAATTTTTTTTAATTGCAATGGATAAAATTTGACCCTGAAAATTGAAAAAGTGCCGAACGCTGAGTAAAAATCTATAAGAGTGAATGTATCCAAAAACAAATAATTACTCAGATATTCTTTAAATGATTTTTAATATCAGTAACGCTCAAAATGTTGTCCATTAGAATCAGTACAAGTGCGTAACAAATGACAAAGTATTAAATTTTGTGCCCCCCTTAATAACATACAACTTTTGTTGGAACCATTTTTTTATACAACAAAGAGTTTACAATTAATTTAAATGGCAAACTTACGTGAATCACCCTATACATGTTAAAACATGTACTTAACACAACCAAATTAAAATTATGGGATAAGTTTTTGAAGCGGACCTTTGTTTTCTAGAAAACGGACCACAAATCGTTTCCGTTTTGGAATCGATTTTCCCCAAAAAGAGACCCACTGTGAACTAACTTTATTCCAGATTTCCTACTCACTCCCCCCAAGTAGAATCGCTACCATGTCGACGGAGCCACTCAGTTTGAAGCACCCTGTACATTCAGTCTCGAGTGGCTCGATCGACCGAAACCACCTTGGAGGAATTCCGATCGAGACAAATTATTCGACGATGCCGGAAGTGCATCGATCGGTCCCCTACCCCTTCGAGCCGTCTGCACCTTCCAGCTTTTCGATCGACCGCCATTTCTGGTCTGTCGCGCTCCGATACTTGCGCCTAGAGATCGATCGATCCTTAACGATACCGTTCCCACAGTGAACGCACGAGCACGTCTGCGTCGAATTGAAATGAAAGTGTAACGACTTTTTCTACATGCAGATTTAACGGAGTCTGCAGTGAAAACGGCAACACAAAATGGCAATTTGAAGATAGGCTCCTCGTATGAAGATAGTAAAAATTTATTTCCTCTCACTGATGGTAACTAGGCGGTCTAAAACTCCCATTTCTACGCCGCAACTGGATGTATTTAGATTTTAGGCCGAAGGTGGTGGAGTTTTAATTTTTAATAGGAATGCCAAGGGGCATGGGTTTTGTTTTGAGATACAATTTGGGGCCCCAGTGGAAAACAGGCACATTCCATAGTACTATAAATTTATAGGAACAGAAGTTTGAAGGAAAATAATTTTCTTAGAAAATTTGGTGGGGCAAAGAATAAAGAAATTCCCTTTTCCACTGAGTCCCTTAATTCAATAACGATGAAGTAGACAAAGCCTTGTGAACTTATATAACGTGTAAATAAACAATTTTTGAAATTATAATTGCTTATTTCTTAAGTACAAATAAGTTTAAACAAAATCTTAAGATCTAAAGAAAAAAATATCTTCCTATTGGAAGAATTATTTTTCTTATGCTTCACAGTTCAAATTTTTGGAATTACAATTGCTTATTTCTTAAGTACAAATAAGTTTAAACAAAATTTTAAGATCTAAAGAAAAAATTTAAAATATGATTCTTCCTAATGGAAGAATTATTTTTCTTTCGCTTCACAGTTCACACTTTGACTACTACTGTATACATATCTGTATAGTAATTACACACATGGAAGACACGTATAGTATTCACCTGGACAACTATGTGCCGCTACGTGGATAAGCAGCGGAGACAGCGTCGTTTCATTGGCGAAAGTAAAAGGATGCGTTGAAACGTGCTGGGTAGACGTGTTTGGCGACGAAAACAATGATCGAATGGGAATGTTCTTTGGCGCGGCTCTTTCTCTCGCTACGCCGCCCCGGTAGCTCGTTGTCGGTATTAATCTGCCAATAATTACTTGCCACGAGGGCGCAGACGCTCGATGAAACGTGCCCGCGGGCCAGCTAACAATGGACCCGTTCTCTCTTCACGTTTCCCATTCGAACTCTGTCAGTCCCTCTCTACGATTATCTTCTTACGGGAATAGGCTGGACAATGGGACATTTCGAGTGTCGCTATCTCGGGAATCGTCGCTCCAAATGGTTACACAGTTGGGGCCCCCTTTGTTCGCCAGATGCAAATCATTTTCTAAACATATCGCGGCTGATTCGTTGTATTATTGGCTGAATCATGCGCAGCACTGGTATTTCTGTATGCGCACTACCTACAGGGAGGGTTGTTAAAGATCGTAATTGTTCATGTTGCCCACCAACGATGTGGCCAAGGTCTTCCTTAGGAGCAAGCCCTTGTTAATTGCCAATGATTTGAGAGATTATTTTATTGAAGGGGGTTCTGTGTTACTTGGAATCAATTAACCTTGGCATGTATGATAATAGATGCAGTAAGGAGAGTGATGTCATGAGAATTCTTTATGGGGGAACTCGGTTTACTGTCTCGTAAAAACTCCCCTTTATAAAGCTGCTCCTCACACGTTCTTCTGTTGGTGCTACTCGTGGTTGAACTTTTTTCTATGGTTCAATTTTGAGATTTTCGAAGGATATTTTTTTTTCATTAATGATTTATTAATTACCAAAGATGTCAGTTTTCGAGATAGTTTTTTTCTCATTCAACTGAGAGAAGTGATTTATTTTTCTGTAGGTGAAAAACAACCTCGGGCGATGGGACTCGAACCCGCGATCCGCGCGTCCTCCGTATTACTGGGCAGCCGCGTTACCAATTACCCCAAATGCACAGTGGTCCCAAATCGCTAAAAACTGGCTAAATTTCAATTTTTGAAGCATATAGCAGCTTTTTGCTATGCTCTTTTCCGAAATCTACAAGTTCCGAAACCAACGCAGCGCCACCTATATGCCAATCTACCCACAATGCCTAATTACTGTTTTCAATAATGATACATAATTAGTCCCCTCTATTTTAATAACAATAAATATTATGTCACTGAACTATTTTACGTCGCGACTCGTTTTATTATCTCATAAGCCCCCCCCCTCTACAAGTCCCTTCTCCAAGCAGCTGGGGAATTCCATTTCTACGCCCAACTTGAAACTTCCCACTTAATTTAACTAATGTATAATTCATTTAAACTAGTAACGAATCGGTATCCAAGCATCGACCACATTCCACTCGAGCTCCGACCGATTTCAGTTCGAAAGGGAAATCTTGCTTGCGTATTTACTCACTGAATAAGTTCACCATGGCACCCTTGCGAAATCGCGTGACATTTTCCACGCGAGCTGTCCCCGTATTAAACGCTTTTTGCGTCTTAAATGCACCATGACGTCTTTCTCCTATTCAACAAAATACTACAATGTGCCCGGCTTTTAGAAAGTACGTAGCGCAGCGAGCCAGCTCTGGGACACATCAGCTTCTTCCTCGACCGGGAACACAAAACAATAGACCCTCTCACTTCGCCGGCTCGGTCGCGGTGGCTCGTTACGCGGGATTTTATCAGGATTACTTCCTATACAACCGTACGATTACGAGTAATCGCGATAGCACGCGTATCATCGACGTTTCCTGATTTTACGTACGCCCCTTATAGAGGCAGTTTCGTAATACAGCTGAATGCTTCGTCACTGGTGAAAAGATAAGTAGATAAGTAGCTTCTCCTCCGAGAAAATTGATTTCGAACGTGGAAACGATTTTTAGTCAGGCGCGTGTCTCATTAACAGAGTAGCGAGATCAATTTCGCAGAGAAGTCGCGCTGTGGAGTGGAGGGGAGGCTCCGCCCACTTCCCCTACTGAGCATGCGCAGTGGGAGCCTCACTACTGCTCGCTTCGCGTGGACATATCCTACTTGTAGACTCAGCGTCGTCACAAACGGTTGAATAGGTGTATTAGACTAAATAAGAGGGGATGAAAGTGGGCAATTTGTTCGCAGAGAAATTTATGTTATCAATTGGGTAATTCGACTCAATTCGATAAATATTCGTCACAGAAAATCAAGCTGCGTGGGCGCACGCTTATGTTACACGGGTTGTTCATTAAACTCTTTAAATTTATGGAAATCAGGGGAATGGAAGATAGCTGATGAGCTGTAAGTCTGGTGAAAGGAATAGTTGTTCTTGCTAAGTGGAAGCAGATAAAGCAGAGTAGTCGACGTTTGAAAAATCGTCGATTTCAGACCCATACTGATAAAAGATAGCCACGTTACTGTGTGTACGTGGAATTAGGACTGAAGCCGAAGGCTGGTTAATGAAACTCTGACCTATTAACTAGATTATTATTCAACCACGATCTCCTTCAGTGTATTTATTAATGGAAACGGGGAATTAAGTAATTTCATTCACAGTGAATGTTATTTATGATCTAACACTACTACTTTGGTATAAGTAAATTATTATCGTGCCCAGTTCAGGGACTGATAACTCCGGTTTACGTGTCTATCGTCTCGTAATCAAAGAGCAAACGTCTCCGAATCTGAAAGTCGTGGAAAAGCCAGCGAAGGCTGGGGTCACGAGGACTCATTATATCCACATGCGACGTCGAGAGGAAAAATGAGTTTTACGGTCTCTCGTCGCGTGACGTGCTTTCTACAGATGGAACGTTGTTACGTCTCGAAATGTGGAATAATAACGACGGCGGAGTGGTGTTTTTACGGTCACGCGAGGGCCATCCTGGATTTCGATCGCGAATGCAGGACGTAACTAGATTGGAGGTCCCCGCTGATGGACCCTGAAACTAGTTATTGTTAGTTCTAGCAGTAACGTGTAATCGAGAGCGTTCAACAGGGCCGGCCTTCTCTGTAAAAGGGCCCGGATGCAGGAAAAATTTTGGAGCCTCAAACAATTTTTGGGTTAGGTTGCAAAACGGCATATATGCTGAACCTCGCCTATTTATCACATAAATTTTTTTTTCTTTTTTTTTCTCTTTTGTTGTTTATAATATTATAATGTAATGAATAAAGACGAATTATTATTATTATTATTATTATTATTATTATTATTATTATTTCTCAACGGTAAAAGAAAATCATATCTTTTCACGGAAAAAAGGATAATAAAACCAATAATAAAGGAAATAAAATAAAAGAAATAAACAAATAAACATTAATATATTTAAATATGCCTTTTTTATTACCGAATTGCGAAATTGAAGGCGGTTTATAAAATTAAATTAATATTGAACAAATAAATAATTTTCGATCTCATGTTTTTCTTAATTTCCTCTTTTCTTCTTTTTTCCTTTTTCTGCAGCTCTTTGTTATTATTATTAGAATGCTAGTTTTAAGCGGTTAAGTTAACAATAGCTGACAACTGAACCTCGCCTTTTACGCTCTATTTCTACTTTTACATATACATATGTATCATATAATTTCTAACTCCACTATTTTTTTCATTCTTCTTTTCTTATATCTATTTATATTTTTTTATCTTCTTATTATTCATAATGTCTACTGGTGTAATAAAGAATTATTATCATTATTGTTATTTTGATATTTCAGTTGATTATTAATTTATTATATAGTTCATAGAAATTATGAGGAGAAGGTAAAAATAAACAGTTCATAAGATCGCCTATACATACAGGACTCTTTGAACTTTAACCTGCTTTCGTAATATAAGCAGTGACTTGAAACGATCGGTACTAGCCTCTTTTTTTTTTTAATAATCACGCAGCTGGCGCTGTCTAATCACTACGTGCTTCTGTTTAATAATCTATTAACATACCTGTACACTAATAGAAACCGAATCGCCTGTACTTAGAATCAAGGAAACTGTTGTATAACGCAAGCACTAGGTTCCCTTCCACGGAATTCTTGTGGGAAACAAGCATGATATTGAAATCCGCACTGGAATTTCGCGGGAGTATAAATTCCCCGTGAAAACGAGCAACTGTCGCTTTTACCTCTCGCTGGCGAGCCCCGTATTGCTTCTCGTAACGGAACGAACGACGAAGCGGCTCGTGCACCAGGAAAAAGGAAGCGAGAGAAGCGCGGATAATCGTAATATTTACTGGCGATTACGGGCGAGCCTTAAAATCACGACGCTAACGGGGGGAAAAATTGAAAGAAAGAAAAGAAGGAAAGGCCACCGCTAGCCTGTCGTAAATTAGCCCAATTATTGGAGGCTCGTAAAGCTCGCGGGTATCACGCTACGTAATCAGAAAGTGAAGAAACGTTGCGAAATTGCAAAATCCAACGATCCGCGGTTGGCTCGCACAATAATACCGCGCGTAATAAAACGTAACAATGATAAAACGCGATTCACGCGACTGATTTATCGTTACGTATTACGCATCCTTCGTTCGATAACAGTCGATGCTAATAACCTCGCTGTCGACGGTTTGTAAACTCGGCTCTCCGGCGTGCACGCAAAAAAAAAAGCAACGTAGCAGAAAGCGTCTTCGCGATACGAATCGAATAATACCTAGTATTTCTAATTTAAAAATAGTAAGGCTTTCAGAAATGGTACCGGAGATTCCAATCTTGAGCCTGGGATGAGAGAGAGCAATAACAAACTTAGATTTGCTTGGGAGAATCGCGAGTTGGGGTAGGACAAATATTTACCTAAGGAAAAACAGAGTGGTGAAGTCCTTAGCTCTTCGAGCACGGAATTAAAACGTAAACGTACGTCACGTGCGGAAATCCTCTAGTCCCGTTTACTCGCAGTGCTCATAGAACGCCGCCCGGGCGTTCCCCGCACGAGGGTTACCGTTGCCTGAATATTAATACTTTTCAAACCTTGTGGGTCGCAATAAGTAGGATAATTTAATTAAAAAATGGAATATCTTTGGACTCAATATTGAAGTTTTTAAGTTAGAGTAAAAGGGAACTGAAATTTGTAATATATACCACAACTTCCATGGAATATTGCGCAAGGTACCTTTTGATCAATTTTTAAAATCCTACTGAAAATTTCGAATTCCACCGTGGCATTCAAGGCGTTCTAAAGACCACAAGGGGGAGAATTCGAGGGAAGACGTAAAGCTTTGAAAAGGGCAGAAGGTAAGTTCAGAAGCTGGTTGGCGGCTACCGTGTCTACGATGGAACAATGGCGAGTGGCACTTTTGCCTGGCTCCCGCTTGAATGCGCACCGCGGTAGACCGTTGGCGAGATTAATTTGACAATAATTACTTCCTACTACCGTGAAAGGGTGGAAGTAAGCGTTCTTGTCTTCGTACTTCATTGCGAACGACAGTCACAGCTGGAAATCACTTGCTCCCGAGCTCTTCTGTACATTTAGGATACAATTGTCAGCACTCATTGTTAGCTATCTATACACTGCGACTAGAATAACAATTCTTTTGAAAAATACACCGTCCAAAACGCTCGAAAAATAGATGATATTTATGAATTTTTTACACGAAGAGATTATAAAATATCTTAAAAAATATTTTCGGCATTTATGGACACACTAGTTAGGTTGCAAAACAAATAAAAAATTCAAACAATTTCTTAAAATTTATTTCAAGAGCCAACGCAGCATCCCTTGTTCAGGCAAAAAGCACCAAAACTGCGACGTGGGTGCGCATTTGAACGAAGTAGTGCAAAAAGGGGGTAATTTTTTGCACAAATATGCAAATAAAAAAATCCGTGTTTCAAAAAATTCCAATTGCCACCCAAATAACTAGGTTTTTTTAAATCGCTTCGTTAGATATTCTAAAATCATGGTTACCGTTTCAAAATATCCTGTTTCGAGAAAATGTGTTCAAAGTGTTCTCAGCTCATACCTGCATTTGGAATTTGAATCGTTTATCCCATTCCGGGATGAATTTTACTGTGAAACTTTCAACAGGGTATTCTTGGATTGTTATACTACGAAAATATATAATATAAAAAAATCAATTTTTTAAAAAAATTTAACCGAAGGGTCTCTATAAATTATTATTATTATTATTATTATTATCAACGGGAAAACCCTTTAGGATACACAAATATATGAACATATATGCATATTACAATACATGAAAGAGTGGAAATAAACAAAGATAATATAAAATAGAATACAATGAAATAAACAAATCAAAACAACAAAAACAAATGCCAAGTCCCTTCCCACCCTCCTCTCCCATTTAACCCCTCCCACAAATACCCTCATTGCTCGCTACACCTATACTTAAACCAGCAAATTGAATGTGATCTGTTCAGATTTTCGAACGATTCAAGATCAAAGTTTGTTGGATTTCAGACGTGTTTTCTTCGAGCAACGGTGACCTCACTGCAGGATTAAAAATTCATAAGGCAATCACTCAACGGTATTAGATAGATCACGGGTGCAACGAACGAGATAAACGTCCGGTACGGCTCGAAAGCGCGTGACTACCAGTTTCGCGGCATTAATTAACCGACAAACTGGTCGCGCCGCGTTCGAAACTAGACTCCGCTAGGTGAGGCTATCGCGTAAGGTTCTTTCGAGCCGGCCGTTCCCCAACCAGGCTGGACAAAGCGTTCGACGTTTGAAAATGCGCCAAGTCGATCGGTTTAGCAAGGAAAACGTGTTTCGATTTAACCGTGCTGACCCTGCCACGTTGCTAAATCCTTCCTCGACGTACGCTCTAATCGACGTACGCGCGTTGCAGTCCAAGATTCAGGGCGAAAAAATGACGACAGGTTTTTCAATTTTTATTTTTCGATTTAGATCGAACGTTTGTGAAAGGGAATAAGAAATGCATAAATACGTGTTTAAAACTTCAATTCCCCGTTTACTTGGTACGTACGATCACTTATGAAATTCACTAACAACTGTTTAATTAATTCTACGTCCACTGCAATCATGTATGCGTGACTTCGCGATTTCTGTATGGGCGCTATCTTGTAAAGTTCGTATTTAACGTTTAACTCTGGAATACTAATGTTTTTCGGTGTACGTTCTGTAGTAAATTCTATGAAATATTTATTTTATTTTTATCAGCATTTGAAGAATGTACAGTTTCTAAATTCTTAATGTACAATTCAAATTTATTTAAACTCCCAAAAATTTATTCAGTACAAAACAGATAAGAAATTGAAAATAAAAGACTGGTAATATTACTACTAGTTAGGCAAAAGAGTAATGGTTGAGCAGTAAATCTTGAAAATGTCAGACATGCACGGAAATGTTACGAAGTAGGCTAAAAAGATACGGCCACGAAAGTTTGAAAAATTCAATAAAGACTTCAAATATACATAAATAAATTGAAAAAAGAAATTAAAACCGAATTCAATAAAATAAAATTGCACTAAAAAGTAAAAAGTAATTTTTTCCCTTATTTAATCTACGACTCTCATATTTTTTAAGTCGGCGCCAGATTTACACAGTGCAAACGATGAGACACCGACTTAAAACATATGAGAGTCGTAGATTAAATAAGGGAAAAAATTATTTTTCACTTTTTAGTGCAATTTTATTTTTCTGAAGTCGAATTTAATTTTTTTATTTTTAACTTCTTAGTTTTACATATATTGACACAACATGCTGAAGAGATATACGCGTAGGTACATAAAATAATAATAATTAGGTGACAATAGTCTTTATTATTAACCGGAACTGGCAAAATATCGGGCCAATGTTGATGCAGTGTAAAAAAATTATCAAAATCAGTTCATATACTGAGTACTTATGCCGGGACAAACATGAAAAAAAATTCAAACGGGTCGAATTTATAACCTCCTTTTTGAAGTCGGTTAAAAAAAATAAAATCGTCCCGCTTGAATATTTTTCCACCTCAAAATCCACCCCGTATCCCTCAACCTATCATTAACGATCCAAGCACTTTGGGAACCGGAAGAAAGTCCCGGAAGGAACTCCGTGGGACCGTGGGCCCGAAAGAAATTCGATCGAGGAAAGTGAAAACCGCGATTCCGATTGAATTCCAGCGGGTGTAATTAGCATAGCCGGCAGGAGAACGATACACGACAAAGGAGAAAGTTCATTCACCGATCGAATGAGGAACCGGAGCCCGGCCGTTTCGCAATCCCGCCGCGACCGATTTTTCCGACGAAAACCGTTACGAAACGAAGAAAGAATTTCGCTTTTTTTCCGCGATCGCTGGGGGACGCGTGGGCGTGACCTACGGGTACGCGCGCGATCCGACGCGTTACGCAACAGCGCCGACGTTTCGATCGTCTTTAGCGGCCGATACACGCGCCGAACGACCGGCTGCGCGGTGTCGCGTCGCTGGACCGAGGCGACACGAAAATTTTCAGGGTCGATTGGTCGCCTCGGGCAACGTTGACGGAGGATGTGTCGTCAGGTGGCACCTGGTACCGTAACCTTTGGCACGTGGCTCCCTGGTGGACGTCGATATCTATTTATAAGTGGAGCCTTCGCGGAAGGGACGAGGGTATCCTTCGAGTCGGTGGTGGAAGGGATTGGGAAGCTAATATCGAGGGATTTCGCGTAACTATAATAGCCTGTAATCCACATCCCATATGTGGGGTATCATGATTCCGTGATCAGTTTGTATAGTACTACTGGGAGACGAAGTTCCAGTCGGGTGTACTGCTGGCAACATTTTTTGCCGATCGGACACGCGGAGAGTTTAACGAAATTCATGTAAAGTAAACAGTGTGTCATCTGATACATAGATGACATTGTTTTAAATTATTAGTTAGAAGAAGACGGTGTGTTGTTTCAAATCTAAGAGTTAGTAAACAAGTGACTATGCAAAGCGACAAACTTATCTTCAAAAAAATGTGACGCAATAAATTATAAGTTTTCTAAATTTCTGTGTAAACTTCGGGTATTCGAATTGGGCTTTCTGCCTTATGTGATTTTTAAGAAAATTGTATAGGTATGCCTTTTCTTAGGTATTTAGTATGTTTCAATTAATGGTGAACACTGTAGGTGGTGTGTTAAGAAGTTTCTTTTAGCCTATTTCAGGAATGCACTGATAATTGGGATAACCAGTTGTCGATTGTTGACTGTTTCCTTTTTTATTTATTATTTTTTTACCATTTTCGACAGTTGTTTGCTATTAGTTCTTTTGGATGCTAGTGCTGGGGATGAGAAATTTACTTGTAGATAGCCGGAAACAGATCCAATATAGAGTGAAAGGGTGGATGTACCAGTGAATGGACATTTTTTATTAAACCGAGTAAAATGAGTCATTAAAATAAGCAACCAATTGATTAGAGACTTCTTTTAATCTCTTGCTTCATATCCAAACAATCTTTACAGTACGTGAAACCAATCGCGGTGCAAGTATAATTTTATAACGTTTATTCATCATCCTTAAGTGTTGATTTATTGGTGCGTTTACCCTGTGGCACGTTTTCATATACGTGCGAATTGTAGAGATTCAAGTGAATTCTTCAGTTTCACCAAAACACCACACTGTGATTACAGCTACATAAATAAATGTTTCGAAGCCCTTGAAAGTGGCCTGAACGCGACCACCAACGAAAACAGATGCTCGGCGAGCGCACGCCACGCAGAACCGCACAGCGATACGTACCCCTGCGCGAAGTCGAAGACTTTCTTCCTCGATGCTTCGATGCCGGCCAGCGAATTGCATTTAGAAAAAAAATGCGGGCTGCTCTTGGAGGAATCCACTCACTGAATCGTCGAAGGGTTCCAGAGGATCCCGGTGTCTCAGGCGCGAGTATATACACTCGAGAGAATCACGGAGCTGCGAAGCGCGCACGCGGAGGAAAAATGCTCCGAGCACGAGCGTAAACATCGAACTGAAGCTGCCAGGCAAGCTGCACCGCAGCACACCACGCTAGGCCCGACCTTAATAGGCTGCTTTCACACCGAACGCTGCGCGCCGCTACTAGGCGATCCCCACGAGGGAAGACGGGGAATTCTAGCAATTTCAATTTTCAATTTTCACTTCGCCCGACCTGGTGGAGTTTCACAAATCGGCGAAGCGAAAGAAAATCAAAATTACCATGCACGGATCAGAATTGATTTTCTATCAGAGGTGTGGGGAGTCTGTGGAAGACTGAAGATACGTTTCTCTTGAATAGAAGATCCTTATCTGTGCATTGTTTAAAACTTTATGCACGATGAACACAATCAGCACCCAACCCGTGCGGGGACCGCCTATGAGCGTTCAATGAGTATTGCGGCGAAATGTGAGTGGAGGAATTCCGCACGCCACGTATGACAATTTTTTTAACTTTTATCCACGAAAGGTTAAAGTTGTTTTAGTGTAGGAATTCTTTACTTGTTCTGCTTTCAATTTTGATTGTAGCTAATAAAGGCTTTGTGTAGGGTAGTAGCATAGTAGAATAGCAATATTAGCTAATATAGTATAATAAATCAGTGTAGTAGTTAACCCTAACCAATTGTAAAATATAGTAAACTACATTTCGTTCACGTAGAGTACTGCCTTTATTTATTATATTGAGAGCAAAAACGGACAATCCCACATTGAAAAAAAATAATGTCCTATTTTACGCGATTATTCGCAAAAAAATGTGGGTTAGTCCATTTTTGTTCTCAATGCCACATATATACATAAACGACAAATATCGATAGAAATTTCTGAATTTCTCTATCCCCCTCAGTTCCCCAGGAAATCGTTTCCCAAACACCTCGGCAACTGCGCCGCCAGTGCCCAGGCAGCGTACTTGGCAAAATGACGATTAAATATTTATCGTAGTCGCAGTTCGCGGCTGTGTTCACGGGGTCCATAATTACGCGGCCCCGAAATAGCAGGTTCCTCGTCAATACTTTAACAGAGCCGGTCAATGGCCCCGTCCGTGTGTTTCAAGTGTATACCGGGGGCCAATTTCCCTGCAGATCTTCGCGTACTTCCGTCATGCTCCCACTGTACGCGCTATTTGCAGTGTTACGCAGTTCTGTTCACTGCGCTCGACCGTGGCATAAACACGCGGAGGAAGTCCCCGGGGCGAAATATGTTTCACTTAATCGATGAGGTGACAGGAATACAGAATTCAGTGGATAGGAAGTTCCATTCGGTGTATCAGAATAGAGGAAGAGGGATAGGAAGGCGATTGTCGACGAGGAGATTGGTGTCCCGTTGTGGACACGGCTTAAATCGAATTCCGCACAAAGGAAGGCATTCGATGGAAAAGAACCTGCAACGGACCCGAGAGGCCCGCATCTTCCAGGTCCGAACCTAATTCATCTTAGACCCTGCGGTCGCACAATCACGCCAGATTTCACTGTAAACGCCTCCCTTCCGAGAAATCCCTGAACGGAAACGTCTATCGTTCGCGCCGCTCGCTTGTTGTCGAGTTTCGAGGGGGCATTCGCGAACGAAAAATTTCCTGTTGGCTCGGGCAAGTGTTCGTGCAATTGGGACGGGATCGGTAGGCTGCGAGAAGCGGCTTCCCCCACTCTTAACTTGCCCACTGCGGCGAGTGCCATTTCTGGTACTCGGTTGTCTTGCGAAGCAGGGTTATTAGCAGAACTAACATTAAGTATATAAAACTTTTTGTCAAGCAGTAGCTGGTTATGAAGCGGATTGTACGATGTTTGCTGCGCGCGTTTCATTGTGCGCCAGGTATGACGTTATGGGAGATCATAGTAATACGTTAATATTGAATTAAATATTGTTAATAGTACTATGTGCTTTGTAAATGAATTAATAAAGAAGATCCCCCGAACTAGGAGTCAAAAAAATATGAAACTTTGGGGATATGTAGAGGATTTATAGATATGTATTACGCAATTTTTTTTGGTGCCCAAATTCAATCTAAGGAGTTGAAATTGGCCCCTGAAAATTTTCGGATTTAGTGCTCTAACTCGCGAACTGTAAAAACTGTAAAAGCTTTAAGTTACGAAATGATAGTCTTAATTAACTTTTGTTGGGAAACTTTTTTCTTATCCCTTACAGTTTGCAAGTTCTAACACAAAATCAGTAAATTTTCAAGGGTCAATTTCACCCCTTTGCACTCTTAGAAAAGCAAAAAATATTTGCATAATTTTTTTGAATTTTGAACGGGGATCTTCCTTTCTAAATCTTATTTGTAAAAATTATAACGAGCACCGAGTTCTCCACAGTGAAAGCTTGTACTCTTCTGCGTGTTCTCTGTTATTTAAACTCAGTGGGCGGGGCTTTCGCGAACTACGGAGAAGTGGGGATAGCAGAGGAACGTGGCGGGGGACGTGTTTTCTTCCACGAGTGGCTATAATTCATGTCCCGAATATAATCGAGAAGACTATAAAGCAAAGACTTCAGTCATCAACGCGATTATCAATCAATCAATGTTTACACTCCGCGACACCTGAATGTGCAACGTAATAGAGCGCACTGTTTAATTCCCCGCGAAGCTTCTTTGACGCCGAGAGTAAAACCGACCATCTCAAGGCCGATCCACCGCGAGCGAATTTTAATCTGCCGTCAGAAGGCAGCTAACGCGACAATAAATCGTCGTCGAATCGTACGCGCGCCAGCGAATAACTCTCTCTTTCGCTGATCGATGGGGACGCGTCTCCGCGCGCCTCGAGAAATCTTGTAATTAGTTTAAAATATTGCTGGGCTGCAATCGCGCAGATGGCTCGGTACCGTCTCGCGGAACGAGACTCTTTGTCGTGCTTTCGAACGCAAATACACCGGCGCACTTTGTTTCCCGACTGACGTAGCTGCGACGTAAGATATTTGAATTCTAAATTGCACCATCACGGAATCGGACTTTGACTACAGATATAGGTTACGGAAAACGTGTACGCGATGTTCCATTCCGTTTCATTCCAAATCGCAAATTAAAAGAATTTTTCCTCTCGAGGGAAAGAATATTGTTGATATTTGTTTTATTATTTTTGTACTGATTTTTCTTTCACACTGTTCCTTTCATAATTTTGTTAACTGGCTACTGTAAACTAAAGCGCCTTTTCTCGCAAATAAATAGTAATAAATACTATTATTAATAATAATAGCAATAATAATAATATATGTGTGAAAATTTATGGGACACAATATCAGGGTTGACTTTAACTGTTATCGTTATTTACCGTTAGATAATTCCTGTGGACCGAAGAAAGGTAGACGGGGTAGCCAGAATTCCATCCCAAAACGAAAAGTTAATCTTTAAAGTACTCCGAAGAAAAATAAAGAAATTGTAAAAAGGTACTTTCTAAGTTCGTACTTCTTATTTGCCTTTTTAACCAACAGCGCAAACGATTAGTGCAGCGCCAGCATTAGTGCCATTTACCCTATGTACCGAAGCAACGTGAGAATTCAATGGAAAAAAAGGCAGAGGCGAGAACTTTACACTGAATACGTCGTCCGTCAAGCAACCTTGAATTTAAAAAGATCTGTGTTTATAAAAAGCTGCTTTTACAGCGAGCACGTATGCTAACAGGTGAAGTCGGCCTCTGGTTATTCTCGTGGAAGTCGTGTATCAGCAGGGAATAGGTGTGTTCAAACGACCTCAGGAAGGTTAGCAGCGCTGATAACGATCAGACCGAGTTGGAATCTTCAAAGCGTTTCGAAACATAATTTCTCCGTTCAATGTGGCTCGGCGATCAGCCTACCGTGTACTATCACTTACATTATCTTAATCCCCTACTAACTTCTCTGGTACGCGATCATTAAGTCAACTCCCGAATACGGAAGTTTAGTAAATAATGCTACTCTGGGAAAATAATTTTATTTAACCAGCAATAATTTCCTCGGAAACTTCTTCACTACCAAAAGTCACGGTAAAAATCACACAAAATAGTGTATGGCACTCGGCTAAAATATATATGCCTCCAAGTACCAATGGCCTAACTTTATATAACTAGCATCCGTTTCGCGAACAATACTGAAACATTCCATAAATACGGTCGTGGCGAGAATCTATATCTAAGGATACTATTATACGAGTATCCTTAACTTTTAATTAGGTATACGAAATGTTATCAGCACCACGGTTGTGCTATTTATATTTTATGGGACATTTTGTCCTACGAACTTTATTTCGTAATTATGTTAAATATATTAAAAATATTTCTTAGCCTTTATTACAGCAGTGTAATATAGAATAGGTAGTAGTATTATGCAAAAGTATTCTAACGCCCTGAAACGAAAAGTTTGTGACTTAAAAAATATGAGTCCTATTATGAATTATAAAATACTTTTATTTCTATAATAACATATAAGCATCATGATTATATATATATAATTTGAAGTGTCTCTGATGACGTCATCGATAGTTATAAAACATTTCTTTTGTGACGGTCATTTAGTCGACGTTACCAAGAAATGTTTTATAACTATTGCTGACGTCATCAGAGACGCTTGAAAATATTACACGTATAATCATGATGCTTATATGTTATTAGAGAAATAAAAGTATTTTATAATTCGTAATAGGATTCATATTTTTTAAGCCTCAAACTTGCGTTCTAATACTTTCGTGGTTCACTGTATATGCGGTACCAAGGTCGCCCCACATACGTAGTTACGTCATTTCGTACCATATATCTAAATAATATTAAGGGTTAAAGCATTGTGGCGTGAAAGACATCCGCAGCGATATTTTTCAGCCAACTGTGCATACAAACAACTAAACGTAATAAACCACTGCAGTCGCAGAATGGTGGAGCAGAATTCTACGACGCAGTGATCTACGTATTCTACAGGGGGGGGGGGGGGGAGGAATAGTGTGCACTGTACCTCGTCGCGACGCGCAGACGAAGGCACTTTATCAGCCAGTTCCTTCAAGAAGTTCTCCGTGGCCGTGCTTCTCCTGTGAAGGTCGAGCTGTCCAGCTGCATCGGGTCCTTTAGCGCTACCACCTCTCGCGGAATCAGACGAGCCACTTTCCAGCCCAGCGGACTCCCCCCTCTCCCTCCCCCGATTCTCCCGGTCCTTCACGACGAACTCCGTCTCCCCGAAGCATTTCTCCAAACTAGCCGCTCGCTGCAGGGTGCCCTGCGAGTTCGGCGCCGACTTGGAGAACTCCACCTCATCCTGCAAGCTATCCGCGCTCCTCTGGCATATCCTCGGCGGATCTTGGTCCCGGAACGATCTGCGCTGTCCCTTCGCTACTTCGCACATTTCCTTTCCCTTTCCGTCTCAACGTGGATCGATCGAACGCCTCATCGCGGCTCAAGATTCTACGTCACTGCACAGTTCCGCGTTTTCGTCAAACATCCCGCGCCGCTGCGCTGCCGTTACTTCGCGTTACAACGGAAGGTTGGGTGCCGTGCACTCGAACGATTCAAATTCGACCAATCGCGGACCGGCTGCCGTAAATGAGATTACGCAGTGTGCACACTCGCTGGGCTACGGGGAACGTACGTAAGTTCCCGATGGGAAAGAAGGGAAATCGTAAACGTGGCTCGTAAGATCGCCTCGATTCGGATCGATGGATTATCGTCGGTTTCGTTGACACGGTGGATACGACTGGTTCCCAGGGAGCGTATTTTCTGTCGACAGGCTTAACCTCGTTTCCACAACGCACCGCACTTCCGCAGCGTAGAGAGACGCGAACGATACTATCGCGCTAAGGGTGGAACGAGTCATGCGTCATACGGAAGGACATCTGTTGCCCTCCTTCCTCGTCCCCTAGCGTAACTGCTCCCTTCGTCTTTCTCCCGCTCACTGTAGGGGAGATTCTGTCCCAGTGCCTCGTCCCTTTCGCTCCCACAGTCGCCAACCCTTTTTGGCGGGGGATAAAAATTGTTTCGTGGGGGAAAACTCGTTGGGTTAGATAGGGGGACAGGGCTTCGTCGTATCGACGACAGTTAAACCACTCGTGCGTCGATCGATTCGAAGGTTAGGAGTAGGCAGACATTCTTCCGGGTGACCGCGAGATGGCACGATTCCTTTTTTTTCACGCAGGGATTGTGTACGTTTGTTGTACACCGGCGTGGTTGCAGTTTGCGTTAATTCAGTTTGTGAATTGTCTGAGAAAGTTGGGAATGTTATGTTGGAATACTCTTTTATTGGAAATATTTATTGTTTGCTGTGGGTACGTGATTAGAAATTGTTATAAATTGTACGTCAACGTTTTTTCGTTGGTGCTTGCTTTGGGTTAAGGTTGCGCAACATTATTTGGGTATAAGGCGATTTGTAGCTCAGCGTGTAACATTGGATTATCTATTTTTATAGCTAGATGTACGGTTTTGGAGTATAGAGCTTCGGATTAACTACTGTAGTCTTAAGATTTTAATGCTTGTTATACCTACCGTGCGTGTAGAAATGATGGGGTATTGATTAACCATATTGATCGAACGCCTATGAGCGTTTGCCGCACATGCTTAGATCACTGGAAGCGTATGCTTGTTAAAGTGTTTCGAACGGAAGGGATAGGACTCGTCATCAATAACGCAGCGTGACTTTCAAATGTTCGGGCGCAAAAATGTGCCATTGCAGTCATTGCGGACTAGTAATTGCGCACTTGTCTGAAACGCATTGTAATCGTATTTAATGAAACGTAAACGCATGGAATACTTTTTTTTTTTTTAGTTTGTGTACTGATGCAATCTTAAACGTGATTTGATAAAATCAGATATTTAAATTAGTACCAACATTTCGAGCGCCTGCAGGCTCGTTAAATTAATGTACTCAATAGTTGCAATAACTTAGATTAAAAAAATTTAAAAAAACTTTTGACAATGCAGACTACACTTTGAACATTAGATTAAACACTTTTAAAAGATTTCTCATTATTTTTTCTCCCGTATCGAAAGTCCTTAAAGAAAGAGTGGGAAACACGAGTTTCCTGATTTAGGGCATGTTTTCAAGGGATTTGAGGACAGTAACTTCAGAAAATTGAAATTTTTAAATAAAGGTACATCGAACATTGAATAGTGAGCTGGGTATCCAAATTTTAGAGGGAATCCACAATTATTTAAAATCTCACAGATCAGATTTCTGTGAACTACAATCAAAGGTCCCACACAGTTCCCTTAATTTTGTAGTACAGTTCTTTAAACCTTCAACCACCTAATACACACTGAAAATTTATTATCACCCAAGAACAAAAATTCGTTGCGTCATAAATTGCCACCACAGGCGCGCGTTTCGACGGTCCCTCTATCCCGCCGGTAACGTCGCGCGCGACACGGGAATGGTAACAGTGCTCTAGAGCCCCAGAAAACCGGGCCGCGAGAGTACATTGGCCGTTAGATCTATTCCACACGTCGCCCGTGGTACGCGCGAGAAGAGCTGCGAATCTGAACATGTAAGTTTCGCGTTGCATAACAGCTCGCCAGCGCCATCGAGCAGCGGGCCGCTGGAAGCACGTAGCTGGCGATACATCGAACTACCAAGCTCAGACGAGTCGGACGATATCGAAATAACCGGTAGTGCTCGCTCTAACACTGCCGTGGACTCGTTCCCTTTTTGACCCCCTTTATATCGGAAACTAAGGTACATCAAAAGTCATGATGCAAGCTAGTTTTTGGAACCTGGTGACCACCTCTGTCAGAGTAAGTTTCCCGAGAGAATCGCACAGCAATAAAAAACGTCCTTCTCGTCGCACCACGGTCACGTATCGCACCATTCATTTCGAAGTCTATTTCGTAACATTGTGAAGGACAGACGATCTTGCCGCACGTTATTTCGAATCCCTCGATGGACCATTATCGCCATCGATCCCCCGTTCACCCTAATTCCTCCCCGAGCTTCTCGAATCGTTAAAATGGCCCCTCGAATTCAACGTTACATGTAAATGCTCGGCTCCCCTTACCTCGTTGGTTATGTCACCTACAATTCCTTCCCCCAAGCGCATTCGCACCATTGACGCATCATAGACTACGATTCGGTCAATCCCCGAGTAACAAATATCCCCTTCTTTCTCGCCTGTCCTCAGCCAACATGCGTCAAGCGAGTCTTACCTGGCTTGACAGCCGCACAGCAACGCAGGTACACCAGTGCGTTGGAGGCTGACGTCGTCATAATTGGCAGCGGGCCTGGCGGCTACGTGGCGTCGATCAAAGCCGCTCAGTTGGGAATGAAAACTGTCTGCGTAGAGAAGGAAGAGACGCTTGGCGGCACCTGCCTCAACGTCGGATGCATCCCTTCGAAATCTCTGTTAAATAATTCACATTTCTATCATTTGGCGCACAGCGGGAATTTAGATACTCGTGGTATCTCAGGTATGCCTGCGTTCCGTAGCTTCCTCCGTTATCTAATCGCTCTCTGTTCATTCTAATTTTCTGATTCCAGTCGACAACGTCAGACTGAATCTAGATAAGCTAATGGGGCAAAAAGTCAGCGTAGTGAAGGCATTGACGGGGGGCATAGCGGGTCTGTTTAAGAAGAACAAGGTGGAGTGGGTCAAGGGCCATGGCAAAATTACTGGTCCGAATCAAGTGACGGCGCTCAAACCTGACGGCTCGCCGTCAACTACGATTAACACTAAGAATATCGTCATTGCGACTGGCAGCGAAGTCAGTCCTTTCCCTGGGATAGAAATTGACGAGAAGCAGATCGTCTCTTCTACCGGTGCTCTGTCACTAAGCGCCGTGCCAAAGAGACTTATAGTAATAGGCGCCGGGGTTATTGGCACGGAATTGGGCTCCGTGTGGCAAAGGTAGTCCTTCCGTCGATACTCGACTGCTTCCGAGACACCTTTAATTCTTATAGCCTGTTCCTTGCAACAGGTTAGGAGCCGAAGTAATCGCGATTGAGTTCCTGCCGAACATCGGCGGGCAAGGTATCGACCTCGAAGTTAGTCAATCGTTAGAGAGAATTCTGGCGAAGCAAGGGATGATCTTCAAAGTGGGAACGAAAGTCACGGGTGCCAAGAAAGTCGGGGGCGAGGTTGTTGTCTCCATCGAGGATGCGAAGGATCCCAGCAAAAAGGAAGACCTGAAGTGCGACGTGCTTTTAGTCTGCGTTGGTAGAAGGCCTTACACGGTCAATCTGGGGCTGGAAGACATGGGGATCGAGAGGGACGAGAAGGGAAGGATTCCCGTGAACAATAGATTCCAAACAGTTGTGCCATCGTGAGTGTGAGCTTCGTTATAAAAATCTTACGATCGTTTTACGTGGTACCGATGGTTAAATTGCTTTCACGCAGGATATTTGCCATTGGCGATTGCATCCACGGGCCAATGCTGGCTCATAAGGCCGAGGAGGAAGGCGTTATTACAGTCGAAGGCATTGCTGGCGGTAGGGTGGAATAAAATATCGCGATTTTTCATTTATATCGTTGAAAGCATCGTATTCAGTCTGCTGGTGATTTTCTCTTAGGTGCCGTCCATATCGACTACAATTGCGTGCCCAGCGTAATCTACACACACCCCGAGGTCGGTTGGGTCGGCAAGACGGAGGAGGACCTGAAGAAGGAGGGTATCGACTACAAAATTGGCAAATTCCCACATTTAGCCAATTCCAGATCGAAGACGAATTTGGAGACGGATGGCTTCGTCAAGGTTTTAGCCGACAGCAGTACGGATAAAATATTAGGCACCCACATCATCGGTTCGGTGGCTGGTGAGCTCATCAACGAGGCTGTCCTCGCTATGGAATACGGAGCGAGTGCGGAGGATGTCGCGAGAACGTGTCACGCGCATCCCGTGAGTATTCGACAGAAATTCGATGGTACTTGAGTGGTACTTAAGAGCGACACATGATTGTCTTTCTTATTTTAACAGACATGCGCCGAAGCTCTGAAGGAAGCCAATCTGGCTGCGTACTTTGGAAAACCCATCAACTTCTAATTATCATCAGTTAAGAACCATGCAAAACACTGTGTACTTTGACTCGCCGTAGCTTCGATCTAGTCTACGTCCCAGCGACACTTTGCGCCACAGGGTTTCCGCGCATAGATTTCATCGTCGCTTAATCGCATAAGGAGACATCATTGTAAATAAAAGTATAAAACAATTTATGAAAGTATCGCTCCTTTTATGTTAGGTATACCTGTGTTTGTCGGCCATTGTATTTATTATAAATAAATTAACAACTCACACCGCGTAGCTTCTGGTGCTTTACTCGAATGATCTTCGACTCGAGAAGACAAGTTTCTCGTGGACAATATTTATCAAAATTCCTTTACTCGATTTCGTATGGATATTATTGGATCGGCGTACGACCGTAGGATTTAAAGTTTGTCTTCACGCGCCGCGAAGTGAGGGTAACGCTCCGCCCCTAGAGGCAAACCTGCCCGTTTTAAATAGCCGAAGCTTCAAAAATTACCCACATGCTTCGAAATAAATCATACACCTCCTCTTCGCATATCCCCACCAATTCACAAGGGAACATCCCGAACCCGGAAATTAAAAAAATTCTGAAACCTTGTGATTTTTCTCCTGATTACAACGCAATTTTTGTTTGCTGCCCAAATTCACTCTAACGGGGTGTAATTGACACCTCAAAACTCGGTTATTTTCCGATTTTCAGTTATAACTCGTGAGCTGTAAAATAATTTGTTTACCAAATGATAGATCCAATTAAAAGAAGTAACTTTTATCTTGAAACTTCTTTTCTATCTCTAACCGTTCACGAGTTATAACACAAAATCGGAAAATAGCTGAATTTTCAGGGGTTAATGTCACCCGTTCGAGTGAATTTGGGCAGCAAATAAAAATTGTGTTGTAATCCGGAGGAAATCCCTTGCATATTCACAAAGTTTCAGAATTTTCTGAATTTTAAAGTACGGGATCTTCCCTTGTCAGTTCTATAATACCATCAGCAAAACCCGTCATGACTACTTCGTTACAGCCTATAGCAAACAATTAAACACTCCCGTACCTATACCATTCATTCCCACCAAGAGCCCCATCCGCAACATTTTCTTTCGCGAAGTCGCTTTCCCTCCGCAACAACGAAACAAAAGAAACCTCCTCGTTATCCCTAAGATACAATAAGAATGATTACCAAGTAACAATTTTCTATATTCACGAATCCATCTCAGCTGAATTCCCCACCAAGATACGCCCCTGCGCAGCACGTGACCGGCGCAGAAGCAGCAGCGTTGCCGACAGTCGGCCGCGGCTCGTCGCGGCCATCGGCAACGTTGCTCTCGCCGCGCAGAGAGAGAAAGAGTGCCGCAAGGGTGGCACTTGTGCGGTCCAACACACCCAATGTTTGTGTTTTCGAATTTCTCGTGATATACTGTGAGAGTGGTTCGCGGCCGTTTGGCGAGGCATGTAGCGCCGTGGTCGAGGCCCCCCTCCTTGAGATGTGGACAACCACGAAAACGACGAAATACGGCGTCGGTGAGTTCTCGTAGGCGTTCGTCCGTTCCTTCGCTCCTACGTTTCGTTTCCTCGCCGATTAACGCGCGCCGACAACGGATCTGTCAAACCGCCCGTCCTCGCGAGACGTCCGAGCCTCCTCGACAGGGGGAATCTCGACGATTCCCCCCTTGACAGAAACGGCGTCGCGCTAACGATCGACGGGGGCACGGGTGGTCCCCGTGCACCGGAAACCCCTGTGTCAACGATTTTAACGAGCGTCTCGAGACGTGTCGGCCGCACGCCGTTTCGGTACGCTCCGTGCCACGATGCTGCCCCGCCAGATACGTCCTCGCCGCGCCGTGCCTCTGCGTGCGCGTGTACGTGTGCCGCTATTCCTGCGCGCGTGTGTCGGCCGCTCTGCCATTCATGCATTGATCGTGTATGCGAGCACCGAGGCCCATAAAAAGCGAACGCTCCGTGCCGACTCGCCGCATTAGCTTCTCATCTTGTGCTTGTTGATCCTGCCCGCATTACCCTGCCTCCCCCCCGCGTATGTCACGGAATTAAGAAAGAACACTGCGCGACACTGTCACGTGACCGCTCTTGTATGGTAGCTGGAATAGGTATAGCGAGGTGGTACGTTAAACGATCGAGTGGACCTCGGGTCGTTAACTTCTCACGTCTCTGTTGAGTCGAGTTCTGCTAAGTTTAAATTATATAGGGGCTTGAAACACGCTCTACTTAGGTTAGGAGCTGATTATGCTCTTACTAGTTGGGACACTTTTGATCGTCCACCACCCTCGAATCTCCCTCGGTATCGATGCGCGTTTAGGGAAGCGTGAGCGAGCTGTACAAGGCTTCGGGAGTCGAATGGAAGAATCGTTTTCTTCCGCGCGTTGAGCCGTATGGTAATTTTTAAGTTATTCGATTAGGGAGTTGGTCCCAATGGTCAGCTGACGTTGCTTCGGAGCGCGAAGCGGTGCTGGCCGCGAGGCATCCTTCAGTTGCACGGACGTTTAATTCTGTTTCGTCTGCACATAACAATCTCGGCATTCTCGACGCCCCACCGTGGCTGTTTACCGGACGGGAATGTCACATCTTTGACAAGACTGATTGCTTCGACATTGTTTTCCTTAGTTGGCGGCACCATGCTCGCACTGGTAATTCGTTATGCTAGTTAAAGTGGACACGTTGCTTGAGCGTCTGCACAACGAATCGACAGAAATATGAGGAGATTAACGTCCCTCCAATCTCTTCTTAGTCTACGATCTCGCTATACCTTTTCTATCTATTGTATTCGACATTTTACCCTCGTTCTTAATTCCCCAGTCATTCTGTCACCCAAACGAGGATAGTCGTGCGAATTGAACGTAAAAAGGCAAATGAATTAACCGGAAATGCTCTCGGTGCTCCAAGTTGGGCGCAATCCCGACCCCTGAACCGGAACGGGATGGAAAAAGAGATAGCAATGTTAGGAGCAATTAAGCGTGCTGAGCTCAGTGTTTGTTACACAAAAAAAGTTTGCGATGAACGCTTCTGTGTTACTTTCTCGCGACTAAATGCTCGGTGTCGTTGCATTCCTGCGTCTCTGTTACAAATATCGCGTGGTCACCGAGATTTTTTCCTGATCGAACGCGTTCCATCGCTGACGCAGCTCTTTACAGAAACCCTCGTTCAGAATAAATTCTATCGTCAAAATATGACGAGTCGCGTAAGCTTTTCGGTCGATACTCGAGCGCCCGAAACACCGGCGGAGATCGTATCGGAGATAGCGTGTCAGTAAAGCTATTTCGACCATAGGGACAAGAGTCCGCGACACGAATATACCATAATCTTTCAATCTATCAATCTCCGCTGTTATCTACGCGCCGGTGTTCCCGCGTGTTGTTTCTTTCACCGATCAGGAGCGCGGGAATCGCGATTGACTGATGAAACGTATCTACACCGTTCTCTTTACTGCGACTGTGAATTCCTCGAAGTTGCAGCGTTTCGTCAGCGGCGTGCCCACTCTTATCTTCTTCATTGTCTCGGAGCTGCAATTATCATTGGGGAACCTGCGACGGCCATCTTTATGAAAGACCTTAGAGTTTTCTTGGTAATACCAGTCGCCCCTTCTGGACTTAAAATTTTGCTCCGCTCAGTGTTTCGCTGTACTCAAAGTGAAACTTAAATTTCTCTTTAAAGTGGTATTAAGATTCAAGATGGACGAATGGTGCAACGGACCTTTCGCTTGATTTTAATTTCAATATTCTGCCTCGTGGCCCAGTTTAGAGTCCGTGCCCACAATTTTCACGGCAGTTGCACCGTCCAAGCTAATAGCCTTTGTCTCGCGATGAGACAGCCTCTCGACCAAAGTCCTTGCGTCACAACAATCTTTCTTTCGCGGTCGGCACGGTGTTTCCGATCGCGGCCTGCGTCACGACGATCGCTCGATTCGATCGACCTGACGCAAACTGCACCTTGGAATGCAAACTGAATGATAGCTGCTGGTATCAGATTTCAGGCTCGAAACATCACTTCTTATTAAAATTGGAAGCTCTGTAATTTGTTTTAGAAGCTCGAGCTTCGAACTCCATCGAATATATACGCGTGCATTATTCTACGAATCGCTTCCACCTTCGAATCCATTTTCTCAAAAAACGGAGCTCCCTCGAAAAAAAATTATTCCACGTGTTTGACTTATTTTTTTACAAGGATTCAGTTGATTCGCCGTTGCACCACATTTAGTGACGCAGTTCTGTTATTTTATGCATTTTATATTCATTAAATTTTGAATTTTATTTCACACTTACTTTTTCACTTAGAATCACTACTTTTTCTTATCACAAAGCACCTTGCATATACTTCAGGATTAAGTTTAGTAGAAATGATCGTGCTACTAATAAAAACGATTACCGTGACGGTTTTTATGGCTCCGTTTCCGGACTTCGGGCAACGACTCCCATTCGTTAACTTCGTTTCGACATTCTGGCTCATCGTCGATCGACCGAATCTCACCAGGCAGACATAAAATCGAATTCCTTATCGCGGACGCGCACCGACCGTCCTGATAATTGCGCTCTCCGACAAGTTCTTGCGAATTATCTCCAAGGACACTGGAATCGCTCCGTCCTCCCATTTTTTCCTTCCGCCCGATCACTTTCGTCCGACGCGTGTCTCTCGCACGAAATGAACCGTCACTAACTCGACCTTGGAATTCTTAACGATTTTCCTGATTACGTGTACGCTTCGTTTTGTTCGTGCGATTGAACTTTTCCGCTTTCCTATGACTCTTTAAGGAATCTTTCTCAGAGATTTTAGACGTTTTCGGAGTTGAGAAGTTTGTTAGGGATTTGTCACAGTTAGAGGTAGAGATAAAGAGGAAGTAGTAGAAGGTTACTTGTCGAGGTGTATAAGTTTCTTTAGTACAGTGATTGTTATCATTGTTATTTAAACCCTCGTGGTCACACGGGGTGTATCGCACCACAGGAAATTTTTTTATTGCTAATATTTATGTAGATTTTTAGACCTTGATATTAAAATTTAAATTTTGAGGAATCTTAACACAAAAATCGATTTGTGAACTTTGTGTGACCAATTTCTGTTTATAAGGTGTGATCACGAAGGCTTAATTCTTCCACGGGAATTTGGTCGATTTTACCCAAAATTTAGTCACAAATCCTCATTCCTTCTTTACTAATTTATTCGTTGGACTGAAATTTTTTAATATTTTTAAATAACTAATAACCGCCAATAATCAATAATAATACTAAAAATAATATAGTATTCAATTTTTTTATCGTGGGAATTTAATAAGTTCTTAAACTATTAAACCGTAATAAATAAATGAACTGAGTTTTATTTATGTCTGCTCGTTTTTTTTTTAGATATTTGATATTGGGTCAATTTGACAGAACTTTATTTATCTGTGTAATTTTACATATTCTGTATAAATATTCCAATATTTTCACAATAGTAATTCTTCTTTACTTAAGTTTATATATCAGCTTCATCACTTTTTGGGAACTCAAACAGTGTAAGAGAGTGTAAAGATAAAATGAGAAAAAATGTAGAAAAAATGAGGGGAAGTGCCCTGCCTTAGACACTCAAGGCGTTTGAAGTAAGGGCGAAACTTGTATACACTGCAGTCCATAAGTATTAGGACAACCGCTGTATTTCCAGAAAACGTGATATTTGGTACAGCTTGAATACTTTCCACTGCTTTTAATTTAATATACTAAATAATTTTCACTGTTTTTAATTTACAATGCTAAATAATCTTCACGGTTTTTAATTTAAAATACTAAATAATTTTCACTGCTTTTAATTTAATATACTAAATAATTGTTACTGCTCCTATTTTAAAGTACAAAACTATTCCCACTGTTTTTAATTTAAAATACTAAATAATCTTCACGGTTTTTAATTTAAAATACTAAATAATTTCCACTGCTTTCAATTTAAAATACTAATTAATTTCCTCTGATTTTAATTTAAAATACTAAATAATGTCCACTGCTTCTAATTTAAAATACTAAATAAAATAAAATTTATTAGAATTCTTCAATAAATTTGTAACGTTTTTCGCAATAAATTATTTCACACATTCAATTAGATATTCCCTCTAGAGTATCCATATACGTACACCCCTCAATAGAGTCTCGCTAATCCGAAGTTCGCTTAATCCGATTTCCCAATTGCATCCTGTTTGGCCGCCATATTTCGAATTATCGCTGCTCCACTGCCCGAGTCGAGTTTTTCTACCGTACTTCGCATTGAAGTTCCCAAACTAAGTCTAAATTATCAGACGCAAGTTTTATCCCCCGGGAGGACGTTCAATAAAATTCATACTTTCCACGGTAAACCGTTCAGCTGTCGGCTACTAAATCCTGTTTGACGTAAACCAGCGTTCGACCAGTTTCTGTGAAAAATTCAGCCCGCCTCGATCGACCAGGGAAATCGTACGCCTGGCCCGAGCGTCGGGGCTATCGCCCCGGAAAATCTCGGAAAGCCTGGCACTGTTATCTCGACTTTCCTCCCACGCGTTCACGATGCCACTCGGATCTGAAATACACGAGCTTTAAGAACGCTTCGGAGCAGACGCACTTCTCTCGATTGCTTTCCACTTTCGCGGTACTACCTTCCCCTTCTCGCCTATCCTCCGACTTATCGATTGCGAGCTGATTGCACTTGCACGCTGCAACGATGAATCTCGGGCACTTTGAGAGCATCGTGGTTGAATTATAAAATCCGACGCTGTTAACCTGCCAACGAGGGAAAACCGCACTCATCAGCCGAAAGTGCTTCGGTACATGCGTCAACCGAGGTAACTCCTCGCACTTGAATAATAAATTGACACCTCAACGATGGCTCACGCGATCCCTAATTAACCAAATTACGAAATGGCCCGATTTCGATCAAATTTTTTCCTCGCACTTTTATTATATTCTGAGAACACTGCCTGCGGATTATTTTCAATTGCAAAATTTATATTGGAAGATCGAATTAAATTCAGTCGTAGATAACAAGTATCGTGGACAGAATAAGTTGACTTCCCCCTTTAACCCTAGATTAAAAATAAAATCTGGCGCTTTGTGGTCAATTAATAAGTCAATGAAAATGGCAAGCAACTTTTGGGCTCGTAACTTATGCCAAATAAAAAACATTTCATTCTTTTATTGTTTTCTGATCTCTTAAGTTGAAGAAGTCAAATTTATTACTTGAATAAAAATATATTTCTTTCGAAAATAGTTGTGTTTTATTTTAAAATCGTGTTGTTTGGTAAAAACGTCGCTTACAGGGTAGTTTAGTGATCTAGGGTTGAAAAGGAACTTTGTGGAGCAGATGTCGCCCAGTTAACAGGTTGATGGAATATTTCTGTGATATCCCAGATGTAGAAAGGAAAGCAATGGCGAGATAGAACACCTCGCTCCAGCGTGCTTCGTGGATTTGAAGGGAGAGGGTGACATTCGATCGCCAGCAGGCGGCAGGATGATTTCAGATGTCATTGTTTACGGTTTCTTCGGGGTCCAACCCCCCATTTTATGCCCCATGGCCTCCCCTAGGCTCTGCAACCCTCCAGTAATTTCTCCTCCCGCGCTCCCAAAGCATTTTCACGCGGCTGGATCCGCTGCTCCCGTCCACAAGGCTATCTAAAACTCTCGAATATTGTGTCCTTCGTCTTCTTCGAAGAATCGATTCATTCCTACGTGGATAGTCCACGAAATGGACACTAAAATTGAAATGAGGAAAGGCAAATTTGTAATAGCGACTTAAAGAGTCTTTATAAAAAAAACACTGTAAGTGCCAAAATTAAAAAAAAATTATCGGAAAATATTCTACATGCCAATGGTAATACTATAGTATAAAATTTGATTTTTGGGACTTACAGTGTTTTGTATTATACAAGCACTCTTTTAACTATTTTGAATTCGGGAATGTTGTTTTCGGTTTATTTTTTTTAAAGAAAGTGCACTATTTGCAATTAATTTTTTGTCCTTTGTTTTGTATTTTGAATGGGATCATGAGAAATGAAATTTGAGTTTTGATTTACTATGGAGCTTTTTATGAGAATTCAAATTTTAAAGTGCAAATCCAGGATGAGATTTTATTTTATGGAAATAGTCGCAAGAAAATTTAAAAAAATGTATCATGGAACTTATCTCATGGGAGTCTAATTTCGTGAAACTAATGACGAAATAATTAAAAAAATAAGGAAATAATTGTCTCACGAGAAGTCTGTAATTTCATTGAAAATAGAGTGCATGTAGAAGTACCTATTTTAGTGAGGGAATTTTAGCTTCTTATCGGCTGAAATAATTAGCTACTGGAATAATCGTTCCAAAGTAATTCCATTCAAATTTATGCGCGAATCTACGAAAGCCCTCGCGTGACCCACTGCCGCTCGGATAAGCAGGCTCGATTATGTAATTATATTTTACAGAAAGGGCGGGGAATACGCCTTTGCACACCCTTATCTGGATCATGCAACATTGTACGCCGAGGAAAGTCGAACAAAACCACGATCAATTACCGCGGTATCAGCCGTAGATCTCGTTTACTTATTCATTTATGCGCGTACGCACGCGCTCGCCTTCCGTAATGCTCTTTGCCTTCCATTCGTCCCCTCATTCCACGCAATCAATTTTTACAAGCTTCTTTGCGTTCTATCCGAATGTCTTTCATCCTCTTTAATCTCCCCCATTCTTTTCTCCTCCAACAAGGCCTCCGCTTCTTCCACAAGCCTTCTCTGTGATTTCTCCGCGTTCTACTCGACGAGAAGGTGAAATCTTCAGAAAGAACCGTACTTCGCAAACGAACCGTTTGCTCGTAAAAGGATGTTGAAGTTTCAGCCAATTAGAGCGCGCAGCGTTGCCTCTGGGGCGGGGCGTCCCCACCACTCTCGGCTCGCGGCGCGCGGAGGGGGTACGTGCCGCGTTGTAGGCTTGAAGCGGGCGGATAGTGAAAGGTTATTGATCAAAACTAACAATTCTTTGCGACGCGTATGATGTCCTTTCTTCTCTTCGATACGGATCTACTTTTGTGCCCTCTGTACACCTTACCCCCCCCTTTCCAGAAATTGTGTCAGAGTTCACGGTTCGCTGGCCACGTTCGATCCAGTCGTTGCCAAATTTCTGAAGCCGGAAAGCTTATTTGGCGATGCCGCAGGGAGTCTTGAGGATCCCCTCGACACAGAACCCCTTTCAATATGCAGCGAATTTGGTATATAGCGGGTAGAATGTGCTCCTTGGGACTCCACGAGCAAACGGACCTTCTGCCCCTGATGCTCCGTGCAAGGGTACTATTTGTGGATGACTGGTTTGGCTATTATACAGGGTGTTTCATTATTGATCACAGTAGATTTATAGATAAAGAAAAATATTCATACGAAGCTGACCCCAAATAGTTTCACAAGCACTTGGAAGTGGGTTAAGCCTAATCCTCACGTACGTTCTTAGTTCGAAATGGGACACAGTTGGCACGCAAGAATATTGATTATTGTGACGAGAAAGGTCCCCGGAATCCACGGAGCCGTCCAAGTTTCGGCTTTCCGTAAGGGGTGTCCTCGATTTATGGAGCACCCCCGACGAAGCCGTGAATATTGTGGAGAGACTCTGAAATGAAACAGAGGGAGGGAACCGTGGATTCTCTTGCCCGTCGCGGGAAGGGACCACCGGGTCCCCCATCGCGAACATTTTACAAGGGGGAAAGGGAGTTATCGATTTAATTCCCCGGGAAAACTCGCGTGGGGAAAACCAGTAGGGGCTTTGCGAAGGTTCTGACGTCTCCCTTTGTTCGATCCTGTCAGCGACGGGGTATGCGAGCGAAAAATTCTCGTTTTTTTTTTCCACCCCCGTGACTGGGGATCGCGGAGGAAAATTCGCCCCATGTGTCTTTGGCGCGTCTCCGCCCGGGGGAAATGCAGAATTTGAGGAAGAAGCCTCGGTCCTTTTTTTCTGTCATTTACCATTTGGGAGGGGGAGGTCTTCTCTCGAGTAGCTGAATTAATGAGTAGGAGAAGGATGGAAATGGAAATGGAGGTCGAGTGGAATACTGGGAACTGATTTCGCTTTAGTCTAGTGCCCCAAAATTGCAGAATTTCTGAAAGTCTAAAATTTTAAAATTTCTGGAATTTCTAAATGTGAAAATTTCAAAGTTTAAAAGTTTCTAAATTCCCGAATTTAACTATTTCAGAATTATAACGCTTCGGATTTCAAAATTTGAAGACCGACTTTTAGATTTTCTAAATTCAAAAATTTCAAAATTCCAAATTCACAAAATTTCTACAACAGAATTTGAATACTTCAAATTCCCACACCTACAGAAAGTTCAAATTTTCAAACTTCAAAAATTCAAAATTTCCGC
The DNA here is from genome assembly GCA_963971345.1 of Andrena flavipes. Lineage (NCBI taxonomy): Eukaryota > Metazoa > Arthropoda > Insecta > Hymenoptera > Andrenidae > Andrena > Andrena flavipes. Next base: position 78,192,266 of record OZ020480.1, read on the forward strand.
AACCACAGATTTTCAAATTTTCAAAATTCGGAATTTCAAAACAAAACTTCAAGATTTCAACATTCCGACGTCTCCAGTTCCCAAATTAGTCCAGCCCCCGTAGTTTGAAAATTCTTCGAAAAGTTGCATGCGAGGCGATTGTGTCGATCTCATGTGAACAAAGAGGCAGCTCGAAATCACCGAGCGTCCCGCCGAGCATCTACGAGCATTGTCCTGTTTGATTGGTAGTGGGCGAATAAACGCGTAACACACATTCCGCGGCCGTCGCCGATGGGACGTAAATACGCTCGATGAAAGTTTCCCAACGCGGAGGCCGAGAGGCTCTGGCCGTTCATTCGGATGCGTCTCGCGTGCGTTTCTCCGTCGGAGGAGGACCGGAAGCTGGCTCGTCGCGCGTGCATCGTCACGCGTATCCGGTGCCCTGGAGTTCGTTTATCGCGGCCTGACACGTCCACGAAAGGACACATTGGGGATCCTCTCCCCATCTTCTTCTACGCCCGACCCCCTCCTTCGCTTGTGCGCCACTTCTCTCTATACTATTATTAATTATTATGCAGATTCTAATGGGGATTGGACTTTGCTTCCTCGCGAGATATTCCACCATTTCCAGTAAAAACGGAGACACTGTATATGGCGGACGATCAAAAAGAATTAATGAAATTTGTGGGGTCTACCGAGGCACTTAAGCTTTTGCATTCCGAGTATACTTCTTGAGGATACTGTATTTTCAATCAGCGTTATATTCTGATTTTATTAAACTTCACAAGAATGCCAGAATTCCTAACTCTTACTGATTTTGAAATTACTCTGCTCAATTATGGGATCAGGAACGCCCATAAAAGGGAGTCTCGGAATACGAGACTCACGAGGGTCGACTTTGGGGGAGTCGGTTAGGCGTCTGGCCAGGAAGCAGAGGATCCCCAGATCACATGGGTTCGAATCCCACCGCCCGAAGTTCGTTTTTTTCCGTCGCTCCCACACATAAGAATTATAAAACCTCTTCCTACAATAATTATTATTATATTTATTCCTAATTCCAAAATTCTGTAATTAATAATATTAATATAATAGTCGACTTGCAAATTCATTGGAGCAGAATTAAGAAGCTAACACAGCGTGTATCAGTTCCACTCTTAAACCCAACATTCAGATTTCCCTTCATGTTGACACATGTACCTATTTAAAAATTCATGGAGAATGGGCTTCCTCTTCAGCCAGGGGCCATCTGCGGTCCGCGAACCATAATATTTGCACGTCTAATGCGACGCTCGATAGACAGAGATCTCTTCTGGTCCCTGGACTTAGCAACATTTGAATGCCCCGGGAAGGCTCTACGTCGTTATCCCCCAGTTAATCTGAAACAAATCCTATGTTCTGTCTTTCCACAGCTGTCTACAACTGGCGAGGCGACACGCGCTATGGCCTCCCCCTGGAGATCGGAGAGACAGTGCAGATCCTAGAGGAGTGCGTAGGTGAGGCGATTTCATCAATATTTCCCAACCAAAAACAACCTTACTATGACTAAAAGTAAAACAAGTCGTTTTCTCCTATAAAAAATACCCCTCGCATAGAATTACTACTTAAAAATAGATAATGATTCCTGATCTTCATCTATACACGAAGATCCCCCACAGAATTCATCTCGACAACCTACCTCCTTCATCAGAATCCATAGCAGTAAATGTAATTAACTCCCTCGTTCTAATATCAAGGTACATTCTGTGGCAAATGTACGTAACATCTGTCCAGGGACCTGCATGCATAAATTCACCAGTTGAACTAGCGATCGTTACCTATTCACGCCCTATATAATCATCAAACATTCACGACGAGGTAACTCTCGCCCGCCCCAGTTAAAAGCTTCCAGGTTACCCAAGTTGCAAGTGTGCTGAACCGGTTGCTGGTTGCAGGGTGGTACAGGGGCTTTTCGACGAAGAACCGCGCGGTGAAGGGGATCTTCCCGAGCTCGTACATACACCTGAAGCCATGCAAGATTGAGAACGAGGGTCTGTTCGAGTCTGTTATACCCTTGGAAGATCCTGTGGTCCGAGAGGTAACCCTGGTCCTGAGAGAATGGGGCGGTATCTGGAAGAGGCTGTACGTGGTGAGTGCAAAAGGACGGCTGAAATCCAAGTGCAGATCGTACTTGAATATGCGTGAAAGCAGCTACCGTGTGTATCTTGCAACTAATCCGAGCGTGCACTGTTCCTTGGGTCTGTCCAGGATCGGGAGAACTACAAGTTCGACACTCTGAAGAAGGTGATGAGGGAGCTGCTGGAATGGAGGCGGCAACTCTTAGCTGGCACGCTCACCACCGATCAGACGAGGGAGCTGAAGCTGAGGATCATCAACAAGGTGGACTGGGGGAATCGGTAAGTCAGCACTGACCACGATAATACTAGGGATAACGCTGGCGGTCGTTGAAAGCGAGAGGCCGAAATTGGAAGGTATCATAATGCAACGTCTCGTCGATCTCCACCAGTGTGCCTTTAATAGAACGATTACGAGCTTCCTACTGTCGTTGCTTCGAGTGTAATCTGCTGAGAAATGGCACGGGAGAGATTGCTGGTCTAATTCCGAAATGATTTTCGCTGGTTAGTAGATGTGGAATGGGACGGTGTCGCCTGTTTGGTGTGTGTGACTTTGATTTGCTATGAGAATCAATGAGTCATGAATATGTGACGCGAGGTGGAGAATGTTACTTATTAGAGTTAATTGGTGTTGACCATTGGTGGTTTTAATTGTGTTCGATCGGTGTACTGTGTGATTAGTCGTTAGTAGAAGACTTGCAGCCATGTAAATACGTGAGAACTCATGCATTCTACTGTTTGGGTAGTTCAGTATTCGAGTACTCAACGCTGGAACTACTTAAATAACTGTGCTGTTATTCAAATACTTGAGTACTTAACTACACGAGTATTTAAATTAATCGAGTAAATCATTTGAGCACTCAATCACTCGAGTACTAAACCATTTCAGCACTCAATCGGTCGAGTACTAAACCATTTCAGCACTCAATCACTCGAGTACTAAATCATTTGAGCACTCAATCCCACGACTACTCAACACTACATGTACTCAACCATACGAGTACTCAACTGCTCTGCGTAATAACTACTCAAATACTCAACCATAAAAGTCCTCCAACACTCAATCTAGGAGCCACTCAAACATTCACTCGTGCGAGTACATGACTACTCAAGTACAGAAGTATCCAGGTACTCTGACACTCGAACCCGAACGCTCCCAACCACTCAAGTACCCGACTACTCGCGCACCCTACTACAAGTACTCAACCTTGAAACAATAAAGAAACCTGAAATATAGAAAGGAAGATCTCCAGCAGTTCCTCGCGATTTCACAGCGAAAGAAGGCGATACCGATGGCACCGACGAACGTGTCGTATAGAAAGAGTATATACTTTATTTCACTTTACTCTAATAGTTCATTTGTCCTGTCTTTCGTTCGCCCCCCGCGGGTTTACATCTAACGTTGCACGTTGCTGGCAGTCTTCGTCACGACCTAGGCGCAATCGTCACGAATGAGCATTGTTCCTCGGCGTCTTACAAAAGTCCTAGAACGCTATATTACTCTCGATATAATTCTACTTTGAAGGCACATCGCGAACCATCGTGTTCACCCTTAAACTAAATCTTTATCTTAATATATATCACTCGAAACGCGGCTAACATTAATAACATATAACGAGCCTTACTACGAAGAAGAATAATAAAGAGAGGGAAACTACGAGACAGATAATTATTATTCGCCGTAGTTATTGTCATTCTATACTTAGCGGCAGCTTTGCGTTATCCTCCTCGCTAGTAATCCGGGAAAACCTTGAAACGTGAGCAACAAACGATTTCATACTAAAACGACGCACCATCAGCGTCACTATTCTACGGTCCGCGAGGGAAGGTCGCCGAAGGGAGCTGGGATTGAGCTTGATGCCACCTCCGACCCGCTTCCGTCCACGGTTTCGTTTCTAATGGTCCTCTTTAGCAGTCGATTTATCAAAGTATCCGAATCCTCTCTCCCACGGGTTTCAAACTGAAATTCTTTGTACAATTTGAAGGCGTAAGTAGAAGCCTGCAGATCAATTTAAACGCCACGGCGTTCAGCGACAATTCCCGCCGGAATCGAATGAATCGAGAATGGGTGTTCCTTAAATTTAAGTCGATTATATATTCACAAATTCCTTCTAATTTAAATTTAAAGGGAAGCTTGTCGTAAGTCTCTGAATACGACGAGAGAATTTCATCCGCAAGCATGCCTATACGTACTATAAATGTCCTCGTGGTATATCAATCGACAGACATTGGCAACTGGGAATGTCCCTACAACATAATGTCTTTTAACTAACGATAATTGCACCAATCGCGCGCATATATCATTTAAAACGAAAGAAAAATAAGATAGAAAGAAAATAATAAATCACGAACATTTTCGTTCCTCTCCTCGTCTACTAGATTCACTTTAGGCACACATACGATTGCAGGAGATCGCGTGGCACTCTCGTATCCTTTTCCTTTAGGCACGGTATAGTGGACACCCTGTGTAATTCTTAGCGAGCAACGCTCCTAGATACAATCCTCGGTGAATCGAATTTCGAACACGAGACGAGTCGCTTCTGCAACGTGCCACGCTCTCCTGCCGAAGAATGTCACCGTATATCGACTAGCCGCGAGCCATCGGGCGCGGTACAGTCAGCGGCGATGAAAGTAACGAGGCTCGCGGACGCGAATCGATATACCCTGGTGAAAGGCACTCGTTTCTCCGCGGCGCACGCAAAATAATAATATTTCAAGGAATGTAAATCAATGTGTATCGGCTCGATGGGGAACCAGGGACACCGACCACGCAATCGCGCTTCATCCGCGTCATCCGTGATACGACAGGCGACGGATTTCCCATTGTCGAAAGAGAGGAAGCTGAATCATCGCGAGAGTCGACTAACTGTTTCAATTTCGAAGCCTTCCTTCCATGGTCCAACTGACCGCACGAATATATCGCTCTACATGGCTCGCAAAGTATATATGTAACGCATAAGCAAAGCCACCTTGAAGTAGCTTGGGAGGTGTGGTGCTATTTTACTCTTATCTTCCCTGGATGGAGGATAGTCTTCTGTATCGTATACTAGAGGAGAAAAATGGCAAGAACTCGCGCGTTTGTTTGAGCGATTGCATCCCCGCGTCGGTGTCCCTAGATAGCCGTCGACGGCGCAAACCTTTTTCACGGAGGGGCCGATGGTGGATGACCACCCTCGGCGTTATCACAATGCGGGAGAGAAGGCAATGATATGGTAGGGGGGAATAATGGCTCGGGGGATTAGATCTCGGTGTCCTTCGCGTATTTCTCGATCTCCGGGTAGATGGGAGACATCTCGAGGGTGCTGGGCGCTGAAGGGACCGACGTCGGCGACGCTCCGCTCGCGGAGCCCAGGAGCAGCTGGCTGCACAGCTCGTCGAGCACTTCCTTGAACATCATCATGTTCATGTTCTGGCCCAGCAGGTGGAGCAGCAGGAAGTCGCCAACCTGGACAGTTGAGGTGCAAATAAATGGTTGCGTTTTAGACTCTAGGTGGCGGGAAGGTGTTGTGTCGCAAAGGTTGGAAAGTAGTGCTCGGTTTTAGGAGGATTTTGGGGTTCCTGGATTGTGAATGTTTTTGCTGTTTGCTTGGGAGAAATGGGAGGAGCTGGGGAAAATTGGAGGGCTACGGTGTGTTCTTTGCTTTGAAAGTGTCGAGGTACTAGGTGCTTATCTTGGCTTTCAGCTATGGCTTTCTTGTTGAAGAGGAATGCAAACGCTAGGAGAACTCTCGATTGTGTAGTAATAGTTTTATAGTGGAGCAAATAAAGAGAAATAGCTTTATAGTGGACTACTAAAGCTTAGATTACCAAAGCTTATGCTACCAAAGCTTAGACTATCAAAGCTTTAGGCTACCAAAGCTTTAGGCTACAAAAGCTTAGACTCTATAGCAAATAGCATAGTGGGATATCAAAGTTCCTCCCTGAACAAAGTCTAAATAGCCCCATAGTGGGCGGCCAAAGCTTAGGTTCCATGGCACTAGCCCCATAGTAGACCATGAAAGCTTAATCTCTACACCAACAAACCCACAATAGACCACCACTCCAGGAGATCAGAACCTCTCCCTTCCACACCCCTGACATCAGCGCACCTGTGTCTTTCTGATGAGCGCGCTGACAGCGGCAGGCGTGCCGAATTTGAACCGTCTCCTGAGGATCGTCTCCCGAGTACTAGGCAGCAGGACCACCGCCATGCTGTAAAGCATGGCGACCCCGCTGAGCGCCGCAAGCAGGATGAACCAGAACCACAGGAAGATGTAGATCTTCTCGTTAAGGATGTTCAAGGCCAGAACACACAAGGCGTCCAACTTCTGGATAGTCCCTGAAGCACCGAATTTGTGGAAGGTGCACTTGGTGACGCGGGGGAACACCTCGACCATGGGATCGGTGCGTTGTTCCTGGTTCATGTTGCTGAACTTGATAACGTCGGTGCCGTAAGACAGGAACGCGCCACCGAGGAACGTGTCCACGAAGAATATGTTCCCCACCTGGAGAGAAAACGTTCAAAAATGCGACTGAATACTCATTGAAGGTTCATTCCAGCTGACTGTGATGGTAGAATTAAAAGCTGACTTTGGAGAGATCATGGAGGACGAGATGGGGTTTAATTTAAATACAAGGCTACCAATTGTGCCACTATTTGCATACAAAATTGGGGAGCAAGAAATTACAATTATGACACTTCTAGGCCCAGAAAGAGTCACCGGTACATCCGAGACTCGTTTTGTAACCGTTCCCCAATTTGCCTCGATGTAATCCCTTAAACCTTAAATCTCACAACCAACGAGGGAGCCCTCTAAAATGCATTTCCGGGGATAAAACACCACTACCCTTTCCCCTACGTCTTCCACCCCCTATGACTTCAACAGCCACCTGAGAAACTCCCCTCAGAGGAGGCCGCAGTCTACCCTCTCGTCTCTCCATTCGCTCTATCCGTTGTCGCGCCAGGAGCAGAGCCGCCGAGGGCGTTATTAAAGCCTCGACGCTTTTAAGATCGCCCTCTAAGAGGGTGAGAAGGTGTTCCATCTATGCGGCGCGTACCACGTTAACGAAGTTGAGGGCCTCGCAGAAGAAGTAACCCGCTGCGTACGTGTTGTGCAGGTGCATCGTGTCGGATATGTACTTGACCAGCCGCTGCGACTTGGCCTGACGTTCCTGCTTGTTATCGACCATGGCTCCCCTCATGCCGTCCGATATCATTCTGACCTTGCCCTCCTCCCACTGCTTCCATATCCAGTGGGGTATGTAGAACAGGATACCTTGGAAGAACAGCATGAACGGCACCCACTGATAGTAGGAGTGGTACCTCTTCTCGTTGTAGTCACCGCCCAGGCCGGGGTGCGCCACGTGGGTGCCTACCGGCTTGTGGATGTTCTGCGGCAACGTGAACGTGTACGTGATCCAGCAGTACGTGTTTATCACGTTTTCCGGCACCGCTCCGTCGCTCAGGCAGTTTATCGGATCACCTGCAAACGTTAAGAGATTGTCCGGTTCAGATTAAGATGCCTTTACGGGTGGATGGTACTTTGGAGGGGAGGGTGTGGATGGTGCAGGAAGAATAGGGTGTATTGGGTTGTTAGAAATGACTTTATAAAGGTGGTAAAGAAGCTCGCTCATAACTAGGGCTGGGACTATTCGAATAATTTAATATTCGAATATTTTACAAGTATTCGAATGCTACGAATAAACTTCGAATATTTCAGTATTCGAATGTTATTATTCGAATACTATTCGAATATAGATGTATTCGAATACTATTCGAATATAGATGTATTCGAATACTATTCGAATATAGATGTATTCGAATACTATTCGAATATAGATGTATTCGAATACTATTCGAATACCGCTGTGTTCGAATACTATTCGAATACCGCTGTGTTCGAATAGAGCAGTATTCGAATACTATTCGAATACCGATATATTCGAATACTGGTGTATTCGATTAGTATGGTGTGAAGTGGGTCCAAATTAGCTTACAAGATTTATAATTCACACCATAGGTACTATTCGAATACTCAAATATTCGAATAGTATTCGAATACTCAAATATTCGAATAGTATTCGAATACTCAAATATTCGAATAGTATTCGAATACTCAAATATTCGAATAGTATTCGAATACTCAAATATTCGAATAGTATTCGAATACTCAAATATTCGAATAGTATTCGAATACTCAAATATTCGAATAGTATTCGAATACTCAAATATTCGAATAGTATTCGAATACTCAAATATTCGAATAGTATTCGAATACTCAAATATTCGAATAGTATTCGAATACTCAAATATTCGAATAGTATTCGAATACTCAAATATTCGAATAGTATTCGAATACTCAACTATTCGAATAGTATTCGAATACTTGGATATTCGAATTATATTTGACAAATAATTGAGCAACTGAAGTATTCGAATATTCGAATACCGAATAATTCGACAAATAATCCCAGCCCTACTCATAACCCTCTCCATTCCGTGACTAGAACCTCCAGGAACAGAGTCCCCATTCTTCAGCAATGCGGCGTCAGGCACTCGTCATTTCTAAACTCTTCTCACTCTCTACATTCAAACAAACAATCCTTCGACATCCGATAGTTGGAAGACACAATCCGGTCGCCAGTACTGTTTAGTACTTTCATGCACTCTCTAGTAGGACCACACAGAGGTTAAGTCCCCGCTACAAAATCCTCGAAGGGCCATCATAAAATCGAGCGTGGGTCCATTCCTCGACGTCACTCTTAAATTTGGTTTAAATTTGGTGACGCTAATAAAGTGGACAAGTTACTCGGCGAGGGTGCAGCTTTTGCTTGTTGAATTCTAAACTATGCAACCCCTATTTGCACCACTCACTTCCACGAAACACCAGGAAACATTAAACACCTAAAGGGCGGAGCAAAGACCAGGAAAGTGGTGGGGGCAAGTCCCTCCCACTGACCTTGAGCAAGCATTTACTTCGGTTCCCACTGTACCTATGCTCCCCACGGACGACACCTTCGAAAATAGTTGTGCAATTGGCCTCGTTAGATAACGGGCGCGTTATCGGTTCGATTACCAGCGCAATTGCGCGCGTTAAATTATGCAACCAGCGGTTCCCTCGGCCGCCGCGCGGGAACGTCTCGCGTTCGAAAAGCTGGAGCACACGTGCGGTGCACCGTGGGCGCCCGCGGCGCGTCGATAAGCACGCCGTTAACGGGGAAACGATAACAGCCGTCGGGAATCGCGTCTGAAGACCCCGTGCGGAACATGAGACGAGCAGATGGGACGCGCTTGGGCAACAGCTACGAATAAACGCTTGTCCTCGAAACGGGACACCGCTGTTACGACTTTAATCACGACCGTCCGCGCCCTATGCAATACATTTATGCAACTGACGATGATCCCTGACCCGTGCGCCGGCCGCCTGCGTATAGCACGCCAGCTAAGAGGATCAGTTTTCCTCGTTAATTCAGCCACGAATGGAGGGTAATTGCCGGCGATCAGAATAAATAATTCGACGAGAATAGAACGTTCATGTTCCTTCGAGACGCGGATCAACCGTTCTCTAATTAACGTTGATTGCTTCTGAACGGTGTACAGGGCGTTTCAGAATTCCGGGTATACTTTGGGAGAGTATAGAAATGTTTTGGGGATCGTAGTTGGGTGGTTGGGTGTTCGTTGGTTAAAATTATAGAAAAATTAATGTTTATAAGAATAGAAGAAATGTTTTCTACACAATTTTAACTGATAGAAGTGTGTAAAAGAAGGTACCAGTGTCATTTATACCGCTGGAACTGTAAATGGGTCAAAGACACTGGAGTGGGGGGATTGCCACGCCCCCGGGCGCACTCTGCGCGCCCCAATTGGTCAGAACTTCTACAGCGATTTACGAGAAAACGGTTCATTTGCGACACACAGTTCCTTCTCAAATTTTTATTCTCCCAATGACCAGAATTAAATACTTGCAACTCATAAAATAATTCAATTTTCAACTACTATATTTCTTTTGAAACAACCTCCTTGTTCATATAAATTAAGAGTAATTAATTACGAAAGTCGGGAATTATTTGGCCATCAAAATGTCAACAATAAATGTTACTAGGACTGCTTAGGTTTCATATTTCCCAGGTTAACATCACTTATCACTTTCTCCTATCGTAAACAAATTTGTGAGTGACTATATATATCTATCTCTGAAAATCGTGCCATTATTTCCTCTTCTTTTCTCTATTATAAAAATGAACACACACTTCTGTCTCTGCTATCTGCACTTCCGCTACCCACAGGTCTGAACCACTCTATCCCCCCCAATCCCCTCCGCGTCAGAAGCTGCAATCAACGTTTCTTTACCGAATCCCAAAGAAAACTTCGAACCAACAACACTAATGAAACGGAACAGTAAAATAAAAGAAGCCTACCAACTCCATCCACCTTTTGGTCCAAGAATCGGGGAACAAAGAAAAAGAGCGTTGCTTACCTATCAGGTTGTTGGCGGAGACGATGATGCAACAGGCGAACAGAATCGCGGACGTGATCCTGTAGTGGGCCCTGAACACCATGTTATCGATTACCGCCTTGTCGACGAGGTATCGCACCTTGACGAACCCGGCCACAGCCGAGACCAGTCCAAACACAGCCATCCTGTCCGTCGATCAGCCCCCTGGAAACAAGCCAGCGATAAATTCGTCACGCGTAGCTGCAATGCCATCCATTGCACAGCTAGTCGGATTAGAGAGTGACAAATGGACACGTGCGCGCGTCAACGGAGACGGTCGAGATCAGAGTACGCTGGAGACCCGTTAATCCGAAGTGCGCGCGGCCTAAAGTGGCCTCAACAACCACGGTTGGCCATTATTCGAATAAAATTTTAGTAATCTTGGAATAAAATTTTAGTAATCTTCGAATAAAATTTTAGTAATCTTCGAATAAAATTTTAGTAATCTTCGAATCGAAATTTCGAATAAAATGAAGTTACTCGAGAATAACGAATGATTTTTTAATCGTGACTAACAAATAATTTTTTGCCGAATAAAATCGTAATTCGTTATTCCAAATAAATTCAGAATTAAATTCCATTATGTGAAATCACTTATACGTACTTCAAGCCTGAGCAGAACACTGGACTCAACAAAAAACTCCTCCAAAACCGAAAAAAAAGTAATAGTAACTTCTCTGCAGCACCACTTCGGATTAAGCAATCCCCGGTTTAGACAGAGTTCGACTTAAAGGGAACTCGGTTTATCGACACTTCATTGTAAGCAGGAACTGAGTTTATCGACACTTCATTGTAAGCAGTTCGATGAATGAACGTTTTCTATCTGAATGGGTGGCGTTTTCTTTCCTTGTATGTAAGACGTCGATACCGGCGATTTGTCAATGCTTATCGAGTTACTGGAGGAACCACGGAGAAAAGCTCCACCGTCAGCGCGACTGCCCGCAGTGCCCACTGCTCGAGCATTCGCATTCCCTCATCGAGCAAGTCGGTGAGTCAATGCACTTAAACAGAGACGGGCAGAGGACGTCGATGCCTTTGTAACTTGCGTGTCGCTTAATAACACTGTGTGTCTTAGCGTTTTAATTGCTTCGAGACCCGAAACGCCCGCGATACTCCCCCCAATTAGCGGTAATAAGAGGCACCGTGAAAATAATCGGCACGGAAGATTGCGGCGGTAAAGTGACCGATCTGTTGACGTAAACTCTGCGGTTTAGGCTGCGTAATCTGTGAATTTCTCTTTCGGCAGGAAGTTACCGATAAATCATACTAAGAAATTCTGCCACCTTAACACTTTTAAACCGGACGACGTATAACTTCTAAATTATACCAAATTAATAAATAGTGATGCGAAGAAATCATTTCTGAAAATTTTTGTTTTAAAATTCTCCGGTTTTAAAGGGTTAAGTAGCCCCATTAATTACTTCGACTCATCTGAAGCCCAGAATCTCGAAGCAGAGAGAAGTAGATTCCCAAGATCACGAATTTTCAGTAGCGAAACTTTGGACGTTAAAATTTTAGTGAAAAGTTGATATTAGGAAGAAAATATAGCCAGAGGGAAGTAAAGTAATACAAGAGCTACCGAGTGGAGAACGTGGGAATGGAGGTTCTTGGACGATGGAAGAAGCAGAGCGCGATGCGAATCAACATGCCAGTTCCCGCGCTTACGCGCGCTTAAGGTGTTCTGCGCGGAGCACCGGTAGTAACCTTGCACAGCCGGAAACGGCAGATGTACGGGGGATCGATACGGAGGCCCGCCGCCTTTTAAGTTCCGTGAATTGTTCTCACGGCGAAACAAAAGCGTGGCCCGAGAATGGCGGGCTCCAACGCCGAGATTTTCGTGCTCGACGTCGACCCCTCTTGTTCAACGCGAAAACGCGCGAAAAAGTCCCCATTTGCAAGGTTCTCGAGCCTTCGTTGTCCGACACCATTCAGACGAAATGTCTGAACACTTCTCGCTGCGAGGATTTCAAAGGAATTCGGCTTTCAAAGCCGCCACGGCTGTACGAGTTACTTCGCTTCCAGTGAGCGGACTTTAAAGACTTTTTAGTTCGGAAATATGTTTTCCAAGAAGTCTAAGATTAACAGATATGGGCCTGTGAACCAATGTGACCGAGCTGTAGGTTGCTCGAGGTATGTTAGTCAATTAATTGAATGCAGAGGGCACGCGCCAGCGCGGAGGGTCAATCTCTACGCATGCAGGGTTGCCAACTCTGCGGTCTCTCTGCTCTGCTTCGAAACATGTTAAATATCCTCCCAAAAATCGTGGTAATTATGAAAAATGAAAATACTCTAAGCTTCTTAGAACCTCTCCTCTAAATGCAAAGATTGTGAAACAGATTTGAAAAGCAAGCGAGAAAATATACCGCGGGTTCAAGAGTCTTTTCACGGCGGCTTTTGTGGACTCTGTCCATTCACACGTGACGAGAAGATGGCCAGCTATAACATTACGGCGCTGACTACAGTTAGATTCCGCAATTTTTTTTCTTTCAAGGGACACCGTTTGCAGACGAGCGCGCGCGCGCACTCCCGAGGGTATCGCGTGTAATTTCAGATCCCCGTATCCGACGTGCGGTCGTTTCGCCGAGATGGATGATTTAAAACGATCTGTAATTTCCGAGAGAAGTGTGTCGACTGGCATTTCGCAACTCTGCAGGATTCTCTAATTATTGTTTTGTGCCGGAGACTCCCCCTATCGCTTGTATTCATCGATACTTTATAATAATAATTATTACGAAGCAATTTTCCACTTTCTGGGGAATTTAAGTAAATAGACTGCCAACGTTAGTTCAAATTTTGCTGATAATTAGTGTATACCATATATAATTATATATCGAAAGTATGGAACATAGTATTCAAATTTCCCGCAAGAATTATTCATAAAATCTTGTATTCTCTGGATATCACACATATATCGACGTTTAAGAGGAAAAAGTAAAAGTAAACATTGGTCTACATAGGTGCAACGTTGTCGGCTACGATTCTCGACGACCCGAGTTTAAATAATCCCTCTAATCAGGTAAAATACACTTTTCCTTCGGTATATATTCTAGTTAACCTTCGACTGTCCCTTACAATTATGTATTTAACCGAGTAAATTAATGAATATTCAGAGATTCATCCGTGCACGGGTTCGACTTTCTGTGACAACGGGTTCCACGATTCCTTCTCTCCGCGCTTCCTCGAAACGCTCTCCGTGAACCTATATATACGACATACAAGTCAAACCAGTTACACCCGACTGTTTCTCGTGAAACAAGTGAGGGGGCAGAAAGGGGGGCGTCGTCTGCGGGAGTGGACACTGACGACACCGAGAAAATACCACCACGCTTTCTACCCATGAACTTCTCTCACCATTGCTTAAACTATTCATTGGACCTTCATAAAAAGAAAAGAACATCGCTCTAACACTCTATAATCCCCTTTAGAAGCTTATAGAAACGATGAGAGAAGGATGTACCAATGAGTCTACAAGGAAAGGAGGTGTGTAATGTGTGTATATCTCTACTTCGGATTACTAAATCCAAGAAATTCACTCGAACCAAGTTGCTCATCTTTATCTTTCCAATCTTTACGCGGAAAAGTTCATTTCCCAAGCATCGTCGTTGTCTTCCTCACATGGAAGACAATACGCAGCACGTTTCCCACCGATGATCGCAGACACCCATCCCTATAGTAATTACCGGGCTATCGAGTTTCAATTTTAAGGCAGACACATCGGAATCCTGCGCAACCGCGAGACCTGATGGTTTCGGTTTTTTTTTTTGCGCTTGTCTCGGTTCTCGCGGCCGCAACACGCACCCATGTCGCGTACACGAATTACACGTATCGCGTTACGGATGCGGGGAACAGGTTTGGAGTTGCGACGCGACGGCCACCGGTTCCTTATTCGGTGAAATATCTCGAGTCTCGGTTAATCCCTTGCGGTTCGACGAGTGAACTTAACTTCCAGGATCCATGGCTGAGGCAGCGCGCATAAAATGGCCTGAAGTACGTTCTCAAAGCGTGCATGTTTGCATATAGTCTGCATAAGTTACCCTCACGTGGGTTTTAAAAAATTCAAAATTTTTAATGCCCGGGTTTCATGAATAATGTATGTGTAAAAGAAATTTTCTATTACAAATGTGGCTAAATATTTAAACTATGGCAGAGGTGTATCTGTACGTATAGATGAATTGTGGTGGGGGTAGCTCTTCAGTGGTACTCAACAATCAAATACCTTCCGACCGACTATAATTCCATGATCTCAAAATGAAAGTGGATATCAGGCACCAATTTAAGTATCAAGAATTAAATTCCTCGTCATTCCCACCCAGTACAGAACGCACAATAAATCTCGCCTCCCAATTGCCAACCAGAAAGTCAAGATTCTCAAACCCATCCGTAGAGTGCGGAAAACGCCCGAGGGCGTTCCACTATCACGCGCAGCATAGCGCGTTCACGGCGTCCCGCACGGTCCATGCACACTCAGCCCCCAAGGATCGGACTTCCAACCGAAACGTTAACAAACCCGTCTGGATCCTCCGCAAACCGAATACCCTACGCGGTAGAATCGATAATTGTAGCCGCCGCGTGATTTACGAGGCCGTAGAGGAGGTCTAATGAAGGGTAATGGTGACTGCAAACCAAAGCGTTAAGTTCTACCGAGATTTACGCGATCCTAAAACGGGGATAACGCTCCTCGAGCAGAAATCTTTTCGCCTAGCCCAAGGTTCACTCTCTATATCGTTTTACTCGATCTTTTTTCATCCATTCGCTCGACAGTACTTCAAGCTTCTTACTGGAATCGACCTCCACCATTCTTGCTAGCAGTGACGCATGCGATGATGTAAAAATCGCTTTCGTTGAAATCCTGTATCCTTGTATTCATAATTGCAAATGGGGATGCACGTTTTCTTCAAGCTCAATTAAGCGTTAACATACCAGGCGGGAAGATCGACGTTGTTTCTTTTTTATTCTTGTTAGTTTGCATTGTCATAACTTTTCTATGTCATTTTTCTCCTTTTATCATTCACAAATTCGTAAAAAAAAGGAGATAAGCTACACTAACTAATAGTGCAGTGGCGCACTCAGGATTTAATCTTGGTGGGACCTGAGTTGAACGGATAAAAATACTTCTAATGCAAATTCAATAAAATTTGCAAAGAATAAAACCCAGTTTTCTTTTCTTTTCACAAAACCCCCTCCTTTGGGGGCGCCAGGGCCCCTTGGCCCCCTCAGTGTGCATAAGATAGAAATAATAAAATACTCAAATAAGAAATAAGAAAAATAATAAAAAATAAATTTTTCATCGCAAAATTTTTTCTTTTTTCCTATTTAATGGAAGTATTAATGGAGCACATAGGGAATAGTTGGCAGAGTGTTTCGAACAGTTACCCACAGGTAATAAGAAACGTATGCAATTGAGGTCCTTGAGTAACCCCCCCACTTTTGTACGCTAAGGGTTAATTTGCTGGCAAGAAGTTGGCAAGAAACGCCAATGCGATTCGTACTTGACCCGAATGCGAGTTCCTAGCCCGCAGTATCGTTTCGACGGCGCAGTTCGCCCACGTGCTCGCGAAAAATTGGCGAGCCACAGTTTCCTTTGATACCGCGTCTTTGATTCCGAAAATTGGGATAAGCTGGAGAAACTATCATTTTCCTGGGAATGCGATTCTTCCATGCGATATTTGTACATACAGGGTGATTCAAAAGTGGGGAACAAAAAGGACGAAATTATAAATTTCTTAATTACGAAAAAGAATTTTCTTTTAGTGTCAGTGCTCTGTCAGAACGCTTCATAAATTCAGTGCACATCGACTGGCACGTGTTCATACAGTACTTAAAGTAATGCCGCATAGTGTATCTACGAATAAATAGCTAACCTTTTCTAAATTTCTTGGAGTTCAGATTCTTAAAATATAAATACATTCTGTGGACGAATCAAACTATACAGCAGTACTCAAAAATCTTTGCAACCACAGCTGCCAGAACCTCTGCAATAGAGGTCAAAGGAACGATTAAACTGTGAACGGTAACAGAAATAAGATAGCTCCATCAGAAAGAATTATATACATCTTGAAATCGATATTCCAGAGTTTGAATCCTTTGAAAGGGTTTGAACAGTATCTCGTGTGCGGAAATCCTCCGGTCCTATTTGCCCACAATACTCGCTCAACGCCCCACCGGCGTTCCCCGCACGGACTGAACGCATGTATAGGTAGATCATCCGCAGAGCGTTAAACTTTCTTTTAATCACCGCTGTCCACCTTCTATCCCAGCACTGACTTCTCTAAACCCTATAAATTTCTAAACTATATTTCCCCTTCCACCATAAAAATTCTCTAAAATCGAGTCGTGTTTTCGTAAACGGTAATTCCAACGGTGACTCACGATATTCTGGTTTTGAATGAATGTAGCAGTAGTCCAGAGGACGGGGACGCGAGTCACCGAAGCGTAGGCGTGATTTACGCTGGCGATCGAGCCCAGTGCCCGCAATTTCCCTGGTACTTGGACCAATAGGAAAGTCCTCGAGAACAAATGCTGCTTGTTGCCAGCGGCGTAATCGGCGGAGTACAAGCGCGATCGATCCAGCAGCAAGAACGCGTTACGAAACACGGGGCAAAGTGGCATTTAGCCGAGACCAACGTTCCCCAAAGCGGACTCTGTTCCCCGATTCAATTTATTCCCGGGGAAACATTATTAAACGTTTATCGAGCTTGCAGAGGGCCGATGCGGCACGGGTGCGCTCCATGCATTTTCATGAGCGCGAGCAGTAGATCGCGCGATCGTTGGCCTTGATTAACTAGATTCCGCGACGAGCGTCTCTGCAGCGAAATTAATCGGGCTTTTCCCCGTCGCGATGATGCTGATCCGTTAATCCCGCTTTCTATTAAAAATTTCTCTTGCATTTATTGTAATTCCATCAATTTTATTGCTTATATGATGCATAGCGTCGGTATTTGGTTTCTTAGGAGTACATTGGAGGGGGTAAAATTTAAGTTTATAGAGAAAGTCGTTTGTACTGTGCTATTCAAGTGTGAGAGACAGTGATGGATTAACCAATAAACAAAATAAACACGTGCGTAACATATCAGGAAAAAATGGGGCACTATACAATTTTTCTGAATTTTATAATCGGGAGAGAAAAAAAATTGGTACAACCAAGAATTGTGATTGAACTAAAGAAACGTACACCGCGTTGAAGTATTCACCCTGTATAAGGGGGCCTCAAGAAAGAAAGGAGATGTGTGTGGTAATGTTGGGGGGCCTTTCCTGCGGGGAAATCAATTTTGAAAATCACTGTGAGATGATTTGTATTTAATAGGTGTAATGAGCAATAATGATGTCCCCAGAATGAATATTCAATCAGCAAATAGAGAAATAAGTACCAGCGCCTCTGATTTCACAGTGTAAATGCTATGGGGATGGTGGTGAACTAGTTTAGAGGTTTGAGAATGATCTAGTATCGAAGCATTGGCTGTTTCTTTATTTCCTAACCTCCTCATCTTATTATAACTCCTATAAACCTCAATATTGCCTGGAACATCTGTACTAGAACAAATCTTAATTTTCAAAATCCTTCTTAAAAGTCTCCCAAGAATCTTTTCAGTCCCTTAATTAAGGGACTAATTAATCCAGCATCAAGAATACTGCACGACACTGTTCCCCTCTTCGATTCTGCAAAACCTCTACTATTTTCTACTAAAAATGTGTCCAAGCAGATGTTGCGCCATTCAGATGTGAAAGTACAATGCGAAAGTATGACTTCCTCTTTCTTTCCACGAAGGAGTCATCTTCCTCCCAGCACGAACGCCTCGAACCACCCACATTGCAATGCGAATACAATACTATACACTATTATACTCTGACCCTGGGCAAAGTGCACTGACCCCAGCCCAGTCGTCACGAATTCCGACAGCGAAACCGATCGTTACCCGCGGAAACGATCGAGTTAACGGTTTTACCGATGGAAATGTACGAAGAGGTTAGATGCATGCGTAGGCAGCGCGTGGACGGTAACTCGGAGGCGACTTAAGGACGGGTACAGTGACTTCGACACGGAAAGGGGATTTACAGTTAGATATCGCGGTCGCTGTATACCTCAGAACTTTTCAACCTCCGATCTGAATAGAAACTAGACATTTTATAAAAAAATTGTCAACTGATTTAAACCTTGTACGGAAATTGGGTCATTTTTACCCACAATCGAGTCACAAATCCTCCTTTCTTCCTTACTAATGTATTATTTGAATTGAAACTCCGCCATATCTTTAAATAACTAATCACCGTCAATAATAAATAATTTTTTAATTTTTTATATTTTTTTTACTATAGAAATTGAATAAGTTCTCAAAATTTAAACCGCGATAATTAAATTGGCTCGGTTTGACCCCAATTTACTAATCCGTGTAACTCAAAATTGTTTGGAGCTTAAATTTGCTTCGATCGATCATATTTAATCTGTAAGAAAAAAGAAACTCGTGTTCTCAGGTCTTGTTTCTATCAAACCGTGGCGTTTACATCGACCTAACCTAAAAATTTCGATCGCGATGCTAGCAGCTGCTGCTTCTTCCACTGTTGCGCAAAAAAGTGGCAGGAAAGGGCGAAGCAAAAGGAAGAAGAGCAACCATGTAGGCCATTCCCGATACACGCGGACTTTACGGAAACACGGGAACCGTTTCAGTCGTAAAATGGGTCTGTAAATGCAGCGTGTCGCCTGGAGAAGAAACTTTGCCATGGTGGCTCCTTTCGATATTACTTTCTGCCCCTTCTTCCTTCTTTTTCTTTGCTCGGTAATATGTACTTCCCTCTGGTGGGCTCAGATTCTTGGATTGTCAAATGGAGAAAGAAGCTCGTAGATATGACTATTAGGTGCAGCTTTTTGCGGAAGGCAAACTTTTCAGTTACGCTTTCACGTAAATTTTGCTTTGTAACATTGATCGAGAATGTTGAAACGCTACCGAAGTACTCGAAAAAGAAACTAGACCAAGCATTTCAACGGTGTCTGGGTCGTTTTAGACTCAGGCAATTCTCAGAAATCGAAAAAACAAATTTCATTAATAAAAAAAATTATTTAAAATTTTCCTAGTAATATAGCGACTACGGGTCTAAATTGACCCAGGTACCAACTCCTGTGTGGTCATCTCAGGGGGTTAAAATACAGGGTGGGGACCAATAAAAATTACCACCATAAATATTTCACGAATCTAAATAAATCCACTTACATAGCAGTAAAAGAAAAAATTTTTAAATAAAAGTTTCACGGTCATAACTATTTTTTTGCATGTGAAGTTGCTTATTAGCGATTTTGCTCTTACTCCTATAATTTCGGAGATATTCAAGGTGGTCATTTTTATTGGTCCACTCTGTATATAATATTCTCGATGATAGACCAAATACAATTTGGAAAAAGATATATAGTACAAAATTAGTTCTCCTAAAACTTCGAGCAAGCTTCCTTTTCTTTCCCTATTTTTATCCCCTGTTCACGTAGAGAGTGTAACAATTTTTTTTAATCATTCGGAGACTTCGATGCTGGTTTAAGAGCGTCGAAGCAACTGAAGCGCGATGGCGGCCGAAAGATACGTCCTGCTTCATCCGCGTATCGTACCGATCGGATATAGCGGACGAACAATGTTGTTCTCGAGTGAAGGGCACTCGCCTCGTCATCGAGTGAAAGGTGAATGCCGGCGCGATTTTCCAGTATCGACGAGGATAAAAAAAAAGTACCCGATCTAACGAGATCTCGACGGTGAATAATAAAAAGACTTTGCACGGGGCGCCTGTAGAATGCAACACTATTTGCCTAACACGTTTCTACGCGAAACTCTTTAAGCACGGCTCGGCAAAGACGTGCGGCGTGTAATTTTTGACACGGAGGAGGTTACGAGAACCGTCCGAGATGCTTGATCAGCGGCGCGAAACGGAAGGAAGGAGAGGAAACGCGAGACAATGCGGTAGCGTCGTTCTCAGATAAAAGGGAGAGATCTGTTTTGTCCGGCAGTGATACAGCACGCCGCGTCAACGGGATTCCGGAAGTAGGTGTATAATATCCTCTCTATACGCTTCGTGAATCACCACGGGACTTTGATCGCCTCCAGAAACCGTGAACCGAGGATAAAGACTCGTGGAACTGAGATAGCGAGCGCGCGTGCGCGGCACACGTGCCGATAATGCTGGGAGGACATGTCCGGACATGTGCGAGTGGACGAAACGTGTAAGATTGGAAGAAAACGCGAGCGAGATCGAGGTAACACATAATATTCAGAAATAGAAAACATGGGAGCAGAAAACTATGCAGTGAATCTGCATATATATGGAAAACGGAGGAATAATAGAATATATGAATCCGCAGCTACACGGAAAATTGAAGGGACAGGTACAGAGGCACAGAAAGCTGAAAGAACACGTATACAACATACATATACAGCAGGCGAGACAGCCGCGCGTACATGTACGCAGGGGTCTCGATATCTCATTACATTTCACAGCACGGCAATCGCGACACAGTCGTGTTCTTCGACGTAACACTATCGGTCTGAATACGCACGCACGGCGTTGTATAAACAGCTACTTTACGACTATGCGTGAGCAGTGTGTATAAACACACGGGGTGCATTCGACTTTGATGGAGCTTCTATTTTTAGACACTTTACAGGATTTAACTTGCTTGGAGGCGATCGAGATTTAGCGGGACTATTCGTCACCCGCATCTGTCTCCCTAAATCTCGTGACAGAAATTTCTTGAACTTTCATTTCGAATCTCCCGCTAAAGCGCTCGAAAATTCCGTGCACGGCGGACCGAGCGTGCGGTCGGTCCTCGGGGATTTACATTCTGGACAAACCAGTTCCACGGGCGAAACTCAGCGTAAAAGCGCCGTGCCCTGTGTGACGCGTTTCGAACGGTGTTAAGAGCTCCTCCCGCTCTCGGCATTTTTTTATTAGATTTTCGGGTCAAAGAACCGAGAGGATGAGCCTTCACGGGCTATCGTCGCTCGTTTCCTCGTCGAGCAATGCACGGTTCGTTTAAACGCGTAGGAAGACGGTCGAGAATCCCCCCCGCCCCCCTGCACGGGTCAATTTCATCTTAAACGCGCTTAAGGACGTCACTTGTAGCTCGGATCAAGCTTTGCTCAGCCCTTGCGCGCGATACACGAGAAGCGGCGTTATGTATTTCTTGGGGAACGTCTCATGGAAACGGCCTTATCTCCCACAAACTTTCGGTGCACGTGGTTAAACTCGGGTGTCCTAGGTACACAGTGGCCGTTGTGGTTTCCCACGAATCGGTAGATAACGTATACAGGGTGTTGTGACTTGAATCGAGATTCTCGAAGAAACGAATAAAACGTGGAAGGTTTCCTCGTAGGAAATTCCGCTTGGGAGGGTATTTGTTGAAAAAGTTTCGTGCATGTAGTAATTTGTAAAAGCCATTACCTCAAAAGTATTATACATATCTAATTTATGCTTTGTAAAGGAATTTAAGTTTCGTTAGATTGAATCGCGTATTCCGAAGCACCGTGTACATATATCCCTTATCTGAATTTTATCTTGCGATGAAACATGGCGGGAAGGACCGTTCCACAAATCCTGTAACTATGTTTTCTAAGGTCGTCGATAATATTTCTTTCCTGTTCCCATTTAGCTACTGAAACTCCGCTTATCACCGGAACTCGGACATTTTCATGGACACGATCGAAAAGACAGCGGCAGTTTTCGGGTGCATTAGAAGGTTCGATAGCTTAAGGCTAATTTCTAGATAACGTATGCAGAAGTCTGACCTGGCAATCACGGTGCGCATTCCTCGGAGCGTTTCAAGAAGCGGTTTCTTTCCTAGCAGCCATTAGGAATACTAGTTTTCCCTCAGAGAATACATAATTACACACGGGTCTAAAGGACGATTGAGCAATTGGGGTCGATTGCGGACGGCCTTAATCAGTCGCGCGCACTCGTGCAGCAAACGATTCGTTAACGCGGCACGTGCTCGTGGGGACGAAAAATTACGATCTCCCGTTTCGGCAGGTTAACGCGTGTTTACGTTCCGCAGCGTACTTCACTCGGCTCGGCGCATACACATAAACATAAACACGGGAGATCAGAGCACGCGCGTACCCGCTACTTCAATTGTCCGCCTCGGTTGCGAGCACATTGTACGTATCCAGTCGCCCTGCGGGCGTTCTTTCACGACCGTGTCCAGACTGAAGTGATTGTTTTGCGTGAAGTGTGCGATACGAACCTCGACGGAACTCCGCCTTCCCAGCGATACAAATTCCTCGACCACCACCGGTTTTTCAAGACACTTGAACGCATTCAAACGGCCGACGTGCCGTTGCCGATAGAGAAGGCCGGCTCGCGAATGTTTTCTGAACAATACCTTATCGTCGGATCAGCGCTGCCGGCTAGAACCCCGTCCCCGAAAATCCACGCGGCGAACCGTCTGGTTCGTTCGATTCCCGTGGTCGTTTTCTTTCACCACGGGCCAATAGCGCGGGACACCGCGCGCCTATTGGTCGATCGCCTTTTTCTTCCCCTGCGAGTGGTCGCTCTCCTTCGAATCCCCTGGACTGGCCCCGAAGATGGTCCCGGTTGCTTCTCCTTTCGTAACTGGGAGATCGCAACCAATTTTAGGCACAACGGCTCACAACGTCTCACCTTTTCGCCCGTTACGACCGCGCGCTTGTGGTACGGGGTTACGAGGCGAGCGTAGTTGAACGGCGCGCGAGAGAAGAGGAAAAGGGGGGAAGGATAAGAACGATGATCGGCGTCGCGTCGAGAGTTAATGCCTGACGCGGCACGTATAGTCACTCTCTCTCTTTCCCGTTTTCCCCTCTCCTTTTACGCGTCTCGGACCGAAATGCTTTTCGAGAATTTCGAGGCACCGCGGGAACGAACCGACGGGGCCCGGCGTACGAACGGCAACTGAACCGAGAGAGCGAGGGACTCGTTTTCTGGGCCCCACCACTCCCCGCCATCTTGCCCCGTCGACCAGGCGGGTTGCCGAGCGTGGGGGCGACTCTGTCAGGTGCGTATAGCCGACGATGGAAGTCACTGGCGAGACTCTGAAATCGCTCTGATTCGGATGCATCGCAGCCTCATCCCTGCTGGCTTCCGGCATGTTTATTTTGACAGATGCTTCGGCGAAGGAATATAATGTTCATTTCGGGACCTTTCGTTGTGTAAACAAAGGGCGTCGACCCTGACTTTCTCGCGATGCCAACAACGGTTGACTTCTTCGCCCAATTCGGTTTCTCTCATTTGTATTTATTTTTGATCGATGTGTAACATAGGGAATGGTTACAATGCTACTATATGTATTTAATTTTTACAATTAAGTGGATGGGTTGAGAACCCCTGGTTAGCAGAAGCGTGTCCACTAATTTGACCGAACGTCACGTGGAAAGTGTCCATTTTTATGTTGGCGAAACTCGAGACGCGCCTCTATCTCCTCGGACACAATGCCCCAAGTTCGGTTTGGAATTTTTGATTTCGCAGCGTGTGCCTGGAAAGAGCAACCGCAGCATCGCTGGAGTGAGAGGGGCCGAGCGCTTCTTTCTCTGTTCGCGGGGCTCAAGGTTTTCAGCTCGATGAATACGCGGTAACCATGCCGGGAACCTGTTCCCCCGTGAGAGGAGGCTCACTTCGGCTCTTTAAAGCCTCTCCTCCCTATCGTCCTCCTTTCTCTTCGCCATCTTCGATTTTTGACTTCGCCAAGGATTGCCCACGTACTTGTTTAATCTCATCCCTCCCATACAGCAATCCCATTGCAAAAATCATTTTCTTCCAGAAACCTTTATCCCCTTCCTCGTCCACATAACCCTACTTTCCTCCGTGCAGCCAAACGGCCTAACTGACCTCGATATGCAGTTTAATGGTTTCTCGAAATAGTATTGGCAATATTTCCGTGGACGGTTCGCCCGAGCACGCATAACGGTACCCCGTAATGACCGCGGGGCTTAATTGTCCTTTTCTCGTCGCCTTCCGGAGAAGCTGAGGCTGGTCACGCGGCCGCGCCAACAGTTTCGGCTGGCTTTACGTCCGCGAGAAATAAATCAGCCGCGCCGACAGTATTTCATTTATTTAATTAGCGCGTGCCAACGGTGGCGGTTCACTTGCTTCCCTGTTAGCCGTGTATCGAGCAAACTGCAACATTTATTACCCGCGTCGTGGTAATTATTATTATTTCTAATGAGCGTGCCTGGGGGCCTCCACCTCGCGTGCACTGCCCTCTACGCATCTCCCTTTCTTCCCCCTCCACTGCCCGCGCGCAGTCTCCCCTACCTTCCTCTCCGTCCCTCCTTCTCGCGCGCCGTTTCGCTTCCTTGTTGGGGTAACGCGGTGGTACGGGACGAAACTCCCCGACCGCATAACCGTAGTCCTCCGTTTCAGGGCTTCCCAATCATTCGAATTCCCTGAATCGACTGCGTGCTCGTGCACAAGGCATTACTCGGCATCGTGCGTTTTACCACGATGCCATCGGTATTTTGAATATTCTAGCGGGAGAGTCAGTGATATATGTAAGGTCGTAAAGAATTACGGCGAGAATGTAGGAGATACTAGAACAGAAGACTGCTTTTGCGAGCACTGTGCGATTGCGAAATCTTGAATGGCCCCTTTGAACACTCTGTATGCGACGCAGATATGTAATGCCCACTTGGTGCTCGGGATTACTCGCACAGCGTTTTGTTTGATGCGTTAGGTGAGTTACGGTGACTTTGATGGACGATTTAAATGTGAACCTTTACGTTTGGAGGTGGCAATACCCCAGAAGTTTCGATCCCAGTGGCATCACGCGTATTTGAGTCTACCGGCATCGCGTAATATCGTTCTACGCGTGAATTCCAGGAATTCGGATATTTCACGGTCCACGATACATTTTGATGTTCCCTGGTGCTTTTGGGGGCGACACGAGGAAGGGCTCCCTCTGCGAAGCGCATGGAGGGATTTGGAAAAGGTACCCCAAGGTTGGGAAACGCTGCCTCTGTTCCCTTAGCTAAAGGTAGTTCCTTTCTTTTTGCCCTCGCCACGGCGTAGCACGGTGCCCGCCGTTGTTCTACTCGGGCCCAGGGCTGTACGATGAGAGGTAGCCCGTTCGCGGGGGCAAAACGAGCCTACGCAGAGAGGGGAGGCCCGTGGTACCCGGCTACCGAAGCGCTGCTACCTCCGTGAAAGAAATTTAATGAATGGCGGCGATCGTCGAACTTAATAAGCGTACACCTGGCGGGCTGAAGCTCGCATCGTCGAGGGTTCTCGCACCCTTCCGGACAGGAGAACCTCTACGCCATCTCCATACTTAAGGGTCCATATTGACCCATAACTTCATCTGATTTAAATTAGATCACTTAATCTAAAATCCTGACATTTTCCAGAAAGTAAAACATGTAGTTTGCATAGTTGGCGTGGGTCACTTTTGACCCACCTTTCTCGAAACCTTCAAACATAACCTCTTCCCTTAATTTTGAAACTTTGTCGTGGATTTGGTGAGAAGACTTAGAATTTAAAACCTCAAATAGTACGAAACTTCGAAGGGGAATATTTCCAAGGCATTTCTGCGAATGTTTACGTAATGCGCGCTTGGATCCCGTGAAATGTGGATGGGGACGGCAGCCGAAGCGGCCGTCAGCAGCGAAAAACCCAAAGGTCCGCGGCTAATCGCGCTTAATCGCTCGTCATTTGATCTAATTGAAATCGTGGGGGCTCGGGTATTTGGCCCTGACATCTATTACCACTACCAGCTTCATCCTCCGATCGAGCGGAGCGGCGCGGTCCCGCGCGCCCGTGCAGTTGCATCGCGCGTTGGTGGGACAGCCAGCGTGCACGGGCGTGCGCGCCTGTACCCGCGGGCGAGCCAGACTCGACGCTCGTCTTCCCACGAACCCTTGCGCTTCACGTATATACACACGAGTCTCGTTACTCGTTCCGGGATCAGGAAACACTCCTATTAAGGCCGTTTTACACGGCTGCAGCGACTACCATGGATTTCTCTCGCTGCGCTCGTCGAATCGCACGACGATGACGCAATATTAATGCTGGGCGACGGTGTTAAGGCGGGTTCGTACGTGCCAGTTCCTATGGTCAAGTTGTGAAACTGGAAAAAGTTAATAAATTTTAATGTTAAGTAACAATAATGTAGGCATTCGGTGTTTGGAAACCGCTTATGGTGCGATTGGCACGTATTAGGTGGCACTCCGTTAGTTTAGGTATTTGTAGAGTTTGGAAAAGAGTAATATCGCAGAATCGGCTTTGGCGGAATTGGTAATGCGGTTGCCTAGCACGCAGAGGACTCCGCCCGGGGTGTTCTTGGGTTCGAGCCCCGTCGCCCGAGGTTTCGTTTTTTTCGCCTAAAATCATAACAATAAATAACAAGTATATTCAGCTCAGATTCACAAAAATTGCAGTTTCGTAACTTTACCATTTGACTGCACTTTGAACCGCCAAGGAAAATTTGACATGTGTGAACCCGCCTTTAGGAAGCCTTTGAACTACCTTTGGACAGGATCTTCGTGGCAGCAGAAGGTCCAAAAGATTAGAAATCCCTCCAATTGTATCAAATTGTATGAAAATTGTAATAATAATATTTAATAAATTCCCAAAGCCACCAAGTACAATACTTCTGAGAATTTGCCGACCCGAGATTTCCTAATACTTACACTAGAGAGCACTAAAGCGCGCCTCCAGAGCAGGTAGTTGATGACAATGCTGGTGAACATACATCTCAACGATCTTTCCTCGAAAGCACGTCTATCCATGATTCACAGCTAAATTTATTTCATCCCAGGCTGACGCTAAATTCTTCCTCGTTTTCCCAGAAAAAATATTCACCACTCGTGTATATGCATGACACAGTAACGGGCGCATTAATATTCAAAGCATCTTTCCTTGATCAAAGTCTGCTCCATTGGCCGTTTTAAATTGATTCCAACGAAGGCTAAACTGGACGAACGGGTACCGACCAGCTCGTACAGGTCCCGAGAATCCTGCTGCAGAATATCGCATATACCTACGCGGTTTCATTCAGAACCCCACTCTCGGTGATCTACGTGAACCACCGCAATTGCTCTAACTTTCGGTCACGGCCAGCCTCGTCTAGACGATTCGCGGTAATTTCATCTAAAACGAGACATCCTGAGGGAACTGCTGGGTAATGGGATCTACGCGTGTGGCTCAAGGAAGAACGAAGAATGGAGAGTGTAGGAACGCTAGGTGGAATGGTGTAAAATGAACGAAGGCCGATAATCGATTGTCAGTACGGAGGAGAAACAGGAGTCTAGAACTCGCGGCAGCGACGGCGTAATTACAGCGTTTGAAGCTACCGGAATGGTTAGCGAACTCCTCGAGGGGCACCCGGAGCTCCCGCAGGTGAACTGAAAGCTCTCCAGCACCCGGGGAGCAGAGGGTACCACTGTTTTATTGCTGTACACCCCGAGATTTTCCCCTCCGAGGTCGTAAATCTTCCGAATTACTCGAAACTTGGACTCGAGACAGGTTTGGATATATACAGGGTGTTCTAGAAAGAAGTGTCCGTATTTTGGGAGACTACTTGGAGCCGGGTACTTTTGGGACACCCTGTATAGCGGGGATCGTAGGAATTATCGACGCCTGAAACACATTTACGTTAAACTTGTGGGCTGCTAAGTCCAGAACATTAGTAAGCTTTCTTTCAGATCTCTCGCTACTGTTAGTGAGAACTTTTGTCTCAATTGTTAAGTGTTATTTTCTTCTTTATTCGTTATTCATAAAGTAAGATTGGGTATGGTGTGAGAATTAGTATTAAGGGCATCCGCCGGTTAAAAAATAAAACAAATTTGTTTTTGGATATTTTCATTCAATAATATCTCAAAAAGGCCCAATAAAAATTTTGGATCGAAATTCCTAACAGCACAGATTTTATAGGCAGTTCCGGGTAATCAACAGTGTGACGACCTTAAAAATAGATAATTTTTGGAGATGATTTGTGACGCAGGTATAATAAAAGATTAAATTTTAACAGTCTAAAAAACACTAGGATACAAACAAAAAAATAGAAAATGGTAAAGTGTGGAATTCCACACAAGAATATCTCATGTGTGGATTATTCCACGCCAATGATAATGAAATTTCATTTGCACCATTGTAGATGAAAAATTATAATTTGTTGCATTTTTCTGGGACGCTGAATGTCGCTTTGCAACTTCGCTGCACTTTCAGTAGCTTGAAGTGTCAGGTCTAATAAAATTTATGACGTGTGACGTGTAAAGTGTGGGGTGTGACCTGTGGTGTGGAACAGGAGTAGCGTAGGAATGGTGCAGCAATGGAGTAAACACGGTGTGGGTATAATGTAGTAATATAATAACAATGATACAGTCTGTGGGATTAGCTCGGGAATAAGCTTTAAAGCCCCTGAGCCTGTGACAATAACTTACACTGGATATTTGATCTATCCTATACCTCATTTGTGGTTTAAATCAGGGGGACTTAAGAAGGGCCCAAAAGTCGTAAAATACACATTCTTTACATTTAGCAAAGCCACAGAAATTTAAAATCACAAAAATACATACACAACAAGCATGAAGTATGGCGAAGCCATTGTGATTGCAAATCTAGAGTATATTAATTCATATTAGGTGACCGAAAGTTTGCAAATTTTTCTATTCTTTCAAGTATCAAAAGAGCCATATTTAAACATCCAAAGACCCGTATATTGCCAACATTTTACATCGACTTTCCCTATTCAAATTCACTCTACTGAAAATTCAAAGGGAGTGGCCAAATTGGGCGCAGGCCCTAGCTATATAAGTCCCAAAACAATATCGCCGCGTTTCTCGCGCCGGTGGAAGTGCTAAATCGGAGCTTCTGCCTCCGGAACCGAGCCACCCGTGATACACGCGGCAAAGTCTTTTTGGGCCCCACGGCGAATCGACTCGGCGCTGTCGCGCGGGCATCGACCCAGCGAATTCGTCATTCCACGGTTGGGACGGGGCGGCGCAGTCAAAGAGAGAGCGAAGGGAGAAGCTTCGAACTCGTTCCTCGACATGGTCGGGGCCCGTTGGGGCCGAACTTGGTCTCCGGCCAAGGGAATATATCCGATATCTTTGGAATGGGACATAGGTCCCGGCGACGCGGCGGACATTGCCTGTACCTGTCTCCACGCATCGAAGTCTGCCTGCTCACCTGCATTCCATCAACGGGGGAGGGGGGCCCTAAAGGGGCCCGTCCTGGGACTCTCAGGCCCGTACCGCGTCGGCGAAGCGGCGCCTTGAAAATGAGGAAAAGGAGCTGGGAACTGGAGTCCTAATCCTTCGCGTGATTTACATTGGGCCTGTGGGCCTTAAGACCCATTTTGTTGAATTAGGCCTGGCTAAGCTTTTAAGGGAACTAAGGGATTTGAATATTTGTACCTGGGAGTAGAATTGTTTCTATTTATGCAGAATTCCTTGGAATATTGATGGGTAGAATAATTTATTGTGGCTTTTAGGTTAAGTTTTAAAGTAGAGTTTTGGGTGGTGCGTAGAGCTTTCAAGCTTCGACAGGGTGGGAAGGTGAGTTTAGGGTGTTATTGATTTTTCAATATTTCCCGAGTGGCCGAGGGGAAAATTTGGTACGGTCCTGTGGAGGGTTTGCGAGGGCGTAGGGCGATCAGCGGCTGTGGGGGAACGGAGAGAGGACTGAGCAGTGAGGAAACAGGGAATGATGGGACCGGAGAGGAGGGAAGGAGGATGGAGAAGAGGAACATGGATAATCGGGGAGAATGGAGGGTTGGGAAAAAGAGTATAGGGAAACCAGAGAATTGTGAAAAAGAATATGACGAGAACAGATAGTGTAGAGAGAAAGGAGAATAGAAAAGATAGAATACGAAAAGCAGGGTGCAGAGAGCCGAGGAAGCGGAGAGAATAGGGAGACCGGGCATTACTGAAAGATCAATGAACGAGGGGAACAGAGGACAGGGAGAACAAAGAACAAAGAAACTACGAAACGGAGGGCAAAGAATTTTCTCCATTCGAGGAACAAAGAGACGCGAGAGATCGAGTAGTAGAGAGGCCGAATGGGTTATAGCGCGGACTCAACAAAGAGAGTAGAGGAAACAAGGTGAGAAGGTGGAATAGCCAGTCACGGTGCAAAACGAGAAGCGAAACCGCCAGCCTCTGTTTCGAGTACCACTTAATTCTCTCGATCCACCCGAAATCCGCTCGAAATTCACGGTTCGCGCGGCGTATGCTTCACCTGAACAGTAATTATCCCTCGACGGCCACGTCATTCCCCTCAACGAGGTAGCTTCCCTTCTTTTTATATCGCTGGAAAAAAGGAAATCGATCGGGCACGCGTCGAGATACTTCCTCTTTTCAACCTCTATAAAAACGATGCTTCCAAGGTATGCAACTAAATCTGAATTAAGGAGATAGTGGACCATTGCATACGTAAAATCGTTAGCTTCTTTGACGCTAAGTTACTTTGACACCAAACACTCGTTATAGTCGCGCTTTTGATCATCTATTATAATGTTTTACAAACATCCAATGTCGATGCGGAATTTTTACACGGTAGAGAATGGAATTCTACAGCTCCAGTTAAAATTTTAAGTGAAAGTATTTATTGGTTCAAGAGTTATGACGTACACCGTTTCTGAAAATGGTGTTTCGAGAAAACCGGCTTCAAAGTTAAGTGCCCTATGCCAATACCGCTTTGCGAGGCCATTACTCGACGGTGCACTCAATTACGTTCGGTGCTATAACTTCAACAATTTATTATTTGAATTTCTTCATGAAATTTTGTTTAAAAATTTCATAAAGGATAAAATCCATGCTTCAACTTTAATCGGAAATCCTCCCTCCACATTACTAATAAATCCAAATACAAATGCAAATTCGATAAAATTCATTAGGTGATTATCAAGATTTATTTAAAGAATAAAATACAGTTCTGTTTCCTTTTCATAAAACCCTCTCTTTGGGAGTTTACCAAGGCCCCTTGGGCCTTCCTTCTGGGTGTACCTGTAACTAATAACTCAGTTACGAAAGGTTACCTTGTATTGTAATTGATGAAAGATCTTGGAATAGGTCAGCATCGTGATCAGCGAGCTCGAAAAGTGACTAAAAATGGTTATTTTTTAATTCTAGGGAAGCAAAATTTATGTTAAACTACTGTTCGAATAGCGAGCACGTGCGTGTTTATAGGGGGTGTCGCAAAATTAGGCTCATTTGCACGTGAACGCACGGCTGTGGGCCCGAGGAAAGCGCGCAGCGCGTATAAGCTGCATTCCTGCGAGGTGAAGGGGCCACGCGGGGACCAAGCTCGGGCAGTCGGGGCCTGTAGGGCCCCAATACGCTCGAGAACACGTCGGCCCTATGGCATGCGGCCGAGTGGGGTCATGGGAAGCTGAACGCACACCTTCGGCCACTTCAGAAGTGAACCTCGAAAACTGATGCAACCGTGGGCCTTAATTGGCTCGCGTGGTCTGCCTCTCGGTTTTGCAGCACTCCAGACTACACATTGCGAAATTGACGAGAGCCACCGCGATGGTCGAATCTCACGTGGTTGTTTGATTTGTTGAAGATAGGATTGGAAAAATTATTATTATTATTATTATTATTATTATTATTATTAGGTATTATTATTTTCGTCTTATATTTTTAATAGGTGCACCAAATTTAATAAGTTGAAGAATACGATATGATGTTGAAAATTTTATGTTACTACTTGCAATTGACAAAAATCAAAATTGTAATATTTGTTATCCTATAAAAAATTGAAGCTAAACTTTTAGATCACATTTCTGTGATTTTCACAAGATTTCTGTGATTTACTTATGATTTTACTTAGAAACAATTATTGGCAGGCAATTGAATTCTACTTTAGCAGTATATATCCTGCCAACTACTACCTTTCCTCAAACCACTAAAATTCCCACCAACCTTCAAGAACCCAGTGCCTAAATAAAATCCTGCAATGGGTTCTGCTTCGTGGGATTTAAATTCAGTGCTGGATTAACCAATAAGCAAAATAAACAAAATGAGGGGGGCACCATAAAAATTGTCTAAATTGTAAAATCTAACTTTCACTAGAATTACTATTTAGTGAAATTATCAGAAATGCCTAAAAAATCGTACTGCGTCGAAGTGGTCACCCGGTACAAGGGGGCCTCAAAATCTTTTATGTAGTTAGGACCCCTAAATAATACGGCCCTATTCTAAACTGACCTGTATTTTAAAAAAGCATACATTCCAACATCAAAATTCAAAATCCACCGCCCTTTAGCTTCTAACACTCCTAAAGCGGAATTAACAAAGCAAATTGCAATTTTACCACCGAGAAACGTTACAAAATAACAATAAAAACGTTTTAAAAAATTAATCACGCCCCACTTTCGTTGTTGCAGGAAACTGGGCCTGGATCTGGTGCCCCGTCAGGGCGCCCACATGGTGGAGCCGGATACCATGTCCGTCGTGGAGCTTTATCACGTGGTAATTAACGCAGAGACCATCCTTTACATATCGACTTGAACGCTGCACGAAATCGTGCTTCGAGGAACGTTATTCGTTTGCAATTTTCCGGGCCACGAGCGCTGATTCAGTGTCGCGGAAAAAAGAGCAGGGCACAGCGGTCGAGTTCTGTGGAATTGGGGTCCAATATACCTCAACGGGAGGGGGGGGGGGGAGAGGAGAGAGACAGAGAAGGAGGGTACTCGAGATCGTACTTTGCTGAGGCTCATTGAAATTCTAGCTGGAGAGCTGACTATTCCGAGTGCTCCGCGAGAATCGAAATGAAGCCGCCTCCATGGAGTCACATTCCCTGCACGTGCTCCGCGACATGAAATTTTTAACGTCCCGTCAGGCATTCGGACCCCCGACCATTTATAATTCACTTCCCTTTATCAGTTTTTAATGGCACTGGGAATTGCTCTGCTGGGATTCGAAAGTGATCGTTCGGATTGTGGTTGGATTTTGAGTCAAGGCAGGGTGGATGTCACGTTTCATTTTCGAAATTGAAATGTTCTGATTTTGTACTTGTGATATTGTAGAAGGAGAAGGGTAGGTTCTTCTGTGATAGATATAGGGGTATATTTCTTCCACTTTTGGGGTGGTTTAGAGTAAGATTTTTTGTGGTGAGTCGTATAAAGGAAAGTTGGTCGTTCTGGGGTAGAGGTGCTGAGGAAAAGGGAGGATTATCTTACTTCCCTTTGAGCTCCTTGATAACTCCACTCTGAAACGCAGGTAGTCTGCAAATATGGTGGTCCTCGTGCAACAATATACCCTTCTTATATACCCCTTCTCAACGAAAATTGAAGAGTCCTTGTAGCGAACACTGTAAGTGAAAAAAATCAAATTTTATACTACATTTTCCAATAATTTTTTTTTTAATTTCGTCACTTTCAATATTTTCTACAAGGACCATTTATTTACCAACCCCAAGCTTCCTCGTAAATCCTCGCCATTCCCCACAAACCCAGCAGCCAATCCAAACGTCACCCCAAAATTAACATTTCCACCCAAAAATCAAAATTCCATGCCAACTCCACAGAAGCCCTCCCAAAAAAACTTCGCAAGAACCCAAAACCAATGAACGCAGAAATTAAAGCACATTATTTTACCCCTTTCAGCACGTCCAGAGTGCAGAAAACTCGCAGGGTGCTTCGGCGAGGGGCACCCTGAGGCGCAAGGAGCACAGGAAGGTGTTGACCCACCACCTCTACTTCTGCATGAGGGACTTCGGCCACTCCGTAGGCGAGGACACCGAGATCTACTTCTCCCTGTACGACGCGAAACGGAGCCAGTACCTAAGCGAGCGTTTCCTGGTGCGCATTTCCAAAGAGGGCTTCTCCAGCTTCGTGGAGAAGATACACAGCAACTGCACCATCTTCACCGACCTAGGCAACTCGGACCTCAGCAGGGACCTGTACATGGTGGCACACGTGATGCGCTGCGGGAGGATGCTGTACTCCGACTCGGGGAAGAACAAGGCTGGCACCGCCATTTACAGGCGACCCCACGGCGTCGGTGTCCTGTCCCTTGCCGAGGCCACGCAGGACCACACCGAGGAACTGGAAATGACGTTCAAGGTAAACTGCTGGGACCTTCGACAGCGATTTCGTGGTGTTTTAGGGTCGTCTGTTGTTCGTCGGGCCCCTGATTTCTGAGGGACAGGTACGCTGCAGTAGCTGCGGGGTGGATGTGCTTCAGGGGCAGGTCGATGGATGCTTTGCAGTTGGTTGTATTGTAAGGAATTTCAGGGGGATGAAAGGAAATGTGCGGCTGTTGCTGGGAGCAAGGAGAAGGGGGAAATTCGCAGTACCTTTGCTCCAGATATATTCTTGAATAGCTTCCTTGGATTTGTAGCTATGTGGAATGTGGAAACTGTCTCCTTTTTAACCGACTTCGAGAAGGATTTTTTTTTTTTTTTTATTTTTGTCGCCGCATAACTCCTCAGCATATGGACCGATTTTGATGATCTTTTTTTATTTAAAAGAGGGCGATGCTCCGGTGGTCCCATCCTACACTGAATCAACATTGAAAGCTTCGAGTTATTAAATTATGAAACGTCGGTATCTTATGTCTCAGGTGTACCAGGGTGAAGAGAAGGACTTTCACCAGCTGCACGAGCAGATCATCCGCAACAACAAGTGCTCCCCTCTTCCAGGTCAGCCGAACTATGGCATAGTAGTCTCCTTGCGCGTCCTCCACGGCGAGCTGTCGCAAGTCAAGGTGGAGAACCCTTTACTGTTCAAGAACATTTGTTTAACGAAGAAACTGGGCTTCTCCGACGTGATCATGCCAGGCGACGTGCGTAACGA
Organism: Andrena flavipes; assembly: GCA_963971345.1. Lineage (NCBI taxonomy): Eukaryota > Metazoa > Arthropoda > Insecta > Hymenoptera > Andrenidae > Andrena > Andrena flavipes. Next base: position 78,227,566 of record OZ020480.1, read on the forward strand.
CTTGTACCTGAAGTTGGAACGCGGGGAATTCGAGCGTGGCGGCAAGTCCACGGGGAAGAACATTGAGGTACCAGGGATGCGTAACAAAGAATTCGATTTTTCGTTAAGGCTAGAGACGTTGACTTTAATGGAACTTGGGTGTTAGGTGACCATCTTGGTGTTGGACGCGGATGGCCAGCCGCTGGAGGGTTGCTTGATCGGAGCAGCTGGCACGGAGGGTAGCTCTGAATACCAAAGTTTAGTCATTTACCATCACAATAGTCCAGCCTGGGCGGAAACGGTTCGATTGGCTATACCCATCGACAAGTTCTATGGGAGCCACGTGCGTTTCGAGTTCCGGCACTGCTCCAGTAAGTTTCCGAACAGCTGATGCTGTTGAAACTTTTCAAGACTAACAACTCACAATTTTATGTCTAATAAGAAAAGTATTTTTGCATAGTTGCACTTTGTTTTGGAAATGTCTTTTATTTGTACCCGAATGTGGACTTTCGAAATTAGGGGTTGATTTTTGAGGCGGCAAGTAGAATTGAGAAGAAATCGAGTTAGAGGCCTTCTATTTCTTTAGGGAGGTCTCCCTCGATTGTTCTCTTGCATTTGGAAAAAGTAGTGATGGGTTCGAACACGTCGCGAGTATTTTTGTTTGAATAACTGTCGATTTCAGTCGACGAAATGCACTTTGGATATTGAATCTTTAATACTCGTGGTTACAGGGAACCTGATACCAATTTGATCAATTAAAATTCCTGGGAATTTTATAACTTATATTGAAGTGTATTAAAGTTCGCTAATAAAGGAATTTCCACCAAGAAAAGGATCACAAATTACACTACATTATCTTCCTTCCAGCCCGCGAGAAGAACGACAAGAAGCTCTTTTCCTTCGCGTTCGTGCGCCTGATGGAGCCTGGAGGAGCCACCTTGCAGGACGGCCCCCACGACCTGCACATCTACAAGTGCGAGGATCGTACGAAATTAGACTCTTTAAGCTACCTATCGCTACCCAGCAGCGCCAGGGAACCAAATGCCACAGGTAGGCCACAAATCATCACCACAAAACCTCTCTAAATCCTTCCAACCTTCTCAATAATCTCCTCTTCAGGGTCCACAGCCTTCTCCAGATCACCAAAAGAAGCCGTACTGGTGCACACCTTGCTCTGCAGCACCAAGCTGACCCAGAACGTGGACCTCCTAAGCCTGCTCCAGTGGAAGGCGCATCCAGAGCGAATATCCGAGGCGCTGGGTCGCGTGCTGCGACTAGACGGCGAGGAACTGGTCAAGTTCCTCCAGGACATCCTCGACGCACTGTTCTCCATGTTCCACACCGAGGACGGCAACTCCACGGCCCATTCCGGCCTGGTGTTCCAAGTCCTCGTCTCCATCTTCAGCCTCCTGGACGATTCCAAGTTCGAGCACTTCAAGCCCGTCATGGACGCGTACATCTCCGGCCACTTCGCCGCCGCCCTGGTGTACAAGGGTCTACTAAGCAGCGTGCAGCACTGCGCCGACTGGGTGACCGCAGCCGAGAAGCAGGAGCCGATCATCAAGTGCTTCCGCTCCCTGGAGTACATCTTCAAGTTCATCATACAGAGCCGCCTGCTGTTCGCCAGGGCGACGGCCGGCCAGTACGAGGACAGCTTCAAGAGGGACCTCTACTGCGTGTTCGCGGCGTTGAACAAGATGCTGGGGATCCCGTACGAAATGGTCCTCCACTCGCAGATAGCCCTGCTGTACTCGATCTCCGCCGTGTTCGAGCAGCTGGCGGCCGTGCTGCCGGTGCTGGAGGTGGCGAAGCTGACTTGTACGATGCTGGACTCGGTGCCCAGGGAGCCGCCGCTGCAGCTCACCCAAGCGAAACTCACCGCCATCAAGAACCTCACCACCTCCACGCTGTTCCGCGACGACGACGAGAGCAGGAACCTGCTGCTCGTCACCATATGCAGACACCTGCGGATTCACCTGGTGAGACGCGAGGAGCTGCGCTCCTGTACAGAGATCCTCGGGGAGGTGCTCAGCTTCCTGCACAAGAGGGGACGCGACACTAATAAAGTCAACAACTGCATACACCACGACGTGGAGACGCTGTGCCTGTCTATCCTCGATGTTCTGATACAGACCATCCTCATCGTCATAAACACCAGTGGGCCTGTGCTGGGCTGCTTAGTGGCTTGCTTGATAGGGCTGCTTCAGCTGCTAGACGAGTACCATTACGCTAGGCTCTGGGAGGAGCTCACGCACACCGGGGAGAGGAAGTCTCTGAAGGACTTTCTCCTGAGAGTGTTCCTGGTGCTCAGGGACCTGGTCAGGCAGGAGGTGTTCCCGCCCGACTGGCTGGTCATCAGGATGCAGGCGAACAATGTGATTCTCAAGTCTCTTCAGGAGCTGGCGCAGCCTCTGGCCTTTCGCTTCCTGCACGGGAGCTTCGACTCCCAGCTCTGGTCGACGTACTTCAATCTAGCTGTCGCTTACCTCACTCAACCGTCTCTTCAGCTGGAACAGTTCTCGGAAGTGAAGCGGGAGAAGATCGTGGAGAAGTACGGGGATATGAGAGTGCTGATGGGCTTCCAGATACTGTCCATGTGGTCCCATCTGGGCGATCGGAAGCTGGAGTTTATTCCTGGTATGGTGGGGCCGTTCCTGGAGGTTACTTTGGTGCCTGAGAGCGAACTGAGGAAGGCCACGCTGCACATCTTCTTTGATATGATGGAGTGCGAGCAGAGGGCTCGCGGGAGCTTCAGGTCCGTCGAGTCGGAGCTGATTGACAAGCTGGATATCCTTATTAGCGAGAACAAGGGCGACGACGAGTACAGGCAACTGTTCAATACTATGTGAGTAGTTGGAGGTGGTTCGAGTAGATTGGAGGTTAAGAGGAAGGAGGTATCATCGTTGGGGTGATAATGGTGCTATACTTTGAATTGTTGTGGCATGAAGTAAAAGAATACTAATTTTTCAAGCTTGTCAGGGTTACTCATACTTCTTTAAACGGAACTATACACTTTACTCATCCTGCACCTTATAACTGACGCCAGGGCTCAATCAGGAGGCCCAAAATTGGTAGAAAGAAAAAATCGAAATGAATGAAGACCGATAAAAAAGTGAAACTTTTTGAAAAAGCGGTAATAAAGTAGGTAATATCTATTTGAATTTAGTATGAAGTTTATAATTAAATAAAAAGGGCGGCAAAATCATTTTTGCCCGGAGCGGTGGAAGAGCCAGATTGGGCCCTGACTGATATATTCATAATAATAATATCCTTGAACCCCGTAAGTTCCTCACCAAAATTGTAAACTGCTTTGCTTTGTAATTCCACGCTGCCTTAAGGGAACATCTCAGCGCTGTGTAAGTCCAATCATCCACACTCGTCCATTTGTATTGTACTTTTATCCGTACAATTTATAAAACACTCTGCCATTCTATTTTTCCACTTAGATTATTGGACAGAGTCCAGTCGGAGGATCCAGCTTGGAAGGAGAGTGGAACCGCCTTCATCACGTCCATCACGCGACTCCTGGAACGTCTTCTGGATTACAGGAGCGTGATTCAAGGCGATGAGAATCGCGACAAGCGAATGTCTTGCACAGTTAACTTATTGGTAAGCCTATCCTTGTACCATTAATTCCTTCCTGCTGAGTCGAACTGATAAAAATATTTTTAATGCGAAGTCATTAGGATAATTATAAAAATTTATTTAAAGAATAAAATCAATTTTTTCTTTTTACGAAGCTCTTGAAATATTTCAGTCATGGATAATTTAATCTCCTTTTTACTCAGGGTGCGCCACTTGTTCCTGCAATCTTGTGTAATTCCACCAGCACTTAATATAATAGCAAAACGATGCCACGTGCCTATTTTCCACTGGGCCTCTAGATTTTAATTTAACATGCTACAACTAATTTATATCTTTAAGATACTCCCACTTAGATCTCTCCCTCCCCCAAATAAAAGCAATAAGTACCGCTGCGTACACTTGAAATGCATCATTACGAACTACCGTGTCAATCTCAGACCTGTTAATTCCATTAGTCGAATCTCTAACGAGCAAACAACAACATACATACAAAGCGCAGTGTTTAAAGCGCAGCTTCCGAGTGTCACTTAGCAGTCGCACTCAAATTTTCCATCCGACCGGTCCAAGAATTCAGCACCACGAATGGGACTTTTCCTATTCTGTCTGCAGAACTTCTACAAGAATGAGTTCAACAGGAAGGAGATGTACCTGCGTTACATATACAAGCTCCACGACCTGCACATGGCTGCGGATAATTACACAGAGGCAGGGTTCACGATGAAGCTGTACGCCGATCAACTTGGCTGGGGCTCCACTATCCTGCCACCGGACCACTCTCATCCCCAGCAACCCGAGTGGCAGAGGAAGGAGCTGCTGTATTACAAGATCATCCACTATCTGGACCGCGGCAAGTGTTGGGAGAAGGGCATACCGCTGTGCAAGGAGCTGGCGGTGCTTTACGAAACCAGGTTGTACGATTATGCGAAACTGAGTCACGTGCTGAAGCTGCAGGCCAAGTTCCTGGACAACATACTGACGCAGCTCAGGCCCGAGCCGGAATACTTCCGCGTTGGTTTCTATGGCCTCAGTTTCCCTCTTTTCGTCAGAGTGAGTATCGCGGGAATGGAGGGATACCGAGACGAAGAGCTCCTCAGGTTCTGGTATAGGAAAAAGGCCCAGGTGGCAAAGTTCCGAGGGGCCCATTTTTCGGGAAAATGAACAAGTGTACTGAGAAGTATAGAAGAAAATACAGTGCTTGGATAAAATCATAATTTTTTCGAAGCTGGGGCCCGAGGGACTTCCTGACTCCGGTCCCAGAACCTGAGAAGCTCTTTGCCTCCCGACTGAGCAAGCCTGCCATAGAGTATAGAAATTGACATATTGTAACGTTGCCTCTGCAGAACAAGCTTTTCATCTACCGCGGGTTGGAGTACGAGCGGATAGGGGCGTTCACTCAACGACTACAGACTGAATTTCCAAGCGCACAAATATTGATGAAGAACTCCCCGCCTGATGAGACCATCCTCACGTCCGAGGGGCAATGTAAGATGATCGATTCGTTTACTGATTGCCCATACAGCACACTCTCGTTGCAGCAAAGTTACAGGATCGTTGTAGTATAAGTTGACTCTGAAAGAATGTTACAACTACAACTAATTAATTACGTTATAACTATAGTTAAGTGCTTGTAAACTTCTTTGAACCTCGTTTCAAAGTGAACTTGTTTCCTTTCGTTACAGTTTATTCCCCACTCTGTTAAAATGATATAACTAAATACCCTTAATGATATTCAGATATACAAATCTGCAACGTGAAACCGATCCCGGAAGAGAGCAGCCTGGCCTGTCGCGGGGCAGATGTCCCCGAGCGCGTGGTCGCCTTCTACCTAGTCAACGACGTGAGGAAGTTCATCTTCGATCGACCATTGCACAGGGGCCCGGTCGATCGCGAGAACGAGTTCAAGTCCCTCTGGATCGAGAGGACTACACTGACAACCGAGGCCAAGCTGCCCGGGATCCTCAGGTGGTTCGAGGTGATCGAGAAGAGGTCCGAGCTGCTGGCCCCGGTGCAATACGCCTGTGAAACCATGCAGAGCGTGGAGAGAGAACTAAGGAGACTGGTCGCACAGTACACTGCCGAACCTCACCGAAACATCAACCCATTCAGCATGCGACTCCAGGGGATAATCGACGCCAACGTGATGGGCGGCATCACCAAGTATCAGGAGGCTTTCCTCATCACCGAATTCGCTAGGCAGAACCCGGACATGGTGCCGCACGTCAACAGGCTCAAGGGTCTGATCCTGGACCAGATGAGTGTCCTGGAAGCTGGACTGAATTTGCATGGGCAGATCGCTCCAGCTGGAGTGCAACCACTCCACAAGAGGCTGAACGAGAGATTCACGCAGTTGAAGCAGGGCCTGGGACCGTTGGCCAGGCAGAGGACCATTCACCAGGATAGCATCGTCAAGTAATTGCTCGATGTGGCTGCTTCGGAGTTGGGCATTAATTAAATAAAAATGTTGCCCATCCCTGGTCTGCTTTCTTAAAGTTTGTGGAGTTTCTTCACGTGATTGTAGCTGAATTCTGTGTTCTGACTTTTAGCTCACCGTTACCTCCGTTGCCTGTTAATGAAAAGCAACGACCGGCTACCTTGGACACTGTGGGCTCTAGGTCCTCCCATGCAGACAGCGACGGGCAATTGGAGGATGAAGGTTTCTACACAAAAGTGGACGGCGGTCCACCACCTATCCCTCAGCGCGAAGTACGGCCACGTTCAGTCGGCTATGGGACCACGCCACCAAGACCGACTCATCAGAGATCTCTGAGCAAACCTTTGAGCCCAAAGTTACCTTTGAGACACTCTCTGCCGACGCCCACGGATGGCCTCGATCAGACTGGTCTGAGGACTTCCTGGAGCGAGCCTGGCCCGGAAGCCGCGCCACCACTGCCACCGAGGGGTTGCAGTGAGTTCCAGTTTTAGAATATACCATCGTATTTTCTGTAATACTGTGAAAATTGTGAACACTGTCTTTGCAATTACTAAATACTGTGGTCCTGGAGAAAGGAAGAGGAAGTTGTTCCTTACCAACTCTGTTATTAATTAACCCTAGAACGACACCGAGACACTTTTAAAGAGTATCTGATATTTTGGGGTCACGGGAGGTCCCAAATTGAAATTTGAATATTTCAAAATTCACTTTAGGTATCTTTGGAGAAGACATTTTCAGCAGATGGCTTTCCTTTACACTAAGAAAATCAAATTGGATAGTGAAAGTTAAAATATTAATTCTAGAGTTTACTGACACCCTTCTAGAGAACATTGAAATTTTTTAGAACCTGCAATGTAATTCTAAGGTCAAACAAAAGGCTGTGCAGAATTGGAGTGCTAAGCAATAGCAAATAAAATTCTTCCGTGTGCAACACAGTCGACAAACAGAGCTGGAGCTAATTAAATCTGAATATTAGTGTTAATAAATCTTTGTTCTTCCTGTTTCAGCGCCTGATAAGAGAGAATCCAACACAAACGCAGTCGTGCCACCCGCGCCACCGAAGCGTTTAGCGTACAAGCGCAACACGGAGTGGAGCACCGACGATGACTCGGAGGCGCAAAACGAGCCAAACGACCACCGGGACAGCGGTATATCAACGGCCAGTTTGCTGGACTTTCAGTCCCACTTGACCAACCTCAACAACCTCGGCTACGAGGACTTCGAGCCACGGACCAGGTGCAACGACATCATGAACATCTCGCCGCCGTCTATGATCAACGCGCTCAACGTCTCCACGGGCAACTTCGCCAGCGGCACATTTCAGGGGTCACACTCTCTGCCTGGTCAAGAGGTAATTGTTACGCTATGCGGGAAATTATCATGATAAGGTCTCCCTTCAGCAGATTATGTCTTACAGAAGGAGTTGAGGGGGTTCCTCTTTCGGGGGGCTGGGAAATAGAGGAATTTGTGGAGAATAAACAATCTCGTACATATTCAGTGAAAATTCAGTCAAAATTTGCAAAAAATCCAATCAGGAGCCCCTGCCCAAGTTGCTCGATAACTCCCCAACATAATATATACTTCTCTAGCAATCCCTGTGTAAGACACGGTCTGCAGTGTGCAATAATTTGTGATCAGTTTATCCTGATCTCCTTCAACTTTCAGGTGAGCCCGCCGCCGATTCCGCCCAAGGCGCACCAAGACACCCCTTCAGCCCCGTCGACCTTGGAAAGAGCCTCGAGCCGCGCACAGTCGCACGGCCACTCCGAGAATTACTCTGTGCCAAAAATGCAAACGTTATCCGTGGCAGCCGACGGAGAGAGCACTGTGTAGCAACGACGAATTTCCTAGTCCATAGCGCGATTAATCTATGTGCTGCTGCCACAGTCGAGCGAATCCCGTTCGTGAGTTTGCCCCGTAGTCACCGGACCTAACCTCAAACGCTAGAACCCGACTGGATTCGCTCGAGAAACGCCCCTTACCGCGTAAGAGAATCCTGTAATAACTGAATGAAAAAGAAGTCTTGAAAATCGTGTAACTTGACATGGATCACACCTTAGTAGAGAAAAGCATAAACGAGCGGTGTTCAAACGTCGCGGGGGGGAGCCACGTCGATGGTCGGCGATGTGGGACAGTATTTTGAATCGCAAGGTGGGTGACTCTCGGCGTTCGTCGCGATATAGCGGAAGAGAAACACTGACTTTGCGGTAGAGACGACGATCTTCCGGATATACTAACCGAACTATATATATTTTGTAATTTATTTATATTTTCGATGAGAATAAAGGTAATTTTTATCAACCAGACTCTGGTGAAGACTCGTACACTGCTGTCGCCTGAACAGGCGATATTCTATTGAAAAGATGGATAAACTTCTGTTGGATAAAATATGTGTAAATGGAAAATCTGATGTTGGACTTCAAACTGCGTATTCGTTTACGTCTCGCGCTTTACACCCCGCGCGGAGGGTCGGAAAGTGGCGGAAGCCGGATGGAAGGATATATATAAATTATGTATTTTGTCACATTCTTTTCGTATAAATATATACAAAACTATGAAAATTGCGCCGCACAGTTGTACGCTTCTTCCATGGCATGTATAAAAAGAAAGAAACATTGTAAACATTTTCTTCTTCGTTTCGGGGAGAAGAGGGGGATAATAGAGGGGGGGGTCTAAATGTAAAATGGAAGTGGAATGTATACATTGCACAATACTGAGTTAAGAAATTAAGGTACTAGGGAGAGGAGTAGTTGATGTTTAATTACACGAACGATGAAATGAAACTAGAGATCATCTGTGCCCCTCCGAGCCCTCGCGTCGATCTTGTATCCATCGTGGATGATCGGGGGATGGACACGAGGACGCCGGAGGAGATCGCTTCCGCATAGGGAGCTTAAGATCACACGAAACGAAATGACGACAAGCGTATGTATATAGATACGGACAGGCACTCACGCATACATACTAATCGATATGGCTAACGTTGTCAGTACAGTCATGGCCGCTCTTAAAATATACCTTGGGACGGTAACGGTCCCAAGAAATATTTATATATGGCACAGTCAAAGCGTAATCAACGCCGGTGTACGTGTACACTTGTTGGTAAATGTGCGCACATTTCCTGTCACTGTACTACGTAAATTAGAGGCTAACAGTATGGTCGAACTGAGAATAATCTGATTGTCTGATTCGTAACGATGTAATGGATTGTGTGTATCGTTTTAGATGATTTTGAAATATAAACCGAAGGATTCCTAATTTCCAGTGATGTATGTTAGATAGATGATCCCTTCTGTGCGAAACTGTACGTAAATTTGGGGAATTTGACGAGGCTCTATGGAACTGGGTCAACTATTCATGCGGCTGTAGTAAAGTGAGTCAGTAAATGTGGATATTCGTCTCGAAGTGTGTATATTTACTGTACTTCACGCTTTGACTGTAGCATATATGTGTATATATATATATATATATATATAATTATTTGAGTTTTAAGCTAATAGTACGTTATATTACTTTGTACGGTGTTTGTTTGTAGCACGGAGCTCGTCACACTGACGTTTCCGCATTAGTATCCTTCCTGGAACAGCACAAGTTAGGTGGAATTAATAAGTGCACACTGGGGGTTCGATGTAAATGAGGTACACAAATAATTAGGTGGTGTTTAGGCGATTAGCTAGCTTTGGAGGCTTACCTCTTCGCTAATTATTTTCGTTTTCCAGGGCAAGCATGAATTACAGAGAATGTAGAGTTAGTTGGGCACGTATTTCTCGTGGTTATTGGTAAAAGGAATTGTTTTATTACACAACTGGGCATTACGAAGATTTATCATTAGGGATGGAATTTTTAAAGCATCGAAACTTTGAAATTGTAGAAAATTTTGAGTTTCGAGAGTTCCGAAGCCTTACAAATTTTCGAATTTAAAAATTAGCTTCGAACCCACCCCTATTTATAATAAACCCAAAGATCAAATTTTCTTCTTATTCCGCTCTCTTCTTTCGATTACACATCACTCACAGAAAGATCCTCGACACACCCTCGAGTACCTCATTACCATTTGCTCGCCAAAGCAAAAGATTCTTCGAGCCATCCTTAATTATTCGAACTGCCCAGCTCTGTTCCCAAGTGTCCTACACACAAGTGCTACTTAATACTTACTCGGTCTCGGTGATAGTCTGCTCGTACTGCTGCTGCTGTTGCTGCTGCCTGAGCGCAGCCAGCTCGTTGCTGTGCTGCAGATCGTGGGTCAACGAGCTGGACAGTATTCTCCCACTCATGGGTAAAATATACTCCGGCGAGTCCTCCAACACTGTCGGGGTCATTTTCCCCCGTTTCAAGCTACCATATCTCTCCGACCCACTAAGATTGTCATGCTGAGACCCGTGCAGGCTCTGTCCCCGCTTCAAGCTTCCGTACCTCTCCGAGCCGCTCATGTTCTCGTGGTTAGAGTTCTGGGAGTGATGGCTCATGCTGGACGCAAGAATGCGGGAGGCCAGCATGTACGGTGTGGGCGACACTGTGTGATCTTCCTCAGCGGTGTAGGGGAACAAATACTTCTCCCCTAGGTGGTGGAGCTTCTCCTCGCCCTCCGAGTAATTTTCATCCGGTTGGCTCTTCTGGGGCGAGCTGATATCAGGGTAAGGCAGTGGATTTGGACTGGACGTCTTGTTCGAAGCCATTTCGTTGTCGGAGATGGTGCCTCCCGACCACTGGCTTCCTCGAACATCCATTACTAAAAAAAAAAAAACACCGTGTATAATTCGAGGTACATTTAATTACGAGGACAAGGCTCAGAGACACTCACCATTGGACGATAAGTAAGCCTCTGGTAATTGGGAACTCCATCTGGGCGCGTAGATCGGTTTAATATTTGGAAAGAGTTCTGTGTTTGAGCAAAGTATGTTCAAGTGTTCAGTGGGGTTGGCGTGGATGTTGGGCAGGTAACTGTGCGCGACAGGCTGCTGGGTGGAGACGCCCATGTTCCTGTGGGACCTCGACGTGACGTCTTCTTCGTCGGAGCTGTGGGAACTCGCTAGGTCCAGGCTCCTCCCTCCACCCTCCGCTTGGGAACCATCCGAATCCGATTCAGAGTCCCTGCGTTGACTCCTTGGCTCCGTCGCTTCTGTAAATCACTGCAATTATTACTGAATTCGTTGGGCAGCTTGGTATTATTACAGAAGCGCGCGGGGGATCGATGGGTTTGATCGGTACCTTGTCTGGAATGTAGAGCCGATCGGTGACTCCTGGAGGACATGTAGGGATCCCTATCGCTGTTGTAGTTACTTGTAGAGGTTGATGTGTGCCTCAGGTGCGTGTCGCTGCGATACGGACTGGACCCAGTCTTGTTTGTACTTCGAGATGTTGTGCTGCTCGTCGAAACTCCCACGTGGACCCTTCGACACACTGACTCCGCTCCACTGTAGGTCGAGGAGTATGCCAACGCAGATCGCTGTAAATGTTGTCCTCATTTAGTTCCTCATTTTTGAATTATTAGACCTAGTATTATTTTATCTACTTTTGAATTGCTAACTTTTTAATAGCTAAATCAAGCATAACTTCTCCAATTTAAAATTGCTGGACCTACCGAATGACCATTCACGTTCTGACTGCTGCTCCCATTCCCCATGCTCCCCTCCAGCAAAGGCGTCTTCTTTCCGATACACCTAAGCACGCTCAGATACAAATTTCTCCTGACCCTGCCATTAATGAAGCAGTAACCGATCAAACTGAACGACGCGTGAACGACGATCGCTATACTCAGCAGGTACGACAACGTTGGAGAGTTCTCGGACGCATTAAGGACAGTCAAAGTCCACGTGGACCCTAACAAAGGCAGTGAAGCGACAGACAGCCAAAGCAACGTCCTCAGATTCCCAAAACCCAGGATATGCTCCTTCAACGTGAAGGCTGCCCTCACAGACATTATCAGAATGCAGAAATTGAGGAACACCGCCAGGCAGACTGGCCCTATCAAAGACCAAATCACAGTCTCGTAGATGGACAGCCAGCAACTGAAACAAAGAATAATTAATAGTAACCTTCCTGATACAGTAGCACCAAAACGATATTATCACCAGAGCTGAACCGAAACGAAACAAAAACTCATTCCGTTCCAGGTCTCTGCTAAAAATCTTTAACAATATTTACGTACAAGTAAAAGTTCCCATATTGGTCAGCCCTGACGCCGATAGTCAGCCCAACGATGATAGCTGGCGCGCCATAGCCCATGGTGTAGTAAAACCTCATCTGCCCATGATTCACGTCCCTCATCTCCGTGAGCATTCGATACAGATGAATAGAGTCCACCAGAGTCCACGAGAAGGTGCTGAGCCAGGCGTAATGTAGACCAATCGCGGTCAGCTTGCACGGGAATTCGTTGGAGACTAGAGGGCTCCTGGCTTTCAGCGCGATCAAGTACAGCACCTCGGCGATGAACACGCACATCACCAGGTTCTTGTGGATGCTGTTCGAGTTCGTGCCGCCGCCTCTGATGAGGGACAGGATGAGCAGCGCGGATAGCAGTAAAGGCAACGCCAGCATGAACGCGCTGTAGCTCGTCACGTCTTCTAACAGAGACGGCTCCGGGACGTACTCTAAGTCGAGCACGTCGGTTAAGAGCGCGAAGGTGGACAGTTGTAAACAGGAGCAGTTGACAGTGGTACCGAAGGACAGGGAGTCGTCCTCGATCTCTGTGGTGCAGCCCATTCGACTCCATTCGCCAACTCTGGAATTTTTGGATGCTATAGTGGTTGAAGGGAACCAATCGTTGATGGTAGAAGATGTTGGATAGTATACCCTCTTGCTGTACTCCAATGCACGCACTGCGGATTGGTCCTGGTCTTCAGATCGTCCCTCTCGATGAGCCAGAGGCTAATCTGAACTGGGGATTGCAGAGGAATCCCGGTGAGAGATTCGTAACCGTTCTCGGAGGGAACTAAGACGGACACTGTTACAACTGGCGATCCTACTGCTACTTCTACGCCCCATCTGACGGACACGGAGTCGTCGAATCTGTAAGAATGGTGGTCAGTGTTAGAGTGTTTTTTGTATATCATAGTGCCGTCTTATATGATATGGATAAATTACCTCTGAGGCAACAAGGCACCCAATTGTTTATATTGCACATAACTCAGCACAGCCTTCTGATTGACCAAGCTTTTCTTAGCATTCAATTCCCCTTGCATCAAGGACTTGATGCCCAGCACGCTGAGGGGCACGCGTATCTTCGAGTACGGATCGAATCTACTTGGATCAGCCATGTAATTATTGTACTTTGGGAATGTAATCGAGGGTCCGAAATGCGTGGGCGAGGATAGGAAGTCCGAAGTGTCGGGTATGACGACTTTCTGATCAGCCTCGGTTGGCCTGGCCGTGGAGGCCGATGGGTCTTCCTTGTACTCTGCTGTCTCGTAGCCGAACAAGCTCTCCGAAGTCACCACGTCCAGACCTAGCACTGGAACATAAATTATTCAAGGTCAGACGATGGATTGTAGAACTTTTAAGGGCATCCAGAGTCCACTTACCAACATTAGTATCCACCACTTCAAAGGGATTAGTGAATGTGTCGTGCTGCGACGCAGTCAATGTCCTCAAGTAATTCGCCATGGCGTCAAGAACTTTATCAGGAGTATCCCCGTTCAGAGTCTCAATCCTGTCCCACTTGTCCACATACTTTGCCTTGAAGATACTGCTAGCAATGCCAACCAGGTGCGACACATAATCCTTATCCTGGCTGTGAGTCAAATTCAACCCGACCAAGCTCTCCTCGTACCGCAGCAGAGCGACAAGCAAGCTCTCAGCGATCAACAAATCCGCCCCATACATATTCTTCGTCATGTTCACCGCCTCGTGCACGTCCCTAGCAATCTTAACAGCCACGTAAGTGTTCAGCGTGAGATCCCTGGTCTCCAGAGCAGCCAGCTGGTGCCTCTGCTCGATGAAAGCTTCAGAAGTGCAGTTAAACAGATCAGGTTCCTGCCAGCCTCCTAATTTATCATCACAGGACCTAGAAGTCTTCCCTTCCGCGGTGTCCGGACAATCCTCCACAGCTGTCATTCCGAACTTGGTTCTAGGCCACCAGAGACCCTCGGCGTAGGACCTGGGGCAGCCATCGTACACCACTTCGCAACCCCGAAGAGTGACCTCCGCGTACGGATTAGGGCATGCGGTGCAGGATCGCCCGATAACTCCAACCCTACACCTGCACTGTCCTGTCTCGGTGTCACAGCGAGGACCGAAGCTGCCAGTGGCGTAGCACTCGCAGGGGATGCACTCCTTTCTGCCGGAAGGCTGGTAGTGGTTCTCTTTGCAATAACACTCGCCAGTGGTCTTGTTGCAGGCTGGGTCATAGCCCTTGGACTCGTCACAGTGGCAGGGTCCGCAAACTGGTGAGCCCCACCAGGTGGCAGGGCAGGGCTGGTCAGCCTTGATCTCGCAGTAATCCCCGGAGTACTCCGGCGAGTTGCACTCGCACCTGTACCCTCTATGCGAATCAGTGTCCTCCATGCAGATGCCAGTGTTGTTACAGGGATTCAAGTCGCAGACCTGCTCGCAGTCGCGACCGACTCGCCCGGCAGCGCAGACACACTCGCTAGCCTGCCACTTGGGGACGCAGACGGCGGCCTCCGGACAGTCGACGTTGCACTCGTCCGCGGAGCTACAGCCTGTCCCGACGTTCTCCTGAACAGTAGGACGCAGTAGGACGCTCTGATTGCTGCCTATGCGGATGTCCTGAAGGCAGCCGTCGAAGAACGGTAACTCTGTATTCGTCGACTGCTCTGGCCCACCCACGAGGATCCTGCCGACGTAGAGGCCTTGCAGTTTCGCTGGCAATGGCGAGGAGCCTGGTCTGTTGCGGTAGTCTATGTCCAGGGACACTTGACCACTTTGCCACATGATCTCAACTCTGTGCCACTGGCCGTCAGCCACGCTGCTCGAGGTTTGAACTATCTCCGAGCCATCTAGGAAGGCGACTAGCTTCCCTTCTCGGATCTCCAGCAACGCGGAGCTGTTCTGACCTATCTGCACGCTCATGAGGAACGCCTGCTTGGCTCGCGTTCTGAGGCTCAGAGCCGTCAACCAGGGTAGCTGGATGGGTCTGAGGAGCGGGTTGAAGCTGAGCATACCGTCTCCGTGGAAGTTCCACGGCTTGCCGACTTCGTCCGCGCACGTAGGCCCGGCGAAGTTCTCCTGGCACTCGCAGACGAAGCCCGACCATACTTCTCGGCACTTGCCGTTGTTCCTGCACGGAGTGGAGGCGCAGAAGGAAGCCTTCTCCGGGCAGCCTGGGTTGGTCCCGTTATCTGCTACGAAGGAGTTGAGATCAATGAACCTGTGGTCGACGCGGAGGTCGCTGATGCAGCCTACGAAGTCCTTGTTTCTGATTTGAAAGCTGGAGGGTATAGCGGGCAGACCGCCCAGTTGCAGCGGCCCCGTTAGGTCCAGGAAGCGGTGGCAGGTCTCCGTGACGATGCTGCAGCGATCCTCGAGGACCTGTTCGCTTCTCCCGGCGCAGGACCACCTGGAGCCTAGCCTGCCTCCGTATTCCAAAGCCAGAGCGACGTCGCAGTTGTCCAGAGAGATCGTCACGGTCCTGTTTATGTAGGAGACCTCCACCTCGTGCCACTGGCCGTCGGAGATCCCGCCGGGGACGCTGGCGCTGGCTCTGGTCACCTCGTCCCCGAGAGAGAAGCTGAACTGCACCTGGGACTCTATGATCTCCAAGGCTACGAAGTCGTGCTTCTCGTTGTACCGGCCGTTGTAAAGCAGGAGACCGTTCGCCGACTCCGTCGCGAACCTCAGCCTGATGTGCAGCCTGTTCCTCTGCCTCAGGGAGGCGAACGTGAGGAAGGTGGCCGGCCCGAAGCTGCGAGCCTTCAGCTCGCACAGAGGCGTCACGCTTTCTAAAGACGTCACGGGGCAACCCTCGCAAGTGAAGCCTCCGGTGGTTTTGATGGTGCACTGGGAACCTCCCTTGCAAACCCCCGGGGCGCAGGAGTCCTTGCTCAGAGAAATCTCGCAGTTCTCCCCAGCTAATTCCGCGCTGCAGGAGCAAGCGTAACCTCCTTCCCTTCGGTAACAGGTCCCGCCGTTCAGGCACGGGTTGGAATAGCACAGATTCACCTCGGTATCGCATAGATATGACTCCTTGCTACCCGTGAAGCCCTTAGCGCACCTGCACGCGAACGTCGTCACGGGATATATCGGTCTGAAGAGCACAGTGTCGCTGCTAGCGAAGCCAGAGGCGTTCCCGAACTTCAGGACAGTCAGACACTCCTCAAAGTTCAGGCAAGGCTCCCTCACGCACAGATTATCGTCGAATGGCAACACCGTGACTGTAGCCAACCTGGCCAGTATACCTCTGTTGAGATACACGCGTTCTTGGAGAAACTGCGGGCTGTAGAACTCGTCCGAGACACCTGGCTCCACCTTGCGCGCGGAGAAGCTCACGTTCAGAATCTTCCCGTGAACGTTCGCGTCCTCTTGGATGCTGAAGAGGAAGATGTTCTCCCTGGGGCAGGGTATGATAGCCGCCAGGCCGTCCAGGAAGTACCCCAGCAGAGGACTGAGGAAAGCTTCCGCGGTCATGTCGTCCAGTCTCACAGTGATCGAGTTCAGAAGCATTTTATCGGTGATTAGGCGGACGGAGAGGGTCATGGTTGCCTTCACCTCGTTGATACCATCCGTGACAGACACCTCCATAGTCGCCACGCGTGGCACGTTCGTGTTCAACTGAGGGGACAGCCGGATCTCACCTGTGGTCCTATTCAAGTCGATCAAGTTCGCGTTGTTGCCAGCCAGGATGGTGTAGGTCAGTTTGTCGGTCACGTCCGCGTCTACGGCGGGTATTTTTCCGATGGAGCTGGTCGGGAAGAAGTCCTTGAAGTTGTTGAAGATTATCTGGAAGTCCTTCAACACTGGCGCGTTGTCGTTCACGTCGGTTACTAGGATCTGGACCAAAGCGTCCGACCTAAGCGGCGGCGAGGCAGCGCGCACCACTAGCTCGAATTTCTTCTTTGGTGACTCGTAGTCTAGCTCCTCCAGGGTGATCAGCTCCGCTCGATCCGCTCCGGGGCGGATATTCAAAGCGAAGCTGTTCGAGTCCTCGCCACCTATGACAGAGTACTGCACCACTGCGTTGGGACCCTCGTCTGGGTCGTGCGCGTAAATCTCGCCGACGGTGGAACCTACTGGGGAATTCTCAGGTATGTAGAGGACGATTTTGTCGTTCTCGAAGGCGGGCGGGGAGTCGTTCACGTCCTCGATCTTGATGGTCACTGGCACCACGGAGGACAGGGAAGGCGAGCCTCTGTCCATTGCCACAGCTTTCAAAGTGTACCTCGCTACGGACTCTCTGTCCAAGGGTTTCGCTGTTCTGACTATTCCTGTGGTCGAGTCTACAGCGAAGGCACCGTCGCCGTCGTCTTCTAGGGCGTATCTCACCTGGAATTATAGAAGGTGACGTTTTTTTTGTGGATATTGCGGTACCTCCCTAAGAAAGAATTGTTAAAAGAGCAAATGTTACACGCAGTCCCTTACCCTGCCGTTGAGATCAGTATCCGCGTCAGTGGCAGACACCCTCAGCACGCTGGTGCCAACCAGAACGTCCTCAGGGATGGAGCCCTGGTACTGTGGAGCCTCGAAGGTCGGTGCATTATCATTCACGTCTGTCACAGATATTTCCACGTCCGTTGTGTCCGAAAGAGGCGGCACACCGCCGTCCCTAGCAGTGACAGTCAACAGGTACGCGGGCACTTGCTCGCGATCGAGTGGCTTGGTTGTCGTTATGGCCCCGGTTTGAGGATTAATCGTAAACTCCGAGACGGCTTGGTCCCCGTTGTCGCTATCCAAACTGTAAGTGACTTGAGCGTTCTTCCCGACGTCAGAATCGGTCGCGCTGACGACCAGGACAGTGGTCCCAATAGGGGCGTCCTCGAAGACGGAGACAGAGTAGGGGGCGTTCTCGAAAACCGGCGAGAAGTTGTTCGCGTCCGAGATGTTGACGTACACCAAGGCGGTGTCGGTCCTACCGCCGCTGTCAGACGCAGTGACGGTCAGCACGAACCTCTTCTCTTGCTTGTAATCGAGCGGCTGGGCTATCGTGATCAGTCCCCGTCCGTTTTGCGACGCGATGGAGAAACGGCCCCTTGTGTTGCCAGCGGTGATCTCGTAGTGTATCCTGGCGTCCTCGTCGGGGTCCGTAGCTGTGACTGAAGTGACTGGGGTGCCCGGTGGGTCGTCCTCAGAGACCACTGCCTCGTAGTTCTTGGGGTCGAAGTAGGGGTCGTTGTCGTTGACGTCGGTGACGGTGAGGATCACTGTGGCGCTGGCTGACTTGGGCTGCTCGCCAGAATCTGCTGCTACCACGGTGAATTGATACCTGAAGGAGGTGACAGGTTGTAGTAGGGTGGGAAGAGGGACAGGACGGTTCTGTTTTGAAAGCGTACTCTAACGGGTTATCAGCAGGGGCGGATTTGAGTATATTTAGGCTAAGTAAGCTGCAGTCTAGAGCGGCAAATCTTCAAATCCACCCCTGTTTGTTAGACCCAGAGGTTTCACCCATAAGATACCATTCAATTTTCTTTCTAATAATTTTTTTACACTCCCGAGATTGACCCCATTAACCAAAAAGAAGACATTACCTGGAGCACTGTTCGCGGTCCAGCTGTTTAGTCGTATAAATCCACCCAGTCTCCGTGTTGACAGTGATAGGGAAGTTCTCGGTGGAGGCCCCCGAGAAGTCCCTCGCCCCGATAGTGTACTTAATCTGTGCGTTTACACCCTCATCAGCATCATACGCCTGTATCCTCAGCATCGAGTACCCCACAGGCACATTCTCCGACACAGACTCTTGGAAGTGGCTCGTATAAAACCTCGGTGCATTATCATTAACATCCTTCACGTGCACCAGCAGCTGAGTAGTATTAGACCTAGCCGGCGACCCTCCATCCTGCGCCCGTATCACAATCTTGTAGCTCCTAGTGGACTCGTAATCCAGAGGCTTGACCAGAGCAACATCGCCACTCATAGAGTCGATAGAAAAAGTATTCTGCGTGTTCCCACCGATGATAGCGTATCTGACAGCAGCATTGTTCCCAGCATCAGCGTCAGTAGCTCTTATCCGAGCCACCACAGGGTTGGCGGTATAATCCAGGTCCTCGGGTATCCAGACAGAGTAGGTTCGTTCGGTGAACTGAGGGTAGTTATCGTTGTCATCCAGAACTCGGACGACAAGAATAGCATTGGCGGTCTTCCTCGCTGAGGGAGGCGTTGCTTGGTCAGACACGCTCAGGATAACCGTGTAGACTTCGGTCTTCTCTCTGTCCAGAGGCGTGCGCGTGGTCACTACACCCGACCTCGGGTCTATCCTGAATATCAGAACGTCTTCAGGGTTGATAGAGTCGGTGCCAGTGGTGGTGGAGAGGATAGAGTACTCCACCTCGGCGTTCCTGCCCGCGTCCTGGTCAGTCGCCTTGACCGTCACCACGGTGGAGCCAACCGGGACCCCCTCCCTGACCGAGGCGTCATATTCCGGCCACTCGAAGCTGGGCGCGTGGTCGTTGTTGTCCAGGACGTTCACTTGCAAAGTGGTGGTGCCTGTTCTCGGCGGGAACGAGTCGTCCACGGCCAGCACCCTGAAGTAGTGCACGTCCACGCTCTCTCTGTCTAGCCTGGAGCGCGTGGTGACCCTCCCGGTGTCTGGGTCCAGGATCAGCAGCGCCTGGGACCGGGCGTCCAACAGGGAGCTCATGGAGTAGCGCACCGTGCCGCCTTCAGGGTCCCTGGCGCGCACAGAGGTCACGTACACACCTGGGTCTTTCTCCTCTTCTACCGCGGCTACGTACAGAGGCTGCTCGAAGTAGGGGGACTGGTTCTTCAGCTCTCTTCTGACGCGTCGGCCCAAGTCGGTGTCGTCCAGTTGACGGTGGTGGAAGACGATCTTCAGGCGGTGCTCCGCGTCGGTTAAGCGGGACTCCATGCCGCAGCGCAGGTTCATCGACACCGAGATCTTCCATAGAGGGTCCACTAGGCATTGCTCCGTGGCCGAGACCAGGTCGCCGGCGGCTCCCTCGATGAGGAATCTTGGGTCTGCAACCCCGCCCCATCTGGTCTCGCACTCCTTCAGGGCTGTCTGCGGAAGGAAGTCGCGGAGGGCTGCCACCAGCTGCGATGTTCGAAGGCAGACCTCGGTGAACCTGGCGCGTGGAACAAGATCTTAAATTACGTAAGGCTTTCTGAGGAGGGGGGGGGCGCGAATTTCTTAAATTGGCGCCACGAAATGGGTCAAACAAGTAACAAAGCCACCATCCCACGCGGACAGCCATCTTAAACTTTCTTTTGACTACCAGTGTATTTAAATCGAGTCAAAATAGACCCCGCATTCGCCAAGCGAAGGTTCTTGACCTTGAACGAACTTGAACCAAAGGTCATCGAACTCGTGTGCTGAAGAAGTTACATGCGTCACAGAGAAGAATCTAATCTCTCGCTACTTTAGAATATTAAAAAAGCTTCAGCAGACGAATGAAGTGCAAATGCCTACAAGAAAATACACTCTATATAATCGCAGTAGCTAAAAAGAGATTACAGTCTGAAAAGTATCGAAGAAGTCACGTCCAGGCGATAAATCCCTGTCGCTGTCCTCGTCATGGCGGTTACCGATGTCTTCCATCATAAATTGCCGAAGCGTTAACCACCCAGGCATCGTCGTGCAAATTAATCGCAAAAAAACGAGGCAGCGAAAGCTCGTACGTGGAGTCGTTAACGCGGGCTGTCTAATTACACTTCCTTATCTAGATGAACATCATGAGTCCTCCCTGTCTTTCAAAGGCCTAGGAAATAAACCGGTACTCCGTGTTCAGTGGCCAAGGGGGCACCCTGGTTCACGCACCTTCTTTATACAACTGAGCGTTAAAAGGGCTTTCAATTGTGCGCTTCGCTTGGACAGGTTCAAAGACCTGTGCCCCACAAACTGCGATGCAATTGGGGTAGAGTGGACTCGAAAAGCTGATCTTAATTACGGGGCTTGAAAGGGATGGAGGAGTGTAGGATCAGTAACTCCCGTAACAGAGAGCCGACTTTGGCGGAGTTGGTTAGGCGGCTGCCCAGTAAACCGAGGATCCGCAAGACCGCAGGTTCGAATCCCGTCGCCCGAGGTTCCGCGATTTTTTCACGGCTTCCGAAAAATATAACAGAAGGAAATGAATCAACCATAACAATCTTCTACTGAAGACGGGGAAGATTCCCCCACATCTCCAACTTTAGAGTCTAAAGAGAGAGGCCCTCTGAGTAAAGTAAAAAGGCCAACCTACATCCATCATCAACCCTCTTCTTCGAGTAGCTCCACAGTGTGCTCCAGTAGCTTTCTCAATTCAAAGAGTTACCCTCACTGAAGCCCCCTGCAACAAGGCCCTCCAGCACCCTCAACCACACTCCCAAAAAACAAGGCCCACCTAAGCGTGACTCAGAAACAAAAGAATCACCTCTCGGTGCTGGGCATGGCGTACGAGGCGAGGGTCTCCGCCATCCACCCCCTGGTCGCCGCTAGGTCCCGATTCTCCCCGCCGCAGCCGGTAATGAGGATCCTCAGCGGCAAGCTGTAATAGTCGATGGTCGGCCTGCCCAGCCTGGAGCTAGTGGAGTCCACGTAGAAGGTGAAGATCCGCGGATACTGCAGGCCGTCGCAGCTCAAAGACCGCGCCAGGGTGACACGGCCTGTATGAGGATGGACCTTGAGCAGCTTCCTGGCGAACCAGGCGGTCCGCTCGTTGGACACCTCGTACCGTCGGCGACCACCCAGCTGGGGCACACCCGCCTCGAAGACCACGCTGCCCGTGGGTGTGCTCGAGGGCAGCACCGCCAGGTAAGCGTTGGCCAGGCCGAGGAGGGTCGCCAGGATCGGCAGGGCCCGTTTCCACCTCCCCATGGCGGCCACCCTCTACAGAGCGCGCTCCTTCTCGTGTTCCCCTCTCGCAGACGAGCGTCCCATCCTTGGAGCGGTGCTTGCTGGTCGCTAGCCTCAACGCGCCGTCATCCTGCGTCCCACCTGCAAGCGGAATCATCTCAATCATCCAGTGGATTTGCAGCAGAGATGGGCAAAAATTTTATTTAAATAAAAAATTCGAGTAACGCGGAAAAGTTAAAAAAAATTAACTTTGTTCGTCAAATCGGCTGAAGTTGAAGAAACTTTTATTTGATCCATTGTTTAAATCATTTCTTTATTTAGTTAATGCCCAACGCTGATTTGGAGTAAGGAATTCTGGGGATTTGGTGCTTTTCGAGGTGGTCAAGAAGGTATTACACTTTCAGTGACGCAAAATTTTGGAAAGTGTCCCAAAGGGAGAGCCAATGGTTCCTGGCACCCCCAAAAAAAAAGGAAAAAAGTAGCGGTAGACACGGCGTTGCCAGGGAAGTGTTGCTAGGCAATTTAATTCATCCCGAGGGAGTGTTACTTCTTGGGCCAAGCATGCAAAATTGTTTCCCTAAGAATACACTACTCCTTGATCCCCAACTCTGCAAAATTAAATAACTTTCCCGCGCATTTATCCGTCCCCTGAGAAACTACGACCATACCAACGCGATCAAGATAAACCAGACACCCCGTGCATAGTTGCACCGAGCCACAAGAGGACGTTCCATCCATTACACCTGGCAGATGGTGTATTAAAACATTACGAACACGAAGCTGGAATAACAAGGATCAGCAGTGGAAGCATTCCTCGTTTTTTTTTCTCGTTCCAAGATATGAAACGCGTAACACATACAGCGCGCCACGGAATCACACGTTTCGATGTCCCGCGAGAGCGACGCCACAGATATTCGAGCGCATAGAACGGTTTTTACGAGACGCCGGGACGGGTGGACGAGCGCGAGATCTCAGAGTGAATGGAGATCGCAGAATCACGCTCGGCTGGATTCTCCGCGGGGTTCCAATCGGCGTCCGCGATCCGCGGATACACAAACACCGTTCGCGAAATTTCAATTTCATCGGAGAGTCCGAGTTGCGCGCATTAGGCAAGGGTCAACGAATTTGCCACGGCAGGGAACGACCTTACGACGAAACAAAGAGGGTGAAACGAACGGAAATCGTTGTTCCCACGTCTCACGGTGGGTATAGCATTCTCACACTCGCGGCGGACTTTTCGTGCGCAAGAACGCTTGGGGAACCGAGCGGCTTTCCTTCGCGGAATTTGCTCGAGAAAACGCGACGGCAGTGTAGAATCTTGATTCAGAATCAATTTAATAAGAATAGAATAGTGTGTGCCTTACTTCCACGAAACGAAAAAACAATTCCACGGAAGCATATTTATAGAACAGTATGTTTATAAGAACAATTTGGTATACAAGTGCTTGTAGAAGTGAAGAGGGGTTGAGAGACGCAGCAACTCGTGATAGATATTTAATTGGAAGACCATTTAACAGTGATACCCCGATACTAGATCGCCCGAGCCCCGAATCTAGTAATCTCAAAAGAACAGACGCTGTGGAGTGGGGAAAGTCGACAGCTCCGCTGCGCGTGCGCATTGAAGCCGTTCCTACTGTTCACGACTGACCTCGAAGCTTATTCAAAAAAAACTCTTTCTACCTTAAACATTTCAAATCATATAATTCTGGTTCAAAACTTCACAGCTATATTTCTGTAAAAATATCCATCTCGAGTTCCAGCGCGAAATACACTGCTTCAAAGGAAACACTAAACCCATTGCAGGCGCGCAAGGTTCGCCCGTATATACGCGTCGCTCACAGGAGGAGCAAGCCTGCAGCGCCGAGTGGATAGCCGTGCTTTTTAAAGAATACGCAACGTAATACGTGGCGCAAAGGACGCGGCCGTCCGCAATGAGCATCTCCGCTTTGGTCCAGTTCGTTTTATTGCGTTTCCGTCGGTCCCCAAGCTAGTTGACCGTAGCCAGAGCACGATAGAGGCGCCCGTGGCATCGTCGCAGCGATCCGCGCGATTCTCCCTCTCCCCAGCGGCTAGCCGATCCGGTTTGGCCAATCGAAACAGACGGAGGACGGGCGCGAGCCAATCGAAGGGCACGACCAGCAACAAGGTAGACAAGGTAGACAAGGCCAAGGATCTTGGCCACAGAGCAAAACGACCGCGAAGGAATAAACGAACGATCGAGTAGATATGGCGACCAGGGACGATGGTGTTTAACCCTTGAACGGCGGGTACAGTGTCGACTTTGGCTAATTCTAAATGTCACGTTACGTTTTACTCACCAGGAGTATTATTTCGGAGGAGAGGTAGGAATTTTAAGTCTGTAAAATGGGTTGAAATGGACCCAGCGTCCGATGTGCGCTGAACTATAGTCGAGTTCAGCTATGGGATATTTACTATTGCCGTCTCTGTTCTGTCTGAACGCTGTCACGTGTCGTGTTTGCTTATAGCTGTGACTCGACTCGTTGAACGGACGTTCATGGTTTTAACCCTTGGACGATGGGCGCGAGGTCGATTATGACCCAGTCTAGATATCAAACTCCTGTGTTCATTATTACCCATTAGTCACTTCTTGAAGGAAACAAGGGGTTCTAGATCAGAATAAGATTGAAATCTGCTACGTGGGGTGTGTATAATTGAAGCTACATATACTGTGGGTCAAAATGGCCCCGTGTACGCTGTACATGGTAGACTAGCAAGCCATGCACCATACAAGGGTTTAAAGGCACTGGAAGCTTTCTTTGTTGCCCCTTCAGGCACCTGACCTTTGATGAGAATCACCCTTTAAGTTGCTTTGAATGGTATTTATGGCTTAGCGGTGTAACACAGGCAATTCAAAATACATTTCTAACTCAAGGCTATTAGACTCCTGTTCACCAAACATTATTCTAATTTATAATATATTTTCAAACAACAATACTTAATTGTCCTATTATGGCAACCACTCAGTCAACGATCTGGAAACCTATTTTCCTCACTATTTTCCAACGACAAGATCCAAGGTTTTACGCTCGCAGGGAGCCGAAGCTCTCGGCCGCTCGGACACGTTTTCACGATGGCATTCCGTTGGACAGTGCACTCGTGCTCGCATGCCCCTTTATATTCCACGCTCGTCGCTGCACTCGTAGATTCCGGTTAACCGTCCAGCGGAAAATGCGCGATGATACCGATAGCATCTTCTCGCCCCGTGGATGCCCGCCCGTCACGTTGCTCTTCCACGCGAAAAATTAATCGCCCATTTTTCTGAAGGTTGCGCAAGAAGGGAAGGCCGACGCGACGCGACGCACCAGGGATTCCTTCGCTCTCAGCGAAAGAACTATTAATTTCGGGCGACGAAGGCCCCGAGCGGGCCCGAGGAATTCGAACCTACCAATTACGGCTCACGAGAACAAGTCCCAATCTTTTCTCGGTAACGACCCGCGTGGTTCGGAAACGGTTTAAGTGGGCCTGAAGATGGTCGAAAAGGCTGTTGGTCGAGGCTGGCGGTGGAGATGTTTCGGTGAATCAAAGCGGCTGTTATCTGAAAACCAGTCGACCTCGGAGGGACCGCCCGATGGCGGGGCTTTTAATAAAGACATAAGGGGAATTTAGTGTTGTTCGTTTGGCAGATCGCTGAGCTAATTCGCCCTGCTTTCAAGTGCAGGTGTCATCTTTTTGCGAGGATTACCTACGCGGTTTATGCGTTTTTGCGCGACGGGAAGTCTGTTTCCAGGCTTGTTCTTGGAATGGGAGTTTGAGTGGTTGGTAGTGATGGGTTTGAACCCCTCGCGAGTATTTTTGTTTGAATCGCCAATAGGTATTTGATTCTTAACTGTAGTAATGGTTCATTTGAGGCACTCAGAAATACTTTGTAGAAGTTTAGATACTTTTGAGGTAACAAAAAATTACTCAGAAAATATTTTTACATCACCAACACATTAATTGGATTAATTATAATCAGTTTTTATTACTATACTGTAAAACTCTACAGAAACTATCCGTGCAAGTTACAATTTTTGGTTAAATTTTTAATATCAAAGATTGTACTCGTCGACGAGGAATGATTCATGTTATATTCAAACTTTATTACCTGCAAACTATGTAACCTATACGAAACGGTGAAAGAGGTCGCGGGTACTGTTTCCTAATAAATTACACCGCCTCTACGTAACGTGACCCGAGACATATTTCACGCGGACATCTTGTGCGCCGATCGCCGAATTGTAATCGCCCCCAAATCCTCTGTAACGATCTCTTAACACGGCAAGAACCTCCAGCCAGTCCTAGCATACCCTATCGCGGCAAATCCTTTCAATCCCACTAATCCCTGTACTAAAATTCAATAATCACTCGTTCATTCACCCAACATCAAAATGTACCATAAATCCATCTCAACAATAGAATATCAAACCTTTGCTGCAACCAACTGCTACGCTCCGTGCGGCGAACGCGCATAGGCGTTCCACATACGTGGTTAACAAATACAGCCACTTAATTTCCGCACGGGACATAGTGTACGCGTTTCAAGCTCACACCAAGAGCCAACAGCATTGGACATAATTATCCATTTCGGTTTTTCAACCATAAATCCTAATGATCCTCGAGTATTACACTATAAAATACGGTCCGAAGGCTATCTCACAGCATCATCATCATCATCAACATAATCGACCCCTATGAATCGCCTTATATGCGATTTTCGACGAACATTCCCAGCCTCATCTTCGCGTCTCATTACGATTACTTCGCCGCTCGCGAAGGTCGGTCGAAATTAGGGAGAACTTATATTCTTGGAAAGAGAGGCATCGCTCCCTACCCCCGTTCCCAATACCACGATGGTGTTTTTCAAAGGCATACGGGGAACTTTTCGTTGTTTGCTTTTCGTTCTGTTCTGGACGCGCTGCCTTCGTTCACCTGGCCGCCCGAGCAACGAACACGCGAGAAGCCGCATGCCCATTACGATAACCCCCTGTGCACGATTCTCCTGTTCTTCAAGGCCGCGACAGCCAGGCACAAGATCACTCTGGGAACGTTCCTGCGCGCTTCGTCGCGACTTCTCTCGGCTCGGGCCGCGGTCACACGCGATCTGGCGATTCTACTAATACTTTGGCGTCGGCGTACTTTCGCGCCGAGGCATCTACACCTGCTGCTTTAGTATTTTTTGGAAAATATCGAGGGTACCGACCGAGTAATTTCGAACGTTAGCTCAGAGCAGAGATTGGAATTTTTTTTATTTAAATAAAATGTTACCCATCTCTGGCTCAGAGAGAGTTAAGAAAAGTTGCTCTGCAGTAGTGATGGCTTAGAGAGGCTTGAACGGCTTTGAAACTGTATTTCGTCAAAACCTGCGCCACTGAGAGTGTCAAACTAAACGTTTCGTTGGAATTTAAAGTCGTTCTTGAATTTCGATGGGTTTGGAATCTTTTGGACGAGTGAGATCGATGTGTAGAAATAAAATTCAGGGAATCGCACGAGCTGTTTTGCCAGAAGAAATGTTATCTGCTTATTCACGCGTTTCACACTTTCGATTTCCTCTCCCGTTATTCCCTGAAAAAGGCACTGCTTGTGGATGGCTCTCTGTTGGAGGGATGACGGTGCAGTTCGAGGATGGTGAATTCGAATGGCAGAAGAGGACGGTTTTTACGGAGAGCAGCAGCGAATTCACTAGGAAGGCTTCGTTATTCCGAGACGGTTACAATAACAACCGTTAGGCGCGGTACGCGAAACTATATTCGCGGTAACGGTGCGCGGTAAAATCGGAAAAAGGAGAGGCGACGACTATTCCAGTATGTACTATAGCGCATCGTTGCATATAGTGTGTGATGTGCTTGATTGATCTCTCGATTGTTAGCGGGCATAGTTACTTAGAACTGTAACGCGGAATCTCTGTTCTGATTTCGACGGACACCACAGAGTGGCGCTAAAGTGATTTTCAGGTGTATTCGTATTGATAAAAAAGTAATTAATTGCAAAATCTACTGTATAGTTTGTTCTCTTAAAGGGAAGAACTCTCGCACTCATTTCCCTAGTTGATAGTTTGAGTGAGTGAAACGGGGCATTATTTGGGTGAAGTAGTGATGGGTTCGAGTAGCTCGCGAGTAGTTTTGTTTGATTCCATAACATTAGATTCAAACACAATGAACTTATGATGATTAAAGCTACACGAAGCTTGACCCAATATTAACAAATATAAATAAAATACTAACTTGTTGTTCCTCATTTGAAATACTTATTACTCATTATTTGAAACGTGATTCGTGTTATGCCAGTGGAACACACACCATTCGAGGTTTAGCGATGATCAAAGGCGTCCACAAACTGTTTTTCAAGAGGGTAAAGAAAAATATAGAAAAATAATATAAACACACAGTGGAGTACCCATCTTGGTTTTTTGGACCAATTTCGTAGTGCCGATTTAATTAAAAAGTTAAAACCGAAATTTAAAAATATAAATTTTTTTAATAAACTTTATAAAGATCGTTTTTTAAAAATAAAGCCAGGGAGCACCTGTTTCCAAATAGTTTCAGATTTCGTAAGACCAAGTACGGGGAACGGTAGCGAAGGTTCGATCGTCAGGCTCCAGTTACCTAAGCCTTTCCTAACGCCCGAAAAATCTAAGAAACTGTCCCCTGTATTCCACATGGTTGCAGCCGTACTACGAAGGGAGATGCTGGCCGCAGATAAAAGTGCTACGGAAGAACGGTCAATTTTATGGAACCTGTTCCCACCACGGCTCCCTCAAACGGGTTTAGTTAGGTGCATACGTTTCACGCTCGTATGCGTGCACGGGCGTCTTTAAAGCCCGTAAATTAACGTTCCGTTCTTACGACCCTAGCCTGGGGAATCCGAAAATTCGTAAGTATCTTAATTAAACCGGCGCGAAAACCCGCGACGGCAATTTCAATGGGTGTTCATTTCTTAATTCCGCCAAAGCCGCTCCGTCAATCAGACAGAAACAAATTCCCCATACGTTTCCCACAGGCGTCTACATTCCTTTCCATTTATCAGCAACGAAACCGTAAAAAATGTAATAAAACGCCCCCAGTAATACCTGTCAACTTAAAATAATTTATAAACTGATAAAAATTCGCTACCCTCCTTAAAAAAGATAAGTATTGTGCAATAGAATAGGATAACAAGTATTTAAAATTAAAATAAGAATTCAGGAATATCTTTTAACAAGTCCACTCTGTATCGCCATCGTATTACTAAATATGATTTCTATTCGTAATAATAATAAATAATAAAACGGAAAGGCCTCGATGTAACCTACAAGCTGATGAGATTCTAAACCCATCGGTGTACAAAGTTAAGTCACCTGGAACAGCATTATTGCAAGCTTTTTATATACATCGGCGGGCAATGCTCGTCTTATAGCAGAGTTGCAGACTTCTCGCACACTACACAACGGGTGGCTCGAGAGTCGACTCGACTCGAGTGCGCGATACAAGAAGAGAGGGTGAAAGAGGAAAGTCATCCTTCTCTCTCTCCTTCTCCCTCGCGATCAGGGGTGAGTGACTCACGTTCCGCAGCTTCGACGCCGACAGTCGTCGGGACGCTTACCCTCCAAATATTGATTCGCCGGCTCGGGGGAAACGAGGCTGCTAACCCTCGCGTCGGCCTCCTGTATCTAAATTCTTCCTAACCTATCATTCTTCGGGCTTCTCATTCGGGTCTTCATCCCGCTCGTATTACACAGCTTTCTCCAATCGAATAGTCTCCGACGTTTCGCGTACAGTACGTACCTAGAAGGGACACAGCGCTGCGAGAGTCACAAAGTGAACAGCTTTGAGATCTTTAAGAGGTCTAAAAAAAACCGCATCTCACTTAAAAAATATCAACTTTGGGACTTCCGCAGTTATTGACCTGAATATGTCCCTTCTAGATATAATACTAGGTACAATACTCCATCAGACGCACTAGCGCACAGGTAGACCGGTAGACGCCAGTGTGTCTGGTCTCATGATCGATCAAACACATTCATAAATGATTGCACGCGGAATCGTCGGTGATATAAAAAGAATCAGGGAACTGTAAACTGGTACTCCTCGAATCTTCCACTATAAATGTCAAGAATTTCCCTCCACTCGATCGCACAGAGAAATGACACAAGCTCACCACTCGCTTTTACCTCGCTCTTATCTCCAGCGAGCGTTTGAAACTACAATCACAGCGGAAGCAGGATTTCCTCGTTTGCCTCGTTGGAACGCGAGGTGTTTGGAGGAAGCAGAAAGAGGCAGAGAGAAGCGAGAGAGTAACGATAGTCGGGGCTCGTTAAACGCCGCGCGTCATCGTTCCAATTAATAAATGCATTTTTCCCGTGAGAGAGGACGAGAGACACCGGGCCGCGCACGCAGCACCGCGTTCACGGGCGTCCCACAAGAAAAATCAGATCTGCTATTCGAAAAGGTCACTCACCGTCCCGCCAAGGTCGCCGCGTAGGTTTGTCACATCGCGTGTGGCGCCCAGCCTCCTCGATTTCCTTAATCCTTTCTCGGGCACTGCGTGTTTTTAGGGACGGGCACGGGGAAACTCGCGGGCGAGCACACAGAAATTCGCAGAGGGCCGTGGCACGCGCGCCGAAAGTATGCGGCGAGGCACATACGAGGGAACGACGTGCACGCACTTCAGCTGCTCTCGGCAGCGTCGCGACTACTACGAACCAGTCCATACACGCACGGGGCCAGGTCTCCTACAGTCTGCTACGTGCGGGAGCGTAGTAGAGGGCGACTACCTGCGACCGTGTATCTCGACATTGACTTCCACCGACCGATTCAACCGGCCACTGATCCACGCTCCTCACTTTTTTTTTCTTAAACTACAGTAGATACCATTACTCGTTCCCACGTTCCCGGAAATAATTCGGTTGCGATCGATCGCCGCTGGACTTGGGGATTCAGTAACGATTTAACGGGGATGGGAAGGGTATCGAAGTGTTAAGTTACTCGCAATTTTCAGTTCGAATGTCGGGTGGATTCTACCGCGTGATAGTTATTAAAGAAACGCGATCCGACGAGGGGATAGCGTATTCGTGAGATTATATCATATAGCGTTGTTTCGAAAGTGCCCAGATCGTCACGGAGTATACAGTGCTTTCTATACGCATTGCACGTGAAAGCCCTCTGTAATTGGTACCACTAAGCTGTTAGTATCGCAGTAGAGTGAATGGTAATTGGAATTCTGAATAGCAGGGAAAATTTGTTAAGAGTCGAAGGGAATTGGGAAATATAAGGTACCAGAATATAGTGGAAAATGGTATTATTACCATTGATGTTTGTAGCTACGATTAGTAATCGCTGTAGTTCCCGTTTAATAGTAACCTCGTACACGCGACGGAAATCGAATCCATCACATACGGTAAAAAGTCGAGGTAAATTCGACAAGCACGAGCACACACGTCTTGCCACCATCGACAGCGTCGGCGACTGTTGCAAACTCTCTCCTGCACGTGCACGAGAGTCCCACACAGCTGAAGAACTCGTGTGTACGTGAGCCTCTTCGCAAGCTTCCCTTGCTGTGGAAACGAATTATGCAATCTTTCTCGATTTTTCCCGACACCTGATTTTACGAAACTGTGCGCAGCAGTGGACAGCTTAATGTTAGCGTACTTATCGTTTCTGACAGAAAGCTTTCGAATTAAATTGTAAGAATGTCGAGAAGGCGCTACACTCGATTGGAGGCACCACCTGCGACTCGATTTCAAATAGCTGCGTCAGAGGGCTCCACTGGCTTGATAAACGAACTTTTTAACGCGCTTTCCGCGTGAATAGAAACGGTGTTGAGATTGTATTCAGCGTTTCCTTGTGGATTTTGTGTGACAGTCTCTGCGGAGGGAAGGTAAAATTTAATAACAATTCGATGATTATTTTGAGTCCCATATGTACGATCGGTTGATTAACTGTCTCGGGGGGAATTAAATCGAAGAAGGGCTTCAGATTCGTTGCATGCTTGTGATAGACAATCCTGGAAGCCGATGTAAGTTCACAAGGTGCAAATTAATCTATCCTGAATCGAAAAAAAATTAGGAATGAGCGCGGAGCAGAAGGAATTGGATCCCAGGGATGTTTGGAAAGATTTTCATTGCCCGAAATATGTCGCTCCCGTGTGTCCTGAAACCGATAAAATACCAAAGAACGTATTTGAACCCCGAGAGCAGTCCACAGTGGTTGCGAATTACGCTCTGCGAAAGCTGTGCGAACTTATATCCGATCCCGTAACGAGTAATAGTGCCCCTCGTATTTGTAGACTTCTGCACGAATATCTTTATGAAACGGGAGATAAGGGTTACGTATCCTTTCGTGGATGCTACGAACTCTCTCTGTCTCTATCTTGTACTTTACAAGGGAACACCGCGAACTCGGACTCACCGATTGGAACGCAACTTTGTGGGTTTTTAGAGTGACTCGAAACAAGAACAACGGTGTGTTTCATTTGAGCCCTGTTGCCCTTTAAGGGGGTGAAAACTAACCTCAAAGTCAAATTGGCACTTCCACTTTTTCGCGAATAACTCTACAAATTCAACAGACAGAAAAAAAGTTTCAAACAAAAGTTTAATTTTACAATAAGCTCTACAAACTTGCGTTAACAATTTTGAATAGAGTTTAAACAAATACCTGAATGAAAAAAACCTTTTCAAAATTTCGTTAACGCAAGTTTGCAGCGCTTATTGCGTCATTAAACTTTTGTTTGAAACATTTTTTCTGCCTGTTGTACTTTGAGAGTTATACAGAAATAAGTGGAAGTGCCATTTTGACTTTGAGGTTAGTTTTCACCCCCTTAAAGGGCGATAGGGCTCAAATGAAACACACCGTTGTTCTTGTTTCGAGTCACTCTAAAAACCCACAAAGTTGTGTTTCAATCGGTGTACGAAATGTTAATTTCAAATAATTGGGCAAATAATTATTCGAAATAAAAATTTGTGTACGAAATCTTAATTTCAAATAATTGAGCAAATAATTATTCGAAATAAACATTTGTGTACGAAATTTTAATTTCAAATAATTCGGCAAAAAATTATTCGAAATAAAAATTTATATACGAAATTTTTATTTCAAATAATTTTTTGCCCATCTCTGAATTATCCCTTCAGACGAGCTTCCCATTAAATCCTCATTTACAAAAATAAACAAGTACTTATGCCCGAAATTTCCTTAAGTAAATCTTCAGAAATTAAAAGATTTGCCAATGATAATAAAAATACTAGAATTCCTGGCCCAAAATGTTCAGGAATTTAAAGAATACGAACCCCATCTCGAGCGGATGTTGGACCTCTGTGATCTACCACCTTTGTTGGATAGATCTTCAGAAGCCACTACCAAGTCCGACATATTAATGCAATATTTCACGCTGCTAGGACATCTTCTCTTAATTTTATCCACCGAGGCGCGAGTCTTAAAGATTCACAAAGCCCTCAACTCCTTGCTGTTAGGGACGAAACCCATAGATATTGCCGCAGTGAAGCGGGAATACTGTTGCAGAGCCATGGAGAAGTCGAATTTACCGATAACTCTGACGGAGCTATTATCCGCTTCCCTTTTGGATACGTACGGAAAGGTTCTAGAATTGGTTCTTTTACTTTCGTCTGTCTCGCATACGTGTTGTAAGTAACAGGAAACTGATCCGTCGAGTGGAAAGCCTGATCGTGTACTATTATACTTTCGCAACGTTACGATAAGCTCACAGAATGATGCAAGCTGGTGTACTGAACACCATATTCACCAGAATGGATCTCCCTTTCGCTACTCAGCTCCGTTGCACGCGACCACCCGACTCTCTGTTAAATGGAATTGAATATTGCGGGGAGATGACTTTTTTGATAATGACTACGGTGTGGAGCCTGTTGAAATCTGCCCTTCCTCCTAACAACATGCCTGTTAGTTCGAAAGAAACTGTGATGTCCGCGTGCTGTGGCTTATGGTACATTTCTTATACGCGTAAAGCAGTGGTCGGCAAACTCATTTGTCGAGAGAGACAATTTCTTTTTAGAGCCAATTTTCTTAAACTTAAACTATATAGGTAGCTACATTATTTATTAACTTAATAAACTTTAATTAAAGTTTTAAGTTTTAATTGAACTTAGGTCCACGGAATAAAACTGATATTTTTATTTTAAAATTTACTGATAAAAATTAAATTGTGGCAGAGCCGCGGTTTGCCGACCACTGGCGTAAAGAAATGGATTTAGGAATATTTATAGCCAAATTTCCCTACGCAGGGGTTTAGCGTACGCGTTCGAACGTCAAGTTCATCGCGGCCAATATCGAAGTAATTGCTTGAGAATCAGGAACGAAATGGCTGTCGTTATTCTTGCGGTTATAATTCTATTTCCCTCCTGGAACTTCGTCAGTAGTGGTATCGCGGACGAAGCTATCAGGTTCTTGGTCGGAGTCGAAGCTGGTTCTGTGAGGGTCTTTTCGGAGAGAGTGAAATTTGGCAGAAGCAACGCGGATCTATACTTCCAGAAAACCTTGTTGGTCATTGCCATGCACTTGGTGCAAATAGATGCTTGCATCTATGTAATTATTCGATTTATTTACGATTTATAGGGAATTGTGGTGGGCAGTTTAATTTTTAAGTGTTTGGTTGCAATAGTTAATGGTGAAGAGGAAAGTAATGAAAACTGTACTTCAACTTGTTAATCCGAATGTAGAAGATTCCAAAATTACTTGGAGTACATCTCAGTTTTGGAGTTTGTGGACATACGCGATCAATGCTTTAGCTCTCCTGGCGCCGAAAATGCCGCATGAGTTCATTAAATATGATGGATGTATTCGGTAGATGAAGTTCGGTCAGAGTTGGGCATTATTCGGATAAATTTTTGTTCAAATGATCTCGAATAAGAATTGCGAGTTAAATGAAGTAACTCGAGAATAACTAATCATTTTTTATTCGAATAAATTTGTATCGCGAATATTTTTCATTCGAATATCACGAATATTTTTTTATTCGAATAAATTTTTATCACGAATATTTTTCATTCGTACAAATTTTTATCACGAATGACTTTTTACTCGAATAAATTTTTATCCCCAAAAATTTTTGTTCTAAATAAAAATTTATTCATTATTCTCGAATAACTTCATTTTATTCGAATAATGCCGAGCTCTGATTTCAGTAAACGAGTGTTGAAACTAACACGAACCAACTTAACATATCTTTTTAGAATGATAACTGTGTTAGAGTGGAGTTCATGTACAAAATTCGATACAGAAATAGTCCTACACTGTGTAAAAGCGATCTGTACGATTCTCCTGAAAGATAATACTTTTTTACTGAGCAGCTTTCGGAGGCATGGCTTGATAGTGTCATTAATTAGTTAGTCCCTTATTAATACTTTCAAAAGCTACATTGAATTCCATCCCCCGTAACAGCGTTACGCATTTAATACCTAGGATTGATAAATCAAATTCTGAGCTTCGCTAAAGTGACGACAAAGCAGCAAAGAATTTTAACAGCAGCATTAATTTCGATCGAAAGGCTCATGAAAAAGCTGCAATTTTATCGAGAGATGTACGGAGAGCAAAGTATTACGTTCACTTTGGAACTATTGTTCCGATGCCTCTATCGGAAAGACGAAGAAACTCAGATAGACCAACGGTATAGTTCATTCGCAGCAATAATTAAAAGATATCTCTAAGACGTCATTATAAAAACAGTTTCGCAGCCTTTTACTAGCGCTAGGTTCGTACATTTGGGAGAGCATAGTACACTGTCCCAAAAATCTTGAGAAGTTCATAGAATACGGAGCAGTATACGTCATCCTAGACGTCATTGAAATTTCCCCGTACCCTTCTCAATGCCTGTTCCTCGCTCTCCTGACCGATATATGCGACAACTACTTCTGCGGCCCTTACCTATGTACTTGGCGAGGAGTTAATAAGAGAACAGGGTTAATGTCCCTGCTAGCGACAATTTGGAGAGAAGAAGAGATTCGAATTAAAGTTAAACGGTGCAAGGACGGCGCCGTCACAGGCAAATCTCAAAATCAATTCGATCGTTATCAGAATCGGCGTAGCTATACGCTCAAACATGATATTCCCGTACGCTAGATGAAGAATTATCTGAGATTGGCACTAAACAGTGGTCGGAAACCTACGATATTAATCTGAGCAGGAATATCAGCCCCGCTCTAGTCGATATGATTGGTTCGGTGCGACCGAAGATATACAGCATTCGAAAGATAATCGAGAGAGACGGGGAGAGGTACGAAATGGCCAAGGATCGTTATAAAATACTGTACAACGACCTTCCGGTGGAGGATCGAGTGAGTGGGATACAGAAAGATTCGCTGTATTGTAATATTCTGGAGTTAACGTTAACATTTTTCAGATTACGATATGCTCCATAGACTTGTATTTTACGTTGAAGTTGGGTCAAGCGTGGATAGAGATCGGTAAATATTTCGAGCAAGTCGGTATCACTCCGCTCGGCATGGACGGTCAAGCAATCTTTATAATGAGTCAACGGTATCATTTCTGGGGTGTGTTGGTAAAAGAGAGGCAGAAGAGGTTGAAGCAATTTGTGAACAGGGAGGAAGACGTGGAGGAGAAAGACGAGTACGCGAGGATTAGAGACTCTAAGCTCGCCTCGGCGTTGGACGCCTTCGACGAGTTAGATTACGTACGCAGAACAACGAGTAGAGAGTATATGGCGAAGAGAAAGAACGATCAAAGGGAGCAAGTCGATTCAGCCTTGACGTTTCCGCCAGGCTTGGACGATTCGCATTGTCACAGAACTTTCCAGGATAACGTAAATTTTACGGTAATGGTGGAAGATGGCTTTAGGGATCTTGTTTGCTTTCGGTATTAGTTTCTTAATTTTCTGTTTCTATTTAGGCTATATTCGATCAACACCTTTCGATAAGTAGTGGCCCAATGCTAATTGATCGAATGAATTTACCCCTCGTTTCGCCATGCGACTCGCATATTTCTGATGATACATATTCCTCTGAAATTTGTTGCTCCCCTTTGTCGAGCGAGTTCTTGTTAAAGCAAAAAGAATTTAACCGAAAACCGTAGCTGCTGTAACACTTTTTTATCGAAATATATTCTCGATACCCTTCTTGGAAAATATAGAACCCTTCATTGCCGACCGAAAGCTCGAGTGTGTATAATTCCGTGTTTAAAATATTCCCGATAATAAACGTTTAGACGATTACTAAAAACCTACGTTTATTCCCTCGAGCTCGAGAAATTAAAACTTATTTTCGTATCGCGTTATCATCCTCAAATATCTTCGCAATTAAATTTAACTTCTCAGGGCCGACTTTATCAATGGGCTAAATGGGCTATAGCTCAGGGGCGCCCGTGTTCCATGTGATGTACTGCCTTGCACCGATTGCGAAGAAATTGCACCCTTGGGGGCTAGGGCGCCAAAATTTTTTAGCCCAGAGCGCTCAAATTTATTAAGACGGCCCTGGAACCAGTGCTGGATTTACCCCTAGGCTAACAAAGCTGAAGCCTAGGGCCCCGTTTAGCTGAGGGCCCTTCATTCTAAATATTCTCCTCGAAAAATTAGCATTTTTTTATATCATCTTTATTAACTTGTATCTTTAATGTTTATTTATGTTAATGTTATGTTTAGTTCTGATATTCAATGTTAATTTTTTAAATTAAATTCTTATTAAAATTATACGAGTATTATAATAAAAAAATCAAATCAGCGTCATTTTATTTTCTACATTTAATCGAGGGCCCACCAAATATTCAGCCCAGGGCCCCCGAAAGGTAAATCCGGCTCTGCCTGAAACTTCTCAAGTCAGATCTCCATTCGAACCGAAATTATTTACGATTCCGAAAGGAGCAACGCAATAAAGGAAAATAATGAAATACCACGAATCAATTGACTATATATACAGGGTGAGTCACCTGAATCTATCACCGCAAATTACTCGCAAGCTGTTTGCCAGCTGAAAAAATGTTTGAAACAAAAGTTGCGCGGTATGAATGAGTGCGCACAGTCGAGTAATTAGTTCGTTGAACGTTGTGGTTGAATTTTGCAAGTAATTTAAAGTGTTAGAGTCAGGTGACTCACCTGTACGATACGTTTCAATACCTCCCGCCAGGCGTTCCAGATTTCGTATACCCATTCGCGTCTGATTTTCGGCGGAAGCGTATCGGCGATCAGAAACAGCCCGATTGGCTACGCCATATTATCTCGAGCGGCTGTAGATGAACCTCGGTAATCTAGATAACGTAACGGAAAGCCCTGGGAGAGCGGGCGAGGAAGAACGCGGCGGCGGCGAGCCAGTCATAGCCAACATGCCGTTCCCGCCGCGAGCGATCGTTGTTGTCGTTCCCGTCCGTCGTGTACCGGTTTAAAAGCGCGTCCAGAGCAAAGTTCTCGCTCCGTGGCTGGTCCGCGTAATAAACACGAATCGGCCTTGTGTCCCTCCGCTGTATCGCATCGGATCGACGAGTTTCGGGGTGACGTTACTGACCGGCGAGCATAAAACGCGCAATTTCAAGAAATCGTGCACCTCGCCGACCGCAGAGTCTCCTTTTCCCTCGGCCGACCTCCGGTCCGTCTCCCATTGGCTTTTCCACCTTCCCGCACCTACACGGGGCCCCTGCAGCTCCATCGCCCAAGTGTCTCCGTCTTTATCCGACCGTTCCCGTCGCTCTCCTCCGTACCTACCCCCTCCCGGCGTTCATCCTTCCGTCATCGTCTCGTCAGTCGCGCGAGGCAGACTACGGGAGCTGGCCGCCGCGCACCCGGGGAATTTTACACGTTCGTGAAACGCAGAGGAGAGTTGGAACCGGCAGGCAGCTTCTTCTACCTCGTAAATATGGCGTGTGAACGGTGGTGCTTTAACCGCGGCTGTTACGGAGCCAACCGATGGCCGTGCATCCTGCTGCTGT
The DNA here is from genome assembly GCA_963971345.1 of Andrena flavipes. Classification (NCBI taxonomy): domain Eukaryota; kingdom Metazoa; phylum Arthropoda; class Insecta; order Hymenoptera; family Andrenidae; genus Andrena; species Andrena flavipes. The sequence goes on from OZ020480.1 coordinate 78,266,333, forward strand.
TGGCCCTCTGCGTGCTCGGCTCGGGCCTCGCGGCGGACGAGTTCAGTGAGTCTTTTCTTCATTCAACTTGTTGCACCCTTAAGGTATGCTCCGAACCGGGCGACGGTCGCTGGGTCGGGGGCATCACTGCGGGAGAGGGAGAGGAGTATCCGGAAACCTGTGGCCGATATTGCGCCTGAATTAAATTCAGTTCGCAACGATAGCGTGGAAACGCGAGTGGGGAAAGTCGGTGTTCTTTCAGGAATTTTGATAGTCGGGGATTTAAATGTGGAGCAAATGGCTCACCCCTCCCCCTCCCTAACACACACACGCGCGAATTGCGCTGGTGGCCGCGAAGTGCGTCAGCTGATCAAGTGACAAATCTCCAAATTAGTACGAAAATCACGTAGCGTACAGATCGATTTAACGCTTCACATTTGAAACGGGTTTCGATCCCTCGATTTCGCGATGCTAGATATTTGCGTGGCGGCGCGAACGTGTAACCAGTTGCTCGAATAAAAGTTGCGAGCAATGTGGCGATTTCTGTGGAAGCGACTGGTTGCTCGGTCTGGACAGGGCTTTATGCGCGTTCTCTTTCACGGCGGCTCGGGCTCTTCGGGTCTCTCCGAGAGAGGAGATGCGTCTCTCGCGCTGGTCCCCGGCTCGGCCTGAAAAAAGATCGTAATACGAAGGTGTGACAGAGAGGGGGGACGGAGATAGACCGTGGCAGATAAGAAGGGAACGCGGATGGTGTAGAGAGAGAGGGAACGAGGGAAAGAAAAAGTGTCGAGCCCGCCGAGGGACAGAACGAGCGAGAAAACGAGCGTGCGCCTCTTCCTACGCGAACTACTACGCAATTTCACTAACCGTGACTGTACTCTTTTAAAAGGAAACAACTTCCCTGGTGTGTATCTCGTTTATCCCTTTCCGTCGCGATAATAGCCGGGGTGTGGGGAATTGCGTTCACCGGGCAATCATTGAATATATGTAAATTTCTGAGGTTACTAAAGGGGAACGGTCAGCCGCGTTAATTTTAATATTCATAATCCGTGGAACGTACGATATAGTAATTGCTTTATTCCATCATCGAAGAACTTATGCTCCCGTCAGAAGATGTCCCGTGACTTTGCTGTATTGCATTTTCCAGGCTGCCGTTTTTCTTCCTCTCGCCTTCTCGCGAACTCTCGCGCAGTGCGCATAGGTAATCGTTATTAAGAGATCGCTGCATTTTCTCATTGCCATTACGTAATCTAGATTGGGTATCGATGTGTCGAGTATAGAAAAGGCGATATTTAGGTGGGGCATGGTTGAAGTACGGTTCTGGAGTAGAGGTTCGAAGCGATTTATTGCAATGTTCTCTTTTCGAGCTTGTCATTCGATCGCAGTGTCGCCAATTTTTTTAGACGTTTAACCTTTCTCGGTATATGCGTCTTTTGTTCCCCTCACTGTTGGGAAAATACGATCGCATGATCCTTTTTTCTGGGAATTGTACGTCGTGATACTTTCTACCTCGGTGGGAGCGTGATTTTATGTACGAACACAGCCGCTGTGGTTCCGGAGTTGGTGGGAGCCATTTGGCGGTCAATAACAATACTACTACTATTACTATTACAACTCCTACTCCTACTAATAATAATAAAAACAATAATATAGCAAGAGCAACAAGTAGTGATCCACCTGCATCGTCGCAACGCATTAATTAGCGAGAAACGCGCAAATATTTAAATTCGACGTATTATTTACCAGATTGACGATGCGCGGAACGTCATTAGTTTTTGCGTCGACATTTATTGGAAGACAAGTTGGGATTTCCGAGGTGACAGATCGAAGAGGTTATCCTCCACGGTCCACCGTTATATTTGTCTCCCGATTTCTCCAGTGTTTGTCCACTTTATTGTCGCTGCGGGCTTATCTAGGTTTTATTTATCTTCACTGTACTTGTGCACGTTTCTTTCACCGTCTACTCAGCTGTTAACACAACCCCCTCCCTGGCAATTTCGAGCAATAATTCTCCTCGGTATTTATCAATCTGACACTGAGTTTAATGCTTTTCCATATATACAGTGGCTCTAAAAAATACGATTCTCATTACTTTACTGATTAAGCAAAGGATTTAAAATCTGCAATGAATTTCGTGCTGTGGAGTGAAAGTAATTGTTGGGGGAGGGAAGTTGTAGGTTCAAGGCTATGCGAGGTTAGAAGCGGAGGTCGTGACTTTGAACCTTATCGCGTTGAACATGATAATTCTACACTAACAAAATATGTCTCGCGACAATTTTACGATTGTATTCTCGCCTCTGAACTGTTTTTCACGTCATTAATATTAGCCTTCGTTAACAAACTACTTGGACATGCATAAGTTAATTACAGACACCGTACAAAACGCGATGTATAATTAAACAAATAAAAGACTACCTCTTAACAAAATTATGCAACATTGTCAGGCAAAAAGAAGGTCGCTTGGGACACGAAACTTAAATACTTTTCATGGGAATAATAACAATAAGCATCAGCTCTGTACGAGTGGCTTTATAGGTTTTCGCGTGTTGCACGCGATTAATTTCGCCGAGCCTTCATTTTTTTTTTGTAACGCGAGAAAGTGCATCCAGTAGCACAGTGTCGTAACGAGAAATTTATCGAAATTAGCTCTTCCTTATTACAAAATGGAAGCCTGGAGGAGTCAAACCGTACTTCCTCTTTTTTTCTTTTTCAAAATTCACACCCTCTGTGGGGCGTTCTGGGACTTTTTTCATCTATGGTACAGAAAAATTCACCGTTGGCTAATGAACTGTGCGCGCGGTCACGGTCGCCGGTGCGAAATCCAAGAAATTCTTAGCTCGGAGCATTAAAATGCCATTAGGCGTTCGACCTCGCGTTCTCCCCGTCGAACCTTTCATTTCCATGTTTAGCGGAATTAACAGCATCGTGGTACGTCGCGGCTCGTTCGGACGCGCGATAAGACCTTCTGTTTGAAAATGGCGAGAGTTGCGATGCCCCCTTTCTCTAAATTCTGAGCTGCAAATAATGATCATTAGGGTGGTCCTTAACCATGGGCCAGTGGTTCCCAACTTGGGGGTCGCGAAGTGTTTTCTGGAATCTTTTTTTTTAATATTATTAATTTAGAATTATATTTTGAAATATCTATTTTTAATGCATTTTCTTTACTTCATTAAATTACTTTTCGGAAATAAATTGCTTAGAAATAAGAAATTAGGAATAAAATCTTATATATTTAAAGGAACTGCACTTTTTATACAATTTTAATTTCCCCATTACATTGAGAAAAATCTTTCACTTCCCCTTAATCTCGTGGACCACCATTTCGCAAAGAATAAGAATCCAGATTTCCAGTGTCCTTTCAGCGAAGCTCGCCCTCAGTGGACTCGCTACAACCGTTGGCCGCGTAAGCCACGTTCCAACGCTATCGATCTTCTTCCACCGTGGAACGGTGCACAGACATAAAAGTCTCATTGTCGCTTAATTGCCCCGGCAGCCTTGGATCGAAACGAGCGCGTCGAGCAGCGGGGACGCGCTCGAAAAGCGCAATCCAGGCAAGACCGAGGGCACGCTCACGAGCACCGCTAGGCGTTTCGCGGGCCGTTTGCCCTTTTCGACTCGCTTCGCGCGAATGGGCCCGCGGCGTGGCACCATCGAAAACGGCCCCGAGCGTACGCGACGATTGCCGCCGCGAAAGCCACTCGAAGCCGAAGTGCGCTACTCAAGTAGACTCCTCTGCGGCCACCCTTTTTTTGCGAGCGTAGAGTTCATCCACGAGTGGCTCTCGAGGAACGTACCGCGGGAAAAGAATTGATGGGATCGACGTGGCGACTGTTTCGCGAACGTGAGAACTGATACTCTTGTGAAATCAATCGTCACGTCCGCGAATTCCATTTGTCTTCAATTTTTGGGGCCATTCTTAAATTACGTAAGCTTAATTTTAATTTTGATTTCTTACACCTTCCATATTTTTAATTATTAAAATTCTTTTAAAGGTTTATACGATTCATTTGACTCTGTTTCGTGGGCGACTCAGGTTTAAAATACACATTTCCATAGAATTTATGATCGTATAAAATTTTACGATAAGTTTGACATTAGAAGAGCATATATTTTGTGAAAGATTTCGTCGAATAATGGAGAAATATCTTTTAATACATCCAAACGCAACAGTTTAAATATATCGAAACTAAAAATACGTGACTTACAGCACTTTCATAATCACTGGCACAATTTATGTATCTTTACAAATTCCACGTAACGTATTTGACGTAACGATTGCATGAGATTTACGAATATATTGTACATATTCGTCACGCACTGTGTGCCGTTTATTAACGAAGACGGGAGATTTTTGTTCTCATTCCTAAAAATAGTTTTAAATGGAACTTCTCTAAAGATCAATCGAAACTTCTGCTATCACCTCACCGATCCGTTTCCACTCGTTTACATTTCTTTCTCTTTCCTCGAATTTGCTAGTGGTGTTCACAAGAATAACGACGAATGGGATTATCGCGACTGAATCGTAGCATCGCCTCGGTCCCTGGTCATAATTCTAAGCGCGCGTCGCTGAGGTTCAACGTTCTCCTCGAATTAGTCTTTCGGATCGGCGCTTGCAGCTATTCCTATCGCGTTAGGACTAAAAATAGGTAACATCTGGACTTGTTGGCAGTACGGCCACGTCGAAATTCATATGTCCACTGGCGGATGGGAGCCAACTTTTTACCCTAGATCCTGGTCAGCGCGATCGATTTCAGATACATATATACCACCTCGTTCGAAATTAATTTCCTTTAATTGCAGTAAATTGCAATAAGTTCTCCTTTATAGTCATCACCTTCCTATTTCAACCATTTACAAAAACAAACGGATGTGATGAATATACCACCACCACCACCAGGCACAGCATATATTTTATTGACAATTTAAACTTATTAATCGATATTTCTATTAATAACATAGAAACGTGGACATATTAATATTTTATGTCGATTTTATACACATACAGATGCCTAATCGTCGCGAATAGAAGCACGCAAATAATGAAATAACGTAAGTTACATACACGAAGGGGCTCTCGCTCCTCCCCTCCCACTTAATACAGGTTTTAAAGTTTGTAGAGTACCTAGTAACTTTTTATCACTTCATTGCACAGGCGGAGGTTTTTTTTTATTATACATCGCGGCTGTTTAAGATGATCTCGCCTCCTATCATTGCCAGAAGGGAAAATATATATAGAGAAAGAGGAGGGAGGAGCCCCCCTGTTGGCTGGCAGTAGTTAGTAGTTTTAGTAGTTAGTTGTGATGGTTTCAGTTTTGTGGTGGAGATAGATAGAGCGAAAGCACTGTTGTGTGATGGGAGATGATGATGATGGATGATACAAATTCTCTCCCTCCTCCCTTGAATGTCCGTCTCCCCCTCTCCCTCTTTTTTAATTATGTCCCTAATTATATTATGGTGGTGATTGAGAAACTAACTTAACTGCTGAAAAAGGTAGAGAAGCCCGTTTTCTCTAATTTTCTTGGGCCTAATAATAACTCTTAACTACTACTCTAATCCTGCTAGTGGGGGACTCTTCATTGGTAAGACTTACCTAGCCATAGTCACGGTAATGTTAGAAGATAGGACGAAACAGGTACATATATATACAAACGAATAGACGAGGGAGAACTTGCGAGAAAGCGGGAGCGATCGAATGCCATCTGGCGGCCGAGTCGGAAGTATCGCTACACTGGTATACCCGTGCTCCCTTGCAAAACGCTCCACACCCAAATCTGCAAATACAGCATACAAACTCTATTCCACGACTTCAATGCTCCCAAAGCAGTAGAATAACCCAGCACAGTCTCCACAAAGCGTTACCACAGAAAGTTACACTAAAGCTATCCACAAAAGCGAATGCTCGCCCGTCAGCTAACGTTGGATCCAACGAAAGTAAAATTCCTCGACTCTGCATAGTTCCCATTAACATTTCTTTCTTCCACCTCCTCCTACCTAGCTGAAATCTTAATATATAAAGCAGAAAGTTTACATGATGTGTCGCCTGAAAAGTTTCACAGAAATGTGACTTAAAAAAAGGGGAAAAGAAAGAAAGAATCTAAATTCCTGGCGAAGCCGAGTAGTAAAACTAGTTCGATATATTCCAACGCGATATATCCCCTCGTCACACGTATTTAGCACCTCAGTCGATGCTTCCACTGGAATCCCGATTACGCGGAAGCCTGTTCGAGTTAAAGAAAAATACGCAAAAGTTTTGGGAAATTTCTGTCGGTGGAATACCTAACTGGGGGGTCCGATGAATTCTAACAAACGGCTGCTGGTTCGCGGAAAGTGTTTCTGTTCCAGTTTCGAAGCAGCCGGCGTAAAATGCCACTTCCTCGCGCGTCTGCGTCTCGTCGCGCTGAAATACGCGTATCTGTGAAGCTATTTGCACTCTCCGCTGCACGTGCTCGATCTCGTTGCTTTCATCGCGCCGCGTGTCGTCACGCTCGCGGGATGTCGTTCCGAATAATAAACACCTCTCTTTTTAGTTATCTCGCGGGCCTTTTGCTGCGCCGGCGTGTGGCGTCGTGCTTTCAAGCACATTTTCAAGGTGACGATGAGTCGACAGTTTTTTCGGAGACTCCGGGATCGAGGGTCTTCTGCTTGTGACCCAGATAGCGTTTGACGAAGGGGAAACCTTGACCTAGACCATCAGCGGTGATAAGCGTAATCGCGACCGTTGCAGAATCATCGGGCGGAGATAGGCGGATTAAGCTTGTGGTCGTGCTCCCCGCAAATTCCACCGAATTGATCACGAATTTGGGATGGGACGTTGTTCACGGATGATGGTGGGATTTTGGGAAGTTTTATTCTTTTTTTTTTGTTTGATACTTCTGGCAGGGAATTTTCTTCTTGAAGTGGATAAATTTATCGGGGAATGAATTTTTGGGGATACTAATTTTGGGAGGGGTGAACCATATTTAATTATTTTACTTTTATTTATTGTTAATTATTTTTGGAAATCCTTGTTCACCTTCCAATTCTCCTAGGTTGATAATTTGGACTCCCCTCAAAGTTTAGGAGATTTACATAACTCAGATTTTTGTGGGACTTGAGATATATATATATGATTTAATCTTTGGTATTTTTTTATGAAGCATTTATGAAACTTTTTCCGTCACAATTTGGTCCATGTATTTAACCATGTTATGGTAATGCTTACAAATTTTATTATTGGTGGTAGTGCAAGCGTTTGAACGCACTTGTTAAAAAAAAAATGGTCTTCCCATAGTATCTGTGATTCTGACTATTCGCTCATCAAAAATAAAAAACCTCAATGATTCTTAATGTCGATTAAAACATTGACAATTAAAAAATGGCACATTAAAGATCGACTATTGATTTTCACGTTTTTGGTATCTTTCGCAGACTAAAAAAAGCGAGAAAAAGACACGATTTTGAATTAATTTAAACTAATAAAACATTGATAGAAAAAATAGATTGTTCCCTTCAATGAATTGAGAAGTTGGAATAATGGTAAACGATGCCAGTAGCTTTAACTTTTAAGTAGAAGCAAACAACGCGTGACTGTTTATTTTTGCACATACATCGTTTATCGCTTGCACGCTATAGACTTTTCAGCGTATTCCACCATTTACAGGGAAACAAAATGATTACGGCCGCGCTGGCTTTTACGATTTTAGCTTTATCTTGCGATAGCCCTAGCAATTAAAATAAATTGCTCTAGCATTTATTACTTCTGCGACCGCATTCCGCGTGGAATTCTCATCCTTCTCTAACTAAAAAAAATTATTTTGCACTCTTTGGTGCCTACATCGTTTACCATTTTCACTCCTCAGTTAATAAGCAATAATTAAATATGAAATCTGAAACAGAGCAGTGGCAATGCGTCATGCATTTCACTTTCCCATTTGTTCGACGTGCTGAGCCTTTCTTTAGGAAACCATCACAGAGTAGAAGCACTCACTTCGCCTTAAAAAAAAAAAAAAAAAAAAAAAAAATAAAATCACCAGCATTTGAATGAAAGCCTGTTTCATCCTCTTCATTTTTACATTTCTCAAACAACTCTACTCCCCTCGTCGCCGAGGAACCAATAGAGCCAACTGATCGTGGCCATTGAAACAGTAGGAAGAGCTCAGTTGCCCGTCGGATGAAAACGGAGGTGGGCGCGTGGTTCGCGTTGCGGTGTCTCTTTTTTTTTTCCATCGCTCGGCCACGGACAGACTGCCAGCGCAAGTGTACCTATGTAGTGCCGTGCCCGCGAGCAACACGAAGATGGTACCAGCACGTATCCGGTTTCTACAACGTGTATCGCGTTCGATATGCCTGTAACACGACGATAATCCTATATCGTGTTCCACTGCGATCGGTGCAACGCACGGTTACGAATACCCGCAGCTATACCCGCTCGAACGAGCCGCTTACTTCGGTGGATCCGCCGCACGGTGGTTCCAAATCCCTAAAAACCGGAAAACCCCTCAAAACGTACATCAATTTAGTCAGAAATCGGTACTTTTCGGTGCGTTTTTGGGGTCGCTGATTCCAAATCTGAAATTCAAAATTTTTAAAACAAAATGGCGAATCCAATATGGCGCAAATTTAGTCTAAACTTGGTAGCCTACGGTTTTCGAGGTCGCTGATTACGAATCTGAAGTCAAAATTGCAAAAAAAAAAACAAATGGCGGATCTAATATCACTGAAATAATTTTTGTGAAAATTGATTGTTTCGAAAACGTGTTTCGAGAAAAACTTACAGTTTGATACCGAGCGTCTAGTGACGGGGACAGAAACAAAAATCAATTCTTTTTTAGTTCAATAAATGTATTATTAATTAAAAGAAAAATCACACTTCTATCTATTAAACCTGCGTCACAATCCATCTTCAAAAAACACCTATTATGAAGGCCGTCACGTTGTTGGTCCCCTTTAGCTGCCTCTAAAATTAAAATTAAAAATTTACCTGGTCATTTTGAAAATATGAAAAAAAAATTATTTTTGGCGTGGCAATGCCCTTAATTCGATTTGACAATTCGCATACGAATTATTGCTAATTTGCTATATGAAAAAAAATTGAATTATTTTGTAAAATCGTCACAAGCCTCTGCGTTTAAACCCATCTCAATTTCTTTCCCCCAAATTCCCCGCCCCCAAAATTCACAGCCCCTATTTACCCTACACTTAAATCCACCTCTGCGCGGTGCCCACCCACGTGGCCTCGCGAATTGAGCCTTGCTGTCGCTAATGGCCCCCGTCCGATTACGCACGACTACGCCATATCTTGCTGGCCGCTAACGTGCCTTAAGCCTCGTTCACATTAGTCAAGTTTACTGGCTTCGAATCGCTTGAAATCAGTAATCTAATCTGTTATTCACCTCACTCGAAATATCCTTTCAAGTTTCAAGCGAAGTAGAGAGTGTTCCAACTTCTCTTGCCTTGAAATAATCTTGAAGCATATATGTATATGTATATGCTTTAAGAAAATAATACAACTTGAATGGCGTGAACTTAAACCTTAAAGTCACGAAGCGACTCGAAGCCAGTAAACTTGACTAACGTGAACGAGGCTTTATAGGTCAATTGTTATATACATTGTGAATGAGCGTCGTATTAAGTATCTATCGGGCATGATCGTGCCCCCTCGCTCTGTCCAGTATTTGTTGTGGCTAACAATAAGTGTGCGAGCGTTAACCTCGTTTCGCGCATAATTGAGCTCGGGGGAGATTAATGAATCGCCAGCAGAGATAAGTCCAGTCCGCAAGGGGCGTGGGGCGGTAGTAATCGCTCGCGAAGTCGTGTATTAATAGTCAATAATCTCTCGGCGCTCACTCGAGGAGCGTACTCTCTTGTTATGCTTATAACAGATTTAATTAAGTCGAGGCTGGTAAATAAGTTGAATCGCCAGAATAGCTGTGACTTTGAACAGAAGTCTGGGGGGGATTGGATGGTGCAGTTTCCTGTGACAAAGGTCTGCGACGAGTCACGCAGGCTTGGTATTAGTTGAATTGTTCATAAAACTTGATTTAAGTGTTTCGATGTTGACTGAAAAATTTAATGCAACTTATGCTCGCTGGACGCCCATAGAAATATCTTGAAAAACCTTCTTTGTTACCTTTTTTAATTGTATATTATAAACTAAAGGGTCTTTACCTGTGGAATAAATAAATAATTAATGAGAGAAGGATAAATTCTTCAGGACAGGCTTGCGAAAATTTTCAACCGTGGATTATTTTTTAATTTCTGAGACGCAGTGTTGGAGCTCGTACGATTTTATCTTCCCAGGATCGAGCACCGGGCGTCAGGCCAGTTTGAATGGGCTAAAAAGTTATCGATTCGTTTCGTCGATGAAACGCGGAACGTTCGATGAATGCAAACGTTATTAGAGCGGGATGGATCGTCATCGAGGAGATTAGATTACATACGTCAAACCTACATTGGAATGTGTGTCACGCATATGGAACGCGTAATCTTCATCGAGCTCCCGATAAATGCGTACGCATATGCAGCCTTGATTTAACCTTGCCTTTACGGACGCGCTGTTTTATCACCTGTTTACTTCCTGACCTCCTCCCGACGGGTCTGCCTCATCTTACAGCGAAGAACCGCGTTGGAATTTGATGACTGAGCAGGGAGAAACTTTATTCGGTATTCATTGATCCAGAAATAATTTTTTTTCATGATTTTTGGAAGTCTGAGTGGACTCTTTCGTTTCCATACGCTTCTGAGGCCGCCTCTGTTTATAAAAATTGCGAATAACAGGGTGCGAGGACTCAAGTAGTTGGGGATTTGCCTTTGACCATGGAAATGTGTACGTTAAGCCACGTTTACACTAGTCAAATTCTATTTCAGAGCAGGTAGAGTTGAAAGAAATTTGGAAGGGTATTTTAAGCCAAGTAAATAAAATGTTCGCATTGGTAAAGTAGTTCTTCAAGTCAAGTATCTTGACTTTAATTTCGTTAATTTTTTATAAAATAAGCCTTTTAAGAATTTTTTCAGGATTAATTTACAGTTTTCATATAAAATTTGTGTCTTTAATTAAATTAATAGAAAAAATTGTTCTAGACTCCTCGCGAAAAAACATAGGTTGCTGGCAATCAAATTTCATTTTTTTCCTACAAACTATGCGAATCAACTTCCGTTGCACGTACAAATTTTTAGTCAAAAAACAAATTGTTTGAAATGCACTCGAAAAATTGTCCACCTTATTTGCGAATTTTCGCAACTTTTTCTTCCAAAGCGCACCGTTTTCCAAAATAATTCGTTTAAAAAATCGTTACGTGTGACGGAAACTACACTCAAATTGTTTATAACAAAAGATTTGAATTTTATTGCGGAACTTCGGTTCAAAAGTTACAGTATCCATCAGCGACCTATGTTTTTTGGTGAGGAGTCTAGAACATTAATTAATATATTAAATTTTATGCATGTTTTTCTATTAATTTAATTAAAGACACAAATTTTATATGAAAACGGTAAATTATTCCTGAAAAAAATCCTTAAAAAGGCTTAACAATTCACAGCTATAGCGAGGAATAGTGAAGTCTCTACTGCGCATGCCCGCAGGACGGAGTGGGCGGAGCCACTCTCCCCTCCACACCTCGCATTCTGAAGACGGTAATCCAGTTTTGAGGTTTAGCACTTCCTACTTTCCTATCTTCCGCTGAAAACTCCCAGGACTCCCATATCACGCAATTAATTTCAAGCACCACCACATCTTCAAAGCGATCTTTATTCTTCCTTCATTAATCAACGCAAATAGTCAACGCTTATCTATATGTATTTCTCCGAAATGATCGTACATCGGAGAAGCGGATCAATTATAAAGGTAGTCGTTGTTTTCAGCTCGACTGGATCGCGTGGAACTGCTTCGGTTAATCGATGCCTCTAAATAGGATACGTGGCGGGGCCGCTTTGTTCAATTGCAATTTACTCGCCCGCGGAGAATTGAGCGAACAATCCGTAATCGAGGCTAAACGGAAGCCCACCACTCGGCGTGTCTCGGGTTCGATGGGAATTATCTTTGAAATTACACGGCGCCAGGCTTACTTACGCGACTAGACGACGAAGACAAGTATTGTCCGCGGGAGGGACCCCTCAATGCCCCACTCGAACCTCCCCCATCATTCGAAGCATGACACAGCTGAAGAGGATTAATCATTGCTCAGCAGGTTTTCCTCTTTCATGCGATTTTACTGTGACTCATCCGATAAGAGTTTTAGTAAAATTCTATAGCGAACGGGGTTTGAAAATGGAGGAGGCCACGTGGGAGGGGTCTAATGAGTGTTTTGAAAAACATATAACAAGTTGACTTTGCATGGTGGTTACCATTGAGCTCCGCATAATGTAGGTTTTCCTATAAGCGACTGGATGCAACGTTGAGAATTTCAAGGCTCATTTTCTCGAAAATGAAGCGCAATATCAAAAAATTTTATTCCTTTTTCTCCACTTATTTACTTCTTATAAGTAGAAAAGAATGAGTAAATTTTTTTGATATCGCGCTTCATTTTCGAGAAAATCGACTTTGGAGTTCTTCGCGTTGCGTCAAATTGTGTATAAGAAATCCTACCTTTACGATTATATAATTACGAAACATTTTTTGGTAGAATGTCTGTAATAAACCAACTCCCGGATTTACAAACTTCTGAATAATATTCCCTTCATTAGAAATGATACGTAATATTATGTGGGATCAGGAATCTACATAAAAGGGAGTTCGGAATAAAAGACCTGGGATGAGGGGTTTTGGTGGAGTTGGATAGGCGGCTGCTCAGTATTCCCGAGGATCTACAAAATCGCGGGTTCAAGCCCCGCCGTCTGAGGTTCGTTTTTTCCGTACTCCCGAAAAACATTATTTAATATTCGAATATTTTACAAGTATTCGAATGCTAAACTTCGAATATTCGAGTATTCGAATACTAAACTTTGAATATTCGAGTATTCGAATACTATTCGAATACTGATTCTGATGTATTCGAATACTATTCGAATACTGATCAAGTTTCAAGTATGGTGGTGTGATGAAATGTGTCAAAATTAGCTTACAAGATTTTCACCCTCACAAACTAATGAACTGACAACTGAAACAAAATTATAAGCTTGTAAAAAAAATGAACCTAAAGAACTTGATACACTACATACAGTATTCGAATACCGAAAAATTCGACAAATACTCAGACCCCTTCAAAATTCGAAGGCTAATAATTTGCTTTCCCTACAAACTTACAAAATTTATCAGAAAATGAGGAAGCCACACCAGAACCCTGCACACAGGTTGCAGCTACAAACAATAACCTAAGTAAAGACACGCCCACACCAGACGAAGCGTGAAACGCGAGGAAGCGTCGTGGATCGCTCGATCCGCTTCATTAGAATATCTATACGCAATAGCGGAAGGGCTGGCGGCGCGGGCCGCCGAGTTTCCGGTGAAAGAAGCCCCAGAGACGTGCTCGCTCTTGTATGCGTTTCCTCGGGCTCGTCCACCTACGGTCGAGCAGACACTCGCGCACAAGCCCAGCTTAAGTGTCTACCGTCTTGCAGCTTAAGCGCCCGTTCGAGGGTGCAACGAACTTGCACTTTCCCGTCGCGATCAGAGCACGCGTATCGATCAGTCTCTTGTCTTCGAGCGGTCACTTTGCTCGCTTTCAGCCTCTGTCGAGGTTCGGCGGCCTTAAGGCCTCTTTCCACGTGGCACTTTCGGGTGTCTGAATTAAGTGAATCGGTGTTTCGAGTATGTGTACTTGACAGAGTTTGTATTGGCTCGCAAAGATGGAGAATAATTGACCGTAGAAATTTCTCGTGCGAAAGGGGCTTAATGCCCAAATTTGTGATAGGAATAGCTTTCTATTTGAGGTATATCTTTCCAGATATTCGTGGCAGAGTTCAGAGAAGTAGCTCGATGACTCGAAAGTATTTTATCACCTACGTTCGATAATAATTCGAGGGGGTTCGGAAAGAGTTCCCGTTGTTATCGAATCGAGCGATCTTGGTTGATACACGTCCACGTCGAACGAGTCACCCTATCGACCTCGTTAACAGCGAAAAGGCCTTTCAGCGAACGATTGGCCGAATGGAATTACGTACCTTGCAATACACTGTGAGTCAATAGAGTCGGCTTGTCTCCTTCATTCAGCTGCGGTTAAATCAAACTATAATGCTGTCCAGAGAAGGAAGCGCGTATTAGTTATTAGTTCTTTTGCAACCAACGAATCGCCAGCCGACGATTGCCGATTTCTCTTCCCGCTGGATTTATTTCGCTCGAAGTTCAGGTGAACCATAGTGGCTCGTTATAAAATTATTCGACGACGTATAAAGTTAAAGTTAAAGTTGAACAATTTATTTAAAATTTTAAAATTAAAATTTTACTTAAATAAAAATTTTGCATATTTCTGGATTAGGGAAACAGAACAATAGTGAATTGGGAAATAAAGCCCTTTGCCTCGATACTAGATCACTTGCCAAACCCCGAACGTAGTCACTGATATACTCAATGACTTCGAGCGGTGGAATGGAGGGGGTAACGGCTCCGCCCACTTTTCCCCTTCCATTGGAGCATGCGCAGTGGAGCCCTCGCTATTGCTTGTCCCATGATTCTTGAAGCTTCTGGTCTTTGAAAACCTTCTATCTTAAGAATCTCCGCAATGGTACAGAGTTTTTTATTTCACTCTATGAAATAGCTTGAAACTTGTCAATGTTAAGAACAGAAAGGGAGATCTCTAATCTTTTCAATAACCTTATATTCAGCTACGGCTTCCACTTAACGCTTTGGTCTCGTATGAAAGGGGGAATCCACCAAAAAGAAAGACAGAAAACAAGATGGAGAAGGGAAATATTGAATTTGAAATAGAGGTCACAGTCGTCTTCAGCTCTACCCATCCAGCAATTCAATTTCAAAGGCACTCAGAATCGTTTTGGTCCATTTGCCAGCGCTTTCACCGCTCTCACCATCGTAAATAGCGTTCCCTTACCAGAAAATTGGGCATTCCCTTGTGCCAGTGGCGCAGTCAGGATTTAATCTGAGTTTTAGCCAAGCTGAACGGCTAAAAATATCAATACTGAAAATTCAATAAAATTCATTGGGTGATTATAAAAATTTATTTAAAGAAGGAAACTCAGTTTTCCTTTTTTCAAAATCCCCCTTCTTTGGGGGTGCCAGGGTCTTTTCTGAGTATGCCATTATCTTATGGCCAAAAACAATTATTTGAATCTATCTATCTCTACAAGAAACAATTATCAACAACAGTAACCACTGATCCCATAAAATTCCAATAAAATTGAAACCCTAGAAAGCCTAAAAGCTTTCGTCGTATTCAGTCAGTGTGAACGCCCGAATAATTAAAGTCATTCCGATCTTATCTTTACTACGACACTTTTTTTCGAGTCAGACACGCGAATTTAATCGTGTGCACGAAATTACGGACAGCTGTAGGGAGATCTGTTCCTGGGATAACACCAGAGACGATCCTAACGACTCTCGGGGCCAATTAGCGTTAATCGTGTTAAAGCGATTACAGGCTGTCATTAAACGTCGAGATACGATTTACCGAGGACACTCTAGCCGATTTTCCAATTCGACAAGCCTTGCACGCGTATTTGTAACATTGTTAACCCAGTTCTCATGTCCAAGATAACGGGTATCGCGCTTTTTACGTTGTGGTTAGCTTCTAGTGTCATCGATGTGCTCAGTCATTTATTAATTAATCTGCTTCGATTGATTTAATAGAGGAAGATGTTTGTGTACAAGGGAAATTTGATTATCAGCTATTACTCATTAGCTTAGAGCGGAACACTGATTAGCTAAGGAAGCTATTTCCGAGCCACAGTAGGATTTGTTTATCAGGCCACCAGAGAATGAGCTTTCTTAGGTTTTCTTTTTGATACGTTAAAGTAACACAAAATTTGTTTAAAAATATAATTATATCGCGTCTACTAGATGTAGACAATCGAATAATTGCACCATTCAAAAATCCCAAATCAAGCGAATATTTCTAATGAAAAATTAATATTGTTTTATACAATAATGTGGGTCAACATTGACCCACTTCCACGGGTGGTCTGTTAAAGAGTTGAGTAGTAGGGGATTTGTCCTAGTCAAAGCGATATAAGGTGGTCTTATAAAATTTTGTAGAGTGCGAGGTTGTTTCTGTAAATATTTAAAAAACACAGCCTTCGATATTTCGTCATCGATCACAGTCAACTCATTTGATTCTGGCTGCTTCAACACGCATGCATTTATATTAATCACTCACGTCACGTGGTTGGCATTCTATTGGTAAATATTTTCAATTTTCTATCTATATATTCTCATTTACAATTTCTACAATATTTTCATCTATCTATTTATTTTACACTTTCTTTCGCACTAAACGAACAACAAACGAAAATACAGCCACCTGGCATCAACGTCGACCATGAACTATTTAGAAACTCAAGTATTCTACTGTTTGGAAAACAAATGAAACGTGCCACTTTTCGCTGCAGTGTTTGAAATGTGAATCGTGCGCCAACGCAAGTGCACAGCGGTCAGAATCGACTTGCTCCGAGGAATGTTTGTTGAATCGAGAGGCACGACCTGGAGGCAGGTGTACCAGACTTCAAAAGATGCCGTGCGTCTCAGCCAGGCGTGTCCTTGCGTTTACGTAAGCGTCGTACGCGTTACGCAAAGAAGTTTAATCGCCGGCTCGAATCATTTCACGCGAATATATTTTCTCCTCCGCTGGTACCGCGTGTCTCGTGAAATTTCTCGCTCGGTTCCCGCGAAAAGGAGAGCCGCGATTCCTTCCTCCTAGAAATTTAATTGAGGACGTATCGTGCGTACTGGAATTAAAAAAGAGGCTGCAGTCAAGTTCCCACTGGTCTCGATATTGTTTTTTTTAAAAGTGAATTATTTTGGCGAGGAAATAGAATTAAATAAAAAGTTTGCATCATATTTAGTAGTTGTCTATATTAGTTGTCATATTACTTAGTTTTGTTTATAATTTTAGTAAATTTAAAAGCTAAAAATACATGCCATATATTTGCAGATTTTTAAAAGGATTGCCTTTTGCTTTAATGCACAGCTTTAATAATTTTTTTGCACCAGGATTTCAAAATCAGCCTCCAAAATCGACCACAAACTGTAGCCCATGGGATTAAAATCCGGCGAGTACGGCAGCCATGCTGCAGACGTGATAAAATCCAGGAAATGGTCTGTGCACCTGAGCACGTTCATTAGACATCTTGTGAAAAGCAAATGACACGAGATACAAGCGTGAAGTTATGCTTGTTACGAAGAATACAATATGAGCAATCCAATAAAAACGTCATCTCTGAAATGTGCTGCCATATTTTTCTTTTATTACAATTTAAATTCTGATGCGTTTATTTTTTGGCACCCTGCAATTACGTTTCACTGTAAACATAATTACGTTCACTGTTTTTGTCAGCCTGTAGTTACCTTCATCTTCAAACCGTCGCTCTTCCATAACTTATCCCTACTTCCATCTCCTCCAGTGCCAAACACCACTTCCAATCCCCCACTAGCACTCACAAAACACTAAATACCGGCTCCACGACTCACCCCCACCCGTGCCCACCTATGTACTTACCTCCACAGAATTAGAAGCGGCCGTTTCATCCCGTTTCTCCCTCACCGTAAAGACTCGAGTCCACCCACGCGTTCGCAAACGCGCCGCATCCGCTTAGAGTGCAACCAGCGCGAATACAGAGAGGTCCTTATCCTCTCGAGCTCGGAAAATGTCCGCCACGCGCTGGTCCCCACCCTTTCGCCACGCGTCAGTCCCCTCCCCGCCGCCGCAGGGGGACACCTCGCGCGTCACGTTACCCGATCGAAGCAGCGCTGTCCTCGCCTCGCTTCTGTTCCTTTTTGTTGGCGACCGTTTTAGCGATACGACCGGACACGGCTAGCACTCGCATCAATTTGCAAACCAGCCACCTCTGCGCAGCCAACTTCTTTGATTATTCCTCGAGCGAGGAACAAAGTTTCTCGCTATTCATCGCTCCGCGGCCTCCCCAGCCGTTTTTTCTCATCCCCGAGCCGAGCGTAGACGGTATCGTCGCCTTCCATCGGCGGCTCGTTACGAAAACAAGCGACCGCGCGCTTCCGAGGAAGCGAATTCCACCGCCCGTGCTTAGGAAAGCTACTTTTCCTGAATTCAGCTGAGCCTTCGACGCGGCAACACGCCCTCCCGGCGAAACTTTCGCCGCGTTGCGTCAACGGCTCACTTGGCTGGCATCGAACCAGAAACTTTGGTCAATTTTCGCGCGGATAGGTGATTTTGTTGCCGGGGAATGGGCTGGGTTTAATTGGTGGTGGAATTTTGCCCGCCGTGGGCACGCTGGGTCGTTTGTGTCCGGGCAAATTGCCTCTTTTCTGAAGGTTCTTTCCGAATCTTTATTTTTCCTAATTTTTCCTAATTGATTGTATATTAAAATAGAGGGTGACTATTGTCACCTAGTTATCATTATTTTTTGTACGTAGGCGCATATCTACTGAGCATGTGGTGTCAATATATATAAAACTAAAAAGTTAAAAATAAAAAATTTAGAAAAATTAAAACCAACTTCCAAAAAATAAAATTGCACTAAAACGTAAAAAATAATTTATTATGAGAGTCACAGATTAAATAAGGGAAAAAATTATGTTTTACTTTTTAGTGCAATTTGATTTTTTTGATATCGGTTTTAATTTTTAAAAAAAAAATTTATCTCGGAAACTAGAAACATATGAATGGAGATTTTGTTGTTTGAAATTTCAGTTTTAATACACTGGGTGTCGCAGAATTTATTAAGCAGACTTTAGAAGCTTCTTCTAAAAACACTTTCTTTTTTCTTTTTTATTTCTTCAAATTGTCAGCACTCTTTGTCCCCTCTAGATTCTTATTCATAGAATTCATATCAAACAACTGGCTACCATTTACACTCCACTGCAACGAAAAAGACACCAATTTAATTTCCCCCAACTTTCTCGCCCATCCTCCCAAGATTCTCTCGCAAACTTCTCCCTTCGCTTCCGCCTCGCCTCGGTGAGATATCAAAACAAATCCTAGCTACCCAGCCGAGCCTACCACGCCCCTCCACTTTCATTTTAGGGTAAAAAAGTCACTTTCCCATGAAAGGAGCATTCTGGCAATTATGATTCCGATACTATCGTCGCGACGGAGCGCAATTAAGCCTCGGTAGAGAGCCCGCGAGGGCAGCGGCGCGAAGAAGAGAGACTCGCCTCTTTTTTTCGACCGTCCTGCCGATTTAGGCTCGTAGAAATTCGTCGGGAAGAAATGGCAGCGGACGACACGGCGCGAGGATTTTCAGGTCAGCGAGCAGAGTAACCACACGGTCGTAAATGGCACGGTGATAAATATCTGTGACAGAGAGATCGATGATCGAGAAAATCGATCCTTTCCACTATTCCCAAGTAGATCTTTCCTGATCCATCTTTTCTAATTAAAGGAATATAAAATCGCGTCGGAAGAGTGTTCGACGGAAGCGGTGGATGAAGAATGTCACGGGGAGGGGCCAAAGACCTCGAACGTTTTTTTGTATCCAGTGCGCCGCGGTTTTCGGTGAAAGCGACCATTGTTCCTCTCGGCAGGCCTGCAGAGGGAGAAACGGGAACACAGAGGTCGCGTGTGTATACCCTCGTGTGATCTTACTCGCGTGGTCTCACCTCGTGGCCCGACCTTTCACAGTTTTAAGGCGTTAAAAGTCTAAATAAACCTTAGCTGGAAAGCGGAAATTTATGTTAAATGAAAATTAGAGTTCGAATAAAAGATAATAATTTTATTCGTTACTCGTCGAGTAAAAATAGCTCGAGTTATCTTTATTCGACGACGGATAACGATGAAGTATCTTTTATTAAATACGTTATTTAAGGGGGACCCCACTCAGAAGCTAAAAGAAGCCACTAAAAAGTCTGTGATTTTTTTTGTTCGTATAAATAAAAGTAATGGGCTTGGATTCTTTACATAGTTTTAAAGCACTTTTTATTTTTCTAGAAGAAATATTTTTTTATGGAAAATTGTACCAAATGGCGGCGAATAAAATGTCTTCCCGGAGCACTGCAAAAAAACTGGCCCACAATCCCGGGGAATGACTGGATCATCAGAGAAGGAAATACAAAAAAGATATATAAACTGGAATATATTATCTTCCATGTAGCGTAGGATTTTTTTGATATTTAAATTATTCGACTGTTTACAAACATTTCAGTGCAAATTTTTATGTAAAAAATTAAAGTCAATTCTTCAAACTGCTATAAGTCCCAAACTTTTTAGTGGCTTCTTTTAGCTTCCGGGTGGGTTACACCTTAAATAATTTTTTAAAGTTATGGCACTGAACCTTTAGAGTGTAAACCTTTAAGGTACGAAGGCAGAAGTGGGCAGGATGACAACTGGGTGGTAGAAGTGTGCTGTGTCAGTGGTCACGTCGAGGTATACTGTCCCATAAATTTTTAGTCGTTTTGCCGGAAGTTGATGTGGCTTGGTTGTTCCTGAATGCTCGATGGTTCTCCCCGGAGGGCGTAACGGAACGGGGGAGGGGGAAAATCGTGAAGCGTGCCCGTTTATGAACATTTCCCACGTGCCGTTGAACCGTTACCGTTCACACACGAACTGGGACCACACAATGGGCCCCGCGACCTTTCCCCTGGGCGGTTCGTGAGCCGTTAAGTGGAAAGTGTTACGAGCACGCGGGGCTGGATCGTGCTTCTGCGAACCTTCTTCGGGTCGAGGAGGATGAAAACTTCTTTTTCGTTAATAGGGAAGGAAGAGATGTTCCTTTTCTCGAATAGAAGAAGAAGAAAAGTTCCTTTTAGAGGAGGAGTTCCTAATAGAGGAGGAAGAAAAATTCCTTTTTGATAATAGAAGAAGAATAAAAGTTTTTCTAAAGCCTTTGACAATCTAACAAAACTTCAAATTCCGGTTTGAAAAGTGTATATTTTTTTTTGTTGCAAAATTTTTCCGTTTACGATAAAAAGTGTAAAAAATCATGTTTTAGAAGTGCCATTTTCTTCTTCTTTTGCCTGTGCCTCACGCGATAAACTGTCGAAGGGTTAACTCGAGGTTCTATTGCAAATGTTATATTTGGCGGAGTTGGAACACTTGGTGGTCGACTCTTCCGGCTTTTTATTCCATTGTGATGTCGAATCTTCTCAGAAATTCGTCGAAGAAATGTTGAAAAATAGGGGGATGGGAGAAGAATGAGAGGATGAAGGAATTAGAGGGGAGTGGAGGAGGACTTCCTACAGTTTTCTGCGATATTTTTCACATGGGAGGGAATGGATTAAGCAAGACAGAAGCGTAACGGTACAATTGCGGCTGTCGATAGAGATAAAAACGCCAGGACGTTGTGTAAGGTCCTGTGGAGACAGGAAGTGGGACGAAGCACGCGACCACGTAATAGGAACTGTCTCCCCATGTCTCTTCCTTTTCGCTTCCTTCACTTTCAGTGGCCCTATTGTGCGATTTTCTGATCGATTCCACTTTTTTGTAAGTTTCTCCATTTTTAGTAGAATCTGGGTTTAATGGTGGGAGGGATTGGGATCTGGATCTAGTGGAGTGTACAGAGCTGAGTTAGTGTAGGATCGCTTAGGGTAGTGTAGGGTGAGATCTAAATCCTGAATATAGGATCTGGAACCTGTGGAATGTAGATCTAGTAAAACCTCTAGCGTAGAAATCTAAATCCAGATCTATATAGTAGTGTCTTTTAGAGTCTAGAGAGTGGGATCTAAATCTAACAATAAGTAGTAGAATCTAGAGAGTAGTATCTAAGTTTATTACAATCTGAAGATTGGAATTTGTGTCTATTCAAATTTAAAGAGTAGAATCTAAGTCTAATAGAATATGAAGAGTAGAATCAAGAGAGTAGAATCTAACTTTATTAGCATTTAGAGTATAGAATCTGAGTCTAATAGAATTTAAAGAGTAGAATTAATGTTTATTAGAACCTAAAGAATAGAATCCGAGTTAATACAATTTAAAGAGTAGAATCTAAGTTTATTATTACTTAGGGAGCAGTTTCTGATCAGCCTAAAACATTTTACTACGAGCTATCAAATGTTTGCGTATAAATTTAAAAATACTTTATAATTATTTAGTAATTTTTTGGAATAAATTTGTATCGCGATAAACTTATTATTTGGTATTTATATACTAAACTGATCAGGAACTGGGTCCTTGACGGTACCTACCACGCTTGAAACGGGCCCCCGAGTATGCATAATCTGCGAAAGTAGTGGTGACACGCATGCCTTCGACCGAAATCAGTTTTTCGTGGAAAACCTCGCCATCGCCACCCCACCACGGGTCACGTGCATTCCAACGCCCAAAAAGGTTAAAATGTCGCAGCTAAATCTGCATGCGTAACACATTAGAAGGCACAGCATCAAATGACGTCAATAACTTAATGACTCACGCAAGAAAGTCCCATTTGTCCGCCATTAGCATCCCATCCAAACATTTTCCTCCTCGCTTTTGTTTTTTATTTCCACGAAACCCGCACCAATCGTCGTCTTCGTCTATGGAACAGGCGCTTAGGGATTCTCGCGAACAAGTTCTGCCTGGCGGAGCTATTTTTACAGGGTGTCGCGTACGATACGGGACAATCGTGAGTCACGTTTTAAAAACTGGTTCCGTCGTGCCCGTTGCCCCGACGCGGCCGCTCTTCGCGCGCTCTGTATACCTGAGGGACACGCGAGTCCCAACACTCGAGATGCACTCACGATTCTGTGCAACCGACGTCCTTGGACGGAGCGAGAGTACGGAGGAATGCGGTTTTGGTATTGAAATCGGTGCACTTGCGACGCTCTGCTCCCTGGCTGGCCTCGCGATCGTCACACACGGACTCGTCAGGTGTCTCGATATTTAATTCGGCAACGAAGGCCCACTGCACCCGTCAGCGAAAAAGTGGGGCTTAGGTAAATGGGTCACGGAGATTGTAAGTCTATCGCTTTGTGATTCACGAGCTTGATATCTTGAATATTTGTGTGCGGTTGGTTTTAATATCTGTTTGTGAATATTTTATGGAGAATCCTGATCAGATATCGTAAACAATCGAATGACAACAGTTGGAGGACTTCTTCGCTAAAAATGGGAGAAACTAAGAGCACTTCGCCACGAAACGGTGATTAATATAGTAATTGGAAACTTAAAATTGAGAAACTTGCAGCGGGAGGAGTTTAGCTTCATTTTTATATTTCTTTTTTAATTATGACGTGTAGTACTTATATGTAGGTAAAAAATTTTTACATCGTTTGGTCCATGTTTGGTGGAAATCCGATAACAAATGAGCGATTTCTTGCAAATAAATAAAAATAGAAATATTAATATTAATATTTCAAAAATAGAAATATTAATGTTAATATTTCAAAAGTAGAAATATTAATATTAATATTTCAAAAGTAGAAATATTAATATTAATATTTCAAAAGTAGAAATATTAATATTAATATTTCAAAAGTAGAAATATTAATATTAATATTTCAAAAATAGAAATATTAATGTTAATATTTCACAAAATAGAAATATTAATGTTAATATTTCACAAAATAGAAATATTAATGTTAATATTTCACAAAATAGAAATATTAATGTTAATATTTCACAAAATAGAAATATTAATGTTAATATTTCACAAAATAGAAATATTAATATTAATATTTCAAAAATAGAAATATTAATATTAATTTTTCTATTTTTAGAAGTTAATATTTCTATTTCTATTTATTTAATATTAATATTAATATTTTTTCGCCAGGAATAGAAATAAAAATTTATCAATAATAAATTTATCAACTCAATAACTACTACTTATTGCGTGATAATGAATATTTTTCAATTACTGTCCTCTTCTCACTGTTAAGTCAAAGCAATACATAATTTTATAAACAAGTTTTTCTAATTTACTCCAAGTTAGTAAAGATGAGGCTCCACCCCCTTGCTCCAAGATCCTTAATTAATCCGCCTCGATTCTCGATCTTTTCCCGCGGGATAACAGCTTTAAATCTCGCCTCCGTTAGGTACTTCAATATTTTCGGTGGCGTGGGAGGTCACCTGTCGAGTGAAAAAAAAGTCAGTAGCTATTCGCACCAAGGAAAGTCTGATTTTAAAAAATACTCCAAGGAGGAACGTCACTTGTAGCCGAGGACGCGTTCGGCACGCTCGTGTGACGCGTGCAATGATGTCCCCAAGCTCCATATTATTCTCTAGTTACCGTTAATTACCGCGGTGACGTTCGATTTCGCTGAAAACAGCACGCTGGCATTATCGCTCGCTCTCGAGTAACGAGGATCGCTCGATAACGGTCCCCCGACTACGCAATCACGAAAATAATCGCTCCGATCGGTTCTGTAAATTATAAAGGAACTTTGCGGATTAATGCTTCCAGTTTCTGCCAAATTATATTCGCTGGGGAATTTATCGGCGTTGTGACTGTTGGGTGCTAATGCATTTGTGGGAGATAAGGAAAGGAAAGTGAAGATTGAAGAGTCTGTGAGAGTTCTTTGATCGCCAATCACGTAACAGCGATGCTTCGATACTAGATCATTTGACGAACCCCGAAACTAGTTCGTCGCTACCCCCATAGAGTTTGTGCTGCGAAGAGAAGAAGGGAGCTCCCCTTTTTGCAGCTATATAGTAAATTTTCTATAGTCAGTTCAGTTTGCAGAGTCTATATGGTTCATTAATAAAATTTAATTCATTCTTCAGCCAAGGTTTGTTGAATGAAAGTAGTGTATGGCTTTGAGTCACGCTCTTTTGACATTCTGATGTCATGTTCGCTTTAATAGTCGAGAATTAATCTTAATTGCAATCTATCATTCTGCTTGCGTAGTTACGGTGAACAAGGTCGTTCGTTGTGTTTTTTTTTAATTTTCAATGTTATAAGGATGAAATTCTGTTTTTTTTTTGTGCTGGACATAGAATTGCTCCTTGGGCGGTGGATTATTGGATTCCCATGGCTGTCGAAGCGCGATGAAAGTTGTTGGCCGCACCTAATTCGGATCATTTTAAGCCCTCCACGAGATTAACGATCCCATTTCGTGTCGGCGACCTCTCCGTGTACAATCGATACCTATCGATCCGTGGAGAACACAGGTTAACATGCAATAGTCTACGGACGACTTTTGCGCAACTCTTCTGCCAGCTGTTACTCTGCGGAGGGTATAAAAAGTCCCAGTACTGATCAACGTGGGTTTTAAAGATGTAAAGGATTTTGAAGGGTTGGTGGGGGTAAGTGTTGAACTTACGTAGTGGTCAGGTGGGGGTAACTTGTGAACCTTTATAGGGGTGTTAATGGTAACTCGTGAACTTCTGTAGCGGTTTCAAGGTTAACTTTGTGAACTTCTAGAGGTTTCAAGGTTAACTTTGTGAACTTCTAGAGGTTTCAAGGTTAACTTTGTGAACTTCTATAGAGGTTTCAAGGTTAACTTTGTGAACTTCTATAGAGCTTTCAAGGTTAACTTGTGAACTTTTATAGAGGTTTCAGGATTAATTTGTGAACTTTTATAGAACTTTCAATGTTAACTTGTGAACTTCTAAAGAGGTTTCAGTATTAACTTGTGAACTTTTATAGAGGTTTCAAAGTTAACTTGTGAACTTTTATAGAGGTTTCAAAGTTAACTTGTGAACTTCTATAGAGGTTTCATTATTAACTTGTGAACTTTTATAGAGGTTTCAAAGTTAACTTGTGAAGTTTTATAGAGGTTTCAAAGTTAACTTGTGAAGTTTTATAGAGGTTTCAAAGTTAACTTGTAAACTTCTATAGAGATTTCAGTATTAACTTGTGAACTTTTATAGAGGTTTCAAGGTTAACTTGTGAACATCTAATATAGAGATTTCAGTATTAACTTGTGAACTTCTATAGAGGTTTCAAGATTAACTTATGAACTTCTATAGAATTTTTAAGGTTAACTTTGTGAACTTCTGTAGAATTTTTAAGGGTAACTTTGCGAACTTGTATTGAGTTTTCAAGGTTAACTTGTGAACTTCAATAGAGGTTTCAAGGTTAACTTGTGAACTTCAATAGAGGTTTCAAGGTTAACTTGTGAACTTCTATAGAGGTTTCAAGGGTGACTCGTAAACCTTTTTAGAAGTCTCGAAGTGAGCCCCTATGATGGTTAGCCGCATTTTAGAGAAATGACGTTGAATCAATGTCCCAAGGTACATACCCTAGAATTTGCTTATGTAAAATTTTCTGGAATTATCAATTTCCAATTACGAGAACTGTTAAATTTTCAAT
This sequence comes from Andrena flavipes, assembly GCA_963971345.1. NCBI lineage: Eukaryota > Metazoa > Arthropoda > Insecta > Hymenoptera > Andrenidae > Andrena > Andrena flavipes. The sequence continues at coordinate 78,292,535 of OZ020480.1, forward strand.
GAAAGATGTAGTCAATAATCACACTGTTCCCACGTAACGCTAGCCACAAAACGGTTATTTACGATCGTAAAAGACAGGCGAGCTGTTTATTTTAGCCAGATAACGGATTCCAGTCCAGAAGGCCTTGACAGTGAGCGGACCGCTCGACAAATCGTCTCCGGCAGCCTCGGGACGCGTCCAATCATTATTCAAATATTATTTCATGACGTACTCTTGAAACAGTTGCAAACACACACAAGGCATGATAAGTTCAAATAAACCATTCCCAATTTTTCAAACCCTTCAAGCATTCTAACTTCGAAAATCCCACGGTTACATATTCTTCGACCCTCTTCCTTTCCTTTTTTTTGACCTTTCTAATAAAATTCCTGAAAATTAAATCTCCAAATCCTTAAGAATTTCAAGCATTTGCATGCAGAAGTATTCGGGAGACCATTTGTCCCTTCACATTCCCACTGAAATCACACAAATATCTCGAGTCCAATTATTCTTTAACCTTTCCTTCAAATTCCCACTGAAATCCCACAAAATACTCCAAATCAAAATATTCTTAAACCCTTTCCCTCTAATTTTCCACCAATTTCTACCAAAATCCCTCAAATCCAAATATTCCTCAACCCTCCACCACTTTTCATCAACTTCCCACAAAATATTTTTAAAATCCAAATATTTTTCAACCCTTTGCCTATAATTTTCCATAAACTGCCTATAATTTTCCCTTTAATTTTCCAACAGAAAGTAATGAAAATTCCCTCAACGTCCAAAAAAATACCTACACCCTGCGAACAAAATTTCAAAATTTCGCTTCCATCCAAATTGCACCGCCACAAAAACCGCTCCTATAAATACCTCGGCATCTTCGGCCCGTCAACGCCGTCGCGGATTTCTGCGCATTTCAGTGGAGCGCGGCGATACGAGCAGAAAAGTTTATAAACAATTAACAACCGAAGCGCAGCGACAATTAATTAATTATTAATAATTTCTCCGATTCGCTTCGATACTTTTTCGACGGCCTTTTTCTCTCGAAACGCTTATTGGGGCCACGTACTCGTTTCATAACTCGGGGGAGGAGAGGAGGTGGGGAGGAGCTATCGAGTCTCGATAAAAGTCGCGAACGGGGCCCGAATAAATTGTCGTTCCATCAGCCAGAAGAGCGAGAGGGTGGCGGGGGTAGCGATAGATAGTTGAGCGTTTAATCGAGGCGGCTTTCGGAGCATGAAAATTTACACTGACGTCAGGCTTCGTGCATTCTCGACGGTCCGTCGTCGGGATTGCCAATTATTGCTCCTATCCGGTCGCGATAGTTCACGACCGTTTTGCGTCCCATTCCTCGCCGCGTATTATCGCAGCGAGATGTTTTCGGTAACCTGGCCCCGAATATAGATACGGAAAAATGACGGGGAATTGTTATGAACATCGCAGCTAAAGGAGGGAAGGATAGAACAATAAAATTCAAACGTCATTCTCTGTAATTATTCACTAAGTGTCGCCGAGTTCCACTGATTGAGTCTGAAGCTTCTTTGAATTCCGTGTACTATCTAAGCGCATGCCACGTGCGGAAGCCTGTTAGCCTCGTTCGTTAACAGTGCTAGCTGAACGCCCATGGGCGTCCTCCGCACGGGGGGAGGCGACACCCTCGCGGGTATGATATTGCGTAGGTACGTAGGAAGTTGGTTATTGCGTAAACGATTAACACGTTGAATGCCACGCTAATTTTGCATGGATTGCTTGTGGCGCCACAGAGTGTGCGATTTTGCCAAAAATCACTCGACAGCGCAAATCTTGACCGATTACAATAAATTGTTTTTTTTAAAGTACTCGTAAAGGACTCAGCAATAACGGAGCACTGCGGTAAAACCTGTCTCAGTTGGTCTAATCTATTAAAAACATTATTTAGCTTAACATAACGTAAATATTTAAACTTTGGAGATTGAAGATATTAAGAATTAATCTTTGGAAATTAATCATTAGCTATGAATTAAAAAATTTACAAAATTTTTGTTTTAAATAAACTGTAAGTGTAGCTGATTTAAATATTATATTTTTAAATGACATTTTAATTTTATTAGTTTTGTTTTTATTTCTAATATATATATTTTTTTTAAGTGATTGTAGTTAGAATAGAATTTTTGTGGTAACTAATTTTATAATCTTTTATTATATGAATTATATATGATATGCTATATGCATTGAAATGTTGGATTATTTTATAATAACATTTTTTCAGCTTAACTGTTAAGGTCTTCACGGTTGAAGCTGAAAGCTTAACTGTTTTATTTTCTTTCAGTCTGAGATAGCGAATTGAGGAATCTGATGAGATTAAGAGATACCTACTGTAAAATGTCTTTGTTAGTCGTTTGCCTATCGCACAGTCTGCTATGTTTAGCTCGAGCTTAACGAACAATTTTATTATTTCCTTGTTATGGTTCTTCTGATAGCCAACCAAACGGTAAATCAAATAATTTGATAATGCGACATATAATTCATGTAAATAAATTATTATAAAATTACAATTACTCAAAAAAAAATTATACATTAGAAATAAAATCGAAACTAATAAAATTGAAATATCATTTAAAAATATAAGTTTATTTAACACATAAATTTTGTAAATTTGAAATAATTATTTTACTTTATACCTAACGATAAATTTACAACAAATTAAATTTTAATATCTTTAATCTCCAATGCTTACGTTTTTATGTTATATTATGCTAAATGTTTTTTTATAGATTAGACCAATAGTTACAGGTTTTACTGCAGTGCCCCGTTATTGCTGAGTTAAATAGATTAAAAATTTGTTATCATTTTTGGATTTCAAATAATCCTTAGGGTACTTTCGATCAACGCCAAGCTTTTTTCAACGCTCTCAGTCATCACACTGTACCTGCCAAGCTTTTACATTTACCGTCACAAAAAAATTCAGAACAATATTTCAAAATCCTATAAAACAGCCTTCCAAAATTTCAAATTAATTTGCAGAACACTTTCCGTGCAAAAGATTCACGAATACTCGTCTATTTTTCGGTCCCACAAGGTAGAATCCCCCCTTAACGAAGATATAACGAAGCTACAGAACAGAATTTCGAAACTTCAAATTTTGGCCGATGTCCAAATAAATAAGCCATTCCCGTCCCACTGTGCGCCGGTCACCGGTGACCCCCACGGCACTCGACGTGTTAAGTAATTATTGAAAACGAGGAAAATAGAAAATGCGGCGTTACTTTTTTATTTTTTCAACCCTCCTGTTCCCATTTTCTATTTCGAACGCCGTGTAACGGTCGAAGAGCATGATTGGCGTCGATAGTTATTAGAATTCATAGTGATCTGGGCCACTTGCCGCTCGGTTGACGCAGGCCCGCGCGTAAACCGGCCGAACGCGACCCCTTTAGCGACGCAGGCCCGTGCGTGTGCGGCCGGCGAATTGATTCGAATGGTCGTCGGACACGAGACGGCGCGCGGCTGCGCTGAATAATCGTCGACGGAGAATCGTGGCGCGGATGTATGGGCACCCGCCGTTCATTCGAGTCACGTCTGGCATTAGGACGGGCGTCGTTGATGGAACTGCGAGACGTCAATCGAAATAGACGACTCGTTGTCCGTCTTGGCCGGCCCATGAATGTTCTCTTTCTAGTTGGCTTCGCGTCGAGTGATCTTGGATGGGGATAGCGAAGGATGTGGATGGTTTTTTGTGCGATGCGGTGGATTATAGGAGGTGAAGAGGAGGAGGGGAAAGGGTTGGAGTCGTGGTGGGGGAAAGAGAGGGGGTAAAAAGATGATTGGGGTGGAAAATGATTGCGAGACACGGTGAAGGAGGGAGGGTGCAAAAAGCTGGGGATGGAAAAGGGTTGTGGTTGAAGGAGGATGAGTGGAGAAGGGGTGGGAAGGGGTTTGTGAGTCATGCTGGAAGAACAGCGAGGGGGTTAAAAAAAGGTGCGGATGGAAAGGGCTTGTAAGTCACGGTGGAGCAGGGAGGTAAATAAGAAGGCAGGGATAGAAAATGTTTTCCAGTCTGGTGAAGCAGATTGGTGGAAATGAAAGCAGTGATGAATTAAGAGGGGAAAGGTACTAAAGGGTTAGAGGTGTACCTTACGAGTGACATATACAGTGGGTAATGAAAATCTTCGGACACTTTTTAAAAATGCATAACTTTTTACAATTAATAGATATGATTTCGGCGCACTGGTTTGGTCACTTTAAAACATTAACAATCAAGCTGTTTTGCAATTAATTCAATATTTATATAAATTTCCAATGTTTTCGTCTTAATTTAGACCAGGGGTGCACAAGGGAGCTGTTTTAGCGCCTAGCTGCGAGCAACCCGTTTGTCCCGTTGCTAAGGTTAGAATCGGTGAGGAGAACTGCAATAGTGTACGTGCGTGCTCATAGGCTCGTAGCGTCAGTATATATGGCTGGGTTCAAGTCATACCAAATGTACGTACACTATTGCAGTTCTCCTCACCGATTCTAACCTTAGCAACGGGACAAACGGGTTGCTCGCAGCTAGGCGCTAAAACAGCTCCCTTGTGCACCCCTGATTTAGACCATTATCAAGGAAAGATTCAATGTAAAGAAACGAATACTGCGAAAGCTATTGAAAATAATAAGTCGTAACGCTCGAAAACGAACGTGCGACACGCGAGTCGGTTGGAAGAAGACTAATGTGGCTATCTATGGTAGTAGATGCATTAAGGAAAATAAAGAAATGTTAAAATAGCATTTTTGGAAAAAGATGAGTCGAATTCCGCCCAGAAATCGGGAAAAACTTTTTTAAATAAAAAAGTAACGGTAACAGATGCGACAAGAAATCTATTACCACAGGTAGCCACATATAGATTAAAAATTTATTTTCATTTTTGGATTTCAGATAATCCTTAGGGTACTTTTTTTTACATTTACCGTTACAAAAAAATTAGAACAATAGTTCAAGAAACTATAAAACAGCCTGCCAAATTCCAAATTAATTTGCGGAACAGTTTTCATGCAAAAAATTCCCATTAGTGTACAAGAGAAAAAAACAAAGAGACAAAAAGACAAAATAACAAATCAAGATATGGATTATGTAACCCAATGAATCGCGTAATGATGAGTTCTATCTCCTACTTAAACTATGTTGATTTCTTTTCCGGTAGTACTTCTTCCTTTAGGGGGAAGCTATTCAGACTATTGTGTCAGGAAAACCCTATCACGTCGTTGTAACTAAGCTTTGTATTGGGCAATGCCCGTTATTTTCAATAATAATAATAATAAAATTATATCTCATCTCTTACACCAGAATTCCACATAAATATAAAAAACAACCAAAACTCACCACTGTCTTATTCCTAATCTTGCAGATCGCTACCGCTATGAACTGGGCAAATCGAGAGGGCAATCCAGCTACGACCATGGGCCAGAGTTACTCAGCTACGTATCCGATCCCGAGGAAGAGGTGCTCAGCAGACAGCGCCGAGCGACGTACGAGAAAGCTGCCTTCGTCAGGACCGAGCCTGCGGTCTCCCAGGAGCAGTCGCAGCAGCCGCCGCAACAGCAGCCCGCACCGCAGCAGCCGCCGCAGCAACAGCCGTCGCAACAACCGCCGCAACAACCGCCGCAGCAACCACCGCAAACAGTTGTCAACGCGTCGAACGTAGCCCTGAACGTTCCTTACTCGACCGAGAACGCGAGCGAGCCTTCCACCGCCACGTTCCCATCCTCGACGGCAGTCTGGACGGTGAAGCAGGCGACCTCGACCACGGTGAAGCCGCCAACAGCGGCTTCATCCCCGATGAACTCTCCTACGAAGACTCCGGTAAGTAAAACAAGCGTCTCAAACAGTCCACAAATACACCAAGCAGTAGCGAAGTCTTTGATGACCATGTCTGAAGAGAAACTAGCCCTGGAAAAGTTCTAAGAACTACATTCGGGGTTCAAACGATCTAGCATCGAAGCTTAACTACAGAAGCGCTAGATTCTATCGTATATAGCCTTCGATATTGCTTGGCAGGTCGATATCTTTGCAGAAAATCTTCCTCAGCTGTCTTTGCTAACGTAAGATCCTTTTCACAGGTTCCGCCATACGCGTGGGCCAATCAAACCATGTGGAACAACGTGACGAACAAGGGGACAGAGGCCAACAAGAAGCCGGCGAAACCCTCAGCGACCGGGACCCCGGCCACGGATGGCAAAGAGGAGCAGCACGACAGCACGATCGGGGACATTTCCATCAGCAAGTTCTCCGACGTGACCAACAAGACACTGTCCCAACACAATATCACGAAGATCGAGTACGACACGCATCAGTATTACAACAGCACGTTCATCATCGACGAGGCGATGGGCAAGAAGCACTGGGTGGACATAGACAATCACCCAGACCTCAAGGTCAATCGTCTGCTTAGCCAGAGCCATCGCCGCGCTGCTGTGAGTCTTCGTTGTTTCGTTAATCGAGCTTGAATCGTTTAGAAAAACCCTTCGTTGACACTCTGGGTGTGAACCACCCATAAGCTGATTTCGACGCTCTGAACCTTTTATATACAAAATAAATACCTTTTTTTCAAAGCCGACTCGCGAACTATTCTTTCTCACAAAATATTATATTCGAACATCAACTCTGTAGATTTTTAGCTTTTAATATTGAAATTTGTAAAGGTTACAATTTTTTTAGTGTTTTATCTTGAATTATTTTACAAAAACTGTGATAAAATTTCGGTAAAAAAAATATTGGTAGAGATTCTAGAGACCTTGAAATTGACCCATGATTTTTTTTATAATAATTGGATTCTTTCGATGAGAATGGCAGTCGTTCAAAAATTGTTCTGGGTGTGAGCCACCCAGGTGTGTCAAAATTGATTGAAAAAAGAGGTGTGTCAACGAAGGGTTAATGGCGAAATTAATAATCTTTAATTAACTTGTGCGAGTTTAGGAAGGTTCGGCTGACTTGAAAGAGGATTTCCCAAACCCCGTCCCAATCCACTTCTCTTCACCTCCACCCAGCGTAAATTGAACAAAATTTGCCCAGGATAATGTTTAAATTAACCAGCACTTCACAAGTTTCTTCCTCTTTATTGCAGACCGTCAAACTGAAGTTCGACTTCCCGTTCTATGGCCACAAAGTCCGCAACATCACCATCGCCACCGGCGGCTTCCTCTACACCGGTGAATACGTTCACAGCTGGCTGGCCGCCACGCAGTACATCGCGCCGTTGATGGCGAACTTCGATACGCGCCTGTCGAACGACAGTTTCGTCAAGTACGCTGACAATGGTACGCCGTAATCATTATTTATGACGTCCTTACTCCGCTCGCGTGACAGCCCGACTGCTTAAAAAGGGAACAAAAATAAGAAAAACAAGACTTAATTTATTTATACATAGTATATCATTTATCATAAATGGGATAATAACGTGAGAATTTTAATTAACTCAATTGCCTGCAGGCAGAGGCCTTAAATCTTTTGAAAATTACATATTGTCTTAATAAATATTGTGTATCGCTGTTAGCCCTAGTTAAATTTGATGGGCTCCGACTGCAGATAATTGAGTTAATTTAAATTTTCGTCTTATTATTATCCCATTTATGATAAATAATATATGTACTATGTATAAATAAATTAAGTCTTGTTTTTCTTATTTTTGTTCGCTTTTTAAGCAGTCGGGCTTTTAAAGTGTTATTTTGTACTTTTTTGAAAATTATATATCTTGTAACATTCGGAACGTCAAGAAAGTTCTAAAGACACCTTATTTTTCCAAAGCGGTGTATCCGTACAGGCTCTAGTGCCGCAGTCGGGTAAAAAGTGTTTGTTCTGTGACGAAGAAGCATAAATATATAATGAATGTTTGATTGCAGGGACCGCGTTCACGGTTGTATGGGAGAACGTCGTTTTGCAAGATAAACAAGACGCCGGCGCGTTCACATTCCAGGTGACTTTGCATCAAAACGGCGACATCGTTTTCGTCTATTCAGTCATTCCCTTAATGGTCGAGCTCATCGATGATTCGGCCCATCCTGTGAAAATTGGGCTCAGCGACGCTTACATCATGGACAGAATAGTGTTCTGTGAGTCAAGCAAGGGTAGCTACTCTCGAAGACGTTTAACCCTTGGATTGCGGACAACTTAAGTTTCGATTTTACTTCGTAGTATTATTCACCTTTATCGGGTGGAAAGTATGGAAAGGGTTTTACATCGTAAGAAAGTTTGAGTGTAGATTGTGTAAAGACGAGATTTTGTTGGAAGCTGAGATATATCTCTGTTATGATCTAAGATCCTGATATTCTCCGAGAAGTACTGCTAATAAATGGGTCCAAATTGACCCCAGTGTCCGCCATGCGAGGGTTCAGACTAGGGGTGGGTTTCTCGAAGCGTCGAAACCTCAAAATACATGAAAATTTCGAGATTCGGGAATTCCGGAGCTTTGCAATTTTTTTGTGATTCTTACAAAACAGAATCAGCACTTCGAGTTTCGAGAGGTTTGAGCTTCGATAGCTTTCAGTTTCGAAAGTTTTGAGTTCCGAAAGTTTCGAGAGTTTTGAGCTCCGAAAGCTTTCAGTTTCGAAAGTTTTGAGTTCCGAAAGTTTCGAGAGTTTTGAGCTCCGAAAGCTTTCAGTTTCGAAAGTTTTGAGTTCCGAAAGTCTCGAGTTCTGAAAGCTTCAAATATCCGAAAGCTTTGAGTTCCAAAAGCTTCGAGTTCCGAAAGTTTCGATAGTTTCGAAGCCCCGCGATCTGTCAGATTCGAGAATTCAAGAATCAGGGTCGTAGCCACCCCTAGTTAAAACTACCTTCTGAAGCCTTTCAACTGAATCGCGACTGTGATCCGGCCGAAGTAACCATCTGACTTGGTATTTCTTGCAGTCGTTCGCAGGAAAACGATATACGAGTACCATCGCGTCAACTTCAATCGGCAGGACATCAAGAATTGGACGGTGATCTACCTGAACGCATTGCCCACCTGCTTGGAGATGGACAACTGCAGAGACTGTTTGACGAAGCTGAAGGAGTTCGATTGCAAGTGGTGCACCGAGCTGAATCAGTGCAGCACGGGGACGTTCAGGTCGCGACAGGACTGGCTGCTGAAAGGCTGCGACGTGAGGAAGATAAAGGACGTGGACAATTGCCCTCCGCCGTCGACTACAACGTACAAAGAGCAACAGGAGGAGAAGGAGTTCCATCAGGTTCTGCACGTGCATTCAGACGAGGCTGCCCCGGACATTGAAATGAATGCGAAGCAAGAGAGATCGGGGGCGAGACCTTTGGAGCGTTGTAAGATTCATATGCTGTTACAAAATACTCGTATAAGAGGAGGATCTAGATGATAATCTTTTGGATGAAAATTAATAACTCTCCTTAAAGGGACTAGGCAGTCGAAAAATCGATTTTTGAATTATAATAAACATTGGGTAAAAGGATACATCTGAATGTGCTTTCATTTTCTCACAAATAAGTAAAGAACAGAGTCTCATTCTCGCGAAAAATGACTGCCTAGGCGCCTTAATTCAAAACGTAGAAGCTGATAAGTATTAATGACTTAGAGTATTGGCAACCAAATGAACCTTTGAACTAACGAAAGTAATCCTAATTTCACCGCCTTAGAGTGAATTTGGGCAGCAAACAAAATATACTCTATACTCCCATTTAAACCGAAATTAAACCGACTTATCTGCAGTTCTACTCAGAAGCAATTTCTTCCAAAAGGCATCTAGTTCGTCGCACCTCCCGTTTCTAGAACCTTACCTCGACGATCATTGAAAACATTGTTTCGAAAATTTCCAGCTCGGGACAATAACATGAACATGGGAGTTTCTGGGATAATAGGAATTCTCCTAGTGATTGGCTTAGTGATGGGCCTGGTGGCCTGGGCTGCGTACGCTTATCGCAATCCTCACAGCGCCTCAGGGCAAATGTTAATTAGGGTAAGACTCGCTGGTTAAACACGACTATCCAATGGCCAACGTCGATAAACTAACGATTAATTTGTTGCACAGTACCGACCAAGTCAATGGAGTTGGCGAAGAGGGGAAGCACGTTACACGGCGGCGACGATTCATATGTGATGACGTGTAGCTGAGACGCAGTCAGCAGTTAGTACAGGACTGTCGGACCAAACCTTCCTACTAAATGTATACTGTACCCCAAGTGCCTGCGAGTTTCTACGTGGCGGAACCGTTTGCCTCCTGCAATTACACGCTCCTGGCGCGTTCTGTTAATTGCCATACCGTACAGGGTGTTTCAGAATCGCGGCTGTAAATTTGACTGACTCGTAAAGTTGTTAACCCTGGTCTAGCGGATGCAGGATCCACTTACCGGAGCTATGCTACGTATCGAGTTCTTTATGGAGATTTGGATTTTAGAACGAAATTCAGTAGGGAAGCTTATTCCGTGCATGAACGAAATTAGGGACCAAAATGGAGGACCAGATGACCGCCGTCTTAGGGTTAAAAGGGACAAATAAGTTATAGTGAACTACATAATCGGACTAATCGTTTTTGAGATCGAAGAAAACATAACGATATATAAATTCTCGAAGCACAACGCGAACGATTTTTATGCATTGATTCTATCAAGCTTCCGAGATTTTAGGGACTTTCTTGAGTAACTTTTTCGATCCACAGTGCACAATTGTTTATATTTTGGATAACACATATGCACGTTCTCTTTAATCGTATCTTCTTTACCATCTGTATTAACTTGACCCGGCTCCCAAAGATTGAACATCTCAAGAAGCAATTACTTCGTACACTACGTTCACCGAAATCTGTTTGTTTCTTCTGAAACTCTACCATTCAATCAACTTCTCATCCACAGCTTCCGACCACTCTGTATACCACAGACAAATCTATTTCCCAGTTCTACTTACCACGAGACACGTTACCTCTGATCGATGCTTTGGGTTATAGGGAAAAAGTCAATTACGTTAACTCAGAAAATGATCGCAAGCGTTGCAAGGAAATGGCAATTAAACAGTGAGCGGCAATGGCGTGGAAAGAACTTTTCTCGAGCGAGCTTTATCGAACAAGTACGCTTTGGCAACAAAGATCTGTTAGGATGTTAAATCTCGGACAGCGTTGTATAGTTATATTACACAGGGTAATCCATATGACTCGTCCATCCACGATATTTTTATTAAACGAGCTTGAAATCTTAAAGAAGTAGATTGCGTCGCTTCGCCGGGAGTGAAACACGGTGGACATTCTTTATATATATATGGCTCGCCCTGTGCAACGAATTTTATACTTGTACTTTTATCGAACAGAAGGTTCCCCTTGAAATCGCACCGAACTGATCTCCGCCGAATTTCTCGCAAGGCGATCCCGAAGTCAGTGATTGCACCCGCGACGCGAAAACGTTTCCAGAAACGAGCGACGGAAAGAGAGAAGGGAAGGAGAGCCGGGGCGGACCGGTATTATTATTATTTCGTTGACATTCGCGGGAACACTCGCGACGTTCCCCCCCGGATCGAAGTAATCGTGTATCGTCAAAGACACCCAGGCGAAGAGAGACTCTAAGCCTGGCCATCGAGCGTTTATGTGATTCTAGTATCATGTGGTGTACACCTTGTTATTGTTTAAGAATTCGTTTTCTCTTTTTTAATCGTTATACGAGCCGGAACCATCGTTTATACGTCTAATCTGTCCACGGCGCGAACAGCAACGTCGCTAAAAGCAATCGTGAAAATTCGAAACCAGCGGGTTCCGATCTAGCCTGTCGAAACTACAGTTCGATTGACGCGCGGGGTTAAAGCGGATCTTCGGTAAATCTTTTAAGAGACTTTGTTGTAAATCTGTTTGTTAAGGGTAGGTTCCTAAGCACCTAGTAATGGAACGAGAGAAATCGACGGTGTCTGCGAACTGTAGTTTCACCATTTAAATTTTAATGAATTTTATATATATGGATATATATAAGCAATCGTGTATATGTGCAGGGTATTTCGCGAAGATAGTAGAAAGCGCAGTGGGTGATTCTGCACGATAAGATACGATCGAATTGCGTCGGATGCTTTGTTTCTTAATTGTCAACGCGTTCCGCGCCGCGGTGGGAGTTTAGATACTTGGCGGGGCGATAAAAAGTGATGAGGAAAGTAGATCGCGATATTCAATCGCAGAGAAATAATAATCGCGTTATATTCTTCGTAATTTCAACTTCTTTTTCTTTATTTCGATTTCGACGCGAAATACAGTTAGTTACGATGAATATCGTATTGCGTTAATGGTTGAATTATTCATTGACAATTTAGTTTTTTTTTTTTTTTTATTAAAATAGTTACATTCATCTGGATTGGTCAAGTATAATGAGTTAAAGCACATTTCGTGATCCCAGAGTTTATCGTTCGAAAGTTTTTAGGCGACGGACAAACACACAAACGTATAGAAGCTTTCTCCTTTATATATTAAGATAAGAAACGAAGCCTTCGCTGCAATTTCGTTACGCTTCACTTTCACGTAGAATCGCTCGTTCCGTTTTCAATCATTTTTTACCGAGCACCCCATATATGTGTATACAAATATATTTTACTAAATGGACTTTTTTGAAAAGAAAAATAAAAAAAAGAATTACGAGCACCTTGTAAGATGCATGAGAAGGCAGCAATGGAAAAACTCATATGTATCGATAAACATTAGATCACCAGTGTATATAGTAGTACATTAAAGCAATATAATTTTTATGTAATTGTAAGTGTAATTAATGTCTGAAAAAGGTGCCTTCGATCGAGTTTTCGATCCGTTTATTGGCGACAGAATATATTGGCGAGATATTTCTCACTGATCATCTTTGGATTGAAGTATATTGAATGTTTTCGATTGTAAATGAATAGGGAGGGCCCGCGCGCGGTCCGTTCAGAGCGAAGATAGCTACGAACTATGCGATTTGTAGAATTGTATGTATTTTGATGCATCGAATTTTTATCTTTGTAATAATATAGAATTGATTTTTCTAATTATATTTGCAAATTACCTAAGGAACGAAGTAATTGTAAACATCACGGTTAATTTTTTCTTACATTATTGTGTACGATTTAACTCATAGTTTGTGATAATAAATATTACAATTATTACAATAAACGTAATAAACATTGTTTCCCTTTGTAGCCATCATTCTTCTATTAATTTGATTTACGATCTTGACTTAACATTTCATTTTTGCGTATTCTAGGAACTATATTTCAAATATTTGGATTTTAAAACCTGGCCCGCGAAACGCTAGCCATCTAGCGGTCAGACCTTCGAACTAAATAGTCCCTTTCAATGCGTGCAAGGGTAAAACAGTTTTCTGGTGCGTTTTCATGATGACGCTTGACGCTCGTTTTCAGTGTCGAAACCAATCACGTGACTTTCAGCATCGACATTCGCTTTTGAGATATGAGATTTTCTCGCGTATGCGCTGCGTTTCTAGTAGCGTATCTATGTTGGGGCACAACTAATAGGTATAGCGTTATTGGAGGGAAAGCAGCAGGGTGATCAAGGTACCCCATTTTATCGAAACTTTTAATATACTGATTCTAAAATCGCCGCGCATTTGCGAGAAAACCCGCCCCATATCTCATCACTGTATACATTGAATGGGCCTAATTAATTCCTAGGTTTCGCCGCTAGGTGGTTGAACGTTAGCACTGACACGAACCAAAAGTGTTTACAGTAAACTCTCGCTACACAGTGTCTCTAGCTCTAACGAAACGTACTTCGAACTTAGAAGTGCTGCGTGAAATCGCGAAGTTACGAGCGAATTTAAAGAAACGCATTGTCAAAAAGCAACGCTCAGTGGCCCTAAATGTCGAGGCACGGAGATTCGTTGTTTACTCGCAGAAAAGTGGATGCTGATTGGTGGAAACGTACCACCATGACAAGCGGTGTGGCGGCACTTCCACCCCTACCTCCATCGTCGAGAATTTGAACGCCAAGAAACTGTTAACTTAACCGTCACTCCCCAGCACTCGCCAGTTTGCAACACTTTGGAATTCGGAGTCCATTGCGGTGCATTGCGGTTTAATGTTCTTCCTCGATCGATTCCGAATGTCGTAAAATGTCAACGAGGACCAAACGGTACGTAATCCAGGGATCCTCAAAAACTTTCATAAACCCTCGAAATAACATTCCTGCTTCGGCACTCGCTTTGTCGGAGCTCCTCATCTTACGAGTAAGCATTCACTTTTAGGGAGTGCTGTTTCCCGATTTAGATTTTTATACTACTCATAGTACCTAAGAAATCCTGAAATTTATGCATTTTTCAATAAAAGGCGTCCGCGAAAAACGACGATATCCTCGTATTCAAGAATAATTATCTGAAACCTGGCATCTGTATATTTTTTTGTTGTGCAGACTCCGAATCTGACGTTATCGTTTGCGTAAAAAAATTTGCCAAGGTAGTTCTCTTAATAAAAAATCTTGTTTATTTAAATAACTCAAAAAGGAAAGGCCGAAGAATTTTTTAAATATTTTTTCCGAATCCCTCGCCCTAATTTATTTCGAAATCCTTCTAAACTCACATTGACTGCTCTAAAGTGTTCGAATAAAATCATGAAAAGTGTTTTCATCGTATTTCCCGATGTTAACTTTGAAGTCATCTATTTAAAAAAAATTTCCGGCCTTCGTTTTTTCAGTGATCACGAAAAAAACCATTTTTTATTAAGAGAACTACCTTAGAATTTTTTTTACATAAACAACAGGGACTAGGATTAATTTGATTTATCTAATTTTTAACAAAACGAAATTAGATGTTAAAAATTAGATAAATTGTTTAATCATTCTGCGACACAAAAGATGAAAAAAAAAAAACAAAAATGTGTGATTCATATCGATTACAAATGTTTTTGTTCTTTTCTTTTTTTGGACACACGGTTCCTCGAAAATCTTGTCCGCAGTCGAAGCATCTTATTTTTACAGCGCAGAATACATTCACATATTTTGGCGCAAGCAAGCATTACAGAAATGTGAAAAAATAATTTTGTATTCTCAAAGCACACCCTCACTTTAGTAAACACATTCTCTGACAAAAAAAAGTTCCAAATTGCGGTACTTCATCAGGGCGTCGCAGTGGAAAGACCCCTTAATCAAGTA
The DNA here is from genome assembly GCA_963971345.1 of Andrena flavipes. Lineage (NCBI taxonomy): Eukaryota > Metazoa > Arthropoda > Insecta > Hymenoptera > Andrenidae > Andrena > Andrena flavipes. The sequence goes on from OZ020480.1 coordinate 78,307,562, forward strand.
TACCAGCCAACATAATACTACAATTAATAGAGCTATAAGAAAAGAGCATTCGTTACGTTTAAAGGAAAGGAGAAACGATGGAACGAATAAAACCAATGAATTTTATTTAATTTATTTTCATTCCTCCGTTACAGTACGAAGAAAAATGTCGAAACTCAAACGGGCCACCTGGATTCCATGTTAGAAATCGCTCGCTTGCAAGAGCAAGTGACCCTTCTAACAATCGAGAATGATCATTTACGAAAGCACATCACCGAAAATCGCCCTTTGAAACCAGCGACGCCCAGGGTTCCCAGCGTGGCGAACAGTCCGTCGACTGGAGCATCGAAGCAGCGAAGCGCGCAATTAAAGAACAAATCAGCGAAGAATGGCAAAGTTACAGGGCGGGGTTGTAGCTGCAAAGGAAACTGCTCGAACAGAATATGCGGCTGCGTGAAAAAGGACGCGCAGTGCGGAGAATCCTGCCGTTGTAATAATACCCTTTGCCAAAATCAGGTAAATAAATTTCCTGTGATTTTATAATCGTAAAACACTTTTATCGTGAATAAATATACAATCGCGGTGGCGGAGTTTGATACATAATGCGTTTCCCTTCTTCTATTACGCTTTCTGCGTAATACACATTTGCGTTTTGCATTTTTTTTTTTTTTTCGATCGGAATTCATTGACTTCTGATAGAATCGAAATTTATCGCGATTATTGCCGATAAGATTTGCTGAGCACCTTTCGAAAGGGTTAAAAGATATATACTGTGTTTCAGGAGGAAAGAGGTACGGAGGGAAATAAAGAAAACGAGGAAAGTAACGAGCGCGTAGAACCCGAGGAAATAACGAATAAACTATTGGCAAACGTAGCTGCGCACAAAAGTATCTTTAGCCCCGATGGCGGGTCGCATTCGACTCCTACGTTAGAACCATCTGGGCCCATGACTATATTCTTTAGCGGCCCTAAGAAGCTATCATTCGAGTTCGATGAGGAAGAAAAAGAGGAGAGCAAAACGGTTAAAAAAAAAGGGGTGAAAAATTTGAACGCTGACGGAGTTAATCGATTGGACCGAGATGCAAGAGTGCAAAAAAGACCTAGGGTAAGGAGAAATCATCTGGAGGTGGACCCTGTCTACACTCGGAAGCTTAGGTCTAACTCGAACGAAGAGAAGGGGAATAACATCGGCGTCGACGCGCAATCATTGAGGAGGTGTATCTCGAGTGAACTATCGATTCAATCGTCTGAAGAGCTGGAGGTGACAAATAATTCGACGAATAACCATCTTCGGAGCATAGCTGATAATATTGTACCTCTGCGACGCAGGCAGAAAGTGGAGAAAGGTTCTGTTAAAGAGAAAAGGAAAAATATTGCAGATCTTGATAGGCAAGGTAAGGAACTTGGTAATTATTTACATTAGCGGTTCATCCCCGATTTTGATGAAAGGAGGGTAGAAATTGGTCGATCTTGGACCTGGCTGGCAACGAAAGGTATTTACGGGAAGCGAAGGGTTGGATGTAGTGAGGAGATTCTAGCGTTCGAAAATGAGAAAAATTATTGTCCGAACGCTAAGAAAGATTGGAGAATTAAATGTTATTAAAGTGTATTTTAAAAAATATAGTGTTGTGAAGCTCGTCACGACACGCATATTTTTTATTTACAGTTTGTTTATTAGAATATTACTATTCGAGCTAAAAATTATGAACAGAAGATTTTTCATCGGCCAAAATCATTATTTCTTTAAACATAAATTGCGATAACTTGAATAAATATTAAGGGATCGTTATGAGACTTCAAACATAACTGCCGAAAACTGTAGCGAAGTGGTAAAATGTATGCACTAAACACTCGTGTTAAAAAATGTAATATAAATTTTAATAAGAGTTTTAAAAAAAATACCTGAACTAAAAAAAACTTTTCAAAATTTTGTTAACTCTTGTTTGCAGCACTTATTGCATATCATATTTATTATATTATAATATATATAATATAATTTAAGTAACTAAAAAGTACAAAACAAAAAAAAATAAAAAATTAAAACCGACTTCAAAAAAAATAATTTTGTTCCTTATTTAATCTACGACTCTCAATTTTTTTTAAGTCGGCGCCAGATTTACACAGTGCAAGTGATGAGGCGCTGACGTAAAGAAATTGAGAGTCGTGGATTAAATAAGGAACAAAATTATTTTTAACTTTTTAGCGCATTTTTATTTTCTGGAAGTCGGTTTTAATTTTATTTAATTTTTTTTTTATTATGACTCTTCGCCCCCAGTGTAAACAATTATGCATTTCGGATCCCTTAAGACCTGTAGGAACATATCCTGTTAAAAACTTCAATCTCTACTTTCTCGATTCTCCTTTCATCAAAATCGTCGATGAAAGCCTAAACTAATAATTGAGGAATTTGATGGAAAAAGGGCACATAAGCCTATGTATAAGCATTGGCTTATGTGCCCTTTTTCCATCAAATGCCTCAATTACCAGCAATTCGATTAGATCATACTTGAATCATCTAATTGAAACAATTTCTAAAAGAAACCAGCCCTGCTCCCGTCGAAAAAAATGCAACGGTAGCGTCACGAGATGCGGCAGTCCAGGCTTCTACATCACTTGACCAAGAGCAAACGAGTTCTCCTTTATCAAATGACCTTCACGAAAGTGTATCCAGTGATGTAATTCAAGTAACATACATTAGTCATTTAAAGTGACATCGAAACCGTGGATTCGTCGGATCGGAGTACATCTGTTTTATTCTTCCAGGACTCCGATTTTGATCCAATGAAACCGCAACACGAATTAACAAGAACGCCAGCACAGAACAGCGACTCAAGTTCTAGTAACACTTCCGAAATACTGCCGCTCACACCGATGATCACGATAAAAGTGGAGGAACTCCCGATTCCGCCAGGTACTCTACCGAAGTAATTAAAATTCCCACTTTCCCCGTTTCACGGCGAAGTAATCACCCCGCGATCTCGTTCCATCAGAGCTCAGCCAACCGGAAGTGAACTGGGACGAACACCAGTCCCAGCTGATCCCGTGCAAGAAATGCAAAAGGAAGTTCCATTCTTTCAGAATCGCGAAGCACGAGGCTTGCTGCAAGAAGCTGTAACAGCTGCGATCTCGAGAAAAGCGCCCTTCGGTTTTCGCGTTGTATTCGAACACGTTGCTTTTATATTTTTGTACAGTAATTTTATACTTATGGACAGGTTCCAAAATAAAGTAAGCTCGTTTTAACTTTGGCCCATTCAATATAATTGTATCGATCAGAATCTACTATACAGTGTCTCTCGAATATCCAACTAACAGTACAATAGAACTACCTACGTAGAATGTATGTATACATGACGATGGTGTGTATGCGTGCGAGTGGGAAAACTTTTACTCGCCGATGTGCACGGAACCCTGTACTCGACACTGGTTATTAGGATATTCCATATAGTTTTCTTCTCCTAGGTTCTAGTTATCGTACACCTCTAAATACGCGGTTAATACTTTTCAATGTTTGCTTTTGTTGTTTATTTTTACACCTCTATGTATGTACAATTTGGGGTGAAATTATGCAACGCGCGTACACCTTTTTCGATCTATCCGAGCTACACGAACACCGATACGCGACACTGAGAAATTAATACCAGCTGGAGTTTCTCTTCTAACACCGAAGAAAATAGAATTCCACGTAAAAATTATTTGTCCGACAGTCTCTCGAGAAGTTGTAGGATTTTTATAGCGGTTAATCGAAGTTGGTACGATAGTGGAAGTAAAGAGAGGCGGGTCAAGTTAAATGATATAAAATGAAAGTATTGTACATACATAAGAGAAACGTGATATCGTCAGAAACATCGTGACATTAAGTGTTGAAATGAAACTAACGTGTACGAGTTATATGTTTATGCGAATACATATTGCGAGCTTAGCTCCTCGCTTCCTCCCGTTTCAGATATTACCCAGCATAACAACAGCGCAGTTTGGAATACATTTCAAAATATAGCATTGCTGTTATTGCTTGTAATAAAGTACACAGTTACTTGTATGTAAAGATCTATTTTATAATACAGGTGGTACACAGACACCGATGCGTTTCGATACGGTTACAAATAATACTGCTTGAAATCATAAAATTAGGTTCCGTCGAGGTCTCAATGTGAACGTAAAAGGCACCAGATTATACACCTGACTAGAAATAATGCTTATTCTTCTACGCAATGAAACGATCACTTCGTTCGAATTACATATACTTGTCTACCTTACAATTCTTCTTAATAAAATATTGCATTTTCTTGTAATCAAGTTCATCCTGCCCTTAGAAATGATCATTTAGTAAATCACTTTGGCTTACTTCAGAGAGAAAATTATTAGCGAGGAATTACCACTTCGTGAAACGAACGTACATATTTTCCACATAGAATTAATCGCAAGCCTTCCAATTCCATCGTAGAACTCAGAGGTGGGCATTATGAGAATACATTTTTATTCGGATAATACTTTCGAATAAGATTTATTCAGAATAAAAATTGAACCGAATAATAATAATTTTGAATTCGATTTAATTGGAATAAAAATTTATTCGGATAAGATTTATTTGGAATAAAAATTTATTCGAATAAGATTTATTCGGAATAAAAATTGATCCGTATAATAATTTCGAATAAGATTTATTCCGAATAAAAATTTATCCAAATAATAATTTCGAATAATATTTATCCGAATAATACTTATTCGGATTAAATATGTGACTGAATAAAATTCATTCGGAGTAAAAATTTATTCCAATAACGCCCAGCTCTGGTAGAACTCAGTATAATCTTTTCCTCATTCGTATATAAGTAGGAGTACAAAAGTAAAGATAATTGGCAATGTTTTATTAGAACTGGCATGTAATAATGACACACAGATACTATTCGCATAAGATACGTGGTGACTCCCGCTCCGTCTCACAATTGTCAGTTCGTCCACAACATTTTACCAGCGTTATCTATTTTTCACCTTCGTATCAAACGCACCCTTTCCAAAAGAATGCTCGCCAAACATGCGACAACACCCTGCAACGCGTTCAGTCTGCGTTCGCCTGCTTCTCAGCTTTTAGTCATCGCGCTAGCCATCGTTCTTTATAAAATTTGTGCCTTTAGAAAAATGGAAGTGTATCGATAGAATACAAATGGTAGAATTTGTTGTCACTCGTACAGGGAGACGGTTACTTGCTTCTTCAATGCCTCGATCCTCGCGTTTATACAAATTTTGTATGTCTCTCGTCAGCGTTCGTGGACTCTTTCTAAGCCAGTTAGGTGAACTCTTTTTCTGCCTGGGCGAATGCGTTTACAATTCTATAAAACGTTTATCCAAGAACCACGCGTTTATCTCTCTCTCTCTCGTGTTTCGAAATTCACTTCTGTTCTCCACGATTAATTTTACAGACACGATATACAATAGTAATTTGTGAACAAACGAGCGGTATTCCACATTTACGACATTGCTTACGATACATTACTGCTGGTTTTAGAGTCTATGGCTTTTCCATTTAACCGTCTTACAGTTAATAACACTTTTACGTAGTCAAGGTATTGTCTATTATAAAGTTTACGAGTAGTTTTCTTTTTTACTGTAGAGGCAGCGGTTCACAAAGGGTGCACTGCTTGACCGCGTGTCTTTCTCTTTTTCAATTGTTAGCACACGTATATCCCCGTGTTTCCCAGACTATGTTAGGCTCGTATCAGATGAGACACTTAATAGGGCAACGCATTAACGCCTCCATTCAGGCTAAGCCGCCGCGTTTCGTCTCCCTTTCGCTTCGCAAGAGAATCGTTGCCTTCCACCTATTTCCATCTATTCTCGCGAAACAGCATCGCGAAGGATACTTTGTACTGCTCCCTTATTAGTAATCAAGACACTAATCGTCGCGTCCATCGCTATTCCCGCTTGAAGGGACACACATGTAAAGCCTGAAAGCAGAGGAAAGTGCGGGACTCTGATACCCAGAGCCAGCAGTGTCCCATCTGAAAAGGCCCTTGATTTCCTTAATGCCTTCGATTCTACCAAATGGAAAAATAAAAGACGTGTCTCTCATGGTTACGATAATAAATTATTACGCCGTCGACAACCCTTAGAATCAATTGCATTAACGCTGCATTATGTACACGTACGTTTGCCGCGAGAGGAGAGAACGGGGCATCGTCGAACGGCGATCAGGTAAAACAGAATACAAAAAGAGAGCAGTACAAATAATACACGGTATAGATACAATTTCTTTTGGTAAATCTGATAAATATTATATTAAATCTTATATTTTTCCATTAACAATATTGACATCTCGCATATACTATTCTACTATAATTTAAAATAAATATTAACAATATTTCTCTAATATATACGTCGGACGCGGAGGGGAACGGCGTGAACGGGTCCGACCGGGAAATCAATCGCGTACATAGTACCAACATTATACAATATATAATCGTCAATGATCACCTTCGAGAAATTCATTAAATTAAATTAGGAGAAACGAAATCACAGATTTAAGTGTATATTAAATAAATTCTGCTACGAATCATTCTTTACGTAAATATATATATATATAGAAGTCCCGTCGTGATCGTTGAAAAGGAAAGGGAAGTGCGCAGCGCGTGTAAACGAAATGTACATAAAAAAAAAAAAAGAGACGCGTAAGGTCGACTGTACACATCGTTCTCGAGTAGAAACACACATGACGTAGAAAAGTATCGGAGAACGGTCCAGATTCGGATATGAAAAAACGAAGAACGTTTCGCGAGGTGTTGCCACTCTCGAAATTTCCACGCAAATGTTCGAGCGCCAGTTGAAAATCCTATTCGAGCGCAAACCTGTCGGCGGAGCAGGCCGATATTTCCTAGGGGATGCCCCGATCGACGGGAATGCGCTTTAGCTCGAAGCGTCTAAGAAACGAAAGAAGGAAAGACGCGTGGAGTAACTTCGCTCCGCGTAATTAAAAAGATCCGCGGTTCTAGAAAAAGAAAACAGTCGAAATGCCAGCAGCCAGTTCGTCTGCCTCGCTCGTGCAAATGCAAGGGTTCTTATACGAGACGAGGTGCCTTCAGCTAAGTAAACGGGAAAGGAAAGGGAATGCACGCTTTCGTTTCTCGTCGCACGGAGATTCAAGGGTGAAAGATGTAGATGGGGTACCGGTGATTATGTACATTCCAGCTGTACCCACCCTCGGAACGATCACTTATAAGAAACCGTATATCCTGCTATATTAAGTGCTGCTCTCGGCGGAATGTTGAGAGCGTAGTGACGAGTAACAGCCCTGGCAAACTCTGACGGGCTTCAGGATCCCCAGCCTCGATATTTTCGACTCGAAGCGGCTGCATCTGGTTAGAAAAGTATAGAAGCGTTAGAGGGATGTGTGGTGTATTATTCAAGTGAGCTTCGTAGAAGTCGAACTAGTCGACTCTAGTTTTTGTAAATTTGTCAGCTATAATACTCAAAAATATATTAATGCTCAGTGTGTGAATTTCTTCGACACAAACGTACGATATACTTTCCGCTTTATAGTATAAGATACTGTAGAGGGAGATTATACGGGCAAGAATAAGACGAAATTGAGGTAAAGGCTTCGTTTTCGAGAAAATTGTCTCTCAGTTAAATTTAGCTCAACGTTTAGCTGAAAATCATTATTCTCGAAAACGAAACCTTTACCGCATTTTCGTCACTCTTCATTTTCGCTTGTATAATCACTCCCTAGAGTATTGACTATAGATACAGGAACACCCTGAATAGTCTTGATGACACTGTAGAAGCTTACTTTGAACAGAATACTTGTCCACAATTGCGACAATGGTGCCTCCTTTCGTAAAGGTTAAACCTAACTCCACAACCGACACAGGTATCCGCTCCCTCGTCCTTAAGCCAGTGGTCGGCGACCGTGCGTCCTGGTTGCTCGCAAACGCTCCACGAGAACACCCTTCCCCTCGTGTCTCCTACGTATACTGTTCTGTGATCCCTGAAATTTAATCAGTGGTATGCAACTTTGCTTCGGTTCCTTCAAATGAATAAGTGTCTTCATTTCCTCTCCCCGATAATCTACTAGCTCCGCTATTCTAGTTTGGGAATCGGAAGTTCTGGAGGAAAGCTCTCCAGGAGCTATTCTTCTACAATTTAGATGACTTCCGGAAATTGGCTCCATTGAGGAGTTAAAATGGTAAACGCTGTAAGTGCTAGGAGTTATTGTTAATTTTCTGTATGAAGAAGACTGAATTGTTCTTAAAGTTGGATCGAGCCTCTGTGTTTAAACTTTTCCCAAATTCTTTCGCTCAAAATTTGCTGCTCTCCAACATTTTCTGAGCTCCGAAAATTATCGCTCCCCAAAATTTGATGCCCTCCAAAATATGTCACTTCCCAAAATTTGCCGCCCTAAGCTGCAGCCTACTTAATAAATTTACCCCCGGAAACTACTGTAAATTCCCGCTTCTGGCACTCGCACCATTTACCACTTCAACTCCCCAATTCCTCCAGCGAATTCCTACGAAATTAAACCTGCTGAAAATTCTACCTTGACACTGCTAGGGCTGTTATAGAAGCCGGTTCCGCGTTGTCCTTCCGGTCGTACGCGGTGTGCATTGTTAATTTGCTTCTAAACACTAACTGCCGTTGCCACTTGAAACCGTCCCTTAGGATATTCTGCGGATTAATCCTCTTAGGCTTTGTATCAGCTTCAGTGACCATGACAAAGCTGTCTGTTAAGCTCGTGTCGCTTTTACTGGCTCGTAGTGCTCCTTCAGAGTCCCCAGGATTGTTGGACGACTCGCTAAGGGATCATTCACCGTCACAAAAATGCCAACATTTGTTTAAATCAGAAGTATACTGACTGGAAGAGGTGCAGCGTTAAAATTCAAAGGACCACATTCCTTGGGTCCACATTTTGTGCACAAAATAAATTCTTTCACCCAGTATACTCGAGACTACAAAAGATCGCGCTACCTCGTTTGAGTACCCTCGCTGTCCGCGCGTCCACCACCTTCGCTCTTCCTGAACATCGGATTCCCGCGACTTTTCCTTCGCAGCACGACGGCATGCGTGTTATTATTCTGTGGCGATGGCTTGCTACTAGAGCCGTTGCTCGACTCATTGTCCGAGCACTCTTCCTTCTCTTCGTGCAGCCTCGATGCCTCTTTAGAATTCTCGGTTTCCGATAGGCTGCTCTCCGAACCGCTCTTCGCGAGCATGGCTGCGAAGAATGAGAAGTAAATGAATCTGTACGAGCATACCGACATTATTTTTAATGTACCTGATCCCTCAGCAGAAATGCTCATTTGCTTCACCAGCTCGTGTACTCGTTTCTTCGTACTTTCGGTTTGTTCCTCGCTATTTCTACTGTGCAACTTCGGATTCTTCTCCTTGGCCACGGTTACTTCCTCCGGCTTGTCTTCCTCTGCAGGCACTTGCACGTAATCCATCGACCACATCTGCGAACCGTTCGTCTCTTATTCATCCACAATTACCATTCGATATAAGACAGGACGACATATTAATTTAATTCTGTTTTAGTCCTCGCGAAATTATAGGTTGAAGTCATCATTTTGCTGATTTCGAATTTATTTAAAAAATACAGGCCTTGGATTTTTCCATTTTTACCTATTTTCGTGAAAATGGGTTGTATTTATGAATTTTTATCTCGAATATCAGCGTTAGATAATTTAAAAAAAAAATTGAAATGGTAAAAGAAATTTTATCATTAATAATCGTTATAAAAGTTATGATTGTGATTCTTATTAGTCAAATTTTACTAGTTTTTGGCTCCCGGGGAAATTTCTGCCCGCCGTCAGGAAAGGCTCTGGAGATTCTTACCCGAGCTACGCCATCGGTGGACCCAGTCATGATGACATTTTGCGAGTCCCATTCGTGAGTTTGGCTGAAGGCAACGCACAGGATTTGCTGCATCCTGTCAGCTCGACCGACGCATGTGTTAACGCTCGCAAGTTCCTCGCCATTTATGCTCCACACGTGCAGCCACGTGGCCGCGCAAGTAGCTATGTCTCCCTGCAGAGAGAAGTTACGTTACATTGTTAAATATTCCAGTATTCGAATATTACTCGAATATTTCAGTATTCGAATATTACTCGAATATTTCAGTATTCGAATATTACTCGAATATTGATTTATAATTCACACCATACTATTCGAATACTTAAATATTCGAATAGTATTCGAGAAATAGTCCCAGTCCTACTTCAAACCTCGCGACTGTCGCCACGCTTCTGTAAGTTGAAACCTACCGTTAATTCGTTTATAGCCACCGCAGCTACAGGTCCCGCGTGTCCTCTAAGCTGGCGGACGAACAGGCACCGAGACAGATCCCATATAATCGCTGTACCGTCTCTGGATCCCGATACGATTACGTTATACGCTGGACTGGATGACAGGCAAGTAACAGCGTCGGTGTGGCCGTACAGGCACTGTTTAATAGAAAGCTGCCTCTTGGTGTACTCCCAAACGGTCACGACCTATTGTGCCAATTTCGCAATTAAAAAATAGCCCGCACACGCGTGTAATTGAGGGGCTCAGTGGAAAACAGGCACATGCTACTTATTGATTAATCTTCCTTTATTTGTACTCGTTTAAGGCCGTCGCGCGTTTTGGCGAAGCGCGACGATACGAAAAGAAAGAGTTTACTTACGGAGCTCGTGCCAGCAGTCACTATCGATTTGGAAGACGGGCAAACGCAGGCGACAATCTCCCCGCTACTCTGCATCATTGCCTCGCAGACGAATATCGCTTTGTCGCTGTCGTAGTTCCCTATTCGCAGAGAGTGATCCGCGAAACCCCACGCCACGTATTTGTTGTACGTAGGAGGGATCAGTGTTTTATTTTGCTCAACGGCCAGCACCGCTTTGTCCACGTGAAGTATTTGCCCGACGGGGCCTTTCAGCTCTGCAAAGTTCGTCAATTTTAATGTGACGAGATCGAATAGGAGATAAGTGAAGATGACGAACCTTTGATAGGCTGAAGCGAAGGTTTCAAATTGTCAAGATTATGGAAGAACAATTTGTCGGACGTGGTGATGCTCAAGCCAGGGGTAATCGGTCCAGGATCGATGACGCTGGTCCTCTGCGTCATCTTCTTCGCCGGATGCGGCTTCTTAAACAGTTGCTTCGGTATTTGACCGAAGTTGTTGATGAACCCTATAGTAGCATTCTTCTTCAGCGGATCGTCGATGCTGCAAGGATTCACGTAGCGATTAGAGCTGTAATTAGGAGTAATTACTGAGGATAGATCGATGGAAAGGGATCGTTACTTGTAAATGTCAACGTTCCCTTCGTAAAACAGATGGTGGAACACGTTGACCGCTTCGACGGCAGCGGGGCCGTTTTGCTTGCAGCCGAATATCAGATCGATCCACTGGTGAAGATGCTGGGACACGTAGTCGCACTCCAAGGCGAGTCGGTGCGCGCGTATGAATTCTCGGGTGTCCTGCTTAGCCCACGGCGGCAGCACGATGTCTCCCAATTGCACGCCGCTTTGCTTGGAGCCTGAGGCAAGAATTCAGAGCGTAAACCTCGAGGATTCTACAAGTAACAGGGTGGAGAATAATTACGCGACATTTACCTAGGTCAAAGTGATTGGAGTTGACGAGAAACTCTGGGAGATAAAAGAACTCCGGTATCAGCTCTTTTACGTCAGCCATGTTGTGTTTAGAGGCAGACAGCCAAGCTTCCTTTATGCTGTTGAACATTCTGTCCGCCAGATCGAAGTGCCCGCCCTGAATAATTTCAGAAACCAGGGATTAATAAATGGCTCCACTTGGATCATTAAATAACACTAGTTTACAAAATAAGGAACCAATTTGCCCAGCGAAATTGACCGAAATGAACAAAAGACAAAAAAAAAAAGAGCCAGAAGAAATTTTTTCACATATTTCCATCGATTTCACCAGAACTAGTCAACCGATTTCTACCTTACGAATAGGTTTACGCTATTCAAAATGTTGCAAGGTATATTTATTGGGGATTCAATTATTTTTAATTTGAGATCATTTTCAACCATATCGATCAGTGATATCACGATCTCTCGAAAACGTACCCATAGAAATTTTTCTAAACCTTATTTTCGGAATCAGCAGCCTATTTTACATAAAAAATAGGGACATCTGCTGCGCAGAATGGCTGTAAACTATTGTAACAAGGCATCTACAAACCTGTAGCCTAAGAAAGTGTTGCGTAAATGGTTCCATCCTGACCAAATACGAACACACTATCATCGCAGAGGAATAGTGCGTTCCGTAGTGATAAGGAGGCGTCTCCCCATGCGGATCGTCCCATTCTTTGTACCTAATTAGAATATAAATGAGAATTTAGATCGTCTAGCTAATCACTCGCGACCTGTTAACGAATCTCGCGTACCTTTTCTTGAACTGCAACAATCGTTCGGGGCTCTGGGCGCCCATAGGTTTGCTGAAGTCTCTGAACGTTATTGGATCGGTGAGATCCAGCTCCTCGCTGTCGTAGTCAGCCAAGATCCACGGGAATATCGGGTACTGCATCAAGTCATTGTAACTACGGCCTGCTAGAGTGTTAAGGTGCATCAAGTATTGGAAGTTGGATATCTCTCCTCTCTGAAAAATGATTAGCCTCGTGAATCATAACAGGAACATGCTACGTTCGATATAGGATATCTAATATCATATGAAATACCAACCACCCATCGTTGAGTGACCGAAGTTTCGCCGATCAGGTTCGAAAGCAAGCCTGTAGCCTGCTCCACGTTCGCGGTTCTCTTCTGACCAGCCACAGACTGTTGCGCACTGTCAGCGATCGCCGTTGCGAACGTCATAAACCTCTGATAAACCTTGTTCCGCACTTTACGCGGGAATGCTAGCAAATAGTTTCTACCGTCTCCGCTAAACACTTCTAATGCCATCGGCTGCAACAGGTACCTCCTTTTATGCACCTCCCTGCGAAACAGTATCCAAATCAGAGCTGCTATTCCCCAAAATTAAAGGAACACTATAATTTCCCCCAAAAATTTGGTCTTTTTCAAATGGTTGTATCTCTGCGAAGAATTGTCGAAAAAAATATTTAAAATACGCAATTTGACACTTGAAAAGTTTCGTATTTTAAATATTTTTCGACCATTTTTTGCAAAGATGTAGCCATTTGAAAATGACCAAAATTTTGGGGGAAATTGTAGTGTTGAATGAACATTTAACGAACCTGATATCTTCATAATTAAACTTGGAGCACTGCCTCATCGCCCTGGACCTCCTAGGCGACCCCGGCGACGGCAGGATCGGTTCGTAAGCTTCCGGCAAGCTCTCGATGTCTCTAATTTCCCTGGACTTCAACAGCGTGAACCCATCGATCACGTAGAAGTGCTCCTTCCCAAATAACAGCAAGCCTTCGGTCGTGTCCAGTCCCTGAATCCTGGCGCATCTGAACATGTGGCTTATCTGAAAGCGTGTTAAACCATTAAACCAGTCCTCCGTGTCGTAATTACCAACGAAAGAAATGGGCGAACCTTCTCGTGCTCCTCTAATAGTCGTATCAAAGTTTGATTGTCTGGAACAGTCTGGTTATTCTCCTCCTCCTGTTCGTTGTCCTCCGGCGCCTCGTCCGGTTCGCTGGCGTGGCGCTCCAGGGTGCACGGCACCATGGGAGGTTCGCTGTCCGTGGAAGTCTCGTTCACGTTCAGCGGAGTGTCGTCGATGACAGGGTCACGCTCTCGCTCGAACATTCCCGAAGAGTTGCCGAGCTGCTTCAAGTAGTACTCTTTGCTGTCGGTGCTGGTCGCCACTTTGTACTTCAGTTGCTTGTTGTCGGGGTGCTCAAGCTCGGGTCGGTACGGGTAATGTATGTAGAACAATTCGTTCTTCATCATCTTCTTTCGCATCCTGCAGGGACCCTCCGTCATGTCCAGCATCCACTTGTCTAGTCTGGTAGGCGTCGGCGGCCCCCACAAACCTCGCTCCCTGGTCAGCTCGGTCTCTGTTTGCAGCCACTCCTGGTACACGTATCGCTGCGTGTGCTGGTTGGTCTGTATGTACTGCAGCCGCTTCGCCGCGGCCAGCTCGCGCACCAGCGCAACGTGCTGCTCCGTCCACTGAGCCACTGTGTTCTGGTGCAGTCTCAGCCTCACGCGCACGGATTCCTCTTTTCTGACCTTCGTTCGACTGGCCAGCCTTGTTAGGCCCCCCGTTACCTTTTGTATTTTCTGGAAAGTAATGGAAGAGTTTAGAGTCGGCGGAGTAGATGAAATTAGGTATTTTTGTATTCGGGAGACGGTGATATGTGTGCCGCGGCGCAATGCTTTCAGGAGGAGAAAAAGGACAAGTTTTTTTTTAATAAAGTTTTCCAAAATTCAGTTATTCGAGAATAACGAATAATATTTTATTCGAATCAATTTTTATTCGGAATAAAATATGGAATAAATAAAAGATTTATTCGAATATATTTTTAATCGGAATAAAAATTTATTCGAAGCTGTGAATAAGGGTTTCCTTATTTTCGAATAAATTCACAAATAATAATGATAATTTTGAATTAACTCATATATGCGGTCAAAATTCTAATCAATTTATTTTTAAAATGGATGGCGAAAATCTCACACACACGGCAAAGGAAAGTTTTTTCGATCCAGTGTCAAGAAGATTTGGACCTGGAGCTTTGAAAAATCTCAAGAACTTATCTAGCAACAAATCGAGTCAATAAAAAATTAAATTGACCGAACCAGTGCGCTGAAACCAATTTAATTTTGTGTTCTTTATTGTACAAATTGGGCTTATCCCGTAATAAATAAATAAATAAATGACTAATTGGAATACTTGCCGATTGTATCTGGTTGTGCAGCTCCCAAGGGACCCTATACGAAGCCTTCCTCTCTATAACAACATAATTCAACCAGAGCCTGGTAGCAGCTTCGTGCACGTGGTCTCTGACCAGCGACAACTCAGGAGCACGTTCGTGACCTATGGGCGCCGGAAGCGTGATTTTAAATACTTCCTCTATAGCAGGCTTCTTACACGCATACAACTCCTCCCAAACTCTGGTTGCAGCGACAGCCATTAAATTATGGCCTTGATGAGACGTTAGCCTGTCGTCGCTAGCTTCCACTTGCGGATTGAAATGCCACATTGTCTTCAAGTTAGTATCGAGCACGATCTTTACGTCTGCCGTCAGCTGCAGTAGGCAGTAAGTCAAACAGCCGATGAAGTCTAACTCGTGATTGCCAGCACCGAAGACTAGCAACCTGCGAACAAGTAACTAATTTACCACAGAATCTACAACATCAACGGCTGCGTTCAGCCGACAAAACCGGTGAGCAACCGGAAAATAAACATGTTGAATAGTGATAAGTGATCGGTTGCGTTCAGAGTAAAATCTAGAGAAATCACTCTCCGGTTGCTCACCGGTTACTCACCGATTTCGTCGACTGAATGCTTTTTTTTCTTCGATAGCGAAGAGCGTGCACTGTACCTGTGAGTCGTCAGCTTGTGCAATGCTTCTAGTACACCCATTTGATCGGCTATGGAGTCTGTCGCCCTAGACAGCAAGAACAGAATCGTTCGATTCAAACAGTGGTGGAGACCCTCCATACTGACGACACCAGGTCTTCGTTTCGCCTGCCCGATCAACTTCACGATGAAGTCGAACACCTCGTGCGGGTCCTTCGTCAAAGCACCTACGCAAGACGATGAAAATGACAAGCGTTGCGCCAAGAAATTGGCAATTAAGGGGGGTAGGCCACCCTCGCTAGCCAAAAATCAGGCCTTTTTTTCAAACGCAAATTGTAAAGTGATAAATAACAATAGAGAAACGTTTTTAGACGTTTAACCATCTAAAATCGAGAGACTTTCGGATATGTATCCATAACTTCCGAAGAACAATAGTTTTTTAACTGAAACTTTTTTTATAAGTAGTTCATAATACTATGTAAACATAGTAAAAAAACGGGAAACCTTCATGAAGCCGTTGACTTGTAAAAATATCCACAAAATGTACACATTTTCCGAGGGTTCAAACGGGTATACCTCATTCAGAACACGAATTTAGCTCACTCACCTTGCCACAATTTGTCCACTATCCTGGCCGCGACGTAGCACACATTGTTAGTTATATTGTTGACCGATCCGCCAGGGACTACGGGTAACGCGGCTTGCTCTCCGATCAGAACATCCGCAGCCAGCAGATGCTCCATCAGAATCGACAATACTTCTGTCTGATAGCGCGTCTGTTGCCCCGTAGATGCATGCTCTGGCGATGCCTCCAGAACCAGATCGATGGCTGGTGGAGATTTAGCAGTAACTGGCAGCGAAAGGGAGTCTACTACTATAACTCGTAAAAAGTCCATAACAAACTTTTTCGCCGGATGGTTCGTCAAGCTAACATCCTTTGACGGAGACCTCACCAACACTGGCTCTTGCTGAAATAACGAAACCCTATCGTAACGACTGATTCTACTCTCAAGCCTATTACCAATCAGCAGAAATCTCACCTCATCTGCCGGAGTGCTGGCTCCGCTGCTATCTTGGCTGGAGCTGGCGGGCTTCGGAAACAAAGTGCCAGCCAGTGCGCCCAACACTTCCGCGGACATGAACACTTGCATGAAGTCAGTGAAATTGTGGTAAAGGAAGAACAGGAACTGTATTATTGTCACTGGATAATCGCTTAGCCAGTCGGGCAATGATTCAGGGCTGTTAAATGAAAGCGCGTTACTTCTCGGAGCACAATTCCAAGGCGACGTTAACCCGTAAGAAGTCGCACCCTGAGGAAACCACCGGGTGTCGTAAATATCGTTAAATAATAAGAGAGCAGCATTATTTCGCCTGAGACTTATGTCGAAGTTATCTAATAACGAAAAATTGAATCTTCTTCTGCGATGAATAATTCTTAGAAAATATACACTGAAATATTATTCTCAACATCCAAAACTGTGATTTTGAACATTTTAAATTAAAGATCTGCGTTAATGTACGTATTACTACTGAAATTGAAACCCGGAGGAAACCTTTCTCCGTGTGCGACATCTTACGTGAAATTTAGTCCGCGACGTGTGTCGGGTTAAGTAACTTAGATGCAGAGCTCACTTGATCGAGTAATTGTTCAGCATTGTTCGCACCATGGCTAGCAGAGTAACCACAGCTTCGGGGCAGAGATTGATCCTGCTCGCGAAGGAGGACAGCGTATGATTCGCTGGGACGCCGAACAAGAAGTTCCATACGTTGTCCAAGTCGAGCTGTTGATATCAAAGCACGCGTTACATTTACGTTTACTTCAACAGTTGATAAAATGAAATAGGATACGAGGATACTCTTCGGACACCGAACTTTTAAAATGACTTTTGAATCAGTGGGCAATAACTTCACAGGCTGTCCCATCATGAGAGCGATGAACAGGAAGTACAGCTCTGGAACAAGGTCCACGTGCTGCGGTAACAACCACCCCAAGTGTTGAAACCCTGGTACGTGAAGACTCGATGGTTTACTCTCGCCGCCTGACATTTGCTGATGGCAACCTGCGGAAGAATTAAAGAGTGTAAGAAATGATTGTACCGCGGATGTTTTTCACAAGCGTACCTAGTGCCAAGGCCATTTTGTTGTGGTCTGTGTGACGCAGCCAGCCTCCGTTACTAGTTCCCTCTTTAAATTTCTGTAGTATTGGTTGCACGGAACAAACGGCCACTAAAATTCGTAGCCCCCATATCACTGTCGTGCTGTGCAGACCGGATTGAAGGAACAGTAGTATCCAATCTAAACCCAGTACTTTGGACAATTCCTCGCACATACTGAAAAGTATCGTTGAATTTAAATACACACAGTTAAACTAATTTTCTATTTAGGCAGTCGAAAATTTTATTTTTTATTGCATTTTCCGAAAGTACTGTCTTTTCTGAATAATATGCCGCTTGGTTTATAGTAAAATTCGTAAAATTGTAGATTTGGCAGCCTATAGCGTCGCCTTTGCCCGGAAACTTTAAACGCGGTTTTCTCGAATATTTTTTCCCTTCGAATCAAATAATAACTTTTGAAGATACAGGTCCCACCGTTTTGAGAACACTGTTTCGAGAAAACGCGTTTAAAGTTTCACGCAAACTTCGGGAATTTTATGAATTTCAACAAATCCTTTTAAACCTTCGAAAAATGAAATAAAAAAATTGGCTACTTCGAACAACTTACTTTGCATTCACTTTGGGGCCATTAAACAGCAAGGAGTGTAAAAGTTGTAGACAACGGTTACGTAAAAGTATATGCTCCCCTTCCCCTTCTTTATTCCCTTCGCTTTCTCGAAGGATCAAATGCTTCTCTGAGCTCTGGGGTAACGTGGCTACGATAAATTGTCCGAACCTGTTGAAAAAAAAATACTGTTACGATTAAATATCGTCGCGCAACGAGAATATAATTCTACGATGTACTAAATACAACAAATTACCAAAGTAGATCAGCTTGTCTCGGCTGACTCAACAGAATACTGAGTAACGCAAGCAAAATCTGGCGCGTGCTGCTTTGTTTCACATCACTCAAGATGTGCAGCAGCCTGTGCACCAATTGCAAATCCCTCATCAGCCGTAAATTTGTCCTTTTCTCGCTGGATTCGGCTATCAATTCGTACAAATGTTCTAGAAGCGATCTTAACAGTTCTCCTGGCGCCTCGTGCCAAACCTGAAAGCAATGGAGTGTTCTTTCATAGTGCTTATTACCAGAATAAGATAATCTTTAGGCGGGGAAGAAGGAGCCGTACTTGCAAGTCGCACAGGAGATCTTGGAAAGCCGTAATGTTGGGTATCGCACTAGTTTCTCGACCGCTGTCAACTGTGCCGACGAGACTGAACGTCAGATGCAAGATGTGACTGTTCAAGAGAGGGCATTTCCTTCGCAGCAGCATTGCCAAGGTTTGATATCCTCTTCGACGGTCCATTTCCTGCTGGGCTGCCTGATTCGATCTGACGACGCAGACCAATGCTTTAACGGCTGCGTAAAGAGACTCCACGTCTTGAGCCATGGCTATTAAACCTGTCGTTGAAAGTGTAAATCATAAGTTTGAGTTGTATACCAGTTTCATTCGTATAAGTGTTATTTTCAAAGAATTACCTAATAACACTGAACATCCCCCGACATTGTCAATCATTGTAGCTACAGGTCGAGGATTGAAAACTCTAACACCAAGATAGCCGACGACTACGCCACCCAGTGCTCTCGCTGGTCCGCTCAGATGCCCCGCTGAATTGTGGAGGACTCTGATAGGCGTGGCATTTTCATGGGACGACATACCAAGCTTTTGAAAAAACAGGGGGTTCGGTTAAGTATAGAAACATCGCTTCTAAGATGTATCTATTTGATTCCAGAGTTGGACATTATTCGAATAAAGTCTTACTTCGTCTATTATTTACTAAATAAATATTAATATTATAATTAAATAATACTTAAATAATTATTATTATTATTAATTATTATTTAAGTATTATTTACTAATTAGCAAAATATACCCGCGCTTCTCTTCGGGCCTAAGAGATATTAAGGACTCCACGAAAACAAATTTCACCCCTTTAGAGGTGGATTAGGGCAAAATCCTGAAATTGTTTTTTTAAGGATTTGTGTGCCTAACCACTTTGGGAATGGAATTTCCAAAAATCCTTCCTTAGTGGGCGCCTACGCTACTCCAAATTTCACGTTCCTAGATTAAACGGTTTAAGCTAAACGTTGATGAGTCAGTCAGCCAGGACTTCTTCTTTCATATATATAGATTATTTACTAATCATTATTTATTTCTTATTCATTATTCCAGAATAACTTCCTTTCATTCGCAATTCTTACTCGAGATCATTCGACTAAAGATTTATTCAAATAATATCCAGCTCTGTTTAATAGAAAGAAGTGTACGTACTTGTTTAGCAATGGATTTATTGTCAGCCCGGCTATAAACTTTCCTAATTTTAGCTAACGTTAACTGAGACATTGCCTTGGCGTTCAATCCAAACACAACCTTCTCCTCCACGACGAGAGGTATTAAAGGTTCTTGTACTTGAACGAAAAAAGTAATATCATTAACGATAATTAACACAGACATCTAAAATAAACCCAGCAAAAGACACCTAAAATGTTCCATAGATACCTGACAACTGCGGAGCCTGCAGGCTCCCCATGTAATGCGGCCCTAATTTAAAAAGTGTCGCTATACTCTGCGCGTTAAATACTTCTTCCACCAGGTGACAGGGTCCCTGCTTCCACGTGAGCCTAGAATACCTTCGCCAGCAAGGTGGCGTGCCTATGTACCCATACACAGGCGAGGCCACTGTCAAGTTCGCTGCTCCTCCTCCGGGAACTTGCGTGATATAATGAAGCTTCTGGCTGTGAATATGCTGGCCATCCAAATACAACGAGAAGCTCGAGTTCTTCAGAACAGCGCGATTCAATACGATAGCTATATGATGCCACTGTCCCTCGTGAAGCAGATCGGGACACCAGACTCTCGCGCCGCATTCACCGGTCACTTCTGGCTCCCACTCACCTACATCTAAATAACAACTTCGTTTATTACAATGACCTCGGCGGAGCCCAATCTACAAAAATTACTACATCCTGTGTGTGTAAGTGTTGCGTATCTGTACGCTGATGAAATTTACTTTGGGGCATCGGTGTTTCCTGCGTGGACACAATAATAGCCTTATCCCTGGCGCTGAGGATAGCAGTCAGGCATATCAAGTCTCTCATCGACTGCGGAGTGCGCACTAGCGTCAGTAATCGTACGCAGTGAGGATCGGTTCTGGGATCGCTGAATTTGTCAACGCATATCCACGTGCTGTACGTTAATCCAGTTTGCGGCGGGAATAATCTATCGCCTGGAAATAATTCGTACGATCGCTTGGTTTCTCAAATCTACGGCGAGACGCTTGGGTTTCGGAGATCGAAGATTTACCTGACCCGATTCCACCGAGCACGCTACTGTCCGCAGCTACCACCGTGGGTGGAGTTGTACTTTGCGGTGCGACGCTGGGCAAATACAAGCACGCGAATCCTTCCGCGCTCATGTCAAGCTCCACGAAGGGCGGCAAGGTGCAGGATCCGTGCGCTCGAAAGTCTTTCGGCGTGGTCATCGATACCAAAGTTTTAATGCGAGTCAGTGGCACTGGTCCCCCTCGAGGTTTATTTGGCTCGATGTCATCCAGCGAAATGCAACATAATGGGTCGCCTAATCGTAGGAATTCTCTGGAATCAAAGAGCTTGGATGTAAGAAACTGTACATGAGTAATTCTTCAAGGAGACATTCTACTCTCTCGGCTGAACTTTTCGACGATGGTTTTTATAATGAAATAAATACTTAACGTTTTCGAATTTCTGGGGGTATATTCTACCACTCTTGAAATACAAGGAAAAGTCTTTGTTGTTTGTTTATTTCATTTTTTTGCATAAATATTTCGCAGTGAAAATGGCGGTCTCAGAATTTGATCCCTTTCTGGCGGTTGAAATTTCATTGAAAACTAAACATATTTCTAATTGACAGGAGCATGCTCGCTTTCCACGAAAGAACAATTTTAATTGGTATAAAATGTGGGAAAATATTAAAAATCTTAAGATATTTGTGGTTAGCGAGATAGCCATTCTCCCGCGAATTAAAAATATGTTTGTTTTCTTCCGATGATCCAGTCGTCCGAAATTTCAACTGTCAGCAAGGGGTCAAATTCTGAAAACGCCAACTTCACTGCGAAATATTTAAGTAAACAGGTAAAATAAACAAACAACAAAGATTTTTTCTTGTATTTCAAGGGTGGTACAATATACCCCCCGAAATTCGAAAATGATAAGTGTGTATTTCGTTATATAAACTAGAATCTGCCCTTAACGAATTTAATTCGCATCCTACCGTAAGTCACGCGGCTCTAAAGACTGCGCTGCGAGTCTCTCTATGATGTACTGCAAAGGCTGATGCAAGGGATGCGTTTCGTCTTGCAGAGCAATTCTACCCACTAATAGTAATTCACCCGCCATCCCAGCGTCGCACATTATTTGCTGATTTCTCTCGGAGCGCACCAGACTTTTAACGATCTCAGCTACGTATAATTGCAAAGCGAGAGCCACCTGTGGATTGGACGATTCTGAGATCGATGGGAGCAAGTGCAGCATCCCAACGACTATGCCAGGGTGAACTACTATTGCCTCGGGGGTAGGAGGGCTCAGATTTAACGAGTTAATAATACTTCGCTTTCCACTTCCAGGGGAGTCGAAAGACTTCTGGTGCTGAAATTCATTTAGGTTTAACGAGTTAATTGCGCCAGTTCTCTATTACGAAATATAGATCGCAAGTCACCTCAACACTGTTTTGCTTGTGGCTCGGTGACCTCATTCCCAAGCCCGCCAAGTTTGGCTTATCGAAAGAGTCCAGCGCTACGTCGTAGAGTAGTCGCAGCAACAAACATGCGTATGCTAGAGTCTTTGGCATAGCATCTGGGAATACAGGCTCTAGTACGCTTCCAGTAAAGAGCGACAGCAACATGTTGTGATAGTTCGTAGTTGGTATTAGGTCTATTTCCGTGAGCTTTGTCTCCGATGAGAAACATCCAAGAAGCCGCAAAGTGTCGCACAAACTCGACTGGCATATCTGTACAAGTTATTACGCCAGTGTGTTACATTTGTAAAAACTATAAGTATTAGAAGCAGTTAGGGATGGGACTCGAACCGCTTAGAATCTGTCTTGAATATCAAGCGACTACTTCGGAGCACTTCGAACATGATTTGAAGCTTGAAAGTCTTGACAGTCTTGATTCGAAAAGCATTCGAATACTTAAATATTCGAATAATAACATTCGAATACTCAAATATTCGAAGTTTCTCTGTAGCATTCGAATACTCAAATATTCGAATAATAACATTCGAATACTCAAATATTCGAATAATAACATTCGAATACTCAAATATTCGAATAACATTCGAATACTCAAATATTCGAATAATAACATTCGAATACTCAAATATTCGAAGTTTCTCCGTAGCATTCGAATACTCAAATATTCCAAGATTATTCATAGCATTCGAATACTTAAGACTTCGAAGCAAGAGTATCAAGACTTCAAAAACGATCAAGATTTTCAAGAGTTTTAGGGATGAGCTTCAGTAACAATCTTAGCCAATTTATCGCAAATTCAGTTGAATTCCATAAAGATCGATGCCTCTAATTATCAAATATTTTCGCTTATTTCGAATGTTACTAAAGTTCATCCTTAAGCTTCGAAGTTTTCGTCGTACATATAGATTCGAAGCGTTTCAGATCCCATCACTAGAATCAAAGCTCGTAGTACGCACCTCCAGATGGAAAAATTTCGCGTTCGCTGGCTCGAATCTCATAGCTGTGCTAATCGTATGAAACACAACGTGCAGAAGTGTCAGTAGCTGAGCTTCTTCCTGTGGCGTTCTCTTCACTATATCATTGCAAGGCTCTACGCCTTCCAATCTCTGCAAGCCTAGTTGCCCCTCCAGAGACACCAGAACCGACATCACGTAGACAAAGCCTCCCACCTTCCGAAAGACAGTCCTGGTCCTGTGAGATTCTCGCAAGCAAGCCAGTAAAGACTAGAAGGAACAACAGTATCTCACAACAGTGATTTAACCCTCGAGCTACACGCGTATTATCCAGAAACGAACTTTCAGTATATGCGTCTTCAAGACTAAGGCATTAGAAGGTGCCGAATGCATGACGCCGAGCAGCGTGGCCATGTCGTCGTCTCCACCTGCACTAAGTATCAATTCCCTGACGATCCCGAGCGCCTGGTACCGGCAATCCATGTACGGCACGAGATTGTGAGCGCAACGCGCTCCGCCGCACTCCCTGAAGACGTTTGCGTTCTGAACGTTGCCTGCTAATAATGTGGTCAAGGCTTCCATTACTAAGGCACCCAATCGTTCGTCCTCCGGGCATATTTTGTATTCTGGAGAAAGTATTTATTTGTCTTTAATACGGGGTACAACGATTTTTTGGTCGAAAGAGTTTGGAAATATTAATCTTACCTATTCCTTGATCGTGCGCAGCTTGCTTATCTTTAAGCAGAGTTGCATAGCGGTGGAGACACGTAACGAACACTTCTAACATACCTACTTCTCTGTACACGTCTTTAAATATATTATTATGTCTGAAAGAAGACGTTAAGCTCAGTGGAGAAGCTCGGCACACGAATCCGTTTTGCAAGGAAGTCTGTTGAGGCAGCGCGTTACCTGAGTATATTGAGGAGTGTTTCCATGCACATGATACTGCAGCTAGTTGAATTATTTGTTTTGAGTAGTATAGATAGAGATATAAGTTCCTTGCAAGGCACAAAATTAAGTTGAAACACTATAAATTCCAGTAGCTGAAAGAACTTCTCCTGTATCTCGCGGTTCTTCAGGTGAATCTTCTCTGCGAATTGGGACAACGTGTTCTGCCCTTCGAGTATAAAATAATTGGCATTGTCGCTGTGGTACACGCTGGATATCGCGTCGAGGATCGTGCAACACAAAAGCGGCGAGTTAGACTTTACGAATACAGACTGTAATACTTGGAACGCTTGGATATTTCGAACGCTTCCTCCTGCAAGAACAAAGGTGCTTGATAGAATTTGCTGATCAGAAAAGTACGCTTAGATTTAAAATGAGATGAAATCGACGCGCGTTACGAGAAGTAACACGTTTCGTTTTTCTTAGGAAAAATAGCATGTTTCGCGTAAAGTCTGCCACGTAAAGAAGCACGTTCCGTTGTTTCTGATGAATATTAGCACGTTTCGCCTTTCTACTGCAAATTACAGAAACTATTACGTTTCAACGCGTGGTCACAGTTTAAAAGAATTCAACTGTTGAAAATATTATTTAATAAATAATAATTCCATCTAATCTCCAAAAGACAACACATATGAAAATTTTAGCTAGGAGTTATCTTCTCTACCTCAGCGGATTTTAGAAAAAAATATGCCCATATTAGATGTACAGCCTCTAGAGCCCTCGTTTTTTTATGAAAGCTGTCGTAGACTTCAGAAACCCAAAGACGCTTACCACTCTTTACACCACTCTTGTTCTATATACCTCATTTGGAATATTGTTCTAATCTTTGGAATTCTTACCGTATATGTCACATCAAATCATTGGAGAGCATCCAACATAGATATTTGAGATATGCAGCGTATAAACTGCGTATTCCTTTTGATAGATTTCCTCATAATTATAAGAATACTCTGGGCTACCTTCCTCTCGAAAAGCGAAAGCTTTTATCCGATCTAATACTTACCTTTAAAGTTATGAATCACCACGTCAAGTGTGCGGAGCTTCTAAGCTTATTTGAACTTGAAACTTGCTACTTTTCGTAACGCAAGTCGAAATTAGGGCTGGGACTATTCGAATAATTTAATATTCGAATATTTTACAAGTATTCCAATACTCCGAATACCATTCGAATATTTGAGTATTCGAATACTACTCGAATACTTAAATATTCGAATACTATTCGAATACTCAAATATTCGAATGGTATTCGAATACTTAAATATTCGAATGGTATTCGAATACTTAGAAATTCGAATTATCCCCAAATAATTGATCAACTGAAGTATTCGAATATTCGAATATCGAAAAATTCGACAAATAGCCCCAGCCCTAGCCGAAATGATTCTTTCACATCGTAAAATTCATACCTCTGTTACTTGGTTGAGGTAAAGTGAAGCCGAGCATCTGAAACAAGGATCCCATGCTAGCTTGGCTCGGCTTCAATTCTGTGTGTCCACACATGGTCAAAGACGCCAGCATTAGAACTAGATTCCGAATGGCATCCTGTGCCTCCGCTCTGCTGTCTTGTTCTAATCTCGACGGAGCGTGCCTGTAACGACGCAAGAACGTATAAGAATGAACAAAAACATCCAGCGAGCGAATCAACCTTATTTCTTACTTCAATAAAAATTCCGATAGAAAGATATATCCTTGACAAGCGCGAAAGTCGTCCAGGAGCGTCTGAGACACTTCGCTGGAGTCTTTTAAGAAACAGAATACTGTGACAAACATTTCCACTACTTCCAATGGCGCCAACTCAGGTACACGTTGCATATTATCGACACAAAGCGCTATGCACCCTTTGTCTGCAATTGAGTTACATTAGAAATCTCCGCGCTCAGTGGAATCACACAAGAAGCTCCGAGCGACACTTACTATGAATATAGCTCACTACATTCTGGGTAAGTCCGTGTCGAGATAGAGTCATTAATACTTCCGCCGCGCTTTTGCGCCACATCACATTGTAGTGAGGGCACCAGCAGGTTATCGCCGAGAATAGTAACGAGAGATCATCCTTGCGTGCGAGTTCCTCCGGTGGATAAGGATGGCTACATAATCTCACCAACAACTGTAGATTAACATATATTAATTTTTCAAATAAAGCGTTCACCGAAGCTTCATCGAGGCCAGCGAGAATTCCAAATACATACTTGAACAAATATCTTCTGTAACAGTATCCTACGCTGCTTCGGAGTAAATTCACTAGCCACGTCTGTAATCTCAGCTTCGTCCTCGACCATTTCAGGCAGATCGAAGAACAGATACAAGCATTTCACCAACGTCGATGGAACAGATGCGGTGGTCATTGCCTATTAAAACGTAACAATCGTAAAAAAATAGACTCAGCTTGGCAGCAAAGCGTAAGCGCACCACCTAATACCTGTATCAGAGAGGTATCGCCAGCGGCGAGTAAATTCAGCGCCGACAACAACATCCAGCCGTTACTGGACTCTTCGCTATTCTCGATTTCTAAAAACTTTACAATGGCACAGCTCGCCGTCTCGGTGCTCTGGTTACTCGCTCTCCTCCTGATCTCGAACACCATCAACTTAGACACTTGTTGCGTAAACGCCAAGATGTCCCAGAACTTCTCGCTCATATCTCCCGCTGGACTAGATCCGAATACCTGCAAGCACAGCGCGCGTTTACCAGTCGTAAACTCGCTCTCTCCCTCGAACCATAGTAAACTCACTTTGCAAAATAATGGCAACATATTATACAGCTTGTCGTTGCGCTCGGTGTTCGAGGGGGGATGCGGAGGATGGGTGTACTCGGAGAATAGTTTCTTAAGATGCATAAGCCCCAGAGCCGTGTGCTGAGGATTCGTACTTCCGGCTGGATCGTCCGAGCCGCTCGTACCGCTGGAACCCATGCCTCCGACGCTGGTGCCCCCTCGCAATTTACGCATTATATTCATACTTAATACTTGCTAAAAAAAGGAGGACAAATACACGCGTCACTCGTAACGCCGGATACAAAGCTCGCCGATACCGTCGAACCAAACGAACAATGCTAATATATTTGTAACTTACGTTATCCATGTCAGGATGGATATTACGCAGATTAGAATCTTTACATTTTACGCGTCTCGCGAATCGACTCTTACATTTTTACCACGCCGATAGCGTTCGCGAAACTTGACGGCACGACGTTGTAAGATTGCGAGCTCTCAGGTGTCGTAGGAGAGACGTTTAGAAAGGACAGCGCGGGGTAACGGACTCATGCTAAACTCCGCCGACTCGGACCGCCCTACGCTCGTCCCCCGTTCGGAGTTACATATTCCTGCGTAAGCTATACGAAACATAGATCCATATTCCATTAACTCCGGTCGCCGAACGTGTCTGTACGGAAGTTTTATTTCGGAGGTAAGACAGTGGCGGTCGCTGGATCCAAGCTCGGAGCCACTGATCCACGGTGTTGTACGTTAAAGTCCTATACACAAACGTATAATGATGTTAAACGTACGTCGGCACAGCGACGGATATTAAAGAGTCCTGAGATATCCCGTGCGCCGCTGTGTACCTTACTCGGCGAGCGTGAACGACGGTTGGAAATGAGAAGCTGTGCGTGATCGAGTAAACGTCAGCGGGCGCTTATCGGGCTGTCATTCGTTTGTGCGCTAACATATCGGCGGACGTGTTAGCGTGTGAAAATGGCACATCGCGACGATCGCGGACCGTTGTTTCCCTGTCCATTCAGCGGGTCGATCAATCTCCCCGCGCGCGTGCAGCGAGAGGCGATTCGCGGCCCCCCTGATCGGTGACACTGGCCGCCCGAGCGTACCGCTCGGCTCAATATTTACGTCTGCGTCGCCTGTCGAAATGTCAAAGCTAGACGGCTGGCTGAGAAGCGCGCGGGGCTGCCCGTAACCGCCCACGATTCCCACCGAGCCGCAAACCGCACGGGGCATCGTCGCGCGGCACGCACGTCAGACACGCTGTTAGCTGATCGATCATTACCTGAAACGCGTCCCAAGCCGGGGATAATTCTACATTTTCTTTCGAGAGATCGCTCTTTCGACGGGAGTATTTAATATTTCAGTGGCGGCGGCCATCTTCGTGCCCGACCGATTTCTTCGGTCCACGGCCGGCCGCGATACGTCGATAACCGTCACGTGACTGGTAGTAATCCTGGATCCATTTCTATTTCAAATATCCTTCGAGTCCGGCTACAGGAACATTTTAAA
The DNA here is from genome assembly GCA_963971345.1 of Andrena flavipes. Classification (NCBI taxonomy): domain Eukaryota; kingdom Metazoa; phylum Arthropoda; class Insecta; order Hymenoptera; family Andrenidae; genus Andrena; species Andrena flavipes. The sequence continues at coordinate 78,335,971 of OZ020480.1, forward strand.
TTAGAATATTTCTTGGATCGATTGCACCGCGGGCGGTGCAAGCCGGCGACTGGGCCCGTGTTTAAAAGGCCCCGCGGTTCGTGGGAAGCTCTTCGTAAATTTTGCGGGGCTCTGTGCGTAGATGTTTATTGTTATGAAATTCCTTTAAAAGGCCCCGCGGTTCGTGGAAAGTTCTTCGTAAATTTTGCGGGGCTCTATGCATAGATGTTTATTGTTATGAAATTTCTTTAAAAGGCCCCGCGGTCCACGAAATGATCGTCGTGAATTTTGCGAGTTCCTCTTCATAGATCCCTTCGTGGATACACCTTATAATCAGAAATTGGTCTCACGGGGTTCGCAAAACGATTTTTGTGTTGAAATTCCTCAAATTTTTAAATTTTAATATCAAGGTCTACAAATTTACGGAAATATTAGTAAAGAAAAAAAATTTGCCTTTGCGAAGGGGTATTATTATAAAATATCTTTCAAAGGCCCCGCGGTCGACGAAAAGCTCTTCGTAAATTTTGCGGGGCTCTGTGCGTAGATGTTTATTGTTATAAAATTTCTTTAAAAGGCCCCGCGGTCCACGAAATGATCGTCGTGAATTTTGCGAGTTCCCCTCTTCATAGATCCTTTCGTGGATACAACTTACAATCAGAAATTGGTCACACGGGGTTCACAAAACGATTTTTGTGTTAAAATTCCTCAAATTTTTAAATTTTAATATCAAGGTCTAAAAATTTACGGAAATATTAGTAAAGAAAAAAAATTTACCTTTGCGAAGGGGTATTATTATAAAATATCTTTAAAAGGCCCCGCGGTCGACGAAAAGTTCATCGTAAATTTTGCGGGGCTCTATACATATATAGATATTTATTATTATAAAATTTAGGAGCGGAGCTTATTTTGCGTTTTTCGGGCCCGCACAATTTTGGGTCCGATCTCAAAAAGTTTACTTACTGAGGTATAACTAACTGCCGAGGCGCGTCATAGTACTCGAAGAATATCTAAAATAAAGTTGTAGTAATAGAATAGAAATATTTTGCCGTTCTCTTTTAAAGCTATTAATGATTACACAACATTCAAAAGGACGTTGAATGTATTTTATTATCTTATACATTTACATTTGCAGTTATATCCAATCGCTGGTGTGGCTCCAATTAAAGAGAAGAGGATGTTTGCAAAATTATTTACAATTACTTCTTCATTCGCTAGTGTTCTGCTATATACAAAGTACGCGTGATTGGAGAGTCTTTTGTTGAAGCGTATCTGATCAAAGAGAGTTCTAAATATCCTAAAGCTTTCAAGACGTCCGCTGAAAGAAGTCCGAGATCTTTCTCTGCCCGGTTTTTTTCACCGGCGACTCGCGTCTCGGGGGCACTGCGGAATTTTCGTTCGAGATTTGAACGGGTACAGACGCGGTGCGCAGTTCCGTGGATATCAGTACCGATCGATGCTCTTCTTCTTTCGTCAAAGTATTACAATCATTACTGGTTTGATGAGAAATCAGCTCTTGCTTCGCGTCCAACAATTCAAGGCCGGAGAATCGATTCTCGTGAACAGCTTTAGTCTGCGCCGTGTCTTCTAAAATCTTCCACAGTGAAGGCTTCCTCTTTTTCTGCGCGCTGTCCTTATCTTGAACCTCTTCTTCTTTCTTCTGTGCGCTATCTTCCCTTTGGCTTTGTTCCTTCCTCGTCACATCTTTCGCTTCTATACTCTCCTCCGTTGCGACCTCTGTCCTCTTCTCGCTCACTCCTTCGTTGTAATTAGCTAACCACCCTTGTATCCTTTCCTCTTCCGCATCGTGGTGCTTAACGTCCGAGTGGAAAGATCGCTTGTCATCGATGCTAACGCTTTTACTCCTCCGAAACACAACTTCCTTGGTCGTTGGGATCTTCGTCTGGAAATGCGCTTTCAAATACTGCGACAGCGGTTTCATCTTGCTGCGGTTACACAAGAAACGGTAAAAATCCGAGTCCTCGGCCGCGAATTCTTGATACTGTAGTAGCAACGAGAAAATGTGCGCTAAAAGGAAAACAATACGATCAGTTCTAATTAGGGTTCGTCGGTTTTTAAACACCGAGTTTTTAAATTTAAAAAAAAAAAGGTTTTATATATTAGAATTAATATGTAAAAATGAAGTAATTATTTAATTAAAAACGTTAACATTTTGACTTGAAAAACGCTTCGGTCACAAGCAAATTGCAGTAGGTAACAGTTTACTGTAAAACTAATCTCCATGAGTTCATATTTTCGGAAGAAAAATACTATTTTTTAAATGAAATTTTTTAAATAAAATTTTGGGAAATAGTTAAATTCGTAATCTTTCAGAGATAATTCTCATTTCAATACCTATGTTTGTCTCGTGCTTGACAAAGTGCGAGTACATCTCAGCGACATTGTCCCGCAGGCTCGTGTCTCCGAAAGTGAAATAAACCACGGATCGACCCGCTACAGCCGCGGCCATCAGCTGCAGTAGTACTTTCAATTTTGGGTTTCCACGGAAAGCTCCACACCCCCAGTTTCCAGTCGCAATAGCTGGAAGATTGTTCTTATTGCTTTCGCAACCAATGAATCCAACGTAGGCCTGCGTAAAATAAGATTATCATACTCTGTATGCTGAATGAATCAATTATTGCGATGGCATTTAATAGCGTGGACCTTGTTAAGTTCTCTCGTTATGTTGTTTATACTGAATTGTGCCTGTGACTGCTTGAAATAAAGTGCATCGATGGCGACGATAGATGTTAGTCGCCTTCCACTGCTGTCCCTCGGTGTCTCGTCGATGAAGTCTCCCACCCATTTGAAAGTGTTGCTGTAGCCTTTGTACGCGCTGTATCGCTCTATACCACTGACAACTAACGCTTCTGTGTCGTCCAGTTCTTCCGTGACAAGCATGGTCACCATTAATTCGGGGCAGATCACGAATCTTATCTCTTCTTGTACGCAGCCTAAACCGAGAACACCGCCACCTATGTATCTGAAAGCATTTTAAACGTTTAGAAGGACGATATAGCCAGATTTTGTGTAGGACTGGGATTATTCGAATAATTTAATATTCGAATATTTTACAAGTATTCGAATGCTACGAATAAACTTCGAATATTTGAATATTCGAATGTTACGAATAAACTTCGAATATTTGAGTATTTGAATGCTATTATTTGAATATTTAAGTATTCGAATACTATTCGGATATTTAAGTATTCGAATACTATTCAAATAGTAATTGGATATTTGGATATTCGAATTATATTCGCCAAATAACTGAGCAACTGAAGTATTCGAACGTTTGAAGATCGAAAAAATCGACAAATAGTCCCAGCCCTAATTTTGTGTAATACTGCGTTCAGGGATTACTTGTTGGCGAAGTCCACTTGTAACAGTCCGGCTCCTTCTGTTTCTATGGTCCCTTTACACGTGATGTGCAACGGTGGCAGCTTTTGCACCTGTTCGTTCCATTTCGGGCAATCTGATTTCGGAATGTAACGTCGTTGAATCGTTATCACACCTTCCGGGGCTGCTCTATGGAAAGATTGTGGTACAGTTGAAATTGAATAGAACTCAGCTGATCGAACTTAAGGGGAGGTTCCTGTCTAGAGCCCCAAAAAAATAGGTGATCTTTAACTAATTAACTGAAATTAACTGAAATAACAACACTTGAATTTTGAAATCACTTTTTCCCTATATTTTTCGTCCTTTCAACGCCTTTGAAAATTTTCAATTTTCAATTTTTTGTAATTCTTTCTGGTTTCCCCCCTAGTCAGGTGTATATTCTTCAAAATACAAAAGTTTCAGTCGAATCGGATAATAACTTTTGAAGATACAGGTCCCACCGATTTTGAGAGTACTGTTTCGAGAAAAACGCGTTTAAAGTTTTACGTGAGCGCCGAGTGTCCAGTTATTGCCCATGCATTTGCCGCTACTGAAATGCCTATAACTCCGAGAAGTTTACGAATTCCAACGAATACTTTTAAACGCGTATTCCTAAAAGGTTGAACATTCGAAAAAGGAAATATAAAAAATCAATTTTTAGACCGGAACCTCCCCTTAATATCTTAACGTACCCACCTTTAGACGTTACCCTCCTGAAGTAATGAAATATACACTTCATCTTCTCCATTACAGACTCGCACCTGTTCCACTTCTCCTCTTTATACGCTGAAAACAATCTACACGAGTGTACAGATTAAATCACGAGCTCGTAATTACTTAAAGTACCTATAATTACTCTTTCCAAAATACCTATTAAAATTGATGTACGGATACATCCCATATTCGGACTGTGGATTAGTCGAGTTGCGCCTCGGGAATGTGCAGAAGAACGCGTTAGCTAACAGAGAAGCTATTTGCAATTGGCTAAGACTGATCGTTCCGTTAGTGTGGTGCTTCAGAAGAGGCACCGGTCCGGTCACAAGAACGGGGAGTTGCAGAGCGAGTTGAACCATCTTGGGCATCAATGTCTCGAAGAAAATAGTCCTCTCTTCTTCGTCGACTACCTTGAATTTAAAATTATCCCGCGAACAGAATATTTAACCCATAGATTTCAATTAAGACGCATCGGAATTGCGACTACCTCGCAGAAGAAATGGTGTAGCGCGGCGAAGTCCCAGCGCTGGGCGTATATGTGATTATACGAGAGTATCGCGCTTTCTAGCTGCTGCGTGGAGACGAAATTTTGAAGCAGAGACTCTTGTATCACTTCCCATCTGTTTCTGCAACGACGAGTCCCGTTCTGCAAGGACGTACAAGTTTAATAACTGTTCGCAAAACACGGGGAATATTAATTTCAATCGTCGTCGCGTGCCTGGTCCATCGGGTACAAACTGTGCTTCGAATGCGGCATTCTTACGTAGCCCTGGCACCATTTATCTACTTGGTGCGTAGGATAAGGCTTCGGGGTTCCGTGCGCGTGCAGCGGCAACTGTACAGAAAATTCTCTGATTAAAATCTGAACCGGGACGCTCGTGGTCGATCGATTACCCACCGATACTAATACTACGTGAGACGCGGATGGGCAAATTGGAGGTAGCTCTCGACGATCGAACGCACCGAAACCTTTATGAATCTCATCCATGCTCACGCCTTTCCATTCAGGTATGTCGTCCGCTGGTTCTGGTTCGTTAACATCAATGGACATTGAGCTTGCTTCGTGAAGTCAAATACGATTGGATAAAAAAATTTGGGGGGAAAAGTAAAACATGTTATATAGGTAATATACGTGCAGTCGTAATTTTCGTGAATATCAATCCGGCGATATTAAATGCAGAATGGCTTACAGTCGTCGGAATTTTCGGGGTTACTCGTCGCATTCTCTACGTCGTCGAACACGTCTGGCGAAAGTGTCTCTTCGTCGAATGACAATCCGGGTTCTGACATTATAGCTTTTCGAGCGTAGGAATTGCGAGGGAACTGCAGTGATGGTTGAAGAACGGTGCTGTACGCAGTAATAGTTCGAAATGAAATTTTTATATACAGGGATAGGGGATGGCGTAAGGAAAATTGCATAACCGGGTGCGTAGATAAAATGATTGTTATATTAATGATAAATAACTGTGCTGGTTTCTATGATTTGACATTAATGTTGAATGACGCTACTGGATCAAAATACCGTCTCGAGCCTGCGAAGCTATTTAGTTTAGGTGTTTGGTATTAGGGAGCGAGATATCGTTGGCGACATTGTCATACTTCTGTTTAATAATGTAATTAGCACTGCGGGAATTTGATTATTAAACAAGTGTAATTTCAAATTCTGAAGTTATGATTTTAGTGTACTTTCTTCTGTGGTTTATTTCATTTACTTTTTTAATGGTAGGTGGCTGCAGGCTGCAACTGTATTGGACCGAGTTGTTAACAGATGGCAGCGAACGAAGTTTCAATAGTTTGGCTACGTCGGTTACTTGCATTTCGCATTTTTTCTTCTTTTTTGAATTATTAAACGTGTAGGTTTTAGTAGAGGTGGGTTCGAAGATAATTATTGTTTGCAAGGATTCGAAACTTTTGGAACTCGAAACTTACGGAACATAAAGTGCTGATTCTGTTTTCTAAGTGGAATATCTTGCTTCAGTTTCGAATCACGAAGAAGTGCAAAATTTCGAATTCCCGAAACTCGAAATTTTCTTGGGCTTCGAGATTTCGAAAGTTCGAGTAATCCATCCCTACTTTTCACATAACATGTACGAAAATTAATTTTCATATCTAAAATATTGATAACGACGGTTAGATTTCTTTACTGACGATCGGTAAATTATTTTCAAATTATAATCTCATTTTATATTCCACAATTCTTGATTTAAGCTACGTTAATTATATAATAAATTTATACTGTATCACTCGTGCCTAAGTAAAAAAACAACGAACTGTATGACTTATTATTCTTGAGTTTCTTGCTTGACAAAAATAGATCCTGTCTAATGTTTACCATACCGTAGACTTTCTTAATTATTATTTCAAACAATTATATATGTTCGACATTCCCTGTCGCTCAGGCAATTCACCGATACACGTGTCGAGTTTAAAGATAGCATAAATTAGCACCAAGAGGGGCAATATATATGCACGCACGTTTAAAAAAAGCTCATGTTATTTCACTTCGATAAGAGAGTTGACCTCCCCTGATGAGTTGCACTGATCCATTAAAATCGTACCGTTTATCACGCTGCAGAAGAGCTGTTCTACTCCCCTGCATAATAAATCAGCGCCTTATCTGACACATAAGTGGACAGAACCACATAGTACGGTAGGTAAGTTACAATAGTAAAATTAATTTTACTCTTTATTAACGCAGTCAGCTGATTCGTATAAATATTCGTATAAATAAGTAAATTTCGATTCTTTAACAAAACGGGGAATCCATTTGAAAACTTCCAAGTACAATCTTGCAAAGTGCAAAGTCAATAATCAAAAATGATTATTAACTCGGTAGCATCGCCATGCAGCGACAAAATGACTTACAACTTATCGACCCGTATCGTGTTTCTTTTTTTCTTCCGTCGGTCGATAATATCACCGTACTTGTCCGAGCAAGCAAAATTTTTAACAAAAGACGGAATGGAAAATTTCAAATCAAATTTCGTGGCATAAACCAGTTTTATGCTCAGATACAACGCGCACGTCTATCTCACCCCTATCTTGCGACAGTTTTCGACACTAAAAAAAAAATAATTTCAGCACTTACAGTGCTCACCACCGCATTCCGTACAGAACCTACATCCTTTCCCAATAAAAGAATATTCCTACATCTCATTGAGACTTACATAATTTACCATTCCAACTCCTCAAACTTAAACATTCAAATTCAAACCACCCCAAGAGCTCAGTCGGTACCGAAGCAATCTCCTGATTAATTCCGCAACGAAACTGAAAACTACGCATCCCCGCGAATTCCATAAAAAGCCTCCTAACATCAAAAACAGACTTACAAACCTACAAAGCGTCCAACCGCACTCACTCAACCCATTTAGTTTCTGCATACAGCGAGCAGGAAGTCGCTATTAAACCCAATAACACAAACCAGCCACTTTTCCGTTAGGAATAAAAAGAGCCACCCATTGTTCGCCCGTAAGCGCGGACTTGTTTACTTCATCGATACGTTGAGAAATAGCCGGAGGAAGACGATAATCAAGCAGAAGGGACTACCGAGGCCTGTGCGCTTCTACTAAAGAAAAACAAAGAAAAGTGGCATCGGCGTAGGGGGGGACTGCATTTACAAGGGGAGTTTGATATTGGCGCGCGGCCTGCGCCCAGCTAAAATCAATGAGCCCACCCGGCGAGTGTGTCAGTGCGACTCCCGGCGACGTCGCGTCAGACTCGCCGCTACGTTCTTCCCTGTGCCCCGGTGTTTCTCGCGTCGCTGCCCGGTTCTCGGTGTTCGTCGCGCTATAAGAAACATGTAATATCAGACGCCGCGATGCCGAGCCAAGAAGACATGGACCTCTGTACCGACAAGGTACTGTCCAAGTCGCGAATCCTCCAGGAGCTGACAAAAGCCGTGAAATTGGTGAGTGTTCTCTCCGCTTCGACCGCAGGGGACGGCGTACCACCAAGGCCGTGCACCTATACACGCGCATAACGATGGATTTAAATGCGCCACACATACGTTCCACGGCTGTACTTCCGAAAACCCCCATGCTCCGAATTGGCTGAAGTTTTGGGATCAGGTTCATTTTGCATAGAAATAATGTTTGCGAGAAGGACTTTTGGCGACTCGAAATTCTTTTTTATCATGTAAGTGTCGTTTCCTACGTTATCGACACGTTGCATACGGTTCTAAAACCACAGAACCTGCTGTTTTCAATTGTTTTTAAAAGGTTTCGGTGATTGTTGAGACTACAATGTAACACGTGGTTCAGTTGATTATGGTTCGACGTTACTAGCAAGTCCAGGTCTTTCTGTAAAAATGAATCACATAAATTTATTTTTCCTTGCAAAGAAAATGACCGAGCACGAAACAGGAGTTTAATGGCTGCAAACCAGAGTTAGACTGTACTTCCGAATGAACAATACTTATTCCGACACAACCACATTCCACTTTTCAACTTGTTCCGGATATTAGAACAATTGGTTTGGGTAGGATTAGGGAGGGGAGGGCGCGCACGCTTATGAGCGCGTAAAGCATGGTAGCGAACCGATGTGAGTTCGGTAATTATTTGTTTTAAAAGTTTTGACCATTCTACATTATACTACATTGCGTCAGTAAGGTAGAGAATGATATCAAAGTGATAAAAAAATATTAAACAAATTTACGAGTCGCCAAAAATCCTTGCAAACATTATTCTTATGCAAGAACATGTTTCCAAAATTTTAGCCAATTCGGTGCACGGGGGTTTTCGGAAGTTTAGCCCGCTCCACGGTCTCCGCTCCGTTCTCGCGGCGCCTCGGATCTCGCTATCGATTTTTCGACCAGGTCAAAGATTCTTGCTCCCTCGGTCGGTAACAACGAGTTCGCGGAGATCTCTGGCCACGAGAGACTGGAGCAGCTTGGCGCACGCACACACGCGCCTCGGTGCGTCCGCCGTGCAACGTAGATTCTCAACGCGCTTTTTATCGCCTCTGTTCGTTTTCCAACGAGGCGCGTGGCACGGCCGTCACGGTTTTCGGGGCCCTCGCTGCGGCTCGTTTCACGCGACTCCTGCTGCCGCGCCAGTTTCTCCTGGCTGTTTATCCGTGCACCTGTCAGTCGACTGTGACGTCTCCGCCGCTGCACATTGCGATTCACGCGGATCGATCAGTCCGTTTCGTCACTACTTGAATCACCTTCCGTTTCTTCCGCGACGCTGTGTAGTGCAAATCCGCTCTTTATGTCGAGGCTGATTTTCTCTTCCGTCGCGAGGGTCGTTGAATTTTTCTAGCGAGTCCGCGATGACGGTGACGAGTCGCAGGATCAAGTGTGGGTAAATATCTCAGCTGTTAAGCGAGCCTTTGCCATCCCTGCTTCCCCTTTCTTCTCAAATGCTTTTTACATAATTACGATTGTATCGCAGCTTTCGTTAAAAAAAATTCCGGCCGAACGTCTTGCGGAGATATCGGTTTTATCCGCTGATCGATTATTTCGCGAGATTAACTGATTAGTAACGCTTGTTTCTTTCACCAGGTGTTCGCTCAGAGTCTGTACGGCACGGTAGTCTTAGATGGAGATTCTTGGTTGGTCTACTGGCTGGATCGAGCCCTGCGCCATGGCTTGCGCATAGAACGCCACGGATATTGGGGTACAGCTCGTGAACTCAGTCATCAGGACACCGTTGTAGTGATCCATGCTCTCCAGAGCGTACTGACTTCCATCGGGAAAGGTGCGTTTCGACGGGTAATCGTCGAGAACCCGTAGCCGACTCGTCGATATCCAGTCGAGTAGAATATTAATTTTAACCCAGTTCCTATTCGTCGTGAAACAGTCTTTCGTCCTCGGATCGATATATCCCCCTGTTTTTCACAGTTTAATTCGCTTACAAGTTCTTCGTTTTTCTTCTCTTAGTACGTAAGATCAAATCGTCGCCCTTCGAGTAAAAGAATCGCGTCGTTCCGTTTTCTAGGTCGAGCATGGCTTTACCACACCCTTAGCGAGGGCAGTTTCGAAAGTTACTTGGCCTGCTTGTTGCGGGACACGAAAACGCTGAAGAAACAGTACCTCACGCATGCGCTGGTTCGGGACGCCGATAAGACCAACCAGCTAGTTAATCTACTCGCCGGTCTAGAAAATGTGTCCTTCACGCTGCAACTGGTACGTAGAACTACTCCGTTACGAGTAAGCTTGCGAAATATTAACGTGGTACGGTAGCGAGTAGCTAAATGTGTCTCGTTCTATTTTTAAATATCTGTATTGTGCATAGGAAGATTTGCCTCGCTATTCCTTGACCAGATGCATTTAAGAAAGTTCCATTGGAAACTCTTGATAGCCCGTATCGCACGCAACGGGCATCTGTTCTCTTCCTTTTTTTATCTTAGAGAGTTACAGCGACGATATCTGCGCAGTCCTCGGCGTTTTGCATTAACAACGTTTTTTACTTCGTTTCCCCCATGCTGATATCAGTATCACCCCCTGGTTACAATTATCTCTATGATAAATAACGGTCTGTCACGTAGTAAGAGTTGCGTGTCGAGATGAATCTGTTTTTATGAATTTAAGGGGCAATAAGTTATCGCCTGTGTACACCTATTTTTCATTCATTATATATCACCTTCTTTGTTTGCTCATGGAAAATCCTTTATGAGCAATTAGCAGTCGCGTATTCGCCGAACAGCTTCAATTTACAACTGGTGTGTTCTACGAGTTTCTTTAAACGGTCGATAGAATTAGTTTAGAAAGGGCCGATAGATTTTAAGAGGGAACCTCTTTGTTGTTTAGGACGTAACGTATCTGGACATCTGCAACTATATGCCCCAGAGGCCTATGAGCGTAATCCCCTCCGGAACCATATTATCGTTGCACCTTAGATCGTCCAGTGTCTCCTCGAGCCTAGCTTCGCCTGGCGACAGTGGGGTGGCTTTCGACAGCGACATGGACCTTGCGAACGAGACAGACGCCAGTAGCTACAAAGAGGTAAGATCTTTCGCGAGGAAATCGGCTAGATTTAACCAGCGTAAAGCAGAGGATTCGTTTGCTTTCTCAGGAAGACTTTAATCTCGTGGAGATACCGAAGTACCGGAACAATAGGTACAAGACGATGCTGAACAATTGCATGGAGGACAACAAGAACTTCAGTTCGAGCGACTCCAGCGAGGACGGAAAGACGCCCACCCAGTCGCCGGGGATGGTGGCGAAGTTTCAGACGTCGACGGTGACGAAGAGCGACATAGCGAATCAGAATCTGACGAGGAAGCTGGACGACAACGAGCTGAACTGTTCCAGCCTGGACACGTTGAAGGACTACGACTTCTACAGCAAGAGCCTGGACGAGTCGAAGACGAACAACAAGATCGACAACGGAGTAAAGGAGTTGAACAAAAGGAGCACCTACTACAGCGACGGTAGCTACAGCTTCAAGAGGAACCTGGACCCCCGAAATTCCTACGTGATCAACAACGACACGAACCTGCTGGAGCTGAGCATGACAATTTCGGATTGCGACAATATGGAAGCCCCGTACGGTATCCTGAACACGATCAACATGACGGACGCGAGCATCTTATCGTCGTCCAGCTCCGAGGCGTTGGTGCAGCGCAGGCAGCGCAAGAAGAAGCGAGGGGAGAGCAAGAAGCGCGTGAGCTTCCACGAGGACATTCTGAAGACTATGAAGCTGGACGACGACGAGAATTTCGCGGACTTCTCGATGAGCTTCCTCGCGCCGAACTCGGTACAGAAGAAGGACGCTCAGAAGGGAAGATACAGTTGGTGCGGCCACGGGGATTCCCCCTACGTCCAGAAGAACGTGAATACAAGAAACGCGCACTCCGATTACTACTCGTATTCCTCTTCCTCGAGCGTGTTCGACAGCGACACGGAGAAGAAAGCGTCGCCGAAGAGCTGCGGGCAGTCTGTGTGCCAGAGCAGCTGCAAGTGCGCTTGCGGGATGTCTCTGTCGGAAAGAGGAGTACCGGAGGGTCAGGAGGATCCGGGAAAGGCCTTGAGACCGAGGATGGAGATCGAGCTGGAGGAGAACGAGGCGCGAGAGGCGTACGTGGTGGAGAAAGCCTGCGGGAATATCATTGAGGATCCCCCGGCGAAAGCTCAGATGCCTTGCCCGTCTAGCTCCAAGAAGTACAACAGTTCCAGTGACTGGTCCGACGTGGACAGCACCGTGTCGGACGCGGACGAGCGCAGGAACAGCAGACACTTGGCCTCACCGTCGAAGAAGCGCAACATGACGTCGATACTGACCGGGGAGAGCAGCAGTAAACTGCTGTCGCCGCCCTCCCTGAGGCAGGCGTCTTCGAAAGCCTCTTTGCTGAGCAGATTCCTCAAGTCCATCACAGAGAGGAAGTTCGAGATCAAGCGGGGTAAGAAGCCGCAGAAGGCGAACCCTCTGTACATCAAGGGCGCGAAAGCCAGCTACGACTCCTTTAAGGACTTCAACGACAACCTAGACAGGGAGATACAGGAGAACGTGGCTGCGGAGAAACGGGAGTTCAGCGGGGAGAAGGTGAGCCTGAAGCAGCGCGAGCTGTTCAAGAAGCACATCTACAGGGATAAGACGGAGGAGCTGTACAAAGTCTACAAAGTTAGGAGCTCGTACATGACGAACGGGGAGAGCAGACCTATGATAGCTCTGCTGACGGATAAGACGCTATACTTGACTGGCTCGAAGATGAACCACACTTACAGCAATCAATTCGTCATCCCTTACAACGAGCTGGACGTGATCATGGTAAGTTTGTACGAGGAGGTTTTAATCAGGACTTGAAACGGTTCCGAAAATAACTGTTTAATACTATTTTATAATGGTTCTGATTAAAACGGTTATAGAGAATAGGGCTGAGACTATTTGTCGAATTTTACGGTATTCGAATATTCGAATACTATTCAAATATTTAAGTATTCGAATATTCGAATACTATTCAAATATTTAAGTATTCGAATATTCGAATACTATTCAAATATTTAAGTATTCGAATATTCGAATACTATTCAAATATTTAAGTATTCGAATATTCGAATACTATTCAAATATTTAAGTATTCGAATATTCGAATACTATTCAAATATTTAAGTATTCGAATATTCGAATACTATTCAAATATTTAAGTATTCGAATATCCAAGGTTTTATAACCGTTTGGAGAACCGAAATCGATATTATAACAGTTTTCAATTCCTGGCTTTAATAATCGCGCTTCACGGTGAACGGTGCTTTCCAGATCGGACCAAATGCACAAACGATATTGTTATCCAACGCCGACTACGAGATGCAGTATCTCTTCTCCACTGGCAGCTCCCAGACCACCTCGGAGCTGATCGCGCATTTGGAGATGGCGATGAGGCGGTCGCCAACGAAGCCTAGGCTCCCGGCGGTTAAGGAGCTCAACTACGAGGACATGCACATTCTGAGACACTCGATTCTCTGCGACACCGCCGTGCACCCTGTACGTGATCGTTAGAGCAGAGATCGAGGCGATATACTAACTCTGCGATTAGGAATCGATGCCACTAGGTGGTCAGAGGAAGCGAGCCAATGCTATGTTATTTCTCTTACCATCCGCAGTTTTAATTTTCTTTTGACCACTACTGTAGCTATCGCCCCTTTAAAACAGTTTAGGACTACGCGTCGGCAATTGCTCGAAGCTAAAGGCAATGGAACGTTTCAGGACGAGAAGATCGAGCACTACAATCTGATTTACATAGAGGACGAGTACATGTCGCCTCCGAGCACACCCTGCGGGCCCACGAAGGAGGGCGACCTCATGTACAGGCCCCACACGTATCAGCAGTTCCATTCGAACGCTCCTACAAATCCATGGGAGGCTGGGTACTTTGTCCTGAAAGGCGGGGTGGTTTACATGTTCACGGACGCTAATCAGCGGCTCCCGAAGCGAGCGATCCCGTTGAAAGGGGGCCTTTGTCAAGGGTGCAGGCGGATCCCGAACTCCCATCGTCCGCACACCTTCGAGATCCTCTTGAAGCCGAACAAGGCCTTTCAGTTCGCCGCGCCGGACGAGTACGTCGCCTCCGAGTGGCTGCAGAGCTTCGTGCAGAGCGCTTCCGGGCTGTTCGACGTCTCTGAGAAGAGGGAGCCCCTGCCGTGTAGCCTTATCACCACCGCTAAGCACTTAGTAGCGATGAAGGAGGTGTTCCCCGGCAAGCAGCGCGGGCAAACCCTCTCCTGCGCCTCTGTGGAAGACCTGACCGCCTTCAGGGTACCTCTCACGCAACAGTCCTGGTGCATATTGGTGAGTAGCTTGGCGAATTTCGATATAAGGCTCGGTGTTACCTTGCTGTCTTGTTTGCTCGCAGGAATTCGCGTGCAGGGAAGTGCACGAGAGCAGCGGCGACTGGGTGATATATTTTACTAATTATACCGAACTTTGCACCTTCAGAGAGGTGCTGGAGACGCTCTGGGCTGATTCCAGTTTGGTAAGTTTTAAAATTGAAGGTAATGGGTTTGTGAATATGAAATTGCTGATCCAAATGGCCAATAATTTTTTTAAATTTCATCCGCCCAAAATTTTATTTAAATAAAAATTTTGCCCATCTCTGCCTCAAACCACCGCGATTCTTTCGCCGCGATAGATTCGCAGCAGTTTACTATATGTGGGGGCTCGGCTGCGGCGGAAATGTTTCGCGTTGGTTTCAGGGAGCCTTAAATCCCGAGCGCACCACTGGTAGAGATATGATAACGATAATTGCTAACGCTGGCTTATGACTCGAGAAATGCCACAGAAACTCAAAGAAATAGAATAAATAAAGCGATTAAAAAGCACAAAATATTTTCATTCAAACAGCAATTTTATATCCGACAACCTAATACGTCGAAAAGGTACCTCGAAGGTGCTGTGGTGGTGTCTCAACCCTCGCCTAGTAGACGCAGAGTCTATTTTCACCCACGCTAAAGATTAAACTACACGTGTCACTTATTAGCATTACTTGGAGGATATACGGATTTTAGATCGTAATGTCGAAGCTTATTCCGAGATGCGGATGAGTGACACGGGTCAATATGGACCCCGAACGCAACGTATAATTGAGCCGTTCACAGGCCAAATCGATTAAGATAGTTCCTGAATACTCTACTAAATTCAAGAATTCTTTCAAGTTTCCTTCAAAACTAATTTCGAATACAAGAAAAATTTAAAATCGATTTACCACTTAGTTATCGAGAAATTCTTAATTAAAGATGATGCATTTGAACACAGTGATACATGGCAGAGTCGAAAGAAAGAGGGTTATAGTTTCAGTTTTTCTTCTGAAAAAGTTATTAATCGTTGAAGATATAGCTTGAATTTCTTCGTAAATTTTGTTTAAAATTTTCATAAAGAACAAGACTTTCAAAATCAATAAAAAAGTAATCGATTTTCTGAAGCTGAAATAGTTCACTACCCCCTTAAATTGAAAATATTTCAAAAAGTGGAGTTTATCGATTTGGCCTGTGAACGGCTCAATTAATCTATCATCCGGCATCCAAGGGTTAACCGCTTCTTGCCTTTGCAGGGTGAGTTTCCTATGGTAACGCTTCCCCCCGAAGACAAGCTCCACCGCCGTTGCTCGGATGCCAGCAAAGAGCTGGAGCTCGCATGGCGATACTTGTTACCGTCGGAGATCGATTAAATAGCATAAGGTATAGACAATAGTCACGACGTCGTCATAATCTTTAATAGAAATAAAGTGCTGGCCGAAAGAGAGTTTACAAAGCGGACAAATACAGCAGAAGCATATCTCTGTCCTTTTCACAAAATTAGATGATTCTCTAGAATCGCCCAGTGACAGAAGCAGAAATAAAATACAGTCCACCGTTCACGGTATCGTTAAACTTTCTTTCGACCGTCACTATAAACGTAAGGGTGATACGTGACTGGCAGTACAATCAGAAAGCTGGCGATTCTACGCGAATAAGTAACTCGCAGGTACACAACAGCGCGTTGACATTCGAAGAGTTATAAGTTCCGATGCGTGCCCGCTTAATTATCGCCGTGGCAATAGATCGATAGAAACTAAAAGTTCGCGTGTGAAATCAAAATAGACCGCTGCGTTGGAGAGAATTGAAAACCCAGCTAGGAGCAACGCATTCTATATCTATAGACACCAATTGAGAAATCTGTTCAGTGCGGTTCTTAGCCAAGGCTTCGTTTCCCAAGAGTTTTATTCTCCACTTTAGACTCGTCTTCGCACGTAGAATCATCAGCCCTCTCGGTTGCACCGCGACTCGCGGTCCCACCCCGTAAGCAGCGATACGATAAAACTGTACGCAACGGCTAAAGTAGCTCGCTAAGCATCGGGGCAACGATCCGCCCTCGAAACCGGCATCTCATGTTCCTCTGGTCGAGCGAGAACGCGGAACCAGTGCGAGTCTAGATACCTAGCGATACCTTAATATCGATGTGCTGATTCAATAAAATGGTGCAATATCTTTCTAATAGCGTAAGTGTCGCCACGGAATAATCCAGTAAAATGGCCATGCGATGGACGATTGCGCGAGATCATTCTACCAGTTACCATGGATGTCTATATATATATCTGTAACCACGTTTACTATAAGAATTATATCTGCATTTGAGAATGCACTATCGATATTGAATGAATTATTCTTAAAAAAGAGGCGAGCGAAACAGAGAACGATGCTAAATGGGCAGTTAGAGCAGCTTCGACGACAAATACTCGACGAGATTGCTTCGGGAGCAAGTGTACGACGTACGAAACATTCCTAATAGTTCATACCGACGACGACAGTAATTTTAACGACGAACGCAGCTTTCTAATTTTATTTTTAATAACTTCTCTTTTTAAATATATATATATATATATGCGTCTTATCGCTTCGAGGTTGTAAGTCTTAGTTAGAGCTATGTATATTAATAGTTTCGTTTCCAATTGTACAGGTACGACAAGGTAATCGTGGTATATAAGTATATATCGATCTTAGTGCTTTCATTTCAATCGACTCGACGCGCATATTAAATTGACGATCCAGTAAGGCTGCTCGAGTACTCGAAAAAAAACGAGCCGAGTACCCGTAAAAACCGAGTACCTCGAATTTTTTCAAGCAGCTCGAATATACTTCGAGCAAACCGACTGTGTCGAGTAACTTTTGAAAATAAGTACTAAATTCAAATCTTTCCTTTTTTCCTTTTTTCGTGTATTTATGAACGTATTCGTACACTTCTCTTTACGTTATCTTTCTTTTCTTCTGAATTTTAATTTAGTACTTATTTTCAAAAGTTACAGAATATTTCCATCTACATCCCACATCTTAATAATTCACATTACTTATTGAGAACCATTCCAATAGGTAAACGTAACCGAAAGTATTCGAAACGTTCAAGTTTCAAGCTCCAAGCTACTCGACACAGTCGATCTGCTCGAAGTATATTAGAGCCGCTCAAATAAATTCGAACTTCTCGGTTGAATCGAGCCGCTTCAAGCAACTCGAATATTCAATTACTCGAACAGCCTTACGATCCAATGCCCGGTTCCCTTGCGCGGCATCAAGATCCGGGAGATCGTCAAGGTAAATGTGTCGAGGAAACGTTAGGGTGGGATTAGCTTCGTTTAGTTCGCTAGATACACAATGTCTTTCTTAACTTTCTTAAACGTCATCCGTGTCTCGTGGACACGGGCGATTCTCTGCGCCAAAGGGTTTACTTTCGACGCTTGAATTTTCTATGCTTTCCTTGGGTTTTTAAGGTCATAATTTACGTTACCAGAGGCTGCGTGGATAGGGCGCTGCGTGTACTCTCGGACGCGAGGTGGAACGCCGCCTGCGCGCATCGTTCCATGTAGCCGCGAAATGATTGTGATAAAGCATTTATACGTTGAAGCGTTTCGAATTAAGGTGTTATTAATTTATACGGCTCGCGAGATCCACGAAGCGATCGGGAGCGTGCCTTAATTTCGATCATATACGTTCCCCTGCGTTAGTTTCCAGCGAAGATCATTCGCGCGCGGGCATGCTTGTTAAACATACTATGGCCACGGAATTTTTGCACAATTGTCAACGCCGCCGTACATGACCTTCAAAGTTATAAAAGAAACTGAGTAGAAATAAAATTATGACTAGTCAACAGAATAACTGTGGAAGGCGTGTCTCGTTCCTTCCCGTTCTGTGATACGATGTATCGGTCCACTTGATTTTTAATTACATCTTCGATGAGATACACAACACCGTGCATTCCTCATTTCACTTCTATCGTCTGCAAGCTCTTCCACGCGACGTCCAACTCCTTCGCGCATCTACCGTGGAATTCCACCAGCTCGTGAACGCCGCGATCGAAGACGTTGAGGCCCGGTGCAGACCAGCGGCGCAGCGATTTCGTAGCGAGATTGCTCGTGCGCATCGCGTCATTAGGAATATAAAGGCCGTCGCGCATTTCGGCGGAGCGCGCCGACACGAAGAGAATGGTTTATAAACAATTGATGACCGAAGCGAAGCGACAATTAATTATTAATTTCTTCGATTCACTTTGCCGCGGTTCGCCAAAATGTGCGACGACATTTAAAGGCTCCTACGGACTAAAGCCTCCACTAAACCAACGAAAATATTCGTGGCGGCAGCAGATCCGCCGCGGTTCAGCACTTTTTATACGTGGCGGCTCATGGGCCGCCTTATCTGATCCGCGGCGAATCCGCCCCTCGTCGCAAATATTCGCGTTGACCTGTGGGAGACCTTAACTCGCCGAATCGCACAGCGTCACCGCTGCGAAATCTCAACGACGTCGCATCGCACGTCTGCGCCGGGCCTAAAATCAATAAAGCGACGGTGAGATATATAATTCAGTAAGTACTTATGTTACTGCTAATATAATTTCTTTTTATGTACAGTTATTACACGCTCTACTATAATATTCAGGTGGATAAACTTCGTTCGCCTGCTACTGGACTGGGTTACATCTTCGAAACTCTTTAGTACTAAATAATGTTTAAGCGGAAGTAAGACAATACGTGGGAATATTTACTGATTAATTGGGGCTGACGACTAAGAAATAGTCAATGGGAGTCGTTGCTAATATCGTGGTAATTTTACGAAGTATAGCGAGCGTCTACTTATCTCAAATTCTGCTTTCATCGAACCTGGATTCGCCTATGATCTTAAACAATACCTAAAGGAAAACAGCGTGCGTTTAGTCGCTCGTAAAGTGTCCAGCTACTTTTTTACTAGTTTTCAGCTTGGGTATGTCCACCGACGGGTACTGTTCCTGCAGAGCTTCGACGTCAAGATTCGGGAACATTCTCAGCAGAACACCGGCACGGTTCCTCTCGCGACTGCAATTCGAAATCTGTTAGAGCGACGGCATTTCAAGACACACACCGACAGAATGGGAATAATACGAACTTGCGCCGTTTGCGTCTCTCGTTCCAAAGTTTCTCCCTGTAAAGTCGCAGGAATTTCTGCACCGCGTATCCGCCGTAACTGAATGTGTGTCGCTTGTGCCATCTGCTATTCATGAACTTCGGTATTTGGTACTGGCACATTCGATAGAGGGAACGTATACCTGTAAAATGGAATCGGAAAACGGTATTTAGGACGATCTTTGCACGCTTCTTAAGGGGAGGTTCCGCTCCAAAAATCGACTTCTTTTTATTTCATTTATCAATGAAGCTAATTCTACATGATCAAAACGGGTTCCTTCTAAAATGACTTTTGGTATGAGTCGATATTTTTCATTTCATTTTTCGAATGTTTAATCTTTTAGAAAGGATTTCTTGAAATTCGTAGAATTCTCGAAGTTATAGGGATTTGAGTAGCGGCAAATGCGTGGGTAACAACCGGCCACGCGGCACTCGTGTAAAACTTTAAACGCGTTTTTTTCGAAACAGTGTTCCCAAAATCAGGGAGACCTGTATCTCCGAAAGTTATTATCCGATTCGACTGAACCTTTTTTTATTTCGAAGAATATAATTCTGGCTAGGAGGAAATCGGAAGAAATTACAAAAAATTGAAAATTTATAATTTTCAAAGCCGTTGAAAGGACGAAAAATATATGGAAAAGAGATTTGAAAATTCAAGTGTCGTTACTTTATAAAAATATCATTTTTATATATCGTTGGATAGTATTACCAATGGCGTTATACACCAATTTCACGGGTCTCTCCCCAGTGGTTCCAGTTTCTAATAAGTGATAGGCTTTGTTCCTTTCGCGAACCACCGTCTCCAAGTTGCACATACTGTCTTCGACTTTATCCAGCCTCTCTGGATTAGGAAAGTACTCGAACTTCTCTTTATAAGCTTCTTCCATGGTCAGAAGCATGTTGCGCTCTTTCAATAACACGAACCTGAATGTATGTCGAGTGTAATCGCGCTTACGCTAGCTTAAACATCATGATCGCGCCACGAACGTACCATAGTTTATGGAGGTCTTCGCTGCTTTTCAGCCTCAGCTCTTCCTTCCGCCAGGAACGCCCGACCTTCACTTCGTTCTTTCCCCAATTGCTAGGTTCGTCGAAGAATTCCATTAAATCGTTCTGTTTGGGCGTAGTGTGTACGAGGGCACATTGGAGCATGGGTAGCCTAGATTACAAAGTGGGGTGTTACTTTCGCAGGTTATAAGTAAACAATTAATTCACGTATATAACCCCAAATATTAAGTACTGAAAATATCGGGCGAATAGTGAAATATCGGGCGTCGTAAAATAATTTACTGCGCTTCGTAAGGAATATTTATTCGCGGAATATATGAAAATATTTCTGTAAGCGCATTAATCGATAAATAAAAATGGAAATGTCGTGCGAAATGTGTGACCACTGAAAATGATGAATATACGCGTAAGTAAATAAATAAGAGGAAAAATAAATGACCAACCTCCGAACGTATAGAGGAATGGAGATGGGGCTGACATTATGGTTCAGAGACAAATTCGTGAACAGCTTCGTCACGCTATTTACACTTTTCGAAATTTGTACGGCTTTCGTCAGGGCCGACATTTTCCTTCCGGAGTAAAGTAACAAACAGTTTTGGTTCGTGAGTTTTGTTGAGTGTTGCACGAGCGCGCGTGCGTGAATCGTTTGCGCGCGAGTTTTAAATTTTTGGAATGAAAGCAGTAGCTGCTTCTTTGTTATCCTTTTTAGGGCTCCTTTGAAGTCGGTTTTTTACTTTTTTTTTAAGTTTATAATATTGTAAATTGATTTCTAAGATTTTGTTATTAAGGGCACTTCTTTTCGTGTAATATCAATGTTTCATAATTATTTAAACATCCAATTTAGATTTCACGCAAAAAAAAACGAATTTTAGAAAACATTAATATTTTTATTTATAATTTTTGTCTAATTGTTCAAACAATTGATAAAACTTTTACGATTTAGTAGATCTAATTAAAAGAAGTAACTTTTGCCTTGAAACTTTTTTCTATCTCTTACAAATTGTGTGTTATAAAATAAAATCGAAAAATAGCCGAATCTTCAGTTTTTAATTTCACCCCCTTAGAGTGAATTTGAGCAGCAAAAATAAATGCGCTGTAGGAAATCAGGAGGAAATCCCCTACATATCCACAAAGTTTCAGATCTTCTTGAATTTTTGGGGCTTCGGAATTATTGACGCCGCGGTAAATAATAAAACTGCACCCTTGAATTACGTAAAAATATTATTACTAACGCATCGTATGTTTTTTACAATAATAATTTACATATCAAATCGATGCCGCGTCGTATTAGTTTCAGTCTTTGGCTGTTGAGGATCGACGGTCTCCGCTATCAATCCTCATTCTTCCGATTCTAGACACACAGGGGACAAGCAAACAATGAAAAAGCTGGATTACTTCATCGGCAATTACCATTCAGACACGCTGCGAGTCCCAGCGATACATATACCCTCTTTCGGCTTCTTACCGATCTTTTGGTTCTCTCATTGCCAGGCTGCCCTTTTTGTAATTTGCTCGTCACCCATGACCTCGAATCCTTTTCCCAGGATCCCTTGTTCTGTAAAACGATTAGTATTAATCCCTACTGCCACGAGCGAAACAGATCGCCGTACATACTTCAGAAATATAACATAACTTTTTTTGGAATTGGCGAAGCCGCGTTCTCGCATTTCCACCGACGTCCGCCGCTAAACGTTTCTCCTTCCCTTCAGATCCCTTCTCCCAGGAAATAGTCCTTCACGTTTGCTAACGATCGTTGAACGTACTGCGGCGATTGTTCAGCGTGCTCCATCAAAAATTCAATCGCTCTCCTTATTTCCCGTTGCACGGTGTCTTCTACTCGGAATTTCTCTTCGTGCATTTCCACCGCGTCTTCCTCTACCCTGATTCCCTCTTCGCGCGTTTCCACCGCGTTTTCAACTCTGATCTTCTCTTCCTGAGTTTCCATCGCGTCTTCTACTCTTATTTTCTCTTCATGGGTTTCCACCGCGTCTTCTTCTTCCACTGCTTCGGTCGCTTCTTCTTCTTCTTGTTCCGCCGCTTCTTCCTCGTCCTCCTCCTCTTCGTCTTCTCTCACCCCCTCGTTCAGAGCCTCCGCCTCGGAGAAATTGGTTTCCACGTCGTGGCAGTTCGTCAGAAATTCTTTGACCCTCTCCGGACTAGGCTCCTCCCCGGTAATCGCAGCGATCACGTCTTCCAACTGTGGTTCCAGAGGATCGGTCAGCTCTTCCCCCTCGGGCATTCCTTCCCTGCCGGTCTTCATTATATTATTCCACGAGTTCCAAATGTTCGAGACGCTTATTTCCCTCCACGCTTCGTCCAGCAAATCGATGCAATCTTTGAAGTTGTATTTCTCGTAGAACTCCTTGACGCTTCCGAAGTGAGTCAACACCCGGCGCAGCATTCTGCAATGGAAAGCTCTCTTCGCCTTTAGTATCACCCCTTGGTCCATCGGCTGAATAACGGAGCTGGTATTAGGGGGCAGGAATACGAGTTCGAATTGCTCGTCCTCTTGAAACTTCACCGTCCTTAATTTGTGCGCTATACAGTTATCGAGTAGCAGAACGACTTTCCCGCTCGTTCCGCTGCATCCTTGGTACCCTCTAACAGCTGGCTTAAAATTAGTCTGGTACCACTCGGTAAAGACGAATTGGTCCATCCAAGCGTTTTTCTGCGCCTTGTATACCACCGGCAGGCTAGTCTTCATTTTCTTCATAGCCTTTGGATATTTAAATTTGTGAATAAACAGAGGCAGTAGTTTATGAGTTCCCGTCATATTGGCGCAGAAACCTACGGTCACCAGATCTTCCTTTATTTTCTCGTCGTTCGCGTCTTTCTCGAACGTACTCGGCGGAAGAGCTTTCCACATTAGGCCGCTAACATCCATGTTATAAATATTACTATGCTCGATCCCTCCGTTTTTTATTCGCCGAGCGAAATCGGCGGTGAATTTCTCCGCGGCAGCCGCATCCGCGCATCCTCTCTCCCTGAAACGATTTACCAAGCGTATATCGTAGCGTCGTTTGAATTTCTTCAACCAGCCTAAGGTCGCCCTAAACGTCGATTGGGCTGCTAGTTCTTTAATTAATTGCACGGCCTTCTGGCGTAATATCGGGTCCGTTATCGGGTCGCCGTGTTTCCTTCGTTCCACGAACCATGTGTAGAGACGGCTCTCCAATTCTTTGTACGTGGACCTACGCAGCCTCTTCCGCGTCGTCATTCGTTGTCCTTGGTCCGCACCTGGGGTTATCGCGTTAGCATTCAGTCGAATACGCCGCACGGTGGACGGATGGATATTGTAATCGGAAGCTATTTTGCTGACTGGTACTTTGTTGTCCAGCTTCTGCAGGATTTCTAGCTTCTTCCGCGTAGAGATCGCTCTGATCTTGATCTTGTTGGTGCTAGCCGTGGCGTTTAGATACGCGTCGCGCCTAGATACCCAGTCCTCTCTAGCGAAACATTGCAGCTGCTCCTTCTCGATGGCGTCGGCACTTTTCAAGCTCCCGATTCCTCCGCTCTTTAAACCGCCAAACATTCTGTATCATCGATTACACGCGGTGACACGCTGCTACATGGCGTGGCGCCCGGTGGCGCCTTCTGGTCTTCGGCGAGCGTCGACGTCGAGGCGCACGTGTCGCTCCAGCGATGTGTCATTAATTTTACAGAAAGTCGAGTATCGATGCGAAAATTACAGTTACGATTTCCTGGGGATCTCCCGATTACGAGACGGAGTGTCTTGTAAATCGGACTGGTTTTATTTTTAACGAAGTTCACTTTAAATTCTGCAAATTAACTATGAAGCAACTAAAGTAAAAAGAAATTGGCAAAAAAATCACACTAGAAATTTATTACTCTCTTTTTACATAGGAAAGTAGCCGCTTTCGACTGGTGTAAATGGAATTTGGGTAAAAAAATTCATACTCCCCGTGGAACTTTCGCAAGTTGAAGAATTTTTTTTAAAATTGACCAAATGCTCTTTATACGTATCGTTATAACTTTCCTGAAAAGCAATATAGGTAAAATCTGAAAAGAACAGATAAAAGTAGGGATTCTGCGCTTTCAAACCATATTTTCAAAATATCGATGGGACTATTTTTGCCGGAGTTATGACCATATGAACTTGCCCCTATTTTCGGGTTCCTAGAGGTCTTCTTTTTAGACAACAAGTCGCGCTGTTCGAAAGAAAGGTTGGAAGGGGAAGCAGGCGCGCGAGGGGCCCCTACGCTAGACAGCACCGGTTTCATTAATGTGAGGAGTGTATTATTCGAGGATATTATATATCCGCGGAAAGAGCAGGCGGTTGAAGCTTGTGCACCGAATTAATTTGTGTGAATCTATCAGGAACGCGACCCATTCGTTTGCATGTTTCAGATTAGTCTCTTTATATGCACTTGTGTACGAATCTTTGTATTTTCTTCCGCTGAATTGTCGTACATACACAGCGGAGCAAGGAAGTAAGGACATTAGGCAGGAAAGGTAAATTACATAAATATAAAAGATACGTTTCGACTTTATTAAAATATTGTTCTTCGATCACTGAGAAAGCGTGTCGCATTTCAAGAACGTGTGCGACGAACACGGAAAGATTACAAATAAAACGCGCAAGTACTATTAAACCGCAAGGGAAGATTTCGAGGAAAAAAAGTTTACGAAAAACCACAATACTAACAACCTGGGCGGAGAATTATTCCTGTTAACAGTGCTTAACTCGGTACTATACGCGTCACTGCGTTTTTCCCAATGAATATTCTCCGCTCATGTACAAAAAGCGACACGTACATATCATGTACTCGAGTAAACACACACGCACACGCACCGCAATGAAGAATACATTCAGATGATTAACGTTAAACGTACAAATATCCTATTCAAATAGTAATCCTACTAATAATCCAATCCAGGTACAAGGAAATCATAATTATGTACAAATCGGCTATACTTGCTACACATATACTCGCGTACGTACGCAGAGCAGAGTAGAGCCAACACGAGTGTACGTACAGAAGTGCATGGGCTATATGTACACGTATAATACACACATTATGTATACATATGAGATACCGATGATTATGCGTGCTGTATACGCGCGTATACAGCACGCGTATTCAAGCAGGTACTATATACACATGTATATACATACACTATGTATTAATATGCTTATAAATGGTAGGAATATCCAATGCCAACGACTCTAATACTCGGCTAAGAATACCAGTAGTCTGACTTGGAAATTGAGCAGCATTTCCCTGAAAAGTTTACGGTGTGAAAACACTATCCTACGACTAATCGCCTATACTTATCCTATATCACATTTGTAATTCGTAAAGCATCGTCCTTCCCTTTCCTTCTCCGCTCTCCTCTGTTCCTCCCAATCCTATTGCATTCGTTCCCCTCATCCTCCCGCCCCATCCACGTCCCTCGGTTTCTCCTCTTTTCCCCCTCTTCAGAGGTACGAAACGCGCGTCGCAATATTTATTGACGACGTAGCGATTCGTCGGAATACTTTGACAGGATAATCACGAGCACATGGAAATGTAGCGGACAAGCTACTCGTTGTCACGTCACAAAAGGAATCGTATCAGGCTGTGGTAACAGTCGGACAACCGCGTTCCTTTCAATCGACAACGATTTTGGTTTTGTTGGTACGGTCATCGTCTATCGTCGGTGGGCCAGATACCATGATTTTCTCCTTCAAGTACTGATAGTTTTTTAATCTTGAAACTGCGTAATCCTGTAACGAGAATTACGTGGCGATTAAGATCGGGACCGAAGCTAGTACAGTAAATACTCGTTATAAGTCCGTTTCTCCCATGCGTTGTACGCCCGCCAACTATCCCCATCATTTCCCCGACATCTACCCTAGTGCCCGGAACGCGTTATACGCCCGCCGCCAGACCCCTCAGTCGTGCTTAAAACGAGTGTCTACTGTGTTAACATACGTTGTAGGCGCTGCTTACCCAGTAGCCGAACGGAATTTCCGATAGTTTAGCGTTGACGATGCTCCACAGGCCCCAGAACAAGTGACTAGCCATAGAGAATATCTTGATCTCCATCATGACACGCTCCTCTTCCGACGGCCCTTCTTTGCCGACCGTCTTCAAGTAACTTTTAATGAAATTGAGCTGCGAAAGAAAGCAAGTCGGTTACACGTGCGATACGATTTTTGCATCGAGTGTAATTAAACGATACGGGGGAATAACAAGTAGCATACATACATACGCATACATACACACCGATGCGTGCGTGTAAACGAGTGTGAAAATTCGTTGATTCCTAATAGAAGCATGCACGCGTGTATATGCACAACGTATGTATGTATCCACGTTGTACATTTATTTATGAAAAAATTGGTAAAGTTTTCAAAGAAACTTGATCTGAAAACGAAGAGCATAGAAATAGGTACGCGGTAAATGGTACGTAAATAGCACCTGTCGGTCGGAAAGAATTCAGTGAATTGTGTAATCGGAATTACTACGCGTTCGTAGGGATATTATATCTGAATACGTCAAACGGACATTTGAATTGTGTTGAGTCAAGTGTCTTAATTGGAAATAACGCGGTTTACCACCCATAAGACACTGTACATTTTTATCAAGCAATTGTAGATTATGGATCGACTATCGAGAATGCATGTGGAGGTGTACTCTATAGTCGTAGATGCGCAGGTACGGGACTGATGTTGCAAAGGTGAGTGGTGGCACCGGTTGTTCTGGTTCCACAACGTATGGTGCGAGACAGGATCCATCGCACTGGCAGATCAACATGCCTCCCGTTATTCCGATTAGTCGATCGCAGGCATCAGCCTTGTCTCACCGAATCGTGGTCCTGTGAAACTAATATATACACACGCAGCACACGCCAAGTAGTCCTCCATCTGCTGTCGATAACTCTCGTAATCGCTCAACCGATCAACCGATCGCGTATAGGTACATACGCGCGTTATTCGTGTACCGCATGCAATCGAACTTGGTCTTGCGCTTGTAATTTTATACTTTTCTTGGGGGTGAGGGAGATGCAGAGAGGGAGAGAGAGATTTAGTGATAGTGGTAGTAGTAGTTAGTGGAATGCCAGAGAATTCGAATTTGAGATCCGAATGCCAGGGAATTCGAATTTGAGATTCGATTTCCAGGGAATTCAAATTTGAGATTCGAATGCCAGGGTATTCGAATTTGATATCCGAATGCCAGAGAATTCAAATTTGTTAGTGGTAGTGGTAGTGATAATATGTGGGGAGGGGGGAGAGGCGTAGGCATTCCCATTCGGAAAAGCATTCTCCCAGCGAGCCGCGATAATTTCAAGTACAGGGTCAGTATTTTATTTTGCAACCCGCGCTTTCGCGAACAGGTGAAGTGGCAACAGCGCCTCTCGGACGCATTCCACCGCAACCATGCACAGGCCCGATGTTCGGAGAGCTGCTCGAGCTTCGAAAAATTTGGGATGGTCACATTTTAACTGAAGAGTGTACCAAATTACAGACAAGGAAACTTTACAAATAAAAAAATATTAAATAAAAAAAGGTTTAGTAAAGAATTGAAAAGACTCATCCCTGAATCCTAATTTTTAGTGGTTGGGGGTGTCAGATGAGAAAAATAACCTCCAGAATCGATTCAGCTTCCTCAAAAAACCCCTGCATACCAAATTTTGTGCGATTCACTTAATTTTTCTACGTTGCCAGTTTGGGCACGAATAGTAAAAAAAGCCGTGCCAGATAACCGGTTAATTTGAAAGAGACCAATCTAAAATTCTCGAAGCTCGGGCGTCACTTCTTCGAACGCCGGGCCGCTGCATGGTTGCAGCGGAATGCGTCCGTGACGCGCTGTTGCCGCTTCACCTGTTCGCGCGAGCGCGGGTTGCAAGATAAAATGCTTACCCTGTACTCGTTTAACCGTCTCTCCGAGACTATAAAGTAGAATAACGAAGCAGCGAAAACTACGAAAGTTGAACTGATGGATTTTCCGATGATATAATGCGCAACTTTTTCCCATAACCGTATAAAGTTGTTTGACCTTTCTGCCATCAGCCGGAGAGAAGCCCACGCGTTTTAGGTCGTCTATTTTATCGTAGCGAAAGCTTCGATCCCGTTTCAGAACGCGCATGTTCCTCGATTGGAATGTAACAATTCGCCCGCTGAATTGGGCGATGGCGCGCAAGTACAAGTCGAGCGATACTCCAACATATATGTAAACATAATGGACAGGATAATAAAACGCGATACCTTACCCGTGTTGAAATTTCTACGAATGTTTTGAGAGTCAGAGTCGGAGCCCAAGTTCTCCGAAACTTACCTTCTGCTCTTTTGTAG
This sequence comes from Andrena flavipes, assembly GCA_963971345.1. NCBI lineage: Eukaryota > Metazoa > Arthropoda > Insecta > Hymenoptera > Andrenidae > Andrena > Andrena flavipes. Next base: position 78,364,685 of record OZ020480.1, read on the forward strand.
ATCCAGACCCCGGCCGCTCGTGAAAGAATGGATATTCCGCTGCCGTGTAATCGTACTGCCATTCCACAAAGTGATTCGCTATATCGAATCCTCGGTAGTTGTAAGAACAGTATTCAAAATCGATAAGGACCAGTTCCGGTTTCCGCGTGTTTTGTCGTAACAATATATTACCTTCCTGCATATCGTTGTGACAAAATACAACCGGATATTTCTGTCGCGTGGCGAGAGACCTAGAAACAAACCCGTACGTATCTCTTATCGTGCGTTTACCATGGAATCGAAATCCGGGCGCACGCGAGAGTTAAGAAACTTACCTGAACCAATTGATCTCGTGATTTAGGTCCATCGTCCGTATCGCGTTCACGTTCTTCAATTGCCGAGCGTCCACGTCTTCGATGTTCTCTAGAATGTCCGTGGCCGTGTCCAACCACTTGGCCATGGTGTCCCATAGCCAAGTAGGCTCTTTGCTTATTGGGACTTGCATCAAATGAATCTGACCCATCTTCTCGGCAATCATAGTACTCAAGATAGGATCTGCCAGTTCTTTGGTAAGCAACGGCCTAGCCGGTATGTATTCCTCTATGCGACCCCCGGGGAATATGCCGTGCAACTTGGGCCCAAGTCGCCTTTCCGACAGCAGCGTAAAAATCACCGACTCGGTGATCAGACCTTCCAAAGCTCTCTCCCCGTGTACTTGGCCGTATAATCGTAACAGAACTTGCTTAGGTTCGCCACGAACCGGAACAGTCCCATCGGGTAACTGAACGTTGTACAGCCAATTACTCAGCCCGCCACTACGAATTATAATGAAATCCAGTTAGATATCTAGATATTTTTATTTAGCGATTGCAACTTGCAAGCGACTATTGAATTTTTTGTTGTTGTTGTTGGCTCTACGGTGGGGCTCAACCGCCGGGCCCGCGCCGCGGCTGTCTTGACGGAACGAAAGGAACACCCGCAACGATGAATTTCCAATTTTCAATTACACTTATTTACACTATATTTTTCTTATGTAAAATGGCCCGGTGATTCGCAAAATAAGATTTACAAATTTTTCTATGGATACGTTTTCGAGATATCGATAGGTGAGCGTTTTACTTTTTTGTCAAAAAGGTCGAAAATTATCTCAAATTAAAGATTGTCTCTAGCTGCGGTGTTTATCCATAGATTTTCTTCAGTAGCACCTTGTTTTCTTCGTAAAAGTGTAGACTCAACGTAAGAAATAAGAAACTAGGCCCATTTTTGCGATTTCGATTTTTCCCAGATGATTAAATGATTTTACACCGGAACTACTGAGCCGATTTGAAGATTTTGTGAGGCAGATTTGTTGGTGATTCAATTACCTTTAATTTAAGATAATTTTCGACTATAGTGGTCATTCGCAACACGAGATATTCGCAATTAAGTGGAACCACCTTTTTGACAGTCAGATAAAAAGTTCACCTATCGATATCTCGAAAACGTAACCACAGAAAATTTTTTAGGTCTTATTTTCGGGATCAGCGGACCATTTGCTGCGCAAATTTTATTTTTTATTTGGTAAATTAGTGTTATTGGTAAATAAAGATTTTGCAGCAGCCAACGGGATTTCGTTTAACCAAAAAAATTGAATACTTTGCCGGCCATTTTCGTGGTATATATGCATAAATTTTATAGTAAATAAAATTAACAATTTCAATAAAAAAATCCCGACGCTTTAAAGGTTGTCGTTTGAATTCCGCGAAGAAGGATGCGAAGGAAAAAGTGTACTCACCTGATACGTTTTAGCGCGATATTATCCGCGGTAACACGCTTCCAGACGCCGTGAAGGTAATCGCGACATATACGCGCTGCCATTTCCCGCATCTCTGGGTTCTCCTCTGACATCTAGTGTACAAAGTATACACACAATACCAATTTAATAATCCTGAATAATACACATACATATAAGCGCAAAACGAATGCAGAGAACACGAAAGATCGAGAATACACGAAGGCATTATATCGCGCTACTTGCCGCTCGATCGGTTTCACCTTTCGATCGTTCGTGCTCGCCGGTGGCCGGCATCGCATTGCACTTCTAACCGGCGAAATTAAAGCCGTGATGCATGTACTCTCACCAATATCGATCTTACAGAAGTCTGCGAAACTCGAGGATTTCGGAAAGCGGTAATGAACGCGCTTACTTGCAAGCCAGTGTTACATACGTTAGGTGGTATAGGTGTCTAAATTAGGAAAAGGGAATTCGCGCGTTCGCGAATCTGTGTTTCATAACCACTATCGAGCGCGACGCATTGCGAATAGGTATAGTAGTATTATAGGGAATGTACTGTAGAGAGGGCTAGCCGCGGTGGTGGTTTCATTACAGTGTTGATTCTCTTCGTTCACTGTACGCAACACCAATCGCGTCTCTCCCTTGCTGTTCTGCAGTGCGACGGGCGCGTTTCGTCAAACATGTAATACAAGCACACGTTACATTTCACGGTGGCAAACGGTTCGACTTCGCGATGCTGCGGCAGAGTATACTTGGCCTTCAAAACGTACATGAACGGGAGCGCTCGATCGCCGGGAGTATAAGTACGCGCCGTTGCCGTCGCCGCCGCCACTACGCGACCAGTTCGGTTGAGATTGCGCGAAAATAACGATCGATATTTCGTCCTGCGTACTACAATCATTCCTCATTCCGCGCATTCCTCGGCACGGCGGTCCCGCTTACAACAAGTGATGAACACGTGAAACATGAAACGCTGAAACTGCTATCGCGAGTAAATATACAAGTACATATGTATCTCGTATGTATGTAGTCGAATGGTCGGGAGTTGAGAAACGTTTCCATCGCTTAATCGTACGATATTTTGATAAGCATACTCTTTCAATATTCCTTCCTCTTCGTGCGTATCCTGTACAGCTACTCTCTCTCTCTCTCTCTCTCTTTCTCTCTCTCTCCCCCCCCCCTTCTGTCGCTTTGTTTGAACATGCAGCTTATCGACGTGACGAAGCGACGAGAAATCTGGACGAATGCATTTGCCAAATTAATCAACAAGTCCCCCAGTTTCCATTCAAATCTTCTGTGTCGGCACGATCGACTAAATTTCTACGCACAATGCGTAGGTATCGTAGCATCGTAGCACTTGAGTCTTTTCGGACTGTATCTATTGTTTCTCTTTTGTGTTTACTGCGTGCCATACGTGTGTCATGGTCATTGTTGAACGAATCGCTGGCTTCGTCACAAGGATGCGCGTACCAGTCACCATTCGGATACGATATTCGTATACGCTTATATGTACATAAATAGGGCTACCATCCGTCCGGGTTTCCCCGAATTTGTCCTATCCTTTTAGGGCGTTCGGGAACGTCTGGGTTAGTGTTCATTCTCGAGAATTCGTTCTCGAGGATTTCTCGAGAAACTAAAGTGATTCTCGAGAATCTTCAGTGTAGGAAAATTATTATAAACCCCATTTGTTTTCAAAAATGAAGGAAATTTTTCTACAGCAGCAGATTTTGTCACAAAATAAAAAACGAAGTAGATTGGCTGACGCGACATTACGCGCATTGTGCTTTTGGAAAAAAAACTATTTTAAAACAAAAAAGTAACGTTTCGCCTTGCACACATTTTATATTAAATAAATAAATTTATCAATTATATTTAATGTTTTTTTTTCATTTACGTAAGTTTTGTCTAAACTGGGCACGAATAAAAATTTAGATAAATATTATCAACATTATTCCAGAATTATAAATTTTGCAATTTTTTTTAATTTCTCGAGAAATATAATATGTATATATATAGAAATATAATATAAAACGATCCCTACGAGGGATCCCTAGCAAAATAACCTCTAGAATCATTTTATACCTACTGATAATAAATAAAACGAACATTAAAAAGCACTGATTTATTTAAATAAAAACCGAAATTAAACTCAGTCACAAAATATGCGAACATAATAGATTCAAACATTTAAAAAAAAAATCAAATCTCAGATCATTTTTGATACGTAATCAATGAATAAAAATACTTAAAATCAACTAACAAACATAAGAAAATCAAATCAGCTTCGCAGACTCAAATTTTTTCACACACACCCTGGAATGCCTATAATCATTTTACCCTATTAGAGAGGGATCATATGACAAACATCCAACTCGCATTCAGTTTTTGAATAATAACGTCAAATTATTACATTCGGTAAAGAAGCATATATTAAATTATTGTTAAATTGTCATTAAATTCGCGAGAAAAACAGCTGTCACACTAAGCCGTTGGATAAAAGGCAGTAATATTGATTTTTTCTTGTTTATAACGCACACAGCCCTGATATATACATGGCACTTCGTGCGACACTTGACGTGCAGACTGAATTTTTGTACATCGATATTAAGAAATAGCAGTAATAATAGCCGCAGAACAGCCAGGAATCATTATACCTCATGGGATCGTTTTAGACACATTTTCCCTACATATGTATCCACTACGATGCATGAGAAATTGGATGAGAATGACTTGTCAACGATTATATATGCCACGCATACGCTTTACCTCATGCGAAAGTAGGCATTAGAGAGTAGAGACGCCAGTTTTAAACGTCTACCGAATCAAGTTTACACATTCGTTTGTTATCTTATTTGCGTTGCATAGTAACCGCCTTTTCTATTCCATCTTGCGAGTAACGAAGAACGTTGGATTTGGTTTACCCGCCTGAGGAATGACGTTATCGCTCGCTGTATAAACGCAATTAGCAGTTTTCAAATTGTACGATCGATAAACGCGCCTGGCAAGCGAGTAAGCTCCGAGCTTAAATAAATTGTTCACTACGATTGTAGAATATCGCGAGAACTCTGATTACGGAATGTACATACTTGTGTATATGTAGATATGTACATATATTGTACACCATTTAAGAATTAGACGCGAAACTTCAGAACATCCTTTACATAACCAAGTTTTGCGAACTGTAAAACATAATTCACTCGAACAGCAAAATCCTATTAAGGATAATAGCATATAAAGATATTTAAAAAAAAAATTGAAACCGACTTCAAGAAAATATAATTGCACAAAAAGTGAAAAACAATCTTTTCCCTTATTTATTCTACGACTCTCTTATTTTTTAAGTCGACGCCAGATTTACGCAGTGCAAATGATGAGACGCTGACTTAAAAAAATATGAGTCATAGATTAAATAAGGGAAAAAATTATTTTTTACTTTTTAGTGCATTTTTATTTTTTAGCAGTCGTCTTTTTTTAAATCTCTTTATTTTTAACTTTTTAGTTATGACTTGTCTTCGCGGGACAACGCAATATTTATACGATACATTGATTAATACAAGCCCTAAACATAAAAAAATGTATAAAAATAATTTTCAACCTCGTAGTATCATAAAAAAAATCGTGAAATCTGACGCTGGCTTCGAGCATCTCGGTGGTGGCGGTGAGAGGAAACAGTAGCCACTGATTCTTGGCTCTTGAATGGTTTTACAGTTTTATACCCTCTAATCTTTGTATATTTTGCGTCGCAACTTTTTTCCCTCTCATGTACACTGATCCAGAGGTGTAAATAACACCCCTGAAAGCAGTGACCATTACTTTCTATACACCCTGAGCATGTCTATGTGAATATCAAAATGAGAGACGCATAGGTGTACAGTGTTCCTCCTGGAGATTTCGTTCTCCAGAATTCTCGAGAAATATAATCTGATTTCTCATTTCTCGAGATGCGAAAAAATCGAGAAATCAGGAACACTACTCGAGTAATTTTTATAATGTCCTCCTGTACATTGTTTGGTTCGCCTTGAGCTTGAGAAGGAAAATACCAATGGAATTTCAATCATCCACGACGCAATCACCTCAATTCTTGACACGAATTCCAATTGTGAGTCACGCAAAAAAGAAACAACTGACAATTGTTTGAGACGAAAAGCTTGCGTAAACCCGTTAAAACCTCGTTCACATTAGTCAAGTTTACTGGCTTGAAGTCGCTTGAAATCAGTGAATTAACCTGTTATTCACTTCACTTGAAATATCATTTCAAGTTTCAAGCGAAGTAGAGAGTGTTCCAACTTTTCTTGCCTTGAAATAACACAACTTGAATAGTGTGAACGTACGCACAAGTGTGAATTTAAAGTCACGAAGCGACTTGAAGCTAGTACGCTTGGCTAATGTGAACGAAGCTTTACCGTTGACGAGATAAAATGTACACGTAGTATGTAAATACACGGCGAGCCTTACATACTTTTAGACTATACGTACATACATGTGTACTCATTGCGTAAAATTCGGAGGACTTTTAGTAAAATAAAAGCAGACACAAGTTTGAAAATCGCATCCTCGATAAAACACATGGGTAGAAGGAGAGAAGTCTACACACCTTATTTCCCAGCCCCATCTTGGGATATATGAGCAGTAAAATCTTCAGCGTCGATAGATCTTGTGGAATTTCTGAACTTGCAGCACTCTCCTATAGATGTCTTCTTAGCAGCTTCGACGGTACGATCGTGGGCTTGGTAGAAGCTCTCGTTTCTACCAGCGTTCCCCGCACGTAGATGCGTATATATAATGGGGAACTAAGGTTAGGATCGCCACACGCGTTTGTGCGTATTAACAAATTTTAAATAGAAAAGGGTGTGCGTCTCGTGTTCGCGAAATCAACTATTGTACGAGAACAAATTCACTGGTGATCCTTGTAGTGATTCTTGTTTGATATCGATGGATCGTGAGTCACCGTCATTTATTCCCACGTACGGGATATCTGCTCGACGGTCGGCCTCGGTTTCGGTCTCAATTTTCCCTTCAATTTAGCCGCGACCCATCACGTTTTCAACGAAACTGCCAAGAATTATCACTGTTCTAAAAGTCATGAGTTGTTCCCAAGATTCACCACTATTGCACAGAAATGTAATGCCAAGTTCCGCGGAACAGAAGCCAACAAATCGTTATTCTTACTTTTGTCTTTATTTAATTATTTATTTATTTATTCATATACACTGTCTATGCGATTCTAAATGAGAATACGTTTGGACACACAGTCACAAAGTAGGGACGGAACGTGTATGCGTACGCGCGCAACTTCTCGTGCACAAATCGACACAAATATGCTAAGCAATCCGAAGAAGAGGTGTGACACGTAACGCGCGTTAACCAATAAACGTCCACGTCTGCCCCTACTCTTTGTTCGTGCTGTAGCGACGCTGGCGCAGCTACGGCTAATATCGTTACCATTCCTCGCAACATAAACCCAAAACCACCCACTGGAACAGCAACTGGCAGTGATGGCAATGTTTACCGCTTACGACCTTACGTGCATGTACGCACACAATGCACAGTTGCACACACGTAGCACGTCACTGGCGTCGCCGTGTAGGAAATAAATTTCGTAAACATGTTTGTCGTATAATTAGGTTATTTGCAGCACTCGAGTCCATTTATCGAGTTGTCGTTTAAAGCGGCTCGTACCTCTGAAAATCATCTTTTCCTGAAATCGATATTCTCTGTCGTTTTTCCAAGTTTTAAATAACCTTGGCTACAACGGATGCGAAATGGGAAAATTGTGTGCGTTGCGAAGCGCCGCGTGTTTTCCTTCGCAAACACAGAGGTGCGGGAATATCACGAGACCCGGCGGCGACAGTGTCGAACAGTGTTAAGAATACTTACATGGTGTTACATGTGCATGCACGACGCTGCATTATTGATAGGAACTTGGTATATACGTAGTACTTGTGTACCTACATAGGTTTTTTTAGAAACTAATCGCACTGTTTACATACTATTCAGAGATTAACCTTCAATTGGTGACGTGTCTGACGTCAAAGCTAACTATGCAGTGACGAAACTAGGGGGAGGGGGCAGCGGGTGTTTCTGCCTCGGGCGCCGATTTGCAGGGGGCGTCAAATGAGGAATCTTTATAGAGAAAATACATAGTTTTGGAAAAGCTACACCAATAGCTTTATTCAAATTTATATTTTACGTTATTCCACAGTAATTAACATTTATCTATTTAAAATGTATCGATTTGTTATCAAACAGCGAACAAATTAGGGTACCTGCAATATGTTTGAAACCAGTTAATAAATACGTTTATTATACCTTTTATATGTAAAAACTCAACCTCCTAAGGTGGGCAATACAAATTGGTAAAATGTTGACTGGAGGGGGGGTGCCAAACAGAATCCTTGCTCCGGGCGCTTACAACCTAGCTTCGTCCCTGTAACTATGTAAATACGAAGATTGAACTATATGTACATATTCTTCTTTTTTATTAGATATTCATAATAGTAGTAAATAGGTTTATTTTTTGCCTTTCGGCCTCAAAATGGGGTTACATGTATTTCTGGGACTTGTAATTCATGATTGTGCTTTTGTTTGACTTCTTCCTTCATCTTGTTCTTCTTTTCTTCTCTTTTTTCCAGAACCATAGGCATCCACTCTGCTCCTTCTTCTCCCTTTAGTATCCCCCTGATTATTGAGTTTTCTCTTTTTCAGCTCCTTACAGTCTTGTGACCCAGCATCTCTTTAGCTCCATTACATAATCTGCATACCATCTCTTTTTCTTCCTTCTAGTAATTGCTTCCCCGCTCTTCGTTCTCACATCTGAACCTTGCAATCATGCTTTGGTCTCTGCCTCTGTAGTTTTCGTTTAGGTAATTTGCTCTCTGGTTATTCCTGATTTTTGTGTAACGTGCGTTGGATCTGCCTCCTAGTATTTTGTTGTATTGCCATTGAACCTGCTCTGCCTTGTTTCTTTGCGCTAATTCCTCAGCAAACTCTCTTTCTCTCCTTCTTTCAATTTCCATATCTTGGATATATATCATTTTTTGCCTGTATTATAAGTCTCTCATTTCCTCCCATTTCGACTTTTTCTCTTTTCTATTTTATTCTTATTCAATCATTTCGCTTTCTCATATTTTATTGCTCTTTTCCCCGATTGCATCCTTACTTTGTCAGTTTTTGTTTCCTCCAAAATTAGATGTGCAGAGATATTTATAATATACAAATTATATTACGTTTGGAAACTATTATTATATAATAATAACGCATAAGAAATACAAACATGACAACATTAAAATTACTAAATACATAATTGCGTTAAACCTGTATTTCAAATGCATTTGAGTGGACATTTATCGCCATTTACCATTAGCGATAGTAAAAACTGACGACACCAGTTAAAGGTTAATCGTTTTTCAAAATTACACAGCACACAGTATCCTTGTTAAAGATATTTAACTATGGATATATGTACTTATACTCTTATTTACACCTGGTAAATTTTTTTTCAAGATTTTCTTTGGGGCAGCCTCCAAAATAGTTTCAAATAATAAAAAAAAGAATCTGTGTAAAATTTGAGTCCGAACGGAAAACAGAAAAGGTGCCACTAGGTCCTTAAACATTTAAATAATTATTTAACAACTCACGAAGTCGATTTTCTATAATATCCTCCAAGTTATTGATTAAATAAAAAAATATTAAAGAAAAAAGAAGAAAATTCGAAAATCGAAAATAAGAGCAACCCTATTGTACATATATGTATAGAATATGCGTAGTATCTACGTAGACTAAAGTGACCAGATATTTTCTGTTTCAATGCGGGACGAGCAAGCAAGCAAAAAAAAAGGTTCACAGATCCGCGAGGAGATCGTTTCCGAAGTTTATAAAAGCATACTTAATACATAAATACATCGAAACGATACTTTGAAAGAATAGAGGAACCAGTAACTTTATGCCACTTCGAAAATGTAAAAGGTTACATGTCCAATGCGGGATACTTTGCGGGACACTTTTCAGTGCGGGACAAAGGGCTAAAATGCGGGACGTCTGGTCACTTTAACGTAAACATACGTATCCAAACATGTGGAATCAAGACAAAAGAAAGTGTATGTACAACTTGTTATCTTGAGTAGCAAGTTAACGACGAGGTCACTCGAGACGACGAACCGCGATAGCGAGTCGTCATTAATTGTGTTCGATACATTGAGCGAGTAATATATGTATTTTACTCTTGTTTACTTCACTGATTGAAGTTTCCTTCGGCAAACTTTCTTCCATCTTGGAACAATACGTACGATGTATAACGAACAAAACGTAATATCGTATTCTTTGGTTATTCTTCACTCTGTGTAAATAGAATATAGTTTAAAATCCCGTAAATGGGAGAAATTCTTGCTGAATGATATCGGGAATGCGATATACGATCGGTATTTCGCGTAATGGATAAAATAGATTAGATAGGTTATTTTCTTCATAAATATGGGCCACGCGACGCCAACGTTACGAAAAATGATACAGTTACATGAACGATATGGCTCGATGCGTGATTTACATTTCGTGAGTTATTGGTTCTGTGTTCAGATTAATTTTATAATATTTCCCTTGATACGTGAAAAACATATGTATATAGCTACATGCATACTTTTGGCATCCATCGATTCGATCGAGGTTGAGGGACGTGAGCGAGAGATGAATATTTGAATGTTAAATATTGTGTTCTCTTCTCCCCGGAAAGATTCAACCGAGATTAGGTTTAAAAAAAAAACAATTAGCGCGCGCGCGCTGATGCCAACGACCGAAGGACGACGCGAGACGAGACGTGACGTTCAAACTTTCGCTTTCAGCATACCTACATATTACTACTTGCACATGTAGGTAGTAGATTCGTCGTTCAGCTGCGTCGTGTCGTCAAAATGGTCATCAACGTGCATCTCTCCTGTATAGCGCTAATAGTCCTACATTTCTTCGGGTAAGGTTAGCTGGCGTTTCACTTCGTACAACTTCATTACCTTCGTAGATAAAAGTAAAGTGTGCGCCGTGTTTGTGGAAAATATTTTCTAATGCGGCGTATTACGTTCCGTTTACAAAGTACCAATTATATGTGTGTACATGTATATTTCGAAATCGTTTACATCAGTTTCACAATACGCGTGACTGATTACGGAAGATAATATAGATGTACTTATGCGTTAACATTGGCGTAACTAGGATTTTTGATTTGGGGCCAGGTCCCATTTTCTCCTCCCCCCCCCCCCTCTCTCTCTTTTATATAGATAGAGTTACCTACATATACCTACATTTGGCAGCTTAATTCTCACAGTTTTAAAAAATAATTTAACGTGATAAGATTATTGTTTTTTTTTTATTCAGTTGCCCTGCATCGATAGCATTTCGGCCCAAATATTTGTTTCTTTTCAGATAGGATTTTACGAACAGGCGAATGTATTTTACTTATTTCGATAGTTTCTAAGGAGAGGCAATTCCGCGTTTTGGGGAGGCCAATCCGCATTTTGGGGGGACCAGGCCCACACGGCCCCCTAACTAGTTACGCCAGTGCGCGTTTATAAGACATCGATAGCAGAGTTGATACTGTTCTCAATCGTGATTACACCTATATAACGTAACAGGGACAATAATAATGGCAAAATGACGACGACGGTGAAAATGTTATGTACATAGTGTACACTATAAATCACAGTGGATTATAAGATCACCGATGCGGGCCGTTTGTCCCCGATCGTAATGGAATCATTCAAATTGCGAATGCATCTGCTGATATAGTATGTATGCACTTGTGTATGTACGTGTATGTTATACATTGGCACATACCATACTTACCTAGACTACATATATACGTCTACCTACACGAGTACATACTACGACTTCTGCAACCTTTGACTTGATTGGGAAACGATATTTATCGCTCGATTTAAAGATATGGTCAAACGATTACGATATCGCGTAAAAGCCGTAGTTTTGTTAAATTCTGCGCCACACGAGTTTTACCGCAGTCGACGTATACATAGAATAGTCTGATGAGCCGTCGGGGCCCGATCTAGCTCTCATATATTTAATTATAAATAATTATTTTAATATATAATTTTTGTCGGTGAGTGAAATTTCTCGTATGTATTTGTATGAATAACAAAATTCTTTTGCTCAAAAAAAATTAATATTCATAGAAAAATAGCAACAAAGTAAAATAAAATATATATTGGTAGGAGGAAGGTATGTATCCAACTACCTATTTTTTAAATTTAAAAGTCTTATAAAATATTTTATAAAATCTATAAAAAAAACAACGTATATATACACTTTTATTGATTATAATTTCCTCTTTCCACCAATTTTGACGCCCCGAAATTCGCCGCTCTGAACAGTTTCTTGCATCCCCCCCTCCTTCTAGATCGGACTACTCTTATATGTATACAGTGCGTGCCGTCTGTGGTTTCATACAATATCATACCTGTTAACTTCACAAGTTATGATACAAAATCTGAAAATAATCGGATTTTCAGGGGTCAATTACACCCATTGAGCTATAATAATATTATATAGCTCAATGTGCGTTTCACGGCTCTCATCTGACGCGCATTTCGCCATTCTGAACTGAACCATTCGTTTTGCAACGTTTAGATCGATCATGGATTCGAGTGATGCAGAATCAATAATAATGGAGAAATGGGGATCTGTCGATGGACGATGCATAGAAAAGTACACATTAAAAAACAAAGCTGGTCAAGAGGTGGATATTGCAACATACGGCGCGACGATAACGTCCATTAGAACACCAGATAAACAGGGTAGAATAGCGGACATCGTCCTAGGCTTCGATAACGTCCAAGGTATTGTATTATAGAATTTTTCCAAAACAATCTGTCGGCGTGTCTTATAAGTTATAGTATAGATAAATATATGAATGAGACGTAATTACTCGAGAGGCACTCGAGTACAGTCTAGGAAACCGTACTTAAATTACGTAAGATTAATTTTGGCGAATTCCTACTACCTCTCTCTCCCAGTAGAATTCCTAAGATTTGATATTCCAACCTCCTCCTTACGTAATATTCTTTGCATTGAATCTTCTCAGTTATTAAAATTCTTTTAAAGGTTTATATAATTCATTTAACTCGGTTTCGGGAAATTTAAATTAAAACTACTTTTCTGGAATATTAATGATAGGATTTGTGTTTATTGAAAGTTAGGTTAAAGAATATAACGCAAGACGCTACCTGACCCCCCTCCTCCTCCTTGTAAGCAAACATAAGAAATTCACGACCCCTCCTCCCCCCAAAAAGCCTTACGTAATTTAAGGATGACCCCTAGGCGCGAAGCACCGTGCCTCGCAAATCGAATCTATAGACACGATGATTTGCACACAATCACGGCCGTCTTTAGTATAGGCCACCATCTAGTCAAAATGACAACGCTGTTTTTCCAGGGTACACGGATGCGAGCAATCCGTATTTCGGCGCGACGATAGGGCGAGTTGCGAACCGTATTGGTAAAGGTGAATTTCTTGTAAATGGAATCAAGTATCAAGTGTCCAGGAACAAAGGGCAGAACAGTCTTCACGGCGGTGTGAAAGGTTGGAGTTCGAAAATATGGAACGCCACTGTTCGAAACGACTGGCTCGTATTGTCGCTATTAAGCGAAGACGGCGACGAAGGTTATCCAGGGGCTGCTATAGCTTCTGCAGCTTTTAAGCTAACTGCTGACGGCGAGTTGCGGGTCGTTATGAAAGTTTTCGCTACCAAAGCTACCCCGATCAACTTGACTAATCACAGTTACTTCAACTTGGCTGGCCATGTTCGTAAATTAATTCTTATTCTTTCGGGGCATATATGTAAATACCACCTGAGGGGGGTGCGAAAGGGGCAGTTGCCCCTCCTTGGCTTTTGAGAAAAAATCGCTCATTTTTAAAAACTGATCTTTATTAATTTTATATCTACTAAAAAAGTGAATATTTCTAAATTTCTGACTTAAATTTTTAATTAAATTGACACTACAAAATGGGTTCAAAAAAGCAAGCGAGCTACTCGGTTTTTCATTACTATATTTTTATAAGTTGCCCCCTCCTAGAAAAAAATCTACGAACGCCTTTGGTAGAAACTGCGAGATTTGGTAGTTTTTACAAGAATACCTTTCTTCCATTTCTCAGATACGCGGGATAAATCGTATTAATTGATCGAACGTGTCTACACTAAGGCTGGGACTATTTGTCGAATTTTTTGGTATTCGAATATTTGAATAATATTCGAATATTTGAGTATTCGAATACTATTCGAATGATATTCGAATATCTGAGTATTCGAATACTATTCAAATAATATTTTAATATTCAAGTATTCAAATACTGATATATTCGAATACTCAAATATTCGAAGTTTATTCGTAGCATACACACGAATTTCACGTCGTTCATCTTTCCACTGCCGCCCGAATAAAATTTCTGATCATACATGTTTCAGGAAAGCAATGCTACCGAACTGTATAAACATCGAGTCACGATAAATGCGAATAGTTGGACCGTTACCGACGCCGAAAGTATTCCCACTGGTGAAATTCGATCGGTTGAGAATACTACGATGGATCTGAGAAACCCGACGACACTTGGCGATGTTATAGATAAAGTGCCTGGCGGTGGTTACGATTATAATTTCTGTATCACGGCGAATAACGCCGAGAACGATACAGAATTTGTTGCTAGAGTATTACATCCGACTTCTGGAAGATACTTGGAGATTTATTCCAATCAACCGGGCGTACAATTTTATACATCGAATTTCCTGCCCGAACAAGGAAGCCCGGGTATTCGAGGAAAGAATAACAGTGAATATTTCAAGCACGGAGCATTCTGCCTTGAAACACAGAATTATCCAGACGCCGTGAATCACGTGGGTATAGCCGATCGGTCGTTCGGCTTGGGTTTGACTAGTATGTAGCATCCACCTTTGTATTTAATACACAACTCCTATTAACATTTGCAGAAAAACTTTCCGAACAGTATACTCGAACCTGGAGAGATCTATTGTCATACTGTTACTTATAAATTTGGAGTAATAGCTTAAACCGAGCCTATGCCATTTCTTGGAGAACGAGTTGCTGTCCACATTCGCTAAAAATATATTGTAATAATTAAGCGTTACACTCGCTCGACCAGCAAGTGGCGATAAAATGATGTTTCCGCTTGCGCATTCTAGTTGTTCGAAGGCAAATACTTATTGCTCTTCCGATATATTTTATTGTATGCCTAAACACTCTCCCTATAATACTTAAGTACGATTATACAGATAACGAAGGAGGCAAATTAACTTCCAGCGGATGGTGTCGTTGCTTCCCGGGCATAGAATCTATTTCGTCTAATAGCCTATCGTCGCGTTGCTGCGTTATCGATGCGGTCGCGGGTGTATAACGATCGGACATCAATCCTTCTAAATGATATCCAAGAAAGCCGATAACGCAAACGATCGGGAGTTGTATAGAAGTGCCGAATTTAGTGAAAACTCTGCCCAACAGTGGCCACATCTTCTGAAATCAAACGACCACGAATACGTATTTTACTCTCTTCCCTTTTCATTTCGTACATTTACAATTTGCCCCGCGATTCTTCAGGGTAATACTAATCAAGTTTCGATATCAACAACGAATATTAAATAAAAAAAAGTGTTTTAAGTTTTAACGTTCAGTTGAATCGGGTTCCTTCTACGGTTTAATTCTTATTGTTCACGCATTCCATTGATTCCACAGAATTCGCCGAAATATTTACAGATGTATATACTTGACTCGTGAAATTCCGTACGATTCGATGGAAGATGGGTTAGGTCAGAATTAAGGTGGCCCAGCGTATCGGGAAATTCTTATAAATCGAATTTGCTCCGACCGAGACGTCGTTCAGAAAATTTAACAGTATCTAACTAAATCACTCACGTCTGTTTTGCTTACATAAATTGTTTTAATCGTTTCCACAAAATATTTCTGCGTGGGTATCAGATCGTGAAGGTACATATAACATACATACGATGAACCATGGTCAACGGTGATCAACTGAGTCAGTTGACCGAAAAAAATTCCCAAAATTCATATTGGTTATATTGTAACCAAAAAAAAATCCCGCAAAATCACTAACAGTGACTTATCCAAAGAGTAGGTATAATAAGAGGCGTCACTCGACAAGGACAGAAATAATCTGGGGAAATCACTAAACAACCAATTTAAATGCCCATTCGGCAATGATCGGTAAGCTTCGGCAATGATCGATAAACTTCGGCAATAATCAGCCAATTGTGGTAAGGTACATTTAGTCGATTTGAATATCCTACGAATATCCTACTCCCAGAGGAGTTGCCTCTGAAAATCGGCCGCTGCGTTCACTTAATTCCCAGGCCTGGCTTATTCGATGGCCAACTGTGCTGTTACGCTATCGCTTGAACGTAGCCACAGAAATGTGTATAGTCGATGGTTAAATCAGGAGCGAAATTTAAAATCCTTTTGTACTGAAAGATGGATATATTATAATTAGATTCGAAGCGAACGGCACATCTGAAAGGTCTTAAACAAGTTTGAAACAGGGGACAAGGCGGAGTTTATTGTCAGGACTCATAAACAGTTTTCTTAATAGTTTCCAAATGCGCTCGTGGAATATTAATAGCTAATACCTGAACTTAGAAAGCGTACGAGAACCCGGGGTTGCATTCAGTAATTTTCTAAACTACAGTTAGGCCAGGCGAGGATAGTAAAAAGCTTAACTTTTCCTTCCACATCTGCGTGCCAAATTTCGTCGAGCGGGCAGTTGCTCGTCTCGTAAAAGCATTTAAAACTTTGTCTCCCCTTTCAATATTGTCGATGTCCTGTTAGGGTAAAAACTCGGGTCGAGAGCAGCTGAAAGTCATAAAGACATAAACTATGCGCGGGCGACGTCGTCTTGACCCTGAGGGTTGCGCTTACCTACCTGTTAGACATGTATGTACTGTAAGTAGCCTATGTAAACGGAAAGCGCGCCTCGACCGCCTCTACCACCAGCTGAGGGTGGAGGGAAGCGCGAAGGAAGGACCAAGGACGGAGAGAGGGCTGAAGGACAACCCTCTGACGAAGCTTCAGAGACAACACCGTTTGGATTGGACGAAAGGATCCAAGGAGGAAGTCGGAGGAACACTCCAAAATTAAAGGAGTAGGGCGCCCGGAGGTGACAAGCGAGGAGTTAATTTGTAAGAAGTCAGATCTATCCTGTCAGCAGGACAGCAAACGCCTTATAAGAATATACAGAACTTTTACCAGAATACCAGAGTTCATTTATTCAAATTCCCGCGCCGACTCGCGAGTTGAGTGCTTCAGCACTCCACGGGCACGGACCCACAGTCCTATATAGAAATTCCCACCTTAATACGTAACAAAATTGGTGACAGCGGTGGGATTTTTACAAATAATTAGTGGGAAATTTAAAAGTCATCTCAGTGCTAGAATTTGGCTGTATAAACTTTCCAACACTGGTGTAAACGACTTTGCCGGCTCGTGAGTGCGTGTTGACGTGAATCGATGAGAACTATTATAAACTTTTAGTTAAATAAATTTTGATCGTGCAAATAGACACAAACATTATAAATTAGTAAGTGCAGCCTCTCTCTCTCGGGTTTTGCGCGGTTTTCCTGAGAGCAAGGGTGAATACCGGAGACGGGTGATTTCAGTGGCCGTGCGAACAATACCTGAAAATCACATGCACTCGGACATTATCCGCATCAATTGCTGAGGTACTTCTGATACCTAGTGGACGATCAAGGAAAGGACTCCAAGGATTTGGACGCTCGGACGATTCTTCACGGGGTTGAAGTCAACTGGATCATCGAGGCATACTGGATCAACAAAGTCAGCGTTGGACGTAGCTGAGACATCTGTATAAGGGCTGGAGTATTGGACGGAGCTACAATTCAACCGACTTCACTTCCGAATTGTTCGTTATTCGCCATATTAATTGTAAGTCTCGTCCGTAAGCACCTAATTTTAATATAAAAATGCCGCCGTTTATAAAAAGATATAAGCTATGTAAAAAAAAGCGTAACTCTAGTCTGAGTGGTGGTAGTATATTTGAAATAGAAGAGTTAATGGTAGGAACAAGTAGTACGTCAGTGCCGACTTCCGAAATTCAACCCGACGGGTTACAGTTAGTGCCGACACAGTCTATTCCTCTTCCAGGATTTAATATGTTTCTTCCGGATAATGGATCCATTCCATCTAGCAGTACGATGATGGCCGATGCGTCAGAGTCATCTTCGGGGGCTCCTAAAGCTGCATTGCGCGTGTCATTTGATTTGATTGCGAATTTCATTCCACATTTTGATGGTAAACCAAGTTCCATAACAAATTTTATTAGTCAGTGTAGATTAGCTGATTCTTTAGTTGGACCTGAAAATAAATCATATTTATTAGCTTTAATACGCAACAGAATGCAGAAACGCGATTATAGCAGAATAGTTGATGGGAAAGAACCCAAGACTGTAGAGGGGTTGATTAGCTTAATAAAATCTGCTTATGAACAAAATTTTGATATTAAAAATGCACGAAACGAGTTAAAAACTATACAGCAGAAAGGAAAAGAAACCATTGAGGAGTTCGGAACTCGGGTACATGAGATTTTAGATTGGGGAATAGAAGCTGCACGAGAGAAATTTAATCATGAAAAATTTGAATTAATGAAAAGTTTACTCAGAGAAGAATCAATAGATAGTTTTCTAAATGGATTAAGCAATGATACTATCATGCTATTACTTACTAAGGATGACATAAGTAGTTTAACAGAAGCTATTAAACTGGCCTCTAAATTGGAGCATAAATTACGACATAAAATGAGCTTATAGATTCAGAAATTTCCGCGAGTATAATGATTCATAACTTATATCAATAGACACGAATTCCAATTCTGATTCGAGGTACCTGGAAAGGGTGCTTATCTGCGCAGATAAGACATCAATTGTAGGTTCCGAAGTGGACAGAATGGATGATGAAGTCTTATGTTTGAAAATGAGAGAATTGTGGCATCTGTTTTCCTAGCGCGCGGGAAAGCAGCAGCCGAGTGCAATGAGGTTATAAATATTTTACGAGTAAGATCAGATTTATTAGTATCACCTTTGGTTGTGGGAAATGGAAAATTTGGAGGATCGCCTCAGTCGGGCACGATGCATCGACTCGGTCGCCTGTTGGCATACGGTAACTCTCAGCCCCGAGAGCCCGCTTCAGGAGCCGTGAGAAGTAGTCTGTGCTCGGCAAGGGTGCCTGCGCTCTGTTCGGCCCTTGAGGGAACATCGCAGGGCTCGCAGTATCTTGGTGCGTAGGAAAGGTGTGGGGAGCCTATTTTAAGTGCGACTAATGTCGTGGCGGAGGCTGAGGAGCCTGGTATTATTGCGACTGATGTCGTGGCAGAGGCTGAGGAGCCTGGTTATTCTGCGGCCAAGACTGCACGGGGGATCCTCAATAAAATAACTTTAATAGAATTTGTAAATGATTAATAAACTTCAGTAGAGTCTCGATGTTGTTGCGATCAGGTGAGAATTATGAGGTACTCTTTCCACAAACAAAGAGAGGTGAATGATCATGTAGACTCGCGTGAGTGTTTTCATGGCGTCGTGCGTCGTTTATTACGACCGCCCGTGTGCACCGCTTCTCTGATTACACAACCTCTTCGTATTAGTGGTTGTGCCTTCACGTTCCACACCAGATATGTGTGTGCGCGTGCATATGTGTGCCCATCTATCGTCATTTACGTAGCCCCAGGGATTTTAAGAGGGTCGTCGTTAATGGTGATGTCATTGGCACATCGAGGCACTACGTTCTTCGAAACGCTGAAGATCCAAAGGTACGTTGTGCTGTGCGGGATGATAAACATTACGCATACAGAATCGGGTTGATGTATTCCCGTCGTTGCGTGTCCCCGCTAGCCATCTTTCTATGGCCACGTTTTGTCGAATTCAAATGTGCGAATATCCGATGAGATGCTCATGCTTTCAACGTTTCTGTACCCAAATCCTCGTTGGCGTGGCTGTTTTGAAACTGTCGAATTGAAAGGCACTGATGTCACGAAAGGAGACTCTTCGGAAGTGTAGGAAGATGTTTGATTGTCTCATATCCATGTTGAAAAAAAATCAAGTTCAAAAGTTATAAAACCTAATGAAAGTAGTTTTGATTACTAATGTAAATGCTGACAGATGAATAACTTATCATTTTCCATCTCCTACTATCGTTTGTGTAAAAGACAAATTTTGCATAAGTTGGAATAATTTTGCTCATGTTATGTCACATAAATCGGTTTTTGGAATTAGAGATCTCATACCTTTTGAGTTTGCTAAAGAGCAAGTATCGTAGACTTTTGTGGAGTATTTGGATGAGTTGTTTACTAAGTTTACCACCACACAGGCTAAAGCAGCAGAAAATCTCGATAAGGCTAAGGAGAGAAGTAAAATGTATTATGATAGGAATCGCAATCCTCGTGCATTTAAGGTAGATGACAATGTTTACTTACTTAAGGAACCGAAAACTTCCAAGTTTGATTATAACTGGTTAGGCCATTATAAGATTAGTCGAGTGTTTGATAATGTAAACGTAGAATTAATAATAGGAATTAATAAGTATAAAATAGTGCATACAAATAAGCTGAAATCAGCATGTATGAGACCAGATATTTCTGTTTCAAAGAGTTAATATAAGTAGTCATTATATAATATTGCATTCACCCTATTTGTGGTTTGTTTTATGTGTATATAATGTAAAATTTTCATTTTATAAGTGTGATTATTGGGTTATGAGTCACAATTATTTTATATTCTGTTTATATATTAAGATTGAATGAGGAATTATATTGTTTTGAATGAAATATTTAGATAAGTCTAGTTAAGGTGTTCAATGATTACTAAATATTTGCTATGTGTTGCATTATAATCGAATTAATATTAAGTACATAATAGTAGAGTAATGATATCTTACTACTGTAAAAAGTTGTGTTATAACTATAATTCTTCAACTCGTGCTTTCTGCGGGATGATGGGTGGACTGAGTAGCTCATTTACTGCAGAGCTGGCGCGAGAAGAGGAGGCGTAGTTATAATTACTGTTAGTAATTCTGTACTGAAAAGCTGTTTCGTGGAAACACCTTTTTGTATAAGGGTGAAGGTGTTACGCTATCGCTTGAACGTAGCCACAGAAATGTGTATAGTCGATGGTTAAATCAGGAGCGAAATTTAAAATCCTTTTGTACTGAAAGATGGATATATTATAATTAGATTCGAAGCGAACGGCACATCTGAAAGGTCTTAAACAAGTTTGAAACAGGGGACAAGGCGGAGTTTATTGTCAGGACTCATAAACAGTTTTCTTAATAGTTTCCAAATGCGCTCGTGGAATATTAATAGCTAATACCTGAACTTAGAAAGCGTACGAGAACCCGGGGTTGCATTCAGTAATTTTCTAAACTACAGTTAGGCCAGGCGAGGATAGTAAAAAGCTTAACTTTTCCTTCCACATCTGCGTGCCAAATTTCGTCGAGCGGGCAGTTGCTCGTCTCGTAAAAGCATTTAAAACTTTGTCTCCCCTTTCAATATTGTCGATGTCCTGTTAGGGTAAAAACTCGGGTCGAGAGCAGCTGAAAGTCATAAAGACATAAACTATGCGCGGGCGACGTCGTCTTGACCCTGAGGGTTGCGCTTACCTACCTGTTAGACATGTATGTACTGTAAGTAGCCTATGTAAACGGAAAGCGCGCCTCGACCGCCTCTACCACCAGCTGAGGGTGGAGGGAAGCGCGAAGGAAGGACCAAGGACGGAGAGAGGGCTGAAGGACAACCCTCTGACGAAGCTTCAGAGACAACACCGTTTGGATTGGACGAAAGGATCCAAGGAGGAAGTCGGAGGAACACTCCAAAATTAAAGGAGTAGGGCGCCCGGAGGTGACAAGCGAGGAGTTAATTTGTAAGAAGTCAGATCTATCCTGTCAGCAGGACAGCAAACGCCTTATAAGAATATACAGAACTTTTACCAGAATACCAGAGTTCATTTATTCAAATTCCCGCGCCGACTCGCGAGTTGAGTGCTTCAGCACTCCACGGGCACGGACCCACAGTCCTATATAGAAATTCCCACCTTAATACGTAACAGTGCATTTCAACAGGGATCGGCGGAAATGTTATACTCAGGAATTGGCGGAAATGTAATATGCCTGTATCAAGATGGCGCCGCGACGTCGAACCAATCAACGCCAAGATGGTAAACGAAACGGCGCCACCGTCAAGTCAAGCCATGCGACGTGATTGGCTTGACTAGCTTGGCTTGACTAGTGATCCTCTAGGGAGTGATCGGTATAACCGCGGTCATTTCGGTCAAAACCGGAAATAACGTACCTAAAGATTCATTAAATCGTCTGCTTTCCAAGCTGATTGTTTATCTATATCTTTCTATCCGTATTTCTGCCTCTTTCCTTTTTACAGTTTCTTTCTCTGTCTACTTCCGGTTTTGACCGAAATGGCGGCAACCAATCAGCGACGATACACGTTGTCCCGATCACTCTCTAGAGGATCACTAGGCTTGACTTGACGGTAGCGCCGTTTCGTTTACCATCTTACCATAGTACTTAGAATCAGGCCTTGTGTGGAAATGCGTAGCCGCATCCACTCTGAACCGGCCACGGCACGTTTCCCCTTAACGCTGGCCCGGACTATGTTTTCGACTTGATTATCTCCTTTATTACTTAAACCTTATAATATTTATAAACATAAATAAAAGTAAACAATACTTTACTAGTCACTTATTACCGAAATTGATCATAGACGATTAAAAATCGGTCGCTACGTAAAATGAAACGTGCGGGCTTTGCCGATCCCGTTCCACTATACTTTTCGCCCACGACGTTCATAACAGCTCGTATGCAAGTGGAACGGGAAATTTCCTGTCGTCGTCAGCGCGGTCGATTTGGACGTAAGTGGAACGCGCCCTTACCAAACTAATCCTAGCTTCTCAAAAAAAAAAACTCGAGTCGTTTAGACCAATTTTAAAAATGTTATGCGACTTTAAAGAGTGTATGATTATGGCTGTGAGCCACAGTACATATACATTATAGTCCGCGGTAATCCCTGATCCGAAATGTTCCTAGACCAAACATGTGGGTCAAGAAGTATATACATGTGTCAATACAGACAATGCGGTCAGTGATGTTTTGACCACGGCGTAAAAACTGGTGAAAACACCTGAATGTCAGCTGCTACGGTTGGAATAGTTTGGACGTGAAAACGCAACGTAGCGGCTAAAAGATTATTAAAATGTAGGCACGCTTACGGACACACACCCCTAGTTTCGTAAGTATGATCCTTTGGAATTCATCGAGACCCGTTACCTTATAAATATCGCGAATTATTAGTGTACTAATGAGTGCTAATGAGAACATCTCTATTTATATACTTTCGAAAACAAAACACTTTTTTCTTTATTTTCGTGAAGGTGCGATCTTTTAAAGTGAATCATACGAGTATACTATGATGCCTTCTGATTATAAACCTATGTAAATTTAAAATTATAGGAGACACGTCGAATGAGCTGTATTATGCGTGTTTGTTTACATTCAAACGTACATTTGATCTTCGATTACAGATCCATTACCGACATACACCAAATTTTACACGCTCGCGCGCTCATTTGCCCGCACATTATAATTCGCGTAACGCCCGCGTAAAAAACCTGGCGCAATATTGAGTTTTGAGAAACAGGCGCGCGCGTGGGGGGTGGGGGGGGGGGGGGTGGGGTGGGGACGAGTGTGTTGTTGATATACACAGATTCATAAACACTTGTAGACTCGTATCAGTCTATTGTTTGCAGCGTCTACGACGATAACTCGGTGTTTTTCTTCGCTCGTTCATTCTGCACATATTTTTTTTCTTTTATATCACGAAATAGTTTTCGCAGTGTCAACTTAAAGCTACTTCACCGTATCAATAACACGTTGTTTCGATCATTGCACAAAATAAACCCTTAACTACTTTGTACAAGTACAATATGTATTACTCTATGCGCAAATTTGGTTTCAGTAATAGGATACTAGAGGATTCTACTTGACTAGTTTTATGCATCACTAGATTTCCTTCGACTGCGGGTTCGTAATTGTTTGGAGAAATCACGTTACCGGGAGGTGCAAGACAAATACGCGTGATTATGTGTATCCTATTTGCAGCTCGCGTCGAGCACAAGATCGTTCGCTGAAATCCTGATGACGATAACATCTTTTTTTTTCGTTGCACATGCACGCATCGTAATCCGCGTACTTGGTCAAACTCATATCTCTCGCTCTCTCTCTCTCTTTCTCTCTCTTCCATCCTCACTCCTGACAGCTTTAGTACATACAATCGTTTCTCAAATACATACGCGGTACATCCGTAACACGATAATTCAGCCAATATACTTATCCTTAAAAATTAAACTAATAATTTTCCCATTACAAGTTCCGTCGATATTATTGTTGCTGCACCTTCTTGTTAACGATAACGGCGTGGCTCTTCGAACAGATTTTTTATCGTTCTCATTCAGTACTATTTCCCCGAAACTCGCGTTCGAGACTCTACAATATACACGGAACGCAACAAATTATGCTATCCTATGCTCTTGATACCGATTCTGCATTCAGGAATTTGTACGTTCTACTCGCTTCTTTGTTAGTTTTATATAAAAAAGAGGAGTTGGAGCAGGAGAAGAAGAAGAAGAAGAATAAAAATAAGAAGAATAAGAAGGAGGAGAACTTCTATAGAAAATACTGAAACATGCCCCGAAACAAGAGTAATAATATCATAGTTCTTTCGCTTTTATCCTTTTTTTTTTTACCGAAAAGAAAGAAGAATGGAAACTAAATTGCAGTGTACGTAATTCGTTATATACGTAGCCAATAAAATTTCGATATCTTCAATGGCGGAGTAAGAGAAGCTATTTAAAGTTTCAGGCAACAGAGAGCTGAGAGAGATGCAGAGAAAAATGTTGGGGGAAAAATGTTCTCTTATTGTTAACGGATCTTTCCCGACAACTTTCACGCGATAATAGCACGCTTGACCGATCGCAAGCTTTTAAGCTCAGAACACGAACGATGTAAACATTCAATAATATTTATCGTATCGTCTGATATACATTTATGGACTAGGAAGTGTAATCTTTGAAGCACCACCAATTCGGATAGCCAGTTTTTTTTTTTTATATAATAAAGCTCTGCATCGGAAATAAATATGCGCGCGTGGAAACGGTGCGTCACGCGTACCCAAGTTTTTCCCAAACGTTCTGACCTCTTAACCGTAAACGTTTTCGACCAGAAAAAAAGCAATGGTCCTCCACGTATCAAGAGACTTTGCATACTTCCCTCGGACGAAAGTCTTGAGAAATGTTACGCGGCTTCGACTCCAACGGCCGGCAGAATGTTACTTCCTTCCCGCCTACGTAGAAAGAAGGGCTTCGGTACATTCGAACGAGCGGGTTACGAAGCTCTGCTGATCGTGATGCAAGCAAAAACTTGTTTTCCTTCTCGTAAATGCTGTACCTCACGATTCTCTGCTGGCTATTGTCGCGTCTGGTATGGGGCGAAATCTACGGCATCTGTAATCGATAGCCTAAGGTTAATTCGGCTGGTTAGCGAGCGACGATAATAATTATACGAGGTAGACGATACCTGGCGTTGTTTTCCGCGATATGAGGTGGTAAAGACGTAGGAGGTGGTGGAGGTTGAGCATTTTGCGGACCGGTGCTATCGGAGTCATTGTCACTGCTCTCTTCGGTTTGCTTGGCCGCTATTCCCAAAAGGTGCAGAGGTATGCCTCTGCGGGAAAGTCTAGACAACACTTCGGAATTCGGTCTACTTCGGCGCTGCGGTCTTTGGAATCGCAGATTTAGTTGGCTAACATCCGTTACGTATTTCTCGCTTTGCCGTCGACGACGTAACGCAGGCGTGCATCCGGTTAAATTTTCGTCTTCTGTCGAATTAGCCGACGATAAAGGTGAAAAGATTGGCCGTGCGTCGGGCAAAGTCGCGCAGCGTCGTAGTGCCAGCGGCTCCAAGTGCACTGTCAAGGGTTTGCCTTTAATAGCTAAAATTTGGCAATATTAGTATCGCTAGGTCGCTATATTTGTCATTGATTGCGACAAATCAGCTTCCAAAATATCATAAATATAGACTACCGAAGCGCGGAGTCTCCTCTCCATTCCATCTCACCCCCTTCGCCCTCCCCTTTTTTTTTTTATTAAACTTTCTGTTTCCTTATCAACGTATACGCGTATACAATTATAACGATTCTACGCATAATGGTACTCTCTAGCGAACAACGACTGCGCGAGAGACTCGAACAAGGAAAGTTAACTCAAACAGTCGGTAAATAGTGAAACGTTACGTTAAAACGTCTCCGACAGGGCAATCTTCGATTAGCTAAAGAAAAAAGAGAAGGGTGTGCGATGATTTGAACGTGACGCGACGCTACGTGATTTTCTTACCACGAATCGGACGGAATTATGGTTATATTTCGTGTATAATGTTATATTTGTTACTCTCTCGTAGGAATGTTGTTTTGTTAAAGCCGCGATTTGCGAAGGTGTGTTGTAGCAGAGGCAGACGCGATAATAGTCGAGTCCGAACCATTCTCGTACTTTTCAGACACTTGGTATATGTACGTATGTAGTAAGGATTTCGAATAATGAGCATCGGGATAGAGGATTAAACCGTGTTATGGTTGCTTGAATAATTTCGTTAGCCCCGAAAGAAGAGTTGAATTCGACGGGTGTCGTTAAACAGAAACGTACAATGTTAAATATTCGCCACAGAGGATTCAAGGAGAATCGTAAAAAGTACCGTTTAAGCAAAAAAAAAGTCTTACTAACTAGTATCTTTTTCCCTGGTTATAGCCACTGGCGTGGACGACTTTTCTATTTCGTTTCCAACGGCAGTCCTGGTATTCTGAGTATTGGTTTCTGGAGTTGACTCTGATAGCGAACATCTAGGACTTTTAACCGGAATCGGTATTTTACTGACAGTGTTATATGTCCTGCAAGGAGCTTCTTTTTCTTTATTGTCCTTATATTCACGAAGCGGTACTATATTCGGTATAGCGGTCGAGGCAGTGGTAGTACTGTTCTCCTTCTGCGCGGCAGTGTCGACGGGTGCCCGATTTTCAACAGCATCATCGTATATGGATGGCTCTTCCAATCCTAGATTAGGACTAGCTGGACTATCCGCCGTACCGTTTATCATTTTCCCTATCAAATTACATTAGTATTCCTCGTTATCATGATAAAGCTTTCCGCAGTGGAGAAGAGAAACGGGAAGCGAAGCGAGACAAGGGAGCATTCGACCAGGCACGAGGAGCTCTTCGCTTCTCGTCTCGTGCAGATCGACAACGGATAGAAACGTGAACAGCATGAAGAACATGAAGAGAATGATCAATTCGGACGGGGGCAGGTGGACGGGCAGCCGAGCTGTAGACGGCTGTTCCCACTTACTTTGCAACGGTTCTCTGTCGGCGGTGGTTTGCACAACGGTGGCACCGCCGGTCGCGTCTACCACCCTGATCTCCAATCTTCCTGCCACAGCCGCTTCCTCCTCTTCGTCTCCTCCGGGTGTACTGGGCGTCGTGTTGGCTGGCGAGAAGGCAACTGCGGGCACGCTTGCTCGTCGCGGCGGGGGGCTCTGTCGAGGTTCGTCGTGGCGCGTTGCGATATTTCTCATCACGTCAACTTCGTACAACAAATCGTCGAACGCGGCTTGCTGAACCTGTTGAAGAATTAGTTAAGAATATGTTAGATGCGGTTGGATTCGGTTGGTTTAAGGGGGGAGCCTGGTGTAGCGGGGCGAAGAAACCGATTTCTTTGTCGTTGCATAAATCAATAGTTTTATGCAATAGTGTTATTACAGGCTCACAAAAAAAAAGTTTAAAAAAAGGCCTGTACTATCTTTTTTTACTATTCAAACCCGTCAACACGTCACCTAGAAAACTAATTCCGCTGGCTTCTAAAACAAACTCAAGTCGGTTGGACCAATTTTAAAAAAGTTATGCGATTTTAAAGAATGTCAACTTATTTTCCGACGTGACTGTAAATTAATAACTTTCTTTTACACATTTAAGGCAAAATTTCCTTGGAAACAGTGAACTTTTTATCAAGAGCCCGCCAATTGTTCAATTTTGCATCCTTTAAGTTATGAATTTATAGGATTGATGCGTGCACTCATAAACTAAAGAACAAATTTTGAATTTTTGGTTTCAGATGAATACAGTAGACGCTAAGTTGCCCGTTGCAGAATAATTGCGTCGCAAACATAATGGACAGAAGCCCGTATAACTCTGTTATTTGCCGCTCTTTTTTAATATTTTTTTTTCTTATCTACTTTAACCCTTCGTTGACTCTCTGTGAATGAACCACCCATAAGCTGATTTTGACGCTCTGAACCTTTCATATGCAAAATAAATACCTTTTTTCAAAGCCGTAAATTTTTTTTTCAAACTCTGTAAATTTTTAGCTTTGAATATTGAAATTTGTAAAAGTTACAATTTTTTTACGATTCTCTTCGTTTCTTCTCGACTTGTGGTAATCTAGAATTATTTTACAAAAACTGTAATTAAAAAAAAAAAAAAAATGGAATACATTCTAGAGACCTTGAAATTGACCCATGATTTTTTTCATAACAATTAGATTTTTTGGGTGAAAATGACACTCGTTCAAAAATTGCTCTGGGTGTGAACTACCCATGTCAAAGTTGATCGAAAAAAGAGGTGTGTCAACGAAGGGTTAATCTGACGATACAATATCCTGAAAGTTTCAGAAAAATCCCCTTAAAAAAAAAAATTCCCGACAATTGCCCCTTAAAAATTCTCAGCTAGTTACACCAACCTCCCTCCTTAAAAAGATGGATTTACGGACCAAGGGTGCTTCGAGGAAAGCGCGGACATGCGGCGCCAAGGCCGGGACACTCCAAGCGCGTGGAAGCGCTCCTTGAAGATCCGGATACTTTTCGATACCGGCAATGTTCAAACACCTGTGAGGAGCGGCCGGTTTCGGAGAGTCTTCGCTTATTCGAGACAGGGCAGTCGGTACTATGGTATGGTGATGAGACACAACCGAAGAGGCCGATTGAGCCATCGCCGTTTTCGCATCGACGGACGCAGGCACTGAGGTTGCGGCCGAGGTCACAGCATCACTCACAACTGTCGACTGTATAGAGAATTTTGTTGTGCATCAAAAGCCGTCCGTATCGGGTACCCGCCGTGGGCGTTCGCTATTCAAATCAGGGGGTAGATTGTAGGAAAAATCGACGAACCTACTGATTAAACACGCAACACAACCGTTTCTTCCGGTTTCTAGTATATTTCTTCCTGGTTTTATTCCCATACAGCCTAGTAGCCAAGCATGCGTCACTACCAACTACGACAGAGGATAGAAAGAAATCGCGTTCTCCAAGGAACGAGCACGCCTCTCCACAAGCTTCCATACTGAAGCTTGAAAGTTTCACAAGCTTCGGAGACGGCGATTCGGAACTATAATCTCTATTCGAAAAGTCAACTCAAAAATGGGACGAATATGAACATTTCACAGAGCAAAGTGTAAAGAGGCAAACGTGGTTAAAAAAAAAAAGATCAACAACAATACAGAGTTGAGAGAAATGTGTAAAGCTCGTAACGACGGTGGAGAAAGAGGTCGGTTTCGTTTCTGTGGCAGGTAACAGGCGCATCGAACGAGGACATCGCTCAGTATGTGGCCAGATGCGGCTGGAATGTCAAACATATCCTACAAGTTCTCTGCATTCGCGACGCATCGAGATAGTTTCTCGAAATAATTTCTCATTTGTTTAATACGCGTCACGGACAGTGCTTGTGTCTCTCTCGTGAATTTCGCGAGTATATCGTTTCCAAAATTACTTGACGTCGCGCCGCACCGCACAGTGGTCGGAATAGGTGACATTCGGCCACAAAGTCAACTGAAAATATTAATAAAATATAATAAAAATTGTAATCGGGAGAAACACTTAAATTTGGACATTTTAAACGTAAAGTATAGTGAATGGAATACAAAATTTGTTCGAAGGTCTTTATTCTACAAGCCTTGAAGTACGATTACAATTTTTAAAATTTTTTTAATACAAAATGACGACGCCACAGCTCAGCAAAAGCTTTTTCTGAAAAATAGTGTTCTGCGACCGGAAAGATTTATCCTTTAATTTTTTATCTAAACAAACCGGAAATTTTTGAGTCCTATATAAAATTATCTCGGGAAGTACGCGAAGAAATTAAAAAATACTGATTTTTGTAAGAATGATGCGTGATTAATTGCGTATCATTCTTACAAAAAACAGCATTTTTTAATTTCCTCGTGTACTTATCGAGATAATCTTATATAGAACACAACAATTTTTTATTTTTTGTTCTATGTCAAAAATTGAAGGAGAAATCTTTCCGGCCGCGGAACACAGTTTTCAGAAGAAACTTCGTCTGTTGAGCTGTGGCGCTGCCATTTTGTAATAAAAAAATTAGAGAAAAATTGGGATCATACTTCAAGGTATTTACAATAAAGGTCTTCAATAAACAGAATTAATTTTTTTATCACAAATAATTTAAAAAAAGAAAGCTAAATAAATTAAAAAAAAAATTCCGATATCTTAATACATAAAACAGAAAGCTTCTAATATGTTTGTCGCCTAAAAACTTTCGAATGATAAACTCTGCGATCACGAAATGTGCCTCAGCTCATTATGCTCGACTAATCCACATGAATATAACTATTTTCACACAAAAAAGAAAATCAGAATCTAAATTTCGGGCGAAGCCGAGTATCAAAGCCAGTCTGTTATAGTTTAAAAGTTATCCACGAATGTCCCCGATTTCCCCAATTCCGACCACTGTGCGCCGCGTCGTTGGATATGCCAACAACAATTATCTCCTTAAACGCGTACCTGCGGAACTATAGTTGGCAAGGTGGTCGTCCCTTTGTGCTCGGGACTCTGCAGGTTCTCCCCTTTCCATTCATTGTCTGTCTCTTCGGAATCATCGAACTGCGATTTCCACTGAGAGGCCAGTGTCAAACCACCCCCGCCTTTGGTCACCTGTTGCAACGCCGATACGTTGTCGTCGTCGATCTGCGCGAACTGAGTGATGGAGCAATCTCTAATCGCGGCACGACTGGCTCTCGTCTGCTGCCGGCCGTCCGATCTTCGTCGCGGCTCCCGTTTCAGTGGTTCTCGCTGCTCTGTGACCTGAGATGTCAGATAAAAATCACCGCTCGCGATTAAATTATCCCACATAAGTATATACACATCGCACGGATTCGCCGAACCGAATCTAATTTCCCTACGTACAGGGCTCTGATTGCCGAGGTATTTTGGATTAGTGACGTCGTAGGAACAGTAAGAAGCGTCGACTTCGGTCTGCACTCGAGGACTGGGTGGTTCCCCGGCCGTTGTTTCGGACGCGGGCGTAACGCGTAATCGAGCAAACGTCGCGCCGCTTGCCGATTTCCTCAACGGCGCAGCCGCGTTCGCTCCAATTTTATTGCGAGGAACTTCCGACGCGGAACGGGCCGATGCCATCAATGCATCCCCTTCGTTGTCCACTGGCTTCTCCGCTGCTACCACGCCCGTCTGTGGTTCCGCGGCCATCGAGACTGCGCGCCTCTTTTTAGGCGAACCTGCGAGGATAAAAAGAAATTAAAAAATGCGCTTTGAAACGAATTAAACGTAATATCGTGGAATATTATTAATTTAAACTGAAGTTGAGGAAGTAGGTAACGCCTACTAACCTTGAGTAGTGGGTGGAACAACGGTCTGCTGTCCGGTTTGCTGATGAGTATTGTCCATCGTAGGTATCGTAGCGTTGCAGTTCTTATCTCGGCCATGATTGCTGATAGTCGACGTGAACGGCACCGGGGATCCCTCCACTCCCCGTTGTTTGTTTCTTCTAAATATGCTTTCGTAATCCATTTGTGCCTAAGAAAACAGAGCGATAAATAATACGTGCAGCGTACGACTGACGCACTTTTCGATCTTACGTCCAATTCCTTTCTGTTATCGGGTTCCACGTTCTCTTGGTTGTTCGTGTCTACGTTCGGTGTAACCGGTGGCTGATTGATCGTAGTCGCGGTGGTCAATACCGGAGGAATAGTGACCGTGGGTAGAGACTTAGTGGTTGGCAAGCTTTCGTTCACCATCAATGGCCTTTCCCAGTCGTAAGGATCGGTGGTTTTCACGCCCCTGCGTTTCATACATCGCTCGAACAAGCCAGCAAGCATCACGTAGTCCGGTTTATCCGCGTACTCCAAACTCTGTGAAGAATCTGCTTTTTATAGGCGGTCGCTATTTTGAATAAGCGCGACACTTTTGCGAATGGTGTTTTTAAATAATTGTAAATCGCGCGCACCTGAATATGTTCCAGAAATACTCGAAGGTCCGATGGAAGGTGCTTTAAGAGCAACCGGTGATCGTACTTCTCCTTCATCAGACCCACCTGCGGCAGAACCAACAATGCACTATCGATTGAATCTTTTTCCAAAACCAAGGTGGAGGCTCGGAAATCCCCCGAGATTATAAAGGTCGATTTACGTTATACAGTCAGCGGCAGGTAATGTTATGCATGCGTCTACACTGCTCCGGGAATTAAGTAAAGGAATTCGGGTTTTGCAGTCGAAATGAGCGGATCAGATAGTGGCGAGGAATTAGTTCTTCTAGCCTTACTTTTAGACGAAGTGGATGCCGCAGCAAAAAGAGCAAAAAAGCGAGATAGAATTTAGGTACATCCAATATTAAAAAAGAGAAATGTCGAAGGAGAGTATTGGACTTTATTCAAAGATTTACTAAAATACGACAGTAAATTTTATCGATACTTTAGAATGCCACGATGCAAATTTTTTGAATTACTAAAATCGATTGAACCCATTATCGCTGTATTTAGGATAGTCCGTTGCATACAACGGCTCAGACATCGGTCCGGCCATCCGACATTCTCGCGAAGAATACTTTGTCCGTTCAGACTTCAGACACAATCGTGACAGCGAAAAGTTAATAAAACCGATAAATTGCGAAAAGCTGATATCTAGAAATTGTCCGCGATTATTCTCTTTTGTATAATCAAGAAGATAAAAGGTGTAGTGATACTGAGAAGAAAGAAACAGGATGGGTTGAAATCGGAAAGAAACTGGGGCAATCTATTGAAAAAACTTTTCTGCGTCGTGTCTTAGTTTTCTGTAGAGTGTCCAATATTCTCCTTCAACTTTTCTTCTTTTCAAGCACTTGTGCGCACCAAAACGGCGGCATCTTTTTTTTACAACATCGTCTGCATTTAATAGTATATCTATTACAGCAAAATCTCGCGTACTTAAATGCGGAAACATTTTTACTATTTTTGCTATTACGTGCCTTTACGAAACGCTTTCTGTACACGGAACGTTGCCGGTCCGTGCTGTACAGTGTAAATCAACCTTAATACGAGCTTTTAATACGTGCATACCTGCTCTTTATCCTTTATTTTCCGCCACGGAAGTTGGCCATTGACAAATTCTACCAGCATGTAAAACAGTGACCACAAATCATCGTGTCTGCCCATTTCTTTGTTTTTGTGTGCATTCACCGATGCATACCGGACGGTTCCTCTGAATCCTGCTGCACTGCGAGGCGGTCTAACGTCACCGGTGAGCGTGGTAAATTGACGAGCCAGACCGAAGTCCAGCATGTACACCAGCCTCGAGTTGTGCGGAAGTCGACCGATCGAGAAGTTTGACTGCAAACATAATATTGTTTCTGAAACGAGGCGCAACCAGATACACGATTAATCTCCGTGTGCCTTGTATCGTAACGAAGAATACAAGACTCGATACGGCGAACAGCTCGGCAAATACTGACGCGACAGTAACAAGAAATAGGTGATCTTTAGGAATTAATTAAAGGAAAACTACTGTATAGAATTGAATGGGACTTTTTGCATTGTATTAAGGATATGTTAAATTATGGAAATATATTTTTTGTTTTATAGTTAATCATCGCAGACGGCACTAGGGTGTCGTTGAAGTCGGGGCAATCGTATCTCTAAAAATTATTATCCGATTTGACTGAAACTTTTTTTATTTTTATTTTAATATAGTTCTAGCTAGGGGGAAACCAAAAAAAATTACAAGAATGACATTTTTTAGAAAATAACGACATTTGAAGTTTGAAATCACTTTTTCTCTATATTCTTCGTCTTCTCGACGACTTTGAAAATGGTAAATTCTCAATTTTTTGTAATTTGGTCTAGCTCCTCCAGCCAGAAGCATATTCTTCGAAATAAAAAATGTTTTAGTCGAATCGGATAATAACTTTCGCAGATACGAGTCCCACCGATTTTGAGAACACTTTTTCGAGAAAAAACGGGTTGAACCCTTAACTGCTACACTGTTTTTTTTCAAACGTAACTGGTATCTTAGGGTGGTTGTAGATCCCAAATAAAAAAGGACACAGAAATTTGTAAAATCGAATAAAATAATAGAAACCTAGAAAGTTAAACTATTATAAAATTAATTAGAAATTCAGCTTACACAACCGAAACTTTTGCCGCGAACTTTGCGTGGTCGGGGTCACGAGTGACCCCATAATACCAGTTAAATATTAAAATTTTACTGAAAAGCCTACAACTTCGAGAATTTTACGAATTTCAAAAAATCCTTTTAAACACGTATTCCTAAAAGTTTACACACTCTAAAAATGAAATACAGAAAAAAATCGACTTTTAGCCCAAAACCTCCCCTTAATAAATTATAAAACAATGGCAAACTTACCGGTTTAATGTCTCTGTGAAGAAAGCCTACTTGATGTATACTCTCTATCGCCCTAAGTATCTGAAGTCCTAAACGGAGCGTAGTGGACAAAGAAAAAGCACCTCGCGGCTGAGCTCGTCGCAACTCCGCCAAATTCTTCCCTTGCAACTGCATTACGACGTAATTAAATCGATCGTTACGACCGCAACCGATGAACCTGCACACGTGTTCCTTCCCTAAAAGTAACAAGAATACAACTATCGGGAAGCGGATTCAATCTCTTAATAGTTTCGCGCTGCAGAAAAAGCTTGCAAACTCTATATATATATCTATCGAAGCTATATCTCCGAGATACCTTGAAGTTTCTTCAATACGGCTACTTCCATCTTGAGAACTTGCTTCGGCTGACGAGCAGATTCGACTTTCAGCGCGACTTGTTCCCTGGTCATTAAATCTAGGCCTTCGTAAATCTCGCCGAATCCGCCGCCTCCTATTTTTTTCACCTAAAAAGTAACGACGTTTCGTAGTAGGATTAAAGCGAACAGGAGTAGGATATTGCTATCGGCATTGCGCTGCGCGATTTGTTCCAGAAAAAAAATCGAGAAATAACGCGAAATAAGAAACTTAAGTTGGTCGACTCACAACTTTCCAGCGTTCTTTGACCACATGGCCAGGCTGTAGCAGATCCTCGCTCGACATGGTTATATTATTATTCTGATCCGTACTTTCGTCGCCTACATTCCTCGGCAACAAACTGGCGGAATGATCGGGATGCCTGAAAAGCGCGTGCGATCCCTTGAATGAGGTTTGTCGACGGAGACTTAACGAGACGTCGATGGGAGCATGCTGATAGTTTCGGGGCCCCCGTTGCCCTTTGCCCGGTAGTCCCCGGTACGCGACTACGCGACTACGCTGCTACATGACTACGCGAGAAACGACGAAGGGGCGCGATCAATCGAGTGGAGATAGAAACGTGAAAGAATAATTCGCCGCGATGAATGGACACGGTGATGATAAATAGCACGAGGAACGCGGCCCGATAGAACGACTTTCTAGCTGTCAACGTGAAACAAGCGACACGCCCCGAGGCTAGGACAGGTTAGGTTTTTAACCTAAAGCGGTGTTACGGTAGTAAAATTGGTCGATACTGGGCGCCCTGTGTTAGGCAGCCATGATTGCGTGCAAGCAAAGGGTGCAGTGGGTAGAAAGGGGATTGTCTGCTCTGCCCATCGTTCACAACCACGTTCGATCCGTCACCAAGTGTCACATTTCCTTTCCTCTTTCTCCACCGTCATTCTCATTTAGTACAGCCTCTCCGCTTGATATTACCAACTCGCAGACCTATCCAGGGAGCTCGTTGCTCGAGTCGCTAACCTGCGCCAACTCGCGTTAATCGTAAACCGTAACCAACACGACCGCGGAGCATCGAGCGGAGCGATTAGAGGAAAAATTTAAGTACAGCTAGAAAACAAAGTGGAAATAGCTCTTGCTCTTTTCATTTCGAGGCTCATCCCTCGTTATGTGGTACGGTTGTTTGCAGAAGACGTGACGCGCGCGCACCAACCGATCCAAATCCCAAATATGTAGGTATAATAGTATTTTTATTTTTACTAACAATGTCGTCTGCTAATCGTCGATGGCGTTCCTTTACGATCCGAAACTTTTATTCCCTCGGGCAGCGCGCAAGTTCCCTTCACGATCGCGCACTTTCCGCTCGCGCTCGCGCTCGCATCTCTCCTTTTCCCCTTTTTCTCCGATACTTGGTATTATCTATCCTTTCCCCTTCCAGTTAGTTTAACGCCATCTTCACCTCACCCTTTCGCCTTCGGCTCGCTCCTTCGCACTCCTTTGCTCACCCTCCCCCACTAGCACCCACTGGCACCCCACCCCGCCCGGTGGTAACTGGTAACTGGTAACTCTCCGCGACACCCGCGACTCTCCTTTTACTCTCTTGCACGCTACCTAGGTAGTCGAGCACTCGCTACTTTGCATTCCTCCCTTTAGATCCCCGCGGATCCCACCTACTTGTCCGATTGCCTTCCGCCTCGCGAATAAAACGTATCGGACGCATCCGTGCCAGCCGTATGTATATGTATCAACTATTTAACCGAGCAGTGCCCATCAAACATCGATAGAACGGCCATTTTTCGATTCCGTGCACGGAACTCGTAATGCTCGCGAACGCCGCAAGATGGCGACCTGAATGCTGGATCGATGTCCACGCAATCCACCTTCGTCTTCTTTCTCACCATCGTTTCACAAACGTATCACGGCCTAATCAGTTACATTTAGGTGCATTCAGGTACGTGCGACCATTACGTTACGAATTTTTAGAAACACAAGAACGTTATGCGTGGAACCGAATCAACTAAATACGACTAAACTCAACTCAACGTTACGTGCATGTGCACGTGGTAAGTGCCTATTCTTCCTTTGTGTAAGTATTTCATGTTTATCGAGAGTAAAAGATGTAATGTTCTGCGAGAATGCGCGGATTTACGTACGACAGACTCTCTCCCCCCCACACACCCACACACTTTTGTTATCAGGGGCGTCCGCAGAGTTTTCAAGGGGGGAGGCAACTTTGGGATGATGGTAAAGAAAAATATACCACCCTTGATTTTTTTAACCTAGTTTGTAGTGTCAGTTTAATTAAAAATTTAGTATCTAGCCTTATAAGAAATTGTAAGCTGAGAGAAAATACAAACCTAACCTAATAAAGATTAGTTTTGAAAAGTAAGCGATTTTTTCACAAAAACCAGGGGACACCTGACACTTTTGCCCTCCCCCATGCTTGTTATCTACTTTCACTTGCGATGTCAAGTTTTGCACACGTGTGTATGTTTTGTATATATGTACGTACATACATAACAATTCATAAATACAAATGTATACGTTTGGGCATCCTTCAACCGGCGGCATCAAAGAAATCGTATAGTGCGTAGCAAAGTGTCGACATGAAAATCAATGAAATATAATAAAACAGTACCGGTTTCCAACGAAACCGGAGAAATCGATAAGACGGTGTAAACCGTTATAGGACATATACATGTATATATGTATGTACTTTCTTAAAAGATTGAGGTTATATGCATATTGAATTCTATTTTGCATTTATTCAAATTTCAAATCGTTACAATTGGAATTAACTCTTACATTTCAAAAATAATACATGATTATGTAGAAAAGCGACACATATATATATATTACCGTTACAAATCCACATTACGGGTGATCTTAAATAGTACATTGCGTGATAAGGGAGAGAAGGAAACGAATTTGCCTCGCGCGAAGTATTGCCCGAGCGCAGCGAGCAAACTTCACGCTCGTCAAAATCGCTTTCTTCTCTCCCTTGTCACGCACAATACTTTTTTCAACACCTGCACGAAAGGTGTGCTTTTAAAAGCTTGCTGAGCGATTCGCAAAAAAATATACATATACGTTCGATTGCGTTTTCATTGAAATAAAAAGAAAGAAAGTAAAAGCACTACTTGCGATAAAGACTCCACTTTTTCGTTATCTCGGCTCCCCATTTTGTTTCCTCAGTCAAGTTTCTTTGGGACCAAAGTAAAAAATGCGAATACGCATGCGCACAAAGTCTTTTTCTGAAATTTTGCTCACGCTCAGCAGGCGTAAAAACACCTATTTTCATGCAGGTGTTGAAAAAAGATCTTTGGACCTTTGTTTTTTTCACATTGAACATAAAGTTTTATAAATTTCATTCTTCTCAAAAAGCGAGAAATTAAGAGACAATTGAGGGAGTTGGCCCATTTTCGCGACAATAGGTGTATACATTATATGTACATATATATACATACAGGCGTTGCCAGATTTATCTTTAACGTATCTAAAGTGATGGACAAGTTTTATTTGTCTGCTCGACCTATTGTTTTCATAAATACGATTGTTCCACCAAGTAAAATGCAAGATTTTGCATAAAACGCAAATGTACGGAAAGCCGTGTAGGTATTTACTCGTACAATCATTTCCATGGATGGCTCGCGCGGTTGCAAGGAATGAAATGCAGCTGCCACTTTTTCTAATGTCGCAGCATTACTCTTCGTTATCCTTGTATGTAGAGTGTTATATATAGAATGCGTGTACACTGTGTTTGCTTGATTCTCGGAGACCAACCGCGCTTACAC
Source organism: Andrena flavipes (assembly GCA_963971345.1). Lineage (NCBI taxonomy): Eukaryota > Metazoa > Arthropoda > Insecta > Hymenoptera > Andrenidae > Andrena > Andrena flavipes. The sequence goes on from OZ020480.1 coordinate 78,403,330, forward strand.
AGAGTGAAAGAGCCTGTCGGTACATTTCCCCCTTCCACAGTGGCACACTGAGGAGAAGCCTGCTCTTTCGCTGCACAAGCACGAGCATAGTTGTTTTCCAAGAATCAACTGGACTCTGTTTGTATAACCAGAGTCCTGATGATCGTTTCTGTCGACCGTGTGCGTGTGAATGTGGAGAAGGTGCCCCTTCCTATAGTTCCTAGGTGTCTTCCTATAGAAGGAAAAGAGAACACGGAGGGGGCAAGAAAGGGACGCCTATTCAATGTGTATACGTATATCTTAAGGGGAGGTTTCGGTCTAAAAATCGATTTTTTTTTATTTCATTTCTCGAATGTTCAACCTTTTAGGAATACGTGTTTGAAAGGATTTGTTGCAATTCGTAAAATTTCGGAAGTTATAGGCATTTGAGTAAAACTTAAAACGCGTTTTTCTCGAAACAGTGCTCTCAAAATCGGTGGGACCTGTATCTCCAAAAGTTATTATTCGATTCCACTGAAATTTTCTTTTATTTTAAAGAATATACTTCTGGTTGGGGGAGAAATAAGACAAAATTACAAAAAATTGAAAATTTGCCATTTTCATAGGCGTTGAAAGGACGAAGAATATAGGGAAAAAGTGATTTCGAAATTCAAGTGTCGTTATTTTCTAAAAAAAAGGGTTTTTTCTGGTTTCCCCATAGCCAGAAGTATATTCTTCAAAATAAAAAAGTTTCGGTCAAATCAGAGAATAACTCCCACCGGTTGGGATGAACTTTTTGACGCCTCGACTTTAACGACTATCCAGTGCTGTCTGCAATGATTAATTATAAAACAAAAAATATATTTCCACAATTTAACACATCCTTAATACAATGCAAAAAGTCCCATTCAATTATATACAGTAGTTTTCCTTTAATTAATTCCTAAAGATCACCTATTTCTTGGGGCTCCAGACCAAAACCTCCCCTTAATACAGGCCTGTCCAACATTTGCTCTTGCTCTCGACGAGCAGCCGCGGATGGTTGCGAGCGAAGGCAAGAGCGACGGCCTAAGCGGCAGCCGTAAAAAAGTGGGGATAGTGGCGTTCACAGATTCCCCCACCAAGAAGACCTTTCGCTCTTGGGCCTGGCTCGGTGCCTGCGAGAGGGAAGAGCAACTCGCGGCTGCTCGTGCGAGTAAATCCCTGGACAGGTCTGCCTTAATATACATATAAAGCAGAAAGTGTTTGTGTTTGTCTGTCGCCTAAAAACTTTCGAACTGTAAACTTAGGGATCACGAGATGTGTCCCAGTTCATTACACCTACCTAATCCAGGTGAACGTGTCTATTTTCACGAAAAAAATCAATGAATGAAAAACAATTTTTTTTATAAAATCAGAATCTGAATTTCCGGCGTAGCCGAGTAGCAAAGCTAGTACATGTATATGTACCTACATATTAAAGTATAAAATTCATCAATGTTTTGAATTTAAAATTTTGCTCAATTAATATTAAAAGAGCATTCAATTTTCTACAATTTCTGTATATATAATTTGTTCGTGCTTCCAACCATTTTTTAGATAATAGCGTTTGAATACAGGGAGGTCGGCACTACGCGCGTAAAGACAATGCGCTGTACAGGTGGGACGCGCGAAGTGCGGATCTCTCTGTATTCAAACGCTATTATCTTAAAAATGGTTGCAAGCACGAAAAAATTATATATATAGTAATAGTAGAAAATTGAACGCTCTTTTAATATTATTTGAACAAAATTTCGATAGGGTTTACCATTTTTGAGAAATTCTTCAAATTCAAACCATTGACGAATTCTAAACTTTACTTCCTGCGAAGTTATAGTATTTCAAATCTACTGGGGGAAGTGCATCATATCGATGGCTTAGTGCAATAATATTGTACGCCCACTTTTAGAGTTTTGGAGAAAAATGACTTTAACCCTTCGTGGCCACACCAGAGTGTATCGCACCCCAGCAAATATTCTTTTCCTTTGCCAATATTTCCGTAAATTTTTACAGAAATATTTTTACGCGACGTTGTCGAATCGCATGCAATTGAGAATCTGTTAATCGCACGAGAGTATTTTCTTAAGTGTTCAAGTGTTTAAGTTTCCATTACGTGTTTAACCACCATCAGAAGAGATCGAACTTGGTTGTACGTGCATGTGCATTGTGAATTTTGGAAAAATAATATGTATGAAATCCTGGAATTGAAAGAATGAAAAATGAACTTGACGAGAATGGAGTGAAATGCTGATCGTATACAGATAAATCCGGGAGACGCGGTGGACCTAATATAAAATGTCTATTAAAACTAATATAGAAATTACTTAATTTATCAGAACAAACCTATATGTTCAGAATTTTATGCGGATTCAGGAAAACTAGTCGATATTTGCTTTAAGACAATATTTACTGTAAATCGGGTTGAAAACTGAAGTCATTTAATTTGTTTACGCTAAACAAGTAAAGAACACATCAAAGAAAAAGTGAACTACCTACTGGCGATTAGCAAGGCAAATGAGTACAAAAGTGACTAAATAAAATAAATAAACAATAATAATAATAAAATAATAATAAAAAATAAAAAAATCATAACTCGACTATCTCTCCTTTCTCCAGGGAGAGAAAGGAAATATATAGCGCGTCGCCCAACCGCGTCTCCCGGATTTACCTATACACGTTTCCCGCGGAATGACCTAAACTACGAATTTCCATTGTTGCGAGTTGTAAGTGTTTGTTGTAATAACACTGATAACAAAACAATTATGGAAGAGTGAAGTAGAAACAGAGAAATCCTTGCCACGACGCTCTTCACCAGGGTTCAATCTACTTTAAAAGATTCCGGTAACGTTTTCAACTGGCATTAAAAGACTCTCCACTATGCGGCAATAATTGTACCCCTGTATTCCTTAGAAACAGTGTTTCCGTTTCTGTTATTTTTGCTTATACACTCGGTAAGAAGGGGAACAAGTGGCTAATGAAATTTCGAAATGCTTAAATTACCAACTCCATTCGCCAGAGGGCATAATTTAAGTTTAAACATCTATTTTTAAACGACCCCACTCTGTATGAGTATATGATACGCAAAGTAGCATCTTTCTCTGCACCAAGGTAGCTCTTCCAAGTGGCTGTGTTACTCACAGTTATTAGCACTTTAATTCATATTACATTGTCAATTCTCTCTATAGTATAACGTAAGAAAAAAAACTACGCACACGTGAATAAACTTGCTTAGGAAAAGAGAAAGAAAGAAATGATGGGAGGTCGAATCATGAATTTGAAAAAAAGTCTCGAAATAGATGGTCACGTACCACTTCATGGCTCCGAACAAGAGAGGGACCGGACGACAAGTAAAGGCAATGACAAGATTCTGCTCGGTAGGAAGGTGGTTACACGAAGATGACGTTGCGTAGAATGATTACGGTGGCGGTGATGGTAGTAGTAGCAAAAGTAGTAGTAATTGTAGTAGTAGTAGAAGAGTAGTAGTATAGTGTGGTAGTGGTGGTGGTGGTAGTGGTAGTGGTAGGGCAGTGGTGGTAGTGGTGGTGGTGGTGGTGGTGGTGGTGGTAAAGGCAGCAGCAGCAGCGGTGATGATGGTGGACGGTAGCAGCTGGTAGCAGCGGCGACGGCAACGGTGACGGCAACGGCGTTGATGACGGCGACGGTGACGGTGGTAAATCGACGGGTCGATCGAGATTAAACACAAGGAACGAATTGTAATGGGTTCGTGATAAGCCGGAGGAAATTGCCACGGGTGTAGTACCGCGGGCAGTCCTACGGTCTCACCCGTGCAGAGCACAAGAAAACGGTGATTGAGTAAAATTCGTCGCGCGACCCAAAGGCGAGCACCGAGCGTGTTGGTTAGCGAACAGGGTGACCGTAAGTTCTCTCGAGCCGAGCCAGAGCTAGAACTGGCTAGAACGCGACACACGACCCGTCGCGTTCCACTGGCATTGGACTGACACGAGTCGTGTACTATATAATGTTCCTTTTCTTCCATCGCTCTCCTTCTCTTCTCGGTCCTTCCTCCCTCCACTAGCAGTCAACCGGCTTAAACCGAGCCGATCGCGGGCACTGCTTCGCGCGTACTTGGAGCAGACCTTGGCTGTTACCTACCACACTATTATACATACAACAGGCGTTGTGGTATCGCGTGGGCTTTTTCAGACAATCGTCTCGACATTTTTGCGAGGCGTTGGTAGGTAGGTACATCCACGATACAATTTCTTCTTTAGGACAGGGACCGACTGCTTGTTCGTATTCGCCTGTTATTTCGCGCGCGCGCGGGTTCCGAGTTAATGGATATATATGTATATATTGGGGAATCGCATACTAGTTCTATTTTTTTCGCGGTAGGTATCTACCAATCTTCCACTCGAACGCGTTCAGTGAATTCTTGAAACGTTGGATTGCGATTTCGTTGAAATACACTATTACGCGTGGACGTCTACTCACAAACGTTTGCTACATTCATGAATGTTACGTCCGTCTTTTAAGGCGCATAACTCGCCACGTGTATGTACAAACTACGTCAATGTAGTGGTAAAAATGGAAAATGTTTGTGCTAAATTTGAGAGAGGTGGTGGAATTACGCTACGTTGAAAGAAAAATTTATGTACACGTGGCATGTGTCTGTTTTCAACTGAGATTGTTGCTGTATTTTTTCGCGTGTTTCTCGGGTAGGTATTATGCGATTGTAGTCGGGGACGATTAAAACTCGAGTTCTAAAAGTACCTACGGTTGTCTCGAAATTCTCCGCGAGAAAATATATGTACATGGATACGTAGATATTTTGCGTATCCTGCGTTCGTGTTCGGGAAAGTTGTTATTTTGGTACCGCATTGGTTAAAGTTCAAGCCTAGCATATTCGCGTGGCCCGCGTGATTTCAGAGTTTCCCGACAAAGGTGATTAACAATAAAATATCAGAATCCAGTGCAGAGAGAAGAATGAAGAATAGAGGAATATGGACATGTATAGATTACCGACATTTTACACTGACAATCATGGACGTCCGGAGGGGGGTGCAAAAGGGGCAGTTGCCCCCCCTGGTTTTTGAGAAAAAAATCGGTTATTTTTAAAAACTGGTCTTTATTAAGTTTACACTAAAAAAAAGTGAACAATTCTAAATTTCGGATTTAAAATTTTAATTAAATTGTGAGTTCAAAAAAGCAAGCGGGCTACTCATTTTTTCATTATTATATTTTTCATCACCGTCACCCCAAAATTGCCCCCCTTCTGGAAAAAGTCTATGGACGTCCTTGCTGACAACTATGAAAAAATAATTCTGATGATACCTGTTCAACCACCGATTGTTTCACCATAGCTTTAGGACTAGATAAACGGACGCGCGACTGTGTTCTACTATGCCAGAATCGAGAATAGCATCGGTCAAACGGAATACCGGAATAATACCAGACGTTGATTGGATACAGGCTATGGAAAATAGTTGATAACATTTATGTGCATTGATTGTGACACGTGGCATGTGGCCGAATAATGTTAAGCTCGAGTCGAACGGTTTGGTTAAATAAGAATCTACGAGATGTGCACGTACATATACATGTATACTTTGCATAGTAACAACTTTGAAATTTGATTCGGGTCCGAGATATGGTAATGGCTAACACCTAACGGAATTTCTTTAGCCCATATAACCTACACTGCATTCCATATAAGAACGGACCTACGCCCCTACCGATATGCAACCGATCTGCGCAGCTCTCGCGGATCTGACACGCGATTGGTCGTAGCACTTTCCCTGCCGGTTTCCTACCAATCAACTGTTGTATCCCTGCGCGGAACGAGTCTGCTCTAAAGTGGAATGCAGTGTAGAAGAGATCGCCGGATCTCCCCAATTGTCAGTGTTTTTCCTTGTTTTTCTACAGACCCATCTCTGAATAGGTATTAAAAAAAGTAACAAAGGCATCTGATATTGCGCAAAGTCGATTTGCTTCGTTCATTGATAAAATTTGAAGACTAGTTATTTCAAATGTTTTTGGTGCAACCGGCGCGGCGACAGCGCGCGCCGGCCGGCGATGAATATTTGTGTTATCGTGTGTAATATAGACACACGCGCGCATACTACATATACGTATGTATGTATTTTGTAAATATTAATGCAAAAGAATATGAAATCGTCATCTGTCTCGGCCCCCCCCCTCAAAAATAAAATTCTGAGTGCGCCACTGTCTAGTTTCGTCGCTGCGAAGAGGCCTGTAGGATTCGTATCATATAAGATGAATCCTTACGTATAAGTAGTGTAAATTGAAATAAAATTTAAAGTTTTTCAATTTCTACTCGCCGTTTATAAATAGAGGCGTAATTCAAAATTCCATTTAATCAACGACAAACACCTACATACCTACATTTTGAGGCTGTCTAATTACGTTATTATTCAAGTACAATATAACGAAGTATATACTTACTAAATACAAAAATGTACCACAAGATTGACCTTCACCTTGAAATTCAGGGCTGAAATTTTTTATCTCTTAAAATCTAACCTGTTTTACTCACTAGAACGAGAAACTGTACGACACGAATATCATTTTTCCGGTAGATTCTTTTATTTAACAGATCTCCGTCGATCCAGAATCCGGTGTGGAATCACCTGTGTGAATCATGACATGTAATATTTTTACGCCCTGTGCATACAGACGTAAGTACATACGCACATTTGCCGCACGCATGTATGCCAAACACATGCGCGCGTGCGAATATTACAGCGGACAGCTGTGCGGATGCGCGAGGCTCGAAGATTCACGCACAGGAGGTCGCTGCGTTCGCCGACCTTCCTTTGACTTTGTGGACTTTGTCAAGTCGATCCGTGTTGCGAATAAAAGATCCTCGAGAGTAGCGGAGGATTGTGCGAGAAGTTGGTTTACTCAGTTAACTGTATCCAGTTGGAGGAATTCAAGAAACCTCGCCGATACACCGCGAACCAAGCATAAAATCCTATCAACGACATTACGATCAAAGACCGGAGCAATGACGACGCTAAACAAACTCAGCATCGATAAGGTTGACCTTACGGGAAAAAGGGTTCTTATACGGTATATATATATATATATTTTAATTATAAATCCCGCAATTTTAAACGAACTTTCGAATTCTCAAGAATTTTCAACTAAAACGATATAACGGAGAAACTATGAAAAGAAAAAGCCGGTTATTTATTAGCTTCGTAATTAACCTATAAAAATGCAAACCTAATCGTAAGAATCGTAAATGTAGCTATTACGCGTAGCATTTATATTACGCGTTAAACGATAGCCGCATTGACGTTGCAGCGTCGACTTCAACGTCCCGTTGAAGGATGGAAAGATAACGAATAACCAAAGAATCGTAGCCGCATTGGACACGATCAAATATGCCCTCGAGAAGAACGCGAAGTCTATCGTTTTGATGTCGCACTTGGGCCGTCCAGATGGGAATGCAAACCCGAAATACACCATGAAACCTGTTGCCGACGAATTGAAATCTTTGCTAGGAAAGGAGATTTTGTTTCTGAACGACTGCGTAGGACCGGAGGTCGAAGCGGCTTGCGCCGATCCAGCGCCGGGAACGATTATCTTGCTTGAGAATCTCAGGTTTCACGTAGAAGAAGAAGGCAAGGGAGTCGGACCCGACGGAAGTAAAGTAAGCTAAGCGCAGTTAAGTTTACGGACGATAGGTACCTATGCTGAAAATTTATTTATAAATTGGAAACTCCTTGAAAGGTAAAAGCGGACAAAGAAAATGTCTCAAAATTCAGAAGTTCGTTGAGAAAGCTAGGCGACATTTACATCAACGACGCGTTTGGTACCGCCCATCGTGCTCACAGCTCTATGGTCGGAGAGGGTTTCGAAACGAGAGCGAGCGGTTTTCTTCTGAAAAAGGAACTGGACTATTTCGCCAAAGTATTGGACAATCCGCAAAGACCGTTCCTGGCAATTTTAGGAGGCGCGAAAGTCGCGGATAAAATACAACTGATCAATAATCTGTTGGATAAAGTTAACGAAATGATCATTGGCGGTGGAATGGCGTACACTTTCTTGAAAGTATCCAAGAATATGAAGGTGAATATTCCACCCACCCAGAGATGGGCAAAGTTTTTATTTAAATAAAATTTCTAGTAACGAATGAAAGTTAAAAGAAATTTTCGAAATTTTATTTAAACGAAAACTTTGCCCGTCTCCGCGGCCGCCGTCGCTCTAAATTCTCTAAAACCCCTAGAATCTTTCCATTTCAGATCGGTAATTCGCTGTTCGACGAAGAAGGCGCGAAAATCGTTAATGATTTATTATCGAAAGCAGAAAAAAATAAGGTTCAAATACACTTACCCATTGATTTCGTTACCGCGGAGAAATTCGCGGAAGACGCAGCCCCTGGTTCCGCGGATTTAGAAACCGGCATCCCCGACGGTTGGATGGGCCTTGACGTTGGACCAAAATCAAGGGAATTATTCAGCAGTAAGTGCGAGATTTTTCCCCGCCCCTGAACGTGCTTTTCGAATGATCAGCCTAATCTACGATTTATAGAACCGATCGAGAGGGCAAAGACGATTGTATGGAATGGTCCAGCGGGCGTTTTCGAGTTCGCGAATTTTAGCAAAGGCACGAGTAGCCTTATGGACAACGTTGTGGCAGCGACGTCGAAAGGTGCTATTACTATAATCGGAGGTGGCGATACGGCCACTTGTGCCGCTAAATGGAAAACGGAAGATAAAGTGAGCCACGTAAGCACCGGTGGCGGTGCGAGCTTGGAACTTCTCGAAGGGAAACTTTTGCCGGGAGTCGAGGCTCTTTCTCCGGCGTAGAAACAGATTCGTTCGGCGAACGTTTACATCTGCTGTACGATGCAGTTGTTATTTGGATTTTAAACGCATCGATCCTAACACCGATACACCGGCAATGGATAGAATGAATGTAATGTAAGATAGTCTTGTTCCTATGTAACTAGATTCCTGTTTCCGAGAAAACGTGCCCGAGTTCCAGTCGGGCACGCAAAGTCGGCGCAAAAATACATCGAGTACAATGCAAGATGCGTCTAAATTTGTCGCATTAATATTTCGCATTAAGGAAGGAGCCCTATTTAAGACGCTAGGAGTAAGGTGAATCTTGAGAATTTTTTCCTAAGAAATTGTTAAGCGGATCTTTTCCAAATTTTCGGAGTATTTTAGTTCACATTCAAACAATAAAAATTAATTTTTTCGTTACAAAGTGTTCGGTAGAAATGAAGTTATACGAACAAGTTCGTTAGTAATAGTGGCTCCATTTCTTCCCTGCAAAAAAAAACAAGGATTTTTTATTTCTAGTATAATTACATTGTCGATGAACCTAAGTCATTGAAAAATAAATTAAGTCGAACAACTCTTTTTCCATAAATAGTACGAAATATCTTGGGGCAGAATCGTAACTTTTTCTTTTAAGTCCCACCAATTTGTCAACTTTTAACTTTTTTTTTTTCGTTTGTTAGGTTCATCGACAATGTAATTATACTAGAAATAAGAAAATTCTTGATTTTTTTTATTTCAGGAAAGAAATGGAACCTAATGAAATTAGGCAAAGAAATTTCAATTATAAATTTAAAAATATATGTTTATAAATGGAGTGTAGTTGCAATTTTAATATCCCATATTTTTAGTTACGTGTATTAAGCAAACATTAATAAGTAAAATTCTTATTAAAAGTATGCGATCATTTACTGGGCTTCTACACGTTTTGCATTTTATATTCTTTTTTTTTGCCATAAGAATAAGTAATTACTTTTATAGAAATTTCAAGAAAAATCAATTTAAATACAATTTCAACACTTGTTTTGTTATTATATATAAATATATTCAAGGATTAATCTCAAAGGTCCATAAATTCAACAATTCGATCGTTCACTGGTTAGTTTACCCTATATCTTTATTTTTACCGAACACTTTGTAACGTAAAAGTTAATTTTCATTGTTTAAATATAAACTAAACTACCCTGAAAGTTTGGAAAAAATCTGCTTAACAATTTCTTAGATAAAAATCCCAAGAATCACCTAATTCCTAGCGTCCTAAATAGGGCTTCCCCCTTAACGCTTCGAAGCGTTACAAAACTCGATCGCTTTTGCCACTATAATAGAGGAGATCATAAAACCGGGAATACCCGCAACCGTACATAAAACATATATTTAAGTAGAAACAATGTAAACATACCTTCTGTAATAAAACATCTAACTTTAAACTATACACTTGAAAACAACAATTCGTGTATTAGATTTTTCTCATTTAAAGTCAACGGAATGTCATCTTGCACGAGCCCCGCGGCACTCTACGTTGCGTTCGAACGTACGCGTATATAAAGTTGATCTAAAAATAATTTTATTCCAACACGCGTGCATGCGTAAACATGTTTCTATTTACAAAAACGATCACCCTCCCTGGTAATAGTATTATCGAGAACAATAAATTCTATGTACACATCTAAAATATCAGCGTATCATCGTTATTTCGATTTTTCCCATAAGTCAGATTAATTACGATCGCTAAATTTACATCAAAGAACAATTTTGCGGCGACTGTTCCATGCCGCGAAGCAACACTGGCATGATCTGATCACTTTCGGCGTCGATTTGGAAGGGCATTGCCTGATCTCCTACGAGCTCCTCGGGCAATTGGCCGCATCCTTGCACTTCTTGCATAAGCGACATTACCGCGTCGAAACGTTCCTTTTTAATCGTTTCCGTATCCTCGTCCTTTTCTTTTTCGAGCTCGGTGCACACCTGAGGGAAACGGACAACGTGCGCGTGTATCGATATCGTTAATAGCGTCGATCCTAGAACAGAAATCTTGTCCGTTACTAACTTGTCGCATTAATTCCAACTGTTTGGTAAACCTCTGCAGGTCGCTGGCCGATATTTTCGCCTTCCTTTCTTCCAGCCACTCGGGATATTTATCTACCAATTCCTTCAACGACGGATACAAAATTTCCTTCGACAGTAAATGCTGCAGCATTCCTTGCATAACAGGTAGAATCGCGTTAGGACCATCTTCCAGAGATGCTTGCCCGAGCATCTCGGATAAATCAGCCTCGCTCTATGGGTTCGTAGAAGAACGTTTGCATTTTAAGATAGAGAAAATTAAAGTAAAGAGAGATCGGTAATTATTTAGAAGTTTTCCATCCTCACCGATTTCAATGATTTTTGGATATGTTATCGGGGACACGATTCTGAACAATTTTTTCCTGTACATATTACCGTCGCTCGACCTTCGTTCCCGAGATATTCGTGAAAAACTGCTTCTGTTGATTTATTCCGACGCAACGCATTCCACTTTCCACATTGTCCCGGGTATTAGTATTGGTTTGGGTTAGACCGGGGCAGGGGCGCGCGCCCGCTCGCGGGCGCGTAATGTATGGTAGCGAACTGATGTGAGTTTAGAGATTTGAACTAGAAACTTGCGGATGCCCGTCAACACCTCGACTCACGTGGGTTCGCTACCACGCTTTACGCGCCCGCGAGCGGGCGCGCACCCCCGCACTGATCTAACCAAAACCAATACGAATACCCGGGACAAGTTGGAAAGTGGAATGCGTTGCGCCGGAATAAGTCGAAAGAAGTTTTTCGCAAATATCTCGGAAACGAAGGTCGAGCGACAGTAATATGTATAGGAAAAAGTTGTTCAGAATCGTGTCCCCGATAACATATCGAAAAATCATTGAAATCGGCGAGGAAGGAAAACTTCTAAATAATTACAGAGAGATCTACCTGTAAATTCTCGGATGTTGCGGACAAATCATTTAATGCTTGAGCAATGATAGATTGAAAGTCTGTATTCGCGGTGTCCTTGTCGTTCTTGTCTTCATCTGTTATCGCACTGGCAATTGTTTGCGCTAATTGTTGGAAAGAAGCCCCTAGTTCGCTGTCTGTCCCTAAAATTCAAAATTTTGAAATCAACAGGCTACTTCTTACAATTCTTACGAAACGTTTATAGCGAGTTACCATTTTTAATTAAGTTCTGTAGATTCTCCTCGAATTGATCCGCCGCTTCTTTCATAAAATCTTTGGTCCACGCATCATCTGAAGTTTCAACGATATCTTTATCCGCCGTTAATTCCAAAGCATCCGCTTTCCAATTGTCCCCCTTATCCGACTCTTGTTCCTTGTTGAAATCTTTCAGAGCACCTGAAACATTCGATATTTGAGAACGATACATGTCTGCCATTTACTGCGAGCATTCTCTGACTTTCGTCGGCTAATCGGTTAAATTTTCGCCGGTTACGTAACATACCTATTTACAAGTACACAAGTGTGCGGCTAGATAAATAGTTGCACGCGAGTTATCAACGGAAAACCACGTAAAATAGATCGCTTTCACTTTATTTTCGCTCCCTAGTCGCGAAACCGCGCGAAACGTGTTTGACAGGTAAATAAATCGTAAAAAAGAGTTTCTACCCGCAAGTTCGAATTTGAGGTTAGGATTAGCGTAGTATGTTTGTTTATTAGCGAATCTCTTGATAAAATAGTTCCTTACTGTCCAATAAATCATTTAATTCTTCGTCTTCTCCTTGATTCACAACTTTCTCGTCAGACATGTCTATCGGCTAATCGTCTTCCTCTTTCAACTTTCAACAGTAGTAGTAGTGGTGGTATAGTAATATCGGGATGAGAATGCACAAGTGTACTTGAATACGTATATATATATATATATATATCAATATCTGTGTACATATGTGGCATCGAAACGCTACATAATGCGTTTATCAGCGCAGGGCTAGATACTTACACTTGTGCGTACATTATAAAAATACATACATAGGTATATAGTGTAGATATGTATGCATGTATGTACATATATAGTACATAATAATTGGCAGAGGCGTCCACAGAGGGGGGAGGGGGGGGGGGGCAACTGCCCCTGGCTTTTGAAAAAAAAATCACTTATTTTTCAAAACTGATCTTTATTAAGTTTATAAGGTATTTATGCTATCGACCGTATTTTTTAAATAAACAATTAGTGGTTTTGGCGCACTAGTTCGGTCAGTGTAAAATACACTAATTGTTTATTTTATTAAGTTTATACTAAAAAAGGGAATTCTTAAATTTCGTTTTTAAATTTTTAATTAAATTGGCACTATAAAATGAGTTAAAAAAACAAGCGGGTCACGGCCACCTTTACCAACGGGCTATAGCCCAGGAGCGCCCGTGATCCAAGGGTGCTTAAGAATCAAATATGTTGAAATGCTTTTTTCTCTTGAATTTTGGAGACAAAAATTTCGTTCGCGGGCATTGTTTTTGTTCGTTAATTTTCTACGTACGTTTCTCAATGGATTCGCGGAGCCCGATTTTTCAAAAACCGCGGTGCCCCTTCCATTTTCGAAACCCGACCAAATACGATGACGGACAGAATGAAAAGGTGTAAAACATTGTATAGATAAAATAAGTACGTTTAACTTTATTAAGAATAATAATAAGTGATGCGCAAACTGAAGGAAGCCAGTCTCCACTATCGCAAAATACAATTATCTATTTTGATTTATATCTTGCTCAGAGAAGACTTTGCTCAACACTAGGCAGCATACATCTATCTGATCTAGGCTCTCCTCTTGTTTTAACTCTTTGATACAACGTTCCAATGTGGATTGTAAACAAAGCTCTGGTCGTTGACACTCTTTCACAGCAGGGGGAAAATTGTTATTCGTCAAACCATTGAGAATGTTCAACAGTTGGTCTCTGAAACGATGAATTACGTTTAACTTCGTTCGTATTTATACAGACGTAGACAAATCGAGTTAAAATGGGAATAAAATGATACCTAATCTCCGGAAGTAGATCAGCGGTGGCTAGGAAAGCTGCTGCCTGCTCGATCAAACCCATATTTACTAGCGTCAGTTTTAAATCATCCGCATCTTCCTTATTACAAAGGGAGGACAGTAGGAAGGCTGATTTAATTTGTAGTTTCTTAACTGAACTTTGCATAGCTCTCAAAAGAACAGAGTAGCCATCGTTGATATTCATGTATTCCAAAGATATCGGGTGCTCGCGAACTATACCTGTATTCAATGCATAAATTCCGTGTAGAGGTTCCTTTGAACTTTAAGGGGATAGGCCACCTTGGACGGAGCAAATTGCCGTCGTTTTCGGCATTATTTTTAGGAAGATAACGAATTAAACAGAAAATTCAATATGAAACCTGATATTACACGACTCTGGCCGGAAAAAATCGCATTTTTTTATTTTAATATTTATTTTTTATTATTTTATTATTTTATTATTATTTATTTTTATTTTTTATTTATTTTATTTCATTATTTTTAGGCATATAATGAAATAAACAGAAAATTCAATATGAAACCTGATATTACACAACTCTGGCCGGAAAAAATCGTATATTTTTTATTTTATTATTTATTTTTTATTATTTTATTACTTTATTATTATTTATTTTTATTTTTTATTTATTTTTTATTTATTTTATTTCATTATTTTTAGGCACATAATGAAATAAACAGAAAATTCAATATGAAACCTGATATTACACAACTCTCGCCGGAAAAAAATACGATTTTTTCTGGCGAGAGTTGTATAATAACAGACTTCATACTGAATTTTCTATTTATTTCATTACATGCCTAAAAAAATTCCGAAAATGACTGCAATTTTTTTTAACGCGAATATAGTGAATGGAATACAAAATCTGTTTAAAGGCCTTCATTGCACATACTTCGAACTAACTTTTTTATTGAGCTGTGGCTCACTTTTTTGTATTAAAAAAATTTAAAAAAAATTAGGATCATACTTCAAGCTATGTACATAAAGTCCTTCAAACAGATTTCGTATTCCTTTAAAAATTCTTAAAATCAAGGAGCTTTTCCAGGCTCCACAATGGCATTACCCCTTAAGATACTTACAAGATACAGCATACAAAGCCTTGATTTTCGCGGTGTCCGCCGGGTCTGTGTCTATCATGTTCAACAAGATGGGGAACAGACCAGTCTCTAGAAATCTCTCTTGGCAGAAGGGATTATTCTGCGCTAATTCGGCTATCACGTCCGCTGCCCTCCATCTAATGCAACTATGCGGGGAATTCAAGCAGGGACCGAATATCGAAAAGCCACCTATTTTATAAAAGTCATTAGCGGTGTCTATATTATCTACATAGTCCTTAATCCTCTCCAAGGCGGACTCGTGTTGCGATGTATCGTCTTCCGGTCGAATGTCGACTATATTCGACAGAATCTTTATAGACTTCTGTAACTCCTCTATGACGTTGCACGACAAAGAGGAAATTGTTTGCTTCAGGAATTCTTGCCTCTGTAAATATGCAGCTATTATAATTCAAGGTAAAGCGAACGTAGCGTTTAATTGTGAAGATAACACGTACTTCTGCATCCATCGGATGGAACTGCGTGTCGCTGGTAGTACCATGGGAATCGCTTGCTTCCATAGCATATCTAAGCAGTCCTTGTAGACTCGTCGCCGGCCTAGGCTGAGGCATATGCGATTCGGTGTTGTTCGCGACGGGGGGCGATCCTTGGATCGATAGAGGTCTGGCGCTGCTACTCGCGCAGGGTTGTTGTTCTTGGTGATTGTTACGCCGAGAGCTGAAATAACGCAGCGAATGGCAGTAATATTTATGTGAATTTTACGATTCTCGATCGTGAAAGAAAATTCTCGTACTTTTCCATTTTGCCTATATGCGCTGCACCCATTAATCGAATACTTATTCCGTGTCTCAAGAAAATATTATTCCGATATAGTGCCGAGACAAACGCATTATGAGGTGGAACGCGTAGATGTGTGGATATCTACCTAACCCCTGTTTCCACTTTTACTTCGATAGAGTCTTGAAATGGAGTGGAATTTGAGGGAAACGAAGAAAATTTTGATTAAGGCGTTCGCGTTAACGAACCAACTCTCACACAGCCATCGGACTTGAAAGCGTTAAAAGCCTTGAAACTACTTGAAACAGTTGTGTGTCGCAGTTCTATGCATATACGTCGAGTGTACATGTGTGTAACTGTATAAATGACTTCACCGCACGCGTGCGCATGCAGGTTACTTATTGTAACCTTCAAAAATGCAAGTTTAGATTCCGATGGATTCTCGACCAATCTCGACACGATTTCATCGAGGATCCATAAACGTTTATATCACGCTAATGTCAGCGAATACTATAGTGGAAATAACCAACAGCGACGATTAATAAAACAAATTGTGCGCTTTGATGATAAAATTTTATTTCGGGATGTAAACCAGTCGGGGCAAGTCGGAGAGAATAGTCGTATTGAATATTGAGTTTTTAACAAGGTTCGAAAGAGTTCTGGAACTTTTGAATGGGTCCTAGTGTAGATGTCCCAATTATCGTGCTTTGACGCAGACTTGCTCACGGAGGAATTAATTACAGACTTCTATTACTTTAATTTTGCTTGGTGATAATTTATACTGGTGGTTTGAACTTTTCTCTTTATTAAGGCATTTTTTTCGGGTTGAAAATGTTAATTTTTCATATTTTTTTAATTGAAATAAAAATACATAATTTTGTCCCAGTTGCCGTGCCCTGAAAAATGTATTATCCCTATTCCTGTGCCCCTTTTTTAATAGCGTTCCTGCGGTCAGGTTATGTCCTTCAACTTTGAACTGTTTAAAACATTTTTTTACTCTTCGAGAGGTGTTTTATGTAATTTTAGTATGACCTTTTCATTGCAAAAGCAAAATATGCAAATATAAATTTCTGTTCACTCGTTCCGAGAAACGGAAGTAAGGTTAGGGTTAGCAGTTACAGAGGGAGCCAGTGGGCACCAAAGGGCACAAACATTAAATTCTTGTCCCAATTACCGTATTCACTTTAAAAATACGAAAACGTTTCAAAAGTGCTCGTTTTGCTATTTTTTCGTAAAGTTTCAACCTTTTATTATATAATAAACATTTTACATAAGTGCAAATCATGATAATTATTAATTTATTCGCTTCTATAATTGTGTGTATATCAAAACATACTGCTTTATTATGTCCCCTTTTCCTTTACAACATATTCCTTGCAGATATTTCTTTTACATTTACATCATTAAAAAATATTCACAATTGCTTTGAGTGTTTATTCTGTCCACCTGTGAGAGCAGTGTTGATTAGTACAAACATAATATAACCTCATTTCCTCTTCTGCTCTTCTGGTCTGTGCCTGGAAAAATACAGCTTCTCTGTGGTTACACTTTGGACATGGATGTTCTTCTGTCCTTGGTAAAGTAGGATCTGAGATAACATCAGCTACTATATGCGTCAGTTCGCTAAAATCATTTTATCATTCGGGCTGTAAATGCTGTATTTCCTATACAAATTCGGTCGAGTGAATCGATAAGTATACGCTGGTTCTACTTACTCGATTTCGTGCATAATTTTGTTCACGTAAATACAATTACTATCGGCCAGCTGCTTGAAATCACAATTTCTACACTGAAAAGTACATGTACCCGAATGTGCGATCGTTGGGAATTATGCTTTAATGCTAAAAGAAAGCGCGAAATCGTTTTCAATACTTACAGCATACATTAATACTTTGTTTTCTTTGTCTTCTTTAGGGTACAACATATTGTTGCATTCCTGACAGAATCTGATACCAACAAACCCTGGTCCATCGTCGTGAGTATCGTAACCAGTTATTTTTGACATGTTTCAGGTGAACCAGCAGCGGTGGCCATGATGTAAACACAGGGCCGCCTTTGTAAATGGGCTAAATGGACTATAGCTCAGGTGCGTCCATGATCCAAGGGTGCTTAAGAATCAAATTTATACTTAAAAAAGCCGTACAAAAAGATCGCATAAATAAATAAGGAAATAAGTATTTTTTAATTAAGTTAAACTATTAATGTATGTGTTACAAATGAAAAGGTTGCAATTTTAAACAATTAAAGCATAGTAAAAAGAATTAAAAAATGGATATGAAGATTTCGATGGATTTCGCACTTATGTAAAGTTTTTATTATATCATAAAAGGTCCCAATTTTATGAAAAAATACTAAAATGAGCACTTTTGAAACGTTTTCGCATTTTTAAAGTGAATATGGTAATAGGGACATGAATTATTGTCCCTATTCGCTGTTATACCTTCACCCAGATAGCACACCTCGTCTTAGAGACGTCTAGTTTATGTCGATTTTAGGTCTGAACGTCTTGATTTGTGACAAGACGTCTTGAGTCGTCTTGAGAGAGAGAAGAAAGTAGGGAAAAGATACAGGAAACACAGGAAAAAACAATAAAAGTACGATACAATATTTCGCTCGTGTTAATTTCTTTCAAGTCAAACTTGAGCGCTGCGCTTTCTCTTTACGAGACCGTGTAGATCATTTCCATCAATCCTTAATCACTGGATTGAAAAGTTGCTTACAAAATCTAGCTGCTTCGGACCAATCGCACGCATGACACGAACCAAATAAAATCTTTTTTTATTGGTTACGAGCCAAGGACGCGAGGTATGGTTAGGTGGGTCCATGTTACGAACGAACCTTGTATTCTTGTAATTTCAGGCACATGGTACACTCCATATCGTTATATTTACACGTACGTATAAAGGCCTAACATTTCACATGGAAGGGACTATTTCGGTTAATCGTTATTACAAAATTTTTCAATATTCATTTCTGAGTGTTTTCAAGCCGTAGATTGATAGACGAATAGTAACTAAACTAACCTATCAAAACTTTTGGCGCATTCTCATGAAATGGCGCGAATTTACATAATACGAATATGATCGTTACACGTTTCGTAGTTAAAATAGAGATAATTCGAAGTGACGATGATTCGTATTAACTACCGCATGAACGGCGAACGCGTGTGTTACGTATGTACGTACTTCGTTACTCTTATTGTGGAAATAGTGAAAACGAAATTTCAAATGGAACGCCGAGCAACGTATACGATTCGATCGATGTTGGTACGTACATAGTATGTATGCATTTACGTATGTTTCTTGAATACATTATATAATATACGAAGAAATAGATGGGTAGATAAGATATTGGTATATAGGTAGTATAGATTGAAAGGTTCCGAAGGGTTGTGGGCAGACAAGTTCGGGGAGTTTAACGTTCGTAAGAGTTTTCAGGAAAGAGCATGTGGTGCGCTAGTGTTCCATTAAGCTACCCCCAGCCTTACTACCCCCACCCTTCCATTCGAGCTCCCCTAGCTAGTGCAAATCTCGGCGGATGAATGTTTTCTTAAGGGATTCTTCCCGAAAAGCGACGCGAAAATCTGAGAGGAGTAGACGGAGCTAAAAATTTGTGAGTGAAACCATTTATCGTAAAACCCCGTCTCATTATTCCATTCCCGGAATCACGAAGTTCGTAGCATTCGGTTCCGTAAACTAAGAAGAAAGACCAAACTTGTGTTCAAGGCGTTCCTGGGGGGTGATGGCACTCACGCCGACAGCGTCTCCCACAAAGATTTCACCATTTTTCTATTGACAAAAAAATTTTCAAACTACTTCTCCGGATAACTCGGATATTTTTTGGTTAACCTGTCGGCTAGTACGCTTTGAACACGTGATTACGATAAACGCCGCGTAACTAGAGTTTATATTCCAACAATTTTCTCCCAACATTCCTCTTGTAGACTACCAACGAAGAATTTGTTTTCTTCCACCTTTGCTTCCGGACAATGCTACGAATGTTCATTGAAAATTTTCCGCTCTCGAATTTCTTTCTTTATAATCCCGCACTCGGCTACGATATATTTACCGATTCCATCCATTCCACCATTCAGGTGTATTTTTTGTATTTTATAACTACGATATATCCGCGCGTACGCGAATACATAATCCGAGATAATAATAATAACCGCGACGACGATAATACTAATAATAATATCGAGAATAATAATAATATCAAATTTTCGTTGACAACACAAGTTACAGTGTAAATTACTCTGAGCAAATCTTTACGTATATTGGTAATCAATTTCTCTTTCCGAGGTTTTCGTAATCCCTTTCCATTACTTATTGTTAATTAGTCTCATAGACGATTTTGGCTTATTGAAAATTAAATATGCAAAGTTCGCAGGGTGATTTGATGTGTTCAACTAGCTTTGCCCATTTTGTATTAATCTATCGACGGAGTAACGAACGATTCCAGAATAATAATTGCCAAACTAAAAATAGGAGACGCGGATAAAGAATAATTTCCATCGCGTTTCGACTTAATACGCCGTCGCGCGTAATAACGGAAATTGCGATACCTATAAGTTCGATACTTCTCCAGCTTTCTTTCTCTCTTCTCCGAGTGTTTCTACAGACTTTAATTCCTACTCTGTTGAAAAGACGTAATTGAACGATGTGTTGATATCAACAGGGAAATTGTTCTAAAACGGTACTATAATGGAGAGCGGAAGTAACTTGCACGCCCCCGCTAATTATCCTGGCGGGGATCGCCAGCAGTTCTGCGTCTCCTGGAACTCTCATCAGTCGAATATGCACAGCGCATTTCCAAAGCTTTTAAGTTCGGAGCAGTTCGTCGACGTGACGTTAGCCTGCGACGGAGGTTCGATCAAGTGTCACAAAGTGGTATTGTCGGCTTGTAGCGATTACTTGGAGCGTTTACTGCTAGAGATACCGTGCAGCCATCCTATTATATTTCTGAGAGACATGAGAATGTGGGAACTCCAGGCATTGGTCGAGTTCATGTATCGCGGCGAAGTGTACGTAGAACGGCAGCAACTTGCTAAATTAATGCAGGCTGCCGAAGTATTGCAGGTAAGAGACTAACAGAGAGACCGTTACGCCTCTCTGTCGCTCCGCAGGTCGTCCGTCTACCACCGGCTGCCGTAAGGCGTGCTGTAAATACCACGCGAGTATAGTTGTAAATAGATTCTTACGAGAACAATTTCCATCGGCAGGTTCGCGGTTTGTCCACTCCAGGGAACGATAATACTTCGAACGAAAGCACCTCGCAACAGTGCGACTCTAATACTCCTATCGTTCCATCGACGACTACGCAGCAAGATGGATCTAGTTACCAAGGCGAGGAGACTCCGTCGAACGACGGTGTTTCGAACGCCCACTTTCTGGAGACTAAACCGGTCGTGGCATCCGGCACGGCGTGCGCCCCGTCGCATAGCACCACGCCGGTGGCGCAGAATCCCAGCTCCTCGAGTTTTATGAACATGGAGCACAGCGAAGCGCTACAGCATTTGGAGAAAGCGCTCAGCGCTTGCGAGGCAACTTTAACGGAAACTCAGGGAATGGTTAAAATGGAGCCGGACGAGCAGTTTACTCAGCAGCACGACGTGAAGCCTTACTCCATGAGCATGGTCCCAAGCAGTAATTGCAACCCCAGTAGTCCATTTCCTGCGATCGAAGGTGAGCAATTAATTAGCGGGAACGAGTGGGTGAATAGAAGAGAGAGCAAGTCGGAAAGCTATTTTCTTTTGCTTCTTGTTTATTCGCAACGGTAAAATTCGTTGGTTTTTGGAATATCCAGTGATTAAACAATACGATTTTCATCTTAAAACGAGCGAAACTGGCTTTCTTTTCACTATTTCGTTGTTTGCTCGATTCCAGGTTACCAGAGACGACAAAGACGCTCGGAAGAAGAGTTGAAGCAAGCTTCAGATATGGTGGCCCGCGGCATGACGTTTCAAGTTGCTTCGGAAAAGTACAAAATTCCGATAAGTACGATTCGATTCTACATGGTTAGAAAAGGTATATTGCAAAGGCGAAAACGCGGTCGCGGTTCGAGTAATCTTGGGATGAATAGTCAGCCAGGAAGTCCCGCAAGCCCGCCATATCATATGATGAATTACCGTTTGCCAGAGAGCCTAAACTCCAGCCTACCGTAGTGCTGTACGAAAAGTAGCGAGTTTTTAGACTTGAGTTGAATCGAACAAATTTTTTATTGCCGCATCGGAGCTGTTCCAGACTGTCATTAATTCCCCCCATCCTTATTGACTCACACTGAGTTATCCGTTCTTCGTTTATCATTCACTAGACGCGACCACGCATATCCACTGCGAGTGCGTTTTCGCCAGACTACTTCGTTCGTTACGCCACACCACACACATTTATTGCATTTACAGAAATTAGTAATTTAATAGAGAGTAATTGACAATGTGTACGTATCGTACACGATAGATCGCGATTTTAGTCTCGAACAGCTCGGCTCCGTGTACATAAACGCCATACGCAAGCTTTCGGACGCAGCATCGAGGCAAGAGAATGATAATCAACGGGAAAGGAAATGGAACAAACATTGCCGCGATGATTTTTCGAGAGTTCTTTCGGGCGAATATATCGAGAGCATCTCTTTCCGTCACGGTGTCCTCTCGTCTCGTCTCGTTCACGGTTCCGTTTCGTTTAGCGGAGAAAGTTTGTACAGCTTTCGTTTTTGCTTCTTTCTGGCCTCGATGTAGGCAAACAAGACGGGTGTAGCCGTGAGAAAAGTGTCGATGCAGCGCTCGAGGGCCCACTCGCTCGTACGGTTCAGTTTCGAGCCGCGTTACGTTCTTCTACTTGGTGACACATACACCTTGCGTACATGGATAGCGTAAGAGGTATTTTTCAGAGTCCTATACACAGATTGATACAACAGATTTACAAAACACAGTTCATAGAGAAGATTGAACGCGTCACGCGAAGGATATTTTTACGACCGCTCGAAAATCTTTTGATAATACGTATCCGTAGAATAGATTCTTTTTTTATTGCGTCGTATTTATATGTATATATATATATATATACAGACAAAGAAAACACACCCGCACACACGTATACATGTGTGTACATACTGTCGAGTAGCTCGTTTTTTTGAATCAGTGACGAAACCCGCAATCGATTCTACATTCCGAGCATCGAATTTTGATACTTTCTCGGTGTAATTAAATAGAGAGATATAGAGCGAATTCCACTTACGCCGAAATCGCCCATGACCGTAGGGATTTTTCCGTTTTTTGTAATAAAATAAATATTATAAATTACACGTTCCCAATTATCGAGCCGTAATTTATAGTTGAAAACCTGTATTTTTCCATAACGACTCTCACAGATTTCTCTTTCATACTTCAAAAGATATTCATAAATTTTTGAATATTAACCACGGGCTACTCAGGCGTAAGTGGAATTCGCCCATAATTTTGATACTTTGACAGAATATTTAGTTGCTTTTATTCGATATAAAATCATCGGAGAGAACAGAACGGAATCTAAGCTTACGATTAGACGGCACACTGCAATCTACGGTGTGCGCGGTCGTAGGCTTCGTCCACAAAGGAATGAGTATTAGTCACCATGTTCAATACTGGTAACGCACGTGGGTGACTCGCAACCACGTCGTTCTTATTATACTTCAAATCTGGATCTATAACACAGATTTTTTTAGACACCGCTCGGTGTCTTCTTTCTGCTTATACATATATATATATATATCTATATCTATCTGCTTATACATATACATATATATATATATATATATCTATATGTGTGTGCACGTGTGATCCCCCCACCCCCCCCCCCCTCCTCCCAAACCCCCATTCACCCTACATATGTATATATATAAAACGCGCGCATATACATATATAATACGCGTATACATATGATTCTATGAGTTGCCAAGTTATCGATGTATATACATGCACATAAATGTCATATGCACGCATACGTACGTGCATGTGTATAAACATTTATATACCGGTAATCGCAATAGTCGGCACTCAATGAGCCGGTACTCGTTCGAACAGTTTACGATTTAGCTTCGTCAGAGACGTCACGGAGAAGGGATGATCATGACGTGTGGTAGCATAACGCTTTTTACATGCTAGTGTACAAATAATAACAATTTATAATTGATCGTCAAAATCCACCAGTTTTTGTAAAAAAAAAAAAAAAAAAACGATCAAAATACGGCCTTGGGTCATTTTATGAATACTGGATATGCCTTTTCAAAAGATTATATAATTATACATTGAGAAACTCTAGCGTATACACACACACGAAACGCGCATAGAGACGCATACATAACCAAGTATATACTCGCGCGCACATGGGACGAGAACACGTACGCGCGCGCGCAAACATTAAAAAAAAACAAACAAACGTAACCGTACAGTGTATTGCCTTTGTTAAATAGCATTCGGATAAAGCCATATTTTTCCATGCAATGCAATAATCCAGCAAAGTAAATTACCGTAAATGTGAAACAGCCTAAAAATAGAGAGCAGAGTGCAAGATATAGAGAGATGGGAGGGAAAGAAGAGAAAGAGAGATATAGTGACAACGGAGGGAGGAGGAAGGGAAGTAAAGAGAAGGAGATGGAGGAAGCATTAAGAAGAAGAATAATAAAGTGGAGGAGGCGAAGAAAGGGCGGTAAAGACGGATAGAATAAGGAGCGTAGTCGATGTAAAGCGCTGTACAGACGATTTCCTACCACTTGGAACGTGTCTGCCTTTTATTCCGGACTGACGTCACAGTCCTGACTTTCTTTGTATGCGACAATATACGACATACCACGTAGAGGAACAACTAAATTAGGTTAGGAAATTTTTATAAACTTTTCGTTTCTCGCGGTAGGGGACAGTGAGATCTGGATAATGCTGGAAACTCGCGCGCGTGCGATTTCCAGCCGGTGACAGATCGAAAGAGTACAATCTCAAACGTATTTTCTGACACTTTGTTTAATCTGTCTATAGTTGCATAGATTCTTCAAATACCTCTTGCTGCACGATTTTGGTTACTTCTCCCCCCTTCCCCCCCCCCCTTTTTTCCTCTCCCGTATTTTCGACGTCCCCGTAACCTCTCTGTATGCTTATTTCCCCACGAGTCCTGTTCCTTTTCGTCTTCGCTCTTCCGTATTGTTTTCGTATGCATCGTTTGGTCGTCGAGATTCGGTTCGTCAAGATCTTGGAGATAAGCTAGGTGAGAGGGAGAGAGTGATTAAGGGGAAGTGTAAGAAGACGGAAGTAAAGAAGAGGAGGGGGAAGAAGAGGACGAAGAAATAGTAGAAGAAGAATAGCATGTACAAGCGTTGTGCGGTTATACATATACATAGATTCGCCGTGAATCAAGTGACGAATACGTGACGAGCTAGTAGATTTCTGTTGTATCTACAATGGCGTTGCTGCTTGAGAAGTTGTGTCGCCGCGAATCGTCGTTCAAAGAGTTCCAGTTGACAAAGGTTTTATACAAATCTATTAAAAAACCAGTATTTCAAACCAATGAAGAATAATTAGTTTTCTAATAATAATGATACGTTTTACGTGAACTTAGTACAGTGCTTAAGTCTGTAATGCTCAGCGTATCTAAACAAATATTTTTAGTGGAAATCCGTGTCATACTCACGTGTATTATAATGCCCTTAAAATATATAAACTAAAGAAAAGGAAAAAAAAAAATCAAAGATGCATGGACGATACTTGACGACTGTATGATTATTACTATAGCCGTTTTCTTACAAGTACGTAGACCATAGCCATTTCGAGGCAGTTTTGTGTTACGTGTATGTATACATACACGTATAGTGTATACGTATGTATACATACATTTAATTAGGTTATCGCTTCGGACAACACTTTTTACGGCGGTATTATTAATTTGTAGATAGAATTCGCGATTATATGTATTACAGTGGATCGGTCGACACTTTTAATTAAGATTTCTTTTTACAGTTACCGAGATGTATCAGTGTCCCTACGAATAACACGGAACACGATTGATTGGTCTTTACGCTTTTTCCTCTCTCCTACGTGGTTTTCCAGCTTTGCTAAGTAGCGTCCTTCTTTTTATTTTGTTTACTCTTCGATAGATTCTGTGAAGCGGACGAGTTTTGCCTGAACTTGTTTCGGAATAGCGTGACGATTGCTGTACCTCGTGCGATGCATATTTACTTAACGAGAGAGAGAGAGAGGGAGAGAGAGCGAAGGAGGAGGGATAACGATAGAGTGTTGGATCGTGCGGAAAACTGGTCGATTCGGCGCTGATACTCTCCGTCGATCTTCCGATCTCGTAGTAATTGACCGACCGATCGAGGTCCTTGCTCCAAGTAGAATCGTAAAGTACGTTCAACAAATATTTTTTGACGAAATCACAAACCTATGGAAAAGTCCAATTTTCTAAACGTAGGTCCCCTTAAGCTAACAAGTTTAAATAGTGCGACTATTAAGGCAACGTTGCGTGTATATACGAACTATGTAATATTGGTTCGAGCGAGACGCGTCTCTCGTCACCGCCTGGATTCGGAACGAATCGAATCCACGGTGTGGCGGGGACACGCGGAGTGCGGCTCTTGGAGAACGGCACCGCGGTCGACGCGCGATACACGTTTGAGAACAATGTTCAGATGCAGGCGCGGTACGAGACGCGAATAAGTAGGTACGCGTCGCGAATGGAAGGATGAATTCAACGGCCAGCGCTACTCAGTTGAATCGTGCGTTATCGCGAGCCCGTGTTGGTATAATAATCGTCGAGAGCCGTGTCACGAATTGAAATAGAAAAGAAGAAGAATGTGTCGAATTGTATTTCTTCCCTTTTTTTTTTCTTTTTCGTTTATGTATGATTTTGTAATTTCTTTGCGAGCCTCGGAAGAAATAGCCGCGGAACCGAAAGCGCGAGCAAAGGTAAAGACGGGATCCAAGGTGGAGAGGAAATTCACGGTCATCCATAGGTGTAGCTGTAATACTTATACTGATCCTTGGCCAGGATTTTCTTGCGCGTGCCTGCAATACCCGGCAAAACCCGACAGGAGCGTCAGATCCGATCACGAACGCCACAGCAACAGTAATGTAAAGTTTCAAGTCTCTTCGAGTCGCAATACACACGCACTTCTGTACAGATCTTTTCGTAGGCTGCGAAGGTTTCCATGAAGAAAAAAAAAAATCTGCACTTGTCGGCTTCGCGGAGCTAAAGTATTGTTGTTTGATTTATGTATAAGGTGTACGTTAAGGAAAAAATGCTTATAATTTTAGGGTCGTGTAACGTGTGTTAGCGGAGCATGCTTCTAAGTAGGAAGATAGGACAATGCTATAACAATAATTATTATAATTAAAATGAATTAAGGAAATAAGGCATTTAATAAGTGCAAAGTATTTCTTAATAAAAGTACTTCCGAAAAAAAAACACAAACACGAGATTGCGTCTAGTTCCTATCCTTTGTAAACGTCGCGTTTTTGGGTATAACGTGCATAGATATAGTTTTATTTTCTATATTTTTTCGCTTATTTATGGATATATAAATCCTACCTTAGAGGATTTTATGGCAGGGATTTAGCCGTTGTTCTAAGAGATAGTGCATGAGACTCAACAGTCCGGACGACCGCTTTGGATCATCCAACTGTCGGGTGTCGAAGGATTGATTGTTTAAAGTGAGATAGAGAATATGATTATGGCAAGCGGTCTGACGTCGAATTGGGAAACCTAGAGGAAGCGTGGCTTAGATTTCAGCGCTGTGGTGATAAGTTGGCAAACTATTGAAAATAGGCACGGATTCCAGCAAAAATTCCGAATAAGTACTCAGCAGTAATAGTTTTTAACAATTTAAAGTTTTCTTAATTAAAAAAAAATGCGAATTTCTATTCAGGAAATTTGTAAATTCGCGCAGTTTTTTATAACAGAAAACGCAAAATATTACGCGGAACACCGCGCGAGTGACTTATACCACTATGAATCTCGGCCCCCATATATATACATACACGTGCGTATGTATGAATAGTTTTCAACCTTGGAGTTGTTTCTCATCTCTTTGCACGGTCATTCACCACGTGCGGCACGTGAAAAACGCGTGCGGCAACGAAATCGGTCTATAGGTAAGTATTTATGTATGTATATATATAATGGTAGGATGTGTGGAAATCCGGAGGAAGATGAAGGGGAAGAAGAGGAGAAGTAAATAGCTACCTACTACCTAGTAGGACTACATAAACAATTATACACGGTTAAATTGTTCTTCATACCAGGGTGACTGTACCTAATATCGCTTAGCAAAAGTTAAATCGCTGTCAATTGAATAATAATTTATATTTTTGCATGCAAATCGTTTCAAAGTAAAGAGAAATTATTCATCTTTCATGTAGCATAAGTTAGAATCGTTGGAACCTACAAATTTTTAATTAGGAATTAAAAAACGTGAAACACATTGTTCTCCGGTAGACGGTATTGGGAACACGCATACCGCTAAAAGAAAAACACTATTTTCGTTAAGAAAAATATTTGAATTAGGGCTGGGACTATTTGTCGAATTTTTCGGTATTCGAATATTCGAATACTTCGGTTGCTCACTTATTTGGCGAATATAATTCGAATATTCAAGTATTCGAATACCATTCGAATATTCAAGTATTCAAGAATACTATTCGAATATTCAAGTATTCAAGAATACTATTCGAATATTCAAGTATTCAAGAATACTATTCGAATATTCAAGTATTCAAGAATACTATTCGAATATTCAAGTATTCAAGAATACTATTCGAATATTCAAGTATTCAAGAATACTATTCGAATATTCAAGTATTCAAGAATACTATTCGAATATTCAAGTATTCAAGAATACTATTCGAATATTCAAGTATTCGAATACTATTCCAATATTAAATTATTCGAATACTATTCGAATACTCCCAGCCCTAATTTAAATCGATTTCATTTCTTCGGTACCTCATTAATTAGGTATTTCTAGTAGATATTCTTGAATTCACAGAATTATTCAATTTACCTACTCCGAATGTGATGTAAAATTGTTGCAATCCAATGAATTTATAGACAATTAAGATTCTTTAAAATACTTCCTGTAATTGTTGATCACATAACGCTGCAATTACAGTATGTGTACCTACATATGTTTAGGTACTAATTCAGTGCACAATAGATTAATTATAGTACTTATTTTGCGAGTTATAGCGAGTGGCAATATTAGGAACATGGGCGATATTAGATGTACAGTGACCCTATATGTATTATAACGTATTTTATATTATTCCTTCCCGAGAAATTCTACGATACTTAAACTATTAACGTTAACAGCTGCATTATTTTCAATTTACATGGGTCGGAGGAAAAGTTCGCGAAGTAAAAATCTCGCGATGCGCGTAATAGCGTTTTCGCGATGATGAAAGTTTATGCGAAACAGAGTCTTGGTGCAGTTACGGTTGATGGGCCGATAAACGAATAATCTGTTTCGAGGCCTTAAAGGTTGGTTTAATTGCGGATGAATACACGGGATCAGAGGTGGGGAGGGACGTTCTAGGTCCGAGTCCGCGGCAGAGAAACGATGAAAACTTAAAGCTGCGAACGGCGAACGTGTAAAGTGTGAAACGGTTTACAAGCGAGCGGGAAATTGCCGTGGGAAGGGGATAAGAAAGGCGTTGCTCGAGAGAAGCAGAAGTAAGTAGGCAGAGATACCCACTCTCGCCTCGAATCGAGTTGTCCGAAGCGAAAATTACGCAGTTGTCGCTAGTGGGTGACTTGCTGCGCACACTCCCGCGCGTTCCCTTTGTGTTATTTTCGGGCGGAATCACTGTTCGAAGCTTTAAATAGGACCAAGTTTCCGACGAAGAAGACAGTCCACAACACCGGTTCTATATGCTGGAGCATCGTAGATTATTTGCTGTGAGTAAACAACGACCAAACAGCGAATCCGAGGCGCACGTGAAATGTCGAGTTTTCCGGTCCCTCGCGGACAAAAGCGCGAAGGCTCTAAAACGTTTTCGAAACGAGATTACGATGGCGATGGCGATTTGGCAGTTTTTCTCGCGACCGGGATTGAATCGTACGCTAGCTTTCCGTACCTTTGAAATTCCAGCGGATCTTGGATCTTGGGTATAGTAACGAAGTGAAAGAGAGGAAAAGAAAAATAGGGAAAATAGTCAGGGCAGGGGATAGATGGGTCAGAACGATGGTGCTCGTTCGCTCTTGGACTGGTGGGCATCATCGCCAAAATTGTGTTGCTATCTTGGCAGTGTTTCGTGGTTCGAATCGAGATCTCGACTGTTGGATTGAAATTGAACGTGCCGCGCCGTACGCGCCGCGCCGCGTCGCGTCGACGATGCGCGCGAAAACTCAAACGGCTTTGTGTTTGACTCGGGACGAAACGAAAGTGATTATAATAATAATCAGATTTTATTACAGACTTCTATTACTTTAATTTTGCTTGGTGATAATTTATACTGGTGGTTTGAACTTTTCTCTTTATTAAGGCATTTTTTTCGGGTTGAAAATGTTAATTTTTCATATTTTTTTAATTGAAATAAAAATACGTGTTTTGTCTCAATTACCGTGCCCTGAAAAATGCGTTGTTCCTATTCCTCTGCCCTTTTTTTAATAGTGTTACCGAGGTTAGGTTATGTCTTTCAACTTTGAACTGTTCAAAACATTTTTTTGCTCTACGAGAGGTGTTTTTATGTAATTTTAATATGTTCACCCGTTCTGAGAAACGAAAGTAAGGTTAGGGTTAGCAGTTACAGAGGGAGCCAGTGGGCACCAAGGGGCAAGGTAATAAGGACAAGCGTTAAATTCGTGTCCCTATTACCGTATTCACTTTAAAAATACGAAAACGTTTCAAAAGTGCTCGTTTTGCTATTTTTTCATAAAATTTGGACCTTTTATGATATAATAAACACTTTACATAAGGGCGAATCATGATAATTATCTTTATTCGCTTCTTACCGTTTCCGCTAAGGATTTAGGTAAATCTATCGAAATCTTCATATGCATTTTTGAATTTTTCTTTACTATGCTTTAATTGTTTAAAAATACAACCTTCGCATTTGTAACACACAGGTATATTAATAGTAATATACCTATGTGTTAATAGTAATATACCTTTTTTTAATATTAATTAAAAAAATTTCTTTCCTTATTTATTTATGCGAGTTTTTTTGTACGGCTTCTTTATGTATAATATCACGGTAATAGGTACAGAGCACGGCAATTGGGACATCTACCCTATGCTTTGATACGCTCTTTGACTTTGAGGGGGAAGAAGGAAGTGCAAATCAGCATGGAGTATCAATTAAAAAATCCTGTTTTCCTTTTTCGCCGGTCACGACGTTTAGATGCCTTCCGAATGCATCGCGAACCCGTTGCAACGAGAGCTGGCCGATTCCATAATACGTTTGCAGCCGCTCGACGAGATTCGAATCCTGCTGGCATGCGGGGCAAAGGCGAACGAGCCGGTGACACAGGGTCTGAGGCCGTTGCATTACGCGGTGTGGCAGAGATACACCGAGGCGGCACAGCTGCTGTTGGTGCGCGGCGCGGACATCGATGCAACCGATGAATGTGGATATTCGGCGTTGCATCTGGCCGCCGAGCATGGCTACTTGGATTTGGTGAAGCTGCTGATCGAGCACGGCGCCAATGTTGACCATCGGCCAGACACTGGAGAGCTTTTCCCGAGGTAGGTAAGGTAAATGTCCCAATACCTGGACACGTCCCAGTACTTAATAATGTTACATTTAATATTCACTTTATCCATAAAAGAACTATTTTATTCAATTACCCAAATATTTAATCAAATATATTTATAGGTATACATATATTTTTCTTACAGTTAATGAACTTGTAACACTCGTAATAAAAATAAAATTTCTTGAACTCTCCAGTTTACACCATTTTAGTGTTGCTCTTATCTGATTTGCTAAACAGCCTCTAGTTTTTCTTAAGTTTTTTTTCCAAAAGCAAATTGTAAAGTGATAAATAACAGTAGAGTTAGTAGATTCCTACTATAATGTTTCGGGAGCAGAATTTCGAGATAAATTTTTTTAAAAAAAGATAAAAAATATTTTTCAAACAAGAAATCGATAAAATCGTATTTTTCAAAATAAAAATTGTATAATTTTTTTCTCGAAAATTATAGTTCGTATTAGTTTTTTATTCGCGTGTCTATGTACTGGTACAGTAAAATCCCGGAACGACCCCTAAACCTGACCATGTGTGCAAACTGTGAAATAAATACACGTTATTGTTGACATAATAATAAAATAATTATTTAATACTTTAACAATTATTACTTTGTATTCTTGTTATCTTGTTTTTATGATAATATTTAATTCACGTGTAAAATTCGTGTCCCATACGAATACACATAACCTTAAAATTAGTCATTTAATAATAGATTCTTTTTACTCAAGTTTGTTTACTGATTTGAATAAAC
The DNA here is from genome assembly GCA_963971345.1 of Andrena flavipes. Classification (NCBI taxonomy): domain Eukaryota; kingdom Metazoa; phylum Arthropoda; class Insecta; order Hymenoptera; family Andrenidae; genus Andrena; species Andrena flavipes. The sequence continues at coordinate 78,435,380 of OZ020480.1, forward strand.
TACTTATGCAAAAGAAATATGTCAGAAGAAAAAACTATTGTGTTTTTTTTTTATTTAATTTCCCTAGAAATCATCCAAATTTCATCATGTGTCCAGGTAATGGGACATGCTAAAGAAAAATATACCCCTCTTGCTTTTTGTAACCCATTTTATAGTGCCAATTTAATTAAAAATTTAAAAATATTCCCTTTTTTAGTATTAAACTTAATAAAGATCAGTTTTGAAAAATGAGCGATTTTTTCTCAAAGCCAGGGGGGACAACTACCCCTTTTGCCCCCCCCCCCCTTGCAGATGCCCATGATGGGACAGTAAAATCGGGACGTCGAGTCATACTAGTTAAGCTATCCAGGTATTGGGCCATTTACCTTACCCTTAACTTTTATTTCAAGTTCACGCACTGGTTAATAGCGATTGCGGCGGGGGTTGTAGAGAGAATGGCACCTCTCCGTAGATTTGGTTTGAAGACGTGGGGAACTCCCTGTGTAACAGATTGACGGTATGCGCAGGACGACGTTGTGCGATGAACCGCTGCGACTCGCCCTGAGAAATCGGCACGTGGACGTGGCTAGAATTCTGCTGGAAGCTGGCGCGAATCCGAATAAAAGGTATTTCTTCGGATCGGAGATCAATTTGGTATCTCCGTTGGATCTGCAGTGCATGGAGCTGTTGCTAGCGTTTGGGGCTCAACCGAACACCAGGGACCGTGCGGGACTCACGCCGCTGATGAAGGCTGCGAGATTGCCGCAGGTAAATTTCATCTCATCCCTCTTCGTCGTCCGAGTAATATTTACCGGTGAAAGAACGTTCGTTAGGGGATAGCTTCGGTGCTGCTTTTGCTCAGCTACGGAGCGGACGTTAATTCGATGGCTGACGCGAGACACGACTACCGAACTGTCCTCCATTACGCGATCCTCGGCGGTGATCCGTCGGTAATCGATCTGCTGCTAAAGCAAGGTGCTCGCCTCGATCTCGGCTCGGAGTATCAAAAGCCTACGGCTCTCGACCTGGCCATCTTAAAGGGGGACCCCTCTATCGTCCAGATGCTATTGAAATCGGGTGAGTTGCCGCTCGCTACTAATTTATTATACCTACGTACGTCGAAGCAACGACCGTACGGAAAGGCTATATTCACCAGGAGTAGTTCTGAGACTCTTGAGTGACTTGCAATTAGTGGAGCACGCGCAGTAATTTAGCAATTTCCCGCGTCGAAGCAACAGTTGGCGCTCAGACTTCGTAGTCCTTGCGTGGTCGTTGCTTGTCATATCTCACAAGCACTGTGTCTATAGCTTCGCACACATTAGTCAAGTTTACTGGCTTCGAGTCGCTTGAAATCAGAAAACTAACCTGTTACTCACTTCACTTGAAATATCCTTTCAAGTTTCAAGCGAAGTAGAGAGTGTTGCAACCTTAGAGCATATACTACTGGAGGTTTCATTGCCTTGAGGTGGGATTCCACTGAGGCAACTTTTTGGCAACCGGCAACCGACAACATTATCGGATCTTTTTTTCGCATGCAAATAACTATCGCAATCATCGCATGCGACGCGTTGCTTTACGTTGCCTCGGTGGAATACCCCCTTTATGTTTCCTGGAAACTGTCCTCGAAACTGTCGCCAACATCACGCGAGAAAGAAATACATGTGCGAACTGGTGCGAGAGAGAGAAGTATAGAGCCCCAATCGACCGTAACGCACATGCGCCGATATCGTGCGAGAGAGAAAGACTTGTGAACTGGTGCGAGAGAGAGACAAGTATAGATTCTCCGTCGCCCGTCTTTCTCTCTCGCACGATATCGGCGCATACGCATTACGATCTACACGCTCTAAGGTTCCAACTTTACTTGCCTTGAAATAATACAACTTGACTAATGTGAACGAGGCTTATCGGTCGTGTGGAATTTAGGAGCCGACGTCAATGCTACCTCGCCGATCATCGGTTCGCCGCTTCACGTTGCCTGCGCGGACAACATACCAAACAGACTGGAGATTCTGTCGATGCTGTTGGAACGAGGCGCGGATCCGAACTTGGTGATACGCAGCGACGAAGGTCCCGCGCTGCGCCCGGTTCTCGCCGAGTACGTAGCCTCGAACGAAAACCCGTCGGTCCAAGTGGTGGCCCTTTTACTTAAGTACGGCGCGCGGGTTGTGATTAAGACGCAGTTTCGCGATCCACACGGTATATTGAACTCTCTACAAAACACGGCGAATAAGCCGCGACTGCTGAAAGCCTTGCTAGAAGCAGCGGAGAGTTTCGATCCTTGCATGATACGAAGATCCAGTAGCCTGACGGACGCGCAGAGGGCGCTGGTAATGGAGGTGGCAAGGACACCGTTGCCCTTGACTCATCAAGCCAGGTTAATTGTCCGGAAGCTGTGTGGCACCAATTTGCCGAAAATCGTTTGCAAACTGCAGTTGCCTCAGTCGTTGCATCGCTACCTCCTTTACGACTTCCACTAACGATCTCGTCGCCTTTCATCCTCCGGAACAGAGGCCTGCCTATGTAAAGCAGCACCGAGGCCCGAATCTCGTACAACGAATCGAGGATATTGCTTGCCTCCGGTGCGGACTTGGACGTACAACTATCGTCCCGAACGATACTTGCCCCAAGCCGGTAAACATCCATCCACGTCAACGATACACACTTTTTGTACCTTTACAGCTGTCCTCGCAGGTACAATTCAGGTATACAGTGGCTCACAGCCATAATGGTATACTCTTTAAAATCGCATAACATTTTTAATATTCGTTCAAACGACTTGAGTTTTTTTGAGAATCTACAAAAATTACTTTGCTAAGTTACGTGTTTCGTCGTTTTGAAAGAAATTGCAATTTGTCGGAATAGCAAAAAAAATAGTAGAGTTCGTTTATTCAACTTTTTTTCTGAGGCTGTAATGAAAATTCGAGGAACCCGTTTGTAGATTTAAGTAAGTTAAATACATGCTGATAATTTCATCAAAATTGATTAACGTTGCTCTGAGCTACAAACGTTTAAAGATCGCAAAATAAAGTCGAAAATCGCTGATTTCGGGAAAGTTGAAATAATGAATTTTACTATTTTTTTTTTTTTTGTTATTCCGACCAGTTGCAATTTTTTTCAAAACGACGAAACACACCACATAGCAAATTGGTCTTTCTAGATTCTTAAAAAACACTCAAGTCGGTTGAACCAATTTTAAAAATGATATGCAATTTTAAAGAGTGTGCGATTCTGGCTGTGAGCCACTGTACTTATGTAGCTGTATCGCACACTAAAAACTAAATATGTACTATACGTAATACGTAGGTATACATATGTATAGACATTTTTACTTACGACCGTGCCGAATAAGCAGAAGCTAAATAAACAATTATTGAATGGAATGAGAACAGTTGTTTTTATACAGTAAGCTGGTCAAAGGTGGTTCCACTTGCATCCCTTTATTTTTTTTCGCGCTCGCACGAATCCTGCAAGTTCGATATAGCGACGAACAAAGGGACACAGGGTGTCAGAGTTGGTGGATAAGTCAACGCAGTTTAGTTGTATAGTTCCGCTTGGAGAATATACAGCGAGCGACATTTTAGTTGACACAGCTCACGCAATTCTCGAAATAGCAGCCTCGATACGGTGACCTGCGTCAAATCATTGGCAATCGTTGTAGTCGTGAGGAAATTCTAAATACATATGTACTTCGCAATCGCGTACGTAAGTAGTAGTACATACGTACACGTAGGTGCGGTTGCTTATGCCAATTTCAAAACTATCATTCGATCGATGACGTAAAACGCAAAACATCCAAAATTGTATATATATATATATACACACCTACGACATATACGTAGGTACATACGTTCTTGGCGACCAACTGTACTGTACAACGATAAATCCTTGTGTTTATACCGGTTCGCCGTTGTTAATAATAGAATTTTTTGTCCCCGTACCGACGCGACGTGAAACCAATAATTGATAATAACTACGCATCTCTCGTAAATATTAGAAACAAAAATTAAAACCAATTTCAAAAATATAAAAATACACTGAAAAATAAAAAATAATGTTTTCCTTTATTTAATCTATGACTCTCATATTTGTTAAGTCAGCGCCAGATTTACACAGTGCAAATGAGGAGGCGCAGACTTAAACAATATGAGAGTTGTAAATTAATTTTTATTTTTTTGAAGTCAGTTCTATTTTTTTTTAATTTTTTTATTTTGAACTTTTTAGTTTTATATATATTGACAACATACCGAGGAGATATGTGCGTCCGTACATAAAATAATAATAATTAGGTGATAGTAGTCTTTATTATTAACCAGAACTGGTAAAATATTGTGTCAATGTTGATGTAGTGTAGGATGGGACCACCGGGGCATTGCTCTCTTTCGAATAAAAAAAAGATCATCAAAATCGACCCATATGCTGAGGATTTATGCGGGGACAAACATAAAAAAAAATAATACATACTGGTCGAATCGTCCGGAGACTTTTTTCCAGGGGATGGCAACTTTTGGATGATGGTAAAGAAAAATATACCCCTTTGTTTTTTTAAACCCATTTTATAGTGGCAATTTAATTAAAAATTTAAAAATATTCCCATTTTAAAAAGTGACCGTTCTGTTAGGTGTGCAATGTGTATTCTATGCATATAAGAGCGAAGTCCACTTACGCCCAAATCACCCGTAATTTCCATTAAGATAGTTTTTCTCACACACAACTAAACGCAACGTCAAGAATTTCCATGTCGATTTTTCTCGACAATGCAGCGCAATATTAAAAATTTTTATTCCTTTTCTCGACTTATATACTTGTCATAAGTAGAAAAGAAAGAGTAACTTTTTTTTATATCGCGCTTAATTTTAGAGAAAATCGATTTTGAAGCTCTTAACGTTGCATCCAGTCGCGCATAGGAAAACCCACCTTAATGAAAATCACGGTCAATTTGGGCGCAAGTGGAATTCGCCCTGAATAGGTGTAGTGAAAGATCGATACGCAAGGCGCCGCAAGAGGGCGCGGATGTCGGAACAGTGGGCAGCAGTGATACAAGAAAAAGTAACGAGCAAAGTGTTGGATCACAAACAGTCATCAGCTGTTTGGTATTAATAATAAGAATACAAGATTAATAACAGAACTGGTAAGGAGAGGAAAGGGGGAAGGCGTTTTACAGAAAGGATCGTGCGGCTGTCGACGCACGTAACCAGAACTTGGCGCAGCCGGACGATTGACGAAACAACCTCTGATCGTCCATGATGGCCGCCAGAGCGTTGATGTCCGTTCTACGATCCGGGAGAGGATACGTAGGATTATGGAACGAGAAAGGACTGGTTGCCGCCGGCAGAGCAGGGACCCCGTTAGGCATCGGAAGGTGATGTTAACGTACCGAGTATCGGAGCTAGAAAATGTAATTGCGCGACGTAGACAGTTTGCGGTTATGTAATCGTGTCCTAACCTAGAAAAGGCGGCTGAATAGATTAGCTTCGAATGTATGTAAATGCTACGAACGTTACAGTCAGCAGCAGCGCGATGGGCATCAATGGGCGCCGGATAAAGAGTACATACAGGAGTGGTACAAAGAGTGTAAAGTACTTTACTCGGACTCCCCGCAAGAGTGGGAACCCCCGCCCACGTACAGGGATCAAGAGGTCAGGCAGCCGGGAATTAAAAACATAGCTGTGAATTTCGGTCCGCAACATCCGGCTGCCCATGGAGTGTTACGGTTGATCGTCGAATTGGCGGGCGAGAAAGTCGCCCGTGCGGATCCTCACATAGGCCTTCTGCACCGCGGTACCGAAAAGTTGATAGAATATAAAACGTACATGCAAGCTTTGCCGTACTTCGATCGATTAGACTACGTTTCCATGATGTGCAACGAGCAATGCTTCTCGATGGCCATCGAGAAATTACTCAACATAGATGTGCCCCTTCGAGCGAAATACATTAGAAGTAAGCGTTACCTACGATCGGCGATCGCTCGAAACAGCGATCGCGGGTCTCGCCGCTTCTCCGGTTTCGTTAATCCCGCGCTGATCTTTATATCGGCGTGTTTTTTTTCCAGCTCTTTTCGCCGAGCTCACGAGGATCTTGAATCATATTATGGGAATCGGAACGCACGCGCTCGATATAGGTGCTCTGACGCCGTTTTTCTGGCTGTTCGAGGAGCGGGAGAAACTGATGGAATTTTACGAACGCGTGAGCGGCGCGCGGATGCACGCTGCTTACATACGGCCTGGCGGTGTCTCCCTGGACATGCCATTGGGTTTAATGGACGACATATACGAATGGGCCGCGAAATATGCCGAACGGCTGGACGAAGTCGAGGACATGTTGACGGGGAACAGAGTTTGGATCGGACGGACGGAAAACATTGGAGTCGTCACGGCTGAGCAGGCGTTGGAGTGGGGATTCAGCGGTGTCATGTTACGAGGTTCGGGGATTAAGTGGGATTTGAGGAAAACGGCTCCCTACGACGCGTACGATCTCGTCGAGTTCGACGTGCCGATTGGTAAAAACGGGGATTGCTACGACAGGTGAGCCGATCCTTCATTTTTGTTTTTCAGCTTTGGCGATTTAGCGACAGCTTATTCGATCGACCGGGTTGGCTCGTTTTTGCTCTTTTCTAGGTATCTTTGCCGTATAGAGGAGATGCGTCAGTCCTTGCGCATTATTTATCAGTGTTTGAATCAGATGCCGCAGGGCGAAGTGAGGATAGACGATGCGAAAATAGTGCCCCCGAGACGGGAGGAAATGAAGACCAGCATGGAGGCGTTGATTCATCATTTCAAGTTGTACACGCAAGGGTTCCAAGTGCCACCCGGCGCCACGTACACCGCGATAGAGGCGCCGAAGGGCGAATTCGGAGTTTATCTCGTAAGCGACGGCAGTAGCAAACCTTACAGGTGTAAGATCAAAGCACCCGGCTTCGCCCATTTGTCCGCCTTGCGCCATATGGGTCCAGGTTGCATGTTGGCCGATATCGTAGCGATTATCGGTACTCTGGATGTCGTGTTCGGTGAAATCGATAGATAAAGATAATTGCTTGGCCAATGTCCCCCGAGTGATCCTTGGGCGTATCGTTAGTATCTCCGACGAGCTTTCCACCTTCCATTTCCGTTCGTGTACGACGGCAAGAGTATGATGACGAGAAAGAGAGAAATAAAGTGGATCTGTTGCTCTGTGGTAAACCTGCATTTACTTTTCACCTGGACCTACCTACGCATCGTCACGAAGTGGTCGAGTCTCCTGTGTAACACTTGCAAATTAATTGCAAATTAATTTTCGAGGTGATCCCATCTGATTTCGATGTTAAAAATGGTATCGATCGTTTCATCTTGGCGAGATCTTTCCAACGGCGTACAGGTAGCATTCGCTGTAGGCTCGTAGGTCGCTGCGACTTAACATTGTCCTTTCTCTGCTTAACTGATATCATTGGAAACTTTTTTGTCTTTGTATTCGTCTTTATTAGCTAAAAGATTCAGCTAGAAGGAGCCGTTGCGTAGTAGACAGGATTTTTTGCCACCGTTAATTGTGCAATATATTCCGCAAACACCAGTGATGATTTTCTCCGATGAATCGTTAGAATTTTTCGAATGTCGTATCATTTATTTGTAATTGCTACCAACGACGAGTTAGACCAGTTTTCGCTCCTACCTAGCCAGTCATTAATGATATCCTTCCCAAAGACAACAGAATTAAACGCGGCTCGTTGCGTAATGTTTGAACAAGCAGAAATCTACGAATACATATTTTAATACCACCGCAGGCGGACCCGCGGTCTGTCCAAGTTGTCTGGATATGCCGTCTCCTGACAGGAACAGCATAGGGATTAGCTAGCAATTAAGGGTTCAAGGTTCTTGGTAGCCGTAATTTTGTGTCCCGAGCAAGGGCAGGGCATTCGTCGCACGTTACACAATTATCTGACGGTAATTATGCGCTGGTTCGCACCAACGAACGCGTTATTTCGCTTTGCCTTCACTGAAATCGCTCGTCACTGTGCCGTGCTGCGTGGCGGTTTATTGCATAGCCTAAATCCTTAATGGTCAGTCGTTACTTTTCTCATTAGACCCGGGAATCCTACAGAAAGCTAAGCTATGCTATTCTATGCTAATCTAAGGTTTAAAAAATTAGCTTCAATAGATCGTTAAGCCGGGAATCCACTTGAAATCAAAGCTTCGCTTATGCTAAGCCAAGTTTTACAAAATTACCTTTGATACATCATTATGGAAATTTATTATAGCATAGCTTAGCTTCCCGGTGGATTCTCGGCTTTATTCGTTTTCGAGATTTCACTTACTTACTACCCTGGACCAATTTCACTAAGTCGCAGGCCGAAACTGTCACATCTACCGATGTCGGGAGAGTCACGGAGCTCACAGACGGAATTTTAGGCGGGGCGAGCCAGAGTCCACCATCCCTTCTTTGAACAGTATAATCCGAGCGGGTCGTCCGCCGGCAGTCAAGTCAACCTTTTAAAAATATCTGAGTTCCTTGTTATCCCGTACGCTTGTATTTCCATTTTTCTTTCGCATTGGATCGTCGCGTTAAAAGCTCCCGAAAGAAAGGCGCGGGAAGAATGTCGTTGGAAGCGGTTGGAAAAATACTCGACGTTCGTGACACACGGGCTCGCCTTCGTTGCGAGAAATGAGGGACGAAGGGGCAGCTTGACTCGCGTCAATAGGTAAACGAGTTAATGAATGTATGGAAGCGGTGATTGCAGAGCATGGCTCTGACAAACCATGTAAAGCGAGCAAGCAAGCGAGAGAAAGAGGGAGAGAAGAAGACAAAGAGGTGAGGCGAGGGGGTGGGGGATTGGTGACAAGTAGGTAAACGGTAGGGATGGCTGAGAGAGAAAGAGTCGGAGAGAGGGGGAAGCGCGACAGTGGCAGGTACGTGCTGCTGACGACTCTGGTGGCAGAATGAGAAAGAAAACGAGAATGAGAACGGTTAGCGCTGGTTGGAAAGGAGGAGGAGGATAGAGAAAAGTTTGTGGGGAGCCGATAGGTGGTGTAGGGCATGGATAACTGTGTAGGGTAGCCATGGAACGTGGAAGGTACGAAAGAGGGACGAGGCGAAAACGGTGGTGCGAACAGGATGGAAGGAAGAAACGGTGGAGGAACGAAGGAACGGTAGACCGGGGAAGGAGCGGAGTGGAAAAGAACGAGTGGGGGTAAAAATAAATCGTTCACCTGAACCGCATGCTCGCCGTTCACGATGCAGTCGAGCGGGAAGAGAGTAACGTTCATTTGGTGTTTCGCGCAGTGTTTCGGCTGACCTCGTAGCGATCGTTTCGCTCCGCTCTTATTCGCCTTATTCTCTCTCTGCGATCCGCTTTCGCTCGCGCGTTCCTTCGCTGCTCTGCTCGCCGTTCCTCGCACCGAGCGACTGTCACCGTACGCCTTTCCTTGGCCGAAATCGAAGGTGAATCGCGGAATACCTACGAGTACCTACGACTCGCACGTGACCGGTTTCACGCCGCGATTCGGAGGTTGGAAGATTATCGGTTCCTCGGATCGAAGTTTACGATCAGTGTCGACGGCGTGCGCGCACGCGCCTGTGCTCGCGCCCGCCGAACCCTTCGACGAGAATTAGACTGTAGCGTTTTATACCTCTCGGCTTCTGGATTCTAAGCGGTTGAGGAACGACCGCAAAAGCTGTTGCTCTGGAGAAAGGTAAATCATTTGGACGTACTAGCCTGTGCGCCTCGTCGTAGATCGCGCACCTACCTTGCATCGGCCGTGTATCGTCCGTTGGTCGTCGACGCATCGCCAGTGGCACACTTGCCGCTTGGAAAGGAGAATAGACTTTCTCCTTTTCGTCGTTCCTCGCATCACAGCCGCCTTTCGTCTCGTCCTTCCGCGGGAATAAACGCGCTCGGCGGCTACGACAACCCGCTACGTTAACGAGAACCAAACCGAAGACGAGGACGAGAGGGCGAGGAGACGAGGACAAGGATTAGGCCGAGGACGAGAAGTAGCACGAGGACGATCGCGAAATAATCGAACACGGCCGTTGACAAGAGTGGCGAGCACAGCGGCGAAGCGAACACGAGGATCGAGCAGAGTGGAACGTGATTCGTTGATCCCAGGAGTGAAGAGAATATAGTGGTCCCCGCGCTATCGGCATTCTGGAGAAATTTACGCACGCGAGACTAGAGCAACCCCTGGAGCTGCCGATTAGGGGATAGCAGGGAACGGAAAGAGAAAGGGAAAGAGAGAAGGAGGGAGGTGGAGCGTTCGGCCATTTACGAGGAAGAAGGAAACGCGCGCCGAAGGGAACAACGGAGGTGCAAGTAGCGAAAATAGTGGGCCGGCGTGTATACACGGTGACCGGATCAAGATGAGGGTACATCGTGGGATCTGCGCGAAATTGCAAGGAGGCTTTCTCAGGCGATGGTGTAAGTAAGCGGTACAATGGTCGGGATGGATAGCACGCGTAGTCTGCTACTTTGCTGGCACGATCGCGCAACGTCCTCTCGTTCGAGGGTACATTAACGATCTCGTTAACGCCGTTACCGGCGCCACAAGTGTCACGCTGAGTGCGCTCTTAATTCGATTCGACCAACATGTCATCTTGTATGCTCGGTCGATGAATCATCTCGTTACGTCTGTTCGTAATAGACCGCCAGCACCGAGTCGTTCTCCTTAACATTTTCATTTTCATTTCCGTTCGGCGTTTCCGTCCTACTCGATGAAAAACTCCGGACGCACCGGCGAGAGATCCCTGTGCCCCTCTTACTTTCACTTTGAGTTTCCGAGACACGGGCGCGCATCGCGGCGACTTTTCTTTTTAACGTAGGTAAAGAGACCCGACGCAACGCGCCGTTGCATCGGTTACGGAGAATCGGCGCGACTGTCGTCAGAGTTCTGCGGGCTGCCAGGGTTCGCGTTCGAATTATCGCAGAATTCACGAGACGAAAACGAGGAAATAATCGAATAGAGTGATGCAAGGGAAACGCGGAATGATTTATATTACGGCAAAAAAATTTAATGCCACGCGTTCTAGGATACTGAATACCAGGCACGCGTAATTACATAGCCTCCGGATATTATTCGCGAGTCGGAAAGTGAACTTTGATACCATTATGAGAAACGATGGAGCGGGAAGATACCTGTGATTCTGGAATTATAATGTTTTTTTCTGCCGCCGGTCGGCTCGTTATGCAACTTTCACGCCGGTTAACGCGGAGATATCAAAAAGTCCGGACGGGTTTTTTCTTTATCGCGTCGTGTCGTTACTCGGCCCTTGAGTTTTCAAAAACAACGGTAACAAGGACGACGACGACGACGGCCACGACTCTTGAGATACAAGGGGAATTTTAAAAACGAAACGCGAGGGGACATCCATCGACGGAAAGCGAAAACGGAGAGTTGTCGGCGAGAGGGGTCGAGAACAGATCGCCCGGACTGGTTCGAACCGAGCCTGGCCGTTGCGTCGATGCCGTTTCGTTAGGTAGGCGCGAAACCTTCCGAGTAAGAGCAGGAAGCGTAGCCTTATATAACAGGGAGTAATTGGCGGCAAGTACGCGTAGGTAGGTATGTAGGTTCAGCCTTTCGGAATCGAAGCTTGAAACGCGTGTTTCAGTCAACGATGACACTCGGAAGATTCGAAGCTTCCGCTGAGCGCTTCGACTCTTCAACTTATCGTAAGCGGTTTCAGTGTTGCTTTCGTCGTTTGGCATTTAATTCTTGTGTCACGGAACGCCGCGTTCTACGGAGAAGAGATGGGGTGGTAGAGGAAAAAAAGAGATGGAAAGGAAGAGGTGAATGAATGGGAAAGGAAAGGAAGGGAAGAGAAAGAGTGCGATTACGTGGCATTGCGGTAAACCGCTGCGACAGGTTTTCGTTCTAGCAAGCTCGTTCCACGTTGCACGCGCCAAACCACGATAGAGGGGCTATCGAACGAGCGTTGCATTCCTTTTCGACTGGGTAGACGCAACATGGTAATCGTTGAACGAGGTTCCTCTGGCGCGTCACGTTCGACGAATCGAATTTGTCAAGGCAGTTGTCGATCCTTGCGATCGCGGGGCCCCGAAACGTTGATAAGACCACATCTTTTCCACAGTTCCCCGCGAAGTGGAAACGAACGTAGGAACGGTTAGCACCGTCGATAATTCTCCGGCTGTGTTGCGTCAAAGGTGAACCGCACTGGTGGAACGCGGCATACGAAATTCCATTCTCGCCGAGATTTCACGCACGCTCACGCGTATTGGCACGGCCATACACACGTACGTTCCTTCACTGTTTCGTTCGTTGCGTACTCTATCGCGGTCGTAGGTCTTGGCCGTTGCTCTGCTCAATTGCGCTTTCACCTATTCGTAGTTTCTTTCGTACACGAGCCAGCCTCGTCCATAAAGATAATCGTAGACGGCGAAAAGCCGGGAGTGTAGTCAGATCTCGAGAGAGGAAGAGAAAAACGGTTCTGGTAACGGTTACACGGTCGGGCGAGTTAACGACGAATGAACAAACTGGCGCATCAACGATCGCGTACAGCGACTCGTCGATCGATCGGGAACTAAAGCGATATCGGTTAGGGAAACGTATGCGTGCAGGAGGATTTGAGAGAAAAAAAATAGCGCGGTGTATGTAAGTACATATGAATTTAGTTTTCGCGTGGTCGGGGTACGATACGATCGGACTCGGTTGCGCGACCAGCCAGCTATGTAATCGACGGGACTCGCGGAAGGGAGGGAATAGCTCGTTGGGACAACTGTGAGAACGGGAACGCGTTGAAAGTACGCCGGATTTCAGTGCGAAACCCGCCGCGGAGTTTCTTTCGAATTAGGTACTACCTACGAATCCAACATCCCCCCTTGTTGCAGTACAACATACAACTCGGATCCATCCGCGAGCAACGGTGCATACATATTTCCTGCTTTTGATGGAATATCGATCAGGGGCTGATTCTTTCGCGCTATACTTTGGATAATCACATTTATCACGCTTAGAATTTGGGACGCGTGATCATCGTTGAGATCTTTGTTTCCGGTCTCTGTTTTCCCAACACCCAGTGGCGGATTTGGAACTTCCGGGAGGGGGAGGTGTAGATCTGAGAAATAAACCAGCGACTCTTTCGATCTCTTTCTGCTAAATGAAAAAGTGCTTTTTTTTTAGTATCAATTTATCATATTTTCCCTCATATTGCTAAGTTAAAATAAGTATTTTGAAAAATTAAAAAAGGATTTTTCGCTCGAGGAAGGGGCCCGCCTCTGTTTTTCTCACCACCCAGGGGAGGATTTCGGATTTTCTGGAGAGGGCAGGCATAAATCTCAGAAATGAACCAGGCACCTTTCCGATATTTTGGAAAGTTTTTTTTTTTTTAATTTCAATTTATCATATTTTCCCCCACATTGCTAAATTAAAATAAGTATTTTGTAAATTAAAATAAGTATTTTTCGCTCGAGGAAGAGACCCGCCTCTGTTTTTCTCCCCACCCAAGGAAGGATTTCGGATTTTTTGGAGGGGGCAGGCATAGATCTGAGAAATTGTCCAGGCACCTTTCCGATATTTTCCTGTGAAATGCAAAAATGTTTTTTTTTTTTAGTATCAATTTATCATATTTTCCCTCACATTGATAAATTAAAATAAGTATCTTGCAAATGAAAATAAGTATTTTCAACATTTTTTTGAAAGTCGATCGCTTCTTACTCACATCCTGCGAATCGTCTAACAATGTACTATGTAAGACGGACACGGGACACACGCACCGTTACTCGAATGCACGGTGACACGCGTCTAGTTACGATCATCTGGCTCGACCTCCGGCATAATAATATCATGGACAATTACGAGCAACGTGTATGTACATGAGCGACCGTTTTTTTCCCCCGACTCGATTGTATTCGATGACTGATCGGATGGCACAATATCGTATGTAAAGCTGCGAGTACATATACCTGCACACCTACTTACGTTCGCCGTTAGCGGCGGCGACGCCGCTGTGTAGACGACAGGATTGTATATATATATAGGTATGTATATACAAGGGGGGGATAGCAGAAGAAGGGGAACGAATCGAGCGAGAAGGTGGGAGCGGCGAAAATTCGCCGAGCGATCGCAGGAAATCGTAATTGGTCCACCCCTCGTCCGAATTTCCACATCGGCTGACGACGCATCGACCTGTACGACGTTTGCATAGCCAACGTTGGCGACCCCCCCCCCTGCGCTCACATTCCTTACGCATTTCAAAGATTCCGAACGTTTCGAAATCCCTCTAGCACTCGAGCGAAGTTTTTCTTGCGGTTGTCGTTATTCGGTAATGGATACTTAACAGCGTTTTTGTCGCAGTGAAACAAAGGTACCCGGACTGTATGGCCGTGTGTTGCGCCGGCTGGAAAGTTCGTGTCTCGAGGTCGCGACATCAGCCTAAAAGATTTCGTAAGGTCGAGAGCGTCACGTCCGCGACTCGGCAAATCGTGTCTCGCATTTTGGATGCGCGATCATCACGAACGTCGCGCGTCGGAATCGTCATCGTCGTCGCCGCGCTACCGAGACGTTCGCGTGCGAGTTTTTCCGTTGGAAATATTCCCCTCGGCCGAGACCCCGAGGATTCGCGTAGATAACCGCGCGCCGTCAAACGGATCGCTCGAAAGCCAAACGACTAGGCGTCCCAGGTTACGGCGCCGAGTCTCCGCGGACTATGGAATGGTAGAACCACTCGTTGCCGAAGGTCGACTAGTACGATGCCGTCGCGTACGTGCGTTTAAGCTCAAACTACGTGACTGAAAACTTAACCGGTCGACCGGATCGTCGTTGGACCTCGCCCGGCTCGCGTCGATTGCCTCGATTGTGTGTAGCTCGATTCCATCGCGTCTGATCGCATCGGCGAGGTTCGAGGACGATTGAACGGTTCTCGCTGTTGGTCGTTTATCGTTTGTCAATAGGTACATGCTCGGTGGTTGCGAGACTCGACTCGATCACGCGTCACGACAACTGAAAGAGAGGGAGAGAGAGAGACGAATCGATCCATCGGCGCATCGCGATCTTGAAACCGCTCGAAGCGGAGCGTTGCGACGCGTTGGAAAGTTCGAACGATTCACGATTGCTCGCCCGTATATTCGTTCTTCCAGTCGGCACGGGTGGTAAGAAACGAGTTAGCCGATAGTAGTTGGATCCCCCTGAAACGAATTGACCTCGTGAGATGGAAATCCGTCGGTCGGTTGTCTCCATTACAAGCTCGTCCACGGCAGACCAAAACGCTCAGGTTAAAGTTTGCCCCGCAATCGTGGCTGTTCTTCCACTTATGCCAAAATCACCCGTGAGTTTCATTAGGGTAGGTTTCCTTGTACGCGACTGGACGCATCGTCAAGATTTTCAAAGTCGATTTTCTCGAAAATGAAGCGCGATATCAAAAAATTTTATTCCTTCTTCTCGACTTATTTTTTTGTTAATAAGTAAGAGTGACTTTTTCTCATATCGTGCTTCATTTTCGAGAAAATCGTAAAATGCGTCCAGTCGCGTACAGGAAATCTTAATGAAAATCACCGGCGATTTAGGCGTAAGTGGAACTCGTTCATGGAAATCTACACGAATAGCTGACAATTAGTAAACTCTGTACCTACTTAATAGGTGGCGGAGAATACGTGCGGCAGAGGGATAGCTAGCGGAAAGAAAATGAGGGAATGTGAGGATTCTTCCGGTAACTGGTAAACGCGACACGATAGAAAGCAAAGGCGACCCACGATAGCAACGCGACCAACTTTCTTTCGATGGTTCGCGCGTGAGCAGACGCCCGCGCGCTCTGTTTCGTTTCGTTTCAATTCGATCACAACACGGTCGGCGGATGAGAAACGTTACTCGAGAACACGGCGATAAGAAGTGAGCGGAGACTGTCGAGAATGGGGAAAAAACGGGAAATAGGTCTGCGCAGTCATCTCCGACGTCATTATTATTATTATTATTCTTATTGAAAATAAACGGGCATTGCTCAATACAAGGCACAGTTACAACGACGTGATAGGATTTTCCTGACACAATAACTTCCCCTAAAAGAGGAAGTATCACCGGAAAAGAAGTCGACATAGTCTATGTAGGAGCTGGAATCGATCATTAGGGTGACTATATCTAATATCGCCTAGTAAAGTGTCAAAGTAAAGAGAAATTATTCATCTTTCATGTAGCATAAGTTAAAATCGTTGGAACCTACAAATTTTGAATTAGGAATTAAAAAACGTAAGACATGCAAAAATCCGGTTCTGAGAAAAGTGTACCTAGTATCGCCTACTCAAGAAATATTGATTAATTTATGTATAGATGAGTTTTTAAAGTCATCTTCACATGTGTTTTTATTATTTCTTGCTCTATAAATGTATTTTTATTCGTCTTTGATTTCATTTTTATTAGAAAAATATAGTAATTTAAAAATATAGATTTTTAAAATATTTTATTTTTTTCGTTCCGATGTATATATTGGACAAATAAAGTTTATTTCGGTTGCTCGGCACATTTCGTAACCCCACCTGTAACACACATTACATCGAAACCATTGTTCCCCGGTAGACGGAATTGAGAACACGCATATTGCTAAAAGAATTTTTCATTACGAAAAATATTTGAATCGATTTCATTCTTTAAGTACTGACTGTAAAATTATCATATGATTGAATTCGCTATTAATTTTTTCGTTTGACCTTGGAGAAATTATTGCTATCGATTACAAAACACCATATGTTCTAATTACTTCACGATAAAATAAAACAAAGTTTTTCCGAAAAGTGGGCAATGTCACCCCAGCGGGCAAACTCACCCCGATTTACGTTATTAATGATCTTAAATAGAAAGGACATGTCAGTTACAGTCCTGCGCGCAGTGAGTGTTGTCATACTTAGTGTAATTTATATTCTGCAAACCGCAGAAACTTATACTGCACGCTTTCCAGCTGAGTATCGTAATTTAATTGAATTGGGCGACCATATAACGAATGCAGCTCTAAATTAAGCCTGACAAACATATGTACAATAAATTTACAACACTTATATTTACAAAGTCAGCAGAAATTTTCCCCTTTAGCCCCTCTACTTAGGCCCAAGTGGCTCGAATCGAAACGCACGCGCCGACCGATGGCCGACTGTTCTGTTGTGGTTTCAGGGGCTGCAGTGGCCGTTGGGGCGCTACTGATAATCGTGGCCGCAATACTGGCGGCGGTGTTTCCGAAATTGGTGGACGTTCTGCTGAACAGAGAGATCGCCCTCAGAGATGGCGGCCGTACGTTCGATTGGTGGAGAGAGCCTCCGGTGTCGCCTCAGCTCAGCGTCTACATTTACAACGTAACGAATGCTGACGAATTTTTGAACGACGGCGAGAAACCTGTGCTACAAGAACTCGGCCCTTACGTGTACGTACAGCACTGGGAAAAGGTCGAGGTGAAGTTCAACGAGAACGATACAGTGTCCTACAGAGTGAAGAAACAATTTGTTTTTTCGCCGGTAAGAATCTCTGCGTTTCCTTGTCCGTTCGACAGACCGTGTGATTCAAGGCCGCCTTCGCGCATCGATTCTATAGTTGATTCGTGACTCTCTGGGAGATTTATTGTATTTTTATCTCCTCTCCTCCTCTCTTCGCTCTTCTCCTCCCTTCTTCTCTCCTCCACTCCCCTCTCCTCACGCGAATATGAACAGTTACCTTTTCGACGGTTCTGAAAGCTTCGATTCTCCTTTTTTCACGGCCCATTGACGGTTGTGTGGCCAAAAAAAAACGAACGATACCCAGCGGTAGGAGGAGCTTGGAGAGAAGGAAGTGGGAAAAGTAAAGAATGGAAAAATTTTCGTAAAACCGACGAGAGTAACTATAGTATAGTAGAGTCTAGTCGAGTCGAGTCGAGTCGAATTGCCGATTGCAACAGGGTTGTCAATTTGGCTTTTCTGACGCCAAATTCCAGAAATCTTTTTTCCAATTTGGTTGGCGTTGAAAAATTCATTTGGCTTTTTCTTACAATCTTTTCCCTAAAACTTTTTATTTTTAAATAATTTCAAACGGAACAGTTTTGGATTGGTTTAGTATTATTTTTTATTGATTCGTTTAGTATTATTTTACTTAAACGTAAGATTTGAAGTTGGCAACCCTAGTAAGATGCTAGGAGCGCAGCAACGCGCTTCCGCGAATTAAAAGCAGAGGTGTAGGGTAGCGACTGCTTAGTGTTTGGCCAGCGTGTTCTCCGAGAGACGCGCGATACCTCGATTCCCAGTATTGTTTCTCGGAACAATGTAGGTCGAGTGAACGCGAACGATCGTGTACAATATCATCGCTCGTATAGATGAATATGTATACCTCGTGTACGCGCGCACTACTTGGAACCGCGTCTTCTTTACGGGCGACGGATGGTTCGGGGACAGGGGGGGAAGAGGAGGCGCGAAGGCACGAGACGAGAGAGGACGGAATAACACAGAATCTATAGTCTATACACGGATGTTGGCCCACGAAAACAACCGGTGACCGGTTACTCGACTAATCGGAAGGGGGTATCCGTTACACTTGCAGGAGAAGTCGGCCGGCTCGGAGGAAGATTTAGTGGTGGTCCCTAACGTGCCGATGCTTTCGGCGACCAGTCAGTCGAAGCACGCGGCGCGTTTCCTTCGACTAGCGATGGCATCGATCATGGACATTCTGCGAATAAAGCCGTTCGTCGAAGTGTCGGTCGGGCAGTTGCTGTGGGGTTACGAGGATCCGTTGCTTAAATTGGCCAAGGATGTCGTGCCGAAAGAGCAAAAGTTGCCGTACGACCAGTTCGGCTTGCTGTACGGTAAAAATACCACGATGCCCGATTGGTTTACGATCTTCACGGGTCAGAAGGATATTTCCAAGTACGGGATTCTTGACAAATGGAACGGGAAGGGTAGCTTCGGCCACTGGACGAACCCAGAGTGCGACAGTGTCGCCGGCAGCGACGGGAGTATCTTTCCTCCGCGCATTACCAAACACACAGTGCTGAAAATATTCGACAAGGATCTCTGCAGGGCCTTGCCTTTGGCGTTTAAGGTAATCCTAATCTGTGAATCTTGCTTGTCGTCCTCGACTACCTTGCCCGGAGTGTGTCCGGATAGTAGCTGGGCAAAGTTTGATTTCAGGAGGAGGTGACTACCGCCGGTCAAATACCCGGCTACAGGTTCGTGCCTACCAAGGACGCTTTTGCCTCGCCGAGCAGAGTGGAGGCGCAGAAATGCTTCTGCCCGGCGGGACCGCCGTGTGCCCCCGAGGGCACCTTTAACGCCTCCCTGTGCCAATACGAGTCTCCAGTTCTGCTGAGCTTTCCGCATTTTTACCTCGGTAAGATGCCGCGCGCGCGCGTGTTTGTTTGTCTCCGAACTATTCGGCCGGCTAATTGGAGAACGCGTTCTGCGGTGATTCACGCTGCAGAATTATAAAATTATAAATCATAGTCAATGTAACACGTTTCCACAAAATATTCATGAAAAAAACATCAAGCAGTACTGGACAAAAATTCATAAATATTCGAAACATGAATATTTACTTCCCGCTGACTATTTTAGATTTTTCTCACGGCGACACATTACGACAAGTAGCACGTTTCATTTTTTTTTTTTTTTTTTTACGAAAAACAGCACGTTTCAGTTTACCACGTAAAGAAGCACATTCTATCGTTTCTGACGAATATTAGCACGTTTGGTCTTCCGCCGCGAGAACTAACATATTTGACTGCTTAACCACGAAGAATAGCACATTTCGTAACTAGCAGATTATCCTTTCGCCATGAAGAATAGCACGTTTTGGGTTAAATTGCAGAAAGTATCACGTTTCGGCGCGTGGTTAAATTGTTGAAGTGCATTTTGCATCGAAGAATTCAACTATTGAAAGTATTGTTTATTAAATAATAAGTCCATCTAATCACCAAAAGGGAAACACGTATGAAAATTTGTGGCAAACCGCTGAAACGTGCTAGTTTTCGCAGTGAAAGATCAAACGTGCTATTTTTCGTAGCCAACCATCCAAATGTGCTGCTATTCGTAGCTACAGTCGGAACGTCTCACTTTTCGTAACATGCGTCGATTAAATGGCAAGCTATTTAGTCATTCATATGCTTCAAGATCGCTAATCGCAGCATAATTTATTCCATAATAAAGTGTGACAATTTTTTCAAAATTTTAATTTTAAAAACGTATAGTGGAAAAATTATCAGAATAATTTTATCCCTGAAGCAAACATTTGTTTTCCTTTGACATTTTCTCGTATCATTAAAAACAACGGAAATATTTTAAGTTAAGCAACGTTGCGCAACATTGCAGGATCATCGCAGCAACATTACAGGGTCATTGCAGGAACGTTGCCGTAACATTGCAGGAACGTTGCCGTAACGTTGCAGGAACGTTGCCGTAACGTTACAGGAACGTTGCCGTAAGGTTGCAGGAACGTTGCCGTTACGTTACAGGAACGTTGCCGTAAGGTTGCAGGAACGTTGCCGAAACGTTGCCGTAACGTTGCAGAAATGTTGCAGGATCGTTGCCGTGTAATATTGCAACGCAACATTGAATAATTTTATATCCGCCCCGTGCAACGTTGCACGGCAGCGTCGCAGCAACGTTATATCGACATTACGCTGCAACCATGCAACACTGCAAGGTTACTGCAACCATCCTGCAACGTTGCCGCCACGAAGTGTGCTGTACGTGTATCCTCAACACTTTCAGCCTTCCTACTGCTGTATCGCCCTGAGAACTATTCTAACCGAATCTTGCTATCGCGAGGCAACCACGGTGGAGCATTCTCCGTCATGCCCCGAACACGGAAGCGGAACGTTTGATTCGATTCAAAACATTTCAGCGGATCCAGCGCTGCGGGAGGCTGTCACTGGTATATCGGCGCCGATCGAGGAGAAGCATCAATTCTACATCGACATCCAGCCGATGATGGGCACCGCTTTGAGAGCCAAGGCGAGAATTCAGATAAATCTGGCGGTTAGCCAGGTGCGGGATATCAAGCAGGTCACCTCGTTCCCGGACATAGTGTTTCCCATCATTTGGTTCGAAGACGTGAGTATGCGTGCATTCCATCATCCCTTGTCTGCCTCTAAAACTTTCTACTCGCGCGTGCTCTTCGATCCGTGTGAATCCGCCGCGATGCAGTCTCGTAACTCTGCCGTGACCGGCAGACGCGCGGATGGGAGTCGAGAGACGAAACGTAGTGGACAGAAACGGCCGAGGTACCCGCGATGTTTACCGTGCAAGTAGGTAATTGCGGGGAGGGGGATGAGGAAGGGAGGGGGGGGGAGAGGGACACCGCGTGATTCGACACCTCGGCGGGTGATTCATTTCGATGGAATGAACGATCGAGCGGATAATTCACCGAGGACGCACGCTTCGCACCCGCACCTCACAGTAATCACTTCTGCTTCGCGGCTGATGGCTCGATACCGAACCGAGCATGAACGTCGTACCAACGCGTGAACTTAATTGCAGGGCATCGACGAGCTACCCGCGGAGATGCGCAGCCTGATGAAGATGGCCGTTGACGTGCCGCCGATAGCTCGCGCGGCGGTGTCCGGAGCCCTGGCCGCGATCGGGGCGATCGTACTGATCGGAGCGCTGGTGTGCTTGGCACGCGCCGCTAAACGCCAGGAGAAACTTCATCTCAGCAATCCGTTACCGTCCAACACCGGCTCCGGCAAAACCGGTCAGCTGAACCCGGCTTTCCAGAATTCCTCCGTTTCGAAGTAGAGCGATCGGCTTTGCCAGCCGATCTCTCACACCTTCCATTCGCCAACGCGAGTCCGTGTTTTGCGTACACCGATGCCAACTTCGAATATCGCGAGGAACAAAGGATTTATAGTTTCCTATATTTTTACCATCGCTCCTCCCAAATTTCATCTCGTTCCTGTTCCTGTTTCTATTCCTCTTCCTGTTCCTCTTCCTGTTCCACCTCCTCTTCCTGTTCCTCTTTCTCGCTTCGGAGGGATTGAGAACGAACGAACGGTCGAGTTTCGAGCCGGTGGTGGTGGACGCAAAACTCGTGGATCGTTGTTCGGCCTGGATTTGCGCTTACAAGAATGATACAGCGTGTTAGAATTTCAAGGCCGCGAGAAAGACGCAAGGGAGGGCCTCTTTAGGGTATACTTTACAGTGTAACGATAGCTAAAGCACATTTTTTCCGGGGTCCCTTTTAATTTTACTTTCGGTATCGCGTATAACGAAGGATCTCTGCACGTAGCGACGGTGCATAAATCCGATGATAGATAGATGGAAGAAGGGTTGTAAGGGTGTCGACGAACCTGGGACAGCGAGACCAGAAACTAACGAAGGAGTTGTAAAGAATGCCGATAACGTGCGCGGTAACACGCCAACGAAAACTGACAAAATCATTCCGTCCAACAGACGCACACACAGAGACTCGCACACTAGGGTGGAACGAAATATAGGCACCTGGAAAATTTGTTGAACACGCTCAAACTTCGGCAGCTTGAATACAATTACAAAAGGCATCTTTTGCCCATTAGTAGAACTCGTGAATAAAAAAATATTTTACCCCTATACTTCGTTCCACCCTGACGCACACACACCTACACGGACACATACATTTAGATATGTATATATTGGATCGCGCGTGTGAGATTAGACACGAGCCAAGTCGCCGCGCTCGGGCTTCAATGAATCCGACGACGGCGACCGAGACTCTATTGTTACTCATTATCCGTTTATGTACATGAGATAGATTACGGTTAGGTTTTTAGACGAATTTAGTTTTCTACGATGGAGGAGACCGAGGAGACAATAAAATAGCCAAATAGCATGGAAATCGGATCGATTCCAGTCGACTTGAGACAATTCTATGGAAACGAATAAAAGCATATAGCAGGTATATATCAGAGTTGGAGAGAGAGATCGCTGATGCGATCGCCAGCTGATTTTTTATTCCCGTGGTCCAGCGGTATTTACAAGATAGCCCGTAGCGGGAAACTCGTTGCCACGCGTTGCGCGGCGATAAGCTGAAGAAAAAGGGGATTCGGTTATCTTTACTTCTGCGAAGATGTCGTTGGACATGACCCAGGTTATCAGCCTCTGTAGAAAAGCTTCGCGAAACGTTGTTCGTCCATGCAACGATGCGTTCGCTAGTGTTGGATCGACCGCGTCAACGGAATTAACTGGCGAATTTTTCTCAACTGTATCGCGCGTGTACGTTCTCATCCGCCGTTATCGCGATTCCGACACGATCGACCACTCTGACGTATGATGTACAGTGATTCGACCGAGTGATTTCTTTTAAGATATCCGTACCACCGGGGGCGAGGAGCCGGTGGTGGTCGTGGTGTCGGTGGCGTTGATAGAAGCCTCGCGGGGAATCGAGCTCGAGATGGTCGACAACACGATCCGGTCGTGGTCTCGATCGGAGCCACGTTTCGCGTCGATCCTCTTCTGTTTCTTGAACGCGGCAATCAGGCCTCCGATAGACAGGAGCATGCCAACCAGGCTGCACCACTGGCAGCCAGCTTCGATAGCGTTTGCGAGGTAGTAGCCGTGATAAAAGAGCCGCTGCACCGATTCCGGTAGCTCGTCTATTCCAGAGTCTAACCAGATTAAAGGCAGGATCGTGCCGTCCTTCAAGTTCCCGGCGAAAGGCACGCCAACCGCCTTTCGCACCTCCAAGTTCAATTGAAGCTTAATGCGGGTGGCCACGGTGACGCCCAATCTCTGTAATTTACACGAACAGGAATAAAGCTGGGAATCCACTGGGTAGCTAAGCTATGCCATGCGACGCTATACTATGCTATGTTACAATTTAAAAAAATTACCTATGTTTTAACTTAGCTTTTGGTGGAAACGGTTCCATAAAGCCGGGACTCCACCGCGATGCTTCGTTTTAAAAAAATTTTAGTTAAAACGTAGCATCGCATAACACAGCTTAGCTTCCCGGTGGATTCCCGGCTTTATGGAACCGTTTCCACGAAAAGCTAAGTTATTAAAATATAGCATCGCATAGCATAGCTCAGCTTTGCTTCCCGGTGGATTCCCGGCTTAAGGCATGACGATTTGGTTTTGTGCGTTTGATTTTGAAGTTGCTCGATAACATACCGGATGGAGATCGATGTAGCTCTCGTGGTGTTCTCGTCGAGGTGCCAGCCCGTCGATTCTTTGGAGCAGCGACTCGTCGCCCAAGTAAAAGTGAGGGAAAGAGAGGATCAACGGTGCGCCGAATTTGCAGGCAGAGACGTTGAACGTTCCAGCCGGAGGACACGTTCTACGCGCGGAGTCGTTGGATTCCTTGGAGCAGAAACAGGAGTCTTGTTCGGGGGTGGACGTAAAAGCGTTGCTCGGTATTTTGTACCTATGGTCGGATCGGATCGATGATTCGTACGAAGCGTCTTAAACGAAAAGAAAATACTTTCGCCTCTGGATCGGTGTAAATTTTCTTTTTTTCTTCAACCCGAAGGATGGTGTGAACCCTAGTAGCATTTTTGGTTGGCCATCGGTAGCCAACAGCTGGGAATTAGTTGGGATATAGTTATCGTTTTGCGTACAAATTCCCAACATAGCAAAGTTTGCCAAGGAGTGTTCAATGTTGGGCCTACAATTATTATGGTTGGTTAATTCACAAAAAGTTACGACAGTTTGCCTAGGAATATTCAATGTTGGGCCTACAATTGTTATAGTTGATTAATTAACACAAAATTTACAACGATGATTAAATGTCGTCTTACAAACGTCAGAAAATTTGCTACATCTAAAAACCTGTTATTATATTCCAAGTTGTGTTTTCCCTTTTCTTATTTATAAATACTTAATGAGGACGTCTGTTTTAAGACGAATGTGAAATTTTAAGGAAAAAGCGTAAAGGTCGAATGATGATATTTTCTAGAATATGTCGCGTCACTGTGCAGTTTTTATAAACAATTAATATTAGTTATGTAACTATAAATTAGAAGTGTCTACAAGGAAGTGTAGTTGCGAACAGCGGTTGCTTCGTAAGCGAAAAAGAAGAAGACTTCTGGACGTTTTTAAGACGTCTTTTGGAAAGAAACCTTCAGTTGGGGCTTTATGTTAAGTGACGTTGGGCCTGCGTTGGTTACAATCGTGGGCCCATTTGAAAATAGCGCGGCACTTAACAGTTGGCCAACGGATAACACGTAATTGGTCTAACAAACTCCCAAAAAAATAAATGCTACTAGGGAACTGTGACGGAGAAGGTGAGTGGAAGAAGGCAAAGGGCGGTATGACGACACCAAGGAAGACTAACAACCCGGATAGCACACCTCGTCTTAGAGACGTCTAGGTTATGTACATTTTAGGTCTCAACGTCTTGATTTGTAACAATACGTCTTTAAGACGCCTTTTGGACGTCTTTAAGACTTTACTAGATGTTGTGATATCTGGGAAGGGAACACCACGAATCCGGGCTCACCAATTGAAACCCAACTTTGTGGGTTTTTAGGGTGACTCAAAACTAGAACAACTGTGTGTTTCATTTGGGCCCTATGGCTCTTTAAGGTGGTGAAAACTAACCTCAAAGTCAAATTGGGACTTCCACTTTTTCGCGTGTAACTCTCAAAATACAACAGACAGAAAAAAATGTTTCAAATAAAGTTTAATGGTGCAATAAGCGCTACAAAATTTTGAAAAAAGTTTAAAAATACTCGAACGGAAAAAACTTTTTTTAAAATTTTGTTAACGCAAGTTTGCAGCGTTTATTGCACCATTCAACTTTTGTTTGAAACATTTTTTTCTGTCTATGCGAAAAAGTGGAAGTCCCAATTTGACTTTGAGGTTAGTTTCCACCCCCTTAAAGGGCGATAGGGCCCAAATGAAACACCGTTGTTCTTTTTTCGAGTGACTCTAAAAACCCACAAAGTTGAGTTCCAATCGGTGAGTCCGGATTCGCGGTGTTCCCTTGTAACGAGGTAACTAATTGAAGGAAGGCAGTCAGAGGTACGGTATCGGCGAATCATGCATAGATACCTTAAGGTGGGAATGCCGTAAGCAAATGCACGCCCCTCGTAATGAAACGGCATCGATCTGCAGACATCTTTCGCGTAGATGTAAAGGGTTTCGTTGGGTTGTTGGATCCACTGTGGTGGAAATACACTGCCATCGGTGCCGTAAACTCTGTCGCATTTCTCGTCTCCCCAGATCTTTCGGTCCTCGACTCCGTTAACTCGGTCAATCAGCCCGAGGTTTCCAAGACTGTCGACCCCCGTGTGCATTGTGATACGATCCGCGCTAATGCCATTTATCTGAAATCGATCAAGGATCACGGATCACGATTCGTACGGATTTGAACGAAATTGAAATTTTTTCTGTTCTATAACATTCAATAGCTGTTTCTTACAGATTTTTGTGCGCTGAAAACGAATCCACGCACCGTTAATCGCTATCACCTTTAGTTTTCGAGAAATTCGATTTTGAGAAAAATACTAACATTTTTGTGACTGTTGTCATATAATTTTGATCTTTCTAAAAAATTCTGCGCGATTCCATCAACTGAATAGTGTTCATAGTGAGATAGCTCTCTACCCATGATAGCAGAAGGAAGCGAACGCCCACGGATGTTAATTTCCGTAGTAACAAATGGTGATCTACGGTATCGAAGGCTTTTTGAAATTCTCTATCTGGACGGTCTCGTTTACAGCTAAGTTGGTGGAAGTGGATCGCTTTGCAACGAAGCCGTGCGTTTATTATTATTCTATATTAATTATTCTATGAACCCTCGCGAACACAACAATATAACATTTAAATACATTTAAATAACAATCAAAGGGAAATAGACACCTGAAACGCACTAATTTTTGAAGATATCTTTCTATATATTTTAAAAACTAAGAGTCCAGGAGAAAATCTGACTATTCCACGCGATGCAGCGGACAATTTTCCTTCGGAAACCATTAATAGAAGTGGTAAAACACCTTTTGCTCTTACTACAGAAACGAAAGAGTGTGGCAAAACGCGCGGCGCGCACAGTAGTAGTCATGCGCGTTACGCGATTCTGTGACGCTGAGCGGCAGTGATTTTATTAGAAAATGTGTTATGTACTCTTAAAGTTCACTGATCAAGTCTCCCCTTCAGTGGGGGATATTTGATACTTATACCGTCATTGCCAGAAAATTTTTAAAAACAGTTATTAAAATTAGTTTTCAGTTCTCAAATTTGTACAAGTATGTTGAAAATACTCTAAGAATCACAACTTAAATAATTGAATACAAACAAAGCAAACCATTATTATTATTTTAATGAAAAAAAGCAAAACTTCTAAATTTTTCGTAAATTTTGTTGAAATTAAATTCTATTTTAATTGCTTACGTTAAAATTTCTAATTGGAGGAGCTAGATTTTACTAAAATTTTCTTGAAATTAATTTTATTTAAGTTTCTAATTCGAGGAGCAAAATGTTTCGTGAATTTTGTTGAAATTAAATTCTATTTTAATTTCTTAAATTCTATTTTAATTAATTTCCTTAAGAATTCCACGTACGAATGCAAGAAGTCCAAATTTATCGTAGGTTAGATGATGCTGAAGCTCGGCAAACGGTTTGATCATTTGAAAGAACTTGTCCTCGTAACCCCAGAGGTAGTCGCCGGCCGATAGTTCGAGAAACGGTTTTACGCTGAAACCCGATAGAACCATGGTTAGACCGAGTTGCATCGCGTACGGCAGGTTCCGAGAGAACGCGAGCGCCGACATGAGGAGCACATTGGGCACGACAACCCTGTCGTCCTCCGGGTTGCCAGAGATCCATTTGAAGCTCCGATGCTCCTGGTACGTGACCGTTTCGTTCTCGTGCATCTCTACGTTCACCCGGCTTAGAGTCTCCCTGTACACGTACGGGCCGATCTCCTGCACCTGCAACTTCTTGGCGTTCCCGCTCTCGAACTCCGCTAGGTTCGTGTAGTTGAAAACGTAGATCTTCACCGTGAGACCAACCGGGGGCCGTTGCCACAATTGGAAAGCCGTGGTGCCGTTTCGCAGCTCCAGATTCGACAGAATCGCGTCACGGAACACATTCGTAAACCAAAATACCACAAACAGACCGATGCTCGTCAACGCGGCCAGCCCGTAGAACCAGCGACCTCGGCTTCTTCGCGCTTCGTCCAAACTTTTCCCAAACGCTCGCGCCAATTTCTTCCTTTTCTCCATGTTAATTAAGGCACTTTTAATCGACGCAGTGCCACCGCAAATCCTCCACCAGTATTCACAAGTCCTCTGGACGCCAGGAATCCCACCCCCGTTGAACGCGCGCGCGATCCTTGTCCGATCGTCCGGTGCGATCGCCTTTTCGCTGGCCTACTGAGTTCCTTCGGATACATCCACGCTGTATAAAAATCTCCCCACCTTCCTCCGATTCATCGATAACCTCGCCGCGGCGATGACCCTCTGGTTTGTTACCAAACTTAGGACAGCTCGGAATCCAGTCGTTGCCCCATTTCTCTTCTATTGCCACATCCTTCCAGTGGTCCCTGCACCCTTCGCTGCTTTTCTTATTTCTTCTAGTAAACCGGCGCCCACCGCCGCTGAAGATCTCCAATTTTTCAGAGATTAGCCACATCGCAAAAGTTACCGTCAACCCTCTTTGAACCGTTTGCGGGCTCATCTCGAGGCTCGTGGGCCGCATGGGTCCCGGGACCGTGGGCCCTCGTGGGGCCTTAGTCGAAAACGAGACAACCGCGGCCGAGCGCTTATCGTTCGCAGACGAAAAAATAGCTCGAACGATCGATAACAGTGGCTTCTCGTCTTTCGCGCTACCAACTCTGCGAGCTTTCGTTTCTTTGCGATAAGCTGTAATCTCGTGGACGAGAACGCTTCCCGGCTCCAGCTGGTCGAAATTTCAGAAGGTGTGCGAGTAGATCGCACGGCTATTCGGGATGGCAGCACTGATTCGCGTTCAGCTGGTCTTTCAGGGAAATTCGGGGATTTGGAAAATGACACAGTTTGGGAGGTTTGAGATTCGCTCTACGTCACATGGCGTCGCGACGCGTCGGGAAATCCGATGCGCTTCGACACCAACGATTCGATTTTATCGAGACTGACCGCTCGCTGTTGTGACTGCCAGACGATGCCCTTTTCACCCGTTCCTTCTGCGCTGTCTCGTTGCGCGTTATTTAGCATTTGTTTGTGTTTTTCACGCAACCGCAAGACGTAACGGCTCGTACGATTGATACGGTCCTCGGGTAGTTAACAGCAGCTTTCGCATCTTATCGCCCCTCCTCTACAGTTCTCTGCGTCGCGCCACGTGAACGCGTCATCTCATTTTTGCATTGCAGAGAAAATTCAATTTCAATTCATACATCGCGTAACCGCGCACGCGGTATAAAACAGACCTCTGGCATCTCATGGGAGATTGTGTCGCGTGTCACGTGTCACATGAACTGATGTACCGTGAACTGGGGGAACATTGGCAGTGCGGGGTAACATTGACATCTACTTAATATCTAGTGAGAAGGAAAAGGAAAACAATTTTATGCATTTTCACCAGTGGAGGATTTAACAGGGCGGCTGATGAGCAGTTGCCACCTAGGCCCCTGCACAGAAGGTTCCCGCAGGGCCTCATGACCAAAAAAAATTATGATTATGTATGGACACTAACCAAACACTACATTTTTTTCGTATTACTACACTTGTACCGTGTTTATTAAACTATCTCTTTATTTTCCCGAAAAGGGCCCCCACCCAGAAGGCCCCCAGGGCCCTATCTTCAAACAAAAATTATGATTTTATACAAACACTATATTTTTTTCTGTATTACTACACTTAACCCGCTTTTAGTAAACCAACTCTTCATTTTCTTCAAAAAATGGGCCCCTCAAAACGTTTGCCGCCTGGGCCTTTTTTCTTAAATCCGCTACTGATTTATTAAGTGTATTAAGGTGTATCGCACCCCAAGAGCAATTTTAGAGTTAAAATATTGCGCCTTTATAACTTCCCAAGGGGATTTGTCGCAAAAGAAAATATAAAAAAATGAAAAATTACGTGGAAAATCGCTCTTTTTCAACCACAAATTTTATCATATTAATCACACCATGATTGTATATCTATTACGAATGTCCAATTATCACTGAAATGTTAAAAGATTCAAAAATACGATAAGAGTAACTCAAAAAATGGCGCTGGGGTACATAAACCCTTTCTGACCAATTTGTGATTATAAGAAGGTGTGACCATGAAGGGTTACACACTTAATCTAAATGACTTGAGTTTCTAACCTGGTAGACTACCTAGTAGAGAATGCCGTATATCTTAAGAATAAGCAACGACTGAGAATACTGCTCTGTGACTTTTTCGTTCTACTTCTTTTGACGGCCGGCAGATTTCATCGATGTCGTAAATACATTTACATATATAACATTTTTCTGACAAGCCCAGTAAACCACTACAGTCTCATTAATACATATGTATATGCCTTCTAAGTCACGACGCCTCTCGCGACGTCCAGGGAAACTAAACAAAAACCGGCACACAAAATCGCCAGGATAAAAGTTACAGAGTCTGAACACCTGTCTATTACACTCTTATCATAGTGTCTCTACTTCCAAGGTGTCTACGAAGACACCTTGTACTCTATTCACCGAATATACATACATATGATCCCCCAGCAACCTACACGATTCATTCAAACTTGATTCACCGAGAGATAACAATACGAAACACTATCATTCGAAGATGCAACGAAATATTTTTCGAATCAAATTTCACGAGATAAATCAGTTCCATGCGCACTCCACAGACCGCGACTGCGACTGCGCAGTGCCTGCCGCTCGCCCGTGTGTTCTATTACCACACTACTACTATAGTAGGCTAATAAGTTTCAAGTATCATGTTTTGCATGCGGCAATTCCGCCAAGTATCATTACTGGTGGTGAAAATACCGCAAATATCTGTGTCGGTTTTTTGGCAAAGCCCCCTCGAATGGTGTTGAATAGTGCCGTTATTACAGTGTAACCTGCGAAGTACATTAACCGAGGGTTTTGATCGGCATAAACGAGCTTAAACGATCTTGAACGAGCTCGCGGGCCATGCAGTGGTAGTCCAGGTAACCTAAAAGTCGACCTTTAAAGTCGTACATACGCGTATCGTAGCAATTGTACAGGTGAACGAGGAGAATATCTCTCGAGAGAATCTAGGTATAACGATTAGATTCTGAACGAGTTGTTACGAGGAAACCTGGTGAGGTCGCGACGGAGAAGGATGAGATCCCAGCAGAGCCCAGCGACGTTACAGTCGACGGTTGATCGCGAGAAAGTCTACGCTTGGATAATCGAGCTGTCCAATTCCGAGACGAGGGAGAACGCTTTGCAGGAGCTTAGCAAAAAGCGCGAGGTGGTGCCCGATCTGGCGCCTATGCTTTGGCACTCGTTCGGGACGATCGCGTCGTTGCTGCAAGAGATCATAAACATCTACCCGGCGATTAATCCAGCCACGCTGACCGCGTATCAAAGCAATCGAGTGTGCAACGCGTTGGCGCTGTTGCAGTGCGTCGCCAGCCACCCGGAAACCAGGTCATCTTTTCTACAAGTAAGAAGGAAACTGTGAGTTTTCAATGTTGCAAAAGGGAACGCAGCTTCACACTTTTCGTTAATTCTTTATATTCTCATTTTCAGGCCCACGTTCCGCTGTTCCTGTATCCATTCCTGCACACCGTCAGCAAGACTCGTCCGTTCGAATATCTCAGGTTGACCAGCCTGGGAGTGATTGGCGCGCTGGTTAAAACAGACGAGCAGGAGGTAATCACGTTCTTACTCACCACAGAGATAATCCCGCTATGTTTGAGAATCATGGAAAGCGGTTCGGAGTTGAGCAAGACTGTGGCCACGTTCATCTTGCAAAAGATTCTGTTGGACGACAGCGGCCTGTCTTACATATGTCAGACTTACGACAGATTTAGCCACGTCGCTATGATTTTGGGGAAAATGGTGCTCTCCTTGGCCAAAGACCCATCGGCTAGGCTATTGAAGCACGTGGTGAGGTGTTACTTGAGACTGTCGGACAATCCGAGGTAAGCGGAGCATGACGGAATACGTTAGTTTACGAAATAAGAAAAGGAAGTGTGCAGCGGATGCCACTAGTTTTTTTCTTATGCAAAATGGCTCGCTGATTTTGAGAATGAAGTCCAAAAAAATTCTGTGGATACGTTTTCGAGATATCGACGGGTGGACTTTTTACCGGTTTGTTAAAAAGGTGGTAGTAGTTAATT
Source organism: Andrena flavipes (assembly GCA_963971345.1). NCBI lineage: Eukaryota > Metazoa > Arthropoda > Insecta > Hymenoptera > Andrenidae > Andrena > Andrena flavipes. The sequence continues at coordinate 78,467,463 of OZ020480.1, forward strand.
GCGAATATCTCGTGTTAAGAATGATCGACGTGGTCGGAAATTATCTCAAATTAAAGATTATTGAATCGTCAACAAATCTACTTCACAACATTTTGAAATTGGTTCGGTAGGTCGGGTGAGATCGATGGAAATATGTGAAAAAAGTCATTACTTTTCGACCGAAATTGATATCGATAATTGATTTAATCATCTGGGAAAATTCAAATCGCAAAAATGGGCCCAGTTTCTCTTTTTTTATGTTGAGTTTGTACTTTTACGGAGAAAATAAGGTGCTACTGAAGAAAATCTATGGGTAAACACCGAGGCTAGAGACAATTGTGCGAAAACACTACAAGTTTTTTTGTTTTCTCGGGTTTTGTGTTTTTTTTCCATTTTATTGGGTTATTTCAATTCTAATTCATTCTGTAGATTTTTTCAAGTATTTTGTTAATATATGTGCGTTTTAGAAATAGCTCTGGCTCTTTTTTGCCTTTTATGCGGTTTGGGATTCGCTTCTCTTATGAGGAACTAAATATAATCTCCTCTAAATATTGTCTCATCCCAAAATCCATGATACCGCCGCTCAGTACTATTCGTATCCTAATGGAATCTCTATCCGTGTTCGACATTTACGTCACCAAGATTTTCCGCGAAAAAACTCGAGTGAAAGTACAAGAAATTAATCGTCAGAAACATATTTACGCCACTTGAGAAAATAAAAAAGAATGTTGTAAGGTAGATTTGTTGGGCATTCAATTATCTTTAATTCGAGATAATTTTCTACCACATCAGTCATTCGGAATACCAGATATAAAGTGGGATCACCATTTTGATAGACAGGTAAAAAGTTCACCCGTCGATATCTCGAAAGCGTATCCATAGAAATTTTTTTAGACCTTATTTTCGGAATCAACGGCCCATTTTAAATAAGAAAAAAAAATAATAGCATCTACTGCGCTGTAAATTAGTGATATTAGTGACATCTGGACCACAACGATCTTGCCTTTCACCGGAGTTAACGAGTTGATTTTGTGTTCCCTAACAGAGCGCTGCTGGCGCTTAGACAGTGTTTGCCCGACCAGCTGAGGGACAACACGTTCGCGACTTGTCTGCAGGAGGACACGTCGACCAAACACTGGTTAAATCAGCTTTTGAAGAACCTGGAAGCCGGCCCACAGCTCGGGCCTACGGCGCAGCCGGGTCAGCAGGATCCTAGAGCGATCGGCATGTCGCCGCTCACCTCTTAAATTCCGTCGTGTCGTGAACGACTGAAAGTTGACCGATCTCGACGTACCTTTGCGCAACTCGGGGCATAAGTTGCTGCTCGGAACACTAGCGAATTCTTAACAGCTAGCTACGGAACGGAACGGTGCGGAAACGGCGGTGTCCCTTTAATACGAGGCGTTTACCCGAGAAGGTGTTGCGCGTCGCGATTGCGTTCGCCGCGCGCGCGAACAGGGTGACGTTTCATTGGTCCCAGGACCACACCGGCGATGAATATCAACGCGGTGCTTCAACGCGTCCAACCGAGATAGAGGATTTCTGCTGGATGAAATAAATGTGCACGCAATAAAGAATTTTACACGATACCATCGCGTCTATTTTCTGCTGGTTTAGATTGTCTTTCGCTTCGTCTCTATCTTTATCTGTTTCGTAAGGGCTTATATTGATCAGACACAGGCCATCTCTCCGTGTTTCTTCTCCGTCTGGCTGTGCGAAGGGTTCGCGCGAGCATCGGATCGGAATAGATAGCTGATCGTTACAGATCGGGTGGCATTTTCTCGAGTTCCGCGATCTCCTGCGAAATGAACACGCTTGGTTAAGATTTTGACGAGAAGAGCAGGGTCTGATAGACCTACCTGTTGTTCCGCGTTGACCTTGGTGCTTAAAAAGCCGCGTATCACAGGCGTGTACAGGTTCTCGTCCCCGGGTTTACGCTTGTTCGCCCCGGTAATCAAAGAGACCACCAGGCCGATCAGAATGGCGGTTAAAAATCCGACCCACGTGTACCAGAGATACGACATTCTGTAGAGGAAGAAGGGTTGCTCCCTGGAAACACGCAAGAGAACCGGATAAGTTGATTTAGGAATAATGAAGCGGCTGGAATGAAGAACCGAGCTTGTTCTCACCTTATCGCCGTTTCGATGTTAACTGTGAGATTGGTGGCGCGCATCTTCAGCGATTCCGGGCATCCATCGACGGACACTGGCTTTACGGGGAAATTGATGTTTCCGCTAGAGATGGCGGCCTGAGTGCCGAATGAGATCCAAGCGACGAGATTCAAGCTGACTAGACCGCCGACCAGAGCACCCTGTCCCGCGGTCGGATGACATCGGGATGGGGAAGCCGAGAAACAAGCGGATGGCGGGAAATAAGCAAAGCACGCGTCAAGGATTCATTGAGAATCGCGTACACGTTGTTAGAGAGAAATTAGTAAGGTTTTCTCTGGCAACGTGGACTGGACGCACGCAGCGAGTCTATTACCGTGGAGTTTGCGATCGGAAAGAACATGCCGAGCGTGAATATCCCGAGGAGTGGTCCCGCCGTTATCCCCGACAAACTTTTGCCAGCCTGTGGGATCAGACCAGACGGTCGTTGAAATTGTCTGCCGCGAATCGCATGGAGAGATTAAAAGTGTAAGTGGGAGCCGGAGAAGCGGAGAGCCGGTCACCTGGATCAATCCGCTGAGTTTGTCCACTAGGAATACCAAGGCCACGCAAATAATGCCGGCGACCACGACTATGGCTTTCATCGTTCGACTGGCTGTCACTTGCGAAACGGGAGGAGGTAACCAGGGCTTGATCATGTCCTCGTAGATCACTCCAGCCATAGAGTTGAGGCCGGTGGACATGGTGCTGTGGAAAGAGGAAAACATGTAGGTAGCGATTGGACTCGAACCGCTTCAAATCTGTCTTACACTTACACAAAACTTGTGTAAATGAAGCAAACAGAGATCGAATTCTGGAAATTCGAAATTTTGGGTCCCGAATTCTGGAAATTCGAAATTTTGGGTCCTGAATTCTGGAAATTCGAAATTTTGGATCCCGAATTCTGGAAATTCGAAATTTTGGGTCCCGAATTCTGGAAATTCGAAATTTTGGGTCCCGAATTCTGGAAATTCGAAATTTTGGTTCTCCAATTCAGGAAATTCACAACTTTGGATTTCAAATTTTGGAAATTCGAAATTTTGGGTCCCGAATTCTGGAAATTCGAAATTTTGGGTCCCGAATTCTGGAAATTCGAAATTTTGGGTCCCGAATTCTGGAAATTCGAAATTTTGGGTCCCGAATTCTGGAAATTCGAAATTTTGGTTCTCCAATTCTGAAAATTCGAAATTTTGGGTTTCAAATTCTGGAAATTCACAACTTTGGATTTCAAATTTTGGAAATCCGAAACTTTAGGTCTCGAATTCTGGAAATTCGAAACTTTAGATTTCGAATTCTGGAAATTCGAAATTTTGGTTCCCCAATTCTGAAAATTCGAAATTTTGGGTTTCAAATTCTGGAAATTTACCGAGAAATGAGAAATAAGGAATTATAAAATTCTCGAGAAATTCTCGCGAAAGAATTCCCGAGAAGGAACACTACGCCTGTCAAAGAAATCTATATATATAGATCACTACCTATCGAATATCTGTTTACCTGAGCGCGGCGCTAAACACTCCGGCGACAAATATTCCGGGCAATCCTGGGATCGAGTCGGCCATCTCCATCACGAAGAATGGCAGCAGTTGGTCCGGTTTCCTTATTTGCTAGAATCAGTCGAATCAGATTAGGTAGACCGAGTGGAGTCGGCATATTTTGAACGGGGCCGTCCGATGGCCGTTCGTTACCTTGGTCGTGAGTGGATCGCAGTCGTGATAGGCTGCAAAGATAACGATACCGGTGTAACAGCTCAAAGAAACGATGGTCATTATGCCGGCGGCCATTATCGCGATCGTTCTGAAGAGAAGAGCTCGGTTTAGAAGAAAAGATTTCGGTTAATCAGCTGTGGAATAGATGAGGGTGAAAGTTAGGGCGACTTACATGTTAGCCCTCTTTAAATTAGCCATCGCCAGGCATCGTTGCACCATCGCTTGATTCACCGAGCACGACGCCAACCAGTTCAAATAATTGCCAACGACCACGGTCCAAAAGGTGTGCCGCACCGTTGGATCTGGATCCATACTGCCGATTAGAAAAACACGGAAATTTCAAGGAAAACGTCGGCCGTTGCCGGAGGATCTTTGATCTCTCAGACGCTTCCATAGGGGTAATTCCCTTACTTAAAGAACTCGAGTCTGCCAGTGTCTTGGTTTCTTTCCCACACTTCGTCGAATCCACCCACTCGTTTGGTGCCGAGATACGCGACAACCAGTACTCCTCCGAACATGACGATCGTCTGAATGGCATCGGTCCAAACCACCGCTTTCAGACCGCCCTGCAAAATAGGTGTTAAGTAGGCATCTACTTGCTTCTGGATTCCGCATTTCTCTCACCAACGTTGTGTAAAATATGCAGACAGCGCAGACGAGCAGGGCGATCGCGTGCAGGTTTAATCCTGTGACTTGATTGAACGCTAACGCGGGAACGTATATGACGAGAGGAATGTAGAGTAGCTGCAACAAGAAATAACTAATTGGAGTGAGAGAGAGGGTTGTTCGGCTTGTAGGTAGGGTGACCGTACCTAATATCGTCCAGAATAAAGAATTTATAATTTCGACCGTATTTTTAGAATATTAAAAACCAAAAAGTGATATCAGCGCGTAGGTTCGGTCATATAAAAATTTATATAAATTTATTTAAATTTTATATGACCGAACCTATGCGCTGATATCACTTTTTGGTTTTCAATAATATCGTCCAGGTTCCTAATATCGCTACTCGCTATATCTCGCAAAATAAGCACTCAAATTTATCGGTTATGCACTGAATTAATACCTAAACATATGCCGGAAGACATACTGTAATTGCAGCGTCATGTGATCAACATATAAAATTACAGAAAGGGAAGGATTTTAGAAAATCTTAATAGTGTAAAAATTTATTGGACTGCCACAATTTTACACTGTCTAATAATTCCGTGAATGCAAGAATATCTACTAGAAATACCTAATTGATGACGTAGGGAAAACGCACCAGTAAATGAACACTTAAGGCTACTTAAGAAATGAAATCGATTCAAATATTTGTCGCGATGAAAATAGTGTTCAATTTTAATAGGCGATATTAGGTACAGTCACTTTATATACCTACTTGGGTACGCGTATGATGCACGATGCGCTCGCTTACCATCTTTATCAAGAATATCACGATGCCCATCAGTCGAACGGCGTTGTTGAACCTCAGCTTTAGGTACTAAAAGCGGGTGAATCGAAAAGATGGATATATCTACGTCGTAGGAACGAGGGGAAGAAGCAGCCGCGTACCTCGTAAGAAGAAGTGATCCCCAGGCCGTAAAACACGGGCAAATAGATAACGGCCATCGTTAAGGAGACGAACGATTCGGAGATCACCACGGACCAGAGTTGCGTCCCGTACACGTACATTTCGGCGGGCAATCCGAGGACCGCGATCCCGGATATGTAGCTGAAAATTATAAATTATAACTGAAATATAGCTGTAATTTATTAACTTTGTGTATTGCCGTTTGAAGATTTTATTTATATATTATTCCTAAAGTATTTAAGTTGAATATTAATTCAAGTCAAAATGCAGGATATTATAGATTGTATGAATTACGATAAATTATTTTAATATAATTTTGATATTGGATGTAAAAGTAAATTTATTGAATTAAATTTATTGAAGATAATTTTCTTTAGTGTACAAATTGCCCGTCATTCTCATTATAAGTGAGGAAAGTCGTAACGTAATAAATATACTGGGAAGTGTATTTTGTGGAAAATTTTAGTTCGAGTAAAACTTCTCTTTTACACTGAAATAATTAAATTAATTTTTATTAAGAATTTTAATTTAATATTTATGGTTTTGTGTTTGAAGAATATTTATTTTAAGAAAAGTAATTTAAGTTGGGAGTGTTTTAGTAATTATTATGAATAAATTTATTTACATATAATGATGTAGTATTGTAAAAGACTAATTATTTATTTAAGTAAATTTTTTATTAAAATGGGTAAAATAAGTTATTAAAACAAGCAACTAATTAAGTAGAGACTTCTTTTAATTTCTTGCTCCATATCCAAACATTTTTTGCAGCACGTGGAATCAATCGCACTGCAAATATAATTTTATAATAATGTTCATTCATTGGCCTTAAGTGTTCGTTTATTGGTGCGTTTACCCTAATTAGTCTTTTTATTGAAGACTCGAACGAACGAGTTGATGAAATATCTCTCGAGTTAAAAATCCTTGGGGAAACTCTCGTCACTGTTTCTAATTGTATAAGTATTTAGTTTCACATTCTCAACTACTTATAGGTACATACGTGCGCTCGTTGAAATGAAAAGAGATAGTCCGATTACCTGGCGATCAGAGACATGCTTATAGGTAAGATCGGCATATTTTGTCCGCCCACTAAGTACTCTCGAACCGCGTCCGTGTTTTTTCTCGCTTTGTACGCTTGGTACACACCGACGGCAGCCGAAACTCCCAGCATCAGTACCAATACTATACAGTCGATCACATTGAACGAGGTTTGCGTGGAATTCTTGATCTCGTCCATGTTTCGCTACTTTCGTTTAAACTGCGATCCTTCCTTTCCCCGAACGCGACGGTCCTCGCTGTGCCGCGCTCCGCTTCCTTCGGTGTTGCGTGGTGGTCCTCGCGCCGAATGCGATAAAGAAACAAAGGGAACGACGCTGTACGCACGATGGTGTCGCGTTGCCCGTCGTCTCGCTTGAAAACGATGCGTTTCTGAGCCGCAAAATCGTACACGAGCCGCGACGCTTAAACGAACCGACTCTGAGAGACGATTGAATAATTGGAGATTCCAACGTTATCGTTCCCACTCTGCTTCTTCCGTTATCTCTGTCAATCTCCTCCTCCTCCTCTTCCTCCTCTTCCCTTTCCCTTGCTCGTCCTTGTCCTTGTCCTCGTCCTCGACGCCCTCCTAATTTTCAGCCGTCGCTGCTGCCTTCCTCGTTGCACGCTGCTCTCGTGACGGAGGGGGGTTCCTCGCTGCCCCCGTGCTTACGTATTACGTAAGTAGTTGAAATCCCCGGCCGAGGGATCAGTGATCGATGCTAGCTGGTACCGCTGGAGCAATGAAACGCGATCGGGCATTTAAGAAAATTGCTATTACCTGCCTCTGTTTACACGTCCAATCCGTTTACCTTGTGTCGTTTGTCGCTGGACTCCCGCCTCCGCCTTGCAGCCCTGTCAACAAATGGATCTTTCAGCGATCGATTTCCGTTTTTCCAACAGCTATTACTCGCCGGTTTCTAGACGAGAATTGGAATCGGCCACTCCTTGGAGATCCCGGGTGGGCTTTCGGCTGGGCTCCTTCGCTTCCTTCCGCGTCTTCGGCACACGCATAGTACGCTTCCGACCTTTTGCAGCGATCGTTCGCTCGCGACGTGTGCGTCCCGTTCGCGTATACTCGAGATTCCTCGCGAGAACGGTGGGAACGGCACCGGCTCGCTCGTTTTGCGTCGATCAACGCGGAGGAGCATCGCGACCAGCCTCCAAAGGAAGCGGCCAATTTAGGATCGTCGGAACGAAACGGTTGCCTCGTTTCAGTTATTGTCCACGAGCGGGAACCCTTCGCTACGAGCGAGGTTGCGAGGAACAATGATTCGTTCGCTTCTCGAGATCGCACTCGCGCTGATACTCGGATTCGGGCTGGCGGGTAAACGGACCAACAGCGAAAGTCCGACGACGTATGCGAACCTGACGGGGGATATTGTTTTGGGCGGATTATTCCCAATTCATCGGAGAGGCAGCGGGGGTGAGAGTTGCGGCGAGATTCAGGTACGTGCGCCGCGGCGGAGGCGGTGGTCTCGTGATACGGCTAGTGTTCCTTCTCGGGAAATAAAGTTTCAAATTTCCAGAATTCGAAACTCAAAGTTTCGAATTTCCGGAATTCAAAACTCAAAGTTTCGAATTTCCAGAATTCGATATCCAAAGGTTCGAATTTCCATAGTTTGAAACCCAAAATTTCGAATTTTCAGAATTCTGGACCCAAAATTTCGAATTTCCAGAATTCGAAATCTAAAGTTTCGAATTTCCAGAATTCGAAATCTAAAGTTTCGAATTTCCAGATTTCGAAACCCAAAGTTTCGAATTTCCAGAATTCGGGACCCAAAATTTCAAATTTCCAGAATTCGATCTCTGCTTCATTTACACAAATTTCGTGTAACTTAGACACGAATGAAAATTTAGATAAATATTATCAACATTATTCCAAAAATATAAATTTTGCAAATTTTTTTTAATTTCTTGAGAATTCTCGAGAAATATAATCCGATTTCTCATTTCTCGAGATGCGAAAAATATCGAGAAATCAGGAACACTAGATACGGCTGAAGGAAATAAGGATGATACACGCGTTTAGGCAGAGGATGGGATTCAGCCGTTGGAAGCTATGTTGTATACTGTTGGACGCATCAACGACGATCCGACGATCCTTCCGGGTATACGGCTTGGTGCACTGGCATTCGACACCTGCGACAATCCCAGCTACGCTCTCGAACAAGCGTTCTACTTTGTAAAAGGTAACGGCCTGGAGTCTCCTGGATTCCCCTCGAGTCTCCCGCGAGTTCCCCGTTTCCCCGTTTCGTCCCGCAGGCTTCATTGCACGCGGCAGCAAACTGGCCGGCGGGGGATATCGATGCGAAGATCGGACCTCGCCAAAGTTTCTCGACGGAGGATTTGACAACGTGGTGGCGATTCTCGGCGCTCAATCGAGTTCGGTTACCATTCAGGTGAGATCTCGGCTGTTTCGTTGAATCTACTTCTTTTTTCGACAGATAGTGTCAGTTTATACAAGTCGAACTGACGCACTGCGCCTCGGAGTTTCCTCTATAGCAGCTAATAAGGGAAACCAAATGGGAAAAAAACTAAAATAACTAAAATCCGTACAAAATATAAATCTTTTAAAACGTGGTACCAAATTATAAATCTTTATTCCATTTAGTATCTTTTTTCTGAAAATATGAACCCATGAAGATCAGTTTTACAGTCAAAATGTTAAAGTTTTTAATCAAATAATTAATTCATTTCTGCATATTAATTGCAGTATATAAAACTATCTTTTTTAAATTTAAAAACAGGTTTTCGAATTTTACAAATTTATAAGTAAAAATCGGTTCTCAAACGCGGTTTTCAAAATCCTATAAACCCTAATCGAAATTATTCTCCGACTTGCTGATTTGGTTGATTTTGTTGGCAGGTGGCCTCGGTGCTGGCGTTATTCCCGGTCCCGCAGATTTCTTATATGGCCACGACGCCGTTTCTCAGCAACAAGGAAAGGTTCCCACATTTCTTTCGCACGGTGCCCAGTGACGTGAACCAGGCCCGCGCCATGCTAGAGATTCTCCGGTAAGTAGGCCTGCGCCCTACGTAACAAACACATATAGGTACATTTACGTGTATATTTTGCGAACGGTGGTGCGGGCTGCTAGGCAATTCGACTGGTCGTATGTGTCCGTGGTTTACTCGGACTCGGAGTACGGCGACCATGGCTATGAAACGTTGGTGTCCCTTGCTGGAGAATACAACGTCTGCTTTAGTGCTCCGCACAGAATCAGCGAGTACCGGTTCAAAGAAGAAGACTACGACAACGTCGTTCGCACGATTACACAGAAGACGCACGTTCGAGGTGAAGTATTGGGAAACCTAGAATATCGACGCGCCAACTAGTGACAGAAAATTGAACTACCGAGAGTAGGTCGACATCCGTCGAAGTCCATATGATTATCAGTGTTTATATAAACATATTGTGAAAAAACGAGTGTTTTTAATTTTTTTTTGAACACTAAATTATTACTTATTCGATTAATAAATACTTATTCGGAATGTTTGGTGGGATCTGGACCTACTTTCAATAGTTTGCCAACTCACCACCACAGCGCTGAAATCGAAGCCACATCTCCACTGGGTTTCCCAATATATTTTGCTAATGAGAGAAAGCAGGGGAGAATAATCGTGGTAATGATATTGTGCGGCGAGTTTCAGTGGTGGTGCTATTTGCGGAGAAATCGACAACTCTACGTGTATTGGAAGCGGCGAGACGAGTCGGCGTTGGCTCGCGATTCGTTTGGTTGGGCAGCGATTCGTGGCCGGATCAAGGTCAGACCGAGAATGCGGAGACGATCGTGCTGGAGGGTGCGCTAGCTGTTCAACCCTTGTACACGCCGCTCTCAGGCTTCGATCAGTACTTTACGGGATTGACTCTCGAGCATGAGAAAGTGAATCCTTGGTTCCGGGAATTCTGGCGAAAGTATCACAGCTGCGAAGACGACATCGCGACTCGTGTTAGCCGGCGCACAGTGGTACAAAATGACATTTTTTGGTCAAATCACCCTGCAGGTCGTAATTTTTCAGTAAACTTGACGATTCTTTTTTTAAATTCTCCGCAATTAAATTCTCTATCGATTTGCCTGACTGGAATTTTAAATTTCGTTGTTGATTTTTTTATATTTACCAAAATATACAGTACTTTTAGGAAATCAGTATTTATGGGCTCTTTTGGCCCCCGTTTCCAAATTTAAAGTCAGATTTTCGAAATCTCCTAAAACTACTGTGTACATATTTCGCTAAATATAAAAAATAAGCAACGAAATTTACAATTTCAGCCAGCCAAACCAATAAACAATTTAATTGCGAAAAATTTAATAAAAAAATCGTGAAGTTTTCTGAAATATTACGACCTGTAGGTTGATTTGAACAAAAAATATCATTATGTACCACTGTGCGGCGGGCGTAATCACCGATCAGATTCGCTTTCAGTTGCAAGAGAGTTGCGCGGACCCGAAGCTGACTATCAACCGGAGCAACGGCTACAAGCAACGAAGATTTCTGCATTTCGTTCGTGACGCGGTGTACGCGATCGCTTACGCTCTCCGCGACATGCAAGTGGACATCTGCGGGAAAAGTTACGCCGGTATTTGCGAGCAGATGCGACCCGTCGACGAGCGACTGTTCTCTCGATACCTGGCCAAGGTGTCGTTTAAAGGTGGGTGACGGAAACGCGATCAGCTACTAATCTGCGCGCAAAGCCCCGCAGCGTCCGCAATTCTCATCCGTGCGGGACGCACGCCGGGACGTTTCAGACGAAGCGGGAAACAGATTCGGCTTCGCCAACGAGGTAGACGGGCCGCCGAGATACTCGATTCTGAATTACCAGCGTAGAGGGAACGCGTCGTACCAGTGGGTGGTCGTTGGAAATTACACGCGTAAGCAATCGAATCTCTCTTGTTTTTGACGATGAGGCGTAACAAGTGGCAGAGCAGAGAAGCTTGTGTGTCGTGTGCGTGTGTGCGTATATGTGTGCATGCTGGTCCGATGGCTAGTCGACGGGCAGGGAAGAGCGGTGCTTCGACTGGATCGGGATGATATGAGGTTCCGAGGAGGGCCGACCAGCGAATTTCCTACTTCCTCCTGCGCCCGGCCCTGCGGTCCCGATCGCATTCTAGTCCGGGTCAAGGAAGATCCGTGCTGCTGGAGGTGCCAGAGTTGCGGGCTCTACAGGTACAAAGTGGACGAGCAGAGGTGCGGCGAGTGCGAATGGGGTACCAGGCCGACCAGCAACGGCACCGGCTGCGAGACAATCCCCGAACAATTCATCGACCACTCGAATCCATGGGCCATCGCGGCGATGGCGATCGCCGTATCCGGTAACGCGTCCAACCGCTCACAATAGGGTGGGGCGAAAAAATCCAATTTTCGAAACTCGAAACAGGCTAGTGCGGAAAAGTTGCGTTTGGAGAAGACAAATGAAGGCAATTTTTTTTTTTTGAAATCGGTCAATATTTGAGTTCTTCGGTTTTTTAGTTTTTGGAAAAATTTTGGCGACTTTTGTATATTTTCATATTTCATTGTTGAGCATCAGAAAATATTATTTAAACTCATAAACACGTGAAATAGTTCGATTCGATTTTGAAAAAAAAAAGTAAATTTTCAAATTTGGACTTTTTTTGAGTTCGAACAGTAATAGTTATTCGGTTACTTGTTCCGTCTTATTCTACGAACCCTCGCGAACGCAACGATATAAGTTATTTTTTAATTGATCCCGCTTGGGCTCGGTCAAATATTAAATTTTCAAAAAATGCTTTTTGCCTCTATTTATTTTCCGCAGTAGGCTGTTTCAAGTTTCGAAAATTTGATTTTCTCGGCCCACCCTAGCTCACAATCAGTCGTTTCCCTTATCGTTAGGCATATCACTGACGGGCTTTGTCTGCTGGGTGTTTTGGAGCTACCGAGACACACCGATGATCAAGGCGTCCGGCCGCGAGCTCTCCTTTCTGCTACTGCTCGGCACCTTCGGTTGCTTCTCTATGACATTCGCCGTAGTCGCGAAGCCCACCGCCGAGAGCTGCGCCATCGTGCGGTTTGGCATCGGATTCTGCTATACACTGTGCTACGCCGCGCTTGCCACCAAGATCAACAGGATCCACAGGATATTCAACGACCCCGGGCGCAGCCCGCGGAAACGACGTTACACTAGCCCGCGATCGCAGCTGATGATCGCGTCGATGCTCACGTTGGCTGAGATCGCGTGCGACGCGGTTTGGCTGATCAAGCAACCGCCAACTGTGACGCACTCACACCCTACTAGGGAGGCGAATATCAGGGTTTGTCGGGGTTCTGAGGATGGCTCTTACGTGATCGGTCTGCTGTATCCGTTCCTGCTGACCGGTGAGTGGACGCCCTGGTAGCATTTATTTTGGTTGTTTGTTGGATCAGTATCCTGTTTTATACGTTGGCCAACTGTTGAAGAGTCGCGCTGTTTTTAAATGGGCCTCACTTAACATTAAGGCCCAACTGCAGATTTATGTCCATAGGCTCAACTGAAGCTTTCTTTCCAGAATACATCTTAAAGAACTTCAAAAGACGTCTGGTTTAGGGAAAAAAATTTCGCGGTGAGGGGTCGTCCCTAAATTACGTAATGCTTTTTTGGGGGAGGGGGTCGCGAGTTTTTCTGAAACAGCATAAAATTCTGAACACATTAGGTTTCATCCGACAAAAAAAGAAATTTCTATATTAGTTGAGGCAGTCAGTGCAAAAACGGACTAACCCACATTTTTTTCGAAATTGAATAACCATATAAAATAGGAAAAAAAATTTTTTTTAATGTGGGTTGGTCCGTTTTTGCACTGACTGCCTCAGTTTTAACAGCCATTTTATATTAGGTTCACCGCGTCTCCCGGATTCACCCTACCAGGGTGCCGGCTAGCAGCTTGCAGCAAAACAGATTTACAGCGAAAAGCGTTCCAACCGTTTCTGTTCTTTCAACATTGCAGTGGCGTCTACGTTCTACGCGGTGAAGACCAGGAAATGTCCCGAAGGGTTCAACGAGACTCGCCACATCGCCTTCTCCAATTACGCAACGATGATTCTGTGGCTGGCCTTTGTGCCCCTCTATCTAGCTTCGACCAGCAATGCCGTCAGGGTAATCACGCTGGCGCTCTCCCTGACTATGAATGGGTTCGTCCAGCTGCTTTGCCTGTTCCTTCCCAAGGTCTACGTGGTGCTAATCAAACCGGAAAAGAATACGCGGGAATTGGTGATGGCTAGACACGCCAGCCCCGGCGCCACTTCCGCTCATCCACCTGCGTCAGTTGTGCCGGTTACGGTTACGGTTACAGTCACGGCACCCCCCTCGCTGTCACTTTCACCCACCCACCTCCGAGCATCCACCAAAACCCTGCCGCCTACCGCTCTGATCTCCCTCCCGCGTCCCTCCTTATTCTCTTCCAGTCCATACTGACACACAGCTACATCCTTCTCGTTTCCGTCCTCTGTTTAACAAAATCCGCGAGGTTAAGGAGAATTCAAACTATCGTGCGACCGGTAAGCGAGAGTATTTGTGTATTTATTTTTCTTCATGTACAAACGATGATACCTACGATCGACAACGAAAAACGTCTTAAAATTAAAAATACCTGCAACAGGTTAACCAACGATAAAAAACAATTTCTTTTCGTCAAACGTTCCTCTTCCTGCCTATAGTCTGTAAAATTCTCGAGCCTCTCGTTGCATCACCTTGGGAAACTCCAGTGAATCCTGCGATATCTTTGCGGGTGGAAGACATCGATCGATCGACGGACGAGTAGACTAAACAATCTAAATGTAAATTACGATCACTCTGCACATCTCGGGTTATGAGTGTGATAACTGATCGTGAGACGCGCTGTTCCGATTATTGCGACGCGAATAGTGTTCCTTCTCGAGAATTCTTTCGCGAGAAATTTTATAATTTCTTATTTCTCATTTCTTGATAAATTACAGTATTTCTCGAGAAACTTAAGTGTAGGAAAATTATTATAAATCACATTTTTTTTCAGAAATGAATTTTCTATAAATGCTCTACATACCCAAAATTTCGAATTTTCAGAATTCTGAACCCAAAATTTCGAATTTCCAGAATTCGGAACTTAAAGTTTCGAATTTCCAGAATTCGAAACCCAAAGTTTTGAATTTCCAGAATTCGAAACCCAAAATTTTGAATTTTCAGAATTCGGAACCCAAAGTTTCGAATTTCCAGAATTCGGGACACAAAATTTCGAATTTCCAGAATTCGAAATCTAAAGTTTCGATTTTCCAGAATTCGAAACTCAAAAGTTTCGAATTTTCAGAATTCTGGACCCAAAATTTCGAATTTTCAGAATTCTGGACCCAAAATTTCGAATTTTCAGAATTCTGGACCCAAAATTTCGAATTTCCAGAATTCGAAATCTAAAGTTTCGAATATTCAGAATTCGGAACCCAAAGTTCTGAATTTCCAGAATTCGAGACCCAAAGTTACGAATTACCAGAATTCGAAATCTAAAGTTTTGAATTTCCAGAATTCGGAACCCAAAGTTCCAAATTTCCAGAATTCGAGACCCAAAATTTCGAATTTCCAGAATTCGATTTCTTTTTGCTTCATTTACACAAGTTTCGTGTAACACGAATGAAAATTTAGACAAATATTACCAACATTATTCCAAAAATATAAATTTTGCAACACTTTTATAATTTCTTAAGAATTCTCGAGAAATATAATCTGACTTCTACAACACTATACGCGAATAGCTGGCTACGCTTTCAGTGCAAACTCGTGTTTATACTATCTACGCGATTTATCCTAAGGACAGCGAGGTGTACACGGACGCAGCCTTGGCTTCGTCGAGGAGAGATCCGCGGACGGATCTTCGAGTTGCTGGGTCAGGATAAGGGGGAAAGGAGGAGGAACACGCGGCATTCCGAAAGACGCGAGAAGGCTAACGATAGTAATGATTGAGCAGTCGAATTGAGCTTGGCGCGCGTTCCTCCTTGGATTCTAGATAAACTACTTCTACCAAGAGGATTATCGATCTCCCGTTGACGTCGCGTGTACCGTCGCTGACCTATGCAAAGCGCAGTCTCGTTGTCGAGGAGACGTCGCTTCGCTCGAAAGGCCTTTCATGGACGGAATGGCTGATAAGGATCTGTGAAGCGTAACGCGGTGTCGCGTGCGCAATTAAGTATTTAAAATTACGTTATGTACAAAACGGGGTCGACTCGAGCGCCAACTGACCCGCGCGCTGTTTCAGTTCAGAAGGAACTCTCGCGGTTTGTCCTGAGCTGAACTGCCTCGGGACTCGGTGTCATCGCTGGATTATCGTACGCGTAGTCGAGGGTTGTGTCTTCGCTGGGATGCCTCCTCGACAGAGACGTGATGGTAGTGTTCGGGGTGTTGTTGGCGATCCCGGTCGCGCTACCACTGCCACTGCGACTCCCGCTGCTGTTCCCGCTGACGTTCCCACTGTCGTTTCGCGACGGAGCTACGCTCGCGCTTATCGTCGGCATCATCAGTATTAATCCGTTCTGCTTAGTCCCACCCATCTCGGCGTCGTTCTGCGCTTCGCGATGACGGTGGCTATTGTTGTTGTTGTTGTTGTTGTTGCTGTTGTTGTTGTTGGCGGTAGCGGTGCTAGTCCTCTGAAAACTCTATCAATTAGCAAGAGCGGAAAAGGCGACAGAGGTCGTTGGAGAAATCTACTCACCTTCATCCAGTTACCGGTGAAAGCTCGATGTAACGGGCCGTGCAACTTGTTCCACCGTGCAAAGCGCTTGGCGAACAGCCACAGCATTCCCAGCAACGATAGACAGGCAATAGCTATAGCTATAGTGACGAGGGTCCACAACCTTTGGAGTTCCCCTGCAGATTCGGAGGTCACTTTAAGGGGGAACCCCACTGTCACGGCCGGAAAAGCAAGCCGTTTTTAAGAATTTTTTTTTTCGGGAATAATTTACAGTTTTCATGGACAATTTTGGTTATCTAACTTTAGTAAAATGTCTTAAGGGGAGGATCCGGTACAGAGCTCACAAAAGTAGATGATTTTTAGGAATTAATTAAAGGAAAATATATTAAAATTTATGCATGTTTTCCGATTTATCTTTTTGCACTAAAGGTAGGTAATAAAATTTTTCTACGAACACTGTAAATTATTTCTGAAAAAGATTCTTAAAAATGGCTTACTTTTCCGGCCGTCACGGTGGTGTTCCCCCTGAAGTTCTCGTGACGATGACGAACTTTATCGAGGCTCAACAGAACAGGAGACGATAGAGCGTATAGAGCATGCAATGGTGCAGGTTTAAGTTCGCCTTCCGCGATTCACCCGCAGCTCTCGCGTCTCCGTTCGATCGCTCGCATCCTTTCACTTACCTCGGAACTCCTGGTACTCTTCCTGAAGCATGTGGCGCACGTACACTGCAATCAAATGCGATCGTTAATGTGAATCAGCTCCGTTGACGATGGGTCGAGCTTCTCGCTTTCGTTCACGAAAGAATGGAAAGGGACAGAAACGGCGAGAACGTTTCCTGCAAGGGGGCACGGTTGCGCGGCTTTCTTTTTCTCTTGGATCTTTAAGTCAGAGTTGGGGTCGGACGCGGAGCGACAATGACTAGAGAAAAAGGAGGAGAAGTCGTTTCGACTTACCTATGTGGATGGAAGCGCCGTGTAAAAGCGACAGGACCGTAATAAAGGAACGAGGCGGACGGCACGCAGGCAGGCAAGCAGGTAGATGGGTCTAGGTAGGTAGACAGGCAGGCAAGCGGTTGGGTGACTCATCGAGAACGCGTCGGTGTGTGGGAAGTGGTTGGAGGGACGGTGGTCAGGTGCAGAGTCAACGGACTTGAACCCAAGCAACTCCTGTTGAGCCACGAGAGTTGGGGAAACGATTGGCCTACTACCTGCACTGTCCTTCCATCGATTTCATAACGCGAACACTATCGGACCGCTTCGGGCGGCGCGGGCGTTGGAGAGATACAAATATATCGCTTCTTAATTTTACATGCTCCTGCCCCCGACAGAAAGGAAAATATGCCGTGAGGTATTGGGAAAAAATGCGAGGAGAGGTTTTGAGATTTTCTTATTGCCGCTACGCAACTTGGTGGCAAAATTAAAGCAGATCAATGGGGTATCTGTCACACGTAGTGTTCCTGATTTCTCGATATTATATTTCTCAAGAATTCTCAAGAAATTAAAAAAATATTGCAAAATTTATATTTTTGGAATAATGTTGATAATATTTGTCTAAACTTTTATTTATGTCTAACTTACACAAAACTTGTGTAAATGAAGCAGAGATCGAATTCTGGAAATTCGAAATTTTGAATTTCGAAATTGGGAAATTCGAAATTTTGAGTTTCGAAATCGGGAAATTCGAAACTTTGGGTTTCCAATTCTGGAAATTCGAAACTTTAGGTTTCCAATTCTGGAAATTCGAAACTTTAGGTTTCCAATTCTGGAAATTCGAAACTTTAGGTTTCCAATTCTGGAAATTCGAAACTTTGGGTCCAGAATTCTGAAAATTCGAAATTTTCTGTCCAGAATTCTGCAAATTCGAAATTTTAGGTCCAGAATTCTGAAAATTCGAAATTTTGGGGTTTCAAATTCTTGAAAATTCGAAATTTTGGGTTCCAAATTCTTGAAAAAGACTATTTAAATACAAAAACAGGTTACAATATGGAATAACCAAGAAGATTTGCTCATGAAATTTTCCCTTTACGCGAGCGCTCGTGTAAAATCAGGAACCACGGTTTTCTAATTGCTCACCTTGACACTTGTCGTTGCATACTTCCTCCTGATAGTTGCTACCAGTTTCGTCACAGACGGAGGAACATGGTTCACATTGGTTGTTATAGTCGTTGCAGTGCTCGAAGGTAGAACATTGAACTTCCTTGCATTTTACGCCCTTGGAATTCCCCGCTCCTGATGCACGGACAACGATCAGCAATCCCAAAGCGAGTTGTACCAATGTTCTCATATTCCTCCGAGATTCCAGGCTTTCCGACCACGGACTACAGCAGCCTGATCCAACATTCGGTTTCCCGTCTGCTTCGACGACGTTCTGAACGGACAATAAGGAAAATATTGGGGGACAATAAAGGATAATAAGGAGAATATTTCAGGGCCGAAGAGTTGCCGATCCTGTTTCTGGGGAACGAAAGAAGAAGCAACAGACGTAGAGGTAGCGTACAAGCTCGAGGAGCCATGACGAGGGCAACGGCGCCGGTGACGGCCGCCGCGCTGGGAACGCGACGTGACTCACCGATGCAATAGTCGCGTCGCGTCGGTTGTATCGCGCGCCGCCAACAAGTTCGAACGAATTGCAGCTTGACTATCCTGCTTCTACCGCACTGCCAACGCGCTTGCTCCCGTTAGTCGAAGGTGTGGAATTTTTGAAAATTTTGTTTCAAACAATTCTTTGCCCATCTTTATATTTGATTAAAGGAAACTTTTATAGAGAAAACACCCGCGTGTCACAACGCAGATGCGTGGCGTGACAGATAGTCGAAGGTGAAACGTATCCGCGAAAAAAGTAAAGATCGCGAAAAGTTAGAAAATAGCGGAGTACTGGAAAAAAATCGTGTTTTCGGGGTACAAAATTGGGGAAAAGTTCCGCTCGGCTCAGACGCGCGCTTGACAATTTTGGAGAGATCATTTCAGAAGCGTACGTCTTTCAGAAAATGTGAAAAAGAAAAATTGGGTTTTCCGATTTTTTACAGCGGTCTGCCCCCTTAAATAGTGGTGTATAGCGATTTACGGGTTGCGAAAGCGGTCGACGACCATATAGCGATACCAATCGACGGAAGAGGCATAAATTAAAACGGATAAATGGGTGGACAGGTAAGTGCGCACGCGCGTGTATACACTCGGAGAAACGGTATGCGAGCGAGGGAGAGAGAGAGAAAGAGAGACGGAGAAAGGAAGCAAAGATGAAAGGATGACGGAGAGGAAGCGGCGGTGGTCGTACCTGGTACCGTAAAGAGCCAGGTGGACGTGATCGTGACGTCGCGCTGTGGTTCGAATATTGGAAAAAAATACATTTTTTGAATGTTCAATACACAGAATTTTTTCGATACAAAAAGTGGGATAGTTGAAGCACCAGAACCAACAAGAATTTTGTATAAATACCATTAATTTGTAGGGAAATTATAATATGAAAGTTGGGGAACAGAATACCTACGATTTTGAGTTACAATTTTGAGTAAAATTGTAAGTATTTGCAAATTAAAGAAAATCGCAATTTTGTAATTTGATTATGTTCATACTGAACAAATAAGTTACATGAATTAAGTCAATGACACCATCGTTGATTTCAGTAGAACACAAGTTGAACAAAGAGGTAGTTTTAATAATAGAATCGAAGTTTAATTAGGCAGAACTTTTCTGCGACAGCTAGCGTCAAGGTAAGACTTAATACTAGTGCTGCATTATACCTTTGACTACATAACCAAACGGGTTTCAGCTGCGTAAACCTGCGGCTTTGGTGTCGAGAGAATTTTTTCTTTAATCTTTAATCAGTATTTGGAGTATTTTGCTAACGTTTTTCATAATCCTGAGAAATGTTTTAGATAAAAGTTTAATAGTTCCTAAGACTGCCACAATTTAATGTAATTAGTTTTTTACACGATTGATTCAATAACTATAATTACATATACATAGTTATATTCCTTTTTCGTATTTTATTTAAATTTGAAATATATTTTTTTACAAATCACAAAACTATCTACTATTTTTATCATGAATCGTGCCCAACTTTAAGTTACCTTCACGTACCTATACCTCTCAAAACACCGTTAACGCAGACTATTGTTCCACTTTGGATTAGCCATTTTAGTTTCAGTAATTTTACTTCAGATTTGTAAATAGTCCCTCAAAAACCCGGGATACCAAGTTTGGTATAAATTGAAGGTTTCACATTGATGCTATCATATTCATTCCTCGATATAGGGATTTCGAACCACTGTGCGTCGATGTGCAGTTGTGTCAGATCAACCAGCAGAAACGTGAAAATCGTGAGAGTCGTAACGGAATCGTAAAGGCATTTCCGCGATACACGACCAGGGAATAAGGAGAAAATTAGGAAACTGGGAACTCGTTACTTCCCGAAAGAGGATAGAGATCGTAGCCGCGTGACCGATCAACAGGAATGTTGCCCAACCGGTTTCGACGACGCGACGGGTCTCGAGCGTGCGCTATAAGTTGCGGCAGCGACCGAATGTTTCGAAGTGACGGCGGTGCGGCGTTATTCATTTATTACGTTGATGGTTCCGCGGTGGACGATCCAGGCCCAAGCAGCGTATTGTCCGACGCGAAACACGCGAAACTCCCGAACGAAAGAACCCGACTCGGCCGCTCCATTGTCCTTTCGTCACGGATGGTTGACTCCGTCCACAGTCTCGCGACGGCGAACGCTGGTTCCGCGCGCGCGTTACTATATTCCTACGGGCCCTTTGGATAATTATTTAATCTCTCATCGCGAGGAATCCCTCGTCACGCGAAGACCGAACTGTGTGTGTTTTGGTAGATATTGATCGCGAAATCACGGAGCACGCGATCGCGAACAAAGTGAACGTAAACCGTGGAATTTGGATTCGCACTACTTGGAGTTCTCAATGTTCTTACTTGTGAGGAAATGGCGGGATCGTTGAATCCGGGAGCGTTGGCGAGTATCCTTGTGCTGCGGAGCGAATACAATGGACTCACATATCGCCGAGTTCGACCCACGCAAACATTCGAAAGAAACACCTCGCCGTGTCGACTTGCCGCGCTAGACTGCCGGTTACCCCGCACTCTACTCTACTGTACTCTATACCACCCAACCATTGCCTCTATCGGCGCCTTTCCACCTCAAGCATGCCACGCACCTGAATTCCACCTCTTCGCCAACGTCGATGGATCTTCCCCCACCTACTACTGACCTGCCGGCTCTGTCGCTGTTCCCTGCTCTCTCTTCCTTCGCTCCTCTTCTCTTATCCGTGCGTTGGTGCACGCTGCTCGTTCTACTGCCGTTACCTGGTCGATGACGAGGCCTACTCCCCCTCCCGTTTGCCCGCCGCAGGGTTTTACCTGTTGCGACCATATCGCTTCTTTTACCCTGGGTCTCCACCAAGGCGAACACGAACAAAAACATTTTCTCGCGAACATGTCAGCTAACACGCTGCTCGCCTTGGCGTGGACGCTGAATAACAGTGTTCGTTAACAAATGACCCTACCAATAGGCGATAAATAAATCTTCCGGATGGTGACGGTAAATGTGGAGAGAGGGTGGTGGCGAACAAAGACCGGTGATCCATCAGGCCGAACATCGACTGTTTCCTCGTTCTTGTCCCTTTTCAAACCCATGAAACTTGGGCCTTGCTACAGGGTGATTATCTCGGTGCGCCTGTCAAAGAGATACCACAGTCTGGCACCCCTTGGCGAGGTCAACCCCCGTGGCGCCTCTCCTAATTTTATGGGTTTCGACCCTCGAAGGGGCTGGAGTACCCATTAAGAAATGTCCCGTTTCTGTATTTCTTATCAGATCTTTGCGGAAACGACGCCATTCGATTCCTTATGTTTCGCCGATGAAATTAACACCAAGAGCGACTAATTTGGACCATAATGAAGGAAAATCCATGAAAAATTGAATTAAATCATTTGAAATTGACTTCGTTAAAAATAGTCGGATTTACATGAAATTTGATATGATTTTCACCGGAAAAATATAAGGAATCCATTGGTGCGGTTTTTATATTGATACTATAAAGAATGAAGAATTTCTTACAAAGCTGAAATATTTCACATTTTCACCCATCGACTGCGGGAAGTCGACCTCAATTCGCCACGGCCGGCCGAGGGGTTCAAATACCTGTTTCAGAGAAAAATAATTCTTTATTCTTTATCGTATCGATATGGAAGTGATCCTCCCTCCTGGAAAAAATTCCACGGACGCCCTTGCCAGAAAGCCCGAAATAAAGATTTCAAAATCTACTGCAAATTATAAGCAAAAAGAGCAGCCGAAAAATGGTGAATCGAGATGTCCCATTGTTAAAAAGAGCGACAAGAAAAAAATGATTATTGTATTTATTATACAATATATTACCGGTAAATTTAGATTATAATCAACAAATGATGAAATATGTAAAAAATATGAAGCCAATGACTACTTAAACCGCATTTTAGTTAGGAAAAAAATGGAAATCGGCGGTGTGCGCGTGCTCACGTGTTTTATTGCGTATTAAATATTCATACAAAGGTATAAGAATGTTACAGACGGAGCTCTATGGACGCTCCCATTATCACGAATCGTCTACAAAGAAACGTCGTTCAAGATGCACCGATGGCATGACGGACCGGAAGGAACTTTCCCCGAAGGAAATCCCTTTCGATCGAAACGCGAGGTATACTGGTAAACGAATGAATGAAGGAATGACGATGGCCAGGAAAAAGAAATGAAAAACGGAGGCACTGACGTTTCGTTATATTTTTTTTTTTTTTTTTTTTATCGCATTCAAGGGACGTCGACCACGTCACGTTTGGAAACCGTTCTTGCGGATCGTGTGTCGATTTCTCTCTCTACGTTCGTACAAAATATATGTTTTATATCATGTTTCATGGCTCGTTCCCACGACGCTCGTCTTAACAGTACCTAATGAGCTCTTCCATGGCATGCGTGTCTCGCCAACGCTGTCCTTCCCTCCTTTACATAGGTATGTATACCTACCCTATATTCTTTGCTTCCCGTTGCTTAACGCTTCGGCGCATCCCCTCTTTGGATATAAATCGGTGGATCAGCGGACCCGCCGAGAAGAACTACTTAGAAAACGGAGTGTCTCGATTGCGCGAAGAAATGTTTCCGTGGGTCCCTCCAATTCGTGTGCAGCGAACAATCCCCGTTGGACAAACACGCGCATGCGTATATGTAAACGTAAAGGTAAACATAACCTGCGGATATCGCGGCTTGTTAGGCGCTTGGTTCCTCTCGTTTCCGCTGGGACGCGTTAGTCGACGGCTATGCGAGATGCATTCACCTTCGCGCAGAGAACCAACCGACGGTAATGTCACGCTACAAGTTGCCTGTAGCTGCAGAGGCACAAACTCCAGCAGCCCGATCGCGCGTCGCGAGCGTCCTCGCCGCGTGCCCGAGCTTTGGTCAAGCCGTGATCGATCGAGTAGCAGCAGCCGGTCACAGCGAGACGTTGGCCAACGCTCGCGGGCTGCTGACACGCCTATCCTCAAATGCTTCTGTTGTTCGAGCAGTTAGTGGTACTCGTGATGACGGCAGAGTTAGCGGAGAAACGTACGCAGGGCTCCGAGGGAAACGGGGACGCCCCGCCGTCTTGCGGTCTGGGCGGGGTAGCCGCGATGCCGTTTTGAACGTAGTGAGTGAGCCTGGTAGGCAGGCAGCCCGCGTTCAGCTGGTAGAATACTATCAGCTGCAGCAGATCGTAGAACTTGGTTATGCCCTTGTCGATGGTGTATAACCAGCAATTGCATCGCTCGTCGAACACCTGAAACGAGGGTCCTCCACAATTCCGAATGGGATCAACGAGACGATAACGGGATCGGAGGGAATGATTTCTTACCGGCTGTATTTGCGCGTGAAACACTTTGTCGCTGAATTTGTAGGTCAATACGTACGCGCCCACGTTGCTCTTGCTGTCTCGAACCAGGAACACGCTGAAACGGTGGGCGATCCGATTAAGGCTACCTGTCTACGTAGAGGACTCATTGGGGCAGCGACGCCCAGGTGGGTGGGCATACCAAGGATGCGAGCATCCGTAGCGGTTTCTACGAGCCGCTAGGTAGGGGTGCTTGAAGCCAACGAAGCGGCAGGCATGCAACGGATAGGGAAAACTCTAGTAGTGTGTGCGTGGGATCGTACCCTTAAACCCTTAACGACCGACCCCTGAAACGAAAAACTGACCGTGAGGCACGGACCCTCGGAATGAAAACGTCACTCTGCTACCTGAGCCCTCGGCACTAAAATATCACTGTATACAACCTCTGGAGCAGGCCTGTCCAACGTTTACTCTTGCCCTCGACGAGCAGCCGCGGGTGGTTGCGAGCGAAGACAAGAGCGACGTCAAAAGCGGCAGAGGTAACAGAGTGGGGATTGTGGCGTTCACAGATTCCCCCACCAAGAAGACCTTTCGCTCTTGAGCCTGGCTCGGTGCCTCCAAGAGCGAGGAGCAACCCACGGCTGCTCATGCCAGTAAATCCCTGAACAGGCCTGCCCTGGAGTATCTGCCAGATGCTATCTGGTAGTGACGCGGGGAGCCGCTTGAAAAATAGGGTCCGTTGGAGATAAGGAGGCGGACGGCCAGTGGAAAACGGAGGGTCCGTAAGAGATATGGAGGTAGGCGACCAGTGGAAAATTTAGGGTCCGTAAGAGATACGGAGGTAGGCGACCAGTGGAAAACTTAGGGTCCGTACGAGATACTGATGTGGTCGTTGAGGGGTTAAGGTGAAATTCCACTGGCTTGCCGACTTGACGAACCTGGGCGACCGGGCCGACTCGTTGAGCCGCGCGCCGTGGAATTTCACCTTTAGGGTCTGAAAGCACACTACTACAGTTTTCCTTATCCGTTGCATATCCGCCGCTTCATTGGCTTCGAGCTATCGTTCGGCTCGTAGAAGACGCTATGGAGGCTTGCGTCCTGTGACCAACCATCAGAGCATCGCTGCCTTAAGGTTTGTGCTCACTGACCAACAATTGGCCAATACTGTTCGCAAGTTGTTCGCAAACTGTTTATAACCAGTGCTCGTGTAAAGGTGCGTCCTCACTAGCGAACAGTTTGCGTACGCTAGTGGAGACCCACCTTTAGAGAATCATGCCAGGATTTCACTTACCCGTCCACGGAACCGTGATCCCTTATGATCCCTGCTGCGATGTCTCTCTTCAGTCCCCTGTGGAACCAGGGCTCCAAAACGTGAACACCGTCGTCGAGTCCATGGAATCTAACCATTCCACAGCTCGGCGGGGCGGCCGGTCTGGAAAATGGCCTCCATGTTCGACGCCAATTGATGCCCTCGCTCTCGGCGATGTCCTTTGCCTCCTTTGGATCCTCCACGATCCTCCCGACGCTTCCAGTGAAGTCCATTGCCACGCGAGACCGAATCGGCTCCTGGCAAGACCGTTCAGTGTTCAGTAATACATACCCCCGCCCGGGTTCTTCTTTCTTTACTTTCCCCATGAAGCGAGAGAACTATAATAAAAGCTCATGAAACACGACAAGTATTTGATTCTCGGTAGTTTCGGTAGCGCAATCTCAACGAAGCATTATTTATCCGCGCGCGATTTTCGAAGGGGGATGTGAGAATCCTGGCTTTCGTCCAACGCACTGACCACAGACATAAGTTGGATGTCCCAATTTCTGCTCATTTAAGAGGTTACTCGTCATAAAGATGTACAAAATTTGTGATTAAAAATTACAGAGTAATTGATTAATTCTTTACTGATAAATTAACTAATTCGAAAACTATTTTAGAAAGATATTTCAAGATGTTTAACTATTAGTAATTTGTAATTAAATACGGTAAATAATTTAGAATTCTTTTATTGCAACTATAATACAAACGTAACACTCATAATAATAAGGAAAATACGAAACGAACAGAAATGGAGACATTTACCTTAGTGAGAGATCAATGTAAGGCATTTGGATATCGAGCACCCTACAGTTTATCAGGAAACTTAATGGAGGCGTGGCTTAGATTTCAGCGCTACGGTGGTAAATTGGCAAACTATTGAAAGTAGGTCCGGACCCCACCAAACATTCCGAATAAGTAAAAATTTGGCGTTCAAAAATATTTAAAAACACTCGTTTTCACAACACGTCTATTAAAACACTGATAATCATATGAACTTCGACGGATTTCGACCTACTCTCAGTAATTAAATTTTCTGTCACTAGTTAGCGTATGAAAATTCCTGGTTTTCCAATACCGAGTCGTAGCAAGTAAATAAATAATTAGTGTATATTCCCGCGCGTTGCATCTTCTACCCTCGATTGCTACACCGTGTTATCGGACTCGATCGAAAGATATTCACTGAACCAGACACGACGGAAATCCAACTACACGAGGAGTTAAATAGTCCTTAGGGACGATTCGAATTTAAGCACCGATTCGAACGCCAACGATATAATATCTCCCCGGTATGAAGAATTCCAGAGACTATCGAAGGAAAACTAAACCGTCCTCGGAAAGAAGGAGGGTTAAGCAAGGGACCGAGTGCGACGCACCTCTTCCATGTCTGTCCGGAACGTTGAGACGCTTCGAATGAATAGGAGAGACCCAACGGCAGAGAGATAACTCGTTCAATGTCAAGGTTCTAGGCGCGCAGGCGCGCAGCAGGGATGTAGCTACGCGCCTATACTACACACCGACCTATGCAAGTATACAAGCTGCGCAGTGTGCACCGCGCACGACCGATCGTGACCGATCGCGGCCGAAACAACGCGAAGAAATCGTCCGGACGGGTGGGCAGACAGTGCAGCGGAACGAGAAAGAAGAATCGATTCGGTTCCGTCCAAATCCGTGATACAATAGTTGGCGAGGGTTAGAAAGAAGTTGATTGATTTGTTCCTGAAAAGCATGGGTCGACGGAAACCGGGGAAATGATGGCTGACGTGTAGCTTGAAGCGAAATCGTTCGGTCACAGCGACAACCCGATCAAACGTGTATTCGTTGTAGCGTTGCAGCTACTCGGTTTGCTGGCGCTGGTATACACACACACACACGATGATACGTAACAATAGTCGACCGCCTCAGGGTTTTGGCACGATTTTCCACAGTTTAGACCCACGTGTTTCCACAGCACCACGACGCAAAAGACGTACTCGCGGTGAACAGAGAAGGTCGACGATGAATGCGAGAATATGCGATCGTCGGAAGGCGAGAAAATCCTGTGCGACGTGGTGTTCTTTTTTTTTTTGTTCGTAAACTCACGTTGTGGACGTTGGCGTATTGTTCATTCTGATGTTCTCCGTTGGTTTGCTCGCACTGCCGGTTCTTGAACGCTTTGTAGTTTTCCCTGAGTTGCTTGCCATACTGTGACAAAGAGAAATTGCTCGGTTACCGGTCATCGCGGGCTGTTACGCTACGTTTTCGTCTTTTAAGATGCTTCGATTTGCGGTGTTTGCAAGCATGCGAGGTGTGTAGGCACGGACAGAATAGTATCAAGCTTCTTCGTTAAGAGAGAAATACGTAGAAGACATAGTTGCAATATGGACAAGATCGGAAATCGAAATAGTTTAGGCTAGGCACTGTTAGCGGTAGCGAAAAGCAGGCGTGAGAGAGACTAGCGCAGGCGCACGACGGGAATGAGTTGGACATTGAGATTACGACCACTGTCCACTGCGTATGACAAATGCGTAACGCTGTGAAAACGCCAATAGGGCGATATCGTGAGAAACGCGACGCATCGTCGAACGGAAAAGAAAAACGACGAGTCGATATACATACGTAGGCGGGTAATTTCTGGTTACCTTGGCGAGACGCATGGCCGTCAGCCAGAAGACGTAAGACTTTTCAGTGTGGAAAGTGACGATCTTGAGGCCGGATTCGCCAGACACTGTGTTTTCGGCTCCCGTGTTGCAGGACCGCCTCAGGCAGATACCCCACTCGAACGGTAGGTTGAATCGGCTTTTCGCGGTCGTGATCCTGTACAACTCGTAATCCGACAAGTGAGCGAACGCGATCAGTTGGTCATCTCTCTGAAATCATCGAATAGCCCACCGGATTCGCTACGTTTAGTCGTTATTAAAACAGAAGGGGAGTCGATTCGACGATTCTCGTGTCGGAACGGTGTGTTTATAAGTAGCCTTTGTGAAATCCTCCACTTTCCGTACCATCAGCATGAGAATATTTCAAAGACCACCTACGTTAGTAAGTATCTTGCGTAATGTAACGACCAACGATCTAATTTGCTTGCCCTAATCTATTTGCTAATTTCTTCGAATCGTTAATCGGAAATTTCTCGACGACCGATTCGAACGAGCTCCCGGTGATGGCCGATAATACTCTACATATTCCTCTACTATTCCCGGGATTACATCGTGCCAGTTAGAAATCGTAAATCGCTAAAGAACTACAAATACAAAAATTTCCTCGAATCGCTGAAAAAAAAAATGGGACGAATGCCGGATTCAGAGGCGCCGCGTCGCGCTGGAACCATTCGACGTTCTCGAGTAGAGGTATATAGTTACGTTGCGTTGTTGATACGGCCGGAACCGGAACCGGTTTTGAGTGACTCCAGAAACACGGGCTGCACACACAAATCGTAGCTCGAAGAGATACGGTAGGTACTCGTGTGGATGATTTGGTGTGAAATTTTTGTGGATATATGTAAGCCGGGCTCGCGAAGGAGTAGGCAGTGTGTGAGCGAAACTTGGAGGATAAATGCAGAGAACTGGGAAAAAAACTGGAGTTCGTTCGCAAAATGGAATCGGTAAGAAACGAATCGTTAACTGCAACGAGACCGCGACCCCCAAATTGAACCTCGTGAATGACAGAAGAAGGAAGAGGGCGTGGACGGAGGGGGTTAGGGTCAGCTTGCTTCTTTTCAAGCGAATCGAAATAGTAGAAATCGTTTTATGGGCCACGGGTGTGCTTAGTGCTACGAATACGAGAACATAATATGGTGGACTTTGGTGTCAGGGCAAGCCGCGGAACCAGGAGAGACGTCCACGTGCCAAGTGGGTGGACGAAGTAGAGGAGAAAATGATGAAGAGAAAAAGAGAGGAAGGTGGTCCCCCCATTTGCGACTTGTTGTATTTTAAGTCGTTCCTCTCAGTTCCATTAATTTGTTCGACGCGAGAGTGATCGACATCGGTATTCGGTAATACTGCGGTTGCTCAGCAGCCAAAAATGTATAATTTTTGAACAGATGAAGATAAAGTAATAATTCTTTTTTCTTTAATGAAGTTGATGTACCCTTCATTAGTTAGATAATATTACGTTACTAATATTAACCCTCGGTTGTCACACTGGGTTAAAATGATCCAAAATTTGACTTATGGTATAATATCTTTGAGGCATCATTGAAAATGGTACTACTGGTGCCATGTAATAGTAATTTCGTGTATCCTCTACAGCAGGCCTTCCCAAGTAAGGGAAATGCACTCCTGAAACACATGTTTCGATTCTCCCTCCAACGCTGCGCCTTCAGCTAAGGTGGGACGATTCCCACTACCCTCTTTCCGAGGAGACAGTAACGCCGCTAGGAAGCATACCGGGGCGCTTTAGGGTGAAAGTACCAAATGTGTCAAGTTTTTATAGGAAATTTCGTAATGACTTAAAAATAGAATTCTAGTTTAAATTTTAATTTTTCCTACTATTTTTAAGTCAATATGAAATTTCTTATTAAAACTTGACATATTTGGTACTTTCACCCTAAAGCGCCCCAATATGCTTCCTAGCGGCGTTACTGTCTCCTAGGAGAGAGGGTAGTGGGAATCGTCCCACCTTAGCTGAAGGCGCAGCGTTGGAGGAAGAACCGAAACATATGTTTCAGGAGTGCATTTTCCCTACTTGGGAAGGCCTGCTCTACAGGCAGAAACGCTACCCCAGTGATTTTTTTAAGAATAACAATTTTGTGGAATATTTTCTTTCAAATTTTTTTTAACCCGATGATACTTTAAATATTAATTTTCAACGGTGGACATATATTCTACATTGGTCAAACTTTTGCGACTTAATTTAATAGATAGTTTGGTAGTAAATTATTCCTGGAAAAATTCTTAAAAATGGCTTACGTTTCCGACCGTCACAGTGGTGTCCCCCCTTAAGGGGGTATGCACAAAAAACTACAGTTTTCACCGATGAGCATTATCGACACGTATTTATTAATATTTCACTTAGTTGTAAAAAAATTTTCAGCCATATATAATAATTAATAGAGAAATAATATGAGTCATCTCGTAATTCCGGCTGTCCCGATGATCCAAAACGAATAAACTCAAAGGATTCTTAATCAGTATGAGCGTGGCTATAGCCGGTAGCAGATTTATGAAAATAAATTAAAAATTCACAAAATGGCGGGACTTTGAATTTAAAACTCATCTTTTCCGTGTTTTTTCGTCTTTAAACGATCTTAAACTTGTGAAACAAAAACTATTGTGTTTTCTGAAGGTGTGCGAAACAGTTGGACCAGATTGTTGAGATATCTATAAGTTGAGATATCGTGTGTACCGTCATGGAAAACACCGTTTTGAGAAAAACCCATATCTCTATTAATTATTATTATATACGACTGAAACTATTTTTACATGTTACTGAAATGTTAGTCAATACGAGTGGATAATGCTTGTCGGTAAAGATTGCGTAATTTTTTTGTGAGTCGTCCCTAAACAGAATAGAGAATCTCGTCCCTTTAGACGAACCTAGTCAGGAGGCCGAAAAAAGGCGAAAGTTTATGATTTTTTTTTGAAAAAGCGGAAGCATATATTTTTGCAGAACTTTTTGCACTTAAAAGAGCAACATTTAAAGAACATTTGGTAATTTTTTGTAGAAAAATATTTACGTTCATAATAAAAATACAATGACATTCAAGAAGCCTTTTTAAAAACGGTGAGCAAGATATCTCAAAAACTACTGCACCCATCTTTTTGAAAATTTGTGAGCTTATTTTTTATATAAAAATCTACTGAATATCGGGAGGATTATTTCTTCAATGTATAGTTTCGATTTTATCACCGAAAAATGGCCCTTTTCCGCGCAAAAATCAGGACTTCAACTTTAAATAGCCGCCATTCTGTTTTAAATTAATATTTCGGAAATTCCCCCCGTTAATCAGAGGATACATTAATCTATTAATGAATTTTTTTTTATTTCAGATAATCTGGTTCCGAATGGCAATACTCACCGCAAAACCACTTTTATAAACGCTTCGTGGATGTTTGTTGTAATTTGATAATAAACGTAAATATTTTACTACAAAAAAATTACCAAATATTCTTTAAATATTGCTCTTGTAAGTGCAAATATATGCTTCCGCTTTTTCAAAAAAAATTCACAAACATTCGTCTCTTTTCGGTCCCCTGACTAGGTACAATATCTTAAGCAGATATTGTATCTCAACAACGATACTTCCGGTCGACTGAAACAGCGTTGGATTTTTACCGAAATTCTCTATAACGATGTACCATTAAGGAACTAGTTTCTGATCAGTTTAGAGGGCTTCCCACTTTAATATTTATTTTTAACCTAATGAAACTTTAAACAATAGACTTTTTTTACTACTAAAAGATGAATTAATATTCTAAACTTTAAGGAAAAATTGTAAAAAGTAGAAAATAAGTATAATTTAATTATTTACAAGGTACGGAATAGTTTTTAGTCATCTAAAATACATGAAAACTAATATTTGATCAGGTCAGGAACGATTTTTTGATCATTTGAAATACATGAGAATAAATAAATCAAAGAAATCGACTGTGGCGCCGATAGAGATCTCTTACTTCGAACACTAATTTAAGAGATGGCGTTCAACAGGGGCTTCCTTCAAGTGGGCTACCTTGCACATTTATATTCACGAAAACTAACAATATTAACTGCTTTCACAGACAACACATATATTTTTGAATTATCAATTTTAATGTTAGTAATTATTTAAAAAAATTACTTATTGACATAAACTTAAAAGAACGATTTATTTCACGAACCGATAAAAAAAAATGAATGCCTGATCAAGAACTAGTTCCTTAACGGTATCGCGCAGCGAACATGGAAGAATCAATCGTTGCCCGGAACTCGTCGCGAACAGAACCGCGATCGCGTATCGAAAAGCATAGCGGAGGCAAATCCCTGACGATCCAGCCATGCCGAGTACGGGAGAGGAACGCACGGCGAAACGAGGATATGCTTTGGACTGGGTATTGTTGGCGTAGCACCCTACTCACCGTGCTTTACATAACGTTACAAAAACGGCCGAACGAATTCGCAGGGGGGATGTTGATCGCTCCAAACCACGACGACGACGACGACGATGGCGATGGCGATGGCGATGCTGATGCCGATGTCAATACCGATCCCGCTGCCAATATCGATGCCGAAGCCAATGAACGTCGAGGGAATATCCAAACTAGAGAGAAAGAGAGAAGATAGACAGGCAGATACATAGAAAGACAGTCAAGATAAGCAAGTAGACAAAGCGAGCGTTTAACGACTATGTTGATAGCATTGATAAGAAATGGGGGAGGGTGGGGTCGAGGTTCTGGTGTTGGTACGACAAAGAAAGCGAGGGAGAAAGCGAGTGCGAGCGGAATGGAATGATTGCCTTCGGCCAATACCGTGAAGTCCGAAGGTAAGAAAGAATACGCAGCACATTGTTCGCACCAGGATACTCTAAACCACCTGGCATCTTGTCGGAAATCATATTCCTTCGGTAGGAGACTCGATCGACCTGCTGCCTGAGAATCGACTAAATAAACGAATAAAGAAAGGATGCGTTAGTCACGGCTGGATCGGCTACGGATTACGCAACATTTACAAGGTTGGCGATGCTGGTCGAGTTTCGTTTTCCTCCAAAACGCGGAAACATTTGCCTACATGTACGTTAAACCGGACTACTGCCATGCTCTCGTGCCAACGGCGGATGGTTGGTTCGTTCATTCGTTTAATTTCATTTCACGCCTCAACGCCAAAGAAATTTTGAAAATTAAATTAAAGCAAACTTTAATCCAGTTCACAGACATTTCCCTTTCCCACTGCTTATCGAATCGTATCGGACGATTCGTAGACTACTCGCTCGCGATCCACCCGCGCGCCCACGTCCCGAGCAAGCTGGACAATCGACAGAATTTCTCTGTGCTCGGTCTGTGTTCTCGAGGAATGGACTGGTTTCCTAGAAGTAGTTATTTTCACCCTTCCCATGAAAACATGCTTTCGATCTGCGAGCTGTCGATCGCGTCGATACCGTTTATTGTCGGCCGAAAAGGATATTCCCCCCTCGAAGAGTGAAAGACAACTTTTCGCGTGTTTGTCAACAGCGAGCTCGAAGGCACTGGGATCCCTCGTACGTGCGAGGCCTTAATGCGATAGATACTCGGCGTTGTTGCTCGTTAACAAGATTAGAACTCCTTGAAACGCGAAGCCGATCGGAGAAAAAAAAAAAGAGGAGAGAGAAGGGAAGAGCTCGTTTGCGGTAAAGCAGAATGTTTCGGGCATTTGGCGGAACAGTTACGAGCTATCGAAGCCTCCAACTTTCTACCGGAAGAAACGGGTTGGCTGGATTCGTTTCGATTTGTTTCGACTCGGTATGGGGAAGCACGTGTGTATAGTTATAGTCACTTCGGCAGGCGAAATACATTTCCACTTACCACGAGAATTTCGAGCCCCGCGCGAAGCGTGTCCTGCAGCGATTTAGCTTTCGAAATCACTGGCCGAATTCATGGGCCTTGGTTTCCGAAGATTGCTGGCGTAAATCGACAAGCTCTCGGCGATCTCGGGTACACGTACAGCGCGTACGACGCGAAACAGTTAGCCGTTTCGCGGCACCAGCTTAATTTCTCCTCTCGGGAGCAACACCGACGTATCGTTGCGGGTGAATTTCATCGCGTTCCTTTTCTTTCCGTCCGTACTGCTCTTCTTTCACGGAAAACTTACGCCCGTTGCTGGAAGCGCGAGCACAACGCGGACACGGATTGGAACGGGAAGGAGCGCGCCACCACGGACAGCTGTAACGTTCTCGTTTTAATGCCCATTTTCTCGATTCAGCGCGATTCCCTTTCTCAACGATGTCCCGATCTTTCTTCCGTCTGTTCCCTCGTTGCACCGCGACGTCGACAACGAGCAGGAGGAAAGTGAAGAGTGGGCAAAATCGTGTATGGCAGTGGAACGGCGAAGGGAGAGAGAGGCGAAGAGTAGGGGGAGCGGAGAGGAGAGGTGGAGGAAGAAGAGAGAGACGCGACGATGACCCAAAAGGAAGAGACGAGCTACCGGTAGCCGACGACACTTTCGATTTTCCTTCTTTTCCTTCGGTCGAGGGGAGCGTAAATCCCCGGAGGTCAGGTTTCACGGGCCGACGCGTAGTCGAAACGGTCGATTCGAGTGAAAACGGTGGTAACCGACGACAACTGAGTAGAAACTGGTAGCAGAGGCGAGCTAGGACGCGTACATCGCATCCCACGATGTCGGGACAACTGACGGAACGCAACTCGCAGCTCGCGGTTCGGTACTCGGTGCTCGCAGCTCACCGGTACTCTCATGTATATACATATACACGCGCGTATATATATACAACGCCGGACAAAGATCCGAGGACTGCCGAATCGCCGGGCGAGAACAGCCGAGCCAACTAGTCAGCTGGTTTTCCAGCGGCGCGGCGACAGACTGCATCGGTTTTACGCCACCGCTGCGCTGCGCCGTCCCTCCCCTTCCCGCGCCGCGCCGCGCCGCAGTATACACTCCTCCCCAGCAGCGATTACGGTCGCTCTCCAACTTTCCCGAATCAGCTGGGAAACCACTCTCTTCTACCGTTCCCATCCGCCGCGCTTCGCGAGTTCGATTCTACCTAATTGTGAGATCGTAAATAGGCTCCCCGGGTTTTTCAGCTCTTCCACTCTCTCCGCTCGTTTCTCTCCCGTGCTTTGCCATTCTTCAAGACACCCCCGACCACGTTACAGTGGATTTTCGGCAGCGAAGCACATTGATCGCGTCGTAGTCTTCGACGCGAAGAGGTGTGGATCTCAAAGGGCGATGGGATTTCTTTCAATTCTATTACTCGAGGTATTTTTGTCGACGGAAACGACTGAACGATTGGAAGAGTTGCAAAGAAAGCTTCTATAAATATACTCCTCTTACTATTTTAACCCATTTTATAGTGCCCATTTAATTAAATATTTAAAAATATTCCCTTTTTTAATATAAACTTAATAAAGATCAGATTTGGAAAATAAGCGATTTTTTCTCAATAGCTAGGGAGGGGCAACTGCCCCTTTTGTCCCTCGCCCTGCGGATGCCCACGCTTGTACCCTCTGATTCTGTCCTCACACAAAATAGATAGAGAGAGAGAGAAGAAAGATTTTGGGGATTCTTGAATCCGGGGTTCGAAGCAACAGCCGAAAACTCATTCCATCTGCCCATCTGCGGGCTTTCTCAGCGGGGTCGCTGGTCCGTTTACGTTGCCCAACGCTACAAACCAACTTCCCCGACTGTAATCAATTACGCGAGTTGGCTAGCGAGGACGATAACAATTATGTATGTGCACTAGGGAGGCTGTTATTTACTCTTGGTAATTTTTTTTCATGATTTTCTACGGGGCACCCTCCAGAATAGTTTCGAATAATTAAAAAAAAGTTTGAGCCCGATCAGATAACGGGAAAGGTACCCCTGGGCCCTTAAACATTTAAATCATTGTTTAATAGCTCACAAACTATAATATCCGCCAAGTTATTGATTAAATAAAAAAATATGTCAAACAGAAGTTATAGATCCGGATAAGGAGCATCTTTTATGTTCTATTACTTTTTCTCGTGAGACAGACGGTTTTCGAAAAAAGTCGGAAGAACTAAAACAAACTTTTTTTTTTTAATTTTGATAGGGT
Source organism: Andrena flavipes (assembly GCA_963971345.1). Lineage (NCBI taxonomy): Eukaryota > Metazoa > Arthropoda > Insecta > Hymenoptera > Andrenidae > Andrena > Andrena flavipes. Next base: position 78,503,386 of record OZ020480.1, read on the forward strand.
GACTGTACTTAATATTGCCACACGTTATATCTCGCAAAGTAACCTCTAAAATTTCTCGGTTATGCACTGAATTAGTACCTAAATATATGTAGGAAGACATACTGTAATTGCAGCAAGGACATTTCACATAAAATCGGACACTTTTCGGAGGAAAAGTTAGTGATATTTAAACGTGCCTCAAGTGATTTTTCAAAATGTTGAGAAATGTCGATTTTACGGCTGTTTGAAGATAAGTGCTAACTTCTGTTCGGTAAATTATAGCTATGGAAGTAGTAAACAGACGGAGATGAATTTTACGGTGCATATAGAGAAGACATTAAAGATTTAAGAAAAAATTATTTCAGTTTAAAAAAAGGAAAATTTGAACCATTTTTGTGCAATTGTTTTAAACAAATGCAGGTTCAAAAAAAAAGGAAAATATAATTCAAACAGCTGTAAAATCAACATTTCTCAAATTTTGAAAAACCATTTGAGGTACGTTTAAATATCACTAAAGACTACAAAATATTCAAATTTCAGCAACATCCGAAATGTTACTCCGAAAATTGATTTAATAAACAATGATTTAATTATTCAAAGGCACCTTTTCCCGTTATCCGATAGATAACTCAAACTTTACACAAATTTTTTTTTTATTATTCGTAACTATTCCGGAGGGTGCGCCAGAGAAAATTAAAAAATTCAGTGCGCCAGAAAATAAAAGCCACCCTAATGTGCACAACTCGACAGAAGACGCGGCGACGTGCGCCGACACTCCGGCAGTAAACAGGGAAGCGAAACGAGCCTATCGCGTACGGGACGTTTATGTAGGTATTTCAGCCAGTCGCACTAAAAGCAGCGGTTACGTGTTCGGAAAATCCGCATCTTTTGGCCGGGCGCCAACAATCGGCAACGTGCATTCTACTCCAAATACTCTAGTCCAACAAATCTAATCGATTCTAGAAACGTTTCGGTGGAAAAGAGACATCCGGCTCGCCCATTCCTCCTGGACCGTCCCAGTTCGGAACGAAGTTCGCACTTCTATCGCTTCGAACGGATAAGAAATGCGAACCGCGGGGGGGTCGATGGAGTTGAAAGCATACACGATCGACACACGCCCCCTGCATAAATAAAATCCCTGAATCGGTTGTTCGAGGTTCGGCCCGTTCACGCTTCGATCAACATCGCGCAGCTGCCCCCCACGGAAAGTGTCAGAAATGGAAGAGAAAAGGGAGAAATCGGATTCAGGTTCGGGCGGAGAGGAACGAAAGTATGTACCTATGTAACGAAAGTTTTCGTTTTCCTTTTCGTTCTCAGTGGATTTTGCCAAACAGCCAGCAGCTCGAAACAGAGGGACGCGAGAATGGAAAAGAGAAGAAAGGGCAAACCGCGTCAGCGTACGCACCGCTGAACGATTCATTGCCGACTCTGACCGGCCTCTACTCGAGAAAGCCGCGATGTGATCGTGAAAGACGAACAAGAGATGTTTGTTACGCTCTGTAAAACCATACGACGCGGCGATAAAGATTTATCAAGCAATTTCGTGACTACTAGTTAATCTCCGTCGAAAGACAAACAATCCAGTTCCTTTCAACGTATCTGCAGCTTAGTCGTATGCCGACGGTAATCGCAATGGTAACGTGTTCTAAGATCAACATGATTACTCACCGGTGGCCGTTTTGGTACACTCCCGTGGACCTGAAAGAAAATAAGGCCAGAATCAATGTAAGTAAATGTAACAGAGCAGGGCGAAAGTCATTATTATTTCGAAAGTCAAGAATTATTTTGCTAAATAATGTGTTTCGTCGTTTAAAAAAAATGCAATTGTTGGAATAGCAGAAAAGAATAGTGAATATCGGTTTTTAAACTTTTTTTGTGAGCCTGTAATAAAAATTTAAAAAAAAACGTTTGTAGATTGAAGTAAGTTGTATACACGAATAAAATTTCATCAAAATCTTTGGTGGCTATCATTCGCGTGGTCTGTTAGAGGAGGTGTCTTAATTTCGCCCCGGAAATCTAAAGAAAAATCAGATCGATTTTCTAAAAATTTTTTTTTTGAAATATGAACAATTACAACATGGCATAATTACACTTTGCGATTCATGGATACATAGAGAAACTTTCAAAGAAAATTCATGCCAAGTGCCAGCTCATTCTAACATTTTATACACCCTCCAGAGGGTGAAATACAAATTGCGGCGAAATTTGGGCCCTTCAGAGTTCGTCCTTAAATTCCGTAAGACTTTTTAAGAGGGGAGGGGGTCGCGAATTTCTTACGTTTTCTTACAAGAGAGAAACGGGAGTTCGGTAATATTTTTTTAACATAATTTTCAATACGATTAGCCTAAAAAATGACGTTTCATCGCACACACGTTAAATAATTTTGTTTTAAATCGTGAAATAAATATTATGTGAGGAAGAAAAGAGGAGGGGGTTGGAACATTAAATCTTACAATGAGGGAGGGAGGGGATAAAAAATCACCCAAATTACCCTTACGTAATTTAAAGATGACCCCTTACCCTATGTAACTACCTACTTTAATAGCTATTTAATTATTTGGAAACTCGATACAGTGGCAGCTTACCTTGTTGGAGACGTAAAGCTTCCGATCGCGCAACAGCAAGTAGACTTTCCTCCACATGTCGTAGTATCCGTTCCGTACCCAGGCCAAACTAAATATTTCTGGGCAATCGGCATCGTCGTGCAGCAGATTGGTCTAGAATTTTACGAAGCAATCGCTTTCGGAATCTTTTCGCGATCGAAACCCTTTATATCCAAGTATATTCGAAGGAAATCGATTCCGATGTTTCCTACTCACTCGTAAAGCACTTTCGGCATCGATTAGCTTTCCTTCGGTCTCTTCTGGACCGTTGACGACAGAGATGTCCGTGTTCTCGTCATTGAATTCCTGCTGTAAAGCAAACTTAGGTAGATACGATATATTGTATCGCCCATTTATTCTCTCAGCCGCTCTGAACTTGACGATATCGCTCCGTTAGAAGCATTATCGTAGCCAAACGTTCTTAAGTACCTATTGACACTCCAGATATAAGTAGGGGAGAGTAAAGTAAAGCGGGACGAGTGGGTAAAACGGAACATTAGTGTTTCTTTTACACGAGAGCTGCGATTGAGTTGGTGTCACGTGACGTAGGACGAAACGGTCCTCCAGTGACGGATTTAAGAAAAATGGCCCAGGTGGCAAAAGTTCTGAGGGGCCCATTTTGGGGGAAAATGAAAAAGTAGTAGATAACGGATGGACGTACCCACGCGAGCAAACTTGGGAGCTTCAGCCACGGTATGATTTCTCCCACTTTGTTCTTAATTACATTAATTAATTATTTAATCTCTCGGTAATACCATTATCGGGGAGTGGGGACCAACTGGGCTGGACTTCAGTCATAATCATGTGAAGTCTGTGATGAGAGGGACAACACTTGATGACTGCTAATACCCATAACAGCACACTCTCGTTGCAGCAAAGTTGCAGCATCGTTTCAGTGCAAGATTGAAAATGTTGCACGCAACGTTGCAGCAATATTTTTTATGTGCGCGCCTCCTGCAACGTTTCGGGCAGTAGGGCCAAAACTACAAACAACTGTATTTTAATTAATTATAATATGCGTTTGTTAAGGACGCGGGGAATCATAGAAATACAAAGGCCGTGATAATATCATTTTTTTTTTTGATAGAAAAATTTTTCCCCCCAAGGAGATTCGAACCGGCGACCTGTGGCGTCGTAGGCGAACACTTTACCACGGCAGCTGCAACCACTGATTGATAATACTGCTAACGTATTCGAACTTATAGTCCTACCTTGCAAAACTTTAAACTCAAATTATTAAAAAATGAAGGCCCATTTTGAGAAACTTCATTAGGGTTTTGTAACACTATAGGTACGTGCTACAAATTCCACCCTGTGTCATTCTACGTATTAAAATATACAGGGTGAGTCACCTAACATTTAAGCTCAAAATATCTCCGTTGTTTTTAATGATACGAGAAAATGTCTCAAGAAAAAAATGATTGCTAGACAGAAAGGACACCATATTATACATGGTTGAATTTGTATTTTATTGGATATAACGTTACAGTAATTAAAATACGTCATCCCCTTAAAAAAACCATCGATGATCTTGAAATTTCGAAAAATATAACCTTGAGAAAAAAATTGTCTCGGTTAGAATAATTGTCTCCGCGAAGCAAACATTTTTTTCCTTAGACATTTTCTCGTATCATTAAAAACAACGGAAATATTGTAGGTTTAAGTGGTAGTTGCAGCATCGTTGCAGCAACATTGTGGAAACATTGCTGCAACGTTGCCATAACGTTGCCGCAACGAGGTGTGCTGTATGGGATAAGTATCTACCTACAACTCCAGCTATTTCTACCGCCTATAGATTTCTTTACTCACCATATGCTTGAAGAAGAGTTGGTACTTGAGTAAATCTGCTCGGAAGATGAATTTTCTTACGTGCCGCGACGTAAATAATTTCATTTCCTTGTGCACAGCCAGAACGTCTTCGTGATCTTCCAAAGTACGTTCTGCGAAATGAATCCGGTACGTAACATCGATTTGGCGTCATAGGTGGTGTATGCGGTTGGATGCGCGGCAAATTATTATTGTTAAGGGGATGGCTGCGCTCACCGATTCCCAGCTCTGGCCAAGTTTCCATGATCGACCAAGAGTTTCCGCTGACGTTTCTTTTCACTTTAAGTAGCTGACACAAATCGATAACGCGGAGATTCTTTTCGACCAGTAAGCTGTTGCAAGTGTTGTCGTCAAAGTAAAAACACAATTCCTCTGGCTAAACGAGAAATTCGTTACTCTGTAACCTTTCCTTTCGCGTGTATGCCGAATGTCAACAAGAACTTACGTGCTGCGCGTCGTCGTCAGCGGTTTCGTCGTAATACTCGTCCGTGTCTTCGTCGTAATTCGTCCCGGGCGTCGGCTGCTGCCGATGGAACCCTGATTCGTTCGGTCTAGACCCGAGTCGTTGGTAATTTCCTACACGTGCGGCGGCTCGGCCGGAAAACGCGGGGTTACTCTCCACGCACGAACACATCTTTGGCATCCAATCTGCGAACGCGGAACAAACGGAATAACTTACAACTTACGTGTGACGAGTATGTACGTATAGCAAAGTGGTGAATTCAGAATCAAGGAGTCTTTGGATATTATTCGGTATTAAGGTCTTGGGCATATCGACGTAAAAATAGATGCGTTAAATCTGAAAGGCACTGTAACGAGTGACGAGAGAGGCACTTCTAGCGACATTCATTCGCAAGAGTGCCAAAGTACTCTCATCGCGGATGCGATGACATGCCTCTGCGGGCAATTCTTCCTACTGATGGTTCCCAATGATATTCCACATATGATATCAAGTCCCCCACTCCTTATTTATCGCTGCGGACAGCAGGTGGGGTAGAGTGGGACTAAAAGTCCCAAATTCTGGGTGCTTCGGAAATTCCAATTGTTTGGATGATCGAACAGTTCGGAGAATGAAGCATGCATGTAATTTACACAGTTTGTAACTATAGAAATTACACCTAAAGTTACTTATTAATTACAAGAATAGGTACTACTAAGTTAATTTATATTACGCAAAAGTCAATCAATCCATCTATAACCTCCTCCTTTTTGAAGTCGATTAAAAAGACGAGAAGAAAGGGAACTGACCACAGAGTCGTCAGTCGCTCCTGGACGTTCAGGCGAATTACGCGACGCCTCCGGTATTTTATGTATCGAAAACTAAAGGAAACACATCGTCTTTATTGTTTTATACGTAGTAAACCACAGTTTAAAAGCGTATCAGCCGAGTACGTTAAGATTGTATGCCCCTTTAGTAATGTGTGCATGATATTGTTTATTGCTGAATGATAATATTTTCTAACATATATATCGCAGAAACTATAGAGATACCATTGGGGAAAAAAGTCCCTCACACTGAAAATATATATTTTATTATTTATTTTCATAATAAAATGGCCAAAGTATAAAGAAATAATGACAAAATCTTTAGATAGTGTTTTTATTTTAGTCGAACAATTTTTTTAGTTCTTAGTTCAAAGTGAATCTCTGACTTATATTTCTATTTTGTCCTTTTAATATTGTATACCAAAAAGGATTGGTTTTTTAATTATTTAGTTTAATATAACGCGAAAAGACATTATTGACTTTCTACCCATTTTGCATTGACATGTAATATGATTCTAGGAATGCGCATTTAGCACAATGGAGCTAAAATTAGACCCCACATTTTTCAAGTAATATTAGACAACAGTTAAATTGAACGTGCCAGTTTAAAGACCGCTTTCCAAATTCTAAAAAGACTTTCTTAGAATGTCCTTTCTAAACAAAACTCTCCCCGCTTTCGATTCTACTCAACGACTGATAATAATTTTTTCAAAGATGCCGACTTTTCCGACTTGTGCGCGCGATCTTTTACTTCAGCGCTTGATTTGACGCAGCCACCAATGCAGAAAAGGTACATACCTACTACATAGCAACAGGAACGAAGAAAAGTGTACAAGAGGGGAAATGTTGTGGGAGTCACGTGGCCTGTGCATAGTAAGTATGTAGTAGTCCATAGAGTACTAAGCAAAACACGCTTGGGGTCTCGGACGCCTGGGATAATAGTGGCATTCCCCTATACTCTACCTACACTTCTACAGAACCCGCGCGAAATAAAGCGAGACGAAAGAAAGATAGACGAAATGCCACTAACAATAGGTATTCTACTTTTTCGAACGGGGGTGGTTCGTCTTTCGACGCTACATCAATGTCAGTCCCTTACGCAACGAATTTGCCTCCCTCCCCGTGGCTTAGACGCGAACCTGCTTTCCACTGCGACGAATGCTAACACTTAGATTCTGCAAATACCTATACCGACATTATCGTGCGAAAAGGTTCTCGTCGATTTTCTACGTTACCGGCTCTTACGCCGTCTGAAAAGACGGTTGGGCTTGTATCTCCGTGGATACATACGATGCAATGTGGCAAAAATGGATCAAACGCATTTGCGATTATATTTGGATTTTCACGAAAGAATCGAATGGCAGAACGGCAGAAATGTGAAATATTTAATTACCTGAATACGCGTGGCAGAGAACGGCCGTGCTATTACTACCTTGCTGGACACGTTGCGGATTAATTTGGCGAGCAGCGTGCAGAATACGATAAAGAGCGCCATGTGGAGCGTCCCTCGAGAGCTGTCCTGGGTACATCGCGGTTGATTCCTCGAAACGACGATCTACCACCGAAACGTACGCGGCATGGTGCGTGCGTCGTACGAGGGGGCAACAACTTCCGTCGTGCTTGGCGATAAAATTCGCTACGATCGCGTCCCGTTGAAATCGAAGGATAGTCGTGGCCGTGACCCTGGCCGTGACCGCGACCGCACTGCACTCGTGACTCTATCCCGGAGAAGCAGCCGTTGCACGACCATGCACGGTTATACACAAGCCCATCTGCTCTATTGACAAATGCAAAGAGCACGTGAAACATCCCGCGCGTGCGATACAACAACCTGCCGCTGGGCTCGGCTCCACTCGGCTCCACTCGGTTTGGCTCGATTCAACTTGCTTCGATTTTACTCGCAATTAGTTCGCGGAACGACAGCGGTGCCGCTTGCATCGCGCAACGCGCATGCGTACAACCCTTTCAATCGATCGAACTTTACCTTTATTGCGTGTGACTACTCACGCGACTGTAAATGTACGATTTTACTTTGCTTCCCTCGTTTCTATGCTTTTAATAAACGTAACTAAATGGGCCTTCGAGTAAAGGATGGATACACGAGCGGAACCAGGAGAATAGAATTTACATTCTTTGGTAGAGAAACGAAGTACCTTGGCGTTCGAAGTTTGGTTAAGCTGCTTATGCGTAGGTACCTTTTTTGATTTGTTCGTTAGGCATTTTTACGGAATACTGGTCGGAGGAAATCCTTTATGTTTAATAATCCTTTAAAGTCGTACCCTCGGGAAGCAAGAATGTAAAGAAGGAAAGAAATGTTTGTACAGAATAGAAGGAACGCGGTGATGAAGAGAAGAGTGCATGAATGCGCGTTGGGTTACAGGTTATAGGTGATAGGTCCGTAAGGCCACCCAACGGTAGGCAAGGAAAGCTGAAACTATTCAGCGGAAACTCGCGTAGGTTTCGTTGTGCTTACAGTCGAGAGGGTTTGCAGGTGGAAATGCCCAATAGGGAGCTGCGGGTGCGCTATATTTGACAACCTTTTTTCGCATGGTTGATCGCGTGGAGATGATTGACAATAAAATTATACATAGTCTCGTAGCTTTGTCCGTTCTATTTTTCTCGACTATGTACCGCGATTTTCTGTGGAGGCTTTCGAGCAGGTAGAAAAATACCAGGCCAATTCTTTCCTTCAAACGGATGCACGGAATTAGGGATTGCAATACCCATAAATCGGTTTACCGATAAATCGCGAGAAATCCCCTCAAATTTTTACCGGTAATTCGATAAATTATCTACTACGTTATCAGTGAAAAAAACTTCAATTAATAATAGAGACGAAAACCGAATCTCATGAAGAACCAAATTTGAGCCAAAAGAAAACTAAAAATCTGAATCAAGCCATCAAAAAATAGACGTATTTTCAAGTAGAAAAAGTAAAAGAAAATAAATATTTGCAATCCCTACACGGAATTGGTAGATATGTGCTTTTGGTTTCGTTACATTCTTTACCAACTATTTTTTATTACCATCGGCAGAGGATTTTGTAATTTCTATAGCGTGTCGTTAATGATTTCCTTCCAAAATAAGCTTTAATGTACGAAAGAAAACTAAATTGTTTCTCATTTAGTGGAAAATTCTAAAGCAAATATAGGCGGAGTACAATGTACTTGGAACTCGGAGCGGATAACCGAAATCCCAGCTGAGCTGAGCTTTTGGCTAATCTCCCTAGATTCGAGAAATCCCCTTCTCGGTTATTATCTGCATACGCGCGTTCTGAGTCACGCGAAAGAGCGATTCGTTTAAAATTCATCGTAGTAGCGTAACTCATGAAACTTGTTAGGTACCTAAGTCACTGAACGAAATTTACTGCCTCGAGTAGATATGTATTTAGAGTTCGTACAGCGGTGCGTCGCGGCGATGACTACCGCGTACGTGACTGTCAGAGCTGACAATTAGAAGCGCATATCGGTTATCCGAATCCGTAACCGAAGAACGCATAATCACACCGATCGATGTTTTACGTCAGTGTATTCGTACGTCTGGAAATCTGACGCCAAGTACACATTGACGACACGTGGCGTAATTACACGAATTCCACCACGCCAAAGGGTATTAACGATATTGCCAACATATATTTCTATAATCGTACATTAAATTGATATTTTAGACAGTTCTGGTTAAACTCAGTACAAATTCCAATTTTTCAACCATTGTAAAGTTGCATTTCAAACACTTTGACGTGTCAACAAATCGCCTGTTTTATGTTTTCCCCTACTGCCAAGTGCCAATTAAAGATTGTACGTAAAAAAACTACTTCGATAAGCAAAATCTTATCAAATTATCCCCAAAGATTGTTCCACCGAAGTTTTAATCCAAATTTGTCAGAGGAAAAAATAGAAAAAAACATTTTGGTCGCAATTCACGTATTTGATATTTTAGAAAATTTAATCCCCGACATGACGCCCCCCAAAAAAAATAAAAAATCGGTTGAGAACTGACGGAGATACGGAATTTTGTCCAGAAAAAGTGGAATTCTTTTTTCCAGTTCCCTAAAGCGTAGGAATTGCGTCACTTATACCGATTCTTACACTATTACAGCAACTCCGTTGCACATCGTAAGTAACAACTCTTGCTACGGTATCTCGATGCTCGGCGTGTTTTACACTTTCGGATGGAGAAATCCTTTGGGATCACGGGGATAAAATTTCGAACTTACTGCGAATGTTCAAGCAGCGTCGACGAACCTGAGAGAGCCAGGTTGCCACAGAGGTTTCCTTTTCGCGAGTAGAAGTGCTGTAACTGCCGAGTTCACCGCGATTTGTAAGGAACGCCACGCTGTAAGATCTTCGATCGGCTATCGCATCCACGTGATGATTCTCCTGCATCGTCGTCGTCGTCGCTATTGTTGCCGGTACCGTTAGGTTGTTTGAGATAATTTCGGTCGCCTGTGATTCTGCCGCGTCGGAGGTAGCCTCCTGCGGACAAACGATGTAGGCTTGGCTCGGAGGCTGGTCCTCGACTGATTTCGTATGATCCGGATTGACATCTTCGAACGTAGTCGTGGTCATAAACGTAAATTTTCCCACCATATCCACGGTTCTGAAACAAACAGATTGCTTAACGTTGCTCTCGCCACCATCCGAGTGAACCAGACTCTCGAGAACACTAACGTCGTGTTTCAGAAGTATCGCGAGCCTTCGGTAAACCGATCCTGAAATTTTGAATACAGAACTGCTTCGGAGATCGCGACGACTGCTTAAGTAGAGCGGATTCGGGAATCACAAAGGGAGCGGTGCACAGTATTTCGCGTAATGCCAAATGTCAAAAACCTGAAGTGTCCGATCAAAAAATTCTCCTTGTATCTTAAAATGTTAAGGAAGGAACGTAGGTTTTAATATTACCCACAACTTTTGAGGAATTTTCCCATTTCTTGTGAAAAATGATGATTGAAAATTATTCCAATTTTCGGGGCGTTTCTTTAAACACGTGCTTTTTGCGGTATGTTTATCTAATTAATTTGACTTTGAAGTTTTTGCAATATCAACAATTTGTCCCAATTTTTTATGTTAAATGTTTTTCATCTTTGACTTGAGTTTTAAAAAAAGTACAAAAAGTACCTGCGTGATTTTTTTTTGTATATTAATTGAGGGAACATTAAACATTACTGTCCGAATTTGCCCGAAACGGAAAAAATAGCCGAAATCATTAAGACTTTCACCGCTCAGGCACGTGCTACGCCCGGCGGACGTAATAAAATACTTGATAGGTAGTGGATGATTCCAATTATTGCGAATCGTCAGATACAAACCAAGACGCATGTTCCGAGTCCGATTCTGATGTAATATGACAAACAAATTTTTTCATTTTATTATTATTTACATTGTTATTTAATTTTTTATTGATGTTTTCATTTTTTCAAGTATTTCTGAAACTGATGAAAAAAATTTGCAACAAAAGTGTGTCAGTATTCAGTTGACAACAAATTGCAAAAGTAGAAATTAATAAAAAAAAAAACTATTCAATAAAAATCAAGATCACCTCATTTTTTTTTAATGGAACTGCATATTTTTTATGCACCTATCGATGCATCTTTATATTCACTTTAAAAAAAATATTAGGGTACTTAGGTCGAGAAGTGATTAGTTCAGAAGTTATGAGTTTTCCCCCAAAGCCCATATACGCGAAACACTGTGCGGTGGAGGCATCTTTGTAGATCTCTATGCGAATTTCGGTGGCCCTTGTATTCCCATAATCCTGTTTCTTCGAAATTTCAATTCTTTTTAGAAAGATTCGTGGAGCAGAAACACCAAAACATATCAAGTCATTGCCAAACTTTGTCCGTACGTGTATCTAATAGTGCTTATAATGACCTTGGACTATTTCCTCGCACAAGCTCACCCATTCATATAAAATACGCTGAATTCCGGTTCGTCGTATAGATCGAAAAATAAGATTCGGAAGAAAGAGAAAGAGAGGGAGAGAGACTCGGTTTCACTGGAAGGTCGTTGTACGACTTAGGTATTACGCAAGCTTATTACGTTTGCTCGATCGCTGATCACACATTTGAGTTTTTTACTCCGTTCGTCGTCTGTTCCAACTAGGGATGGGATCAAGTTCAATATGTACTCAGGAATCCGAGTCAATTCCAATACAAAAGTTTCACTACTTGGGATTCGAATAGGTACTACTCATTAGGGGTGGGACTATTCGAATAATTTAATCGAATATTTTACAAGTATTCGAATGCTTTGAATTAACTTCGAATGCTTTGAATTAATTTCGAATACTTTGAATTAACTTCGAATACTTTGAATTAACTTCGAATGCTTTGAATTAACTTCGAATGCTTTGAGTATTCGAATGTTATTCCTCGAATACTATTCGAATACTGATGAACGCGATACTGATGTATTCAAATACTAGTGTATTCGAATAGTACAGTGTGAAGTGAGTCAAAATTAGCTTACAAGATTTCGCCCTGACAAATGAACCTAAAGAACTTGATTTATAATTCACGCCATACTATTTGAATACATCAGTATTCGCATACTTAAATATTCGAATAGTATTCGCCAAATAATTGAGGAACTGAAGTATTCGAATATTCGAATACCGAAAAATTTAACCGAAATAGGTAATAGTTGGAAATTTCGGTTCTTCATAACAGTTATTCAGAAATTTTAATAGTATTCGAATACTTAAGTATTCAAATAGTATTCGAATACTTGGATATTCAAATAGTATTCGAATACTTGGATATTCAAATAGTATTCGAATACTTGGATATTCAAATTATATTCGCCCAATAATTGAGCAACCGAAGTATTCGAATATTCGAATACCGAAAAATTCGAACTCTGAAAAACAAAGCGCAAATCACATAATTGCACAGAATAAAAAACTCCTGGTTAAAGTACTCATAAAAGGGTCGAATCTACTTGGTCAGGGTTCGATTATACTTGAAAATATCGCTAACGTTTCGAGTCTACTTAAAAGTATTGTTTTTTCTTTTCGATGTACTCGTAAAGTGTTCGAAAGTATCCAGTCAAATACGAGTCTACTTCCAATATACTTCACCCCATCACTAAGTAGTTCCTTCTATTGACCACTGTATCTACCTACTCCTACTTTCTCCCCGAATCTTGTAAAAAACGAACTCGAGCAATTCCTTGTCGGCGTAACGCCGCGCCGATGTCGGATTCGCGTATCCTTGTCAAAGATTATCGTGCACTCTTAATGAGAATCAAGCAACTCACAAGTATGTACGTATGTACGAAGATATGCACATGCATATATGGAGTGATCTATGCGTCGCACGTTTAACTTTCGTCGGCCTCTACGACTCACCGATTGGAACGCAACTTTGTGGGTTTGTAGAGTGACTCGAAACAAGAACACCGGTGTATTTCATTTGGGCCTTATCGCCCTTTAACGGGGTGAAAACTAACCTCAAAGTCAAATAGACGCTTCCACTTTTTCGCGTATAACTCCTAAACTACAACAGACAGAAAAAAATGTTTCTAACAAAAGTTTAATGATGCAATAAGCGCTGCAAACTTGGAGTAATAAAATTTTGAAAAAAGTTCAAAATTTTTTTTAAAACTCTTTTCAAAATTTTGTTTACGCAAGATTGTAGCGCTTATTGCACCATTACACTTTTGTTCGAAACATTTTTTCTATCTCTTTCTTATTTTGAGTGTTATACGCGAAAAAGTGAAAGCCCCAATTTAACTTTGAGGTTAGTTTCCACCCCCTTAAAGGGCCATAGGGCCCAAATGAAACACACCGTTGTTCTTGTTTTGAGTCACTCTAAAAACTCAAAAAACTTGCGTCCCAATCGGTGAGTCCTTCTTCGCGGTGTCCCCTCGTCAAGGGAAAACGTGTCGATTCGTTGTTTGCTTAGCGCTGCGCACACGCACGATTCTCACGGATGGTTGGGATGCTCGATCGAACTATGAGCATCGGTACGACTAACGACAAGTACGATGATCGCGAGCGAAAGTACAGTCACGAAGAACAGACTCGTAAGAGATCGATCGAGCTTGGCTCCTTCTGTGTTGGGAGATATGCACCGAGATTTCTTTCTCATCGGTCAGTTTTTTAAATGATTACTAAGACGTGGTAAGGCTAATGAAGGTTAACTCGGCTTTAAATTGATGGCGCGTGTCTAAATTGGTCGCGTGAAGCTACCTACATACGTGCAACTGGCCCCGCGTGTCCCCGCGTTGCGCTCTTCGTAGCGGCAAATTTATTTATTTATTTATATATTTATTTATTCGCGGATTAACGGATTTGCAACATGACTCGTCGCCACGCAGGCGATAGAAGAAAAAAACGATTAATATTTGTCGATTTTACTTCTACGTCACCCAGTGTAAGAATCCGTCCTCGCTGCACAACACGAAACGTTATCTTTGAGGATGAACGTTCTTGATAGTGCAACGAGAGTTCCATCTCTTCTGGAGGACTCGGGTAGACTCGTATTTTACCGGCGTATCTATCGCTGTAAAATATATCCCATTGCTCGGCGCAACGGAATTAAAACGCAATTAACAGGAAACGCAAGCCGAGGACCAAGCGAATCACTCTCGTCGCGATAGCTCTCGGCGTTTGTTTAGAGATCTCTCTCAAGCTGAAGAAGAAGAGGAAGAAGATATAAAGGCTGTGGGGAATAGGCTGGACCGTGAAACATCTGGTTGATCTAGCGAATCATTTCGATTACCGCGCGCCTCGCGGGAACTCAGTTTCATTGGCTACTCAGGGGACGGCGATACCGCGGCTCGTGTCGTGGACTTACGTCACTCGAAGATACTCGACTGCAACCGCGCTCCAACGAACTCGCCTTTTTTTCTTTGTCGTTATCACGGTTCCCACGATTTATCGAGCAAGTAGTCCTAAGCGATAGTGCCGCGGTATTTACGGCCGTAATTCTTCTTCGCCTGTTCCTTTTGACCTTCCTTTTTCTAATCGAGAGCCACCGGGAATCCGGGACGCCGAGCGGAGCTTCCGATACCTTCGATGTGGATGACCGCGAACGCGGACGCGGACACGGCGGCGCGTCGCGTCGCGTCGCGCCGGTAAATCGTCGCTCGCAAAAGGTGCGCACTACGCACTGCCCGCGATCTCTCACGCAGAACTGAGAAGATTGCGGCTGACAGGGCAAGCGAAACGGACCGTGCCCGTGTCACGCGGTTGATCCACGACTACGCGTCACGCCGACGCCGGTCACGATGCCGGTCGCGTGTAGGTACCTATGCAACGCGACGTTAGTGTCGACGTTGCTACGAGACACTTGGGTGCCGATGAAGCCACTGCTTGGTACTTTATTTTTTTTTTTTTTTTCAAATTTCTTCTCGGTGCACTTTGCGAACACCTGAAAAATATAAAAATAAACGGAATAAATAAATATAATGAGGACAATAATGATGATTTATTTAAATAATAATATTAAGTCACGTGTAACTAACTATTAGATTAAAAAACTTTTTAAATAGAAATATCGACCGCGAAACTAAAATAATTTTAATAATCAATATTGACCGATAACAATTAATTTAGTTTTGTGATCGATATTTCTATTTAAAAATCTTTTTAATCTAATAGTTAGTTACACGTGACTTAATATTATTATTTAAATAAATCATTATTATTGTCCCCATTATATTTATTTATTCCGTTTATTTTTATATTTTTATTTATCCGTTTATTTTAATTATTTTAACTATTAGATCGAATTTCATCTTTCATTCCTAACCACGTGTAGCCTTGAAGCTCATAGTATACCATATGGTTGAATTTGACTTGACAGTCGCTTTCATACTGGATAATCAAATATATAGCATTCCATTTAAAAAACTGAGGGTCGCCTTCGTTTCAAGGAAAATATTGCGAACACCAAAAATTGGGTTACCGCATTATTTTGTGTATAAAAAAAAGTAAAAGTTATCCCCCTTCAATTTTTTACAAATACTTACCATATTCGAGAACACTGCCGATGTGATTTGACGCCGCGTCAACTTTCGGCAATATTTACAGGGCCAATTTTAAAATGTCCATATTTTTGAAAATTCGTCCATCAAGGGGAAGGATAGAACTATATTCTCCTTTTTTCTTAGATTTTTAAAATCGTTCCCGATGTTAAAAACCTGCATTTGTTTAAAACGATTGCACAAAAATGGTTAAAATTTTTCTTCTTTTAAACTGAAATAATTTTTTCCTAAAACTTTAATGTCTTAAATACCATTATAAAAGGCAACTTTTCCTACTATTAGAAGTCACAAATAGTAAAAACTATTTCGCCCTTATATTTCGTCCCACCCTAATATTGAGTCTATTTTAATTTTGAATTATCTCATATATACGGTCAAAATTCTAATCAATATATTTTTACGATGGGAGTCAATAAAAAACCACATAATTTGAAGGGAAAGGACAAATGCAATAGCTGGAACGCGGACGTACGAGCTGATTACGCGTCGTGGGCACGCGGCTTTACTTTACAGGAGTAACAGGAGCGAGGCGCGAGGAGTCCAGACGAAAATAGCCCGGCGAGTTCCGTCTAAAATTATTTGACCGGCTAGGAACTGCTAGGTGATCGTCGCAGACGGACCGCGGACGCGGCTCATCGTTTCTATTCCCTTGGTGTCCTGATCGGTTTAACTCCGCCAATCAATTGCCTCGGCAAATAGAATTTCACCGTTGCTTTCGCGCCTCGCGAGGATCGAACGCGTAGTCATCAACGACTCTAAGGGCGCTCCGAGAGTCGTTGCACGCCGGGATGGAACGTTCGGAGGAATTTTACAGAACCCTGTGCTCGCTGGAGACGCTGCGCTCCGGGAAGAAGGGATTCTTCCGAGACTTGAGCGAGTGCGTGACGGAAATTGCCGGCGAGCAATGGATCGCGAAAGTGTTCGGGCGGCTGACCAACGACGAGGATCGGATACGAACGATCTTCACGGACGGCAAGACAAAGGCCACGGTGATGGAAGCGTTGAGCAGAGTGAAGCCGTTGTACAGAGACAAGGACGCGGGCGCGTCCAGAGCCAAGAGACTCGAGGGTTTCGAGGCCGCCACCGCTGGCCAGCGGGAGAGAGCTCTGTTGCTCTTCAGCCAAGCTGTTCTTCGGGCACCAGCCCCAGGCGGGTTATTCCCATTTCTCTATAAACGCCACGCGTTCTCCGTTTTCGTTAAAATTCTCGCTATTCTCCAACGGGATCTAGAAAACTTATTTTCCTCTCGACTTGCAGGAAAATGCGAGGCGGTCGATCGAGGATTTTCACTGGCGCTCGCGTTGCTTGGAAGAGCCGGGGTGTTCGTTGCCTCGAACGAACATTCGCTCGCATTGGAGGACTTGAATTCAGCTGCGGAGCTGGATCTTCCGGATCAATTGAGGCAAGTTTCGTAATCTCCTGTGGGTGTCATCGTAGGGAATTTACTGGCAAGGAGAGTATTTTAGGAGTCCGCCTCCGATCATTTTGATTTTTGGATATGTTATAGAGGACCGAAAAATAAGAAATACGTGTTTTTTTATTTTTCCCCGTTTTCAGATTTGGGGGGTGAAAACTGCGTTCGAAGTTAGAGTTTTTTTTTATGTATTATTTAAACAAATGGAGTTTTTGAAAATCTGGTGAGTCAGTTATATTTCGCATTCAAAGACACAAAATTCGTCCGTTGACACTATTCCCCTATCTCTAATAGTTCTCGAGATATTCCACAAAAATGATTTCTCAACCCTAACTTTGAACGCAGTTTTCACCCCCAAAATCTGAAAACGGGGAAAAATAAAAAAACACGTATTTCTTATTTTTCGGTCCTCTATAACATATCCAAAAATCAAAATGATTTTTCTTGTATTAATTTAAGTCTAGATTAAAGTATCGTCTTAGATTAAGTTGAAAAACATTTCCCGACTGAAGTTTGCCTTTGCTAAATTTCTTTCCTTTGTATTCTGCTTGTGTTGTGCAATAAACACGTTTAATAATAATACCACCACGCGGATAAAGCGAACGGTTCTCTTTCAGGGCGGAACTCGATTCGAAGAAGGAAGAGTGCGAAAGATCTCTGCGAGCGAACGAGATGAGTATCGTTCCTGTCAAGAGTTCCATAGAGAACAGAAAAGGGTCGCCCTACTCTGAAAGTAAACGTACGTTTCTGCTCGACTGTTTGTGACATGACTTGTGACGACTTGTTGGTTTAATTTCGTTTGTTGGTTGTTGGGGATCTGTGCCACGCGACGCGATGCGATGCGTTTGGCCGGCAGCGTTGCCTGCTCTGTTGAGCGGAGGGGAAAACCCCTCGTTGCCCGGTGCTTCGGCTCTGCTGGAAATCCAAGAGACTGCAGCTGCGGGGAAACGTGCGATCGCGAGACAGGAAATCGAAGCTGGCGATATCCTGGTGGTGGAGCCGCCGCTCGCAGCCTGCCTACTGCCAGAATATTTCGGCACACACTGTCAACACTGCTTCTCGAGGTGGGTGTGTCTCGGTTTAGTCCAGTGAAATTAGACAAGCTAAATTTTGGTATGGGAATTTATTCGGTCGTTTTAAACATTATGTCAAAAATCCTCATCGATCCGACCGCCGCACAGTGGTTCGAGTATACTACTTGTCAGAGATGGGCATTGTTTAAATAAAAAATTATTTAAATAACGTATCAAATAAAAGAGACTATTTTTATTTGTCATCAAATAAAAATAAGCCAGAGTTATTTTTATTTCAAATAAAAATAAGCCAGAGTTACTTTTATTTCAAATAAAAATAAGCCAGAGTTACTTTTATTTCGAATAAAAATAAGCCAGAGATACTTTTATTTGAAACGTTACAAATAATTTTTCTTGTTCGAAGACTTTCTTGTTTTGTTTAAAACGACCAAATAAAGGCCCGTACCAAAATTTAGCTTGCTGGAATTTATTCCGAAGACAAATCCTAATTTCCCTGGACTACTCTCTTTCTCTCTCTCTCTCTATCTCACGGTCGGTACAGGCGCGACACACGAATTGTTTCAGATTCAGAGGCCCGGTCGGATGCCCGGACTGCAGCAGCGTGGCGTTCTGCGGCAGAACGTGCAGAGACGCGGCGATGGCGAGTTATCACAAGTATGAGTGCAAAATCCTGGCGCTGCTGATAGGTAACACTTTGAGCGATCAGGGGGCAGAAAGGGAGAGAGCTTTAAAGGCAATATGTATAGTAGGGTGGAACGAAATATAGGGGAAAAATATTTTTCTATTATTCATGACTTCTAATAGTGGGCAAAAGTTGCCTTTTATAATGGTATTTAGGCTGATAAAGTTTGAACGTGATCAACAAATTTTTTGAGGTGTCGCAAGTTTTTCAAAAATTAATATTTCAGAAAATATTAATATTAATATATCAGAAAATATTAATATTAATATTTCAGAAAATATTAATATTAATATTGCAGAAAATATTAATATTAATATTGCAGAAAATATTAATATTAATATTTCAGAAAATATTAATATTAATATTGCAGAAAATATTAATATTAATATTGCAGAAAATATGAATATTAATATTGAAGAAAATATGAATATTAATATTTCGGAAAATATTAATATTAATAGTAATATTAATAGTAATATTAATATTTCAGTAAATATTTCAGTAAATATTAATATTTGAATAAAAAAATATTTTGCCCCTATATTCCGTTCCACCCCAATGTATATCCCATTGGCAGGGTCGGGGATGAGCGTTTTGAGTATGCTCGCTCTGCGAATGGTCACGCAGATCGACTTGAGAAAATGTTCAAAGATTAGTCACGCGTTGAGCGAGCGGCAGAAAAGTGCCGCGGTCGAGGCCGCAACGAACGGGAGCACGGCGAAATTATCAACGGGCCTGAATAATACAACCCCGGAGCCACTCTCGCAAGTAAAGCTGAGCAAGTCAGCGAAACGACGCACGAGGAAGAAATTGCTCGAATTAAAATACCGAGAGAAGTCCGACTCGTCCATCCCGGACAGAGAGGAAGGGAAAATCAAAAGCGAGGATCGCGACGGCTCGGTCGACATGAGAGCTTACGATTTGGTTACGCACGAGAAAAGAAGAACGGCCAAGGATTTCTTCGAGAGAGATCTGATGGCGGCGTTTCTCCTCAAGTGCTTGCAGAGAGTCGATTTCTTCGAGAACCCCTCGAAGGACGATGGTATGAAACCAGAGATGGGCAAAAAATTATTCGAAATAAAAATATCGTACATAAATTTTTATTTCGAATAGGGTTAGGACTATTCGAATAATTTAATATTCGAATATTTTACAAGTATTCGAATGCTACGAATAAACTTCGAATATTTCAGTATTCGAATGTTATTATTCGAATACAATTCGAATATCGATGTATTCGAATTCTATTCGAATACTATTCGAATTCTATTCGAATACTATTCGAATACTATTCGAATACTATTCGAATACCGATATATTCGTATACTGATGTATTTTAATAGTATGGTTTGAACTGGGTCCAAATTAGCTTACAAGATTTCACCCTGATAAATGAACCTAAAGAGCTTGATTTATAATTCACATCATACTATTCGAATAGCATTCGAATACTCAAATATTCGAATAGTATTCGAATACTTGGATATTCGAATTATATTGGCCAAATAATTGAGCAACTGAAGTATTCGAATATTCGAATACCGAAAAATTCGACAAATAGTCCCAGCCCTAATTTCGAATAACTTTTTGCCCATCTCTGTATGAAACTATGTGCCTACTACCGGACTAACTTCCGCATTTAATCGCGCTGGTCCCCTGTGCTTTGTGAAAACATTCGCTGGTCGTTACATTTCAGAACCGCCGAACGAACAGGAAATCGCCGTGGCCGGTCTGCTGCTGAAACATCTGCAGCTGCTGCAATTCAACGCTCACGAATTTTTCGAGACTCGGCTCGGAACGGATCATCGGTTTCGTGGTACAAAGCCCGTTTACCTCGGGGTAGCCATTTACCCGACGGTCGCGCGTTTCAACCACGACTGTTACCCGGCGGTAACCAGGTAAGCAGTTAAAGGGGGTTTTGCGCCTTGTTGGGCCGAAAAAATAGGTAATTCTTTGTGAATTTTTTCTACAAAAACGGTTCGACAAATTAATTTGAGGTTTGGCAGGCTGTTTCATTGTGTCTTCAACTATTGTTCTGAATTTTTGTGTGACAGTGAAAAAAAAACATGGCATTATTAAAGCGCAAATTATAAAGTGATAAATAACAGTAGAGAGAACGTGTTTTCTTTCTAGTTTATTCGTTATTCTATGAGCTGTAACACAAAAAAGAAAAGTCCAAATACAGATATGTAGAGATATTTAGACTTTTCTTTTTTTGTGTTAAAGCTCGTAGAATAACGATTAAAACTAAAAGAAAAACATTTTCTTCTACTGTTATTTACCACTTTACAATTTGCGTTTGAAAAAAATCCCCGTTCTGGGACTATCGAGGGTAACCTACCCCCTTAACCACCCTTTGCTGAAGACTGTTACTGTTGGAGAAACCTGATTCGTTTGCGCAGGTACTTCGTCGGCCGATGCATCGTGATTAGAGCGATTCGCAGCCTGCGAGTAGGCGACGTGGTAGCCGAGAATTACGGGCCGATATTCACGAAGAGGAAGTTGGAGGAGCGTCGCAGAAGTCTGGCCGGCAGGTATTGGTTCCGATGCGAGTGCACCGCCTGCCGCGAAGACTGGCCTCACTTCGACACTCTGACCAACGACGCCGTTCGCCTACGGTGAGCAATTCAGCGTTAATAATTGTAGGGTGACAAGAGCGCGCAGCCCTCTGTCCCGGAGGAAAGAAAGAAAGCGCAGCGTGGTATTAGTATGCGATAGTAAACGGAGTCTGCCAGAGGTTATCGGACGCGTTTTTTAAAGGCCAGTAGTGATTGCGAGTATGCTACGGGAAGAGAACCTCGTGTGCAGCTTTATGCGCTTTTTCTGTGAAAATTCCGATACCCGTTGTTCCGTTTTCACTCGACTCGACTCGATCCACTTGCATTCGCGTATCGGGCCGTTTTAAGATATGCATTGGATTCCCCGACGCACGCACAGTGGTACGTAATGACATTTTTTTGTTCAAATCACTCTACGGGTCGTAAATTTTCAGAAAACTTAGCGATTCTATTTTTAAATTCTTCGCAATTAAATTCTCTATAAATCGGTGTGGTCGGAATTTTAAATTTCGTCGCTGATTTTTTTATATTTAGCGAAATATACAGCACTTTTGGGAGATCAATAGTTGGGGGCTTTTTTGGCCGATGGTTCCGAATTTAAAGTCAGATTTTCGAAATTGAAGAGGGCGAGGGTGTTGAATATAGTTGACCTTTTTTGATTCGATATAAATGAGCAAGATTTTTAATGTTTCATATTTTTAGACAAACTTTAAGTAAATCAGGTCTTCTATAGATATCAAACATTAAACATTTTGCTCATCGTTATTGAATCAGAAAACTCAACTCTAAGAAGAAGTTTAGATATGTAAAATCACGTACACATTTATGAGATGCCTAAAAATTTATAAAAACACGAATGTCGATCCGTTATTTTAAATTTTACAATTTGATCTATTATACCAGATTTGTGGTACAAATTCAAATTTTAATTACCTCATATATGTACTCAGCGTCTCCGAAAATCTATACGCACTTAGTTTCTTCCGAATAAGCCCATTTTCTGAAATTTCCCTTCAACATATTGGGATTCGCATCTCCAATTTCGAAAATCTGACTTTTAATTCGGAACCAGCGGCCAAAAGAGCCCACTGATACTGATTTCCTAAAAGTGCTGTATATTTCGCTAAATATAAAAAGAATTAGCAACGAAATTTAAAATTTCGGCCGGACAGATCGATAGAGAATTTAATTGCGAAGAATTTAAAAAAAAAATCATCAAGTTTATTGTAAAATTACGACCTGTAGGGTGATTTGAACAAAAAATGTCATTATGTACCACTGTGTCAGCTGTGTTTCGCTTCGAAACATATAGGGGCTCAGAACCGTACTGGTATAAGTCCAAATTTTGATAATTTGAATTAATAACAGTTTTTAAGTCTCAAAGGTTCCACAGTGAATTAAGTCATAACTTCATTCTTAACTGAGAAATAACACATGCAAAGGTTCAAAATACTACCATTATAAATACGTATATACTTAAAAAGAAGTTTCATTCAATCTCGGAAGGAATTATACACTATTATATTTATAAGCATTTAATTTGTGCACTTAATAAATACAGTTTTACGGATCTTCCGAAATCTATATTCATAAAACTATATTCATTAAGTCCACAAATTAAATGCTTCTAAACACAATCTCAATAAGTATACAAAGCAGAAAGCTCCTATACATTTCTGTGTTTGTCGCCTAAAAACTTTCGAACGATAAACCCTAGGATCACAAAACGTGCCTAAACTCATTATGCCCGACTAATCCAGATGAATCCGACAATTTTCACAAAAAAACTAAAGAAAATTATTTACAAAATCAGAATCTAAATTTCAAAGCCGAGTAGTAAAGCTAGTATCGCACGATTCCCTCCTAAATTATACGAAACTCCTTTTCAATTATACACATATTTATAACGCTAGTATTTTGAGCCTCGCCACGTGTTCCCACACCTGCAATATATACATCCATTTTTTTTACAACAGAAAACGCAACACAATACTTCGCGCGGCGCACCGCGCGAGTGACTTACACCGCTACGATTCTCAGCCCCCCCGTATGTAGAGTAATGAATTCTCGCGATAAGCGCGGGATGGCACAGCGTCGGATCTACAGTAGTTCCACCGGGGAAGGGGACAAGATTTATCGTTTGTCCTTGGTGGCCTGGTATTTTGCGCGGCGCACGGAAATTGCGAATAAATGCAACGACCCCGTACGACCTTTGTTCGCCTACGTAAAGATACGATTAGGAATCTATGCGAATGACCATTGTGCGCGGAGAAAGAAGAATCAACAGACTCAAACTCAAGAAAGTTTTGCTGTCGCGGCTATCATAGCGGATTGTCTTAGGTGTCCGACAGAGGGATGCGACAGGCTTCATCGACGACCACGGGACACCGATACCAGCAGGCCCGTCGAGTGCTCCAATTGTCAGCGAAAGGTGAATTTACGAGGGCCGATGAACGGGCTGCGTAAATCCGAGCAGCTGTACGCCGATGGATTTGCGGCGATGGACGAGGAGCAGCCGACGAAAGCCTTGGAGGCCTTCGTCGAGGCAGCAAAAATATTTCACAGCGTTGCGGTTCCGCCGCACAAGGACACGCACTTGGCCGAAATCGCCGCTAGCGCGTGCATGGCTGATTCCGGCAACACCTGGGATCCGCAGAGTCCTCTTTGACTCCTCTTTCACGCCCCTTTCACTCTACGCACTCGTCGGCTTAGACATTTCTTTCTTTCGCACACTGTTCTCGAACGCGGTATCACTGAAGCAACGCTGAAGAGAAGGCGCTCTTACCTACCTCCGGCACGCACTTAATCTCTGGTCCGCGAGCATCCCCTTTGGTTTTCTCGGCTGCGCGATCACCAGAAACAATTTAAACGCTCGACCTACCGCCACGCGTCTCACATACAACTCGCGAGTTCGAGCAACCACGCGCGTGTAACGCCTAGCCGCGGCGTGTTATCGTTTCCACGCGAAAACTTCCAGATCGTCTCTCCCTTCGCGCGAATCATTTCCCGTTGCGTTTCCTCCGCGCGCGATATCCATCGCGCTTGCTCGCATAGCGGGTTCTACAAGATTCTTTAAGCGACTCCGGTGATCGTACAGTGGTGTATGAGAATGTTAATAATAAAGGCTACTTACAATTAGAATATCAAATACCCAAGCATTCACGCGGTTCGCAATAGATTCTACTCGTCTCTTAAGCGCTGCGATTCCCCGGCATTTTAGGCACAGATGGAAAGTAAATAATTCGGATGACGGGTGGAAACGAAAGGTAGTCGCAGTTCGGTTCGTGACTTTTGCGATTTTTTTGGCATTTATTTTTTATAATGCACATGTTTCGTGAAAAAATTAAATTCCGTATATGAAATTAGCTTTTCGAAGTTTCGCGTTTCGGTACAAAATTCACTGGGTTAAGGGGTTAGGCGAGGGTGAAGAGTGGGGGTTCGAGGAAAGGGATAAGGACGGGGGAACAAGGATGGGAGAAGGGGTGAAGGTGGTGTGGTGTTTTCGAGAGTGGGCGTCACAAGACGCTACGCGACGCAACGCATCTATCGCGTCGCGTCTAGCTCGCGGCCGCCGAGATCTCTCATCGAGGGATCAGCGTCTCCTCGGTTTCTTTCCTTTCTATTTTTCTCCCCTCTTCCTTTTTTTTTTGCTTCTTCTTGCCGGACCTGACCCGTGGTAACCCAGAGCGGGCTAAGCTATCGAGATCCTTCTCGTAATTAACAGAATTCCAACTAACTCTCGCTGTCGAAAAAGACTTCGGGCGCGTTGCGTCGCGTCCCGTCGCGCCGCCATCGTTTCGTACGCGTTCCACGGAGATCGCGATTCGCCGGCGGAATATTCGGAGCAAATATACGACCTGCGCTCCGACGATTCGCGAGCGAACAGCGAGCGCTCGCATCGATCCGCAAAAAGCTTCCAAAAATCGTCGCTTCGGCGAACTTTCGCGCAAGCTCGACCCGCTGACTGATACGCCGACCGGCTCTCCTCGTCGCGACGAACGCGCCTCAGTCTGCGATCGCGGTCGTGCGTGGCGCGCTCAAAGATCGACGATCGATCGATCAGGGAGCACGCGGGCAAGGTCGACGTGCGACCGCGAACCATGGCTGTAATTGATCCGAGGCGATCTCGAATACCGCGTTACATGTATTGCGCGCGTACGTTAGTCCACTCGATTCTTCTTGCTCGTACAATTTCTTTTACGCTTTTCTGTTTGCTTAAACTCCGATATTCACTTTCAACATATGCATTGTTCTTTTTTCGCATTCAATTACAATTGTTTGCCTCCTAGGCATTTTTTAACTCTCCCCCCCTCCCCTCTCCCCTCCACGCACGCTCTTCTTGCTCGGTTTTTTTTTTCACGCTTCTTCCCCGTCAGCGACACTCTACTTCTTAAATCTCTTTCCCCGTTCCGTCTATTTTGTACTTGTAGCGAGCGCACGATCACGCTCACGGAATCCCCCGGAGAGACCGGGGAATTACAGCCGAGAGGCGGCGAATTCACTGTTCACGTCTGCACAGTTCAACAAACGTGTATTACGGACAATAATTTCTCTTTTTCTTTTTTTCTTTTAACTATTTCAAGTTTTAAGTCCAATCGACCACGAAGAAACGTGATCGTGCGTCACATCTTCCCACTTGGCACTACGCTCGTGAGCCCCATCCTCCCCCCTCTCTCTCTCGTTCTCTCACTCATTCTCTCTCTCTCTCTCTCTTCCCCTCTGCCTCTTCTTCCTTTCCCACCATTTCGTCCTGTACTTTCCAGCGTTTAGATTCCTACCGCGAGAGGCCAAATCGCGACCAGAGCGCAACTTCTCGTATCATGGACCGCAATGTGTTCTTTGAGAAGACGATTATCGAAACGATAGTAGCGAGGGACGACCACGGTGACAGCGACGAATACGACGGCGACGAAGAAAACAAAAAAGGAAAAAAGATAAAAAAAAACAGTAGACTTTACACGCTCTCAACAATAAAAAAAAAAAGAAAAAAACAACAACTTGTTGCAACAAGCTGCGTGTAAATTTTGAAACATTTGGAAAGAAATTTGTATACTTTATTTTCCGACGATAAGACTACAAACTAAAATTTAAAAAAGTAGTTTCGTTTCCATGCAAAATCATATAAACTTCTCTCTCCCCCTATTTCTCTCTCTCTCTCTTGTTTCTCTCTCTCTCTCTATATCTCTCTCTCTCTCTCTCTTTCTCTCTCTCACTCCACCGACAAACTGCGGGTTTAAATTGTCAATGGAGCCGTACAAGGAAGCCTGCGGTATCGAAAAATCGACACGACCGACGTTCGTACTTCCCGTGTGTCCGTCGGACGTGGATGATTCGAAACGCGCAGAGAGATCAAAAACCGATTCACGGTTAAGTAGCCGTCGATTAATTTGTACCGTTCTGATAGAAGGATCGGACCCGCCAGGGGCACCGGTTACGGTATCGCTACGATCGATCGTCGAAGTGTCGCAGGAACGCGGTGCACCGCTGGAACGATCGTGAATTTAACTGGACTGTCCGTGGGTCGAAAGCCTCGCTTTTGCTGCCGGGTCGTCGACACGCGGATCGGAAAGATAATACGATCCGTGACTCGCGAAACGAAACGAAGCGAAATCAGTCGAGTCCCAATGGAATGGAAGTTCGCGTTCACGGGAACGGACGAATTTCGAGAGAAAGTGGAACGAAATAACCGGCACGGTGCGCGCAGACGCGCCCGGCTTTGTAACTCCAATGTTTCACGCGTTCGGACAAGAGAAAAACCCCACGGTTATCGGACTAAACTTAAAGACGTGTACACGTAAAACGATCGAATGCGCCTCGTCGAAGAAAAATCAAAACATATGGAACAATGAATACGGAAAAAAAACAAGAACAAAAATACCACTCTCGCCTATTCGAATTCGAATTCGTATCGTATCCCATCACCGTGTCTGTTCTTCCTTCCCTTCGCGACTTTCGTATTTCCTTCCATCCGTCGAGGCATCCTTACGGATGCTGCGGGCTCGCCGCCGTTTCGCCCCGAATCGCAGAATCGAACGAGACGCGCCAACGCGCTGTCTCTTTTTTTCGTCTTCGCGAATCACGTCTAACCTTGCGATCCATACGAACCGGGCCTACGCCGAGACTTTTGTACAATGCGCGGTACTCGGATTACGTCGAGCTAGAGAAGCTTGTCGGCGTGTTCGCGCGGTCCTTGCTCGTTCCAGCGCTGGTCGCTCTCCTCTCCCTCCTCGCGATAAGACCTTCCGAAGTGTTTCCTCTCCGAGACGATTTTCCTCTCTTCTTGGGGAGAGTGTGCAGTGGTGTTTGTTGACTTCTTTTTTTTTTTTTTGGGTTTTTCAATTGTTATGTTATATTGTTGTTGCTTTGTTGCTGTTGTTGTTGTCCTTGCCGTTGCTGCTGCTGCTGCTGCTGCTTCGTGTATAACGGGTGTTGGTGTTATATAGTTAAAGGAGTGGTTTTGTCGTAGTGGTACCGATACTTTTGGTTAAGCGGTGCTTTCGGTGGTGGTATTCTCGACCGGCTGACTCTCCTGAAAAACACGTCAATAGCGTTAAAAGGCTCGTCTTTAATTCACTAATGTCTTCGCTTTGGACAGAATCGATTGGACCCCAGAGACAGAGACGAAAATGACATTTTACATGTTTCCCGTATCACGATGTGAGTTACGAAAAGTAGTAAGTTTGTCTTCTTTGTTACGAAAACTATCACGTTTCGATTTTCGCTGCGAAAATTAGCGTGTTTGAGCGGTTTGCTGTGAAAACTAGCACGTTTGGGCGGTTTACCACAAATTTTTATACGTGTTTCCTGTTTGGTGATTAGATGGAGTTATTATTTATTAAATAATAATTTAAAAAGCTGAATTCTTCGATGCAAAATGCACTTCAACAATTTAAACTTACCACGCGCCGAAACGTGATAGTTTCTGCGGTAGAACCCAAAACGTGTTATTCTTTGTGGCGAAACAGGATGATGTGGTGCTAATTTTCGCCGCAAAGTACGAACTAACTGTGCTATTCTTCGTGTTAATATTGATCAGAAACGATGGAATGTGCTTCTTTACGTGGCAAACTGGAACGTGCTGTTTTTCGTAAGTGAAATGAAACGCGCTACTTTTCGCAACGCGCATCGATCACATGTTTACACAAATTTAGTGCACTCTGGCTGGGGTCCAGATGTATATAAAATATGTATGTTTATAGTAGGGCTGGGACTATTCGAATAATTTGATATTCGAATATTTCACAAGTATTCGAATGCTACGAATAAACTTCGAATATTTGAGTATTCGAATGTTAATATCTGAATATTTAAGTATTCGAATACTACTCAAATACTGAGGTATTCGAATAGTATGGTGTGAAATGTGAATTATAAATCAAGTTCTTAGCTTACGAGATTTCACCTTGACAAACTAACGAACTCACAACTATAACTAAATAAAAGCTTGTAAAAAATAAACCTGAAGAACTTTATTTATAATTCACACCATACTATTCGAATATTTAAATACTCCAAATTTAAATATTCGAATAGTATTCGAATATAATTCAAATATTTTAGTATTCGAATATAATTCAAATATTTTAGTATTCGAATACTATTCGAATATTTAAGTATTCGAAATTTAAATATTCGAATGGTATCCGAATACTTAAATATTCGAATAGAATTCGAATACTAAAATATTCGAATTATATTCGCCAAATAATTGAGCAACTGAAGTATTCGCATATCCGAATACCGAAAAACTCGACAAATACTCCCAGCCCTAGTTTAAAGTATACGTGTGTACATGAACGGCAATCGATTGCGCGTTCGAAATGTGAGCCCGGGGTTGGTAAATTAAAGCGACCAGGGAATATACTTGGGCGGTTAGCTTAGGGGGCGTAGCTCGTGATTAGGACACGTGTGAAAGCAACGACTCGCGTGAGAATAGATGGAATACGTGAGGAAACAGGCCAAATGTAGATGGGTAAGAAAGAGAGAAACTATTACCAAAGCATAAAATAGACAAAATAGAGACGGCCAATAAGATTTCGGGGAATTCTCGTTGAGAAGGGACAGAAGGAAACGAAGAAAAAATAAAAGCCACGTTACCTGTGGAGCAGGGGCAGCGGCAGGTGCATCCTTATCATTAGGTGCATCCGACTTCTGCTCCGACTGAAAAGAGTACAAAAAGATACGTGCAATAGTGTGTGCCAAGCGCTACGCCACTTTATAGATAGTTCGTCAACGGACCGGACACTCGCGACTTTCCGGTCGCTTTAACCCTTAACTGCTATACTGTTTTTTTTTTCAAACGTAACTAGTATCTTGGGATCGTGGCAGTTCCCAAATAAAAAACGACATAGAATGTAATGTAAAATATAATAGAAACGTAGAGAGTTAAACTATTATTATAAAATTAATTAGAAATTCAGTTTACAAACTTACGAGGAGAGAACACGAATGGGACGAGCGATTTTTTCACGAAACCGCGCAGAAAATGTTGTTGCCGATGTATATAAACAAAATCCAGAATATATAGCTGTGAATGGCCAGCTATTTTTATAAATAATTTCTTTGAACATTGAAATTATGAAGTCGTCGGTTCGACTTCGGTCTTCTTTTAAATAGTAAAAAAAATTAAATTTAAGTACTCGTTATCTACACATTTTTCAATGATGTATAATTTTCAAAATTCCGCAATGTTAACGAAATATGCTTTTCATCAAATATTGCAATTAAAAAATTCATACTGTACAGCGTAGGCAATTTCTATAGAATTCCATCCTGTTTCCAATTATTTCCATGACAGGTGTCACAAAGACGAGTATTTAAATTTACTTTTTTTTATCGAGATATTAAACCGAAAATTATGGAATTTCAATTAGTCACGATACGCGCAATGACGAAAATATAAGAAAAAATAAAAAAACTACCCCTTACAAGGATTCGAACTCAGCTTAACACAAGCGTAGTTAAGCGACTATACTACGACAAAAGTTGCATTTTCTTACTATTTAAAAGAAGAGCAAAATCGATCCAGCGACTTCATATTTTGAATGTTCAAAGCCATTATTTATAAAAACTGCTGGCCATTCACAGCTAAAATTCTGAAACTTAATTATCCACATCGGTCCGAACATTTTCTGCCCGGTTTCGTTAAAAATTCGCTCGTCCCATTCGTGTCCTGCCCTGTTAAACAACCAATAATTTTACAGCGAATTTGCGTTCTTGTGATCATGACTGACCCCAGGATACCAGTTAAGGGATAAATTTCAAGGCCGATTATTGTCGAATGACCGCGTATGAGGGCGATTCAGAAGGAGAAACGGGTACCGTGTGCGATCCGTTGATGAAGGGACAAGTATTTACAAGTATATTGTACAAGGGGGAACCAAGGATTTGAAGAATGGATGATAAAAGATCTCCGGGACCAGCGCGCGTTTTGATTCGAGCCGCTTTTTCAACGGCGAAAATTGTTACAACGACCGACAAGTGATTCCCGTTGTTATCATCGTCGACGACGTCAGGAATTAATCGATTGTCAGGAGAGGAGCGAGTAAATACGGTTGGACTACCTTGACAATTAAATCGGAAGCTTCGGGAAACGTCTTGGCGACCGGGACTCGTGGACGTGGAGAAACAGGAACGGGACTAGGTTTGTTGGTCGCGTATCGTTGGTTGGGTCTGTTGATCATCTGCTGGCTACTGGTTGGACGAGGTTGTCTCAGTACTCGCCGCTTGTACCGCGGTCGAGGCGGTCTTTGCAGACCGTCGACCATCGACGCACCGCCACCATCTCCTTCCTCGTCGGTGACCTAAGTTTCCCACGATTCGCGAAGTTGAGAAACGCTACCGCGCGGACCAGTCGAGTCGATAAACCGGGTGGAAAGGGTGAACAAAGGTTTGCGACACATGGAACGAAGACATTGATAAAAGGGGTTGAAAATGTGACGGAGGGATGAGAAGAAAGAAATGTAGGTGGTCGAACGGTGCCGTGGACGTGAGAGTAGCGTATACGGAGAAGAGAAGCGTAAATGATAAGAGAAGGTAAAACGTTACGGACTTTTACTTGGCCGTCCTGGCTGCGAGGACGACGCGGTGGACCGCCGCCTCTTCCTCCACGGAAATTGCGCCGTAGGAATCGGCGCGAGGGTCCGCCACGACCGCGTCCGCCGCCGCGCGGAACGCCACCTACACCGACGCCGACGCCGCCCTCGACACCGGTACCCTCGCCTCCTTGCTCGCCACCTTCCCCGGAGTTGTCACCCTGCTGTTGCGCCGACAGACCGGACCGCCGTGATCCACGATAATATCCCTCGTACTGTCGTCGGACTCTGTAACGCCGCTGTGGACCGCCACCGTCGCCGATGTTCGCTTCGTCACCAGACTTGCCCTCCCCTGCGAAACGAGTAATCAGCTGGTGAAATCAATCGCAACAATTCCATAGAGCGCGTAAAGATTCGTTTACAAACCGGCTTCGTAACCCTCTTGACCTTCTCGAGGTCTGCGTTGAGTCCGAGCGTTTCCACGTCTCTGATTGTTGTACCAGTGAACTCCGCGATACCCGCGTCGCTTATCGGCAGCGTAAGGCGAACCCTTTACCGCTTCCCCGGAAGGACCGGTTACGTTGGCCGCTTCGTGACCCTTCTCGCCTATTACCACGTCGAATTCGACCACCTCTCCATCGCCGACGCTGCGAACGGCCTTTCTTGGGTTGTTCTTCACAATAGCAGACTACGAGCGAAACAATTACCATCAGGGATCTTTTCATTTTTAATCCACAGAAATATAAAGTACAAATAACTGTGAATATACTTACTTGGTGGACAAACACATCCTCCTTGGTGTCGTTTCTGAAACAAACGAAGGGAATGTACGATGAACAATTTCACAAATAACAATTAAAATATTCCTAAAGTTCTACTGCACTTGACTTATTCAACCCCTGCCCCGTCACGGTTCCTTTCCTGTCGCCACGGATCGCCGCGGACAAACGAAAGCGCGCGCGCGCGCGCGCACGGTCCGATGGATTCGTAGATAGATGGGTTGCGAGCAGAAATCGCAAAGCCACGGAGGAAAGAATGGGAGTTGAAAGGGCGTCGAACCCTAGTCGTCTGCCACGGGAGGAGAGAACCGCCTGTGCGCTAAACACATCCGCCCGCCCCCGAGTCCGACCATCCACCACCTCCCATTGCCATCCCTGCCCCGAGGGCTCTTGTTCAGTCGGAGCGCAATCCCGCGCTACTCTGCGACTGCGAGCGTGTCCCGCGCGTCGTTCCGCGAATCCAGCGAACGGAAAGGATCGCGAGAGACTTGTTCGTCTCGGAACATAGATCGTTCGGAGAATACTTCGAAACACGATCCAATGGGTGTCCAGACGAATCTTTGATCTACCACCGTAAACCAGATTACGTCGTATGCGCAGAAATCGCGCGAAACAACGGTGCGAATGTACGGTGGAGTTTCGCATTCGAAAGAAGAAAGTTGATTAAAAATCAAGACCTATGAGTCGACGCGATACGTTATATCTTGTCCTACGCCAGCGTGTACGGCTTCTCTCGCCTTGCCTAGCCGCGCTGAACCTTGCCTCACCTCGCCGCGACTCGACACGCCTCGCCTACTTTCAGCAGCAATCTCTATGGTTTCGACCGCTGACTGAATCGTTCCGAATATCACGGATTAAATAATGTTTACTGGATTCGAATGGTAGAGACCGGCGAGGTTCGCGTTAACCCAAACAAGTGTTTCGTTTCGATTCCGGCTAAGGCTACGCACGCGATGCGATGCAACGAGAATCGTGATCGTTCGAAACAAATGCTTTGGCAAGTGGCCAGACGCGTAGATGGAGAGATCTAGAAATAGCCAAGAACCAGGAGACGCTGAACGAATTCTACGCGATGGCTGTAGATTGGATGGTGTACGTACTGACCGAAGCTTCTATTTCATCGACGACCAACCACGACGGCTAGACCTTCCGCACGAACTTCAAACATTAAGCTTCGTTTATCGCACCTCCATTTTTTTTTTTTTCAATTCCCGTCCAATGTTCTAGCCCCTATCGAATCAAATGTCTGCGATAGTAGACTTGCGATAGTGCTTCTTTTTTATCTGTACAATGTAATCTATATTACTGGTGTATTTAAAATAGGCTTTGCCGGTTTGTAACGATAACGTAAATGGTGATGGCGTTTAGGTATAATAAACACGCCGGTATCTCGAAATTTCGAAGAAAGTTGGTGCAAAAAGAGAATTTAGGTAAAAGGCGACAATGATAACGCGGTACTGTACGCATATTTCGCGATATATATCGTGGCGATAGCGGTACTGGCAGCGACGGCAACCGACACGCTGCGTAACGGAGACAGTAAATGTAGAGGCCGTCAAGTAACCGCCAAAAATTATTCTTACTAACCTGTTAATAAATCCGTATCCACTCTTTACGTTGAACCACTTCACAGTCCCGGTCACTTTGTTAGCTGAAACCCAACAAAAGCGGAACAACTCTAATTAGATATGTTATTTACCTTACAACGTTGCGATACATTGTATGGTAAATTAGTGTCGAGCTCGATTCAGAGAACCCAGCAGAGAGGAACGCTAGAATATTCTTATGCATCGGGGAGATCGCGAAATTCAAGCTATCGATGCTTGGACCGATGGTCACTTGGACCGATCATTAGCTAAATGTAGCTTTCTTTCCTACGAGTGTGAGGAACATATTTCTTCGAGAATATTTTCGAAAGGTATGCCTGCCGTAGTAACTTGACCGAAAAGCGAGACTATGCAGCTACGTACGTATATAGAACGTGTTTAATTTCGAAACGTAATGTTTACGACTAGTAGCGTTCGAAACGGTTCCGTATTTACGAATCTACGCGTCCATGATTGAGACCGAACGAACAATTAAGGTCGTCGACGTGTGTTTACATGCCGCTCGTGGATACACCAAACGACATTCGCAAGGTAACATAAACGCGCCAATTGCGAAAGCTTCACACTCGTTAACACTTTTTCAAATGATCCTTCCTCAACGGCAATTACCATAATTCCTCTGTGTATGCTTCGAACAAACGATCTTGCTTAAGAATTCGTCGCCAGAAACTGGAAAGAAACGCGAGAACCCGCGGGCAACTATGAAACGTGTAGAATTTCGAATTTCATTAGTACAGAAGAGCAGCGAAGAAAGTCAGAGAGCTAAACAATTTGTTTTCCTTCCTTCGGTCGAGTTATTACGGTCGTTTAACATTCTCCGAGAAATCGTTGATCTCGATCGCAAGCCTTTGAAAACGTAACGTAACGAGTGGAGTAAAGCTGGAGCGGTATGTGTTGCTGGTTCTCGAAAAGCCGAAAACTTACGTAACGCGGTCGTGCAAAAACGCGACGGGGAACGTTGAATGCGAGCCGGCAATAAATTTGAAGAAAACACGCGCACGCGGTATTTAATGATGTAAGCCCAGCGCTTGAGATTATAGCTTCCGTTCGATTTCACATTAGCGACGCATTTCAATCGGGGACGTAGGAAATAAAGAGAGAAACATCGAGGGGTTTAGATCGGAGAAGCGGCCGTGGCTTTCGTCGCGACTCGGTCGGCTCTAGATTACTTACAATTAGCGCGCTCGAAACAGCCAAGGGAATAGAAGCGAACGGAATGTAGGCTGGAGAAGAGAAGAGATTGGGAACGCAAAAATCGGTCACCGAGATGGGAGAAATTGACAGCGATAGCGGAACAGGGCCGGACAGCCACGCTTCATAGGTTACACACTTTGTACACTTCGTAGAGTTTGTAGGCGGCACGATCGTGTGGCACGCCGACATGCCGACACGCCGACACGCCGGCCTCATGCCACATGGCCGTACGTCTGCTGCCCCTAGACGCCATTACTCGCGGACGATCCCGTAGAGGCGAGTTCGCTCGCTCGCTCGCTCGCTCTCTCTTTCTGCTCTATTTTTTCGCGGCCGAGTTGCACGCGGTGAGGCTATATCGACGAGTAAATAGGCTACAAGGGTTCGCTCACCGATGACCAGCTTCTGCTGTACAGCCTTTGGTTGTTCGGGCTGTTTTTCCGGGTCAGCCATGGTGGTGGTGTTAAGGTGTTAAGACACGCCGCTGCCGAACCTAGATGTTCCCGTCTTTCTGGTCGTGGTGTTGGTTCCCTTCTAATGTTCCCAACATGGCTGCGCCTCCAGGCGACCGTGCAAACATTCTTCCCGTCTAACGAGCCCCGCGATTGGTCGCCTATCGAAACAGTCCGTCCACTCGGCCAATCCCACCTAGAGTTTCACGGAACAACCGTGACGTAATTCGCGCGTTACTTCCTCGCTTTCTTGCTCGATCGCTCGTTCGTTCGTTTCCTCGCTCGGCCGCGCGACTTCTCACTTCTCATCCGAATGCAGCTGCGTATTCACATTTCCCTCCTGATACCGCGGCGAAGTAAATCTCCGTTTCGTCGCCGATGCTGAATTTGTCCGTGTCATTTTTCTACGCACTTTAGTTACTAATTTTTAACGATCGAAATAACGCCCGGAGAATTCGTATCGAGAACGTTCCCCGTTTCGTTTCCCGCGGCTTAAGGCGGTAGTTCAAACGGCGATCCGAGATTCCAGATCCAGTTGTCGTTTTATTATCGATACTTTGTGATTTTCATGGAAGGACTGCTGCTGTATTTATGGAATGCGTCAGATAGATTTGGATAGACTGCGAGTGTCTGGGTCCAGTGATGCCAGATTCGTGGGTTTTCGCAATTTTACCACGGGCCATTTACCTTCTCTCAACGATTGTGGCCGATCGAGATTCGATTGTGGCATAGCTTACCGTGGTTGGCTTTTTTTCGTCGATAACATTCTATTGTATTTCATGAGCATGATTTAGTGGATATTGAAATAAATGCGTACTTTCCCACACAGCACAACGTCCCAGGGACGTCGACAGACCATACCTGGGACGTCTGCAGACGTCTGTAGACGTCCCAGGGACTTTACCGGACGTTGTGCTGTGTGGGTTTTTCCCTACAGATTTCCACTAACAACCCACACAGCACAACGTCCGGCAAAGTCTCTGGGACGTCCAAAAAGCGTCTTAAAGACATCTCAGAGACGTCTTGTTACAAATCAACACGTTCAGACCTAAAATGGACATAAACTAGACGTCTCTAAGACGAGGTGTGCTATCTGGGAAGCTATCTCACAACCCAGATAGCACACCTCGTCTTAGAGACGTCTAGTTTATGTCCATTTTAAGTCTGAACGTCTTGATTTGAAACAAGACGTCTTTGAGATGTCTTTAAGACTCTTTTTGGACGTCTTTAAGACTTTACCAGACGTTGTGCTATCTGGGAATCGTCTAACGGCCAATTTCTTCGCCTTCGGTAATCTTCCGGTCAGTGAACGACCAATTAGAGCATCCTATCAAATAGGATCCTATCATTTGGCAGTTATGGGGAACGTAACTCCAACTGGAAGATTACTGAAAGTGAAGAAATCGGCCGTAAGCCGTGTTCTTTTAAGACGCCTTTTTAAGACTTTACCAGACGTTGTACATACTTTCTGGGTATAATCTATGGAAGAGAATTTTCGAATGTATGTACATTCGTATATATATACAAATGTATTTACACTGTATTTTCTTCTCCAAAACGGTAACGAATGCATAAAAATCGTTTGCCAAACTAACGATGCTATCTTTCGTTCTCTAGTGCCCGATTAGAGCATTAATACTGCCTAGGGTTTTTAGTTCTATATAACACGAGCAGCATAAGTATTCGCACACTGAATCAACTGAATTTCAGTTAACCGGTATTAACCGCCATCGGCTATCCGCCAAATATTAAGTATGCTCCTATATATCATGCATCAAACTACCTATTACTTCTAACTTGTAATACATCTAAATATCACTGTCGCAACACTTCTGCGCTTTCCTTTGGCATCGCCAACAAAAGGATGTCTCCGAATCATATACGGCGAGGTATGTTCAACTAGAATTCAAATTCTATCGCATATCCCTATCGTATAACATTGAAAAACTATAATCAACAGACTTCTTGTTTCCATACACCACGAAGAATCATCTCATTCTCTCGTTTCCATTTAATCAAACCGAAAGATCACGAAAGATTCATTCACGTAGATTAAGGAATCCCCATTTGTCTCCCGTATCGTTTCATATTTCGCGTCTCCACTTTTTCTCCGTTATTATCTAGTTATTGTCACTCCCACGCGTGAACATTTAATTTCTAGAATACAAAACACGTTCGTCTATCAACACTAGAGCCGAAAAGAAGAGACCATGCTCTACTATGGAAAACGATGATCATTTAAATCAAAAGAGAAGGAAGAAAAATATTTCGTTGATAGACACGGAGTATACGGAGGAAACTATTTTTAATAAATCTGACGATACGAATACCGTCATACGAGTCAGAAAGTTAAACCCAGCACGCCCTATAGAGAATATATCGTATAGCCTTTGTAACAGGAGTATAAAGGATGTCAACAAAGAGATCGATTCTTCGTTCGACCCCGTAGACTCGAGTAAAACAATGGACAAATTACAATTACCAAAGGGGAAGATGAACAGTTCCTATACTCCCAAGTTCATGGATACTCCCATTCCAAGAGCGCGCGACCGTACGCGGCGTAAATTTGCCAAATCTCCTGAAACACCGTCGGAGAATTTGTTTACCCCAAAAATACGTTTAGCCAGTCCTCTGAAATTGTTGAGAGCACCGGTAAAATGGAATTCGCTAACCGAGTCTCCGGCAGAATTACAGAGGAAGGATGTATCGTTTAAGAATAATAGTTTTAGCTTATCGAAACACGATATACCGACACGTTTGAAAGCGCCTTCGCCTTCAGAGGCCAAGAAGAAAAGAAAGAGCACGTCTTTGAGTATGAAACCAGGCTTAAGAAGATTTTCAAAGTCCCCGAAGATCGTTTTGAAGTTGAAATCAAACTTGAAATCGAAAAAGGCAAGTCCGGTGAGATTAATGAAAACTGGAGGTAGCAAATGTTCTACCGACGGCGAAAAAATTGCATCTAGGAAACGTCCCGTTGTTACGCAAAACGCAGCCAGTTGGAATATCACACCGACTGCGACAGATGTAGCTTCGCAGATGTTAAAAGAACCGGTAGTCGTACTGCAAAGACTATCGCAATCCTTGGTAGATTCGCACATCAGTAGTCGATCGAACGCTAGCAATAAAAATGCCTCTGAGAAAATTCATTCACCAAAATTATCAAAGTCTGACGAAGCAAGGAATATTACAGTTAAAAGTAATCGCATAAACATTCCCGCAACACCGGTGAAATTGCAAGGGATTGGTAAAACGGCAGTTAGTTCTTTAAAAAAATCCGTACCAACAATTACGATTACGCATCCTTTAATGTCTTCCACGCCAAGGGACAAAATGCAGCAGAGCGAATGCAATGAGAAACCCGAAGTGGTTGAAGCGTCTTGGATGTACGACACCGATCCGGTCTCGAGT
Source organism: Andrena flavipes (assembly GCA_963971345.1). Classification (NCBI taxonomy): domain Eukaryota; kingdom Metazoa; phylum Arthropoda; class Insecta; order Hymenoptera; family Andrenidae; genus Andrena; species Andrena flavipes. The sequence continues at coordinate 78,542,209 of OZ020480.1, forward strand.
AAACTGACGGTGTACTCGCCAAGTGCTCGGCAAGACACAACTGTAACTGGAGAGAACGGAGAGGAGGAATTAAAAGAAAAAGATAGAACCTACGAACTCGCCGAGCCTAAAACTCCGAATTTACGAAAGCAACTGCAAAACCAGCAAAATTCTAAGAAAACCGATTCGAACGAGAAGAAGCTGGCGAAAGAAAGCTTGAAAGCTCGATTAGGTATATCTGGTGCTAAGAAAAAGGCAAGGAATGATTCTAGCAACATTATGATCAGATCGATCTCTAAAAAGGAAATGTTAAAATCACCAGTCAGTGGTTTTCGCGGAAGATTGAACTTTGTAAGCAGGGGAGCAACCACTCCTATCGTCGTACTGCGACGTCCTAGTGCCATCTCTTCTCAAAAACGTTGTAAAACTAGAACTCTCGCGAATGCGAGTATTTCTTCGCCCCGTCTTCCGTTCGTCCCTTCTGTTAAACAGTCAGGTACTCTCTATTATGATCGAAACCTACTGCTGTACGTAATGTCGGGAAGATTAATGCGAGCGTAATTTTAATTTTCAGATCCAAAGTATTCAGCGGCAAAGAAAATTCCAAATTTTATGAAAATTCATAGGCGATTGTTCGCCAAATCAGAATCTGTCATAGATGCAAAAAAGCGATTAGAGGAAAGGCACACGACGTTGAGTAAGCATTATTGCGGTATTATTACTAACGTTAATTATTCGAAGTTGTTTATTTGTTCCACCAAGTTTTATTGTAAATCACTTAAACTTCGTGTACCTATTTTTCAGCCGCGTCGAAGGTGAACAAATCAATTACAACCAAGATTAGCTCCAAAGATGCAAATCGATTGCCAAAGGAGCCAACTAACAGTGGTTCTTATAATCGATTTGGATTCAAAGTAAGGAAAACCGATGCTATCAATTGCATTATGAGAAACACTAGCATACGTTCGATAAGGTAAAGTAACAAATACGTTGGAAAAATTTGGAAATTCAGAATAATGTGTTAACATTTCTCTCTCCCTTAATTATTTGTAGAGATAAACAACAGCAAGAGACTAGAGCAGTTATCAAGGGCGTAAGAACAAATCGACGTTTTGAACTTCAAATGCAAGCCAGGAATAAAAATCAAAAAGAAAAAACATTTGTATAATTTCCTTATGCATGTATCGTATTGTTTCGTATTATTAGCATGTTGTACTTATGTACTCGAATATTTTTTGTTTATCTCGTTTATCTTATGTTCTCTAGAAATGTTTATATACATATACAGATACATATATTGTTTCTATTCACGCCTTTCCCTTTGCCATTCCGTTTAATTGTTTCCACGAACCCGTATCCTATTCTAAAAACTAAATTAATACCTGCCTTCGTTCATCTATATATACATACAATGGCTTGCAAAAATATTCGGCCACCCTTTAAAATCGCGTAACTTTTTTAAAATTAATCCAAACGACTTGAGTTTTTTGAGAAGCTAGAAGGATTAGTTTGCTAAATCATGTGATTCGTCGTTTTGAAAAAAAAAATGCACTTGGTCGGAATAACAAAAAAATAGTAAAGGTAATTTTTTAAACTTTTTGTGAGCCCTTAATGAAAATTCAAAAAAAAACGTTTATAGATTTAAGTAAGTTATATACGTGCTTAAAATTTCATCAAAATTGGTTAACGTTGCTCTGAGATATGAAGGCTTAAAGATCGCAGAAAAATCGCGAAATTCCCGAAATCAAGTTTGTTGCTAGTTTACTTATTTTATTTTATTATGTCTTCTATCTTTAGTTTTAGTTGTTGCTTAAGTTTAAGTTTTAATCTATGTGTAATCTTTCTTTTTAAGTTCCTATCTTTCTAAACTAAGGGCCACGATGCCCGTGAATTATAATAATAATAATAATTTAACCCTTCGTGGTCACACGGGGTATATTGTACCCCAAGAATAATTTTCGAGTTAAAATGTCATATCAAAATTTACATTCCTAGAAAAAGACTATTAGACCATGATTGTATAAATATTACGAATGTACAATTATCACTGAAAAGTGAAAAGATTCAAAAATACCAAAATGGTAACTCAAAAAATGACGCTGGGGTACAATGAACCCCGTGTGACCAAGTTGTGATTATAAGGTGTGACCATGAAAGGTTAATATGTTTACCTGTACGGAGTACAAAAAAAAAGAGAAATACATTTACATTTTGTTTGTGTGGGAGTTTGACTCCTTTATTCACCTTCATTCTCAAGCGTGCGATATAGTTTTCCAGCGCCCCCTTCGCCTGGCGCCCTTGCGCGGCGTATGGCATAGGTAACTTGCGTAATGGTTCCGCTGGCCCAGCCGCTGTAGTTCCGTTCAGTTCTGTTTCCATCTATTTCTGGGATGCTCAAATAGGACACGAACCCGTAGTTCGAAAATATGATTTATTTCTTTCCAAATTTACCACAATTATCGTACCGTTTTGTTAAATGTGTATCGTAAATAAGGCTTCGACATTCGCGATACACAGACGCCATTGGCGACTTCGATCGACTACATAGTATTTCGCATCTTAACGTTACATACCGAGAGGTGAATATCAGCAACGTGTAGCGTAACCGATCTAATAGCGGACAATAAAAACGATGTATCGATTAGAATTGGTCCAACTGCTTGGAATGCAAGAAACAAAATTTATACACACGCACAAGCTTTAATAAATATCCACGTCTACTTAATTATTCAGACGCGAAGGTTCTAAAGTAATTTGCGGAAAATGGACTGCAGTGGCCAAGAAAACAAAATGAATAAAAATGTCGCACACGTCGATTGGGAGTGGAAGAATATTGATGGATGATCCTCCTAATGTCTTAAATTTTACGATTGTACTTCGGAAATACATGTGTCTCGTTGAAATGTAAAAAGAGAAGTGCGTATGATTTATAATATGCTCCGATCAATCGCATTGATCGCCGGTTCGTTCACTTTAATAATCTCAACGTGCCTCTGGTCTTTCTCGACCCGCAACACGATTACGTAGGCTTCTTCGCAATCTCACACTACCACTACTCTCGGCCTCGGCCTCCGCGAGGAATTTCGGCGCCTCTTTTTCTCTAACAGTACGAAACGAGTACCCATATGTAATTTGCACGCGGTCTCGTAAAAGTAGTGGGAAGTCTGTTTATTTTGTTTTGATCTGAAGCCAGTGTACGATACGAAGAATAGAAAACCCAAGAGTTTCGCTGGCATTAATTTTAGTTATATAAAGGAAGCTCATCGTCCGAGCTGTTCGCGAGCGTTGCTCCTCGAACCAACATTGGCAACTATCGGTATGCTACTTTTCGAAGAGCCGTGAATCAGCAGAAAGGGGCAGCATCTACTTTCCCGTACGTCCAATGATCAAAGCGCTAACGAGCGACTGTAAACACAAATTTACCGTGTCTACGTCGCTCCGTCGAATAATACTATACACCCTTAATCTTTCTGAACGGAAATGATTGATCTCAGCGTATCCCCGATTCGTCTCCATGGAAAAATCAATTTTATTAACAAAGATAAACATTAATTTTGATTCTCAGCGATATCGAACAGAACGTTAAAAGTTAAACGATGCTCCGCAAATGGACAGCTTGTATTAAGTTATCCGAATCCTTATCGGTAAAACGGTCACGTGTTTTATGGCTCCTTTTTCTGTCATACGTCTCTATGACAATGTAACTTAAGCAGACTTTAAAATAGTAGTAGATAAAAATCTGCCTTAACGGTTTTATATGTATGTACAAGGTGGATACATTTAACAATGACGAGAAATGTATTTTTAAAACGACAACCTATCCTTAGTCGAGTAGGCGCATCGGTTTGAAAAATCTCACGCTCGGTGGCGCTGCTTCTCGTCGTCGAAATCACGCGTCAGAGTCGGTGCGAATGCTAGCTGATCGTTGACCACGACCCGACTATCAAATCGAATATCCCACGAATCATGTATTCTTGAACGGAGAACGATCCATAGGAAGCTAGCGATATTTACATTCTCCATCATCTTGGTTTTCTGGTCCGAACGTTTCTGGATCGAGGCGCGGTGGAGCCACTTCCGATATTGAACATGCCGGGCGCCGCTGCGTTAAACGGAGGCGAGCTCGTTGTTCCGAAGTTGATGGATGGGGTGGTCGTTGGAGTGGAGAAGTTGAATCCTGTAGCTGAATTAATAATGTAATGTTAATAACCCTGGTCATTGCACAAAGTAACGTACTTAAAAACAGAACTGGAAATCGTAACCTGGTTTTGGAGCTGTCGCGCCGAACTGGAACGGTGTGGATGTAGAACCAGCCGCGTTGTTGTTGGTGTTGTTGTTATTATTATTGTTGTTATTGGCGTTGGTGCCGCTGTTGTTGTTATTGTTTGTACTGGAATTGCTGCCGAAGGAGAATGCAGTGGTATTTTGCTGCGGTGGCTTCTGGTTTGCTCCGAAAGTGAATATGTTGCTGGTATTGTTGGTCGCGGTGGTCGCACTTGAGGCCCCAAAGGTAGGAGCAGGAGCGGCAGGCGCTCCAAAGGCAGAAACTTGAGGCGTAAAGGGTGAGGCCTTATTGTCACCGAATGCGACCAGAGTCTTCGGGGCACCGAAAGTAAGACTCGTCGCGTTCTGTCCACCAAAGGTGGGACTCGACACGGGAGGATTGAAAGGGCCGTTGCCAGTGGAAGCGCCGAACACGGGAGTAGAAAGATTCTCGGTGCCGAACATCGAACTGCTGCTACCAAAAGCTTGGTTGTTTTGCGGCCCAAAAGCAGAGGGCGCCGTACTCGTCGGTCCAAATGTGGGAACGGTCACGTTGCTAGAAGGATTCGTGGTGCCGAAAGTGGTCGCAGCGTTGCTCGAAACGTTTGTACCGCCGAACACAGGTGCAGTCGTTGTCGCTGTCGGTTGTGATCCGAACAACGATCCAGTGTTGCTTCCAAACACTTCCGTGGCGGTTTTGAAGTTCGCAGTTGGTGATTTGGCTTGTCCGAAAATGCTGCCCGCTGGTCGGAAGCTGGACGCCGAAGTTGTGGAGGTGACCGGGGTGGTAGTGTTCGCGTTGGAGAATAAATTGCCGCTCGCTCCGATTACCCCCGGAGCGGATGTGATCGGTATAGAGCCAAATATTGGCGTAGAAGTCGTGGCAGATATACCTAAAGACGCTCCACCGGTGGTATTCGAGAAAACTGTCGCCGAACTCGTGGACTTCGATCCTGCGAAAGTTGTAGGAGCATTCGCACCGAAACCCGGCGCGACTACGCTCTTCGGAGGAACAGCGGCGAAGGAGGCAGCTGTGGTGCTCGCGGTCGGAGGAGCGCCAACAGGTGGCTGACTGTTCGCCGTCCCGAAAATTGACGGGCCGGATGACGCGTTGCCGAATATCGAACTAGCAGCTGGCCGAAACTGCGCAGCAGTGTTATCCGGCGATGTTACGAATGTCGAGCTTGGCTGATTCTTTTCACTACCGAACACGGTTGTGTTGGAGGTTCCTGTTAACGGGTTCGTCGTGCTGGTTGTAGTGCCGAAGGAGAATCCAGGTCTACCATTGGAGGATGCGGAATGAGTAGACGTGCCGAAGCTGAAGGAGGTTGTCGACGATCCGAACGGCGATACCGTGGCTTTCGCGTTCGACGCGAACGCACTGCTAATCGTGGCATTCGGCGTGCCACTATTTTGAGAGAACGTAGCATTCTTATTCGCTATTGCGTTGCTAGTCGCCGACGCCTGTTGCGGGTTCGTTAAACTCTCAAACGCATTGGTACTCTGCGAAGCATTTGCTGCCGAACCAAACGCAAATGGTTCAGGTTTAGAAGCTTGCGAGCTGCTGCTTTTGTTTCCAAACGAGAACAAGGGGGCCGCTGATGTATTAGCAGGTGCGATTGTCGAGAATCCGGTGGAGCCGGCATTTGCGATACTCTTGAAAGGTATCGCGCTGGTGATTGGACTCGCGTTCGCGCTCACGCTAGCACTCAAGTTGCTATTAACGGGCGCAATTCCACTATACTGCCCTGTGTTTTCTACGACAGACGTTATGGTCGGTGTTGCGGCATTTACGTTCGCCGAACATACCGTCGCGTTCCCGCCTCCAAAAGTTCCGAGGCTTGGACTCGAGGAAACGTTCACAGCCGGCAGCAATGGAATCGGCGAGTTGTTTCGGTTAACTTCGCTCTTTGCATCGATCAGACCAGAAGTGATAAGACCGGGCGAGACTTTTGCCATCGAACCGGTGACGCTTCCGAAAAGGTCGGTGCTCGTGGAAGTAGTAAGCTGAGGAGTAGTAGACGTGGTAGCTTTCTCGTTGGATGATACGGCACGGAACGCGAACGTTCCACTGGGCGAAGTGTTTGTCGCCGTAGTTGAAGCTGCCTTGCCGAAGTCGACGTTTGGTACGTTTAAATTCGAGCTCGTGGTAACTGGGATCGGAGCTGATGGAACGGGGGCGATTCCAGATGCAGTTGTAAATGTAATTGCAGATTTGATGGGCATGGAATCTGGTTTAGGGGGAGAAAGAGCTTCGGTTTTTTTCCCAGGAACGTTCGAAGTCGACGAAATTTCTTTGGCCGGTAAGGTGAAGGCTACGTGTTTCGGAGATTTAGTGCTGGATTTGTTGGTGCCGGTGGGACTAGGCGCCACCGCCGATGTGGAAATAGGGGTGGTATTAGCGTTCGTCGTGATCGTCGAGGAATTAAGAGTGACGCATGTGGCGGGAGACGAAACGGATTTAACCGCGTTCAGTTCTTCTGCTTGAATCACAACGTCGGGATTAATTCTGCTGGTTGCTGCAAATACGTACGAATAGTTATAGTTATTAGTTAGAAATCGTAGCGTAAGTACTATGTGAGGCAGGGCTTGAAAACTTCAGTCGCAAAAAATATACAGTAATCTGCAGCTACAATAATTAATGATATCAATTACGGAAAAGTCGATACAAGAATTGATTCGGGAATCGTTTCGGAACCGTTATAGAACCGAAAAAATAACGTTTATGGAACCGATATGAGGGAAATAGGAACCGTAACCGAAACAGATAATAGTTAGAAATTTCGGTTCTTCGTAACAGTTATTTGGAATAAAGGTTCTCCATAATTGTTTTAACCAGAACCTTTATATAACAGTTATTTTCGGAACTGTTTCAAGCCCTGATTGTAATCCAATTACAACTTATAAATTACGATTAAAATGTAAGTGTGTAGTTGATTACACAGTATTTTCTGTAAAATTGTGGTCAACCACCTAAATTAACGATTACAGAAAATAATGTGTAATCAACTATATACACACTTACATTTTAATCGTAATTTGTAAGTTGTAATTAGATTACATTCTGCCCAACTCTGGTTGGACCGACGCCTGTCGTACTTACCTCTCCCAGATATGGCGTCGAACATACTCTGGAGCCTCGCCTTCATGCTAGTTTGCCTCATATCTGCGATGTCTTCTTTCTTAATCTCATCTACATCGTCCGTAGTGAATTTCGCTCTAATGTTACCCTGCTCTTCGACCAGCATCCGCAGCTTCTGGTTTCTTTCCGGCTCAGCTCTCATAAATAACTTATTCGTTAATTTCGCTGATTCGTCGGCAGTGGACGCGACAGACTCCGTGGATTGATCGTTCCCGTTACACGCGTCCGTGAACTTGGATTGGACCTCGTTGTCCTTCTCCGGCGAGCTAATCTCTGGGCTCTTGTTGCTTGTCTTCAAAATTCCCTTTAACGGTGAATGTTGCTGTGACACGTCAGGGGAGTTACTTGCAACCGAGTTGCTCTTTTCCATTACATCGGGACTCCAATATTTGGCGGTTACGTTCCGCGTTTCTGGTGGTGTCTGTAATCTGGTACTTTGCACGCACTCCAGAGACTTGAAATGCTTCTCAAAATCTGGTGTTCCGCTTCGTGAAAAATCTCCTGAAGAAAGTACGTGAGAAACCATTGAAGACGACGTAACGTGAAAACTGACGCGGCGCACAGTGGGACGAGAATGCCTTATTTATTTGGACATCGGCCAAAATTTGAAGCGTCGAAATTCTGTTCTATAGCTTCGTTAAATCTTTATTAAGTGTACGTAGCATTGGAAAACGCAAAGAATTGAACTTTGACTGAAATGAAAATTTCAGTCTTTTTGTCTTTTAGTTGCATCACTTTAAACAATTATTGCCCATAAAGATATTACTTCGTAAGTTCTCAATATTTTATATATTACCGAGTATCTTATTATTAATGATTTTGTACAAAAAACATTTCGAATTAACTTGGATTTCATCGTTAAACGACTGTATAAAATAAGAATGCGTTACTCTCGATATTATAATAATTCAACTGGTGATTTAAAGTTTTCTTTAAAGTCGCCCAAGGTCCGAAATACCTGAATTTAATCCTTTAATGAAGTAAAAAAAGTGGAAACTCGAATGAACATTAACACATAATTAATTTTCAATTGTGTATTTTTCTGTTCATATTTTTAATAAAACTTTTATATTTGATAATGAATCGCGACTATAAGTACCTAATAATTTTGGTACAAGACGAGATCCCGAACCCGAAAATTCAAAGAATTCTGAAACTTCGTAAACAAATAGGGGATTTCCTCCCGATTACAACGCAATTTTAGTTCGCTGCCCAAATTCACTCGAAGGAGGTGAAATTAACTCCTGAAAATTCGGCTATTCTCATAGGTGAATTACACGCCCTTAAATTAAATTTGGAATTTAGCAAACAAAAATTGCGTTGCAATCGGGAGTAAATTCCCTACATATTCGCAAAGCTCCAAAATTTTTGAAATTCCCAGCTTCGGAATCTTCCCTCGTGATTTCTAAAAATAAATCCTAAATAAATTCCTAAATCTCAGTTATTCTACTTAACACGAATTGAAGTAATTGCCATGTCCAGTTATTCTCCCCGCATCGTTCCACCGTGCGCCACCCGCTCGATTCATCCTCATACTTACTAGCTTTCCGCTTAACGCCGGATACTACGTGTTTACTCGAACTAAGCGAATTTAAAATGTCGTAGCAGGACGGTGTCTTGGTCCGTTTCATGGGCCTGGCAGTCTTATTCTGCGGAGATATATCCTCCTCTGATTTCGAAGATTCCCTGCTCCTCTTCTGCTTCGTTTCATCCTGAGCCTCGAGTTCCTTACCAACGATACTATCCGTCCGCTGCTTTTTCGCCAATTCGGTAGCAACGTCTTCCCTGGACGCGTGTCTCTTTAACGACAGTTCTCTGGAATCCAGAGCGACCAGAGGCGAGTCGCAGATACTCTCCGCGTTGTATAAATCCGACAAAAATCTCTGCTTCCCCGGCGGCGCCACTCTGACGGTGACCGGTGTTCTCGTCCTCGCAGACCTCGCGTTTATCAACGGTACTGGACTAGCTTGGAGATTAACTTTCGGAAATTGACCTAGGCGATACTGAGATTGGTGAGTTAACTTGTTGCTGGCTTCGGTCGCGTACTTCGTCAATCGTGCCGTAAGTCCCGGAGAAGTGACGTCGTTGTACACTCTGGAATTAAATCGAAAAGGTTTAAAGTCGAGGAAAAATAACGGCGCTCGTTACGAAGGAAAGCGAACTATAAAAATATAGAAAATACCCTTACTTCTGATCGATGTTATATCTGGTCGACGTCAGTAACGGTCCGCTAACCGTTTGCGCGGCCTTGGCTTCGTTCGTTCTTGGATGTACTTTGGGACTTATGCTAGTGCCCCACGGCGATCCTTCTACTGTAAAATACGTAGCGTTCTCACCTCGCGTCAACGCGTGATTCCTTACGTAACTCGCGGACATCCCTTTCGGCGGAGTTCGATCGGATGGTAATAATTTGCCTGGATGGTTCTCCAGCTCGTCTTTGTTCCATTGAAACATCGGCGTCGAGGTGTGCTTGTTGAAAGGGCTGCGATCGTACAACGAATGATCGGAACTGTGGTAGAATTTATTCTCGGACTTTACGTCGTTGGCGTCGAGCCTTTGCGAGGTATCGGGAATCGGGCTGAGGTGTGCGATCGAAGAGAATCTCGACGAGTTCTTTCTAGGTGAATAAGGGTTGGCGCTAATCTGGTAACGTGCCCCGCGATGCTTGTCCATCCTTGTTTCGGTCGACGATATTTCTCGGAACCGACGACACGCTGTCTCCCAAACTACGCGGGTGTATCGATAAACGTTGTCAACAACGCTCTCCAAGCTCAGGCGGAGTTTAACAGAGGCGTGTTTGCAATAATGAAGTAGATGGAACGCGTGCGGCGACAATAGGCTGTCGTTGATGATCAATGAGTAGCACGCGTAAATAGTGAGGAACAGCGAGATCGTAAGGATGAGAATCGTTCCCCAAACGTTGTAAAGGAACACACACCCACTCAGCACACTTACTAACGCGACAACAGCCCGGTGTCCTAAATCCCACATATTATTTCAAACAAATAACCTCTCCATATTTGAAAAGAGCACACTCACGGAATCACCGGAACCTTGCTGCGTTAAGATCAACGACATTATCGACGTAGCAACTACTACGTGCGCGTATGTAGTACTAAGTATCGTCTTTAGACTCGCGAGCACTTTTTCAAAATTACCATCAAAATCTTCCCATCGGAATCCTACATTTTGTCGGTAATTAACGGGCACGCAATGAATTCCCGCGAAATTTTTTGCGAACTTCACCACGATTTACCGTTCCGCCGCTGTGAAACGGCATTCACAGCGTTGAATCGAACCAAAATGGAACAGAATGGATATGGAATGGCAGGGAATGGCAGCCGCTCTGCTACCACGCTCTACCACGCTTTACACTCTATATACATTGCTACCAATTGCAACGTGCCTCGGCGCGAATTAAAACGTCTAGAGCGCCATCCGTCGATTCGTCGTTTCAACCATTCTTTCGTTACATATTTTTTCGAATTTAAATTCTCTGTAATTCGATAAAAATTCGGAAGACGAGAAAGACTCGTTATTAAATTTACAAATGAAATTTTGATTAATTACTGAGGAGTTGTAGTGGAGGACAAGTGTCTTTCTTTTCAAATTGCTCTGTTTATTCGAATCGGCACTCGGAGTTTTTATTCATATTCTGAAACGCTTGATAACGGTCAACGTGGGATAGCCAGGGCCGCCAATAGGCTAAATGATCTACAGACCAGGGGCGCCCGTGATCCAAGGGCGCTTAAGAATCAAATATGTTGAAATACTTTTTTCTATTCAATTTCGTGTTTGGCTTGGTGGAAACTCGGGGTTGTGATGTACCGTCTTGTACCGATTGCGAAGAAATTGAACCCTTAGGGGCTAGGGTTAGGGATTCTGTAGAAATTTATAAAGCTTTAGCTGATTATTTCTATAAATGGATAGATTGAATCCAGCTTATACAATTCCACCTTGAAAGACATTGTTGAATAATTTACTTAACACGAAATTTCAAGATTACAAAAAAGAAATACATAATAAGTGTGGAATCCAAAGATGCAGCTCTACTTTTAGATGGTTGGAAAAATTCGAAAATCATACTAATTGTTGCATGACGAAACAAAGAAATGATCTGCTAAAGATACATCGATAGGTGTATAAAAAATATGCAGTTCCATTAAAAAAAATTAGATGATCTTGATGTTTTATTGAATAATAAGTTTTTTATTAATTTTTATTTTTGCAATTTGTTGTCAAGTCAAAGATGATAAACATTTAACATAAAAAATTAAGCCAAATTGTTGATATTGCAAAAAAGTTTTTCGGCAGCTGGGAAGGTCACATAATACTAAACGTAACTTATCCAAATCAAATTAATCAGATAAACACTCGACAAATAACACGTGTTTCTTTAAACACCCCGAAAATTGGAATAAATTTCACGCATATTTCTCACAACAAATTGGTAAATTCAGCAAAAGTTATGGGTAACATTAAAACCTACGTTCCTTCATTAACATTTTAAGATACAAGAATTTGTGGATCGGAACTTAAGATTCTTGACTTTCCTGCATTAAATACGCAAAACGCCGTGCACTGACCACAAGTAAGTACCGATGTTCCGTTGTTCGAGAAAGAAGATGCCCGGTCCGGTCCACGTTCCCGTCGTTTCGATTTTCATAGCATTGGCCAGCGTTGGCGTTGGCGCACGTGAGCGGTGAGACGTGAGCGACGCGAGAGTTCCTCGCGGCGGTAAGAGTCCGAGTAAGCAAGAGTAAGGAGAAGCGAGAAGAGACGCGCGTTCTGTCTGCCGGTTATATTATTTTAAGAGAAGACTACACCATGTCGTGGCTTTTTGGGTACCGTAACTCACAACCGCAAGACTTTTCGCAGTTCGTACAAGCACCGGCATCGGGCAACGCGGCTGGCGACGGAGATGTTCCCCGCACGCCGACTACAAAGTCTCAAATGGATGCGTACCGATTCGATTCGAGTGCCCTGGAGCGAGCGGCCGCAGCTGCCAAGGACCTCGAAAGATCCCGTACGATTCAGCATTCTCATTAATTCCCATTCCCCCGATAGAACCCTAACGCCAGGTTACGTAAGCGGAAAATGATTTTGTGGGTTAAGAGCCTCGTGTTCCCTTCGTGTCACGTTGCTCTCTGCCCTAACATCGTAATGATGCAACAGTCCATTGTTGCTTGCACGCTTGCAGAAATCGGCTTCGCGAACGAAAATAGCGACGAACCGGTAAAAACTGAGACCGTTATCTCGACTTATAGTAATTTATAGCGTATTCGCACGATCGCACCGAGTGCGAATTTTAGCCAATCTTAAGCAAAAAAGTTCGTAAAATCACTAATCCAATTTTCCGAATGTGTTATTAGTAATTAAGTAGAAGAGCCCATCGCTCGTCCCTCCGAAACGTAAAATCACTACTTCGTTAATCTTTCTGAAAATTCTGAGGACTCGGTTTTTTCCGCAGAACATGCCAAAGAAGCATTGGAGCTTTCCAAGCTGCAGGAGGGGACCAAGCAGGTCGAAATGCAGACGGAGCTGAAGAAGTACGAGGCCAGCATAGAGCAAATGAAGACGGAGCAGAAGCGTATCGAGGGCGACGAGAGGAGGAAAACTCTGCAGGAAGAAACTAAGCAGCATCAGATGCGAGCGCAGTATCAGGATCAGCTGGCGAGAAAGCGTTACGACGATCAGTTGATACAACAGCAGAGAATGAACGACGAGAATTTAAAGAGGCAGGAGGAGTCCGTAGCGAAGCAGGAAGCTATGAGGAAAGCTACGATAGAGCACGAGATGGAGCTGAGGCACAAAAACGAGATGAAGAAGTTGGACGCCGAGCTGAAAGCTAAGGCAAAGATCGACAGAGAGAATCAGGACCTGAATTTAGAACAAATCCGACTGAAAGCTTCCGAAAAGAGGATCACGGTTCTGGAGTCTATAAAGTAAGTTAAATCGTATCGGGGCGCGAACCTCGGTCGTGAGTATAGAAATATATGCGTGGAATGTTTAACGTTTCAGAACCGCGGGTTCGGTGTTGGGCTCCGGCGCGACGGCCCTTCTGCAGGACTGGGATAAAATTGTAGCCGCCGCTGGAGGCTTGTCTCTGTTAGCTTTCGGAGTATACACCGCGAAGGGTTCGACGGGCGTGGCGGCTCGGTACATCGAGTCGCGTTTAGGTAAACCTTCGTTGGTTCGAGAGACTTCTCGGTTCACGGTGCTAGACACGGTGCGGCATCCTATTCAAGCAGTTAAGAAACTGAAAGACAAGCACACCGACGCGCTGTCCGGCGTTGTTCTGGCGCCGAAGCTCGAGGAAAGATTGCGCGACGTCGCGATCGCTACGAAAAACACGAAGCAGAATCGTGGAATGTATAGAAATATATTGATGCACGGCCCGCCTGGAACCGGTAAGACTATGTTCGCCAAGAAATTGGCGGAACACTCGGGTATGGACTACGCGATCGTGACCGGTGGTGATCTAGCGCCGCTGGGCCGGGACGGCGTCACTGCTATTCATAAAGTCTTCGACTGGGCGACGACGTCCAGGAAAGGTCTCTTGCTTTTCATCGACGAGGCGGACGCTTTCTTAAGGAAACGATCCAGCGAACATATCTCGGAAGATCTGAGAGCGATGTTAAACGCATTTCTGTACAGGACGGGTGAGCAGAGTAACAAATTCATGTTGGTTCTTGCCTCGAATACACCGGAACAATTCGATTGGGCTGTGAACGACAGATTAGACGAGATGGTAGAATTCCGTCTGCCAGGACTGGAAGAGCGCGAACGCTTAGTCCGCCTTTACTTTGACAAATTTGTCCTTCAGCCGGCGATCGAGGGCAATAAAAGATTGAAGATCGCGCAATTCGATTACAGCGCTCTTTGTACTAGAATGGCCGCGATGACCGAGGGTATGTCCGGGAGAGAATTGTCCAAGTTGGGCGTCGCGTGGCAGGCAGCGGCTTACGCGTCCGAAGACGGAGTGTTGACCGAGCAAATGGTTATTGCCAGGTGTAACGAGGCTATTAAGCAACACAAGCAGAAGGTGATTATCCATTTAGCAAACAACAGCGATTCGTTGGGCGTTCGCGTCGATGGGATATTCATTTTGCAATGATTTCTTTCGCAGGTTCAATGGCAAAGCGAGCAAGAGAAGCAGGACGCGAAATCCATCTACGCCACCGAAGAAATCGATGTAGCGCCGACGAAACCGAAAGCTACGAGTGAACCAGCACCAGTCACGATTGCAACGGCTTAGTTAATAAGCGTAGTCGCGTTAAATGCTACGAGCCATATTTTACCGGGGAAATGAATAATAATAATAAACGAATTAGTGCTAAGTGGAAATGAAAAATGGTACAAATGACGTTGTTAAGAGGACGAATTTAATGTACAGTTCTTGTTTTCTAAGTAAAGCGCTCGTGTATAAATATGTATTGTAAACTAATAGTGCATTTATTAGAAATATCATTTCCTAGCTTGGTTAAAAATTCAAATTAAATACACGCGTACTCGTAGGAGCTTTCAGTTAAAATTCCAAGCGGGAAGATGTAAACTGTAAAGAATGTAAGAGACTCGCAAGATTTCAAGCGCCGAGACTGCCGAGCCACGATCTATCGCTCTTCCGTTTATCTTCGCGTTCCATTCGGTAAGTTTCAACGCGCGAAACTAATCGTCGTACGCACGGTATACCAAAAAATTGTAACTCTGTATTCTACTGCCTTGACGAATGTTACAGAGATTCCCGGGTTACACGTAGCAGCAGTAAAACGCTCAGGGATAATGAGTGACGAGTAAAACAGTTTGTAAATCGATAGTAAAGTGTCACATGTAAAGTATCTGAGGAACGAGTTATGATTCCCAGCCAATTCTGTATCTACTTACCTTCTTTTAACTCTCGACATTAGGGCTGGGACTACTTGAATAATTTAATATTCGAATATTTGAGTATTCCAATGCTACGAATAAACTTCGAATATTTTAGTATCCGAATGTTACTATTCGAATATTTTAGTATTCAAATACTATTCGAATACATCAGTTTTCGAATACTTCAATATTCGAATAGTATTCAAATACTTGGATATTTGAATTATATTCGCCGAATAATTGAGTAACTGAAGTATTCGAATACCGAAATATTCGACAAATAGTCCCAGCCCTACTCAACATCCTTCTACGTCCTGTTTTTCGATATGTTCCTCGATAATCCTGCATCCACGGGAACCACAATAATTCTATAAACACATTTCAAATACTTTTTTATTGTACTCTCAAATGATTTAATAAATATGTAAATTTTGTTATTGTTATTTATTAAACAATTCGAATTTATTGCCTAGTTAATAGCTAAATGATAAACGGATCAATAGCTAGATTCTATCGGGATATTAATAACTAACAATGCTAAAGTCTTTATCTTTTTATACAAGGTGTATACGCAATTATAATTACCCTCCATCCCGATTGGTATGATTTGTGAAGGTGAAAAATAACGAATTTGCTTTGCAACCGATATCTGTGTTTTTAGGAGGAATCGCATACGATACAAATTGATCTAGGACGAAATATATCATAGAAGCGTAATACGTATGTATGTATCTATCTATCACTTATTATAATACATTATAATATAATGCATAAAATGGAAAACATGTTTACAGTTCACACAGCCCCGTCAGGTAGATGAATCGTGTACTCGTAGAGTATTCTGCCGTAAAGGTACATTCTTGCAATATTTCCTCCCGGATTTGCGGGAAATTCGATAAACTGTTTACATCTGATCAGTCGGTGTTCTCTGAATTCTAATTTCATTGAATGGAATCGCAATGAACGATTGTGTCTTAGGAAAAAATTCCCAAGGTTCACCTTATTCCTAGCGTCTTAAATAGGGCTTTCCCCTTAACGATCCGAAAAGCGAAAGTGCCGGTTCTTCTAACAAGCAACTACTTGCTGCTTATTCCGCATAATCTGAATGCCCTTTGATTAAAAACGACTAACAATAAGAAGAAAGAATAGCTTGCAAACGGTACATTTCATTCGTTCATTTAGTTTTATTTCAACAGCACCGTAAAATCAGTCTCTCGATAAGAAGGCACTTTGTGAAAAAGCGCAATATATATTACGTACAATTCCAGTTTCGCTTTGGTTTCCACTCGATCTTCAGCATTCTAATTTCTACGAAAGTACATTGCCGCGCGTATTTCAATCTCTAACGCGAAGCCCCCAGATACTAGTCCTTCGTACACCAACCGTCGGTCTGGCGACAGAACTATATAGGAACTTATTAAGCTGAGTTTCACCACAGGTAACTTGTAAAGTCTTTAGTACTGGTTCGGACATCAAGCCGAAGACGTCCAAATACATCAGAGAGGGCATGTACGTTAGCGTTAAGTACGTCGACGGAGGTATTCCGTAACAACGACTCAGCGACAGATGTTCTAATTTCGAGAAATCTAGCAAGTTACGAACAGTGTTCATTGTTAGCATCGTACAATCGCTCAAGTCCAGTTCTATCATATCTGGACAGCATTTCACTAAATCCTTGACATCTGGAATTGAAAGAAAAGGAAAAGTGCGTTAGTGACAATGGTAGGTGATCGAAACTAGGGCTGGGACTATTCGAATAATTTAATATTCCAATATTTTACAAGTATTCGAATGCTACGAGTAAACTTCGAATATTTAAGTATTCGAACACTTCGAATATTTCAGTATTAAAATACTACTCGAATATTTGAGTATTCGAATATTTCAGTATTGGATATTCGAATATTTGAGTATTCGAATATTTCAGTATTGGATATTCGAATATTTGAGTATTCGAATATTTCAGTATTGGATATTCGAATATTTGAGTATTCGAATATTTCAGTATTGGATATTCGAGTATTTGAGTATTCGAATATTTCAGTATTGGATATTCGAATTATATTCGCCAAATAATTGAGCACCCGAAGTATTCGAATAGTCGAATACCGAAGAATTCGACAAATAGTCCCAGCCCTAAATGAAACCTGTAATCGGCATAAATTGATCAGCTTTTAAGCATCATTGCGCTTACTGTCATCTGTCATTGTTTTTCTACAACCGGCTATATTTAAACGCGTAACAGACGCAGGTAGAGATTTGCAAAGTAACGTCATCGACTCGACATTCAAACCGCACCAAGCCATATTCACGGTATTCAAGCTGGAAAAATGAATAAATAACATGAGAATCGATCGATTTATCTGCATAAGCAAACGCGTTAATAAAGCTACTTCTCTTACGTCTTAAGTTTCATTAAATCCTTGATACATTCGACATCCATACCCTCGCACATCGTTAAATTCAAAACTTCTATATCGCTATTTTCACTGATAGCTTTGCAACACGATCTGTTCACCACGCATTTCTCTATAGATAACTTTTTCAGGTATTTACATTTGGATAACAACATGGCCAATCCATCTGGAGATATCACTGCCATCGATAGATCGAAATATTGTAATTTACTAATATAGCCGTCTGTAAGAACTTGGCTGTTCTCCAGAAACACTGGATCTGCAATCTCTGCTTGAGCAAGTCGGAGTATTTGAACCCCCCTCGGCAATATGTGCCCCAATGTGCCTTCGTTTAATACTTTACCGCCCAGGTCCAACCTGCTCCACAACGCTTCGTCTCGCGCTATCTGGCACCATCGCTTACAAACTAGCATAGATCGAACCTGCGAAAATTAACAGTTATAACAGTTATAACACCACTTTCCTCTTCTTTAAATAATCTCACCAAACATTTCTTGGGGAGCCATTTTAGTATCATTAAAATCATCTCGTCGGACAGTTTGTTAAACTTGTCCTCCCCCATGATCGAAGGTTTTCTTTTTCTTCTATAGAGGTAGAATTGATCGAGGCTATTTTCTTCGGGGGAAGCGTTCGGCCCATCTTTACAAAAATTCTCTTTCGTATCGATAAAATTGTCTATCTCCATCCTAGACGAATAACCAGATTCATTCCCAACCGTGGAATAAGCAGCTGGCTCCTCCAACTCGTACGGATCTGGATCTAGTCTAGATAAACGTTAAAAAAATTACAAAATCTATTGAAGCAAAACACCGCCAAGAGCAACGTACCTATCTATATTCGCAACTTCGAAGCTGGAGCTTCTATAAACGCTTTCCTGGCTCTCGAAGCTGTTGGCTGTTTTACACTGCCTCTTGCCGTCCAAACTAAGCGGAGAAGTCGCCAGCTCTTGGCATTGAGTCTTCCGGCCGCTTCCGCACGACACTTGGTCTTCTAACATGCTAACGCCCATATCTTCCAATATCTCTGGCTCGACGAGATTCCCGTCGCCGGAGCAAGACCATTTCCCATTGCTTTTCGACACGCTGTTCAGAGTGCTATTTAAATTGTTATTGCAGCTGTCGTCCAAACGCAGCCGCTTACTACGAAACAGAAATACACGGACGAGTATGAAATACAGGATCGACGGCTTTAGGAATACGCTAATTATATCGGGTGCTTGAGTATCGAGAACAACCTGTTCCACCAGGGCGAAGAGGGCGATTCCGCGGACATAGTGGCTCCAAGGTTCGACCGTAAATCGATAAGCTCTGCCTCGTTTAATGTTAGTAATTTATACGTCGACCGCTCGGAAGTTGGAAGTAAACACAGAGCGTAGGTGAATACAGTAGCGTACGAGTCTGTGTTTACACGACGAAGGTCATTGCCAATGCGTAATCAAGCGAATTTATAGTTCCAAAGGATTAAGATAGAATTCTCTTACTACGAGAGAGAATAAGAGAAATAATTCAATCTATACAAATAAATGTAAACATTGTTAATTAGAACGTAAATAGTCCGATTTTCGATAGGAAATTTTAATAAAAATTTAAATAATTCTAAGGCTAACAACGGAGTCGAGATAAACGTTTAATTAAAATTTCTAAGCGAAACGAGTGTAACTTAATTGTTAAGTATTGGCCAAAACGAAGGAATAAATTTAAAAGCGTAAGGTGGAGGCCGCTTGTTCAACCTTCCGAAAAAAATTGTCGAGGATGAAGAGTGAAATAGTTCTCCGAGTCACCCAAGTCAGTCAGATGTTAGTAATTTATAGAAAAGAGAAATCCTTTTTCCTTTTCTTTCCTTTCGGAACGTAATGTAACGAATCGATCGACTCCTCGGAGAACGCTTTTGCCAAATCGCTTGGCTTTCGTTCCGCCGCACTGGTAAATTTATCACTGATAATTCTTGTGGGCTTTCGTCCGATAGACGTGGAAAACGATAGGGAGTACAGAGAAGAAGAAGAAGCGATATAAGCGAGCAGGTATAGGAATCGGCGATCGACGATAGTGCACTGGCAAAGGTTCTTAACCTTACCTGAGCGCGCGAGAATATGCACCTGCATCGGTCGGAGCAACAGGTAAGAGAATTGCACGCGGCGATTACCAAAACTTGAGAGGTTCTTCTAAAAGAGGGAGGCACCCTAGAAACCTACTCACCTTTCGGGCGGCGAGAATTCCTGGGTATTTTCTAAGCAATCCTCCCCGAGTCTCGTATGCTCCGCCACGCCGGAATTCATTTTTGGCGGAATACTGTCACAGTACCCTTTTTTCAATCGCCACTGGTCGTATGTACGGCTGGAAAACAATCGCTACTGGCGCGTTCCAATTGCTCGGATCGCTCGCGAGGCGCGATCATTCGAGCCATTCCCTTAGTCTCGCCTACGATTGGTCGGTGGTCGGAGGCTTTCGAAATGGCGGGAAACCGAGAAATAGATCGCGCGTAGCGGCAACTATGCCCGACGCCGGCGTAGTAGTGCTAGTGACCAGCGAATAGCGACCGGCAGCCAACTATCAGCCGCCAGAATCGCCGGTCACTAGGTAGCTACCTGAAAAAGCCTGAAACTTAAAACCCCCGATCGGTTCTGGTATGTTTTCCCACTTCTAGTCCAGTGAAATTAGACGGAAATCTGCCCAATTTATGGAATAATTCCTAGTAAGCTAAATTTTGGTATGGGCCTTTATTTGGTCGTTTTAAACAATATGTCAAAATTCCCCATCGATCCGACTGTCGCTAAAAATTTTACAGAGGGTTGAAAAGAACTACTGTTTTTCGCGAATATCTCGTTATATAATAGTTTTGCGACAAAAATAGTTATGGTGTAATTTATAGCCTAGGAAATTCTCTACAAAAAGGGTCGTATGTGTTTTTTTCGTAGGAGTAACCATTTTCATGTATGTTGGGTTACCGAGTTTCAACCCCTATACTTTTGACAAGGGAAGATCCCGAACCCGGAAATTCAAAAAATTAATTAATGTCACTGGACTATTCCCAGAAGAGGGCGCATTGTGTTCTGTCGAATCGCTACGCGAAAACGAGAAATTCGTTCTAAGCGAAATATATACAAGTATGCAAATTTCATTCGCTTCCCGTGTTTATTGAAAATGGTCCTTTCTGTACACACCCCTGACACCTCTTATAGGTAAACCACACGTGTATACTTAATATTCCCTTATTCGTCCGTACAGTTGATCCGCAAAGACTTTTACGCGTTTACGAAACTTTTAATGCTTCCGGCCTTTTAGCCTCTGATCTTCCACGTATATCTTCAATTGGATATTCACCAAATCCGAAGTTTTTTTGCGAAAGTTGAAGCGTGACTCTTTCGGCTGTATTCCCCGTTCGTGCCACCAACCGTAGCTATAAAAGAAAAGGTTATCGCGTACGTTAAGGGACCGTCTGCGGAATGTTTTCGTCTTTATTTTTACCTGACAAATATCGAGAGCTGTCGGCACGAAGGAAAAATAGTTCGTGACCGCTTAGCTTTTAAGATACACCGATAGATGTGCGATATGTTAATGTATTTAGACCAATTTAGACGCGTGGAGAATTATATTAGGGCTGGGACTATTCGAATAATTTAATATTCGAATAATTTAATATTCGCATAATTTAATATTCGCATAATTTAATATTCGAATAATTTAATATTCGAATATTTTACAAGTATTCGAATACTACTCGAATATTTAAGTATTCGAATAGTACGGTATGAATTATAAATTATATTATTAACTTACAAGATTTCACCCTGAAAAATTAACAAACTCACAACTGAAACTAAATAAAACCTTGTAAAAAAAGTGATCCTAAATACATCAGTATTCAAATACTTAAATATTTGAATAGCATTCGAATACTTGGGTATTCGAATTATGTTCGCGAAATAATTGAGCAACTGAAGTATTCGAATATTCGAATACCGAAAAATTCGACAAATAGTCCCAGCCCTAATATACATAGGTAAATACATACATACATATATACCTATGGCGGAGATCCTAAATAACTCGGCACTCCTGTACCTCAGAAAAAACTAAGCTGTTACGTACTCGGATTTGCTCAAGAGATATCAGATAAAATACTCTAGCACAGAAGAAGAATAGAGATGGAGATTACGCGCGGCTGGTGAGCAAAGGCCAACGACGAACATCTTCGGCGATGTTTCTCTCTTGGTTCGGATTGCTCGGAACTTGCTCGAGCGTCTCGCTTGCATTCAGATGATTCAGATAGCTCGTGTCCGCATATTCTTTCGAGTAGAATTTCGGCGTGATCGGATCATCTGCGATAGGATCGAGACTGCATTGAATCGTCGCACAGTCGCGGCGACCACGGGTAAGGGATGTTAGAGGAGAAGAAAGGCGTAAGTAGTTATGTATCTACTACCTACCATCAGTTTTCGGGGCGCAAACGTTCGATTTGCCGGGCAGTCGATCCTTGGAGAAGCAAAGCTTGAACGGTGGTTTCTGCTCGGTTCTTTTCGTAGTGGGTGATCTCGAATCGCGAGAACTCGTTCGATCCATAGGGTATCTACTTGATAACTTGACTGCTTGCTGTTCATCGACAACGAATACTTAACGATGCGATGGGATGGCAGGCTAACGTTCTGCGTACGCTTCCCCTCGATTACCTACTTACACGATAACGCGTCTCAACGGGGAGACACTCTCCACGGAGATGGCATACCAACATATTTGATCGATACTGTCCGAGCAGTCTAGAAATAAATACAAACACAAAGGACATATCTCCGTGCGTGGAACGTGTCTCGCCTCCCCACCCATCCCCTTTCGTCCTCCACTTTCCTTTGTCCAAACGAAACACTGCACACCTATGCATGTGTGTGTGTATGTATTCTACCCTAGCATAAACGGGTTTAGACGGAAACTTTAACTCTGCACTTAGGTAAAGAGTTTTCGGGGAAATACTAAGTAGCGATGTAAAGGTTAGGAAGTTCGCGAGTGATTCTATCAATCGAAAGAGGACGAATGACGGGAAATAAGACAGGTTCGTGCTTCTTGTTTCTGTTGGAAAATAATTTTAATACTCGATCGGCGATTAAAAAAACACAGAACGTGCCGAGTCCGCGTACGCTATACGTTTGCTGCACGTAAGAACGGTCGCGCATTCGATCCTCGGACTGACTATGACACGAACGATCACGGTTTCTCAACTTTCGGCTGATGTAATTGTCTCAGCGATACTCAATTTACCATTCTGTACGCTCGCGTTGATGGACTCGCACGTTTCACGCGTATGAATGAAAGGGTGACACGCGTGTTTCAATAATCTTTGAAGATCAAAGATGTTTTATGTTATGACGAAACGTTGCAACGCGCCATCCATAGGCTAGCACGTCGTATGTAAGTATGTACCTATGCAATGATTTCACAGAATCAAAGGAATACAGGTCGTGGTAATCCAAGCTTCGCAGCCTTTACTTTTTTCAAAGATCGGTTACAACGACAAAACCAAGAGTATTCATGAGCAGACAACCTCGAATGAGAGAAGTGTATGTATAAGGAGAGCGGGGAAATGCAACAATAAAATAACTTGGCAAATGGGTAGTTAGCTGACAATGAGTGATTCATCGAGAACATGTGAACGTTATCCGAAACTGGTAGTTATTACATTTTTCTCCTCTATGTGGTAGACGTCCCTCAAATGTTACCTCGCGAAAATGCGAGGACTGTAAATCGAGATCGAGATCGGTCCGGTAGGTATATGGAAGTTTTGAGTTCGCAAGAACACGAAGGAGCTCGGGGCATGGAAAAATTCTATGCATCAGAGTCCATTTGGTTGTGGATGGACCCTCGAAGCAACGCGATAATACTTTTGCACCGCGGCTCCACGCGAAGTGTTAAGTTATCGTACACTAGGCACTCGTTATAAGCCCCGACGGACGGGGCTGGCGGTGGGCATATAACGCGTTGTAGACACTATTCCGGGCGGCCAATGCCGCGAGTGGGAAAACGTAAGAGCGAGCGAGAGGAAACGAAAGAGCTTCTCTCGTTCGAAGGATTCCATTGGTGGGGATAGTTGCCGGGCGTACAACGCATGGTAGAAACAGGCTTATAACGAGTGCCTCCTGTATTATCTTCACACTTCACGGATAGACGTGTTTAGAACCGTTGCATCATCAAGAGCGACAGGATGCAAGTATATAACAACTCTCCTGCTTCGAATAGTTTCGATTAAATGCTATTTTATTAGGAAGCTTACAAAGTTTTCGTAAGACTCGCTGACTTTTACACGAAAAAAAACGATGCCGTTTACGACTCTCGGATGAATCCTTGATCCGAAAATGTCTCTCTTTCGTTTCTACATTCCGAATGGAAACCAGAGGCACCTCGCCAGAGGCACGTATACATACACACTTGGATATCGATAGTTTCTATTGGTACGATCGAAAAGCCACGCGCATCAAAGTGACCGTTACCGTTAACGTTAAAATTTACGTTCACGTTAACGCTACGCCATAGGCAGAACTCTCGGTAACATCGAATGCACCGCGCACTCTTCTCTCTCCCAGTTTGTCTCTCGCTCGCTTGCTCTTCACACGAAAGAGGATGTTTCTATAGATTTACGTCTGTTTTTCACGGAAAAAAATGAATGGGCATCGTTCTCGTTGGTAATCGATCGGTGAAACTCGACCTGATGTCGCCCCCGTTAGATCATCCGAAAAATCGATGAAGTAACGATGGACTTAGCCGTGAACGTTCACGATATACATAGGTAAGATAATATAAATTCTTGACTCGCACGCCTCCGATCCCGAATAGTGAGTGAAAAAGCAAAGAGAAAAGAACATTGCGTTTGGTTGAAAGATGTTCGTAACGTTTCCTTTTCATTTTTTTGTACTCGTTTTCAAAGACATTCTTCTCTTTGTTTTTCTCATAAATCTTTTTCGTTTATAAAAAAAAAAAACGTAACGAAAATGCTGCTTTCCGGGGTGCGCAACACGTTCTCGATTGTTTCCGCTCAGCTTAGTTTTCTCGCCGCAAACGATTCGACGGCGCAAAGTTCGCACGGTGTATTTTGCGCGTACCACTAACGCCGCCCTCTCGATATGCCGAGTGCAGCTCGAGAGATGGTCGCCGATGGATGGGTAATTGCGTATCCATTAACATTTTAGAGCTCCTCGACACGAGTGGATCTCGCGCGCGTACCATTTCTCGCACACCCTTTACGATCTTCGACGGAGAACAAATGAAAATAAATTATTTGCATTCGCGTGTACATAGTGAAGCAAAGAGATGAAATGATTCGTAGATGATGTAGGAAGTTTTCTCGGTGTAGCGTAGCGGTACTATAGCACGAAATCTTAGAAACCTATACGTAGGTATTTAACTTTTTTCCTTCAATCTTTCCGCTTAAACGCTAGTATTGTTTTCCTCGTTCGAGCACACGCCGCGCGTACTCGCGCACCCCATAACTCACTCTCTCTCTCTCTCTCTCGCATGCACACATCACACACACGCGCGCCACACTATACATCTATATTATGGCCGTAGATTGTTCCTTCACGTATTCTCTAATCCTTCTCTTAGTGCTTGCTCTTTGCTTTACCAATCGTCTCTGTTTACGTTCGAAAGATTCTCTCGAGAAAGCACTTATCTGCACTCGAGTCGTTAACGAACCGACGCATTATTCGTCGTACAATACACCCTTGATCGATATCGATAACGGTTCAATGAGATGCTTCCGTTCGAAAGTGACATTCGGCCGGAATCGCGACGATGCGAGTTCAATGAAACTCTGTGAAATTTCATTCGCAGAGCGTGTATGTATGTATGTATGCGTGTATATATATATGTATGTATGTATATCGATCGAGAGTGCATTCGGAGTTTCCTTATGAAACTATCGCGCCACATTTTGCAGCGCAATGCAAAGTAACTACTTAGGACGTGTTGTTGAAAATCTAACAGATAAAATAGCAGGCAGAGAAAAAAAGGAGTAAGAGAAATTTTGATAAAGTGCAACATTTTAACGGAGAAAACGTCTAAAGATACAGCGACGGAAAGGACACTTAAATATCGTCGTCGTCGTCGGTCGTCCTCGTCATCGTAATCGTAATTACAGTCGTAATCATCGTATCTTTGGTCCTACGAAAAAGAGACCAGCAATCGCGGTAACCGCGTTTCAATGCCTTCCATAATGAAAGGTCCACGCGTGTATATAGTATAATGCTTTTTTCGTCTCTACGCCGTAAGCATGCAGGCTTATCTTCGGGCACGGTAAATCGTAGTGCTCTTTTAGTTTTCGAGTTTTCAAATTTTCCAGGAAACTGCCTCGTGCTTCCCCCCCCCCCCCCCCCTCACTTTTCCTCGCACAAGTTTTGGCAATCCCCTGTAAATTCTGAATGCTCGAAACGAATCGATGGAATAGCCACCGGTCTGCCGAAAGATAGATTACTTTGTCGTCTCTGCCAGGATGATATCCGTCAAGTACAAAAAAAGGAGAGAAAAAAAAATAAAGAAAGCGTGACAAAAGACTTGAAGAAACGACTGTGAGGATAATTGTGCCACTACCCACGCGGATGTATCAGTAATTAGGTATGCAGCCTATCGCACAAATCGTTAAACGAAAACTTTTCTCTTCAGGGTTACGCTGTAGGAAGGAAGAACGAGTAAAGACGTGTGACCTTAAACCCTGAACGGACTCTGACCATCGAATAGACATTAATACCTATCAGCTCATTCTCCACGACTTTCTTTAAATGCGATAGCTTGCAATTCGTAAGAAATTTACGCAGTCTGCTGTGTAACTGCCCTGAGTAAAAAACCTTTTCCCGCCACACCGCACAGTTCGAACGCGAACGAAATACACAGAAACCGAAAGCGCAACGTTTGCCGAGAAACCAGGAATGATCTATTTCCGCTCAGGCGTGCGACTCTATTCATCTCTCTGGCCTTTGCCGCACCAGTTTGCCATTCACGTCAGTCACAGGCGACACGAGTAGTCGCGAAAACAAAACAGCCAGAACGCGAACAAAGAGCCGTCCTTCGAACGTAGGATTCGGCGCAGCTTTCGAGCTCGTTACCTTCTATTTCGTTGAGA
Organism: Andrena flavipes; assembly: GCA_963971345.1. Taxonomy (NCBI): domain Eukaryota; kingdom Metazoa; phylum Arthropoda; class Insecta; order Hymenoptera; family Andrenidae; genus Andrena; species Andrena flavipes. The sequence continues at coordinate 78,568,978 of OZ020480.1, forward strand.
TTTCTAAGAATACCAACGGGACAGAAGCTAGAGCCAAGTGTTGGGAAATTCGATCGTGCTGTACCGTCGAAACGATATTATAGGATTATTTACGAAGAGCAAGGTTACTGCACGGACAGAAATGAATGGATAAACCGATCGCATAAACGGTGTTGCGACTGTGGGCGGGCAGATGATAAAAAGCGTCGTTTCGTCGATAAAACTCTACAAAAATACGTAACAGTAATTAATAGATAATTCCGTGTACTCTAGGTTGGTCGAGAAAGTTTTCCCGCTAACGCGCTTCTTGCCTTTTTTTAATTCGATATCTCCATTCTCTATGTACTTCCTCCCTCCCCCTTTCGCTTTTTACACTTATATTCACTTACGACGCAGGTACAATTTTTTTTCTGTAAACATTTTTTTGTTTTTTTCTTCTTTTTCTTTGTAAACTAATTTTTTTTTTATCTTGCTTACATGCTAACTCTCTACAAAGATACTTAAGAGACATTTACAAAAAGAAAAAAGAAATGGCCGTAAATTGTCGCTTCTTCCTTGTTGACGTTCACATCCGTCCTCCCCTCACCCCGTGTCCCTTTCTTGGATATATGTTATTCGCGACATTATCGAACTTACACCCTACTACCGTCCTTAAACACCTACTGAGCAAACTATCCGCGTAACATGCACCAGAACGCGCTTTACTCATCGGCGCTACTCGCTATTTTGTGACTCGAGAACGCGCCGCGCCGCCATTCACCAACACCTCGGCGACATGCGGTCGGGGGAAAAAGAAGAGAAACACGTGGACGTATTTGACCGTTCGTAGTGTCCGCGGCCACGACGCACTCTAAATGATACGGGAAGATACGGTTCGCCGGGAACAAAGTGTTTGACGGTTGTGTAACGTTAATCCTTCCTAAAGTCGTAAACGAAATTTCGAAAACGAGTTGCTTCTCTTCCTTTCGTATCCGTCCGTACATCGGTCTCAGCAAATCGATACGGACGAGCATATTACATACTTGCTACGCACTATGATAGTAGAAGTACAGAAAGATTATCTATCGTTAACTCGCGCACGTCTTTACGTTAACCTACTTACTTTTAAATCTTTACGGCGAAATTCTCGTTAAAGACTGTTACGCCCGAAACTAAAGACAACTATCTGCCGAAATGTTCGTTAATGCGATTCAAAGACTGCGCGGTGAAACGACCATGGGCAACGAAGGGCTGTGGCCAGATTGTCGTGAACGTTGGCGAAAGGAACGAAATAAAACATCGGTGGAGAAATGTTTTAATATACGCGATGCTCCCATGATACGAGTGAGTAGGTACTGTAAGAGTACGATAAAAGTCTACGCGTTGCTGCTTAACGGTTACTAGTAGTGCACTGTGTAATCGTGATTGTCGCGACGTGTCCGTTAAACTTGCTGGTTGGTTGCAACGCAATCAGCCAATTATGAAATCGCTTTGAATTGCCCGTCGTTACCCTCTTTCGAGACGTCCCGTCGATAGATAACGTTGCTGTACACGCCAGTTTTTTTTTTTCTTTTTACGATTTCGTATCCCTATATGCAGACGTGTAAATACGAATGATAGGCTAACACCAAGAAAGGAGATTTGACGCGAGGAAAGATATACGAGGAGGCCTGCTTCAGCCACTCGGGGACGCAATGACTGCTTTGTTGGTTTGACGTTCGAGCAGATCCGAGCGCGCCTTTAAACGACGCTGCATCAAGCGGCTCTCGCTGGGCGGCGACAGGCCGAACAGCTGATGCAGCGACGAGTCCTTTCCGAGCAGATGATTCTTCCCGATGGCCTTTGAATCGGTGAGATCGATGCTCGAGCGTACCGAGCACGACTTCGGGCGGGAGTTGGAACTGGTGTCGAACTCGCTGGAGGAATGAGTGGCGCAAAGCTTACTATGCTCGGACAGCTCACTGCTCGAATCGGACATGTGCCCGTACGGATGATTGTCCTCGTCGGTGGACGAAGTCGATAATCTCGCCTCTCTGTTGTCCGTCAACTCGTCCAGATTGACGGAGAAGTGTTGAAGTACTACGCGATTCACAGCCATTGCGGATTCGGCAAACGCCGAGAGTTCCCTCGCGGAATTGTTCTTCCTGGAATTGGGTGAGGAAGAGAAAAATTAACGACCATCTAAACAATCTTTTATAAATTTGTAAAATTCAAAAACCGGTTTTTAACATAAAAAAAAGAAACGGTTTTATATACTAAAATTAATATATATAAAGGAATTAATTATTTAATTAAACACCGTATCGGACACAAGCAAATTGTAGTATGTAGGTAACAGTTTACAGTAAAACTAATCTCCAAGAGTTCATAGTTTCTGAAGAAAAATACTAAATGAAATGAAGAATTATAATTTATATTTTGTGCGGACTTTAGTTTTTTTTTTTCTTTTTTTTTCATTTGTTTTTGTATGCAGTGTATTTTATTGTGTTATATTTGTGTAGATCCATATATATTAAATGAACTCAAAAATTGTAGGGATTTTTATTTTATTTTTTATTTATAGTTCTATTTTTATAATTTCAAAAATATTAAAAAAAAAATCTGAAAACTTTAAAATAAGCACAGATATTTATTTTCCATATTTATTATATTTTTTTTTGTGAAAATTCGAAAACCGAATTAACTGTTCTTTTTTTTTGCGAATAGTGGAATTCGAAACCCGGTGGAACCGGTTTTTTGCGAATAGGGGAATTCGAAACCCGGTGGAACCGGTTTTTTGCGAATAGTGGAATTCGAAACCCGGTGGAACCGGTTTTTTTTGCGAATAGTGGAATTCGAAAACCGGTTTTTGTATAAACCCTACTTGAGACTGAAAAACTGTGCGAGCCGAGCTGAAACGCACCTGATAATGTGTGGAGTGGTGAGAGACTTGTCGGTGTTCTCGACCGAACTCGGTCCTGGATTGATCCACTGATGTTTCAGGATACCCTCGGCGCTGAGCCTTCGGTGGGCTTCCTTGACCAGCAGACCTCTGATCAAGTCCTTTGCATCCTCCGAAATGCACCTCCATTCGTTGTCTGGGAACTCGTACCTGCCCTCTTGAATACTGGTAAACAAAAGCTCCTGGCAAGCCTGACAGTTTTCACCCCTCTCCCAGCCGCAGTCGGTGCCGCAATTCCCGTAGAAAGGTGGATATCCGCATAGAAGAATGTACATGATCACGCCCAGGCTCCATAGGTCGCATCGTTTGTCGTAATAATTGGCTTCGCCGATGAAAGCCTCCACTACTTCCGGAGCCATGAAATCGGCGCTTCCCACTGGCGTGAGAAGCTGCGGCGTCGCTACGGGGCTGGACAGCGAGTTGTTGAACTTGATGCCCGAGCCAAGATCGAAGTCGCACACTTTGATCGGAATCAACTTGTCGGGATACACGCACAAGATGTTCTCGGGTTTCAGGTCCCTGTGGGCGATTCCTAATGGCACAGACAACGCACGCGTGTTAACTTTAACCGTAACTAGTAAAACCTGCAGTGAGCCTCATTAATATTCGGACACAGTGGTATTTGGAAATATATTGCTGTATATCTGTAGTAATTCTGGAAATAAGGGACATTTATTCTAGTTGCTAAAAACGTAAGAATCTTTTATTTAATTTATACACTTCTCTTGTTAATCAATGGTAAACGAAAATGTCAAAATTAGGAATTGTTTCGTTTACTATTAATTAACGAGAGAAGTGAATAAATTAAAAAAAGAATCTTACCTACATTTTTAGCAACTAGAATAAGTTTATTAAAAAAGTACCACTGTGTCCGAATATTAATGAGGCTCACTGTATCATCAATGTGCATTCATCGGCATTCCAGTTAAATGATACTTTACCTTTCTTGTGAAGAAAATTTAATGCGCTCGCGATCTCCCTGACTATCTGACTCGCCTCCCGTTCGCTGAAGTGGATCCGTTCTTGAATTCGGCTGAGTAGCTGACCACCGTTAACCTTCTCGAATACGAGATAAAATTTCTCTTCGTCCTCGAAGAACTCAATCAACTGAATGATATTTGGATGTCCCTGACAATGGTGGAACGTCTCGACTTCCTTGAATACTCGAGCACGCGCGTGACCAGGAATCTTGTCGATTATTTTAACGGCGTACTCCAAGTCCGTGTAAAGCGACCTACAAGTCTGAACCGAGGCGTAAGCACCCTCTCCAAGAACTTCGCCAGTCAATCTGTACAATTCTGAAACAAACGAGGATGATTTTTATTTCTTAAGATAGGGTAAATAAACTCTTTTTCATTTATCTGTAGTTATCTGACGTCAATTTAGATGGAACAATAACTAACAGACAGCGTCGATCTTCTAGTTTATATTGTGGTAAAATAATTAGTCAATCGTATGTCATGCCAACTTAATTTTCTATATTTCCAATTAAATATACTTAGTAAATTTCTGTTAACCTATTATTATAGACTCTAATTCTAAACGTCCATCGGATCAACTGGCAATAAATTTTTATTCGTCTGAATTTAGAAACCTACCAACTAATCATTTATGACTACTGTAAACAAACGCGAAGGGGACTTTAAACCCAATGAAATTGTCGTATCGTCGCAGGTCACGCGCGCCAATATGTATGTATTTTTTCTATTATCCATACTTGGCGATATCTCCGCAGCGATATTACAGAGCATCGTGTCTTAAAACAAATATCTATTACGCTAGGTGAAATTTACATCACTCAGCGCGTTCTGCGTCCACCGCGATCAATGTGAAGGTCAAAGGGGTAACGCGTCGAAAGCATTCTCAAACTACTGCGCACAAAACGTTGGCGCTCTCGCTCTCTCTCTCTCTTTCTCTCTCGCTCACTGCTCCTTCCCCTTCCTCGACCGCCGCCCTATCTCGCTCGCTTTACTAGGTCTTTAACTTCTCATTCCCTCCTGCTCTGCCCCCACCACGTCATAACGCGACAACTTCCGTTCCGTTTCATTCTGTTCCACTCTATCCACTGGTTTCGTTCGTTCCCTCGTCCGACGTTGCAACTATTGCGACGCTGCTATCAATTCTCTTTTTACCGTCCCTTCTGTTTCCTAACCCCTCGTTTACTCCCCCTTTTAACTCTCCCACCGTCGCCCTGCCACTTTGTCTTCGCCGAAGATACGATTTCAGCTTGGCAACACCGCGGAATACCTAGCAACCCGAAGCTGGATAATACGTGCTGTTACTTTTACGCGCTTCCCTGCGTTCTCTAAATCGCCCGGCAGCATAACCGATTGCATCGATCAACTCGAAACGTAGAATGTATCGTCGAAAATTAGAATTCAAAGATCCCTACACGCCCCTTGTCGCCAATGACTAATGGATGCGACCCGACCGGTAATCAGCACGATGATCGCACACTCCGATTTGCGGGGTGCGATAATCGTGAGTCATCACACTCTATACGTAACATTCCCGTTGTTGTTTTTAACGGCTGTCTCGTTGTAATATATTATGTACGCGTACGATTCCGCGAAGCGCCATTTACGTTCGCTGATTACAATATATTTATGTCATTCACGTGTGCCTTTACACCAATTTGCTCTTCAACGACGGTCGTTTTTCAGATATTAGCATACGTAATGGCTCGGTCCATTGTTCCATGGTCAAGTTTCTAACCAGTTCCAGGTTAATTTGCGATGGTTGCATTCGAGCTGTTATATTTATCTATCCTCGAAACGTCAATACGACGGACGTTGAAAACTAAGCCGCGAGTATTTTATTGGACTCGAAGGAAGAGTGAGAGAGCCGCGTGTCGAGTTTCGCTGATTACGCTCGGAGGCCATAACGCGAAACGAAAATCTTTCGTCCTTAGGTCACTTGGCAGCGAGCATTACCTACATAAACTCGATTTAGATCGAGTTACACGAGAAGAATTTCAGATGGTTCGTGCAGATACCGCGGGCAAGCTGCGTCACGAAAAAACAGACGATAAGAAACTTTCTGTTTCTATAATAAGAAAACGGCATTTTTTTTTACCGATGCAAAGAGTTCCCAAACGTCGCGAATAAGAATCTTAGGGACACACACAGCCGTGCACGCAAGCGTAGGTATACGACGCGTCACCCGTGCCCCAGATTTTAGTGTATACGGGCGCGCGCTCTCGTGCCTAGGTTACCCGGCGCTAGAATATATGTATGTATATATATACGCGAGTGCGCCCCGTGGAAGCTTCTCGAATGCGAAACTCTTGCTTTACCGATCGATCCGCGCGGTGATGTAACCCGCTGAGGCAGTGAACTCGCTTAATGTTTTTGGAAAACTCACTACCCTGTCCTCTACATTTATCAGCGAGAGGTTCCTCGGTTCTTCCATATTTTTACTGCGATTAAATTTAGACCGATGCAAGAATGTAATCGACGGGTGACGCGAAATGAGAACGCTTCGTCGATCAGAATCCTTAAAAAGTCCAATTCACACATGCATCCTGCGAAGTCGTCGATCATTGTGACGAAAGCAAAAGTTGAGTTTGCGCGCGCGATCGATTCTCGTGCCGTCGCGCATGAGTTTCTCAAACGTTTCGAACTTGTGCAAGGTCAGACACCTAAGCGTCAATGACAGAACGCATTGCGATCGCAGCGAGCCTGCAGTGGCAAGTAAAAATGTGTTGAGGCATAATCCCGTTTCTATATATATACACGTGCTTATTACTCTATACCCAGAAACTCGATAAACGAGCGATAGTGTGCACCTACTGGCTATATTTGGCGCTAATTAGTTATTGCTCAGATAAACCAATTTCCGATGCTTCGTTCAGGCCGAGTGCATTATTCACGGCGGAGAAGCTGCCCCTTGCAACTTCCAGGTGGTCTTCAACACCAACGAAAAAGAGAGCACAGAGAAAGCGAGATATGCGTGGCTTAGACACTAATTTTTAATCAGTTCGTGAAATAAATCGTTCTTTTAAGTTTATGTAAATAAATAATCGTTTTGAAATAATTACTAATATAAAAGTTGATAATTCAAAAATATATAAGCAGTTAGTGTTGTTACTTTTCGTGAAAATAAATGTGTAAGGTTAAAGTATCTTACGTTATTACACGTAAATTTATCTAAATAACAATAAAATATGCGAAAATACTTCATTTCGGGAAATGGTATCAAATGAAACGTAACGCAGTTATTTAAAATGATAAAAAGTTGCTCTGTAATGCTAAAAGTAATAAAAATATGCATGGAAGAAATAATAAGATTAAAATGTACTTTTAGTTTTTCCGAGGGAACTTTTTTTTAACTTTATTTTCCTGTAAAAAAGGTGGCAACCCTAAAGGTAGGTAGGAACAGGTAACTGTTCGAAGCAAGAGATCACCATTGACGTCACAGTCGATTTCTTTGCTGGTTGTTGCGGTATTAAAAGTTATTTTAGCTTACAATAGTTTACTTTAGAATGTAGCGCAAGAATTTTAGTATTATATGTATCCTGATCAAAAAAATTAGATCCCATATATTTTAGATGATCAAAAACTAGTTACTTTATTATTCCGTACCTTATAAATAATTAAATTATACTTATATCCAACTTTTTAAAAATTTTCCTAAAAGCTTAAACATTATTTCATCTTTTAGTATAAAAAAATCTATGGTTTAAAGTTTTATTAGGTTAAAAATAAATATTAAAGCGGAAAGCGCCCTCTAAACTGATCAGAAACTAGTTCCTTTACTATTATAAATTATCCCATGGTTTAAGAATTTTTACCTTGGAAGCAAGAAGACATCAAGGACGAGCCAGAACGTTTCTTCCTGCGCCTTTTACGCCTGGCTTCTTCTTGTCGAGCTTGCACCGCGCTCATCGATTCTCCCGTTGTATTCACCGTGTCTCTGCAACCTGCATCTTCTGAAACAAACATTGCGAGCGCGCATTCGTTTAATCGGCACAGCACGCGAAAGGATCGACGGGAAACTCGTCGTTCGAGTGAACCGTAAACGTATCCTTCGCGAGAAAGAACAGAAAGGCTGTTCTTTCGTCTCGGCGAATTTAACGCTTCCGTCGATTAAGTATTTTCAAATTTGACAAATACATTCCGAAACGTTAAATCGTTCCGGGGAGTCTGCTGCGAATACGAAATTAGAATCAAACCTTTGGAGGGATTGACCGTAGTTCGCGCGACGCGTCGCAACGGCGACGACGAGAACAAAGTTACGTAACCTCTGCTTATTTAAAAATGGGAGAGTTCTCGGGAATCCATCGTGCGATCAGTCGCGGCTGACAGTGGCACCAGCAGATACGTGCATGTGCGTGACACACCCGTCATGCCACGCCACTTTTGTTATCATCGTTATACTTATGATGGGTACTATTTATTGCCAAGCGAGTTTATCTTCGACGATTCGAGCGCGGCGAAGGCAAGGTCATTAGTCATCGTTCGTTTCGAACTTATTAATAATATTTACATTATCGGTGGTCCTGACAGGTATATTTATGCGTTCGATTAGTCCCTGTAACTGTCAATGGTTGCGCAATTTCGCTAGCGATTTGAACTGTAATTTGAATTTGTTGTATGCGCAGCGTCCCAGGAATTACTGTCCAATTACTGTCCAATTATTCTCGAGGCTGATGCGCGATACCGTGCATCTACACTGGCAGAAAAACCGAGTCGCTCCCGTTGCCTCTGTCAACGACAATAAGACTACTTTAGATGTTCGTTAGTTAGCCGCTCGACAAAGAACTATACTTATCGTTACGCCCAACGCCAGCTTATCTCCCGCAAAGGCTACAAACGCAATTTAATTTAAGCGATCGGGAATATTATTAAATCAATAAAAAAGAAATATTGAAACCTGTGAAACAATTGTCGTAAATTTTGGCACGGCTCGGGTAGTTAAGGTAGAAAACAGAGGTAAAATAAATCGTAGAGCCAAGTATTAGGAATTATGCGAATGCTACACTGCCACTCCTTCCAGTCGAAAGTGTACGAGTTCGCGTGGGTCGAGGAGAAACCAGCGGAGTCGATGGGACGACAGCGGGCAATCATGAAAGTATAACGAGCAAGTATTTTCATCGCTGTCTTTGTTGCAACGCGTTTCCAAAACCTTAGGCAACCGCAATTCTTACCGAGATTGATAGTGACGCGAAGATAAATTTTCGACGGAAAATAAAAAAAAGAAAATACAAGCTGAGAGATTCCCACTTCGAACGATATAATATATAATATCTGGAAATATTGCAAATGTTGGGTTACAGAAAATCTTTGAACTTCGTTCAAAAACCTCGGTTTAACATAAATTACTTCCTCGAGACAAGATTAAATTGGTACGCCTCCGACTGCAAGTACACGCACGAGTGTATTACAGGCAAGAGTTCATTTTTACAGCGACAACCGCAAAAAAAAACCACCCTCGTCACAAAAGAAATGGTCGAGCAATATTAATCTATTCACGAGTGTAATTTATTCTGTAGCGAGTAGGTAGATTGTTGTTTGCAAGGCCGGATGAAAAGCAACAAAGTGCACAGCCGACGCCACAGACGCCACCGACCACCCAGAGTTCAATGACTGGCACGGAAAAGGAACGCCGCCATCTTACGCGAGATATGCACGTACGATACTGTCGTTGCATCCGCCAAACCAACGACGACAATGCAAAAACCCATATCTACAGTTCCCAAGTTGATAATACCTCACGATTTATACCAGTTCGCTCGTCTTTTGTTACTTGCCACTTTGCAATTTAATTTCGCCCAACCGGCAACTGCCCGATTAGAAAAGTAATCAGAATTTTATTTTCACGATTTTACTTTCTTCCAGTTTCGTAATTTTCATGCTTATTTGTACAAATTCATCGCGTACGGATAGATTCTGCGATCTTTTTCTCTATGAACGTGTAAATTTGAAATTACGAGTCGAAGAAGCGCGAAGCTATTCGGCAGATTTTCAAAATCAATCCGTTTGAAAAGAGAGCACTCGTATGTTTCCTTTTACAACGAGAATTGCCTCGCTTCAGATCGTAGCAAGTTTTGCTGTGCTACATAAAACGCAGAAATCCCATTGCCCTTCGGAACGAACCCTTCCCTTTAAATGAAGGGGAGCCACGAATCAGACATGCGCAAGGGCTCCCCCACTCCACCATCCACGGGACGTGTTCTTTGTTTGGGTTGCCCTTACTGACGCCCTTCGCGATACGCGTCCAACTCGAACAAGCCGACTAACCCACTTAGACCCTCGAAAATAATTCAACGACGCGCGTAGCGTCGCCTCTCTATTCGGCGTATTCGCTTCTATTCGTGTTTCCAATACCGCCACAACGATTTTAACACGAAATATTCCTAAATTTTCACCAACAACCACAGAATTTCGCTCGAAACATGAAAAACAATTTTAATATACTTTTTCTTTGATTATTATTCTCTTCGCGCAACTACGAAAAAATTACCCGTTCATCGAGCTAGCAAATCCAGCAAATTCACAAGTATAATATACAGTGAAATTTGTATGAAATAGGAGAAAGGCGCGAATTTGTTTTCGACGAAGTTCAGAGGGTAACGCTGCAATGGCTATCGCGAAATGCATATTTCGATCATTGCGAAAGAAGAGTATATAGTATAATAAGTATTCGCCGCTAGCAATAAGAAGACGTTGCCTTTCGATAGTTGGTCGGTTCGAAGCGATCAGAGTACATATTCCAATGCATCGAGAGGTATGATTTGTAAATCAATTTCAAGGCGAAAGCGGTTAAACGGTTAAACAGCGAAACGCGGAGCGAGGAACGTTGGCAACGGAATAGGTGTAGGTACCGGTTTCGAGAAAGTTCTGTCAAGCAGCTTTGATCGTCTCGTTCTCTGGCCTTCCATCGCGGCAGATCTTGAGAACAGTAGCAGATTTCGCGGTTGATCGAAACTACAACTATCGTTTAACGTACGCGCGAGTCAAGCCCGCTCGATGTACAACATGCGTGAACGTTACGAGCAAAAGGTTAGATCGAAAGAAACGAGCGGCCACCGAATTGTTTTGAACCATCAACCGTGCCGGCCTCGAAGCGTAAACATAAAAATGGCTGTGGACAGTCTCGGAAGTGCTCGTAGCTCTAGTGGCGCGTATATGTACATATTATGTATCACACACACACCATAATACTTCGCGTATCACTGTGCAATATCGGTTTCTTCGAACAGAAACGATAGATTGGTATTTAGATCGAGGAAACTACAGGAACTTATACGTAGTATTAATATTTCCTTACCTCTTCCCGCTTCCTGGCACCCGTCCTCCCGTTCTTCCAGAATTTTCTCCACCATTTTCGCTCGCGACAATGTCACTTGTGGTAGCGTTCAGAAAAAGAGTGAAAAAGAAAGTTGTCTTTTTCGATACGGAGGTTCTTCTGTTCCTCGCCTCGTTGCTTGTCTTTCTTGTCCCTCTTCTCTTCTCGTCCAACCAGCAATAACGGAACACTCGCTTACTTAACCCGATATCAATAATTGTAAAAAAAGAGTCAGTCGTATGTACAAAAACACCTATATCCACTAAGATACTGATATAATCTTCCTTCCCAGTTGCTCCTCAATCGTCGCTTCGTTATACGCACAACGTACGCTACGTTACGTTACCTCTTCTACGGTACGCATGTCTTTCTTTCTTTATCTCCCTCTACCGACTCGCTCCCTCGGGATAGATCGATGTATATCAGTGTCGGTATCACAGATATAAATAAATATATAAAGGCTATATTCTACTCGTTTTGCTCCCCTGGCTCCCGCGATCTCTCTCCGAACAGAACGACAAAAGATGCTGCTGCTGCCGCCGCTGTTGTCGATGGTACGTGTCGTAATTTGGATCTTTTTTCAATAAATACTATCACAGACTCTGACACTGCGCATCTTCTTTTGTCCCTTCTGTTTGCTAGCTTGCGCGCTTAGTCGCTCATAGTTGAGTTTCTCCTTTTCCACTTGCAGAGCGGCATACGCGGTACGTATCGCGCGATAAAGTTCTTCAGTTTCCACTGCCCTGGTTGAATCCGATGACGTCCCCAGTGGATAAGCCGCAGCCTGCTCTTCAATCGCGAGGCAACGCCAGAAACCAATTTCCCGACTCGTCTCGACCGCCGAGAAAAACTCTGCCGCCTCTACCTTCGCTCCTTCGACTTCCCTCCTCCTCCTCCGCCACCTCCTCCTCCTCCGCCACCTCCTCCTCCTCCTCCTTTCCTACTCTGAGACTTTTCGCCGGATAAACCGGGGTTTCTCCGTATGCGAAGATCCCGCGATGGATGCTGCTCCGTCGACGCTATCGCACAGCCTCTCGCACGTAGCGGTAACCGGGCTTGGAAGCGCATTAAAAATCCTTCGGCTAACACATCAGGTCACTTCGTTCACCTTCCCTCACTGCTCGGCAGTTGGTTTCCGACTGAACTCGCAAGATGGCCGCTAGCCGCTCCGCTTACCAACATCCCTACCGCTACACGTTCCACGCTAGCCCGTCCACGTATATCCCCACTGCGCGGCTCCCCAGCCGCCTTTCCGTTGCTTCCACGTTGGATCGGACGACTTCGTTGACGCCCTCTGAGACAGCGCCGCGCCGCGTCACGTAGCTCCCTATCAGGGGCTCTCTTCCCGAGGAGACGCGCACCGTTCGTGTACCACTGCGGCGGCCGGTCCTTCACCAAACCCGTCCCGTATGATGCAACCTTCTCGCCCCTTGCAAGTATCTGTCTACTTCGGATCGATTCCCGGCAATAATATAGCCAGCCGATACTCCGTAACTTTGCGTCATCGAACAAAGTTCGTTACAAAATCTGGCCCAGACCAAAACAAGATGTACCGAATGACTGATACGAGAACACGTTAACCCCCGGGCTATCGTCTCAGATTTTCCGCTTCTTCTTCCTTGTATTACTTTTTTCTACGAAAACTTTTTCTCAACTATGTACCTCGATCCCGAAATTCACGGCCCGCAAATGTATTCCCACAGTGCCTCTACCTACGCGTGAGAGTCACTGGTCGTTCTCGTGCGTTTGGAACTGGCTTGCCAGTAATAACGCCATTCTATGCGAACGTTTCTCATCAACGTTTTCGCGAAACTTGACCGAGACGTGTTCGCCGGCTCGGTCTTCGGTCTAGGCACTCGAGTTGTTTACAACTGGCATCATTTATACTCCGCGTTAGCGAGGACAGAGCCAGATAAATATACGGGAAATGACGCCGGTAGCGTGCCGTGCGTTGTTTTGGGAATGGATGCGCGCGCACCAGTGGTCACACCGCCACGTATACAACATCGCGCGATGTAGGCAAGAAGGAAGGATCGAGCGCGAGAATCCGCTCCTGGCCTGTGTGTATGTGTACGTGCTCACGCGCTCGTACCCACGCCCGCATACCGAACTCGAGAATAATACTCTGTATTGAGTGTATTGAATGTAAGCGGACAAAGCACGTATGCTGGGGAAAGAGAAATAGAGAGAGAGAGAGCGAGAGAAACGAAAAGGGGCGGGTGGCATCACTCGAGCTTCTGTAGCGTGATCGCACGAGGAGAACCTATTACACGTACACGGTGGTGTGCGCACCGCTGTGTACGTATGTATACGTGGAATATTCGTACAGTTCGTACACTATGCGCAGGCGTGAGTCGGCCATCGTGGTTTGTTTTCAATCGCTCGACATCGCGTGAACTTGTTGCCCGTATAATCGCTACGGTATTGCGTCGTAAGTTTATCAGCCGTATTATTATTATGTAAGGTTATACGGTCGTTTGTTTACCTACACGTTCCAAGAGTACCTTCCTATTTGTTCTACGATATAGATCAGCGTTCCGTTTCAACATTTCGTCAAAATTATGCCGTATTTTGGCTCTGAGGTTTACCAACAGCAAACCCATTAGATGAAATTTCACTTTTCACCCTCGTTCCTCTTGCAATCATGTTTTTCATTTTCGTACGCTGCGTAGACGTCGCGACTGCGTAGAGGACGAAATTGTTCGTGACACTGCCATCCGCTGTTGCATCAGTAATGCGATAATCGCTCACGCGCGTGCACTTCGACGATTACAATAACGTCTCGAATTAACGGTATTAAATTCATGTCTTTGTTTATCAAGCGTTTTCGGGCGGTTCGGTGTTTTCAGAACAGCAAGTTATTATGTACTTTGCTCTTCGAAAGATTGACTTTAGGGTCAATGTATTAGGCATGTACATACGTGCATGAATCATAAATCAGAACTGTCGCCCTAAACGTTTAAGGAATCTGAGAATGTTTAACGGGTTAGGTAACTCTAGAATTTTGAAAAAATCGATTCTTTTTGGGGCTTGAACAATAGTTTAAAGTCTTAATTATGTAGAAAGTCCCAGGAATGGCTGATTAGCAGTAAGTTAAAAAGTTCACGATAACGTATCAAAATTACGTTTTCAAACTTTAAACACGTTTTTCTCACAACCGTGTTTTTCAAAATGGTGTGCAGGATTGCGTGAGTTCTATTTGATCAATCGCTTTGAAAATTTACAGTTATCCTTGCTATTACATTTATTAAGCATTGATGATCCGTTTTTTTTAAATTTTCTAACTGTTTTGCGAAACATAAGCAATAAACTTTTGAAATGCCCAAGTCATAGATAAGTCAAGATAAGTCAATGCGTAGGAATTGATCATAATTAATGAAATCTTTTCTGTTTTTATTGCAAGTAATAACCGTTCTGCCGGAATCCTGCACACCATTAAAAAAAGCGGTGTCCCGGAAAATGGCGTCGTACGGACTTAGTTATAAACATTTTTTAAATATTGCAGCGATTTTTATTTAATACTTATTACACTTAAATAAAGTACATTCGTATTAATCGGTTGTTTACTTTTTTTTACAGCCACTTACAAGTTACCTAGTTTTCCGTATCGTTAGAGTTACCTAACCCCTTAATCTCGGTAACAAACCAACAGTTCGAGCAATGATTCGAATCAGTTTTGCCCCAAATCGTAGCCGCTCGATCAGATCAATGTTCTTACCGTGAGAACTACTGTAGAGGTTTGTTGGTTCGACAGAAAATTTAGAGGACAGCGCTCGGTCGCGTAAAATAACAGCGGGAACCGGTTTCTACACGTGGCAGTGGTTGGACGATCGTGCCGGCGAAACCAACACCCGCCTATTTACAGTACCACCGATTCACGTAACCTTCTTACGCTTTCGAGACATTCCCCTCTTGCCTATTCCTACGCCTTATCGCGAGAACGATGCAACATATTAAAGGTAGATATTATTAGAAGTAACCGAGGTTACAACGCAGCCAACTTGAAACAATATAACTACGTAGATACTATGTAAATGAGACGGATAGTTGGGAAGTTGCCCCAAAATGCGAGGTGGAAACCGATGGGAAAGATACACGTGTACCTACTACATACGTATCTATACCTATCCATACTCGCTACGAGAAGAAGAAAAGAGAAAAAGGGTAATTGCGGTGTAGCGTTTTCATGGTAATTCGTAGAACGTGGCTGGTGGTGGCGATACACTTGTGGCGACAAGAGGGACGCGTAGTTTAGGATGTCGGTTATCGATGAAAGGGCGCCGGGGAAGGTGGTTGGAACCGTTGGAAGGTAAAGAAGAGGGAAAATAGGAGTTTCGCTGCGTAAAATATCGTAACACGTGGGTCTGTTTGGACTTGCGGGAGGCGTGGTTCTTTCGAGACATTCGTTATCTATTTCTATACGACTACATACTTACATAGTATGTCTACAACTTTTCTGCGTCGTTCGCTGTTCGACCGGAACAAACCGAGAATCGTTTCAGCATCATTCGGGTAACATTACACCGTTCGAGCGGCGATGCGATCTGCCGTTTTCCAATCGCACTTCTTTGGTTAATCGTCCTCTGTCCCGTTTCGTTCTCGCGCAGAATAACATCTACGTTGTAGAGGGAAATAGAAGAGCGCTAGTGGTATTATTCGAGATATGCAAAAGAGGACGGGGCTCGGAAAAGCGCGACGTAAAAATACGTCTGGCTAATTGGGATAACTTGTATGCGAGCCAGACAAAAGCGTCGAATTCATTAATTTTAACGAGCTTTGTCGTTCTCCAGTTACCAGTGACTCATTCGATCGCTATTATCGCCTTACTCGATCTCTAGCTGTTCCGTAAACTTACACTGTACGGCTGTACACTACATAGGTCATAGTACGCACATACGGGAAGGCGCGTTGCGTAAATTTCTGTCGTGAGCTTATCACGAAAACAGGGACCACTTCGAGCGAGCATCCGTGGCGATGGTGCGCGTGATAAATGAATAGAATTAATAACTCGCAACTCCCAAGCCCGGATTTCCGCGAAAGGAAGTACTTCCGTGTGGTCGAAAAGTAGGATGAAATTAAAAGAGAACGATCGCGCCACGCCGCGCTGCGCTGCGTTATTACGTAATTCCTCGATTCGAGTAGCTCTTACCGCTTAGCAAGCATCTCTTGTTCGGCTCCCCTTTTATTTTCCAATCTTTCTTTAACACAAACCCGCTCTTTTTACTTGTGTAGATACAGTTTATTTATCGAGAGCTAAGTCAGCTCAGCACCTAAGTATCAAGCACGAGTTCGAGGTAAATGCACTCTAACGGTGTCTTTCGGTGTCATGATTCCTTAAATGTATTCGTTATGTAGATACTACATACTGTTCGTTGATGCACCACAGGAAGAAGTAAGAATGCTGGCTGACATTGGATAAACTTAAAATATTAAGTAGGTACTACTTACTTAATACTTTAGATTAAGATATTTGTTATTTCTCGAGATTTCGCTATTCAGCGGCGAACAAATTTTCAAGGTCGCGCTCAAAGTTAGGCAGGGTAAACGCATCAATTAAACACTTAAGGCTAATGAATGAACACTATTATAAAATTATGTTTGCTGCGCGATTGATTCTACGTGCTGCAAAAATTGTTTGGATATGAAACAAGAAATTAAGAGAAATCTCTAATTAATTAGTTGCTTGTTTTAATAACTTATTTTGCTCATTTGAATATAAAATGCTCATTCACTGGCACGCGTTCATTTACTGGTACATTCACACTACTAAGGTATGATGATAAATACTTATTTGTTGAAACGATAGGTTCTGTGCGGAAATAGAAATCAAGTCTGAGATTATTTTCGTTTCTTTAACAGCCAGACATAAAGTCGAGCGGATTTTCTGGTTCGCGGCATTTTTGCGGCAGCACGAGCTTCTCATTGGGAGATAAAACCGCGATATTTTCGGACTGAAATCGGAGAAATAAATTTTTTCACGAGTCCGTTTTCACGGCTATTCAAGATAAAAGAAACGAGAGTTCCGCCCGATCGTGGAATACTCACACGTGGATCCACGCTTCAAGGTCAAAGAATAGGATGCGCAAAAGTATTTTCTTGCTCCAAGGTCTTCCGCATGGTGTTTCATGGGCCCGGAGGCACCTTTTCCCATTATCCGATCGAGCTCGAACTTTGCACAGATTTTTTTTTAATTATTTGGAACTATTCTGAAGGTTGCCCTGCAGTAAATTCAAAAGTCGAAAATAAGAGCCACCCTCGTGTACATAAATGTTCCACGATATTTTCTGCTCTGAGATTAGGGATTGCAAATTTACCGACTTTTTCGGTTTAAAAAGTGTTAAAAACCGGTTTACCGGTAATTTACCGGTATTTTTTACAGTATTGAAAATATAAGAGTAAACATTACAAAAAACTTTTTTGAATTGTAATCGAGAATTATAAAATATATATGCAAATGAAACTATTCCGAACATAAAATATAAAATGATATACCCCAAAATAGAAATCTTAACTTACATACATAATTAAATATTTGTTATTAAACAATTTTTTTTAACAAATAAGCACACAAAAAATATAATATTATTTTTACAAAATAATCCAGGCATTTTTTTGATGACTCGATTCAGATTTTTAATTTTCTTTTGGATCAGAATTCATTCTTCACGAGATACCTCGGTTTTCGTCTTTATTAGTAATTGAAGTTTTTTTTTAATTACCCGGTACAAATTTGGCGATAAAAATTTAAGGGTATTTCTCGCGATTTACCGGGAATCTGGTAAACCGGTTTATCGGTATTGCAACCCCCTACCTGAGATCGACCACTGAAAGTTGGCGCTATTATAATACGAAGGCAACTATACATATGTAAGTTCTAAACATGCCGTGTCTCTCCGACCATAATTAAACCGTTTTTGCCCTGCCCTGGCGGTTGTGTACTACTTTTAATTACTAATTACCACAGTTTGCATACATAGTAAGGTCGCGTTAAAAACAGCCCGAAGTGGCACGTAATTCGCAGTTTACAAAGCAGCATTCGGAGGAGGAGGGGTGAATGGAATGTATCATCCGACATCGTAATACATACATATAAGTATTTAAATACACGTGTGTACCGCATCGGTAGAGGAGAAAGATAACGCACACTTCTACAGAGCCGCAGGCATAGGAATTTTGTAAAAAGGAGAAAGCCTTCGATAAGTTTGCGTCACATGGTGTCGTACGATAAACGCGAGATTGCCAGCGCTTGAAAACACGTTCTTATCAAAGATTCTAACGTTTATTATCGTTCGGGCAGCCCGATCCCTTTTATTTGTCGCTACGACGGGAGATAACTTTGTTTTTGTCTCGCGACGTGAACTACGCTCGTCAGAGGAATTAATTAGAAATTCAAGCGGCGACGGCAGGGCGTGAATCCGTGGAGGTCATCGACCGACGTACACCGACCTCTCCAGAATTTGTCCACCACACTTATTTCTGGATGTCGTTAAAGCTACTTCCCGATGCGCTTGCCCGGCGCAGAGAGAAACACAGAGAAAGTAAGAGAGAGAGAAAGGGATTCAATTTCGTGTTATATCCTTAGAGCATGTACCACTGTAGGTTTCATTGCCTTTGTGTTTCCTGTTCTCGAAACTGTCGCCAACATCACGCGAGAGAGAAAGGCACGAAGTATAGAGCCCCAATCGACCGTAATGCGCATGCGCCGGTATCGTGCGAGAGAGAAAGACACGTGCGAAGGAAAGAAGTATAGATTCTCAATCGCCCGTCCTTCTCTCTCGTACGATATCGACGCATGCGCATTACGGTCGATTGGGACTCTGCTTCTCTCGTTCGTAAATCTCTTTCTCTCTCGCACCATGTTGGCGACAGTTTCAAGCTTTCAATGAGACCTCCATGGCTAGTTCTAAGGTTATATCAAGGACAACTGAACCTTTGCGAATCCACGGCAAATTCGTGAAACGATTTATGGAAAATTGCGCCCGACGAACCCATTCACGGCATTATCGATTCGTGTAAGTAATCCCATTCCTTTGAAACTGCCTTCGTTCCAGAACTCTAACACGTGTGGTGTGCCCGTTGAAACGGGCCACCATACATCTTCTGACCAATTCATATCGGGCTCCGAGAATACACGAGAAGTGACTGAAAAAATAGACGCCGCTCGGAGAAAAGGGATTGCTGTATTGCGCAACGTGGCGCTTACTACATCCATATACCTAACAAGTTTTTATGACTCACCGCGACGCGTGTGTTTCTACCTCGCGGGCAATAAATTACGCCAACTAGAAAAGTAAAAAGTGTGTTCTTTTCGCGTAACGTTCACGTTGCTAATATTCCCGATTGCTCGGTATGTCTAGGACAGGGATGATTCATACTTGTAGAACGTAGACGGTTAGCAGAAAGAGTATTTGGCATCTTTCGCGCAGCTTGACGATTTTTAGCTCGGCCGCGTAGCAAGAGCTACCTAAAGCTAATGAAAAATCAGACGACGTGCGTATGCTCGTGCTTGGAGCTTTTGCTTTGCACAGATGCAATCTACATAATATATTTCGAGCCGTGGCAATTTCGTAGCTAGGGAATCGTTCGTAAAGTTGACCGCTGTGGCACAATAGCGGTCACGCGGGTGTCACGTGACGCATAAGTGAAACTGTCGTGGATGGACAGGGACACCCGTGAACTTGCTCTAGACTTCGGACAGAATATTCGTAGTTCTAATTGCTGGAGTTGGACTGGAACGGTGACGTAGATTGTAACGGAGCGCGTTCACGAGCAGACCAGGCCATCCTGCGGAAAAGAGCCAACGAACTTACTTGACCCGTCACTCGAGAGCAAGGGTGGTACATCGACCACTTTGAATTGCTTCCCACTTTCCGCCCAATTCTTTAGATCATCCAACTTCGCCTCACTTTACCGTTCCTCGCGGCATTTCGTCCAACTGCTTGAGATAAGTCTACCGAATTGTAACCGAGGACCAAGCCATTAATCTCTCTTTTTAACCGACTTCAAAAAGAAGGAAGTTATAGATTCGACCGGTTTGTATTTTTTGTTTGACCGCATAACTCCTCGGCATATGGGCCGATTTTGATGATTTTTTTTTCATTCAAAAGAGGGCGATGCCCCGGTGGTCCCATGTTACACTGAATCAACATTGGCCCAATATTTTTCCAGTTCTGGTTAAGGGGTCATTCTGATAATCACGCTGAAAAATTCGGCAACATTCAGGATTTTTTTTCTCAGTGAATACAATGAATAACAATGTCAAACTTTTTTTCATTTATTAGGCTACTTATAATGTATACGGAACAATTTTTTAAAAACCAAACTGATTCTTAATCATTATGAGTAAGTCAGAATTTAACAAAATTGCATGCATTCAAGCTTCAACTAAAAGTGGAAAATTTCGAGACTTGAAGTTTAAATGCGCGCACCTGAAATATTTTATGTACCTACGTGAATATCTCCTCAACGCGTTGTGTCAATATACATAAAACCAAAAAGTTAAAAAAGAAAAAATAAAAAAAAATGAAAACCGACTTCAAAAAAATAAAATTGCGCTAAAAAGTGAAAAATAATTTTTTCCCTTATTTAATTTACGACTCTTATATTTTTTAAGTCGGTGCCTTATCATTTGCACTCTGTAAATTGGCGCCGACTTAAAAAATATGAAATTCCTAGATTAAATAAGGGGAAAAATTATTATTTACTTTTCAGTGCTTATTTACTTTTATTTGTTTTGAAGTCGGTTTTAATCTTTTTTTTATAGAATTAGATTCTCACAGAAGACATTGGATACGAGCTACTCAACAATAATCAAATAGATAGTATGTGTGGAAAGATAAGTTATCGCGCCTCACTCAGAATCTTACGACGTATGTAAGTACATATACATAAGTACTTCACCCTCGCTTTTCCCATATCGTGACCAGATCCTTAAGGAACAAAGTTCCTATTCTTTAGCGATGCGGCACGGCTTCGGGCCGCTTGCCATCTCGAAACTCTCTCTTCATTGAAATTCAAAGAAGCAATCCTTCGGTGTATACCTGATCGCCCGGCCGACCCAACCCGGTCATCAGCCATCGGCCGCCGCTGAGGCTATTTAGTCTCACTCACCCTCTCTCAAGACCATACGGCCCTTGCGCAGCCCAAGTACCTGCAATAAAACCCTCGATTTGCAGAACAGCACGAGGCTCCACTGAAAAACACATTGACGAATATGTGTGTGTGTCTCGACTTTGATTTAGTTGCCGGTACAAAATCTCATTTCAGGCTACGGTGCACCCTAAAAATGGAATATTGTAGATATGGCTACGACTGCGGCTCTTCCTGTCCCGATCAGTCCTGTCACTTATATAACTGTCGAATTTACGACCGCTGTATCTTTACCAGGGATATCTAACCGTTATCAGATTTACTCTGTAAGATGATCTTGACTACACATTGGTGCGCCTTGGTTTCTATGTAGAGTCGTTGCGCAGTTTGACTAGAAACCACGTGGCTCGGGGTATGCTAATGGTAATTAAGAACGGAAAAGAGCCAATTACGCATCGAGGATGCTCGCAACGTGTACACATGACACGGGTTCTACATATGTACTAGGGGAAACCGAGGCAGATTGAAACAAAAAAGTTTTCAGAGGTTTTTCTCGAAAGTGTTTTTCTCAATCAGGAAATAATTTGTACGATTTACTGAAACTTTTTTTATTTTGAAGAATATACTTCTGGCTAGTGGGGAATTCAGAAAAAAAATATAAAAATTACATTTGTTTAGAAAATAATGACACTTGAAATTTGAAATTACTTTTTCCCTATATTCTTCGTCCTTCCAACGCTTTTGAAAATTATAAATTTTCAATTTTTTGTAATTTTTTCTGGTTTCCCTGTAGCCGGAAGTTTATTCTTTAAATTAAAAAAGTTTCAGTTGAGTCGGATAATAACTTTTCGAGATGCAGGTCCTACTGATTTTGAGAAATTTTACGAATTACAACAAATCCTTTTAAACACGTATTTCTAAAGTGTTGAAGATTCGAAAAATGAAAAAAAAAAATGATTCTTAGCTCGGAACCTCCCCTTAATATATAAAACAGAAAATGTGTGTTGTCTGTTGCCTAAAAACTTTCGAACGATAAACTCTGGGATCACGAAATGTTCCCCAGTTCGTTATGCTTGACTAATATAGGTGAAAATTAAAAAAAAAATTATTTATAAAATCAGAATCTAAATTTCGGGCGAAGCCAAGTATTGAAGCTAGTTATGTATAAGATAGGTATTCTTACACAAGCTGTTATAGTGAAATTTAGAGTTGTACGATAAATGAACCTATACCAGTGAGAGAAAAGTGAAAGTTCTGCCTTATGGCTGCGAGGGTGGCCTGGTGGTCAGAAATAACGGCAAGGGTGACGCAGTGACGACGACAAAGCAAGTCTTGAGTGGTGAGGTCGTTCTCTCCTGCAATGGGATTAAGGATGTATCATACAATATTAGACAAAAGTATATGAAATTTGAAATACTTGAATATCTACGTCTTAAGCACAGTAAATCTAGATATAAGGAACTCAAACGACAGTTGGAGTCTTATTTTTACTCCTAAAAAGGTATTTTTCACTTTGCAAATGCTTTCTGAAGCATTATTTGCTAAACTTTTAGCAGTGAAAATACCCTGAATTCACAACTTTCTCAAGTTACAATTTATTTCTTTAAAACAGTGTAGCGAAAATAATTGAAACTTGGAAGATATTTTCATTTATCCATATACTACAATTAAAAAAAAATTGAAACCATTGGTACCATTTCTTCAATATTTTTTCAGCTGTTTTATCTGGCAAGATCGTCTTTTTCCATAATGAGTACGTGTAAAATCAGTAAAAATTTAAAATTATTTGGCTGAATTAAATTTGTTTAAAAAGATTGGCCTATAATTTAAACAAAACGATATTTGGCAGCACACCTTCATTTTTCCTTTTTTCCGTTATTCCTTTATAACTTGAAAAATTTACATCCCCTTATTATTGGGAAAAATTTCCCAAACATTTGATTTAAACCACTGAAAAGGGCATTAAATAAAGCACCAAATGAAAAGTTTTCAATTTTTTTATCACACTTAAGTTACCAAAACTGAAAAATAAATAAATAATTAAATATCAAAAATATTAAATTATACATCATTAGAAAGGACTATATTTATCCTATTTTTGTACATCAATTTCATTCCGATATCTTAAAAAGAAGCCGCGGATTTAGTGCTGTTGAAGAAGTGGTCAGGGAAACCGTTCGAATCCATTAGCCGTGTTTTACCGCAAGAAACGTTACACTCGCCATTATAGTCTATATTCGTTTTATATCGCTTTCATTTCCGCAACAACTGCATATGTATTGGTTCTTAATGTTTTTCCCATAATGCGCGGAGAGTTCGCGATTGTTCGCGATTCGTTTCATCAGGATGATCATCGGAATCGTAACGCAAATGGCGTTATTAAAAGTACTATCCGGACGATCGTTATCGAAAGTTGATTCTCACGGCTATTAAATTGCTGCGAAGAAATAAGCATGTAATTTCTCGGTCGTCCCCGGCGTAGGTCGTTCGCGATACGTGCCGGCTACGACTGCACGCTGCGCGCGCAGCCTATCGTACCATGACGAATTACACATTGCGGTTTAAAGTCCTGCCGAGTGAAGCGCCTAACGAGGGAACACGGGAATACGGCTAAGGTCGTGGCTGGTTGGGTCGCTTCGCAGTTCGTACACCGAACAGGACGGAAAGTGGAAACGTTTTGAAACTCTGAAAGGATAGCCTCAAGCCTGCCATCGATCGAAATAAATATTTAAAATAGTTGTTGACGGTAATTGCGAGCGTTCCAACCAAGCCAAGTAGCAGCAGGAGCAATCCTATCTGTATTCTGTACAACGACATTTCGCGTGACGTTCGATCGCGCGCGCACAACTAACAAGGGAACATCCCGAACCCGGAAATTCAAAAAATTCTGAAACTTTGCGAATATGTAGGGAATTTCCTCCCGATTGCAACGCAATTTTTGTTTTCTGCCCAAAATCACTCTAAGGGGGTGTAATTGACCCCTGAAAAATCAGGGTATTTTCCGGTTTTGTGTAATAATCCGTGAACTGTAAAATAATTTTTTTTACCAGATGATAGATCTAATTAAAAGAAGGCACTTTTGGTTTGAAACTTTTTTCTATCTCTTATAGTTTTTGAGTTATAACACAGAATCGGAAAATAGCCAAATTTTCAGGGGTTAATTTAAAATCCTTCCAGTGAATTTGGGCAGCATACAAAATTGCTTTGTAAGTTTTAGAATTTTTTGAATTTTGGGATTTGGATCTTCCCTTGTAAATATCGACGTGTGTTACGTAAAGTAGTATATTTCATTTGTCTTACGAAAACTAACACTATGCTCGTGCTGACCACGAGGAACAGAATGTTTTGATTTTGATCTCGAGAAGTAGTATCTGTGTTTTCATTCATCTCCACGAAGAATAGGTAGCCTTCTCCACTCCGTGGCCAGATCCTCCAGGAACAGAGTCCCCATTTTTTGGGAATACGGTGTCAGGCCGTTAGCCATAATAAAACTTTCTCTCTCTACATTCAAATAAGCAACCCCTCGACAGCCGATTGTTGGAAGACCCAAAGTGGTCACCAGCCATCGCCTGATGCCATAACTGTTTAGTCTCATGCACCCCCATTCAGGAACGCACGCAGCTTAAGTCCCAGTCATAAACCATTGAAGGCAGGACAGCGTGGGGTCATTCGCCCGCAACCCTACCCTTAAAATTGGTTTTGCACAGTGCTTAAAGGTAGTTTTAACTCGCAAACAACGTGGGCATTTGAATGATTCCATGATTTCCCTTGAAGTGGCATCGTGAAAATCGGCCGTTCGAAAAAATGAATCCGAATATGGAACACCTAGGAAATTTGTAAAGAAAACTCAAAAATCTTTACTATTTTTAACTAAAAATAAAGATTTATTAAATAGAAGATACAAACGAATAAATATACATCATTTTTGGAATATATTCCTGCCTTCTGAGGCAGCGAATACATTGAGTCTACTTTTCATTGTCATTATTTTTATAATTACCATCGGAAAATAAACATGTTCCGACAAGAAACTAAGAATTATACTAAGAAGAAAGTAACTTTATTGTTAAACTATTTTTGAATAATCAAGAACACACATATTTAATGATAAATTATAAAATTTAATTGTTCGATGCACTTTTCAGAAACTGTTACACCCCACGAAAAGTATAATCGTTTCTCTTTCAATGATGGATGCCCGACTGATGCTCAATTGCCAGTATCATCGCCTGTTGGGTGCGTTCAACCGACAACCGGTGAGCAACCGGTGAGTGATTTCCCTAGATTTTACTCTGAACGCAACCACTCACTTACCACCTACTCAACACGTTTAGTAACCGGTCGTCATTTTTTGTACCGGAAATAAACTACGATACACTTGGGGTCAGGGATCAGTTCAGTGGTTTTTCAAGATGTCGGGAATCGTTCAAAATAAAAGTACAAATAATATAGGTCATATATTTTATTTTCAAAAAGAAAAATCGCTGCAGAACTGTGAATAACCCCAACTATGTAGGAAAATAAAACACTTCTTTGGATAACTTTTGGGAAACTTTCCCCCCCATATCGGGAAAACACACAATATTTATTTTATACAAATTGTGACAGGTAAATTTACATATTTTCACTCTCTATCGAATAATAAGAGATAGTAGTTATTTCTCACAAAATCGTATAACTATCAGTGTAATACCAAAGATTTTAGAGAAGCCTACACGTTAAATGCGCACTCTTGCCCCACAATACTCTACACGTACGTGCATAACTACGTGCTTCTGTGAATCGTGTCGAAGGAACGACAAGACTGTTCGTTCGGCGCAACATCTCACAGGTATTATATCGCACCGAAAATTCGTGACGAGAACGAGAGCTAAGCTAACGTGCAAGATATTTATAACGATACGTTAAATGCTGGATCCTTGCCAGACGCAAAAGAGCGATTTGGATCCATTTCGTGAACGAAAATGACAATTTACCGCACCCTCTTATAAAAGTCTTTCTATTTTCTGATCGTAGAAACACTATTTTCAATTCCCGCCAACCGTTTTTGTTATTCATCGCAGTTCCCTCAATTTCGATAAATCTATACTGACACAAGTTGCATCGATCTTAGATACTTAACAAACGACAGCGCTTTCCGATTTTAGTTTACGTACCTACTCTCCATTCTTGGTCTACCATTATCGTACAGTACCTACGTTAATTTATTTATTCAAGAAAAACTGGACCACGAAGAAACGTCGAGTTTTAAAAAATAAAAGGGTCGAGTGGTAAGGTCGGAGGCAAGAAGCAGTTTCAACGAACGCTAGGCCGATCAGTCGATCACGCCACGCTACTTCGAATCCGTCGTAGTACGCCCGTGGCCATAAACACATTTGGATAGTTATTTCGAGACGCGAATTCGACGCTTTTCTGCCTCTATTCGTGGGGAAAGAAACATAGTCGCGCCGACGATAAAAGACCACGGAGAAGGCGTGGAAGCGCGGAACACCGATGGCTATGCCAATGGAATAATACGGCTGGGAGAGAGTAAACGGTACCGCAACTCTCAACTCTCGAGGGTCCAACTCGGTCGCTAGTCCGCGTCAGAGTCGAGGCTCGCGACGCGACATTCTCGACAACGAGACGACAGAATGTTTGCTGGTGTACCTGTACCTGTAGATAGGCGCTTGGCGCAGTTAATGACTTGTACGATCTTGCCGTAGATGCCTACGTACAAATAGTACGTGTATCTCTGCATTTGTGGCTGTAGAAACGCTTCGTTATCCGCGCGCATAATATCGTATACGCGGCAGGATGTATAATTTATGCTCCGTGGATACCTCTTTGTTTACTAAAGGCGAACGTGCCAGCCGGCTAGGCGGCTACCGATTTGACCCTCCGTCCTTCCGTCTGTCTATAAGTATTTACGTATATATGTAGGTATGTACGTGGAAAGGTAGGCATATACTATAGTATATAACGCACGCATATAACCGCTCGAAATTACGTCTCGGAGAGCTCGCCGTCCGCGCCTTTACTTCGCTCACGACCTAATTAGCGAAATGTACGCGAGCGAAGTACATACGGCGGAACGTTGCCCCTTTTTACTCCGCCGATGCACGTATGTACGATATAAGACGAAAAAGTTCCACTGGCATCGAGGACTTGGGAAATTGACGGATTTGCCAAGCAAAACCTTTCAACATTTTTCATTTGGCAAAGTTGAACGGTCAACAGCGAACTGGAAGCTCTGAGTTATAAAGGGAACGAATGGTTGGAAGTTGAAATTCCTCGCAAGTTGGAGGATTTCCTGGAAGGTTATTGGCTCGGTGAATGACGTAATCGGGTCCGCGTATCGATCGACCGAACGACAGAACGAACGATCAATCAACTGATCGCCTCGCTAATATTTTAGTGAGGCATTGTCGTTGGTATATGTATGTATGTGTAACTCTTATTTAGTCCTGGTAAATTTTTCTTTTACACAAACTTTCTTTTATGTAGCTCAAACTTTACACAGATTTTTTTTTAATTATTTAGAACTATTCTGGAGGGTGCCCCGAAGAAAATTCAATAGTCGAAAATACGAGCCACGCAGTTTCTTTCAAACGGGAAGAGAAACGTCCAGAGACGAGATCTATACATGTCTTTCCAGATCAGATACTGGATATGTATGTATAATTCTCTTTCCGGCATACGCAGCATTAGGTTATCAGCGGAGGCACTGATTGTAACTCGGCCATGATCAGCTTATAGAGTATACTCTACGGTCTTCTTCGAGCAGAAGAACCGTCTGGCGCGGAGGCCAACGCGAACAGCTAAACTGCTAAACTGCTAAACGCACGATGCAAGGATTGGCTCGATTACAGATTCCGAGCAACGTGCCACGCATTGCGTTGCCCCCAAGCTACTGCTTCCCCCCTCGCGCGATCAGTATAAGCGAACGAGCGAACGTTCGTTCGATTGTTCCACGCTGCTCACGTCCTCGGGAGTCACGCGAGTCATCGCGCTGATGCATTCTTTGCTTTGTGTCGCATTCGGGATTTCATTCAACCACGTCTCTACGAAAAACAAGCGATACCTACCGATCGCGAAGAAACGCGTGTCCTTTTCATTCGAAACAAACAGATCTGTGTATTGAGTATTCGATCGACCGTGTAAAGGCTTCTAAAAAATATTTATGTAGTCGACAAGATTTCTTTGCTCCGTGGTCGGACTCGGTAACTTGTTTTCGTTGCGAGCTCCGCGTTGACTGTTGACTGTTGACTATTGGTAGCCCGTTTCTGCATTCGGCGTACAACGGTAATTACAGAAGTTCGCGCAAACATTTGATAAATAATCAGAGTATAGGGAACATTTGCCTACGCCGCTAGATACACACACGAAGTTGCTCGCCGAATGCTTTCCGAATGTGCTTCCGCTTTTATCGTACTATACCAAACACGGGCAATTTTTTTATTTAAATAAAATTTCGAATATCGAATAATAGTTAAAAAAAAAAGTGTGTGGAATAAAGTTAACTCGGGTTAATGAATGAATGACGATTCTTTTTTAACTTTTACTCTTTAAATAAAAGCTTTGCCCATCTCTGTACTATACTTACGTAAGAAAGTCAGATCATGTTTTTTCCAACGTTTTAAACGTACAAACTACAGGACACGTGTCCGCCAGACCCGGCTAGGTTTACGAGCCGACCTTTTTCGACTCGTTTCAAGTCATTTCGAGTCGGGCAACCGTCCCCTCGCGTATAACGTTTTCTATGAACACGTTTCTGCCACTCGTCGCGCTTTTCAAATTCCCAAGGGCTTTTCTTTTGTTGCTTTCCGTCATGAATTGTTCCAAGGTACAGCTGACCCCGGCGTACCCGGCAAATGTGTCGTTCCTACTTGTAACTTTCGATGACGGTCGTAAGTTTTCAAACGACTAACAGTATCGTATAGGTAGTGTGCATGTCGTGCAAATCATTTAATAACTTCGAAGCCTTGGAAACCGCGAGGTGTGAGAAAAACAAAGTACACACATCATCGCTGCGTCTCGTCGTTTCGTTGTTTATTCGCTTTTACTGTTTTTAGTGTAGTGTGCAAGCGCAACTGTTTTATCGCGGGGATCGAGTTTCGTGTAATTCGTCGCTTCTATACGACGAACGCTGACGCATGCTAATCCCCGCTCGCGATTACATATCTTCAGGACGGTTAAGTCGGTTTACGAGTTCCTAACGATCTGACGTTTCCTTCGAAATATCCCAGGTGGATAAATACCCTACACGTTGTCGAACGTGATTTGTTTGCTGTTTATCTTAACGCCACTCGAAGAATTAAAAGGCAAAACTGTTGATTTACGTCAAGGATTTCTCAAGCCCTGCAGCCACGATCGTAGAGCTACAAACGCTTACGAAAAAAAGTATTTGGACACTTTTTTAGAATTGGTGCAAACGACATGAGTTTTTTTAGAAACTAGAAAGATTAGTTTTCTAAGTGACGTGTCGCAGTTATTGAAAAAAAAATGCAATTGGTTGAAATAGCAAAAAAAAAAATAGAAAGATTAAATTTTACAAAAAAGTAAACTTACAAAAAAGATTTAAAAACCACCTTTACTATTTATTTTGCTATTTCGACCAATTGCATTTTTTTTCAAAACGACGAAATACGTCACTTAGTAAAGTAATGCTTCTAGCTTCTAAAAAGAAACTCATGTCGTTTGGATCAATTCTAAAAAAGTTATGTGATTTTATAAATTGTCGCAAATACTTTTTTTTACTAACTCTTGATACTCTTGAGAAATGCCAATGAGTGGAAGCATTCGAATCCGACGCCGTGTCATTTCGATGCTGCCGCTAAATTTTCACAGGTTCAAAATTCAAGATCGAGTGAAATCGTTGAAATTGTTAATTAGTTACGAAATGACAGTAATTTTTGCAAAAAGCATATGTACAATTGAAGTGTATTGAAACTTTTATTCCATACATATTTGCATAAATAGGAAAATCTTGTTTTCTTGGAGGTAGCACAAAGTTGCAGATTGAATGTGGACATTTATTCTGCTTGAAAAAAGTGAAAGTTGTTGCAAGCAGATTTTCCGTTATGGCGTACATGCAGCAGGTATGTAGGTTTGAACTTTGAAGTTGAAACCTTGAACCGGTCGGCGAAGTTCTATTTGCAGTTTGTATATGTACAAATATTTGTAAGATAATGTTTTTCTTAAAGTGAACAAAAAACGTGTTAATAAATAATTATAACTTTTTATGTTTTATTTTAAAATATCTGTTAAACTTAAAACTGAACTTTTACAACCATAAGCGTCCGGACGGGAGGGGGGGGGGCAAAAAGGGCAGTTGCTCTCCCTGGCTTTTGAGAAGAACTCGCTTATATTCCAAAACTGATCTTTATTAAGTTTATACTAAAAAAGGGAATATTTTAAAATTTTAAATTTTTAATTAAATTGGCACTATAAAATTGATTAAAAAAAGCAAGAGGGGTATATTTTTCTTTACCATCATCGCAAAGTTGTCTCCCCCTGGAAAAAATCTCCGGACGCCCCTGTTTATAATAGAGTTAAAGTGTTAATGTGGAAAGTTAGGTTAAAACAGGGAAGAACTGCTTCGAAAGTTAAAAGTCGAGTAAATAAGTTTTATTTATAAAAATTAACTGTTTCATCCGATCTCTGTTGCAAAGAATTGACATTGAAGAATTCAATAAAGTCACGGTTCATCGGTACTTAAGTATACGGATTTAATTGACGTGAGCGGTTTGTCGGTCGTTGGCAACTAACGACACTCTTCTGACCATCCACAATATTTTCTCGGTTGACGTGCGATTCTCCACGCTCTCCACCTCCACTTCCAACTCCTCCACCCTCCTTACCCTGCACCCCTATTAACGTCCTAGACTGCTCCTCCTCATATTGTACTCTGCTTGGAATAACAACAGCACGTACCGTGCAGCTTATCTATGTATGGGTACAACTACTTACCTACCAACTACACACTATCTATGCACGTATACGTACCTACGCGATGTATCCAACAGTCGACACATGCAGACGCTGTGTGCTTTGGCATGTGGAAACGACCGCGCGGAGCCTCGTCGCGTCGCGCTGCGCGATGTCTCGATCCGCTTTCGCATACTCGCTTTCTGTCATCTCAATTCTCTTCTCCATCTATTCACGCGCTCGCGGGTGTAACCAGTCACAGCAGCAAGCATATTTAAAAATTTATACCGTGTATCATAGTCTTTCAAGTAGTCAGAACTTCGACGGAATCGAGGCTAAATTATAATTCGGAAAGAGACCGGACACTGGAGCGTGTAATACCGTGGGGGCTTGGTCTACCATCTACCTACCGCATAGAGCGTAGAACATCGATCGATGGTAACATAGTAAAAGAACAAAGAACCAGCTGGTGTAATTTCAGCGACAATGAATCGTGTAAATACGTAGTGTGTCGCTATTCGCTTCTACGAGGCGAATAGCAGAGAAATGATTGCCACGTTTTATTAAGAATTCGATTGGAAAGTCCCCGTAGCGTACAAAGAAGAATCACAGATATGTACACGCGATTCCTATCGGTTGCATGTATGTCTTTCATGTTTCAAGGGAACGCGTTCTATAAATATGCTTGCGCGCTGGAAAAGGAAGATCGTGTACGGAAAATATGAAAATATGATTCAACGACCCGATGCCCTACGCTACAGGCAATTCTTTGGTCGTGAAGTCGTGATCGCGAATTCGCGATAGTGGAGTGAACGCGAATGATTCGTTCGAAGGGAAACGTGACCTTATATTATCCTATTTTTTTTTTTCTCCTATTCAATCAACAGCAGGGAAGCACTTGTAGGCATAAAATAAATCGCACGCAGCTGACATCAGTTAAGCTCGTTGGGATCACATACGCGTATGTACAGTGTATGTACATTGTACATATACGCCGGTAATCACGTAGGACATGTACGTGTACACTTTCTTGATAACTACTTCTATGCTTTATCTACGTGAATCCACCTTGAATTATTCTGCCGTGAAACCGACCGTTCGTAATTCTAGTATCCTCATTTTTTGGTGCGATCCTTGTGCGTTATTTAAACGATAAACTCATGTGAACGACGGAAACTCTTTCTTTAGTCGCAACTAAGCTAATCAAATTTAAATAGGCTCCGTAATCTGTATGCGTTCTGAATATTCCAATGAATTTTACGTAAGTAGGAATAGAGGAAGAAAAAGTTCGTGCTAGTTTCGATAAGTGAATTTATTATTAGCAGTCGGTTAAAACAGCTTATAGGGCAAGCCGATGTCAGCTGCATATGTATATTTTTATATATGTATATCTGCTTTGAAATTTTCTGACTTATTTCATTGTTGTCGCATGGCGAGACAAACATGCACCCAGTCACGTAGCACAAGTTAATTGTCCGAGGAACCTTCGAAACAAGACTGTCGAGAATAAAACCGACAGCATCGGGGAGGCGGCATCTGGCAGTGTGTTGCATCATGTTGCACGGCGTGGCGTGGCGTGGCGCTGTATGGTATGGTGTAGTGTGGTGTGGTGTGGGGTGACGTGGTGTGGCATGCTACGTCGCGGCACGGCACGGCGGCGCGCGACGCGGCACGGCGTACGTGCCGCCGTTCAGGTACATACTATCTATGTACTTACATACATACATATTCAGCCCTGACCGACTTTCGTGTCTTCGACCGATACGGATTCTACTATGTTCCTGCCCCATCCTTCCTCTAGCGCTCCCTTATTTTCACACTACTTCGTTCAATCACGCGCTTTTCATTTACACCAACGAGATGCGATTCTCATTGGAAACAGTGAATGGTAAATAACCTGTAAGAATACCAGACTTTGCCCGTCCCTCGAAGTGTTTCTCAAAGGTTGCTTATTTAGCGGTTGTCAACGCGAGGCTCGGAAAGAGAAAGCGATCGACACTTGGGGATGTGATAAATTAGACTTTACCGGGGACTGCGTCGGAGCTAGAATGAGGGAGGCTTTTGGCCGTTTGGCGACCGCCACTGCGACGCAGGGAGGCATTCGAAAATACTACATGCATATGTATGCAAGTGTAGATATATGCGCAGAGTAGGGAAAATGCAAGAACCAGGGGCGTCCGGAGACTTTTTTCCAGGGGGGACAACTTTGGGAAGATGGTAAAGAAAAATATACCCCTCTTGCTTTCTTGACCAATTTTATAGTGCCAATTTAATTAAAAATTTAAAAATATTCTCTTTTTTAGTATAAACTTAATAAAGATCAGTTTTGAAAAATAAGCGATTTATTTCACGTAGGACCAGTGCTGGATTTACTCTTAGGCTAAAAAGGCTGAAGCCTAGGGCCCCGTTTATCTGGGGGCCCCTCATTCTAAATATTTATTTACGTTAATATTTAGTTTTGATATTCAATGTTAATTTAGAAATTAAATTCTTATTTAGATTATACGAGTATCATACGAGTATAAAAGAAATCAAATCAGCGTTATTTTATTTTCTACATTTAACCGAGGGCCCACCAAATATTCAGTCTAGGGACCCCGAAAGTTAAATCCGCTTCTGCGTAGAACATTTCTCTTTTTACTTTACAAATTATAGGCAGATAACGACTGATTATTGAATTTGAAAAACGAATGCAATTGCCTAAATGTATTTAGAAGATATTCGAGCCTTTATCTATAGCTTCAATAGCGCATCGATTCGTTCAGCCACTTTTACTTACTGCATCGAAGCTAAACATGTGACTACTTATCCATATAGTAAACGACCAGAACGACGAACGTGTTTATCGACCAAGCAAGTCAAAAGAAGTGTCATTGAATTTTTTCAACTGCAAATGATATAATCTATCATAATGATAAATGGCGTTAGTGCGTCATTTGCACTTAACCGCTAGGCAAACATATTTCTTTCAAATAATAGTTTCTAACTAATTTTAGAACCTGTGTAAATAGTCAACACAGTTCTGTATCGATAGTTTCGATCCGTTCGATTCGTAATTCTCGACAACGTCACGTGTGTACACTTACGTGTACATTATGTATAGGTTAACTTACGTTCGAACGACGATATTTTTAAGTCCCGACTGTTTATTTCACGCGTGACTCATACGTACGCGAATTATCCGCAATAGAATTTATGTAATTTTTTTCCAGCTCAATATCACTGAAACAACACGCATATTTTGTTCGAATCATTGCACGATAATGGCTCGCAGATAAAAGCACGCTCGTAAAGATATTCTTAAGCATCCGTGCACTGTTGCGATTATATGATTCGCTATGCAAACATCAAGATTCAGACTCCGCTTGTTGCAACTCGGTGTTCAAAATATTAATCGCAGCTTGCAAAATGTTTTACGCCGAGGCATGCACTTTAAGACGGACCCAAAAGTCGCCGCGCTGCGCGACAAGATATTGTACTGCGATTATTTGGATTTCCAACAGCTAAAGCTGTTAGGCACGAAGCGGCGATACAAGCAAATGCAACAGCTCCATTATAAAGAAACGATGATGAAGAAGAAGCAAATGGGCGACGCCGCCGTCAGCGTTCTGTTAGATAATATTATTCAGAAGCAAGACGTATCGTTTCAGGAAAATCTAGATGAATCCGAGAAAGCTATTGCGGAAACTGGGAAGCCTATACACATGCCGTACGCGAGGGTAGATTCGTACGAAACCACCCAGGATGAGAAAGATAATACTTCGCCTTCGTTAAACGAAGAGTATAAAAACTTATATGAAAAATACTTGGAGGCGAAGAAAAGCTTATCGGGAAGTAATAATCAACTCTCCTTCGAAGACTTCTTGGAAGTTAATTCGAGCAATTTAGTAGCCAAAGCGGAGTGGTGGAAAATTCCCCCGAATTGGATGTCCGATTTCGAGCAGTACAACGACGCTTTAATGGAAACGGAGAACTACGACTGTTACGGAACGCCGGACCCTCTGTCGAGGATCAGTTCTACTCCGTGCGGCGGATGCGGAGCTTTGTTGCATTGCAAAGACCCGAGGGTCGGCGGTTACGTACCGTCGGAACTGTTTTTAAAAGGGGACAGCGAGGAATTGAAGTTCCTCACCTGCCAGAGGTGCCACTTCCTGACAACTTACAACGCTTCGCTGGAAGTTAAAGTATCGGTCGAAGATTATCCGCAGCTGTTAAGCGTAATAAAAAAGAGGAAATGCGCGATTCTCTTGCTAGTCGATTTGACTGATTTTCCTTGTAGCATCTGGCCGAATTTAAAGAGCATCATGCATCCTTTTACACCTGTTTTTCTGGTCGGAAACAAAGTCGACTTGTTACCCAGGGATTCTCCCCGTTTCTTCGATAATATCAAGAAGCAATTGCTGGACACCGTACTGGACGTTACGGGAATAAAAAGAGAGAACGTTACGAATGTTACGCTCACTTCTGCAAAGACTGGATACGGAATAGAAGAACTGATAAATAAATTGCAATTCAAATGGGGATACAATGGTATATAAATTACGCTTCTGTTAAATATATTTAATTTAGATGTTTCTCAGTTCTTTAGCCAGTGAAAATTGTTGTTTTAATTTAGCTACAAATGTGTATCATTTAGAATTTATGGGTTCTGCTTTGAATTGTTCTGTGGAAGTTGTTTGAACCATAAATAATTAGCATGTTATTGAAATTTCAGGGGACGTTTATTTAATCGGATGTACAAATGTTGGAAAGTCGTCCATGTTTAATGCGTTGTTACAATCCGATTACTGTAAAGTGCAGGCCGTCGATCTGGTGCCTCGCGCAACGATATCTTCTTGGCCAGGAACAACGTTGAATTTATTGAAATTCCCTATTTTAAATCCAAACACTAAGAAACGGAATTTGAGGATGAAAAGGTTACAGGAAGAACAAATTGGTAAAATGTCGGAGTCACAGTACAGAGATCATCAGCTTAAAGTGACGAAAAATATGAAATACGCGATCCTAGAAGGTGGTAGAGAGTTAACTAAGTAAATGTACATTAGGGTGGCTCTTATTTACTCTTGGTAAATAATATTTTCAAGATTTTCCTCGAGGCACCCTCTAGAATACTTCTAAATAATTAACAAAAAATCTGGGAAGTTTGGGCCCGATCGGATAACGGGAAAAGCTGCCCTTGGGGCCTTGAGTCGATTTTACATAATAACCTCCAAGTTATTGATTATATGCCGTATTACTTTTTCCCGTGCGACAAACGATTTTCGAAAAAAGTCCGAGAAACTGAAGAAAAAACAAACTTTTTATCCCTGAAATTTTGAAATTTTAAATGCTTCTCGAACACTTCTTATTTATGAAGACGAACAAAGAAATGGAATTTTTATTTTCGGGGACTATTTTTTAAACATTTAAGGGAGAGGCATATATCGAAATATGCCAAAAAGATACAATTTTTTCTCCTTTAACTATTCCGTAGGATGTCCCGAAGAAAATTCAAAAGCCAAAACTAAGAGCCACCCCGATGTACATACATACGTATACATTTTTTAAATGCAAAGTTTCTTACGCTTATATCTTTCTAGGCTCCATCGGTAGAACGTTTACCGGTAGATCGGACGAGGATGTTCATACCGATCCTTTCTCGGAAATGTCGCACTTGTCCATGATGAGAAAAGTTGGCCTCGACGAATCTCAACCGGAGTATAGACAGAGTCGTTGGTGTTACGATACCCCGGGCACCCTTCAGCAGGATCAAATACTGGATTTGTTAACGACCGACGAGCTAATGGTAACTTTACCGGAAGGAATAATATCACCGAGAACGTTCATTCTTAGACCGTCAGAAACCGTGTTCGTGGCTGGCATGGGCAGATTGGACTTTGTGGAAGGAGGAGATCTTTACATCCGGTATTTCAATTCGTTTTACCGCATCTGAACAGGCCCCAAACGTATACTATCTAAATCGCTTGAAAACTCGCCGTATCTTCGCTTGAACTTCGAAGAGTTCCGAGTTCACATTCAATTCCCGTACGAAAGTATCTTTAGCAGCTTAGCCCCGAATATTCTCAGCGTTAAACACTCCATTTCCAACAATTGCCTGTTATTTTGAAATAGGTGCACGCTATTTACGAGCAAAGAGCTACCAATCACGATATGTTACACCGCCGACGCGGACGATCTTTACGATAAGTTGATAAAGACCGAGGCGTTCGTCGTACCGGCCAATGATCCGGAACGATTAAAAGTATGGCCAAGACTGGAGTCGAAGGAAGTGACGGTGACCGGCGTCGACAGGAACGAATCCGCCGCTGATGTCGTGCTGTCTAGCATAGGTAAATATCGCAGTAATCCCGCGGGAAACGGAAATTGCTCGTCGACTCATGTGTATACAATTCCGTAGCTTGGATCGCGATCACACCTCACGAACAGCAGACGGTTAATCTGAGGGCTTGGACGCCCCAGGGACGCGGTATATATCTACGGACTCCGGCGTTACTGAAGAAGTCTGTAGCTCTCCGTGGCTTCAAACTGAAAGGAACTCCGTTGTACACGTTGGGATACCAAGTCTACGTTAAATAAAGCACACTTCAAACTTTTTCTACGTATGTAACAAGCACATTTGTTTCTGCAAAAGAAATCGACAAGTTTGATTTATCTGCAATGGATGCTGCCCGGTGAAAACGTCGAGATGTATTTATTCCGAGGATTTCTTAGACAATTCACGTTACGACGATCACTCACGGGACATTTCTACGGTTACGGTATCAATCATAGGCTTCCTTTGCGCGAAGTTTCGCCTGTTTGTACATTCGTTTGTAGAATCGTTGGAGATTCTTGTAAAAGCCTTGCTTCGCTTCGTTTTCACCTCGCGCGCAAAGATTATCGCACCCTGAAACACTAAAGTTTCGGTTTAAACGTTTCAACTGTTCCCCTTCGCTTTACCAACAGTTCACAGACTCTATTACAGGACATACGCCTTTGCTTTGTAGTCTTTGCCCGTGCAATAGAATTTTTCCCGAAGGTATCGGGCCTCTCTTTGCATCCTGCGAATGTTTAAAGGCGAGTTAATCGAGAAGGTTTGGATGAGGATTCTGCGTTCAACTTACGTGGCACAGGTGCAACAGCGACAGTTATCCAGCAAGTGTCCGGTGGGATCCGCGGATTCCACGGCTTCCAAGTACTCGTCGGGCCGATCAAGGTCGCGATCGATTGGTCGGTCGTTAGTTAATAGACTGCACTCGCAGGAAAAGTAACATTTATACTTGGAGCAAACAGGGCAACTGTCGAAGATATGCGTGTCCTGGCAAGTGGATGGTATCGGGTGGTGGTCTTGTTTCGCGTTAATATCGCGGAGACACTTTGGCCTCGGTTTCGATGGATGATAGCAGACGTCGAGTCGAGAGTGTTGGTCTGGAGACGAGTTTTCTACGTTGCACCGATATCTCGCCCTGAAAATGAAGACAATTAGTGGGGGTCCCGGCAATGCCGCACAGGGCTTGAAACGGTTCCGAAAATAACTGTTCAAAACTGTTATAAAACTGTGGGTCCCAAAGTGGCATTTTGACTGGTTATTCAGAATAAAGGTTCTTCATAACCGTTTGAAGAACCGAAATTAATATTATAACAGTTTTCAAGCCTTACTGCCGCACACCACGTTTACTTACGGTCGACAGATTTGAACTCGAGGCTTTGCTCGACTGTGGCAAACTCTTCTTTGCCTGATGATACCCTGAGCGGGTCGCCTCCTATGAGCACAGGGTGTTCGCTAGAAAGAAAGCATTGATTACCCTTTAATAGTTATTCCCTACTCTAATCACTTACTCTCTTACCTGAGAGTTGATTGTCTTCGGATTGATCACGTACGCTCCACTGGCTTTCTCCGCGCAAACGCCCACTACCTCCTCTATCACCGTTTTGGTCGAGATTTCGATTTTAGGCGCTATAATACCCTGGAACGGTTGGCCAATGGCCAGTCGATTATCAAGGAAACGTAGGTACAGTCTTCCCTGGATTATCGAGAAAGATTTGGGACCGGGGAATTCTCCATAAACCGAGGCACTTGAAATAGTTAGCAGCTAATAAACTAATCATCTGACGAGAAGACTAAACGACTTAAATCAAGAGTGAGAGAAATACAAGTTCGGCGTTCTATCCTGCAATCCGCGCTCGCGCGAACTTGTAAAATGGCAACAGTGCCTCACGGACCCATTCTACTACAACCATGCATCGGCCCAGCGGAGAGCTGCCAGCGACCGCTGGACAGCTGTGATGCCCGAGCTTCGAAAAATTTTAGGATGGCCCCTTTCAAATTAACGTCGCAAAGAGTTATTGGAAATTTCCCAGCCCAGGTAATCGAGCCGCACGCTCCGTTTTTATGGTCGGTGTATCACTCGCACCCCAAATTACTGTAATCAGATTTAAAAATAATGTCGACCGATCTCGTACCCGTCTCAATTTCAAAAATTTTAGCTACACCAGGGTTGACTGCGGAGCTATACTCTTGTACGGAAAAATTTCTCGCCACCTGCGTGTAAAATCCCACAATAATGGCGCATCGTTCCAAAAAATGATTCATTTAACTGTGGAGTGGCTAGGTCTTTCCCGATAATCCGGGGGAAAAAGGATTTAAATAATCCGAGGAAGACTGTACTAACAGGAAAATATTTGCTAGGGTCCATAAGCAGGTCTACGTCCACTCCGGCCAATAAACCTTTGTAATTGGGCACCGGGTACAGCACGTCCGCCAAGTTGGTTTCGAACGAAGCCAACACGATAGCCCGGTCGCAAGGGCTCAGCCACTGTATCAATTCCGCGTAGAGAAACTCTTGCTCCAAACTCCGTTGCAACTCTGTCAAACCACCAGCCAGCCGTGTGAACGTTTTCTTAAAGGTAAACTGGTTGTGAAATAATAGTGGAAAAATCGGTGATACTCTGTGAGATTCTAGGGTGGAGCCAAGGCTGGT
Source organism: Andrena flavipes (assembly GCA_963971345.1). Taxonomy (NCBI): domain Eukaryota; kingdom Metazoa; phylum Arthropoda; class Insecta; order Hymenoptera; family Andrenidae; genus Andrena; species Andrena flavipes. The sequence continues at coordinate 78,609,124 of OZ020480.1, forward strand.
CATTCGCAGCGCTACTTTCCCGTTAGGACACAGCCATACCCCGGGACACGTTATCTGAAACATGGTTTAATCCAAGATGATAGATCATCCACCGGCGATCATCGTCTGCAGTTCTACACGTACGGCGTGCAGGTCCAGTTGCACCTTCACGCAGAAGCCTCGTCCTGCCATGACTATCGCCGCAAGTTGTCACAGCACGCCGCACTATCTTCTCGGCGGTATCATTCTCTTGATTTCGCCCATTTAGAAATCCTTCGCTGGCACGACCAAGCGAATCAGCGGCCCGAATAACCGACTCTTTAATTTCTCCGGTAGACACGCGCCGATCACTCTGCCGAGAGATCCCAAACCCTGTTCGCAAAGCTCTCCTCCAGTGAACGTGGACGCGCGGTTTTGCGAGCCTATGCCATCTTGCAGTGGGACCACAACACCGTTGCGCTCGTTGCCAGGGAACGGGAATGCCACAACATCGATATTGAATTTCACCGACGCGAGTGCGACGATCGCTTCAGTGTGCTTCGGCGGACACCGCGCCGGACGGAGGAGGTGGATCGCGTGCGCAGCTGTTGCCCACTCTCCACTTTCTTCTTTCCTCGGAACCGTGGAAGTTTGGGATGGCTTGAAGGTCGAAGGTGAAACGCGACACGACGTTAAAGCTTGAACGGCAGTCCGGTGAACTTCTCCATTGGTAAACCTCTGTTAATGTGATGGATTCGCAGCTCAGCCGCGATGAAGTCCGCTTCCGTTCTGGAGAAACGTAGCCTCGGATCTTTCGTCGGAGGTATTAGAGGTTCCGAGAACCAGCCGTATCTAGCGACGAAACGTGTGAGAACCTTCGTTAGAAATGGAAGGGCGTTGTGTGCTCGAGTATAGTTACCAACTATACTCGCGAGTGCTCGTACTCCATGTTAACCGTTGGTGGCCTGAAGGTGTAAATATCCGTGGGCAGTAAGATGGTGCGTTTCGCGATCAAATCGACGTAGTCCTGGCGAACTTCGGACAGGGGGATCACCTCGTGCTTCGCGTAAAACTTACCGGTCAGAGGTACCGTTCGCGCGATGGGCACGAACTTTTCGTGCAGCTTTATGTACTTTTTCTCCTTCTCGAACACCTCGGTGTAAAATCGCAGCTTTAGAGGATTCATGGTGCCGGCAAGGTTTCCGCGAACGAGTCGACAGAGTCGGCGCGGATGGACTTTAATTTTGAACGTGTCGCTGAAATTTTTGCTAGCCGCGGAGAGAAGCGAGGATTGCTTGCCGGAATACGTGAGAATTTCGCGTGAATGAAAAATACGAATGTCGACTGAAGTGATCGTAAAAGTTTCTGACGCGATCAGCGCGAGTGTCACGGAATGGCAATTGGTAGCAAAAGTTCTCGGACCCTCGTTTTTAAAAAAATTCTGTTAGAACTTATTATGTTTATTTATTAAAAGGTATGAAAATCATAACAGACCGTTTAAAGGTGCCACAGACGATCCAAAAAAGTTAATATGGTCAGCCACCTCATTGCCGCGCGTACAATTTCTAGAAATCGGCTCACTCAAGTGGATATTCGTTCTATAATGTGAGAACATTTTTAAAACAGTTCCGCAGGCCATGTTTTAAGTAAAACCTATTAAAAAGTTCTAGAACTTTTTCGATATTTACCAATTTGGTAGTACAGAAACTTCCAACTCGAATCGATCATGTCCCAACGAACTTGCTGCGAGGGGTAAAGGTTGAAGAAGGGTGATAACACCGTTTGAGTATCGATGTTTATTTTAAAATACGTATATGAATAGAAAACGCATACATAACATGATAACAAGCGGAAGACCGTGGCTGATCAGTCAGTGGGTTCCCATAGCTGCAACATCTCCAGCGATTCGAAATTAAGACGAAAGGTCGGATGTTCGTTTGCGAGTAGGTACCTACTGGACGCATCATCGACGTGGCGAGGAATCGAAATAGCCTTCACTTTTCCCTTTCAGTTTCTAGTGCACGCTGGAAACGCGGTGCTCGATGATTTCGGAGGCGGCAATCCTCGGTCAGCATCCTCGTCCCTGGCCGGTAGCACGGTATAATAGACAGGTGTTCCGATTCAACACCTTTACTCTAGCGATTTTGTGTGCCGATTTCTCTGTGTGGTTCCTTTGGCCGTCGCTAGAGGCGTCGCGGTATTCATAGTTTCTACTTATTTTTAAGATCGTCTTAAGCATGCAGCACCCTCTATTGGGAAGTGACATCCGTCACCATGACATCTGGTGGCGAAAGTAGAAGTGCTCGTTGGGTACACTTCAATCCCTCTAAGTATACGTTTGCCTTCCATAAAATTCCGCTGAGCAGGATTTTAACCTGCCGAATCACACATACTTTGCATAGAAAGGAACATTTTCGCAAATAACTACAATACCGCGTATATCTTGTCCCCAAATCGGCGCCATCTTGGCTAGGCCCCGCCCCCATGTCACTTCCCAATTAACCTAGAAGAAATTAAATTAACCTAGTAAAGGATGCCGATTGCTTAAGACGATTTTAGGCTTAAGCAACGACTATGAATACCGCCCTTAGTCTTAAGCAATGACTATGAATACCGCCCTTAGTCGAATAATCCGCAAAAAGTCAGCCTTTTCTCTTTAAGCGTCAACCTAGCGGCCGCCAGAAGAACTAGGATGAAAGACTCACGCATTCCGAACAGGAGTCGGAACACCTGTCTATTACACCGTGGCCGGTAGCGCCTACGACTTGGCCTGCTCGCTACACTCGCCACTGGATGTCGCGCTTGATGAAAATCCAGTGGCCAGCGTAATATGCTGCGATACTTTTACTTATATCTCTATAAATACTGGAGCCAAGATCATTCTACGAACATTTGCGCGTTTCACGGTCGGAGGAGAGAGAAAAACGGACACACGGTAGGCTCGCGACTGCACGCATACACAAATATGCGCGCACGGAGGATCGGTTCGCTTTGGTTCGGATCGGAAGTACATACATCCAGTGAACGTGGCTCGCACTAACCACAAGTAGACACCTTCTCGAAACAGCGGTTTCTCAAAAAGAACAATTTAAGTGGCTACTTTTACAAGACACACTTCTACGTAACACAGGAATAATAATATTAATAATAGTAGTAGTAGTAATGATAACAGTAATAATAATGGTAATAGTAGTAGTAGTAGCAGCGGTAATAATAATAATAATAATAGTAATGATAACGATAATGATAGTAGCAGTAATGATAAAAAACAACGATTGCAATCGCGTAGTTGTTGGATTTATGAAAAAAAAAGACTCTGCAACGGTAAACGATAGTTTAACGACAACAACAATCATTCCTGCGAATCTACCTATTTAGTAGATCGTAACGGGAGCAAGCGGTAGTCGGGAGACGCGTGTCTCGTCAATGTCGAGGAAAGGCAATGAAGTCGTTCAGGCTGTTTACTCGATGCGTCCACCGTTAGGAATTCATTTACAGTCGCTTTCCGAAAAACATCGCTGGTAACAGACGGTACAACACTGGCGAACTAGGCGCGGTATAAAATCTTTGGTAAAGTTACAGTCGCGACGTTATCGACGAGGTCGACGCGACTAAATTAACAGACTAGAATAAAGTCGGCGTAATCGTTTAAAGACCAACATCTTCCACGGTTGGTTTTATATTCGTAAGTTTCTTTATTCTAAGGCGGCACGGAGTCGAATTCGGTAGTCTCGTTGCGTATCAGTCGACGCGGAAAATAAATAATCGACTCGTCCCGTGTATCGTTGCAGTTCTCATCAATGGTAGATTGACGTTTTACTTTCGATAGGTTTCGACTCTAATTGCACGCGATTCTAAGTGGCCCGGATCAACGGACGAACGCTCGCGCACCCGCGGCGGTAAAGTAGGTATCTGGCCGCGATTAAGTTTATGGCCGACTTAACTATAATCGGCGCCACCGGTGCATGTCGGTTCCGCGGAAGTCGATGGCAAGTGTTTAGCCTCGCTGTTGCTCCTGAAAGTGGAAGAATAATTACGTTGGAGGAGAAAACGGTGGATTGGTGTTTCCGTGAGTTGGTAGGGCGATTCGATAAAGCCGGCTTTACCTTCTCTGTTCGCTAGATCCAGAACCGTGTTGATCGGACTGCTCTGTAAGCTCGGAACTTGCGCTGCTCTCCGCGTAAGCTTTGCGTTTGCTTCCATTGAAATGGAGGTCCACCGCGTTCCCATTGTAGTATCCGTTCTCGCTCCTGTTCAGGTACTCGCTGGAAATTGGCGATCTCCTAACCGGCAAGTAGTCCGAGCAGGTCGGAGCCAGCAGCTCCTCGTAGTATTCTACGGTCTTGGGTTCCGAGACGGTGGTACTCCCGTATTTTCTCGGTAACGTGGACGAGGGATACGCGGCGGCGTGGCTCTCGACCGCGGTGTCGTTGAGCAAGCTCGAGAGAGGAGTCCTGTAGCTTCCGTAGCTTCCTAGGTCGCTGTCCACGCTGAAGTCGGCGCTGTGATATTTCCCCCTGGATGCGGAGAGGTCGAACGTGGGGGACCTGAGATACCTCCTTAGCGGATCGTACGAGGAGGAGAGTGGAGGTAGATGCTCGGTCGGCGACTTTAGGTCGGTGACGTACGGCACGGAGGTAGTCGCGTCGGAGTACAGCTTACAATTAGGTCTCTCCAGGGATCTATTACGGCCGATTCTTACGTTCTCATCACCGTACAAGTAACCTCTGTCTCCGTGGCTGGTCTTGGAAGCGGCTGTCAAGCCGTAGCCGGCCCCGTACTTGCTGCGATCGCGGTTCTCTCGGTGTCCACTGAAGCTATATTTCCGCGGCAGTGTGCTGCTGGTGGTTAGCCCGAGACCCGGCGGAGGGGCCGTCAACGACGGTCGTCTCCTGTCGTTGAACCTCGAGTAGAAGCTCCGCCGGCGGATTCGGTCGATCACCGAGTCCGAGTTGTCGGACCTGGCGAAAAGGGCATGAGACGGGGACGTGGGCGAGTGCAAGTCGGGCCGTGCGTGATTCAACTCCGCTGAGCTCACTGACCACGAATCGAAGCTGTTCGGCTCGTCGACGGGCGAGAACGGCTCGTTCGCGTAATCGACCGGAGATCCCTTCGAACTTTTGGCAGTGGTCTCGGTGGAGCTGGCTCTGTCAACCGGTGGGGGTGGCAGCGGTGGTCGTTCCTCCGCCTTCTCTTCCGATGCCTCCCGCAAACCTATGTCGGCCAGCCGTTGGGCCGTTCGGGTGGCCGCATCGTTGTTGGAGGATTCTGCGTGGCTCTCGATCATTCGAGCGCACTCGGTTACCTCTCTCTTGAGCTCGGCCACGTCTTTGGCGCGCAACGGCTTGTCGATGATTATCTTGTTTCCAGTGATGCTGGCGCGGTGCGTTACTTTCGACAGGCACTCCATCAGCTTGTCAGGAACGTCCTCTTTCGCGGCCGTCTTTGGAGATTCGACGGCCGACTTTGATCCGTCAGATTCGGACTTTGGCGAGTCCTTCTTGGCCGTGTTGTTCCTGAACGAGTGATGGGGTATCTTGGATAGGTCTAGCTTCAAGTTGCTTCGATTGGCGCGCTGCGACTCCGGATGGTTCTTCGTATCCGCCGCGGTTGGCTCCTCCACGGATCTCCCTGGACTCGGCTTCTTCGACAAGCAGTTGCCGAGGGCTTTCGCGGCGGGCCTCGCGTTCTGCTCCACCTCCGCGAGCTTCGTGTCGGTGTAGCGCGCCGACGACGAAGAGCGTCCAGCGAGCGACTGCGAGCTGACGCCGTTCTTGGCGACGAGGCTAGAACCGGCCGGCTCAGGACTCCTCTTCATCGCCGGGGCTTTCCCCGGTTTCCCTTTCTCCTCTGTTTTGCTCTCGGAGCTGTCGGACGACTTCTTCACCACCTTCTTCACTACTCTTACTATCTTCTTCTTCTTCTTCTTCGCTCCATCAGCGTCGCTACTCTCCGCAGTCTCGGTTGGCTTCACCGGTTTCTTCGGTACAGTCAGCTTCTCCGGCTCGTCGCGTCTAGCCACGTCCATGCTGGAGCCGCTCTCTGCCAGCGACCGATTCCTTTTCGTTTTCAGCTGCTTCTTGTCCATGGCAGCGTCACCTGACAAACCCTCCGTCTGCTTGCCCGTAGATTCTTCCAACGTGTCTCTTCCCTCGTTCGATATCTCGCGCGAGTCTGTCGTCACTCTCTTTGTCTCTTTGGAGTCCTTCTCGTTCGACGGTCTTCTCTCTTTCGCGCTGATCGCAGATTTCTCCTGCTTCGACTTCTCCTTGGAAGGAGATCGTTTCGGAGATTCTCGTCCGAGCTTTTCCGCGGTAGCTGGCTGCTTCCTCGCCTCTCCGAGCTTCTTCGCCGACTTGGAATCGGTCTTGGCGAACTTGGTCGGTATCTTGCTGCTGGTCGAGGGTGCCTCATCGACGGAGGACGCGTTCTTCGGCGGGCTCTTCTTCAACCTGCTTAGAAACGCGTTTTGCGTCCGTGCCCCCGGGGCCTGTTTCGCGTCCGTGCTCCTAAACAACCCTAACACCGAGGATACTCGGCTCTTCGCCGAATTCTGACGCTCGGTCGACCTTGGCTTCTTCGAGGACAGATCCTCTACGCTGATGGCTTTCTTGATAGTGCCGCTGGACTCGCCGGTGGAAGGAACAGCGGCCGGAGGGGCCGAGTGCTCGCGCACGGCCTCGTTCGTCACCGCACCGTTGGCCACCGGTTTCGCCACCGTGTCCTCGCCAGATCCAAGCTTCTCCAGCTTCTTCTCCAACGAATGGAGAAAGCTCTTTCGGGACTCCTGCCGCTCGACTCTCGCGTCCCGACATTCCTCCGGCGAGTCTCCCCTAGACTTCTCCTCCGAACGATCCTCGGAGCGACGATCCTTTCTCAGAGAGTTGATCTCATTTTTCAGCTCCTTGTCCCGCTGCTCCAGCTCGGCCACGTTCTCCTGCGATTTCTTCTCGTTCTTCCTCTTAATGAACCGGGACTTGCGCCGCTCGTTTTCCGCCGCCTTTTGCTCCTCCTTCTCCTTCACGTACCGGCTCTCCTCCCTGGGAGTATCGAAAAAGTCTGGTCGCAGGAATCGGGATATCCGGTGTTGCTTGGACTTCTGCGGCTTCTCCTTCTCCTTGTCCCTCGAGTCGGTCTCCCGGTTGCCGCTGGCCTTGAACAACTTGCTCAGGAGTGATTTCTCAGGGCTGGCAGCGCGCGAGCCGAGGCCGCGGTCCTGCGAATCCGCGAATGACTTTCGTCGATCGCTCAGCAAGCTCGGTTCTCTTGTGAGCGAGCCGGAGCGCAGTCGTAGGCTGGGGATGCAGGTCCGCCGCTTGGAGATGCCCGAGGAGCCAGTCGCCTCGGCGATCGAGATCAACGACTGTTTCTCACACTTATCGGTGTCCCGGTAGCTGGAGGTCAGGTTCGGATTGAACTTGCTCGGTCCTAGGTTCTTCAGCTTCGACTCCTTGATCAGATTCTCCGCCGCGAGCAGCCTGTTCTCGAAATTCCTGGAGAGATGGTCGGACCTGGCATAGATGGACTTGTAGTCGATCGGGTTGGAGGAAGACTCGGTGGGCGAGGTTTCGTACGACTTGGCTGACAAGCTGGACGTCGCGTCTTGCAGGTTCGTGTTCGAGGTGCAGACAGAGACGGAGGTGCACTCGGAGATGGACCCGTTGTCCGTCCCGTTGTTCTCGAGGTTGTCCGCGTCGGTCGTCTCTTCCTGTATCTTCTCCGTTCTGTACGAGTGGAAGTTCTCCCGGCGAAGCTTGCCCGTGGTAGACTTGCCAGACGCATCCTTGTACTTTCTGCCGAGGGTCATCACCTGCCCGGGAAACGGCGGCAACGACCTGTCGTAGCTGTTACTCTCGTCGACGTCCGCATCGTCGTCGTTCTCGTCGTTGTGCCGATGGCCTTCGTCGGCGTCGTAGTCGTCGTCGAACAGGCTGACGCTTCGCCTGGGTGACCTGCGGGACCTGTCTCTGTCCCTGTCTCTGCTGGCCGTCTCGAGGAGACTGTTGGTCCTTCGGATAGACCTGTTGGCCGGTCGTTGCTTGTACTCGGTCTGATCGGAGATGGTAGACACGGACCGATCTCCGGCCTCGGACGTGTCCAGCAAGCTGACAGTCTCACGGCTGGGCGACCGGTACCGTGTCTCGTACGGCAAGGATTGTCTGGTTTGCTCGATGAACGTTCTGCTCAGCCGTCTGGCCAAGCTTGGCGTAAAGCTTTGCTCTAACGATTCCTGCGCCTCTTTCGTCACTTGCGTCGGCTCCGCCTCTATGTCTTCGCGTTCTACTTTATCTGAAAAAAACAGCGAGATAATGTCTAGGCGAATTTAAAAAAAAAAAAAAAAAAAAAACCGCGACGCTCGGACGTTACGGGATGCAAGCGCACAAAATACTCTCGATTCCTCGGTATTTACACTCCTTTATTTCTACATACATGAAACGTGTCGCTTCTGGTATATAAAATTTCTGGGGGAATTAATAAATAAATCTAATCGAAAGACTCGGCGAAAGAAACATTGCTCGCGCGGTACGACCACGCGCGATGAATATCTTCCAGTTTAATCGCATCCGCGATTTCGCCGATCAATGCTTCCTTCGAACTAACGGTTAATCTATTCCGTCGACCCTTTGGCATAAAGTTTCGTTCCGCAAGGAAAAGAATCGTCTACGCGATTGCCTGAATGTCGCTCGGAAGGTAACCCGAAACTTGGCTCTTCGCAGTTTACTGCGTATAGTGGGTAATTTTCAGGGCGGTCTTAACAAATTCGAGCGCCCTGGGGTAAACATTTTTGACACCCTAGCGTCTGAGGGTGCAATTTCTTCGCAATCGGTGCAAGGCAGTACGAAATTTTTGTCTTCAAAATTGAAGAGACAAGAGCATTTCAACATATTTGATTCTTAAGCGCTAGATCCGAGAAAGAAACGAACGGAGATAGGGATGGATTAGCAAATAAAAACTATCGCTAATTGTACTGTTGTTGAATCGATCGGCCGAAAGAAGAGCGACGAGTGCGAAGAGCCAATGCGCGGCAAACAAGTCGGCGACATTCTCAGCCCTAATTGTAAGTACGACATTCAACATTCAACTAGCCGACGCTATCTTTTGCAATCTTTCGTCTTCTTTTTTTTACCCAGGATCTGCTTTACGCTTCGGATAATTTTCATTCGAACGCTACGGAACAGGCAAAGGTGTCGGTAGTAGGGCTGAGACTATTCGAATAATTTAGTATTCGAATATTTTACAAGTATTCGAATGCTACGAATAAACTTCGAATATCCAAGTATTCGAATACTATTCGAATACATCAGTATTCAAATACTTAGATATTTGAATGGTATTCAAATACTTAAATATTCGAATGGTATTCGAATACTTGGATATTCGAATAGTATTCGAATACTTGGATATTCGAATTATACTCGCCAAATAATTGAGTAACCGAAGTATTTGAATACTCGAATACCGAAAAATTCGACAAATAGTCCCAGCCCTAATCGGTAGCCCCACCGATTCTGGCACTTTGAGGGACAAAAGCTATCGTCACGTAAACACGTGCTGCTGCAGCGACGCTGTTGCTTGAAAAATATACAGGCATCGCCGGAAAATCAACGACATAAGACACATCCATCGTACACATATATACACACGTACACATGTATCTGCAGGTATTAATGCAAGAAATGATTAAGTGTAAATCGATATACTCGTCGAACGGTTACATGCAGATAAGAGAGGCTTGCTATATGCGTATGCGTACGACAAGTTGTTATAGATTCATTGCGGATCTGAACGAAGAAGAATACGGTATTTGCGAGACGTAAAGGTTCACTTTCCAATCCCGTGTACGGTGCTTCTCGTACAGCAACGTCGAATCCCGTGTTGCTCGCGATCGTAGAAGTAGCTCGCGTGCGCGTCGGAAAGAATTCTCGAGTCGAGCGGGTCTGAAAAGTTCGCCCTCGTCGCTGCGTAACATCGAAATAAATACCTTAATCGTCTTACAATTAGCCGTCTAAATCACAACACGCCAACTGTGTAAACATAAGTCGAGATAGATGCAGTGTACAACATTAAATACAGTATAGTAGCATTATCAAAGCATGCCGAGACAATGTAAAGTAATGAAACGCTGTTATTTAAACTCTTAAAAACACAACAAATATCAGCCATCTCAAACAAGGGTTAGTTCGTTCGCCTTGTAGTATACGACTTCTCGAGGTACCTTATCTCAACAGTGTAAAAATCTCTTCTCTTGTGCAACGGATTTAAATCTTTGTTAAAGGAAACGCGACAACAAGTGGCGTGTTCGCCGATGTGTTTTGCTTTCGTTTCGTTTCGTTTCGTTGATACATATCGGGGACCGAGCGCGTCTCGTTTCGATGAGTATTATGTGCCTACATATGTATATCGTATCACATTTCGCAGCGACAGATCGCTGCGTCTACACTCGTCGCTTTTTTTTTTCTACTTCGTTCTCGTGACCTTGTCCGCCAGCGCCTCTTCCGACTGAACAAGACTAACAGGAAGAAGCACGCTCGCGGACTGGTGTTCGGCAGAACGCGAACAGATGGATGAATCGTATTTGGGTGTAACCTGATCCGTCCAACGATCTCGACAGCTCGCATATACTACTATGCAGGGGGTTTTCTAATTTCTCGCGCGTCATACGATCGTCTTGTTCTACGTTTGCCTTGAAATCCCTGCTCTTCTTTGCCGTGTTCTTGTTGGAGTGTTTCCCGGACGATCGTCGAAAGAACGCATTCGAAGCCACGCGCGCGATAATAATAAATGCCTCGGGAACGTTGGATAGCGTATTCGAACGCGCTATGTAAAACTACAGTGGGGGACAAAAGTATGTGGACACCACTTAAAATCGTATAACTTGTTTAAAATTGGTCCAAACGACTTGAGTTTTTTTTTAGGGAGTTAGAAGGGTGTAGTTTGCTAACAAAGGAACATGCCGAACTGGGAAATTAAAAAAAATCTGAAATTTTGTGAATATGTAGGGGATTTCCTCCTAATTACAGCGTAATTTTTGTTTGCTATCCAAATTCATTCTAATGGGGTGAAATTAAGCCCTGAAAATTTGACTATTTTCCGATTTTATTTTGTACCTCGCGAACTGTAAGGGATAGGAACTCGCAAAAAAAGTTGAAAAAATGATTTTTCCTATTTTTTCTGCTATCCCGACAAGTTGCAATTTTTTTCAAAACGACGAAACACGTCACTTAGAAAATTAATTCTTCTAACTTCTTAAAAAAAAAAACTCAAGTCCTTTTGACCATTTTTGAAAAAGTTATACGATTTTAAAGGGTGTTCCGCATATTTTTGTCCCCCACTGTATATGTCGGGTGTGTTCCAATCGATGCGATGGTTCGAAATCGCTTTAACCCCTTCGAATCTAACTCCAGTTCCTTATCCTTATCCCACAAAGAATCGTAGCGCACGCACATGCATACAATACGTAGTGAGTAAAAAAATAAAATAAGAGAAATGAAAAGAAAAGAATAGAAAGTGCAAACACCATTGCGCTAACGTGTTTCTTTATTCGCTTTTATTTCATACTACAAACAAAACCTGATGTATTTATAAATAAATAATAATAATGTACTTGGTAAACTTTGGATATAGAAAAAGATAATCCGCGAGCGGGAAAGAAAAGAAAATAAATTGATCGCGTAAACGGGGAAGGAAGGTAGAAGAGGTTAAAGGTGATATGCCGATATGCCTCCGACGATCGGTAACCGAGAGTGGTCGAGTGTATGTTGTCATGATGTCATGTTGTCGTCGTTCACGCGCTTTGTAGGTCGTGTCAGCTGGACGACGGGATTGGCGAGCTCCGCTCCGTGCGCCGCGAAACATTTCGCAGGTGCTGCGATCGCTGCGAATCAGCCGAATTCCAGCAAGCGTGAGTGCGGACGATTAAAGCGCGATAAACGGAGGCAGATGGGTTCGAGGCTTCGTCCACGAGCTGACTGTTCGCTAAATAGAAAGTGTAGCATAGTACCTAACTTGATTTGCGTTTTGCCTACTGGGGATTACCGTCTGCCCGCCTACGTAGAGTCACTCGTACGGTCGCTGCAACAACCGTCAGAAAAGACCGTCAATTACACGTGCCACAAAACCAATCCACCGCGATTCTTTCAGATTTCAGACTATATTTTCGATCGTCGTGCTTTACGCACCGGTCTGCTCTGCTGTCGAGCGCGACAAGAACGATGCCATGCCATTCCCCTCGATAAACCGGACATGGTACGAACGGTAATGTAGAACAGAACGGATAAGAAACTTACTCGCAATTATCATTCGCTGAAAACCACTTACGCTTCTAGAGAATTTATACACTGCGCCGAGACGATTCATACTTGTGTACTCGCTATTCAGAAATATTAATTAGCATAAATAAAACTTTGATAACTTGAATTTTCCATAAAAAAAAATAAGCATCTAATAGCGGTGAGTAGCTTCTGGCATCTTTCTTTCGATCGAAACGTGTCTTTTCTTTCTTTTTCAACTTGGACATAACGACGTGTCAAACTATTTAGCAAACCTTGTTCGTATTCGTTCGCATCTGGTTGCAATAAATTACTGACCCGATCGTATACACCGTTACTTCTATCAGAAAAGTTTGTTCGAGCATACTTTCCCTTACTTTCCCTTCCGTAGAATCGAAGAAAGTTACATCGGTACACAGATACGTATCTACCGACAGAACGACATTACCGACTGTGCCGCGGCGAACGAGCGAAACAAGCGAAAGTCTCGAGCGGACGAGTCTTGGACACCGAAATTATAACCTCTCGAACATTATCGGTCAGCAGTGGCAAAGAATCAATTACTCGTTTGATCGCTGATTGAAGAGTCGACGATAGACGTGAAGTAGATGCATGAATTTTGATTAAAGATGGATTCTGTCTTGGAATAGCGTATAAACTGAATTACCTCGTGTGTGTTCGTGTGTATGGATACGTGTGCGGTCATGCTGTAAACTTTAGTATACACTTAATAAATTAAAGAAGAAAAATGAATTACGGCTACTCGTGTTAATAGGATAGTATACAAGTCAACAACAACATTGCAACTTGCTGCTACTGCGTATTACGAGGTTCTATGTCAGGCAAAGTATGAGTCATGTCTGTGAGTAATGCTCAAACACCTGTGCGCTTCTTGCCCCAAAACAAATAGTACGATTAATCATCTCGAGATATTAAATTGCGAGTGCTTTCCGGGCGTGTTTTTCCGAATCGCGAGATCGCGAACAACAGGCAGGTACTTTTCGCGAGGAGCATCGTGCAGACATGCGCTTAGAAAAGTATATCGCCCAAAAGTCTAACAATAGACGCGGAAAAAGAAATCGGGAACGAAAAAGCAACGCGTCTCCGCGTTGTTGGTGCGTCGTTGGCACGTCGCGGTACCGAGATCAACGTATAAATCATTTCTCCAAACGTCATTCTTCTATTACGTTCGTTTCGTTGAGAATCTTTGGAACGTTTACCCACCTGTGCCAAACATGAACCGTATATTTCTTCTAAGTGTTAGTACGCAAAAGTTGCAAAAAACATCGTCAGGCAATAAAAAATAAAATCGGAAGAAATAACTTGTAGGAGAGAGGGAGAAGAGAAAGAGAGAGAAATATAGAGACTAAGAGACGGTAGGTAAAAGTAAAGAAAAAAGATGTGCTCTGTCTATCAACGACTCGACAACAGCTAGTAGGTACTAGGAGATGCATACTGAATACCATCCAGCATTTTCTCGCATGGCTTGCGATTTCAACCAGTGACAAAATATCGACGTGCGCTACGGAAAGTAGCATATTTCATTTGTTTTGTCTTATGAAGACTAGTACTCTGCTCATTCTGACCACGAAGAACAGAATGTTTCGATTTTGTTCTCGAAACTTTGTTTTACATTGTTTTACATGTTATGCTCTGTCGCGACGGAAGGTAGCACGTTTCGGTACTTCGCTGCGAAAAATAGCACGGTTTACCTTTAGGCGCGAAAAAAATTAGAGATTTTAATTAAAAAAATTAATAAGTCACCAGTTTTTAGTAGCGCATAAACAAGAACGAATTTTTCTCGGAAAAATCGCCGTTTTTCAGCCCCAATTGCATAATTTTGATTTCATTTTTGTTTTTATAGATTCCACGTGTTTTTATAGAATCCAACAAATAAGAATCACACCTTTGAAATCGGATTACGTTACAAATTAAGACCGATATTAAGGCAAAACCACAGAAAACGTTAAAATGTTTACCAGTCTGCAGCATAATTTTTAAAGCACATATATATTTCATACCAATTATTTTTCAATCTGTATGGTAGTCATAAACATTGGGTAAAAGGATACATCTGGATGTGCTTTCATTTTTTTTTTTACAAATGAATAAAGGACAGAGTCTCTTTCTCACGAAAAACGACTGCCTAATCCCCTTGAAGAAGCAAAGATATTTTTAAGTTTTATCAATTTTCTATGCACTGTTGTAAGTACTTATAATCTTCATCTTCGCTATTAGACATTGTAAAGTAGACATTGACAATACAGGCAATTGGCAGTCACAGAAGATCAACGTCGACTATGAACTGTTCGGAAACTAAAAAATTCTACTCTTCGCAAAACAAATGAAACGTGTTACTTTTCGCTACAGCGTTTGAAGTGTGCCACTGCTCGTGGCGAAATCTGAATCGTGCTTGTTCTCGTTGTATGTATATTCGAAACATACTTGTTATCGGCAGAAATATTGAAACGTGCTTCTTCTCGTGATAGATTGAAATTAGGACTGGGACTATTCGAATAATTCAATATTCAAATATTTTACAAGTATTCGAATGCTACCAATCTACTTCGAATATTTTAGTATTCGAATACATCAGTATTGGGGTGAAGAATACTTGGATATTCGAATACTTGGAATATTCGAATACTTAAATATTCGAATAGTATTCGAATACTTGGAATACTTAAATATTCGAATAGTATTCAAATACTTGGAATACTTAAATATTCGAATAGTATTCGAATACTTGGAATACTTAAATATTCGAATAGTATTCAAATACTTGGAATACTTAAATATTCGAATAGTATTCAAATACTTGGAATACATAAGTATTCGAATACTTGGATATTCGAATTATATTCGCCAAATAATTGAGCAACCGAACTATTTGAATATTCGAATACCGAAAAATTCGACAAATAGTCCCACCCCTAATTGAAATGCGCTACTCTTTGCAAGACAAATGAAATATGCTACTTTTCGTAACGCACGTCGATATGTAGTAATGATCGTGACCATCGCGTCTTGGCAGAAGCTCGCTTCGATCGGCAAGAGGCCGTTGATCGTCGTCCTCTTTTAAAAGGACCAAACAGCCTAACTGTTCCAAAGGATCTCGACGAGATCTCGGGGAGATCTGAACTTCTGCGAAGACGCGCATTAATCGTGTACAACATGAAACATGAGAGATGAAAGATTAAACACGTCTTCGATTCTACTGTCCGCGGTGGATGGCTGCCTCTGCCTGCTGTAAGCAGTCGGCAGCTCGTTTCAGCGAGACATGGAAGAAAATTTTGCCACTGGATCGAATTCCGAGCGTTAACCCTTTGCGCTCTATTTCACTCTGCTATGGCTTGTCTCGCGGTTATCGATATTAATTCCTCTAAAGACTGTACTCGTTCGAATGATCCGTTGATACACGCTACTGGAAGAGAGCGCAGAACGCAGAGGGGTAACTTCCACTGAATATCGGTGGTTCGTTTTGTAGTTTGACACGGTTTTACGGTGAATTCGTAGAAGAATCGTTGAGCACTCCCTTACCTCTTGGTAATGTGTTGCTGCCGATATCGAACACGGTTTCCCTCGACGGCGTGCTGGCACTCTGGGATCCTGGGCTGTTCGGAGTGCCGGGATTCGACGAGTTCACCGAATCTTTTCTCGCGAATATGTCTCCTTCTCGGCTGAGAGAATGCCTGAACGGAGACTCCGTCAACCGCCTAAGTTCGCACACAAACAAAACCATCGTCATTCTCGTGATTCCGCGGTGAACGTTAAATCCACCCACTCCACGTTATCTGTCTTGCAAGTGCGATGGGCTTTTCGAGTGTCGGAGCAACCTGACGATGCTCACTATCATTCCATCTCAAAGAGCCGACCGTGCGAATGGAGGTGAGTTCGAATCGATACTGGCCAGAAGATAGGTACTACAACTATCTACTTTTCAGCCAGGCTATTTTTATTAAACTAATCTCGTTGCTCGCTCGGGTATCGGTCGTTTGAGACAGTAAAGAATGCTTTCTTCTTTTTTTCAGAGACAACGGATGCGTGAAGTGTGCGCGATCGGTTTGAAAGAAAGTGAATAAATTCGAAAGATTACTTGTGACAATTCTGCACTACCTTCTAAAATAATCGGCATACACTACATTGTTCTAAAGTTGTTGTAACAATTGGACTCACGTAGTCACGGTCCTCGTTTCGACATATGTCTGGTAGCTTGCACAAACAAGCGCCGAACCGTTCTCATTAGATCTCAAAGCTTGTTCGAAGGAGGTAAGCGGAGGATAAGGGGAGAAAGATAGGTAGTCTCGAATTCTTACTTCGAAGAGTGAGAGAGAAATGGACGCGATATACGAGAAGCTTGGGAGTACGCGTAAAGAACGGGGCTTTAACGAATTACCTCGTTAATGGTTTATTGAGACCCCAAAAAGCTTGGGACGAATTGGATCCTAATCTTCCGAAGAGCCGGGAGCTCGGGAAGCCGGCGGCCCGGTTGTCGTCGACGTTCAGCCTTTGCGTCAAGCTTCGGACCCTGGACAACAGCGTGGAGAAGAGATTCTCGGCGGTGAGTAATTCGAAGCCGTCGTCGTCGTCGTCCTCGCCCGAAGACAAGCTGTCCGCGTGTTCCGGCGGCTGCCTCGACGGCCGAGAGCTTCTCAGTCGATGCATGTGTCTCTGCAATAGGTCCTCGCTATCCCTGAAACGCGTTGGCAAACGGAGTGCCGATTCTCGATTAGTCGAGGTGTCGTTGAAGATCTGTGAACGAAGCGGGATGAGAGTGACGACTAGATAAGGTACCTGTGCAACGAAGAGAACGGAGATTCGTCCTCGCTGGCATCCGACAGAAGAGAGCTCATCCTTCGAGGCCTGCCGAACCTCGACCTTGGCGCGTTCGTGCTGGTCGGCGTGCTGGCTTTGGTCTCGGGCTCTACGCTACCCGATCTGGGAGTAACGTAACCGCCGCCTTCCACGGCGATCGGAATTATGTACTCCCTGGGGCTTTTTCTGATCGGTTCCGGCCCGACCGTCGAGCCCAGAGCGCTGTCGGTGTCGGAGTCCGCGGTCGACTGGCGAGACAGCGATCCCGATCGTTGAGAGATCGATCTCTGAGGCATCGGTGGCTTCGGTGGCGGCGTCGTTGAGAACATCGACTGCTGGCTCTCCCCTTCTACCTGCAATCGTAACCGCGGCCACGTTCAACAGAGTTAGTTTCTTTTAAATTCAATTACAATTCAATTGCTTTGGTACAATTAATTACAAAAATGAAACGATCGCGATCGGCTCGAATAGTTCTGATTTACCTGAATCGGTATTATCCTCTCCTTCGGAGTGACACCCTTCGGTCTGCAATCCGGCTCCAAGCTCGAGCTCCGATTCGCATGCGGCACAACGGCTGCAACGGGGAATGCTACTTCGGACCTTTGGGTTCGCAGCTTCTGCGGTTGGAACGCGTCGATCTTGGCCGCTACCTCGGACCTAAATGCCACGGTTTCTGGGGACTTGATCTCCGCCAACGATATCTCCGCTTTGCTTGTCTTCCGCGGTCTAGGTAAGGTCGCGCTCTTCAGAGTAATCTCCATTTTGCTGGACATTTTCGGCTCCTCCGGCGGCATGTCGTCGTCGTCGTGGTCGTTCGCCACCTCGGACGTAGAGATCTGAAAGCATATGCCATGAGTGAAGGAACTTACTCTTCGGAAGCTAAGGTTACTCTTACCGTTGCCTGACGTTTGGCGTCGGTGTCTGCGGATCTGCCGTCGAACGAGAAGTTTGTGTCGACGGGCGTGGAAACGGATACCGTGGCGGTTCGCAAATCATTCGTCCCTACCGGTATCTTGAACGGAAGCCTCTTGGGTTCTTGACCTGGCGGAGACATTGGCGGAGATCCATTCGCCCTCCTCTGCACAGGCGGCTTTCCAATCGCCCCGGTTATTATATCGACGGCTCGCTTCTTTGCCTCGTCTCGCTTCGCCTCCTCGCCACCCTCGCTTACCTCCTTATCCTCCTCCGATGGTTTCGACTTGTCGATCGATTTCTCGGCCTTTTTGTCCGCGGGCACGTCGATGATCACTTTGGACGCGCTAGGCTTCGCGGGCGGGGGTGAGACGATAGAGGACAAGCTAGCTTTCCTCTCGAACACGCGTTTCGCCCCGTCCACGTTCACCCCGGGAATAAAGATCTTCTTAGGTTTCTCGTTCTCCACGTTCGAAGCCATTTGATTGAATTTCTCCGCGGTCTCGAATATCTTGGAGCGCCTCCTCTCGAACGTTTTCGTAGGGACATCCCTGGCATCGTTACACAGATCGGAGTCGAGGGAAAGCGCCTTCTCCTTGAGTTTCTTAAACTCGCGTTGAGTGGCCTCGAGATTAATCGCGTCCTGGCTCGCGGACATCTCGTCTCTGATTCTACTGCTCGCATCGGCCTGGTTCGAGGCTTCGGACTTCGCGGGGGAAGCTTGCGTCCGATCGCCGGTCGATCCATCGTTCGTCAGGTTGTTGGCGGTCTTTGCGCTTTCGGAGGATTTCAACGAATCCTCGTGAATCCTCGCGCGCTCATCCCGCAAACGTTTCTCCTTACTCTCGTCCCGATCCTCAACGGTGTAGTCCCTTTTAACGCTCTCCATGGAAACGTCCGCGGGCGGAGGTTCCTGTCCCGTAATTATCGGCGTTTTACTCCGCTCCTTGCTGGGCGATCTTTCGCTGCACTCTTGAATCAGCTCTAAGCAAGCTGCCGTGGACTCAATCGCATTCAAATCAACAGTCTTACTGGTAGGAACTGTTACGATAGGATCTACTTCCATAGCTTCCTCCGTAATCGAGTTTGGAATCGGTGCCGAGTGATGCCTAGGTGAATTACGAAATTATTAATTGTTAAGCGATGGTAACGGGTTCGCGGAACGTTCAACGTTTCAGAGCGACGAAACGAGATTGGAGGAGAGTAAGAGTAGGTAATTTACCTGGACGTGGATCTGTACGGTCTGGGTTCCCTCTCGTCCTGGCCCCTCTCTTTCTTCCTCGACCGCTCTTTTCTTTTGACACCGGCAGCAGCCGTCTCGTCCATCGACGGCGTCGTCTCCAATTTCCTCTTGGCGTCACCACTGCCCGCAGCTCTCGGCTCCTCCTCCAACAGTTCCCTTATCCTCCTATCGGAATTATTCTGATCCAATTCCATTAAGCTACCGACCGAGTGACACCTGGTGGGTACCAGAGTCTCGGTGGACATGTTATTCGGCACATCCCCCACCGGCTGCTGATCACCCACGACTAACTTCTCAGCGCTGGCGGACTGGGGTACCAAAGAGAGCAATAAATCCAACCGCACAGGAGTCTGGGCGGCTAGGTCCTCCGCGATATCCAGACAATTCTGATCGTAACCTTCGTTCACCCACCAATGGGTGCATATCTTCTCGATGTCCGCCCGCTTTCCCGGGCACACGGTCAACATATCTTTTATCAGAGGAGAAGCGGCTGCAACGCGGAAAGAATCTCGCGTTAACGCTGCACGCTACATTGATATACGTACATGCATAAGTAGGGGAGACCGGGGATGGTTGTCTTAAGGGGGATTTGTGCCTTGTTGGGCCGAAAAATAGGTAATTCTTTGAGAAATATTTCTACAAAAAAGGTAGGCTGTTTTATTGATTTTTTAACTATAATTCTGAATTTTTGTGTGACGAAAAGTACTGTAAGGTTTATCAAGACAAGAAAACTTCACAAATAAAAATTTAAAGAATTGAAAAAACTCACCCCTAAATAATGTTTTTAGGGGTTGGGGGTGTCAGATGAAAAAAATAACCCCCGGAATCGATTCAGCGACTCGAAAAACCCCTATATACCAAATTTTGTGTGATTCACTTAATTTTCCGATGTTGGGCAGATTGGGCATGAAAAGTAGGCCCAAAAAAAGCCCTGCCAGTTAACCGGTTAACTGATTGTACCTATAGTCAACCTACCCCATACTGTAAGTCATGGGGCTGGTTGACCAGCATGGAAGGTGTTAGAAAAACATTAAAATACCTTAATTGTTGTCACATTGAGTTAACATTAATAATTTAATCGGATCGTGTATCATGATACTTCTCCCACACAATTTATCAAAAATCAAAAACTGAAAAACTGGCCTACCAACCCCGGTCTCCCCTACCTAGATCAATATCTATAATTATTATACAAAGAGAAACTCACGCGATGACTTTTTCGGCTCGAAGTAGTCGGACTGCAGGATCTGTTTGACTAGTCGCTTAAAGTTAGACCCGTCGAAGGGCATGGCACCGTAGACCAATGTGTAGAGAAGCACGCCCAAGCTCCAGCAGTCGACCTCGGGTCCGTGGTAAGGGGTACCCAGCACGATCTCGGGACTGGCGTACAAAGGGCTGCCGCAGAACGTGTTCAACAGCCTCTGCTCGTCGAACACGTTCGACAATCCGAAGTCAGCTATCTTGGCGTTGCCGACTTGATCCAGCAGAATGTTCTCGAGCTTCAAGTCTCTGTGGCAAATTTTGTGCTTGTGACAGTAGAACACCGCGGTGGCTATCTGCCGGAATATTCTGCGAGCCTCCTGCTCCGTCAAAACTTTACGCTCGCTCAAGTAGTCGTATAGTTCACCGCCAGCCGCGTACTCCATCACCAGCACCATCTTCTCTCTGTTTTCGAACACTGCAACAAAGACAATTGCATCGTCCCTGGTCCCGGATATTCCTCCATCGGCTATCGTGTACTCTACCTTCGTAAATGTGAATAATGTTCGGATGCTGAACGCTCGACATTATTTGAATCTCCCTTCGTATCCTAATCAGATCGGCCTCGGTCTCTATTTTACATTTCTTTATTGTTTTGATCGCCACTTCTTGACCGGTCTCCTTGTTTATTCCTAGCTGAACTTTCCCGTAAGTACCTTGGCCGAGCTTCTTGATGATGTCGAACCTGGATGAAAGAAATTACTCGGGCCACGATAATCTCCTGCGCTTGCCTTCCATTTATCTAGAATTATTTAAAACAGACCATCCTCGCCGAGACGTACCTCTGCTTCAATTTCCGCTTGTGATTGTGAAGACGCACCCCGCCGGTGCTCTCCATGCCTCCCATTATATTGTGTATGCTCGCCTCGCCGACCACCATTTTTCTTAATTTTAGCTGAAACGTAAACGTTCTAGTATAGCGCACGGATGGTTCAACGTTCCATCTTCGCGGCCGTTTTAATCCAGCCCCGAGGATCAGTCCTTTCCAAGGGCAATTGTAAAGTGCTACGCGCGAAGGGAAACATTTTCTTTGCGACGCGACGAAATTTCAGTGACGAGCTTCAACAGTTGTCGCGTTTAATCGCGATGGAAGATGGGTTGATAGCGTGGGTAGGAATTCCAAGTATTCGTAGGAAGAAGAACGCGTACGTGTAGTGGGAGAGATGAAGGAAGGATCGCAAAGAGGTTGAAAGTGTGGGAAGGAAATGCCAAGGCGCGGGGAGTAGCGGTATGATTGTTATTCCGAAAGTGGCCGGTCGACCCCCAAGGTAGAAATTCGATGCGTTGGATCGTCGATTCGTGTTGGAGGTGGTGCTCGTGATCGAGGATAACAGTGACGACGGGATGCGAGGGTTATTGGGCTTATGGTCGGGCGAAGAAGGAAGGACAGAGAGGCGAGATGCGGTAAGTTTATTTTGGGTGTCGAGACGCCGCGCCGGTGTGCGTCGCTCCCGCCGATGGACGTCTCGTCCCCGTGTCGCTCGCCTACTCGACGAAATGCTCCGCGGAACTGAACCGAGCCGATTCAACCTACACCGTTACCATACCACACGATACAATATGCCTCGGACATGCGTGTGCACGGCACAGATCGAATCTGAAATGGCCCCTCGGCGCAGAAGAATTTACTATTGCTCGAAGAAGCAACCTCCGAACAGCAGGTCTGCGTTACAAAACGCGAGGAACATTACGCTACCGATAAGGCTGTCGCTGCGACGTTAAAGGGAACATTGTCTTGGGCCAAGAAATTTATCTATCGCTGGTGGTGGAAAGCACGACGACTTCGAGTGCGGAACGCATCGACGGTTTTGCGGAAACCGGTTGCTGCGAACAATGCTATCGGTGCTCGACGAATTTACCGAAACTGTTACGTCATTTCCTTCCTCGAAGCAGCGCAGCCGTTGTGTTTACAAATATATCTTACAAGTGACCGTGTCCTTCGACTGTTTCTTTGAACTTTCAACAGTATAGGTCTTTTTTTTCTTTATCGCGGAAACATACTTTCTGCGTTTTATTTGCGAGCGATAATTCAGTTAGCCTTTTCGATAGTGGAAGGCTATTAAAGGGACAGTTTCGGCTGAGAGCTTCGTTCCGATCGAGATATGAGAGAGAGAGATTTTGGTGTGGGTGAAGTTAAGTTGTACTCTGGATGAATGTGCGAATCGCGAGACTCGGGAGATTGGAAAGAAGGCAGATCCGAAGGCGTAAAGGTAGAAATAGATAAAGAAATGGTTGGCTCGTGGCATCGAGTTGGTCCAAGGTCCAGCGAAAGAAATATGTATGCATGTATATAATTGTAACGGAGCGGACACGATGTATGACTATGGCGGTGTTGATGGTGTAGTACGGGAGGCGATAGCTCGTCGGAGGCGGCTATTAATGCCTCGCAATATGGATAACGGCTGGTTGGCTGTTCCTTTTGAGCTTTCGGGGGCGACTTTCTGCCTCGACTCGATGTAGCCGTCCGCCTCTGCTTTGCTCTACGCGACGACCGCACGGAGCAGCTCTTGCTCGCCATCAGGCACCACTGCTAGTGTTCATTCTCGAGAAATTTTATAATTTCTTATTTCTCATTTCTCGTGAAATGACAGTTTCTCGAGAATTTTCAGTGTAGAGAAATTATTATAAATCCCATTTGTTTTCAGAAATGAATTTTCAGTTAGTTCAAATTGTGTGTTAGGGTAGGTTTATGTTGGAGCTGTGATAATAGCAAAGAAAGAGAAATATTTCTTTCTCGACGCTTTTATCGTTGGTCATCTATATAGTTATCTCACTTTTATCGTTTATCGCAGCTACAACATAAACGTACAATTAATCGTGGACTATCAGTAATAAATTTTAGCAATATATACGAAGAATTGCTCTATAATTTTCTACAGCCGCAGATTTTATCACAAAAAAATGAAGTGATCAGCTGCCGCGACATTAGACACATTGTGCTTTTGAAAAAATTAATTTAAAACGAAAAAGTAAGGTTTCACCTTGCTCACATTTTATATGAAATAAATAAATGTATCAATTATATTTAATATCTGTTTTTTTTTCATTTATACAAGTTTTGTGCAAATTAGACAAGAATGAACAATTACATAAAGTTTCCTTGTGTTTGTGATAAATATTGTCAACATTATTCCAAAAATATAAATTTTGCAATATTTTTTCGATTTCTCAAGAATTCTCAAGAAGTATGCTCTGATCTCTGATTTCTCGAGATAGAAAAAATATCGCGAAATCAGGAACACTAATCGTAACTAACGC
Source organism: Andrena flavipes (assembly GCA_963971345.1). Taxonomy (NCBI): domain Eukaryota; kingdom Metazoa; phylum Arthropoda; class Insecta; order Hymenoptera; family Andrenidae; genus Andrena; species Andrena flavipes. The sequence continues at coordinate 78,632,839 of OZ020480.1, forward strand.
AGAAACCACGCTCTCAGCAGAGATGCCCAAAAAATTATTTGAAATAAAAATTTCGTACACAAATTTTTATTTCAAATAATTTTTTACCCATCTATGGCTCTCAGAGCCTTTACTGCAGTGTATATACCTACCTATATATCGGTATTTGCCAACCCGAAGCAGATCTAGCTCTTCCGCCTCTATGGGCAAAATTAATATTTTTATTGGTTTTCATTGACTTTGATTTTCTCTTTCTGCCAATTTTGCCGCCAAGAAAATTCGCCGCTTCGGGCAGTTGCCCTGCTCGCGTTCCCCCAGATCGGGACCCTGTTGCCAACAATTCAACTCAGAGTTTCTCGAACGCGAATGGCTTATTTCACGCCAACGATTTTATAATACTTTCCAAAGTGAATTCCATCGAACCATGCCAGAATGTTATACAGTCCGATTTAAAGTTACACTCGGAACTTGCAACGTGGCGCGAATGCAACAGGCTTATACTCTAAATATTGCCAAATGTCAGGCGTCACGAGATTTTCGCGTTCGCGTAGCACACTTAATTTCACTTGCTCGCTTAACCGCAACATTCATTCACCTATTAATAGTAGGTACCTTGGCATGAGGTTTAACTGCTTTTTGTACTGTGCTGGATGTGTCGATAATATGTATCGTCGGTACTAGGTAGATTTTAACGACTGTGTGTTACCAACAGTCATGCATATACCGAGATTCGCATTAAGAATCCGCTGCCGTATAAGACGACGACGACGATGACGACGCGATTCTCGGTTTGGTATCGCGTCGCACGGGGAAGGGTAATCCAGTCGCTTTACGAGTGCCTTTATTCCTTTCCCGCCACCTCGTTCACCTAAATCGATTCTGATCGGTCCCGTTTACGAATCTCACGAATTTCACGACTTCCCTGGAAGCCTGGTGGTTTCGATCGCGACAACCACGACCTCGATCACGACGACGTGAAACATGAACCGTGAAACGTCGCATCGCCGGCGCCGACCGATTCTCGGGATAGATATACGTATTCTGTGTCTGTTTAACCACAACATCGCCCCGACTCAATCGAGGACGGAGTTTGTTCGTTTGTTGGCGAACACTGTTCGCAAAAAATACTTGCAAGTTGTCCGCAAACTTTTTGTAACCATTGCTCGTGTAAAGCTGCATCCTCACTACCGAACAGTCCGCGAACAGACGATTCCTAGGAAATTCAATTCCCATACTGTTCGTGAACAGTTCGCGAACGCTGGTGTGACCAGGGTTGCCACCTCTCCGGTTATGGCCCGGAGACTCCGGGTTTCGAAACAAATCTCCGGGCTTCGGTTTTACTGAAAAATCTCCGGGTTGAAGAAAAAAATGAGATAATAAGAAATTGCAGTATTATACAGTGGTATCAATTTTATATACTATAATAGCTATTAATTAAAAAAAAATGATACTTTTAAATTCTGAATTGTTTGAGCTTAAAAGAATCGCACATCTGTTTTCTGGATATTCGGGTAGGAAAGTGTGGCACTCCGGGATTTATATGGTGACAAGGTGGCAACCCTGGTGGAGACCCACCTTTAACATCGGAGAGCCGACTAATCGCGTATCGACTCGATCGCGAGGGGAAAGTCGAGCGGCGAAAGCAGCGACGATTTCACGATCGTTTTTGTCATCGTCTGCGTCGCGCCGATTGCCAGGACGAATATCAAGCGGAACACGTGCGCACTGCGCGTACTGTCTCGTTCTCGTTATCGCCTTCGATACTCGATCGGTGCGTTCCGATATTTTTAGCAGGCGCGTAGACCCGTTCTACTACGCGCCGCGTGGACAGACCAGCTTCAGGGCTGATGCCCTAATGACTTCCATTTCCTCGCGCATTTCTAGCTCCTTCAATCGGACGTGGCTTCCCTCGTCCTTGAAGTGACCGTGCGGTTCGCGCGGTCGAGATGAAAACTAAAACTTACGTAGAACCGAGGAAACTGACATCGTTCAAGACCGGAAAGTAAAAGCTTCGATTACTTGCCGGTCGGATAATTCTCGCGTAGGAGTCAGCCCCGATCGCGAGAATTTTTAATTGATCCAGTTCGACGCAGCATAGGTACGCCTCTCGAACGTAACTTGCTCGCTAAACAATTTCGATGCAAATGCCTCTAGGTACGAACTACGAAGTAGCCAGGTCACGGTAATTTTTACTCGGTATTTTTAGACCGAGTCGAAAATACTACTGTCAACGCGAACAAGTGTGAAAGAAGGCGGGATAAATTCGACTGGCCAATTAGAAATAAAGGCACGATCATGCGTGCCGGTTACGTGGTTCAATTGCACCGCACTAATTATAAATTCGCGAGCGCATGGTGATTGCTTTCCGCCGGATTCTCGTATCGCTGACGTGTCAGAAGCTGTACAGGTTCCAAACGAGAAGAAGGAAGTGCGGCGGAAAGCTATCGGCCATTGGGTCAATGGATGAAGGCGCCGCCGCGCCGCGTTTGGCAACGATCTGCTTCCAAAAATCTGCCAGGACAGATTTACTTTTCCGCCCTTGAATTATTAACGATCGACGGGTACCGCGTCCTTCTAGCTCTCTTGTAGAGCTTCCGCGCCGGATTTGGTCGAACTGGACGGTAGTCAATCGCGTTGAAATCGACGATGTTTCATTGCACGTTACATGTGTACCTAAGCAGGCGATCGAGCGGGATTCGAATTTCTACATAGCTCGCGGTTGATACATTTGCTGCGATGAATAAGGAGACTCGAAAAAGAAATGCGTTCCGAAAGCGTTGAGCACCCCTACTTGCTCCGCAGCCTTCCCCCTTTCCTTCCGTTTCAATTAAAAAAAGAGTTTCGGACGCGAACGCTCGAGAAAGCAGCGCGAAAGTGTTATCTCGCGGCTGAGCTTGCCCGCCGCGTCGAACGTTTATCGGGCTGGTTAGGTTGATGTCCATGTTGGACGGGAACGTGACGTCACCGACAGCTTTTACGGTATCCAGTGATTCACGTATTATTATTAAAAGCCATCTTATCCCTCTGTACGGCTCGGCTTGCATATATGAATGAATTCAACGCTATACCTTGATTGCGGGTGATTGTACGCGTGGATCGCAATTTCTCGCGACAAAAGTTTGAGTCACGAGGAATTAATAGATCGCTACGCTCGGCGAATTTCCTTCTCTCGCATCCGGCCGTCTAAGTTACTTCGTCGATCCCATAAATCTGTGACAGGTCAAAGGTCATAGCCTGTCACAGGATTCATCCAAAAGTCACGGGTCCAGAAAATACCTTGGGAAAATACTCGGCGAGTACGCGGGATATGGAAAGTGTTACCATACATGATTCATGTGCCGTGCGAGTCTGTTCTGCGAGCCACACCGAGACGGTAATGATATCGATGCCGCGTAATAATAATCGATCTTGGTAATATAAATGAATTTCGCGAGTTATGGTTGTTATCGTTATTATCGTTACTATTACAAGATCGCAGGGTTCGATCGGAGGATGGCGGGAACGTAAGGTGGGTCGGGATGAACCGCCCGAAGTAATCGGTGTATCGATGTTCGAGGTTTGATTGTTCCGCGAGTGAACCGAGCAGGATGAAAGTCGACGTAAATATTGGCGGTAAAAACAAAGGGGCTCGGGGGCAGATCGGGACGGAGGATACGCTTGATTGCGAAATCGATGGATTCGCTTGCTGATTACGCGTTGGAATCATTTGTCCTGCTTCAAAGCTTTTAATCCTCCTGTCAATTAGGTTAAATAAAATGTGTGTCAGAATGTGCGTGCACGTATCGGTGCACCGTATGCAACTGAAACGCGTACCGCGGTATGTAGGTTCCTGATGATAAAAATAGCATTCTGATATTTCGAAGGGATCTTTCGGAACATCCGCTAATTGTCTCTCGAACGGTCTGGTTCGAGATACCTGTTCGATTAAAACGAAACAAGCCTCGCGTCGGCGTTCCTTCGTAATAACGCGATAATTTCAGAAGCGACGACGACGTGGACGTCGACGGCACCGACGACAGCAGGGGCCGTTTCTCGCGCAATATTGAGTAATCGAAAACGCCCACGAAAGAAAATCGACGACGCTCAACAACGATCTTTTATTAAAGGGTAGACAGTCCCGTTCTCGGCTCCTCGTACCTCGCAGCCGCCGATGGAACGAACGGACGCTCTGAATGAGAATCGACACTCGGGTAGGGTCTAAAAATAGCGAGAATTTGTACCTTACAGTGAACTCTGGAGCCAAATTATCCTCTTTTTGCGGCTGCTATCCGCTCCTCGGTATATATAGGGGGGAGAAAAGCACTATTTACACTGTGATTAGCGTCTCTACGGTCGAGCCGGTCACTAAGTCTCTGCAGCTTTCGAATTTTTCTGAAAGATCGCGAACCTTCTCCGTTTCCACTTCATTTTACCAGACATTTTTCGCGTGACGATACGGCACACGGCTCACGCGCTGCCACCATCTTTATTTACTAATTTTGGACTTGAACGCTGAGAACGGGGAACGGATAGATTATACCGACTCTAGCGACACCTCTCGACGTCACTTTATACGCCGAGGGATCACGGATCGCGGATCGCACATCGCCCCGTCCGGTCCTTTCAATCCCATTTTCACCCGATCTCGCTTGGATTTCTTAGGGCGAATTCCACTTGCGCCCAAATTAAGGTAGGTTTTCCTATACGCGACTATTTAAGCGCGATATGAAAAAAAGTTACTCTTTCTTTTCTGCTTGTAAGAAATAAATAAGTCGAGAAAAAGGAATACAATTTTTTGATATCGCGCTTCGTTTTCGAGAAAATCGACTTGGAAGTTCTTGACGTTGCGTTCAGTTGCCTATGGGAAAACCTATCATAATGAAAATCACGGGCGATTTGGTCGTAACTGGAATTCACCCTTAATTAACTATCACCCACTCTCCCGTTATTACTAACGTCTCGTTATTACGAGAATTTGTTTAGTGCACACATACCGACGCAGTTTCTTAGCTTTATTTAAACGGGAAGCAATTGTATTCGGTTAACGGACAAATACGAATATGTACCCATACAGCACAACGTCTGGTAAAGTCTTAAAGACGTCTAAAAAGCGTCTTAAAGACATCTCAGAGTCGTCTTGTTACAAATCAAGACGTTCAGACCTAAAATGGACATCTCTAAGACGTCTCTAAGACGAGGTGTGCTGTATGGGTAAAAACAATGTTACGAGCATGAAAAGTACGAGAAAGACGTTTAACATTGATCACTTGCGAAAGTATGAGCTGCAATAAATAGAATTCATCCATAGTTTGGTCAAGCCTCATGTTAACTCCCACACAGCACACGAGGTCCCGAGGACGTACGTTTTAGGTCCGTTCTAGGTCCGTAGGTCTGAAGGTCCCGGTTTGTAACAAAACGTCCCCGGGACGTCCGTGGGCGGTTGTGGGACGTCTATAGACGATTTTGGGACGGTTTTGGGACGTCGTGTAACTACAGTGGCGCCATCTGTGCAAAGTCCTAAATACGTCCCTGGGATGCGCTTGGGACGGGCCTTGGGACGTGTTTGGGACGTATTTGGGACGGGCTTGGGACGGGCTTGGGACGGGCTTGGGACGGGCTTGGGACGTGTTTGGGACGGGCTTGGGACGTGTTTGGGACGGGCTTGGGACTTATTTGGGACGGGCTTGGGACGTTTTAAGACGTCGAGTGCTACCTGCTATATAGGCGCCATCTATAGAACGTCGTCTATACTATGAGGTGCATTTCAGTTTCAAAGGATATTTCAATTCAAGAACTACTCTAAAATGGATTGAAATGTTGAAAGATTTGTTTGGAGCGAGAGTTCGAAACAGGCGGCAGGTGTAGAGGTGTGCGAATTTCTTTCCTAAAATCTATGCGGGGAGTGAGGAGTCATATGGACCCGAATATGGTACATCCTGAGGGTTTGTATATATATATATATGTAGGGTCTAAATTAGGCTAAATGCATTGGGACGGTGTTGAAGACGGTTATCGATACGATTAAAATAAAATGAAATTTGATAAAAATGTATTTCCATTTATTTCGTTACAGTACACTACAAATTATATCATCTACTGCATTACACTATGTGTGTTTACAAATATTGAAAAACTACAATACTACAATATTATTATTCTATTTGTTATAAATTATAAATTAAATTATTCTATTTCTATAATCAAATTGCTCGTGCGTGCATGCGCGAAATGACTATAGAATGCACCTAGAATGAGTAGTGGATACACCTGTAGTTGGTTGGAATATACAAATCAGAATATACAAAGTGTACACAGAATACACGTATCGCGTACGCACTTAAAATATATATACAATACATGAAATATATAAATATAACATATGTTAGTGTACATAATACACATATCGGATTTTACAAAAATATACGGTAGTGATAGAGTAGTAGATACACTACACAGTGGCAGACAAACATATAGCAATCAATGCAGCACACAATGATTGCAAATTGCCATCATCACTTTACATTATATTTACAACATATATTTTAGTCATATTTAGTAAATTAACATCCCACACAGCACGGTGGACTTTGCAGACTTTGCCGGACGTTGTGCTGTGTGGGATGAGTCTAACGATATAGCAATATTCATCAAGACATGTAGTAAATGTATTGATTCATTGTATGATCAAGATTTAACTCATGAAAGTCTGGCTGGGTAAAGTTAGAAACCCCTACGTGCTTTGTAGAGATCTAGAAACAGTCTAATTTATTCATCCTAACTGCTTTTCAAATAGTTTTACTAGTTTATAATGTCCTATGTATTATCTACTAAATTAGATTGTCCTAAGTTTACGTAAGGTGTTTAATTTTAGTGATTTTAAATGTGCCATGCGGGGAGCAAATTCCTCTAAAGTAGACGTTTGTGAAATGGACATTAATAATTTTTTTAATTGGGAAAACTTCACTGCTCAGCACAAATTAAAAAGAAATTCTCCTAAATCATAGATTCATGATTTTGTATCTGTGCAATTCACAAGAGGGGAAAAATCTTGAAATATAAAAATGATTTTTCTGCTGAATTTAAGGAGTTAAATTTTCTTAATGCGAAAACAATGAAAACTAAGTTATGAAAACCAAAAGCCAGAGTTCAATGTAAAGGAATTTCAGCAGAGAGAAAAGAAAATTTAATTACGAAATTGTAATCAATCGCCTTGCCTTTTGGGAATCATTAAACGTGTCTGATTATTAACTTTAAATCGTTATGTTCCTGTCTATGTTTAATTTGTTCGTATGTTTGTTGTAAGTTGTATGTATATGTTTATTTTTAACTACCTAATTTATGCCAATGTTATTTCTGTTTAAGTTGTACATTTAAAAGTATGAATTAAACCCGATTTCAAGTGTCTTAATTATGTCTTCCGAACACCTGTTCAATCCTAATCCATGCGCTTAAAGACGTACCCGGGACCACTTTTTTTGTAATATTCGTCATCCCAGATAGCACAACGTCTGGTAAAGTCTTAAAGACGTCCAAAAAGCGGTTTAAAGACGTTTTAAAGACGTCTTGTTACAAATCAAGACGTTCAGACCTAAAATGGACATCTCTAAGACGTCTCTAAGACGAGGTGTGCTGTATGGGATTCAGAGGATCTATATAAGCCGTACGTGGGAAATTCAGGACGTCCCCGGGACGTACGGTACGTCCGGGACGTACGTCCCGGGAACGTTTTGAGGACGATTGTTGAGTCCGAATCCAGGCGCTTTAAAAGACGTACCCGGGACAAATTTTTTGGTAACATTCGACCTTCAGAGGACGTATATGAGCCGTTCGTGGGACATTTGGGACGTCCCCGGGACGTACGGTACGTCCGGGACGTACGTCCCGGGAACGTTTTGAGGACGATTGTTGAGTCCGAATCCAGGCGCTTTAAAAGACGTACCCGGGACTAATTTTTTTGTAACATTCGACCTTCAGAGGACGTATATGAGCCGTTCGTGGGACATTCGGGACGTCCCCGGGACGTACGTTACGTCCGGGACGTACGTCCCGGGGACGTTTTGAGGACGGATGTGTGCTGTGTGGGCTCTTAGCGTCGTCCGTCGAAGCCCTGTTCGTGTTCGATTCGTGTTTTGTGCTTGTGCACATATGACTTTTATCATTACATGTAGCAACCAGGGCCGTTTTAACAAATTTGAGTGCTCTAGGTTAAAAAATTTTGGCGCCCTAGCCCCCAACGGTGCAATTACGTCGCAATTGGTGCAATGAAGTACATCACAACCCCGGTTCTCCACCAAGCCAAACCCGAACAAAAACAATGCCCGCGAACGAAATTTTTGTCTCCAAAATTGAAGGGAAAAAGTATTTCAACTGGATCACGGGCGCCCCTGGGCTATAGCCCATTGGTAAAGACGGCCCTGGTAGCCATATGAGCACATAATGCGAGGTAGTACACAAGTAGTATATATAGTACGCAGCGTGGAGAGTATAGGTTAAGTTCTCCGAAGAACCTAGTGGAATGTAATTTTCATCGTTTCTTTTGCACTATCCTGTGATTATTAACGAAAGTAACACTAGGATCGAGGATTCTTGATTCCCGACATGGATCCCGCGGAAGATTGGAGTGGCAAGCCGTCGTTAGACGACGAAATCTCTGAAATCCAAGTCCAGGAAGATACCGAAATCATACCAGGCTTTGCTAATTTTGACGATTACGTTCAGGTACAATTCAATTAACGTAACGATATGTTAGTCTCAGGGGTGTCCGGAGACTTTTTTCCAGGGGAGGCAATTTTTTGACGATGTTAACCCTTAGGCTGCCGCTATAGCCACTATATTGGCACGGTTCTACCCCCTCGACTCTATGGGACCTATCGACTACTCGTACATAAAAATTTTTGGAAAAAAGGACCCCTATTTTTACGAAAAAAATGCCGATTTAATTAAAAATTTAAATGAAAACCAAAATCTAAAAGTATTCCCTTTTTTAGTATAAACTTAATAAAAATCTATTTTAAAAAACAAGAGATTTTTCTCAAAAGCCAGAGGAGACAATCCCCCTTTTGCCCCCCCTCCTGTGGACCCCCATGGTTGATCTAAACACTATCCGTACGTGTTAAATAATTCTTTATTTCAGAGAGTATTTGATGCCGTAAGAGCCGGGATTAAGGCTTCCAATAACCTGCCCATCGGATCCAATCACAACTATTATTCCTGTTTTCCCAGTTTCCTCGCCGCCAAGGATGCAAATATAAACACGATATTAAACATTATGCAGAATGTATTAGGAACGGCGGGTATTAAAAACAAGATTAAGAACCGTGATATCGAAGAGAAATTTGACCTCTTATTGGAAACGAACGACATACTTTTGGATCGTGCTGTAAGTTTCCTTAAATATTCTGTACATAAATTTTGATTAAAGGAAATACAAGGTATTCTTTGTCACAGAATGCTCTGATGGACCTGGAATCTGGCATTACTAAAAGTTCAGAGGTAGAATTGATAGTGACGCACGCGAAGAAGCAAGCGATTAACGGCAGTTGGAACAAGCAGACTCCTCAGCCGGCCGAAGCTTCTCGCGCCACTCAATCCGTGCGATTGCTCGCCGGCAGGAACGTTCACAGGCCGCAGCTCTCGTTCAAGGACAAAATTGAGAATGGCTCGAAGCCTTGGTGCCCCAGAATTAAGGACAAACCAAATTCCTTGAAACCTTTGGCTATTTACTTAGAAGAGGGCGAGAACGGTGAAACGTTTAATCATCCTTACGAATACGAATTGGACATGTTCGTGCTCCCCGAGGAGCAACTGAAGAAATCCGAACCCGCGAAGTATAAATCTTTAGAAGAAACGCCGTTAATAATGATCGAAAGTCCATCGGACTTGAAATCGCTATTAGATGATTTGAAAAACTACAAGGAAATCGCCATAGATTTGGAGCATCATTCCTACAGAAGTTTTCAAGGCATAACTTGCTTGATGCAAATCTCAACGGGCGACACGGATTATTTGATAGACACGTTGTCCCTGCGTTCGGAATTACACGAACTGAACGAGATCTTCACGAAGCGCACGATTTTGAAAGTGTTCCACGGGGCAGACTTAGATATTCAATGGCTCCAAAGAGATTTATCTCTGTACATAGTAAACATGTTCGATACGCACCAGGCCGCGAAACAGCTGAACCTGCCGTATCTGAGTTTGGCCTACTTGTTGAAACAGTATTGCAACATAGACCCGAACAAGCACTTCCAACTGGCCGATTGGCGAATAAGGCCTCTGCCGGAAGAACTTCAGAAGTACGCTAGGGAAGACACGCACTATTTGTTGCACATAAAGGACGTTTTAAGGAATGCTTTAATAGACGTTGCTAACGGACAGACGAATATCTTGAAAGCTGTTTACGACAGAAGCACGGAGATATGTAGGAAAACCTACGTAAAGCCAGTGTGGACGGAGGAGAGCTGCATGAGCATCTACAGAAAGAGTCAGAAGATGTTTAATAATAAGCAGCTCTATGCTCTGAGAGAGTTGCACAAGTGGAGGGACGCGTCCGCCAGGCAGGAGGACGACAGTACCTCTTACGTCCTACCAAATCACATGCTCTTGAATATAGCCGAAACGTTGCCTCGCGAGATGCAGGGAATTCTGGCGTGCTGCAACCCGATACCGCCCTTGGTCAGGCAAAATTTATTAAAGCTGCACAAAATCGTACTGAAAGCTAGGGAACAACCACTTATCAAACCAGTTCTCGAAGATATCAGGCAGAGATTAACTCAGCGCAATAACATTACGAATTCGGAGGCGTGGATGTATTCTCCTCACGATATTCCGAGCGGCACAGAAGCAAGAGCTGATTTACCATGCTTGTTGGACAAGGCTAGCGCGTTGAAAACGCCAATCTCGAGTAGCACTGTAGATCATACAGTGACGGTGTTCGACAGCCCGGCTACATCCGAGGTGAATCGTCAAGGATTTTATGTTATATTATACTGATCTTAGTATTTTTCAGATTTGCGGATAGAATCAGGGCCGCCTTTACCAATCCAAGGGCGCTTAAGAGTCAAATATATCGAAATGCTTTCTTCTCTTCAATTCTGGAGACAAAAGTTTCTATGTTCCCGGGCGTTTTTGTTTGTTCTTGCAGTGTCCACAACGCCGCAAACGGAACAAGACGTTCACATATGATTCGTTCGTTGAGTTTTGTTCATGTTTGCGGCGGTGTGGACCCAGCGGGGGATTATTTTGTTGACTTCTGCACTGATTGCGAAGAAATTGAACCCTTGGGGGCTAGGGTGCCAAAATTTTTTAGCCCAAGACGCTCAAATTTGTCAAGACGGCCCTGGATAGAATTGTAATAGTTAAAACTGTAATTTGTGTCTTATCGCAGGACGACGAAGTGACCGGGACCGAGCAGAAAAGTGTTAGAAAGAAGAAGTTTGTATTCGTCAGTCCTTTTGAACGATACAAGCGCGTTATTCCCATGGTAGCAGAGGAAGAGGCGCAAGAGAGAGAGAGGCAAAGGCAGGAAGAAGATCGTCTAAATAAAGTCAAGGAAGATGAAGAGAAAGAAGAAGCGGGAGAAGATGAGATAGCTAAAAGTAAAAGTCGAGTTTTCGATCATTTCAAACAAGTCGCTGAAGTAGCAGGAGGAGGAATTGTGGTGGTTCCGAAGAAGAGGAAAAAGGGTAAGAGGCATGCTCTTCGGTAATCGTGCCCCAAACTGTAAGCGTATTCGACTAAAGTTCGAAATGAATTTTCTCGGAAACGAAGCGCGATATCAAGAAATTTTATTCTTCGAGCTAATCGATTGTTTAATTCTTGGTCCTTACGGTAAAATTGTTCTATTCAAGCCTCTTCGGAGAGTCCACCAAAGAAACCATCGCAAGTACCTTTGGGTCAAATGCAGGGACGAAAAAGGAAACGAGATTCGAATATCGGCAAACAAAATGACGCACGGGAAAGAAATAAAAAGAGTTTCCTAACACCAGCCCCACTGTTAGACATTAAAACATCCCAAGACGTAAAGAACGAATCGGACGAACCGGAATGTTTAATATACGAAGAGAAGACACAAGACGCAAGAATACAAGAGCCAGCTTCGGATAACGATCTCGCATCAATGCGGTGAGAGTACTAACAATTAAGATACAAAGCAAACTCGACGAAAGGAAGAGTAATTAATAGACGACTATCGCATAAATTCAAAATGTTTAAAAATTCGTCTCTAGGACCAGGAAAAAAGGGGACAGAAAACGTGCAATTAACGAGCTATCAAAGAAAGGTTTGTTGCCATCGGACGCGTTCGATTATAAAACGGTAGACTTTAGTAGTTTTCAAGGCGGTAGTAAAAAATCGTCGAACCAAGTAAACTTCGAACAGACAATGGTAAGAAACTATTCGTGTTTCACTTCGCGTGTTTAACAATCAACCAACATAAATAGGTACTAGCGTATGATTTTGTTTCGTTCGTAGGAAAAGCGAAAGGAGAAGAAGCGGAAAAAGAAGAAGCAAAAATTGAATATATAAATTGGAAGAAACTTGAAATGCAGTTCTATAACATCTATGTAAAAGCAACTTACAGTTTTATACTATACAGACGGAAGTAATAAATACTTTTTATGTATTTTCTTTTGCATTTGTATCATATACAAATGACGTAACGCAATTAAACATTTCGATCATTCATTGTTACGTAATATTTTTGAGATAAATAATTTAGTTACTTGAGTGTGAATTGAAAATAATTTGTTAGCATATATATAGAAATCTAGTATATTTCGTTACTATATATTCACATAATATATATATTTCTACATTCAAATAAAGTTGCACGATGCTTTGATATTTAATATATTTCTTGTATTCGTATTCGACGAGTATGAAACGAATAAATAGCCTATGAATAGCGTTTAAAATAGATAGTTTACGGTATAGTTACACTTGAAATTGGTGATGTAATCTGCATTATCGCTGTCTCATAGTTTCAACTTTTTTTTGTTATTGACAGATCTGTATTATTCGAAGGTCACGCGTAATGTTGTTCCCAACAGTAACCGGAAATTTCATTAGAGAACAGAAACATGACATCTTATGCATTGATATTAATTAACTTCACTTTACTTTCGGCTGCACACGATCGTGCTTGTAAAGATGGTGGAAATACAAATAGAAGTTTGGTGAATGTCGGTGAAAATTCATTGGCTTCTCTGTGCAGCAGCAATTTGACGGACTTTATCTTTACACTTTCAAATTCTTCGAGCTTCCTGGACTCTCGTACCAAGCCAAGATCAACGCAAGTCGACTGTTTTGGCTTAGGAAAGACATTAGCCGCAACTTTGGAGTGGTTTTTCATAAGCAAAGCCAATGGAACGGATGCTTTGGACGTTAAATTTTTGCTGTCTTCGAGAAAACAGCCGCAACGCGTACACGTTCTGCTTGGTGAACAGTTTGGCTTGGAGTGGACAGACTTCCAAATAGATCGCAAAACGATCATAATAGTCCACGGATTTTTATCGCATGGTCAGGAAGCATGGATTAGCGACATGGAAAAATCGTTTCTTCGATGGGTTGGTCGAAGCTTCTTTTCCTGTGAGTAAATTCTTTTGTAGTAATGAGTAAATAAATGCTCTTTTACATTTCAGAACGATGTTAATATCGTAATTGTGGACTGGGGTACTGGCGGCAATACTTGGAATTACTACAAAGCAGCAGTGAACACGAAAGTGGTGGGATATCAAATCGCAAGGTCTACTTTCTATCGCTTCACGAGTGTCGCGTGGCCACGCAAATATTTCACGGAATTTATTCTTTTCTGAAGACTTTTAGAGCATATAGAGAACGCAACAAGTGCTTTAAACACATCTGATCCGAATAATTGGGGATCTTTGCATTTAGTGGGTCACAGCCTTGGAGCGCATATTTGTGGGTTTGCTGCGAAGGAGTTGAGAAGAAGACAGAGTAAATGGAGGGTTGAACGAATAACAGGACTGGATCCTGCGCAACCGTGCTTCAAGAATGCCGATTCCACTGTGAAGCTTCACAAGACTGATGCATTATTCGTCGATATTATTCATACTAATGGCAGGCTGCTTTCTGAGATTGGATTAGGTTTACCAGAGCCTATAGGTGAGTTACGCTTTATCTAGAATTCATGTTTCTTTTATGTGAATTAAAGGGGGAGCCCTATTTAGGATGCTAGGAATAAGGTGATTCTTGGGAGAATTTTTCCGAAGGAACTGTTACGCGGTTCTTTTCCAAACTTTCAGGGTATTTTAGTTCACATTTAAGTAATAGAAATTAAGTTTTACGTTACAAGAGATATAGGGCTAAATAGGGCTCCTTCCCCCTTAAGAGTATCCCTTCTGTCAGGTCACGTTGACTTCTATCCCAACGGCGGCAGAATCCAACCAGGTTGCATAAGAATGGATTCTTCGTATTTCGAATATCTACCAATTCCCCTTCGAGGTTGGTATGTGCCAAGCGTCACTCGTAAATTCATCATTATAAATTCCTGTTTTGACGACACATCAATTCGCTTTTAGCAATTAATAAGTCTATATGCAGTCACGGACGTTCGTATATTTATTTGACGGAGTCTTTGATATCCGATGTTAAACGTAATTGCACCTTTTGGGCACACCACTGGGATTTATCGTATCGAAATTTAATACAAGCAGCAGCGGAGCCTTGCAATAAAAGTGTTTGTACCGAAATGGGCATAAATGCGATAAATCATCCTCAACGTGGAACATTTTTCGTTGCTACCTCCAACAGTGTACCGTTTTGTAGTGAGTTATTAAGATTTACAAGATCAAGATCCTAGATTTCGATCTACTGTGGGGGACAAAAGTATTTGGACACTTTTAAAATCATAGAAGTGGTTCAAAATTGGTCCAAACAATTTGAGTTTTTTTAAGAAGGATTAGTTTGCTAAGCGAAGTGTTTCGTCGTTTTGAAAAAAGTTGCAATTGGTCGGAATAGCAAAACAAAATGGGAAAAATCAATTTTTCACCTTTTTGCCTAAGTTCGTAACGAAAATTTAAAAATGCCTTTTCTAGATTGAAGTAAGTTGTATATACGCCTGAAATTTCATCAAAATCGGTTAACGTTGCTCCGAGCTATAAACACTTAATTAAAGATCGCTGATTTCGGGAATTTCGCAATTTTCGACCTTATTCTAGCTTCTAAAAAAAAACTCAAGTTGTTTGGACCAATTTAACTATCGCTGAGCTTGTTCTCGCTGAAAATAATTGTTAAGCACGCGGGTGCTGTGGAACGTATTATTACAGTATCGTTGATCTTTTCTCTTTCAGTTAACAACACTCGCATCGTCGACGAAGTAATCACTCAGTTGGAAACAGATCATGCGAACGCACTTAACGATTGAGGCGTATCGATGAATTAATAGGACATGTATTATTGGTTTATAAATAAATGCTCTTTACTTTAGATTGCAATTACACGCGATACTTAAATTATTCGCTATTCCTAAAATGCTATGTACAATTGGAGTTTCGACGGTTAAACGAGTTATGTACATTTTGTAATATTTAATTTTATACAATTTCATACTCTTTTTTTTGTTTCCAGTTAACCGTTCCATATTCTTCGGTAATATCGTAGTGACTTCGATGCAATTGTTCCTAAGAATAAAGAAGCTAGTGATATATGATATCGCAGTATTCTAACTTGTACCTCTATTATAAATTACATATAAATTAGAAGACGTAGATCTCTAGAAGAAACAGGAAACAACAGTTCGTTGTATTAATATATTTCGGATTATTAATTATTATTCACCGCTGTATCGGGTACATGGACTTTCACTTATACCTGTGTTAATATGCTGTGATCGTGCGTTCTGCATAATTTTCACGTATGCTATTATTGGCACTTAACGAGATAAACAAATATCCGTTTACTGGCTGCCTTGTCAAGAAAAACAATTAAACTTGTGCAAATGCCGAAGAAAGTTAATATTTAAAAACATCTCGCACTCGAGATCCAAATGTGATAGGCACGGTTTACGGTAGCTGGTAGACCGAGTTGGTAGACGAAAAAGAACGTCATTTTCGGGAATTTTTTGTGAAAAATCTAATATATGTTCCTTACAACTGTTTCGTTATTTTGAAAACTATTTTTATATTCGCGCTGTGAGCACAAATTCTTCGAACCACATCATTTGAAATCAGAAAGCGAAGAAGACTCTGTTAATATACGAGTTTATCTGGTTCGTGAACGCAGGATTTAAAAAAAAATGATTTCAGACAAAATGGCGACCGTTTAACGCAAATTAATGATTTTTCGATGTCTGAATTGTTCGTTTTTCGTGACTTAAAAATAAAGTTTTCATCAAAAACAAAAATCCTTCGTTCACGAACTAGATCAACTCATATACTAACAGAGTCCTCGTCACTTTTCCATTTCAGATGATCCGGTTCGGAGAAATCGTGATCACCGCTAAACAAAATAGCTTCCGGGAGAGTGGCTGTTATTCGTTCACTTTTTAATATTTTCCTACAAGAAAATTACCGAGAGTTGCTGAATATATGTACTTTTAAAATAAGCAAATAGTTGTAAAAAATATACATTAGATTTTCCACAAAAAATTCCTGAAAATCAAGTTCTTTTTTCGCCTGTCATTCAATTTTTACGTTCGGATTGCAAATCTATGGCTTTGATTTCAATTGTAACTCTCAGTATTTCTGTCTTTCGTTTTAATAAAAAAAAGTACTTAGGTATATTTACTGAAGATAAAAGCAACAAGCACATTTAAGGAATCAAAGAATGACTTGTACGTAAGTGGCTGGAAAAATTCCAGTTCGCCCCCTACACTCCCCTATCCACCAACCATCCGGCTGCTTCTGGTGCACCGTTATTAAGTCTCCAGGGCTTAGACTAAGTTCGTCGTTCAGATTCGCCGAATACTGATAGATCGCCCTACACTGTTCCGTCCCATCGGGCTTGCTGGCTGTATCGGCAGCATCGACGTCTTGATTGTTATTATCTTCGGAATGACTGCTGAATTCATCGAAATCACTGAAGTCATCTTCGTCGGGTGGATTCTCCGAGTTTCCATCGCCGGCTGTTCTATCAGCCCAGTGACGACTCTCGGTCTCGTGATCCTTGGTAAGATGCACTTCTATTTCATCCTCGTCGTCTTGAAACTCAAACGATTCGTTCTTTGCCCAAGAAGGAATCTGAAGAATAGGTAACAAATAATATCCGTTTACCTCGCGAATAAATCCATTTCGAAATTACATTATACATATATTTCCAGGCTCGTACCTTAAGAACACTTTGCTGTAAGCCCTGCTTGTCCCTCGAGACTAAAATATGCTCGGCTAACGGATGCTTTCCACGTTTGCTGCCTTCTACTTCCGCCAACGTCCTCCCGACCTTATACCTCGCTGCCTCTAGGTACAACAGCATGGAGCGCATCTGGAGGAATTAAAAAGGGCGTGAGATAAACGATGGTATCGTATCAGCGGCGCCACTCGCCACGGCGAACAGTGAAAGTGATCGAACGTACGTGGTGCAATTTTTCCGTCACATTCTGCGTACTCTCGTCGGCCGCAAACGCTGGCGTTGCTACGAAAGCCCTGTGAAGCGTCTCCAGACCCTCTCTGCCGCGTCTCTCGCGTTCCAGGTCTTGCCTGATCAGATGAAGGACTCTGACCAACGATTGCTTCCGACGCTCCCTGTTCATCGCCAGAGTAACGTGCTCGGCGTAAAAGTCTGGCAGTAGCTGCTCCGCGTTGCAGCCGTCGTTGCTCTCTACTCTACGTATAAGATTCTTCAAGATCTCGATATCTTGGGATACGTTGCAGTTGCGCACGGGCGCCGCCAAACGGTCCGCGCTCTAGAAAAAGAAAACGGTTTATCGTTAGCAGGATTAAGCCGAGGAGCTGAGCTGAGCTAAGCTATACTATGCCATGCTACGTTTTAAAGAAATTAGCTTTGATATATTCTTATGGAACTGTTTCCACCGAAAGCTAAGCTAAAATATGGCATAGCTTAGCTTAGCTTCCCGGTGGATTCTTCATGGTTTTATTATTAGTCGTTGGAAAAGCGCGTTACCTGCTGGAGGCGAGGAGCAAGCGCTTGCAAGTGCGCCAAGTAAACGTTGGCGAGATCCTTCAGGGCGCTTAATCGTTCCTCTTCGAGAAGCTCCATCTGTTTGGCCCCTTTCCTCACGGTGCTCTCGTACTCGAGCCTGGCTCTCTCGGCTCTCACGCTCACCGTGTAAAACTCCGTGTCCGCCCTACGGGACGAGTCCTCGGCCTTTCTCCTCCTCGCCTCGAGCTTGCTCGCCTCCTTCTCCGTCATATGATGGCTCGACGATTTGTTATTGCTCTGCTGGCTCTGGCTGATCGATTGTAACCTCGCCAGGTCTTGCAGCCTCTCGTTCTCTCGCGCGCTAGAGAAACTTTGCTTTTTACTTTTCATAGCGATGTTACGCCACTCGTGAAGAGACTTTCCAGCTTTGTCAACGGAATTCTCGATGGATTTTCTCGAACGTCCTTGAGCCTCTGCTACTCCTATCTGCGGACACGCGAACGCCTCTTTCATTAACCGCTTTGACGCCTCCCGTTCTTAGTTACCGCTTCGAACAGCGCGTGTAATAAAATAGACGAAAGGTATTTAACGCATCGAGGCATTTTCTTTTTTTCTTTACGCGCGGCCCGTGCCTTACAGATATGTATACACACATGTATATGATAATGCTAACCGGCGGTAGTAGGCAATTAACGATAGATAGCGAGCAACAGCGTCTAGGTTTGTATAAACTCGTGCTATATTACACTGTCCAACGAAATTCATCCTTTTTCTGATCTGTAACATTTAATAACCGTTTCTTATAGAATTTCGGGAAACTCGACTTTGAGAAAAATAAAAATTTCAACTTTGAACATTTTTTGGGTTCAAACAGTAATAGTTTTTGGTTGCTCCTTCCGTCAAATTATTCTGTGAACCCTCGATAACACTACGATATAAGTTATTATTGAATTATGAACATTTAAATGTGTTTAAACAACGATTAAAGGGGAAAGGACACCGGAATGCATAAATTTTTGCAGATATCTTTTTATATATTTCAAAAACTAAGGGTGTAGGTGAAAATCTGATTACTCCACGCGATGCAGCAGACATTTTTCCCCCGGAAACCATCAACAGAAGTGGTAAAACACCTTTTGTTTACAATACAGAAACGAAAGAGTTTGGCAAAACGTGCGTCGTTGTTTGAAGATATTTAAATGTTTATAATTCAATAATTACTGATATCGTTGTGTTCGCCAGGGTTCATAGAAAAATTATGAAAAACTGTTATTATTTCCACACAAAAGATGTTTAAAGTTGAAAATTTGCACTTTTTTTCAAAAACGAATTTCCCGAAAACTGAGGGTGACAATAACAAACAGTTTGCGGGTTCGTTTTGAGCGCATAATATTCTATAAGAAGCGGTTATTTTATATTACAGACAAAAATAGTTGTTGGACAGTGTTATCGAGAGAGAATCGGAACGAATGCAACTTACTCTAAGCGGTTTTGCGAGTTGTTCGCCAAGCGTTATACCCCATACTCTGTGGGCTTCCGCGGCAGCCTCCATTTCCTCGCCGACGCATCTCCATGCCTCGTTTACACCTCCGTTACTATTGCCACCTGTATTGCGAAACATGTGCCTTGCTTATTAAATCGGACATCGGAAATTTCCTCTGCTAACAGCATTTCAATAGATTAATAAACACGTAGAATTAATAACTGCCTAGATACCTTGGTCTTTCGCGCACGCCTTCGTCAATTTATTGCTCAGCTTACTGAGCCCTTTGGCATAAGTTGCTTCCAGCTCCGCTCTGAAATAAAGGAGAGCACGATATGTATCTTTACAGCAGTACATATTAGGGCTGGGATTATTTGTCGAATTATTCGGTATTCGAATATTCGAATACTTCAGTTGCTCAATTATTTGTCAAATATAATTCGAATATCCAAGTATTCGAATACTATTCGAATATTTGAGTATTCGAATACTATTCGAATATTTGAGTATTCGAATAGTATTCGAATACATCGATATTCGAATAATAACATTCGAATACTGAAATATTCGAATAATAACATTCGAATACTGAAATATTCGAATAATAACATTCGAATACTGAAATATTCGAATAATAACATTCGAATACTGAAATATTCGAATAATAACATTCGAATACTGAAATATTCGAATAATAACATTCGAATACTGAAATATTCGAATAATAACATTCGAATACTGAAATATTCGAATAATAACATTCGAATACTGAAATATTCGAAGTTTATTCGTAGCATTCGAATACTTGTAAAATATTCGAATATTAAATTATTCGAATAGTCCCAGCCCTAGTCCATATCAGGGATCGAAAGAGTTCTGGAACTTTTCAATAGAATTCTCACAGAATTTTTTTTAAAAATAAGAGTCCCAGAATTTTCTCGATCCCTGGTCCATATCGCGAATAGGAATTTTTATTCACGCGAAGGGATTACCTTTCGTGGAGGATCGACGCCAACTCCTTACAGAAATCCCCGCCCTGCTTCACGTATCTCCGGACATCTTCGAATCCGCCTTGTCCTCCCTGCAAGCGGAAAGTACCACGTATTAATACTTCTTTCGCTACTTTGGACAGGAAAATGATGGAGGTATCTCGTTCTACGGTTGAATAATCCCGGTACTTAAGGGGAACGCAGAAACTAGCGGTAACCACGCATCGTAGCTCACGAGATGCAACATTTCTAATGTCCCGCCAGTGAATTATGACGATTTCTTTAACCAGCGCGTTCCCGCTGGCTTCAGCTTCCGGACTGAGGGGGAAAAAAGAAATTTACGGTGGATACCCGCTTCCGTTTCACTTCTACACTTTTCGATATCCCCTCGCTTTGTTCCACCGACTATGGCAAAGATTTATGAGCGCCGAATCGATTTATAGCGTTGCCCGATCCTCGCGCTGGGAAAGGAGAAGTCAATCTTTCGAATGTACCTGCAACGCTGGCAAAAGGAAAGGCATCAATGACATCGACATCCTATTAATCTCCTCGATTCTAATGGCCAGAACGGAAATACTTCAGCTTCCGAGCGTTTAGCATCCAACAACGCGATATAAACAGTTGAAATAAATACAACAAATCAATCACTATCTACCTAAGTATTCTATGTAAGCTCCAATGGATCGATCGATTCTTTATCCTACCGAAACTACTAAACGAGCTAACGGAATCAATTTCCAACGATAATGCGAATCTTCCTATGCGTGCAACCGATTCTTTAACGAACGACACACTTTCTCGAGCGCGATTTATTTCCTTCCGTAGCCTCGAAAGTTGCAAGGCATAGCTGAGCTGCCGATTCGTCAACATTCGTGAGCTTGCCGATCGGTAACTAAAGACACAGTAATGTCGATAAATAATGAACATTAAAGAAACCAATATATCGTTATTAATTTGCCAATTTCTAACTTTTTTTTCGTTTTTTAGAGTCATCGACAATGTAATTATACTGGAAATAAGAAAATCCTTGGTTTTTTATTTCAGGGAAGAAATGGGGGCACCGTTACATTCATATTTATATCTCCATTTCTACCGAACACTTTGTAACGTGGAAATTAATTTTTATTGTTCGAATGTGAACTAAAATACCCTGAAAGTTTGGAAAGGATTCGCTTAACAGTTTCTTAGGAAAAAATTCCCAAGAATCAAACCTGCATTAGATATTGCTTGTATCGCGTATTAGACAAGTGGTATTTGTGTGGCTATACTCGAGATTTTCTCACTTCGATATCAAAGCTACTACGTGAGAATATCGTCAGTGTGCTTCTGTTACACTAACGAGTGCCTAATGTGGATTGAAATCACAGTGAAAGATACAGGCAGCTCTTTTCTAAAATCCAGAGAGCTGCTAAAGAGTTTCACTCGGTTCGACTGGCACGCAAAATTCATAGGTACGTATGTAGATAAATCTGTAATATAGTCGTGATAATGGTAATTGTTCTCTGTGATGCTACTGGCGAGAGATCGCATAGTCGATGCGGCGAAGTACCGGAGGTCATTAATATTAGAAAGTATCCTTAAAAATCTTTCACCGGCTACCGTACAATTATTATGTAGGCGTATGGAGATGCTTCTGTTTAAGCGGAATTTTTAAGTTCGTAATCGTGAGATTTCTAGTATAATTATTACAGAAAGTCCAGGGATCGAAAAAGTTCTGGAACTTTTTTTAAAAATGTTCTCACATTATAAATTCTCGTGAAAATAAAAATTGTAGTTAGAATGGAAGTTATAAAATATAAAAATAAAAATTTCTCCACAACAGGAACAGATAGTTTGTTTATCAATATTAAAAAAGTTCTCAATTGTAATAAATACTGATTATTCAATGAATAGTAGTATAGCCATAATAAATAATTATTACAGTTAAATTGATATTCAGAATGTGTTATTTATTTGTAATATTTACCTACGGAGATCATTTCTACGGAAATATTATACTAACAGATATTTTTTTGAACGAAACATATAATTTCGAACAGAATCTTTTTAAAAATAAGAGTTTAAGAATTTTTTCGATTCCTGACAGAAACTGAAATATTATAGTATCTCTTTGCTTGAAGGAAATCGAATGAAGAAATATCTCTTTGACATTCTAAACTGGCATCCGTTGATCGAAATGTTAATCGTAAATACGTAAGACGAAAATCGAAACCGGTATTCTTGGTAAATAAACCGGCCACCCGGTAGGCGTGAAATTTTTCAATTTTATATCTTGCCGGGTATACCAGATCTGGATTTTCCTGTGCGTTACGTGCCGTCTTGTATCTGAAATCTTTTTACCCGATAATAACCGGATCGAAGGAAAAGAATTCTCGAAAATATCATTTACGGCTGTATTCTGGTGTTCCGCCTGAATCAACGTTCCGAGTAGCTTTCGTAAAGTTCTGGCTCGACGGCTTTCTATGCGACGTGTAAAATTATTTTTCCAACGTTCTCATTTGCTGCCAGCGGCCGAACTAAATTTCAGTCTGCGTCTTTTACGCGTTAGACGTTGCGTTCGGTTAAATTTAAAGTCGGCATACTTGTAAGTTTCATCCAGGACGTAACGCAATAATGCTCTATTACTCTCCTGGGCCGAGTAGAATTAAAATAAATAATTGCCATATAATTGTAGGTTGTAGGTTAACATTAGGTTAATTTTAATAATTTTTCTATAACACGAGTAGCTTAATAAATACCGAAAAGATTTATTTCATTACGTGAGCCGTTGGTTTTGAAAGTGGTATAAGTCCATTTTTTGGAAAAAATTCTTGACTATGCTAAGTGTAAAAGAAAAATAAGATTAAAATATGAATAAGTTTGTTATTATTAGTTACCATACTTTTCATACTAGTTTAATTATAAATTCATTGTTATATAACTGAAATTATTTCTTAATAAACTCGACTATTCGTTTACTTGTAATTAATGAAGACACATATGTCTTCGTTTTAATTATTATGTTGTACATTAAAAAATACATGTCTTCAATTAAAATATAAATTGAAAATTGCTACTGGTTATATTTTTCATATTATGTTATTACTGAAATTAGTATAAGTCCCTTTGTAGCTAAAAAATCATGTATTTTTTTTTAACATTTTTATTGATTACTATTCCATAATAAAATTTAACAAGTTTATAGTTTTAGAAACATTACTCAAATTGATTAACGAATGCGAATATTTTTAAGCTGATTCAAACACAAGCCTTTAAATATCTCAATGTATGAATAAATCACTTTCAAAAACAACGGTTCATATTTTGTATTTACTGAGAAAAAAATCTTTACAAATAGCTTAATTTTTCAGCCGAAGTAAAATGATTAAATTTCACGCAGAGCTGCATCATTACCTCTTCCCAAAAAATATTATCGTTTCTATGATTCATAGAAAAATTTCGTTGATAAAGCGGTGATGTAAATGTGCTTTTTATCTTCGTAAAAGTAGCCCGAATATTTCTCTGCCTTTTCTACAACATACCTACTAAATACATAGCGTGTCTGCTATCGCAAGAGAAAGATCGACTTTCTTACGACCCATCTCCATTCGTTTAGATCCAGGTATCGAATAAGCGCTCTCCGATAAAAGTGGAATCGTCTCGCATGAAACTTGCACCAAAAGAAATTTATTCACGCTCGGCGATACCGAACGCCTTGGACTAAAACGTATTAACGGTGCGTGGATGTCGAAACCTTTGGAAGTAAAAGGTTAATTGATACGTCAGCTTGGATATTATAATACCACGGTCACAGAACAAATGGGCTAGCAGTTAGTGTGCAACAGGTGGTGAACGGTCATATAGAGCTTCCTAGTTATTGTCGCGTCGTTGCGTCGATAGTCGATATCTTTTAAAATGTACAGGAACACGTGCAACGTGCATCTAGAGCGCAAGTTTTTTAACAGAAATAATCGCAGACACTGTTTTGCCGTTACAACGATAAAGTGTAAAGTTATAAAGTACTAGTTTTATTACTCGGCTTCGCCCGAAATTTAGATTCTGATTTTATAAAAAAAATTTAAGTCCTTTTTGTGAAAATAGTCGCATTCATCAGTCATAATAAGCTGAGGCACATTTCGTGATCTCAGAGTTTATCCTTCATAAGTTTTTAGGCGACAGACAAACATACAAATATATAGAAGCTTTCTGCTTTATATATTAAGATATTAAGGGGGTATCACACTTTGAATGGCCGAATATTAAGCTATTTTAAAAGATTTTTTGCTCAGTAAATACAATATATAATGAATATAAATCTTTTTGAGATTTATTAAGCTACTTTTATATTATTTACCAAAAAATTGAAAAGAATATGTTTAATTTGTTTTACTTGTTTTTTACAGCGTCAATATGGTACCTAAACATAGGTAAAGGTATGTTCGTGGTGCAGGTGATTCCCCGGCTTAGGCTTATCTGGAATAAAAAATCCGAAAAGATTCTTAATCTGTATGAGTGTCGCTACCGCCGGTATCTCAATTAACAATTATTGTTGAGCAATAAAATTTCTCCAAAATGATGTTATCTCGAAAGTTCCCCGAGAAAAATCTCGGTTACTTTTCGAAAAAAAGATTTAATTGAGCTACGGGCGAATTCGATTTTTTTCGAATTCTTTGTTTCAGATAAGTCAAAGCCGGAAAATCACTTTCACGACGAACATACCGTTTTTGTTTAGGTGCAATATTGACGCTGTAAAAAAACAAATAACACAAATTAAAAATATTCTTTTTTTTTTCTTTTAATAATATAAGAGCAGCTTAATAAATACCAAAAAGATTTATTTCATTATATGTTGTATTTACTGAGAAAAAAATCTGTAAAACTAGCTTAATTTTTCGACCGTTCAAAGTGGAATACCACCTTAAAGTACGATGGAAGTTAAAATTATTGAAAAGTTTGGGAACCACTGCCACAAGCGAGCGATCTAAACTTGATCTTTCTGCTTTAAGGGCAGGAGTGCAGGAGTGTATAAAATGTTTTGAAAACGTTCATGTCGTTCTCCAACTTTTTAAGGTCATTGCTGGGACAAGCTAGTTTGAAACGCCCGGATTTTCAAGTACTGCCTACTTAAAAGTAAACCGATAACCGGCGTCGAATCAGGTATTCATTCTTTTTCAAACTTAAGGGGGTGTAACCATTTGAAAGTGTCAAAAAGCTGATTTTTTCTTTTAACACGTTTTCATAGATTGATGTTTTAGGCATATTATAAATCAAGTTCCATGTAAAAATTCGGAAGACTGACAAAGTTATAGGCAATTCACTTCCACTTTGTCGTACGAGGGCTTTTTTTGTTCTGATTCCTCGTTTATTATTTATAAAGAAAAAAGGTGCACTTTTCTCTTAGAAAAATCTAACTTTATCTGTGATTTCTCACCATTTCCTTATTTTTCAAAATTTTCAAAATCGGCACCGTAGGACGATAGCTATTAACATATTTTATAAGAAAATTGTACTGTTTTTGATTCCAGGCACAACATTGTTTTTTTCAGGGCCACCGTTTAGCCGTCCAAAATCGAGAGACTTTCGGATATGTATCCATAACTTCCGAAAAACAATAGTTTTTTAACTGAAACTTTTTTTAAGTAGTTCATAATACTATGTAAAGATATTAAAAAAAATGGAAATCTTCATCAAGCCGTTGACTTGTAAAAAAAATTCAGAAAGTGTACACATAAAAGCTGTATAACCTTGAGAGTGCAGAGTAATACAGGCATTTCCGAAATACGAACCAGATTCGTATTCTACGAGTGCTGTCGCGAGAATAGGTCTTCTGGATTATGTAGTAGGCTCGCGTCGCGGTAGACACGGCGTTGCCAGAGAAGTGTTGCTAGGCGGTTAACCAGGAGAACTGCGCCGTCGAGGCAGTCTGCGTCGAACCGAGTAGAAAGACAAGTTTCGAAAGCGTACAAAGTTTCGAAACTGCTGAGCATCTTCAATATACAATTCCCTCGTAAGAGTTGGACATGCTCCTAATTCTTGTCTGAATCCATGGCCTGACCCAGCAATTTTTCTGTCCACATCGCTTCTTCCACTTCTTTAAAATATAAGCAATAATCAAAGCACTAAGTTTTTGCACATCCATAATCACGACCTCACTTCGTTCGTAGCTTAAAAAAAACTAAGAGAAACTGCAGAGAGTAGGCGCAGACCAATTTCTAGTGGACACTATTCTGAAAGTTTTATCTTATAGTAAGCTCTCGGTGAGTTTTCTACCGCCAACCTGAGAGTAAAAATTGTCGAAATTGCTCTCAAGTGGAATTATATTAGACTATTACGAAATAATGACAACATGTTTTAATTTGAATGAAGGAAAACAAGGATGATACAAAGTAAATAATAAAACTTTAGTTTTCTCGGTTGTTTCAAAATGCTAGATAGGACACTTTAACTAAACAGGGCAGAATATCACTGGAATTGGTAGAAATGATATCAAGGACTATTCCGAGATGCACCGTGGTCGAAGAACGCCTCAGTGCTCGAATGAAAGAAGAAGAAGAAAGTAAATTCTGTCGCTCATCCTCCGTTACTTGTAATGAAAATTTCAAACGATTAGAGATCGCTGGTGGTGTATGCGGTTCCTTTCCCTTTTACCTTCGAGACTTCCTTGACTCAGGTTCACGTGGCACGGTGAAATCGCGGAGGTCGCAGATACTATCGTCCCCGCCGCAGAGACTACGGTACATATGTGCATAGGCTCTCGACGCTCGCACGCACGTAAATTCTCTACGAGAAGAGACATCCTTGCCTCTGCTTTCCTTTGCTTTCCTTTGCTTTCCTCGGCACGCTCAATTTTCCACGCGCTCCTGCAATTTCTACGACTGGGTATCTGACGTGTTTCGCGCGCACACGAGTCCCGATACTTCGTCGCGTCGGAGAAAACAATGGCAATGACACAGCACGAATTCGTTGCTTCCACGCAGATTAACGGTGGGAACGATGTTCTCGCGTACGGTGCCGTGTGTAATTATATATATATCAAAGCGTCAGAAAATGTATCCAGCTCTCTCACATCGATAGAAAGCACCGCATATTTAGCTATAGAAATGGACAGTTTAACGAGGACATAGGTGGCACTTTGTTTGGGCAGCGTTCGATTGTGTAAGTGGGACAAAATGTGACGATCAGGTGGAAGACGTCTGTCTGGATAGGAAACCCGTCGTATTATGCTACTGGTGACAAACCGGTAGGAAGTCGTTTCATTCTAACGTAACGAAAGCATATCGTTACATCACCGTAACATCCCTTCCTCTCGCAAGATGCTTCTCCAAAGTGATTCAGCAGATACGACGGTTTTTCAATGAGAATCCACTAAGCTCGCGTAACGTGTACGCGTTCGACACGAAGGTGGGATTACAGTGAGTGTAAACAGTATTCGTAGACCAATTTAAAGTAAAACTTTGTATATCAATGGGAATAATAAATTTTAACGAGAAAAAATGATTAATCAATATTCCTCGATGTTCGTGGAATAGATTTTGTATAAACAAAATTTTATTCCCTTTAATATTTACAAAGATATTAACTAAAACAGTATTAGCAAAAAGTATTCGTACAGTGGAATAAAGAATTAATAAACTATGGAAATAAAGTAAATATTTAGTGTTTTAATAATTTGTGGGATTGCCCTTTGATTTGAAGAGCAATAATTTGAAGGGAATAAAATTTTCTTTATACAAAATCTATTCCACAAACATCGAAGAATATTGATTAATCATTGTTTCCCGTTAAAATTGATTACTCACATGGATATATAAAGTTTTACTTTAAATTGGTCGCTGTACGAATACTTTTTACACTCACCGTAATCCTGGCATGGATTCCTGAACCGTTCAGAAGCAAATTAACCCGAAGTGGAGAAATAAACGAGACCGTGCGGCAGAATTATTTTCAAAACAGGTCTAAGGCGGTAGGAACCTCAGCGGTATTCTGTTTCCAGCGCTCGGAACGTGTTTATCGAGGTGTCTTTTTCTTTTTTAACGGAGGATCGTCCCACTGCGGAATATTTACTGAGATGGGAGGCGAAACACACCTTTACGTGTCGATAGAATCTGCCCGCGTGAAATTCATCGGCATTTCCCGCGGCACGTAGGTATCGTGGGCTTATGCGTGTTTCCTCTATTGCCAAACGTTGACGTACGTTTAATGCAAGTGCGCAGAAAGGAACAAGTATACTTAGTACGAGTGTGTACGCGAAACGAAGTCGGTTATTTTCTCCGCCCAGCTTTCCCACACTTTCCACGCTTTGATCGCTGCCCCGAACAGTATTTATATTTGCTGCCTGTGTCTGCGGTATCTATGGTACTTTGCTCGAATAGTTGTCTAGGTATTCATATACCTACGACGAATGCATAAGAAGAGCGCCAAAGGCTGTTCGCGACCTTAACGGTCGATTGGAATCGGAATCGATTGTATCGCGTCGCGTCGTTCTATACACTTGTGCGTGTATACTTTGTTGGCGTAACAGCTGTGGGACGCATTAAGAAATGCGCGATAGGAAATTGAATAGCAAGTTGAATCTGTGAAAGGAAATTGATAAAGTCTCTCGGCACTAACAAGGAGTTTTGGTTTTTGGAGTTTCAAAAACTTGATTTGTTTAAATAATACATAAAAAAAACCCTAACTTTGAACGCAGTTTTCACCCCCCCCCCAAATCTGAAACCGGGGAAAAATAAAAAAACACGTATTTCTTATTTTTCGGTCCTCTATAACATATCCAAAAATCAAAATGACCGGAGGCGGACACCTAAAATACTCTCCTTGTAAGGTGGACCTTAGTTACTCTTGTCGAAAAATAATTTTGAGATTTTTGGCGGGACACTCCCCGAGGATTGTGCCATTGAATACTACTATGAATTTTCCACTCTGGATGCTGTCTTCAGTTTTAAAATAGCAGTCAAACGCGATAAAAATAATTTGATAAAAAAATGTTTCGAACAAAAGTTAGTCAGTCTACAGTTGACAACAAATAGCAAAAGTAAATATTAATAAAAAACTTTTTATTCACCGAAAAGTCAAGATCTTCCTTAATTTTTTTAACGCAACTGTATATTTTTTTATACACCAACCGATGCATTTTTATATTCTCTTTAAAAAAGTGTCCTTAGGATAAAAACTGTTACGAGTTTTGTCCCGAACGCCCATATACGCGAAACGCGGATGCAATGGAATGCGTCCGTGAGGCGCTGTTGCCATTTTACTCGTTCGCGCGCGCGCGGGTTGCAAGATAAAGCGTAGACCTTGTATATAGCATTATAAAGTTCTCCAACGAACGGATCTATTCAGATTAGACAAATCTCTATTCGACAAAGGCGACGAGCAACGAATGTCGTCGTTTCAGACGTTCATTGCAACTACGCGCGTCTTGTGTAACGAAAGAAGCGTTGGCGACGAAAGAAATAGAACGATATACCTCTTCAGTCTCGTGAACGTTCAGTAGATGAGTGGAGGCCATTAACCCTCTGATTGACCCTAGCATTCTCCTCTTAATCAGTCCAGCTTTTCGAGCATGATCCTTGGTCTCGATCTCGCTGGTCGCATTGTCCGCCTCCTCGTTTTCCGTGTCGGAGCATAGCTTGTCCATGCTGAAAGAGACCGGAGCCACCCTTTTCTTCTCGCTCTGCTTGTCGAAAATATTGTCCGAGCTGCCAACTATCATTCTGAATTCGGCCTGGTCGCCGTTCAAACCCTCCGCGGTGTTTCTCACGAAAATCCCGAGAGTTTCAGGAGAGGGGGTGACGTTCTCCTCGGAGACAGAGGCCAGCCCGAACTCTTCCACCCTTGTGATAGATCCTAGCTCCTGCGTCCTCGCTTTGGTGAGATCGTACGAGGCGCTCTGACTCTTGGTGATTTTCGCGAGCTGGGCCTCGCCGGAAATGGCGCCGACAGCCTGCAACCTAGCGTGTTTGTTTACAACCTCGTTGATCCGGGAGGTTTCGTCGCGTAGCCAGCATCGCATTTTCTCCCATGCTTTCCCCAGCCGATGTTTCTGCAACTTTTCAGACAGCCGTAGACACGCGAACTCCCGGTGGATCGGTTCGCGATCGAGCGAGAAGAAAACGCCAGGCCGATCGGTGATCAGACGTGGCGATAAACATTTGCCTCCTTTCTTCTATTCCGTAATTTTCAAGGAAACTGAAATCCTCGAGTTGGGCAATCAGAAGCGTTTCAGCGTTATCGCCAGGTCTGATTCAACCGCGTCCGCCTTTTACGTCGCACAGTGGGACAAAACGAACCGACGGCGATCAAGAATCTGTAACTTTGATTCTGGTTTAGATATTTTAATGAAATTTGCCTCGATTTAACCGCAAATTTACGGCCTTTGAGTTGTATTATTATAAGTGATATTAACCTTGTATATAATTAAGTAAAGTGATAATTAACTTTGTAACTAACTTAAATTGCATAAAGAATTTAGAATTTCGACTGTATTTTTAGAATATTAAATCACTCAGAATATTAAATGATATCACTCTTTGGTTTTTTAATAACTTAAATTGCACCTCTCAAAGAAAAATTTTTCATAATCGTGAATAAAAACTGTGGGAAACATAAAAGTTTTGGATAAGTTCTTAATATTC
Source organism: Andrena flavipes (assembly GCA_963971345.1). Lineage (NCBI taxonomy): Eukaryota > Metazoa > Arthropoda > Insecta > Hymenoptera > Andrenidae > Andrena > Andrena flavipes. Next base: position 78,663,939 of record OZ020480.1, read on the forward strand.
GCGATTTTGGCAAAATTTGAGCACCGATCACATGAAAACAATAGCAAATATTAAAAAACAGGGTTCACCACAATATAACACAGTAACTATTAAGTATCAATAATTAAGGGTTAATATCACTTCCATTAATACAACCTAAAGGTCATAAATTTGCGGTTAAGTCGAGTCAAATTTCATTAAAACACCTAAACCAGAATCAAAGTTATAGATTTTTGATTGCCATCGGTTCGTTTCGTCCCTCTATGCGTCGCGAGAATTGGCGTGCACTGGTACGCGTGTGTATACCTTTGGAAGTCCGCTGTGACGAGAGACGCTGAATCCGGCGTCGTTCGAGCATTCTGGGTCCGAATACGAGCCCGACATCCCGCCGGGTCCGTCGCTCTCCGACGTGTCGTAACGTTTCCTTCCAGTTTTCAGTGACCTCGAGGATCGTTTCGCTCGATCGTACCTCGCCTTTCTTTCGACCGGTAATCCATCGATTTTCATTGCCGTCGATTCGCCCGCTTTCTCTCGCACAATTTCATCGTCGTCCGCGTCGCACGTTTTTTTCGACGGTTCCTCCACGGCTTCCTCCGCTTGGTCCGCTTCGTTCCGAACAGCTGCAGCTACCTCCTCGAATTCCGTCGGGATCGTGCCTTGAATTTCGTTACCGTCGGCCTCCGCTTCGCTTCGACTTTCTACGACTTTCTCGGTTTCGGTTTCGATTTCGGTTTCGCCGGGTACGTACGAATTTCTGGGAAAGTCGTACAGCTGATTCTGCGAAGCCGCCTGTTGATCGTCGGCCGCCAACGGCGCCACGTCCTCCGCGGCCGCTACGAGTTTCTCGCCCGCGTGCAAGAAGCTGAAGCTGATAGTAGGCAGCCCGTCCTCGTCGGTTTTCACAGACGTGACCGCGGTCAGTTCCACGGTGCTCTTGTGCCGTTTTTCCTCGCTCTTCTCCGAGCCAGCGTTATCGTTCGACAGGCACTTCACCATCTCCTCGTTGTTCTGATACAATTGCTCCTCGCCGACGGAGGCGTTTACCATCGCGTCGGTGGATCGTTCGGCTGTTACCTTGAGCATGTCAGCCTCGATTACGTCGGTGAACGCGTGACAGTGTATTATCACAGGCACGGGAACGTCGTACCAGATAGTAGTAGGACTGTCGTTGTTGCCGTTGCCGTTCGACGACGATAATTTTCTGACCGACTTTAAAGAAGCCCACGCGTGTCTAACTTCTTCCATATTTCAAGATACCCTCAGAACGCACCTCTGCGTGCCATGCCTGCTCCTTCAATCAGAGCTAGCCGCGTGTTTGTAAACAGTCGAGCCAGGCATGCTTCTCTCGTCGCGCTACAAACCCTCGATGACATTCCCACCTTCTCGTAAATATTTGGCGATCACCATAATAATTTCGACCAAAGCTTCTCCGTCCGCGTCGCAGGGCATTCTCAACCGGCTCCGTGATTTATCCGCGTTCGATCTGGAATCGACTCGGATCCGTCAAGATTCCCTGGCAAATTCCCAGAAAACACGCTACAATTGGAAAGTACGTGCTTCGCGGCCGGTCGGGAGCGAGTCTCGGTTAAATCCACCGAGCGACGCAAGGTGCACGCTCGCTCGTCTCGAATTCCAAGGTGTCGGGTAACGCCGATGCGTAAGTTTGATGAATCGACGCGAAAACTCGATTGGACGCCGTTAGACGTTAGATGTATCAGCGCGACTTCTGTGTGCGTTGAGAATACAAGCACAGCAGCGGAGGCGTGTGACGTTTAACTAGCTCGGGCAGATGGGGCCGTTTCGGGAGCGGTCGCACTATTACGTAAACAATTCACTGGTTGCCGTCGCTGAACTTGCGCGTCCCAATATCGGCAATTATCGCGTTTCCACCGTTTATCCTTCTCCACGTTCTCCCGTCCGCTTCTTCGCCACAGCAGTGGCGATTCCCGCGGCAAGTAGTACACACACGCCTCCGGCGAACCGCGTAATGGAATTGCACCGTGCGATTCCTACGGCTTACGTATTTTATTACTCGAGCGCGGTCACTTCACTCGTTTCTTCCTCCTCTTGTTTCACAATTTAAAATTGGTCCGGTTAAGAGTAGGTAGGGAATTCGGAAATCTAGGAATTACACCTGTTCGCGAAGTTCGTTTAGATTCCTGCGTGCAGGAAAGACGAGCACGTGACTGACGACTCGCTCTCTGCCGATAGACTAAATATAGACACACCGGCTCTGTCACCAGAGAATATTCGCGAATTATTAGCCCGGTGGTTGCGATCGGTAAACAAGTAGCGTCGACGGAAAGCCGCGTGTAAAGTCGCGTGACGCGGTAACCGGTGCAGGCGAATTGCAAACGGATACGTCGTTCTTATTCCAAGGTTAATTATCTAACTATGTAGGCTCGCGATGCACCATTCGGTAACCGGGTAGGCAATTGGACTCGCCAACCGAAAGTACGATTCCCGGTGATCGTGATGTTCGCGCGACGACGTTCCGGTCGTGACTGGATTCACGCTGGAAGCCGTATTATACAACAGCGTCAAACAATTATATCCGTATTATGTTGCGTACACACATATTGCACAACCGAGCAAACGGTGCACCGTACCGTACCGTACTCTACCGTGTCTCCACGAAAATAACACGGCGACTAGCCGCGTGAAAATTTCATCGCATCAATGGTACCGTTCGTTGTAACAGTAGCTTGTAAATCTAATAGATCTTTCTTGCGAAACGCGTCGGTTAGCCGCGATTATCCACGGTTTTCTTTTCGCAAAAAACCGAAATAAGTATCACGCGTGGTACCTGTACCTTGAAACTTGCAAACCGGCGAGATTATTTCGGTGAAAGCGATACCTACTCCCGAGATAAATTAATCAACGCGGGACAGGAAAGTGGCCGAAGCTAGATGCGAGAATTCGTTATTTCCATCGCTACTCGGGTCTGTTTTTCTTTCGCTGTTGCTTCTCGGTAAGTAATTCGATATCCGATGTCTTCGACGGAACAACGATCGATCGTTCTGTACTTCGAACGGTCGTGAAAGATAGAAGCCGGTGTGATTCATAAGAAATGTTGACAGGTTGAGTCACGTGGTGGCTTGCATAAACAGTCGTTGATTTTTTTTTGTAACCTGACGCGACCGTTGCCGTACCTACGTTTCTGTGAAACGCTCGAATGCCACGCAAAAGTATTTGATTCACGGTTCAGCCGGTTCGCCGGATTCGCGCCTACCTACCGATCACGATTAGGTATGCCAGTATCGACGGATAAAACGTGGGAGATTCACTGGAAAACTCGACGCGACACAGACGAGAAAATTAGACCTCGGGTGGTCCTCGAGGGAGGATATTACGATTAACGCGAGTGTTCGTAACAACGTGCACTGCTGCGCGGAGAAACTCGGGCAGAGAGAAGAAGAGTCCATCGGGAGGAAACGCACCGCGGCTACCAGTTGCTCTACGAGTTGCACTGCTCGCCGGACAGATACGTAATGCACGTTGGAGCGTAACGTTGCCCGCTCCGAAACTAAACGAATGCGACCACGACTAGATAGTTTAAGCGAGTAACGTGCTTCTAGGCGGGAGGTTACTCGTTTTCTTTCTGGATTATATTTAGCTTCCTTCCGCGCGCGACACTCGCGTTACTGAAACATGCTGTACACGTGCGGCTCGCGTAATGCAACGGCGATTCTTACTCGACCGTGTGCAATCCTGCCGGCCGGCGCGCGGTGGTACAAAATGACATTTTTTGGTCTAATCACCCTACGGGTCGTAATTTTTCAGTAAACTTGACGATTATTGTTTTAAGTTCTTCGCAATTAAATTCTCTATCGATCTGTGTGGTCGGAATTTTAAATTTCGTTGCTGAATTTTTTATATTTAACGAAATATGCAGCTGTTTTAGGAGATCTGGGGGCTCTTTTGGCCTCCGGTTCCGAATTTAAAGTCATATTTTCGAAATTGAACGTGGCGAATACAATATGTCGTAGCGGAATTTTAGAAAATGGACTTATTCGGAAGAAACTTAGTACGTATAAATTTTCGGAGACGCTGAGTACGTAAATTGAGTCAGAAAAGTCAACTATACTCGACATAATGGATTCGCCCCCTTCAATTTCGAAAATCTGACTTTAAATTCGGAACTGACGGCCAAAAAAGCCCACAGATACTGATCTCCTAAAAGTGCTGTATATTTCGCTAAATATAAAGAAATCAGCAACGAAATTTAAAATTCCGGCCCGACAGATCGATAGAGAATTCAATTGCGAAGAATTCAAAAAAATAATCGTCGAGTTTTCTGAAAATTTACGACCTGTAAAGTGATTTGAACAAAAAATGTCATTATGAATTATTACAATTTTTCGAGTCCACGTTTTCTTGCCTCTTTTCTCTGCACTCTAGATTTAGACTGTAGAGTCGTCGAACGATTGGCCGTTTGGCGACGATCATAAACGAACAAACAGACGTTCGGCAATAAAATTCTATGCCAACTTGAATCGTGTGCACTGTGCATCTACTTTCTCGAATAATTCAATTTTTTTACCCGGCCATCTAGTTCTTAGAACGAAATTTCCCTGACTTTCTCGAGCACGTTGATATTATCGAAACAGTAAAACGTTCGCAGCCGTGTCGAGTGCCGAGCAATTTCATCCTATCGACCGTGCACGATCCGTCGCGCGTCAATCTCAGGTTACAAAGAACAAACAGTGACCCCTTTTTTTTTGGTGATACGACGAAACGATGGCTTTACAAATTCCTGGTTTTTCGACAAACATGCAATTTCAGGATCGTAAATTTTCGACTCGTTGGCTTCTGCCATGTTCGCAACGTGAAATACAATCGTCTAGCGATAACGACGCTCGCGTTTTATGTACCAGCCTCCTTATCGTTTAGAAAGAAGCGTAATTTCGAGCCAGCCCTTCTTATTACGCTTGGTAATAAGAGACGTAACGGGCGTGAATCACGGTGAAGCGAAACTATCGAATTACTCGGAAGAAAATATTACGTATTCGTCTAGTTCCGTGTGTGTCGAGATACGCGTGCAGCAGTGCACGGTGACACAACGGGCAATCGAGTGGAAATGGAAAGCACCATTTCTCAATACCCGCAACCGTTTGCAAATTGAACGGCTGCGGGATACGCTGATATCGCTGGCTGCTGACGTTCTGTAATTAAACTAAAACCCAGCAATCTACTAAAAGCAAAAAACCCTGACGCGAAACTTGTCTCGCTTGGAAAACCAACGATCAAAGAAATGAATAGGAAAAGAAGCGGTGCATTAGGCGTACAAATTGCAGGGATTACGCGTAGGTATAGATTCGTTCGAGAAGAAGTATGAATCTACTCGGGTGTAGGGGTACCTACGGATGAAAAGTGGTGAAGCCCAACTCCTTGAGGAAAGAACAGAAGGGAGGATGGGAGGACGGATGAGAAAAGGAAGTACTTGACCTACTAAACGTTATAGAATTAATAAATTAATTCTTTTATTGTACTACAATTTCAATGGTTTGTTCACTTTAAATAAATTCGTGGAACAGGATAAGTCATAGCAGAATACAAATTAATCTTTGCAAAAATAAGTGAGATCCCCGTAAAAAACTTCAAAAAAGTAATAAAATTACGCCAAGTACATGAAAAAGTCGAGGACGGAAAAGAGTATTATCAAATAAATCGCAAAAAAGAAGATATTAATAATTACAATATAAAAAATATGTGAAGTCAAAATAAGCTGCAAAGGTGACACTGTGTAACACACTGTAAGACTCGGTCAAATAGTTGACGTGTATTTACATAATATAAGTGAAGATTAACAAAGTTATCAATAAAAGAATTGATAAAAAATTCACCTGTGTGAAAGCAAAACCGGTAACGTTATTGCATGCCTACTGCGTATTACCTAATATCTCGATTTCTCGATTATTTGAGGACTCGTTTGATAACAAGTCGGCAAACATCCCAAGAAGAAAGGTTAATTACTCGATTATTTTAGGAATCGTTTGATAACGAGCCGACAAACATCCCAAGAAGAAAGATTACCTAGCCAAAGATAATTTTTCCTGTTCTAATAGTGCTTTATTCCAAATATCAAAGATTTCATTATGATTATCGGCTTGCAATTAAGAAGCTCTACTCCGACATAAAAGAATCTGCTCAAAACCCCCCTATTTATTCTATCTCGTATTTTATTATAAAACGTGTCTCAAGTGCGTGAAATCTTAACGCGACTGCCTCAGGATTAGTCAGAGATGAGAAGGCTGATTATGAAGCGACTATCGATGACGCAGAGAATTCGAGCACGTGTTTCATATCCGGCAGGTCCTGGTCGGCGAGAGAAGCAACACTTCTTGCCGAGGAGAAGGCGTTAGGCGATATCCGTTTACGTACAGTAGCGGGAAAAAAAGTTACGACTTTTTCAAACCACCCTACTTCTATTACTTTTCAATATCAACACAAAACTGCATTATGTGCCTAATATATATATCCCGAAAGAGAATTAAAAGCTGTATAAAACCCAGTTACAGTTGAATTTATTTAACTAACGAACAAAAACCCTACGTAACATTAAACAAGACAACACACTTTTAAAGCCAACAAAAATTTACCACTTTTGAACATTAATAAAAAAAATGTTATATTTTGTGGGGGCACTTTTTGCTCTTAAGACAATTTAAAAAGCTACTAAACGTGGTAACTTCTTTATCGGCTCCAAAAATGTGTTACTCGATGTCATGTTTGTAAGACTTGTTTCTCAGTTAAATAAAGTCAACCTTAACTGGGTTTTTCACACTTTTAAATTCTCCATCAAATGTATGCTAAGAAATTACAAAAATAGAACAAATCCAAAAAGTTGTAACTTTTGTGTTCGCTAGTGTACTATTGGCCCGCGGAAAGAAGACCCCTGGCAGGCGGTGCAGTCTGCTGCTAACTAAGTGTACACCAATGGGGGACAAAAACGAATCGTCATAGCGACGAACTGCACCGCCTGCCAGGGGCCTTCTTTCCGCGGGCCAATAGTACTTTATCGTACTTACAGCAAAATCTGGAACGCCGGCGCTCGCGACCTTTGAACGAACGCGAACGCGACCAGAAAACCAGCGACGGCAGCGACATTTGGCACCCATCCTACTAATCACCTTTTTCTCCTTTTTTTCTTTCACTTTTGTGGAACTTTAACGTTTAAATCGCGCGTCACGCATCGTCGTTTTACCACAATTTCGCGGCCCACTGTAAACATCTGCTCGTACCGTCTATCTCGGGGTACGCGTATCGAGGCGCAAAAAATGTCTCAAAGCTCTTAACGAATGTTGCAAGAGATACAGCAGAGTACTGAAACGCGTCCGCGGGAAAGAGTTGGAACGAAATATCTACAACTGATAATGTAGCAGACATTCACCACAAAAGCATGTCACCGCTTATCGGATGATCCATTCTGGCATATCCGATGTGACGTTTTCCCAAAGCTAAATTGCAAAATATTGTAAATCGATTAGGTTGCGGGGACACAATATCTTGGCTAAATCTTTATGACACATTCGCGTAAACGTATTAATGGGTGTGAAAGACCGGATGCCCGTTGCTTGGCCATGCAAGTCTGTATTGTTCCGACAGTTGTTCCAAAGTACATACTCGTGTGGTCTCGATATCTTTTTATCTCTACTTTTAGTTTGTCCACGCGCGGAACCTTTAGCACCGTCAACAGTGCCGACAAAGTGCCTGAAATTTGTCCAGCACGTTTCGTAAGAATACTCGCTCGGAGAATTTCCTTGCAAGTGCTCTCGATTGAATGGAAATTGAAAGCGAACCACAAGTGCTGTTAAAACGATGCTCGCACCGTTGTTTCGCTAACAAAGTTAATTACCAATTACCTATTACTTTCTCTTCTAGTTGCTGCAAAGAAATGCGCAAAGCTGAGTGCAAATAGCAGGCGAATCGTTAAAAAGAGGTGATGGAAACGACGAATTTCTTTAAATGGTACGCTACGAGTTTGAATTTCCTTAAACGGAAGACTATATTAGTAGGTAGAAAGGTTACGATCTTTTTTTTTCCTTTGTTTTTTCCCGCCGTTGTTACTCCGATTTCAAAAGATTGCACGGAACCAGAGAAGAGTGGCCATTTCGTCTAATGATACGTTGCAAACTTTGCGTGTATACGTAAATATATGTTACGAGTTACGCGTAATATTTTTCTATGGGTGTGTCGCAGAATGCCGCCTCTGAATACTTTCGAGAACAAGTCTTCGTTTACTTCTTGCATCATACGTGACTCCTTCTGCTTGAATCTTTCGCTTCTGACATTAATATTAGTTTCTCTAATTACAATCGCCTGCGCAGGTACGAAAATATATCGTTGTTATAAAAATAATTACTTGATTGTAAATGTACTTATATTGTAATTTAGTCTGCGGACTGTGGTGCAATTCCTGTGGATCATCAAAATCGGTCCATATGCTGAGGAGTTATGCGGGGTCAACATATAAAAAAAATACACACGAGTCGAATCTATATCCTCCTCCTTTTTGAAGTCGGTTAAAAAGACGATAAAAAAGTTTAAAAAATAAATAAAAACCGACTTCAAAAAAATAAAACTGCGCTAAAAAGTAAAAAACAATTTTGTTACTTATGTAATTTACTACTCTCAATTTTTTATGTCGGCGCCTCCTCATCATTTGCACTGTGTAAATCTGGCACCGACTTAAAAAATTGCGAGTCGTAGATTAAATAACAAAATTTACATTTTAGCGCATTTTTATTTTTTTAAATTTCTTTATTGAAGCCGATTAAAAAAAAGAGACGCGACACGTAACGGGCGACGAGCACATCCCGTAACATCGCGAACCGTATATGGTACCTACGGTTGGAATATAATCAGAGTCATCAGTGATACGCGATTCGTATAGGAATCGATACGGGTTCAACGTAAGTATATGTAGCGTTGAACGGACTCGTAATGATACGGCAGCAGCGCGGCGACGAGAGTCAACCGGAAACGACTCGTCAACCGGAACGAGGTTCGTCCACGACACATTGAAGCTACGAGCATCAGAAATCGCAACATAACGCGGCCCTAACTAATTTTCCTACGCACAAGGACTAGTGCAAGCACAGTCATCCGAAATAATTGTTTTTCTATCCGCGCTTTCAGAGGTACATACTTCGGAATCTTTAAGTGTACAAAGCAACAGAATCGCGGAATGAATTCCAACGAACGTTACCTTCGAGGGAACAATGCGGCATATGCACAACTTTCCAAAGCGGTATTACGGTTCAAAAAGTATATTACTATCGTTCCATAGAAGCAAAACGAAAATGAATTTGCCTAATGAAAACGAGGGGAGTAAGTACCTATATATACAGGTAGGTGCGCGTTAGACGCGAGACCCGAAGATTCCATTTCGAACGTACATATGTCTCGTAATGCAGTCTGCATTGTCGAGCAATATCGTTTTTTGATGCTGAGCGGCGTGCAAGCGTGACCCCAGCGGTTGTAGAAACGAAAGGGAAAACCGCTTGCGAATCGCGTAACTTTAGCGACGAGCGAACTCGTCGCGTCGATCGCGGAAGCATTGTTCAAAGAACTCGGTAACAGGTTAAACTTTCTGACAGGTGTCAGAGAGGAACGAAACGGAACGGAACGGGACGGGACGGGACGGGACGGGACGGGACGGAACGGAACGGAACGAGGAATAATAGGAGTGTGTATAACCCGAGAGCAAAGTGCACTCGTTCTTACACTTCCCGTGGGTGTAGAACCCGTTTCGTCGTTGCGTGAGTCGTACGGTTGTCAGCATAATAAGATGCATGTCTCTGACGTAAGACTTTCACCCCCGAGGGTCCCTCTGCCGCTCGGCCAAACCATTCGCCACGTCCCTCTTCAAACCTAAACGCATTATTATATTATACCTGTACACACGACACAGGCACCGGCCAACCCACCGCTACTCTCAACTTATCCCTCTTTCACCACCACTGTTCCTCCTCCTCCAGCTTCCTTCTCCTACTCCACCATCCCACTATCTTTCTCACTCTTTCTTCCTTATTCTTTCGCATCTTCCATTTCTCTCCGAGACTCCATCGATAATTACGTAACGGAATACAAAAGTTTGTACCAAGAACCGTGGGCGATGCAACACCGAAGTCGAGTACCGTTCAGGTTACCTCGTTAATCTTCCGATATCCCCTCTTTCGCCGCCGAAAATCATACCAACTTCCCCTTACCGCCCAAGCCTGACATATTAGTCTTTATAAAGATTCTTCGCGATTAACCATATCTCCAACTAACTATATATGTATCGTTCATTTTTTAACGATCACCTTGTACTAGATAAAGCGACTGTAAATGAGTTTTTCACCGAGAACATACCTATCAACGTGTACGATAAGACTTACGTGCCGTATAAAATCAAGGCTAAGGATAACTCGAACAATGCGTTTTAACGTTCACTCGGTAAACAGACGCCAATGTCGTTCGGCGATCGTCTTCGCTGCGTTTCGTTAGCTCTTCGTCTGCCAGCTTGTAAGTCTCGTAACCTCCGAGCGATCTTTCAAGCCGGAACAAGACTGCAACGTCAAGTTAAATTTCCCCGCGAAATGCTAATCTGCCCAGGTAGAAGAGATCAACGTAAAACGTCCAACGGAATTAATGGAGATTCTTAGAGAGTAGTAGGGGAAAAAAGAGAAACTTGTAATCTGATTCGACGTGGTTTATTTGTTTTTAAACTGCCAGATAGCCATCGACCATACACTTGGATGATTTTAGAGCGAGAAAGACGTTTGCGAAGAGTCGCGCGTTACCGTTAAACGAAGATCTGTCTCGGCTGTGCGTGTTCGCGGGTAAACTCGAACGGGGTGGGAGTAAAAATTTCATAAAGAGTCTTCGAGAGAAGGAGAAAAACTCATCGATGAGGCAGACACGAAAACAACCTTGTAACGAATTTCCTTTTATACTTTACTCTCCACTTTTGCGCCTCCCGAACATCGCAATTGTCGACTCGCGTTAGGTTGGAACAAACGTCCCACAGTCATTGTTCATCAATAACTATAGCGTCATTCCAGGTCAATTAAGTATTCCGTGACGAGAGAAAAACGCATCATCGACGGAAATCTCGTGTACTGCGTTTTTATGCTTCACGAATTACGAAGCTTTAATTACGGTTGGAATACGTGAAACTTTAAATAGTTTTTCTCTGAATCTCGTCACGACGAAGCAGATGCAAGGCGCGTGAAGGCGTGCCTCTTCGAAATAGCAACACTACTAATCCCAATTTAAGGAGTTATACCTAGTCACGCCGCCGAAAAGAGGCAAATGAATTTTTTTAAAAAGCGAAAGCATATATTTTTACAGAACTTTTTGCACTTAAAAGAGCAACATTTAAAGAGCACTTCATAATTTTTTAATTATAATTTTTATATTAATTTAAAACAAAATGGCGGCTATTTGAAGTCGAAGTACTGATTTTTTCGAGTGATTGTCGCACGATAACATCAAGATTTCAACTTTAAGTAGCCGTCATTTTGTTTTAAATGAATATTTCCCAAATTCCCTCCGTTAATCGGAGGATACATTAATATCCTAACGAAATCTTTTTTGTTTACGCAAAACCAAATTTTTAAAAAGGCTTGTTGAATATCGGTTGTTACTTTATTATAAACGTAAATAATTTTCTACAAGAAAATTACCAAATGCTCTTTAAATGTTGCTCTTTTAAGTACAGAAAGTTCTGTAAAAATATATGCTTCTGCTTTTTAAAAAAAAATCACAAACATTCACCTCTTTTCGGCGGCCTAACTAAATATAACCCCTTAAGAAAGATACGCAAGGAAGTTCTACACAAAATCCAATCGATTCAAACGATTGAATCGAAGAAGCGTATGAAACCAGTAAGTATCTATATGTAGATACGAGTACGTGGTGATTTTTACGAAACTGGGTCGAGCTTCCGATATCTCGCGAAGAATAAAAAGCTAACATCCGTGATAAACAGATAGGTACGTGTGCTGCGTTGTATGCACGCGATTAAAATAATGTCTCTACGAGACTCCATTAAGAGTCTCCGTTATATGCTTCCTGTATCATCGCGCTATATTATAAAACATTACTGATTCCCATTATTAATTTAATTGACGGTAAAAAAGAATTGTTTCACGACTCGCGTGGCTGAACACGAGATCCCACACTCAGCAAAATATTATACAGCGATTCATTCCATATCGGAAAAAAGAACGAATAAAAAATGTAGGTGTTAGAATAAAAAACACAAAGGAAGCGGAGAGCGGTTGACAGAAGAAGGCGCGAGAGACAGACGGTGCTTTCCGAAATGCACGAATCCAGAAAGGTCGAAGGAAGGTTGGTATGCAGTTGGTACTCACCGCGTACTTGTCCTTGTAAAAAAGCGAACTGGTCGACATGTCGTTAATCCGAAAGCAACAAGTTGCAGAAACCGCGTCAGCTCACGGCTTCATCGCTGTTCCTCGTTATTCCGATTGCAACGTTCCGCGATATCCATTGACTGTTGGACACACACGTGGACGCAGAAGCGAGCGCGACGCACACGTACACGCACACGCGCACGCGAGCACTTGGATATCTTGCCGCGGTAAACGCAAAAAAGTCCACACTAGCCCGGAGGAAGAGTCTGCGATTCTCGGTGATCCGAGTGTTGACAGCGTATTGAAATTTAGATCTACGCGGAAAGAACCAAGTGCATGACTGACGAGCGGGTCAGAGCGGATCGGTACGATCGTGACGGATTCGGATGAAACGATGCAATACGATACGATACGATACGAAACAGGAAGGGACAAAACAGGAGGGGACGGGACGGGGTGGAACGGAACGGAACGGATCGACGCACGCTGCGAAAGAAAGAGACTGATACACCGTGTGTATGTCCTGTTAGTTTATGGCCACGGTTACGGCAAGAAAGGTAGAGTCCTCCCCTCTACCGATACACCACGCTGACCTACAATCTAACGCAAAGGCTCTCTCTTTTCGCTCTCTTTCCCCCCTCCAACTATCTCTCTTCCCCTCTCTTTCTTTCTCTCTTTTTCATTTATATGCTATAATTTATATGCTCGTGTATTTTACAACTTGCTGGCACCATCTACTACGCTCTTTGTTGCTCAAGCGAATGTCGTTTCGATGTTTCTAACCTTCCGATTCTTATGTAAAGTAATCCGAACGAGTGTCTCTAATTGTAAGATTTAAATAGATTGGACGTGCGTGGTTTGGAAAGGGATATTTTATGGCACGAATCGTTACTTTTAAGGTGGAAACGTCGATGTCACCTCAAGGTCAGTTTTGTTTTCCTTTAAATGCAATGTCGCTCGTGTCGCTATAATGCAGAAAGGAGAACGTGCTTGAAAGATGAGAGAGCGTCTGGCGTGCAGGTTAGTGCCCCCTGTCTTTTAAACGTCATTTACTTTTCAACCTTATCGATAATATTATAGTAAGTTCAAGCTTGTCTCGTTTCATACCATGTTTCTATCTATGTACGTAAACTCCGTTACGATGATATTACACGATCTAAAGCTCTTTGAATCGAACATCTTTCAATGGATATAAATAAGTTTCTAAACTAGAAATTACTTTGTTGTTCACTTTATAAGAATTACCTTGTACGTGTATGTCAAGCAAACACTCGTGTATTATGTCGTTATAAAATATTTAAATATAGAACGAAGTATAATAAAAATATGTGAAACACGTCGAATCATCTACGGAGATCAATTCTGCGCAACAGTGTATTTTGACTTTAGCCAGTATACACGCGTGGTTTCTACCGTTTGAAATGTCCAGAGTGATAGCATCGATTTTGGTTTAAACCGTTCGAAATCGTAACTAGCGAAACGTGCGAATATAACTTTTCAAAAGTTCGATTCCGGAAACAAGAGAAGTCGACATCGATGACGGCAACCAATCGCCATCTTGTTTGGTCGATAGTTGAATCTCGAAACACTCTCGAATCAGAGGTCTACGGCGCGATACGTAAGTGCCCTGTGTTTGTTTGCTTCTTGCGGAACGGAGCTCTCGAAATATGACTCAAGAAGGCCAGTAAGTATATTTGAATTCACATAAAATTCCCGTCGAACATATTCCTCGATTCTCAAAGTGCATCCGTCCGGTATTACTACGAGAAGAGCAGCGGGCGACTGTGAAAAGAACACGAATGCCGCCCCGTGGCTTTCGAAACACCGCCATGTTGTAAGACGGCTTTATTGATTCTCGAATTTTCTAGAAAAGAATCGCGAGAAATTCTCTCGTCCCCGGCTCTTTCTCCAAATCGCGATACTCCGCCCTTCCGTTTCTGATAGCCGGCTACGTAGTCGACGAGAAATCCACGAATTTCCCTGTCCTATTTCTCGAATCAGCAAATATTGGATAACCGAGCATCGATGCACTTCCTTTTAATAGCTCGTATCTCCAACCATGTATCGATATATTTTAGAAGAATAATACGCCTTAGTTCCCTACACGTTTTATCGAGACGCCCAGAATGATATAAGATTACGTGCCTCTGCTTTCCATCGTTTGCTAATAACGATGCATCGGTTTTGCTGTAGTGACTAGCGATTTTTGTCGGAATCCATACAGTTTCCTTCCTAACCTTTACCTACGTTTCATAATTACGGTGTTCTTGTATCTCTATAACTAGCTATACCTCGGATTATAATAGTCAACGATGCGTTACATTTCGTTCACTTAATTCGAATAAAATCATCATCCCACATCTTTCGATATTAATTACGGGGGAAACGAAATTCTGATATGTAATCTATATACATACTCGCGTGTCGCCACACGGAACCTGTAGCCGTGTGATACGCATATATGCATGTGTTTACGCACATCCGTAAAACGCATTATGAACACACGTGCACGAGACGCGTATATTTCGCAGTATTTCGAACAAACATTATTTACGCGACCAACAACGACCAAATTACACGAATATTAACTATCGCGATGCCCCGTAGACTATAGCTTCACTTCGCGGATTCATCGCGTTCATAAATCTCCAAATGTATTCTTATAATAAACAAAAATGGATGAATAATTCTATTACTTCTACGATAAAATTAAAATCTTCGTCTTTTTTTTCGACACAGCTATATTTAACTAAAGATTCGTGACTATTGTAATCCTATTCTAAATAATTAAATAAAACGGCTGTTTTGCCGTCGAAAAACATTAATTCATTGAAATTGTTTAGATTGCCTCCCCCGCCTGTTATGTGGGCCCAAAGGAGAGATGTTTTATTCGTTACCATCTGTCTAGAAGATTGCAAAGATCCAGTTATTAAGACCGAACCAGAAATGATATATTTCAAAGGAGTAGGTGGAACGGAACAAAAGATGCATGAAATTACGATTAACTTGTACAGCAGAATTGTTCCAAACAAAACAGTTCAAGCCTTAAGGGGGAGGACTATCGAGTTAGTTCTCCCCAAAGAAACTGATGCCCCTTATTGGCCGAGATTAACAAAAGAGAAAACGAAAGCTCATTGGTTAAAAACTGATTTCAATAAGTGGAAGGACGAAGTTTACAGCGACGACGATAGTAACATGAAGGACGGCAAAGAATTGGAAGAGGTAACGACGCATCTTTTTTTTTCGATAGGGAGAAAATATTATCAGCGGTCGATTAGTTCGATTATCTTCGTTAGACTTTGAATACGCGGCGACGAATACGAATTCTAACTTACTCGATTTCTACTTGAATGTTTTCTAATAACGCTTGCAGATGATGAGACAGATGGGTGGCTTGGGAGGTTCGGTAGACAATAAGCCAGACTTCCCCGATTTAAATATGGATGATGAAGACGAAGACGAAGGCGAAGGGATGGATAGCGACGACGACGATTTACCTGTGCTGTACGATCGAAATAGTTACGATGCTCCTACTTTAGAATAATCTTCGTTAAGAAAATAAAAAATAAAAAACAAATGGCGACCTAAGTATAGTACACCACCAGGCGATTTTTCAGTAGGCCATGCTATTTGTATTTTCAGTTGCAAATAACATTTGCAAAAATATACTAAAGGCCCAGGTTTTGCAGTAGCAAACAGGCGATTAAACGGTGCGCGAGAAGCTGTCGATATAAAACAAGAGTTACAGTGGTCGACATAACGAACAGAAACACTTTCTAAAGGTTCTCCAATCTTTCTTTAGTCGGTAGCTCATATACTAAGTTATAATGGGCAAGCTCCTTTTTTTTTTTTTTTTTAAATGATTGTGTAAAATACAAAGGTGATAAAAGAATGAAAAATGAATTAAATTATCTGTGGAATTTATTTCAGGTAATCCCGCTAAACAAATTTTAATGGCGAAACAATGTAATAAGTGAATTTACATCGGTAATATTAATGCGATCAACTTCACCTTGTCTCGTTACGAACTTAGTATATTTCTCGTTTATATTTACACGATACATAATTTGTAGGGTTAAAACGGTACATACTGGTTTATTTGAGAGGAGCGAATAAGTGGAACGTGGGCGAAAGATTCGTGTTGTTTATTGTTCGAATTTGAGAAATTGATAAGGAGTAAAAAAAATTATCGGTTCATTTATCCAACGATACTGGAAGCGCCGCGTAACGCTAGATATCCAGCAGTTATATCCATTGGTAGACTTCGGACTGTTGCAAATTCTTCGGCAGTTGCATAATATAATTTAGTCTGTGGATCTGTATATCGTGCCTGTAAAATAAATGTAATTTATATATCTATTTACATATTAATGATGTAACCGGTTGTACAATGATGCTGGAGATTATCACTTACCGGCAGCCCAGAGATATCCGAATATTTCTTTGCTGGTCTAAAGCTTGGCGGTGCATTAATCGAACTGTCTGAAATTTATGTAAATTGGCAATAATATTCATCGTGGATTAACACTCGCCACATACAATTCCGAAATGTTTACGCATTGTGTACTCGGTGATTTGATATTTTAATAGGAGAAGGATTTAACAGTGTTCGTTCCCTTGATTGTTGGTGTTTCTTAAGATAGGCTGTTTTTATTACACTTCCAATCGTTCGAATAATTTGAGATCTATTAGAGTAAGATTGATTGTTTCTTACAATGCACTACTTCCCCGGGCCATGGTAGAGCACGTTCCTGAGCCAAGACTTGCTTCAGAGATCGCCACGTTCGTTTCTTTCCAGTCGTACTAGTAGGGCGAAATTTCTGTTGGAAAATTGAATTCTTAAAAACTGGTTGCGGCTTCTTGTTAAATTCGATCACTTCCTCGCTCACCATTTTTCCATTTTACCTATAACTAGAAGTTGTAAGTGTTTTATATAAAGCTAGTAATCGATGTCAGCGCGATATATGAGAGCAGTTTAATTAATACGAATAATCATTAACATTTATTAAGATCAACCTTTACATCAGTTAATCGTATTGTATAATAAACTATCGTTTAAAAAGATTTACGCCCAATTTGTTACGATACAGATACACTGAAAAAAATGTCTTTATTACAAAGTTACATTAAGTTACGATTAAACGATTTACGATGAATTTTCTTCCGGATTATATAAAACTAATATCTTTTGTACGTCGCATCCCAATATACCAGAGATAGTACGCATCATCGTTGTATCGATACGTTTGACGAAAACTTCGGCCCATCGACTCAAAATAAGTAAAGCGGTATAGCAGTCCTGCGAATCTCTAAAAAGAATGTTTAATCTACTGAGACTTGCATCACTTATACATATATGTATATATGTATTATTTTTCTCTTTTAATAAAATACCTCTGGAATTCGAAATGATATTTATATCCTTGCGATACGTATCTTTGAATAACTATCGACAAACTATCTTCGAACTTGACGAAAGCCCTTTCGCTAGGTTCGATCAGGCATAAGATCGCGTGACGACAGAGAATTTCGTTGTAGTTTATTCGATCTTTCGTACCATTGTTATAACATTCTTTCTGCGTAATAAGTATTAAGTAAACATTAAAATGTATTCGAACACCTCGACAGAATAAAGATAACGCTGTTGTATAACCTTCGCTATATGAAGAGTAATTTCGACATTCCTCTTTATACATTTTACGCGCTCCGTACACAAGCGTAAGATCTTTTTAGATATTTCTACCTCCTTAGCCACGATGCTCGTTATATTGCTCGCCAAATTATGCTCGCCCGAAGCTTCCCCGTTGCAATCCTTCGCGTTTAAGACATCGATATCTTTGCAATTATTAAACGCGCGTACGTCGTGGCAAGATAATTTACAAGCTTCGAGCGTAGAAGCTTTTTTACATTTACTTTTATTATAATTATGTAAGGTAGCGTGTTTCTCTCTGCACGTCGTGGACGATAAACTTCTCTTCGAATCGTTCGACTTATTCCCTAAATTTGTTCTTAGATTCCTTTTGCGAGTTAGGGTCTTACTGGATAATTTAGGTTCAGTCTTTTTTATAATTTCGATATTTCTTCTCCTCGCTCTAACTTTCTGGAGGATCTTTGTGTTAATGTTTTTTAAATGAGACGTCAATATCCTTGTATTGCTCAAAGAATTAAATTTATCGAAGAAGCTAGCATGTTTCTCTATGAAATATCGTATGCTTTCTTGGTTGGAGAAATCCAAGTTCTGCTGCATATTAATATCTCTGACTTTCTCCAAGGTGTAAAGTAATTGCTGCTCGATCCTATGAGCTTTGTCTATGTACGGTATGAAATTGATCTTGCTAAAATTCTTACAAGCGGGAGATTTTATCCTTAAACCTAAACTTCGAACGAACGCGTGTAGAAATTTATCCACGTCGAACATTGGTCCCTCGAACATATTTCAAGTCACTGCATCACAACGTTACGTAGCTTACGACACAGAATGGATATTAAGCGTGCAAATGGTTTAAAGTACCACGCGTAGAAAAACATTAAAAAATACTAATTTACTTGTTATGAAAAAGCCAAGGGTTGTTTATAACAACCCTTTGCAATTGTTTCTTTGTCCAACTTCATAACGGTATAGCATGCAATATTCTTTCGTATCATTTATACTTTGCCGCCAAGATTTACTTTAAAGATTGACGTGCCAATCAGTCGTCATTGTTGCAATAACCTTTTTAATGTAATTTAGAAGAACGCTATACGAAATGAGTTTGTTAATTGTAAGTATATTATAATTATGTATATTGTTAATAGGGTGAATGACCATGAGGCAAAGAAATTTCGATTATAAATTTAAGAATATTATATGGAGCGCAGTTGCACTTTTAATATCCCATATTTTAATTTTTATTAAAAGTATGCGGTCATTTTCTGGGTTTCTACACGTTTCGCATTTTATAATCGTTTTTTTTTTAATTACGATAAGAATAAGTAATTATTTTTATAGAAATTTCGAGAAAAATAAATTTAAATGCAATTTCAATAGTTGCTTTGTTGTTATACATAAATATATTCAAGTATTAATCTCGAAAGGTCCATAAATTCAACAATTCGGTCATTCATTGGTTGGTTTACCCTAGTACATCGTTTCCTAACCTTTGACACTAACAGTTTCTAAAGTATATCTTGAGTAACATTCTTACGAACTGTTTGTAAACTACTTATGTGAGTAGTCATATGTAGTATTTGGTTTTACCCAGTCTTACCTGTGCATTCGCATAATATTATGATTATTATGAACATAGAATCTGCGATACTACTCAGTATCGATAGATCGAACCTGATCGAAACGTTACATAGTGATCTGGAGGATAGCCAAAATTCAATTTCTCAACTTCAACTTTACAATGTAATTTTTTTGTACGAATTGACAACTCTCTAGAGCTTCTAAGTCTGCGTACCTATCCTTTTTCAAATCATTTTTTGATTAGATGTAATATTACGAAGACAGAATCATGAAATTTTATGTGAATCTAATTGTATTTATTATCATTGGCGAATCCAGAGGGGGGCCTGAAGACGTCTTAAAGACGGCTTATAGACGTCGTGTGCTATCTGGGAATAAGTAAAATATATTTGTTTGTTCGTAAAATATCCTATCTGAAAAGAAACAAATATTTGGGCCGAAATGCTATGGATGCAGGGCAACTAAATAAAAAAAAAAGCAATAATATGAATTAAAACTGTTAGAATTAAGCTGCTAAATGTAGGTATATGTAGATAACTATACCTATGTAAAAGAGAGAGGGGGGAAAGAAAATGGGACCTGGTCCTCCAAAGCAAAAATCCTAGCTACGCCAATGGTGCTTCTCAATTGATAATATAACCAAGTTTTAAATAATAAGTGATAATCTTGAAATTGAATATTACTACGCAAAGTTATTAAGTCCAATTCTTAGAATATCAAGATTAAATCCGAGCTAAGTTTCTTTTAAATGTGAAATATATTTCAATGAAATCTGTATACACGCGTGTGAAAACGAAATAATTACTTATATAGACTTATAGAGCAATAGAGCAAGTCTGATTAATTAATGTTACCGAATAAAACAGTTCCTTTCGAATTATCCGCTTGAACCGTTGAACCGTGAGAGCCAGGTGGGAAGCAAGCAATAGCTCGCGAGAATAGTGGGGGTAACGTGAAATGAGGTTGAGAAGAACGTGACAAATTCACCTTCCGCTCTGTTGAAGGTCAGAAGCAAAGTATTTTCGAAATTTCTTCCAGTCTCGCAAACAAAGCGAAATTTCATTTCTATCTACACTACAAGCGAAGCGATACACTGCAAAACCATGGGTCGGAAATTTTTTGTCGGTGGTAATTGGAAGATGAACGGTAATAAAAGTGAAATAGACAAGATCGTTGCTTTTTTAAAAGCCGGTCCGCTCGATCCAAATGTGGGTACGTCTCTCTTATATATTATACTTCAGAATTTGTGCTTCCCGATTTTTTAAGTCACGTCAACCGAAATGTTACGTAACATTTCGATTCTCGATACAATATAATAATAAAGTATTTATGCTATCGACCGTATTTCTTAAATAAACAATAAGTGTTTTCGGCGCACTAGTTCGGTCAGTTTAAATGTTAATAAAAGCTATTTGCAATAATTTAATAGATATAATAATACAAGATATTAATCAATTTATATTTTTATAATACTTTCAACACCATAACTATATCAGAGGTTGTCGTTGGCGTACCATCGATATATTTGACGTACGCCAAGAGCATATTACCCGCCAATGTTGACATCAGCGCGCAAAACACGTACAAGGTTCCAAGCGGAGCCTTCACTGGAGAAATTAGCCCCGCTATGCTCGTGGACAATGGAATTCCATGGGTGATTCTCGGTCATTCCGAACGTAGAAACGTTTTCGGCGAATCCGACGAATTAGTCGCGGACAAAGTAGCTCATGCTTTGGAAGCCGGAGTAAAGGTAGCATTAACTTTTACGTAAAGAATAATACATATGTTTCCCTGCGAATTGACGAATATCTCCGTTCGAAATAAAGGTAATCGCGTGTATCGGGGAGAAGTTGGAAGAGCGCGAAGCTGGAAAAACAGAAGAAGTGGTCTTCAGGCAGACCAAAGCTATCGCGAGTAAAATAAAATCTTGGGACAACGTAGTCCTTGCTTACGAACCGGTATGGGCGATCGGAACGGGCAAGACAGCCACGCCTCAGCAGGCTCAAGAAGTCCACGACAAGCTGAGAGAATGGTTCTCTAAGAACGCCACTCCGGCTGTCGCCGAAACTCTTAGAATTATTTACGGAGGGTCGGTGACGGCGGGAAACGCGAAAGACTTGGCGAAAGAAAAAGACATCGATGGATTCTTAGTTGGAGGAGCATCTTTGAAGCCTGACTTTGTACAAATTGTTAACGCCAAACAGTGAAACGAAACATTCTGGAATGGCACAAAATTTATTTGCTTATTTATTCATACGTGTTATAGACATGTATATTTTAAGCAGTATAAAGATTTAACTTGTATATTTCGTGTTCGTTGTATAGAAAAATATCGAAATCATGTTACCGCGACGACAAGTTATCCTAATTAGGAATGGATCGTTAATAACACAATAAATATCGCACTAAAATGTAAATGTTAACGTTTATTATGGCAATAATCCTTTCGTTTTATTTATCGACTAATTCGTGGGCTATGATACTTTCGGGCATGGGAGTATCGGCGACTTCTTTGATTCCTCCTAATTTTGCTTTCGCGCAGGCGATATCGGATAAGCATTTAAATGTCCGTGGTTCCCACACGGCCAAATTAGCTAGGGACTTACGGTTAAGAAAGATATTACATCTGCTTAATCCTTCGAACAATGTCTTCAGAGTAATGCCGTGTTCAGTTGTGGCGGCGTTTATCCTGGTTTCCCAAAGCTAGAATAGAATGTAAATTATTAAATAATTCTAGAGCTACGGAATTAAAGGAAAAGTTATTTCTTACCTCTTTCATATCTTCTTTTTTAAGTTGTCTCCCTTTCGTAGACTTTAACAATGCTCTGTGCACATTTCTAATAGCTATGCTGTAACAATTCCGTCTCCTTCCGTAAAAATGCTGAAAGCAGTTTTATTGAGAATAGAAATTACTCTAATTCATGATTTCGGAAACTATGCAGAATGCGTTTACTAACCGCAGCTAATTTAAATATTTGTCGCTTTCGCCAAAATTCGTCGGGACCTCGAGATCTCACGAATAATTGCAAACTTAAAAATACCATGTTCTCTGAGTAACTGTGGAAAAAGTCAGTTAAGAAGATTGTTTCTTTTTGGTTCGGTAAATTTTAACCAGGCGAAGAATAATAATTGATTTGAGGTTATTTGAAGTTACAAATATACCGGAAAAGAGGTAGAAAGTAAATATAGCCAACCGGTTCGATTTCGTTCTCTCTACTACAAATGCACGATAAGGAATGCTGCAACTTCACGTGGCTGGTATACAGTCGTGTTCAGTGGTTGGCCGGTATTTTACGTCGCGTCGTAAATGTATGTATAATATGTCGTTTTTAAGCCCATTTTATACGTATTATTTGTCGCAAATGTCGTAAATAGAAATATTCATTATTTTAAAGATTCAACAATTAAAGTGTTGGAAAAATATACTTCTTTCTGACTCGCTTGTTCCCAGATAGCACAACGTCTGGTAAAGTCTTAAAGACGTCCAAAAGGCGTCTTAAAGACGTTTTAAAGACGTCTTGTTACAAATCAAGACGTACAGATCTAAAATAGACATAAACTAGACGTCTGTAAGACGAGGTGTGCTATCTGGGTTGGTTGCATGCGAATACTATAACCCAGATAGCACACCTCGTCTTAGAGACGTCTAGTTTATGTCCATTTTAGGTCTGAATGTCTTGATTTGTAACAAGACGTCTTTAAGACTTTACCAGACGTTGTGCTATCTGGGAAAATAACACAGACGAGGTATAGGATAGATCTAATCAACCAATGTATTTTTCTGTCACCGGTTTGGGGGGTCCTAGGACCCCCTTACCATTTTAGTGTCGCATGCAACGTTACCGGTGAAGTCTCGAAACAGATAGTAACGCTACGCGTGGTAGGAAGTAGAATACAACACGTGTAAAACTAGGTCATTCGAAACCCGCGATTTACGAACGATTCTGTTAGAGTAACGATATAAAAATCGTTTTATAAACGTATTCCGTGCAACATCAGAGAAAGAAGGAACACAACGAAACAAGAACATATCGTCGGTGATAGTGCAAAACCGCGTATGAGCAGTTTGTAAATACCGCGGATCTGCAAAAGTAGCGAAATTGATATTTCGCGTTCACGGTTGCCAAAGCGCTGTTTCGCTTTTTTTAAAAGTCACGCCATTGATGTTAGTATTTATTACAATGAGTGCTAAAACTGTCCCAATAAAGTTCAGTTAAAGAAATCCCTTAAAATAGCTAAAATATTAAGTTTTCTCTTTCTCCTGCAAAATCGGTGAAATGCAGATACGCGGTATTTACAAACTGCTCATACGCGCTTTTGCACTATCACCGACGATATACACCTTTTAACCATGCCGTCCTATTCGACTTTATTTAAAGCAAAACAAATTATTTTAACATAAAAATTTATATAAACAACATTATACGCGTGATTTTGGGTCGGGTAGGAACAATCGAATAACATTTCACGTTACATATTTTATTCTCAAATTTCACCAAAGTATTGCAACTCAAATAAATTTTTATACAATGGCAGCTATCAGCTCGGTTCTCACCAATTACCAGGTCTCACCGCGTGGAGGTTGCTGCGTTTTGAGACCCGTAGAGAGATAGATGGAATCATAGTTCCGTCGATCTCCCTGTACATGAAACCCTTAGCCTACTAAACCAAAGAGATGGATGGAAACAAAGTTTCATCGATCCCTTCGGTTCAGATATCGAATCGGAGATGAGGAACCAACAAAAGGTTCATCCCGAAAAAAAACTCTAATCCCATCCACCCTCCATTATAATCAACTCATCGCGTCCCGCATTGCAAGCAATGAGGGAAGCGGCAATCTCACTCTACTATTTAAAAAAAAATCCGCGGACGCGAAAGAGATTTTACAATTTCATAGTCTTAACAGACTATGCTTCGGTATATTAACCCTTCGGACTGTGATTGCAATATTCGGTAAAAGGCTACTAAAATTCTTTCAAAAGACTTTACTTTAAAGTCTAAAGGGTTAACATACACGCGTGAGAGAAATAGACGAGAGAGGTTCTCGTCGATCTCTTTGCTTTGCTCGATGCTTTCGAGTGACAAACAGATTCTAAGTATCTCATTGCAGAGATAGAAAAGAATTGACAAACGCACTTGCGTAACTTACGAGGGATATGCGAAAGCTAAGAATCTCCCGATTGAGATTGCAAAGGAGACTAAACGCGACATTCACTCTCGATGCACGGAATTTTCGTTTCTACATGTCGCGTGTGGCCGAGAACGAGCCATCTGAGACTACAGAGCGCATCGACTTGGAAGCCCGGTATAGAAGCCCGGTATTCGACAGGATATAGAACTCAGAATGGTCATGAACTGGCGCACATCATCGACTTACAAGGGTCTTCTGTCTAAAGCCGACAGACGCGACATTCACTCTCGATGCACGGAATTTTCTTTTCTACATGTCGCGTGTGGCCGAGAACGAGCCATCTGAGACTACAGAGCGCATCGACTTGGAAGCCCGGTATAGAAGCCCGGTATTCGACAGGATATAGAACTCAGAATGGTCATGAACCGGCGCACATCATCGACTTACAAGGGTCTTCTGTCTAAAGCCGACAGGCGCGACATTCACTCTCGATGCACGGAATTTTCGTTTCTACATGTTACGCGTGGCCGAGAACGAGCCATCTGAGACTACAGAGCGCATCGACTTGGAAGCCCGGTATAGAAGCCCGGTATTCGACAGGATATAGAACTCAGAATGGTCATGAACTGGCGGGCATCATCGACTAACAATGGTCTTGACTAACAATGGTCAGACGGGACGCGACGCGACGCGACGCGACGCGACATTCACCCTCGACGCACCGAAATTTCGTTTCTACATGGAGACTCAGGTAAGTACTACGACTTTAGACACTCGTAAAAAGCCGTGATACCAGCACAGTCTGTCGCGCTCTACAGTCGAGCAACACCATGCTCCAAATCGAAATCAGTGGTCGAAGGCGAATTGTATTTCTAGAAAAGTGCATTTGGCACTCTTTTATGTAAAAAGAACGAGACGGAACAAAAGCTTATCGCTCGAATTACGCAAGTGCATTTTTTAATAGATGTCGCGGACGCGAAAGAGATATATACTTTCCATTCTCGTCTATGTCCCTGTACGTACATAGGTCTTTACAATTCTCTTACTTAAATCTAAACGCACGATTTCCTGAAAATCTTGCGAAAATATATTAACCCTTTGAACTTTGGTTGCAATATTTAGAGAGAAAAGGCTACTATGTTCTTTCAAAAGATTTTAATTTAAAGTTCAAAGGGTTAATAAGTGTATACACGCCGCGGGGTATATAGGGGTGGCTCTAATTCGAAAAAGGAGTAGCAACTTTTGGCCCTCTTGTATTTTAAACGCGCCATTTCAATTATTTCAGATTCCTTGCTCCCGGAATGGACTCGTTGGGCAAAGTCTTTTTGTTTGCATTTTGTAGGATGCATATCCTACCAAAATGCACTGCGTGCAATTAAGTAGGATGCTTACCCTTCCAAAATGCACGCACAAAGATTACTACCCAGGAATACAAGGTACTCGTGTCTACAATCGCATGCAAGTAGGCCCTCTTTAGGGCCTATGCTGCAGGCCCTCTCTAAGGCCCACGTTTTAGGCCCTCTCTAGGGCCTATGGCAGGCCCTCTCTAGGGTCCCCATTTGGACCCTCTCTAGGGCCTACGCGCTAGGCCCTCTCTAGGGTCCATTTGTTGGGCCTTCTCCAGGGCCCACAGCTAGGCCCTCTCTAGGGCCTAGAATCTCCTTGGCAAGTCTAAGCTGAAAATTGAAGCTAAGCGAAAATTTGACTCTACATCCGCGATAAAAAAGCAATTAGAGCACCGGTGCTCTGGACGAACTTTATATGCGCAGAAAATTGGCTCTACTTTCGCGAAGAAAATTCAACTGGAGCTTCGGTGCTCTGAACAAGTCTTAGATACGCAAAAATTTGACTCTAAATTCGCGGTAATACTACTCTAAGTAAGAGCCACGGTGCTCTGCAATACATGGACGCGAAAAAAGCGGGGACTCTACGATCGCATTACAAATTTTTCGCGGTGACTCTACTCGACCCGATCGATTCGGTTATTTTATGAATTATTAATCGGAATTGTCAAAATCGCGAGCAACTGATTTAATTTTCTGATTTTAAAGCAGACACATGCATGTCACTATCTACGAGTACCTTGTATGGTCAGCTCATTTGATTCTGCTCTTTCCAACACATATGCGCGGCGGTTAGTGGCCTATTTCATATAACTGGCATTCGTTTTAGGAATATTTCTGCAATATTTCGTGAATATGGTTTAGAAAAGAGCCACGTCACGAGGCTATTGCCTAGACGCCCTAAGCCATACTCGCGAAATATTGCGTAAGTGTTCCCAAAACGAATGTCGACCATGTGAAATGGGTCCCTGCATGTCGCGCATTTGTGTTAGAACGGCCAGAATCGAAAGAGCTGGCTACGCTACGTTTTCTACAGACACCATTTTATTCTCTTGCATGCACCCACATTCAAAGAATTATAAAGTGACTTATCGTTCGCTGTCATCAAGAGTACTGCATCTCTGCAAACTCGAACCCCTGACCAGCACCCCTGGGACCAGCAACTCTGTGACCAGCACCCCTCGAACCGGCATCCATCGGACCAGCACCCATCGGATCAGCACCCATCGGACCAGCACCCATCGGACCAGCACCCATCGGACCAGCACCCATCGGACCAGCACCCATCGGACCAGCACCCATCGGACCAGCTCCCCTCAGCCCAGCAGCTCCAGTTGGACTCGTGCATGACTCTACTTTCGCGGTCAAAAATCTATTAGAGCACCGAAGCTCTCAACTAGTTTTACTTGCGCAAAAACACTGACTCTACGATTGCATTACGGGCAATCACAAATACTATTACTGAAACAGACAATTTGTATTTAAGCAAGTTCCAAAAAATTTTCTTTAAATTCCAGGCAGCCACATGGAGCGCCACGCAATTCAGACATTTAGAAAAATTTCGAGCAGCCACATTGGGCGCTTAATGATTCTTAACATTCATAGGAAAAAGGAGTGGCCCCTTTGGGCGTATAATACTTTTCAATTTTAATGAGAAGAAAAAACGAGAGTCCTCTATGGACGCTTAACGATTCTTAAGACTGATAGAAAAAAGGAGTGGCTCCTTTGGGCGCCTAATACTTTTCAATTTTAATAAGAAAAGAAACGGCAGCGTCTATGCGCGCTTAACGATGTCTAATCACAAAACGGAAGAACAGCAGCCTCCTTGGGCGCATAATAATTCCGAATTGTAACGTGAAAAAAGCAGCCTCGTCAGGCGCTAATGGCATGGAATGCCAGAAAAATGTTCTAATTCTACTCTACAATGTTAGTAATCCCGAGCCCGCCAACGAAATTCTGAGTGAATCTGTTAAAGAATTCACCAGAAAACTCTTCGGCGAATCCCTCGGCGAATCCCTCGGCGAATCCCTCGGTGAATCCCCCGGCGAATTCTTCGATGGAACGCTTAAAACTAGTGTTGCCTGCCCAAGTTTTCTAAGTTACATGCGGTTACAATTTCTTTCGCATATTTTAGAGGTACGCTTGCAATGCTTTCGAGTGACAAACAGATTCTAAATATCTCATTGCAGAGATAGAAAAGAATTGACAAACGGACACGGATTCGCCGTCTCCGTCTTCGGAATCATATTTCCGGAAAGAAAGAAAAGACAATCGAAAGTAGGGAATATAAAAGTCACTATGACAAGTGTTTAAAAGTATGCTAAATGAGAAACGGCATGGTGCACGGTCAAGCTAATTGTAAGAGAAAGCAAAAGCAAAAGGTGTCACTCTCGACAAGCAAGCCTACCTCTACCCTTAAATTTAGCCTATCGCACTCTTTACAATGAGCCCTAGTGGCATAATCTATCGCAAATATCCACTTGCGTAATGATTGCAATGTACGGTAAAAGGCTACTAAAATTCTTTCAAAAGACTTTACTTTAAAGTCTAAAGGGTTAACATACACGCGTGAGAGAAATAGACGAGAGGTTCTCGTCGATCAACAAAGAAGGAAAGACTTCTTTTGGAGCTTCGGTGCTCTGAACAAGTCTTAGATACGCAAAAATTTGATTCTAAATTCGCGATAATACTACTCTAAGTAAGAGCCACGGTGCTCTCGGGTGAGCATGCAACGAGTATTGAATGGCGCAATTCCTACCACCCTGCTGAACGAGTCGAAAGGGAAAAGCGCACGGCATCTCTCAGGCGATCCTACTTGCTCCGACGCGTGCGACCCGCCAGGTGTAACCGGTGGGAAACACCCCGGCCGAACTTACTGTGCGTAGTTAGCAATCACAGCCCGAGTGACCTACGCAGGCAGCTTCCAAACGGTACACCCCCTACGCCCGAAACCTTTCCCTTTCGACAAGAACAAGGGATGAAACTGATCCACCCATACACATTCCATGCCTAGCTAGAGCATGAAACGAGTAATGAATGGCGCAATTCCTACCACCCTGAAGGAGTCGAAATGGAAAAGCACACGGCATCTCTCAGGCGATCACTGTTGCTCCGACCACATGCGAACCTGCGAGCTCCCCCAGCCGCGTGTACCCTGGCTCAAGCCTACTTACGCGGAGATTGGGCAATCGGCCCGAGTGACCTACGCAGGCAGCTTCCAAACGGTACACCCCCTACGCCCGAAACTTTTCCCTTTCGACAAGAACACCAGGGGATGAAACTGATCCACCCATACAGATTCCATGCTCAGTCGCTTGCTTCCGGAAACGGAAACAGCGGCGACCTCCTCATAAGAGATGAGGAGCCAACGAAACAGCGACAAAGCTAATAAAATTCTGTAACGACTTGGCAACTGTACATGAAACGCGAAAGAGAGGTACTCTTTACAATTTTATAGTCTTAACAGACTATGCTTCGGTATATTAACCCTTCGGACTGTGATTGCAATATACGGTAAAAGGCTACTAAAATTCTTTCAAAAGACTTTACTTTAATGTCTAGAAGATTAACATACACGCGTGAGAGAAATAGACGAGAGTTTCTCGTCGATCTCTTTGCTTTGCTCGATGCTTTCGAGTGACAAACAGATTCTAAGTATCTCATTGCAGAGATAGAAAAGAATTGACAAACGCACTTGCGTAACTTACGAGGGATATGCGAAAGCTAAGAATCTCCCGATTGAGATTGCACAGGAGACTAAACGCGACATTCACTCTCGATGCACGGAATTTTCGTTTCTACATGTCGCGTGTGGCCGAGAACGAGCCATCTGAGACTACAGAGCGCATCGACTTGGAAGCCCGGTATAGAAGCCCGGTATTCGACAGGATATAGAACTCAGAATGGTCATGAACTGGCGCACATCATCGACTTACAAGGGTCTTCTGTCTAAAGCTGACAGGCGCGACATTCACTCTCGATGCACGGAATTTTCTTTTCTACATGTCGCGTGTGGCCGGAACGAACCATCTGAGACTACAGAGCGCATCGACTTGGAAGCCCGGTATAGAAGCCCGGTATTCGACAGGATATAGAACTCAGAATGGTCATGAACCGGCGCACATCATCGACTTACAAGGGTCTTCTGTCTAAAGCCGACAGGCGCGACATTCACTCTCGATGCACCGAATTTTCGTTTCTACATGTTACGCGTGGCCGAGAACGAGCCATCTGAGACTACAGAGCGCATCGACTTGGAAGCCCGGTATAGAAGCCCGGTATTCGACAGGATATAGAACTCAGAATGGTCATGAACTGGCGGGCATCATCGACTAACAATGGTCTTGACTAACAATGGTCAGACGGGACGCGACGCGACGCGACGCGACGCGACATTCACCCTCGACGCACCGAAATTTCGTTTCTACATGGAGACTCAGGTAAGTACTACGACTTTAGACACTCGTAAAAAGCCGTGATACCAGCACAGTCTGTCGCGCTCTACAGTCGAGCAACACCATGCTCCAAATCGAAATCAGTGTTCGAAGGCGAATTGTATTTCTAGAAAAGTGCATTTGGCACTCTAATTACTAATATGTAAAAAGAACGAGACGGAACAAAAGCTTATCGCTCGAGTTACGCAAGTGCATTTTTTAATAGATGTCGCGGACGCGAAAGAGATATACACTTTCCATTCTCGTCTATGTCTCTGTACGTACGTAGGTCTTTTCAATTCTCTTACTTAAATCTAAACGCACGATTTCCTGAAAATCTTGCGAAAATATATTAACCCTTTGAACTTTGGTTGCAATATTTAGAGAGAAAAGGCTACTATGTTCTTTCAAAAGATTTTAATTTAAAGTCCAAAGGGTTAATAAGTGTATACACGCCGCGGGGTATATAGGGGTGACTCTAATTCGAAAAAGGAGTAGCAACTTTTACGCAAGTGCATTTTTGAATAGATGTCCAGACCGAACCAAGCTCACCGAATGTGAGTTTGGCTTGATCTGGACCCTTAAACTAGATCGTAGGCTTTAGCTTGATTCCGTTTCGAAAGTCTCAATGCTTGGGAAACGTTACCAAGGAGCCGAGCACACCACTTGGAGGTACCTACGAAAGTGACCCATTTCTACGAAATATTTCTGGTCTATGTTCGACCAATGCTTTGCGCATTTTTGAAAATTTGGAAAAAGTCTTATGGCTAAAGTTCATAAACTATGACTTATTGCTAGACTGGTTTAAATATTGTAAAGAGAGAGAATAGTAGAAGTAGCGAGCACAGTGACCAAGTAGTATCAATATCAACTGTCATTCTCAATTATTAATATTTGTATGAGAAAAAGCTTCAAGTAATATAGTTGAAAATCCATAAGAAATTAATGCTTTCCATTCTCGTTTTATTAAGATAATCTAATGACTCGAATATAATTAAACTTGAGAAGTGTAACTCGTATTCAAAGCATCAAGCTTTGATTATAAAATTCAAGAAAAATAATTTCTAATATTTAAAACACGATATTAGCACTCTGACCTCGAATTTGAAATTTATTGTTACTGTTTACGAGAACTAAGTATGTATTCGTGGTCACTGTGCTTGCTACAGCAATCATTTGTTCAATAGCATGCAGAAAAATTGAAAAAATGAAAATGTACCACTTACCGATCGTTGAACACAGTCTCACTACTATCCATGCAGACAGGAAGCTTGATTTCACTGAGATCCGATCACTATCGCATGTAAAGTTCAACTGGCAGATCACGAATTCGGTAGAGGTTGTTGACGTTCTGTCTCGCTCCAACGACTCCCAGCTCTTCGAGAAAAGTATTGCTCGAGAAGTCTTCTAGATACTGGTTGAATTGTAGTGGAATCTTGTTAAGCGACCTCCCACATGGTCCAGTAATCGATGCAATTAATCCAGGAATCGAGATATCACGAAATAATATGCTCGCGCGTTCACAGACATCCGATCACTGCCGCAGGTAAAGTTCAACTGGCAGATCACGAATTTGGTAGAGGTTGTTGACGTTCTGTCTCGCTCCAACGACTCCCAGCTCTTCGAGAAAAGTATTGCTCGAGAAGTCTTCTAGATACTGGTTAAATTGTAGTGGAATCTTGTTAAGCGACCTCCCACATGGTCCAGTAATCGATGCAATTAATCCAGGAATCGAGATATCACGAAATAATATGCTCGCGCGTTCACTGACATCCGATCACTGCCGCAGGTAAAGTTCAACTGGCAGATCACGAATTTGGTAGAGGTTGTTGACGTTCTGTCTCGCTCCAACGATTCCCAACTAACTTGAAATTCGTTCAGGCCAGAAATAATTTGATATAGCAATGTGCATTGCAAAATATGTACTTTTCGCAGCTGCAGCCATGTACCCTGCATTTTCTTGTATATGTCTTTCACTACTGGGGAGATTCCATATCTGGAGAGGTATCAAATAAAATAAATCATGTAAACCTATCGAAGAAATGCATCAAATAAAATAAATCATGCAATCCCATCGAAGAAATACACGAAATAGAACGACTCATGCAAAAATCCACGAAGGAATGTATAAAATAGGACAGATGATGGAAAACAATCGAAGAAATCAGTTAAGAAGGAAGAGAAATCGGTTTTGGCCTTGGCAGAATATTAACATTTTGAATGGCTTTTAACGAACCCGAAAATTTCATCGGCACCAAAAGAATAAGCTAACCTAGGCTAGGGGGCCGAGGGGGGGGGGCAGGAATGACCAGGGTTAAAACCGTGAAGAGGTCCCCAGGAAGTCCAAGTTGTCCAGTAGGTCCGAATGGTCCAGGTGGCGCAGGAGGTCCAGGAGGTCCAGCAGGTCCAGCAGGTCCAGCAGGTCCAGCAGCTCCAGCAGCTCCACGTGGCTCGGCAGCTCCAGGGTCTCCGGATGTCCAGGAGGTCCACCAGCTCCACGTGGCTCGGCAGCTCCAGGATCCCCGGAGGTCCTCCCGGCCCGTAAGGCCGACGACGACTGAGTACATGGAGCTCCGTGAGCTTAGTATATACACTTCGAGAAACTATGTCCTCCAATCAAAACAAAGTCGATGGTTGATTACAACTGCGAAATCGAACGAATTCTTCGGCAAAAATGGATTTTCTGCTAAAATATCCATTCCGGTGGCTATTACTATGACAAATAATGTTAAGAACATTTGCACTGACCGGCCAGTATAAATTATTATTAACTATGATCGATATAACTCGAGATATCAAGCAATTAGTAAACTTTGGCTTTGGATTTGCAAATGATTTTCTATGGCAATTGAATTTAATTTTATTATCAATGTTTAATCGTTCGATGAATGAATGTTAATACTTATACATATTACATACTATTATTTATACTGTAAAAATATATTTTAGTTGAACTGAGTGTACTAAATGAATAGCGTTTCGAATCTACATATATGACGAAAACTTCGAAGCACTTCGCACATGATTCGAAGCTTAAAACTTTTAAATTCTTGATAAGTCTTGAAAATGAACATTTGGTTGTCAAAAATTAGCCAGGTTGATTGGCCATTTCGAGAATTCTTTCTCGAGAATATCTCGAGAAATATTATAATTGCTTATTTCTTATTTCTCGAGAAATATTATAATTGCTTATTTCTTATTTCTCGAGAATTATTATAATTGCTTATTTCTTATTTCTCGAGAAATATTATAATTGCTTATTTCTTATTTCTCGAGAAATATTATAATTGCTTATTTCTTATTTCTCGAGAAATATTATAATTGCTTATTTCTTATTTCCCGAGAAATATTATAATTGCTTATTTCTTATTTCCCGAGAAATATTATAATTGCTTATTTCTTATTTCTCGAGAAATATTATAATTGCTTATTTCTTATTTCTCGAGAAATATTATAATTGCTTATTTCTTATTTCTCGAGAAATACTTATTTATGGGACTGTATTGTCCCGTGAGTCGGCGGTGGACGTAGATACGGGTCCAAAACTTACCAAGACTTTGAAGCAAGTGTTTCAAGACTTTCAAGACTTTTCAAGACTTTCAAGAGTTTTAAGCTTCAAGTCGTGTTTCCCGTCTATCGGCCGATTTCTTTACCTTCAGTTATCTTCCAGTTATAGTTATGTTCCACATAACTGCTAAATGATAGCATCCAACTATTCGACGAGTATTTCGGACGATTCATAAATAATTCTGACCATTCGTATACCCTTGCTTTAGGTGGAAAAATAATTATTCCAGACATCAGTGGATTACGTTTACGAGGTTAAGTGGATTTGTATACTTGTGGTCACGTGTCAAACATTCTCCAGCGGATAAACGTATTTTATTATAATTTCCACATAGCTCTCGAATAAATTTTCAACATGAAGAACAAGAAAAGGTAAAGCATTTTTTAATAGTATTGCGGTATAAAAAGTAATGAAATCTAAAACCGCGAAGTGTCAAAAGAATTTACGGGGTATCGCTCTAATTAATAGAATTATTAATTTTCCAATTTTAATTCCGAACAAAATATATTCAACGTCTCGTTATTATTTCTGTAAATTTCTTATTTTAATAAACATATTTTCGATAGAACGAAAAGACCCGAAGCGAACAAAGAAGCGGAGGATTTGGAGGATGTAGATATGAACGAGGTCACGGATTCGGAAGAAGAATATTCAGAAAATGAGCGTAAACTGCTTCAAAAAGTACGAACCAGACAGCCTTCCGAAAGTTACGATAGCGATTACGAGGTTTACGGGTTACGCGACAAGAATGACGAGGATCGAGACGACACGGAGGAAGACGAGCAGGCAGATTCCATGGAGTCTGACATCGAAGGGCTGAAAGAAGAATTCGACTTACCGAATGAGAAAGCTTGGGGCAAAAAGAAGAAGATTTATTATTCTACGGATTACGTAGATCCTGATTACGCTACGGCTAGTCAGAAAGACATAGCCGAGGCTGAAATAGAAGAGGAAGAGGCCAGAAATATTCAAAAGCGATTAGCGGAACAATTAGACGACGCTGATTTCGGATTAGAATTTATACAACAAACGAAAAGCGACGCTCGAGAAGTTTCCAAGGCTGCCGAGCAGTTCGTTAAAACAGATCTGAGCAAGCTCAGCAAAAGGCAGAAACAAGTAATGGCTCTTAAAGAAAGTCCTGAATTTATGGCCCTTGTAAATGACTTTAAAGGTACTTGGTATATGCACGCGATATTAATACTTTAAGAAATTTTTTAAATAAAAATATCGACCGCGAAACTAAAATAATTGTTATCGGCGCACTGATCGATCAATTTAACATTAAATTATCGGCGCACTGAATCGGTCAATTTAACGTTAAATTATCGGCGCACTGAATCGGTCAATTTAACGTTAAATTGACCGATTCAGTGCGCCGATAACGATTATAATACTTTAAGATTATCAAATCTTGCTTCCCGAATAAATTTACAATTATAAGTGCTAAATTTACTTTTCAATTTATATATTTTTGTATTTTGTACGATTTAGATCGCATGACAGAGGCAAGAGACGTACTGGCACCGTTCTTGAAGTTAGTTAAAAACAGCACGTCCTCTAACAGTCCTGGTGTTTCCTTCGTAAAAACAAAATACCATCTTTCACTGAACTATTGCATCAATATTTGTTTTTATTTGATGCTGAAAGCCAAAAGATTGCCTGTAAATTCACATCCGGTCGTAAAGCGTTTGGCACAGTACCGTCAATTACTGAATCAACTGGAATCAGGACAGGGCAGTTTGGTAGAAGAAATTCGAGAAATACTAAAAGCTAAAGAACTGGGCAAGCCTTTGTATAACGTAGCAGACGGTACTGAATTAACCACGGGTAAAAGAAAGGCGACGAGTCGATTCAAGGAGAAACTGAAACATTTAAGAAAATCTACGAAAGAAATAGTTGCGGACACGCAGGCGTTGACTGAATCCGAATCTGAAAACATAGAATTGACGGACGAAGAAAAGGACGCGGAGAACGATACGTCTGTGGAGAAAGAAGAGGAAATAGAAGACGCTGGTATAGCGGAGGCTGTAATTGAAAACAAAGGGAAGAGGGCGATTACGTATCAAATGGCGAAGAATAAGGGTTTAACGCCGCATCGTAAAAAGGAGCAACGCAATCCTAGAGTGAAACACAGGAATAAATATCGCAAAGCTAAAATTCGAAGAAAGGGTGCTGTACGTATCCGTATAATTTAGATATTTAAAATACCTTCGAAGTATCTTTACCTTGAAAGTAATCATTTTTTATTTTCCAGGTAAGAGAAGTGAGAAAAGAAGTCACTCGCTACGCCGGAGAAATATCTGGAATTAAATCTACCGTGAAGAAAAGTATAAAGATAAAATAGAATTAAATTACCATATTGAAAATTGTAAAATTAGTTTATTTTCTATTACTTTGTACGCGAGATAAGAACGTAGTACATTAAACAATTTTATCACACATTTCGACAATATTAACGCGCTTTATTCCGCTCTTCGTCAGTGCGATACAGATAATCCAGGGTAGAAAAAAAAAGACGACGAGAAATGATTCGGAACGCGATAATTGTACAAACGTAATGAATAAATGTTTTATTTCGTTTTATATATATGAAATCATGACACTTATATTAACATCAGACTCGCAAAGGAATTCGGTAATTTTACGATTTAACAAGAAACACTGAACTATACATAAAGTTAACATATACATCATTGTTTCATTGCTCCTCGATCTTTCGGAAAACAGTTCGCAGCGTTTGAAAAATGACAAACCTAAAGTTCAATGAAATCTTTACACATCCAACTTCGCTAGTATGTCAGCCTCGCGGAATAGATGCAACTCCTTATTGTCTTCGAGCTCTACTTTGGTTCCGCCGTATTCTGGCAATAAAACGACATCGCCGACTTTGACGCTCAATGGAATGTGTTGTCCTTTCTAGAAGAAAAAACACCCTTATTGCTATCGTGTTATTGGCACGCTTGCTGTTTTCGTATAGTTTCTATGTACATCGTTCCTCTGTCCAGGTCCTATTGCCACGACCGTTCCTTGCAGAACTTTCGCTTGAGCTTTTTCTGGTAGAACGATGCCTCCTTTCGTTTTCGTTACAGCTTCGGCCCTTTGGATGAGGACTCTGTCGAAAAGGGGCACGAGTCTTTTGATGGCGTTAGCTGCAGCCTAAAAATATTAAAATAGGGAATATATAGAAAAACTTCCATAGATTATCGATGGCAAATATATATATAAATATATGGAAATCGAATACTTTAAGGTCTTGCATGGTGCAATTCTTTGCAGTTATTCGTAATACTTCGAATTCTGTGAATACTTGAATTAGACCGAAAGTTACGAGTACGTATATAATTAGCCAATAATCGGAATGCAATTTAATAAAGTCGTAGCGATTATTTATCAATAGCTTCGTAACGAAGTTTGCAACGTTAGTTCGCCTAGGTAAATAACAAAATTCTTTTGTTTCATCGATAGTTCGCCAGTCGTTTGTTCGTTTTCTCTACGTTCAAAAGAAAACATCGATACCGGCCACGCAACGAAGGTAAAGAACAGAACCATCGAATTACTATGCGAAACAAAAAAGCAACGTACTATAAATATTTAAAATTATACGTTCGCTTGTATGCAGCAAATGTACTTCCGAAGCAAGAGAAGCTTTTTTTTACGAGAAATGTATCTATTTAATTATTGATTTGAAGGTTATCTTGCAAAATTACGGAAGGAAATGTTACGAGACAAGCTGTTGTTCTGTATGTTGAATTACGTACAGCTGAATGAAAACATTGGAGAATTTTAATTCTTACCATTGTTAATGTAATGTATATTGAAAGTTACGAGTTATAAGTTCGAAACACTTCAGCCGGCAAGCACGCTCGTGCACGTTGTGTAACCTATGCGGTTCAGCCGAACAAATCCTTCCGATTTTCTCGAAGTTTCCAGTCTCCCCTCCTCTCATTCTTGCCCCCCACTACGCGTTCATTGATTCGCGGTCCACGACGAGCCCAATATACTATATACATCTATCTGTTACGTAACTGTGTATGGACCTGTGTTACCTATGCACGGTAGAAAATCTACCGCGAGATAGCGTGCGACTACCATTCACCACGTGGACCAACGTGGACAATGCCGTACTTAAATAGATATTCCGTACGAATATCCTTCTGCAAAACTGTTCGATACATATGAGAAATCGCACTGGATATCTATGCGACGAAAGATTATCTACGTAAGAGCATTCTCATGCCCTTGGATATATAATTAAACGCTATAATCTATTCGCTGAAATAAGTAGAATAATTATTTGCCATTCAAAATGGCTATACGAGTCTTTTCTTTCTACCAAGGAACGAAAGAAGCGTGGAATATTGAAGCGAAATGCAGCTATTATATTAATTGGAAGGAAATTAATCCTTCGTATTCCATTAGTCGATAACGTGTCAGTTAGACTACTTAAAATATGGCAAACCATTAATTTAAAATACTGTTTATAAATAACCGTATGTGAAAAAGTATTATCAACTCGCCGGTTCGAACTTACACGTTTCTTTACGTGAATGAATATTTTGCATTTCGATATTTTTAGAATGCTTCGAGTAAGCGGTACGCGGTATGCGTAGAATTAAATCTCTCAGAGAAATATACGGTATAAAGTTACGCATTTTAAGTGATAAATTGGAGGAAAAGAATTTTCACGTCAGTCAGTAACAATTCGAAGATTGAAAAGCCCACAAAGAATGAATTGCCGGACTATCGACGAAAGTGATTGGCGAAGTGAGGCGAAGGTTGGCGAACGTTGGGCGATTGCATCATACGGGTTCTCGTACGTTCTAGAAACTTATGTTTGCCTAGAAAAAAAGCGACGATAAGACCGATGGTCTGAACGAAACCGATGCGTCGAATGCTACTGGAAAAAAACACGATTAATTGCATGCTTTCGATTCCGTTTGAATTCTTTTCCACTCGCATTTAATAAGAATTTCACTGGATTTTTAATAGGATCTATTGGGGTTAGGTTAGAATATCGAGCAGAGGGGCGAGGGGGAAGGAAGGAGGGGCGCAGTCGCAATCCCATGTGGATAGGGCCGAGCTCTTTACACGCATCTCATTCTACTGGAGAGACAACGTGCGGTCACGCTGCGACGATTTTCAATTACTTTTTCCAACCGCGATCTATTAACCAACGGCTTTTCTTCTTACGTTAGATCAAGGTAACACCAAACAAGCCTTTTTCCACACAGCTTTCATCGTTCTATACTTCTAGAGCGTGGTGCACGTTAATGCTCGACGATATTAACCGGCCTAAAGTAATTTATTTCTCCGATATCAGCTTCATACTTTATTCCTCTTATCACTACGCCTTTGAATCGCTTTCAGCACCGTAGTCGTATTTCCCTCAAGCTTCTCGATTCAATAAACGAAAACGTTAGATACAGCCGAAGACGTTACGCTTTTTAGAGAGTTAACCAAAACTGTACGGTACGAAGAAATTCGTTAAACACGCATGTTTTGTATATACGATAGAAATTCCCTTCCATCGCCTTAGTTTCTCTAAATTATTTCCTGCTCCTTTTACGAGCAGTAATTCCCAGTTTTTTATTCTTTAAAACTGTTTTTCTCGATAAAGCCGGTCGGGCTTTCGTGCGTTTAGCATGGCGTATCATAGATCGGGATAACGGGAAGAAGAATTGCGCGAAGAAAACAAAAACGGGATACCAGATTTGTTAATTGCAAACCATTCGGCGTAACGAATTTTCATAGATTCTCAGAAAAATAATTTACATCGAAGAGTATCGTGCTCCACGCGGCAGTTTACATAACCACATTTTTGCTTTTAAAGAGTTATTACGTTTCCACTGCTAGCATCGTTTATATTACACAGAGAGAATATTTTACGGATGCAGAACTGTCGAATTTATTCGTAGATTATTTTAGTCCGAGTTAAAAAAATATATTAAAATATTAATTTTATATAATTCGCGACACTTCGAAATAAAGCTATATAAAAGTCAAATCTCTTCTTCAGATGCACAGATTACCAAGCGTGTTACGCGGCGCCGCTCTGCGCCAATTACAGACTCGCGCGTACGCCAAAGACGTAAGGTTCGGCGCGGAAGTTAGGGCGCTCATGCTGCAAGGAGTCGACATTCTAGCGGATGCTGTTGCGGTAACAATGGGCCCGAAGGGTCGCAACGTTATCTTGGAGCAAAGCTGGGGCAGCCCAAAAATTACGAAGGACGGCGTAACGGTAGCTAAAGGAGTGGAATTGAAGGACAAGTTTCAGAATATCGGAGCGAAGTTGGTACAGGACGTAGCGAATAACACGAACGAAGAAGCAGGCGACGGGACGACTACAGCCACGGTTTTAGCTAGAGCCATCGCCAAGGAGGGTTTCGAGAAGATTAGCAAAGGCGCCAATCCCGTAGAAATCAGAAGGGGTAAGTAAAACTGTCGCGGAGAGAATTATAAACCTCGCTGTACTCTTTGATTAAAAAACAACACTGACGGATTGATTCGCATATCCTAGGTGTTATGATAGCGGTGGACAAGGTAAAAGACGAGTTGAAGGCTTTAAGCAAGCCGGTAACAACCCCGGAAGAAATTGCTCAAGTAGCAACTA
This sequence comes from Andrena flavipes, assembly GCA_963971345.1. Lineage (NCBI taxonomy): Eukaryota > Metazoa > Arthropoda > Insecta > Hymenoptera > Andrenidae > Andrena > Andrena flavipes. The sequence continues at coordinate 78,704,596 of OZ020480.1, forward strand.
TTTCGGCTAACGGCGACAAAGCCGTCGGTAACCTTATATCCGACGCGATGAAGAAAGTAGGAAAAGAAGGGGTGATCACAGTGAAGGACGGCAAAACGCTGACCGACGAGCTCGAAGTTATAGAAGGGATGAAGTTCGACAGGGGCTACATATCTCCTTACTTTATAAACTCGAGTAAAGGAGCGAAAGTCGAGTTCCAAGACGCGCTTTTACTCTTCAGCGAGAAGAAGATATCCTCGGTGCAGTCTATAATACCAGCGTTAGAGCTGGCGAATTCGCAACGAAAGCCGCTCGTTATTATAGCCGAAGACGTTGACGGCGAGGCTCTGTCGACCCTCGTGGTGAACAGATTGAAAATTGGCTTGCAAGTCGCCGCGGTTAAAGCGCCTGGTTTCGGGGACAATAGGAAAGCGACGCTCCAGGATATGGCTATACTGACCGGAGGAATTGTGTTCGGAGACGATGCGAACCTCGTCAAGTTGGAGAACGTGCAGTCGTGCGATTTAGGCGAAGTAGGCGAAGTTATAATTACGAAGGACGACACGCTGATCCTTAAGGGAAAAGGAAAGAAGAGCGACATCGACCACAGAGCAGATGTAATTAGAGATCAAATTGCCAATACAACTTCGGACTACGAGAAGGAGAAGCTACAAGAGCGTTTGGCAAGGCTAGCATCCGGAGTTGCGGTTTTGAGAGTCGGTGGAAGCAGCGAAGTCGAAGTAAACGAAAAGAAGGACCGCGTTCACGATGCTCTTAACGCTACTCGGGCTGCCGTCGAGGAAGGCATTGTTCCCGGAGGTAAATACATTCCTTTCTCTTTGGAAATTCCACTCTATAAGTTTATTCAATAGTTAAGATGGTATCGGCGCACTGATTCGGTCACTATACAAAGTTTATTTTATTTATTTAAAAATAAAATAAAGTATCTCAGCTATTCGTCAATAATTATAAAGAAAATCCGACGTTTCGGTTCTTGATTCGAACCCTCTTCAGGAAAGCGAGATTTATTATTATAATTTTCTTCAGTCTTCTTCCAACCGACTCGCGTGTCGTTTGCTTATATAACGCTTCGACATATTTTTCATTAGCAAACGCAATATTATAAGAATAAATCTCGCTTTCCTGAAGAGGGTTCGAATCAAGAACCGAAACGTCGGATTTTCTTTATAATTATTGACAAATAGCTGAGATATTTTATTTTATTTTTAAATAAATAAAATAAACTTTGTATAGTGACCGAATCAGTGCGCCGATACCATCCTATTTAATTCTTACGGTCGAAAATTTTAAATTGAAAATAGTCGAAGTTCTTATTTAATCGACTGTTCTCGTTTTATAGGTGGCACCGCGCTTCTCAGATGTATCCCGGCTCTACGGAATTTAAAAGCACAGAACACCGACCAAGAAACGGGGATCAAAATAGTGGCGAACGCGCTGCGTATGCCGTGCTTGCAGATCGCTCAGAACGCGGGTGTAGATGCTAGTTTGGTAGTGGCTAAAGTTAGTGAAAGTACCTTCGGTTACGACGCCTTGAACGACGAGTACGTTGATATGATCGAGAAGGGTATCATCGATCCAACGAAAGTAGTGCGCACCGCGCTTACCGATGCTGCTGGTGTTGCATCGCTGCTTACAACGGCGGAAGCTGTAGTCACGGAGCTACCGAAAGAGGAACCTCCGATGCCAATGGGTGGCGGCATGGGAGGAATGGGCGGTATGGGTGGTATGGGAGGCATGGGCATGTAATTAAGTGAATTCCCGTACAAAGACTGAATTTCGTATTCTACTTAAGGTTTGGCAACGATTGCAATTCAGTCGCGATACCGACATCTCTCTTATAAATTGCGATTAGAGTGGAAGGTATATGGATATAATTGTCTGATCGAGTAGCCAAATGGCCGAACGTTTTGGGACAATTGTAGTTTAACGCGGAGGATACAAAGGCACGTAGAAAGCAAGCGTTTCGTTGCCTACATGTTGTAATATTTGTTCTACGATCATTCGTTCTCGTTCTGCATTTGTAAAAATTGATCGTTCTACAGGAACCACGCGTGTTTCTTAGGGTCGACTCATTTCTCACTCGAACTAACTAGTATTCGTCTTGGCAATGAATTAGAAGTAACGAAATTTGTTCAGATTTAATTAATAACGTTTGAAAATTTAACGAATGCGTAACTTTCCTTCGGGAGAGAGACAATTTATTTGTATTACGTCGGAATGAATGTTTACGAAATCGCTCGTGTGGAACATCGCGTTTGTTCGATCGGTGAGAAATCGTCGTCGGTAAATAAAATACATTCGTTCAGGAATTATAAAAAAAAGTTCGAAATAAGAATATCCTCTGATGCATTTTATATAATTTTTCATCCATGTGGATAAATGAGAATGCATGTGTACAAACGTGTGTATTGCAATAGGATAAAATACGCCGCAAGTTGTCTCTTACTTCTTTTTTAAATGTTACAATTTATTTTCCATTTTTTAGTCTCAATAAATGTATGTTTAAATTAAGTTATTTGTTGTCTTTGAAACAGGTATTCCCGTACACTGCGAAAATGTTAGAAAAGTTTTACTTGCAGAGAAATTTGGAACTATAAAACATGAATTACGACTAACGGAAACTTGAATTATTACGATATAAAGTACTCTATTTTTATTCGTGTAAAATTTTATCAAGGTAAATTGTTTTGTAATTAAAGCCACAAACCTATGCTTAGTAAAAATGTTTCTCTGAAATTTTATTCCATGCATATAGCACTTGCCTGGGAATAAATTTAAAAGGAATAATTGTTCTCTAACGATAGTATCAAATATTTCACGTAATTGCTATATGATATTTGTTCTATATTTAACACATCTGTATACTTTATCGTGATCCACGTACAACGAAGATTTTATAATACGTAGATGAACATAGAGATTTTAACAGAATAGTTGCCTCGTTAGTCAGGAGCTTAATTCGAATATCAGCCAGCATTGCTCGATTGTACAAAATATAAATCGTGACAGCGATACTGATACAATGTTTCCTTCGTATAAATATAAATGTGGGATATATAACGCTAGCGTAAAAATGAAAGAAATATGAAAGTTAACGGCCTATCGTGAAGCGAGCGTTCGTTTCTCTTTTATGAAAACCCAAAGGACTAACAAGACAGTGCATTTCACCTGCACAAACCATCACTTTATCGTACAACATATAAAAATATACCTTTATTATGTTTTTAAATATCCTCTAAATTCTGTAATATTCCTGATCCAATTGCCATATTTTAATATGGTTTGAAAAAATTGAGACTATAAAATTATGGTTAAAAAAAAGAAAAAATAAAGATATGAAATTTGTCGGTGCGTACTAACTAATATGTGCTATTGGAAAAGAAATATACAAAGAATTGATATTAAGAATACAAAGGTCTATTTTTGTTTTCTGGAAGTATTACAATATATCTACGTACATTTCATAAAAAGCATAATTGTAGTCCCTTACGTATTTAACCTAAGCTCCAATTTTCTCTATCTCGTCTGCATCGTCCGCGTCGAGGTAATGTATCTTCTTCCCGAAATGTTTCTCTATATTTTTACACAGCTGCATCGCGTGCGACGAGTCAATTAAATTAATGGCGATTCCAGATTTACCGAATCGCCCTGTTCGTCCAATTCTGTGTAAGTATGTTTCGCAGTCTGCTTCCCGATTTTGATCCATTGGTAGGTCGAAGTTTACTACTATCGTCACTTGTTCAACGTCGATGCCTGTAAGGAATACATTTTTCAGTAAGTAAACCGTTCGAACGTAAGGACTAACAATTTTAATATTACTTCACGAAACACGTTCCTACGTGTTATTTATTTATTAATTACCTCTGGCTAAAACGTTAGTCGTGATTAAAACTTTTTCGAGTCCAGCTCTAAATCGATCCAGAACAGATATTCTTTGTTCCACGGTCAGTTCACCGGATAATACAGCCACAGCGTGGCCATCTTTCGTCATTTTCTCTGCCAACCAGTTAGCTGTTCTCCGAGTCTATAAATAAATATAACGTACCGTTTATATTTCTACAGATAATACTATTGCGTGATTTTCGCCCGTGATTTTCATTAAGTTAGTAGGTTTTCAAAGTCGATTTTCTCGAAAACGAAGTTCAATATCAAAAAATTTGATTCCTTTTTCTCGGATTATTCACTTGTTACGAGTCCGAAAAGAAAGAATAACTTTTTATGATATCGCGCTTCATTTTCGAGAAAATCGACTTTGAAAAACTTAATGAAAATCATGGGCGATTTGGGCGTAAGTAGAATTCGCCCAGTATTATATATATCGATATAAACATTTGGGATATCCTACATGACAGAAGATAATCGCTTGTCCTATTGTTATTACACCGTAGATATTCGTAATAGCCGCATACTTTTCATCCAAATCTTTGCATTTAACGTAATATTGTTTAATGTTGTCCAGGCTTTCTTCCTTCTTCAATAATCGAATGATTAACGGATTATTCACTATAATTTCCGCGAACTCCATTACTTCTGGCTCGTAAGTTGCAGAAAAGAACATCATTTGGCAGGTGCGCGAGAGTTGCCTGTGTATATACAAATATAAAGGAATATAGACACAAAAAATAATTACGCTTGGAATTTATTCCCTAAAATAATTACTTGTGAATACGAATGCACTGATCTTGATGACCTTGCGTCGCGATCATCACGTCCGCTTCATCCAAGACGAAGACCGATATTTGGTTTAAATTAAAGAACTTAAACTTAATAGCCCAGTCTAAAACTTTCCCCGGTGTTCCTATAATGATGTGTTCGGTGATTTTTGACCCGCGACTTACTGAAATAAGTAAAAATATTCAAGGAAATTATCCATTATGCGTATAACTATACAAATAGAGAGAAAGAAAGAGAGAGAGATGATTTATAATATGTATTACTTTCTTCTCCTCTAACAGCATATTTGATTTTTATTTCATTACAGAACGCAGACATCTTTGCTGCTACCTCGCCGGTTTGTATAGCTAATTCATAAGTTGGAGACAAACAAAGTACCTGGGGATAATTCTTAGTAATATCTACGCGGCTGAGCATTGCCAATACAAACGCAGCTGTTTTACCAGTTCCAGATTGCGACTGAGCAATCATATTCTGGGGTCTACAAACAACGCAACAAATTTTACATTCGTTAGAGACCTGTTCGGCGAAATACCTTCGCGTAGAAAATAGACTTACGGGTCGGCGAGTAACGTAGGTAACGCAGTTCCCTGGATCTTCGACGGAGCATTAAATCCCATCGCGTATACTCCTTTTAACAAAGCCGGTTTACTATAACGTACACAATGAAATAGGATCTTTTTAAAATTGTACGAACGCAGCTGAGCTAAGAATCGAAAATACCAACAGAGGAAGAGCCTCGAAAGATTTCACGCTGTGCAAAGGTGAGGACGGATCTTTCCTCTGAATTTCTAAGTCTGTCGTCGTTTCCACCAAGCCTTTGCGTATGATCTTTTGCAGCAAGGATTTGTCCGCAGGTGAGATATGTTCGTCCGATCCATCGTCGCTCTTAGAATCTGGCGTAGCGGTGGTCGTTGTCGTCGTGTTTTCTTTCAGTTGTTTGTCGATATTTAAACCAGACACCTGTTAATAATTGTTAATCGGACTATGAACAAAAGACATCAGCCAATATAATGGGACGCGAAAGTATAATAGATCGAAGCAGGCGCGACGATTTTCGGGGTACTTTGTTAAAAACGGGGGTTAAGGTGTTGGATATTGGGTACTACTTAATTGTTATACACAATATTAGAATAGTTATTTTCGTAGTTGATTTGGATTATTACATAGACGTAGATGGCGAAGAAATAGAAAATATAAAACGCGCGCGAAAGATGGTTTTCAATGACAAATGTGTATCAACAGTTTCAGGAGGGGGACGAGCCGGTGTGACACTGTATACAGTAAGAATATTACCTTCCGGGATAGTTTCTCCTGCTCGTCCACATATGTACCCCAATCGAGTTTAGCCGAAGCCATGTTATTATCGGTTCAGTCGCGACAATTCAAAAGGTAATTTGGCTTCAGTCAGAACGTGAAATCAACGCACTTGTTCATCGAATCCTTTTCTTTGACGAAGTATAAACTCGCGTACTGTAAGCGTGAGTAGTGTAAACTTCCAGAACTCTCATTCCACGATTCGTGGCGTCGCTACACGGCGCAAGGGATAACTAATGGGTGGATTCTTCGCGCGGCACTATTTAAAGTAAACTTGTGTGATATAAAAAATTACCAAGTAAAACGAGGTTTCGTTACTGATTTATGTACGAAAGAATATTAATTTTAAGTAAAATTAGGTAGAAAGAATCATACTGTTTTCTTTTGGAGAAAATAAACGGGGAAAAATATTCTATTGAACGGAATTGAGGAGAGGTTCCGATCTAAAAGTCGATCTTTTTTATTTCATTTTTCGAATTTTCAACCTTTTAGGAATATCGTGTTTTAAAGGAGTTTTTGGAATTCGTAAAATTCTCGAAGTTACAGGCACTCGAGTAGTGGCAAATGCATGGGTAACTTATGTAAAACTTTAAACGCGCTTTTCTCAAAACAGTGTTCTCAACACGGAGGGACCTGTAGCTCCAAAAGTTATTATCCGATTTGACCGAAACTTTTTTAATTTTGAAGAGTATACTTCTGGCTGGGGGGAAACCAGAAAAAAATACAAAAATTGAAAATTTATAATTTTCAAAGGCGTTGAAAGGACCAAAATTTTATATTTTCTAAGAAAATATGATTTTTATATTTTTTTCTGAATTCCCCACTACCCAGAAGTATATTCTTCAAAATAAAAAAAGTTTCAGTCGAATCGGATAATAACTTTTGTATATAGATACAAATCCCACCGATTTGAATGAATTTTTTTGATGCCTCGACTTTAACGACTCCCCAGTGCCGTCTACAATGATTAATTATAAAACAGAAAATATATTTCTATAATTTAAGACATCCTTAATACGATGCAAAAAGTCTCATTAAATTATATCTAGTAGTAATCCTTTAATTAATTCCTAAAGATCACCTATCTTTTGGGGCTCTAGACCGAAATCTCCACCTAAGGGAGACGATTAAATAAATGGCAAAGAGTTTAACAAGTTTTCACGAATATACAATTGGAACATACGTCGGCTATATACGGTTCCATTTGAACGGTTCAAGGAACGCCACTGGTTCGGTGATAAGTTAAATTATTATACACCACTAAGTTGTAAGTGTGAGTTGTGTTTTATTTAATGACACGTTTATGTTCTTGCGCTTAAAACTATAAATTCATCGACTTAGCGTGTACGCTACGTGATAAATTGTAGCTTTTAAATGCACAGCATGTTATTAGATCTACTACGTATTTTTTTTTTCCTTTTTATGAAATATACATTGCATTTGATATATATATGTACAAATTAAATCGTTAAGACATCCTACCTTCGTTCGTAAAGGTATAATTATTAAATTCATTCGCAGCCAAAAATATGTTTCTTTCCTAGCCATTGCGTTATGATAGATCCCAACTAGTCGCAAGGAGTATGTAAAATATGAAATGCACGTCGAGTCATGCACAGGCTGCTTAAATGAAATGGATTATCGTTACTTCGAAACACAAATAATGACTACCGCTATGTATCATTTGTTGTCGTGGCTGAAATATGCTAGATCAGATGCACTTGGCATTCCCGTTAAGAAAGTTTCGCAACTGTAGCCGTGGTCTTAGCTCCGCTTGATTGCGGTACAAGGCGTACGGTTATCAGCGATAGGTCTAGCATTTTACGCTGGTATTTCTTGTGAAACACCGTGGCAGCGGACTGCGTCTTAAACGCAATCGTTGCGCTACGCTCCCCCATTTGTATGCTCTATAACACGAATAATATTAACAAGTAATTATTAAATTACGAAATAAAGTGTTTTATTTAAAAAAGCCAGTTATAATAAATATATTACAAGGACCGAGTAAATTCGTAACAATACAGTGAATGATACAAGTATCAGCTTTCTTGTATAGTGACTTGTAACAATTAAAATAAACATCATGGTATTCAAAGTGCAAAATTAAAACATTCACGTTCTATGCTATTGCGTAGCGTAAATAATACGCTGCAACACACACGCGCACACATATACACACGCATACATGTATAATGTATAATGTACCTATTTAATATATCATTTTTTTCTTTTATTAAAAATACAAAGTATCCTGCTGATTGTCAAAATAGGATTGCTGTGTACGTGTTGTAAAAAAAAATATATTTAAACATAAACTTGACACCAACAGTTTATTGACACCGGTGTACATTAAAATGTACATAAAGAAAGTGAAATAATATAATAACGTGTAAGTATCGAATATAAAGCAAACATTCCGTGAAATAGAAACTCCAATGTGCGTAGAACTATCATGCATAGATCTAACAGTCTAGTTACAGCGATCGATTTGAAGTCTTCCTCGGAATCGAAAATCATTCAAATAATACTTTTACTCGAGTAAATTTAGGTGATTCAATGTTAATCGTGTCGATCAAGTTGCATTATTAGATACATATACTTTGGTAAGAAACTTGCAGGTACTTTTCTTTGAATTCTTCGAATTCTTTAACGATAAACGAGTAATTTTAACCAAGAAATTATTCATACTTCGGGCAATATCGATTAAACATATTCCTCTTGAAATTTTCGTAAGAAAGTTTTAGTGGAACTTAAGATATCGAAAGCATAATTAAAAAAACAAATTAATATTTTGTTCTATAAAAGAAACTTGGAAGTTAGAACCAGCAATTTCGAAGGGAAAATAAAAATATTTGGAAAAGAGAAGCAAAGCTTATGACCGAGGCTTTACAGATATGCGATAAACACTACTATTCTGATATGTTTTCATGCAAAGATATTCACCTCGATTGCTCCGATGCCTTGACACATACGTCTAATTTGTGCCTCGGACGTGCTCGCTGCTAAGTTCTCTACTTTCACAGTATTCGTCTTTATCTCCGGTAACTTTTTCGGTTGCACTGGCGATTTCTGAAGCAGAACTCTTTGATTACTCTGCGTGTTGAGGACAACCTTTTGCGGATTGGCGTTTGCCACCTCTTGCACATTGATCACAGTTTTCTGTAGATTCCCGGGTGACCTCTGCTTAACGATTCTCTGCGAATTGCCAGCAACCTTTTGCCCGCTAGTAGTAAACTTCTGCAGTGTGTCCAGCTGATTTTGTCCAGCTCTCGGAGCCGTACACGACGCAGCGATAGCGACTTTATTTTGCACTATTAGCTGACCTTTCTGTAAGTTCGATACAGTTTTTTGTATAGTGGTGGCAATCTTCTGCGTGTTCGACAACGACTTTTGAATCACGATTCTTCGTGTCCCAGTTTGAACATTCAACACCTTTGCATGATCATTGGTTTGGCCCACCATGTGTCCCGAGTCTTTCCCGGGATCTACTGAATCGTTCGATTGCACCGTCGTCTGTATTGTCCGGACAATTCGTACGAGCGATGGTTTCTCTGCAGCCTACAACAAAGATAACAATGAAGACACTTCGGTTTATAGACCTCTCCTATTATATGACAATTAGACCTATCGACTAAGGCACTAAAGATGCACGTTAGTATTGCTAGATAAAGCATTTTCTTTCAACATTTCCACTAAGGCAACCATCGCCGATTAAACATTTCAAAGGAATACAGTTTTATCGGAATAACTAAAAATTTGGAGGAAATGAAAGGGAACAAAAAGTATATTAAAAATATATATTTTATTCAAACACAAATAAAAAATGTACAGTGTAAATCTAACCGACGTGCATATTTTTTCTGATTAATTTATATTCCATTTGAAATATATACATATTGCCACTCTGGTAATGATGAACATTTAAAAACGTTAACGATGTCTTTTGCTCTCATTAATGTACAGAGAATGTAACAGAACATCAAAATATAACAAGAATTTTAAACTTTCGGGTATATCAATGATTATATGTATACAGTTATACACGATTACTATAATATGTACAATTATAGACGTGCAAATATTTATGTACAATATACTCGAATGATGAATGTAATTTTAACGCGGCGCGAACAAGTGAAACTTTAAACAGGCATGAGTATACTTCGTGCATACTATTTGTACCAGGTATCAAGCATAAGTTGCTTGTTCTTTTCTAAGAAATACTCGCATAGAAACAAAGATCGTTCATCTTACTAAAACTTTTACTATGTAGGTTACATATTGGAAAAAGAAAGCGTCGTGCTTTTCTCGCGTTTCTCGTATCTCTAGTAATTAGAAAAATACGATATTTTTATTGTTGTACCTCTGTTACTTGTGTATTTATAGGACGACCGCGCCCTCTGCCAATACTGGTATGACCCTTGTTCACGGAAACATCTTTCACAACTCCCATGAGCGCCGATACGGTCTTTGGATCCTGTGTATTTTCACTGGCTGGAAAGGCATTACACGTAACCCATTATGCATATGTTAAGAAGATAAGACGAAAGTATGTGGACACATTTAAAATCGTAGAACTTGTTCAAAATTGGTCCAAACGATTTGAATTTTTTTTTTAGGAAGCTAGAAGGATTAGGTTGTTTTGAAAGAAGTTGCAATTAATTTTCCGATAGTAAGAAGCACCAATGATGTATACATACACGTACTACTTTCGTTTTTCGCTTCATCATTTTGTTTCTCCATTGCAGCTATTTTTCGCCTGTTCTCCTTTTCGCGTAGAATCTTTTCCCTAAGCCGCTTCTGTTCTTCCATCTTTTTTCTGTATTCCTGCATTTCCGGATCGTTATCTTCGTCCTAAAAGATTTTCTTTAAAGAGCCGAAAGAATCGGAAGGTAAAAGAGAAAGATCGAACTGAGACACACCTTCTTTTCATTACTCGCGTTATTTAACATGTCCACTGTTTGTACTTGTTGGAGATTTCTATTGCTAGGTTTCATTCTCTTCGGACTCAAATCGCGCAAAGGTCTATCTACTGGGTCGGAAATCCTTTTCTGCGGTAATCTGCCTCTTATAGAAACGTTCGCAGGTCTGTTACTAAGAGACTTTTGTGTATGATTTTGATCGTGGCTATCGCGATACGCGTTCGAGGAGGGTGCCCTACTCTTCGGAGCGTGATCGCTTCGACTTTTCGATGGTAAATCCCTGTCCCGATAATTCTGATGAATTCCCCTGTGATCCTAATGTGCAATTATTTCGTAAGGAATAAATAATTCTTTATAATATTTCAAGCTATTCGCCGACTAGTTAGATTCTATTCACCTCTTGGTAATTGTCTTTTTGATCCCATTGATCCGATTTATACTTGGAGCTGCATTCGTAATTACTCTCTCGCGAGTAATTAGCTCCTCCCGAAGGGTACTGCGGTTTATTTGGGCTTGCAGCCTGACTTTTCTGCGGTTTATTCTCTTGCCACACATCAGAAAAGTAGGCATACGGATCCTACGCAGAATCGTTTAAAGTTAAAGCATATACCTATAAAGAAGCTTCTAATAAAATATTTATCGATACGTACATCGCTCTTGTTCTGTTGATAGTTTTGCTGGTACTGCGGCGGCCCTTGTTGGCTTTGATTGTATGAACTTTGATTCTGATAAGGTTGGGAGAACTGACCGCTAGGAATTTGGGACGACAGAGGTGTCTGCTGAGCGGAATCCCATAGGAGACGTGCTGTTTACAACGTATGAAAAGAATTTGTCGGTATATAGTAGCCATTATGTGATACGTACTCAAGTCGACCATCAACTCGAAATTAATTTCGAGCACTTACCATCGGTGGTTGATTGAACGGCACCTCGAAAGTGAGGATTGATTAAAATCTTGTGCCCTGGAGGTAAAGGTACATTGGGTACATTGGAAGCGGACTGTTGCGGTACCGGTAGCGTATTAGTATTAAATTGGCTGGTAGATACTTGATCGGGGTAGCCGGACCTCGAATCGTAAACAGGTCGGTTTTCAAACTGAGGTTCTTGGAAATGCGGTCTATTCTCGAAGGGTGACTGATTGGATATTTGTATGTTAGGATGATTGATGGGTGGCCCTTGCGAAGAGCCTTGTCGCGGGAATCCTTGCATCGGTAATGCTTGATTCCCCTGTAACAGCGCCGTTGGAGTGCCAGGTACCAATGGATTCAAATTTCCAAGGAGCGATCCTCCGGGATTCCCTTGCAACAGGGGGCCTTGATTATTCTGCATCAGTCGCGCTTGGTTCTCTTGTATCAGCACGCCTGAACTTTGAAAGGCACCCGGCTGAATTTGGACATACGACGGTTGATTCGACGGGTGATTGTAAGACGGTCCTTGGAGCGAGCCCAGCGAGCCAAGGGAACCTGCCAAGCCACCTCGAGGTCCATAATCTAACCGTGGCCCGATTACGCGCGGACCCATTTGACCTTGAAATTGGTTAGGATTGAAGTGCGGCCTATTATCTACAAAATGTGTAGGACCCTGCAGTGAACCGTTCGGAGAATAATGCTGGAAAGGTTGTACTTGAGAATTTGGTTGCTGATAAATAATCTGCTGATTTTGTACATTGTTCGGTACCCCGAGTAAAAACGGTGGCCTGGTTTCAAGCAGTGGTGGCCTGCACGGCGGTGGTTGATTATCAAAGTTCGAGTTGCGTGCATTGCTGAACCTGGCACATGACGATAGATTTCATAATTATTAGAAGGAGATCGCGCGTGGAGGAGCGATTATTACGAGATAAGCTAGAAGAACGCTACGAAGGATTAAGTTTCAAGTACCTTGGGTTAAAGTTTCCAGAATTCTGTGTATTAAATCTTCCTCCGCGGGTTCCTCCTCTTGCGCTTCGACCTCTTCCGCGGCCTCTGCTGAATGCCAGCTTGGATGGCTCAGACGTGACCACGTTTTCCAAAGTGTCCGGTATATTATTGTTCATCTTTGGCGAAACTATGGTTCTCTCGTTTTGGAACCGGTTCCTCCTCTCCTTGGCCTCTTCGCACTCATCGTCTTCTATTCCTTGTCCGTTCCCAATGTAGAGCTTTGCATTCTTCTGCAACTTCTCCCGCAAATCACCCTTTCCAATATTACTAGAAGTGTTAATGTTATCGCCTGCGGAGTGTTCATCGTGCTGACGCGTTTGTTCGTGTTTGTATTCGTTAATCTCGTCTTGCTCGTAATATTTCGATTGAACCTCTAGGTGATCCCCATCTTCATAAAAATCATTCTCATTACTTCTATTGGTCTTGCTTCTACTACATTCTATATTCTCATCTTCGCCATCTAAGTCGTCGAGCGCGTCGGTAACTCCTAAGTCCAGTACATCGTCTGTCTCCTCTTCTCCCTTATAGCTATTCTGCTGCTCAGGGAATTAAATTGCCAAATATTTGTAATGAAAGTATGATATTTAGCCGAGGTCGTTACAATCTATCCTTAATTAACATAACTATGTATATGAGTGCGTAAGAAATTACTCCTCTGCGAGTCATTAAAGCGAACGTATTATACGACTTTCGGCTGTGCAGCCGCAATTCTAAATATCGTGTCAAACCTCTGACGCTTGGAGCCATCCTAGCCAATTTTCTTGGACATTATTTGCTAAGTCTATCGATGAAATCTCATCGCGAATATCTGTCCGATAATGCTCACCGTTAAACATGATTATAAGGCATGCAGATCAATGTCAAATACACGTATCTGTGCATATACATATATAAAAACTAATCATTTATGAGGCGATATGCGATATCATGGTGGGTACTTAATTAGGGTGTACTTAATGAAGTACTGTCTTATGCGACAGTAGAGCTTATACTTAACGATACTTGGAATCATTATAAACGTATTGTACAATGTATTACAGCTTCGGATCGTAGCAGCATGGCATATAACGTAACAGTCAAATATTCTCCGTTCGGTTTATACGCGACGCTTATACAATTTTTAACGTTCCAACTTTCCTTTCACGCATACAATTTTCTTAGTAAAAAAAAATTCCGTTTCTCGATCTTTAAAATATTCCATACTGCTGTCTCGTATTTTTCAATGCAAATAAAAGTAGATACACAACCTTAAACGCTAAGGAAATTGGTACAATTCTCTTGGTGAACACGAACAATATTATTTCTTCTTACAGTACCAGTTTATCGTTACAAATCAATCGTACGTTTGATTCGTATTTTTATACGATACGCGAACGTTTTAATGAAAGTATTCGTGATACATAGAGTTCTATTGTCCTGAAATTACTATATCTATGCATTTTTGTTTAGTTTTATTCGTAATTTTCTATCGAATTTATAGAACAACTACTTTACGATTGTATTCAACGTCATAAAAAGCTAATCCAAAACAGAAAAACGGAAAAAAATCTACAGTCCGAGCGGACCGAGTCAATTTTAATCGAATTTAATTTCACAGTTTTATAAAGCATTTGAAGCTTGATGTATAAAAATATGTAAATTACACCCTTTACGTACAAGAACATTCATTAAAACATTCTTTATCGTAAGAATATTTATACCCGAACACATTATTTGGAGCAATTATGCTATTCAGTTATATACATCGTCAATAACGGAATCCAGTAACATGTCCAACTATAATTTGTTGAAATGGTGCGAATGGCATATTAACAAAGTTGTTTTAACTGCTATCAATATTGTTTCTGTTTAAAGTGTCTGATAATTAAAACGTCTTTTACAAAAGACAGGGGAAAAGAAATATGCATCGAAGCATTTAATCAACTGATTTCAAATATACGGATAACATAATCGAATAAGAGATCCCACGGAACCAAGGTTTTTAATAGCCCGTCATTTATAAAACTTCCTCCGTAGAAATAAGTAAGAAATTCGGAATAGTCGACGAGAACAGATGAAATTGATAATGCATAGAATATTATGTTTATATTCGTTACACGAGTAAAATACGACGCGTACGGAATAACAAAATAACGTATAATAAACGAGAACGATAGTTCACAATTGATTATCTTTCCTTTTCCCTGCGCAAGCTACTCCCAAGTATATGTTTTTTACGTTACATTATTCGCATATCAGTTTTGCGATATGTTTCAATGCTTTCTTCTTCGCAATAAAATGAATAAACCTGACGATAAATTCTACGGGATAGA
The DNA here is from genome assembly GCA_963971345.1 of Andrena flavipes. Taxonomy (NCBI): domain Eukaryota; kingdom Metazoa; phylum Arthropoda; class Insecta; order Hymenoptera; family Andrenidae; genus Andrena; species Andrena flavipes. The sequence continues at coordinate 78,719,737 of OZ020480.1, forward strand.
AATTAGTATTCGATACTTTTGCGGAGCATTGAATTCTCACCTAAACGAGGACGTTTACTAATTTTCACGCATGTAATTCGAACTTTCTACGTTATCTGTTACAAGAAGCGTATAACGTGTAAGGCTACGAGTATAATAAAATACGTGTATCGTCTTGAGAAATTTTAGAATATTACGTTTCTTCGTGGCACTGCTAATATCGTTAATGAAATGTTTTAGTTATCGCTTCGATACGTAAACGTCACGCGCAAAGTGACTATTTATTGTGCGATGGGAGATTACTCGAATTTAATAACATTGCTATAGGATAGAAATGAAACGTGAAGTTATAATTTTTGGATCAGCTATCGTAGCTACGACGCAACAAGGACGGAAATAAGTAAACGAAATAGATAGTATCGAATTATCGCCCTGCATGCTGAAATACATCATTTATATAGTATACGAAGATAAATTATACCGAGTTCAACCCATTTATGTTAAATAACTTTTGTTTAGAATAATTTGACAATTTCGTGACCATAAATGGATCAAACAACCATCGGACTTACGATCGGAACTGAAGTCGTTAAAACATTTACGAACTAAATTATAACACAAGCTAATACCGTATAATATCATATGCCATATGGTATACAATGATGTGCTAATTCTCATTTAATAACAAAATAATGGTCCATCAATATGCTCACCCTCTCCACTTCATAGTCGTCCGCCAACAAAGCTTCTTCCTCGTCGTTGCCCAAGTCGTACTCCTCGTCCCCGAGATCTTCGTCCAGTAAAGTATCATCGCTGGACAAACAAATAATTATCGAAGACTTTAAAAAGAGAACGATAATTTCGGAGTTGTAAACAATATAGTTAACTTTACTCTTAGCAGGTGAAAATTTATCTTCTATACCTTCGAATTATGTAAAATCAGTATTTATTTACGAAGGAATCACGTTTCGTGCGCATATGCTTTTTTTTTATCTTTTAACTTCTTTGCGTAAATACAATTAAATTGCAAATACATTTCACGGAGAAATTTCCTACTCCGAGCGTAATCATCTTAATTTCTAAAGAAAATTTATAAGATACACTAAAACGTACGATTTATATCGGGGAAATGTTTACAGGTCGCGTTAGTTAAAGAAATAGAATGTACGGAAACGATAATATTTTCGTGTTTATCGAATTTCATTAACAGCTTGCGGGAAATGGATTTTCTAGAGAGAAATGATTGGTAACACGTAACGCGCAAGGAATAACTGAGCTAAAGGAAAAGGGAATGCAACGAATGACGCTTGATAAAACGCAATATACGTCATTAACAGAAGCGGTGGTAACTCTAACCTAAATTTTTATTAGAATAATGAAAATTTGTTTTCATAAAAAGTACGAGGAACGTGGGATTATGTAAAACAGGTGTATGTAACTATGGTAAATATGAAAAGGATACAAAAATATCTATTTTCCATATTGAAAGATGAAAATTCCTTACTGTTCCGACATGGTACGTGCACTTCCCGATTTATGTATGTGTCTTATGCTTGCTTATGTGAAAGCCTGCAATCTGTGATGGCTACGAACTACGAGACAGCAAGTTGCGGTGGGTCGTATCGATTGCGTTTTCGATATATCCGACATACGACTTTGCGTTTACATCGAATTCTCGAATTCAGGTCGAATCCAATATCGAACGCGAAGCATGCGGATATTTCTATTAAAGGCGAATTCCACTTATGCCCAAATCGCCCGTGAGTTTCATTATGGCGTTGTTAGTTTCCTTATACGCGACTGGACGCACCGTCAAGAATTTCAAAGTCGATTTTCTCGAAAATGAAGCGCGATATGAAAAAAATTACTCTTCCTTTTCGATTCAGAACAAATAAATAAGTCGATAAAAAGGAATACAATTTTTTGATATTACGCTTCATTTTCGAGAAAATCGACTTTGAAATTCTTGATGTTGCGGCCAGTCGCGTACAGGAAAACTTACCCTAATGAAACTTACGGGCGATTTGGGCGTAAATAGAATTCGCCTTGAGAGTAGAATTTAAAAACAATTTAATTGTGTATATATATTAATGTGATCGTGACGCCACCAGCACACATTCAGATTTATACATTCCACAAATGAAAAATTCGGGCGCAAGCAATTCACACATACGCAATTAGACACATCTACAGTACATACGCTAGTGGCGCCATTTGCGCCGAGCTTTGCGTCATCTTCCCCATTGAATCTAATTTCGTCAAGCAATGGCTTGGAACATGTGTTTATTTCACAAATGCCTATCAAGACGCGGTTTAAATAATGGCACGCTACCGTATCGGCGAAATCGTGATTTGAAATTCTCTCAAAAATGTTTCCACGATAAGCCAGCTATAATATTAGGAATAGAATCTAGCTGCGATGACACGGGTTGCGGAATTGTCGACAACACAGGAACCATATTAGGTGAAGCTATTAGCTCCCAACATCTTACTCATTTGAAGTAATTTAAGTTGTTAGTTACGATATATATGATTTGTAGGAAAGAAAATGCTCCTACCGGCTTTGTAACAATTGTTTCATATCCTCAGTTTCGGAGGAATAATTCCTTCGTTCGCACGGACGATGCATGCCGATAATATTACAAGAACTTGCGAGGACGCGTTGTTATCGGCGAATTTGAAGTTGAAGGATATCGACGCGGTGGCTACAACTGTGAAGCCTGGCCTTCCTATGTCCCTCGATATCGGAACAAGATTTGGGAAGTCTTTAGCTAAAATTGGGAAGAAACCTTTCATACCTATACATCACATGGAAGCTCATGCTCTGACAGCGCGAATGACGGAAAACGTTCGTTAAACAATACCGTTGTATGACACGATACTGTCGGCGGAAGAGTAACGTTGAATTTTTGTTCATAGGTCGAGTTTCCCTACCTCGTCTTATTGGCTTCCGGAGGTCACTGTCTACTTGCAATCGTTGAAAATGTGGATAAATTTTATTTACTTGGTAGTACTATAAATAATGCACCAGGGGAAATGTTCGACAAGGTAAAAGCGTCGTTATTGACGGCTACTCCGCCAATTCCAAATACACTTACACTTTACATAATTTGAACTAATCATGGTAATGGTATGGATAGAGGGCAACCTCACGGATTTTGAGGTCCTTGAAATATGTTGTCAAGGACGTTATTCTGAACAACTTTTTCCTTTAAACTTTTTGGCGGTCGACCTTAGTTTCCGAAATAATTGCAAAAGTCTTTGGTAATTATTTAGAAGTTTTCCACCCTCACCGATTTCAATGATTTTTGGATATGTTATCAAGATCAAGATTCTGAACAACTTTCTCCTATATATGTTACCGTCGCACGGCAGTAGTTTCCGAGATATTCGCACTTGTTTTGACCCGGGTATCCGGGTACTCGGGTACTCGGGTACTCGGGTACTCGGGTACCCGGTGAGACCCCGGGTAGACGAAAATTACCCGGCTACCCGGGTAGGCAAAAATTACCCGAGTATCCATGAGAAACCCGAGTAACTGAAGTGTGATGAGATAGTTGAGAATTTCGATTTGACAGCTATATTTCGACTTTCGATCATTTTCGGCTAACATCAGTAATGAACGGAATAAACTTCAAGCAATTGAATGTATATAGTATCGTACGGGTACCCGGGTAGTCGGGTATCCTACGGGTACCCGGGTACCCGAGTAATTTTTTTCTACGCGGGGTCTCACCGGGTACTCGAGTACCCGGGCGGGCGGGTAGTAAGAGCTCTAATCACAATCACGCTTCGCGCCCCGAGGTGTCTAGAGACGGGGATAAACACATCCCCCAGATGACCAACCACCTCAAGTTGATCGCTGTGTCCGTTGCGTCGGAATAAACGAATAGAAGTTTTTCGCAAATATCTCGGAAACCAAGGTCGACCGCCAAAAAGTTTAGAGGAAAAACTTGTTCAGAATAATGGGCTTGACAACATATTTCAAGGACGTCAAAATTGCCCTCTATCTATACCATTACCCTAATCATTTCTCCGAATTTTTGTAGATCGCACGAAGACTTAAATTGAGAAACATTCCAGAATTCAGCTGTTTAAACGGAGGACTCGCGATAGAAACTGCGGCACTTAAAGCTACAAATATCGATCAATTCCCCTTTCAGCCTGTACTGACGAAATATTACGATTGTAACTTTAGCTTCGCAGGATTGCTAAGCAGCGCTACGTACTTTATCGAAAAGGAAGAAAAAGAACATAATATAGTAGCTGATATGACGATCCCTTCTGCTTATAATTTATGCGCGGCAGTTCAATTAGCTGCTGCGACGCATATATGTCAGAGAACTCAAAGGGCGATAGAATTTATCGATAAGTTGTCGTTGTTTCCTCGAGATAGGAGAACGCTGGTACGTTTAAACATACTGAGGATGTTCCTGAACTTTTATTCGGATCTTCAACTCGATACTATTTTATTAACTAGGTTGTATCTGGCGGAGTTGCGTGCAATAATTTGCTAGCCAAAGCATTGGGCATCGTTTGTACAGAAATGGGGTATAATTTCGTGAGAACACCACCGAAATTGTGCACCGACAACGGAATAATGATCGCGTGGAATGGCATGGAAAGATGGATTACGGATACAGGTGTTTTTAGAAATCAAGACGAAATTGAACAAGTGCGTGTACAAAGTAAAGCTCCGTTAGGAGAAGATTGGACGCAGAAAGTAGAAAGTGAAAATTTGAAATGCGAATGGTTAAAAATAAAGAAGAAACTATTTTAAACTATTTAATAGAAACGCATCGTTGTTCTTATTTAAAAACATTTACCACCATTACATTTTTATGGAAGTTTACCAAGGCATGATCGTATAATACATCTTTTCGAAAGAAACTTTCGTTCTTATAATGAAATATATTTCAGAGGATTACACCAGCGTAGGTGCATATCGTTCCGATTGCCGTTTCAACTTCTCAAGTAAATTATTTTCTGGCAAATCAGTATCTTCAAGGAAGAGCGTTTTCTCCTCGTATTTATCGATAATATTTCGTATTTTTACTTTGATTTCCTGTATTTCATCTTTATTTTTTGAAATCAAAGATGTCGTTAAAATATCATCAAACTGCAAGACCTTTTCTGGCTGCATCGTTTCGTCGAATTCGGAAACGATATCTGACAAATTAGTCAACTTTGGCTTCAGATCATTATAGATTTCATCTGCGTTTTTCCTATCCATTTTGTTTACTATCAACATCGCAGGTCTTTCTAGTAAATCAGGTTTGTAAAGTTCAATCTCTTTGTTTAATAAGAGTATCGTTTCTATGCAGGACCTGTGTTTATATTTTGGAGAAATTTGAAATCCTTCGATGTCTACGATAAATAATAATAATTTCGTTCTTTCTATATGTTTTAGAAATCTGTGACCCATTCCTCTATTAGCGTGTGCACCTTCGATTAATCCTGGTAAATCTGCGACCGTGATTTGCCTATAATCTTCATAATTTACAGTACCTATTTGTGGCCTTATGGTTGTGACTGAAATTACACACATAAAATCAATAAACAGAACAGTGTGTACTTATTTATTTAAACTTTTATAGTTTCTAAATATGTTTCTCTGATGAAGCTTACACGGATAACTGGCAATCTTTGGCTTTGAATTTGAAATTGCACTTAAAAGAGTGCTTTTCCCTGCGTTAGGAAATCCAACTAGACCAACGTCGGCGATTAACTTAAGATCAAGTATTATGGCTCGACTCTCCCCTTTGAGTCCGCAATACCCTGTACTTTCGCATCCTCCGATCCCACCCTTCGCGACCAGTAGTTTTGCACCTTCCTCGTTCGCTTCTCCTACATTTTCATAAATATGCGTGCATAGAACTATAATAGATTTCTTTAATATAGGAAATTCAGTGTAAATCTGGATCGTATGTATTACCAAGTTTAACTTGATTTTCATCGTAAACAGTGATACCGACTGGAACGCTTATAGTTAAATCCGCTCCGGGTGTGCCAATAATTCCCCTCGAAGTACTTTCACCTCCAGGTCCAGCTTTCAATTTCACGGCTTGTAGTTTAGATTTAACTTTGCTTAACGTTAATCCTTCTTCGGAATGAACATATACATTTCCTCCTGCTCCGCCTACGCCACCGTAACGCGGAAGCCCAGATCCTCCGGGACCTGCTTTCACATAAATCCGTAGACTATCTATCAATCCTTGACGCTTGAATTTCCTCGGCAACTGTGCAGGTAGTTAAAATATACTTTCAATAGCAAATTCTGTATTACTTAATTACATTGTTATTATTCTTACCATTATAGAATGAAAAATTTAACAGAGTATCAAAGATTTATTGTTACCTTCTTTGCACAATGCAGAACTTGTGTCCATAGAACCATTCTTTCCTAATCAACACCTGAATTCTTTGAGAACCTCTTTGAGATTCAAGGAATGATTCTTATGTGTAGTTAGTCTTTGCAATACAGTTTTTCGTATTTGTACCATAATATTATTTAAATAGCATTAACAGCACTAAAATTGATATGTGTACACGAATGGTACCCAATAAAGATATCAGATGGCGCTATGGACTTTATCCAATGTAAACAGGTGAATTAGAAGAGAACAGAATTTTTTCTATTCAATCTCAAACCATAATAAAACTTTACTAAAGTAAAGTAAATGTTCTCATTATTACGAAATCATTATAAACGTTTTTTCTGCGTTCAGTTTAATCTATGATACTTGTAAGTTACTGTATTACGCAAATCATGTTGAAGTATGATAATGAATTTCTATAAGGAACAGAACATGGTATGAAAATTAATAATTCAATTTCAGTTGATTCCTTCGATACAGAAGAAGAAACTTATTAAGCCGTTTAAACTTTATGGATGAATCATGGCATCCGAGGGAGTGGAAATGAATCAAAACGTAGCGCAAAGGCTTTTAGTCGAAGGTGCTACATTAATCGTATTGAATGTACCGATCGGAACCGAACTTGGGATCGATTTGAAATCGTGGAATACGGCTGATAATTTTAAAGGCATCAAAATGATCCCACCGGGTTCTCATTATGTACATTACAGGTAAATATATAACGGTCGATACTTTCTCTATTGTCTTGGCAATAGTTACGTGTGTGTATTTTTGTTGAAGCGCTATAGACGAATTTGGAGAAACTGCACCTAAAATTGGTTTCCTTCATACATTTAAAAAATCTGAATTTTTAGTCAGGCAGTGGGACGCGAAAGAGGAAAATATCAGTTCGGAAGGTACGATAAGTATTGCGCGTTGTATATAGGTATCTAGGATCAATGAAGTATTTTATTAGTAACGTTGATTCTTCTTTACAAAGTTGTATCGGAGGAGATGGTCGAAAGGTTGAAGGATAATTTGAAAAACTTAGACAGGTGCCTAGGATGTTATCCTTACGACGTATGGAAAGCATGGCAAGAATTAACAAATCATATCAGCCCGTCTCTTATCGAACGATGTTCGCCCGAATGTGGGTATGTAAAAGAATATCATAAATTATTGATTTTCTCTTACGTACGTCTATTCTCTTATATTATAAATACGCATGTCTGATTCCAGGTTCATAAGATCAGCCTTAGAGTTGGAACATTGTAGCGACGCCGCGAGACCTAGAGGAGGTGTATCGAATCCGAAAAGAAAGAGGAGAAGTGGGATAACCGTAGAGGAGAAGGAAGAAGAGTTACTTCCAGACATGAAACCGAAGCCTGGTACAGAGCTGCGATTATCAAAATTGCCTGATAAAAGTTATCCAGACGGAGCATCCCCTGCTGAAATCACTAAGCATTCTCTCGACTCCACTTATGCGTTGGACACTCTACTCGATAAATTAGCACTGTAATTTCAGTAGTCTATATTTGTCTCGTTTTCGCTACGGAATCGAAGCTAACTTTTGCATACTTTCGAAAAGCTGTTGTCTCTATATAACTATTATCTTTTTCAGCCCTATCGAGATTATTGGTGAAACGCAACTGGCATTTGCTTGTTTCCTAGTTGGGCAAAGCCTGGATGCTTTCGAGCACTGGAAGAAACTTGTGTACCTTATCTGTGGAGCCGATTCTGCGATATCGAAACGTCGGACTATTTATATCGAATTTATGAAAGTATTGGAGGTTCAATTAAAGCATGTGCCGGAAGATTTACTTTGCGATATTGTAGTTAATACTAACTTCGTTTATTACAACCTGCGTAAGCTTTTCGCAAATATCGAAAATAATTCGGAATTGGATGGACGCTTGAAGTCTTATGCATCACGATTCAGCGACCGATTATACGTTAAGTTTTCATGGGACTTTTCTAATTTACAAGACGAGAGCGAAGATGAAGCGCCAGTAGTTGTTTCTTTGGAATAAAACTTAGTATATGTATATAATTTAAATAAAGATAATCCTACGACTAATACAGTATACAAAAATATTAGTTAATTTAGTAGACATCAATAAGGATGGGTAAATAATAAATTTATATAGATATTTATGTGGTAAAATTAAAAGTAGTAACTTTTATTAGAACGCTACGTTGAACACAGTATCGTATCGAGTAATTTTTACATTTGAACTAGTTATATTAATAGTTTTAATATGGATGTGTCATCTGTTATTTAGGAATAGTTTGATTTGGATGTAGTAACTCTGCGTAAGCATTTCGAGCAAGTCGAGTATTTTACATGACGCCGGTTACAGAAGGCAATAACCCAAGTTTATTAGGTTTAGTAAGGATGTGTTGTTTATCCAAAACCAATATGATTATATTGCGCATAACGAAATACTGGACTACCGGCTTCAGTTTGTGGTTGGCGTCAGAGGCGCTGTAACAAATAATTCACAATATTTAATTCAATGCATTTAATATCACGTGCTAAGTAAAAATTTTTAATATATTTACTGGATGAGGTGGTCGTGGGGGAGGAACATATACTGGTCGTGGCGCAGGATTAAAAGGTTTTGAACCGGGTTCCGCTTCGGGTTCTGCTTCGCGTCTTAGACGCTGTAACAAATAATTCACAATATTTAATTCATTGCACTTAATATCACGTGCTAAGTAAAAAATTTTAATATATTTACTGGATGAGGTGGTCGTGGGGGAGGAACATATACTGGTCGTGGCGCAGGATTAAAAGGTTTTGAACCGGGTTCCGCTTCTGGCTCTGCTTCGCGTCTTAGGCGCTGTAACAAACAATTCACAATATTTAATTCAATGAACTTAATATCAGATGCTATGTTGATATTTTTAATATATTTACTGGATGAGGTGGTCGTGGCGGAGGAACATATACTGGTCGTGGCGCAGGATTAAAAGGTTTTGAACCGGGTTCCGCTTCTGGCTCTGCTTCGCGTCTTAGACGCTGTAACAAACAATTCACAATATTTAATTCAATGAACTTAATATCAGATGCTATGTTGATATTTTTAATATACTTACTGGATGAGGTGGTCGTGGGGGAGGAACATATATTGGTCGTGGCGCAGGATTAAAAGGTTTTGAACCGGGTTCCGCTTCTGGCTCTGCTTCGCGTCTTAGACGCTGTAACAAACAATTCACAATATTTAATTCAATGAACTTAATATCAGATGCTATGTTGATATTTTTAATATACTTACTGGATGAGGTGGTCGTGGGGGAGGAACATATATTGGTCGTGGCGCAGGATTAAAAGGTTTTGAACCGGGTTCCGCTTCTGGCTCTGCTTCGCGTCTTAGGCGCTGTAACAAACAATTCACAATATTTAATTAAATACACTTAATATCACGTGCTAAGTAAAAATTTTTAATATATTTACTGGATGAGGTGGTCGTGGCGGAGGAACATATATTGGTCGTGGCGCAGGATTAAAAGGTTTTGAACCGGGTTCCGCTTCTGGCTCTGCTTCGCGTCTTAGACGCTGTAACAAACAATTCAAAATATTTAATTCAATGAACTTAATATCAGATGTTATGTTGATATTTTTAATATATTTACTGGATGAGATTCATTGATTATCAAGAATCGGTCCAATGTTATTATTCATATGTAAATGTGTAGAATATTTTAATTTTTATGTTACCGGAAATGTAAGTGGTCCATGTTTTTTATCTGGTTTTTGTTCATATATGGTTTCTCCAAGTATCCCCGTAAAGATGACTGACAAAATTGTCAGGATCATAAATTTCTTCATGATCGATGTGTGTATCTCACACGGATTGCAGAATAATATTCACACCTGTATTAAAATAATGCGTTATTTGTCGCAGAAAGACAATTATATTAAATATGTAACTTCTTCCTCGGGATGGAATAAATATATTAATTTTAAAAATTTAACTTATTAAACAGAAATAGAAGAAAGACTTTTCAAATGAGAAGCTCACAGATGAACTTATAATTAATGTTTCAGTAGCAACTTCTTACCACGTACACAGCTCTGTAACTCAGGATGAACTGATCTCCCAGAGACTTGATAGCTGTATTTATACAAAATGTTGATCGGGGGTTTGCACGGTTTGTACGGTGCGAAAGTTCAAGGCTGCGCTGCATCTGGCAGGGAACCACCGTCCATGCAACACGTATGTTTATTCATCAATTTTCCTGTATCCAATTTCTTTTTATTGTTAGTGTCTCTTTGTGATTATAGTGGATACCGTATGTTGTAATTGCAGTATAATTGTGTTCTTGGCGTTATACGGATATTTTATTAAAAGTTAAAATAAAGAAGATGTTGAGATCTCGTTTTCCTAAAAAAACACTTATAATAGAAACTCATAATAATATCGATACCATTTTGCTACAGTTGCCCCATTTTCAATATTCAAAAATTATTTAAAATTTCATTGAATAAATATTTGAAAAGTCCAGTTTATATTTTAGGTAGTGCCATCAATTATTCATACCATCAACTTCAGAATTTTTAAAAATTGTCTGTAATAAAATATATATATGTATTTTCATGTCAAATGATTTGGATTGTATCGGAAATATTTGGTACAGTAATCTTATTCCTTCTTTTATAGTTTAAGAAATGACAATTATTTGCAGAAGTTAAATACGTATTATCAAGCGAAAAATGTTTGGCGTCATTCAAGAAAATTTTTTTTTCGAAGAAATTTGCGAATAAACCGAAGAAAGTGTCCCAGCAATATATCGGGAGGAGACTGTATAAATCATATTTGTAGCATCATAGCATGCCATTCATTTTAACATAAAAATTTGTCTCATATTTTTTAGGTCTTTTAAGGGGGTAGATTACCCTCAACAGGTCAAAATCCGGCCCTTCTTCAAACGCATATTCTGAAGTAATAAATGAATATAAAGATAATTTGTGTGTTAATTTTTAAGCGTCATTTCGTTGACTTTAATGCGCAAAAAGAAAACTTTAAATATATTTATGGGGAAAAAAGTTATGAATATAAATGTGAGAGCGTGTACGCGATGCACCGTTTAGTGGTGAACACGATTCCGGACAGGTGAATTACCTAAAACACAAAGTAAAGGCATTTTTATAAATTGTAAGACAGTCTCCATTTTATGCAGGAAGCAAAATTTCGATAAACAAATTAATACAATTTTGCCGATTTTATCCCTTTTTTGTAGGGAAATATTTTTATCTTTTTTTTAAGAATTTATATTGAAAATGTGCTCCCCATACATGGAGGGGAATAGTGTCCTGCAGTTCCCTGTAAATTTCCATTCAAATCGTTCGACCGGTTTTCGAGATTTTATGTTCACCGTTTTGGAAAACGTAGTTTCTGGGAAATCGCGTTTAAAGTTGGACATCGTTATCCGATCTGATGTGCAGGCTCGTACATTTTTTACTGTAATTCCTTCAAGTTTTGGAATTTCGGGGCCCGATTGCACTTAAAATACACAGAAAGGTATCCTAAAAAATAATTCTCGACTCCCTTAAAGTCGTTGAGCATTTTGGCGAAGCGTGGTGATACGGAGAGAAAAGTTAATTATTATTAATATTAATACTATTATAAAATATTAATTTCTTCGATTTGTCTTTAGGCGGCTTTTCTCTGGCGACGCCTGTGTGTGTCGCGCACTTTGCAGTTTGCACACGCAACCTGCCGGGTCTGCGTATTATGCGTGCGGGGGATCACCGCGAGTGTCAACAACAAAAAGTAAACGTATAACTTTCCGCGTTCGATAGCCTACTACGATTAATGTTTTCTCGCTGTGCCGTCAAGCCTATTCGCGTTCACGTTACTTTCATCGGCACAAAAACTGTTATTATCCCTGTCTTTGATTATTGTGATGTCGTCTATCGTCCATGTTTATCCTATCATCTTTCTCACCTTATCCAGAGGGTTCAAAACTGCTGTTCGCTTGTTGTATCGTTCGCAAAATACTCTCTTCTCACGTCTCACCTTATCTTTATAATATTCTTCGCAATAATCTTTCTTACCAAGGGCCTAAGTCTCTTTCTACTCGACATCAAAGTCTCCTTTCCATACCGGTAGACTTGACATCTAAATTTGAATCATTCTTCGCCTATATTTCGGTTCATTATTATATTTCCCTTCCACCTGATATTCGAGGGCTAAATTCGTTTTCTGATTTTAAATGTAAAGCTCGAGATTCGCTCTCTTAATTTTTCCCCAATTTTCTGTTTCTGCTTCTCTTCCCTAGTTTTAATTTTAATTTAACATTAATTATTTGTTATTTGTTATTTTAACAGTATTATTTTGCAGCCTCGCTGTTTACTTCGCTAGTCTTTATGTATTATTTTCCTCTGTATGTGTCAAGTAATAAAGACGAATAATAATAATAATAATAATAATTAATTTAAAAACTTCAGTGATATCAGTTTTACAATAATTTACTATCTTTTATCTGTGCAGCTATATGTCATTGTATCTTGGGTTTCTCCAGTCAGCTTTTATATTTCTGCAATGACGATAATGACGATGTTTTTATTTTAAATTTATTTATATAGAAGATTTAAATATCAATATAACTTCTTTTATTGAGAAAAAAAAATGTTTCCGCCCGGGATCGAACTGGGGACCTTCCGCGTGTTAGGCGGATGTGATAACCACTACACCACGGAAACTGATGACAAAACTTTCTTAAAGTACTTTAATATATCTTATTCATAGAATATAGTGTACTATTACATTTTCGCCACACATTCCTATATTAATTATTTGGTCCATTAGTTATCGTAGACTTCAAATAAAAGGATCATGGATAGGTACAGAAATGAAAGCGCATATGCTATTTCTAAACGTTCTTTATTTTATACAAATTGAATTAATTATAAAACAATTGAATTTGAGGAACAACAGTACAATTTATTTTGCAGTAGCTTGCGTGCTATTTTCAAGAGCCTCTTTCTCTCTCGTCAGCAACGCGACTTTCTCTTCGTACTTCTCTCGCAAATCTCGGAAGAGGCAAAGCTGCGTCTCGTATTCTTTCTTCAAATCCGCATTCAATTTCACAGCTCCATCCATTTTATTTATCATAGTGTTGTACCGCTCTCGTTCCTCGGTAATACGAAGTTCCATGCTATCCACTTCTGTCTATATCGTTGAATACACAAATAGCAGCATTTCAGCTTTCATACGGTACAAGAAAGGGAATTGTAAATGGTCCCGGGAGTTCTGTTTCATATTTGTTACACGCACGTACGTGCCTACGCCCAGCTATTCGTTCGATCGTTAAGCAAACAATACCACAGTGGTCTGGATACCTACTTTTAGCGGCCAAAATTCTGATCTTTCTCGAATTTAGTGATCAAGGGTTTTTCAAGGGTTTTTTATATAACCCAAACACGTATTTTGATGTATTATAATGAGTACTAGAAAAACTTTATTTTATTTTATTTTATTGTGAAGTAATTAGAACATATGGTGTTTTGTAATCGATAGCAATAATTTCTCCAAAGTCAAACGAAAAAAAACAATAGCGAATTTAAACATATGGTAATTTTACAGAGTAAAAAATTAGACAAACAAAGTGTGGCCTTGTCCAATATTGTGCGGAGAATCGAGGAGAAGCCAATAGTAAGAAGAAACAAACATACAGTCAGCGACTTTTTTAAATAATGTTTCTTTAAAAACATGTTTTGATAATACTAAGTAGTCTTATGTATCCATTAGAATAAGAACGATTGCTCAATCACAACTGAATAATGAGTTTTAGGCATGTTTTCACTGAAAAATTTGACGTGGCCAAAGATGCCTCAACTGAGCGGGTAATTTTGCCCACCAATTACCATAATTTAAGTAAAGAATTTTTTTTAAAAGCCTATTTAAATCTACACGCTATCTACCGTATAATAGTATTTTTCAAAAAAAAAAAATTAATGCACAAGGAGTACTAAAAAAGTTATTTGAAGTTCAAAAGTGGGCAAAGTCACCCCAGTTTACGGTAATTAAAACAACTAGATTCACAAAAATTTTCACGATTTTGTCTTCGTAATATTATATCTATTCAAAAAATGATCTGAAAAAGGAAAGGTATGCAGACTTAGAAGCTCTGGAGGGTTGCCAATTCATACAAAAAAAAAAAAAAAAAAAAAAAAAAATTACATCGTAAATTTGAAGTTGAAAAATTGAATTTTGGTCATCCTCCAGACCACTGTGGGTTGGCTGACTGATTTAGATATCCTACCTGCAGATGCTTAACTTCCATATTACGGATTTGCAAAAGGCTCCTAGTGAGAGACTCCACTTCTTTCAGCGAATTAACCTGGATATTCAAAGCATTAATCTGCTTCTCCTGGTTCGCGGCGGTACGTATTTTAGCTTCCAACTGCAACGAGGTCTCGATCAGTTTTCCCTTTAATTGGTCCACCATACGTCGAAGCATCACTTCGTCGCCTTCGCCCTTCATCAACGTGTCGTACGACATTTGCAACATAGCCAGCTTCTTCTCGGTGCTTTCCAGTTTCTTCCGATAGGAATCCCGTTCTTCGCTCCTTTTCTACAAAAAACAGAAGAGAATCGATAAAACTGCGTAGATTAAACATCTCCGTGCCTTATCTACCTCAACTTCCTGCTTCAGTTTCGAGATCATAAGTTCATTCGACTTGGCAAGGTCTTCGGCCAAAGGTACTTCCCCCTTCGGCACCGATGTTTCATCGGCAATTTCTTTATCTGCTTTCCGAGAATCGGCGGTCTCCTCATGTTTCGCGACGGGACAAGTATCTCCAGCGCCTATGGACGTCTGTAGAATTTCGCAACTCTTCAGTTCCTTGAACGAGGCGATGTTTTTATGCGAATATAGATGGTCGAGTTATTTTAAACTTGGCGTGTTTACAATATTTAAATAGATAAATCTTCGCGTTACCGATTGTTCGATTTGTTGACTCTCACTCTCGGGAATCTTGGGAGTTCCGGGTATCTCCACGATTTCCTTCGTAGCTTCTTCGATAACAGCCATCGCTTCCAACGGAATTGGATTTGTTGGTAAACTTTCATTAACAATTTCAGAGGCCTTTACGTCTTTCGCGATTACATCCGCTGTTCGTTCTTTCGCACATTGAGCAGCTGTAGCTTCTGCGTGTTGCGCAATCGAATTTTGCACCTGAAGATTCTCAGCGGCAGAGGCAACTCCATTTTCGGTGCCAGCGGGGCTCGCACCGTTTGCATTATTCGCTTGATTCGGTTCCGTTGTTTCTGACAGAATCGGCTTCTGGCCAGCGTCTGATTTAATTGCCTTCGTGTCTGACATTTTTATCTGCAAGAAGTGTCATTTTTATATGTTACGTGCGCAAAGGAACAGAGGAGGATCGAGTTTCACTGGATTCGTGGTTGCGAACCAATCGGGATGAATACTTTGAATATTAATTACTTGGACAGAAAGTCGGTTCACGGTTGACGAATGTAGGGACGCTTCGAATCTCGAGAACCGAATGGCTGCGTGTGGGTTCGATATAGTAATCTAGATTTCACGCTCTATTCCGAGTACCGAGTCGGTAATTAATTCTACGATTACCAACAAGCAAGAAAGCAGAGAAAAGCTTCTCGAACGACGACGTTTCCCTCGAATACGAATTTCACTTTCACGCAAAACGACTGGATATCCAGGACTAACTAAAAGTCTGATGTATTTTTGGACATTCTCGGCTCATTCTATTTTAAACTATCGTAGACGTGCGCCAGTCGAACCACCAAGAAACAGAACATTGTATCTCATTTGGAAATCAGTATTTCACATGAAAATTCTGCTTCACTGTTCGCTTAAACATTGAAAATATTACCGGTGGCATGATCCACGCGATAGAATATAATTTCACACGTATCGTACGCATAGCTGTGCATATTTCGAAATATCATGTAACGCGGGTTGAAGCACCCATTCTGATTCGTATGAATGAATCAACCGAGTAATCAAGACAACTGTTAAAAGAGAATTTATTTGTCACAGAGTAGAAATGTCCGAATTGAATTTAGAAGATCATTTATTACGTTAGGTTAACTCGTATCGCTTCGTTTCCATTCGATCGCGTAGAATTTCAGCTGAGAAAGAAGATTCATCAACGTAGTTACGTTCATCACAGTGTCGTGCTCGAGGAATCTCGTACCTCGGTATTGGAGGTATTCGGAACAAATTTTAATTTAAATACATAAAGGAATTCGTGTTATTTCACTGAAAACAACATCTTTAGAATACCCTTTACGTTGTTTCAAATTGCTACGCACATGTTGATCGATCGCATTCGAGTTTCGAATACATAACCTCTCCTTGCGTGTATCTTGTTTCAAGTATCATTTTATCACGATTTCTATAGACGCGTAACAATGAGTTTCTACGCAACGTATTCAGAGGGCAAAGTTGCGCGTAGTTAGAAAAACCGATGGAATATTTTTCACTCTCGTATTTAGCGCATTTTTCATTCAAAATTTAATATATCCGATGCTAAAGGTTAGCTTTAAATAGTCCTTTGATACCTGCACACATCTACCTACCGCAAAGCTTCCGCGGGAATTATTAAAGGATTCCGCGGGATTTGTTAAAATTCAGTTTCCGTTACAGAAAACCGATTAAGGAATGGAAGAGTACGCGAGAGAGCCATGCCCTTGGCGTATAATAGACGATTGCGGCGGTGCGTTTACCATGGGTGCCATCGGTGGTGCTGTGTTTCAGAGTATTAAAGGTTTTCGAAACGCACCCAGCGGAATAAACAAGCGATTTCTGGGAAGTCTAATGGCTATTAAACAAAGATCTCCGATTATCGCTGGGAACTTTGCGCTATGGGGCGGTATGTTCTCCACGATAGACTGCACGTTGGTACACCTTAGGAAAAAGGAAGATCCGTGGAATTCCATTATCAGCGGAGCGGCGACCGGTGGAATATTGGCTGCGAGAAACGGTCTACCAGCTATGGCTGGTAGCGCGGTTATCGGCGGAGTGTTGTTGGCTTTGATAGAAGGTGTAGGAATATTTTTCACACGCATGTCCGCGGAACAATTCAAACCTCCATCTTTCACCAACGATCCGTCTCACCTCGGACAGCCGTCGCAGGGCTATCCTTCGTAAAGCGTGTACAAATATTCTAGACTTATTTCAATTACACTTAACTAATTAAGTACAAAACGTTTCATATGATTTGAAACGATAGTAGTTAAACGCTGTCTTATCGCCAGTATCTGTATAGACAATTGGACTTCTTGCTTTAAGAAATAATAATAGTTCATTTTTTATTTAATGGTGTTCCTTTCTGTATTCTTATTAGACTGTTAATGGATAAAACGAAACGGCTAGTATAAATATATATACATAGATACGATATATATTGATAAAATAAATTAACATTAGTAATTTATTTCATTTCTCTAAATATCGTCGTCGTCTTCGATTTCTTCTTGGAAATATTTAAAGGCCGCGTCTATAGACAAGTCCAAGTATTTGTTCGCGGAATCTGGTTCTTGATTATCGTTCGATTTATCTTCCGCACCTTTCAGAGACTTGTGCATTAATCCTAGCAAATGAAGCTGCTCCACCTTAAAAATTTCGGAATAAAAAAGTATTTTCAGAGGCAGAACGGATATTGCGAGATTTATATTTACCTGCAGGCTATGCACTCGGTTATCGATTTTTGTTAATATTTTTGATAGTAGTTCTCTTTCCTGCTTTAAGTCTCTTTGAAAACCAAGCAGATCGTTGGCATTCATTTTTGCACGGAGTTTTTCCAAGTCATCCTCCATCTTCAAACTTTTTCACAAGTCTCGTGGAGTTATAATTACGATCATTCGATGTTTTTCGCGAATTTCTAGTTTTCGGTTCAAAGGGTTGCTTTATTTATAAATACTACTTAATAGCTAACAATCGTATAACGTGTGACGATAAATTTTATCTAATGTCAGGATGGTTGTGTTCCAATTCACGCATTATGCGCATAGACCGCAGCGCAGACGCCAGCAGACGCTGCGCGCGTGAACCGCGTCCCGTTTCCAGCAGCACATGAACCGCAGTAACGAAACGGAACGGTTTCTTCTGCAGTCTATGCGCATAATGCGTGAATTGGAACACAGCCGATATGTCCAGCGAGAAACCTTGACAAAAGTCATCGCTTGTTTTCGAAATTTGTAAATTCTGTAAAGGTTAGGACTGTTGTTATCGAAAGGCAGCGTTACCAACGTAATACGCTGCAAACTTCAGTACGGTCGCTGGACGTTTTTTTTGTAACGTTGGTCAACCTGAATTTCAAATTTATTATCGAATTTCTTGGATGAAGGATAAAGAATACTGTTAAAAAAAGGCTATTTTATTTTGGATAGTTTGAGTGAGTTCTATACGGTCTCTTCACAGAGTAATGTAATAATAGTTTATTTTTCTACAGAATTCTACGTAACACTACAGCGCAATCGCATTTCTTTAGGTACAGAATCTGTATTGGATCACAATATAATCTATATAGCTATACGATTATATTAATTTGTAAACTTTCGAGTGGTTGAAGTAACTTAAATAGAATCAATACGAATCTTTCCATTCAAAAATCATTTCAGTATACAGAGTATGGGGCCGTCCTTAAATTACGTAAGGGTAATTTTTTCGATTTCTTACCTCCTCCCTTTCCAGTATAAGAATTTGTAAGATTTGATATTCCAACCCCTTCCTTATGTAATATTTTCTGCACTGAAATTTTTCAGTTATTAAAATTCTTTTAAAGGTTTATATAATTCATTTAACTCGGTTTCGGAAAATTTAAACTAAAATTACTTTTCTGGAACATTAATGATAGAATTTGTATTTATTGAACATTAGTTTTAAAAATGTTACGTAAAACGCTAGGTGACTCCCCCCTTGTAAGTAAATGTAAGAAATTCGCGACTCCCTCCCCCTCAAAAAAAGTCTTAGGCAATTTAAGGATGACCCCTAGTTCCTTATCTGTTGACTACCTAGATCGAAGGTTAGGAATGTTTTCCTACTAATTTTACTGTTCCGCTCTGCAATGTATTATTACTGTATAATGAGGTACATACATACATACATTGTCACTGACACAAGATTTTCATTAGATTTTATGTACATATACATACAGAATACATTCGAATTGGGAGCACAACTAGTGTTACCATGCTATCGTTATAAGAAAGGTTATAATCTAGTATTGGAATATCGCAATTATGCGAATATAATCGTTTCTATTCCTTAGTCGTACATACAGTAGCATTACAGAAGCGTACGCCTCGGACGTTTTTTGTCAGAACTTACGAAAAATTTTTATAGTGACATAACCTTTATTAAGTGGTCATGTCTATATTGGGAAACCAAGAATTTCGATACGCCAACTAGTGACAGAAAATTGAACTATTGAGAGTAGGTCGAAATCCATATGATTATCAGTGTTTCAATAGACAAGTTATGAAAAATGAGTGTTTTTAAATTTTTTTCAACACTAATTTCTTACTTATTCGATTAATAAATACTTATTCAGAATGTTTGGTGGGACCCGGGCCTACTTTCAATAGTTTGCCAACTCACCACCACAGCGCTGTAACCTAAGCCACGCCTCCCCTAAGTTTCCCAATAGTTGGCAGGCGAAAAGAAACGTGATTTTCGGGAATTTTTTGTGAAAATTTTAATGTATATTTTTTGCAACTATTTGCTTATTTTAAAAGTAGATATATTCAGCAACTCTCAGTGATTTTGTTATATGATAATATTAAAAAATGAACGAATAACAGCCACTCTTTCGGAAGCTATTCTTTTAGCACGATTTCTCTGAGCCGGATCATCTGAAATCGAAAAGTGAAGAGGATTTTGTTAGTATACGAGTTATAAAAACAGCTACCGCGAAAGTGGCTATTATTCCTTCATTATTTAATATTTCCCTATAACAAAATTCCTAAAGGTTGCTGAATATATGTACTTCTAAAATAAGGAAATAGGTGTAAGAAACATACATCACAGTTTTCATAAAAAATTCCCGAAAGTCACGTTTTTTTTCGTTAAACAACTAGGCATGACCCTTTAATAACCTTAAATTTTACGAGATACGAGACGCGCGTTGATCTTATTAGTTTGAAGAGATTAAAGATTTTCAAAAGGGGTTCTGTTGCGAAATTACTAGGTCGTTTAAAAATATATGTACACAGGGGAAAGGAGGACGTAAAAAGACATTAAAAAGGACAGACAAGATAGGGATGATAACATCGAACAATAATTGTCCTCGCCAAAAAGAAGACTAATCTCTAGATGCAACTAACAAGCATCTAAAGCAATATTTTCACAGATTTTTTTACAGGATATATTGTATTCAATCATTGGTATTTATAATTACATATATAAATATTGTTATACCATTTACAGAAACTGAGGTATATGGTAACCTTGCGGAATAATTTTAAGAATCAGTCCCGTGGATCGATTCTATTAACATTATCATTCACGGTATATACGAGCTACAAAGAAAACAAATAAATAGTTAATACAAAATTGGTACATGCGTCGTTGAACTTCTATTAATTCTATACATTCGACTAATTTTGACGATCGATTCGCAAGACCACGAGAAAATTGTGTCACGTATTATTAGAAGAACAGTTCAGCCATAAAGGTTTTCGTTTTCTTACAATTGGTTGTTTTTTGTTTGCACTATTACGATAAGGATATGATCGTAAACTGCTGCAGCAAGGAGTGAATTGAGAATTACCTTTCGATTCACGTAAAAATCGCTCAAATTGTAAGTTCTCCTTGTCTTTCGACTTTCACCAATCGTCGTTAAGTCGTAGACCATAAATTTGTTCGTTGCTGCAGCAAAGAGCGCGTCAATCTTTCGAGGAGGAGGGTGGCGATTCCCGACTATTGTCGCTTGCAAAATTTGATAAACCGAGACCACCGGCTTCGTGGCTCGAGGAGCTTGTTGGGGAATTACTGCTACTTCTAGTACCGCCCAGTGGCGCCACTGTTCCACTCTCCGCTGGTATCAGGCCCTCCTTCATCCTTTTCTTCTGCTTCATCCTCCTGTTCTGGAACCATATTTTTACCTGCGTTTCGTTTAGCTGTAACGCTGACGCAATTTCGATGCGCCTTGCCCTGGTCAGGTACTTGTTGAAGTGAAACTCTTTCTCAAGTTCCGTGAGCTGTTTGTTCGTGAAGTTGGTCCGGCCGGTATTGTTGAAGCCACCTGCGATACTGGCCAAAGGACCGCCGGTAAGGCAGTTAACGGGACCATTTGTCGCATGAGTGTACGCGGATCCACTCGTACTCGCGATCGTGCTGCCACCAAATTCCGCCACGCTCTGGTTTGTCTTCGCGACTGCAACAGATTTTAGGTTTTCTTTATATTCGAACATAAGTTGTGCAACGGTTAGCACACTACGTGATTATCGCGATTTCACTGCGACCGGTTTCAGCTTGGGACTCTGTATGCTGCGTTGGGAATTGTCAAAAGCTGCTGGTCAACCAAAGGTATGTACGTATTTGGTAAATATAATTTTTCCAACACCTGCATGACAATAGGTGCTTTTTTACGTCTGCTGAGCGGAAGCAAAATGGCCAATTTCAGACGTATTCGCGTGAAGTCTTTTTCCCAAGGGAAAAATGTACTATTTTGTAGTTTTGTGTAGGACGCGATAATTCTGTTTTCTAACTACGCACCACGTGGACTAAACGATTCTAACAACGTGATTGATGCATTCTCGTCACGAACTATTTAAAATCTGGAATATTCCTCGAGCTGTTCTGGTCACAGAATCAAACTGTCTGATTAAAACTTTGAGAGATCAATTACATATATAGATAGATAGATAGTTAGGTACTAGTATTCCTTCAAAGGGACACGTCGTTGGCTTATATTCCCTTCTGTTTTGGACGTGGACGTTAATGCCCGACGTGCTCATGGTAGAGGTTAGGGGCAATATATGCCGATTAAGCTTACGTTTAGGCTTTCGAACGATGGCCGGTTATTGTCCAACACAGCTGGTCAGTGTTCTAAGGACAGTATCCGTTCAACCGTGGATTCACGATAGGGTTAAGCCCTAAAATTGGATCGAATTGCATCAGCTGTTACCGAACATCAAGAATAAATCATTACGTCTCTTATCGATGTTTCATGCTAAGTTGTGTATGTGTGCAGAAATACGACACGGATTCCTGAGTGTTTTGAAAATTCAATCCTTTTGTTTATCGCGAATGTTCGTACTTTGTACGAAGATAATTGCAGTTAAGCAATTTCAAAGCAGCCACGCGTCCGGACGAAAAAAGGTGGCGTCTTCGCATTATGGAAATTAGATTGTTATTTAGTTTGCCGGTATGTGGAAGTCAATTTACTTAATGGCAGAGGGTGGACGAAACTGTCAAGGCACCGCCTTAGAGCCACATTTTCTTTTTACCCATGATTGCCTCTATCGTTTCCCGGCGCGGCGTACGTCTTCGTCGCATATTAGTTTTTATATAATATTATATTTTATGTTAAAAGTGTCGCGCTTATAACGCGACACGAGTATCGGGATAGAATAAAATATGGTAACGATCGATTTCTCTCGAGGATAAGGCGAATGTTATTTAACGGATTTTACGAATGATCGGTAAACATCAGTCACTTAAACACCGTGTTCCGAAGTTGGCCCGTGGCCATTAAGCTCACGCATCTTCAAGCCGAATAATCAAGTTGGACAAGTTCTATTAGTAGTCACGGCCGGCGTGATAGCATGAAATGTTTTCCGTTTTCGCGACTCATTCATCAATTTAGCACCTTAACGGGAGGACAGAGCGCGGGGTTGCTGATTTTCTATACGATACCGCTAGTATCTCACGAATCAGCCGAGTCTCCGTGAGTCGAGGATCATTACCGTTGCCGATGGAACTTTCCTCGGGCCTTGGCCGCTGCGATTTTATTGTTAGACAATGTCAGCAGTCAAGAATGTGGAAAATACTTGAAATCAGAGGAGAATGTAACTGTTTCTCTCTACAGTTATTTCTCTTCGGGATAATCAGAGTCAGTAGAGTCCTTGAAACTGATCCTATTCAAACGTTTTGAAATGTTTCAACCGACAGGAAACATTTTTCCTTTGCGCTCTGTTTTCAACCTAAAAATAGGTAGCAGCGTGGAGCTTTGTAATTGGAGAAATAAAAGTAGAAGTCGGTCAATCCGCATTACTGTCTTGCCACTGAATAATCGATGAAACTTAGCGATACGTCGTGTACTTGTTCCATTCGTGATATAATCAGTTACGTCTGATTTCATTCTAAAAAGGCAAATCTCGAATGCCGAGCGATCAAGGAAACGTTTGCTCGCGCGGAATGAACAAATCACCTTCGATTAAACGCCGCTGCTACTCCGGTAATTAGAATTTCTTCTATGGCGGGCGCTAATAACACTAATTAAAACCACAGGTATCGTTTAGCGATGCAAATGTTACACGATCGTGTCGGATCGAATGATAGACTTGTTGGTTGAACCAGTAACTATAATTCTCTTGAACTCGTGAAACAACTTTAATACATAGAAACTGTGTTCATAGGCAGATATTTCTATTTATATTTGTATTTGATAAAAAAAAACTCGGAATGTCGCACGGTTGTGCCATAAAATGTTGAACATAGTTTTTTCATTTTATTCAATAATTTTACATAGTGGAAGAAAACTGCCCTTCTTATCTCTCGTTTCGTTTTGACAAACTTACCCCCAAACAAAAGTAGGGAAGAAATTTGAATATTTATTCGAAAGACAATGTTACTTTAATTCTAAAATAAAAATTTAAACTGTAATCCCGAATCTGGTTGGATACGACGGGGACGTTTTGGGGCCGGAAGTTATTTGTCCCGGGAAGAAAAGAGAACAGGACGAAGCGTCGCGGGAAGGGGTAAGAGGTGTGACGGGGAATAAAGGAATAGACAGATCGAGGCACGTTAAGACCGCGATAGCGCGCAGTTAAGTGGGTTGTTGACGGCGTTATTTAGTTTCCGAAGGGGTGAGGCTTTTGAGGAGTTTTGTTGCAAACTTTTGAAATACTAATCAGTTCAGTTATGTAGACAGGGGGGTCGTTAATGGCACGCAATTACGTACAGTTGTGCTACAAATGGTTCGAATTACAATAATAGAAACAGTAACTTACTCTGGGAACAGGCAATTAATTTTTCACTTTGATCGTATTCGCATTACGTATGCTCGGAGGGGAGGGGCGTTTCCGACTGGCTAATGTCATCGAGTTTCACGTCAGAAGTTGTTAGAAAAACGAATAATTGTATTTCACGTTGACGCAACGTCGATCGACCAAATGCGCTTAAACTTGCTGCCAAACATGAATGTAATTCTGGCGCACGTACGCGAGCGCAACGATGCAAATAAGAGTGTGTGCGGTGGGCGCGAGTGGACTACCACAGGTAATACGTAGCATGCCAGTCCGGCTTCGTTCAAAGGCCCCCCGATTAAATCTCACCTGGCTTAATATTATTATTTTACGCGGCGCCTGCATGTGGGAACGGCACGGAGAGGGGAGCATGTAATTGGAAAGAGAGGGAAAAAGCTGGTAGATAGCGCTCGTGGATAGCGCTACATAGCTCTGTGAACAATCTTCATTTTTTTTTTTTATAAAAGAAAACAATCGAAAGTAAATGCTTTGATTTTCAGTGCACATAGTGAAAATTGGTAATGCGTTCATTAGCTTGCGATTTCTTCGTGGTGTGGGACACCGAAGATATCTATTTTCCATTTCAATCTTTCGAGTTTCTTATTTCATAGAAAAATTATTAATTTTCTGTAATCTCGGTGAGAGAAAATGCGAAGAGGAGACGAAGCGGAGGACGGTTGCAAACAGATCAGGAGGGAGTCGTGATCGAGGTGTGTGAGGTATGAAAGCATTAAGAAGACTACCCTAGCTGAGAACTAGAGTTCCTGCTCTCGATCCGGTTCTCGCGAATCCGCTTAAGAAGAAGTCTAATTTATTCGGTCATTGAGAAAATTTATCATTTCAGCATGATGTTTGACGACCTGCTTTTGATTCGTAACATTCTGCTCTTTTTAAATTTTCCTGGGCATCTCCAATTAGGTTTCACACGCATTCCGAGAGGATTACTTTATACACGTTATATAAACGGGAACGGATTTTATCGATTGTATTGATTTGCACAGTTTTATAAAGAGATATTCTGTGGCATGCTAGTTTGCCCCGTTAGTTATTCTTTTCACTTGGCAGCGGTTTCACTGTCTCTTTGTTTATCGCACCCCATACAGCACACATAGTTGCGGCAACGTTACAGGAACGTTTCCGCAATTTTGCTGCAACGCTGCGCCAGTATTGCGGCAACGTTGCTGCAACTACCATTTAAACCTAAAATATTTCCGTTGCTTTTAATGATACGAGAAAATGTCTAAGGAAAAAAATGTTTGCTTCAGGAAGATAATTATTCTGACGAAGACGATTTTCTTATTAATTTTATATTTCCCGAAATTTCAAGATCATCGATGTTTTTTTTTAACGGAATGACGAATTTTCATTACTGTAACGTTATAGCCAATAAAAATACAAATTCAACCATGTGTAATATGTTGTCCTTTTTGTCTAGAAATCATTTTTTTCTGAGACATTTTCTCGTATCATTAAAAACAACAGAGATATTTTAAACTTAAATGTTAGGTGACTCACCCTGTATATTTTCAACATAGAAATATTGCTACAACGTTCAATCTTGCACTGCAACGATGCTGCAACTTTGCTGCAACGAGAGTGTGCTGTATTGGACGTTCCACAATGTAGAAGCTAGTGCCCCGTTTTGATCCACGGTAATACTATTATATAGTAATTTAGTAAATGAATCGCAGAGTGTCAGCTTCTTTAATCTGTCCCGATAAAATCGCGCGTTCGCAAGAAACTAATCCGTTGATCACACAGGATCATCTGCCCTTATGCGGTAACGATCCCCTTTTAGAGGAGCATTACGCAATTCAAATATTATTCAAAGGCTAAAAGCCAGGGGGCACGGTGCAGATGACGTAAGGAAACGCAGGGGTTGAATGTGTGCGCGAGCAACCACGAGGACCTCCGGTATTACGTTACCGGAAAGATGGTCCTCGATAGGGGCACCGCGTTCCTTCCTCTTCCGATTTCCCTAATTTTAGAAAATTTCAACACATTCGCTCCATTCGTATTCCATTCAGCTGCTCCAGGAAAACTTTCGACCCCGAAGCGTTCTGAAACTTGCTGTGGGTAAATTTAAGGATTCTACCACTACGGTGCAAGCCCTTTTGCAAACATTAAGGGGTACCCGCAGTCAGTAAGGTCAGAAAATTAAGGATTCTTTGGGAATTTATTTCAGAAAGTGCACGCATATTTTTATACAAAGTTTTTTGAATTCAGACGAGGAACACTTTAACAGGTTATCATATTATGTTTTGGTGTAAAAGTATTTATTTATTGCAAAATTATAACTAATTTCCTGAAATGATCAAGAACCACTTCATCAATCTTTCCGAAACTTTGTAATTTGGTTATTTTATCATTATGGGCTTATGATATCACAAAAGTAGAAAAAATCTATACACTTTTTCTATAGCTAATACCAATTCTCATTATGAGTGAATCAAATAAGAGGCATTGCAGAGTTCTCTAATTGCACACGAGTCAAAAATAATTTTTAGGTTTCTTCTAGATATTTAAACATAGTCTTTATTTGAAACATTTGTATTTCAAATGCATAGTTTTTATTTTATAGATGAAAAATGAGTGTTTTTTCTACGAAAATCGATCATTCCACTTTAACACGCCCCATTTTGCCCCAGATTAATATTTTATAAAACGGAACGATTGAAGACCAGATAAACTATTATACTACCTAAATCTTCTTCGTTTTTCGATTTTAGATAACCCGGTTCCGAAGAATGTTGGTCACCGCGAAACGTATTTCTAAAATCAGCTGTAATTTTGCAATAAATAAATACTTTTACATCAAAACCTAATATAATAGCCTCTCTGATCTGAATACAAAAACCTTTGCATAAAAATATGCACGTGCTTTCTGAAATAAATTCTCAAAGAATCGCTCTTTTTCTGACCTTACCTAACCTCTCAAGTACACTAAATATTTCTTCCCTTACGATAAGAATTAAAAATTATACATTGCTGCTAACGCCTAACAACACACCACATCTATGAAATTAATGGTGTCCCAAAACTTCCTAGAGCTACCTGAACAGGATACCTTCCAGCGAGAAAAAACTACCGGCTAGCTACGATCCAGCTGTATTTGAAGCTATCTGATTTCCACATCCGATTACACGGTACAACGCCCGGGGGATATAGCTTCTTTCGTTGGATAAATATTTGAGTCGTAAATGCAGATTACAGAATCCTCCGTGCCAGGGATGAATGAACGTGGGATTAGGGACCATTTTTGACATGCTGGATTAATAGAAAAACGTACGCGTTTGCTACTGTTTAGCATCGCACAATAACTCGATCAGTTTATTATACTTATTGTTAGTCAGGTGCTCGTGTACCGTGGTGTTCGCGCGCTTACCGTGACCGACAATGATACCACGATACATAGTCGTTAACTTTTTATTTCGCAAGGAGCGATTTACGATTTTAGGGATTCGCGACAGCCGCGTTCCGTCCCCGCTGTTTCGGCGAGCGTGGAATATTAAATCGTGCATATGGACGCGCGAGTATAAGCGCACACACGTACTTACACTATATACGGGGGACTTTCGCGAGCCGCGACTCGTTCGTTTGTCGACTAACAGGCTCCGCTGAACGGTAATAAGGAATATCGCGACGTTTAACGAGCCTCGTAAAACCGTTATTGTTACTCGAACGGCATCAATAGCGCTATCATGTTTTACTGTTACGCGCGTTCCTCGTAATAAAGTTGCCGGACCGTTGACGTTTCTCGCGAAGCGCGCTCCCTGTAAATTCTGTCACGGTAACACCTAACGAGCGGGGATCGAACCTGTTCCGTCGCGAATAGACACAAGCACGCCTATATTTAGGTACGCCAGTATTTTATTACCGTGTACGATTCTACGATAAGGAAACTCGTGTTTCTTTAATGGGTTCGTTTCTCTTGGTAGATAACGGATTGCTGAATCTTTCATCTTTCCTATGATACTTCCTTTGGGAAGGAAGCTTCGCTTGGAATGTAATTGGGTGGCTAAAGTGCTCGTACGTATTACAGAGGATAAGATTCTTCCTACTGTCTTGATCGCGAACGCGGATTTACCGGCAGTAGGTGATCGAGATTAATGCCAGACTTCCGTAGGAAACTTTTATGGAGTCAGTTGAAAGACGAGTAACCGTAGATGGTTTGTCTTTTCCCGAATTTCCGAGGATATTGATTGGCCCGCGCAGTCGTACTTATGAAGCGACAACAAAAATTTTGCTGACCTAGTTCCCAGCTATTTGCCCCCTGTCATCGACGCGCCTCGTCGACTATCGAGATATACATATAATGTCCTGAGTCACAGGCAACTGTAAAGAGCAGGTCTCCTCAAACAAGATTCCAATCCAATCCATTGAGACAGTAATACACATTTAATTACTATCGCGGGAGATTATCGATGATAATAATCAAGTGTGTACTTATTTTACTATTCCTTCCATTTAACTCGCGATCACTTTTATTTACTTGTATAAAGACAGCTCCAAATAGAACAAGTCATGATTAAGGACCTCCGCTGCGCGCTGCGTGGAGAACGCTCGGGGTTCCCATTGGCTGTGCCGGTATAGATACACGGTTTACACATGTAGATATGTACGTGGAAAGAGTTGAGTGCGCGTTGTAGCGACACTAGAAGCATTTCCTACTAAAACTAAGCGTATCGCGTTTTATATCGGTTTTCTTGATAAATTCTGCAATCTTTCTCCTCGCCAAGTTGCCAGGCAACTTTTTCTCCAAATTCGTTTGACTTATTTTCATTCGTTACTCGGACAGTAGATATGCAGATGTATGGACACAGGTAGGGGGAACTCGGACAAAATCGGGTACCCGGGTAAAACCGGGAAGTGGTATTTTTTAAACTGCCTCAAATTTTCCCGAAATAGGTTATAGAGAATTGTGATTTTTATTTGTTGATTCAAATAAAGTGCTAATATCTGGTCGAAGAAGCGAGAACTAGCTTTGGTTGCTTTTTTTTTAGCTACTAGAGGTAGCTTTTTTTTTTTAATAAATAGTTTATGCTACTGAATCCTAATTGCAATTTCTTTTTGACATTAATAATATCCAAGTTACGAGCTTTTATCCTTAACGTCCCGATTTTGCCCCGGATTCCCCTACACGTACTTCTTGATATAAATTACCGTGGACGAATGTATCGGTGCCGTGAAATTGATTTTCATTCCTTCTCAGCTGGCAATGAGATGTTTGTTCATCGGTAAGGCCGAAATTTGAATTTCTGCCTATGATATACCCGCCTACCTACATACCTGCCTATACATGTATCGAACGATTGCGTGCGGTCAACTTTATTTATGGCTTTGAGGTCAGTTGATTTGGCACGTTAATAATCACACGTTTATCGGCCTTGTATGGTATTTGTTCGGCAACGTCCACCGTCGTCGTCTGCTTTATCGTAGGCGAACGAATCGGTGGTGACGCGGTGACGTTGGTTTTCAGTTTTCGTACAATAGGATATAAATAATCGCTCCGAGTGTACGTACACTTCGGCTCGAAGTTGGAAGCGGCGTGTTGGCGTTCGCGAGGTTGAGCCATCGGGATAGGGCCGCGTTGGGTGACGGCGCGTATCGGTGGCTGGTCGGCGCGAGCTTTTTTTTGAACGGGTGAGCCCCGAGCGGGCGAGCTATGGTTCGAAAGGCATGGGCGCGATATATCGTCGGTGAAGTGCCGCGGAAATGAAAATCACCGTGAGCGAGACACGTGGACAGGGTTGGTGATTGTCAGAGCGTTAGGTGGTAGGGGGTGCGAGTGGTCGGTGGTAGCCGGCCGAGTCCGCTGTGTCGGGACTCGAGGGTCGGAGTAAGGGAGCAAGGGAGCATGGGAGTAAGGGAGAGTCAGTTACTTAGGCAAGCGGCAGGGTTGTTGCGGGAGTTGCGGGATCCGGGGTTGCCAGGTTCGGCGGGTGGCAGCCCGGGTGGAAACACGCGAACGATCCTCTGATCCCCTCGCGAGATATCGGCCACTCACTCACGCGTCCGCCGACGGCCCTAGCCGCGCCGCAACACGCTGCCCTGCCTGACTGCCTGCCTGCTTGCTTGCTTGCTTGCCTGCTTGCTTGCTTGCTTGCTTGCTTACTTGCTTGCTTTGCCTGGCCGACTGGCTGGCTCGCTGGGCTGGCTAGCTGGTCAGTTGCTCCGCTCTACCTACGCTTGCAAACCGACCGATCTACCTCTTTCTCTTTCGTTCTCTTTATTTTTCCTCCTCGATTCGTCTTTTTCGCCGAGCTTATTTTCACTCCGTTTCTCGTCGCTCCCTCTGCTGCTTATTTCTCTTCTTTCAGCCGTCTTTGCGCGTATTTCTCTTTGGTCTAGGCTTTCGTTTCTCCTCACCTTCCTTATCCTTCTTTTCTGTCCCTTCCCTTTCGCTTCATATTTTCAGTTTCATCATTGAAGCGTTACAGCGTTTTATACAATTATGAATATAATTGTGACAATTTTATCTTTCGCTTTGTCAGTGGCTTCTCATTTATATCGAAGGTGATAAGAGTCTCTTCCACTTCTCCACTGTATTCTTCACTCTCTGCAATGCTCTTCCTTTGCGTACCTACTCTAGTTTCCGATCGCTTTGTCCATTTTGCTCCACTGTTATTTTTCTTCTCTCGTCTCGTTCGTAGCGTTCGTCTTTTCCGTTCATCGCGCTCCATCCGTCCGTTCTAATTGTAAGTTCATACAGAGCCGTCTAGGTTGCTGGCAGGTGTCCGATATTCGCTTTTCGCGCACGAGGAACTTCTCAATCGCAGTCGTATCGGCGCCGAGGTATTTCCTTTTGCAGTCTTCTACTCTTCTCGCCTGTCTTCCTTTTTCTGCATACATTCTGTTCAGTTATACGGTTTTGTTCCTTCCAACTGTTCGCGATACGTCACGATTTCTCACATTCCCTTTACTTTCGCAACGCTATCGATACTATACTCGTCGACGGATCGCAATTATTTTAATCACTTTCGTTACCATTTGTCCTTTTCGGAGCAGGTCTACGTTTTCTTGCCCACCGACGCGGCCGCGCCAACTTCTTTCGGTCTCTCTATTTCTTCTAGATGTTACAGTAATGGCTGACTTATTACTGCATGCAAAAGGGAAGTGTGGCAGGAGGAAATTGGCAAAGGTGAGCTTCGCGTTTCAGGCTTGCACGCTGTATGCCTATGCCGCCCCCCGACTCATATTTGAACGCAGCCTCGATAACGATATGCATCTTTCGAAAGGGTGTGAAGAGCGATAGACGTGAGAAAGGCGAGGTCAAAATTCTGCACCAAAAAGTTTTAAGTTGTATTTTCGTCTTGTAATTTCTCGAGGTAGTCATGAAGTCAGATTCGAGCCTACTTCCATACCGTAAACTGGGGAACATTGGCAGCTATACGCATGAACATATAAATTCGTATTCGAGATCGAGATTTTATTATAGGTAACTTTGTTACGTATTGATAACTTATCTTAGTGACTTCAGATTAGTAAAACTTAACCTCTTAATGCTTTTTATCTGATGTGCCAATGTTACCCCGTCCTGGCTGGTTTTTAACAAGGGTCAGCATTTTGACACTTGTAGTACAATCATAAAAGATGCAATATTATAATCATGATACTTAAGCAAATGTAAACTAGCTAATTTTTACATTATATAACAAAATTTTCAAAAACCTGCCAGTGTTCCCCCAGTTTGCGGCATTCTTCATCCCATCACTAACCAGAACGTAAGAAAGCTGATATGTAGGTATATTATGCACGATTGAACGCAAACGACCAATGCTCGTAGCCGAACGAAAGCTTGCAATCACGAAGGTTGCTTATTCTACCTATTCATACGTTACGCGAAATATGTCGTAAAACAGCTGAAATGGTATAGGCACGGCTGCGAGGCTCGGGAAGCATAATTCGTCGTAACTGGTTCGTTGCTTCTGCGTTAGGCTTAATGTACATTCCTACATCAAATGGGCTATATTGCTGTAAGTTTAAATCACACTTAAGACCAGTATCTATACCTATAGAGAGGTTGTTAATGAATCTGACAAGACTGAAATGTTGATGCGTGACTGGGCCGTGAACTGTAGGTATTTTGATTCAGAAATTGATATGAATCCAGTTTAGGTACTCTTTTAGGGGCCGTTTAATTCAGACTTAACTCTGGGTGAATAACTTGGAAGCTACTCCAATCCTTCATTCTAAACTCAAAAGCTTATGATAAGCTTTTAGCGTTTGAAGTAGAATTTCCTTTGAAATTCAGAAGAATTTGCAAAGAAATTGCAAAGTTCAAAAGCAAGGGTTTTTACAGATGACATATTCGTCAATAGAGGTTTCTTCTCATAAAAAATAGTGATCTAAGCAAAATTCCTACGGTCTCTGCTTTTCATTCCTCCTGTATGATTAAAATGGAACATCTTTCGTAACAAGCCGTTGGCATATCAGTGAAAAAATTTGTAGATACATATTGCGCGACGTAAAAAGAATGTTTCTCTTTAGAAGCATCATGAATGAGTGGAATTATGATTACTTCGTGTGGGGGGTTGCTTATTTGTTCCGCTCTTTTTTGTTCTGGCGGGGTCGCCAATCCCGCTATTGATTACAGAAGGAAGAAATCGAGTCCGGTATGATAAATCGGGAGAGCTGACAACGCCTCGACGCTTGTCTCTCCTCTCCCCTTCCCTCTTTCTCTTTTCTCTTTTCTGCCGCTTTCCCTGAGCCCGTGAAGGGTGGTCCGCACCGGGCGTCCCCATAGAGACCCTCTATTCTGGACCCTCTGGAACACATTATGGAGGCACCAAGGGAAAAAGCAGAGCTAACTATTGTGAGATTCTACCCAACCAAAAAACTTAACCAACCAAAATCAACCGAACACTCCCCACTCCTCTGCTCCGCCCATCTTGTTATTTCGATTGAATCAGCCTGCGCGGTTCCTCCTTTTCATTAAACGTTTATTTAACATGCTAAATTATTGTATCATGAAATTAACAAAAATGTAACCTTCGTCACGGGCCCCTCCCTTTTCCGGCTACTAGGTAGGTAATTCTAAAAAACACTGAGCAGGTAAATCCTCGTTTGAGTGTTAATTTCCCGATTCCCTCAAATGTGTTCTTAATTTCTATTACATTTTAAACGCTGAAGAGTGATCAACATACCGATACGAGGTAGAATTTCATGCACGCGCAATAATTGTGGAAGGAAAGAATTCGTGATATTCTGTTCACGCCCGCGATTAAGAGGCGTAAAGGGAAAGTTGTGGGAAGAAGGAAAAGGGTTGAGCGAGGGCGGTGGAGTTTCGTTCGCATGTTCCAACGTAATAAGCGTCACCCGCTGGAACTTCCCGGCTGGTATTATTAATTTGATTATAATGAGCTATTAAGTGAAACGCTGGTAATCCTGACAAGCTCCATTCAACGACTAGGCTTACAGTCACTCTCGGAACCCGGTGATTGCCTCGAGCCCCGTGGCTGTTAAGCAAATTAGCGGCGAGTTAGGGGAGGCTTGTCTGCTTGCCATCTCGCTCACTCGCTTGCTCGCCCGCTTCTTTCCCATCGATTTGCGATACGCTACTTTTAGTCCGAATCTCACGCTGCGCCAAAGACAATCCGACGACATTCTGCCCGTGTGTGCCGCGATACACATCGCCCGCGCCCGTACAAGTCGATGATTAATAAGGGCTTATCGTTCGATGCACATGATACCTCGAGAGTAATAGAGCGATCGTTTAACGAGTAAGCGATTCAGGGCGGTATTCATAGTCGTTGCTGAAGACCAACATCGTCTTAAGCATTCGGCATTCTTTACTAGTCTACTAGGTTAGCAGAGGATGCCGCATCCTTAAGACGATCTTAAGAATAAGTAGCGACTATGAATGCCTGCATTAGAAACAGTTTACCTTGCTTATTCTTAGACGCCTTATTCTATCGCAGATGTGATATATACCAACGTTCATTTGCTATTTTATAAATAGGTACGTTTACTTAATAAGTAGGACTTATGTGACCGGCCTTTTCCATCGGGTGAAATCTTTTATCCAATTTTCCATTCATAAGTATGTAATCTTAGTTATATTAGTCGTTGGGGTTTCATGGCTATGGGCGTGCATTTCAATTGCGACAGGATTCCAGATAAACCTAGAATCGATAGGTACGTAACATTGCGTGATTCACGTAAGAACATGATAGGTACTCTTTCTTAATAATATTCAACAGTACCCGCTTTCCCTGTTCACGGTGCATGTTATTTCAAATTTGTGGAAAATCAAAACGATGTCCTTTAATACGTTTCACCTGAAGCGCAAGTATCGGTGTAGGTATCCTCCGATTCGTTGGAGTATTTTGTCCGATTTCGGAAGGCTTGTAAAAGTCTCGAATGTTGTTTCGCATTTTAATTAAAGCTCAAAGATGCGTTATCGGTTATCGGGTTCGCATCTCCCGACATACCTAATCTGATAACTGGACTGCAAGAATTTCGTTCTGAAACGCGAATCTTATCGGGGCTTTCCAATATCTTCGTTCAACTACCAATTCAATCCGATTGTACGTGATAAATCGTGTTTGCGTCAATCTTATTATTTGTAAACAGTCAGCAAACCAGCGCAACGTCATCAATTGCGAGTTGCGAGAAAGAAAGTGTTAAGGGATTGAACTTTTTATACAACGGCACATGAATGGAATGAAAGGAGCATTTGATTATTAGTAGGTATCTTCCTTTCCCAATATTAGAGATCGTCAAATATAATCTAACTGAATAAAGCGAACGAATTTGATATTAGCGAATAAACCAGTAGGTCTTTAAATAGCCCGCTTGTGCATTGCCCCTGAATCACCTGCGAAGTGCGAATGTGGTTAACTCAACTCAACTCAGATTCTGTCTCGGCTCTCTCTCTCGAGGGTTTCTCGAGGCTCGCTTTCATAGGTCACCGATCCCGATTGGTGGATGCCGAAAATTCTGGAACAGATATCGCCAAACAGCGATCGGTATACCGGTTTGGTAGTGATCCGCAGCCTCCGAGAAGCCCGAGCCATTAGAATATTAGATGAACATTAGTAGGTAGGTAGGCGGCATACTCCTATTTAAGATCTATCAAGATTTTCAAGACCTATCAAGACTTTCAAGAAATTTTTGTTTCGAATAATAGTCGAAGCAGTTCGAAAATTTCGTCTATGATTCGAAGCGATTTTTTGCTTGGCGACTATGACTGATGAGATTCGATTTTTTTTTGAATCTTTACAGGATTGAATAACTTCCAAACTATTTCGAAGTTGCTGTGTTGAGCCCATCACTATAGATAGGAATAAAAAACACTTGAATCGTGTAAAAGTAATTGTTTTCAACCCCTGCAGTTTTAAGATACTGAATATTTTATCGATCGGATGATTCTTTAATTATTTGGAGTATTTTGGCCAGTGTGTTCTTTCACCATAGATCCTTTCGACCGAGGCTCCAACAGAGTGGTCCGATCTAACGGTCTGAATTGAAATATGCCTGAAATGCCTATTCTGTTGAAATAATCGGGTGGTTTGTAGGCAAAGGATAGACGAGCAACAGTTCGCAGGCGGTTGATTTATGGTAGCCGGGATGCGGTACTCTCGTAAAAGCTCGAATGTTGTCTGTTATACTGGTTTTGTGTGCATAATCTTATCACTCGCGTTTACGACTGTCGCATCGGTGCAAATAGGTGCTGAATAACTCACGGTGGACAGTATAAATACCGATAAATTTTCGTTGTATCCCAGCAGAGGGCTGTTATCGCCGAATGTATCGAATCTTGATTCGTATTCGTGTCTCTCTTCTACTCAAATGTTCTACAAACGCCTAAAAACTTCCTTGTTATGCCTAACGTTCTCAGTAATTCTCAGTTTTGTAGCTCGTGACCGAGCGCCTTGCGTTTTTATTTTCGTACGCAGAACGATACGTCTCAGGTTCTTCCGCAATGTTGCAAATCGTCGTCCCGTGTTTTGATTTCTGACTCTGATAATTGCCGCTTATCGATGCGTACTTCCCGATAACGAGCATTCATGAAATTCCGATTACTATATTATTCCCAGTCGAAGGTAGAATTTTGGTGAAATGATTTATAGAGTAGATGAACGAATATGGTGGATCGGCAAGCTTGGGGCGATGACAAAAATAATCGGGATCGGTAGAACAACACATGGAAGATTAATGATTCTGACGAGCCGGAATTACGTGTCACATTTTATTAATCTTGTTACGTATAGTTTGCGTTTCAAAGGCACTAGGTCGTCGGCCAACAAGTACGTCACATTTTAGTTGTCCGTCAATCTTAATTGAATTCACCACCCAAGTGAAAACCGCTGAACTTCGATCGAGGCCCTGCCACTCTGTGCCACATTCAATGTACGAACTCGCGTAAAGTGTCGCCAACGAGCCACAATTGGGTCGTGTCGCGACTTAAACGTTACAAATTGATACTTCCAAGAACTCTCCTTGACTAATGGCAATCGACACCAGAAATTTCTAAACAATAGGTGTACGCTTGCTGAGTGTATTCCTAGACCAGTGGACTTTGGGATTTTCCTTTTTACGTTCTGGACATTTGGAGGTAACAACAGCGAGCAAGTACCTAGGTACATATGCATATAGATGGAGTTTTGGTAAACGGAAAAGCGAAAGAAACTCGTTGGATTCTATAACCTGGCGACCGCTTAAAATGCAACACTAGAGACGAGACAGAAAATGGATTCGTCGATGCGAACGCTTCAATCAGTTGACGCAGAGGGATCGAGGACGTCTCGATCAACCATTAATTTGCTGGAAGATTACGATCGAAAGAGTGGACAGGCATGATTCTCCGTCGCCTGTACGGTCTAAAATAGTCGAAGGATAAAGAGGAGTTAACGAGCGGCTACCGGATCGACCTGACGGGATACTAATTACACGGTAGGTAGTTGGACCGTGCGCGCACGTCAACAGTTCCGGAACAACGAATAAATCATTGGAGATGTACATACCGACGGGTTTGGGCACGTTCCTCTTGACCTGCATCCATTTGTACGTGGGTACGTGCGGCTGTTGCTGTTGTTGCTGCTGCTGCTGCTGCGGCGGAGGATGATGACCGTGGGGATGCTGCTGGTGATGGTGGCCATGTTGGTGCGGATGCTGCGGATGTCCGGACTGCTGGAGCACGTGATAGCTGGCCGAATCTGGATTTTCCTCTTTGTAGTGAACGGTGGAGTGCGTAGAATGTGCGGAGTAGTCGTTCTGCCGGATCTGGGAGTGATAGTGAAGAGAATCTTCGGTGGGTGGTAGCTGATGGAGATAGTTTGTGGTTCCAGCGACGGGGATCTGATAGTCGGGCTCGTGGTGATGGTGGTGATGGTGGTGGTGATGACTAGAAGACTGATGATGCAACTGCTGCTCGTGTTCCGTTCTCGCGTGTCCGGCCGGGACCATCGAACTCTGATGAAGACTGCTCCCCGAAGGCTGATGATGATGGTGGTGATGATCGTCCCTGTACGTGGTTTGTTGGACATGGTAACTTTGATGAGGATCCACCGAGCCGTGAGAACCATTCGCGTGCGGCTGCTGACTGGAGTAGGAGGACGAGGGGGAGGACGCGTAGTCCAGGTTCGTGTAGCTCAGGCCATTCTCCGAAGAGATGATCGCGGTCGTGGTACCGTCCTCGTGCAGAACGCCTCCCGTCGGGGAATAAAATCCTTGGGGGGGTGTGCCGGAGGAGGTAGCAGACTCGCCGGCCAGGAAGCTTTCCGAAGAGGAGGACGAGTAAGGCGACACGGCGCTCTGCGGGAAATAATGAGCCGGGGCCAGTTCCGGCGAGGGTGCTACTGGCACGTGTCCTCCGACGGATACGGGCTGATGATGATGATGATGATGATGATTCCCTTGACCCGTGCACACGTAGTTCGAGTAGGAGTCAGGCTTGCCGTAAGTTCCGTACATGCCCATGTCCATCATCATCATCCTCGTAGCGGTGAGACGAACACATCAATTCACCACCCGCTGTTGGCCGCCACTGCGCACTGTCCTACCGCCAACGGAGGAGCAAGGAGGAGTAGTCCGCCGAGAGGGTCGCCCCGGAACGAGACTTACATCGTGATAACTTGCTACCAGGTGTTTGTGCACCTCTCCACGATACGGAAAACGTGACTGCGACCGCGGAACTTGTGAAAGTAATGCGGATACGTAACACAGATATCACAGATCGATGCACTTCCAGGGTTAGGTAGAATTTTACTCACGAAACTACAGATGTTAATCCTGCCAAGTGATACCAGTATTTCACGTCCAACCAGATACCACTAGATATCCAAAGTTCTTGCCTCTGCAGTGGGGACTCGATATCGATCGATGGATCCTATTAGGTTCTTAGGAACTACTATGGTGTCGGGTTGTAGACTCAGGTGCCAGCGATTCCGAGGCACCTTCGCGACACTCCAGGACAGTGGACGCGGGAACGTACGGTTACTCGCGAAAATAATAGAAAGAGCGGGCTCGTAGCCGTCGCGTCGCCTCGCGTCGATCCGGTCGACAAGGGTCGTTGAAGTGGACTGGCTAGGTGGACTTGGCTGGCAGGAGGCAGAAGGCGGCACGGCACGGTCGAAGCCTGCACGCAGGTGAGACCGAGCCGCAGGGGTCTGGTGTGTCCAGCTCTTCTTTCTCCGTTGCTCTCAGCCGCGTTCTTTCTCTCCCCTTCGGTACCGTGACAGAAGCATTGCTCTACGTACGCCTAGCTGGAGAAGGTGCTGCCTTCCCCAAACTGGGCGTGCCCTGGGTATTGGTCACGTGAAGCTTTCTGGGCGGAGCCAGCCAATCCCGACCGAGCCTGCGCGTCCGGCGTCCGGCGTCCGTAGCCTCATGATGGATCACCGAGCTAAATTTTATTTTTCGTTCCTTCTTTTTATCTGGCACGCTGCAGTTGACACTTATCGTAGCGGGTAGGTAGTCGAGTATTATATCTCGGTATCCACCTTCCAGGATACACCCAGGCCTCACCTCCTCGCCTCCTTGCCTCCTCGCCTCCTCGCCTCCTCACCTCCGCTCCACGGCCACGTCCTTCTCAGCTCGCCCAGCACTCTTTCCTCCGAGTCCTTTTTTCCTTGCAACCGGTCGCTCTTTGTGTACACGCGTGTCTCACCTGTCTCTGGACAACGACGCTCTGCACTTTCATTAAGGCTTGACGGCTGATGGGTTAATTACGGGACGCGAGATGTATGCTGCGAAAGTTAGTCGCGTGGGCTGCGTCGCTCCATTCGTAATCCTGCTAAACCTGCCCGATTCTAACAGGATTAGACGCGTGACTTGTAATAGTGTGCCGCTGATAAAGCTGGCCACCTAATTTGTAGGATATTGGGGTCTATTTAATCTGGAGTTTCCAAATCTTGCGAAAATTTAGGGGATTAGCAATTAAATTCAATTTGAGTTGGCGCTATCGGGATTCGAAAACTCGTATTCAGAAAAACTGGACAAGTATCTGAATTATCGGGAACATTCACTCCGAATCGTTTTTCGCAACAATCTTCTGATTGCACAGTAGCCTTAATAGCCATCTTCGCACTCTTCAAAACTGAGAAATTGAAAAGTCTAGAATTCTAGATCGATCAGTTTAAACGTTTGATCTGTTGTTTCTGCGAATGCCACGCCAATATTGTTGGACTATACAGATCTCACAGCAGTCGGAGACGTTTGTTACGTAGGTGTCGTAAGTTTATGATATTACGTAATGGCGGGGCAAGGAGCTACGATTGTGGTAGAAGACTGGATCTCGTGGAGCCGGCACGACGCGACGGCGACGGCGAAGAGTTCGGTGGAAGGACGCGTGACGGGCCCGTGGGACGTCTGGTACCCCATGTGGGTTCAGTGACAGGATGACACATTCCGCCGTGAAAGTTTTAGGAGAGCGGTCCCGTATCAGCAGTTCAGTCAGAAGAGCTTATATCGAGGGCGCCACCTGCGGCCACCCGCGACATCCGTTCTGTCTCGAGCATCAGATCAGGAAATCTTCATCTTGATCGAACTTCCCTCACGTCTCATAATTCCGATTCTCACTGTCGGCTGATCTTTTCACCTGAACGCGCTGCGCTCGTACATGCTTCGTGGCAATCGTGGCCCGGCCTACATTCGTCTCGTTGCTCCTTTAATTCGTCAATATTCGTTAAGAAAGTATCAACCATGCGTCTCGGATCTCCTGATAAACTTTTCTCTTAATTGACATCGCAACGGTCCAAGCTAAGACACTTCATTGATTATAGCACTTAACACTTACATACACCTGCGAGTAACGTTGGCCAATTTGCAATATAATTTTTCCAACTCGTAACTGCGCATAAACGAGAAGAAATTTGTGACTTAGGTAATTGCAGATGCCTTCGGTTTGCCGTTTTGCATAGGCTTGGAAAGTTGGCTCTGCGTAAGTAGGTACACAGAGCGATCATCTTTCGGCGGGAATTAAACAAATAGCGGGCGAGACGACAGTTTACAGAATCCATCTTCGGTTCGTAGGGGACAGATTGGACGTGGCGTAAGATCGATTTGGATTTTCTTCAGATCTTGTCTTGGCTCGGTAAAGTGGCGTAGCTCTCGGCCGAGATTACGGTTTAAAGGCGCTCGCAGGATTGTTGCTCGATGAGCCGTGTGATTCCTCGTCTAAACACTCTCACCGAGTTCTAATGGAATTTTCCGGGATCAGCGTGGTAAATTGGAGTTTAGCCGATTCTAATGTCGGGATAAATATCAGCGGCTGGCTTTCTTCCCCCTGGACACGCGTAAACTTTGCTCTGGCTAATCCTCTTAAACAATTACAAACCAGTCGATCGGTCTGGTACCTATCTTGTCGTGGCGCCACGCTGCGTTTTGACGTGGGATGAGGCACCTGCATTGTCATGCTAAGCCGTAGTCGCCTTGCTGCAGTTCCCTTTTATCTGCGACCAACAACGTCCCATCTTCTTCGTCTCAAAGTGTCCCATCCTTCTCGAGAACTTCTCCAGCGTAGACGAAACTTCTTACTTCCACCTCTCGACTTCCTCCCCCTCTTGAAACCGGCGAAATTTGATTCTTCAAACCATCATTTTTTTAGCAAGTGAGCAACGTCTTTCTAACTTCATTCATCGACAAAAGTTATCGACAAAGTTGGTGCGTTCGGCGGTTGTAGCTGAGCAGCGAACTTTCGGCGAGAATCAGCTCGAGTCTGACGTAGTCGTCGGTTAAAGAGACGTTTCATTTAAAGAACGGGCAAGAATAATTGCGAAGGGTCAGCCAAGTGTCACGTTCTAAGCTTGTCATTCAAACATCCAGTCACAACAATCCGGCGGGTGATGGCCGATGGACAGACAGCTGTCTATTGAGAAGAGAACGCTAGCATTATGAGAGAGGTCCGTCTTCATAAAGGCGAGATAGCTCGCAACTATTGAAAGATGGTCTCTATTCTGCGAGGCAAACGTGGAAGTGAGGAAGCCGCGTGAAATAATAGGAGGAAAGCCTTGCTCGATGGGCGGAATTTTGACGAGAAGGTGGGAGTCCCTCGAGGAACATAGACCTCAGTCTTCTTCTCCCGTCAAAACCTGCTCCGCCCGAATTTCCAAGCTTCGCTTTTCCGAAAAGACCCGTTCTTCACTTCACATTTTCCGCCTCAAACGTGTTTAACGTTCTTCCCTGATTGCTATTAAAATTCAAATGCTGAATGCAGTGATCTGATTTCTGCAGCCGAAGTCGCGTTTGTCTCGCCGCTATCCAGATGTTCCGTTACAAAAGGACCTTTGAACCTGTCATCGTGCTTTTCCACGGTACAGACCTAAATTCAACAACTATCGGATCGCAGGCGGCGAAATCTCGGGACGAATAGCAGTGGCCGATCGATCTTCCACCCTGGATTTTTCCATAATTCCGGCCATTTTCGAAATGGCGCCCTGGCTTTTTGTATGCCGCTCGCACGAAATCGTACCAGGGACATGGGAAACCCCGCACAATGGAGTCATCGATCATTCGGTATGAGAGTTGCTCGATTGCTGCTCTAACTGTGCGGGCTCTCCTCCACCGTGAACCGGATAAGCACCAATGCGAACGCAATCGAGTATATTTACGAATACATCGGGGATTTGCTTGCGAATGCACGCGTATCCGTTTTCCCCTCCTCCCTTTTCGGGTCGGGCTAAATGGAAAATCTAATTAGAAAATGCAGCTGCCTCGCGCTGCTACCGGGCGCCGATCGATGCATCAAATTTCCACTTTTTTTTGCATAGCAAAGCTGGTAAACTTTACATATTATTATTGTATGTAATCCACTGGTTTCTCCCCGTTGAAGGAGAGGTGAGAAAAAGAGGCGCGGAATCAGCGGCGGGCAACGAAACTGTTCGATCGGCATGGAATGACTCTGCACTGCTCGATATGCCGTTTCATTCAACCTGACTCACGCCTAGCTCGTTCTACGTGTTGATCGTATCATCGTAAATATTGAATAAATGTAATTAGCCATCGGCGGCGGAAGGGTGCGTGCAAACGGTAGCCAATGTTCGACTCACATGATTTCAATCGGATTATAATTTCTTTGTTCGTGCGGCGATGTGAACTGCGAACGCTTTGGGATCGTAAATTGCCCTTTTTCCAGATCCGACGATAGGACCTAAGTAGCTTTTTTAGCCGAAGCAGGGCACCGCTCTGGGAATTGCTTTCGCTGTTTTAAATTAGAAAAAAAAAAAACACTCGTGTGCTCCTGTGATGTTTCCTTCTTCGTAAGGCGAACCCGGTGCTTTTTAAATTCTATTAAAAGTGATGGAGGAACTGTTCCAGCGCAACATTTCCTAGGGTTACTGCGTATTTCTATTTATATTCAAAATTTTATGGACAGTGAGATCTCTTTAACGTTGCGCCGATGCCATGAATAGAATAGAATAATTGTGACGGTAACACTGAAATAGGAGAAAGACTCGGTAGTAAGATTGTTGAATTCAGCAACGTCGGAGGGTTTAGGTTTCCCATCGAACAAGGGGGTGCGCGGTCGATTTGCCCCATGACGCACGAGTATCATAGCCCGAGCAAGGAGAGCGTGTATCCGCAGTAATAAAGTTAGCGCGGTAATTATGACAGGCTCGTTACCAGCACGTCGCTACGGTATATGAAGTGTTAATGAATGGACGCGTCGAACCAAGGGGTGGCTGGTACCGCCCGCGCCGTGTAATTTTCATTCGCCCGTAAACAAGCTTCGAATATACCTACGCTGTTGGTCGATCCCGCGATTCTTACTCGATCTATCAACGATATATCTACTCATGTATCCACCTCTTTCATACCCCTTTTTAATCCTCAGCAAGCACTCGTTCCTTCAATTATGCTGATACAGTTTTATTCAAATCTTTTGATCTTCTCGTTAACGCATCTCTTTTCCTTGACCTCGGATTTAGATACAAGAAACGAAATAGTCCTTGTTCTATTCCTTTGAAATTCTATACTTACGTATCTGCTTTCAAATTTTCTTGCTTGGCAACACGTTTAGACATGGAGTGGATCGTGCCCGTCGGGAATCACACGTTTCATGTTTCGACAATATTTGCTGGAAACTTAGGAGGTTGAATTGAAGTTGTACAGTAGGTCTGTGAAAGAAAGGTTTTCTGTTTATACCTAGGCAGGTATCGTTTAAAATATCGGTGATCGTTGCGGTGTTCGCGGATTCTTGTAAATGTAAAGAATATAATACAGATTATCAGCCAAGAGGTTAGATAACGTGAAATGCGCAGTGTCCACGATAAAGGCCGATTTTAATTTAATCTACGCGAGCTAAGCTTTCTTAATTCCCCGGGTCGATAGTAGATGCTGAGATCCAAGAGTGTTTGCAGATAAG
The DNA here is from genome assembly GCA_963971345.1 of Andrena flavipes. Taxonomy (NCBI): domain Eukaryota; kingdom Metazoa; phylum Arthropoda; class Insecta; order Hymenoptera; family Andrenidae; genus Andrena; species Andrena flavipes. The sequence goes on from OZ020480.1 coordinate 78,764,064, forward strand.
AGATAACGCTATCTCTGTCCTCAAATAATCTTGGCCGATCTGCTGATTTCGCGTTCCTCTCAGTGGTCACATAGATTAGAGGGTCATGGTTCCGACCTGCACCGTGTCTTCTTTACTCCATACACGTAATGATTAGTATCAATACATATGAAGGCCAAGGGGAAAAAATGAGGAATGTCCATATTTTGTGATTTTGTGATTTAGAAGCATATTTTGTTCGTGGCAACTGGGACTATAGAATTTTCAGATCACAAAGGGTTATAAAGTGCAAGTGGATTCAGCGTAGACAAGAATTAGGAGCATGTCCAACTCTTACGAGGGAACTACATATTGAACATGTTCAGCAGTTTCGAAATTTTGTACGCTTTCGAAATTTGCGGGCTGCACGATCTTCAAATAGGCAAGTGAAAAGAATCCTGCGCGTAAGGAGGTGCTGAATCCAGGTAGACTTCTGCAGAAGCAAACTTTTCAGGACCGAAAAATTTTGAGTCCTGGTTCACACGGGAATCAAGACCGAAAAGGTTCCTCTCTGGCTTGTCAAAACGACGAGTCGGGAGGAGGAGGATCGGGTCGACCCGTTTGTGCACGTTGATCGTCGGGGTGGATCGCGAGGAGGGTGTGGGGTATGGGGGTGGGTAAAGTTAGATTTCCGCGTCATTACACAGGCGTGGCGCTGGTCCCCGAGTTAATTGAATGCAGCGTGTGTTGACAGGTAGGTATATTGGCAGGCAGACACGAGAGCCAGAGGAAAGAGAGAGCTCGGAGACGAGACAAGACGAGTAGAGACGAGAGGAGAAGGGGCTGGCTGACCAAGGTTTGTGTCAGATGCGGTTGCGATATCGGCCCCACGTCCACGGCTCTTCGAAGCCGTGTACCTGTCATTTTCGGTGACCGTGTCATTCAGCCCCTTCTTCTCTTTCACGGATCCCTTTCTTCTAACTAGCCGATATGGGACGCATCCGGCCGACCCGTTACCACCGCTAGACCCACATCCAAGATAACGCCGGGATACCTGAACTCGATCTATATGCGCCTACGTGTCCGTCAATGATCCCAATTCTCGCAGTCCGGCACGAAAATGAAATGGGAGAAACAGTGACTCGCGCCCGCGACAACCCTTCGTAACAGATCCCCTCGGACCTCTCGATACCTACCTCTTCCTCTTCTTTTAAATTAAGCAGAAGGGTGTAATAGCGCGAGAACCGTTTAAACCGCGTTAGGTCTCTTTAATGCCTACCTATCTAGAATCTAAGTAGGGTAAACTGCACTAAAAAGCCAAATATTAAGAAGTACAAGCTTACAAAGTACTTTTTTTTTACAATTTCTTATTTTTCTTTGACTACAACACTGCAAAACCCAGTAGTTGAACTGCACATTTTACATCTGCCAACGCCACAAAGTGGAACAAAGGGCTGAGTTTTAGGAGTTTTCTTAGAGTAAAGGTTAAGGAAGATCAGGTTCTTTATAGGCTTGACTTGGATGCGCGGTACGCGAGCATCGGCGACTTCTGTCACTCAAAACTCAAGCCATTAAGTAATTAAAGCGGCGAGGACACTACGACTGTGTTCTTGTCGAGATCTTCCAATCAAGTTTAATCTTTTCGCTGACGTTGCTGAAATTTCTGCGGCATAAATATAAAGTCCGAAGCTCAAGCGCGATTATCGATGACTCTTTGTACGCGAGACAGAAAAGATAAGTATCGTAGAATTTTGATAAATTTAAATACCGTCTGCTATTAAAGCTACAGCTACAATATTCTTTCTGATATTAAAGAAATTTCGATTCAGCCGTTTGATATCGTTCTACAATCTATGATATCGAATGCGATTTGTTGTTTTCTCGTTACAAAAAGCTATATTTACACGTTTGGTCACGTTTCGGAAAAATGTTGCAATGATAAAGAGAAGGGGGTGGGAGAGATTCAGAGAGCAGAGAGGTTTAGAGAACGAAAAGGGGGTTTGATCAACGAACTGACCTTGGTCTCGTTCCCAGATGCTTATCCAGCTTGTTAATTAATCCCACTTGAAGATCCATGAGAAAGTGGGCATGCCACCGAGGAGATAATGATCCGGTTTTGAACATCTAAGTTGGTGATGTTTGAGAGTCATCGTCGCAAACGTGCGGCGGCCGCTTTGTGGCGTGCCTGGCGTTCTTCGGACCCTATCGATGCTCAAGTCTAATGAGTTACTTTGCCTTAATAGTGATCAGAAAATTACAGATTACTTGCATCCGTGCATCCCTTAATCTACGAAGCGCTTCGTGTTTAGGTAACTACGTAGTTTTTTAATAATCATGCTAATTAGTCAGGAAGCCACCTTTCATGCCTGCCCGAAGTCGTTTAAAAATGTCACTCAAAGCGTTTCATTTTCGTTTGCTTTACCGTTCGAAGATAAAAAGTCGCCTTTCTCTCGCCCGAGGAGGCTCGCTCTCTCGTGTTTGAAATATGGATTCTTAATGCTGTAGTCTTGTCGAAAATTCTTCAGTTCCGTGGGTATGTTGAGCCAGGTACACGGGAACTCTCGAGGGAGATCGAAACGGAGGTACCTACATGATCCCACACTTTGTGCGACCTCTTGCCACGTCCCCAAGGATTCGTATTCCTAGTCACGCGTTTAATCCCTTGAAACATGCAACCGCCTCGCAGTCCTTCCAAGCCGACCACCAAAGGTCACTGGGGACGTGTGCTAACAAAATCTTTCCATGAAAAACTTCGGTACGTTGACTAAAAACGGTATAACATTCTATTGCCACTAGTAATTATTGATTATAAAGGTAAGATAGACCGGGGGGAATCGGATCAAAATAAAGATTTATTTAAAAAATAATAAATTAATGATCGTAAGAAGATGTCATTGTATTTACTGTGGTGAAAAACGAATTTGTCCACTTTCCGAAGATTCTCTGAGAAGACTGGTGCTACGAGAATTGTGCTGATAGAACGCGGCAAAAAACGGCAATATCCTTCCGATCTCTGATCTAAGTAGTGTCACTTGACTTCGCTATCATTAAGTTAGATTTGTTCAAGTTGATTCTAAACATGTTGTTATGAAAATTATCAGTTTCTTCAGAGATTTCTGGGTTATCCGATTCGCCCAAGCTTCAGGGCGATTCAGACATTTCTCCCTTTCTGGTTTTTTGTTTATAAAAGGAAGATTTTTATGTTTAGTTTCAATTCTTACATATTCATGTTAAAGCCAAAGGTGTACTGGTCACGAATATATAATACAAAATTAGTTTTTTAATGTTTGCATATTATCTTTTTACCATCAAACACAAAGTGGTCCGATTCATCCCGGTCTACCCTAATTCAAGATTCAATGCGTCCTGATCGCGAATAGCGCAATTGTCCTCTGCACGAAATCAGTGCCACCAACGAAGATATTGCGTGGAAAACGATCACAGACATCAGGGGCTAGTACGTTGCAGAGTTTCTGGTTTATGTAGGATGAAAGTGCAAGGCCAAAGTCTGCAGCTGGTGCTAGGAAGTCCTCTGGGTAGAGTATCGGTGTCGCGGCGCGGCGGTTGCATCGAATACTTTGTGCCTCGGAGCACGTCGAGCGAGCGGAGGTGAACAGGTTGTCAATGGGAATTTTTGGACGATCCTACGTGGACGTCTGGTCCTGTAGGCCTCGGAATCAGGAGTGTATCCTTGGGGACAGATACGTCACCGCGAACAACGCGAGCGAACGGGCGAACGAGCGGATGCCTGTGTCGCCGTCATCGTCGCCGTCGCGTCTGCCGTCGTACCCGCACCCGTGCCCTTCTCTTCATCTCCTCTCCTCCTCGCCTCCTCTTCACCAGCTTCGTCGTTTCTTTTCCTTTGCCCAATTAGTATCTATCCGTTTCCTCGCGTATCTACCTATCGCGGTCTCCAACACTCCTCTCGCCCTTGCTTCTCTTTTTCTTCCATCCCTTCGGAATCACCGTGCTCTCCTCCCTTCATTATTTTCATACGTCATCGACGATCCAGGTCCCCAAGTTCTCCTAGGGAACTCCAAGTTCATCTATTGGAAGCAACAACTACAAACTATGCGGCTTCAAGGTCGTGAGAATGAAGAATCCACGCGCGTCCCTTCGCCTCATGGTTGCTCTCCGCCTGGCCAGCTCAGTTATCGATCAGATTTTTGGGTACTGGCCCGAGTCGCCGCGAATCACCGGCCAAACGTAATAACGTTTCCACCCCGTCTTCCTGTTTGTCCGTGCATTTCCTCTGCGGCTCGCGCTGGGTATCGCCACACTCGCATATTTCGCAGCCGCGGCATGGGGCGCGGCGGGGCGGGACAGGAGGAAGAGTGGTGCCCGATCCATCAAAACTGTGTGTCAGTAGCCATTAGCACGCTCCCAGCGGCGCAGCATCGAGTACCGCCGCCCATACTCACCCTGGATCCACTGAATGCTCCCGGGCTTACCGGCATCCGTCGCGCACTTTCCACCTACTTGCGAGCAGGAAAATTTGCTTCTCCGCGAGAGAGAAACGGCCTGGCCAATTCCTCTCGTTGCCCTGCTGCCGTGCTCCACTGTTTCCCACCGTCGCGTTGCATTGGTTAGTTAGCAAATGTTGCGGGCAACCCGGGACCTTTGCTTCGCTTCTCGACGAACCATAGAAAGCTTGATGCATTTATCAGGAAGAAGAATCTGCTTTATAGCTACTGTGCGATACTTGGACCCACAGTTGTTGCCAATGAACCTATCGGAATTTGATTAGATAGTAATATAGATCCATTGGGTGGAGCGAAATATAACGGTGCAATGGAATAATATCGGCGAATCAACTGTCCGTGGTGGTTTGTTCCGTATTTTTAGCAACAAGAGCAATAACAGCGATAGCCATTTCGACGGCGGTGGCGGCGGCGGCAGCAGCAGCAGCAGCAGCAGCAACGGCAGCTTTAGCGGACGGTCGGCGATCATCCATCACGAAGGTGTCAGCCTCCCTCCTCGGCCAGAAACAACTAGCTATGACATTCTTCGCGCTGCCACCGCTTCCTTTTGCCTTTACCATCCTGTATGTCCGTCTATCCGCTGGGTTTTTTCATTCGATACTCACCCTCCGAGCCCTTCCTTATTCTGGAAAAAACTGCAAGAGGGCCAACTCGAAGGGCACTCCGCACTTCTTTTAAGCATCAGGCTTCCGGAGATTAATTAAAAGAAATGTCAATGAATTCCACTGTACTTAGGTATTCTACTGGGATTTGTCAATTGAAGACTTCGGTTAGTATTTTAAGGCGAGTCCCAGAAAGACTTTAAAGAAACTACCCTCGACCTAGAAAGTGCTTGTATTATTTCCTAGAATTTTCTTGTTGGAAACTTTATGTTCCTGCCTGCTTCTGATTCCGTGCCGTTATCAAGGCACGAATGGTGATGCGAGCATGAAAAAATGCGGAAGGTCGCGAGCTGCTGGCACCCTTGCCGCGTTTCCTGTCTGGGGGGTAAGAACGGTAATGTTTTAATTAAGACAAACGCGGTCGTTAGGAAATATGGTAACGAGTGCTGTCCGACAATGAGAATCAATCATGCCACTTATGCGTGTCGGCTGATTGTCAGGCGATAAAACGTATGACTAGAAACAACACGTTGCGCTTGCAAACGAATATGTATGTACTCCAATTCGTTACGTGCCGCCAGAATTTTGTACCCCCGTGCGCCATTGCTGTTCCACTATTATCACGGTGTAGATTTCTGTTCGCGTTAAGACTCGTGTGCACGGTTTTCCTCTATCTAATCATTCGCACGTAGTAGCACGTTTGTTGCGCTTCAATGAAGAATAAATCAGGAAACTTGATCTTTCGTTTTCAATTAACTTCGTCGGAATCACGAATTTCAAGTTAGAGGTTCGCGTTACTTCTTCGTTTGAGGCGTATAATCTAGTTTGAGCTGCGGAATAGAGTTGGAATTTTTGTAAAGTATTCTTTGAGTTTGGTGGGGCAAGTTAGTGGTGGCATAGAAGTCGAAGGATTTAGGTGTAAGTTGGAAAAGGGGCTGTTGACAACGAACGGCAGTTGTGAAGTTTTTCGGGGAACGTAGGCACGCACGGCTAGGGTAACGTACAATTCTATTTGTTGGATGATTGTACCGCTGCGAAATCAAGTCTGACGAAGATCGATCGGACAGCATTTCGGGCGTCAACATACAGAATCGCCGGTTCCCCTGTTCAACCCCACTAAGCTCCGGTCTGGCGTCACTCTCTTGCAGATGCTGCCAATCCCGACTAAAGTTTCTATTAAGAAATTCCATTTAATGAAAACGCTTCAGAGATCCAGTTAGTGCCGTGCCTGCGATGAAAACCAGACTAAGGTACCTTCATTTTCGAGTTTCAGACTGAAAAGAGGTGGGACAATAGAGGGGAATTAATCTAGGATTCAGTAGCTGGACTCATTTTTCAGTAGGAAATCTTAATACAAGTGAGTTGGAGGCAAAAGACTTTTTATGGAATGCACCTTAGGTGCGCAAAGATTTCGTTGTACGAGGGATATCGGGGTCAAACATTAAATTAATAGCACTGCAAGTCTTATTGGATATTCTTTCTGCATTTAAAAATAATGTATATAACTTCAAGTAATTATTCAGAAAGCTACAACTAAACTATAATTATGGGGATGTTAATACTCAGGTGCTCATTAATTATGTTTACAGATGGAAAGTCTAATATTGCATATTTTAAACAGACCTTGGGACTAAAATATTTACAATTGAGAAGTAGAAATCTATGAAGGTATTTAAAAAATATAAACTTCTTGGGCTAAAACAGAATGCACCACAGCGATGTGATATTGCCCGCCATCTATCAGAAAGGGAACAAAAGTGGCGCCCTCATTTAAAAAATTTCCTACTAATTGCAAGAATTATTACTAAGGTCTTGTCTTACCACATCTAGCATCTTTGCTAGGCGACAGTTCTGTTCTAAGCAAAGTTAGAAAAAAGTTACAAAGAAAAATTTTGCATTTTGTAACGAACTTTAGCATTGTATGTCACGATCCCTTTTTAATTGTTCCAATTCGTCGAGTTCTTCTGTGCACAGAAGGTATAAGATACGATCGCTGAAAACACAATACTTTATCTTCACGAGATATTTCATTTTATATGAGAAAGTTAGTGAGAGAGTTTTCCAAGGGGGTGACACTTTTGGTCATTTTCGGTAGATGGCGGGCAGTATCACATCTCTGTGGAGAGTGCTTTCGTTTTACCACAGACGAGGTATAGGATAGGCCTATCATCTTATGGATATTCGTATCGCTACCCAAACTGTGTTACCAACCCATAATTTGAGGACTGAATGTAGTGGCATCTGCTCATGCACAGCGTCCAACTCAGCAACTACTCTGAAATGTGTTGAAATGCTGGAAGGTATGTGCGTGCTTGTATACGTGTGATTTGTTTGAAGGCAGGCTTTTGCTACGCTATGCTTTGGCTCGGCTTGTAAACGACTCACGCGGATTTCTCTCAGAAAATCAATTTCAGGGGTCAAGACAGTATGGCGCTCAAAAATGGTATTCCTGTAAAGCCCGTGTAGGCTATAAATTGCAAGATGAGATTGTTTATTAGTACTTTGCGTGTAGTAGAACCCTTTTACGTATCGTACGCCGAAAAGTATTAAAAATCCACGCTGCTACCTGACATTCCCGCAAGTTTCTAATGCCCAGATCGAGAGAAATTTATCTTTAGTGAGTTTCGTTTGGTCTCGGCAGCTAAACAAAATTTTGTTCGTTTTCAGATAGGTATTTCGCCGATGGTTGTGCGTGACTTATTTTATTTCATGTCCTGTAATTTATTATGTTTATTTAATTTCCTTCCAGGCTGGTCTCACTGTTACTAACATAATGTAGTTGATTGTTTTAGCTTTTCAGGTTCAGCCCTTCGGGGTGAAGAGACTTAATAAAATAATATTGTTTAAAAATAAAAATGATAGTGAAAAGTAATAGTGAAACGTGTTAGTGCAAAGTGATAGTGGAAGAAGACATCTAAGGGAGCCTAGGTTAATTTATTATAGCACGAAGGATTTAAGGTCCCTTGTAAAATTGCCAAGCAGTTACAGAATTTTATTAGCTTTGTTGCTCTTTCGTTGGCTCCTCATCTCTGATGTGGATGTCGCCGCTGCTACTCGCGTTGAGACCTGGTAATTGGTAAGAACCGAGCCGATAGCTGCTATTGTATAAGAATTTCTTAGTGTTGCAATACTTTGATGAAATGTGAGAATAAAATATGTAACTTGAAATGTTTTTTTATTGTTCCTACCCCACCCAAAAGCACGCGTATAGTGTTAAGATAGAAGGATGTGCAAGTTGGAAACTTTTAGGGAGATACTGGAACTGATGGGTGTTTTGACAATTTTTAAAGTCCTCTCTGCTTCAGCACCTTATTGAAATATACCGAGTTACAATTCCTTGGCATTCAGCTATTCCACGTTACATCATGAAATCATGTCTTCCACAAATGATGTTGTTGTTTATATAAATTTTTATGTTAAAATAATTTGTATTGCGTTAAATAAACTCGAATACGACAGCAAGGTTAAACAGCGTATGTGTTCTTGTTTTGTTCTGATCCTTCTTTCTGTGATGTTGCACGGAATACGTTTATAAAACGATTTTTATATTGGTACTCTAACAGAATCATTTGTAAATCGCGGGTTTCGAATGACCTAGTTTTACACGTGTTGAATTCTAATTCCTACCACGCGTAGCGTTACAATCTGTTTCAAGACTTCACCGGTAACGTTACATGCGACATTAAAATGGTAAGAGGGTCCTAGGAATCCTCGTTTGTGCTCGTTGCATTGTAATCTTATTTTAGACTGCATTGATAATGTTGGGTGTGACACGGAAATGGCAAGGGGGCTTATGAGCTCCCTAAGCGTGTGACACAAAATTATATTGGATGATAAGTCTTATACCTGGTCTGTGGTTCGTCTGAATTAACCTTATACTTCGTCGATGGCCGTAATTACATATTTTAAATCCTACGGCTGGCAATGTTGCATTCTTGTTGCAATCTACGCCGATAACAGTGAATGCGGCTTGAAAATGGTAATGGAGATCATGAGACCGAAATTTGGGTGACGAAAAATAGCCTTGAGCGATCGGTATATTCCACACCTCGCCTGTGATATAGGATAGACCAAATGTTACCGCATCTATAGTTTGGTACATCCGGGAATAAACTTTTTATCAGCTGTCGGTAAAAGAGTACCCTTCATGCAGTTATCGATTCATATACTTCCCAGTGATAAAATAGAGAACTCCTATCGTTCATCACCAAGTACGATTTCTCCAGGTTTGTCCTGCTATCGGTAACGCATAAAAAATAGTTATAAAATTAAACTACCTGGCTCTGTCGAAGCTAAACCGTAGTTGATAACGGCTATCGTAGATGGAGTTGAAGAAGGCCATTCTTGCATTCCTCGTCTAAATGGAACAGCTGTTGTCTGGAGCTTGGGGGTGGCATCTACTGTCAGATGCTCCGCCTATAAATCAAGCGAGCTCATGGGGGAGACAGGCCGACGCCATGTTAACATACATAAACAAACCTTGGGCGCCCTAACTGATAAACGAGGAAAGCTACGTGCAACAAGCTATTGCGCTTCGTTACTAAAAAATTGCGCAGCTACTTGTTAATGTTACGTGATCGAGCGAGCAGACAGCACGTTTGAAGAGAAAAAAATGGAATAGATATAAATTCTTAAACGAAGAGAAGCATTTGGAATTATTCTCCTGTGCGAGGCGTTTAAACTAGAGCGCGTATAGGAGAAAGGAGGAAAAAGTGCAAGATACAAATTGCATGCACGCTTCGGGTCCCGCGAAGAAAAATTGAAGAGGCAAGCAGGGATAATTAATAAATGTCAATCAGCTGCGTGGAATCGAAGGTGTCGGTGGAGAGGTACGAGCTAAAATGATTTTATGCTTGTCTTATGAACAATATAATGTTACCCGACCGATGGACAAAGATCATAGGACGGCTAATGGTCGAAGACCCGTTCGTCTCGAAGAGCCCGAGACTAATCAGCGCGAGCATTAATCTTCCCCGTGGATCCTCGACCCAATTTTCGTAAGGTCAAGTCGCAATGGAGACGTTGATTGGATTCCACGTCAGGCCAGAAGTAAACACCTTCCTTGTCGCTTCGTAGGGTGCCCTACTCTTTCTTCTTTTGCCGGATTAATCATATATTTTGGTTGCAATTACAGCGTCCGCATACACGCTCGACAACACGCCAACTTCAATATTGCCGTGCAGGTGCAAGCTCAAGTTCCTTCAATTTCTCACTTGAAGCATTGAGTTTGCCAAGCGAATTAAAAACACTCGCGTTTAATTAAAACCCGTCTTTCAATTCAAGACATTGGGATGAAGCTTACTCTTTCAAGAGAGGGCAAATACGATGGTGTGAAATATAAAACGAGGAATCACAATGCTGGTGAGGTGTTTCGTTTCGTTGTGTCCGGTTCATACTTGCCTCCTTCCGAAATAAACACAAGGTACATCCGGCACAGATTCAAGCTAGTCTAGCCGATACCCAGCTCGGTGTAATTCGAACTTGATGCGAATCTAATCGAAATGTAGCCCAGACGTAGCTTAATTTAAATCTAACCGGGCCATCCTCGGGCTTAATCAAAGCCCAATTCCTTGCTTATGATGCTTGCCTTGCTTAAGTTCATCGAAACCTACTCGCAGGGAATTGTATCGATATTTCCTGTGAATGCTATGCACTTTACCTGCTTGTAGGTACAGAATGCAAACAGATTATGTCGTGGCTTTCACAAGTGATTCTCCACACTTAGCATTGGTGAAGATTTATAAAAAAAAATTGACCTCGTATTTCTAATACAGACTCATTTTTTTACTCCAACATATGTCACTGACTAAAAAGATAAAAAGTGCCAAAGGAACTATGTTGCAAACAGTGGAGAGAAAGTGTGGTTCCTTTCACACTTGTTGTGCTCTTAGTGAGTAGAGCACATTACAGTAAAAGAATTGGATGACGAATTTCGAAATCAAGACCAACTCCGTGGCACATTTTTTAAATAGAACTTTAGAACCATCCGCGATAAATAATATTTTTCCAGCCTGTACATACCATAGTCACTAGCAGAGTAAAACGTCCCTAATACATGGACGCTATTGTGGCCTGGGAAGTTTTTCGCGGCGCTAAAATCAACGGACCAGCAGCATTCTTAATGCGGTTCGGTCGGAAAATATTGCAGGGTAATTGTAAACCGCAGCCTCCCGTCGCCGTGGCCGTGGCCGTGGACCGTTTATCATCGTCCGTGTATTGGTGGTGAGCGAGGTTCGGGGGTTCACCGTGCTAAGAGTTAAAACCTCAGCATGACTGGTGGCCTCGGTAGCCGATAGACGTGTCATTTACGCGTCTACGAATCAATAGCCGCTTCACTTTACACCCACCTTACATCATTAGTCATTTTATAGGGCCATTATACACTGCACCCTCTTTAAATGCACCAGCAATGCTTCGCGCAGGCTCTTACATTTTATCCTAAGTAGGTTACTAGAAGTCCTAGAGCTGCTAGAACGGGCGTTAAACTTTCAGCGTACGATCGGGAGAAATCCTTGGCGAATGAATCGCAATCTGTCCGGTTTTTACCGAGAACCGATGATTGGTGAAAACCAGATGCGGAACAATTAATAAAGTGTATCGGGGAGTGTCCAGCGTTGGAGATGCGGCCGGCCTAATATTCGAATTCTGCCGTGACACGGGCCAACTAATCATTCTAACGATCCCGTGTGTGCACGTACACGCAGCTTGAGCGGTATGCGTCCGCCGCGTCGTGGATATAAGTATCTAAATACATACATGCACGATAGCGGATGCCAGCTCTCCAGTCGACGAAGGAACCTCCAATGGTTTTGCACGCTTACCACTCGATTTTCGGATCTTCCACCCTCCGGCGATCCCCGTCCGACCGCTCTCGTCCTCTACCCCATAAAGATTTATGGAACGTGTCAAATCGAACGGGTAACCCTTGAGTTCTTCGTTAAGTCCCCGGGAGTCCTTATTCAAATATCTGTCGCGCGGAGCTTTTGCAATCTTTTGCAAGCTTTTTAATGGAGCGTGTCACTCGCGCCTAGGAATCCGCTGACAACAAGTCCCGCCAACGACCGGTAAAACGTCAGTGGATGAGGAATGGCTATACTTTGCCGATCGCAATTTGGTTGGCGTGTGCCATCGCGCTGCAAGTTGGAAGTTGGGACACGAATACGGTAGCGCGTGTCGCGTAAGATTCTATTTGCAGTAACCGAAGAAACGGAGGGAACGGAACGCAAGCCGGTCGCAAGGTGTCCCTCCAGCGAAAACTTACCGGCATGTACTTACACGTACATGTCATATAGGACTGGGTAGGTACTCGACACTCGTATATAGGATGTAGAGGCGTGTAGAGCGTGGAGGCTGCTGCCGCGGCCGCGGCCGCTTCCTTCATCTATCATGCGAACCATGACAAACCGGGGCTCAAAAGCAGCCGCCGACTTCTTACCTTCTACGCTTAGTCTCTCAGGTGAGCCTCTACCTGTTCGCTACGTGGGATCCTCTCTTCTCGCCTGCTCCCTCCACATTTATTAACGTTTAAGCGTTAACGACATTTCTCTAGCGTTCACGGGACATCCAACAAACCGGAACCGTCCTTCCTACTTTTCTCCCCCCCCCCGCTCTTTCTCTGTCTCTCTCGCGTGGCCCTCGAATTCAACATTTTACCTATAGATACACTTCTACCGCAAGACAAGTGTAAGTAAGAGAGACCGGGGATGGTTGGTTCATTTTCTTATATTGATTTTTTTACGGGTTGTTATTCAAACTTAAATTAATATAAACTAAATATGTCCGACCAACAAAGTGGTATTATTTTTTATTGTAGTTTTGACAATGTCGCGCTAGAGTGCGGTAGTTTATATTATAATCCTTTGCAATCCCTATTATTGTGTAATTTGCCTTTTTAACCTCTCATTTAACCTCTCTCACTAACATTAATTCCGGAGGCACCTCATCTCTGGACGTTTCCTTCTTATAAGTAGTACATTCCTACTGTTTATAGTTTCTTTGTTATAGCAGTTGTGACAACCATCCCCGGTCTCCCCTACTAAAATTTCTTGCTTCCCTTTGTTTCCACCGGAGAACAGTTTACAATTTATAGTTTACGCACTTTATAGTTTTCGAGGATCAAAGGCCCCAGAATTTCTGCGAGTTAACGATTTCTCTTAGCCGACTTAGCGCCGAAGCGATGAATTCTCCAGCCACAGAATTCGCCACGAACTTTTTGCAGGAACCGCGTTATGTCTTTTGCAGTGTAACTTTCTACATTACATGAAATCCCGGGCGTTTCATCACCGTGCCGCTGCACCGCGAGATTTCACCTCTAAAATGAGTTTCTCGTTATTTGCGTTTTTGCGCCGGGCCGCGATTACGCGACGCTAAACGTCGAACCACCGCGTTTTCTCTCTCATTCTCCTGCGCCTCGCTTTCCCTCCATCTTCCCGCGTCGGACACGTATTCCAAAATCCCTCGAAACTGGATCAAAGAGAACGCGGAAATGTCCTCGATGAAGCACGGCCTATGCTGCAGGCTCTCTAATTCTTATTCGCGTGAAAGAACGACTCGAAACTTTCAGGTAAATCATCAGTTTATTCTATGTGTATCATTTGAACGTGCCGTTTCGCTACACTAAATTGTCTCGTAAGAAGTTTCTCCCGCAAAGTGAACAGCGTCCACGAAGAAATCTTTCAGCCAGTCTTTCGCTTGGAAGCGGAGGGAGGAAAAAAAAGACTGATCGAAGACACTCGGGATCTTCGCTGCCACTCCGATCAAGCTGAAAGTCACGGGAATTCAGGAGTTTCCTGCTGGTCGGATATCGGTCGGAAAGCAAAGTGGCGTGAATGAGTCGTCCCTTGACGATCGTAAGATTTATGGTCGCGACGGTTCAGGCGGGGAGGCCAAACATTGCACGACTCGGGGCTAGTAACCCTTGACTCCTCGTGGTCCATCCCGTTGCCGTTGGCGAGCCCGTGAGGTCCTGATAGCGGTGGCACGTTTCGCGATAAAATTATCACTGTCTCATAAAATATCGGCAGCATTTCTTCACCGCTGATTTTCATCTTCAGAAGCAGAAATTCCAAGTTTTCCTAACGCGCTAGTACCCACCTATCGTCGAGAGCCTTGTAAAGCAGCGCGATAAGCGGCTGTAACCTGTAACTGAATGCGTAGGGATAAGGAGATCGAAAGAGTCGGAGTACGAAAAGCAGCGATCTGAGCGTGGAAAGCGCGATTGGCCGGTTTTCTAGTTTTTTTCGGTGGCCGGTCTGGCCGGAAGGTCGGCGTTTCCATGGTGGAAAAAGTTAATAGCGTGGAGAAATTAGCCGATGCCGTAGGGGTGTAGGGGCTTGGGGATGGTTGATCGGGGGTTGCGTTTCGGCGGGGTGTTCTGCACAGATGCAGCGATAGCAACAGTTCGGTGTCGGCTCGTTCAGACGGGAGGCCACATATGAGCTCGGAGCCACGGCATCGGCATCGGCATCGGCATCGTATGGGCTTGACTCACACGCATCACGCGCAGTCATCCATCATTGTCAGTCTCTTCACCGACACAGCCGTTCGTCCGGTCTACGGACCCGCGCATACGGGACTCTCCCGATTCTTCCCCCAACCTCCGTAACGCTATCTCTCTTTCTCTCTCCCTCTCTCTCTCTCTATGCTTCTCTCAGTTTTGATTTCCCGCGAAACCGAAGGCACAGCTATAAGTCTACACAGCTATCGATATCATCGCTCGATAGCGTATCCCTTGGACATAGTCGAGGTTAATAAAGTTGAGTTTAACTGGCGACATCAAGCTTCATCGTGGAATTGCGTACCTACTTGGCGAAGCTTTAAAAGTTACAATGCCAGCGGCTGCAGGATGATTCCTCGAGGAGACGCGACCTAAAATTTTCATGTAGGTGTTTCTTTAGTGCGGCACTCTGTTGCCAGAAGAGGCAAAGGAGTTTGCCGATGGGGGGGATCCACGGGCACTGAACTCGATTCGATAGCTGTCGTTGTAGAATGTAGGCCATTGCTACCTCTGCTTGTAGACGAGAAAAATGAGACGGTTTGGAAAAAAGTACTTAAACAGATTCATGAATCGTTATATCCTTTTTATTTTACTAATTAATAAGTTGTTTGCAATTTGCGAGGGCGAATCAATTTTAATAGGGTGATAAATGCGGCGCATCGCGTCGGTAAAATATGGATGCAGCGTGGTGCGTCGGGGTGCGGCGCGAGAGGGCCGCGCTAAAAATAATATTTCAGTTCGATTGCTCTGATATTTCGAGTCATCCATCATCGTCGCTTCCTTTGCTGACACGGGGCTCGCAGGAAACGCCGGTCCAAATACATACATTTCAGTCTCCTCTTTCCGAGTACGGCTACGATTTTCCATACAAAATTCAGACATTTTCTCCAACGTTCTATAAGAACGTTTCGATTGCCGCGTCAGCTGTGCGCTATCGACCAAAACCACCGCATTGGATCACGGTGAAAACGTAAAAGAAAAAACGGCAAAACTGTAATTTTCGTTTCCATCAGCACATTGATGCAATGAATTGGTGCAACGATATGGTGCAAGGTTCGTCGAAAGCTTCGGTGAGATAGAATTTCGCGTAAATTTCTGAATGTATTGAACGGCGCGAGGTTCTAGCAGTCGAAGCGTGAAAGAAATTCAGCGGGAGCAAAACAAAGAAGGAAAGAGAAGAAGAAGGGAAACAGGGATCGTTAATAACTTTATAATGATATTTTTTATTATCTTCCATTTCCATTTCCATTTATTATCGGTTTCGTTGATTAATCGGAGGAACGAAAATGCGAGCGGCCAAAGAAAGGAGAAACAACCCACTTGTAAATTTGGTACGACCTGTATTTTGTGTCCGTGAACGAATGTACATGTGCGATGATCGCTTTTCTTCTTCTTCTTTTTCTTTTCTTCGATCCAGCGTTCGAGAATCGCGTCCCCGTCGCTCAGCAATTATAGATACATTCGGAATCGAATAAACGACGCGTGTATGTAACGTGTTGTGTCTGTGTGAGTCTGTACGTTTACCGTAAGCGCGCTATGTACAAAGAAATTTTCGCGTCAACAACCACGGCTCTTAATGCTTTATACAAACCAGACGACGGCGTATTAAATATCCCCGCTGTTCAGCTGAAAATCAAAGTTATACGTCGCTAGCTACGCTTATCTCGTATGTAATTGAACTATCGCCGGTGACGATGATCTTTATTTGGTTCGCTTAAAGTAGGAGCCTAGTAGAAATTACGATCAGCGCGCGCGGTTTGTGAAAAAAAAAACAACTATCCAATTCCGTTTACAACGCCAAACGAACCTGTCCACGCATCCGCCTCGTTAACCCTAATTGTAAGAGAAACGGAAATGTGTCCCGTGTACGGTAAAAACTAACGATTCCCGAATATGTCAACTGAAACTGCGAATCGATGCTCCTTCGGCGTTTAAGTGACTGTTTAGACGCCTCGCCTCGCCTCGCCTCGGTTCGACGTCCGAGCAGGTCTAAACGACGCCGACGCGACGCGGAATTAATCGCGGAAGGGCAGGAAGCGAACCAAATTCCAGCAAAGTCTCGTGATTTCCTCACGAAACGTCCTCGCTGCGAAGGTTACGCCCTTACGAGTGCACTTTTCCTCGCCCCTGGTCGAGTCAGGGACAAGCGACGACCGGTTTCTTACAGTAGGCAGTATACACGATTATTCTCTGTGTTCGATTAAAACTAACGCATTGCACCTATGTTCGCCCCTCCAAAACTGTTGTGTACACGGTGTTTTCTAACAGCGACCACGTCGTTTCTCGTGGAAACCCTCCTCTCGTTAAATTAATTTTCTCCTCCTACTAGCTATATGTACACGAGTAGTCTCACTATCAATTATTGCTCGTGGATCTACAGCCACCCTCGTCGTTCACAAACTCTTCCCGATATGGACCTGTCCAGCTCCTTTTGCTACGCAACGCGAACATCAAACACGAGCTTGTGTTATCTGTAGTCGGTACGCGTAGGAGGTTGTTTACTTTAGAAAGATTGCACTTGCACCCCGTGTTTTCAGTAGCACGAGGATCGAATCGCGTTTCAACGACTCGCCACCATTCCTTCGTTTCCCGTCTAGATTATTTATATACACGCAGTCTAGTTACGGTGGCGCGAATCACACCACCAGTCACACTGTCCTGTTGGATCTGTCGAAACCCTAAGCTCACTTTCCGGCTAGCTTCGCGCGTTTGCATGGTAGAATATCATCGTCGGTCACTGACGGCGTCGAGGTAATCATTGTTTACGGACGGAGGTGATTACGTCGGGACGAAGATCGTCGTGCAGCGTCGGCGAAAGCATCTCGCTTCGTTCAACTGCTGTTTAACACACTGACGCGAAAGTAACGGATTTTTTTTTATCATCCGGCGAGTTTCTTGCAAGATTCTATGCTCGGGGACGTTTAACGATTTGCACGTTTGAAGTTTCGAAGCGACATTGCGAGTAGATGTAGGGTTCCGTATTCAGACTGCGTGGCCGAAGATGCAAGGCTTTCGGCCTGCAGACTCTGTCGCGCACAGGAAAGCACTTTGCATGCTGAACAGTTGGCGTTCCGAGCGCGAACCGCTGTCTTGGAACTTGGAACGCATCTCACGTCAGGCTACTGTACATCGGTGGGCTCGAACATCCAACAGACGCAGCACCGTTTTCGGATTCGAATCACTTTTGACGAAGAGGGAAGCGGGTCTATTAGCGACACCGTTTCACTCGCGTTCAGTCACAAGGATGAGCCGCTGTCGTTGACGAGGAGATTCGTTCGGAGAGATAGTTTTGGGAGAGTACCCGTCAATTCCCGTGTTGCGATCGATTAGAGAGCAATTTCCGCGCTGGCTTCGCGCAGTTCCATCACCGCGAACGCAGACGAAGCTGGACGGAAATTGACAGCGACTGATTGGTAGCCAGTTGCTTCGATTCCGATCGTCGTCCGAACAGAAGCTCGCCGAACGTCGGAACTCGCCGAGCACACGTGCACAATGCCACTGGGATCACGATCAACTATGTAGTTACACATCACAATATACGCGCGGCGGGTGGTCCGCGGCAGCGATCAGTAGAGCGCGTTCAGCAGATACTGCTCTTCGCTCCAGTCCAGCTGAGAAGGATTCTCGGTCTCGTGAACTCAGCTGAGTTGATAGTACTCCGGCGCGAAGTCGTTGGCCAAGTTGGTGAGGAAGTTGAAGTCCGATGAGCTGTTGCTGTTGTCGGCGGAGGGCGGCGGTGCTGATCCGTGGACAGGATCGCCGTAGAAGTTTCCGTAGTTGCCGTAGGATTCCCCGTTGCCCTCGGCCTGGGCCGCGCTACCAGGCGGCGTGATAACTGCCGCGGTGGCGGCCGCGATCGCTGTCGCCGTGGTGGTCATACCTGGCGCGGGGAACGGGTCGGGCGAGGCGACGTAGCTGTTTGGAATGTTAGACGCCTCTCCGCCCTGGTGGACGTGCAGCTGGCTGGGCTGCTCGTAGTAGGCGTTCGGGTGACACTTGTTCCCCGTCCTGTAGTCAGCCGAGCTCGGGTGCATCGGTGGCTGGTGAGCCACGTAACCTTCCGCGGTGTGCTGCTGCTGGTGTTGTTGTTGCTGCTGGATATCGTTGTAGTAATGTTGTCCAGTCTGCGCGGGGACGGCCGCGGCCGCGTGCCCGTGGGAGGCCATGCTCTCGCTGGTCCCGTGATAGCCCCCGCTGCCAGGGTAGCCGTAGTTGCCGGGTGCCATGTAGCTATCCGCGGCCTGGTCGTGTTGACCGGAGTAACCTTGGCTAGCGCCGTACGCGTTGCCGCCTTGCATGCTTCGGTGATACGAAGCGTGATAAGGTGGCCCCGTTTGAGGATAGCCGTTGTACTCGCCGCTAGTCTGGCCGTACTGATTCTGCTGCTGATGGAATTGCATGCTCGTGTTGTACAAGCTTCTGGACGTGTTGCTTGCCGTTCCTCGAACGTGGTGCCCGACTCTAGAGCCCAGCACCTGACTTTGATTCTGTCTGGCGTACAGCGGGTGTACTTCGCCTGGATACGATATTCTTGGCTGCTGATAAGTGTCGCGGGTACAATAGTTGTTCTGCGATTGCGTCTGTTGGGTGGCTGTGGGAACGGTTTGCCTGTTGGGCAGGCCGTTCCTGTAGTCGACGGTGGAGGTCGACTGGTAGACGCCTTGCTGCTGAAAGTGAGGTTGCTGGTTAGCGGTGATGTTCCTTCCTCCGTGGGGCGACATGGTGCCCGCGTTCGTCGACCCGTGCATCATCGGCGCAGCGACGGAGCTGGTCGAGGACGGGGAGCTTCTCGGTCTCTGCATGTAGACCGCGTGCGTCGCTTGAATTCCCAGAGGACTGCCTTGCTGCAGCTGCACGGACACCGGGGTGCCGGGCGTGGAAGAAGGTGTCAAGCTTCGCGTCGAGTTCTGCCCGGGTAGAACCGGCGTGCTGACCGTCGAGTCCGGCATCGCTAGTAGAACACCGTTGCTATTAACCGAGCAGAGCTCCTTCGTGTTGGCCGACGGCGACTTCTTGCTCACGGAGATCTGCTGTTTGCCGGGATTCGGACTTTTGTGGCCGCTTTCCACCTTCACTCGCACGTCGCTGGACAGTTTCTTGGTGGCCACGCTCGGGGACGTCACCTCGCTACCGTCTTGGGATCTCGAGTCGTCGTCCGCTATCATCTTCTCGAACGAGCTTGACACGCTGTTGGTGCTCCCAACGCTACTTGCCCCGTTGCTGTTCGCGTTAAAGCCTGGATTGCTGTTGCTGTTGTTATTCGTAGCGCTGGGCGTGTTATTGTTGTTGCTGCTCCGGCGACCGGACGAGCCTAGCTCCGTCACGTCTCCAGAGAGCGTGCTGCCTACGTCGCTCACCCCGGAGATATCACAGTTGTGGCAGCTTTTCTTCTCGTCCCCGTCGATGGCGAGCATCTTATCGCCCTTCGACTTCTCCATCCCGTCTGACGTTGAGCCGTCCTTCTCGTCGCCATCTTCTTTGCTCAGCGTCTGCCGCTTGTGCTTCATCCTCCGGTTTTGGAACCACACTTTCACCTGGAACGATCGGACGGTTTTCGTTCGTGGTGGATTCGAATAGGATAAGTTCAGCGAGGGGAGTATCGTGCTCTTTTCTCATTGTTCTCACCTGCCTTTCCGTGAGGTCCAGGGACGCGGCGATCTCTATTCTTCGCGGTCGGCAGAGGTACTTGTTGAAGTGGAACTCCTTCTCCAGTTCGAGGAGCTGCGTGTTCGTGTAGGCCGTCCGCAACCTCCGAGGCAGGCCATTTTCTGAAACATAACGGAATTACACTTCGCCTCTGTTAAATGTAAACAGGTGTTCTCGAGCTCCGTATCTTCGATTCTGATTAAAATTTATTAATGCGAGGTAGAAAGCACTGATAACTGAAAAACGCGGCGTTATCGAGCCTCAGCGTTCGCGCGCGAATGCTTTTCATCGGAGCAAAGGCATCGTCGACTTCGGTTTTTGCACGATTACGTCGCTCAAATAGTCGTTTAATTAATGATCGTGTGGGCGATTCGGGAAGAGGGTCCGGACTCCCGAGGAAGGCTGTATCTCGGATACAATACACGAGCGAAAGCCCCCCGCGTGGATGGGCCCTGTTTCGGCGTTGTTCCGCCGAGTTACTAGCCTCCTTAGAAACTTTTGGCCAAGTTCCCAGCCAGCGGTATTCCGTGTCGATGCGAAACATCTCGTAATTATTATCTAGTAAGAAACTTGTCGCGAGATAACGAGGGTGGCGTGCTGTCGTGGACGGGAAAGCGAGGAAGGGACTCGTTCAAGGTGGACGGAGGTTTAAAGTAAGAACCCGGCGAGATATCTCGTCGAGTCGCGGCGCTAATCTCCGCTCGGACGATGTAAACAATCATTAATAGTCCTCTATAGTAATTACAAGGATTTTACGCGTTGCTCCATGCAGCAATATTTCAATCAAAGTCGACGGTTGCACGCGCGCGTACGACAGTCAGCCCGAGCGGAGATCCCCGAGAATATTTAGATACTAGCGGCTCGGGTTAATGTAAAATTCATCCGAGAAAACATTGCCGATAAAGCAACGGCAATTAACACGGCAGGTTCGCTGGGTTCGATTATTCTTCTCGACTGGATCTCAGTTATCCGCCGCGGTTTTCCGTTTTCTCCCTGATGATGACAAAACGCATCTAATAACAGCCGTAACGTTCTAGCGGTTTCTATGAAAATTGAATCACGATTGCGGTCTGCATCTCGTTCGCCTTGGACGTAAGGTCGGCACGATTGCGATTGTTCACTGTCGCGAATAATTTAATCATTTGTTAGATGGCCGCTGCATATCCGTTTCTCTAATTTCTTCAGCGATTGTTAGAACAAGGACGAAGCTAATGTATAGTTAGCTGGTGGACTCACGATTAGTTCCACGGCGTATTAAAATCCGGAGGGTAATTCGTACGAAGTGACGTCAGTTGCTTCGAGTACCATAACCGATGATCCACCGAGTGGACATCGTTACGCGATGTTCTCGAAGTAGCGGAGCGTTTTTTCCCGATACGTCGCCGTATCAGGAGGAAAAAAAAGTGGCGCACGGCGTGGCGCGGTTCCGTAAGGGGGTGAAGAGAGGGGCTGCTTCGTTTTGGAGGGCTGAGATGCTAAACTACCCCATGGCGTGCGAGTAGATCCAAGGGTGGCCGTGGAGGAGAGGTGGTTCAATGCTGGGATGAGTCGTCAGGGGTTAAGGGAGAGGGACGGAGACGAGAACACGGCTGAACTCGGTTCTACGAAAGACGGAAAAAGAGACGTAGACGACGAGCCGGATAAAAAAGAAGGACGAGCGAAAGGTGGAGGGTGGAGGACAGGGAGACGTGAAAAGGTATAGGCAAGGGCCATAGGGGATGATGGAGAAGAGAGAAAGACGACGGACAGAGGGTGCAGCGGGGCCAAGTCTGCACGTGGAGTTTTCATAGAGTAACACTGGACGGAGAGAGGAGCAGCGCAGGGGTGGAAGTATCGCTTGAGTGACATGGCCCTTATCGATATTTCCATCGCGGGATTTGCCGCAGGAATCCGTCGATACTTCCCGTTCTACCCGGATTGTTTTACAAACCTTGTCCACTCTTTGTATTTCATCTGCGTAAAACATTGTCTGCGAACTTTAAACAGGCGTTTCAACTCAGGGAATAGAAGTTTGTTTGATTTCTGAGCAATTCCGAGCTATTCTTGCAATACTTCACATTTTTGGCGTTCTAGAACTATGACAGGTTTTTTATATCCTAGATTTCTGAATAGTATGAATTTTCTATTAGGAGTTCTCGCCCTCAAGAATTTCATTTAATGCCTCTACTTTTCATCTTATGTTCGAATACGTGGCATTCTTCGCGCGCGGTGTTCCGTCAATTACAATATTTAAAAGTCAAGCTCTCTGCAGCTATTAACTTGTCGTAATTTCATATTTACGTTTTGTGTTCGAGACGGATCCTCGTTCATCGGTCGCTGCAATAACGGCACGCTGCAGCCGGCCATAAATCATCGGCTCCTATGAAATTAGCCGCACCGTTTTCGTTCAAATCCGCCAGTTTAGATGAAGCCTGACTTAACATAGCATTACGTTCGCCAATACTTTTTTCTTTCAGCTTGATCACATTTCTTACCATTAAACGTCTTTTATTTCAGGAATTCTAATAAATAGGCACACATTCCTCTTAGTAATAAAAATTATGCTTCCGGTGCAATGGATATAGCTTTAAAAAGAAATCGCTTGAGAATCTTAGACCTTTAGAACGACAGCGCCGCGATATCAGATTTAAGGATCCACTCGAGCTAGTGAGTAAATCCTTGGATATTTTAATCAGAGTTGCGTTTAGTGAAAGTTGAAATTGAAATTTGGTAAGGATGTATAGAAGGATATGATAGTTCCTTGGCGAACTGGAACGGCACAGGGGATAATTATTGAAACGAAATGGCTGTTGGAGAAGGGGGTGAAAGAGGGGGGCAGGGAGACGGGGAGAAGCAGAGCGTGCAGAAAAGAGAGGGTGGCGTGCTCGAAACTCGGCAAATCCGGCGCGTGGGCTTTTCAGAGGATAAGGGTGGCTAGAGGGTGGGTATGGGGCGAGATGGAAGTATCGCGTGATCGACGCGGGCCTCATCAGCATTTCGGTCTCGCGATTGGCTGGACGGACCTGTCAATCAACCGATATTCCACGCCTATTGGTTGTGTCTCGTACCGGTGTAGCCTGTCGTCCCCTTTCAAAACGGCCGATACCCTCTGGACTTGTCCGCAAACCTACGGACTGTGTACCTACGGACTACGTAGCACCCGATTCACTTTCGAATCTCTCCGTTCCACGCGTTGGTGCGAGTAGTAGTTTATAAAAAAATAGGGAACCGTGTACGTCGAGAGAAGAGAAAGAAGGATAGTTATAAAGTGACGAACAAGAACGTCCTGGTAGAAACTCCCGAGGCAAAAGCAATTAACCTTTTGCACTCGGCAGTCCGCGCTGTATGCTAAGCGCTCAGCATCGAAATTCTAATAACGGCGAACGAACGCCGTAGTAGCTCGCAGCGAAGACGTCACAGATTTGAACGGGAAGAACAAAGTCAGGAGAGCGTGTAGTAACTATTCGCTGGAACTCGAAAATAGCGAGAGGAATCGCCTGGCTTTGTAGCTGCTGCGGCCGGTTCTTTCGCTAGAAGCAAAAATATCATCGGCGATTGCCGCGAGCTCCTCATTCTTGCCTCGAGTGGCCAGGGGATGACGAACTGTCAGGCTTGACTCAGAATTAAGAGCGCAGAGTGACAGATCCTAGCGCCTGCTCAGCTACAAGCCGCACCGAAATAGAATTCGTATTTCCGAATACATCCTCTGTCACGTTCCCGTAAAGCTGTTGTCCTCTCTAGTTAGCCCGAGGATAACACCTTGCGAGAAATATTTCCCTCCTCCACGCGTGTTCCTTGCTCAGACAACCCGACCACCATTCAGATTCTCCCCGTCCTCGCGAGTGCCGCTGGTTTTGGCGAATATTAAAATTCTACCGCGGCCGTCGACGACTTGGAAGAATTCCACAGTCTCTTCCACACCCACGTCTGAATTTATGGAAAGAATCAGGAAATTACGTAATGGCTTGTGATCCGGGTAACGTTACGAGGAAGCTTCGAATCGAGATGGAAATAACGATGCCGAGAAAAAAGTTCGAGGCTGGGCAACATTATTAAAATAACAGTGGTGTTGTTATACGTATACTTAGTTGAACGCGCCGGTTCGTCAGTCATCGAGGCAGTAAAAGTTGGTGGTCGCGGCGAAGCCGTCGCGTCGGCCGTCGCCGTCGCTTCGCGCGTTCTCTTCAGAATAACAGGACGCGTTCCTCTTCGGGAACGAGAGACGAGAACCCTGGAGAAGATAGGGTTCCCCGAATTGCTTTTGCATTCTCGTCAACGACCGGGAACCAAGTAGCCACTGTTTCTTTTCTCTCGGTCCGTTCCTCTTCAAACGAAAAATCTAGGTTGGAATCCCGCCCCAGCCTTTCCTTTGTAATTGTATTTACCATTAGAACGCAACATTGTCGTTGCATCGAAACTCTAGAGCCAAGGAGCACTGGCATTTTCGTGCGATCCTTAGCTGCTACATCGAGGTGCTTCCCGCCTCCGCTGGTTCGCCGGGCCAGTTCCCCGTAGACAGGTGGGAAGGGTCACATGATGGCCGTCTTCGCAATTTGTCTTTTGTTTCCCCCGCGCCTTAGCCCGCAGGAAGAAAACTTGCGGGTAGAACAAAGGACGGAAGGAGCCGTTCTATCGACTGACGCGAACGAGAACCGCTTCCTTCTCCCTCTGCTACCTTCTTTCTCTCATCTCCTCTCGACATCGTGGCCGGTGTTGCTGGCGTAAACGTATGAAAAATGAGTGACGAGAGTCCGGAGCAAACGACGATACAGTCGGCTCCGTGCCCGTATTTCGACCGAAACAGGTAGAGAACCGTAGCTCTGCGGCCCGTCCAGAGGTAATCGATAAACCTTTCGATCATCTCGAGCTGCCTTCGAGATTCCAGAGCGGTTCGAGGTAGCGTAGACTGGCTAGGACCACGCGGTGAAGAACTTTTCGAACGAGGAACAAGTTGTTCTCCGAGAGTTCCGGGATTCACAATGTTGCGAAGATAATAGTATCGCTAAACGGGCAGGCAGTCTTCGGGGATGAGAGCTCTCGATAGAAATTGAACGCGGTCTATCGACAGACACGCGGATGAGGGTGGAGAGAGAGGAAGAATCGTTCGTAAACTGTAGCTGATTAGAGATTTATACGAGGGCGTAGGATGGAAACGGGATGGGAAAGGAACAAAACTGAACGTGGTAGGAGCGAACGGAGGGTGCTGGGCCGGAATAGCCGACTAGAAGGGCTTCGCGTTGCTTTGGTTTTCGGGGGTTGTGGCCCGTTCGAGCTATAATCAATTAACGGCCAGCGAAACAAGAACCGCGGCCGACCACCACGCCCGCAAAATATTCCCTACCTTCCTGTTCTAGTTTCGGAGAAACCCAATTGTTTCGCTCGATTGGCCTGTGTGTTTTACGATAGCGCTGTATTCGATGAGAAACGACCACCGTTTGACGCTGTTATCTAGCAGAAATATTGGTATCCTCTCAAATGGGATGGAGAGAGATTCGATCCGAGGTGAGCTGTTGTGCTACGATATTACAGTTCTTTGTATGCAGGCTTGTGTGTAGATTCCGGACTCTAAATTTCTTTGCTAAACTTATGCCGATCAATAGACTCTTTTTGAGGTGTATTTTAGGATCTTTCGAGTCGCGTAGGGTCCCGAATTCAAAATCCCTATTCCTAAACAATGTATTAAGTTTCGCAGTATACTAAGTTAACTAAGTAAAAGGCAAGAAGAAACGTAGGTGACCACAGACGCTCCTGGACGTTCGTGTGAATTACACGACGCCTTCGTTATTTTATGTATCGGAAACTAAAACAAAAGTAACGAATTCGAACAAAAATTAAAAAAATTGGAAACTGAATAACGTACCAACCAGATCTTCCTTACTTGATCGAAATTGCAACCGAATTGAAAGTAACTCAACTTTGTTAATCGCAGCATTTTATTATTACGCGCAACGTTTGAAGACTGCGCAAAGTTTTGAAATGTGTGAAGCAATTGAGAATGATGAAGAAGAAGTTGCGATCAGTATGTATCGAGGGGGAGGATCAACGTCCCTACTTCCAACTTCCAAGCTAATCACCATCGTGCAGCGGTTTCATTAGAGATCCCCTGACGTTTCGTTAGAGCGGAGTTCAGCGCACCGCGAGCGTGATGTCTCCGAGCCAAAATCCGCTATGAATTGTATGCAAAAACCGTGTAACGACAGGGTGCACCTTGTTATTACCAAGTTCCTGCACCTCGCGCCACCGCACCACTCATCCCCTCACGTGTTCCCCCGGCATTTTTCGCGAGCGGTTTCTTCCAAGAAATTCGAGCTCGTCGCATTAGCATAACTTCCCGCGGCTTCGCTCCGTTCTATCCAAACTGTGCGCGAGCAAAAAAAGAGAGAGCGGAGGAGCCGCAAGAGGAATCGGGGGGAGAAGAAGAAAAACAGGAGTTCGAGTCAAGCCGAAAGCGAGAGGGGATCGAAACGAAGGGAAAGCGCGACGAAAAATGAATGAAAGGGCAAAGGAAAGGAAGGAAAAGGCAGCGGCGAAACGGACCACTCGCAAAGGTGCGGCAAGTGCGGCGCTGCAGCTGCTTCGGCGGCCATGTTGGCCACATGCAACATGATTATGGTGGCCGCGAACGGGTAGAGGCCCTTCGTGCAAGAAAATTGGATGCACCGAAGAAAGAGAGGAGCCGAGCACGAGGAGAGGTCGTGCACGCGGCCGCATGCGAGTGCGCGCGAATACGCGAATGCGCGAATGCATTCGCGCGCACTCCACACGGGCCGGCCAAGGCTGAAGGCGTGCCAATGCAACCTGTAATCATCGGGGTGGAGCGACCACCTTCGACCCGTGCCTTCATCCTCCAAGTAATTCCAGTCCCTCTTTACATTCCACCTAACTTTTAGCCTTTCGATCGCGTCCCTCTTTTCCAATTTCTTTCGTACCGTCGCGTCGCGCATCCAATGCCCTTCTCTTTGCAGACAAACTCCTTCCAAGACGGATTATATACGTCGAGAGTCATTGGCGCTTCGATACACTTTCAGTACTTATACGTTCAACCGAGTCATTACACTGTACCTAATTTCTGCAAACGACGCACTATCGAGTTCCCGTAAAAATGCATCAATGCAGGGGGTAATTTGAAGCTTGTACCTAGCATTTGCTTTAATTACGCTTAAGGAATTTATCGGCGGGGATCGCGGCTTCGAGGCGGGCTGGGGAAAAATGTACGCGTCAAAAGGGATCTGTGCGCCGTCGTTTTGATTCATTGCCGAGCGGGACGCAAAATTACTGGTTACACCACGAGTTCATTTTTCGATTCTATCTTCGTCGTCACGATAGCGAATCTGTGCGCCGCGCGGCGCGGAGCGCTCGCTCGCGATATTCACGAAGATTCAGCAATCACGCAACAATATACAAAACCGCATAACACGACTAGGACAGCTGCTGTTGCCGTTGTTGCTGGTTACTGCTATGTGTCGCGGTTCGCAATTGCTTCTAGCCGCCTCTGGAATTGCTATATGCGTCGCGAGTCTAGATAAACACCACGATACGACCGCTGCTTGTTAATAATTCACCGGCGCTTTTCGATTCCTGATAGCCAAGCGCTGGTTGCGCTGCGGCGAGAAACTACGCGAGCACGCATTTACAAGAATCGTTTAATCGAAACCATTGGATATGCCCTCTGCATGGCTTGATACAAAGTCCTACTTTACGAATTATTATTCTTTAAAGCGCGTCGCATACGATATCGGGACTCCGCGAGACACTCGGACACTCTCCCAAGGATTTGTTTAGATTTTAGGCACATTTATTTATTTATTTCTCGTCTTTATTCCACCACTTTAGTACATAGGATGATGAAAAGGCGAGGCTCAGCTAAAGCTGTTGTTAGGCATAATCTCGTAATAGTGTAAAAGACTTTATAAACTTAATAGCTTAACAAAACTACGATAAGACTAAAACTGAGACCAGGTCCTAAGCGAAGTGAGGTTGCAGAGGTGGTAGAAGTAAAGGAAGTGAGAAGTAAGAAGTAATATGAAATTGTTTATGCTATGATGCATATAAGCCTTCGACTAAAATTGGATTCTCACTCTCAATAGATACTATTAAACATAAAAAGTAATTTGACTAATCTTACCATTGCACAAATCTTTTAGCGTCAAGAACAAGTCTTGGTGTTTGCGGAAACCCTCCATTATCGTTAAATAACTAATATCTGAATAAAAAAGGGAAATGCAAAATGCGGTTGAATGCTAGAATATACCCACTGAAATGTTTAAGTACTTTCGTACTTACCAAATATGCGTAAAATGAAATGTAATATAAATGTAAGAAAAGAAAACTTAAATATAAACTTCACTGATGAACTTCACTGATAAACATAAATATATATATATATATTATACGCACTAAATATAAAGTATACAAGGCAAAACTTAAATTGTATAAAACCAAAGGAAACTAGAGTTTAAAGTTCAATTATTAGGTATGCAAAAATGCTTCGAATGTCACACTGTGCAGTCTCTGACGGTACTGTTTCAACTGACTACAGACAGAAAGGCGAGGTCTTTGTCGAAGGCTTATCTGCACCATAGCATAAACAATTCCATGTGCCTATAATCAAACAAATCCTTGGGAGAGTGTCTCAGTGTCACGCGGAGTCCCGATATCGGACGCCACGCGCTTTAAACAGTAATAATTTGTTCCATTTAAACCACTGAAAAGGGCATTAAATAACGTACCTACCAAATAAACGGAATTAAATTTTTTTTATCACAAATAAGTAAAAAAAAAAATATATACATCATTAGAAATGAATATTTTTTCTTATTTTTTGGCGTAAATTTCATTCCGATATGTAAAAAGATCTAAATCCGTTGTTCTCTCATACTTCGAGGCCCCAAGCTTTCCCCACGCGAGCAACCTGCCGAACGACTCGAACGCGTAAAATAGCCAACAAATACAAAATAGATAGTGCCGCGTTCCATTGTCTTTTTGTCCGATGCGCCAACAGATACAATTATAATATCCTGTGCGTGCAATTAGCCACCAGCCCGAGGACAACTCGTACAAACCGCTGGAATCACGAGCAAGCCAAACTTTCTAGCGACGTATCCGCCAGTGCTAGATATTGCGCGCGCCTTTATCTCGCTCCCGAGTGATAATAAAAACTTTGACGAATAGGTGCGATCAGTCAGTTGCTCGCGCGTTTCCTTCGAAGCCGCAACGCGCGCTGACGAGTGATCGAATCAGAGTCTTAGTCATTTAGTAACTTTGCAACTGTCACAATCATCTTACGCCTATCTAAAATTCTCGTTGCTTCCTCGTCGCGTTGCGAATCAATCTGCACCCGTGCGAGCGAGTTGCTTCGGAAGATCAATTAGGAACATGTGAAATTCTGGGGAATTTTAATCAGTCTCTCTTTAGGAGAATGGTGCGTCGCTGAAGTTTTCCTCGAATTCGGGTTTATTCGCTCGTGGCGGTAGGAAGTATCGTTGGCTGGTTTAATTGGCGACGTTTAGCATGCTCGGTTTAAAGGTATCGCTGTATCGGAAAGAAGGGAGAAGGAGGGTGGAAACGATGCCGGAGACGAAGGGTGGCCGGTACGCAAAACGGGAGTGGTCTCCCGGGGGATGAAAAGCGCCATCTTCCCATTAGACGCGAGATTGATTTTGCGAGAGCTCCTTCCCGTAACAGGCCGACGCGACGCGACGCACCGCGCGGTGTACCTCGATGCTCGAGCGCTAATGTGATTAAAATAATCCGACGATAATCAAAATACAAAGGGCCGACCAATTTCGGTCGAACGACTTCTCCCCGTAATACCATTAAGACAGGCCGCTGTATAAAGAGAAGAGTAAGGCTTTCTTTTACGAGCGGATAATCGCGCGTCGCGAAGCGATTATTAATCAGCCTCGCATCCCTGTTGTTTGATTTCTTCCTGCTCCGTAGCATCGCTGGGAACAAGGCTTCCTTTCGACAAGCTACGTTCACATAATGCGCTACTAATGGGTTTCATTGAATTGTCCAATGATTTTATAAATTCTAGGAAAGGCTGTTCTTCGAAGGTAGAGGAAACCTGTACCGGTACAAGTATACTGTATATAAATTAACAGTTTCTTTTATCTTCAAGTCATATTTTTAGTCAATTGCGTGCTACATTTTCAACGTAACTTAAAATTGAAAAATGAAAAATTCGCGTGTCAACCCTTTACAGAAACACTAGTGGCGCCCTCTGCGCCGAGCGTTGCGCCATCTTCCTCATTGGCCAGGGTATTGGAACATAAAAAATGGGACGCTTAACAGTTCAATATAGCGGAAAGCAATTGTCAAACGCGCGTGGGCTTCTTTCATTTATTTTCAGGAATTTGTATGGTATACGGTTTTGTACAGGTTTCCCCTACTATAGCATCAACGTCTTTCAAGTGCAAGTTACAGAATTTCTCCTGATTTAAGTCCCAACCTTGACTGTACGCGTGTACGCATACATTCGCGTTCTATTCTGATTTCGTTCTCACGATCATTCTACCAAGTTGCCCGGTCGTCTCGTTTGGTGACGTTGCTCCTTCTCCCCTCGC
Organism: Andrena flavipes; assembly: GCA_963971345.1. Classification (NCBI taxonomy): domain Eukaryota; kingdom Metazoa; phylum Arthropoda; class Insecta; order Hymenoptera; family Andrenidae; genus Andrena; species Andrena flavipes. The sequence goes on from OZ020480.1 coordinate 78,794,791, forward strand.
GGTTCCTCTCGTTTCACCTCGGGGATCGGGAACTCGTGGGCGGATAAAAAGTTTATTTTAATCTATACAAATTTTAAATCCTCCGCGACTGGCCCCCTCCCGCCTTCGGTGTAAACTGTCGCGACAGAAAATAAGATCCACCGCCCCTCGACCGTTTCCTCCTTTTACCTCCGTTTTCCTTCGTCGAACTTTTATTCCACGCTGCGGGAATGATAATTCTTCGGGTTCGTTTACAAGCAGCGCGGTGGTTTGCGCGCATGTTCGACAAAGAGAGCGTTCTACGAGTAGAAAGTTGAACTTGCCAAGCTTTGTGATGGAACATCTTTAGCAACTTGTCAGTCAACGGGCCTGGCTGACTAACTGGGAGATTTGAGATTCGTGCAAAATCACGAGCTTCTCGACTCCGGCGATTCGCTGGCGGTTAATTTGACAACGACTCAAAAACGACCGCTTTAACTGGCATCGCGGTAATTGCCAGTAATTGGCTGAATGTTCCCCCATCGTGTCGATGCGGATAGTCGTCGAAGGTGCGTAATCATCGCAGAGCCACAGTTCCAGTTGGTTTTATTCTCCCTCGCGATGACTACAAACACACGAGGAAATTGCACGGGCGCCCGGGTTATTACCTGGGAGATTCTCACGTGTCGTCAGCGGGAAAGCGAAGTCTCGTACGCATAGGACGACACCATCGATCGATATCGCCGTAATTAGGCATTTGTCAGCTGGCTAGGCTCACGATACGAGAAGGGAGCAATCCGGATGTTCTTGAACACTTTTCATCGCGAGTATACGTAGAAAGGCAACTTCGTTTGCGCGTATTTCAGGAATTGGGGTCCTCCTGGCCTTCCAGGCGATCGTCTAAATTTTAGTCGCGACAGATTCATGTATTATTTAAGAACAATACTCGGAACGCCTCGCTTCCACTGGTACACGAGCGAGCGAAGCGGTGCACGCGGAACCACAAAACAAGGCGAGGTCTGCGGCATGGTTCATTAATCGCGTTACGTTGAGTTATCGCATTCGGCGTAATAAATCGACAGGAATCCTTCCGATTATTCTAGCCAGCCGCGAGCACCGAAGAAAACCGAGCTCATGAACCACGTGTTCTTCCCTCTAAATATGAATCAGCCGAATGAGAAGTGACGTTTATGCGGCCGGACGATAAATTAACTAATATCACGAGTTACCTTTAATTAGGCCCCGATCCAGACGAGCCGCGAGTACGTTGCCCCTTTTCCGCTGGTCCCACTGTTATTGATTGCCTGCAATTTCTTCGGGCACGTGTTTAGAGCGGCCATGAAATTCAGGAAATCTATGAAATCCAGCGGGATTTCTTTGCGCGTTATTTCGGGCAAATTGTGGTTGGGACGATCTTTTATTTTTCACCCGGTTGATTTTCAACTCCCGTCGCTGTACCCATTTTTGAGTTATCCGCGGAAAGAATTGACAGAGAAAGTTATTGCATAGATAGGTACTCCTTATATGAAATTCGAAGAATTTCCATCGTCCATCGTCCATCTTTCAGCGATATACAATATTGGACAGTGTCTAGCTTGAAACTTCTTGCGGGGGATTAAGGGGAGTAATTTAATCGTAATTAAGTACCTACACGCTCGCGTCTAAGTATATAAAGTTTACACGAACGCACGGCACTAGGAGCAGCGGTCGAGCTGGACTAAAGGGGTGGCCAGTGGTCGGTTTAAACAATTATCACAAGGGTTGCAGCTTGCACGAGTTGACAAGGGTGATAAGTTATAGCGCGTGGGGTTGCTTAGGAAATGCTGCGTGGTCAAGAGCACTTTCACCACGATGAATTACATCTATTAGCGTAATGCAACTTTTCTTCGAGCGGAGTTTTTCATTTAATTTAACGAAACGCCTCTGCGCGTAATTTGACTTCAGCGCAAAGCATCCAATTAGTTCCAATTATTCAATTACCCATAGACGAGTCTACGAACTATTTCATCTAGCAAAGCACCTCACCTATTTCTCGCTTTCCAGTGAATTTCTACTCTCGTTCCATTATTCCCAGATAATTTTTAAAAGATTCTAAGCTTCCTCTTCGAACAGACCGGGTTGAAAGGCGTTTTACGGGGCGAGAAGATCCGCGAGAAGATCCTCGCGACACGGATGAGAGGGTTTAAATAATATTTTCATTCATACTCGATCCAAACGGTTGACTGTTTACCCCCTCGATGTCGCGGAGGAGTATTACATAAGAATCGCGCGGAAAGGAGCAGTCGTAAATCTGTTGACGGCGTTGGGGGTGCAGGGGTGGCGAGGGAGCGAGACACAGGCCGAGTGTCCTTTATAGCATTGTTAACAACTAATGTATGCGGGCTGGGCCCCACGAAACCCTCGCACATTTAACATTCTTTAACATTATTATACACATGGCGCCCGTCTGAGTAGTTTGCGTTCGCACGCGTTCGCCGAAGCAGCCGCGTCTTCGAGCGGAGCCACGCCACCCAGACCAAAAACGACCCTTCGCGCCCTCCGGGGAAGGATTTTTGTCAGTTTTATTTAACTGCAACCTCGGAACCCTTTCCCGTCCTCCTTCCACGGAGTCTGGTCTTTTTTCTCGCCGTCTCTCCGTCTCTCTCGGAGCCGCTGCCTCTGGTCGGGCGAGCTTCTCTCTCCGTCCTCGCCAGTCCGGTCACGTTTTAAGACTTACGATCGGGGCCGTAATTTCGGCGAACAAGTGGCGCTTACTACTTTCTGATACGACTTAAGAGAGGACGCTCCTGGGGAAACGACGCGTTTTCTGGGCTGAAACTGATGCGTGGAACGTTCTCGATGCTCTCTAGCTGAACACCAGGGACTCGCGTAAGCGACAAGCAGGCTTCGGAATATTCAATGAAACGTATTTAATAACCGCTCTTATGAAAACACGCTTTCCTTGGAGTTCGAACTTTGCGGCGTGACGAACGCGTGTTCCGCGATCACGCTTGGAGTTCCAACATCCATCAAACTTGAGATAAGAGAATAAACCCAGGGAATATGAAAGAGATGGGGCGAAGCGTGTGCGTTGCGTCTGAGAACGAACGTGTTACGAGATGAATAGACTTTGGATGGCCTCCAAAAAATATAGCGCGGCGAGCACGGAGCGGGAGGAAGAGGGCAGCTCGCGCGAAGAGCGGAGGAGGAGGAGGAGGCGGGAAGAGGAAGTCTGGAGGAGCGAGGATGCGATAGCGAGGAAATAATAGGGAAATGATTTGCTCCTTGTTAGATAAAGGACAGTGCGAGCTGCGCGAGGGGACTCGCGAAAAGAAATATTGCCCGGGATGAAAGGAAGTGGGCGAAGGGGGTGGATCGAGAGCGGTGCTGTCCGGGGGAGGAATCGGATCCCTTTTGCTTGTAACTGCTCTCTCGGCTAGGTCGTGCCAGGTCATCCGTACGCGTATCCTGCTCGATTACCAGTTAAATACCGCTCTCTTTCTATCGCTCCTCGATCCCACACCTTTCATTCGCTTTCTTTCGCGTTACAGACCTTTAAAACCTTCGAGACATTTTAGGCAACTAACGATCGTCGCGTACTAAAGAGGAAATCGTTACTCTGCGCTTTATACGCGGAGGTGTTGGCCAGGCAAATACGGAGGAAGTTTGATTTTCGTCCAGTCACGTTTCATCACTTTCATACCGCGTCCCGTCTTTTGCCGCTTATTCCAATTCATTATTTTAACACCGTCCCGATGGTATCGCGTCATTCTTTGTGATAATCGATAGCGTACCGTTTATTTCGCATCCCCCGAGGAATGACTGACGCGTTTTCTAGACACAACTTTCGTCGAACTGTTCCAATTCGATCATTCAACAGCTAGTTAATGTAACAGCACCGTGTAGAGTGAGTCAGGGAGAGATGGGCAGTGACAGTCTTTTTTAGAAGGAAACGCTTGGTGGTGTTGCCTACACGTGGGTACAAAGTGTCATGGAAAAGTAACGTTCTCGGTTCAAAGTGATGGAATAGAACGTTTTTAAAGGTTTGTAAATCCACTGTGAAATTTAAGCTAGGGCTTAAAAGTATTAATAGAATAAAAATATAACTAATTCACTGAAGGAAAAGAAACCAAAACGACAATATTATAGTTTAACTATAACTATAAATGTGTCTTATAACTATTAATTCTTGTAAATTGGAATACATATGCTAATCTTATTCACTACTTGAAACATCCGAAGAACATTCACTAGAATGTGATGATATCTCATCTTCATCAAGCGGAATGGTGCTGGCAACTTCTCCTTGCAGAGCAGTTTCAGTGGAATTATTTGATAACAACTCAATTATTTCTGGGGTTAGCGAGCTTAGCTTTTATTGGGGCAATTTACGTATAGCGTTTAAAATATAACAACTGTGCTATCTCTCCTGCTGAGTGTCGCACTCGAAAACAATTCACAAAACATAGTTTCGCAAATTTTTGCAGATCGATCATTTGATTAAAAAAAAAAATCTAAGGGATGAGATGCTTTAGATCGCTCGAGACAAACTAGAAGCAGGACTTTCAAAAAGAAAAATTTCTGCTGCAGAAAATTCTGCTCATATTGCTCGAAGCTACGCTCCAAAGTATATCACAGATTGAAAGATCCTCGATGATCCTTTCTTTTCTCCGCGCGTAACCTCGGTCGTCGACCGACCAAAAATTCTTGCCAGCGCGAGCTCTTAGAAAAGCAGCAATATAGCAGTGATTTCCTCTACAGGAATTATTCCTAAAAAGCAGCAATCTCCGAGGGATAGGAATTGTTTCTCGGTAACTGTTGATCGCGACAGGTGCTCCCCGACCGCGACTCGGTTCCCAGAACCCGACGTCGATTACAGACACGAGATCGCGCGTTTAGCGAGCGGCTGGTGGAGAAGCTTGCCGGGGATTCGTTGCAAAGAGATCGGGGTGGAGGTGCGATCTCGAGAACGAAGCTCGCGGCTCGTTCGCTCGATGGGGAGGGTTGCGGCGCGGCGGTCGACCGGTGGTCGTGGGATGGAGGACGTAGGTGGAGGTCGAGGATAGGGTATGCATGGCGGCAGAGAGTCCGGTAGCGATCATCAATCAGAAAGGCAGTCAGCCGTCCGTCGGTTGGTCGGCTGGTCAGCCACATCCAACGCGTACGGAGTTTCGCGCGCTCGGAAGGCATCTACCTACGAATCCACGAGTCATGCTTCGACTACCGGACCCTGACAATCGATCCGGCCTCGCCGCCAACCTGCACTTTTCGAATTGTTCTTTCCTGCTGAAGGGCGCGCGGACCAGTCAGAATCAGAAGCCTGTCAGAACTTCAACGCGAGTCTTTTCGCTGCCGTCAAGAAGCGTGCCAATCACAAAACACCGCCACGTATCATCGTCAGCCTGTAATTTGTAGCTCCTTCGGCTACTTGTCTCGCGCAGAAGCCGTGCGCCTGCATTCGCCGAAATTATTTCCTCTCGACTTCGTTCCTCTTTGCTTCTTAACGCTGCGCTAAGGAAATTGGGAATGTATTTGGTCAGCCATGCTTCAAGTAACACTCCGATTCTAATCAGACGCTACAGTCACAGTTTCGACCGAGGAACTTGGATCGTTTCTCTGCAAAGGCAGACGGTCGCGAGGCATGCGTCCTTCGGGAAGAGAGTGACCTTTTCTCGGGAGCATGGCGGAAGGTCGAGGGTCTTCTTATCCGAAGTTCGCCAGACCCACGAAGAGTCCGGGGAAGAGAAGGTGGCGCGCGGAAGGCTGAAGGTAATTGCACGGGCTGATAATGAAATTATGAAACTTTCTCTCCCCCTTTTTATCCCGTCACTCTGGCCCGATGCTTCATGTCGCATGACTTTTTATTGGCGGCCTGACATTTTCTAAACAGAATGGCTCGGCTCTGGATTTCCCTGTCGCGACAGACTCAGCCAGGGAGTTGGAAATCTTTCAACGCGGCACCGTCGCGACCGTCGGCTAATTACCCCAGACGGTCCCCTTCTTCCTCTCCTTCATCTCCCGCCCCCCTCTTTCCCTCTTTCTTCCCCGACAGAACCACCAGCTTCCATCCTGGCGCGCGGTTTCCGCGAAAGAAAAGACTTGTAAGAAGGGACTGGTCGTGGTCGTAGCTCGCGCGGCTAATGTCCCTTAAAAGTAAAGCGCTTAGTCCGCGGCAGCGCTTGTAAGCACTCCGCCGATTGTTGCTAAGTTGATTTTAAACCCAGGAATTCCTGTCCGAGTACGGTCGATTGTTTTTCTGGGGGACTTGTTTCCGCAGAACCGCGAGCAACTCGCTCTCCTCCTCGAATCGATTCTATACGCGACTGCACGCTCCGCATTCGTTTTCTGCTTGGCGAAATTCTGAGTTCCAACTGCAAGCTTCCGCGGCTTTGTTTTGTTGCTCGTCGTTGGACGAGGAGAACGATAGACTTCTTCTTCTTCTTCTTCTTCTCCATTTATAATTGCGACTGCACGCTTACCGACGAATTCTCAGCGCCCGGAACTTCAGGCCTCTCGAGTCCCTTTCGCGAGGAGGGTGATCGCGTGCGTGATGGTGGCGCGATTACCTGCCTGGCCACCCTGCGCAGCCCTTTATCTTCGGTTACGGCGAATAAAAGGAAACAGTGCCATCGCCCACGGAGCTGTCGCCCCGTGCGGACCCTGTTTCCTTGCGTCAACGTCCCTACTGCTATCCTGCTCTTATGCTGTCTTGCCTCCGGTGGCGAATCAAAGAGCCATCAGAATGGGCCTTTTGAAAGCGTGGCTCATGCGCGGACGCGGACGCAGGCCAGAAAGGAAGGCTCAACACTTTGATCACCGAATGACTCGCGACTTTGCATTATGAAGCTAAACTGTTGACGCTGAAGAAGCGCGGACCGCTGCTCCTGTGGAGTCGGGAACTTTTTATCGCGCTGTGAGGCCCGTCACGGGCAACAGGTTTTGGTTGATCTCTGCGCGCCACTGGGACACGCCACTTTCTCAATTATCCCGTTCGTACACCCTAAACCTAAACGAACGTATTATGTTCATCCCGGGCCGATTACCCCCTTTTGGTCCGAGTCCAAAGCAGAAGCGTCTTCCTAAACAGCAACGCGTCGCGCCTCAGCTTGGCCGATCCGCGAGAACGAGACACCGACAGATTTTCTTGCTCCGCGGCTTTCCCGTGTTCAACGAACGTTTCCACTATTTACCAACATTATTTCTCAAATTCCCTCTTCGCTCGGCATTTATTGCGGCACGCTCGATGAAGCTAACACTGGCAAGGGTCCAGTCTCGTGCTTAGGCCTGCCAAACTACTCGTCGCAGTCGCTCTACTTGCCTACTGTTTACTTCTCGCGAGCCTGTTTGTCGAATCTGTCAAAAAGAATCTGTCCATTCTTCTCGTCTTAATCTACAAAGTCTGCATTGTGTGCTATGGCACGTGAACGTAAGTAAATAGGAATGAAAAGGGACAACAACACACCGCGCAGATGATACCGACGAGTTACGAATTGTATTTTCAATCCTCCTTTCGCGTGCCGTTCTCTTTTGCGCGAAATGCATTTTGAAAGTTCCTCCAATGCAGGGTAGGGCAGACCGGGGGCGATAGTAACAGTAGGATGTCTCAGAACATATGATAGATACGGTAAATCCGGGAGACTTTCGCCCCTTCTTATTTTTTATTAATAACCTGGATATTGTTTGCCATACAGCGAAACTGCTGTGTTCTCAATAATGTCAGATAAGTAAATAACATTTTCGTATAAGAACTTTTGTTCTAACTGTGATAGTTCTTGCGTAATTGTATTCCAAAGTCAAAGTGTTACTACCGCCCCCGGTGACCCTAATAAATATCACGGGCAATGAGTGCTTCCTTCCGATCAACGGCACACGCGTTTTTTTAAGACATTATTCTTCCTCATTCAGAGTTAATATCTACCTACCTACTCCTTTTGTTCAATACCCTCCGAACCGTTGTAGTTCGCTAAGGGTGTTTTGAAGTTCTAACTATCAATTTTTCCAGCTGTTCTTTCTAGTTAATAACACTGAGCGATGATTAAGTGGCGCGCCGCGCTGATTCCAGAATCATCCCTGGATTAGCGTCGATATACGCGAGCGTGTAGGAGTCGGTGGCGCGAGTTTCTCCCCGCGATGAATCCGTTTTCCTCCCCCCTTGAGCTATCCCGGGATCCCGGGATCCCCGTCTGTCGTTGGCTGGTTCACCCTCGCAATTCGACGTAGCCGGTGCCGGGGAAAATAATGCATTAGAAATTCAGATGACCGAAAGAGAAGGTCGTCCTGCGATTTATCAAATAAAAGCGGTAGTACAGTCAAATACCCGTCGGTGTCGTCAGTGGAGGCGACAGTTCATTTTTAATATAAAACGAGAGCCGCGGGAGGAGGTTCGCGAGGAGCGGCGCGGGGTTGGTGGAAAGAAGAGTCTTGGCGTAACGACAAAAAGAACGGGGCTGATATCGCTGCTGATGTTTGCGACGCTGCTCCGTCTCCGGAGCCACGGAAACGCGCGCTAAAAAAAGTTTGATCCTCGGCAGAGATTGCAACGCTGGACGGTTCCCGCTCGGCCTTCGGGGCCATTTGCACGATACCGGCTCGCTGATGCCGATGCACACGAGTGTCTTTCTTGCTGATTTCCAGCGAAAAAAACCTGGAATATTTCCCACCTATTCGTTATTCTCGATGCGAGGATAGAAATAATACATACTTGACGAAATCTCTTATGCTTCCGATGCACGGAAGATCGATTCGTTATCGCGACAAAGCGGGTTTAAGGTAATCGAAACACTAAAATGATAATGTTGCCGAGTAAACAATTAATAGTTTACTTCTATTGTCACAGGAAAACAAGTATCGCGAAGCGTCCATGGTCATCCATCATAGTTCCCGTTCCCTTTGCTTTTCCCGCCACGCAGCCCATCGTTTCTCCCAGTTTTCCGCTCACATTTTCTGTACTACTTTGCGAAACCTGCCAACGGTTAAACGGTTTATAAACAGTCCCACTCCGACAATTTATTAGTCCGCACACGGAGGGTTGCTCGATCCCCCGAAACTGCGCTCGTCGCCCAACCCCACCCCTCTAGATTCTTCGTGTCTTTCTTTCCTACTTTGTTTTACAGCAGGTGAGGATTTTACAACCTCGCGTACTAGGAATGCCTAACCGTGAAACTATGATTCACAGTGATTGTGAGCCTAGAAATCCGAGGTACCGGTGAAATTTAGTGAAAGCGTGAATACCATTGCACTGACACAGAAACGGAAAATGGAACAAGAGTATTCGTACAACGCGAAGCAAGTAGGAATTACAGCAGTCTGACTTTTCTTGGAAGAATCTGCGTACCTACCTATACGATGTGAAAACACAAGATCATTCGCCACCGTTTGTTTTTCGTAGCGGAAATATGTGGACGATGTCTACGCTAGCGCTTTGGAACATTTCCATGAAATTATTATTAAAGCTGGCAATCGCTGTTTGTCTCACTTTACGGCCGATTTGCATGCGTTCCGAGGAAAGAGTCTGCGCGGTGCGTCTGAAGAAATCCAGCACCCTATCGAAGATCGCGAGGTCGCTAAAAATCTCCGACGAAACCTTTTGTGCTGGAACTGGCTATTCCCGAAAGTGTTTCCACAAACATTATTCCTGCAATTCATCGAATCGCATTTCCATCCGGGATTCATGGATTCCGCGGGCGGAACGTTCTCATCATCCCCGATCGAACGCGGGCGTAAGCTTATTCGTAAGTTGGAGGGGCTGAAGGGGAACTCGGGGGCAACGTGGAAATACGAACGTATCTGGTAGACACTTTTATCCGCGCGACAACCTTGAAAGCTGTGGTTCGATGGGCGAGCATCGAGCAGGGGGGAAGAGAGGGCGGACGGAATCAGAAAGGAAGAGGGGTGGCAGCAACCCCACACTTTTATAGCGGCCCATTTGGCGCAACAACGAGCGTGGAAAGTTCTTTTAGTGTCGGGCCACAGATTCCGGGCCGAAATATGCGTACGATTATGGGGTTCCGGATTATCAATTTGTTATACCGTGTTTATTATTTGAACGCCACCCGCTTCCATCCGCCAGCAGGAAGCTCGTGCAGCTGGAAACCGCGTGTTCCTCTGCGTTTCGGAATGCGTAATGCCGAGTTCTTTCTTACAGATGCTTGCCAACCAGCGAGCAAATGGAGATCCTACGAGAAGTGCAATATCTTTTTATGCTTTGAACTTGCGCGCATCGATCGGAAATTTCCATTCGTATTTCTCACTCCGTTTTAAAACGATTTCATTCAGCTTCGATTGTCTGTTTGTTTGTTTAATGTATGTATAGATTGGATGATTTTATCCATTCAACTTGGTACACCGTTCCAGAGAAACTGATAAGAGTGGCTCCATGGGGTTTACGTCAGAGAATAGAACTATCCTTCGATTTTATGTCCTCAGGAGTTGCCAAGCCTCCGGTTTTCGGCGATTCAGCAACCCACCAGGTTTTGATATTTAGAAAACACAAGTTTCTTAAGGAAGAAACATTTGCGTTCTTCAATGTATCAGCAGGAGATGAATATATTATACGGATTGGATGAATGAAATCGAACCCGCATTTTTATCCCGTACGCTGAGAAATTCGAACAGTTCTTTCTACGAACGTGTACCTACTTTATCCTCGGTTAAATACGTTCCCGGTGATATCACAGTCTTAAGAGGGTTCCCCCGCCCGTCGTGCCCTTTCTTTTCTTCTTCCTCTCGACGAACAAACGCAGCGGCTTCTAAAGAACCGCGGCAGCTGGGATTTCCTAGGAGAGTTATCTCTAATTCGCCGCGGATTTACTTGCCAATGAATCTTTAAATTCGATGCTACTTTCTCCGCGAGCTCATTCCCTTCCCAACGGTGGGGACCTAATCGTTCAATCACCTTTATCACGAAATCGACGGGAATACCCGATTTCGTCCGGCCCTTTTCGAGGACCGACGATTCCTTTGTTATTAACGATCAACCGAAACGAAATGGCTTACATTAGCAACTACAAATAACATTTCCCAGTAAGCAAATAGGGAAAGTTCGTCTTGAGAGATTAGCTACGAAGCTTTCGTCACTAAATTTCTAAAAGTACATGCACTATCCTCTTCGACAAGTGTCTTAGTAGCTGGTACTCCTCTCCGAGTTTCACTGCCAAGACCCAAGCTCGCTAACGAATTTTCCTCGGAGACGCAGGCGTGATCTTTGATCGCCTCCGCAAGACAACCCTCTGATCGTGCGTCACCGTGCTCGCATTAAATTCCACTCTGTAACATCGACGCGTCCTCTCCACGCGGTGACAGACAACTATAGGGAGAAAGGGGAACGACGTCTGATTAGTTATTTGGGAGGAACGGAGGCGCGACCACCAACAGGGACTGATCGTGAGCGGGAAAGGGGGAAAGAGAGGAAGAGCGTGGCAACCGATGGTTTGCTTGGTAATTCTTGCCGGATAGCGCAAAAAAGCCAACGAATCCATGAGTGTTTTTCACGATGGCTTGTTCGAGGCGTCTCATCAGTCACGTCGCCGCGCCGCGCCGTGCCGGCTAGCAAAGCGGAGGCGCCAACCCAGAAGACTCCTCCAAAACGCCGATGTGTCAATTAATCCCACCATCCCTTGGGATAGGACTAGGCTAGAGGCTGGATTATCATTATCCTCCTTGCTATCTCGTTCCTCGGTCTTCCACCCTCCCGCAAGGATGCTATCTACCTCCTGGTGACGGGCAGGTTTCCTTCTTACAGCCTTCGTCCCCTTCACAATTAATATCAAGGCGTAAGCACTCACGTTTGTGTAATTACACACGAGTCGCCCTTGACCGCTGTTAACTAATATTTGTGACAGATTCGAGAGCCGTTCGTCGATCAGCTGGTAGGTATAATCTTGGAGCAACGAATTGTCTCCTCCCCTGAGAGCCACATCGAGATTCTATAATCGGAATCGATAGATTCACTTGTTATGAAACCACTGTGTGCTTCAGAGATAACTGGCACGCGTGGTGTGATCTCGAGTGTGATGAGATCCGGAGACTGCACGTGGAGGTTTTACACGTGGTTTTAGCGAGCGGTGCGGATTGACTCGTCGAGCCGCGTGTAAGCCTGATCTACCTATCGCAAACCTTTGCCCCCGCATGTGGTTGTATAATCCTGTTCAGCCTAGTCCCTTGCCTCGTCCCTCGACTTAAAATATTCGGTGGCAGATAGAATCGTGGGTGATCGCGAAGGGGTTGAAGACCGGGGGACGATAAGGGACAGCGGGGTTGAAGGCAAAACGCGGACACGGTGGTGGACGCGGACGAGCGGAGAGGGTTGGGTGGCGCTGAGAGGGTTGGAGAGGGCCGTGAGGTCGGGAGCATCGGTGCCAGCAGGCCCTGTGAGTTATGGCCGTCCCGACGCTCTCTCCCATTGGCCCTGGGCTCAATTTACAGATGATTCCGCGTGTTACCGCCTGGCCAACGGCTGGTTAACCTTCGTGCCAAACACTTAATCTTCCGACGTGTCCCGCGACCGGACCGCCGCGCCGCATCGCGCATCGAGTCGTCGCCGCGACTTTTGAGATAACACCGAGTAGCCGACCTCTGAATGGTTAGATAAATGGAAAGAGCCGTTAGGGGGCCGGGGGGGATAGAGGTTGAGGGTTGAGGGGGCTACCGTTGTAGAACGCGCTCGGCCCTAGTGGCCCATAAACTTGGCCACCCTTCGGATCGTATTGCCACCCACGAGAGCGTGTACATGCGACCTTCTGTCGCTGGAGCGTGCCACGGACCTCTCTCGCAGATTTATTGGTCCTCGATGGGCCGACAATAGCCAACAAGTTGCTGAAAAGCGAGCGCGTCGTCCACTGCCTCCCACGACCTTGTCGTTTCCGCGTTTTCTCGCCGCTCGCATTCTCCACGCGATTTCAGGATTACGGATTAACGGGTCGAAACAGTTGAATGCTCTTTTATGAGGGATTAAGTGACTTGCTCGCTAGATCGTTAACGGTTTAGGACTTTAACGGGGGCATTAAAGTAAACTGGGGCACATCATCCGTACAATAAATAGAGCAGTGCAGGTGGCACGGGAAGGAAGAAAAGAAGAGAAGTTGTGGCCAGTAACGTAAGATACGAAGGAGAAAGACAGTGAAACGATACAGAAAACCATCTTTCACTTTTCGTTGAAATAATGGTGTACGTTAATACATTAAGCATACAAAATGTCTGTCATCCTTAATGTTTGATTAATTACACGGAACAGTTTGCAGAAGCGATCCGCCAATTGTTTGGAACAGTACGATCATTGAATCGTTGATGACCTCTGATTAACAGTGGTTTTTGCATTTAATTTGATGTACGGCTTGATTCCCCCTGGCATATAAATCAAAATAAACTGTATGTCATAGATTGAGTCGTTAACGTTGTTTGATTAGTCCCTGATGCTGTGGTTAGTTTCGATGCACAATTTGGTACTCCGCCACGGATGTCAGAATCAGCTAATTAGGTATAAGTGTCACGTATTAAGTCACCGGATCTTCGTTGATCATCATTCCACGTTATTTGTTCCTCGCGCGTAACCTGATACTTGATTTAAATGTCAAAGTGAGTCGGATGTGTCCAATTACCTTCTGTTACTTAATTAGTACTCAATGCTATAGTCGCTTCGCGACGGAAAATATTATAAGATGACGGTTGCCCCGTACTTTCGACGAATGTATCACGCAATTTGATTAATTACTCAAGTCGTATTATCACACCGAGTCGATTATAGTCTACGTTAGCAATGCCTGTACGTAATCGGATACCGACGTTGCTTATTCCGCTTCCAGTTATGCAATTTGTTTACAGGAGATTGCACTGATCATCAGAGGACTCGGGAAGTATCGCATGTTCTCGATAGGTAAGGGATGATCGAATTAATTGCGGTGAGATCGCTACTCCAAAGGACACATACGTATTTCGACCAGGCTAAGCGACGTCGAGTGAAACCCCGAGGCAGAACGAATCGGTGAAAGGTTTTCTGGTCACGCAAAGACACCGGGGCTGGAAATCCTCCGTGACCGTGAAAGGGAACGCGGGGCACGGGCGATTCATCCCCGGAAGACAATAATTCATCCTCATTGAAAGGGTTTCGGAGAGCCCGCATGTGTTGGCCATCGGTCTATCGATTGTCCGCGGTTCGCACCGGCCCAAGTGCTCATTCGACGCGACGCGACGGGGCGATACATCATAATTTGCCGACGAATGTTTACGAATGCTTGGGAAACGCGCGGTTTTCGCACGTGATGAACTCCAGATGCCGAGGTTCCGGGGCTCTCGAGGAAAAGGAGTGGCTGCGGACTGTCATTAGCCGTCGGACATTAGGCACCCCGTGGCGAGCCACAATGTGTCTTTGGTCAGACGATACGGTCCTAGCTCCTGCATAGGCTAACCGACGCTACAAACAGGCACGCAGAATCCAACAGTAAACCTTAATTGACTCGGACATTTGTCGTTCTATCTCCGCGATCATCACCCCTGCAGCGGACGAGCCCCTAATTTACCACGTGGAACGCTAATTGTTAATGCGACGGTCCCTGAATTCAATTGATTCGTACCTCAATTTTGTACCATTAGAATGGTGTGATCTTTTGATAGTTTAGCTTACTCAATGAAAAAGCACTTCGCACAGAAAATCCTGCTCAATCAAAGTAAACACTAAACACGAAGTGGCCATGGAAGTGGACGAATCTTCACGGCATCCTCTTACCTTGCTGGTTGCTTTTCCGCGTGGTCTTCTTCTCCTTCATCCAGGGGTACTCGGGCACGTTGACGGACGGATCGGCGACACCGTGAGGGTCCATCATCGTGTGGTAACCAGGATGATGGGATCCGGGGCTGATGGATCCTCCGGTTCCCGGGGAATGCTGAAGGCTACCGTCGCCGGCCAGCTGAGGGAGCGCCGTCATAAATTCGGCCATGGACGGCTGGCTGTTGATGAAGCCGGTCTCCGCGGATCCGCATGTCGGGTCCATGGCTGGATGATGGGTCCCGTGCGGGGGCAGCCCGGCCGGGGCACCTGCCCCCGCGGCCACAGTGGCCAGCCAGAAGCCACCCCCTCCGTCGTTCGCCAGGACGGGTGTCGTCGGCCTCGTCTTCACGCCCGCTTCGAGCCCCTTGCCTGCGTGGACCAACGCCTCGAGCTGGCCTCCGGGTTGCTGCACGTTCCCCGAGCTACCCAGCTGCGCCGATTCCTCGGAATCCTCTTCTTGATACGCCAAACTCTGTTGCTTGCCGCGCATGGAACGAGATGAACCGTAATTGATGGCGGTATCTCGACGGCTGAGCTATAGAGTTAGAGGACCACAGAGCTGGCTGGAGCACATAAGATTCTTGTTACTAGATGGAGGTTGTTCCCTTTCTGCCTGGGGTGATTAACTTCTTCGTTGACTCATTCGTTTTTGGTAGAACATCCGATAGAAATCTCTGAACAGTTGTGACGGAAGCGTGGCCACGGTAGATGGAAGCTCCAATCTTAACGGAGCTTTGACATGGGAATTACGTAAACACCTCTCTCCGACGCATAACCCTTTACCACCACTGTAGGTTACAGCTACACCGTAAGTCGTACCCGCGATTCACTTGGCATGATCCTCAGTGGATCGTCGTACATCGCGATTAATCGGTCGTCAGCGACGGAGCCCGATTCACCACATCCACCGCGTGCGTCATGTCTTGCCAAATGTTCACTGCGGCGAACCACGAGTCACGAGAATCTACGCAGGCACAGAACGAACACTCGTATCCCCGCGAACGCACCCCGGAGGTGACGAGGCCCCCGCGATCGAGCACAACGCGATAGCACTGTCACACGATCCGTGGATCGATGAAACGCGCGAGATCGGCGGTCCGAGTGGTAGACCAGGGCTACCAGGAGCGTTCCAATCGGCCGGAACCTAGGCTGGCTAGGCAGGCTGGCGAGCCAGCGATCGCGATGAACGCTTGCCGAGTGACGCGAAGAAGAAGGAGGAGGAGGTGGAGGAGGAGGAGGAGGTGGAGGAGGAGGATGAGGAGGAGAAGTTGGAGGCGGAGGTGGTGGTGGCTCGAGAAGGGCAACGGCGGAGAAAGCGTGGCAAGTGAGCGGATTCGAGGGGCAGGTGGGGGAAGAGACAACGAAGATCTGGACTGGTGGCGGAGCCCGGGTACAGGGTTGCGCCAGAAGCGAAGTGGAAGAGTAGAAAGAGGCGGAGGAGGCGTGCAGTGGCCTCGGAAGGAGAAGGAGTCGGAGACGGAGACGGAGATGGAGACGCACTCGGTGACTTCCAGTCGGTGGCACCCTGACGAGGCTCCACCGGCGCTCTTTTTCGCTTCTCCAGTGTTCTCCGTGGCGTGTCTCTGTTGTTACTGCTATCTCTTTTCTCGGCAAAGGTAGGGGGCCTCGGCGCGGCGCGTCACGGCGCGGCCGAGGGTCCGTGCAGAGCGGTGCAGAACGGTGCAGAGCGGTGCAGGAACTCTCTGTTTGGCGTGTAACGGGGTGCGGGAGAGTCACGTGACGCGAGCTAGTAGAACGAGTCGACCAATGGCGCGACGGTATCGCGGCGGCGGAGGTACAGCCCTCCGGCGTCGTAGGCGGGCTGGGCTGGCTGTTCCACGGAGGGCTCGGAGGGCTCGGAGGGCACGGAACCAGCAGGGTACACCGACGGAGCTGCTGCTCGCCGCGGCAGTGCAGCCAGCCGACTCTCCTGTTTGATAGCCGAGCACGAGGCCGACTTGGGCGGTCATGGATTCCGGCGCAACTGTGGGCGGGACGCGCGAGCGCGTCGCTTCCGAGGCCAAGCCACGTGGAGGGGAATTTCTCACGTGCTCGGGCTCGGCCACGCGGTCCCACTTTCTTCGGGCTTCGGGGGAACGGCCGACCAAGAGGTAAAAATCTATCTCTCGATCTTCCGGCAGAATCGACCCTCTATATGTATACATACCTACATATAGAGTATGTAGGTACCTACCTACTTACTTATGGCCGCGACTAAATCCCCCGTTCTATACAGTAATGTTGCTCTCTACATACTCTCAAACGATTCAATGCGAGCGCACAGGAGAATTTCAAGGATTTCAACATTAGATGGAACCTTGCCAAGGACGATTTCATTACGATTAGACTTTCTTGTCCTTGCAACTTAACTATGCTGCAAATTGGCGTGTTGCTCTGCTTTCTTCAAAAACACACATTAATGTTTAGGCTACGTAGCCGTCACTGACTGTAATTGCTACCACTGGTGTGTTGCAAATTATTGCAGAATTGCATCTAGATACGAGTTTGTAAAAGGTGACGAGAATGGTTGGGAATTTTTGGCTAAGTTCGATGGCAGTTTAGAGCGGTGGATGTGCATCGAGTGCACGCTGCACCGGTGCGAGGTCGCCGCAACGATTTCGGGTGCTGGAGGGCGCCGGCTGGTGTCACGGCGACTTGCCATGGGGCAGTTTTGATGACAGATTACCCTGATTCGCTTTGTGGAGGAGCTCTCATTTAGACAGCCGGTTTGATCGAAAAGTTCGGCTACCGCTTTGCGAGACAAAAAACTCGTGCCACGAAACCGTGTTACCTTTTCTTTTCCCATCGTTTGCCTTTCACGCATCGAAACCTTACAAATTCACGTTTGGCAAAAAAGTTTTTTTTATGCGAGATCCAATCGTGTTAACCGTTGCTGGTTGAATTATAATTTCGACCACTGCCAATCGCGGAGCATGTTGCGGGTTCGTGGCAGAGTTTATTGGATCCGAATCTGTTGGAGGAAGGAAGAAACTAAGAATCGCGATCGCGTACTCGTGATCGCAGCTCGGCTTTGACTTATTCAATCGCGCCACTGGGTTAGAGTGGAAATTTTCGAGAGAAAGAGACAGGGTGAGAGAGGGAGAGAGAGCTAGGGCCGGGAAGGGCGGTAACCGAGTCGAACGGAACGCGAACGAGGGCGCGGATGGCTCGGAGCGGAGTGCAGAGAAAGACAGCGCGAGATCGAGAGGGGTAGGAGAGCAGCCGCCACATCTGCCGCCAGATTTAACTATACATTACAGACACACGATATGTCAAAGTCCTATACTTCATATCGACTCCGCCATTTATTAAAAGTTTCATCGCGCGCGCACCGCGTCCTGCTCCGCTCCGACCCCTTCTTGCTGCCGTACCGTGAAAGAATATAGGAAGGATGCTCGAAATATACGGACGAAAAGTTCCAAGGAAGAATATATCGGGGGCTGTAAGGGGTGTCGTGTACCGATCGACGCGTTCCCGCTGTCTCCTGAGACATCCAGCTTTCCTTTCTCTACCCTGATTTCGCCTACGGTGCAAATTTCATCCAAACCTCCCTTCCGTTTCTCTCTATCACTACGGGGTTGACTGCTTGCGATAACATTTTTGGTTTTCGAGTTTCTCCCTGCCTTCTGCGTCCAAAAAGATTCGAATCGGACTTCGGATTGAATCGAAGTGGTCCTGGAAGTCGCATTCGAACGCTTAAAATCAAATTTGATTAAGGGCGCTGAACCTCTATTCTATTAATCTATTAGAACAGTAGAACCTTCTGTTTAAAATTTAAAGTCACCACCTGTTTGCAGTATTTATTGAAAATTTGCATTTCCACCGACGCGTTAAAGATTTTCCTTGGAAACCTCCTCATTTCCCACTAGAAAAAAAAAATGTTTTCTCCTCGCAAGTCCGCATGTTCGAATCAGCGAGACTCGATGCCGCTGCTTATCTTATCTCGGTTAAGCTTAATACTAGAAAAATGGGGATTCCAGCCGAGGTCCCTTTTTCCGCGACGATACTGGAATTCTGTCTGTCAGTTCTCTCCTTTTCCTCTCCGGCTGCCACCGATTGCGAAATGAAGTTTTATATTAAGCTTCGACTTTCTTCTCTCCTTCTCTGCGCACGTTCGTCTGCCTTTGTCTCCCTTTCTCGCCCCCTCCGCCCCCTTTTTTGTCGGCTCCTATCCCCTGCCCCCTTCGCCCACCATCCCCCCTTATATATTTACGTACCGATAGATCGTTATGTCGGCGTTTGCATATATATTGACATCGCCACCCCTCCCGCGAAGATGCCTAAATATATAGGCTACCGAATGACATAAAGAGACTCGTGCTCTCTTACCAAGTACCTACGTATACCTACCCCCTTCGCCGTTTCATGTTATTTTTATTATTGTGGTGTCCATTTTCTCCGATGCCGAGAATCCTTTTAATTTTGTCACAGTGGATCGCGTTATTTTTATTGTGGACCAATATCACGGTCGCGAGCACCACTTCTTCGCCAGCGAGAAAAGATATGCTCGACCAAGCCTGGGTGCACATCCGCCATTAAAAATAAACCATCTTTCGTCGCCATTTTAGCATGGCACGGACTACGAGTAGGGCCCGATCTGTCAATCATCGGATCACCGAAACGAGTCTTCCGAGTCCTCGCTTTCCACAAGGGAGACTTTCGCCCTTCGTTCGACGAAACACGACGCCCCGCCGACCCTTCTCCGAACTTTTTCTTCTTCGACGTCTGAGGTAAAAGCGAACTCGTTAAAGACTCCAAATAAAATCGCCCCTTTTCCTCCGCCGTGGTCTCAGGGAGACGCTTCTGGGCGGCTTTTTCGTCCAATCTTCCAAGGCTCGGTGGTGCCCGTTTGTCACGGCACCTACTACATCGATATTAGCGCACTTCGGTTGCGATAGAGTAAACGGAAGACTACTCGAGCGGCGACATTATTTTCAATATGTTCGCCGCCAAATGAAGGAAGAAAAACGGTGGAAAGCGAGGGGCAGCGTGTGACGGAAGGACAAAGATGCAGAGGGAAGGACGGAGAAGGGCTTGTTGAACGGGAGTGGCAGTTCTTGCGATTAGCGAGCGACTAGGGGAAGCTCGCTGGCGGAGTCTGAGGTTTTAATTAAGCATTCACTGCGGATGATATCGCATGCCTCTTTATACTTCATAGCAGCCAGATGTTGCTACGAGGACCTTCCTCGCCTTAGGTCCTCCGAACCGCGCCAGCGCGGCGGAAGGAACGTCGCTATTTCGTTTTAATTATGCATGTTTAATTTGCTTATATCCTGCTCTAGGCTGATACGCACCACTAGACGTTTCCGACCGAGTCACTCGTTTTCTCGCAACTCCACAGCGTCCCCGCAGAGACGTATTCGCTTCTTTTATTCCTCGATATCCGTGAATAAGCAGTTACTCCAAAAACTAGTGCATCGGGCAATAGATTATTATCAATGAGCTCTACGCTCTCAAATAATATCAATTTCGAGGAATGCATCACAGATAGAGGGAATGTTTTCGCGGCCGCTTCTTAATCGATGCCCGATCCACCGGCAAATCGATCCGGCAGTTTTTCCAGCGCTCGTCTTATCGTTGCTTGCCCCGAGCACTCCTCTTCGGGATCCTTTTCGGGGGTGACTGTTACAAAAGAGAGGGATCTCCCTGCGAGAACGCTGCTCTGGAACAAATCTACCCCCAGCAGGACCGGAGGTATACAGGCAGGTTTAGGGCCGACACTTGGCGCAAATTGCCCCAGTAAGTGTAGTGCATTAATCTTTGGTTTGGTTTGCTCTCGGCCACCGCGTGTGTTGCGGTGGCCGCGTTTCTCGTAAACCCTCGACACGCCGCACATCCTGGAACCTTTTTGGTATTCTGCTTCCCCGCCTCGCCTCTCCTCGCCACATTCACTCTTAGTTGCACGTTACAGCTCGTGATGTGGAATCTGTTGCGACGCATCATCGGCATCTATGGCATTCTACTTAGTCTAATTAATCCGCCCACAGTGTTTCAGTTCGTTTTGTTTATTCGCTTTGGAGGTTTCCACAAGGAGACATCCATGTTCGGGTGAAGTTCGGCTCGAAACATTTGGAAATAAGTACCCACTTTCACGGAATCCGTGGTGGCGCAAACTGTCACCCTTTCTCCATCTCCCCGCCGCGTGTGTTCTCCAGCAAGTACCGAATCCCTCGAACCCTTTTGTCTTTAGCTGGTCACCTCAACCGTACGGTCCGCACGCCTGCTGTTAGCAAGACCGAAAGCCCCGTAGGTGGTGTTGCGTAATGCGAATACCATGTCGCATTCCGGGGACTCGGGATCCCGTGGAAAACCTTCTTTATTCGGTTAAATGAATTAGTAGCGATTACATCGACGAGGCTCGGGCTGGTAGAACTCTGTAGTCGGTGATGAGCGCGGGTAATTAATGATGTCGAACCGTGCCACTTTTGTATTTATTCTCAAGGTTCGCCGCGCTTCTTCCTTGTTTCCTTTTCCTTTAACGTAATTACCGCGCGGTTTTCCGTCTAATGAAGTATAATTATAGTGTCGTTCGAGGATAATTCACTGTCTCTACAGAGATCACAAGCTTGACGGTTAAAACTGTGAACGTAGGTGGATTGGTTACAGACCAAAGGGGATGGTATCGTTAAACTGTATAAGAACTTTTTGGGACTCAAGGGTCCGATGATCGGAAGCTACAGAATGGTCTTGATAGCGTGCGTTTAAAGAATTCATGATATCGTAGCGCGCGATGCGGTCACGATCTCCATCAACTGCACCGTCGCCACTGTGTTCGAAACTCGGCTGCAATGGAGTATCGCAAAGTGTGGTCAGGGCTTGATATTAGGCGAAATCACTCCCCAGTCTATCCACGTTGGTGTTCGCAGATTGCAATATAATGACGTCGTAAGTCGACGAATAATTGCGGAAATTTGTATATCCAGCCTGCGGGACTTGCCGTGGCCTCGATAACACGTTCCTCCAATCCAATGAATCCTTTATGCTGCGACTAACTGCTGCACCCGACGTAGGTATTATTATTCGATAGAAATTCATTCTATGGAAAGTATGGGAATCTCTTCGCTTACAAATTTATTGTAACAAATCTTTCGCTCGAGGAAGAAGTGTTGCTGCTTTGTCAATCGTATTAGCAGTGTATAGGGTAAAGTAGCCGGCTTAAAGTAGCCACCCATTTCTTAGAAACATCATAACTCATGACTAAGAACACTTTTATTAAAATTTAATACACGGTTTAAACTTCACTGCATGCAACAGTTGCATTATACAACAGTATTTATGGAAATGATTATACATCTACCATTTTGGAGGTATTTGTTATTTAATCGAACGACTTCAAAAACATTCTGCGAACGTATTACATAAATGTGATTGCTTGAGCCGCTCAATGGATTCCAAACGCCACTATGCGGCGAAAACAACAAATACACGCTTAGTTACGAAACAAAACAGCGTCGCTACGGCATTCAAGAGTTTTATAGCGGAGATAAGCTGGGTTCTCATAGAGGTCGTCATATTCGACCACTTTACTCTACATCAATATTCCCAGCGTCATTATTATCGGTGTACCTATATAAGGATAAGGTCCACGCATCGCTCGAAGGTATAAATAAGACGCATCAGAAGTGCGACTTAAAAGACCTGGATTTCTTTCCCTTGGAACGTCAGAGTTGGAGAGACCCCGAGGCAATGAAGTAATGCCTTCCAGATCGATCGGCAGATACACGCAATCATGGGTCGTGTTCGCGCGCTTAGGTGTATCAAGTTATCCGCGCACAGCCCCCCCAGCAGTGTTCCAACTTTAGTCATCTCATCATCCCTTCATGGAGGTTGGTGACTTGCAGGTTCGTGACTCGGCATCTAGGGCAGCGTCGATACCTATATGTATCTCGCCCCCTGGTCGACGCGTACGCGCATCGCCGCTGTGCTTCATCCCCGGCTGCGTTGTCAGCTCGGATCGCAGGTCCATTTATCCGTGGTTCACAAAATAAAATCATCGATCGAACGCTCACTTATTATATTCCTACGCGGTAATTCGATCAATCATGCTGCTGAAGCAATGGCGCGGAACTGACAGGGAAACTCCGATTTCCTCTGCTGCTACATTTCTCGAGTATTCTTTCGGAAACGCTCTTCCTCGTAACTGAGCGTACTATACAGCAGAATTAGTGTGGTCCTTCTATGTATGGTAAAAAATCAATATTTTATCAAATTTCTTCTGACCCTCTCAGAAGCTTCGAAATAGTTTAAAATAATTCCGTCTAAAATTTTGTTAAAATATATTAAGGATTATAGGTCACTCAATGGCAATGGAATATTACTAGTTCGTTATAAATCGATAGGATTTATTTTGCAAAAAGAGAGTTTAAAAAGATTTTAAGAGGCTCAGACAGTATCTACCAAACTGTATCGGTTGAATGCGCAGCTTCCCATTTTCACAGCGAAGACATGGGAATTGTGTGTGGTGAAGCAAGGCTAAATAGGAGCATACAGAAGTTTGAAAGAATCGGTGGATCGTTGGTGGCACAAATTACCTCTTTAACGAAAGGTTGCCTATGCCTCTCGGAGGATCGAGCTCAGGAGGAAAGATGGAGTGGCCCCAAGGGTGAAGGAATCCTCCAAGAGAGGAAGGTATAGCCGGGGTTGCGTCCGCGTCGGGCTAGCCGAGCGTCACAACGCAACGCCCATACACGTCTTCCCCGAGACGTCCACGAAGCGGTTCAAGTGACAAATAGATGTACGCGGCTCGGCTCGGCGCGACGCGGCCACCGCACGATTTACTCCTTGCCAAGGGATAAAAGCTTCCTGACGAAATCCTGCTGTGACAGCGGATCCTGGCATTCTGACCGTGTTGCTCTTCCCACGACTAATCGTCCTCGCGAAAAAAAAACTGCGGCTCCAACTTTCGGGAGGTGAAAAAGAGTCGCCCCTTTCGACAGCTAAACGGTGGACTGCTGGGACTTTCAAATGAAAGATGCTTCCTCCCTGGAACATGTTCATCGATCATGGAGTCGGCCGTGCCGGGATCTCCTCGCCGAGCAATTCTTTAATATTTAACGGGAGCGTTTAGTAGGAACTGGGCGATTAACGAGAACATTTTCCATTTTCTAAATAAGTCGCCCGTGGGCGGTTTCCTTCGCGGCGATAAGTTTGAAGCGGTTCTCTCTCTCGAGCCAACACCAGCGTGGCATGAAGGACCGGGCGGGCGTCTCCTTCCGGCACTCCTACCGCTTATATCTCGTCGGTTCACCCTTCCCCAAAACCCACTCTCATTATTCGGAGGAAATTAAATATGTCATTTGATTCTTAAAGTTAATTGAACTCTGCCTGTGTCTCGAATGCTCCCTGGCTTTCTAATTCATTAAGATAATGTATTTTCGATCAGGGGAGGTTAAGTAGCTTTGAAAATGAACGCCGTGAGGAATGCTTGCATAATAATAATAATAATAATCAGTGGAACAATTAAGTTTGCGAGAATAAAATTAAAGAGTTTGTTTAGAGTTTGCGGAACATGCTTCATTAAAAAAGGCGCCATCCACTGGTCTCCTTTGACGATTCAAGCATTCGCGAGATCAGATTCGTCGCTCAGTTCGTTAATCTCGGCCCGAAGAACACGCACGCTTCTGATCCTGATTCACGTCTGGATCATTGGAAGCGATTTACCGAACGCTGATTTATAGTAGCCAACCGGGGACCGAGGTTGCAATAAACTCAAGCTGGGTCTAAATCCCTATTTTACTTACCGACCGGTTGCGAGGGTGCGACGAGGAGGAGGACGGTAGAGGAGGAGAATCAGCCGTGTACTAAATTTAAAAGTAAAACCTCCAGCCTTTGTTGCCGAATCCCCGCGCTGAAAGAGAAGGTTGCTCTGCTCCTTCGAGCCATTCAACAGATTTAAATGGGCCCCGAGCTCCGCGACCGCTTCTTTTACTTGTTTTAAAATACAGAGACTGCGAGTTCAACGATACGCTGCCGCTGGTCGGATTTATTTCGATCGACGCTCCTTCCTTTTCTCTTCAGCCGCATCTCTTCCCAACCCTTGTCCCTGCATTCGTGGCAAACAATTCTTTTTCCTGGTTATCAGACTTCTGAATCGCTCTTTATGAGAACATTCTACCTTGGAAGAAACAGGGAAGTGAAATTTATCGCGCTATGAAAGAGATGGTGTCGATCTACGAAGTGCGAGAACGAGAGCTTACGTTGGATAGGGACTGTGTCGAGATGTATTTATGCGGAAACAGACAAACGTAGGATTGAAATTAGCCATCTAAGGTCTGTTCTCTACAATCGAGGCGGGGTGGATTGCGAGGTTTTTAGCGATCCAGCGTAACATCGATCCCATTGTCGTCGAAAGACGGGCCGACGAGGCAAGAAAAAGGCTCCATTGTTCTGCTGCTAATAGTCCGTTAATTCCCGGCGTACATTGTGCGATATTCCGCGGGGTCGAGGCTCCTCTGGCTCGACCGGGGAACGGTTAAATCGAATCATAAAAGAATCATAATTAACCGCTCTTTTGTGCCGCGAGATGGAAGCGAGAAATCGCGGCAGAGTTTCCTCACTTCACCAGCCAAATTGGCATTTCCGACTTTCGCTGGCCCGCTAATTTTGAATAATACCTCGCCAGGTGACCCTGCCTGGATTTCAAGCCGGATGTACATTTATAATCATAAGCGACTGATTAATTTAAAAGAAACGCGAGCACCAAAACTTTTCGTTGACTTTTGCTAGCAGCTTTCCCTCGACGTTCCAAAGGTCGCGTCGAAGAAATATGTATCTATCTACAGAAATTCGAGGATTCGTGATCGATGGCTCCAATATCCCATACAGCACACTTCGTGGCGGCAACGTTGCAGGATCGTTGCAGTAACCTTGCAGTGTTGCATGGTTGCAGCGCAATGTCGATGTAACGTTGCTGCGACGTTGCCGCGCAACAATGCACGGGGCAGACATGGAATCATTGCTGCATAGTTGCATCAATATTGCGTTGCAATATTGTACGGCGACGTTACTGAAATATTTCTGCAACGTTGCGACAGTGTTGCAGGGGGCGGACATAGTAGTATTGCTGCAATATTGCTGCAACGTTGCGACAGCGTTGCAGTGCAACATTTCAATCTTGAGTGTAACGAGAGTGTGCTGTATGGGATGTCGCGTTTAAATATAGCGAGGGTTTTAAATAGCAAGTTTAATCTCGAACGGCACTTATTCTCGCGTCACCGAAAGCTGCAGCTCCTTTCCGTCCCGATTTCTCGTTTTACGTTCTAATTTTTGTTCCACCCTCCACTAGGGCAGTTGCACGGCTTCTCGGTTTTATTGCGGGTCGCGCGCTCTCGCGCGGTCAACCTGCAATTAATTTCAATTATAAAAATATCATTGGCCTTTATGGCGCTGGCAGGTGGTTCGCGGTCAGGGGTCAGCTTTTTGCCCGCCGCGCTTACGGTCTTTCTGTAACTCGCGCGGAAGCATTGCGATCCTGTTCTCGTCGCCGGGATTAATCCTGCGCGGATTGTTTCTGGAGAAGGAGAGGTCCTTTGCGGTGGCGCTTAACGCGCGGCTACTCGGAAAGGTGAATCCGGCAAGGCAGGCATGAGATGCGAACGACAGCGATCGCTCGTTGCGTTGGCGATAAAATTTCTACATATACCCTGTAGCAGGGTAGATGACGTGAAAGGGAGGCACGCGGTTTGGAGGCCGTCCGCGCACCCAATCATCAAAGTCGCATTTTCAGTGTAATGGGTGTGTTTAGCCAGTGGACGTCGGCTGTGTGCTCGCTGGAAAAGGACCGAGTAATGGTGGAACGATCGGCTGTGCCTCGAGATCCGGAGTCTCGATCGTGATCGACCCCCTCCGCCGCGCCGCCGATAATCATGGTAAGGCCGCAATTACGGGCCTGGGGCGGCCAATCGGGGCCTCCCTTCTTCTACGACAACGTGTTGGCATCTCTTTCCCTCTTTCTCCTGTCTTCAGCCACTCTATTATTAGGCTGGGTTACCGTAATGCGGCGTCCAGCATGTCCGCTTGCCGGGGCCAGCGAAATGGCTTCCATAATAGGGATAGACGCCAGATATCCGGCGTTTACCTCCGAGCGCCCTCTTGCTCTTCGTGCGATCACCGTGGGATCACTACGGGCTTGTAAATCCTGCTGGCACGATTTTTCGTCAGCGGCTGTTCAGGGGTCATGTTGATAAAAAGAATAGAAGCAGGTTGTTAATTAAAAAAAACTGATCGTCATCGTTTTCCTAGAATTGGATGTATAGTTTTCTCTGTAGACTGTCAACGCGGTTGAAAAATGTAATTCTGAGGAAAACGCTTTCAAAGTTCCGCGCCGCTCAGTCGCGCGCTTGACACAGCTTCACGGAAAATATTATATTTCCGCCAATTTTGCGAATTTCTTCATCAAATTTGGACAGAGCATTCTTGAAACATACGTTTTTCAGAAAATGTGAAAAAGAAAGAATCGATTTTAACATTTATTCTATTGTAACTATATAAAGCGTGAAAAACTAAAATCTTTAACGTACTCAATCTTTCGACAAACGCTGATAACTCTTAAAAAACCTGCGATCGCGGGGTCGGACATAAATTGTATGGCATAGTAGAAGTGACTTCTTTCTACAGTGAATCTTTCCGTATTAAAGTTATTAACAATTAGTCAACCTACCCCTTGAGTCAACCAGTCCCGGTCTCCCCTAGATATAGAATCCACGTGTTACTCAGAACCCTGAGAATTTATTGAAATAAACTTGGATGGTTCATCATAAGAAGGGACTACGCAAAATGCATCGCGCAAGATTCTTCCTGGAGCATTTATGGTTTTCAATATGGATCGGGCGATAAACGCTCCCCAAGCAGAGTCGAACGTCGTATCTTCCGTGAGAGATAGGGGGAAGTTTATAACTTCGGCACCAGAAACAGCGGGACAAATCTTGCGACTGGATCTTGCGAGACATCCGGTCCTCTTCGTCCTCTCCCTCGGGTGTTTTCGCTCTAATTCGTCACACGAGAAAGCAGTTGTAGCAGGGTGTGCAGCAAAACTTTCCTCCTGCTCTTTTCACGCGGCTCTGATAGCGCACTCGCAAGTAGAATTTCATTAGTGAAACGAAGAAGAAACTATGTTCTTCTCCTTCTTCAGATCTTCGTTTATTACAAAAATCCAAGAATGTTGAAAGATCTGGGACGCCAAGCGTATTACACGTTTCTCCTCCAGTACCTAAGAGACCTGTTCCTATTTAGCAACACCTACCTTTGGAAAAAACTCGCAACCACCCGATCGATTCGTTGGTAACGACACCCGATTTCACTGCGGCAAAGATAAGGGAAGATATTCCGCCGCGACGCCTCGGTCGAGCACATTTGACAAATACTTTCGAGCCAGCCACGATGAACTGTTCGAGCGTAAAAAGGAATAAAGGGAAATGAAGGCACGTGGTTAGACAAGTATAAAGGAGGACAGTGAAAAAGCAGTAAATATTTCATATTCCTGCACGATTCCGTCTACTCTGTAATTATTTTACACACTCTTGGGAAGTTTCTCTGTGGCATTTTTCGTAAAACCGCGGTAGCTATGAATATTTAACAGGTCAAGCTAATGGTACTTGGAAAAGTTCTCAGTCGAAGCTGTTATATAAATAAATAACCGAAGAGCAGTCTGGGAATCGAGGGGGTTGCTCGATTGTTGGTCTACGTCTGTCACGCGGACAAGAGGGAGGTGAATAGTTGGGCCGAGAAACGTGGCCCCTTTCTCAACGGTGGGTGGATGGGTGGTGGAGTGGCGGGGTGGGATGCGGGGGTGAGTATCGAGGGCGCTAATGTTCCTTGGGCAGGAAACGCCGTCTCCATCCTGCACCCTCTATCTCTCCGCTCGCTCGCCTATTTTTATTCGTCTTTATCTGAGACTTGAGTCGGTTCCTCTCCATTTCCTCTTGAGGAGTTCTTCCTCCACCAGTTCGTCCTCCTCATCCTCCTGCACCCTTCCCATCTCATCCTTCTTCTTCCTCCTCTTCTTCTTTTTCTTCCTCTTCTTCTGCCTCTCCTGCGTGCTGCTTCTCGTGTCCCCTCCGGGTACCGATGCGGCGACAACAACATGCAAACATTCTGGTATTTGCAATTCGAATGCCGCAAAACGAGGACGGGGAACCACCGCGAAGAACTTCCACAGCCGGTCCTCGCCGACTTCTCCCCGAAGGCACAACCTCTCGCCTCCGCCAGCTCGCTATTCTATTAGCCCGTCGAGAGATAAGTTCCGCTTCGGCTCGCTCTCCTCCTCACTGATATCGCCTTTCAAGAGTTTCTAGCGATGACCGCTGCCCATTCAGTCTATTACTGGACGAGGAAGCTGGCTCGGCACGGTGGGGGTATAGGATAGTATCACTTATCCACTGACAGACGTCCCGCATTTATTTGTCAGCATGGAACGAACGAGGATGAAAATCCTGCTAGAACTTTTGCCAGATACTTAGGTAGGTATGTACATAAAAGCGTTCCTAACGACGCGAAGACTTAAACAGCGATCATACATACGCGTTCGAGCTTGATCTGCAATTACGTGATTATGCGATAAACATCATGGCAGATGCGTGCGTTAAAAATTCACAAAACTCATGCCCATACCGTCGATATAAGGATAGCCTTTGGCCAGAAAAATGAAGACATCTGCTCTGACGAGGATCGCTCGGCGCGGAGCGCGATTAAAGGAACTACCCAAAAAGTCAGCTCCTCTGAGTGTCGATGTTTGCAAAAAGTAGCTGCATGCAGATGCAGTTACCGCGATCAAGACGTCAAGCAATCAACGATGTAAAATTCTTGCGCATCTAAATCTCTCGAACACGAGAAATACAAAAGCGCAAGGGCAAGATAAGAGGAAGATCCGCAAATACGCGCGACACAAGTTCTCTTGCCTTTAAACAAAAAGGAACAGAAATGGCAATCAAGTGGACTGGACAGCTAAAGTCAGGCTGTCAACGTGCCTGCTCATTAGAGTAACGAGCCTGTATCTCTGCAGAGCGTTATCTTTAATCGTGAACGAGTCGCGTTTCTAATATCTGTTCTTTGGCATCGTGCGCGTAATACAGACGTGCGAGCAAGGTGGGAACCGGGAGCTTGCTATATAATTACGCGCGTATCGTTGTGGGGTTGTTTCGTGGGTAGAAGGCTATTGGGACATCGTCGTCCGCCGCAGCGCGCCGCGGAAATGAGTGGCGTTGCTTATTATTCCTGTAATTTCAGTCCACCAAGGACCAACCGACGTACGAGTGTAGGTACACTCGATCAGGAGATAGCGATACCACCTAATAACTAGGTTTGCCGGACATACTGCAGTCGATGGTGGCCGAGTCGGCGAATGGCTACTATTTTCAAGACACTCGCCAGCTCGTAGTAGCCACCCCTAAAAATATGTGCCCATGTAAACGAACGCCCTACGCGGATGGCCTTTTATCGATTTGTACAAGTATACTGTACATAAATTAACAGTTTTTTATTTTCAAGTCATATTTTTAGTCAATTGCACGCTGCATTTTTAATATAACCTAAAATTGGAACATGAAAAATTCACGTGCCAACCGTTCACACAATACTAGTGGCGCCCTCTGTGCCGAGCATTGCGCCATCTTCCTCATTGGCCAGGTACTGGGACCCCAAAAATGGGACGCTGGGGCAAATCAGAATTCTATTGTCCATGTACTGGTACACATAACTACTTATGTTTTTATTCAATTTAATTAAAATAACGCATTGAAAACAAATATTTAGTAGCTCATTTGATAGAAAGAAGTAACATTTATCTGAATATTGACACTTGTGTTAAAAAGGACATTTATTTTTAGTCCATTTTTAAGCTATACAACTTTGATATCCTTAAGTGTCTAGTTATTGGTACTTTTATCTTACATATCAAGGTACCTCTTCGCTAATTCCTCGGTTTCCATCCACCGAATTCGAAATCGTGTCGATGCAATCGGAATTTGAAAGGATTCACGAATGCATCGATCACGGGCTGTGCCTCTGAAGTAGGATTTTGCCGGGGCAGCTGGGGAAACGGTGCAAGAAAGCCTTAGCCCTTTGAGGCTGAAGAAAGACGCCTCGCGTGACCAGAAGGCGTGCACGTGAAGCGCTGCGTGTATTGGGAGCTCGTCCAATCGGCTTCGAGGGGCTACTTTGATCCACGCATACATGCACACGCGTTGTGCATAGAGGACCTTTGATGTTTCCAGTCACGTGACTCGGCTACGGACTCGATATCAATTCGCGACGCTAACTACGCGTTCGCGTGCACGTCGTTCTTTCGCGGTGAAGTTTTAAGGACACGGTCTCTGACTCGTCGGAACCTTCGACCCCTTCGGATCTACGATCGCCGAAAATGTCGCTGGTGACGGGAGCTACGTTAACGACCTTTCGTTATCGGCTCGACAAATTTTGGTAAATTCCGGGTTGATAGCAGGGTAGATGCCACCCCGTTAGCGTCTTGTCGCTTTTCTTCCTTGTAATAAATTTTATGGTAGAATAAAAGTTTGGGCGTGTTGCTTCAATTTGATGTCGTCACGTGGAATGCTGGCTTAAGAATAGGGATTAGAAGTGGGATGGATACAGTTGGCCTGGAAATTCGGTAGAATTATGACAAATGTTTCAGATTACTAATCCAGTCGAGAGGGAAGAAGTTTTGATATTAGAACGCAAAGCTAATTGTAATTCTTTTAACCGTACGACGTCAGGTCGAATATATCTTCACGGAATTAGGTAATGATTAATTAAGAGATATATGGGGCATCATTTTCTGTGCGAGTTTATCGAAGAAACGTATTCCTTAGAAGTTTCGCTGTACATGCATAACCCTTATATCGTTTGAACAGTGTTGGTAGTATAAGGGAGAGTGGGGGAATTACGAACACGGGGTAAACCGCGATAATCGGTAAATTCGCTTGTCCTGTTCACCCGCGATATTGGTACATGGTGTAATTAGCTACGTTTAGCATTAATGAAACTGTCACGATGGAAGGCTGTGCGCAACCGCGAATATAATGGTCGTGAAATGTTTTCGTAGGTTTTCTTATAATAGAGCATAATTTTTTCGTATTTCCGTTACTTAATTTATACTATCATATCAATTTTAAATAAAATCAAGGATCACTTTGTACATATATGTTCGTATTTGTTTTATTTGAAACTCTCTAACTTCTGTTCATTTGGGGTAATTACAAACAGCGTATATAAACAGCTTTCCTTTTAACATTTCCCAGTTTTTTATGTATCCAGTACCTCGGAATTATATTCGGAAGAAATATACGTACATATTCGTTGAAAGATCTTGAGATACTCGTGAAAGGGGTTAAAGATTAAAGACTCTCCATCCGTCAGGCAGCAAATAAATATTTAATGCTACTAGCAATCAAAATTCGATCGAACAAGAAAAAAGACTGTGTTTAGTGTTTAGTAAAGATCAAAATCTTTAATGCCGAGCAGAACGAGATTTGTCTTTCTTTCAAAAAATCATTTGTTTATTAAAGTATCTATAATTCTTTGTGTTGCCTTTGTAGATAATTAATATAATAAGTTCGTAATTCCCCTACTCTTCTCTATTTCGGATAATTCGTAAAACGTTAGTAAAGTTTAGATCGGTTAGAATACGTATTCTCGAATTGGTGGTGGGCGATTCCAGCGGACAATTGCGATTAGTTGCGAGATAAATCGTGCATGATCATCCATAAGTGGTTACGCTTCCGATAGTGTCAACAGGAACAAGTTGTTAGCTCGGAAGGGCAGCCTCGCGTCAGGCCCACCCCAGGATTCCGGAGCGTTCGTGATGGATGATCGCAGATATGCTGAAAAATGGTGATGGATGAAATCTCGCTGGCTATAAACATTGACGGAATCTGTTACGCGAATTGTAATAAGTTATCCCGCTGCGCGTCTTAATAAAACAGACATTTCGCAACGTATCGGCTGGTACAATCCCGTCTCGTGCACGGAACCTTCGGATTCGTTTAAAAGTAATTTATAAACGTTCCTTTTCAATATGGGTCGTGCAAATTGCACCCATCACCGCTTAATACTATAGTATAATAAACCTGCGGCGCGATAAACAAACGAATAATCTGAGGAATGGTTATGATGCTTGGACCAGGGATCGAAAAAGTTCTGGAATTCTTATTTTTAAAAAAATTCTGTTGAAACTCAAATAGACTATCGAAAAGTTGCAGAACTCTTTCGAACCCTGGCAACAAACTTCATACGTTTGAATTATCATCTTGAACCACGATAATTCTATCCAGTAGCAACATTGAATTCGAAGACACGCAGTACCTAGATGAGAGAAACTCAATCTCATTTCGAGCCGAAGGTGTGTCGCCGACAATTGGAAGTTCCAGAACGCATTCGCGACACGATATTTGAAAAATCGGTGCATCGTGGATGCACTCCTGCTTATTCCCCAATCCCCCACGTGATTAATCACCACTGCTGCCACGATTCTGTCGAATGACACTTAGAGTTCCATCAAGCTCTGCCTAGCTGTTGGTGACGGTGTTTATCAGGCAGAGTCTGCTCTGCGACAGCAGTGAAGCGCGTCTGGACTGTCTGGAGCGCGTTAACAGCGATAATAGAAGGTGAGCTTAACGATATGACGCGCGTGGGGGGAGAAGAGGCGCGATCCTCGCCGAGGAATCCGCGGGTTCGGAGCGTGAGCCACTGTGAGCGATGCGGGGACGGTTGCAAAAAATCAGCGAAGGGCGGACGAGATTTGATTCCCGGTGACGTATTAAATGCGTAGTAGCAGCCAGTGGTGTCAGGGGGATTGCTTTAATCAGTAGATTAATTCGTCATGGCCTCCGCCGCGTAGCAACGTCCTTTGTCGGCCGCTCGTAAAATATGAGCCAACGTACATAATCAACTATTTGTGGTAATGAATATTATGCGGCCGGAGCGCGTGTCATTAATAACGTCCAGCCGTACCGCGTAATCTGTTTTTTCCTACGGTCTGAACGTACATTATGTACGCGGGTATCGTCTATTATCGGAACCGCGCAAAGAACCGTAGTTTGCATGCGCACCGCATGCGAACGCGCCTGGTTTCTTTAACGCGCAAGGTGAAATCGAAGGATAACCAGTCTCCTCGATTAATATTCCCACAATATTGTCCCACAACGTCCAGCTTGCAACTGCGTCGCGACAACGTTTTCTAGACCAAGCTGGGCGAGTGCTTTTCCGCTCTGAAATGCCCGTGGAAATGCCATCGCCTGGGTTGGCGCGAAGTGAATAGCGACGCGCGGTCACCGGAGCGAGCGGCCAGAGCGATAGCCAGAGATGTGAGTTAGAGAAGCTTTTGGTAGCTCTCCACGGAGACCTCGGGGCTCTCTTTCCTCGGAGGCCGGTGCCGCCAGCAAACTCACCTCTCGGTTTAACCCCTCCTGGACAACTCCCCGCGGCGAAAAGACAAATGAGCTTGAGGTGAGAACTTGCCCGATAAATACCAAAGGCGACACAGTGTTTGACCAGGGAGCATACACCGTGGACCGGGCAAGAAATACTGCGTCGGTCGGTCCCTTCGCCCTTTTCGACCTCCCCGCGTGTCCACGACCCGTCGCAGTCGCGGCGTTCCTTCCGTCCTTCACCCTTGTCCACGCCGCTCAAACAGCCCTCCGCCACCACCACTGGCCACTGTTTTCCCTCGTTGAATCATTTAGTCCTGGGATTTGTTCGTGTTTTCAATTTGCTTTTTTCGCTGCTACCCCCCATACAGCACACTTCGTGGCGGCAACGTTGCAGGATGGTTGCAGTAATTTTGCAGTTACTTGCAGTGTGCGTGATTTCCGCGCAATGTCGATGTACCGTTGCTGAGACGTTGCCGTGCAACATTGCACGGGGCGGACATAGAATTATTGCTGTATAGTTGCATCAATGTTGCGTTGCAATATTGCACTGCAACGATCCGGCAACTTTGCTGCAACGTTCCTGCAATGTTGCGGCAACGATCCTGCAATGTTGCGGCAACGATCCTGCAATGTTGCGGCAACGATCCTGCAATGTTGCGGCAACATTTCTGCAATGTCCCGAATTGTTGCAAGAGGCGGACATAGAATTATTGCTGCACCCTTGCGGCAACGTTGCGTGGAAACATTGCAATCTTGCACTGCAACGTTGCTGCAACGAGAGTGTGCTGAATGGGCCTCGGAACTCAGTCCAGTCCATTGTTCCACGACTCTTCCACACCATTGATTCATTTTAAATTAAATTTATTCTCCGCCTTACATTTTTCGAAACTTCTCGAGGGCTTCGTACATAGCTTTGGCTTTTATCTTGGGGTTGTATTTTACAGAAGTTACCGGAGACTGTATGCGTGGCTATATCATCTGCATACTTAATCGGGAGGTTTTGAAGGAATGTTTTACAGGAATTATTCGTTCTCCGAGAATGCCTGTCCGGCTGGTGAGACCAGCGAGAAGATTCATTTACCCTCCAGCCGTAAAAGCTCGCACCGAGTGCGTGCCACGGGAATCTCTTTTCTTCCGAGGCAAACCGTGTCGGGGCGCCGCATTAATTTCGTCTATTTAGCGGGAACGAGTTGAATGTCTGCCCGGAAGGGTTCCTTCTTCCCGACAGCCATTTGTGGCATCGCGGCCGAAGCTGAAATCTAATACACAAGACTTCCCCGCAGTCTCCTTTGTTTACCAATCAAACTCACCGAGTCCATTTAATATCCACGCGAAATAACGAGCTTGGCTGGAGCGTGCTTCAACTTTGTCTATGATTTTCCTTCGAAGTAGGATCGATTGCTTTCTTCCCTTCAGCGAGAGAGGGTTAAGTGACGAAAGTTTGTCAGGGTTCGAAAATATCCGAAGAAAAATAGTCGGAGTGATCTCAGCGGCAGATTCAGGGTCGCCGGTGCCGGCAAAAAGCCCTGTTTTTCCGAGAGTGAAAAACTATTTTGTGCTTTTAGCCGAGGCACCGACGGCGCATCATTTTTCAACGACGCCCTGTCAGAGGATCGGGAAAGGAGAGGAGCGCTGTCAGTGGCCAGCGGCGACGTGAAAAGTCAGCGTAGTCTCGGCCTTTCTCGCGTATTTTTTAACTTCCCTATGTCCTTTATTCGATTCTCGACTGGCGCGAGCGATGCATGATTTTTCTCTGGATATTCATCTACCGCGGTGACCCACTAAAAGATTCTGAAGCTGTTAGGCCTTCGATAATTCGGGGATTAATCAGAAGAGCGTAGAATTACGTAGCTTTGGAAGAAACTCAAAGTTTATTGCGCAGTGGAAGCTACTCGGTGTCCTGCAACGTTGAATCGGTGTGAGAGAAACTTGGAAGAAGCCTCGCTGAATGGGCCATCGGTGGTCGCAAACTGGCTACGGCCTCCGAGAGGTCGGCGTAGGTGATGGATGGGCTTCTGCTCCAACAGTTTCGTCTATACGTGCCACGTACCGTTTCCCCAATTAAACAATTGCATTCACATCCATCCAGCCGCCCGTCCGTGTCCGGTCTGTGAGATCGTGGGCAACGGCAACGGGACCCTCTCCCTTCGTTGGCTCCTTTTTTCTCGCTCCCCTTTGTTCCTCCGTGTCCCGCTTCCGCTCTCCTTGCCCTGTTTTTATCACGAGACTGTCCACCCCGTCCACGGAGGATCCCGCCTCGAAACGGTTTACAATTAAATTGCGCACGAGCTACAATACGGCGGCTACGTGACATGCGATCGGTACTGATCGCGTAATTTCTACTTGAACGCCGCAATTTCATGCAAATTCCCACTTCCCAAGGATTTTCCCGAGCGAATCGCATCGAATTGTACGCTGGGATTTTACGAGCTCGCGAGATCTCGGTCAACCGTGGCGAAGAATTTTTAAAATTTTGGGTAACCCGAAGGGAGGAAGGGGGAATGCTTGTTTCCACGATCGCATCTTCCAAACGGTCGTAGGTATCTTCTTTCACAAGTGGGCGTTTAGTATTTAGGGTGACGGATTTCGGATTAATCGTAACGAGCTGACGTAAGAATTTGTGGATCAAACACTTCGGATCCTTGACTTTTGTCCATTACGCGTAACACTGTCCATCGATGCGGCAGCGGCACGCTGTTGCCACGCGAAAATCCACGAGAAAGCAGAGGAAAGAAGGGTAAATGGATGTGAAATGCAAGGACGTGTAATCCGTAATCATAATTCAAGCCGGCTCCGTGCTACCGGTTTCGTTGTAACCGATGACTGGTGGCTGGTCCGTCACGTCTCCCCGTCCATCTCCTGAAATCACGGCTCTCGCCAGAATTTTATGTAAAATCCAATGCGGCTGTTAGTTTATGCGGGTAGCATACATTGGCGGCGGTCCCACGGACGTGCCCTACGTACCAAAGCCCGCTCTTTTCCTCCCTTTTTCTCCCGTCCCTATCCCTTTCTCGCCCCCCGACCCCTTCAACTTGCGCGCTCCACCTTCGCCAACCCCCAATGCGGATTCGAAGCGTCCTCGATATTTCGGCGCGATCGCCACCGAGATTTACTCTCGGATGTTGAGCAGTAGGGACGAATTAATGCTGGAATTAGTAACGTTAGGTTCTACATCAAAATCTGGCCGGGTTCAGCCAAGAAATTTGTCGGCATTGGGATAGGAGTGGGTTGTTCGACAAGATCGACGAGATTTCGGTTGTTCGGTGAGGGATAGAGAGGGATGAGAGAGGTGTGCTCGTGCGACGGGATCTACAGAGGGGTATAGAGTATAGAGGTTGTAGCGTGGTACCGGTTACATGCAGCCGGCTGTAATAGGGTGAGAGTGAGAGCCGGAGGGTGAGCAGCTCAGACTTGACTAATGAGGCGGCGCGTCCTCGACGTTATTAGATCGCCGAAAGAGTTTTTGAGGATGCCCCGGCTCCGGCCAGGGACGAATCCACCGCGAAGGATGGGTAATGATACGGCTGGACCCCGTTTCTTATTTGTCAAACGTCAGCCGCAAAGACGTTGCCCAGTTGTTTTCGGGCCAGAAGGAAGTCTCTCGGCTCTTCTCGGAATGATAATCTACTTGCAAATGCGACCGACTCTCTTTTCCTCCGTCTCCTACGCCACCCCTCCCCACCTCTGCCCGGCAAAATGTTTGTTCTTTTGGCTTTTGTAGTAGCCGGACCGCCGAAGGAAACTCTGCCTTCCACGCGCTCTCTTACGTAATTATCAATAATCACCAGGGAGACGGGGGATAAAAAATGAAGCGGCAACGGCCGATCTTCCGCGCTCTTTACGCGAAACCATTCTCTCTTCCTCTCTCTCTCTTTCTCTGGCGCGGGGAGATTTTCTACAGCGGCAACGCAACGGCTGAAATCTCTCGACTCGGCGCCACTTCTTCACGCTTTCGTCGACGCGATAATTGTGAAAAATCCAGTTGCGAAGCGTGCGAGTGCTCTGATAATTGAAAAATTTTTAGCGGAAACTTTCGACTGGTGAAACACGTTGAACGAGGTAGAACGCACGCGAGTTTACTCTTAACGATCGAGGGATTAATTCGTGCTTCGGCCTAATCGGAAGAATGGTGCTGCAGAATCGCGTGAAATCATTCGCTATAATTATAGGGGTACTTGTCGATGATCGCATAGAGATCGCTCTAGTTTCACGGATGTAAGCACCTACATAGGTATAGGGGTTGCTAGTTTTGTAACGATGAAGATGAGACTGGACGATTGCGCGGTGGGTCGAAAGAAACGTTCTTGATTCAACTGGTTGGCGAAGGGAAGTGTTTCTTATGCAGCATTCCCTGTGAATTGCTATCAGATAGGGTGGCCGATTCACTCGTTCGGAAAGCGAAGAGAAGGAGGATGTGCAGTGGAAAATAGGTGACCAGAACGCCTCGCTACTGCGAGACGCACCGCGTCGTGTCCGTGCGTACCGCACGGTAATTAGTACTCTAATTGTATCCTTCATGTATGAACAGCAGTCGTTCCACTCCGGGGTGCACGTTAACAAAGCTAATTTCCGTCTAAATCCACTTAATGGAACGAAACCGTGTCCTTATCTGCCAACGGGCTGCTCAACATGCGTACGCCGACGTTCCCGCTTTATTATTTTCCTACGAAAGTCGCCTGTATCGTGCGGGAGACTGATTTCTCTTTCGCCAGAACGCGTCACGCTCCGAACAAGTGGCAAATTAGTTCAACAGCCGCATCTTTCGTTGCAGCAAAGCGTTCCGAGCCCTGTTCCATTGTTCTCTCAGCAATAGTCCTCTGGACTTAGAGAACAAGGTGGTGTCAGGTTATGTTCAGGTTTTGAATTTTCAAAGCGGCTAGAGATGAGCTTCCGAGACGTGGCAGCGGCTAGCGGGATAGAGAATTTATACGACCGCACCTAGCGATAATCACGAATGATTTCGCGGTGCGCGATGATGGCGGCCGCGAAGCAGGAAACGGGGGATATTAAACGCGAAAGTCAAAGGTATCGGGGAGAGGAAAGAAGGGAAAGAGATAGAGTATAGAGGGTACGGGAGATGGAAGGGGAATAAGAAAAAGAGCGAAGCGAGGCCGAAAGGGCAGCCGTGGCAGAGTCGCTTTCGCCTCGGCGAATGAAATTGCCCCAGCAATCGGTGGTTGCTTATTAGCGTTTGACGTTCGATTAGTCAAGTGCACCGGCTAAGATCTGCCGTTTGAAGGCTCCGTGGCTCCGTGGCTCCTCCCATTACCGGTTCCCGTAGTTCCCGTGGTTCCCGTGGTTCCAGGGTCTTCTTTGCTGGCCAACAACCACGCGTCCACGATCTCGCCGAGGCAAGCAACAGGCACGTAGCATCATCATTCTTCTGCCTCCAAGAGAGTCTTCTGCGTTCTCCATGCCCGCGCCCGCATACCTTGTAATTACGTTAACCGTACTACTGCCAGCCGGTAATAGCACGAATTAGTTGCACTTCAATGTTTCCTCCGATGCCCTCGGATCCTCCTTTCCTCCGTTCACCGTACCGTACACTTCGCCGCATTCCTGGCGTTAACAACGTGTCGATTTTTGTCGCTAATGCTATCGGATTATTAGCTCCGACTCGATTCGTCTCTCCGGACGGAACCTGTCCAGAAAGAAAGATACGCATCTGATTCGTAGCGAGGCTCGCTCCGAGGAATACCAGTTTGCTTTTCAACTACTTAGACCTGTTGAGACAAAACGTCAACTTGCAAACAGGATACCTACGTGAAAAGCCTCGGCGGTATTCCATGTTAATTATCCGCATTGCATTCGCCGGGCTTAATAGGACTCGATCTCGCCGAAGAAAATAGAGAAGCCTCCGTTTAAAAGTGTACGAACGTTGAACATAATTTATAGCGGAACAGCGCCGGCGAAAAACCTAGCTTCCCGGGGCACAACGCGTTATTAATACGTTTTAAAGAAATGTCCAAGATTAATTTGCGAAACGAGTCGCTATTGAAGTTCTTGCCCGCGGCCTCATTAATCTTATCCGAGGGGAAAAAATTATTTTGTAGAATGTTCGGTGTAATAACAGGGAATCCTGTCGCCGGCACGCCTAGCGGGGAACGCTGTCCCACTATTAATTCATGTCTCAAGTTTTCAAGTAAGAAATTAATGTCTCCATACGTGATTCGGCCCCGCGGAGCCCCGGCCGGTTCTTCCCCCCCGGGGCGGTTTGTTCGCGAAAACTTTGCCCGAACGAAATTAATAAACCGGGATTGCGTTAACAGAGATTTCTTGCCGGTGGAAAGTTTTCTTGCGCGTTTGATCTTTAGATAGCGCTCTACCTGCTGCACCGGCACCGCATTCTGCCCTGCAGTGGGTGTCCTCGTGACACCTGAATCCGGAGACTTAAGATGGCCAGCTGATTTTGTTTTCCCTAGAGCGGTGGAGAAACAGGAAACGGTCTCGTCATTAATCACGTTTCCATGGCTGTTCGAAGACAGGCTGCTTTTGTCATCTAAGAGACGTATTTATTCTATGGAACGAGCACTCCGCAGTGGGCAGATCTTCTTGATCGCGTAGGTGGATCACCACTGGGTGAAGACCAAGTGCAACGGACGGGGTTGCAGGGGAGACGTGTAACGGAGGAGAGTTTTAATTCCGCGGCGAGGCGACGCGACGCGGTCGTCACGGTTTTATGTATGGTCCGCTTCGCTGGCTTTCTTTTTGGAAAAGTGAATGTGAGATAATGGAACGTAATGTAGCGTGAGCAGCAGCGCCGCTACCTCTCTTCGACTTCCAGCCGCGGAAGCTTACACTGGGTGTTCTCGATGTGGCAATGGTTCCAGACTCATTTCTTAGGAAGCTGGTGATAAACGAAATATTCTTCCTTTCGAAAAGAAGCCTATCGGAAGCTTGCGTAGAGATTTCTCGGAACACAGCCTGCATGAATAATCGACAAGGCGCCGCGCCGTTCGACGAGCAAGCCTCTTCCCACGAGACTTCGTAGTCAAATCGTTTCTTGTCGGGTTTAATTCCATCGACTACCACGGAATTGGTTGTTTTGCGGGGGTAATTACAAAAAATTCAGTTTCCTCGCCGTCCACCCGGTAGGAGAGCTTCTCCTGCGGGGTACCTTAATGATGCACCCGCTCGGATCTCACGAAAACTCCACTCTCATCGTGCATGGTGACCAGACATTGACCGAAGTTTCTTACGCGGTACCGAGTGGAAAAAAAACTTTGCGCAGAGAACGGTCGCCGATACTCGTCTTTTTCGACTACCTGCTTCGATATTCTGACGTTGTTGAGCAACGAAGCTTTCCCTTCGCGCGTACATCGGAACCTCGACGATGGCATTTCATCGCAGAATTCGCAACGATCCCTCTCGCGCGTTCCGCTCGCAGAAACAATTTAATAGAATCTAGAAGCTCGCCAGCACGGGAACGGTTCCAGTTCGTCGGCCATTACTCGGCCGAGGACCCACGGGCACCGAATCGAAATCATAATTTTAATGAAAGCGCTACGAGCTCCGAAAATAATGGTCAACATTTCCTGCTCGTATTATTTTCCGCGGTGGGGCACGGGGATTTACGAGAAGCGAATGGAAGCAGAAAATTAACGATTCGAGGGAGAGGGTGGTGGAGATGGGGGGGGGGGTGGTGGAGCAGGAGGGCGGAGAGATGAGGAGCAAGGGGGAGAGGCGGGGGTGGATGGAAGTTTTTCTTAGTATTTTAATATAAATGCGGCTGCGGCGGTCGACTTGGCCTCGCGCGGGGAGAGCCGGTTGTTTGCGGCAGTTTGTGCCAAGCTAAATGAAGAATGAAGCTGAAATTATTTGGTGGAAAACAGTGAAACAGGATGTGGAAACGACACCGCGTAGATTTACAGAGGCTGGTGCACGCGTCGTGCCAGGGGAGCTGGACGATGCGAACATTTTTAAACGCGGCTCCTTCGCTCACAGCCATTATAATTCTTCACGAGTCCCATGATCTGATAGATTCACGCTGCTATTTCATCTTCGAATCCGCGAGCGTAGCTTGGGCTGAAGCTTCTTCTCCCAAACAAGTAGATATCTGCCTATCCCTGAAAAGTTGATAATGAAAAATCCTCATAAACAGTTTCTAGCTTGGTACATCCAGGGTCTAGAGTCTACATAGAGTGTCCTCGCAAAGGTATGCTTCATTTGACACCAACCCTCGGCCAAGTAGTCGAGGTATCCGTTATCAGCGGTGATGAGAAGAATTGACGAGAACGCTCGAAACCCTCCCCGTTCTCCGTTCTCTGTTCTCCGTTCTCCATTCTCCGCTCCGGGTTCATATTCGCGGCGGAAGCTTCTCCCCCAGCCTTCTCCGAGGCAGAGGAAGGGGTCCCTTGCTCTACGGTGGATCTTCAGCCGCAGCTTTTTACGGAGAACCAATAATGAACTTTTTTTTTTCCTCGGTATAAAACTTGATTTGTAACGGCCTCTCTCTCTTTCTCTGTCTCCCTCCGCTGTCCCATCTTGCTCCCTCTCTCGATCTCGAAAGTTTCTTCCAAGCCCCTTAAAGGCGTCGAGAAGTGTCTCATTCTCGTTCGCTGATATCACTCGCGGCATTGCTCATTACTCACGCCGTCTTATCGCCCTTACCCCCCATCGAGGCACCGTTGCGACGGTTCTCGCTACACCCTTGCCTCACCTACCACCCCTCCCTTCCTTTCCACCGTTTTTTTCCCATCCTGCAGTCTTATTTCGACTTCTCTCGGTTTTGTCTCGGCGCGATGGAAATGCGGGGAGTCCGCCGGAGGTTCGGAAAGTCGTATATTTACTTGACTTGAGAAAAATACTACAATAATAGAAATGTGATTTTATAGTACCTCTCGGGAGGTAGGGAACAATCGTTGCTTTTACTACATCCGAGATTTCCCGCCTCGATTCAGGGTCGCACCACCTTCCCGTTCCTCCAAACCGTATACTACCTACTATCTCAGCCATTACCAGATTTCGTTAAGGTTGAATCCAGCCTCTCTCCGCTCTCATCCAGCAGCGTTTGGTCGATAGATCAATTGCGAATGTTAGTCGAGCATTACCCAAGCATTGGTTCGCCACCCCAGGCTCGGTTGCCGTTCCTCGCCTTTCACCGCTTTCAGCCCTATCGCGGCGCATCGCATTAAATTTACTGCGGCCTTGATAGGAAAGCGGAGCGCACGCTCCCCGATTATCTGCTCTGTCGAATGTTTGTCCTCGGCCGACAAATTCTTTACACCTCGTTCGGGACAGATATCTCATTTTTCCACGCCGTTCTCTCGCAAGCAAGTAGAATTCCCTCGTCGTTACAGGCGTCCTATTATTCCCTCTTACCGCTGACGAAAGACGATTAAGATTTAATTAGCGGGGATAATTATATAACAGTCACGAAATAAGTGGTATTTCGTTTTGCCGCGCAAGCTATCCAAGATCCGAACCTAAGACAATACAAGCCCCAGATATTTTTCCCCGGCAGATTACCGTCGTTTGGTTTACAGCCGGCAAGTGGAGGGGTAATTCCCCGTTTCTCTCGCTATCGGACTCCGCCGGCCGAGATACGAACCAATAAGTATCGAGCCACGGAGAGAAGCCGAACGAGCTGCTCGCTGAATATTTCTTATCAGTAAATTAGCAGTCTAGGTTGGCTGGCGGGTGGGAAGGTCGGTCGGCCTCGCCGCTCAGTCGATGCTGATGAGGCAGGGTGCCCAGGAAGTGACAGGTATCAATCACCAAGCATCTACAGCGATGCCGTGGATGAGTTTCTGATAGAAACCGTGATCTTCCTCCTCCCTGATAACCGCAATGAAGTATTATAATTCCAACGAGGCCGATATCGGTTTCGTTCATCAGGCACAGGCATCGCATTTCTTTGTTTCATCGTTTTTCTTATGCTAGATTATCATTAAATACCGATCCGCTTGCCAAATATTTTGCCACGCTATCGAGAATAAACATCGATAAGGAGACCGATCCTTCCTCCTC
This sequence comes from Andrena flavipes, assembly GCA_963971345.1. Lineage (NCBI taxonomy): Eukaryota > Metazoa > Arthropoda > Insecta > Hymenoptera > Andrenidae > Andrena > Andrena flavipes. The sequence continues at coordinate 78,838,819 of OZ020480.1, forward strand.
TTGATTATTCTCCTTTGTCGAAGGGTGCGAGTTTTCACGGCAAGGAAAAGGGAAGAAAAATCAGGTCATATCGCGGCCGTCCGTGAATTCTCTTTCCCGATGCACCGTCACACGTCTACGCCGTCAGGCTCCATAGAATTCGGGCGGCAGATAATCTGAAAGAAGGCGACGAAAAGGGATGGCTTTTGGCGCATCAGAGCGGGCGCGGCGAGGGTAGGTAGCGAGCCGACGCGACGCGTCGCACACTCCCGTGAACAGTTCATTTATTATGCGGTTAGTTATCGCGTCTTTTCGTCTGATTTCCCTGGCAACAATGCGCCGTCACCGTCCCAGACAGGTCCCGAGGTTCTTAGAGGCCCGTTCTCTTTCCCGCTTCCACCGCGTTTTCTCATCCGCCACTCTAAGTGACGCTCTCTGACGACACGCCATACGTCACGGCCGGCTCTACTTCTCTACCCTCTGGTGCTTCCCCTCCCATCCCGGTTTCCACACCTCCCCGCGATTCGTGCACGCTCGCATTTACTTACCCCTTTCGCCTCCCTTCCCTCTCGTTCCTCACGCTTTTTTCCCTTCGCCTTTCCTTCATCCTCGGCCCCGGCGCTCCCTCTCGCGCCGCTGCCTTCCAGCGAGCTCACCCACGTTCAAGTTCGACGGGGTTGCCGAAGAGAGTGTCGTTCCGTGTTTGAGTTACGAGCGATTCGCTAGGGTGGAGTCTGCCTGGTTCATATATTTCCAGGCGTTTCGGTGAACGCCGCCAATCGCGGCAGACCTGCAGCTGGATGCTGGCTTCCTCGACCTTCGAGATTCACGAGCCCTCGAAGCTCGTTCTCGATTGGATAGCCTGTTATTCGTATCGCATCTGTAACCCGCAGAATTCAATCTCTCGGCAGCATCGTTGTTTCACCCGTTCTCGCGTAAACGCCTCCTTCGCCGTGATCCAGCTGTCTACCTGCGCGGATGAGAATTACCGCGAGTAGGATTACGAGAGCGTGGAATTGCCCTGTGCAGCACCCGTAACGGTACACGTATTCAAGGAATTCCCGAGGATGGTAAAACTATCATACAATAATAAGATAGCCCCCGGGTTGGAGTTTCCCGTTATGTTAGCCGGGCAGCGCGACCGGTTAGGAATCGGTGTTAAAAATTTTTTACAGGCCCCGCGAATCGTGGAGGGGTCGTAGGGAACCCTAGAGTCTAGGGATCTAGACGAACGGGGGACGGAGTGATGGATGATCGCGGGTCCGTTTCTCCGGACGAGCCTCGGCAGACTGACATGTTTATACGAAGGCTGTCTGTAAAGGTGGCCCGTAGCTTTGCTTTCCTGCTCCTCTTTTGTAGCTGCGTCTGAAGCTGAAGCAAAGGCGCGTCGCTCACGGTTCAGACCGGTGAAAACGTCTCCCCGGCAAACTTGGAGCCGCGCACGACCACCGAAAAGGGGAGCTTAAACGGGAAATAATACAGTCGCGTGATTAATTAAAGGTGACGTTCAGCGTTCGCCCACCTACGTAGATCTCCTCGGCTGATCCTCCGCTCGCCATTGTCCGTTACTTACGCGCCGCGGTTCCTTCGTAACCTACATATCCTGGTTGGATAGAGGGCCTGCTCGTATTGTGCGGCCGACTTGAGTAATAACCGGGCTTTGATTTCTCGGATTTAGCGTGCCTCGCGCTCGCGGGGACAAGCTACGCGCGATTAATAACTTTCTCTCTATGGGAAGTCGCGTGATGGCACTTTGGCAGATACTTGTATGGGGTACGCGAGTTGCCTGGGTTCTGTGCTTTCGAGGAGTTTAGACGGCGGGGCGTGCCTTGAGCTGAGTGGCTCGCCGCGACGCTCCGTGTACCGTGAATTGAATGCGGTGCAAGTTTGACGGGGATTAGGCTTAGAGCGAGCTAGGGTTGGTGATAATTATAGTCCCGCTGATCTAGGCCTAGTACCGTACAAAATTCGACGTTGCACTCATCGTCTTTGTCTTCCTCAGCGCTATTGTGTCATTGATGAGCTACGACGCCAATACCTATTCACTTTAGTATCGCTCGAAACGTTGTATTAGGCCGACACGCATCATAACGAGTAGGGGAGGGTAGGGTAAAGCGGAACATCAATGTTTCTCTTGGATGAGAGCTCTGAATGAGTTGGTATCACGTGACTTGGGACCAAAAGGCCCTCGCAGCATTTCGTGATAGATTTCGCTTGGATTTAGAAAATTTATAACGCTAACAACACCGTTTGGATTCTATAGTCCTCACGCTACATTTTCACTTGAGCGTAGGATGCAGAAATGGTTTTATCGCGGGACCCGCGCATTAGAGTTTACTCTGTGTAGCCCAGCTTACTGTAATTGGAATGCACCAAGCTTAATCGAACATAACGCACGTACAGCGTTCGTAATCCTTTGCGTAGAATCTATCTGCTGCATATACGTTGATGTAGTAAAGGGAGCACTTAACACAGCTCGGGATTAATACAGCCAGACCTAGCACAGTGTAAGTCTACCGCCACCCATCCATATTTCAAACTGGTAATATCGTAGTCCTAGGATCGGAAATCAGATAAACTATTTTCACTCGGTGTTTCCACTGCGTTGGAGGCAGTTACGACTGTTAGGAGAATATAATACCAAGTTAAATGCGTTAATATCGCCCAGCGCTGTCAGTTTTTATTGGAAAGTTAACAATCAGGATAGTAGGGTGAAGTGATCCGCTTATGCGCTCGTCTCCCCAAAGCAAACACACTGCTATTTGAGCATTAGCGTGTATTTACATATTCGCGTTTACAGAGTCGACGGATTACGAGTGTTTGACGATCACCGCGCGCTTCAAGCTGTCGGTAGCGCTCGGCTTCTTTTTTTTTCCTAAATCAGCTCCATTTTAATACGCATCCCGAATCCGCAGGGAAGCGTTTGCGCGCAGCATTACTTTTCACGACGAAGGAAGCAATTAACCGAAATCGATCAAGCGATACTCCCCGCGGAACTGCGGCTCGCGCGAATAACCTTTTTCGTAAAGTACGAAATAACGTACCGTAACTTTTGTCGTGGGCGTGCCAGTCTCTGGCATGAATAGAAAGTGCCTTTAATTAAAAAGGAAAGCTTACGATCTCGAAGAGGATTACGAGCGTATACGCTTGCAGAGGTCTCGTCTCTGTCGCAGAATCTCTCTTTGCGTTCACCATTTACGATCCCCCGGTTAGCTGAGATCCTTTTTATTCGAATCTACGAACCATGTCCGTAGAAATCGTCATAGAAATATATACTCCGATCGCGTGGAAGGTGCAGCAACACCGGCGAAGCGTAAAATCGCAGCTGCCTCTGGATGAATCCTCCCCGTCTTCCGTGGCGGGCGCGAGTCGCGGTTGGATTTTTCAAGCTAAATCGCGGCTAAACTCTGGCACCGCGGAATGAAGTGGAGGTGACCGAGTTCCCGAGGAGGAGCAGCGAAATTTAGCTCGGAATATGAATAAATTTATCGAAAGCTCGAAGACAGTGGAGTGTGCGGCGGGGTGGTCTCGATGGAGGGCCAAATGGTGGAGGGCAGAGGGGGCCAAAAAGAGTTTGAAACTGCTCGGGCACCCCTATATTATAAATATCAGCCATGAAAGATGGCGCAGACAGCAGCAGGGAGGCAATGGGTCTGGGGGACGGCTGGGTAAAGGAGTGGAACAGAACCGGAATTAGCATAATCAGAATAATTTCCACCAGCTGACAGCGCCCTCATTCTTTTTCCTGCGACGCGATTCTTCCGCTGCTTTATTTTCCGTTGTTTTCCGCCTTCCGCAGTTTCTCCTCTCCCATTCCCCCCCTCTTCATATCCCCAATTCTCGCGCCGTTCCCGCGACCACTCTTCGATGCATCCCACTTCGACCGGAACAACTAACGGCCACATTTTCTTCCGTTTCCCTCCGCTAAGAACTTTCCGCCGACTACTCCCGTTCGTTCTTCTGCCTCGGTACTTGTGTCTTTATCCGAGTACATAGTTCTGTGTCTATCGATCATACTTGAATTACACTCGATATCTATCTGCTGACGAGTTTTAGTGTCTTTCTTTAAACTATTCACCGCTCCTCCGAATCAACGTACTATCAGACTAATTCATCAGTAGCCAAGTTCTCCAGGTCCACGGTGATAAAAGTATCGCAGAAATCTGCAAGGCAGAATTCCAGGTCACGTATAGTTCGGATACTTGCCGTGGAATGGCGTCGGCCAGCTTTCTTTTCCTTCGCTACGAGATTCTAGATTCTAGCCCCACAGCCGGCCTCCATCCCCTGAAATATATCAAAGTTCATGCGTTTCTACCTAATATCACTCGCGTGCACGGCCTCGCCCCCTCTTGGCCACTTCCAGAGCCACCGACGGTTCACGTGCCAGCATGTCCCCCACCGTCACCGTTTCTCTGATCTTTATTCATTCTTTCGCCTCGCCCATTTCAATTTTTCTACAGTTTAGCTGGAAGAAAAGTCGCAAGTCTCCCTAGCGGTACCGAGCCCGGTACGCGTGCCCGATAAATTCTGCGGCTCCTAATGTTTAGCTTTTATGGCGCGTCAGCCGCTGTTTTAAAAAGCTCTCCTTCTCCTCGCGAACCCTTTCCTACCCTGCTCTGACTGTCTCTCTGTGTGGTTCAGGATACAGGGAGGCATTAAGTCTTACGTTTAAAACTCTTCGATTTCCTGGTCCGCAAGAGTTTATCGAGAAAGAGAATCTCCGTCGCGGGGAAATCTTGTATTATATACCGTTTATACAAGTAACAGCCGGCCTTCTCTTAATATTATCCATCCATTATTCATCCCGGATCATGGCGAGATCTTTCGGAATCGTATTCGCGGTAGACGCGGACGGCGAGAAGTGTCTGATTCAGATTCAAATGCTCATAGATCCTGCTGTAGATCCGCGGCCATCCCGCAGTCCATTGTATTTATTGGCAGAGACAGGCCGCCCACGTATGAAAGCCGGTCTTGTGTAAGTTTACCCCAACATCGGGAGAGCACGCATCCCTTGTACCGGCTATTCCGCTGGAATCGAGACCGGCGAAAGATCTTCCAGGAGAACTTCCGCCCGGAGTATTCGGACAACTTCCCTTATTTCCTCTTCGAAACTTTCGTTCGGCTCTAAAGTAACTCCGTGGACGGAAGTCTGCCCAATGAATACGCGAGGATAGCATTCTTCGTTTTACCGAATAACATTCGCTAAACTACTCAGAATTTCTCGAGTTATCGGATTCTAATTCCATCCCTTGTTTCCTCAAGTGATGATATCCCAACAGCGAAGGACCCCTGGAACAACGACCTCTACGGTGTATAGTAAAGCGACAGGAGCGCTGTGCGATAGAAATTCTACGTTGCGCGCTTGAAACAAGGGTGTCTATTAATAACCGCCGTTTTAAGCTCGACTACTTTTCCTGAAACCGCGGCGGGGGTTGTTGGCGAAAACCCAGGACCGTCGGACTATTAAATCGAAAGGGAAAGAAAAAAACGATCGGCGAGGACGAAGCGCTGTCTCCTTTGCCGGGGTATTTGTATTTTAAAGCACAAAAGACGCGAAAGGGGATGATACGAGATCGAAGCGCGGAATAACGCGGGGGCGGCGGGTCTCTCGGTATAAGGGTGGTCGCAAACAGAATGGTGGGGTGCCCCCCCCATCTGCTAGCTCCGTCTCTTTCCCTCTGCCGTTCACGGGGTGGAAGGATGCAGGGGTGTGGGGTCGGGTTTCAACCATGATTTCCATTCGCCAGCCATCCATCTTGTTTGAGACTGGAAACTGACAGATAGACGCGGATCCGAGTGCCGGTGACGTGGCAAGTCTTGCACGACTATGCAGCCGCGCGTGTTCTATGCTTGCACGCGCGCCAACTAGCACACGAGGCAAGTGTACACGCAGTACCACCGAGGCGGCCAGCTCCAACTTCCCTATCCGCGTGAAAAATTCATTCTCGACGACATTAGCGGAAAGAAATTGCTTCTCCTTTCTGACCGGCACGAACCGGCGAGTCGGTCGACCGCCCTCTCCCACCCTCAACCACTCTTCAACCCCTTCTCAGCCCCGCGCCCACAGTCGTGAACGATATTCTCGCGCCTGGCAATGTGGAATTTCGGTTAAATTTTTTAACAAGTCAATGGCATAGAATCTCGTTCCAAAACAGATATTATTTTTTATTATTATATATATTATTATTAATATAAGAATTATGATAACTGAGAAATAGAATTATAGGGAATGGGATACTAAATTAAGGTGAAATAGGGAGATTTATTATAGGTAGGAACGTGTTAGGATTTTGTGCAAAAATATATTTGGACATATTTATTCATTTTGAGTAATTTTTTATTATGTATTTACAGTTGTACAAAGTAATCGTCCATTTTCAGATTACTTAACTGTTAATGCCGCTGTTTCCGGTTGCAATTAGCCGAAAACATGATACGGTCTTTCGCCTTCCAAGATATTTCTAAATGTGCAACGATTAATGGGTTACCTTCGCTCGCTTAAGGGCCGCGTCGATACGCGTGAAGGATAAAATCGGAAATGCACGTTGGTTACCTGTATATAGGGGTTACACTTAGCTGAGCTATCTTCGGTACCGTTACTCGTAGTATTCATGACGTAGTATAGCTCATTGTCCGTTCAGGTGCAATTATTCCTGCCCATTCGCTCGTTACTTAATGAGTATAACTAAAGTCGTGAGCCAACCATACGGAATGTTCCATAGTTTAGGCTTTCACGTTCCCACTCTAATTCTCAGGAAATTGGAAAATATAACTCCTCCCATCGAATACTCTACTTTCTTTTTTTTTTTTTTTTTTTTTTATATGCTCGTTACTGCTATTATATTACAAGAATTGTTCTACTTCGACTTCTATTTGTACACATTGCAATTTCGTCTCGCCGAGCCACCTGATTTATTCTCGTGATCTGTTCTCCTGATCGATTCGAGTACAATAAAAACAGTTACAAAATTCTGAAGGGAATAATGCAAGTGAGGCGGTCTCTCCAGAAATCGAACGCAAACTCGTGAGCCAACCATACGGAATGTTCCCTCGTTTAGGTTTTCACGTTCCCACTCTAATTCTCAGGAAATTGGAAAATATAACTCCTTCCATCGAATACTCTACTTTCTTTTTTTTTTTTTTTCTATATGCTCGTTACTGCTACTATATTACAAAAATTGTTCTACTCCGATTTCTATTTGTACACAGTGCAATTTCGTCTCGCCGAGCCACCTGATCTATTCTCCTGATCTATTGTCCTGATCGATTCGAGTACAATAAAAACAGTTACAAAATTCTGAAGGCAATAATGCAAGTGGGGCGGTCTCTCCAGAAATCGAACGCAAAGTCGTGAGCTAACCATACGGAATGTTCCCTCGTTTAGGTTTTCACGTTCCCACTCTAATTCTCAGGAAATTGGAAAATATAACTCCTTCCATCGAATACTCTACTTTCTTTTTTTTTCTTTTCTATATGCTCGTAGCTGCTACTATATTACAAGAATGGTTCTACCCCGATTTCTATTTTTACACAACTTGATCTATTCTCCTGATCTATTCTCCTGATCTATTCTCCTGATCTATTCTCCTGATCGATTCGACTACAATAAAAACAGTTACAAAAACAATTACTCCAGAAATCGAACGTAAAATTGAATCAAAATCCGCGGGCTGAATCCTTACAAGCTCATCAAGTTCGTAACTATTTCCGGATAGTCAATCGAGATGCTGTTGCAAATTTCATCGAAAGTCTTTATAAGCGTGGACTGAAACTGACAAGAAGTATCGTTCGCCCAGCAGTTTAGATCCGGAAGAGGCAAATTGCTCGAACCTTCTTGGAAGCTGCAGCCCGGGTTCGCGTTGAACGTGTCCTGACTCGACCCCGCTATTGCGCAAGAGTTCAACTGCTGGCCGCACGAGTTGTACCCGCAGCTATCAACCTGATACTGGAATTGAGTTTGGTTGTCCCATTGTTGGAAGTAATTGCAAGGCTGCTGCTGCTGTGGGTATTGGTTGGCAGGTTGCTCCAGTTGTCCCTGGTAGCTTTGCGATGGCAGCTGATCCACGAACTGCATACTGTTCGCCGTTATTGTTGGATTAACGTAGTTTTGCGCGGCATATTGGGCGCCATTGATGGCGTCTCGAGCCTCCGCTGTCGATTGACCAGTGCCTTGGAGGCTGTTCGAATACATATATGACATGCCGTGACTCGGGCCAGGATTCTGTTGACAGGCGGTCATGCTGGCAGACCATGTTGGGGATAGATCAGTTGGAGAAGCGTTTTCAGGCTTGATCTCGTTGCTAGGACCGGGAGAAGACGCGCCCTTCGAGCCTCCGATCTTTGAGCAACTCCCGCCCTTCAAAATCTGCTCCTTCTTGTACTTCATCCGGCGGTTCTGGAACCAGATTTTGATCTGGCGCTCCGTCAGGGACAACGATGCCGCCATCTCGATTCGACGTGGACGGCAGAGATAACGGCCGCAGTGGAATTCTTTCTCCAATTCCACCAACTGAGCGCTGGAGTAAGCCGTACGTGAACGCTTTCCGCTGGACTTTTTCTGTGCACCTGCGAAATGATAAAATTCAGTTTAGTCGGGGTTGTTGGGATTTTCGAGGCGTTCGAAGTCTAAACCGCGGACTGGAAACCCCCTGGCGAATTTAGATCGACGCTTGATCGAAGTCATTTCGACGTCGTGAAATCTTAATTTCCATAAGGCGTTTCGCGTGAAAACAGGAATCGTTCGGAGAGCGGCGAAGAAAAGGTGGCGAGGGTCGCACAGTAGGAAACTTGTCGACTCACGAGCAGGCCAATATTCCCGCTGTGCGGCTCGCAGCCTGAACACCGGAGTCATATAATTGGATTAAATGGCAACGCGGGCCACAAAGAGTCAAAGGGGAAGGTTGGTTTGGCGCGGCTCAATCCGCTACTTGATGATTTTACGACGGTGTTATTGACTTCGAGGACCCTCGATCCGGGAAATCCACGAGAACACAATGCATAACTTCCGGCAAACACTCCTTTGAAGGATAATACCTAGCGAAATGTTGTACTAGCAAGGTAATAGAAATTTAATGCATCATGATGACTTTAATTACGGTTCGACGGAAATTAGGTACGTTCAACCCACAGCTTATTCTAGATTATTCGAGAACAATAACGCGCCAGTTTCGATAGGGTAAATTGGAGATTGCTCTGCGTGACTGGACACGTGTCCACGCTGATTGTTTTTTCTCTATTTCGGCCGTGAGGACAGTGTATTGTGACACGCGGATAGAATTCCGTGATTCCTCCGGTATTTCGTGACGTATAGATGCCCCAGGGGTAAGAAACGTTTCGGCGTATCTTATCATTGCAAGTAAGCGCTGTGTCGTTGGCCTCGATTTTCACATTCTGATCAGCCTCGGAAGAAGCATATGATAAAAATTATGAGAATTTTATCTTTCCGTGCCTGACACTGCGCAGCTGATTTAATCGAAATTCTTCACTTTTCAGGGAAGTATATAGACTGAGAATTCCATCATCCAACATGTAAATAACCTTAAGGAACACTATTCGACTGATGATGGAATCGCGCAGATTTTTTTATATAGATCGAAGGTACGTGTTACAGAGGTCACAAAAATGTAAATTAAAGATGCTCCCAAAAGCTGGTCTGACCTTGGAAAATCAACAAAGGTCGAACAGGGGAAAGAAGAAAAATGAGACAAAGAGAATGACAAAACCGTTTGTTGAAATTTATTTATCTCTATTATATGAAAATACGGTATAGTAAATGAATGATAATAGATTAATGATAGATAACAATTAGAAGAAATTAATGACTATAGGTAAATAAAATTAATGATAATACTATTGAAATCACAACAGTGGGTAATTAACCATTACATTTATGATAAACAGTGTTCGGTCGTTGTAGTCATTGTGAAAATTATTATTGTTTCAATCACTTTTTTAAACCTTCTTGTCCACAAGATTATCATAAATGTATGTAAAGGTTAATTACCCACTGTTGTGATTTCAATAGTATTATCATTAATTTTATTTACATATAGTCATTAATTTCTTCTAATTGTTATCTATCATTAATCTATTATCATTCATTTACTATAACGCATTTCCATATAATAGAGATAAATAAATTTCAACAAACGGTTTTGTCATTCTTTTTGTCTCATTTTTCTTCTTTCCCCTGTTCCACCTTTGTTGATTTTTCAAGTTCAGACCTGCTTTTGGGAGCATCTTTAATTTACATTTTTGTGACCTCTGTAACATGTACCTTCGACGTATATAAAAAAATCTGCGCGATTCCATCATCAGTTGCTGGTGTCCGACCTGAAGTCTAGATTCTTATTTGAAAGTCGCTATTGAATCTGCAGTTGCTTCTAGAGAGCAGCGAACCGTTTTTCAATCGCGGCGCAAAAAAAAAAATTGGAACGGTAACACCGGAGGCGAGAGTTTCGAAGCGGTTGGAGAATATTTTGCGACCAATAAACATGTCAGCACTGACCCGAGGATAGTAGTCCATCATCTGGTGACTCTGTTTTATGTAAACCTATGTAGAGCATCGACGAGCAAGCCGCGCGCCGTTTTATAATCCCTCGAGACTAAAGTCTCCTAAATGGGCAGCTCGTTAATCAAACTTGATTTAGTGATGTCTACGGGAACGTCTATTTGCCTGGAATCCGTGACGACGGCAGGACCTTCTTGTTTAACATTGTCGCGTAATTTTAGCTACGCGGTAAAAACGTTTACGCGAACCTAACGCTTATAATATGGATTTTACAATTATGCACGGTATCCATCCTTCGCTTACGTACACCTTTGCTGGTTCCAGCCAAAAGAACGGAGGTTTCACTAATACTTTTGTTTTACTACTAGCTTCACTACCCTTTGTCTATAAGAATTATCTACGCATTGGAACACGAAACCGTCAGCACTATCTTTTCACTAGACACTTATGAAAAGGAAGATGTTGCAAGCATCTTTCTGAATTGGATAAATACCTTGGTTGGGTGACAGGTTACTCGGCGCAGGATCGGTCGGTTGGTTCTCCGCGTTTCCTGCAATCTGTTGCTGTCTGCCGCTGACTTCCTCCCTGAGCAGGACTCTCCGCTCGTGGTTGATCCACCGGGGTTGCCTAGCGTCGTTCCAAAAGTAATTTTCTCGCGTATTCTGCTGCAGAACCCGGTTCTGCAGACAGGTACCACCGTTCCAGCTGGAACTAGACGTCGAGGAATCGACGCTGATGGGAGACAAAGGGAAATTGCTGTTCACCGTAGGCGGAGGCATGCACTGCGTATCCGTGGGCCGAGAAAATTCTACGAGCGTCATTTTGGATTGCCGTTGACCGGTCTCGGTAGCACACTCCTCACTGACTTTGAACAGGTTAACTGACACAGCCGACGGGTTCGAGGTTTCTCGGACTACTGACATGTCGCCCGTCAATTCGTTGCCAATTTGTAGGAGTTTCCCGTACCGTGGCTACGGCCAATCGGCGGCCGATCGGCGTCCAGGGCAATAAACCCTTTTGTTCGGGGATTATGTTACCGCGGCGACGTGGGCCTGCCGTCGAGGTTCGACTGACCCCCGATCTATAACCGATACCCCCCGAAGACTGTGGGCCGCACGAGGTTTTCCCGGGCAAGGCCCCACGCGAAATATCCAAATCGCTCTCCACGACCTCATCCCCATCCTTGGCCTCGTGCCTGCCACGAAAGTCCCTTGCACCACGCTTTTCCTACCACCCCGAGTTGAAGCTTGGACAATGACCGTTCCGTAGATCGCTACTGATTTAGATTCCACTGCGTCGATCCAAAGTTACGATAGGTAGTTATTTATTTATTTATTTAGTACTGATATATGTACACGGACCAAGCCCTGCTAGGAAATATAATAGAGAAAAATAAAAGTGGAAGGTGAAGATAGTAGTGAGAAAAGATATAATATGTGTAATCTATATTTTTATGTAAGTTACAAACAATGAATTTTATCTGTCTAATTTATGCAGCGTTCCTAATGTTTCGATTACTTGAGATGGAAGACAAAAGGGGCAGTTGTTCCCTGGCTTCTGAGAAAAAATCGCTCATTTTTCAAAACTGATCTTTATTAAGTTCTCTATTAATTCTGCAACTATGATCGTGCTTATGTCTTACATATCTTAAAAGTTATGTAAAATTATAGTGCTAATTAACATCAAATGTCATTGCATATGACATATTTGCATTAAAGTGATTGGTTTTTATAAACGGTATTGTTTCGAAATTCGAACGCTCACACGTATTTTTCAACGGTTCGTTTTTTGCCCTGCCTTTGTTTTCACCTCTGATGCTTGTTGTTTGCCCGGTATTTACTTTAGTCATCTTCCAACCGACTCAAGTGTCGGACGTTACTAATCGAACGCGCCGACTGATAAATTTAATAGTTCACGCAATATTCTAATACATACGTCGGAAACTCTATATATTTTATGGACTAGTGAATAGTTGCAAAACGACTTTTTAAGAATTTGTATTAAGTGACCGAACCTTGCGCCGAAATCATAATAATTTATTAAGTTTATACTAAAAAGGGAATATTTTTAATTTTCGGCTTTAAATTTTTAATTAAATTGGCACTATAAAGTGGGTTAAAATATGCAAGAGCGGTATATTTTTCTTTACCGTCATCCAAAAGTTGCCCGTCCTCCTGCAACAAAGTCCGCGGACGCCTCTGGTGGAAGAAGTTTGGAACACATTTAAAATGTGATTGGAAATCTATTATACATATATATAAAAAAAAAAAGAATAAGATGATCTATATCCATCTGTTAGAGTTGTCGGGGTGTTCGAAATAAGAAAGTTGACACAGGTGATTCTCCTATCGAGGGATTTACGTCCTCACAGTCGAGACGGGATCATCGTCCCTGTCTGGGCGTCCCGTTCACGTCGCATCGATATAATACGCTAAACCCGGGTATCGATAATTTCTGTCCTCGTCCTACGGACATTCAGAACAATGCTGTCCGAAAACCTGCCTACAGGCTTCTGTTTCTGTTGGATTCCCTCGCGATAGCCTAGTGTGTAACTTCGTGACGTCATAATTCTGCATAAACTTAAGAAATCTTTTTCTCGGAAGATTCTACGATAGATAATGAAGTTTCGTAAGAATAAGTGTCCCCAGTTCTAGATGGCCGCGATAGCGAACGTAAACGATAGTTTACTATCTTCGACAAGACATAAATTAGTGGTGGTATTTTTTTTTGGCAAAATTTATATTTAATTTCTGAGTTTGGGTTCCTCCAGTTCCGTTATTTTTAGTTCCCTCGTTGTAGCCTTCGCAATTGTGACTTTCTGTTAAAATATTAGTACCAAAGTTCAACTTCGCTAGTTTATTAATTAGAATAATTTCGCAGGAACCGTCGGTTTATTTTCATTTTGATATATTTTATACATGGTATAAATCCCGATAGAGGCAGCGCTAAATCGGTTCGGTTTCTAAAGGTCCAGCTTTCAAGATGCGAAAGCGAGAAATTGATCAGCGTCATTCTGTCCGACCATTTCTGTTCTCTTTCTCTCTCTCTCCCTCTCTCCCACTCTCCCCCCTCCCCAAGTTCTCTCTCCCTCCCTCCCGCTCTCTGTCTCCTTCCCTCTCGGCCCGGTAAGATCCTATATTCCGTTTTTCCCGACTCCACCCTCTCACCGTTGCTCTATTTTCTCCTTCTTCCTGGTTTTCCCTTCTCACGGAATCAGCCATTCTCCGTCCGCGGCGAGAGCTGTCTGCAGGCCCGCGCCACCGCTTTTCCAGGCATCCTGCGGCCCACCCCTCAACCCCAGACCACATCCACCGCCACCGCCACCCCCTTCCTTCTCCACCTCCCCCCCCCGGCCTTCGCCACCTCCTCTTCCCGGCGAAGCGTTCTCTTTTTCTGCGTTCAACCATTCCGTGGACAAAGATCGTTTGAAGGAAAAAGAATATCGTGTGCCGGCCGAGGGGGGAGAGTGGTAACGGAGGGGGATAGAAAAAAGGCATCTTCCCGTTGCTTCTTTCGCTAATTCTCTTTTTACCGGCGAGCTTTTTCTCGCGCGAGATCGCGCATCCGCGCTTTCCACCCTGTTTTCCTGCTTCTGGGGGAAAAATCGGTGCTGTCTCGAGGTTTCACTGCGTTCGAACAAGTTGAAAGGCGCTTCGAGCGTGACACGCAAGTTTTTCGTACATAAATGTACTCATTAGCCGTCGCTGAACGCGCAGAAGCTAATATTAAAACGGATCTAACGGTCGATGGCGATCGACTGAATAAGATAAATGTCCCAATTAGCGGCCCAGTTTCAATTATTGACACTTTATCCTTTATATTTGAATGAGATTCTTTTTCTGTTCGGAACGGGCGTTAAATGTATCGAATTCGATTGGGGAATATTCAATGTACCTTGCTGATGGTTTATCTGATGTATATCATAACGTATAATTAAATAATTAATACATTTTTCACGTGGCACCTGAAAATCCGTGAAAAAGTAGTTTTATATTGGGAAACCAAGAATTTCGATACGCCAACTAGTGACAGAAAATTGAACTATTGAGAGTAGGTCGAAATCCATATGATTATCAGTGTTTCAATAGACAAGTTATGAAAAATGAGTGTTTTTAAATTTTTTTCAACATTAATTTCTTACTTATTCGATTAATAAATACTTATTCGGAATGTTTGGTGGGACCCGGGCCTACTTTCAATAGTTCGCCAACTCACCACCACAGCGCTGTAACCTAAGCCACGCCTCCACTAAGTTTCCCAATATTAATTTTATGTATTAAATATTTCCTGCATGGGGGTATCAATTTAAGAAAAATATATTCACGTAACTTCAAAAATACAAGTGCACCACATAATATATTTATTATTAATAATTATATTCGAACAATTTCATCGCAAGAAAGAGGCCTTTTTCATACTGTAAAAGAACCAGCCACATGATAGGCTATTAATGACTAACCGCGATAAATATTTCTAACATGTAAATACGTTAGAACGTGCGCGTAGATCTGACAGGGTCGCTAATTGTGACATTTGCCTAACCGAAGAAATGTTAGTTGGTATTTCTTCGTAAATCGACGGCGGCGTAATCGCGAGTCGATCGACACAAGGGATTTTCAATACTAATCTGTACGGAGGGAAGTTAAAACGCCATAAATTACCCGAAGGTCCTCGACGACTGCGAGTAGACAAGCGCGATCCTACGAAGGATTAGACTGGCGGTTGATAAGGCGTTTGCGTCCTCGTGGGTCTTACGTGGAACGAGGTTTACGTCCTCGTGAAAGCCTCTTGACTTTTCACGACGTTGATCCCACGAGTAGATGCGGCCGAATGGAAAACTCCTCGTTCCGGATTAACGGGCATTGCGTAAAATCCGATTCCGCCTTCCTACTAACCCCTTGCTTAATTCGTCCTTCGTTCTCTCTCCTATTCCCCCCCCTACAGTAATCATTTTCCACTCACGCCGGGCGCTGCCTATTTTATATCCCGTACCTACGCGATGAGCGCCGTAATCCGTGAAACGTATGAAACGAATGAGAATGTAGAATAAAATACCGAGCATGGAAATCGAAAGTTGATCGTCCTCGATCTACCCCAACGACCGTTTCGTTGCGCGATTCTTTATCGCGGATATGAATAAAAGCTCCGGGCGAACGTGGCAATCAATAAATTTCAATTAGGAGGAATTTCGGTGCCGCTATTGCCGTCATCGTGAGAAGGGTTCTCTATATCCACGCGTATCCCCATGTTTCCCAATGGCGGCGAATATTCCCGGTGCCCGGATTTCGAGATCGACGAGCCGTACCTCCGCTTTTGTATAATGTAATCTAGAAGTTTGACGGGGTCTGACGGTGGATTGCCGTCAGCAACGTCGAGGCGAGAGAGCGGTGAAGCGAGTCAGGCCAGTCGGAGCGACGAAAACGGGGGAAAACGGGATACGAAGAATGCTGAAGCGACGGGGATGACGTAAAAGGGGAGAGCCCGGAGATGAAGGGATTATTTCGAGTATAGAAAAGTAATTACGGCAAAATTATCTTCCCGCTTACCTAGCCCCGTGCGAATTCTTTCCTACTCAGCGAGTCAGCTTGCAAAATACACGCTGACAGTTTATTAAGCCGTTGACGGCGGAGATTCTAGCTCGCCACGGTTTTAACACTACTTAATTTCCTCGACGGAGTAACTTTTTTAGTCGGTTTCCAAGAAATACAAATCAATTATCCGATCGTTCTCAGCGAAGATCTTGTTGAAAATAGAATGGAGCACAGGGTAAAGGACCCAATTACTGCCACCTACCCAATTACTGTCACCCTAAGTTGTTTTAAATAATGTGGAATGATGCATAAAAAGAATTTAGCATACAATTGAATACAATTGAAGCATACACTTAATTCTTTCTTTGTTGATTTGGATAAAACGGAAGTGAATATAAAAATTTAAAGCGGATATTAGGAGAGTGGAAACGATGACTTCCTTACTAGGGAAATAGAAAACAAGGCGTTAAAGAAAATGCTGTAATTCTAATATTTAAGTGGGCATTCTAACTTTGGGACCGAAAAATATGTGAGTATTTGTGAATTTTTTGCACGAAAACTGTTCCGCATATTAATTTGAAATTTGGCAGGCTGTTTTATAGTATCTTGAACTATTGTTCTGAATTTTTTTATGACTGTAAACGTAAAAGCTTGGCAATCCCCAAATATCTTTTTGAAATTGCTGAATTTATACATAAAAATCGAAGTTTTAAGATCCACCAATTTATTTTCATCAAGTAAACATATCAAGCAATAATAAATAACGAGAACAACCTATACTTTTAGTCCATAAGTACAGGATTATAAGATAATGTCAGTGTCAACGCTTAAATTGTTAGTAATTGTGTCCTTTACGTGAAAAGCAGAGTACGACGTAAGAAGGAGCAGATACAGAAGGCCAGCGAAATTCCCTCGCAAAGTATGACGTGGAATTATCTCTGAAAAGAGAAGAGGAGAAGTAGAAACATATTTTTATCTAAACGCGTTGGTGTGCTATAAAGCAGCGGCCATAAAACGTTGAGCATGAGACGCTGTAATAGAAAACCGCGAATCAACTCCCCTCCGCGGCGTGTCAAAAGAATTTCCTCCGAGGGAGGACAGAACGTGGCCTCTTGAGGGTGCCTCCACGGTCGACCAACCCCCTTTGCCGCCCTCCTCGGGCACTAGTCGTCGTGTAACATATGCTTTTATCTAAATTAAACAGTGTCGGCGCGATTTTCATTTCCTGGCCTGAAGCCGCTGATGTTATCCGCAGGATAGCGCGTCGCGAGAGCGTTGCTAAGGGTCGGGAAAGGTTTACCCTCCCTTCACCAACCGACCAACCCTCTGCCCTGTCCCTCTCCCTCTTTCTTTCTTGTTCTCCTTTACCCTACCGCGGCCTCGTCGCCTTATACGCCCGCCGCGTCGCGTCTCTATACCTATGCGCTTTGCCCTGCTATCTCCCCATATTCTAACGGATCCCTTCACCCCCGTTGCCGGTCTCTTCCTGTTCCCGTCTCTCCTTCTTTCCTCGCCACTCCACCCCTCTAAAATATGTATGCCCAGGTATATCGTACCCCCCGCAACGATCCTCGAAACTGTAATCGTAATTTGCCGAATCCAGGTATCGACGCCGAACCCGGCAAGCAGATCGACGCCTGAGTTTCTGGCAACTTTTTACTACTAAGATGCTATTAAGATGCGGGACGGCGAGCGTTTCTACGCTACTGCGTTTCAGATTGATAGTTTTATCAATCGGGAAAGTTTCACTGACCTATTTCTTGATTCCTTCGCGTGTCGTTATCTGGACATCTTGCCGCTCCCTCCGTGCTCCCCTAGCAACGATCGATCGTTCCACGAATCAATTCCGAGCGAGGATCGATTCTCGTTAAGAATAGTTCGCGGGAGCATCGATAACGGCGGCAACGAATTACCGCCAGGGATGGTCGGTCCGCTGGAAGGCGAAGAGAAACCGGCTCTATCCGCTGGGAGCAGCTCCCGATCGTTTCGCAGGGAGGATTTCGGTTCGCGGCAAGAAGCAGCCGCGGATATGACGTGTTTTTATCGGCCAACTCAGGGCAAGATCGCCTCGGAGCCGTCAACTTCACGCCGGATGCGGAGATCCTCGCGAGCAGATAGAAAAGGCATCCCACTTTTATACTCTGGAGGTTAAAGTTTAGGAAGTTATTTTGACTTTCAGGGGGTTGAATGCCTCCGCCCTCCACCCTAGGCTCCTTTTGCGCGGGAAAAGCAACCACGTCAGCTCGCTTGACGTTTCGTGTCATAGTCACCCTAGCCCCGCCGAACTCACCCCCTTCCCCAACCACCCTATATCGGCTATCTCCTCGTTCCCTCTCTCTTTCTCAAACTCTTAGCGTCCTCCGCTCCGTCGTTTCACTTCTCTTTCCTCAACTTTTATTTTCTTCCCTCCCCTTCGGCGCAATTTGCGTATTGAGGAGTTACAGGCCGTTGACCCGGAGGCCTTTCTTTACGCGTAAAAAATTCTACGGTTACGATTCAATGATTTTTAGTGCAGCAGAGTAAATCGGGGTTCATCGGGCACAGTTCTCTCTAACGCTCGGGTTTCGTTCCATGGAAACATGCTTCCTTGTGCGTGTTTTATTCCCATTTTGCATGTTCTTTATCGCTCTCGTTTCTCCGGCAACGCGTCTATAGATCTAGTACCTATTTCACATTCGCGTCGTTTCCCTTTTTCTATCCGCGAAATTTTACGTTGTCCGCGCCACCATTTCTCTTTCCCGCCCTCTCGGCTCCTTCTTGTCCCGTGTCTCAGCGTCGAGCAAAAAAGTTGGCAATTTTATAACGGAAGTTGGCTGAATACAAAATCAGTGGGCTGTCGCTCTTCACGGCCAACTTGTATCGTATTTTAATGGAACTGACTCGCTGCCGGCGTGTCCGCGCCGTCACCTAGACACCGGCAACGATTCTCCCTCGCAAATTCTTCGACAAATCTTTCCCGGACCGGTGCTAAAACGTTTTAAAGCTACAGCTGCGAGTATCTGTTTCGATAACGAACGAGAGGCGTCCTTTTATAAAATACTGGGTATTGCGCATGAGATTTCTATACGCGTGTAAAGGAAACTCTCCTTCCCGTGCTCGGCACACTCGGTCAAATCCTGTCAAGTGTAAGGGAACATGCAATATTCGCATTAGAGTCGAAATTCACCTCCGATAGAACGAGATAGTGTAAAACAGTCGGACGTCGTGTCTCGATAGGAAGAAGTTAAAAGTCGTCGCCAATTAGGATGTAGAAGTTCTGAAATTCGTAAGAGGAAAGCACAATCAGTCGGTTTACAGCGGAGCGTTTTATTAAGAACCGTGGGACCGGGGACAAGAAAGAAATTTTCATAATTTACTGCTGATACCCCCGGCGAAGACGGCTGACAGGCGGCGTCCAGGGTCATTCACGGAATTTACCACCCCGTCGACAAGACGACGCCTCCTTGAACCGCCGAAATCTAAGCAGGCCAACACCGTGGCGCGGTGACGTCTAGACTGGCAGCTGCCAGTAGTGCCAACCGCACCTAGAAACCGTTTATTGCACCCTTTTCGAATTCATCTTACCCATCATTATACGGTCGGGCAAAGGTTATATAGCACCTTCGACGCCTCGAAATTATCCGGGACAAACCAAACGGTAACTTTAGCTTAACTTTCGTGGAAAGCCAAGCGGTAGCAATAAGGCAAAAAATACTTGGTGCCAGTGCTGTAAACCACTGGACTGGATCGGGCGGTTATGGCAGGGATTAGAGAAAGAGGTATCGGGGGGAAAGAATTTGGGGTAATAAAGATTCCCCCCCCCCCCCCCCCCATAAACATGACTCATGTACGAAAGAAGCTAATTCCCTTTAAGTCACGAAAAAAGTTCTCGCGCAAAGATTGTGAAATCAACTTTGCTAATTCCAATTGTATCTTTAACCCTTTAATTCACGAAAAAAGTTCTCACGCAAAGATTGTGAAATCATCTTTGCTAATTCCAATTGTATTCTCGTTCTCCGTTCGAACACTGATTCCTCTGTCACTTTTTATACTTGACATTCCTTTATTGGCCACAAATCAATTCGGTGCTCAGATTTTTAGCTTCGGTTTTAAGGAATTAGCGGGCATGGTATAAGAAAAATACTATGAGATCGACTAACAAAGGTTCAGATTTGTTTAAGATGAAGCTAGATGTCTAAGTGTCCACGATTTTGTCACGTACTTTCACGCAATCGGTTCACCACATATGTAAGTAGTAAATCACGCAAATTGTTTCCTGATCGAGGAAAACACTTTATCGAGGAAGAACTCCGTAAACTTTTTCCGGTTCCCTCTATCAAGATTATTATTACATTAGCATCCTACTTAATAAAAGACTAGTTGAAATTTAGGAAACTCCATTGATTCCCATAAATTGCTTAAAAGCTCGCGCCAGTATTAATTTCACCCTCCCGAGAAGGATGAAGGCGCATTATTATTACGTCGTTCATTCAACCATCATCCGCCAGCAGCGTCGTATTTCATCTCCGCAGCCTCGTATCACAGTCACCTGGTTGCACTTGCTCTCCGAAAGCCCAGCCAGCGAAATCCCTTATCAGGCTTTATTATTAGGTTATACAAACACCGCTGTCCGTGGCCAGGCACGCGGAGTTATCCAGGTTGGAGGTAGCATCGGGCAGCGCGAGTGTTCACCGTGTCGTGGAGCCAGAAGAGCACGGGGTGTCCGGGGATTGAAGGGGGTTGCTTGCGCAACGGATGATATATTATCGGGTGCTGTTTGCACTTTGACAACATCGCGGGGCATAAAAACGCTGACTCATTTAAAGCGGCCCCCAGGATTGCGCGGTGCTTCGGGAGGATCCGCGTGCCGACACCCCCGGATCCCTCCTCGGCTGGCCCTCCAGCCACCCAGCCACCGGCCAACCACCCCTTCTACGTTCCAGAGAGAGCCACCGTGCCGTTCCAGCTTCCCTCTGTTTCTCTCCCCTGGGCATCCTTCTCTCCTTCTACTTCCTACTTCCTCTCGGCACTCTTCTGGCCCCGCTTTGTCCACCGGCTTCCTCGTCCCAGCCACCACCCACGATTCCTCCGTTTCACCGACCGCCGAACCACCCCCTTTTCTCCGCAGCCTCACCCCCCCATCCAGAGGCCCGAAGCCGCTCCGGCATCTCGTGACTCTTTTTTCTTCCGCGCCAACGGCCACTGGACTCACCCCCTCCTTCTTTCTCGCTCTCTCGCACCGCCGTGCAACGTTCACTCTCCCGCCACCCCCAAACCCCAAGGCAGTTTGCCTCTCCGTCGTAGCGTTTCTGCGTTCTCTGGGTTACCCACAAACTGCCTGCCAACGCTTCCCATCACCCCCCTCCCACCCGCCCCTCCTGCGTCTTTCTTTCCTCCCCGCGACCCTTGCATCCCCGCTCGCCGTGCCGCGGCTAACGGTCTCTTATAATTGCGATTCTTCGTATAATTTTTATTAAGGCTAATTAATTGCAATGGCTTGTATAATTCAGTTTAGTAAGTGTTTCCTCGCGGCATGGTTCCTTCCCCCAGGCTGGGGTCGAAGGTGTTTCGAGGGGTGAGTTCGCCGATACGTCCTCGAGCATTAGCAGTGTGTTAACTGTTACGTAGGTAGTTGCGATTAGTTTCACGATTCTTTTCTGCTTTCACATCTTCTAAATTCATCAGAATTATAGAGCAACAGAGGGAAGGGCGAGGGAAAATTGATCGAATGCCATTATGTGGCAACTGAATGTAGAGCAGTCCCGCTACAAGTTGCACCGATCGCTCGACTAGCAATTTCTCCACGGATTAGGAATCTTGGGCAAAAGTTTGTACACGGATGAGGGGTTGAGGTGCGGAAGCGTGGAGAAATGTGGGTCGCAAAGCTCCCTCGAGTGGATTCAGCAGGGTATTCAATGGGGTAAATGGGGTATTGCATATTAAATACGCTGATAGGGGGATGAAACGAAAGAAGAGGTGGAGGAGGAGGAGAACGAGGAGAGGGTGGGAGAGAATGGCTCTGGGATTCCGGCGGCAACGTGTGGAGCAATGTGTGTAAGCTTGATGCGGTTATTGATTACAGGCTACTGTCATTGACGGCCCGTCATATGGAAACGGTGACCGTTTTTCGTCACGCACACACAAATATGTATGCCCTGTTACGTGGCCACTGCATCCAGTCACGAATACCCATCAAACTTTACTTGCCGCTGTACTTCTGAAGTTTCAATATTTCTTTCCAGCGTCTCCGCTGGGACTATGTAATATGTAAACGTAGTCGGGTCGAATTAGCAGCGGGGGTCGGTCGCTAATAATCGAGTAATAATCGTTCGGGGATAACGTATAGGCACAAGGCGTGCTCGCATTCACAGAAAGCCAGAACGTACAATATTAGACAAAGGTATTTGAAATACTTGAATACGCACAGTAAATCTAGATGTAACGAACTCGAACCACGGTTGTGGTATTATTTTTACTCCTAGGAATGTATTTTTCACTTTACAAATACTCTCTCAAGCATTATTTGCTAAACTTTTGTCAGTGAAAATACCCTGAATTCACAATCTTCTCGAGTTATAAATTATTTCTTTAAAACGATGCAGTGAAAACAATTAAAACTCGGCCGATATTTTCATGTAAAAAAAAAAAATTGAAAAAATTGATACGATTTCTTCAACATTTTTTCAGCTGTTTTATCTGTCGAGATCGTCTCTTTCCATAAGAGTACGCGCGAAATCAGTGTAAATTAAAGTCGTTATGACTCAGCAACCGTTTAGTGTATTCGTTTAAGATGTTTGGAGCACACTAAGAAGTCACAAATTGAAGATAGGTGCAATACATCCTTCAGCAGCTCCCTTTGTTAACCGTCGAACCTGTTTTGCGGCAGGTTCAATAAGTATGCCAGAACTTCTGGACCTTCCGGTCGAGGCATTTTATACTTTCCTAGAATTGGAGTCTAATTATTTTTACGAAGGGAAAGGAGTGAAATATATTATATGGCGAAACTGCCACACACTAAATATTTCCGAGTGAAAAAAAGGGTTGTTAACTGTTGGACACTTGTTCCAGGTACACGGAGTCAACGTGGAGCAAGTGCGCGGAGAGGTGGGGTTAAGTAGACGTATCCCTTCGGCAGGATGAATTGCGATACCCTGGGTTAAGGCGGATGCCAGGTATAGTACCTCGGGGTAAACAAAGGTTCGGTTGCGAGCGGCGATCGTATAATCGTGACCTTTACTTATAAAGGAAGGTAATAATCTATGCGCAGGCACACAATAGACGCCAGATAAACGAAGGCCTATAAAATGGAGCAGAAGCAAGCCTGCTTATTTGGTAGTTCGGTATATTGCAGCGAACCGATTGCGAAGAGAAGAGGGAGTGGAATAGTTTTACCGTTTCAGAATCTACTGCCCAAGGAAAGGGTAGTTGATTTCATTTACAATAATCATCGAAGGTTTATAGAAACCTTGGCACTTTTGATTTCTAAATTATGCGCGGGTAGCGGCAATTTGTCCACTGACTAGCGTGCGATGTTTCAAAATGCGTGCGAAACGTTCGTTTCTAAAAATTCTTTATTATTCTATCAAGACATAAACGGGTTATTAATTTTGCGATAGACGTGAGTTATTAATTTTGCGTGCCTGGTGATATATTGTTCTCTTTGGTCATCTGTGGAGACTAACTCAAAGTCAAATATTAGTATCTATTCAATTATTTTGATTCTAAGCTACCTTTCCAGCTTGATATACCGTACTTATTTCTGAAAATAAATTAACCAAGCACCCACGCGTTTGGGAATTGTTTTCCGCCATATTGAACTGTTAGTCAACAGATCCTCTTGGCAAAACACATACGCTCCAACTAATTATTAAATTTATTATATTTCTACGTGCTGTGGTCTTATTTTCGACTGTATTACCAGTGGATTATATAGTGTTCTGATAATTAGAAGGTAAGTTACATGATTAACAGTATCTATTTCTTTTATATTTTGATGATCGTGGCCCAGTGTTGTCATTTTCATATTTAGCTGTAACCAAAAGTGTAGGTACGGGGTAAAACCGTACATCGAACAACGATTCGTAAACTAAGTAGTGTTCCATTTTTGTTTAAATGCGTCAGCATCAGCAAGATGCTACCTACGTAATTATAAACGAAACACTACCACACAAGTTTGGAACTCGGAAAGTATGAAAAAGGCTATAACGAGTATAATCAATTGAAACATGAGTTCAAAATTGGATCCAATGTACAATGTGTGATGGATGGCCACACAAAGGTTGCACTAGCTGGGGATTCGAAGAATTCGGCGATTTTCAATACTGCCTTTGTTAATTGAGACCGTATACATAGTATACAGGGTGGGCAAAACTGGAAAAAGAAGAGGTTTTGTTTTATTTTTCAATTAAGTACCCTATTTAAACTTTTCAATTATATTTTTGTTATTTTGTATTTACGAAAACCTTTAATAAATACCGTTCTTATTACACAAATTGTTTTTTTATTTAAAAAGTTATGGACCTAGAACCTTAAGTATACGGTTCTGGACAGGTTTCCCCTACCTTATTTAAACTTTTAAATTATATTTTTGTTATTTTGTATTTACGAAAACCTTTAATAAATACCGTTCTTATTACGCAATTTGTCTTTTTATTTAAAAAGTTATGGACCTAGAACCTTAAGTATACGATTTTGGACAGGTTTCCCCTACCCTATTTAAACTTTTCAATTATATTTTTGTTATTTTGTATTTACGAAAATCTTTAATAAATACCGTTCTTATTACGCAATTTGTCTTTTTATTTAAAAAGTTATGGACCTAGAACCTTAAGTATACGGTTTTGGACAGGTTTCCCCTACCCTATTTAAACTTTCCAATTATATTTTTGTTATTTTGTATTTACGAAACGCTTTAATAAATACCGTTCTTATTACCCAATTTGTCTTTTTATTTAAAAAGTTATGGACCTAGAACCTTAAGTATACGATTTTGGACAGGTTTCCCCTACATATTAAAATAACCCAATGTGTACTGATTCATTTGCGACAAAGAAGCAAAAGATTCAAACGAGTTCTAACGCCAGTTAATCGAAATAAAAATGCTACGACAAAATTCACTTACATGCTCTAAATACTGAAATTCAGGAGTATAACCACAAAATGAATACACAACGCTCGTTTGTGCCACCAAAACCGAGGTTGTAAATATCGTCAAACAGCTCTCGTATGCCGTGGGTTACCAGATCTGTCGTTCGAAAGATTTTACTTATGTTACAATTTACCCCGTTTTACAACCTACCCCGGCCTCCCCTAATACAAGCGTAAGGAGGCTCAGCTCAGCTTTGATAGCTGTTTCTAAGCCCGCCCTAGACATTTCTCTAAAGAAGTTTGCCTGGACTTTGAAGGGAGCTGTTTGAAACATACACGGACTGTATTCCATTGGCGACAGCAATTGAATGAAGGGAAGACAGAGAAGCCCCGGCTAGGGGGTGAAGTGTTTGCCAAAACGCGTAAACGTAACAGTTAGCGTGAACGTGGACAGACAGAAGGCGAGAGAGAAGCAGACAGAAGGAGAGTCCCGAGGACGTGTGTCCCCAAAAGCCGTGGAGCTCAGCGTTGAGTGATGGCCGCTCAGTCGACCTCGTAACCGGCGCCATACATCATTCAAGATGGCTGGCTTCTCACGCTGCTCGGGGAGAGACAAGGGTGACAACCCTCCCGTCTCTGCTTGCTACTTTTGACTGGCTACGTCTACGCCTTCGCTGATAATCGTGTTACGGAGATATCAATCTTGGGGCGACGCCTCTCCCGCTCCGTTGTAAACTGCATTAACGCTAAGGATGTGCACTGGTATGGACAAAATTCCACCGGAATATATAGTATTTGATTTCTTCTCGCTCGCTTCGATCCCTCCAAGCGAAGAAACTCCAGCGATATCTCGCCGTCCTTTTTTCCCTTTTATTAACCATTGACTTTTATTGCCCTCAAATGCTTTAGCAGTTAATCGATTCGATGCTTGAACTTGAGGAGTTTCTCAAGGGTTTATCGATACATACTCACGTTTGCGCGATTATTGTCGCGATCTGTTTGTTATAAGTTGCTCAAGATATTATCGCCGTTTGGTAAAATGTCGCCAACTAATTTGGAAGGGAGGCGAATATAATGGAATAATTATATATGCGCTATTAGTAGGATATCGAGGATTAATTAATTCGTAATCGTGCATTAACCGCACGCACGACGAATTATTAAACTATTTCAGTATATCAATATATACAAATTGATATCGTTCGCTAGATTAATGGCATTCAGTTGAAAAATTCCTCCTCTCTGTATAAATATCCTGGGTCGAAGGTAATTAACCGTTTGATGAGAAGTGCAAAGTGCAACGAACGAAAACGGAATCATTTTTTACACGAATTTAAAGGGAAAGAACCGGTTTCGAGGTGCCATCTACTGGTTTTAAGTTTCCATTAAACGAATGCGCCTCTCAGCTGGAAAGCATCACGTTCGGGGGACCTACATTACCAACATTGGATGCGTAGAAAAATCCAAGATTTCTTCTATTTAGTCTCCCGCACTGTGTCTGGACTTGTTTGAAAAAAACTAAAGCATTGACGAAATTTAACGCGGATGAACGTTTTCGCTCTTGCTTTCGAAATTATTAACACCGTTCAGACATTTATATTAAGCTTCCGTCTCGAAGCTTTTCCCACAGCGCGAGGAGGAATGACAGCGTAGACGACAAACGGTATAAAACGCACGAAGATTTAATTAAAGTGCCGCGAGGGATGTCGCCGCGTCTGTTCGAGGGAGAAAAGCGCGGTATTATTAATACAATTCCGGTTTCTGCGTTCATATTTTCGCCCTGTCCCATGGACACTTCGTACCTTTCATTCCAGTTTCCCCTTTTCGTCGAATTTTCTCGAGAATTCGTAGGCATTTGTCGCCGAAATGAGAATTTCTTGTTGCTTTCAGAATCCCCGTGTTTCCAGCGTGTCGCAGGGAGATTTTAATACGACACAACAGGCTTGAATATTTCATATTAACGCGGAAAAAAAGTAGGGAAAGGGAAATATTGAACTTTTCTAATTTTTTCGTTAATCCGAATTTTACAGATACATTAGGATGCATTACGAGAGAGGCGAAGCATAATTCCTCCCTTCCAGCATTACCGCGGATTTCTAAAATAAATGGTTATATTTTCCTAAAGACAATAACGCTCGTCTATCTATCACGCGTCCGAGCAATATTGGCGTACCCATCGGATGTAATATTGAAATTGTATTCGTTCGTAATATGAGAGTTATTTATGAAACGTAGCAGGCAATATAGCGGAACGCGCGGGGATGACGGCGAAATCTGATGGTAGCATCACGATATGATACGATATGATGTGAAGAGGATCGAGCCTCCTTGAAATGCAGACCGTGCGTGCTGCTTTCCTCTGCATACTTCCAATATATTCCCGAGAAGACTAACGTATGAAAAACTGTCGGTGCTCATCCTTCTTTTAATAAATATCCCTTTGTGTGCCTTTATTATTCAGCACCATGGATTACATCGATAAAATGTTGGTGTGCAGTGAAATTGCACGAAAGGAAATCATTCCCTGTCACTGTACAGCCCAATAGTGCCCTATTAATCCGAAATCCATGCTGGAAAGCACGGAGATGCATGGTGCGCGGAGCAGTGGTCACGATTAATTCATTTTGGGGCAGACGATGAAGAAAAGCGCGTACAGCGTGCACGGGAGGAATGTTTTTGCATTCGAAGCGAGTTTTCAGAAAACACGGTAGCAACGTGTAACGTGTACGGTTGGAGCTGAACGAAGCGACAGCTGTTCGCCGGTTGGCTGCGCTATTCGATTGTCTCGCTCTTGATGATTGATGATCGTTTCGGGGTAGCTACTGCTGCTGCCGCCGCCTTGACACCGCGTCTGTCTTTTCCCTCATTTCCCGCCGGCTTTTTTTCGTTTCCTCGGCGATTCCAGTGCAACGCAGCCGGTCGATACGTACGAGCCCGGAATACCGAGCTTCCCTCGGAATTCGCTCGCCACGATTTCACTACGTGGACCGGAAGTGCGACCGAGAAGCTGCAGGAAATCCTTCTCGGCCGAGTGAATCGCGCCTTAATCGGACCGTGACAGTGCTTAATTCGGAGTGCTTTAATTGCGATCTACTAATCAGCAGTTGCGGAAGCGCAAATAGAAGCCTGTTAATTACAAGTTTGAAATAAGGAATATACAGTTTAGACACCGCAGATTAATGATTCAAACAGAGTGGACCTCTGAAACCACGTGGATTTTAAAAATCTCAAGGCGAAATTTCGGCTTAAATTAAGGCTAACCCACATCGAAGGCGAACGTAGCAAAAACTGTGATTTCTCTGGGACTCGGAAGCCGAGCGCACGCATCCCTTGTCGAGTCCCAGTCGAGAGGCTAGGGAACTGGCGCACGAAGGCAAAAGGACGACGAGAAGACGCGGTTCTACCTGCCAAGAGGGAATTAGCCTTGAGGAATCAGCTGCAGCCGCGCTCGGGATGCATAATGCAGGGGTAGGTGCGTGAATTTATGTAACTTAATTTGTAACGCGCGACGTCCGGCTATCTGGACCGTCGAAGAACAGGTTGACGAGGAAAGGGAGGGACCAGAAACCATCATAAGGGTTATGCATACGCGAACCACCGCGCGGCAGAGTATAATAATGGTCAACCCGATGAGCAACTTCTTCGCTTTGCATGTAATAACCAGGGCCCGTGGCCCCCCCGAGAAACCAAATGCCTTCTGCGCGGAGGCAGCGGTTTAATAAAATCTCGTCGCTCTAATAACGTGTACGTTGCTGCCGCGAAAGAGAAACCGGGACGGCCAGAGACGGAATGAAAAGGAGAAAAAAAGGAGGAATAAAAGGATTAAAAGGCGGCGAGGAGGAAGGAAGAAGGAGTGCTGGAGGTGGTCGTCAAGCTTGCTGGCGAAAAAAAAAAAACGAAGAAGACAGGGACGAGATATATTGTTCGGAGCGTGTACGTGTACCTTTTCAACGTGATCGTTGTATGTTCGCCGAGCGGCGTTTACTTTTTTTGAATATACAAACATTCAAATGTGGAACGTACCGTAGAGCCAAAAGGAACCGCTAGAGAGTAGCGTCCAGACGTCCATCCTCAGGTGACCCCGGGCCAACGAGCTTCTGTCGGGAAGCCTTCACAACACACGAAAAACCACCAGGAGGATAGAATTGGCGCGAGTTGGCCGCGAAATCGCCAGCACGCCGTCATGTTTTGAATGCCAGGGAACTGCGTGATGGAAGCGGATCTTACGCGTATCGCGCAAATGGTCCAACTGAAAACGCATTGACACGAGAGAAGTCACCGGGTGCAGAAGGGAGAGCCGGAGAGAGAGGCAACGGAAGAAGAGAGCCAGCCTGGTGCTGAATGCCGCCCTACCTGGTCCCCGAACTCATAAATCATTTCCCCGTGATACTACCCCTCGCCGTTTTCCTGCAGCATAACCCCGGCGATCGGCGGCCAGCCAACATCACCTGGATCTCACAGCCTGCAGAGTCTCCCGATTCTCTGGATTCTCGGCAAAGAGCACACGGATCGTCCGCAGAAGTGATTTCGATTTCCGCGACAACCGAGGTGCACGCGTGCGCGACCCATCCGGGTGTCCTCCCTTTTCGAGGAAGTTTCCGACGGGTTCAGTGGTGCTTTATTCTTTGAGGATTTTGTGAATCAACGCATTCAGGTCGAGGTTGCCAGTATTCCAGGCGGCAATGGAGGCAAAACAACATACTCTGTTGTTTCAGTATTCCTGATGGTAAATATTAGCAACACGGAGAATTTGGCCAGAACTACTTGGGAAGCTAAGGTGTTCCTAGTTTCCAGTTCTGGAGACGGTAAGAGGAAGCGGTAAACGTACCAAGGACACGTTCCCAAGATTGATCATTTTCATCGAGACGAACGCGACCCCTAAATCTTTGGCTGCTCCGGCGCGATGGAAAGTTTGTTGGAACGCGAACGATTCTCCAGGGCAAACGTAAAATTAATAGCCCTCCTTTACTGCGCGACCCCGTAGTCGCGGCATTGCTGGTGGGGGACTATAAATTTCAGCACACAGATTCAAAATGATCCCCTTTATTGCACGGAACCTTGGTTAGTTGTGCTTCGACCTGGCCCTCGCGCAGTCCTACCATCCACTTACACTTCGTTCCTTCAGTGCTGCTGGAATTGCTTTCTTTTCCGTACCCAGTACACCATTGTCCGGTGGTGAAGTTAATTATAGGAGCGTCCTGCTTTGTCTCTTGCTGCACATTGTCACTGAAGACTTGGACCCGCGAGTGCGAACGGTGAATAGAGTTTCTTCTTTCTTTGTCAATTAATGTGCTTGACGTGAAACCAAAGCTATCAGTCCGGTGTTTTTAAAATTTCCCAATTGATATTTCATTGGGGGCTTGAGTCGTGGTTTTTGCGGTGATTTGCATCGATTTTGCCGATTAATTATTTTTCAAATTTGCACTAATGCCTGACTGCCATCTCAAAAATCAAAGGAATTATAAATTTTCACGTTGTTTCGACTTTTCTGCTACTCTTCAGAGCTGCGAAGTTAGTAGTGTAAGTTGAATTTCGTTTATTCCAAATTGTTATCAACTTTTATTTAACCGAAAATGCAAAGTGGAGCAAATAGATGACGCGGCTGACACCACCTACCGGTGACCTTTCGAACGGCGTTAGCTCGCGGAGGATCTCCAAGGTGGAGCCACGGTGACGCCTCGCGCGTGGATTTCTTTTTTCTTACGTCTCTTCGTAACAGATGCGTTAAGGAGGAAATCATATTTTTTGTCTTCATCATTTTGCATTACCTTCGAACCGCTGTTCCTTTTGACAGTTAATTATTCTTTCCTCATTCACGTGCTGCTTTCGTTTCTCTACCATCCAGAATTATCGCACCAACTAAAGGGGATGTTATTTTTACTCTCAATTTTATCGAAGAATCGAATCTTTACCAAATTTTTATTCAAATTTATCCGCCATATTCGCGTGAATTTCATTCAAACTTTTCCCTCGGTTACATTACACAGAGTTACAAGAACTCTCCAATACCATGTCAAATAGAAATTCCTCAACGTACTTTTTTCTGTCCTCCTTCTTCTCACGCCTGAATACGTGTACAGCAAGTAATCGAGTTGCTCGAGGCATAAATTTTATCTTTAAAAACCCAAAAATTAAATCTCCATCAACGAAGCCCATTTTGCGGTGCTCGCAGGTTCCTACATTCCGAAATCAAGCTCAGGCAATGGTGGTATTTGAGAGATTTTCCAACGCTCTAACGATGTATTTAGAAATAATATTGCAGGCGCTTAAATAAAAAAGCTGTCGACACGTCAGTTCCCTTGTTCTCCGGCGAAAAAGCTCGGAACCTCCGCGGGAGCCGTCTGCCATCGGTTTTCGTTTCCAGGACGGAGGAAAGCGCGTTTTATTCACGACGCTCCAGATACTGCAGCCATTTTATATAGATTGCAATGTATTGATCGTCTCCGCCAACAGCCGACATTCTACGTAGTATCAGAATGACAGGCTGGCAGATGGAATCGCAACTTCCCCTTCCCCTTTTTCCACCAACTGCCACCACGTTCCAACCCCCTTCAATGCTTTGGACTGCCTGCCAACCCCTCGTCTCCGCCTATACCTATGTACACTTTCTGCTTAGCTGCTTATACAGACCTACCTACACGCTGATACCTCTGTGTGCGGTCACGCGCCAGTGTGTACGCCCGCGTACACATCCGCGCGCTTATGTGGGTGTACACGCGCGGGTTGCGCTACGTGGATCGCATATACGTGTATCCGGATATGTAAAGAATATGTAAATAACAGGGGAGTGGTTAGGTATGTACGAGATATATCGCAGTTTTTACTTATCTTTTTTTCACCGCGCCGCCGCGAGGATAAATGAATTTGTTGGTGACAGAGAGCAGCGGCGCGAGTTGCGGCAGTGACGGTGCTTGGAGATCGAACGCGCGCGATACGATCGCCGAAATTTTACTGCTTTTTAACGCCCTGCAAATTAATCCCGGTTTTTCGTTTAATCGCCTGGTCGTTTGCTCTTTCGAGCGCTCGGCGACGAAGTTCTTTCGGACAGATTTGCTATATCTTTTTATCTACGAGGTGAAATACTTTATTTAGATACACGGAGCTACTGAAATATATATTCCGAGGTTTTCAGAAACGCGGGAATGCCGAGGTGAAACTGGCATTTCCACTTTCGATTACTCTCCCCCTTCGTCCCGACAGAACATCCACTTTTTTAATTAAAATTGTACGCCACCCGTACCGCTTCAAACTTTCCGCGTGAATAGGCTTTATTAAATTAGTTTTGAACTCGCGATAAACAAGCTTTAACGTTACATTGGCCGTAAATCGTAACGCGTCATAAACAACCGCACTAGCGGGAGGGATTTTTCTTTTTTTTTTTTGGCATGCTTCTGAAATGAATGTGTGCTTTATTTTAGATTCGGTATTGGACGGATGAGAAGTTGTAGGGTTTGCAACCACCGACGTGACGAATTATCAGGAAACGTACCGAGAGACACGCCCACTCAAAAATTCATCGAGCTCGAGAAATCTTTCTCCCGCAACTACATGAATTCTTATTGTCAGCCGGGCGTTCCTTTTCCCCAGAAATCTCTTTCTGTTAAAGGACACGCGATAGATTACCTCGAGAAAGCCGCGATAACGTGTTCGCGTTCGCGTCCACTTCACCCTGACAAATGATCGTCTTCTTCCGTCACACTCCCGCCTTTCCCGCTCAGTATTAGGTACATCGGGGCTCAATATTGTTGCCCTCCGTCTGTGTCTGTTACACAAAACTTTTCACCGACAGAAACGGAAGAAACACTTTCTGAGAAATAGAAGTGGGTACGGTTGAATCGGGGCTTCTTTCGAAGGGATGCTTTTCCTCCTGGGATCTCATTTGTAATAGGTATTCGCCGCGTGGAACGTAAATTTAAAAATTTCCTTAGGTTCAAAATGCAAAGGATTTGAATCCACAGAATCTGAATCAATAATTCTGTTCTCCAACACTTCCTTCGAGATATTTACCGCGAGCATTCAGGAATACAGATAGAATATTTGAAATCTCACTTGTAATACTCGTCGCGTGAAACGTAAATTTAAAAATTTCCTTAGATTCAAAATGCAAGGGATTTGAATTCACAGAATCTGAGTCAATAATATTCTGTTCTCCAACATTCCCTTCGAGATATCTAGAACATACACGAACACAGACATAATATTTGAAACGACGCGGAATAGCAACGTAGATTCTGTTACATGGTTGCAAATCGTTCTCTTCGGAAATCCCTTCTCCTCGACGGGAGAGGGAAGCAGCGAGATTTCCAGCAGACCGTCACTGCTGCTATCTGGAGGACCTCGAATGTCTGTCGCGCGATATTAGTTTCTCGATTCGGGAGAGCGGCCGCGAAATAAGGGGGCGAAAAAAGGGAGGGTGATAATAGAGGGGCGAGAGAGAGAGAAGGGGGCGGGTAGATAGAAGGGTCGGAGAGAGAGAGGAGGGAAATGAAAGAGGGTGGCCAGAACGGAGGAAGGAAAGCGGAATCTCCTGTTACATCGAGTTTAAGATAGGGCGGACCTTTCATCCGCAAAAATGCCCCGCGGGACCCGCGTCAACGTCCTACGAGAGAACTACCATCCAGTTCGTTCTTCAACCCTCCTTCCCAGCCATCCCGAAGCCTGCTCACGAATGCTCGCTCGCTCGGACAGGGCCACGACGACAAGGAGCTCTCTGACTAGACGTCACTCAGATTCCAACTTCCCTCCATTCTTCTGCTCGGCCATGATTTATGGTGGCTTTAATGCAACCTACCGCAAGAATTCGCGTCGGATGTAACGCGGCTACTCGGATTAACCGTTCAACTTTCTCGCGTAGAAAATAGTCAGTGGGTATCGATGTTGATGCGGGAAAGTTTAAGAAGAACGCTCACTTTCAACATCCCCTTGTTTCAGTTCTTTTCTTGACTGTGTCATTAAACCCGAATCCAGCCTGCTTCGAAATCGAATTCTTTTGGCCATAATGACGAAACACGAGCATGAATTAAGGGTCGCTCATTTGAGTGACCGTAAAACTTTTCGCATACTCGACTCCAGCCCCGAGTGCTTTGCTTTTAACGAATAAAGGTCGCTGAAAGCTTCGCCGCGAATAAATTACCATGCGGCCACTCGGAAGTAACGCAAAAGCGTCCCGCGAACCAGACGAATTTTTTTTCCACGGCAGGGCAGCTTGTAGATAAATTGCTACGTGCATCGTCCCGCGAGATTTTGATACGCGAAAATCCCCGATTCAGGGATTTCGACGAGCCTGAGAAGCCGTTCCACGTGCCTGGAAAATATTCACCCTTTCTTCTCTATATACAATTTAGAAAACACGGGCCAAAAGGCTTTTCCAATCTTTAGATTATCTTTGTTCAGTCAAGAGGAATCTAGATACCGAAATGTTGGCTTTGACGTGAAAGCTAGCAGGTCGACGAGCGTTCAGGTTAGATACTTAAACCAAACAATGCGTCTTAAGTGGAAGAACTTACACCAGTCGCTCCTCCTCTCACAGCAGCAGATTTATTCATAAATAAATTGATAGAGAGTCTATAAGAACACCTTCTGGTGTTTCACTTTTTGGTAAAAACCTTCCCGAGGATCTAGCGTGGAAAATAAATATATCAGGGCGTAGTTAGTATACCTAATCTGAGGCATCGCGCAACAGAAATACAATTGGAATTGCGAGAGCGTATTTTTCAAAGGGAACGAACGAAAGGAAGGTAAATTTGGCCGAGGTGGGCGGCATTGCAATCCCTTGTCGAGGATCCTAGCCCGCCCACCCGGCTTTCGGCTTCATCTCAATAACATTAGCTTAGTCGTTTAAGCTTTTATTCCACCGACTTATATTTATTCTGAGCTGGCCGAGCGCAATTTGTTCGGCTCTGATCTCTACGCTAAACTATCGTCCGCTTCAACGATTCTTTCTCCCAGGAAATTCCACGACTCCTTTTTCCTTCGCTTCTCCGTTCAAGCATATTGCGTTAAAGCAGTCTATTTAATTCGCCACCTGTTCCTACCGATTGTTATTACTTCGCCCTCTGACACAGCTCTCGACACATTTGTAACGCATGGAGCCGCTGGAACACCGTCCACGAGCGGACCCGGTAATTGCGTCTAAATTCTCTGGATGACATAATCGACCAGCGTACTCGTCGATCGGGAATAATGGTCGAAGACGGGAAGCTCGGTGATTCTTTTATGGTATGCTCGAGCCGAGATTCGAAAGCCCGGCGAGTTACGAATGCGAATCGGTGCCATCGGAGTATGGAAAAGGAAATCGACTGGCGATCAGGATTATTATTCAAGACACGATGCCCGGACGTTCCTTCCTTCTGAAGCATTCCACGGCGCGATAGGTGATGCCAGTCGAAGACATCGCCTCTTGCCAGTCGTGCGTGTGACGAGTGACGAGATCGCCGGAAGTCGCAGCCAAGGTATTCACGGTGCCCGCTTCTGTTTAGTCGCCGATCAAAGGCGAAAGTCCTTCGACGTTCGCAAATAAAATTCCACGCCAACAAGTGCTCAAGACGTCTCGTCCAGGCCGAAGTAGTCTTCGGGAACATCTCGATGGTTTCGTTGACCAAGCTGCGACAGAAGTTGTCCAATTTCGGAGCAACAATTTTGCCATTCCGGGACAGGTAAATTTTACAATAGCGTGTAACACTGTGAAAGGTAGATACGCATTTGTTTTGTATCGAATATAAGGTAGAAAATTCCATGCAAACGATTCATGTATGCAGAAGGTAAGCTCCATTTTCCTGCATGGAAAACTACCTCTACGCCTCGAGGTAATCGTGTAGGTACATTCGATATGCTTGTCCCTGGATTTTCATTTAGCGAAACATGGCCACTTATTTGTCAGCCGCGAGGAAATTGCACTCTATGGTGATGACCTCCCGCGAATTAATCAATAAACACGTAGCCAGTGCTACGTTAAGTACGGATACGGGCTGCTCGTAAACGATGTCTGCCAACGCAGACACGGTCGCGTGTACTTTCCCCGTTGTCTGTGTATTCGTTTTACACGTTTCTCTTGACTATAAACTGATCATAATTTTAGCCAAGCCACGCTAATGTATAATGCATCCACCTCCGCGTCGTTAACGTTCTTTTTCTCTGGGAAAGCGAGGGTGGAAAAGCGGCGGCGGCTCCTTCGGGGTAAATTTCATGTATCAAAAATGCAAAGAGAGAGGGGATGTATTTTTGATGAAACGAAATCTAAGGTTCCCATCGCATCGTTCACAATTTCTACGAATTTTGCTGAACGATTCTAAAAACAGTTTCTCCGCACGGAACTCTATCTGACTTTGCAATTAACCGTTCTATGTTCGCAGCAAGGAGCTAAAGGAGGATCGAAAGAAGCGTGGCGCTGTAGTTTATTGGTCATTTTGTACCTAGATCGTTTTTACTATAGGGACGCTCGTAAGGAAAAACGACACATTGAAGTAACGCGAGGCTTAAAGATGTGTCTTCAAAGTTTCCGAACGACCCGAAGGATGTGGGAGAGCTTGGTGGTTGTCGTCAGGGAGACTCGCGAACGGCAAAACGTGGGTGGAACTCGAGGAGGACGTAGATATTGCATGTGAGTAGACGGCGACAGTTAGAATGTTGGTTGAGTCGCGTGTGATGTCTGGATGGCGTTACACATCCGTCTAAACGACACGCTGACGATTTATCGAGTTAACTTGTCCCGGACTTATCAACCATCCTCTTCTCGGTGGTTTGCTTTTTCACGTTTTCTTCCCGCTATCGTGCGATAGGGGATGTTTGTAGCAATTCGCGAGCTATTCCTATTGCTATTTAAGAGAAGGGTTCTTTTAACCAAAATCGAGATTGGTTCCAAACTAGGACTGGGACTATTTGTCAAATTTTTCGGTATTCGAATATTCGGATATTTCAGTTGCTCAATTATTTGGTGAATATAATTCGAATATCTAAGTATTCGAATACTATTCGAATATTCAAGTGTTCGAATACTATTCGAATATTTAAGTATTGATGTACTTTACATCAATATTCGAATAATATTCTAATACTGAAATATTGGAGTAATATTCGAATACTTAAAAATTCGAATAATAACATTCGAATACTCAAATATTCGAAGTTTATTCGTAACATTCGAATACTTGTAAAATATTCCAATATTAAATTATTCGAATACTCCCAGCCATATTCCAAAGCTATGCGCCTACTTAGGAAATTATTGCTCGTTTTGTTTCTTCTTCCTTCTGCCATCCGTTATTCCAAAAGAGAATTTCAGTCTGTCGAAAGCAACGTATCATCGAAAATCGAGGAAGGTATCTGGAGTTTCGAGCGAGCATTTCGTCCTTTTCTGTTCCCCTACTCCATTGCTGTCCGATTCCTCGAAACGAAGCGCCGGCAAGTCTTTTCTCCGTTCGCTTCTCTATTTTTCTCGCCAACAATTTGAACAGAGACACCCCTGTAGACCGAGTTTCGCCAGCTAGTTCTCCATCACTCTCTCTCCGCGGACACGTTTCCTCTCCATTCTTCGTTTCCCTCCGCGGTGTCAGGCTCCTCCGCGGCTTCAGGAGCTGAGAGGCGATCAATACGTCGCTCCAGAACGGAGAAGGAACGGAAGCTACGTCATTGGGGGAGCTGGGTGGCTGTATGGCCGGGTGCGGGGGTGGCGAGGCCACGGGGGCCAGGGGCGCGGGACACGGGACCGCGGAGGGGTGGCTGAGGGAAAACGGAGCTTTTCCAGGCGACTCCTCGAGGAGAGGAGAGCAGAGGCCTGGCTCTGAGCAGATATGCGCGACTATGAGCGCGAAAAGATGATGAGACGAAGGGTGACCCCTGGCTTCTACCCTCTCTCTCTTTCTCCCGAGATCCAATTGACAGGGATGGAATCCTGGGGGCCGAGACTCCACGATTCTGGCCGAATAGGAACGATGCCAGGGCTGTATCCACCGCCAGAAATGTCTCAGCTGAGCATCCCCCAATTTTCGTCTGTTGAAGCTCTCTCATTTCGCTCTGTGTTCTTCTACTTTCATTCCATCTCATTCACTTTTTCTTCCCATTCGATTTGGCATCGAAGGCTCGAAGCTTCTAAAAAATCCTGCGCGACATGCCCGACGTAACAATTCGTACTTGCATACCGCGGAATTTTACATATTCTTCGGCCCCTAGATTGTCAAAGAACTTGCTTGCTGCGTCTGTTGAACGTACGTTCACGTGCACCGAGATCACTCATTCCATCATTCATGGGAAAGAGATCACAGACACGTGCATAATGTGTGCATTTGGACGGGAGTGTCTTGTAAAAAATAAAGCAGCAAGCAACGTAGACCGTCGCTTAACCCTTGTTTCAGTTTCGCTGAAAGAAACAAGTATCGGTGTTCGTTGGAGGTCGGTATAGAACGAATTTCCTCTCAAGGATTCTCCATAACGTTCAAACATTCCTCGATATAAAATTCCTCGACTCCCGGGTGACACTGTTTTCTATAAATTCCGATAGAGAGGAGAAAATCGAAAACTGGAATCGTGGCGAGGTAGACCGGTGAAGCTAGGAAAGTCGCGGGGTGTAAGGACGCGTGCGTCGCGCGTCGCCACGCCACGCCGGGAATAATGTGTTATCAATACAAATTTGGAAGGGGTGCAGGCGGCGGTGGGCCGGGTACGGGTGAGGGCTAGGGTACTATCACGGGTTCAGGGGGATACGGCCCTGAGCGGTAGCATCCCCCTTGGCTGGCAGCGGGCGGCGGGGTGGGGAGGGAGTGCGCGCGGTCCAATCATCGCAGAATCCAGGGGATGCCCGTGGGTTCGTCCGGGCAGCCGTGGGAGAGACGCCCCGCGTCGCGCCACGACTCGAAGATTCGCGGGATGCTTTCTCCGCTCGGGGCCAAAAAGGACAGTCGGCCGGTGGGTTTCGTTGGAAGGGCGTTGGCCCGCGGTTTTCATGCTTCCGCGTGCTTTCCTTGGCATCCTCGGTCATCCTCGGCTTCCGTTCCGTGGCAGCAGGACGCGAGACGCGCGCGAATCGCGGCACGAGTGACAGCCAACAGTGGACATCAGTGAGAGCGGAGGAGACGTCCAGCGAGGCGGAACGACTACTAGCCACGCACAAGCGCATGTACACGTACGTGTGAACCTAAGCTCGCAGGTGAGAAACATGTGCACGCGCCTCCACAGAAACCGACTCCATAGTGGCTCAGAGATCACGCATGATTTTTCCTTCCTTGAACCCAGTCGCCTCTAGTCTTCCCTGTTAAATGCGCGTTCACGAGCTTCCGCGCGGATTCTACCTGCCGTGCGTCATGCTCTTCGCATGGTCCGTCGCGTAGGTACCTATTCAGGATGTGTTGAGGAGTCCCTCGCGTGCACGTGTATGCGGCTGCAAACGGGTCTGCGTCTCTTTCGGTCGCGTTCAGTTTCACCCGTCTAATTGTATTCTCCTCGTGTCGATACTTCGACCTCGATTCTGTGAACGTAGAAGACGCCCGCGCGTCCGCGCGCGCGCACGCACGCCACTGTCGCCTGTGGAATTTCGTGAAATCAGTCCCTTCCAGGTCGAAGCTCGTGCAGCTTTCCCGTTTGGATCGTCTAGCCGCGATGTAGCCAAGCGATTTGCTCCGCCTGTTGCTTGATTAGATCACGCTACGCTGTGTTTGTGCACGTCTCGTCGCCATTGGTTCATCCTGCCATCGGGATCATCGCCTTTTGCAAGTAGAACGGAGGTCTTCGGTTGGTATAGAGTTACAAAGGAGTTTGTTGCAGAGATCGCTCTGCTCGCGGCAATTGCGCCTCGGAGTCTCTGCACCTGGTACACTTCGTCTCTTTCTTCTGACTTTTTACCATTTTCCTTCAATATTTCTTGCTGCGCGCGGTTTTGGTTTCGTTGGTTTGATATTCTTGGATTTGATGAAAGAGGATAGAAAACCCTTGGACCTCTGGTAGACCATGCCCGGTTTATCGATATTTTCTTGTCGCGGCAAGCAATAATCGTAAACAGTCTGATCGGACGAAAGCGTAGTCGGATAGAGTTTGTGAAATCGACCGTTAAAATCCCAGAAGCGCAATCGCATCGTGCGCAGGACATCGCATTAATTCACGACTTCCTTCAACCGTATTCCGGATGTACATGCGGGGTCACGTCCGGTTTTAGTGGAGGTTTTCCGGCGTCACGTACGGCTCACCGTCCACCGGAACGAAATTTCTAATCCACGCTGGCTTTATACGGTCATGCTCGTTATTCATACGCGCTCCATCGCTTTGCAATCGGTGTCCAATAATTGATTAACAATTCCTGCTGCTTTATCGCTACCACAGAGGATCGTCCCGTCGCTGGTTTGAAAATAAACCTTTCATCGTTGTCGGGAAACGCTTGATAATCCGTGGAAGGATTTAGTTACACGATTGCGGACGAACTTCCAAACCCATTGGCAATCATTGTTGGTCTCCGTTTCTACCTAATTCGTCTTGCTCGATTGTTAGACGTGGTTACGTTACCCCCATTTTGTAGCGTGGACGTGGAGCTGAACTAAAACCTGGGCTTATGTGTTGCAGATATCGCTACCGAAGAAACAGGCTGAGATGGCAGTTGCATAAGATAGGCACATTCGTGATCTACCCTGTAGATCCGGGCTTTTGTAGAATTGTAAATATCAGAAGCTCGTCTCTACAGGTATCTTACGGATGACATGCCACGCGACTCTAGATTGCAATGCATGGCGGCGCATTCGTTTAAGTCACCCAGTCCTGTCGCGGGGCTTTTCAAACGATCCCGTGGGGAGTCGTTTAGCTATAGCCGAGCCATCGGCCGCATACATGTACGAACCTAAATGTATACCTGCAAGCAATAAATAGCGAGTGCCAACGAGCAATCGACCGATTCGTTTGCGGCTCACATGACGTTACAGTTATCGTAGGATAGATGCAATGTATGACGATTCGATCAACTGAATTGTAACTGTAAAATGTAATATATTTCACGGTGGAATAGGCTGTTATGTTTATAGGTTTTTATTGTTATAAAGTTACGTTTTTCTTTGTTAATTAGTTAAGTTTCACGATGGAATGTACTGAAATAAATATTTTAATCTACTGTGTTACGTATTGTTAATTGTAAAACACACGCAACGCTTTGAGCAATGGGTTTTTTTATAATGTCATTCACTAAATGTAACGCAAAATGCAATATAAAGATATTTGGAATAAAAATATTGAAAAGTAGTTCACTTATTTCATCCCAGAAAACCTATCGCAAATTGAAAGAATAAATTTCACAAGGATATCGTTTTTTTATACAAAAGAAATAATTATTTTGCAAACCCACCTCCATTAGATATATTCTATTTTTATCAAAGATAGCATCTCTTATGCAAATTTACTGAAACGCTTGTTCCGAAAAGTAATCATCCCTTAGTGAGTATCAGTTATATTTTCACTGTCGAAAAGGGAATTTTTTAAAATTTATTTGTGCCTCTACTGGCGACGTTCTGAACTACTTCGCCTATACCTCTCCAGTCGATATAATAGAAATCTGTATATCGGTATACAAATGCAGGTCTCTATATTATCAACGGAGCAAAGTAAACAAATCTGCACATTTCTACCTGCAGTGTCGCTTCGTATTAACCATTTTTTTAAATTCTATCCTTTTTTACACGTATATAGATTTCTATTTCTTGTAACTAGAAAACCAGATGCCATAAAAGTGGTTTTGAAATGATTTATTAACCTCTCAGGTCCAGTATCACACAAGAATACTAGATGGCAGCACCATTTAAAAATCAGCCCTCTTGAAAAACGATACACAAAGTTCAGAAAAAAATACATATATGTGAAATTCCCTAAAGTTAAATGAAGCTTTCTATCTCACCCGATAATCATTTGTTTTCTACTCAGTAAAAATAGTTAACCTCCTAAACAAGTAATCACATCACCAAAACATTGGCAAACGTCTCGTTATCGTCAAGAATCTATCTCTAGCACAGCAATTCTCACAAAATAAAGCGAGTCTTACCTTTGAATCGTATTTCTGAACGCTCGCAGCCGTTTGCATTTAACAAACGAGCTGACCTACTTTTACGTAATTATTCCCGTCCAGGTTGCAGCGATTCGAAGCAGTAGCTGCTTTCCTAAGAACGTCCTCGGCACTGGTCTGTGGCTGCTGGACATCGGTGAACGGCGGTGTGTTCACGGTCGTCCTGGAAAAAAAACACGAAACAACGTTGACGAAAAGGCAAAGGATAAGCGAATTCGAGTGCATGAAAGCCAGGGCGTTTGATGGTGCGATAGCATGGTGGTACCCGGGGCGACGAGGTATTATGTTATTGATCGTCCCTCGAGCTCTGTCCCCATCAGCTGTCGTGATCCCTGGCGTTCTCCTGGTACT
Organism: Andrena flavipes; assembly: GCA_963971345.1. Taxonomy (NCBI): domain Eukaryota; kingdom Metazoa; phylum Arthropoda; class Insecta; order Hymenoptera; family Andrenidae; genus Andrena; species Andrena flavipes. The sequence continues at coordinate 78,881,279 of OZ020480.1, forward strand.
ACCGGGTTGCACGTTAACCTTTGTACTGGCGGCGGAAAAAAACGTTTACAGGCTGGATGCATATCTACCACGGTGTAGCTGGCTTTGCGGGATCGCTATTTTTCTTTGTCCAGCCGATTGACACATTGCAACAATGTTCCGCCTTCAGGCTTTTTTTTTAAGAGTTCGAAACAGTACGGAAGCTATTTAATTTGATGGATGAAAGGTGAGAGAATGGTTGAATGCTCTTTTCAGGCCGTTGCTTGGAAAGATTGCGAGGCCACTCTATTTTCTGTTTAACGATCTTGAATATGTACTTTTATCAGAAAGGTCTGTTGGTACAGAAGCTTTACGCGAAAGTCTGTACTCACGCTTTCTTTGGATGAGTCCTTTTTCTTTTAAACGTTTCGTAGGTGCACATACTTACCTGTGCAAGGTCGAATCTCGATGGAGGTTTCCGTACCAAATTCATCGTTCGTGCGACTCCGCTTGTACGTGTTTCCGATTGAATTTCTGAAAAAAAGAGGATTGCCTGGAAAGTTGCTGGAGAGTAGGAAAAGCTCGGTAACGTCGCCCGGTATTAATCGCGCGATAATGACCGACAGATGAAGAAATATCGTTCTCCAATGACGCGCCAGTGGGTTAAGGCGAATCCCCGCCATTATGACGTGTCAGCATCCGGGGTAATCCGCGATAACCATTTATTTCAGATCCACGGGCCGCGCCGGGCCGGAGCGAAAGGGGTGGATGAACAGAGAAAGAGAAGAGCCGCACAAATCTTCCTTTCGTGGACAACTTGAAGAGTCTCTTCGAGTAGGTGCCTCCAACCCCTCGTTCCGTTCCTTTGCTCGTCTTCTTCCGCTCGGTCTGCTAGCCTGCGAACGTAATATCCTGCTCCTCGCTCAGCCTCCGGATGGCTCGAACCTTCCAACACGAATCTCTTCGTGTCTCCTTCCCTCGAGTTCCGTTCGTGCACCTCTCCCTCTCCCTCTGCCCCGACCCGCTCCCGTTGCCCCGTCGAGGCTCTTCAGGGTGTCACTAATACCGCGAGGATTAATGTTACGTGGCGGAGCTTACGGTCCACTATTAATTTCATCGGGAGAACAATATCTTACGTGCCTGTGCCTGTGCCGGTGGCGGAGTATCGGGTGCACGGCTCTCCGTACCTGGCGCACCACATGACGATCTAATGCGCGGGTTAGCCGGAAAACAGATCCTTATCTTCGTCTAGGGAACACTGAAACGCGCTCGGAGCGGTGCATCACGGTGAAACGGTCTGCTTCTTCCGCCTCTTTGTTTCAAAATATGTACGTACCTCTGATTCCCTGCGCAGCACGCTGCAATTCGCGATTGCATGGGATTACCTCTTGGGGTGAACCAAGATGGTGTGACTGGAGACTTTTCACGCCCAGGATCTCTATCGCGATTCCGTTATCTGTACACTTATTGTGCCTACCGTTTAAATTGGATGGTGGAAGAACTCTAATTGCACGATCGTAGACTTCTCGCGTAGGTATATACGGTGAAAATGTACCAAAGGTTCAAGGATTATATTCGTTTCGGTCAATAGTTAGTTCACTAATAATTCGAACAACTATGTAATAGATACTGCATGTAAAACCCGCGAAAATCACGGTGTACTTAGACAGCTCTACTAATTGGACGCGTCTGAACCGTGTCGAGGGAGCGAACAGACAGACCGGATCATATTTCTTTCCCTGTGATGTTTCGAGAGCATCATAGTTCGCGGTAAGTGTAATACAAAGGTTATTACGGCTCACGATAACATCCGAGCATAGCTGACGGGTTTGACTGACGAGCTCTCAGACGTCGCTGCAGGAGCACGCCATTTGCGAGGCCCGGCTGATACTTATCTCCAAGTAATTAGGAGTGGAGCTGGAATCACGCATACCGTTTTCGCCGTTGTTTCAGGATTACTTTCGCCCTGTAACGCTGCCAATAACAATTACACACTTCCCTTGCAAGTTGCCGGTACAGGGTGCGTTCTTCTTGCTTGGACCATCACCACTGTTTTCCTGGATATCTGCTGTTTGCGCGCTCAAACTATGCTGTTCATGAGGAATTATGTAAAACAAATTGGCAGTAGGTACTGATGGTTGCTATCCGTTGCAGTTCGATAGCCGAAGCTCCAATTACCTAACTGTGGACGAACAATTGCGTAGATGGCTTCCACTGTTCCTCCAGCACCCAAGAGCAGCTGGCCCAGTCGAGGTGGAAAGTTGGAAATCGCCGTGGAAAATGCTACTGGGCACCTTTCTTGTTAATAGAGTACGACACAACTTCTTCCATTAACTTTCTAGTCCCGTCACGGCAATTTGCAAAGTACCTGCACGTGTGAATAAATCCTCTCGCGGCAGCAGCACGACGTCGGACCGGTGACTTATTTATGATCAACCTTTCCTCTGGGGTCGAGGTAAAGGGTTAAAAGCGAAACAATGCCCTGGCCGACGTTGTTTTGATGCGGTCAGGACTGAGGAGGATCAGTGGAGGGTCCGAAACCCTTTCGACGTGTGCCAGTTTCCCAGGGGGCACCGCTAACGGGAAATCTGCGCTTTCTCCTTGCCAAGTCATAGGCAACCGAACGCACAGTCTTCCCGGTTAAACGTGCGTCGTTTGATCCGTTGACAACTACCTATTACGTTATCGTTCCACTTGTTTTCTGCGCGGGAACGACCAGGACCTAGCCCAAAGGCCCAGCAATTCTCCATCACGGTTCGCCGAGGCTCGGTCGCGAGACAAAGGCGGCCAATAAAGAAGCGGATACATACGTGTTCGATTAGCAGAGTAGCATGGACGATAGCGGTGTCGGTGGAGGTGCTTGGCCAGGACGATAACGGTAATCGTTGGGTTGGATGGTAGCGTGGTGGCACGGAGGCACGGAGGCAGGCTGCCCTCGGTCGTCTTCATGATCAGAAGAGCGGCAGCATCCTGGTCCTCCCTTTAGTAGTCTCATACCACTAGCGTATACCCTTACTATGGTACCCCTGGCTGCGCGGTGCTAGCCGTGACACGAGAATGTGATTAATGATCGCAACGGAGAGCCATGCACACCGTACACCACTCTCCTCTTTTCTGCCCTTTCCCTTCCCTCCCGGCACCGCCCTACCCCCTGCACCTCGCTCGCCCTCTCCTTCCCACTCTGGCTGCAGTCGATTCCACTCTTCCCTGGACGGCCACCACGTTTTCTCTTCCCTCGTATCGTTCTCTCTTTCAGCAACCCCTGCTGCTGCCGCTGACGTTGCTGCCGCTGCTGCCGCCGCCACCACCACCGCCGCCGTTGCTGCTGCCGCTGCAACTGGCCCCAGGGTGCTGTCTCTCTCTCGCGCTCCCCCCCCTCTCTCTCTCTCTTTCTCTCTCTCTGTCTCTGCCTGCAATCTGACTGTCTGCCAGCTTTCTTATTTCGTTCATCCTCTTTCTCCCTTTGTGTCGCGGTTCCACTGATTATCTCACTCCTATTTTCCATCGCCCAGCAGCTACCCCCGTGCTTCTATATACTTGCTTTTCACGCGCTTTCCTGGGACTCTTTGGCCAAAGGGACAATAGGATCGGTAATCTTTTGGTTAACATAGGGGATAAGGGGGTACGGGGATGTTTACGAGAAGAAAAGTCCTTGGTGAAAGTATAAGAAATTAAGGGGATGTGGGTTAAATTTAATGTAGTTTAAAAATTAATTTTAACGGCAGAGCAAATCGAGAATGTCTTTGCAAAAGTTTCTATCCCATTTGTTTACATGTTTTCTGTATTGAAAGTTACATCGAGGATTACATTCTCGTTTAATGTCTCTTGTTTGCTTTTGGGGAAGAATCGAGGATGATAGAATTTCCGGGACTTTGTTCGACGCACCTGTCCAGGCCAGGACTCGGTGGAAATTAAGAAGTCGTGAGAGCCGAGGAAGAAATCAGTCAGTGCCCGTTCCAAGTGCGATGACTTTGACTCTATCGCCTCGCTCACAGCTTATCTAAATCATCAATATCCTAGTGATCCCACTTTCCTCCAATATCCGAACGCCGTCGATCTTAATAATCGTAGTCGCTGGCTTCGACTCGAAATTACTTTTAGATTCTCTACCTGTCCAAAGAATGTTATGATGTTATTCAGTAGTGTTACTTACTCAAGTATATAATTCTTCCGGAAGAAAATGAATTCAAGCTAGGCACTTGGTTGGCCCGGCAGCGATGCCCCATTTTTAGGGTCGCATGGCGTCTAAATATTGCGGCCGAGGGCAACTTCATCGCCACCCAATTTCATTTCTGCTTATCGTTAACTCGACGAATCGTTTTATCGATTACAATGATTACACTTTCGTCAGATTTGTCATCGATCCCTCTCCCAAATCACGATTAAAATGTAATTATGTAATTGATTACACGTTATTTTCTGTAATCGTTAATTTACATAGTTGACAAAATGGTGGTCCTATTGAATTCCCATTGAATATTCTTTTTTCCAAATGCCATACGATCCCTCCAGAAGCTCCAGGGCAAGATCAGTCATCCGTTTCGCTGCGCAGCCTTTTCAAAATAATTCATAAAATGCATCGAGCGATATGCCCCTCGACGGGATGACCATCGTCCAAGCGATAGTCGACGAAGACGCGGGGAAAGAGCAGGGAGAAGCAAAAGGGGGAAAGAGGGAGAGCGGAAAGGAAAAAGAGAGAACGACAGAGAGCGAGAGAGAAAGAGAGGGTGTGTGTACTCCCCACGGAAATCAAAGGGGGGTGCGAGCGTTTCGCTGAAATTTCCGGCGTATTGTCGGCGTTCGGCGGCCGTGGATGATCCGGAGCCACTATCAACCCGTTTGCGAAGGTGGAGAGTGGGAATGGCGGTGGCAGGAGGAGCCAGGAGGAAGCGAGGACGTCGCGTCGGGAACGAGGGCGAGCACTGATGGGATGTGGGGATGGCGTCGCGTCCCTGGCGACGCCGCGACGCTGACAGCGTCCCGCGTTACCGGCCCCGATCCCCCCCCGTCGCCCCTTCCACCGCCCGACTCTATTTCCGCGTTTTCTTTGACACACCCAGGATTAAAAGCTTCGGCTGTTTCTGCGGGCTTGCAATCCGGATTACCGCACAGCCCCCGGACGTCGCGTGATCGCGGCTCGAGTGTGCTGATCACAGGGATGATGGCTGTCGGCGTTGAAATGGAGAGGCGCGCTCGCCGGCAACGTGTAATTAAATGGACGGAGGCTTGAAGTCGCAGGAAATTTAGAAATTGATAGTAACGCGCACGTAACGAGGGTTATAGGAAGCTGATAACCGTATCTCTGGGAAAGATTAAATCGAGTAGATTAAATAGGGAGGGGGTGGAAGCGAAGGCGGCTAGATAATTGAGAGTACGATTGTTGCGGGATGTTTGAAAATTACAGGCTAGTTAATTGGCTGATGATACGTGGTTAACGAAGCAGAAAACTACAGCGAGCAGGTAACGAAACACAAAGAATCTCGGCAGGGAGAATGTCAGAAGCTCGAGAGTAAGGAATATTGAATGGCGCGTGTATGTTTTTGTTAACATGCCTCGATGTTAACCCAAGTTTCCCGATTGTTCGTGCAAACTTGTGTTATGGTGATCCGTGCGTCCATGTTGGTAATATTAGCACCGCCGCGCCGCCAACGATGGCCGGCCGGCCGGCTGCTTTTAGTCCAGGGGATGAAATACTTGATGATATTAAACATGAATAATGTAACGGCTTGGGGACGAGGAGCAGCGACTACGATAAGGCTTTCTAGGATACAACATACGCAAAATCACAATGTAACAGCTGTCGAGCATGTTTGAACCGAGCGATTTCAAGTCAGAAAATAAAACTCTTGGTTACTTGCACGGATATGTGTAGGGGAGACAGGGGCAAAATCGAGTCGTTAAGGATAATAGCTCGTAACTTTGACATTATTAATGTAAAAAAGAATTTGCACTTAGGATTCAGTAGGATAAATTTTTCAGTAAATAATAGTATATATCCATTTTTTTTGTAATAGAGGAACAAGTATAAAAAAATAACAATTTAAAATATGATTCGTTTTTACGGCTTTACCCCATGGCATGGGTAAAACCAGGTACCATACTACCCATAAAGCACACTTCGTTACGGCAACATTGCAGCAACCTTGCCATGTTGCATGGTTGCAGCGCAACGTCTCTGCAATATTGCTGCAACGTTATGGCAACGTCTCTGCAATACCTGGACACTGTGAAAAGGGTTTGAAGTTTCTTAAAGAGGGATATCACCCAGAATTTTTTGAAAAATTCATTTTTGTGTATAGAATATTGTGTTAAACAGTTTTTTTTTTATTCGTAGTATTAAAGGAGTTACAGTGAAAGCTGTAACACCGTCAGGTAAAGAGGTGCCTCGAACCACATTTGGAAGGAAGACGCTCGCTTCTTTATTATAGTGAAATAGATGTATTAGGTATGAAAGTAAATTAGGGACGAAGATCTCATCTCGGGCGATCTCTTAAAACGATGCGAAGGAGGTTTCAATCAGAACAGTAGATCTAACTATCGCAGTAGAGGATTTAAGGGTCAATTAAGCGGAGATTATTCTATTCAGGTATTTAGGCGGGAATGTCGAAACAGTTTTTCCCCGTATCATCGAAACGAGGCTTATTGGCAGGAACAGCGATAGCTACCAGAGTAAATTAGTCGAAACAGGAGGGCACGGGCAGTGGGGAAAAAATCAGTGCTGAATGACTCGTCAGTTTCCGAACGAACCGGAATGACTAAGTGTGAATTCAATTAAGGGTTTGTTTTAAGCATCTATCAAACCTTGTTTACGGGCCGCCTCATTATTTACGAAACAAGATGAAATCGACAATTCCGCCTCGGTTAATTCGCCGCCTCGAAGAGGGGTAGGTCGATCGATTCTATTTAATTCTCACGTCACTCCGTCATCCCATTGAAATTTGCAATCGTTATTTTACCCTGAATTTAATTTAACAAAATTTAAACTTCTATATTCAATTTTCTGTTGTCTTCTTAAACACTGTAGGTAGGTACATTAGTGCAGCAAGCATTTAGTTTCTGAATTTCTTTTTTCAAAGAACGACGGTATTCTTTTAGGTCTTTTGTGTAGCAGCCATGAAAATCGTAGGGGCGCAGGGAAGTTCGGAAAAACAGCAGGGTGTTATCCTGGAATTTCGACCAATGTCAAAGGACCTTTCCCCGTCCAATCCCAGTCGGTGAGAGTGCGGCAGGATGTTGTTGTAGGCCGGACCAAATAGTTCAGGGCGGACCCTTCTTTTAATTGTATCGAAGGGTCGATCCTCGAGCCGGTCAGAGGCTCGTGAGAAACGGGATGCGTGCACGAAATCCGATTCATCCGTCCAGGCTTTTCCGTGGAAACGGTATCATTAATTTCGCCAATGTCTCCCACGCGAAACAGACAAATTGTTGAAACAGTGAGCGGTCCTTTAAGACACTCGAAGCTTCCTCAGCCTTGCGTCGAAACGGCGAGGCTGAAGAAGAGTGTAAGTACGTAGGCACTCGTATAACGACGTAGGTATTCATGAAGGTTCAAGCGGAAACTGTGACAATTTGAATATATCTCCCGGCGAACCGACGAAACGTTTGAACGGTACTCGATTGAGACATTTCTTAAACTTACATTGGAACCGTGGAGAATCGTAGCTCGTGTCCACGAGGTTCGCGCTTTGTACTCGAAAGGGGCTGTCACAATGGAACGAGAGCAACGCGATGGAAAAAAAGAGAGCAGCTGTGAAGAGAGGCTTGAAATGGCGATTCTATGCGCGTCACAAGTTGCGAGGCTATGATCCTTCTTGCTTTGCTGTCTCACCGCTCGATGCTCATGCTATTGCCGGCGGAGTACGTTTTTGTTGAATGGCACTCTATGAGGATTCAATTTTGCCGTTTAATAGATGTCACGGCTCGTTAGCCGATAAAAAAACTCGCTCTCACTGTCGCAACGTTTAACAACGGTGAGGAGTGAGAGACTGAACTTGCACGCAGGGTGAGGGAAACGTGGGAGACATACGAAAATCGCCGTGGCTGTTGGATGGTAGGATTAATATCGATCCTTCGCTCATCGGGAGAGCGGGTCAACAGAATTAGAGGATTAATTACATGAAGGGCGTTGATACCCAATTCGGTCAGTGCTGAAGGGGATGCTCGTCGAGGACTAAGGGTGTTACGACACTGGTCACTCCTAGGCGTTCGCGTTATCCGTTGATAAAGCCCATCACCAAACATTGTACAAAACTGTTTGCTCCCTGGTCCCGTTTTACGTGACATCGCAAAAGCATTAAAGCCTCGTTCACATTAGTCGAGTTTACTGGCTTCGAGTCGCTTAAATTCAAGTATACTGAATTCAAGTTGCTGTTCAGATAGTGTCAGCTGCCTTCAAGTCACGTTCAAGAGTAATTGAAGCTTGAAGCTGAAGAGTGAAGCAAGTAGATTAAGATATCTAAAATGGCGTCAAAGGAGGTGGTATTTGTTGGGTGGTGTATGATACAAAACTAAATTAGGAATGAATTATTGAAAATTTTTAAGAACAAAAGACAGTCGGCTTACTTTCGGACTCTTGTACGTATGTTCACATTGTTCAAGTTGTATTATTTCAAGGCAAGAAAAGTTGGAACACTCTCTACTTAACTTGAAATTAGAACGGATATGTCAAGTGAAGTGAACAATAGGTTCACATTATCAAGTTTACTGCGTTCAAGCGACTTGAACTCAGTAAACTTGACTTATGCGAACGAATACTTCGCTTAAAACTTGAAAGAAGTAAAAAGGATATTTGAAGTCAAGTGAATCGGTTCACATTAGTCAAGTTTACTGCTTCAAGCCACTTTAAAAACGAGGCATTAGAGAACACAAGTTCAAGTAATGGCAATTCCATTTTATACGATAGTTCGTACAGTTCAAAGTGACTCGTAAGAACGGCTACGTTTATAACATTATTAGTTTCGCGTTGTAAATCGAAATAAAGTTGAAAAGATGGAAACTGTACATTCCCGTTACGGTGGATTTAAGAGTTGCTTCAAAAACGAGCTTGCACGCAGGAATCCTGATGGCGGCTCGCAGCCGGCTGGGCCGTCGTGAAGACTGGCGAAGACTCATTGCTATTCCGCGAGTAACTCATGCGGGGCATTATGGTAGTCGCAGTCGGGGCTCTACTAAATTGAAAACAAGATCCGTCACGTTTCCAGGCAAGCAAAAAGAATTTTAATGAATTATAAGGAGCAGGTATGACGGAGGATTGACAGGCGATCCCGGTGAAATTAAAGGAGCTGCCCACTGACGACTCGGCTTCCTATTGTATTCCTGGGCGAGCGCTTTTTGTTCTGCAACGAGCACACCTGCGGCAGGGGTAGTTTATAATTTTTCACAATCAATTGCTTTTCGTCTCTAACTCTTGCCGCCTCAAATAATCTAGCACGAGTGTCCTTCAAGTAGACACGTGGGCAGGTGTCGTAGACCTGCGTCCTAAGTTGAACTCGATGATAGCTTAGTCGCTAAAACAGAACTTAATGTATCCGTTGCCGTTATCCACAGTTCAAGAAGCGCACTTTTCATCGCACCGGAGAACAAACGCACGAGTCCACCGTGATTTTTCCGAAACATTCTTCGTTCCCAGGAGCACGGAATCCTAACGCCCCAGTGTCACCCGGAGAACGCACTCCTCCGATGCTAGAGAACACTCGCAGTCAGTTGGTTCGCGTCGAAAGGCCGGGCCAGTAGGAGAAAAAGGAATTTAATGAATTATAAAGACTCTAGCCGTGTCTGTCAGGGAGGGTGGAGGGCGAAGAAGGTGGAAGAAGGGGATTGGCAGCCGATCCAGCCGGAATTAAAACGGCTGGCCGTCGTCGGCGCTGCGGTGCCGATCCGTCTTGGGGGTTTTCTTGCGCCCCAGGTTCGGCTGAAGCTTCGGCGTATATAGAGGAGGGTCCAGGAAAGAGTTCGGAAAGGCAGAAGAAAAAGGAGCTGCGAGACAGGACGGTGGAGGCGAACCAGCGGAGGAGGTTGAGGCGATGGTACTAGGGGACTTGATGAGAACGGCTGGTGGGGGAGGGTTTCCGAAACAGCTCGCCGCTATCTCGACTGATCCGATCAAGATTAATGAACGTGCGGCTTGCGAGTCGAAGCCTTTGCGCCGCCCAGGCTGCTCCTCTTCTCTCTTTCTCTCCTTGGCCGTTTCTCTCTCTCTGTCGCGCACGCGAGCTCTCTTTTTCACTCTAATTCTTTTTCTTGGTCCGTCGGTCCGCCGATCTACGCAGGGGCAGCGACTAGCGACAGGTACCGTCGACGAGTCCTCGTAATAGGGCTGCTCGCGGTGGCTGATGTTGCCGCTGGGTCTGTCCGTCAGCTCCATCGTCGCCGAACCGGGATTAGTTTCCTTTCGTTCTTTCGATTTCGCTGAAAATTTTCCTTAGCACGATAATCGCAGAGTGAACCTTTTCCCTGTTCGAGGTAAACAGCTCGATGTTATCGCGTAGTAGCTTACGTTCTGAAGAAAATTAGCACGGAAGGTCAGGTAAGAAGATTCAACGGAGCTTTTCGCTAAGTTTCATTTGTTTGATGTTGCGAGGACACGAGGAGTCGATACGAGAAAACTTATACGTGGACGTATTGGGATTGGCAGGTGAGATAAAGCAACGGTAGCAGCAGCAGTAGCGGAACTCCTCTTTTTCTGCGTCCGGCTACTTGGAGATAGATGTGTCACCGAGACCGGGGGAGATAAAAATACACGTCCCCCTCAGTTCGATGGTTTTAATTAATTCTGAGGATCGACGCGACCGCCCGTGTTAACTTTCCGTGTCCCTCGCTGCATCAACCGCGCGTGTCCCCGATCGCTACTGTGCAACAACACCAAACTCGTTTAACTGGCTGCTAAAAACGCGCTCAGGCATTCATGGAACTTTTGTTGCCCACGCGACACCTCCAGATATTTATAGATCAGAGAAAAAAAATCCCTTTCCCTCCGTTGCCTAAAAACTTTGGAACGGCAAGATCTGGGAAGTGAAAGAATTAGCGTAAATTTGATATTCGATATGCTTCCTACTATACCTATAGGTACACGTAGGTCGTAGACTTCTTGTTCTTCTGCCGTCAAGCAAACCAGCACTCGGCGGTTACGATTAACACGATTCAGGATCGAACAGGGTGATGAGGTGTCCGCGGTGTCTGCGGGCTGGAATCTAATTTCACCAGGCTCCCCTTCGACGACACCGAGCTCCTGTTATCTTTAGTTACAGCCTAATGTGTATTTGAGATGCGAAACTGCCTCTGGGGGGTGTCAGTCAGTCGGTGGAGCGAGCGTAAAGTGACGCGATGAACGCGGAAGGGCGAGAGAAGGGATGGTACGAGAAAGAGAGAGAGAGAGTGTCAGATGCTTTGTAATTACGGGGCCTGATAAATGGAGTCGTGACTCGTTAATCCCCTCCAATTACACATAATGGGGATCGCTCGAATCTACGTTCCTGTCATTTTCCCTATTCTTAAAATCCAGCCACCACGCTGAAATTCTAGGGATCGGACAGGTGTCCCCGGCTGGCCTCTGCACAGCTGCTGTTCGCCAAACCAGGCTAAACTTGTAATTTCGCGAGCAGCTACAGAACCGAACCGAAACTCCACGTTTATCACGAATTGTTCACGGTGCACAGGTACCTGCGGAGAATAATGAATGGCCGCGGGGCAGGTCTCATAACGCGCACCACCTATTCCAATTGATCCCCAAGCGGTCCAGATACGTCTTCGCGCGAACTTAGAACCGCAATCACCTTAAGTAGTGCATCGCTGACAGTTTGCCGGGAATCATTTATCAGAGAGGTCGGGAACGCATTGCGCAACCGAAGTGTGTGGTCAGAAAGCCGTTAAATCTCCACTGCAGGAGGGACACTAAGGGTGGGGCAGCGGTGGGGGGGAGGAAGGCGCGAATTTCGCGTTGTTTGTCCCAGGAGTTTGCCAAACGAGCGATTCACTGGCCACCCACTGTACATTCTGCACCGTACAGCTTGTAGATCGTGCGATTGCCAGGCGGATGCGGAGCGAAATGACCGGCGCGTATGGATCATTTGTCTTGGTGCAACGAATGTGGAACGCGCGACGTGTAGGTGGAACGCAGCCGTCTGAAAATAGGGTCACGAATCTGTGAGGTGGATCTGATAATGCATCCCGGAAGGTATTTCGCGTTCGGTGAAGATTTCGCCAAACGGGCGCTGGTACGCCATTGGACAAAGGGAATTCCAGCCGAATCGGCTCCTGGATGTTTCTTCCATCCGATGGAAAATGTTGTGGCCATTTGTTATTCACTTCCCGTTGGCAAGTTAGGCTTCGAAGAGCCTGAGGCGATATGTCAATGCTGCGAGTTCTTTTTCTTTTCAGTTGGACGCAGGGTGACAAGTTTATCGACGCTGCAACTATCGCCCGGCTCTCGTTATCGGTGAATATAAAGAGTTTTAGGAGGCCACTGCATTAGACTGCGTCTCGAGGAAAACGTTTGTTAACATCGTTTTAAATACGAACACGTGTTTTCCTCCTTTTCGAATAATGCCTCGGTTTCTTGTCTCTACAGTAGCTTTCAACAGTGGTTGACAATTAGCGAGTAAATTACATACGTACGCGAAGGAATAAGTAACTGTTGTGATCGTTTTGCTGTGGAATCTAGAACAATCAATTGTCCAGCCTATTTCCCTTAATTTATACCTAACACAGTCTATATCCGAGAGTGGCTTGTAAGGGTATTCAGCGCCGGAAGACAACCTAGGTCGGTTATGCGGATAACAGAGTAGTGTATAGATCTTGCAATTAGCTGCTCTTGCGTGGTCCCTTCCTCCTTGCCCACCGAGAACCTTGCTGTTAACAGTGTCGCTAGCTGATTTGCCCTGCTTTCTTATGCTCCCCCGTTCGAATCGATTCGAAATGTGCAATGAAATCTGTAATAGGTATATCGAGTAGGAATTACCCTCTGATTGAACTTGAAATGTATTTAATTATTTCATTAAGCTATTCACTGGCCCAGAAAACTTTTTGCTCCTGTCTTTCATGATTTGGAGAAGAGTTGAAAGGTAGGGTAAAGGGCCCAAATTTTAGTCCCCGCGCCTAATTTCTACTTCCTGCATTTCTCGATTCCTATGGTTGCAATTTCAGTGATGGTAAATGTTGTATTAGTATACGTCAGTATTCTGACAGACTTGGAAGTAACAGTTGTTCCGTGTTTGTGCGTTTACGATCGAGAAGATTTTCGAGCACGGCGAGTTTTTGCAGACTTCGGTGTGATAACATATTACTCGTCGAAATGAATATTATTTCGAAGTTGTAGCACTTTTTCTTATACGCAATAACTTTCACCATATTGAAACTGCACGAATTCCAAATTTTGTCCCCGGAACTCTAAAGAAAATTGAGATCGATTTTCTATAAATTTGTTATTTGGAATAAAAGGGGCTGAAACGTGAACAGTTACAGGAGTGAATTCTCTGTTATCGGTTTCGAGAAATTTTAGTAGAAATGTTTAATGTTTTGTAGATTCCGAAAGAAAAACAGTGGAATAAGGAGTCCATAGCAAAGGAAGACGTTTATTTGTCGTGATTGCTTGCACACGTAAACCGTAAGATCGCTTGTATCAATAAAAAAATTAAGTCTTCAATTTATTTCATGTTTTAGGTACAAAAATTTTCTCAATAAAGCTATTTTGTGGCATTCCCTGTTCTTCCCGTTACCCCTCACTGACTTTCCCACTTCCTATTTAAATCCAAAATTCTTTACCCTCCCACGCGATTAGAAATTCAGATTCACGACAAACAATTATACAAAATCCCCCAAAAGGATCAAAATTCTCAACTCTAGAATTGTTCGAAAGCTGACGAATAATGCGATTTGGATGAGAATGGTCGATGATTCGAGAAACGGTGAACTGGACCAATGTTCAAGCGGTGATCACGGATCTGAACGAAGCATGTCTGACTTTCGATCCTGGGTGGTAGCAGGTTATCTCGGCTGTTGGCCGGGCTGCTGGTTGCATGGGCGGAGGCAGGGTCGTGCAGACGGCCCCTCATTCGCTTTCCGGGTGCCACCCTTCTTTTTCAGGCTGCTGCGGCATATCCCCAGGCCAGGGCTGTGGCAATCACGCACGTGCTCGCGCATGCGCCGACGCGGCAACGCTGCACGCATGGGCGCGAGTTACACAGGAATATACGTGGCTCGTGGCCGCGTACAGGCGGCAAACAACCCACCATGTGACGGAGAACCCCTTTTGCCCGGAGAAGATCCAATTGAATGTCTTCGGAGCCGCTTGTAAGCCATCCTGCTTACTGTAATCGTATGTGTGGCGCAGGCAGTCTCGATAATAAAATCGATACTCCAAAATTCGACGGTCAAGCACTTGACACCCGCTTGCATTCAACCGTTAACCATTCGATTTCGGGGAAAATTAATGCTTTCCTTTCGGCAAGAATCGCACAAAAACCCTCATCGAAGCATGTGGTCGCGCGGCTTTCTATTTTGGTCCGTCTAATGAACGCGCCGGGGGAATAGAATTTACGCCCACGTAATGAAAAGAATTTGTCGCGTCTGGTGGTAAATTGGACTGCACAGCGGGAGACGGTTAGTTCGTAACGAATACGACGAACAAACCGCGCGTCTTTTACGTTGAAACGTTGGAAAAGGATCGATGGAAAATCGAAGTTCTCGACTGTATGGAGTCTCTCAGAGTTTTATGTTCGGACTAACGTTACGCGTTGGTTGCTTTTATCTCCATGATTCATGCGAAGCATTATCTCGTCACTTTCTAGCAATACCTGGGTATTCGTTTTTGAAGGGAAATGATTTATTGCGCGGACTGTATAACCGGTAAATTTATGCGCGCAATTTTACATACCTAATAAGGATGAGATACTGTCAACGCCATCAAGTAACATGTTTGCCTCGACTAGCTGGCTATCGTTTGTTTCCTGCCTGAATTATATATCGCGCGAAGAAACTGATAAAGATGCACGGGATAGGGAAGCAATAATATCTAAAACGTCCAGCTGTTATCCTCAAAAGTCGTAGAAAAAAATGTGTCGCTGAAGAAACGGTGATATTATTTATGCGAGATGTGGTAAAAGTCCGATGGACGTTTTGCTGCAAGGGGATGCCGAAGGAGGGTAGTTCTCGATGAGGAAACACGGCATTATTGTAAATTACGAAACATTTATTTATTGATTTATTTACTTCACGATTGTATTTGATCGGTCTCTACGATCAATATAAACATAAGCATCGGAGTGTGCCCAAATACGTTCTTATCGTACAGGCTATATACATTATTCGATAGGATACCAAGGAATATAAGGTCTCACACTTAATAGAATGTCCTCGTAACTCGTGCACTTGTTTACTTAAACTCGCTAGTTACACTAGATCACCTCGCGTCCGTTAGAATTAAAGGTGTCGCGTAATGCTTCTTAGTACCTCTACGTTCCTATATTAATCTGATAAACATCGTTTTGGTATATCGTCACAGCGACTCTCAGCATTTCATCGTTTGATTACTACCTCGCCTCCGCGGTACAGCTTCCGGTTTCCGTTCCACGTCGCGCCCTAGTCTTTAAACTAACTTGGTCGTTCTTCATACTTTCTCGATAAAAATAGACGTTATCTCGGATCGTTATTTACAACGTGCACGTGACCGCGAAACGAGCGCGATCCGCCAATTCACTTGCCTCCCGCGAAAGTGAAATATTTTTCGAAGGGGAATAGGTTGACCCGACGCGACGATCTGGCTGCGCGGTGTCTGACCAGCACGGACGTTTCTACTTCGTTGGAGACAACGAGCCCCGACCTAGCGTCGACGATCGTTCGCGAAGCAAACAGCGATTATTTTCCGCGGTTGAATCGATGGGAATCGTTGACATTGAATTTCGCGAACCGAATTGCGAAGGAAGTAAGCCCCTAAGATTTCTATTTTTATCGATAACGCGGCTAAACCGGCGTCGGAACTAGTGCCAAACGTTCAACGTCTATATAGTGTAATTCTATTCTTCGCCTGAAAGTGTCGCTCCACCATCTGATCCCTTCTTATTACTGCATAGAGGTTCTGGCGTCGGAACGCAAGCGTCACTGTACGGTTCTTTCGCAACGAGTCTTCTTGCGCGTAGAGACAGCATCGAACGATTCGCTCCTATTTCTTAAATAAAGCGCAGTCAAGCGTGCCACCGTGGAACATTTTCGCGATAATCCTTTATCGAACTCTTAACGCTTTAAGACCGCACGCATACGCAATAACATACGAGACATGATGCATTTTAATCACAATAGCAATAAGACTTTCTTTACACGACTATATACATACGCACGTATATATCCAGGTATACAATATGTACAGTGTACGTATCGTGGAACGTTCGTTCCCCTTCTGTTAGTAAGATCTTCTCCACGGACTGGGAAACGTTTAGATCGCGGCGGGAGTGGGCAGGGATTACCTATCGGATCGTAGGTTTCGAGAAAGCAAAAGTCACGGTTAAACGTTCTTCGAGTTCCGGAAGATTAAGGAACTCTATTCGCCCTCGACAGCTTTGAGACGTGATCTATCTTGAAATTTCGGATGACACCCTCGATTTTGGCAGTCGGCGCGACGTTGGGATACTTTTGAAAATCCGAAGGATGTCAAAGGTAACTAGATTCTCCAATGCGCGGGAAAGGATGAGAATTTTCTGCGATCGAAGGATTCTGTTAGATTCTACTATGCATAAGCTCACCGATTGGCAGTCGACAGAAGAATCTTTTAGACGCAACGTACCAGCAATCTCTCATCGAACAACTTTTACATGCAAACTCACAAATATTATTCAGACTTAAACGTCACCACTATTGGAGCTACTCACAAAGTCTCGAGCAATTCTTCACTCTCTTTCGCACCGTTGCACGATAGTCTATGAGCTAGCTTTTCCTCACTGAACAACACTCGGAGACCCGTTTACCTAGCCACTTTGTCACTCAGTCCTCAAGTACTCGAGTAGGTACTTCGGTTGAAGCACTTGGACACAGTCTACGGGACTTCGCAGAAGGAGTGTCAACAGCGTCAGCCTCGAGGCACGAAACGATGGTTAGCGCTTCGCCCGCTGAAGACAACAACCAAATGAGCCTGATGCTTCCAACGTTGGGACGAAGAAACACCCATGCAGTAATGAACGAAAGGAACAACCGATACCGTCAGGATTCATTTGTTTCGATAGCCCAGGCGGGCCGATCGTCTCGCGTATCATCTGGATGATGATGACTCAGCTGTGTTGGGGAGGAGGACCGGAGGGTCGTACGAAACTTCAGCTTCGACCCATCCTCGGCGCATTCAGGTCACCGTTTCAATTCGATCTCGTGCTGCACACGACCAGCCCGTGCGAGTCGCTTCCAGTTCCAGATCAGGGTACATACTTCTTGTCGCGGCACCCCACTTAGAAGTCGTACTTAGCAGCGGTTGCTGTCGAGCGTAATCGTCCAGTAACTGACGACGTAGAACAAGACGTAGTCCCCTTTCCGGTCGATGGATCATCCACGAAATAATGATTCAGTCGTGAGGAAGGATGATAGGGTGACGCGGCACACCGTGACGCCGTTCCTCTTCAAGTCTTTGCTCTTATGCGTTCTGACGTGGCTCGGATTTTGGGCGCCAATCGTCGCTCGTTCTCCAGCTGCAAACCTCTAGAATCCAGAATAATCCTCCGTTGTCCCGCGGGGTTGGGTGTTGTCGAAACGAAGGTACCTACGACCCCACAGCGACGAACCTGCCGTTACCGTGAAAACGCGATAGTCGGATTGTACAGTGTTGCTCGGACGGATGTTACAGCGCCGTCAGGCCGTAATCAGACTTAATCGGTGGTGGCGGAATGGGCGCCGAGACTTGGGAGAGACCAGAGGGGCTGGTCGCCGGGGCCAGGGGACTGATACTTCCGGAGCCTATGTGTCCCAACGGCCCTCCCGTCGGGCCCTCCATCAACCCGCTCACGTGATGATGACTCAGCTGTGCCTGAAGATGAGCCAGGGGATGCGGGTGACCTTGGAAACCCGGGTGAACCACGTTCGTATGCGGAAGAGACGCGTTCACCGCGTTCACCCCGTGAACGTCAGCCATGTCCAGGCCGACGTTCGAGTCCAGGCTACTCTCTATCCCGCTCGACGGCGAGTTGTTGTTGTTCTTCCTCTGGCTGTTGTTGTTCCCCGTGGACGGCTTCGTCCGCGAGGACGCGGTCTTGCCAGGCTTCGCGGACGGCGCCGCCTGGCCGTTCGCGTTCTTCCTTCGCACGTTCTTCGTGTTCGGCAGCTTGTTGTCCTTCTTCCACTTCATCCGACGGTTCTGGAACCAGATCTTTATTTGCCGCTCGGACAGGACCAGGGTGTGGGCGATCTCGATCCGTCGCCGTCGCGTCAGGTACCTATTGTAATGGAATTCCTTCTCCAGCTCGAGGATCTGGTGCCTCGTGTACGCGGTCCTCTGCCGCTTCGGCTCCATCCCCGGCTGGTAAGAGCCGTTTGCTGCAAGAACCAAACAAACATCGGGATACGTTAGTCGAGTGGCTACGTCTAGACAAGGCGCGGGTGTCCGAAGCTTGCGTTTAGCGACGCCCGAGGTGGCTAAATTGCACGATAATTCAATGCCTCGTTAATTCGAGCCTGCCGGACTTTCGGTATTGGATGCTCTGATTGCGAACAATTTCTATAGACACCCACGTATGTGTCGACGCTGAGGCTTTCTCGCTAGATGCGCAAAGTTTTAGCGGATTCTTTGATACTTCTTGTTTCATCCAGGTTTCACGACACATTTGTCCTTGCATGCAATTGCATGCCGGTAATAACGTATCTTTTTATTGCTCTTTTATTGCTCGGTATATTCTTTCCACTCACGTTCCCATTATGTTTATCTTAGCGTTACGATTGCTTCGCTCGAAAGTGTGTAAAAATAGAAGTGTCTTATGTACAACCGCCTGAGTAATTTCTTCGATACAACCGACGCTGCTCTGTCGCTGTTGGCGACATGGAGGGACTTTTTCAAGAATCACATGCGACTGTTCTATCTCGGAAACAAATGGAAAAGAGAATCCTCTTATTCGATACTGGCACTGTGTTAGAAGTTCTCTCTCAACACTGTGCACCTACGTTACGCGTAATTCTATATAAATCTTTATTTTCTAGCAACCTCGGTTATTTGTAAATTTACGCTGTGGTCGGTTTTTCGACACCTAAACGTGTGGCACGGTGCAAGAGCATGCGATCGGTGATTGAAACGGATAAAGAATTATAACGCGTGCACTATATGTATAATAGCGAGACATCGTACTCTTAAGAAGCGTAATAATAACCGGCTCTATATTTCACAATCGACAGACCAATGATCCAAGGCCAATACGTTCGACCGTCAACTAGCCGACGGTGGTCGAACTTGGGCGAGGATTACGAGCGAACGTGTTTCACCAGTACGAAAGTTTGAGTAAACGATAATAAAGACGTATCGAGTAGATGTAAATTCGACTGGATCAGAGGAACTTGTTCGTCGGAAATAAAGCAATGAATGTTTCTCTAAGCATCCCGTCCTTCGATGTTCTCGCTCCACTATCTGGCTATATCTCGCAGACAGTAACTATTCCCACTGTATCATTTCGCGTTACCCTTGGCTGCCTATGATTTTGCCAGTGGAACGGACTAACAGGTTGCTATCAGAAGTTGTCATCGTATCGAGCCCGTCACTACCACCACTTCCTTCGTAAGCAAAGTGACACACAAGAAAAGAATCGTGCGTCGATGCTCAGCCTGTATCGAGCAACGTCGAGGGGAGTTTCTTGGTGGTCCGAAGGACTCGATAGAGGAAACATAGGAGCGAGTTCAGTTTAGAATCTGTGCAGACACATTCCATTCCAAAGCTGACCGACGGTCTCGGGAAGCCCCTCCTAACGGCAGCGTCCGAGTGACCGAGCCCGACATCCACGGGGGAGAGATTGCAGTCTCCGACAGCCCGACGGACACGCATACCAGACATCAGAGGCCCTGGACATCGAACCGAGAACCGAGAACCGTACACCAAACTCGACGAACTATTTCTTTTTGCCAAACCCATGATATTCTACGTACAAGTTACTAAATATGTATACCCATAGGTGCATCGTGTTTCTTAGAATCGATGGAGGGGAAGTGCCTCGTTGTGAGAATAAAACACGTGTTGTAGAAGAAGAATAGAGGGAGGTTCTGGTTACGAGGTTGTTCAATAAATAAGTAACGATATTAACATCGCATTGAGGAAAGTATACATATTATTCGGCCCTCATTAATTAGAATGTCCTATCTAGCATTTTGAAACAGCCGAGAAAACTGAAGTTTAACCTTTTCGTTCGGCCGTTCTTCATTCAAATTAAAACATGTTGTCATTATTTCGTAATAGCCTAATATAAGTTTTTGTAATAGGTGTATCAGTAGGTAATGTATCATTAACGTAGTAATTAATTAATTATTTTAGGTAGGATATTTTAACCATCTGGAAAGCATTTGGGTTAAATACATTAGACTGTTTCTAGATCTCTACGGAGCACGTAGGGTTTTCTAATTTTAGTTAAAAGGTAAAAGACTTAAAATATTTCAACATACCTTGAAAAATGATAAAATGCTAGATAGGACATTTTAACTAAGGAGGGCAGTATTGAATAGAATTGAATTTATATTACTTCATTATAAACAGACCATCATATACGACTAATACTTCTTTCTATTATGGTTAACGTTGAAACAATTTTATGTATTACCTATTTAAAACTATTTCCTCGTAATCTATTTAAGTTTCAAAAGGTAAAAGAAACTCTGCATGGGTGGGATGATGTTTTAAAGCCTTGTTTCGTGTACCGTGCGCCATGTTTCTTTCATCCCAGACATTTTTTGTTACCTGGAAATATGAATTATGATATTCGGCTTTACAGCGATCGTATCCCCAGTAGAACGGGCTCAAAAGGAATAGTTGCAAGCTGGAGTGAACAGCAGTTTTCTCGGTCAAAACGGAATAGAAATTTGAGGCTGCAAAGGCAGCCCAATTCTGAAGGATATTACGTTGCAAAAATTTCCTTTGAAGATTCATAATCCTTCTGCGAAACGCCTACTGTTGCTTAGAACTCACGGGGCGCGTTTCATCCACGCTATTCTTATCGATATATTTTCCACGAACGTTACTTCACACTCCAACGCTAGGTACGTGCTTATTTAATTATTGTTCATTGATCGGGGAAAACTGAATACATTTCTGAACTCTATTTCAGTTCCAAGGACGCGGCTATATAGAAAAATTGATCTCCTCAAAGTTGTTGCTGTTAGAAAAATCGACTGCCGACTATATATCCGTTGAGACGCATACGAAAGTTACTGTTTGCCTGGTCGATTAGGTGATGAAGAATGGCGGAACGTTAGGCGTAACCGAATAGCTCGTAAAGTAGGCACTAAGCCTCTGAAATCTCGCACAGGTGATCGGAAGGTGCAACGATAAATTGCTGCTCATCAGTCTTCCGACTCCTCGGTAACGCGTCACCTTGCGGCCACAATGTATCAGTTTCACAGGTAAACTTTAGAACGATCCCCTCCCTCCCGTCCTTTGTCATGCACCTTACGGCATGCAGGGAACACGTTTGGGTCATCTTTTTCTGTCAAGTATTCGAAATTGGAGTAGTGGTGATGTTACAGATTGGAGGAGGACGTGACCATCGGAAAGCGCCTTCACCTTAATACCTGTCGTGGCAGTTTTATTTGTAACGACACAAAGAAGTTTCCAATAATATGCCTTAATGGCCAGATGAAGCAGAACAAATTTTCTAGCGAGACTCCTAAGCAATAGAAGATAATCTTTCAGGGGGGAGGATTCCGACGGATGGCGAGTCCCGATACTACATTCGTTCTCCAATCAACTACCTAAGTAAATTCGAATATAATCCCAGAATTCTCTAGTTAGTCTACTCCCCGGTCCGAAAGCACCGACTAACTGTGCTCTAGCGAAGAAGTAAGCATTGAAATAGAACCACGGATCCGATAATCAATTACCGATCCCCTTTGTTCCTACCGTCACTAGGCTACTTGAAGGGTTTCAACTCACCGACACCGGCAACGTGAATCTTTTTCATCCACGGATAAATCACACGGTCCCCGCTCTCCTCCTCGTCATCCTCCTCCTCCATCATGCCAGGCGACCCGTCCATCATCTGATCGTCCTCCATGTCGTCTTGATCGGACCCATCCTCCACGTGATGCTGCGGCTGCTGTTGACTCTGTTGCTGCTGCGTGTTCTGTATATGCTGTGACTGTTGAGCAGAGCTCGGTTGCTGCTGCAGATCCGGGGAATTGTCGCGGTGCAACTGGCTGGAGCTGGCGGGACTGCAGGCGTTGCCTTCGTGCGGCGGCTGCTGGCTGGGCTGCTGATGATGCTGAAGACTGTCCGGCGGCTGCACGTGATTCTGCATAATACCAGGTGATAGCGGAGTGGAGCCAAGGACAGTCGAGGCGGACACAGGTGGTTGTTGCTGCTGCTGCGGCTGTTGTTGGTTCTGCATCGAGGATGGACACGTGAGAGGCGGCTGCTGGGCTTCGGGCGGCATCGCCAGCGCGCCAACCGCGTGATGATGAGGATGTAAGCTCGCGTGGTGAACGGCGTGCACTTGGTGATGAGGATGATGCGGTCCATAGTAGCCTCCGTAGCTGGCGTAGCCGCCGTTCAGCTGTACCGCGGACGACGCCCCGTACGGCGTGGAAGCCGCCTGATGATGATGCTGATGGTAGCCGTACTGCAACTGATGGGATTGCGGATGATTCAGGTGATGCCCGCCGCCGCTAGTGGGAAAGAAGTCGGCCCCTGTCGACGGGATATAATTGCTCTGACTGTACTCTTCGCTGGGTGGAAACTTGGGGTCCACCATCACCGAAGTCGCCGCCAAGTGGTGGTTGCCTGCTGCCTGCTGGTGCTGATGATGATGATATCCACCGCCGGCGGATGGATTCATCAGGAACGAACTCATGTTTGCGGACGATTCCTCTTCTCTAACCACCAGATGTTGATCAATGTTGTCTCGCACACGTCACCCGGATTAACGGCAGGTAATCACTGTTGTTTCTCAATTGCTCCGGCTCTCCCTGTAGCCGCACACTGTGACAGGGTTAGTTCATAGAGTCGCACAGTTCCATGTTAATATTTATTGTCGGAAGCGTACACACCGCACTGCACTCTGGCCCGTGGCCGACATCCCTCTCTCTTAGGCCCGCTGACCGAACAGGATGACTTTTTCCTCCGGAGAGGAAACAGCGAGCCGAGTGGAGCCGAGCCGAGACGCACAAGACGGGAAGAAGGAAAAGGAAAAGGGGGAAATGACGGGGGCAGAAGAGAAAACGAGCGAAAAGAGCGAGACCACGGAGAGCAGCAGACTCCCGGTGGATAGCTGCTTATCCTCTCCTCTCCTTCCGCCACTTTTGCGATCTTCCACGAAGCTCCGCGGTCTCGTTCGCTCCTTCCCGCCCACCGAAGCCCAATTACCATACCACGTGACCGCGGCACCGACCAATCAGAGCCGCCTCGGGTCCGCGACCATGATGGATAGCGCGGCACGCATGCAACACGTGAGTGGCGCCACGAGAACCACTGCGGCAGGTGTACCAACTTCTTTCTTCGTGGCTGCTCGCACAGCGACGGTCACCAATTCCCACGTCCTATCCGCGGCCGTTTTATCAGCTACGGTTTTTTTTTAATTTCTTTCCCATTGGACACTGTGCACTGTGCACTGTGCACTTCTCGGTCGATGACAAGTCCCGTGGTTATCGGACAATGTCCTCGGCACACCTACTGCCCCAATAAACCTCCATAAAACTCCGATCGAAGCCTAGCAGCTCTGTCTATCCCAGAAAGAGTCTCGATCACCAACACGCGTGTCTCTTATTCTATTCGATACTGATTACGGCACACGGAATCGTCCAGACCGAGTCGTCCTGACGAACAGAATCGCGTTGACCGTCCAAGCTGTCAGAGAGCCATGAAAGTGAGCTCGTCCTGCCTCGGCAGAAACTCGTCTGGCAACTCCGGCCTGTTCCCAACTCCCTCCAGGTTCGACGAGGCCGGCTGGCTTCGGAGTCGTTGCGAGCAGTCGGGACAGCCCCTCTCCTCGTCGCTCCTCTTGCTCACCCATCGGACCGCCCCACTCTCTGCTACCACGAGACCAACCCCTGCCACGGAAACTGTGGATCCTGTGCCCTTATGGGGCCATACTCCAGGGTACCTATAGTCACTCCTACAGATCTCCTTAACCCGCCTCCATCCTTCTGAAATCCATTCGAGTAGCGTGGTCAATGCTCACGGAGGCGATGCCGATCCACGCGAACCTTATTACGCGTAGACCGTAGACCATCAAACCGCCCCGGGTTAAATGATATCGACCATGCTAATCGAGAGTCTGTCGCGCGGCGCGGCAACTTCGTCTCTGCAAAACCACTGGTGACGGAAATGGTAAATATTTTAGAAAGCTCTTATGAAAATTGCAACGTCCCATAAAGCACCGCTAGCAGTTCCAGCTCGGCGTATGTCTATCAAACACAGGGACCAAGGTTTCTCCAACTGTTCCATTCTCTCTATCCGCGAAGATCATGATACCGTAACCGCTGATACCGATTTTCCCTTTCACGCTTCATTGTCTTAGGTATCAACATTTAACGGGAGTAAGAATGCTGAAAAGAATTAACCTGATCCATAATTGAAGCGCTCCCAATCGGTCGGCGAGACGACTTTCTATTACTTGGCACCATGGGTATTATAACATCGCCTCTTCTATGCACGCGTTACGTAAGCCGCTTCGATGCCGTCCAAATTGAAAGTAATGGCTTCGCCGTTCTTTGACTGTGTGTTTGTAGGTATTAGTGTTCTACAAGTGTCTCGCTGCACTCGGTCAAGTACGTCTACTTGCGATCAGCTGCGCGAGGCAAAGCATATAAAGCGCCGAGTCATTATACAAAGAGCATACTCACTCTGTTTTGCCGCGGCACAACAATGCGCCACGGTGAGCTTCAGTCGACAAACGGCTCGGCAAGCCGATACGTATTTTACCATTGCTCTCGGCGGCACTCTGCTGATGCTTCATGCGCGACGTTTCTTATCAGTGTCTCAAGGAGTAGCAAAGTGGCGTCATCGTCTGTAGATGTGGCAATATCAACCGAGCAGTGGTGCTTAAATTTCCATGCCCCTCGCGAGTGTTCGAAAGTGAAAAATCATCAGTGCCGTGGCAAACTGTGAAGTGAAATAATACTTTCGTTGTTAGCGGAGGAACTGTGCGAGCAAATCCAGTGAATCGGAGATATCAGCCAGCGTCGAGGAGGCGACAACTCC
This sequence comes from Andrena flavipes, assembly GCA_963971345.1. Taxonomy (NCBI): domain Eukaryota; kingdom Metazoa; phylum Arthropoda; class Insecta; order Hymenoptera; family Andrenidae; genus Andrena; species Andrena flavipes. Next base: position 78,906,585 of record OZ020480.1, read on the forward strand.
GCCCCGAAAGAGGCTAGGTACTCGGCGGTGCTCGAGAAACGGAGCAATATTGTCAGTTCGGTGTAAGGGTGACAATAACGGGCAGCGTGGCGATATTTCTCTGTGGCAACCGGGTCCAGAAGAACGCGGAACGGCGGAAGGACGGAAGGGCAGGAAAGAGCGGCAATCGAGGGAACGCTGAGAGCGCGTCACCTGCTTTTTCCGCGAGCGTTCTCGACCGGGTTTTTCGTTAGGCAAGATATGCCAGCCGCGGCTTATTTCTATTTTTCTTGCGGCCACTTCATGCCGCCCCCCGGGAGAAGGGGCGGAGGAGCGTCGAGTGGAATCTGCGAGGGGGTTGAAGGGGCTTGCGGATGACGTAGGCGACGCGGAGGATAGCGGGGAGGGTAGGTGGGACGCTGTCTCCTCGTTTTGCGGCTCGACCTCTCCGTCTCTATCAGCGTGTACGCTTCCGCGGACTTCCATCTCCCTCCCTTTCCCTCGCGCACGCTACGCCGAGCGCCGCCAGCGTCTTCTGCTACCCGCTACCGCTTTCTTCTCCCTCTTTCTCCCGCTCTTTTCTCCCCTATTTCTGCTCGAGTCTTCGGTGCTCCTCTTCTCTTCCGGCGAAACACAATCAATCACTTTTCCTGGCAAGCCGGCATGACACCCTCCTTTTACACCCACTGCCTCCCCTGCAGCCGAGAGACCGTACCTCGTCAACGACGATTCCTCCCCTTCGGCCCCTCGCCCTCTTTTCTGCTACCGAACCGATGCGGTCTTCCGGACGACGATTATCGGGAGATCGCCCACGAGAGCTTACCGGCACTCGCCGCGCGTTCCCTGTTACAGTTGTCCCTTCTGGGGAATAGGAGTGCGGACTGCCCTAGGAACGCTGGAATTAAGGGTGGAACTATCGCGATCCAGTGTGAGAGTGTTCTATGATCAGTCACCCGAATGCTCTCGGAACGAGTGATTCCCCTCAGAGTTTCACGTTCGTCGAAAAATGTAGGTAGGCTTCTGAATGACGACGGCGATATTCGCGTGCTCGCTCGCCTAGCCGCGTTGCGAAAGAATCATCCTTGGACGTCGGAACGCTTTCCCGTGGAAACCCGTTTGGCTGGAATTCCCCGGCTAGCTGGGAAGCTCAAAAGAGTCGCGCGCGGAACACCGAGTTCCGTCGTGATAATGATAAATGGGAACGCAGTAGTTTACGATTTAATATCAATCTTGGCCGAGCGGCTGCTTATTATCGACCATTAGTAAAGTTTTAATAACGCAATACGGCGCTTGGCCCGGGGGTGGAACCGTCGCGATTTATCACTTTCATCGCTTTATTACCGGCGTGCCGTGCTACGCTTTACTTGTTGATCCCTCGACGCGCAAACGTCCGTTTTGAATAATCCAAATTTCGCGAGTCCAAGTTTCTCCTGTTACCTTTAACACCGGCTTTGTAGCTCGCGACGCGTTCAGCGACGTCCTCTATGATCGAGACTGAACGAAAGTCAAAACGTTTTCCGAAGCGACCGCGATTCCTGAACTCCTCGGGGATCGATCTGTCCGCAGTTTACAGAATATTCCAAATATTTACAAACTCCTGGTACGTCGCCGGCCAGCAGAATTCGATACGGTTCACGGTGGAATTCGCGCACGACGACCCAGAGTTTTCGAATTTATGAGAGATTCCGGGGACCCTCGCGTGCATTCTGCGCTGAGGTGTTGGCAGCCGATCCGTTCTAGGCGAAAAGCACGAGTCTCCGGAGATTCTATTTCGCTGCTGAGTCACGATTTCGCGTTTGTCGACGTCGAAAGGGGACCCCAGCCTCCTGGGGACACCCGTGTATAGGTGTGTACACACCTCCGAGCCCTTAGGTATCGAGGTCGACCTTCGAAAGGTTCGCTGTCGCTCTTTCATCCCTCGCCTGCTCGTGTCGCGAGTATTTCCGGCTTGGCAAACAGAAACACGCGAATACGTAGACGATTTCGTGAGATGGAGCACTTGTTCGTTAAGTTTCCTTAAAAGTTCGCTAGAAGCGCGAGCCCTCCGTTCCCTTTGGGCCAAGTGCCACTCGTCCAAGCAGGTGACAGGCTACGAGCAGCGTTGATTGACGGCTGTCAAGCTTGGACAGCCGGCGAGCACGAGACCGAAGCCTGGAATCGAGTCAACCCGCTGAAAGGCGCAATCAGGAGGGACACGGTTTCGACAAGAGGGACACGTGTTTTTACCAGAGCGAAGAAGAAGCCCGGCGACCGACGCGACGACAGCAGAAGAAGAAGCACGGTGACGTCCGCAAACACGAAGATCCTTCGTCGAGTGAAAGTCTCTCAGCTGCTTGATCAACAGTAGTTCCACTTACGCGGCGCGAAGAAAAACGAGAGAAAAGCGGGGCCAGAAGCGCGGTAATTATCGGTCTACGCGGACGGTAAGGACGTTAACGCGACCCCTGACCCGCGACCTTCGAGCAATTACCACCTGACATCGCCGCTTGAAAGCAATTTGCGTGCACCGACCAGTCTCTTCCGGCGATGCGTTCAAAGGATCCCGGGCCTGCCAGGAAAAAGGCGCATTTATAGCAGCTTACGTCGGCAGTCGAGCTCCTCGGACGAGGAAGAATGGCCGAGTGAGTCGTAAAAGTGATTCATCACCTTTCGCGGTCGACTCGCGAAGTCGTTAGCGACGATCCTCCTCTCTAGACGATCGTGACATCCTTCCTCGAGCAAGCCCAGAAGCTCGCTAGCTGAGTTTCCCTGTCGCGAGCCACTTGCGCGAGTAGATCTTCAAGGGGACTAAAACGGGTCGAGGACGCCGCGCTGGCGAGCGGGATGCTGGGTGCGCAGAAGATGGAATCAAAAAATCGAGCAGGCAAAAAGGAATTAGGTATCGATGGAAGAACGAAGAAGCGAGCAAGTTTAGGAACCGGGTGACGTATCTTTAAAGATTCAACCCTGCCATCCCTCGGAGGGCAAGAAGATCGGCTGTAAGGGGAGAAGCGTGTAAACGTCCCTTGGACGCTGATTACCGCCCGGAGCAGAAGAAAGAAGGAGGTAACTGGGTTAAGGTCGGCCAGCATCCGTGACTCCGACAATTACCATTCGACGCCCTACGCCCTCGTCTTCTGGAAGACAGTTTGCATACACCGAAAACGCTGCCGCATTGTACGAAAAGGGCCCCCGAGCCCAGATGCCGAGCCAGAAACGTTTTCAGGGCTAATTGCTTCCAAACGACCTACTGAAATTTCCTTCCTGGCCTCTGGCTCTGCGAAGGCCTCGAGGATCTTTCATCCTTCGAATAGAATAAAATAAAAGAGCAACTGTCCGGACGCGGTGAACTAACTGGGTGGAGGACACTGATCAGAGGAGAATCTATATTGATTGTGTACGAAGGAGAGGGAATGGATGGACGTAAAGGATGCTACCTTGCGGAGTCAGCCTATGATAGATAAAGGGGATAGCGGCGAGTAGCGTGGAGCGGTTGTCTCAAGCGTTTGAAATGTGCGTGGTGATGATGTGTCTTTATATAAGTGATTCTGCCTGGAAAGCATGCATTTTTGCATTAAACGTTTCTATAATTGCACAGCTTCCAGTAAGCCTAGACTCCTCAGCTACGGTGGTACAGGGACGGAGCGAAAAATGAACGCTATCGCGGGCAACGAAATGGAAAGTAAATGGTTGCCCGAGGCAGGGCCTACTGGAAAAGCGTTGTTGTTGTTGTTCCAGGTGGTAAGTGCAAAGGGATGTCCCGGAGGCACGCAAGTCCAGGCAGCAAGATAGAGAGAAAAGATGAAAGAGCTGACGGCAGCGCGAGCCGTCAAGATTAATGGATTCACATTGTCGGCATTTTTTCAAGCGTTTTAGGACCACTTTTGAGAGCAGGAGAGCGTCTCATTTTTCAAAAAGTCCGTGCGGGTCGATAGAAAATCGCAATCGATTCGCCCCGCGCTAATGGTTCCGAATTAAAGCGTGCTTCTTGCGCGCGAGGTAAGTTACACGTATCGTTTGACAGCCTCGTAGGCTGGGTTGTGTAAGGAATATCTACTACGTGTCGATAGTTGCGCCCTGTAAATACCTCGGGCTCGGGACACCGCGTGGATTTGTTGTTAGTGGTGCAATAAACCTTGTGGATTTCAACTTCGATGGAAAACTTAAGGGGGTACCTATTACAAAGAACCCATAAATTTGATTATTATTTAGTTTATTCCTACATGTTTATTGATATTTGAACTATCTACGTTTACAAATTTTGTCAATAGAAAAAAATTAAAATCAAACGCAGTTTGCTTTAAAGTAATGGTGAAAAAAAATAATGGGGTTACTGTGACCGTGATTAGGCTCGTTCTACCGATCAGAAACAAAAAATGTAAAGAGATTGTTTATTTGCATGCCTTTGGTTATCACTCCTACAAAAATGATAAAAAAATATTGAAAATCAAGGAAATGACGTTGATTTGAAAATCAAGTTTCGATTCTCGTACATTTTTTTAACTTTAAAGGTCGGTGAAAATTTAAAAACAAAATATTGTATCATAATTCTGATATAGTTGGTCCAGTCAATCTTGCAATATCATGGTCGCCGATTCGAAAAACGTGATTTCGAGAAAATCGTGTTCAAGAGGGATCAACTATCTTTTGCTATTAGCTAAATAGCGCGGGCTCCTTTCTAACTGAAATTAACATTTTTCCCGAGAGAAATGTTCTCGGTCATAATCATCTAAAGGTATCTGTGACTTTCTCCGAGTCCCAGAAGACGTAGCGAGCAACGGCCACCGAGAAATCGCGGAAAGACCCGCAGAAATATTCCTTTTCGGCAAGTTTTACGAGCCACCAGGGACCAGGGGCCCTGTTTGCCTGCCGAGGAGCACGAGCCAGGCAATTTGCGGTATTTATTGGTAATTTGAAGATTTACAGCAATCAGAGGACGCGGCAGAATAGAATAGCCGGGACGAAGAGCGTGGATGAAGGCGGGAAACATGACGAAGGCGGAACAGGGCGAAGTTGGCGCCTTGGGACCTCCGATCCTCCTCCAGGCGAAGATAGAAGTTACAGCAGCTGATGAGCCGTAACCGATGGACACACAATAACCCTCCGTAAGCAGTACCGCTATCTTTCATTCCGTCTTCCGTACTCACGGTAGGCGCAGCGATAGTTGCTGATACGCAAATCAGTCTTTTTTCTTTCACTTGATGGCTTAGGTGTGTCTTCTGGGGCAAAGTGTGATTGCATTACATTCATTACACTATCTTTTTATCTTTAAATTGTATAAGACTTGCGATCAGCATAGGGTTACCAATATTTGCCTAACATTTATCTGAAGGATTAGCTAAAATAAATAAAAAAAAAGAATCCAAGAAATCACAAATCATTTTATTTAACAAAATATAAAAAGAAACAAGTTCATAATTAGAATTATGACTATATAAAAAAAAGTATGTAAGTAATACATATGTACATTTTCTGAAATTGTATTTTTTGTCTGTTTTTGCTGTGTTCAATAATTTTCTGTTCAGATTTAGCTAAATAAAATTAAAAACTTTCGCGTCAAATTTCTAATGCGTTGCCAACTTAGCTATTTAATACATTCAGTGGTGCACGGTGCGTTTAAAACATCAATATTTTACTTAATTTTATGCTGTAAAATAATTAACTGCTTTTTAAGATTAAAGCGTAATATTTATCAAATTCCTGGAGAAATTACCAGCCAAACTGTGAACTAGAGAAATGTCAACAAATCTGGAGTCTCAAAGTGAAAATGGCATTACTGTTTGTGCTCCGTTTGTATTTAGATACCGGTAATGTCTATACTTTATAAGAAATTAATGCTTCGGTTTCGTGGTGTGCGAAGGTCCTTCTTCCGCGAATTTTTCAAACAGACTGACAAATGAATTGAGAAGTTCCAAGGCAAGCGACCGAGGACAGATCTCCGGAGGACGTGGAAATTTCTTTGACCTATTTTACCCTTCCGTTGCCTGCCGTCTGCGAAACTTACCACCCGCCGCAGTCCCCCATTGCGGATACTTTCTTCTGTAAGAAAAAATTCGATTCGCACGGCAATAAATCACGAGGCTAGCAACCCTTTGGCTAGCACGGGCTGGCTGCAGGCTACCGTGGGCCCGGCCATATACTGCGATCCGACCACCGACATTCTCCAGCGAGTACTGCAGGCTACCGATCACGCCACAATGAGGTCTCGTTCCGGTTCGTTACAATCGTCGTTATTTACAACCTATAAATTATTCAAATTCCCAAACTGCGCAGGAAGAAAGTCCATTTGCCTATCTCCTGTTCAACCCTTGCCTCCCAGTCCTGTGCTTCTTGTTCGCCTGTTCTTCGAATCACGCTACCGTCAGAATCTCGTTACGTGTTTCGAATCGGAATAACGGTAATGGCGACGGAATTTTTTCATGCAAGCAGCTGATTCCACGAATGTAGGGAGAATCGTTAGCTTATCTTTCGTGAAAGAAAGAACATATTTCGTGGCAAGTATCCCGAAGGTGTGTGTTGCGAACGAGGAAAGGAACAGAGGCAAATTCGCCCAGTTTTCAGAGGAGCCCTCGACGACGATCGAGAACAGTCACGATGATCCATCCACTTCTCAGGAGAGCCGGACGGGACTCTTTAAAGTTTCCTCGAGAAAGTTTGATGAGTCTATCGAACGCTATTATTCCATACCCCCTTCCTGTCGCCCTTCTTCCGCGTTCTTTAATCATTCAAAGCGAATCAATCACCCGTCCAGAGGCCCGAGATCGCTCCTCGCTCCGTTCACCCTCCGCCCGCGAAACTTGGTCGTCCCACGCCCCCTCGCCTCGGCTCCTCGCGCGGCTCTTCCGCTTCTGAACGACGTTATCAAAGGAGACCATTTCCGACGGTTTTCCTCCGTTCTCCTCGTGACAGTTATGGAAATGTAGAGGACGCGGACGGTGGGGAAAAAAAAACGAAAAGAATCCGAGAGCAAACGATGAATCTCAATGTGTCACTGATTTTCTTTGCGTCTAGGGATAGTAGATACGTACGTGTTCGATTAATTCTCGCGAATGAGAATTCCATTCCACGGAACAATTAGCCGGGGACTGAAGAAAGACGATCGTATGCCGTGGATATCAATTTGAAGCGGGGCCGGCGTTGGAGCAAAGTCCAAGCGGTATTTAATCAGCGGTCGGGTGTTTCGGTTAAGCCGCTAAGCCTCGTTGCAAATTCTATTCGAGCCAATATCGGCGCGCAAGAGGCTCGTATAAATGCGCATTTTATTAAGGGCCCGTGTTGCGCGAACAAGGGTCGCCCTCCTCGGCAGTAGGACGTATTCCCTTTCGACCCCTTCGACAGCTCAGCTTTCATAGACCCCATGTTCGCCAGCTTTCTCTCTCCCTCTCGTTCTCCTCGCTGCCTTCCACTCTTCATCTCTCTCTCTCTCTCTCTCTCTCTCCCCTAGTCGATTCCGTTCGAAGAGAACCAATCAGCGATCCCTCCAAGTCCTCTTGCACCCTGCATCCCGCAGCCACGCCTGCCAATATAGGGTAGGTACCCTCGTCAGATCGACCCCTATCCTTTTTACCCGCCTTCCTTCTTCTCTCTCGTCCCGGTGTCGTTGGACCAGACTCATTCCGCAAAATGGATTCTCTCCCGGTTGTTTCTACCGGCTCCTAGAGCTTCATCGTCGCGTCGGATTCCCGTTCTTCTCCACTGAATTCGCAGATGCTTCCCTAGTAGACGTATAATACGGTGGATGAAGTACCTAACTGCCAGCGTGAGATACCTCGAGCGAGGAAGGATTCGCGTGGCTGGAAAGAGGTGGCGATCGTTCGGGTGACGAATTTCTCGTGGTCCCCCCCCCGGTAAGATCCCGGAGAATCGGTTGATTTTATCAGAACCCGCGGACAAACGGACGTGACGATAGCCGGGGAGCGCGTCGGTGTCTGCCGAACGCTCCATGGAGGTACCTACCAGATGAAACGTACGAGTTATAATAATCCGTGATAGCAACGGTGGCGATGTCGTGGAGCGGAGGAGCGGCCGTGCTGTCACAAAGGCATGCGCCACCCACCTCGACCTGGACGCTCACATCGTTAATCAACTGCACCGGGACCCCTAACTTTCCAGGCACCGATCCACAGGTATGGCTTCGCCTCGGCTCAACCCGACACCGTTGCGCGAACGTGCCTTTAAATAGACCAATGAGATTCCCCGCTAACGCGACTCTTGTCTTCGGATCTCCTCTCTTCCACCCTGTCAGCGATCGTTATCCTGGCGAAATTCGCCGATCGAAGCCCTAGCGCTTTCCAATCTTCGCTCTCGTGTCCGCGAACTGTTTTTCGTTGTGCTTACTCCTTTGCGAAACTGTCTTCCGTTTATTCCCTCGGTAACCTTCTCGAGTCTGAAAGGCTACGAGCAGTTGGAAATTGCCTCTATTCGATTCTTAGATCCGCTAACTAGGAGTCGAGTATTTTGTAACGTGGCAATGCTGGAAGAACTGGTAACGGATCAAGCACTGTGTCAGTGATGGACGGCCAGCCAGAGGTTGGAACAACAACACGACGTCTACCGAAGTTCTTGATGTACCCGATCCAATAGGAAATCAACAGAGTAAACAGAACAGTTGTTTGGTACGTATTGTTGAGATTTTTGCCATGCGCGTTGCCACTATTCTATTAAAAGAATGTACGTAGCTTTAAAGGTTACGATCGTGTGCAGGATTTGAAAGAGTGCATTATTCACTCGCCGCGATATCAAAAGTGTTCCATCTGATACCGTTTCTTGAAGCATTAGCGGCTCGTAATATAGTAGGTATCATTTATCGTATTGCAGATCTCCTTCTGTAGCTACTATAGAATTGAATTACTTCTGCTAAGTAGGCATGGAGAAATCCTTCGACTGCAACCTTGTATTAAAGGGGGAGCCTTGTGTAGCGGGGCGTAGAAACTGATTTTTTTTCTTTTCGTATAATTCAATCGTTGAACATCGCGATAACATATTCCCAAAGCCGTAAAACGAAATTCGAAAAATTAAAGCGGATAAAGCCGGTTTTTTATGGAGCACCAGGTTACTAGAAAAATTAAAATGTGTTTTTCTCGAAACGAAACACAGTGTAACCAGTATACCTATAGGAAAAGAAATCAAATTTCCATTATGATACAGATATTTACACGTAATTGATATGTTAATCATATTTATGCCCCAAAAAATTACTTTTTTTACACATTTAAGGTCAAACTTCGTTTTAAAAAATGAACTTTTTACAAGAGGCCGCCATTTGTTCAATTTTGCATCTTTTAAGTTATGAATTTATACGATTTATGCGTGCACTCATAAACTAAACTAAAATTCTTGAAATTTTGGTTGCGGAGCAATTGCGTCGCCAACGGAATGTTCATAATCCCGTATAACTCTGTCATTTGCCGTTCTTTTTTAATACAAATTTTATTATCTCCCACAATCCAACAATACTTTCTTTAAAAAAAGACTCTATAAATGCCTCTAATTTCAGCATACTTACACCAGGCTCCCCCCTTAATTGCTGTTAACTTCCTCAAGCTGGCATAAAACATAAATCCTATCTCTTTCATAACGCCTAGGTATCTTGATATCTATTTTTTTTTTTTGCCATTTCTGTACAAACGAATAACTTGAAACGCTTATTTAGAAAAGTGTTCCCAAGAGAAAGGAATAGATTCGAGCCAACGTCATTGCATTCAACCCCCAACCCTCCGACAAAAAGGTACAAGGGAGCAACTCGACTTTGAGTGCGAGGAGAAAATTGCCGAATATATTATTACCATCTACAGAAGCTTTACACGGTGGCATGGTACGCGGAGAAAGAAATCGGCAGCCCCAGTTGGCGGCGCGCACCGTGGAGATCGAAGCAAAGGGGGAGAGAGGCTGAGGAGGTGGAGGCCAAGGGTTTCCTTTTCTACGCTGGCACCCCTCTATGATATTTCCGAATAGCTGACGTCTTCGTACGTGGGGGGACACGGTGGGACCCGCGCAAAGCGGCAGGAGATTGGGGGATCAACGAGAGGGGTAGAAACGAAGCAACCCCACCTCTGCCCGACTACCCTCTTTCTTTCCCCTGGAAAGCTGCGAGGTTGGCGTTACCGAAGGAACCCGGCGTAACAGGAACGAGCCACGATAGGAGAAAGAGAGAAACAGCTAGAGGGGCGAGGGAGGAGAGAGGAAGATAGAGAGAGAGAGAGAGAGACGGAGAGAGAGAGAGAGAGAGCCATGCCGGCGGTGCTGCTAGTCAAACCAAAACTCGGCATGATTAATGATCGCGAGAGGCAGAGCGCTGCTTCAAACAACAAACTTTTCCCAAGGAACGCCGAAGAATATAAGAAAAAATATATAAGAAAGAGGGAACTCTCTTTCTTCGCATCCACCCTTCAGACCAACTAATACCCTCCTAGAGCTCTTTCTCTCCCTCTATTTCTCCTCGCTTCTTTCCTTTCTTCTCCGCTCTGACAGCCTTTCATTTCTTTCCACCGTTCCTTATTTCTTTCTCCCGCTCTCCCTCACGGCCCTCCATTCCTCTCCTCCTTTCGCTCCTCTCTTCCTCGTTCTCCGCCGCGACTCGCGATCCACGCTGCCGTATTATTCCCTGCCACGACCCGCGAGTGTACACGATGTACATAGTATACGTGTCTCTGCCAGCGGAGAGTGTCCTTCAAACTTCGCGTTCCTTGTTCCATCGTCCTTGGGAGTAGACGCGGAACGCGGGCTAGGGGAGGGTAATTGCAGTGAAACAACGTGGGCGATGAGCGACGAATACAAGAAGTTGGGTGAGCTATTCGTCTTTCCTAGGGGAGAGTCGTGCAGTACCGATCGCTCTAAATTTTTTTTTTTATTATATCTCGGGGTGGCGTTGATAAAAATCAGAAATTCAAAAACGCGTTTGAGTGTAGATGGAACTTAATAAGAGAAGGGCAATTATTTTTGTGAAATTTAATAGTAGGAATTGATAATTCGCAAAAGTAAAAATGTTGTAATTTCTAGTTATTTTAGTTGATGGCCAAGTCTGCTTGCTAATAACACACTGGATAATTTCTTCGTTAAATCCTAGCTTCCTGTTTGTTAGGTTATCATACCTATCCTTATTTACTTTATTTTTCGGCGGGAGAAGATGGGAGGAAGAGTAAACGAACATCTTATAAATTAATCTGAGTTGCTAACGGATTGAACTTACAGATAAGAAAAATTTGGTCTTTACTGGTTGACAGAGTCTGTTGGTCGTTGCTGCACGACAGTTGGATGGTCGGTGCTGTAAGACAAACCCCGGGAAACATTTTAGATGGTGCTATATTATGTACAAAAATTTTTACAAAATTATTGAAGTTTTCATAAACTTAATAGACTAATTTATTTAAGGGGTTTTACTTACGATTAGTCAGGAAGCCGAAAGAGGGGTGATCTTTGGAAATTTTTTACTCAAAAGCTATAACACATTTCTCAAAATATCTTTTTTCCTTTTAAGGATTGCATCTAGTATCGTGCATCGTAATTTTTTTTTATTTAAAAATATTTATCAATAACTAAGTTGCGGTGACCACTGCTGCTCGGAAGTCGATCATCTAAAATAAAAAATTCAAAAGAATTTACTTATTATATTATATTATCTAGTCTTTGAACAAAGGATTTATTTATCCGATGCTTAGTTTTCTTTTAACTGACGAAAATCAAGCACGATTTATGATAAAAATTGAAACTTTTACTTCAAACATCAGCCATTTTTTCCCAAATCAATATATCGAAAAATCCTTCGTTCAAATACTAGATAATATAATATAATAAGTAAATTCTTCCGAATTTTTCGAATCTTTTCGAAAGAAAAAAGATTTTTTTGAGAAATGTGTTATAGATTTTGGGTAAAAAATTTCCAAAGTCCACCCATTTTACGGCCTCCTGACTGAGCATGACCCCCCTTAAAAAATTACTTTTTAACCCACTGAATATCAACGTACCTATACGTTTAATGCCTCGAAACATCAAGAACAGTGGAATAAATAATATGGCCCCGAAATAGGTTATATGTAGAGAATTGTGATTTTTTGATTGGTTAGTCGGTACTGCACAACCAGCTTTAGCACAACTCTCCCCTACAATATAAACTTCGTAGTATAGGTATCTATTTATTAACAAGCCAGAAGCAATGCCTCATCCTTTGTCCGCTTTGTCTCTTATATAACTTTGAACATCAATGTCCCTGAAGATTCTAGCTGAATAGATTCCCACATCATTCTCCGATACCATTCCCCGCGTGGAACTCGAAGACTGGTCCCCTTCCTTCTCCCACGTCGTCGAACTTGGGGACTCGGATGGACTATGGTCATCCGCGTCGGTTGCAGATCGCACAATTGCCAGTGAGCAAAGGCTTGTGCCAGGACGCGTGTTGCCCCGCAGCTGGCGGTAAAATTGGATCCGCGGCTCGGCGCGGCGGCGTGTAAAGCCAAGCAACGAAGCAACGGAGCGTTGCCCCGGCTGTTCGTTCCCTGTGCATGATCAGGGAGTCCGCTCGAGTCTAGACTCGAGCAACGAATCCGCTCGGTCATCCACGGTCGGCTCGGCCGCTCAACGTCTAACAGTAACTTTCTCTCTCTCTTTTGTTGCCCTCCCCATCGGCCCCCCGTTCTTCCGTATTTACGTACAGACGACCACGTGTACGAACACCGGTCGAATAATAAACACTTATTAGCTGGCTACCATTTGCGGCCGATTCACCTGATGAGCAGCATTCTCAAGCGATATCCGGCATTGTGCCGCGAATCAATTGACGGCTTGGGCCCCAAGCAGCCCTTTCGACTTTGCGCCGCCGCCTCCGGGGTCTTTGCGTTCAACTAGTCGACGGACATTGGCATGGAATCGTTGAGGATGAACAGGCTGGACGAAAGAATGCGGGAGGAATATCTAAATTATACACGCTCGCTTTTAAAGCATAGGAACTCAGCTCCACGTCGATATCGGATACCACTATTTCCTTCTGTTAGCGAATCTTAATATTCTCCCGATACGCGACAATATTCTTCCTCTGATTTTTCAAGCTCGCGGAGTTTGCGCGCAGGCTCTCTCCCTTTGCCTTCGGCCCAACAAAATGGCAGGGTATTAATGGCGTTGCGTCGTCGGTACCATTTCCAGTCGATTCACCTGATGAGGTTCATTCTTGGCCTATAATCGCCGCGAACGGCCGAGATCCGTGTAAATCCTCCTGGACCCCGTCCTCTTCTTCTTCTTCTTCGGGAACGGTGGTCCGCGCGGCGGAGAACGCGAAGAAGCCGGCTAGGAGGCGCGCGCCTCACGATGACTAATGACAGACATCGTAAGTCACTCACAAATTGAATTAAACGCGACTGTAAAACCGTGACGCGGCGCAAACAATCAACGGGCTATTCATTGTTAGCGGGCGGGAGAGCCGAATCATTGTCTTCCACGCAAATCAGGTGCCGCGCCGGGTAGCTCTTAGCCGTGAGTCGCTGTTTGCTCTTTAGCGGAGCCGTTCGGTGGCGTTTCAATTGCCGTTGTCTATCGAGTTTGTTTACACAGTTGACGTTCAACTTTTCGGGCGAATAGGCGCGGAGACAGAAGGGGATAAGGGATCGTTCTGCTGCTTGAGGATTTAGATACGTCGCCCTGTGGCTCTCAGTAGTACAACTCGATAATATGGACGACAACGCCGGTGAAATGTTCGTAGACCGCAGGGTCTCTGTTACAACGTCGTCTGTTCGAATGGCAACTTGGAAATCGGCTGGAATATTTATTTTCTCAGACGGCAGGACTTGTTCCCGCGCACAAGGGTCTCCGGTAACGCTGTGCGCGTACGATGTTCCGCTCGTTCTTCTTGATCGATCATATATTAGAAGTTACGGAGTGTTTCAGTACACCTACAATGCTTCAGAGACGGGACGATCCATCGTCAATGAACGTCGGAATTACACGGCTAAATGAGATTCTAGCGGCGGTATCAAAGTGGCAGCAGGTGGTCAGGGCCAGGGCCATTTTTCCCCGCAGGATACGGTTTGTTGGCTGGCTCGCATTTTACGGGCACACTGTCTTTCTTCTGTACGCCTTGCTGGGGTGACTGTACCTAATATCGCCTAGCAAAATTAAATTGTTATTATTATTAAACGTCTTTGTTGCGCGATACAAGCAGGACACGACTAAGAGAGAGTAAACAACGATAATGCAAAGGCGAAGTTCAGTCGGGGACTGTTTTTTCAACTTAACCTAGGCTTAAAATGATACAGGAAAATTAATAAAAGAAAAGAAGACCGCAAAGTGGGATATATAACATTATAACGACTTTCGATTGAATAATAATTTATATTTTTGCATGCAATTTGCTTCAATGTAAGGAGAAATTATTTATCTTTCATGTAAATAATTTTTTAATCTATATGAATGTGGCTACCTGTGGTTAAAAAAGTTTTTCCCGATTTCTGGGTGGATCTTTTTCAGAAGATACGATTTTAACATTTTTTTATTTTCCTTAATGCATCTACTATCACAGATAGCCACATTAGTGTAGATTAAAAATTTATTTTCATTTTTGGGTTTCAGATAATCCTTAGGGCACTTTCTATCAACGCCAAGCTTTTTTCAACGCTCTCACTCATCCCTCTGTATCTTCCAAGCTTTTACGATTACCGTCACAAAAAAATTCAGAATAATAGTTCAAGATACTATAAAACAGCCTGCCAAATGTCAAAGTAATTTGCAGCACAGTTTTCGTGCAAAAAATTCTCAAATACTCACCTATTTTTTGGTCCCAAAGGTAGAATGCCCCTTTAAGATTCTCTAAAATTTTTCCCTTTCTGTAATTGCAGAACTGATAAATTAGGAACATGGGCAATATCAGGTACGGTCACTTTAAACCCTGCTCGGACCAACGGGCATCCACGGGTACCTTGTTCTTCTTCTTTTACGCGCACCTTGCGTTTCTTCGGAAATTTCATTTTCATTTAAGACCCGTGAAACAACAAGGCAAGCCAGAGTCGACCAGAGAACGAGGGCTTATTGTGCAACGAATCTGATCTTTCGTAACATCTGTGGAAAACTTTCGACCGTCCGACATGCTTGCGTGTGTGACGCCATTTTACCGAAAATTCAGGTCCCTCTTGGAGAACGCTAATTATCTTCCCACGTGACTTACGAGCGGTATACTTCTAAGCCAGTGGGCCGGCCATCCCCCGGCTCAGCTGCCTAGAAATGGTCACGTAAGACGCCGGAACCATCTTGGCTATTTCATTTTTTTTTTCTCTCCTCTTTCCTCGGCTTCGGCCAGAACCCGTAATTAATTACATATCTCAGCATTTTTCTGGGCTTGACTTGATGGATTTTACAAAGGGAGAAAACCAGACGCTCGAGATGGACTTTCCCTTCGTCCAGTTGCGCGCGTTCAGATATATTGCGTCCACTCCGCTGTTACAAACTTTGAGTCTTCGATACACCGGCTAAATAAATCTGGAAAATAATACCCTACTTACTTATAGCATTCTATAAATAAGTTCTACATAAGTATGACGAGTAGAGGAGGATAATAATTGCCATGGTGCTCAAGGACCCAACGTAAATGATTGTTCATGAATCAGAGGGATTTCGTTTGGATGCGTCCTGCCATGTTCCAAGCGCATTAAATATTTATGCACTTGTTAGAAATATAGTGGACTTCCTGAGTGGCTCTCCATTTCTCATTAATCGTGCCGCGCGATCATGGAACAGTCAATGACACTATTCCTCTAGAGTTTCAGCAAATGTACTGCCGCGGAAAAACGAGTCGAACGAGCAGTGACTAATGTGCGAAGCAAGTATGCAGAAAGATTTATTGGGAAACTTACTACACGCGATCGAACAACATTCCGCTGTCCTGTTCGCTTTATTGCAAACTCGCGAGGAAACTTATTTCTCATTAGGTATCTCGACTACGATTTTCCGAATCAGAACGTTCCGAGTTTAACATTAATTTCGCGATCGGTGGTGTTCGCCGAGCTGAATGCTTCGGAGAACCGTTGGCGCCAGAAAGGCAGAAGCCTCGGAAAGTTTGCGACCTTCCAGGCTGCAATTCTCACCTGCTGACAATTCCATCGTTCGAAAGGTTCGTACTTTCGCTACCTACGGCTTCGGCTGATCGGTTTGAAATGCCGATCTGACTGGCGCTTGACAAGCTGCGTCGGAGAACATAGGCACTGGTAACTGTAGGGCATCCACGCCACCGATACCCATCGCTATTAACGGAGGTATCAATATTAATATTAACCAGCTTATTAATATTAACGAGTGCAGGCAGGCAAATCGGCGAACTGCAGGAAGACGGGGGAATTATCGAGAAATTGCATCCCGAAGGAACAAGACAGTCCGGGACAGAGCGAAATAGATAGGCTGCTCTAAGGGGGCAAAGCCAGTCATCATTAATATTATAGCGCAGCGGCGCTCATCGCGTCAGATCTATGCCGACCTCTTTCTGTCCACGTCCGATACAAGATCCATGCAGAGTCCGAAGGCCAGACACACGCATCAAAAGCCACCTTCCTCCTCGTTTCTCTACCAATCTGCTGAACGCACGCCACCGCGGCTCAGGACGTCCCACCAACCTCTACACTCATTATATCTTCTTGATCCGAGGCCTTAAATTGATGACTATCTGTCCACCTGAAAATACGAGATATCCCTGCATCCGGTCCGAACCGATCGGCCAGTCCACGCGGATGCGCTCCTCTCCCTTCCCTCGTCCTTCTCCCCCCCCCCCAACGTAGGTACGTATCAGTTCGTGCATAATAATTATGAATTACGGGATATAATTAAGAAGGATCCGAGGAGGGACGAGTTGACTGACGGACGCGTACGAGCCAGCCGGACCTCTTCCGGAGCGCGTGTTCGACAGCCGCTGCTTTATTTCTTAAAGGAGTGTCGTGAAAAAAAGAAATTGAAAGCCTGGATGTTTGATGCCTTTGCTGGTTCAATTTTCTTCAAATGCTTTCGTTGCAGATGGAGATATTGCTCGTTGATTTTACGAAGCTTTCAGCCGCCGAAAGTAATAAAATCAGATCGTGTCCTGGCTTTCTTCGAGCTATAAGACAGTATCCATCTTGTGTCGGAAGCAAAATTTTGATAAACAAATTAATACAATTTTTAAGTCGATGTTTCTGATTTTATCCTTTTTTGTAGGAAAAATATTTTTATATATTTTTTTAAGAATTTATTTTGAAAATGTACTCCCAATACATGGAGGGGAATAGTTTCCTGCAGCTCCTTGTAAATTTTTAATTGAAATCGTCGAGATTTTATTTTCACCGTTTTGGAAAATGTAGTTTCTGGGAATTCGCGTCTCAAGTTACAATTCCTTCAATTTTTTAAATTTCGGGGCCCGGGTGCGCTTAAAATCCGTAGAAAAGATGTACCTAGTGGAATATGCAAACTAGGGTGGAACGAAATATAGGCGCAAAATAGTTTTTTATTATTCAGTGGAGTTCTAATAGTGGGGAAAAGTAGCCTTCTATAATGGTATTTAAGCTGCTAAAGTTTGAACGTGACCACCAAATTTTTTGAGGTGCCGCAAGCCTTTCAAAAATTAATATTTCAGTAAACCTTTCAAAAATTAATATTTCACTAAACATTAATATTTGAATGGCCTCCAGCAGCTCAAAAAAATTCTTGATCAAGTTCAAACTTTGTCAGTTTAAATACCATTATAAAAGGCAACTTTTGCTCACTATTACAAGTCGCGAATAGTAAAAAAAAATATTTTATCCCTACATTTCGTTCCACCTTAAAGCAAACATCTTAAAAACAATTTCCAAATATTTCGAGGGTAACCTACCCCCTCAAGGTAATTTTTCTGTCCACCAAGTGTTCGAATCGAATATGTCAGCGCAGCTCGGCAAAAAGAACGACCACTTGGAATTGAAAGGTAGGAGACACGGCTACGAAGGAGATGAATCTCTATCAACGGAAGAGGCCTACGAAAGGGAGGAGGACCTGATCGGAGTGACAGCTGATCTGAAATTACCATGATCTGTATCGTACGTGCGTTTGCATAGATCTACGACTCCACGGTCCCCTCTCGCAGCAAGTGTCGGCGTGTGGCGACGTTTCGAGGAGCGTCGGGGGATCTTTCGTGATCGAGGTGGTGCCATCAGTCACCAGCGACGAATCCGACGGGGGTTGTGCTGTTTGCGCGGACCGCTCCGTTTCAGTTAACCCCGTTCGCTTGCTCTGTTAACCACTCGACGCACGTGACGACGCCTAAGTGTCGCGGTAACTGCTGCATCTCCAAACCGATTCTTGGACGACTGCCTCGCCCTACATTCGCTCCATCCATTCGACGGTTTTATTACTACGGTACCATGAGTCCGCGTGTTTTTTTTTGGCAACTGAATGGTATTCAACGCGCTATCGCGGATTCTCTAAGCTGACGATCATCTTCCTTTCCAATCCTTATTTCGATTTTGGGGTTGGGAGGATTTTGACAGATTTTGGGGAAATACTTGACAATGGAATACAGAATTAGGGAATACCGACTTGAATAGTTATGCCGCCAAGGATCCAATTCCTGACCAGTTTAGTATATAAATACCAAATAATAAGTTTATCACGATACAAATTTATTCCAAAAAATTACTAAATAATTATAAAGTATTTTCAAATTTATACGCGAACATTTTATAGCTCATAGTAAAATCTCTCAGGTTGATCAGAAACTGTTCTCTTTGTATCTTAAGTGATCAGGAACTGGGTCCTTGACGTTAGCTGTATTTTTGTTTATGGTCGATGAAACGACCGTTGTTGGCTGATGTTTTGCACGGAGCGAGAGTAAACAATGAGACACTGTCCGGAGGATTACTTAATAGCGAGGGAACGCATGAATGGGCTAAACGTGAACGATTTGCTACTAATGAAACGGCAGAACCGTAGTATTTTTAATACGGCGCGGTACAATCTCGCCAGCTAATGAGTGGCTGGTGTCGGGCCGGAATGTTAATCGGCAGGAATTCATCAATCATTCCTACCAAGAAAATGTGGAACGACGTAATTTACGAAAACTAATCAGATAGCTATGCATTATAACAAGAAAACGAATAGATATAAACCGTAATTACCTCGCCGCAAAAAGTCCAGGCTCAATAGCGTTTCTGTAACTCTTTTTCTCCACTCTTTCCGGCTTCTTCCCCGTCCGCGTTGGAAAAAGTCGCCCAAGAGTCAAGATGGATTCGACTCGTGAAATTCATCGGACGTTAGCGCCTTTAAATTATCGCATTGTCTTCGGTGCTCCTTTACAAGTAGAAATCTCAAGATATATTCTCTGGCTTACCTAGAACCGAATAGCTACGTTTCAGCAGGGCGAACGACAAACCTGGTAACGCGTAGGATGAAGAGAGTTTACAAAAAGCATCGCCCACGAGCAAGTCGAACAAGAGCGTGCTGCGTGCAAGGTGTCGCGGGATCCTCGCGCACGTCGGCGAAATGATTGACAAGTATGCAACTCTAGCGGCGCGGCGCGGTGGACGCGGCGAAAAGTAGCAAAGCTATTCCTGCGGTTGGTGTTTCCTCGCCATTCCCGACGCCGACGTCAGCCTCGCCAATCAGCCAGCTAGCCAGCACCCTCTCCCTCGTGTCAGCCGTATCATTAATCTTGCTATGTTTTCTCGCGCCACTCGGATGTGGATTTAGACTCCAGACACCGCCAAGATCTCTGAAAACGTAGGTAACCGCGTTGGCCGTCGCGGCGCGGCGTATCCACTACCCTGCGTCATCTCCATTCGACGACTCTCTATCGAACCTGGCTGCTGCTGCCCTCTCTGCCAACGGGAACATCCGCCGGACGTCGGGAATAGCGCTTCCGAGCTTCTTTGGAATTCACAAATAATTCGAAGCCAACGTTACCTTTTATTAAATACATCGTTCCACCAAATTCAAGCTCCAAGTTACATACACTCGCGTTCAACGAAACATCCTGTACAACGGCCAGCGCTAAGCTTAACTGACATTAGCGATCCAGTTAGGAGGCGAGCGGATGTGGGTTAGGTCAGAGTCCGCGCGGACGTTATTGAATGTTTCGCCGCGGGACGCAGGTGGCGTTGACCAATTTAAATCGCATCGAATGGCATTCGACCGAAACCGGAATCCGATCGAAGCGTTGCCGCGAATCAGGCCTAATGGAGGAACGGGTAGGCCACGAGTTGATGCACGCGTCCGGTCGGTTGTTACGCGCTTTTTGCAAGTTTACCCGGCAACGCATGCTCGCTACCATTTCTTTCCAATTCTGTATAACTGATGACGTTTTGATGGGGGGACGGTGTTTACAGGAGAGATAACGACCCCCCTCGCCTCGCGCCTGTGCCGAACGATTCTAATGAAGAAATTCAACGTCCCGGAGAAGCGAGCGGGCTTTGCAAAAAACAGTTCCACTCGGACTCGTGGTCCGACTCCCGTTGCTAAGGACGCATTGATGATGTTTGCGTATTAACTAACGACCCTCTCCACCTGTGAGCTTCCTTAATGGAGGAAATTGTGCCTGAAATTGATGCGCCGTCTGTCGTGTGCCGTTCTTAACGACGCGTGCCTCCTCGCGTAATCTTCCCTTATCATCGCGCAGTTTTTGTCGGTCACCCTCTCGCAGATGTCCAGGACGTTGCAGTCCTTTTGGGAGTTTATACAGAATAACGAGGTGGTGCGGGAATAATTGCAACTTTTAAAGTACTCGCAACTATCGCTGAAAATGGTAAACATCGTTTTTGCATCGTTCTCACAATGATTTCCAGGTGCCGCGACAAGCGTACGTATGTGCATATTATGTGCTCCAGAAAAGTATAGCGGAGAACCGTGAGAAATCGTTAAAGCAACGTTACAAAGTAGTATTCCCCCTCGATAATCTTAATTGCGCGTCGACGTGTACTTCATCGACCTTATGGCAAGTTTTTCGATTAGTCGTGCCGGACGTTTTTCATCAGTAGATGCTCGCCGGGCAATTTGTTCTGAATTGCAGATTTTCTATGTTGTTAACAGCAGCGTGTTCTGCTTTTTTTTTTACATGCACACCGTGAGTGTGTAATGTGTCATGATTACAAGCCGCGATTAGATACTTACTTGTCACCAATGAGTTAATGAGCTTTATTGATTGACGCTCGCGATACCACTGTTCCGTGATAAGCGAGCAAATTAAGCCCGATTCAATTAAGCGATAATTATAATTCAGTAGCGTATCAGCGGGGGCGCCCTCTAGCATCGATAAATTACAAACTCCTTCCTTAACGCGTGCCACGATCCATCCTTCTGGTCATTTTTTTTTTAACGGAATAATGGTGATAATAATAGTTCCCATTGACACTGATTACTTCGATGGTTCCTGCTTCGCAGTGGGTACTTATAATTTACGAGACGCCGAAGTTTTGTAAAGGAAATCACCAGACGGTTCGTAAAAAGAATTCCGAGCGATCATTACGCTTATTTTTTCCAAACGGATTCGTTACGAAATCCCTGCCTTTTTTCCTTTTCCTCCTCTCGATTAGCGTGCGCGTGAAAAGTGGGCAGGCCGCTCGATTGGTAATTACGGACGTGTATGCACTTCATTAGCACTTACCGGCGTTTGCGTAACAGCCGTCGTGTCATTTTAATGTGAGCACGATCAAAGATTAATGGACGCGTCGTGGCTGTTACAGAAGGATTCAAGAAAACCCGCGTGCCCGCGTCACACACGCCAGCCCCGATGATCGGCCGTGAATAAAAGGATAGGATCAAATTAAAAAACATGAAACGCCCGACCGCGAGTATTCTTCGAGCTTCGACGGATCGCGCGGGTCATCCTCCGAAATATAATCAACCGAAATCATCACTTTTTCACACGTTGCTATTCACGGAGCTTCTTAAGAACTCTTAGAAATCTTACAAGAATTTGAAGAATCAAAATGCTTCTCTTCTCGTCGTCTTCGTCGCATTCAAAGAACAATTTGCAACTCGAGGATTTCATCATCAGAGCGGAATCATAAATTGTGCGGTTCGATTGAAACAAGGCTACAAAATTGCTCTATTTCCATTGATTTCCTTCGACCTTCCAATACCTGCGCAGAGACTGGAGAACGTTGGAAACGGCAGTGCTCGCATTTGGGAGACCTGCGGAAGTGTTCGTCCTCGCGGAGGATTCCGCTCGAGTTATTAAAGGTTTTTAGAGCAAACACCACTGAACCTTGACAAATCGCGTCCTCCCGTCCATACAGATGTTTACCATCGTTAGTCCAACGTGGACAGTGACTAAACACGCGCGACCCCGCAAAAAAAAAACAATCAATTTACAATGCGCAATTAAAGTTTGAGGCCGCCTGTACAAGCTGCGGCTGGAATGTGCAAGCTAATGCAAGGTGTGCAGCACGGCTGCGGGTCGCCGTAACACGTAACACAGTTCATCGTCGGGCGCACGCATACGTATTTCTCAAACGAGCCCGCGGTATTAATAGCAATCATTAATTCTTTATCACCTTTGGCATATTTTTTACAAGTACCTGTTCGCATACCTGGCGGAGACGCCTCGTCGGAAAGTGTATCCCGAGGAACGATCGCGGGGAGCAAACACAGCGAGAGCTCTTTAAATACGAGGACGCGCGTCATCCTCGAAGAGTAATTGCGCACCACGTACGAGTAATGGCGACATTCTTGCGGCGGGACGTTGCGAATTTCTCGGTGGCCGTGTCGCGTGCAATCTCGCGTTCCGTGGCGCGGTTTGCAAATTAAAGTTAAAGTTAGACGCGTTCCGGAGCAGGCTAAACCAGATCGGCGGAAGTGATTCGGATATTCGTGGAGATCTGCAAGTAAGGCCCTGTTAGGATCGCCTTGGTAAATCCTTATCGGCAAATTGTATGCGAGGGAATGATCGATCGGTAGTGTTTCGCGACGGAATTGCGTTTCCGTTCGAATGTCGTGCATGCAAAGTGATACCGTTGCTTCGAGACCACTGTAGCTCTGTATGCACCACACAAACCTCTCTAGAACCGAATTTGTCGCCTCTTATCAAACAAATTCGGATCTACAGGGTAGATGTAGAGCATTAACTGGGCCCGCTCGTATCGGCACATAGATCTCACGACATTCACGTTTCTCTGTCTGTTAGTTTCTTCGTTACGACTCTAGGTACGCAACGTACGTGCTTGTTTAAGCTTCTTCCTTGGCCCAGTGCGCGACAGACGGTGGGTCCCACCTTTTCCAATCTTCCGGGACTCTTCTACCTGAAAATATCATCCAATTAGCGTTGAAGATATTCATCCGAGTCTCGATTACCGATCTACGATGGAAATGAAAAGATCTCTTCGGGCGAGCTTCGAATCTTTTTTCGCAAAAGCCGCGCTTCGATTGGCAGAAGTGTGCTCGCGTTCCAAACAGCCAAGTGTTCTCAAAGGATCCGATAAACAGTTAAAATTGGCGCTCTCGCTAGCCCAGATCAAGAGTCCTCGAAGTGCAGAGTCATTCGAAAATAGACCGGTTGTGCCGAGTCACTCTTACAACGAACAGGGAAGCATCTATTTCTGCTAAGCGTGTCGTGCAACGAACCTCTCGGCGTTGGCGAAAAAAAAAACGGTAACTTCGAATGTAATCCGCGTAAAGCTTATCAGATTCGTAATATCGATCATTCGGTCTGATAAAAAAGAGAACATTCGAAAGTCTGCGCGGTTGTGCTTCTACTCGAGGAATTGCAAAGTCAGGAGTAGAGTGAGAATGAAACTTTCTAGAAGAAAATTTACATTTATCACTAACCAACCTCTCGCTTTTCTACTCGGAACTTGTTCCAACTTGAGCGCATTTCGACCGATCTCCCGAGGTATTTACATATCAAGATATCCTTAATGGCCCGCGTCCCAAGTTCCGAGAAACATACCGGGGTCGCCGGTAGCTCTGTGATCGTGGAATATCGAGGGAACTGGTAGCCAAAGGTAACGCTAGGATTCGTTGGTTCGGTTGACTGGCTCCGATACGCCGTTAAAGATAAATCCTGTTATGTCACTTGGCACACTTCCCGGGAGTATATCATAGCGGGTTATCTTAGCGACAATAATCATATTACACCTGCACTACCGATAGTGATTGATGCTCGTCCCTGGGATCGAAAGCACCTGACCGTTAACGGCTCACGGATGACACAGCTGAATGTAGCAAGGTCGTGTTCTCTTTCGTCCTCCTTCTCCTCTTATTCCGTAGCGGTACAGCTCCTTTTATTTGAGCACGCGTGTCGATGTACCTTGCATTTCCAGGTTACTTGGTCAGCTGGCGTGCCTGTGTTTACCTGAAATCATCGTCAATCCCCGGTTAGAGACATAGATATCCTGGATACCGTGTTCCCCGATCGTGCGAATCAACTAGACACGCGAGGGAATAAGTACGTGATCTACTTACCAGGGGAGATCCCCAAATGGGAAATCCAAAACATTATGAAACTTTGGGGATATAGAGAGGATCTATTGGTGTGTATTATTTAATTTTTGTTTGCTGTTCAAATTCACACTAAGGGGGTGAAATTGACCCCTGAAAATCCGGCTATTTTCCGAGTTTGTGATATAAAAGAAAGTTCTAATTAGAAGAAGTAACTTTTGGCTGATAAGTGTTTTTCTATCTCTCAGAGTTCGCGAGTTGTGACGCAAAATAGCGGAATTTTGAAGGCTCAGTTTCTCCCCCTTAAAGTGAATTTGAGAAGCAAAATAAAATTGTCCAATGCGTACCTATATATCCTCCACATGCCACTTAGTTTCATCATTTTTGAATTTCCGGCTTAGCAAGGATCTTCCCTTGTTAGTTCACTCTAAAGATTTTGTCGACAGGGATTTGTTTCTTCAGGGTAGAGGAATTGAGAGGCGCTGGAAATGGCAACTTGCTTTCCTGAGTCGAAAGATTTGGCTTTTTTTGTCAGCTTATTCCCCGGATAGCTTGTTCTTTGGATTAGGGCGTGTTCGTTTATACTGTGAGCCTGGAAGAAGACAGCCTTTGTAGGGTGTCAAAATATTTTGTAGAATCACTTTGTTCAGAGAAACGAAAGCGACAGGACAGCGATAAGCTTCCATGATCCTTCGACATCTATACCGCAGTCGATAATCCTCTTCGAATCCTCCCCACCCGACTGCTAAACGGGATTAACTCGAATTAAGGCGGGTCGAGTTTAGGCTACGCCGTCAAAACACTTTAAGCTTAATGCTACAAAACTTAAGATGTTATTTGCGCACCTAATGTCCCTGACTTCTTAATACTCCGCTCATAACTACGGAAATCTTTAGTTGCGGACAGAAACAAGAGAGCTGTTAGTCTAACGAGCAGTGAAAAAATTGGTTCGAAACCTTAATCCTGTGAAATCTGACTTTAACGATGACATACGAAACGAATCCTATGTGTGCACTTATTTATAGCCAGGTGGACGTTGATTTGTTCCCTGGAGAAGGGAATAATATCCCCACTGGGACTAGCAAACGAAGCGGATGAAAGCTAAGAAAGATCTCAAGATTCAAAGTATTAAAAGGAACTCGGATGGGAAAGTTGAATTTTTCCAAAATTCGCGGTTTCCCACCTCGAAGCATCCCAGTGCATTTGTTCCTTGGAGAAGGGAATAATATCCGCATTAGGACTAGCAAAACGACACGGATGGAAGCTAAGAAAGATCTCAAGATTCAAAGTATTAAAAGGAACTGGGATGGGAAAGTTGAATTTTTCCAAAATTCACAGTTTTCCACCTCGTAGCACCCCAAGTGCAGAGGGCGTATTCTCTCCAGCAGCCCCTAGAATCCAATAGGTGGAGCGTAATCGGTGGTCGTGGACGTTTCGCCAGCGTTTCCCTCTATCGATCGGATAGTCACCCCTTGGTTCGCCATTACTGGCTCGCCCGCGAACCCCAGCAACGGCGACGCTATTATCGTCATCCCCCTGTTCACATAATTCTCGGTATTAGAACTGTTGCTTCGGGGCCATTGAAACTTCTCTGGCCCTCTAGGTTGAACCTCCTGCCGGAAGTTACACTCGAGTAATGTAACTCCCGCGAATTCTGATATACGCGGCATTTCGCCAGCTTTAATGCTTTGGAAAATACTGCTTTCGTATTAGCGACTAATAGTCGGTGAGAGAATGCGTTTATTTAGAGTTGCCAGGGTCGGGGAAAGTTCTTAAACTCCCTGAAGTTTGAAAAGTTTAGCAGTTTCGACTCAGTGCTCGGTAGAAGCATCATAAAGGGGTTAGAGGAAATGGAAATTGGGAATTCTGAGATTGGAAGGACTTTATGATTAATTGCAGAGTACTGGTAGATATTACTGTAAGTGCCAAAAATCAAATTCTATTGTACCGTGAACTGGGAGAATATTGGCAGCGCGGGGTAATATTGACACTACTTAATATCTGTCAAAAAGAAGAACAAAAACAATTTTACAATTTTTACGCTTGTAGTACAATCATAAACGATGCGGTATTATAATAGGATACTTAAAGCAAATTCAAAAATGTTAATTTTTATATTATATAGCAAAATGTTCCAAAAACATGCCAATGTTCCCCGAGTTTTTCCACTACATTTTTTTTTTTCATTTTGGCACTTACAGTGTTTTCTACAAAGACACTTTAATTCTTTATGAGAAACTAAGATTGCATACCTGAAACAGTTTCCCTCGAAAGGAACTTCTAATTTGGAGTGCATCACTGTTGTTTGCGTTTTATGTTTAAAATTCCGTTGCGGCCAAAAGGTGTACCTGTAATAAAATTATGTTAGGAAAGCTTTATTTCCATTTCCATTGCATACGCACCTTTCGATTAAACAGTCAGAGGTTGAATGTCGATGAGAATCAATCATTTTGACGAGTTGGAATATCTGAAACGAAGAAAGTATTCTAATAATAAGAAAGCCTTATCGCGCACGGCAGAATTAACCTCGTTTTAAATTCTATAGAGAACATAAGTGAAATGTAGAGTACCGTGTAAGTAGCGATAAAAGCAGCCGAGTCAGCATCAATCAACCCTTTTACCGCCAGAGCCCCTCTTGGAACAATCGACATCCGCACCCTACCCGGCCTGAAAAATAAACCAATCGTGAAACAACTTTTACTTGCGCGGCACACTGCTCGGTAAAAGTTTTTACTTTCACCCTGCAAAAAGCACGAGCTTCCTCTCCTCGACGCGATTCAAACTGCGACGAATCGTGACGCATCGTTAAGAAATTCGTTAGCAAACGGAAACAGGAGGGTGCATCGCATAGCGCAGAAAAAATAACGGTCGCTAACAATCGTTATGTGACCGCAAGGAAGACTACGAAATTTTGGGACTTATTTAAAAGAATTCATAAACATGAACTCGACAATAATTCATGAAACTAAAGAACAAATACAAAGAATCGAGGCATTAAGAACAAAAACAGAAAAACCCACATTTTTTACGAAACTGAGTTAGTAGCAAAAATGTTTTCCAAAAATAGGATAAATTAATTTTTTTATCAACGTGAGTTAGTCCTTTTTTGCTCTCAAAGCCACAATTCTCTTACGCTTACGAAATCGAATCACAAGTTCACTACACATTGGAAGAAACAACTAAGTAAACGGCGCTCGAAAATTCGACTGTATGCTCACCACGCGTATTTCAATGTTGAAACTTTCACAAGCTTTACAAACGGAGCCGCATACTAAACCCACAGGGCTATCACAAATTTTCTTAGAAGAGCTTCTAAGTAGTTAAAGTCGCGTACGAACGTATATTTCAAAGGAACTGATAAACGACGCTGAGCAAACAACGACCGCCATAAAATCAACATACATTTGAATAAAGTGTCTGGTCGCGAGCGTCAGATCGGTAGCATTGGCGTCCGCGCCGAGCTGCTGATCCACGCTCAGTTATATGACGTCGCGGCGTAGAATAGTAGATAAGGGCTTGGTGTTGGTCGATCCGGCGTAACAACACAAAGAGGAACACCGGCTGGCCTGATGGCTGGAAGTGCTGGAACGGGACGTGATGGCTGGAACCGACGAGTAAACCAATAAACGGCGCAACAACCATCTGCTTGCCAGCCGGCCGGGTCGCGGCGTATCTCTTTCTACCCTGTGCCTGCGGCCCGGGACTCTTCTGTCCTCTTCCATTCTTCTCCCCTCGGCTCCGACTCCTTTCTGTCTCTCTATCCCGCCGTTCACCTTCCCCTCGCCCCACCCCGAAACCACCGCCGCCGCCGCCGTCACCATTTTATGCGTTCCTGAAATGAAATCCATGCGAGGGCTCAGCATCCGTGGGGAACTCCCACGGCTTTTATTCCACGACAATGACCCGGGCCTGCGGAGGGATCACTCGGCGAGACGCGATTTTCGGCTAACGAGGGAATTTCCAGAGATAAAGCGCCCTCTCGGACCGCCGGGGACACCCCCATGGTCAGCCGTTTTCTTCCAAGGGCGGGAGATGGCAACGTACGGGGTAGTAAAAGTGAAATCGACGCGGTGTACAGGCTGACGCACGGGTAACGGGCGCGGGTACCCGAGTGGAAGTTGGCAGCTCGGATGGGAATGGAGATATGTTGTAAAAGGGGTTGTAATGGACGGAAAGTAGTAGTTTCAGTTTTAACCCTTAGTTGACACTCTGGGTGTGAGCCACCCATAAGCTGATTTTGACACTCCTGGAACTTGTATATGCAAAATACCTTTTTTCCAAAAACACTAAGAACTAGAAAATAAAAAATATATAAAACAAAATTTGTATGTTACACGATTTTATTTAAAATGCACTAGAAAGTACAAAATAATTATTTTCTTGTACCTACTGCAATTTCGATGGTGTTTCTTCACTTTAAATAAAATCGTGGAGCAGGATTTTTCGTAACAGAATATGAATCAATTTAATACAGCATCAAGCGTCGAAATGAATTCGTCGTGATATAACCTGTTCCACGATTTTATTTAAAGTGAAAAAACACCATCGAAATTGTAGTACAAGGAAAGAATTATTTTTTACTTTTTAGTGCATTTTTAATAAAATCGTTTAACGTAAAAATTTGTTCTTATCTATTTTTTATTTCTACATACAGTTCTCCGTAAGAAAAAAGAAATTAAACGTGCTGTCAATTTTTGCTTGGTTTACCCTACGTAGAAGGAACTGAATCAAAGAGAAAATGTTAGTGAGTTGGGACGGTGGAAGGCAATGGAGGTGGGCCTTCTAGAATTTGGAAATACGTGGCAGACTGGCCGCTGAATCGAAGGTCGATCGGCCGCCATTATTTCGTCCCTATTAGCTGCAAAGGTCTGCGATACCTGCTCCGAGGCCGGACAACGAAAAAGTTGAACAATAGTACAGCGAGCATCCCTGCTATATTGCCGCAATAAAACTAAGTTGACGGTGCCTCCGTAAAACCGGACACGGAATTCCAAGAAGATTCTCAGCGGCCCGTTAACTTTGCATTTTAACGGTGAGTTCGCTTCTATTCTAAACATCCACGCTCGGTTTTCTTTATCCTTCCTACTTAAGTAGTCATTTGCGAGAGAACGATTTAATTAAAATCCCCAGCTCCATCTGAACGAGTATTTTAATTCTTTGATTTTTAAACAATCGAACTTTCTTGCCTTCAACTATGGTGCAGAAGCGACGCTACTATCTGCGGGATAAACTCTTTTAACGGCGAAAATCTCATCTTTCGGACGCAAAACATAAATGAGGCTGAATTTACGTGCGTTCCGTGGCATCGCGTATCAGTCTCAGTGGTGTGGGAATCGACTTCTGCCCATATGGCAGACTGTAAAAGACTAATGAGACCTCGTTCCGTCTCCCATGGTCGAATTGCGGGGCGTGACGTCACTTCTCGCGGAAACGCGGTAATTTATAGCAGCGACGCTTTAATTTCTCCACGTCAGGCGCCGTGAAATTGTGTGGAAACGGCGGGAATGTGTCGTAGAAAAACTGATGATTTAGATATTCGTTTCATCCAACACCGTCAAAATTCTATTTGCAAAAAATTCTTTCGTGTCTAAGTTTACTCTAAACAGTGGATTATTTAAATTCTAGGTACCTGAGTAGGGAGCACTGGTAATTTTGGTTCAAGGTACAGAAACTCGTTACAATTTCTGTTGCTTCCGTTGTTTCCTTAGCAGGATTTCGATTGGAATGATAAATCAGCGGATGGTCACGCGAGGTTTTGCGCAAACGAATCGTTAAAGCCTTCAACCCGGGAACGGAGCAGTGTCAGATATTCGATGAATCGACCAAGTACCTACGGTTAACTTTCGTTGAATCTGCATGGTCCGCCCACGCTCATTTCCATTTCATCGGAGTAAAAACGGGACTGCGATAAGACGTTGTACAAAGAAGCTTACATTACAGCCTCGCGAGCTGTTGCGTTTAGATACTGGAACAGGTTCCCGCACTGTCGGGATTTCTTAAATGATAACGGCGACGTTGAATTAAAATTGCAGCGAACGTTCAGCGAGCATTCGCGATAATAAATGTAAGCCTAGAATCGATCTATTGCGAATCCAGAACTATCGGGCAGATATCTATCCGGAGAACTCGTTTGAAATAACGAGAATTAAGCTTTCCGCATGGGAGTAATAGGAAGAGTGTGATTATGAATGGAATTACTGCGTGTCAGGCGGAGGCGCGCAACAAATAAACGTGTTGAAAGATTGTGAGTGATGCGTTTCGTGTCCAAAAATCACGGCTCGTGTATTCTCTGACGTCGCGGAGGACAACAACATCGATCACCCGAGGCTTTGTCGCGTCATGCCGCTTCGTGTTCATTCAGGTGTCGATTCACCAGGCCTGTCGATATGTTTTACCTAATAACACGCCCGAGAAACGTGGTGTACCGTGTGTATAGGTTTCTGGTGTCAACGAACCTATACTCGGACAAAATTCAGACCAAATTATTCGTCGATGTCTAACAGTATCAGAATTAACAGCAATCTTTTGGGTTTCTCTTACACTGCTTCCTCAAATTCAATCATTTCTGAACTTTCTTTAGAAATCTCTCTATGCCCAGCTGCATCAGACACAGGAAGAGGGGTGTAGCTCCATAAATATTTACCAACCTGGAGTAAATTAGACAAAACTGTTCATAAAATTACTGCTTTGACTTAACATTGAAAAATATATATTTCCACTGAGTTGATAAGTTTTTATTTCTATTTTTGGCGAATTTTTCAAATCTAGGTAATGGGTGCAAATTAAAAAGTTGAGATACATATCTCGTTCGTTATGGGATTAGCATCAAACATGCGCCAAACGATGTAGAATTTTATTTTACACATATTAAGCGTCATAACTCAAAAGCTGTCAAAAATGGAGCCGCACTTCTCTCGCTGCCAACGTTCAGAATTTGATTACAAACTTATTCTTTCGTGTACAATCAAGTTACCCCCATTGTAACATACAAAGCATGTAAATCTCCAATTTCCCAGAACACTTCAGTCTCAAATACTGAAATTTTCACCAACATACTTCCCTTGGGAAACCTACGAAGCAATTGGGCCTCCGTGGAATAAAACCGACCCGAGCGACGGTATCGAGTGGATTTTCAGAGTGGTCCGTCTTTGAATCAAGGTTGATTTATCGGACCAAGTCGAAAATGAAGGATCGAGCCGGACGTGGCGGCGAGTTTAGGGATCGGAAGGCTAAAAGTGGAATGTGGACCGAGTGAGTCCTTGATTGGAGTTATAGCCGGTTTGCCCGCGTGCACACACGTCCGCTTGATATTGTCGCCTTCCTGGACAGACTCGAAGATGACTCGCTGAACGGAGCTACGTAGAACGCACGCTTTCCGTAGGAAGCACCCAAATCATTCAGAAAACCAACCGTCCTTTTACCAATTTTTAAAAACTCTTTGGATAAACCGATCCTAATCGAAGGAACTCCTAGATTCCTTGAGTTCGCCTTGGAAAGAGACTTTCTTGGGGCAATAATATCACGGGTGCATTCAACATTTGCGGCACGTCCGAATTATGTACATAGCAAAGTGTGTCGCGCGGGTGAGGAGGACTGTGGAAATCGATCGGCGTCCCGCCAGATTCCGAGATGCTAGCCGATATTCGCCAGTGTCGGCGCCACTGCGCCACTTCTTTTCCCGTTCGGAACAGAAATGTGTAACGACCAACCGGCCCTCCCGATCCCTCTGTGTCTTCCCTGTTAATGCGAGGCTGAAGAGTCACGAGACTATTCGTCGCATGGAGCAAAACATTCCATCAATTATTCACCAACGAGGATGGTGTCTCGACTTTAACTGAGGCACAGAGGACTTCCAACCTTGATAGCACCTTTTTCAATGTTTACTTAGGTATTATAATACTTGGAACATACTTCTAGAAGAGAATGTACAACTGATTTACGGTTTATGGAGTACAATGGTGATGTTGGTATTAGTGTTTCGCAACTATGATTAAAGATCCTTGATTTGGGAGGCAGGAAAAGAGATCTCAGCGTTACACTTGTGTATACACCTCTACTGACTGTTTAGAATGATCGAAAGGAACGTTACATTCTGAATAACTTGGGTACAGTAGCGGAATTTAACGTGGAATAGTAAACAAATGTTTCTTAAGCGCAGTGGATAAAGTTTCAGGAAGATTCGTACTGTAGATCAGGCTACGTCATTGTAAATGTATACTCACTGAAGAAAAAAGTATTGCTTGCTAATAAACACTTAGATGTGCGGCGATGGAACGTTGGTAGGCATCGCAAAGTTTCCATCATCCCTCGGCTCCTTCGATACGAGATGCCAGCAATGGATTCCCGACGAGTCTGCGCTCTGCGGGGTTGAAAACGCATGCATTAACATCGACGTAGTTAACTCTAAAAGGAATCTTCTACTTCGTTCGCAGCTTAACAAATTCAACGTACTTGTCAGATCCAAGGAAGCCTCAACGACCACTCGATTTCTGTGACATCCTGTGTTCGATGCTTCTGTAACTGGCTGCTCTAAGATTCCTCCATGACGACTAGGACTAAAGATCCCTCAGCTTCCCATCACTTTCCACTTTGTGTTAATCGAGAGCAAGGTGCAGCTGATCAATTGGGAATGGAGCCTCGTCCACTCTGACATCCATTTTGCGCCTAGCTAACACAGAGAGTCTTCATTGGGCACCCCAACATTCACGGACTTGCCATTAGACGCTGCGGCTCAAGCATCGGCAATCAACCACTCTCTGGGGTCTCTCAATTTTCATTAAAGAACAAGTCACGAACCACCGATTTCCAAGCCTTCCAAGGTGCGCTAGCGATATTCGATGAAGAGGCAAGCACGACGAAGGCGCGAACACAAGGTTTTTTCGGGGATCACAGGATCACGCTCAGGCGCCGTGGGATCTCGGAGTTTGCGCGGCAGAAGAGAGCACGGTCGGATCGACGCTGGGCGTCGCCATCGCGGGGTTGAAACGGCCAGAACGGAGCAGGGTGGCTATAGACCGAAGGCCAGAGAGGGGGAAAGTCGGCGCGGAAAGAGGAGCACACAGTGGCGTGTCCGATCAGCTCCACGGAGACCTGCAGACTGTTCCGTGGCCCGTCTGGTCCCGTCCCTCCTCGGCCCAGGAACAGTCATTAACATAAATTGTCTTCGGTGACAGTTATTTCTACCACTCTTCCACCGACTCTACTGAAATAATATTAGGCCGTCGCGTCGCGGAGCTTTTGTCACTCTGTATATGTACTATACTCATACGTAACTACAAATGAGAGGAATTAATTGGATTTTTCAAAGTAGGTACAAATAATAAACCTGTACCTTAACCCACGCTTCATTGGAACTCTCCGTAGAGTTGGGATTCTCGTGATCCATCCAAGATTTCTAGTTCACGTCCGTCATCCGACAAGGTGTCGATGGACAAAATATACCTACGCGGCAATCGAGTGCGATGACCGGTTGCGCGAGCTTTCAAGCGACCGGTTCCAATCGGGATCGTCTCTTATCGATGATGCTACAGAAGCACCCGTGACGTTGCATAATTGCATGCAATTCTGTCTGGCTGGTTTCCTTTGACCCCTTTGAAAATTCTTGGAAAGTTGACGTAGAAAGTCCTGGTGCGATATCGTATTTTATCGTGACCTGCAACTAAGGTGTAATAGTGAATGTGAGCCTGTTGGTGTGCAAGGTCGAATCTAAATCCACGTCAAAACTGAGAATCGAACCTGGCGCAGATTTTAGTTGAAGGTCATCAGCACACTGAATCAATTGCAACGCACGTATTGCGGCATCCCACTCTTGTATGTGTGTATGTGTACATTCCGCATTCCTCGTAGCTGTAACTTGTTCGTGATATTGACCATGACCTTGAGCTTGTCGACGTATTCGGATAGACAGCCTCCGAAGACTGCATAGTCACGAATCGCAGTCATTGATCACGGTTGCGAGATATGCCGGTGCGATAACTGGCGTGCCCATGTAGATGTGCCCTGAATATACGGGAATACAGCATTTGCAAGGCATTAATCAGTAAAGCCGCTGTTGGATGGTGTTTTTAGTATAAACTATACGCATTTGTCAAAGTTACTTTCGTTATTTATTTAGCTTTACATTTATTATCCAAATGACTTGCGCACTTGTTTTATTATTTCTTATCTATACTAGTGTTAAAATGAGTGATATACATCAAGACTATAATCTGTATAAATTAGCAATTCAATCACACATCTAACGATTTAAGCTGCAGTTATAAAGTCAAACTTGAATTGTATCGACAGTCGATAATACAG
Source organism: Andrena flavipes (assembly GCA_963971345.1). Classification (NCBI taxonomy): domain Eukaryota; kingdom Metazoa; phylum Arthropoda; class Insecta; order Hymenoptera; family Andrenidae; genus Andrena; species Andrena flavipes. Next base: position 78,941,184 of record OZ020480.1, read on the forward strand.
TAATCGGCTTATCTTCTGTTGGTATAAGAGAAACCCTTTATAGAAGATATGATCAACTGCTAGTCACGTAGAATATTCGAATGATTGACAATATATAGGATTCTTAATAGAATTTTAAAATCCTGATACATATTGCAATGGTTGGTATAACTTTCATAGATAGCTTTATTATTTAAACTAGATAAATGTACATAAAAAGTATCGAGAGACTTATCGACGTCAGTATTTCAAAGAGCTTTCAATACCTGCCAACAGATGGGTGACTTTAAGAATCGAACATGTAACCTTTTAATTCGATATCTAACAACCTCAAATGTTTTTTTTTTAAATTGATTTATTATTTTGTGAGTTTATGCATGCAATATATTTTACACAAAATTTATTTTTATTTTCTAAATCGATTTGTTTACATCCAGAAGTATTTAAAAATCCAACAGCGCTATATTTACGATCTGCTCCAAGTTTCTTATAAATCTATAACCTACTGTAGTCTTGTTGCGCGTCAGGACTATACTATCAAGAACTGTGTTTTATCGAACACGAATTTCTGGCAAAAAAAAATTCAGTAACTGGTCGCTACGCCAATGTGGCAGGTCCAGGTGGTCGTAGGTCACGCGTTGCCGACTCCACCCTTCGAGTGGTAGGCTTAACCAGAAAGGCCCACCTCTCGTCACCACCAACCCCCACTTCCTCTTGACATAATTTGATTCATGATGGCTGTACAACGACCGCGACGCCATCTTATAGCGTACCACAGAAATCGTTGAAAATCCCTATCGCTTGATATTGTAGAGCGCACAGAAAATTAGAACTATTATCGGCTTAGCCAGCAACCCCCGGCTAAACCTGTTCCCGTTGCTTTGCGTAGATGGCGGAATTTCTCGTTCTCTCAGAGCCAGTCGGGTGCGCTTATACTACTTACACCACCGCTACTGATCTTTAACGAATGATAATCGTTTTATTAGGATCTCATTTCTGTTTCGTTTCAAATTCATAAATGCTTAATAACACTTCAAATTTAACATAAACTTCTACGTATGTTTAGTTACAAAACGACTACAGCTCGCTCCAGATTAGAATCATACTTATTGGAGAAAGTTTAGACCACAAAGATAATTCGAATACTATCATACTGCCAATCCCAGCTATCTACAATATCATAACTTCTCGCTGTGTGCTTCTTTTTTTATGAAGGAGCTTTTGAAAGTTTCATACGGTGTATTTCGTGCTGTACGTCGGAGGGTTACGCAATCACATAACAACGCTCGTCGACCTAAACACGGGCACGTGTCACATCACGTTTTCAGTCATCCTGACACCCACGGGTTGTGCCGGCTGAAGTCTTACCTTCGAGCTCCCATGGGGCCAGTATTCTAGAACATGTAACTGACACTGGTCAGAGGAGAAGCACGGTTTCTTCCTCATTGAAACTGACGCTGACTGAACCCGCACAACACGCGAAACGCTTCTGTTCCTCGTGCCTTCCATTGAATTCCACTGGCATAAATTTAGGAGCTGTTTGCCTAAAAAATTACATCCGCCTGACAGTGCTTTCTTCGTCTGTAGCCTATCATTATGGAGCATCGTTCAGCTCATTATTAAACTGATCAGAGCGACAGAAATTAAAACACTTCCAAAGGCTTAGCCTTTGTAGAGCTAATTCTTTGTCGCTACGATGACAGCCACGCAGCGCCAAATTAAAATCGATTTGAGGAATCTAAAAAATGAAAATGGCTCAGCGGAGTTTAGACTCGTTGCCAAGATTCCGGTGTCCCCGGATCGCGGCGGCAAGAAGCGCCACGGACAACGTGACAGGTTTCGCCGAGACGCGACAGCCCAGCAATCCAGACCACGACAATAGGAACCGGCGTTGACACTTCGATAACTCGTGAATCAATATAGCGAGGGTTTCTTAGAAAAATGATGATAGAATGGACGCAGTTGTTTGCGGCCCCGACGCCCCCGCGCCCCACCTACTCCTCCTCTTCATCCTCTTCGCGTTCCGAAGCTGCTGCCAAATCTCAGCCCGTCACCGTCTCGCGTGATTGATATCTACTTCGGCCCCCTCCTCCCCTTTATCCGAACGATTCCCACCGCAGGCGCAGCCGAGAGAAAACTATTCCGCTAGCGCTTTTGTTTTCCAACGAGAGCCTTGTCTCGGTCTGGCTGACGGTTCTACGCTGTCGCCGGACTTCGCTGCCGCGCACTATCCCTGAATAATAATTAATTTCCTGAGACAGTGGAGATGCTAAGGGATCGAGGGTGGCAGTTCGTTAAGACGATAGAATCAAGATTCAAGATTTGCAGGGCACGACGACAGTCGCGGAAATTTGCAAAATGTTGCGGAGGGAAAAGCATGGACCACAGGCTGGAGGGGTTTGCCACCGACAGCCTAACCCTCGGCTATATAGCAGCGGGAAAACGACGTCGACGTGTTAGGCGAGCGGGCGATGGAGTACGAAGCGAGTTCTGCGGCCGTCACGTCGGAGTGACGAGTGCCCCCCCCCCACCCCCCCCCCACCCCCTTGCATCCCCCATTGCGACGGCTCCTGCCTCCTGCCTCCTCGCAGTCCATCCGACGCGATGCGACGCGACGGGCCAACAACCCAACGTCACCCAGCGCCACCTACAACCACCCAGCAGAGGGCCCTCCAGGTTCTCCGGAACCGCGGCGCGCCCCCATTTCACTCTTTGCTTCTCTTCTCCTCTCTTCCCTTCTCTTCCACTTCTCTTCTCTTCTCCACGTCGCCTCTTCGTTCCTTCAGCCACGGCCGACTAGTAGTCGAGGAATTCGAGTTGCTATAAATCTCCCTTGACGGGCGCGATGCCAGGACGCTGGAGGGTGGAAGAACGGAGGAGAGGAGGTGGGAGTAAGGTGGGAGGGGGTGGACGTGGGTTGCGGAGAGCTAGGAGCAGGGAGGGAACGGGGTGGCAGCCCCGGCTGATGGGATGGGGGAGGTGAAAAGGAAGGGAACGCGCTTCAGCCACACCAGGAATTGTAATAGTTTTGCTCGCAGGGTTAACGTAGTCTGCGAGGCTCGTCACCCCACGAGAATAGAAAGAACTCGGAGGCTGGACGAGCGGACGGCCGATCTCGCTTTTCCAACCCCCTTTCAGCCGCGAGCTGTCCGCTTTTGTCGTAGATTGTCGGCCTACGAGGCACGGGCGCAACCCTCCCACGTGGACGCGCCGCTACGTTCTTTCTGCCAACACCTTTCAACGAACCTTCGGGAATAGTATTTTTGTTTGTACTTAAATAATTGAAGGTTGTATAGATTATTGAAGTGAAAATGATCGGTAGGGGATGATTGACTAATAAGGTTTAAATTGTTGTTTTATTTTTTGTTTAAAGGGTCTAGGAATAACGGCCTCAACAACAATTTTAGTATTTATGTGTGTCAAATAATACTCTGTCTAAAAATCCACTGAGAGAAATTTTAGATCTCTACCTCCCTTCGTTAGGGTGATATGGGGATAACAACCCCAAACTTATACACTATGTTACAAATACATTATAATTAATGTTTAACTTGAAAAAATTTTCAGCTTATTATTACAATATGAAAGAAAGAAATTAATATTTTATAATGAAACAATATTTTATTACTACTGAGATAAGATACTAATAACATTTTCTTAACTGATTGTACCTACAGTCAACCTACCCTTAAAATACCTTAATGGTTGTCACATTGAGTCAACATTAATAATTTAATCAGATAGCCAAATATATGCCCCATCAAATATACTAACCGGTTTAATAATATTTCTCCAATATAATTTATTAAAAATCAAAAACTGAAAAACTGGCCTACCAGCCCTGTTCTCCCCTACTCTGTGCGCTCAAACTTATCAAAGCCTTATTAATCTGAGAAGGTAAACCACGCTTCACAATTTTATGCCCCGAAGGGCGAAACGCGAGCGAACTGCACAGCAGATGAGACTGAAAGTAGACATCCTTGGAGGGGAGGACAAAAGTTTTCAGGTGTCGAGCGAGTCGTGGTTGCACGTAAACCACCGAACTGGCCGCCAGTTCATCAAGCAAGTTGAATTGAAGAAGAACTTGTTTTCTTTGCCCGCGATCCGGGATCCCGATAAGACGCCAGTGATTCCACTACCGTTCCGCGTCTATCTCCTAATGACCTCGCCGTGAATCGCGGCCACCTTTAATTTACCGATGTTACATCGATAAACTTTGCCATTCGCCGAACGAGATTTAAATTCCGAGTTGAATCTATTCCTCTATCCCATTGAGAAAAGGGGCAACGAAAGTACTTGGAAGGTTACGTTTCCTCGAAACTATGCCGCCTCGAGGCACCATGACTCAATTGCACTCGTTTCCGGAGAACTCCACTTTTCCTTAAAACTTCAGCGTACGTTCGACGAATCTGCGCGCAGTTATCGGCATTTTACGATGACGGTTTATTTATAAGCAAGCAGTAAAATGTGCAACGGAAGGGTTTAACTGAACTTCAGGCGTCCGTTGTTTGGACTTCAACCGACGAAATATGCGAAAGGGTTTCCAGGGAAGCTTCTCAATCGGTGCCGCTGATTTATGCGCCGAACCCTTTTGCTCGAAATTTGCGGCAAGGTCGTGCAAATGCGTCCGAAGCAATAACCGTACAAAAGAGGAGAATGCCCTCTGCATTTGGTTCGCGTGCCCCGCTCCTTCAAGGGACTCAAGGTTCGTCGTCGATGGAAATTCGACGGAGGCTCGAGAAGCTTTCATAGAATTCTGCAGCTCGCACGTTTTGGAGAAAGCTTCCGATACGTTCAGCCGCTGTAAAAGATACGACTCCTATAAAGAATGCTACGGGATCGATAGATCAAAAAAGTGAGCAGCAGGTATGAGGTAAAACGCGGCTGTAAATCGGATTGGTGGCGGGACCGTTATCCGAGCCGATGCTACGGAACGGTACTTTTCTCCAAAACAGAGTGCCGGGCCTGTATAACCGTGCTGGAGAGCATAAATCAATTAAATTATAAATTACTATACAGAAGTTGAGCAAAACGACCACCTGTTGAGGACAGGGCGAGGAAGGTAGGACGAAAGGGGCCCGGGTGGGGGTAGCTATCTCGTAAATTCTCTAGCTCCTACCCCGCTGGATCCATGTGTAGAAGTGTTTACTCCTTACTTCCTTTCTTCTTTCATCGTGATCTCCTTCCGCAAAGTTATTTACGAGCCTCTATTCTCACCCTCTGTATTACGAGCGGGACGTTAATTGGGCTGTTGCATTTAGCGCTTAATTTCGTGTCAATATCTTAGGACTCCACTTGCTCTCTATTCTTTCACCGACTAGCGCCAAAAATTAGTTATCACCTGGTGTGTTTCGGTGATCTTTTGAAGAACGTATCATTGCCCTTCGTAGCACGAGGGCTGTCTCCACCTTAGAATTAATTCTTGCCCTAAAGAATTCCTTTGTTTTCTGCAAAAGTAACGAATGTTAATGCCGAATCTTGTTTTCCTTTCCGCTGGCAGGGTGGAATTTGCAGTTTCCGAGGGGGGCTCGTTTATGTTTAAGCTTTGACGCGGATTTGGTAGATAAGCGTATAATTGGGAATGCGAAGAAAGTAGTAGGTAGGGACATTGAGAGCTGCCAGGGATGATTAATTCTCGCCGGAAAGCGGCAGACCCTTTGGAACTCGGTTGTAGCGCCCCGTTCCACCGTCTACCCACCCCCTCGCACCCTTCGCTCCCTCGCGCACCCGCCCTATTCCTCTCAACCCTCTGAGCCGCTCTTACCACCGGCAGACTTTCTCGTTTCGTTTGTTCTCCGCCCGTGTCATTCGTTATTACATCGTAGAAACTCGCGGATATTTGGAATTCCGAGTGACGTCTAAAGGCCGCCGTTGCTTTAACCGGTAACTCGGCTTCTTACCGCCTCTTTGTCTGCTCCCACTTTTTCCCCTCTTCTACCATTATTGTCAGCTGTTCTGACGTGCTTCGCGGCTATTTTGTAATGACTTTTCCCCGGGGGACTTATACATTGCCCATGCACGGATACACTGTTAATCCTCGGTATTCTTACTTGTACCACCTAACTGTTAACATTTACATTCCCTCGAATCGGAGAGCGTGCATTAATGAACGCGGAATGGCACCTAGTGGGTGGTTCTATGCAAATATTCCCCGCGGTCGCATTTGCCCCAAAGTCTTCGCTCTAAAAGACTCTGACACGAGCCACTGGAATGGCGAAAGCTTGTAGCACAGAAATAGTCGAACCGCCCGCGAGGAGCAGAAAAACTTGAAAGCGGAGGTGCAGTTTGCGTGAAAGCGTTGTCGATGCCAAGGCTAAAAGTCCCTCGCCGTGGACGGGAACTGCAGGAAGCCGGGGCCCGTGGAGCAGAGTCTGGCCGTACGTCTCCTGGCAGGACGAATCGCGACGGTGAGGGATTCTGGTTTTCCCGGCGGGTGAATTTTTCCCCTTGGTCCCCGGCGAGGAGGCACGAATCCAGGAACGAGGACGGGCCTGGGCAGGTTTCTCTGGGAGCTGGGCTCGCGATCGACGAAGCGGGTCCGCGCGTCTCGCGGGGAGTGCTCGCGATATCGCAGCTATTTGCATACGGCTATCGTCTTTCCTTTGTTGCGGGCTCGCCTCCCACGTACGTGGCGAGGCTGTCACTCAGCTCTCAAGCCTCTCTCCTCGGCCTTCACTCGCATCAGCCGCGGATCAGGGCCTTCTCTCTATCCTCTCTATCTACCTACCTCCTCTCCGCCTTTTCTTCTCTTTCTCTATGTCTTTCCCGTTCCTCCCTGTTCCCGCCGCCCCCCCCCTGCTCGCCTCTCTGTTCCGCTTGACGGGCGTCCTGGTTCGTTCGATTTCAAACCTCCCTACAGAAGAGGCCCGTACACCCTGTCTTCGCTACCTTGCCAGCATTCCTGCATACAATTACACGGGGCTGCGCTTATGCATTTCGTGCGTAACGTTCGCTCGCCGCTTTCGATCCCCGCGAAACCGGGGACTCGTGCGTCCCTCCATCTCGCCAACCTCGATTTTCATGCTTCTTAGAAAGTGGCAACCTCTGAGATACACGCGTGAATCCGGAAGTCCTTCCATTCCTAGGAGACTCTTGATCGATGGAAAGGCGTAGCCTTTTCGTTCTTCGGTCCCGGGTCTCGTTTCGGGGAAGAATGATGTTGAAATTTTCAAATAAATGCAACGGGCAGTCACGACGCCGACGCAACGTCGTTGCGTGTGTCGATGACTATCGCGGCTTCCTGCCAAATTGGGTAACTCGGTCAAACGTTTCAGCTCCATTTACATACAAATTGAAGTCACGAGGAGAGCATCGATCGTGGCCGCGAATATGGTAATCTCGCGTTATGCCGCTGGCCATCGATGAGTTCGGGAAACGTGCCCAGCAAATTCAATTGCCCTTGCCACGACACCGTGAGCCCAGTGTTCCAACAGCTACGCTGCTAAGTCTTGCGCTTGGAGAACAGGAGCGAGAGGAGTCAGCTTTTTGGAACACTACGACCACCTGGGAATCCACCGGAAAGCTAAGCTAAGCTATGATCTGATGTTTTAGCTTAGTTTTTGGTGAAAACGGTTGCATTAGAATGTATCGAAGCTAATTTCTTTAAAACATAGCACCGCATAGCTTAGCTTACCTTCCCAGTGGATTCCCGGCTTTAATATCCCAAGCACTGGGAAATCGATGCCAAGATCCCAGAAGCTCGCGGCTGAATAGAGTCAAATATGATCGCGGTGGTCGGTGGTAATCCACCAGCGAAGTGGGTAGAAGAAAGAGGGTCGGTGATTGGCTGGCGCCTTCGAAGGAGAATGGAAAGGGCATTTTCGCGTTTGTATTTTTTCCCAGCACGCGTACGATCGGAGCGGCCGATAGCGGGCGTCAAGACAAGAATCTCGACGTTATGGCTGGACAGCCGATCAAAACGTTTGGTCGGGCCGCGATCGACGGCAAAAGGCGCAAAAGGAGGCGAGTTAGGGAGCGGGTGTGTTCCCCGGTGCGCGCGATACTCTTCGTGGCTCACGAATGTCGGGTGTCTGTCCGATGGCGATGCTCGGTGGCTGGTCGCACAACCGGGGATGGAATGGAATGGACTCGGCGGAATGGGACGAGGACGGAGGCCGCATTAATAAAACATTAAGGTTTTGTAGACGATGTATCGATGTAGTGTTTATATTATCTTCTTTGATGTCGACATGTGAATTGGACAGATTTGTTATTCAGACTCCGTACATAAAAGTGGTGAAGTCTTGCTCCGCTCCGTTTGTGGACAGGGCGACTGTTTCTCGACGAAACACAGGCACGGCCACGACCACGACCGCCACCGCGGACGGGCAAACGGAACGAAACAAACGCGACGCGGACGAACGGACGGACGGACGGGAGGACGGAAGGACGGATGGACGGGCAGCTTCCAAGTTCTCTTCTGGTTCCTGCGTCGCGTCGCCTCGCCTGTCACTCACTGGATCCGCCGCTGAAAGAACGAGAAAGAGCCAGCGGGACAGAGGGGACCCCGGCCCCCAGCCGGCTTCCTCCTTCGACTTTCTGCATCCTCGCGGAAAAACTGACACCACCGGCCGTGTTATAACCTTTCCAAACGCGGCCGGTCGCGACTCGCGGCGTCCTATCAAGATCCTGTTAATGGATGTCCAGAGGCACCGATCCGCTTCAAGGAAACAGTGGTTTTTCTTCGACCGACTGGGAAACGCATAGATACGATCCAACTGTGAACCGTTGGCTTCAGCGTTTTCCCTAATTTGACGTCTTTTTTCAACTGACAGGATGTCTGAAGCTCGCCACGGCGATATCTAGCCTCTCGGCTATCAGCATTCGCTTGAATCTCTGAATACCATTGGCAGTGAATGGCAGTGCTACGATTCGTTGCTACCGTGGGCAGTAAATGAAATGGGTTAAATCTATGGAAATTAATTTCCACGTTGGTACTAGATTTTAGTCGAACAGTAGCTTGGACAATGTACGCGAGAATTAAGGGGGTAGTGGACTATTGGATACGTGACACTCGCTAAATTACTTTGATACCAAACAATCGTTATTGTAAGTATTTGCAAAAAGAAAAATCGTCGGAATGTATGCCATTGTCGAAGTTATTAATCGTTGAAGATAATCCTGTACGGCGCACCGCTGCGAGTGGTGTACGTCGATTCGGGTGAACCAATCATCTGAAAGCAAAATGCTTTTAGGTGATTATTCTGTACACAAGTATCTACAGTGTGGAAAACTGCCGATGAATTTGAACAAAAATTGTGGAAGTTACACGCGAATCAATTTTTTTCCACATTTTTACGGGAAGAAATTTTCTTTAATCGGTTATAAAATGTTTTTCAAAGATCCAATGTTGATGCGGAAATTCTACACGGTAGAGAGTGGAATTCTACAGCTCCAGTTAAAATTTTAAGTGAAAATATTCGTTGGTTCAAGAGTTATGATGCACACGGTTTCTCAAAATGTTGTTTCGGGGAAACCGGCTTCAAAGTTAAGGAGGAACCTGGTGTAGAATTTTTTTTTGCATAAATCAATAGTGGGACATCACGATAATATGTTCCCAAGGCCGCAAAAAGAAATTCGAAAAATTAAAGCGGATGTAGCCGGTTTTGCTACCAGCAAACTTTAAATGCGTTTTTCTCGAAACAACAGTTTTTTAATTGGTGGACAATGTAACTCCAAAAATATTCAATCGACTTGGCCTCGTGCACGGATATTTGTGAACATTTTCTTCACAGAACTTAGCTATTGGTATAATGATATTGTTTAAATAAATAACATTTTTTACACATTTGAGGCAAAATTTCGTTGAAAAAAGTGAATTATTTTTCCAAAGGCCGCCATTTGTCCCATTTTGCATCTTTTAAGTAATTAATTTGTACGATTTGTGCGTGCATTCATAAACTAAACAAAAATTGTTCGATTTTTGGTGTTAGATGAATACAATAGACGCTACGTTGCCCGCAGTGGAACTCTGTTATTTGCTGCTATTATTTAATCTTCTTTTTTAGACACCTTACTCTGATAATACAATATCCTGAAAGTTTCAGAAAGATCGATTAAATACTTCCTTTAAAAAAAATTCCCCAAAAATGCCCCGATTTTCAGCTAATTACACCAGACTCCCCCTTAAGGGGGTACTCCACTGTGAACGGTCGAAAAATCAAACTATTTTTAAAGATTTTTTTTCTCACTAAATACAACATATAATGAAATAATTTTTTTTTGATATTTATTAAGCTACTCTTATATTATACCAAAAAAATTAAAAAGAATATTTTCAATGTGTGTTACTTGTTTTTTTTACAGCATTAATATGGCACTTCAACAAAAACAGTGTGTTCGTGGTGCAGGTGATTTCCCGGCTTGGGCTTATCCGAAACAAAAAATTCGAAATGATTCTTAATCTGTATGAGTGTCGCTATCGTCCGTACCTCAATTAACAATTTTTATTGAAAAATAACAAAATGGCGCCTGTTTGAAGGAAAAAGTTCCCCAAAATGGTGTTTCTCAAATGTTCCCCGAGAAAAATCTCGGTTATTTTTCAATAAAAATTGTTAATTGAGGTAGGGACGATAGCGACACTCATACAGATTAAGAATCTTTTCGAATTTTTTGTTTCGGATAAGCCCAAGCCGGGAAATCACCTGCACCACGAACACACTGTTTTTGTTGAAGTGCCATATTAATGCTGTAAAAAAAAACAAGTAACACACATTGAAAATATTCTTTTTAATTTTTTTGGTATAATATAAGAGTAGCTTAATAAATATGAAAAAAAAATATTTCATTATATGTTGTATTTAATGAGAAAAAAATCTTTAAAAATAGTTTGATTTTTCGACCGTTCACAGTGGAGTACCCCCTTAAGTGCCGTATGCCAATACCGTTCTGTGAGGCCTTTACTCGTCGGTGCACTCAATTACGTTCTCTGCTATAACTTCGACAATTGTTTGAATTTCTAGATGAAATTTTGTTTAAAATTTTCATAACGAATAAGACTTTCAAAATCAGTAAAAAAAGTAATCCATTTTCTGAAGCTGAAATAGGCTACCACCCCCTTAAACTCGATATAAATAGTAACAGTTTCGAAACAGTATCTCCATCTTCCCCTCTATCAACGGACTTTGCCAGAGCAAGTAACCGCGACCGCGGTAAATTGAAAAGTTCCATCGCATGGCATTTGAGAAGCCCACGAAAGAGCGTCGGTTCCGTTGCTTTCGAATAAACACCAGACATTCCCTCCAGCTCTGTCTCTCCGCGCGCGACGACCACATCTCCCGCTTGATTCCCGAGGAACGCGCGGGTATCGATACTCGTCTCTCGATGTCGAGAGCTCTCCCGTCGTGTCCCCTCCTCTGAACTCGGCACCGTGATCCCGAACCTTGACTCTTCATTAATCACTCCGCGGTATCAATGACTGACTGAGTGACTGACGCCAGCCGAGAGGTATTATATCGTATGTATACCTACGGCGTTCGCGCGAAACGGTTCACGCTTTCCGCAGGCGAGTTTCCCCGCCGCAACCGGGTACCCGGGACGAGGAAAGTCCCTCGGTGGTTTCTAGGCAACCTCCATGGAAAATTCCTCCTTTCCTTCGGCTCGGCGTCGCGACGCCTCATTTTCCAGGCGATGACGGCTAACAAGCGATTGAAGAAAAAATCAGCGAACGGACGGTATCGGCTCTCGACGAAGGGAATCGGCGATTCACCGCTGCTCCCAGAGGACTAATCGTGGGGGCAGCGAAAGAGGAAGATTGGATAATTCGACGGCGCCAGAGTTGGTTCACCGTTGGTTCCGTGGCAGTCTATCGTTACGATCTGGACAATGAAAGTCACGGCCCCCGAGGAAGAACGCGAGAGCTAGAGAGAGTGGATCCGAGCGGGGACGGTAGACCCGATCGAATCTGCGCCGTCATCGTCGGTAGCATGGCAGAGAACTGAGAGAAGCCGATAGGCCACTGGCAGAGAGTTTCGCTCGCGCGGATCGTGACTTGCGTTCGAGCCTTGTCTTCTCTTGTCTCCTTGTTACACGACTCCTGTCCGTTTCGGTAGTTTTCGAGAGTGTGAGGCTGCTTTATCACGCGCGACCCCCCGCTGTTGTCACGCGATCTTATCGCCGGGCCGCGCTGGCCCGAGCGGATCCCCTCGATTCGGTTGCTCACGAGCTTCACGAGATTCACGATCACCGATCCCGATCCCTTTCCACTCGCAATCAGCCGCGGAGGCTTTCGTTTTAATTGAGTTTAACAGTAAGAGGAATCGTTGCCCGGCTACTTTCGAAACCGAACGCACGAAACGGGGCAATTTCAAGCGGAGGGGGACGTTCGGGTTTCGCGGGTTTGTGTATCTGGAAATGAAGTTGCTCTTGGCGGGGATCAGGCTGCGATCGGATACGCGATAACGATAATGCTCGAGTTCTCTTTTTAAGAGAGGTAATCACTGCACGCCCCGTCGCGGTTCGTTATCTTTCAATGTTCCAGGAGAAACTATTACTTCCCGATACGATGAAACATAATCGGCCGGGCCTCATCTCGATAATTGCGGATAATTCGCGGGGTTCCGATTGAAATTATGACTCGAAGACCGGGAACGCGGCGAATTAAAGAACGATCGAGCCGAACGTACCACGAGCCGGGACAAAACCGCGCGCGACAGATAACCTCTGGCTGGGCATCGCTCGATCTTTCGACTCCGAACGCTATCGCTCGTTTGGAATTTCAACAACGCGAACCGTCTGCGCCGTATCGGGCGCATTGTAAACATAATAATTACAGATTTACGAGATGGCTGTAATTAACACAATTTTTATGCCTCCCATTGTGTTATTCCGTCGATTAACCAGCGATTCATGAAGTCTAATCGCTGAACGAGGCGACGAAGGTCAACCGGTCGCTTTATCGTCGGCCGCATCTCGTAATGCGCCACATTCGTCGTAATCGCGGCGAAAGCTTTTCTCTTCCAACGGCGAATTTCTTACGGCTCGCGAGCATTGTACAACTCTCGGCGGTGCGAGTGAAAGAGAGTTCGTCCGGACGAGGGGATTCGATCGCGCAAGGGTCTCGAAAGGAAATGAGGCAGCAGCCGTGTGTTTCTGTACGTCATACCATTTAATAATTACAATTTAAATTATATTATTATGCGACCTTACACGTACGGTGCTCTAGGTTACGTAGATGTAATAAGTAGGTATTTTAGTTAGACTATTACGTATATTACATGGAATGAAGTAACATTTGAGTAGACGCTACACGAACGTAATACTTGAGCTTAAGTTAAAAGTGGAGAACGCATCCTTCGCACCTGACGAGTAGTAAGTAGGCTTCGTTTACGTTCAACTGCGTTTCTTTCCTCCTCGATAGTTGGACTCGGGCGACGCGTGTACGGACGAACGATGCGATCGACTCGAAAAGAAAAACAGAGAGAAAAGGTGTTCCGCGAAATTCTCGAAGGCCGTAAAGCGATGATGTCACGCGACCCGTTTATTGTTTTCCCTTTTCCTCTTGGAGAGCGCGAAAAAAAAACCGAGCTCTGCATTCATAGGTACGGAACGTGTTGTACGACACGCGGCGTGAACAACAAAAAAAAATAATAATAATAATAATAATAATAATAATAACGAAACAAATAAAATAAAATATTAACACTGGACCAAGTCGTTAGCAACAGGCTCACTCTCAATAGAATAATAGCCGCAATATCAATAATTTCAATAATCATCGTAATAATTATTAATATAATCCTCACTATTCTTTTATTTAAATATCCCTATAGAGTACTAGGCGATAACGAAAGAATTCGTAACGTAGAATCTGCCTTAGCTCGTCGAACAACTGCTACCCCTCCGATTACACCACGTATCACATAAACAAATAATTAAGTTCCGCGAAGCTCGTATAACTTTTCTCCTTTGTCGGTTCACAGAAACGAAATAAAATTTCAGGAGTCGTTTCGTTCGTTAGCGCCTCGTACGATAATAACATCGTTCGATAATCGTGTAGTCATATATTCAATAGCTATGTACAATTCAATATTAGCCTACTCTTACATCTTTCTTCCCACCTTATTCGCTTTCACCCTACATTTCTCACCCCTTTCTTTTTCACCCTCTCTCTCGCTCTCTCTCTCTCTCTCTCTCTCTCTCTCTCTCTCTCTCTCTCTCTTTCTCTCTCTCTCTTTCTCACATTAAATCCTGATAATATTTATTTAGATCCCTGTATTCTTCCGAATTTGCTTCGCGCATCGCGAGTTCCACGATATTTTACTAAGCACAGAGCGACTGCTAGCCTTTTTTTTTCTTCATTAATCGTTTAATTTCGTCGTATCACAAGATAACCAATTAGCGCGTGGGTGCACGCGCCTCGTCCGCGGACACACTACCTAAATTCATTTACACACCTGCCGTTTCGTTCGATTAGTTCGCCGAGGGATCCTCTTATTCCTCCATCTCCATCTCCTTCCTCTTCCTCTTCCTTCTCGCGACAGCTGCCCGTTTTTTTTTGCCGATTATTTATTCGCTCGTATTGCACGCGCGGCGTCGCGTCACGGCTGCGCAGTCCCGGGCGCGCAGCCAAGCGGCAGGCGCATGCGCCGCCGCGAGCGCGTTCCCTCCGCGGCCGGACTACGGCTCGCGTATCTCTACGGTTTCTAGATAGGAAACTATACATTCTTTTAGTACAACTCCGGCTCGCGATTGCAGCTTTCGAGTGGACAAATATATGCAGGGATCGTGGACGACAACGCGAATCACGATACAGAATTCGCGCGTGCAAACGAGATCTCGCTCCGCGGTATTCTACGTAGAAATGCGTGGCGAAATGCCGAGAGGGGTCGTCACTGGTTTCGCTCGGTCGAGCCGGAATAACAATGAGAGAACGACGGGTCCGGCAACTAGTAAACAGTCGCCGTTTCGCTTGATATTTGTCGGCCGAACGAAACAAACGATCGAACCCGCGCAAAGTCGAAACCCGCGCGCACGAACTGTCCAGGAACAACGCAGATCGGCTGCCTCGGGGGAAAACACGAATTACATTACTATATTTACAGCGGAGCTGGCTGACACCTCAGCTGCCCATCCTTCGTTCTTAGCGTCACGTTACAAATCCAAGTCCATTATTCACAACTCGAACTCGGATTCTGTCACGCGAAGAGTTAGGTAACGACTGAAAAACGCCAGGCGTCAGCGCAGAGAGGAAGAAGAGGAGGAAGAAAAGAGCAGCGCGTATATAAATTCGGAATACGTTTGTTCGTCCAAGTGCGACTTTATAGTAACGCCGTGACGCGTACGCCGAGAGAAGCCTTTCCGGGCAGAGTGGCGCGTACACAGTCCTGATTAATTTGGCTTAACACGTTACGAGGCGCAGCAATCGCATCGGGAGCTTAGCTAGCTGCCACCATTCACGGGTTCCTTAGTCTCTAGAGAATCCTACGCGCTCTGTCAGCCTGGTTTTCGCGCAACTATGAATGCTTCGACATGCCTAAGTGTACCGCGGTGTGTAGATCGTACGGACGTTCAAGGATTTTCAGCAGCCTCTATCGAAAAACGGCAGCGAATAGGTCGAGTATTAATAGGCACCTTACATACTACGAAGTAGAGACTTTAACGTGCACATAGAGACTACGCTTCATCCGGGGAGACTGTGCCGTGACGTTCACGGCTATCGTCTCCCCCGATGGACGGGTCCTGACGATGAGAGATAGATCGAACGAGCGAAACAACAGAAAGAGAAAGAGGAAGTGGAAGAAGAAACAAGGAATAAGTACATGAGCGCATCATCTGTCGATTTTTCCTCTCGTTTTGTCGGGGTTTTCCGGGGGAGGGGGTGGGGGGTGGGGGGGGGGGGGGAACGGGGGTCGGGGGAAGGTAGAGTGGATACAGAGATGCGAAACAGTGCGCGGCCGGATAAGATAATTAATTAATTTAGTCGCGCCGAATTAATTAATTACTTAGACCGCTAGTTTCTACGCCTTATACTACTGATTCGGATTTATCTCACCCGCTGAGGTGGCCTCTCGCTCGCGTTTAACGCAGGATATTTTGTAATCTGCCGCGAGGAGAGCCCCTCGGAGCGCGTCCAGTCCATTTAATCGGGCGCACAGCGTGCTTGCAGACAATTTTTGGCTTCCCTTCAACTTCGAATAGTCCTGTTGTGACGGAGTGTGTCGTCTCGCGCGCACAGGCCGACGTTACCGGGTCACGGATCGTCATTGCGTTTCGGAAGAGGTGGATGCCCCGTTTCGAGATCGGGGATATCGATTGAGTATTGATAAAAAGAAAAGGGGGAGGGGGGGGGTGCATTCGACGAGGAAGGGGTCCGAGGCAGCCAGAGCCTCGGACTCAACGAGAAGTTTCAAAGCTGAGACGCGTCGTCGTTTCAGGGATCTCCGCGGCAAAAAGTCCGAAGCCCCTTTATCCGCAGCAACGCGCTTCTCCGACAGCGCGCCCAAGGATGCCGGGGGCCGAGCAGGAGGGGTTAAATAAAAAAAAAAAAGGGATGAAAGAAGAAAGAGAAGTACAAATTCCGGTTGACGAGTGACAATCCATGGAGGCATCGGTGGCCTGTGTGAGACCTCGGCGGGTCTGGTCTCACCACGTGTCCTACTGGAAGTGAAGTGTCCCGGCCCGAACCAACGTGACGCGACGAGTCACGCGATAGACGGTCGGTGTCTAGGCTCGGGCCGAAATCGGAAAAAAGCCTTTTAGAAGTTCTGCTCGCCGTACATCCCGGGGAACCGGACAGCGTGTGCTCCGAGCTCGGCGGGCGAGAACTCGTCCTATGTGGCCAAGTGAGCGAACTGGCCTGGGTGGGGCGCGAACTGGTAAGGGTGGCCGTACGGCGACATGTGGTACGGTACAATGTTCATGCTCGCCATCTTGTGCTCCTTTTTCCACTTCATTCGCCGATTCTGGAACCAGATCTTTATTTGACGCTCCGTCAGGCAGAGGGCATGCGCGATCTCGATGCGACGCCGCCTCGTCAGGTAGCGGTTGAAGTGGAACTCCTTCTCGAGCTCCAGCGTCTGGTACCTGGTGTAGGACGTCCTCTGCCGTTTCGTCTCGCCGTTCGCGTTCACCGTGCCTGCAAACCAAGTAGCTCTGTTAGAAAACGGATCGACAGTGTTTCCGTGGGTCAAAAGTTTAATACAGTGCCGAAGACAGTAACCGAAGGGTGGTGACGCAAGGGTGTGTTTTAGCAGTGCCGTCAAAACTACTGCTTGGGAATGTACCTGCGTTTCCCATGTCGACATTGTTTCAACAGGTTTTCTAGAATTATCGGTAGGAACTGATAATGAGCGTAGCCGGTTGACGGACTCGTCTAATGGCCTGTTTCCCAAGAATTCAAAACCGGAGTGCATTCGACCGGATGTACGGCGAATTCTAGTCGGTTCGGATAGCCGAAGCTTGATCGCTCGCGTGCCGCGAGGCAAATGAAGACCAGTGCAAGGAATGGACGGAGGCCTGGAACCGTTGAACGCGGTTAAAGATATCGGAATGCACTCGGGGGCAATCATCGAGCGAACGGGAACAAAGGGGGACGAAGGCGCGCGGTGCATGAAAGTGGGAACACGGAACCCGTAACGCTTCGCGGGTTCGTTAATTATTTCAACGAGTGGTGGTTAATACGTCGGACGTAGCTACTGAATCGCGAACTGGTCACTTGGCAGCTGTTTTACCTATTTACTCTGCACGCCCGGGCCATAAATAATTTTGCAACGGTGTTATTACGATACTCCGCCTGCTACACCTATCTCCTTCGCGTTGCAAAAGCGGTGACTATCTGTTAAATGAATAGCTCGTGTAACGAGCATCGGAGAAACCTCGAGGCCGGCTTTAAATATCAATAACCTGTTACTTCTGCTTTTCTAGCTCTCCGCGGCGACTACCTGCCGCTAAATATTCTGATTCAGCCGCCGCTTAGGACTTTGTGTGTTAAATTAATCTTGAGACCGCGTAAGCGTTCAACGATCGCTTCGGGATAAAGAAGTCATCCGTATGCGAATTCGATCGTCTGTTATTATTTCCACTTTCTCTGCTTTTTTCCTATATTTTCTGGTAATTATGAATAATAGGCACGCGTGCTTTTTCTCTCGCTCCCTCTCCGATATAAAAAGCGAGAAGGAAAGCGTTTCGTTTCGGATGGTCGAGTTGAGCAGGTGCGAGGTGAGACAGGGTCGTGTCTCTTTCGCCCCGGGGTGATCGTAGATCCATGTCAATGCGGATATTAAAGAGTCGGCTCATTTACAGCAATAATGAACACGCTATTAATAGCGTTGCAAGGGGGAGAGCCGAGCGCAGGCTGTTCAGGGACGTCGGTAGAACTGCAAGAACTGCAACAGTCGCGTGTGCGAAAAGCAAGCTCCTCGGATAGCCGAGAGGGCGCGTGAAACCCTCGAGAAAGTTTTTGTGCGAGGCCGTTGGAACACGCTGGTGTCCTAAAAATTAGCAAGTGAAGCTCGGCCGGGGCTCGCAAGCGCGGAACGTTGGAGCGTGAAAATTCGTTTCGCCGGAAGGGGAGGTCCTGGGATCGTTTTCAAGCTCCCGTGAATCCCGCGAGCGGAGACGAGGTGTCCAGCGAAGCTTAATGACCGGGGCCCTTGGAGCACCGCGTTATCGCTTTCCTCCCGATGTAGCACGTCGTTGGCTTGACTTTTTAATAAATAGTGGCCGGCTGCGCGACTCGTCCGCGCACACCTAGCCGTTTTGTAACAGACAAACGGAATTCCTTTTTCTGGCTGGCTCATTATTATACGACAGCCGAACGCGCGAACTAAGCCGGCACGCGAACCGTTCGCCGTGCACGGGGACCGGGGTATATCCAGCCTGGCCCGATCCTCTCTATGGATCCTTTCTGGTGATTAATTGCTATCCGTGTCCCGCTGACGTCGATACAACCTATGGCGCGGCGCGCACACCGCGGGGACAATCGGGCTCCACCATGCCAGCGATGGTCACTCTCCTCTCTCCCTCGCAATTTTTCAACCAATTTACGGGTGTCCCTGTTCCTCCCGTTACGTGCCTCGCACCGTTTCGAGCTCGCCACCAGTCGCGTGCGATTAAAGTATCCCTTGAACAAGCTAGATGAGCCTGGAACCGAAAGGGGTAGGTATGGGGAATAATCGAAAAATGCTAGACGTGTGATGAAAGTACTAAAAGGAAGCCATTGTGTTGTAACAGTTATATCGTTGATAAAAATGGGGAATTAAAAGGCTTATATTAAATATATATTTAAAAACGGTAAGTCAATTATTTTTGTTACATTATAATCTCTGTTCTATTTACTTTAATGTACAATATTAAAAATTGCAATATGTTTTTATTTGTTGTACAAATAAAGGTGGCTACTGTCAAGGTGGATACTACAGCCTACATAATTACATTGGCGTTAATTATTTATAGAGAATAGCACACAATGTCATAATATTTTTATATTTCATTTCTCTTTGAGGATCTGGATCCACCCTTGCAAACAACATTGGAACATTGTGTCCAAAAATTGAAACAGGGAAATGAAGTGATCATGGGTTTACCATTACGGCCAGTTAATAGTGTATTTTCGCAAACAGATGAGGAAGAACTTGTCGAATATATAAAATATATGGCTCCACAGCTCCTGCACGAGGGTAGGAAGAAAATAATTTAGAAGAAATTCATATTTACATCGATTGTAAAAATATTTAGACATACCCCGTGGCAGGGGCAAGATGATTTTCCACTACTTTGTTTAAAAGTTTAATAACTTCAAATTTTTATTTAAATATTGCTCAAACTATGAACCAAAGGTTAAAGTATGAACTTATAATTCTAAAGGTATTTGCAAGGTATAATTATCAATTTTTTGCATGTTTGCTTAACTTCCCCATCATGCCCTCCTTCACTCACAAAATTCCGAGGGATGAGGGTGGGTATTATCGATGGCGCCGAGGCCGTGGAGATTTGAAAATTAAACCCCAGGGAAGAGTAGCGTATTGGGGTACCTAATTGAATGCTGGTGCACAGATAGCTGAGATTAACAATCCAGCCTGTTATTGCGCTCAATTATCGAGGTTCGTTGGCACCTCTAAGAGATGGGAATCGCGCAACTTCGACTTATTTTCTAACCAGGGCTCGGCGTTGCTCGTCACGAATTACGTCACGCCGCACGGAAGAGGATAAATGGCAAAAACTCGTGGCCTCGTAGCCTCGTGGCGTGTCGATCGAAACGAGAATGAAACTCCACCGCGAGCACGGATGAAACTATAATATTAAGTAGTATAAACTATAAACCAACAGCGTCCAGGCCATGTCATCGGCAAGGACCAACGCGCCGATGCTTTTTCTAAATCGTCTCGGATGATTAATGGCCGCGGCCGCGCGTTTCGTGGACGTCGCATCGAGCCACGCAGAAAGAACGGCAACGAGCAAAGATTCGCAGCAACAAAGCCCGTGTGTGTCGGGCCGGCGCGGCGGCGCAACCGAGCGCCGCGCCGCCTTTTCAACAATTTCAATGCGTCCGCGGATTCGTATTCGGCTGGAGGCGCGAACAAAGCCTCGTGTTCCGGATAATGATCCATTATCAACCGGTGATAAAGATAGCGGCGAACTGGCGTGATTCCGTGACTCGAATGCAAGGCCGGGCCTCAAACTTCTTTCTCTCGGAGCAGCCCCCGATGATTAATCGCTGTCAGTGTCTCGTCGGCGTCGATGCACCGCGGCTGCACGGAAGAATGCGGACCCAGTGAAAGTCGGGATACGTGTCGTTGTTTCGACGTAGGTACCCCGATCCGCGGCACCTCTTGCCGTTCTTTTTCCTTCGGATCGAGGAAAATTGATACGGATCTGCCACTACCTCGGTGACAGGGCCAGTCGAGTTAGGTGTTTCTCGGTATGAACGAAAACAGAATCGGAGACAAGTGTCGCTCGTCGTGTGCCGGGAATATCTAGATAAGCCGGCGAGATTTTTCGAGTTTTCGTATCGGTGTCAGGCCACCATCGCCGATGGAAAGAGGCGCGGATCGAGAGGCGAGAAGAACGGCGTCATCGAGGCTGTAGGAGCTCTGAAAAAAAGTCCGCCGGGCCTAATAATACTTTTCCGCCGCGACAAATCGAAGCTGTATTTTCCGGTCAGGCGTTGCCGAAGATCGCGGCCGAGCAAAAATGTTTGACATCCGTGGATGGAGAAGGACAGGGTCATCGAGTCGCGTAGCTGTCGGTGCTGTTAAGACGGGGGGACGCGACCGGTGTGGAAGGAAAGACTGCGCTAAGCGCAGGACCGTGTCGTGTCAGGCATCTCGGTGTCACTTCGTGTCGTCTAGCGTTTTCGTGGTTCGCTCTTAATAGAATGGGCCGCTGCCTCTGTGGAGCGTGCACGCACAGGCCTGGGTATGTATTCGCACCGAGTATTCTGTACCGAACGTGTCACTGACTGTGACTGCCAGTCCCGAGGACTGTTTCTGACCGGGCTGACTGACAGACCGGCTGGCTAAGGCTGACTAACGCGTGACCGGGATAACCTCGGGCGACCTTTCGTGAAGTTTCCCTGGCGAGGCGAGGCCCCGGGATCCGAAGCCTCGATACGTGATTCTGGATTCGGTGGCTAAGCATTCTTCCGCGGTCTGATAAATCGGTAGCGGTATATCTCTTATCTCTTGTCCCCTTGTGTCAGAATCTCTGGTCACGTGATCGGGCAATTGAAGTCCGAGGATCAACGTGGAGCGAGTTGAAAAGAAAAAGTCTTTATCAAGTAGAGTAGATTTAACGGTCTCCTAATACTGCTGGGAACAGAGCAATAAGTTCCGATCAAACGAATCGCCGACGAGCGGGATTCAGATGTATCCCCGGAAAGCGGGACGGAATTATCTGGCTGGACGCGCAATTAATCGTCTTTGTCGTGAAAGCATCAGCGAGGAGGCGAGCAACTGGTGAGCAGCGCGGTACGCGCGAGTAGAATTGCTCGATTAAGCGGGCTGGACAGAATCAGAATCTGACGGTCGGGAAACGACCGCGTGTCGCATTCCACGAGCCACGGCAAACGTTGCGCGCATGATAGTGCACGTGTGTAGTCCCAGTATGCAGCTCAGCAGCGGATTCTACGAAAGTATATATAGAATCTTACCACCGCTAACCCCTGCCACGTGTATCTAAGTGGTTATCTGATACCAGCGCGAGTACCACGAGCCCTATCGACCGTTTCCATCTGACCGATCGATCGGGGAATGCCAAAGAAACAAATGGAACATCATGCGATTCGCGACCTAATGACTAACGAGAAATTAACCGTCCCCGGGGTTGCTGCGAATATTCGACGTTCGAAAGTACACGGAGACAGTGGAACTATTCAGATTTCAGAGAAGCGCGAATAGCGTGGCAGGTGCTGCAATTCCTTCTTGACTCGCAAGAATAACGAATAACTCCTCGGGTTTGATGTTTAAACGCCGGCAGACGAACGTAGCCAGTACCTGCTTGTCGACAAAAATCAGGCTTCGACACGACGTGCCTGGAACAACAAGTATTTATAGCTCCCAACAGGAATCTGACTCCGAAGAAATTATAAATCATCAATCCTCGCTGGAGAGATTAACCGGCGGGGAAGGGATACCGCGTGGCACGACGACAAAGACGATGTAAATCTAAAATCTACTCGGGGCCCGACAACGTGGACCGATCCACTGAAACACATCCAACACCGTACAAATACCCACCTCCCCATTGACACGGCCGACAAAAGAAGAGAGGAGGTTCATAAATAACCCGGCCAGTTTATCGTGCCTATTATGCAATTACGATTGCATCTTTCAAGCCTAGGTGGTCCACAGCCTCAAGATCCTAAGGCCGAGCCAACGAGATAATGACTCTTAAAAAGTTGTCGTTGTTTCGGCTGGGATATACTTGGCTAACAGTTTCGCGTAGCCTCTGCTCCTCTGTTTCTTCTACTACTTCTTCGCCTATCCTCCTTCTACTCTCGAAGCGACAGCCCTGTGCCTCGTCTTCTCTTCTCGATCCAGCTCCCTGTCTTTCCAGCTTTGCGCGATGCAACGGCGAAAGCCTCGGATGTACAGACTACATTATTTTTAGTCCGGGACTGATTTTCTAGTTTCTAATCTTGATGTTTACTTTCGCTTTTACCGCTCCCTCGCCTGTTTACTTGGAAGCAGGGGAGTCGGTATGACGGGTACTTTATTCCGAAAGGAATAACGTGGCAAATGTAAGGTGTTAACAGAATTTGTAGTCGAGTTTACACATCGCGAGGCTTTTGAATAGATTCAATAGCTCTTTCCCCAGCTTTATGAGCGGAATCTATTACCAAGCTGTCTGGTCTCAAGGAGATAAATAGAAACGCCAAAGTACCAGTGTCTCCTTTGATCCTGATGAGGGCTACAAGTACCATAACGCGAGTGTATAATACAAACACGCTCGGACACGAGTTAGAAGCCTGAGACCAAGCGAAAACACATCACTCTCCGAATCAAAGACACCCTCTGACGCGAACGATTGCGATTCCAAAGTCGCGCCAAATTCACAACCCGAGAACTGATCGTCTACCCTGCTAGAGTAGCCGGGGGTACGGCCTCCTCAGCGGCCTACTCCGCGTCCACGTCGCGTGACGAACGAACCGTTGCTAGACGGATTTTTCGCGACCTACGCGACACGTCCATTCCTCCGAGGACCAAAGAGCAACGGCGACGATAGGGATCAGATCGTGAGACGTCGACGACTGGCACGCGGCCAGTGGCGCCCACGGAGTTTCACGAAAAACCCGACAAGAATCGGGCGGTGGCGGTTAGGCCCCTGGTCCGTGTGCAATTTAAATTTATCTAGGCGTGTTTTGCGTCATTCAGCCTCTATCCCGGCTGATTTGTGACCTTTCGGTGCTTTCGCAGCTGGCGGCCAATCGCCGGCCAAAGATCGCCAGTCGGCCGGCAAAATCAACGACCTGTCGACATTCCACGACCAAGACGACGAAGACGACGACCAAGACCACGACCGCGACGACGACGAAGGAGCCCCGTCCCGGTCGACGATCAGCCGATCCGCGCTGTCGCTACGCGATTCCACCTGTTACCGCACGTCCGAAACCGTTCGCCTCTCTGTCGGACCGTTAAGCTTGCGCAGGAAAGACGACCGGATCTATTTCGTCTGATAAACAGCTGACACGTTCGACCCGCCGGGCGGCTAACTCCTTGGTTATAAATTCCGCCGGAGTGATCATTTTCAAAAGGCACCCGCTATTTATGAGCCGTGACGACCGGCCGAGGCGGATGCGCCGCGACTTGGTACGCGCGCCGCCTGGATGCTTGGGAAATGGTTTCAGGGAAATTGTACGCGGAAAGAGAGAGAATTCGGGTGCCGCGGGCGGACCACTTTCGCGAGTAGGCGTTATTTCTGTTGATGACGCTCCGCGGACGAAAGGTTCAACAATTGGGAGTTCGATAAATGAATTTAGGTTTGGGGGAAAAATTCCCTGGAAACGGGCGCGATTAAAAAAGTATTTAAAAAAGCATTTAGTTCCGACAGATGTGCGGAAAAACCAATTGCTGGATTTAATCCTTCGTGGTCACAATTTCTTATAATCAGAAATTGATCGCATGGGATTTACTGTAAACCAAGCGTCATTTTTGAGTTACTATTTTCGGGTTTTTGAATCGTTTAACTTTCCAGTGAAAAAATTACCCGAAAACAATACAAAAAATTGAAAATTTACAATTTTCAAAGGTGTTGGAGGGACGACAAATATAGGGAAAAAGTGATTTCAAACTTAAAGTGTCGTTATTTCTTAAAAAAATATCATTTTTGTATTTTTTTAGTTTCCCCCTAGCCAGAAGTATACTCATCAAAATAAAAAAAGTTTCAGACGAATCGGATAATAACTTTTAGAGACACAGGTCCCACCGATTCGTATGATTTTTTATCGCCTTGACTTTAACGACAGTACCGTCTGCAACGATTAATTATAAAACAAAAAATATATTTCTATAATCTAACACATCCTTAATACGATGCAAAAAGTCCCATTAAATTATATATATCAGTTTTCCATTACTTAATTCCTAAAAATCACCTATTATTTTAGTCTCTAGACCGGAACCTCCCCTTAAACAATATACTGTATTTGTAAAAAATTAATAATTCATTCTTAAGTTATTATAAAAAATAAACATATCAGAGGAACCGGTGCACGTGGCCCACTTGTGTGGCCCTATCGTTCATTATTATTCAATCTAAATTACTATGGAATTAGATAAAAGGCGCACAGCTTACGCAAGTGCCACGTAGATAATCTTTGTTCGTCACCCTCCCATTATTGTTTCACACCTTATTATTATCTCCGCAAAGATGTCTTGCGTCCTCCATTAACACATGTTTTGTCCCCAAACCATTCTATACCATTGAAACTTCCTGAAGGAAGCACCTCTATACTCGAATTAGATGATTTCAGTTGCACGTTGGCCGCGTGAAACGGACAGTTATAAATAGATTCAAAAACTATTGCTTTTCAATTCGCCTGGTGTGGCGAGAGGTTCTCGAGAGAAGCTTGTCGCGGGCAGGGACGAGGGTAGGGGAGGCGAACGAAAGAACGCAAGGGGTTGAAGAAAGAAACGAAGCGATCCCAGCGAACGGGGGGAGAGAGAACGACGGGTTCTCTCGGTTGAAGCTTTTATGCCGAAGTTTGCGAGCCGGCCGCCTCCTGGATCATTTGTTATCTTCCACGAGAAAGCTCCCCGACGCAAATAGGTTTGTTTCTGGCCGCTTTAAACGCTTCACAATAATCCACACGAACCCAAATTCAATTAACGCCTCGTCGCCACCCTCCCCTACACTCCCGCACTTTGTACCCCTTGACAGGCAACGAAAGTCGTGCAGTCCTTCTTTCGTCTCTTTTATGCACGTCCCTGGACCAGCGGTACACCATCAGACACGTAGGAACACATCGAACCTTTGGCCTCCTGGAACCTTTGCATTTTCCCGATCAAAGCACCGACTCGATTGTTTCGAGGGAGTCTTCGCGATTGCGAGAAAATTCCGCGCAGCAGGTACCTACTCGATTAGATCTACGTTTACGCGGAATGCCTACAACGTCCGGGCGTTATCCAGCCTGTGAGATCCGGCCAACGATCGCTGGCAGCGTAAAAAGGGTCAATAAAAAGCGGACCAATGTAAATATAGGGTATCTCGGGGACGCTAGTCGGAACCATCGCGATATCGGCACGCGCGATCTTCCCGGAGAATCGTCCATCTAAAATTAAACGTTATCGAGCGAGCGGAGGACTGAAGCGAGCGAGCGGAATATTCTGTCGAAGCCCGCGTGTCCGCAGGACGTTTTTGTTCACCGTAATCTCTCAATCCTTGCGAAACGGCACGGTAAATCATAGTACATCCGAAATTAGACTCTGTCCTTTCAGTGGGTCATCCTAGGAGTCTCTGGATGCTATCCAGAATAACATATTATTCCGTTCCCCCCCTTTCTCGTGCCAGATTGAATTCACGCTCGGCCCTCCGGCTCGGTTGCGCGTAAGCAACTGCCTCCGGCCGAGGGGGTTACTTTTGTGCCAGCGGATAAAAGAGAGGGACAAGAACTAAGAGGAAGAAGATGCTACGGAGGGAGAGGCATGTGTGTACGCAGGGAGAGAGGCACGGGACGATGGGACGAGATTGAGGAAGAATGGGGAATAGAGGCTACGCATCTCCATCCATCAGACAACGGTCCCCGATCGGTCGACACACGCGACTTGAACCTACGGACAACCTCCGAATGCATTATCTCATCCCATTGGCAGTGAAGCCCGGCTATCCACCGAGTCGATGCCTTTTCGATAATCAGAGCGTTTAGGAGTCTTTATGCGTTCGTTGAATAACGTATGGCTGGAACAGAGACCGATACTGATGTCACTGTCCTTAGCTTTCGATGTACCAGTCCCTGTGCCTCCCTTATATGTACCGTGGATATTTTAAACGTCACGGATGTCCCGGATGCGCTATGAGCTTCCTAAATCTTTTCAATACCGTCTGCACCCTCGAATACTTTCTGCTGCGTGCCCAACAGAGAGGTCTAGTTACTAGATTACCCGTGGGGCTACTCAATTTGCGGGATAGGATGCGCAAAACAGTAGTGTAGAAAATTGAACAGCTATCCGGAGCTATTAATTGGCAACGATCTTTCGAACAACCATGACTGTATCCTCCCCGAAGAAGGTACTAACATTCTATAAATGTATGCTGGTTCGCGCGCTCGCTTGTACGCTTAATACCCACGCAGAGGGAGCGCGGTTGTGCCCGCACACGCGGGCCCGAGCAACGTTCCCGGCCCGGGGAAATTAATGACTTACCTTCACCGGGAACAATACAGTCAGCTGCGACTCTTTACGTGTCTTCGTGAGTACCGTGCGCCGCGGTGATGCGAGCTGCCTAAGGTCGAACAAAAACACACAAACGAGTAGGCCGCGTGCTGGCCGATCGATTTATATCCGGCGCGTCGGGCGCGAGTGCAAGAATCCGAGCATATAATTTTCGTAAGGCCGCTTTTTCATTCACCGTTAACGCTTTAATCCGTCCGAGCGGTGCGACACCCTGGCTCGCACGCGCGAGGACGTCGCCAGCGATTTGCCACGGTTTCGCTGGATTAGCGTGCTTTATGCGGCCGCTCCTTGACGTTACATTGTCGGCGTAGCTGCCGCGCGCTTCCTAACCTCCGGTCCAGCTTAACGCGCAACTATATTTACTGAAGTTAAATGCGTTGCATCGCGGTCAAGACGGACCAGGAGCAGTGCACTCTGGGATTCCTGGTTCCGAGGGATTAGAGGGGTCTGCGATCGATGGTCCGCCATGTTTGTAGCATGGTTCGGGGTTTCGGGGTAGCTGCTGTCGGCGCGACGAAGTCGATCGGGTACCAATAACGGCGAAGCTTCTGTCGAGGATCCAGGAAAGAGTAATTCCTGGAAAGTAATGTTTCCAGAATCCGTTAGGAGGCGAGATCGCGGACGGCATCTGCTTCTTATTCTCTATGCCAAGCATACGCGGAGCAGATAAATATCATCGGGAACGCATCTCTCTTTCTAGGCTCCGGCAGACACGCCGCGCGGTCCCGTCCTCTATGAATCATGTAGTACCTACGTTTTAGGTCAGGTTGTTCCTCTTAGGAGGCTGTCGGTTTTGATCGGCTATGGCGTTCCTCCTGGTTACCCCAGCCGGGGTGTTGCTGGAGCCTCCGAGAAGAGTCCATGGCGGTACGTAAGCCTCGCACCAGCACTTATTTATGGTCCGGGATCGCCGGGGTGTACGTGGAACCGCCTCTACACAACCGTAGTTTTCTTTCGCACGGAGCGTCACCAATCGAATCAACCTGTTCCCCTTTTAATTGCAATACCAGCCTCTGCGTAATCATTCGACACTCCGAGCACCCCAGTTCTTTAGAGGGTGGTCGAATCTTCGCGTCCAAAAATCTTGGCAACGTGTTTTTATTCGTGATTTGGTAAGAATTTTGCGTTCGATATAGGAATGAGAAGGAAATGAAACGTTCGAGCTAGTTTTTAAGGAGGTTCGATATCTCACTTGGGGTAAGCCTACGCTACGTTCCACATTAGAACGTACTCGTTGGGGATGCCGGTTGATTGGTAGTAAACCGGCAGGGAAAGTGCTACGACCAATCGCGTCGGAGCTGCGCAGGTCGGTCGCAAATCGGTTGGGGCGTCGGTACATTCTTATGTGGAACGCAGTATATGCTTATACATTGGAGCTCTGCAGTGATACCAATCTTAGATAAAAAAATTAAGTAGAAAAAAATGTTATTTACATGTCTATTCTTAATAAAATTATTACTACACATTTTGTTTTGCAATTTAATTAAACAGAAAGTATGTTTAATGCAGCTAGAAACACAATGTTTTCATTAAATGTAGCGTAAAATATGTGAGTGAAATGCGGCAACGTCGCTTTCCGTTCATATCTTTTTCTCTTTCCATCGCACACTTGTGACGTCCTTTTGCGCGTTCGTACCGGTCGCAACAAATTACTAAATACATGATTACAGCTTGGTGGTGTTTTTACAAATTTCTACTGTATGCTTTGTACGAGTATACATTGTATAGAAGACTACGCGGCGTACAGCGTTGCCACGTTCCTTCAGCCAGTTCCAAAAATACGAGCACATTGCTGTCTATTTATTCAATTATCCAATACGGTTCGTGCCTGATTTTCTTTTTTAGAATTTCACAGGAAGATTTAAGCTTTTCATTGCAACATATTTGAGAACATTCTCATAATTTCTATGGACTCTGTGTAACATTTTACAGAAATTGTACCGCTTCTCCCATAACAGCCTGTGTATAAGAGCGCAACTTTGATATTAATTTTTTCAAAAACCGTGCGGTCAATCGACTTGAAATTTTGACAAAATGCGGACTACGCTTTGGACATTAGATTAAAATACCTTTCAAAGAATTCTCATCATTTTTTGTCGAACCTCCTTAATTCGATCGTTTACATTTTGCCGGGGATGATATTGAGAAATCTTATCCGAGTGGGAAGAATTCACAGTAGTATGTAAACCTCGGGCAAGCATTTATTTATGGTCCCGGGTCACCGGGTGTGCGCGGGTGCCGCCTCTACAACACACTTTACAGAACATATTTTACACCGAACATCACCCACGAAATAAAGCTGTTTCCCAGTTAATTCCGCCCTCCACTCTGATCCCTACACAGGCGACCATCTGTACCGGTTAATTGACGCTATATCACTCGATAATTGGCGCGGCTACCAGCCATCTGACATCATTCGGCGTGTTTCGCTTCGCGCTACCAACCGCAAACGATTGTCAACCGTTTCTAGATACATATTTGAGGATGAGGATGTTGTAAACCTCCTTGGGTTCCACTTCCTCGCGATGTGTAATTCATTATTCAAAGATTCTCGTCGCCGGTATCGCAACGATAGCGAATCAGGACACTTAGGTGCTTCCTCGTTTGTTTATCTGGAAGGGAGCGAGAAGTAGGCTCTCGTCCACGGCACTTCCCTTAGAACGGCCGCGTCGATCGGGCTTGGCCAACAGGCGGGACGAAAATAGTTGGTAAGGGTGTAAAAGGGGACGGTGCAAGCTGAGCGTGATTCCGCGCGCGGCCAGCCGGCGAACCGGCGCGGCACGGCGAAACGCGCGCTCTTACCCTCGCGGATTGAAATATCCGAAGGATAATTAAGCAACCGAGCCGTGCAGCTGGACGTTGAATAAATAATTTTGAGGCGCGCACGCGAGCCGGTCGCGGCCCTAAGCGTCGAATTATGCAAACCTTCTCGCGGCAGAAGATTTTCTCGTTAATCTGCCACCTCCGCGATCCTCTGATGGGAAATTCATGTGGTCGGCGGGTCCGTTAAATCGTTACACGGAACGTAATGCGCCGTATCATCGTAGAACGTAGGTGCTAACGAATTCCATCGAACGAGCTCATTTGCTCCTAACCACCGACTCTGCTAATGGAACGATTTACAAGCTGCCACGATCTCGGATCTCGCAAACATTTTCGAGACGATTGCCTCGAACGGTACTAGAAACAGAGCGGCCGGAAAAGATTCCCGAGGTCTGTATTAAGCGTATCCTTCCTTGCCGCCTAGCCTGGTACCGGAAATGGTGGCTGGCAACCGCGTAATGCCCCGGTTATGAGAAAAATCCCGGCGCTATCTATCGGTATCTGTATCCCCCGTTAACTCCGGCGGATCGATGCTCGTTGATGATGCAGAGCGACATCGATCGCTCGAGTGACGCATGGCAGCAATATTTCTTATCGCGGTTAATTGAGACGCTACGGTGACTTATAGTGGAAGTTAGCTACACCCGACGCGGAATACACGCGGAAACCCGCAAAAAGTGCGTTCCACTGTGGCGTCCCATTGTGCCGTCTAACGGATGGACGTATCGAATACCCGTTGTAACACGTTGTACCGCGTAGTATCTACGAGGGACCGACGCTCCAACACGGGGCATAGAAAATATGACGCCCAAGTGACGCGTAACCGAACGTGTTCGCATTTGTCGATTGTCGTGCGACGTACCATTTATGTAAATAGTTTTCATCGGGCCTGGGACGGACGTAGGCACGGGTATCCTGATTAATGGATGCCCGCAACGATTGATTCGAGGTCCGTGAACCCGTTGATGAGCAAACGAAAGCGGGCAAGCGGTCATTTTTATTCCGGACAATTCTTTGCGACTCAGGATTTAGGATCGAGAAAATTCACGCGCCCCGACGAGGAAACCTCCGACGCCGGCCGATTGCTCCAGAGCTGATTGCATCGGTGAACGCGCTCGATCATAAGTACGTTTTAAATGGCTGATGTAAATGCGCGGAACCGTTGATCCCGCGTGATTTATTTGCAACGAGCACCACTGGCCTCTGTGTCCGACCATTACATCCAGATGGTCTACGCGACTCGGTTATCCGCAAATCGGACGCCGCGGCGCCTGTCCACAATTTCCGGATTATTCCTAAGCTGCTCTAATTACGTAATTACTCGTTCTTTTTGAAAAGGATATATGTCTCTGAACTATCGGCTTTTGGAGTTTAATTTTTGCATTCTCCTGAAGATCTTTAATTTGCCTGTTCGATGCTAGAATCAATGCCTCGAATAACCTGATAGAGGAGGGAAATCAGAGGCCGGTGTAACACCAGGGGCAGAAGCCCTCCTAAAATCGCATAAATAACCGAAGCCGGTGGCGTCTGCCAGGTAGAATTGTGCGGCGATGTTACGGCCGGAGGACACGTTAAATTGTTCCCTACATTCCACTGAATATTCGCCGCACGGCATCGCAATAATCATTGTGTGTCGGTTGTTCCGGTGCCTCGTGTCGTATCAAAGCCCAAGACGCACCAACAGACGCCATTCAAGAGAGGGCCATAAATTTCCTGGGGAGCGAAAGACTGCTTTTTTACAGTCGCTCGTGCAGGCCGAGGCAGTGAACGCTCTGTTTCATACGAGCCTCGAATTCCACTAGCTTTTTTTACAGCCTCCGTTTGAGCAGCTTCCGATACGTAAATTAGTTATCGAGAAAAACCACCGCAAGAAGTTTATACACGGGCGTGATCATTGCGATCTGAAAGGAGCTCTGATTTTTCTAAGAAGCCAAGTGAAACTGTCTCTCGAACGAGTCTCGCGACTGTCGCCAGCTTCGAAAACGCGCCGTTTTCACTGTTAACCCGCGCGCGGCAAACTTTCCCCGTGAAAAGAAACTGCGCTCCGCCGAGCGGCGGGGAAAGGAGAGAAACCAGCGGACCGTATGAAGACATCTCGCGATAAACCGGAGAAAGACATCGGGAGAGGGGAGGGGGGACGATCGTGGTTCGATTTTCCGGGACTTTTGTCGCGGGAAAACCACGGAACGTGTGTAGGTTGGCGGCACGGGCGGCTCGAGCCGCCCGAGCCATTCAGCGGCAGCTCGTAAATTTTCAGGAGCGGGAATCCTCCTTCGGGAGGGGTTTGTCGGGCCGAAAGACCGACTGCAGGAGCATAAGGATCAAGGATCCCCGTGGCGAGCGGGCCACGACGCAGCAACAGGCGGCCCACTTCGCTCCCGGCACACATCCATTACCCCATCGGCTCATCCCGTTTGCACTAGCTGCTCGCAATGAAAATTTATGTCCTAATAAGTGATTTGTACCGCGTCCTTGGCGCGAGCTGGGCTTGCGCCGGCCCCGAAGCTCGGCTAAATTGCACGGCCTTTTGGCCCGCAACTTTCCAATCCGGAGCGCGTTCGCTGCGAACTGGCAATTACGACCGTCGCCGCGATCTTTCGCGACCTGTTCGCGTTGGTGTGCCCCTTCCAGGCATTGTTAAATGGGAGATCATAAGCATTGAGCAATTGCGTTCGCTGATCGAGACACGGTACCCTCGGCTAACAACAATGGTAATGTCAAGTTTGCTCAACTGCGAAAGGCAGAGCGGAGGATGCATGTCGATTCGTTGCGAATAATCCCCGTAATCGTTGCTTCGTTGGAAATAAATATTTTTCGCGAATCGATCATTTATCGCCGGCACGATTCGACTACCTATCACACTCTGCTCAGGTTTTGCGTAATTCTTTAAAGGGCGTCGAAGGATTCATCTATCGTTAGAATAGGATTATGCTAGAATAGAACGTTAACGCAAGGAATTACTTAGAATGTTTTTCATCCGACACGTAGGAATCGATTGCGAAGCGGTTCGGATTGTTAAAATCTCCATCGCGAATCGTCGAGCTAGCTTGGCTCCCGCGGTAAAAATTCCATGAAGTAGCAATCTCGTGGTTAAATTAAGTATTGTTAAGCTGCGCCGCGCGAGAACTTAGCTCGAGGAAAAATGATGTCGGCGCGGAGGACGTATCCCTCAAGATGAGGCCGCCGTATAGCTTTAATACGGAACTTGCAGTGTATATTGGACAGGGAATTGCTCATGCATGCTGATTGATTAATGCATACTAATGAAAAGAATTTTTGTTGTTACTAAAATGAAATATGCGATGCGACCAGGAAAACCAGTTCCAGGCTAACGTTCCCGCGTTAGTTTCGCCTGTTAGCCATGGTAATGGTGGTTGCATATAGGTACTATGTCTGCATACTCTCTCATCATCATCCGAGTGGTACAGCCGCGCCGCGCCGTGCCGGCCTCGAACAACCTTCCGATGCTGAACGATTTCTAAGCTTGTTAATTCCGTATTAGCGATAGAAGGAGGAGTCGATGCTTCTGTCCTTCGACGGTACACGTCGAGTTCCTTTAATTTCACTCTAAACGCGCTTTGCAACCCGGGGCCGGTCTGTTGAACAAATGGGCCCGGATGCGAGATATATTTTGGGGCCTCGAGTAATTTCTCAGAGGCAAGAAAGCGTAACATGTTTTCACGGAACGAAATCGCAATTGATATTTTTATTGCCATATCTTTAATAATATTTTTTTTTTAATTTTAATTAAATAAAATTGAGATAAATTCATTTTTGCTTTTCTTCATTTTTCCTTTTTTTAGGGCCCTGTTGCAAACTAATAAAGATCTAAGCAGACATTCGAAGGAAACGAGAAAGTGTCAGATTTCTAGATTATTCAAGGATTTTCCTATCGAATAGTCTTCTACGATACAATTTCACATCTGTGAAACATTCACTCCCATTCTTAAGGCGTTCTCATAGGTACTTTCGCCGGATATTCCTCAACAGTATTGCTTTTGCGAGCTGTTGTAAGAAATTCTAACTACCTAATATGCAGCCGCTAACCCACAGAACCAACACGTTAAATGTAATCAGTGTGTTCGAGCTGTTTTAACTTATGGTCGAGTCGTTGAGGTTCCGTATGTATCGCGAAGTGCTCCGACTGCTACCCTTGCCACAAATAGGCCTAGGGAATTGTACCGCCACTCGTGGCCCCTTTGCACGGTCTTATTTATGGCGGAATGATTGAGCCTTGATTACAGGCTGCGGGAATGAAACGACCTTCCGCTTACTGAATAGTCCGCAGCCTTCTCTTTCTCCCAATCAAATCCCAATGAAAGTACTTTTTCCAACTACTTAGTTGAATCACCGCGCGCAGTACCCTGCAATTAATTCTTACGACTACTCGACTGTGCGTTTTTAAGTGACTGAACGCGAATTTTAATTTTAATGCGTATACTTGAAATTTTGAACAGAATAATGATAATGGAAATAAGAATGGAGAGAAGTGTATTT
The DNA here is from genome assembly GCA_963971345.1 of Andrena flavipes. Lineage (NCBI taxonomy): Eukaryota > Metazoa > Arthropoda > Insecta > Hymenoptera > Andrenidae > Andrena > Andrena flavipes. The sequence goes on from OZ020480.1 coordinate 78,975,809, forward strand.
CGCCGATGAGTCGTGAAAAAGAAGACGGAGAGCTCGCGTACGCTTTAAACGAAAGTGGTCGGACCCGGAAGCGCTTTTTTCCCCGCTATTTTCTATCGCTAACCCACTGTTCTTTACAGATCGAACGCAGCGGCGTCTCCCTCGAGCGCCGCGATCCGATCAGCTTTCTACAAGCAACTCGCGCAAAGTCAATGCACTGGAAACAGTAATTTATCGAGTATCGCGACGTCGTGGATGATCTTGACGAATAATCTACAGTTTCCGAGAGACCCTTGAAGGTTGAATTAGAACGTGGCGTCCGATTATCTGCAAGCATGATCGTCTAACAATCCGGTTATTAAAATCTCTGTGTCAGAGTTCCACGTCAGCTTACAATATTATCCAAACGTCATTGCGGAATCTTCACCTACTACTAGTGACAACTAGCGAGCGAAGCTGCGAATTATCGCCTTACAATCTCCGCTGTATGGACCATTTATATTAAATCATCGTGTTGCGGTACTCGTCCGAGGCAACTTCTCGAACGTCAGGCAAGCCGTTCGATGAAACAGGGCACGCAGAATGGTACGAATAGTGCGCGCGGTCGAATCGCTCATCTTTCTACGCTCCACAATGGAATATACAGCATCTGCTCGTAATTCACGCGTCAACTGGACTATTCTAAGCACGGCGGAACCCCCGAAAGCTCGCGCGCCGATCTAGCGGCTTTAAACACCGTTCCAGAGAGCCAAACAATCCCGCGGAAACGTCCAAATAAACGTTACCGGTTGCCACCGATCGGCGTCAGGCGGACCAGGGCGCGCGAGTAACGTCCACGGGGCATCGTTCGTTTGCGCGCGCGGGCCTTAGGAGAGAATTATCGGCCTGTAATTACGCGTTCCACCAGCGGAGCCACCTTCCAGATAACCAACCACCGTCTTCCTCGATCGTTAACCGGCAATCCGCCCGGGCAAAATAATTACGCGATCGCTTGATGGACGATAACTGGCCGCTGGCTCGCGCACACCTGATTATCATGTCGTTCACTGGCCAACCAACCGTTTCTAAGTAGATCAAGAAGTTCGCGGTGGCAACGGACGATTGTCGATCAAACACCGATCGCTGCGCATCCTCCGTGGCCGATTCGGTTCGCCCATGCGGGAATCGTTGGCCGCCCGATGGCACGCCTTCGGCGATAATTAACCGAGCGCCTCTTCGATTCCTGGATATTTGCGCACGCTACGAGCGGGCGATTCGTTCCTTTCGCCGATTTTCTGACGGTACCTACTTGTTTAGGAGCTGATTGCGGGTTACCTCTCCAATTTGCACCTCTTTCTTACGTCGATTTACGTGGCAGAGCGGTGATGCATCGATCTCCGACACGGAAAAGCTGGATCCTCTTGCCAGCGTCCCACGTTTATTTCTCCAAATCAGACGGCGAGGCGTTTATGTATCAGCATCAGCTTGAAAGCGTCGCGACGGTCGGCCGAGCCAGTAAACCGTACGTCCCGTTCGGTCTGCACGCGAGCCCTGACGAATCAATTATATTTCCCCTCGATGCGGACACGCGAGTTGTCTATTTTCTTACGCCTCGCCCTCGACGCCGCCTTCTTCTCCAGTTTTTTGGGGACATGGCTGGCTGGCGAGGCCCTATCGGGCCGCCACCGACGTTGGCCATCACGCTCGAATAACAGAAATCGAACGTGCTCCTTCGCGTTTCACGTACGACGAGCCGTCAGCTGGCCGTGCCCGTCGAACTTGATCCCGCTCCGGTAATTACTCCTTGTTATCGGCAATTATATCCGCAATTACGGGGCGACCTCGCAATTATTTTCTTGTGAATTTTCAGGGAATGGCGGGGGGATGATTTCCTGATAATTTGGGAGGATGCGAAGCCGCCTGGGAAGCAGCGGGTATAAATATTAATAAGAGAACTGGTCTTGCCGATCGTTCTTCGATAATGCGATACCTTTAATTTCTGTATCGAGATTCCGAACGAGGCAATTTCGTGTGACTTTGTAACAATCTGCTTCGGAAGCGAGTGGCGTACACAATCCGGAGCGAAACTTCTGCGCGGACCAGCGAGAATTTCTCAAAATATCGTCGGACCGCGACGGAGCATAATTCACGATTCTATTTTGTCGGAGAGTTACTTTTGTATACCTATCAAAATGGCTATTACGTCTGAGATCGTGTTAAAATCTGCTATAAATCGTGCCACGCGGAGTGTATTTCGAGGGTATCGTTGTTATTAAGTATCTCCGAACCTACCTGAAAACGTAATCCGCGGCCTTGAAGCGAACTCTAGGCGAAATCTAAAGATGAGCGGGGCCAAGGCTCGTGCCTCGCGCTGCGAGGTATCGAGAGAAGCCAGGAGGGGGTCGTTTGCTTTCAGGATCGCTTAGAGAAGACACGGTCAGGTCAGAATTTACCTAGGGAAATTATCCCGAGCAGAGTTACCCCTTTGATGGGGCGACTTTCCTGCAACTCTTCGTGATTTACGGTCAGTCTTGTGCGGCTTGTACCATTCAGGCAGGGTTCTGCGAAACAGGGCAATTATCACAGCACTGTCTCCTCCAAGGGAGCGTAGAATTAACGCCGTGGGATTCACGGGACGTCTCGTCGCGGTGCAAGGCCGAAAAATTCAGATCTCGAGGGTCCCGTGCGTTTCGCTCCGGTTGAAGCGCGAGCGAGACGCTCCAAAGGCTCGTTGTCCCCGACGGTGATGACGCGCAGGAGGCCCAAGATCTCGGGTAGCAAACTTCTTGTAACGAGTTTGCGCGGAAACTGATTCAATTTGATGATGCGAATTTCAACTGAGACGGGAACCCTTAACCTTAACCCCTCCACACATGCGCGAGGAAAAGCCTTGGTGGAACGGTCCCCGCGCTCCGAAAAGAGAGCTGCGAAGCTAAGGGCCACCCTGGGTCCAGTTCTCTAAACCCGCCAAGCCTTGGAATTCCAATTTCAGTGGAAAATTCTTCTGGCTACCGTTCCGGAAACCCGTAGCTGTAATCCTAGGCCACTGGTCCCCCGTGGAGGCCGCGAGGAGAGCAGAAACACACGGGACATGGGACACGGGACACGGAACGAAGGAAAAAATGAATGCGTGCAGTGACGAGGGCGTGAGCGGGGGAGAGGAAGTCGAAAGGCGCAGGAAAGGAGCTTCGCTTTTCGTATCCCGTTTGGGAGGCCCGTCGAATGGGCTCTCCAGGCTTCGTTCGGGAAAGGGCAACAGAGACAGGGAGCGAGAGAGAAGAGAGAGAGAGAGCAAGGAGGAGCGAGAGGGAGAGCGAAGGAAAGGGCCCCCCGCGCCTTACAATGCAGCCTGATTTATGGCCCGGGCGCACATACATAGAGTTACACACGATATCATAATACCATTAATTCTTCGTCAAATTCCCCGCTGACTGAATCATACTGGCCGCGCAGTAAATCACGCGGGGCGACTAATGTGAACGCGACCAGCGCTCGCTCGCTGTCTTATCTCCTTTGAACCACGGGGGCAGGTGGATCCAGTCCCTTGGACCCCGCTGAATTACTCTCTTGGTCCTGGACTCGCTGGCGTTGCCCTCCTCCTCGTCCACCACGCATCCACCTCCGTCGCCACCCCTCCTCTCTCTCTCACTCTCTCTCTCTCTCGCCCCCCCGTGCCACCTTTCCGGAGCCCATAGTCGTAACGGGCCCCCCTCTCGTGTCACCCGGCGAACGCGTCGCACTCTATTTGTCTCCTCTCGTTTCCGTATTTTTATAGCCGTCGTCGTTATCCGAGAATCACCCGGCCGATTTCACGAGGGACTACCGCCGCGGCAGCCACTTGTCGGGACCAACGTTTACGTAATCGCGGTTCAACCCGGAGGACCGTTCCGCTCGGCGGACTTAGCTTCTCCGAGAGGACGCGTGGGCGTTCGTGGCAATCGCTATTCGATGTGGACATTTTTATTCTCCTCGGCTTTCTCGTTTTATTTCTGCTTCTCTTCCTCGTCGCCGGGACTGTCTAATCTAACGTATCGTCGGGGGACTTTTTTTCAGCGGGCTGCCGCGTTGTTTGGAGTTCTTGCGGCAGCGTAGGCTTTCCTGGTGTTTCTGAAAGCTTCCCTGTGAAAAGTTTCCAATGCCTCCGCGCATTAAGTAGCCATGCCGATTTCATGGCAAGGATTAATGGTCGACCAGTGGGCTTTTGATGTTATAAGTTTCTAGTGGGATTCCGAGTTTAATGGATATTAGGCTCACTGTTTTTCTTCGGTCAACAGTCAATATCTCAATCGTTCATTCGCAATTTTCTTGGAGTAGGTAGCTATCTGATCCTTTAAGATTCGGAGTTTTGAATGGACTTCCGAGGTTTCGGGTGTTTCAACGCGACTAACCGGATGTGCTTGTAATTTCTAGTTACTTTCGGACAACCTGAACTGTCTTATCGATTATTCTTCTGCTATTCTTGCGCGGCGCTCGTCCCTGCACGTCAGCCATTCCGCAACAACGTGAAACATTTACAGAGTAGATTAACCGAACCGCGGATCGTTCCAAATCGCTTGGCGATCAATTCGTTTAGCGTGCAGTTCGCAGTCGAAGATTAAGAACCGATGAAAGGGATTGAGTCGCTATTACGCAACATGCGACCGTTAAACATCAAATGGAACTGATTTATGTCTCGGTTCCCAGAGTTTCCTCTCAATTGATCGGTCACGTTCAGCGAGAAACATCCGTGCGACGAAAATATTCGAAACTCGAGGGAGAGAGCCTGCTAATTTGGTAGTGGCTTCCCGTCTAAGAGCGCAACCGTGTAATATACGAGCGTGGATCGCTATCGCGGCAAGTATCGAAATTTATAATCGCGCCGCTAATATTTTAGCCGTGATTTAACAGTCTCGAGGAGCCCAGCGCCGCCGCCGCTGCCGTCGCCGTCGCGAAATACATAATCGCGAGTATTTAAAAGTCGTGATTCCACATTCCTGTTATGACACACTGGCACAAATTTCCGCGGCGCTAATCTACAAATCACCGGTAACTTTCGCGAGCCGGCAATAATTCTTTTGTGGACACACGTTATATGACTTATCACCGATCGGGGCCTGGCCGACGCGCGATTTACGGCCTAGCAGAATACACGTTCTACACGAAGAATGGCTTTAAGCCTTTTTCCCCGTGTAATTCGTTTAGAGAATGCTGCTTTGGGAGGCTTGATTCGTTTCTTCCTTTCCGCTGCGGACGAAACTGGAGAAATGGCTAGCTTTCGGAAATCCAAAGTTCTTTTCGGCGATTGCAGGCCAAGGGGGATCGCGAGACACGTGTAGGCATCGTGGGAGGCAAAGGTTGAAGGGAAAATATGGCAAAAGTGCCGGTTGTTGCGAACATTTTCAACTTTATCGGCAGAAATTGTAAGGTAGAGCTGAAGGCAAAATTCAGGTTTCAACCATTCAGTACTTTAATATTCTTGGAAAAATAGTATAACAATTTTTCAATTGTATTCCTTTTTTATCAATCGTGATTAACGTCGGTATGTATTTAGCTGAGTAAACAGAAATTTTGTATTACTTCATACTTCGGTATTAGTCCATACTACTACATAGCGAAGGCAATAATAATAATTTTGAGAGATTCGCGATTTCAATTTCCATCGCATAAAGATTGTTTCATTGCCGTGAATACATAATCTTACGCGTGGTAATATTATTTGCTTAAGTAAAAGTGTCTGTATTCGATGCGCTGCGATAGCTTGCAATTAAGCTTCACGCAGAATACACTATTTATCATGCTACTCGTCAGTACGCCTCGTTACAACTCACTAATGGGCAACTACAACAAACGTAAAACTAGCGCCGCTTTATCAGAGAATCAAGGAACCAAGTGAAATATGTAAAAATGCCCGGAAAGTATCTGGAAGCGCGATTATAAGGGTCGAAAGTGGAAGAAACTCCGTTTCCCCATCGAGTCAGCTGGAGCGTTTCCGCGCGTCGAAGCGACGTCAACAACTCCGGCCGACCGACCCATGGGTAACCCATAATTAAGTAGGTACAATCGCGTAGCATCGGCAGCAGAAGAGCGAGAGGTGTAATAAGAAGAAATAGAAGACGATAGAGAGAGAGTGGACTTACTCTGGCCGATGTGCACCCTCTTCATCCACGGGTAAATCTGCGGTGGATTGCTACCGGTGGCGTTGGACTTGTTGGACGAGTTGTTGCCGGTGCTGGAGGTGCTGGAGGTGGACGACGCCGGCGATGACGCGGAGGACGCGGTGGTGAGCGTGGAGCTTCCCTCAGCCACGGGTCTGGAGCTTCCGCTTGGCGGCGATGCGGCGGAAGCTGCCACGGATGACCTCGAGGAGGTTCCAGGTGGCGAGGTGAGGCTGGACGCGGCTTTGCTGGTGCCAGGTGCCACCAGAGGTGTCGGACTGTTCCTGGAGGTGGACGTGGTGAGATCCTGGGGCGAGGCGACGCTGGTGGAGGACGTGGAGTCAGCGTACTTGCAGCTGGACGTGGAGGGTGCCGATGGCGCGGACGCCGCCTGGAGTAGCGGCGTGGTCGGGTCCGGGTGTAGCTGCGGCTGAGGATGATGCTGCTGGGGATGATGGGACTGTTGCGCGTGCAGGCTGTGCTGCTGCGAGGTAGTGGTAGCGCTGAGCCGGGACTGTGGCTGCAGCTGCGTGTAGTCTATCATACCGGTGGGTGCCGTGTGCTGCATCCCGGCTGCCGGGGCGGCGTACGGATGCTGAGGGTAGTGTTGCTGAGGAGAGTAACAGGGCGCCGGGTAACTGGTAGCCGCGGCATTCGGATTGTAATAGTCCCCACCTGCGGGAGAAGCCGCCTGCATCGGTTCTCCGGGCGAGTTGGCGGTGGCTCGGGGCTGCTGCTGAGGCTGCTGGCCCGCGTAACACGACGCGAGAGAGTTGACGAACTGATAGGAACTCATTGTTTTCACGAGACTGCACCCGTCGCCGACGTCACTGTACCGATCGCCCCGCACGTGTACGGTTCGACATTCACGAGAACACCCACCACCGATCCCTCTGATCTCCAGCTGGCCGGGAGGAGGAGATACGCGCACTCTCGTTAAGTACAAGGTCGTGTCATCGTGTCGCTGGTCTCATGACAACGGCACCGGCAGCGGCGGCGGCGGCGGCATGTCACACATTCGTGTCCAGCCAGCAGAGACGGGGTACTGGCGATCACACTGACGCGCGGCGAGAAAAAAGGAACGAGCCCTGGGCCGTTCCTCTTGCTGGCGGATGGGAGCTCGCTGGCGTTTCACACCTATCGCGCGGCGTTACACGCGGATAAACACGTCCCTAAACGACTCGATAATGAACGAGGGGGATCACGGCGAATAGAAGGAGAGGCGGCCGCGGCGGTGTGCCGGCAGGCGGGCAGAGTCTGAGGCCGACCTGGGCCGAGTCGGGAGTTTACGAGGGCCACGTGGGCCTGGGCTATAAAACTGTCTTCTGCTTCTTTACGACCTCGCGAGTCGCAATTACCTACAGAGAACTCGCGGAAGCGGCGTGCAGTAGCGCGTAACAGCCGGCTTATCGGGTTTCCCCATTGAAGACTAGGCCCCCGTGCACTTCTCCCTCTTCCTCGATGATGTATTTCCACGAATCCAAGATCCCTGGTTAAGGGAAACGATACAAGATCCGTGCCGCCCAGGGACCAGCCGATGGGAGAGCCGCGATATTCACGGGATCGTAACACGCCGGCAAAGTGTATAGTCGCGAGGATGGAACTGACGTGGTTGCTCTGGCTGGCCGCGGTGTAGCCGATATCACCGCATTAGGGGGTGAAGCGTTTCTGTCGCGGTTCGCGGTTCCCCGTTCACCGTTCCTGTTGCGTGCGCGGAGGGTGGTTGGTATCGTACTGAAGACCTCGCCACGATCCAACGGAGGCCCGGTGTGTGCGGTAGCTTGTCACGTGCCCGCGCTCTCTGCGTGTCAGAGGAGCGCCTCGACCAATCCCCGTCGTTCGTCAAACCTTGATTGGTCTCTCCGCCGGCGTAGGATTCTTCAACCCCGTTCCTTGCGTCTCCGTCGCTGCTGTGCTGCTGCTGCTGCTGCTGCTGCTGGTGCTAGTGCTGGCGCTGCTGCCGCTTGCGTGGTGGTGTGGTGGTGTGTGGTGGTGTGTTGCCTGCTTGGCTGCTGCCCGACGTGACAAGAGCCGACGAGAGGGGTGTGCGAGCAAGACAGGCGATCCGAGGGGTCACAGAGAGGGGATAGCACCGTCAGGGGGGCTAATGGAGAGATATTCGGGAGCCCCGAGGACCGATGGTGGGGCGAGGATCTCGCTGCTCCTCTCTCTCTCTCTCTCTCTCTCTCTCGTTCTCTCGTCTCTGCAACCTTCTAGCCGCAACGTCACCAAGAAGTAGTAGTCTTCCGCTTGCCGTCTCTGCGAGGGGGCAACGCGCGCACGCGCCCCCTTTCGCGTACACCCTCGTGCTTTCGCGAGGAAGGAAGGAAGAAGAGGTGGTTCTCCGCGAGACCGCGTTCCGCTCGATCTAGGATCGTTCCCGAAATCCGAATTCTTCGCCTACTCTTAAACTTCTCTCGAACTTTGCCGACTGGCCTTACTCTGGTCTCTGGAGCTGGTATTCCTTCGCGATCACCGAGACACCGGAGAGAGCAGGGCCGACGGTCTTCAGCGTGTGCTGACCGCTTGGTCCCGGACGGAGTCGAGGCAGGAACGTCGCGCCGTGTCGCCCGTCAGATCGACCATCAGGAGCAGAACAGTCAGTCGACTTCCGGACGCATGATTGGCCCCGCGAATTGGACAGACTCCGAACCGTGGAGAGAACGAATCGGGTGCCGCGCTCCAAGCTGGGGCGCGCATAAGTCAGCCGGACGGCCGCGGCTGACAGTTTTATGAGAGTTTGATAGTCTCCGGCGCGCTGTTCTCCGTCGACAGCACGAGAGGAGCCGGAACGTGTCTGTGGGAGAGACGGAGCAGTTCGCCGGCGGAAAAGAAAGGCCCGGGACGCGATGGAGCGAGAGGGAAACACGCGCGCACTACGCACCGCACTCTTTATTGTCCCATAAATTCAAACCTGTTGCCCATAGTCGAATGAGAGGGAAGGGCTGCGGGAAGGAGCGACGGAGACAGAGGGACATGGGGTATACAGAGTAATAGAGACTCGGAGAGAGAGAGAGAGAGAGAAAGAGCGAGAGAGAGAGAGAGAGATAGATAGAGCGAGTGGAAAGCGTGCACGAGACTAGGAATCCTCTCCCAATCGCGCGATCCGATTGACGCCCCCGTTGTTATCGCACGTACGGCGAACCCGGACGCAACTCGTAACTCACTGAACCGACTGAGCCGGCCGAGAGGAGAGAGCCTTCGGAGTTGGCGGCTCCAAGGCGAGCAAAAGCATGTGTGACGTAGTAGCCAGTTGGTCAAACGGGGGGGCACCGCGGGGTGGCGTGGTGTCGGTGGGGTTCCGGAGCGAAGGGGACGGCCGAGGAGGCGGAGCTCTCCTCGCTTCTCGCGGATTACGCTTCGGCCGACTCTGCCGTCTTTTCCATGCATATTTCCCGCGTTCCTCCGGATCGCACCTCTTTCTCAACGTCCCCCCCCGCGTTTCCCAACCCGTGTTCACATCCTCGGCCGAGTCGCGCCTTATCAACCGTCCATCTTTTCACCGATCGTCGTCGTTCACAATCGTACGCGGTGCAACAATGAACGAAAGTCGCCGGAAATAAGCGTGTAACGGAGATGGGGAGCCGATTAGTCGCTGGACCGAAGAAGAGAAAAGCGGTTGAAAAGGAGCAGCGTGTCCCCTCGCTCGCCAGATGTGGCAAGTGCGGCCCGGCCTGGCCGTTCCTGTTGAATTGTCGCGCGCGCCCGCCCCCGGCCGCCCCTCCCCTTCTTCAACCTACCCCCACCGACGCCACGCCGCGCCCCACCACCGACCTCCGAACCGGCTATCTCTTCCACTTTAAGTCTCTCGCGGTTCTACTCTAGCGCTCCGTGTACGCGGCCATCCCCACCACCTCCTCGGTATTCGCCACTTCGGAGCCCGGTATTTGTCCTACACCTACCATCCTTCCTATATAGGCCTCTCTTTCCTCGCGAGCGGCGCGGACGGTGTGCTCGGAGCGCGCGCGCAAGCAGCTTCGCACGGTGGGAAGCGAGAGAGGAGGGAAAGGTTGACAAGTGATCACGGATCAGATACGGTTCATCCTTGCCGCAAAACACCGACGAGTTGCTGGAAACGCGATCGTCGCCGGGACATTCGCGGATTCGTCATCGCGACGGCGACGGGACACCGAGCCGGCGCTTTTGTTCCAACACCCCAATTTCCAATGAACCCCCTCCCGGGGCGAGGGGTGGATGAGTTTGAAGGGTGATCGAAGTTCCGGGAATACAGCTTCGTTTGGGTCTTGATTATACGTGTTCAATAAGTATCTGTTGCCTAAATTTCCGCGGATGATGACCCATTGTTAGGGATTTCGAGAGAGGAGATGGAGCTCAGGATTATTATTCGTAAAGGAATGAAAAGTAATGCTCCAGGCGAGGCAGGCTAGCTCGATGAATTATCTACTTGTAGGCAAAGAATTTTAGGTAGGGGAGAATGTTCTCCCCTGTCAGTATTGTTCTCGTAAAAAGGAATGTTCGAAATTTTCAATTTCTTTTTAAGTAAGTTTCTTCGTTAGAACAATTTTATTCTGTAGATGGCAAAAATATTCCCTTGGACAACTGCAAGAGCCAATTGGGTTTTCGAAATTCTTGAAAACGCAGGGTTCTAGTGTATTATTTGCTATCAGCTGGCCATGATAATGGAATGTGGTTTTGATGCATCTCCTGTGGCTTCTGGGCCCATTCTGAAGTTTGTGGATAGGACTCAGCCGATGGTTACACATGGAAAAAATTTACCAGCTTCTAGACCGCGATTGCCCGCAACGTGGCCGCTATCACCCCCTTTTTCCCTAGTAGCTCAAGAATATAAGCAATAGGGTGGAACGAAATATAGGCCAAAGTATTTTTTTATTATTCATGACTTCTAGTAGTGGGTAAAACATGCCTTTTATAATGGTATTTAAGCTGTCAAAGTTTGATCGTGATCAACAAATTTTTTGAGGTGCCGCAATCCTTCTGAAAATTAATATTTCAGGAAAAATTAATAATACTATTATAAAAGGCAACTTTTTCCCACTATTAGAAGTCATGAAAAATAAAAAAATATTTTACCCCTGTATTTCGTTTCACCCTAATAAACAATCCAATGTACCCGTTTAAATACTTGTTAAGTATTGTTACCCGAATCCCAAGGATACACTACCTTTGACATTTCGTCCCGTTGACTAACTCAATATATGCCCTTCCGCGCTTTTCATCGAATTATGAATGATGAGCCCACGCGTCATACTGAAGTATTCGAATATTCGAATACTTCAGTTGCTCAATTAATTGGCGAATATTTAAGTATTCGAATAGTATGGTGTGAATTATAAATCAAGTTCTTTAGATTCATTTTTTTACAAGCTTTTATTTAGTTTCAGTTGTGAGTTCGTTAATTTGTCAGGTTGAAATCTTATAAGCTAATAACTTGATTTATAATTCACATCATGTATTTTACAATAGTATTCGAATACTGAAATATTCAAGTAGTATTCGAATACTGAAATATTCAAGTAATATTCGAATACTGAAATATTCAAGTAGTATTTGAATACTGAAATATTCAAGTAGTATTCGAATACTGAAATATTCAAGTAGTATTCGAATACTCAAATATTCGAATATTAAATTGTTCGAATAGTCCCAGCCCTAGTTAGATGTCACATATAATAGGGGAGTATTATAAATTTCGACTGTGTGATGATCCATTTTGTAAAATTTAACAGACTATTTAATGACAAAAACATTATATCACCACTTCAATACTTCTGTGACACCAGTCCTGTAACTCGATTGACCCGATTACAGAGCTAACCAAAGTAGAGGGCGCTCTCACAATATTTCCCATTTCGGATTTCAATACCTAACATGTACCTACAACAGCAAAGTATTTTTATCAAGCATATAAAGCGCGTTTAATATTCGAAAGGGGCTGCGGAGGGTCCCATGGTCTCGTGGACGGGTTCCGCTGAAGCCCAGTCCGAGATAACGAAGTCATCACTTCAGGACGTCGATGTATTTCAGACTGACGTAATGAAAGCCAAAGGCATCGAAGGGATCCGGAGGAAGAAGTCGGCCACGGTCGGAGTATTTCGGTCCGTTCCGAGGAGCGTTGCCTCTCAGCCGCGTGTCACTCTTTTCTGCTCCCTCTTTTCTCCTCCCCTCCCCCCCAATACTTTTTCCCTCTTGGTCAAATTAGAATTTCTAATAAAGCCGTCGCAGGTGTAAAAAACGTATCGGGACCCCCATGAATCACGTGTCGCAAAGCAGAACTGCCAGGACACGTGTATCTGTTATGCTATTCTCTCTGCACCAACGAGCAGAACCCTTTGCGCGTCCTCTTCATCTCTCCACTCCCCTGCACCCCCGTAATCTAGCGGGCAGCCGAGGCGAGGCGAGCCCCGGCGAGTGATTATTGTCGTTGATACTGGGTGTTAACCGACTGCGAATTAGGCACTGCAAAATCCATTTGCATCTTTCGCAGGGGTGAATAGAATTGGGAGTCCCGCAAGTAAGCCTGAGAGGATACCAGGCATTTATAAAATAGAGGGCTGGGTAATTACAGAGTCTTCGTGTTTAGTATCGACAAGAGTAGATCCCCCAAGTATCGCGCACTTCATCGTTACCAAGACCCAAGTAGCATAGTAAATATCAAACATCCAATTACTCCCATCGCGTACCAAAGGCTGATGATGAAACCGAGGAAACTTAAATGCCCGTTGAAAAAATATAAACCCCTCCGGAGAGGTGGCAGCGCGCAGGAGGGAGCTGATAAATTCCGCGCGGGTTACCCGGACAGGCCAGAGAGAAAAAAATATATTCAATTCGAGGTTCACAGCTAAGACGCGTTGCAGAAAAACCAATACGTATCCGCGTGCCGGCCATGATGGATTGCCGGAGCTATGGGAAACTATCTGTCAAGCACAATATCGACCCTTGCCCTCTTCGTCCAACCCCTAGCAGCCGAAGGTTCGCTCGCTGGCGGCGTTCGTCCCAGGGTTGCGCTCTGCAATGTAGGTTTACCTATACACTGCCATACAAACCTTTTCTCGGGGCACCCCCCCCCCCTCCCCCTTTTTCCTTTTCCCCACTTCTGCCCGAGAGTCCGTGACCATTTCGCAAATGGCACATCTCCGCCACCATAGATCCTGCGGTTTGCATAAGAAAGACCGCCGGAATCTATATTTAGGAGTGGCGAGTTTCTTCTTAAGTACGACGAATCCTCGTGATAAGGGACAGTCGTGCTTACCATTAAAATGTTTTATCGATCCCCATTGATACCTCGCGATTGCCTTATAACGCTTACACGATTCCCAGTTCAGCCGGATCGTTCAACTGTTCGTTAAAGCAACCAAGCTGGTGGTCTAAATGATGTAATAAAAATTTGTAGTAGACTGACATTAAATCTGGAGCTGTAACACTTTTGAAATACTTTATTCTTACTTCTAAAATGCCCTGCCGAAATATTATTTTATAGAACTTACTCTAAATCGACTAGTATCTGATATGAAATAAAGTTTAAAAAAATATTCGCCAGTTTGTCGCTACGGTTCTAAAGTCTTAATAGATAAGTCCACATTGATGATAAAGAGTTGTGTAAATCTACAGTCGTTATAAATAAGGATGAGCATTCCTTCGTTTATTACTTTTCTTTATCACTTTTACGACGTTAACTAATAAGTCGTAGTATTTACAGTGCGTTACTAACTAATAGGAACATGTTGCATTACTCGCGTGCGTCGTTCGCAAAATCGTATACAATGCTATTGCAACGAAACGGTGAAGACGCACGCTATAATAGAAAAGAAGTAGAATCGTTTACATGTATGCGTCAAATAATTACCATCGCGATTCCGATGAAAATGAACCACGGAACACAAATATGCACAAAAAACAATGTTTCACGTACGCTGGCGATTAAATTTCAAACGATCGATCGTATTCGATTGTTTCATCCAACACACCTCGCGTTTTTTTAGCAACCTTAACGATTCACAAGTCCGCAATCCGCGACGACACAAATACCATGGCCTGAATGAAATGTGAACGAGAAACGTTAATAACAAATTAAACCGAAGGGATTATTTTTGAAAAGAACAACTGCGAGAAGAACGCTCGTGCACGCACGGGGAATGTTTTCCGCCATCTTGTTTCGTGTGAACGGCGCAGCTGCTAAGCTACCCCCCACCTTTCTTCATCCCTTAACTTTTCGGCTCCCCACGTTGTCTCGCTGTTCCCCGACTCGTGGCGGAGTATCGGTAAGTTTCAAGCTCTCGTCCCTTCTCGATTATTCAAAAACACTTCTCGATGGGTAATCCCTCGCTTCGTTATTAATTGCAATCTTGCCCATCCACAAGACCATCTTACTCGTTACTTTATGCCAAAGTACCGCTTCGGTTGCCTCCCTCTGCCGATTATAAATTTTCTGCGCAATTAAGAAACTACTCCGCCAATGCTAGACCTTCGTTCTGATTCAGATGCATTTACAATTAGAATTCAACTATGCAACGTCAAAGACACAGTGTTGCGCGTAGGGCTGGGACTATTCGAATAATTTAATATTCGAATATTTTACAAGTATTCGAATGCTACGAATATACTTCGAATATTTGAGTATTCGAATGTTACGAATAAACTTCGAATATTTGAGTACTTGCATGCTATTATTCGAATACTATTCGAATACTGATGTATTCGAATGGTTCGAATAAACTTCGAATATTTGAGTACTTGAATGTTATTATTCGAATACTATTCGAATACTGATCTATTCGAATACTGATGTATTCGAATACTAATGTATTCAAGATTTCACCCTGACAAATGAACATAAAGAACTTGATTTATAATTCACACCATACTATTCGAATACATCAGTATTCGAATACTTAAATATTCGAATAGTATTCGAATACTCGAATATTCGAATAGTATTCGAATACTTCAATATTCGAAAAGTATTCGAATATTTGGATATTCGAATAGTATTCGAATACTTGGATATTCGAATAGTATTCGAATACTTGAATATTCGAATTATATTCGCGAAATAATTGAGCAACTGAAGTATTCGAATATTAAAGTACCGAAAAATTCGACAAATAGTCCCAGTCCTAGTTGCGCAAGCTGTCCGCCGCTGTAACAAAAATTCTCACTCGTAAGTTCTTATTACAACCACGTTAAACCTAAACATGTCTACGGACGCGAGCATCGAGGCTCGATCGCGAAATTTCCGTAAATGTTTGTGTTCCGTGTACTTACAATGCTTTGCTTTCGGCTTGCCGAAATCGACCGGAAAGGCGGAACGAATGTGGCTACGCTCGGAGCTCGCGCGCGACGCTGAGTCATCGTCATTAATCAGCCGAGTATGAATTTTCGCGTGTCGGTCAAAATATTTTGGAAATGACGTTGCCAGTACTCGAGGCGGAGGAGTGTCTTTCGTAGCGGTATAACGCGAGGCGATCGGCTGGGACCGTGGCTGGCGAAACGCGGCGTGAACGGCCGAGCTTTCGGGATACCTGAACTACAGGATGCTCGGCTGTTTAGCTCATTCGGCCATAAATCATAGTGGTTGCAGGGTCAGCTGGCCCGATCTTGCCCAGAACGGCATTCTCTCCTCACGATCCACCGTAAAGGTCGAACTTTGTCGTGCGCTCCTCGTAATTTCCTTTCTTCGGATTACTTATCGATCGACTACGACGCCCCGGCTCTGTTCTCTTTGTCCACGGCCCGATGGCAGTTGCAGACTCCTACTATTTTAATATCAACTGTTTTCGCGAGGCAGCACCGACTACCAGTCCAATGTCCCCTTAAGTATGCAGAGGAGCTTGACGCTACGTTAATAATTATACTAACCAGTCTTCCATACTTTATCAGTCAATTCAAGAAACTCTATTTACAACCGAGATCCACGCGCAAACGGAACCAGAGGGGATAATTTTCCTAAAAGCGTTCACGTCCCAGCGTGGGGCTCGAGCTTCATCATCTGACCCCCGTAATTTTGCTTCTGAAAGTAATTCTGGCTGTCGTACATGCTGTGTGGCTGTTGCTGTTGCTGGCGATAATGGAGGTAGGCCTCGTGAAGACGATGATACTCCTGCACACTGGGAACATGCTGACCCGGAGTCGCAGCCTGGCCGGCGTTCATCAGCGTAGTCGGCGTCGTCGCCGGTGTGCTCGTCGTTCCCGTCGCCAGCAGACTGTCGATCGGCGATCCATTTTGACTCGTCGAGACGACGTCCTCCGTGTTCACTTCCAAGCCGGTGTAACCGAGCTTGCCATCCTTCTTCGCCTTCATCCGCCGATTCTGGAACCAGATTTTAATCTGACGCTCGGTCAAGCACAGTGCCTGCGCTATCTCGATACGCCGTCTTCTGGTCAGGTATCGATTAAAATGGAACTCCTTCTCCAGCTCCAAAGTTTGGAAACGTGTGTACGTCTGTCGGGTTCGTTTCTGCCCGCTGCTATTCGTGTCGCCTGAAACAAATTTGTAAGAAGTTTCCTGGATTATAATCAAGTAGGAAGGGTGTCGGTTACATTTGCAGGATAAATAGCAAATTAGATTTAAAAGCTTCAAATGTCAGTGGGAGAAGCGTCTATAAGTATTTCCGTCGTATAAAACATTGGAAGATGTTAGCATTAACCGTAAAGTTGTTTATTCTACGAACCATTAGAGAAAGAAGACTTCATCCACGGGTAATCCACTTGCCGCTGCGCTTGATCGTCCGCATACTCGTTAACCTCGTTAGGGCTCTGTTTGCCGTTGTTGTTATTGTTCACGTAGCCACCGTATCCCTGTTGCACACCATAATCCGTAGGCGAACTCGGCGTCATCATTGCGGGCGCGACGCAGTTACTTGAATGCGGCTGTGCGGGATAGCTCTGATAGCCCTGCAAGTATCCAACCCGCGGTTCCGGTTGCTGAACGCGTTCCTGGGCGTCCGACAAGAATCCACCGATAGGCGATGTCCTGTCCGTCGAGGAGGTCGGCGTGTACGGCGGCGTTTGACAAGGGATGTGCGGAATAGTTGGCGCACTCGGTGACGTCACCGGTTTCCCAGGAGAATTCGTGTAACCATCGCCTATGGCCTCTTTCCCGTGGCGAAGAAGAGTCTCGAGAAGGCTGGAAGGTGGGGAGACATCCTGAACGGATCTCTGGCTGTAATTCGTGCTGGAGTGGAGCTGCTGATGCGTGGCATGATACGCGCTATCGGGGTACGCAACCTGTTCGGCCGATCGGTCACAGATCGGCGTCTGATAGGGCCAGTAGTCCGCCTCGCTGTTGGCAAAATATGCGGAGCTCGTCATGGTCGCGGAAGCACTGGACTCCGGATGACGAAAAGATGCCTCGACGGATTTTCAAGGGACGCTGACACGAAGCACTTCGCGGGTAGCGGGTTTCACGTGTACACCGATGCGTCACGGTTCACTTCATGGAATTTTGATCTATCGTTGTCACTTCGAACTGGTTCACTGGTTAATCACCAAGGCGAAACGATTGCACTCGAAGACGTTGGTGGAACAGGGCACGACATTGCTGGCAAAGTGTCACTGAGCGGTAGGCATTCCGTGCCGGTGTCCGAGGTACGCTTGGTAGTTTCCCAGGGAAGGACAGCGAGGAGAAGCCCTCGCCAGGCACCGAAGCCGACTTACAATGAAATGAAACGATTCCTGTGCCCGTGACGATTTCGACCGTCCACGGTACACGCAGGGGGTTCCACGCGTGCCAAAAAGGGGCACCCCGGCAAACTTTCACCGGTTTATTACCGTACCGACGCGGACAGAGGTTGCCCGGGGAGGTTGCGGAGGTGGAGGGGGCAGAGACTACCCTCGGGTACGGGGGTCTGCGTAGCGCCTCCCGTGGCTACCGCAGGGGAGCTGGCTCTCGCTTCTATCAGCTGCCCTTTGATTCGGAGTTAAGGCCACCCCCGTGTGCCCGATACACGCACCCGCTTTTCGATCTCTGCCCGCAATCCCCTCCCACTATTAACGCTATTGACACAAAACCCATATTGGCTCCCCTTGCGCCCGACCTCGTACAATGCCTGCCATGTGTGCAGCCCCCTCGAGCCGGCTAGATCACGCGCTATCGGCCTATCGGCGTCGAGCAACCCCCTTGGATGGAAGCTGCTTCGCGAGATCCACTGATAGAATCCCGTAAATTGATAAGTGAGATTTAATGACGCGCTGGCAAAGGGAGCGATGAGTTTTTCAAGCTAGAGAAAGGTCGACACCTTACATCGAGTGGATTTGTTAAAATTCTCAAAGTTGGCTAATTGTGTTTCTAAGAATAATATTTAATAAAGATTTCTCGTCGTTGAATCCTGCTGTAGCTCCGCTTCGAGGAGCCTCAGGTTTTGCAATGTTTTTGTAAAGGGGAGGAAAAGATTGAAATAGATATTTCGAGCAAGTAAACAAAGAACGCTCGGTAAAGCTAGACGCAGGCAGTCTTGCGAGTGACGTCTCTTTCTAGAAGCCTGACCGGCGACGATTAATCAACCCTGCTGAACCCTCTCTCTCCTCTTTCCTGTTATATACACGTGCATTTAGCACGTCTCTTCAGCCCCCGTTCACCTTCTGTATTTTCATTAATCCCACTTTCGTCTCGGCGCGCTCGCAAGAAGGGGAACGCTCGAGGAAAGCTGAAGAATTATGAAAGTAGGCTGTGCTCCTTTCAGAGGGATACATTTAGCGATTCGGAGATAATCGAGATCTTCTTTCTGCCACCCTTGAAAATACTTACACGCATAATTCGTGTACTCTCGTTGAACGGAAGCGCAGTCTTTTTTTTTTTACGTAGGTATCTCACCTTTTTCAACACTCTCACGCGACAAGCACCCGTACTGTTCTCCCCCGTGCTTCGTATCTCGCTAACCCAACTTTAACGCTCTAAAACCTCCGAGAACTTACAGTTCATTACTAAAAAGATTGATATTCATCGTCCCTTGTGCCTATTAATTTCTGTTTAGAAAGGCGAGAAGATTATCGATCCTGTCAACCGTTTAATAAGGGCAGAAAAAAAAATATGTTGGCTGCAGGATCTCCGGCCGATTAACGGAGGATTAAGTGAGACGCAATCGTGGAGCAGAGCGCGGGAGACGCTAATGATCGGGCTTACGGTTAAAGGGCCGGCTTGGAAACAATTATCGTTCGCCGAAGATAATAGACGGCCTTGCGGACAAACTATAAATAGTAAAGTAACCCCGAAAAAACGTGATTGATGATGCGTTCGACGCGGTGACCAAACCTACGGGGACTCCAGGCGGCTGATCAGGATGGACACGCGTCCGCACGCGCACAGCCATGGATCCCCGTGCACGTAGCACACCTCTCACGCACACCGGGACGCAAATGATGCTGGGAGAACAACGCCGTAGCCGGGCCCGGCGTGTGTACGAGAGGAACGGCCACGATGATAATAAATAATAATCCGCAAAGGGCGATACTTGTGGGAAGGAACGAGGGGTCGGACGCGGAGAGACGATTCGCGGACCGTAAATGATTTTACCTATTGACTTAATTTTCGTTGCCCGCGGGGAACTCGGCTGGGCTGTGGCACGATTAAGCTGGGGAATCGGAGGTATATACCGCTGAGGGGTGGAACGATGTAGCGGACGGGGAAAATAATACTATCTAGAAGGACGCTAGGAACGGCGAGGTGTCGGGTTGCTAAGGGTTCTGGGTTTGTGGTGTTTTACTGAGATTGGGTTTTCAAACTTTTACATTAGTCGTTGGATGCGGAGAATTTGATACATAGGTAGGGGAAACTCGGACAAAACCGGGTACCAGAGTAAAACCGTGTTTTAACACAATATTTTACACACCTTAAGCTTCCAAATAAAACAAAAAATTTGAATTTTTCAAAAATTTTCCTTAAGAAACTTCAAACATTTTGGACCGTGTTCAGGTAGTTACTTTTTGGTGTGAATTATATTTGTTTTTACTTCGCCATGGTATTGTTGATAATTCTTAATATTTACAAAATTGTATGCTGGGGTAAAACCGTGTACATGGTGTATTACAAAGGAAAGAAAAAGAGGAAATTATCAAAATTAAAACTAAATCTTAATAAAGGACTACAACTACAGAGAAAGAAAACCACAAAATTAAACAAAATGCCGAAGGATAATGATAACAATGGCAATGAAAATGGTGAAGACATTTGCATTTATGTCCAAGAATCATATGATTCATTGAAATTGAATGAAGGTTGGGTGCAGCTTACAGCTTGTTCCAACTGGTTGGGAGACTGCAGAATTGAAGGAGTTTCATTGTTACAAATGCTAGGCCCAGTATTTAGTACGATACCTGGTTTTACCCATGTTTAAAATCGTTATTTTTTTGTATTTGTTCATCTATTAAAAAAAATGGATATATACTATTGTTTAATGAAGAGTTAATCCTAATTGAAATTTCTTTTTTACTTCAATAATGTCAAAGTTATGAGCTTTTATCCTTAATATCCGGGATCTCTCCTACTTATCTGAACATGGAATCAAGAATATGCCAGTTGTATTAGAAAATTTAGAGTTAAAAAATATATTATAGATTTATTTTGATTACTTTTTGGCACCCAACAGTCCGTCTCTGTTACCTCGCTACCGAAAACCCTGAAGCTACCAAACAGAGGGTACAGAAAAAGATGAAGATGTCCAAGCGCGGAAATCAAGTGGAACCGTGTAACGTCCAAACAAAAAGGCCCCGATACCGAGGTTTCAACACCGCGGCTCGACCAGTGCGTGACAGATCTCCGGAAAAAATCCAGTAAGGGTGGTCGCGGGTGAAAGTTTTACTGTTCATTGTCGACGGACCCGGGGCCGGGGATTTTTCGCAACCACTCAAGGCCCTCGTGAACCACGTCGGCCTCTACCTGGGGACGGGCACAAAAACAGGGGAACAGCTGGCAATAATTCTGTTTATGGTGTTGCGAGGCCCCGGACGACACGGTGGAAGGGAAAGATGAAGACGGCCTAGCGCAGCACCTCTTCACCGCCGGGGTAGGGATAACGCGTGGGGAGGCGCGTGTCTTGGAGTTGCCCGGTTGTTAAGGGACGCTGCTATTTATGAAGCGGACTCATAAAATATAAAGACGGCGCACTTTGGCTGCAGTACGTCATCCCAGGTGTCGTTCAGGTAGTTTGCTTAATGCTATGCCTGGTCCCGCTGTAAATAAGAACCTGCCCTTTTTTTTTCCCATCCTCGCGTAGCTGTTGCTCGCCGGCTGACCGTGAGCTGACACGAAAGAGACTTCGGGACTCGTGCAAGGCCCGCGATGTATCCTCGTGGATTTCAGGGTGTAATTAAGATTTCCGATCATGCCCGTCCGGTGCCTGTCGTCGGTGGCCTTGTAATGATTATTGCGACGAATTACCGGACGAGCCAAGTGAAATACTAATTATACAGGGAAGCTTGCGTGTGCCGAGCAACCTTCGAGCAGGGACACGAGGAGCCGACAGCTAATAATTGACGATTCTTAGGCCGATGGAAGGGAAGGACCGTGAGTCATTTACCATTTTAACGGGAAGTGGGTATCTATGAGTTTCGAACGAACGAATCAACGCGCTGCAGTGAGCCGCTAAACTTGCCGAACGATCCAAGCTGTCAATTAAAGCGCAATCTTTGCGTAAGTGCAAAATTAACGGAGCGGAAGTGTCTCCGATCGCGCTCGCCCATCTGCGACCCCCGAGCCAACGGCGCAGGGGCGAACCAGTTACTTTGAATACTGGATTCTTGCTGGCAGGACAAATTAAATTGGGGTTCCACGTTGCGTGAAATAGCGTGGCATCTCGGGGGGTAACATATGTGCCCCAATCCGCCCCGTGTACCTTTCTCCAAAGGGGCAGAAATTTTGGACGCCGGGGAGGGCGCCGTTTGCGACCATTTGGGAAATTCGGGAATATCGGGATCAAGCCAGACGGCCTCTATTATTCTTCGATTGATTTATATTTTGTTTGCACCGCGCCGCGGCTCACTTTACGGGTCTGTCTGTCGTCTAACGAATCCCTCGAAATTTCAGTGTTTGCTTCGTCTGCCAGCAGCCTTTTTCAACGCGCAATTGTTTGGTGAGGATTGCGGGGACGAAGAGGGAGGATAATAAAATCGAGGGTTTGAAATTTTGTCCAATATTGTGATGGCTTGTTGAGTGCGTGGGCAGCTCGCGCGGGTTATTTAGGTAATGAGAGTTTGGAGGTACAGGAAAGGGTGTTGCAATAGCGATAGAAAATTCAAAATGGGTGCCCATGGCTAGGTAACTGCGGCTTTAATGGCAGCGTCAGCAATGACGAGACAAGCAGGCGTTTCGGGGCGGAGCGGAAAAACCGCTGAGCAATCGTTCAAAGGGCGGCCGATCTTTCGGCTACAGGCACACAAAACTGGAGCAAAAAGCCCAATATCGTTTCTCACGTTAGCGGTGCGCGTTTTCGACCGTTATCCTCGTGTAACATTTGCGTGACGCTTTGTTGGCGCGCAATAAATTTAAGAATTTCAAACTAACCGTGACACAAATCAGCCGATCACGGGACAAATCGATTAACTTCACTTTTTGAAATACTTTAAATTTAAGTGCCAAAGCACTTGGTTCAGTCATAACTTTTTTTATTTATAATAAATTTCCCAAATTATTAACACCATTAAATAACAAAATTTTTTGGTCGCCGAATAATAAATAATTTATTTCAGAAGCCATTCTGATTAACTCCATGATTGGTACAATAGTATCAAAACCAGCAAAAAGAAAGAAGGACCATTTAATGTAATTCAAATGACTCATATGGATTTTTTATCAACAAAGAACTTTAGAGGATTCTATTCTTAACAGGAAAAAAAATAATAAATGAGTTACCAGTAAATTGGCTTAAAATGCACTGGATAAAATTAGGAAGGTCAAAACCCCACGTCATACAATTCAAATATGAATTTAATCACGATTCAGAATTTAGTGCCATAAATATAAAAAATCTGGAGCAGGTAGACCACTAGGTCTGAAAAATATAGACCAGCCTTTGCTATATCCTATAGGTAGAACTGTGACCAGAAAAAAGAGGAAAGATATGATGGATCTGTTAAAATTCATTCCTCCTATTAAACATAATTACTACAAAAATTTAAGAACAAATCGATATGACGGGATCTCAAATACAGTTGACGAAGAAGACATCATTTATATTGCTGATGAGTCAATAACAAATAACAATATATTGTAAGAGAACAGTTATTTTTCAGAATTGCGAAAAATCTTTTAAAAAATGCCAAATAATGAACTTTTTCTGCAATAATTTTTCTTCAACAATGTTCCATTCGCCTCAATTGCGTTTCCTCCCTTAAAAAACCTTGCCAGATGCTGTCACCAGGACGTAATCCACTCGGAGTTGGCCCGTAGACACCTTGGGCTCGAAATCTGCTGCGTTCAACTAGCTTTCTGTAAATCTGAGTAGTAATCCCAGTCGTGTGGCGCAGGTAAGAGCATCTCCCGTAACGCTCTCCTCCTTTCTTTGGAGTCGAAATCCCAAGCGGGTACTCGAGAGATTAGGGTCGAAGGGGTAAATATTGACAGCTATTAGTCGGCGACTAATTTCTCGTGTGTCTGTCACGCCCGTTGTTTAGGCACCCGAGGGATTTACATTGTGCGAAAATCGTCGTTGCCAAGTTTCTTCGAGTGCCTGCCGAAAGGCAAGCGATCGGAATGAGTCGACAACCCTTCCCGGGGGATTTGGAAATTTAAATGCGTCACCTCTGGCCTTCGCGCCGACTAATCCGTCCGACGTTGAAAGCAGAGTTGCTTTGAAAGTATCGATGTCGATGTTTCTCAGTGTTTACGTTGTACCGAGTGATCCTTTTGGAAAATGAAATTTTTAAAGAGCATTTACCGTGTTTGCCACCCACGACGTCCTCTCCTTCCTCATCCTCGTTGTTACATCTTGTAGCTTCGCAGCAGAGGTGCTAGTCTTTGTTAAAATTCCATCGTACGACCGAAGGATCGCGTTACTAAATTACGCGCGCAGTTGCCTACGTCCGTCAGGCGAGGTCCGAAAGTGGAATAGAAAACGACCTGGCTCTCCTCGGCTATTTCGAATTTCATCGTCATATTTATTCGCGGAAAAGAGGAAACTTTCTCTCTAAAGGTGACGTAATAAACACGAGCTATTTAGGTACATACCTACCCTGTAGTTAACGTTTCGTTTCTATCCGAACGTACATCGCGCAGTGACACGTAACCGAATAATCAAGCCTGTTGATGCAAACCCTTCTATCGTCAACTACTCGGTAGCCTTCGATCGCATTCGTCGAGCACCTCACCCTTGTCCGCTCAGCGGAACCACTTCCTCCGCTAAATCATTTAATCCAAGTAAATCCGAGTATTACTTTCGTACGGTTATTGATCACGAAGTAGGTATCAACGACCCTGCAGACCTCTAGCCCCCTGTAAAGCAGCCGAAAGAGAGCAGAGTCCCTCGGAAAAAAGGGAAGGAGAGGAAGGGAGAGGGATCGGACGGGTGAAAGAGCGAGAGATTCTTGAGAGGATCCCGAGCAGAGCTATCGATCCCGCATTCGTTTGTATAACGTGTTTACTTCTCACCGCAGATATCTTCTCTCTCTGCGCTCATAGCCTCTCTCCGGTGTCTGTTGAGACTGCGAGCGGTCCGAGAGCGAGGCACCCTCTTCCCGATTCGAGCCCAGCAGGGGTGGATCCTTGGTGAACGCGGAACTCCGAGGGCGAGCGCGAGGGGAAGGGGGATACGCGCCGGGGATACGGCCGCTCGGAATATCATTTATCATGGCCGGGACTGTCAATCCGAAGCGCATTGATACGATGATGGTCCAGCGACGCCACGACGATCCGCTCCGCTCGTCCGCCCGCTCATCCGGCCTACCGAGCTCGTGTTTCCCGATGGTCCGCGTGCAGATCCGATCGTTCGATAGGTTGTCGAAATTAAAATCCAGATCCGGGAGGAAGAAGAGACGCGACGCGTTCGGTGAAACAGAAGGGATAGAAGATTCGTTTTATTATAATCACGGAACAGTTTTCAGACTCTACCAAGGAAGACTTTTAAATTTATTAACGCGTTAGAAGTTAGAGTGTAGGTAGGTAGGGGAGATGGGGCAGATTGTAATAAAAAAGTTTCCAGAGTTTTTTCTCGAAAGTGGTTTCGTCAATTAGTAAATAATTTGCGTGACTTACTACTTATGTATGTGGTGAACTCATTTTGGATACTTAGAAATCTACCGTCGTCTTAAACAATTCTGAACCTTTGTTACAATGTGCCCCAGTCCGGGATAAATTGTAACACGTTAGTTTTACTTATTTAAATACAAATATCAACACAAATAAATATTATTCGTCTACATACGAAAGGTCCATTATTTAACTCGGTGATTTGAGGGAGGAGGGGAGTCACGGTTTTCTCATTTTTTTTAAATAATATTAAAGTGCAATTATATTCTAAAATACCTGTTCTTAATGTGTCTTCTTTACCTTATTAAATTTACCTTACCTTATACGGGGCTGGGAAGGATCGTAGGTTATTTGAATATAATAAAAGGGGATCGCGACTAAAAAAAGGTTGGGAAACACTGTTTTAACGCAACGAATAAACTCGCGCACAGGATTGTTGTTAGCGCATACTGAATCACAAAGGCCTGCTTTTCAATTCATTCCTTGCCGGCGCACTCTTTTAACGCGTACCCACATCTTTAATTAATGTACATTAATCTCGTTCGCGTGGTATTACCGCCGTGGTATAATCGGGCAGGCGCGAATAAAATTAATGCGCATAATATGTATGAATGTAATTGATGTCGGTAAAATTGCTGTTCGTAATAAAGAGTGCGTAATAATTTCAATATTCTATATCTACGTTGCGCTATAGCGAACAGACTCGTTTGAACGTGGAAATTGATGGTAAAATTTCGCAAATTTTTCAAGCACTTATTAGGTGGACGCTGCTAAACGGAAACAAGGAAAAATATATTTCACGGGGCAAACTCAATTTGGCTTTCTGCTCGCAAACAGATTCTACAGGAATCGTCGAGTTCTCAGTATTCCAGGCATGGACACTCGAAAAGAAATTCCTCGATATCGGAATAGACTCGATAGCGAGCAGGGAGTCACAGATGCTTCGGATTCGCCCATTATTTCTCTTTTAAAGGCATTAATGTTATCGTCTCGGGTGCCTCGGTCAAATTCCGCTCCGCCAGGCTAGAACGACTTTTAAATTCTCGGCCGCAGCCGGCGTCTCCGTGTCGAAGAAACGAGGAACGACTTTAAAGTGCAATGCAATATCGCGCGGTCGAAGCTAATGAGAGTTTCGCGTGTTCCGGAAACGAGTGGACTCCTCTGCTACCGGGAGAGGCAGACAGCCACGCTTCCACCAGCTCGTCGCGCGCAAATGTCCCGACCACTCCCAAATTTTGCACGCACCTTAAATACTTGCCGCAATTAGCGAACTGTGCCACGGGCCTCGTTGAAAAACCCCCGGCATCCTCTGACGGCGACAGATGACAACACAATTTCCACTCGAATACGGCTCCAGGCTCGAAGCTTTTTAACGCTGCTTCGTGGTACGTAATACCGCGTTAAGATCCTTCGTCCTTTCCTTTTTTTCTTTCGTAACGAATCGTGTCTTTGCGTTCTGTATTTTTGGTGAGCGAGCGGCGGTGCTTAATTCTTAATCGATGGACAAGGAACCCGCGGGATGTCATTGATCACCGAGACGAATACCGTTGGCCACGGATTCTCGGATCTCTTCTACCTCGTCGAATCGACAGCGAAACTATGGAAAAATATCCAAATTCCAGCTGGTAAACGTACGTGGAACACGAGGCTGCCACGAGGTCCGACCAACAAACCGGCAATGCATCGTTAGCCGGAATGGTTGGCAGATAAATGACGCGGTCGCCTCGCATCTGACGTGAATGAAGCCAGGATGGCTTACCTACGTGTCCGTCGGCCCGTGCCTGCAACTACGGCGCCCATGGTCATCGCAATGACTACCTAATGATACATTGAACGGCGCGATGTTCACGCACCGCAGGAACCTTCCGCGACTTTCCTTCGAATTAGCCTTCTTTAGCCCGTAAAAGGTATGTTTAGAGGGACAATGTTTAGTCCTCGGTATGTTCGGTTAAACTGAAACATGTCTAAGTGTTCGGTCCTTTGAGTGATAGAAGCAATGTAAATTGCTGGTGTCGGTATTCACATTCCACTCGTAATGCACGGCTATTTTCTGTGTGTTCAGATAGCCGGGGGGCAGTTTGAAAGGGATTAGGGTAATGATGTTCATTGTGGGAGGCTGTGTTACGTCTTCTGTTGGTGTCTCATTTAGATTCGTTGTGTGGTAGAATCCAGTGCAACAAGGAAATTAATTATATTGCTACTTAGGTCTGCTTCTGATATTTAGTAAAGTGTGACGTAGCTGAGCTTAGTGGAATTAACGAGGGAAGACACCCAACATGGAAGTTCAAAAAATTATGAACCTTTGGGGATATGTAGAGGATATAGGACCAATTTCACTCTAAGGGGATGAAATTGCAGGGATCGAAAAGGTTTTTCGAAAAACTCTTAGTTTTAAAAAAAATTCTGTTACAACTTATATGTTTCGTTTAAGAAAATATCTGTTGCTGGGGAATTTTTATTGAAAGAAATGTTACCCTCAGGAACATCTTAGAAAGTGTTAACAAAATTTTTATTTTTATATTTTATAAGTTGCATTCCAACTAGAACTTTTACTTTATCAGTTCTCATAAGAACATATAATGTGACAACATTTTTACAAAAGTTCCACGGCCATGTTCCAAATTCACCCCTGAAAATCCATCTTTTTTCCGATTTTGAGTTATAACTCGCGAACTCTAAGAGGTAGAAAAATAGTTTTCAGACAAAAGTTTCTTCTTTTAATTCTTCCTATCATTTGGTAACTTATAGTTCTCATAGTTCGCGAGTTATATCAGAAAATCAGAAAACAGACAGATTTTCAGAAGACAATATCACCCTCCTTAGAGTGAACTCGGGCAGCAAAAAAAATTGCTTAATAAATATCCACATATCCTCTACATATCCCCAAAGTTTCACAATTTTTTGAATTTCCTTTGCCACTGAAATGAATCAGATTCTCTATTTATTAGTACCCATACCAATGCATCGGGGTTTCTTACAGAATTTGAATCAGTAGTCTATTATAGTCGACTCTATTATAGGCTACTACAGAACACTCGTATCACCATTGTCTTCCTATACTTGGCAGCGCAATCACTGAAACTATTTTAACGTTTCTCTCAAACGATCCGCGAGTTATCGTCGCGTTGAAACTTTTACAATCATCGCACCAAGGAATAAACAAAGACCGTGGAACGTGTCTATCGTGGACTGATAATTCCAATCGGTTATTGACGCTTGTTCCAACGCGATACGTTCTTGACAGTGACATGAGCCCGTGGAAAGAAACAACGCACCGTGAAAAATGACCGAGTGACGTAAAACTGGGTGACCATGCTACGCGTTATCGGTAACATTGTTCTGCTCCTCTAACTTCACCTACGGTGACGAAGCTAATGCTTTTACACCCAGAAATAAAGTTCACTTCACTTTACGTGACTCGAGTTGGCGAGATGTTCACGGATAATTTAGATTTCACTCTACTAATTTCCATTACACGCGAGTGAATCGATCACGGCAGAGAATATTAACGTTTAATACCAACGCGCACGTATAAGGAGATTCGATTCGAGAAGGAATCGCCTGGCTAAAAGAGGAACCGCGATCTCGCCGCGACTGTAATTACAAGGAATGTCGTTTTTTTTATGCCGCGACTAAAATTAATTGGCGCTGTATTAATTAATAGCCAGTTAAATTCAAGCGACGTTGTAAAACCGGTAGCCGGTTTCTTCTAGAAAAAAGGAAAAGATTACGCGATATCAGCGGCCCCATCGCGCGTTCATGCAATGTCCGCGAGGGTAATTAGGCAGCTACTTGCAAAGCCATTTATTATCACTTGGCTATCTCGCGCGGCCAAGAAATACGCGCACCCTTTCATTTACATCGGGCTGGCAAAGAAAGTTCAGATGGTCACCGTCGAAATTGTCGAGGGCGTTATTAATGCCGCGGCGACCACCTCCGCGAGCCTCGATTATCCTTCCCCGTAAAGTGAAACAGCGGTTTAAGTACTGTTTCGCGCGGGTTATTTCGGCGCACCTCGAAGAAGCCGAAGACTGCAACGCACACTTTTTGCGCGCACCAAGCATTGCCGAGTGTTCCCGTATCGGGCTAAAGTCTAAGGTCTCCATTAGCCTCGGTTAATTAAGAAAAGCAGCCGCGCCGGGGACAGCGTCCATTATCGAATAACGAATAACCGATGAATCAGAGCGAGCCGGGATCGGCGGTAGATCACCGGCTACAATTATCGTGACATCGGACGACTGCTGGAAGAAGAATTAGAGCCGGGCCGGTTGCGGAAAGGGGACGACGTGGTCGAAGGAGGTTGGAGAAAACGGGTCCTCGGTTACGTCCAAATAGAAATTCAATTGATCTTGTCCGGTAGTGTCAGGCGATCCATCTTGTTCCTTCCGCAGCGTCCGAAGGCGCGTCTCTAACTCGGCTCCGTAGCAGATTTCCGCGCTTCTCGTTCTCCAGCTCTCTGGTGCCGCGACGGCCACGATTCCGTCCGTCGCCGTCAGAAAAAGACTTGGGGCAGCTGTCCAGCCGACCGCCAAACTGCTCATTAATTACATTCTCGGGGACCACTCACACGCGACCAGTTGTTTGTCTTTCCACCCCGTTTGTCACTCGGACGAGCCAGCGGTTCTGAATAAAAATCTCCCCGGCGACTCGCTCTTCCTCCGCGCCGGAGATCTTTCCGCTTCCCGAATTCGATTGGCTCGTTATTTCGGAGTCTGGAAGAGCCACGATACAAGCGGTTGTCCATCCGTGGAAAAACGATCGAACAGACGCGGCTGCTCGAGAGGGAGGAAAATGGAATGGCCGCTAAGAGAAATTGCGCGTGAGTTCTCGATCCTGGCGCGCGATTCCCAGCACCGGTCTCGAGATAATAACGATTATTCTCGGATTACCGATTTTATCCCGGACGACCGAAACGAGATATCGCCGCGATAGCGTGGTCGCGATACGCAAGGCCGGCTACCGGCTTCTGGCTCCGCGTCGTTGATGCGCGTGCTTCCATGGCGTCGGCTAATTGGTGGTACAACTTTATTACTCACCGTTAAGTAATGACGGGCCATGCTAAGTGCGCCGGTTTAAAGACCATGAAAGGGAGCGTGAGTACGCCGATACAGGCCGCCGATAAAGACGCGAGGCCGCGCGTCCGGGGAACGCGCCGCTAGAAAGCCTCTTAGGAGGGTGCCAGCCCTCCTCGCTCCCTCCTTCTCTAATAAGGCGATAAGGGTCGCGATTCGAGCGATTTCCGATTGCTCGCGGCGATCTTTACCCCGGTGGAGACGGTTGGCCATCGTGAACGCCCACATCCGGCCGCTTTGCATACGAGTTCTCCTCGAGTCGCGCAACCGAGCTTTATTCTTCGGGTTCTTCTTTTGGGGGATGTTACGGATGGGGCAACGCCGGCGCCATGGCTGTGAAAATAATGACGAGCCGAGCGACGGAGTAAAAGTCTATATCCGTTTAATAATAATCACGCGGCTACGTTGCCTATTAATTTTATTAATTTCTTTGGAAAGTCCGTGGATCCAGTGTCGAAGGCCGGTGCCGAAGGATCTACGCTCCAGTAATAACGCGGCGTCCAACCGAATTCCAACGATCGCTCTTGTCCTGGTGAACCCGAAAGGATCCCGAGGTTGAGTCACGGGGGTCAAAGACACGGGGGTTCCTGCAGGCTGGAAAGTGAAGCTGGACTAAGCAAAAAGAAGTCGAGGCGTTAGCAGCTACTTGCGGATAATTAATAATGCCGGGATCAAAAGTGTGCCCATTGAATGTTCGCTCATTCACAAATGATCCCTCTCCGCCCAGATGAATGCCGGACCAGATCGTTACAAGGGTATTCTACGGGCGTGCCTCCTCGTACGGGTGTCTTCAGGTCAATACCGGCGGTTCGTTGAATACAATTATTAATGCCGTCATTAAGAGCATTTACCATTTTTAATGCGAGCGATCGGAAAGAAATATAAATCATATCCGGACGCAGCGGCCGACGCGACCTGCGCGCAACCATTCCGTATCTTTCTTCGCGCGATCCTGTTCCCCAGCTTGCGCTCTTTGCCCCCTCTGCTTTCTTTCTCTCTTTGTAATTCGCCGTGGCAGAAAAATTGGGCCAGGTAAGACGCCGGTCGGGCCATCTACTCCGCTGGTTCTTAATGTTACCAGCGGTAAACGAAGGGGCGCGCGACCCTCGTCGTCGACATTAATCGGATTCTGTGGACCGCGCACAATTTTTAGTTTCAAGGATTAAGACTTAAAGCAGTGCCAGAGGTTTGTAGAAATTTTATTTGAAAAATGCTGTCGAGTTTAAACAAAACGCAGGCTGAAAGAGCTTAAACGATTGCTGCGCATCTTGTAAGGGAGTGTGGGGTAAATATGAACGCGGTGGTTACGGCGTTTTAATAATTAAAAACGATATTCCCTCTCCACTAGCTAATAGTTTAGATGGTATTCAAAAAGTAATAAATACAAAACGCTCATGCTATTCAAGATAAACACAATTTATTATTTTCAACATGTTCCAAGTAATATTTTGTCCATTTTCAATTGCATGTACCTAATTCCTGTTGAATTAATGGTACAATTGCTTCTTTTCAAGTTGAAATAAAGCACTTTTTCGCCAAAGCACTTTTTCACCAAAGCACTTTGTCACCAAATCACTTTTTCACCAAATCACTTTTTCACCAAATCACTGTTTGTAACCAAGGCATTGCTTGAATTATGAATCTAACCTCTGAAATAAATTCTTTTAATTTTCTGATGTCGTGGGGCATTGTTGAACAACTCGAATTTTGATTAAATTTTTAGCATGTATAAAACTTACTTAAATCTATACAAAAGGGATTTTTGAATTTTCATTACAGGATCAGAAAAAAATATTTAAAAACAACCTTTACTATTTTTTTCGATACTCCAACCAATTGCAATTTTTTTCTAACGCACAAGAAGAGGAATTTGAAAAACACATTAGCTGTATGTAGTAAATAGATTTATTTTTTGCCTTTCGGCCTCAAAATGGGGTTACATGTGTTATGTGTGTAAGTGTTTCTGGGGCTGTTACCCCAAAATTATGCTTTTTTACCAAAGCACTTTTTCACCAAATCACTTTTTCACCAAATCACTTTTTCACCAAAGCACTGTTTGTAACCAAGACGTTGCTTGAATTATGAATCTAACCTCTGAAATAAATTCTTTTAATTTTCTGATGTCGCGGGGCATTGTTAAACAACTCGAATTTTGATTAAATTTTTAGCATGTATAAAACTTACTTAAATCTATACAAAAGGGATTTTTGAATTTTCATTACAGGATCAGAAAAAAAATATTTAAAAACAACCTTTACTATTTTTTTTCGATACTCCAACCAATTGCAATTTTTTTCTAACGCACAAGAAGAGGAATTTGAAAAACACATTAGCTGTATGTAGTAAATAGATTTATTTTTTGCCTTTCGGCCTCAAAATGGGGTTACATGTGTTACGTGTGTAAGCGTTTCTGGGGCTGTTACCCCAAAATTATGCTTTCGTTTTGGCTTCTTAATTCATTTTGGTCTTCTTTTCTTCTCCGTTTTTCCAGAACCATACGCATCCATTCCGCTCCTTCTTCTTCTCCCTTTTGTATACATTCGCTATATGTTGTAGCAACATTTTTATGTATTATTATTATTATTAATCTCAACGGGAAAACCCTTTGGGATACAAGTTTAAATAGAATAGTACCTACAGTAAATACAATTAAATACAATAGAATAAAATTCAATAAAATTGACCATTGAAGTCGCGCTCTCTGTGCGACTTCTGCGTTATCTAGCACTCTGTTCGTGATTACCCCACGTCAGTCGAGTAATCACCAAAGGTTTTGCTTTTCCACTATAAAGTTGATTTTCATTACAACTTTTCAAAAATTCCTCGCAGTTCTTCCTAGACGAATAGTTTAAGTATGTTTGTAAATAATAAACAAATTCATTTCTCACATATACTTCTCGTTTCCTTTGCTTCTTTGCTTAGGTGTTCGCAATTGCCCAACTCTCCCTTATCCAGCACCAACAAAGCCCTCTGCGAGGGCACACCGTACCAAGTCATAAATTACGACGAAAGAGTTAACCGCTAAAGTAAGAAGGGAACACGAGCCACGGAAATTTGGCCGTTCTATCCTCGAAAATGTATTTTAATCGCGGTTGAAAGAGAGGCCGACCACGGGTACGGGGGCGAAACGCGTCTCTCTGTAAGAGACACGTGTCAACGCGATAAATCGTGCCGATGTCCGACATACGGTTTGCTTTGGACGGCAAATTCAGTACTACGTATATATAACGTGTTCTCGTGTACAGTGTGAACCGTTCATAGGCGTCGCAACACGCAACTCCCCTATTTTATTTCTCCCTTACTTCGAGGCGTTTACATTAGACGAGGATGCAAAGATGTTGCGACCGATATTTTGGTATAACAACTCTCTACGTTTATATTTCATCAGGTGAGAATCCTTTCCAATGGACATCAAATTTAACCAGCGGAAACTGTGGAAGCTAAGCCAACCCACAAGGACCGCAGCTCCGCGGCAATGAGACAACTCGCGGGGTAGCGAGCGAAGCACAATGACGCGGACTCGCGGCTCTCAAGCGATGACTCTTCGACGCGGTTCAGGGATGATCTCCAAGGCGGAGAGACGAAGGCTGGAGAAGCATCGCAGAGATTATATGGGGCGCGACCATTTTAACGTGCTCCTCTATTTTCCCCTCGTTCTCTCTTCGTTCCTCTACACTCGTATACGTTCCGTGCCTGGTTCGATCTACTTCTGCCGCCTTCTCCCTTCTTTCCCGCACCCATGTGCGACGGTGAACCGCGTTACGCGCGGTTTACGTCCGCACCTCGGGCGATTATTTGTTGCTTCCGTTCCCGGGCAACTATTTCCAACCGGCGCGGCTGCGCGCGACGGATTCGAATCCTAAATTGAGCGATTAACCGCGATCGAGGAGTCGGACACTGGGAACACTCCACCTGTTCGTGGCCTAGGCGATTCGTCTGCGAATCTCCTGCATCAACGGCCTGGCTAAATAACGTCTCTAAAGCGAGCCGAGGCTCTCAGCCGAAACGGAAAGTCGCCGAGCCGTGAGCGATCTGCATGGAAATAAATCGATACGGATGCCAACATTCGAGCTCGTTAAAGAGTCGGCTCGGTTGCTCGCGCAGTCTCAATCAGGACGCGTAATTAATTATCGACGCGGTTCGGGAGTAACCAAGAATCGTTCGGGTTCGCGGAATCGATAAGAGTGTATTTTCGTGTCCATCTAAATGTCCCTATGTTTCACGGGCGGGCGCGCCTCGGAGCTGGCACATGCGTGCCGAGTAAAAGGTGCGCTGGTGAAAAATCGAGACCGATGCTCCAGGTAGGCGGTCGCAGGTTCTCCAGGAACCGCGGGATCCACGGTGTCTCTCCGGTCGCCCGGAGCTAGGGAGTTATGGCGGCGGCTGGTGGCACTCCTGCGAGACTTCCTCCAGAGAGGGCGTTATCAGGCGACTTAATCGAACGATTAATGGCACGGTGCGCGTAAAAGTAAGCGGTGCCGATGGAAGGGCGAGGCGACGCGAACGCGAAAGGGAAACCAGCCGGGAATTAGCAGGCATGAATGAACCGAGTGGGCTGCTCGTTAAGAGTTAGCCCTCGAACTCGGCTTGCGTTTCAATAAAACAACGCTGGCCGCTGACTGATTGACTAATTATCGGCTGGACGGTGGAACCGACCGGCCCGTGTTCAGATCAATACCGCTGCTAACCGCGAGCATAGGTTGTCTCCTTTTTCAGATCCACCAGATTATCCCGACGCGGGGAATTCGGATTTTTATCGCGGCACCGCGAGCGCGAGCCCGGGCAAGCTCGAACCGTAATTGTGACTTTTCGGTTAATTAACGCGCGAGAGACCGGCAGGTTTATGAAACGGTCGGAGCCGGGGGGGTTGCCACTTAACCGAACCACCTCGATTTCACCAACTTCGAATCACCCGTGATTCGTATAGTTACCTACCGTTGTTAATCACTACGGAATAAGAAATACAACAAAACACCGCGAACCGATTTTGACAAATATAAGATCGAGCTACCGAAAGTTCGCAAGCATGGAAGCTTGAGAAGAGAAATTGAATAGAGGGTATATAAAAAAGTGACTACTTAGGCAAATGTAATCGAGTGCAGCTTGTAAGGTAGTTGACCCGGTTTTTTAATGTAAGAAGAAAGAAGAAGTTTTATACATAAAGTATTTTAAACGCAGTGTTTTTTCCTCTATAGTACATATTACACTTAATAAATATTTATATTCTTATCAGAACTTGATAAATATGTCCAATAAAATATATAATTTAAATCTTTTTAATGTTTCTTAACCAACATTACTACATTTTTTCTGTGATCGAGAAGTGGATCTCGAGAACTACTCCGGACTCCAAAATACTGATCGACATTTGCGTCCCAAAACTTTATTTCTTTAAACTACTATATCAACAAAAAAAAATCAATTTAAATATTATTCTGCAATTTTATTTCCTTCATTAATACGTAAACTTAACCAAATTTTTGTCTCTATCTCCACTAGGGTAATTGTTTCAACCTAATATAATCCCAACTAATCACTAAGCGATCAAGAATCGGGTCAACCACCTCACGCAGAGCCGTGATTCCGCGTGGACAGTGTTAAAACGCGTCCCCTAATATCGTAGCCAGGCGTAGAGGTGGGTATCGAAAGGTGATGGAACGGCTCGAGACGCGTTAAATATTGAGCCGGTCACGAAGCACACGCGGCCTGGCCTGTAATGAGGCTGTCCTTCGTATCTCGAAGATGATACCCGAGCGATTGGGAGTGCTCATTAGTGGATGGATTAATATGAGCCGGTGGAAGGAACGAAGGAACGACCGAACAAATGCACGGTAGCCGTGTCCATGGCGACGCGATCCATTGGTTTCGAATATTTTGCTGCTCTTGGATCCCTATGCGCGTCTACCGAGAGCTCCATCTATCTCGTCCCGACGATCGCCGCAACTTTGTCGTAAGGTCTTTATCGAGCATCGGGATATTAAGCTGACACTCGGCTTGCTTAATCAGTGTCCACGGACATTCGACCCTGCTCGATTGGCTGGATCCCTGGATCACGGATTAATGAGGGTTGCCGTTGATTTTCGGCTGGAGCGTCTTTGACTCCTGGACAGTGTTCTCCTGGAGACGTCAGGATTGCTGGGAATCGTGGCTAGATTGGGTTCTAAAACTTTTTAATTGGTTGGGTTAACTACAAGTGAATAGAGGAAAAGTGGTGTTATGGCCCTCTGCTGGTAATTGTTATTATTATTAAACGTCTTTATTGCCAAAGACAGCAGATAAGAAGAGAAAGAAAGTGAACAAAGGCAAAAGCAAAGGCGAAGTTCAGTCAGGGACTGTTTTTCAACTTAACCTAAGAAGAGAGGTTAAGCTAGGCTTCAATTAGTACAAGTAAATTAATAAAATAAAAGAAGACAGTAGATACTGGCCAGCCTGCAAAATAGGATATATGTATGTTAGATTCAATTAAATTGTCCTTCTTTTGCTTCCACCATTTATCACACATAACCTTATTGGTTTACCTACATTTTAAACAAAAACTTAAAGCAATTTAAATAATGAATCAGATTTTAGGAAGATATATAAAACTATTGATAGTTGCTCGATAACAAGTAAAATACTCTTTATTAGTTTAGACCGATTATATATTTCTTCAGAATATTCTTTGGTAATAGGCACCTAATTCTAGGTACAAATACTGGCTGATGCTAAAACTTTGAAAGGTGAGTTTTCCACTTGAATAACGGGGTGGTCGGTCGCGTCGAAAATGAAAATTCGGTTCGATTTTTGCCCAGGCAGGTTCCCGTTGAATAACCCCGTGGTTCGAATGCGAACGTCTTGCGTAGAGGTAGATACGATTGACCAAGGTTCCTGTCAGCCCAAAGTCAGGTTTGACGCCAGCCGGAGCGATTTATCAGAATAATGCACACGCCATTACCCTCGTGTCCCCCGCCTTAAAACCAAGATCTTGATTTCGCGCGAAGTCCCGTGTAAGGCTTCGACTTTCTTCAGCTACCCCCTCGCAA
The DNA here is from genome assembly GCA_963971345.1 of Andrena flavipes. Lineage (NCBI taxonomy): Eukaryota > Metazoa > Arthropoda > Insecta > Hymenoptera > Andrenidae > Andrena > Andrena flavipes. The sequence continues at coordinate 79,013,148 of OZ020480.1, forward strand.
CTTCGAATCTCCGATTCCAACATTATTGCGGCCACATCCGTCGGAACCAGGCGGAAAAAAATGCCGCCTCGCAACGAAGGCCTTTCTCTCCGTCAATTTTCCAGAGGTCTGTAACAAAGAAACAATAACATTCGCTTTACTCTATTCATTTTCGTTAATAGAAGAAAATTCCCGGTGTTCGCAAGGGGTTGCAAATATTTTCTGAGCGGTAAAATGCATATTTTATTGTCTGGTAATAGCGTGAAAAGGTACGGGGTAAAAAAAGCAATGACTGAATTTCGTAGAAGCTTCCCGTCGTTACAAGGCTGTAATCCGAGATCAATGCGCGAATAAAACGAGGTGGCGGCGTTTTAATTCCAATTAAAGCACTCAAAGCACTGGGCAAATTTACGACGGGGTGATTAATGGCCTCGCGAGGTATTTATCACGTTGTTTACGAACACCCGAAAGAATAAGTTGACTGCTATAACCGACCGTGAAAACCCTGCCAGATTTATCGCGTTATTATCGATCCGCCCGTCCACGGGAAACGGCAGAAAACTGTAATTGAAAGACAGCGGCTGATAGCCGGAACTATTCCAGAGGATGGAAAGCAATATCCGCGAGCGGCAACGCGAAACTAATTGCAATCTATCAGCCGGTAATGCCCGTTTCGTTCGCGTAATTGTTAGTCGATCGAAGTCGAACGGTTCGTTATTGTTACATCGCTATTAAGCTTTATCTCGGTATCTCGTCAAGGTGATACTGTCTCTGAAGATGATTAGACAGTAGGAAGAATCCTCAACGTTGTATCCGTCGAAATTGGTGCCAGAAATCGGGGAGTAATCCTAAACGAAGAGAGGCATCGCAGAGAATAAAGTATTCCCAAGGTTTCTGCATATTTAAACTCTTTTAGCGGGCGCTAGCCGTAGATGTATCGATAAGCGGAAGAAGCTGGTCTACCTCTGTGTGTGTCGCGACCTGAAAAGCTTCTCCTCCCGTGACTGCCGAGATTTATCGTTTAAACGCGCACTTACGACCTCGGCTGAGGGTATTGCATCACACACAAGCGGCAATAAATCATCAAAATACGAGTCGATGACGGGACGCAAAGAAATAACATTTAGTACCTGCCGCGCGGAATATCGTGTCGTCGCGTCGGGAGCTATCGACTTGGAACAAATTATTCGGGAAAGATCGGCCGTGGTCGGAGAAAGTGAAACAAAGCAAGGAAAAGGGTTCCAGGGAAACGAGTCCGTCGAAGGTAAATAAAAACGTTCGGCGTAGCTCGCGATAAAATCAAAGAAGCGCCGATGGATTTTACACGCGGGGAGAACTCGTCGCGGCTAAAATCATAGCACGTGCCGCGAAACGTTGAACCCTCTTTTTTCAGTTTATCTCGCCGGCGTGGTAAAAAGGAATATCGTTCGCGCGATACCGAGCCCGTCATTCATACGCACCAAGAATTAATGGCTCACGCAGCCTGGAATTCCCGTTATTTACATCTCAGCGCTGTCTATTAATTCGTTCGGTTCCCAAGGAGTATCGATAAACATTCGCTACAAGCACCGTCGACGCCGTTTTCTTTGAACTACTGCTGCGAGTAGCCGGCCGTAGATCGAGATCAGCGCGAGAACGATCGATCGAAGAAAGAGATCGAAAGATTGCGAGTCGTTACACATAGCGATCGCTATATAGGAATGTACAACTGTTTAGAACGATAGCTATCCGAGCCTCTAGTCGGCGATGTAACGTACAAACTCCGCGTAAAAGTTACGCACGGTATCTCTGTCAGACCGATACACACGTTCCAACTTGACTCACAATCAGCAGCCTTGAACTCGTTGAACAAAGCAGAGTCGATATAGTTATCGTAACGCGCTATTGTTTACTCGAATTTCTGCGATACGAAAGTCCTTCGAAACTCTCGAGTCAAGTTACTTTTTGAAGTAGAGAACTACTTACTGGGAACTACTTGTACCCTTCGTTGTCCTGTTTTCAGGCCTTGTGCACTCATAAGATTTTCGATAGATACACACTTCAATTGTAAGCGAAGACTTACTTTGACTTTTTAGTTGGACGTGTTTCTTCCAGCATCCTTGTCCCGTGGATCGAAACTTGTTTACTCCCATGGCTGTACAGTTTGACCCAGTTCCCCATTTCTTTTCTACTTGGTCCACATACGTGGTGAGCAAAATAGCGAAGTCAGAAGATCAGCCAGGCGTTAATGCAAACACGTTCCGAGCATCGGGACAAGAAACTGGGAATATGAATGCAAGAGTCTCACTTAGGGTCGTAAGGAGTGCATATCCCTACTTTCATTCATATCCCATTGATCCCGTTGAAGGCTGCACGGAAGCTTAAAGTCAGGCGCTGTATATGGCTCTGTCAACGAGCCTTGCTGCCTGTGTCACAGCGCAGTGTACCGCGCAGTATTCGATTACGAAAGTTGCAGGGTAGACGAGAGGAGTTCCCCGTGGTATCCCGTGAAAGATCTAAGAGTATCTATGAATAGGATGAAGATACGAGGCCTGGCCTGTTCTCGGGATCGTTACAAGCCCTTTCGAGTAGGTTGCGCGTAAACACGCCCAGTGATTACGGAGGTTTCACTTTCCTTCGCGCGAGATATACGGCTTCGCGAAGTGGACGCAATAAAGCGCGAAACGCCGGCCCAATTACAGCTGAGTTTAAATCGTCTGGCAAGCGATTTCCTATTGCCCGCTACCGTCCCCGTAATCGCGGTGATTCATGAGTCCCGATTATCAAAGCACGAAACTCCCCGGATCGCGGCTAATAAGTGTAGGACGAAACGGCGAGGCGGTGGGAGTCGCGCGCGCGATACAATCGTAACGTGTAATTCAGCCATTAAGGCTGACCGTGGAAACCTAGTTCACGGCAGTCATCATCATTTCTATCATCCGCGCGTCTGATCCCAGCCGTAGCGAGCGAACGAGCGGCCCGCGACGACGCCGATGCATTAGCTATTTAATGCGAGCCTCTTTAGCCGGGGCTAATTAATGGCTAGGTATTAGCGTAATTGTAATGAGGCGAAATTACGGCAATCATGCTTGCTCCCGTCTTGTTGGTGGGGCGAACGAGTCCCCGGCTTTCGGCAGATCTTCAAAGAATCCGCCGACGTTTTCCTTCCCCTCCCTCTACCCCAGATTCATCTTCCTCTATCGTTGATCTAGCTCATGGTATTCCCGATATGCAACCGAGACGTTCTTCGCGGATAACCGCACGGGCTTCTGGCGATTCTTGGTTTTCCCGTTCCGCGAAACCTCGAGCTATCAGCTCGTTAGCTTTTTTAGCCGGAGAGATGTGATTCAGGATCTATCGAGGGATTGGAATTTTGAATTTTGCCTTTTTGAAACAAGCCGAGTGATTAAAATTAGATGATCAGTTTTAGGAATATTAAGGAATATTATAAAGAGTGTTCCAAGAAGAAAGTAATTCATTACCTACGTTTAATATTGGTACATGGAGACACCGAGTCTTCATCTACTCGTATTTTTTAGTATCTCACAAGTACCAGTGTCTTCGTTTCCCCCCGGATGTGTTACGAGTACCCACTTGCCCAAGTATCTGGAGTATCAATATCCCTACTCAGTAGCCACGAGGGAGCCGAAAGTCGCTGCGACTTATTTAGACGAGCATCCATAAGGCTGATCTTCCCCTTCTGACGTCGGGTCGGTAATTCATCCACCGTATACCGAACGCACCCACAGGATAGACCAACAACGGGCTTACGGTTTACGGTGCAGGCTTAGGGGGTTGAAACGACGCTTAAACGACGGCCATCTGTCGGCCAGACCGCGAAACTCCTGTCAACCGGAGTTCACCGTTGTTCCGTAGCCGGTAAAGGACACGTTGTCGCCGACGGTTTATGTATCGGTGGGTGGTTAATCATAACCTGACGACGAATACGTGGATTATGATAACTATCAGCGACACGTGCACACGCGTGGAACACGACACGCTTATCCAACAACTGATTCGCGCTTCGAACAGCGAAGGGAACGTTGCTCTTTTCCCGAGGTGACATTTTTTTTTTAACCGTGCTGTCGGCCATGATGGATCCATCGACCCTTTTGAAAAAAAAATTTCAAACGCTTATCTGACGAATGAGTACGTTAGACTATTTAGAGTAGTTACCTAAGGAAACTTCCTACTAACGTAGTGTTTGGGTATCTCGACATTGTAACACAAAGAACAGAACCTTAAGATCTTCCCTCCTCCCACATGCTTTAAACTTAATAGCGTCTAACTGGAAGTCTCGCGGAAGAAAACTGTTTGCGGAACGTGGACTTTCAGCCCGCAGCGATTGATATAATCGACAGTCGCCCGACGAACGCTCGTTAGGGAGCCGCGAAATGGCGGATTTATTATAACGTCAGAGAGCGCGGCACTACCGAGCCGGCACCGATTTTTCATCCCATAAACACGGCCTGATTATTTATGAACGTGCAAACGCACGCGGCACAATCGATTTCACGGAGGCAAATTAGCCCGGGCTGCCGGCAGACACCGGCATTAAAATAATAACGCTCATCGCATTAATGGGTTATAATAATTAGGGAAATTCTTGCTCGCCGTAGGATCGGTCCTCGTTCCGCGAACAGCGTTTCTCTTCTCTGGCCTCGTCTCATCCACGCTGTGATATCTCGCTTTCTTGCCACGGGAAAATGGCTTCCTATCGCCTGCAAGCCGAGCTCCTTCGTCATGAAACTTCTCTAGATTTATGATCGACTCGCGATAGTTTTTCGGTCCTACTGGCTGCGCGGCTAATAAAAGCCACGCTGCCGGGAATTAATTAGAAAGAATCACGCGATACCGATGACCAGCAGTCAGCTACCTACGCGTGTCCATGGTGCGCGTGCCCGCCGCTCTAATAATAAATAGCTGCGTAGCTGGGGTTGGTCGCTCGTCCTATCGCTGCCTACTTTACCCCTGGTGGTCATTCTTTCCTCCGTCTCTGTGGAGGGGGACGAGAAAAGCACAATGTCCAAGCGATAATGATCTGGCTGAACTTTAGTTTACCGAGGGGTGTCACATTGTTTGTTAGTAGACAAAGGAACATTCGTTATCTAGGTCACCGCGTATTTAGTTTGGGAAAACGGGGGATGATTCAATCATGGATTAACATTGTATTTTGGGGAAGTAGTGGAAGTTTCAATAAAATTATAGGTAACCATATTTTAGTAAAATAGATAATAAGGTGAAACAGGAAGTTTAACTCTTCGTTGACAATTTTTTAACGAGTGCCATTCTCCTCCAAAGAATCTAATTATTATGAAAAAAATCAGGGGTCAATTTCAAGGTCTCTAGAATGTATTCCAATAATTTTTTGATCGAAGTTCTATCACAGTTTTTGTATAATAATTCTAGATTACCAAATGTCGAGAAAAATCGAAGGAAATCTTTAAAAAATTGTAACTTTTACAAATTTCAATATTAGAAGCTAAAAATCTACAGAGTTCATGTTCGGATATAATATTTTGAGAGAAAAAATTGTTCGTAAGTCGGCATTGAAAGAAGGTATTTATTTTGCATATAAAAGGTTCAGAGTTTCAAGGGGTGGTTTACAGCCACAAAGTCAACGAAGGGTTAATCTCAGCAGGGGTATCTATGCCTTTCTATTATCTTCGATCCTGTGCATTCTTCCGCCTCTAACGTTGCCGCGATCCCACTCACCCGTGAATTGAAAATTTCAGAAAACCCTGGAAGCCATGGAAAACATCCCTCGAACATCCTGCGCGAGATGGAGCGTCTAATTATCGAAGCGGCGAAAGAAGCCCGAGAATCTCGGCAACGTTCGCCGATACTACGAGTTAAGAGCTGTACTTGGGGCCGGAGTCTTGGAGGTTTAGAAAGTTAGGACATTACCGGGAAGCTTAGGGGGTGAGAAAATTTGCCGGGCGAACTCGCGATTCGTGAAGGCGGCGGAAGGGTGTTTTAATGGGGCGCGATTAGCGAAGCTAGGCGCCAGGGAGCCGTAGATAGCGGAGAGCCATGAGCGGCCACTTTTCGTGCATCGCTCGCCTTCCTGTTTCTTCCCTCGAACCTCGTCGATACTCTCGAGAGCGGAACAGCCACTTTCCCGAGTAGTTACGGAGTTCTAATCTTTTCCCGCTGGCCCCCGGAGCGTTTTCGCGAAGCTGCTCGACGATCGGGGAGTAAGTTTCGCGCAGAAAAGCGCCACGTACGGTTTCCGCACGGGCGAGGTATCATCATGCATTACCGGTACACATAGCAGAGCGATTCCACGGGCAAAGATCGTTCGCACTAGCGCGCAGGTATAACCCTGTGATTGCACGTTCTTTCCGCGAATTTCATATCGGCATGACTATGGAAAGTATAGTGGACACGTTCGCAAACGCGACAAGGAACATGCAGAGCGGGCAATTATAGCCGGGCGTAGAAGGAAGTGGCCGCGCAATCCGATCAGACCCAAGCGTGCTGTACTCGCGGCTCACCTGGGCCCGCTTAAAATCGCGAGCGGCGCGGTGGCCAACGGCGAATCCCAGGATCGGTGATCGCCGCCGGGGAAGCCCGACCTGTCCGAGTGTGGTGTGCGTGTCGGCTGGCGCAATTTGCGTCCTCGCGGATCCTCGCACGTATTATTTCGCGGGACCCAGGGAAATGTGTAATTCAAATGAGTTACGAGCGGTATCGCACTCCTGGGAAGTAGGTGCTAAGCGGTCGGATATGCTGATAGAGCGGCAGTGATACGTACGACTGGAGGTGGAATCGCTGGATGGGGTTGAAAAGCGTGGCGAGTCGGGGCGGGGGGAAGGGCGAGGAAGGGCGCGAGGGGGCTCGCGCAGACAGAGAGCGGGAAAAGGGAGAGAGAGAGGAAGGGAACGATACAGGGTTACAGGGGATTGCAGAGGGCGCGACAGAGAGGGAGCGAGGGATCTCTGTTTGTAATAGTCTGCGATGGTACGAGGCGATGAGATGTGATCGCTTGGCGATGAGCTGTGGGCGACCTGATGGTCCCGCAGCGCTCCCGTGCTCGCCGAGAATTCGCGCTCCACCGCGTTCATACCGGATCCAGTTATACTGCCTACGCTTGTCCCGGGTAATCTCTTTTTTCCCCAAATCTCCACTCCGCGGCAGGAATTCGGTACGATTTCATCGAGGCGCGAGGGACAAGTTCGAAATTGTAGGTAGTAGGTGGAGACGGCACCGCGGAGATCGAATACGCTTCTGGGAGGCGTGCACTCCGCTCGTGATGGATGCTTGGCGGTTTTTAATCTCTGCGCGGCTCGAAGATTGCTTTATCTCTTTCCGCTTTTTATAATTACTTTCGAATATCAGTTTAAATCGGAGCGCTGGTAACCCGGTGGGCAACGCGGCGTTTGAAATTGTAGGCTGATAGAGAAAGCGGAGCGGCAGGAGCGTTGGAATGGCATTTGATTTCGAAGTAAAACTCTGGGAGAGACGGCAGAAATCACGGGGAAGGTGTAAGAACGCCTGAATATTTTTTTGTTTTCTAAAATGAAAAGAAAACAGGTGGAGGATCGATGGAGGCGTGGAGTCGCGGTTCGCCTGACCCCGCGCTAGGAATTATTAGAGCATCTTGGCGAGCGTTCCAGCGGCCGTTCCACTGCCGGCAGATCTTCACGGTCGTGATAAACGGTAGTTTCCAGCCAGCGCGGCAAAGGAACGGGCGATGCAAAGTGATAACATAATCAGGTGATAATGTGGCAGTCATATCTCATCGCGAGAACCCGAGCGAGAAGTAGAAGGCGAGAGAGTGGGACGAAGGGGGCGGCTGTGGGACGTTGGAGGGACGGCGAGAGGAGACTCCGAGCCGTAAGGGTGAGAAAGAGAGAGCTGGCCTCTCTCATTGGTTAGCTCACTCGGTGTCTAGAGCGCCTAGACCCCTCGCGATGCCTCGGGAGGGTAGGAGGTACGCGACGAATGACAACACCATTCAAGGAGAGTAAGTTTTAGAGAACAGCCGTCGTTATCATCTAAATAAGGGGGACGCCGGCCTGATCCGGCGATGATAACGCTTGTCGAGATGCACTCTCATCATTCTACTAGATACTCATCGCCGGCGAATTAATTGAATTTCAAGACGAACGCCCACCTTGCTCGGGACACAGCTACCTACCTTCCAGGTGGTTTCGATTCGTCCCGATCCGCCAGCTCGTGTTGCTGCTTCGACTTCTTGGCTCGTCACAGCATCACTGTATTTCACCTGGCCAGAAGTCCCAATTTACGTTATTCCGCGGGTAATAGGTACCTAAGTTCTCGAGCCTTAATTGCGCCTCAACGTTCTCGGTCCCTCTAGCAATCAGATGTTCCAACAAATCTGACACCGGAGGAAACTCGACGAAGCTGACCCCGTTCCCGAGCAGGCAGAAGTATAATCGCGTTAGAAGGCTCGAAGGGAGCAACGGCGGTGGAAGCAATACTCCGCAAGATGGGAATGTATCAAATCCGAGTTAGGGCCTCGGCTAGCAGGCTGTGCCTCGCAATCCTGCCTCTCTTTCACCCTCTGCCTCTGGCTCACCCCACTGGTCCTAACTCCATCTCTCTCTCGACTTATTATTTGTAGCCACAGCGTGGTGGTTTGCCGGCGCGCACCAGCATCCATTTAATCTCTCTCAGTGAGGAGCGTTTCTTTGATCAGCACGCGACCGCATCTGCCTGGTAATATCTCAAGCTGGTCCTGCAACCGGCGTCCCGGGCGCGAGCTCCCCGTCTTGCCCGCACCGAGGCATTTGTTGCTGTCAACCGGCACCTCGGATAGTCTCTGTACCCGTTGACTGCGCGCACTCTTCCCTTCCCCTCCTCCCGCCTCTTCTTCTTCTTTCCCTGCCTCGTCCTCATCTTCTTCGCGGTCGTCTTCTTCCAGTTCTTCTTCTTCTTCCTCTTCGTCTTCTACTTCTACTTCTCGTTCCCCGAGCGCTCCTTCCAGACCCGTCGCCTTCGCGTGAGCCGCGAACCGAGTCGCGTGCATGCCACGGATGGTCCTCCGCGTAGTAGAGGGACAAATATTTTTTACCTCTGCCCGAGTCTCGTTGTGCCTCCGCAGGTATGGTTTCTGTACCGCTGAGGTTTCGAGAGTTAATGGAGGAGGAGCGAACGAGGGACTCGTGGGGAACGTTCTGTTGATATTTTAGTTCAGACGTAATCGTGGTGGGCTGTGGGCCAGTGGCGCGCACACTGCGGGGACCTAGGGGCCCTGGCACCTCGAAATTAGGGGCGTTGTACGAAGAAAAGAAAACTGAACTTTATTCTTTTATTTGTTCAATTTTCTCTATGCAACTTGGCTCCCTTCAAGATTATCCCTCACTGCATAAGAGGGATAATATGATTGCGGTGTCCAAGAAATTGCTCAAAGCGTTATCGCTCAAGATAAATGTTGAGGAAGTTAAAACCTGCTTTCTGCAAGAGAAGACTGCGTTTCTCGCGATTTCTTAGGTTTCTGTATCTCGAAAGAGTTTCTTTAATTAATATTCCCAACAAGATCGATCGCGCACAGTCCTACGCAATTTTTATTCCATTTTTCACGTTGGGAAACCATAACGGTGCGTCCTTAATCCCTTCGAAGTTCGACGTGCATGAATTCTCCGTACACCGTCTGCATTTTTGCCGCTCAAGTTTCACTTTTCCCCCGTTTCATTTTTCATCGACTTAACCTTTCTCTTTGCTTGTACTTTCCTGAAACCAGGATATTTAACTTCCCGGCAAAATGAAATTTCGCAGTGGGCCCGACCATTTGTCCCAATTAGGTAAAAAAAAAAAATAACACAACCCGAGGATCTGAAAATCAAATATTTTGCGCCACTGTAGATTCAGGAGCGTCCCTTTAAAAGTATAAACCAAGGATATACCGCCTTGAGAAAAATTAACGAAAGCGACAGAGAGGAAACTCAGCGTGCAGCAGCCCGACAATCGCTCTGGATAATAATTTGCCGCGGGGTTGATCGCGAATTATTATCCTCGTTTTTGTCCAGCAGGTCCGGCTCGCAATTTGTTGGAGAGTCGCGTCCTCCGCGATCGTAATCCGGGCGCGCGTCGCGCTCCATACGCTCGCGCTTAAATAATACACGGCCCGGGAGTATTTGTCATTTAATTAACAGGTACTGTATTTTATGATCCGCGATCGTTAAGGCGAAGGGGGGCTGGCTTCGCCGACGTACAGCCGCGAAGAAAACAGGAAACGGAATGGAATGTTCTGTTGGGACAACTCGCTGGAGAAATATATTACGTGCACGGGCACACGTACACCGGGCCGTAGCAAAAATGCCCGCGCACACGCGCACATATGTATATACGGTAGTAATATGTAACGCACTTTGGAGTAATGCTACGTCAAAGCCAGCGCCACCGAAAATATGAGCCGGCTGCCGAGCGGCCCGCTAATGCTCGGCCATTTGTTATGCTTACATTATTTCGAGATTATTAGTCTTCCTCCTCCTCTTCTAAAAACCTTACGTAATGTTTTGACTCGCGACCCGCCGCCGCTAATGTTTCTGCAAATAAGCGCCGCTCCGCCTGGGCCCGCCGAAATTCCCCCGCTTTCCACGATCCGTCACGTCTCCCTCGTCCCGCCGTGGCCCCGCCGATTCCGTTCGCCCCCTTTTGTTCTGCTTTTGTTTCCAGGTGACCCGGTGCCGCGATGGAAAAATCGCGGCATAATATTTCACCTTTACGCTGCGCCGCTGCCGCGACGTAAATCACAATATTTCCAGAGGCTAGGCGCGGCCGATAATCAAATCCGAAGCTAAACACGTCAACGTCGCGATCTTAAAAAAATTCAACGTATTCCTGCGCGAGACGGTGCGCGAATCTCGCTGAAATCGAGAGGCACAGGATTTCCTATGAAAAAAAAAAGGGACATTGTTTTGCAATGTTGCCTCCGAGCCGTGGATGACGAACCCGAGCGTTCGTCTATCGAAGAACGCGCGAGGAAACCGCCACGTACACAGGTGAACGGGCGAACGGACGCGCAACGTGAATTAGACAGCTGTCAAAGTGCCGCGGAGGAGAAGATCGAGTGGCCGTATACATATGTGGTGCGCGAGAGGGCATCAAGAGAGCTTAGAGGAGGGAGGAGGGCCGCCGCGGGGGGAGGTGAAGGAGGGGGTTTGGCAGGCAGGCGAATGGATTTGGATGTGGAATGGAAGCAAGGCGATAGTAGAAGCGCTAGAGAAAGACAGAGGGTGGCCGGGGGGGTGCGGAGGGGTGGCAAGGGAGAGGCTGGAAAGGGGACAAAGGAGGGAGGGAGGGTGAGCACTGATAAATACCACGCCATTTCTCTTTGTGCTCCCCGGCGAGAGCACAAACACAGGGCGGCTCCCTTCGTTTCAACCTGAGCGAGAGTAGCTACCTAAACCTTGCTCTCTTCTTATTCCACCTCTCCGTTCCTTATCCTTCCTCATCTCTTTTGTGCTCAACTTCGACCTTACCCTCCCCCCCCCCCTCCCCCCTCCCCCTCTCGCCCCTATGGCCGGTTTTCTCGCTCTGGTCCCGCGTCTCTATCGTTTATCTTTCGATGTTTCCCCGCTTTCGGCCTTATCGCGACTCGCGGGGCTGACTAGCTTAGCGAGCAGGGGTTAACGATGCTCGATGGATCTCTCAATGGAGCACCCTCGATGCAAGCCGGTATCGTAGCGATCGTCGCGTCCTGCCAAGTGTCAATTGATTCGAAGTCGAGCAGCGATTGCGTTTCCCGTTTTACCTACGAAACCTATTTAACGATTTATCCGGATCAGGAAACGGCAAGGTTTCCTAAGGCACGCTTAGTATCTCCCCGCGACAAGGATGATCGATGATCGACAGGATCGCTCGAAGGACAGAAAGAGCGCGCCTCGATCCGAGAGGTAAACCGGCTCGCGTGTTTCCGATCTCTGTCCGAGGGGGGGGGGCGAGGGTGGGGAAGAAGGGGGTCCCGAGCAATTAAGGCAGCTTTTTTTCGAAGGATTTTCTCCACCGCATGGAGCGAGTCGCACGAATGGCGGCCAATGCCCGATTTCTCCTCCGGGATTGGTTTTAAAATTAATGCTGTGTTTCTTCGTTTCGGCTCTTAATGGATTCTGGGAGGAGCTCAGCGAGAACCAATCGCCTTCTGCAGTCAACCTGAACCGAAGTGAAAGCATGACACCCACGAAACGATGCCTGGCTCCGTCAGATTAGCTCGTATTCGCTCCTTTTTCCTTTTCCCTACCTTCGCCCCCCCCCCCCCCCCCACTCCTGATCGGCTCGACTACCTGGTCATCGACTAGGGTCCAGCATTTACCACGATGTCGTTAATGGGAACGCAGCTAAGCTGCTCCTTTGGAATCGTTTATACCACGCTCGGGACACCGTAGAGTGGCGAGATTAATCTGCTGCGAACGGAACAAGTGTCCGTTTTTCGAAACGCAACGGGTTAGATAGCAGAGGACCGTCCGAGGCCAGCGAACCGATGGATGCCTAAAAAACGCGCGGCGTCTTCAACGTAACTGTTCCTCGTTTCCCGTGCAATGAATAACCGCCGGAGCGTGTTGCGTTTCCATTTTCCATTCCTCGGGACTATCGATAGCGGCAGGACTTAATCGGGGAGTACGCGGCGGGTCCCGTTAGGCTTTGCCCGCGAAAAGAAGAGACCAGAAGAATCGCACGACAATGATCTTAAGGGCCGTGCACAAAGGCCGCGATCGCTGACGTAGCGGGGTCGTTTAGTAGGTACATAGAGGCGTGGGCGTAGAAAGGAGGGTGCGTAGGCCAGCGAGGATTAAGACGTCAGGCGCCCGCGGCGCTTGATTAATGCAGCGCATTCACAGCTACGAAAAGATCCTCCGCTGCATCGCGGGATCTCGCGCAAGCCGAGCCCGCTCTCTTCTATAGGTACTCGCGTCTATGCTCGACGTTTTTTCTAGCGGACACGCTGCGAATAGACCAGCGACTCCGGGGGCTTCATTGTACACCTGGAACGTCGTCGTTGCTAGCGATCGACCTCCGATTCTCTCTGCTAATGGTTAGACTAAGAGCCGCATAGCTACCGTGGATCGTAACATCCTGAGAATACTTTGAAATTCTTTGATAAGTAGGTACATACCTAAGGGGACTTTTGGGTTTAATACTTGACTTTGTTTTATTTCAGTTTTCGAATGTTCAACGTTTTAGGTATACGTGTTTAAAGGGATTCGTTGGAATTCATTGAAGATTAAAAAAAAATTGCTCAACTGAAACAAAAACACTATTTAAAGACTCTGGCATTGTTTCTTTATAGTTTGGAAATCTTATTATGAAAACAAATAATAAAATATATATTTTCAGTGGTTTACATCGTATAAAACAATAACGACGACGTGTTTCTTTTAGTTTTCGGTACATAAAGTAACGATGACGTCATGTAATTCGCAGGAACGTCCAGACTCTGTGGTCACCTGCGTTTCTTCTCACATTTTACATAGTATACTGCCAAACTCAATACATTGTTTAGGAATAGAGATTTTGAATTCGCAACTTTTTACCCGCCGGACTTTTAATCTACTTACTTACCTAACTGTCAGCTCACAATTAAGATTAACGTATCGACGAATAACACATCCATCAGTTTCCTTATTTCCAATTATTATTCCAATTTGGTCGGTTTATTAAGCAATTTCTACCGGTGGAACAACAACGATAGCGGCCGTTGTTGACAGAGCGCCGCGGAGAATCGGTCGTTCGTACATACTTGGGATAACGAGCTCATTAACGAAGGATCACCTTCCTCCATCGAGAGCAGATCACCTGTCAGTATGGCGTCGATAACCGTCTGCAGCTGCGAGAGCCTGATCGTAGCTAATATAGAGGTACTCTTTGGCCTCGATTAATGGTGCACGGGAAAATGACTTCCTTCGCGATACCAGTCAGTGGTCGACTAACGACTGTGAAATATTGCCATTTGTTTGCCGCGTGGTTCGAAGGAATATCACTTTCTTACGCAGCTGAGAAAAGTCTTCAAAACTTCACGTAGAAGCATCAGTAGCGAGAATAAACAATCTTCGCGAAATTAATCGAAGAACTTCTCATTAACGTCAACGTTTCGCAAGGGCAAGAAAGGTTTCCGTACGAGAATCCTGAGATCCCCAAGAATTCTGTACCCTCATTAATAAAGCGACTCGTCGATAAACGGTTCAGGTAGTCCCAGGCGTTTGTTTCCCGTCCCTGGGATCTCGTGATCTCGGGATACAAAATTTCGAAGAGGGCGGTCAATCAATTCCCGTCTACGATCTCCTCGCAGGTTGAAAAACGCCTCACAATTGAAACGTCACGAGAACGAATGACTGCGTGTCAATTCGGACAGGAAAGCTATTAAGGTTCTTCGAAACGAGACACAAAGTTCGCCAGAGTGTTCGTGCCTTTATTGTCCCCGTAACTATGTAATTTTAAAATTTACTCTCAAGCGTGAGTCATTCATGCAACCTGATTTAAGTAGATACACAGACACTAACAGTAACTAACCGCAATTAATCAATAAATAACGGTAAAATCATAGAGTGACGTCATTTCTGCGCAGGCTCGAAGATCCTCGTCCCTTAGAAGCACCCTATTATTTCCTCGTCTCCGTAACACAACCATCCGCTCCGTCCAATTTCCAAGCAAACAACGGACCCTCGCTGGACCACCGAAAGGGAGAAAAAAAAACGAGGTGGCGGATAAAGTTTCATTCATCGCGAAAACATGGCAGCGGCCGGTGCGATCGTACAAGACTTGGTATTCCAGGACACGGCGGAGGAGCGCCGCAGGACGCGCGCGAAGGACACCCAATTGAAACGTCCCGGAACGAAGGATGGATAGCTGTCACTAGCACGAGGGAGGTCTGATCGTGCGGCCACGGTTGCCATTTTGAATTCCCCTCGATCCCTGGGCCGAGTTTGAGGGATCGTAGGCGGAGATGAAGCTTTTACACCGCGGAACGAAGACGAGAGATGGAAGGCTCGTCGGTGTCCAGGATGGATGCCGTCGTACGGATACAGCCCCGCGGAGGCCAGGTACGCTGGCTGGCCAGGCCTGTACACCTCGTACGAGGATACACCTTATTCCGAGCGGTGGATAAGCGCGGGGATAGAGAGAGAGAGAGAGAGAGAGAGAGAGAGAGAGAGAGAAAGATAGAGGCGCGGCCCACGGCGTCATTTATCATTGCTGGAGCTCATTAAGGCCGAATCTGCCGCACGCTGATCGTCTGGGATTACACTTTCCTCCTGTCGGATCCCTCCGGCGCTTAACCCTCCATCGCGCCAACCCTTCGGCCCTCTTCCTCCACCTCCCTTGCCTCCTTTCGCCTTCCTTTTTCTCTTCGCCGTGGGAGATGCTGCTCTGTTCCGGGGTGCTCTCGTTACGGCCGCTGTTTCGGCCGAGGGAATCCGCAGAGGCGACCGTCGCTGTACGCCGCAAAGTCAATTTGTGACGCGATTGCTGGGAAATCCGACTCGCGGTTTTTCGGCATAGGTCCGCTACCTTCGCCGAGGAAATCTACGCCCGTTCGAAAGCGGACGCCCCCGCAGTGGTAGAATAATTTCCCAAGGAGTTGTTCAATCTCGAAGCATGCGATCGCAGCATCAGACCGTTACGCGCAACCTCCTCCAGCCTTTTCTCCGCCCGGAATCTGTATTTTTCTTTGGAGAACCCGTAGAATCTCTCCCAGCAGCGTGCGGCCCTCGCGAGAGAATCAGAAACCATGGCAACTTTCGCAGACGCCATTTACGCGGCCGTCGCGTCGCCTCGCGTCTTTCTTGGTGCTCTCGGGCTCGTATGCTGACCTCGCTCGGTTTTTCCAAAGGCCTCCGGCGAAATCCGACGAACGGTGCATTAGCTCTGCTCGGAGCAGCCTAATGACGCCACCGCGTCCCCATAGGGATCCTACGCTCGTGATTTCTTTCTCGCCACTTTCTGTTACCAGTTCGGTCGTGGCCCATCTATCAACGCGAGAAAAAACCGCTTCTTATATCGCCTTCTATCCTCTTCCACCTTTCCGCTGCTTCTATTGTCTATTAGCCTTCCTCCTCTTTCCCGCTTCTTCGTGGCCGCGCTGCCGCGAGTCCGGCCTGGCAAATGGTGAATGCCATTATCCATGAAACCTTGGCGATGTTACTTTCGAAAGAAAGTATAATGCACGCGGCGGGTGAGATTAGTTTACACGCGCGCCAATGGATTGCAGCGTTGTTGAGTGTGAGAGACGTTAAAATTTCGTGCCGGGGTTTAGTGGCTGGTGACGTTTGCGAATGGGGACAAGTCGAAAGGACGATTGCGAATCGTTAAGTGGCGAACGTATCGAAAGAAATTGAGCTGACCAGGCTACGAAGGAACGGGGTAAAAAGCGAAGGGGACCGCGGGCGAGGAAGACGCTGGCTGTCAGGAGGGACAAAGACGATGGGGCGGGACATTTGTCGCGAGTAAAGCAAACACTCGGGACTCCATCAACGTCCGTGAAGTTTCTTTCGGGTGTTGCCCATGCCAAGGTGGTATTCAGCGTCGCGGAGCGTCGGTGTACTATCGCTTTTCGGTTTTTGCCGGAGTCGGTCTCTTTACTGGGCGCCGTGCTAGCGCAACCGCTCGTAGCTGCCCCCTCCGGGTGAGAAATGCTGCTACTTTTATTTTGCCAGTTCCCTACGTTAGCGATTTTTCCATCACCGCGGCGAGATATTTCACCGGCAATCTAAGAGTCGCAAATGGAGTCCACAATGAGGCAGAAATGGCTTGGCGCACTGATGGCCCCGGTATTTGTCTTCCGTCTGTTCCTTCCTCGTCCTCCCTCTTTCGGTCTCCGAACACGCGCCTTTTACCCCCTCGCGGCGACCTCCTAGGGACGTAATCGAGCACTCGTACACTCCCTGGGACCACCTTCCCTTATACTACACTTATTTCTTTCTAATCGGTCCGTGCCTTTTCTCGTAATGCTCCCGTTCGAGGCAAAAAAGGCTGGAGTGAAATGTAGAATGATCCGTTCTATGTGTAACTCAATATTTTTGGAATACTATCTATATTTTGAAATACATCAGAATCCAGAGCATAGGTATAGGTGGGGAGACCGGGGTGAAGTGAGCCTAAAAAAGTTTCAAGTGTGAATAAAAATTTCCTCTTCCAATGAAAACGTGTAGACATATATTTATAATATAATTCAAATTCGTTTGCTTTTTTGCTTAGGTGTTTCGCACTTACCCTACTCTCCCTTACCTATGGGGTAAAATGAGCTACTATCCGGGGTAAAGTGAGCTGAAATAAGAACTTTAATTAAGGATATAGGTAATTATTACCTATAAAATATATTCTATTTTTAAATAAAAAATTAAGAAAGCTTATTTTACCCCGAGGCTCACGTTTCTCCGGTCTTCTCTACCAAGAGTATGTACCTCGACTCGAACCACCGCATCTTTTTCCACTCAACTGAGCTAAACAAACATCACCGCGAGTAGGTATCCACGCTTGTTAATTCGCGGTACGATACCGAGTTGGCCGAATAAGTGGCATCCAGGGCAATCTTTATGCAAACCGCGCGTAGATCAAAGAGAGGAGCAAGTATGTAGGCAAGGTCGAAGAACGCACGAGTGCAAGTCACCGAGGAACGCCATCTCGAGCTCGCTCCGTTCCCCTCTGCGCCGCTCTCCTCTCCCATCGAGCAATACTCCCGCAATTATAAGCCCATCAACGACGGGAGAAGCTTCGCGTTTTTCTGACGGCTGGAAGCGAGCAGGCCGGGGGTTCGAAACCGTGGAAGACAACGTTTCCAGCGGTGCCTGGCTGTGTGCGCGGGGCACACGCACGGTCAACATACCGGGCATTGGAGAGGCAGACCGGTAACGCGGGCATTTCGTGCAACAAAGTCGCTCTGATGCGATTTTAATCGTGACTACCCTTCCTGCTTTTTCTCCGCCCGCCGCCAAAGGCCTCGGCTCACGGCAGCCACGGCCGGACCAACCCCTATCCAGTCGGTGTAAAACCGATTAATTTCATTGTTCTACCCCTCTGCTGCCCGCCCTCCCCTCCGCGGCCGATATCGAAGGAATCTAACGAGTGGCCGGCGACAACCAGCCCCCCTCGTTCGTAATTCATGCCTTCCTGCCCCGCCATTGTCGTCCGTCTGAATCTCGTTCCCGTCCGTCGCCGTCGCGAACAGAGCGCTGGGTAATTAACTCTCGCTGACGGCCAGCCTTCGAGGTGCGCGCCCACGATGAAAGGGCCCTTTAGCCCAAGATTTTTGGATAACCCCGGTGCCCCGGGGTCGCGCCAGATCAAAACGAGCAGATTAAAACTTCCACCCATTATCATTATGGAGGATATAGTTGTCAAGCATTTAAGGCGATCACCGCTCCCGTTGGCAACACCTTACGGTCGCCCCCGTTCGAGGGCAGAACCTCGTCACGCTATACTTTCCCGAGAGCAAACTTGTTCAACGTTCGATTGAAACAAGCTTCGGAGTTCCCTCGAACGTATCGAACCGTGCGTACACCGGTGGCGCTGCTTATCAACGAGTCCACGGGGGAGAAGGCTGGCGGGAGGGGAGAGGGGAGACACAGCCGGGTGTAAGTTTCTACTTAGAAAGGACAGTCGGAGGTGTCAGCGTCAGACTGAGACTATGGGCAGCCAACATAAATATGCATGTCTCCGCGGGCCCATGGTTCATGTGCCGGTGATCGTTATATCTCCATCTGACCGGAGACTGGAAGAGGCAGGGGGTTCGGCGGTGGTCCGGTAATACATTCAAAGTTGGATGTAGAGAGTGCAGAGACAGAAAGGGGGATGGAGACTCGGCCAGGCCGTGGAGTCGCGACGCGCCGCGCCGCGTCGCGCGTCCGCGGGAGCGGGACAGAGCGAGGGGTGGCGAAGTAGGTGGACGCAGAAGAGGTGAAGCAGGAGGGAGCCACTGGTTGCAGGGGCGGGAGGGGGGGAGGGTAGGGCGAGGGGGTAGGGGGAGGTTTCTCGTGTTTCATTTCCTGAGCTCCTATATAACTTTGTGCTCAACTCGACACCAGATTAATAACGGCCCCACCTATCCTATTCTATCCCAACCCGAACAAGTTCGTGCTGTGTGTAGACTCTGGTGTGCCGTGCTCGCGATGCCTGCCTCGTATCGCTTCTCTCCACCCCTGTCTCGCTCCCTCCGGCTCCTTCCATACGTCCCTGTTACTCTCGCTTGCCTTTCCGCGCGACGGATGCGCGACACGCTTGAAAATTCTGACCGTGTTACCGATCCATCCGTGCACGCTGGACGAGCGCCGTTGCACGCCCTGACAAACCGACGCGCTGAAAACTCCGCCACGGCTGACCGATGCAACTCGTACGCCGAACCGGAGTAATCGTATTTCATATCGCGCGATGGCCACCCCGTTATTTGTTGCCCCGGCTCCTCCGCGGCCGGCCGCTACGCGCCACGCCGCGCCGCGGCGGAACGCGGGCGGTACAGCTCGGGATTCCCTTCCTTTTCTCTTACAGCGATCTTGATAATCTGCGAGAGCTACTGACGTCCCTGCTCTTTGCAACACGTAGGGTGGGGTGGGGCTAAAAGTAAATTTATCCGGTGGGTAAAACGTACCGAATTCAAAATCTTTGTTCCTAAACAATGTATTGAGTTTTGCAATATGATCATAATTCTTTATTGCACGATACAGTTTACAAGATAAAACATATAAGAAAGCGGGAAAGAAGAAAAAGAAAAGGAAAAGATAGACTCGAGTAGCACTTATAATAGTAGAGGAGTGCAAAGGCGAGGTACAGCTGAAAGCTGTTATTAACCTTACCATTTAAAGCTACTTAAAATTAACACAAATAATTATGTATACTTAAAGCAAAGGTAGATAGCCAGTTTACGTAAAATACGCCATATGTGTGTAGTTGAACAATGGCAAGTGTAAATGTTAAGAACTAAATTGTTATTGCTGATTAGCAATGCGAAAATATACTCAGTAAAAGGCGAGAAGAAACGGAGTTGACTACAGAATCACCAGTCACTCGATGCCTTACACGACGCCTTCGTTATTTTATGTATTGAAAATTAAAAGTAAACCACGAAGTAAACCACAGTTTAAAAGCGTATCAGCCAAGTATGTTCAGATTGTATGTTCTTTTAGTAATATGTGTGTATGATATTGTTTATTGTTGAATGATAAATATTTCCTAACGTAGGGAGACCGGGGCAAGTTGATACAGGGGGCAGGTTGATACAGAAGAATTATCTCGTCAGTGTATATACAGTGGTGGATAAAAGAAAGTTTACAACTTTTAAAATCGCATAACTTTTATAAAATTCATCCAAACGAGTTGAGTGTTTTTGAATCAAAGTGAGCCTCTGACTTATATTTTTATTTTTTTTTGGTACCAAAAGAAATTGGTTTAATAAATATTTGTTGATTTGAAAAGAGTTATTTACATACTTATTTAGTTTAATATTGCACGTGGCAAAAAGTCCATTTTGTATTGACAAACTCAATGTATAACTCAACAAACGAACTTCGTGAACGTAAAGCATAATAATTACGGTTTATACAAAATAACACCAAATATCTCTAGACTGTTAGTACTAAATTTTAAATAAATTTATACGAAGAACGGGACTTTTATCCCCACTCTACGTTACATTTGTTTACGCGAGGCCCGTGGGCAATCTTACATTTCATTGGGTCGCGGTGAAATCTTGGACTCTGACCAAACGAATAGCGGATCCCTGGGCGATAAGATCTATGACCAAGGCGTTCTAAAAACTTCAGTCATCCACCGTTTCGAAATTTTCCCTCCAACCTCGTAGAAGAAGAAGCAAGGCCCGAAAAATCTCGCGTTACGCAAGAAATTCCTCACGAAGGCGATACCCCAAACGTTCTCGTCAGTCTTCTCTGTAGGTACCATATCCCCGTGATCGTTGTAGCAATTTCCCACGTACTCCGGCCGAACTAATCACGCAACATCCGAAATCTTTTCCCGCGGCGTAATTACGGAATAATTTTTCACGCGATCACGTGCCCGCTTCCATCCACCCTCCGCCACCTCTTCCCAGCCACCCCCATCCTTCTCATATTTCATTCGCGCGTCAGAGCGCCCCGATCGCCAGTCATTATCACCGTTGCTTCGTTGCAATTAACTAGTAGCATCCAGTCGAAAACGATTCGCGAATCTCGGGGCGGCGGTGCTCGGAAAATTCAACGAGTATTCCAGTTGCGTCGCACCCCCTAAATCTTCCGCGTGCGTTTGCGCCGCAACAAATACGAGGCACGTATTCTTTCTCCCCGGCAGATCTCCGCGGTTGATTCGGGTTCATGAGCATGATGGTCGCCTCGCGTGCCAAGATAAATGTACCGCAGACACGTTATTACCTATCGGTACGTGGCGCCGGCCGCGGCCCACCGAAACACGTCATATCGTAGGCAGATGTATGGAAGCGGTGCTCAAGGAATACCCATCTACCTGGTTACGTACGGCTCAGCAACGTCGCAGGCTTGAAACACGGTGTGGTCGTGTTGGACACGCGACACCAAGACCATGTTCTAGTAATGGGTATTTGATTACGGCCACCAGAGACTACGTTCCTCCGTTCACGGTTTTACGCCGCGGAGCGCGTAGACGGCGACGAGGTCGATAGGATCATCGGAACGTCGATAGCACTTCTGTAAACTTTGTTTAACCTTTGAGACACCTGTGACATTCTACGCGTGATTGGTGGCCAACTGCTTTCTACGACCTTGCCGCGCGAGCTAATCACCAGCAGCAAATAGTTCCCCATCTTCGCTGTTCGGCCAAGGTCCGACATCCTTGATACAGCCACCGCGAATACATCATAGAGAGGATAGACGGGAGCAACGGCGATAATGATGATGTTGATGGTCATTACCATGGAAACGAACCGCCCATTCAAGCTTGTCTTGCCACCGTGTTTCGAAAAAGAGGACGCCGAGGAGCGTGTCGAGGGGTAAACCTATCTGGAAAGAAGACGCCGGAGGGGTGGCGTATTCGAGATTGATCGCGGCGGAATCAAATACTTTATTCGGGGCCCGCGGCCCGCGGGTTCCAATGACAAACGCGTTACAAAATATTTTTAGATTACCGGTTGGGGGATTTATGGGCGCATTAACCGACGGTATTCCTCCGCGTCGTCGGCCTGCCGATATTAACACGTACGAAAGTGAATTACCGCGCATCAACATGCATTCCCAAACATATTCCCTTGGACGTGTAAAGGATGGCGGTCCATTAGCAGGTAAATCGTACCTCGAATCCCGGGCTCGGGAGTCCCTCCTTCCTCGGTGTGTCGTCGTAAGCCCGTCGAGCGTGTAATCGGTCCGTTCGCCGTGAAACAAGAACGAACAGTCCCCGAGCGAATCGAAGAAGGAAACCAGTCGAAGGGGAGGAGGGACGTTATTTCGCGAAATCGGTTATACACGCGAGGGGGCCCTGGCCGATCCAACACGGTAGCACTGCAAGACGGATGACCGCCATTATTCCGGATATGCTAACGGATGCCTCCGCTTATTAATTTAATTGCCTGCCATTACAAGCAATGCATAGGTAATTAAACTCGAGTGAAAACGAATACACCGACTTCGCGGAGTAGCTGCTTTCAGGATGGTGACTATTCGCCGAGATTTTTCCAACGAGCCTGGCAAAAGTTTATTCGAAACGTGGTTGGTAGAAATACAGATTTCATTTGTCTCTGCTAGGTAGGTGTACCTATACCAAACCGCCCCGAGACTTTTAATACGGAACGCAGCACGCGAGCCTTATTCTTGTAATTCTACCGCTGCTCCCCTTCGCTCGCTCGTAAAGATATTAATTCCTCGATTATCGACAACCGCGGCACCCCCCCCGAGAACCGACGAATCGTTCGAAAAGCCCAACAACTCGTGCCGCCGCAGAAACAGCTCATCAAATATCCATAACGCTTTCTACAGGAAAACAGAGCAACCCCTCGTGCTACCCCCGAAGATCTGGTCCCTCCGGCTAGGGGTGTACACGGTCGACACGGCGTTTCAGTTCTCGTAGTCGAACTCGGGCAAACCTCCGACAAGGGCTCGGGTAATGAATTTGGAAAGTGCAATCAGTAGCGCAGCCCTAGGGGGAGGGGTGACTTCAGGGTCGTGGAGCTGGTGAAACTCTCGGTTCGACCGCCGGGAGATGGCGGCAAGGGTGGAAGGGTGAAGAGCGTAAAGGGGGGTGCGCAGGAGGATGGAAGAGGCGCGGGACAAGGAGAGCCAGAGCCACGGCACCGTATCAGAACAGAGGGAGGAAAGAGGGATGAAAGAGGGCGGATGTGACGCGGAATGATGGAGCGCGGACCGTGGAGAAAAATGAGAGTGGCGGAAAGGCGAGGGTGGAGGGACGCTGATGGATCGGCGCTCCTCCCTCCGCTGCACCCTCTCGCGGCACTCTCACGCCCGACCCTCTCCGGGCTTCCACCCCCGTGAGCCACCCTCCACGTTCAGGTTCGCGCTCCCAGGGGTAGAAAAGCCCCGCAATATTACTCATAGTCCGCGGGCCTCGTTCTCCTCTCTCTCTGTGTCCCCCTTTCTATTTTCCTCCTCTCCCGTTTCTACGCTTTCGTCTCTGTCCCCTTTTCTTTTCATCCTTCTTCCCCCTTTTCCATTTACTCCGCCGTTTCCCCTGCTATCGTCTATGGCTGTTCGATTTTCCGTTCCGCGGACTTTACAGCGATTTGGTCACTCGCGATGCTTCGGTCGACATAATTGTCCTAAGTAGATCCTGTAGGAGAGAACTCGGGAAAAGTTTTGAAAAGTTCTCCAAATGCTCCTGGTGAACTTTCGGGGCTCGATAGTCTTGAAGCATTGAAATCTCTTGAACGCTTCTATTCACGGATCACTTACGAAAATGATATTCGATATCATTCGAGAGATTCGTTGTACTTTGAGAGTCTCAAACCCATCGCTACTCGTTGCGTTTGCGTTTTAACCATCCTGGACAGCAGCCTGCACCAGCACCTCCGAGGGAATTATTTATTCATACTGGATCTCTCGAAAGTAACCGCCCTTTTCGCGACCTCCTTCTAGCGCGATGGGCAATGGGTAAGGTGGGACAGGTTTACCTATCGATTTTGTTTCCGATGCCCTTATTATTTCCATCCAATAACTTTCTTTCTACGATATTATGTCATTTAAGTCTCGTATCCTCATTTTCTTCTATTTTATTTATCCACTACTCGGGGCAACGGTACTCGGGGTAATAAAATTTGCCAGTGTGCGCGTGAAAGTAAATAGTGTTTACACATGACAAATTTGGTACGCAGAAATCGGTTGGTCATGCATCGTTTCATGATGTAAAGTTAAACAATTTGTTAACAAAAACCGGTGCATTTAGTTTAAGGGTATATTGACCGTGGGACGATATTTCCGGTAAATATTGTGCTTCCGGCAGAGCCAAACAATGCGCGACGCAATTTCGTCGCTGTTTCACGGTTAAATCTGTTAGGCAAGGACTCACCAACAAATCCGTATATTTATTTGTTATGTCTGATGCAAAACCCATACGTTTTGCATCCACCTTTTTTGATCCAATAAATTATAAGCTTGCGTTGCAGCGGATTCCCGTCAGGCCTCTGACACGTTTGCCGAACCCGGTGATTGGTCAACGAATATCGGTGGGAAATTACGCGCTACTCTCGAGGCCTCACCTTTTTCTCCTCTATAAACCGGGTTCAAATAATTTCTTTTTGTTCCTTCCGTTTGCGCACCGTAGAAAAGAAAACACGGAGTAAAGGCCTGGGAGAAGTCTTGAAATCCTGAAACATCTTCATCGAAACCCGGGACCAGGTTCGATGCCAGTGTCACGATTCGAAAAATCGAGAGAAACAAGGGAAGCCAAATAAAATCGTCGATACGAAACCCGGCGAGACGTTGCCCAGTTTGTCGCTGGCCTCGACAAGCGGGCAGCGGCGGCGTGGCGCGGCGCGGCGCGGAATTGAAAAGGGCAAGCTTGCCAGGCAAACAAACGCGGAGGTTCATTCAGCGATTCTAATACGCGAGACATCAGAAGCGATCCATCTAGGCCGCGCTTCAATACGAAAACTGTCGGCGTCAGAAGCGGTTGCCGCAGGGGGCTGGAGGGGTGGGCTCGGGGGTGGTAAAGGGGAGCGGAGTCGCCTGGCAGGTACTATCGGGCGGTAGCCGAGACTGAGCTTTTGCACGGTTAGCGCGATTCGGATGGCGGCGCCACGAACCGCCATTACTCAACTATTCACTCGGTAACGCAATCATACGTCACAAAGGCCTTTCATTTGCAAGCGCATTGTGGAAACCCGGCGATATTAATTGCCGCGGCTCGTTACCCTCCCCAGCCCTTCCCCCCGGTGGGCTGCTGCCGCCGCCACCGCCGCCCACCCCCTCGCGTTTCCCGGCGAACCACCCTCCGAAAGCCCTCCACCGCCACGTGAACCACGGCTATTCCCCGTATTACGTATTCCAGTGCCATGCGGCGGCTCTGTCCCGCGTTCCCACCGACAACCCTCGCTTCCGACCTCTGCGTACACCCTCTCACCCTCTCGCTACTCCGCGGAGCAACGAGGACCAGTCTTTCTAAAGCATTCTTGCGCCTGACAAATACGTCGTCCGAGGACGACGCGAGGATGGAACGTGACTGCTTCGTTTCCGCTGCCGCGCCAGCCCGAGCCACGCCGCGTTCGCGAATATTAATTTTTTGCGGCGACGCGTGATAGGGGAGACCAGTCACCACCGGGGATGAAAAACACCGAGAGGGGAACGACTGGTAATGAGCCAGGATCGAGAGTCGATTACTATTTTCTGTGATTCTTGAAGGCAGCGGGTGCAACCCAGAGGGTGCAAGCCAAGGGGCCCTAGCACCCCCACGGAAGGGGTGTTGTGAGAAGAGAAGAAAACTGGATTTTATTCTTGAAATCAATTTTTATAATCACGTAATGAATTTCATTGAATTTGCATTATAAATATTTTTATCCCTTCAAATCGGCTTCCCCACAGAATCGTACAGAGTTATGAACCGGTTAACTGGCACGGCTTTTTTACTATGCGTGCCCAAACTGGCAATGTCGAAAAATTAACTGAATCACGCCAAATTTGGTATACAGGGTTATTTTTGAGTCGCTGAATCGATTCCGGTTTTTTTTTCATCTCAAAAATAGGATTTAGGGGTGAGTTTTTTCAATTCTTTACTAAACCTTTTCTTTATTTAAAATTTTTTTATTTCTTATTTTTTTAGTCCTGAAATTTTCACCAGCTAACTACTGAAGTAAGAGCTTATTTATGAAACTGAATACAGTACGAAAAATTTATACAAATCCCAACAATTCGACGCAATTAGTCATTTTGGCTATATTGAGTCTGCTATATCGATATTTAAATCTCCAAGTCCAAATTTAGATTCAGCGACCCCAAAAACCCCTATATACAATTTTTCTAAATCCCAATAATGGTTTAATATTTGGCAGCCATTTTGCCAAATGCCAAATTCAGATTCAGCGACCCCAAAAACCATTAGATACCAAGTTTCATTCAAATCTTTTGAAAATCAAAAAAGATATACCATTTGATCATATATGATACATCGGTAAGCAGAATTGGCCAAATTTTTTTTGTCATATATGATACATTGTCATTTAACCGATTAATCGTAACACAGACTCGAAGTGTCTTCAAAGACAAGATTTTTAAATCGCACGTGAAGCCTTCCACTGGCTTGCAATGTGCTTCTTGATCGGGTAAAACGATTTTAAAAACAGCGGAGGACGTTCGAATTACAAGCGCGACCAGAAAAGAATGCAATCTCCAAGAGGATCGCCCATTTTAGAAAACCTCGCGAGGGAGCACCACGTCGCATTTATTGGAGGGCGTCCGAGGTCGTCATGGATATCCTTCATATTATATATTCTATTTTCGAGCTGCCTGGTGTCCCGCGCTGACACCGCCAGCGTCCTGTTTATGCAAACTTTTCGCGCGCGCTCGAGAGTTCCTGAAGCACCCTCGCGTGTGCCAGATACAAGCTGCAAGATAGGACAATAGGATGCATCGCATGCAGGCCGCGCGAGATACGCGTTGCGCTGGCAAGAAGGATGCTTCGAAGCGGTTAAGTGCGCCGGACAGCTTTTTCGTTCCGTTAAAAACATTGTGGCTCGTCGGTTTCGCGAATCGTTGCATATTTACGCGGTTTTAATTGTTCCAACGAACGCGAGACATGAATACGATTCGTCCTCCTTTCGGACTCTATATTCCAGCTTGCAATTATTTTCCCTCCACATTGTTGCTATCGGTGTGCGGGTTTCGCCTCGCATGCGTCATGGAAGTCTGGATTTGTGGCAGCTTTGCAAATTGAGCTCGTAAACCTCTTTGTGATTATGGTTGACAGTTAGGGATTAAAAAGAGGGAAAGAATCAGATGTTGCTTTGGTCTCTGCTTTCTACGATTTATAAGAAGCCTCCTACTTAATCTCATCTTATGAAAAATGTCCTATTACTGCGGTTGGACCTGCGATTTATACTATATAAACCGCGTTAATTAATATTTGATTTTGTAACGTTAAAAGAGATGTGTACTCACCGTGGTGTAAATCAGAGGAGCTGAGAGATTGAGTTATCACTATTGTAAGGGAAATTTCACTATAATAAACACTGGTGTCAAGAGAAGTTGAAATATGTATATTGGTAGAAACAAGCTTGCTAGTGGTTACAATAGCGGCTCGATCACGACTGCTGCTCGGCGTCTGTCTTTTTTACCCGCTCGCCGCTATGACGCACCGTGCAGACTCGCTGTGTTGCCACGTCGCTGCCGAATTCGTGGAACCCTCAGCCCCAACATTTCTTACACTCTGTTCCACCTCCTTGTATTAAATTCCACGCTTTAAGCTATAACCTCGCGGAATGAGGCGAGAATGACTTGCACCAGTCTCAATCTCGGAAGCTTTTACAGAGACTTTTAAGGATAAAGCAAATTACTGAAATAATATTACAGCTGTTTCTGTTTGCTTCCCTATGCGACAGTCGCTGTCTAGAAGTAATTTATTTTCAAATCACATCGATTGCTATTTGATTTCATCCTACTTAATCTTATTTAAAGAGCATATCGCGGCGAGATCGAGCCAGTCTTTTGTTTTCTTTTCCGTTTAAGCGATCCGTCTATAGAGAACGGGTCTCAAAGGATTCTTGCCAGTGACAAATACAAAGCCGAAGACATTCCTCCGGTGCCAGTCGTTGATTAATTTCGCCGTGTGGATTGTAAGACGGAGAAGTAGGCAGTCACTCACAGGCATATATACAATATGCTCGCGATTTTTCATGTCCACGCTCGGATACACTGCTTTATCAGGCGTGTAACGAAAAAAGCAAACATCGAAATTGGATTACACGCTCCTCGACGATCGAGTACATTATTATACATTAGAAATGTCCAGTGGAAACGAAGCGACGTTGCTCTGTATCGCTTCCTATTAATAATAGACTTTTGCAACCGTCACCTCGCTCCTCGATACGTTCTAGCGGTAATTGATGTGTTCGATCTTGATCAAACGCACGCTTCTAATCGTTACTCAATCTGCTGGAAGTGTGAAGAAAAGATTAGGCAATTTGTAATAACGAGTCGTTGCTGGCAACTTTCAATAAGTGCAGCGACTGGAAATGGTTTCTTTTTAACCGACGCCTTTATCGCGCAGACGAATCGAACACGCGGGATTGTTGGCTAGTCGAACTCCTACCTTCTTTACGACCTGCTCTGCTACCCTCAATGAATATGTAATTGAAGAGTCCGTGTAGAAAATGCCAAGAATCTAATTTTTCACAAGAGAGAAACAACTTCCCTGACTTTAAATTAGGTATTTGGGATATTTGATTTGTTTTAATTGCTAAATATGCATAAGTATGCAATAACCCAAATGCATTACAAAATTTTTTACTTTTTACATTAATATAGTCCAAATTAACCGCTTAAATTTTTTTTTAATTTTGTCACTTACAGTGTTTTCTACAAGTACTCTTCAATTATGGTTCGGTACCTAACATTAGAAACCTAATTTTTTATTATATATTCGTGACCACTACACCTATGGCTTGAAAATGAATATATATAAAATTGAAACTAAACATAAAAATCTTTCATTTATAAACAAAAAAGGAAAAAGTGATATTCAAGTTTCGGGGCGAATCGGATAACAAACTTTTTAGAATCAACTTAAACAATGACAATGAAGTCAAGTGACACTATTTGAGCCCTAAATGATGTGAACTTTTGCCCCACATATTGGGTAAAAGTTGGCATTTGACATTTATTGGAAATATTAATTTTATATAAGTTGTCACAAGTAAATTTACATGAAGTCAGTCTCTGTTGAATAATAAGTAATAGTAGTTATTTCTCACAAAATGATATGACTATCAGTGCAATGCCAAAGATTTTAGAGAAATCTAAACTTTAAGTGCGCACTTTTGCCCCACCAAAATTGTAACGTTCGCACACAACTATCTTACAGAAACCATATGCCATCTCTAAACAATGACTTAAAACAATTAACGAGCTATTGCAGTAGTTGCGTGGGAGGGGTACGATGTACTATAAACGATCGGAATGCTCATTTCTATCGCGATGTAAGAAATATGATCTAAATTCTACCTTACCTATGATCTACCTTACCTAAGCACATTAGCACGTTGTGCTTTGAGGCGTATCTACAGCTTGTATGCCAATCAGTATGAATTAATACACCAGCTTCTCCTACGTAGTAAGCACGACGCTTGGCTCTTCTTGGCATGTACATCCGTCCGTGTGTTGTGTACGCGCCGCACCACCGAGGGGTTTACGCGACATAGAACACGATTCATCAGGCATCCCCGGCTACACCTTTAATTAATACCTAAAAATCCAAGCCTGCAGGCGGACATGTTTCCCGGGCGGTTGGTTATCTCGAGTACAGGGCCGAGACGTGTTCCGCTCATATCCCCGGCCCGTGTTTACCGTGTCTGGACCGTGTCGAAAAGCCATCCTCGTTCACAATCGTCGAGCCTATAAGCGGCGCGAAGCGTTACGGTGCGGCGGTCCCGTTTGAAAAATCGCCTCGCCGGAAAAACCACCTTGGGGTTGAAGGATGCGACGTGTTTGTCTTCGCTCCTCGTCAAACTCGGTCGAATTCGAAATAGAGCCCCCCGAGATGCCGGCGGGAAGGAAGGCGAGAGACGAACACGGATGGCCCCAGCGACAGCTGGCCTCCCTTCCAGGCGTATGTACCTACATCCAGCGTCGATCTCGCGCAGAAGCGTCGCCGTCCTCGAGACCCTTGCACGTCTCGGTCACACTTTCCACGGAAAAAAAAACCGATCGCTGACGTTTGATGGATCGCGACTAGGATACTCTGGACAGAGAGTCACTCTGTTTTTCCACGGCTCTTCCCTCGGCTCTCTCTCTCTCTCTCTCTCTCTCTCTCTCTCTCTCTCTCTCTCTCCCGCGGCCATCAACCGGCAGCCGACTCTTTCTTACGCGGCGGAGCAGGCTGAAGAACAAAGACATCAACGCTGATGGATGCGCGAGAGCACCGGCCACGCTCCTGGCGAGACCGAGCGCAAGTTCTGTATTGTCTCTCGCCTCTCCAGTGTTCTTTGATCGCCTGGCAAGATCAAAGAGCGCATCCCGAGTCTTTGATTCCCGTGGAATGAAGTTCGGACTGGTTTTAAGGTGGATGGGCTTTTTATTTAGGCGCAGAGCGTTTTCATTCTCAGCTCGGGCGTTTATATATGAACGGGTATTAAGCTGAAACGAGGCGACTGTCGGTTGGCTTCTTAATTTAAACGGAAACAAGTTCGCGGGAATGAGGAGCGATCAGTCGCCGATGTTCCGTCCTTGTCCCCGCGTAGCCACCCTCTCGCTGTCACATATTTGTCATTCCTCGTTAAACGGAGGAAAAATTGAGCGGCGAGGGAAACACGACACTTGATGGACGATTTTATACTAAGAAACTTTCTAATAGTAGGTAGTGACAAAAATAATCGAAGACTGTTGCGTGGAATTCTGGCACCGCTGTATCGTTAACGGCACTTTTGACCAAAGAACAGTGCCAGAAATTCAATTCCGTTCGTCTAACCGAGCCAAATGTATCCAGCTTCCTCGTATTCGGCAATAAGCAGCTCGGGTCCTCGAGATTCGGCCGCGCGAAGCGCCAAAGAGCGGAGCGTCTTTCGCGGGACAGGAACGACTATTAATTACTGTCCGCGGTGGCTGCGCGCGCGGCTAAGGAAAGTAATTATGTGTCGTAGGCCGCCACTTGGGGCTGAAGACGTACGAGCCGCAACAAACGTCATTTTTTAACGCCGCAACCGACTCGCCGTTGATCTTCGTCCGCTCGAGGAAGAACTCCGCGACACCTGGCGCACCGTTCTGCGATCGAAAGTTGCCGCGGGAATATAAATTGCAAGCCTCTACTTAGGTTTAAGTAGCGGTGTCGTGACACCGCTTTACTAGCAGCGGAAGAAAAATGCGCGACTCGTCTCGTGTCCCTTTTTCAACATTAGGAACACAGCAGCGACAGCGGCGAGCCTGAAGCTGCATTATCGGCGGAGACCTGTCCCAGAATTCGGTTGGCGCGGGATGCTGCGAGTGAAAGCATCGTTCCGTGCGTGCGCCGTCACTCGAGACCTAAGACAAAGTTTATATCGTAGGTAATGGGGCACTGAAAGCATGACAAACGGAATCACGAAATAACTCAATCCCGCGGCACGCCCATGGCCTGGAATAATTTTGCACGGTTCCGCGAGGCTTCTTAAGCGTAGCTAGCCACACGCTCTCGCTAGTGACTTCATCGGAGCGGCCTCGAGCACGCTCTCCTTTTACCACTGATAACACGAATTTACCGGCCCGGTTGTTTTACTCGCGCCTGCCGGGGCCGAGAAGAAAATGGCCTCTTTTCACATTACGCATATTACGTAGGGAACGCAGCCCTTACCTGGCTATCCATGCGGCAGCAAGCCGGTCATCATCATTACGTTGCCGGGAATCGCGATATTATGCTTTATCTCTCTGCCAGCGAAGTCCTCTGTATGATGGTTACATGCGCGGCCACGATCAAGTATGCAAAAGTCGAATTTGAATAATGAGATCTTAATGATAACGTTCCGAGCCGCCGAAAGTTTCTCCCGGGGCTGGCTAAATTCGCCGCGCGAGTGACACCCTTCGCCGGCCCGGGCACCGCATCGCCTCGGAAATTAATCGATCACCAGGTGGAATCAGGTTGGCGGTCGCGCGACATGTCGGGCATTTCTCGGGGCAGATTGGAGGCCGTGCCACGAAATGCCGCTATCCGGGAGTTTCGGTTGCAAATTTGATGGGGCTGCAATTTCTTGCAGGAATGTGACGCCCGAGAAAATTGATCCTCGCTCGCATGCTTTGCAACCCGGTGGGACAGCTGCTGTGAATAAATAATCGACTCGAGCTTCAAATTTTCGGTACAGTTACGAAGGAATATAATTTCACTGAGCCGCCATTAAATTTCGCGTTCCGGTGTCGGGGAGACGGAAGGTTTCACTGGCAGGCGGGAAGGGTTTGCTCGATTCGTATTTGCTTGTTCGCCGATCGAAACGGCGCGGCCCGCGGTGATGCGCGGGGTGAACCCGTAGGTCCAACAAGCCAAGGAAGCAATTGGCCCCGCTGACCAAATTCCCGGGGATCTATTCTAATTGCGCAATTTGTAAAGGGGGCTGTTGTTGAACGGAGGAACGGTAGGATCGGGTGGAAATTAAAAAGCATTAATAACAAGCGGATTGGTCGGCGGAGGTATCCGTGGAGAGGTGAGTCGCAAGATGCAGAGAAGGAAGAAAAGAGAAGAGAGGCCGATTCAGGATCCACGGGTGGGTGGATGTCGTGGAGGGGGTCCGGATGAGCCGCGAGGAGAGAGGATGAAAGAGGTGGAGAGGCGGGGAGAGTTCTTGGTGGCCTACGGAGGGTGAAGCGGGCTAGACGTAGCCGTTGGACGTTGCCGTGTAATTTATTTCCCTTCGCTTCCGCGTCGCGGCCGAACGAAACGTCGGATCGACGGGGGGTGGTCCGTGGAACACGGCCCGATCAACCTATCCTCCATCGACCACCGTCACTCCCCCCCTCCCCCACCCCCCCCCCCCACCTCCCCTCGCAACATCGCCCTTAGGAGTCCAGTGAAATTTTCGAGAATATCGCCGGTCCCGTATAAATCACGTTTATCGGCCGCGGAGAAGCTCGCAAGGCCGGCCTGAATGCTTCAACAGATCGACTCAAAATGATTTTCACGCTTTGGTAATTCCCCGTCGTCGATGCTGGTTTCCGCTTCGGCTACCGATACCTCGGGCTTGCGGCCGAGGATTCTCGAATTTGTTACGACTCGCGGGGGTAGAACCTTCCGTTGATCGCAAATCAATACGCTCAGATACGCGGTAGTTCGGATCGGGAGAAAGAGTGACGGTCGATCATGCGTAACTATTATATTCATGGTTAGAAATTAATAAAAAAGAAACTACAGCTTCTTCAAAGATGCTTCAAAACATCGTCCAAATTTCAAATGAATCGAAGCGCTGGTTTCTTAAAAATAAAATCCCAAATTTTGCTATTTTTTTTTAGCCCAAAGAATAGGATTTCCCCTTAAGAATCAGAAAATATTTCTAAAAAAATATACCTACATTCATTTCACAAAATTTGAATTGTACTCTTTTGCCACTTAAAGTATTTTTTGAAAACTTTATTTACTTAGTATTTAATTTCCTTTAAGTTTAGTTTACTTACTTTATTTAACTACTTATTAGCTAATTTATTGTTCAGACTCTGTAATTTACATCTGTCCTTGTTATTGTCAACCCTGTGGATTCTCGTATAATTATTCATAATGATAATAATACTAATTTATTTCTTATAAAAATTAAATGATAGCCTTATAGTTGTCGGTGGGTCCCCTTTGTCTCCTGGCGAGCAATATTTTTAGACCCAGTCCGCCACTGATTATTACCACACCTTGAGTAAAAATTTATGTTAAGAGAAAAAATATAAAATTACGCTTTGCGGATGACTCAAGCATCATTATTGATTATCGCGCATTCTGACGGACGTTCTGAATAGACAGGGACAAGGGGTCAACATTTTTCGCCATCGCTGGAATACGGCGAAAATTCGTACCGAGTCAGAGGCCCAAGAAGTGCCTTTGATAAATCGCACTCGATATTTTTTTACTTTCCCCTCGTTCGTCTTGTAGAATGCGCTCTCACCCGGTTTCCCAGCCACCCTCTTACCCCTTTTCATCCCTCGTTCGCCCTGCCATGCTCGACGTGAGTTTCATGATTTCTTCGGCCATGCTTCCTGTTGTCCTTCCCACGCTCTTCTGCCTCGAGCACCGCACCCTTGCGCGCAATCCGCCTGATTCTACGAAATTCCAACAACCCCGATTCAGTCGAAGTGTACTTAAAACCGGATATTATTACGTTCGATGCGCGAAGAATTGTGCGAGACCTGCGAACGAAAACGTCGAGCGGGTAATTTGCAACCAGCGCTGCGATGCAATGGCGTCTTGAGACGGCGGCCTGGCAGGATAAAGGGAAAAGGAAACAGGAAGAGTTCTCGTTGGCCAGGTTACTTTAAACAAGATATGCGCAACGATTCCACGAGAGTCAGAGGAAGAGGAAGAGGAAACTGAAAGGATCTCGGAGTCAGTGACCTTGGGCGGGATTTATGGCCGCCCTTTTAGCTATTCGTGACGCAGGGAACGAAGGTCGTCCTCGTGTGGAAGAATCGCTCGGTCGCAGCGTGAAGTTGAAATCCTTTCCGAACTTAAAACTGTCCTTGATCCCCGATACAGTCCTATACAATCGTTAGCGGACGCCTTTGTCGCAGCGACCGAGGAGTCGGGTTAAAAGCCTGGCTCACCAAAATCTTGTATGCCCATTGTGCCACGCAGTATTCTGCTCCATGTACCTTTCTCAAAGCAAAGTGACAGAGATCATTGATGTTTACCCCTAGGATACGGATCTTGAGGCCAAAGGACCTTGAGGTTCGCAATTTCTTGCAATAGTAGTAAATTACATTTTCTCAGCATCGGCCGATTAATCCTTAACCCGTAACCAGTGGGATCCCACTTTGTGACATAAACGGTAACGTGGAGTCTCGTAGACTCCTCTTTAATAATTTGATATTGTCAAGCCTAAATTTATTTTTATTATATACTGGAGTTAGAGTAAATTTACTTAATTCGTATCTGCGGATAAATCGTACCCCGCTGTTTCTTTTAAACTAAGACAGTCACAATCACCCGTAGGGATAGAAAGTGTAAACAACAGTTAATAAGCCATAAGCAAATCGAGTCACAATGCCGTGACTCCTCAAAAAAAATATAAATCAGGTAAGTGTTTCGAGTATTTTTCATTAAAATTTTGCCATGATTCTTAAGGATTTGAATATTTGGTCACCGATTCTCAAAATGTAGTTTCGAGAAAAACACGTTTAAAGTTTCAACTTAGGTTTACATCCTTCATTACATACCTATACTAAAACTCTCACAGCTTCATCAATTTTAGTCGGATCAAATTGAAACTTTCACATAATACTTTTGAAATATTGTACTTTAAGAAAATGTCAAAACCCCAAAATCCATTTTTCCGAATTTTGCAGATAGGCATAACTCCTTTAGTACACTTTATAATTACATAATCCAATCGAATCAACACAAGACTCTCGTTCACATCAGTAGATAAGTAGGTGCCTATCCATAAAACACCGAACTGCCCTGCCACCTTCTCCTTTCTCCAGTCCCTTCACCGAAGCCGGACGTATTAAACGATACCCACCCCCCCAGCTATCGTTAAACAGTCATCCATTTCACGCGGGAAAATATAGTCGGTCCTCTTCATCATCCCGTATCGATCAACCGTGGCGTGTGACACGGTGCAAAAAGCGCGGTTTTAAACACCGAACTTCGAAAGCAGACGAACGAACGCCTCGTCATCGACACGATTCGGCCGCCGTTCATCACCTTGCCGCGCGTCAAGTATTCGCGTCCGCGTTCAAGTATTCCGGGGCAATTAAAAAAGAGGCAAAAAACAACAGAGCCACGGCGGAGGAAGAGGCAGAACGGCCGCAGTGCGGCGCGGGAAAAAAATTTTCGCGAAAGCCCTTTCATCACACTTGCCCGCCAAACTGTCTCGCTGGAGTTTTTATTGTGTCCGAATTGCGAAAGCTACGGGGGAGAGTTATTGTGAAAGCACCGAACATGTGGACGTTAACACCGTGAGAGCTCGTTTGGTGCGGACCAAGGGTGGAACGGGGGGGGCCGGGGGGGAGGGCCAGGCTTGTTGGTATTACGTAAGCGTTGCGCGACGCGAGGCCATTTCAAAAATGGAAAAAAAATACGGGAAAAAGAGGTTACGTCCCGGGTGCTGGCTGGCTGATGCCAACACGGCTTTTTAATTAGAGCCGGCAGCGCACCAGCACCTGACATCCTGCAACGCCGCGACCCCTTCATCAAAGTATCATTCTCGTTTCGTCGAATTTCAGCAAGAATTGCGGCGCATCGAGTCGCTGGTTAAAATAAAAACCTGGGAAAAAAGAAGACGGGAAGCGTAGAAATATAATATTCCATATATTTTACCGTTAACAATTTTCAAAGAGGCGTTAATCGTGCTGTTTTCTGATACATTCGACGCGTCTTAATCTTCCTCCGCGATCGCTCCACTTTCCCCGGTGAAAGGTTCGACGAGCTATTATTTGAACGTAATGCGCGCTGATGAGTATCGGCTGCTCGCTCTCGAGTTCTCGAGCCGCGCTTTGATCTGCCGCGAGCGCCAAAAAGTTCCGCGGCATGTGTATCGATCTTGTTAAACGATGAAAGGTTCGCCCGTGTTTGGCAACGTTTGAGGATCCCGTTTGTTATCGCCGCCTCGTAAAGCGGAAGACGATCTCGATACGAGCGCACAGCGGTGGCCGCTAATTAAGTTAGCTGGGCACAAAGGAAACTGCCATTCCGATACGCGATCAGTAATTACGGGCAGAGATACAAAGCGGGGTATTAAAAAATTCAACGTCCTTCAAGATGGACGACAAGGCTGCACGCCATGCCCCTCGCGAGCGAATGACACATCCCCTGAAAGGCATGCTCTTCCAATCCGTTGTAGGGAGCCCTTAAACCGAACTGAATTGAACGGAACGCCACCCCTACCGAAGCGAGCAGCTACAACAGCCTGAGCGCGGAGACCTACTCGTATTATCCACAGTGACAGGATGGCGGAGTTATTAATGGCCGCGACAGTGACAAATGACGAACTGTCGGCGCAAGCAAGACTGATATGGCGGGCTTCGTTCCTCTCTTCTCTCCTTCGTAGCCTGCTCCCTGTCACCTTTCTCTCTCCCTCTCTCTCTCTCTCTCCCTCCGTTATTCCCTCGTGGTCTCCGGCCCCGTTCATCCCCTCGTTCCCGACTCGACCTTCTCCCGCGTTTCTGCCAGCGCTACTCCGGGCTAACTTCGGCCAAGCCTCGTGTCCAAACACGGGCCAAACATCGCCACCGATACACCAGCCGACGTTTCTTCCAGTGATATCAATGATCGAGGAATCTTCCATGGGGACACGCTACCTTTCGGCCCTCCCTCCTCGATCATTGATATTAGGAGTTAGTGGAGCGTGGGGCTTCCACGGGATTATGGGAATCCGAGGACCCCGTCTCCTCCCTGTCCAAGCTCCTCTATTGTTTGTTCCGTCGATGAGGAGATTTGTCTCATCCCGAAGTGTCCAGATTCGGTACTCGCGTCAACGAAGCTTCTAGCTTCTTTTCGTGGAATTTGAAAAGCAACCCAGGTCGTACTAGACGCGTTCTTCCATTCTATGTTAAAAACGTTCCGGGATTCTCTCGCGAACGCGCGTACCACGCGGTAAGCGGAATCCCGCGCGCGGTCAGCCGACAGAAGCGCGTGGTGGACAGTCATTTTTCGGGTTTACCTCTGGAAATACGTGCGGCGCTCGTTTATAATCCCAAACTAGACGCGATCGGGGCCCGGTCGATTCGAAAAAGTGGAGGGAAGAAGGAAGGGGCCGCGTGATCGGCCACGAAATACAGCCGTGTCGTGTCGTGTTGTGTACAAAATCAAAATAAATATATTTACAGATTATCCATGGCAATAACTCATGCGCGGTTTGAATAGGCGGCAGGGGGTCTCTTCTTTTTCGAAGCTGTTCCCTCCCTCCTTCTTGCGTCTTGCCTCCTCCCCGACCTCCACCTCCTCATCCTTCTATCATTCGGTCGCTGCTTTGTATTCCGCGTTGCTTGCGCGCTGCTCCCCTTTCCCCCCTCCAAGTCGTCTTAAACTCCACGATTCTCTCAGACCCTTCCGTCGATCTCGTCCTCCCCCAGCACCCCCGGCCACCCTCTGGATTCTTCTCGCCAAAAACCCTCCGCGCACACACGCTGCTCCGTGCCTCTCTTCTTTCTCCTCGTTCTTCTTCGCCGCGGCGCTCGGCTTCTTCGCGGAGAGAAGAGCCAGAGGCTTCATCCTAAGGCAACTTGATCCACCCCTTTCCACCCCTTGCATCTCGGCCGCATCACGCCAACTTCTTTGATCCCCGTCGACCGCTCAACTTCGAAGGATCACCGGCAAGATTTTCGAAAGAATTCATAACTTTGCCCGGAGTCTTAGCCGGGAGAAGCTTTCCTGGCTGAAGGTGGCTGGTGGTGTCTGCTGGTGCCGCGGGGACACTCGGGGGTTATGTCGCTCTGGGGGGGCTTCGACGACCCGCGCGGGACCTGGAATAACGTTCCGCGATTTCCGGAATGCGAAATTCGCCCCGGAAAGAGCGGCTCGCCCGCAGGAATGTATAAAAAAAAATGGGCTAGGTCTTGCGAGGGGCGAGAAGAGATCGCCATTTGCCGTGAGTTACGTGGTCGGGACGAGAACTCGGAGGGATTGCCCTCTGGGAACAACAGGATCGACTTAATTGATCTTAGTTTGACAGTAACATCGTCGAGTGAATTTAAGCTGACGCGTTTCTGCCTGGCTGGGATAAACAGCACGCTGGCATTTACCGAATCATCGCGATAACAAAGCAGAGGATCGATATTTACGAGCGGCGAAACAAGCACAACGACAGCGGCAGCGACAGTGACATTTCGTCGGGCAATGGAGTAGAACTAGGAGCTGGAAAAAAGAATTTTGTCCGGGCGATATCGTTGATTGACAGGTCGGGAGATGGGAGGAGGGAGCAGAAATTGGAGAAACGAGACGGAACGGGAACGGAGCTGGAATAAGG
The DNA here is from genome assembly GCA_963971345.1 of Andrena flavipes. Taxonomy (NCBI): domain Eukaryota; kingdom Metazoa; phylum Arthropoda; class Insecta; order Hymenoptera; family Andrenidae; genus Andrena; species Andrena flavipes. Next base: position 79,052,299 of record OZ020480.1, read on the forward strand.
GAGACAGAGGAGCAGCAACACGCAAGCCTGATCTGCTCATGAGCGTGGAAATCCCTCGTGGCAGCCTTGGGGTTCCGAAACATCAGCGTGATTGCGTTCCTCCAGCGAAGGTATTCCATTACCGGGGCGAGCGGGTACCCTCATTCCTGCTCCACCCTCTCCAAACATTTAGCATCGAGCCTCGCCATCCTCGATCCCAGTTCAGCTCCGAGCAGACCGAGCATCGACGTGCAAACCGATATCTCCTACCCCCTTCTGTCCGCTGGACAGGCCGACGGACATTGTTGCAAATGCGACTACAGCCGTTGATGAGCTTTCGGCTCCGTTGTAAATTGGAAATGGGCATTTTAATTCGATTTCTGGACCGTTACACGTCACTATATTTAGGTGAATTATATCACGAGTGAGTGAAAGGTATGCTTTCCACGCGGCCCATCACGAACTACTGGCTAACAATTTTCATGAAACTCTGCAGATTTGCAGAATAGGCAAAGATTTTTTATTATCGGCAATCATCCACGTGGAACTGGTGAAAAGAGCCCTTAAAGTTGGGGGTCTTTTCTAAAAACAAGGGGTTGCATTCTTCTTTAAAAAAGTCTATTAAATAGATGAACGAACGTATAACTTTCTATTTGCGTCTGCAGCAGAAATGATCGAAATGCCTGGCAACGAGGTGGCTGGGGGTGAAATCGAGGGGTTGCATCGAGGAGAATGGACCAGGGTTTCGCGTTCGCCGGACTAGCCGTAGCAACTTTAATCAGAAATTGATACAGGGATGCCTGTCCTGTTTTCATTAACATTCCACAAATCCTGCAACAAATTAAATTACTTCGCCATTGCCGGGGCTAATGAATGTCGGTGGGGTGGCACCGGAAGAGGTGGAGGATCCTGAAGGACAGAGAATAGTAGGAAGTGAGACTGATAATCGATAGCTCTCGAAAGTTGAGTTCATTCGTCCGTGCGAGTCGGTTCGCTATTCGCTACCAGCCATCTTCGCCCCGCTGGAATTACACCGCCGGAAATGGAGATCTTGCGTGCGAAATACCTGTCCCCGGCTTCGCAGACTACTTTAGACCGTCGATTGCAAGAGAAGAGTTAAATTCAATGAGAATCGATCAAGTATCTACAGCCCGCTTAATCGATCCGTCAATTGTGTGAATCCTCAAAGGCAGTGACGCAGTTAGAATCTAATCTTAAGGAGGCGAATCGAAGGGATAAAAATATTTTCACTAAAATTCATAAGATGATCGTAAAAATTCATTTAAAGACTAAAATCCAGTTTTCTTTCCTTTTCACAAAGCCTATTCTTTGGGGGTGCCAGGGCCCCTTAGCCCCCACTTTGGGTGCGTCCCTGCTTGAGGGCATTCTTCTAAATATAGTCTGCGAATCAGAGCGTCACTCGCGATAAGAATTCCAGTGAAACCTTTCCACGGACTCTAAAAACAGTAGGCACTAACCGTTCAAAATTCCTAATAAATCTTGAACGTAAAAGAGAAGGAAGGAAGAAACTCGGTTACGTCGATGAAGTGGAAGCGCATTAACAGTACTGTCGCGTTGAATTGTCCTATCAGCGATCGCTGTTCCAAAGTCGGGCACGATACAATAGTGGCAGCGTTCCCGCAGCCCTTTCGAGCGTTTCGGTTGGCGGGAGTGAGCGTGCCGGCTCCATTGGTGTGTTGGTGGTTACGTGTAGGGTAGGTATAGAGGGTAGGTAAGCTACGCTGGCGTCCAGATTCCACGGCAGCGAGCGGAATGGAAGCGCACGGGCATGGCAGCGGCGGCGGCGGCGGCGGGGGCAGCCGAGGGCAGCAGCGGCGAGGGGTGGAAGAGGGTAATGGGGTTTGCTGGGAGTGACGCGGGGCTAACCGAGCGGAATCACGAGCTCCGAGGAATCGAATCCATGCGTCACCCAGGCCTGCCAACACCATTTGCAGCTAGCAAGTTCCACGGACCTTAAGTTCCGGGGGCAGACGTCGAGCGGAAACGCTCTCCGGCTTGGATTAAAGATCGCTGAATTCTCTGCAGGAGGACACTGGCAAGATTAACGGGTTGTTTTGGGTGAGTAAGGAGACGAGTGAGTCGTCGCTCGCCTTATCTTTCGAATTCCAACTTCCCCCTCGCGTTTACTTTAAAATCACCATCAATTATATCCTCCTTTAAACAACGATCCACCCTGACGATAAGCGCACCAGGTTGAGATACGGATGAGGATCGAGCGAGATGGAAGCGGGTCCTCAACGAGTCGCGGCTCGTTTTGGAAAGGCGATCAGGAGAATTCGGATGGTTGGGGAGCAGCGGGAACAGGCTCCCGGGGTGGATGATGGCGAACAATTGCATGCAACTCCCCGAGCAACCTAAGCAACGTCTCGTGCTCGTCCGCGAGAGCGCTGCCGCGTAAATGATGGCGCCCAACATTATCTATTGTGCGCCCATTCCATTTAATATTGTATTCCATAACGCAAACAAAGGTAAAATGCGAATTAATGTACTCGATTTATCACGCTTTTGTTGCGCGCTGGGACGCGGAGAGAGCGAGCGAGCCGGGGGCAGTCTGCTCCGTCTTCTTCTTCCCCCGTCCCTGCGCAAAACCCCTTTTCACCGGCGAGCCGCGCCGCCACGTTGGATGCGCCACTTTCCAGAGCTTCGACACGGGGGAGAAGTCTCTCCGGGAATATTCTTTCCTCTCGCATGCTCTCAACGTATTTTTCTTTCAAAACTTTTTTCTCTCCTCGTTTCGCTCGAGGAGCTCCATCGACATTGTTCGGGGGAACGATACCTGATGTTTCGTTGCGGAAACGTTAAGGTAACGACTGCTCCGCCGTTCAGCGACTATTAACAAACTTTTACCGCTCTGGCTGGTACTCCTCGCTTTCGTGGAATCCCAATTTCTTTCCGCTTACAGAATCCCCGGGGGAAATTAAGTATTTCGAAAATTCTCGATGCCCGATCCAATTCTTTTCTTCGTTTTCTATTCCCCGTTGAAAGATAAAGTTTCGCCGCGGTCTACCGCGCGAGGCTTAATGAAGATCGTATGACCGGGGTAATCCAAGAAGGGAACATAATAATTCAAGCGGAATACCACGGCCACTTACAAATGGCCGACGAAGCGGCCCAAGGATCGCACGCGAAAGAAAGATATCGAGGGTCGCGATTTCGAAGACGGTTAGAATTAATCGTTTGCGGGAACTGACGCAGATCCCGAGGAATTTCTCGAGGAACGATGCGCGGCCGTCCTTCCATTTTTCGGAGTCCCGCGATATTTATAAGGCCAGCATGCGCCGGGCAGGGCGAAGGGTGCTTTGGTACCGCTCGGAAATCCAGGGGAATCATTTTTCTCTACCGCGTACGAACGTTGTATGACCAAAAGGGAATCGCGGGCCAACATATGACGCTCCTACTCTGGTCCCTACGCTTCCTCCGACGCTTCAGCCCCTTTTCACACGACTTAGAAGCAGTTCTTTCTTTTTCGGCAACGATAGAGAATCCCGAGGTGTCCCGGACTTCATTACGCTCGCAGCTTTGGCCACGGTTGCAAAAACGTTATTCAAACCGTGGGAGTTCCGGTTAGTTTTGCCCGGTAATTACACACGCGAAAAAGAAAACTCGCGACACGGGATGTAGTCGCGAGGAAACTTTTCCCTTCCAACTTTCCAGCAAATCCCAGAGTTCGTCGCATTTATCATTGTTCTTGCCGGCCGACTTTCTTCCCCGCCATGTTCTGGCGTCCCTTCGATTTCTTCTGATACGCTACGTGTCGTCGCGCTACGTCGTAAATTCGAAAATGCACGAAACGTTTCGCTTAACCGCGAAACAAAAACGAAAGAAGCTTCAACTTCCACGGCAAACAACCTTCTTCTCTATCGGGGAGGGGGGGGGGGGAAGCGGGGGGTCCTTTTCGGGGAGCCAAACAGGCATCTGTCTTTCTCGCCGTCAAGCATTAACTGCTTCTTGACCCGCGATCGAACGCCGGCAAGTTTCCTAGCTGCGCCAGAAATTCGTTTCACGGAGAGGCGAAGGACGACAGATTCCCCGGGAGCTGAGTGTTTGTCCCCGATGACGCTGGAAAACAGGAGATTCGGGAGGGGCTGGCGGAGCGGAGGGGCAGAAACGCGAGACTCGCGGCCGGTGACAAACGACGCCGCGTATCGCCAGCGCTGAATAAAACAAATGAGAATGGAAGAAAGCTGACAGAGCCGGCGAACGGTAGGAATAACGCGGGATTCGAGGGTGAAAGTGGGCGAGGCCCTGGGCTAAGGGGTAGTTCAGCTAATGCGCGATGATTAAACTAACGGCTGCCACCGATCACTCCGCCACGAAAACCTCTCCGATCTTCTCCAGCATGCCGTTCGGAACCGACGTTCCGCCATCCGTCGAACGACCGCTTCTTTCCCCGTTTCCTCCGCGTTTCTTGTCGTCATTGACACACATTTCGCCGATCAGCTCGCTCCCGTGACGTCAAGTCGATCCCCGAGACAAAGGAAACGGGGCGGAAAATCCTCTGATCGCGTCCTCTGCGCTTGTCGGTTCGAAGGGGTAGTCTTTCACTCGGGGGTGGATCCTCATTTGTCCCGGACAATAGATTCCGAGTGCCCGCTACGTTCGTTGCAACGCGAACCTGACGGCGTCCTTTCGATCGCGTTACGATTCATAGGAAAAAATAAAGAGTCGCAGGTAGGCAACGCGACCGACGGTCGCGTATAAACTCGCCGAGCAACGATGCAATTGTTTACCGAATAAAAACAATATATTCCGGTAGTTAAATCCGACAGGGTCTCGCGGAGTATTTAAACAAACGAAATTAATCTGCCGCGTAAATACAATGACGCGGGGGGATGAAAATATTGTGCAGCGACGTCCGATGCTGCGTTTAAATACTCCGGAGCAGCTACCGTTCTAGTCAGTAAACCGTGTTAATATCGAACCTCAACGGGAGATCCGTTAATTTATATCGGGCCGGTGTTTACAGTAACGGCAAAAATTAACGACGTCACGTCCACCGTTAGTCATCGGAATTGACGCTAATTACCGACTGATTCGTCGAACGGGGAAATTTATTCCCCCGGACGAATTAATTAAGGGACGTCGCTTTTAACGCGGCTCGGATCATTTCTCTCCGAAACGGATTACACGAGAAAGGCTGCTCTCGCCGCCCCGCGACAGGTGAGGCGTATCAAGATGGCGGGCGTATCTTATCGGCCGCGGCGTGAAAATAACGGGCCTCGGATCTAACGACAAGCGTCCGGCATCGAGCTTTAATGTACAGGGGATTAAAATTTGATAAGGATCGACTACCTGTCGCATTCCGTGTCGACAATCGCGTGAGCCCGGTGATAATTTCACTCGTTCGATTCGGGATGAATGGTCGACGCCTGAGTGACATTTTCTCCTCAACGGGTCGAGATAAGCAGGGCCTGCGTTCTTTCAGATTGCAGGTGACGGCTGCGCTTTCAGTTGTTCAGCCCCCTTTTCACTGATACGGGATAATTTTGTACTTGCAACGGTGAACGGCGACACTGCAATTCATTTCGTAGTGTAAATGTTTCAGTGGTTAAGCCGGGAATCCACCTGGAAGCTAAGTTAGGCTGTGTTATGCTTTGTTTTAGCTTTTGGGGGAAACGGTTGTGTAAGAATGTAGGGCAGGGGTGCACAAGGGAGCTGTTTTAGCGCCTAGCTGCGAGCAACCCGTTTGTCCCGTTGCTAAGGTTAGAATCGGTGAGGAGAACTGCAGTAGTGTACGTACATTTGGTATGACTTGAACCCAGCCATATATACTGACGCTACGAGCCTACGAGCACGCACGTACACTATTGCAGTTCTCCTCACCGATTCTAACCTTAGCAACGGGACAAACGGGTTGCTCGCAGCTAGGCGCTAAAACAGCTCCCTTGTGCACCCCTGATGTAGGGGAAGGTGGGACAAGACGGGGTAGGTAAGGGTTGATGATGAATAAAACACAGATTTTCATAATCAACTAATCAATTTTATGTTGGAAATATTCTTTGGGAAGAAGTCTTTCAGTTTAACAGTGAATCAACCTAACAAGGGAAGATCCTGGAAATTCAAAAAATTCTGAAAATTCTGAATACCTATGTAGGGTATCTCTTCCTGATTACAACGCAATTTTTGTCTGCTGCTCAAATTCACTCGAAGGGGGTGAAATTAACCCCTGAATAATCTTCTATTTTCCGATTTTGTGTTGTAACTCGCCAACTGTAAGAGACAGAAAAAAAGTTTCAAGACAAAAGTTGCTTCTTGTAATCGGGAGAAAATTCTCTACATATTCAGAATGTTTCAGAATTTTTTGAATTTCCAGGTTCGAGATGTTCCCTTGTAAGTTTTACAGGTTTCAATAGAATAAATAAAAAAATCAAGAAAAGTCGTGGGGTAAAATGGGGTACCAATTAAAAAACAATATAAATAAACTAATTATTTATTGGGTTGACAGAGTAGACACACATGTATGGTTTCTTCGTCCTCATCTCCTACATCAACACAGGAGAAATGAGCCCATTTGAGACAGATTTGGCAGCTTATCCACCTTTCCACAAGGGAATCAGTTCTTTTGGACTAGTTAATAGAAAAGAACTATCATTTTCCTCGGTCCGTCTTCCGTCCGTAGTTTCCAACCATCCCGGAACAATGAGAAACTTTGATTTATATTTCTAGGTTTGTAACGAAATTAGGCTTTTAACAAAAATGCCCTTTCTCGTCTCACCACAATCACACGAACACTGCCCGAAACATTATTTACAAAAGTATAAAATAACATACGTACCTTATAGCCAGCTAAATTCTGCCTCAGAAACACACACATGTACCGGAGATTTTCTATATTATTATATCACTGTCACGGGTGTTAAAAATAAGGAAAAAGTAAGGAACTCCCAATAAATTATAAATTCTGATCTAACTTCGTCACGCGGCCACATGTTTCACTAATACACTTTTAACAATTTGATTACTTAGGTGGATTTCCGGCCTTCTTTCTTGCACGAATGCAACTGCATTCTTTATTGTACAAATTGGGCTTGTCCCGTAATAAATTAACAAATTAAATTAGATTAAATTAAATTATAGTCTACTGAGTTTGTTAAAGCGGTTTCTTAAACGACAGACGTTTCTTGATGCCAGAGGGAATACTTTCGCGGTACATTTGGGTTGCATCGAAATCCCGTGATGGGTGCAACTGCTCCTTCATCGTTTTTACATAAATTATCGACAATTTCGTTACGGACGTTCCGCGCAGAGAATCGGCCCGTCAACATCGTAATGGACGTGGCCATTACAATAACGTTGCGTTTGAAAACAAGGGAGGCGTACCGCGGTTGTTGCGGTTTCCATCAGGTACCGAAACACAAAGACTATGGGGCCATCAATCAAATCGAATCAATGAGCCCTTTGTGGGGGCCGATTTGGCTACTTATTCATTTATCATTATTAGAGGCGCGGTGTTGCGTCTGCTGCGAAACCTCCCACCTTCTGTCTCGAACGATTTACCTTCATTCATCACCCGGCTAACTCATACAAATCGTTTTATTCGCCCTTTTCCTTATCAACGATTGCGATACGTGTCTATCAATGCCCGATGACGTATCGCGACGGCGACAGCATCGGTATCGCCAGGCTGCAACTGGATCGTTAGCCCGGCCGAAGATTGAATTTCCACGTCAAATTAAATACAGAAAAAATGAAGGAATCGGCGCTCAAAGGACCGGCGAGAGTTAAAGGATGGAGGCGAATTAAATGCTCCTCGGCATCACGTCGCGTAATCCACTCGATAAAGGAGCTCGAATATTAAGGCTCGAATAAATCACGATGGCGTCGTTAATTTTTCTCTTCTTCCCCCCACCCCCCGTTTTTTTTTCCCACCAGTTCCACCCGCCTCCTCGCGTCGTCAGCGCGACGCGACGCGCCGGCGAGGTTCCGAGAGGAATCGTTCTTGCGGTATCCTTTATAAAAATGTACATATTCAGTGACCTGGCCGGCTCTGCTCGTTCCGCGGGAATTATTCACCGTCCGGCGCGCATTCGCGTGTCTTCGCGAATTAAGCCGTAGGCGTCGCTCGAAACGGCGCGAAAATAATCTGTCTACCGACCCAAACACGCAATTTTTCCGCCAGCCGCGTGGCCTGCACGCAATTTTTCCGCCAGCTTCGCGCCACCCGATAACTAGCCGCTACTCTGCTTTCCGGACGCGCGAGCGTTTCCACCGGCGTCAATTGGCCGCTTCCTCCCGATCGCTCGTGCGAGTCTTGTCGAGAGCCTTCTCTTCCTCCTTCAAGCATTTCACCTGGACTATACTATTCGGATTTCTTTGCTGGACGAGCTCCGCTGCATTCGTGACGGACGCCTTACTCGTTCCTCGTTTCTTTAAATAACTGCCGCTCGATTATGCAGTAGGAAGTAAGATATTGCGAAGGAGTGACCGAAGCGGTGTGTCGTAACGTTTGAAAGGCGAAGGCGGAACTTTACTGGATTCTTCTTTTTTTTACGGCCGATGGAGTGGAAACATTTCGCTAGCCGCGCTTTAATCGAATAATTCGTATTCCTTGCTAAGGTAAAGATAAGAGGGATCGAGTCGTAAAAAAGGAAGCAACCGCGTCGAAGAAGGAATTCATTAATCGCAGGATGTATCGAGTTAGAAACACGTTGAGAACTCGTTTCTAGACGTGTGAGATCACGAAAGTATCTCGAAAAATAACGAGGAAGTTATTAATTATGCGCCTCGACGCTGTAATTCCTGCTTATTATAATACTACAATCGCGGACGGATCGTCTTGTTACGTTCATCAAGTATCCGTTTTACTTTCCTAAGAACACGCTTCGAGACGGATTAGCTGCGTGCTAATGATCTAAGTAGGTACGATAGAAGCTCCTGATTCTGCTCATCGAACAGTTATGAGAACTGACGGAAAACACCAGTGGAGATCGTTCGCCGAGCGCAGGCTGCCCGGCAGCTGGCGAGTCCGGAGAGGAATCCCCGCGGAAAGCGAGCGGATCCTCGCTGCTCCCGCGCTACACGTGAAACTCCGACAGCCGCCACATCCGCAAACCTTCTTCCAGACCTTCTGCCCGGCGAATCCGCAAAGACTTCCGAGGGTGTCCAGGCATTCATCGTAACTGAAGCAGAGCGAATCGCGCGATCGGGTTTTACGACGGCCGCGGGGTGCCAACGGGGCTGAAAAAGCAGAGCGCTGTTTACACCGTCCTTTATTCTCGGCCCCCGTACCGTCCAGAACACCAGAACACAAGGATGGACGACCGCCTGAGAAGGGTTCTTGCTTACAAGGGGTTAGCAGAGTTATGCAAACGAAAGCGGAAAAGGTACCTGGCCCTACTTTAAATCCCCCGGGAAGCGCAACGAGGTCAGGTCACCCGTTTCCGCCTCGATGTCCGTCAAAGTAGACCGATCCGCTTTGATTTACTGCGGGCGGACCGTGTTAAAGGCTTGCCCTTGCGTGGACGTGCCTTTGAATATGCATACTGCGAGGCACAAGGTCGCGTTCGGTCTGGAAATTCGTCTTGGAGGTCGGCAGGCGGCTGAGGATCTTGGCGATACCCTCGGTCAGCGGCTAGAGACGGGGTCCAGAAGGAACACGAAGTAGTAGCTTGGGACGCGTGACAAGCCTAAATATACTGGCAGATCTCGGGAGACGAAGCGCACTTCGACTTGATTCAGGTAAAAGAATTTGCTGTTATAAATTAGGTACCCACCGCCTGTTAAAGCGCGGGACTCTCGAAACTTCTATTATACTCGCGTTGAATTAAAGATGAATACTACGATACTCTTCGAGGCCCTCGAGAAGCGATTAAAAATTGCGCCCCACGATAGGCTGGTTCAAAAGGGCTCCGCTTGCGCAACACGCTCCTCGGGGACCGGCTTTCGAGCATCGTAGAAAGCCGAGGGCAGTCGATTTATCTGAACTTCGGTCCAGCAAGCTGGAAGGCGGTCGGCAGAAGGCGGTAGTTAAATCTGAAGAGGGCCTATGTCTCGTGAGCTTATCGGTGCGTTACGAAACGGCTGGATTAGAAACTCCACCGATCACCGTGCCTATCTACTTAGAAGCCGCTGCTGCTTCGACGATAGAGCGTCCCGTTTCCCGTAACGAGGATCCAGGGAAAGAAAATATCATCGAAGCTACCACGAGTACCGTGGATGCTGAGCTATCTTCTACGGATGCTTCGATTAAAACTGCGCCTCGGATCTTCGAGAGCCAAGATTCCTCCGCGGAACGTCTAAGCGCAATATCGTGTACCTACAAACGATCTCTAGCCTTCACTCCTACGGTCCGAGGATCGTTTAAATTAGATTCTCGCTACACCTGTCCAAAGCATCGGTTCTCATCCTTTCCCGCAGCGGAGGGCACGGCTGGGCAGAGCCGTTCACGGTTTGATTTACTGCCTGGACGACCCAAAGGCTTGCCCACCGCACCCCGCAATATTCGTTTTGAATAAGCAAATTGCGAGATTCAAGGTCGCTGCCGCAACTCAAGGGGTTTCACTCTGGAGCAGCAGCGAGAGAAAATCGGTTACCTGCTTCAGTTCTATGTAAAATTCGTAGGCGACTGGACGTCCGGTCCACCGAGACGACTTCTCTGATCCAGTTATCGCTCGACTCGCGAGCAGTCTTCGTCGCTTCGTACCGCGACGAATCGTTAATCGGTGCGAAAATCGCGCGACAGTGCGTTGGAGTGCGCGAGATGATTGATGGTTCTGTGTCGACGGCGCTGCGCTCCTTTCCCTTCGCGACTCTCCGGTACTCGCCGCGTGGAAACACCGAGGTAAATGAATCGGATAGACACCACCGATAACTGGCGTCGTATTTGAGCGGTGTTGTATCTTGGGGGAGTTTTAAGGTGATCGTTCTTTCCGGATCTTCCGCGCTTCTTCCACTTAAGAGTGTCCACTGTTTTCAATCGCGGGGAATGTTGGGGAATAGTCGCAATTAATTTGATCACATCGATCGATCAAGTTGAATTTCTGAACGCAGGTACCTGACACTGTAATCTTTACAGAACTTTGCACAATAATCTTGGGTTGACTCTGCGTGAAAATGGCTAAAATGATCAGTTACCGTAAACTGGGGGAACATTGGCAGGTTTTTGAAACATTTTGTTATATACCTAATGTAAAAATTAGCATGCTTACGTTTGCTTTAACCCAGAGTGTCAACGAAGGGTTGTGAACCACCCATAAGCTGATTTTGACGCTCTGAACCTTTTATATGCAAAATAAATACCCTTTTTCAAAGCCGACTTACAAACTACTTTTGCTCTCAAAATATTATATCCGAACAATTTGTAAAAGTTACAATTTTTTACGATTTCCTTCGATGGTAATCTAGAATTATTTTACAAAAGCTGTGATAAAATAAGAAAATTCTAAAATACTTTCTAGAGACTTTGAAATTGATCCATGATTTTTTTCATAATAATAATCTTCTGTGATTGTACTAAAAGTGTCAAAATGCATAAAACATGTGTCCTTTCCTTCTTTAACACATGTTAAAAACGTTAATACACCGCGGTATCATTGGCACATCACGTAGATAGCATTAACGGGTTAAGTTTCACTAATCTGAGGTCAGTAAACTGAAATCTGTTTATTTTATTTTATTTTCCACATCTTAACTAAAATCAACTCGTAACATTGGCACATCATATAAAAAGCATTACCAGATTCTAACGTAAAACAACGTAACTCCAGCGTATGCCAATGTCACCCCGTGCTGCCAAGTGCCAAAGTTCCGCCAGTTTACGGTATACAATTTCCAACATCCAAACTCACCGATTACCGTACACACATATTTCGAGAGACAAAAGGTTCTTCAGCGCCTAGGGCCCGTCCCTTGGACTTGATTGTTGGGCGCCAAAATGGCCGACGTCCACCGTTCGAAGCGACGACGATTAGAATCCGGGCGTTAGGTATCGACGCGGCACCGATAATGGGCCACGATATCTGCGGCCCAGCCACGTACACGCATGATGTACGGGAAGTAATATTTTCGGCCGCGCGATATATCTGCCGGTAGCGGACAGCGGCCCTCGCGATGCGCCCGCCGCGATATCGGTTATCGAAAATATTTTTAAATTCGCAAATGATAACGCGCTGCCAGGTTCCGCACGGTTTCGTCGCCGACGTCACTTTCGCGTTCTCCTCGTTACTGAAATTTATTAAATCACGGCGCCGAAGGCGGACACTTCTGTAGCTAACCGTCATTTAATCGCGAGGTCTTCTTAATACAGATTAGAAGCTTAGCGATTGCTGGTAATTTTAATTAATTGAACGATGATTGCGCGTCACACATTTCACGATACAGGGAGGTCTATAGATTTATCGCGGAGCAGAGTGGGGTTGCCGTAGCAGGAGACTATCGAAATTTCATATGTAGAGAAGGCGCAGCGCAAAGGGGAGCCGAAAGGATTGAAAAAAAAAGCCAATTAAAAGCAACCGTTTGGGTTTGTTCTCGGTAAACGGGGACCGATCCTTTGCAACGTGGAATTCATCTGTCGGCCCTTTTTGCGCGGCTTTCTTTCTCCCCCCCCTCCGGCCTACTCGTGGGTCCGCAAAGAGAAGACGGTTTTATCGCGAAGAAGTTCACTTGCTACTCTGGCTTCGGGCATTATACGCGCGACGATGCGATAGCGGCGATAGTCATACTTATAATTAGAGGAGTCAGGCCAAATGATTTACGACGCACACGTGGTACCTACGCGCCGCTTTCGTAAATACGTCCTCCCTTTCTTTCGAACGCGGGCGCGTTTCGAGAGCTGGCCCCGCTCTCGATTAATAATTTTTGCAACCCTATATTCCTTGACGGCCACCTTGCCCGGGCCGCGACGAATAATAAAATTACTCGAGGCCTCGTTCCCGCAGTTTAACCGATCTCCAATGCGATTAGCTTCGCCCGAGGCACGCAATATCGATAAATTTCGATCAGCGCCTTTCGTTTTGTCATTAGGAGCCAGCCAACTATGGTCACGACATACCGCAATCTTCTCCTCGGGGTTTCGCGGTCCGGCATTCAAGAATACTCGGGTTTACAGAGTTTTCGGGAAGTGGAATTTGTCATTTCAGTCGTTCAATGGACGTTTCAAATTCTTCGCTTACGTCCGGCAGAGTTTACGCTACGCAGGCATGTTTTTTTTATCGCCTACTATAGCAGCTAACGAATAGAGAGCTGATACAAACTCGAGATTCTCACTACATACAAGATCTCGCAGAGATTTAATAATGAACAATGGTGCTTCGATTACTTCGGTGAACTTCTGCTCTGATAAATATATCTTTTAACTATGCTTTTGAATAATTTGAAAGTATACCGAAGAGTTCCGATATGGCGTGTTGAAACCGTCGGCCGTCGGAACATGGCGTAACAGGAAAAAGTAAACAGTTTTTTTTTCGCTTATCTTTCTATAGCAAGAATAATTCATTTTGATCAATGATCATTTTGTTCTATTTAAGAAGATATCAATTTCGTGACGTTCGTACTTGAAAGACAAATAGTTTCCATTATATTCCCAACGCAAGTTGATTTTAGATATTTAAACATGTTTCTAAGACTCTTCATTCTTCGATGAGTACTTCTATAAATATGCTACTACATAACTTCGATGACGGCGCGCGAGGAGGAAACGAATGAATAATTATTACGCGTCTGCATTATTATGCTGAATACTTACGTAATGAAAAATCGCAGGAAACGTTAATTACGAGGATGCGGTCAATTTTCGGCTAAAATCATTCCAGTGTAAAAGCTAACTGAGATTGGTGTAACGAATGAATAAATTTACTCCAAAAAAATTCAGTCCGCGAGCATAAATTCATTCAGAGTGCACGAAGATAGGAGATAGCTTGCAACTGCAAATTGAATCCGTTGAAAATTTGTAGCATGCTTTAATAAATAGTTTTTTGCTTCCTGCACTACATTTTCTGCACATAACGTTAGATAAAATCTACATCGGGAGTAATTATAGTGCAGTGGTTTAAAGTGAATTTATATGATTTATTAATAATCTGAGATTGCTATTTCTCTTGTAGATAGCTACTTGACGACACAATCTATACATCAGATAAATCAGCAAACCGAGGCAATCTTTTACAGAAACTTAAGTAAATAATTAACGCGATCTTACTATTCGTTCGATAGAGTGATTAAACACAAGTTTACGTACACTTCCATGAAATCTACGAGATTCTAATTGAGAACCTAGCAGCAAAAGGGGTGCAGCTCCTTCTTGCGAGCGTTTGAGTAATTACATGTAATATACCTACGTAGAAAAAATTCTACGTCATTCCGTGTACGGTCGATGCAAATCCGAGAACAAATGAGCGGTTTAATGCAAATTTTCAAACTGTTTTGTGCAATATTTTTGTTTTGGGGAGGCATAGAAACTTATCAACTCAATGACTATTACTTATTCCGTGAAAATATATATTTTTCAATTAGTGTTAAATCAAAGCAATAATATTATAAACTGTTTCTTCTAATTTAATCCAAGTTGATAAAGATGGAGCCGCACCCCTTTTGCTGCAAGGCCCTGAATTGCGCAATAATTGAAAACCCCCATAATTACCAAAGAAGAACTCTTCTGTGAGTTCCATCCCTCAGAATGATCGCCACATCTACATTCCCTGAGACACCAAAGAAACCAACTGCAGAAATTCACTGTAGTGTTGTATAAAGCTCGAGTCTTCGAAGCTTTAAAACTTAACCATAAACACTCAGCCTTCGAGGCTAATATCATATAAAGCTCGAGATTCAAGCTTCGCAAAACTCGAAGCTGGATTCTCTTGTGTTTAATAGCAATTAACTCCAAATCCTTGATATTATATCTTATTTTGAGCAAACACTATTTAAAGCCTTGAAGCTTGAAGACTCGAGCTTTGAGAGCTCGAGTTCTCACAGCTACAAGTTTCAAACCTTAAGTGTTCGAGCTTTTACTGTTTGAACCGCGACTCAAGCTCTTGAGTCTCACGGCTCGAAGCTCATTTTAACAACACTCTGCTCGATACAAAGTTGAATCTCACAACACTCGAGATTCAAGCTTCGCAAGCCTCGAAGTTTGATTCTCTTGTGTTTAATAGCAATGAAGTTAACTTAAGTCCTTGATATTGTATTTTATTTTGCACAACCACTATTTAAAGCCTTGAAGCTTGAAGACTCAAGCTTTGAGAGCTCGAGTTCTCACAGTTACAAGTTTCGAGCCTTAAGTGTTCGAGCTTTTACTGTTTGAACCGCGACTCAAGTTCTTGAGTCTCACGGCTCGAAGCTCATTTTAACAACACTCTGCTGGATAAAAAGTTGAACCTCACAACACTCGAGATTCAAGCTTCGCAAGCCTCGAAGCTGGAGGCTCTTGTGTTTAATAGTAATGAAGTTATTTATAGCCTTCGAGCTTGAAGACTCAAGCTTTGAAATCTCGAGTTCTCACAGCTACAAGTTTCGAGCCTTAAGTGTTCGAGCTTTTACTGTTTGAACCGCGACTCAAGCTCTTGAGTCTCACGGCTCGAAGCTCATTTTAACAACACTCTGCTGGATAAAAACTTGAATCTCACAAACACAAACCCCTAAATTTACAAAGCTCCTCTTTAATATCCTCGAAACTTCTCGAGTAATTCTAAATCGAAGGCGCTTGATCGAGCGTAGGCAGAGAATCGGGGGCGTTAGGGCAACATGGCGGTGCGACGGCCGTCGGAACATGGCGACCGGCCGCCGCCGCCGGCTCTCGCTGCCTCGCTTGCTCGCTGGTTAGCGAGTGGCGAGGCGACCGAGGTCCGATCCAGCCTCGTTACAGGATTCCAGTGGATCTCTCCTATTCGGCGGACGGGCTTTTGAAAAATCGTCGCGTTTCAACGGTCACGGCTCGTTAGAATATCGCTTGACAGTCGGCAACAACGCCGCGCGCCACGTCCAAGTACGCTTCTATTAATATGTCTGCCTCGCGAGCGCGCGAAACGCGACCACCGCCCGCGCTTGTGGGTGAATTACAAACGAACCTCTGGCCGCGCGTGTCCCGTGCGTGCATGTATTTTTGACGCACTTTCGACCGGCTCCGGCGTCCCGCGGGATCGCGATTTAACTGGCCGAGAATTAATTGTCGCGGCGATGCCGTGTCGCACGGCCGAACGCGTTCTCGCTGTTATTTTTCAGCGGCGCGCGGAAATCGTGCCAGAATCTTCGCCGCGGCGGAGCAGCTGTTCGATCGGCAGCTTCTGGAGGTTCGGGGACCGAAGCTTGCGAGTGACGGTGCGCGGTTCACTTTTCTGCCATGGCAGTTGGCAAGTGTCGCGCTCCTCTTCCCTCGAATGACAACGTCGGGGAGAATTAAGAGGCCTGTCGAACGTGTTTTTGGCGAATCCGCCGAGGAGAGACGAGCTGGATCGAATGGTATTGATTAGGGGGACGCTGGGGGGAATATAAATTGCTTCGCGCTGCTCGATGAACACGCTGTTAAAAGCTCCTGATCGCGCGGAACCTCGATTCGGAATAGTTCCACTCTGTGATGATTGTTTCGCTAGCTACAGCTTCCTTTCTAGTATTTTTTCCTCTAAACGTGATATTCCCAACACGGTGCCGTCGATTCTATGAAATTCTTGAACTCCGTTCAGTTTGTTCGTAGGGAATAATGTATCTCTGCTCGCGGAGTAGGGGAGGGTTGACATTTTGCGTTATATTTCATATTTGGTACTAATTTGAACGCAAATAACTATTGGATATTGTAGCTTGATCTTTTAGACACCTACTATTATATGCTTAACCTTTTGTTCGGAACAAATTAATTTGTTATTAACCTTTCTGTCATATACCGTAAACTGGGGGAACATTGGCAGCACGGGTGAACATTGGCAGCACAGGGGAACATTGGCAGCTACACGCATGAACATATAAATTCGTATTCGAGATCGTGATTTTGTTATAGGTAACTTTGTTACGTATTGATAACTTATCTTACTGACTTCAGATTAGTAAAACTTCACCTGTCAATGCCATTTATATGATGTGCCAATGTTGCAATTAGATTTTAGTTAAGAAGTAAAAAATAAAATAAAATAAACAAATTTAAGTGTCAATGTATCTTACTGACTTCAAATTAGTAAAATTTCACCTGTTAATGCTATTTATCTGACGTGTCAATGTTACCCCGTACCGGCTGGTTTTTAACTTGTATTAAAGAAGAAGAAGGACAAAAATTTTATGCATTTTGACACTTGTAGTAGAATCACTAAAGATGCAATGTTATGATAGGATACTTAAAGCAAATGTAGACATGCTATTTTTTACATTAGGTATGTAACAAAATGTTTCAAAAACCTGCCAATGTTCCCTCAGTTTAATAACTTATGAATATGATATATGTACATAACCAATGTAACGTATGCACAAGTTGTCAAATTCTACTGGTACAATTGTAGTGTCAATTTATTTATAAATATCAATTTAAACTTTATAACGAATGTAATATGTACTTAAAAAGAATGTAAAATATTCTACATAAAACCCACTTTTAGAAAAGTACAAAAATACAGGTCAAAATTGCATTGTTTGATTATTATCAACTAAAATAAACTGGTAAATAGTTACATCAATCGTACCTGACTTTTTAAATGATTAAAGCACGACAAAATATGGTCTAGGCTCAAAAGGTTTTGTTCCTACTTCTTATTAAGCATTTACTTGATACTTTTACTGTCAGATGTCATTTATATTCGTTAATTACTGAAAAATTAATCATTTACGATTTAGGTGACCAGTACGATATTGGCAACTCTCCCCTATCTATAAACACAAAAAATGTTGTTTACCGACCAGATTAATACCTGCTATCGTTGGGAAAGCTCGCAGGTCCATTTTTCCATCCATCCGCAACGTTCTCCTCTCACTGAAATCGGAAAATGCGCGCGAGTTGAGAAACCGTGGATCAGTGGGCACCGGCTCCATCGATATCGGTGGAATTGAATTAGTACCGGGCGATAGAATGCACCGAGATACAAGGCGACCTTCCACGCTCGTAGAACGCGTTCCGCCATTTTTCCATTTGTTTAATGGAAAGTTAAACGGTTCAGATAAGGTCGGATAAGCCGGGAATGTTGCGAGATCGCCGTTATTAATAAACGCCGATCCGAGCGCGGAAAATGAACGGGCATTCTTTCTAGCTGGAAATAGATGTTTGACGTGGTAGCGCGCGAGCGTATAAATATTTATATAGATTAGTCTACTGCCACTAATTAGTTTACCGCAACGACAGTATCGGTGTCGGTGCAACAAATCCAAGAATTCTCTTAACTTTCTAATTAAAAATCAGATCTTTACCGAACAGAATCCAGACGTTGACGACGGCGTTCAGATTTTTTTATTTTACTCGCGAGAATTCGGGAGAGCAGTTCTGGAATATTTGTGAAGGACTTGGAAGACGTCGGGGAACCTCTTCTCTGAATTCAATTAATAAGGCGCTCTCGTTGGACGAGAATATGGGCGTGATTCAATTGATGGCGGGATGGTGGCGGCCATTTTTCATCGAACCGCTTCCCAAAGGTTCAAGTTTGCCGGAAGTTCGATCAAAAGCACGTCCGTCGGGCGAGACGCAGAGAAGCGCCCGTGTCTCGCTACAGTTAGAAATGCGTCCACATTTGTTCGAGTCGCTTGAAATTCGTCCGCGTCGCGGCGACGAACCTCTCGTGTCAGTTTGTCGTCATTAGAGCACCACGATAAAAGGAAAATTTCAGTCTGTTCTATCTCAGGCTCGACACGCTCGATATAGACGAAAGTATAAAGAAGCTCACAGAGCACGGTGAAGAAAAAAAAGGTGGAGGAGAAAAGATTGGAATACAAAAAAAACAGAGGAAAAATAATTTTACATCCGCGCAAACTACGCGCCGATGAAATAACTCTTTTTCCGTGACAAGTGACAACTTCCGCTCGTCTGACAGCAGGCGGGTCCCGCCGACAGGGGAAACGGCGAATTTCAAGTGGTTACTGAATCAGTATTAAATAACGCGTCGCCCACCGGCGTTCAATTGTTCAACACAATAAGCTCAAGTGACATTGTTTTCTTTTTTTCCACGTCGTCTGTTCGACCACAATTTGTATACACTTTGGGTACAATGCTCAATCACCAGACGAAAGGTGCAATTGCATAAGACTCGACGCGACGACACATTGTCGGATTTCGATGCGATAGCGAGAACCGAACTTGCCCAGGCCATCAATCACGCGGCTGCTAAATCGCGTGATTTGAAAAATTCCAGCGGTGAATTTCTCCTCTGTTTCGCGCTCTATACTGGCAACGAGTCAGAGGAACGTTGAAAACATTGGCTGAAGTGTCTCGGGACGTGGCCACCAAGAGGAGTGACGCACTACAGTGAAACGAACATTACGATGACAGAAGATTAAGATTCCGGAGTCTTCAAAGGAGCTAATCTGCCTGCAGAGTTTTCAGACCGAGGAGGAGAAATGCAAGCCGAGATATCTACTGTAAGAATCTGACAAGTGACTTCAACTTACAAAGTCGAAGAATTTCCGTTGCAACTTTGACGAGAAACGATTCAGTTTTAATCGCTTCCGAGTTCGTCGTAAGCGGACATCGCGTTTTTAAGCGTCTTCCGTTTCGAAGTAACAGCTCTGGGTGGACGAAGCTTCCGAGAGGCAGCCTCGCGTTTTTTAACCGGCAGAGCGTTCCGCGTTATTGACATTTCTCGACGAACTTGCCCGACGTTTATTTCCATCGGTCACCGGCGTCTGTAACGAGGGAAAGAAAGAGCGAACGGGGGGAAAGAGAACGGGGGAGGGAAAAAGCGACACGAGGGGGAGAGAAAGAGCAGGGGCATTCGCATCTTGCTGCCTTTATAAATGCTTCTACATTTATTAAGGCTACTCCCCGGAGCCTGGACGTACCAGTGTACGTATTCCGAAATGAATGCCTCGTGACGTGGCACCGCGACGCTGTCGTCGGGGCGCGCGAACGCTACGAAAAGTGAAATATTCCCGTCGTATTTTCACATGCACGGCTAGGACGAATGGCGTCCCTGCGTCTGACGGCTCTGTGCTTTGGCAGCACGGGGGGGAGAAAAAGGGAAATAATAATAAATACATATATACGGGGAACGCGCGCGTACCTAACCCGCGTAACACGCTATTTAAACAGGGTGCTCCTGAAATGTCCAGACAAACCTCGCCAGCCTATTCCACTAATCGCGGACAGGAAAGAACGCCGTGTAAACATTGCCGCGCAAATGCATTGCATTTGAGTTATAGACCTCAAAGGCTCAGCTTTGTTTCGCATTGGGTGGAAAAAATAACAGTGGAATACGAAGCCGGGTACTTTGTTAGATTTTTAACGACGCGTGCCATCTCTCCTAGCAATTTAGAAGAGATGGGCAGATGTCACGACTTCAGTTTTCGAACCGATTTTCAGCAAATAGTGTCTTAAAGCAACTATCGACTGGTTTTTCTGAATAAGCATAAAATTCTGAAGATTTCGGGGTAATTGTGATAAAATTAGTAATTATCAGGTTGGATTTAATAATCATTTTATATTACGTGGGACGACTGTCTTCGACTTACCTACCTACCCTGGCACATTAATTTCCTTTTAGTGTTAATGGCGCAGCAGAAACTTTCACAACTAAACGGACATTTAAGGGATTGTTTCGCGAAGGATTCGCTCTGAATAAAGTCCCCGGGAAAAAGTTATCGCTATATGTATAGGCGATTGAGAATATGGCGGCCGACGCTGTCGTCGTTTGCATGAAAATGAAGAAAAGAATTTATTTCGTTCGTACAAGAAACGCTGACTTTTCAGCGTGATTTATGCGAGACCGGGTCGCGGCAAAGTGCAACGCAAAATTTCGCGTTTTTAACGGGCACGCTGTGACCGCCATGTTTGACGGGCGAGAAATCAGGTCGCGTGCGTTCCAAATTCTCAACCGAAACGTTAGTCGTCGCAGTGTAATTGCTTTGTGAAATCCAAATTTTTTTAATTAAAGGTCTTATGCAAATTCTCGTTAAACGGAAAATTTATACTTCGTCGTTTTGGGAACAGTCAGGGCGGCTACGTCAAACTACTCAGAAAACTGTAACATAAGAATATAATATGATGATTCAGAAATTGCAAACGGTTCTCGTGGAAGATAAAAAAACTTGAGTTGAATAGTTGAAAAGGAGAGTTTTTTATCACGAGATAAAAATCTCAGCAACAACTAAATGTAAATAGGTATGTGTCTTGATTTATGAGAGTCTAATTTCATTAAACTAATGACAGAATTATTAAAAAATGTTACAGTAATGAAATAATTGTCTCAGGAGATTAAAATTTTCGTCTCGTCGTGGATTTGCACTTTAAGGGGGGATTTTGCACCTTATTGGGTCGAGAAATAGGTCATTCTTTGTGAATTATTTCTACAAAAAACCCTTATGTTGACGAAAAGTACTGTAAGAGTTATCCGAAACACAAAAAGGAGAAGAGTTACTTAAACAATGTGAACGTTGCTATGGGTGCTAGTAGATTTATTGCCTTATCTGTTACCGTTCCTTTTTTATTTAAAGAAGTTTTCCCGATTTTGAGGCAAAAACCTTTCTCAGACTCAAATTAGGGCTTTCCATCTTCTTCAAAAGGCTGTCATTTCAACATTTTTTTACTTTTCTTAATGCATCTACTACCACCGATAGCCACATTCATATAGATTAAGAATCCCTTTTCCTTTTTATGTTTCGAATAACCCTTACAGTACTTTTCCTCAACGCCAGCACCACCCGATTATTTTTCAACGCTCTCTCTGTGTCTGCCATATTTACTTTTTCACTGTCACACCAAAATTCAGAACAACAGTTCAAGATACACTAAAGCAACCTGCCAAACCTCAAATTAATTTGTCGAACCATTTTTGCACAAATAATTCACAAAGAATTACCTATTTTTCCAACCCAACAAGGCGCAACTCACCCTTAGTTCGTACCGGTGTCAATTGTTTCTCGTCAACGCCGCCCGAATTACATGGAATTATTTAACAGACATACTTATTTCACGGATCACTTTTCACGCGACTTCTGCACGCTGCCCGGCCGTACAATGCGCCAGTAATTTTATATAACCACTTAAATGAGTCTTGGCAAGGAAGTGATTTGTCGCACGATATTTTATTTCAGATAATCATCCTCCGTGTCAGACGTGGGCCGTCCACCGCGACAATGTACGTATACGTTGATTAATGGTCGCCTCTTCGCCGCGGAATAAAAAAACCACCTCAGAGCGTCTCTTAAATCGGACGCTCCGTTCCGCGCAACTGCGACGCCTAACGAATCGTCGCATTTTCGAAATCTTGTTAGCGTATCGTTGCCTCCGAACGTGCCTACTTTAATCCTCGCCTCATCGTTCGTCGATTTGGTGGTCGAGCGCCACGAGAATCTTTCGTCAAGTGGAACACGAACGCAAGAAAAATAAAAAAGAATCAAACAATTACATATTCA
This sequence comes from Andrena flavipes, assembly GCA_963971345.1. Classification (NCBI taxonomy): domain Eukaryota; kingdom Metazoa; phylum Arthropoda; class Insecta; order Hymenoptera; family Andrenidae; genus Andrena; species Andrena flavipes. The sequence continues at coordinate 79,074,763 of OZ020480.1, forward strand.
CTCTATTCTCTATTCGCCTAGAAATTTTCTCAACGACCAGATTAAATCCTTCCAGCGATATAACTCTGAAAGCGATGACGGAACACCCAGTATACAATATACATCTAACGCCTGCGCAACTAGCGTCGTAGGAAGAACAAGTCTTTACCTATAGCTGCCCGCCCGAATAAAGATGTTCACGGATAACTTTCCGCGGACGTATCGACCATTCTTTAACGCCCAGGAGCGTGAGTGCCGTCGAGATGATCTGCATGGAACGGGCGCGCGATATTTCTAAAGGCGAAAGGGCGTTCGGGCGCGATAAACCCTTCGCCCGAGCAAAAGCCGTGGCCGAAGGTGAATGGCTGGTTGCTTAATACGTTTAGTACCGTTGATTCCCATTGGCGATCCGATTTACCGAACTCAATTAAGTTGCCCACAACTCGCAAACAGAGGTATTTCGCCAAACTCTCGCTCCACTTAACATTTAAACGTCTGCTGCCCGTGAGCCCGGGCGGAATTAATCATCGACATCTGAGAAGAGTTCACGGGCGATCGGGATCGCGTGCAGGTAGCGCGCAAAGGCAATCATCGCGACGTGGAAAAACAACGAAGAGGAAGATGCGCGGCTCTGAACCGGCAATTTCCGGCAGGTAGTTGAAAAAAAAGCTTAAAAGGGGAGGAAATTGCGAAGACACTGTAAAAGATACGATAGCCGGTGCTCTTGCCATTCACGCGAGACGCTGGGTCCAGCTACAATGTACGCGACACCGTGCAATTTGCATCTGAAATACCTGAAGAGCCGATTCCACCGGCTGGAACCTTCCACGATGTCTGCCGGCGACTCAATCTCTCGTTTACCTTGCGATTTGTGTTGCGCAGGGAGCCGCTGCGGATAATTCCCAGTAATTCACAGGTGTTTGCGCGTTGCGCTTTAAACGTGACGTTTCGATTCGACGGAACCTACGGGCGCGTATCGCATCGCGACACTGGATACCGTCGAAACGAGGATCGTTTGGATGGCTCTGTCTCCGTAAACGCTCGCAAATTGCGCTGGCGGACGACCAAATGACATACGGCATGGAAATACAGTGTCTCGAGCCGCTCCTAGCCAGCTTGGGACGCTCGGCGCGTGGATTTACGGGAGGAGTATCGCCAACAAACGCGTTAACGCGCGGCGACGCTACAAAAAGCGAGAAGCGAACGGGCGAGTATCGACTGCGATCGAGGGTGATGCGAAGCGACAGGAGGAAATGGCTGTGTTTATCCGGAATCGAAAACCATAACTGCAAATGATGGATTACTATTAACCGTAGGGGCCACCGGACCGATCCATCAATCGCAAATGGCAATAATTTTCCTACGACCGCAAGTAGCGCAATATCTTCATGAAATGAAGCGTTTCGAGCAACTGGTTTCGAACAGGCGAACTACTTCCATCAAAGAAGCATTAATGAGTACGGCGGAGCTTCGAAGACGGAGCAACCGAGTCGGGTGCGAACAAAGGGTTTCTCAAAACGGTTCGAACGAAAGGTGAGAGATTTTTAGGGAGATATTGTACACAGGGCTGCCAACCGTAGATTAATATGGCGATGTCAAAACTTTAATTTGCAAATTTAAAGTTTAACAGAGAGGATTTTTTCGATAATGAATATGAAACGGCACACAGTGGGAAAAAATCGGGGCTTCAGCGGTGAAAAATCTGTAACTTTTGAACAGATGAATTTTTTTCGTTCGGGTATTTTTTTTAAACTCAAGAGATAGTAAGAGTGAGAGATAGAAAACAAGTTTTAAGACAAAAGTTACTTCTTTCAATAATATCTATTATTTGGTAAACACAATTATTTTACAGTTGTAACCCAAAATCGGAAAATAACAGGATTTTTAAGGGTCAAATACACCCCCTTAGAATGAATTTGGGCAGCAAACAAAATTGCGTTGTAATCAGTAAGAAATTCCCTACATACTCGCAAAGTTTCAGATTTTTTTGAATTTCCGGGTTCGATATCTTCCCTTCAACCAATTTTGATAATTCTTTCTCCGAGACCTACGTTGATCGAAGACAATCTAAATGCAATAAGTTTCACAAACGTAGAACCTCTTTTTTTTTTAAGTCGGTTAAAAAATGAGATGCCGTTATAATTTTATTTTAAAAATTACCTATATACCTACTATACTTTCAACCCTAATTGCACACCAAACGTGACATTCTTACGACCACGAAGCAGCTATAAAGAAATCTCGAAGGGGTTGGGATTTTCAAAAGAAGTGTTTGTTAAAATAAAAAAGCTTGGTGGCTTATAGACGCACGATTTATTCGAACGCACATACCCAACTATATACTTGTTGGAAAGAAGGGACAGCGAGCGAAGTTTCGGTCGAAAAGACGCAATTAGCGAGGGCCGGGTAGAAAGTGCGGATGCAGCGGCCGGGCCGCTCGAAATTGCCCCGACGGCCAGCGAAACGAAATTACATTTTGCAACGCGTAATACGTTGCACGTTGCACTTTTGAAACGGGGCCGGGCCGAAGGAGGGCCATGGAAGCTTCGGGCGGTCAGTGAAACGAAAACAGAGCAACATAAGCAGAGGCTGGAATACCGGCCCGGCGCGGTGCGGCGCGGCGCGACCAGTTTGCACACGCGCGTCCAACGACGTCCGCGCTCGGTCCATCCACTCGCGCAGCGGCGCAACTCATCGCCCCAGCGTCCTTTAATCCCGGCCAGCCATGGATATCCCGCCTTTACTTTCATATTATTTAAATGTATTATTAGCCGAGATTATTATAAGCACCTCCGGGGCATTAAGTCCTGGCCCGATCGCGAGCCATTACCCGCGGCTCCCCCGGTATCTAGAATACTTTATAGCCAGCGTAATTTCCGGTCCCTCGTACACCTTCTCGTACACCTTCCAGTTTTCCCTTGGATGCGTGCGCGTTATCGCGCGACTGTTTGCCGTCCGCTCGTAGCATTCTGATTAACTTTTGATAGAGGCCAAAGTATCTGGTAAGGAAACGGTTAATTATCGTCGGTGCTTTTGGACGTACGAAAAGGGTAATAAGAGACGAAGGTCCGAAAGATACGAAAGATCCTGTTCGTGCGTTTTTTCAGATAGGCACCGTGGTTGTCCAAGTATTTCTCGCGTTCATTCAGGGGGCGTTTTCGAACATCTGCCTGCATGGAATATTATGCCTTTAAGAACTCGACGAGCATCGAAAGCGTTGGGTAATTACTATCAGCAGATTTGACGGTAACTCGAGGACGATTGGGAGGCGAAAGAATGTTACCCAAGACGTAATAATATAAGTCGATGGTTGCCAACGTTCGCCTCGTGTCCGATCTGGTCAAGCCTCTGGCCGTACGAGGGTGTGCCGAGGGAGGAGATGGATAATCCATCGTGGCGGCAATGAATCATGAGAGTGTGCTAGGGCAGCTCGCCGAGGAACCGACCGGAGATGAGAAAGGGCAAGAAAAAGTGGAAGATCGGGAGAGAAAGGGATAAACGTCAGCTAGAAAGATCGAGTGTAACTAGGGGGGTGCCATCAGAAATTCCTACATGAAAGACCGGGAGAGAGAGAGAGAGAGACACGTGCAGTGTAGAAATGAAACGTAGAAGGAGGAAGGGACGAAGGGGGTCGATAGAGACACGCGAGAGAAGCAGAGGGAAAAAGTCTGGAGGAAGAAAACAGGATAAACAGGGAGGAGTGAAGCGGAATGGAGGAGAGAATGGGAGCATAATGGAGGGAGACAGGGAAACGCTGGCTGTCGGGGAGGCCTCCGGAAGTCCGCTTGCCGCGGCGTCGCCCGTTCCTCCATTTTTCAAAAAATAAAAGCGACCGCAACGCCAGCTCATTGTTTGGCTTGTCGTTCGAGCGTTTGCATGGCTGCGTACCGAGGGGTTGAATGAATCCATGGAGGGTGGATCGCTTCTGTCTGCGTATATTACGTGTATTTGCTCCCAGACTATGCGCGGGCAACGAACGAACGCTGGGGCGTTAATTAAACATCAAATTCTTTACCGTAGGTAGCTGTCGCTTCGTTTAGACTTAAATATTATAACACTCGGTGCGATGACCTCCCCAAGTTTAAGATTCACTTCCCCAGGGAAAGTTGACCATTTTCTAAAACTTCAACACCCTCGTAAGTATCACCAGATTCGACGTTTCGACAGATTTATTCTCCCAAGCAGTCTACTTTCTTCCTCGCGATCCATCTCGCTTCTCCATCGCGGTGCCATCGCGTTCCCATATCTCTCAAGATCGATCAGACGCACGCGTTACCATTGTGATGCAAAGAACACGGCGAGCTCTTAATATATTCAGTTGCAGGGCGCGAGTAGCGGCATTTACAAAATGACGTCGTTGCGACGAGAATGAAGCGTGACCCAGAGCGGTGAAACGCGACCGGGCGGAAAATGACACTGTCTTTCGGGGGACGCGGCGAACTCCACGTTCCACCGGTTAACGACGTGAGGAATTTTCGCGAGGGCGAACGTCTTCGTCGGACGTGACGGGGACGACGACGTCACGTGTAGGGTGGCTAACAACCGAGGGATAATTAGCGTCGAGGATAGTTAATCATTTAAGAAAGCAACCCCTCGGCGCTGACGGTGAACGCGACCTGTCGTCTCCTTATTAAGCCCGAACAGAAATGTTTCGTGTTGTGACGTCGTTATTAATTAAATAACTTCCGGCGTTAATGACACCGGCAATTTACACGGCTAAGAAGGAATCTCTATCTAAGACGGTGGACGAACGAGACCAACGTGTTTGGAAAGTAATTAACGATATATCCGGGAGACGCGGTCGGGTCGGAGAGTTGGTCGAGTCGCTATAGTTCAGACTCTCTACGTAGAAATGCGTTAAAGTGCAGAGCAATTACTTCTCTAGAATCTAAACAGTTGAATGATATTTATATTATGTTTAGCGTAAACAAATTAAATATCAATGAATCTGTAGTTGAATAATTATATGAGTGGTCTCTGCCAACGACGAAAACCATTTCTCCCGGCACCTTGGAAGATGTCAGATGTGGTCAGATGTCATGACTTCAAATTTCAACCCGATTTGTAGTAAATATTGCTTTAAAGCAATCATCATAAAATTCACTTGAATCACCATAAAATTCTGAACATATAGGTTTGCTCCGATAAAATAAGTAATTTCTATATTAGTTTTAATAGCCATTTTATATTAGCTCGACCGTGTCTCCCGAATTTACCCTAGGTTTGTCGGACAACAAACACGATCCGAGCCGCAACTATGCGATGGGGGTGAACCGCAACCTCGAAGTTATTGGTTTCTAAAAAGACCCGCTCAAGGAATTGCAGGACAGCTCCAGTTCACCGGCCCCTAATGGCATATCCATCATCCCCGAAATTGGTCGGCATTAAACGAATCTCGCCGACCACGGGTGTGTTCGCATGGCGAAGCCGACCCAACATTCCTCCGTATTCGAGGGAAACCGCACGGGCGGGGCGCCGCGCCACAAGAAAGATCCGAATATCAATTCGCGATACAAAATCCCACCGCGCGGCGGGGAAAGAAGCGAGTCTCAGAAATATGGCCGGCAGCCAAGCCCGAGTCCTTGATCCTAGGTACTTATCACCCCTTCTCGCAGCCTCCGCCGCCTGTACGGCGAGTGTGTACACAATTTTGAACAACTTTCTTCCTTTTGTCGGGGATAGCTGCCGGCGATAAATTTCCCGCGGAGCTTTTAAAAGAAAAGAAAAGCGCCGGAAGACGAAGACCCTGGTGGAGAAAGAGAAATGGTAACGGAGGTGGTTGCGGGGCCGCGCCACGTTTGTAAGTTAAGGCAGGTTAGGGCGCGTTAGGTAGAAGCAAGATCAGCTCGAGTTCCGCATCCGACTTGTCACTTGCGTCACGTCATGTCACGTCGCGTGACGGTGCGTCACGGTGCGTCAGGGCGCGCGGCACCTACAGATACAATGCGGTTCCCGGGGCCATAAATCGTTCAAACGCCGCTCCCGCAATGGGCGCCGGTTACGTGGACGAAATGCAAAACCAATTGCACCCGAATTCTGCCTCCGCCACCTTTCGGACACCCTCTGCGCTACAGCTACCTGAATGATTTCTCTTGACGGCTTTCTCGTCTCGTCCTTCGGTTCCTCGAACGTTGGCCTAGTCTACTTAGTTCTCAACACGCGCCGGAGCATTTAGGCTCGGTTTTAGGCTAACTTCAAACTGAATCCATCGACAGTTCACCATTTTGGCAGTTGGCACTTTGGCAGCCGATGCTCCCTGTCAAAAATGGAAAGCGTTTGCTCCTTTTTTCGATTCTTTTTCTAGAATATAGAATTCGTCGTCTAAGAATTTAAGGAAAATTCAACGAGAAGCGGACGATTGGCTGGAGAGTGGGGTCGGACGAAAATAACATTAAAATACGTGTTCAGGCGGGTGAGATCGGTGGCGACCGCGACGGTGGCAAAACGCTAACGTGCGAGCGCCAGCAATGAAAGCAAGAGAGCAGCAAGTGGCTCGTACGTCAGCCGGTGGCTCGTAAACGTCAGCGGTGGTGCTCGTAAACGTAAACGCGATGCTATAAGGGGGATGTAGAACGGCGCAGCCGGAGAGTCGCCATAACATAACAGTTAAAGAGATACACATAGAGAGAAAGACGATCCATTTGGCGGTTTAAACGCGGTGGTTACGCCGTCGTACACAACGAAACAATCCGCCGCGTTCCGTTTAATCCGTCCGCGAAATATATCAGAGCTAGTCGGGACGCGTGCTTTTCCCCCCCGAGGTTCGGGAAATTTTTCCAATTCTTCGCCATTCGCGTCGACGGCTTTTGAGGAATTAACGATACCTGTTTCTCTTGATCTATCGCTCCCGTGACAGACTAATCAACCATATCGCCAAGAAATTGGAGTTGCGTCGGTTCCGGTACACAAATTACCCGCCACCCTCTTGGCGGAATTAATAAAGAAAACGAGGGAATCGCCGGCAGTAGCTTTCCGCGACATTAACGCGACAAGCGAAATTTCCCGCAGCAATGATTCCAATTAAGGCAAAGAGTTTATCAATGGACGGGGATGAATAGCAATTAGAGGGTGCGTCGGAGGCCTGTCGGGAGCGAATCAAAACGTAACGAGATAAACTCGCGGCGGGGTGGGCTTAGCGGGACAAGGATGCCAGATAAAGGCTGGCTTCGCATCGCCAAGGGGTCGCCCCGGCGTTATTGAATGCCACGAAAGGAGAGGCCAGCGGAGTTTTCGAGGGGGTAGTGATTAAACTGAGGGACGGATCCTAGGGATCCGAGCGAGTGGGCCGTGGGATCCTCTCGAGGTATCTCCGCGGACGTTGGGAGGGGTTGAAACAACGGCATTCTGTGTTTAATCATGTCTGACCAAGTGAGGGACAGTCGGATGGGGTGGAATTTGCATAGACGGGACTTCCATCGCTCGGCTACACAGTTCCGCCTGTGTTCAGCGGAAGAATAAATTTCCGATTAATTCTTTGCTCTCTTCAATTTTCAGATTACGATAAGATCGTTCGCGAAGCGATACGCGTAACTGTTTCTCCGCGGCCCCTGTTCCCATTGCACGCGAGGCGATCCATTCGCTTATTAAAAGTGTCATCAATTTTATTCCGAATTAACTTCACGTGTGCTGCAAGGAAATAAATCGCGTTAAAAGGAAGAAATTGTAATGATAATTGATTCGAGCGCCGCATGAATAATCGAGAACGCACGCCTACGAACCGTCCTATAAATAACGATGGTAAATTACAAGAACAAAACGGAATCGGCTGCATTAACGCGCCGCGGCCGGGGCGAACGGTAGATAGGGCACCGAGCCTCGCGCTCAAGGAACACGATCGATCCTGCGCGGGGTTGTCGTTCAATTTTCGCGGAGCTCGGGGCAAACGAGCGGCAAAAATACCGGGCAAAAACTCCTAATTGCGCCTATAAGCTTCTACGCGCGGAGCTTCGCCGAAAACTTTCGTACGAAGGAGGATAATTAGCTTCGCGGGTATCCCTGTTCCCGGAGCAGCGCCATTTTTGCGCCCATTTTGGACGCAGCCCCGACCGACCGGGGGAAACACGCGGGGAGAAAGGGAGCGAACGCGTAATACAAAAGAGAAGAGTGAAACGAGAAGGGGTACCACCGATATCTCAATCGCCGCGGCGCGTATAAAAACGGGCAATAACTTGCGACGCCACCCAGAAAGATGATTGCACATCGTGCGCCGCGCAAAAACAAGAACCCCGAGAAATGCCAAAATTATGATAATGATTCGGAGCCGTTTTCAGTTAAGACATTAGGGGACGTGTATAATTTAGACAAAAACCAGGCCCCGGTAAGTAAAGACCGCAAAGTATCGATTCGTGGCCGCTCACGATAATAAACTTTAATACATATTATGCAGATTGCGGTCCGCGCGCGAAACAACGGGCCGCGTCTACGCCTATGGTGCTCGCGGTGAAACGCCGCGCCGCGCCGTTTATCAATACACCACGGACGTAAGTAGAGGAAAAATTTCAGACCGTTCCCGCCGTTATATAATTATTCCACCGTTCCTCCCCCCCCCCCCCCCCACCCCGCCCCTCCGCGATAATGCATAATGCAGCGGGCAACGGTAACGCCGCTTGCATTAAATACCAGCCGATCGATAAATTGGCCCCGTTCAGACGTGAAAAATTCGCGTGTCGAAGAAGAATTCGTCTTGACCCAAAGTACCTAAGCAAGCGAGTAACGTCGCTCGTAGATTCCGCGGGAATAAAAGAGAAACATAGGTAAACGAATCGCGAGGACTCGAAATCCCCCACCGATTTCCACGTTAATCGCTTTTTAATGATCTCGTTGTCGCGCATCAGCCCGACGCGCCTTACCTTACGCGCGTGATTTTTATTCGAGCGACTTCCATTTTGAGGGGACGTTGGACGCGCGCGCGCGCTTCTCGATCGGATCGTTTACCCCCGGAGAGAAAAATGAAATGCGCGCGACGTGCGTAAAGATTGGCAGAACCCGAAAGGGCAAGGAACGTGAGGAGGGGAGGGAGCGCAAGAGGGGGCCCGCGGAGGAGACGGGAAGGGCGGCAAAGGGGGGAGGGATGATGGTACCAGAAGGATAATAATCCGTAGTTTCGATCGAGATTATAGGCGCGGATAAATGAATAGTTTACGAGCAGCGAAAATGAGACGGGTAAAATATTAAACGCTCCCTATGGACGCGGACTCGAGCCTTTTATATACTGGTCGCCTGTAATAAACCTCAATGTTAAATGTCTTTATTGCGTTTCTGGCCCTACGCTGCTTTATACGGTAATTGATACGAGCAAAGCTAAGGGCGAGACGCGCGCGGACTCGACTTGTCCGCAAATTACACGCGGCGTACCTATACCGCGCGCGCTAAAAGGACAGACAGGTATTTAATAACTAGCCTTGTAACGGCTTCATTCGCGGTCCGACAGTTCTAGCCTGATGTTCGCGAGGTATAATCCATTAATTTCGAGTTCGAGAACGAGTGTCAGTGGGCGAATTTTTAAATCCCCAGCATCCCTTTTAAGGTAGAATTCCAGCTGGTTTCTCGGAACCCTTCGAGTTTCCACGGAAATTTTCAAGTGTTCATTCGACATAAAACACCATGTAGATACTTGTGTGGAACAGAAGTTATATAGAGAAAACTATCGGTACGAAAGAAGCCTCCCTTCCGCCGGACCGTCTCGATGCCTGAAAAGAAGTTTAAATGTGGTTGCGCGGCTCCTCTCCACGCATTGCGTGCAGATTTTTCTATCCAGCGGAGAAGAGGGGCCCAGCCCGGTTTGACATTTCGCTTACAAAGCAGCTCATCAGTCGCCCGACGTGTCCGTCTCGGGCGGCCGAACTGGACGAAGATTGAAATCGAGAAATGAAGCAAAATAAGCGTCGCATACCGTAGGTAGGCAGGTTAGGCGTCAACCCAGCGGGGATATCTGGCGCGTAAGTACACGCTGCGGGCATGTTCGTGACGCGGGCTGCGCCAAGAAGGAAGAGAGGTAGAGAGAGAGAGAGAGAGAGAGAGATACCTACGTGTCACACAGACGCGCGTGTTCGTGTATCCGAAATGAATTGACCCGTGCGTGGTTGATGGACGTAGCGGGTGGCTCGTTATGCTTACAGCCGGCCCAGCAATCAAGAAGAATTCATACGAACCGCCTGACGTGTCGCTCATGATGGAGGCCCGAGCCGCGTAGTCATCCATCTTTCGCGGTCTTCCGAGTGCATGCTTTATTCGAGGCTGACGTAACGACTCGCGCGCCTCTTTTCCTTTTCCCTCGGCAGTACACGCGGACCGACGAGGATTCGGACACTGGGCACCGCGCGAAAAACGGTGGGGAAAATGTTTGAAGGAACGGTGACCCATACAGCAGCATTGCAGCTGTATTGCAGGAACGTTGCTGCAATATCGCGTGGTTGCAGGTTGCAATATTGTAGGAACGTTCCTGAAATATTGTCGTGCATTATTGGAGTGGCAATGATCCTGCAATATTGCAGCAATATTGCAAGAACGTTGCCGTGCAATGTTCCATTGGCAACGATCCTATAATATTTCGGCAATATTGCACGCGTATCAACGTGCAACGTTCCAGTTGTAACGATCCTACAATATTTCTGCAATATTGCGCGCACATCGACGTGCAATGTTCCAGTGGCAACGATCCTACAACATTTCTGCAATATTGCGCGCAAAAATACACTCCTGCAATATCGTTAAGGCGGACATAGGAGTGAACCTGCAACGTCTCTGCAATGTCATGGTGCTGTGTGAGGAAATATATTTCTAGCCTTTGGCATGCCTGTGGTTCCGGAGAAAGGAGAAAGGGGAACGATAAGCTCCCGACAACATCCCTCGATAAAAGTCCTGGCGCGATGTATTCCTCCGTCGTCATCGGGCGAACGCCTCTCCCTTATCAATTATAAATTCCAGAAAGAAAGCCCTTCAGCATCGCGGCGATAACATTCATGTACGTATACGCCCGTATATACCTCTCTCTCAGCCAGCCGATTCTCCCGAACTAATTAATGGGCCACCGCCACGGGATGAGGTATAGCGCAGATTCTTTCCCTTCGAAGTTTCTTTCTTCGTGGTAGAGGGGTGGCTGGTCGTGCTGGAAAAGGTGGATGAAAGCGTCGGCTACGTCGGCTGATGGTGGTAGGAACCGAGAGACGAAGGAGGAAGGAGAGGGCGACGAGGGAGAGACGAGGAAAGGATGGTCGACGTGGCTTGGGGGAGTTTTTCTCGTTCCCGGCTTCCGTCTCCTGGGACGCGAAGCGCGAGGATCTTTTTGCTCGCCTCGACGGAGGATCAGACGTCCCACTTTATCTCCGCCGACCCGTTCAAGTCCCCTCCCACCCCCGCCCTCCTCCTCCTCCTCCTCCTCCTTCTCCGGCTACCGCCACCACCCTCCGCCACCCCTCCTGCCTCCTCCGCGCTGGCCCCGTATCCCATGTCGGTTCTACCCCTCTTCAAGCTACGTTCTATCCTGCCGCAACCCCCGTTGCGCCTCGGTTTTCTACCCCAACGCTCCCTCCGCCCCTCCTACTCCCCCTACGTCAGCCGGAGCTATGGTTGATCACGTATAGGAGGAGCCCCTAGCAGCGCCTAGAGTGACGCGTCGTGGAGGAGCCATTTGTCATCCATCAGCACACGCTTCTAGCCCAGGGAGATAGGACGCCAGAGCCTGACCCAGCCTAGACCGATTCTATGCTTCCCTTATCTCTCTTGTCCGCCTTCTCTCTCCCTCTCTCCGTTTAGCTGCTTCCTCTCTGCTCCCCGTGACGCGAGACACATAGGGGAAAACACTGTTCGAGAGGCTTCCACAAAGCAGATCACGGATTGGGATTATGGGTCGAGAATGTTGCGTTGACGGACTGCTTCTCTGGGTCGACTTAGGTACATAAGGAGGAATTCACGAGGATTGTCATCGTGGGAAGGATTTTTGACCGATTCGCGAGAGATATCTTCTTATCGCAGATTAACGACCGAGAAGATGCAAATACAGTTTTACCCTTTGCTGCTTGCGAGGGACTTCCGCCCGGGTAGATATTCTTCTGTACTCGACTCGTTTAATTTCCATCGAATCGAATAAATTCACCTCCACCCTCGTTTCATCGATTCCTAAGTTGTCCCCGTCTTCGATACGCGCGGCGTGTCCTCGTCATTTTAAAATAAATTAGAATCTTGCCGGGGGTTGCGCGAGTTGGAGGCGAAGAACGTGATCGGCGTAATTTATGAAAGCCAGAGCGGTTCGGGGGATGACGCCGCCTAAAACTCGCCGTGCTCGCGATCGATGTAACGAGCAATATGTATACAGCAATGTTCGCTCGAAATTGTCACGTCGTTTGTAATGACGATTCGATCGGATGCTTTCGCCCTCTCTACACCCTGCCGCGCACACCCCTGCCTTTATCCCGCCTCGAATGTGCACTGCATTCCTGGCTACGTCGTCCCTGGACTTTTGTTCTCGCCGGCTTATCCATGGATTTGTGACCACCGATCCGAGTATCGTGAACTGCCTACTTATCAGATTTATCTCCCGTATCCGCTGCTCACCCTCAACCCCTCTCCCCAAAGGTTCTCCCGTTCTTTAATCATAGTAGGTAGTGAGAATTCTCAGAAGAAAGCATTGGTAATGGAAGACGAAGAGAAAGCTCCAACGACACACTTTTACCACCGTAAAACATAGATACCTAGGTGTCCGAGTTTGCGGGAGTGAAACAAGTACCTACCTACGCTGAGAAGTTGCAATTCTTAGGAAACGATCGACTGCATATTAAATTTCCGTTTACCCGCAAAAACAGCAATTCCACCCGAATTTCCTGCCCGCCCCTTAGCGACGTTCTCCCGCGACGCTCTCTCCGGAGTGGACGCGACGCAACGCTTGCAAACGGATCGGAGCCAGGCCATAATTTCTAATTAGCGATCGATACGAGGGGGCGCGTCGTCGGGAAGGAGCAGCGGTACCCGGGCAGCGCCGGAGCCATCCGTTAAATACACGGTTTTTTGCGGGAAACGGGAGGGCCGCGGGTTGGGGAGCGCGAAGCACAATGGATGATATAGGTATCGCCAATTTTTCAGCCGTCCGCCAGATTTTTCAATGTAACTTGAGAGCCGCTCCCTCGCGAGGTCCCAGGACAGAGGAATGGATGAACAGGCGGCGAAGAAGGGTGGCAAACCGGGGGTCACCGGCGACAAGAACACCGGAGACAGCGGAGCGAGAGGGCCACGGAAGAAAAAGAGGCCAGGAGAGAATGGAGGGCCACGGCCCGGCCCGGCCCGGCCGCGGAGAAGAGATAGACACCGGGAACAGAGGAGGCCAGACCAGTTCCTGTTCTTCTTCCCGGGGAATACAATAATGCCGGGAAAAAAGGTTCCCTGCGAGATGGAAAGGAACGAATCCCGAGGTTACCGCGGGCTGCATCCGCCGCGCTAGAAAATCTGCCGGAGGGTTTCTCGAGGGTGAGCCGGGCCGCAGAGCTGGAGGGGATGTGCTTCAGGCATCGATGTCATTAATAAAAGTGTCAATGGTGTCAGTGGACTAATGTCGGTAGTCACTCCCTGGCTGGGTGGACGGGGTGGTGCGGCATCAGCCGACGTCCTATCCAAGTATTTCACCCTCCCCCGTGGCTCCAATCGTTTTCCGTTGCTCCTTGCCCGATAGCTTCTTCTTCTTTCGACTAAATTACCAGGTCTTATCGCGTGTCTTACGCAGAGATGGGAAAAAGAATGTCCCGTGCTCTGAATCGGTGGCAGAGGGAGATGGAAAATTATTTTGGTCTACGTTTGTTTTAAATTAGATGTCTCTCTCTCTCTCTCTCTCTCTCTCCCTCTCTCTTTCTTCCTCACGGCGAAAACATTCTCACAGAATCGAAAGCGAGGCTTTACTCAACGCCAGGATAGGAATGATTTCCCTTCGGGAGTAATTACTTTCGTTACTGAAACGCATTAAAGCCACACTAATGCTCTAAATATAACTTTCTCTTCGAACCCTCGTTCCGGCTCTTTTCCATTCCCTCGGTCACGGAAGTTTTACATTAATTTCGCCGGAACTGCGGGGCTGGCTGCGATCTCCAGCACCGCAACCAGCTGTACAGGATATTCAAAATTCCATTTCACCGTCCATCGCGGTTTTCGAAAGGGATTACCTCGGCAGTGCCTCGGACCCCCGTCGCAGAACTTTAAATACAGCCTTTCCCGCTTGACTTTCTCCAGGAAATTGTTCTATTTCAATTTTACCCGATACGCGCATACTCCGGGCAGATAATTGCAGAGTTGGAGCACGAGCGAGACAGAGGTCTAGAAATCTTCTAGGAACTGTTCGATCTAAGCGGAATCTTGTTCGATTCAATTATAGAGCGACGCCCGTGGTGAAGGAAAGCTTCGCCGATAAGGGTGTAACGTATATCGGCGCAAAATGAAGGAACATGTTTGCAGATCGGAGGGGTGGCGCATAGGAACATCTAATAAGAACCTGGAGCTCATCCATCGTACGGTGGGGCACTCCGGGGGCTGTCACCGTGGGCGTCAGCGTACCATGGAGAAGGGGTGATTTACATAGTAATAATATCGGGACGTTGGGCTGCGCCACGGCTCCAGGGCTTCGAGTTTGAACCACCCTGTCTTAAACTTGTTTCCTAATACGCGTGCGACTACCCTGTGCAGCACACCCTTCTCACGACATCCCGGTTGAAAAATTCGGATCGTTATTCTCAAAGGAACAGACTGTTATTTAATTCTTAAAAATCTCGCTAGCAATTGTAGGAAACATTATTCCTTCTACTTCAGCTTTTAAAAATATCTAACTTCCTCTCTTCGCGTATATTTTGGAGCAATCCTGACTAATTGTACTTTGGCTTTGTGACAGTATTTCGTGAGAGAAAGCTCGCGCGTGGCGGTCGAAGCTACGAGTATTCAATGGACCGAAACGCGGAAACAATATGGCGCGGAGAAACGGGGTCGGTTCTAAAAATACGCAGGAAAGGCAGCCACTTTGGCGCGAAGAGGGTCACCGATCATCCTTGCCAATCGTCGGGGTAAGGAATTTCCTTTCAACCCTCGGCAACGGAGCGTCGTTTCTCCGCGATGTCCCGCCGACGGCGCGGCCACGTCGCGCTTCTTTCATCCTCGAGGAATCCAAGAGTTATCGTCGTCGCCGTCGCCCGGAATTCCTTGGAGGCCCCCGGCCGAACGAGCCGGGGGACGGCCGCGGCGGGAGGGACGATGCGAGAACACCGCCGAGCCTCGGCTGATTAGAATATCAAGAGGCGAGTAACAAGCCTTGCTCGGCATAATAAGCGGCCGGGGTAAACAATAAAAGGGGGCGAGAAAGAACGGAAGAGGGTTGCTGCCCCCGGTGCCCACGGAACAAAAGGGGTTTAGGGTCCGAGTCGACTGACGCTTTGACGTCTTCCTCCACGCCCGCTCCAGCACAATGTTAATTAACGAGAGGAGAGCCGCTCCGGAGATCCCGGCTCTGCGTCCGCGATTCTCAATCAACGATGGTATTCATGAGCTTCCCTCTGCCCGCGCGAACCCGCTCTCTCAGTTATGCAAACTAAGTATAGAACGTTTAATGAACGAAAACATCGGGATGCCTGCGCAAGGCGGGTTCTCGCTCCTCTCGCACTTCCCGCGGAGTAGGTATTTACCGATCGGCATAAGATGGCGCGACATTAAACTATTAGGAGACAATAACACTTTTTTAAATCAGATATTCGGAGACCGAGGCGAAGCAACCCTGCCGCTCGGAAAGGTTAGCAGAATCTCTAAGCCGCATCTTGCCATTATTTCGCCACTGTCGAGTTCTCTGTGCGGACGCGACACTATTGCGGTAATTAACTCCGACGACGGAGCTCGCCGCTGTAGAACGCGTTCCATGAAATGATCTACTGTGATGCGAGTTGCCGTCACAGAAACTAACCGGTGAAACCTGATTAGCTGATCCGTGACGTGTTGCGTCTGCGAATGCGCTTAGATTTCCACTCCACTCGTTTTGACCTCTGCCAGACACCACTGTCCGTTCCCCGGTGGATCGCAACTATGTATCGCGCCCGAGGATTTTCGTTCGATCCCCGATAGGGAATCTTCCGAGAGCGGTTTCGTTTGGTAATTGCACGGTACTCGGCAAGAGTCATGACGCCAGCTCGATCAGGATCAGGCCCAGGACACGGTGAATTTCATTATAAGCGAAAGGCTGCCGGCGAATCTATAATTAACGCGACTAATTGGCAAACCTGGATCAACCCGTGTGTAACATCCTGTGTACATAATCATCTCCGTACGAAGGACGCGCACGATAATTTGGCCGGTGCGCAATCTTATCCGCGATATCGACGCGCGTCTCCGTACAGAGGCCAGTTCACTCTGATTACAGATTCAGCCAGGCTGAAAATTACGCAGTCGATTCGGAGGGGGAGGCCGGGGAGAGGGGGGGGGAAGGGTGGGAGAGAGCGCAAGTGGAAGAGATTGATAATACGACACGCCGTAATTTTCCCTATAAGATCAAATTACAGTCGGCGCCGAATTAAAGACTCGCAATTTCGCGCGGGTCTCGCGTGTTTATTCCCTCGCCGGAATGTATAAACGATTCTACTTTGCGGCGGATTTAGAAGCCGATTCCTCGCGCGACCCTCGTCGCCTCCTTCCCTGACGTCGCTGTCCGAAGAAATGTTTGCCGCGTACGCGAGCGATTTACGTCGATTCATGCCGTGTCTTCAAAGCAGCGGCTCCAACGAGCGCCGTTTACCGCCAAATTGCGGTCTGAAGGGCGAGACCTTGCGCGATTAACGTAACTCCGACTGCGCCGCACTTAGTCCCACGTGTAAGTCCGTATTATTAAAGGAATTTCTATGTACTACACGGCTTTCTCGGGGATGATCACTTTACCAGTGGATTTCCACGGCTAATTCTCAAGGAAGAATACGATAGAGTTGCTAAAAGAGCCCTGCAGAGGTAAACGCCCAAGTACGGTAGGATACCTATGTCTACTGTCGTCCCCATACACCGGACATATTTCTTTTCGCTGCTACAGAAAGGGCGCGTTACTTATGGGATGACTTAATAACCGTTTAACCAGCGAGAGACGTTGACCGGTTGAGGAGCAAGCTTAAGCGGCGAGGCGGACATCAAAAAGCCATCACCCCGGCCGAGGAAGGGCCTCCAAATCCAAAGATACTAATGCTCTCCACCTTCCTCGCAGCATCCTTTCACGAATAGAGGTTTTTTGCATAACTCCGCCGTAGAAGCCTTTTCCCCTCTCGTCGCCGCCATCAGCACCCCCTCCTCGAATCGGTGACTTGCCATGTCTTGCGCTTCACCACCACCACCACCCCCTCCCGGTAGGACCTAGAGCGTCCCCTCTATCCGCTGTCCGCCAGCCGTGCACCACCTCCTTTCTTCCCTAGCTCTTTCTCTCTCCTCAGCGACACCTCATCTCGCGTTTTCCGCCTTCTCTGTCCCTCTGCCAGGGCGGTGTACACGAGGCTGCGGCTAAGAGCAGAGCGACGTCGCCGACGCCACGCACCCCGACGTCGCCCTGACGCGCTCCACTGACGCTGCGGAGCGGAGATTAATGGCTTCGGACTCTGAAATCCTGGAAAATAAATAGCGGGGGCGCCGGTGGCGAGAGCGAGAGTCCTGCGGAGCAAGATGCGATCCTCTGCTTCCCTCCCCGTCCCTTTCGATCGCTCCTCTCGCTTCTCTCGCTTGCCCTCGCTCTTGGTTCCAGGGAAAGGGACGGAAGGTGGTAGGGGAGCCGGGAGAGAAAGAGAGAAGCCAGGCTTCCCGAGGGACCTGCCTACTGCTCGCTCCTCCGCTGCTCACCGCCATCGCTGGCCCTTCTTTGTGAGGAAGGACCTGAAGGTTGTCGAAGGCCTGACGCGAAAAGCGGCCGCTGTAGAAATTTATCCGAGCGGAATGCTTTTGTTGGCCTGCTTCGTGACGAGGAAACCGAAGGCTCTCCCGGTTTTTCCCTTTTTTCCCGGCGACTGGGATTTATCGAACGCTCCGGGATCAACGCCGCTGATACGCTTTTGTTCCCAACAATCGTTCCCTCCACCGGAATCGCGCGTGATCCGCTCACCTTTGCCAACAATTTTCGGGAAAGACACGGAACCGAGAGGAGCTTCTCCGTGGAGGCGTAGCTACTCGGTTGGAGATTCCCTATGCCATCGGCATTAATCAAAATCGACCTGGAGACCGACTGGGTACCTGTCCGATATCAAAAGTCGCGGAGGAACGTGTGAAGATAGCCATTACGCGGCCGACTCGGGGTAAATTATATTAAATACTAAATAACCGGTGGAAGACCACGGTCTAATTGTTGCGTCGTTTGCATAATGCCTGGTCTGTAACTACTCTCTTCCTTTCGCCCCCTTGCTCGATCCTCCCTATCCTCTCTCTCTCCGTCCTCCTGGTACCCTCTTTAGTAGCCACTCCGCGTATCTCTTCCTTGCATCCACCTCATCCTATCGACTCTCCATCCCTCCCCTCGCCGGCCATAACCCCTGCTTCCCTCCGCTGCTTCGTCGCAACGCCAAAAGATTAACTGCTAATTCTTCCTACTGCAACCAGTTGCTACTAAATGTGGCTGGAGGTTGCAGAAATGTCAAGGAACCGCAAGTATCGTAGGGGCGTTAACGAGGATTTCTCTCCTGGCTCATCGATGATTAATGCTGCACGCGGATAATCGCGATCGAGGTTTGCGGGAGGATTATCATAGGTGAAATCTTCCTGGAGGAATGTGGGGCACCCTGACGTTTTCACTTCAGCTACGGAACGCTCTTTATAACGCATACCTACCCTAGAAAGATTAACACCGAGGATAGCTACAATCGAATTTGTAAGAAACTGACTAAAGTACTTAGGAGCATGATCGTCAGCTTCGGTGGTAGAACTGCTTAACAATAAGATAACTACCTAACGCTGAGAAATATTTGGCTTCAGCTGCCAGTGATAGGTGCCACAGGAAGCCTGAAAACTTCTAGGAGACCGTAAAAGCAAGGTGCTCTCGCGTCTGTATTCTGCGCGCAGATCTTTCGTCCGCTGTCTCATTTGAGCCAGCCTTCGCCCGGCAACATTCTCCCTCGGTCATCGTCTAGTCACGTTTGCGCGGTAGCTATTTGCGAGATTAGGTACAACGAGGCGCTCTCGCTAGGGCGCTCATTAACGAGCGAACGAAAGAAGAGATTATCAACCGACTGAGCGTAACTAACAACAACGCGCCGTCCAATTTGAGAAATGGCTAATTATACGCCACGGATACGCGTCCACCGTGCGCGCGTGCGCTTCTGTTCTCTCCTCTCCGGTGGGTGCGCTACTTTTTCGCGAGCGCGACTAATTACTCCGAACGACTTCGATCGCCACCGTTGTCGCACCGTCGCCCAGCGCGAGATTAATCGCGATACGTGCCACGTCGAAATTAATTACACCGCGTACACGCGCCCCCTCCGACGCTTACCCTTCCTCCAAAATCCACCAGGCAGCGGGAGCGAGAGGAGCAAGAAGAAATCCGCCGTCTTGAGGCAATAAAACCGACCGCGTCCCTTCCCCTTGGCTAATTTATTATTCAATCCGTACGAGACTGTCCCTGTCCACCCTCTAATCTCAGCGCAATATCGAAATACGGTGAAAACATTCGGCGGAGATTACTACAGCGAGGATCCTCCAAGGACGGCGAGGAGTCGGTCGCGGCATTACATTCCTGAACGATGATTTTCGTTCCTGCACATGGCGAACCGACAGCGGAGCGACGTGTTGGGATGAGGCTTGGGGGCAGGGGGCTAGATTTGATTCGTAGGGGGATAGAACGGATCGGGTATGGTGTCTGCCTCGACAGACACGGGGGAGATGGCGGTGTGCAGCACCGTACCAAAGCAATATCCATAGGAACACCCCGTGTCAGAGGGAGAGATGCAGAGACGTGCAATCAATCACGAGGGACCCTGCTGCCACGTTCGTGGCCCTCGTATCAAACGTAACGCACGGTAAACATTTTTAACTTTGCCACGTTATTAATATTCGTTGCGCCCCGGGAACCTCTCCTCCTAACCCCCATCCCTCTCCCCGTTTCTTCCCTCGGCATTGCGTCCCGCGTTTTTTGTTAATCAATTTGCCGCCGTTTCGCGAAACGGCTTACCCTCGGCCAAGGGAAATCGTCGCCCGAGACAGTCTTCCCGCCGTTAATCCTGTCGATTCGAAAGGATTTCAGCGTTCCGCGTTAGGTAAGCAGGCTCTTCGGTCCTTGATTTAAAATGTAAAAATATTCCGGCGTTCGTGTCCGGGCACCGAGTAAGTATTTAGGCGTCAACTAAGTGGCGAGGAACAGGAATTTTCGAATTTTCGAGTTCCTCCCATCAACCATCCAGCTTTCAACCGAAACATCAAAATGTCGGAAACGGTGAAGATCGTAATTGATATTAATGCCTGCAACGCGATATCGTATAGGTGCGCTTTCAATTACGCGTCCGACATGCTCTCGCTAGGATATCACATTAGACGTAATGCACAGGAAATGTTTTTAACTCTACCGCGTTATTAATACTCGTTAGAGGTCTCGACTCCGGCCTGGCCGCTCTCCTCCATATTAACCTTTTTGTTGTATTAATGCGCATTCCAACGCGCTAATCGCAATAATGGAAATTAATAATCGGCCAGTCGTTAACGTCACCCAGGAATAACGGTTATTTACGCCGAAAAATTCGCGTGCCTGCGTGGCTCCCGAATTTTGGGGGTTGGAAATTGCGTTTTCGCGTCCAGCTGGACAAATCGCGGAGCGTAGGCACCGATTAAAATATGTTATCGCTGTTGCAGGTACCTGCGTTTCCTTCAAATCTAATAAAGTCTTTACATTCGTTCTAGGCTGAGAAAAGGATGGACGTCACCGAAGGGAGGACGACCCGAATTTCGATAAACTGCTTTGTCCCGGCAAGTCCAGCAGGATGGCAATACATCAGGGAACGACGGAAGCGCTCGGCAATATTTCCGAGCGCCTCTCCTCCCTGTGTATTGTAATTATTAGACGCACTCGATACTACAAGGGCCGACAAAATGTCAGATACAAATATCGCCCCAGCACGAGGCACCGTGTTATCGTTCCATATTGATGCAGACAACGTACCGATCAGTCTCCCCTCTCTCTGCCGCTCCCCTGGCTCTCCTATCTCCTCCCCCTGTTTCTTGCACAGTGGAAACCTCGTGCCATTAAGTACAGCTACACCCACTCGCGCGTACCAACACAGGATCGTTTTTCCTATCCGCGAGAGCGGCACGCTGACAAGTTGTTCAATGATCCAGCCGAAAGAAAATGACGAGGAACGCGGCGCAAACTTCGAGGTCGTTTGAAAGTCGATTCGAGCTTAATTAGGGGACCGTGGTAAATTGCTAAATTACGGTAGAGGTCGCCGACGCGATGCTACCGGGACGCGGGTGCTCTCTTTGCGCAGACCACAGGAATGCACGCGGCGGATTTGGCCTAGAAGTCCCTGAAATTTCCTTCAATTACCGGAGCGCGGAGGGGAAGCGTTGTAGCCGTCGCGGACGTGTAACAAGGGCCACGTGTGTAAGACAATTCTCGATGGTTGTTACTGCTGCGGGCCCGTTGCACCGAACGACAAACAACAGGATCCAGCTGCCGCTGTTTCTGCCCACGCAACGGCCAACAAACGTCAGAACTGTAATCCGGATGAAATTAAAGCGCGGAATTAGCAGTGCCAGGTAAATACGCCGAGCCGGTCGCGACGGCTTCCCGGCGCGATAGCGCGATAAAACTTCATCGTTAACCCTTTCGGTGTGATAGATGATTCGCAAACAGTGGTAATTCGAGCCTTTGCTATTTTTCAGGCACCGCCGGCTGCGAGGAGAAGATGAAAGAGGAGGAATCTGTCCCAGCGGTACGAATGTCCAGCCACGTCAGCGATTAATACTTAACTACGATGCCGATTATGTAATTAAAAGGGTATCCGCGGTAATTGGTAGGACAGGCTAACGAGCTTTCTAAAAATTCCCGAAGATAATTGCGCGTGCAGCTCGCAATTATCGGTGGTTCGCTAATTACGGGCTAACGCGCATCGTTTCTCTTTTCCAGCTATTACCGTCGAGCAAGAGTCGTCGCGGAAACGCGTCGAGCACCGCGCACCAGAGGATTCTCCAAACTTCCTTATCGCCCTGCCATTGGATTCGCACGAAATTGGAACTCGCGGCGAGAACTTTCACGCAACCGTGGCCTACGACTTCACACCCGAACTTCCAATCGACTCTGGCGCAGTATCTGATCTACCGCGACTCCCCTGGCAGACGATTCTTGGAGTTCCATTTCTTCCTGCGCGGAGCGATCACCATTGATAAGATTTATAGCGTCGGGTGCTGGGCCTTGTGTACTATTAGAGACACCAAGCTATCTGCTGATTTTAGTTACTCTGTCGAGAGGAACGGAGGACGCGCGGAAAGGTGCTGTCAAACTATGAGGGCATGCAGCGCCCATCAAAATAAATAAAAAGGCTGCATAAACATGGATACGAAAAGTCCAAGTGTTACTTTTGTGCGCCGCATATGTTCCACGTGGTCGAAAGAAATGTACCTCTACTCGTTCAACGATCTTACTCGTTTCCTTTATTTATTTCTATGTGTATCTACCACCGGTCTCAAAGAAGTCGGAAGCGTCTCAATCCCTCGGACGTCCAGAAGGTTTACTTTATTAATAGTTACGTAATTACGGTTCACACGACGAATGTTTTCGAAGGCAGGATTGAGTTATACCCTGATGGCGCGCAGAACCATTTACGCAGTCATTAAGGTGTCATTAATCTTGCCATCCGTTTTATGCGCGACCACGGAGTCATTGTTAGAACAGGTGCTACTTTGAAAGAGAGCTGGATCATTATCCGAACGTATAGAGGTCGCTGGCCCACGAAATAAAGGAATCGATGGCGATTAAATTCGCGCACAATTTACTTGACAATGGAGCGTTAGAGCTCGTTTCGCGAAGACGAAACGTCATTAATCCTGTTGTATGATTATTTTTCACGAACACTTCCCTCCTATTTTGATTGCATTTATTCTCATGATTCCCGAGGTATTCGTGACGGCTCTCCTTACGCTCGACCAGATATTTAAGGAGCTTTAATTAACACATAGTGATCTCGTTAAAGCACCCCAGAATTACTTAATAAACATCTTTCAAGCGTTATTGCCCCTATTCTTTATCCGGCGCTGCGATTAAGCGAAGAAGCACTGACCTAACGCAAGAGCCTTTTATAGAGAGAGGAAGACGCGCGTTCTCTTCTATTTTCGACTGATTCCGGTGCCCCTTTCGAGGCGATGATTCGGTTCTCCAAACGGAATGGGGCCGAAGCTACGCTAGCAGGCGCGACCCCATTGTTCGTCGGCTCGGTTCAACCGAAACGAACGAAACGAAAGGAGAAACGACGAAAATATTCGGTGAGAAGCGTAAACGGGCTGCCATTTGTCAGCGAGACGACTCAATGTCCCGCGGACGTCTTTTTAACTTGTGCCATCGCGGTTGGCCCGTGGAATCCGCAGATGTAAGATAAACGACGGAATCGAAAGACAAATAAACGCTTTATGGCACGGCGGAACTGTCGGTGAATGGCTGGTGTGATAGACATCGCAATGAGAAATCGTTACGAGTGCCCTTGAGGGACACAAATTCGTTTGTAACGCGATGCTTCTACGCGGGATCTGGGTGCCAAGATTCAGTTCTCCACCGCAGTGGAGCGAATTAGCGTGCTTCGCGCCACGGCTTGCACTTTTCAAAAGAGAAAGCACAAGTAATGATTATTTGCAGAATTTCAAATTGCATTCATAATTTTGGAATAGATGTGAGAGTTCCATTCAGATTAGGTCTGCGCTTGTGGTTGGCAGAGAAAGTTAAGAATACTGAATGTGTTGAGTTCTGTTCGTTCCACTGAGCCGAGATAAGTTGATAACTCCTAACAACACACGTAATTAATACTAATGGTAATTGTAGCCTAGGAGCGGTAAGTGATAGCAAATACTATATAATTTAGCAAGATGAATGTTCCTTATTATCACTTAGGTTCTTGAAGCCAATGGATAATCACATGCTAGCTTAATAAACGCATTGTACATTATGAACTAAGGCTTACTACTTAAGTTATGCAGCGCGATTGTAGCACTGTTTCAGTAAAATGAATGTGTCTTTTGCAATGGAACTTTGAAGCACTTAGAATTTGTAAATTAATTTACCGAAGAATGAAAGTTCAGATTAGAAAAATATGCAAGTAGATGTGTATTAAAATCACCGAACCGACAACAGCTTCTAAAGAAAGGAAAATTAGCGATAGGAAAATGTCGCAGGTATCCAAAGGCGATAATTAGTATCCGCTTGAAAAAAGGAATTAAACCGGCGTGCACCTGCGGTAGAATTTATGCGTCGCGCCCAAGTCACGCGTATAGTTTCTTGTAAGAAATTACATGCATACTTGATGGAACGAGATATTCATTCAAGATGGCCGACATCATAACGAAGCCACAGGCTCATTTTCGCACAATACACTATTTACTTCATTTCATCGAATAATTAACACCACGCTAATAATTAATGCCGCACTTTAAGCTTAACAACCCGGTGAATTAATTTAAACGAACGCTTAAAGCCTCTCGCGCCCTACCATCTATCGTCGCTTCAATTTTCCTCTGGATATTCAATTTGCACGAAATCGAGCCGGCCGATCTTGATTCTCTTCGCCATCAACCTGGACTCTCGCCTCGTCTGCTGTTCGCTTCCATTCATCACAATTAATACTCTTTAAAATTCCTAAATGTAACTTATATTCAGGCACAAAGAATTGTCCAGAAAGCTAACAGTCTAAACTCTCTAACAATTACCTAAGCAAGCCTCATCCCCAACTTAAAATGAAACACTACTGAAACTGTTGGAAAATACTTCTAAATCTTTCGTCATCCCCTTAACCAGGATCTACCCATCAAGAATCACCGAGGAATGACCAAGCACTCGAAATTTCACTCACTTTGAATACTTGGCATCGAACGTAGCTCAGCTGGAGTTTTCCAAGTAACCTCGCGACCCAATCTTAAAGTACCTACGTTATACCTAACCCTCGACCAAAAGGCTCCAGTAGGTAGCCACTCAAGAATTCGACCGAAGCA
This sequence comes from Andrena flavipes, assembly GCA_963971345.1. NCBI lineage: Eukaryota > Metazoa > Arthropoda > Insecta > Hymenoptera > Andrenidae > Andrena > Andrena flavipes. The sequence goes on from OZ020480.1 coordinate 79,099,888, forward strand.
ATTTCCACGTGTTCCCTTTGTCCGCCAGTTATGCAAGACGTTTCGTGACAAGCCCCAGAGAAGTTGCACGACGCAACCTTCTCAGGGCTGTTTCCGGGCTCAAGGGCAAAGAAAAGTGGCATTGTTCCAGTACCTACCAGTACACACGTGTCACGGTAAGGTTTTCCTTCGAAACTGGAGCAATTTATGGGGCCCGAAGATCACCGCAATATTCGGGCCACGGCTTAGCCAACATCTGGCTTTTTTCTTGCCTTGGCCTGGCCAGCGCGATGAAGCGTCCTTGCGAGCTACGGCTCATACACTCCAGAGGGAAATGGGGATTTATGTCGGGCAATTCGAGACTGACTGACTTTTACCGTGACCATGTCCCGAAGAAACCAACTTCTGGAACTGGTCTTGCGTCTAGCGATCGCTAATGTGTCCTCCGAGCGGTAATTGCGCCGCAGTTACCTTATACGACGCGGCGTTTATGGTCGCGTTGCATTTATGGCGATATTACGGTTGCGACTCAATGGACGAAACACAATTAGTGCAATCAGAAAGTCGTTTCGAAGATAATAAACCCGGGGGAAGTGGAAATTTCCATGCTTTCAAGGGTACTGGTACCTGCAACTTTCTGCTGGCATTATTTTCGCGAGATAATATTATTCCTGGCGCTCGAATAATCGCTCTTTAATCCCGGTACACGTGGACCAGTCGCGCCGATATTGTCCGCTGAAATTACGAATCGCGCGTAATATCTACTACGAATTACTGCGGTGTTTAAAGCTGCTCGTTCGACGTTTAGCTCGCGGTTAACGGGAGTTTATCGGTAGAGTGTTCAGTGGCTGAATTTGGGAACATCGCGTAGCAAGTTTCCCCGTCGCTATCGAACACGAGTCGCTAGGATCAGACTAGCAAACGCCTGGTAGGTACACAGGAGAGAAGAATAGCGGAATGTTGCATGCAATTGCAGAAGTTACTCACCAGTCTCTGCGACAGCGGCTCGATGAGGGCAGAAAGTCCAACCGCGTCACGGCACGTTGCTTCCTCGCCCGACGTGAGACGTAAACTGACTCGTCGGCCGCGTTCGGGCCGTGTTTCTAAGCTGCTCTATAAGAAGTTTATTGCTCGAACGCGATAAAAAGGAATATCCAGGGCCCCGAAACGTCAACAATGATCGTGCCAATGTAACATATCGACGACGTGTCAAAACTGTCATGCCATGACAAGTAAGGGCCCGGTTTTGACTGAAGCCATTTCAATAAAATTTTTTTTTATATTTTGTCGATTATTACAATATAGGTACTTGCTGAGATTTACATCAAGTAATCAAAATGACCAAGTAGGTGTTCAATTTTGTAGGTAGGTATGATAAAAGTAAGAAAGGAGGAATAAGTCAACAAGAGAATGAGTTTACAAGCTTAAAAGTTTTAGTCTAGAAGTTTTAAAAGCTTTAGAAGCTTCTATTAGCACTTCGAATGCAGAGAATTCGTACAGAGTTTCGATGCGGATTGATCTTATTAGACAGTGACCCTAAATAGCTCATAGAACGTCATGCATGAAATAGCAATCATTATTTACCAACTAACTAAATTTTACAAAGGAATATCGAAGCATAAAACTGACAACAAAATGTTCTATCTTTTTCCTTTAATAGATACTGAATCAAAAAAATTCGTAGACACCTCGCGTGCAAGTGAAGACACTCGCAATCTGTTACCCTCGAATTTAATCAAAGCATTATAAAAGACAAAGACCCTGTGAATATCATCGAACGGAAGTTAAATCTAAGTTACCTGTGCGGATCCAAGCGTTGCTGAGCTCTATTGGGACCTAGGGCCCACGAAACTCCTTCCTCCGCGATAACTCAAGGGGGGCAATTGGGCAGCGAAAAATCGGCCACTCCCGTCATCGGGTCGCCAAGTAGGCCCGCACGGTGGGTCCAGGAATATCCCGAGGAGCTAGATAATCGAACGAAGGTACGGAAAACGGCGGAGGTAAGGTGCTGCAAATAAAAAAAGGAGGAAAAAAGGAAGACATCGATCGGCGGCGTTCGCGGTTCGGCCGCGAAGGTGGCAGCACCTCGCCACGCGATTTCGCGTCGGCGGGGGCAACCAACCATCGATGGCCGCATTTTTCCCCCCTTTTTTTTTGTTTTTTTTTCGTCCCCCTGTTCCTCTTGTAGTTGGCAGATTAGGCTAATGCGATGGACCAGATGAGATATGGGCCAGCGAATCGGAGTTCAGTGTTGGCAGGGCAGGGGCGTGACTGTACCCTGGAAACGGCCGTGCCCCGGGCCACAGTCACGACGTGAACTAAGTGCTGGGTGGAGCCCCGTCTAGGCACTACCTACTCGATGGAACCATCATCCTCTCCCTCGAATGTCACGGGGCAACCTAATGGCTGCCAGCCACCTCGAAAACGGCGCCAATTTCGAAACCGTCTCGCGCCCACTTTGCTTCTCGCTCTCCAATTGCCCGTGGTCCTCCTCAACCCACGTGGTCCCTTGTCTTGGGGATCGCGTTAAGAATGCGGCTGATGATGATCCGATGGCCATAGGATACCTCTGAATCCTTCTGGAACATCTTCATCGCTAATAACTGTGCTTGTAAATGGAAGTGTAAATTGTGGGACGTAGTTTCATTATCGTGAAGTGCATTACGATCTTCCAACCCATGTATATTGGTATACAATGACAGCAATGTAATTGAAATCGCAACTCCTGGGTATGACGAACGATTATCTGGGTCCTGTGAATGTTTAAAGCCATCTCCTTATGTAATAATTCTGTATTTAGAGATTCAATCCTTTTTTTTTTACATTTGGCGCACTGTCAGTTTACTTAAGTCTTCGCAGATTCTTCTTCCTCACGAGTGGGATCAGTTCCCATGAACTGTTTATAAACGTTCATATCGCTGCATTCATTAAAAGTCTGGTAACTTCGCTCCAAAATCCGTTCCAGTTAGCAAATTCATCCTCGAAGGTCGATACTCCCGTCTAATTGCCAATTAAACTTCATCAGCTTTGGGTAGGATACTTTAATACCCAATTGGTTCAGGTCTGCAAGTGCACGCTGGAACTTAATCCCAACTATTATCGTGAGTGCAGGTAAGTTGTATCAAGATCTCGGCTGACCAGTGTTTAGAAACATGCGAGGTATAGATACACCGTCACCTGAAACAAGTAAAACAGGTATTTATTATTTAGTGTATTAATAGTTCCTATAGCGTTGCAGACTTAATACACAGTCGTTCAACTGATCTAGGGCTTGCTTGCTTAGTGTATTTTTTCCGAAAGCAAACTACAGTGGCCCACATAACGTACCTAACGCGTGCTACGACAGGACATCAACGATATCGTCGCGGAGATCGCGAAAAGATTTATCGCCAGATCAAGAGATTACACCCCGAAACTCGCTAAGTTAAACAAATTCATTCTCCAGAAATGACATCCCTGTCCAGCTATCAATCAAGCTGCGTCAAAGCGCGAGAACGCCTGTCACCTGATTCCACCCCCGAATGAAAAATCAACAGAGCATCTAGGATTCTTAGAACCGCAGCCCAAGTAATATCTCGTCACGACAACTTCGTCTTCGCAAGCTGAAGAGCCAAAATCAAAGCCAGGAAAGGGACCATCGGCAGCTCTTGCAAACACTTTTCAGTCGATCGAGCTTCCCCGGATATTTTTTTCACGTCCATTCGCCAGTTTCAATCCCCCGCCGGAGCCCGCTCCTCATCCATCTGCCTACCGATATTCGTCCGGGAGCACATCTCTCGGCCACTTTTCAATTTCGCCCGACGAATTTCCAAGCCCCCCTGCCCCCGTCGCTGTTCCCAATCTACACGTCCAATTCTCCGGGACATAAATCGGAGGAAGTTTTTATTATTTAACGGTTTTTCCTTGTTTTACAGGTAGCAAGGTCGCCCACAGCGTGGAGCAGGGATCCGCGCGTCAACCGTCCGATGGGTCAAGGAGAAAGGGGTTGAAAGCTGGACGAGACGAAATTACCAGCGACGGCGGAGGCTCGTCTCCAACCCCCTCCCGCCCCGAGGCTCGCCCCCTCCTGGGGATACTGCACCAGTGTCATCGGAATATACGGTTAATTGCGAGGATGTTTTGTTGGCCTGTCGGAACTCGAGACCATCTCCCCTTACAAGGTTTTGCATTTAGCCTTTCCGTATCGACGACACGTACAGCACGAAACTCCGCGGGACCGGGGGAAGTTCAACCCCCCTCACCCTCGACGGCTCCTGCCCGGCTAACTTCGCTCTAACGCGTTAATAGACGGCCCCGTGTACCGGTGAAAATTGCATTTACAGCTTGAGTTTCGGGTGACAAGACGAAGGGACGACGCGCTCCTTGGATGATCGGTATCGTGTCCGGGAAAGAAGTTGCTCTGGCGGTATACAGGGTGATACTACTTGCATGGAAGCTACACCCCTCCGAAGCTCGTCAAGGCGGAAAGAAAGCAGAGTTTTAGAAGCTTCGTACGAAACGGACGCCAAAGGTGTACGGTAATTTTGACGAATCGAACGCGATCTTATCGGCGGCCAATGATCGAATAATTCTCGCAGCGATCGATTGATTCGTTAATTAAGTCGTGGATATACTTTTGCACGCACGCGACAGGACGTATTAATCGGCGAACGCCGGAGGTCATATATTGTTTGTGACGCTTTAGACGCAAACATTGATTGCGAGAGAGACGCCGGCGTCGCTCGGCGGTTTGCGGGGGAGAGACGGCGCTCGGGGAGAGAACGGCGCTGCTCCCGGGGGAGGAAAGGAAGGAGAGGGGGCGGCGATATTATTGATTTATGTCCCGTTCTACGTTATGTATTCCAGCTCCTCCACACCGATACCGAATGATCCAACCCCGGAGATGCAACCTTCTCCTTGCTTTCAGCTTTTACTACGAAGCATTTCGGCGCTCGCCACCCCTTAGGTCTGCTCCCGTGAAATACGAGCTTTTGTCGCGAACACGCGATGACGAGACACCTGCTAAGTTCCGGATATTAAGGCGGTGACTGTTCGTGCAGGAATATCGTGTGCGTTGAAACACGTTTCGGATACCGATTTCAGCAGTTACCCTCTATTATCTAATTGCGCCACAGTTGCGAGGTCTATTAAACAGGAAATTAAATTGTCCATGGTCCAGAGATATCGCTCAAACTCGAATAGATATTGTACTTTCGTTTACGCTATCGTATTCGGGAAGCCGAAGTTGGACCAACGTCACAGCTGACTGTAACCACTTTAGGCTAAAGCCTGGAATCCTCCTGGAAGCTAAGCTATGCTATGCTACATTTAATAACAATTAGCTCCGATACATTCTCATGGAACCGTTTCCACCAAAAGCTAAGTTAAAACATAGCATCGCGTAGCATAGCTTAGCTTCCCGGCTTTAGGTTCGTCAACTACCTGTCGGTGGAAAACGGTCACGTTCGGCATTAAACAGTCGCGAGTCCTTGGCAATTGTCTGGGTTGCGACGCGGAGCCGTTAGACCGTGGCAAATCGAAAGCGATGATCGCCGGGCAGACGTGACGGAAGTGCATCCCGATCATCGAGCCTCCCCTCGTCGCGAGAGGGACGCGATATCAATTATCTTCGATACGAATTACGGTTACACGGAGCGCTGTGCGCCGATGGCGGGGGTTGCTGGAGGTTGTGCGTGCCGGAAGTTACGCCGGGGATGAGCAGGTGAGGGGGAGCGCGAAGATAGGGGCAGAGAGGGTGGCAGAGAGCTGGAGGGACGGAGAGAGAGAGAGAGATCGACGAGAGGGAAGCGCCGAAAATTGATGTATTCCCTATGCAAAATAGCAGAAGCACGGCGCTAGTAGTAGCTGGACAGCACGCAACCGGGAATCCTCTATGGCCATCCTCTCCCTCTCTCCCTCTCTGTCACTTTCTCACTCACTCTCTCTCTCCCTCCATCTCTTTCCCCCTTTCTGCTCGCCTGTCTCGCCTTCTACCACCATCAGCGGCTCCGTCACCTGAACAGAATCGAGAGCGGTATAGGAGCAATTAACACTCTATTAACACTAACGACGCTCATACATAACAACGGTGCCGCAGGGATTGAATTTATGGTCTGTTAATGGGGGTTACTTTATGCGTTATGCAGTCGTACGCGTCACGACGCCGTGCCGGCCGGTGTCGCGTAAATTTCGCGAGACCCGCGATAGGGTTCTTCGCCCGTGAGAGGAAGACGCGTGGGATTTCACGCTGGAATTCACGGTTCGCGGGGGTGTTTCCAGTTCACGGGACTGAATTCCCATCGGCAAATCTTGATTATAAAACTCTAGGTATTGGGTAATCTTTACTCGATAGCTAACAAACTTTCCCTTAACGATCTCCCATCTGTATCTGTCGGACCACAGCATAGAGACATCTCTAAAAGGCTAGCTTCTCTTTCGCTCGCTCCTGACAGGTACACGATCCTTCGGAATAAATTGAGGCGACCGAATTATTCGTTTCTATTTCAGAAGATGCTGACGACTTCGTTCAACCCCCGGCTCTCAGTCGTCGTAACCTAATTCCTATTTCCAAGGGACGTGCCGTTCTGCGTCGAAAGCCCGGAAGACGGAGAAAGAGGAAACAGGTGTACGTGTAATCTCTCTCTGGCAAAACGCGAGTAAACAAGAAAGTTAGGGGGCTCACCGTTCGTCGAGTGCAACGGAGTCGAGTGCCAAAGTTCATCGTGAGATCCTGCCCTCCTCACTGAGACGCGGCAAGGCCGGTAAAGTGATAAAGCGGCCATAAATTCTGACCGCCATCCTCCCTCCCATCGTGCCCCTCTATCTTGCCAGCTCTCCACTCCGCCGGCTTCCATCCCTTCGCCTGTCTCCCTCCTCCCTTTCTCCGTCCGCCGCGTTCCTTGTCGGCCGACTTTGCAACCTGGATGCACCTGCAACAACGGAATTGGCAAAGGTCAGCGTACGTTTCCTTCCCTCGTATCCTTAACGGTTTTCATACTTACCTACTTGATAGGCTGTTGCTTTGGCAGAGGATCGCGACGCTTCCGGTACTGATGAGTATTGGAAGAGCAAGGTCGAAGAAGAAAGCTGTTGGTGCAGGATCTTCTTTATATCAACTGTACTTACCTGTGGGAGATTTTCTAGATTTCATTAGCTAGATCTCAGGCAGAAAGTGGTGATCAGATGAAAGCTGGATTAGCCCGAGAACATTCTCCCTTTGCCCTGCGGTCTCGTAGCGCTGACTGTCCCCTGACCTCTCCGCGAGTTAATAACCAATTGTGCTAACAGATTGCCCTTGGCCATGAATTACCCCAAAAGCGAGACGGACTTAGTCAAATTAGCGACTTCACTTGTACAGGCGAATACCGAAAGCTGGTGTCTGAAGACCAACTTCCCCTTTCATCCTTATCTCTCATAGAAGTCAGGTTTGCAAAAGCTCTCGTTCATTTTGGATAGGCGGAAAGCATTTCAGATATGCGCTAAACTTGTTGATCCGAAGAATCTATAGATACAAGGAAGTCGACCTTTGGAATCCAGGTCTCTCGATCTGTTATCCAAACAAGAATTCCCCTGTAAGGAGTCGAACCCCTCGCGGATTCTGATCAGACAGGAAGTATCGCCAAAAACCCATCGAATCCTGCTTCTGTTCCAGTCGATCGAATAAAGAAAATCACAGCTGGTGCTGTATAGATGGAATGTGAAACGGGGGCGGGAAGTGGGTCAGCCAGGGAAGCATGGAATTCCACATGGACTGGGAATTCCAGGGGAGAAATGGAGACGTCCCTGTCGAGAAGAAAGCGTTGCAGCTGCAGTTTGGCGAAACGTCGAAATCCAATATCACAGTGTTCCAGGCATACCAGCCGCCTAGGAGCTAGGCACACGGTATGTTCGTTGCAGCGCAGGGGCGAACAGACAGAAATCCCAATAAATCATCCCGTCACGAGCCGTGAGCCAAGGCGGAGCCTCTTGCCTCGTATTAGCCAATAATAATCCTCTCCGAGGTGGAGGCCATCTTGGATTATACAATGGTTCCTTCCGCCACAATTCGTATAAATGCAACCTTCGGGGTTACCGGGCAACCTTTTCGAAGGGTCCCAGTGGCGTACGGTCCGCGATATTTTCGCCCGGGCGTGAACCACATCGCTGACCGCCAGGATCGATGTCATTCTCGCTAGACGAACGCTATGTACCTGCGGGAAATTATATAGGGCACCGTGGGTTGCCTAAGCTTGAAACCATTCTTCAAATTCATACCGATTAATTAACAAACTTTTAAAGCTTTCGGTATATTCTTATTTATTTTAGAAATGTCTATCTTGTTTCGCAAGTGGAGTAAAACTTATTATTTCTGGAATAATATGATATGAAATGGTCCCAATTATTTATTTTAGAAATGTTCATCCTGTTCCTCGAGTGGAATAAAATTTATTATTTCTGGAATAATATTAATTGGAAATACGATATGAAATGGTCCCAAACATATGGCTAACGGTGTACCCTACGTGTATCGTTGCCGCTGAAACGAATAACCCACCGTATTACCAATTAATTAATTGATCGAAAGAGGAGAAGCAACACGGCAGAGGGTCGATCAATCTCGCGAATCGAGGTCGAACGAACCCGACCGGTTTCAACCGCGTATACCCCCCTCGGTTGTTCGCGTATCGATCGATAAACTTTGGTCCAACGCGGAGAGACGAAAGTTGGAGGAGAGCGTGCATCCGGTACACATCCGTTTCCGCAGCACGTGTGTGACACTCGGCTCGATTTCATATTCAACCACAATTTATTTCTCGTTTTCAAACACAGCTATTATAATTAATATAATTATTATTATTATTAATATGGACAGACTCTTATATAATATAATACAATACGGTTTAGACTTGTCGACATGATAGCGTATAATACTATTATCGTTTCCCATCGTCATCGTCGTCGTCGTCGTTACTCATAATACATAGCTCATTCGCGTGCATATCGTTCGTCATTGCAATCGTATCGTAATTATCGTAATCTTCGTCGATATCATATCATCGTCGTCGTCGTCGCCAACGCCATCAACATCGTTTCGCTGGCGCACTTTTCTTTTTTTCCATGTGTACATTTAGTTTACATAATGCGAGACACTACAAAATAATTATATACGTTTATCGTAATTCGTAATACTATTATATTTATATTTATATTTATATTCATATTTATATTTAAATATATATATAATTTATATATATATATATGTATATATATATATAGATTCATTTATTTATATCTTCTTTTTCCACTTATACTTCGGTAAACGTGGTGCAGCCTACATATTTTTCGGCCTGTAGGCGCACACCCCTATCTAACTTTTTTTCTTCTTCCACATCGCGTAACCGTTTCGAACGAATGCGTTGTACCCGGTATCTTTGTGTGCCTGGGCGTGTATTTCTGCGCTTGTCGAGTGTCTGCGCGAGTGTGTGTCTGTGTGTGAACGCGCGGACGCGCACGTGTGCGAAAACACATTTTTCTGTATAATATATAATAACATGTACATAGATGGTTCCACCAGCTCGACCGGAGCAATGTGTCCATGTTACGCTGACGACTCGAGTGTGTAGCCAATATTGGAAAAAAAATTAATCCGCTGAATTCCAGTTGGACCGCGCCCTGACCTACGAATTACAGCGGCCGTTCTGTTTCGAAAATGTATAACTGGAAAACTCTTCGAGCTATTCGTATTTGTGCATATTTATACCAACAGCGTACAGCATATTCAAATTTGGCGCGAGAAGTGGAGGGCGCTGCCGTAGTTAGAAGCAATCCTCGGAGCTACACACCGGAGTAGTGGAGCGCAACATCGGGGGACGAAAGCGTGGCGGCTCTTAACAATATTGTCATCATTTTACTCTATTTCCTTCGCCGCGGTTACAGACCATGGGGCCGACGTCGGTAGTCGAATCGTCCGTAATCCACGACGGTGCTCGTATATCGTTACAGTACCGTATCAATAAATAGTAATTAATTAGTCCTCTGCTACCGTTACTTCGTAACTCCTTTAGTCTATTAAACAGGTACCTACTTTACCTACGCGGTATCGTATACAGTGGTCGCGGCTAGCGATTCGATGCCGCGACGTCAGACGTCGCCCTTCACATTGCCCCGCCGATAAACGAAAGAATCTCGTTCGATGCGTCCGGCTTTTTTTCCCTCGCGAATGGAATTATTTACAAGTGTGTATGCGTGTGTATGTGTGTGTGTGTCTCTTGTCACAGCGCGACCCAGTGGCAATAGGACTCTTTCTTGCCGCGTGTCAAAAGAAATCGAAGCACTCTCGGTAAGTACTGCGTCGATTCTCCGCGATGAAAAAGTTCGGCCATCGATTTATCGAAGTGATCCTGTCGGCGTACGGAATTCTCGTGCGGTGGTATTCGTTGAATTTTTCTCTTTAACTGCTAATCGTATGTATACGCTGCACTCGCCACGCATTACCGGGTTTATCAGTCTTCACAGAGCGGAACCCTAACGTCGAGACCGCGCGTTCTAACCTCTTTAGGAAACTTTTGTCGAATTGGAAAGGTTTTGCACCGCGACAGTGACGACGTCCCTCGAGAACTACACTCGAGAGAAGCAATATGGCGCTACCGAATCGGTTACTCGTATTTACTTTTATTTACAAAATGCATTCGATGTACAGTGACTGAGACATCGAATCGGTCAAAATGAAGGAGCATTCTGGATAACCTTCTCTAGTTTCTCTGTAGACTGTAGACGATACGACCGCTGTGCGACAGCTGTTTACTCGGAAATAAAGCCAACAGAAAACGCTGAACGAGATTACGTTGGGAGATGGACGTTGAGGAATACATGTTACGGCACGTGTGATCTTATCGACTGTAGCAAATCCTTCCTCCATTTTACCGATATGAACACCGCGAATTGTTTTGTCGTTTTCTGTCCGTTTCCATTTACATCGTACAAAAAGACGGTTAATCGAGTTATTCTGGATGATGAATGTTTGTATGTTACAGCACAATCCGAGTGATGGATGCTTCGCGTTGGCTGAAGTGGAGAGGCGATGGACTACCAATTCCCCTTTCTTTACCTATTCATATGTGCCTAGGTAGATATACAGATTACCTAGAAAGGTATACGAAACTAGCGACACCTGTCCGGGGAGTGACAGGAAGTCAGGAACTCTTCGGCGCATGGGCGTGCGAGGACGTGGCTTTATCGTTTACCAATTTCGTTTAATTAAACAGACCACTTCTCCACGTAGATCCGTGTCGATACTTTTTAACGCCCCGCTCGACCGTTGGCAGTGGGAAACGTAAAGAGGCCCTTACACGATACATAACCATAAAAGTATTTAAATGCAACGTAGCCGGAATAAAAGTCGGTAAAGCAACGAAACAAACATTCACCGGTGTACAGGCTCCTTTGCCGTTCAGATTAATGCCAGCTCTCTGCAACTCGAGTAATCACGTTGGAAGGTTGATTCTGGTTGTGCACACAAATATACGTCCGACCACACGGTTCACGTTGTAAAAAATATTTATTGGACAATTAATGAAAACAGAAGGAAAAGATCCACCGTGCTGCACGCAACACGGTGTCAATAAATATTACGCGAGGCTACATTAATACGAGGGATCCGAAAGCTGCTTATACCATCTCGAGCATCTCATGTCCCCCTTTCGTTCTTCGTTCCGGAAATCTCATAGACGGTGTCTGCGAGCTCCCCGAAAGAAACACGCATCGATTATGTACACGATCGCAAACCCCCACGAATTCGTCTATTCGGTTTAATTGCGCATTGCCCATGGGTACATAGAAAATGGCGATCGAAGTCACGTATTTTCGATCCGACGTTTATTTCCTTTTTTTTTTTTCTTCCCCCCCGTTTTCCATGACCACCGCCCCCGCTCGCTGCAACCGACATGCCCGTTTCCTTAAGTTCTAGTTAATTATCTTCTTAAGACTTAGGCTTTAGACGTTAACCTTATCGATTAAGCGCTAGCTTAGTGACTCACTTCGTACGTACACACTGCTCTTCATCATCATCCCTCGATTTTTTCTCTCCTTTCGCTCTCTCTCTCTCTCTCTCTCTCTCTCTCTCTCTTTTAATCCTCTCTTACCTTCTCGCTTTAACCCTACATACAATCACGGCACTCGCTTCTCTTTTTCTCCCCCTTCTTTAAATTACGCATATCTGTGATTTTACGCGACTATATAAGAGTAAAGATAAAATATATAATTTGCATTTTACACGTTTCCAGTTAACGCTAGGAATTCTTTTCATTTCCCCTCTCTTTCTTTCGCCGCATTTGTATACATATATATATATTTACTCTATATATAAGTAGTAATTCGCTATCCAATGGATACAAATTTTTTTCTTCTTCGTATTTTAAGCTAAAACCGGTGTTCGTGACGATCGCTCGCGGTGATAATCCCTTCGCGTCTCCTCGTTCGTCGAATTCCGAGATTACGTTCTGCCGAGTGGACGTTAGCTAAATGGAATATTGAGTAACGCACGGCTGTCGAGGGCAGCCCCGTATGATTATTGCACAATTGAGTTTATCCACGTGTCACGGACGACTTGCTGGCAAGAGAAATACCGATGATAAATTTACCAATAAGGACCTAACGATACTTTCCGCTATCGGAGATAGAGAACCCTCCAAAGACTGCCTGGAATCGATCGATTTCGCTATCCGCCAAGGAACGTACGCAATCCTATGAATTGAGACACAACGGCGCGAGCGCAGTTTTGCCAATCAGCTGAACGCTCGACGAGAGAATTAATGTTGCGAAGCTAGCCCGGCCGCGAAAAGTTCGAGAAAACGGTTTGTCAGCCAGGCATTTGTGCGTGAAATTTTGCCTGCACCGTTGACCGGCGTGTCGTAACAGTTGACACCGTGACGCAAGGGCAATAAATACTTCCTTTGTCTCGAAAGCCGCACCCTACGCTTCCAATGCCGGCCATTACCTGGCCTACATAGATGGTATCGCTGATTAATGTACCCAGAATTAACGCATGTCTCACTTACCTACAGCGAAATGCGCAAAAATTGCAGCCGAGTCGTGTGAGGTTAATCGATTTATCCGAAGGGTTATAAATCGTAATCGGTAAACCGGGAGTGGGGACACCTCGGTTCCCTTCGATCTATGGATCGAACGGAAAAGCAACCTAACCTCCAATTAACCATTCACCGACAGTAATGCAAAAAGATTAGTCGTTCATGAAAATGAAGCGTACAATACGTAATGCCTTAATGTTTCTTCTGCTAATGCACGTGATACAAAGGTTACGTAAATCTCAGCAAAGGTGGCGTTGAATGCCAGTTGTGAGACAAAACCGCGTGCTTCTACGTCTGAAAAATGGCACTGTTATCATTGATTTAAGAATGAAATAACTATTTAAATCTCAGCAATTTAGAGCGATCGATGGAATACGAAATGTGCGCACATCCATAGTTTATCGCCGGTGTTTCTCTGTCCTCTAAAGTTTCACGAAAAGCCATACCGACAGCGATGCCGATGCCCCTCGACGGGCCATCGAGCTTAATTGGCGCCAATTTGCCCGAGCAATTTAGGATCGCGACCCCTGACCGTAAACGCACGTTTCGGCAGTTGCGAAAAAAGAAACCGTTCGCGAGAGACAGCGAGCGATCGTCCAAGATCTTCTCTTTTTCACAGTTCGTTGCTCCTCAAGGACAAAAAGTTATACATAAATAAATCTCTGGAGAAAGAAAGGCCGGCCGGTGCTCAATCGATGCGCGTGCGCGAGCTGGACCATGTATTACGTATATCAGTTCCATATATCTCCCCCTTCTCCCCCCCTTTAGATCCTTTTCCTCATTGTTTTCCCTCGTTAACGCGGCAACGGGGCGGAAGAAAGTTCGCGGGACAGCAGCCCGTCCCTCGGCAACCCTCCCCCGACCCCCTCCGTTCACGAGATCGCCAGCTCCCCCTTTATATTTATATTTTTCTGCTCTGTTTTCGTGTTTTATTCTTCTTCTTTAAATACCATCTTTTCGCCGTCGTCGTCGTCTATACATACTACGTACTCGTATTAATTATCGTTTATTACGTATATCGTAGATTGCGTGTATACAAGGTATAAACTAAATAATGTCGATCTAAGTTTTACAACACAGCACAAGAAATTCGCCGCGGCGGAGTTCTCCGACGTGTCAGCCAGTGGACGCGGCGACGCGAGCGCCCGCGTGGATCGTCCGTGACGTCGTCGATCCGTCATCGATCGCGAGTTTCGGCGACCGGGCCGACAGATGGTGTTCGCTTACCGCTTGGCACGCTTAACCGCGTTCGACAGAATGTTTTGACTGGGCGGGAAACCGGCGAATGCGAAACAAAACGAATGTGATCACAGAAGACATGCGCTCGAACATGTGACTAGTGATTACGCGTTACGTTAATACAAGCACGATCCCTGTTGGTCTGTTTCAGTTTATTTCACCCGAAACGATTTTCATTTCACCTATTATTGTTCTCTCATTGAATATTCAATTCCAATTCCACATACATGCTGTAAAACTCCACTTATCCGAATGCGATCTTACTTCATAGCTTGTTTACCGAACTTAATACTTGCTCCAGTTATACGGACGTCTTATGCTTGGAAGAAACTCAACTATAGTCGCTCAAGGCCACTTGCTGTACCGTGTGTCGTGTCAGACACGACTGCTACTTTCGTTTCACGCCATCCCTCAAACGCAATGGGCGGAGCAGCGAGACGAAATGTGGAGAGGTAAGGGAAACCCCTCAGCAACCTTGCGCGATCAGTGATTTTCTTCGGACTATAGCTAAGGAGAGCTATCAGAGCATCAGCTTGGAAGAAACGAATGGACTCCCACCAGTTATCCGAACGAAAGATCATAGGCAGAGAAGGAATTCGTCGACGCGTTCGGATTAATGCAGTTCTACTCTAAATGAAAATCAGTTTCGATCAAATGGAATGGCAATAATGAAACAGAGCAACAGGGATTGATTTTCTAGATGCAATTAAATATATTTCTGTTGATTCTAATGTAGCTGAGACTGGACACTTTCCAATAATCGACAGTGATTTTTTAGGCTGGATTTCGAACGCGAGTTTCTCAAAGAGAGCAAAGAGGTACTGTGAACCATTTCGCGGCGAACAAGGGAATAGAGTTTTCTGTTGGGGGGTTTGCTCTATAGAGTCGCTATTAAGGTGCCAAGCGGTTTCATGCCGAAAGCATCTTATTCCAAAAATACGCTACGAATTACATCACTTGGTAATTTGGCCTCGTGTCGCGCGGAGCAGCAGTAAATTTTCGGCGACCGTTCGTTCGCGAAGATTTCTCGAGCTTTGGTCGTATCGAGGATCTCTCTCACCGGGGTCACTCTTTTTTATCGTCGTTTGCTATGAATATTTACAGGAGAACGAAAACACTGCGAAAGTGTAGCTGCACGGTTTTGTTGGAACCGCTTCGTTTCGAAATACATACTTCACGCCTCTACGTCGAAAAATGGCGTTTCCAACGGCCTATAAATATGTGCGAAGGACATCCAAGCACGTTCACATAAGTAACGTTATTTTGTAACTTCCTTAGCTAATTATGAAATACGAAATGTGTAAATTAGAAAATGAACCCGCGAACATTTGAATATTCGAACGTCTACATAGTTGCGAGAAACGAAAAAAACTATCACGGTAGATTACGATCGTTGGCAAATACCTTTTTTCGAGTAGGCGCGGTACTTTTGAATGTCACGCTTGGCGAGAATAAATTAATGATTACGACTGTCTCTTCTGACATGTTCTTCAGGCAGTATACGATCGTGGAGGGATTTCTGAACGAATGACAGCAAAACGTAACTCCGCGAAGTGTGTAAAGGGAAGAGGAATAATACAAGTACACACGTCGAGGTGCAAATAAATATGAAATTTTATGAAACTGACCTTGCGATGACACTGATGAAGAAATGTCAAGTCGTTTCGATTCTGCTCCGCCGGAGGCCTTCGCCCTCTCAAGCGCTGCTTTCATTCTTTCAGCACCGCGGACAATAAATCCCATTTCGCTTCGCGATATCAGCCAAGAGATACTGGCGTTCGGCGGGTCTGATCGATCACCAAACATCACTGAAATTTAACCAATTGCTTGCACACACTGATATTTTTCACTGGTAGCCACGATTTCCCTCGTCTTTCCTTTCCCGCCAGCGCATTCATTCCCGGGCTGGTCGGCGCGCAGGTGTTCGCACCGCGAAGATCTCTTCCTTTCCTCCCTCTGTTTTACTTTCCGCTTCGTCGGATCCTCCCGGCACCGGAGAAACACACATTCGAAGATCACACTTGGCACGTTCGCGATTCCTAAATTACCCCTCGCTGAGCCACCGCGGTATTGTAGAGAAAAAACTATCTAAACGATCCTCTAAGAACACTAAACCGCTCATCTACTCGCTAAATAGAGACACGATCGGACGCGTCCGTCCATCCGCTATTTTACTAACCGCTCTACGACTGCTACGCGTGTACGACGTAAGAGAATAAATAATAAAACGCTTTTACTAAGGTATATTCACGCGGGTATCTCCTCAGATTCTTACTCGCTCGTCCCGTGCGTCTAGCATTCACCCTTCGCCTTTCTCACTTTTATATATATAATATGTATATATATTTTTATATATATATATATAATATATATTTATATGTTATATATCACTTTACACGCTTTTACGGGCACATTCACACTCTACTTACAACTAGACTCGACCATTCGGGCATAGTATCCACGACTTTCGTGACTTTAAAGTACGTATATTCCTTTCCCTCGCTCGCTCTCTTTCTCTCATTCTCTAGCTCTCCTTCTTTCTTACTCTCTCTCGCTCTATCTCTTTCTTTCCCTATCGCTCTCTCCCTCTCTCTCTCTTTCTCTCTTTCTCTCTCTCTCTCTCCCCGTTATCTCTAATAATTAATATATAGGCTTTAGTACAATTACATTCGATTAAATGTAACAGAGGTTAACGCGGTTCTGATTAGCATGTGATCCAGTTTTCTTCCGATTATCGATCCAATCCGATCCCTCATTTTATTCGGTTCTTCCTCGGCGTTCCGCTACGTTATTACGATTATAAGAGATCGCGCGTCCCTATAAATCTTGATCCGACTCGTCCGTGTGTCCCGTTCCGTTATTCCGTTTCCTCTGCTCCTTCCACTCGTCTCATCTCGCAGTCTTCCCTTCCCTCTGTTCCTCTCCTACTCGCTCCTTCGTCCCTTTGTCATCGTGTCCAGTTCACGTCTTCACTTCCATCCACACTGACTGTCGGCTACATCCATTTCTCTCTCTCTATCTCTCTCTATCTCTCTCTCTCTGCCTCATCTTCCTCTTTTCGTTTATTTGGTACGAGCAACTTGATTAACACGACAAAATAAGCGTCATTGCTGTTTGTTGGGGTGGGCTGGGCGGGGTGTGTGGGGGAGGGTGTCGCATTTCGGAGGTCATCGGGGGTTGCAGGGCTGGCGGAGGGCAGCGGGTGTCGCGGGGGCTTCGGGGCTGGGTGGGGGTGTTTGGGGGGTCGGCGGTGTGGGGGAGGAGGTAGTGCTGGAAACAAGGTATTAACGACCCTGAGAGAGATGAGACCTCTTTGGAAGTTCCACTCCTCGGGGCTCTCTCAACCCTGCGGCGAGGTCTGCGGCGAGATCTCGGTGTCGCCATCGCCCGAGCCTGGTTCGCCCTTCGTCTTGTTCTCCTTCTTCCACTTCATCCGTCTGTTTTGGAACCAGATTTTGATTTGCCGTTCCGTCAGGCAGAGCGCGTGAGCGATCTCGATGCGCCGCCGCCTGGTCAGGTATCTGTTGAAGTGGAACTCCTTCTCCAGCTCCAGAGTTTGGTATCGGGTGTACGTTTGTCGTCCTCGTTTCCTCTCTGCAACACGGGCAAGCAAAACGTCTCTCGTTAGCATCGCGTTTCTAGTCGCTCTTTCGCGCGGTTATCGGGGATTCAGCCGCGAATCGGGGCCACGGGTACAGCTTCCTCGCGCAACCTCGCTCAGCGACTGATCGCCGAGAATATTCAACGAATAAGCGGAATCTCGTTAAGGATGAATGTATCACCGTGGCCTTGATCGTGGCCAAAGTCTGCTTTGATATACGCGCGAAAATCCTGGGTACGAATCCCGTGACCCCTTTTATCGGGGCATTGGTGATATTTCATGGAGAGGCGTATATTGAAATAGAAAAAAGTAGGAGCAAGCAAGGTATATTTCGCGGTTTCTCGTTCCCCGGCATCCCAAACCGTTCGCAGAGCCAAACCATGAGGAGGACCAGTTGGATAGCCTCGCGCGCTCTCCGGAGGAACGCGCAGCAGCCCGCCATCCGGGATATTTAATGAACGCTGCGCGCGCCTTGCAACCTGCTTCGGCACGCGGGAAATTTTTGTGCCGTCCGGCGCGCAGCTTCGAGACAAAAATACCTGTTCGGCGAAGAAAAGCTCGAGCGCGGTGGTTACGTAGGCGCGGTTTCGCGTATGATAGATACCTTACAGATATCCGTGACATGATCTGCGCTCGGTGTGGCGGTACACGAATCCCGAACCGAGAATATTAATTGTGCTTGCCAAGGGAGGAAGGGAAAGGGAGACGCACGAACGGGCAGAGAGGACCAGCCAGCCTCTACACGCGTGTACGCGCGTGTATGCGATACGCCTCGCGATCTCTCGGCCGGGCATAAGCTGAAAGGGTTAGGTTGGAGCTGTTGCCACACGAGCGCCAAGAGGGCAAAACGAGGATATTTCAGAGTGGTACGAGGGAGGGAAAAAAGAAGGTGGAGCGGGGTGGGGGCGAAGGGATGAGGGGAGGGAAGAGGAGGGAGGAGAAGGAGTCGGAGGAGGAGGAGAAAAAGAAGAAGAAGAAAACTCCTTGGTGAGCATTCGAGGCAAACGCCGCCCGTCGCGCTGTCGGCCGATGAAGACGGATGGCGACTCTCCTCGGCCGAGAGAGACGGAGAATTCTTGGAGGGCTCCGCGTCGCTCGGACGAACCGAGACAGAGGCCCGAGGGACAGAGAGCAACTCTGGGAACATGCCCTCTTCTTCCATCCAGCCTTTCCACCCGCCCTTCGGCTACGCTCTCAAATTAACAACATACCAATCTCTAGCCTCCTTACTTATAACTTTTAACCATTTGCCTAGCATCCCCGTGCTTGCCTCCTCGGCCGCAATTATTCCCCACCAGGATATCTCCACTTTCTTTGTCCTCTTTGCCATCTATGTATTAGGTTCGCGCATACGACGAGACAAGGCGCCTAATCGCCTTTACACTCAACGGTTAACGGGGAAGAGTAATGGAATTTGTCGCGCCAACTTTTTCATCATTATTCCGAATCCAGCAGCCTTTGACGCCAAGTCCGCCGGATCCTCTTCTTCAACTCCTCCAGATGCATGTACCAGAGATTCTAATAATATTGACCCTTTGACGAGTGCCCGCTTCACCTGTACCGTTTCGAATGATAAAGCGGGCGGGATCAAAAGTGAAATACACGTGGGCAAAGTTCGCCGCAGAGCTGGAGTCCTAGCTAGCCTATCAAAGGATACCCGAGATAAACATAGATTCAGAAGTTTCATCAAAGAAGCTGGCGAGGCCTGTGCGCGAGCGCTTCCACTTGGACGCGCGGCTTATTAATGTTCATTCGCCGGGCGGTTAATGAAGGTGCCTCTCGAGAACGATCTACATTTCGACCCAGAAGATCATCAAAGCGTTCACGGAATAATGAAACGCCTCGGAGTCACGCTCGAGCTCCTATGCACCGATTAGTTTATGCCTCTTTATCGATAACAGCCTTATTACCTAATTGCAAAGGATGCACGAGCGAGGGATTTACGTACAGAATCCCTAACCCGTTGAACACGGGGATCGCGAGCCGCTGCTTTGAACCGGCGCGGGCTAACGCCCGACCCGGCCAGTCAAAGGGCTTCCTAATAACGATGGGGCATCAAAAGCGGTCGTTGACTGATTCCCAGTACTGGCGCATGAAACTGCTTCCCTATTAAACTCCGTTTGTCACGCAGAGAAAGATCGCATCTGTGGGGTACACCAGTTTCCGCGTCAGATAGTTGCCATTAAGCCGTTCAGCGAATGGACCCACTATAAAAGTAGCCGCGAGACTTGGGAGTTGCGCGGTAAAATCTGTTAACAAGATTATTCGAAATTTGCCTTAATTGCCGATTGGAATACTTTACGATGGCATACGCGTGAGGCGTCAGCAACGGATCGTTCGTGTTAACTTGGTCTCGAGTACCCATTACCCTAATAGCAAGGTAGCGCAGGGTTATTGGCAATATCCTCCCGGTTTAAATATGCAACGTTCTCATTCAAAGTCGATCGATTCCATCGCATCGGCGAGGACTCGAATCTTGATTAGCCTCGCCTGCCCGCTGAATTAGGCATCGGACAGTCTGTTTTTGCTCGTTGGTCAAGCATGCGGGTTTAATTAAAGAGGCGTTCTCTGTGCCCGGCAAGGCGCGTGTAGCCGTAATGCGTACGGAAAACGGCCCCGTGTATGATTATGCAGGCTCCGGGGACCGTGAACCAGAAATAGGAAGAGGCTGGAGTGGCTTGAAAAATAGAGAATGCCTAAGAAAGATTTTGTCAGAGAGTAAATGATGTTGCCGGTACTGAGGAGTACCTAACTCGGACTAAGCAATAGGGAACTATACTAATTGCAAGATTCGAGCAGAGTTCGTTCAATTTGCACCAAGATGTAGAAAATTGCTTTTCGCAAAGAAGGGTGCCGTGACGCAAGAATCAAGGGAACTATATTGGTTCGAATCCTAGGCGCTTATAGGAGTCCTTGAGACGGTGCGGGAGCGTTATCCGCGCGCGTGATCTCCGGTGAATTAATCACTGCCGCGGAGTCTCGCTGGCTGGAAAGAATTTAATGGCGTTTTCATCGTGCGAACGCGTCGTGGGAAACACGGCCACGAAGAGGCGAGGCGGAGCGCGGCAGGGCAAGGCAAGGCGAGGCGAGGCGAGGTAGGGCAAGGCGAGGGTGCGAGACTTTCTTTCCCGTTGACCACCAACGAAACACTCCGCGATAGTAAGGAGCAGCTGAAAGAACGCTGCTCGAAGGGCCGGCAGCGCGAAACCGAAAGACGAGAATTTTTTCCTCCGTGCCGCTGGAAGGATGTATCAGCGAGGAAGAGGCGCGGGGCGTGTTAAAGAGGTCGATAACAAGAAAACCTGGCCCGGTATCCTCTCGGTTTATGCTGAACCGGCGTTGCCGGTGCTCTCGCGGACGGAGGTGACTTTAAACGCGGGGCAATAAATTAACGGCGTTGGGTTACGCAAGGATCAAATGTCCCCTGGAGTATGCCCGAGAGATTTATGGGTCTGCCTTCACTGGCGCAGCATGAAGGAACGGAACGGAACAGAACAGAACGTACACAACCGTACGGGCTTATTATAGGCTAGTTGCTCCGCTTCTCCGCTCCTCTGCTCCTCCGCTTCTCCGCCGGCCGGCTGACTGGTCTGAAAGACCCGCCGCAGGATACACGCAGGACTTTTCAGACGAACAGCTAGCCGGATGTTGTAACCCGCTAATAAGGCGCGGCCACCACTCGCTGCCCAATTAAGCTAAGCTTTACGTGGCCACCTTAAGGCCAGGCCTTGAAACGCTCTTCGATTAGATACCCTAGATATCCCATTAATTTTATCGCTCGCCCTCTCCGCCTCCGTCTCTTTCTTGGCTACGCGGGACCGCTGCTTTATATGACCGGTCGACACCGCTGACAGAGGTTCAGATTAATCGCGAGGAATCCGGAGAATCGCCTTCGAAACCGTTCCGCCGCGGATATTTCGGGGATTCAGGTGCCTTCGACGCTGGTACATTCTGCCGCGGGTATTATTCGCGCGGATATCGATAAACAAGACAATAATTTCACCGCCCGTACTCCTCGACCGTGCAATGCTCCGATTCACACCGCCGTTCAACAAGTATTGCGGTATTCCCATCCATTCGCGAAACTTGGGCCAAACGTACGGAATAGCCCGGATCGAATAAGTCGAAACGTCTCCGCCTGGCATCCCTTTAATCCCGAACACGTGATCGAACTTCCTCCAGCTCCCTGTCCGCATCCGTCTCAGCCTCCATATATTTTCAGCGCGGCTATCCGTCTTGCTTTTTGTATTTCCGTCCTAGGCTGCTTTATGTCACGTTGTTTTCGTTGAACTTTCTTCGCCGGGGGACCCTCGGTTTTTGCCTGCCACGCCAGGCCGAGTCACCGTAGGCTTCCTCCGCGTAGGGGTCGCGCCACGCCGACAAGATAACCTTCGTTCAGGAATTTCGACGGTTGTTTATGCGCCACCCGTGAGGAGGGTCGCATTCCTTCCTCGGCGAACTTCCTGAATCTTTGATCGAAAAAAATTATAAACATTCCGCGGTGCCGGAGGACGCACGGAAACGGCAAGAGGGAGGAGGCGACATCGATAAGTCGTAGCAAGTGGAACAACATCCAGCGTCTTTCGGCCCGCGATCGAGCAGCTGGCCACGATTATTCTCGCCGAGGGTACTAGGTAGCACGCCAAAGTGGATGGTGTCCTAAGCGTGGAACAGCCACCTGGGTCCGAAGTGTAGAGGACGAAACGAAGAGGAATTCAACAGAAGTCGCCGCCGAGCAACGCGGAGTAAGAACCGTCAAGTCCAACGGACACTCATAGAGGGGACTTAGAAGCCTCCAAGGAGAGCAGAGTATCTGATAGAAGAGAGGCCTACCCTCTTCTCCTTCGGCTTCCTTTTTTTGTCTTTCGGCCAGACGAACAGACAGCCGGACAAGGAGACGGAGTCTGAGAGCCCGAAGCAGGGCTAGAAGGTCGAGATAATGAGCGGCGAGAATGGCCCAGCACGACATATGCATTTGTACGAAGGATATCACTCGGCTTATCCGATGTCCTACTTTGTCCACCAGTGTCCCTTTTCATTTACACCTGCTTGTACCGGGTTGTAGGGCGATCCTCGTGAGAAATGGCCGCGCAGGATAGTTAATGCGACGCGGAACTTATGAGTGACTCGGATCTGGCGAGGTTTGCCAACTCTGTTCGATCGATTCGCTACTGTTAACTGTATCAGATTACTCTTTCTTCAAAACATGGAGCACGAATGCAGGGATGAATATTCTTTGCAAAAAAAGAATGAAAGTTGCGGAGCTACCTAACTCTACAGAGAGGAATGGAAAGGATTCGTGTGCTACAGAGCTGTTAATAATGAACACGTTTAACCCTACTATACCCCTCGATTGCTTCACCACTCGCTCCAGCCTCCCAGCAATCTGTTTGAAGAATTTTTTGTGGGTGCCTTCCGAAACGCCTAATCTGTGAGCGCAGCGGAGTCTCTCGTCGTCCCACTTTCACCCCCAGTTTCCCCCAATTTCGAGGCTTAATTTATACGTGCGGAGGTCCAGCAGAAACCCATATCCAAGCGCCCGTATCGTCCATGGTTGTCTCGGGAGTTCATGGCGGCGGCCCAAAAAGCAAACGGACATAGGATTTCTGTGGACTCATCCATCATCGTCATCCCGTCCCTACGCCCTCCTCCCACCGACTTCCTCTCTGCCTTTCTCTCCCTTTCTCTCGCCTCTCCCCCCGGCTCGCTCTCTCGGTTCCTCTCGTTCGCTCTAACGTCATTTCCTCGACGCTCCTCCTTTCCTGGCCCACCGGGCTCCGTCCCTTTTTGAATATCTCACGAAGCCGCCATCGTTACGGACACCAATCTCGCGTCTGGCAACGCGGACTAGAACGAAACGCATTTAGAGATGAGGAGGCTGAACCCCGCGACCCCGATCGCATACTTCGCCCACGAGCTGAAACTGCACGCCCGCCACGTGACACCTTGCCATTTTTTCCAGGGTAGGTAAAGGGTATTGCCTGCGGGTATCTAGCGTTTGCGTTCACAGAAATGATTCTCGGTTGGCGTGAGGCTAGGTTCACAGGTAGGTCTGATAGCTAAGAGAAATGGAGTTGAGGAGCAATGAAGCGCAAAGTATAAACAGATTTGACGAGTCCCTGGATTGAACAGCGCTCTGAACCTATGAAGTCCTGGGGCGCTAGTGGGGTAAGGCTTAAGTAGTGCTCGTACTCTCCACGAATTTAAACCTCAAAGTAGAACAAAAGGCTATGGAGTGGGTACCTACCACACGCTAAAAGCCGCGTGGGCTTCGAACGAACGAGTACCACCCTCGCCCATAAATCCTCTTCATCAATTAATCGAGCAAGGAAAAAAAGAGGCGGGCCAGGGAGTATAGGTAGACCACTTTAATTCCTCATTACTTGCCACGGGTTATTGGCCAGTTACGTAGATATTCGCGCGATTAATTCGACGGTAATGCGGCGGTCTTTCGCCGCGGAGCTCGACGGCGTAAGTTCGCTAAGCATTCGTGTCGGTGCTCGGATTACATAAGAATTGTGGCGGTGGTGCACGTACACGAGTACGCGATAACGGAAGCCTCACACCTATGTAACTGCACCGCTGCATGCTTATTTACCGTAGGCACAAGGAACGAGCGAGGGAGGACGGGGGGTGCGCAAGAACTCGATATCATAAATCTTTTCGCGCACGAGGATCGCAATTATCTTGCGCATTAAAAGCATCGCCCGGTGTGGATGGGTTCCTCTTCCTACTGGTCCTGACCGTCGATCGACCAGTTCGACGGCGAACGATGCCCCGGTATACACCGCGCAATTACGCCCGGTGCCACGATCCAGATCGGTAAAATTCAATTTTCGTCGCCGGGGCGGGTACATCAAACGATTTTACTTGGGACTTTTATCTAGGATCAGGCAGAGTTTTTTAGTCGACGTCACGGTGCTGGAACTTGTGAATTATAACCCTATTGCGAGTTCTTTTTTGTAGCATTGCGATGGCGTTTCACGCGCCACGACTATGAGAAATATCATGTTTTTTTCCGTATGATAATGCGTCTACAGAGATAAATCGGTGCTCCCCAGGCAGCGTATGCTTATTCCTACGGTTGTTACCTACTTTGTAATTACCAATGGTCGAAGCCACCGTCCGAGAGCTCGCACGGAGGATAGTTTTTGAATTTCCTCCCCGTATCAAGCTAATTGGCTCGGCACTGATGCGTTTCCCCGAGATTCGTTCTAATTTAATCCGCCGCGCTGATCGTTAAAATATTCGCTAATCAGTCGTTATCCGTATGGATCTCCAGCAGCGGATAGAAATGACAACGAACAATTAAATTGAAAACGCACTCGAGTTCATTGCGAATGCGTCCGCGGACTCGGACGACGATGCAATCTCGGCAGAAGCACTTCTAACGAAGGTTTGATTCATACACGGAAACATTCATTATTAGCAAGTAATAAAGCTGTTCCTGTTTAAATAATTCGAGCGTGCAATTAAATACTAAGCGGAACGAGAGCCAACATTCTTCCGAGAGTTTAGCAGTTTTTAAACATTATTGATGGCACGATTAATAAAGTCTTAATAGGACATAAACTGCCACGTGACTCTACACGTGAGGGATTCAACGAAAGCCTCGTTGCGCCGCTAATGGCGGGGCGAAGGAAGCGCTAAAAGAGGCTCTCGCGTTGGGAATCGCGCACGCTCGCGAGCATTTCGTGATGTTCGGCAGTAAACGACATGCGATGTGCACTCGGCAGCCAACTATGCCAGCGGAATTCCCTAACCTATGTAACGCAAATGTCCCGCAAAAGGTGCCAGGAAATCTCGCCGGTTTCACCGGGGCAAATGCCCCATGGAGAGCACCTGCATCTATAAAATTGAGCCATGCATTATTCATGGAGATCCTGGCCGCTATAGCGCGGCTCAGCTCGGCTAGTGTTTTGCAACGTGGAAAGAAACGGGCGGCCACCGCCTGAAATGGATAGGCAGATAAATTGATATGAAGTTTATATCGTGATTGGTAGCCCCGTAAGGGTAATGGGATCGACTGGCAACTAATAGACACCGGTGGAACTGTAGAGGAGGCTCGCGCGGCAACATAGAATAGGACACCGACGAATGGCCAAAGAAAATCGAAGATCACGGGGATATCGAAGGAACCTGGCGAGAGTCAAGTGACTCCGACATGGAAGTCGATTGAAATTGCCGCAAAGTGGTGGTGGTAGAGGTGAAACGAGGAGAAATTTTTGCAGGAACTCTGTTGCTCTTGGAGGTTAAAGATTCACTGCTGAATCTAAATTCTATGATGATTAGATGCACGAAAGATGGTGCGCGTCATATGTGCTCTTCTTATTTTTCCATGGAAGACTAGGAGGAGCCAGTAGTGGATCGATACGTTTCCTACGTCAGGGGAAATATATACGGTTTTATGATGCGAGAAAAGACTTAAGCGTGCCGACATCTGTGAGCAGATCCGGGCACTCGATCCTCTGTCTTCCTTTGACTGGGAGCGAAGTATGAACTGGCATCGTCATCGTGAACCGGACCTTTTATCGGCCAATCGGGCAGCTTTGGTACCAGCTTCCAAACCTAACCGAGAGATGGTCTCCAGACAAACTGCGTTGTTGTTTACAGGAACCCCGGGAAAAGTGAACTTGACGCAAAGTAACTACTCTAACAATTAATCTCTTACTTAATTCCTTGTGTCGCGTGGACGATTAAATTTTAAACGTTAACGAAAACTATGGCGCGTTAACGCGGATACGAATCGAAGAAATGTTACAGATTAAATGACAAACTTACGTTAAAAGCGGGCAACGTTGAAGATGAAGCGAGTCTCGCAAATGCACTATTTCGTAAAGTTAACGAAAAAAAAAAAATAAGATCCTCGTTATTCAAGCCGGATTGCAAGGAGACTAATGCCGGCTGTCTCCGCAAAGTTCACCGAGCAACTGAGCAACCGAGCAAGGGTACCTAGTAAGAAGGGAAAAGCGGATGGAGGAAACGTTGTGGCATCGAGGAAGCCTGACCTTGCAAGGTTGCGGCATTTCTTTGGATTTGCAGAATGAAGACCCACGACGACGGAAGGGAGTAAGGAAATAAGAGCAAACGCAGCGGGGTGCTGAAACCTGTGCTCTTACCCAACCGGGGACAGATAGCTCGGAGTTAAGGGGAACGGCTATTATCACTTCGTTATTGCCGTCATAAATTTCCAACTCGTTACACCGGAATTACCCCTGCGATCCTTTACAGTCACGGACGGCTCGAGAAAATTTCGGTAAACCTCTCCCGCGCTACAACCCTGTCGTATTTCAGAAAGCAGGTGGCTCCCGACTACATCTCGTCCAAGTGAATAACGATCACAGGGAGACGACCTAGGAGAGTCTATCTAGCAACACTCCTCCCCACCCTTCAATATACATTCTCCGGCCTTCCAGAAGCGTTGACTGGTTTTTCTCTGGGTCAGCCCGACCCCCGAGGTACCCAAGTAGCAGGATACGCGAAGGTGAAAACAGTTGTACCAGTTTCGCGCAACATCGAGCGGTAACAAGAGGCCGCGAGTTATCATGGGAATAAAAGTGGATGAGTCTCGACACTGGCAGGCCGCGGAGCCAACGCGAACACAGCCAGCAAGATAACTTTTATGGGGGGTACAGCACGGTGTACGTGCGGTGAAACTACCGGGCTAAAAGGTCAGGGCAATAAATAACTCGGGCCGTCGGTATACCTAGAAACTGGAGACATTATGCCAATCTTGGCTCGCGAAACCGTACAAATGTGGTCTAGTTTTACCTACTGTTGCATAAATCTGAAAGCGGCCGACCGGCTACCTGGCCTCCTCTCTAGAAACCTTGCTTTCTACGAAACCTTTTGGTCACGCGGCAACGAACCTTGAGCCTATTTTCGAGAACCTGGTCACGTGTCCCGATTACGCCGCGCCGTGTTCGCGAATATACGATTCCGCTATTTCCTCGGGATACAAGGATTTTTTGCACGGAGGGAATTGATGTCTTCCAAGTGGTTACAGAGGTTAGCCAGGAAGGTAGAGGGGAGAACGCGAATGGAATAATTTGAATGTAAATAAAAGATTTAACATGGAAGCTGCTGGGTTTATATCTCTGCGCCTTCCTCTCTCCTTTAAATTTATGTGAATACTTTTTTTCTGACCACGTCGTAAAGTAGATACTGTCGATAACGATTTCGTGTTGCGCAGCTCTTCATTGAATTTAGTCATCCCGCGTGGGAATCGGAAACCGGTTGCGTTTTATGATACTCTTACGCAAATACTCGTAAAAGATTTCTCTCGATAATCGTACGGGTGCATAATGATGCACTTGAGGCACACCTTTGCCTCTTTCCGGCCCGCAGAACCGGCCAAGAGTGGTGTAATACACGCGACGAAAAAAAAGTTGAGATTGAACGCGCAGCTGCATCTTACCGAATTGACTTCTCATCCACGGGTAGAGCGGACTGGGTAGATTGGCACTGGCCGCACCTTGAGGAGTGCTCTGTTGCTGCTGACTAAGCGGCGACGTGACCACCCCTTGGTGCTGCTGAGGTTGCTGCTGCTGCTGGGGATGCATACCGGGTTGGGACTGTTGCGTGGCCGTCTGCGACTGTTGTTGCTGTTGGTACATCATGTGCTGCTGCTGCGGCTGGATGTGTTGATGCTGCTGCTGTTGCTGCGGATGCTGGGTCTGCTGGGGTTGCATGTGGGGATGCTGCGAGTGCATCTGATGGTGCATCTGTGGCTCGACGAGAGGCGGGCTGTCTGGTCCATCGAGCACGCTACCCTGATGATCGACCGCGGCCGCCTGAAGCTTGCAACTCGCGTAGACAATAGGAGTGGACGGATGTCCGTTCGGGGTGGGCGTGTGGCCCATGTGGGCCATACCGGGGCTGGGGGATGTGGACCTATAGCCACCCATGCCGTCGATGCTGCCGTGCTCCTGCTGATGCTGATAATAGGTCGCGTTCCGCATATCAATCCGATTGTAGGGCGGAAACCTCGGATAAGGCATATCTTGCTGGCTGCCAGCGGCCCCATAGTGGTGGCCAGGCACTCCCTGGCGTAGGAGACTAGGGTCGCAAGGGTCCCCGGCTTGCTGAGACTGCTGCTGAACCGACTGCGTCTGCTGGGGCACCTGGACGGCGGCACCGTAGTGCTGCTGATGCTGATGCGGGTGTTCCACCCCGCCATTGCGCAGGTCCGGGATGTACGAATTCGCGAAGTACGAACTCATGCTACTGTCCCACCTGTCCCACCTGCTGATACCACCTTGATCTTGTTGCGTGCTCTCACTCTCCGTCCTTTTGTGTCCTTGATCAGTATCCACCTTCCTCTTTCACGTCTCCTTCCTTCGTCCCGGGGCAAACTCTACGGGCTGTCCTTTCCTCCCTCTTTCTCCACCTATATCCGTGCGTTTGTGCTTTTTGTACTCTCTGTTCCTGCGAACGGACACACCGGCACGCGTGCTTACGTATGGATATCTATTACTATTTATACATATATGTAATATCACCTCCGTCGCGATACTTCTCTCCTCGCGCACACTCTGGGACGAACACGCGCGCGCGCACACTCTTTGTCACACCACCATCACCGTCAATCACTTCTGTATCATTGAATTCCCGTTAGCTTTCCGGTTTCCCTCCTCTTATCACACTGGGCTCACCGAACGCGAAAGAAAAACCATAAAAACTGGAGCACTACAGAACCATAAGTTATCAAGCTGCTGGCTCGTAAACGGGGCGGAGGGAGGGGGATGGGGGAGGGGGGTATATAACTTGTACACGAGGCGGGGAAGATGGTAATCAGAGTTCTTCGTCTTCTTCGGTATGGTACCTTCCTTCAAAGCGCCAAGCCGCTCCAGACACGTTCCGTTCCTCTGTCCACCCTGCTAATGAAGTTGTGCCGCACCTGCAACACCAAACAGACACACGCTTTTAATTTCACGTACGCCACGGCGTCGACTGTAGAATGATATACGTAGCCATAATAAGGGAACCGGGTACGGTTTCGTTCAGGAGTTTTCAGTACCGTGCTCGAGGAAGATTCGAGGGAGCTTCGCTCCGAGACGAGCAAAAGCTCCGTTCGCTGATCTTTGTCCGACGAACTGAATGAACCGAGTGGAGTTTGACTGTGAGTGACAGAAGGCGAGGTACACACGTGCTCGTCACGGTGACGGCCATCGCCCAGACGCCGAACTTGCCCCGGGCCTTCTGTGTGGGCGGGCTAAACGATCGTTAAATTTGGAAAAATTCCCGTCCATTAGGCAGCATGGCTACTGAACGCTTCGCCGAGATTCCCCCCGACCTACTAATTTTTTTTTGTCTTGCAACCGCCGCCGGAGGTTCCGTATGTCTCATTACTACGCGTAACTAGAAGCAGGCGGGTCTTTCTTTCTTCTTTGGTATTCCCGACCAAAGCAAGTTCCGGGAATATGTGCGAAATGTGGAAGAAGTAAGAAGTACATTGCAAAGATTATTGATTCATTTCACTGTGCATTCGTGGTGAACGTTGTTGCGTTAAAAAACTTTCTTTGAAATCGCATCCGAAATCCGCGGGGTGATTGGCGATTTTTAAGCGGATTCACATATATCCGTGTCAATTATCTCTTTGTTAAATTGTTGGTAATTGATACGAACAAGAGTGAGCTGTTACATTTAAAAATCCGGGTAACCATATTTTTCCGCCATCGCCACTGAACCGTCACGGAAGTGATATGCGTGACTTCGCCTGTAAGAAGCTTTGAATCGCGAGCGACGCGTCGGTCCCTTATCCGCAGCATCTCCTCGAACCTTCCAAACCGATCTTCCTTCCGATCGTAGCCGGAAACCTTCCATACCGACTGCACGTCATACTTCGGTTTAAAGTTAGCCGTCTGACTCACGTCGTACGGCCGGTCTGGAGGCACGAGTCTGTGTAGCGATTGTTTCGAACCACTTGGCGGAACGGGAGAAAGAGGAGATGCTACACGAGACCAGTAAATTGTCCATGAAACCTTTCCTTTCCCTCTGGCTATTGGTAGCGATGGCTTCGAGGCGATGCAAAGTGCCAATGCCTCGAGACTCCCAAACCACTAAAATCCCTTAACGAGTGCAACAACACCTTTTACAGCGCCAATAACATTGCAAGCGGATGGAAAATTGGTTTCACGTTAACTGCGGTGAAACTTGAACTTGAAATCTCCCTTTTACCCAAACATCTACATGTCCCATTATCCTAATCCTGCCAATAAAATACTTGTCAGTTATATTCCGATATTTGCTAGAGGAGTTTCAGGGGAGAAAAGTGAATATCCATGGCTATCGACAGCGATAAGAGAAAAAAAAGCAAGCCTCTGAACAAAAGAATAGAATGTCCGGTGCGACGGTATTGTGGGCAGCACGGTGGTCGTGTTGATAATGGTAGTGTGGGTTGGGACGCGGGGGCGGATGTACAAGGGATCGGTGGAAGGTAGGCAGAGCGGGTAGGGTGGATAGGGTGGCAGGTTGAAGGGCTCGAGTGGAGGTGGGGCCCTTGGGGAGTTTGCTGTACACGGGAATGGGTCGGACGCGGGACGATCGCGATTAACATTCCGGCCGCTGGCTCGCTGTTCGCGCGGCGCTTTCATTAATTCCAGCGTATTGATTCCCCGGATTGATGAATGGCTGCCGATAGCGATTCCATGCGCTCCGTACTCCCCTCTTTCTCCTCGCACGCCGCCCCGGATCGCGTATAAATTCTACCTCTCGTAGCATTTTAACTCAATTCCCGCTTTACTTTGGGACTCCGCTCCGCGCACTCTTTTCCCCCGGAAACAGCCTTGTCCCCCGGACCGTACGTCTCCCCCCTTATTTATTCACCTCCGCTACTCCCGCGATAGTGATAGCGGCTTATGCCTCGGTTTCCATCGAAACAACATCCTATTACCGTCCTCTCTCCACCCTCCGTTCATTTTCTTTTTTTTCCACGCGCTCGAACGAAGGCTAGAGCCTACCGGTCTGGGCGCGATTAGAGGCGATCGGTGTTACGCCAGCCGTGTAATAAACCACTTTGGAATGGAAAACGTCACGGCTCGGTGTTATCGGGAACGCTCGTGTTTCATTGTTTTCCGCTGAAAGCGTTTCTTGCTTTTCTTCCTAAACGGAGCAGAATTTAATTACACGCCGGCTCTTCGTAACGGAAAGCTATTTCCTGCTGATGGAAACCTCTGGGAAATGGCAGGATTGAGTCACAGAGACCGACTCCCCCCCTGTCGGTCTGGATCCACCATTCGGGCGGGCAAGATTTTCCCAAACACCCCGGAATAGGGATTTTTCGACTTTGTTCGGTGGTGACACCAGCCGGAAAAGGCATAAACTAACTCGGCTGTTTGAAGGTCTAAGGAGTTCTTATTATTGCCGACAGATGGCGATGGTGATAGTCAGAAAGAAGTGGAAAAAACGGGGTGGAGCGTGCCTGACAGCTGGGTGGGTTCGGGGCCAAGGTGATTGAAAACAGGGTGGAGCGTCACGTGACGCCATAGTTGGATATGGAAGTGACGTCAGGCAGCTATGATGGCCTCTAGTTAACAAAATGGCTCCTGCCCGGGATGTTTCTTTGTCTCTCTGAGTGGCTGTTTGACGATCCCCGTTATCAACGCCTGAGGGAACGTTTATGTTCCGCTTCCGCAACCGATGGTGGTGGCAAACTCCTTCAATTCCACTTAATAAATTGATTTTCCCTTCGATTAAACGTTGTATGCATGTGTTGGGCACTGTTCGACATAGGCAATCGCATTTCTTGTTAACATAATCATTAAAAATTAATTTGAAAGTAGTGTTTGAAATATGAAAACAGTTTTAGTTTAAAATCAGGCATCTTTCGAATATATATTTCTATAGATTCGGAGAGAGTCGAAAATTTGGCGCGCAAACCGACTCAACAGGGACAACCAAATTATTAGCAATAAAGAAAGCGATGGAACGAACGATTACTAAAGGGGACGCGTGTATTTGAACACGAATGCTCGCGCAGTCGTGATCCCCGAGCGATAAACTAATGGATGCTAATCGACCAACAGAATTGTCCTGTGGTATGTAATCGAAGCTTGACGATCGACCGCGGCCAACTCGAAAAGCACGGGCGCGATCGCCAAGCGGCGTAGATGAAGCGGTCCGATTAAATAAACGACGCGATATCGCGGACAGCTGGTCCACTAAAGATTGTCGGCCCATAAACGGTGGCAGGATTTGACAGTTATGGGCCCCGTAGCTCGTGCGAGCCGTTCGCACGCCGTAAAACAGTCGTAAACTAAAGGAGAGCTCGTAAAACGGCCACCCTCGACGCGAGCCACCTACGGGTATCGAGATGTTCCGGGGAAGGAAAAAAAGGAAGGAACAGAAAATTGCGGCCTTGAACGCATTCCTGTTCCGGCCGTGTCGGACCTGATCCCTGCGCCCATCGATTTCCTCTTCCTCTCGCACCGTAGTTTTACAAACTTCCTCGAGCGTCGTTGAGACTGGATGTGGAGACGATTTTGGAAATATTTTAAAGACAGAACTTTTATTGTTTCAGGCGGTAAAAAACAGCAATTTACTTTTCGATCTGTGTGCTAAGTAGTGTCACTTGACTTCACTGTTATTAAATTAGATTTGTTTAAGTTGATTCTAAAGATTTTGTTATGAAAAATTCAGTTTCTTCAGAAATTTCTGGGTTATCCCGATCATTTTTTCATTTTTGGTTTATAAATGAAAGATTTTTACGTTTAGTTTCAATTTTTATATATTCATATCCAAGCCAAAGGTGTACTCGTCACGAATATATAGTAAAAAATAAGATTTTTAACGTTCGACTATTATTTTTTTATCGCCAAATACAAAGTGATCCGACTCACCCCTGTCTACCCTTCCCAAATGTTAAATTTAGTATACCATATCGATAGGACCAATATGCCCCTAATTTTTATTCGTAATTACCGATCCATTGCCCTGATGCATTCCCTGTAATCTTTTTCTTCGGCTGCTCATCGATTGATGAGGATCAGAGGGATTGCTAGCACGCGAAAGCACCAAGAAGGATAAATATTTATGCCTTCATAATTCTTGTAAACGTGCTGATATCATGTTAATCTAATTAGAGGTTTATTGCCGGTTTCATTCGAGGGAATTAATTGTACGCTATTAGGTTAAAATCTGCGTTATAATGAGCAGCCAGCATTCAGCGAGACCGGTTTCCAGCAAAGTGACGCGTAACGAATGGAGAACTTGCGACGGCGACGGCCGCGGCGGCGGCGGCGGCTTTTCGTACCACGACCCAGTTCACCAAGCCAATTCGAATAGAATAATTATCTGACTTTTTCTTTCCTAATAACTGCCTATACGAGTAGCAAATTAGCTGCTCAGCTGCGCGTTTATCTCCACCTGAAATCAGGCTCGCGCTTCCATCCTCTTAACGCGTTCGTTCAACGAACGAGTGCCGGCTAGTCGGTGCCAACATAATAGCATGTATTACCGGTTTCCGACGCGATCTCGTGTAATTCCCCGAGCCTACATACAATCGAACGAATTTCAATTCATCCTTTCCTCCTCTGTTTATTTTCAGCCGCCGTTTATCTCCGGTAATTGATTCCCCCGTAGATTACTCGGGCCGAGAGGATATAATTCTCCCGATCGATTCGGCGAATATTGGTCTTACGGGCTACCGAAATTTAATCTCCATATTCGACGAAACAATTGTCAACTGCAGCGGAGTCTGAACGGTCGGAGGTAAACGGGATCGAAATGGGCGCGAATTGCCGGGAATTCAGATTAAATGGAACGAGATAACAGTGAGTCACTTGCGGTCTTATCGTTGCATCCCTTCATTGCCGCAATGTTTCGCCACCTCTACAGAGCCCATAAATCTGCGAGACCACGCTACGCGCGCGAGATAAATAGAACGGAATGCGTTCTGCTCGACGATATTATCGGCAAAAGTGTTTCGCGCATCGCCGGCGCAGGCTAAATCTTTCCCGGAACACCACGTCGCTTCAACGATACACTCTCCAGTGGATTACGTTTACATAGACTCGCGTGGCACAGACACCAACCGCGCTAACAATCAGTTAGATACTTTAACCGCGCAACGAATGGGACCGTTTAGTGGGCGCGTAAATGATGAAGGAGACGGGACCGAGTCGTAAATTACATAAGTGAAACGCGAAGGAGAACAATACCTACTCGAGTACAGAAGAGGCATAAAGAAAAATCAAAAGAATCGCTAAACATTTCGAAACGTTTACAGTCCGAATAAAGTGTACTGGCCGCTAAAGGTTACCTAGAAATTACCCCCACCGTGACCTTTGGCTACCACTGCCGTTCCAGCTCTCGCCTCTTGGCTCCACCCACATCGTTAAAAGGACAGAGAATGCAAAGGGAAGAGGCAAGGTGCGTCGGAGAGACGGAGATCCGCAGCTACCGAGCCAAAGCTTCCCCTTTGATCCGACTACAGTAGCAGCGAGAACCGATCCGCCAAAAGGAGGAGCGGAGAAGTAACGGAGAAAACCGGAGGAGCTTGGCGACGAGGGAAAGCAACGAAGGATACCGTTACGCACGGTGGATGGTGTCCAGCTGGCGGAAGGTCGAGTCGGCATTAAAGGGTAGCCGCGATCAAGGTTTCGAGCGGACTGCTCGTTCGAAAAGGATCGCGGGTCCGCGCTACGTATCGCTGTATATCCAGCGAAGGGTGGTGGTGGTGGTGGAGGCGCGTGCACGCATAGGCGGGCGAGTACGCACACGCGGGAAAGGCAGGCAAGCAGGCAGACCGGTGAACGGAGAACCGACACGCCGGCGGATCAGCCAAATGCTAACATGCATATGCGATTAGCATAATCGAGTCGGCCTGCAGGAAACCAGTTTGCAAGGCCGCTCAAAAGCCGGCCGCCCAATAGCTTATGCCGCTCTTCGCGGACCGGCACGCACGCCGCATCCGTAATTCCATTTCCCCTACCGAGCCAGGCCGCGGCGACCCGCGTCAGCTGACCGCGAGAGGAGACCGGACCTGGGCTCGCCTCGCCAAGTCTCGCCAAGTCTCGCCAAGTCTCTCGCGGCTGATTACAAAATCCACCGGAACGACGGAACGCGGCGTTAGGATTCTTGCGCGCGGTTCTTCTTACAGACGGAACAAGAGTCTCGAGGGTGTTGACTGGTTCGCAGCCTGCGAAAACTCGCCGCCGTTTCCAAAACGGTGGCGCGACGGCGTAGGTATTTAATAAACAGAGATACAAAGGCGGGCATGGGCCTCTGGGAAGGGAGTCACGGCCTAGGGGATGAAGAGGGTCGAAACACTCGGCCATGAACGTCGCAGATAAATCCCACCAATGCTCCGCTGGCCGACGATATGTATTACACCCCCTGCCACCTTTTACCTTTGTGCACGCATTTTTTCCTCTTCCTTTTCTACTTACTTCGACCGCGGGGTCAGTTACCACCACTTCTACCGCTCTTTTTTTTTTTCCCTCGTCTCTCAATTCTGCATTCCAGATTATCAACGGCCGTATTTTTCAACGAGCTCCCTCTTTCCCGGTGTTTTTGTTTTCCGCTTCCCGATTGTAGGTACTCGCGCCCGATAACGCTTTTTGTCCCGGCAGATATACTCGTTTCAATGAAACCTTTATCGGGCAACGCGTGGTCAAGCTTTTTCACCGTTTTTGGGAGCCGCTCGCGGACAGTTTCTCCCCATGGCATTGAAAGGTCGCCCCTCGGCTTTTACCAGCCGAATATTTCTCGTATTTACGCTGGTACTGAATAAAACTCGCGTATTTACCTTTTGTCGCACGTTAAGGTTGAAACACTACTGTGGCGGCCTTTTTAAGAATTTCTTTTTAGGAATAATTTACAGTTTTCATATTAAATTTTGCGTTACCTATCTTTAGTACAATGTCTTAAGAGACTATAAAAAAATGAATAGAAAAACATACAACGACACTCGTATAGTTTATAAAAATGATTTAAATTTGATTTCAGAGCTGCCGTTCCAAAGTTATCCACCCCGCTAGTGAACTATGTTTTTTGTAAGGGATTTTTCTATTTATTTTTTTTAATATAATGCTCTTAAGACAAAAACTAAATTATTCCTAAAAAAAAATCTTAAAAAGACTTATTTTTTCTGCCGTCACAGTGGTTCTCCCCCTTAATATACGTTTCTGAAATGAGCTCGTGAAAATCTTTTAATAAATTATCGCGAGCATGCAGCAGATTGTCGACAATGAGTTACGCGCCTTCCACGATCGATCATATTAATTTATTCGCCGGGACAGCGAAGCTCGGCAATGACGAATAGACACCGACTTTAAACGTCGAAGCACGATCGTAACCAGATCGATTTCACTACCCCCAGTGGCGTGCGTTCGGGGCACAGTCGGCAAGAGAACGGAACCAGTAAACAGAGGCAGGAGAAAGCGGGCGAAGAGAAAAGCGTGGGGTGCCCGAGGATTCGCTTGTTGACCTAAATGAGCTGCTCGAATTTTGCGTGTCTGCCCCGCAGCGGGGTGTCTGGCACCTAGAAGTCTGACACCCGGGCTCGGAGCAGCCCCCGTTTATCTACCCCCGCCGGTTGCGTCGCGCTGAAAGGCCGCCGAAGGATCGCAGCACGCCTAAACTTTCACATTTTTTCGTGAAAACTTTTTTGTCTAGGAGCCTGTCTGCGCTGAAATTTAGGGCGGTCAGCTTTCACTTCTGAACCCGGGCCACGGTCTCGTTACGTCCAGCCGAAAGTCGTCTAATCCTGTGAACAGCGTCTCGAAACGGTTCCACGAAAACTGCCGAGAATCCAGATAGTTCCTTCAGTTTCCCCACGTTCAAGAATATCTTTACTCTAAGTCGGGGGCACCCCTGACTCTGCGTGAGAATCGAGGATCTCTTTCGAAGAGGATTAAAAAAAGCTGGCAGAGGGGAGGAGGGATTCTCAACCGCATCTAACCTTTAAAAAGTGTAACGAAGGCACACGGATGCGCGTTCGTCGGTCAAGAAAGCGAGAAGAGATAGGATCTCGCGTTATACAAGTACCTATTGCATACACGCGGGTGAATATAAAATAGCGTCAGCCAGTTGCCTGGCTGTGAGAACCGTCGTGTTTCACTCGAGCGAGGAGGTTGAAAGTTCGGAGCAAGATTTCACGAAATCTAAATTCTACTTCGTTAATAAGCGTCCGAGGAAGCCCGCCGTATCTCGCAGTCCATCTGGGGGCAACGAAAGTTTTCTAAAGGGGCTTTTAAAGTCGCGGCGAGATAGAGGAACGAAGGTAATTCCTCGCGGCACAGAGTCACGGAAATTAAGCAACAACGGGGACTCGTTCCGAAGCCCGGTGAAACTGGAATTCGTCCTTAACGGCGGGACATTTAGATTCTTGTCTAATAGTGCTTGTACTATTAAAAAGAAAGAATGTAGGTACGAGGGAACTACTCGCACATTGATAGTGGAATGAAAAAAGTCTAATTATTTTGATTTACCGTAATAAGGCCTTAACACGATTTCCCGCGATTTAAAGCGGCTAATTAGAATTCATGACGCAAGGTAGTTGCCTTCCAGAGGGACGAGCTGAAAGGGATAGGGTGGCGGGATAATTCATAATTTATGGATGTGTGGTTGACCGATGAGACGAGGCCCATACGTGTTCCGAAAACACCAGGGTATCCTTCGTTACGCGTAACATTAAGGCTCATTCGTCTCGACTGCTAACAACCCTCGAGGTCTCGTTAGAAAGTGCCCCCGTTCGCACTTACGAGCAAACGTTTCCAACCCGAAACTTCTGATTTCAACGAAACTTCCTATGGGAAACAACGAGCAATAATTTTTCTTTTCTGCAGATATTCACTTTGAAGGGGTGAAATCACCTGCTGCGTTTAAACACAAGGAAGTAACTTTGTAACGATGCGAGATAGATAATTTTAAGTGTAAGATTTATTTAGTTTCTCATGCTGTATCACAATATCAAAAGAAAAATAAAGTTCACTACGGAGTAAGAAAGACCCTGCCGCATCGAAGTCACATAAATAAAGCACGATTTAGTCGAGATACTAGGGAGTTTGGGAGGGCTCGAGTTTGGAAGAAACGATGAAATTGTAATGAAGAGATCGAGGGTGGAAATTTGAGAAGGACCAGAGTCGACGTGGACGGAGCGAAAATTACGAAGGTGAGCCTTTATTTCGTCGCGAGCGCGAGGGGTTGCCTACAAGACCGTCGAGACGCGGCGTAGAGTAGAAAGTTTTGACGCCACCCTATAAATCAAGCTGCAGGCT
This sequence comes from Andrena flavipes, assembly GCA_963971345.1. NCBI lineage: Eukaryota > Metazoa > Arthropoda > Insecta > Hymenoptera > Andrenidae > Andrena > Andrena flavipes. The sequence goes on from OZ020480.1 coordinate 79,138,971, forward strand.
CGCTCGGCCGGAACGTTGTACGGGCTCACCCCGGCTCGAGAGTTTCGCTCACCGTATGTCTCCTTCGCTCTCGGCACAGACAGCTTGTACAAGGTGAGTCAAAAATTCCAACAGTTCCAACCCGCCACCCATCCTCCCCCTCACCTCCGTGGCCGGCCCGACTTTGAAATAATTACCTCGGAGTTAATTTATGTCGCGACTGCGGCCCGCCGCCCTGGGGGAGACGGCGACGCGTTTTTCCGAATTAACGCGCGGCACCCTCGTGGAAAAAATTGTTCGACTGATAGTTGCCGGGGATTCGCGCAAGAGGGAGCGAACTGGGGGAGTAGCACAGGGTGAAATCGTAGCCGCGTTGAAATTCGACCGTGAGAACTGCGGGCATTGATCCGCGAACTTGCATTCCGTGGATTCTTTTTTCTTATAAAAGTGTTGAGTGGAAGGAGTAATAAGTCTGAGAGGCTATGGCTCTCGCCAACCTGAATTGAGAACCTCGCAACACGAGGAGTACAGAATTTTACCAAGTTGAAATAAATTAGAAAAAACTGTTTATAAAATTATTGCTTTTACTTGAAATTAAAAAGAGAACATTACTTAATTGAAATATATATTTTTTTCACAGAATAAGTATTAGTTCTATAACTAACTCAGTAGTAGTTAAACTTTTTAATTCTATTTCTGGCGAAAAAATAATCTGCAATAAAAGTATTAATATTAATATTTCTATTTTTATGTATTTGCAATAAATCACTCATTTCTTATCAGATTTGTATCAAACGTGCACCAAACGATGTACCTACATTTTTTTCAGATACCACTCACAACTCAAAAACGTCCAAAATGGAGCTACACCCCTCTTTCTGCAAGGTCCTCGATTGTTGTAATAGAATTGGCAACGAAACGATACATGAAAAATACTTAGCGTAACGTAGGTAAGTGCTTGAGAGTGGTGGAGAAAAAAAAGTCTACCTACCGCGAAGTAGGCGAATGGAAATTTGTGTTCTCGGCAAGGGAAAGACGAGGGCAGTCGGCCGTTTGTGGGCGAGCCAGAGATATCACGAGGCGATAATCGCGGAAATGCCCGGTGCGAGGGGAACGATTAGCTCTTACATATGCCACACACACATGGCGGATGCGCGTGAAGCGCAGGGACACGAATATCGTTCGCACGCGTTACAGATATTATACAATTAGCAGATATAATTAGTAAATGGGGAGCGAATTATCTTGGATCGCGCGTTTCTAACGCTGGTATCGTTTATCGAAAGGAAGCAGCGTTGCCTGCTCCCGCGGAATATATCATCTACTGGATGTTACGAGGAGCACGTTGAATAGATCGAATACCGATACGCGGCACAAAGGCCGCGAAGAAATGGAGCGAGCTCTGTATAGATACCTACGTACGCCCAGCCCGCAGCTGGAAATTCTTTCCCCCTTGATAAGAGGACCGGTCGATAACTAAAGGCACCAACTTGAGAAAGTCACGGCACATCGACCCTAGTTACGCGTAATCGTGTCTGGATACTTATCGATCAACCCTCGAGGATTGAAACTTCCGAGCGAAAGAATTCGCAGGTATAATTATTACGAACACGGAAAGTTAGACTGGATTTTGCGATACGGCGCTAAACTGAAAAGAAGTAAGATGAAACGGCCACCCTTGAACACTGCTCCTTTAGCTAGCCCGTGATCCTCCCGCGTGAAATACGTTTCCGGTAGCTAGCTGGACGTGGTGGAAATCGCGTGACGGATAGACGGATAGACGGGCAGAAAGGAGCGGGTACGAAGGAAGAGGTGGCTGGCAGAGGAGCAGACGCGGGAGAAAAGGAGGAAATTGGGTGGAGTAGCTGGTCGGGGCAGGGGTGAGAAGCGAGGATTCGGCTAGCTAACGGCGTGGAGCGGTTGGTTCAGGGTTGGTATTGGATGCTGCTGCCTCGGCGAAGCTCACGGTAGGGGTACAGGGGTAGTTTGACAAGTTGACAAGAGCACAAAGGCCGCGGCGGAGCCGCAGAGGTGCAGGATGGCCGAGGGAAGGAGACGGGGGGGAGCGGGAGAGAGCGGGAGAGGGCAGGCACGAGGAGGGTGAGACCGGCACGGGGGAGAAGAGGGAGAGGAGGAGGAGGAGGCGTCGCGACGCTCAGAATCCAACGGAGGGTTACCCCACACAGGGTGGTAGGGGGATGAAAGCCCCGGCAGATCCAACGCCGTGAACAAAGGCCGGCTGGCTTCACCCCACTGCCTCTCTCGGACTTTGGAAACGAGATCACCCATACAGCCTGATCGTTCCACGTGTGCGTGCCAGCGACGCAGGCAGCGAGGGAGTTGGAGTTTGCTTGCTCGACCCGATAGATACGGGCCGGGCCTAATATCGAAAGTTCCTGGCTCAGGCAGAAACCGTGCTTAATTAAATCGGAAGTCCGTGAGAGATAACCGGCGGCATCCCTCCCCAACCGACGCACCACCCGTACGTCTGGAAAACACGCTGCCTAGACTATGGATAACATTTTCGCGACCAATGCGCTTCCAACGAGCCTGTTGACGCGGAAAAGCATCGAATAATAAGATTTCTCGTTTCAGTTGTAACAGGGCAGGGATGAAAACATTCCAACCCTCTGTTCTTTACGGGATCCTATAAAGGTTCTTCCGATCTGGTTGCCACAACACGTTGCAGTAATTTACTACTCGTTAAAAGACCACCCCGGGAGATGAATGAATCCGCGGGGTCGGTGCGGAGCCCTGTCGAATGGAAGGAATCAATAGAATACAACGTGCGATCAGCGATCTGATGGACGGTTCGCGGTTCGAGCGATGTTTCTAATGATCCCCGTGGCCCTTTCGATCCCGATAAATCACGCCAGCAGCTCGTAAACCGTAAGGGGTCCCTGGTATACGTGCATGTATATGTGTATCAATGCCGAGTGCGGACACGCGAGTAGGGCAGTGCAACGAGGTAGGGGAAGCAGGAAAGACTCGGTACATCGTGGTGAAGTTATGCCGCGGTATGAATGGAACGCTTTTGCGGAGCACGCCTTATACACGCCGGTGGTTAGCTGAAATATTTATTGCCTTTCGAACGGGTATTGGCGGCCCGTGGTATGCCATTGTGAAAAGTCCTGCGAGTTGTTCACGGCCACGGTTCGTATTATTTATTCTTCTTTTTTTTTTTTTCTTTCATTCCGACTATCCATCCTCCTCGGGGGTTCACGCGTCAGCAGCGTTTTAAGGGTCGCGGGCCTCGGAAACGTTCGGGAGCTCTTTGACTTCTCTGACTTCAGAGAGTTCATTAATTTCGCTGCGGCAATGCATATCGCGACGAGGAAGCGTAGATTAGATTTGATTCATGAGCCCATTAATTTCCGTTAAACGGTATGCAATTAGTCGTAAGAGTGTGATAAGCTGTCTCGCTATGAAAAAGTGAGATTATTATGTCTGCTATAAATGACAGAAGCTATTCTATTCTTTTTCTACCAATGCGAAAGTTGTGGGTTTATTTTGAGGGATGAAATAGGAGAGGCAATTTCTTCTAGGCAGTGATCGCAGAAGGAGCTGCGCGTAGAAGTATCAATTTGTAGAATCACCTTTGGAATTCTCGAAAGATTTTGGAAGCCGCGTTGCTGCGAATCGAGGACCCCAAGCTGCTCCGGCTAGCTACCCCAGAATTAACGGAAACCCGTGAAATAATACACCCATGGGCTAGAATTAAATCAGCCCTCGCAATCTCAATCGTTCCAGGAACCATCTCCGCCAGATTACGTGTCATTAAAAGCCGATCGCGGAGCTAATAACGCGTTTCATCCACGATGATCCACAGAATCTAAATCTATTGGAGTTCGAATTTCAAAGGGACTCATAAGGGTAATGGAGAAATTGGGAAATAAAACTCCTGCTTATAAAAAGTCCATTTTACACGGAAGAAACTCTCGGAGAAGTAGCTCGTCGAAGTTAATAGATTTTTACTAAATTCTTGTCGATCCTTGCGTTTTATTGCCCGCGGTTCCACGTGGGAAACGAGTACGAAATAGGATACACGAGAGTTTGCAGAAAAACTTGTTTGCCTATAGCCGCGGTGGGACGAAATGTTACAAGGAAAACTGGCGTGCACGCTTGCGATTACGCAGTGAAAATAGTCCAGGAAAGGAAATTACGCCGCGGAATTCGACGCTGCACGCACGCTGAGAAACATTTCACACGAATCACGTCGCGGCGACCGCGACCGTCCGTTTTTATCGATTTCCACGCTGCATCGCTTCAAATCTGCCCTCTCGCGACTGTGGCCAGCCAACCCTGGCAATTAGAATAATTACTTAGGCTGCTGATTGCTAATTGCGCGCGAGAGATTCAGAGAAATTTGACTCCAGGCGATTCAGATGCACAGCGGCGATAAGCTTTGTTTAAATTTCATGAAGGTGTATTTAATGTGGTAACTAGATATAATTGCGAGATAAAAGACGTAGAGAGACTCGTTGTGGGTCTGGAATTATCCGATACTATCGAAAATTATATGTCGATGACTTAGTGCGCAAATATTGCATGTCCGCTTTTTGTGACAAATAGTTCTTAACTGTTTCTTTATTACTGTTATTATCAACGGGAAATCCTTCAGAATAACCAGAAAGACACCAATATAGTTCAATAATAGCAAAATTTATTGCATAAATGACAAGAACAGTAAAGTTAGAAGTAGTTCGTACAAAATAGCCGCAGGGGTTTCACCTCCACTACGAATAGTTTGCAGGAACCCATTCCCCGGCAACGCTGATACTTATAGTGCCGGCAAAGAAACAGTGACAAAGGGAGAATGGATATTGTATTACGTCGCCTTCGTGTCGCTTTGTAGCGCCGAACGTAGTTTTTATGATTTGCCGCCATTCAGGCCTCTTTCACTCATTCCTGGGTTGTCCCACTCTACGCGATATCAGAATAAAGGGATGCCGAAAAGACTCTCCGACTAAGTTGATGTTCGCTCACGAATCCTTATCTTAAGTAGATCAAGACAGATCTGTATAGTGCGCTTGTAAAGTAAATAATTGAGCGGCGGCAATCTTTGGGGCACCGGCACCGAGGGTGCTAAATAAGTAAAGGGAATCGACCGAACTGAAGATGATTTGCAATGTAACGGACCGTGGAGCACGATGAAAGATTCATTGCTACAAACAAATACAGCTTAGTTCTAAGAGTTTTCTACATGAAATGATCAGACACTTGAAAATTTCAGTTACATCTATTAATTACAGTACTTCAATAGCCACGATTTTGATGTTATACGTTTCTTATGATACTCAGCCAAGAATATTTCGATGGACACTGGCATAACAACTAAAAATATAAATGAAACCCCTAAACACATAAAAATGCGGCATAAAAGACCGCGACGCTACCGCCGCAGGGATAAAGAAACATAACGTAACGTTTATTCTATATAAAAATCACATTTATATCTAATAAATTCGTCAAAAATAATATTTTTCTTCCTTGTATGTCACTGAAATTTTTTTTTTTTTCGAAAACGCTAAAAGTGGATACGATATGCACTAAGCCATCCATGCGTAGGTTTGTAGTACGTCGCGCACTGCACCTAGCAGAAGAGTACCTTTAGGTAGAATAAAGTACTAAAACTTGCAGCAAACAAACACATTTAATACATGTTCGAATTAATGATCTTTAATTTATCTCGACCTCCGAGACCTTTGCGCTTCCCGGTCGTCTCTCATCCTCGATGTAAGCTTCTCTAAGCTACTAGACACCCCAACACCGACCCCGTGGCTACGAATCTACTAAATCAGAAGCGCAGCGAAGCGTCTTCACCCCGGAGGAGTCTCGGATCACCCTCGAATTCGGGTTTCGCTCGTAGTTGCCACCTGAACGGGAGGCAAAGTTCAAAGTCTAGTCGACAGTGTCTACAAAGTGGGAATTTGCGAAAGGGTCAACGTTGCAACTCGTCGTCGCCCCGCCGAGCACGTTGCTTTTCCAATGATACCATTAATTTTTTAGCTCTCGCGTTACTTCGCAACTTATAAAATTAAAGCATGTTGAAATAAAGCATATTCTATACTACGGTAATTTTTTACTCGCATTCAGAAGTCAAGGGGGCGATTAATTCTACTCTATCGTGTGACGAAAGAGAAAGGGTACGATAGTCACGCGTTATTGACAATCGGGACGCTGCAGCAGAGTCTGCGCCGCCAGACAGCTGTTGCAAACATCGCATCCGGGAAAAGCTACTTGTACAGTGACGTCGGGACTCACGTTAGGAGGAAATAACTTCGCGCAACTTGGCCGATCCATCAACTTTAAATGGCAACATTATATGTGCGCGTGTGCAAAGAGAAGTCATGTCCCCGTCGATTGTTGGAGAACTGTTTGCCCGATGCGAACGCGGCGCCGCGGTAGAATGGAATATTTGCGCGCGAGCACGCTTCTGCAGTTAGAAACGTGTTCTTTGCATGTGACAATGTTGCAGACCCGCATTCTTTCCCTCTTAACGAACCCACCATTAAAACAATGCACGTGCTAAAAAGTGTTTCACGTTTTATCGTATCGCCCGGCAACCACGCCGTTTATCAAAACCCGCAATTTCTCCATTTCCTCCCAACCTGTTGCCGTGTCATCAACATTTTTTCCCCCAGATTTATCGCGGATACCCTTGCACGAAAACTCACCCGACGTCACCCGCAATTCCTTTGCCGCTTCTAATTTTCTTCTGCCTTCGTTAACATTTAACTCTCTTCTTATACGATAGCTAATCTCGCGAATTAGGTATCTCGCGATCGCGAAGGCGGTTTTACGGAGGACGCGTTAAATCGCGTGTAATCGCACTTTTTGATACGTCGTCCAGCCGATTATCCTCGGGAGGATTAATCCGTGCACCGGTGACCCTCGTCAAATCGAAGGGTTCGAAGTTCATTAAATATTTATAGGGTCGCGATACCATATCGAAACGGCACCTCTCTCCAGCAGCCGGGGTACGATTAGGTTGGGCAATGGTGCCAAGATTCCCAGTGACTGCGAAATTTCCTCGATCATTTTTCCCCGCTAACAAGGGAGGATCCCGAACCCGAAAATTTAAAAAATTCTGAAACTTTGTGAATATGTACCTACGGGATTTCCTCCTGATTACAACACAATTTTTGTTTGCTGCACAAATTCACTCGAAGGGGGTGAAGTTAACCCCTGAAAACACGGCTATTTTCAGATTTTTTATTTGGTAAAACAAATTATTTTACAGTTCGCGAGTTATGACACAAAATCGAAAAATAACCAGATTTTCAGGGGTCAATTACACCCCCTTAAAGAGAATTTGGGCAGCAAACAAAAATTGTGTTATAATCGGGAGGAGATTCCCTACATATTTACAAAGTTACAGAATTTTTTGAATTTCCGGGTTCGGGATGTTTCCTTGTAAATGAACGAAGCCGATTTCTCGAATATTCGATTGCATCGCGAACGTAAACAAAATTCCTGGCTTTTTCCACGGTTCTCTCGGTGGTTTGAAGACGGAGGTATCGGGATGGCAAGATGGTCGCGTGCTGGTAGGGCTTAAAAATAGCCGAAGAAGGATGGCGGGCCCGTCGTCGGTCGACGATTATGCAAGAGGAGTCTGTTATCTGTCCCAGGTAATAAGGCGACAGCCGGCGCGAGTCCTCTCGCTACCCGTGTTTAGGAGGACCTGGTTCCTCCGGTGCCACGTGGCCGCCGAACACCGCCAGAACCGTTTGACCTGCATTTCAGATTTTAATCCGAGATAACGCGGGGGTGCCCTTTTACCGAGACATTTGTCTTGGCGTTCCAGAAGCTAAAACCGCTTCTCTACGACGCCACGGTGCCACCCAACGCGATGGACGAATATTTCCGTGGACGAACATTTAAAAAATATTCTTTCGCAGATGATAATGTCGAGGGCAAACAACATCGACGAGCATTCTTGAGTAATTAAAAAAATCTGTTCTTCTAACATTTCTGCCGACAACAGCTTCACATATAACAGCCTGACGCGCTCAAAGGAGACTCAGAACTCGGACCCGTCCCGATCACCGATAACGTTCAAACAAGTTCCGAGCATCCGTCGATGATAAATGTTCGAAGTGCCTCCGCGATCGCCATCGAGTGTCATCGAACAGACGTACCTGTCTCCGTCATGATGCGTCCTTGGTGAGGCGACTCCCGGTGCAGTATCGCGAGAGCGTCGCGGCACCGCCACTAACGATCACTCGCGCGCAGTCGCGCGTGAAACGCGATTTTCTTTCCCGGCGATGGCTACGTAGCGGTTGATTAGCATGAAACCACGCGGCTGGGAGCGCTAGAACCGCTTAGAGAATAGAGACAGCGAGACGAAGAGAGCAAGAGAGAGAGTGAGAATGTGAAAGAGAGAAAGGGTGGACAGCGATTACGGGTGCGCGCGGGACAGGTCGAGTCGCGGCGTTATCGCGGCGCGTTGTCAACCGCGAAAACCGACGACGTGAGCTACTGCACCAGCCAGACTGTGCAAACACGCCGCCAATTACGTACACAGGCGGGTAATGCTTCTATCGATACGCCCGAAGGAGACGCAAATACGTAACGAACTCGTCGAGTCTCGCCACGCTTTCCCTGGTGGCAGACACGCGGCGCTACAACCAACACAACGCCGGATTAAGGAACCTCTACGCGAGAGCGGAACTGTTTTCGCGGCACCGTTCGAATCCGCCGCGGTGCACGCTCCTGATCACGATAATTAGCAGCGTGCACGCGTCCCCGGAGCGCATCCAAGCCCCCGAGATGATTAGTGGCGGCGATCGCGATCCGATCTCGCTGATAATCATCGGGGAGACCGATCGCAACAACCTCGCCGCGATAGATAAGGAGAAGCAAAGCCTGGCGAGAGTTCTGGATGGTCCCATTTAACGCTCCCTGGCTCACGCAACATCCCCGATACTTTTCGAAAAAGTGAAAGTATCGATACGGAACTCGATCGTTGCTTCCGTGAGAGAGGAATTTCAGATCTTAAAGAAAACTATGTTTAAGTTGCGCAATAGAAGTACAGATTGCGTGGAGCATTGTAAAATTGGAGCGATCCACTTGAAACGGGATTAATATACTTCGAGAAGAGTTGGGTAAAAATGGTGGAAGCATTAATCGAGGCAGCAAATCGAGCGACAGTGAATCAGAAACGTTGCGGGGATTCGAACTCACATCGGTCACCTGCGGCCATCCGCGATAGACGAAAATCCGTGATGGATTCAAGTGCGACGAGCGAGGTAGACTTCGTTGTCGGCACGTGCAGGAAGAAACCGAAGGATGCCCTGACGTCGCGTCGTTTCACAAACGGTCAGCGCGCAAATATTTCCGCGATATTCAAACCGTGGCCTGTTCACACACTTCACTGTCATTCGTCGATCGGCGAATCGTTGCGCTCAGCGAACGTAACACCTCCTCGGTTCACTTGGTGCACTCGGCTCACTCGGTGCACTCGGCTCACTCGGTGACACGTGGGAGCTCCGGAACGTCACGTTCGAGATCACGTGTCCAGCGTTCACCGCGGGACGAACCGTTCGCGATTACGAGCCCGAGCATGATTGCGGGAGACCGATCCCCTCGTAACTGTCATCGGCTACGACCGCTCGTCTGAGTGTCGGAGCGCAAGCGGGCGAGCGGGCGGGCGAGCGAGAGCGAGTGACACAGCCAGCGCAACTCCGCGTGTCCGTGTCAGAGCTCTTCTGACTCGGCAGAAGTATCCGGACAGAAACGAAACTACGCAATGTGACGGCTAACGCGCGCACACCGCCGACCGACTCGCGCGGGGAGAGAGAGAAAGAAAGAGTGAGAGAGAGAGAGAAAGAGCGAGCGTGTGCGTGTGTGCGCGTGCGAGCACGTGCGTATAGGAGCCGGAGAAGACGAGCAGAACGCGCGAGCACGGGAAAAAAGGGAAACGACGCGCGGCGTTGTTGCACACGTACGCGGCGCACGCGTAGTGAATGTGTGTAGGGCGGCGCGTACGCGTGTGCGTGAACGAGTGAATGTGTGCAGAGGAGCGTATCCTCCTGTCGAGCGTGGAACGGACGAGAGCGTCGAGCTGTCAGCGCACCCCACCCCACCCTGAATCCCCCCTCGAAACAACCCCTCCCACTGTGACGAACCCCCCACCTCAACTTCCAACCTAGCTTTCCTTCATATCCCTACCCTTGTCGCTCTCGCTGTCTCCAACCCTCTCCCTCGCGCTCTCTGAATCGCTCCCTGTCTCGCCCTCGATCGCCCACCGCCCCTTGCAACCCCTGCGACTAGTTGGAGCGACGTCGAAGAAAACCGAATGAAACGGGAAACGTAGTGAGAGGAAAACGCTCGGATATTTTTTTTTCTTTTTACGTTGCACCACTGGTTTGCAGTAGATATCTCTTCCTCCAGAAATCCGACTCGTTTCTCCTTCATGATCATGAAACTCCTGTCGTCCATTTCTTTCCGAGGGATGAATCTACTGGCTTCGGTTATTAACATTTATTCTATTCTTTATTTACAAACGTTGCGTCTCGTTTTAATCGCGAAAAGATTCGTAAATACCGTGCGAGGTTTAATGTACCGCTAATAGTACATACCTACGCTCGATCCCACCCCTAGTTCCACCCTCTCTGGAAACATTTCAAACATTACCGCGTTGAAACACCGAGCCACGAAGTGAACGAGGGCGAAAGAGGGAAAGTAGGGGGACGAAACACGAAAAAGGGGAGCGCGTAACGTAGTAACGAGAGTACAAGGAGTACCCAGGCGCGGTTGCTGGAAAAGCGTTGCTGGTCCCTTTTGCGTTTGCATCGACGTAGATGGATCATAATTCTTGCTTACCTCCTGGCTGATACTGTACTCGCTCCACTGGCGACGCGACGCGGCGTCTCCGTTGCCGTTTTCGCCCCTTCTACTTCGGTTTCGACTTTCGGCCCGTATCCTCCCTCGCCGCGGCATCGCACCGTGACCAGAACCCTCCCCATAATCGTGATAAAATGTCAAGCCCACCGACGGGGAGTCGTGTCCGGTGAAGCGGGATGGACGCGACCCGTAATTGTCCAAAAGTCGTAAATCACCGCCATCGGCGGAAAATTTGCAGAATCTTGGTCGCCAAGCAACGGGCTCCAAGTTTTATTTTTCAACGGGGATAAACGCGCGATAGAGACGTCACGGAAATTTTGGCGTCGAGGAACGCGCAAAACATTCCCACAAAATAATAGACGCCCAAGGACGGTCACCTTTCGCCGCTTCGAAAACAATTAAAAACACCTCTTTGCAGTGTTACCTTCGCCACACATAGATTAATTTATTTTTTGTACGCAGCGTTCTAAATATAACTCACTGTTTTTTTTTTCGATTTCTTGCGTACCGACTGGGAGCCGAAGAGCTGCGCGCTCTGATAATGGCTGCCGCTTTGGTTCCTCCACGAGAATTGGTTGGAAAACAGTATCCGTAGTTATTGTTCGACGCAGAGTTCCATTTCCTGCGCTGTTTTCCCCAGCTTCCTGTTCACCCCCACTATCGAACCGTGACCAAGGCCCACCCCGTCGTCACGGCGAGAGAATGTCAGTCGACAGTTGGAGGGTTGGCCCCGCGAGCCAGCAGCTTATGGATACCCATCGTCTGGGAACGAATGTGCGCACACACACGGTCCCCCGTCTTTGTGTTCGCTGCAGCCAAACGCGAAGCCCAAGAAACTTGTCTCGGGGGACGATTGAACGGTCCGCCATTGGCGGAACAACCGGAGGCTGACCTTTAGGGAGGCGAGAACCGAAGGGTCCTGATTACTGGCGAAACGGATCCCTTTGTCCTTTGTCCTTGCGGACGACGGGGCAGCTTCTTTGTCGACAAAATTCGCCGCGTATCAAATCGATCGTACAAATATTATACCGGGCTTTGTCTACTCCCATGTTCTTTCGCTCTAAGCGTCGCCCAGCGCTGAAAGACTGAAGCCGACGTGGAAAACGGGGTCCGCCGCGAGGCGACTTTATTGCCAGCGACGCCATCGTCATTTGTTGCGCTCTTATCGCTCATTTTCTTCATTCGCGCGGTCGTTTGCGAGCCACTTGGCGTAATGGAGACGTGGGTGTCGCTGAGGAGAGCATTCTCCTTCCTCTCGACTCTTACGGCTCGCCTCACTGTCCCTGGGAAACTCAGTGATTTGGACAGGTTTCTCTGGAACTGCTGGATTAGATCTTTAGAATCTCCGTATTAGGTGACAAGGATTTCGCGCTCCCAACAGAAGAAGGGGAATCAGCATGTTTAAGGATGGCAGCGGAGGTGACGTTAGCGGTCACCCATGGAATTCTTATGGCTCCACGAACAACGCAAGTTGCTGGAAGGTGGGTTTTCAAAGAAAATGGAGTTGGCCCACGTGCGGGTGAGCGGAGTGATGACTCTATCCAATCGACTGAGCCGATTTCTCATCCGTATTCATCCTGTTGGCCGTGGGCAGAGCCGCCGCGGCCCCGGCCAGGGAAGAAAGAAACGAACTGGTCGGACGGGGGAGAGAAGCGCCTATGATTTATGACTGCCATTACAGTCCTGATAATTATATGCTGCCCTATGGCCGCCCCCTCTTGCACGTCGCACGAAAGGAACCGGAGAGGATCGGTAGATGATATCCTGCCTGCTGACCAGCAACGCAACAACGAGTCAGCTTGAACACAGCCGGACGCGCATCGGCCCCGTTCCTCTTGATTGCCTCGATCGCTTTGATACGCTTCGATATTACGGCAGATCGGGCAAGTATGGGTTCCGACCCTCGTCGGGCAGCCCTCCACCAAATTGCCGCGGAAGAAGAAAAATTGCGCGGCTCAAATTACGCCGTGAGATGCCCACCATCTGGTGACGATTACCCTTCTTCGGTTAAGCGACGCCTGCTACCGATCCTGATAACTTTGTGTATCGAGACGGTGGACGCTGATGGTATCGTGGCAACGGATCTTCTCGGCAGAGGTTCTTCGCTTCCTCCAAGCTGCCTCGCCGCTTCGGACAACGTCAACGGCGAAAAACTTTGAACAGCGAGAGGGGAATCCTTGCCCCTAGCCCAAGGATATTTTACTTGGTCATTACGGCTCCTTCGCGAATCATTTTTACTTGTCGGGGCATAAATTGATCTTGCGGATGGGTTACGATATTAACGCGTTAAATAATGTATATTTATACTACGCTCAGGTATGTTTGCTAAGTAGGTAATGTGTGAAGAAGCGTCTACCGACATCATCAATTGTTCCAGGAAGAAGAAACATGGCACGATGGAGCGATCTTTAGGGTCGTCCGTAAATTACGGGAGGTTTTGGGGGAGAGGGTCGTGAATTTCTTACGATTTCTTGCAAGGCGAGGGGAGGGAGTGAGACAGTGTCTTGCGTAATATTTTTTAATTTAATTTTCAATATGAAACTTTTAAAAAAATTTAATAACTAAAAAATAGGGGAGGGGGAGGTGGAATATAAAATTATCCTTACGTAATTTAAGGGCGGCCCCTTTGGAATTCCTAACGTAGGTACCTATTTTCCTTCCCTTTGATATACGTTGTAGGTTTCCTTCCACGACTGTTTGCTGCTGCTCTATGGTTCGTAACTTGATGCACATGTCATGTTCCAGCTGGATGATTTTATCCTTCCCTCATTGCTTCGCTATCCTTTCTAAAACGCTCGTTTTTCGAAACTTCTTCAGAACTGCGTCAATGAATAACTTGAGAATTTTGTACTCGTGAAGGTGCGAGATGAAAGAAGCCCAGGGATTTTTATAACGCTCTAATAGACAGAAGATCGATGTCTGCAGGGGTGAAGAAACGAGAAATGAAAGGAATATTCCGGCCGCGAAAATCCCTACACTCCCGGCCGTCCGACAATGGCGGTCGTAAATATTGGCGCAAGGGCTCTCCGGGTAGTTTCCTTACTACTCCCCGAGGGCCACTTATTACGCTGATTCCCTTACAAGCCACAATCATCTAAGTATTTCTTAACGACCGTGATCGAATGAAATTGACTGGACTAATGACAGAGCGTCGCGTGTATTGCAGAAACCTGCTTATACCGCGATGTTATTACCAAAGATTATAAAGACGTCTGCCCGATGATTCCGCGCCCGTCTCTTGCCACCGAAAACGAGACTCTTACGAAATTAGGCGAACGCTTGGTAACGAGAAGCGGCTTCATCCTTTGAAGCATGCGTCGTCCAGGTAGCAACTATATAGCAAAGCATCAATTCCGACAAAATACAGCATACAGGCTGATTCATAACTGCATGTCAACTGTTCAGAGGGTAAATCTGCACACTAATATATGTAAAAACAAACACTAATATAAGTAGTATTGCAAATATTGTGTATCCACTTTTTGTGAAATTGTGTACCCTCGCATTTTCAAAACAATTTTTCTAGAAAACGCTAAAAGTGGACGTACAATGTTTCTGCACTAAGAGTTCTGGAACTTTTCAATAGGTTCCATTTAAAACATGGACCGTGGAACTTTTTTCTCACATTATAAGTTCCCATGAGAACCGATAAAATATAAAAATAAAATTTTTCTATGGCAGGAACAGATATTTTGTTAATCAATATTAATATTAATCAATATAGATTTTTCCTCATATCGGTGCTCAAATTAACCCCCTCAAGTATTAACATGTGTTTATGAATCACCCTGTATATTCCAATAAGTTCGCCGCGTAACAAATTGTCAAAAAGAAAGAGCAGAGCCGCCTGGTTGAGTATCGTTCTGGTCGGCGGTCGAAAAGAACGCCGATTATGTAACGTTGATACGTGACGAGCCTCGTTACACTCGTTACAGCCGGTGAAATATTTTACAGGGGTGGTCGAGCTGGCGAGCTCGCGCGAACAGACGAAACAAACATCCCCCGGCCCCGCCATAAATTACGGCCGCTTGAAAAAAGAGCCCTGGTCGCCGGTGATTTGCGTTCTCGCGGCGGAATTAAGATCGCGACCCTGCCACGCTCTTATCTCTCCCTCTTTCTCTCTCTACACGAACCACCGCCGTGTATTGAGACATCGGGCGGACTTTAACGCGGCGTTACGTCACGCTTTTTGACTTTTACAATAATAAATCGGCAGGCTATTGTGACTGCCGAGCATCGTCCACTATGTTCCACTGGATACGTATGCCGCGGCGTGAATGTATACCTACACAAGGGCGTCATTTGCATAACCAACCAGACGAGCCGGCGTACCGGCGCACACAGAAGCACCGCGTAAAACGTTCCTGGCTACACGTGTAAGCTCCGTCTTGCCGGGAACACGACGTACAAGGAATGGCGGAGGATTCATGAGAACCGACCAGGTGGGATACCTGCGCTTCCCGCTTCCAACCACGTGCCCACGAACCCTCCTTTACCATTTTCAGGGAATTTTCTCATCTTTATAACAATTTTTTATCGATCATTGATTAACGAACGATGCCACCTCGATCGAGCTTCGGGGCGGTCTTGCCAAAGCCAAACAGCGTTGCACGTATTTTTAGATGCGGCAGGATGCGGCGCGTACGGTGAGCAACGGATTATAAAGAAGAGTGTGGACGGAAATCGGCCTTGACAATCGGCCGGCGCGGACCGCGGTTATTGTTCGCCGCGGTGCAATTAGCGCAGCATAAATCACGCGTATAACGAGACACGGCGCCCCGAAGGCGTCACACGGTGCTGTTGCGCGCGCGAGGAGACGAGCGTAGCTTCGGGAAGGACAGAGGCCGAAGGCAGAAGAAGAGTCGACGTATATACGCGGGGGCGGCTGGCGTTCGCCAACTACGCGACGTTCCTTGGGAAGAACTTCCAACGCGGAGGACGAGCTCCCTCTCCTTCTCTCTCTCTCTCTCTCTCTTCGCTGCAGCCTCCTCTTCATCCTCGGGCTTCTTCTTCTTCGCTGCCTAGCAGTTGCCATCGTGAAGAGCAACGATGTTGCCAGAAACCCCACGCGCCATCAATCTTGCCGCGCGCTAGACGAAAATAACTGGAATTTAAGAAGCTCACGCTCGAAAACAATACGGGGCGGGTTCGCCGGTTGCGTAACAGCTTTATCGGTTCTGGAGAAATTAACGATGGACCCTCGGAAGGATATTGAATTAAGGATGGTCTTTCCAGGAGCCGACCGTTTCGGAAACATTTCAAACGAGATCGTTTTAAAAATACGTCTCTAAATTATCTGGGTAATTATCTGTGCCAGCTAGCTTTGCACGTCACGTGGAAACGTCTGCGAAACAATATGGGTAGGGTAGATGGACAATTTGTGGCCACTTTAAGGTATTTTACCAGTTTTAGCCAGTTCTTAACAAATATAATATTTTTCTGTGTAAGCAATAAATGTAACCTTATATTTCAAAATATATTTCGTTCCACCTTAATGTGAAATTCTCCACAGAATAATGATCTGCAAGTAATTTAAAAACAAGATAATTATGCACATAGCCAAAAACAGTGCAATGGCCACAAACGGTACATCTAACCTGATAGGTGCCGTTGTTATCTAATCATTATTTTTAACGCTTTCTAGTATAAACAAGCGAACACGAGCGAGTGAATAATTGAAATTTTACAATTTCAACAGCCGATCGTGGACATTTTATTGCACCGAAAAGGATTAATGCGGATCGGTGAACAATGGAAATGGTGAAGTCACGGTTCGGGAATTCCATCGATTTTCCCGCCTTTTCCCTGTCGCGACACGGAGAAATGGAAAGCCAGCATTGTGCCCGCGCTGCAATAGATATCGGCGCAGCCCGTTATCCCGTTGAAGACACATTTCGAGCATGTAACGCGAACAATTTCCAGCCATTATGCGGAGCCGCGTATTTATCGAGGTCGGCTTCGATGCAACGGAGCCGAATAAATTTATGCGCGTTTAAAAAGCGGTTAAAAACCAACGTGACAGGTAAAATCAGGCGGAAAAACGGGGCCTCTGTAATTTCGCGGGGCAGCCCCGATAAATTATCGAACACCGCCGACTTCCTGTGCGGCTTTGGTTTCGGTTTTCCGTCTGGCAACAACGTTGCCCTCTTCTGTCGGTCTTACTTCCTCAGCCCTTCCGTCGGCGCCTGTGATTTATCGCAATGGAAAGTACGAGGAATAACAGGAGGGATCCCGGGGCGCGTTGCATGTCCCGCTCATTCCCGAAATAAAAATGTGATCCTGAACCACGCGCGACCATCGCGGTCTCCTCGGCGCTCCGAACGGCGACAAATACCATCGATTTACGACGCCACCCTCTAACCAACCGTTTTCCCTCATTTTCTGCTAGAAGAATTATCGCAGGATGTGGTCGAAGCGAGGGACACTCGCCAAGGGAGGAGAACTCTGAATAAAATTATCGTAGAAAACTCCCGTTTTGGAATTTTGCGAGTTTGTGGTTCAAGGCCAAGCAGTATTTCGGGAGAACGTGTCCTCGTTGGCGAAGGGCGGCAGAAGTGCTAGCAGGACGTAGGCGAGGAGGGAAGAAATTTGGGAGGATGGTTTCCCGCGCGCGCAGCAGTCACGTTTTCATATTCCCCGACCTTGAATACGAGTGTCGTGAGCGGAAATGAGTGGGGTGGGAAGGGAGGAAGGAAAAAAAGGTCGGGACACCTCGAGTACGAGAACTCTGGGTCGTGGTGGCTCCTGGTGGTGTGTCCTTTGTAGCGAACGGTCCGGCTCCGAGTCCAGGAGAAATCGGGGAAAGTTTGCGCAAGAGCGTGCGGGCCATTGTAAGCCGAGGGAGCGAAAAAAGAAAGTTAAAACCTCGTGAGAGCATTGTTGGTTGCGTCACCGGCGGACTATTCCTCCCCTTTTCTCTTCTTCCTCCCCGAGCCGACGAGGCCTCGTGTATAATATCAAAATTTATGGCACTGGCCGCGGCCGTGGCCGCTCCAGGGCCTTGCGTTAGCTACAGTCACAGTACGGACAGAGAAAGAGAGAGAGAGAGATCCTCTTCAGCACCTCCTGCTTCTTCCGTCATCGACTCCTTCGCTTTTCCCGTGCTGCCCAAGCTTCTCGAAACTCGGGCCCCTGACTTTGAACAGCTGTTCCCGGACACTTTTTTTTTAACTTCAATTTCACGCGCATCTCCGTATATACAGCTTTGTCGAACGTGTGGCTGCAGTTTAAAAGGATTACTTAGGTGTCCTCCGAAATCCCGCTTATTAATAACCGAGTCATGAGAACTGGCGCACATGCGGGGCAGTTTGCGTGCCAAGGTAATCAGTATAATGATCAGTGGCCGAATTGACGTATCGTCAAGATAATATATATGACGGCGGCATGGCGGCAGATGTGTTGCACGACGTGACGTGCTCTAACGCGTCATTGATAGCCCTCCGTTCCTCCTATTCCCCTTGATCGCCTCTCTTTCCCTGTTTCTCTCTTCCTCCCTTCCACCTCCTCTGCCCCTTTCTGTTTCACTCCGCGTTCCCCTCCTGCGAGGCCACCCTCCATCAAATTTTCCTATCACCCCCCGACCGTTCCCTTCATTTCCTGCCTTCGCAACCCTCCCCCACCCCCCGTGCCCGCACTGTCACGAACGGAAGGGACGTAATACGAGCGAGGGGAACCTCAGCCAACCAGCATCGTGGCCTTTCGGCCTAAGAACTCTGCGCGAGCCGCGCCCAGGGACAGTGCTTTTTTCCAGAAAAAAAACAACCAGCATGGCGTTTTTCGAAAACGAACAACTGACGGCGGACGATTCGTGGATCTGCGAGGAGAAACGCCAACGAAGGGGATCGAAAGGGAGGGTCGGTACGCGCAGAGGAATAAAGCTGTTTATACACTCGCCTAATATGTACCTAATATCTAAAGTTCTAAAGTTTCCTCTGATCATTCCCGCACAGAGGAGCCTCGTGTAATCCAGATTCCATCGAACCGTGGCACAAGGGGAGAAAGCTGAGCCGCGCCAAGAAGTTTCCCCGCGAATGCACGACCGCGCGTTTAGCACGCCATCGATTTCATCGCGGACACGGGGCGATTACGGGGGTTGGCGCGAACCAGGACGCGTCGCGTCGAGACTTCCCGCTGCGGCGATACGCGGCCTGGAACCCAGCGGCAAATTTCTTCCACCGGCAATTATCGGCATTTAATCAAAACGACCGGCCATTAGAGTATCTAGATAGGCGATCTAGGCGGCCAATCACGCGGACAAACGAGCCGGAGGAATGCTTCCTGGGAAGCGTTCCACGCGCACCGGCGGTGGTCGAGAAGCGGTCCCTGGCATCCGATCGGCACGTCGATGAAATTTGTTGACGCGCCGATCGAGAAAAACGAGATTGTGACGCGTTCCCGGCCGACTACCGTAGCCGGGCAGTTGTGCCCGCGCCGCGGCAAGAAGCCCCTCGGTGAACGAATTGCAGTTAACACTGGAATCCGTGTTTTTTGCGAGGGCCCGCGGACCCCGCGGGCCAGCTTGGAATCCGCCGCACGGAACAATTACAATTAAGAGCAGTTAGCGAATTACCGAATGGCCGGGCCGCGGCGAGCACCACGCGGACCGCTCTCCTCCGCGGACGCTTTTCTTCGAACCCGTAATTCCTCATCGTTAGCCACCAGCGACTGGCCACCTTTTCGAAAGCTTGTCTACAAATTGGCCGAGGACTGGCCAGCCTCCTGCGCGAGTAAGTGCAGCTGGTACGAGAAGCCAGTTGCACAAGCCCCGTTTTTCTTTCCACGTTATCCCTTCGAGATCAATATCGATGCACGCTAACGGCCAGAGGAATGTTTAACGTGTTTTATTGGTGTAGGACAGTGGCTTATGTGCGGAGGAGTTTTAAGAACGAGGGGGCACGAGGGGGGAAATTTTTCACCCCCGTGACGAACGTAGGGTGAATGTACCTAACACCGCTCGTGTTCCTGAGGACTGTAATTGATTAAAATATTTTCTATAATGAAAATAGCGCTTTCCATTTAGCACTTTGCGTTTTCTCAATACCGCCGAGTGACGTTGTTTGGTGGTAAGAAGGTTATGTTAACTTAGCTTTTCTTAAACCTAATCCTAATCAATAAATTTTTCAAAAAAGATTAAAATAACAAGAAATAATAAAAACAGACGTGAAAATAACTTTAAAAACTCATATATACATTAATTAATCATTTTTTGTTGCGTTGGCGATATTATTTACTTAGGTACCATTTGTTAAACCCGATTCTTGCATGTTTTACATTTATTGAGTTCAAATTAAAGATGCGTAGGTTCCAACGATTCTAACTTATGCTACACGAAACATGAATAATTTCTCTTCACTTTGAAACAAATTGCATACAAAAACATAAATTATTATTCAATCAATAGCGATTTGACTTTGGCTAGGGGATATTAGGTACTGTTACACTACGTAGTAGTCTTAAATACAATTAGTAGGTCGCACCTCGTTCGAAATAAATTACAGAAGGACAGAGGCTCGCAGCGTCTCCCATTTGTCAACAAGCACCACCCAGAATCAGATAGTAAAGAAGAATTATACCGAAACAGTTCGGGCCTGTTTTGTTCTACCCCTTGCCCCTTGACACGCGACACACACCTTATCCACAAATAACTACCGACCCATCGATAACTTTAATTTCAGCTTCTTCAACTTGCCTGAACGCGCAACGCAATCGCGGCCATTTGTTTTTGCGAGCGCGGCGTTTGATTTGATCGGTGACGGCCGAACAGGGCTGTGAAAGAAGCCTCCGGAAAAAAAATAAAATTGGAAAAATCAGATAACTTCGTCGGGGCTGTGGAACGTTTCATCGATACGCGCGGAAATTTTGACGAATAAGCGGGAATTCGGTAACGAATTTTGGCGGGAGCATTGATCAAGCGTTACGGGGTATCGTAATGTGACATCCGAAGCGTGTCGCGTGTTGCGGGTCCGGCGTTAATTTAAACGTCACGTTATCTCCCGCACGTCGCGCGTTTTATCATAACATTCATAACGCTCAGACCGCGAAACTTCACCGGTTCAGCCATCGTTTAGGATAATTCCCGTCCCTCCTTGGCCAGATTCAAGGGCTGGCACACGTATTTCAACATGTCCCGATAGTAAATTATTCATCGTGTAACCTGTTGTACGTAAACACATCCGTTTGCTCTCGATTTTCTTTCAAATTTATGGTTGCACATGTGTCGCTAGCTTTGCTTCGTCGTTGCCCGCTTTCCTTTAACCGTAAGATCGCATAGTCACTGTTTCCTAGCCTCGTGATTAGTTCTAGATTCTAGAAAAGCCACGAAAATGGAGATTCCCGATTGGCGCAGACGGCACGGCAATAAATCACCCAGCAGCGACTGGTTAAATTAATTAGTTGGCCGGTGAATCAGAACTGCGATTTATATTTAGCGAAACGCGCGACGCTCATTGTTGTCGCGAGCATCGAATTCCACTGCTATGATTGTCCGCGCGAAACGTGTTCCTCGAGGAAACGGAGCGTACATGGAATTTCGGTGCCTGCACACTCCGCCGAATCGAGGAACTATTAAATTCGGCCGACGGACAATCGAGAGAATTTTTCCGCGTTCCTGTCACCGCCGAACACGCACAGGAAACATTCCTCAAGCGATGCTGATACAACTGGGCCTTACTTTTTTGCGACTCGATCGCATTGTCGCGGCAATTCTCCTCGTTACTCATCGTTTTATTACTCGTCGCGACAGGCTATAAGAACTGATCGTCGAAAGACACTGCGTATTTCTGCAACGTTTGCAACTGTTGGAGCTGAAAAACACCGTGTCCAAGTCAGAATGAAACGTAAACAATCAACGCGAGCCTCGAGTGAAACTGTTTTGGTAGCCAAAGAACCCAGTTGTTTCCAAAGATCCCCTCCCTAGAACGCATTGGAGACCTGAATCTCGGACAACGTTCATGTAACAGAAACGTTGAACGAACAACGAGACGGCAAGAAAAAGTGAAGGGACGCGCGAACGACGGATGGAAGACGGCGATTAAGTGACCGGCTACAACGGTTCCCATCGTGCAGGAGCATTGGAATTGTTATCTATCGTTGAAAGTGAACGCGCTCACCTCCGTCGCTTCTTTTTCCGTCGCCTCCGTCGGCGAGGTGTCCTCCTGGTTTCCCCCCTGTGCAAGGGGGTAGCTAGGTTCCCCTGTAGTTTCAGGGCCGTTGCTGCTACGCTGGCCCCGGTCTCCCCTTCCGCCTGGCTTCTTCCCTGCACCGGGGGCCTAGTCCGTGCCCCGGCGCCGGGCTCCGTCGTGGCTGGTTCTTCCCTCCACACGGCAACACCTCCTCGGGCAGCCTCGTCGTCCGCGCGTTCCGTGCGAGATCGCGGACAGTCACCGGTCCAGCCAGCACCAGACTCCCCGTGGAATGGTAACGACTCGACACCGTCCTCGAACCATGTGTCCACCGTGGAAACGTACTCTGCTCTACGTGGCTACGACGCGACCATACGAGTCCAATCACCATCACCCTTCTCTCACGGTAGCCTGTCCTCGGCAACGTTACGCGCTACGCAAGAATCGGGACCGTAGCGGAAGACGCCGGCACTCAAGGGTTTCTATCGACGCTCCGCGCTCCGCACTCTGCCCGGCACTCTGTCACCGTTCTATCCCAGCTTTGCCACCACCGCACAGAGAAGAATCGAATCCGTTCACTGGCACGCACCTGTTTCGCACGATATCGGGAGCGAGAACGAGAGGAGCGTGAGCGAAGAGCCTCAGCCAAGCGGTCTGCCGATGAAGAAGAATAAAAAATAAGCGAGCGATTGCCTTAGCGAGTCATGAACCCCTCCGCCGGGTGGTTGGATAGTGTTCCGTGATTGGCTGTACACGCGTGGCTCACGAGGGAAGCCCTGTCAGCATCGCTGCGACCACTTGCTCTGCGCCAAGGCCACACCAGGGGGAATCCACTGGAGCTGTCCAGAGTTTCACGGGGAACGTCGCGTCGCGATCGTCTCTGTTAACTGGAGGCACGCTCGAGGATAGCCGAGAATAGGGTTGACGGGCCTGGACTCAGACAGTTCGTCGGCGAGCGGTCATGTCGCACGTGCACTCCGTCGCGATAGGATCGAGCAGAAGCCTGGCAACCGATGGTATCGTTCGTCACCGATGGAACCGTGCGCGCGGCTGCATCCTGTCGACTATCGGGACGCGGTTCGGCTGGTACGTTCTCGTCGGCCAGCGTCGGTAGGGCCGCGCGTTCCTCGATTTTCATGGAAAAACCGCGGGCCTGGACTGCGCTGAGCGTGTGTATATCTGAAGCGAGAGATGCGACCACTCTGATCCGCGAATTCCGGCCGCTCGGTTTCGCAGCCTCCGACCGGCGGCGGCGGGACCAGAGCGCCGCGACGCGAGGCGCCCTGTGCACATGCGTTAAGCGTCTCTTGCTCTATCCTCTCTCTCTTACACCCGCGTCCCTCGTTCCTCCTTCTCTGGCTCCCTTGCTTACTCCCTCGCTCGCTCACTCGCTTGTGTTCCTCTCTTTACTCCCTCGTGATCCAGCACGATGGTGGTTGCGTATACGCTATAGCCTCCCCACCCACCACCTCCTCCTCTTCCTCCTCCACCATCTCTCATTTTCCCTTTCTCGCCCTCTCTCCCATTCACATTCACATCCCCTGCCGTTTTCCCCTCCTCTCTCTCTCTCTTTCTCTCTTGTCGTTTCCTCTCTGTTTTCTCTCCCTCGGTTCTGTGCTCCGAAGGATCGAGGGTTGCACAGCGCAGAGGAGCCCTGTCACGCTGTTCCTTTCTGCGTCAACAAAGGGAGGCGTACGCTCGATAGCGTTTGATTGCCCGTATTGGACGTTTCGGTGCCCGTATTGGACGTTCGTTCAGAAACGAGCGAGTGAAAATAAATTGGTTAGTCGATGGACGACCGACCGGCGACGGACTACTTGCAGGCTGAACGATGTTGTCCTTTCTACGAGGGCACGGGAATAACAGCGTCGATTTTCTTGCACCGTTAACAAAATACCGGCTTTTCTTTCAGCTCGACGATATTACACGCATCTTTATTTCTCTCGGACGATAGTTTTTTCCATAGCTGTTTCGCACGTTTTGCATGTGTGACGGAACTGGCGGAGCCGACGGTTCAAGTACACTTGGGGCGCGAAGGTTAAACGATTCATTTGTTTCAATTCGCCGTCGATATTTCGCACGTATATCTGCTCTATCCTTTATTCATCCTACCAATCCTGATTGAAGAATATTGCACAACAGTATCGCGGATCATTCATCGATCGTGATAAGAAGAAGGTCGTATCGATAGTTGGACCGATCGCAGGGCCCGATTTCGCTCTTCCGCCGCTCTGGGTGATTTAAAAGCAATTTATAAGTGTGATACTAAATTCAAATATGTATTACCCACGTTTCTACCAACTTTTCAAAAGATTTAACTTTTTTCTTGGTTTTCATTCAGTTGAATTTTCTCTTTCCTCCAAATTCGCCACTCTGGACTGTCGCCTTTTTCGCGCCACTCCAAATTGGCCTCTGCCCCGTCAGTGGAGCTTCGTCCATGAAATCCTACGTCAATTCTTCCTACGTACGCAAGAATTTCCAGGATATATGCCACTGAAGGTGGTTTAGAGCAGTGGTTGAGGGTTTAAAATGCCGCGAAAAGGCGAAGAGTGATCGAGTGGCGTGCGAGCCAGCCACGTGCCCCTGGCTCGAGCCTCGCCGAGACGTACGCGATACGCGAATCGAATTGAATGCGAAGCTCTCGAACCTCGGCGAGACGTGCACGGCCTACGAGCCCGAAGGCCGCGAGGAAAATTGCAGAAAATCCCAGCCCCGTCCACGCACCTAACACCGCCGACGGATTCGGCCGTCAATCTTTCGGCAGGCATTCGCGATGCTACCGATCGATCGGCAACATCGTCGCGAATAGAGCCTGATAGATCTACCTCTAACGCCCCACTAGGCAGCAAACGATATAAATAGGCAACGACGGTGCGGACGTGCGCACATGTGGATCGAGGGCCGCGCTCTTGATTCACCTGAGTCGAGGTCTATGCTCGCGTACCGTAGCCAGTGATCGGGAACCGATTATTTCGCTAGGACGAAAGTGAAAGCTCGAGGAATCCTGTGTACGATTTTTCGGGCAAGTGTCTACGAGTTTCGTGACGGTACAACGTAGCGATGTTTTGATATACACTGTTAGTATTTCCTGGAGGATCCGTAAACATGAATCATCGTCCCGATGCCGATCACGAGATTCCCGGGCGCCGAGCCCTCCCCAATAACGCTTTACGAAACCCTGGATGACGCATCGCGCTCGGTAATGAACACTTACCGACATGACTTTCAACGGCATAAGCGTAGGAGAAGCATCAAAGCGCTCTTACCTGTAACAGTTAGAAGAATTTGATTAATTAGTGCCGAGCGGTTTGCCATGCAACGAGGAAATTAATTACGGGGCTGAGGAGATATCGCAGATACGGGGAGCGAGCGCACGCGGAACGCGCTATTAAAGAGTGCGTCACGTTATAAATATTAATCGACGTGGGCTCCGGCGCACAACGAAATTCCGATGAGGCCGGCTATTAGCGTGAGCGTTACGTCACTTATTACGACTGTAATTGCTTGTTTGGAAAACTAAACCCTTTTCTTTCGCGCGGCGTTCCGTTAATTGCTTGTAAAACGCGTGGCCGTGCTGGCGGATTCTCGTGAAAGCGTTTCCCTATGCGCAGATGTAATGGAAAAATGTAAACACCGTGCCGTGAGCTGACGTAGTCCGTCGAGGGTGATGTTGGTAGCTGGCAGTGATCGTTGGTGGTCGCGAGAATTAGGTACTCGAGTTTATTGATACTCCATGGTGCCAGAATCGGACTCTACGCACTGATAAAGTATCGATAAGAGAAAGAGCCTGCAGGCTGGCATGCCCCGTCAAACGGGCAAATTGCTGGATGATCAATTTTAATTAGCTGCTAGTCCCGTTTCAACGAGACGATGTTAATACGCCTAATAAATATGCCCGCGCAAGAAGCGTATTAGGCGCGGCTAAAGCGTCAGCGAGTACGCTATTTCCGGCGGGCGCAGGGAGGCCGCGCGGAGGCCAAGATTTAAAGGGTAGCCGAAAAGTGGTAAATTTTCGGACGCTCGGCGCGTAATCGCGGCGCGGATCCCGAGAAATTAACGGGAGGGCAAAGTTGCGCGGCGCGGCCGAGCGTTGGAGGGCGTCGCGGAATCGCAACGCCGGCTGCCAGCGGAAGTTCCTACGGTCGCGGCGCCCAGAGGCCGAGCGCGGGAAAAGGAGAGCGAGAGACGGAGGAAAGGCATCAGGCAACGGGCAGCGGCCGTGAAACAAAGCAGAAGCCGCTGCCCGTGTAATTGGACTCGCCGCGACTCGATGCTCCCTTTAAGAACTCACCAGACTGTCGTGGATTCGTTTTTTGTACTCGCTAATCCGGACTTTTAATCGGCAGCGCGTGAACCTTGAGGATTTGGTGCGATCCGTCTGGAGGTATTCAATAAACCTCAATTTTTAGAGGACATTCGAATAGGTAGATGCCAAAGAGTCCGAAGCCCAAAGTTGGCAACTGGAAGCTTTCTTTTCGCAGAGCGAAAGCCGCGAGATGCACCCGTTTGTCACATTATCCGAACAAGAGGGAGCAAATGGCGTCGGTGGTGAGCGTCAAAACAGCCGTTGACGTTGATTCGCCGAGTCGGTAGTTATATAGTGGATCTGAGAGAGAGCAGGGGCAACGAGCTTAACCTGATCGTCGGCGAGCAGACACTCACACCGAAGCGGGCCCCCTCTGGCAATCAGTGACCTCTTCCTCCTACTCCTTCGGAGACCGGTCGTATCTCACGATCGTAGATATGTTCGGCAGTGGTCCGCAAATGGTCGATGGTTGCGTGAGCGTGTGCCGCCACCGCCACCAGGGCTACGTGACCTAATTCGGTGATGAAGCGCGTGACGCCCGCGTTGGACCGCTCGCTGGCTCCGAGATCTTTGGATCCTTGGGGCCGTTGCCCTTCCCGTTTGCAAATTTAGAGAACGCGGCACCCGAACTCGCGTCGGCTACTTATTCTAACGGAGACAGAAAGTAAGTAGGTATATGAAAACTTGGAACTCAGTTAACGAGATCTTATTTCGCTTAGGTACTATCAGATCCTAGGTACTTGAGCGAAAGCTCTGGAGTAACTGAGGATTGCCAACAGATCAAGGACTACTTAACCATCGATACATCGACCATCAAATATAGGTACCTACCTACTCCATCGAGGAACACACGCGAACCTAACATGGACCTTGAGAGACATCAAAGTCACGGGTGAGAGAAGCCTCCGAGAGCGCTGTACGAGCCGTTGCCGTGAACTTTGCATCCTGAAATCGAACCTACAGCGAAGAATTCCCCTGGCTGGACACGGTCCGTCGAGCCCGAGCAGTTGGAAGGCGGAAGAGCGATTCCGAGCGAGGACGGGGAATGGTAAAATGGTGAAACGGCGAAATGGCGAAATGGTAAAAGACGCCGCGCCGGCAAAATCGCGCGTGGATGATCGTGGTTGTTTCCTGCTCATCGTCGACGACTTGCGAGCCGCTGTCGGACGTAAGGGGGGGGGGGGGGGATACGTATCCAACCCCCAGGCAGAAGCGAACTCTCTGCGGGAGTAGCCGGTTGGAAGCGAAGCCAGAGAAGTTTCGCCCGGAGAGCGTGACGGGGGTGGAACGAAGGGTGGCGTGCTACGAACGGAACACGGAGGAGAACGACGGCTGAAGGAGGACGGAGGGAAGCGGAGAGCGTGAAGAACCGTGGATAAGGGGGTGCGAGGGGATCAGCCAGAGTTGGAGCGATGGCAGAGTATTGATTTAGTGGGTTCCACCGTCTCCTTCTATTTGTCTCTCTCGTTCTACATCTCCTCCGCGTCTCCGCGTCTCCGGCGTCTCTGCACGGGGCTGCGAGGGCGCATCGGCTCGTTGTTTCACGGCTTCGATTTCTTGGCTCTCAGGCCACGGCACTACGAGATGGGCCGCTCCTCTTTTTCTACGTCCAAACGAGCGTTTGCATTTCCATTGGAAATTACTTAAATTCGGATTCAGAAGCGAAATTGCGCATTTATTAATTTCCTTGGGATCCGCTTCGCTTCGAGTATGTTAATTTCGGAGCCTTGGAACTCGAGTCACGTTTGGAAACCTTGCGTCGACATTGCAATACGAATAAAATTAGTTGTGAATATTGCGAGACTTCATTTGATTAACCAGTTTTCAGCCCTAGTGGGTATTTCAGTTTATTGCCTTTGTATGCGGAAAAATATGAATTTGCGAGTTGTGGAGGTTTTACAATACTCGCCGGATGAGCGGCGAGACTCACTGTTATCAGGTCACGTGAGCTCGCGTCTTGTCACATAAACTCGCTTCATGGGATTTTTATTGTGCGGTGCCATTTTACTTGTTCTTTTACAGCAAACAATTATTTGAAATAAAAATTTGTGTACGAAATTGCCCATCTCTGATCAAAACCAGACTGAAGTCACCTCGTGCGTATTACCTCACATCACCATCTTCACCCGTGACAGTGCGTTTTTATTTTCTGTGAATTCACACATTTTTTCGTATTTTCCGTGACAACAGTCCGTTTCCGCGTTTAATCGCGCGTAATCCATTCGCCGACATTTTTCACGCAGCCGAGCAATAAAATACTTGCGAACCCAGCCGAGCGTCTTCACGGATCTTCGTCGACTCGAACCCACCGCGTTTCCGCTTTCAGTACACGTACTTTTACAACGTTCTTCGCTTCGCCTCTCTCTATCCCTGAATAAAATAGGAGCCTCGGATTTCCATGTTGACATCGCCACTGATCGACTCAAAGAAGCTACCGGCTTTACCAGCTTCCCACGATTTTCCTAGTGACTCTAGAAACCCTATTTATTAGCAACAATCGGCGTCATTGCTCCACTGACCGCCGGAGAATCGGCTTCGGAATCGCGGCAACAGCGACGACGATCGATCGATGATAAATTCCTCCACGGATCGCGACGAAGGCACGATTTTTCTTCACTCCTCGACACGCATTCTGATCGCAAGGTCAGAAAAGTTCTTTGCTGGAGCGGTGGGAGGGTTCAAATATTGATTCAGTTATTGACGGATAACCGACTGGTTTGTTCAGGTGAGCACGGAGCCGTCCGGGAGCAAAAATGTATCATCGATCGACACCGGCGGGGACCGCGCGTTGTCAAATACAAAACGACGATGTACACACGATATGCAAATCGACTGGCTGGCAAATAGGATCGTTGGGAGCTAGCAGCAATTTCATTGAATTCGAACAACTACCTGCCGCGACAGCGAGACGGCACGTGCTCCAGCGGAGGCCAAGTTTTACCGTTATTTACAACAAATTCCAGACATTTCCGCGTGCTTCTGCTTCTTTCCGGCTGTCCTGCTGGCAACTTTACTTTCGATTCCGCCGCCCGTCGCCGCTGACACTGATCGCAATCGTTACGCGTTGCGAATCGCTCGTTACCGCGAGCCTCTCTGCGATTTCCTTTTCCTTATCGGCCGAGACTCGAGCGCTAATAACCTCGAGCTCTCCACGAAATGTCTACCTGTCCCCGAATCGACCGGCTGCGAACATTTTTAACATCGATTTTTCCGCGTACCTATTCCGAACGTTCGACACCAACGACCGCTTTTTCATTCCGCAAACGATCCCCGGCACAAATGAGAAGGAATAGTTGGAATATTAGCAAAAATTCCTAGCATTCTCCCCGGGATCATATTTTCCCCAAAAGAAAGGTTTCAAAACCGTTGATAGCGACTCTGAAGGAAATTTCGCCGAACAGTGTTGCGACCTCTCACAAAGGGCGGAAACAGAGAGTGCGGGGCGAGGGGTATCATAAAACTGAATCGTCGACAGCTTAATTACCGTCGTCCCCGATTAACAGCGCAATTAATAATCCGATAGTCGGTGCAGTTCGAATCAATTAAACCTCTCGGCGGCAGCGCGAGGGACAGAGACGGAAACGGGGAGGGTGTTGTACGCGGGAATGATAGAGAGAGAGAGAGAAAGGGTGAGGGAGGGAGAGAGAAATAGATGCATTGCCCGTGTGCAGTGGCTGAAAAAGAATGGTGAAGAGAGGGAGAAAGGGGGAAAAATGGGGGAAAGAAGAGAAGGACCACGTTGTAATCGCGCGGCGATCTAATTAATAATCCTTTAGTTATAACAGCCGCGTAACTGCTTAGGATACACGAGAAGGGAAACCGAGATACTATCTCTATATAGTTAAGAGGTGTTTACAAGTTCGGGCAGGGAATCTGTGGGTAAGTGGTAGAGAAGATGGCAGTAAATATTCCTCGGGTGCCGGTGTTCTCCGCTCTCCGCTCTGCACTCCACCTCCGCCGTTTTCCCCGGTTTCCTGCCCTCGTCTTCACCCCACTGACCCCCTGTTTGGCCCCGTCAGCTAACCGAGGGCACTCCTCGCGTCGCGGAATTCCAATTTACCCTCTTCCACGGGGCCACCCCTGCTCTCCCCCACCTCGATCGGGCGGTGGGTGCGCTTCAAAACGAAAACATTCAATTGATCGCGTCCTCGCTTTTTCCCGCCATCATTATTCTCTCCTCCGCCATCCCCTGCTAAACCACCCTACTGAACTTCCATCCTCCTCGTCGTAGAAGAGGTGCCGCACCTTATTGCTTCAACCGACAATTTGTTGCGTTGGCTGGGCCCTATTGTGGTCTCTTGATATTCTTATTTCAAATGTTTTCACAGCGCTGTATGTTGGATTAAATAATAATTGCGGAGGTGGGTAGTGTTTCAAGACGTACAAACAGCAATGGAGTTGAACTTGGAAGTAATCGCTTCTGAGCATTTTACCGAGGCCTGTCCCTTTTCCAATCAAAGTTCCTCCCGTGTCGTGGAATTTCAATTTACCCTCGCCGCCCTTTCTCCCTTTTCCTTCGCAAGCCATTGTTCAGAAGGAAAACAGCCGATTGATTGCGTCCGTGTTTCTCCCTGTGATTCCTCGCCCCCGCTTCTGACCCTCCAACTCGGCAGAGGGGAGGAGAACATTTAACCTCTGCTCAGAAACCTACCACGAAACACTTGGATATGCCTCATCCTTTAAATTAAACGATAAATCGTTCGCTTGCGATCATTTCCCTCCAAACTTTCAGTCAGGGTACTCGATTCTCTCGCCGTTCACGGTAAACAGTGTTCTGTGATTGAAACAGAAGTTACGTTCCGAAGAGGAGCTGGAAGGCAATGTTAATACCGATTTAATAAGGCGAAAGAAGAGTTTGGAAACGCGCAGCTCTGGAGAGTAGAGCAGCTGTTGTGACGGGTGCTTGCCCTCCCGAAAGAGGTTCCAAGACCCAGCCCCCTCTTCTCCCTTAGGCGAAAGATCCTCCAGAACGAAACTTCCAGCCACTGTTTCTCCAACTCGGAAATTATCGTCTTGTAAACAAATTTGTCAAACGCGTAGCAGCATCTTGGTGAAAAACCGCGTGCACTCCCTGATCAACAGAAGATCTATGTATACACCCAATCGTTGCTTTTCGCTCTAACAGAATCGGCATCTAGAGCGTATAAATTATTGAAAGTTTCTGTCGGGCTCGATTAAATTGGATGCGTTTTTACTTCACCTCGCAGCAAGACAGAAAGAGTTCACAGCGAACGCTGGCGGAGCCCGGAGCAAAGTGAAATCGATCGGAGCGGATTCAGTGTTTAGTGAATACGCGTAAGTTCATAAAAATAAACCGTAGAGGTAGATGGGGGCGGCGTGGCCCGGCGCGGCGGTATGGAAAAGGGTGTACGATATCTTTCCGCTGGAAATGGAAAAAGAAAGGGGCGAATGATGCGGAGAGCGAGGTGGAATCGCGGGGGGATGGGGAAAAAGCGTTGCTGACGGCAGGCTCGGCCGATACGGGAGAAAGGGAGGAACAGGGAGAGAGTAAAAAGGGAGGAAAGGACGGAGCTACCGCGTGGACTGGAAATGAAAGAGCCCAACCCCGAACGGGGCGATAATTCATTCGTGAACCGAACGAGGCAGCTGAATCCGGCGTTGCACACGTGCACGATTTCGTAGAATGGGCGGCGCGTTACGTGCAAACCCGCGAGCGGGCCTATTTCCCTCATTTCTGCTCTCTTTTGTCTCTGCGGATTATCATTTCTGTCGCTAGACCTTGCAGTTCAGGACGAAGCGACATTGCCGCTGATTAGATGGATCAACAAAACTGCG
This sequence comes from Andrena flavipes, assembly GCA_963971345.1. Classification (NCBI taxonomy): domain Eukaryota; kingdom Metazoa; phylum Arthropoda; class Insecta; order Hymenoptera; family Andrenidae; genus Andrena; species Andrena flavipes. The sequence goes on from OZ020480.1 coordinate 79,171,020, forward strand.
ACGAGGGGGTGAACTTCCTTTACGAAATGGAGGTTTCGGGATGCGAGTCCCTCTGTAAGAAACACAGACGACACGTAGTCGTAACAGGATCAGAAGAGGGATGTCGCGATGCAGCAACATCTCGGAGCAACCAGAAGATTCGATCTGATCTGTTTACTTGTAAACTCGAGGAGAAGCCGAGTCGCGGACAGATTACTCTGGCTGCTCGGAAATTTATGAACAACGTCGAAGAAAGTACTCGCGGCTATTATTCACGCCCTCGCTTTCGATTTTAGGGGGGTATAGCCTTGTTGCGATGCAACTATCTTGGAAACTGTGCGGATCGCAGTACAAACTGAACAAGAACGCATCACCAGGTATCCAAAATAGACAACCTTGGAGGCCCGAAAATCATATAAGAAGTATAGAATTAAATTTAAACCTCATAGTATCGCAAAACAAACTCGTCTAATTTGGCACCGTTTTGAGCGTCTCATTGTCAGTGTGGTTAGTGGTCCCTGAACGGTCGCAATTAGAAGCGATGAGATGCATCACAGATGTAAATGAACCGCATCGATCTACATTCCTGCCGGCACTGATTCCTGTCGAGGGAGCACCGTTACGGGCCCTTTAGTTTTCTCCACGGCTGTTTGCCTCTTTTCAAAGGTTTTTCCTGAGTCGCGTGGTGGGGCAAAAGTGAAACTCTCGCCTCGCTCTGGTATTGTCCTCGTTTTTCCCGCAACGGGCGAAACTTAGGGACGTGGAATGCCTTCACGGCCGCGACCCCTCGAGTCAACTTTCACCGCCATAAAAATATAAAAGCCCCCGCTCTGCTCCTTCGTTCCTGGGTTGCGTGAAACTGTACCGATAGCCTGGGACCTGCTGGAAAGCCTTGGACAATGAAGCTCGCGCTTTCTATGCGAATTTCGTGCTCTCCTTTACTCTCGTTTGCTCCCATCTTTGGGCTCTGTGTTCTACGGCGTTTCGTTACGCTCACGCGTGCTGTGAGGAAGAATTTCACTTTCGTTGCGTGATCTTTTGTGACCAAGGATAAGGACGCTGAGACAGAGACACGGTACGGTGTCTCAATTTGGTTGTTAAAATGGTTATGTAGAGGTAGACAAGTGTCTTCCAAAATCACAAACGATGCAATGTTATAAACCATATTCTAGTAAGGCCTTACCACATCTGGTAAGGCCTCACATTGAGTATGCGTCGGTGATCTGGAATTCCAGGCACAGGGTTTATATCAATCTTTTTGAGAGAGTTCAGCATAAGTTCCTGAGATCTGCTGCCTGGGGGTTGGGTAACCCGATGGCGTTCTCTGACCATGATTATGGTCCGATTCTACGCGCGTTCAATATTATATCTATTTCTGTATAAAGTATTTCACAACACAATAGATTGTGCTGACTTGCTATGCAAGTTAAACTTTTATGCCCCGTGCAAGTACCTCCGCACTCGGTCTGTGTTTAGTTACAGATTGCCGTTGTACGTTCATCACACGGCTGATCCCATCAACCGTGCTATGTGTGAATTCAATTACCACTTCACTGGACATTGATCTATTTTCTTGATCATTTGGTAACTTTTGCGTATTGCTGCAGAGGGAAGTGTTGTACGTTGTGACTGTGTGATAGACAGACTCTGTATTAGATATATTTCATGTTGTTGTGTGAAAAGGATTAATCCCGTTTATTGTAAAATAATAATAGTAATAATATTTAAAAATGTTAATTAAAAAATAGTCTTTTGAATATGAAAAGAAACAAATCTAAATGTAAGACTCGTATGAAAACGTAAGAAATTCGCGACCCCTCCTCCCTCCTCCTCCAAGGCTTACGTAATATAAAAACAACCCCTCATAAGAACAACTAATCCTCTTAAAACGAAGAGTGACGCAGAAGCAAAGCGATCTGGCCATTGATTCACTCCAGCCTCGCTGGCAAGGGTGGGCAGAAGATTTTGCAGCAGAGTGTACCCGAAAGAAGCCACCCCTCCGGAGGCAGAGAGCAAAGGCCCCGGCTGCGAGCGTAGCCAGCGAAAGGGCGGGCAGTCAGCGTGAAACGAAAAGGGAGATTTAGATGTCATCCCCTGACGTGCTACTCTCCTTTCATCCCCTACCATCGGCCAGAAACTTTTCCTCCCACTGGCGGGCCCAAATGCTCTTCCCTGATGATGGACAAAAATGCCGACAAGGCGTCTGGAAGACTCATCGCGAAACGAGCTGCTCCCCGTGGCACGTTTCTGGATGGTGGATGCAGTTTCTTCCCCGATGAAGTCATCCATAGCTTTCCCTTCGAACGAAAAGATCGTCCGAGGGACAGCCTGCACGAGCGGCATCAAATTCGAGCGTCGCCCGCTTCTTCGTTAAAATGGAGGCGAAAAAATCGAATCGGCTGGTAAAAATACCAGTTGTCGGAATGACGCGGCAACGTCACCCGCAAGATGAATGCTACGCTTCCCCCGAGGGGGTGGGTTTATTTATCGGCCGATAAATCATTATAATTTTCTTAGTAGGCCGCGAAAAAATGTTAACGGTCCGAGGAGCCGGGGTCGCCTCTCCAGAAGGGAAACCCTAAATTTTCTACGAACGGGATTAGCTCGTCCAATCAGACGAAACATTGGAAGGGCGGGCTTAATTAAAATCTTCTCGGAGGCAGGCTATCAAGACTCTCTGGCCCGTAGATGCTGCGCGATGTAAGAATAGAACATTAAGAGGTTTCCCTGCCGATGGTATTTCTGAGCGGTCCGCCGGATTAACGAAGAGTAGAGCGCTTGGTTCTACAAGGAAATACGGTGTAACACGCCGAACCTATTTATATGGTAATTTATTCCGTATTGTTGCTGCACAGTTCTTCCCCCGATAATCCCGATGGATTTTTACGTTTCCGTTCGAAAAGCCGACGAAGGGCACGCGTTAATCAAACTCCGCCCAATTACTTCGTCAGGCAGATTTATAAATACTTTCGTGAGAAATTTCTGAGAGATAAAATACAGCGCAGATTACGGCGGAGGAATATTCATGAGCCTTATTGGTCGATAAAACACCAATTAATTATTGTCCTTCAGAGCCGCGGGTAATTCTGCTGAAATTTTTGTAGCCAAGACTAACGGTAAATTCAGCGCGTTACAGAATCCTCGGAAAGGCGTGTTGCCGCGATTCCGTTTGAAAATGGACACGGTGTATTTTCGGATCTCGCGAGAGATAAATTCGTACGAGGGCTAAACGACTGCAGGCCAAATGAATTTGCATACCGTTTGTTATTCAAATGCCGCGATTCACTCGTCTGACTCTCAATGAGGGAAACGGAGGAGTATCGCAACAGGGCGATGACGTATCCGTTTAATAAATTATCGTTCTTCATAGGAGGTACACGATAGCGCTTCTAAACACGAGCTTAATGTACGAGCAGGATGATCGACGCGCCCGAATATGTAATCGTTCCGAGGGATTTCCTCTTCGTTCCTCAAATATTAACCATCGCAGGTATTTTGAAAAATCTTACGAATCGAATAATAGCTGTAATCTAGTTTACAGAAATTCCTAAATTGCTTAAATGTAACGATCCAGCTGGGCGTTTATTTTACCAACGCTGGGATTCTTGTTTGGCAAACGCTACTCCCCTGGATCGGTCCTTGGCAGGGTTAAGGGTTACACCGGTGAGCGCGTCGATACAGGATCGTCTTAAGTGGATCTATAAATTTGCCGGGACCGAGCATCGAGCCTATATTTACTCTATTATGCAGGCCCGTTTTTATAAGCCGTTTACGTTTAACAGCAAATAATCGTTTAGATGCCGCGCCATGATACGGCTCATAAATCTTCTGGCAGCATGGCGTTCAGGCTGTGTGTGTGTGTGTGTGTATACGGCGGTGTGGGACACGCGCAGGTCAGTACCGCCTTCATTTTGCGCGGGCCACAAAAGGTGGCAGCACGAGGGAACAGCTGGCTGCCTTTGCGCTTCGATCTCGAATCACACTGCACGCCATCTCCCGTGCTTTTCCGCAACATCCGCTCTCTCGCGGTTCCTTCCGGCTGCGGTAGGTGGCCGAGCCGCGTTTGGCGGGAAAGCGGGAAAGCTTTAGAAAGCTCGCGCTCCTCTATGTTACGGTAACAGTCCGCTGACCATCGATTACTTAATTCAATTTGTACAACGCCTTACGGCCGCGAAGAAATCACGATTACTGCCGGGAAAAAAAAACGCATACGCGATGCATCTTGGCAAACGGGTTCTTCCGCTAGTCGTATCCTAGTTGAACGAATACGCACCGTTCCCTATCGGATCTTTTTCAGACAATTATCTCCGATAGTTGTCACTTAATCCGATATCGCTATCTCAATATTCATGTATGCAAATAACTGCTGGCACCGGTGCCGCCGGCAGCGACGTTGGTTATTTACAGCGAATATCGGACAAATTGTGCATACGTTTAGTACGAAATGCTAATTAAAGTTACCACTCGGCTAACGATTCGACGGAGAGCTCGCAACGCTTGCGCAAAAAAAAACTTCACGGACTCGGACGTGACGATTTCTATAAAAAAAAAAAAAAAAAAGAAAGAAAGAAGAAGTAGGGGTACGATTGCGTTTCTGCGATTCTCACGGCAACGATAAATCAACGATCGCGATAATTCGCAGCATTAGAGGATCGCGCAGAATACGAGAAGCGCCGATCGTTCTTGTTTGTCGCGACTCGCGAGGCATTATGGCATTATAGCTCGTGGAGCACTGCAGGTGGTCTTGCCGCCTTCTCTGCGACGGCACTAGCCCTCACGGATGCCGCACGATGTATACCGATCGCACACGCGCCCACCTTTTTCCAAGCGTAATTACTGTCCCGCGGTTGTTAACATTGTACCGCGTTACGTTTTTCTGCTCTATAATCGGGTGGGTTTTTCGAAAGCTCCCTAGAGCGATCCTCCGGGGAGAAATAAAGGCCGTGCAGGCATACCGTGCGTAGCGAATGCAGACTGCGGGCGGTCCTGTCGCCTTCCCGACGATCGTATTTGTCCGTCGAATGGCGCGTGGCGCTGCTTATCAATCACTTCGCCTCGACCTACGCTGTTTGTTTGCGCGTTGCGTTAGCTGTTCCTGTAATACCAATCAGGCCCACCGTTGGCGGAGCCAACTCGTTCTTGCGGCACGATTATTTGGGTGGTCCGTCCGGCGAACCAGCGAGGTGTTAAAGTATATTATTAGAGATCGGGGGCGAATAGAGCGCGCGTGACGGCACGTCGGGTTTTTGCGTCAACGAGCTTCTAACTTCCCGTCCCACCGCTGCGCGGAATGTCAGGCACTCGCCGAATAACGATTAGACGATCCAGGCACCGCACATCGAGGCGCTGGTCTCGCATCGAAACGACCATTTAAACCGCGCACCAATTTCTCGACCAATCCCCACGGCCAAGGAGGTACTTTCCTGTTCCTCCAGTTAACAGTGACATGCGACTTTCTTTTCAGATGCAACGCGCGACCAACACTTCTCGCGATCGATGATAAAACCAACGTTTGTACGAATCGTAAGTTAGCGGGACAACTACATAGTATCGTGGCACGGGAGATGATTGGTGGACTTATATCGGCGCAAGCGCTATAGGCTATACACAGCGTGGCGCGCCATCGGTTGACTATAAAATGAGATGATAAATGATAGGCCGCGGCAGAGTATACGAGTCGGGTTCGACAGGTAGTAATACTCCTCATGGATGCTGTAGTAACTCATAAGCGTCGAGGCGGGAGGAAATTGTGATGTGACGACGAAAAAGGATTGCACGAAGCGTAGAAGCGAGTAAAGAAAGAAAGAGAACCGCGGCAGAGGCACGGGGAGGGCAGAACAGGACGAAGAAGATGAAGAAGAAGCAGGAGACGAGAAAAAGAAAGCATCAACGACGACCAATTAGCCCACATAACCGTTTTTACGAGTACAACGATATACGGAACGTAGAAAAGCGAGATTTAATCGCGCCACGAACCAGGATGCCGGTTCGTGTCCGTTTTCTCACGCATCAAGAACTTCCACCAAAACTACACAAAGAGAGAGGTCGACACACCGCTTACCGAGTAGCAGCGCGATAAACCCGAGGAATAATCTTAATTAGTGGTTGGAACACGTTAGCCCATCCCTCGCGGGTGGAAAAAAAACACGCCGATCGCGGGTACCTGAATTAATTTACTCCTCATTTGCCTTATTCCTGTTTACATCGTACGTTCGCGGAACGCGTTTATCGCGCCTAACGCTTCTGCACCATAAACGCCGGGGAATTATGAAGGTAGCTAACAAACCGTCTACATCGCACAGCTATTTGCACGCCGCGACGGAGGCGATAGAGGAGCTAATTTCTTCGGAATCCTTCCTCTTTTTACGAACGGCAAAAAGACGCGGATGAAGAAAAACATGTTCAGAATTCTAACCGTCGATGGTAATTTCATAGACGGCTTGTACCCAGCGAATGATCGCTATCTGGAATCTCAGGCGAAGGATTGTCGAAGAACGGGTGTAATTTGCCGCACGAATCGCGGTGGACTGGGCGACACCAGGCGGGAGCGTGCGGATCGCGGGGCTCGCCGCGTAATCGAATCGAATTTCAACGGGCGTAGAAAAGTGCGGATTTGTTCGCGAACAAGATCGGCAGGAAAGCGCGAGAAGTTCAACCGGTTTGCCGGTTACAACGCTCGCTATAGGCCCGAGCGCCACGCAGCGGTTCGCGCAATCGAGCTGCGCAGCCGATCGCCGAGCAGATAAACGTGACACCGGTGTGTAGGTACCTCTTGCACCGCGAGCGTTCGCGGTCCGAGCGTCGACCACGAAGCGCGGATTCTGTTGCCCCAACATTTCGCGCGTCGCTTCTAGATCCGCATCATCGCGCCAGTCAGGCCTTTATCGCGGGCTACCGATCGAAAAATAGCGATCCGACACAACCGTTTATCGGACGCCGCGCCGCTTAGCCAGCGATCTTGCAGCAGTTATTGAAAAATACGTGTTCTCTCGTGTACCCGAGAGGACCGATCTCCCGATGCCTATGCCTCGCTTCCGTGTCGCGATATTATACTGGATACCCTTCAAGAAAAGATGGCGCTAGGTTCGTGGCGAAAAGTTACGAAGGAGTAGAAAAGCTGAACTTAACGGGAGCTACATCGTTTCCCAGTACTAAGAAGGCAGACCTGGTTAAATTATTTACTTAGGTACCTAATTTAAAAAAGTCACCGGGGTCGTGTTCAACCTCGCAGGACTTGAAAGATGGCCATGTGACTTACGCGTGTAGTCGAGCAATAACGATAGAGAGGCGATAAGAAAGAGCAGGCACGGGGAATAGGATAATACGTACGAAGAAGCACATCGTAAGGGAACAAACACGCCGAGAAGTAGAAATGATTTTTAATGTTTCACGAGTGGTAGCGAGATTTGCATCTCCGCTGCGTGCCGTTGCTTATCCGCTGGCCATCGCCGAGAATTCTCGCAGCTACGAGCGGGGAATTTCTCTAATTTCAAGAGACCTCTGCGCCACGTACGGGGCCGCGTAAAAGCGCGCTCAGGAACGGCAGGTGGGGAGATTGGAGGCAGGGGAAGACGAAGACGCATGACTTATACGCCTATTTCAGTTAATAATCCCGTTACGCCCGGTTCAGCCTTGCCTCGCGGCGCATAATGGACGCAAGCAAGGATCCAAAGCCTGGGACCCAAAGCCGAGAGCGCGTCGAGGGCGTAAAAGGGGAGAACTGAAAGGCCGCCTCGTCATCCGTCAACTGTCAGACGTCCGACCAATCCTGCACACCACAACCAAGAATCGAGCAACCACCCACGGGGCAAATTGCGTCTAGCCCACCTCCCACCCTCCGCCACGCCATCCCCCTCCATTAGACGCCGACGCAACGATTTTTCGCAAACAACCGTCGCTATTAAAACTAATATTCCATCTGGAAGCGAGCAACTGTCTTCAACGCGACAATGCACCTGACCGTGCATAAAGATTGCGTAGAACCTATGCATACAGCGCCGACATTTACTTTCTTAACCCAGGCGGCGCGAGGTAATTGTTTATCGCGAACGTTGATAATTTTTCCTCAACGTATAAGTATGTGTGTCAAGGATACGAGCTGACGATATTTGCAGCACAAGTATGCGCGTCGATTTTATGTGCCGAGTGCGTGCACGGGTTTCGTAGCAGCGAAATAGTAAGAAGGCAATTTTTTTAGAATCAAAGAGAACACCGGTGCCGAAGCCAAAGGTACAGGAACAGATATCGTCCACCGGAAGGGAGTCCGAATTAGAAATATGTAGGTAACGACTGATTTACAGCGGGGTTGTCGCGGTCCTAGAAATCGTCCGCAGGAGGCACGATGCTAGGAAAAAAGAATCAGGGTCAAGAGGTGGACGGAGTCGAGCTGGCAGGGCTGGCTCGATGCCTGACGTATAGAAATGGCGTTTCACTTTGGCACGGCAGAAATGCGTATTACTTGATATACCGAGGAGCGGAGAAACCGTCGGGAATGGATTTAACTAGGAAAAACCGTCGCTCGCGCATTCCTCGGCTACCGCGTACCTTGCGAGGGCACGGCATCGTCCTCCGAATTCTCGCGATCTATTTCGAGATAAGTATTCTGGACGTTCGGCGAGCCTCTGAAGCGGCGAGGCCCCCCCAGTCGGGACCGTCTTTTATGAGCCTCCTTTTGCTCGGTTTCTCAAGGCTCGCCCCTAGCGGCCCGGCAAATTGTAACCAACTTTTTTTTTTGTCCCGCCCGTCTCGACCGTGAAATTTTCAAACTTTTCAACCGGAGAAAGAACAACTTGGGTACCTTCCATCCTCGGCTAAACGTTGCTTTCCGCTGGGCTTCGGTCACGGCGGTTCCAGTGCTCGCAACCTTGCACTCCGAGTTCACCATTACCGAACAAGAGCCTCGAGCAGCGATGCTTGGCGCATTATCGCGGCGGACACGTGTAGCACGTCAGGGATCGAGGCGGCACTTTGCGCCCTCGATCCAAGTAGATTCACTCGCGCAAATGACCCGGTACGAGCACTCGGCTCCGCGTCCACCCATCAAGATCGATCGGCGGGGGAAGCCTGTGGAAAGAACCGCGAACGAGAGACACCAGAAGGTGAAAACGATTCGATGCTGTCTAACCGCCGATCCGAGACATAGAGAAGAAGCCGATCGACCTGAGGTAACGGATCGAGACGCGCAGAAACACTGCCAGGATTATGAAGTGCGATGTTGATAGGATGGCAGGCAGGCAGGCAGGCAGGCAGCGCCGGTGAAGGAGGCAGGAACGCGAGGGCGCGCGCGGGAAACACACCAACGCACCCACACCGTCTGCCCCATACACCGAGGAGACACACGGGCACACCTATGCCGGCAGAGCTGCCCGAGCGCACCCACTTGTTTTCGAGAATCCCGGAAAAATGCGCCGGCCAAGGTATAAACATAATGGTACCCCTATCTGCTGATCCTTGCACGTGCTGACACAAAGATGATTAACGCGGTCGAAGAAAGTCAGTCGTGCACGTCTTTCCTCCTATGTAATTTCAAAACCGCAAAGAAATTCACAGGCTCGACCGGTAAACTCGGGTTAACTAATTTCAGGCCAGAAGTGGTGCGCATCTGCGCTGGACATATTAAAATTACAAATTCTGCCGTTTTATGTCGCGATTTCCATAGAAAGTAGACAGCCCTCAGATGGTCAGCCGTATTATGCCGTGTGTTTTCAGGAATACGATAGCCATGGTGGTTAGAACTGATGAATATTGAAATGGCAAAGCGCGACGAAGTTTTTCTGAAAATGCTAGGGGCTACAACAGCCGAGGAATCAGATGATATCTATTTCAGATCTTGCGATTCCCAAGATTCCCTTTTATACAGGTATTCCTACCCGTGAGCTGGAAAATTCAAATCAAAATACACGTATTTGAAGTTGTCGGCGAGCCTTCGGCTCCATCGAGACTGTTCCTTAATTTCTGAACCACCGGCGACCCCCGTGTGTTCGTAATTACCAACGGAGAAAGCTTTTAGTCTGCTTCTGACGAGGGGACCAGAGCAACGGAGTACCAGGGCCACTACTCGTGTTAAAGGAACGCCGGCTAATACTCGGGGACGCGGACGTAGCGTAATGTATTGCCCCAGAAACAAGCGTGTTACAATGGTAACACGTTCCGACGCGGCGCGTGATATAGTACGCGATGACGTGGACTGGAAAGGTGGACGTATGCGTCGATCCTAACGCGCGATAGCATTCAAATTTTCCGCGCGTCGCGGATAATCTTTCGCATGGTCCCTCGGCGAATCTATTGATTACAGTGCCTGCGTTGGAAGGACCCGCGGAATAATCTGCTACGCGTAACGCGAAACGCGAGCCTGCGATATACCGTTGCTTATTATTGGCGACGATGCCGCGCGCCAGGGCACAAAAGGCCGCGAGAGCCGAGCTTCGCCGTGAAATCAAACTCACCAGGGTCGGTTGTTACCGACATCGACGGAGGCCCCAAGTAATACTTGGAACACGAACATAATATATCGCCGCGGAAATTGCAGTGTGTTGGTACAATGTTGCACTCACACCCCACGCCATCCGGGGTCGCATATAACAAACGGCGCGATGCTGTGAACTAGAAACCCGAACACGCTTGCTCGCCTGTTTGCGGGAATACACGTAATATTCGCACAGGAAAGTGAAACAGAATCGGGATTTCGTTTGGAGAACACTGTTTAGATGAATTCGGAACTTCGGCTGGTGTGTTCTGGCGGAGTTGTTAAAATTGTAGTGGGGAGTGTGACGTAATAGGGAAGATTGATTTTTAGCTGTAGAAAGATTCTTAAGTGGTAGAAATTCATTGGTCAATTTTGGATAGGGTAAATCCGGGGTTGTCGGTACACCTAATATGGAATGGCTGTTAAAACTAACACTGATATTATTTATTTTACCAGAATTTGATGCAAATTCGGAGAAACAGGTTAATATTTGCTTTAAGACAATATTTGCTGAAAATCTATTTGAAAACTGAAATCATGATAACTCGCGGTTTCTCCTGAGGTGCGGGGAGAAATGGGTCTCGTCGTTCGGAAGATGGTTCGCGTGTTTGGGAGAGATAACCCACATAATCATTAGTAAAAAAATAATAATGAGGAAAACAAAATTATTCACAACTACAGATTTATTGAAATTCTATTTATTTACACTGAACAAGTAAAGAACACGTCGCACAAAAAGTGAAGTAGGGTATAAATTGGAATGTTTATATCTTTTTGTGAAGTTTTTATATGGTTTTAATTTTCAGTTATTATCAATGTTTATGGATTTCTCATTAAAATAACACATCTTGTGTACTTAAGTATTAAGTGTTTTATTTTAAAAATATTCAATAAAAACAAAAGTAGACATAAAAGTACAATCATTTTATTCACTATTAAATATTTACAATACTTAGTAAATCTATAATTCAATCCATTACTTAGTTATAAAGAGACAAAATATATTTACTTACCTACTCCTTATCAAAATTTAAAAAAAGCTCAGTCCTTTTTCCCACTTTGTGCTGTTGCCAGATGTAAAACGGGCTTTGCAGTGTTGTAGTGAAAGAAAAATGAGAAATTGGAAAATTATACTTCATAAGCTTGTACCTCGTAATATTTGGCTTTGTAATCAGGAGTACTAATAATTAGTGCAGTGCCATCATTAGTGGAGTTTACCCTACCTACCAGCTATTAGCGAAGCAAATGAATACAAACGTGAACAAATAGAATAAAGAACAAGAACTTTATTTTAATATTTGTAAAGCATAATCAGTCAAATAATCATTTTTTTATTTAATTGGGCCCAATTAGTTTTTCTTGTCGAATCCAATTATCACATCTATCCCTATTTTTGCCAGTCGACATTTAGATTTGTTTTGGAATAATTTTCTAAACGTTCTAGGCAATTTTAACCATCTATCTCAATCATAACTGGGAACATTTCTCCTTTCTGCAGTGAGAAATATTTTCGCTGCATTGTACCTCAATACCTCTCCTATCTTATTATCCGAAACATTATACCACTGTTGATAAAAATGTAGGGAATACAATCCCGGTTATTATTTACTATCCCGGGATTTTTTAAAGCCTATCTCGGGATTCTGAGACTAATCTCGGGATTGGGAAATATTATGTGTTAAAATTCTAAATCTCTAAAGATTTTTGGAAATGCGAACGAAGAAACAGCAAAGCACCTAAATTAGACGAACTGCAGCATATTTGGATTACTGATGGTAATTTGAAATACCGAAGCATCTAATAAGCTACTAACGTTATCTAATTTGTAGCACTGCAGATAATAGGGGCTAATGACCTGTTAACTAGTTGCATGTGTGTATGAACCCTATATATTTTATTTGTGTAGAATAAGAAAACGTCAATCTGGAAAACTCTTTCAGCAAGTATTCACCCGTTCAAATCGTGGTTAAAATATATCAAAACTTTGGAGTGAAACACTTTATCTACTCATTTGCATGTTCCTTCTATGGTTCCGAGTCAGTTTCACGATAATTTCGAGAATACAAAGTGTGACATAATATGTTAGGTTTCAATGTCATATTGCTAAGTCGGAATTCGAAAGTGAAGATAGTTTAGAATATTCCGAAGCTTAGCTTTTGTTTCGTGCGTAACGACTACTGCCGCGTCGGTTTGGGCCAGCGTTGTTCATTTATATTTACCTATGATTATTCCTATATTGTAATTTTTGAGCCTGATTACATCAGAAAAGAAAATAGCTTTATTATCTACATGCTTTTTTAAGTTTATAAAATGAAGGTAAAATAGAATACCGGCATTCAAAATTACCCGCACCTTAATGTAATCGATACTTCCTGTCATTTTTCATTTAGACCAAAGTTTCAGCTACTTTTAGCTTTTTATTATTACTGAGAGTTTGAAATATAAAAGTTTATTAGCTTCCCGATGCAGTTTTATTTATTTCCATCACCTGTCGTAATGTTTTTTTCGTCTTTTTTACGTATAGAACCTCAAATATAGCAACTGTATCAACCAAAAATGAAAAACTATATGCTTGAAGATTCTAAACGCTTCTATTGTTTCTTAGCCCTCTATTTTCGGCTGCCTTTCGTGTCGTTTCAATTTCACCGAACAAACGAACCCTGCTTTTCTTTCCGAGAAGGGGTAGAAGTGACTCCCTGGTCGTCGAAACATTTTCACGGCTTCATAGTGCTGGATCACGATATTCGGAAATATTTAAGCTCGGCTGATGTTCGACGTTCTGTCTGGGAAGGTAGAAGCAATCGATGTTTATGGATTTCCATCCACACGTGCACAGGTAGGGACCCTCGCCCGTCCCGTCCCCACCCCTCACGTGAAATCGCGTAGTTGGTAGCGGCAATTACGAATTGCGTGATTTGTGGCCGTAACTCGCCGCGACGGCGGCGTCGTGACGCTCCCAGGTTACCTGCAGGTGGCCGGCACCAACTTGCCGCTCGGTTCGTGGCGGCGCTGCGTTTTTGAATGACGGAATATTACATCCGACTCCATACGAGCTTTTCCATGAAAATTGCTGTCACGTATGTCAATACCGAGAATTCATCAAATCCCGGCACGAAAGCCCGCCGATATCCATGGCCGAGCTTCCTACCATTTCAAGTCACCCCCTCGATTCGATGCCATTGCTCCACCGGAAAGAATAGGTGCTCTTCTACCATCCAAGCCTAGCGCGCTTCGTTTCCACTTGCATCCTCGATACGCGTTGTAAGCTTCGCAGCGAATAGCCGTGCAGTCACTTGTTCGGACAGCCTCAGAAAAAACATGACGGTGCAATTTAAAGCGCGTAGAAGTTGTAGCGTGACAGGGAGCGTGTAAACAGCGGCGAACACGACATTCCCCGCAAGTTTGTCGCTTCAGTGTTGAACATCGATCGCGACAACAATACCCGCGGCAAAAGCCCAAGTTTTAACGCAAAGGAGCTACGACAGGGCGGACATGGAAACTTTCTCCTTCGCCGTGCGGCAGCACGGTTCGGCGCGGCGTTCCTCGGGCATCGATGTTGAAATGGTAAAAATTTTGGAACGAGCCCAAGGAATAGGAGGCGAAGAGTTTCTTCCATCCACCTGTCGGTGAAAACACCGAGGCACCGCGATGCCGAATCGCCCGCTAAAAGGGGGCCACGGCGCACACACACGCGCCCGGGGTATTTAGAAAGTCACGAACAGCTTCGCGACCGGCGTCGCCGCCACTCAATTTATTCGACGCCGCGGCACCGCCGCCGTCGCCGAGCGAGTTCGGCCGCTAATTGAAAAGCGGACAAATTAACACGGTGAATGGATCGTCGCAATTTATAATGCCGCTCGGCTCCCGCGCCGACCAACGAGAACGCGATACCGCGGGTTATCGGGAGCGTGGCCGAAAAACGGCCGATAAATGGATGATACTGTCCGACTGGCCGTAGGTTTCGTCCTTTTTCCTGCGCGGACGCGCCGAGGCCAGGGAGGGGTTTTCCGAGCGAATATACTTGGTCGAAGCTCGGTGGAACGTGTGGAATGTTTGAAAGTTGCTACGAGCTGGTAGGTACTGATTTGCAGAGGGCCCCTCGGTGTGCAGAGACGAATGGAAGAACTCGCAGCAAAAGGGGGCAGCTCAATTTTTGGCAGTTTAGTGTATTTACTAGAAAAAATTCTTTATAAAATTATTACCTTCACTTGACATTGAAAAGGGATCACTAATTGTTAGTGAAAAATAGATATTTTAAGACAATAAGTTGTAATTAAGTTGATAAGAATTTATTTCTATTTTTTACTTATTTGTATTTTTATTTCTATTTAATATTAATATTTTTATCATAGAATATTTTGGGCTACAAATAGAAGTGAAAACTTATCAACTCAATAACCACTACTGATTGTGTGAAAATATTTTTTTATTTAGTCTCCTCTTTATATTATGCCAAAGCAATAATTTTAATATTAATTTTAACATTTTTATTTATTCGCCATAAATCGCTCATTTGTTATTGGATTCGCATCAAGCGTGTACCGAACGATGTAGAATTTTCCACATACGTTACATATCATAACTCAAAAACTGTCCAAAATAAAACTGCACCCCAGAACTTGCGAAGTAGTATCTTCCTAAAAAGTGAGAGAAAAATATCCTCTGGTTTTTGAAACTGTGCCATTTCTGTCAGGACTATAGAAACAAAGCAGTTCGTTTTACGAAGTACGAATAAAATACTTGATTCTCCCCCAACAGCAGACATATTAGGAATGGGCTGAAGGTTCGCAAAGACAGAAGAAAGAGCAACGTAAATCCCGAACAATGGAAACGGTCCCCGTAACGATGAAATCGTGATTCGCTAGAAGTAGACACCCGCCGCGTACGAATGCGGCAAGTTAATGCAAGCCGTGTAACAAATACAGGCGATGATTATCGAAGTCGATTTGAAGGGGAGACAATAATTATAATGATTATATTGGAGTCGGAAGGTAGGCGGCCGGCGGGAAATAAATTACGGGTTTGCTCGCTGCGTGCAGTCCACATAGCGGCATAGGCGCGTTCGTTCGATAGATCCGTATCTAAGCATTCTGTTCGATAGAGAGCGCCACTGCAGCTGCTAGCTTCCGCAATTTTTTATCGAGCATTAATACGGCTGCGGACGCAGCACACCTCGCGCGCCCATGGTTCCACTCCTCCTATAAACACATTTGCGCGTCGCTAATTACTTTTCGACGTAGCAGGAATAAATTTCCGTAGCGACTTGGTACAACGGCGCTTCCCCTGCTACGTCTCCCCTTCTTCAAGGCTGCGATGGCGTCGGGCACCGAAAACCGTCTGGATCCCCAAACTGCTCTGCGGTATTGAAGACGGGAGAAAAAACAGGGATCTTTATTGACTTCTCCACACGACCGCGAATCTAGAGCACAGACGAGGATCTAGAAACCTCTTGGACCAGTGGCCTACAATGCGATCGCAATTGTCCCTGATCCTGTCGTCCGTGATCTCCATTTTTGCCAATGCCTTTGGAGAACCGTCGACAGCGAACCTTCCGGGACATCGGTGGGTATCGTAGGACGTAGATATTACGGCGAACGCAGTCTAACGGGCTGCGAAGTGTTTTCAGACCCGCACCGTCCGCACGCAACGTGAATATTCAATTTCTCTGCAGCGCTACCATTTTCCACAGGCCCTTCTACCGCCAGGAGAATCGACGGTAGGAGCAAGAAACTGTTGTTCCTGGAGCTGGTCGATTACGTAGCACTGGAGACAGAGGGACGGCGAACAGACGTATTTTTAGGTTGCTCGTAGGTTAAAAGCAACTGCCCAGCATCCGGGTGATCCCGTTTGTCGACCAGTTCGAGCATTCTTACCCGCATTCCAGCATCGATTACTCGGAGGACACTGCGATTCCTGGTGGATAGCCTCTCGCGATCGTGCGGCCCGTGTTCCGTGGAATGTCCGCCGAAGGAAATATGCAAAGATCGCTGGTTGCCGTCAATATGTCGCTTCTCCAGATATTGCGTCGCTTCCACCAGGTCACTTAATTAATACGATTGTTGTTTGCTCGCGAGCCCGAGGATATCGCGAACGCCTGTTGCCAGCAAGAACAGTTTGCTCCCGCGACCGAACCAGCATCTTCTCTCCTTCTTTTTTTCCTTCTTCTCCTTCTCTCTCCATCCTCACAGGTTTACAGCTCCTCTCGCTGCGTTCTTTTTTATTCGCTCAAGTGGTTATCGTTCTTTCTTCTGCTTCCCTCTTTCCTTTTACTCTAGTCCCCTACCCGGCACCCAGCGCATCCTTCTTTACCTCGTTTTCCTCGATTCCAGTAATATGCACACGCTCGACCGAGCTACACCCGCTACTTCCTGCTTCCACTCTTAACACTTCCGTTCACCCGCCAGTCAGTCACCACTCGCGCTTATTCCGCTTGCTGGTGTTTCCCCAGGAAGAAGCGGCGCTTCCATTTATCCGGGAGCTTCCGGCGTTCCCCTTGATTCAACTGAGCGATCCAAGGCTCGGAATTAAGAATTAATTCTCAATTTTGCAGATTGCCGGGAAAGTAGCTCGCGTGGAAACTACTTGCACGTTTCCTCCTATTGTGCAAAGCTGAATCCTAGTCCGTATTGTTCCAGAGGAAGTCACTTTTATCAAGCTTCCACGTTACTCATCTTCTAATCTTCGAAGCTTTTTAGCGGCAGGTATCTTTCTTTCGCACCTCCAGCTTCGATTGTTGAAGCATCAGCGCGCAATTAATACGAGCAGAAGAGTGTCAGTACTTCTCCTTTTTCCCCACTTGAATCTCAATTTCTCCCGCAAAGCGGGTATCTAATATCTTCTATCCAGCTTTCGAGCGTCCGCGTACAGGAGTATAGGCGCGGGCTGCCTGTACTCGGCCCTCTTCGTCCTCTGTTCGTCCTGCTCGTCCTGCTCGTCGCCGTTCGTCCTTCTCTCCTCGCCGCGGTGAAGATTGTCGCGCGATTAGTGCGGGCCCCAATGTCACGGCGAAGATACATTGCTCTCGTGGCTTGGTCCGCGCTATAGGTACAGCGGTGTGTGCATACCCGGCGAGGCTTATACGGGCCCCGTTTATATACGGTAACACCGTAAGTGCATAATCGTCGATCGCATCTCCTTGCACTTTGCGTCAAGCCACAGCACCTTGTACGTCGGGCCGCGCGACCGCCCCGTCAAAGATCCTCGTATCTGCGCCGTGTAACGACCTGACACGTTCTCCGTGTAACCGCGGAGAGGAGACGCAACGCGACGCAAGCCGACGCGTCCCAGCGATCGAGCGTCACGCCTGCCGAGCGAGTGACGCCAATTGACGGCTTATGAAACACACCGGCTACTAACCGTTTCTTGTCGTGTCCTATTTCAAGCACTTGCTATCATATATTTCAGCTTTTCATAGGTATCAGCTACTTAAAAGCCTTTGCAGTTAGCCGATGACAGCATTCTTGCTTCGTGAACACAAAGTTCGATGATTCGTCGTGTAATCGACGTTGATGCGGTTAATTAATACTTGGCCTAAATAATTGGGCTCGTGTTCCAGTGATTCGCGAGTGCCGATGATACTTCGTGACGCTCGCGGCTGAATAGGCGGATCGTTCAGGAATGAAATAGCAACTGGCTCGTTTTAATATACTGGCCGACGACATTTCACATTTAAACGTGTGCCGATGCGACGCTCGCTTCGAAGCCTCGCGTTGCAACTGGCACGAGGCACACTTTCAGCAATGTCAGGTAATGGTGCCAATTATTAATCTTCGAGGCGTTAGGGGTCGGTGATTAAGAAGACGCAAAAAAATTGTTGTAATATTATATTTCAAAATACAGGAGATACATAGACTCTTGAAAATACAATTTTCAAACCGCAAAGATGCTTCCGTGCCATGTAGGTATGTTTGAGAGCGCAAAATTCAAAAGACGAATCATGTACCAGAAAAATCTTTATTTTAATGGGAATACTATACATAGACTATACAATAGTTCCAAAATCCACATGCAGAGGGCGCTCCATTTACTGTTACAATTAAATGAGAACGGAAAGTCTAATTTCGAAGCGGTTTTAAAGGCTAAAGGAAACTTTCAAGAAGAAAGTTTCGCGCGTAGTGCTAATCAATACCGTAGGAAAGCACAGGTATTTTTGCTATTAGTATATTATAATTGCGAAGCAGTCTGAACAACTCTGCGAGTTACCCAGCCACCATTGTTGAATTACACTGCTGAATTTCTCAGAGCGACCGGTGCTTTCAAGTTCCCGTACAATACTTAAAAAGTAAGAATTTCTCGAACAATGAGCGCGCCGAAAGGGGAGCCGAGTGGCCTCCAAGATCCTTGGTACTTTCAATCGGAACAAAGTGTATCGTATGGTGACCGGTTGGACGTTTGTGATGCGCGTGCCGAAGAAACGCACAACGGTCGTTGTGTTTAGCGAAGAAAGAGGCCGGCGTATGTAGCCGGGAGGACGTTTGTATGGCAAGACGATGGCAGCTCTATCGGCATTACCAATTGTGAACACCGCGACTTTTATCCAGCCAACAGCAGCGGATAGCCGCTTCTTTGAGGGCTTAAAAAATTCCGGTATCTGCATCCGACTGCCTCGCCCTTGCCTTTCTTCTAAACGGTCCAACAACCTCTAGCCTCCCTGGCATGTGAAATCGATTTGACCAGGCTGGATTACCGCTCGAGCATTTACCAAATCTGTTCCAGTCGTTCGGCAACTCCAACGAAGCCAGTAATAAACGCCTTCTTCCTCTCGCCGTAACACTTTGATCAGTTTAATCTCCATTCCAGGATATATTTAACTAAACTATCCCACGATGCATGGCTGACCGAACGAATCAAATGTCACGTCGTTAATCGCAGTCACCAATAAATTAGTAAACCAATGGCAGTGGGTAGCGATTAACTCACTCGCGAAACCATAGCGAGGGAAACGAGCCATCCAAGCAAAAATGAATCGTAGCGTTTACGTTAAAGCGAGGGCGCAAGGGTGGCAGCCGCAGAAGAGCGTGTACTGGAGCAGCACCAGGGCGACGGAGACTGGAGAACGACTGCCGGATGATTCAGCGCGGTTCATTACTCAGGCAGCTTTTTACTTTAATCACATTAATGAAGCATTTAATCTCGCCGCGTGTTTTACAAGCCGCCGGTGTGTGGCCTATCTCGGCTGCGTGGTTGACGAGGATTTCTCAGCACTCCCCCGTTGAACCTCTCTCCCTTCTCACACCCTCCCCTCTTTCCCTTTCTACGTGCCACCACCGGCTCCCGCCGCCCCTCCCCCGCATTCCCACCCGCCACCCGACGTTCCTCGTCCTTTCACTTTCATCCATCTTTCGGTTATTATCTTCTTGTTCTCCCACCCTCCCGCGGTGTCCGCTAATAACCGCACCTCGTTTAGGCCCCGTTTACACCTGTACGGCCGTGTGGCCAGCGTCCTTTATCTCACCCCGCCGGGGCACGCACCATTACGGTAATATATTGTATTACAGGTGGCTCGCCTTTATGCCCCTCTTATCGCCCAGCGAGTATCGCCGCGAAGGTGTAGGTAATCGAAATCGCTATAAAACCGGATTCCCGTATCGACAGCTGCCGCGGCGAGGCACGCAGGGCCCCGCCGTGGACGCGCCGACAACGAGCGGGCATCGTTGTTAAATTAGGAAGCCACCCGGAAGGTTCCCTTTCATGGCGCCGAGCTGACTAATAACCGGGGACATTTTGCCCGCGCGCCGCGGCCGTACACACGCTCGTTTCCGACGTTATTTATCGCGACAAGTAACGACGGAGGCTGTCAACCGGTAGATACAAATGTCACTTACATCCTCTGTCATTCCGATGCGGATAATAACGGCGCCGAAAAAACTTTCCAGCTTATGATTACGCGCACTGTACGCGGCCCTAGGCCAGACGATTTACGAGCGCCGCACTCACCGCCGCGTAAATAAACGATCGCGTCCTTCGCGTTTACCCATTAAATTCATAATCAACGCGTGTCCGCGTCGCGTAAAAATCGCCCCTTCGAGGCGAAAGGGACAACGCCGCGCCGGTCGCCGCGATCGCCGAGGATACAGCGCGCGAACCCGAGCGCCCGTTGTCGCGTGTATCGGGGACCCCGATAAAATCTGCACTCATTGTGCCGCGGCGGACGATAAATTCGAGGGCGGCCGTGGCGAAATTTTTCGTGAAAAGAAAGGAACGAGAGACAGGAAACGGGTCGCGGTGCGGCCGGCGTTGGCTCGCAGCGTAAGGCGCGTTTCTAGGTTTATTGTTTCCCTGGACGAGGCCGGCCGGGCCGCGCCGCGCCGCGCGTCCGCTTGACATCGCTCGTAATAGGTATACAGAGACAGTGGGTTGCTTACATTATGCCGAGAAAGGAAGATGCACGCATGTGCTCTCCGCGAAGCCTGGGGCGGTGCAACGTCACTTACCTGAAACAATAAATTACATACCGTTACGTTGCGTACGTATTATATGTATATAGGCGTATATAGGTAACTGACTGATTTACGATCTCCTCTGCGTTACGTGCGCGCGTACATGTGCTTACAAGCACTCGTGTGCCGGGGAGCACCTGTACGCGCGTGTCTACGAAAGTACCTACTACGACGGTGAATACCCCGTGTTCAACCAACGGACGGGATTGACGTTTTCATCGAGTTTCGATTCTCAAATTTACGTGGGCAGTGTCTCTTTTTTATAGAACGTAGGTAGAGGAGAGCGGGGACAACGCGTAACGGCGTCGTGAAAGTAACACGTCTTCTCCCGTCCTCCACAAAAGTTTCCAAAATCTTTGCTTTACATAGTTACGCGTGTTTAGTGTTTCTTTTCTTTCGCGGAGTGACGCTGAGCAATACTTTGATCATTCAGGTAAGTGTTTTTGTTAATATTCATAGTTAAATTGTAGACATTGATCCAATTATTTGTTAGAGTTTCTTAGATAATGTGTTTATAAGTTCCTGTATTTGATTTCAATAAGTCTTGTATAGTTTGTAGCTTATAACAGCTTGTATCATGGGAGACTGAATTTGCGGTCGAATGATAGACCAAGAAACACACTATCTTAAGTAATAATTTCCGTCTTTATATCTGCAAGAGGTAATTGGCAGCTAGGCCAAATGTAAAAAGTGTTACGTTTGTCCCTGTTCTGCCCTAACTGCAATTAGATCTCGGGTGGTTCCGAAAAGTCAGAGGATATCCTAAATTGGATGAATAAGAATGACGCATACCCCTACGATTTATCTATATCTTAAGCAGGGGCGGATTTAAGGAAAAGGGCTCAGGTGGCAAATGTTCTGGGAAACCCTGCATACATAACAGAATCCGACTAATATAATAAATGCGAAAGTGTGTTCGGATGTTTGGATGTTTGTTACTCAATCACGTCGCAACTACGCAACGGATCTTTCTGACACTTTGTATATACGTAGTTTCGGATCAGGAATAACATATAGGATACTTTGTATCTCGATAATTACTCTCTAGAACACTGCGGAAAATATAAGGTACCATGAAATCTGGACATCCCACCTCTTCTCCCTTATTTCACCCTCTTGACACTCTGTACAAATAAATTAACGTGCGTGCGGTATGAAAATTCTAGGAAATAGGAGAAAATATAGTGTTTGGATAAAAGCAGAGAAATTCTGCCGCCCGTTAAATCCGCCACTGATCTTACGTCCAGTTTCATAAAAATTCACTAGCCCAATGCCCCTCCCTTGTATCTCTTGATTTCTTTCCCAGGAATACAGCCACGGTAATGTTATTTAAATAGCTAATTGTTCTGCACCTGGCTTTCTCAAAGCCCCCTGCAATTACTCTGACTATGTTACAGAAGTTAATCTAAGTAGTTTACGTGTCCTGTCTAGGAGCATGTCTGATTCTTATCTCACACTCGGTGCACAAGAGGTTCAAATGTTCCTAGTGGAAAGAGTAACACCCTGTCAAGGAACACTATGAGCACGGGGGAACGAAGGGTCCTAGAGTGTAAAGAATTCAAAGTTACCGGCTGAATGGAGGGTAATCCAACAAAGTGCGCGCAAGGTAAGGTTACGTTTCGGACAAGTGAAGGTTGTCGGTATCCGGAGCGTGGCCCAGCATCCTTACAATCCCATTGGCCGATGTTAAAGCCCGCTCACACTTACTGGATCCACTATGCACGTGGTGCAGGCTTCGATCTGCTGAACATGCATCGGGCCTCCCACAGACACACACACTGGCACGTACGCTTTGCACGCGCGATCCGAAAACCACCGGACCGTTCCGATACGTGAACCCGAGAGTGCTCCCGGAATCGATGCTCGTAACTCGATCGACGATCACTGGCAAACCTCGAGTCACAAACTGTCTAGCGGCGTCCGATGGAACGATTGGGATCCGAGCGTCAACTTCACCGTTCCCTCCAGCGATCAGAAAAACGTCCGATACACAGGATTGGGCGGGATTCACCGCGGAACGTTATCGAGAGTGGAAGAGAACCGGCGGTGGCGACTGTGCATGCGGAACGACGATTTCATCGACAGTGAATAGTAGCGCGGCGATAAACATTGATGGCACAGCGTAACGTCGGGCGCGTGGTAAGGAGGAAAAAGGAGGAGGACGAGGGGGGGAAAAAAGAGTGACACGAGACAGAATGGAGACACCGCATAAACCTTCCCGACCGCGAGCCGCCACATAAATATAATAGGGAAGGTAAGGCCTCGTGATGGTTGGTCGGCATTGCCCGCCGAACCGTCACGGACTCAGCACGTCGTATAGGTAGGGGGAATTGGCGCGGGGGTGGGGTGAGATGGGTGGACGTGTCAGGGGCAAGAGTGGAGGTTGAAGAGGGAGGGCAGCGGTGGTCGACTCCTCTCTCTACACGGTGCAACACACGGCGGCGTGAAACACGGGGAAACGGCACGAATGATCGATGGGATTCTGCGCCGTCGCGGGCATGCCATGGGTGTCCGTTCCCCACTACCTTTTGCCAGTGAGCTCGACGCGCACACCACCACAAAGGGGATCCCCGCTCTTCCAAATGGTCGAGCGGCCCGCGCCGTCTGGTGGGGCGCGCGCACGTGGTGACTCGCCACCGGCTTCCTGGCAATTGCCACAGATGGCGCGGCCGGTGGCTGTGACGCCAACGCCACCTCCTAACGCAGCGAGGAACCTTGTCGGTAAAAAATATGTTCGAGGGGTGAAACGTGGTACGAAGGCAATGGCGGGAACTTGCTGTTCAAAAGTGCTTCTTTACTTGATGCTAACAATTTCAGAAGAAATTCTTATCGATTTGAATCAACCTTCGAATACTTGATATTTAGTTTCAACAGTTAATACCTGGACACTGGATTAATTCTAACGAAATAGGAGGATACGCGCTGAGAATAATATATCTTCATAAATATTATCAACAGAAAGGTAAAGGAAAGTGTTGTAATACAATGATATTCTACTCAGCAAAAATGGACCCGAAAAAGTAACGCTCGCAAACATACCGAATGTCAGAGTTTTTGTAGAAAACGAATGTGTTCGCCGGATATAGTCGACGATTACACTAAAAAATGCATAAGTACACATACGCGACTAAATTCCCGAGGTTGTTAAACTTTCAGCCCGTCTGGCGCGCATACGGTGTGCAGGGTCATCGCGTTTTATGCGGATCCGCAACACCCTCCCGAATAAATCTATTTGCATACAAATTGAAATTTTCGGTTTCCTTCGGGCATCTAACATTGAGCGTGCAGCGCGGGTGTTACGTGTCGCCTGGCGGCGCGCGATCACGGCTGTGTTTATTACTCGCGAATGCCCGTCACAATTCATCAACCTAATTGCGGCATTGTTAAACAACTCACGATCGACGGTCGCGCATGCACGGAGCGTAACGCAAGCTTCGTGCGTGTCGATGGCTAGGCCGGAGAGGGGGGACTTCTGAAATCTTCAAGGCGAAATTTAGTTAGGCGACAGCTCGCGCGCGCACATGCGCCAATAAAGCTGGAACGCGTTAAGCATTCGTGAAATGCGATCGGAGGACCACCCGCGCGCCGATGCTCCTTTTCTAAGTGCGAACCGATGTCCGCATTATGCGTCGCCCGTCATCGCGAGGTGCAATCAAAATTCTTGAGCGAGATGCGCGCAAGCATTTCGAGAGCCAAGGACTCGCTTGGCAAGTGTAGAAGAGAACGGAACGGTGGAAGAAGCCAGAATGGAATTTCGAACATAGTTGCTGCGCTGAACGCAAACGATAAATTATGGGCGAAAAGAAACGGAAAGCCGCGGTGCGAATGAAATTAATCTAGCGCGAGTGACGACCGACCGTGGAAGATTGAATGCCTGAAAGTACTGAAATTCCCGAGAACACGATCGTTATATAATTAGTCTCACTCGGCCACGCAGCGGGTATCGCGGCACCCACCGCGGGCATTGTACATTACGGTACGAAAGTAGCGCAAAGCACGGCAAAGCAATTGATCAATATAGCGCCAACAACCCCTCGTAACCACCCTTCTTCAGCTTCCAGTCCTCGTCGTCTACCCGGCTGCGCCCTCTCTCACTCCCAAGTCCCAGCGGCGCAGAGAGAACGCACCCCCATAACAAGTTTCTTACTCATCTTTTTCGTTCAATAACTCTCCATCCAAGATGGCCACCGCGGTCGTCCCTCATTGGCTGGGGGAAGGGGTGGTCGCAGGGGTCTGTACGGGGTTTGGGTGACCCGAGAGGCGAGGAAACCGAGAGCGAGAGAGCGAGAGAGAGAGATAGAGCGAGAGCCGCAGCGGTAAAGGGAGATATAGGGAGCGAGAGGGCGAGAGAGTGAGGAGGGGTTGGAAGCAGTGACGCCATCTATCTTCCGTTGCCTTGGCTCGGCGTAACATAAGGCAAGATAAATTGCGGGATCTCCCGGGTTCTTGAACCTTTCTGGCAAATTGCATAAGAATATCCACCCTCTACCCCACCAGCTCTCGCCCTTCCCACCCCCCTGCGACTGCCCTCGCGGCTCCAATGGAATTGGAATTAACTCGAATAAATCACCTCGGTGGCTCTGCACGGCTACGCAGAGAGTTGCTCGTCTCCTCGCTCCAAGGAGTTCAAATTTCTTTCGCAACGATGTACCGCTTCTCCACGTTTTTCTCACTAATTCCCCAGCGAGACGCGAAAAAATTAATGTTGTATATCACCAGCGTGGCAACCGGGCAATAATTTACAGCTACAAACGTGCCTTACATTTCACTCCGCCGATATAAACGTCAATTTCGCGCGCACAGCTACGAGTTAATCAATCCCTAACTTATACTCATCGTACACGTAACTACCTATGCTTTCATCCCGCCTGCATACGTAATGCACAGGGGCAACAAATAAATCGTTGTCCGCGCAGTTCTCATTTGTCGCGATTTATCGTAAGCGTTATTAATTTTTCGCAGCGATGGCATGTGTAACGTAAGGCTAAATGGCCCGTGGCCGGTGTTTATTTTGCACTTTGGTGGAGGCGCCAATTGCATCGGCAAACATCCGCATAAAAACGACAACGCGATGCTAAATGATATCTACTCTTTATCTACGCTACAACGAAATTTCCCGTATTTCACGAAACATCCAGCAGGCAAATAGGCAGGGCATTATGTCACGGGCGATCGCAAAGGCGAAGAGTAAATGGAAGATAAAACGATCGGAGCGTTAACTGTTGACCGCTCCGAAAGTCATAAAGCAGTGCCGGCATCTGGCGGCATCTGCGTGAACAAACGAAACACGATGCACGGAAGACGGAGTGTTGTGTGCGCGGGCGCATCGCGGTCCATTGATCGGAAGATATTGTAATTGTGCGAAATCGGCGAGGCGAATTTTTCCATTCCGCGAAACAGACTTTACGATGCTCGAGCTGTCACAGGCCTGAAGGAAAAGAGAAGATAAGGAACGACTAATTAGCATGAATTAAATCGTTCCATTAATGAAATTACGGTTGGTATGAAAAAAAAAAAGGTGAAGTCAATCAGCGTGATACTCAAGGCATTTATTAATGAACCAGTCATATTAAAATCGATACAATATTCAGGACATTATACTTGCGATACACTGAATACCTATGCGCGCAATTAACGCACGCGTACGCCAGCTCTGCTCCGCCGCGCATAATCGAACGCGAAGAAATTGTGGATTCGCGTGTCACAGCTACGGAACCCGTAACCCTCTCCCGCGGCTGAAACGACGTCTCTATTGCCGGCCGCGTCACGATAGTCCCCCCGCACGGCGGTCCGGGCGAGTAGAAGGGAACTGGTTATCATTGCCGAGTGGCTGGCTTTCCGTATTGCTTTCCGTATATTGTGCCAGGTCAGTAAATCCGAAACCGAGCTTTACGATTTGTTTACTACGCGGTGGTTATGGGACCCGGTTATACAGCCATAGGTATGCGGGGGCCACGTGATCACGGCCATAAACGCGTCTGTTATGCGCTCGTAAACCGTGAGAGTCCCACTCGACGCTTGCCGGCTCTCTGCCCGCCGGTCCTCCCACCACCAAAGACCATCGTAAAACAAGCGTTTTACGATTGCTGCCTATCGCTGATGATACCGCCACCGTGCGGCCGCAAGTACTTATTCTGCCAGCCGTATCGCTACCGCATACTATCGCCTTCCGTAAACCTGTTCGCGCCTCTTCTGCGGTCACTGAATTTAGAGGTGCTATTGACACCGCCCTTTATCACGGATATCAACTTATTCACTTTTCACGATATAAACGGAGAGATTAGAGTAGAGATAGGAACCGGACTGGGTTCGATAGATCAAGTATCGCGAGTTGGAGATTTTGCAACAACGTGGATTGTTCGAGAATGTAGATATCTACTTGGAGAAATGAAACCATGCATCAGGGATAACAGTGGAGCAGTCAAGGAGCCCTGACACCCCCAAAGAGAGGGTTTCGTTAGAAGAAATGAACGCTGGATTTTATTCTTCAAACAAATTTTTATAATCACAAATTTGCATTATAAATATTTTTATACCTTCGACTCCGCTCCCCTAGAGATTAAATCCTGACTGCGACACCGAGGGCTAACGATTAACATGCCAGCGTGCCGCGTGCACGGTACCGAGGAGGTATCAAGATCGGCATGTTTGGCGGGGCGATCGTGGCGCCACCGGCGGCTGGCGTTCGATCGACGTGTCGTCTGTATCGGCGATGACGCCGTGCTGGCTACGTCACTGGCCCGACGCGACGGAGCGTAAGCCCTGACGTCATTCGGCGGCGATAGAAGAGAGTAGGGACAGACGACGGCGCGGTTGTGACGTAACAGGCCGCCTAGGAGAGAGAGAAAGCCGTGCCAGCCATGCTGGCGTAGGTAGGGGAAGGAAGAAAAGGGAGCCATTATAGAAGGGGCGCGACTAGGCTGAATCCTCCCCGCCGACCGGTCGGCCCACCGAGGAAACAGCTGTCAGCTGCGTGGAGTTGCGGACCCTGTCGTCTCACCCACCAACCCTCCTTTCCCCGTTAATCCACGCGGCTGTGTGCGGCCCTGTCGGTGTGTACGTGTATTATTAGTCCCTGTACAGACCTACAGACGCGGCTCTGTGTTTCCAGGCTGAACCCATCCGCGCGCACACAGCCAGAGGCGACCAGCCAGTCAGCCAGCCAGCCACCCACCCACCCCCGATGTTAAAATATTCCGGTGGGCGAGCGAGCGAGCGAGCGAGCGAGCGCGGGACGGGAATAGCCCGGGAGAGTTATGGCCGCCTCCGAGACTCAAATAACTCTTTAATCCGCGGGCGCGTGTACGCTCTTCGCGCTCCTTTCTACCGTGCGCGTTCGTTCCTCCGAGGCTTCCTCTCCGCGCCGCGCCGCTCTTTCGACTGGTCCTTTCGGCCCTCTCGGTCGCGCTGTCGTCGTCGATTTTCCAGACCAGAGGACCCGCCGGCTATTTGCGGCAAATACTAACGAAAACTGACCCGTGGAAATTTCATCGGGAACGTGGACAGCCTTTCAAGCTCGCTTTTGATCTCCTCAGCCTTCCCGCTTTTCTACCCCGCATTTGTAACTCGTAACGCTACTAATTTATACCCCTCTGCTCCAGCCGCTATAAATTGCCCGATCAGATTTACCGGAAGGAACTCGCAGTGTCTGGCAGATTTTTGCATTTTGTGTATCATCTACTTGGGCTATGTACCCAGTGGCGTACTCAGGATTTAAATTTAGGGGAATCGAGTTGGAGGGATACAAATATATTTAATGAAAATTCAATAAAATTCATTTGGGGATTATAAACATTTATTTATAAAAAAATCGAGTTTTCTTTTCTTCTTACAAAGATCTTGAATTAATTCAGTCGTGGTCATATTAATCTCCTTTATAGTCTTTTATAACTGTTATTACTTAAGCAGTTTGCAACCAAAATGGTGTTTCAGAAAAGAGTCCGTCTCGAAACCGTAAACCATACAAATGCATTAGGAGAAGCTGAGTAATAACAGTTTGAAATTTGTAAAAGTTTGAAATTGGAGGTTAAAAATGGGGCGTGGAACGCACGCCGCATAATAGACTACTTACAATAAAGCAGTGGGCAGATAAATTCCTGAAGAGCCGCACGAATTGTGTAGAATCGAGGGAAATGCGGGTAGCACGAGCATCAAAGATTTTATCTTCACGGTCGTAACTTTTTATCCCAACGTTGCTTCACGCCTACACTGGATGCACATTTATGATAAACGACGTAATTGTGATATATGTGCGCACACCTCGTCTGACAAAATCTGCCGAGTTAAGGATTTCAATTCCCTAATTCGCACATCCTCTTTCCTTTTGCGAGCTCAAAACGGCACGGTTTGTCAAAAGTTTTCACGCGTAAATAGCTTGAAAAACCTGGGAGCGTTGGCACCGTCGCTCGAGTGTATCTACTTACACCTATAAATCGCTGGATCCGTCGGCGATCGTTTGCCACGTTTCACGAGGCGCGTAGCGAAACACTACATCCCTTCAATGAATCTCGCCTAAAAAAGGAACCTTCCAATGTTAATCGACGAAAAGTATCGGCCGCAAGAGTGAAACTCATTGGGGGAATGAAAGAAACGTTTCCATCGGACTCGAGGGGGGAACGCGGCACGCCATCAGCTTCGATAAAGAGGCATCAATAAGCCGAAAAAGGAACGAGACACCGCGGTGGATCAAGATCGGCGATCTCGATCGGCCAAGCAACGATCCAGATTGAGCCGCGGGACACGAGGATACGGCTCGTCGATCGTCGGTACAAATTTATCGCGGATTAAAAATTCCGTGGAATCCATGCGTATCGATGTAGTACTCGGCGGGGTAATTAAATGCAACTCCGCACGCCGCGTCGCTTTCTTTCTTGTTTGCATGGAAATCGCGAACGGCACATCCTGCGCGGCGCTCGTGTGCGCTGCGCGCGTGTGTGTGCAGGTATGCGCGCGTGGCCGTGTGCACGCAAATTAAATATCTGCGCCCGTTCGCGTGTAAGAATACAGACGTTCGCCAGGGCGCCAGAAAGATATATCGTTCGACCAATTTGTTCTTCGTGAGGAAATCCATTATTAGGCGAAGCACGAACTTTTGCGACTAATTGTGAGCGTTGTGTGCAGGAGCGCACGCGCGCGACGCTGGCTGGTCGACCGAGCAGAACGCTCGCGCGTCGAGCGCGCGCGAGCGAGCGCCTAGACGCGAAAATAATGTATATTCATGGGTCGACGCGACGTTAATGAGTCGCTCGCCGATAAGCGGCCGGCGATATTCCGCTTAAGGATACTTTACGATCCTTATCGGCTCGATAAGCCAGTTCTCCTGCTCCCTTTCCATGTTTCGTGCTTTCCCGCGACTTTTGACCTTGGGGAACAATCGAAAGTTGCCACTGGAAATTTTTAATTCCGTAACAGAGATCTTAGCGAAGTACCTACAGATGTCTCGAAACTGGGACTATTTCTAACACATTCTTGCGACAGGAATAATTCGGAATAATAGTCGAATCATCGTTGCGGACGGTGATGCATTGCAACGATAAATTTCAAAGGTCCTTTGAAGCGGGCATCCCCATCTTGGGCAAAAGTGGACAAGGTTTCTCGAGGGCCAAAGAAAAGAGCACGGTCCGTTGCGAGTCAAGGAGGAAGTCAAGCTTATTGCCTGCAGGTAAACGCGCAAAAAGAGGCAAAGGACCGGCGAGTAAAAAACCTCCCGTCGATCGCCCGCTGGCGCAAGGACGAATACGTCCTGGCATTGGCAACGGCAGATAAGCGAGGGCTTAAAAAGGGCCACCCTCGAAATCCTCAGGGTAACCAGGCTGTCGAAGGTCACGCGGATACGCAAAGTCGCAAGGAGGAACCGCAGCACGTTGTAAAACCATAAATCTGCACTTGGCACTTTTGTCCGGCTCAAAAAGGCACAGGGAAGAGACGCGGCTGGGCGAGGAAAAAAAACGTGTCTCGAAACTCGACTCGAGCCGGGCAAACCGAATTGCGAGTCGCAAAGTGATCGTGTCCTCTCGGAGAAATAAAATTGAATGCCCCCGTCGATGGAACAGAAACCACAGGTTCATAACTCGGGAGCTCAGAATTACCGTGGAAAGAGAGAGAGAGGTCAGCGCAAAGATATTAAAAATACTAACCACTCTCAAAGTAAACTGTGTTGCCAGCGATTGTAAGTAATAGATGGACGTCGAGGGGCGTCGAGTTCATCGGAATTAATCACGCCCGGTCGACCGGTCAGCGATAATCAAAGGAAGGAACGAGTTCAACCGAGATAAGATACGCCGCCGACGAAATCCCCCGGGATAATTATTTCGCTGCACCGGGTCAGGTAAACTTATCGCGATGGGAGATAATGAAACGGCGGGAGACGTTTTTTCGGGGAGCCCCTGGTCCTTCCAAGGTCGACCGAGCCTGCAGTCATAAGCGAATGAGGACAACAGTCGGTCATCGTTGCGGCCGTAAATCAACGGTTGGCGTTTTTCGGCTGTGCTAGGCAGGCAAAAAGGGCAAACAGGGGAGAAAAAAAGGGAGGCGTCGGGGCAAAAACTCCGCTCCGTCCGGCTTGTTATAAGCGGTCCTCCGGTTAGCCCGGACGGGGCGCGCGGGACCGTGGGGTGAGGTGGGCCTTAAAGCGGAGACGCTGACAGAGAAGGTGGGGAATGAGAGATAGAGAGGGAAGAGGAAAGGGAAACGAAGGGAACTTGAGGCAGGAACAATGCCCAAAGTCACGGGGAAGAATGCGGTCCGTCGGGCTACGTAGGATGCACGAACTGACTCCTTGTGGGTGCCCATTGGTCGCCCATCGATACTCTTCCCAACGGGAAGACACACGCGCTCTTCCCAGCCGGCGACAAATACACCAGAGAATTTACTGCTTGGCCGGCCGTTACGTCATTTCGCCTCTTTCAAGTCAACCGCGCTGCTTAACTCTTTGTTGAAAAATACGTATACCTACGCTTGACGAGTAGCGGACGCAAATGACGCCGAGTTGCTCAACAATTTACTCGCTTTTATATTATGCGAGTCGTTCTTGTCGCTCTTGCTTGTGCACGGGTTCGTGGCAGTGAACTATTTATTATCGCGCGAGGACCTAAGTAGAGGCAGTTGGCTCCTAAATATCCAGCAATATCTACATAGGGGAGAGTGGGATAATTGCGAACACCTAAGCCAAAAAGCAAACAAAACGGAAACTGTGTGAGAAATGAATTTGCTTATTATTTACACACATACTTAAAGTATTCATCTATAAAGTACTGTGACGAATTTTTGAAAAATTATAATACAAATCAACTTTACAGTGTAAAAGGAAAACCCTTGGTGTTCGTGATTACCCGACTTCCCCTATATTTCTTTCCAGTTTACGATGCTAACAATTACCACTACTCAATTGTTGCGTCAAGTACCCGAACGTTTGAAATTGCTTTATTTGAAACGAAGAAAGACCGTTTCATTGCATAAGTAAATTTCAATCGAGCGAGAACGGCAAACTGAACGACCCCGCTACTGTTGATCCCGCTCCATCAACTTCCGTCGGATGGCTGGAATTGCCGAAATCGTACATTATTCAATAACGGGCGACCATAAAATGCATCCAAGTGCAATCTGCGGGTAAGTTGAATAAAAAAAATACAGGAACTTCCCCGATACGGTCTCTATCGGCTGCAAAGTATGAAAAATTGAGGCTCCGCGGTAGCTGGTGCGCGAAAAACCGACGAATTATATAGCCGCGTGGGAGTGGAGGATGCGCTTTGCCCGTTCCGCGTATTCCCCGATCGTTTCGGGGGATCGCGGATCGATAAACGGCGATTGTGCAATTGCGAAATCCATTGTACTCATTTGAGAAGCGGCGCTGCTATGAATACAATAGAAGTATTCTGTGAACAAGACGTAAGTGGCGTGGAAGTCGTAACGAGGCGGTGTGTAACGCGGTGGCGAGGAAATCGCCCAGAGACTCCGCTACGGTAGAAACCGACGAAAAGGAGCGTTAACGAGGTATTAGCAAAGTATAGTGTTTTAAAAATAATTGTAGATTATCTCTGAGTAATTGCCGGCTCTCGAATAGCGAATAAAGAAGATTGCCCGTGACGAAGCATCGCGGCGCGTAATTTGCGAAGGAATTAATGCGCGATCGAGGGTGAAGGTGTAAAGATCGTAAATTAGGATGTAAAGAGAGGCTCTCGAGTTGTCCCTGTAATTTCTCCACTCACGACGCATCCGTTAATGAGCGCGATCTCGATTATTAGCCTCGGTGCCCTTTCATCGAGCAAATTACATGAATTATAGAACTCGTACAACAACGATGAAGTCGCGGCCGTGCATAGATGGCGTCTTCGGCCAATATACAGAGAGCGAGAGCGAGAGACACAGAGAGAGAGGGGGAGAGAGAGAGAGAATTACCGTGGTAGCGCTAATGTCACCCTCGCGGTGAGATAAGAAGCTCAGCCGGCCTCACCCCTCCCTGTATTTCCTCTCCTCCTCTTTCTTATCCCACACCAGTACCCTCTGCTTGAGTTATGAGGGCGATTTTTATTATTCGCGTACCTCCTTCTCCTTTCCTGCTGTCACCCAGCCCTCTTTTTCCTATCTGCGAGCGCTCGTAGGCGCCGGCTGCGCGCAGCCCGCGGAAACTTTTTCCCAGAAAAACCAGGGGAAGGGAATTCCGCTCTCCAAGGCAGAGTTACGCTGTGAGAACGAGCCCAGGACGAGGGGAGCGGCAAATTGATACGGAGAATTCAGTTCCGAATAGCGCAATTTGGTGCGATTCGTCTCGTAGACCCGACGATACGTAATTTCGAAGTAGCTTAGGTAAAAAGACCGAGAGTAGTTCCCTTTCGTTTCCCCACAAACTTACCAACTCGTGACGACGAGTTCAACGCACTCGTTGCTCGCGAAACTTCGCCGATACCTCATCGGACATTTTATTTCATCGAGACTACGGCTCTGATCTTGAAATCCCGGCGATCTCCAAAGCTTTCGTCGCTGCTGAGTTTCGTGGAGCGACGGGAAGTGCATAAAATACTCGTTAATCTCGTTAGTTTTAACCGAGGAGACGCCGCAACCGCCCCCCTTTCGTCATTTTACTTCCCCGCGTACGCCCACCGGGGGCAACCGACTAGGGGCGCGTTACACCGTGTAATTCGCGCAACCCCTTACTGCACGGATAATACACGCGGCTAGCGGACGCATAAAGTAGAGAAGAACGGGAAAGTGATACGCGCGCGCCGAGTGTGTAGGGCAGGAGGCGAGAGACAGCGGAGAGTAGAAGGGGATGAAGCACACGCAGAGAGTTATGATGCCGTACAATTAGCAGTTCGTGTGAGAGAGATCGATCGCTGCCGAGAACATACATCAACGGTGTAAACGCAGGACACGCATCGCGTTTATATACGCGGAAACGCGAGCGTTCGTAGCTTTGCGCGCACGCGTCTCCCTGTAGCTGGCGTATCGCAGCTTCGAGCCTGAATAAATCTCTTTTGCGAGCTTTCGAAGCATGTTTCGCCCGTTACGATACAAATGTCGATTGTTTTGTTGCGAAAAAAAAAAATAGAATTTTATTAATATTTCTCACGCATTTGTCACTCCCCGTGTATCGTTTTAATACCTCCGCCGAATCTAACGTCTCTGGGTACGAAGGAATTACAGGTAGCGATGGCAGCAACGATCCGCTCGAGAGAAGCCGGCTAATGTTTTGTCGATAGAGAGATTTAACTCTCTCCCGCGAAACTGGCCGCCAACATTACACCACCGGGGATGCGCGTTGCTTGCTTGTAAATGCGCCGATCCGTCATGTTATCGTTACTTCCGTTTACGCTTCATTAATTTTAATTAATTTCTATAGCCGCTCGTTCGCCGGCCGGCGATGATTAATCTCGACCCGGGCTATTATCCTGTGTTTTTAACGAATCTATTGTAAATGAACTTTCGTGAATTATGCCGGCAATCCGTGCCGCGCTTACTGAAAAATTCAATTTAAATAAGGGCAAGCCAAAATATGTTTCGCTATGTTTATTTATTTGTTTTTATTTCCAGTTTTTGTCGCACTAATTGCCGATAGTACGGTGAGAAGTGAGGCACAGCCGAAGCTCTTAAGTATGTAAAGCGAATTTTGAAACACAAGAAGACTCAATGGCAAAACAATCGCTAAAATACGAGAGCATTAAGTACAAAGGAATTCTAATCAAGAATACAGGGTAGATGATTTTTGCCCCCTTTAAGATATTGTACCAGTTTTGGCCATTTCTTAAACAATATATCTCTCCGTGTAAGTAATAATATTTATGATGTAAAATTCTCCACATAATAATGATCTGCAACCAATTTAAAAATAACAGTGCAACGGCCACAAACGGTACATCTATCCTAATACTAACTCCATTACAGGCGTAAATTACACTTACGAGTAACAAGAGGAATGGCCCCGGGTAACAGACGGCAGGCTAAAGAAGTGGCGCGGAATCAGCTGTTTTCGACGTTGTCCATTGCGCGAAACGACAGTCCGTCTGGCGAGCACGCGGAAGAAGAAGCGGCGCGGCGAAAATATCGGTCACTGGTCACACACAGCAGAACTGTACACACTGTCGGATGGCCGCGGTTGGAAAGTGAACTGGTTCGTTCGGCGGTGCGGAAGGCTTGGCTGAGGCCGTGTGTACGGCCGTATTTCTCAAGGGCGCGTGCCACCGGGCTAAGTTACGAGGCGTTTATGAGCCATAAGCGATTCCACCGGGTAGATAGAGTTACTTAGAGGAGTTATTTCACTACTTTCGTGCGGTATGGCGTGAGTGGGACGGGCTAGGTTGACGCGTCTCACGGCAGCCCGCTCGGCTGGATCAGAAGGACCGCCTGCGACTGCCTGATTTACTATGGTGGACCCAACGTGCCATGGACCCGACTCTTCCCCGACTGCTATGATGGGATTTTCTGACGGGGGTAAAAGGGGGACCGGCTCGGATAGTGGGGCAGGGGTTGCGAAGGGGTGGGGCTTACGGAAACGTCCCTGGGGCGATTTCGACGCTCGTGTCTTTCACGCGTCATTGCGAGATTGTAAATAACACCGCACTCTTCTCCCTATTCTTGCTTTTTCCTTCCCTGAAATTGCTCCGTGTTTAGGGTCCACCCTTAGGAATCTAGGGCGCCGAATAATTGTGCAAAAAAAAGTTGTGCGGCGTAAAAGAGAAGAATTTGGATGAAAGATAAAAAATATCGTATTATTTAATATTTGATTTTGTTAGTAGGCTTCTATAATGTAGGGCCAAAGAGACATGTTTATTGTGTCGCAGGTTTTAAGCGCGAATTCTTATCCCACATTTCCCTCGCATAGCTACACGTTGGAAGGGCGCTTTCATTCTTACTTAGCGGCGACGAAAAAAAACCAGAAGCGCGACATTCCTGCATTACGTTATCCGACGCATCGCGCCGGCTTTTTTCTCCGCTCCACCACTTACCTAGAACTGTCCTGTCCCCGTCTAGAGCAGCGAAATCGGGGACTCGAAAACGCAGCCTATTAGAGCTGACCATTCTAGGAGAGATGTAGCGTAAGGTCTTTCAGCTAGCCTGCCCTACATACCATCAGCAATTACAGATTCAATAACCCGCAGAATTGGGCCTAAAAGTTATGTAGAAAGGTACCAACCCTAAGTGATCCGAAACTGAGAAAATTTAGTTTCGAAGATTTTAATTGTTAACGCAGAAAAGCTTCTTTTCTATTGAGTAGGTAGGTATATTTTATTTTTAATGGGGTTTTGTAATATTACTTTAAATTTTCTGTAGCTTTTGTTTTTAAGACTAAAATGGAAGTATGAGTTGTTCTATGAGTTGGTAATTTTTTATAAAATAAAAATCACGTAATTGTGCGATCCATACAGAGTTTAACTAATATTTTCTTCTTTTTAAGGGTTGGTAGCTTTCTGCGTAACTATTTAGGCCCAATTGATGAACGAGGAGAAAGTCACAAGTTTAAATGATTGTACGGTGGCAATTAAATTCCTATGCTTTTGGCTTGCTCGTTGAATACCTTATCGTACCTACTTGCTGCGAGAAATGCAAAAATTCGAGGCTCCTTCTCACGAGAGGGGCAGCAATGGCGCTTAGAAGTTCGCCCTCCGTCATGGTACGTCTCCAATTTCAATTTGTGATCCCAGCGTCGGCGAATGAATTGCGAGGATCCTCGAAAGTCGGAGTTAATATTGTCGTGGTGGACGCGAGGGGCCCGAGCATATTAGAATATTTAATGAAACGAAATTTATCGCCCTCCCAGCGCGTACTTTTCACAGTTTTCCAAAGTATTAGGGCGGAGTTTAGGCCTACGGTACGCCTCGCAACCCTCCCCAGAATAGATTATGGTTGCATGGCTGGTGGCTAGGCCCTTGGAATCCGACGACAATAGCCCCCAGGGTGCAACCCCATGAGCAGTCGTAGGTATGCGGGCAGAAAGAGCGTCGTGTAATTTTCCTTTTTTCCTATTCCGGTGCACGCACAGTCTTTTCACGGGCCGATGAACTCCTTTGCCTAAATTAATAGCATTTATATGCCGATGCTATATTCCATTCGCGGCGCCCTGTGACGTATGGGCTGCTCTCCTCTTTTCTCTCTGCGCCGGGGGAAAAAAGCACGCATATGCGCGAGCATCGTTCACAAAACCTTTCGAGAGGGTTTTCCCGGAAGGCTGACAGTCGGTTCGCTGCGCAGCATTAATTTCAATGCTACCGACACAATGGGAACTTAATCGATCGAGAATTTAAAATGTAAACAGAGGAGGAGCTTCCCCTTTCGGTTCAGAGAAATGTTGAAAGGAACGAAACAGGAAAGTTGCGAAAATAATCTTTGTTGCCATTACGGATGGGACGGTTTCGTTTAATAGAATTTAGCGATGCAGCTTTTTGCCGCGGACCTTTTTATAACAGGGACGGGAGCGAGCGCGGCATTCAATGCCGAAATGATTAGAACATGGCTGGTGGTCGGAGTCGGCACGGTTAATTATTATTCTGGCAAGTAAGATCTCGATAAGAGCGAACTGACTAGCCGGTCTCGACCATCGGCATGCGAATTAAGCAATCATAGCCTGTGCACCGAGTACACCATTCGTCACTCACTGTCAGCCGAACTTTCGTCGTGAGCAGCATCGTTCATCCGTTTTATTAGAATTTTACTCGAAACACTCGCAGTTTCGTAACACGCCTCTGCCTGCTCCGCAACGGAGCCGTGATTTTTAATGATGTCGCCCGTTCCCTCGTTAATTATAATTAACCGAATAATTAAGTCGTAGACGGCAAAGCGTGTCGAATTATATTTCCGGCAATTTGCTCCTTAATGGCCCGTTTTCAGCCTCATCCTTTACGGATTTGCGATCGCGAATGGAGATTGATCGCCCGCGTGTGGCGAAATGCAAAACTCGTGTACATCATGTTTTCCCACGTTCAAGTACCAATACCTCTAAATCCCGTAATTTTCGAACCTACATCATCAACGCTGTGGTCGACGTGACCCCAAAAAGAAAAGAAAAGAAAAGCAAGAGAAACTAACCGAACGCGCCGGCTTCGAAATTGCACTCGCGTGCGATTTCTTTAACGCGTCAATTAATTTCGCCCGCGGCATTGTAAATTACCTATTTAACGCGATGGCTTAATGTTCTCCAGGCACGGACCGTGAAGCTCAGTGATTAAGTGTAACGCAAGGGATTATCAATTAGACAGCTATCTCTTGACACGCGTAGTCTCTGATAGTTTCGTTAAACAACATCCCATTAACGCTGCATTCGAAATCTTTCCCGAAGCCCTCTGGAATGAAGCACCGCGGCTCTTAATGGACAGAGTCTAGGCATGAACCGCGACACCACCTGAAAACAGCCCCCTCGACTCAATTAGCCGGGGGCGCATCAATCTGAATTCACGCGACTCGGGGTCGGCCGGACCGGGCTCGACGGTTGATTGGCCCGGCTAGAATTACACCGCGACAGCGACGTGGTCCCGTGCCCGGTTCCCAGTTCCCGGTTCTCAGTTCCCGGGGTGTAATGTTGTTGGGACTAACGACGAGAAACCAGTATATTAACTCCTCGGTGTAGCGAAGCCTGTCAGACTGGTCGGCTATGTAGCGTGCCGGCAGAAGAGGAAGAGAGCGTTCTCAGCCCGGCAGGGGAGGGACGGGGAGCGGGGGAGGGAGGGAGGAACGGAGGGGAGGTGGGGACGGGGCCAGCGGGATGGGGGTTGGTGGCGGCTTGATGCCCTACCTGGAGCGCGGTAATATGGTGGCAGTGCATTACGTAACAGTAAACTCGGTATTCAGGGTTAGGCGAGCACGTGTGTGGAACGGTGACGCGCTTTCGGGAGGGTTGTCGCTGGTGGCGCGGTGCTACCGGCGACATCCGGTATCGGTGGGGGTCGGACAGCGGAGGGGGGGGAGGCGGCAGGGATGACAAACGGCATCACCGGCCGGCACGGCGCTACGATGCCCGAGATCCATAACTGTCATCGCTTCTAAACTGGATCTGGGAGGATTCAGATTGGCCGAGCGCACCTCGCCGACAGGTTGCGAAAATCGCGAAACGCGCTGAGTGATTGAAACGTACGCGCGGGCGGCGATACAGCGAGGTGATGTATTGGCCGGCGATAACGAGATGGACGAGCTGGAAAGACTCGAGCCAATGAAATGACCTATCCTCTTCCTTGATAACCGATCTACTCTCCCAAGCAGTGCGAGGCGGCTCGTTTTCCTTCCCCCGCCTCGTCTATCCGTGCGGCTACCCGCTTTCAACGAGACTCGAACCGAGAAACGGGAAAGGAGACAATGGACACAATGAGAACCGCTGGGCGCGATCTCGTTCCGGGGAAAGAAACAGCTTGAATCAGCTTCGCGCCGAGCGATCAGATACTAACTCGGCGATGAATAATTTTTTTAATTAAACCGTGTTAATTAAATTCCAGCGGGCGTAACGGAGAAGCTCCTTCCGTGATACGACACTATTATTCTCCGTAACTTACCGGCTCGTGCAAGAAGCGCCTCGGCGCTCGCGCGCGGGGCAAAAAGTTCAGGACACTTTCGTTGGTATCGTAAGGAGAGAGAACAGGTAAGAACAGGTTGGCAAAGAGGGTAATGGAACACGACTTCTCGTGCGCCTGCGAAAGAGTGAGAAGGGAGGAAGAGGCGAGCGGCGGCCGCAAGGCCGCAACCGCAGTGTGGGAAGTGAAACGAGCCGAGTGGCGTACCTTTTAATGGACTGAGGGAAACAACATTAAGTTAAGAGGAAAGCAGGGTGTGAGAATTACACGGAAATAGTCGTGGCCCTCTCGCAAGTGGCCAAAACGGGAATAAGGGGGGGAGGAAGAGGGCGCACTACGATTCATAAACCGCCAATTACCCCGTTGACCCCTTCTAGCGGCGTCCTGCGAGCTATCAGGGGCCATTTACTTCCTAAATATCCCGGCCGCGTTACCTGCCGCACATTCGCTTTAGTTTTCTGTTTTTCTTAACATTCTGCTGCACGTTCTATCGCGATAATTCAAGGTGGACGGACAGGGGTGGAGGGGGGGGATGTCTCGGAGGTATCGGCGGAACAAGGCCCGGGAAGTCTTCGACATAACAGGTCGGGCAGGCAATTTATCCAATGATAAATTCCTCGAAGATAGGATCGCGGTTAGATTAAACGACGATTCCTGCTCGTCCTCCCGTTTCTACCACCTATTCCATCCACAATCCCCAAACCAGCGAAATTAAATATAGGGGCCGAATTGCAGTCGCGGCGGCTGCGGTGATATAGGCTCCCTCCCCCCTCATCCGCCCCTTCAACCCCCGCAAACTCCCGCCCACCTTTCCCGCCACGAAATAGTGGTTCCAGCATTTCTACTCCCTCGACCGCTCCCGCTGCTACTTCTTTCGCCCTTATCTGCCACCGCAGACTTTCCCCTCTACTATCGTCTTGACAAACACCTCCCCCTTGTATCTGAAAGCCACTCGGCTCGCCAACCCTCCGATTTAGATCCTGGCCCTATGGCGAAGGCAGCTCGCTATCGCGCAAAAAAAAGCCCGCTCTTCAGATAAGCAATAATACTGGGCCTCCCGGTATCAACATTCGCTATCCGGCCAATCGCAATGATTTACATTCGCCGTAGGGAAGGAATGTTATACTTTCGGGATATACCGTGGAAATAAAAATACAATTTCTTTAGATGAAGCCTGGTGAATCAGCTTTGTACATAAGCGATCGCGACTGCATCTGGAATGGCGCCTGTGGATCGTGTTGCAAAGACGTAGGCAGGCTCGGCTCGCCCCTGTTGGTAAAATTACCCAGCTGCCTGGGGCGTAAAGTTCACACGGGGAGAAAAATGGTCTTTTCATTATTGACGTTTTTTAAAGTAAAGGTTCAAATGAAGTATTACAAGTTGCATAATGGCGAAAAAACACTCACACCTACAACAACGGAAAGTTTTTTCACAACAATATCAAGACAGTTTGGACAGGAATCTGTAAAGAATCTCAAGGATCTATCAAAGAACAGAATGAGTCTAATCAAGATAAGTAACAGGAAACTTTTTTATTAAGATGCAGAACTAAAAAAAAAAATTGACCGAACAAGTGCGCTTATTATTATTATTAATAATTATACGGCAATCCCCATGGTTTACAAAAACAAAGACAGGTGTAGATTACAGAGTCTGAACAATAAATTAGCTAATTATAAGTAGATAAATAAGTTACCTAAACTAAACTTAAAGGGTAAACTAATTGCAAGTACTACTTAAGTACCTCCGTGTAGGTTAATTACAAGCCTATAAGCCCAGGAAGGGGTCTACGCCACTGAAGTTTTGATTCGCAATAATCATCGCCCTGTTAGCAGGGTCGATCGCGTAATGTCGATATTCAGGTAGCCTCAAAACAAAGAGGGCTAGACCGCATGCTCCTCACCGAAGCATTGAACGTGACTAAGGCAAGCAAGTCCGAATAACTTATGAAATAACGTATCGCAGAGCATCGATACCTTAATCCTTAATAATTCAATCAGACTCTAACCACGCGACTAAAATACATCACTTCTCTTTCAAGATGTACGAACTTTAAATGGACGAATTGCTCGAAAGAAAGCTGTTTAACGCGCACGCTGACCGCGATACAACCCTGCGCCACGATATTAGAGGACGAGTAGCGCGAGGCGTGAATACAAACCGTCACTAAACCGTGCAACGACCGTTTTTCTTGGTGGATAGGCAGCGATGGTGGTCGATAAAAGCGGTCGCCCCGAAAGCCAGAATACACCAAGGCGATCCGGAAGATAACGTTAATTCCGGATATTTCGCACCCCGGTCCGGCGATACGTCGGGGCCTCGGCTCCACTTCGCTAGACATACCCCTTGCAACCCCTATCGCGGGGGGGTTGAAGGGCGACGGAGAAGGGTGGACGAGTGTGCGGGTGAGTGGAGAGCAGAGCAGAGCGGAGCGGAGCAGAGCAGAGCAGCAGCGTGCTGCCCGCACCAGGCGCCCCTTCGCATATTTCACCGGGAATTTACGAGCCTCGATACGACAGGGAAATTGCAAGAATGGCGGAGTAATCTATCTCTCCTTGCCTCCGTGGGCTCTCTCTTCTTTTCCCAGGTTCCCTCTCCCGAGCACCCCTCTTCCCTCTCTGGCTCGGGCCGCGCGCACGCTCACACACGCACGACCAGCCAGAAGCAAGAAAATTCCTCGATCCGCTCCCGCCCAGATAAAAGAGATTTGTCCTTCCGGTCCGAGTTACCGCGACCACCTAATTGCGTTATCGAGATAAGCGGGCGATCCGTTATCCGCTACCAAAGGATTCCAGCGTCTTCGAGTCACGACGCCAACGGTATCCGGGCTCCCCACCCACCCACGGGGGAAGGGGGGGGGAGGGGGGAATCGTAAATTTTCATACGCGTCCTGGAGTTTACGCTGCCGAATGATGAATGCTCGGGCCACGGAGCAACGAGGACGGGAGGGCTAGTTTCCTTCGAAAGTTTCAATTGCCGAAGGTGCCGAGGGACGAGAGCCCGGCCGAGTATCGAAAGATCGGTGCCGAGGAGGGCTCGGGGCTATGCTTGGATTCCTTCGGGCGACAGATGGAGGAACGGGGGCCATTGATAAGTTAATTAATTGGGAGGATATATCTCGGTAAGCGGGCATGTAAATCACGAATGGGTCAAAACAGCGGGGACCGGGCAACACGTGCTTCACCCTCTTATTGCGCAATAATTGCACGGAAGAGTGCCAGGACCGTTCAGCCGGCCTGTTTTATTGCCATTTTCCATCCACATCCTTCAGCCGGCCAAGTGACTAACGACTGATACGCCGGTGGACGCAATTACGTGAAATATATCAGGCCTCCTAGAGGCGAGGAGACCACTCCGACTGGATTGTTCTACCGAGAGAGACCCCCGCGGCTGGATTCTCTCATCCGTTATGCATGGCTGATATTCGCACCGGCTCGCGAGGCGCGGCGCGTTCATTATTGTTGCAATAAAGTAATTCGCCGGCAGCGCGCGTACCGGCCGTGACGAAGAAATATTTGACGCGTTTCATTTCCCCCGCCCTGTCCATTCGTCCATCCGCGCCGTATCGCTATGACCAGTTAGTTTATCGGCGGAGAAAAAACTGCCCCACGAATTGCTACTCGGACGGGCACCGTCCGAGTATGAATCTTCCCGGCCGGCAGCTTGGCCCGCGCATTGCGAAAAATTTGTTAACAAGAATTAAGTTTCGCGACTGATTGCGAGCCCATTACGCGGGCCCCGCGATAAATGAATGAGAAATATTGTGACAAGGATTTTAACATTCGTGGGTGACGTAGCGTGGAGTAGATTTAAAATATACTTCTAAGTTTATTTTCGTTTAATGTTTGGGATAATAAGATAGTAGAGATATCGAGGGACAATGGAGCCTAAGTATTTGGCTATATTAACTCTTCCTTTCAAAGCTAACGAGAAGACAATCTCTCGCTGCAAAAAGGAGAGATGGTCGAGTTATGATA
Source organism: Andrena flavipes (assembly GCA_963971345.1). Taxonomy (NCBI): domain Eukaryota; kingdom Metazoa; phylum Arthropoda; class Insecta; order Hymenoptera; family Andrenidae; genus Andrena; species Andrena flavipes. The sequence continues at coordinate 79,214,869 of OZ020480.1, forward strand.
TTTTTATTTTATTATTATTTTAATCCATTTAGTTTACTTATTCAATTTTGTATTCGTTTTCTTGCTAATCGCCAGTAGGTAGTTCACTTTTTCTTTGACTTGTTCTTTACTTGTTTAGCGTAAATAAATTAAATATCAATGAATCTGTAGTTATATTCACTCATAAATAATTTTACTTTATCCTTGGTTAATTTTCCACGAATAATTATGCGAGTGGTCTCTGCCTACGGGAGAGGTGGTCAGATGTCGTGACTTCAGTTTTCAACCGGATTTGCAGTATTATAAATATTGTCTTAAAGCAAATATCGACCAGTTTTTCTGAATCAGCATAAAATTCTGAACATATAGGTTTCTTCTGATAAAATAAGTATCATTTTATATCAGGTAAACCGCCTCTCCCGGATGTAGCCTATGCTTTCATAAGGACGCCATCCATCGCGGCACTGTTTCCACAATAATTCCGTGGAAATCCGGGAAAGCGAGTCGGATTTGCTCGGGCGACGGTCGTGCATCTTACCTGGTATCTTTGGAAGTTTGGCGCGTGCAAGGACCGATACGTTGGCGGAAATAATTACGCGACGGGTTTCCTCGAATTGTATTCGTCGAGAGAGAAGAACGCGTCTGTCGGACGGGTCCGTGTGGATGGAAGAGGGCGAAGGGGTGCGTGGGGAGGGGGGTGGGTGTTCGGGGCCGACGAGGGGAGGGAAAATACTATAGGTAACTGTACTTGCTGTACATGGGTAATACATAGAATAGAGGAAGGGAAAACCCCCCTGCGCCACGGGTTAGCGTGCAGCTATATCCACGTAACGTAGTGTAGCGTAGCCGCGCGGCCGCCGGTCGGTTTAATTTAACACAGCAGCTGTAATCCCATCCATTACGGCCGCGGTAATATACGATCGCTCGAGATTCATACTCCGTTTTTTCACTAATTAACAGACGGGACAAATCGCTCCGCCGATTCACCTCTCCGCCGGTGCGGACCACCCCTCGCCCCATGCCCTCCTCCGCGCCGTGCCGCGCTCTTCATTCTCTTCTCGTCCACCGGCAACAAACGCTTTGTTCCTTCCCGCTAAAATTTACCCACTGTTTTACACCGGTTTCACTCGGCCCATCATTTTCCCCCGTCCGTTCGTTACCTCGCTCTCTCGTCGGCCGTTAAATCTTTCGCAGTAATATTCGGTTATTTAAATAGGACCTCGAACCTCCACGGTCGCCGTGTCGTGCGGTACAGTTAGCGTTCGAACGCGATTCCCGAGCCCCCTATCGCAACTGGGTTCTTCGAGTTGACGCTACCCGAGGCTCCTGAATAAAAGCTACGTTCCTTCCGAGACCAATTACTCTTTACCGAGTCTGCGCCGTACACCTACCCTTCGCAATTGTACCTTTGTTCTTCGAACGGTGTTCGCGCATTCCTGCATTTTTCAACCCCTCGGTAAAGACAGCTAACGAAACCATTCCCGAAGAGAATCCAGCCGGTAGATGGAAGTCTGAAATAGTATCCAGTACGGAGTGGAACTGTTGAACGGGGTACGTTATCGTCGCGACCGGTGGTCGTTTTTCTCCCGCGTCGGGAAGAATAATTAAGGATCATCGATCGATCATTCCGCGCGAGCATCGCGATCCCATGGCGCAGCGTGCCCGAAGTGGCCGGAATGGTATGAAGTAATAACTCTTCCGTCAATACAAGAGGCGTGACGAGCACGCCAGGCCACCGACCGGCCCGCAAAAACCTCTCGAAAGAAATAATTAACGCGCGTTAATCAAGCGACTCGCCCGCTCGCAATTGGAATGCATTCGATGGCGGGGCTCCGAGGAGCACTCCATTAACGCGACCCGAAAGGGGAAGGAAAAGTTGTCGCGCCGTGATTTGTGTTACGGCTTACCAATAACAGGTGAGCCAGCAATAATCAGCAGCCAAAAAACCGGTAACTCGTGGCGATAAAAGTGTCTTATATCCAGACTGGCCTTTGTTCGATGGGATGTTGCTCTGTTCGTGCGCGCGCGAAGATTCTACGACCGAGAATCTCTGAGCGGCCCCGCGTAAGCGGCAACGGAGTTACGGAAAAGTTTTAATTACTCGACTTCGGCGCGGTTGGTATTTAGAGACAAAGGGGATGCTCGCACGTAACGAGGAGCGGCGCGGCGAAAATCGAGGAACTTTCACGGGGCCAGGGTGTCAAGGGATGAAGGGAGACGCGAAGGTATGGCAGACACGTGGCTCACGTGACTACACGGCGCATAAGGGACTCGAACGTGGATATGGAGTGCGAAGATGAAAACGGAAGACGGCGGAGGGGGGCCACTGTTCGGCCGCGAGAAGGAATAGGGTGGCTCGGGAAGTTGTCGGGTGTAAAGCGAGCTGCTTCTCCCGGTTGTCGAGTCTGCGCATTCACCGGTCGGATTTAATTGGATGGACACCATCGCGCGGTGTTTAATTAACTAATTAATTTCACGCGGGATACGAACGCGGAAAGATACTGCACCCTGCTCTGTCTGCCTCGGTTTAATGACTCCGACTTCGCAATTATATGTTTTCGCGCCGAAAACACCGGTCTCTGCTTCGACCCGCGAGCTTCGATTAAAAAAACAAACAGGAGGGAATAGCCGTCATGCGGACCATCAAAAGTTTCCAATAAACAGAAAGAACGAGGAGTGCGTAAATAACCTCGGCGAAGTGGCAGACACTACGTGAATTTAAAAGCGTCAGCTTGGCGCGTAAATTCGTTGGGAGTTTAATTAAATTTAAATGATTGTCTCTGCTTTCGATTCAAGTGGTCCAGCTCGTTCGTCACGCCGGCCGAGCGGACGCTAGTCCAACAGAAGCCGCCATTTATCAGCGAGTTCGCATAAATCGTCGATATGAACATCCTCTGTGCGCGCGGCTGTCCAACGTAAGTAGCAGAGTTTTCGTCGCGCTGCTGCCGCGCAATTACAGCGGACGCGTTTCGTGAAACCTTTATAGCGTTTCAAAGTGAAAATGAGCAGAGGACAAAGTGAGAACGAGCAGGGAACAAAGGAGCGTCGCGCCTCCCAATCCCCAACATCCATCGCGTTGAAGTTGGAACAAGCTTCTCGTGCCGCGAGGCATATGTCCACGGTACGAAAAGGTTGCCAGCCCGGCGGAGGTGAGAATAGGCCGCAGCTTTTAAGGGTGGGAAAAATGGTTGCCCCTAGAGCGGCACGAAAGTCGCGGGTGGAAAGAGCGCCCCGCGCGGGAAAAGTTAGTTCATTAGAGATAAAGAATAGACTTTAAGTGAACCGCCACGCGAATAAGGGGGCGCTTAGATGGAAAAGAAACGGCCCCGGGGGTCGTGCATGAAACGATCCTTCGTCGGGTGTACAATGGCAGAGTTAGGCGCAGGAAACTGTTAGCAGCTCCGTCGCCGATTGGTACCTATTTTAGAAGGCTGCACTCCCCCCAATCGGGAGTGAATTTATCGCTCGGGAGACCGGCAACGCGGAGCACTCATAATAGTCCGTGAAAACGCGGGAAGAAACGAGGCCGTGGATCGATGGCGGCACAACAGGAAGCGGGGACTTCCTCGAGAAGAGAAAGACGTATGCTGATAAACAGCGAACGAGGCCGCGTGTACATTTAACTTGACTTATAGCAGTCATTTTCGGATAGAAGCTCGGGCATCGCGAAGATGGCACGGGAGAGACGGGGAGGGGGCGAGAGATTGTCAGAGAGAGAGAAAAAAAAGAAAGCGAAGAAAGGGGGCGATGTAGGGAAACAAATCAACTCGTCTGTTGGCTCGTCTCGAGTTTTTAGTGGCGTGGCTCCAAATATTTGCTTTGCTCGTCGGAGGCCGCGGTGTCTGATTCCGGATCGCCACGGATATACAGTGGAGGACAAAAGTATTCGGTACAGATGGAAGACCAGGCTAATGTCAATTTGCGAATCCTCTATTTAGGATTTCATTTCAACGACTGTTTTGGTAAAACTGCATCGAAACTTTGGGCCGGATGGACACGTGAATTTAGAGTCAAACTTCTCAAACTGGCTGGTTATCGCAAGGGGAAGGTTGACTAGTTGTTAATAACTTTTCACCGACATATCCGCTCTACTGCGGAAAGATTCACTGTAGAAAGAAGTCACTTCTACTATGTCATGCATTTATGTATGTTTGTCGAAAGATTGACTACGTAAGTCAATATTGACCAGCACGAGAGGTGTTAGAAAAACATTAAAATACCTTAATTGTTGTCACATTGAGATCAACATTAATAATTTAATCAGACAGCCAAATATATGCCCCATCAAATATAATAACCGGTTTAGTGATATTTCGCTCACATACATAATTCACTAAAAATCAGAAACGGTCTCCCCTACTCCAATCCTCGAGGTATGAAGTCTCGACTGCAAGTAAGTTCTACTCTGTATAAAGAGTTATTCAGTAATGACTTTTGCCTTCCACTGTACACACCGATCAACGTCATCCCCTAGAAGCGCGTAGAACGCGCTTCCTACCGGCTCTACGGATCTTCTCCCGGTTCAGCCAACAACCCACACCCCTCCCCCGATGCTTTAGTATCGCCGTTCGTTCGAGTGCCACCCTCTCTTTCTCCTCTCGAGAGGCATGGTCTCTCCAGCCACCCCTTTCCGTTCGATAGCCCGGCTCTGGCCCCGCGAAGTCGCTGCCAAGAATACGCTGGCAACTCGTCCATCACGTGCATTATTACACGAATGCTATGATACCGCCGCCACGTCTAATATCCCAGCCCCCGAGCCACCCACTCACCCCCGCGGGCTACTTTTTCAAGCGGCGTCGTTGTCGCAGACGAGCTTTATTCCCGACATTTATGATCGGCCTCGTATCTCTTCAAGATTTGGCAGCGGTATCCAGCGCGTAAGCCGATCCAACGTACTTAGAGCCGTTTGTCACGGCGGATACGCGTGAACCTCGACGGACCGGCCGAAGACATTGCGCGGGTGACATTGGTGTCGATCAGCGGGAGGCGCCAACGGGAGAGTTTAATCGGTGCTCTGGATAGCGTTGGACGGACGGTATCGCGGCGAGCATCGAAAACGTGTCATCGGGGCGAGAAGACGGACGAGCGTCTTCGTACAATGGGGGCGATAAAAATTTAATGCCCCACAGGAACGTCTCTGTTTCCTTTCGGTGAACCGGGTCAGCGCGATCGCGTTGAACTTGGATAATAACTCCACGACCCGGTATCTTCCGCTCGGAACATCCTTTTCGCCAGTGAATTAACCGCAGCTTGATGTTTATCTAGCGCTACTTATTAGTAAACGTACCCTCCGCGCAGCGGCCAGCAGCCCGGACACGGGGATGAATTATTAAAACGTGTATGCAAAGTTATGGAAATGCGGGCGCAACGAGTCTACGCGCCGTCTCCTTGTTAAGCCATTACGAGAATTTCCATCGGAAGTCGGTTCTGCTTCGGCGACCGAGGCCATTTTCTTCGAAGTAATCGGATAAGAGGTGAAAGTTTGCGGGTCACCGAGGGATCTTGCCGAGTGTCAGAACATACGCGTCGCGGAAGGTAGTAACTGCGACAAAAGCTGGACACCGATCAAGATTTCTATTCTATAACAGCTCCGGTACCTGTCAACAAACTTCCAAACGATAGAGAGCAACTCGGAAGAGTTTAAAAGCGAACGAACCCACCAGAAGAATTTTAAGGTCCGACCTAAGGTCGAAAACAGTGGATGCCACAGCCTTTCCTTCCATCGATTCCCAGCAAACGCATAAAGCGTTTAAACGGGGTAGAAAATATTGTCGTCTAAAAGCGCGACAATGCTTTTTTCTTCAACGCGACTGAGGGAAGAGGGAATTTTTGGGCCGAGAATAAACTCACCATCGCGGTGCCACGCGACACTCGATCTATTTCTAATCGTGGCGCGAGGGAATGCCCTTTACCAAAGAGGGGATTGCTCGACACGCCTAATTTGCGTTTATTCCTCGGAGCGGTAACCGCGGAGAAGAATGGCGGTTTTGGCGGAGGGAGCGAGACTTGGCATGGAGACGAGAGACCGAGAACAATAAGAACGAGCCGTGCAGCGCGGATGCGAGATAGCTCGCGTTTTCGAGTTAGCGCGTGTGACTAAAATGTAACGTGCTTAAACGCGGGCAATTTTGTCATGCGCACGTGTAAGTAGGGTAAAATGATTCCTGTCTGTTCTGCGGCTATTAGCGGTGCTGTTTCGTAATATCGATGTACAAAAGTTCAGCCTGTACGTTGTTAAGTGTCACGCGAAGTGCCATGTAAATATCTGCGCTGTGTGTGTTATAAAGAAGAAAAAATCAAGATTACTGCGTTTTAGCTGAGGTAAGGTCTTTTTCAATATCAAGTAACCCAACATCCTTGCGTCGTTGTTCCCGTTTTTCTTGAGAAATAACAGAAAAACCATCCGATTCGAATACCACGCAACGAATCTGAAAAACTGTTTGCGAATCAACGTCCAGTAGGATGATCTTGACGTCCAGTGGTGACACGATGGCTAACAACGCGTTCGGTGTCACACGAGACGAAATCAACGCTTTCGACAATCTGTCCTTACCAAGGGTGGCAGTATATTTATTAACGCTTGGCACCTTGACAGCTGTTTCAAGTACAGCCTGTCTGAATACCATGACTTTGTCTTTAACAAGTCGCCTGATGAATGGCCCATTGCTGACTACCATACAGAAATAGAGTCGCCCGGCCAGCAGACTTTCTTTCGGGATGAGAATCCTTCACCCCTCCAGGCCACTCAAGCTCCCTTCCAAAGCGTTTCGAGAAAAGTCCAAATATTTATAAAATTCAAGCCCGTTCGTTTCCATCTCTTGCCGTTGCTAGCGTTGCGTAACGAAACGTCTCCACCGTTCCCAAGAGAAACAAACACCTGGCTGCACGCCCCCTCGTGTCCCCAAAGGCACGCACAGCGAGCCAAGCCGATTCCCCGTGAAAACGAGACACGAGACTCGCCAGTTTCTCTCCCGATAGCGAAAAATTTGTCCCGCGGTGAGTTATGGGAGTTCCGATTTGCATCGACTCCGTCGAAACGGAGGCCGGCCAATTCGTTTTCGCGCGGCATACGCAAGGCCGAGATTGGACGCGGCGCTTGTCCGGCTTGTCGAGGACGGGGCTGGCTAGCAAGAAGTTCGGGAGTCTGGGTTTATCCGTGGCCGAGGCTCGCACCGGTCATCCCGTACCGGATACACGCATGGTAGCTGGGTGTGCACGCCGGCACATGCGACTGGCCCGCCCGTTGCACATGCAGCTACGCCCGGCTCGGCCGGGATGTGTTGGTCCGGCCGGGGCAAAAAGGCAAGAAGGCAAGTAGCTACACGACTACGGGACCGATCAATCAATGTTGCCGTCGGACGGTAAAACAATACGATGTTGCCTCCATAATTGACGGGAATCCATCATCCCGCGTTTCGCGACTTCTCCCGACCACCGCGCGCCGCCTCCCCCCCTCGCTCCGGGACCAGCGAGTGCATTTCAGCATACCAGCGGCCTCGATCCGCCCCGGAATTCCTGGACCCTCGCGACATGTAAATTTCATATCCAATCGGGCCCGATTGACATTTTTGTCGACCATCATTTTGCTCATCTACGTCACGAGTTGCGAAGGAGGCCGAGGTGAATCTTCTCGGGAGGAATCAATCATGTAGTAGGTGCTCATCTCCTCTTTTTTGAGGGCATAGGTCCTCAAAATAGGAGGGGTGATTCGAGTTTAGCCAGAGCGAAGGAAAAATCTTCTTTTTCTGATACCTATTGAATGGCTTGTTTATCTTGAGCATGTTACACAACACATGTTTACTGTCCCGGCGCACAGTGGAGCCTGGAAGGGTTAACAGGAGGTGAAAGAACGAGAGAAGGATCGCGCGCGATAACGGGGGAGCGAAGCGAAGGCGAAGGTAGCGGCGCGTTAGAGGGAGGGATCTGTAAGCCCCAAATCCTTGAGCTTAACTAATTCCTGCATGAGTTACGAGCAAGCCGCGGCTAATTCCAAATAAATATTCGGAATACAGATTATGTTAATCACCGTGGATGTAAATTAGACGGTCAAGGGAGGATGTACGTACGCAGCCCTCGTCACCCAGGACACACTCACCTCTTCGGGTTCTCATCTCTGAAATGTCATCAGACTCGATACGCGGTGCGAAGACTAGATCGCAGTGACAGAGGCAAACATTTCAGCTTCCTTGCCCTTCGCCTTCAGGTGGCAGGGGTCGGTAAGCTTCCATGCTAATTCAGAGCCACATAAAGAATCGTTGGACGTAGCTCCGTCTCGAATGCAGAGTTACAAACCTGACAGTGAATTACTGGCAGAGTCTGGTAGGCACTAGCCGGGGTGTCTAAGTGGCAAGTAGGTAAGTAACTTGGAAGTTAGGGGGTCGGAGTCGGCCCCGCAAACCTGATACACGCGCGTTCTGCGCGCGTGTTGAGGGGGCCGGCGTTGTTTACTGTGTGAGAGGCCGGTTGTACGTACACGTAATGCGGCGTAGCCACCTTTAGCCGGAGTTTACCTTGCTGGTAAACTCTAGTAGGTACCTACGCCGGAAACTCTACTCTAATGCAGAGTAATGTTGATTTATGCCCGCGTTGGTCTCATTCCGCCGACCCCCGCGCACCAACCCCCTCGTCCGCGCCTCCGGTTACCTATTCCCGCCGCTATATTTCATCGTGCTCATCAGCCGAACAAATATTACGTTTTTCCATTATACGCCGGAGTTCCGATCAGATACGCCGTACTTTGAGACTTGGGGCGCGCGATCGCGAAATTCTGCGTGAAGATTAGACCGCTGCCGGAAGACTACACTGCTCCGCGATCGAGCCGATAGCCGCTGGCTTAACTATTCAGCTTCTTTAGCTCGTCGTGGGAGGTGCGAGAAAGTTTTCGGAGTAGGTGCTCCTCACTGACAGCACCTAGGTACGTAGATATACTTTTGAGGAACACAGTGGCTGCTATTAACACCCGTTTGCCAGTCGCGAGTTAATACCTCGCGAACGTCAAAGCGTCCAGGCGCAAATGTTTGTCAGAAGGCAACATAATCAAAAGTTAACCGCGGTGAGATTACCGGAACGAGGGTTTCATCGTAGGTGAATATGAAGCGAGGGGCAGCCGTTTTCGAGGCACGAGGAACAGGCCGGGGTTCATACATATTTGCAATGTGCGGCCAAGATGGACGATATGCAATTGTATGCACGAAGGCATACGCGAACGATATCGCGGAGAGGATGAGGATAGATGTGCATACACAGCGCGTGGGTAAATGCTTTATTGCGGCTCCGTGAATATCCTTGCACGGCCGTAGGAGCCATGTCTATTGGCTCGCAAGTATCCACACACGCGACGCGTCTACACTCGCACCGAAACGCGCTGCGACCGTAAGTAAGTGTGTACAAGCCAGGCTGAGAGGTGTGGAATTCTAGGTGTAACGCGAAATCCAAGTCCCTGACTCTCTGCTGCTGCGAAGGAAGTTCTTTCCTCCAATTTGTCGCACTTGGTGAAATCTTTGAATTCGTAGGTGGACGGTGGGAGATGATTGCGAGCCGGGAGGAGGCATGGAAGAGTAACTTCGAAGAGCTAAGAGTAAATTTTGATTCTGCATGCGTGGGGATTCGGAGATCAGGTTTCTGTCGTTGAGTTTGAGTTTAAACTCGATTTCCTTCGCCTGGCGAGCGAAGATTCGCAAATGGCTCAGCAGCCGTGACGAATAAAGCGTGTAGGAGCGAGCGGGAACTGGCAACGCGAGCGTAACGCACGCGTACCACGGGCACAATACGCGGGAGGATCGAGGGCCTAGCGATACAAATGCATCAGTTTCACGGCTCGTCGGACAAGACAACGAGATTCATGCCCTCCTCATGCATGAATCAACAACCTTTTCCATATTTACATAACAACGCTTGATTCGCGATGTGCGCCGTGTAGCCGGGTGGGAGGCGGTTGACAGATTGAGAGTATGGATAGGCTTTATTCCCCGAGCGGTCGTCCTTCGGAACGAAAGAGAGCCCAAGAAGCGGAGGAAGGGCGGCTGAATCGGGAGGGAGACAAGGAACAGGCGTGGGTTGAACAGAAACAACGGGAACGAATGAAGAGATGGAAGAGAAAGGAGGATATTTCTGCGCCGTGATCTGAATATCGAGCGTCGAACCAATATGACGCGAGTGTATTAGCTTGCTGCGCATGAAATATCATTTCTTTCAGTTCAACTTCAAGTTTCAACTTTGCGAAGTGATGGCAATTGTTAATTGTTGTACGCTGTAGCAAAGTGCTGTGCCGTGAAGTTTGGAGGTCATCAAACGGATCAGGGTTAAATAGGAGAATCAAGGAAAGTTATAAAAGGCAAAGTAAACTCTACAAAGTTTATAAAGCTACAAACCTGCAAAATGATACGTGCAATAATTATTTCTTTTCTTAATTCCTAAAAATTTTAGTTTTCTCAGCCATCACACTAACGCTAAGTAGGAAGTCCTCTTAAGTTACATATACGATATTTGTTAAGCCAAAGCTGCTTGCTTCACCGCAGAGGTGTTCCCTAGTACTACGCGTGTAATACGTTCAGAAGAAGATTCAGTAGCTTTCTGCGTAGGTGCAGAGATGCTGTGCGATAAATTACAAGGAGAACTAGAGGAAACTGGGCGATCAATAAAACTCGAAAGAGATTACAGAAAACAATCCATGTCAAAGTGTGCGAAGTATAGTCTCATAAATAAATGGACAGTTACTGTATGATCGTTGGTCACTTGCCAAAGTTTAGCAAATTAAGGAAGATATATAGATAAGTACATCCCACGTTCCGAAGCGGTTGTTGATCGACTCCTCCGAGCCTTGAATCTGACGGATCGCTTGCAAACCAAGAGGTTTCGATCGCGGAGTGAATTTCGCGAGACGCGAGATCGTCAGCGGCAGAGCGGCAAGAATCCTAAGCCGCGGATGAAGAAAAGTTGGTCGATTCGTTGCCGAGCCCTCAGTCACGGAACGTGGAAGCGCGGACCACCGCGGCCGCGTTCCGCTCGCTCTGTCTGGTCGATACAGAAAGTTTCCCGTGGACACGCGAATAGCGAGGCTCAGCTGTCGCAGGTCGGGCGAACGTTACGTATGCACCCTGGCGAGAGGAAGTACTGCTTCATGCAACGTGCTACGTTGCAGAGGCGTGGCGATGAGTTACGTCCTCTCAGGCCGGCCGAGACCCTTTGCCTTCTGCGACTGCTAACCACGGTCCACCGGGAAGAATTCGGGAACCTCGGGGACTATTCGTCACCGCTATTGAACGCGTGCGCAAGATCTGGCGAACGTATTTCCGACGTGCAGCGGATTTGTTCGGCTATTTGAAAGATAAACGAGCCTGGACATTTTGCTTTATTTTGCACAACATTTGTGGATTCGAAACTCCATCGAGGGCGGCCAGTGAGAGGATGATCAGTTACAGTGGATCGTGTACAGTCGATGCTGACGTTACACTGCTGGAGATAATTACGTTTTAAACTGTTCAGATGAGTTTACGACCGACGACATCTCTAACCGAGATTCCGAAGAAAGTATTTCTCATTCCACTGAAGTAACCTTCGTCAAACCTACGATTTATTAGTCATCAACGTAAACAGGCTAGTATTAGCAATGCAAAATATGCTTCGCAGGATTAAGTGCTACGAAATAAATCGCCCATTCTACTCGCGTGAAACATGGGCGCGAGGATTAAGGGGTTAAAAGCTGCGATACGTTGTTCAAATGAGACATTCCTTCGTCCATGATCGTTTCGAGCCATGTGTCACGATTTTGTACCCCGCCACTCCCATGTCTGATCGATGACGCGCTCGCAAACAAATACGAAGTATTTTATTATTTCCCGATAGGCAGCAGCTTGGAACGTTGGCCGATCGGCGGGGGTATAGATCGGGAGAGTCGCCGGCTCCTCGAAGGACGAGGAGGATGAAGTAATCCTCGTTATGGAACCGGTACGCGTGTGCACCGCAACTCCACACTCGCGCGCGCGAACGCGCTCGATCCTCCACGTGAATGCTCCAGTGCGTAATTTCTAAATACGTTGTTCCATAAATGGAGAAAGGAACGACAGGCGTGCTGCGATATTATCGGACCATTCCAATTAAGCCGGATTAATTGTGAATGGTTGCGAGCAAGTCGCTAGCAGTGGCCCACTGCGAAAGCTAGCTTGGTTGTCAGTTGTTCCTGATTGTCGAATATCAAGGAACACCTCGGAAGAGGGAGAGAGAAGGATATTCTTGTTTATGATTAATGGTTCGCGCGTTGATCGCGAAGTTAATTGCGATATCCGTTTGAATTCGAGAGAAGCTGCAATTTTCTAGAACGGGTACAACGACCCGAAGCGTTTGTTGCTACAAGTGGAGGCTAAAGCGGCGATATTTTACCACAGCCGACCGGCTAATATTCGTCCCTGTGGATCCTCGGAAGAGCGTTGATATATCGCGACTTTTCGCCGCGCGAACTCCATCTTCGTGCGAGCAACCGCGTATCCGGCCGCGGAAGACGCTCGCACACAGTCATAAATAGCGCGCCATATTTCCAACTCTGGGCAGCGGAGAAAAATACGATGTTTCTCACGCGACAAGGGCCCGCGGGACGCAATTAACCGGAGGATAATTATAACCGCGGACAGGAGTCATCGAGTTTTCTGCGAACGGCGAGACATCAACGCGCGGCAAAAACGTCTGTCGAACAACTGTAGGTCACGTATCCCCAATTTCTCGATATCGCCCAGTGAACGTGGCGCGCGAATGCGAGCTGGTGATCTCTGCTAAAGCAAGAAACAGGCGACAGCCGTGGGAATCCCTGCCGAAATGACCGGGACACTACGCACTTGCCAGCGTACCGATAATTATAACGAACGAGAAGCTACCGCCTCAGAAAGCGATACCGTTACGTTCAGTTACTCGCGCTGGATTGCGCGAGAAAAATCGCTCGTGGATGGAATGCTCGTATCCGGGATGCTGCCTTATCAGTCGGCGCGGCGGCCTGACTCGCGGCTGCGTGAGATTCTCGCGAACGCGTAAAACGGCCAGCGGCCGGTGCAAGCGTTCCCTAAGGTCCGTCGCGTCGCTGGCTCGCTCGCTCGCTCGTTCGCTGGGCTGTTGCTCGCCTCTCCGCCGTATTCCCCGACGGGCATGGAAGGGAAGGCGTGACAAGACTGCAAAGTAAAAGGAACCAGGCATAGAGTCACCCGCGCAAGAGGGTGACATGCTGCCGAGCCGGTTACGGGCCGACTCCGGCTCAGTCCCAACCGATCCTCCAAGGCAGGTGAACATAACCTAACTGCTAGCAGAAACCCGCCAGTGACCGTTCCGCGCCGGGCGCTCGCTCGCTGGCTATAGCCGAGCGATCGCGGTGCCTGTGTACGGCACACTCATGCGTTTACACGATACACGTGTGCCCTCGCTCGCGAATAATCTCGCCGCTGATACACTGTGTCCTACGCGGGATGCGGTTAATATTCGTCCCTCGTTCGCTCCGCGGACAGGTGGACGCGGTTCCAATGTACATCGCTGTATCTCGACCACGACGCGCTGCACACGTGGTGCACGCTCTCCCTTGGGTCTGCTTATGAGATTCTCGCTAAAAGAATCATCTATGAAGAACCACATGTAATTGCTCTGGTACTACTTGGACCGGGTGTTGTTGATGCTGATAGCAACGTTTCCGACAGGTGGATGTAGTTGGGGAGGTAAGGGGTAGGTACGTCGCAAAGCTGCACCGTCTCACACATATCTACCCGGGGCATGCTTCGCTTTGGGTCGACTTATTAGGCTCTTGCTGAAAGAATGATCTATGAAGAGCGAAATGTAATTGCTCCGGATGCTACTTCAACCGAGTGTTGGTAATGTTCGTAGAGCTCAGGCAGATGGATAGTTGGAGCGTACTTTGACTCGTCTACGGTGTGCTGCATACATATGTCCATTCATATGTCCCTTGGGTGCAGTTACTACAGTGCTGTTAAAGTAATACTGTTATACAACGGTATTGTAGTAGGATTGGAACATCTGTATCACTGTACAGGGTTCTAACGTAAGAATGTGTAGGCATCGATTACTCGGAAAGAAACAGCTCGATGAACGGCGAAGAGGTGATATAGAACCGAGCGATAAAATTCATAATTCTCAAGAGTTCCAAGCTCGTACTTCGCTTTCGCGCGTCCCTGTAACGACAGTTCTAATAAACCATTCAGGTGGTGCTCGTTGCGCAACACGGTTGCCCTTGCCAGCTAGAGGAACGCGAACTCCGAAACTGCCGGATCTCTACCCCAGACCACGTGGTAGCTAGGAGAATGGTGCGCGTTGCCAGTGAATTCTGGCAGGAATTCGCGGAAACGGTAAAAGTACCTTGATCGTGGAGAGCAGGCTCGGCCAGTCGACCAACTCTTCTTCTCTTGGCAAGGCGCGCTCCGCCGTGGCGCAAGGTAACGCCGCGTGCAAATTAAACGCGTCATGAATCACGGAGCAAGGTTTACAAGCGGGCAGGACTCTCGGACCGGACCGTAATCTGCGCGTAAACGCGGCACGCGCGACACCCGCTGATGGGATTTTAATCGGTGCCCGCGACGCGAACTTTCTCGCTCGGTTCTTTTTCCCCCCCGTGGAAATCCGCGGACAAACGAGAGGCCGGCGGATCGGGTAATGCGGCGACGACGCCGGTCGCCTCGGTGGCGTTCCACTCTCTCGAGCGACCTAGAAAATCCCTTTAGCTGGAACAACCGGCGAGACTTTCGTCATCCATTCTGATTTATGCCCGGCTGGATTCTCATGATCCCCCGTGTCCCGATTGGCTATGGAGGCGGCCGCGATAGGCCAATGTGTCGGCAGATTACCGCGAGCGCGGATCCTGCCGAGGATAACCGATACTCGAGAATTTAACCGTCGCGTGTCGCGTCCCGGATATATTCCGCGACCGCGCTAAATCACCGGCCAAATCGAACGCAACCGCCATTACAGGGGTAGCCATTGCTGGATGGAGCTTCATATCCTTGACATTTAGCCGTCAAGCTAAGCCTCTTTGTCTTCGTTCTTCTTCAGGCGCAGGAAAATGGCACGTCGCGATCCAAGTACACGCCAGTTTTCTCCCTCGTGCGTGGAATGCCATCGTTCGCTCCCATTGAAACGGACGACGCACACGAAGACACGTGTTTCGCACGCGTTACGCACCTTTAATTACCTTCGGATACGTGTGGCGCACGCTGGAATTCACCGCGCAAAGTCACTTGCAAACTTCTTGCGCATCCTCGAGCTCGCCACGTCCTGGCCGCGTTGTTATCTACGAGGCCGTCGGACGTTCGGGGTGCAGGAAACGGTGTTCTGCTGGTACCTGGTCTCCTGTCAACCGGTCAGTTTAGTAGTCCATGCGTGTGTTATCCCTGAATCACTCAATGGTCCTGGCGATGAGTTCCGTCTAGTAGTGTTCTGACATCAAGACGAACTCAACAGCCTTTAATGGCAAGTGAGCATCGGCGCTACGAACTTCAGCCCTGTGGGCCAGAATCCCTGTACGGGTTCGATAGTGCACGCTCTTTATCACGTTTTCACAGCAATCGTCGCTAGCAAAGAGGAAATTAGCGGTGCATTAAACGCGGTGGATAAACGAATATTAGATTTTCGCTCGGGGGAACATAAAACACCGATGCAATAACAAAGCGGAATGAATTACAACGGCGGTAGACAGAACGCGCAGTATTACGGGCCGCGGAGCGTAAAAACCTCACGCATCTTAAAACACCGGTAGGCATAATTGAATTAAATAGCTAATAACTCATTCTACGTCCTTAGCGGCGCTTCGCCTGCTAACACGAGACGATCGTAACGGTGGGCATTTCATAAATCCTTCCAGCTCTTTACCACTCCATGAATCTATAGGGCACCGTTACGGTATTGCCCAGGTCTCTCTGGCTCCGCGGAGCGTCAATTGCGCGGGTGGCGAGTGGAAGAATTTTCGTGGTCCCTTCTCCGGCTGCTACGTCGCGAGGGAAAAAAATTTCGCAAGCGGAACTCTCCAGGCAGAGTAGCCCAGAGAGTAGAAAGGTGGGTTATATAGGGAGCAGGTTCTCACGCGAGGCGAAAGAGACAAACGGAGAGGGGAAGATGGCGGCCGCCAAAGTCGCGAACCGGTTGGTCTGTCTCTCTAG
The DNA here is from genome assembly GCA_963971345.1 of Andrena flavipes. NCBI lineage: Eukaryota > Metazoa > Arthropoda > Insecta > Hymenoptera > Andrenidae > Andrena > Andrena flavipes. Next base: position 79,230,984 of record OZ020480.1, read on the forward strand.
ATTCTCCTAAGCTCGCACGGCGTTCCAGTGGCCGCGAGCCTAACTTCGATCGGATAGTTACGGTACCGTGTTTCACTGACCGCGGTGGCCGTTCCACAATTTTCCACGCGGGCTCCGGTGCGGCTGGCGAAGATAGAAGTCGGCGACTCGATAATTCCCTAAATAACGCCAGCAGGATATTCGAGCAGCTGGAAATGGACGCAGACTCCTCAGGAATTTCCCCCTTCCTTCGCCAACCTTGTCTACGTGGAAAGTGGACTTTAAGGTACCGTCGCTGCGCGAACACCGCTGGCGCGAGTACACGTTCGCCTGTTCTCTGCGTGCGCTTAGAGTTTACGGGGATTCGAGGGTGTATGGACCACACTGACCCACCAGTCCACTTCCAGAGGCACTCTTAATCCCAGAAATACCCCGCGAACGGGCAGGGACGCCGCTGGGCAAAGCCAGCCGCGAAAGCTCCGCCGTTTCCAGCGTCGCAAGAACGAAAGTGCAGGAATCGTAAGCACCAAAAGAGAGGAGAAGAGAGGAGAAGAAGAGAACGAGGGAGAGATCAGTCTGTAAGCTCTCGGGGTACTTACAGCGTTGCAGTAGTGGTCCCATTGTGCCGCAACGACACAAGTCCCCTCTCTGCTTTCCGGGCAAACTCTCCGCCGTTCCCCTCGGCAGTCTGGACGAGCTGACACACTGCTGCTCACACGTACAAAGGCACGGGCAGCAGCGCCATCAGGAAACACCAGCGTGGCCCAGGTTCCGAGGGAACCACCGATCCCGTACGCGAGACGAGGATTTCGGCCGATATCCGCGCGAGGCCGGATGACAAGGCATCGGTGGCACTAGAGACAAACGCCGGAGACCGTCTATGGCTATGGTGATCGAGGGAGCTGTGGTCGAGAGCCTTGTAGAGCGGCCATAATGCACTGCGGCGGCACAGAAAGGAATAGGTCAGCACGAGGCTTCAACCGGTGACCACTCCCCCTTGGTACCCCTCGCTCATCCACCGAGCTATCACGCTCACTTTACACCTACACCCGGCTGCCTATCCCCACCTAATCCTTTCCTTCACCTGCACCACTAGCTCGGCCCTTTTTTCGCCTATCGCCTTGCGCTCGCTGTCTTATTATCAATTTCGCTCCGCCACCTACTGGATCTGAGCTCCGAGGCCTTTGTCCCTCCCTGTTATTTTCAATATGTCCGGGGCCGAACGTCCGTCGAATCTCCCGCTGCTTGCATAATATTTACCGGGTATCTGTATGTATTTTTAACAAACGCTTCGGGTTAAAATTGCTAACGATAAGTCTCTATGAAAGTCCACATGTAATTCGTTGTAAGTATAGGTATCTTCGCATTATATACCTGCCAATTCCATATCACCCAAGTAATTTGAAGAAACTTCATATTGTTAGGAATATTAAAAAAGGACAGCCTTTTAGTAATTTTGCAATGGAGATTACTCACGTAAGTAGGTTCACTTTCCTCCTACTTAGTGAGGTTTTTCAATATATTTATGTAGATAACACACCACTCAAAGCTGATAATTTCGACTGAAAATAGCGCCCAGGTATTTTGCTTTGTTGAATTATTAAAGGCAAGTCGACGGAATAATTTCTTTTATCGGCAACGAAGCATTGAACTCTTCGCAACTGCGCGTTGCCTTCCAGAAACCTATACCGCGAACGATGCGAGCATACACCGTGGTGAAATAGGAGGAACAATAAAGAAGCACGCGCTCTCCCATCTTGCGACAGACGTGCGAGCGCATTTCAGAAATGCAAAAACTACGTGCGTTGGGTACGGAGCCGTAACTCGCGAGGCGCGCACGATTAAAAAAGGCGAACCGGCTACATATTCAATTCTCAATTTGAATTCAAGGTTCCGATAACGAGTGACAGGGTGAGAAATTGGCCTGAATCTTGACGAGCTTTGTCGCGAGCCGAACAGAAAGAAATAGAGCACTGGCCGCGATTGTGCTCTTGTATATAGATAACAGAGTGTCCCGGTTCGTATCAATGGCTGCGTTACAGAGCTACATTCCTACGCGAGCAAACACGGCCGCGGCCGGGGGCCACCTGAATCGATAAAATCTCTAGAATTTACGGTAAATCCTAGTTAACAACGGGAACGCTTCATAACGCCGAGGTAGATCCAGCTCGAGTGCCGTTACGCGTTTTGATTCGACGCGTTCCGCGGCGGTTGCTGTCCGCGTCGCCGCGAAACGGCTATCAGTATTCCCTTGATATTCGCGGCGACGCTCGCCGGCCGGGGAAACGGCCGAGCGGGCTAACGCGATCGTTTCGTCGTATAATCCCCGTATAAATCACTTTCGGTTGTAGCAAGTGCAACGAGGGGAGAGATGACGATGGCTGAAAGGTGTCTCGTACGTTTGAGAACGGGCAGGAACGGTTTCCAGAGGAGAACGTGCCCGGGGTGGTTCGAAATCGAATGCTCGGGTGCTTGAAATTCAAGAGGGCCATTGTCGGAGGACTAGACGAGGGCCGGTGGCGGGGAGGACCGGGCGAGGAGCTCGTGGAAGCGTTTAATTAATTTCGAAGACAATCAGCGCTCCTCAAAAGTCGGACAACTTAACTCGGCGCAACAGCTGTGCGTCGTAAGCATATGCGCGCGCGGCGAAAGAACAACGAGAAGGAAGACCATCAGAAGAACCAGTTTCATCTCTTAAACGCTTAATTAAGGTGGCTCGCCAGAGCGAATCGGGGGATACGTGAATCCGAGTGACGCGCGGCAGAGGGAAGAAGATCCCTCCCGCTTCCTCCGCGCCGCGGAAGCATATCGATATGCGTGCACACGGGCGAAGGATCGATTGCGCGTGTAAGTGCAGACCAGTAGGTACCGAACACCGCGCGCGTCTTCTACCTTCCACTCCGCGCAGTTTCGATTTATCGTTAACGGCTCTATCGCATGCGTGGTCCTCGGACCAGTTTCTCCTTTTATCATGGCCACTCGCGATCCGCTCTACGTAACCGGGTAGCGGAGTAATTATTGTAAGGGGCATACACGGATACGCGTACAGACCGCTGCGGAATTACTCACTCGCGACAATAACGAGATCGTGCCCGCTAAACGTTGAATCAAACGATTCAGAGCTCGTTGCCTACTCGGGGCTCTAAAGCGTAGTCGTTTGGGACGTTTAAACGGTCGAATCGCAGACGACCATCGTCTTTGCTCTCTCCTGATTGGTACAAAAAGTAATTTCGGGGGAACGATGGAATAGTAACAATTAGTGATGCAGAAAGTTACCGATGATCGGGAAATTAGTAAATTTAGTTTGAAGATTTTAAGTAGCTCTATTTTTATCGAGTATATTTTATTTTACAATGCTTTGTAATGGGTTATTCAATAGTGAGTAGTATCATTAATATTATTTTAATTTTTCTCCAGCTTTTATTTTTAAGCCAAAAATGGATCAATGGCTTATTTTTTTGTAAAATAAAAATTACGAAAGTATGGGATCCATACTGCGTTTCAGTAACTTTTTAGCAGTTTGAGGGTTCGTAGTTTTCTCCATAACTAGGCTGAATTTAAAGACTTGCTAACTTGTCTTCTCTTCGTCCGTCTGACGCATTGGAGAATTCGACGAACGTAGAATTAAAAGTTCTTCTACGGTTTCGTCTTATGTTTTCTCGCAAGATCGTCTCAGTCCACTCCGCCTGTATTACGGAACACCCTGTACGCGGAATATAATATACGGAATGGGAATACCATAATTAGAACCGGGTTAAGCGAATGCTAACCGCTATCCTCCTTATCGGAGTCTCCCTCATCGGATAAGCTGTTCCAGGGGATTCCCATAAACAGCAACACCTGCCAAGCGCATAGGAAACGTTCCGGTGTGCGCGCGCCGTACATGCAACTGCAAACCCGAAGGCGTAAACACTGCTTTATTTCTTATAAGTTAATTCCGTCACTTCTTCGCGGCGTTTTTTCTTTCGCGGCTCCGCATAATTTACCCGCTCCTAATGGAGAAAAATGAGCCTTGCCCGGAGTCCCCGAGCGAGCGAGCGAGCAAGTGAGCAACCGGCCGACCGGCCGTGTACAAGATCGTGCGGTTTAAACGATCATTATCGGGTTTTATGACTCAATGAACGTCGAATGTGAAGTGGTCGGTCGAAGCCAGCCATTAATCCTTTCTTTACCGAAATATCCAGCGCGACAATCGAGCATCATATTTCCGAATGGGTGGATAATTCGCGAAAGACACAGTTCTCTGTGAAAAAAATGTTTTCAGACTCCGGGGTCGTAAACAGTAGAGACAGCTCAGCTCACGGTATCAACGAAGAAAGGGACCCACTGTCGATAGCCCCGTTCAATTGCTCTCCGCGTTCCATAACTCGTTCGTCAGAGCCGTGCATCTGCGCGCGGCAATAATTAACATGATCGCCGAATCGAATCGCGAGCGCAACAGCGCCCGTGCGATGAACGACAGCCACGTCGCGTTCGTCGACGCGATATGGCCACAACGGAAACGACGCTGCTCGTCTTTCACGGAGCTTCGCCGCGGTAGTTGTCCCTACGAATTAATGGCCCGCTAGAAGTAGCGCGATATTTATCAAGCTGTTTTGCAAACGTCGCGCACCGAGCAGGGCCTGGAATAATTATTCCCGGGGAATCGAGGCACAGGTGTGCGTCAGAAGCTCCCAGTGTTGATCGGGAGCAGCGCGAGTGTCTCTCGGCTCGTCTGCGAGGAAAGTCGCACGGACGTATGCAAAACGCACTCGGCGCGGCGGATAGGGGCGCTAGAAGTCGGCAGGTTTCAGTTTCACGCAACAGAGGATTGCGATTAAAATTTCTACGCGAGCCACGCAGCTCTTTACCATTTACGCTCCTCACGGTGCGTGGACGCTATCGATGGAACAGATATAATTAGAGGCACCGTTCCGTTACGCGATTCGACTTTTAAAAACCGACCCAGCCATCTAGGAGCCGCGCGCGCGCGCACCGCACCCTAATCGGCGACGATCTGTGCGCGGGTGCGCCCGTTAACGAACCGCTAATTATTAATGTCCAACAAATTGTTTTGTCTACATCTCGGTAATTTATCGCGCGGCCGCGGCGGTTTAATTGCACGCGTTAATCGCTCGCGATCGTATCTCCGCGGCGCCGATATTTTGGAATGTGAGCTGGTTCTTAAACGCACGAAAAAAAAAGAAGAAGAAAAAAAAGAGAGGCGCATTAATTTTTGTAACGGTGAGCGGTTAATCGGACACGCTCTGCTTGCGGCAATATCAATTAATGCGAGTCGTAATGAGATTCAGCCCTGTTGGAGGAGCAGATGTCGGTTTTGGATGAAAGCTTGTTCTTACAATCGCGCGGCTCTCCTGAATGGTGGATCACAGGTGCCCGCAATGTACTTTTCCGAAAGTTTTCGACAATCTACCGCGAGCCATCTAGCTGTCCGACGACCCTTTCGAATAAGATACTTCTGCGGATTGCTACTGTTATATCATACATTATTCATCATTTCCCATCCATTTTAAATTAACGCTGTCACTGCCGAGTGAGCACGCACGCTACCATCCATTATCATCATCTCGCCCGTCTCTTGCTCCGCCAAGCGAAATCAAAGTTCAGGCCTTATAAGGAAGGTGAAAAAAAAAATAAAAAAAAAAAAAAAAGAAAGGGCTGGTATTCCGAAGGATACCTACAGCGGAAGCGTGGGTGTAATAAAGTAATTGAAGATCGCACCGCGAAAGGAAAAAGTGATCCGTTATAAAAGTTAGCAGCGTAAAATGTTTGTCCGTTTAATTATTCGTAACAAGCGCGAAGCAAGTCATACGGCGGCGCGGCGCGGCGGAGACGGCGGCCCGGCTATTAAGAATCCCCGTGTTGTAGCCAAGGAATCGTCGGCGACACCTTGAGTATATTCCGCGGTGTACGATGTAATCTCTGTGTGCCATCGCGACAACCCAGCTTAAACTAGGCACCGTGTATCCCCGATGTCCGGTGCCTCGTACGGTGTTCCCTCTCTCGTTCTCCTTCTCGTTTCTCGCTTCGCTAAGGGAGTGACATCATCAGCCACCTATGTCCACCTCGCGCCCATCCGGCAGTCCGGGCACGTACGTTTCGGACAAAAGGAGCATTAAAACAAAAATATTGTCCGTCTGGAGTTGAACTTATAAATCAAACGACGCCCAACAACGGAATCGCCCGGTTCTTCGCTGTTGCCCCGGCTCCATTATCGTCCCCGGTGCAGCGCCGAGCGGCGTTCTTCTGCGCCCACCCAACCCCCTTTCCGTCCAACAGACGACGGACAACCGAGGGACACTTTTCATATACCTACCTATGCCCGTTTAACGTTTAATCTTGAATTTATAAATAATGGCTTAACGAACGGCCGAGTGATCGTTGTCATAATTCAACTTACAAATGAGAGTGGTTTCTTCGTGTCTTATCCGTTGCAAGTCGAATTCATTAATCGATCACGGCCTCGCGATATACTCGCCGCGCTCTCTCCTCGTTCTCGCGTTCCCCGTCGGTTCTTTGCTCTCCCTCTCGTTTTGCTCTGTCTGTCCCTCCCCCCCCTCCCTACCCGTATTCTTTCTACCCGCGCCAGTAAATCATCGACGCGAGACGCACTTAATCGTTTTAGCGTAAATGTCGTCCGTTCCTCGATGCCTCGACCCGTAATTTACGATTTACTCGAAACTGGACGCCGAAGCTTTTCCAACTATATAATCCTCCGGGACGAAGCGGCCGTTCGATAACCCGTTCCGTTCGGCGCTCGCGTCTCGAATCGCGGACACGCTCGTCCCGGCGCGGCGGTATTTTTTTCGGAGATCGCGCAGCGGAATTCGTAGTTCGGTCGAAATCGTGACCGACGGTGCGCGAGTGTTCCTGGGAACGGACAGACACCGGAGGCGAGCGGGCGCGCTTCTGGAAACTAACGCCGACGGAGCAGTGACCTTCGGGGCGCAAAAAGGTCGAGACTACGTACCGTTACGGGCCGTCACTCGGCTAGTTTTACCCATTTTGACGCTTTTTTTCCCCCCTCCTCTTTGTGACCGGTCAAATTTATGGGAACGGCCGCGGTTAAGGTCGCCCCGTGGACGTTAACTGCTCAGGTAGAGGAGTCGCACAGGTGACGCAATTGCGCCCGACCTTGCTCCAAAAACATTTTCGCACCCTCGCTCTCTACCCCCGAAGCCGGCATGTGCCCTTGCGGCCCCGCAGGCCTCTCGTGCGCGCCTCTTCCTCGGCCACAAAGGAATCCATTGTACTTTCAAACGAACCGATTTAAATATTTTTTGCTATGGTTAAGGTCACCCGTGGCCGACACGGTTTTAGCTTGATCCACGAAGAATGCGCCGCCGCAATTTCAAGGTGAGACAAAACACTGGCCCCGGACCGACGCCTCCGCAATAAAAGATCGCGTCGCCGACGGTTTGCCGATTTACGCCGGTGTATATCTCGCCGCTGCAGTTTTTGAACCGTGCGACGCTCGCGCGAATTTACGCCCTCTAATTCGGGATTTATTCCCGCGGATGCTGCGCGACCGGTAAAATTGCGTGCGATCGCGAAGAGGCGTTTCAATTATTGAGCGCGCACGCGCGTGTAAAGGGCTGGGGTGGTAAATTGGCGCGAACGAACCGACGCTGTCTTTGTGAAAATTTGAAGAACGGACACTTTCTACGCCGCCAGCGGAAGGAATAATTTCCGCTTAATTGCGGCGTGTTCGACGAGATTCCGTGGTAGCGGAAACGGAGACGTGCGATATTTCAGCGATTTCGAGCGGCCCGTAATGGAGGAGCCGATCGAATGAATTAATTTGCCCCGGGATCGGCAACAATTTGCTCTGGCTACCGCCCCCCCCCCCCCTCCGGAAAAATATCGTAGGATACCGGTTCGGCCGAGGAGTTGAAAACTGCTTCGAAAATTAATAGTCGGCCATTAATTCGAAATACCTACTCGCCGCGTGTGATACATACGCAGTTTAACCACCCCGATCATTAATTTACTTACTTTATGTAACAGGCTGGCGGGCCTCGACGAGCATATTTCTTGCGCGAAATTATATCAGCCGGCTAAAGAGGCTCGGGGAAACTGCTTGTCACCGCGGTAGCCGCGGTTACATTTATCGGCGTCGCAAACAAAATGCTCAAAAGTGTATATTTAGCGGGCGTAATAAATTTGAAATATCGCCCGCGCCGCTGAGGAACGCGCTCCACGCTTCCGTGGAACGATTCCGCGCTTCTAGGAGACAAAGTTACATTGTGATCCGATGGTCTAAGAGCGACGCGAAGCGCACGTGGAGGGATCCGACGGCAGCCATAACATCGAAACGTCCCAGCCAGCGCGAATTCCCTCACAGTAGCCCCTCACAAACTATTTATTCCACCGCTTCTCGTGACAGATTGCCCTTTGCTTGTGAACTTCTCTCGTTCCCAAGTCTCCTTTTCAACCCTTTGCACCCCGAGTATTACTTTTCAACAAAACGGAAGGTATCCTAATTCACAGAAGCCAAGGCGGAACATTTGATCTCGCCGAAAGATTTCTCCGATTTTCAGCGGCGATTCAATCGTCAAAAAGATGCGATGAGTACAATCTTCAGATAAGGGGATTAATTGCTTGTAGAGGAAAAAAAAGGGAAGCGTTAGTTGTTCGACGAAAGGAAGTCGAGTAAAGATAAGCGAAACTTGCTCAGTCGAATGATTTAAAAAACGCTACGTACTGGAGAATTTACATTTAATCCATACCAATGTAATTACACTACTATTATTCTTTTTAGTATCCTGTACTCGGTGCGTACAGCATCTGGTACAGATATTTTTGGCGGATTCTCTCCCCCTCTGTTATTTTCCCTCGCGGAAAATTAGGTTTCGAAGAAACTCGTTTAATCACGCGTGATTTACAGAAACGCCGGACTGGGACGGTATAAAAATTGAAATTACGAGTCACGGACGAAAGGATCATTGCTTGGCTCGATAATTAAGAGCACGCGCAGGACGCGTCATCCGGTTGTGCAGCAAGTGATATAGGGTGTCCGTGTTTGAGTTATTGAATTCAATAGGAATACGCGGATTCCCCGCGGCCGACTGGAAGATTGGACGAATTTATGCGAGCAATGCGCTCGGTGCGCCCCACCCATTTAAAAATACTATCTAGGTGGCCATTTGTCAGGCTTAACTGTGTCTTGAAACCGTTCCTTTTTATTGAATAACGTATAACACCTGCGAAAACACTTGATTCACGTTCAGCGGTATATATCGCCGTGCCGCGGTATTAAATTTGCGGAAATTTAGGAAGATACCCCGCGAATGGGAGCAGAAAAACTATTCGTGCTTCGTGGCCGAGATGATTGCGCTAAAAACGACCTAAACAAGTTGTGTTCGCCTCGAATCAACAGAAGCTGTAATGAACAGGATGAAAACAGGCGATTCGACTATTTCTAGCCAAACAACACGAAAAAAGATAGGCGCCACAGAGAAACCAAGTTATTTAGATACCCAAGCGACTGAAAATAGTTTGAATATGCATTGTATTTTAAAGTAATGGATTGTAAATAGAAGCGGGGAAACTAAACAGCATTACTCATTTCTTTAGTCGCTAAGGAAAGCTTCAATTGAATAGATAGGCACGATCGTTGATCGATAAATCATGATACAAGGGGTTAATAGTACTTCTATTATGAACGACCTATTATTCTCATATGCTCTCTTTTAGCCTCTCGACTGACGCGCCTGAAACAACAGCGATTCGAACAGCAGACGATCTCCATAACACCGCCGCCGTTTTCCGAAATCGGGACTTGGGATGGCCCACTTTACGCTCAGGTTTCTGAGGCAGCGATAGTTGACCGAGGGTATAATCTTTGGTAACGCCAGCGCAAGGTCCCTGATAAAGCGGTCGCGCGCAATCTCGGCCAGAGTTGATCCAAGAGGTCGCGAGGCCCTTCATCATCCCAAGGTCGGGTTTGTGAAGTTTTGGGCATGACTTATCTCACAACCGCGGGCACTCGGCCCGCTGCGGGGGGATGCGACCGCGATAGAAGGGGCGGAAACGGGAGGGAATGAGGAGACACTTGCGTGTGGCTCTGTGCGCGTTCCAGGGGACGGAGGATGATCTTGAAGGTAAATGGAAGTTGAAGCACGAGAGGAAGGACGGTGGAGCGGCTGTTCGGAAAGGGGTGGAAAGCCCGCTGGCTCGGTAAGGTGTTGCAGAAGAGTCGGGACAGGGTTGGAGGAGCCGGCGCGGCGGGGAGGTGAGAGGGCAAGAGGCATCGGGTGACGTCGCGACGCCCCGGGCTCTCCGAGCAAGTTCTCGAAAGTGTCGGCTAAACTGATATGAGAAATGGTCGCTTCGTGCTGCCCGTAGGGGATGAAGGAACTCGACTCTACCTATACGTTACACAGTTGGGAAACGTTCAGGCACCTCGTGCGTTTCTAACCCCCGTTATGCCCCGTACGATATTCGCGGCGATACACCCCGATCGAACGGGTAACCGTCTCACGCTTTCGCGAACGATACCGGCGCGGATTTATCGCGCGGCTCGTCTGCGACCACGCACCCTCGCGCTCTGAGCGCGCGATACACCCGAAACTAGGAACTATGCGTCCCCTAATTCCAGAACCGAGTAGTTGAAAGGGGCGAGACAGTTGACGGTGGCCACTCTACCTACTCTGGACACTGGTACCACATTTCGCGGGAGAACCAGCGAATTGTGCCGCTGGGACGTGGGGTCGTCTAGGGGGGCAAAAAAGTATCGCGTTGTCACTTTGACAAACTAATTATGCCCGCCTGTTAGGGGACTGGGAGCCGTGCAATCATCTCGCGCGGTCGCTACGGGGCGGCATATATTTTAACAGGGTCGGTGAATTAATTCAGAACTATAGTTTAATCCAGTTGCAAGTGTTGCTCGAGTTGCAGTCTCTGCGTGGCGAAACGGCGCGCCAAAATTTCCCGAGCACGCTCGCAGCGAGCGCGACTCGCGAGATACGTCGGAAAAGCTCGCGCAGAAGTCGAAACTCGGGGGCATCGTTTAACAGGCCGCTAATTAAAGCAAGAAATTTAATTACAGACGCGAAGTCTTGGAGAAAGATTGCGAAGTAACTCTGGACGATCGAACGAAAGGCTGGAATGAAATGTCGCTTGTCCCAACCTTAAGGTATGCTTCATAAACGCGCGAAAGGGGTTCGAAAGTGTTTGAGCGGGAAGTAGAGGTCGAAGAAGAAAGTCGAAAGAGGGGCTGGTGCTGGAGGGAGAGGGGAAAAGGAACGCTTATCACTGGCTGCAGCCGCACCGACCGTCGGATCCTTATTTATGGTCCCCGTCAGGCGTCGGTGCGGTACATACCACCTATTTTATCCTCGGGCCTCGTGATACCGAACTCACTTTATTTTCGGCCAGGTTTCCCCCTATTTTCCCGGGGAAAATCGAAGGTAGGCCGTGAAACGCGATCGATTCTAGTGGCGGAGCGATGCATTAAGAGCGGAGAGATTAGGGGCATCGTGGGAGGCAGTCTAGCTTTCTCTGTCGCGAGGCTTGGGCACGCTCGTGGCGCGAATTATCGCGTGTAACAGTATATCGGAGATAGCTGAGACACGCTCGTAAAAGTCTCGGAAGAGCCGGGGGGACGAGATTAGACCGAAGAAGCCGTTAACGCGGCCAAGAAGAGTGGCAACTATTAGGTTCGAGTGGTTGATTATTTAGCATTTGGCACGAGTCCTGAGAACGCTCGGCGGATCCCTCGTCAGATAGACGCCTGTTACGTTTATCGCGGCACGTTATTATGCCGTACGCGCGATGCGTTACCAGCGTATCACGTCCTGGCTGGTTATAGTTCTTCATTAACGCCGACCGTAAAACACCGGTTTGACAGAACGAGATACAAGGAAAATTGATGCACGCTCCCTGGCCCGAGATTAATTCCGTAATTGATATCTATACCGGTACCCTGCAAGCGTACGCGCCGCGGGAAAAAGAAATATCGTTGCGTTTATCGGCGATCGCCAGAGAGCCACTTCATGGCGTACGTTCACGCGAACCACGTGCACACGCATTTGTTCGCCCTCGCCGGGAGTCGGGCGAAACGACCAAGAGGACTGGCGATACTCGTCTGGGACACGAACCAGAATTCCCTGTCGCGGGATTTTAAGTCGGAATCACGATTCCAGCGTGTCGCCGCTGACAGATAGCGAGTAGTTTACCAGCGACGTCTTCAATCATCCGAGCATGTGCACTGGGACAGCGTTTTGGCGGGAGGGAATTTTTCGCGACGACACCGACGAACGGCCGTTAGGAACGGCCTGGAACGTTCGTTTGACACGCGCTCGATGTTACCACGCAGGATGGCCGCGATGTCGCGCGATTCCCGACGCTCTGGCGAGCGATCGGCGTGAATTAAAATGAAGTGTGAACGATGGACTTACCCGTAACGGCCGGTGGAAGGATTCAACGAAAGCAGGGCGTCGTGTGCGGAAGGGTGGCCCGCGGTGGTTTCTTGTAGCTCATGATAGCGGTGGTTCAGACTGTGATCGGTAGTTGCATCCGGAAGTCTGTGGCGATGACTGACTGGTCCGAAATGTTGCCGGATAGAGGCTGTCCGAACGGTGGCGAGGGTGGAATCGAGGGAGACCGTTCCGCGCGCGGAGGAACGATTTCCCGGGGCCGATACGCGCGTGTTTCTCGTACGTGGTGCGGCGAGGAATAAAAAGGGGGACCGAGACGAGCACGATCGAGACTCGCCCGCGAAGGAACCGACGGTGTGTATCTCGGTGGAACCCACGGATTAGAGCCGCGCGTCAAGCCGAAGGCTCTGATCCACCTCCTCGCGCGTGTTTCGCGGAAGGCTCGGTTCGACGTCGGACGCTCGCTCGCTCGCTCGGGTGACGCTCTCTCGCGGGCCAAAGCAAACTTGTCGGATGGCAATACGTGAGTTAAATGTTCACCGCGGATGGTTTACGGCCCGATAGTCCCCACCTCGTACCGCCACGCGGCGCTGCCTCCGTTCTCTCTCTCTCACCGTGCCTCTGCCTCGCTCCTTCCATACCCCGTCCTTCTCCGACCACCTAGAACATTCCCTCGGGTGTCTCTGTCGCTGACACGCGTCCTCTCTTTCCCGCACGCCCGGCATTCTCTCGACGGTCTCGACCACGCGCGTTCGCTCTCCGTCTCCGTCTGTTCCACGGCCCCTCGAGCCTTCCCCTGGCCCCGCGCCCCGTCCCCACTGTCCTGCGGCCAGTGCAAAGGCGGGGAATCCGGGCCGAGGCGAGGGAGCGAGAGGGAATTAGCGACAGAGAGAAAAGTGAGCGCGAAGGGAGAGCGCGCGATTCGGGGGACGCGCGATCAAGACGGAGACGAACGATCCCACGCACACAAGCGGCCGAACCGCGCACGGACGAGACGGGGATTTATATGCAAGGGCGTTGTTAATGGCGGGAGGGGGTACGGCGTAGGGTATAGGCCTGTTGTCTCTTTCTCCGCCGAATGCTGCTCCCTCTCTTCCCGGCTTCTCTAACCTCGTTCCTCTTTCCTTCCACTATCCGTCTCGTCTTCGTCGTTTTTGGTCTATCCTTATTTACGAGAACCACATAGGCATTCGCGTCTTCTTCCTTCGTGCGATCGCGCGCTTTCGTTCCTTTACGTAGGGGGGATACCTTCGATGCCTCTCTGTCTTCGCTCCCCCTCCCTGTTCCGTGTTTCTCCTCTCCCTCGCGCGCGCTCTCTCTGTTTTTCGCTCGCTGGCAGACTCCAAGCACTCACGAGGATGGCCACGATGACGTAACGGAGCACGTGACTACCCGACCGGCCAATAGAACGCCAGCGGTTTGAATCTCGCGGGCAGACGAGACCCCACCTAGTGGCCCACCTTCAGGCCTGGTTATCATCGCATGCACATGCAGGATTGAGCCATTACCTGGTGCTTGGCGTTATAGGTATAATTATATAGCGTCGCGATACACATCGAGTAATGGTGATTTGTGGCCGCTCCTCCGCACACATGCTCGGTTCTCTGTGCAACCACGTGGTGGCCGCACCGCGTACCCCTCCGTACTCCCTCCACCGCTCTCTCCTCTCCCTCGCTCTCCCGCTACCGGAGACCCCGGTCTGCCACTGCGCGAATTATCGACGCGCAAGGAGTATGCGAATTTAATTACTCCCTTATCTCTTTCGGCTTTCCTGTTTTCACGCAGCCGCCTCACGTCGCTGGACCTGCTCCTCCCGTCATCTTTATTTTCTCATCGCTTCTCTCTCCTCTTTCTTTTTTTTTTTCAGGCTTTTTTAATTGCACGGATCCCCGGCGAGCATCGAGAGATAAATGGAGATTTGTTAATCGAGAAATTAACAGGCTTCCTTCGAACAGTGGAATACAGATGCTTCGTCATACTTTGGAAAGTATCGCGCGCTTCAACGCGTCCCTCCACTTTGTGATCTTACGCGTGATTTCACAAAGTAAGATCTGTATATGCAGCAACCGTTATCAGACACTGACGATCGGTGGTCAATTATAATGGAATTCCAGCTCCACCACAACCATATTGCACGTTTGTTGGGATACGATAGGAATTATACACTGTGGGCCACAGTCAAATAGTACCTGTCACGCGGAACAGAGTTCACTTCCCCAGGACAACGCAGTGTCCCACATTATTTCAGTATAAAACTGAATATTTAACGAGGCCATATTATTAATATTGTTATTCGTCTTTATTACTCGGTAAATATACAAAGAAAAGAACTAGCAGGTAATACATTAAAACAGATCGAAGTAAAGTGCCTAGAAGTTTGAAGCCTAACCGTAAGTACAAAAAAGAAAACTAAAATTATATAACTAAATCAGGAAGTAGGAAAGAGAAATTAATAGTACATTAAGAGCAGCGTATTGAATTAATATCTACGTATTCGTTGAGCTTCTTTCATTTCCTTTTTCGATAGTTCTACCCTCCACACAAAGTTGAATCCACGCCGCCGATGCCGCTTCGGAAGCCAGTAGCAAAAGTCATCCTACTTCAAAGCAAGCATTATTGGCGCGCTCGTAATTCCACAGTAAATTCTTCCGGCGAGGAAGAAAGCACGGCAGTTGTAAGTCGCTTCGACAGCCCGGTGATAATTCAGAAAGTCAATTCGTACGTCGTCGCATTAATTCGAATTCGTCGGGAGAATGAACTCGCCGCGAAATTGTGTTTCGCTACGCGGCCAATCCCACTTCTGGCAAATTTAAATCGAGCCTCAACCTACTCGCAGGCGAATTTAGAGGCGGGGATATATACCTACCCTGGGTTGATGGCGCGCGCGCGCGCCCGCGCGCAGCCGAGTAACCGAGCAGACCGAGCGTATATCATCCGACGTTCGTTCGTCAGCGTGCTGAAGAATTTAAAGCGGCCACCGCCTGATACTGCTCCTCCGGGCCCTCTCCCTGCCCTGGCAATGAACAATTTTGAAGAAGATACCGTTATTATGGCGCATGACGCAACGAATGGTATCGACAAGCCCGATGTATTGGCCGATAAATAATGTTGCGACGTAAAATCAATGAATCGGTGCCCAGTCTCCTTTTCCGTTCCGCGTATTTGTTTTGCCGGACAATATTAGCTCCGAAAAAGTCCGCAAAAACACGCGAACACGCGAAATAAATATAAACGGGCGCGCGGGCAAAAAAGTTCGCGGCGAAGATATATTACGGAGCCTTTTATTAGTCCCTACCGAATTACACGGGACTATTGCTCTCTCCGCCGCGTCACAATTTCTACCGTGCACCTGGTCTACCCCCTATCCGTCAAAAGTTTATTTACATCTGAAATACACACTTAATCTGTTCACTGAAAAATATCTGCGTAGGTAGGAGTCGTTTAAATATACCTTCCTAATCCGTGGCACACCTAGAAAGGTCTTTGTAATAAGAAAAGAAAACTGAATTTAATTGTTAAAATAAATTTGAACAATCACCTAAAGAATTTTATTACATAAACTTGCGTAATAATATTTTTATCCGTTCAACTCGGCTCCCCCCAAGATTATATTAGATCCTAATTATCTTTAAATAAACTAAGTAAATGTCCACATTATTTAAATTATAGATTTAATCCTTCGATAATTTGATAGCTCTGCAAATATTTTAATCCCATCAATAACATATGGTGATTTCTAAAGTTCGGGTGGCGCGGTGGCCACGTGGTTTCCGGAATGTTTCCAGCGGCGGCTTAGGTTGGGTTAGAAGGTCTAGGTACGTGTTCGTAGTTTGACGGAATGTTATTGCGGCCATAATCGCAGGCGCCAACAGGTGCGAGCTTGCACAAGCCTACACGCGAATGTATACGTAAGCTCGTAGGAGTGTATCGGTGAGCCGTGTATACCTATATTACCGCCATAGGGCAATAAAGACCCCATCCCTATAATCTATGGCGGAAACAATAACTAAACAGGCCGGCGGAGCCGGCCAACCAGTGCTGACCCACTACGAGTCGTTCGTAATGCTAATGGCCGCACCGTTGTCAATATTTTGACAGGAAATTAAGATGTGTCGGTTTCACCTCGATGACCAGCCCGTTAAACACCCTTCCTCGCTTCCAAACTCACCCCCTCGAACGTGGAGGACTCAACGGTTTATCGAGTGTTCTTATAAATCCTTATTTCATCACACGTACAATTTTCCAAGGATACAAGCGAAGTAAAACTGTACGTATCGGTGCACCAGCAGGGAGAGAGTTACATAAGACGTAGCATCGATCAATGGCGGCGCACAGAATGTCTCAAGCCTCGGCGTGGAAGGCGAAGTTACACCGCAGCTGAACTTTCCAGCCCGGAAGCTTGATTAATGTTGCGCATGGAAGACTGCGAACGGCACATAACGAAATAATATTTCCGGCAACATCGCGGAAACACCTCGAGCCGCGTTTTCCTTTCAAATGTATCGCATGCGCTTCCGCGGCGAGAGAGATGCGCCGAGTGTCACCGCGTGAAAGTCAATGTCGCGTTTATGCAGCCTCGAGACGCGTGGATTTTCATTCGCGATCGATCGCCCGTCAACGTGCACGTCGAATGTTGATCACCGGCTTCCACCGAAGTCGCGGCGCCCATAATTTTCGATCGGTATGATTGCCAGGCAAGTTATAAATTATTGAAGCTGTACGACTGCAGGGGAATTACTCTCAAAATTTCTTGCAGCGTGAAATGTTTTTACGGGAGTGTAATAATATTTAATATACATTCACCGATCTCTGGAAGAATGATTTCGGCGCAGGAGCTTCGAGTGGGACGAGATAAAGATATCGGCGCGAATATAGAAGCTTGAAAAGTTAGTTGCTGTGTAAGAGGGTGTAGTTTGCCACTGACCCACTTGCCCGGACCCTCTAATGTATATTAATAGCGGGATCGTGGCAACCTAACGGATAATACCTCTCATTCTCGGGATTCCGGGGCATCGTCGGGCGTCAAAAAAGGAGCCGGCCCCGGAAGTTCCTAATTTTCAGGAGAAATACGTTTAGCCGGAGCGCGCGGATGGTTTACGATGGTTCCGCGATGCAATGGCACTCTTGCAACAGCCCCGAACGCTCGGGGACGCGCGTTTCTACACGTTCGCAGTGTCCGTACGTGTACGGTGTGTGTGTATAGAGGAGGATGCGACGTATCTCCTGCCTCGATCTACTTCCTTATCGCAGCGAAATTGTCCTGCTCGCCGTGGCAGGTCCCCGGTCTCTTCCTTCCCCGAGACCAAGGGAGCGGGTAGCAAGGGCCGCGGGGCAAGGTGGAGGAGGGAAGGGGGGGGGGTGGGAGAGACCGTACATTACTGCTCGCGAAAAAAGACCATCCACAGGACGTTTAATTTCCGAAGCCTTTCCGCCAGCTCCATTCAAGGCGTCCGTGAATCCACGGCCAGGGCATGAATCCCGTCATTCAGCTGCCTCCCCACGCTACCACCCCTTCCCACCTCTCTGCCCTCTTCAGACTTACAGCTGCGGGGCACGACGGTGAAAAGCGTGGTCGCGGGCAATCTTCCCTCCGATACCCACTTCAACCCTCTCCCCCACCATAGAAAATCTCGCTGCAACGGAGGCTGTGCGCGGTAAAGCGGGATAGAGGAGATACGCCGGTTTGCAGTTCTTTGTCGGCCTTGAGTGATGCTCGCCCTTCCGCGTGCCCTATGATTAAACTATCCCTAGACGAACCGATGGACAAATATAGTGATAAGTATTCTTCCATAATCCTGTTCTGTTAAAAATCTGGCGTGATGCATTTTTAGGTATTGTAATGCTATTATTATTGGTACTGTTATTGCTATAGTTTCAAAAGCAGAAATGATAGCCGAACTATATCCCAACTAATTCCCAACTGTTGTCAAATGTTGGCCAACCAAAAATTCTATTAGAGGCATATCTCGATGGACACTGACATACAATTAAGAATATAAATGAAATCTCTATAATCGAGCTCATTTAAGAAGGAACTGAATTCGCGCATGTAGAATGCGATCATTGGCTCCGAGGGAGCGTTTGTTTGTGGTATAGCCAATAGTAACTTGTTTCGTCGCCAACATGTGCAGAACCGATCTAAACACGTCGGTCGGCAAGTTTCTTCTTAAATGAGCTCGAGTATAAACACATAAAAATGCGGCATAAAAGACCGCGACGCGCCGGCCGCAGGATTAAGTTTCTACCAACAAAGGGAATTTTTTTGTGGCGAGCCGAACGCGTCGTAGCAAGTTCCAGCAGCGAAGGCCAAACGATCCGCCGCGCGTAAGCTAGCGCGTCAAAACAAACGCGCGACCTTTCCTCGTCCTAGCGGTGAGTCTTTTCGAGCCTGACGTGGAGGAGCTAAGCGTGGCCCAGGCAGCTTGTAAATAAGTAGTCTGACGAGAGCGACCGAGGGAACCACATCGATATTCGAGTAAGCTGTTATATCATTTAGACCAAGCGCGTCATTATATTATCCGTACCATAAACCCTACAATTTTCAAATTTACATTTTACATTCTTAATTAAATTGGTGCTATAAAATGGGTTCAAACAAGCAATTAATCGCCGCCTGTGAGCTTGACCCTTTCTCAAAGTCACCCCCCTCCCTTCTGGAAAAAAGTCTGCGAACGTCCTTGGTTTTTGTATTAAATAACTCTAATTTATCGATGCGAGACAATATCTGGAAAGAACAGCAGACAATTTTAAAACTCGAATAGTAATTTCCACCTGCACGCATTCGAGCCGCTGCCCTCGGTCGATTTACGATATCGTTATCTCTCGGGAGTTAATTTCTCACGAAAGCACGATTAATTTGTTCACCTGTATTCCCGGATCTTATCTCGCCGTCTTTATCCGGCGAGGCGTCGCTGCTTTCACCGTGATCTCATCGGGGCACCGTGAACGGGGCCGAGTTTTGTATCGCGTGAATTCGCGACACGTTGCGCGCGATGTAGTTTCCCCAGTCGGAAGCTCATCGGGGATGCCGCCTAAGTGGCCAGGGCGCATAAATCTTGGACTAATTCGGTAAACAGCGAACGTCTTGGACCCCCCGCGGCGGACTGCTGCGTTAAACAGCCCGTAAAGAAAACGCGACAACAATTATTCCCCTTTGTGCCGACGCCTGTACGCGCAATCAAGCTAATCCTGCGGAGCGACAGCCAAGGCTTAGGTCCCCTCCGGCGAACACGCCGGCATATTTGTCAGGGGTTGTTACTTAAAGAAGTGGAGTTCCAAACCATAGAAGCTGTTCTTCTTCCAACGATACAATTCAGAAGGAAGGGATGCAGGTGAGTAATTTGATTGTATAATAACTTACCAGATCAATTCCATAAATATATATATTCAACTCAGTGGCGCACTCAGGATTTAGTCTTAGGGGAGGCGAGTTGAACGGATAAAAATATTTGTAAGAACAATTCACTTAATGTATTTTCATTTAATGTAAACTCAATAAAATTTAATATCGCTCAGGTTTCTAATATTGTCACTCCTTATATCTCGCAAAGCAACCACTGAAATTTATCGGGCATGAACTGAATTAGTAGGTACCTAAGTACTTAAATATAGTTAGGAGGATATACCTTCTGTAATTGCAGTGCCACGTGGTCAAGAATTACATAAAGGGAAGTATTTTAGCGAATCTTAACAGTGTAAAAATTTATTAAATTGTGGTGTCAGTGAGATTGAAAAATCTAAAAAAGGTCGGCGGGAAGTAAGTATTTTTGTTTTGACTATTTATGAATTTTTGTGTACTAAGTACTGCGTGATATTTTTTCGTGA
This sequence comes from Andrena flavipes, assembly GCA_963971345.1. NCBI lineage: Eukaryota > Metazoa > Arthropoda > Insecta > Hymenoptera > Andrenidae > Andrena > Andrena flavipes. Next base: position 79,251,167 of record OZ020480.1, read on the forward strand.
ATATTTTGTGGAAAATATTCTGTATACCTAATGAAATTTGTAAACTTTTGGTATGTACTAAGTCAATAAAATACTAAAATAAAATCCACTTTTCTTTCCTTTTTACTAAGCCCCTTCCGCGGCAGTGCCAAGCAGAGAAGGCAAAAATTTATTTGAATAAAATTTCGGGTACCGAATAAAAGAAAAACTAATTATTCGTCATGCGTTAAATAAAGTTAATTCGGGTTAACGAACGAACCACGAATAATCTTTCTAACTTTTCCTTGTTACTCGAAAGATTATTTAAATAAAAATTTTGTCCATCTCACATGAAAATACGTTTCGAACATAGGTATTCTGTTTCGATAATATCTTGTCAGGAGAGTCAAGTTCAAAGGTAACGGAAACGATAAAACGTTGACGTTTAAAACATCCCTCAGGAGAGCATGCAGTCAGACTCGTATAGAACCGGATAAAACCCGGGACGGTAGCATATTTATTTTCCATGCCATTTAATAGCCGGCTCGCCGCGACAAGACAATCATACGAGTTTGGAAAATCGTCGAGCTAACTTAACGGCGCTATAAAATCCGGCTCCTGGAGGGCACGCGCGTATCCCACATCCCCGTAGCGTCGCGTCGCGTCGTCGGTGCCACCCCACGCGCGGACTTACCCTCTGGCACGCGGGTGCTCCGGCAACGGGACGATCCCGGGGACACTCCTTCCGCCACGTATATTCTCATTTGGCCGGCGTGTTTTACAACTCGACTCTCGTTTCACGACCGCTAAACGTGATGGATGCCTAGAAGTTGCACGGGCCCGCAAATCATAACCGGCTGAGCGTGCACGCGCGTGCTCACGTCGGGGCAGCCAGCTCGCTCCGCTCGCCGGCTCGTTATTCGGTGAAATATATCGCGTTACGCAGTTACGCAAGCGAGTACAACGCTTCCGCGTTTGAGATATCGCAGCGCGGAATGCACGCGCGCCGATTAATTAAACCGCGGCAAAAATGCACCGACTTCCAGCTTCGCGCGTCCAACGAGCTCGCGAAATTTCCGCGCGACGAAGATTGGGGGGGAGAGGGGCCATCTGGGCACGGAGGTTCGCGCTAGAAATATCGAATGACGCGCGGAAGAAAGTGAGATTTGTGGCGGTGTACGTTTCAGGAGGTTGACTCGTTTCTGTTAACCTGTCTGTTTCTGCTGTTTAACGCGAATTAACATTTCGCCGTCGATCGGGAAAGTTTGACGACACGAGGGGGTTGCGGGCCGTAATCCGTGGCGCGCGGCTGATTTATCGGCCAGATAAATATGACTGCTACGGCCTCTGGAACTTCCCTTCGACGAATTTCGATATTAGATAAAGAAGAGGGAGAAGAAGTTTCATCGTGAATCACGTCTCGCGGGGAACGGGAGGTGGAGGGGTGGATTTTTGCAAGGATTCGTGTATCGTTGGCCGAACCCGCAAGCACCGGGGTCGCTTACGTTCGAACGTCGAAGGATTTGCCTGTTGTTTACAACGGGCCGAGTAAAGTTTACGCGGTCGAGATAAATTCTCGCGGCAAGGTGGCTGCGGGTGCTCCGAACACCGTCAGGATCAGCGAGATCCCTAATGAATCTGGCCGAAGGACCCTGCGGGAGTTGGCCCCTCCACTTTTGAGCGGGTGCAGCGAACTTTAGCGCGGTACCTCGGTCTCGCGGTAGCTAAGACTTGGTTTCGAGTTTCCAACGAGCCCGGGATACCTTACAAGGTATCGTTCCACCTTCCACCAACTTACGACCGTTTGCAATTACCTACACTTATAACTACGTACGAAAGCTACGGATTCTCTGCGGTGCCCGCAGTCCACCGCCGCGTTCCATCCGCCCAAGTATTCGCCAAGTTACTGTTATTCTTGCAAAACTCAAGACGCGTAAATAACGCGGACAGCAGTTGGACACGGCCGAGCGTGGTTTAAGGGGACGGAGTAACCCCTCGCCGATAGGGGGAAGAACTAGCTTCGCTGCGCGCACTTCCTGCTCGGAAACTATTCATAGTAAAGGATCTGCGCCTGTACACGGAATGTCTCGCCTCGCAGAAATAGCTATTTAGCTACCTACGCGAATTTACGAAGAAATTACATATTTGAGTAGTTATCATTCGCTCTGACCGTCTTTAATCTAAGTAGTCGGAAGATAAGCGATCCAAAATATCCAAAACTCGGCAAGTTCGCTGAGAGATCGTAGTTCGAGTTTGGAAGCGACACGGTTGAGCGGGTGGTGTAAGCGCGCGATAATAGCCAGGCGGGTGGAGTAACTTTTGCCGCATTTTGTCGTGCACGGAGAGGGCAGTAATAGTTACATATTCTCGTTGACCAGGTCCATTTCGACCATGATGGCCGCGATATACGGTCGCGTTACGGTTCACCGAACGATTTGACGCCGAGAGGCAGAGTCTCCGTGGTCCGGCCGCGGATGCGACCGCGGCCAGACGTTAATATGCGCTCTGCCTCGTGACTGTTAATCTCCTCGGAGCTGGTCACGGTCGCTTTACTTTTACGTGCGCGTCTGGCGAGAAGTTTGAGCGACGAGAGAAGAAGCAAAACGAGCCCGTGAATCCTTGGCTCTACGGAACCTCGGGCTTACGATCGCGGGAACGACGCGGACGCTTCGGGTGCAATTGATTCGTTCGTTATCCGTCTGTCGGAAGGGAATCGCCCGGAGTCGCGTTGACGCGTTGATCGAGACCGGTTCGGGATCGCGGAAAAGCACGCGGACCGGTGCAAAACAACGGGGGCAATTTCGTTTGCACGGGTGCCCGGCTCGGGCGACACCGTAGCGGCGCGGAATAATAGGCCGCCGCCGTCGATAGATCAATTCGAAAATGCCGAGTTAATGATTAGCTCGCTCGGTTCTTGGCAATTTATCGGCAAATGCCGGGGCCCCGGTGCCGGGAGTGACTTCGATAGTTAATTCACAGATAAGCATGCATTGAAAATGACGGATCGGCCGCGCACGGGCGGCGAACCGGCGCTCAAGAGAATTTCTCGCGCATAAATAAAGGTGGCGGCCCGTGGAATCGTGGGCCTCGCGAGGTGCTGCGGCCACCGCCGCGCCGCCGCCGCCGCCGACGACGACGACGAGGACGACGTCATCGTCGTTTCGCCGTGCGATACATAGGTAGGTGGATAGTCCCGTATACATGTATCTATATATGTATATATATTCCAGGGACTTTGGCCATGGAGAGTCTTCAACCCCCTTTCTCTCCTCCCACTCGCGGGAGAAGACACGGTCGAGCACGGCGAGAGATAGCACGGCGAGAAGGGAAGGCGAAAGGCAAAGAAGATCAGGGACGCCGGGGCGAAAAACAGAGAAAGAGTATAAAGTTCTCTGGACACACGGGCCCCGACGCATACGTAGCCACGGTACACCAGGTATGGCGTAGTGGCGAGGCGGCGTGTTGGTAGCGATAAATCATGGGTTACCACATTGTAGCCCAGTAAATCATCGGACGCGGGGAACGCGAGAGCTTCCCAGCGTGAAATGAAACGAATTCATCTCTGTCAGCCCCCACTACCTGCCCCTTGCTCGCCTCTCTTTCCCAGCCCTTCTCTTTCTCCCTCTCGCCGCCAACCCCACCGCCTCCCCCGGTTACTCTTGCTCGCTCGGTCCCTTTCTCATTCCACCTCATTCTCTCTCATTCTCTCTCTTCCCCCCCCCCCTGTATCTCGTTTCACCTCGTGCACTACCACCATCCCTCGATCCGCCGCCCACAACCCCCTCGACCCTTCCTAGCCCGGTGTTTTCTATCCTTCGCACGCAACGGAATAGGGTGGATACCTACCTATGTATACACCATCCGCCTCGCACATATTTACTTTCCTCCCGGTTATACATAATACTTGCTTCCACATACCCTCGTCACGCTTCTTTCCAAGAGAATCATCTAGAGTCTTTCGCGCGCGCGATTCCTACGTCCTCTTATTCTTATTCTTCTTCTTATTCCTCATCTCTCTCCGCCCTCTTCACCCCGAACACCCCCCGCGCGGTTCGTCCCTCCTATACTCTTCCTCGCCATCGCGCGGAGTGCCTCCATTATTCTCCTCCGAACTATTCTTCGGGTCCTACCGATACCTAGCCCGTTACGCCCGCGTTGGTGTTTCATTTTCGGCCGGAGGGTTTATTAAATCTCCTCCCCGCCCCTCGGCCATCATTGACGCGGGCGCGCATCTCGCGCACGACGGCGGGAAACTATCCGGCGATTCACGGCGTCACGATCGCGCGGGGGACGCGTAATCGCGGAACGTCCGACTGCGTTTCGAGCGGTATTGTTCTTTAATACGGGCATAAATCAGCGGACATTTGCGTGGCGGCGCCGTCCCCCTTTTCGAGCGCCGAAAGATGCCGTTTCGAATCGCGGAACACCGCGAGATCCCGCCCTTGCCGCGCGCGTGGCACCAGAGGTCAATCGCACCCCTTTCGCTCCCCCGATGCGAACCCCCAAACCCTCGCCCCCTGTAAAAGACACTCGGGATAACAACCTCGATGGTCTTCAGCGCGAGCCATCGGGCCGTCCATTTTGTTCAGGAACGCCTTCCGAACGCGTTGATTTTCTTTCCTCGTGACGTTAAGTCGGGGCTCGGCCACCGTGGCGGCGGGGCTGGTGGCGGGGGATGCACGTCGGCACCGCGATATTTATCGTAATTTGATACAAGCGGGCCACGGACAAAAAAATTGCTTCCAGCTAGCTCGAGACCGGCCGCGGGAGAAGGGATGAAAAGGTGGGGGCTAGAAAGGAGAGCCATAGATCGCGAGCAGCTCAGACGCAGCCGCGCCCCCGCCCTCTTCAACCCCCTGTGCGACTCGCTATCGTCCGATACCGCTCGTTTCTCCGGCCCCCTCGGGTACTCCAACTTTTCCCTTCCCTTTGCTCCCCCGCTCCCCTCGCCCCTCTTCCCCCACTGTATTATACGTTTTTCCCTGATCCGGCCTTCGATCATCCCGGGTAAACACAGCGGTGACCGATGACTCGCGAAAACGAGCCCAGCTTCCTGACCAGACCGGTAAACTCGACCGCTTTCTGACGCAGCGCGCCTCACCCACCCCCCGCGCGATCAAATTTAATATGTTTCCCTTCCTTCTTTTATTTTTTTTTTATTTTTTTTTTTTGGGTTGACATTTTTCCGTCCGACACTTTGGAGTTTAATTCAACGGCGGGGACGCGAGTTCGACGCTGATACCGAAATTGCGCTCCGTTACATCGTAAATTCCGCGATAAATCCACACGCGCGAAATAGTAACGCGGAAACGCCGCGCGCTGTTTGGACGAACGCAGAAATTGCCGCTGACGACGACAAATATTTCGTTACGGTCGTATTTTCCCTGTAACTCTGTTTGATTTAATCTTTGCCTTTTTTATTGGCGAGCAATGGATATTCCTGGCAATCTCTGGGCTTCGAGGTGAGGGACAGGACGCCAGGGCCACAAAGGCGAGCGCAGGGTACCTATCGGTCTTGGTTCGAAGAAACTCGTTCCCGCTGACCGAATAGATCTTCATTAACATCAGGTAGATTCGAAAAAACAGACCCGTTATTTATCATCCTCAATTAAGCCCGGCTCTCGCTTGATAAATAGTATCGTTGATCAGGTGACAGAAAATGGTCCTTGATTTATTAATGTCGAAAAGTTGCTCGAAACGCGACAACGTAGTCATTTTAATCTTATTACAACCTCGAAGGATTATTCGGGAAATTATGACCGAAATTTTTACGCTTCTCGAAGGACTAATTACGAGATCCCTGTAAACGGTAATCGATGCCCTCCATCCAATCCTTTGCCAAATATAAATAGAATACGTAGCTTCTAAGCTGAAAGCTTCTTGCAGCTCGCGTCCGTGACGCAGAGCCATTCTTACAATTAAAAACGGGACCAACGAAGGGCGAGGAGAAGGAGGGACCTGTAATTTATAGAAGGGAAACGTCGGAAGGATGAAGAGAGCGTCGTGGACGGCGTAACGCACGACTGCAACTAATCCGCGAAAGGTCGTTGGTCACGGGGAGCAAGAATGCAAGGAAGTAGTGCACTAATTAGGAATCACCTCCATTTGTTCTTTTATTTAATCAGTGCAGCGGGGGGTGCTCGAGTAGATAGCCAGGACGGGCGGAAGAGGAAAAGCCGAAGCAGAGAAGGGAAGGACGAGGAGGGGGGTGGTGGAGGAGGAGGGAGGGTTTCTCGCGTTGCGGTGGCAGACTATTACGGGACTCCCACATAAATTGGATTGTCGCTCGGTCCAAATGTATGTAGCGATAAATCCAGCCGGCAAAAATAATGGCGACTCATTTTGTAAATGGCGTAAAACTTAAAATTGTGCCGGCCCCGTCGGTGAGCTTTATGGATGGGGTGACAGCGTCTCTATCGCAATCGGTATCAGTGAACCGGCTTAGAAAAAGAGATAGATAGGTCCGGTCGAATAGAATTGGTTACGTGAGCAAAGGAAGGATACCGCGTCGGAGGAAGAGGGGCTGGAGCCTTACCACCCCGCCAATAAAGCGTGCCCCGACTTTCCTTTGTCTCCGCTGTCCTCGATCGTCGGCAATACGCATCTAAAGCGTGCTGCTTGACGAATCAACTCGATATATCGTTCTGTGTTAACGAATTCCTGGTGGAAGGAATAGAAGTAACGAAAATAAAAACAGAAAATACTTGTTTCCGGACAGTTCTGTTGGGTAACGGGTCCATTTACATTATTTCGTCAGGGTTTTTGCGAATCGGGACGAGGGGGAACGAGATCTCGCGCGGGTAATTTGACGATCGCACAGGCCTATCGGCCTGACTCACCCCTGACGTATGCGAGAGCCCTTAACCCCTCCGAATCTCATGACTATCTGTGCCGAGGACCAAACCTGGGACCACCTTTATAGCCGACTTCATTGAACGCAGCGCGCGTTTATCTCTGAACCTGTACGTCATCCCCTCACCCGGCCCTCCGCCCGCCAACCCTATCCTGGCACCCTTTCTCTCTCCGTCTCGCTCTGCCCGCCTCTGTCCCCTTTATTCTGTCAACGTGGCACTCAGCCACGGTGCATCTTCCCGTGGTTCGACGGGGAGGAACTGTAAAGCCCGAACCGCTTCGTCTTCATTTACCAATGCCCAACATTGATTCTCGTTCTTCTCATTGCCATTGTCGCGAGGCGGTGCTAAGTTAGAGTAAGGGGTTGGGCGGCTTTATTTATAGAATAGACCACAACAGCCCGAAGTCTGGTGCATCGAAACGATCGCGATTCGTCGCTGCCAAAGAAAGTGTTTTGTTTTTTTTTCTTCTTATTTTTTATTTTTTCTTTATCGTGCTGTTCTCGAGTCGCTCGACTTCGTCGATTAGAAGTGAGAGGGCAGGAGCCACCCTGAAGAAACGGAGACGATTCGTCGAATATACCAGGCGAAGATCGAGCGAAGGTAGTTCCGTTTCTTGCCACGAAGTAATAAAAGACCCGAGCGTGGTAAGAAAGCCGCGCGTTCGAGATAGATAGGAAATCTAATTCCCGGGCAGAGGGTGGTGTCCAGGTCTGGGAGATCATCCCTCAGCGTATTATTTATACGCCAGCGAAATTGGTGGTCGGGCACGCCAGGCACGCTCTCCCATCCCTCTTGGATACAGGCCCAGCAATGCTCGTTATTTTCTACCCTTTCCGGGGCGAAAATTTCATATATGAAATGCTGCCCGCGCGACAACATTCTTTAAATTAATATACAACCGCGGAGTGGAGTAAGCTGAACGTAATAGGTTAATATCTCGCTGGGACCGCACTTTGCGAGTCAATTTTGGGACGAGCAATTCCCGGGGGTGTTCTCGAGCGCATTTGTCGCTCATTGTCGCGTTCGTCCCTAACACCCACCCCCTTGGATCCTGGTAGATCGATTCATCCGTTTATGAATTTTTTCTGGCACGAATCAAAGAACGTTCAGCACTTGAAAATGAATTTCATTGCCATGCAAAATACTTGGAGTCAGTTGACCGACCAGGAAGCTCGGGCGAGGAGCGCTCTGTTCTCCGTGCGCTTCCTAAATTACGTACGGAGATGATCGTGGAAATCGGGGCACGTAAGGCAGCAGGGAAAGCTGATCGAAAGCCAATAATTGGGATAAACCCGTCCCCGACCGGCAGTTTCCATGAGATCTTGTTTCACGGCTCGATTCTGTCACGAACCGTGCGAGGAGTTTCGGTACCGCATTCTCGCCGAAGGGGATAACTAGAAAACTTCTTTTCCTCTCGGCTCCCCCGGCCCGACACGAAACACTTTCTGCGGCACACCCCCTCGTTCCTGACAATTCCTCCCCCGTTTATCCTTATCCTTATACCAGTCGTACAGCTGGAGGGAAGCAGAGGCCAGAGGATGAGGAGGGATGAGGAGGAGGTGGTGGTGGAGGAGAAGGGCGAAGAGGAGGGTATCTTCGCGGTGCAGGGACGTGTTCACCCAAATGCGCTGTTAAAATTTTGGACACAATCTCACCATTTGTCTTGCGGGACCTGGGAATAAATCTCCGGCGGCTCAGGCGGACTAAGAAAAACGCCTCGCCCCATGTTACACGCGCGAGCGCCAGCTAGCGAGCCTACGTCCGTGTGGATCAACCGGGCGCGCCGGTGTGGGTGCGTGCCTCGAGGTACCCCCGGAGGTTTCCACCTTTTTATACGTCTTTTTCTTCATTTTGCCACCCCTACGGTCACCGGGGACTGAAACATCGAACGAACCCCCGCTTCCATCCGGTGTCCGATGTTCCTTCGATAAATCATAATACTCGTATTAACATTCCACGCACTTCTTTCGCGCCACCGCTCCTCCGCGCTCCTCCCGGCCAGGATGGATGGACCCGTCCTACCCACCGACCCTGCAAAAACTTTTCGATAGAGCGTGGGTGGCGGTTTGCGCGAAGTAAGCAAACCGAGGGGTGTGGGGCCAGCGGGCCGACAGGGGGTGGGCCGCGGGGGAGAGAAGGAAAATCGAATTGGTCCCGCGATAAGACGCGCGAATCGTTCAATACCGGAGACCTGTTATTACCGACCTTTTCCTTTTTGCGGCAGGGAACGCACGAAGTTGCTAAAACAGGCTGCGCCCGCGCGAATAATTCATCCCGTTGACGTTGCGCCGCGGTAAATCAGTCTTTGCGGTATCCTTGACTTCGTACCATCGATACCGATCCCGGCCGGCAAGATTTAATACTTTTTCTCCGCCGAAGCGACCGCATCGCTTCCACTCGAGTATTCGATCGGGACTTAATTTCAAGAGACTGCCGCCACGCTTCTCCCCCGTCTACCGCAACCACTTTCTCGCAACGTCCGCGTAGCCTGCGATCCCTTCCACCGCTCCGAATCGCGCGGTAAGATAACGTAACGCGCGAGGAACAATCCGCGAGTACGTAACGCTGCATTCCAAAGAAGTGCCTTGCGTAACTAGGGTTACCAGATCCGAAAATGAAGAAGGAGGGCAATCTAGTCTGAAATCGTTTCAAAAGGAGGATGTTGTGAATTAAAACCAAATTTTAGATATCAACTTTTATTATGTAACACCTATAAATATTAATGTTTTCTTAAATAATAAAAGTAGATATATAAAATTTGGTTTTATTTTACATCTGGATCTGGCAAGTAGTGATGGAATCATGCGTGGTGAAGCCGGGACGAGTGGATCGCTTGAGTTATGGATAAATCAAAAAAAGGAGGACATTTTTAGGTGATAGGAGGTCACTGCATTTCTGTAAAAACAGGTCACGTCCTCCCTTTGGATACCATACAGTAACCCTACGCATAACCGAACGTTCTCAACTTTAAAGTGCGTCCTCCAACCAACTGAAGTCTATTACACTTATAAGAGTTTCATTGCAAGGTCCCCTGATTGATTGAAACTTAACGGAAACAGTTTAGGAGCAGACGCTGGAAGCCACGCAAGGAGCAGCGGTTTCGGAGGAAGCGGACGGCGCGACCAGGTCGCGGGAATATCGAAGACGGACGCATCTACATTTCGGTGCGGCACTTTATATGACGATAACTCAGAACCGCGACATCACTGCTCGCTCGCGTACAGTATTCTCGGTCGGTGAAGAGACCCGGCGTAAAATATGTGTCTGGTGTCTTATTCTTCACCCGGCTGGTTCCTCCTAAAGCCGGCAAGACCGAAAGGCAGCGGAACAGAAGAAGGGAAGGGAGAAAACAAAGGAAGGAGCACTCGAACGCTGGGGGTTGGTCGGCCCCGTCTTTCTTCGGCTGTTCGCGAAACGTCGTTATTGCCGGTGCTGTTTCGACGTTGCTCCCGGTCCTGCGTTTCCCGGCGAACTTACGATTATTATCGCGGTCGGCCGGGATGGCCGCGGAACGCGGCTCCTGTCACATTATCGTTCCGACCGTGGACATCACCGTGGGATGCTTCACTGGCCACGCTACGTCGCTGCGCGAACCGCGCGACCCTTCCGCCCGATTTTCTGGTGCCTGGGTAGCTAACGTCCACTCCAATGTCCCTGGATCTTCATCGACTCGCCCGTGTTCCCGATGTCGACGCCGCGGGATACATGGTTGTACACTATCCACGAGCACGATTCGATGCACTGGATTTGACAAAAGAAGAATTATAGTCGGTTGATGAGAGTTTCTTCGCTGGACACCAGCTGATGGTACTTGTTCCAAGGAATCTCCGAGGGAGATGGTTGTAACTGGCGATCGCCGGATCGATGTCTAACGACGACTTACGACAGCTTGGCCGTGCTCCGTTGTTTTCTTCCTGCTCTAACCCGCAGCCAGTTCCATTAGTTTCCGGCATAATATTGTAATTTGTTGGAGGCTGGGAGGAGGTTAGATGGTAGGCGTGCGCTTTTATACCGAGCGACGCGACGCGAGTCAGTTCTTCATGACGATGAAAGGGAGATTACTTCGCAGTGGTTGCTTTAGGAGAAGGGCGGAACGTGTTCTTGCATACATTTAAAATATTCTGGTTCAGAGCCTCCTCGTAAACCTCCTAGCGGGCTGTATGTACCCAATACACGGCCGTAAGGGAGTAATGTATGCGGTTCTGGTAATGCACTTAGGAAGATAAGAGTTTCCCCACTTATTCGGGAATATTACCCGGCCCTGAAAAACCAACAGACGCTGCAGAAAGGACAAAACACGCCGGCTGGCGACCCGCGAACCTGCTGAAAACGATAAGAATTATTTGTAACGTTCAAGTGGGAGAATCTATTCGATCCGATTTAATTACGTCACGCCCGCTCCCGCCGCGGTCCCGCTGGCAATGATTTCGGTAAACAGTAAGATTTCCCAGCGGCAAACACCCACGGGATGTAAAAGTAGCATGGAACAGCGGAATCACTCTGTTCTCGTAGGACCTTCAGCCTTGGTGCTTCCGAGACACCTAACCAATTAACATATGAATCTTCTCAACTTGACCAATCGCTATTTAAGTCGTAAAGATAATTCTCGTCGCTATATAGGGCGGGTGGATGTAGGTGGAGCGACTCGAGCATCGATATTCAACATTAGGCCCCCGATATTTACAAGTTTCCGCTGGTTCCGCTTTCGTCGCATGGCCCGAGGATCCGATTAACTTCCTTCGGACTCCGTTAAGAGTTCCGACCGCGAGCACGTGGCTGAATCTTATATGAGCTTCTAATGCATTACCCTGTCTATGGGTGAGAGAGAGAGAGATAGAACGAGAGTTGCGGAGAGGCGGAGGGGTCGAGCGGGGAGCAGCGCATGCAAGCTCGCAGGCCGGAATGGAGTCGTAGGATAGCAATTTCGACCGAGCAGTAATAAAGCACGTCTGCGCGCCGAAATCCTGATGAATGGCCGCGCTTAGGCTTGAAATGGAGAAGCGACGAGCCACTAACACTTACTCTGTCTCGTGCTTTCTCTCTCCCTGTCTCTCTCTCTCGCTCTCTCTCTCTCGTTCCTCTCCACTCCTCGCCGTTTCACCCTGGTGGTATACCCGCGTGCATGATCCTTCCTCCCTCTATCTCTCGGCGGAGCATTCCCTTCCTCTCGTTCCATCGGCATCGCTCTGATCATTCATGACTTTGTCCTCCTCTGTCTCGATTCGTCTGCTTTATCCCTCGCCTGATCCCTCCACATTTCAACGTGGCCCGGCGCAATTTATGCATTCGATTTAGTATCGGCATGTTGCGGAGGTGTCATTGTTTTATCGGGCTTTATAATGAAGCGGAGATTCCTTTTATTCCGGACGAACGTATTTTTATTGGGAGACTGCTCTGGATTTCTTGTGCATTCGCTTTTTATAATTTAGATATCGATGAGCGTGGACGGTGTTAGAGGGACGACTGAGGCTTCAGGCTTACTGGGTCTCACAAATATTCTGATTAGTATCAATGGTATCAGGCTTATACGAAATAAAAAATTCCCAAAAGATTCTTAATCTGTATGAGTGTTGCTTTAGCCCCCAGTTCAATTAACCATTTTCGTCAAGAAATAACCGAGACTTTTCTCATGGAACACCCGAGAACACATCCTAAGCACGTGGTATACTTATTCCATCGCAACACAGCATAGAAATATAAATTCCTAATTTCAAACTAACATCTTTAGAATCATAGATCTTCGTGCATACAATAGCTTTGTGCCCATGATAACCAAAATCCTCTAATATACTAAAAGGAGACCGAATGGAACACGCTCTTATGACACTCAGCAATATTTTCGGCCCATTTTCATGGTCGCGCATTTTCTCGTGTCGAACGGTGCAGGAATGAATGAATGAATCTATACGTTTGGCAAACTAGGAAGGCAGGGCTGAAAAGAGAGAGGTAGTTGGCTGGTGAAGCCCAATAAATCTGGTCATCCCGAATTGAGAATGTAAAATACATGCGGTCCGCATCTGCGCGAGCGAGTGAGTGCTCGCGCAGAGATTTATCAGTACGGTGCTTTCGATGGGCAGGTACTGCCCCTAATTTATTCGTCTGTTTCATGGACTCGGCCCTGATAGCGCGCCGTCTTAATTCGACCGATTTTGTCGAGGCGGTGCCCAATCGGCTCGTTACCCTCCACGCTTCAATAATCTTGCCCCGTGATGTATCTCAGCCCATTGTGAGCCGTAACGATGTAGCGCTGAATAATAGTAACAAAATCGTTGGGTAAGCATTACATCGTAGCACAAGTACCTTTTATAATAGTAATATTCGCCCCTAGAATAAGGGTCGACGCAATCTTCTTCCGCCTCACACATCTATTTACATCTTTCCATCCAAAGACGAGACCTCTCCAATGCCAGCCCGTGGTGTATTCCCTGACGCAGCAAACCAGAGTGGAATTCGATTAATTGTTAGGAAAAATGTTCGATTACAATGGCCGCTAGTGCGCACTGTATACCAGTAGGTTCATGCGGAGGTTACAGAAGGCAGCTAGTACCTATAGCGGTAACTTCTGGGCCTCTAAATCAGCCTCCGTGTCGTGATTCATGGAGGGCAACCTCTCGCCTCCTTTCCTCCCCCTCCTCCTCGCTGCCCTGGTGCGCTGCTCCTCACCTAACCCTCTTCCCCGCCTGTGTTTCCTCCTTACTCCACCCCCTTTCCTCGCCCTCTTACGACTCCTTCGGCAGTGACCTCCTGCGCGACCCTTTTACCTCTCTCGGCTCCCACCTACACCTTCCACCAATCCACGATCCACACCTACCAGAATTGTGCTACATTCGGACCATCCACTTTTCCCGGGACCGGCGAATTAATTTTCATCGAGACACTTCGCGATTCGTCGGGCTCGGGAAGAAGCTTCCCTGGATGCTCGATTAATTCCCATCGAAATTCGCGGCGGTTCGGTGAAGAATGCCCGGCGAGAATTTCGCGGCCCATCTGACACGCGACAGGTGAAAGGAACGAGCTGCCTTGATTCATCGGTTGGCCGCGGTGCGAGACGCTATTCTCACCGCTATGCTTCGGCGAGGAAGCTTCAGGTTCATCTTAGCCGTGACGAGATTGGTATAATTAACTGACGCAAGAAGAACCGTCAACACGTGGTATAGAAATAACAGGTAAATGAAACTTCATCCGTGGAAATTAGATCGTCCAGGTCCCACTAATCAAACGAAAGCATATACCTACCTATATCTTTGATAAATCAAAGGAACAGTTGCTTCGTGTCTTGCGCGAGCGAAGGTAGAAGGGGTTCGCCGTGAGATCCCATCACGAATTGCGGGGTGGTTAAAAACACGCGGAGCCATAAAAGCGAGGCAGGAAAATAAGTTTTCCCGGCGGCGATAAATCCACGGAGGCAGCCGAAAATTCGGATAATCGGAACGTATCCAGATGACGCCGTAACGGGGGCGTACATCAAATCCAATATTATTTCGCTAAAGAATTGGCGCTTAACAATACAGATACGCGGTATTAGAGGTAGCAGCGGGTCGTGCACCTTCGTAAAATATACCCCGTCCACGGAATCCCCTCGAGATATCTGTTGGAGAAGGCTATTTTCGAGCTCATTGAATAGACAGCCATGATTCTATGACCGCAGAGCGTGCCAACTCCATTGTAGCGCCCTCCGCCACACTTTATTCCCTCGTTCTCTCTCTTCTGCTGAACCTGCTCGTACATTTCGCTATGGTACCTTAACTTCGGCCCTCGCGAGCTTCAACGACACCACCTTCCCCCTTTCCAATCCTCGTCTATACCTATAGCAGATGAAAGGAGTATAGCGGGGTACTTGAGACGCAAGTGGTGTGTAAAGCGATGTCTTTGAGAGCACGAGCTGCCTAGAGTGTCCTTACCAGTCATTACGGGCTGTGCTCAGATTTCTGGTCCACCACCCATCAAAAGCTGTGCAGAACGCGCTGTTTCATTCTCAACGCACAAGTGCACTACCTGTCCAGTGAATGAACACCTAAGAAAATTACGAACATCAACACTAAGAGTTAGCTTGAACTTAACGAACAACCAAAAAGAAGTTCGGAGGGAAAATCCCGAAACCGGAGATTCAAAAAATTATGAAACTTTGAGGATACGTAGAGTAGGGGAGAGGTGTTATAAAAGGGACATTTTTGTTTAGCGATAATTTCTGACAATCTGATTATACGTATTTAAAAAGTAAATACATTAATAGAAAGCGTGTTTATTTCCCTTCAATAAAAGTATATTATAAATTCATAAATTATAATAGAAAATAACAAAATCTTCTATTTCCAAATAAATGGGAAATGTCCCTTTTAAGAGTAGGTGGTTTTAAATGGGACATTAGAAGTTATGAAGGGATACGTAAGTAAAAATAAACTTAGTAAGTATTACAATTATAATTGTAAATCGTAACGATACAAAACAATGGAATCTATGAAAAAATTAACTCTTTGTAATTAAATACTAGAATAGTACTCGAATACTTGGATATTCGAATTATATTCTCCAAATAATTGAGCGATTGAAGTATTCGAATATCCGAATACCGACAAATTCGACAAATATTCCCAACCCTACCCGATACCCGTTCGACTCCGATTTCCCAAGCCTCCCGCCTACTTTGCGCAAGCTCCACTATCGTTTTCGCAATTCCATTCAAATCTGAGGCGGCCCCATTCAAACCAGTCCATCGAATACATGAATTTTAATTTTCCTGTGGCTCATTCCCCAGAGCCCGCTGTCCATCCGCGGCTTGGCTAAGCTTCCCGAGAAATGGTCGATTTCGAATATGCAAATAAAAGGCAGGACCAAGTAATATATTCTAGGTCGCGCGGCACGTAAACGTTATTCAACGACAGCTGATTTACACAATTGTATACGTCCACCGGTATAACTCCTCCTCAGCCGTTGCAATCAATTAAAATAATTAGTATTAATTGGCTAATAAAAGGCTCAACGCGAGGCGACGCGAGCGTCGCGGCGTCTAACGAGAACGTCGCCGCGTCCTCCGCCGTAACCAGCCCTCCGACGACGAGGGCGACGGAGGAGGTTTTTCATCGCGCCGCGCACCAGAGGGCACACACTGTGTGTGCACACAGCAGAGATTCGTTTCGTGATCGATGCGACGGAAACACGAGAGGAGTAGTTTCTAATTAATGGGCCTACTTCACTCGGGGGTAGACTCAATTATTGTCGATACCGCGGAGAACGAGCTGAAATACGAATTCCCTCTTCTCCCTTTACCCCCCCTCTTCATCCCTCACTCGCTGTTTATGCAGACGCGCGCGCGCGCGCTCTCTCTTTCGCTCGCGAGCGAGTAAACCCTCTGCGCGCGGCCGCGTTCAAGAGAGCGCGCGATACGTATCGCGGGGCTACGTGTGGGCGTACGCGCGAGCAAGTGTGCGCGCGCGTGCATACGTGGAAGGATGGAAATACGTAAGGAAGCAGGGCATGAGCAATGGCTGGCAGCGCTCCGTAATAATGTTGTCTTCGTCGGCTCGTTTTATTTGCCGCGGCGCAAGAATGTAGCCTACAGTCCGCCTCAAAATTCGTGCCTCGGTTGCGCAACCCGATCGGCTTCGATCGGTTAGGTACTCCTCCTCGATCTGGTTCAATTGTACGTGACTCGGTATCGCGACAGCAGACTCGGCTCGTCTAGATCAACTCTACGACCAACGAAAGGTCTTTGTGAAAGTGTCGAGTGGGTGCGCGCGAGGTGTTTCAATAGTAACTTAGGGTAAACTGTACAATGATTGACACCTTAAGCGAAGTAAAACAGATTGAGTATTTATTGAGTCTTTAATTTTAATAATATTCAATGAAGAACAAAGGCATAGTGGAATTTGCAGTGTTGTAGTGAAAGAAAAATAAGACAAATAAGATATTTGCCTTATTAATCAGTGGTGCCAATGATTAAGTAGTGCAGTCTATCCTACCTGTCTTACTATTGGGAAATTTTAACTGATCTTTTTAAATGGTTGCAAGGAATGTGGATCAATTTGATTCAGAGCAGTTAACGAGCCGTGAAAAATATCGCGTTTATTAAGTACCTATCATTCAAAGATATATCAAATGGCTGCCAGCAAACTATAAATTCCTGGAGCGAAGGATAATGACAGGTTGACTGCAAATTCGCTGCAATGTTATAAGCAGAAATCTGTGCACGGAGACACTAGAAAATGCAGCAGAATCTCTCAAGGAATCAACAAACACGTGGCGGAATAAAAAAAACCGATCGTTACATAAGCTCGAAGCAGCCTAAAAAAAAAGGTAAAAGAGACGTAGAACTACCTTCTACCTATCAGTCGGTCGTTACGCAACGAAAAAAGTTTCTTCGCAGAGTATCCAATTTGCATGGGAAGAGTCCGAGATTCAGTCCGCGACGCGTCATCAATGACCACAACGATTGGCCGAAACTGAGCGAGAGCGGGAGATAAAGAAGCGGAGGAGAAATAAAAGGAAGCGTAAAGTCCCACCTGTGGGTTATCGCGCCGCGCGGTTGCTCCTCCTCGCGAGGCAACATTTCACGTAGGTGAGGCAAACGACGGAGATATCTGACAATCAAAGCGCCGTAACCGTAGATCATAGCCGGGGATAACGATGGGAATTGGCTCTTGCAAATACATTAGGCGGCGCGGGGGGCCGCGGCGCGCCCGTTGGGGGGGGGGGAGAAAGGAAAGGAAAAAGGAGCGCGGCGGGGGTGGCTTGATATCGGCCGGAGTATTTGCAGGGGCGCGCGGCGGGAAGGCAGCGAGGCAAACGGGAAGCAGATAAAATAGAAAAATCGTCACCGATCTCGCGTTTCGGTGGGACGCGAACGCGAACGACGGAGGGCCGTGCCGCCGCCGAAAAAGTATAAATTTCTTTAATGGCGCTAATAATTTCATATCGCATAATTTACTTACTGCGAAACGTAACGCGAGTAGCTACCAGAGGCATTAACGAGGAGCCTAATATTTATGTTGCTGCTCGGTCGCCCGCCACCCAGATAACACCCTTGCTTCCAGCCCCCTCGCTTCTCAATTCCCTACCACCTTCCATTCCCGTCTTTCCGTTCCACCTTTTGCCACCAGCCAGAGAAAGTCTCCCTTCGTCGTGCCTCCGCGTCTTCGTAACTAGATAAAAAAAAAAAAAAGAAGGAGATGGAGGAGCAGCCTCCCTCCTCCACGGGTCGAGATAAGTAGGTCCTCGCCGCAGCCTCCTTGCGCCACGATCGGTTAAGGACAAAGGGGAGAAGGGCAACGAACGAAGCGCCCGGTGATTTAATACAGGCATTTTTTATTAGGGTGAACGCTCAACCCTCGACTGCTCGGGGGCGAGAGCTTATAATACTTGACTCGGGTTAATTTCTGCCTGGGAACGTGTCTCGCCCAACGATTACGTTCACTTGGAAATTGGAAATTATATCTACTTTTACTTGGTCTTCGAATGGGTGGTCTGTTTTACATTATTACTCGAGGGAGGCGAATGTTTCAACAGCTCCGGGGAATCTTGGCAAATACTTTTGTCAACAAAGTCGTTGGTTTCCTTTGAAATTGACCTGCGACCCACAATTGTTTCAATTGTAAATCTACGTAAAAAATAACAAATTCACCTCATAAATTAAAATTCTTTGGTTACTTAGTATATTTAAGTACCTATGTATTAAGTTTCCATTTTTGGCCAACTACTGGCCAAAGGTTGCTCATCACTGGTCCAAGGGCTGCTTAAGACACCTAAGTACCTCTCCCCTAATATAATTTAAGAATATTCCCTCAAGAAGGACAAATCTCATACACGGTGTTGCGAGAGCAGAACTGTTCTACTCAGGCTCAAGGTTCCGAGACTAGGCAAACGTTCAAGACGAAGTTGGAATTGCTGTTCCCATCGACGAAGGTCGAATACCAGAGAGCCGTGCCAGTTCCACCAGCAACACCTCGGCGTAGATTTGGCGTCCGAGCGCAGGCCACTCCGTCATCCCCGTCGCGCTGGTTCTCGTTAGAAAGATATCTCTGTGGCGGGCGCGCATCCAACAAGGACCGAGTAATTATTGTCATCCGCTAATTGGTCGGCGATAAGGATCCATTAAGTCGCTTTTTCCCCGGGCGCCAGCTTCTCAACAACCTGCTGGCGTGCGTGGCGAGGATCCGCGGCTCGGGGATGGCTGGAGCTGAGCGCGCGCGTGCTCGCGTGCTGGCGTGCCCGCGATTCCACGTGCAGGAACGCACACGTGGCCCACGGGGTATGCACGGACGGCGCAACTGAACCGCACATATCTGAATACGAATGAAAAAGCTTAATGCGCCATTATTTACTTGATAGTGGACAACCTGGTTCCAGGGGCACCAGCACGTGTTTACGCGTTTATAACAGACGTGACGTAGAGTGGTTATATTCCGGTAGGGCGTGTGTGTCAGCGACACGGGGGTGTGGGGCAGGGCAGAGGGGGGGGGGGGGGAGGGGTTGGTGAAGGGGTGCGTGGGGGCGGCATTCGAGGGGGGCGGGGGCGGACCGGGGGGGTTGGTCGGAGGCGCTGTTTTGCGATGCAGCACGCGCATTACCGGACCGTAATGCGGCGTTGGGTTCACCGGTACATATATTTTATTTAACACTGACACGGCAAGAGGAGGGGAGGCGAAATTACGCGGTGTTATTAATGAAACTAAACTATTAATTTAAATTCCATTGTTCCATTATAAATAATTACCTGTTAATTACCGGGCGGACCGGGCCGGTCGTGTAATGTGATTGGAGCACAAACGATACGAGCCATTTGTTACGGATTCGCCCGAGAGATTAATGTACCTTTTTCCATGACTCGAAACGTACTTTTTCGCTTTTTTCATTGGGGCCGCGCGGGGCGGAGAGGGTAGGCGGGGGGTTTGTTTGTTCGCTCTTCGGCAGACGCAGACGGGGCGAACAGATTCAATCGAGCGATTTTCGCGACGAATCCAACGCGGGCAACGACTGCGAGCCTGCGATGTCGAAATTTTTCCGACCCGCTCGGTGGGACTGGCAAAAATGGCAGCGAAAATTCGGTAGGGGGTAGCGCGAAAGAACGTTGCGATACTCGCCGTTTGCGTCACTCTGGTAAATCAACTACGCGGACACTAAATTCAGGCGGCCATAATTATTCATGCTCCGGTCGCGCGCAAAGCTTGATAAACTGTGTTCTGCTCCATTAACGCTGTTCTTCGTTACATTATTATGTTAATCAAAATTTAACGATATGTAATCAGATCGATCGACATTCCCCTCTCCGCTATCCGTGTCTTTGCAACCCTCTGTTCGCACACTTTAACGGGGGGAAACTGAAAGATCGTAGCTTGTTCTTAGATTATTTACTCTTGAAGTTACGTTCAAAAGTCACGCCAACGGGGAAGCTGACTTCTCATCGGTGTTTTAGGTGTATTTAAATTATCTTATTTCCTTCTTAATCCTTCGTGGTCACACCTTCTTGTAATCATAAATTGTTCACACGGGGTTCACTGTACACCAGAGTCACTTTTTGAATTACCATTTTCGTATTTTTGAATCTTTTAAGTTTTCAATGATAATTATACATTCGTAATACTTATACAGTCTTGGTCTAATAGTCTTTTTCTAGAAATGTAAATTTTGATACGATAAAATTTGTAGTTAAAAATTTTCCATTCTTGTGAGGAACAACCGATTTTAAAATTTTTTTATATTATTTTTTTGCGGTAAATCCCCATTGGAAGACGAAAGCTGCGACATTTCAAATCCAAAATTGCTCTTGGGGTGAAATACACCCTGTGTGACCACGAAGGGTTAATTTCTATTTCTATAAAAATAGTTATTATTATTATTAGCTATAATTAATTATGTAGATATAAAAAATAAATTGACATCGTTTAAGTTACAAACACGTCAACCCTGGTAAAAGAAAAAAAAGATATCAGATGTCAACTTTGGTATAAAAATATTCAAACATTTTATATTTTATAATTTTCTCCTTTTGTTGCACATTTGAATTTTTGAAATCAGCAGTCAGCAAAGTTACAAGCGCTAGTGGCGCCCTCTGCGCTGAGCTTCGCGCCAGCTTTCCCATTGTCCGTCCACGAGACGCGAGCGACTCGAAAAATGTTCCCCGACGAGAGAGACGGTTCGGCGATATAATCGAAGGCTCGGTGCCCACGGAGGAGTGTTCCTCTGCGAACAGCAAGTGCGTGCGTGCCAGCAGGTATAAAGCAACGCGCCTCTTAGGGCGGATTCAATTAATCAAAGCCCCGTCGCCTGGCCGCTGCTGATTACTCTTGCGATGCACTTAGTCGCGTACATGCGATTACACGCTGTGAGATAGACAGATGAGGCTACGTGCCCGTAGTTAATCTTCCGCGCGTCAAACGGTACAAACGACACGAAGTGGAAGGTGAGGAAGTAGGGAGAATACGTGGCCAAGAAGCTGGTGCACGTACACGCTGGCCAACGCGAGGCGCGACGCCGCGCCGCACCGCGCCGACGTTCTCCAACAGCTCTGCGCGCGGGCAACCCTCCGAGTAGCCGTTCGCGAGCGCGCGTTCGTGACACTCGTACGGCGCTTACTGGCCAGAGTCACCTCTTCCGTGATATAGAGCTCTAATATGCGAATGAATTAACCAAATGGAGCCGTATTCGTTGGCCGCCGCGCGATTCCCGCCATACCAAACCTTCGTCGCCCTCCGGAGATGCCTGCGCAGGGGATGTTCCCTGCCGAGAGGTCTACTCTCGGGGAGGAGGCAGTGTTTTGCCTCCCGCGGACGCGAATCAAATGTGCTCGCGATGTCGAAGCGTCCTAGCTTGTTCCACGTAACTTGGGGAATGCAAAAGGGTCATCCAAATAAAGGTACCTTGATCTGGTAACTGTTCCCTTCGTCGGGCTACGTTTTCGCAAACAGAGGAAGCGACGACCAATGAAAAAATGGAAAGACGAAAGTTTTCCAAGCGGATGGGACATATTTTTCGGTGAAATACCTACTACCGCCGGAACTGACGTGAACGATATCAATCGTCCCGCTATTTATTTATTTGCGCGGCCCTGCGCGTTAAATGTAGCATTTGCTCTACCCGCTTCGGCTAGGCGCGGCACCCGCCACCGGTGTGCGCGCATTTTTCCGTCGGCCGTGCCCTCATCAATTAAGGCAATATTTTGATCGGCGAACGGAAGCGACGGAAACCGCCGGGAAATCTATGCGGGATTAATTAATAGTCCGCCGTTAATAATTTACGCATCACGCACACGGCCAGCGATAAATTTTCAACGGCCGTGCGCGCACGAGACACCCGTAACAATTACACGCCCACACTAACGGAACACTTTAAATCGTCCGCGCGCGTACACGGCGTCGTCGCGGCTACGCGACAAGCATCAAATTCGTCCGCGAAGACGAGCCGCACATACTAAGGGGGCTGGATTTCGAGGTGAACGCCAGCCTGGCACACGCTCATCGGCCATCAGGAAATCACGATCGGGAATACCTGTCCGTGGTGCGCCTCCTTTCTCTTGTAGCGCCAGGTAGAGCTGCTGCCAACCACTGTCCACATCTAATCGATGGTATCGTACAGACATCGAAAGTGTGTGTATGGAAGGAGCGAAATAAAATACACAGTCTCCCTCTCTCAGTGGCGGATTTAACGGGCGACTGATGACTAGTTGCCGCCTGGCCCCCTCCCCCCAAGAAGCTTCCGCCATGGACCATCCTCAAAAAAAGTTATGATTTTATTTAGATATTAGTGTTCAGTTATCAAAGTTCAAAATATTACACTATATTTTTTTCTGTATTAGGTACTACACTTAGCCCGTTTTTAGTAAACTACTTCTTCATTGCTGGAGAAAATGGGCCTCTGCTCAGAAGGCTCCCTAGGGCCCTATCTTCAACAACAAAAATTATGATTTTATTCAAGCACTAGGTACTTAAAAAAAAAGTTACGGCTTCATCCAAACACTATATTTTTGTTTTGTACTTTTCTGTACTTGTACTTGGTTCGCATTCGGTAAATTATATCTTCATCTTGCCAAAAAATGGGCCCCTCGGGACGTTTGCCATCTGGGCCTTTTTCCTTAAATCCGCCACTGTTCTTTCTCTCTCTTTCTATTAATTCCATTGCTCTACCTGTTTCTAGACGGAAAAATATATATTCTCAAATTTAATCTTTTCAAACCCATCTTTTTTCGAGACCTAAAGATCACCTTCCTTTTTAATAACAGTGAACTATCGGGGTGCTGAAGCTGAAAGGACCACATTACACAGCTACACGAGCCCCATCCGAACATTTTTTCAGGGAAAGTCTGTACGCGATCGGTTCGAGTGTCCGATACGAGAGGAATTGCACGTAGGGGTTAACGGTAATGAGCAGAGGGGACGGTGGCCACGAGGAAGAAGCAAGTCAGGAAGATGACATAACGAAGACACAGTGCTGGCAGAGGAGGATGCGATAGGAAGGCATCGGAGCGCACCGGCGCGGCCGGCGCCCTGCCTCGGCTCCGTCGAGGCGCCGGCGTCACTTCCGCCCTCGCTCCTACTCCCGCTTTCTCCTAGCGGGCTGGATCGCGAGCGACCGTTTCCAAGCGGCCGCGCCGTTCGAATCGTCGAGCGTCGCGAAAGAAGAGAGAAAACACAGTCGAGTGACTCGTTCTCGCGTGCGCGCGCCAGAATCGCGCGGTGCCGCCGATAAATAAATATGAGATGCACCGGCTAAACAGCACTCGGGTTGTTGATCCTAGCTGGCACTCGTATAAATCAACGGCCGCGCTTCGGGATTCGAATCGCGGCGACCCCGGCTTCGAACTTGCCCGCTTTCGAATTC